>JASUAD010000001.1:79646534-84646534 GCA_037013555.1 Sextonia rubra
ATTCCAAGCAAGAGGATGAAGATAATGAGAAGTCCAACCAATGCAAAGAAATCCTGAATTAATCTTTGCATAGCTTGAATAACAAATTAGGGAAAAAGATATACCGTACCCCAAAATAAATAAAGAGCGGTTAGAGATGATCTGATTAATTCAATATGACCTGCATAAGATAACATCTTCGTTTTCCATCTTGCAAGTCTTTTCCTAAACTTTTCAAGTTGGCTCTTTGGCCAGCGGACAGCAAGACCCGAGAAAGCATGCAAATTATCAAGGAATGCTTTTAAATTCCTAGCTACCAGAGGGGATGCTTTACTGAAGATAACCACATCATCTATAAAGAGTAAGTCTGAAATGAATACTCCTCTTTTGCTGTAAGAAGTTGGAATCAACATAGCAGAAGCACAAGGATTCATGATAGCTAAAAAAAACTCCATAACAATAGTGAAGAGGAAAAAAGAAAGAGGACATCCTTGCCGTAACTTGTACTCTTGAAGTATCCAACTGACTACCCATTCAAAAGCAAAGAAAAAGGAAGGCTCAATAACACATGTCATAATTAATTTTATTATATGAGAAAGAAGTTTCATAGCTTGAAGAGTAGCTTTCAAAAAAACCCACTTAATGCTATCAAAAGCCTTTGCAATATCTAACTTCACACACATTCTTGGAACACAATTTTCTAGATGGAATTTAGACCAAATCCTGAGCAAGGAAAATATTAGTAGCAATAGACGTTCCAGGAATAAAAACAGATTGTGAAGGTCTCATTAAATTAGCCACCATTGGTTTTAGTCCCCGAACAATGATATGAGTAATAATTTTGTAGAATTCATTAGTCAAAGCTGTAGGTCTAAATTTATCTGGAGATGAAAAATCAGGACCTTTTGGAATGAGAACAAGGAATGTTGCTTTCAATTGATTAAACATTTTTGTTGAGTAGAAGAAATCTTGAATGACAGTAGTAATATCCTTTCCTATAATTGGCCAATATACCTTATAAAAATGACATTGAACCCATCAGGCCCCTGGACCTTACGAGGATTATCGTACATGATAGCATCTTTAATTTCTGCAATGATAATAGGCTGAGATAAAACATCCCTATCAGTATCCGATAGAATACCATAAGGAGCAATATGAGACAAATCAGTATTGACATGAGGCAGATTTGGACTAAGAATTTGCTCAAAGTGCTGCAGGAACATCTCCTAAATAACAACAGAATCCCGAATCTTCAATCCATGTGGGTAACCAATTTAGATACTAAAGAAGAGATTTTCCGTTGTTTGACTAGGGTATAGAAATACCCAGTATTATTGTCCCCCAAATTTATAACTTTCTTTCTTGATTTTTGCTTAAACATACTTTCTTCCACTACAAGAAGATGAGCAAGATATCTTTTGGCATTTCCCTCCTCTTGAGCAAGAGGGGCATTTGTTTGATCCAAAGTTACTCGATGCTATAAGTCATCCAACTTTTGTTGAGCAGTAAGATTTCTAGTAGGAATTGAAGGGGACAATTTTAACCAGCTTTGAAAGCATTTTTGACCATCCTCAACTGTGATGCAACTATAAATAATGGAGAGCCCTGCACATCATGATTCCAAGTAGCAACTATGGTTTGAAAACCTCAATCCATTCTAGCCCAAAAGTTGAAAATTTTACAAGGAGTTAGAATGCAAACAGTCAAAGGAAATTACATTTTGACAGGAGAATGACCTGACAAAGAAGGAGCAATAACCTTCCAACTATAAAAGACTGAAGCATCTCGACATTTCCCAAAGATCTATCTAACTTACAATCAATACGTGATTTCCTAGATTGCAAATTTGACCAAGTAAAAGAATAGCCAATCATTTGAATATCAAGATGACCAACCTCATTGATATAATCATTGAAATCAAATTCTATCCTAGGATTTCTAGGGGCAGAACCTCCCCTTTTCTCAGACTGTGACCTTATAGCATTAAAATCACTTGTAAGCATCCATGCAATAGAAATAGAAGAAGTACACTTGCTTATATTCGCCCAAACATCTCTCCTTTCTAAACAGTTATTGCTCCTATAATCATAATCATCATTATCATCATCATCAAAGCCTTATCCCAACCATGTTGGGGTCCGCTACATGAATTCTATTTCTCCATTTCATTCTATTTTGAGCCAAATCCTTCGATAAGTTATACTTTTTCATATTTTAATTAATGACCTCCATCAATGTTTTCTTCGGCTATCTCACATGGATTCCAAAAGACCCAAATCAGGCTTATGTTATGAAGATGATCATTAGAGCTATCCTCCCAACCAACCGGAACCGAAGAGTTTTTTATCCGATAAGAGGAACAAACTTTAATTTTAGATTCCAAAAGCACCAAAAGGGACAGCTTTAAACTCTGAATTTTATACCAAATTTCCTTTTGCATAGCGGCCTTGTTAAGGCCTTTGACATTCCAAATTAGGAAAGTCAGTAAGAATGGATGTTTAAATTCGTACCCTTCCGGGTGAGTACTGATCACGCACGAAATGTGATGTGAAATGTAACGGATTTGAATCCAAACATTCACACACTTCAAGTATTAAGAAGAATAGGAAATATAATAATATTTCATCATTAATCTCCCTTTGTTTATATGAGTTCAAATGCTTTGACTGCGGGGATACTGGTTGTTTACAACTTTTGAAACTTTATAACCCCTCCCTCTAGTCTCAGATGTGATCTAGACTTGAAAACTACAAGAAAATACATGAATAGGGGCTTAAAATGCAAAAAAAAAAAAAAAGACTGGGAAATGGTGACTATGGCCCACGGTCACTGGCCCCCTGCAAGTGATCATGGCCCACAGTCATTGATAGACAGTGGCCGATATGGCCACTGTTTGCCACGTTTCTTCTCTATTTCACTTCTGTGATACATTCAAAGTGTTGAAGTTTGTGTTCTTTGACTTTTGGAGTGTTGAATGATTACCAGGAACATATAATTGGGCCATGTAATCTACTAAAACCTTCGGTAATCATCACTTTTTTTTTGTTACGAACTGCTTTTGTACAAATTCGAAAAAGGTGCTTTATACAAGCAAAATGAAGCCAAAGTTGTGTTATTCTAAACCTATATATGATTTTTAAGGAATAGAATGAAGTCTAAAGAGGCTTGTTCACAACTTCCAAGATGGCCCAAAACCCTCCTAAGTGAGAAAACCAAAGGAATTGGTTTCATCCTTTGTATACTTGATGACACTTTCACCCATCTTCTCTAAATGATACACATACTTCTTATTGTTCTCTAAACCATTTCTCATAATAAGTTAGTGAGTACAAAAAAAAAAAAAAAGACTTGGAGTGCTTGAATTGCCTTAAATGCCTTGTGAATTCTTGGAAACTTGCTTGTTAATGACTTGAATCTTGTTGAACTTCCTTAAATTTGCTTAGAACTAGTGTGGAACCCTTTTTAAGTGCCAAACCATCATTCTATAGACTCCAAAGGTGGTTTAGGGAGTTATGAAAGGTTGGAGTTCGAAATAAAGTGAGAAAACCACTGAAAACTACTAGGAACCGCTTCATAGGTGTTAGTGACGGTGGCTGCAGTCACTGATAGGTCCAATTTTAGGTGTTTTGCATATATGACCCGTTTTCACCTATTTGGGGCCTGAACGATGTTCGATATTTATGAAACTCAAAGGATGCTTTTTTAACACTATTTTGAGTGTGCCATACAAATTTTAGGCCATTTTGACCTTTTGAAGTTGATTAACTCCTCTGATGACTTTTCATGGAAATGGGTCATTGTTTTAGTTGTGTGAGGCCTAAATGACCTTGGATTGATTTGAACTTGGAGGGAGTGATGTCAAGGGCATCTTGAAGCATCCATCCAAATTTCATGTGGTTTAGATTTGTGGAAGCTAGATTTCACGCTGTGACCCACTTATTGCATGTTCAAAGTGTTCTTTTGTGTTGCAAGTAGTCAGTTTGTTTTCTACCCGAATAATGTTCAACTAATTTGAAACTTTGAGGAATTGACTTTGAATACATTTTGAGTCTTTAATATGGATTTCATTAGCTTTGTCCTCCGAAAAGAAGGATTTTTAATTGGTGACCCCCTTGACTTAGAGGTCACGGACTCCTAACTAACTGTAATCGAAGTATGGTTAGACAAAGGTCTCCTAGGTTGACAATTTGCAGAACCACTTCTGAATATAACTTAAGTCATGTGTCCAAGTTTCATCAACTTCGGTCACCCAAAAGCAGGACTTTGGTCAGTGACCCCATGCTTTGGTAGTCATTAACCTAAAGTTGACATGTTTGTTGACTTTGGGTCAAATGTCATCCACTTGACTTGAAATTTTACAATGCCCCTCCTGAATATAATTTGAGCTTCCTGTAGGAGTTTCAGCTGATTCTGACATGTAGAAGTATCAATTGCCATAGTGACTCCAAGGAGCTAGAAGACAGTCATTGAAACTTAATTTTGAATTGAGATGATGTCCAAATGCATTGAAAGCTTGGAGCATCAATTCTAAGCATGTGTTGAAGCTACCATATAATTTTTACCAAATTTAGTAGCTAAGAAGCTTGAATGTGTTTGGTGACCCCTAGGTTTTGAGCCAGTGAACCTTGAGTCTAATATTTGATGAATTTATTGACCAAATGAAGTCCATTAATTTTGAGATTTGAACTGTTGCACCATATGCTTATCTGAAATCTTCTGAATGAGTTGCATTAATTCTGAATATCTGGTTATAATACTTGACTTGACAATCTACAATCATAGGGTTTACGGACCCTTGGCTAGGAACTTGCTTGTAATATCCTTACTGTAACATTTGTAATTTTTTATGGGTTAACAAATGCCCCCTCGAGGTGCAATGATTAAAGTATGACAATCATTGTGCCTCAAAATAAGAATCAGTGGGAATGATGGTTGGCTTGGTGAAAAAGGGTAGTTTTGTTAAGATAGGTTTAATCTTATACTTAAAATTTTGAAATCTTGATCAAAAAACATGAAGGGTTTGATGATGGAATTTGGTAAAAACATAGGGAGTCTGAATTTCTTTGCCCTATCTTCATAGATATCAAAAGTAGCATCTCTGTAGGGATTGTGGTGAACACTCACAAAAAGAAATCCCTATGGTATTGGAAAATTCAAAATTTTATGAATTTAGTTTCAGATTTTGAAAATGGACTTGATTTTCTCATGACCTATTTGTCACAAATATCTAAAGTGGCATCTCTATGGGAAACACCCATAAAAAGAATCCCTGAGGTTTTTTAAGAAAAATCAAGGTTAATATTTGAAATGAATTTGGGTTTGGATTTTTCATGGACTTTTAGTTTATTTTCAAAAAATCAAAGTTAAGGTTTTGACTTGACTTGACATGAGTTGAAATGAGATGGAAATTTGAGAAAGATTGGCTTTGCTGGGTATTTATCCAAAACAATTTGAGATGATGGCTCAAGATCAGAGTTAACCCAAGATAATTTAGAAATTTGGATTTTTTTCAAAAGAGAAACCCCCTTTCATCTTTTTTTGTTGGAAAAGAAACACCCTACGGTGGGTTCATTCCATTGTGGGAAAACTTTTTTTTTTTTTTTTTGCTTTGGGTGAAATTCCCAAAGTGGATTTACCAAATGCTGTAGGAATTTAACTGATCTTTTTTGAGAGAATGTGGGCCATTATTTAGTGGGTCCTACTACTCAAAATCATAGTGGCCATGGGACTTGAAGTGAGGCGTCGTGCTTGTGAGTAAGTGAGGGATAGCAACAATGACTGTGGACTTGGCCAAGGCTTGAAGCCCACTGTTTAACACCTAGAGTCTGTGGGAAGGAGAATGAAACCTTAGGCCATGAGCCCCACTGCCCAACACAAAAATGTTTACGCACAAAGGGAAGGCCAACGTTGACCGTGGACCAAGGAGTGAAGTCGTGGGCCCTACTGCTCCACACAGTAGTGTTCATGGGAAATGGAGCTTACATTGTGGACACCACTTGACCACATTGTGACCTTGAGTGGAAGTTAGCAAACCATAGACTTGGAGAAGATTAAGAGACTAGGCCACCAGATAATGGTCGTGCTCAAAAGATGGCGTGCAATGCAACGGATTCGAATCCAACATTTACACACTTCAAGCATTAAGAAGAATGAAAAATAACTATAGTTCATCATTATTTTCCCTTTTGTTTACATGGGTTCAAATGCTCTGATCGAGGGGATGTATGATGTTTGCAAGTTTTGAAACATTATAACCACTTTCTCTAGTCTCAGATGTGATCTAAATCTGGAATTTATAAGAAAATACATGAAAACTAGAAAAAAAGATACAAAAATGGAAGAGACAGAGGGGAGTGATCGTGGCTCACGACCACTGGGAGACAGTGGCTGAAAAGGCCACTATTTGCCCCGTTTTTGCTTCGTTTAATGTCTATGACACTTTCAGAGTGCTGGAATTGTTTTTTCAATTCTTGGAGTGTTGAATGACCATCAAGAGGGCTGAATTTGGTCGTGGAATTGAGTTAAACCTTTGATAATCATCCTCTTTTACTTATGGACTATTTTTATAAAAGTCCAAAAAGGGTGTTTAAATAAGCAAAAATGGAGCCAAAGTTCTGTCATTATAAACCTATAATTTTTAAGGAACAAAATAAAGCCTAAAGTGGTTCGTTCGCAACTTCCGAGATGGTTCAAAACCCTTCCTAAGTGAGAAAATCAATGGAAGAAGCCTTCATCCAAGTGACCCTTGCCTTTGTTTTCTTTAAGTGAGAGGTATACTTCCTTTTCTTCTCTGAATTGATTTTCACCTTAAATTAGTGAGAAAAAGAAGAAGAAGTAAGCTTGAAGTACCTCAAGTGCCTTGGAATCCTTGCTAAATGTTTAGAACTAGGCCTGAACTTGCTTTGATTGGTTCGAACCTTACTTGAATTTGTCTCTTCGTACTGTTTGTCTTTGTCCTCTCCCAAATGTCAAACCCTCCTTTTATAGGTTTCAGAAGTAGTTTTGGGGTTATGGGAAGTTAAAGTTCAAAAGGAAGTGGAGGGAAGCACCGAAAACTACAGAAAACTACTCCACATGTGTCATTGACCGTGGTCGTGGTCACTCCTAAGTCCCATTTTGAACTTTTGCCATATGTGACCCGTTTTTGCCTGTTTGAAGCTCGAACAATGTCCGATCTCCACGAAACATGGAGGGATATGTTTTTGACATTATTTTGAGTGTGTCATAAGAATTTGAGCCTGTTTTGATGATCTGAAGTTGGTTAACTCCTTCGTTGACTTTTTATGAAAATGGCCTTTGTTTTAGTTATTTGAGGCCCAAATGACATCGGTTTGGTTTAAAATTTGGAAGGATTGATGTCAGGACTATCTTAGAATGTCTATGTAAATTTCATGTAGTTTCAATTTGTGGAAGTAGGATTTCGTATAGCGACCCACTTATTATATGTTCTAAGTCATTACTCACCTCATACTGTGGGCAATTAGCTTGTTTTCTAACTAAATGATATTCAATTGACTTAAAAATTTGAATATATTTTGAATCCTTGTTTCAAATTTCATCAGCTTTGACCTCCTAGAAGCAGGACTTTGGTCAGTGACCCCCATAACTTGGAAGTCATGGACTCTTAGTTGACGTGTCGTCGAAGGAGGCTCAAATGACATCCTTTTGACTTAAAAATTTACAGAATCTCCTTTGAGTATGACTAAAACTTTTTGACCAAATTTCTTTAATTTTAGTCACTTGGAAGTAGGGGTTTGGTTAGGGTCCCCCATGACTTGGGAGTCATTGACCCAAAGTTGACATGTTTGTAGACTTTGGGTCAAATGATGTCCGTTTGACCTAAAATTTTGCTGAAATCTCCCTTGAGCATAATTTGAGCTTCTTCAGTTGATTGGATCTTCATGAGATGTTACTTTGCACAGTGGCCCCACAGAACTTAGTAGATAACCATTTGAACTGAGTTTGCGTCCAAATGATATCCGAATGCTTTGAAATTTTGAAGGATAGTCTTTGAATATATTTGAATGCATCCTTCTGAGTTTCAACTTGTTTTGACATGTAGAAGTTTCAATTTCCACAGCGACCCCCAAAGAGTTGGCAGACAATCACAGAAGCTTAGTTTGAGTTGAGATAAAGTCCAAATGCTTTAATACTTTGAAACATCATTCTCAAGTATGTTTTAGAGTTACCATGAGATTTTCAGCCACTTTGGTAACTTTGAAGCTTGAGTGTGTTTAGTGACCTTGAGACTTTGAGCCAATGAACCTTAAATTTAAAGTTTGGTGAGTCAAGTAACCAAATGAAGTTCATCAACTCTAACATTTGAATTGCTACAATCTGAGCTCATCCGAAATCTTCTGAGTGGATTACATTAGCTTTTGAACATCTGGATGTAGTATTTGACTTGTCATTCCACAATCCTAGGGTTTATGTGCCCTTGGTTTTGAATTTGCTCATAATATCTTCACTGCAACATTTGTAATTTTTTTATGAGTAAATAAGTGCCCCCTCGAGTTGCAATGATTACCGTATGACAATCATTGTGCCTTGAAATAGCCAATTTGTGAGAATGATGAATGACTTGATGAAAATATAGTTTTATCAAGGTTGGTTGCAGGCTTGAGCTTAGGGCTTTTGAGATTTTGATAAAAAACCATGAAGGGTTTGATGGTGGAATTTGGTAAAAACATAAAGGTTTTAATTTTCTTTGCCCTGTTTTTTACAAATATCAAAAGTAACATCTCTGTAGGGGCTGTGGGGAATACCCAGATTCAGAAATTTATGAATTTGGTTGTGGATTTTGGATTTTGATTTAATTTGATTTTTACATGACCTATCTGTCACAGATATCCAGAGTGACATCTCTGTGGAGACTGTGGGAAACACCCACATAAAAGAAATCCCTCAGTTTTTAAGAAAATCAAAGGTTTAATTTAAAATGGATTTGGGTTTGAATTTCTACGGATTTTTTTGGGTTCATTTTCAAAAGTCAAAGTTAAGGTTTTGAGTTGGCTTGACATGAGTTAACATGAGATGGAATTTTGAAAAGGACCGGCTTTTGTGGGTTTTGATCCAAAAAGCAGTTGCGATGATGGCTTAAAAGCATGTTTGACCCAAAATAAACTTGAAATTTGAATTTGAAAAGAAAATGACTTTTTTCTCTTCTCTTTTTTTTTTTTTTTTTTTTTTTGTAAACAATGCTCAAAGTGGGCCCATCATTTGTGGGAACTTGAATGATCACATTTGAGAGAATGGCCACTAAGCAGTGGGTGCCACTGTTAAAACATTTTGAATTTGTGAGAATGAGGATAGAGGCATCAATGGCCATGGGTCCCACTAGTCAATCCAGTAGTGTTTGCGAGCAAAAGGAAGAGCAGTGGTGACTGTGGAAGAGAGAAGCAATTGCGTTCATGAGAGCTTGGCCAGATTGTGATTGTGAGAGGAGGGTTCCATTCCAAGCAGCGGGCTCCACTGCTCAAGACAACGGTGGCCGTGGGAATAAGGGAGGCAGTGACCGTGGGAGAAGATCCCACTGCTTGATCACGATTTGGCCGTGAGCAGAGTACTTAAGTAAGCCTTTGATTCCCAACCTAATTCTTAACGTTGAAAACGTAGAGCATAGCCACGAGAGAGGGAAAATTCCAGTTTCTTCTTCTTCTCTAATCTCCAACGAGACTTCAAGTTCAATCAGTTGCTCCCAGCATTCCCCATGGTAGGCATGATCTCTGTAGTTCATCTCTTCTTTGCATTTTACCTATGGTCGAATGCGTATTATGCCTATTTGATATATATATTTTTTGTTTCTACGTTTGTATGTGTTGACTGGTGCATCCCATCTGCTTCATAAAGTTACTTTGGAGTAGACCCAAAGTCACAATGGCTGCACAAGGTAAGGGGATCTTGGAGTAACGAATTGGGTTTTTTACTCCTCATGGCGAGTAGAGTTTGGGCTCATCCCTTCTTGGCTCAAATTTCTCTCTTTTTTTTCTCCCCATGCCTCTGCTTTATTGCTGATATTGGAGCCATGGTTTAGCACTCTACCATGGGGTTATGTCCAAGTTGAGCACTGTCCGGGAAGGTGCCACCGTCACAACTACTCATGGTTTGTGCAAGTCTCCATGATCACAACCTGTCTGTTGAAATGTTTGACTTTTTTTTTTTTTTTTTTGTTACTGATGTAAAACATCCTTCATATGCTGGAAGTTATCTTTTCCATCAGTTTCTATCAGAACATCAACAAATTAGGGCTAAGGTTGAGAAACCCATCGTTTGGTTCAATTTCAATTTGATTATGATGCTCAATTTGATCCATGTAATTCTGATGCCTCTCATGGTGATTGACATGAATTGGGACTGCAATTTATGGAGAATTTTCATGTTGGACACAATCAAGCAAGTGTCACAGTTACAGCCAATAGTGGCCATGAGGGACCACAGTGACTATCTTGAGCAATTCTTATCTCTTTCTGTATGCCATCTCAAATTCATGATCTAACCAAGGGTGGGATTTCTTGAAACTCCATCATGCTCAAGCATGTACAACAGAAGTCTCATGGCCACGGCTGAGTGACTTGTGACCAAGTTGTTTATTTATTTATTTATTTGTTTGTTTTTTTGCAAGAAAAACAACACTGCATATGCCAAGATGCATTGCATATGATCCATTTTGAGTTATCCAAGGTAGCACATGAAGCTTTGAACTTTAAAAGGTTTGTAAAGAAGCTATCCTCCTACAAATTTGTAATGAACAAGCTCTGTTTGGGGTATGTAAAGCCGTGGTAGAATGTTAGGTTTTACCACCTCACTACTAGACTTAGTGAGAGTGTACCCATTTGTTCTGCTTGAACAATGACACAATCTAAGTGCACACCTGGCTTTTGTAGACTATATGAAGTGTAGAGGGTTGAGAGATGACAACCCATGTAACACTCCGATCCCCTTTGAGCCGGATTAGTGGCTCATTTATGTGTGTTTCTGTTGTTTTATTCTTTTGGAGTTGGTTTTGGGCCTTGGATAGGTAGTTGAGCAACCTCTGACCTGAGATAGGTAGTTCTAAGCCCTTTTTCGTAATTTTGCTTTTCCTTTGCTTGCATCATATTTGCATCATCTTGGTGTCAGCACGTGTATTTTGTTGAGCTCGTTATTTTCCGTAACTGTGTCAGATCCGTTCGGAGTCAATTGGAGAAGTTGGACCTTCGTGTGACTTGAACTGTAAATAGTTTAAATTCTTCGGACTTTGACTTAAACTTCCAAAAACCTATATATATGAGTCATCCTCCAGGTGTCTCTCTCTCTCTTGCTCATTTCATTTCCTCAACGTTGCATGCAAGGAGACTCCAGGAGGGCCACGTTCTCTCTCTCTCTCTTCTCTTCCCTTCTCTTGCTCGATTGAGGATTTGGATTCCTTGTTTTGATTTGGTTCTTCCCCCTCCTCTCATCTCTGTCTGTGGTTTTGGTAAGTGGGTTCTCTTCAAATCTCTTCTTCTTCATCTCCAATTGCACCTCTCTTTCTCTATGCTGTGTCTACATCTCATGCATGGTTTATTTCTTTGATTTGTCTTGATTTTAGTTGATTTGGAGCTTGATTCAGTGGATTTTCAGAGTTTGAGGCAAGTATAAGTACAGGCTTTGATAACACATATGGGTGTTTTGTTTGATTGCTTTGATTCTCTCTTATTCTTTGTATAGAATGTTTTACAGCCAATTTTTGTGAATTTGGAACCTCTGTAATTTGTTTGGAGACGTTTCTGTACCAAATTTCAGTTTCTGTACTCAGCCCGAATTCGTGTTCTGTATTGTACGGCTAAGCCGTAAGTTTTTACGGCTCAACCTCCAGAGACTTGCAATTTCACTTTTGTTCTACGGCTAGGCTACGGCTGAGCCGTAAATTGTCCTACGGCTGAGCCGTAAGCTAGCCGTGACCCAACCGTAACCCAGCCGTGAATTAAATCTCTGATCAGTCGAAACTTTCCCGATACAGCACTCCTACGGTGTGGCTACGGCTAAGCCGTGGAATGCTACGGCTAAGCCGTGGATTGGTCTACGGCTAAGCCGTACACTGACTGTAGCTCAGCCGAAAAAGGTATCAGATCAGAGGTGGGTGATGACCAGTTTAGCTGTGTTTTGAATGGAACCAAGGTGAAGCCGTAGTGCATATTACGACGAGCGCGTAAGATGTCTTCGGCGCAACCATAGGTCCCTCATGGCTAAACCGTTAGGCATGACAATTCTGAAATATAACTTAGGATAATGGTGAGACTTGTAGGGCTCAAATACAGGTTAACCACTCATGTAACCAGGCCCAATGGATTCTTTGGATCACATGAAGAGTCTGTTAGGCTGTGACTTATTCATGTGAGCGTTGATCACTGTTAAACACCTCCCCATGAGTGTTGGTTTAAGGGACTTCGGTGCACGTGAGGATTTCATTGCAACACTTTGATGGCAACGGTGCATTGAATAACTTAAAATTACATCGACATGCACGGTTAGTGACAGTGAACAACTAGATTAGGATTGGTTTGTAATAAACCTTGACTCCGTACAAATCTGAGATGCATTGCATATTGTTTACAGCTTTGCCCCCTGTTCTGCCAACCTATGTCTATGCATTCCGCAGTCACTTTGCTTTCGTTCTGTATATCTGTTTTATTCTTCGTTCTGCACTACGCTTTGATCTATGCTGTGCTTTGACTTAATCTATGTTCTGATCTGTATTTTGGCTATGCTTTGTATATTTCTGGCTTTGTATATTTTGGGTATTCCCTGGTGGCTCTGCCCAAAGGTTAATACGTGAGGATAAGATCCGGTCTTTGTCATCGGTGAGTCCAAAGCGGATAATCTCCCTTTCTATGGATTTGATTTGATTGGTATTAGTCTGGCTCTACTCAGCCTCAGCCCTAGGATGCCCGACGGGGTTACCTCTGGCTTAGATCTCTGTATCTCTATATCACTGCAGTGTCGCTTTGTCTTGGGACCCCGGAACCCAGGAAACTGAGGCCCACTTGTACCCTGGCCCGGTCAGTGGTGTTCTCCTCTGCTCTGCTTTGCTCTGCTCTCTATTGGAGAGAATATGGTTAATGTAGTAGCCACTTAGTTCAGTATTTCTATACTTTGATTCCCTTATCATGCTTTAATTCTATGCACGATTTGCTTAGCATACTAAGATGAAACTCTGTATTTAATCTTCTGTCATTAATTTATTCACTTTGATACTATGAGTGTTTCATCCTTGTTACTTGTAATTGCTGGATCGTTGTAGTCATTTGTGTTGTCTGTGGTGTTGCAGGCACAGATCCCTTGCCCGACTCCCCGGCGGTCGAGGAGGCTGCAGGGCCGAGTGTAGAGGCACCCTCCGGTTTGGCAGAGTGGGCCTGATCATCTCTGCCGAGTGCGCACATGCATATATTCCATTGGCCTTCTGTTTTGAGTTTTGGTTTTTGGAGCTTTTGTAATTGGGCATTTTGGACTTTGGACTTTGTACTCTGTATATTTGTACATCTTTATTTTGTCGTATACTCAGACTTGTATTTGGTTTTCCAGTATTGTATTTATCTTTGTCTTTTCCGTTCCGCATTTGTTTTTGGCTTCCGCTATTTTCCTTTGTTGCTTACTATGATATGTACAGCTTCCGCGTACGCTTAGTTCGCATGTGTTAGTTCCCTTGTGTATGTGCATCTGGACTGGGTTTGGATGCACGTGCACGGGAGTACGTGTGTCACTAGTTTAGCTTTTCGCTAACCCCCGATTTCTGGGCTCGGGTCGTGACATACGTATTGTATGGTATCAGAGCATGCTAGTTATAAGCATGTAGGCATCTAAGATCGTGGTGAGATAACGCTATCAACTATTTGACTCGAAGTCTAATATGTTGACTTTTGGGATTTGACTAACTCAGGGCATTTTATATTTGTGTACTGTGTTTCATTTCCTTTTGCAGGATGGCATCAGGATCAGGATCTCGGGATGAGAATCAACAGGGCCATAATGGTGATAGTGGATCGGTACCCCCACATATTTGTAGTGAGGAGCGCATGATGATGATGATGCAGTCTATGCAGTCACTACAGGCACAGATGGCGTCCATGGTAGATAGGCAGAGTCAGGCTGCCGCAGCAGCATCACCTCGTATAGACCAGCAAGTGATTTTCCAGCCCAAGGAATCAGATCCAAATGCTCTTTTTGACAAGTTCCGTAAGCGAGGGGCGACTGAGTTTCATGGGATAGAGGATGCATTGCAGGCTGAGCAATGGTTGGAGCAGACTGAAGAGCTATTTGATACGATTGTGTGCAGCAATAAACAGAAGGTAATTCTCATAGCTTCTATGCTTCGGAGTGTAGCCAAGACATGGTGGAGGAGTGTTAAGAGCTCATTCCAGACTATGCCCAGTGCCACAATTTGGGAGACCTTCAAGCAGCAATTCCGTCGGAAGTTCATGCCTCTCCATATTCAGCGAGCCAAGGAAGTGGAATTCTTCAACCTTCAGCAGAGACAGATGTCAGTTGCAGATTATGTACACAAGTTTACAGAGCTGTCCCACTTTGCAGAGAACATGGTGAACACTGAGCATAAGAAGGTGACTCGCGTCGTCAACGGTCTGAACCCGAGGCATAAACGCCACGTAGTTGCATGTATGTGGCCGGCTACATTGGATGACGCTATTGACAGGGCCTATGATGCAGAGGCCATATTTGAGGAGGAGCGAACTGAGGCTAAGAGGACGGCAGGTTCCAGTGGCAGAAGTCAGTTCCCGAAGAAGTTCAAGGGTAAGCAGGGTAGTTCGAGCAGTACTCAGGTGGTTTGCGGTCACTGTGGGAAGGATCACCCAACAGACAGATGTTGGAGGAAGAGTGGAGCTTGTTTCGGTTGTGGCTCTACGGATCACAAGCGGGCCCAATGCCCGAAGTTTCAGTCCTCTCCACAGATGAGATCTGCAGGATCTACAGCGCAGGGCAAATCCCAGCCAGCTTGCCCAGCCCAGAAGCAGAACTGCCAGACAGCCCGAGCCTATGCCGCTACGCATGAGGGCGCGGAGGAAGCCACGGTCGTGGAAGGTAAAATTTTAATTTCTGATGCTGAAGCTTTAGCCTTATTTGACTCCGGGTCTACGCGTTCGTACGTAGCACCCCATTTTGCTGTGCAGCTTCGACAGCGACCCACACCGCTCCCATACTTGTTGCTAGTATCCACGCCGGTTGGTAAGCGGGTGGAGTGCAGTGTCTTCTACCCCCAGTGTGATGTGCGGATAGCTGGTCATCAGCTCCCGGTAGACCTCGTGTTGCTCACGACACTGGATTTTGATGTGATTCTTGGTATGGACTAGCTTGCGAGATATCATGCTTGTATCAATTGCTACAGCAAGGCTATCTACTTTGATTTGGGCAGCGGATTTCGATTTGAGGGCAGCCAGACGAAGTGCCCAAGGCGTGTGATATCTGCTTGTAAAGCAGACAGGATGCTTCGTAGGGGATGTGAGGGATTTCTTGCATTCATTTCAGAAAAGAAAGATCAGCGACAGCTCAGTGAGATCCCAGTAGTCAGCGAGTTTCCGGATGTTTTTCCAGAGGATGTGCCAGAGTTGCCTCCAGTTCGAGAGGTAGAGTTCTCGATTGACGTGATACCAGGTACAGCACCCATCAGTAGAGCTCCATATCGTATGGCACTTGCAGAATTGTTGGAATTGAAGAAACAGTTGCAGGATCTGTTAGATAAAGGGTTCATACGCCCAAGTGTTTCACCTTGGGGAGCTCCTTTATTGTTTGTTAAGAAGAAGGATGGCAGTTTCCGGATGTGCATTGACTACAGGCAGTTGAACAAAGTGACTATCAAGAACAAATATCCATTGCCTAGGATCGATGAGTTGTTCGATCAGCTTCAGGGTGCAGCTTACTTCTCGAAGATTGACTTGAGGTCAGGATATCACCAGCTTCAAGTGAAGGATGAGGATGTTCCTAAGACAACTTTCAGGACTCGGTATGGACACTACGAGTTCCTTGTCATGCCATTTGGTTTGACGAACGTACCCGCAGCTTTTATGGCGTTGATGAACAGGGTGTTTACTTCCTTCTTGGACCAGTTCATTGTGGTTTTCATAGATGATATATTGGTCTATTCGAAGACTGCTGAGGAACATACAGACCATCTGAGGAAAGCATTGCAGCTGCTTAGAGATCACAAGTTGTATGCAAAGTTGTCTAAGTGTGATTTCTGGTTAGAGCAAGTTGCATTTCTGGGACATAAGATTTTTAGAGAGGGATTGATGGTGGATCCGGCTAAGATTGAGGCAGTAGTTCATTGGCCCCGTCCTAGATCAGTGACAGAGATTCGGAGTTTTCTGGGTTTGGCGGGATATTACCACAGGTTTGTGCAGGACTTCTCGAAGATCTCAGCCCCGCTGACTCAGTTGACTCGGAAGAAGGTTCCGTATGAGTGGACAGAGAAGTGTGAGCGTAGTTTTCAGATGTTGAAAGAAAAGCTCACTACGGCGCCAGTGTTGACTCTCTCGGATGGTAGTGAGGGATTCGTGATGTATTCCGATGCTTCTCGAGTTGGACTAGGCTGTGTACTGATGCAGAATCAGAAAGTGATTGCCTATGGATCCAGACAGCTTAAAGAGCATGAGAAGAACTATGCCACCCATGACTTGGAGCTAGCAGCCATTGTATTTGCACTGAAGTTGTGGCGACATTACCTGTACGGTGTGAAGTTCGAGGTCCATTCCGATCATCACAGTCTACAGTACCTGTTTGATCAGCATGACTTGAATATGAGACAACGAAGGTGGTTGGAGTTCATCAAGGACTACGACTTTCCGATCAAGTACCAGCCAGGCAAAGGGAATGTAGTTGCAGATGCACTCAGCAGGAGGACAGACAGTCTTCAGGTGTTGGCAGGATTCTATATGCTTGTGCATGATCAACCTGTAGAGGTTCGGATGGTAGGTGGATTGGTGACATTAGTTACTACCGTCGTGTTTCAGCCTGAGGTGATTCAGCAGATCAAGGATCGCCAGTTTGAGGACCCCCTCCTTGTGAAGTTCAGAGATCGGATTTCAGATGGACCTGATTTCAGCCTGGTAGACGGAGTTTTGTACTTTAGGAATAGATTGTGTGTTCCCGCTGTGGATGAGCTGAAAGATAAGTTGATGACAGATGCGCACGATGCCCGATATGCGATGCACCCAGGGAGTACGAAGATGTACCGGAACTTGAAAGATAGATTTTGGTGGAACAATATGAAGCGGGAGATCGCAGGGTTCGTAGCTCGATGTTTGACCTGTCAGAGGGTGAAAGTTGATCATCAGCGACCTCCAGGATCATTGCATCCACTACACACTCCGCAGTGGAAGTGGGAGCACATTACCATGGATTTCGTCTCCGGTTTTCCGCCGACCAGTAGAAAGAACAATGCGATCTGGGTAATAGTGGACAGATTGACGAAGTCAACACATTTCCTTCCGTTCAAGAAAGGGATGACATTCACAGAGATGGCCAGGAAGTTTGTTGACGAGATAGTCAGGTTGCATGGCACCCCAGTATCGATTGTGTTGGATCGTGATAGTCGTTTTGTGTCTTCATTCTGGAGAGCATTTCAGGAAGCTATGGGCACGAAGCTGAGTTTTAGTACGGCATACCACCCCCAGACTAATGGACAGTCGGAGCGTACCATTCAGACATTGGAGGATATGCTCAGAGCTAGCGTGCTGAACTTTGAGAAGAAATGGGATATACATCTGGCATTGTGTGAGTTTGCCTACAACAACAGCTTCCATGAGAGCATTGGTATGGCACCTTATGAGGCTCTCTACGGACGCAAGTGCAGGACACCAGTGTGCTGGGACGAGGTAGGAACAAGAAGTTTCCATGGTCCGACAATCATTGCTGAGACGACAGAGAAAGTGCAGAAAGTGATAGAGAATCTGAAGATTGCTCGATCCAGGCAGAAGAGTTATGCGGATACTCGGAGGAGACCCTTAGCATTCCAAGTTGGAGATTGGGTGTTTCTTAAAGTTTCTCCGATGAAGGGCACGGTGAGGTTTGGTCAGAAGGGCAAGTTAGCTCCGAGATATGTAGGACCGTTTGAAGTCAAGAGCCGAGTTGGAGATTTAGCCTATCGGTTGACGCTTCCAGTTGAGTTCTCCGGTGTTCACGATGTATTCCATGTGTCGATGCTCCGTATGTATGTGCCAAATCCGAGCCATGTGATTCGCTACGATGATATTCAGATTCAGCCTAATGCAACTTACGTTGAGCGTCCGCTTCGCATCGTTGGCACACGAGAGCAGATTCTCCGTACCAGGACCATCAGATGGGTTAAAGTGTTGTGGGAACATCATGGTCCAGATGAGGCTACATGGGAGCTAGAGGAGCAGCTAGCGCGCCAGTACCCACAGCTCTTTGCGCAGGTAGGTAGTCATTCCGAGGACGGAATGATTCCTAGTGGGGGAGGATGTAACACTCCGATCCCCTTTGAGCCGGATTAGTGGCTCATTTGTGTGTGTTTCTGTTGTTTTATTCTTTTGGAGTTGGTTTTGGGCCTTGGATAGGTAGTTGAGCAACCTCTGACCTGAGATAGGTAGTTCTAAGCCCTTTTTCGTAATTTTGCTTTTCCTTTGCTTGCATCATATTTGCATCATCTTGGTGTCAGCACGTGTATTTTGTTGAGCTCGTTATTTTCCGTAACTGTGTCAGATCCGTTCGGAGTCAATTGGAGAAGTTGGACCTTCGTGTGACTTGAACTGTAAATAGTTTAAATTCTTCGGACTTTGACTTAAACTTCCAAAAACCTATATATATGAGTCATCCTCCAGGTGTCTCTCTCTCTCTTGCTCATTTCATTTCCTCAACGTTGCATGCAAGGAGACTCCAGGAGGGCCACGTTCTCTCTCTCTCTCTTCTCTTCCCTTCTCTTGCTCGATTGAGGATTTGGATTCCTTGTTTTGATTTGGTTCTTCCCCCTCCTCTCATCTCTGTCTGTGGTTTTGGTAAGTGGGTTCTCTTCAAATCTCTTCTTCTTCATCTCCAATTGCACCTCTCTTTCTCTATGCTGTGTCTACATCTCATGCATGGTTTATTTCTTTGATTTGTCTTGATTTTAGTTGATTTGGAGCTTGATTCAGTGGATTTTCAGAGTTTGAGGCAAGTATAAGTACAGGCTTTGATAACACATATGGGTGTTTTGTTTGATTGCTTTGATTCTCTCTTATTCTTTGTATAGAATGTTTTACAGCCAATTTTTGTGAATTTGGAACCTCTGTAATTTGTTTGGAGACGTTTCTGTACCAAATTTCAGTTTCTGTACTCAGCCCGAATTCGTGTTCTGTATTGTACGGCTAAGCCGTAAGTTTTTACGGCTCAACCTCCAGAGACTTGCAATTTCACTTTTGTTCTACGGCTAGGCTACGGCTGAGCCGTAAATTGTCCTACGGCTGAGCCGTAAGCTAGCCGTGACCCAACCGTAACCCAGCCGTGAATTAAATCTCTGATCAGTCGAAACTTTCCCGATACAGCACTCCTACGGTGTGGCTACGGCTAAGTCGTGGAATGCTACGGCTAAGCTGTGGATTGGTCTACGGCTAAGCCGTACACTGACTGTAGCTCAGCCGAAAAAGGTATCAGATCAGAGGTGGGTGATGACCAGTTTAGCTGTGTTTTGAATGGAACCAAGGTGAAGCCGTAGTGCATAATACGACGAGCGCGTAAGATGTCTTCGGCGCAACCATAGGTCCCTCATGGCTAAACCGTTAGGCATGGCAATTCTGAAATATAACTTAGGATAATGGTGAGACTTGTAGGGCTCAAATACAGGTTAACCACTCATGTAACCAGGCCCAATGGATTCTTTGGATCGCATGAAGAGTCTGTTAGGCTGTGACTTATTCATGTGAGCATTGATCACTGTTAAACACCTCCCCATGGGTGTTGGTTTAAGGGACTTCGGTGCACGTGAGGATTTCATTGCAACACTTTGATGGCAACGGTGCATTGAATAACTTAAAACTACATCGACATGCACGGTTAGTGACAGTGAACAACTAGATTAGGATTGGTTTGTAATAAACCTTGACTCCGTACAAATCTGAGATGCATTGCATATTGTTTACAGCTTTGCCCCCTGTTCTGCCAACCTATGTCTACGCATTCCGCAGTCACTTTGCTTTCGTTCTGTATATTTGTTTTATTCTTCGTTCTGCACTACGCTTTGATCTATGCTGTGCTTTGACTTAATCTATGTTCTGATCTGTATGTTGGCTATGCTTTGTATATTTCTGGCTTTGCATATTTTGTGTATTCCCTGGTGGCTCTGCCCAGAGGTTAATACGTGAGGATAAGATCCGATCTTTGTCATCGGTGAGTCCAAAGCGGATAATCTCCCTTTCTATGGATTTGATTTGATTGGTATTAGTCTGGCTCTACTCAGCCTCAGCCCTAGGATGCCCGACGGGGTTACCTCTGGCTTAGATCTCTGTATCTCTGTATCACTGCAGTGTCGCTTTGTCTTGGGACCCCGGAACCCTGGAAACTGAGACCCACTTGTACCCTGGCCCGGTCAGTGGTGTTCTCCTCTGCTCTGCTTTGCTCTGCTCTCTATTGGAGAGAATATGGTTAACGTAGTAGCCACTTAGTTCAGTATTTCTATACTTTGATTCCCTTATCATGCTTTAATTCTATGCACGATTTGCTTAGCATACTAAGATGAAACTCTGTATTTAATCTTCTGTCATTAATTTATTCACTTTGATACTATGAGTGTTTCATCCTTGTTACTTGTAATTGCTGGATCGTTGTATTCATTTGTGTTGTCTGTGGTGTTGCAGGCACAGATCCCTTGCCCGACTCCCCGGCGGTCGAGGAGGCTGCAGGGCCGAGTGTAGAGGCACCCTCCGGTTTGGCAGAGTGGGCCTGATCATCTTTGCCGAGTGCGCACATGCATATATTCCATTGGCCTTCTGTTTTGAGTTTTGGTTTTTGGAGCTTTTGTAATTAGGCATTTTGGACTTTGGACTTTGTACTCTGTATATTTGTACATCTTTATTTTGTCGTATACTCAGACTTGTATTTGGTTTTCCAGTATTGTATTTATCCTTGTCTTTTCCGTTCCGCATTTGTTTTTGGCTTCCGCTATTTTCCTTTATTGCTTGCTATGATATGTACAGCTTCCGCGTACGCTTAGTTCGCACGTGTTAGTTCCCTTGTGTATGTGCATCTGGACTGGGTTTGGATGCACGTGCACGGGAGTACGTGTGTCACTAGTTTAGCTTTTCGCTAACCCCCGATTTCTGGGCTCGGGTCGTGACAGCCCACTTGATTCCTAACATAGTGTAAGGAACAAGTTGAGCCACCAATCCTCAGTGCGATTTACAGGGGATTTGATTTGTAGTAACTTGCTCGATCATTAGCATATTGTGAACACGGACTTTATCACATAGCTTCTGTGGAGATTCTTTCACGACTAGCAGACTGAGTATGCCTATGACGCATTTTCTTTTGTATTTGATGAGAAGGTTACTCACCTTAAATCTCAATAAACACGAGAAGTATAAGGAAATGAGTGGCCAGTTAAAGAAACCGACGAAAATAGAATGAACCTCTAGTCGAGTGGTTGAATGTAACTTTAATTGAGCTATTTTACATTGTCTTTCTCAACTACAACTTCCAAGGCTAATGAACCTCTGTCGAGTGGTTGAATGTAGCTTTGAATAAACTATTTTACATTGTCTTTCTCAACAACAACTTCCATAGCTAGTTCACATTTCTTTGCCTTTTCCAATGCCAACCCTATATGTGTCATCCGAGTCACTTTGAGTGACGCCGACCATCTTTGTGGGAAGCTAACGGATACAATATTACTCTTTGATAGTTGATGATCTTTGTTTTGAAATTAACTTTGCAAAGCAATATTTCCTTCATTAGCTCTCTTGCATTAGACACTACAATTTTCTTGCTCAAACACGAATCCAATTGCCCCCTGAAAGGTCTTAAGGTGCTCAAACACCTGTTTGGATCAGGAGCCTTAGTTCTAGGACTTAAGTGTGCCTTGATGCCAATTCTTGATCTTTGAACTGAGTATTATTTTCTCTTTTTGGCCTCTTGCTAAGGGGAGATGTTGCCGAGATATCGGTAGAATTCCATGCCTTAGTTATTTCCATAGTTATTGATATTTTCCTCTTATTCTTTTTTTAACAGAAAGAAAAGGCGAAGCACCTGTGACTTCAACTTCTAGCATTACAAAGGGCCATTCTAAGGGTATAGGTACAAGTAACCCCAAACCAAAAGATTCAAGCGAGGTGCATGCATTTGCTTTTGAGAGACCGGAGAACCAAAGCCTTGACAAGAAGTAACTAGTATACATATTGGTGTCTAGCTAACAATACTGATTAGGAGAACAATGACAAAGTGAGCTTTGACAAGCCACATTATATATTCGGAAATGCCACAAAGGAGAATGTGAAGCATCCTTCTAACAACGTACAGTATTGCTATATAGATTTAGTGGGAATTTCTCATGAGTTGACCATTGTTTGGTTTGTTAGGCAATATCCGACGATAATGTCGATGGCTCCCACTATCCCAGCAAGGAATGATCCATTTTCGTGGATAAAGCATCACATCCATTTCAAAACTGGTAAGTTCATGCGCTAGCCTCCATATTACTTCACGAAGTTCCCAAGGTTTGAAATAGAGGCAATAGAATTGTGCACTCTAAATCTTGAAGTGGGTACAGTGATTTCACAATTAAGGATAGTTGGGCTTGGTATCTACACTAGAGATGAGAGTGCCTAGCTCGATGAAAGACATTAGTCTCATGGATGGTTTAACTGTGTCGGGGATTGGGAAGGCTAGGTAACTCTGATCAAGCATCATTATGCGGAGGATTTGAAAGCGATCGAAATCTTTAATGCTATAAATGCCACCACATAGAAAGTCCCTTGCGAGAACAAAAACTTATGCAGGGCTATTCTAGAATTGTTCTCCCTAGTGACCGGTACCTTTATTACTTTGAACATGGAGTTGGAGTTTTCTTTATGGGAGGTAAAGAAAATTTTTGGTTTAGCATCATATGGTGAAATTTATGATGAAACCATTCTACCCAGTGAAGAATTGGCTACCATGGATGACGAGTTCCAAGCTACATATTGTCTCTTCTTTACTCTTGAAGGTTCAATCCAAACAACTAGTCGTAGTTGAGGCGAAGTTGCCTAATGGATGAGTTCGGTGAAGAGTATTACCAGCCCTTTCTTCGTAAATGAGGCAGATGTTTTAAGTGGAAAGAGGTTATCCCTAGTAAGGACCCCAAAAAGGACCTAACAATCGAGTATCATGAGGATCCAAACTTTTTGCCATATATTTTTACCAAGTATTTGGATTTAAAGAGGAAGTGTTGGCTTACCGCATTTTTGGCGGCATGGTTATCTGATGTTTTTTTTTCAGAGTTTTGGAGGTGACTTCAGGCATGGTTGCATATACCCAATGCTCAGAATGGCCTTCGGATATAGTTTTGCCTTGGGCCCTGCTTTTGTAGCATTATGCTAATCGAGCTAAAGCTGTCAGGTTTTACCATCAGAGAGGGGAAGCCTTTCAACCAGTATTATGCTAAGTATCTATTGTACACCTGGTTCACATATCATTACAATGGGCTTCATTCACATAGCAGTGTACCAGGAATTATCTTCATGGAGGGTGTAGTAGGCGGCAGTTGTTTGATCAACACCTATTCCATGAGTAACTTATGCCACCGCTTGTGAAATTTTAACAATCATTTTGCTTTTAGTGGTACTATACCCAATATCGAAAAACTAACTCACATGAGAAATACTATAAAACCATCGATTGACAAAATCAGAGAGGGTGGTTGAGATGTTAGCTTGTCAGATGAAGAAAAAAGTTGGTTCTTGAGTTTGAGACCCGTAGATCTGGTATACAGGAAAAACTCATATATCTACATCAAACCTTCTATACCCGCCAGGTTATGTAGACAATTTGACTTTCATCGAGCCGTTGTGGGAGCACCAGGCTGAATTCGAGGCACTACCGGTTCTTTGCAAGATGCTCAAAATGCTTCAGAATTCTATCAAGTGCTTGGCACTGGGGCTCGTTTTGGCTACCATCGCCTCTTAAATCCCGGATACACGAGTGGTTTAGCACAATGGTATGCCAAAAGTACCACTGCCATTGTACAACGTACACGAGCAATCCCCACGTTAAATATCATCCTTTGAT
The DNA here is from genome assembly GCA_037013555.1 of Sextonia rubra. Taxonomy (NCBI): domain Eukaryota; kingdom Viridiplantae; phylum Streptophyta; class Magnoliopsida; order Laurales; family Lauraceae; genus Sextonia; species Sextonia rubra. Next base: position 79,670,736 of record JASUAD010000001.1, read on the forward strand.
GCTTCAAGAAAAGGAGAAAAGGTTGAGAAAGATCATTTCATCCGAGTTAATTTTGAGAATTCGCGGTATGACGGCAATAAACAGCGAATTAGCTTGGTAGCAAATCCGATGTCTGCAAAGCTCACCGTTCCTTAAGAGGTAAGAAAGATGAGAGGTTCTTGCCTCCTCCTAATGTGACTGTAGCAAGGATGCAGTAGGCTGTGGATGAGAATTTACAAGAGGGCGAGAGTCTTGCTAAGGTTAGGTGGGTTGGTAGAGCTACGCTGGACTTTGGATATGCTTTTTGCTTTGTTAAAACCAAAGTTTTGGTTGGAGAGCAAACAAGGAAATTTGAAAAAAAGCAAGCCATCATGTGTGGGGTTGCCAAGGCAGACCTTGCTCGCCGAAATTTGTCGAAGTCTACTACTACTGGTCTAGTGCCGATAGAGGCACGTGCAGTTCCAAGTCCGTCAGAAATAGTTTAGTCAACCGAAGCAACTACTGGATTGAGATCATCAGTTACAATGCCAACAAACCTCCAGCGGGTCCAGTTCTACATAAGAAGCTTAAAGCTATACACTCAAAACTATTAACCAGATCCCCTATTAGCAAAGGAGCTTCTTCAAAGAAGAGAAAGGCCGAAAGCCCTAGAACTCCTCATTCATCATTCCCAAAGGCTAAAAGCTTGTAACACTTCTCTATTTCTTTGTAAGATACTATTATTTTGAATTTTTTTTACTCTTGTTCTAATGTTTGCACTTTTCCTTGCAACCTCATCAACTCAAACTTCAGTTGTTAGAGGGGTTGCGAGAAGGGTGGCTGAGATTATTAAAAACTATGCCTCAGACAAAGGCGATAAAAAAGATAGTAGTTTTGACACTTCTAACATCGGAGAACGAACCGATAGTGACATCAATATCGAGTTCGATTTCAAGATAGATATGTTTGACTAGACAATGATGCCTAGGTCTGAGAGGAAGGCTGTAACGGATATGCAGCCAGAGTCCGTTACTGAGGAGAAATTTCGTGATGATGTGGGCAATGCTACTATTGTTGATAAAGCAACCTACAGTGATGTACCCATGGAGCAAGAGATGTGGCCCCTCAGATCGAATAGCAAAAGATTCTTCTTGAAGTGGGACCAACTGCCGAAGTCTCAATGGAAGAAGGAGAAATCCCCAATACTGCCAAAGGAATTCCGAAAGACCCAACTCCTAAAGGTAACTTTTGACTTGATTGTTTAGAAATTGAAATTTTTATTCCAACGTTGTGATTTAATCTCGTTCATTCCCTTTATTTTTAGGTACCCAAGTGGAGGAGAGCATTCCCGTTGTACCTCTCACCTTAGTGAGAAAGTCTTTTGGATCACCAATTGAGGAGCCAGTAGGGAAAGAGAGTCTCATGGCTTCGATTGATCTAGACAATGTCTCCATTTATAGCGGATATTTCAAGGCATCTTCGAACAACACCTTAAAAAGTGATTTGCAATGGTTTGTGGAAGGCTTCTCCTTAGATTCACCAACCAAAAGTGTTAATAATGATCCAGAGTTATCATTGCCACTCATTGTAATGCCTATCAGCATTAAGCCTGCATGCATACTAGGTATGGTTCCCTTGGTGAATTTAGATTCTAATTCAAGATCTCATAGGAGTGAATCCTTTGTAGTTGCTATACGCCAAGGATTGATGAAGTACCAAGGGTTGATGAAGCTTTGGGTGCTTAGACATAACTAAGCAGTAAACCTATTAGTGTAGTGGAAAAGGAAGCTGATATCGTAATGATCCCACCTAAGGAGGCTATTGTAATAGAACCGATCATAGCCAAAACTGGTCCTTCTACTCAAAGGAAGTTGGTTCTAGAAGGTGAAGCTGCAAATCCCATGGAAGATGCTGCTTTTGCAACGCGCATCATTAGTAGCATGCCTCCAATTACTGGCAGCGTCACACCTGCCAAAGCTATGACACTTCAAGGGTTCATTTCAGGGTTGATCAGTTATCACCAATGAAGATTATTGAAGACCCAACTGTTTAAAAGATATTAGATAAAGCTTCTGTTGCTGAAGGTGGGGGATCCTAGAAAGCATTATTGAATGTTACGATAACATTGCATACAAATAGGGATCCTTTGGCCACTTTGTCTTCACAAAGGTTGCATGACTTGCCTTTTGTTCATGAAGAAGCATTGGTTGATCATGGGGGTGAGGGGTAAATGTTGAGAACGAAGGAGATGACTGCTCAGGCTCTCAGACTCAGTTAAATTGGCAAGAGCGAGAGTTAAATCTTTTCATTCCTAAGGAGTCCAGCTTGTTTGGCAATGCTCCAAAGCCCCAATTGGCCGTGAACTTTACCATGAAGATGGCCATTCATATTTTGGCCACACTCTTCCGAGGAGACCTTACTTTCAAGAAGATCTAAGGTGCCAAAGCATTAGCCGACATTTTTATATCTTCTGATGCCAAAACTGATTTCAGTGGTCTTCCGGATGCTTTTGTCCTTTTTTTTCAGCAAGCTTAATGAAAAGGATGCCTGGGACAGAAGTGTTGATCATGCCAGAGCTTTTCAGGATGAAGTGCTGAGTCATAAAGTTTAACTGGCCATAGAGATTGAGAGCACTGAGGAAGAAATTTAGGTGGTGAATATAGAGTAGGCCAAAACAACAAAGGAGCTAGCTGTGCATGTAACCGAGCGTGAAACTATACAATAGCAGATCATCGTGTTGCAGCAACAATTATCTTCATTGGACAATAATATTGAGCACTTGAAGAAGTCCGTTTCAGAGCGTAGTCAGCATAATGATGACCTTTTTGCATGTGCAGAAGTAAAGTGTAGGGCTTTGGATGATTTTGTTTAGTCTCTGGAGAATGAAATGAATATCAAACTGGATGAGATTGACATCAATGTTGCTGTACCCTCTTATGCAAGCTTCAAAGGCCGTGCTTAGATGGAAGGTGTGCTTGATGTGAGGAGGCAACTGAAGAAATTCCTGGACTAGAACTCTTTACTGTAGCTCTTATCTAACTTCAGTTTTTGTATTAAACTTCAAATGAATATCAATAAAAATTTCATTTTTGCTTCACTTTGTTGTTGGCATGGAATGTTTAGTTTAACTTTGTATGGATGTTTTGGATGTGTATATGATTGGGATGGTTTATTTTGTTTTTGTTTTCTCAGACTTGTATGGGATGTGACTTGCAGTCTTTTGGATTTACAAATCATCATCATCATCATCATCATCATCAAAGCCTTATCCTAACCATGTTGGGGTCGGCTACATGAATTTTATTTTTCCATTCCGTTCTATTTTGAGCTAAATCTTTAGATAAGTTAAACTTCTTCAAATCGGATTCAATGACCTTCATTAATGTTTTATTCGGCCTTCCTCTACCTCTTGATGGGCCATCTACCTGTATAGCCAAACCCTTTCTCACTGGTGCCATTACTAGCTGACACTCAACATGCCCAAACCATCTTAAATTGATTTCTTTAATCTTATACCTTATTGGTGCTACCCTAAATCTTTCAAAAATACTCATTTCTAATTTTATCATTCCTAGTTTTATGGCGCAGCCCTGGATCTTGGATGGGTAGGAGAACAATCTCCCGAGGGATTGTTCGAATCCGAGGATTCAAGGCAGTCACGATGATAATCTGGAATGAAAAAAAATCTTGCACAACTGAAATTTTCTTATTAATAAAAGCATACCGAATACAGTGAATATTACTCCTTATATAGGAGTGATCGGTTCTAAATATAGAAGGACTAATTCTACACAAATAAGACCTACTAAAATAGGACATAACAAAATAGAAAGTGTATCAATCGGATGTCTTCCGAGCATGTGATCTGGGCCGGACTTGGGTTCGGCCTGCATCAGCTCTCCCCGGCTTGGAAAAACTCGACTCCGGCGAGTTGAGCGCTTGATATCTCTCATAAAGATCAGGATTGATGCGCTGGAAGTCAGTAGCTGTAATCCACGTAGCATCAGAGATAGGACGATTCCGCCAGCGTACATAAAACTTCTGATAACCTCCTTGACGTGTAGAAACAATTTGATCATCAAGGACATCAATAATTTCATCAGGAGGTGGAGAATTAACTGGTAAAGAAATAAGCTGCTCTTCATTTTCTCCTTCAGTATCATGGCCACGATAGAGAGTAAGATCCTCGACATTGAATGAAGAACTGACGCCTGAATCAGTAGGGATATCAAGAATATAGGCATTGGAATTAATCTTCTGGAGAATATTGAAAGGACATGAACTACGAGGGTGTAATTTCTTGTTAGCTGTAGGTGGCAATCTCTCAGGTCGAATACGCACCATAACCATATCGCCTTCCTTAAATTCAACAAACCGACGATGTTTATCAACTTGCTGCTTATAAACATCATTGTTGGCCGATATATGGCGACGTACTTCATTATGGACTTGCTGCATGTGTTGGAAGAAAGTTTCAGCATCTGCACTCACGCGGGCATCAACTGGTAATGGCACAAGATCAACAGGGAGGTGAGGACGAACTCCTGTAACAGCTTCAAATGGTGAAAGTCCAGTTGATCGGTGGACAGAATTATTGTAAGCAAATTCTGCCATAGGGAGCACTTGATCCCAATTTTTAATTCGGTCACGTACAAAACAATGTAACAATTGGCCAAGACTTCTGTTTACCACCTCTGTTTGTCCATCAGATTGAGGGTGATAAGCAGTAGAGAAATTAAGTTTGGTGTTGGACAGCATCCATAATGTCTTCCAGAAGTAGCTCATAAACTTCGTATCGCGGTCAGAAACAATAGTTTTGGGAAGCCCATGGAGTCGAACAACTTCCTTGAAGAATAATTTGGCCACCTTGTAAGCATCAGCAGTCGCAGTGCAAAGAATAAAGTGTGCCATCTTTAAAAAGCGATCAACAACAACGAAGATGGAATCAACCTTTCTAGCAGTCGTGGGTAAACCGAGCACAAAATCCATGCTGATGTCTTCCTAAGGAGTATGTGGAACAGGCAAAGGCTGATATAACCCAGTATTCTTCTTGTTTCCTTTTGCAATCTGGCATGTTCGGCATCTTTCACAAATATGAATCACATTGGTCTTCATACGAGGCCAACAATATCTGTCACTGACAAGAGCAAGTGTTTTGTCGCGACCCAAATGTCCACTACATCCACCTGCATGCAACTCTCGCACAACATATTCACGAATAGAAGTGGCTGGAAGACAGAGTTGCGTACCTTTGAATAGAAAACCATCATGAAGACTATAATGATGATGTTGAATATGACTGCCATTAAGGAGATCCGCATAAATAGAACCAAAATCTTTGTCGGCTGCATAATCTTGTTTTATTTGCTCAAAACCAGGCACATTAATAGACATAGCAGTCAAAAGATGCTTTCTCCGGCTTAATGCATCCGCAATCAGGTTATCCTTTGCAGCTTTATGACGAATGCTAAATTTGAATTCTTGTATATATGCACTCCATTTAGCTCGGTTAGCGTTGATCTTCTGCTGAGAGTGTAAATGTTGCAGAGCATCATTATCAGAGTAAAGCACAAACTCATTTGCAATCAAATAATGCCTCCAGTGACGAAGTGTTTGGACAAGTGCATAGAATTCCAGATCATATGCAGTATACTTTCGCTTGGCATCAGAAAGTTTCTCACTGAAGAATGCAATAGGATGTCCTTCCTGGCTAAGGACTCCGCCAATACCAACATTTGAGGCATCGCAAGCAATTTCAAATAGCTTGCTAAAATCAGGAACTTGCAGAACGGGTGCTGCAGTAATCTTTTGCTTGATCTTCTCAAAAGTCCTGGTGGCTGCATTGGTCCACGTGAAGTCACCTTTCCGCATGCAATCAGTAATAGGAGCATAACAGTACTGAAGTTTCTGATAACCCTTTTGTAAAAATTGGCAAGACCATGAAAACTGCGAACTTCAGTAAGGGTAGTAGGAATTGGCCAATCAAGAATAGCGCTTACTTTTGAAGGATCCATCTTAATTCCTTCTGTAGATACTACATATCCTAAGAAAATAACAGAGTCACTCATAAAAGTGCATTTCTTGAGATTGATATAGAAACGCTCCCGGCGGAGAAGTTGGCAGACCTTATCTAAATGCTGAAAGTGATCTTCTTTTGACTTGCTGTAAATAAGAATATCGTCGAAGTAAACGACAACAAATTTTCCAATATAAGGCTGCAATAATTGTGTCATAACCCGCATAAAAGTACTAGGAGCATTGGTTAGACCGAACGGCATGACCATCCATTCAAAGAGACCATCCTTTGTTTTAAAGGCAGTTTTCCATTCGTCTCCTGGTCTTATGCGAATTTGATGATATCCGCTCTGCAAGTCAATTTTGGAAAATATACATGCACCAGTCATCATATCTAACATATCGTCCAAACGAGGAATAGGGAAGCGATATTTTACCGTGATTTTGTTGATTGCACGGCTATCTACACACATTCGCCAACTTCCATCCTTCTTCGGAGTGAGAAGTGCCGGAACACCACATGGACTGAGACTTTCCTTTATATAGCCCTTCTGAAGCAAATCATCAACTTGCCTTTTCAACTCTGCATGTTCTGCTGGACTCATCCGATAAGCAGGTAAGTTAGGCAAAGAAGCTCCAGGAACCAAATCAATAGCATGCTGAATGTCCCTTAGTGGGGGTAGTTCCTTAGGTAACTCTTCAGGAACTAGGTCGGCAAACTTGTCCAATAATGGCTTCACTTCCTGAGGAATAACATGAGAATCATCAACAACTTGTTTAGTAACTAAGGCATACATGACACCTTTCTCTTTGCTTTCAACTTCAAATTTCCGCATGGTTAAAATATGCGATGTAGGAGCACCTGCGGCGGCAGCGGGAGAAGAGGTAGGAGAGGATGGTGGAGTTGGCAATGGACGTAGCACGATACGTCTACCTTTCCAATTGAAAGCATAGGTATTGTGTTCATGATCTGTGATCACTTTAAGTTTTTGTAACCATGGCCGCCCGAAAAGAATATGCGTGACGTTCATTGGTATGACATCACAGAGAAGAGTATCCTCATAGTTGCCAATCTTAAAAGGCACACAGCATTGTTGACGAACAGGAATATAATAGTTATCAACCCATGCAACTTTATATGGCCTTGGATGCTTTACCATGGGAAGTTTAAGCTTATCAACTGCTTCTTAGGAGATAACATTCATAGCACTTCCACCATCAATAATCATATTACATGCTCTGTCCATACATCTAACACGAGATCGAAAAATAGAAGCATGATTCCAATCTTCTTCCTCTTTAGCATCTGCTACTAGCAAACGACGATCTAGAAAGAGAAGCGGAATACCATCATCAGCGTCTGCATAATCTACCTGATCAGCTTGATCTCCATAAGGAGGATCTATATCAGCGTGCCCTGATTCGACATGCTCATCATGCTGCGTATCAATATCAGGCTCATTGGAAGTATATAAATTACGATGAGGGCATTCATTGGCATAATGTCCTCGCTGCTTGCAGGCATGACAAACAATATCCCTCTTGTCTGTTCTTGCATAAGCACAATTATCAGGCTGGTTCTGTGGACCCCTCTGATTCTGTTGGGGATTCATCTGTCTTTGTTGCATCCCTGGCCGAGAATTCTGAGGAGGCTGCTGAACTTGACGCTGTGGAGGAGGCCTATAAGCTGTTGCTTGATTGCGATTATAAGTAGGATCAAGACCTCTTTTTATGGAAGACTCCCCGGCTTGGAAAAGATTACGCTTCCGCAATTGAATTTCATGTTGGGCTTTGCGGGCTTTATTGAATATTTCATCCACTGTGGCATAATCAAACATTACCACCTCTCGTCTGATATCGGCACGCAGATTATCCCTGTACCTAGTGATAGTCAGACGATCATCAGTCCTCAAGTTACAGCGAACAATGTATTCGCGAAACTTGTTGGTATATTCTTCCACAGTCATATTGCCTTGCTGGAGACTCAGATATTCTTGGTGAAGTGTATCCATATAATCAGAAGGAAGGAAATTGCCCTTGAGCCTCTCTTTCATAATATTCCACCGGAGAATCGGCTGGCCTACTGCGAGCTCATTGTTTTCAACACCATACCACCAAATACGAGCAGGACCCTTTAGTTTAACTTTGGTAAAGGCTATCCGCTGTGCATCGTTCATACCATACCAAGCAAAATAGTCTTCCAAAGAATTAAGCCAATCAACAAAAACTTTCGGACTCGCATTACCACTAAAGTCAGCAATGTCAATTTTGACTTTCCTAGTGATGTCATCAGGTGGGGGTGCAACATGGTGAACTTGATGATCTCGTTCAGCCAGAAGGCGCTCCATAAAATCACGAATGGATTCATGATTTTCGGGTCTTTCTGGTTGGACAGGCGTGTAAACCATAGATATATTGGAGGATCCTTCTTGACTAACAAATTGCTTTGTTTGTAGCTCAGTAATGGCAGTTTCTGCAATTTTGAGACGTCCCGTGACATCTTCTAATTCTTGACTCAGTTTAAGGATGGTTTCATCCCTCTGACGGTCAGTCATCCAATGCTGAAGATCATCACCACGCCTAGGCATGCTTGCTGGTTTTTTTTTTTTTTTTTTTGCTCTGGGGTGGGGGGGGGGGGGGGTGGGGGGGAATGGACTGCTGGTGTGTGACTGGAGATCAAAAGGGGTCTCGGTGCCGGATCGAGGGGGTTTAGGGTTGGAAGAGGGGGGTGGGGGGGTTAGTGCGGGAAAGACCGAGAGGGATTTTGGATAGGGGCGTGGGTTTAGGGTGCAGTTCTCCGATCGGGTGGTTGGGGTTTTCGTGCGGCCGGTAAGGGAAAGAGGTTTGGGAGTGGGAGTAGGGTTGTGGTTGTTCGGCTGATAAGGTTGGAGAGTTGGGAAGTGGGAAGGAAGAGAGGGATGGGTTCCGGTGGTTCGACTGGGACAGAAAAGGGTCGGCCTAGGATTTTTTTTTGCAGGATCTGGGGTGCGCGGTGGTGGATCGGGGGTATGAGCAGGGGGTTGGGTGTCACAGAGGTTGGGCTGCTGTTGGCAAGGGTGATTGCCAATGGACAGTAGGTGGAAGGATGGATTCCGGGAACGACAGAGTCCCCCGGCGACCGGATCTGGGCTTGATACCAATTTGGCTCTGATACCAATCTGGTGCAGCCCTGGATCTTGGATGGGTAGTAGAACAATCTCCCGAGGGATTGTTCGAATCCGAGGATTCAAGGCAGTCACGATGATAATCTGGAACGAAAAAAAATCTTGCACAACTGAAATTTTCTTATTGATAAAAGCATACCGAATACAGTGAATATTACTCCTTATATAGGAGTGATCGGTTCTAAATATAGAAGGACTAATTCTACACAAATAAGACCTACTAAAATAGGACATAACAAAATAGAAAGTGTATCAATCGGATGTCTTCCGAGCATGTGATCTGGGCCGGACTTGGGTTCAGCCTGCATCATTTTACCACACATCCACCTAAGCATTCTTATCTCTATTACATCTATCTTATGTACATACAACTTCTTAATTGGCCAACATTCTGCTTCATATGTCATAGCTAGTCTAACCACTATCCTGTAAAATTTGCCTTTTAATTTCGTTGGCATTCATTTGTCACAAAACACTTCAGAAGATAGTCTCTACTTTATCCATCCAGCTTTTATCCCATGATCTACATCTTTATCAATCTCCTCATCCTTACTAATCATCGAGCCTAGGTACTGAAAAGAATCTTTATGTGGTATCTTATGGGTTTTAATTTTAACAGTGGTTTTAACGCTTTGTATATGTCCATTGAAGTTGCACTCCATATATTCTGTCATTGTACGACTTATTTTAAAGCCTTTAGATTCTAATGCCCCCTGCCATCTCCCGAGTTTTGCATTTACACAATTTCTTGATTCATCTACTAACATTATATCATCTGCAAATACCATACACCATGGTACTTCTTCTTGAATATACATAATTAACTCATCTATAATTAATATAAAGAGATAAGGGTTTAAAGCTGATCCCTGATGTAAACCTATAGTCACGAGGAATTCACCTATTTCTCCACATGTGGTTCTCACATTTGCTACTGCTTCTTCATAAATATCCTTAAAATTTTCAATGTAACCGCTAGGGACATTCCTTTTCTTCAAAACCCACCAAATTAAATCCCTCGGTACCCTATCATAGGCTTTTTCTAAATCAATAAGGTCATGTGTAGATTTTTCCTCTTTGCTTGATATTTTTCCATTAATTACCTAAGTGAAAAGATAGCTTCCATAGTTGACCTCCCTAGCATAAAACTAAATTGACTTTCAGCCATCTTGGTCTTTCGTCTCAGTATTTGCTCAATTATTCTCTCTTATAACTTCATAGTGTGACTTATAAGTTTAATCCCTCGATAGTTTGTACAATTTTGTATATCTCCCCTAGTCTTATATATAGGTACTACAATGCTTCTTCTCCATTTATCCGGTATTTTCTTTATCACAAGTATCTTATTGTATAGTCTACATAACTAACTCACCCCAACCTCTCCTAAACATTTCCATACCTCTATCAAAATATCATCTGGTCATGTAGCTTTTCCTATCTTCCTTTACTTCAGTGCTTCCTTCACTTCCACCCCTTTAATTTTATGGAGTAAAGTATGCTCTGGTAATGAAGTATCCTCCTTAGCTCTTGTTTCGCCTATATATTCTCCATTTAAAAGTTTGTTAAAATATTCCTTCCACCTTTCTTTAATATCGTTATCTTTTACTAAAACATTTTCCTCATTATCCTTGATACATTTGACATGATCTAAGTCCGTACTTTTCCTTTCTCTTATTTTTGCGAGCTTAAAAATATCCTTTTCTCATTCTCTTGTTCCCAACCTATTATAGTGGTCATCGTATGCTTTGACCTTTGCACTACTTATTACTTTCTTAGCTTCTTTCTTTGCCTTCTTATACAGCTTAAAATTTTCCATATTCTTAATCCCCTGCCAAACTTTATAGCAATATCTTTTCTCTCAAATAACTTCCTGAACCTCCACACTCTACCACCATGTTTCTTTATTAATATGTCTCCTTCCTTTTGATTCTCCAAGTACCTCCTTTGCAACCTTTCTAATGTAATTAGTGATTTGATTCCATATTGCTGTAGTTTCTCTTTCAAGATTCTATTCTCCCTCCTCCATCATTTTGTCCTTAAATATATTTGCTTTTTCCCCCCTTTAAATCTCTCTCCCTTATTTTAGGGTCCATTTTGTTTACTACTGCTCTCTTTATACTTTTAATGTAAATTCTAAAACTCCAAGCCTATGTTGTGTGGTCAAACTCTCTCTTGGGATAACCTTGTAATCTTTATAAGCCAATTGGTCCTGTTTTCTAGCTAAAAAAAAGTCTATCTGACTCCTATTACTCCTATTTTTATAGGTAATTAAATGCTCATCTCTCTTTTTAAAGTAAATATTTGCTATTACAAGATTAAATGCCACTGCAAAGTCCAATATAGTGTTTCTAAATTCATTATTTTCTCCAAATCCTTGCCTTCCATGCACTCTCTCATATCCTCTATTATCTCTTCCTATATGCTCATTTAAATCCCCTCCAAGGAAAATCTTATCACTTTTTGGGATTTCTAGCATTAAATTATCCAGCTCCTCCCAAAACTGTCTTTTCACACTTTCCTCTAATTCTACTTGGGGAGCATATACACTTATGATATGGATATATCTTCCTCTAGCACTAGTTTAATTGCTATAATTCTATCATCAAACCTCTTCACCCCTACAATTTTCTCTTTCTAATCCTTATCTACAGCTACGCCTACTCCATTTCTTGTATTACTCTTGCTTGTATAGAAAAGCTTATACTCATCCTTGAGCTCCTTAGCTTTATTTCCTTTCCACCTTGTCTCCTATATACAAACCACACTAATTTTTCTTCTTTTCATTACCTCAACCAACTCTATGCTCTTGCCTGTCAAGGTTCCTATATTCCAAGTAGCAAGTCTAATTTTCCTATTCCTCCTCTTCTTCTTTTGGACTAACTTCTTTAACCGCACTAGCCCAAAGTCATGTGGTAGCCTTTGCAACTTTTCACTACAGTTGGGCAACACTGCAATGCATCACTTAAAGTGGAAAACACCCTAACCTTATTGCAAAATATTGTAATCTCAGAATTCATATTTAGGTTGTGACAAAGTTTTATGCTGGCTGTCAACCTACCTAATACAACCCTTTTCTTTTACTCGGGCTTGGGACCAATAATAAAAATTAGCGGAGTTCGATTTACAAATCAATAAAGAAAAGGAGTATAGGTGGACTTTATTCGATGCCTATATGTAAGGCTTTCTCCAGGGTCCATGACTTGATCCTTTTGGACAAAATTTTGTTTTTGAGGTTTGTTTGGGTTTTGGTTATATGGGGTCTGCAAAAAGACTTATTCCATATAACATAGGGTAGTTATATAGAGTATGCAAAAACACTTATTCTATATAGCTGAATTTGTCTATACAGGGTCCTCAAAAGGACTTGGTCCATCTAGCAAGATGTTATAAGGTGTCTTGTAGGGACATTATCCAAATACAAAAAGTTGACTAGAGGGGCCGATGGGCCTTGTCCTCGTCATCGTTTTGTATAAGTTTGAGGGATTTTAGTCAAGAGCATGAGTTGTGAGTCTAGAAACCAAAAAGCTTTAGGGATGAGAATGCACATTGTACATGATTTAGGTATGCCAATGACATTCAAGCTTAGTATTTCTTGAGAAGCTTTCCATTGATAGGCATCATGCATCTATCTCTTTTGATGGTGGGAGTGTGTAAGCGCCGTCAGAGTAAACCTTGTCGACGATGAAAGGTCCTTTTCACTTGGATTCAAACTTGCCTTTTGACAAGTATGTGGTGAACATGGGTCTCTTAACTACAAGGACCAAGTCTCCTTTATTATTAGCTCTATATTTGACCTTTTTGTCGAATAACCTAGCCATATGAGCTTGATATAATTTGATGCTTTGCCGAGCAGCAAGCCTCTTTTCATCAAGGCATTCGAACTCTTGAAGTCTGAGTTTAGCATTTTTTTTCTTTAGTGTATTTGTTTATCACAGCTACTCGAGGAGAAAGAAGTTGAATTTCCAAGGGTATCATAGTTTCACAGCCATAAACTAAAGAATATGGTGTTGATTTTGTTGGACCTCGAACTGTGGTTCTATAAGCCCATAAAGCTTCAGGAAGTTTGTTACTGCAACTCTTTTTGTTGTTAGAGACCATTTTCTTCAGAATTTTGTAAATAGTCTTATTGAAAGCATAGCATTGGATTCTGTTTTTATCATAAAATATGTAGAATTTATCGTTGTTGAACTAAGGACCATTGTCATGATGTAGACATTTAGGCACCCAAAACATCATATGATATGAGTTTTCAAGAAACCAAAGATTGTATTTATTTTGACTTCTGCAAGAGCATTGCTTTTACCCATTTGGAGAAGCAATCCATCGCAGCCAAAATGAATTGATAACCACGTTCAGATGGTGGATTGATTTCCCAACTATTTCCATTCCCTAAGACTCGAATGGCCAAGAGGTGGATGTACGATGTAGATATATTAGTGGTTGACGAATGTAATCATCATGAATTTGGCATTCATTACATTTTTTGGCAAAATTAATGGCATTAGACACCATGGCAGGCCAATAGTAGCCTAACCTTCAAATTTGATTGTGAAGCTTTGGTCCAGCCTACTGAGCACCACATAGGCTAGAATGAACTTCTTTGAGTACTTGATCCACTTCTTTTGGTGACAAGCAAAGGAGAAAAACTCCATCATATGATTTGTGATAATGAGTTTTTGAAGGTAAATCGAAGTGAAATTTCATAACTCGTCTTTGAATACTAGTTTTGTCTTTAGTATTGTATGGTAGCACTCCATGAAGAATGTAACAAGAAAAGGGTCTCTCTAATCTCTGAACGAATTTTGGAAAGATGAATTCTGATTCTTGATCACATTGAAGCAATCCACTACTACTTTATGGGTATCAAGTGGAGGTAAAAATCTTCTTTCAACTACTTCAAGCACCATTTTATCATTTTCAAGGATCGATAGTGAGGCTGCCAAACCTACCAGTGCATCTGCGTTGACATTTTGATGACTTAGAATGTGGTGAAACTCAATTAACATAAACCTCTCCTTCAGTTCACAAGCTTTGTTAAAAATAGGAATCAAGTCTGGTTTCTTTACTTCATACTCAAGATTCATTTGTTTGATCACAAGTTGCAAATTTCCATAGACTCCAAGCATATTGATGCCGATTCCAAGGCTAGGTCGAGTACCTATAATCAATGCAGTGTATTCTACCATTGAGCATGGCTTGATTAATGAGAAAAAGTGAGAAAATAGAATCTTTCTGGGTTACAAAAAATGATTCCGACTTTTCAAACTGACTCTCCTAGCACATTAGTTCTAGAAGCTCCATCAAAGTGTATGATTCAATGTAAGTCTCGACCGGTGGTGGGTTTTATAATTATTCAATGAAGAAAACTAGCTCGTCAAGGAGATTGTCTATGAATTTATAATCTTCCAAGAGTGGATGTTTTGCTGGGAAATCATTAAGAGCCTGTCTTTTTACTACCTTTGCAGGGGTATATCTGATGTCGTATTGAGAAAAAAGAATAGACCATTTGGTTAAACGATCACTCATCACTTTAGCTTCTATCACCAGTGTCTTTTATGGGTTGATATTAGAAACTAAATACACCATATTGGAGAGGATGTAGTGACGTAGTTTTTGTATTACGAACATTAGTGTGAGGCATTCTTTTCAATTGGATGATAATTTTGTTCAACACCAACCAGCATCCTTGACAAATAATAAAGAGCAACCTCCTCATCTTTATCATTCTTTTGAGTTAATAATGTCCGCAAAGAGTGATCAAGAGCTCGAGTATAGAGGATGAAAGGTTTGCCTAGAATTAGAGCTAAAAGAACTGGTGGGTTTATGAGATACCGCTTGATATCTTAGAAGGCATCTTCACAAGTTTTATCCCACATAAAGTCTACTCCTTTTTTCATCAGTCTGGAGAATGCTCTGCACTTTCCAGATGAGTTTGAGATGAACAGGCAAATGTAGGTAAGTTTGCCCTGTAATCCCCTAAGTTGTTTGAGAGTTCTTGGAGAAGGCATCTCCAATATAGCTTTGACTTTGACTGGATCTAGTTCGATGCCACCTTTTCAAACTACAAATCCTAAAAATTTCCCAAAAGAGACTCCAAAGAAATACTTTAAAGGATTCATTCGAAAGTTGAATTTTCGTAACCTCTCGAAAACTATGTGAAGATCAGGTAGATGGTCTAATTTTTGTTTGCTCTTGACTGCCAAGTCGTTGGCATAACATTCAACAGACTTATGTTGCATGTCTTTAAAAATTTTCATCATTGCCCTTTGGTATGTGGTTCCAGCATTCTTGAGACCAAAAGGCATGACGGTGTAGCAGGACACACCAAAGGGGGTCCTAAAGGATGTATGCTTTTCGTCCTCCTTGTACATTTTGATTAATTATATCTCAAAAACCTATCCATGAACACCATCCTTTCAAATCCAAAAGTATTATCAATCATGATTTCTGGTATAGGTAATGGGAAATCATCTGTAGGACAAGCTTTGTTTAGATCTCTAAAGTCAATGCAGACTCTGATTTGCCCATTTTTTTTGTGACCGGCACTATATTAGCTAACCAGTCAAGGTGTTGTTCTTAACGGATGAAGTGAACATCTCTAAATTTATGGACTTTTTTTTTCTATATTATCCATGATTTCTAGTTTTATCCTTCTTTGATATTGCTTGAAGGGTTTAGCATCATCTTCTATGTTCGATTGTGCACAGAAACTTCTGGATTTAGACTCCGCATTTTTGCATAGGTCCATGCAAAGCAATCCATGAACTTTCGAAAGAAACCTACATACACATAAAGTTCTTTTCCTTTGATTTGAGAACTCACAAAGGTAGAACGAGGATTTTTTGGAGTTCCCAAGTTTATTTCTTGCACTTGGTCCTTAGTTGGAGGCTTTGGAGGAGGTTCTTCCACAGTATTTTTGAAAGTTTCTAACTCCGTGAAACCTTCTAGGGTTTCATTTAGGGTTTTAAGCCAAGGCTTGGTCCCTTTCCATGGATTCAGTTTTTTAGGCTCTTTAGCTTTTACATTAAGAGCTAAACAATCCCAATGAGTGTGTTGAGATGGATCTATTTCTTCATTGAGTTTAAATGGCCGATATTCAGTGATTTGTGATATGGTGTCATCATCATCACTTGCTCCCTCAAGATGCTAAAAGGCAGCCCGATCAGTAGGATCTTGGAAGACAATAGTTTCGTGAGAATCATTCAAGTCATACCCTTTGGTGAAATCTACAGATCTTGCTCTAAAATTGTGATTTAACTTGGGAACATTGTTGTGAGGAACGTATCTTATGCAATGCCGCAGCTGTTCAATTCTACGTCCCTTTTTTATATCTTCATTTCTAGAGTAAAGACATCAAAAGAAATCCGAACCCCATTTGCACTCAATCTGAGGCCTGTGGGGTTTTTGAGATTGTATCCCATGTTCTTCATCATGTTACAGACTACAGGATTATAGATGTCAAGCCTTATTCTCCTATCGTTGGTGATTTTGTCAATAGAACATGATGCAAAAGCATCTTTGGCTCGATGGAAAACTATTGGGTGATTGTATTGCTTGGATGGAGGCACTAAGAAACAAGAACCTCCAAAATCATAAATTTGGGATAGAGTAGGCCATGGCAAAAGCCGAGAATCCCAATCTGCTTTAGAGTGCATAGAAGTACTCTTCTTTTCAGCATCCTAAGAATCTTACTCAGAATCTGAATCTTTGATCATTGAGACAGCATGCACTAGGCTCGTCTGTCTAGACCTCCCACGTAGATGATAGAGTTCCACTTTAAGAGATGAAACAATTCGAGATATCATATCAAAGGTTTGAAACTTCATTGCCATGGTCAAACTGCGGAGGGCAGACCAAAAACCTATGCAGCACACATGAATCCAAGTTGAGAAGTGTGGGGGATTTTTACATCTTTTAGCTAAGCGAAGCCATCTAGCGATGTATTTGTAAGACAGTTCACCCTTTTGTTGTGATGTTAGAACGAGCTAACTAAAAGTGATAGAAGAATTAGGCCTCATGGGTGACATTCCCCTGGTAGGATGAGGTACATCATTGCTTTCTTGATTGGAATCTAAGTTATTAACCAAGGAAATTACATTTGTTGAATATGAGAGCTTTTAAAGTCTTGCAACAGGTGGTTTGCCATTCGGAACATGTGTTATATGCATTGCCGAGCCATGTGTCTTGTTTGTGTGGATAATAATGCCTGTTTGCTTTGTCCTTGATTGTTTTGTGGATATGACTAAAGGTTGATCTGATTGTTTGATTTCAAATTTAACCTAGATCACTAGAGGAGTTTTGGTATCCACAAACTTGATGCTAACTTTTTTCTGGACTGCAACTTTCCGATGGGATCAACTCTTTTGCCAAACCCCAGATAAGTTTTCCCTTCTGCTGAGATAGTGAAAGGTTCTACGAGATTATCATCCATTGGAGAGCTATTTGTATCTGGCTTAGACTTTACAGGCCTCTCCTGATACATGGCTGCATCGGTGAAGTAAACCTCCTTCCTTTTGAATGGCTTTTCATCTGTAAAGACTTGATGTACTTTACCTTCGTCATCATTATATTTGAGGCATTGATGGAGAGCAGAAAGTACTATAGAGTAATCATAAAGCCATTGCCTTCCTAAGAGAATGTTGCAGCAAGCATGTGTCTTAACCAGGTGCAAAGTGGCTTTTGAGGTTAGATCCCCCAACTAAAATTGAATCCAAATCTTACCAATCAGATCTTAGACTTCCCCATCATAGCCTTGAATCGAGGTTTTTGTAGCAGATAACTTGCTCGCTGGGATACCAAGTTCCTGAAGAGCTATAATTGTGATGAGGTTCAGAGCCAATCCTGGGCAACCTGAACTCTCGGAATAGGTATGTCTTTGATGTAGGTTGTGAAATAGAGCAGCCTTGTGTGCTTCATGTCACCTAAGAGGAGATCATCTTTGGCAAAGGAAATAATGGCTTTTGAAGCGTTATGAATAGAAAGGCATTCCATACATGCTTTTGAGGCTTCTTGGATTTTACTTTCAGATAATTCTTCTATATTTAATGAACTTGTGTTACATGAGTTTGATTGTTTGTATTTAAAGCCTATAGAGCTCGTATGAAGTTATTATGAGTCTCCTCAGACATCTGCAAAAGATAAAAAATTGTGAGGTCATGAGGTATGTACTTGAGGTGTTCAACAACATCATACGTGAATGGCTCTAGTGGCCTTACATTGGCATTTACATATGAAGAAGTTACATTTACATTTGTGTTATTCCCTAAAGGGCTTACATATGAATAAGAAGAAGAAGAAAAAGGTCAATCATAGTTGACTCTATAGTTACGACTGGACCAAGTGCCATCGTTGACTATGTTGTTTTGGTTAACTTCTAGACGAATATCTCTTCTTATTGCATTAACTTCTTCAGGTTTAGTAAAAAGTTAACTAACTTCTTTCAAGCTTGCTTCTTGATCTGCATTGTTAAGAGTGCCTCAAGATGTTTGGGGTTCATCAGTAGTAGTACTAAGAATCACAAGAGTAGGAGCTAGTGGCATCTCTTCTTCGGAGTTAGAAAGGTTATTTTGAACTTGGAAGGCTTCTTGAGGTGTAGACTGCTCATGCTGAGGTCATTATGTTCTTCTGACAAGTCAAGCTCATTAGTTGGGTCAGGAATAATAAGCTGAGTGATTGTCTCAGAATCTGCATTCAAAGGGGTTGACTTAATAGTTGGTCAAGGAGAAACATTTGGCATAGAAATTACCGCATGCTAACAAGAAAGTGATGCTTGTTGTTGCTGTGCTTCATCAAATTCAACCATTGGCAAGGGGTCTGGATGAACTTCTAGAGGTAGCGGAATAGGAGGAGGATCATTCGACCAACCACTTATGCTAGGTCTGTGTATGTCATAAAGAACTACCGATAGTGTATTGAGACTGTGCTTGATATTGAGCGTACTCATTTTAGGATCGAAAGTTTGTTTAAAACTCTCATCTTCGTCAGAAGGGTATTTGTCAGTAAAATAGTCATCAATCTTCTGATCATCTTCGAAATCAGAATAATCTAACCAATCTTCCTCATCATTTAAATTAAGAGGCGTGCCATCCCTTACTTTTCATGGCTATGAAGATGAACCATCTGAGTAAAGACTAGTCCTAGAAGAGCCCTAAATAGATGGAGCCACATTATAAGGCCCTATGTTCTAATTTCTAAAGGTGGGTTTTATATCCACTTCACTTTATAATTCTTAAAGGCAGATCATACTGCTATAATGCAAAAGTTGGAGCCATATTGTAAATTCTATCAATATATGCTTTTATTGTGAATCCTATGAATATTGCCTCATGTTCTAATTTTCAACTATTGGTACTATCTTGAAAATTTTAAAGGTGGGTCTTGTGTTCACAATTCTGGGTTCAAGTCAAACTTATTAGATTTGTTAGGTTGTTTCTAAATCATCCATATACTTTCCCTGTCAAGAAGGAAAATAATAATAAAAAAATAAAAAACAAATCAAAACATCTTTCATGTATTTTTCCCTTTTTTTGAAATTTTCAAAAGCTTAGAATGAGTCCTTATTTTTCTTCTTCCTCATCTCATTATGGTTTAAAGAACATTTTTTTGGTTTCTTTTAATAAAATAAAAATTCAATATTTTAACTATGTTTTAGTTATGATTAGATGATACTATTCATTTATATTTTATTTAAATATTCATAATTTTTAATAAAACTTAATTATTTTTTATGGCCTGCATTGAGTGTGGGCCTTGAAGTGCTAATTTTTATAAAAACAAGTGGTTTGTGACCGCTTTCTATATTAAGGAAGAAAATCTATGCAAGAAAATCTCCAATGGCTAGGTTATAATTTACAATTGACTCATGGGACCTCTTTCTATCTTAAGGAAGAAAATCTGTGCAAGAAAATCTCCATTGGCAAGATTATAATTTATGTTTGACCCATGGGACCTCTTTCTATATTAAGGAAGAAAATCTATGCAAGAAAATCTCCAATGGCAAGATTATAATTTTGATAGACTCAATTTGCTCAAATTATAAATTGCAATGTACCTTCTTATGGTAGTAGCGGTCAGTAGTGTTTGATCTAAGACTATGGCTAACATCCAACATTTCCTCTTTCTAGTTACCATATTCTACCTTCTTGCTAACCTTTGCAATCCATGCCTTGCTTTCCCTGAAGGAAGAAAAGTAAGCTGCATCACTCTACTTTTTTTATATACCTTTATGACTATTTTTGAGGAAAAAGCTAAAAATTTTAACCAACCGCATCGGACCCATAGCACCCAAGCAGAAAAACAAGTAAATATAAGTTACAATGGTGGTAAAGATTGGTCTATTAGCAGCATCATTTGTGATTTCTTTAATGGTAAAACCTCCACCAAGGACTAATGCCTATGTTATAGTGAACACCTCACCTAGTTGGCCGACCTTATAATCCATCTGAGTGGACTATAAAACAGAGACACCCTCAGATAGTCGTTGATCCCAAGTTTTGAATTCATTTGATTGGAATGAACCATTGGATCGACCATGCACCCATTTTGATAGTAAAAACTTGTGAATTATTGATCAAGTCGTTAGGATGATGATTAAATCAGACATTACCATACAGAAGGGTGAGATCTTATATTCCCACCCCCCCCCCCCCCCCCCCCCACCCCACACACACACACACACACTTACTTTTTTAGTACTTATTCCCTTAAGTTTGTATTGGGCACGTCAAGGTATCAGCCATATTAAGTCTGGATCAAGTATCACCAATATAATCTGAGATATAATTCTATATCTGAGAAATGTTGATACATACATCGTACAAAAATACATGAAATATCTTCTGTTAAGTACATGGATTTGAATGATCGTGAATCACTAATGTCAACAATTGAAATGTTTTTAGGTTTATATTGTGTATATGGGGGCCCTCCCAAATCTGCCTGAAGGCCAATATTCTCTCGAGGCCAGCCACCTTCGAATTCTGCAGAACGTTCTTCAGGGCAGGTAAGTTATTTTATTTTATACTAATTTACTCTAAGTTTGTAAGAGAAATATTGAGTTGTGAACCTGTCATCATGTTAGTAATTACCTGACCACATTTCATTGAGAATATTTGAGATTGAAAGTAGAAAAAAAGGGACAAAGAAAGAAAGGAATCAATTAATTCTTGCCCGATTAGGAATGCATTATCAACTAATTAACATAGAGGCTAAAAAGTGCAAAAGCACAGACTTAGTATATGTTCACATAGTGCACGAAAAAGGAGAGGATTTTATGGAAAAAAAAACCTCTTACTAGACCAATCAAGAAAATTAGTATTAGATCAAGTTATTCCTGTGTCTGATTTCATGCAAAATTTATTATTATTATTTTTAGCATTGCTGCTCCTCACCTTTCAAACCAGTGAAATTCTCTTTTTTCATCTTCTCTTCTTCGTCCTCTGCCCAGTGAGGATTGTGCCCTCCGTTTTGTTTTTCTTCTCCACTAAAACCCTAGATCTTCTTCTTCTCTCTCCCATCCGATCTTGTTTTTTGTTTTATAACATATTTCTGTTTGGGTGTGCCTGTGTCGCCTCTTTTAGAGGTTCAATTCCTTGGAATGATATAGATCAGTGTATTTCAATAGGATAATGCGTTCCATGTGTGCTCTTTTTCTTCTTCTCCTTCTTTGTATTTGGTAAGGAATTGCACATACTGCTACACAAGCCCAGTCTTTCTGTTTGTTGCTTCTGCTTTCTTGAAGAGAAGAGAGGTGGTGGTGTGAAAGATGATGATGATGATCGTGATCAGCAAAAATGGAGACCACAACAACAACAATGGTGCTAATGGTGGTGATGCGTGACGCAGGGAATAAGATTACAGCTGTGGGGTGATGCTGGCCAATGATTTGGTGCTTGCTTCATGTTGGTAGATTGTTGGGAGATTGGAGCCAAATAAGCCATTCTTCTTTTAGTCCTTGTCTAATCTCTTTTTTCTCATTTTTTTTATTCACTTGGTTGGAGAGTTTGGGAATTCAGCTATGTATGGAGATTTGAGTATTGGGTTCACGAGATTGGATAGACGGTAGTTTTTTCTTTCTTTCTTTCTTTTTTTTTTTTTTTTTTGCTTGTTTTTCCTTGTTTGGTTTTGAAAGTTTAGAAAGAGTGTATCTGGGAAATGGGGTTTCAGAAATGCTGGTAAGAGGTTTTGCAGCGTGGTTTATAATTGGGGATGGGATCAGTGAGAAGGGCGGCTAAGGGAGGGCTGCATCTAATTTTAATGGAGAAACATAATCATAGTTGGGTATAGGAAAAGGAAGAGAAGAAACAAAGAAAAAAGAGAATTTCACGGGTTTGAAATTTCACTCCTACCCATCTTAAAAATAAATAAATAAATAAATAAATAAATTTTTTTACATGAAATTAGGCCTAGGGGATTCGATCCCTCTACTACCTTAACCTAAAAATAATTTCGTTTAGTGGCCAAATAAGAAATTTTTTCATATAAAATCCTCAAAAAGGAAATAAAAGTGTTCTAATAAAATTTTCAGATTTGGTCTATGTTCCCGTTGGGGCCATGGTCCTCTGCAATCATTTCTTCTTAGTACAAATCCTACCTTATTGCGAAAAACAGGTTGCCCCTATTAATTTACATCCTTATATACAAACAGCTATCGATATATTCATTTTAATTGATATGACCCACTAAAATAAATCGCAGCAAAGAGCTGTCTATATGTTTAAACGAACTCATTAAAAGAAATTTAAGTTTTGTTGAAAAAAAATTATGAATCACCTTAAAATTTACAGAACTCAGTTTAATCTCTAACAACTTGATTGAGAGAAACGAAGGACAATTAAATAAATGAAGATCATTTAATTAGTATAATTTGTTGAAGTTGGCTATGTCTAGGTCTAAAATTTGACACAGTTGATCGGGTTTTATTAAACCTTCTCCGACTTTTACCAGTCACCCGTTAAAAATCTGTTGCTCACATTCTTCATATCAATGTAAAATGTGACATCTAGTTCTCTACTTCAAAATAATAATTAATAATAATTATTATTATTATTATTTTTATTATTGTCGGTGGTGTTGGTATTTTTTTTTTTCGTAGAAAAATTGTTGTTGTTGAGACTTGAGCCTCAGAAAGTAGAAATTGTACAGTTTCTACTCTTTGAAGGATTGCTGTGATTTAAAGGGCCCTTTAGGATCATTGTAAATCACGGACATTGAGCTAGAAATTGAACCCACCTTTGATATTTGAAGATGGTTGCATAAGAAGGGCCCCGATGGAAAACATGTAGCCGATACCCACCCATCTATTCGTGCCTGCCAAATTTAATTGGTAATGAAATACACAAAATCTGCTAATTTTCAGGTTCTTAATTAAACCACAATACGTAGGTTATAGATTATGGAAACAGCCTCTCCTCTTATGGGGTAAGGTCGCATTAATAAGATCCTCCCCAGTGGTGTACTCAGGACTTTAGGTCAATGGGGTCATTTAATACCATTTTCAAATGTCATGTAAAAATATTTTCAGAAAGGCTTCTATACATCTTTAGATTTTTTCAAAATTTTCACAGTGGTCAATTTCATAAAACCCCCCAAAATTAATAAAATTATACATTGAAAATAAAAAAATTTAAAATTTCATTGGCATCAAATGATACCACTGAAATCAATGTGGCACCTCCCCCGCCTCCTTAAACCATATAATTGTGGGAGCCTCATGCACTAGGTAGCCCACATAGCTAGCTAGGGTGGACCTAAGCAATGGCATTTGGGTGCACTCGCACTGGTTACACCATGTCAAGAAGAAAAATAATAATAATAAAAAAATAAAAAACAAATCAAAACATCTTTCATGTATTTTTCCCTTTTTTTGAAATTTTCAAAAGCTTAGAATGAGTCCTTATTTCACTTCTTCCTCATCTCATTATGGTTTAAAGAACATTTTTTTGGTTTCTTTTAATAAAATAAAAATTCAATATTTTAACTATGTTTTAGTTATGATTAGATGATACTATTCATTTATATTTTATTTAAATATTCATAATTTTTAATAAAACTTGATTATTTTTTTATGCCCTGCATTGGGTGTGGGCCTTGAAGTGCTAATTTTTATAAAAACAAGTGGTTTGTGACCGCTTTCTATATTAAGGAAGAAAATCTATGCAAGAAAATCTCCAATGGCTAGGTTATAATTTACAATTGACTCATGGGACCTCTTTCTATCTTAAAGAAGAAAATCTGTGCAAGAAAATCTCCATTGGGAAGATTATAATTCATGTTTGACCCATGGGACCTCTTTCTATATTAAGGAAGAAAATCTATGCAAGAAAATCTCCAATGGCAAGATTATAATTTTGATAGACTCAATTTGCTCAAATTATAAATTGCAATGTACCTTCTTATGGTAGTAGCGGTCAGTAGTGTTTGATCTAAGAATATGGCTAACATCCACCATTTCCTCTTTCTAGTTACCATATTCTACCTTCTTGCTAACCTTTGCAATCCATGCCTTGCTTTCCCTGAAGGAAGAAAAGTAAGCTGCATCACTCTACTTTTTTTATATACCTTTATGACTATTTTTGAGGAAAAAGCTAAAAATTTTAACCAACCGCATCGGACCCATATCACCCAAGCAGAAAAACAAGTAAATATAAGTTACAATGGTGGTAAAGATTGGTCTATTAGCAGCATCATTTGTGATTTCTTTAATGGTAAAACCTCCACCAAGGACTAATGCTTATGTTATAGTGAACACCTCACCTAGTTGGCCGACCTTATAATCCATCTGAGTGGACTATAAAACAGAGACGCCCTCAGATAGTCGTCGATCCCAAGTTTTGAATTCATTTGATTGGAATGAACCATTGGATCGACCATGCACCCATTTTGATAGTAAAAACTTGTGAATTATTGATCAAGTCGTTAAGATGATGATTAAATCAGACATTACCATACAGAAGGGTGAGATCTTATATTCCCCCCCCCCCCCCCCCCCCACACACACACACACACACACACACACTTTTTTAGTACTTATTCCCTTAAGTTTGTATTGGACACGTCAAGGTATCAGCCATATTAAGTCATATTAAGTCTGGATCAAGTATCGCCAATATAATCTGAGATATAATTCTATATCTGAGAAATGTTGATACATACATCGTACAAAAATACATGAAATATCTTCTGTTAAGTACATGGATTTGAATGATCGTGAATCACTAATGTCAACAATTGAAATGTTTTTAGGTTTATATTGTGTATATGGGGGCCCTCCCAAATCTGCCTGAAGGCCAATATTCTCTCGAGGCCAGCCACCTTCGAATTCTGCAGAACGTTCTTCAGGGCAGGTAAGTTATTTTATTTTATACTAATTTACTCTAAGTTTGTAAGAGAAATATTGAGTTGTGAACCTGTCATCATGTTAGTAATTACCTGACCACATTTCATTGAGAATATTTGAGATTGAAAGTAGAAAAAAAGGGACAAAGAAAGAAAGGAATCAATTAATTCTTGCCCGATTAGGAATGCATTATCAACTAATTAACATAGAGGCTATTAAATTCACTTCCTACAAATTTACGTTCTAATAATCTCGTCTAATAGCCATTCAGTGAAGTGCTGATTTATATTCTTCCTTAGAAAAAGAAAATCCATTAAAAGAATTGCACATCAAAGAAACTATCCAGTAAACTAAATACATTCCATCCTGAGGATCTATTGTTACATTTTGAGTCAAATCTGAATAACACAATAATATAAAATAAACATTAATAACATAATTAGGGACTCACCTGAGTCCTGCATTGCAAACTTTCCTACAAAAGGTTTGCCTTCTGGGAGGCTTTACAATGTGTGTCTCACAGTGTCACTGATGGGAATCCAAGAATCCAACCGGAGTCGGCCCTTACTCGTTATTAAGATGATAATAGGTAACCCCTATTGACTTCCTTGCTGCAACAGAACTTGCAACAAATCAGAACTGAGGGGTACACGTGCGTTTATCTATGGGCACCCATTATGGGGGTATGTGGCTGTGTGGACTTGTCTATGATCCGAGTCTTTCCAACATGTCCATGGTAAGCCAAACCTTCAGAAGAAATTAGGTTTTCTTGACTCGTAGTACTTGAGTAGTGAGTTCAGGAAGACAGTTGAAGTGGCTGTGAAATGTGGGGATATGAAAGGTCCTCTTAATTGGTGTTATATATATATATATATATATGGAATATTTATATGCATATGTTCCTCACCATTTTTTTCATGAGAACTTTAGGTAGGACCCGCTGTATGGTCCAGCCAAATGAATCACACACACGACCCTCTTGAATTGAATACATTTATCAATTTTTGGTTAAATTCAAATTTATTAAACCGTTGGATTGACTATGTACCCATTTGAATGGAATGAATTTGTGGGTCACCGATAAAGGGGCTAGGGACATGTGATTGGGCCCAAACTTAGTAGTAGGGTGGTCCTACATGGATCTTTCCATCCTCCTAGTCTCATCGCTTAGTGGGGTCCATCATAGGCCCCACAGAGGAGTATACACATGAATATCCCTATATATATATATATAAATATATAAAGAAAGAAAGAAAAACACACCATCTCCCCACTTTATCTCACAAGTCCATGCTTGTGCCATATCGACAAAAGTTGGGGGCGAAGTACCAATATGAAAAAACTACTCATAATCTTTGTTTGAAGAAAACAAAAAATTGAAGGGGGCAAATTACCCGACCTCTTCTGCCCGTGGGTATGGGACCCACCTAGCTCCACGGTTAAGGGAATTGGAAGCTTCATCATGGAATTCTGGACTGACCTCATGCAGTTGCAACTTTAACCATCTAGTCAATCACGTCCTATTGCAGTTGTCTTGAGTTATATGACAGATATGTTTTGAGTCGCGGAGGAATCGGAGGGTTATGCATTTGTTGGGACACTAAAATTTACAATGGAAGTAGGTACCCGAACTTTTATTGTTGAGGGTGAGTCACTCCACAGGATTAAAGTTGTCCAGTCACCAGAGAACGGTTTCTCATGGATTGGCCATATCATCAATAAAGCCGATGCAATTTTACACATGTACTTCTGAACAATTTTATACTTGTACTCAGAGATGGGGTTAGGGTAGCTTATTCTCTAACAAAACATGCAAACAATTACTGAGTCTGAGTGTTTGGTTAGAGATGTGCCACCATATCTAGAAGATTTCGTACTACCTGATGTAATGCATGTTTCTCTTTTAATAAGTTCCTAATCTTTCTAAATAAAACTTCTAAATTTTGAGGCTGCTAAAAGGTTTTTCTAAATTGTATTTCTCCATTTCAATCACTAAGTGTATGGACCACAATATTCATATTCCAATAGACTAGGGGTATATATGAGTTAATTCGGTTTCATATTAGGAGATCTGATTGGCTCATCTACAACTTGGGTCGGGTTAAGCAACTGTCAGCCCCACCCACGCAAGTTGAACCACTATCTCATATTCATGAAATTGCCCCACATCATATACTTTGTGATAGCAGTTAGATCATTGCAATTCTGTTTTCTTCTTGACAGTTCACCAGAAGATTGTTTGGTGCGTAGCGTAGCTACAAAAGGAGTTTTAATGGATTTGCAGCTGCCCTCACAGATGAAGAGCAACAAAAGATCGCAAGTAAGCAATTTCATTTGATACTAAAAACAAAGAAAGAAAGAAAAGGCAGACTCCATGCTACTCCAAATAACATGAATTTAACAATGAACATTGTGCAGAGATGGAAGATGTGGTATCTGTTTTCCCTAGTAAAATTTACGAGCTTCACACAACAAGGTCATGGGATTTCATTGGTTTCCCAGAGACAGTGAAAAGAATGCCAGCGACAGAGAGTGATGTCATTGTTGGTCTACTTGACACTGGAGTGTGGCCTGAGTCTGAAAGCTTCAGTGATAAAGGATTCGGTCCTCCTCCAGATAAATGGAAAGGCATTTGCCAAACAGATGGAAATTTCACCTGCAACAAGTAATCTTTTCTTCTCTATAAAATTTCCATTTCAACTACGTACTCTGATGAGAAATCTAGTGGCGTATTTCTGAGTGAAAAGTCTTTGTGGAAATTTATTCATGGTACAAATTTTTATTTCTTTTTTTACAGAAATAAGAATGTGAAGACTTCATTTTCCATGGTTTTAATTTTGAACACACAGATAAGCACTAATCTAATAAAGTTTACAGAAGAATATTTTCTTTATAGGTGTTAGAACTGGTTGACAAATTTCTTTCAACCAGTTGAGAAAAACTAAAACGCTAAAGCGTACAAGATAGTCAATGTCCCTACCATCACAATATGCAATGGATGCAATTATTAAAAAGGACAGAGTAGATGAACCCTTACCGTTTCTACTCTCATTGTCTTGATTGGGAGGCATCATAGATAGTTTAAAAGCATTTCCCCTTCAATGGGACTCATATCTTAATGAATAAATACTGTAGGGACGTCAACAGGTTTGGTATAAATGGTACACACCCCGACCTAATCATATTATTGGCGGATTTGGTTGTAGCTTTCTTAGTGCCGGGTTGGTTTGGGTTTTGTGATCTCAAGCTGCGCCCCCCCCCCCCCCCCCCCCCCCCCAACCACTACACCAAAACTGCAATTCAGGAACAGATCATGGGCCCGGTTTTGGGCCGTTCTTCAAATGAAGCAGATTTGATCCGTTCTGAACGAGACCCACTTGAAAAGAAAAGGAGATTCGGGTTTTATCTTTACCTATCGAGCGCAGAACCGTTCCAGGCTTCCAGCTGCTGCTCTTCTTCTGCTCTCTCTTCTTCCCGATCGATTTCTCAAAAGGCACGGTTTTACTTTTACCTATTATTCTGCATGAGGCCGTTCTTGTTGCTCTTCTTCCCGATTTTTCTTCTTCGCCATTTGCTTCTTCGCCATTTGTCTCTCATTGGTTGCAGGAGAAGAGAAGAGAAGAGACGACTAGGGTTTTGTCTTCTCCGTCTTCTTCACATTGGTCGCATCTTCTGTAGATCTTCTTCGTGTCTCTCCATTGGTATAAACCTTAGCTGATTATTATTCTCCAAGCTGATTATTATTCTCCCTTCTCTGCAGATCTGCGATTTTCATCTGATCTGCCTCTGTTTTGTCGGATCTGTGTTTTTTAGATTTTTTGCTTGTTTTTAGATCGATTTGTGGAGATTCGTGTTGATTTTCCAAATGTATTATGAGATTACTATCTCAAGATGTTTGTGATGTTTTGACTTGGATTTGTGTTGATGATGTTTGCACCATTGGATTTTCTAACACATGCAGTTTCTGATATTAGAAATGTAGAGATAGAGATTAATTCACATGCACACCAAGTGTTTGATTTTTTGCTACAGATGTTTGTTCTTTTGGCCTTGTGCCTGTTTGTATCATGAAATTTTACCACAAAAATGCCCACTTATAAGATTGATCTAAATGCTTTTTAAATCACCCATACGACAATAGCTTGGCCGTGGGTGATCCAGCTTTTAAGGTAGGAAGAATGTTTGAATGGTGGAATGTGGCATTGTCTATTTTGTTTACCTTACTCTTCTTTAGCTGTCTAGTTACCTTAACGCCGCATGTTTATTGAATTTCTTTCTTTTTATTACTATCTATTATGCTTCACTTTGTTGCTAGGTCAGCAAGCAGATGGGTATTTTGCCATCCAAGACATGACTGATTATCCAACCGAATTGGTTCCTATGTTGCATGGATTGTTTAAAATGAGCAACATGCACATGTTAGACTTATCTGACACAACACCATGTCTGACTTTTCATGGATCCTTCTGTCACTCAGTTGAACTTATTTTGTAGATGAAATCTAACATGAGAAATGTTTATTCTTTTATTGTTTGGATTAGATGTGTAACCTTTTTTTTAATGAATTTTCACATCTCAGTGTTTAATTTTGAAAATTTATTTTAATTATTTGGGTGTTTCACAATCCATGAATACTTTGTTTTGGGGTCACTGGAATGGAACCTTGTACCAATATTAGGTTCTACACATGTACCCACACTTGCAACTTACATTGGTTTGGGTTTGTATGTTATGCAGTAATGACTACTTGATCTCCCTTAAATACTGAATAGCATGTGAACATATATTGTTGTTGATTCTTTTTTTGGCTAATGCATTTTCTTATTCTCACATGAATTTGAAAGGGCTTTATTTCCACTAGTTAACCAACTGGATTGAGTTATGTTTTGCTGCTAAGTTTTGTGTTTAAACTGCTGGATTTTTTACGTCAATTATATCAGAAACCTGTTCGAGTGTAAGTGCTTCATTCGAATCCTGGGTTTCCTAGCCTAGATTTGCATTAACTTGGTAGAGTTGGAAGAACTTTGGGCTAGTTCAGGCTTGGGTCAAGGTCACTGTTGAACCAGCTGATAAGGGATGGTCAAGACCCTTCCTGATTTTCTTCTGTGATGACATTCATTAGAACTTTTTCATTCTTGATTTGGTGCACATTAGCTTTCTCAATAAGTCATTTTTTCCTTTATCATTAAAAGTAAGAGTATGCAAATTGACTTCTCTACATTTTAATTTTCATTCTTTATCCACTTTATGAACAGGATTTTTTTTTTTTTTTGGATACTGCTCATATGCATTTCTTGTTGAATTATGACTAGGTTAAAAGTACTTGAAGAAGAGAGTGGAAGTGATAACAATGTGGGTGGGAAAGCTATGTGTTAGAAGTCCTTCATTGTTTAAAGAATACTGGAAACAACCTAAGGTGTGTTCTAACAACTTAGCATTCTCAATTTCTCATGTCTCAAAGTTTTAGGACCGATCTTATTGCAAATGTCATTTGAAGGCCTTGCATGTCTAGAATTCAATATATATATAGGACAAAATTACTAAGCATCCAATTGACTTCAACCCAGAACATTAAGGTTACAACAATGAGCACCTTCCTAGGGCACTTGTAGAGGATTCATTATGAAGAAACTGTAACTCTCTCAACTAATAATAAGTTACCTAATTGCGTGAAAGTGTTTGAATAGATTTATTTATTTACTTCCGAAAATATGCATGCGCACAACGCTGTCGCTATCCAAATTCCTCACCATCAACCCCCTTCCATATTTGATCTCATTCCTTTCACCTTGATGGGTCTTTTGTTGTTGATCTTTTTTCTATTGTTGCTAACTTGGCATACAGGCATGACGTTGTAGGAGAAGTGACAGAGGTGGATTCAAATGTGAAGAAATTCAAAGTGGGAGAGACTGCAGGGGTGGGTGTGATTGTTGGGTGTTGCAGGACTTGTGGGCCATGCAAGTCCAACATCGAACAGTACTGCAATAAGAGGATCTGGTCTTACAATGATGTCTATGTTGATGGAAGCCCACTTAGAAATTGGACTAAGAAAATGGAAAAACAGGCAAATGGTAAGGTTGCTAATCACTTTGCAATGAACTAATTACATTTTGGTTGATAGTTAGTAGAATTGATTTATTCATCCCATTGGCAGGGAGATTCCCATGGTGCTAATGATTTTCGATCTGTGTAAGGTACGTCACAGACTCTGATTATTCGATTCCTCCCTTTCCTAGTCGAGTGCTTCTGTTTATATGCTAATTCATGTTATTCATGCACATGTGGAGCTGCATCTTCCTTTCTTTTTTCTGGATTTTGGGATCTCTTTATGAGGCTTGTAGATAGCTATCTTATGATATTGATATTCAATTTGAATATCAATATCAGTTGAGTTCACAAAACAATGAGAAGAAGCTCAATTCACCCAAATCATAGTTTGGTACAGCCAAAAAGAATTCAGCCTAGTTACCTAGCAGACTCACTGCAACTTTCATGGCTTTGGATTTGCTCTTTGCACCACGCATATCAACTTTCACCACCAGCTTTTGCTGAAATGAAACAATTTCCTCGTTAGATAAACACCGTCACTTAAATTAAGAAAAACCTGCTTCATAAAATCCTTTGTTGCTTTTTTTTTTCCTTTTGGTTTTTTTTTTTTAACAAAACAAGAAGAACCCAAATGAGCAGAGACTACTAAGTACTATAAGATACCTCATGAAATCTCACCATATGAATTGTAAATGTTGATCATTGACTACAGTTGCCCATGTGCAAGCCACTAGTCATGGTTAGGAACTTAGGAATTATTTGATAAAGGGGGCTACTACAGCATGCGCAGCCTGGCAGATAACACTTAAATTATTAAGAAGTGGGCTCCACTTGTGTCATTACTAGTTTAATATTGGATTCTCTTAGTTAATATTAAATATCATATGTATCTTTTCTCTGTAGCTTTTGGAGAGCAAGATACAGGAGGCCAAGTCAAAGAAAGATACTCTTAAAGCACGTGCGCAGTCTGCAAAGTGTGTCTTCTATCTTCTTTATTTAATAATGACCTCTCCCCTAGTAATTTGTTCCAAAAGACACTAAAAGGGTAGTTTGATGTTGTTGGTTCAGGACTGCAACAAAAGTCAATGAAATGTTGGGGAATGTCAACACAAGCAGTGCTCTGTCAGCATTTGAAAAGATGGAAGAAAAGGGTATGTTTGGACTTCTGAGTATATCTTCTTTGCCATTTTTTTTTTCAAGCTTTCAACATAAAATTTCATGTGGTTTCAATTTTATATATAAAATGAGGTTGAGAACTCAAGATTACATCAAACATGCCGTTTGGATTTACGTGATAAACCACCATGAGTAACTTGAACTTGATTGTGGAGGGAATTTTCTCTAACTTTGCATTTCTGTGATGAGACCATTTTCGAAAGCATGGGCATGTCCGACACCCATTCGAGACACACATTTACTCTCATATGACGGGGAGACGAATATCTTATTCTCTTAGTTTGATCACATTTTCCACAAAGTTCATTTACTTTGGAAATATTTTTGCTTCTCTTTCCTTTTTTTTTTTTCACATTTATTGAATTCTTCTACCTAACTTACGTAGAAGATTGTTGCAGAATGAAAATTTCTTGATTAGTTTCTCATGTTGTTTATGACAATTGATCCACGACGAAAGGGAAATAGAATTTAGATAATTTTTTGTCTTTCCAGACCACACTTATTTATAATTGACAGAATATATTATTTCCTTTTTATTGTGGATAATTATAATCTATTAATATCCCTTTGATAACATATGTGGCAATCTTTCCAAAATATTAAGCAATCTATTTTACAATGGTGTTCTGCATGAGTTTTTTTTTTTTTTTTTTTTAAAGATGCAGATGAACCATATAGCATCGATCTGTAAATTTGAAATGTATGATGAGCTCATCTCATAGCCTTTGTAAAGATGGCTACAAGTTGTAAGTGCGAAGGCATATATGGAATAGTAGTTGTGTGATGGTCGACCTTTTCACCAAGTAAATAACAATCTGGCTCTAATATGCTTAGTTCTTTCATGGAAGACCAGGTTGGAGGCAAACTGAATAGCACTTTTGTTAACCTAAAAAAGAGTTAAGAGTTTGTTGAGAAAACTGTTGTCCAGTTAAAAATCTGCACATCCATAGAATTTTGGGGCATGTTGAAGAACTTGCATGGTATTCTCCCTCTGCAGAAGATTTGGAGACATGGTCTTTTTTTCGCATTTCTAGGAAATCGAAGAATCATCAAAAATCATACACCAACAAATGGTGGAGGTACAAGTAATGGAACATCCATTCCAGTCAGTGCCAGGATTCCTAAGATTACATACGTCAAATTCCAGGATATTATATTATCAGAGACAGGTTTGGAAAATACAGATCACACATCTGTATATCTAAAGGAGGAAGTGTGATCTGCTTCCTCTTACAAGGAAATCGAGTCTCGGCACAGGTCTGATCAAAGGTGGCCCACCTCTGATCATCATGGCAGAACCTAGAAGACATACCAACTTAGTTGAAAAACCTACCTCTGAGCCTGGAAAAATTCTGAAACATTCACCACAAATCTTAGATGCAATAGTCGACCAAGTTATATAATCTATCTAAAATGGTGTTTTGCATGTGTTTTTTAGTATTTTTATACCAATTCTAAATCCTGTCATGATTATGGTTTGGCGTAAAATCTGTGTAGCCATTACAGATTTCCAGATATCTTGGGATTCTCATGGAACTGCTGAGGATTTTCATGAATCTTGTTAAATTCAATATAGTGTCTTCTCATAAATTCCCATGCATTTTGGTAGTGTCGGTTCACAGCTCAGTCTACTCAATACAACACTTCTTTTTTCCTTTGTGAACCTACGTGTTCCTGGACGACATCATTAAATTGGATGATAACTTCCTCAGTTTTGCGACTGCAGTAGGAACCCTTCTCTGCCCATGGGTTCTGCTCTTGCATCGTATGATATCCTTGTATGAGTTAAATTTTACATTATTTCTGTGTTTAGCTGAATCCTCTTCAGTGCTACTGACACCCCAAATGGAAGATAGAATATATCTGCTAATTGGGGTAACCAAAATCCAGTTTGGTGCTTTGTGCCAGTGATCATGGCTGTGATGGACTGCATTTTTTCTTTTTCTTTTTTCCAGCAACTCGATCCTGGCATGTGCTCAAGAATCTGACTTCTTTGCCTCCTGGGTCTAATGACTACAGCCAGAGCTTTGGTAGAAAAAAAAGGGTCAATTAACAGAACTTAAGAGTCATGCATATCTAAGATAGAGCCTTCTGTTTGATTCAATCAGATGATTCGCATCTCTCACATGCTTGCTTTGTGTGCAAAATTCCTTTACCGAGTGGCTTTCTTTCTTTTACCATCTTCAAGAGCTGGTGTATATTTCCGAGGTTTTCTCCATGTAAAGGAGAGTCTAGTGGATGATGGGTTATTTCTCGTTCAAGCTTGCCACTTACATCTAGTTCCTGATGAAGTTTCTTGGAAGCACTGTGTTTAGCACTCTAGTATTCTCCATATTAATTATTTTTTTGGGAAATAATGATCAAATTAGTTTTGGACAACGTTGGCTACTAGAGACTTTCTATATTAATTGAACTTTTCGTAAGTGATGATCAAATTTTTTGTGTAGTGTTGGCTATGGAGTCTCAAGCAGAGGCCCTTAATCAGCTAACTACCGACGATCTTGAAGGAAAGGTAGCTTCTCTTTTCCGAAGGTCATTTCTTCTCATTCACAGGCAATTCTATATATATTTCTGATTCAACTTCTGAAGCCATTTTCTCTTTGCAGTTCGCGTTGCTAGAGAGCTCATCTGTGGATGACGATCTTGCAAAGTTGAAAAAGGAGCTATCAGGGAGCTCAATGGTAGTACTGTCTCTTTATTGAGAAATGATCTAATGCAGCCAGACCTTGTCTAATCATATATATGAAATTATCGGACTGAAACTTACATGTTTTACTTCCGGGGGCCTGCCAATTCGCGATTAGTGAGTTTGGTTAAAAGCAAGAGTGGTCCTCACAAGGCAAACTTACGTTTCTAGCTAGTTAGATCATTTCTCTACTTGTTTATTGAACTACGACATTTTTAAAAATAAGAATTGAGTATTCTTCTGTTTTATTTTTTCCCCTTCCTGTCTGTTCAATAGAAAGGAGAGCTTCCAGTCGGTAGATCAGCAGCAGTTAGCAGCACAAATGCAGCATTCCCTTTCCGAGACTCGGAGATTGAGAATGAGCTCAATGAACTGAGGAGAAAGGCCAAGGAATTTTAGGGTTTATTCCTTAGAAGTATGAATCATTTTCCATGTGTCTTATCTTTGTGTTAGAAGTTTGTATCCTTCCGTAGGTGACATCCATCATCAGTTTTTTACATTAATTGGGCAAAGTTGATTTTACAAGTAAAAAAAAAAAAGTTATGAAGTGATGATGCCGATGCCAAATTCTATGGCCATGTCCGGTTGAATGGTGTATCTGCAACCATCCATTGATGTACATTCTATGAGGTCTCATCCAGATTTCTGTAGTTAACATAGAATGTTGCACAATTTATTTGTATATCTAATGCATGTATGTGATATGCTCTCCAATTTATGTGTGTATATCTAATGCATGTATGTGATATGCTCTTCATGCTACTCTTATCTATGCCATGTCCATGTTTATGATCTTATGCACCATCCTTTGAATCAAGCCACCAGTCATCCTTCAATTCAAATGACTTGAACCATGATTCATGGGCCACTAGGAAAGCTGGTGTCTGCGTCATATGGTCTCTAACAAAACTGTAACTGTAGCAAAATAGAATGGAATACAATGGCTCATGGTTGTGGTCAACAAGTCAAATACTGGAGGCTTTTGCGTAATCACACACGAAAGTGAGAAGAATGAAGGGTGTTTTGTTGATTTTACAATTAAAACGTACCATACATAGCCATAAAACTCAGCAAAAATTCAACTCGACTCAGCAGATTCTACACAATTCTAAAGGTTGTGAAGTGAGTCAAGCAAATTTGATGAAGGTCTCAGTCAAACTCATACAAGTTAGTTGTGGACTAGGCTTTGTGTAAAGCCAAGTTTTGAGACCTGACTGTGATCACCTCATGATAATTGAATGGGTTAGATAGATGTTTGGGCTTTATGGGTTTTGCTTACTGGACCCTAAACATGACAATTGCCTACTTCACAGATAGTTTGGATTTGGATCACCTGATAAATAGCAAAAGGTTTAATGGAAATGGGAATTTGGTTGGATTGATTGTTTCTTATCAACTGTTTTGCCTTCTGTTGAGGATATGGTTTTCATTTACTTGTTCATAATTTGCATTGATAGCTTCTGAGTGGACTTCTGGCTGGGAATAAAGGAAGGAGCTGAGGGTTGCAGAAAAGTAAAAGGATCTCCTGAAAGGATCTCCTGTCCTCTTAAATATGGCTTGCAAGCAGAAGGAACCAGTTGATGAAGAGATGAAAATCCCTGTTCTCACAGTCCTTAAAAAAGGTAATATTATTAAGAGCATCATCCTCCACAGCCCCACATCGAACCCTGAATCAGACTTGCTGCAAAAATGTGGGATGGATGGCGAGAAATGTGGCCTAGAATGCGAGAAACTTCTTGTTGGGCGACACCCAGATTGCAACATCGTTTTGGATCACCCGCGCATCAGCCGAATCCATCTCAGGATCTACTTGCAGGCCTTGTTGCAGAAGATCTCGATTATGGATTTATCGTCAGGTATTCCGCAAAAAACTCTTGTCTAAAAATGTGTAGATGGGTTTGATTTATTGCTTCTTTGTTCCGTTTGCAGTTCACGGAACCTGGGTGTTGGAGCAGAAAATCAAGCCACAAGTTCGGGTGGAATTGAAAGAGGGAGACACTTTGAGGCTTGGTGCCTCAACAAGGATGTACAGGCTGCGATGTGTTTCTTTCAGTCATGTGTTTGAGGCCGAAAACCCCATAAACTCATCAGCACCCATACCTGAAGAGAAGGAAGAAGCATATCAGGTGACCATGTTTCTCCCTTCATTGAATTGAATTGATGATACCATGAGATCCCAAACACCAGTGCGTTCCCCGCAGGACTAATTGCTGTTTCTTACAGGATGAAAATGTTGTTCCATCAGACAAAAAACAAGATGATTTATGGGCTATGCAGATCCCTTCAGCGCCTCCAATGCAGGAATGGATGAGTCCTTCAGATCCTTCTGAAGTTTCATCTGTTTCTGAAAACATACCTGCGAAAAAGGAAAACCCAGAACTAAAAGAAGCATCTTCCTTCTTCCCCCATAGTCGTCATTTGGAAAGAGAAAACCAGAGCCTGTCAAAGAGAAAACTAGAAGAGAAGGATAGTCTTCTAGATGCACCTCACACAGAAGAATCGGTGAGCTCATCATTGCCCTTGGGAGTTCTCTTGGCATCTGATGCACAATTGGAAGTAGAACACTGCAGCCCGGAAGCACACCTCACCAAAGGAGTGCTATCTGAAGGGGAAAATCGAAGCTCGCTAAGAAGAAGCGACTCAA
Organism: Sextonia rubra; assembly: GCA_037013555.1. NCBI lineage: Eukaryota > Viridiplantae > Streptophyta > Magnoliopsida > Laurales > Lauraceae > Sextonia > Sextonia rubra. The sequence continues at coordinate 79,708,763 of JASUAD010000001.1, forward strand.
TTAGCTTCCTCGATGCCCATACGGGAAGGGAAGGATGTTATGATGCTGGAATTGAAGCAGAGAACCAGAAAGAGAATACGTATGTTGAACAAGATGAGGGAGAAAAAGAGAACCAGAAGAACGTCTCGGGTCCTTTTTCGGCATCTCACACTGCAGAATCCGACTTGGATGTCAAAAATTAGAGAAGGGAAAGCCAAAAATTAAGGATCCTAAGTTACTAAAATCATCTTTGGAGGTCATTGTCGCAAGTCATTGTCGCCGACTTGGATGTTGAAAATGACTTGTTTTCTGCAGACAGAGAATAGGACGCCTAAACTTTCCTATGAAATGAAGTCCAGGAAGCAAACTTCAGAAAATCAGAAAAAAAATAGACCAGATATGATGGTTAAGAGAAGGGCAGAGAGGGTGCCATTCCAATCCCTGCTAGCAAACTCTAGCAACAGCAAGTCAGTTTCAGTTCCTAATGCAACTGCCTCAAAAAATAACAACTCAGTCAATTGCACACACATTAGGCAGGAAATAAATCGCAGTTCTTCTGTAAGTCGACATCTCTTTTAATTCTTTACCTCTAGATTTTGGAACCATTTGGGTGTATCCTAGTTCTCCAAATCTTGTATGAATAAACATTCATTATGTCATCTTGAACTTTGTGAACTTTTCTTCTCTTGCAGTTATTTAGTTCAGTTGAAGTTAGTCTAGAAGGTCTTCAGCATATTCCTGACTGTGATCTTATTGGAATTAGACTATATAACTCTACACGTTATCGATCATAAAAAGAAAAAAAAAACCCTCTACACATTGATTGAATTGTGCGTGTGATGACAATCTTTTATGTATGTATTATATTCTTCGATTCTCTAGTTGACTACAAACTTATCCCCTATGAATTTCCCATTTTCAGGTTCTTCTGAGCAGGTTGAGGTTATACTTGAGCCCCGGCTACCCTTATGAAGAAATATTGAGGACTTTCCACAACTGTACAATTTTTGGATTATTGAATCCACAGGCACCGTCCCTGTTCCAAATGTGGAAGACAAGTTACGGCATGCAGATCCAAAACCGTCAAAGCCCACATCTTCTCATCCAGTGACAACCCAAGGTTCTGAAATGAATGGCACATCAAATATGTCAGGTCACTTAACAAATGATGAGCAGCCGGAAGCCCCTGAAATTACTTCCGATCATGTTGCTGGCGATGGGTCCCAAGGGGATGTTGTGATGTCAGATGGGGAGTTCTCTGGGCAGGTTGAGTCTCTGAAGTAGGGCCTGATAGAGCGCACCACAGGCTATGGTGTGCCTCAGCTGGAGAGGCTCTAATGAAAGGGGCAGTTGCAATGAAAGTGAAGGAAGATCACAAGGCCTTCATTCTCCGATTTTTGTTGAATTTTGTTGAGGACGAGGGGAATTTGTGATCCCCTATTTTTGTTTTCGATTTTTTAAATCATTCCAGCTTTTTTTTTACTTGTTTCCTTTTTGGCTTTTTTAGTGTCTAGCCCATTTCTTTTCAGTTAATTCATTAAAATAAAGTATTTCTGGGATCTAATATCCCAGTTAATTATTTTATTCTAGTTGTGCCCATAATCATACCAATGAGATACTTAATATGGCTAGTATTAAGAGGTGCATTAATAAGACCGAGGAATTGGCTAGTAGGAAGCAAATTGGAGTACCAATCACTTCATGGCGATATATTTTACCTCTTCTAATATCAAGAGAAAGGGCATTGGCAATAAGACAAAAGAAGAATTAAGATAATTCACTAGATCTATGCAGAATTGACAGCATATGATAATTAAGGCATTCTCCCGGCAATAAGAAATGTCAAGAAAATATTGGGAAATAATTTGGAACGGTTTTAAAATTTTGAAACGGTTTTGGACCGTTTCAGATTTCCAAATCTGGAACCATTTTGAACCGTTCCAGATTTCTTGAACCGTTCCAATTCTCGAATCTGGAACGGTTTTGGACCGTTCCGGATTTTCTGCGACACCCATTTTTGAAACGGTTTGAAACCGTTCCAGATTCATTTAGGAACAGTTTCAAACCGTTCCAGATGGACATTTTTGGTGTAGTGAACAACCCAAAATATATATATATCTATAAAATAGGTTTTTTGATAGATTGCCCCCTGAAGTTTTATAGGATTCTTAATTTACCCACTCAAGTTTTAATTTGCCTATTAACACAACACCAAAATCCGTAAAAAAGTAACGGTCTGAGGCCATTGTTTTTTTAAGAACATCAGCCGTCATAAATTTTACAGTCGTTTTTTCATAAAATGATAGCCATCATACGAATTTCCTGACGGTCTTAGGCTGTTGTTTTTTGAAAAAATGACGCCCAAAAAAATGACTGCCCATAGCTATCATTTTTATCGAAATTTGAGGTAGTGATAACCCCTTGAATTTATTGGATTTTTAACTATTAAGTACTTTTGTCAACCCACTGTTAAAATCGATAACAGAAGTCCTTCCAAACGCGTTAGATTTATCATTATCATGGTTGAATTAAGGGCATTTTCGGTCGCTTAGCTCCAAACATGTTATGGAAAGGACAAAAACTAGAGGACGTTGAAAGGGTGTGTCTTTCACCAAGCATTACATTTAGAACATACATATATGTCTTGTGGTTTTTGTCCCTCCCAAAATGCGTCTAAAGTCAAGCTATTGAAAATGCCTTTAATTTAACCACGTTATCAATAAATTTGACGTGCCTGGGAAGACTTTTGTTATCAATTTCAATGGTGGTTAACAGAAGTACCTAATAATTACAAAATACAATACTTTCAAGGGGCTAATGGGATAAATTAAAACTTGAGGGGGTAAATTGAGAATCCTATAAAACTTCAGGGGGCATTCTGTCAAAAAACATATATAATATTTATATACTTATTCCTAAAGTGATTGACAAAACTCATGTGATGGTAGTTTTGGGCCATAATATAATGCATTTGAAAAAAGAAGGTAGTGTGTTCAATCTCTACTGCACACATTTTCTTCTAATTTTACATATTTTAAATGTTTGAAGCTTTAAATTTGACTTGACCCACTCAAACGGCGCGATTTTGGTATCACATATTAGTGACCCGTTATGGGGCAAGTATGATTTTGATGAGATAAATTTGAGGCAAGGTAGATTTGGGTTTACCCAAACCTGTATGAAACCCTCCTGGTTGCCATCCCTACATGAAAGTGTTAGGTATTGACAGGTGTGGGTCAGTTACATGGTAGACTCAAGAGATATCAATATAATGTTCTTACATTTGGGGAAAAAAAAGTACGAGAAATGGACGATTCTCTTCTTAGTCTATTTGTATCTAGTCGGTCATAGTCAACTTTTACTAGTCAATTCAAGTATTATTAAAATTTAGGTATCTGGTTTTTAACCAATTGAAATGTACAATTTACAGCAAGCTGATTGGAGCTCGGTCTTATGAAGATTCATTCGGTAGGAATGAGCCAGTAAGGGACATGATAGGTCATGGCACACACACTGCATCAACAGTGGCTGGCCGCAAAGTGGAAGGAGTTGGTCTCTTCGGTATTGCACAAGGCAATGCAAGGGGTGCAGTTCCATTTGCCAGGATTGCAATGTACAAGGTTTGTTACTCGTATGGCTGTCCAGAAGAATGCATTTTAGCCGGTTTTGATGATGCTATTGCCGATGGTGTTGATATTCTCTCTATTTCGCTTGGGCCCATGGTGACATTGAAGTACTCCCAAGATTCGTTGGCCATTGGTGCATTTCATGCCATGGTGAAGGGTATACTTACCTCGCAATCTGCTGGTAATCGTGGTCCTCAAGCTAGAACTGTAGGTAGTGTTGCTCCATGGATTTTCACTATTGCCGCAAGTACCATTGATCGGGAGATTGTCACAAAAGTTGTCACTGGCGATGGCTCAACTATTCTGGTGATTAACATCTAACTAAGTAGCTTTGTTTTGTCTTAGCTTTTCTTGCCAAGTTTTATTCATTGTTTTTCTTAACACTAACTAGACGTCTTCAACTTAATTTGGTTTTCAATGTGGATCAAGTCAGTAGAGGGAGGACGATTCCTACTGAGTTTTTCTTAAACTAGGATAAAAGTCATCTAATGTTTCATTCAAATGTGAAGTAAAATCTATGATTTTTACACTGAGAACCAAACTGTCTCATGTTAGCATACCGATGAAGATCACATGAGGCTTGTGGCATCATTTTTAAAGATAGGAGGAGATTTCTTTGATAGGTGCCAAATGAGGATTTCAGGGAAGGCTAGCAGCCAAAACATCCTCCATTTCTCACCTCCTCCTCCTCCTCGGATTCCACACTAAAATAAAGCTCCATGCATTAGAAAAATCTCTCATGCGCATAGAATGTTTCTCAAAATCTAAAAATCAATTTTGAGAGAGAATGGTTTTCTAATATTTCATGTCATAATTTTTCATTTTCTTCAGGAAAAGTAGTCAATGCAAATTTGGTAATACACAAATTGAAACCCCAAGAGGTAGAAATCATTTCTACATGCAAATGTCCCTCATCTATAGGTGAGGACATTTGCGCAACTGGAAAAATTCAGGTGCAAAAGGCAAAATGGTATATGAAAAAGATGAATGCTCTAAAACCAAAAAACATTGTCCTTCCACACTAAACAATAAAAATTTATATAATTGAAGATGAATTCTTCAGTCTCCATTTTCTACAAAATAGAAAAAAATGAAAATAAAATGTTACAAAAAGTTTGTGCGCATATAAGTGCCCTTAGTGAAAAACATCTTATTGTATATCATAAAGGACTCAAGTTGCCCAACTCATGGTGGGTCATGATAGGGGCTAATATGCAATTAGGATTTTTCAAAACCCTATAATTAGTGTGTTTAGACTCCTTTTCTTATTATCATTTTGTAAACTCATTGTTCCAATCGAATAATATTAAGAAAATGATAGCTTGATTTGTTCGTCTCAAAAATAATTGTTTTTAAAATAGAAAATTTATTTGCCTTGAATATAATTGATGTCTAACATTATAAGTTTTAGGGCCGTGCAATTAACACTTTCAATTCTACGAAGACAGTTCCTTTAATACTTGGAGCAAATGCCACTTCCACTTGCAATTCAACTGCGGCAGGGTAAATATTTTCTTGAAAGCAACTCTTTGAAATTTTTTTTCTTCTTCTCCAACAGTATAAGAGCTGAAAGCGTAACAATCCTCTTTTATTTGCTTTAGGTCTTGTTCCTTGGACTGTTTGGATGAACAATTGGTGAAGGGAAAGATAGTTTTCTGTGAGAAAGAAACAGAAGGAGGTGGACCTTTTTTAGCAGGTGCTATAGGACAGGTCGTGGAAGGTGCAAGCGCAAATGATTATTCATCCACTTTCATTTTGCCTTCTGCCAGACTAGATTTAAAAAATGGTGACAAGATTAAATCATACATAGGAAGCACAACGTAAGCACTTGTCATTGCTAATCAGCTTCAGACATTTACTAAAGGTCCATTTGCATAATTCATACTAATCTTCCTATGATTATCTAGGAAAGAGAAATAAAAGGTCATCCTTCCCAATGGAATCATGTCTTGGAAGTTTAGTGGTTCCTTATAGCTTGTCCTGTTGGGTTTGGCTCAAAAGGTCCTTATTGGGCTTGAGTGGAGGGCCCAGTTGATTAGGGTTAACATCATATATATATTCTCTTTGTGGTTTCTTGTTCCAGGGCAACCAAGAGGGCAAGGAAAGGGGCAAGTAGAGGGAGAGCTAAGGGGCAATTCCAGGGAAGGGAACACTGAGAGCATTACAAGGGGGGTGAGAGAGAGATTTCTAAGTAGTGAAATCTTATGCCTGTGGATGTAGGCAATCTTGCCGAACCACGTAAATCTCTGTGTTCTCTTTGTGTGTGATTGCTTGGTAGTTTTTCCTCGTTGTGGTGTGTGCTTGGCTAGATCCAGATCTAACAAGTGGTATCAGAGAGTTTGTTAAGATCGTGTATCGTGGAGATTTGTGGGATCAAATCTCAAGGGAATAGCATAGATCAGGCGTGGTTTGATCAGTTGATTGCAGATCTGTTTTTTGGAAGAGCACAGATCCGGAGCAGCAACTGTGCGCAGTCACCATCCACCACCGCCAGCAGCCATTCCCACCTCTGCAGTTGCCGAAGCACATCACCATCGCTCGTGCGCTGTCGTTCTTCCACGTGTCGCCGTTGTCGCCGTGCGCAGTCTCTGCACGTTTGCCGGCCGTCGCGGAATTACTGCCGCTGCTTGCTCACCGCCGTCTCTGCGCCTGCCGGCATCCATCGCCGCCGCTGCTGCTTGCCGGTCGCCCAACGTCGTCGCACTCCACCGCGGGAGCGGAGCAGGCCGCCTGCTCACCGCAGACGAAGGAGGAAGCACCAACAAAGGCTTCGGTTCTCTGTTGCACAAAACAGGGGAAGGAGAAGACCCAGTGGGCCAGTTCTCGGTTCTGGGTCTAGGTCGGGTTAAACCCGACCTAGTCCATCATCCCAGGCAGCAGGTCACAGGTCAAGTCAGGCGGACCTGACCCACAACAAAACTGAACCCAGTGTCTCACTGGATCCAGGTCAGATTCGGGTCAGGTGAACCTGACCCGGTTCTGCAGCCCAACCGTCAAAGCAGCAGTTTTTCAGTTCGGGTCGACTTGACCCGAACACGTCTCCAGCAGCCCAGTCCGCCAGCACCAAGCAGAATACAGTTCGGGCCGACTTGACCCGAACCCGTCTGCAACAGCCCGGCCCAGCAGTAGTGCTGACGTCATCCAACGTCAACAGTTGACCAGTTTGACCAGATTCAATGGTTAAAATTCAAACTCAATTTTCAGAGCCATCCAGACTCGGAATTGAGCCCCGTTTTTTCCAGTGGACTCCTGGCGACGAGATCTACGACGTGAACGGAGTAGATTCACAGTTTGACAAGCAGATATTTAAGTGAGTTGTTTTTTGAGTTATCTTCATATTTATCATGGCCACAGCGGGGACTTCTACTACAGGAGGCATCAAATTTGAAATTGAAAATTTTGATGGAAGAATAAACTTTGGTTTATGGCAGCGGAAGATGAAAAATATATTGATTCAACAAGGTATTAAGGAGGCAATATTAGGCAAAGAAAAGAAGCCTGCTAAGTTAAACGATGAAGATTGGGCAGACATAGATGAAAAGGCAGTCAGCTCTATTCAATTCTACCTTTCTGACGAAGTCATGCACAATGTCATGAAAGTGGAGACTGCAAAGGGTCTATGAGACATGTTGGAGAGTCTTTACATGGGTAAGAATCTCACAAACAAGCTGCATCTCAAGAAACAGTTATATGGGTTAAAAATGGAAAAAGGTTGTGATGTGCTGGAGCACATGAATACTTTCAACAGAATGATTAATGACTTGTTGAGACTCGATGTGAAATTCGATGATAAAGACAAGTCCTTGCTGTTGTTGAATTCTCTTTCTGACTCATATAATCATTTTGTGACTACCTTGCTATGTGAAAAGGATACACTCAAATTCGAGGATGTTAGGCAAGACATCATCTCCAATGAGGCAAGGAAGAAGGCCTTTAAAACGAAGTCACATGTAGAGGGACTTCTAGTAAAAGAAAGCTCCAGTCAACGTGGCAGGTCCAGCGATAGGAGCAAAGCAAAGATGAACAACTCCAGATCAAAATCACGAAGCAAAAAAAATTCAGAGTGCTTTTTAAAAGAAAGGACATTGGAAGAAAGATTGCAGGGAATACAAGGCATCCAAAAATGGGAAAAATAAAGCTGCAAACAGTGACTCCGCCAGCATTGCTTCAAAAACTGAAGTAGAACTCCTATCGGTCTCGCAAGGTAACCATTTATCTGATGCTTGGATTTTAGATTCTGGTTGTTCTTATCACATGTGCCCTAATCGTGATTGGTTTGAGACCTATAAGGAGTGTAATGGTGGTAGCGTTTTAATGGGCAATGATGCACCCTGTAAGACCATTGGAATGGGCACCATTAATATTAAAATGGCAGATGGAGTTGTGAGAACCCTGGACGATGTCAGACATGTGCCAGCACTCAAGAAAAACCTAATCTCGTTAGGCTTGCTTGAATCAAAAGGGTGCACATTCACAGCAAAAAATGGTTTGCTGAAAGTTACAAAAGGTGTTCTGGTATTAATGAAAGGTACCAGAGTTGGAAACAATCGTACAGACTTATGGGAAACACAGTTGTAGGTGGAGCGGCAGTCTCCACAGATGATAAAACCAGTGATGATGAGTCTCAGCAATGGCATATGCGTCTAGGGCATATGAGTGAGAGAGGCATGTTAGAACTACACAAAAGACAGTTGTTGAAAGGTGTGAAAACATGCAAGCTGGACTTTTATAAATACTGTGTTTTCGGCATGCAGAAAAGGGTGTCATTCCAAACTGCAGGCAACAGTTGTAGAAGCAGTGGTATTCTGGATTATATTCACTCCGATGTGTGGGGACCAGCCCCGGTTATGTCAAAAGGTGGAGCATACTACTTTGTGACATTTATTGTTGATTTTTCAAGAAAGGTTTGAGTCTACTTTATGAAAGAAAAATCTGAAGTCTTCACCAAGTTCAAAGAGTGGAAGGCAGAAGTAGAAAATCAAATAGGCAGAAAAATCAAGTATCTGAGATCAGATAATGGGGATGAATACAGAAATGACAGGTTTCTACAGTTTTGTAAGGATGACGGCATCATAAGGCACTTTATTGTTCCAAAGAATCCTCAGCAAAACGGAGTTGCAGAAAGGATAAACAGAACACTTCTAGAAAGAGTAAGGAGTATGAGACTTCATGCAGGGCTGCCTGAAAGTTTTTGGGCAGAAGCAGTTAACCACGCATGCTACGTGGTTAATCGGTCACCATAAAAAACCCTTGATTGTAATGTTGCAGAAGAAGTGTGGACAGGTAAAGAGGTGGACTATTCTTCATTGAAGGTATTCGGTTATCCAGCTTATGTACACATCCCTAGTGATGAGAGATCCAAGTTAGACTCCAAGTCACTCAAATGCATATTCCTCGGCTTTGAAAAAGGTGTAAAGGGGTATAAACTATGGGATCCAGAAAACAGGAAAAAGATCTGCAGCAGAGATGTTGTGTTTGATGAAGCTTCTATGCTGAATAGAGAACATAACAGTGAAGTCAAAGGGCACAGTGTTGAAAAAGTAGTCACCGAAGTAATTCCTCTTGCAGATAATACAACCAAGGAACAAGGTCAAAGTTCATCAGAGGTTGGTACATCTGGAGGTGAGGAACAATGTGAGGATCAGCAGGAACCCTCAAGTCTAGCACAAAGAAGGGCAAAGAGAACTATCAAGCCACCTTAACGGTATGGATGGGATGAGGATGAAGTACACTTTGCTCTTATTATCAGCAGTGGTGATCCGACCTCATTTCAAGAAGCAATGGAAAGCAGTGAAAGACAAGGTTGGATGGGTGCTATGATGGATGAGATGAAATCTCTCTAAAAGAACTCAGTGTAGGAGTTAGTTCCTAAACCCAAAGACAGAACAACAGTTGGCTACAAATGGGTGTTTAGGAGAAAAGAAGTTTCGCAAAAAAATGCAGAACCAAGGTTCAAGGCACGTTTAGTAGCAAAGGGGTACTCACAAAAGCAAGGGATTGATTATGATGAGATCTTTTCCCCGGTTGTAAAACACACTTCTATCAGGGTGTTGTTGGCATTGGTAGCACAGTTTGACATGGAGCTCGAATAATTGGATGTAAAGACAGCATTCTTTCATGGTGACTTGGAGGAAACAATTTACATGGAGCAACCTGAAGGATTCAAGGAAGTCGGAAAAGAACACCATGTGTGTAAGTTGAAGAGATCATTGTACGGGTTGAAACAATCTCCAAGACAATGGTACAAGCGTTTCGACTCCTACATGTTGCAGATCGGCTACCATCGATGTGAGTATGACTGTTGTGTTTATTACAGAATTTTAGATGATAATTCTGTTATTATTTTGATGCTTTATGTGGATGATATGCTCATTGCATGTAACGACATGTCAAAAGTTGATGAACTCAAATCTCATTTGAGAAAAGAATTTGACATGAAGGACCTTAGGGCAGCCACAAAAATGTTGGGCATGGAAATTAGGAGGGACAGGAAAGCTGAAAAATTGTGGTTATCACAGAAAAAGTACATCTCAAAAGTACTTGAAAAATTCTACATGCAAAATGCTAAGCCTGTGTCTACTCCACTTGCAAGTCACTTCAATTTAAGTGCCAAACAATGTCCAAGCGATGATGAGGAAATTGAAGAAATGTCCAGGATACCATATGCAAATGCGGTAGGATGTTTGATGTATGCCATGGTTTGTACTAGACCAGATATAGCTCAAGCAGTGGGTGTAATGAGTAAGTACATGACGAATCTAGGAAAAGAGCATTGGAATGCCGTAAAGTGGATTCTGAGGTACCTGAAGGGCACCAAAGACTTGGGTATTCTGTTTGAAAGAAAACATGGGTCAAAGTGTGTAGTTGGATATGTAGATTCTGATTTTGCAAAAGACCTAGACAAAAGAAGATCCACCACTGGATACGCCTACACACTTGCTAGTGGACCGATAAGTTGGAGATTGGTGCTTCAGTCTACAACTGCATTGTCCACTACAGAGGCAGAATACATGGCAGCTTTAGAGGCTTCTAAGGAAGTAATATGGATGAGAGTTTTGGTAAATGACATGGGTATCAAACAAAAATCAATCTTGCTACACTGTGACAGTCAGAGTGCAATATGCCTATCAAAGAATCAGGTATATTATGCAAGGACAAAACACATAGCTGTTACCTATCACGGAATTCGAGATTGGATTGCTACAGGTGAGATCTCCATTCAGAAGATTCACACAGATGATAATCCAGCTGACATGCTTACCAAGCCAGTGACTACAGAGAAGTTCAAGCACTGGTTGGACTTGCTCAATCTCTCCTCTTGTTAAAGAGTGAAGGTGCACCTCATCTCCCTTCGGTGCATTCATGGTGGGATTGCGTTCCCATAAGGTATGTGTTCCAAACACTTCAACAATTCTTCAAAGGGTCAGACATTTTTCGTCAAGGTGGAGATTGTTGGGTTTGGCTCAAAAGGTCCTTATTAGGCCTGAGTGGAGGGCCCAGTTGATTAGGGTTAACATCCTATATATATTCTCTTTGTGGTTTCTTGTCCTAGGGCAACCAAAAGGGCAAGGAAAGGGCCAAGCAGAGGGAGAGCTAAGGGGCAACTCCAGGGAAGGGAACACTGAGAGCATTGTAAGGGGGGTGAGAGAGAGATTTCTAAGTAGTGAAATCTTGTGCCCGTGGATGTAGGCAATCTTGCCGAACCACGTAAATCTTTGTGTTCTCTTTGTGTGTGATTGCTTGGTAGTTTTTCCTCGTTGTGGTGTGTGCTTGGCTAGATCCAGATCTAACATGTCCTTAATCTTTTACTCTTTGACATAGTTCTTCGTTCAACAGGGAACCACAAGCAAAAATACTGAAGGCTGAATCTCTTCTTGACTTGAAAGCACCAGTAGTTGCTTCCTTCTCTTCAAGAGGACCAAACCCCATTTCACATGACATCCTCAAGGTTGGTATTTAATGATTGACTCAACACTAATATTTTAGCAAGATCATCAATCAAACAATTTCTAACATGTTCTTCTATCATAGCCCGATATAACTGCTCCCGGTGTAGACATTATAGCTGCTTTTCCTCCTGTGGTTGCTTTGACAATGATTGAACAAGATAAACGATTTGTGAACTACAATATAATATCAGGGACTTCCATGGCGTGCCCACATGTAGCAGGTGCAGCTGCATATGTTAAAACATTTCACCCTGAATGGTCACCTGCTGCAATCAAGTCTGCTCTTATGACTACTGGTAAGCTTATTTTGTTGTCAATCAACACACTAGAAAACATGAAATGATTCAATAATTGAAAATTGCAAAAGACTAGTACATTATTATGCTTACTTAACTCATTTGTGTCCCTTTCTCTTTTTGCATTTAGCTTACGCCAATAATTTTTTTCCTTATTAGCTTTTCCAATGAATGCGAGTAGAAATGCGGAAGTTGAATTTGCCTATGGTGCTGGCCAAATTGACCCATTGAAGGCTGTTGATCCTGGTTTAGTGTATGACACTCAAGAAGGTGACTACATAAACTCACTATGCATTGATGGTTACCCTACAAAGGAAATTAGGCTTATTTCAGGAAAGAATGTCGAATGTGGCAATGCTACTGGAACTACGAGGGACTTGAATTACCCTTTAATACAGCTTCAAGTTGAGGCGAACAAATCCTTTTCAAACAATTTTACAAGATCAATCACCAACGTTGGATCACCAACATCCACATACAAGGCGATAGTGAGCGAAGTGCCTCAACTCCAAATAACAGTTAACCCGAATGTTAGATCATTCAAGTCATTGAATGAGAAACAATCTTTTATTGTGACTATTGCTGGAAGTGGATTGCCGGTGAACTCTGTACTCTCTACTTCACTTGTGTGGTCTGATGGCATTCACAGTGTGAGAAGTCCTATAGTTCTGTACACGGGCAGGAATGGATGAGTCATTAAAATCCTAGGGGAGTCCTTTCTTTGATCTAGCTAGCTCTTTTGTGTAAATTAACATGCTTGGTTGCTCTGACTTTGGGTGTACTGTCATGGGCTTGTATCAATAAAAGCATAGATTTTTTACTTTTTGAGGATAAAATATTATCAATATTATATTATATGTATGTTTTAGGAAAAATTTTACTTTTCAGCACATTTTAAATTAAGATTAAAAAAATTCTACATTTTAAATTAGGGCTTAAAATTTTTAATTTTCTTTCATATTAGGACAAACTGTCGGATTTGATATTTTCAGATAACTTTTTCCCCTTATGTTTTCAAAAACCCCAAAATACCCGTCTTTCTTCCTCATTCCATCGCCTCAAAATGCCCTTCTTTCTTTGTCATTTATTCTTCCCTCTTCCACCTCCCCTCTAGACAACTCTTCTTCTCCTTTCTCAATGAGAAAGAATGCACACACCACAACAACAATATTAAACTTTTGAGAATCTCCCTCAATTACTGCATCCGATGTTGTTGTTCTCCGAAGACCTTCTTTAGAAGGTAATGTGTGGCCAAGTCCTCATTGCTCGGCTTGAACCAGAATCCCGGTGGCAAATGTGGTGGCATTTGTGATGTATATTTACAAACTTTAATCCAAGCTAACTAATCAATTGAGTGTGAAGTGGACGTATAACTCATCATATTTATAGAAGAGAGGGAGGTTGAGATGGCCTTGTAGTTATCTGCTTGCTAGTTCAGAGAAAGTCTTAGAAATTTCCTACGCAAGCAAACGCCTCATATAGGTAAGTAATGGAAGGTCCATACCCATCTCAGGAGGGGCGGAAATAACAACCGACTACCGAGGGTAATAGTAATTTTGGTGGACCTTCAGATGAGTTGAACATGCACATGGGATGTGGGCAATGCGGATGATCCAAACCATCCATACTTCATCCATGTGTGACCCACCTGATGAACGTATGGCCTCCACTATTGGTTGAATTCCATTTGCAGCACAAACCCATATGTGGCGCAGGAAATTTCTATCCACATTCCACGCCCATTTGGGCTTTGCAAAGTTCCTTAAAGATCAAATACCAAACCATTGGGACTGGGAGGGAGATGATCCCCACTCGTTTCTACACTATTACCCTGAGGAGAACATATCCTGTTGCCACTGATGGGACAAAATTTTTGTGCCGCATGCCCATTTGGGCTTTGCACCCGTCCATCTATTAACAAGGTTGTTGAGGTGTCTGCGTTCTTTTTCCGGAAGAGAAGAGATGTTTAGAGGAGAGGTGGAAGAGGAAATGAAGAAAGAAGAAGGGCCCTTTTTAAAAAGTAAGGGAAAAAAGTCATTGGAAAATGCCAAATTCGGCAGTTTGTCTTGATCTAAAAGTAAATTGGAAAACTTAAGTCCTAATTTGGAATGTAGGTTTTTTTTTGTCCTTATTTAAAATGTGCTTAAAAGTTAGGTCCTATTTTGAAATCTTTTTATATTTTAAATAGATAAATATTCTTTTCCTTTGACTTGAAGCTCCTTGTAAGGTGATGTACCAAAACTGTTAATGGAATGGGTAACAGGAAGTATCAAACAATAACAACACATCAGCCACTGCTTTCCTTTTTTATTTTTTCTGATTCCGTTCCTTTTTTTATTTTTTCTAATTCTGTTTCGTTCTCTTCTTGGGTGAAAATTTTATTTTAGTTTATATTGGTTAATGAAAACTGAGGTACGTGAAACATTTACATTTCTTCACTGGGACGTACAGATGCATTTTTCTAATACGCCATAAGCTATAGTGTGGATATATGCCAATTAAGTTCATCACTGACAAAATTATTTTTGATTTGGGTGAACCTTTCTTGTTTAAAGTTGAGTTTGAAAGTCCTAGATCCGAACCCTAGAGGAAGTGAATAGGGTGAGTCTACATATTAATCCAATTATGAAAAATTCTAAGTTCTTCATAACAATGCAGAACAAGTGATATTTATAGAAATATAAATGCAGAAGTGTACATTATAAAGCATACATTACAAACATTCACCATGAAAAAAAGAGTACTCACCACAACACAACATTTATAGTAGTTCAGCAAAAATGCCAACATCCACTCCTGCCTTGTGTCTCTATACTCCACCGGCATTCCACTAATCAAATGGTTTTCAAGGCTAAACAATAACCTTTACAATAATTAGTTTTCTAGGCCAATCAATAACCTTTAACCAAATGCTTTTCAAGGCCAAGCAATAACCTTTACAATAAGTTTTCTTTGAATAATGTGCCTAAAATACACAAGAAGAGATATATTTGAAGTACATGATTGAGCCTCTAAAAAAGGCAAATATAAAAGTTATAATTTAACCCACAACACACACAAAACATTGGTGCTAAGGTTTTGGTCCAATGAGTGTGTATAAAAATTAATTTCAACCAATATGAAATTGATAGCTCATGTAAAAATAAGCCAAATCAATTAAAAAATAAACTAGAGTTTGATTTGCCTTTTAAAAGATGAGAAATGAATAAATGATTTGATCAAGACAATATGTCAAATAGATGGCTTCCATAAGTGCCGACTCATTGGAAGATTGAATATCAAAGATCTATAAATTTATCAAATTTTGAAAATTGGAATCTGTCCATGCCAATTAACTTTGATAAACTTATTGAAGCGCTGAGCATAGGTGCTTCGCAACGTCGGGTGGTTAGTCCAATCAAATCATCAGGAAGAACCCATCCAGTGATGTTGGGTGGTCAACCTAATCAATGTATCAGATTAGTATCGGACACCATGCAATTTGTCCATTCTAGTAATCAATTGTCCAGTATCAATCTACAATGGTCCATTAGACCCGATACAACATATACATACAGTATAGACTAACTTAGTAGCGCTCAAACCAAGAATCCTAAGTCAAAGGTTAATGGTTTGCTCTCTTGTAAACACAGGTCCATTCAATAAAGGAACTACTTCAATCAATGATTCCAATACTTTTCGCAAAAAATGTGGGATGCGAGATGAGATAGATTCCAGCTCTCATTTCCAACAAATAGAAAATAGAAAAGAATTGTAATATCATTAATTTCCTTATATTTTTACATGGATTCATGACTCTGACCATGGGGATGCATGTTGTGTACAAAACTTACAAAATACAGCCCCTCCCTTTGGTCTTAAATATGGTCAAAACTAAGAAAGATAAAAAAAAAAAAAAACTACAAAAAGTGCACAATGGAATGCACAGACTGCATCGGATTTGGTCACTGCAGGTCTGTGACTTGTGTCATGTGAATGCTTCTCATTCATTCTTCCAGTGAACTCCAAAATATTTATGGCCTCTGCCTCCGGTGATTGGGTGTCCTACACCATTATTTTGAGTGGCAAAACCCAAGTTTGGAATCACTATAGACTTTGGAAATCACAATATTTAATTATGGACCACGTTTATGCAAATTTAATGGAATTACTAATTTATATTTCAGTAAGTGGCCAAGGTTATGTCATTCTGATCCCATGTATTGTAGGATCAGAATGATGCCATCAAAGGTCCTTCTACAACCCTATAAACGGCCTATCCTTAAGTGGGAAAACCAAAGAAAGAAATTGTAGTTTGATCCTTTTTTCTCTCTTTGAATGTTATCATCCGACAAGGGAAAAGTTTCTTTTGAACTTCAAAAAGCCAAAGGAGGTCTCTCCATCTTTGGAATCATGTCTCACGTTGTTCTATATCATGCACAACTTTCCTAGTCATTTTGTTTATGCCCTCTATATAATTTGTTAACATGCTTATTACTCAATAATGCTGCAAGTATGTTTAGTAGTGTTATTAATTTTTTGCCAAATCATCGTATCTTACCCAATCACCTTGATGTTCAACATTTGATATAATTTCCTGAGGAGTAGCACAATGAGACAATAGGAGAGCCACAATCGGTAGGTATTTGGTGTGCAGACGATGTCATGTCTATGTCGGGTACTATAACGAAGTGCTCGATTACAACTTAAAGGGCTGGGTTGGATCTATTGTATTTTGGGATTTCTTTTGCTATTATACTAGTCTAACCTATCATTTATGTTTATATATATATATATAAATGTAACTTTGGAATTGTAAATAGCAAAAGCTTTCAAAGAATTACCATGGTTACTTGTTTGTCTCTCTATATCTTGTGAATTTTATGATTACTAGTCTGAGTATATGTGTTTATCTTGCGAAGTATTAAATAAACATTGGGTTACAGGATGGAATTTGAGGTCACAATACAACGTAATTTTCTACAAATTGGTCAAAGCAAGTGGCGGGACTTCTCGTGACTCACGGGGATTCAATCCTGGTGATATAAATACGCAAACACTGCATCACTAATCATCGTCATTAAATTTTAATCCATCGCACCTTGGGACATGTGTCTCTTATCCCATAATCCGTTTTGGGATCGTGACTAAAGTTGTGTAGGTATGTGCTTGAGGTGCTCAACAACATCATACATGAATGGCTCTAATGGCCTTGTATTTTCATTCGTTTCTAAAGAAGTTACATATACATTTAAATTTCCCAAACGATTTACATAAGAAGAAGAAGGGTGTTTATTATAATTGACCCTATAGTTTCGAGCAAAGCGAGTGCCATAAGTATCAACGTTTCCTTGGCCGATTTCTCGACAAGTGTATCTTTTTACGGTGTTAACTTCTTCAGGCTCAGCAAATAGTTGGTTAACTTCTTCCAAGCCTACATCTTGATTGACTTCTTTGGAAGTAGCTTAAGGTTGAAGGTTCATCAATAGATGTGCTTATGACCACCAAAGTAGGTCTTACTGATGATTCATCTTCTTAGACAAAAGAATTCTCTGAAATTTAGAATATTACTTGAGGTTGGTTAGAAGAAATTGGTCCATTGATATTGGACTCACTGTAGAATCTACATGAGATAGAAGACTCAATGCCTAGCCTAGAAGTGGTAGGTTCAATACTTGAACCGGAGAGGTCAGGTTTTGCACTTGATTCATAGGAATTGTTTGAAAATTGGCTTACCTCTTGAATGCTGGGGATTGATTTTTGCTTCTCCTGTTTATCATCAAATCTCATGAGAGGCAGTGGATCAGGATGCGTCTCTTGTGGCAGTGGGAATGAACTAGGGTAAATTGGCAAGTCATCTCCTCCTGGTGCCAATGGGTTATAGAAGGACTCTAAAAGTGATAGAAGACCATCCCCAAAGCTAAATATCCTTGTGATGAGTTCAAAGGCTTCTCTGAACCTGTCCTTATCTTTGGAGGTATAATCCTCCATAAAGTAGTTGTCAATCCACTAGTCATCTAAAAAGTCTAAGAAATTTGATAACTTTTCTTTGTCATCCGAATTTGGTGGTGAACTAGCTCAAGATATCCTATTTCAACTAGATATTGATGGTGCTTCCTTATCATTTGGAATTGGGATGATGAAATCTGCCAAGGTGAATTGACCCCTGGTTGACTTAGAAGGCCCTTCAAGAGTGACAGTTTTGTCACCTTTTGATTTTTTTTGGCTGATTTTTCTTGTTTGAATAAGCGGTTCTATGCAACTATTTGTAAGTTTCTTAGTTGCCTCTCAGCCATCTTTCTTTCTTTAGATGTGAGTTTGGTCTTAACCACATCCTAGCCTTTATCTTCCACTAAGTCTGGTGGATCCACGTTTCCTCCCTTAAGCTAGTTGTGACTGGAATTATGCATTGTTCATTTTGCATTTTGTTAATGACCAAAAATTCCACTATCATATTCTTCAGAGGGGATGGTACTGCAACAGGTGCAAACTATCGAAATGAAATCATATTAACTGGAGCAGGATCATACTTTTGGTCAAAAGATATCACACCAATTTTCCATATATCATTGACTTTCTCCTTTAGAATGAAGGAATCTTTGAGGGGATGTGAAACCATTTGGTGGAATGAGCAGTAATTGGGATCCTTATTATGATCCTCATAGTTTGGCTCTTTCATTGGTGGTGTTCAATATTATTGTTTTCCACCAAGGATTGGAAGATCACCTGATTTCCCCATCAAAAGGGTATTTTGTATGCTTCCTTCTTTCATACCCCCTCTTCCTTTGATTTCCTCATTAGCTTTAGCATTTTGGGGCTTTTAGGGAGGTTTTGAGGTTTGTACATTGAAAACTTCCTGTGTTTTCTTTGGTTTTCCAAAAGATGAAGAGGAAGTTGGTTCTATTTTCAAGAAGTCGACTTCTTCTGGTTAATTTCTTTAAGAGTTAACTCAACATCGGTGGCAACCTCTACAAGTCTAGTGAGGGAGTTGGTTTTGTAACTGAGCACAGTGACCATATATTCTAACCAAAGATTGCCTTTGCATATGTCAATTGTAGCCTTCTGGGATGGAGACCCCACACATCTATAAGATAGTGCCCTCCCTTAGTTGATGAAGCCTTGAGTTGTCTCATTGTCTCCTTGCTTCTTGTTGTTGCGCATTACGAAGGAGATCATGTGGTCTTCCTCTTTAAAGTGGAACAAGAATTTATCCTCTGTGATAGCCTAAGAAAGAAAGGTAAATTTTCATAGCTATTTGTACAAGTCAAAAGCAACTCCCCTCAATGTGCTATAAACAACCTGACTTTTAGTGCATCAAGATTAGGCAAACTCCCAAACATTAAATTAAAATGCATAATGTGCTGATAAGCTGATCCCCTATCGGAGTATGGTTGGAAAGTATGAAGTCTGTAGTCAAGTAGGAATGAAACCAAGTCGAATTCTAGGTGATACTTGGTTGTAATTCCAGTTTCTTTTTCATTTTGTTGCCTTCTTTTGCTTGAGCCATTATTTTTGTGACCTGCACTAGATGAATAAACTCTAGAAGTAGCAGCACCAACCATCTTGTCTGATAGTGATTTTACTTAAGCCATAGCAGGTCAATCTTTGCCTCCTGTTGTTTTACAACCTCATTGATGTCATCCTCTTCAACTTCATCAGCTTCTGCTTCCTAAGGTTCTTTATTCTCACAAGTATCATCATTTCCTTCTTGGTTGGTCCCACTATCTTCATCTTAAGTACTACATACTGATGAGGGTAGGATGATGCCACCGTTCGAGGAGAAGACAAGCTATCTTCAGTATTTAAGACTATGACTGGGTCATCTTCATAATCAGTTTCAACATGGTCTTCTAAGGTACTGCTAGAGTAAAAGTTTGAGTTGGTCCCTCATTACTTGTCCGTGCCATGTTGCAAGTGACCCTTTGTACCGAACTTGGCTTAACCATATGGGTAGGGGCTAAGTTAGGCCATTTTTGTTTGGTCACTGGACTATAACAACAAGTTTCTGCAATGCCTTTACTTTATGCAATTTGTGTAACTGTGTTTCAACCATAAATTAAAGTAATCATTTCTCATAGATGGTGCCAATTTTCTGTTCATAGGAAATGTGGGCTGCAAGATGAGATAGATTCAACCTTTCTTTTCCAATAAATAGAAAACATGAACAAATTACAATATCATTCATTCCTTTTTATTTTTAAATGAGCTAAAGACTCTGACCTCGGAGACGAAGACTTTGTGCAAAACTTACAAAATATGGTCGTTCCTCCGGTCTCAAATATGGTCAAAACTGAGAAAATGGAAAAAGATTACACAAAAATTCAAAAAAGGGTAAAATGGAATGCATAGACTACTAGACTACAATGACCAATTGGATTCAGTCACTATGAATCTGTGACTTGTTTCATACGAATTCTTCTCCTTCCTTCTTCTAGTGAACTACGGAATTGCTTTAGTCTCTACCTCAAGTGATTGGGTATCCCACACCATGATTTTGGGGGGCAAAACCAAGTTAGGAAGCACTACAATCTTTGGAAGTCACCACTTTGAATTATGGACTGTATTTATGCAAATTCATTGGAACTACTGATTTATGTTTCAATAATTGGCCAAGGTTGTGTCATTCTGATCCCATGTATTTTAGGTTCAGACTTATTCGATGAAAGGTCCTTTCACATCCCCATAAATAGCCTATCGTTAAGTGGGAAAACCAAAGAAAGAAACTATATTTTCTTCCATTTCTTTCTCTTTGAATGTTTTTATTCATGAGAGAGAGAGAGAGAGAGAAAGAAAGAGAGAGAGAGTTTCTTTTGAACTTTAGAAAGTTGAAGAAGGCCACTCCATCTCTAGAATCGTGTCTTACCTTGTGTCACTGAGAAGGAAGAGAATGAGGATCCTTGGAGATGCTTGGAGAATGCTTCAAATGCCAATGGAGTGCCCTGCAATGCTTAGAGATACCTTAGAATTCTCTACCAAAGGGGTTGGAGTGGTTATTTGTAGCCTCCAGGAGTAGTTGGGGGCAGTTAGAGAAAGTTACCACTTGAATTAAAGTGGGAAAATTGTCCAAACCATCCTATAGATGGTAGTGACCGAACATATTCAATCATTGTAGGTTGCACTTACAAGTTAATGACCCCGAGCTCCGGGTACTACTGATTTGAGGCCTAAATAAAATCGAAACCTCACGAAACTTGGAGGAATGTGTTCTAACATTATTTTAAGTGTGATGCAAGAGTTTCATCATGTTTTGACCTACATAGGTTGAAAAGCTTTGTCTGCTTGTCTTCATGCATAATGTGATAAGGAGTGAACCACTGCCTTCACTTGTTTGAACCCAAACAACCTTAGATGGTTTTGAAACTTTGAGGAATTGATCTTGAACATATTTGAGGGTCTTCTTTGAAATTTCACTTAATTTGGTCTTCAAGAAGCATGACTTCCACTCAGTGACAAAATGACCATATGGTTTTAAGTCAGTGACCCCGAGATTGTTGGTGACTAATGAGTTTTCTTCTTAAATGAAGTCCAAATGTTCTGAAGCTTAGGGAAATTGTTTGACCTTCATATGAATGTCATCTGGTTTGAACTTCAGACAACAAGACTTTGGTCAATGACCCCTGATTGAGGTCACTAGCCTCTCGAAGCTGATGTCTTATTGAGTTAGATTTTAGATGAGGTCCAATTGACTTGAGATTTTGTGGAGTTACTTCCAAACATATTTTGAGCTCGTTATATAAGTTTTAGCTGGTTTTTTTCTTCTAGAAGTTCTCCTTTACATAGTGACCCCATGTATTCGGTAAGTGAGCACTCAAGCTTGGTTCTGAATTCAAATGGAGTCCAAATGCTTTGAGACTTTGAGGGATTGATCTTGGGCAAACTTTGAGCCTCCGTATGAGTTTCAATTGATTCTGCTTTCAAGAGGCAGCATTTGGCACATTGACCCTGAGTTTTGGGTCAATGACCCGTTAACCTTGAATTCGGGTCCAAATAAGGTTCAATTGCTCTGAAATTTTGAAGAGTCATCCCTGAGCATACTTTAGGGTTGTCATTGTTGGAGAGAGCCACTAGGATCCCTAGATATTGCGTACAAATTACTGCAAAAATAACTTTAACAGATGATGATCCAAGATTCATACTTACGAGATCGCTCTGATTTGATCTCGGTCTTACAACAATTCGAAAATCTAAAGACCTTCTACTATATTTTTTTATGCTCAAGCTCGCACCGGGGTGTAGGCCTCTTCTGCAAATTCTCTTTGCTCTAAAAAATGAGACTTTTTTTTGTCCATTTCCTAGAGAGTAATAGCGCATATTTATAGCTACAATAGGGACCTTAAGAAACAAACAAGGAATAAACTTCTTATGGAAATAAGAAATCCTAATTTGACTCAAATTAGAATCCTAGTTCTATGAATTACAATTCAGTCCACCAAAGAATTATAATCTCACTCCTGTCCTTATTCTAAAAATCATATTTCAAGCTTCATATTATTAAATTCTTTTTAATCTTTTCACGTTAAGATTTAAGATATCCATCGATTAGATAATTATCAACATCTATATTTAATCGATATCTATATAATTCTTTGAAATCTTACACTTAACTTATTTTGTATGTTGGACACAAAGTCCACTTGGAGGGTTTGACATAATCAAAACTTATGAACTTCATCATGGGAATATCATCAATCCCTATTACAGGATGTGGATTCTATTTAATAACTACCATACACGTAGCATAGTCAAATCTTATTATTGAGATTATTGATCTATAAAAGGTCTTACTCCTTTGTAAACCAAAATGCTAAACACTAAATGTATATGTTTATTATTTATATTAGGATTAAGAGAACAAGCACTCATAATAACCATTTAGATGTTAATCGTCTTTTATAGTCAGTATAAAAAAAATAAATCCAAAAGCAATCATGTTTAATACACATAAAACGTACTAGCATCATTAGTAAAAAATATACCATTTTCTGCAATCATCTGTCCAACTCCATCTAGATTGTGAACAACAATAACTTAAATTCTACAAGAACCGACAAACAAATATTCTATGTAAGTTGAACTCTACACACTAACTTATCTACTTTATAGAATAAAAGGCACACACATGTATAATAAAAAAATAACGCAACCATTTACCTATACAAATTCTCATTTAGATGAAAAAACAAACTTTACCAATAAATATATCAATCAAAGACAAGTATAAAAAAGTGTGGTTTTAGAATGAATTTCCAACAATCTCTCACTTAGACTCAAAACTAT
Source organism: Sextonia rubra (assembly GCA_037013555.1). Classification (NCBI taxonomy): domain Eukaryota; kingdom Viridiplantae; phylum Streptophyta; class Magnoliopsida; order Laurales; family Lauraceae; genus Sextonia; species Sextonia rubra. The sequence goes on from JASUAD010000001.1 coordinate 79,731,869, forward strand.
GATGACATGTATTTCAACTCCATTCCTTCCACATGACTATCAATGCTCTTTCTTGGTAAGCACTTTGTAAAAGGATTTGTTAGGTTGTTGGCCGATGCAATCTTAATCACAATTTTATCACCACCTTATACGACTTTTCATATGAGATAATATTTACACTAGATTTACTTACCCTTCTTATGCATCATGGGTTCCTTAGCATTGGCAACCCAAGGTACCACTTCTAGATCCATTAAGAAGTTTTTGAGCCAAACTACCTCCTTGGTTGCTTCAGAAGTTGCCATATATTCAGTTTCCATTGTAGAGTCAGCAGTACATGATTGCGTGTCACTCTTAACTTATGGCTCCACCCCCCAAAGTAAATACAAATCCTGAGGTTGACTTTCTAGCATCATTATTTGACAGGAAGTCCAAGTTTATGTACCTAATAGATATTAAACTCGGCCTAGTAAATCAACATATCATTTTTTAGTCCTTTTAAGGTACTTAAGTATATGCTTTGCAGTAGTCCATTATTCTATCCCTAGATTAGAATAGTATGTGCTAACCATGCCAACGACAAAACAAATATTAGGTCTAGTTCATATTATTGCGTACATGAGGCCTCCCACCACTGAAGCAAAATGTACTTCTTTCATCTTTTCTATGTCATTAGGTGTCTTAAAACACTGATCCTTGGATAAAGTAATTTCATGCTTGAAAAGAAGAAATACTTTCTTGGAATCTTACATGCTAAATTGAATAAGATCGCATCAATATAAACAACTTGGGATAAGCCCAACATTCTTTGTTTCCGATCTCCTAAGACCTTGATCCCTAGAATGTGATTGGTTTCTCCTAAGTCCTTCATATCAAATTGTTTGCGCAACCATACTTTAATTGAATACAACACCCCGACATCGTTTCCAATGAGTAAGATGTCATCTACATATAGTATTAAGAAAACCACTACACTGCTGTTGCACTTCTTATACACACAAGATTCATTAAGATTCTACTTGAAACTATAAAATTTAATGGCTTAATCAAAATGAATGTTCTAAGATTTAGACGCCTGCTTAAGTACATAAATGGACATCTTAAGCTTACATAACATGTGCTCACGGCCTTCTATTATGAATCCATCTGGTTGCATGATGAGTCTTTAAAAATGAATATTTTCATACACATTTTAACCCATTTTGAGGACTTATTGAGGCAAAAGAGCCTCATTTATTGTGATATCATTGTTTCATGCATTTCTACATCATTGTAGTATTTTTTTTTTTTGGCATAATTTGTTTAAAAATCACACTTTTTGCATACATTCATGAAACCTGCCATGTTTGGAAAATCTATTTTTGAAAAATTTTGTTTATATTTAGTTTTCTCATGAAATAAATTGAACTTTCATCATCATTAGTTCATTCACATAAAATTAAAAACAATGGTATGCATTTTCATTGGCATTATAAGAGAGGTGGGCCCACATTCTTGCATTTGTGACATTAGGGTTAAAATTGCCTTTTCACATGAATTCACATTTGTTTTGTAGGAAATTGATGATATGGGTCCCATTTGTAAAGAAATGAGGCAAAGAAATCATTTTCAAAAGAAAAAAGAGAAGAATTGAAGAGAGAAAAGAAATTGGAGGAAAAAAAATGCAAAAGTTGGCTTCATGGTCCCACATACATTCACATATGTGTGGCATACACATGTGGGACATTTAAGATGAGGTCCATTTATTTGTTTCACATTTTCAAGATATTTTCAAGAGAATTTAAAAAATATCTCATCAAAGATAGACAAAGAAAGGTACATACGAGTTCTTTTTGGAGAAGGAGAATAATTGAAATATATATGCAAGCTATTCCACTCCTAAAAGAGGATTTGGGTTAGATTTCGGTTGAGAAAAGAAAGGAAAAAAATCAAGAGAATCATCTTAGCATATCTCTTTGAGTTTGGAGCAAATAAGAAGTATCTTCTAAAGAAGGAAAATTAAAAATGCAATGAGACAAAGGGGGAAGTACTACACCTCACATGTGCTAAGTTTGATTCCAAGAGAGGATTCTTATCCCTAACTTATCTCTCAGGAAATCTCAATGCAAGGTGGCAAAGACAGAGAAGGAAAAAAGAAGCAAAGAAGGACTTCCAAGCAAAGAAAGAAAAGAAAAAAAGATATAAAAAAAATAATCCATGGGGATTCATGCCCAAAGCCTTGTATGGAGCCTTTTTTTTTAATTTTTTATTATTTTTTAAGATTTTTAAGGATGTAAACTTTGGGGGTTGAAAACGTATAAATAGGGCACTCCTCTCCCATACCCTTCATGGAAAAAGAGCTCTTTCTCTAAATCTCTACAATTCATCTTCTTCATCTCTCTCCCCTTTCATCCTAGTCTTCAAGGAGGCTTAGCCCTAAGGCTACACTACACCCTTGGGAATTTCAACTAGAAGAGGTTTTCTGCTTTTCCATTATACTATATATTGTTCTTGATTTTTCTTAAGAATCTCTTGTAAGGATTTTTGCATGTTAGTATAATATTATTCTTCTTAAAAATTTTCTTCTTTTCTTATGGTTTTTGTGGATATTTTATTAATGCTTTTTGTGCTTGGATTCACTACCAAAGATACTAGGATTATATTTGAAGAAATCTTGAACTCGGTTTAAAAGAAAATTTTGAGAAAATAACTTTATTGCCTTTACTGCCTTTACTACATTTAAATTCTTGTTTGCTACATTTACTTTTCCTGTCATCACTACATTTAATTTTCAGCAAATTACATTTATGTTTTTTGTTGACTGCATTTAAATTCCTGCAAAAACACTACATTTAAATTTCATTGTTCATTTTACTTTATTTGTGTTTTTTATGTTGCATGATTCATGGTTGGGATTATTTTTTAAAAGCATGCATTCATATCATGTGTTAGTTTAGTTTCTGGAAATTGAAATTTTAGATCTGGAATTCATGATTTTTTGGAAATAAAATGGATAAATTTTGGATTTAAAAATTAGCAAAATTAGACTACAAACAGTCACTGTTTTTGTCCAAATATTGGCAATTTAAAATATGACATAAAAAGATTATTTTGCCTTGAAATTTGGAGGAAATATTGCTGGATGAGTTAACTTTATGCCATAAAATTATCAGAGAAAAAGGATAAGGGAGGTTGGGTTTTCATTCATTAAAACACTTGCCAATCAGAAATTCTGTACACAGAAATCTACCAAGGGCAGATTTCTAGTCTGAAAGTTTGGAATTAATAGACATATCAAATCAATGAATTTTACTATGTAAAAATTGAATGAATTCAACATTGATGAATGAACTTTAAAATCCCAAAGTCTTATATTCAAAAGATTATAGTAAGTTCAATTTTTAGAAGCCTAAACTAAGATTGATTGCCAAACTAATTATCAGAATTTTTACTTTTGGTAACCATTATTCATACAGATTTTTTTTACATTTTAGAATATTTTTATATTGATTTTTTTATAGATTCGTGCATCAGTAGAGCATGATTTCCATCCACTAAATCTAGTTTAGAATTGTATTAGATTAAGATCATATTTTGTTCAAATATTACATCTCATGTTAGGAAAGTTTGCATTAGTTGTTTTCATGGCATGCATTACATTGTTAATTTGTTTTCTCACTTTCTAATTTTAAAATTAATTGCTAACCTTAATTCAAGAATTTGACTTAGGAAAGTTTAGTTTCAGATTTGTGTTTTTATTTTTAGAAAGATTTTCATGTATAATAATTTAGGATAGATTCTTTCTTAATTTAGAAAGTTGTGTTGTTTAGTTGTTTGTATAATTGTATTGTATGTTGTTGTTTCCATTTAGAGTTCTTTCTAAACTTAAATTTCTTTCTTGAATAGGATTTAGAAATCTTTTGCTTTTTAGAAAGTGTAGATTCTTAGCTTAATTTAGTTTCTAATTTAGGAAATTTTTGTTTCTTTCATTTTTGTTTCGTTTGTTTCTAACAATGTTTAGTTTAGTAAGTTTCTAATTTTAGTTTTGTTTTATTAGTAGTTTTGATGTGTTTTCTTTTGCAGAGATTTTAGTTTCTATTTTTAAGAAGTTTCAGATGTAGGATTTTCAATTTAGGAATTGTTATTATAATTGTTTAATTTTTAGGAATAAATGTATTTGTTAGATTTTAAATTAGGATAGTTTTAGAATTTTATTTAGGGAGGTAACAAGTTGAAAACTTCTTTAAACATAGATCCCTATGATTCGACCCCATACTTACCAAGATATTACTACATCGCACCTCTGCATTTGGAATTGACGAACAAGTTTTTGGCGTCGTTGTCAGGGAATGCTCATAAGTCCTTAAAAATGTATAATTTCATACACATTTTGACCCATTTTAAGGACTCATTGATTCAAAAGAGCCTCATTTAGTGTGATATCATGATTTCATTCATTTTAAATTTATTTTTATATTTTTCTACACAAATTGTTCAAAAATCACACTTTTTGTATACATTCATGAAACCTGTCATTTTTGGAAAGTCTATTTTTGGAAAGTTTTGTGCAAATAATTTTTCCCATGAAATAAATTGAATTTTAATCATCATTAGTTCATTCATAAAAAATTATGAAAAGTGATGTGCATTTTTATTATCATTCCATGGGAGATGAGCCCGCATTCATGCATTTGTAACGTTAGGGGTAAAATTATCTTTTCACATAAATTCCCATTTGTTTTATAGGAAATTTGAGACATGAGTCCCATTTGTAAAAAATTAAGGCAAGAAGTTGATTTTTAAAAGAAAAGAGAGAAAAATTGAAGAGAAAAAGAAATTGGGAGAAAAAATGTAAAAGTTGGCTTCATGGTCTCACACACACATGCATATGTGTGGGGTACACTTTTAAAACATTTAAGATGGAGTCCATTTATTTGTTGCACATTTTCAAGGGATTTTGAAGAGAATTTGAAGAATATCTCATCAAAGATGGAAAAGGAAAGCCACATAAGAGTTCTTTTTTGAGAAAAAGAAGATTTAATTGAAAGAAAAATGAAAAAAAATATCCAAACAAGCATTCCACATCCAAAAGAGAATTTTATTCAGATTTTTGGCTCCAAAGGAAGGGGAAAAAAAATCAAGGGAGAATTATCTAGAAGATCTCTTCAAGTTTGAAGCCAACAAGGAGAACTTTCAAAAAAAAGGAAAGTTGACAATACAAAGAGATAAAAGGGGAAATTCTACACCTCATGTGGGCCATGTTTGATTCTAAGAGAAGATTCTTATCCCTACTTCATCTCTTAAAAGATCTTAATGCAAGGTGGCAAAGACAAAGAAGGAAAGAAGCATCCAAGAGAGACTTTCAAACAAATCAAGCATGGAAAGAAAAGAAAAAGAAAAGAAAAGAAAATCCCAAAAGATATCTCACGCCCAAGCAATTGTTTGGGACTCTTTTTCTTTCATTTTTTAATTATTTTTAAGATTTTAAAGTTTGAAAAGGAGTAGAATTTGAAAAAGTATAAATAGGGCACTCCTCTCCCATATTCTTCATGGAAGAATTACCCACTTCTCACCTCTAGAATTTCTACACTCCACCTCTCATTTTCTTATTTTCTACATCTCAAGTCATCAAGGAGGCTTAGCCCTAAAGCCACACCACCAACCTTGAAGATTAACTAGAAGGAGGAATTCTTTTCCATCCTAGTATGTGTAATCTTTTGTTTTAATTTTTTCATCTTATGTAAAGGATTGTCATACTAGTACAATAATATTCATTTTGATATTCTTCTTATTCTTATGGCTATATGATTGCTTGATTTGTGTTTTTCTTGTTTGAAATGACGGCCTAGATAGAGAGCATACCTTAAGAAATTATTAAGCCTAGACTAAGAGAGAATTTTGGGTGAATATACTGCCTTTGACTTCCATTGTTTACCGCCTTTGACTTTAGTTATACCGCCTTTGACTTCCTGCAATTTTTATTTTCTTCCACTGCACTTTTAATCTTAAATTTCTGCACTTTTAAATTTTCGCAATTTTAAATTTAAGCACTTTAAAATTTCTGCACTTTATTTAAAATTCCTGCACACTTTATGTTCTTGCACAGTTTTTTTTTATTATTTACTGCTGTAGCTTACATTAAATTTATGCATATTTTAAGTTTTAGAATCATGTTTATGGGTGTTGGTCGTGGAATTTTAGAAATCTGAATTTCACGTCTGATAATATTTTGTAAAGGTGTTTAAAGCATTTTAGACATTAATACAAAACTGTAGTTGGCTAGACGAGTTTATCAATTAGATTTGTTCAGACATTTTCTCCATATTTGGGCTGGTTTAGAATCTAAAAATCTGATTTGCTAACATTTTAATTCATGGCTGAGTCATGTATGTGATTTGTAGACTAATTGGAACAAGTTAGAATTGATTTTATGCACCACAAATTGAATAAAATTCTGAATTAAAGAAACAGTCCAGATTTTTGTGCATAAAACAGTTAAAAAAAGGTTCATGATTGGACGATTTTTCACAACATACCTGCACATGTTGATAGCAGTTGAGTACTTGTGTTTAAAATGCTTCTTAGAACCTGAAATTCAAAATTGAAAACAATTTAGAATTGTACAGAAAATAGTCTAAAATCAGTCCCAAAACAAGCTTGAATATGAAGCTATTCTTGCCAAATTGTGCCAAGAGAATTGGTAGATAATTTGATATCTTGTGTGGACTGGTTGGACAACAATTAAAAACTGAAATTCAGATCTGAATTTGATTTGGAAAAGTGCTGAACACAGGTGCTAAACGATGTCATGTTATGGTTGATTCATGTATACTGGTTGTTGAGGTATTGTAACCTGTTTAGTATCAGTTATACACAGAATTTTCTGTGTTTAAGTTGAAAATTTTCAGCTCTGAAAGGTGAACTAAATAGCATTACAAATCTGATTTCTAACCCATAGTTGGCAGCCCATCTCATTCATGCATCGTTGTGGACTGTTTTGAGGATTAGTGGAATCATGATAAAATCTAATTTTCTGTATTAAAATTGGCAACTTTTCAATTCTGGGATTGAGAAAATTCAATGGTGCAAATCTAATTTTTGAATGTATATAGGTAGCACACATCATTCTTACACATCATATAGTTGCATGCACGCCCCACTCACCCTTCTATTCACTCATGTGGTTTCTTTTTATTTTGCATTCATATATTATAGATTAGTTTAGGAAAGTTTATTTCAAGATATTTATTTTTAGACTTAGAAAGATTCTCATTAATTTTTTTATTTAGAAAGTTGTGTTGTTTGTATAGTTGTATTGTATGTTGTTGTTTCTATTTAGAGTTTTTCCTAAAATTAAGTTTCTTTCTAATTTTGAATACGATTTAGAAATATTTTGTTCTTAGTTTAATTTAGTTTCTAATTTAGGAAGTTTTTGTTTTCTTTAACTTTTGTTTATTTGTTCCTAACTTTGTTTAGTTTTATTTGAAGTTCTAATGTGAGTTTTGTTTTGCAATAAATTTAATTTTATTTTTTAGGAACTTTTAGATTTGGGATTTTCTTTCTTTATTTGAATTGTGATTGTAATTAATTCTGTTTAGGAATGTATTATTTGTTAGATTTTAATTAAGATAGTTTTAGATCTTTTTTAGGCAGGTGACAAGTTGAAAATATTTTAAACATAGCTCCGTGTGGATTCGACCCCATACTTATCAGGATATTATTACTTCGCAGCTCTGCACTTGGAGTTGACAAGCAAGTTTTTGGCGCCATTGCCGGGGAGCGCTATTTAAGGTAACTTTTCTAACTTTCCTTATTTACATTGCTTTGTGGGTCTGGTTTAATTTTGGCATCTTTCTAGAAATAAGATGTCACGCCCCGATCCCGGGAATTGGGGATTTGAGTGGGCCCCCAGGATGTCGATACGTAATCCTGTAGTAATCCGTGCCCTGAAAAATTGTGCACAAATTCCTACAAGGGAATTTTACAGGAACGTGTGAGGAATGCCAACACACGTAGGAATATAACTCATCATAACGAACTCCTGCGAAATACTCTTAATGATCAAAAGCAAAACAAGAGAAGCATATCCTCAGACATTCACAGATAGATATATATATATCAATAGTTAAGTCTTTAATTACATTCCTGCTAGATTCAACTATTATTTAACGAAGTTAGGTACAAAAAGTCCAATTGCACATTCCCAAGGGTAGACCAAAACTTCGACTATAACACCTCCAGAACCGGCGCTCTCCGTAGGATGACTAGTAAAAGACATCGCCATCCTTCCAATCATCTATACCCCGAGGTACCGTTGGGGTACTCTCCAGGGGCGCATCACAAATCGGGTTGGATTGGGTTCCGTACCAGCAACATCAAGGGTAACACTATTAACACGACGGTTAAGCAAGTACTAAGCTTATGAAACTAGTATAATATATCAAATGAACTTATTAATATACACCGGATAGGGAGCAGTAATAGTCCACTAGATATAATGTGCATGAGTAACAATATGTGAGAAATCAAAATAAAGTTGTAATACACACTAATTGGCATCCACAAGGCTCTATTCTCCCAGAAGGGAGCATGCATACATATGGGTAGTTAGGAGATCAAGTTAGCTTCCCGATGAGTGCCGACAACTCTTCCATAAACTACTACAGTAGTAACATAATAATACCCCAAAAGGCACAAGCTAAGTGGTGCCGACTCGGATTCACCCCTCTCATACTTTCAATCATACTTGCCATAACATACATAGGGAATATCAGTCTGGAAATATAATCAATCATGAATACAGACGAACAATTAAACAAAGCATATTTATACGAGCTATGAAGGCTCGAACCTCGACTCTACCCCTTTTTGGCTAGCAAGCACGCACTCATTAGAAGCTCTAGCTTGTCAGACATGCACTCATTAGAAGCTCAGGTCTGAATTGCCTCAGGGTTTGACTAGAGAGACTGAATGCATGAACAATCATGTTGAGGCAAGGTATTTAACAATATGAATGCATTCGGATTGAGTAAGGGTCAAAGGAATTACTAGCCTCCCCTATAATAAATAATTCCATGATCCCAAGGTCATTCAACTCGATGTACTCATAAAACGTCCGGTGCCATTGTGTTACCGCATCTTGGTATTACCTTGTGTATATAAAGGACACCCCTGCTTATGCCAACATCCATGACTTGAAATTAGGAGATCATCCGGAAATTTTTCATTCTATTTAACGAGTACTTACTGTTGGCCAATGTGGTGGTAGGAAAGGTGCCAATACTAAGGTCCTCCAAGGTTAGTGAAAGTTTCTACCATCCTGGATTCACTGGGTTTTTACGGCTTTGCCATGTATAATGCTACGGCTTAGCCGAGTGGCTCAAGTTTTCTCTAAAATTTAGGTTCATTTATGGCTTAGCAGTATATTAGCCTACGACTTAGCCATGCTAAGACTATGGTTAGGTTACGGTGGGGTTACAACTGAGCCGTAAGGCATTTCATGGTGTAGCTGTGTGCAAGCTGTAGAAGGAAATGGGTTTTCAAGCTCTCTGGAAAGTCCGCCGTAAGAAAGCTTATGGCTTGGGCACAGGCTAGATACGGCTTAGCCGTAGTCCATTTCACGGTGCAGCCATATGTACGTCGTAGTATAAAACTAGTTTTGGTTGCTCTCGGGACTTTGAGCTGTGAACATGTACGGCTTAGCCGTGGCTTCGCCGTATGCTTCAGAAAACCTGAAGTTAGTTCTGTAGCTCAAATTCAATGCAAATCAGTACAGAACCTGCATTGTGGAGAGTTTCTATGGCTCAATTATAGTGTCCTTGAAAGTGTTCAATACCCACACACCCTCCTATTCCATGTTTACCTCCTAACCCAATCCATACCACATTTGTACACAATTACAACAATGAAAAATGGGCTGAAATTGGAGAATTTAAAGAACTAGCCCAAGGATTAATAATTTAATCACACATGCAGCACATATGAACTCTAGTACTTGCCTCTTAATAGTGTTTGCCCTTCCTAAGTCCTTCTTGTTGTGTGGTTAGGGAAAAACTTCCAAATGAAAATGGTTTATCTACAAGTAGAACATGAAATGAAGAATGAAATTTAGATTTGCATGCATGTCATGTAGTTGAGTCCTTATGACTCTAATAACCTCAAATGAATGAAAAGGAGGTGAGTCTTCACCTAATGCAGCTTTAGCTTGGAGGAGAGAATACTCTAGAAGAGAAAGGCACAGTGAAGGAGAAGAAGAAGTAGAAGAAGTTCCCCCCATTACATGCAAAATCCCTCAAGTCTAGTAACTCCCTAAACCTGGAAGTAAGGATAAGGAACGAAGAAGAGGGGAATGGCTCTAGCAACAGGAAAGGAAGAAGGAAGAAAGGGACATTGGGTTCCCTTTTAAAACATAAATTTTCCTGCAGTTGCATGCAAGTCCACATTTTTCCATTAAATTTTAGTTTAGGCCAAATGGACCTTATTTGTCCCAGAATGAGTTCAGATCAAATCAAGCCCAACACGAAAGATGATCTACACGAAAAATTACACAAGGAGTGATTAACGAGGTGCCCATAAGATGCAAAAACAATTTATGAAAAAGTCCTAAACTACCGAGGTAAAGTTCAAACTCCGCTCAACTCCCTGTCCAAGACCCAAACCCAATCGTTTTTAAACTAGATTAACCTTAACAAGGTTTAATTAACATAGAACGTGATTAATTAATGTAGATTAGGATTAGTGGGATTCGGAACCTTACATAAGAGGACATGCATAGAATGATGAACTACCCTCAATTGGAATAGGAAAGTGCATGGATTATTAGAAAGCTCACATCACTGCTATTTTTAGAAACTTTCTAAAATCGAAAAAAAGTTACTGTTTTTCAACTTGTCTCAACTTCTTTTGGGAAGAAAGTATACCAAAAGTGATCTAATTGTTGCCCTAAATCTTCTCAGTGTCTAAGAAGGCCTTTGCCCCTGTAGCGTGCGACAGCTTGACTATTCAGGAAACTGGTCCTTCAAACGGGTCCATCTATGATTCTACCATTTTTTGGTGGCTAACATGGCCGAGTTGATTTCATAGGACTGGATTGGAGAACTTAAGAAAACTTTTCAACCTTAGGGAGTTACTTAGTTGTTTGCATAACTTAGGCTTTTACATTTTTTCTAAAAATAAAAGAAAATAAAAAAATCTCAAAATTTCAAAAAGAAAGGACAAACCCTCTCAGCCAATTTGGCAAGAAGGATCAGTGCATAGATTAGAAGGGAAAGAATTTCCTAGACCCTCTAGTCCTTTAAGATTTTCTTCAATGGTAAGTGGGTCCGGTAACAATGATGCCCAATTCAGGAATGGTAATAATAATGGGGATCGTAATGGTGCGGAAGTTAATCAGCCACCTAGGACTCTGCTCGATTACTTAAGCCCTGCTCGATAAACTACACCATCATGTATAGTGATGTCCCCAATTACGGGTCAATTTGAGATCAAACCAGGCATGATCCAACTTCTACCCAAGTTTCATGAGCTTGACTTTGAAAGTGCGTACTTGCACCTAAAAGAATTTGATGAAGTATGTTCAACACTTCAATTACAAAAATATAGTGTTGGATGTAATCAAAATTTAATTATTTCCGTTTTCTTTGAAAGATAAAGCTACGAGTTACCTCCATTCTCTTAGACCTAGTTCAATCAAACCTGGAAAGGCCTAGAGACAAAATTTTTGAAAAAAATTCTTCTCACAGCACAAGACCAACACTTTAAAAAGGGAAATCATTATGTTCTAACAAAATCTTAAGGAACCCTATTATAGGTTTTGGGAAAGATTTAATGAATTGATCCTTGCATGTCCTCATCATGGATATGAAACATATCATCTCATCGAGATTTTTATTGAGGGTTAACCCCTCATACCTGTCAATTTATTGAGATGATGTGCAATGGTCAATTCGATCAAAAACAAATTGATGAGGCATGGGAATTTTTGGAACTAATAGCCAAAAATGCACAGAACTGGGCCTCATCTGATGGGGCAGATCAATCCAGGTCATTGAACTAGTCTAAGAGAGGAGGAATCTATCATTTGAATAATCAAACTAAAATTCAAGCTAAGCTTGATGCCCTTAAAAAAGAAATAGAAACCCTGAAACTTGGAAAGAACAAGGATACAATCATGGTTTGTGATATTTGTTCTTCTAAAGATCATTTGTCAACAAACTGTCCAATTGGACCTGCATTATAGGAAGCAATTCAAGAACATGCTAACATTTTGAACTCATATCAAAAGTCATTCAATACAAATACTATGCGGAACATGTATAATCCTTTGTGGTGAAACCACCTAAATTTTAGCCGGAGGAATGGACCAACTGCCACACTTGAGTACAATCCCCGAAGACCATCAAATTCTGATGCATACATGTCTCCACAGCGTACTACATCTTATGCACCACAAGCTCAGAATAGGTCATTGGAGGAGTCCCTCAACATGCTAGTACAATCTCAACAACAATATATGCAAAACATGCAAAATAATCAATAGATAATTCAAAATAACCAGCAGGCTATCCAAAGGTTAGAAACTTTTGTTGAACAAATCAAATGTAGCCTTCAAGTTCAAGGGAAAAGAATATTTCCTACTCAAAAGACTAGTTTGAAGTGAACGACATAACTAACCCAAACTATCAAGAGCACATGCAGACAGTCACTCTATGCAGTGGTAAAAAGCTTCAAGAGAATCCAACAAAAAAAAAAACAACATGTCTCCTTGGATTTGATTGAAAAGATTAAAAATGATATTGCAAATGCAGAAATTGTTGTTAAAAATGAAAAAGGTCTTGACCCCACAACTATCACTACCGTTGCCCCTTTTCCACAAAGATTGACCCATCCTAAGAAGCCAATCCCAAACCAAGAGATCCTAGACATTTTCAAGGACGTTAAAATCAACATTCCTTTGTTGAATGCAATCAATCAAATCATAGCCTATGCTAAGTTCCTTAAGGATCTTTGCACTATCAAGCGTAGGACGAATGTAAAAAAAAAGACTTTTTTCACTGAGCAAGTTAGTGCACTCCTAAACAGTAGCACACCCTAAAAATATAAAGATCTAGGATGCCCCACCATATCGTGCACCATTGGAAATCATCGGATTGGTCAGGCTTTATTAGACCTAGGGGCTAGTGTTAATCTATTACCGTACTCAGTTTATCAACAACTGGGCCTAGGTGAGTTGAAACCTACCAAGGCCACTCTACAACTCGCAAATCATTCGGTGAAGAAACCAAGGGAGGGTAATAGAAGACATACTAGTGCAAATTGAAAAATTCTATTTCCCTGTTGATTTTTTGTACTGGACACTCAACCGGTACATAATAACAATGCTCAGATTCTGATAATTTTAGGAAGACCATTTTTAGCAACATCAAATGCATTAACCAATTGCCGGAATGGAATGTTTAAACTTTTTTTTGGAAACATGACCATTGAACTTAACATATTCAATTTATACAAGCATTCTAAGGATATTGATGATGATCTCCTTGAAATGAACTTTGTGAACACTGTGGTGGAGGATGATTTAGCGGAGTGTGTTAACTCCCCCATTGTGCTGATGCTTGAGGCCAATAAGGATATGTGCTCTTTTGAGGAATTGGATGATGACACTATGGAAAAAGCTCATGCTATCTGGACTCCCAAGTTTGAGGTGCTTATACCAACTGGTGCACCACCTCTTCCATCTCAGGTTGAACCACCCAAACCTGAGTTGAAACCCCTCCCTTCTAACCCCAGATATGCTTACCTTGGGGATAATGAGACTTACCCAGTAGTTATTTCTTCACTTCTTACTGAGAATCAAGAAGCCCAACTATTAAAAGTGCTCAAACAACATAAGAATGCAATTGCTTGGATTGTGGCCGACATCAAAAGAATTGACCCTTTAATGTGTACACATCGCATCTACCTTGAAGAGGATGCAAAACCATGTAGGCAAATGCAACGCCGGCTCAATCCTACCATGCAGGAAGTAGTTAGGGTCAAGGTGCTTAAACTATTTGATATGGGTATAATCTATCCAATCTCGAATAGCCAGTGGGTCAGCCCTACCAAGGTCATTCCAAAAAAAACCAGTGTCACTGTAGTAAAAAATACTCAAACGGAACTTGTTCCTACCCGAGTCCCCACAGGGTGGAGGGTATACATAGACTATAGGAAACTTAAAGCAGTCACATGTAAGGACCATTTCCCTCTACCCTTCATGGACCAAATTTTGGAAAGGGTAGCTAGTCACCAATACTATTACTTTCTTGGGATATTCCAGATATAACCAAATAAAAATCTCCCCTGAAGACCAGGAGAAAACTACATTCACATGCCCCTTTGGTACCATCCCTTATTGTCGAATGCCTTTTGGGTTATTAATGCTCCCGCCACATTTTAGCGTTGTATCCTGAGTATTTTTAGTGACATGGTGGAACGCATTCTCAAGGTCTTCATGGATGATTTCTCTATGTTTGGTGACTCATTTGAGGACTGTTTGACCAACGTCGAAATATTTCTCGCTAGATACGAAGAAAAGAACTTGGTACTTAATTGGGAAAAATGCCATTTTATGGTTTGCTAGGGAATTGTCCTTGGCATATTGTGTCAGAAAAGGTTTGGAAGTTAATAAGTCTAAAATTGATTTGATCGCCAACTTACCCACACCCAAAACTATAAGAGATATAAGATCATTCTTAAGGTATGCAAGGTTCTACAGAAGGTTCATTAAAGATTTTAGTTTTATATCTCGCCTTCTTTGTGAACTGCTATCAAGGATGCACAATTCGAATGGACTAAGGCATGCCAAGTGGCTTTGAAAAATTAAAAGGTATGCTAACGTCTACTTCAATTATGCAACCTCTGGATTGGAACCTTCCCTTTGAACTCATGTGTGATACCAGTGCTTATACAGTTGGGGCTATTTTTAGACAACGTAAAGATAAAAAGCCTTGCGTGATTTATTATGCAAGTAAAAGCTTGAATAGTACATAGATTCAAATAGTACACAGATCAACTATTTAACCACTGAGAAGGAATTGTTGGCAGTGGTCTTTGCACTTGACAAATTTCACTCATACTTGATTGGATCCAAGATTGTGGTGTTTACTAATTATTCCACACTAAAGTATCTTCAAAGTTGCTAAGCCCAGATTGATTAAATGGATCCTTCTACTCTAGGAATTTGACTTAGAAATCAAGGATAAAAAAGGAGTAGAAAATGTTGTGGCAGATCACCTTTCTAGACTTGTTATTTCCGATCCTATTGAGCCATACCAATTAGGGACGATTTCCCAAATGAACATCTTTTTGCATTGTCCCAAACCCCCTGGTTTATAAATAAAACAAATTATCTTGCTATGGGCAGTATTCCTGGCCATTGGACTAAACAAGATAAAGATTTGTTCTTTTCTGGTGTGAAACATTTTTTATGGAATGATCCATACATGTTCAAATACTGCTTAGATCAAATTATCAGGAGGTGTGTGCCAAATGATGAGATTCCTAGTGTCATATCATTTTGTAATTCACAGGGTTTTGGAGGCCATTTTTTTGCTAAAAAGACATCATGCAAAATTTTGCAATGCGGTTTCTACTAGCCCACACTTTTTAAGGATATTCATGAATTTTTCGAGACCTATGAACGTTGCCAAAAATTGGGCAGTATTTTAAAAAGAAACATGATGCCTTTGAACCCAATTTTGGTAATTGAAAATTTTAATGTATGGGGTATAGACTTTATGGGACCTTTCCTCCTAATTTTGGTTTCATTTATATCTTGGTTGTTGTTGATTATTTCTCAAAATGGATAAAAGCTATTCCTTGCTGGAATAATGATGCTAAAACCATGTAGAGATTTTTGAAGGATGTGTTTTAATGATTTGAAACCCCTCATGCCATCATAAGTGATGGGGGATCGTATTTTTGCAATAGAACTTTTGAGGCCCTTATGAAGCAATATGGAATAACTCACAAAGTGGTCACCCCTTATCACCCGCAAACTAGTGGGCAAGTAAAGGTATCAAATCATGCAATCAAGTGGATTTTGGAGACTACTGTAAACTCTAATAAAAAAGATTGGTCTATTCGACTAACCGATGCATTATGGGCTTATCGGACGACTTTCAAAACTCCTATTAGAGTGTCTCCTTACCGGCTAATTTATGGGAAAGCTTGCCACTTGCCAGTGGAATTTGAGCATAGAACATATTGGGCTATTAAACAGTTCAACCTTAATATAGATAAAGGTGGATCTAATAGGAAACTACAAATGAATGAATTGGAAGAGTTGCGCAAGGAAGCCTATGTTAATTCTAAAATATACATAGACAGGACAAAGGTTTTTCATGATGATCAAATCCTCAGGAAAAATTTCCACTCTGAGCAAAAAGTCCTTTACAATTCTAGGCTTCGTTTGTTTCTTGGCAAGCTTAACTCTCGATGGACTGGTCCATACATTGTCAAAACAGTTTTTCCATATGGTGCTATTGAGATTTTGATCCAAAGGATGGCCAAATGTTTAAAGTCAAAGGCCAAAGACTGAAGCCATTCTTGGAGATCACACCACTTGAAGAGGACGAAGTTTCTCTTGATGATCTTGTCTACGAGGATTGATCGGCCTTGGATCTGACATAAGCCTTCCATTGTGTATATTGTGTATATTATGGATTTTTCTTTTACTATTTTTGCTTTGTCTAACCTTGGATAAGGAGTAGCTCAAACATATCTTTAGGTGCCTTTTTCTCTTTACCTTCCTTTACATTTCCATTTCCTCATGTTATTCTTATTGTTTTGCATTCCATTCATATACATCGAGGATGATGCATGTAATTAGTTGGGGAGTGGGAACAAGTATGCTTGTTCAATTTTAGACACTTCATAGGTATTTACGCATTTTTAGGTAAATTTTTTTTATTTTTTCATTTTTAGGAAAATTCTTGCACTTTTAGACTTTGTTTTAATTTTAGGAATTTCATGCTGGCATTTATTTTACATTTTCATTTATTTATTTGTTATTTTGGAAAAGAAAATTTTTCAAAGAATTAAAGCGATTTGAAGATATATAGAAATCTGGAATTTTCATACTTTTGGAAGAAAGTAAAAAGAAAGTTTGCATTTTCTAAAGGAGAAAAACTATAAGAAGGTTACCAAAAATTGCACTTTACATACATACACGTATACAATTTTCAAAATTTTGGAAAGGAAGTTTTAATGCTATTTTTGGGATTTTTTTGGAAAATACAATGTGAACTTGAAATTTGGCTTGTAGAATATTTTTGTTTCCTGATTCATTTTTGGTAAATTGTATCTATTAGAACCAAAATGAATTAATTCTAGTGAAATGAGAACTGCCATCTAGTGTTTACTTTCGATATGAAAAAAAAGTGCATATAATGAGCAGTTTGTGACTAATTTGGGTTCTAGCCTTTTTAACTTGAGCTAGTAAACCCGGAGGGATATTTCCATATCTAGTGCCCTAAAGACACCTGATTTGGGAGTTATTCGCCTAACACTCGCTACATGAGTTAATTAGAAAGCTTAAGGGACCTAAACATTGCACAGTCATAAGAAAAAAAAGGAGAGAAAAATAAATAAATAAATTATGGCCCAACGGTAGTCTGTAGAAATTTTTAAAGGATATGTGTCGAAAAGTATAAGGACTAAATTTGCTTCTTAGATCCCAACTTTTATTATATCATATGAACTTAAAAATTTCTACATTGGAAAAAGTGAGCGAAAAATGTTCGTAAGAGTTTGCAAGGAAATATGTGTGGGGAGGACAAGGACAAGATTTGCTCTCTGGATTCTATCTTTTCTTATATCATATGAACATGGAACCCCTTGCATCAGAAAAAGAGAGTTAAGGGAAAAGAGGCCTATCAAAGAAAATAGTAAAGTGATAGCTATCTTAGTAACTTTGAGAGGAAATTTCTTTTTACTAAATTTCGGGGGATCAGTCTATTTGAAAGAAAAATTCTATTTTTGCAATATTATAGTGGAATATCCAAAATAGGTTTTTGATGTATAAATTTTACACCGTGCATGCAAGTTGGTTTGAATTTCAGAAAGTTTTTGAGAATAGGATTGTAGACTAGACTTTGAAAAGTCTGAAAGTGTAATTATTCCAGATTTCAAAAATATCCGATATGAGTAACTCTTCTTTTAGGAAATTTCTTTTCTCCTTTATTTTTGTTATTTTTTTCTTCTTAAAAAAAAAGAATTTTGTGGGTATATTTACTATAAACCCTCACGAGGTACAACTCATCCATTATGGGGAACATAGGGGTTTAAGGGCTTACTGCATACACTAAATGTAGTCGAGAGTGCCAACAAAAATGGCATTGCATTTATGTTTATTTATTTATTTATTTATTTTGAATTGCATTAGTTTTAGGTTAGACTAGGTCATGATGAATTCCTCATATTTTATAGCATTTTTTTCCTAAGGACTAGCAAAACGCTAGTTTTGGGGGGGGGGGGGTGATAAGTCCTTAAAAATGCATATCTTTATATACATTTTGACCCATTTAAAGGACTTATTGAGTCAAAAGAGCCTCATTTAATGTGATATCATGGTTTCATTCATTTTAATTATCATTAGTTCATTCATATAAATTTTCGGAAAGTTTTGTGAAAATAATTTTTCTCATAAAATAAATTGAATTTTAATCATCATTAGTTTATTCATATAAAATTATGAAAAATGGTGTGCATTTTTATTATCATTTCATGAGAGATGGGCCGCATTCATGCATTTGTGATATTAGGGGTAAAATTATCTTTTTACATGAATTCACATTCGTTTTATAGGAAATTGATTATATGGGTCCCATTTGCAAAAAATTGAGGCAAGGAATTGATTTTCAAGAGAAAGGAGAGAAGAATTGAAAAGAAAAAGAAATTGGAAGAAAAAAATACAAAAGTTAGCTTCATGGTTCCGCACATGCATGCATACGTATGAGGTACACTTGTAAAACATCCAAGATGGGGGTCCATTTATTTGTTGCACATTTTCAAGATATTTTGAAGTGAATTTGAAGAATATCTCATCAAAGATGGACAAGGAAAGCCATATAGGAGTTCTTTTTGGAGAAGGAGAAGATTCAATTGAAAAAAAATGAAAAAAAATATCTAAGCAATCATTCCACAGCCAAAAGAGGATTTTATTCAGATTTTTGGCTGAAAAAGAAAAGGAAAAAAAATCAAGGGAGAATTATCTAGAAGATCTCTTCAAGTTGGAACCAACAAGGAGAACTTTCAAAAAAAAGGAAAATTGACAATACAAAGAGATAAAAGGGGAAGTTCTACACCTCATGTGGGCCAAGTTTCATTCCAAGAGAGGATTCTTATCCCTACTTCATCTTTTAAAAGATCTTCATGCAAGGTGGCAAAGACAAGGAAGGAAAGAAGTATCCAAGAGAAACTTCCAAACAAAGCAAGCAATGAAAAAAAAAGAAAAACAAAAAGAAAAAAATTCCCAAAAGATGTCTCACCCCCAAGCCATTGTTTGGGACCCTTTTTCTTTCATTTTTTAATAATATTTTTAAGATTTTAAAGTTTGAGAAGGAGTGGGACTTGAAAAAGTATAAATAGGGCACCCCTCTCCCATATTCTTCATGGAAGAATTACCCACCTCCCACCTCTAGAATTTCTACACTCCACCTCTCCCTTTCTTATTCTCTACATCTCAAGTAATCAAGGAGGTTTAGCCCTAAAGCCACACCACCAAACTTGAAGATCAACTCGAAGGAGGAAATCTTTTCCATCCTAGTATGTGTAATCTTTTGTTTTAATTTTTTTCATCTTATGTAAAAGACTGTCATACTAGTATAATAATATTCATCTTGTTATTCTTCTTATTCTTATGGCTGTATGATTGCTTAATTTGTGTTTTTCTTGCTTGGATTAACGACCGAAATAAAGAGCATACTTTAAGAAATTATTAGGCCTAAACTAAGAGAATTTTGAGTGAATATACCGCCTTTGACTTCTATTGTTTACCGCCTTTGACTTCAGTTATATCGCCTTTGACTTTCTGCAGTTTTTATTTTCTTCCAGTGCACTTTAATCTTAAATTTCTACACTTTTAAATTTTTTCAATTTTAAATTTAAGCACTTTAAAATTTCTGCACTTTATTTAAAATTCCTTCACACTTATGTTCTTGCACAATTTTTTTTTGTTGTTTACTGCTATAGCTTACATTAGATTCATGCATATTTTAATTTTTAGAATCATGTTTAAGGGTGTTGGTCGTGGAATTTCAGTAATCTGAATTACACGTCTAATAATATTTTGTTAAAGGTGTTTAAAGCATTCCAGACATTAATACAAATCTCAAGTTGGCTAGACGAGTTTTTCAATCAGATTTGTTTAGACATTTTCTCCATATTTGGGCTGGTTTAGAATCTGAAAATCTGATTTGCTAACATCATAATTCATGGCTGAATCATGTATGTGATTTGTGGACTAATTGGAACAATTTTGAATTGATTTTATGCACCACAAATTGAATAAAATTCTGAATTAAAAAAAAAACAGTCCAGATTTTTGTGCATAAAATAGTTAAAAAAAGGTTCATGATTGGACGATTTTTCACAACATACTTGCACATGTTAATAGCAGTTGAGTACCTATGTTTAAAACGCTTCTTGGAACCTGAAATTCAGAATTAAAAACAATTCAGAACTATATAGAAAATAGTCTAAAATCAGTCCAAAAACAAGCTTGAATTTGAAGCTATTCTTGCCAAATTGTGCCAAACGAATTGGTAGATAATTTCATATCTTTTGTGTGGACTGGTTGGACAACAGTTAAAAACTGAAATTCAGATCTGTAATTTGATTTGGAAAAGTGCTGAACACAGGTGCTAAACGATATCATGTTATGGTTGATTCATGTATACCGGTTGTTGAGTCATTGTGACATGTTTAGTATCAGTTATACGCAGAGTTTTCTGTGTTTAAGTTGAAAATTTTCAGCGCTGAAAGGTGAACTAAATAGCATTACAAATCTGATTTCTAACCTATAGTTGGCAGCCCATCTCATTCATACATCATTGCGGACTGTTTTGATGATTAGTGGAATCACGATAAAAAATGATTTTTTATTAAAATTGGCAACATTTTAATTCTGGAATTCAGTAAATTCAGCAGTGTAAATCTGATTTTGAATGTATATAGGCAGCACACATCATTCTTACATATCATATAGTTACACGCCCCACTCACCCTTGTATTCACTCATGTGGTTTCTTTTTATTTTGCATTCATATATCATAGATTAGTTTAAGAAAGTTTATTTTCAGATATTTACTTTTAGATATAGAAAGATTCTCATTAAATTTTTTTATTTAGAAAGTTTTGTTGTTTGTATAGTTGTATTGTATGTTGTTGTTTCTATTTAGAGTTTTTCTTAAAATTAAATTTCTTTCTATTTTCAATAGGATTTAGAAATCTTTTGTTCTTAGTTTAATTTAGTTCCTAATTTAGGAAGTTTTTGTTTTGTTTAACTTTTTTTTATTTTTTTCCTAACTTTGTTTAGTTTTATTTTTAGTAAGTTTCTAATTTTAGATTTAGTTTTATTGGAAGTTCTAAAGTGTGTTTTGTTTTGTAGTAAATTTTATTTTATTTTTTTAGGAACTTTTAGATTTGGGATTTACTTTCTTTATTTGAATTGTGATTGTAATTAATTTTTTTAGGAATATATGTATTTGTTAGATTTTTATTAGGATAGTTTTAGAATTTTGAATAGGTAGTTGACAAGTTGAAAATATTTTAAACATAGCTCCATGTGGATTCGACCCCGTACTTACCGAGATATTACTACATCGTAGCTCTGCACTTAGAGTTGACGAACAAACGCCATTTAAGGTAACTTTTCTAACTTTCCTTATTTACATTGCTTTGTGGGTGTAGTTTCATTTTGGTATCTTTTTAGAAACAGGAGGACATGCATAGAATGATAAACTGCCCTCAATTGGAATAAGGGAGTGCATGGATTGTTAGAAAGCTCACATCACTGCTATTTTTAGAAACTTTCAAAAATAAAAAAAGTTACTATTTTTTAACTTGTCTTAACTTCTTTTGGGAAGAAAGTATACAAAAAGTGATCTAACTGCTGTCCTTAATCTTCTCAGAGTCCAAGAAAGCCTTTGCCTCTGTAGCGCGCAATAGCTTATTTGTTCAAGAAACTAGTCCTTCAAATAGGTCTATCTATGACTCTACCACTTCCTAGTGGCTAACTTAGCCGAGTAAGTTTCATAGGACAAGATTGGAGAACTCAAGGAAACTTTTCTACCTTAGGGAGTTATTTAGATTCTAGGTTTGTTTTCTCATTTTAAAAAAAATAAAAAAAAAACATAATTTCAAAATTCCAAAAAGAAAGGAAAAGCCCTCTCAGCAAATTTGGCCAAGAGGATCAATGCATAGTTTAGAAAGGAAAGAATCTCTTAGACCCTCAAGTCCTTCAAGATTTTCTCTAATGGCAGTGGGTCCAGTAACAATGATACCCAACTTAGGAATGGGAATAATAATGGAGACCACAATGGTGTTGAGGTTAACCAGCCACCAAGGACTTTACGTGATTATTTGAACCCCACTTAACAAACCACACCAAAATGTATAGTGCTGCCCCCAATTACAGGATAATTCAAAATCAAACCAGGAATGATCCAACTTCTACCTAAGTTTCATGGACTAGACTCTGAAAGTGCATACTTGCATTTAAAGGAATTTGATGAAGCATGTTCAACACTTCAGTTACCGCATGGTGCCGAATATAATCAAACTTTGATTATTTCCATTTTCTTTGAAAGATAAAGCAAAGAATTGGCTCCACTCTCTTAGACCAAATTCAATTAATACCTTTAAAGGCCTAGAGACTAAATTTTTTAAGAAATTCTTCCCACAACACAAGACCAACACTTTAAAGAGGGAGATCATGACGTTCAGATATTGTCTCATCAAAATTTTTATTGAGGGTTTAACTCTTGATACTCGTCAATTTATTAAGAGGATGTGCAATGGTCAATTCAATCAAAAGCAAATAGATGAAGCATGGGAATTTCTAGAGTTAATGGCAAAAAAAAAAACACAAAATAGGCCTCATCTAATGGGGAAATCAATCCAGGTCATTGAACTAATCTAAGGGAGGAGGAATATATTAATTGAACAATCAAACTGAAATCCAAGCCAAGCTTGCTGCACTTACAAGAGAAATAGGAACCCTGAAACTTGGAAAGAACAAGGATATAATTATAATTTGTGGTATTTGTGCTTCTGAAAATCACATGTCAGCAGGCTATCCAACTAGACTTGCATTATAGGAAGCAATTCAAAAACAAGCTAACATCTTGAACTCTGACCAAAAGCCATTCAATACAAATACCATGGGGAACACATACAATCCTTCGTAGCGGAACCACCCCAATTTTAGCTGAAGGAATGGACCCAATGCTACACTTGAGTATAATCCCCAAAGACCATCAAATTTTGGTGCATACTTATCTCCATAGCATAATATATCTTATGTACCACAAGCTCAAAATAGGTCACTAGAGGAATCACTCAGCATGTTAGTACATTCTCAACAGCAGTTTATGCAAAACATGCAAAATAATCAATAGAATATTTAGAATAACAGCGAACTATTCAAGAGAATCGACAGGCTATCCAAAGGTTAGAAGCTTCTGTTGAATAAATCAAATGAAGCCTTCAAGTTCAAGGGAAAAGAACCTTTCTAGCTCAACCTCTCTCGAACCCAAAAGGCCAGTTTGAAGTGAACAACATAACTAACCCAAACTATCAGAAGCATGTTCAGACTGTTACTCCATGTAGTGGCAAAAAACTTCAAGAGAATTTGAAAAAAGTTAAGCAACATGTCTCCTGCAATTTGAATGGGAAGATTGAAGAAAAAGATAACCCTAATGCAAAGACTATTGTTGAAAATTGAAAAAAGTCTAGGCCCCATTATTCCTAAATCGGTTACCCCTTTTCTTTGAGGTTGACCCAACCCAAATAGAAAATCTCAAACTAAGAAATTCTAAATGTTCTTAAAGAGGTCAAAATCAATATCTCTCTACTAGATACCATTAAATAGGTCCCCAGCTACACTAAATTCTTGAAAGATCTTTGCACTGCTGAGCATAGGGTTCATGTTCCCAAGAAAGCATTCTTCACTGAATAGATAAGTACATACCTGACTTAAACCACTCCTCCTAAATACAAAGATCCGGGATGTCCCTCCATCCCATGTGTCATTGGAAATCACTAGATAGGTCAAGCTTTACTAAATTTTGGAGCGAGTGTGAACTTATTACCTTACTCGATTTATCTACAATTAGGGCTTGCCGAGTTGAAACCAACTAGAACGACTCTTCAACTCGCCGATCGATTTGCTAATAAACCAAGAGGGTTAATAGAGGATGTTTTTGTACAAATTGAGCATTTTTTCTTTCTAGTCAATTTCTATGTGCTCAATACAAATTTAGTACGGAATGAAAATGTTGAGATTTTTGTTATTTTAGGAAGACCATTCTTGGCCACTTCCAATGCACTTATTAACTGCTGAAGTGGAAGGCTTAAACTTTCTTTTGGGAATATGACCTTGGACCTTGATATCTTTCAAATATATAAAAAGTTGAGAGATTATGAGACCGACTATCATGATGCAGATTGATTGGTACATTAATTGAGGATGATCCTGAGAAGTGCATTAACTCCTGCATTGCGCTGATGTTTGAGGCCAAATAGGACATGGACTCTTTTGAGGAATTGAAAATGTTACTGTTGAAAATGCCCATGCAGTATGGCAACCCAATTTTGAGGAGCTTGTACCAACTGGTACGCCAACTCTGCCATCTTAAGTGAAACCACCTCAACCTAAGTTAAAGCCCCTCCCATCGAACTTACAATATGCTTACCTTGGGGACAATAAAACATATCATGTGGTTATTTCTACGCAACTTACTGAGGACCAAGAAGTCCAATTGTTGAAAATATTGAAAATGCACAAGGGAACAATAGCTTGGAATGTCGCTGACATCAAAGGAATTAATCCTTTAGTGTGTACACATCACATCTACCTTGAAGATGATGCCAAACCATGTTGGCAGATGTAACGCTGGCTCAATCCTACTATGCAGAAAGTGGTGAGGGCTGAGGTACTTAAACTTCTCGACGTGGGTATAATCTATCCAATCTCAGATTGCAAGTGGGTCAACCTTACCCAAGTTGTTTCAAAGAAAGCTGGTGTTACTATAGTAAAAAAAAGCCTAGGACGGGATGGTCCCACCCCGAGTACCCATAGGATGGACAGTATGCATTGACTACAAAAAAATAAATACATACACACGTAAGGACCATTTCCTTTTACCTTTTTTGAATCAAATTTTGGAAAAGGTAGCCAGCCACTCCTACTATTGTTTTCTTGATGGATATTTTGGGTGTAACCAGATTGAAATCACCCTAGAAGACAAAGAAATGACCACATTCACATGCCCCTTTGGTACCTTCACTTATCGGTGAATGTCTTTTGGGTTATGTAATGCTCCAGCTATCTTTCAGCATTGTATGGTGAGATAGTGGAGCGTATTCTTGAGGTCTTCATGGACAATTTCACTATGTTTGGCAATACATTCAAGGATTATTTGAGTAATATAAAAATGGTCCTCACTAGATGCAAAGAAAAGAACCATGTGTTGAATTGGGAGAAGTGTCATTTCATGGTTCACCAGGGAATTGTACTTGGCCACATTGTGTCGAAAAGGGGATTGGAAGTTGACAAGTTCAAAATAGATTTGATCACCAACTTACCCACACCAAAAACCGTTAGAGATATTAGATCATTCTTAGGGCATGCAGGTTTTTACAGAAGGTTTCTCAAAGATCTCAGTTCTATATCTAGACCTGTCTCACTACAACAAATAACATTTTTAGCTACAAATGATTTCATCGCCAAAATTCCATAAAACTTTGGCAAAAAATTTTCCCAATGAAAATCAAAACGTCGCAAAAAAAAAAAAGGTCAGCAAAAATTATTACCAACGGAAAAAATTTCTTCAGTGAAAATTATTTTCACCGACGTTAAAATTGACATTCACCGATGTTATATAATGTCGGTGAAAATCAGTTAATTTAAGTAAAATTTTAAGTAAATATTTTACCGATGTTTTCTTAATGTCGGAAAACAACTCAACATATTGCATAAAATAGAAAATATAAATTACCAACATTTCTAAACGTCGATAAGTAATTTCGATTTTAATATAAATTTATTTCCAACATTTACCGATGATTATTGGTCGGTAACGAATTTTAAATATTTTCAAAATTTTAGTTAACCTTTACTGACGTTATTTAACGTCGATGAAAATCATTTAATTTAAAGACAGATCAGAGAGCAGAGAGTAGAGAGAAACAGTGACTGTGAGAGAGACCGAGAGGGTGAGATCGACTGAGAGAGAGAGAAAGCGAGAGAGCAAGGAGCAGAGAGAGATCGACTGAGAGAGAGCAAAGAGAGATTGACTGAAAGAGAGAGAGACCAAGAGAGGGTGAGATCGACCGAGAGAGAGAGCAGAGAGCAGAGAGAAAGAGTGACTCAGAGAGAGACCGAGAGAGGGTGAGATGGACTGAAAGAGATATAGAAATTGTTCGAGAATTAAGAAAAAAAATTAAAAACTATTAACCTTCAAACCAGAATGCAATTGAAAACACCGAATAACCTGCTTCAAATTTCACACCTCCTCCTTATTAGCCGAAAAAAATAAAATTGCATCATCTACAAATTGGAGGTCAAATTGGAGGTCAGTGACCATTCCTCCATGCCACACCTCAAACCTGCTGAACAGACGAAGATCCTTTGCCCTAACCAATAAAGCTCCCAAAGCTTCAGCCACAATCGTGAACAAAAAGGGGGATTGCCTAAGACCCCTAAAGGCTTTGAAAAGCCTAAAAGGTGAATCATTAACCAAAACTTAAAAAGAAGTAGATGAGATGAATTCTTTCATCCAACCCCACCACCTCTCTCCAAAGCCAAACCCGAACAACATATAATCTAAGAAGTCCCATTATGATCGACTATGAGAGAAAGAGAGCAGAGAGCAGAGAGAGATCGACTGAGAGAGAGAGACCAAGAGAGGGTGAGATCGACCGAGAGAAAGATAGCAGAGAGCAGAGAGCAGAGAGAAAGAGTGACTCAAAGAGAGACTGAGAGAGGGTGAGATCGACTGAGAGAGAGAGAGCAGAGAGAGAGATCGCCTAAGAGAGAGAGAACAAAGAGGGATCAAGAGAGGGTGAGATCGGCTGAGAGAAAGAGAGCAGAGAGCAGAGAGAAGGAGTGACAGAGAGAGACCAAGAGAAGGTAACAGAGAACGACTGAGAGAGAAACCAATAGGGGTGAGATCAATCGGAGAGAGCGAGAGAGTCAGAGAGAGCAAGCGAGCGAGCGAGAGAACCCAGCGACAGAGCAGATCGGGAGAGAGAGAGAACTAGCGAGCCGGAGAGAGTGAGCGAGCGAGAGAACCTGGTGACCAGAGCAGATCAGGAGAGAGAGAGAACCCAGAGAGCCGGAGAGAGTGAGTGAGCGAGAGAACTCAACGACCGGAGTAGATCGGGAGAGAGAGAGAACCCAGCGAGCCAGAGAGAGCGACTGAGCTAGCGGAGAACCTAGCGACCAGATCAAGCAGATCAGGAGAGAGAGAGAACCTAGCGAGTGATCGGGCAAAGAGTGAGAGACAGATCAGGAATGAAAGAGAAAAGAAGACCGGGCGGGCAAAAGAAAAGGGGAAAGGAAGGGGCACGAAAATAAAAAATTTGTGAATTATTACTGACGATATACATCCGTCGCAAAAACCAAATTTAATCATCAAACATATTTACTGACGTTTTATTTTATTGACAAAAACATATGTCGGTAAAAATTATTTTTAAAAAAGCACAAAAAATTCCGACATTTTAAATAAGCATCGGCAAAACTTAACTTTAGCGACGTTTCTGAATAAACCATCGCTGAAAATTTGTTATTTTCCAACAAAAAATTAATTCCGTTGGTAAAAATAGAGTTTTACCCACGGTTTTAATAAAACGTAGGTAAAACTCTATTTTTACCGACAGAATTAATTTTTCGTCGGTAAAAGTATTCTTTAGCAACAAAATTTTGAAAACGTCGGTAATGAACGTTGCCAAAAGTGCAAATTGTTGTAGTTTCTGTAACTTGCTCTCCAAAGAGGCAAAATTTGAAGGGACTAAGGCATGCCAAGAATCATTTGATAAATTAAAAAGCATGCTAACATCTGCATCAATTATGCAGCCTCTTGATTGGTCTTTGCCCTTTAAGATCATGTGTGATGCTAGCAATTATGCAATTCGGGCTGTGTTGGGCTAGCGTGAGGATAAGAAACCTTAGGTGATTTATTATGCAAGTAGGAGCTCGAATAGTGCACAAATTAATTATTCAACCACTGAGAAAGAATTACTAGCAGTAGTCTTTGCACTTGACAAGTTCAGATCCTACTTGACTGAATCTAAGAGAGTGGTTTTCACTGATCATTTTGCGCTCAACTACCTTCTTTCAAAGAATGATGCTAAGCCCAAACTAATCCATTGCATCCTCCTACTCTAAGAATTTAATTTAGAAATCAAGGATAAGAAAGGAGTAGAGAATGTTATGGCAGATCATCTATTAAGGTTGGTCACTTCCAACACAATTGAGTAACACTAATCTAGGATAATTTCCCTAATGAACAGTTATTTGCTATATTTTTAGTCCCTTTGGTATGCCGATATCGCGAACTATCTTGCTACGAGCAATATTCTTGATCATTGGAACAATCAAGATAAAGATTCACTCTTTTCTCAAGTTCGATCTTTTTTTTTGGGATGATCCATATTTTTTTAAGTACTTCCCAGATCAAATAATTAAGAGATGTGTACCTGACAATGAGATACATAGTGTACTCTCCTTTTGCCATACACAAGCTTGTGGAGGACGTTTCTTTGGACAAAAGACTGCTATGAAAATTTTGCAGTCTGGATTCTTTTGGCCCATATTGTATCTAGATGCTCATGATTTTTGCCGGGCCTATGATCACCGTCAGAAGTTGGGAACAATTTCTAAAAGAAACATAATGCCTCTAAATCTCATTTTGGTAGTAGAACTCTTTGATGTATGGGGTCTTGATTTTATGGGTCCATTTCCTCCCAGTTTTGGCTATATCTATATCTTAGTGGCTATAGATTATGTGTCCAAATGGATAGAAGCTATTCCCTGATGGGAAAATGATGCAAACACAGTCTTACAGTTTTAAAATAAAATATTTTTTCTTGTTTTGGCACTCCACAAGCCATCATTAGTGATGGGGGTTCACATTTTTCTAATCGAGCATTTAAGGTCCTGATGAAATAATATGGGATAACCAATAAACTTGCCACCCCTTATCACCCACAAACTAGTGGGCAAGTTGAATATCCAATCAAAAAATAAAAACAATTTTGGAGACTATGGTTAACCCCAATCGAAAAGATTGGTTTGTAAAATTAATAGATGCTTTATGGGCTTACTGGATAGCTTTTAAAACTCTAGTTAGAATGCCTACATACTGGCTTATTTAAGGGAAAGCATAACACCTTTCAGTAGAGTTGGAACACAAATCTTATTGGGCCATAAAATAGTTCAACTTTGATATGGATAAGGCAGGAGCCAAGAAGAAATTGTAATTAAATGAATTGGATGAGTTGAGATAGGAAGCCTATGCCAATTCTAGAATTTATAAAGAAAGGACCAAGATCTTTCACGATAAAAATATTCTGCGAAAGACATTTCACCTTGAGCAAAAGGTCCTCCTTTATAATTCGAGGCTTCATCTCTTTCTTGGTAAATTGAGCTCTTGTTGGACTGGACCCTTCATTGTAAAGGTGTTTTCATATAGTGCTGTGAGAATTTATGACCCCAAGGATGGTCAAATGTTTAAAGTTAATAGGCAAAGATTAAAACCATTATTCGAGATTGCACCACCTGAAGAGGAAGAAATTCCTCTTGATGATCCAATCTACAAGAATTGATTGGCCCTGGATATGAGAGAGGCCTCTTTCTATGTCTATTGTGTATATTATGGACTTTTCTTTTATTCTTTTTGCTTTGCCTAACCTTAGACAGGGAGCAGCTCAGACATATCTTCAGGTGCCTTTTTCTCTTTACCCTCCTTTACATTTCTATTTCCTTATGTTATTTTTCATGTCTTCCATTCCATTCATATACATCGAGGATAATGCATATAATTGGTTGGGGGTGGGAACAAGCACGCTTGTCCAATTTTAGGCATGCTTTTAGGCATATAGGAAAATTTTTTATTATTTTTATCATTTTTTAGGAAAACTTTTCAAGTTTTTTAATTTTTAGACTTTTATTTTGATATTAGGAATTTAATTTGTGCCAGCATTTGTTTTGCATTTTCATGTACTTTTCATTTATTTTTCATTGTAGAAAAAGAAAGATTTCAAAAGAACTAAAGTGATTTGAAGATGTGTAGAAATCTGGAATTTTCATATTTTTGGAAGCAAATAAAAAGAAAGTTTGCATTTTCTAAAGGAGGAAACCTATCAGAAGATTACCAAAACTTGCTTTCCATATACACACACATCTACACTTTCAACATTTTGGATAGGAAGCTTTAATGCTATTTTTGGAATTTTTCTAGAGAATACAATGAGAACTTGGAATTTATTTTGTAGAATATTTTTGTTTCCTAGTTCATTTTTGGTGAATTGTATATACTAGACTAGAACTAAGATGAATTAATTCACGTGAAATGAGAACTGCCACCTAATGTTTACTTTTGATAAAAAAAAGAGAGCAAAAAAAAAGAGAGCATATAATGAGAAGTTTGTGACTAGTTTGGGTTCGTAGCCTTTTTAACTCGAGTAACTAAGCCTGGAGGGGTATTTTCATATCTAGTGCCCTAAAGCCATCTGGTTTGGGAGTCATTGGTGGCCTAACACTTGCTAAATGAGTTAATTAGAAAGCTTAAGGGACCTAAACATTGCATAACCACAATATAAAAAAAATGATGATGGATTATGGCCCAATAAGTGTTCGTAAAATTTTTTAAGGGATATGTACGGAAATGCATAAGGACTAAGTTTGCTCCTTAGATCCCAACTTTTGTTATATCATATGAACTTGGAAATTCTACATTGGAAAAAATAAGTGAGTGAGGAGCGTCCATAAGAGTTCGCAAGGAAGTATGTGCGGGAAAAGACAAGAACTAGATTTGCTCTCTAGATTTTAACTTTCCTTCTATCGTATGAACTTGGGAGCCCTTATACCAGAAAAAGATAGTGAGAGAAAAAGAGGCCAATCTAAGTAAATGGTAAAGTGGCAGCTATCTTAATAGCTTTAAGAGGAAATTTCTTTCTGTTAAATTTTAGGGGCTTAAACTATTAAAAGGAAAAAGTTTGTTTTTGCGGCATTACTGTGGAATATCCAAAATAGGTTTTTGATGTATACAATCTCCCACCATGCACGTAAGTTGTTTGAATTTAAAAAGTTTTTGAAAATAGAATTAGGGACTAGACTTTGAAAAGTCTAAAAGGTTGATTATTCCAGATTTCGAAAATATCGGATATGAGTGAATTTTCTTTTGGGGAATTTCTTTTCACTTTTATTTTTTTATTTTCCTTTAAAAAAAGAATTTTGTGGGTATCTTCACTGCAAACCCTCACTAGGCACAACCCATCCACTAAGAGGAACCTAGGGGTTTAAGGGCTTGCTGCATATGCTAAATATAGTCGAGAGTGCCAGCGAAAGTGGCATTGCATTCATGTTTATTTTTCTTGCATTGCATTAGTTTTTGGTGAGATTAGGTCATGATGGAAGCCTTATATTTTTTTGCATTTTTTGTTAGAGACTAGTAAAACTCTAGTTGGAGGGTGTGATGAATCCTTAAAAATACATATTTTCATAGACGTTTTGACCTATTTTAAGGACTTATTGAGGCAAAAAAAATCATTCATACCCAACAAAAGCACCCCTAAACCGGTCAAACACCATTTTTAGAAGAACTAAAAGCACAAAAACCAACCCAATTACCATTCAAAAAAACATTATAAACCCTCAGGTCAAACCCTAAACACTTCAAGCCTAAGGAAAAACCCCAAAACCTTAGAAAAACCTTCATAATTCGTGTGAAAATAAGGTATAGGAGACAAAATCTCCACAGACCAATCTAGTTTTCATTATTCAAAAAAAGATATCATTAGCCTCTGCAAACCGGGAAAACCATGACAAACTAGTTCCTGCAAATCACAAATACATACAAAGCATCGGTGAAAATAAGGAAGCAAGACTAGGGAAGTCATCCTTTCCAAATCAACATCTTTTGAGGCACAACGATTACAGGAAAAATCCTTCATCATTACACCTTGAGGGGCATTTGTTAACATGCAAAATTTTGAAAGAAATTGATAAGTAGTTCAGCAAATCAAAAGTCAGGTCAAGACTCAAACATGATCCAAACCTCAATAAAAACAAAGCACAAACAGCTAAAGGATAAATTCTAAGATGACACCTTTAAGTTTGAAAAAGAAAACAAGTCAAAACCCTTCAAAAAGTGAAAAAGGTATATACTAGCAGACTAAACAAAATAGAGGTTGAAGGTATACTAGCCAATTGAACAAGTTAATGGCCGATGGCACACTAGTCGATAGTGGAAAGTACCTAGCTAACAGTTATAAATTCTGGCAGCTCATTAAGTAGCCGACTGAGATCTCGTTGAGTCATTCTAAGTTGATTTCAAGCTGATTGACATGATCCAAGGATGTAGATCTGGTTGCCACCCCACCAAAGCTGACTGTAAGGGGTTAGCTGACCATACAAACACATCGTCAGCTGCTCCCTACAAATCAAATTTTCGCTTAATCTTCTCCCTACCACAAATGAGTGGAGAATAATCTTAGAGGTTATAAATAACCCCCTTGGGCACTCATTCCAAGACATGGTACATAACACAACAACAACAACACACCAATAATAACACACAGTGCATACGACACACAGTAAAGACACTCAAGAGTCTTCAAAAACTTTAGAAAAACCCAATCACCAATCTGAACTCCAAGTCTCTTCTATGAGTATCAGCATTGCTTTTTTGTCTTGAACGAGTTACTTTCAAATTTTCAATCGCTTTCTGCACCTTTCAGTGGTTTTAGCGATGATAGTTGGTCCATGGAAACTTCTGGTTCCGACTTTTTCCCAATAAACTAGACTCCAATATTTACGTCCATACAATGCTTCAAATGGAGCCATGCCAATGCTTTTATGGAAGTTGTTGTTATATGCAAATTCACATAATGATAAGTGTTTATTCCATTCCTTATCAAAATTTAGAACGCTAGCATGTAATGTGTCTTCCAATGTTTGAATAGTGCGTTTAGATTGTCCATCAATCTGTGGATGGTATGCAATGCTAAAACTAAGTTTAGTAACCAAAGCTTCTAAAAACCCTTCCAAAAAGACAATACAAATCTACTATCACGATCTGAAACTATTGACACTAGCATACCATGTAATCTTACAATCTCATCAACAAACTTCTTGGCCATTTCAGAGAAAGTCATACCCTTTTTGAAAGGAATACAATAAGTTTTTTTTGTTAGTCTATCCACAATGACCCAAATTGTAGTATTCTTCTTACTTGTTAGGGGTAAACCAGATACGAAATCCATTATGATATGCTCTAATTCCCACTATAGGACATGCAACCGTTGTAAAGAACCAGGAGGTCTTTGATGATCAGCTTTCACTTTCTGACATGTAAGGCATCTTGCCACAAAACCTGCTATTTCCCTTTTTATATTATTCCACCAAAACCGATCCTTCAGATTTCAATGTATCTTCGTGTTACCAAGATGCAACGCATACCTAGCAAAATGTGCATCTGTCATCAGGCTCTTTTTCATGCCATCATAAGTTAGTACGCATAACTTGTTTCTGAAATATAGGACACCATCTTCCAGACGAAAATCTGGTCTATCTACTATATGATCTTTAATCTTTACCATATTAGAATCTTCAAACTGTCTATCTTTGATCGCTTGAATTATTTTAGGTTGAAAGGCAACAATACTTGCAAGCATCAATAAATTGTCTACCGATTTTACTTCTACAGGCATGTCCTTGAATTCATCTTATATGAACAATGTTGTACTTAATAAGGTTTTCAAATTCACTATTTTCCTAGTTAGGGCATCTGCCACGACGTCCCCTTTTCCTGGATGATACTTGATAAGGAAGTCGTAATCTTTTATGAGCTCTAGCCATCTACATTGCCTCATATTCAAATCATGTTACTCAAACAAATACTACAAGCTGTGATGATTTGAGTGAACTTCAAACTTTTCCCCATATAGGTAATGTCGCCAAAGGTTAATGCGAACACAATAGCTACTAGTTCCAGATTGTGCGTGGCATAGTTCTTTTCGTGTTCCTTTAATTGTCTAGAACTATATGCAATCACTTTGCCATTTTGCATCAAAACATGCCCCAGCCCATCTGAATAAATCACAAATCCTTCGCTTCCATTAGGTAGTGTTAACATGGGAACGGTGGTTAACTTTTCTTTCAGACTTACGAAACTTGACTCACATTCATTACTCCAAAGAAACAACACATTCTTCCGAGTCAGCTTTGTCAATGGAGCCGATATTTTGGAGAAGTCTTGAGCAAATCTTCTATAATGGCCTATAAGTCCAGGAAAACTTCTAATTTTTGTCAGATTCTTTGGTCTTGGCCAATTTACAACTGCTTCAATTTTCGCAGGATCAACTGCCAAACCATCTTGTGAAATGATATGTCCTAGAAATGCTACCTGCTTAAACCAAAAACCACATTTCTCTAACTTCGCATACAATCGATGTTCTCTTAACAGTTGCAAGTTCTTCTCAAATGGTCTGCATGCTCCTATACTGTCTTAGAATATACTAAGATATCATTAATAAAAACTACAACGAATTGATTCAAGAAGGGAGCAAATACCCTATTCATCAAAGCCATAAAAACAGCTGGCGCATTAGTCAATCCAGAATGCATCACGAGGAATTTATAATGGCTATACCTTGTTCTAAAGGCTATTTTGACAATGTCATCATCCCTAACTCTTAATTGATGGTAACTTGATCTTAGATCAATCTTTAAAAAATACGCGGAACCTTGGAGTTGATCAAATAATTCATCAATGCGAGGTAATGGATACTTATTCTTGATCGTCACCTTATTCAACTGGTGGTAATCAATACACATTCTAAGCATGCAGTCTTTCTTCTAAACAAACAATATCGGGGCTTCCCATAGTAACACACTAGTGTGTATGAAACCCTTATCAAGTAAATCCTATAATTGCCTCTTCAATTCTTGTAATTCTACAGGAGCCATTCAATATGGAACTTTACTAATCGGTGTTATTCCTGGTATGAGTTCTAAAGAGAATTCAACTTCTCTAAAAGGAGGTAATCCTGGGACTTCATCACGAAATACATCTGGAAAGTCACGTACAACGCAAATTTCTTTGAGCTTCTTGAGCTCCTTCTTCTCAGAAATAAAAGTAATGAAGCTTTCACAACCCTTGCGGATCATCCTATCTGCTTTGAATGTGGAGATGACTCAGTTAGGCAATTTCTTCTTACTTCCCTCGAAATGGGAATTTGTCCCAAATCAAAGTAAACTGTCCTATTATAATAATTCACACAAGCACAGTATCTCGCAAACCAATCCATTCCAATGATAACATTAAAATCTAGCATTGATAACAAAATTAAGTCAATGAGAAGTTGACGACCCTCAATCCATTCATTTCATGGGGGTAGTATAGACTACACTCCACTCTCTTGCCTACAAGAGTGGACACCACCAACGAATATGGTGGTGGCTTTGGCATCTTTCATAGTTTCACAACAAAATAAGGTGCCACATAGAATGCGTAGATCCCGAATTAAACAATGCTTATGCTTTTTCATTATTGATGGAAAGAATACCTTTTACCACATTAGCATCCTCCGCGCTCTCATGAGTGACAACATAAGCATAGCATTTTGACGATTTTATTTTAAGCCTTAATGTGACTGCTGCTATTTGCCCTAAGAAGTGGGAGTAGTAGGCCATGATTAATAGGTGGGCTTGTACCTAGGACATTGAGCCATCTAATGCTCCATTGAACTACAAATCAGACAAGCTCCTATCTTCTTCCAACATGCCTCTGTTTGATGTAGCCTGCCACAATGGCCACACTTCACAATTACTTTACTCGGACTACCTTAACCATCCTTAATCTTCATATGTGCTTGTCCTTTGCCACCAAAGATGTGTTCCTTTTGGGATCCATCGCTTTTTTCTTGTGGGCATTAGCCTTTACTGAGTAAGCTCTATCTAAAGCATCATTAAAAGTAGCTGGCTTCTGGAAAGCTGTAACATAATACTTGTACATGGGATTTAGACCAATGATAAACCGCTTATCCATTTTCTTCTCCGTATTGATCATATCTTCTAAATATTATAACAACTGAGTAAAAGTATGCACATAATTTGCCATCGACATCTATTGCTGCTGTAATACCATAAACTCTACTTCTTTTTCCCTCTAAACATGAGCCAGGATAAACTTCCTTTAAAGTTGTTTCTTGAAAGTCTCTCACACTGTAGCACCAAGCATGTCCTTATATGACTCTCTCACACTTTCTCACCAAGTTTTAGCCACACTGCGAAACATAGAGGTGATAAGTAAAACCTTCTGGCTATTAGTACAAACAATTGTATCAAACATATCTTTAGTATGTTTTAACCATTCATCTACTTGTAGAGCATCTTCCTTGCCGTAGAATTCCATTGTACCTCTCTACCTAAAGTTCTCATATAGAGCATTAGGGTCATTTTCTTTAGGTTGAAACACCACTTATTGCTCTACTTTTGGATGGACTGATGGCTGACTTTGTCTGTCAACTATGGAAGCCATCTATGCGTATAAAGACTGCATAGATTGCATTTGTGCTTACATTGCTTGAGACTGCGCTTAAATTGCTTGCATTACCATCATAAAATGATCTTCTGCATTAGGAGGTAGCTGTTAAGGAGCAAATCCACTAGTCTCTAGGAGTAGATTTATGTTAACCTCATTGTTGTTATTAGTACCCATTCCTAATGAAATTTCTTGCAATAAAGAAAAGTATCTAAACTTAGAAATACCCATCTATCAATATATTCAAACTATAGAGTCAACTAGTTAATATACGCTTAATTCTATCGTATCCTCACCATGTTCTTACATGTCTAAGTCTTTTAAATGACTGTTTCATGCTCTAATACCATACTTACGTATGTCACAACCCGAGCCCAAGAATTCGGGTATTAGGATTAAACCCCAATTAGTGACACACATACTCTCGTGTAGTACACACCTGAACTCGAGTATAAGTAGAATTACACAAGGGAGAGTCACATTAATTACACGTGTAAGATGCTTTTAACGGACATTGTCCAAGCATTCACTATGTAGAAGCTTATCAATTATAGTTCAAAATATTGGCCAAAACCGGTTCATATTAGCCGTTACGTAAAGGTATCAGCCCATAACAGACCGATATCAGCTTGTGAATTGATAGGAGTCTCATATTGGCAAAAAATCCCCATATTATCAGGATTTATCAGCCGATATTTAAAAATATCAGTTTTTACCGATATATCGGCTAATATTTTCAAAATATCAGCCGACAATATTTAAATTTTTTTCATTTTCTCTTTTGTACTAATTTTCTTTCCTTCTAAACATATTAGATGCTATTATTATTTTTCAACAAACTATTTCACTTTTAAGCAATCAAAATGTTTTATTTTTTATGGATTGCATATGAAAAAATCATATATAACTCTACCAATGTCAATATTATAATTCTTTTCTTTTGAAACGTTTCTAAAGGTCTACTTAGAAATAGCTTAGAAATAAGGATTGCATGCTATTTTTGTTATCAATACATTTCATTCTCTTTAATTTACACATATTGAGGATAGATCTATAATTGGAATTTCAAGAATTAAGGTTTTTGATGTAATTTTCTGGATATTTACAAAATAGTTACTAAAATTTGTTTGGAGTGTGTTTAAAATGCTTGTGGCTTTTTAGTTTAGCATATATTTATTAAGTAATGAGTAAAAACTTCAATTTCTTAAATTTGACACTAATAGATAGCTCATAAGTCGAAATTATGATTGCATATCTTATCAATCAAAATTTAACACTAATAAATAGCTCATAAGTCAAAATTATGATTGCATAGCTTATCAGTCATAATATGATTGCCTTTCATACAACTTGTGAGATTTCAATTTATTTTAGCATAAACATTAAATATATTTAATTGTAAATACATTCATATAATTTCAAATTAAACAACGACATTAGGTGTTATGACTTAGGGGGACCGATATTTTAATTTGTAGGTATCACTAATGGAGAAAATTATTGTTTTCCCACATTTTACAATATTTGGATTTTTTGGAAAAATTCTCAAATTTTTTTAGGGCAAAAAAAATTTTCACACTGCAACAACCGTGATAGACTGGGAACTGCGACCGATATCGATACCTTATTGGTTTTTTAGGTCAATCGATACCGCGATTTTTAACCATGCTGTCAATATCATTTATGAAACAAGACACTAATCCACATCTATATAAATGGAATATAACTTTATAGAAAGGAAAGAAAGTTTATGATTAATAAGAAAGATTTACATAGTCTCAGAATACAAAAGGATCGTGAATCATGCATGATAAAATAAAACTAATGCAAGTTATTGAAATCTTAAGTGCATTTACATCCCAAAACAAGGCCTAAACATGCTCTTGATGCACTCCGCCATGGATCAATCAGAGAGTATCTGCTATCCACTCATTTAATCCTGATGGGACCTTGAAGGCTTCCTCTGAAGTTCCTTAATTTTCATAAGATCAAAACTAGAATCTAAGCCTATAACACTATAGACAACTAATGATAAGACTATTCAGCAAATTATAAGCATAATTAAGGTAATACGCATTGTATCTAAAAGAATTAAAGACAATTAATCCATAGAAGTCAATTTAGTACACTAGGCATGTTGTGCATTGAATAAAGCATGGTATAAGAATCAATAAGATGAAATACTTTACTAATTGGCTACTACGTTTGCCATATCTTCCCTCTAGGGATCTTTACATTAAGAACACCATCGACTGGGCTAAGGTATAAATGGATATTTTCATTTATAGAGTCCGAAAGCTCCAAAGGAACACTATAGCGGCATCGTTTGTTACTACACCAAAGACAACCCTGCCGGGTATCATAAGACAGAGGCTAATTGAATTATCATAAGACACCAAAGACCATTTTGATTCATTCATAAAATTGAACTTGAGTAAATCATGGAACTCATTTATTGAGAACAATACCAAACCATATACATTTAATTCATTCGTTCAATTCATTTTTACCCAGTTCAATGTTAACGCTAATATAAAACGTATATCAAGAAACAATTTGAATAGAATCAATTTAGACATGATCATTTCAATTCAGAATTATTATTGGAATAATAAAAGACAATAATGATAATTCAATATGCTATGCAATTCAATTTAATAGAATCAAGGTAGTTTTATTAGCCAACTTAATCTAGTCATCCGTTGTTTCTAATCATACATAATGATGTAGTTTTAAGTTATCCAATTCACAAATATCTCCTGTTGGTGTTACATTGTGTCGGGAATGTGTATTGAAGTCCCTTAAACCAACACCCATGGGGAAATGTTTAACAAATGAACAACACCACATGAATAAGTCTCAACCCTCAAGACTTTTCATGATATTTAATTATTCCATTAGGCCGTTAATAGGGTAAAAGGATTCAGGAACTAAGGCCCTCCAAGTTCTTGTAACAGCCCCTACTTAATCCTAATTTTCAATGGCTTTACAGCTTAGCTGTGGGTCACCTACGGCTTAGTCGTGGGCATCTTACGGCTTAGCTGTAAATTGCACTACGGCTTAGCCGTGGTTACTCAGATTATTCCTTCGATTCACGGTTTAACCGTATTTCATCTTATGGTTTAGCCATGCTTGATTTACGGCTGAGCCATGGCTTGGCCACGGCTTAACCGTAGCACATTCTATGGCTCAGCTATAGCTTATTCATAGAAGAAAACTAAAAATTTAGGTCTTTGGACATTAAGCTGTAACCTTCTTATGGCTTAGCCTTAAGCTTTATTTTTTTGAAGCAAATTCAACGTAGGTTTCAGAACCTTTCAACTTTGTCTTTACTAGACTATTTCCTACCTATTTAATTCAGTCATCTTTTGTTTTAACTCATACTTCATCAGAATACTAAACTTTATCATACAGTAGAATTTAGAGAAACTTAGAACAACAACAACGTTAGGGCTAAATGCACAGGATTCAGTAAAATTACAAGTATCATAATATACCAACATGTATTAAACCAAAATTTGCTTATACTTGCCTTAGATTAAGCTTTTAACTCACTAGTCTTTCTCTTGGTTCAATAGAAAAGAAACACCTAATTCTTGAACCTAAATGCCATGCATGTAAGGAATGAGGAAGGAGATGAGTGCATGCTTAATTAAGGATTCTCCTTGACTTTACTAAATCAAGAAATTTAGGAAAAAGCGAAGATCTCACCTTAGACCATAGTCAAGGAGTTGTAAGGAGAGATGTAATTCACTATCTTCAATTCTAAAAGAGAAGAGAAGAGATGGAATGATGGAATGGGAGCTTGTAACATGGAATGGGTGCTTGTAATCCTACATGTAAGAGCTATCTTGCTTCCTTTTGATGCAGATAGGGATACGATGATAAGAAAAAAAACGTTGGAGTAAAGAGTAGAGAAAAGGAGTGGAAAGAGAGAAAAACTCGACGTACAGTTAGCTCTTTTATATAACTAAGCTTTTCTGACATTTATAAGAAGGCCCATGTGTTTATTGTATTTTTATTATGAGTCAAATGAGGGTCCATCTAACACAATGAACTTAAACATCTCCGAGTCAAGTACGAAAGTTAACGAGCTTAACGAGACACATGTGATAGTGTCAATATGATGTATGAATGA
Source organism: Sextonia rubra (assembly GCA_037013555.1). Taxonomy (NCBI): domain Eukaryota; kingdom Viridiplantae; phylum Streptophyta; class Magnoliopsida; order Laurales; family Lauraceae; genus Sextonia; species Sextonia rubra. The sequence goes on from JASUAD010000001.1 coordinate 79,772,999, forward strand.
CGTAAAACCATGTAATCAAAAATTACAAAAAAAGGCTTTCATCTACGTAGTGAAGTTTAAACTCAACTCAACTACTTATCCATGACCTAAACATGACCCACTAAGACAAAACAAGTCAAACCCATCCTAATGACATGTTAAACATCATTATTTAGGCTACTTCTATGGTAATTAGCTAATAACTTACATAATTAGTCACTAAACATGTTTAATTAGAATCATAGTGTTACACTGACCTTGGGGATGCAGGCTATGTACAAAACATACAAAATAAAACCTTTCTTCTAGTTTCAGATATGGTCAAAATTGAAAAACAACATGAAAAGTTACACAAAAATTGCAAAACTACATAAAATGGGTAACACAGACTATAGCGACTGAATGTGTTTGATCACTACAAATTTGTAATTTGCTTTACATTTCCTCTAATTCTTCTTTCTTCAAATGATCTCTAGAGTCGCTCCAATCTTTGCTTCTCTAGAGTGCCAAAAACTGAGTCTAGAATCACTATAGTCTTTGGTAATCACCCCTTTTAGTTATGGACTATGTTTGTGCAAATCCAATTGGGTTTTTATTTTATATCTCCGTAAATGGCCAAGGTCTTGTCACTCTAAGCCAATGTATTTTAGGATCAGGAAAATGCCATGAAAGGTCCTTTTAGAACCCACAAATGGCCTTTCCCCTTAATTAATAAAACCAAAGAAGAAAAGTTATAGTTTGTATTCTGTCTTTTCCTTGAACATTATGGTTCAAAGGAGAAAACCTTGTGGGATCTTAGAGTGTTAAAGTAGGCTACCCTCTCTGGAACCTTGTCTCATGTAGTGTTATTGAGAAAGAAGAGAAAGATGCTTGAAGAATGTTTCTAAGTGCCTTCAAATGCCTTTGAATTCTTGTGGATGGATGCAATTGCCTCTAAATGATAATGAATGCCTTGCCAAAGGGGTGAAAGTCCCTTTTTATACAGTTCAGAAGTAGATGCAGCAATTCCAAGGAGTACAATTCAAACCAAAGTGGAAAAAATGCTTAACTACAGGTGTTAGTGTAATAACCTAACCTACTTTGGTGGGCCAACTTACAAGGCGGGCCATATTAGTCCTAACCATATTTGAAGTCAGGATGGGAATCTTAATTTGATCAGAATACTTACAAGTCATGGATTAGGACTCGTCGTAAGTCGAAAGTAGGCAAGAACAAGCTTATTAGGAGAATAAGGAGTCCCATGCCGACCTCTCTCTATGAATACTTTTGTTAATAAGACTTCCCTGTAGTTTCCAAACAGGACTCCCCTCCAAGCACTAATATATATATATATATCAAGAGGCTCCCGTTATCTCACACACATCAACAAAAGAAATTCTAAGAGAGAAAGAAACAGAAAGAGAAACAGAAAGAGTAATTCAGCTGTGGAATTGTTAGAACGAGAGGAAGAACAACAGCGGGACGATAGCGGATGTTTGACGTGAGAATGATCATTGCCGGAGCAACACACTTTTATGCAAGGTGAGTAGGATTCTTGAACTAGATGATTTAAGGCTTAGATTGATGAGACTCTATGATATTTGATCCATTGATGAGATGGGCTCAACCTGATATCTTTGTAACAATGTTGTTGGCATTATTAACAAGATAGAAGAAATCTTCCAGAAACTCATAAATCTTTTTAGGAAGAACTTGTCAAATTGAGTTTTTATGATAAGTAGGTTGCTAAATATGTGAATTGATACTAGAGATTAGGGGTGTCTCAGGTGAATAGAATCAGAATTTTTTTAATGTTGAGTCCATGTCATTAGAACTCAATTTTTGTTGACTTGAGTTGTGGGTTCCCATGGCCCACATGATGAGAGATCAAGACTAATATCTGTGGGGGACTGTTAGGTGACCATAGATGTAGTGGTCCCATGTGGATTGGACCAATGGGGGTCCACCATCCAAACAATGTTTGAGAGCCCTAACGAATAGTGTTTCTGATGAAGGAAGTGTATGAGATTTGGGCTCCTATTAATATCAACATCTTTGGAAACTTGATGGAATTGATTTCCTATGATTAATAAACTTTTGAACTCTGGATTAGGAAGAAAGAGTGCTAGATCTGCAAAGAGCTTCAAACATTATATGAGTTTTTGTGAAACCAGGTTGTCAAAACATGTCTTGGTCAACAGTGGTAGTGAGACCACAGGGGCCACCTGATCAAAGATCAAGTCCCCACATCTTTAAGTGACACATGGGCGACCCCATTGGTGGTGGGCCCAAGTGATTTGGACCTTTGGGACCCACCTCATGATTTCACCAAATCAAGCATGGCATGAATGATTCCCTGACGGAAGAAACATCTGGGTTTTTGTTGACTTGCATATCATCTTAAAAATTTATAAAATTTACATAATGACCCTTGAAGTCTTAGTTATATTTGTAAGAACCACTAAGACCATATGATATATATATATATATAACATGGTATATTATGAATCCAGCATTATCTACATACCTAACTAGTGGAATCAATATCCAGATGATCCCATGGGCTAGAAGTGAGCCTTCTTTTTACCAATTATTAGCTTCAATCCTTTTCAATTGAAGTAACCACATACATTATGTAGCCTTGAATATGGTGTAAATTAATATGAAATTTTTATTAAGTATTCAAATATAATGGATTATGATCCCATATGAATTTATTAATTATGTCTTAACTCCTGTGGTTGATTCTACAATGAATAATTAGTTCCTTAATCAAATATGGGCAACGCCACAGCCTTGTACCAACTCCGACTTGGAGTGAGGTGAGGACTGACTAGTATTATGTGGTATTGGCCAAAGAATAGAATAAGATGATGTAACCAATTATGGTGGAGATGAATCTCTAATAAATTTATTGAATTGAATGTGTCATTGATGAATGAAATGGAGTAACAACAACTGCTAGCACTGAATATAAAACTTCTCTCGTGGATGTTGGTCGAGGGAAGTAGGTTCAACACTCATGGTGGAAAGATTAACCATGTTGTTGATAGAAATGTAGATACTCCGGTGTAGGAATGTCGGAACTGACTCAATAATCATGGTGGATGATAAGCCATTTTGTTGATAAAAATGTAGATACAACCGTATGGGGTATCGGAATCATTTGATGCTTGCGGTGGAAAAATGCTCAGAAAAGAAATGATTATGACATTATGTTTAATTCTATCATCGAATTTATAAATGTTCATATGATTGTTTGAATATGTGCTATACCTTGACACTTAATTATTCTTCTCACCAGTATTACTGACTAGTGGTTCGCCCCAATTTAGGTAATGCATTACTAGAGGTTGCAGCAAGTGACGGAAATCAGCAGGTGGACTTTGGCATGTGTAGCTGATCCAAAGAGCAAGAAGCAAATAATAGATTCGTAAATGGGAGTAGCCCAATACTTAGATATTTATTTTACTGCAAATAGAGATTTGTCTTTTTCTCAGTAGTTTCTATCATGAATTTTAATATACTTAATAATTTAAATACAACTGAATTTGAGTGTAGAGAGTTGTCTTTTTCTCAGTAGTTTTTATCATGAATTTTAATATACTTAATGATCTAAATACAATTGAATTTGAGTGTTTTAGTCCTTGATGCTCGTGGAAATTTGATTTATGTGGTTTTGTTATAAAAATTTGAGAACGTCTTAAAAATCTAAAGAGCTTCAAATTCTTGAGTCATTACAGGTAGTGACCAGGTGCATTCGGTCACTGAAGATTGCAATTACATGTCAGGTACCTCATGCATTAGGTCATAGCTATTTTTGAACCCAAATGAGGTCCAAACCTCTTGAAACTTAGAGGGATGTTTTCTAACATTGTTTAGACTATGATATGGAAGTTTTATCATGTGTTGACCTCCATAGGATGACTAACTTTGTCCCTTCATCTTCATGTAAAATGCAGGCAAATTGTAGAACACCGTCTTGATCAATTTAAACCCAATGACATTCGAGGCCTTTGAAACTTTGAAGAGCTGATACTAAATTTGGCTTGGAGTCTCTATTCAATCCTCACTTGATTTGGCCTTACCACATTCCCCAAATTGAGGCTAGGGTTACATGAAATTAGGAGTCAATTTACAATTTTTCACTGTAAATAAAGCCGATGACTTCTAATTATTTTTCTCATAGGATCTTAGGCCGTGATGAGTTTAGGCCATTCACGTCACTTAAACCTTCGGAAGATTTACATTCATTTGGTACCAATAGAAAATCAAATTTTCATATCATGAAATAGTCATTAAGGTTCTAAGCTACAAACAAAATAAATCAATCATTATTACAAAGTTTGACTATAAATAAAGCCTCTAAAGAATGATTTATTTAAAAATAAATCCAAACTATGGTGAATCACTCATGAGCGTGTCTAGATGACCCCATGGCCATCAACTGCTCCACATTGGATTCATCAGCTGGCTCAAGAATTTGAAATGCTTCAACCTTTGCCTCCTCCTTGGCAATGTCGAGTTCAATACCTACGCACAAATTTAGAAAACAAGGTCTACCACAATTGTGGCAGCAAGTGGATAACACATAACTCATAATGAAATACACTATCAATGTGAGAATAAAATGATGAGAACATACAATTTATGAAACAGCATATATAAAATAAGGCAATGCATAATAGAAGGAACGGATCTTTAATCCAACTCTACATCAAATGAACAATACCAGATTCACCGAGCATCGCATCAACTGACACCCATATGAGATTTACACTGTCTTCGGATGCCTTGCATCCTGTCCAAAATAATGGATAAAATCTGCCTTCGGATGCCTAGCATCCTGTCCAAAAAATCACGATGAAACCAATCATTTACAAGTGGAAAGTTTGTCTTCAGCTCTAAGTCTGGCAAAGCGTCACAATAGACATCTGTGTAACGACTGCAGTAGTCCAATGACCGATCGACATAACAAGCTCACACAGCCTTGCTCCTTCCTGTGTCGAGACTCATAAGCATGACTCAAGTATTGTTCGACAAAGACATCCTAAGGTAATGTGAAGGGCTAGCCATAACAGGTATCTACTATACCATATATTGAGGGAATCATTCTAGTAGAATAATTCATCAAACAACATACATATCCCTCTTGTAAACAACATTTGGCCCACGCCACAGTAGGTTCCAATAACATAACATAGGTAAAATCTCTAACATATAAGCAGTAAGGTAAAGGAAATATATTCACAAACATTCCTAACAATGTGACCATAAATTGGGCATGTGAAAACTTCTCCCAAACAAAGATGATGTAGGGTTGGGAATTTTATTTGAAAACCATGGTGGTGCATAGCCTAATTCTCACTTCATCTTAGTGAGAGTGGTTTGTACCATTAAATGTAAACCATGTTGGTAAGGACACAACCATCCAATAGTACATTATTTACTTTAAGATAGAGTGGAAGGGACACCTTGAAATCTGATTCACACAGACCCACCGGTGTTTAAAAATTCCCAAACATCAACCAAGGATTCAAGCAAGGCCACACCCCAGAAAACAACCCCACATGCAGGCCCTACACAAGTGGCACCTATCAGGTGTTGCTACCAGGCCCCACACAAGTGGTAGCCCGCCTAGCTGTACCGCCAAGGGGTCTACCCTATCCAACCTACACAAGTGGGAGAACCACCTACGCTGCACAAAGGTGGGACTCCTCTTGCAATGCATGCAGGTGGGAACCCCCAGTGCGCATGCAAAGGTCTGCTCCTGCCTTATGCATGCGGGGGGTTCTGCCCCTAGACACGTTATTTATTTATTTATCTGTCTATATTTTCTTTTCTTTTATTTTTAAACCTTATCTTCCATTCATCAGTAGATCTTCAATCCAATACAATCTTAAATCAAAGAATTCAACCAACATCTACCTATTGTCATTCTTTAGAAATTTAAATGGGCTCTGACAATAACATCTAAACATGATAGAATCAAAGAATCGATTCAAATAACCATGAGATACATGTATTCACTTGCCTTGGAAGAAGATTGACACGAAGAAGATGAAGATTGTTCCTCTTTCTTAATCCCACATGCAAATTCGAACAGGGAAGATGATGGAGAAAATGAAGATAACAGAGATCCGGTGATCCAGTGGTTTGGAGATTGGGTTGGCTGATCGTAAGATGGAGAAGATAAAGAGGAAAGATGATGAAGAATGAGGGGGGTTGGTAATGATCGGTTTCTATCTTATGTTTAATAGAGAAATAGGTTTAGGGTATACTTTATGGTTTATAAAAAAAGGTCCCTAAGATTTGATAAAAATATGAATAAAGGACTTGTTTGGATAAATTTGGTTTCCATGGGTCTAAAATAAATTTGGATCGCATTGGATTGAATGGTACGATCTCACGGATCTAAATCTCTACCCTATTAGCCCAAAACCCAAAAGAAAGCTAAATTAATTCTAACGACCCTAATTAACTAAAATAAAATCAACTAAATTAAAACATATATAAATTATCTACAATAATTATCTAGGGTACGGGACATTTCATTCCTCCCCCCTTAGAATATTTGGTCCGCCATATGTCAAACGTACCCCAGGAAAAAGATCCGGGTACAGCTTGTTCACTTGGTCTCTAAGCTTCCAAGTGGCCTCCCTTAGACTGTGGTTTTCCCACTGGACCTTCACCTTGTGAATGGTCCACGTACTTAGGACTTGCTCCTTAATATCAATGATCTGCAATAGCCTCTCAACGTGGGTAGCATCTTGCCAAATCTCAAGGGGTATGTATTGAAACACATGCATAGGATCGGTGACGTAAGTTTTTAGTATTATGACATGGAAGGTGTTATGAACTCCTGACAACTCTACTGGCAAAGCCAATCTATAGGTTACATCTGCCACTCTATCAAGATTCTCAAATGGCCCAATGATTTTGTGAGAAAGCTTACCCTTCTACTCGAATTTAAGTGTCCCTTTAGCCGGTGACACTTTTAGAAATACATGATCACCCACTACAACTCGAGATCTCTCCAATTTAAATCACCATAACTCTTTTGTCTGCTCCTAGCAATTTTTAAATCGGCATGAATCTGCTAAACTATCTCACTGGTATCACTGACTATTGATGGTCTGTGAAAACTCCTCACACTAACCTCCTCCCAAGAAATTGGGTTCCTGAATATGCTCCTATACAATGCCTCGAAAAGTGCCATACCCATACTCGAATGTTAACTATTGTTGTATGCGAAGTCACAAAGGGGAAGGCCTTTTTGCCAATCCTTTATGAAATACAACACATAAGCACACATCATATCCTTTAGTCCTCTTTATCTAACCATCTCTGTCTGAATATGTTGTGCTGAAGTTCAAAGTATAACCCAATGCCTCCATAAGTCATGTCCACAACTTGCTCAAAAACCTCAGATCGTTCCCTAATTGAGATGATTGATACCGCTACACTATGCAATCTAACTACTTCATACATGTACATCTTGGCCAGCACATCATTAGGTGTCTTCATCTCATCGATAGAAAATGTGCCACTTTAGTCAACTTGTCCACTATCACCTAGATACTATCCTTACCATGAATCATCGGAAGTCCTGATATAAAATCAATCATGATGGTTCCCATTTTCAATTAGGTACTGCCAATTGCTTCAAAAGTCTTGAAGTCTCTTGTGTTCTGCCTTAACCTGTTGACACACCAAGCTCCTAGAAATGAGTCTTGCTATCTCCTTTTTGTTGTTGCTCTACCAAACATGACTACAGAAATTTCCACCAGGATGTAGATCATAGCTCGTGTGGAGTGCCACTAACCTAATCTCATTCTTCAAGTTCTACACATCTAACACATACAACTAACTTTGGAAATACTACACACCCTCCGATAATCACCCTCCAATAATCTGAATTATGACCTACTTGCAATATGCTTTATCACTCTAACCAACACTGAATCCTGTGCATCATTGCTCTAAATCCTGCCCAAAATCTATAGTTCCTATAAGAACATGCTGGCTAATTTCACTCTGTTGGAAAATGGCCAAACTCTGAAAGGTTACTGCTGTGAGAACAAACACTATTAGCTCATGCCATTTGAATGTGCCTTAAATTTCCTACTGAACAAACAATGCTTTCGTATTTTAAATGCCCAAAACTACTACTAACACTTGAAATTGTGGAGTCTATCTTTCTGATCCGCGGCAAACTTGGATTCTCTTCCAGAAAGATATCTAAGAACTCACAAAGCACTGACATATCCTCCACCGCTAGGATTGTATATCCTCCGCGATAAGGACCAAGTAACTTTCACAACCATTTCTCAGTAAACTATATGTCCTCAATGTCGAGATCCTGTTTGTTTGAATCCGCTTCCTCTATCCAATAAATTAAACACTGTCTGATTTTAAAATCAATCTGATGGATTAGAAAAAATAGTCCATCACTACTCTGATGATTAGTTACATCAACCCTATTATTCTGGGATCAAGATCCCGATTTGCCATGATCATCAAAAGAATTTAGAGGTTTAATTCCTACAAAAAATTCTTAAAAAACAATACTATAGACTTGAAAATAAGCATGTAAAATCCATTTAATGAAATCAGAATCCTCACCAATGTCCTAACATTACTATCCATTTTGTAAATTTCTAGAAACATGCAAGTCTTTAATAGCAAATATCAGGCCCCTAAAATGAGGGTAAGGTTACGTGAATGGAGTCAATTTAAAATTTTTCCCCATAAATAAAACCAACAACTCCTAAATATTTTTGTCACAGGATCTTACGCCCTGGTGAGTTTAGGCCATTCCTATCACTTAAACCTCTAGAAGCATTTACATTCATTTGGTACCAAAACTAAAATCAGATTATCATATCAAGAAACAGTTAATAAGGCTCTAAGTTGCAAATAACACAAATAAATGATTATTACAAGGTTCAACTATAAATAAAGTCTCTAAAGAATTATTAATTTAAAAATAAATCCACGCTACGGTGAATCATTCATGAGCGTGTCTAGACAATTTTGTAGCCAACAACTGCTACACGCTGGGGTTCATCACCTAGCTTAAGAATTTGAAACGCTTCACCCTCCTCTTCTTTCTTGGCAAAGCCGGGCTCAATGCCTAAGCACCAACTTAGAAAACAAGGTCAACTACAATTGTGACAACAGGTAGATGACACATAACTCATAATGAAGTAGACTATCAATGTGAGAATAAAATGATGAGATCATAAAATATATGAAACAACATATATAAAATAATGCAATGCATAATAGAAGGAACGGATCCCTAATTTAACTCTACATCAGATGAACAGCATCACATTCACTGATCATCACATCAACAGACGCCCATACAGGATTTATGTCATCTTCGGATGCCTCACATCCCGTTCAAAATGGTGGATAAAATCCATCTTTGGATGCCTAGCGCCCTACCCAAAAGATCACGATGAAACCAACCATGTACGAGTGGTAAGTTCATCTTCGGCCCTAAGTTCGGTAAAGAATCATAGTGTATATCTTTGTACCAGCTACAGTTGTCCAATGACTAGATCCGCATAGCAATCGCACACAGCCTTGCCCCTTCCTATGTCGAGACTCATATACATGGCTCAATGATTGTTCGACAGACACATCCTAAGGTAGGGCTAGCCATATTATGTACCCACAATACCACATATGGAGGGAATCGTACTAACAAAATAATCCATCAAAAAACATATAAGTCCCTATTGTAAACAACATCTAGCCCATGCCAAAGTACAGTGCAATAGCATAATAACACATGTAAAATATCTAACATGTATGTAACAAGGAAAGAAAAATAAAATCACGAACATTCCTAATATTATGACCATAATTCACGCATGCAACAACTCTACAAGAACCAACTTGATGTAAGGCTGCGAATTTTATTTGAAAACCACAATGGTACATAGCCTAATTCTCACTTTATCTGAGTGTGGGTGGTTTCTACCCTCATATGCAAACCATGTAGGTAAGGATACTACCGCCGGCCAATACATTCTTTACTTTAAGATAAAGTGGAAGGGAGACCCTGAAGTCCAGTTCACATGGATCCACAAGTGTTTAAAAGTTCCCCAACATCAACCAAAGATTCAAGAAAGGCCATACCCCAAAAACAGCCCCACATCTGAGCCCTACACTAGTGGCAGCACATTGGGTGCTGCAACCAGGCCCCACATAGGTGGCAGTCCACCTGGCAATACCACCAAGGGGTCCTCCCTGTCCAACTTGGACAAGTGGATACCCACCTACACTACACAAAGGTGGGACTCCCACTGGCGATATGTACAGGCATGCTCCTGCCTTGCGCACATTTGTGGGTTCTGGCCCCAGACACGTTATTTATTCAATTATTTATCTAGATTTTCTTTTCTTTTCTTTTTAAACCTGATCTTCCATTCATTAGTAGAGCTAGCCGCCTGTAACTCTTTCCCATACATTCATCAATCTTAAATCAAAGAATTCAACCACCATCTACCTATTATCATTCTTTAGAAATTTAAATATTCTTTGGCAATAACATGTAAACATGGTAGAATCAAAGAATCAATTTAAATCACCATGAGATATGTGCATTCACTTGCCTTGGAAGACGATTGACACAAAGAAGATGAAGAACCTACCTCTCTCTTAATCCCACATACAAATCCCAATGAGCAAGACGATGAAGAAGACGAAGATGGCGGAGATCCACTCTCTTAATAGTCCCAAACAGCCCGATGAATTTGCAAGATAGCTTTCCCTTCTCCTTGAATCTGAGTGTCCCTCTGGCCAGTGACACATTTGGAAAAACATGTTCACCCACTGCTAACTTGAGATCTCTCCTTTCAAATCAGCATAACTCTTTTGTCTGCTTCTAGGAATTTTTAGTCTAGCATGAATCTGCTAAACTTTCTCACTTGTATCACTGACTATCGGTGGTCCGTTAAAACTCCTCACACCAACCTCCTCCTAACAAATTGGGATGCACTATAATGCCTCGAAAGGTGCCATATTATACTCAAATGATAATTGTTATTGTATGAGAAGTCACAAAGAAGAAAGATTTTCTGCTAATCCTTTCCGAAGTCCAATACACTAGTGCACAACATATCCTCCAGTGTCTTATTGGCCTACTCCGTTTGTCCATCTATGTCCACATGATATGCTGTACTGAAGTTCAAAGTAAAACCCAATGCTTCCTGAAGTCGTGTCCAAAACTCGCTAAGAAACCTCAGATCCCTGACTGAGACAATCGTTACTGCTACACTATGAAATCTAACTGCTTCATACATGTACATCTTGGCCAACACATCTCTAGGTGTCTTCATGCTCGTCGGTAGAAAATGTACAACTTTAGTCAATATGCCCACTATCGCCCAAATATTTTCCTTACCATGAATCATTAGAAGTCCTGATATAAAATCCATCGTGATGTCTTCCCAATTTCAGAAGTCCTGATATAAAATCCATTGTGATGTCTTCCCAATTTCAAACCGGTACTGCCATCTGCTTCGAAAGTCTTGGGGGTCTTTTGTGTTCTGCCTTAACCTGTTGACACACCAAACACCTGGAAACAAATTCTGCTATCTCCTTTTTCTTATTGCTCTATTAGAAATGACTGTAGAGATTTCCATCGGGATGTAAATCATAGATCAAGCGGAGTGCCACTGACCTAATCTCATTCTTCAAATTCTACACATCTAACACATACAACCTACCTTGGAAATACTACACACCCTCCAATTACCTGAATTATGACTTGCTCGTAATATGGTTAATCACTCTGACCAACATTGAATCCTTTGCATCATTGCTCTAAATCCTTCCCAAAATCTCTAATTCTTGTAAGAATATGTAGCTAACATCACTTTGCCAGAAAATGGTTGGACTCTGAAAGGTTACTACTGTGAGAACAAACACTACTAGCTCTCACAATTTAAATGGGCCTCAAATCTCACACTGAACAAACAATGCTTCCGCATTTTAAATGCCCAGAACTACTCCTAATAGCTTGAAATCATGGAGCCTATCTCTCTGATCTGCAGTAAACTTGGAATCTCCTCCAAAAAAATATCCAAGAACTCACAAAACACTAACATATCCTCCACCGCTAGGACAGTTTATCCTTCGCAATAAACACCAAGTAAGTTTCACAACCATTAGCAAACTATGTGTCCCCAATTGCTAGGTCCTGCGCATTTGAATTGGCTTCCTCTGCCTAATAAATTCAACACTATTTGATCTCAACATCAATGTGATGGTTTAGATAAAACATTCCATCATTGCTTTAATGATTTAGTACATCATCCCGATTATCCTGGGATCAAGTATCCCAGTATGCCATGATCTTCAAAAGAATTCAGAGGTTTAGTTCCTACAAACCATTGTTAGAAAACAATACGATAAACTTCACATTAAGCATGTAAAATCCATCTAACAAAATTGGAGTCCTCTCCAATGCCCTAAAGTTTCTATCCATTTTTAAATTTCTAGAAACGTGCAAGTCTCTGATACCAACTGTCACCCCCCCCACCCCAAACAAAAAAAAAAAAAAAAAAAAAACTAAGGTTACGTGAATGTAAGAGTCAGTTTAAAATTTTTCCCTGAAAATAAAACCGATGACTTCTAATTATTTTTCTCACAAGATCTTAGGCCATGGTGAGTTTGGGCCATTCAAATCACTAAAACCTTCGGAGTCATTTACATTCATTTGGTACAAATAGAAAATCAAATTTGCATATCAAGAAATAGTTAATGAGGTTCTAAGTTGCAAATAACACAAATAAATGATTGTTACAAGGTTCGACGATAATTAAAGTCTCTAAAAAATGATTTATTTAAAACTAAATCCAAACTACGATGAATCACTTATGAGCATGTCGAGATGGCTCTATAGCCAACAACTTGTCCTCACTCGGGCTCATTGCTGGCTCAAGAATTTGAAATGCTGCACCCTCTGTTTCCTCCCCAACATAGCTAGGCTCGATACCTATGTACCAATTTAAAAAACAAGGTCAACCACAATTGTGGCGGCAACTGAAATGCACATACCTCATAATGAAAAACACTATCAATGTGAGAATAAAACGACGATATCATAGAATATAAGAAACAACATATATAAAATAACACAATGCATAATCGAAGAAATGGATCCCAAATCCAACTCTACATCAAATGAACAAAATCACATTCATCGAGCATCGCATTAACCGATGCTCATAAAAGATTTATATTGCTTTCGGATGTCTCGCATACTATCCAAAATGGTGGATTAAATCTATCTTCGGATGCCTAGCATCCTGTCCAAAAGATCACGTGAAACCAACCATGTACGAGTGGTAAGTTTGTCTTTGGCCCTAACTCCAGTAAACCATAACAATGTACATCTATGTGCCAACTGTTGTCGTCCAATGACCATATTCCTATAGCAATCTTATAGCCCTACCCCTTCGTGTGTCGAGACTCATAAACATGGCTCTATGATTGTTCTACAAACACATCCTATGGTTGTGTGAAGGCTAGCTAGAGTAGGCATCCACAATACGACATATTCAAGGAATCATTCTGGTAAAATAATCAATCAAATAACAAACATTTCCCTCTTGAAACAACATCTGGCCTGCGCCACAACACAGTCCAATAACATAACACTGGTAAAATCTTTAACATGTATGCAACATGATAAAGGAAATAAATTCACAAACATTCCTAATAATATCACCACAATTCACACATGCAACAACTCCACATGAACCAAGATGATGTAAGGTTGGGAAAATAATTTGAATACCACAGTAGTACATAACCCAATTCTCACTTCATCTAAGTTCGGGGGGTTTGTACCATCACATGCAAACCAAGTCGGTAAGGATACAACCGCCTGCTGGTAAATTCCTTACCTTAAGATAGAATGGAAGGGAGACCTTGAAATCTAATTCACACGGATCCACAAGTGTTTAAAAATTCCTAAACATTAACAAAAGATTCAAGGAAGTCCACACCTAGAAAATAGTCCCACAGCCTGGCTTTACATAAGTGGTGGCCCATTGGGTGTTGCTGCCAGGCCCCACACAGGTGGCAGTCCACCTGGTAGTATCTCTAGGGCGTCCACCCAGTCCAACCCAAACAAGAGGGAGACCCACCTGTGCTGCACACAGGTGGGACTCCTCCTACTCTTCATGCATGTAAGAGCCCCTTGCGCATATGCACAAGCATTCTACTGCCTTACACACCTTTGGGGTTCTGCCACCAGGCACGGTATTTATTTATTTTATTTGTTCTTTTCCTTTCTTTTATTTTTAAACTTATTCTTCCATTCATCAGTAGATCTAGCCCCCTTGCACTCCATCCAGTGCATTCATCAATCTTAAATCCAAGAATTCAACCACCATCGACCAATTATCATTCTTTTGAAATTTAGATGGGCTTTGAAAATAACATCTAAACATGATTGAAGATGGTGGAGATCTGGCAATCCAACGGTTTGGAGATTGGGTCGTCTGACCGTGAGATGGAGAAAAAGGAGAGGAAAAATGATGAAGATGGATGGGGGCTAGTTTTGATTATTTTCTCTCTTATGTTTAAGAGAAAAATAGGTTTAGGGTATACTTTTGGGTTTTATAAAGAAAGGTGCCTAAAATTTGAGGAAAATATGAGTAAAGGACTGGTTTGGATTAATTGGGTTTCTATGGGTCAAAATTGAGTCCGGATCGGGTTGGGTCGAATGGTACAGTCTCACGGATCTATATCCTCTACCCAATTAGCCAAAAACCCAAAAGAAAGCTAAATTAATTCTAATGACCATAATCAACTAAAATACAAATCAATTAAATTAAAAAATATATAAATTAGATAAAATAATTATCTAAGGTATGGGACATCACATTCCTCCCCCTTAGAATTTTTGGTCCTCTAAATGTCTAACATGCCTTAGGAAGAAGATCCAAGTATAGCTTGTTCACTTGGTCTCTGAGCTCCCAAGTGGCCTCCCTCCGAATGTGGTGCTCCCATTGAATATTCATCAAGTGAATGGTCCATGTACTTAGGACTTGCTCCTTCGTATCATTGATCTACAATGGCTTCTCAACATAGGTAGCATCTAGATAAATCTCTAGGTGTTTGTACTAAAGAACATACAAAGGATCGGCGACATACTTTTTCTACATCGAGACATGAAAGACGTTATGAACTCCTGACAACTCTGCTGTTAAAGCCAATCTGTAGGCTACATCTCCCACTCTCTGAAGAATCTCAAACGGCCCGATAAATCTATGAAATAGCTTCCCCTTTTGCTCAAATTTGACTGTCCCTCTAGTTGGTGATACTTCTAGAAATACATGATCACCGACTATAAACTCAAGATCCCTCCTATTCAAATCAGCATAACTCTTCTATCTGTTCTACTCTTGGCAATTTTTAGTCTAGCATGAATCTGCTGAACTTTCTCACTATTATGATTGAATATTGGTGGTCCATTAAAACTCCTCACACCAACCTCCTCCCAACAAATTAGGGTCCAGCGACTGCGCCCATTCAATGCTTCAAAAGGGGCGATACCTATGCTCGAATGATAACTGGTGTTCTATATGAAGTCACAAAGAGGAAGGCTTTTCTGCCAATCCTTTTCAAAGTCCAACACATAAACACATAGCATATCCTCTAGTGTCTAATTGGTCCTCTCTGTTTGTCCATCTATGTCTGGATAATATGCAGTGATGAACTTCAAAGTAGAACCCAATGCCTCCTAAAGTTATGTCCAAAACTTGCTCAGAAAGCTTCGATCCCTAACTGAGATGATTGATACCACTACACCATGCAATCTAACTACTTTAACCATGTACATCTAGGCCAATTTATCTCTAGGTGTCTTCATGCTCATCGATAGAACATGTGCAACTTTATTCAACCTGTCCACTATCACCCAGATACTATCCTTACCATGAATTATTAAAAGTCCTAATATAAAATCCATCGTGATGTCTTCCCCTTTTCAATCTGGTACTGCCAACTGCTTTAAAAGTCCTGAGGGTCTCTTTTGTTCTGCTTTAACCTATTGACACACCAAACACCTAGAAATGAATCTTGCTATCTCCTTTTTCATGTTGTTGTACCAGACATGTCTACAGAGATTTCCACCGGGATGAAGATCATAGCTCGAGCAGAGTGCCACTAACCCATTCTCATTCTCAATTTCTACACATTTGACACAAGCAACCTGCCTTGGAAATACCACACACCTTCCAATAACCTGAATTATGACTTGATCATAATATGCTTAATCACTCTGATCAACACTAAATCCTCTGCATCATTGCTCTAAATCTTGCCCAAAATCTCTAGTTCCTATAAGAACTTGCTGGCTAAAATCACTCTGTTGGAAAATGGCAGACTCTAAAAGGTTATTGCTACGAGTACCAAAACTACTAGATCTTGTGATTTAAATGGGCCTCAAATTTCACACTAAACAGACAATGCTTCTGCATTTAAAATGCCTGAAACTACTACTAACAGCTTGAAATCATGGAGTCTATCTCTCTAATCTACGGCAAACTTGGAATCTGCTCCAGAAAAATATCAAGGAACTCACAAAGCACTAACAAACCTCCACTGTTGGGACTGTTTTTCCTCTGCGATAAACTCCAAGTAACTTTCACAATTGTTCCTCGGCATGCTATCTGTCCTCAATGTTGAGATCCTACATGTTTGAATCTGCTTACAAATAAATTCAACACTGTTTGACTTCAACATCAATTTGGTGGTTTAGAAAAAATAGTCAATCACTGCTTTAATGATTAGGTATGTCATCCCTATTATCCTGGGATCAAGTATCCCGATATGCCATGATCTTCAAAAGAATTCTGAGGTTTAGTTCCTGCAAACCATTGCTAGAAAACAATACTATAGACTTCACATTAAGCATGTTAAATCCATCTAACAAAATCAGAATCCTCACCAATGTCCTAACATTCCTATCCATTTTTAAATTTCTAGAAACATGCAAGTCTTTGATACCAACTATCACACCCCCCAAAATGAGGCTAAGGTTACGTGAACGTAGGAGTCAATTTAAAATTTTTCCTTGAAAATAAAACTAATGACCTAATTATTTTTCTCACAGGATCTTAGGCCATGGTGAGTTTGGGCCATTCACATCACTTAAACCTTCGAAGGTATTTACATTCATTTGGTACCAATACAAAATCAGATTTTCATATCAAGAAATAGTCAATAAGGTTCTAAGTTGCAAATAACACAAATAGATGATTATTACAAGGTTCAATGATAAATAAAGTCTCTAAAGAATGATTTGTTTAAAACTAAATCCAAACTATGGTGAATCACTCATGAGAGTATCTAGATGGCTCCATAGCCATTGATGGCTCTTCACTAAAGTTCAACAACTAGCTCAAGAATTTGAAACGCTTCACCCTCTGCCTCCTCCTCAGTAAAGCTAGTATCAGTATCTACGCACCAATTTAGAAAACAAGGTCAACCACAATTGTGGCGATAGGTGAAATACACATAACTCAATGAAATACACTATCAATGTAAGAATAAAATGATGATATCATATAATATATCAAATAGCATGTATAAAATAATGCAATTCAGAATAGAACAAATGGATTCCTAATCCAACTCTACATCAAATGAACAACATCCTATTCACTGAGCATCACATCAACCTATGCCCGTACGAGATTTATACTGTCTTTAGACGCCTCACATCCTATCCAAAATAGTGGATCAAATCTGTCTTCAAATGCCTAGCATCCTGTGCAAAAGATCACAGTGAAACCAACCGTGTATGATTGGTAAATTCGTCTTTGACCCTAAGTCTAGTAAAGCATCACAGTATACATCTGTCTGCCAACTATAGTAGTCCAATGACCGGATCCACATAATAATCTCACACAACCCTACCGTTTCCTGTGTCAAGACTCATAAGCATGGCTCATTATTGCTCAACAGACACATCCTAAGGTAGTGTGAAGGACCGACTAGAATAGGTATCCACAATACCACATGATGAGGGAATCATTCTAGTAAAATAATCCATCAAACAACATATACATCCCTCTTGTAAACAACATATGGGCCATGCCATGTATTCAACAAGGTAAAGGAAATAAATTCACGAACATTCCTAACATTCTGACCACAATTCACGATGCAACAACTCCACATGACCCAAGTTGATGTAAGGTTGGGAATTTTATTCAAAAATCACAGTGGTGCATAGCCCAATCCTCACTTCATCTGATTGCGGGTGGTTTGTACCCTCATATACAAACCATATCTGTAAGGATAAGACCACCCGCTAGTACATTCCTTACTTTAAGATAGAGTGGAAAAGAGACCTCGAAATCCTGTTCACACGGATCCACAAGTGTTTAAAAATTCCCAAACATCAACCAAAGATTCAAGAAACGCCACTACCTAAAAACAGCTTACACCTGAGCCCTACACATGTGGCGGCCCATCGGATGTTGCTGCCAAGCCCCACGCAGGTGGTAGCAGTACTGCCAGGGGGTCCACCCTATACAACCCGCATAAGTGGGAGATCCACATACGTTGCACATAGGTGGGACTCCTCTTGAGCTACACACAAGTGGGAGCCCCCTGTGCACATGCACAAGCAGGTTCCTTCCTTGCGTATGTCTGGGGGTTCTGTCCCTAGACTCATTATTTATTTATTTTATTTTATTTTTTTTCTTTTATTTCATTTTTAAACCTGCTCTTCCATTCATTGGTAAATCCAACGGCCTTCCACTCAATCCAATCCATTCATCAATCTTAAATCAAAGAATTCAACCACTGTCTACCTATTATCATTCTTTAGAAATTTAAATGGTCTTTGACAATAACATCTAAACATGATAGAATCAAAGAATCAATGTAAACCACCATGAGATACATGTATTCGCTTGCCTTGGAAGAAGATTGACACGAAGAAAATGAAGATCTTACCTCTCTCTTAATGCCACATGCAAATCCCGACAAGGAAGACGATGGAGAAGACGAAGATGGCAAAGATTTGGCGATCCAACGGTTTGGAGATTGGGTTGGCCAATTGTGAGATGGGAAGAGGGAGAGGAAAACTGATGAATAGGGATGGGGGCTAGTTATGATCAGTTTTTCTCTTATCTTTAAGAGAGAAATAGGTTTAGGGCATATTTTTGGGTTTTATAAAATAAAGGTCCCTGAGATTTGAGGAAAATAAGAATAATGGACTAGTTTGGATTAATTAGGTTTCTATGGGTCCAAAATGAATCTAGATTGGGTCGGGTTGAATGGTATGGTCTCACGAATCAAAATCCTCTACACAATTAGCCTAAAACCCAAAATAAAGCTAAATTAATTATAACAACCCTAATTAACTAAAATAAAAATCAATTAAATTAATATATATTAGATAAAGTAATTATCTAGGGTACGAGACATTACAGGTGTTGGTAAAAATGATTTCCCTCAATAACCCTGTGACCATATGATTTTGAGTCAATGACCCCAATGTTAGTGGTGACCAATGAGTTTTATACTCAAACGTAGTTCATATGTTTTGAAACTTTGAAAAACAGGTTTTAACCATGATTTGAGACCTTCATATGAGTTTCATAAAAGTTTAATCTCCAGGAAGCAAGACTTTACTCAATGACCACATGAAACCCTGTGTAGTGACCACTAGAAGTTGATGCCTCCTTGGGTTAGGGGTCAGATGAAGTTCAATTGACTTAAAGCTTGGTGGAGCCACTACTGAACATATTTTTAGCTCTTCGTATGAGTTTCCACTAGTTTTGTCTTCGAGAGGTACCACTTTGCACTGTGACCCCATGGATTTGGCCAAATGATCACTTTATCTTGGATTTGACCTCAAATAAGATCCAAATGCTATGAAACTTTGAAGCATTGACCTTGGGCATACTTTAGGACCTCCATGTGAGTTTCAATTGATTTAGCCTTCCAGAAGTACAACTTGGCACAGTGACCACTGGACATTGGCGTGATGTCCCTCAGAAGTTAGTATCTCTTGGACTGAGGCCCAAATGGGGTCCAATGGACCTGAGGCTCTAAGGAGTTGTCTCTAAGTATATTTTAGAGTTTCCATAAGAGTTTCACTCAATTTGTCCATCGGGTAGCACGACTTCATTCCATGACCACTAGATGTTAATGTCGCGTGGGTTCCATGACCAAATGAAGTCTAGTTTCTCTAGAACTTTGAAGAGTTAATTCTGGACATATTTTGAGATCCCATGTTAAATTTCACCTTATTTGGTCTTCTGGAAGTGTGACTTCATTGAGTGACCACTAGGTGTTTTGTACCTCTTGGGTTACCACCCAAACGATGTCCAGTTGCCCATATTACTATTCAATTCACCTTTGATCTGGTGTTTGTACCATTAACACAAAAAAATAATTTTTTATGTGTCAACGAGCAAGGGTAACTAAAAATCCCGTTGGAGTAACCAAATTACATAGCAAACCGGGACGGGAATAAAGCTTGATGTGCACCGCAATGTTGCGCTTGAATTCCAAGTCAATCTGGCAAATCGACATTTACCATTTTTCTCATCCATGGTCAATGCATGGGACCAGGTGTAAGAGTTTTGGTTATCTTATGGCTGAGGTGGTGCCGATCCTAATTCAGATCCTCCCATAGTAGTGACCGGCAAGAGGCAGAAAACAACATTGTGGTGATCCCGTAGATGGCACCAAGCCTTCTGCAAGGGAAAGCAATCGCCAGAGAACCGAGCAACAACCCTGTAAAAGAGAAGCTCTTCTCTCTCTCCAAGCTGATGCAAACCTTTGCAATGGTACACAAAGCAGGCGTAGAGAAGATGCTCTGAGAACACCCTATTGCAAGGCCGGACTAGTCGCACTAGGTACCCCACATACTTCAACTCAGCACAAAAATAGCTAGCCAATGCAGGAGCCAAAGAATACTTTGTACCAAAGGCCATCTTGCAGGCCTGATAGATGCAGTTGGACCTCACCTCTTTACCGCTGCTGGCAAAGATAACATCTGACAGCCACACTGCAAGGTACATTGTGGCTAGCCGCCTCCTCCTCATGTCTCCCTTAAACTTCCTCTGTACCTGTTCACGAAAGTTAAGACATGGCTCAAACGAGACAATCTATAGGTCAGAAGGCTTGGCCCCTTGCTTGACAACCTTCCATCGAAACACATTTGAGTGATCGAAGCAGGGGCATTCTACATTTGGCTAGTCATTTTTCTTCTTCTCATTCCGGACCAGGTTGTCAACCCAATGAATAGTGTCCGCTGTTGGATATCATGGGTGGTGGCCCACATGACCACCACTCACTTTGATATGTTCAAAGTACACGTCTTCCCATTAAGGCCACGTTCCTGGAAACTCTTAGGACGTGCGATAATGGAAAGGCTTTCCGTTGATGGGGAGGAAAGCATTAGCGGAGTCTATAAAAGGCTTGGGAACTCTCTCATCTTCACGGATAATCACTGCTTGGCATTCCCATCGATCAGCAGGCATTACGAGAAGACTGAAAGAGTTAAAGTTGCGGATCTCCTCTTCGTTTCGCGATGGATTCAGGTATGCCCAATATTGGTTGTCTTTCATAATACAAATCAATCCGTCAAAATACAAATCCAATCCGATAAAGTTTTTCCTAAGGGGCCATTTTAGTTTACAATTGGTATCAGAGCCATGGATTTCCATTAATAGGGTTGGATTTGCATCAAGGGGTTTACAGTTTAAAAAAAAAAAAAAGTTTCTGCAAGAAGACCGGGCGCCCGAGAGGATAAACAAACAAAAATAGGGTTGACCGTCGCCGTTTCCGGCGGAGCAGCGCAGTGCTCAGTTATGCGGCGGGCACTGCGCTGTGGCTGCGCCTGGCCACTGCGCTGCAGCGGCGCAGCAGCAGCGCCCAGTTCCAGCGCCAGCCGACAAAAAACAAAACAAAAAAAAAAAAAAAAGAAGGATCGCAGCTTAGGAGCGCTGCTGCTGTTTCCAGCGGCAGCACCCAAGTTTAAAAAAAAAAAAAAAAAAAAGGGTTTCTGTTGATCGCCGGGAATCAACCGGCGACATTTTCAGCCGGCGCCGTCGGAGCGCCGGCAGTCCGCTGCTGCACAGCCGCTGGCGTCGAAGGTGATCTGATCCGGTAATGGGGCAATCGGTTTTAACCGATTGCCCCTGTTTTCGAGAAGAAGAAGAAGTGGTGTCGGGTCGGGTCTCAGGTCATTTGGACCTAACCCGACCCGACCCGTTCAGGTTTATTTAAAGAAATGGAATTGGGTTAACGGATCGGGTCGTTTGGACCTGACCCAACCCGACCCGGTCAGGTTTATTTAAAGAAATGGAACTGGGTTAACGGATCCGACTCGACCCGACCGGACTGATCCGGCCTGTGTTCTGTGTGGACAGGTCAATTCTGACCCGACCTGATCTGACCCGAATTAAGACCCGGTCCATTTTAGAACGTCAGGTCAGTTTGACCTGACCCGATCCGACCCGAACCGACCCGGTTCACTCCTGTAACGTCAGGTCAGTTTGACCTGGCCTGATCCGACCCGATTCAGTTAATAAATGGACTGGGCTTTTACCTGTACCCGAATTGACTGGACTGAACAGTCCAAATTACTGACCTGGGTCTGACCCGACCCACTGGCCTGGCCTAGTTTGAATAAATTATTATATTTATGTGTTTTTTGAATAATTAGGTCATTATAAAATTGATCCGTTCCGATCAGAACCGTCCATTTGATATATTTAAATGCTGTAATCATTCTGATGGGACTGGATCATTTAAATGTGATCAGATCAAGGCCAGATCAAGGAAAAATGAACGATCGAAATCGTATTTTGATCATTTCGGACACATATGATATCGGATTTTCGATCCGTTTCTTTCGTTGTGTCCCTTATAATGAGATCTATCATATTACTGAATTTAATTCCTAATTGAATGTTTCAATATTGATATCATGCATGTTTTACTCATTCAAATTCATGTTTCCGCTTATCGTTTACATGATTCATGTTATTTTTTGAGTTATATTTGTTACATGCATGCATGCTTGATAACTAAATTAGTATAAAATTCAAACTTATGATAGATTGATCAAAGGAAGATTATTATTGTGATATCAATGGTTCGATCAATGTTCATCTGGACAACTAATTTTAGGGAATCTCATTTTCACAATAATATGATAATTGTTAAAGTTAGGTTTTCCCTAAATGTTTAGATTTAACAATATTAAATCATAAAGGGACTAAAATTAGTGTCATAGGTCTCAATTATGAGTTAACTAGGCAGTCACCAAAGTGGCCCAGTTATGATGAAACTCATGTTTCAATTATTGAATTAGAGATACCATAAATGACACTAAAATTGCAACTTCACTTAAAAGATAGATAATCGACTCAAAGGAGTTTATCTTTCGATTATTTGGAGATTGGGATAAAACACATTAAAGATGTTTTGTGAATTTGTGTTGATCTATACCCAAAGGTGGGATCTCACTTATTCACTTAATAAATTGTGGTTTTATCAAATAAACGAGAATAATAAATTTAACGTGTTACATTTGACCCAAAGGTTACTTGTAATGATGTAAAACTATTATTTCTGTTGCAAGTTTCCCTTTTAAATTCAAAACATTATAGAATTGTGAGAATAATAGTTTATCTCTTCTTTTACAGCATCTTCCTCCAGATCCTTGTCTCTTCCCTCATGCTTAGGAACTATTCTTCATTAGACGGATCAAACTACCCTGACTGGTTAGACATGCTGTCATTAACCATAACCTTTCTAGACTTAGAGATGGCTTTAGATGAACCCATGTCTCTTGCGCCTACCGAACAGAGCTCTGAATATGAAAGGGCAAAATATGATCAGTGGCACAAATGTGATAAAAAATGCCAAAAGATTATTATGACTTCAGTCTCTAAGAGTATTAGGGGATCGCTTGATCAAGGAAAACATGCTAAGGAACTCTTAGATGAAATTAAGTCACAATTCGAAGTGACAGACAAGGCATTAAGTGCCACCTTAATGAATAAATTGACTAACATGCAGTATGATGGGATAAAAGGAGTTAGGGAACATATCCTACTCATGACCAACCTAGCATCAAAATTAAAGGATGTTGACATGAGTATTTCCGATGGATATTTAATCCAATTCATTCTGGACTCCCTTCCCCCTGCATTTGGCCCATTTAAAGTAACATACAATCAGAGCTCTAGTCGGTGGACCATTACTGAGTTGATCGCACGATGTGATCAAGAAGAGAGGAGGCTTAAAGCCGAAGGGCAACTTCAGGTAAACTTTGTCTCCCATGCTAAGGGCAAGAAAGGTCCTAGAAAATTCAAAACTAATGCCAACATGCCCAAGGTAGATCCGAAAAGTAAGAAACCGGTGAAGAGTAAGGGAAAGAAGGGATCCGAAAAATGTCACTTTTGTGGCAAGAAAGGACATTTCAAGAAGGACTGCCTCAAAAGGAAGAATTGGTTTGAAAAAAGAGGTAAGCAAAGAAAATTATCTCTTGTATGTGAAACCAATATTATTGATGTCCCATCCAATACATGGTGGGTCGACTCTGGTGCAACCGTTCACATTTCTGGTTGTATGCAGGGATTCCTTTCAACCCGGAGGCCAAGTGATGGAGAAAGAGCCATCGTTATGGGAAACCGGAAGGAGTCAAGAGTCGAGGCAGTAGGCACGTATAAGCTGGTGCTAGATACAGGATTTGTTCTAGATCTGCCGAACACCTTTTATGTTCCGGATATTTCCCGAAATCTGGTTTCTATTTCAAAGTTGGATGTAAAGGGATTTGTGTTTAACTTTAATCAAGGATCTTTGAAACTTTTCCACAATAATATAATGATTGGTAGTGGTTTATTATGTGATGGCTTGTATAAGTTAAGGTTAGATACTTTATACACACAATCACTAACTGCACACCATGTTACTTGTGGGATGAATGTTGGCATGAAGAGAGGACTAATAAAAGAGAACTCCCCTAAGTTGTGGCATAAACGGTTAGGACACATCTCGAAAGAGAGGATATTGAGATTGGTGAAAAACGGGTTATTACCAACCCTTGATTTCACTAATTTCGGTGTCTGTGTTGACTGTATTAAAGGAAAATAGACACAAACAGTCAAGAAAACTGCCACACGAAGTTCTGAACTCCTGCAGTTAATTCATACGGATGTTTGTGGAAAAATTGATATACCTTGTTTCACAGGAGAACAATATTTCATCACATTTATAGATGATTACTCACGTTTTGGTTTTGTCTATCTTATTAAAGAAAAGTCTGATTCTTTGACTATGTTCAAAATATTCAAAGCAGAAGTGGAAAAACAATTAGATAGAAAGATCAAAATCGTGAGATCAGATCGAGGTGGTGAATATTATGGTAAGTACACTGAAACAGGTAGTAATCCAGGCCCGTTTGCTAGATTCCTAGAATCCGAAGGTATTGTTGCCCAATATACAATGCCTGGAACACCTCAGCAGAATGGAGTGGCTGAAAGAAGGAATAGGACTCTTTTAGATATGGTTAGGAGTATGGTTAGCAATACATCGTTACCTGCATTTATGTGGGGTGACGTACTAAAGATGGCCATGTATATTTTAAACAGAGTTCCTACTAAAGCAATTCCTAAAACTCCTTTTGAGTTATGGACTGGGAGGAAACCCAGCTTAAACCATTTTCGAGTTTGGGGATGCCCATCTGAAGTGCGGGTTTATAACCCACAAGAAAAGAAGTTAGACCCTAGAACAGTAAGCGGATATTTTATTGGATATCCAGAAAGGTCTAAAGGGTATCGATTTTACTGTCCTAATCATTCAATAAGAATAGTTGAGTCCAATAATGCTAAGTTTTTGGAGAATCATGAAAACAGTGGGAGTTCTGAGGCTAGAAATATTGAATATAAGGAGATTAGAAATGAGCCTCAATCCTCTTCTCAAGGTGGATTAATGATTCCACTTGATATAGAGGTTTTCCCAGAACGATCTGTTATTCCGACTCCTCAAGATACACAACCAACTCTTGAAATACAGTCACCTGTTATTGAAGAACATCCAGAGGAATTGAGAAGGTCAACTCGTACGAGAAGACCAGCTATTTCAGATGATTATGTTGTGTATCTCGAAGAATCAGATATTGGAATTAAAGAAGATCCAAAGACTTTTAGAGAGGCAGTAGAAAGTAAAGATTCTGATAAGTGGTTAGACGCTATGAATGAAGAGTTAGAATCCATGTTTATAAACGAAGTTTGGGATCTCGTTGAACTGCCTGAAGGGTCCAAAACAGTTGGTTGTAAATGGGTCTTTAAGACCAAAAGGGACTCTAAAGGGAAAGTTGAACGATTTAAGGCCCGACTTGTAGCTAAAGGATTCACTCATAAAGAAGGTATCGATTATCATGAAACCTACTCTCCGGTGTCTAAGAAAGATTCATTTAGAATTGTTATGGCACTTGTAGCTCATTATGACTTAGAGCTATATCAAATGGATGTAAAAACTGCTTTCTTAAATGGGAATCTAGATGAAGAAGTGTATATGGAACAACCGGAAGGGTTTGTTCAACAAGGTAATGAAAGGAAACTGGTTTGTAAATTAAAGAAATCGATATACGGACTAAAACAAGCTTCCAGACAATGGTACTTAAAATTTAATCATGTTATTACATCTTTCGGTTTTATCGAAAATCCAGTAAACCATTGTATATATCTCAAGGTCAGTGGGAGCAAATTTCTTATTTTAGTCTTGTATGTAGATGATATTTTACTAGCCAGTAATGACCTAAGTATGATTCGAGAAACTAAAATATATCTTGAGAATAATTTTGATATGAAAGATATGGGTGAAGCAACCTTTGTATTAGGAATCGAGATATTTAGAGATCGATCTCGAGGATTACTTGGGTTGTGTCAAGAAGCCTATGTCAAAACTATTCTCAAACGTTTCCGAATGGAAAGTAACAGACCACAAAATGCACCCATTACTAAGGGAGACAAGTTTAGTAAGGATCAATGCCCCATGACTGACTTAGAAAAGTTAGAAATGAATAAATATCCCTATGCAGAAGCAGTAGGATGTCTAATGTACCTACAGACTTGCACGAGGCCAGACATTAGCTTTGCAGTAGGAATGCTCAGTAGATATCAAAGTAATCCCGGTTTGCCTCATTGGGTAGCTGTCAAGAAAGTGATGGGTTACCTCAATGGAACAAGAAGATATATGCTCACATATCAAAGATCCAATCAACTGGAGGTCATTGGATATTCAGATTCAGACTTTGCTGGATGTCTCGATACAAGGAGGTCAACATCAGGTTACATTTTTCTGTTGGCCGGCGGGGCAGTATCGTGGAGGAGTGCAAAGCAGACGCTAATCACTCCATCTACATTTGATGCAGAGTATGTGGCATGTTTTGAAGCCACAGGTCACGCATTATGGATGCGTAACTACATCATGGGACTTGAAATTATGGGCAGTATGTCTGAACCGATAAAGATTTACTGCAACAACGACGCTGCTAGGCGTTTCGCTCAAAATGACAAGTGTTCCAGTAAATCAAAGTATCTGGAAGTAAAGTATCTTGTACTCAAAGAGAAAGTGCGAGATCGTTTAATGTCAGTTATTGGAGCTCCATCGAAGCTCATGATTGCTGATCCATTGACAAAGGCATTGGCGCCAAAGGATTTTAAAGACCATGTAATAAATATGGGCTTGAATGAAATGCCTTGTAAAGGTCAATGATGTATGACACTTAATATATTGATCAAATAAAGAAACGATTTTGCAATTCTTACTTTGTTATAGGCTCACATGTGGTAATTGTAAAATAAAGTAGGAATATAAAAGCATTATGACATTACAGTTCCCATTAAAGTAAGTCATATTAAAGATACTTATTAAGTGCTGGATTAGGCGAGAATATTAATGTTGTGATTGTGGAAGGAAGCATATCACTTAAGATGTGTAGCCGCTACAGTTCGCATTAATAAACTAACCTTATCACAGATTAAAGGATCTTAACATTAAAGTTAAATGAAAACCGGTATTTTCAAATGATGCGCATCAGTTAGAGTTATTTCTTTCAAGGTTTTTTCTTATATTTGCAACAGTTTTATAAAATAAACAGGAATTAATGGTGGTCATATGGACCAAGTGGGAGATTGTTGGATATCATGGGTGGTGGCCCACATGACCACCACTCACTTTGATATGTTCAAAGTGCACGTCTTCTCATTAAGGCCACGTTCCTGGAAACTCTCAGGACGTGCGATAATGGAAAGGCTTTCCGTTGATGGGGAGGAAAGCATTAGCGGAGTCTATAAAAGGCTTGGGAACTCTCTCATCTTCACGGATAATCACTGCTTGGCATTCCCATCGATCAGCAGGCATTACGAGAAGACTGAGAGAGTTAAAGTTGCGGATCTCCTCTTCGTTTCGCGATGGATTCAGGTATGCCCAATATTGGTTGTCTTTCATAATACAAATCAATCCGTCAAAATACAAATCCAATCCGATAAAGTTTTTCCTAAGGGGCCATTTTAGTTTACAAGTCTTCGCCCCGGCACGTTCATCCCGGGACAAGTCAAAGAGAACAAATTCTTGATAGAAAACTGCTCGAAACTCCTCTGAGCAGCCGTTCAAACGATCATTGGAGGATAGAACCTACTCATAAGGATGGACAATCAAATACCTCCTCAAACTCTAGCGAAACAAACTCCAACTCTCCATTTGGAGTGATGAAAGTGTTGGTAATTAGGCAGAAGAGCTCTCTGATGGCCCGACGTACGCCTTTGCTGAGGCAACTCACTCTTTCCCGCTTGACAAGGATGACCTCATACACGCCCGCCCGCCATCTTAAGGATGTCTCCACAACCCCTCTATCCCGCATCTGTCAAAGAGACCCAATTTTTGGAAGGGATGAACCGGCCCCTGGGTGTTTGATGATCTTTGATCCAAATGCTGTCATTACCATGGTAAAGAAGAAGAGTCTGATGCACAGGAAGTTGAGAACGAACTAAAACTAGATCCGATGAGGCAGGAGTAGGAGTAGCTTTCTTGGAAGCAGCCGAAGAAGAAAACAAAATTCTTCCCTTTGTTTGAAAACACATACAAAACGAAGGAAAAGAATAAGGAAGAGAAAGAAAAGCAAGTAATTAGCATCGACATCAAATCAGTATCTCCTCGACTCAGGTCAAACAGCAGATTCCCAATCTCGAGTCCTAACGATGCAATGGGACATGCAAAAACAGGTTCAAACTTGGAGTTCCCATTCAAGCAGGGCAGCTAAGCACGTGCTAAGACTGTTACAGGACGAACGAGGAAACCAAAATCATCCTAGTAACTGTTCGACGAAAAGACTCTCAGACAAGTCTCGAGAGACAATGTAGTCGCCTCAGGCAAAGGAGCCTCGACAACAACTGTTCTTCGGAGGCAGTGGACAATCAAAGGCGAATCATCTTCTAAGGACCATCAGGATAGCCTTGTCTCTCTCTCTCTCTCTCTCTCTCTCTCTCTGATAAATCAAAAAGCAAAACTTTAGGGTCGCTTGTTAATTTAACAAATAAAGTGAAGTGAGGTGAATGATAATTTTAAAGGATAAAAAAATGAAAAGGGTTAAACCAATCTAATGATTAGATTTTATTTTTTTAGTGAAAAGATAATAAAATTTTTTGACTTTTTGTATTAAGAGTAGATATTTTTTATTTGTTAGCGGGATGAAAAAATAACTTTATGAATTTTTGTGTATAAAGGTAAAAAATTTTTTTTGAAATGTGGTATTTTAATTTTATTTTTTTAGGTTGTTATATGGTAAAATGAAAGATGACTTTAACTTTACAACAAATAAAAATTAACAAATGGCTCTTAAGTTCACTTGACTTGGACATCAATCACCATCAATCATTCCTTTTAAAAATAATAATAATAATAAAAAGAAGGAAGGGGAAAGGGCAGATAAAAGTTCCTCACAAACGGCCATTGAAGCAGCTCAAAAACAAGTAAGAGGAAGACTGACACTTGAAGAATCCCAAAAAACTGGGGAATCACAAAAGAGCTCGGGAGACTAAAGTGACAGGCGAAAAGAAATCAATAGAAGTAAAAATGGCTTTATAGCCTAGTGTTTTTGGAGGAGGCTAATACAAATCGCTCCATCAGAAATGACGTTTGAACTGAAGTGACGCTTGGGCCACAAACAAATCAACGGCCTACACGTTTCACTCATTTGAACTGCCCTCGCAATGGGTAGTAGCTGCCACGAGCAACGATTCGCCTTTTGAGTAATTAATTATGCCGAATCCATAATAGACATTTTCCATTTGAAATTAAATGTTGATGGGAAATGGCCCAGGTGCATTAACTCCACAGCCCATTATAAATACTGGTTTTCCCTCTGCCTGGTTACTTAGCAAACCACCTACACCCTGGGACGACTTAAATCTCGATCTATGGAACTTAACATTTTCCTATAATATTTTCCCCTGCAACGCTCACGCAGACATCAAAACTTACCTCATAGATAATTACCTTAACCACCCCATGGTGTTTGTCCTCTGTGCATTGGCCCATTTTCAATGGCCAATGACTAAAGCGGTTATCTCTCTTGCTACTTTCCGCTTGGCTGAAAAGCCAAAACAAATCAAGGCGGACGAGCTTATCTAATAGTGAACACAAGGCAAATGGACATCTCTAGCTGCCCTTGGCTGAGGTCCTTATGTGAGAGGACCTGTTGGAGTATCCACTTGCCGGTGTGCAGCTCCACAAGTGAATTTTTTCAAGGCTCAATGGTTTGAAAAGATAAGGAAAAATCACTCACCATTGCACCTCGAAGGGGGATTTGTTGGCATGTAAATCTTCGTACCCTTTTTTAGGGGATGAATAGGTTTAGGGGAGGGAGCAAATATTGCCGGGACTCCGGCTATCACCACACAGACTGACTCTCTGAAGAGAGGGGACTCGATTGCTAAAAAAAGGCTTTCCCCAAGAACTTCAGAAAATGGAGAAGAAGGATGTTGTCCAAGAAAGTATTGGGGCATTCTACCTTTCAAGAAGCCTGCGCCACTACCTATCTCTGATTGAGTTCTGTCTTGGGTGCTGACATCAACATCGCAACAACATCGCTCATTTGGTCAGCACCTCTCGGGTGCTAACATTAGTCACCTAGAAAAATCTTCAACAGAAATACTTTTAGGTGGACTCCACAAACTTCAATTCCACGAATGCACACATGTAATAACCACTTAGTGGGAGTTCTGGCCATGGCTGCTGTCACGCCCCGATCCTGGGAATTGGGGTTAGAATGGGCTCCACGGGGTGTGTATACGTAATCCCGTAGTAATCTATACATGTGAAAACGCAAACAAATCACTACAAGGGAGATTCCACAGGAACGTGTAGAGAAGTTTTTCCAATATGTAAATTACATTCAAAAGTAAGCAGAAACATGTGCAATACATCTGTAATGATCATAAGCAATAACAACAGAAATATTATCCATTTCATAAATAAGTCTAAAATGTGTACTTAACTATTCACATTTATATGACAACAATTACTTAAACATAATTAGATATCCAAAAGTGGTGCAAGGATAACCATAGTTCAGACATATCTAAGCCAAACATCCCAATAAAGAACCCATTATCGCTCTTTGTAAGATGACTAGTAGAAGATGTCGTTTCAATTGCACTTATCTAGTCTCCGAGGTTCCG
This sequence comes from Sextonia rubra, assembly GCA_037013555.1. Classification (NCBI taxonomy): domain Eukaryota; kingdom Viridiplantae; phylum Streptophyta; class Magnoliopsida; order Laurales; family Lauraceae; genus Sextonia; species Sextonia rubra. The sequence goes on from JASUAD010000001.1 coordinate 79,804,711, forward strand.
TTGAGGTTCCCACCGAGGCACATCCTTCCCCTTACTAGGTTAAGTTCAGTACCTGTAACGTTAAGGTAGCACTATTAACATGACGGTTAAGTAAATATATAGAGATACATAAGACCATCATACTATATCAAATGAATTAAAAAATATATATTGATTAAAAGAAGGTAATAATCGTACACTAGGCATGTTGTGCATGTGTAACGAATCATAAACAGGATATCATACATACTAGTTGGCAACCACGAGGCTAAATTCGCCTAAAAGAGAGCATATCATCTAGAGGGAGCATGCATATGGATGGCTAGGGGATCAGACTAGCTTCCCGAGGAGCGCCGACAACTCCTCCGGGGACTACTGCAGTAGCAACATAAAGATACCCAAACTGGTCCCGTCGAACCTAATAAGGGCACAGTTAAGTGGAGCCGACTCAGCGTATCAAGACCAACTCGAATTCGTATCCTTCATATATTTCAATCAGACTTGTCACGTCATACATAAGGGAGTTCAGTCTTAAGATCACATTCATTCATAGATATCAGAATTTAACAAGTATCTGAAAATAAATTAATGCATACTGAATTATGCTACATCAAGTTGAGGGCATGGTTTCTTGACAATATGAATATGTTTAATTAAGAAGGTATCAAGAAAACTTTACAAGGCAACCCTATACTAGATAATCCGTGAACCTAAGGTCATTCAACATGATGTATTCATAAGACGTCCGATGTCATTGTGTCACCAATCTTGGCATTACATTGTGTATGCAAGGGACACCTCTTCTTATGCCAGCACGTATGACGCGACAATGGAAATCCATCTGGAAAATCAAAGGGGATAAGTGATAGCTCTACGCTTGTCCTCATTGTCATTTGAGTACTATTGGGCTAATTTAATTGTGGGAAAGGAACCATATTTAAAGTCCTATAAGGTCCTTTGAAAACACTAATATCCTAGGTTCATACTGTTCTTATGGCTTAGCCGTATATAGGTTACGGCTATACGGCTAAGCCGAGTAGATTAGTTTTTCCCTCAAATTTCTGCACATTTACGATTCAACCGTACATTAGCCTGCAACTTAGCTGTGCTAAGCCTATGGCTAGGTTACGGCTGAGATATGACTCAGCCATAGTGCAATACACGGTGTAGCCATGGGTAAGCCGTTGAAGGAAGTTGGATTTTCAGGCTCTCGGGAAAGCTCACCGTAAAATGGCTTACGACTTGGTCACGGGATAAGTTACGGCTTAGCCATAGTTCAGTTTACGGCTTAGCCGTGGGTTAACCATAGTTCAATTTGGCTCTCTGGATTCTGAGCCGTAGAAACTTGCAACTTAGTCGTGGGCTTCACCGTGAGCTTCAAAATTTCTAAAAATAGTTTTTGAAGCATGAGTTCATATACAAAACTATATCATTTGAGTTCCAATGAGGGTTCTTTTGCTCCAAATTATAATCTTAAGTCTTATATACCCACATGTCATTAGTTTTGCATTTTTATACTCATATTCACTTAATCCAACATATATGTACTTAATTAAAGGGGTAAATGAGCTGTTAACTTGTACTTAGAGTAATCACTTCAAAAATCAACAAATCTAGACATGCATGTAGTAATATATATACTCTTATACTTGCTTTAACACAGTGCTTGACCCAAAACTAGCCTCTCCTTTGGTTTGTAGTTAGAGAAAGCCTCAATAAAAATAGGCTCTCTACATGAAAGACATGCAAAAGGGTGATTCTCATATAGAATGCATGCATGTAGGAATTGAAATAGGAGTGCTCCCTTACCTTAGAGAGGTGTGGATGGTGAGAAAGAAGATCAATTGGTCAGTTCCTTAGAAGAGGATGCACAAGAATATAGAAGGAGGGGAATGGAGGTTAGTAGAATCACAGGCAAGCTCTTAGGATCTAGTTTCTACTTGAAGTTTGAAGAGGAAATGAGAGAAGAGTGAAGATGGAAGATAAACTCTAGCAAGAGAAGAGAGAATACAGTGAAGGAAGGATGGTTCCTCTTTTAAACTCAAATTCAGGGTTTTACATGCAAGTCCAAAAAATTGGAAAAATTACAGTTTAAGTCAAATGGACTACAACTGGGCCAGGATGGATCTGAATTGAGCGGGGCCAAACACGAAAGTTGATCCACAAGATGAAATGCTCATGATGCAATTAATATGGTGCCCAAAATGATGGAACAATGTGACTCTAATTTACAAAAAGGCCTTTAACTACCTAAGTAAAGTTTGAATCCAACTACCTACCCAACTGAGACCCACTAAAAGATTAAGAACAAGATAAATTAAGGCCAGAATATAATAATTAATAAAAAATTGAGCTTACTCAACATAATTTACAGTTAAGTCGGGTCGAGACCCTACAGCTGCATGATCTAAAGTTGTCACAAGATATAGGAAAAACTCGTAAAAGGTGGAATACTCTGGAGATAGCTCACATGACGTGGGGAATCTCTTTTTCCCCACGATCTCCACTTCCTATCAAAAATAGTCATTTTCTCGCCAAGGTAAAACCCTCATATCCCTGGGGAAACTATAAATACAACCCATGGAGCTTTGTATGAAAAAAGGGACTAAGGACTGAAGATAAAAGGATGAAGAGGGAAAGCTGAAGATCCAAAAAATCGGAAGGTCAAGGGTGAGATAAAGCAATTCTCTAAGAACTATGAGCCGCAGAAGAAACAAGAGAGAGAAAATAGTATCTAAGCTCTTGAGAGCAGCAATGTATTATCTTGGGCTCTACCCGGCGGGGGGGGGGGGGGGTGGGGGGTGAAGAAGGGGCTAAAACAACATGGGTCATTGAGCAGCTGTGCTCAATTCTTTATGTTCCTCATGATGTACTCCGTTATTTTACATTTTCCTTTGACTTCAGATTTCTAAGACCAGACAAGTGGGTTGTAAATCACCGTAAAAGAAAACAAATGTAAGCAACTTGCGCTTCCAAGATCATCAGAGCAAAACCCACTGTAATAAACTCAAAATGAGAATGAAGTTACAATTATTAAGTGATTTCTTTTATTCTAGGTCATCTTGTGTAGTCATTGAGTTAATGATCAATCATGATTATGTATTCAATTTTTTACCGCAACAATATATAATGAAGATGGTTGATTTCAATTGAGAAATCAGTCTCAATTACCTCAATTGATTTTGACCCTCAAAAATTTATGTTGACCTCATAAGCCAAGTCAGCATATTTATTTCGTCTCGATAAAATGCCTCCCACTCTTCTTCTCCCAAAACATTTAATGCCTGTTACTCTTCCTTGGCGTATCTTCCTCTCTCCTCTAAAATGCTTGACACCTCTTACTTTCCATCTTTATTTTCCCTTTATAATGGCTCTCCTCGTCATTTTTCTTGCAAAATCCTATAACCTTGATTTTGGTAACAAATAGTAATCATGGATAAGATAACTTCTCGTAGGTCTATAAGGAACTATCTCTATTTCTCTTTACTCAGGGTAAACCTACTGATTTCCATTTTAGAAATCAGTACATTCAAGTTGATCTTGACCCTCTCCAGATTTCAACAGTATCCTCATATTCTTATTCCTATAATATCCTAACTCCTCTCCACTCTATCGATTTTAACTCTTATAGCAATTTAACTTCTCACACATTTTAATTCCCTTACCTCCTCATCTCCTCTTTGTTTCTGTCTCATGGAGAGCCATGTCTCTTGTATGTTTCAAGAAACTCAAAGCATCGACTTAGATCCCCTACAATCAATGTTGCTTAAATCTCAGCTCCATTCGAGCCCTTATGCTTCTATTCGATTAATAAATCCATCCATTTCCTTCAGGCCCCAAAGCCTAGAAATCCTTGAAATTGAAGCATGCTTCCAATCTCGAAACCCAATAACAAGAGTCTTCAAATTCTCCAAGCTGTTCGTGGTGCTCTATAATAATTGGGGTATCAAGGATATTGAGATTATGATCTACTATGAATGCCCAGAAGAGAAATTTGAGCATCTGACATGGCGATTGTTGTCATCAAAATTGCCTTCTCCCTCATCCAGTTGTAATGTATACCGTTTTCCCCTTTCGTTTTAGATCTTGCTCTTGTTTTCTTTTTGTTCATTTTAATCTCAATGGTGATAGGAAAACATTATGTATTCCAACTATTTGTTGTAATGTTATGACGGTTTAATGCATGTAAACTAAAAGTCAAAGTGTTGTAGTCAACTGTGATTTTCTAGATAAGATTACTATATATTTTTTTCATGTTCACGCATCCATTCTGTGGTCGATCATATTATATTACATATAAAATGTTAAGAGAAACTTATAATTATAAAAATGTAGTTATCAATCTTGTGCTTTATATTTAGCACATGCAAATATTTTTATAGGTGAAGAAAATTGGCAAATTCTTGAAATAATAAGAGATTATTTAGAAGTATATCATAATGCAACCTTATGTTTTCTAGGGTGTATTATCCAAAGCTTTTCAAGCTTTGAATCACTTTTATGAAATTAGTCTCGTTTTTGAAAAATATAGAAATAGAGTGAATTTTAGTGATGTGTTTAGCAATGAAAATAAAGTTTTCACAATGCTAAAGCAATGCCCTCCAATAGAATTTTGTTTAGCCTTTGTATTAGATCCTAGATTAAAATTAGTAGGTTTATAATCTTTACTTGAAACAATAAATAATAATATGAATACTACTAATGTATGTAATATTTCTATAATTAAATGTCATTTAGAACTACTTTCTTTTGAATATTTTGTTGAAATGGGTAGATTGAAAACACCCTTTGCCCTTTTGCACCCTCACCATGGACAAAAAAGGAAAAAGAAGGCTATTTGGGACCTTCTTAAAAAATAAAGTTGGAAGTGGAAGTAATTCCTCTTCCTCTGATCAACCTATCAATGAATTATCATTGTATTTACAAATGCCTCCCATTGAAGTCTCGAATGATGAAACTGATTTCAATCTTTTAGCCTGGTGGAAAGAAAGTAAATGTAGATTTCCATACTTTCTGACTTGGCCCGTGATTAATTTAATAACAGCTCCAGTGACTACAGTTGCCGCAGAGCAAGGGTTTAGTATAAGTGGAAGACTAATTGACAATAGACAAATGATGCTAACAAAAGAAATAGTGAAGACATGCATATGCTTGTGAGATTGGTTTTTAGCAGAGAAGAGGAAGCAAAACTTGATGTTTCATGACGAAATAAAAGATGACTTTTTAGCATTTGATATATGATAGCTTATAATATTCACAAAGTTGTCATACTTGTATTCTTTTCTAAGATTTTACTCAAGTTAGAGTCTTAGGGTGACGCATTGACACTTAGACATTACCAACATAGTTGTTGTAAGTTGTAACACACTTTTATATTAAGACTTTATAAAGTTGGAATTATCAATAATTCATAAATTTTATTCAAAGTTCTAGTATATTATGATCAAAGTCTTTATAAACTTTATTTGAGAAAATGTAATATAATTCATTTTTTCCCCAAGTTTGAATATTGTTTGTGAATTTATTATATTTATTTTAATTTTTCATTAAAAAATGGGCTAGCCCATGGGTAGCACGGTCTAGCCCAAGTGGGGCACGACCAAACACATGGCAGGAAGAGCACACGCCGGCACGACACAACCTAGGCTAGGCTTGGCTGGGCCAGCCACTAGTAGATAGTGCACGGTGCACAACCCATACTTACACTCCTAGTCTCCACTAACTACCAAATGGGCAAAAGCTAGAGGTAAACTTTCTCTCTTTCTTCTTAAATTTGCTCTCATCCATTGGATTTAATACATTGTGACCTTTGTGATAGCTTTAGCTGCCATGGAAGCAAGAATTTACTGCAGGGCCACTACAAATGCGATTAGGACAACATCGATTTGGATCAAGCACTAGACGCTAAGATTTGTGAATATCTATGAAAGATCAGTCACTTGGAATTCACTCTTCACAATCAAAGGGCAATGATGAACACACTTTATGTACAAGATGATGATGGATGGTTTAGATGTGGACTTTTTCTTCTACTGTTTATTATTAGTTATGAATATTGAGATTTTTCTACAACCACCCTCCGATATGTAGTTATAGCATTTGGCATAATGGGTGATAAACTTCAATTCAAGTTTGAATAGAGAGATAAGGATAGGGAGTTGGATCAAATTCTCTCAAACCAAATTTGAATGGAGAGATATTAAGGATAGAGGAGTTGGATTAAACTCAAACAAATCCTATCCTTATCATCACACAAGGATTGACACATCCTGTCAAATACAAACAGTATCTTTGTGAGTGGTGTCTTTATGTGTTGGGGTCCACCAACATGTAAACACAAGTGGACCCCATTGTAGATGCCAACAATCTCCCACTTGCACCAAGCATAATACATCTCATTACATTACAAGCATCCATCATCAAATTCCACAAATATAAAATAGATATGATGAGTGGGACCTCCACGATGCCTATCCATGTTGAAAATGTAAACTAAGTCACCATTTGACTAGAATACATCAACTCACCGACACACTAGTCTGCCTTAAACACTCACATAACCACACCATATTAGACATGAATTCATACCCTTGAGTCATGTCCAACACACATACATGCTTATTCAACTTATCAAGTAAAATAATCTTGCTTTTTCTTAAAAAAATAACATTTATATATACAGAATTTCAAAATTGTTTGCCAAAAAATAAAATTTCAAAATACTCATTATAACCCGGGCTAATAAGTGTCTTAAGCATGTATAAATATGAGTGTGATGTCAAAGGGCCCTCCCATGGACTTATGAGGTTTGAAATCAACCAAGCTGCTTTCCTAGTACCGTGGCTTGTAGTCTCTCATGTCGCCATGGCACATCCACAGCTAAAGTCGCATTACCAATCTTATCTTTCCAATGAAGAGGCTGGTATAAGGGCAGAAGAGCCTTAGGAATCAGTTTACAAAATAACTTACTCCAAGCTCAATATTCACCTACAAGACTAACTCTCACACAACAACTAGGATTCTAAGGTATTATCCATTTCATGTGGGTAGATCCTTAAACACGCATGTATGTAGACACACATCGCAATGTGGAATGCATTAGCTACACAAATGTGCCCACATAAACATTTCACCAATTCACCACTGAGCAAACAGGTCATCACAAATACAACCACGCTTGATTTTAAAAACAAGCTATCGAACTTTTTAGGGTGCAGTTGTTAGATTTTGTGGACTCAATCCATCAGTTGATGTAATAAATTGATTAATTTCTTTATTTATCAATAAAATCATGCTTTACTTTCATGAGATGAATATTATTTTGCTACTTCATGCACATGACCAATACATATGACATAATGGTTCATGAGTTGAACCGGGTCCCATTAGTATATTAGATGTGATATATGTGCATGGATGAGATCGGAGATATATGTCACAAATCTTATACTTAAATAGCTTCACAACCAGTAATGAGACTGGGCATCTCATTTGATAAGGTTGCAGCACTTTGATCACTATGAGATAGTGTGATTTGTCTCGATCATCAGAATGTAAGATTCTGGATCACGGTGCTGGTACATTGAATGTATTAAAGGACCATGAGATGCACCTTATGGAATTCCGTCTCAATAATAAGGTATGCTCTCATAATTCCCTAGCAATAGGCTCTCAATCCTGAGACATTGATGAACTCAAGTTTCTATCTATTCATTTGCTTTGAGTCACCAATGAGTGAGGCCGACTATATGTTAACACCTCGGTGTCTTGGGTATGTGATAGTAGAACTGTGAGAACATTGAATGATCAAGATGGAATCCATCTCTATTATCCCCTTGTGCCAATTAATGGATTTGTCATTAGTAAGTGCGCACCCATCTCAATTAAGAGTTAATTGGATGGTACTGATGATTACTGTGATTAATTGGGGCTCAAGGATAATAAGATGTGGAACTTAGATTGGAAGAGACAGATTTATTCCAATTGATCCACGAATATTGATAAAGGGGCCTACTTGTGGTAATTGGGAAGTTTAGGGTCTTCATTGTAATTTATTCCTAAGACCGGAGTGCAATTGCATTTATATAGTGGTGTTATTTGCAATTAACTGTGGGCCCGGATTGCACATGAGATGTGGGGTCACGGTGTTTCAGTTGGAGCCAGCTTTCTAAGGAATCCCTAGTGGTCCCCACGCTAGCCCAAGATATTGGAAAATACTGATCTGACTTGAACTCTAGAAAGAAGAGTTTGGAAATGAGAAACTTGCTAATTGCTTTGAAAGTAAGACTTCTATTTCAATTAGACAAGAGAGAGATTTGAAAGTCTATAAAATCTCTTGGACGTCCAATAAGACTCTCTCTTACGCCCAAAACCCTATTCGTGCAAGAGTTGCACGAGTTTCTCTCTCCTTCTCTCTTCTAGTTCCTTGGAGTTTCGAGTTGGGATTTCTCCTGAAGATTCCACCACTCTTCTTGAGAAAAGAAATCCAATTTGGGTCATAGAGTGGAAGGCTAAGAGGTGTTGAAGATTCTCATCATCAAGTAGAGTCGCAACTTCTCCATTAAAGCGCTGCGGATCTCCAAAGGTATGATCTATTTCTTTCATGTCGTAGATTATTGTGGATATTTAGTGCTATTTGATTCTATCTTTTAGGTGGAATATTTACTGTACATGGTCATGAGATTGAGGGTAATGCTTCCTGGATTGGGTTTTTGATCTTATGACTAGTTGATCCCTGTGCCAAGTGGGTCAAAAGTTTTGAAAATCTATCCACGAGACCCACTTGCTTCCAATAATTGGTATCAAAGCCATACCTCATCTCTAATCATGTTAGATTAATAATCTTGTTCTAATCTTTACATGAGATGTGAAGAGGATAGAGCAAGGGCTATGAAAGGATCAGTGTTTATTGGGTTTGATTGCTTTTGTAATAGATCCATGTTTGGAAAGTCACAAAAGGTTTTAATCATGGTAGGAGGATGGTAAGATGCCATTAGAAGCATACTGAGATCATTAGAAGTGATTGGGGACAGCAGGAGCCGAATCTGAAAAAAAGACCCAAATTTCTGGGTTCGTCAGGTCAGTTAGTTAAACGGACCACTATGGCTGTAGAGGTCTGTTGACTAACTGTAGGGACCAGATCGGCTAGCCGAACCCAGGTAGAATCATTTTGTTCTTGGTCTGAGTTGTTGTTTTCTTTTTTTTCTTTTTTTAGGGCGCTTCCCCCGAGCCCCCCCCCCAGGGGTGCTGCCCCTTGGAACCCCGCGAGCTGACAGGGTAGCTCGACCCCCGCCGGGGGCGCTGCTGTTGGAAGTAGGTGGGTCTCGTGGATAGATTTTCAAAACTTTTGATCCACTTGACACAGGGATCAACTATACATAAGACCAAAACCCAATCCAGGATGCGTTACCCTCAATCTCGTGACCATGTACAGTAAAAAATTCTACCAACACTAGACATCCAAAATAATCTACGACATAGAAGAAGTAGATCATACCTTTGGAGATCCGCAGTGCTCTAATGGATTTCTTCAAGACCTCTTAGCCTTCCACGCTATGACCTGAATTGGATTACTTTTCTCGAGAAGAATGGTGGAATCTTCAGGAGAAAATTCCCAACTCGAAACTCCAAGGAACTAGAAGAGAGGATAGGAGAGTAACTCGTGCAACTCTTGCATGAAAGGGTTTTGGGCGTGAGGGAGACTCTTTTGGACGTCCAAGGATATTTTATAGACTTCCAAATCTCTCCCTTGTCTAATTGAAATAGAAGTCTTGCTTCCAAAACAATTAGCAACTTTCTCCTTTCCAAACTCGTATTTCTAGAGTCCAAGTTGGATTGGTGTTTTCCAATATCTTGGGCTAGCGTGGGGACCACTAGGGATTCCTTAGAAAGCTGGCTCCAACTGGAACACCGCGACCCCACATCTCATGTGCAATCCGGGCCCACAGTTAATTGCAAATAACACCACTATATAAATGCAATTGAACTCCAGTCTTAGGAATAAATTACAATGAAGACCCTAAACTTCCCAATTACCACAAGTAGGCCCCTCTATCAATATCCATGGATCAATTGGAATAAACTCGTCTCTTCCAATCTAAGTTCCACATCTTATTATCCTTGAGCCCCAATTAATCACAGTAATCATCAGTACCATCCAATTAACTCTTAATTGAGATGGGTGCGCACTTACTAATGACAAATCCATTAATTGGCACAAGGGGATAATAGAGATAGATTCCATCTTGATCATTCAACGTTCCCACAGTTCTACTACCATATACCCAAGACACCGAGGTGTTAACCTATAGTCGGCCTCACTCATTGGTGACTCAAAGCAAATGAATAGATAGAAACTTGAGTTCATCAATGTCTCAGGATTGAGAGCCTATTGCTAGGGAATTATAAGAGCATACCTTATTATTGAGACGGAATTCCATAAGGTGCATCTCATGGTCCTTCAATACATCCAATGTACCAGCACCGTGATCCAGAATCTTACATTCTGATGATTGAGACAAATCACACTATCTCATAGTGATCAAAGTGCTGCAACCTTATCAAATGAGATGCCCAATCTCATTACTGGTTGTGAAGCTATTTTAAGCATAAGATTTGTGACATATATCTCCCGTGTGTGGATCTCATCCATGCACATATATCACATCTAATATACTAATGGGACCCGGTTCAACTCATGAACCATTATGTCATACGTATTGGTCATGTGCATGAAGTAGTAAAATAACATTTATCTCATGAAAGCAAAGCATGATTTTATTGATAAATAAAGAAATTAATCAATTTATTACATCAACTGATGGATTGAGTCCACAAAATCTAACAGCTGCCCCCGGACCCCCGCTGCGTAAGGGATCTTGTATAGTGGTGGCAAACTATTGGCATCTTGTTTTTCTATTGTGGTTTGGCAACCTGGTTTTGTGAGATGCTTTGTTGTATGAGATACTAACTTGCAGGTGATAATGTCCTCTCCATATGGCCCGCATGTTTTTTCTTTCCTTTTACTTATTGGTTTATTTGTGGCTAAGTGTAAAGGGCATCATGGTTTCCTTGGTTTTCCATGAAAGGGCAACGCATGGTGAATTTCCCTATAGCCCTTTTATTTTCATGTTTAGATTACCATGTAAGTCTCATTATAGAGATATAAGAATTTATGTATTTTTTAAAATTTGTAAATTCTGGAGATGTCCAAAACTAAGAAGGAAAGAGAAAAAGGACTCCTAATCAAAGAGTTTGAAGATTACCAAAAGGTGTTTTGGAGATGTCCAATGAGTTTGAGGAATCCCAAAGTTTTGGAAAGTCTAGAAGTCCAAGAAGTCTTTTCCGCCTACGCCATGTGGAGGAGAGGACTAGTCTTTTATTATAGAACTTTCTATTTATGGATGAATGCTTATTTTAGAATATTTCCATATCTGATCCAAACATAGCAAATTCTAAAATTGGTCAAATCAAATTAATTTTTGGAAAGAGTTCTAATTAGAGTTGGTGGGCCCATGAGATGGATCTATTGGTAACACTAATTTTATAAAACTGGACTTTCCTTAAAATAACTTGACTTGGAACCAATCATTGGTCGTATCATGATATGAATTTATACCTATATTTGATGGACCAGTACACCTATAAGGAAATCCTCAACTCTAAAATATTAAATGGGAGCGGGGTATTTATATATATACAAATCCCCATGGTTTTCCACCATAGGTCCATTGTAAGGAAAGTATTAGCCTTGCGCCATTTTGAGAATGGCCATTCCCCATGGAGGGCTTGTATTTATCTGGATACTGGATATGGATCTCCTATGGATAGTGTTGATGAGATGGGGTGGGAGCCCACTCCCCAAGGAAGAGCTGCCCGCAACGGTTGTCATGCAATGCTAGTTGGTGGGTCACACTTAACTAAAATAATGATGTAGTATCCCCAAGGATTTGCCTCATGTATTTTAGAAACCGAAGCTAATCGGGAATCATACATTATTTGGTATGAGATACCTAGATAGTAATGAATGAAGGGGATCATGGATAGTTAGTCTTAATCTCAATTTTGACCAACTTTGATCCGCACCAGTCTAGGAGGTATCCGCACTCCCCAAGGAGGCATACCCCACAGGATTGGGATTCCTATGTATTCTGAATTTTGTGGTTATGAGGATTCCCACATAAATTTGGTAGAATACTAAACCCTAATGTCATTTAAATTCATTAATTGAATGTATGGTTATGTGCTACAGTATTACAAGCATGAATTCGAATACTTTCAATCCACTTGCGACCATCCTCAACCAGAATAAGTTAGTGGGATCCAACTATGTAGACTAGAAACGGAATCTGGATATTGTCCTAACAACTTCAGGATATAAATATGTCTTTACCAAAAACCCCCTTGAAGAGCCTGGCCCAGATGCATCAGAAGCAGAAAAGGACCTTTACACCAAATGGGCCAAGGACAATGAGATGGCCCGATGTTACATTCTGGCATCCATGTCTAGTGTGCTGCAACACCAACATCTATCTTATAAGACTGCATATGATATGATATCGAACTTAAAGGAGATGTTTGCAGAACAAGGCAGACCTGCTAGGCAGGCAACCATGAGGGTGCTCATTAGCACCAAGATGGCTGAAGGTACATCAGTACAGGAACACATGTTGAAGATGATGGACTCATTAAATGAGTTAGATGTACTGGGAGCTGCGATTGATGCAGAATCACAGATTAACATAATCCTTGAGTCACTACCAGAGTCATTCAACAATTTCAAGGTCAATTATAATATGAATAAAATGAATTTGACTCTGGCTGAGCTATCGAGTCAGCTGGTAGCAACTGAAGGGATTATGAAGAAGAAACCAACTGCCTTAATGATAGAAAAGTCAGATGCCAAGTCCAACCTGAAAGGCAAAGGGCGGAAAGGCAAAAAGAAATCAGTTCCAAAGGGTCCTAAGGTGGAGAATGGTCCAACTGGTGGCGTGGCTAAAGCTAAGGGTTCAGGGACAAAAGGAAAGTGTTTCCATTGTGATAAGACAGGACATTGGAAGGGGAATTGTCCAGAATATTTGTCTAAGAAAAAGACTCCAGGTATGATTGAGTAACTTATATCTGAAGTTAGTTTTGCAACTGGTACTTCAGAATCCTGTTGTGTGGATTCCGGGGCAACTAATCACATATGTAATACGTTGCAGGGGTTCAGGGAAACCAGGAGGCTAAGTGATGGAGAAATCATTGTCAACCTAGGATCTAACGCTAAGGTAGAGGCTGTTTCAGTGGGAGTCATTACTTTATGTTTTTCAAATAATAAATTGGTTTTGTCAGAAACATTATATGTACCATCTTTAAGGCGGAATTTAATTTCAGTTTCTAGTTTGGTGAATAAAGGTTATTCTATTACTTTTGGTACTGAAGTTGTCATAAAGAAGAATGGTACTTTCATATGTTCTGGCAAGGTAACCAATGGACTTTATTTATTAACTCCCACGATGTATGAGATACATGATACTGAAACAATTAATAGACCATCATTAAAGAGAAAGTCACCTTTATCTAATCCAACAAAACTTTGGCACTTGAGGCTAGGTCATATAAACCTTAACAGGATTGAGAGGCTAGTGAAAGATGGTATCTTACCTTCATTGGTGGTAGAACTACTGCCTATCTGTGAGTCCTGTTTGGAAGGTAAAATGACCAAAAGACCCTTTTCAGCTAAGGGTAATAGGGCCAAAGATTTATTGGAATTAGTGCATACTGATGTCTGTGGACCCATTAATGTCAGGGCCAGAGGAGGATATGAGTACTTCATCACTTTCACAGATGATTACTCAAGATATGGTTACATATACCTTATGCACTGCAAGTCCGAAGCTTTTGAGAAGTTCAAAGAGTTTCAAGCGAAAGCGGAAAAGCAATTAGGTAAGAGTATCAAGGCTCTTCGATCAGATCGAGGAGGGGATTATCTCTCTGCTGATTTTATGGGTTACTTATCAGAAAATGGGATTCTATCCCAACTGTCTGCTCCTGGTATGCCTCAACAGAATGGAGTAGCAAAAAGAAGGAATCGGACTCTTTTATATATGATTAGGTCTATGTTGAGTTTCTCAAGATTACCTATATCCTTTTGGGGATATGCTTTGGATACTGCAATGTACATACTAAACCTCGTACCATCTAAGTCTATGCCTAAGACTCCCCGGGAATTGTGGTTTGGGCGAAAGCCTAGTCTACAACATTTACACATTTGGGGTTGTCCAGCACACATGCTCAAGGTTAAGACGGATAAGTTGGAAACGAAGTCGGAAGTATGCACTTTTGTAGGATATCCTAAAGGAACTAAAGGTTGGTTATTCTATAATCCCAGAGAGCAGAAAGTACTGGTCAGCACCAATGCCGTTTTTCTGGAGGAAGATTATATGATGGATCAGAAATCCTTAGAAAAGGTGATCTTGGAAGAGATTCAGGAGCGATCAATTCCAAATCCAAGTATGACCGGACTTGAGGAAGAACCACCCTTACCAGACCCAGTAGTTACATCAGTACCTTATCGTAGTGGGAGGATTGTCAGACCCCCTGACAGGTTCTCATTCTTGGGAGAGTCTTATGAAGCAATCCCAGAAGAGCCGGAACAAGATCCCTCTAACTATGATGAAGCAATCAATGACTTAGACTCAGGACGCTGGCAAGATGCTATGAAAGCTGAGATGGAGTCTATGTACTCAAATCAGGTCTGGACACTTATGGACTTGGCTGCCAATATTAAACCTATTGGGTGCAAGTGGGTCTACAAGAGAAAAAGAGGACCAGATGGAAGAGTGGAGACCTATAAGGCTAAGCTTGTTGCGAAAGGATATACTCAGAAAGAGGGGATCGATTATGAGGAAACCTTCTTGCCAGTAGCCATGCTCAAATCCATCCGGATACTCTTATCCATTGCGGCTCATCTCGATTACGAGATTTGGCAAATGGATGTCAAGACGGCGTTTCTCAACGGCCATCTTGGGGAAGACATCTATATGGTGCAGCCAGACGGTTTTGTAGCTAAAAACTAGGAGCAAAAAGTTTGCAAGCTGCAGAAGTCTATTTATGGACTGAAGCCGGCATCCCGAAGCTGGAATATCCATTTTGACCAGGCAATCAAGTCATTTGGTTTTTGTCAAAATCCGGATGAGTCATGTGTGTACATGAAAAGTGAAGGTGACAGGGTAGTTTTTCTGGTTTTATATGTCGATGACATCCTTCTCCTCGGGAAAGACATAGGAATGTTGTCAACGGTAAAAGTTTGGTTAGCCAAGATTTTTGATATGAAGGACTTGGGAGAAGCTAGTTACATCCTAGGGCTTAAACTCTATTAAGACCAGAAAAATAGGATGATTGGCTTATCCCAAGCTGCATACATAGATAAGGTGCTGGTACGGTTTGCAATGCAAAACTCCAAGAAGGGTATCACACCTTTCAGGCATGGAGTGCACCTTTCCAAGGATCAGTGTCCTAAGACACCCGAGGAAAAGGAGCAAATGAGGTCAATACCATACACTTCGGTTGTTGGTAGCCTCATGTATGCTATGTTATGTACTAGACCAGATATCTGTTATGTAGTACGCCTAGTTAGCAGATATCAATCTAATCCAAGACCTGAACATTGGACTGCTGTAAAATGTATTCTCAAATACTTGAGAAGGACTGGAGATTACATGTTGATTTATAGCAGTGATGAGTTGATTCCAGTCGGATACACAGATTCTGACTTTATGTCAGATAAGGATTCTAGGAAATCCACCTCTGGTTATGTATTTATGCTTGGAGGCGGAGCTATCAGCTGGAGGAGTATAAAACAAGAATGTACCGCTAATTCAACCTCGGAGGCTGAATATGTAGTAGCTTGTGAAGCAACTAAGGAAGCAGTATGGCTTAAAAGATTCCTTTTGGAACTTAGGGTGGTACCTTTGGCACGACAGCCACTTACAGTTTACTGTGATAACAGCGGGGCAGTCGCTCAGTCAAAGGAACCCAGAAGCCATAAAAGCCAAAAGCATGTACAGAGGAAGTATCACTTAGTCAGAGAGATTGTGCAGAGAGGTGATATTGCTATTACCAAGATAGCCTTTGCGGACAATTTGGCAGATCCCTGTACTAAGCCTTTGACTACCAAAGTCTTTGAGCAGTATGTAAAAGGGATGGGCATGAGATGCAACCCTAACTAGCATTGAGCCCAAGTGGGAGATTGTTAGATTTTGTGGACTCAATCCATCAGTTGATGTAATAAATTGATTAATTTCTTTATTTATCAATAAAATCATGCTTTACTTTCATGAGATAAATATTATTTTACTACTTCATGCACATGACCAATACATATGACATAATGGTTCATGAGTTGAACCGGGTCCCATTATTATATTAGATGTGATATATGTGCATGGATGAGATCCACACGAGGGAGATATATGTCACAAATCTTATACTTAAATAGTTTCACAACCAGTAATGAGACTGGGCATCTCATTTGATAAGGTTGCAGTACTTTGATCACTATGAGATAGTGTGATTTGTCTCGATCATCAGAATGTAAGATTCTGGATCACGGTGCTGGTGCATTGGATGTATTGAAGGACCATGAGATGCACCTTATGGAATTCCGTCTCAATAATAAGGTATGCTCTCATAATTCCCTAGCAATAGGCTCTCAATCATGAGACATTGATGAACTCAAGTTTCTATCCATTCATTTGCTTTGAGTCACCAATGAGTGAGGCCGACTATAGGTTAACACCTCGGTGTCTTGGGTATGTGGTAGTAGAACTGTGGGAACATTGAATGATCAAGATAGAATCTATCTCTATTATCCCCTTGTGTCAATTAATGTATTTGTCATTAGTAAGTGCGCACCCATCTCAATTAAGAGTTAATTGGATGGTACTGATGATTACTGTGATTAATTGGGGCTCAAGGATAATAAGATGTGGAACTTAGATTGGAAGAGACAGATTTATTCCAATTGATCCACGGATATTGATAAAGGGGCCTACTTGTGGTAATTGGGAAGTTTAGGGTCTTCATTGTAATTTATTCCTAAGACTGGAGTACAATTGCATTTATATAGTGGTGTTATTTGTAATTAACTGTGGGCCCGGATTGCACATGAACTGTGGGGTCGCGGTGTTCCAGTTGGAGCCAACTTTCTAAGGAATCCCTAATGGTCCCCACGCTAGCTCAAGATATTGGAAAATACTAATCCGACTTGAACTCTAGAAAGAAGAGTTTGGAAAGGAGAAACTTGCTAATTGCTTTGGAAGTAAGACTTCTATTTCAATTAGACAAGGGAGAGATTTGAAAGTCTATAAAATCTCTTGGACGTCCAATAAGACTCTCTCTTACGCCCAAAACCCTATTCGTGCAAGAGTTGCACGAGTTTCTCTCTCCTTCTCTCTTCTAGTTTCTTGGAGTTTCGAGTTGGGATTTCTCCTGAAGATTCCACCACTCTTCTTGAGAAAAGAAATCCAATTTGGGTCATAGCGTGGAAGGCTAAGAGGTATTGAAGATTCTCATCATCAAGTAGAGTCGCAACTTCTCCATTAGAGCACTGCAGATCTCCAAAGGTATAATCTACTTCTTTCATGTCGTAGATTATTATGGATATTTAGTGCTATTTGATTCTATCTTTTAGATAGAATATTTACTGTACATGGTCACGAGATTGAGGGTAATGCTTCCTAGATTGGGTTTTTGGTCTTATGAATAGTTGATCCCTGTGTCAAGTGGGTCAAAAGTTTTGAAAATCTATCCACGAGACCCACCTACTTCCAACAGCAGTTTGTTTGACGACTAATGCTAAGTCTCATTTAGTGTCGTATTCCTCATCACCCCAATACTCACAGAACTGAGTTGGTGTTCCATACATCCACATGCATCAATAAGATCCACATTGGCCTAATCAGTATATCACACAAATGGATGCACCTCATCCTATTAGTCACTCAAGGATTGTGCTTATTGTGATTTAGAGGTTCATTGATCATTCTTGTCTAGGGATTTCATTTCTTCATCACCCGTGTCATGACCTGAGCTTGAGAATCAATAGGTTAGGGTTAATCCTGAGGCGTGACATGTGTACTCCCGTGTAATTCACACCTAGAACAAAATCTAAAAGAAATTACACAAGGAATATTCACATACCTACACGTGTGAGGTACTTTTAACGGACATTTGTACAAAGCATTTATCACTCACTCGGAAGCCTGTCAATATCACCAATAATTTTTTTTTTCAACAGATAAACATTTCTAATGTATCCATTCATGAAACAGTACACACTAAAATACCAAATAAAAATAAGAAGAAGAACGTAACTACATGATAAGTATGATATGTACGTATAGGAATTTGTACAAGGGTGAGTAGGCATATCTTCTCAAAAGAGAATAAAGTCTATGGACAATAATAAAGATCTATATTGTCTCAAAAGGAGAGGGGATCATGAACTATGCATGACAAAATAAAAACTAATGCAATGTCATGAGACCCTAATGCATCTAAAACCCAAAATAAGAAGGCCAAAAGATAATCGTGTCGCGCTCCGTAGGTGGATCAGTCAGATTGCTTTTGCTGTCCACTCATCGAAGCTTGAAATGACCCAATAGGCCTCCTCCTAATCCTCCTTGATCTTCACAAGATCGAGACTGGGATCTGAGCCTATAACACCATTAGCAAAATATAATTATAATTAAAGTAACGTGCGTTATATTTAAAAGAATCATTAACAATTGATCATGAAGTCAATTTAGTATACTAGGCATGTTGTGCATTGAATGAAGCATGATATAAGAATTAACTACAAGAAATACTTTACTATTTGGTTACTACATTTGCTCTATCCTCCTAATAGGGATCTTTGCATTGGAAACACCAATGCCCTGACCAAAGGTATGATTGGGTCCCTACATTCATGGACTTCGGAAGCTCCAAAGGCATGCTGCAGCGGTAGCATTCAATCACTGCACCAAAATCAACCCCGCCGGGTATCATAAAGCTGAAGCTGAGTAGAGCCAGACTATTTTGAATAATATAATTGAAATTGAGTCATTCGTGCAATTCATTTCATTATAAACAATTCATTAGACTTTCAATTCATGCTTACTCAATTCAATATTGATAATAGGAAAGCCGTATATCAAGAAACGTTTAACTAGCATCAATTCAATATAACCATTTCAATAAGGAAAGCAATTATAAGGATTTTAATATGCCATGCAATTCAAATTAGAAGACCAAGGTGATTTACAAACTAACCGTAATCTAGTCATTCATTGTTTCTAACCATGCATGATGATGTAGTTTTAAGTTATCTAATACACAGTTGTCCTTATTTGGTATCACATTATGTAAGAAAGGTGTATCAAAGTCCCTTAAACCAACACCCATTGCGAGGTGCTAAACAAATGAACAACATTACATGAATGAGTCTTGGCCCTCAAGACATTCCATGTTAAGTAATTTTCCATTGGCCAAATGATTAGCATAAAGGATCCTAGAATTAAGGCCCTACAAGGTCTTCTGAAATGCCCCTAATTTTCTAGAAGTTTTTGGGTCTAATGGCTTAGCTGTGGATAACCTACGGCTTAGCTGTGGCTTCTTTGAAAATTGAATCCAAATATTCAGCTTAGCCATGGTTAGCCTACAGCTTAGCCGTAAGTGGCCTACGCCTTGGCTACGGCATAGCCGTAGTGCATTCCCGTCTAAGCCGTGATCCTAACCGTAGAGGAAAAGTTTCAGAAAGTTTCGATTTTCAATTTTTTTATCAGACTTGGTTTTTATAAGGCTTGGCCACAACACATCTTCTGGCTTAGTCGTAAACTTCAGAATTTGTAAAGTAGATTTAGTTTCAGAACACTTTTCTTCAACCCTTGATAATGGGTTTAGATTGCATATCTACATTTCATTCCAATGTAGTGATCCACCCTCAATTCAATCATCTAACACTTACAATTCACATTTCACTATTTATTCAATTTATTCTATTACGCATTTGATACAAGAATGGAAAGAGCTGAAAATCAAATTAAAAGTTTAATAGATTTACAGGAATCATATGGTACCAACATGCATTCAACAATAATTAGCTTATACTTGCCTTTGATTATAAATTCAAGTCACTATCCTTCTCTTGGCTCAACTTGAGAAGAAGAGTCCACTGTTCTTGGCCCTAAATTCCATGCATGTAAGGAAGAATAAAGAAGATGAGTGCAAGGTGAAGATGAGAGTCTTCTTGACTCTATTGAACCCAAAACTCTATAAATGGGTAGGAGACCTTACCTTAGGAACTGGTTTGGAAGAAGAGGTACTCAGCTCTTACACTACAAGGGTGTGGGGTGAAGTAGAAGACAATGGGGATGATAATGGTGACTTCCAATTACACATGCAAGCCCATAGCCTGTTGCTTAATAAGAGAATGGTGATGGAAGGAAAAAAGGGAAGAAAAACCCCTACCGCACAAGGAAGAATGAAATGAGCAAATAGAATAAGGCTTGGTGGGTTTTAGATACAAAGCTTTTCAGGATTACAAAAAGGTCCTAATTGTTAATTATTCTTTTAATTTAAGTCATTTAAGGGTCCACATGGCCTAATTGGAGTCAAATGAATTTAGAATCAACTTGAAATTTGTTATGCTCGACGAGACGAACATGATGATGTCAATATGTAATGCATATGATGCAAGAATCAAAAATCTAAAATTACGATAAAGGCTTTCCTTTACCTAGGTAAGGTCAACCCCACCCAAACTACCTATCTATGACCCGAACTTGACCCATTAGACTGAATGAGACAAAAAAAACTCAATCTAATCTAATTAGAGATTAAGCATCTTTATTTAGATTAATTCTATATTAATTAGCTAATATCTTCCTTAATTAATTGCTACACATGCTTAACTGGGTTAGTGTGTTACATCCTCCCCTGCTTAGGAATCAGTTAGTCCTCTAAATGAAAACATACCTGTGTGAAAAGGTTAGGGTATTGCTGGGCCATCTGCATCTCTAGCTCCCATGTGGCCTCATCGAGACCATGGTGCTCCAAAAGGACTTTGACCCATCTATGGCCCTTGTATGCAGCACTTGTTTTTTTGTACCCACGATACGGAGCAGACGCTCAACGTACAATATATCCGGTTGAATCTGAACATTATCATACCGAATGACGTGGGTAGGATCTTTGACATACTTACAGAGCATCGAAATATGAAACACATCATAAACTCCAGAAAACTCAACATGGAGTGCTAATCTGTAGGCCAAATCACCAACTTTACCATTGATTTCAAATGAGCCTACATATCTTGGAGCTA
Source organism: Sextonia rubra (assembly GCA_037013555.1). Classification (NCBI taxonomy): domain Eukaryota; kingdom Viridiplantae; phylum Streptophyta; class Magnoliopsida; order Laurales; family Lauraceae; genus Sextonia; species Sextonia rubra. Next base: position 79,826,039 of record JASUAD010000001.1, read on the forward strand.
ACTTGCCCTTTTGCCCAAAACAAATTGTGCCTTTCATAGAAACACCCATTCACCAATTTGAAATTCCAAGTCTCTTCTACGAGTGTCAGCATATCTTTTTTGCTTTAAACTGGCAGCTTTCAAATTCTCAATCACTTTTTGAGCTTTCTTAGTAGTTTCTGCAATGATAGTCCATCCATGGAAACTTCTAGTTCCTACTTCTTCCCAACAAATTGGATTCCAACATTTACATCCATACAATGTTTCAAACGGAACCATGCCAATGCTCTCGTGGAAGCTGTTGTTGCAAATTCACACAATGATAGATGCTTATCCCATTCTTTATCAAAATTTAGGACACTAGCATGCAACATATCTTTCAATGTCTGAATAGTGCATTTGGATTGTCCGTTAGTACGTGAATAGCATGCGGTACTAAAACAAAGCTTAGTACCCATAGCTTCTTGAAAAGCCTTCCAAAAGGATGATGCAAATCTACTGTTATGATCTGAAACTATAGAGACTGGCATATCATGTAACCTTACAATCTTATCTACAAACTTCTTAGCCATCTCAGAGAAAATCATGCCCGTCTTAAAAAGGATAAATTGAGCTGACTTTGTTAATCTATCAACAATTACCCAAATTACATTATTCTTTTGATAATTGTGGGTAGACCGGATACAAAATCCATCGTAATATGTTCCCATTTCCAATAAGGAATATGCAATAGATGCAAAGAACCAGGAGGTCTCTGACAATCAACTTTCACCTTCTGACATGTAAGTCACCTAGCTATAATCCTGCTATTTCTCTTTTCATGTCGTTCCACCAAAAATGATCCTTCAAATTCCGGCACATCTTTGTGCAACCAGGATGCATTGTATATCTAGCATACTGCGCATCAGTCATAATTCTCTCCTTCATGCCATAGTGAGCTAGTACACATAATCTATTCCTAAAGTACAGCACACCATCTTCCAAACGAAAATCCAGTCTGTCAGCGATATGATCTTTAATTCTCACCAGATTATGATCTTCAAACTGTCTATCTTTGATTGCTTGAATTATTTCAAGTTGAAAGACAATTGTACTTGCAAACATCACCAAGTCATATACCAATTTTACCTCAACAGGCATGCCTTTAAATTCATCTTGCACAAATAGTGTACCAAACAAGGAAATTAGATTTGCGGGTTTTTCCTGCTAAGGGCATCTGCTACAATGTTCCCTTTCCCTAGATAATATTTGATAGGGAAGTAATTATCCTTAATGAACTCAAGCCATCTTTGTTGCCTAATATTCAAGTCATACTGTTCAAAAAGATACTACAAACTATGGTGATCTGAATAGGCTTCAAACTTCTTACCATACAGATAATGTCGCCAAAGTTTCAAAGCAAACACAATAGTTGCTAACTCCAAATCATGAGTAAAATAGTTCTTTTCATGTATTTTTAGCTATCTAGAGCCATACGCAATCACCTTGCCATTTTGTATCAACACACACACCAAGCTAACTCCGGAAGCATCTAAATAAATCACGAATCCTTCACTTCCATCTGGCAAAGGTAACACTAGGAGGTAGTTATCTTTTCTTTCGACACATTCTTCACTCCAAACAAATGGCACGTTCTTCTTAGTCAGCTTTGTCAATAGGCCCGATATTTTTGAGAAATCTTGAACAAATCTTCTATAATAACCTACAAGTCTAAAGAAACTTCTAATCTCTGTCACATTCTTTGGACTTTGCCAATTTATAACTGCGTCAACCTTTGCTGGATCAACTGCCAAACCATCTCCTAATATGATATGACCTAGGAAAGTCATTTGCTCAAGCCAGAAATCACATTTCTCTAATTTTGCATATAATCGATGTTCCCTCAACAACTATAATGACTTCCTTAAATGGTCTGCATGCTCCTCTGCTATCTTAGAATATGCTAAGATATTATCAATTAAGACTACTACGAATTGATCCCAGAAAAGAACGAAGACCCTATTCATCAAAGCCAGAAACACAGCAGGTGCATTAGGCAAGCTAAAAAGCATGATGAGAAATTCATAGTGGTCATACCTTGTTCTAAAGGTTGTTTTGCCAATATCATCATCTTTAACTCTCAACTAATGGTAACTAGATCTCAGATCTATTTTCGAAAAATACGCAGCACTCTGGAGTTGATCAAACAATTCATCAATTTCTTATATTTACCTTGTTCAACTGTCGGTAATCGATACCCATTCTAAGATTGTCGCCTTTCTTCTTCACAAACTACATCGGGGCTCCCCACTGTGACACATTAAGGAGTACAAAACCCTTATCAATCAGATCCTACAACTGTTTCTTCAATTCTTGTAGCTCTGCAGGAGCCATCCTATATGTGGCTTTGTTGATTGGAGTTGTATCCAGCATAAGGTCAATAGAGAAGTCAACCTCTCTAACAGGAGGTAAATTAGGGACTTCATTAGGGAATAGATCTGTGAATTCACAAACTATGGGGATTTCCCCGAGTTTTTTTAGCTGCTTCTTTTCAAAGATAAAGGCAATGAAGCCTTCACATCCCTTGCGTATCATTCAATTTGCTTTAAATACGGAGATGACTCGCTTAGACGTTTTCTTCTTACTTCCTTCGAAACGGAACTTGTTACCTAGATTGAAGTTAATCGTCCTATTATAACAATCCACATAGGCATAATACCTTGCAGTCAATCCATTCCAAAGATGACATTGAAGTCTAACATAGAAAGCAAAATCAAGTCAACTGGGAGTTGACGACCTTCGAATCAAATATCACATTGGGGGTAGTATAGACTACCTTCTATCATCTTGCCTACAATAGTAGACACCATTAACACAGATGATAGCTGCCTAGGCCACTCCTGTAATTTAATAGCAAAATGAGGTGCTACGTACGAATGCATAGACCCAAATCAAATAATGCTTGTGCTTTCTTAGTAGCTATAGAAATGATACCTTCTACTACATCATTATCCTCAGCACTCTCATAAGTAGTGGCATAGGCGAGGGCATTCTAACGGTTCTGCTTTTGGCCTTGACATTGCTGTTGCTATTTAGCTTGAGAAGTGGGTACGGCAAATCACTATTGCTAAACAAACTTGTATTTTGGACACTGAGCCATCTGATGCTCCATAGAACAACAAATCAGACAAGCTCCCATCTTCTTCTAACATGCCTTAGTCATATGAGGCTTCTGACAAGAACCACACTTCCAAGCTGATTTACCAAGACTAGCCTGACCACCCTTAATCTTCTTCTGAGCTTGTCCCTTGCAACTAAAAGATGTGTTTCTTTTGGGGTCCATTGCTCCCTTCTCGTGGGGATTAGCCTCTGTGGAGTAATCTCTATCTACTGCATCATCAAAGGTAGCTGGTCTTTGAAAAGTTATAACATAATCCTTATACATCGAATTCAAGCCAATGATGAACCTATTGACCTTCTTCTCCTTTGTATTGATCATATCTTCTACATACTTGGAAAATTGGGTAAAAGTATATGCATAAGATGCCGTAGACATCTGTTGCTACTGTAATGCCATGAACTCAACTTCTTTCTCCCTTTAAACATGTGTAGGAATAAACTTCCTTCTAAACTGTTTCTTGAACGTTTCCCACACTGTAGCTCCAGGCATATCTTTGTAAGAGTCTCTCATGCTTTTCCACCAAGTTTTAGACACACCACAAAACGTGGAAGCGGTAAGCAAGGTTTTCTGCCTGTTAGTGCATACCATTGTGTCAAACATATCATCGATATGTTCTAGCCACTCATCTGCTTGCAAGGCATCTTCTTTGCCAAGGAACTTTGCAGCCCTACACTTCTAAACTTTTCATATAGAGCATTTGGATCATTCTCTTTTAGCAGAACTACTACTTATTGCTCAACATAGGGTTGAAGTAAGGGCTAACTCTACTTTTCAATAATAGCATTCATTTGTGCTTGCATAGCATGCACTGCTTGCATTTATGCTTGCATAGATTGGGACTGCGCTTGTATAGCTTGCATGACTTTTATAAATCGGTCCTTAGTATTCTGAGGTGGTAGTGGAGGAGCAGATCCTGTAGTTTCTATAAGTGGATTCATGTTAACCTCATCGTTGTTGCTTGTACCCGATCTGGATGCCATTTCCTGCAAAATGAAATCAATCCTAAATTAGGAATACCCATCTAACCCCCTATACCAAATCAAATAATTAGACTATAAAGTCAAATATTAGATATTCATATCCTCACCATGTTCATACACTTTTAAGTCTTCTAAATGACTATTTTATGCTCTGATACCATACTAATACATATGTCATGATCCGAGCCCAAGAATCCATAGGTTACGGTTAATCCCAAGGCTTGACATGCATACTTCCATGTAATTCACACCTGGACCAGAGTCTAAGCAAAATTACACAAGGGATATTCACATACTTATACGTGTGAGGTACTTTTAACAAATATCTATCCAGAGCATCTATCACGGGAAAGCCTGTCAATATTATAATTTTTTTATTTAATAGATAAACATTTCCAATGTATCCATTCATGAAACAATACACACTAAAATACCAAATAAAAAAAAGAATAACATAACTACATGACAACTATGATATGTACGTCTAGGAATTTGTACAAAGGTAAGTAAGCATATCTTTACAAAAGAGAATAAAGTTTATGAACAATAATAAAGATCTACATTGTCTCAAAAGGAGAGGGATCATGAACTATGTATGACAAAATAAAAATTAATGCCATGTCATGAGACCCTAATGCATCCAAAATTGAAAATAAGAAAGCCAAAAGATAATCGTGTTGCGCTCCGTAGGTGGATCTGTCAGACTACTTCTGCTGTCCACTTATCGAAGCCTGAAGGGACCCCCATAGGCCTCCTCCTGAGTCTCCTCGATCTTTGCAAGATCGAGACTGGGATCTGAGCCTACAACACCATTAGACAACTATAAATAAGACTATTCAGCAAACTATAAGCATAATTAAAGTAATACGCGTTGTATCTAAAAAATCATTAACAATTGATCATCGAAGTCAATTTAGTATACTAGGTATGTTGTGCATTGAATAAAATATGATATAAGAATCAACTACGAGAAATACTTTATGATTTGGCATTACATGTGCTATATCCTCCCAATAGGGATCATTGCATTGGGAACACCAACATTCCGGCCAAAGGTAAGATTGGGTCTCTACGATCATGCAGTCAAAAAGCTCTAAAAGTATGTTACAGTGGCACCATTTCAATCTACTACACCAAAGTCAACCCTGCTGGGTATCATAAAGTTGAAGCTGAGTAGAGCAGACCATTTCGAATCATATAATTGAAATTGAGTGATTCGTGCAATTCATTTCATTGTAAATAATTCATTAGACGTTCAATTCATGCTTACTCAATTCAATATTGACAATAGGATAGCCATATATCAAGAAACATTTAACTAGCATCAATTCAATATAACCATTTCAATAAAAAGAGCAATTATAATGATTTCAATATGCCATACAACTCAAATTAAAAGAATCAAGGTAATTTATAAACCAACCCTAATCTAGTCATTTATTGTTTCTAACCGCGCATAATGATGTAGTTTTAAGTTTTCTGATATATAGTTGTCTCCATTTGGTGTCACATTATGTAAGGAAGGTATATCAAAGTTCCTTAAACCAACACTCATTAGGAGGTGCTAAACAAATGAACAATATTACATGAATGAGTCCAAGCCCTCGAGATACTTCATGTTAAGTAATTTTCCATTGGCCAAATGATTAGCTTAAAAGAGACAAGAATTAAGGCCCTATAAGGTCTTCTTGAATGCCCCTAATTTTCCCTAAGTTTCAAGGTCTTATGGCTTACCATGGATAACCTACGGCTTAGCTGTGGCTTCTTTGAAGATTGAATCCACATCTACGGCTTAGCCATGGTTAGTCGGGTGGTGCACAGCTTGGCCACGGATTCCCTAACTTCCTTATTTTCTTTGACTTCCTTTTTTTTTTTCTCTAGAGACTGGCATTCAACTTCCTCTGCAGCTGACTCTATGGCTGGCAAGAAAAAGCGCTCGCCAAAGCCAAAGCCCCCAAATCCACACCAGGATTAGATTAAATCTAAGCTTATAGCCTACTAAGTTTCGCTGATGATCATGATGGGAAGATCAATATTGTTCGGATTGCCTTAAAGCAAAATATAGAAATGAGCCTGCCATCTGATTTGCCGGAGGATATCTTCAAAGAAGCTAAACTTCATCTGGAAAAGTAACCTACGACTACTGGTGAACATGAAAGTGGTCCTACTCAGCTAGAAGAAGTCACTCCAGTTACTGGATCTGAATCTGATGACGAGGTTAGGTCAGTTTCATTGTTGTCTAATTTTCCTGATCTAGGACAAGATCCCTTGTTTGTTGGAAGTCTCTACGACATCCCTATCCTCTCGGAAGCGTCAATGCCACTTGATTACCTTGATCAGCGCCCTCACTCTACTAAGGAGGGCCCCTCTCCAAACCTATCATCTCAAGATCAGATACCAGAACCTCATGCAGCTTCTCCAAAGTTTGCCTTAAATCCTGATTAGAGTGGTATAAATTGCCCCTCCTCAGAAAACCATGCAAAGCGTGGTCCCGGACCTCTTTCATGGTCATCACTATTCACCCCTATCAGGTCCTTTTATAGATCCCTTGCGGATATCCAGGCAGCTACCCAGGGTATGCACAAGGCCACCCTTATAGAAGAAGATGTTACTAAAGCCACCTAGGTCCAACAAAGCTCACTAATTGGGTACTTCATTGGCAAATGCCCGAGCTATTTTGCAATGGAAACAGCTCGGGGAAAAACATGAAAATAGTGTGACTTCTAGATCTATACTATGGAGGATGAATTCTTCTTATTCAAATTCTCCTCCTTTAAATAAAGTCAACAGGTGTTGGAAAAAGTCCCTTGGGTGGTCTATGGGCACCCTCTCATCCTAAAATGGTGAAGTATTGCAGTATCCATGCAAAGATGTGAATTTGAAACCATCTCCCTCTGGATTACGTTTCCAAATCTGAACTTTTGCTTTCGGTCAAAATCTGGCCTAAGCAAAATAACTAGTCTTATTGGAAAACCCCTGTACATGGACAAAGCTACAGCTGAAGGGACTAGACTTTCCTTCGCAAGAGTGTGGAGGTTGGTGTCCTTTCTACTCTGCCTACAGATATCACAATAGAGTACAAGGGTGAATGCTTCCAATAAAGAGTAGAGTATGACTGGAAGCCCTCTCCTTATAAGCATTACAAAACTTTCAACCATTCTGATAGCAATTGTGCTCTTCGGCCTGAAGACAAAGCAAGTTTGGGTGCCAAAGACAAAGAGCCCCACAAGGACTTCAACTGACAAGGTAAACTCTACAACTGTACACACTAGGAACTATGATGTTCATCCCCCAGCAGTAGCTCACGGTGATAAGCATATCCACCATCCAGGTCACCCTCATCCAGCTTAGGGTGATCAGAATAGCCTTTATCCAGTTCAGGAGAATAGGTTCCACTGCCTTTCAAACCTTAAAGGGGATTCTGAACCCCCTCTTGATGGCTACGTCCATAGCACAGTCATATTGACGTTTGCAGCTCTCCATAGCAAACAAGTTCAAAGGGAGAAAAAGGCTTCAAGAAGCCACACACCCCACACCCCCCCCCCCCCCGACCCCACCCCCCCCCCCCCCCCCCCCACCCCAACAACAAAAACACCTTTCAGGGACTCCTCCCTCAAGAATTTCTGCCCCCTCTAGGGAAGTCGGACTGCCGTACTGGTGCTTCTTCCTCAAAGCACAAGAGTCGACTAAAGAATTAAAGAGTTGAGAACTGGGGTAACCCCCCCGCTACTAACAGTGACAAATGAGTCTCCTTTTGTGGAATATGGGGGAATGAATAGGTCTCCCATGCAAGAAGACATTTACAATAAAATTAAAATTTTGCAGCCTTCCTTTGTTGGTCTACTTGAAAAAAAAATCAAGCCTTCTTCAAGCTATAAGATTCAGCAAAGACTAGTCCCAACAAACTGGTTAGAAGTGTCAAATGTGGAGTCTGGGGACACAAAAAGGATTTGGATTCTATGGGATTCAAAGGTTTTCTCTCTCAGAGTGATAGACAATTTGTACTAAGCTATGCACTATCAGATTGCCTCCACTAGCATCTATTTTTACCTTATTGTTTGTTATGCTGCCACCTCCCCTACCATGTGTAAGGACCTCTGGAGCAAAATCCTTCACTTCTCGCAATCTGTCCGTAATAGTGTGCATGGATTGTTGGAGGGGATTTCAATCAAGTTAGACGGGCTTCTAAGAAGTTGCCCCCCGCGCCCCGCCCCCCCCCCCCCCCCCCGAGAGAGTGCCTTACATGGTGAAGTTTAATGCTTGTGTTGATAGTGCTGGGCTTTAAGACATTCCCATGCTGGTCCATCCTTTACTTGGACTAACTCCTCAATAGGCTCCTCGAGAATTTACAGTAAACTAGATAGAGGCTTGGGGAATTCTTACTTCTTTCAAATGAAACCATTCACGTGTGAAATTCTTAATGCGGGATTATCTAATCATTCTGCCTTACTTTTCACTCCTAAAGTTTCTTAGCAACGAAAGGCCTCCTTTAGATACTTTAATTGTTGGGCAAAGATGGCTGGCTTCTTAGATATTGTCAGGGAGGCTTGGAGTTCGGAGGTGTCAGGTATACCTATGTTCAGAGTGGTTACTAAGCTAAAGAGAGTCAAAGTCAAGCTTAAGGAATGGATAAGAGGGCAGCAAACAATGCCCACAAGAATTCAGATTACTTAGATCCGGTTGGACTCAATTCAGGTCTAGCTTAACCAGGATCCTAACAACATGCTCCTTCAGGAGAATGAAAAGAACGCTAAATCCTCCCTGGACAGTTTACTAAGAATGGAGGAGAGTATGCTCAAACAAAAGTCAAGGGACCAATCTATAAACCTTGGTGATAGTAATAGCAAATACTTCTATGGTCTTATATGATAGCATCAGGCCTCCTCTTTTATTCTATTTGTTATGGATGTTTATGGAGTGCAACACCGTGAGTCCAATGCTGTAGCGAAGGTTGTTGTAGATCACTTCAAAAATGTGCTAGGTCCTCATCAAAATGGTGATCCCTCTGTCCCTCAAGTTAAGCCTCCTCGTCATCTTTCTAAGGATGACATTCTTCAAATTGGTCTTCCCGTAACTACAGATGAAATTGATAATGCTGTCAAGAGGGGTAACCCAAATAAAGCTCCTGGCCCTATCGGATACAACTCTCGTTTTTACAAAATTTGCTGGCTAATTATTGGAAAGGAAATCTCCCTTACTCTTCAAGAGTTCTTTACCTCTTCTAAGCTCTTGGGTCAGCTGAAGCATACTTTTATTGTCCTTGTCCCCAAGGAGGAGAACACCTCAACTCCAGACAGGTACAAACCTATCTCACTTACTAATGAACTCTACAAAATTATAACCCAAATTTTGATTGGGAGAATGAAACCTCTGATGTTCATGCTTGTGAGGCCAACGCAATCTGCCTTCATCCGTGGGAGATCCGTATTTGATAAACATCCTACTGGCCTAAGACCTCCTTAATAGGTTTCACATGCACAGAGGAAGACCCCGTATGTGCCTCAAGCTTAATCTAGCCAAAGCCTATGACACTGTCACATGGGATTTTCTACATAATGCTCTAAGGATGTTTAGCTTCCCCAGTCATTTTATAAACCTCATCATGGCTTATGTCCAATCCCCATCATATTCTGTTCTAGTAAATGGACTGGTTGAAGGGTTTTTTCAAGGTAACTGGGGACTTCGATGAGGATGCCCTCTTTCACCCTTCCTTTTCACTTTGGTTATGGAATGCTTCTTCTCTCACTTGGATGTTCTTGCTAGAACAAAAGTCATTCCTTCACCTTACAACAAAGCTGGGCACTATGTTTCCCACCTTCTTTTTGTAGACGATGTGATGCTCTTTACTCTAAGTAGACCTCGACTTCCTCTGAAGCGAAGTAGTCCATTATGAGTTATCTTCTAATGGAAGAGGGCAAGTTCCCTTTTCGGTAACTAGGTATTCCTCTTTCGATGAAGAAGTCATCCTTTCAAGACTGCACTGGCCTTCTAGAAAAGTACCACAAAAAGTTATCGAGTTAGAGAGCTAAAACTTTATCTTATGCAGGATGGCTTGAGCTTATTAAATCTACTTTGGCTTCAGTTCTGTTGCACTAGGCGAGTGTGTTCAGTTACTTCTAACCTTGTTAGATGTGCTAGAACAAATCACTAGGAGATTCTTTTTGGGCAACTGGAATCCAAATCCTATTGGCTCTATTGCTTAGGATACCATTTGCCTGCCAAAGGAAAAGGGTGGCCTGGGTATCTCGAGATCGAGAAAGGTTAATGAGGCAACCCTCCTCCATTAGCTTTGGAATATTGCTACGAGCAAAGACAACTACTAGACGCACTTGTTTCGAGTTAGATACTTTTAGTATAGATCGTTCTAGGAGGTCCCCATCCCTCAGGCTGCTTTTGGGGATGGAAATCCATCCTTCAGCTAAGGGACCTGGCTCTACCCCATATCAAGCATCTCATAGGGGATGGAGCTTATACATCCTTCTAGTATGACCCTTGGCTACCTAAAGGGCAAGCTGTTACTGATCATGAGCTCCAAATGCAAAGCCGCAATATAGTAATAAAAACTAATGAGACCAGGTCAATCCAAAGGAAGCAATGTGTTCTAAGTTTCTTTTGCAACTTGCACCTGCCCTAAATAAAAATCTACAACTAGCCAAATTTAAAAACTAACAAATACAAGCACCCTATTTACCAAAATTAAGTTAGTTACAACAAAATAAAATGAAACAGACTAAAATTAAAACTCCTAAATCTAAAACTTCCTAAAAAAACTAAAGTTGATGCAAAATGACACACAGGTTAGAACTTCCAAAACTAGAAAACTTTGCAATTCAAAATCTTCAATTAAAACAAGTTTAGAAAGATATTTTAACTTTGGAAATTATCTAAAATAGTCAAAAACATAATACTAGAAACAAAATTAAAATTAGAAAGTTAGTAAAGTAAGTAATGTAATGCATGCCATGTAACTAATGCAAACCTAATCTAAATATAATAGTTGAAGAACACACTTACTGAATACATGAATTCAATAAAAAAAATAGCAAGGAAAAAAGATTGAAAAACAAAGGAAATATGCATGAATGAATGTGAACTAGTAACAAAAATTCTGCAGTGCAGAATTTTACTACAAAGGTGAGCTGTTCTTGGACTGTTTTCATATCTGAAACTAAAGTTTTTCTGAGCACAATTGAGATGAAAATTTCAGTTTTTAAAGGTGCTTCCAGCAATATTTTTAGTCCATGAACTTTCCAATTTAAAAAATTCAAGAATGCATGAGAACTTGACATGTGTAGGCACCAATACAATGTTGCAGAATATTCTGAATTATATGCACTGGAACTTAGATTTCATATCTGAATCATGTTTAAAATCTTTCTCCAAATCATAATTTTTCAGATCTTTTAAGTCTTCAAATATGATCCACAAGTTACCCAACTGAATATACCCAAATATGAACTGATTGTTGCACCAAAATTTCTACAATTATAGACTATTTTTTGACAGATTTGGGCATCTTATTACACATTTAGATCTGAATTTTAAATTCAGTCAGAACAACTCAAAAACAAGATTCCTTTGGCACCTTACACATGTGAAGAAACTCACCAATAAGTGATGCATGCTATGACAAAACTTTTAGTTATTAAACTATGCATAAAACAAAACATTAAAACATAAAGAACATAAAAAATAAATAGAAAAATTGCAAGAATATAAATGTATGGTGAGACAAAAATTTAAATGTAATGAGTAATAAGGAATTTAAATGTGTGGAATAACAAGGAATTTAAATGTGTGGAATAACAAGGAATTTAAATGTATGGAAGTGCAAGAAAATAAATGTGTAGAAGTGTATGATTTTTTTTTCTTTTCCTGAACTCTTTTTTTATCGTAGATTATGTTTGCTCAAATCATGTTCTTAGGCTTCTTTGGGTTGTCAATCCAAGAGAAACAAGGTTAAAAACAAATATCAAGCATTCAATATCAATGAAATAAAATGAAGTAAATAAAAATGAAAGCACACACTTTTACTAGATATGAATGTTTTTACATAAAGATAGAGAATAAAGAAAAAAAAAACATTACATGATCTAGAATGAAAAATCCTCTTCTAGTGGAAGCTTCAAGTTAGAAAGAGCCTTCTTAAATAGAGAAATTATGGAGAGAAAGATGGAGAGGGTGGAAGGAGAGAGCTAAAGAAAGGAGGTCTCTTCTTTCATGAAGAATATGGGAGAGAGATTCTCTATTTATACTTTTTTTCTTCTACTCTTTTTCAAAGAAGGTTTTATATTTGGCTTTCCTTCTTTAGGTAAGTCTTCTTTTTAGCCAACAAGTCTTCTAAGTTTAAGATAAGATAAGATTCTTTCTCTTGCTAGAATTTTAAGTGTATCCATCTTTCTTAGCTAACACTTGCCAAAGGATAGGGCCTACCTTTGATAAGACAATTCAATCCCAAGTAGAAAAATTACAGCCACCTTCTTGGGGTCATAACTTTATTGTTTTAACTTCAATTGATACAATCTTAGGTCCTACGGATATTTACTCAAAAATAGCTTTCCAACGGTAGGTAGATTGTCCAAATCTGACGTTTGGTTTGAGAGTTATGACCATTTTAATATATGCTGTACAAAGAAAAATGGGATTGACTTTTTATTTTTGAATTCTCCTTCTTTGACTTTTCTTTCTTGAATTTTATCCACCTTAGCTTTCTTTTCATACATTAATTTTGAATTCTTGTAACAATTGGAGAATAGGACCCCTTTCTTGAAGATTCCATGAGTGTGTCCCCACACATGCCCACACATGCGAATATGTGTGTGGGACTTTGAAGTCAACTTTGCAAATTTTTCTTCTTTTTTCTTTTTCTCTTCAACTCTTCTCTCCTTTCTTTTGAAAATCATTTCTTTGCTTCAATTCTTTGAAAATGGGACCCATGTCATCGATTTCCTATTAAACAAATGTGAATTCATGTGAAAAGATAATTTTAACCTTAAAATCATGACTGTGGGCCCATCTTTCATGAAATGACAATGAAAATGCACACTATTTTTCATAATTTTATGTATGAACTAATGGTGATGAAAATTGAATTTATGTCATGAGAAAACTAAATATTCACAAAACTTTCCAAAAATAGACTTTTCAAAAATGGAAAGTTTCATGAATGTATGCAAAAAGTGTGATTTTTAAGCAAATTATGCATGAATGCACTACAATGATATATAAATGCATGGAGCCACAAGATCACACTAAATGAGACTCTTTTAAATCATTAAGTCCTTAAAATCAGTCAAAATGTATATGAAAATATGCATTTTTAAAGTCTCATCAGTTACTTTTACATCAAATAGAGAAGTGATAGAGTTGGGTATTGGAAGAAATGCTTGGGTTAAGCATTTTGTTGCCAAGGCTGGTCGGCACCTTCCTCAACCTTTACCGCAGTGCTTAGCTCCCATTGCCCTGCTTATGCATCAACTGCTAGCTCCTAAAGTTTCCTTCAAAGATGAAGCTGTTTGGACCTACACAGAGTCAAGTTCCTATTCCTTTTCCTCTACCATCCAGCTGACTAGACCTTCTTCTCACTTACCTGATTCCTTATGGGCTAACCTTATATGGTTTACAGGCCATATCTCGAAACACTCTATTACTACCTGGATGTGCTGTCTAGGCAAGCTAAAAACCAGGACTTTCCTCCGGACTAGGGGAATTCAATGCCCCACTCAATGTGTCTTATGCAACAGATGTAAGGAGGATCTAGATCATCTGATGATTCTTTGCCCTTTTACTCAGGAGGTTTGGAATGGGTTGATGCTGAAAGTGGAGATTCTCCCCCCTCATCCAACCACCCTGTTGAACAGGATGTCTGCCTGCATCATTATCCTTCAAGGTTTGTCTGAGGGGGTGGATTGTCTAGCTTACCTCATGTTTCGTGCTTTTGTTTAGAATATTTGGAAGGAAAGAAACTTCAGAATCTTCTATCAGAGGGCTCAGCGTCCACTGCAAGTGCTGTCTGATATCCATCAGCAAATCCAACGCAGAATTATGTTCCTACATGCCCACTTTCCTCCCCCCGTTTCACTAGTGGTAGAACCTGCCCCTAGATTATGTCCCCCAACCCCCACTACGGCCGCCCTTAGCCGGCTGCTGCTCTGGATGGAGATTGTCTCTCCTTCAACTACATGGAAGCATTGCAGGGATTGTTTGGCATCCTTTCGGCTGTCTTGTCTTAGCTATCATGAAGTCTGATGATCCTTGCGGCATTTTGGAGATCCTTCAAGCTGTCCAGTACCATTTCTTATCTCATGTTAGCTTGGAGGGGGAAGGAACACTGCATGACGCTTTACTGGACCCTGATTGCTCTCCTTGGAGGGAGAGGTTTCTTTACAGGAAGCTCATTAAGATCACGAAGGGCTTCCCATCCTACAAACCTACTCCTATTTCTTCTATTGCAAAGAGACTTGAGAGGAGGATGAAGATAATCCACACCACACCACAACCCCAACACCGCGCCACCCACCCCCCCCCAACCAACACTTCATTGGACTCTTATGCATGTTCTGTGCTGATTGAAGAAACTATGACTTAGCTTCTTTTTCTGGTTTGGGCTGGCTGATTCTATGTGTTGTGTTGTGTCTTAGGCATGTAGCCTAGCTTTTGGATTCTTTTGTGTTTCTTCACCTTTTTGGCCCCCTGTGGGTTGTACATTCTTTGTATTCCTTCTTATTTTCATTTAATTGGAAATTTTAACTTTTCTAAAAAAAAGATTTATAGGAATCAAATTAGCTTATACTTGCCTTTGATTATGAATTTAACTTATTAACCTTCTCTTGGCTCAACTTAAGAAGATGAGTCCACTATTCTTGGCCCTAATGCCATGCATGTAAGGAAAAATGAAGGAGATGAGTGCATGGTGAAGATGAGAGTCTTCTTGACTCTATTAAACTAAGAATTCTGTAAATGGGTAGGAGATCTTACCTTAGGAAGTGGTTTGGAAGAAGAGGTGCTCAGCTCTTACACTACAAGGGTGTAGGGTGAAGTAGAAAACAATGGGGATGATGATGGTGACTTCCAATTACACATGCAAACCCATAGCCTCTTGCTTAATAAAAGAATGGTGATGGAAGGAAAAAAGGGAAGAAGAACCTCTATAGCACAAGGAAGAATGAAATGATCGAAAGGAATAAAGCTTGGTGGGTTTTAGATACAAAGTTTTGCAAGATTACAAAAAGACCCTAATTGTTAATTATTCTTTTAATTTAAGTCATTTAAGGGTCCACTTAGCCCAATTGGAGTCAAATGAATTTGGAATCAACATGGAATTTGTCGTGCTAGAAAAGACGAACACGATGATGTCAATATGTAATGCATATGCTGCAAGAATAAAAATTCTAAAATTACAATAAGGGCTTTTCTCTACCTAAGTAAGGTCAACCCTACCTAAACTACCTATCCATGACCCGAACTTAACTCATTAGACTCAATGAGACAAAAATAAACTTAATCTAACTGAATTAAAGGTTAAACATCTTTATTTAGATTAATTCTATATTCATTAGGTAATATCTTACTTAATTAATCGCTAAACATGCTTAATTGGGTTTGGTGTGTTATAACCCACACATCAAAGGAAAGTAGATATGCATGGTTTGTTGCCGATATACTTGTTTTATTATTGATTCATTATTGATTCTCCATTGTTAACTGTTCTGCCTGATTTAAATGAATATGATAGATTTAGGTTTATAATTGATGAATGGGTAGATCGATGGTGATGGAAGGCTGTCTGAATGTATATTGGAGTGGGATTTAACCCTTGTTATTTCAGGTTCGAATGAGGGAAAAAGGAATAGGGAATGAATCCCTCTATTTCATTCAAAATAGGGATTTCCGCCTCACTAGACGTCAGGTCTGCTTTAGTGGATTTTATTGCCAACTCAAGTGGGTAAGAATTTGTTGCTGAATTTTTTTCGGTCTGTGGACCATAAGTGATGGAATATGGTGTTTGTTGTCTTCCATAATTACCCCTAGAAACTCCCTAAATACTTGGTTTGATTATTTGACCACATTTGACCCACAATTTGTTAAATCACTTTGGACCTTATGTAAGGAACGTGCTTTCGGGCATGCAATTCTCTTACGGGCATTATGGTTCAGGTACTATGTATAGATCACTTGAACTCTTGTGATGTGTGTACTTGATGAATCTTTATTTGGGATCCCTTAATTGTGACTATGCACCATGAATATGAGAGGGATGCATTGATTATACCTCACCTATGGTTTCAGTGGCAATGTTGGGTATGTGAATTGTCATCTTAACTTATGACTTTGACTTGAAATTAAACCTTAGCATTCAAGTTTGCATGCATCGTAATGATTCGAATTGTACACTAACTTACCTGTTGTGTGATGAGTCTCTAAAAATGCATATTTTTAAACACATTTTGAACTATTTTAAGGACTTATTAACTTGAAAGAGATTTATTTAGTGTGATATCATGGTTTCAAGCATTTTAAATTTATTTTATATTTTTCTGGATAAATTGTTTAAAAATCACACTTTTTGCATACATTTATAAACCTACTATCTTTGGAAAGTCTATTTTTAGAAAGTTTTGTGAAAATAATTTTTCTCATGAAATAAATTGAGTCTTAATCATCATTAATTCATTCATATAAAATTATGAAGAATGATGTACATTTTCATATATTTCATAAGAGATGGGCCCACAGTTATGCATATGTGATCTTAGGGGTAAAATGGTCTTTTTATATGAATTCACATTTGTTTTGTAGGAAATTGATTATATGGGTCTCATTTGTAAAGAATTGAGGCAAGGAATTGATTTTCAAGAGAAAGGAGAGAAAATTTCAAGAGAAAAAGAAATTAGAAGAAAATTTGCAAAAAGTCGGCTTCATAGTCCCACACACACATGCACATGTGTGGGGTACACTTGTAAAACATCCAAGATGGGGTCCATTTATTTGTTGCACATTTTCAAGAGATTTTAAAGAGAATTTGAAGAATATCTCATCAAAGATGGATAAGGAAATCCACATAGGAGTTCTTTTTGGAGAAGAAGAAGACTTAATTGGAACAAAAATAAAAAAAAATATCCAAGCAAGCTATTCCACGTCCAAAAGAGGATTTAATTCAGATTTTGGTTGAAAAAGAAAGGGAAAAAAATCAAGAGAGTTATCTTCAAAGATCTCTTCAAGTTTGGAGCCAACAAGGAGAACTTTCCAACAAAGGAAAGTTGACAATGAAAAGAGATAAAAGAGCAAGTTCTATACCTCATGTGGGCCAAGTTTGATTTCAAGAGAGGATTCTTATCCCTAAATTATCTCTCAAAAGATCTCAATGCAAGGTGGTACATACAAGAAAGGAAAGAAGCATCCAGGAGGGACTTCCAATCAAAGCAAGCAAGGAAAGAAGAGAAAAATAAAAGGAGAAAAAATCCCAAAAGATATTGCACGTCCAAAGCATTGTTTGGAGCCCTTTTTCTTTCTTTTTTTTTTAATTATTTTTAAGATTTTAAAGTTTGAAAAAGAGTAGGACTTGAAAAAGTATAAATAGGGCACCATTCTCTCATATTCTTCATGGAAGAATTACCCACCTCCCACCTCTAGATTTCTACACTCCATCTCTCCCTCTCTTATCTCTCCATCTTAAGTCATCAAGGAGGCTTAGCCCTAAAGCCACACCACCAACCATGAAGTGTCAACTAGAAGGAGGAATTCTCATCCATCCTAGTATGTAATTGTTTGCTTTTTATCTTCAATCTTTTGTAAAACAATTTCATGCTAGTAAAGTTTATTTCTTTTCAATTTTTTTTTTCTTGTGTGGTGTTCATAATTTTAGTCTTGTTTGTGATTGGGTTAATTTTCATTATTATTTAAATATTGGGATAGAATTGGAATCACAACTAGTAACCCATCTTAGTATCCTTTTCAATATACTTTGTTTCCTTGGATACATTGTATGTTTGGAGGCAATGTAAGATGGAGTTAAAGAGGTTTGAGTGAAAAAGGATTAGAGGCCAATTCTGAAATTTATTTTTACATAGAAAGGAGATTTGTTATTCTCACTTGGATTGACGACCCAAGATGAAGAATAAGACCCTAGGATAAAACTTCTAATATTTTTTAGCCCAAATTAAGATAAGGAATTGAAAGGAACAACCTACAGCCTTTGACTTCCTGTTATTACCACATTTGATTTCAGTTGTTATTACCGCCTTTGACTTCCTGTTATTACTGCCTTTGACTTTAGTTGTTATTACCGCCTTTGACTTCCTGCAATTTTATTTTATTTCCTGCACTTTCGTTATTTTTCTTGTTTGTTCATATTGATTTTAAGTTTTGTTTTTGCATAATTTGATGGTTGGATTAGAATTCATTGCATCTATTTTCATATCATAAGAATTTTGTGCATATTTAAGTTGCTAAAAATTGAGCTTTTGAATCTAAATTGAATGAAGGAATTCTGACTTAATACATAAACAGCATAACTTAATAGTTTCAGCAAACTGCAAAAAACAGTTTTTGACAAAAAGTTCGAAGTGGGTAGACCAGTCAAATCATAATATTTTTCTTTAAAACTTAGGAAAATTAAAGTTTAGGATGTGGTCTTTCATTCCCCAGAATTTCAGATCAAAATAATTTCGAAATGCTTGTGAACCAGAGGTTAAACTTTGCCAATCAGTGAACCCAAATCAGAATTTTTGCACAGAATTTTGCAAAGTTGTCATATTCATGCATTCATAACTTTTTCGTTTTAGATCCTTTTTTACTTCCGTTTTTTTTTGTTAGTTTCTTGCATCAGTAGAGCATAAATTCCAGCTATTAAATTTAGATTTAGGATGCATTACAATAGTTCAATCATGCATAAAATTTGCATCAGCATACTAGTTTTATACACTTAGAATTTTTCAGAATCTCATGGCATGCATTCATTACTAATTTTACTAACTTTCTAATTTTAAATTTGTTTCTAGTTTTATGTTTTTTTTGTTTTAAGTTAATTTCCAGAATTAAATATCTTTCTAAACTTGTTTTAATTGAAGATTTTAAATTCGAAAGTTTTTCTAATTTTGAAAATTCTAACTTAGGAAAGTTTTTTACTTTTGTTTATTTTTTTTCTAATATTGTTTAGTTTAGTAAGTTTCTAATTTTAGTTTTTATTTTTGGAAGTTCTAACTTGTGTTTTAGTTTTGCAGCGACTTTAGTTTTATTTTAGGAATTTTTAGATTTAGGTTTTTAGTTTTAGGAAAGTTCCATTTGTTTGTAATTAGTTTAATTTTGGTAAGTAGGATGCTTGTATTTGTTAGATTTTAAATTAGGCTAGTTTTAGACTTTATTTAGGACAGGTTACAACTGAAAATATCTTAAACACATTGCTCCCTGAGGATCGACCTGGTCTCACCAGTTTTATTACTATATCGCAGTTCTGCACTTGGAATTCACGATCATTGTGTAGATTTGTAACCTTGCATTGTATGTGGGCCGTGAAGTGGTTAGGCTTACATTACATGGCCATGGAGGACTACTTACTTTGGGTCTATGGGTTATTCAAAATGGAATCATTTCGGAAAGTAATTCCTAGTGTACATACTTGTTTATACGAGGTGGCCAGCCCTTCACATATGACTTAGGATTCAATGTTTGAGCACCACTTAGTTAGGTTTATGTATTATATCTATTTATATCTTTAGGTCATTTTGGACAGTTGCAGATCAGTATTTGGATGGTTGATCACCTGTTTAGTGGGATTGCTTAGCATCTTATTATAATTATGATCAGGTTATCCAAATATTTCATCGGTTTATGACCACTAACGTTATAGATGGGTTCTCCCGATTTATGATAGGATTAACCACTCATAACATAGGGAATTTGCTCGACGTATGACTTTAATGTGTTGCTCACTTGTGTAATATAGACTTAGGATTATCCATTCTTGTTTACTATTTATTACCATTTTGCTCCTTATGATTATATTGTCTTTACTCACCTTGATCATATGTGTTGGTTATGAATTGTGTTGTCTATTTTCCACTGATGTTGTTATGCATGGGGCATAGGTACAGAGCTGACTTTACCACGGCGGAGGAGGGTCAAGCGTTTCAAATGTTTGAGCAAGTTGATGAACCAAAGTGGGGGCACAGACTATTGCTACAGGGCCATTTAGATCTACATCGGGGTGACTCATTTATTTGGACTATTATTTTATATAATACTTCATTTTTAGCCTGAACTTCTTACGAGCATTTTCTTTATAACTTGTCCTTATTTTTTTGCAATTTGAACCATAAATTTATTATCTATTAATGTGCATGCTTTAATAACTTATTAATTATGCCACTTTATACTAATTGATTCTGCTGGAATTAGAATGGAGTTTATTATGACTCACAATGGGCCCACGATCCTGTGTGGGTCCACATTTGGAAGCCACATGTTGCTTTAAACACAAAATTTTCAATTTGTTCTAAATTTTGTGATCTCCACTGTTTTATATTTTGGGAGACATGACAGTTGGTATCTGACACCGGCACATTTATAGAATCTTAAAATTTGTATAAAAACAAAAGGACGTGGTGAGCATCCCAATTTCATTAGATAGGCTTTATGTGCTAACTATAAAGTCTATAGTATTGCTTGTTAGCCTGGTTTTGCAAAGACTATATCTTTACAATTCTTTTGCAGGTCATGGCACACCATGGGACCCAATCGCATGACAATGACAATGGGAACGGTTCAAACTCCAACTCCTCAGATGAATGCTTTAATTGAATTCTGCAGGCCCTCATGCAGTCCCAAGCTACCTTGCAAGCGCAACAAAGAACCTATGAGGCTGAAAGGGCTGTAGACTGACAACGGGAAAGGGAAGAACAAGCTGCAGAGAGCCTTGGCAAACCGAGATAGATAAAATATTCAAACTCAGGTCCTAGCCGCTGTAGATAAAGCAGCTTAGCCAGTACAAGTACTTATGCCACCTCCTCTATAAAAACTTTTAAAAAAGGTTTGCCCCAGAGTTTCTTGGCTAATAGGATCCCATGTTTGTAGATGATTTTATAGAGCACCTTGAGCTGATTTTTGTAGTTTTTCGGTGTACTCTGAAACAGAAGGCTGAGCTTTCTACTTACACGTTATGGGGAATAGCCCATCAGTGGTGGAATTTAGTGAATGATGTGGTGCAAGTAGACATAGTAGCAGAGGAAGATGCACGGAAGACAGTAGTCTCAACAATTCAAGGGTCCAACCCCACAGTAGCAACCAAAACAGTTCAATGGCCAATTCGAACAGCCAAGACAACAGCAACAACAGAAACCACCTAGGCCTACTCAGAATTAATAGTTCAAACCCTTGTAGACGGGCTGGGTATATATAGTCACTCACGAGGATTCCAGGGACGCGGTGGAGGGTACAGTTCAACCTTAGAAGTGGAGGAGAAGGCAACTTTGATCCTAGTACTATGCATTCATTTGTTTTGCACACTTTGCAAAAAAAATTTCGTGGAGATGTAGCGAGGTTAGAAATTGCATTATTAGTTAGTACACCAGTGGATAAACAAGTCCATTGTCATCAGTACTTCCCGAGTACCGGAGTGCAAATTGAAGAGTTCATTTTACCTACGAACTTAATCATTTTGTCGATGACTGACTTTGATGTTATGCTTGGTATGGACTGGTTAGCGGCCTACAGAGCAGTGATGGATTGTTTTAATAAGACCATCAAGTTAAGGTTGCATTCTGATATATTTGAATTTAGGGGGTAGAGGAATCAGATTATGGTAAGTTTTTTTTTCAGTACTGAGAGCAAATAGCTTATTAAGGGTGGGTTGTGAAGGTTATTTGGCATTTATCATAGAGGATAAACAGTGCAAAGTGGTGGAGGACATTCCTCTTCTCTGTGAGTTTCCGGATGTTTTCCTGGATGAGATTCCAGGCCTACCAATGAGTAGAGAGATAGACTTCATGATTGAGTTAGTTCCTAGAACAACTCCAATTTCAAAAGCCTCATACAGAATGGCCCCAACTAACCTCAGAGAGCTGAAAACTCAGTTGCAATATCTATTAGATAAAGGGTTTGTGAGACCGAGTGTATCACCATAGGGAGCACTAGTCCTGTTTGTATAAAAGAAAGATGGCTTCATGCAAATGTGCATAGACTATAGACAACTCAAACGGATCACAACCAAGAATAAATATCCTGTTCCTAGGATTGATGAGTTGTTTGACCAGTTGCAAGGATCAAAATTCTTCTCGAAGATAGACTTAAGATCGGGGTGTCATTAGCTCAAAGTTATGGAACAGGACATTCAAAGGACAACATTTTGAACCCAATACAGCCACTATTAGATTATAATGGCGCCATTTAATTTGACAAATGCTCTTGGAGTTTTCATGCCCTTGATGAACAAGATATTCATTCCATTTCTAGACCAATTCATCATTGTTTTAATCGATGATGTGTTAATGTATTCTCGGTCTCGAGAGGAACATGAGCAGCACTTGAGATCAGCATTGCAGACTCTGAAGGGTCATCAACTCTATAATAAATTGAACATATGTGAATTTTGGCTAGAGCAGATGGCTTTCTTAGGCCACATTATTAGAAAAGAGGGATTGTTAGTGGATGCCGCAAAAATTGAGGAAGTGGTTAAGTGGCAAAGGTCGATGTTGGTGCCAGAAATCCACAGTTTCTTGGGTTTGGAAACTTACTAAAGGAGATTGGTGAAGGGATTTTCATCGATTGCCACTTCGTTGACAAGATTAATGTGGAGGGATGCACCTTTCGTGTGGACTGATGAATGTAAGGCAAGTTCCAAGAGTTAAAGAACATATTTACAGCAGCGGTACTCTCTTTGCCTACTAAGAATAGCAAGTTTGTTATTTTCACCAATGCGTGAAAGGTTGGACTAAGAAGCATACCAATGGAGGATGGAAAAGATATGATCTAGACAACTGAAAGAGCATGAGAAAAAGTATGCTACCATTGATCTAGAACTTGCAACGGTGGTTATGGCACTAAAAAAGTGGAGACTTTATTTGTACGCTGCGAAATTTGAAGTCCATTCTAATCATCGAAACCTTTAATACTTGTTTACTTAGCCAAAATTGAACATGAGGAAGACCCAGCGGATGAAATACATTAAGGATTTTGACTTTTCAATCAAATATTATCCCGGGAAGGCTAATGTAGTGGTGGATGCACTAAGTAGAAGGGTAGCAACAAATGCTTGTATGAGGATAGAATGGTCTTAGGTAGAGATTTTCCTACACCTGGGAGTAGATTTGTAGCTAGTTAGTGACGGGGTTATGTTGGCCAGCATGTTTGTTTGGAAGCCGAAAATTTTGGGCAAGATCAAAAGTAGCTAGTCAGAGGACTCAGAGTTGGTCAGGGTAATTGAGTAGATGATAGTAGGCCAAATTTCAGATTGTTGGAGACTCCTTGTGTTTCCACGATCGGTTGTGCATGTTAAACATAGAAGAGTTAAATAATGAGATTTTAACAAAGGCACATCACTCTTGCTTCACTACCCATCCAAGCAATACAAATATGTATCAAAATCTGAGAAGTCATTATTGGTGGAATAATATGAAGAAGGAGGTGATAGGATTTGTGGCAAAGTATTTAGTGTCTAGCAAGTCAAGGTAGAATGCAAGCAACCCCAAGGTTTTCTCAAGCAGTTGGCAATCCCATGCTGGAAATGCAAGCACATCATGATGGATTTTATCTCAGGGTTGCCTTGGATTCACAACAAGGACAATAGTTGGATTATAGTTGATAAATTGACAAAGGTAGCAAACTTTTTACCAATGAGCATGAAAACACCAAGGGATGAGTTAGCCAAGATGTAGATGGATGAGGTTGTCAAGATTCATTGTGTTCCAGTTTCTATCATAGCAGATAAAGATCCTAAATTCTTGGGCAAGTTCTAGACTAAACTTCAGGAAGCTTTTGGTACAACACTGAATTTTAGTACAGCTTAGCATCCTTAGCCGGACAAGCAGATTGAGAGGACGAATCATACACTAGAGCACATGCTGCGAGCTTGTGTGTTAGATTTTGGGATGGACTGGCAAATGAGTCTTCTGTTGTGTGAGTTCACATACAACAACAATTACCACTCTAGTATTAGCATAGCACCGTTCGAGGCTTTGTACAAGCGTAGATGCAGGACGCCAATCTATTGGGAGGAGATAGGTGTCAGAAGTTTTCATGGTCTGTCTATTGTCAATGACACCAGTGAGAAAGTCAAGCAAATCCAAGAAAAATGAAAGATTAACAGGAGTTCACAAAAAAACTATGCAGATTGAAGAGAAAGGATCTTGAGTTTGGAGTGGGTAATCATGTATTCTTGGAAGTTTCTCCGACCAAAGGTACTTTGAGATTTGTGTAAAAAGGAAAGTTGTCCTGTAGATCGGACCATTTGAGATCTTAGAGAGAGTGGGAGATGTTGCATACAAGTTGACCCTTCTAATAGAGTTGCCAAGGGTTCATAACATCTTCCACGTCTCGATGCTGAAGAAGTATATCATTGATCCTTCGCACGTTCTGCAGTACGAGCCAATTGAGCGATAGCCCGATGCTACCTATGTTAAGAGACCATTGCAAATCTTTGACAAGAACGAGCAAGTTCTAAGGTCACAGACGATTCCTTTGGTGAAGATCCAATGGTAGCATCATAGTTCTCGAGTGGGAACGTAAGAACCAAGTGAAGAAGCATACCCGGATCTTTTTCCCGAGGTATCCTAAGCAGTTGGAGAACCAAATATCCTAGGGGGAAGGAATGTAACATCTCGAACCTAAATTGTATTTATTCTTACTAATATTATGATCATTATTAATTTAATTAATTGTATTTTAGTTAAATAGGCTGTTAAATCCTAGGCGGGTCTGTGTTAGAGTTGTAATTTAGCGATTAGTGAGGTTTTGGGCCAGTGGGTAGGTAACCCAAGTTTAATACCCAACCTTTTATCTCTATCCATTTCCATTTGGCCCACTAAAAAGTAAACCCAACCCGACGAAGCCCATGTATAAAAGAAATGCCTAAAACCTAATTCCTCATAACACAACACTTGTCCATCCCATTTTCCCTATTCTCTCATGATCATGCATCTCCCTTTCTTCTCCCTTCCTCTCTTTTTCCTCATCCTTGCCTATTGCAACCGGAATATCTAATCATCATTTTCTCCATCAGACACCGCCAACACATTCCTCTCACGATCATCATCTCCAGAAACCTTCTCGTCAAGCCATTGACAGATCAATCAAAACCTTAGCTGAATTTCTAAATATGATGGATTTTTTTATTAGAGTCTTCTCTTTTTTGCTATAGGGTAGATTTGGTTGGGGATTGTGTTTCGTATGATTCAGAGGTTTGTTGGGCATTCTTAGCTAGGGTTTTTGTTTCTTCATCACCCGCACATCAAAGACAAGTAAAAATGCATAGTTTGTTGCTAATATGCTTGTTTTATTATTAATTCATTACTGATTCTCCACTGTTAACTGTTTTGCCAATTTAAATGAAAATGATAGATTTAGGTTTGTAATTGATGAATCGGTGGATTGACAGTGATGGGTGGTTGTATAATGTGTACTGGAGCGGGATTTGACCCTTGTTATCACAGGTTCGAATGCAGAAAACAGAATTAAGGAATGGATCCCTTTTGTTATATTCGAAATAGGGATTTTTGGCCTCAACAAACATTAGGTCTGCTCGAGTAGACCTAGTCACCCGCTCGAGCAAGTAAGGTTCTATCACGAAATTTTGCTCTAGGTCTATGGACCATAAGTGATGGAATATGGGGTTTGTTGTCTCCCATAATTATCCCTTAAACTCAAAAAATACTTGGTTTGATTATTTCAAAATACTTTTGGGCATGCGATTCTCTTATGGGCATTATGGTTCAAGTACTATGTACAGATCACTTGAACTTGGTGACGTGGGTACTTGATAAATCTTTATTTGGGACCCTTAATTGGGACTATGCACCATGAATATGAGAAGAATGCATGATCTTACCTCACTTGTGGTTTTAGTGGCATTGTCGAGTATACCAGCTATCATCTTAACCTATGAGTTTCACTTGAAGTTAATCCTTAGCATATGGGTTTGAATGCACTGTAATGACTCGAATTGTACACTAACTTACTTGTTGTGTAGATTTGTGCCCTTGCATTGTATGTGGACCATGAAGTGGTTAGGCTTACATTACTTGGCCAAGGAGGAGTACTTACTTTGGGTCTATGGGTTATTCTAAATGGAATCATTTTGGAAAATAGTTCCCATTGTACATACTTGTTTATACTAGGTAGCCAACCCTTCACAGACGACTTAGGATGCTGTGTCTAAGCACCACTTAGTTTGGTCTATGTATTATATATATTTATATCTTTGGGTCATTTTTGAACGACTACAAACCGGTATATGGATAGCTGATCACCAATTTAGATGGCTTGCTTAGCATCCGATTATGATTATGATCAGGTTATCCTGATGTTTGATCGGTTTATGACCACCAATGTCATGGACGGGCTCTCCTGATTTATGATAGGATTGGCCAGCCACAACATAGGGAATTTGCTCGACGTATGACCTTAGTGTGTTGCTCACTTGTGTAATATGGACTTAGGACTATCCATTCTTGTTTACTATTCATTACCATTTTGCTTCTTATGATTATATTAACTTTACTCACCTTGATCATGTGTTCGTTACGAATTGTGTTTATCTGTTTTCCACTAATGTTGTTATGCATGGTGCATAGGTACTTAGCCCAACTTTACAACAGAGGAGGAGGGTCAAGCGTTTCAAACATTTGAGCCAGTTGAGGAACCCAAGTGGGGCGCAGACGATGTCTACGGAGCCATCTAGATCAGCGCTGAAGTGACTCATTTATCTGGACTATTTTTTTATATAAAACTTCATTTTTAGCCTGAACTTTTTATGGGCATTTTCTTTATAACTTGTTCTTATTTTGTTTTTCAATTTGAATCATAAATTTATTATCTATTAATGTGCACGTTTTAATAACTTATTAATTATGCCAATTTATACTAATTGCTTCCGGAGCCATTAGAATGGAATTTTATTATGACTCACAATGGGGCTATAGTCTTGTGTGGGTCCGCAATTGGAAGCCACATGTTTCTTTATACACAAAAACTTCAATTTGTTCTAAATTTCACCATCTCCCCCATTTTATATTTTAGGGGATGTGACAGTTGGTATCAGAGACATGCATGTTTATAGATTCTTAAAAATTGTATAGAAACAAAAGGATGTGGTGAGCATCCTAATTTCATTATACAGGCTTTACGTGCTAACTATAAAGTCTATACTATTGCTTGTTAGCTTGGTTTTGCAGAGACTATATCTTTACAATTCTTTTGTAGGTCATGGCACACCATGGGACTCGATCGCATGACAATGACAACAGAAACAGTTCAAACCCCCAACTCCTCAGATGAACGCTTCAATCAAATTCTACAGCTCCTCATGCAGTCCCAAGCTACCTTACTATTGCAACAAAGAGCCCATGATGCTAAAAGGGTTGCAGACCAACAATGGGAAAAGAAAAAAGAGCTACAAAGAGAGCCAAGGTAGACCGAGATAAAGAAATTTTTCAGACTCAGCTCCTAACTGCCACAGATAGAGCAGCTCAGCCAATATAGGTAGTTATGCTACCTAGAGAGACAAATCCAAATGATCTCTATAAAAAGTTCGAAAAGAGCTTTCCCTCGGAGTTTTTTTGCTAAGAGGATCCCATGCTTGCAGATGATTATATAGAGCACCTTGAGCAAATTTTTGCAGTTTTTCGATGTACTCTGAATCATAAGGCCAAGCTTTCTACTTACATGTTCAGGGGAATAGCCCATCAGTCGTGGAATTCAGTCAAGTATATGGTGCACGCAGATATAGTAACAAAGGAAAATGCACGAAAGATAGCTGTCCCAGTAGTTCAGGGACCAGTACCACAGCAGCAACAAAAAGAATTCAAGGGCCAGTTCTAGCAGCAATAGTAGATTCTCTTATAGGCGTTATGATTCAAGTATGATGTATAGATCATTTGAACTCTGGTGATGTGGATACTCGATGTATCTTTATTTGGGACCCTTAATTGGGACTATGCACCATGAATATGAGAAAGATGCACTGATCTTACCTCACGTGTTGTTTTAGTGGTATTGTCGAGTATGTGAACTGTCGTCTTAACCTATGAGTATGGCTTGAAATTAATCCTTGACCTCTGGGTTTGCATCCATAGTTATGATTCGAATTGTACACTAACTTACCCATTGTGCAGAATTGTACCCTCGCATTGTATGTGGACCATGAAGTGGTTAGGCTTACATTACATGGTCATGGATGACTACTTACTTTAGGTTTATGGGGTATTCGAAATGGAATCATTTTGGAAAGTAGTTCCCATTGTACAAACTTGTTTATATGAGGTAGCCCGACCTTTACATATGACTTAGGATTCTGTGTCTAAGCACCACTTAGTTTAGTCTATGTATTATATATATGTTTATATCTTTGGTTCATTTTGGACGACTGCAAATCAGTATATGGACGGTTGATCACTGGTTTGGACAGATTGCTTAGCATCTAGTTATGATTTTGATTAGGTTATCCTTATATTTGATCAGTTTATGACCTCTGACAATATGAATGGGTTTCCCCGGTTTATGGTAGGATTGACCACCCACAACATAGGGCATTTATTCGACGTGTGACTTTATTGTGTTACTCACCTGTGTTGTATGGACTTAGGATTATCTGTTCTTGTTTACTATTCATTACCATTTTTTTCCATATGATTATATTGTCTTTACTCACCTCGATCATGTTTGTTGGTTACGAATTGTGTTTATCTATTTGCCACTAATGTTGTTATGCTTGGTGCATATATATCGAGCCCAACTTTACCATAGGGGAGGAGGAGGGTCAAGCGTTTTAAACGTTTGAGCCAGTTGATGAACTCGAGTGGTGCACAAACGATGACTATGGAGCCATCTAGATTGGCACCGGAGTGACTCATTTATCTGGACTAATATTTTAAATTAAACTTCCTTTGTAACTTGAACTTCATATGAGCATTTTCTTAATAACTTGTCCTTGTTTTATTTTGCGATTTGAACCTTAAATTTATTATCTATTAATATGCATATTTTAATTACTTATAAATGATGCCAAGTGTTTCAAATTGCTTCTGCAGGCATTAGAATAAAATTTTATTATGACTTACCACAGGCTTACAATCCTATATGAGTCCGTCCACATTTGAAAGCCACATGTTGCTTTAAATACAAAATTTTCAATTTGTTCTAAATTTTGAGATCTCCCCAATTTTATATTCTGGAGGAAGTGACATGTGTGCCTTCCACGGAAGATCACATTGCTCCAATTGCACATGTTCCCACTGCTGGCTCACCAAGCAGTAGTGGTCACGCACCAGGACAACTTTAAGTTACTAATCGGATGACCTTCTGCACTTTCTAGCTCAAGCAATCTCTTTAGCCCACTTAATGCATCTGGACTATTCCCTCGAGTTAAAACAAATGCGTTTCCTCCTTTCGCGGACAAAGAAAAAAAAAAAACCATTACAGCTGCTAAACCAACAGTCTTTCCAAATAGGGACTTGAAATTTTACTCGAGTATTATTTCTAAGCTAGATCCCATAATGAGGACCGATCCTAGTTCTATCCATGGTGGTTCTACACTTGTGCCTGAGCCTACTACAACAGTGTAAGTCTTAAGCAAAGTCTTCATAATAGGGCTCCTGTCACGTCTCCAAAATTGGGCTAAATCCAAACCCGGTTATAGGGGTGTAAGAATTTGAGCCAATTAAAATTTATCTTATATAAACAATGCGGGCCTCAATTCCAGGTGGATCGAAGTCTTTCATGAGGTTATGCTTGGTATTCAAGTAACCATAATCACACGCAAAACTGAAATCCATAATCTGCGCAGATGAATATCATACTCCAACCATAAAACAAATCTCAATAATAATGAAGTCAAGGTCAAGGGTTTCGAAGCATTATCATTAAAGTTATAATTCCAAAACAAATAAATTTTATGAATAAACCAATGGCCCAGACATGGTCTTATTATATAATCTAAAGTTCTAATCTCAACACCAACACTAGGACACTTCAGACGATGTTATCGGTACTCCACTCAATAACTCTGGCATCTGGAGGAGTCTCCTGCATCGCCTAACTCTCCGTTTAAATACCGGTAACGGAACCTAGACACCACAAGTAGTGGGTCAGATAGACATAATCTAGCAAAAGGGTAAACTGCAAGCAATGGTGTTAATCAATTTAATTAAAACATAATATTCATTCTAACCCAAAATATACAGAATGCAAACCCAATGACATGAATGCACAAAAACGGGTATTCCCGCAAATACAATATATAAAAAATGGATAACCCCACAGACAAATATACAAAAACGGGTGTTCCTACAGTCAAATATACAAAAATGGGTATTCCCGCCAAATATAACAAATGGCAGAGCTATGTACTATATTCTACAGTATATGCTGACCCGATGGAGTACATCCACCTCCGAACTGCAGTTGGTCAGATATACATATATAAATATATATATATATATATAAATACATACGTCTACTGAAGCACAATGAACCATAATATGAAACCCTTAATTCCAATATCAATTTGAGTATTTGGATTACTTAATTTGAAAATGTATTATGATCGTGTGTCAATTCAAGATCTCTAAAGGTAAGCACTAATCCGCCTAACGGTCATAGTTAGTTAAATATACACATGAGAACAAACCCTCTTTCACAATGGGAATGGGAGTCCACGATGCCAATAACCTACTTTCAATGTCTATCATGTGGTGCATCCGACTCTCACATTCCCATTCTGAATTTAGTCTAATTATTATGTGTACATTTAACCAGCTTTTGTAAAAAGGAAGGAATCCATCTGATCCAATTATGTATAGTAAATGTGTTTTACAAATTGGGTAAAAGATGTTCAAATTCTAAATCCAAACTTAAATCAAATTATGATCAAAAAGGGGAAGGAAACAATTAATCATTGTTATGTATAAAAACACTTAATTATTTTATATAAGAAAAAAGATCCAAATTCCTAATTCAAAAACGGAATCTAAACTCAAATAAAAATTCAAATTAGAATTCCAATTACATTTTAATTTAAGATTCAATCACCCCCAATTACAGCTTAATTAAATTCTAATCAATCTAAATAAAATATTAATCACAAGTGATTAAACCCCCAATTAAATTAATAAACAATCACAACTAAATTTCAACTAATATCAAATTAAAATTTAGTTAATATAATCAAATCACCATTTATCTACTAGATCAATAACCAAATCACAATATTCTAAACATATATAAATAATATCCTAGATTCTAATTATTTTTTTATTTACTTATTATTATTATTACTTATTTTTTAACTTAAAATAGGCCCAACCTTGTAAACCCGGCCCAGACCTGCTAGCAACTAGGCCCAGCAGTAGCCTGCCCGGCGTTGCCAGGCCCGGCTGCACATGGCAACAGCCCAGGCAGTAGGGCTACGCTGCAGCACAGCTGCAACATTTTTTTTTCCTTTTTTTCTTCATGAATCTCCTTTATCTCAATTACAAAGAAAACAAATCTTAACATGAATCTCCTTTATCTCAATTAAAAAGAAAACAAATCTTCATTGCTAATCCATAAAACCAGACATTAAACCTAAGCTAATAAATCATATTTAAAGCATGTTATTCAATAAAGAAATCAAGAAGACAATATTTACAGTTATCCACTTTGCTGGATCTCGATGCCAAAAGTGAATCAGAAGATCCCACCTTAATTTCTCCTCGGAAAGCTTCTAGGGCTTGGTTACAAAGAAAGGAAGAAGATGGGAGAATTAGGAAAACCCTTAGAGTTTAAATTATATAAAGGTTTTTCTAATTTATAAAAAGGGCCCTCTGCTTTCTAATGAATTGGACAAAATTTCAAAAAAAGTATTTTCGGCTTAAAAGGGTCAAATAACTCAACCCCAAAGCCTAAGAGTATTAAATGAGTTCATCTAATCCCTCACAACCAGAGTCAAACGCGACAAACCAATTCAACTCAAAAACTAAAATTCGGGCCACGATTCCCATAGTTCTAGTCAACCGTCCGTTCATCCCATTATCATTAGGACTATTGATGGTACTCGCAAGCCAAAGACTTTTGTCACTGCTAGGCATCCTTTTGGCTGTTGCTCTCATAGCATCAGTTTCTACCGAACTTACGTGCTATAGTGTCGCAGCGAAAAGTCCAGAGTGGTGGGCCGCTATGGCCCTTGAATTCGACGCCATTCAACATAATGGTACATGGACCCTCGTTCCAAGTTGTCCAAAAATGAACATTGTCGGATAAAAATGGGTGGACTAATAAAAATCATCGTTCCATGGGTCCATTGAAAGTTACAAGGCTCATTCAGTTTCTATTGGTTTTCATCAACAAACTGGTGTACGTAAGATTATTCTGAGATATCTAACCCCGTTGAAAAACACACTATAATTAATTTGTATTATTATCCCTCTTTCCGTTCGCTATAATTGGCACATATGCCAACTAGATGTAATAAATGCATTTTTACATGTGAATTAAAAAAGGAGGCATGCATGCATTAGCCACAGGGTTTGTTAACTTCTGACACCCAGACTATCTTTGCCATCTGCATAAGTCTTTATATGGACTTAAGCAGTCACCACCGGCCTGTTTTGAATAGTTCATTTCCCATCTACTATTAATTGGTTTCAAGCATCAGTGGCTAGCCCATCTCTTTTTGTGTGGCACCATGCAAATATTTTTTTCATCCTTTTGGTCAATGTAGATGATATTATTATTACAGGTAATAATCACTCCTCTATAGCACCTCTCATCAATCACCTGGCCTCTTATCTTTGCAATGAAAAATCTTTGACCATTACATTGTTTTTTGGGTCTTGAAATGCGACGATTACTAGATGGTTTGTTTTTGTCACAAACAAAGGATGTTGTTGGTTTATAAAAGAAATTCAACATGGTTGGTTCCCAGCCATATTCTTCTCCTTTTAATTCTGGAAGCAAGTTAAGTGTCTTTGATGGAGACCCACTTCCTGACCCATCCGAATATCGTAGTGCAGTTGGGGCCTAACAATATCTAACCTGGACACAACCTGATATTACCTTTGCAGTTAATCAAGAATGTCAGTTTATGCACACTCTTACAGCTAATCATTGGACTGCTATCGAGCATAACTTTATGTTTATCAAAGGAACTATCACTAATGTTGTCAAGCATTCATCTCCCCTGGCTTTGACATCCTTCTCTGATGGTACATCTTTCTTGGGAACAATCTAATTTCTTAGAGTTCGTAGAGCATCAAGAAACAACCTATAGTTGCAAAGTCAACTACAAACAAAATCAAAGTAATCCTTAGCTTTTTCTGCCACTAAGTTATCATCGATTATGTGCATGTTTGGCAAGTCTAAAATTTAGGCTCTTATTGTCTAAATGTCTAAAATTTATAGAGTTGAAAAAATAGAGGCGTTTGGCATGCGTTTTTAGCTCTATTTAATTTAGACAATAAGAGGTAAAAGCTCTATTTTGGAGAAGAGGCCATGTGATGCATTTCCAAATCAGAGGGAAAAAAAAAAGGCGCCCAGCTACAGTAACTTGATGGATCACGCCCAGTACGTTTTTTTGATTTTTCTCGAAATCCTAGCCCCTAAATCTACATCCAAACCGTTGAAAATGTTCACATGATCAATTACGGCCACCCATCCAAATTTCAGCCGTTAATTCATCCTGAATCTCGAGATATGTGCAAGAAAGCGTGAGCCATTGGATATTAGTTTTTGAATTCTGTGGAGCCCAAACACAAGATCCAAACCATTGGAAATGTTGGGAAGACTAAAAACGGCTATGGGGTCAATTTTCAAGAATTGATTCCTTGTGGATCTCAAGATATTTGTGAAAAACTTTCAACCATTAAATTTAATATGCTGAATTTGTAACTAGTCCACAGGTAGCCCCTTTTTTTATTTTTTATTATTATTTCTGGGATAGAAAATAACAATCCAAACCATTGAAAATGTGTAGAAGGTCAATGACTATTATGAGACTAAATTCCAGCCGTTGGATCATCACCAAACTTGAGATATTTATGTAAAAACGTGAATTATTTAATATTTTTTTAAAAAAATTGGGGGCCTCAAACACAAAATCCAAACCGTTAGATCTCTTTGGGAGGCCAAACGTGGTTATGAAGTAAAATTTCAATGCTTAATACCTACTAGATCTCAATATATTTGTGAAAAATTTTCAACTATTGATTTAAAATGGTCTATTTAAAATAGATGCTTTCATTGCCAAACACATATTTTAAATCTAGCCTCTTTTTTTGTAGCTCTTTTTTTAATAGCTCTATTTTAGATGGTCTATAAAAATAAAACTAGACCTACCAAACAAGCCCTATGTCTTCGTAAGGACCTTCATGCGCCAATGACCATCACTCCGGTTATCTGGGGTCATAATGTTGGTACAATTTCTTTGGCCTCTAACCCTATTTTTCATGCTCGCACATAATACATAGAAGTTGACTACCATTTTATTTGGCAGAAGGTCCTACGCAAAGAAATCATTGCACGCTTGAACTCTACACTTGATCAAGCGGTAGACATATTCACTAAGAGATTAACATCTGCTCGTTTTCTGATTCTTCAAGACAAGCTAATGTTTCGCCCATTTTCCATTAGCTTGAGGCCGCATATTAACATAACCGCATATGAAAGAAACTCAAACAATATGATTAAACAAGAGGTTTTTCCCTATAGCTTACATTTATAAATGACTTTCCCTTCCCCCTTCCAAAAGTTTGAATACTTTCTTACAACTACAATTACACCATTTTAGGACTAAAATGCCCATAGTAGGAGCTATGGCATAAGAAGAATGCATTCTTTAAATGGATTTGAAATTCGGTCAATGAGGACATTTAAATTTGTATTATTGCATATATAGGCTGAAAACCCATCTATATAAAATGGGTTTGGATGAAATTGTATAGCATTATTATGTAATTGAGGAGTGGTGATTTAACATGCATTTTCTCATATGTTTTTGGATCTTATAAAATATTTGGATATGTCTAGAATAAAATAGTCTTAGATTTAAATACTTGTAGAATAAAATATTACATAATAAAGTATTTGAGTACAGTATTACAATATTGTTGTTGTTCGGTAGCTTGCAAAACATTCAATAGATTTTACACTAAGTCGTACATTATGCAGTTATTTCCATAGTATAATATATGCTAAATTTAAAATTATCAATTTCCAAATCAAAGAAATGGTTGATAACTTTATGATTTTATTTCAATATTTTTTTAAATGGCAAGACAACGACAACATTTCATAGGAATTCAATTGCTAGAAAAAAAATTGCAAATTATATTTTCAAGATAACGGATTCATGATAAAGTGGGTTTATTTGATTTTCTAAGAATTCTATTCATTCAAAGAAAAATTTTTTAAATATTCAAGATAAGGATTTATGGTAAAATGAGTTTTTTTTTAATTTGTACAAATTCAATTTCATATGAACAAATAAGCCCTATCTTTCATGGCAGAATGGGTTCCTTTAAAATTTTAGAAATTCAGATCCATTCTAATAGATTGCCCCAATCATATTTTAACAATAATGAATTCATTTCCTTAAATCCTTGATAACTCAAATTCATGCAAATAACAAATCTTGTTATATGCTCAAGATAGGAATGAGTAGTGACTTGGTTTCTTATAAATTTATAATATTTATGTTCATGCAATCAAATTGGCACTAACCAATACAAGCAATTGAAATTTTATGGGTCTTCCATCTTCACCATCTATCGATCAATGTGATTTTTGCTATTAGGTCCCATAAAAAGTGCAGTTTGGATCATAGAAAAAAGACCAAATTTTATTGAAAAAGAAACGGACAAATAATTAATTTATCCTGTTTGAGGTCCACCTTTCATCATTCAAAGTCAGTCATATGAACAATCACTCCCAATATGTTCATTCTATAAAATTTCATTTTAATTTGTAAAGGTGGATTGTATACACAAAGGTGGGCCACATAGGTTGCAATAACCAAATGTTTGGTAAAGAAAGAGGAAAAGATAAATCATACTACGAGGGAACAAAAATTAAACTGTAAGAAATGTAGGTGCCTCAAGAAAAGAAGGTCTGGATAATTTTATTATTTCTAAAAGCATGGAGAATGTCTGGAGAAATTTAGAGTTTTTAGGAAGGAGGGAAATATCATCTCTAAAGGTAAGCTATGGGGAGAAAACCTCATAAAACAAGTGTAAAATCATCTTTATATAAATATTAATGCAGTGATCTCTCAAAATGATATGGAATAAGACACTTTTAAGTATTATAGTACCCAGTGCCTTCAATCAGTCCCCGTGTGTAGTCCAATTCAATTGACTGAATCTATCATAAGTGGATTGGATTAGAAGCAAGATATTTGGCTTTTGGGGAAATTTATATTTCTACCTTTTGTATCGAATGTGTGGAATGAAAAGAATTCTCAGATTTTAACAATAGAAGTTCAACTATGGCTAATCAGGTTCGAACCTGGCCAGGCACCTGAAAGTTTATAATGCCCAGGATTTATTGTAGATTATGATTTGATTACTTCTTTTTTGCAGCGTAAAAATAAAAACAATCGACCACACAAAGAAGACAATACAAATTTAACGTGAAAACTCAAATTGGAAAAAACTATGAGTCTAAAGTGGATAAAATCAATCACTAACTTTCATAGTACAAGATATACTCACAACCCTACAGTTTATCCATTAACACAAGATGCTGTAGTTGTTCTTGATGGATCTCCACAACACATAGTCTCTCGATGCCCCACTATTAGTGCCTTAATCGCCACAACGAGTGAGTCTCTACACGAGAGAACAATCGTCTACAAGAAAGTAGAAGCAATAAATCTCTGACGAAAAGTAAAAGCATCAACTCTAAAACTTGAAGCCTATAGCCCAATCTATCATGGAAGCTCTAAACAATATCTCCAAAAGTAATCTCAACTTAGAACTTGGAGATCTCTATTGCAATGTTGTATTTAGGGTTAAGAGGAACCCTCTTTTTATAGCTCAAAATTTGTGCCTTAAAAGAATACTCCTTGTAGAACAAGAATTGTCAATTCCTTAAAAGAATACTCATTTTGGAATAAAAACTACTAGTTTTGGCACAAACAGAAAACAAACCCCAAACAAGAAAGTTTTGTCCAGTCCCATGAATTAGCCAACTTACTAAAAAAAAAAAACCTTACAGCATCTTTCCCTTGCAAGAGGGCTTTATGTTACCTCGCCTGAGGTTTACCCGCTCCCCTTGCCCGAGAGCCTTTTTACCTCTTTGAGGTCTACTTCCCTAATCCAGGCACCTCGACCAGTCCCTACGATACCAAAAAACATAAAAAAAAAAAAAAAAAAAAAAAAAGAAGAGGCTAACCTACATAAGTGAATTAAATCTGAAATTTGCATTTGGATCGCACTGGGATCTCCCTCTAGATTCGGCTATAAAGGTCCCTCCTACAGTTGCTCGTTTGCTAGCTTTTTGGTGTGACAACTGCAAAGATTTGACCATGGATTTCTGGAATTTAACACACAAACACTTGTATACCATATCAAGTATCTTATTAATTTCAAGGGGTAGCTTAATTGACTTAGGACCACAGTTTGCTCTCGGAGGTGGCGGGTTCAAGCTATTCTACCACATTGGGGCCACAGAGATTTATCCAGCTTCCCCTAGGCCTCAAAGGATTAGTCCAACCCAAAGGCCAACAAATAAATAGATATATATATATATACACATACATATGGGAGGGTATCTCCCTAGAGGATAGTGTTATCTCTCAGGCGGCTGGACTGATTGTGGAATTGCTGCCATCCATTGCGGAGCAGCTTGTATTTGACTTGGATTCGTACCTTCTACAGTTGGCGAGATCTCCATCTGAATCAGATTTTTCCAGCGGTTTAATGCATGAAAGGTGCATTCTCCTCCCTTTAAATAGACCTTCTTGGAGGATTCTTAAGCAAATTAAAAGAGCTTCAACATCTCCTACATTTTTTCAGAACCTTATCTGAATAGGTTGTATGAAGGTTAAGTGTATTATTCTTGCTTAGTGAGTTTGGGTTTCCTGGCCAGGTGTGGGTTCCTTAATGGGGGTATGCCCCATTGGGGTGATAAATACTCTATTTATCCGCCTTTTCTGTACTTTACTTTAATCAGATAGATTACCCTGTCTTTCATTAAAAAAAAAAAAAAAAGCTGGGTTTGTTGTCATCCGTAACATCACTGCACTTGACCAAATGGACTTTCAGCCTGGCGAAAATTCATCATTTTAAAAGGCACCTTCAGTCTCATAAATCAAATATTTACTTTATGTCTCTTACAACAATTTGAAAAATTGCATAATATTTTCATTTCCAAATGCAGTGTGTTTAAAATAACATTCTTTCAACTTTAACAAGGTCGGTAGTAAGATTTACTGGCCAAATGATTAGGCCTTGTTTGGTATCGTTGTTTTTATGACAGATCTGTTGGAATTAGAGTCATTAAAAAAAGAAGATGTATAACAAAAGGGTCTCAAATAAAAAAAAATTTGATAATGCAAGGATCCATTTTAAATAGACTTCTTAAAATCAATGGTTGAAAGTATTCCATAAATTTCTTGGGATCCAAGAGGTTTCAAGCTTTAAAATTTTACTCCCCAGCTGTTCAACCTTAAAAGGAGATTCAATAGTTTAGAAATTGTGTTTGGAGCCCATAAAATCTAGAAAATAATACTAAATTATTTACTTTTCCTATTGCAAAATCTGGAGATTGGTGATGGCTGAATTTTGAATACACAGTGATTTTTGACGTTCTGAATAGTTTCAATGGTTTGGATGATAACTTAATGTATTAGTCCATTACTCCTGTTTTGGAGCATTGTTTCTTATGTATTAGTTTCAATAGTTTCAATGGTCTAATGTATTAATTTCTAATACATTAAATCTATTCAGAACCATTGAAACTATTGAACTACTACATTAATCCACTGCGCAATTTTTCAATGCTTTTGGAGCATTGAAACTGGAGTAATCCATTCAGAACCATTAAATTTGACCACACCCGACGGGCCCAATCATGAGTCTACGACGACTTTGTCTGAACTCCTGGCAAAGCAGCCACCAACGACGGTTTGATTTTTCACTTAGACAAGCCGACAAGACTGAGCATTCCAGGACCAGGAAGAGGAACGAGGACTAATCAACTGTGATTTTTTTATATTGCAAATGTACAAACCGTCACACGGCATCTAATACATCTTAAAGGAAGTAGTATCCTACCGAGTCATTCCACCCGATGAAAACATGGGTTCAATTATTGTCTGTACAAACTTCACCCCACTTGCTGCGACCTGCCCATAATACTTTCATTAACTGCTTCCTCCTGAATTTTCTGCCATGTCAGAAGAAGCAAGAGGAAGAGAAGCGATGGCTGTAAACGCTTCGGTTTCCTTTATTGTTGAAAAGCTGGGCAACCTGCTGATTGAGGAGGCTGTTTTTCTGTGTGGTGTTAGTGATCAGGTGGAGTGGGTCCGGACAGAACTAACGAGGATGCGGTGCTTCTTGAAAGATGCAGATGACAAACAAGGAGATGATGCAAGGGTGAACAATTGGGTGAGAGAGGTAAGAGATGCTGCCTACGATGCGGAGGACGTCATTGACACCTTCCTCTTCAAAGTAGACAGGAATCATCCGCACATCCATTACATCAACAACTTAAGAGCTCGGCATGAGGTAGGAAAGGAGATTGAACGGATTAAGGAGAAGCTGAGGGACATCGGCAACAGCAGGTCAGTTTCATCATCACCATCAATATGGGTAATAATGGGCTGACAGGAGAGGATCGTCCGCTTGCACGTGTGAGGCCCACCTTAAGTGCATCCAAGTTGATAAAAACCAGCTCCCCCTGTGCATTGTTGGGTTGATTGCACAGCCATCCAAATGGACTGTACACCATTCAACTTGTGGGCTTAGATGAAGATTATAGCATCATTGGATGGGGCTAATTTTTTACCTAGGATGGGCCCAGGCAAATCTTCAAATTCTCTTCAGCTCCATCACCATTTGGGACCCAGGTGGGCCCCAAGGGAATGAGCGGACAGCTCCCCCATCAGCTCGAGCTGAAGATAATATCTATAATCGTCCTGTGCATACTTCTCGCACTGAGGGACCTTGTATACTCCTCCATGGGACTCGTTGTGGACCACACCGAGGGATCAGACCAAAGGGATGGAAAAATCCATGAAGGAAGACCCAAAATATTAAGTTTGGCCCCAATCACGTCCCTAACTCATTCACCCATGGCCCACAAATCCAGTCCATTCATATCGGTTCATAGTCAATCCAATGATCCAGTAAATTCTGATCCAACCGAAACCTAGGGCGTGTGGCCATCAAGAGGGTCCCTATATATAAGGTTTGGATTGAGTGATAGATGGGCGTCACCTAGGGTTCTCACAAAAAAAGAAAAAACGGTGAGGGATATATTTACATAAATATTGTCCTATATATATATAGAGAGAGAGAGAGAGACGCGTGTTAGAAAACTTCTCGGGCGTTTTATTAAAAAAACACCCCTTTTCTGATTGGCTAATTTGTTCCTCATGTTTAATTATTTAGGAAGTCAAAACATTTATCCATCACTAATTTTCTCTATTAATATGAGTTGGCATGTAAAGATGAGGTGGCATAATCTCATTTGGCAAATCAAGAGAAGCAAAAACTCTCCTTATAAAATGGAGAATTTTTGAAAATTTCTCATATACATATATATATATATATTAGTCGTCCAATGGGTGATGCACGCACTGAATGAATGTGTGCGCTTCGTCGTGGGGTGACATGGGGCTCCACCACGGACTGGGACCAGAGGGATTGAAAGATCTGCCTAGGGTCCTCCTCCCTGTAAAAAATCCGCCCCATCCCTTACCTTTAACATCTCCATCTAGGCCGCATAAGTTCCAATGGTGTATGGTCCATTGGGATGGGTGTACAGTTGATTCAACGGTCAAGTCTATTCGAATGGGACTAGTACAATTTAAGTGGTATTATGTGTGGTCCATTTGGATGGACAATCAGGTGGGCCCCACCCTAGTGCATAAGAAGTACACTAGGCATATTGGATAGCCAATGTGTGTGTGTATGCGTGTGTGAGTGTGTGTGTGCATAAGGGAGTGCTACACAGCACCCAGACATTTTCTAGTACAAAACTCCCTCTTAGTTTAGCCCATTGAGGTGCATGAAGATTGTGGAAGTCCATTGCATGCAAATCATCTATATGAGGCCTACCTATGCAAACTCTTGATCCATTAGATCATCTTATCCTTTTGATCCATGGTTTTAAAATTTAGGTTTAGAGAGGTTTCATTTTATTATAATTTCAATCCAACGATGAGGAAAAGTTAGATGAGTATCAGATTTGGACTTGTGACTATACATGTCTAAAGATGAGAAGGGAGGATAATATGTGTGAAAAGATTAGTTTGAATCAACATGAGCCCCATGAAGAAAAAAAGAGGGGTGAATACATGGCATTTTTAAAGTAGGTCGATTTTTTAGAATTCCCCATATATATATATATGGGAATTCTAAGAAGTTTTCCATTCTAAAAAGTACCCGACTTTAAAAACGCTCCTTTTTCTAAACCTTTTTGAAGGGCATGGGGTCACATTGACTCCATCTAGTCTTTTGGCACATACTACACCATCATGTATGGCCACAAGTCCAAATTTGACATTTGTCCAACTTAATTTCCTCACCATTCGTTTGAAATCATAATAAAACGATGCCTGTAAACCATTAGGTTTTAGGGCCTTCGATCAAAAGGTTAGGGTGATCTTATAGACTCAAGATTTTGGATATAGCTAGGCCTCATGTGGATATTTCCATCAAATGATCTTCCATGATCATCATACATCCTAGTGGGCCCAAGTAAAAGACGCATTTTTCCTTAAAAAATGCTCGAGTGCTATGTAGCACTCCTCTATATATAGATATATAATATTTTTGTGAGAACCGTCCACACTGTTGTTTCTTTCATAATTATGAGTGAGGCACATCTATCACCCAATTCAAATGTTGTAATGGACAGAGGCCCCCCAATAGTTGCTAGCCCTAAACTTCCAAATGAATTGGACAATAGGATCGAATGTGCACCAACTCAAATAGACTTGTCTTATGGCCAATGGACGAAAGGCTTAGGGACTTGTCCCCTCCCCAACACCCCCCCCCCCCCCCCCCCCCCCTGGTGGTCTCATCCCTATATGGGGTCCACAATGGGGCCTATAAAAAGCTCGTTGAAATTGTCCATGATGGAAATTTGCAATGAAATACGCCCCATATATGTCTAGTGACCATACGACTGCCCTTATACTTGATTTATGCTCCAGAACAATAAAAAAATATATATAAGCACCAGAGAGTTGTTAGTGTAAGAAAGGATGCTTTGAAAGTTATAATTTTATTCTTAAATTCGTGCGATGGAATAGGGATGTAGGATTTTGAACTATGCAATAACTCATGGCTGTACTATATCACACAATTCTCACCCTTTCCCTTTCTATCGAAGAGATGCAGGCTGAATTCCCAAGCCAAAAAGCACTGATCTTGCATCATAAATTGTTGAATTCGACATCGCCAGCAGTTCAAAATTGTCTTTCCAATTTGCCACATCATTCTCCTCGTCCCAAGCACTTCAACGATACATAATATTGTCAAATCTAACAGACATATTGAAAGTTACGAACTCGTCAAGTCTGGCCTAGTCCACAAACATGCCTGTTGCTTTTTGATAAACAGAGAAAAAGATTTACAATAAAACCCTTTCACTAATGCCATCTTCTTCGATTCTACTTATAATTTTTCCTCCATTTTCATCTTACTTTCTTCCTTCTAATATCTTGGGAAGACATCCTTCCGATCCATGCATTCTCCTTCATTATTTGCTTATACCTCTTGTAATGATAGAAATGGATGAACATTGACAAAGCCCCAATTCATGAATCCACAACAAGCAAAAATGGTGTAGGAAAAGCAGAGTTTTGAATTCGTGGTGAATATATGCTTTGGTTTTGGGTGGAAAAGGGGAATTGTGTGATATCCTATGGCTGTAGGATATCACATAGATCGATATACTACAGATCTAGGAGATCACACCCTGCAATATCCTATAGCCATAGGATATTACAAGCTTAAGGGTAAAATTGTCACCTTCCAAGTGTCCTATGCTGGATTTATCTACATTTCGACCATTATGAGGCAATTGCCCAAGTATAAGGGTAGTCTTATGGTCATTATCCTATATATATAGATATATATATATATATATATATGTACAGATACACATATATAATCAGATGAAAGGGGCCTAGTATATGATCTCACAGTCTATAGGACTGTCCCCAATTCATCCCATTTATTAAATGGGCCTTTTTAAAATAGGGATATCCATTGGCCCTTCCTATGAGGCCGAGCCTCACTAAGCTTACAAAATGCGGCCTTTTTCCCTCTATTCAGGCCCTAGGCTGTGCCTTTGCCCTACGTTGGGATGCAAGAGCCATGTAAGGGCATAGGTAGTGGAGGCACTCATATGTATAGGGCAGGGCATGGAGCCCTTTTGATAGTGCTACTTTAAGACCCCAAGCCTTGTCCTCTGGACACATATTGCAGTCTGGTTTAGGTCTTAGTTGAATGCCACTCATATGATGTTCTATCTTATGGATTTTACTTTTACACTCATCCTGTTAAAGTTGTGTTTTGTGTTACCCTACAATCTACCATGTCTATAGGTCAACTTATGGCATTCAACCCATTGAAGAAGCCGGGTTAGATGAACACTCCTCTAGTGAAAAGTTGCGGATACAAAGGCGGACTTATCCTCATCTCAAAGAAACAGACATTGTAGGCTTCCACAAAGATGAAAATATCTTGCTAGAGAGGTTAATTGGTGGTGAATCGAGACGCTGTGTGATTTCTTTAGTTGGCATGGGAGGGTTGGGCAAGACAACCCTTGCTCAGAAAGTCTACAACAATGACGATGTTCAGAAATGCTTCAGCTTTGGTGCTTGGGTCTGTGTGTCTCAAGAGTATAAGCTGAAAGACCTCTTGGAGAAGATTTCTAAGATGGTTATGGGACTTGAAAAAGAAAAGTCCGAGAAGATGGATAGGGATGATTTGGTGGAGGAGCTCTCTGGATTTTTGAGGGAGAGGAGATACTTAATAGTTCTAGATGATATATGGGATGTCCAAGTGTGGAATGGTTTAAAAATTGCCTTTCCAGATACAATGAATGGTAGCAGAGTATTGTTCACCACCCGTGATAAGAATTTAGCTTTGTATGCTGATAGAAGAAGCACTCCCATTGAGCTGCATCTTCTGAATGAAGAGGAGAGTTGGAAGCTTTTTGCAAAGAAGGCCTTCATTGAAGGTAGTTTTGAAGCTGCTACATGTCCATCAGAATTGGAGCAAATTGGGCGAGCTATTGTCGCAAGATGTGGTGGCCTGCCACTTGCTATTGTTGTATTAGGTG
Organism: Sextonia rubra; assembly: GCA_037013555.1. NCBI lineage: Eukaryota > Viridiplantae > Streptophyta > Magnoliopsida > Laurales > Lauraceae > Sextonia > Sextonia rubra. Next base: position 79,870,856 of record JASUAD010000001.1, read on the forward strand.
GCCTACTGTCAATTAAAGATACCAAGAGGATCGCATGGTTAAAAGTGCTTGAGAGCGTGGTTTGGCAACTGGCTCAGGGTTCTGATTGCTGCTTAGATATTTTGGGTTTAAGCTACAATGATCTACCATACAACCTTAAACCATGCCTTCTTTATCTAGGCCTTTTCCCAGAAGACTATGAGATCTCAGTAAAGAGATTGATAAAACTGTGGGTTGCAGAGGGATTCATCCAACAGAGAGGGAAACTGACAATGGAGGAAGTTGCAGAAGATTGCTTAGAGGAATTGATTCAAAGGAGCTTGATTCAAGTGGTGAAAAGGAGGTATGATGGAGGGCCAAAGACATGTTGCATCCATTCTCTTCTACGAAACCTCCTGATTTCGATAGCTGAGCAGGACTTGTTCTTCATGATTGATGGGAGCAGACATACACCACCATCGCTTAATATCCGCCGACTTGCTATCCTTGACAGTGAAGGTAAAAGTGAATATAGCTATATAAATCAACCTACACCGCGCTTACGTACTTCATTGTGTTTCTCTAAATTTGACAAGAATATAGTCAATTTACTCAATGGAAGAGCCACACTGTTGAGGGTTTTGGATCTAGGTGGTGTGAAAGGTTATGGTACCAGTTCCATCAATTTGCCTAAGGAAATTGGAGAGCTGATCCATTTAAGGTATTTGAATCTGGAGAATACTGGCATAAAGAGTCTTCCGTCCACAATGGGAAAGCTCACAAATTTGCAAACTTTAAACCTAAATGGCAACCATATCAAGTACATGACCAGTGGGATTTCCAATATGTGCCAATTGAGACATTTATATTGTGATTTCATCAAAATGCGTTGGTACTATAGACTTGACTCACTAGTAAAGCTCCAAACACTAGAGCTACATTCAGGAAAATGGATAAAGAATGGGCTGTCTAAGCTGAAGACTCTTAGAAAACTGTCCATATTTGGATTTCCTAGCAAATTCGAGAAGGAGTTGCCAGATTCGATAGAGAAAATGAGCAACCTCAGGTCTTTGAAGATTGTGGAATTTCGAGATGAACCATTGCCAAACTTAAGGCCATTTTTTGATCATCCATATCTGTATAAGCTCTATTTATCTGGACGCTTGAATAGTTTACCACTATCAAATCCAAATGAGTACCCACCAAACCTCACCAAATTAACACTGAGGTTCTCACAATTACAGCAAGATCCCATGGAGATGCTGGAGAAGCTTCCAAACCTCTGCTTTCTTGAATTATTACAATATTCATATGTTGGGGACAAAATGCTATGTTCTGTACAAGGGTTTCCGAGGCTGGAATCCCTGAAGCTTTCAAAATTGGAGGAGTTAACGGAGTGGACAGTAGAGAAAGGAGCAATGCAGACTCTTGCTAGCTTAGTGATTGAAGGTTGCGGAAAATTGGAGGTGCTTCCTATGGGTTTGATTTATCTGACGGCCCTTCGAGAATTGCATTTAGGAGGCATATCCGGGAGACTCCTAGACCGCGTTCGAGAAAATGTTGGAAACGATTGGCACAAAATTGAACATGTTCCATATGTAAGGCGAAAAGGAGTGTGACACTTCAAATCTGGTCTGAACTTCTTAATGTATCACTTATTTGACTAGAGGTATTGCATGAAATTGACTGCATTTAAGCAATAAGATCGGAAGGTATGGTTTCTGAGAGCATTTAGCAAAAGATGTGGTTCATGATTTGCCATTGCTTGATTGTTTGCTGAAATCCTTACATTTAGAGAATTGTCACTCTTCTGTAACTAGAGGAGAAAAAATAATTTCCAATTTCTAAATTTTTAGCACTATGTAACATGTAAAAGGGATCAAATTACAATCTTTACAAATGACCTTTTGCAGCATAGACCAAGAACGGGAATTGTCCACGAAGGGAAGCCTGTTGGTTCATCTCGGATGGTCATCTTCATGTTTTATTTAACTTTTCATATTCATGAGCTTCTTCTAATTAACTTCCTCATAACGCTAGGCATGATGAACCTAGATCTGCTTCTCTTTTTACCAAATTAGACATGGTGATGAATCCATAATATAGTGATCAACTTTTCTAGTTTTATCAAAACTTTAGAGAAAACTATGTTTATCCAACATATCTCAATTTGAACCAGCAAATGAAACATGACTCTCCTTCCATTACCCTGTGGGTAGAGAAGGAAATGACTCTGTTCATGACTACTCAAATGGATTCAGCCTGAAAAATGGATGTCTTCATATCAGACAAGATGTTTACGTTTGAAATGAGGTCCACAGTTCTAAACCTATATATAATCCTGTCTGGTATCGAGACATTCAGGTCCACATTCATTTCCTCCTTGCCTTTTTAGGCACAGGATATAAACTGAAAATTGAAATGTTAACCGACTACCTTATGGACATGGTGACAGAAAGGTATAAAAATATCAATTATGAGCCCTAATTTTAATTGTGTTTTTGGCAAGTCGCAGCATTGTCTGGGCTAGTAGTACCTGCAGCATTGTTGGGGATAGAACCTAGTAATAGTCGGCAATCCTAGTCAGTGCCGATTCCCATTTCTTCAATATTTTGACAGTCGAATGTTTTGAGAGGCCCATTTTGTCTTGATGATTTTACATCCATCAGGAAATCACACTCCCACAGGTGCATGAGCCGCTGCTATTACAGGGTTGCACATGCATGGGCTGCTGAACTGGCTAGGTACTTTGGTCAGTTCGTTTTGAATTCATTGAGATGGTCTGTGCCGTGTGCCTTATCGGAGGAATAATTCCAGGGCAAACGATTTTGTTTTCAGGAAACGGGTGCTCAAATTATTGGGAGGAGGCCAAACTGAATTTGTATTGGGGTTTGGCCCATCTGAAACCTATGCATTGATATGGTTGGAAGGACCATCTGCATGCTCCATTAACCAATGCCCAAAACTACCAAAAGAAAAACAAAATGCCCAAGTGTGTCATAAATCTTTTCGAGGAAGAGGAGTAATTAGACAATTTTAACTGAACAGAAATTCCAAGACGATTTCTATGTGGATAGAAGTGCGTCAGATTGATAACTTTGAGTAAGCTTAATAATGCAATCCACTGAAGGCAATGATGGCAAGATAAGGAGGCGTTGCTCTTATAAGTTGGCCACCACATCCGTTGCCCCAGTAATCATCGATCCCAGCGTATGCTGCTCCCTTTCGCATGTGTGTGGGCGACTTCTCGCTTTCCCAAGATGCAGACCGTTAATTTTGTTACATCTACTACTTTAAAGGAATAACAGTGAATCTTTATTCACCAAGGAAATGAGTATCATCCTCACCCACAACAATAAAAGCAGGCCATCAGCGATACTTGTCCGTTATACATATATATATACAAGCACACAAGGGCACACACGTTATATATTTATATATATAGGAATCTTTATGCTTCTGTGTACCTTACCATTTTTTTTTTTTTTGTGAGAATTTTAGGTAGAGGCTCTTTAATCACCTAATTCAAATTTTAGGTCACACAAGGGACCTTTGATAGACACACCCCAGATTTTATTTAGATCCGAATTTACTACACAAGAAGAGCCCTCGAATATATATATACACAGACGAATGATCATTGCCAATGAAATATATTTGCGATGGTGCAATGACCCTTTTCGCGCGCCTTGTCCTATTTGAAAAAATAATTTGAGTGTTGGTTTTGGGATTACTCGTTGCCTTCTCACTCCCGTCTGTCTCTGTCTTCCAACTCAAAACAGCACGACACCCTCTCTTCATCTCTCTGTCCCTCAATCCACCCTCTCCAGAGTCTAGGTTTTCCTCTCCTGTGAAATAAGAATGCAGACTTTCATCCTTTCAACTTCCAGAGAGTTTTAGACAAGAAAGAGGAGAGAGAATGGAGAAAAGAGCGAGGACGAGGAAGACTCTGGAGACCTAACTGTTAGGACTATCCACTGGTGATCAGGCGCATCTCTTTCTAGATCCCTTCTACTATTTATTTCTCTCACAATTCCTACTACCATGACCGCCATCAATCTGTTTCTCTCCCTACATCTCTTCCAATCCCTGCTACCATGATCACCCTCTTTGTATTTCTTCCTCTTTCCATATTTCTCTCTTAGTAGCCGAAAACCCTAAATTGATCAATTTGTAAAATTTGTAAAAAGAAAAAAACAAAAAAGCGACACCAAGAGGAAGCAGAATGAAGTTGGGTTCTGTAAATTTATTATTATTATTATTATTATTATTATTAACTTTGGGGTAGGCCTTGTCTATGGAAATGGGTGAATGCATAGTATGCCCATTTTTGGTTCGTCTCGATTATATCTGTATGCCTTGTTTTTTCCTAATCATCTAGTTCTAGTTTACTTCATTAATTGCGCTGATTTCTTAATTCAATAGATGGTTTGGGACATATGTAGTGTGAGTGAATGGATGAGTTGATGGTTTGGGACATATGTAGTGTGAGTGAATGGATGAGTTGAGTCCATTATGAAGAAAAATAAGGCATTAAATACCTATGTTCCACTGTATGTATTTTACTGGAAATGAGTTTTTTTGTCTTCTATGAAAAATGGTCATCTCCAAAATGTCTTTGAGTATTTCAATTAAACTCTTCCTTTTTCTTTTTTTTCTGATTTGCTATTGATTCTTACATAATTTGGTTTTCATGTTTTTTTTTCCCATGTATTGGATTTTTTCCCTTGTTATTATGGTGTTGTGGACAATGGTAATGATCAAGATAAACAAGTATTGTATGTGCATTGAAAGTGACAAGATTACGACATTATGACACAATGAATTATGCTTTTACTGAACAAACTTAGTTCTTATAGCTTTTTTCATGGTGCTTTTATTCAGTGAACTAGTTCTCATAGTTTTCACACTGCATCATTCATTGTGACATTGCCATTTGAATGCTTGGAGCATTTGACATAGAGTGACTTTCGTTTCTTTTGTATGGATTTGTCTTGCACGATTAAAAGCCATTGATCTTTTGAGTCCATTTTTATTCTATTGCTCTGCAGGCTTTGGCTCTCACTTATATTTCCAAATGTTCATAAAGTTGCCTGATGTTGTTCAGTCACCCACCACTAGAAATTTTCTCAGCATGATGCAACAAACAGAGATCTAAAGCATCTGTGTGCCATCTTGACATGGTGGGGGAAACACCAAGAATCAATACAAGAGAGACTAGCCCAATTCTACAGGGACTGAGAGCTGGTAGGAAGCATTGATTCAATGCTTGGATATAGTTCAGCGTTAGCACTGGACAACACATACATAAATTATTATATCAACTTGTGACCTGAAGAGTTTCTTTTCACCCTTTACTAAGTTTTTCTTAAAGTAGATGTTGTGAGATTTGCAGGTCATCAGCCTCTTCTTACTGTACAAAGGACTTGTAATTGGAAGTATTAGTTTATTTAAGGCATGCCTTGGCAACATCAATTGTAATCTATACATTGTGAAATCAATACTTTCACTTTATCAGTAGTCTTGAAAGACTAGATAAATATTTGTTGTGATGATAACAATTGAAAGTTGATGAATACAACATCCACATTCTTTATGATTGAAAGCAAAACTATTCCCTTGATTTATGACTGTTTCTCTTCTACAAGCAGTTGTCAGTGCCTTGGCACTCCAGCCTCTTTAAGTACTAAGCTTAAGAACAGAGCATTCAAGGTATTCTCATAATGTATTTTACATTACAGTTTGTGAAGGTCCAAAAAAAAAAAAAAAAAATACCAGCAATCAAAAACATGGTCAAAGTTACAATGCAATAAGAAACTTTTTTATTGAAGTCCATAGGCCCTATTAATCTCATGTGTGGATCCACCTTCAAAATCCATGTCAGAAATCCTGTCCATTTTTTGTAGTGCCCTGCCCAAAGAGATATATAAAATCTTCTTCTCTGCCTCAATCAAACTGGTTGATAAGCAATGCCATGTAACAACCCAAAATCACAACAATGCCATTATGCACCACCCAGTCCAATATTTTGAAACATTCCATTACTGCTACAGCAATGCTACCAATCGATTCTCAGTACAATAATTGCTATCTGACCAAACCAATTGATTTTCCATTTGTTTCACGTCATATAATCTGGGTGCACTACAGCAAAAATCATATTTTGCGATGAAAATTTGGCAACATTTTGAAATTTTGTCACTAAATGTTATTTTCCTCAATGAACTATTCATGTCGTCACCTAAAACGAAAACGCGGATTATATAAAGTTGTCAAGTTCATTTCGGACGCCGTTTCGGTTTGGTTCCAAAATGAAACATTTTGGGCAATTTGGATATATCGCTTTTCAATTCAGCAATGTATTTCGAAAAATATAAAAAAATATATTTATATATAATATTAAAAATATATAGAAAATCTCATTCTACCAAGCATCACAAATATAATTTGCTAAAGATAAGGTTTAAATACATCTCCCTCAAACATCACCAAATAAAATAAAAACTTAGCAAACTATGCATCATTGTAAACATCATTATCATCTTCATTTGCTCCCAACTCCTCTCCTACAGAGCCACCTATTTCATTACCCCCATCAAAATCAGGGATACCACCTTGCACTTGTGCTGGTTGCTCCATAGCTGTCTAACTATTGAAAGCATCCATAGTCAAGAGGTGCTTCTTCAGCAACCCAATCAGCCAAAATATTAATATTTTCCAAACTTATAGGGTCAGAGGTAGCATTTCCAGTCCTTTTAAGTATATCCCTATAATTTACATAGGTTAATACTTAACTATATGATCATTAACAATTTGAAAAAGAATTATGTAAAATTAACATTTGATATACCTTTCACGGAACTTCAGATTATAATGCACAAAAACTAGATCATTCAGCCTCTAATGTTCTAGCCTATTTTTCTTACGAGAATGAATATGCCCAAAGATGCTCCAGTTTCTTTCACAACCACTAGCACTAATGCATTAACTCAAAATTCGAATTGCTAATTTTTTCAACTCAGGAGTACTATTTCCAAACCGATCACACCATTTATCTGTAAAAATTTCTATGTAACATAAAATTATAATTTATAAACCGCAAGCATATAATAAGTTAATGAGAAGTTAAAAACTTTCAATTACCCAGAAACATTTTATCTTGGTTTCATATTGTTGATGCAAAACCAAAGTTAAAACGAGAATCTTTATAGTCATCACATTGTTTGAAAATCATGTCTTAAGTATCAAAATTAGGAACTAATTTCTCTATGACATTATTTAGACCCCTGATAACTTCGCTATGCTTAAAAAATGTAAGGCTAAAGAAAAATACTAGATTCAAGTAGTATGCTGCAACATGTAGTGCACCGTGAAGTTGATTTTCCCACCTGCGATCAATCATCTTCTAATATATCATGTAATCCTTCTAATTCTTTAACCTCTTTTGAATGACCTCCTTTGCTCAATCCATTGCCTCATACACATAACCCATTGCAGGCTTGCCTTCACTGTTAGCTAGACGTAGAACTACCACCAAAGCTTCACTAACTTTCAAAATATGTTCAACATCTTTCCAAAATGTATTATTGAGTATCATTTCAGTGATTTTCATGCCAGCCGGGGTACTTGAAACATTAGATTCAACCCAAGAGGTACTTGTAAATATTTACCTAAGTACTTTTCTATATTTAAGAAGGCACTGCAAACTAATAAAATTAGTAGCAAATCTTATGATGGCTGGTCGAATCAATTCTCTCCCATTTGTATATTCTCTTCTCATTAAAGTCAGTAATGATAAATGATTGTAAATGAACTTTGTGACTTTCCTTGTTGTCTCAATTGTGAATGCATTAACTGGAACTAAGTGGGGCTTTGCCATGTCCTCTAACATCAGATTTATACAATGGGCTACACAAGCTGTTCAATAAAAAGTTCCATATTTTTCAACCAATCTTTTTCCTGCTACTTTGTAAGTGGCATCATTGTCAATAATAAATTAGATAATATTGGCAGGCCCAACACATAAGACAATTGCATCAAAAAGTTTAAATAGCCCATCTGCATTTTTTCTAGTTGCAGTTGTATCAACTGACTTCAAGAATATTATCCCTTTTGGGCAATATGCGAGAAAGTTAATCAATGTTCATTGCCTTTTATCTGTCCACCCATCAACCATGAGAGAGCACCTAGTTTCACTTCAACAAGATTTTTAATGCTCCATAAAATTATTAACTTCTAGCACAATTCCTCCCAAAATCTTTCCACAAAGGTCATGATATGATGGCATTTTATAACCTAGCCCTATTGCAATAATTGTATCAGCCATTGTTTGTAAAAATTTTGATCTTGTTACATTAAATGGGATGTTCGCATCAAACCAAAAATGGCTAATAGCTAAATTAGCTACATCTTTTCGTTCCTTTGTTGCCAAAGCTGATTTGATGCTTGGTTGATATCTAAGCATTGTTCGTAGTGTAAAGAAATTGGTCACACACCTTCTTTTGTTTTGTGCAGATGTTTGAGGTACCTTTTCTTTACCTTTCCTACTTGTTGTGGTGGGGATATTTGGATTTGTGAACATTTCTACTTCTTGTACCTCAACATCATCGTCATCTGCATCACTTGTCGAAGTTCTGTATGGATTTCCAATTTTCTCATTTAATTGTCTTTCTTTTCTTTTCTTTTTTTTTTTTTTTTTGCCCTATCCTTTTCACCTTCCAAAATAAGTCTTTCTACTTGCCATTTTACATCACTTGCACTTTTTTACATGGCGCAATATCTCCTTTCACACCCCTAAGGTGTTCTTTAAGTCTAGTAATCCTACCACCTTTTATGACCTTGTTACAAAAAAGACAAATTACATGCTTTTTGTTGGTTCGATCAATATAACCATAAGCCCATGTGAGATCATCAGATCTAACAGCTATAGCAGCAGATAATATAGGTGTACTATCACTCATTTTAAAATCAAGCAAGCAATCTTTCAAATTCTTTGATACAATAGCAGCATACAAAAGACAATTATAATAATAAGTTTAATGTCTCAACTATTAAAAAAAAATTTAAGTTATATGTTTGTAGCACTCAAATTAAATGGCTCATTTAGGACCCCTTCACCTAATTTCATTCCAAAAGGAGTTAGACCCACTATCATAATATGCAAAAATGCTTTATGTAGTGATAAATTTGACATTAGGCCCAAGGGTCCCACTAATGAAAATAAAAACATGACAGATTATATGGATCCATTTAGTACGTGCACTTACTATACATCAGATTTTGGAAAACGTAAGTTTAAGACTATCTAATAGTGTACCCAACTACCGTATGATTGAGAGTAAGTGAAAAAAAAAATCAAGGCATATAATAACAAGGGTCTTTAATTTTGATTTATTTGGATATTTCATACGGACCCACCAATGAATGTTAAGGTGCATTTGAGTTTGTAACTGAGTGAACATTATCAAACTTGACTTGGTGTACTAGCCATGGTGTACAACTGAGCCAATTCTCTTAAATTAGAGACTAATTGGTTTACCTGACCATTGGTGATTATGGGCCATCTCCATCCAAGATTAATAAGTGGGCCTCATTATCATATTAAATCTAACAATATTACAATGATTAAAAAAGGTGGGCCTCACTTTAATAAATCATCAGGCAACTTAAAAAAATTAAACACAGCCAGCCTCAATAATTTAATTGAAAATAACACATACAAATAAGTGGGCTTCATCATCACATGAAATCTATCAATATCACAACGACTAAAAAAGGTGGGCTTAATCATCACATGAAATCTAAAAATATCAAAATGGTTAAAAAAGGTGGGCCTCACTTTGGTAAATCATTAGATGGGTTAAAAAATTAGACATCAGTAATTCAATTAAAAATAAAACAAACAAATAAGTAGGCCTCATCATCACATGAAATCTACTAGTATTATAATGATTAAAATAAGGTGGGACACAATCATATATATCATCAGACAGCATAAGATAGGCCTCACATTTAAATCAATGTACGGGTTAAAAGTTAAAACCCCCCTTTCATTTTGTTTTCAATAACATCCCCTCCTTCTCTTTCGTTAAACCCATATAAAGGGTGAGGTTGTGAATCACTCGTTTCATATACCCATTCACCGTTAGCAAAAAACTGGGAAAGAAGCAACGAAAGGGAAGGAGATTGTTAGCTAAAAACTGGGGAAGAAGCAATGAAAGGGAAGGAGATGGTGAGCATGCGTACTTGATCTAATTTCAACAAGATTTTTTGCAAAGAAATAGGCCACAACAACAAAGACGACCTTCAACGATGAAGAACTTGGGCAAACAGCCACCTCAATGAAGGAAATCCAACCCCTAATCTTCGGCAGTGGTGTAAATTCAAGAAACTTTAGGGAAAATAGGAGATATTGTGGTTGATTTTGCATCTTTGAGCCCTATTTATAGATGGAATGGAATTTTTGAAAGATGCATGCCGCCAGACAAGAGGAATACAAAGAGTGTCTTGACGATAACAAGTACTTCAATTTCCCACAGTTTTCATTTATTTCGTTTTGAGATCCGGTACATTCAATTTAACCTTTTTTAAACGGTCGATCTCTTGATTCCTCCGAATTTGTTGATTCGGTTCATGTTCGTCCGATTTTGGGGTTTTTTGTATAAAACCAAAATTTCGGCGAATTTATACAAAATCTGAACTGAACATCTTCAGGCGAGATGTTCGGCTCGGAATTGGCTTTGAAATGATTTAACTCAGAAGTTTCGTCCGATTTCGAAACAAACTTGACAACCCTAGGATTATACGGTGATGACAACTTTCAATGGTCGCTAAATTTTATTGCGAAAATTTGACACAAAACATTACAGTTGGCGCCATCATGAGGAAAACTTTTTCCGACGATACTCATTATGGGGCTACAAGTTATTTTCGTGGGTAAATCATTCACACCATATACAATATTAGAAATATTTTCTAAAAATAGTCTGCGACAAAATTAATTCTTCACGGAATCCAAAAGGTTTAGGAAATAGCGCGATTCGGTTTAGCGCTCGGTTTTGATTAGCAATGGGCGACGAAATGAAATTGTCCCCAGTTTTTCATAATTTAGGCTAGATTCTTGACATAATGGTGTCTCGTCTCTCTCCCGATAGCACCCCCAGTGAGTTAAACCCAAAATCCAGCTGACCGTCCAAACACCCAATCTGAGGTCTGCCTTTTTCTCTTGCTTCTTCATTCTCTGTCTCTTCTTCTTCTACTACTCATCTTTTTTCCTCTGCTGGGTTTTGGGCTGGGGTATGACAAACGGTATGGAGGAGTTGGGTTTGGGGTGTCGATGGCTAGTGCTTGACGAGGATGAGGAATGCGATGGAGTTGGGTATTGTGGAGTAGGGTATTCAAGTGTGGGAATGGGTGTCTGGGGAAGGGCAGGGACAACTGGGCAGGTCTGTTATAGTGAGATGTCTATCTCGATCTCGCATTCAAATAGCCTGCCATAGGCACCGACCAAGGCCCTAAAACTGAATCGCAGGACCACGGATTTTCTCCTACTTAGCGCAGCTGCAGATTTCTTCTTTTGCTTTCTCGTCTTCTCCCTCCAATCCACCTTCCTCTTCACCCCACACCCCCCCCCCCCCCCCCCCCCCCCCCCCCCCAATCTCTTGCTATCAATAACAAGAAGGAGGAAATTCGATCCTTTCCGACTTCCAATCCCACCTTCAGCAATCCATGGTGATTTTTCAATCTTCGAATTAAATTGCCTCTAATTTAGATCTCTCTCTTTTTCTTCCTTCAGATCTGATACAAACCATCTATTGTTTGATCATTCACGCACGCACAGAGAGAGATTAAATAGACCCACACAATATAACTGGTGAGCACGCTGCAGGTGCCCGTCAGGGATTTGGTGACAGTGTTGAGTGCTTATGTGAAAAAGCTGGAAGAGGAAGGTGGGGGGAATTAGTGCTGATTTAGTTACTGGGGTATGCTGCAATTGTAAGGTTTTGGTTCTTCTTTCTTTCTTGTTGATGTTGTTGCAATTAGTGCAGATGTTGAAAGAAGAGGTTTGGATTTTTTAAATACGAGAAGAGGAGAAAGGCATAATTGGCCCTTCCAGAAGGAGACCAAGTGCAGAACTCAAAGAGGTTCATTTTAGCCATTCTTAGGGGGCTATGGAGGGAAAATGTTGGGGATGTTAGTTATCATTACTGTCCATACATGTCACAATAGGAGGAAGAAGGCAAGGAAGATACCAACACATGCTTAGAAAGAGTGAAAAGGAGAAACAACTAAAACATAGTGTTTGGATGAGCTAGGGGACCACCACAGGTGAAGAAGAATGTTGCAGTTGATGGGGAAAAAAGAGATGACAAAGAGGGGGAAAAGTGGAAAAAAAAATGTCGTAAATTATTTATAGTGTAGATGAGCACTGATATCGCGCCCAATGAAAAGATAAATAAAATACTGGAAAGGACCCTTGGTACCAATCTGGACATATAAATCTTCTAGGTCCATTTTTTTTTTCTTCCATGTGTTTCATGGGATTTTTCCCTTGAAATCTCCATATGAATGAAATTGGCAAATTATAATGTATGAACAAGATAGGGTTTGATTTTGCACTTGAGCTTCAATTTCGCAATTAATTAAAAAATTAGAGCTCAATCTTGATGTTAATTTTGAATCAATTTAACTTCAAAGAGATCTTTTAAGGATTTGAGAGAAATTTTCGATATTAGCCATCTAAATAAAGGGACCAATATAAAAAGAGTTTTTTTTTTTTTTTTTTAAGATTCCAATCGTCCATTATCTTTATTCAATGAATTCATATTTAATTTTTCTTATCTAAGGGTGTTCTTAAATTATGTCAACTTGAGCCCATATCCAACCCAGCCCATTTTAGTCTAAGCCTGGCCCTTAAGTTGGAGTACTTACATTGGGCTTAGATTATTTAGTTAGGCATATTTAAAACACAAGCTGCGCTTGCATTGAATGGTAGAGAGATCAATTCCCAACAAAGATCTTAATACGAAGCGATGACAAATTTGAGTGACACCAATATCATGTCCTAGAAAGCCGCTTTCTTTTCCAGCGGAGATGCGAATGATAGAGGAGGAAAAGGTTCAGACAAAGCTAAGCTAGAAATCGCCCCAGTGGTGCCTACAAAAAGAGAAAGGGCAAAAAGTGGCAGATGACTGCGTCTACTGGAACGGAGAAGGGGTGAAGGGAAAGAGACCACCTGCCAAAGGAGGATTCGTTATGAGAGAAGAATCACCGGTTAAAAGCCCTTCCTCGGAAGAAATGTTATCAGCATCTAGCGAAATGTTCGCCCTAGTGTCAATTGCAAAACCAATCTGCACAACAGCCCTCCTACACGGCGCAACTAGGACAAACCCCGCAAACCAAGAGGCTAGAGGGACCCTAAGCCCACGACGAGCGGAATATTCAATCCTCGATGAGGCTAAAGGACGCTCACCTCTCGATGACACGATTGCAGCCAGATCCTTACAAAGAAGATGATGATAATAATAATAATAATAATAATAATAATAAGAAGAAGAAGAAGAAGAAGAAGGAGGAGTGAAACATGAAGTAAAAAGAAAACAGATGTGTAATGAATAAGGAAAAAAAAAAAGGAGAAGAGAGTCAAACATAGGATGTACCTCCTGAAAGCAATGGTGTTGGATCCCGAGGAGGCGGCCCTGAAAGATCCGTCTGAGAGGTGAAGGGGCTCCCTTGTGGTTGCCGAAAGGAACAACCACCACTGAGTCACCGTAACCATTACTGTCCCTCTCCTTCTAGTCTTTCCACTTCAGTAGGGCGATTGTTCGGCCTATACGTTCTAGGTTCTTTCATGTTCGGCCTATACGTTCTAGGTTCTTTCATGCCACCAGCAACCTCCGCCTGGCCTATTGAAGCGGGAATGCAATTCTAGTCGCCTGCCTCCAACCGCTTGGAAGGAAGTGGGTCATTTACAGACTTAATAGAAGAGGACGGTTAAGAAATTAGAATATGAACCTCCCCCCCCCATCACTGGAAACCCCTTGCTGAGAAAAGAAAGAATCAAGGCGGCACCAGAGAGGCCACAGGTGGACGATGGTAGAGAAACAGCAATAGTGACTCTTCCTCAATCGCTGCGCCTTTGCCTTTTGGAAGACCAACTCGGTGACATCGAGCCTGGAGTGGAAGACTCACTTGATGCCTAATTTTCGTTGAGCTAACCAACCATCTTTCCTAATGCCTGAGATACGTGGATACAACTCCCCAGTTATGAAGGAAGAATCTCGATCTAAGAGAAGAAATTACCTGGAGACCTTATGATACCAATTGAAAAATCCACACATGCCGTCTCCGGTACGATCGCCTGGACGGGCCGGAAGAATGAAATGGCCCCGAGTGTTGGTGCTAGAAAAGTTGCACCACGCCTACTATGTTAAATATTAAGGCTACAAGAACTAGGGCTAAAGCAGAACAATTTTACTAGTATTGAAGCTAAAAGTGGACAATGGAAAGTGAAGTTCGGAGCAGGTTTTTGGCGGTAATAGTGGGTTGAGACATGTTGGTCGATGCTGTCTTTAGGACAATTTTTACTCCTTGGGCAGTATACCAAATGTGAAGGTTCTCAGCAGAAGCGCCTTCAAGATATAACGACCTTTTTCGAATTTATTTGGTCGCACGCCAAGGCTGTAAAGATTGAACTTCAACGTATGCGATGCTCTCAGAGAATATAATAGAGAAAACAGAGAAGGAAAACCGGAGAAGAAGAATATCTTTTTCCAAACCCAGGTGCCCCAAACATTTATAAAAAAAATACTAACGTTGGGGTCATAATTGAAGCAATAAAAGACTATTAAACGCGAGCTTAGAGCTTGCAACAAAAAAGCCAAAAGCAACTTGATGTATATAGGACAAGAAACTACATATAGAGCCTTTAAAGTTTTTGCTTATTTCCAGTGTGGAACTCTATTAAACATACAAAGGTATCTTTTGCCTCTGCATGAAGTAAGAAGAAAGAAGAGAAAGCATAAAGAAAAACACATTGAATTTTTTGAAACCTATATAAAAACCAACAGTCCAAGGCCCAACCTTGATGAATTGAAGTTTGTATTCTACGAATACTAAGGTTTGCAGCAGAAAATACTCAAGTTTCGGTTATGTGTACTAAGGTTGACAGAATAAAATACTGAGGTTACAGTGAAACATGGATGTCTTCACTAAGATCAAAAACAAAGATGGAGATCCAAGAGAAGAAACTTGTTCTCTTGATCTTAAACAACAAAGAAAGAACAACTAGGTATGGGGCCTCAATTTTCTCTTATTGAAGTACATTATTGCAGAAAAATACAAGTGTCACAACCAGAGCCCAGAGATCGGGGGTTAGCGCAAAGCCAAACCAGTGACACACGTACTCCCGTGTACGTGCATCCAAACCCAGTCCGGATGCACACACACAAGGGATCTAACACGTGCGAAATAAGCGAACGCGGAAGCTGTAGATATCATAGTAAGCAACAAAAGAAATAGCGGAATCCAAAAATGCGGAACAGAAAAAACGAAGATAGATATAATACTCGAAAACCAGATACAAATCTGAGTACACCAAATAGCGATATACAAATAATACAGAGTATCAAAGTCTCAAGTGCCAAATACAAAATCTCCAAAAACCAAAACCCAAAACGAATAACCACAGAAGAAATGCATGTACGCACTCGGCATAGGTGATCAGGCCCACTCTGCCAAACCGGAGGGTGCCTCTAGCTCTGCCCTGCAGCCTCCTCGACTGCCGGGGAGCTAGGCAAGGGATCTGCGCCTGCAACACCACAGACAACACCAATGAATACAACGATCCAGCAAATATAAGTAACAGGGTCGAAACACTCATAGTATCAATTGAATAATGACAGAATATTAATTACAGAGTTTCATCGTAGTAAGCTAAGCAAATCGTGCATAGAATTAAAGCATGATAGTGAATCAAAGCATAGAATTACTGAACTAGGTGGCTACTACATTAACCATATTCTCTCCAGTAGAGAGTAGAGCAGAGCAGATAAGAACACCACTGACCGGGCCAAGGTACAAGTGGGTCTCGGTTTCCTAGGTTCTGGAGCCCCAAGACAAAGCGACACTGCAGTGATACAGAGATACAGAGATCTAAGCCAGAGGTAACCCCGTCGGGTATCCTAGGGTTGAGGCTGAGTAGAGCCAGACTAATACCAATCAAATCAAATCCAAAAGAAGGGAGACTATCCGCTTTGGATTCACCGATGACAAAGACCGGATCTTATCCTCATGTATTAATCTTTGGGCAGAGCCACCAGGGAATACCCAGTGAATCAGAGATATACAAAGCCAGAGATATACAGAGCATAGCAGAAATACAGAGCATAGTATAGATTAAGTCAAAGCACAGCATAGATCAAAGCATAGCGCAGATCATAAAAGAAAACATATATACAGGACGAAAGCAAAATGACCTCGTAATGCATAAACATAGATTAGCAGAATAGAGGGCAAAACGGTAAGCAATATGCAATGCATCTCAGATTAATTACGGAATCAAGGTTAATTATAAGCCAACACTAATCTAGTTGTCCACTGTCACTAACCGTGCATGATGATGTAGTGTTAAGTTATTCGATGCACCGTTGTCATCCAAGTGTTGCAATGTAATCCTCACGTGCAACAAAGTCCCTTAAACCAACACCCATGGGGAGGTGCTTAACAGTAAATCAACGCTCACATGAATAAGTCACAGCCTAATAGACTATTCATGCGATCCAAAGAATCCATTGGGCCGGTTTGCATAAGCGATTAACCTGTATGTTAGCCCTACAAGGTCACACCATTATCCTAAGTTGTATTTCAGATTTTCCAGGTCTTACGGTTTAGCCATGGGTGACCTGCGGCTTAGTCGTATACATCTTACGGCTTAGCCGTAACATGCACTACGGCTTAGCCGTGGTTTCTTTTAGCACACGGCTAAACTGTCATCTTCCACCTCTGACCTGATACATTTCACGGCTGGGTCACGGCTAGCTTATGGCTCAACCGTAGAACATTTTACGGTTCAGCCGTAGCCTAGCAGTAGAACAAATTCAAAATTTTCAAGTCTCTGGAATTTGAGCCGTACGAAGTTACGGCTTAGCCGTACAATACAGAACACGAAATTGAAGTGAGTACAGAAACTGAAATTGGGTATAGAAACTGAGCAAAACAAACTCCAGAGGTTCCAACATCACAGAATGTGGCTGTAAAACATCCTATACATAAAAAAAGATGAAGTTAAAGCACTCAAACAGAATACCCATATGTGTTATACAATCTGTACTTATACTTGCCTCAAAGCTCTGCCAAAACCACTGAGATCAAGCTCCAATCAACTAAACCCAAGCAAAGCAAAGCAAAATACAATTCATAAGCATGCATGCAGAGAAAGAGAGATAGGAGATCCAATTGGAGAAGAAGAATTGAAGGGAACCCACTTACCCCAAGGACAAACAGAGATGAGAGAAGAGAAAGAACCCAAGCAACAGAGAGTAAAAACCCAATCGACAAAGATGCAAGCTCCCAACACCACAAGACTGAAGAAGAGAAGGAAGAGAAGAGAAGAAGGGACGTGGAGCTGTTGCATGCAGTCATCGAAGGAAAATGAGCAGGAGAGAGACACCTGGGCTCATGACTCTTATATAGTTTCTGAAGTTTAAATCAAAGTCCAGTGAGTTTCGGTTAATTATAAATCAAGTCACACGAGGGTCCAACTTCTCCAATTGACTCCAAATGGGTCTGAGACAGTTATGGAAAACAACGAGCTCAACAAAAGACACATGCTGACACCAAGATGATGCAAATATGATGCACTCAAAACAAAAGCAAAATTATGAAAAAGGGCTTAGAATTACCTATCGCAAGTCAAAGGTTACTCTACTGCCTATCCAAGACCCGAAACCAAATCCAAGAGAATTAAACAACAGAAAAGCACACTAATGAGCCACTAATCCGGCTCAAAGGGGATCGGAGTGTTACATCCTCCCCCACTAGGAATCATTCCGTCCTCGGAATGACCACCTACCTGCACAAATAGCTGTGGGTACTGGCGCGCTAGCTGCTCCTCTAGCTCCCATGTAGCCTTATCTGGACCATGATGCTCCCACAACACTTTAACCCATCTGATAGTTCTGGTACGGAGAATCTGCTCTCGTGTACCAACGATGCGAAGCGGACGCTCAACGTAAGTTGCATTAGGCTGAATCTGAATGTCTTCGTATCGAATCACATGGCTCGGATTTGGCACGTACTTACGGAGCATCGACACATGAAAAACATCGTGGACACCAGAGAACTCAATTGGAAGCGTCAAACAATAGGCTAAATCTCCAACTCGGCTCTTGACTTCAAACGGTCCCACATATCTCGGAGCTAACTTGCCATTCTGACCAAACCGTACAGTGCTTTTCATCGGGGAAACTTTAAGGAACACCCAATCTCCGACTTGGAATGCCAATGGTCTCCTCCGGGTATCTGCATAGCTCTTTTGCCTAGATTGGGCAATCTTCAGATTCTCTATCACTTTCTGCACTTTCTCTGTCGTCTCAGCAATGATTGTCGGACCATGGAAACTCCTTGTTCCTACCTCTTCCCAGCACACTGGGGTCCTGCACTTGCGTCCGTATAGAGCCTCATAGGGTGCCATACCAATGCTCTCGTGGAAGCTGTTGTTGTAGGCAAACTCACACAATGCCAGATGCATATCCCATTCCTTCTCAAAGTTCGGCACGCTAGCTCTGAGCATATCCTCCAACGTCTGAATGGTACACTCCGACTGCCCATCAGTCTGGGGGTGGTATGCCGTACTAAAACTCAACTTTGTGCCCATAGCTTCCTGAAATGCTCTCCAGAATGAAGACACAAAACGACTGTCACGATCAGACACAATCGATACTGGGGTGCCATGTAATCTGACTATCTCGTCAACAAACTTCCTGGCCATCTCTGTGAATGTCATCCCTTTCTTGAACGGAAGGAAATGTACTGACTTCGTCAATCTATCCACTATTACCCAGACCGCATTGTTCTTCTTTCTAGTTGGCGGAAATCCTGAGACGAAATCCATGGTAATGTGCTCCCACTTCCACTGCAGAATGTGTAATGGGTGCAATGATCCTGGAGGTCGCTGATGATCAGCTTTCACCCTCTGACAGGTCAAACATCGAGCTACGAACCCTGCGATCTCCCGCTTCATATTGTTCCACCAAAAACTATCCTTCAAGGTCCGGTACATCTTCATACTCCCTGGGTGCATCGCATAACGGGCATGGTGCGCATCTGTCATCAACTTTTCCTTCAGCTCATCCACAGCGGGAACACACAATCTCCTCCTGAAGTACAAAACTCCGTCTACCAAGTTGAAATCAGGTCGATCTGCAGTCCGATCTCTGAAAGTCACCAGAAGGGGGTCCTCAAACTGGAGATCCTTGATCTGCCGAATCACCTCAGGCTGAAACTCTACGGTAGTAGCTAATGTCACCAACTTATCCACCATTCAAACCTCAACAGGCTGATCATGCATAAGCACATAGAAGCCTGCCAATACCTGAAGACTTTCTTCTCTCCTGCTGAGTGCATCTGCAACCACATTCCCCTTGCCTGGATGGTACTTGATCGGAAAGTCGTAGTCTTTGATGAACTCCAACCACCTCCGCTGTCTCATGTTCAAGTCATGCTGATTAAACAAATACTGCAGACTGTGATGATCGGAATGGACCTAGAACTTCACACCGTACAAGTAATGTCGCCACAACTTCAGCGCAAATACAATGGCTGCTAGCTCCAGGTCATGGGTGGCATAGTTCTTCTCATGTTCTTTCAGCTGTCTGGAGCCATAGGCAATCACTCTCTGATTCTGCATCAGTACACAGCCTAGTCCAACTCGAGAGGCATCTGAATAAATCACGAATCCCTCACTACCATCAGGGAGAGTCAACACTGGCGCCGTAGTGAGCTTTTCTTTCAACATCTGGAAACTACGCTCACACTTCTCTGTCCACTCATACGGGACCTTCTTCCGAGTCAACTCAGTCAGCTGGACTGAGATCTTCGAGAAGTCCTGCACGAACCTGCGGTAATATCCCGCCAAACCCAGAAAACTCCGAATCTCTGTCACTGATCTAGGACGGGGCCAACGGACTACTGCCTCAACCTTAGTTGGATACACCATTAATCCATCTCTAGAAATTACATGACTCAGAAATGCAACTTGTTTTAGCCAGAAATCACACTTGGACAACTTTGCATACAACTGGTGATCTCTAAGTAGCTGTAATGCCCTTCGCAGATGATTTATATGTTCCTCCGCAGTCTTCGAATAAACCAATATAGCGTCTATGAATACCGCAACGAACTGGTCCAAAAAGGAAGTAAACACCTTATTCATCAATGCCATGAAAGCTGCGGGTGCATTCGTCAAACCAAAAGGCATGACAAGGAACTCGTAGTGTCCATACCGAGTCCTGAAAGCTGTCTTAGGAACATCCTCATTCTTCACCCGGAGCTGGTGATATCCTAACCTCAAATTGATCTTTGAGAAGTAAGCTGCACCCTGAAGCTGATCGGACAACTCATCAATCCTAGGCAATGGATATTTGTTCTTGATGGTCACTTTGTTCAACTGCCTGTAGTCAATGCACATCCGGAAACTGCCATCCTTCTTCCTTACGAACAATACAGGAGCTCCCCAAGGTGAAACACTTGGGCGTATGAACCCTTTATCCAACAGATCCTGCAACTGTTTCTTCAATTCCGTTAATTCTGCAGGTGCCATACAATACGGAGCTCTACTGATGGGTGCTGTACCTGGCATCAAGTCGATCGAGAACTCTACCTCTCAAACTGGTGGCAACTCGGGCACATCCTCCGGAAAGACATCCGGGAACTCGCTGACTACTGGGATCTCACTGAGCTGTCGCTGATCCTTCTTCTCTGAAATGAATGCAAGAAATCCCTTACGTCCCCTACGAAGCATCCTATCTGCTTTACAAGTAGATATCACACGCCTTGGGCATTTCGTCTGGCTGCCCTCGAATCGAAATCCGCTGCCCAGATCAAAGTAGATAGCTTTGCTGTAACAATTGATACAAGCATGATACCTCGCAAGCCAGTCCATACCAAGAATCACATCGAAATCCAGTGTTGTGAGCAACACGAGGTCTACAGGGAGCTGATGACCAGCTATCCGCACATCACACTGAGGGTAGAAAACACTGCACTCCACCCGCTTACCAACCGAAGTGGACACCATCAACAAGTATGGGAGCGGTGTGGGTCGCTGTCGAAGCTGCACAGCAAAATGGGGTGCTACGTATGAACGCGTAGACCCGGGGAGTCAAACAAGGCTAAAGCTTCAGCATCAGAAATTAAAACATTACCTTCCACGACCGTAGCCTCCTCCGCGCCTTCATGCGTAGCAGCATAGGCTCGAATTGTCTGGCGGTTCTGCTTCAGGGCTGGGCGAGCTGGCTGAGACTTGCCCTGCGCTGCAGATCCTACAACCCACGTCTGTGGGGAAGACTGAAACTTCGGACATTGGGCCCGCCTATGATCCGTGGAGCCACAACCGAAGCAAGCCCCACTCTTCCTCCAACATCTCTCTGTCGGATGATCCTTCCCACAATACTCACAAACCACCTGAGCACTGCTCGAACTGCCTTGCTTGCCCTTGAACTTCTTCTGAAACTGACTTCTGCCACTGGAACCTGCCGCCCTCTTAGCCTCAGTTCGCTCCTCCTCAAATATGGCCTCTGCATCATAGGCCCTGTCAATAGTGTCATCTAAGGTAGCCACCACATACAAGCAACCACGTGGCGTTTATGTCTCGGATTCAGGCTGTTGACGAAGCGAGTCACCTTCTTATGCTCGGTGTTCACCATATCTTCTGCGAAGTGAGACAGCTCTGTAAACTTGTGTACATAATCTGCAACCGATGTCTGTCTCTGCTGAAGGTTAAAGAATTCCACTTCCTTGGCTCGTTGAATATGGAGAGGCATGAACTTTCGACGAAACTGTTATTTGAAGGTCCCCCAAACTGTGGCGCTGGGCTTAGTCTGGAATGAGCTCTTGACACTCCTCCACCAAGTCTTGGTTACACTCCGAAGCATGGAGGCTGTGAGAACTACTTTCTGTTTGTCACTGCACACAATTGTATCAAATAGCTCCTCTGTCTGCTCCAACCATTGCTCGGCCTGCAATGCATCCTTTGTCCCGTGGAACTCAGTCGCCCCTCGCTTACGGAACTTATCAAAAAGAGCATTTGGATCTGTTTCTTTGTGCTGGAAGATCACTTGCTGTTCTACACGAGGAGAGGCTGACGCAGCAGCCTGACTCTGCCTGTCCACCATGGATACCATCTGAGCCTGCAAAGACTGCATAGACTGTATCATCATCATCAGACGCTCCTCACTACTCATGGTTGAGGGTAGCGATCTACTCTCTCCATTATGACCCTACTGGTTCTCATCCCGAGATCTTGATCCTGATGCCATACTGTGCTATCTTACAAGAAGGAAAAGAAACACAGCACAAATATAAAATGCCCCGAGTTAGTCAACCCCAAAATCAACATATTAGACTTGGAGTCAAATAATTAATATCGTCATCTCACCACGATCTTAGATGTCTACATGCTTATAACTAGTATGCTCTGATACCATACAATACGTATGTCACAACCCGAGCCCAGAGATCGGGGGTTAGCGAAAAGCCAAACCAATGACACACGTACTCCCGTGCACGTGCATCCAAACCCAGTCCAGATGCACACACATAAGGGATCTAACCCGTGCGAAACAAGCGAACGCAGAAGCTGTAGATATCACAGTAAGCAACAAAAGAAATAGCGGAAGCCAAAAATGCGGAACAGAAAACACGAAGATAGATACAATACTCGAAAACCAGATACAAATCTGAGTACACCAAACAGCGATATACAAATAATATAGAGTATCAAAGTCTCAAGTGCCAAATACAAAATCTCCAAAAACCAAAACCCAAAACGAATAACCACAAAAGATATGCATGTACGCACTCGGCAGAGGTGATCAGGCCCACTCTGCCAAACCGGAGGGTGCCTCTAGGCTCTGCCCTGCAGCCTCCTCGACCGCCTGGGAGCTGGGCAAGGGATCTGCGCCTGCAACACCACAGACAACACCAATGAATACAACGATCCAGCAAATATAAGTAACAGGGTCGAAACACTCATAGTATCAATTGAATAATGATAGAATATTAATTAAGAGTTTCATCGTAGTACGCTAAGCAAATCGTGCATAGAAGTAAAGCATGATAGTGAATCAAAGCATAGAATTACTAAATTAGGTGGCTACTACATTAACCATATTCTCTCTAGTAGAGAGCAGAGCAGAGCAGATAAGAACACCACTTACCGGGCCAAGGTACAAGTGGGTCTCGGTTTCCGGGGTTCCGGGGTCCTAAGACAAAGCGACACTGCAGTGATACAGAGATACAGAGATCTAAACCAGAGGTAACCCCGTCGGGCATCCTAGGGCTGAGGCTGAGTAGAGCCAGACTAATACCAATCAAATCAAATCCAAAAGAAGGGAGACTATCCGCTTTGGATTCACCGATGACAAAGACCGGATCTTATCCTCACGTATTAATCTCTGGGCAGAGCCACCAGGGAATACCCAGTGAATCAGAGATATACAAAGCCAGAGATATACAGAGCATAGCAGAAATACAGAGCATAGTATAGATTAAGTCAAAGCACAGCATAGATCAAAGCATAGTGCAGATCGAAGAAGAAAACAGATATACAGGACGAAAGCAAAATGACCTCGTAATGCATAAACATAGATTAGCAGAATAGAGGGCAAAACGGTAAGCAATATGCAATGCATCTCAGATTAATTACGGAATCAAGGTTAATTATAAGCCAACACTAATCTAGTTGTCCACTGTCATTAACCGTGCATGATGATGTAGTGTTAAGTTATTCGATGCACCGTTGTCATTCAAGTGTTACAATGTAATCCTCACGTGCAACAAAGTCCCTTAAACCAACACCCATGGGGAGGTGCTTAATAGTAAATCAACGCTCACATGAATAAGTCACAGCCTAATAGACTATTCATGTGATCCAAAGAATCCATTGGGCCGGTTTGCATAAGCGATTAACCTGTATGTTAGCCCTACAAGGTCACACCATTATCCTAAGTTGTATTTCAGATTTTCCAGGTCTTACGATTTAGCCATGGGTGACCTGCGGCTTAGCCGTATACATCTTACGGCTTAGCCGTAACTTGCACTACGGCTTAGCCGTGGTTTCTTTCAGCACACAGCTAAACTATCATCTTCCACCTCTGACCTGATACATTTCACGGCTGGGTTACGGCTAGCTTATGGCTCAGCCGTAGAACATTTTATGGTTCAGCCGTAGCCTAGCCGTAGAACAAATTCAAAAATTTCAAGTCTCTGGAATTTGAGCCGTACGAAGTTACGGCTTAGCCGTACAATACAG
This sequence comes from Sextonia rubra, assembly GCA_037013555.1. NCBI lineage: Eukaryota > Viridiplantae > Streptophyta > Magnoliopsida > Laurales > Lauraceae > Sextonia > Sextonia rubra. Next base: position 79,895,343 of record JASUAD010000001.1, read on the forward strand.
AACACGAAACTGAAGTGAGTACAGAAACTGAAATTGGGTACAGAAACTGAGCAAAACAAACTCCAGAGGTTCCAACATCACAGAATGTGGCTGTAAAACATCCTATACATAAAAGAAGATGACGTTAAAGCACTCAAACAGAATACCCATATGTGTTATACAATCTGTACTTAAACTTGCCTCAAAGCTCTGCCAAAACCACTGAGATCAAGCTCCAATCAACTAAACCCAAGCAAAGCAAAGCAAAATACAATTCATAAGCATGCATGTAGAGAGAGAGAGATGGGAGATCCAATTGGAGAAGAAGAGTTGAAGGGAACCCACTTGCCTCAAGGACAAACAGAGATGAGAGAAGAGAAAGAACCCAAGCAACAGAGAGTAAAAAACCAATCGACAAAGATGCAAGCTCCCAACACCACAAGACTGAAGAAGAGAAGGAAGAGAATAGAAGAAGGGACGTGGAGCTGTTGCATGCAGTCATCGAAGGAAAACGAGCAGAAGAGAGACACCTGGGCTCATGACTCTTATATAGTTTCTGAAGTTTAAATCAAAGTCCAGTGAGTTTCGGTTAATTACAAATCAAGTCACACGAGGGTCCAACTTCTCCAATTGACTCCAAATGGGTCTGAGACAGTTACGGAAAACAACGAGCTCAACAAAAGACACATGCTAACACCAAGATGATGCAAATATGATGCACTCAAAGCAAAAGCAAAATTATGAAAAAGGGCTTAGAACTACCTATCGCAGGTCAAAGGTTACTCAACTGCCTATCCAAGACCCGAAACCACATCCGAGAGAATTAAACAACAGAAAAACACACTAATGAGCCACTAATCTGGCTCAAAGGGGATCGGAGTGTTACAACAATACTCTATTTATAAACCAAGATTTGACTATTCATATCCCTTACACTTCTAGGAATAATGATAATGATAAATGTGCATCTGAAAAGACATATGAAACTGCAAAGAACTTATGAGGAAGCCCAAAAGACACTACTAGTTACAATAGAGAAATAAACCATATTAAATAGTGGTAGCCCAAAAGACCCATCATGAAATCTAACTTAATTCTAACAGCTCCCCTTAAGGTAGATTTCTCTTACTCCAAGCAAGGTCTTCATCTTGATGAACAAATCCCTCTTCAAAGGCTTGGTGAACATGTCCGCCACCTGGTCTTGAGATTTACAAAACTTGACTTCAACTTCTTTATCCTACACTAATTCTTGAATGAAGTGGTACTTGATCTTTATGTGCTTGTTTTTACCATGAAACATGGGATTCTTGGACAAAGATATGGCAGATTTGTTGTCACAAAATAGTTTTGTAGATTCTCCTTGTTCATGATTCAGTTCCTCCAAAATCCACCTCAACCACCTAGCTTGACAACCAATGGCAGCAAGAGCAATATATTCGGCTTCGGCTGTAGAGAGGGCTACAATAGACTGCTTCTTTGAAGACCATGAGACTATACTAGAACCAATTTTGAAAACATACCTTGAAGTACTCTTCTAATCATCGAAACTTCCAGCCCAATCACTATTACAAAAGCCAACCAAGTTTGGATTTGCAGTTTTATAATAATGAAGACCATGATTTTTAGTTCCTTTCACATATCTTAAAATTCTTTTTCCGGCTTCCCAATGAGCATCTCTTGGAGATTCCATAAATCGACTTAGCATGCTTACCGAATATGTGAGATCCGGTCTTGTTGTTGTTAGGTACATTAAACCACCAACAAGACTTCGATAAAGAGTTGGATCCACCACCTTCTTTCCATCATATTTGCTTAATTTCAAACCAACTTCCATAAGAGTATTAATGGGTTTTGCATCTTCCATCCTAAACCTTTTCAACAATTCTTTTGCATATTTCTTTTGAGAAATGAAAATTTCATCTTCATTTTGATTTACTTCAATTCCAAGAAAGAAATGAAGTAAACCCATATCAGTCATTTCAAATTCATGCATCATGGCCATTTTGAAATCTTCAAACATCTTAACACTACTCCCGGTAAAAATCAAATCATCCACATATAAGCAAGCAATGAGAATCTCACCTTGAGGACTTTTCTTGACATAGAGAGTGTGCTCATGAGGTGACTTGTGAAAACCACTTTCTTCAAAATATGTATCAATCTTTTTGTACCATGCCCTTGGCGCTTGCTTTAAACCGTACAAGGCCTTTTTCAATTTACATACTTTCATCTCTTCATACTTCTTCACATAGCCGGGAGGTTGATCAACATAGACTTCTTCTTCTAAGGTGCCATTTAAGAATGCTGACTTCACATCCATTTGAAATACTTTCCATTGATTTTGAGCTGCAAGAGCCAACACCAAACGAATGGTGTCTAGACGTGCAACGGGGGCAAAGACTTCATCATAGTCAACTTCTTGCTTTTGCTTATAGTCCTTCGCTACTAAGCGAGCTTTGCATTTTTCAACTTCACCTCTTGGATTTAACTTGGTTTTGTACACCCACTTTACTCCAATTGTCTTCTTGCCTTTTGGAAGTTCCACCAACTCCCATGTGTCATTTCTTTCAATTGACTCAATCTCTTGATCCATGGCTTCAATCCACCTTTTATCTTTAGAGGCATCTTCAAAAGTAACAGGATCGGCATCTACAAACAAAGCAAAACTCGTCCCACCATTAGTAATCATAACATAATCACTAGATGGAGACCTTTTGGATGGTTGATGCAGCTGACTAGATCTCCTTGGTATAGGTGTTTCTTCATGATCATCATTTTGATCCAAACTCTCCCTTGATGAAGATGATGATGATGACGGAGAGCTTAGAACTTCATCATTTTGATCATCAAGAAAAATAGAATTTTGCTTCTTCTCATTTTCATTCCACTCCCATGACTCTTCTTCATTGAATTTCACATCTCTACTAACAATAATTTTGTCAGTCAATGGATTAAACAACTTGTATGCCTTGGATTTTTCACTATAACCAATGAAGATGCATTTCTTCGATTTGTCATCCAATTTTCTTCTTTTCTCATATGGTACATGTGAATAGGCAATGTTACCAAATATTCTCAAATGGCTAACACAAGGCCTATGACCACTCCAAGCTTCTTGAGGGGTTATATCTTGAATGCTTTTTGATGAGGCACGATTGAGAAGATAGACTGCACAAGCTACTGCTTCAGCCCAAAATGAATTAGGCATCCTTTTGGCTTTCAACATACTTCTTGCCAAATTCATAATTATTCTATTTTTCCTTTCCGCAACCCCATTTTGTTGGGGTGTAAAACGAGTGGTAAGTTGATGCTTAATTCCATTTTCTTTCAAGAATTCTTCAAACTCATTTGATACATACTCACCACCTCGATTGGAACGCAAAGTTTTCAACATGAAACCACTTTGCTTTTCAACCATGGCCTTGAAAGTTTTGAAATAACCAAAGACTTCAGATTTTTCTTTTAAGAAGTACACCCAAGTTTTTCTACTACAATCATCAATAAAAGTGAGAAAATAGTGATTACCTCCATTTGAAATTGCATTCATTGGCCCGCATAAATCTGAATGCACCAATTGAAATGGACTTGATGTTCTCCATACTTTTCCAATTGGAAAAGATTCTCTATGATGCTTTCCAAGTATACATCCTTCACAAACTTGGTCTTGTCGGTCTATATTTGGCATGCCTCTCACCATATTCTTTTTGCACATCAAAGATAATGAGATGAAACTTAAATGGCCAAACAGCAGATGCCATAGCCATGAACTGTTTTTGATGATTGTACTAAAACATGGCAAAGATTCATATTGGACGTTCAAACCAAACATATTATTTGAAGACATCCATACCTTTGTAATTAGAGAGTTGTTCTTGTCTCTAATCATGCAATGATCACCCTTGAAATGAACATCATGCCCTTGCGAAGAAGCTGTCCAACACTTAGAAGATTATGATTTAAGCTTGGCACATATAAGACATTTGAAATTCTCTTTTGGTCTCCTTTCTTTGTGCGAAGGAGGACGTCACCACATCCTTTTCCTTGAAGCCTTCTATCATCACCAATCTTGACTTCGGAGTGAATAGAATTGTCAAGATTAATAAATACATCTTTGTTGCCAGTCATGTGGTTACTACAACCACTGTCAAGATACCAAATATCATCACAAATATTTTCACTAACATTGCAAGCGAGTAGGACAGTTTCATCACCTTCTTTTTCTTGAACATTTTCATGTATAAAGCTTGATTCATTTTGTCCTTCATCATCCATCTTCTTTCTACAATATGCTTGCATGTGCCCATATTTTTTGCAATAGTGGCATTGTATATGGGAATAGGAAGAGCCATGACCTCTTCCTCTTCCTCGTGCTCTACCTCTCCCTCTTGGAGTATTGTTACTAGAAGAATCATGAGATTCAGATTCTCTTTCATATTTCTCATGTATGCCACGTCCATGGTTGCTTTTTCCTTTTCCACGATTGTGTCCTCCTCGTCTCCCTCTAGCACCTCCTCTCAAAGAGAGTTGAGATTGAAATGCTTGTTCTAGAGGAGAAGAATCAAATTGCTTAATGTGAAGTTCATGAGATTAAAGTGATCCCACTAAACTTTCTAAGGACAATGAGGACAAATCTTTTGATTCTTCAATTGCAGCCACTACATATTCAAACTTACGGGTCATGCTTCGGAGGATTTTTTCTACAACCCGTTGATCTTCAATTTTTTCTCCATTTACTCTTAGTTGATTAACAATGGAGATAACTCGGTTGTAGAAATCTTCAACCGATTCGGATTCTTTCATCTATATAGAATCAAATTCACTTCTAAGAGTTTGTAATCTTACCATCTTTACCCTGTCTTCTCCTTTATATGATGTGTAGAGTGTGTCCCATGCTTGTTTTGCTGAACTTGCAGAAGAGATTCTTTCAAAGACAGCTTCATCCACTGCTTGAAAAATGAAGAACAATGCCTTCTTGTCCTTCTTACGGTTCTCCTTCAACTCATTTAATTGTTGTTGAGTAAGAGCATTTAAATCTGCTGGTTCTACAAAACCGGTTTCAACAATATCCCATAAATCTTGAGATCCATACAACACCTTCATTTGGATACTCCATTGGTTGTAGTTCTTTCCACTGAATCGAGGAAGCTGTGATTGCAACATGTTGTTGGACGCTATAGAATCACCTTGAACAGCGCTCTGATACCACTTTGATGAATTGAAGTTTGTATTTTACGAATACTGAGGTTCGCAGCGGAAAATACTCAGGTTTTGGTTCTGTGTACTAAGGTTGACAGAATAAAATACTGAGGTTACAGTGAAACATGGATGTCTTCACTAAAATCAAAAACAAAGATAGAGATCCAAGAGAAGAAACTTGTTCTCTTGATCTTAAACAACAAAGAAAGAACAAATAGGTATGGGACCTCAATTTTCTCTTATTGAAGTACATTATTGCAGAAAAATACAAGACTCTATTTATAGACCAAGATTTGACTGTTCATATCCCTTACACTTCTAGGAATGATGATAATGATAAATGTGCATCTGAAAAGACATATGAAACTGCAAAGAATTTATGAGGAAGCCCAAAAGACACTATTAGTTACAATAGAGAAATAAACCATATTAAATAGTGGCAACTCAAAAGACCCATCATGAAATCTAACTTAATTCTAACAAACCCTCCTCTTATGGGAACAAACGGGGAATCCCAAATCTGCCTTGGTTATAACCAAACTGTCTGACAAATCGTTTCGGCCAGTAAGGCTCTATGAGGCATTGATGCCAAGACCGGAATGCCAACATAAAAGACCGGATGCATTGAAGCCATTTGATTTTTGATCCGTCAGAGAAGACTGGCATGGTACACCCCCGTCTGTAATCACAAAACAAACTAGAGAGGTCAAAAAAAAAAAAAAAAAAAGAGGAAGAGGCTTGTGGACGGTGTACTTGGAGGCATCCCATATAATGGATCTGGGCTTCCCAAACTGCTTGAACTCTGTCGATAGAAGGCCAGGAAATTTGGGAGCCAAGAGACACATGAACGAATTGTCACCATTACCCTGAGTCAAGGAATGAAGGTCATTGCAGAGATAGACAAGCTAGGCGTAGAAGTAATGCCCGAGATACTGCAACTTATATGTAACTCCATTGGCAATGGAGGTAACATGCTCCTTTAGCCCAAAGCATAGCCTAGCCACAATAGCGGGACATAGACCCAACTGAGTCCCCATGCTAGACGATGACAAGCAGGCAGTAGCGCACTAGGACGGATCCTATCGCCATCCCAGCCAGGGAACATGGCCTTGCACAACCACGCCGAGAGGAAGAAAGCCAAATCCAATCGAAACTCAAGATGGGTCTGGAAGAAGTGGTCTATCACCACAAAGTTTCTAGGCCTTGTGAATCTAGGATCCTCGCCAAGATTCTGGAGGTATTGGGGAACCTCTCTGTTTAGCCAGCGACCGTGCCGCAGCTCCTTCTCACCATGTTTATTGACCGTGTGTACATGATGGTTAAAGAGCCCATCAAGGGTAACCGCAGAATCAGAGTCGTTTCTCCTATGGATCCCAAATTCCTTTTTGGAAGGAACATATTCTTCATAGAAATCCCGTGGATCGGCAACCCTACCACTGGCTTCATCTCATATAGAGAACATTAAAAATTAATTCAAATGCTTGTACAAACAGTCACGTTGACCAGTAAGCAACTGATTTAGTCAATGACATGTTGTGAGCTATAGGTACTAGTTTTACGTATTCTACTCCTTTCTTGTAATCATGGAACACATGTCTCAAGACTGTTAAGCATTTTAGCCAATATATTGAGGCTCAGTTATTCACTTGTATTGCCTGAGAAATGAAAAGTAGTATTCACTATTAAGAAAAACTGGAGTGTCATGTTCATCGTGCATATTATTCTCTGTCTTGTTTACTCTTACACAAACTATAGGCAACAAGATTTGTAGTATCAAAGCCTAGGAAATCCCAAAAGAAGCTGGTATGCCTGTATTTTCAACTGCAGTGGTTCAGTGTTGCCTGGACAACTATTCTCGTGGTGCTACAAATGACAGAAGAAAAACAAAAGAGGAAGGAATGGATAACAATAGTGCTGTAAGTGTTTCTCAACCATTGGTTCCCATATTTAAAGATGATGACTATCAGTTTTGGAGAATTAAAATGAAAACCTTGTTTATTTCATATGATTTATGGGATTTAGTTGAGAATAGCTTACCTGAGAATAACTTACAAAAGGGTAGACTTACAAAAGCCCAAAAAAATGAGATGAAAGAAAATAGGAAAAAGGATGCAAAAGCCTTATTTTACATCAAGCTCTAGATGAGACTATCTTTCTTAGGATAATGGGAGCCACGACAATAAATGGAGCATGGGAATTGCTTCGAGATGAATATAAAAGATCCAATCAAGTTGTTACCTTGAAATTACAAACTCTTCACCGTGAGTTTGAAAATTTATTGATGAAAGATTTTGAGTCCATTCAAAGATTCTTCACAATAGTTACAACTAATGAAAATGAAATTAGGTCTCTTGGTGAGATTCTTCACAATAGTTACAACTAATGAAAATGAAATTAGTTCTCTTGGTGAGGACCTGACTGATCAAAAAAATTATTGAAAAATTGTTAAGAAGTCTCACTCCCAAATTTGACCATGTTGTTACTGCCATTGAAGAATCCAAGGTTTTAACTAAATTATCTTTGAATCAACTAATGGGTTCTTTGCAAACACATGAAGAAAGATTAAACAGAAATGGAGATAATCCAGTTGAGCAGGTTTTCCAAACAACACTTGATTTAAAGAAGGGATCAAGCAGCAATGTAGGGCCTATCTTCAACCAAAGGCAAAATAGCCAAGGTCGGGGTCGTGGTTGTTGGAGGCAAAATTTTCGTGGAAGAGACCGAGGAAGAACCATGCATAATGAAAATGAAAGAAACCACAACAAAGGTAATCTCGAACCTCCTTAATGCTATAACTACAAGAAAAGAGGTCATATTGAAAAAGATTGTTGGTACAAAAACAAGTCCTCAACTGTGCTTCAATATTCAATTTGCAACATATTTGGACACGAAGAAAAGGATTGTTGGCATAAAAACAAAAATCAAGCAAATTTCCATGAAGAAAAGACAAATGATGAAATTGAGGAAAATTTATCTCTCTCATGTTTATTTGCAAATGCTGAATTTGTTGGTGATATTTGGTTTTTGGATAGTGGGTGCAGTAACCATATCACAGGTGATAAAATATTGCTTGTTGAGATGAATAAGTCAATAAGATCACCAGTCCTGATGGGAAATGATAGTGAAGTCCAGTTGCAAGGCAAAGAAATTGTCTTTGTGAACACCAAGCTAGGTACAAAGCTTATACATGATATTATGTTTGTACCAGGTTTGGCTCAAAACCCAATTAGCTTGGGACAGTACATGAAAAAAGTGTATTATGTGATTTTTGATGAGGATAAATGCATGCTATGTAAAAAGAAGAATATGGAGTTGGTTATGACAGTGAAAATGATTCAAAACAAAATGTTTCCTCTAAAAATTTTCTCTCTTACCCTAATGCATTCAAGTCAGTGGAGTATGATAATTTATGACTTTGGCATAAGTGATATGGGCATCTAAATTTTCATAGTTTGGATTCATTGTATAAAAAAAAAACATGGTTGTTAGCTTACTTGTTGTGCATCATGCCAACATAATATGTGAAGCTTGCATTTTTGGAAAACATCACCGAACTGCTTTTCCAGAGGGTAAATCTTGGAAGGCTAATCAACTTTTAATGTTGGTAGATGCTGATATCTGTGGCCCTATCCGTATAAATTCACTTGGTCATAGCAAGTATTTTTTACTATTTGTTGATGACTACACAAAGATGATTTGGGTGTATTTTCCTAAGAAAAAATTTAAAGCTCTTTCACGCTTTCTACAATTTCTAGCTTATGTTGAAAAACAAAGTAGATTTTTACTTAAGACATTAAGAACTAACCGAGGGGGTGAATTTACATCCAAGGAATTCCTTATGATTTGTAAAGATGTAGGAATACGAAGAGAACTTACTGTAAGTTTCACTCCACAACAAAATGGAGTTGCGGAGTGAAAAAATCGTAGCATTGGTGAAACTGTAAGATGCATGTTGAAAGAACAGGGCTTCCAAAAAGCTTCTGGGCTGAAGCAGTATCTATAGTAGTTTATTTGCTTCATTGCTCTCTTACAAAAGCAGCTAATGGAAAAACACCATATAAAGCATGGTATGAGAGAAAGCCAAATGTAAGTCACTTAAAGATCTTTAGTTCTATAGCTTATGCACATGTCCCCCGTGAAAAAAGGCACAAGTTAGATGAAAAGAGTTTAAGTGCATTTTTGTCGGATATAGTGAAAAACCAAAAGGATATGGGCTTTATAATCCTGAAAATGAAACTTTATTTGTCAGTCAAGATGTAATTTTTAATGAGAATGATGGATGGAGGTGGGATGTGAGGTTGATCACTACCTTCTAATTGTTGAAGAAGAAGAGACAACATCTTTTTATTCATCTCCCGATGATCCATTGAGTCCGATTGGATCCACATCATCGGAATCACCTGCTAGAAAGATCAGAAGTCTTGTTAACATTTACCAGTCATTTTACGTTGTATGTTTTACTACTGAACCCACTTGTTTTAAAGATGTAGTGAGAGAAAAAGATTGGCATGATGCAATAGCTGTTGAAATGAATGCCATTGAAAAAAAAACAAAAAATGGAAATTGATGGACTTGCCACCAGGGAAAAAAGCCGTTGGGCTTAAATGGATTTACAAATCCAAGTTTAAAGCAGATGGCTTTTTGAAAAAACACAAGGCCCGGTTGGTGGCAAAAGGATATACACAAGTTTCAAGTGTTGATTTCTTTGAAACTTTTTTTCCTGTTGCTAGAATCGACACTATAAGGACTATTCTATCAATGGTTGCTCAGAAGGGATGGAAAATTTTTCAATTTGATGTAAAATCAGCTTTTTAAAATGGAGAGTTGCAGGTGAAAGTATATGTTGAACAGCCTCCTGGATTTGAGATTAAAAGGTCCAAAAATAAAGTTTATAAGCTAACAAAGGCAGTATATGGGCTTAAACAAGCTCCACAAGCTTGGTATATCAAGATTGACAAATATTTTTTAGACCATAATTTTCAAAAAAGTAAAGTGAACCGACCCTTTATGTGAAGGTGGGATGTGAGGATGAGATTCTTACGGTGTGTTATATGTTGATGATATGATATTTACTAGTAACTCTCCAAAATTGATTGAAGAATTCAAGAAAAATATGATGTCCCAATTTGACATGATAGATCTAGGTCTGTCACATTATTTTTTAGGGAAGGAAGTTGTTCAAGACTCAAATTGTATTTCTCTCCACCAGGAAAAATATGCAAGGGATCTACTGAAAAAATTTCATATATCAAATTGTAATCCTGCTAAAGCACCCATGAATACAGATAAGAAGCTTATTCTAGAGGGTGGAATTGAAAAGACAGATGCAAAAGAATTTTGAAATATGGTTGGAGGCTTGATTTATCTTACACATACAAGGCCAGATATAATGTTTTCAGTAAGTTTGACTTCAAGGTTTATGAACAGTCCAAGTAAAGCTCACATGGGTGCAGTCAAGAGTTCTACGATACATTCGTGGAACATTGGATCTCGGACTCAGGTATAAAAAATCAAATACTTGTAAACTTATCTTTTATACTGACAGTGATTGGACTGGTTATGTAGATGACAGGAAAAATACTATAGGCTATGGGCCTAGTCTTGGGTTTGCACTAATATCATGGGCCTAAAAAAAGTAGCCAACAACAGCACTGTCTACAACCGAAGCTGAATATATGGTGGCTACAAGCATGGCTTGCCAAACTGTGTGGTTTAGGAGGATTCTATTCGACTTGAAAGAAAAGCAAGCGGAAGCAACAATTTTATTTTGTGACAACAAGTAGAAAATTGAACTAAGAAAGAATCTAGTCTTTCATGGAAGAACAAAGCACATAAAAGTCTAACACCATTTTATTCGCGACCTTTCGGCCAAAAAAGAGATTAAGCTGGAATACTGTTGCACACTACAACAGAATGGTGTTTTGGCGAAGAAATATGGCGACAAAATTTTATTTTGTCGCCTAAAGTCATTATTAGCGACGAAATTTATTTTTCTTCGGCAATTTAAGGGAAAAAATTATTTTAGCGAGGAGTAAAATTTCGTCTCTTTAAGGTAAAATATCGTCGCCAAAAGCCATTATTAGCTACGAAATTTATATGTCGTCGCAAATTTCAACAAATACCTATGTTCATGCAAAAAAAATTTGGGTGACAAATAGGCGACGAAAATTATCGTCGCAATAAAAAGGGACCGGTTGGCGACGAAATAAATTTCGTCGCCCCAAAGTCTATATATTTATTTGCGCTTGAGATCAGACGTCTCCTGATCATTTCGGCCCCTGCCTCCACATGCGATAGAGATCATTTCGGCCCCTGCCTCCACATCCTCCATCCTCACTTCGAAGCCTCCATCCTCCATCCTCACTTCGACCTTCGACCTCCATCCTCCATCCTCCTGTCCACGCCGAAGCAACTACATCAAGAGACGTCTGCTCCAACCTTTTTCTTGTGAAATCAAGAGATCCAGGTCTATTTCAAGCCCTAAATCTCGGTTTTTTATTTCCCTCTAGTTTGGATTGTGATGTGTTAGTGAAGAAATGATTGTTGCTTGCAATGTGTTTGATGAAATGCCCGAAAGTAATGTTTCCCATTTTTGAAGCATTTCAACATTCATAGCTAGCCCTGTACCGATTTAGAAACAGGACCGATTGATGCAAACAAGATGATCGAATCATGGGTACTTTGCAGGCTAGTATGTACAGCAAACAAGATGATCGAATCATGGGTGTCATTGTGAATCATGAGTACTTTGCAGCATCAGGTGGGCTTTCAATGAAGGCATACCCACATTGGAGTACTTTTAGTTTTATTAATAGGATTTTGAGTGAATTTAATTAGAGTTCGGATTCCATGCAACCTTTGTTGTAAGGATTTTTCTGTTACTTTTCAGAGTGGCCACATGCATGGGGTACCTACAGTGAGGGAGCTGAGGGTGGAGGAGTGTAAATGATCTTCTGAAGGACTTAAATTGGGACCTTTCCTTTATGAAGTCCCACCATGGTTAAATGATAGGAGGTGTGGCGGTCCTAGGCTGAAGTCCTCAGTAATCATCCCTCCTCAAACTGATTAACTAATAAGACATATGGTAGGCTTTAAGGATCTGCTAACCCCAAAGGGAGTTGGGGAGTCAAGTGGTCACAAACAAAACTAACTTGACACTATTAGGAGTCAACTAGCAAACCGTCAGTATCTGTTCTCCGTTGCTGAAGATGAGTGATTAATAAACATCTTCTTTTCATCTGGTGGGTCCACTGGGCCCCACAGGCCCATCACGTGCCCTATCTTTTAATCTCTTGGAGAGAATTCGGAATCAAGGAATCCAGGCACTTATTGTAACACTCCGATCCCCTTTGAGCCGGATTAGTGGCTCATTAGTGTGTGTTTTGTTTTGTTTATTTCTTTTGGACTTGTTTTGGGTAATGGATAGGTAGTTGAGCAACCTTTGACCTGAGATAGGTAGTTCTAAGCCCTTTTTCGTAATTTCGCTTTTGTTTTGCTCATATCATCTTTGCATCATCTTGGTGTCAGCACGCGTATTTCGTTGAGCTCGACAATTTCCGTAACTGTGTCGGATCCGTTTGGAGTCAATTGGGGAAGATGGACCTTCGTGTGACTTGAACTGTAATTAGTATAAACTCATCGGACTTTGACTTAAAACCCCAAAACTTATATATACAATTCAGCTCCAGGTGTCTTTCTCCTTACCCATTTGTCTTGATCGACTGCATGCAAGAACTCCAAGGGGAAAGCCACGTTCTCTCTCTCTCTCCCTCTTCACTTCGGTTTCTTCTCTCTCTCTCTCTCTCTCTTCTTTGCTTCTCTTGATCGAGTGATGTTGGATTCTCATTTTTGATTTGGGTTCTCTTCTTCCCTCATCTCTGTATATTGCTTGAGGTAAGTGGGTTCTTGTGCTTCTTCTCCAATTTGGATCTCCCATTCTATGATTGCTTTGTCTTCATCTCATGCATGGTGTATCTCTTTGATTTGCTTTGATTTTTAGTTGCTTTGGGAGCTTGAGTCAGTGGATTTGGTAGAGATTGAGGCAAGTATAAGTACAGACTTTGATAACACACATGGGTGCTCTGTTTGAATGCTTTGATTTCCATCTTCTTTAGTGTATCTATGTTTTACAGCCACATTTTGTGAATTTGGAACTTCTGTAGCTTGTTTGGAGATGTTTCTGTGTCAAATTTCCGTTTCTGTACTCAGCCCGAATTCATCTCTGTATGGTACGGCTAAGCCGTGAACTTCTACGGCTTGATTTCCAGAGACTCGAAATTTGAGTTTTGTTCTACGGCTAGGCTACGGCTAAGCCGTAATTTGTTCTACGGCTGAGCCGTAAGCTAGCCGTGACCCAACCGTACCCCAGCCGTGAATTAAATCTCTGATCAGTCGAAACTTTTCTGATATCAGTACTCTTACGGTGAGGCTACGGCTAAGCCGTGGAATGCTACGGCTAAGCCGTGGATTGGTCTACGGCTAAGCCGTATACTGACTGTAGCTCAGCCGAAAAAGGCATCAGATCAGAAGTGAAAGATGATCCGTTTAGCTGTGTTTTGAATGGAACCAAGGTGAAGCCGTAGTGCATATTACGACGAGCGTGTAAGATGTCTTCGGCTTAACCATAGGTCCCTCATGGCTAAACCGTTAGGCATGGCAATTCTGAAACATAACTTAGGATAATGGTGAGACTTGTAGGGCTCAAACACGGGTTGACCACTCATGTAAACCGGCCCAAATGGATTCTTGGAACGCATGAATAGTCTGTTAGGCTGTGACTTATTCATGTGAGTGTTGTTTTACTGTTAAGCACCTCCCCATGGGTGTTGGTTTAAGGGACGTCGGTGCACGCAAAGTTTTCGCAACACCTTGATGGCAACGGTGTATTGACTAACTTAAAACTACATCAACATGCACGGTTAGTGACAGTGAACAACTAGCTTAGGACTGGCTTGTAATGAACCTTGACTCCGTATTAATCTGAGATGCATTGCATATTGTTTATAGTTTTGCCCTCTGTTCTGTTAATCTAAGTTTATGCATTCCGTAGTCATTTTTGTTTTCGTCCTGTATCTCTGTTCTATGCTTCGTTCCGCACTATGCTTTGATCTATGCTGTGCTTTGGATTTATATCTATGCTCTGCTGGCTTTGTTTATCTCTGAGTTTGGGTATTCCCTGGTGGCTCTGCCCAGAGGTTAATACGTGAGGATAAGATCCGGTCTTTGTCATCGGTGAGTCCAAAGCGGATAATCTCCCTTTCTATGGATTTGATTTGATTGGTATTAGTCTGGCTCTACTCAGCCTCAGCCCTAGGATGCCCGACGGGGTTACCTCTGGCTTAGATCTCTGTATCTCTGTATAACTGCAGTGTCGCTTTGTCTTGGGACCCCGGAACCCAGGAACCTAAGACCCACTTGTACCCTGGCCCGGTCAGTGGTGTTCTCCTCTGCTCTGCTTTGCTCTGCTCTCTATTGGAGAGAACTTGGTTAACGTAGTAGCCACTTAGTCAGTATTTCTATGTTTGATTCACATATCATGCTTTACTTCTATGCACGATTTGCTTAGCTTACTAAGATGAAACTCTGAAATCATTATTCTGTCATTTATTCACTTTGATACTATGAGTGTTACACCCCTGTTACTTATATTTGCTGGATCGTTGTATTCATTTGTGTTGTCTGTGGTGTTGCAGGCACAGATACCTTGCCCAGCTCCCCGGCGGTCGAGGAGGCTGCAGGGGCGAGTGTAGAGGCACCCTCAGGTCTGGCAGAGTGGGCCTGATCATCTCTGCCGAGTGCGTTCATGCACACTTCCAGTGGCTTCTGTTTTGGATTTTGAGTTTTGGTTTTTTGGGGACTTTGTATTTTGGGACTCCTTGGACTTTGGACTTTGTCATCTGTATGTTTGTACATCTTTATTTTGTCGTGTATTCAGACTCGTATTTGGTTTTCCAGTTGTGATTATCTTTGTCTTTTTCGTTCCGCATTTGGTTTAGCTTCCGCTATTTATTTTTCTTTGTTGCTTGCTATGATATGTACAGCTTCCGCGTACGCTTAGTTCGCACGTGTTAGATCCCTTATGTGCGTGCATCTGGACTGGGTTTGGATGCACGTGCACGGGAGTACGTGTGTCACCGGCTTAGCTTTTCGCTAACCCCCGATTTCTGGGCTCGGGTCGTGACATACGTATTGTATGGTATCAGAGCATGCTAGTTATAAGCATGTAGGCATCTAAGATCGTGGTGAGATAACGCTATCAACTATTTGACTCGAAGTCTCATATGTTGAATTGGGATTCGACTAACTCAGGGGCATTTCATATTTGTGTGTTGTGTTTTTTTTTTTTCTTTTGCAGGATGGCATCAGGATCAGGATCTCGAGATGAGAATCAACAGGGCCATAACGGTGATAGTGGATCAATACCCCCACACATCAGTAGTGAGGAGCGGATGATGATGATGATGCAGTCTATGCAGTCATTACAGGCACAGATGGCATCCATGGTAGATAGACAGAGTCAGGCTGCCGCAGTAGCATCACCTCGTATAGATCAGCAGGTGATTTTCCAGCCTAAGGAATCAGATCCAAATGCTCTTTTTGACAAGTTCCGTAAGCGAGGGGCGACCGAGTTCCATGGGATAGAGGATGCACTGCAGGCTGAGCAATGGTTGGAACAGACTGAGGAGCTATTTGATACGATTGTGTGCAGTAACAAGCAGAAGGTAGTTCTCACAGCCTCTATGCTTCGGAGTGTAGCCAAGACATGGTGGAGGAGTGTCAAGACTTCATTTCAGACTATGCCCAGTGCCACAGTTTGGGAGACCTTCAAGCAGCAATTCCGTCGGAAGTTCATGCCTCTTCACATTCAGCGAGCTAAGGAAGTGGAATTCTTCAACCTTCAGCAGAGACAGCTGTCAGTCGCAGATTATGTACACAAGTTTACAGAGCTGTCCCATTTTGCAGAGGACATGGTGAACACTGAGCAGAAGAAGGTGACTCGCTTCGTCAACGGTCTGAATCCGAGGCACAAACGCCATGTAGTTGCTTGCATGTGGCCGGCTACATTGGACGATGCTATTGACAGGGCTTATGATGCAGAGGCCATCTTTGAGGAGGAGCGAACAGAAGCTAAGAGGGCGGCAGGTTCCAGTAGCAGAAGTCAGTTTCAGAAAAGGTTCAAGGGTAAGCAGGGCAGTTCGAGCAGTACTCCGTTGGTATGTGGTCACTGTGGGAAGGATCACCCCACCGACAGGTGTTGGAGGAAGAGTGGGGCTTGTTTCGGGTGTGGCTCTACGGATCACAGAAGGGCCCAATGCCCGAAGTTTCAGTCCTCTCCACAGACGAGACAGGCAGGACCTACTGTAACACTCCGATCCCCTTTGAGCCGGATTAGTGGCTCATTAGTGTGTGTTTTGTTTTATTTTATTCTTTTGGACTTGGTTTTGGGCCTTGGATAGGTAGTTGAGCAACCTTTGACCTGAGATAGGTAGTTCTAAGCCCTTTTTCGTAATTTTGCTTTGGCTTTGCTCATCTCATCTTTGCATCATCTTGGTGTCAGCACGCGTATTTCGTTGAGCTCGACAAATTCCGTAACTGTGTCAGATCCGTTTGGAGTCAATTGGAGAAGTTAGACCTTCGTGTGACTTGAACTGTAATTAGTATAAACTTACCGGACTTTGACCTAAACCACAAAACCTATTTAAATGAGTCACTCTCCAGGTGTCTCTCTCTTGCTCCATTTCATTTGATCGTTGCATGCAAGAGGAATTCCAGGGAAGCTCTCCACGTTCGTTCTCTCTCTCTCTCTCTCTCTCTTCTTTCCTTCTCTTGATCGATTGAGGATTTGGATCCTCTGTTTGGCTTGGGTTCTTCTCCATTCTCTCATCTCTGTCCTTGCCTTAGGTAAGTGGGTTCTTTCCCAACTCTTTGTATTTCTTCTCCAAATTACATCTCCCATTCTCTGTTGCTTTGTCTTCATCTCATGCATGTGTGATTGCTTTGATTTGTTTTGATTTTAGTTGCTTGGAGCTTGATTTCAGAGGATTTTGTCAGATTTGAGGCAAGTATAAGTACAGGCTTTGATAACACATATGGGTGTTTGTTTGATGGCTTTGATTCACTCTTATTCTTTGTCTAGCATGTTTTACAGCCACAATTTGTGAATTTGGAACCTCTGTAACTCATTTTATTCAGTTTCTGTATCAAATTTCAGTTTCTGTACTCAGCCCGAATTCATCTCTGTATTGTACGGCTAAGCCGTGAACTTCTACGGCTTGGTTTCCAGAGACTCGAAATTTGAGTTTTGTTCTACGGCTAGGCTACGGCTAAGCCGTAAATTGTCCTACGGCTGAGCCGTAAGCTAGCCGTGACCCAACCGTACCCCAGCCGTGAATTAAATCTCTGATCAGTCGAAACTTTTCTGATATCAGTACTCCTACGGTGAGGCTACGGCTAAGCCGTGGATTGGTCTACGGCTAAGCCGTATACTGACTGTAGCTCAGCCGTGAGAGGTATCAGATCAGAGGTGGAAAAGCTGACAGTTTAGCCGTGTTCTGAAGGGAACCACGGCTAAGCCGTAGTGCATATTGCGGCTACGCCGTAGGATGCCACGGCTAAGCCGTAGGTCACCCATGGCTAAACCGTAAGACCTGTTAAATATCAGTTAACTTAGGCTAATGGTGTGACCTTGTAGGGCTCAAATACAGGTTAACCATACCCGTAAACCGGCCCAAATGGATTCTTTGGAGCGCATGAATAGTCTGTTAGGCTGTGACTTATTCATGTGAGTGTTGCTCATTGTTAAGCACCCCCCCATGGGTGTTGGTTTAAGGGACTTCGGTGCACATGAGGATTATATTGCAACACTAGGATGGCAACGGTGCATCGAATAACTTAAAACTACCTCAACATGCACGGTTAGTGACAGTGATGCAACTAGATTAGACTTGGCTTGTAATGAACCTTGATTCCGTATTAATCTGAGATGCATTGCATATTGTTTATGGTTTTGCCCTCTGTTCTGTTAATCTATGTTATGCATTCCTCAGTCATTTTGCTTTCGTTCTGTATATCTGTATTATTCTTCGCTCTGTACTATGTTTTGATCTATGCTATGCTTTGTATATTCTCTGGCTTTGTATATCTCTGATTTTTGGGTATTCCCTGGTGGCTCTGCCCAGAGGTTAATACGTGAGGATAAGATCCGGTCCTTGTCATCGGTGAGTCCAAAGCGGATAATCTCCTTTCTTTAGCTTTGATTTGATTGGTATTAGTCTGGCTCTACTCAGCCTCAGCCCTAGGATACCCGACGGGGTTACCTCTGGCGTAGATCTCTGTATCTCTGTTTTAACTGCAGTGTTGCTTTGTCTTGGGACCCCGGAACCCAGGAACCGAGACCCGTTGTACCTTTGGCCTGGACAGCGGTGTTCTCCTCTGCTCTGCTCTGCTCTGCTCTCTTTTGGAGAGAACATGGTTAACGTAGTAGCCAACTAGTTCAGTATTCTATGTTTTGATTCCATTATCATGTTTTACTCCTATGCACGATTTGCTTAGCATACTAAGATGGACTCTGTATTTAATCTTCTGTCCCTATTTCATTTCGCTTTGATACTATGCGTGTTTCTTTCCTGTTACTTATATTTGCTGGATCGTTGTATTCATTTGTGTTGTCTGTGGTGTTGCAGGCACAGATACCTTGCCCAGCTCCCCGGCGGTCGAGGAGGCTGCAGGGGCGAGTGTAGAGGCACCCTCCGGTCTGGCAGAGTGGGCCTGATCACTTCTGCCAAGTGCGTGCATGCATACCAGTGGCTTTTATTTTGCGTTTTGGTTTTTGAGAGCTTGTATTTGGACTTTGGACTTTGGACTTGTATTCTGTATATTTTGTGTATATTGATTTTGGTGTGTATTCGGTTTTATCTCAGTGTATTTGTCTTTGTCTTTTCCGTTTCGTATTTGCTTTGGCTTCCGCTATTTTATTTTCCTTTGTTGCTTGCTATGATATGTACAGCTTCCGCGTACGCTTAGTTCGCACGTGTTAGATCCCTTGTGTGCGTGCATCTGGACTGGGTTTGGGTGCACGTGCACGGGAGTACGTGTGTCACCGGTTTAGCTTTTCGCTAACCCCCGAATTCTGGGCTCGGGTCGTGACACCTACAGCGCAGGGCAGATCTCAGCCAGCTCGCCCAGCTCAGAAGCCGAACCGCCAGATAGCCCGAGCCTATGCTGCTACGCATGAGGGCGCGGAGGAGGCCACGGTAGTGGAAGGTAAAATTTTAATTTCTGATGCAGAAGCTTTAGCTTTATTTGACTCCGGGTCTACGCGTTCGTACGTAGCACCCCATTTTGCTGTGCAGCTTCGACAGCGACCCACACCACTTCCATACTTGTTGCTAGTATCCACTCCGGTTGGTATGCGGGTGGAGTGCAGTGTGTTTTACCCTCAGTGTGATGTGCGGATAGCTGGTCATCAGCTCCCAGTAGACCTCGTGTTGCTCACGACACTGGATTTTGATGTGATCCTTGGTATGGACTGGCTTGCAAGATATCATGCGTGTATCAATTGCTACAGCAAGGCTATCTACTTTGATTTGGGCAGCAGATTCCGATTTGAGGGCAGCCAGATGAAGTGCCCAAGACGTGTGATCTCTGCTTGTAAGGCAGACAGGATGCTTCGTAGGGGATGTGAGGGATTTCTTGCATTCATTTCAGAGAAGAAAGATCGGCGACAGCTCAGTGAGATTCCAGTAGTCAGCGAGTTTCCGGATGTCTTTCCGGAGGATGTGCCAGAGTTGCCACCAGTTCGGGAGGTAGAATTTGCTATTGACGTGGTACCAGGTACAGCACCTATCAGTAGAGCTCCATATCGTATGGCACCTGCAGAGTTGTTGGAATTGAAGAAACAGTTGCAGGATCTGTTGGATAAAGGGTTCATACACCCAAGTGTTTCACCTTGGGGAGCTCCTGTATTGTTTGTCAAGAAAAAGGATGGCAGTTTCCAGATGTGCATTGACTACAGGCAGTTGAATAAAGTGACTATCAAGAACAAATATCCATTGCCTAGGATTGATGAGTTGTTCGATCAGCTTCAGGGTGCAGCTTACTTCTCTAAGATTGACTTGAGGTCAGGATATCACCAGCTCAGGGTGAAGGATGAGGATGTTCCGAAGACAGCTTTCAGGACTCGGTATGGACACTACGAGTTCCTTGTCATGCCGTTTGGTTTGACGAATGCACCCGCAGCTTTCATGGCCTTGATGAATAGGGTGTTTACTTCCTTCTTGGACCAGTTCGTTGTGGTTTTTATAGATGACATATTGGTCTATTCGAAGACTGCTGAGGAACATACAGACCATTTGAGGAAAGCATTGCAGCTGCTTAAGGATCACAAGTTGTATGCAAAGTTGTCCAAGTGTGAGTTTTGGCTCGAGCAAGTTACATTTCTGGGTCATAAGATTTCTCGAGATGGATTGATGGTGGATCCAGCTAAAATTGAGGCAGTAGTCCATTGGCCCCGTCCCAGATCAGTGACAGAGATTCGGAGTTTTCTGGGTTTGGCGGGATATTACCGCAGGTTCGTGCAGGACTTCTCGAAGATTTCAGCCCCGCTGACTCAGTTGACTCGGAAGAAGGTCCCGTATGAGTGGACAGAGAAGTGTGAGCGCAGTTTCCAGATGTTGAAAGAAAAGCTCACTACGGCGCCAGTGTTGACTCTCCCGGATGGTAGTGAGGGATTCGTGATTTATTCCGATGCTTCTCGCATTGGATTAGGCTGTGTACTGATGCAGAACCAGAAGGTGATTGCCTATGGATCCCGACAGCTGAAGGAACATGAGAAGAACTATGCCACACATGACTTGGAGCTAGCAGCCATTGTATTTGCATTGAAGTTGTGGCGACATTACTTGTACGGTGTGAAGTTCGAGGTCCATTCCGATCATCACAGTCTGCAGTACTTGTTTGATCAGCATGACTTGAATATGAGGCAGCGTAGATGGTTGGAGTTTATCAAAGACTACGACTTTCCGATCAAGTACCACCCTGGCAAGGGGAATGTGGTTGCAGATGCACTTAGCAGGAGGACAGACAGTCTTCAGGCGTTGGCAGGATTCTATATGCTTGTGCATGATCAGCCTGTAGAGGTTCGGATGGTAGGTGAATTGGTGACATTAGCTACTACCGTCGTATTTCAGCCTGAAGTGATTCAGCAGATCAAGGATCGCCAGTTTGAGGACCCCCTCCTGGTGAAGTTCAGAGATCGGATTGCAGATCGACCGGATTTTAGCTTGGTGGATGGAGTTTTGTACTTCAGGAATAGATTGTGTGTTCCCGCTGTGGATGAGCTGAAAGATAAGTTGATGACAGATGCGCACGATGCCCGATATGCGATGCACCCCGGGAGTACGAAGATGTACCGGAACTTAAAGGACAGATTTTGGTGGAACAATATGAAGCGGGAGATCGCAGGGTTCGTAGCTCGATGTTTGACCTGTCAGAGGGTAAAAGCTGACCATCAGCGACCTCCAGGATCATTGCATCCATTGCACACTCCGCAGTGGAAGTGGGAGCACATTACGATGGATTTCGTCTCCGGTTTTCCGCCGACCAGTAGAAAGAATAATGCGATCTGGGTAATAGTGGACAGATTGACCAAGTCATCACATTTCCTTCCGTTCAAGAAAGGGATGACATTCACGGAGATGGCTAGGAAGTTTGTTGACGAGGTAGTCAGATTGCATGGCACCCCGGTATAGATTGTGTCGGATCGAGACAGTCGTTTTGTATCTTCATTCTGGAGAGCATTTCAGGAAGCTATGGGCACGAAGCTGAGTTTTAGCACGGCATACCACCCCCAGACTGATGGACAGTCGGAGCGTACCATTCAGACGTTGGAGGATATGCTCAGAGCTAGTGTGCTGAACTTTGAGAAGGAATGGGATATGCATTTGGCATTGTGTGAGTTTGCTTACAACAACAGCTTTCACGAGAGTATTGGTATGGCACCATATGAGGCTCTCTACGGACGTAAGTGCAGGACCCCGGTGTGCTGGGAAGAGGTAGGAGCAAGGAGTTTTCATGGTCCGACGATCATAGCAGAGACGACGGAGAAAGTGCAGAAAGTGATAGAGAATTTGAAGATTGCTCGGTCCAGGCAGAAGAGCTATGCTGATACTCGGAGGAGACCTTTGGCATTCCAAATCGGAGATTGGGTGTTCCTTAAAGTTTCTCCGATGAAGGGCACAGTTCGATTTGGTCAGAAGGGTAAGTTAGCTCCGAGATATGTAGGACCGTTCGAAGTCAAGAGCCGAGTTGGAGATTTAGCTTATCGGTTGACGCTTCCAGTTGAGTTCTCCGGTGTGCACGATGTCTTCCATGTGTCGATGCTCCGTAAGTATGTGCCAGATCCGAGCCATGTGATTCGCTACGATGATATCCAGATTCAGCCTAATGCAACTTACGTTGAGCGTCCGCTTCGCATCGTTGGCACACGAGAGCAGATTCTCCGTACCAGGACTATCAGATGGGTTAAAGTGTTGTGGGAGCATCACGGTCCGGATGAGGCTACTTGGGAGCTAGAGGAGCAGCTAGCGCGCCAGTACCCGCATCTCTTTGCGCAGGTAGGTAGTCATTCCGAGGACGGAATGATTCCTAGTGGGGGAGGATGTAACACTCCGATCCCCTTTGAGCCGGATTAGTGGCTCATTAGTGTGTGTTTTGTTTTGTTTATTTCTTTTGGACTTGTTTTGGGTAATGGATAGGTAGTTGAGCAACCTTTGACCTGAGATAGGTAGTTCTAAGCCCTTTTTCGTAATTTCGCTTTTGTTTTGCTCATATCATCTTTGCATCATCTTGGTGTCAGCACGCGTATTTCGTTGAGCTCGACAATTTCCGTAACTGTGTCGGATCCGTTTGGAGTCAATTGGGGAAGATGGACCTTCGTGTGACTTGAACTGTAATTAGTATAAACTCATCGGACTTTGACTTAAAACCCCAAAACTTATATATACAATTCAGCTCCAGGTGTCTTTCTCCTTACCCATTTGTCTTGATCGACTGCATGCAAGAACTCCAAGGGGAAAGCCACGTTCTCTCTCTCTCTCCCTCTTCACTTCGGTTTCTTCTCTCTCTCTCTCTCTCTCTTCTTTGCTTCTCTTGATCGAGTGATGTTGGATTCTCATTTTTGATTTGGGTTCTCTTCTTCCCTCATCTCTGTATATTGCTTGAGGTAAGTGGGTTCTTGTGCTTCTTCTCCAATTTGGATCTCCCATTCTATGATTGCTTTGTCTTCATCTCATGCATGGTGTATCTCTTTGATTTGCTTTGATTTTTAGTTGCTTTGGGAGCTTGAGTCAGTGGATTTGGTAGAGATTGAGGCAAGTATAAGTACAGACTTTGATAACACACATGGGTGCTCTGTTTGAATGCTTTGATTTCCATCTTCTTTAGTGTATCTATGTTTTACAGCCACATTTTGTGAATTTGGAACTTCTGTAGCTTGTTTGGAGATGTTTCTGTGTCAAATTTCCGTTTCTGTACTCAGCCCGAATTCATCTCTGTATAGTACGGCTAAGCCGTGAACTTCTACGGCTTGATTTCCAGAGACTCGAAATTTGAGTTTTGTTCTACGGCTAGGCTACGGCTAAGCCGTAATTTGTTCTACGGCTGAGCCGTAAGCTAGCCGTGACCCAACCGTACCCCAGCCGTGAATTAAATCTCTGATCAGTCGAAACTTTTCTGATATCAGTACTCCTACGGTGAGGCTACGGCTAAGCCGTGGAATGCTACGGCTAAGCCGTGGATTGGTCTACGGCTAAGCCATATACTGACTGTAGCTCAGCCGAAAAAGGCATCAGATCAGAAGTGAAAGATGATCCGTTTAGCTGTGTTTTGAATGGAACCAAGGTGAAGCCGTAGTGCATATTACGACGAGCGTGTAAGATGTCTTCGGCTTAACCATAGGTCCCTCATGGCTAAACCGTTAGGCATGGCAATTCTGAAACATAACTTAGGATAATGGTGAGACTTGTAGGGCTCAAACACGGGTTGACCACTCATGTAAACCGGCCCAAATGGATTCTTGGAACGCATGAATAGTCTGTTAGGCTGTGACTTATTCATGTGAGTGTTGTTTTACTGTTAAGCACCTCCCCATGGGTGTTGGTTTAAGGGACGTCGGTGCACGCAAAGTTTTCGCAACACCTTGATGGCAACGGTGTATTGACTAACTTAAGACTACATCAACATGCACGGTTAGTGACAGTGAACAACTAGCTTAGGACTGGCTTGTAATGAACCTTGACTCCGTATTAATCTGAGATGCATTGCATATTGTTTATAGTTTTGCCCTCTGTTCTGTTAATCTAAGTTTATGCATTCCGTAGTCATTTTTGTTTTCGTCCTGTATCTCTGTTCTATGCTTCGTTCCGCACTATGCTTTGATCTATGCTGTGCTTTGGATTTATATCTATGCTCTGCTGGCTTTGTTTATCTCTGAGTTTGGGTATTCCCTGGTGGCTCTGCCCAGAGGTTAATACGTGAGGATAAGATCCGGTCTTTGTCATCGGTGAGTCCAAAGCGGATAATCTCCCTTTCTATGGATTTGATTTGATTGGTATTAGTCTGGCTCTACTCAGCCTCAGCCCTAGGATGCCCGACGGGGTTACCTCTGGCTTAGATCTCTGTATCTCTGTATAACTGCAGTGTCGCTTTGTCTTGGGACCCCGGAACCCAGGAACCTGAGACCCACTTGTACCCTGGCCCGGTCAGTGGTGTTCTCCTCTGCTCTGCTTTGCTCTGCTCTCTATTGGAGAGAACTTGGTTAACGTAGTAGCCACTTAGTCAGTATTTCTATGTTTGATTCACATATCATGCTTTACTTCTATGCACGATTTGCTTAGCTTACTAAGATGAAACTCTGAAATAATTATTCTGTCATTTATTCACTTTGATACTATGAGTGTTACACCCCTGTTACTTATATTTGCTGGATCGTTGTATTCATTTGTGTTGTCTGTGGTGTTGCAAGCACAGATACCTTGCCCAGCTCCCCGGCGGTCGAGGAGGCTGCAGGGGCGAGTGTAGAGGCACCCTCAGGTCTGGCAGAGTGGGCCTGATCATCTCTGCCGAGTGCGTTCATGCACACTTCCAGTGGCTTCTGTTTTGGATTTTGAGTTTTGGTTTTTTGGGGACTTTGTATTTTGGGACTCCTTGGACTTTGGACTTTGTCATCTGTATGTTTGTACATCTTTATTTTGTCGTGTATTCAGACTCGTATTTGGTTTTCCAGTTGTGATTATCTTTGTCTTTTTCGTTCCGCATTTGGTTTAGCTTCCGCTATTTATTTTTCTTTGTTGCTTGCTATGATATGTACAGCTTCCGCGTACGCTTAGTTCGCACGTGTTAGATCCCTTGTGTGCGTGCATCTGGACTGGGTTTGGATGCACGTGCACGGGAGTACGTGTGTCACCGGCTTAGCTTTTCGCTAACCCCCGATTTCTGGGCTCGGGTCGTGACACTTATCACTCTCTAGTATAGTCTAGTTTAATCTAGTGGAATAAAGTGCGTTTGGGGCATTGTATGTTTTGATCAAATGACATTTGACAAGTTGGATTTGGTCCATTTCAAAACCTCAAGCTATATCAATCATGTGGTGTAAGTTGTAGTCAATCTAAAGTCACTTCTTTCTTTCTTTGTATCTTTTTCCCACTTGGATCTCCACCGGCCCTGTGTTATAGTTGACCCAGCATTGAAAAGGCTGATGGTGATGGTGATGCAAGAAAGACCTAATCATAGGGTTTATTTATTTATTTATTTTTTTTCAGCCACCTTTTAGGTTTGATTATTGGTGGGTGAGCATGATTGATTTCCTTTTGTTTGTATTTCTGTTTGGGTGGATTTCTGAAAGGCCTTTTGAGAAGCATGCTCTGCTTTCTTTCATGTTAGTGGACATGTTCTTTTCTTCCAGGTAATCCTCATGTTATGAATAATCTGCTAGTTTAGTTAATCTTTTTGAATTTTATATTAGGAAGACCGTGGAAATTACACTGTTCTACATTTGTGCACAACAGTTGCAATATGGGTACCCTTTATTGTCACTATTGTTAAGTACCAATGCATTAGTGTCAATGGGTTTTAAGAATTTGTTGCTTCATGACTCTTGTAGTTGATTTAAGTTCATATGGACCATCTAGT
Source organism: Sextonia rubra (assembly GCA_037013555.1). NCBI lineage: Eukaryota > Viridiplantae > Streptophyta > Magnoliopsida > Laurales > Lauraceae > Sextonia > Sextonia rubra. Next base: position 79,921,704 of record JASUAD010000001.1, read on the forward strand.
ATTCCAATGGTACATCTAATATTCCAATGGCAGCTTTTTTAGATTTTTTATGTTGTTCCTAAATGGGGTTCAGTGCACGGGAGAAGGATTGATTTGTTTAGGTTTATATTGTATCCCATATATATATGGAAACAATCTTATGATAACTGATTTATATAAATGATTGAATGGAAAAACATACTTGCAAACACTGCTGCAGCAAATGCCTCTGTCTGGCCACAGCAGATTGCGATATCTGTAAGAGGGTCCACGTCCAAACCGTGCTTTCCTTTCATCAACTGTGCCAAACAGTCACAAATACCTTGCACATGCCTGAAGCACAAAGAAATACATTTTTATGTTAGATAACATATCAAAAATAAAAAAATTTGTTAAAAATTCATTCCGATGAGTTTGTTCCGCATAAGGAAAAATCAACCAAGAATTGTTAAACAGTCACCAAATGTTTTGTATCTAATTAGTGAAATACAATGATAGTCCCTTTTCAGAGGTGCTGTCTAGTCTCCAGATAGATGGTCTGCTCCCTTCTCAATGTTCAATCCAACTCCCTCAAGAGTAGTCCTCTTCTTGGATGGTCCTATCTCGATGGTTTCTTTCCAAGTATGAAAGTCTATTAAGCAGGCTGAAAATTCAACCTGAATCCAACTCATCAATTAGAAAGATCAATGTCAGCCCTCAATTAACAGGTTGGTTCAAGGCAGGTTGGTGGGTAATATTGAAATTAGTTGAGTGGGGTTAGGTTAATGAGTTGTATAGTAAGACTGACCAATCTGGGCCCAAATCAATTATTAATCAAGTCAAAAATGTCTACCCAAAACTTCAAATTCCCTAGTCTTATAGTTTATATATATATAAGAGAAACAAACTCTCTACAGTGTGGACAGGTTTCTCCACCACCACTTCCTCTCACCCAAACAAAAGTGGCTAACATCGATGAAACAAAGTTGAAGTCTTTTAGGATTGATACATAGCCATAAAGTCTTCTCCACTTGAATAGAAAATGGATAAGAAGAAAGGAGAAATGAATACACACTCAACCAACTAAATCAAAATCTTAGAAAATTCAGTGTTCCATTTACATCTCCACTCCTCACCTCTTTAACACTCATTTGATAGGAACCCATTTGACCATGAGCTTAAAAGACAAACAAAGAAAGTATAGAAAACAAGAGAGAAATGGTTAGAAGAAGTAGTAGTAGCTAGAGACCTGTACTGATTGAAGTCAGAGTTAATGGCAGAAATGGCTGCTTGTTTGATTATAATATATTGTCACAATATATCTGTTTGGGTTGAATTGTAGATTGCAGGTGATCAGTACTCATGGATAAGAGTTGGATGACACTGGCCGGGACAGCTATTGGTAGAATTAATTCGAGATATATGGAAGGGGTGAAAGCATTTGTTCAGTTTGCAATGGGGGTTGCCGACCGGGAAGGAAAAATTAGGTACCCCTGTAAGAAGTGTGTGAACTTTTACCGGCATCCCGGTAATATTGTGGGAGGTCATCTGATTCAGAATGGAATTATCCCATCTTACACTAACTGGGTGTATCATGGTGAAACTCGTACATCGGTGGACAAGGTGGATGTTCAGGGTGATATTGAAATGGTAGATGACGGGGACGATGAATTGAGTGGTATTGATGCTTTGGTGGAAGACCGGATAAGAGCAGAAAATATTAATGGTGACGAGGCAGGGGAATCAGCTGATACGACGCAGAGGGATGAGGTGCGAAAGTTTCACAAATTGTTGGAGCATGTCCAGTGTGAGTTGTATCCTGGGTGTACGGAGTTCAGTCTGTTGAAGTTTGTCATTACAATGCTTAATGTGAAGGTGATGAACAAATGGAGCAATAAGTCTTTCAACATGTTGCTTGACGTGCTACAAAAACTGTTACCGAAAGAAAATTTGGTCCCAAGGTCAACTTATGAAGCCAAGAAGATATTGTGTGAGTTGGGCATGGGATACAAGGCCATTGATGTATGTAATAATCAATGTGCCTTGTTTTGGAAAGAGAATGCAGGCCTAAATACATGCCCGGTATGCAAGGAGTCAAGATATAAGCACAATCATGGTCGGGGTAAGAAGATTGCTCATAAGGTCCTGCGTTGGTTCCCATTGCTACCGAGGTTGCAGAGACTGTTCATGTCAAGGAAGATAGCCGAGCGGATGAGATGGCACAGTGGTCAGAAGCACATGGATGACGGTTTGTCAAAGCATCCGTCCGATAGCTTGGAGTGGAAAGAATTTGACATACAGCATCCAGAGTTCGCCACAGAGCCTCGGAATGTAAGGTTGGGCCTGGCAACCGATGGTTTTAACCCTTTTGGGAATATGAGCACCTCATACAGCATGTGGCCCGTCATACTCATGCCATACAACCTGCCACCATGGATGTGTATGAAGGAGCCATTCTTCATGATGTATCTACTTATTCCTGGACCAATTCCACCGGGGAGAGAGTTTGATGTTTACTTGAGACCCTTGGTGGACGAATTGAAAGATTTGTGGGAAAACGGTGCATTGACATACGATGCCTCGACTGAACAGACTTTTCGGATGCGGGCCGCCATGATGTGGACCATACATGATTTTCCAGCATATGGCGACTTATCTGGGTGGAGTACAAAAGGTTATCTAGCTTGTCTCACCTGCAATGATAGCCCTGTTTCGGTACGTCTGAAAAATAAGATTGGGTTCCTCAACCATCGATGCTACTTGCCAGAGAACCACCCTTGCCGAAACAATTATAAGGCCTACAACGGGAAGTGAAAGCGCCGGGTGAAATCGCTGGAGTTACCAGGTCAGAAGGTACTAGATCAGTTGGAGCGCATGCCAAAAATTAGGTTAGGAAAGGGTCCAAACAACAAGAAGGGACCCCGTGACATGTATATACTGAACTGGACAAAGGTGAGCATATTGTATGAGTTGCCGTACTGGAAAAAGAAGAAACTCAGGCACAACATTGATGTCATGCATGTAGAGAAGAATATCTGCGAAAGCTTGTACGGAACTCACTTGGGACTCGATAAAAAGAATAAGGATACAAATAATGCACGATTGGACTTAGAAGATTGGGGAATAAGGAAAGAGTTGCATATGAAGCAGCATGCTGACGGATCTTATGAGAAGCCTCGGGCAAGTTTTTCGTTGTCACTGGCGGAGAGAGAGGGTTTCTATAATTTTTTGAAGTCGGTTAAGTACCCTGATGGATATGCAGGGAACATATCAAAGTCGGTGAATACGCGAAATGGTAAATTGTTGGGCCTCAAAAGCCACGACTGTCACGTACTTATACAACGGATTCTTCCAATTGGGATGCGTGGTTATGTGAATAAGGAGATTGGCACGGCGCTGTTTGAGTTGGGCAACTTCTTCGAGAATCTATGCTCAAAGACTCAGCGACTCAGCGACCTAGAGCAGCTAGAGAAAGGGATAGTCCGGATACTATGCAAATTTGAGAAGATCTTTCCTCCGGCTTTCTTCGATGTCATGGTCCATCTTGCCGTTCACTTACCCCGTGAGGCTATGCTTGGAGGACCGGTGCAGTATCGGTGGATGTATCCGATTGAAAGGTAACTCGTGGTCCACTTGAGTATGGTTGAATGCTATGCTTTGCATTCTTAGTTTTCTTGAGTACATGCAACATAACTCGAAACTAGTATGATGTTTATTTGAAGGTTTCTTGGAACCCTTAAGGGATACGTTTCAAATCGAGCTCGTCCGGAAGGATCGATCGCTGAAGCATACATTGTCAAAGAGTGCATCACTTTTTGCTCATTGTATCTTGATGGGATCGAAACCGTATTTAATCGAGTTGAGCGGAATGTAGATCGGGGCAAACGGCCCCCGGGTCTGGTAGTCTTCACAGAGACGGCCCGTCCAATAGGTCTAATCACGCGGGACGGCGACTTATCAAAGTCAATGCGGGATGTGGCCCATTGGTCCTTACTACTCAATAGCCCTGAGGTGGAACCATATCTAGAGTACGTGATTTGGCCCATTGGTTCTTGTTATTCAATCAATTTGCTTCTTAATAAGTGTATAATGCTAAGTCATCACTTGTACGTTGTGATTAGGGAACACAAAAGAGCCTTACATGTTCCTTTCGGAAATGACATCAACCAAATACAACAACAGAAATTTCCCAAGTGGTTTAAGCAGCGTGTAAGGCATATACAACTTTGCAATACTTATTTTTCTTTTTTACTAATTTACCTTTTAGTAACATAAGTCACTTGTACTTCATGCTTTCTATGTTTGTACATTAATGCATTACATCATGCCCGTTCACATGAGGTAGATGATCAACTATGGTCATTAGCAAATGGTCCACAACAGTTGGTGAAAAAATATTCTGGTTGTATAGTTAATGGTGTGAGATTCCACACACGTGACCTGGACGACCGCCGTACAACCCAGAATAGTGGTGTGCTTGTCGAAGGACCACACGGGGATGAGTTGACGCACGAGTTCTACGGTCACCTGTGCAATGTTTGGGAACTCAAGTACATGTGTCGGCATACGGTTGTGATTTTCGAGTGTGCCTGATACAATACTGGTAACGTAACCGGCAGAAGGGCAACTATACAAAAGGAACCACACTGCACAAGCATTGATATTAGGAGTCGGTGGTATGAAAATGACCCTTTCATCTTGCCTAGTCAGGCAAAGCAAGTGTTTTACCTTAACGATACTAAGTTGGGTGAGCACTGGCGAGTCGTGCAACGTGTCCAGACTAGGGGCTTGTATGATTTCCCAGTGGTGGGTGATATGGAACCCAGTAGCTCATATGGGTTGGGTGATGGTGTGTTTCAAAAAGAAATCAACACCATGGCTATCGAAGTGGTCGATGAAGATATTGATGTTCCTAATCACAGGGATGGAGTGCAAGGCGAGGTCATTGCAGGTGATATGATTATCCGGGCAAGGAGCCAGGATAACATCGGTGATGATGATGCTGATACGGATGAAGCTGGGATGGAAGATGGGACAGATGAGGAACAAGATGAGGAGCATGTTGATGCTTATGATATGGATGATGATATTGATTATGATATGTAGTTTTTTTTTTTCATGCTTTGTACAGGACAAAATTAATTTCTATGCCATGTATGCTGATGATATGGATGATGATATTATGTATGTGTTTTTTATTTCATATATTTGTGTTATATGTTTTTTTTTTTGTGAATTTACGTTCCGTACGTGGAGGTAAATGATTATGCCATGTATTTTTTACAATGATTATACATAGCATGTCTTACAATCTAAGTGAATTCAATCTTTATAGCATCACAAACAATGCCTAAGGGTGGAAAACGATATGTCAAACCTGGCCATGTAACAACAAGATACGAGAATGTCAGGGCAAAAAGAATTATGGAGAACAAAAAGAGATTTGATGCCCTGGGGTTGGGGCATATTGCTTTTTCCATGGGGGAGCCCTCCGCTAAGTTAAGGCATGGGATGAATAAGGGTAGGCGAAATAGAGAGGGGGATGATGCTTACATACCATCAGATCATGATGATTCCAGCTCTCCATCAGAAGAGGTAATATGTCCAATTTGTGTGTCAGGTGTGCTTAATATCTTGACGATCGGAGTGATTTGCAAAAGTATCGAGATATTTGAAATTATTTATCATTTATTGTTGTTAGTTTCATTACATATGCATATGTGTATTAACGATGTTATGTTATGTGCACTAATACTCAATTATGTTTTGTTAGGTCTCGGAGATGCCACCACGTGCGATGACCCGCACAAGCGCATCCGGACGTGGCCGGGATGAAGGGAAGCCCTCCACATCACATGCTGAGGAAGGGGGCGGTTCCACACAGAATACTTTGGTGGATAATTCGGCTAGGGGGGATGGGAGCAGTACAAGCAATGCAGATACATTTCCAAATCGATGTACATTGTTACTATAATGGATATAGATTTTTTATATTGACTAAATGAATGTTATATTTTAACTTATAGGTTCAGCCGCTAGTAGGCGTACCCGTGGCCCGCGCGGGGTGTACAGCTTTCGGAGCTTATTCATGGAGAGAACGCCAAGCTCCCAGTGCCCATCCCCATAGAGTTCTATGCTCCTGTAGGGCGTTATGCCAACAAATTTGCATCCGAGGCAGGAGTACGGGTTTGGACCGATCTGGCAAACCTATTTACTGAGCGTTGGTCTGCCATTCCGAAGGATACCAGAGCACCGATCATCGCATCCCTGAGGGTTATTGCTTTTATGTCTATTCTGAAGAATATTCGAGTATTGTTCATTTTTACTGTTTAATATGATTTTCATAAAATGCATATATATTTTTTTGCAGAGCAAGTTTGACTTGCAGGGTGATCCGGTCATTATTGAGATAGTTACAAATACAAAATGTGCTCGGAGGCTTAGCGACAACAACCACAAGCTATACAAGGATTATCAGTAACTTGTTGCCAAATTTGGAGAGGAGTATGCCCGGAGCCACCCACCGAAGCGATGCCAGTCATTAGATAAGTGGATTGGTCTCATCGACAAGAAGTGGAAAACCGAGAAGTTCTTGGTAATTCATACTTCTAATGCTCATGTAAGTTTTTGTATTAATTTTTTTAATAATTCTATAATTTCATTGATTTAACTAGAAACAATCAGAGACCAACAAAGGGAACCGACGGCAGCTGAAGACCAACCATGCATGCGGCTCCAGGTCGCTCCCTGTCAGGGCCACTGATGCGGTGTGTGTTATATTTTATTTGTGATATTTTAGTGTAATCGTTGTTATCATTGATTTCACATATAGAATTGCTAATCTCTCAGATGCAAGCCAATGAGGGTCGGCTGCCTGAGTTTCCTGAGTTCTACAAAGACACTCACTTCAATAAGAAGACGGGAAAGTGGGCGGCTGTGGAGTGCGAGCGTATATATGTATGTATACCAATTGTACTTTGATTTTAAATGATAAATGACACCAACTTCAAGTTTATAATTAATTGTTTGCTTCCTCTAAAAAATGACAGGATGAGCTTGTGGGAACGCAAGATTTGCATTGCTCGCAGCCTGATGCGATCCCACTGACAGCAGAGGAGCTGTCAGTGAAGGTCCTGAAGCCGAGGTCTGGCTACGTCAAGGGCATCGGCATGAGGCCCTCTTCCTCTCTTCGGACCACTGCCACCTCCTATCAAGGACCGAATCCGAAGGTGGTCCGCCTACAAAGCGCGGTCGAGGAGCAGCAGAAGCAATTGGATGAGGCACGACAGCTCCTCTCCTCATAGGCAAGCCAGATGGAGACGATCATGGAGTTTATGAGGAAGATGGGTTACCAGGGGCCTTCTCCGCCCCCTAATGGCTCAGCTGGTGCTGGTCTTATAGCCTGGTTAGTATTTTCTTTCTTCTTTATCTACTATGTCCAAAATTTTCATCCTTTATAGTATTGTCATCACAATCACACAACTTACTCAACCGAGAAACCTCACCACCGACTGCCGACCCATTTGGGAAAGACCCTTTGTAAATTATTGCGGTTGGCAGGGATACCCAAGTCTATTTTCAATTCCCCAAACCCAGAACCAAACCCTGCCGTGCTCATCTGTGTAGTGTTTATTTTTTGCCTGAAGCTGTTTTCAATATGCCTTGCGGAGTGATTAACTGGAGGCATGGAGGAAGTCATGTTGCCCTCTAATTTGATGCTTGGTTGCAGCACAATATATATGTTTGCATTTGTTTGTTGCTGTGTGAATTGGACTAATTTAGTGTAGGATCATCAGCTGGGTGGTATTAGTACATAGACACGTGGTGACACTACCACTGGTCTTAAAAGACAAATTAGACACTGTTTATGCCAATTTTGGATGCTGTACGTTATATATTTCAATTCCTATTCCTACAGATGATCAATTTGATTAGTGTGATATGAAAAACTTTTATATGTCAATTCAAATATATGGCCCTTGAGATTGTTTCTTGTGTGTATGGTCGATGTCATTTGACTTCAAGCTACAAGAACGAGGATTAGCTCACAAGTGCATGTATGCTACTGCTATATAGCACAATTAAATCCGTAAGTAACAGGCCTTTTTTGCTCCTTTCATGTGAATAGTGGACAGGTAGAAATTAAGCCAATTTAAGTCATTTTCTATTTTTTTAGCTGTCCCAATGGAATTGAAGTTAAACCATGTAAATCTCTGTGTCTTTTCCTGTACATGATTGTTTCTTTGTTGATCTTTACCAACGTAGCTGCATTTTCCCAAACAGCTAACGTACACAACTGTCCACAAGAAAACATATGCTACTTTTGGATACATTCATGTGCAAGGAATGTGGCTATTGACATTTGGTTCTCTGAGAAATCTGTCAAAAACATTTAAAACCCTGATATTTGATACCTTGACAAATATCATTGTAATGAACCAGTTGGCTTATATATTAGTAGGAAAATTAGAATGAGCAAGACATTAGCCTAAAAAAATATGTTGAGTCATGGACTGGCCTAACAACTATGAAAACCACAATATTGAGCACTCCAACCAAATGAATGTGTAGACAAACGGATAGTGGCAAAGCTTGATAAAAAACAATTTGTAGGTTCTTTGAGTTAGATAAACTTGGGCTTAGTGAATTGATTAAAGCAGGGTCAGATTCTTAATTGGTGTTACCACTTGGAAAGGGCATCACAGAACTTTAAGGCTTGAACCTTACCTTCCATGTTAGATGATTCTGGCCAAGGCTTACCCAGTTTGGGAGATCACTTCAGTACAATGTTAAAAGAACCTAGAGATTTGATTTAACTCTGAAGATATATCAACAATTCCAGCAACTCGATTGAGTTTTCCGACTAGCCAGTTGCAATCCAGGACTCTAGTGGTTTATTTATTTATTTATTTTTTTATTCTTGCAATGTGTCTTGTTAAAACCTGCATTTAACAGTTCCAATGAAATGGCAAAATTCAGCAATTTGTTTTTGGTAGAAAGGGAATATCATTAGAAGAGAAAGGAAGGAGGGAAGCTGAGAAAAGTAGGGTCCTCTCTATTCAACCATCATATGAATTACAGATTAGCTAATGGCCAATGAAATGGCAAAATTTGGACGAATGCCATGCAAGGATAGGTGAAGGGCTTTGATTGATCACATGAGCGAGGGTGGCAAGGTGCGAGAGTAAAAAGTTGACTTTATAAGAACTAGTTTAACCTTACAAATAGGGAAAAACATAAAAGCTGATTAACAGGGATTTAAGAAGCCAATAACACTTCTAAGAAACAAACATTTTGAAATGGAACAAAGGGAAGAACAAGAACACCAACAAACATGAAAACAGAGAAGCAAAAAATGAAAACAAAGACCATGTGATGTATACCACTTTACCGTCTCCGCATCATTTGTCTTAGGTCAGATATCTTTTGGATGCTGTAGTACACCCTTTTTATAAATTTCAATTGTTTGTTTTGTATGTTATTGCTTAAGAAGCATTCTAGTGCTGAGCAAATCATTTTTTCCCCTTTTTGGTGCTACTTGTGTGAACAGATTCTGAATAGAAAATTATTTGCCTTCATTGATTTACGCTGCTGTGCTTTGTTAATGGAAATGAGGAGAATGTAGCTATCTTTGCTCAGTCACGGGTTGCCATAGAATTCCTGTTTCAGTTTATCTTTGGTTGTATGATTCTCCACAGTTCATTGTTTCTCTAAATAATCATTTAACATTAAGATGCTGTCGTCTTCCATTTATTATTGCTATTTTGTGCTTTCTTGCTGTTGTATTTACCATTTTATTCAAATACAATTTGTTTTATTTATTTCCTGGTTTTCATGTCATCCTCCAGAGCCATGTGCTCACAATTAAGATTCTCTGCAGATTTACAAAGCTCGAAAGAATGTAATTCTCTGCATTGCTGTCTGCCTTCTCCAGATGGTAAATTTTTGGCTTCTTTATTTTCCAGGAACACCAGATGTGGTAGAACTCTCCAATTTCCATGCTTAGAATATCATGTGTACTGTTCTCAGGTTTGCCTATCGCATTTGCAAGTATTACAAGGATGTTCAGGTTTTGGAAGAAACTGAGAAGAGATACAAGGACACGTAGCTATTTGAGCCAAGGATATTTTCTCTAATTGCTGTGTATGTAACTGAATCGAATAGAGCTATTTTATAAGAATAATATGACAACATATATTTTGTGTCCAAATCATATATTTTAGAAAGATGATGTGTTATGGTGTGGATTTATCACTTTTTAGAGGATTGGCGTACTGGTTGCGTACAGATCTTTCTTTTCTTCTTCTTCTTCTTCTTCGAGGAGGAGGAGGAATGGAAGGTGGCCGATGAAGTAGCAGTGAGATGACATGAGGAGAGCGGAGGAGTATACGACGAAATGTTTTGTTGGTTTTGTTGGGGGCTGCTGTAGAGTGATGGACTGGCCACTGCCCAAAAGTTTGGCAATTTGTTACATTATGCGTTGGACACTTGGATTGGTGATGGGATCATATCTTCGTTGCCAGCCCAACTTGGCACGTGCAGATCGGCCCCCCACTTCCCACCATGATGTGGGTTTGAAAAAATTGAGGCGCAACGGTTCCGCCCCTGAATTGTTTATGGAGTGTCTGGACTCTGGACCATCTTCTCGAGTTTCAAAGGTTTCCCATTGTATAATAATTGATCCATGGCTCATCTGTGATGGGACTCTTTTGCAGATGAACAGTGTCCTTTGCTATGATCTACCCACTGTGGATTATCTTTTAGAAAAATCCCAAGTGCCTTTTCTTGAGTAATTTTGAATTGAAACTTACAATGAATGATTTTGTCAATGGACTGAAAGATGGTTGTCTGCGGCCCTACTACTTAACGCTCTTAGAGGGAACCGGTTTTGTTGCTGGCGCAACAATAATGCAGAAGTGGGAACCACAACCAGTCTAGTTCTTAGTCTTGCACCACTTCATGGACCATCTGGCATCTGCATTGAGAAAGATCCCAGTTTGGAGCCCGTTTAATTTCACTTTGTGGTTATGACAACTAGCTTCACCCATCTATTCCTAGTAAATTGGAAGGGCTTCAAGTGATTGATGGTGTTGTTTTCAATGGCCAGATGGACCATGAAATGGGCCAAGGCTACAGAAGGACCACCATTAGCCTTTTTTGTTCACAGCCGGTCCAATGTAGGGCCGGTAGTGGAAATTTGATCCTCATATGTAAGGGATGAGACGTATTGGGAAATAGGCGACGAAATGTTTCGTCGCCTATGGTATTTTTTCGTCACTAAAAAGTCTCAGCTCAAATAAATTTGGCGACAGAAAGTTAGGTTTTAGGCGATGAATTAGCGACGAAATCGCGTTGTCGCCAAATTGCGACGACATTAAAATTTCGTCGCTAAGTAGCAACGCAATTAAGCTTTTGTTGCCAAACAGCATTGTCGACGAATCTATGGCGGGGACATTGGCGACGAATATGTTGTAGTGGCATAGAGGAACAAGTGCTGATATTTTCACAAAGGCTCTTTCAAGATAAAAGTTTTTCAATTTATGAAGAATGCTCAGAGTTGAAACAATTTGAATTAAGGGGAGGTGTTAAAAATTAATTCAAATGCCTGTACAAATGGTCATGTTGACCGGTCTATCAATTGATTTAGTCAATAACACATCGTGAGCTATAGGTACCAGTTTTACGTATTCCACTCCTTTCTTGTAATCATGGGTCACATATCTCAAGACTGTTAAGCATTTTAGCCTATATATTGAAGATGGGTTATTCACTTGTACTAACAGAGGAATGAAAAGTAGAGTTGACTATTAAGAAAAACTAGAATGTCTTGTTCATCGTGCATATTCTTTGTGGTGTTTACTCTTACACAAACTATAGCCAACAGAGAAAATCCATTTTATTCAACTATTGTATTCAAGGTATAAAGCTTAGAAAACCCATTTTGTAGCTTACCATTGATTTTCATTTCTAATGCTATGTTCATCAGTAATTAAGATTTAATCTGATGCATAATACTCCCCTAATAAATCTCCAAAAATATCAATCAAACATGGGCTAAGGAAAGGGGATGAAAGGACAACAATATTTGCCCCGCAATCTGGCAGCCGACTGTTTGCCTCTCGTCTAGCCGAGAGAGAGGTCACTACAGCTAGCAGAAAGGCCAACCAAAGTGCAATCGGCAACTCACCTGTTCATTCGGCGATCCCTTATCTGGGGACTATTTTGACCCAATTTTCTTGGGAATTGATTTCCATCTTTTTCCAGGGGTTTGCAAACCTTAGTAGAATGTTAAGTGGAGCCTGTTTACACCTAGACTTCATCTCTTAGATGCGAAACAAACCCTTCGGCTACTTGAACCTTTGAATGACCGATTGGTCATTTGACCACCCATCCCTTTTCCAATTAACTTGTTATCTTGACGGCAAGTTGTGGACATTTGAAGGACCTAGTTGGAGGACCTTTAGGCCATGAATAGATTTTAGAGTAATTAACTAGTTTTCCCTTGGATTAGAAAGTCTTCAACTTAAAGGCCCGTTTGATTGCAAGCATTTGGAGAATCTACATCTAATGGAATTTGGAGAACTGAGAATGCTGGAATTCAAAATGCTGCTAAATTTCACCTGAATTCCAATTCCCTGTTTGATTCATCCTGAAATTTCATGCATGAGAATTAAATTCACCAAGAATTATATGAATGTATTGTTTGGTAACTTGCTAGGATATTCAAGTCCAATTCAATTTACCTTGAAATTCAATTCACCTTACACAAATAAAATTTATTGAATGCATCAAATTATCTACATAAAATATTTAAATAGCAATTAATGGCATTAAAATGATATTTGAAAAAATGACACATTCATTGACCACTAAAACCCTGTTCAATTTATGCCTTCCGTGAATCAAATCCCCCTAGGATAGAGAGATCAAATTTGTGAATCAAATTTGGGCTAGCACACTCCTAAACTGATGAAAAGCCACCTTTCAATTATCCATACATCTGGTCTATCCCACCATGTGTATAACCAGACAATCCTATCATTGGATACATAGCTCAACAATTTAGTTTTAATAAGTTTACTGAAATTCCAAATTTTGACCGTGAAGGCCAATTAAAGACCTCGGCACTTCAAAGGTAAAGATTTCATCCAAGTGAGGGTGCTTTGAAAGGAAAGATTCTGTTCTAGTGCCTGTGCATGATGGAATGGCCTGCAAGAACAACATGGATTGGACCATTTAATGATGAAACATTCCTGTAAAGAACACTTCTCCTGAATGCAGTCAAACATTGTGAAATAGCTGTTACCGCTCACTCAGAACAGCTATAATATCAATAGCAGAATAGTAAATTAACAAGCCATAAGACAGGGAGACATCAGTAACTTCTGTGCACGGAGAGGGAAGTCTAACACGCACAGCAAAGAAAATCATCAAAGCATCGCAGTAAACATGAATTTTCCAACCATAAAAGAACTATGGATCACAGTAAGGATGAAATTTACAATTGTTGCCTTCTGGTGGCTTGGTAAGACCTACCTTAATATCCTATTTTTATGTTCCATCAATTTAACATTCTATGAGATGCATCTAATTTAAATAATTTGCCTCTGTCAAGCAGCATCACTTTCAAGTTTCAATGTTCACGTGTGATAGGCAGTGCACAACGATGATGGTGACAAAATGTAATGAAATATTTAATGATGAGAATGATGAATATATATAGATTGTATTTTGCTGTGCTGTTTAGGCAGAAATCAGGGCTTCCAAGAGTCAGACATAGGTCGTGGATTATGGTGCTTGTGCCATGTTTTATGATCTTAAACAGATGGGTTTTCTCTTTGTAACTCTGCTGTAAGCTCGGGGACCAACAGTTGGCATCCCAGGTTAAAACGAGAGACTTTTGAGCTTTGCGATTACTACTATCATCAGTACTAAGACATCTCTGCCCTGATCTTTGCAAATACTCCTGAGTAATCTTATATTTGAATGGCATACGACCATATTCAAGATACGAACAAGGCACCTGGGAATGAATCTACCTCAGTGTTTTATAAATTCTGGCTTACTGAGAGTCATTTCAGTGACAACAAATGAGGTCTAACAGGGTAGGGATCAAGCTAGAATTTTTGAAAAACTACTGCTAAATGTTTTTGGGGAGAGATCCTCTAGAATGGATTAATGCTAATCTTAATAATATGTGTGCAAACAATCAACCACGGAGCGGAAATAAATCAAACAAAATCACATACCATAAGAAGATACAGATTTTATGTGGAAACCCAACCTGGAAAAAACCCACTGCCAAGAATCAAGCACTATGAATCATACTACAGTTACAAAAGAATACTCACAACCCTTATCCAGTTGCCCCTCAACCTAAGGACCTTGTGATCCCCTTGCACAGCTCTTTACTGCAATGACCTCCTGCGGTTCTCTGTGACAGATCCAAGCACCTAAACGCCTTTTAGATGTTGTACTTGACTCCCTAAAACAATCTTCTACACTCAGAGAAGTAGAAGACAATAATCTCTAGAGTAAAACTTCAGCCCTTCAACTCTACAATGAAAGAATTCTAGAGAAGATGATCTCCAATGAGCAATCTTGTCTTAGAATAATGAGATCTGTGTTTCATACCTTAGGGTTGAGAGAGAACCCCTTTTTATAGCTTTTAATACGTGCCTCATAAGTATCATTCGATCAGGAAAGGAGTTGGCATCAAACAGGCAAGTTTCCATTTAATTCGGACTGAAAAATCACAAGTCAGCGCACTTTCTGCACTTACCTGATCAGTCGGATAAATAGCCCAATCGGTTGGATTAAGATTCTGCCGGGGTGAAAATTTCAGCACTTTCCTGTGAACTTTCGTAGACCATAACTTTCTCATTTCAGCTTCGACTGAGGCGATTTTGGGCTCTATGAAATTCTCTCAAAATGAGCTTTCCAGCGGTAGTTCGCATGCCCATATCCAACGCTCGATTTATGAGATATAACCTTTTTAATTCACTTCAATTTGTCGCTCTTTTTTCTACTTCTTCACTTCAGTGCACCCGCGACTCAAACCATTGTCCATACTCAAAGTATGCAAAATACAACACTAATGGACTCAAGTTTTGTCCAACCCATGAATTTGCCAACAAAAAATACTTATAATTGCCTATAAGAAGAAGAAGAAAAAGCCTCATTTCCGCTAGGTTTATTACAAACCCTAACATGAGGAAAACAGGGGTTTTTGGCCAGATTCATCATTAAACCTAAATCTGCAAGAAAACGATGAAAACCTTCTCATATATTGCAGAAAACTCTGAAAACCATCTCATATAAATCGAGATATCAATACCTCAAATTTCATGAAGAATGACGACCATGGGCCGTCTTTTTTCTGGGCATCATTTTTCAAAAAAATGACGGCCTAAAGCCGTTGCAAAATTTGTATAAGGTCCATCATTTTTTAAAAAACAATGGCCATAGGGCCGTCATTTTTTGAAAAAATGACTATAGAATTTACGACGGCCGATGTTCATAGAAAACGACGACCTTGGGCCATTGGTTTTATGGATTTAGTGTTGTGTTAATCATCTCAGCCCTAGGATCTCATCATCATGCCTTGCAAATGATCTGTAATGTTCAAACAATAGAAACAAAGAGGATGAACAAGAAAGAAGAAATGCTTGCCTGAGGAAAAAAACATAGAAGACGGAAAGTTTAAAAATACAGTTGAATTTGTAGTTGCCTGAGAATCTCCTGCTTCCTGTCGGAATGAATGCCCAAACCAGAATCCTCAAATGCCCATGCCCCTCCAAGCATTTGAAAACCCCATCAAAAACTGCTTCTTGAATTCCAAATATCAGATATCCACCTTTAAAGGCCAACCAAAGAAAGCATTAGGGCACAAGCATTCAGGAATCCCAGACAGCCTGAATTTTTCTCAGGTTGTAAACAAACACACCCTCAAAATAGGTGGATCCTTGTACCATGAACTTGACTCACACTTTTGTAACTAAAACATGTCGGTAGTCATGTTTGAGCTTACACTCATTTCCTCGGATTGCTTGGAGTCATGTGGAGCATGGTGGTAAGTCATGTGTCTTTGAGCTTCAAGTTTTGGAATGTCAATTACATATACCACACTAAAACAAATGCGTAGAGAAAACCCAATAGCTAAACTTTTATATCATATAGAGTGTAATGTTGTTATGCTAGCATGTCTAGGGTAACCCCTGAGCAAGGATAATACTATTAGGCCCTGTTCTTTTCCTAGAATTTCTGACAGGTTTTTGGGTTGTCTGGGAATTTTGGAAAACCGACCAAAAATCCACTGTTTCTTTGTTAGAATTTGGTAGATTTTCAAATTCTTGCATTCCAGAATTCTAGCAAGGCAGGGTTTTGAAATCCCTCTCCACAATCGAGCATTTGAGAAAACCCTTTATCAAGAGGGATTTCGAGCAAACAAGACCATCTCTGGTTCTTCCAATGGTCACTACAATTTTTACTTCTCAGGGCACAACGAAAGTATCCAAGGGTATGGTTCTTCTTCCCTTCTTTTCCTCTACTCATCAATGGAATGTTCTGATCTATTTGTTGCTACATATGATTTCTAGATGGATTTGTTTTGAGATGTGTTTTGTTAAAAAGGAATTGACCTCCCCTGTTTGTGTGTTCCTTTTACTGGATGGATATTGGTCTGAGATGGGTTCTATGTTTGTTTAAGCTCTTCTAATGGTGGTTTGTTTGAGCATTTGGGTACATTTATCTTTTTCCTTTCTCTACCCCTCTCATCCATGAAGGAGGGTTCTATTGATTATGAGAAAGACCTTTTGTGCTGTATTATTTTTAGCTTTCTTGTTATGTTTTTGTGCTATATTCTTGTGTTGGATCTGTCCTTTTTTGGGGTTTCTATGCTAAAACCCACCACACAGAGGTTACAGAAGATTACATTGGTTTTGTTTGTGGTGTTTTATTCATGAAACAAAAAAGAAAGAGCTTTCATCTTGTATATTGACAAGATAAAAAAACATCTAATGTTATGTCACAACCCGAGCCAAGGAGATCGGGGGTTAGCAAATACCTAACCAGCAACACACGTATTCCCGTGCATATGCACTTAGACCCAGTCTAGATGCACACGCATAAGAGAAATTCATACGTGCAAAACATGTACGCGGAAGCTGTAGGTATCAAATCATAACTCTAAAATACCGGAAACCAAATGAATGATGTCCAATAGATTACATTATGGTCGGAATATACAAACTGAATCAAAGTACAAATATACAGAACAGGGATAAACCAATAGCATGGGACGAATACAATATGCATGTATGATACAGTCGCACTTTGATGGAGTGATGACACACACTCCACGAACCTGAAGGGATAGCTAAAGGCTCCCTTGCAATCTGGATGACCGATGAGAACTCGGTCGAGGGGTCTGAGCCTGCAACACCAAGGACAACTTGTGAATACAACGATTCAGCAAAGTATAAGCAAGAACAAGTTAACGCATGTGGTATCGAATAGAATAAATGACATTAGATAAATCATAGCATTTCAATATCGTATTCTAGGCAGTCGTGCATTCAAATTAAAACATGCTCTCAGGATCAATGCATGTATAACATATACCTATTAGGTGGCTATTACATATGCCGTATGCTCCCAAAAAGGGATCTTATATCCGTGCTGAGAACACCATGGGCCAGATGGGTCTTGGTTTCCTGGGGTCCAGAATCCTAAGACGTGAGCATACTGCAGTGGCGATATATAACTATGCCAAAGTCAACCCCGTCGAGCATCCTGAGACTGAAGCTTAGTAGTGCCGGACCATATGGAGTCAAACAAACATAAGAACATGCATAACTTATCATAACGTGCATATCATAACGTGTGCATATCATATATCATCTCAGAACGTGATGTACATGTCTTGTTAGGCATATAGCAAACAATTCAAGAGGTCATACAAGTTATACAAAGCGAATAGAACAACCAATCAACTTACCAAATCAAACGATATAATGGATGCCAACAGAGTATACAGAAACAAGCAAGATAATAAAAAGATAATCAAACAGGTAGTATCGAACATGCAAGACCGCTATTCCACCCGGGATTAACCATAGACAGAGCCAGGAAATATTCAATCGTTGCCCAAGCGCAGAACGCGTATAAGAGGGCAACGACCAAAGCCAAGATGCAATGCAATTCAGATTATCTTGCGAGAATCACGATCTTTTACTAGCTAATCCTATTCTAGTTATCCAGTGTTTTTAACCATGCATGCTGATGTAGTTTTAAGTTGTCCGATGCACCATTGTCTATTGTTGCATTGTATCTGGATGTGCACCGAAGTCCCTTAAACCAACACCCATGGGGAGGTTCTTAACAACTGGATAACGTACATGAATGAATTGCAGCCCTCGAGATCATTCATGTCATTCATACATTCCATTGGGCAAGTTCGGGTTATCTACATTCTAGCATTAAGGCCATATCAGGTCTCTTCCTTAATCCTATCTTCTTTTATTCATTTCTCAAGGGTGGCACGGCTTAGCCGTAGGTGAACATACAGCTTAACCGTAGGCATCTTACGGCTTAGTCGTAATATGCACTGTGGCTCAGCCACGGTTTCCCTTACTGTTCATCCGCTTTTATGGTTTAACCATATTTTGTTTTACGGCTCAGCCGTGTTCTGTTCTACGGCTTAGCCGTAGAACATTTGACGGCTTAGACATGGCTGGGCCGTAGAAGGTCTGTAAAAGTGTCAACTCTCAGTTAATCCAGAAAAGTCCACCCTGTACTGATCTACGACTGGGTCACGGCTAAGCTACGGCTTAGCCGTAGTACAGTGTATGGCTTAGCCGTGACTTGACCGTAGAAGAAAACCGAGTCTTACTGGTTTTTGGACTCTGAGCCGAAGTACAGTTACGGCTTAGCCGTAGACTGCACGGGGTCATTTTCTGTACTTGTTCCAGAGACAACTGAATGTGTACACAAATAACCAAATCACATGAAACAGATAGAGACTAACATACAATGGGCTGTAGCTTTAGTCACATGCAAGATTACATGAATAACCCACAATCAAACATCTACCCACATGGTTCATACAAATCATGCTCATACTTGCCTTAAATGAGTCCTAACAAGCTCTGAGTTGTCCTTGGGCTCAATTCACGCTTCTAGGCACACTTTTAATCACCATGCATGAGAGAAAAAGAGAAAAACATGAGTGCAAGTCCTAAATTGACATGGAGACATGGAGAAGAAGAAGAAGAAGAAGAAAACCACAACTCAATCTTACTTGCAACTATGCACATAAGAGGTTGATAGAAAAGAAGAGGGCACAAAATCCCTTCCCCAACCTGATCGACAAGAAGAAAGGAGAAACAAGAAGAGAAGAGACGAGAGTAAGAAGAAATCGGTGAAGGAAAGAAAATTGGTGGTTGAGGTCTTATATAAGATAAACATAAAACAAAATTAAAGACAAGTCCAAGCGTTAAGACTATTTACAGTTTGAGTCAATTGCGGATCTAACGGAAGCAAACGACATATTTAACTAATAATGTGGTTACAATAATCAACGAGCGTAACAAAAGACACGCGTTGACTCCAAGATGATGCATGAATGACAACGTCTTATAAAATCTAAATTTATGAAAAAAGGCTTATATCTACCTAACCCAGGTCAAACTCAACCCAACTACCTATCCATAACCCGGAGCAAAGCAAAAACAAAGGCAAAACACACTTAGCAACCAATTCAACATTAATTAGTCGCTAAACCGGATTAAGTTGGGTCGGAGTATTACATGTTAGCAAATCCATATCAAGGTTACAACTAGAGGTTATTTGGTTTGTCTGTTTAATTAGAGCATGACCTTCTTAATTGACATTTCTTGATTGCTAACAGCCCAAAGGCAGAGAGGCATGTCAATATTAATGCTTTGCCCTTCTTAGGGTCAATTTTTTCTGTTAAGACTTGGTTTCAGGATTTCAACTACTATGTCAAATTGATTTTACATGTTGTAAACTAGTTTTCACTCTGACAAATGAAGTACAACTGAATAAGGAAACAACCTTAAGAATTCATTTTCTGGTTTGATCTTCATCTAGCTATCACGTAAGGATGACACAGTTGAACTTTTCTTTCAAAATCCACTTTCTATTGGAGCTAAGTTGAAGACTCCATGGCCACCTTCGATGAGCTCAAAAATTCAGCGCATTGTAATCAAAGTCAAGCTCCCAACATAGATCAAAACCAGACCTAGAATCATGAACTGGAATCATGGATTGAGATGGATAAATGTGAGACCCCAAGCCCCCAGTTTTGTAAAAAAATTCTTCTAGGTCCTATTTAGTCCAAGGATCTGTATTTTTGGTATCAAAACATGATACCCACCCATGAGCCCTTTGTGAATGACAAGTTTTTGCGTTGGTCGAAATAAATAAAAATATACACACAGATTACGAAAAATGGATATAATCCCTACAATACAATCAATACCCTATACCGTGTGAAGTCAACAAATCCATTAGTAAACTGGCCTCCTTACCGACATTGATGAACAAAAGAAAAATCAAGTCTCGTTGCAAGGTTCTGCTCATTGCTAAAAGCAAAACAAGTTCAAAAGTTCTTAAAACTTTTATGCTACCACACGGATGACTCCGTTATATTATCCCTCTACAAATAGGTTGGGTGTAGTGATCCTGAATTCATCTCTAAGGGTTTTTGCCTTTTTTTATGTCATTACATGTAAATAGGGCTCAATGAAGTTCCCCCCTCCCTCTTTCTCTATCCCTCTTCACAATTTTCTTTGGAAGTACTAAGTACAAGAAAAACTATACTATGAATGATATCTATCCATCACCAAAGAGTACTTCTATTCCAAATCCCTCCAAGTTTGCCAACAGTTTCTATACCTTGTCACTATTATAAGATTAGATCACACAGAGAGATCCTTTTTACAATACCCTGCCATACCATATTAAATGGAATTGAGTAATAGTAGATAAAGGCTTTGGGTGATTGTCTTATATGTCTCATAGCACAATCATTACTAACAATTATATAGTCACACTTGGAATAATCTAGTCATTAGAAGTCACAATGGTGAAACAGGGGCTTCTAAGAAAGTGTTCCAGAATTATTTGCATGAAGTGGGAGGAGGGATTTGTATTGATTACTAGCAAAGTAGCACTCTCAAAACTCTAGTTGTGAACACTCAGGAAGCATGAGCAGGACTAAGACCTTGAAATGGGATCCAACGTGGGAGACATGCCCCAGGTAGTAAAACGATCTTGTAATCCATGAGGAACTGATATACATATAGGAATAGATATGGATATAGGAAAATAGAAAAGGCACCTCATTTATCAAAGTCAAAGATGAGGATAGATATGAGTACCCTATTCAAAAGATACTAGTGGGATTTAGTTTTATGTTTTCAGCATAAATATTTTACTTGTGCAAGTTCTTTTTTTTTTTAAGTTTAATTAAATGACAGTCTCTTTTCTTTTTCTTCCTTTTTTTTAATGGTGTTAAACAATAGTATCAAAACAAAACACATCTGAATTGAAACTAATATTGGATGGGGTGGATTGGAAAGAATGAAAATTTTCATCTTGTATAGTTTGGTTCCACTTAATTACTTTTTGTCCATATCAAATGCACCGAAAAACCAGATGCTACTATGCAACATGTTTCGTTTCACTTGTAGTTTGTGTGTACATGCTTGAACAAAGAATCTATGTTGCATCCTCTCTTTGGACTAACTAGAACTCTTTATGATTCCTATCTTGTTTTATTTGGATCCTCCCTTTGAGTCAAACAAGGATTAAAAATCTTGACCTTTGTGAAATATTAATTTCTTTTCTTAAGAATTCAAATATTATTGGAGGGCTTCTCTATATTATTGGTATTTTTTTATTGCAGGATTGAACCTAAGAAAGTTGGTTTATTTAAAGCATTAGGTTTTAACACTCAATGGAAGGTATCACTTTAATTTCAACTCTTTCCTTGAATTTAATATGATGTTTTGAACTTGTAATATTGATCATTCAATTTCTTTTTTCCTACTTTCATTTAAGTTGTATCACTTTAACATACTTATGCATAGTTAGTTATTCAAATGCATTATGACAGAATCACAGAAAAGACGGGTTATCTCCAGTGTTGCTACTTCTGTAGTCACGTGTTGTCAGTTGGCTATGTTGTTGTTATTTTTAGAAGAGGAGCAACCTAAGAGGCAACGTCATATTTCATCTTTGTTGGGTAAAGAATGGGTAAAAGAGCTACTGTCTAGCACGGGTCCTTAGTGCTATGAGAACCTAGTATGAATCCCGATTGTTTTATAAAATTACGTGACACATTGATTCAACGAGGGCTTCTTGAAAACACACATGTGATATCCGTGGATGAGTAATTAGCAATGTTTCTACATACTTTGGCACATAATGTTACCAATAGAGTCATTGCTAATCGGCTCAACCATTCAGGAGCTACTGTTAGTCAATATTTTCTTAAGGGATTAGATGCAATCTGCAAGCTCTACCCCTATTATGTCTAAGTTCCAGGAAATGCCTCAACTCCATTGCAAATTAGGACAAATAATAGATTCTATCCATATTTTAAGGTTAGTTAATTCAATAGTCTTCATTCATTTTTTCATGTCAAAGTAAAAGTAGGCTCTTCAGAAATTTTTATTATCCATAACTTGTTCATTCATTGAATAGGATTGTATAGGTGCAATATATGGTACATATGCACCCACACATGTGCCATTTGCAAAGCAAGCCAAATATCAAAATATGCATGGGCAGCTATCTCAAAATTGTTTGATAGCAAGTGGATTCGACATGTTATTTCACTATGTACTTGCGAGATGAGAAGGATCTGCAACAGATGCTATTGTACTTTTTTCTGCACTAAATAGAGGTGATAGACTAGTAGTGCCAAATGGTAATAAGGACTAGTAGTGCCAAATGATAATAAAACCAAATAAATAGCTTTTTTATGCATAGTTTATATGTATGTGTACTTAATTGAATTCTAATTTAGTTATACTTAATTATCTTGCAAATGTAAGTAAATATTATCTAGTGAATGGTGGTTATGGTAATACCCTAGGATTCTTGACACCGTATAGAAGTGTGCGTTACCATCTGAGAGAATTTTAGGAATGCCCTTTATTGAATTCTCAAGAGCTTTTTAATTTACGACACTTTTCATTGCCAACCACTATAGAACGTGTGTTTGGAGTTATAAAAAATCAATTTTCAATTTTACGCATGCCACATGGGTATTCGTTGGCCACTAAACGAGATATTGTCATTGCGCCTTATATTCAGTGTAGGAGATCAAATGATTGAAACTATCTCCATGGTGACAATAGTTAGAGTTGATCCACTAATGGCAAGGAGAAGAAATTCAAGAACAGTCCCAAGTTCAAATAGAGATTCATGGCATACATTTTGGGACTCCATAGCTGAGCAAATGTGGAATGATTATAAGCAATAACTACAAGAAAGTGATCAACATCGATGATTTATATTACTTAGAAGAGAATTTTGATCAACTAAATGCCCTGTATCTTGTGTTCTTTTTGTGATTGACTCTAGCATTGGTGATTTCCACGGCATTTAGTTGTTTTTTTGACATGGGCTACATGTTTTTTCTTTTATGCATTCAAATTGTTATCTCTTGATGTATAGTTGGTATGAAAGAAAAAAAAATACCTTTTTGTGCAGAATTTTCTTATCATTTTTAATAACATAGAAGATGGCATGTTATCGATCAATTTCTTATTCAAATAGTGAAATATTTGACATTTATATATGATTAGGGTTGCCGAGAAAAGATAATTTTAAATGGGATGCAAGAGTTGAAAAGGTTTTAATGGATATGCTTTTAGAAATGAAGATTGCTGGAAGAAAAATTGAAAAAAACTTCAATAATGCTTGTTGGTGTGAAGCTATAGCAAAGGTAAAGGACAAAACTGGATTAGAACCCACCATAAACAATATGAAGAACAAGTACAAAAATTGGCGGACACAATATAGAGAAATTAGACAACTTCTTAGCATATCTAGATTTGGATGGGATGAAACACTAAAGATGGTAATTGCCTCAGATGATGTTTGGGATACCTTGGAGCAAGTAAATTATCACATATCTTGCATTTAACTATATATCTTTTTCATCATTTTTTCCTTTAATGAATTGCATTCTAACTAATTGAGCTTGGTACAAGCCAAGAGTAAGTTTGCTAAATACCGGCGTATGACTGTAAGGTTCTAAAAGGAAATCCATGATCTTATTTCTGATGATATTGGTAAGGGTGATATAGCTCTTACTGGAACTGAAAGGAGCCAAATATAATGTTCAAGAAATGACTGCTGATGATGAAACCTACAATGAGACTCAAGCATATGGGCTGGACGATTAGATGAGGTTAACTTCCCTCAGCCTAGTGTAAATTCACCAAGGCGTGCTTCCACCTCATTGGAACAAATTGGCACAAGTAAAGCAAGCAAGAAGAGGAAATCTCTTATAGTTGATAAAACATTTGAAAAATTCGATAATGCTGCAAATGTTGTTTATGCACTGGCAAAGCAAATGAATCCACATGACAACATAATTCCAAAGATTACAGCAGTTGTTATGTCACTTGCAACTATACCACGACATTTGAAAATGCCAGTAATTGACTTCCTTGCTCATGATCGCATAAAGGCTAGGATTTTTATGAGTTTGGATGATGAATTTAAGCTGAAATGGTTGGAGAATCATTTTACTCAAGGATCATCTAGTGGACACCCTTGAATCTTATGCAGAACTCTTCTCTTTTA
Source organism: Sextonia rubra (assembly GCA_037013555.1). Taxonomy (NCBI): domain Eukaryota; kingdom Viridiplantae; phylum Streptophyta; class Magnoliopsida; order Laurales; family Lauraceae; genus Sextonia; species Sextonia rubra. Next base: position 79,946,508 of record JASUAD010000001.1, read on the forward strand.
ATTTCACTAATTATGAATAGTAGTATAGCACATAATTATGGATGACTGTATTACTACTTCTTTTGTTCTTATGGTTTAATGTAGGAAAACTTTCTACTTTTGGATGACTGAATTGCTACTTTAGATGTGGATGGATATAAACAACTTTTCCATCTATGGATGATTATATTAAATTTAGATTATCTTTGTGTGGTTTGATGTAGTAATACATATTGGTAGATGAGGAGAGATGGAATGTGTATAACTTGGAGATGGAATGTTAGGTTGGCATCTTATTATATTCATTTTGTAGTCTTCTGTGTTTATTTGGAATGTTTATATTTGGTTGTTTAATTAGAGTTAGAAAGTCATAAATCCTTGTATAGCTATGAAACAGGGAATTTAGAAAATCCAGGAATTCAGGGATTCTCAGGCAAGAATTTAGGCATGAAAGTAATAGGGAATTAAGAAATGATAGAATTCAGTAGCATTTCAGAATTCTAGCATTTAGAAATTCCAGACAGCCACCAGACATCAATTCTAGGAATTCTAGTAAAGAAATGGGCCCTTAATGGATTCTCGAATGTTATCGAATTTGATTTATGAGGTCACCAAAGGACTTAGCACCAACTTGTTGCCTTATTTCTTCCTAGTTTGTACTAGAGCCCTGGTGGGTCTCTTGGGTTGGTTATCACGTATTTGTTTGCCTTGCCTCCTCCTGAGTTAACTGGGCTCAGATCTCATTTCAACTATCTTAGGACACTCTATTCCATGCCGAAATGCTGCCCAAATCGGGTTAGACCTTCGAAGAGTTTAATTATAATTCATAAAGATTAATTTTGTTTTGTTAAGTCTTGTTTAGTTGCTTTACAACCATTATGGCATAGGTGACCAATTATCTATTCTAATTGTTACAATGCTTTGTTTTGTTCGTTCAATCTACACTTCATCTAACTAGAGAGATTTGGATGTCTATCAGTATAAGCTCATTGGAAAGCCACTTTTATAGCTCTTTTAAAGCTACTTTTTTGAAATTTCGACCTGTATTTTATAAAACATCAGTTATTAAACGATGTCGTCATGGGTATCAGAGTTGATACTATTGGAGGGAGCCGCTAGGATCCCTAGATATTGCGTACAGATTACTACAGAAATAACTTTAGCTGATGATAATTCATGAACCATACCTGCAAGATCTCTCTAATTTGATCTCGGTCTTACAGCAAGCCAAAAATCTCAAGACCTTCTACTGTATTCCTTTATGTTTAAACTTGCACCAGGGTGTCTGCCTCTTCTGCAAATTCTTTTTGCTCTCAAAAATGAGATTTCTTTGTATTTTTCCTAGAGAGCAATAGCGCATATTTATAGGCTACAATAGAGACTTTAAGAAGAAAACAAAGAATTATAATGTACTTTTGTCCTTATTCTCAAAATTATATTTCAAGCCTATTTTTCCTAGAGAGCAATAGCGCATATTTATAGGCTACAATAGAGACTTTAAGAAGAAAACAAAGAATTATAATGTACTTTTGTCCTTATTCTCAAAATTATATTTCAAGCCTCTTGTTATTAAATACTTACTAATCTCCCCACATTAAGATTTTCGATATCCATCGATTAAATAATTACTGACATCTATATTTAATCGATATCTATATAATTCCTTAAGACCTTATACTTAACTTATTTGATATGTCGGACACAAAGTTCACTTGCAAGGTTTGACATAATCAAAATTTATAAGTTTCATCAAGGGGATATCATCAATCCCTATTACGCGACTTGGATTCCGTTAATAAACTAATATCCACCATACACATAGTGTAGTTATCCAAGTAACTGAGATTATTGATCCATAAAAAGTATTACTTCTTTGTAAATCAAAATGTCAAGCACTAAATGTATGTGTCTATTATTTATATCAAGATTAAGAGTACAAACACTCATAATAAACATTTGGTTGTTAATCATCTTAAATAGTTAGATAAAAATAATAAACCCAAAAGTGGTCTTGTTCAATGCACACAAAGCGTGCTAGCATAACAATTCGAAACTATACTATTTCCCACAGCCAAGACAAGCTTGCTGAACATCATGTTACAATCATATCGATAGTGTGTCTAACTTCATCGAGATTGTGAACACAATAACTTATATTTTATAAGAACCGGCAAACAAATCTTCCGTGTGTAAGCTGTACTATACACACCAATTTGTCTATTTTATAGAATAAAAGATACACACATGCATAATAAAAAACAATGCAACCATTTTCCTATACAAATTCTCATTAAGATGAAAGACAAACTTTATTAATAAATAAATCAGTAAAAGACAAATACATAAATGTATGCTTTTGGTATAAATTTCCAACATACACCACTTAGTTTCAATCCCTCAAGGCTTAGTCAAGCTGAGTGTAGAATTAGTGAACTCACTACATGTAGTATTGGTTTTGAGGTGTCTCAGAGCTCACCTTAGTACTTGTGTACCCACTTGCTTGCTCTCCCGGTCATGTGCAACGCGTAGGAGAATTTAGCAACATGGTTTGCCACTTCATTGGAATTAACATGAGAAGCCCCTCATTACCATGTCACGTTAGAGTTACTATGATGTCAGGAGCTAGTTATTAAGGTTCTGTACAATCTTGTTAGATGTATCACTCTCTCTTACTGCGATTCATGCATAATGTTGAGTCATTATTTTTTTAATTTGATGAAGTTGTTGGTGTTATTTACTTTAGTCACTTTGCTTACTCTATTTGTAGTCTAATTTTACACTTGGTACTATAGGTGATGCCCCCGCTACCTTTGAGCCAGAGACTAAGGTAGTCCAAGACGAGTCGTAAGTCATTGTTAAGTGGAAAGATGATGATGTAGAGTGATGCATTTCTGCAGCACGGAAAGCCCGACATATTTTGGGAGAAATTTTATTTTGGATTTCTTTTCCTTAGGCCTTTGTTTTGTGGCCTTACTTCTTTTGGGTTATAATTATTGTAAATGGTCTCTTATCTTAACAACATTATATTAATGACATATATGAAATGTTGCATATTGTTTGATATTTGTGTCTTTATTATTCTATTTGTTATTAGTTTAGAGGTCCACTAATTTAGGTGCAGATAAAGACACAAACATCTCCCCTTGAGTTAATCTCTCAAAATCAATCTTCTTTTGCTCAATCACATGGTCTAGTATAAACTTTCTTCTAAATTGATCATTAAAAATTAGTCACTCCACATCATCATCCATGTAATGGTATGGTTCATAAATACTTTTCCACTATGTATCAGCTACTTCCCTGAACATATAACTAGCCAAAACAACCCTCTATTTTCTAGAACATTCCAAACTTCAAATACATCTTCTGTGTGTGCTATCTACTTATTTGCTTCCAAAGCTTTTGCACCTCCTGCAAATATAGAAGTGCCCATCTTCAAGAATTTCCAATATAATGCACTCAAATCTAACTCCCTTAGAGTTGCTATGACTTGTGATGCAGGAGTAGGCTGATCTTGCCTCTCTACAAAATTGTGCAATTCTTTCATCTTGCCTAGCATTTTTCTCAGCATTAGTTCTTTGTTGTTCCATCATGAATTGCAATATGGCTTGAAACCTATCATCTATGCTTTTGTAACCAGATCACTAGGTCTAACCTCACCATGCTTGGTGGTCACCATCTTCTAAAAATTAAATCACATAATACATAACAAAGTAAACATGAGTCCGTTAGTACTTATAAGGATCCTCACTACATGCCCTATTGTTCTAGTATCTTTTAGATTTCCAAAACTACTAATGCTCTGATACCAAACCTACTACGTCCCAAAATAGGAGGTTAATTAGGTTTTGATTCTAATCCATAAGTAGTGTAAAGATTATAAGGCTTTTCGACTTTTTACGAAAAATTTATCTCCACACCAACCCCATAGGATATCACAGGTGAGTTTAACATTTGGAGCATTAATACATGCCATACATTTCTTGTAGAATCCTGGATTTATAATAATACTTTAGATATATTTATATCATGATTTACAAAACATATATAGTCTTACAGCTATATAGTATGTAAGTTTACAAAACAGTGTCTTACTTCTTAGCTCATCTAAGCACCAACAAGACTTCCCATGCCACACCACCCTCCAACTGACTCCATCCATGATGAGCTCTCACCGCAACATCAAACTACATCATCAAAATTCCACTCACCTATTCCTTAGCTAATCTCCTCAAACATCTCTGGTGTTTGTATAGAGAATGGGTCTGTGTCTCTTGTAACGTCACTGAGACATCAATAAAGAGTAAGTAACAAGAATAGTATAATTTGAATTGAAAACCCTTTTAAAATAGTAAAATAATGTATAAATAAAAAATTAGAGAAAAATGTATGATCAAAATTATAAACAATTGAAATCATCATAATACTCTAAATAAGAAGGATGTATGTACCAAATGTGAAACAGATGATGCACGGTAAGGGTACAACGATTTGGTTGGCTGTGGGTTTTTGGAAAACTGTTAACGAAACCATATTATACGATATTTAGTTTTCAAAAACCAAAACCGTAACCATACCCTTAAAAACCGTTAAAAAACCAAACTGCAGTTAACCATATTAAATGGTTTGGTTACAGTTAACCGTACTAAGAAAGGATTTGAATATCGGACGGTTTGGAGGTTTTGTGATAAGAGATCAACAGTTGAAATTGATCTAAAAATATGACTTAGGCTATAACGGTTTGGTTAACTTGTGCGGTTAACTAAACCGTATGTTATGGTTCCGTTCAGTTAATAACTATGAGTCAAGACTGAAAACCAAAATCAAACCGTTAAGCATAGTTTGTCAATTTTAATAACCATAACTGTAACCAAACCCTAAAACATAGTTCTTAACTGTCGGTTCGGTCATTTAGATGATTTTTCGGTTTTTCTTTTACACCCCTAATACACGGAAAAAGAAAGGCAAACCCACCATAGCAATATATAAAAACATATAATGAACAAAAAAAATACAAAAACTAAGTATCATTACTACATTTAATGTGACCATTATACCTACTGAAACACGAAAGCGAGGTACCAGTGTATCCTACAACAAGAAATATACGTAAAACACCTAGTCCTTCACTATAACTAGTTCCAGATGGATTGAGCTACATGGTGCCATTTAGTGATAACGCTGCATGTCTTGAAACTCATGAAAATCTCAAAAATTATAATGTGGAGACTTCCATCGTAAGCCTATGTTAAACATGCCTTGCCCGACATAAAGGAGTTGCCGAAACAAGTACTCACACATACCCCCCATGCACAATGCAGACACTATAAATTTGTAAACTAGGTCTTTAACATGTTAAAAATACATTACCATTATCAATAAACAAAAATGTATAATTCAAGGGTTGGAAAATTGACATTACCCATATAATAGCTTTAATAAGCATTAAAATCACCACAGTGTTGTCCATTGACAATAATTTGAAATTAAACCCAACCAATGACCAAAATCAGTTATAAACAAGTCAAATATTACTTTTACAAAGTTTCATAGTCACCGGAAACCTCTAGGATATCTCTCCAAGCTAAACAGTTAAAATCAATAAAATCATGAATTTGCTTACTATCCACAATTAACCTTGAGGTTGACAATGGTCGACCGAGCTAACTGATTGAGAAAAATTGTAAACTTTTATCATCAGTTGTGTCCATAGTAGTCATAGTGGTTGACTAAGGAAGACCTCGTGGTTGCCTGTAAGACCTTTCACGATTGACCGTGTGTAATGCTCTAATCCTAATTAAGCATGTTTAGCAACTAATTAAGTAAGTTATTAGCTAATTACCATGGAATTAGCTTAAATAATGAAGGTTAACATGTCATTAGGATGGATTTAATTGTTTTGTCTTAATGGGTCATGTTTAGGCCATGGATAGGTAGTTGGGTCAGTTTAACCTTAGCTAGGTAAATAAAAGCCCTTTTTCGTAATTTTTGATTATATGGTTTTACATCATACATGCATCATATTGATATCATCGCAATTGTCTTGTTAAGCTCGCCAACCTTTGTACTTGACTTGAACGTGTTTGAATTCGTTTGAATTAGTTGGACCTCATTTGACTTTAATTGAAAATACCTCAAGCAAGGCGGATTTTCTTATAAACTTCATAAATTCTTTTGTATATAAGAGGCTAACTATTGTTATTCGACCTTTTCTCTCCCTGTTACTTTCTTAGTTCTAGCACTCTTCTCCCTCCATTTTTCTTCAATCACCATTTTCCCTTAAAAGCAAGACTTGCATGTGAGGTTAGGAAATTCCATTTCATCTTCGTTTCAACTTACCTCTCCATATCTCTATGAACTATAGAGTCTCTTCCAAACCAGTCTATAAGGTAAGATCCCTTATTCATTGGTAGAATTCTTAGTTAGAAGAACCAATGGAGTCAAGGAGACTCTCATTCTAATGCATGCACTCATCTCCTTCCTCATTTTTTACATGCATGGCATTTAAGTTAAAAAATTAGGCGTTTGTTCTTTATTGAGACAAGAAAAGGACTAGTAAGTTGAAAGCTTAATCTAAGGCAAGTATAAGCAAATTTTTGTTGAATGCATATTGGTACATCATGATTCTTACAAATCTATTGGTTTCTACTGTGTTTTGCAGCCCTTACTTAGACCTTTATGCTACTTACCTGGAATGTATATTAAGGTATCTTTAAAGTTTCATGAAAAGAAAATTTGGAGTAGAAGTGTAGAATGACTGAATGATGTAGGTACATCACAGTGGAAAACCAAGTTGAAAGGTTCTGAAGAGAACTAAATCCTTCTTGATTCTACTTCAGAAAAATCCTAGCTTACGATTAAGCCGTAAGCATGTTACAGGTTGAAATCCAGAAAGCTAAAAATTGATAATCATTCTATGGCTAAGCCGCATAATATGTTGCGGCTAAGCCTTAGCTAAGACGTAGCTCAGCGATAGACTACATATGGCTAAGCCGTAGATCAAAAGACGATTCAACCATGATTGTGGAGGAACATTTGCGTAACTACAGCTAAGCCGTAGTGTAATATATGGCTAAGCTGTAAAATGTCCACGGTTAAGCCATAAGTCACCCATAGCTAAGCTGTAAGGCCGTTGAAAATTAGGGTTAAGCAGGTACTACTACAAGTCCTTGTAAAGCCTTAGCACTTGGATCCTTTTACTCTATTAACTGGCCAAATAAACTAATTGAATACTATGAAAAGTCTTGAGGGCCGGAACTTATTCATGTGATGTTATCCATTTGTTAAGCGCCTTCCCATGAGTGTTGGTTTAAGGGACTCTGATACACATTCCCCACAATGTAACACCACAAGAAGACATCTGTGTATCGGATAACTTAAAACTACATCATCATGCACAGTTAGAAAAATTAATGACTAGATTATGGTTGGTTTATAAAACTATCTTGATTCTATTAATTTGAATTGCATATCATATTGGATTGCCTTTATTGCCTTCTATTATTCTAATAGTGAATTTGAATTCAAATGATTATGGATAAATTGATTGTAATTGAATTGTTTCTTGATATATGTTTTATCATGACATTGACATTGAATTGAGTACGAACGTACTGAATGAATGAATTGATCGTATACTATATTGTATTGGTCTTAATGAATGAATTGCATGATTTACTCAAATTCAATTATATGAATCGAAATGGTCTGATTCTACTCAGCCTCAACCTTATGATACCCGGTGGAGTTGACTTTGGTGTAGCACGAACAGTGCCGCTGCAATGTGCCTTTGGAGATTTCGGACTCCGTGTATGAAGAGACCCATTCATTCCCTAGCCCAGTTAATGGTATTCTCAACGCAAAGATCCTGATAGGGAGAATATGGCAAATGTAGTAGCTAATTAACAAAGTATTTTATCTCATTAATTCTTATAGCATGATTTATTCAATTGCACAACATGCCTAGTATACTAAATTGATCTTTATAATCACATGTTAATGATTCTTTTAAATACAATGTGTATTACCTTAGTTATACTTATACTTTGCTGAATAATCTTATTCATTTGTTGTCTATGGTGTTATAGGCTCAGATCTAAGTCCCGATCTTGTGAAGATCGTAGACAAGTGGACTGCAGATACCCTCCAATTGATCCACCACAGAATGCGCCAAGAGCATGTTTAGGCATATTTTGGGATGTAAATGACTTAGGGTTTCATGGCTTGCATTAGTTTTATTTGTCATTTGTGATTCATGATCCCTTGTATTTTGAAACTATGTGAATCATTTTACTATTCACAAACTTTCTCTCCTTTTGTAAAGACATGGCTCAATACTACTCTTGTACATAATATATCATATAGATGTATATTAGTTTGGTGTTATGGTGTTTGTTTTTTGAAATAATATTGTCAGGCTTTCGCGTATTGAATGCTTGGATAGATGTCTGTTAAAAGCATCTCACACGTGTAAGTAATGTGATTCTCCCTTGTGTAATTCCCCTTAGACTCGGGTCCAGGTGTATATTACACAGGAGTACATATGTCACTAATTATGGTTTAATCCTAATACCCAAATTCTTAGGCTCGGGTTGTAACACCGCGGTTCCGTAACTGTGAGCTGTAGGTCCTTTTTTTCAGCTCGAATTTGAGTTTCTTCCATCTTTTTCACTTTCAACAAGTTCTAAACTTAATATAACATGAAAGAAACATGTTTTCACCATTTTGAATCATTAAAAACCATCAAAGATGCATTGAGTTGTGAAAATTCAGTTATAGTGAGATTCTTGAAAATTCATCAAAAATTCCACTAAAAATCAAATCCATGGATTACTGTTCTCAATTCCAATTCTTCATAAGTTGCTTCTCAATTTCTCCTAACACTAATAAATCTAGCCTTTGCAAGAATATTAAAGCCAAAACCAAGAGAATGAACATAGAAATAAAAGAAAAAAGAACAAGAAAATAAGTAGCATATAGGGGAGGAACAGAAGTATTAGAAGAAAACAAAGATAAAGTAGAAGCATCTCAATTCTTTCTCTTTTGCTCTACTTTCTCTCTCACTTTTCTCTTACTGAAATGGATAAGAAAGAAGAAATGAAGGAAAGAAGAAGGCGGAGAAGAAAGAAGAAACGGTGGGAAAATCTTAACAATATTTGGCTATGTATGGGTTTTATAAAACTTTGAAAAAGTCCCTCCTACATACAACCCCCTTACACTTATCATATATTTATGGAAAGTCCACTATAGTTTAAAGTCTCACTAGATACATTCTAACACCACAATCTGACTAATTATCTAATAAACATTATTAATCTATAATTAAACACACAATAAAAATCAGAATCTCGCAAAGTCTCTACAACCTACAAGAGCCTTCAAAAACATGGAAACCAAGTTTGCAAACATATATATATATAACCATCTAGGGGTTTTTTTAAGGGTGGGTGGGTGGGTGGGTTGGGGGGGGCAGCGTCGAAGCTTATGTCATCTTTCCTCCACCATTCTCCCCCCGCCCTCTCTCTCTCTCTCTTCCATCTTCTTCACCTAAAGGGCCACCCTTGGTCGACCACGACTTTTAGTCTATCCATCCAGCAGCACCATCATTATCTAGACTTTTCAAAGCTTTGATTGAAGACTTGTAAAGATAAGGTTCTGCTGGATTATCTTTCAAGTTGGCCATGAAGATGTCTAAGGTAGGCTAGTACATTTTATTTTAGGAAGAAGGGTTAAGGTTTATAATTCTCTTATTGATTCTTATCGAGTTTACTTTATTTTCAATTACTACACCTTGTAACCTTCCTTGATCCAATATTTTCTCCAAATACATTGCATGCTTAAAGGCAATGCGAGCGTAGGTAGACTTATTTGGGGCTACAAACATGCCATGATTAATAAAGTCTACAATTCTAAAATTAATCAATTATTTTTTTTAATCTTGTCCTCTTGTTAGATTGGATTGACAACCCAATATGAAAGAGAGATTCAACATTGCAATTATTTTAATATTTGAATGCAAGTACGGACTCTGGACTCCGAGAATCATCACTGTCATTTAAATTTCTACACTTTTGAACTTTTGCACTTGTTAATTTCTGTTTCATTTTATCAAATTGGTCATTTGATGCTTTTGTTCATGGTTGCAGTTTCCAGTTTAGGATCTTTTTATTTTTGGGTTTTATAGATTATGAGTTCTTAATGGCATGTAATGATCTATAATTAATTTTAAATTTCAGCATTAGTAGGAATTTGGTTGTATAGCATCTTTTAGGCTAGTTTTAGTTTTTCTTAGGATAGGTTCAATCTTTTGTGACTAGCTCCCTACAGATCACCCTTGGGCTCACTGGTATTATTACTTCATCGTAACCCTGCACTTGGGGACATGATTACATGCATAAATGACGTGAAAAGGGTATGAGTAGACAAACCTTGCAAACTAAAATGGATGTGTAAAGCTTACATATGTGAAATTTACATATGGAACATTAGCAAATGTAAACTGTAATCAAGCATCTCATGCGTAAAAGGAAAACAGCCCCTAAAATACTGTTGGAGGCTTGGTTTAGCTCCTTTTCTTATTTTGGCTTGCTTCCACTTCTAATTCTCCAAATTATTTTGCTATTTGCCTATTTTAGTTCTACATTTTAAGGATTTTGTTGTTTTCTATTTTTTTTATGTTAATTAGTATTTCATGGGTCGTAGTTGTATTTGGACGGAAATATGAATATGATGTAGTTATATATTTTGGTTAGAAAAGACTTGGGGGTCATCTTTCTCTATCTTGGTTACACGGTACTCTTCATTGCAAACCCAAGAACTCTTCCAATCACAATCTGCTAGCCTAAGCAAAAGTCTTTTATTTCACCAATGCGCTTTAACCTTTATAATCAAAATTGGAATGTTTATTTTCAAGGACCACTTGACATCTAGAAAAAGCAAAATTTGAGGTGGAGGTTTGGATTCATTGGACTGTCTAAATAAGAAGCAAGGAGACTTTTCATGTATTTTGGATTAATCGGAACGAACATATCTAGGCTTCTTAAAGCATTGCCACATTCAGAGGTAGAAGTGTGTAAAAGCTTTGGTTTCAAAATAAAATGACTAGCCTGCTTACACAGACAAGGGAGATTGGACCTTCACTTCTATCTGTATATCCATATTTTGTTTCTATAACATAGTGACACATTACTATAAGCACTCCATTATAAGCAACATGAAGTATCAGTTTAAAAATCAATAAGAATGTGATCTAGCCTTCACCTATTCATTATCGGGTTGACGGGGTACTAACTCGTCAAAAGTGTAATTCTAAAACCCCATGGCACAAGTAGCTTTTAAATTGCTTATTTTTTATGTATACCACTCATAAGATTTTCCCATTGCTCTTGGTTCTTACACTAAGTTGCCTTGTTAATGGATGAAATGAGACTATAGGTTTTCACTGTTCAAAGTACAAGTCTGAGTATGGGCCTCCGTCATCAATATCTCCTTTAATTATATATTTCAACATTCAACTCTACATTTCATTATTTTTTTCGATTGATCTTTATAGTTCACTTGCATTACAATGGTCTTTTCCATTTAGTCTAAAGCCCTCAAAAAATGAGGTGGGACAATTTGTACAAGACCAAATTGTTTAAAAACTCTTTCTAAACAGTGGTGCTCAACAATCCAATAACAAATCAGTACTGTGGATTAGGTGAAAAGCCTTTAATTGCCGTATTACAAGTTTCAAGAGGCCCTTTTGAAATTACGATAAGGTGTCCAAATAAAATATAAACATAACTGTTTGCCTAAAAAGGGGGGAAATCGAAATGTATCCAAAAATCTCTATTATTGATAGACAAGGAAAAGACATGGAAGAGAAGGAAAAAGAATGTTGAACTTTTCGACCTTTTCAATTCGAGTTTATTTGCACAGATTCTCTTACATTCTAAGCTTTTAGATGTAATCTATTTACATGTACTTTTTTATCACAGCCCTCTCGTTCATTCTTAAATGATCAACATTTAAGTTTTCAAAGATACATGAGAATTTTACATAAATAAAATGAACTGAAGTGTTGACCCATAAAAAATTACAAATGTTGCAGTGAAGATATTACAAGCAAATTCCAAACCAAGGATACATAAACCTTAAGATTGTAGAATGGCAAGTCAAAGTATTGCATCCAGATGTTTAGAGCTGGTGCAATCCATCAAAAGACTTCAGATGAGCTCAGAATATAGCATTTCAAATTTCAGAGTTACTGGACTTCAATTTGTCACTCAACTCACCAAATACCAAATTCAGGGTCCATTGGCTCAAAAACTAGGGGTCACTGAACATACTCAATGTTCTGGATTACCAAAGTGGATGAAAATTAGATAGCAACTCCAAATTGTGCTTAGAAATGATGTGTCAAAGTTTCAAAGCTATTGGACTTCATCTTAGCTGAAACCAAGCTTCAGTAACTGTTTGCCAGCTCCTTGGGGGCCACTATAGAAATTAACACTTTTACACGTCAGAACAAGCTCAAACTTAGGAGAAGGCCTTCAAGTATATTCAAGGATTATCATTCAAAATTTTAGAGCATTTGAACATCATTTGGACCCAAACTCAGTTCAGATGGACATTTATTAAGCTCTTTGGGGTCACATCCAAAGTGGCACCTCGTGTGGATCAAATCAGTTGAAATTCCTAGAGGAAGCTCAAATAATGCTCAAGGGAGGCTCTATAAAAATTTCATTTTACGCAGACATCATTTGACCTAAAGTCTACAAACATGTGTACTTTGGGTCAATGACCCCTAAGTCATGGGGTCATTGACCAAAGTCATGCTTCCCAATGTCCAAAATTGATGAATCTGAGCACAAAACTTTAGTCATGCTCAAGGAAGATTCAACAGATTTTCAAGTCAAGAAGACCTCATTTGGCTCTACTTCTACTGCATGTTAGCTTAGAAGACAGCGACCCTCGAACCATGGAGGTCACTAGCCAAAATCCTATTTCCAAGGAGCCAAATCTAATGAAATTTGGAATAGAAATTCTAAATATTTTCAAAATGAATTTTCAAAAGTTTCAAATCAATTAAACGTCGTTTGGGCAGAAAACAAGCTAACTACCTATAGTATGAGGTGAATAGTGACTTAGAACATGTAACAAATGGATCATTGTCCAAAATCCTTCTTCACACATCCAAATTGTATGGAATTTGGATGGTCCAAGATACCCCTAACATCAGTCCTCCGAGTTTCAAACTAAACTGAAGTCATTTGGGCCTCAAACAGCTGAAATAAGGGCCCATTTTCATAAAAAGTCAATAAGGGAGTTGACCAGTTTTATAAGCTCAAAACAAGCTAAAATTTTTATAACACACTCAAAATAGTGTCAAAAAGTAGCCCCCTAAGTTTCATGAAGATCGGACATCGTTTGAGCCCCAAACAGGCAAAACCATGTCACATATGTAAAAGTCCAAAAATGGACTTGGGGAGTGACCGTGGTTACGGTCATTGTCACCCCTGGAGCAATTCCTACAGTTTCTGACGGTTCCCTCCACTTCCTTTCGACTTTCAACTCTCTATAACTCCCAAAAACTACCTCTGAAGTGTATAAAAGGGAGATCTAAACTCTTGGGAAGGACAAACAGAAGCACTCAAAGACAGACAGAGAGAAAGATAGTGAAGAAAAGCAATTTTCCAAAGACCGGTTTAAGGTTTGAAGTATTTTTACAGCAAGATCAAGCAAGTCACGAGGCATTCCTAGTACTTCAACATACTTCTTGTTCTTACTCTCACCAATTCAAGGTGAGAAATAATTCGAATAAGATTAAGAAACATACACTTCACTTAAGGAAGGCATATGCAAGGGCCACTTGGATGACATCTTCTTCCTTTGTTTTTCTCACTTGGGATGGTTTCTAGTCCATCATAGAAGTGGTGAATAAGCCCCTTTAGGCTTCATTCTGACCTTTGAAAATCATAGGGTCAGATTGACACAACTTTGGCTTCATACAATGCCCTCTTTGGATTGGTACAAAAACAGTCTGTAACCTAAAAAGTGATGATTATCAAAGGTTTAAGTCAATTCCATGGCCAAATCAAGTACTTACGGTGACAATTCAACACTCCAAATTCAAAGAAAATAATTTCCTACACTCTGAAGGAGTTACAGAGGCGAAACAAAATGAGACAGAAAGCAAACAGTGGCCTTTTGGCCACTGTTTGCCAGTGACCACAGGTCACAGTCACTAGCAGGGGGCCAGTGTGTAACACTCCGATCCCTTTTGAGCCGGATTAGTGGCTCATTAGTGTGCTTTTGTGTTGTTTATTTCTTTTGGACTTGGTTTCGGTTCATGGATAGGTAGTTGGGTAGCCTTTGACCTGGGATAGGTAGTTCTAAGCCCTTTTTCATAATTTTGCAATTGCTTTGAGTGCATCATATTTGCATCATTTTGGTGTCAGCACGTGTATTTTGTTGAGCTCGTTATTTTCCGTAACTGTCTCAGACCCATTCGGAGTCAATTGGAGGAGTTGGACCCTCGTGTGACTTGAATTGTAAATAGCTTAAACCCATCGGACCTTACTTTAAACTCCAAAACTATATATATGAGTCATCAGTCCAGATGTCTTCATTCATGCTCATTTCTTTCAACGTGCATGCAATAAACTCCCGAAGAGCTCCACGTCTTCTTTTTTCTTGGTTGGTGTTGGGTTCCAGTTTCGATTGGGTCCTCTCCCTCCCCTCTCTATGAAAGCTCTCTGGTAAGTGGGTTTTGAATTCTTCCCTCCAATTCGATTTCTCTTCCAAGCTCTATATCGCATATATCTCATGCATGTGTTGTTTCTTTGGTTTGCTTGGGTTTTAGTTGGATTTGAGCCTGACTTCAGTAGTTTGACAAAGCTCTTTAGGCAAGTATAAGTACGGGATTGTATAACACATATGGGTATATTGTTTGATTGTTGTGATTCTCTTGTTCTTATATGCTTGGCATGATCTATAGCCTATTTCTATCACTTTGGATTAATTGGAGCTTGTTTTGCTTATTTTGCACAAGAATTCTAGTTTCTGTAACTATCTCGATTTCGTTTTCTGTACTGTACGGCTAAGCCGTAACTTTGTACAGCTCAGACTCCAGAGACTCAATTTTTGAATTTTGTTCTACGGCTAGGCTACGGCTGAACCGTAAATTGTTCTATGGCTGAGCCGTAAGCTAGCCGTGACCCAGCCGTAAATTAACATTCTGATTAGTTGAAACTTTCCAGACATAGTACTCCTACGGTGTGGCTACGGCTAAGCCGTGGATTGATCTATGGCTAAGCCGTATACTCAACGTAGCTCAGCCGTAAAAGTGTCAGATCAGATGTGGAAGATGACCAGTTTAGTCATGTTTTGAAGGAAACCACGGCTAAGCCGTAGTGCATGTTACGGCTAGGCCGTAAGATGTATTCGGCTAAGTCGTAAGTCACCCACGGGTAAGCCGTAAGACCTGGAAAACCTGGAATTAAACCTAGGATCATAGTGTGACCTTGTAGGGCTTTCACATAAGTTGACTACACATGTAAACCGGCCCAATGGATTCTCTGGGCCGCATGAATAGTCTGTTAGGCTGTGACTTATTCATGTGACCGTTGATTCACTGTTAAGCGCCTCCCCATGGGTGTTGGTTTAAGGGACTTCAGTGCACGTGATAAATTACATTGCAACACTTTGATGGCAACAGTGCATCGAATAACTTAAAAATACACCAACATGCACGGTTAGTGACAGTGAACAACTAGATTAGAGTTGGCTTGTAATTAACCTTGATTCCGCGTTAATCTGAGATGCATTGTATATTGATTACAGTTTTGCCCTCTGTTCTGCTGATCTATGTCTATGCATTACGAGATCCTCTTTGCTTTTGTTCTGTATATTAGTTTTATTCTTCGGTCTGTCCTATGCTTTGATCTATGCTATGCTTTGACTTATTTTACGCTATACTCTATATATCTCTGGCTTTGTAAATCTCTGATTCACTGGGTATTCCCAAGTGGCTTTGCCCAAAGATTAATACGTGAGGATAAGATCCGGCCCTTGCCGTCGGTGAGTCCAAAGCGGATAATCTCCCTTCTCCTTGGATTTGATTTGATTGGTATCAATCTGGCTCTACTCAGCCTCAGCCCTAGGATACCCGATGGGGTTACCTTTGGCTTGGTTCTCTGTGGTTTGTATCGCTGCAGTGTATTTTTGTCTTGGGACCCCGGAACCCAGGAAACCGAGACCCACTCGTACCCATGGTCAGGTCAGTGATGTTCTCATCTGTCTGCTTTGTCTGCTCTCTATGTGAGAGAATATGGTCAATTTAGTAGCCACCTAGTTCAGTATTTCTATGCTTTCATTCATTTATCATGCCTTACTTCTATGCACGATTTGCTTAGCATACTAATATGAAACTCCGTATTTAATCTTTTGTCATTATTCAATTTGATACTATGAGTGTTACGTCCTTGTTACTTATAATTGCTGGATCGTTGTATTCATGGTGTTGTCTGTGGTGTTGTAGGCTCAGATCCCTTATCCGGCTCCCCGACAGTCGAGGAGATTGCAGGGCAGGACTTAGATAGTCCCTCCAGCCTGGCAGAGTGGGCTTGATCACTTCTGCCGAGAGCGTTTTTGCATATCATCTAGGATCTATTTGTTTTGAGTTTTGGAGACCTTGTAGTTTGGATTTTGACTTTGTTACTCTGTATTATTTGTACATCATGATTTTGTCGCGTACTCAGACTTGTATCTGGTTGTATAGTATCGTATCTATCTTCTTCTTTTCCATTCCGCATTTTTATGTTTATTTTTTTGGCTTTCGTCATTTCTTTTGTTTTGCTTGCTAGGATATCTACAGCTTCAGCGTACGCTTAGTTCGCACGTGTTAGATCCCTTGTGTGCGTGTATTTGGACTGGGTTTGAATGCACGTGCACGGGAGTATGTGTGTCACTAGTTTGGCTTTTCGCTAACCCCTGATTTCTGGGCTGGGGTTGTGACATACGTATTATATGCTATTAGAGCATGCTACTTATAAGCGTGTAGACATCTAAGATCGTGGTGAGATGACGATGTCAACTATTTGACTTGGAGTCTAATATGTTGATTCTTGGGAGTTGACTAACTTGGGGCGTTTTATGCTTGTATTTTCTTCCTTTTCCTTTTGCAGGACAGTGCATCATGGCATCAGGATCGGGGTCTAAGGATGAGAATCAGCAGGGCCACAATGGAGAGAGTAGACCGCCACCCCCACCCCTGAGTAGTGAGGATCGTGTCACAACCCGAGCCCAAGGAATCGGGGGTTAGCAAAAACCTAACCAGCGACACACGTACTCCCGTGCATATGCATTTAGACCCGGTCTAGATGCACACGCACAAGGGAACACACGTGCAGAACAAGATGCGGAAGCTACAAATATCAACATGAGACACGAGGCACACAAGAACAAAGAAATAATATCCAAAGGCTGATACAAAGGTCTGAAGATACAAATTGGATCAATCACAATGTATAGAACATGAGTACAATCAATTACATGAAAAGAAAATAAGATGCATGCATGCAGAGAACAGTCGCGCTCTGATGGAGTGATAGCACACACTCCGCGAACCTAAAAAGACAGCTGGAGTCTCCCAAGCAAACTGACGACCAACAAGAACATGGTCGAGGGTGCATGAGCCTGCAACACCAAGGACAACTCATGAATATAACGATTCAGCAAAGCAGAAACAGTAACAAGTTAACACGTGTGGTCTCTAATAGAATAAAAGACATAAATAATCATAACATGTCAATGTCGTAGTCTAGGCAGTTGTGCATTGAAATTAACATATGCTCTATGTGAATCAATGGATACAAAACATGTACATACTAGGTGGCTACTACGTATGCCATATGCTCTCAAAATATGGATCTTATAAACATGCTGAGAACACCATGGGCCAGATGGGTCTCGATTTCCTGGAGTCTGGATTCCCAAGACGTATCCTTCTGCAGTAAGGCAATACAAACTATACCAAAGTCACCCCGTCGGGATCCTAAGGCTGAGGCTCAGTAGTGCCAGACTATATCGAGTCAATTAATATAAGAACATGCATATCATAACGTGCATATCATACGTGCATAGCTGAACATGTATCTTAGCAGAACGTGACGTGCAAGTCTTGTTAAGCAGATATCAAACAAATGTAAGAGGTCATACGAATGAAACAATAAAGCATGAGGATAACCAACGCTGAAAGCATAAAGTAAGATCAAGCATGCAAGACCGCTGTTCCACCCGGGATTAACCATGGACAGAGCTAGAAATATCCAATCGTGTGCCCCAGCGTAAAACGCGTATAAGAGGACAAGAACCGAAGTCAAAATGCCATGCGATCAGATTTCTTGTAAGGATCACAAGCTTTTACTAGCCAATCATATTCTAGTTATCCAGTGTTTCTAATCGTGCATGATAATGTAGTTTTAAGTTGTCCAATGCACCATTGTCTAGTGTTGCAGTGTGTCGGGAATGTGCACCGAAGTCCCTTAAACCAACACCCATGGGGAGGTGCTAAACAACCGGATAATGTGCATGAATGAATCGCAGCCCTCGAGATCATTCATGTCATACATTCATACCATTGGGCAAGTCTAGGTGATTTACATTCTATCATGAAGGTCATATCAGTCTCTTTCTTACACCTATCTTTGTTACCCATATTACAGAGGTGGCAAGGCTTAGCCGTGGGTGAACATACGGCTTAGCCGTAGGCATCTTACGGTGTAGCCGTAATATGCACTGCGGCTCCACCGCGGTTCCCCTTTACTGTTTATCCGCAATTACGGTTCACCCGTATTTTGTTCTACGGCTTAGCCATGTACTGCTCTACGGCTTAGTTGTGGCTGGGCCGTAGAAGGTCTGTCAAATTGCTTACTTTCAGTTAATCCAGAAACAGGCACCCTGTAATGATCTACGGCTAGGTCACGGCTGAGATACGGCTTAGCCGTAAGACAATATACGGCTTAGCCGTGTCCTGGTCATAGAGGAAAATTGGGTTTTTCCCTCTCTGGACTCTAAGCCGAAGGTGAGTTACGGCTTAGCTGTGGTACACAAGAAGCAGTTTCTGAACTGATTACAGAATCATCGAAACATGACCAAACTGATGAAATCACATAGAATAGAAGGAAATGAGTACAAAATGGACTGTAAACATCATTCATAAGCAAGAACACATGACTTAATCTTAGTCAAACACATACCCACATGGTTTAGCCAAGTTATGCTTATACTTGCCTCAAAATGAGTTCAAACACGATCTTGTTGTCCTTGGGCTCAATCACACTGCCAACAAGCTCCTAATCGCCATGCATGCAAAAGAAGAGGAAACGAGAATCGTAAGGATCCATACCCATCGATAAGAGGAATCACAACACTAACTCAAGCTCACCTCCAATCACACGAGTGATACTCAACGCGGACATGCACCGGTGCTCTCCCTGACTTGATCAATAGAAAGCAAGGAGGGACAAAAAGAAGAAGCCTCGAGAGAGATAGACAGAACTGTGACAGAGAAGAAGAAAAAGGTCGGTGACTTATAAAGATAAATATCAAGCCAATTTGCAAGAAAGTCCAAGCAGGAAGACTATTTCCAATTTGAGTTAATTGCGGGTCTAATGGAAACAAGTGACATATTTAGCAAACGACATAGTTACAAGAATCAACGAGCATAACAAAAGACACGCGTGAATACCAAGATGATGCATGAATGACGACATCACACGAAATGCAATATTATGAAAAAGGGCTTATGTCTACCTAAACCAAGTCAAACTCAACCCAACTACCTATCTAAAACCTGAAACCAAACAAACATAAGAACAAAACACCATTAGCAACCAAATCATCAAGAATTAGCAGCTAATCCGGATCAAATAGGGTCGGAGTGTTACATCCTCCCCCACTAGAGACACATTTCGTCCCCGGAATGAACACACATGTGCAGGCACAATCCGCCGAACAACGACGTCTCTGTAATGCTTGATCTCTCGACTCGTTCCAATAGGCACGGCGGCTTCTCAAGTTCCCACGTGCTGAAGGAATCGCTTCACCAAAAAAAAAAATGTCCTGGCAGAATGCACATACATCGTCGCAATGAACACGCAGGAGAAAGTTCCTAACACATCGATGACGTACCTCGACATTGACTATAGCATGTCTTCCAGAAAACGTCACAGAAGAATCCAACTATGCGCCAGCTCCCTGAAGCTAGTCTTAATCTTGCATGGTGCAACAGGCCTTATAACTAACTTGTCTTCTTGGCACGAAAGATTGCACTCTGTAGCGGCAAAACTTCCGAAACTCAATCCTCTTGTCGACAATTCCACGGTCACCTACGAGTCTGCAAGGCTGCCTTCTCTGGACTGAGCAATCGACAAGTGTCTGTCTCAAGCATCCACTCGACTTATCCGTCTGTCTGCGTGTGTGAAGCTGACTAGTCGTACCGACTGAAGGAGCAACGAGCAACTGCGAAGGCATTGAGCGAAACGACATCGCAGCACTCCGAATAACGGAAGAAGGTCACAAACCCGGCTGCAAGCATGGACTGCTCCCCGAAGTACTGACATGACGGCTGATAGCTTTCCCAGATCTTTGCCGAACCGAAAAGCTCGACCCAACACAAAAAGTCGCCAAGTCCTCAATCCATAGCAGAACCCTTCTCACCCTGACGTCATCCCGCCAAACTAGACTTCGACAGGAGACCCAACGTGAAACAATGCTGGATCACGACCAAAGCAGCACTCGGTATGCACTAGCCCACCAGATCACCTCCTCAACACTGATTGATCATCCGTTCGCTCCCTCCACCAGGAAAGTTGGCAAACTCATGTCAAGCGAAAACATCCTCCATCTTCCGAAGAACGAAACCCGATGCTCACGCCACTGCCAGCACAGCAACGGCTAGCAAAGTCCACGAAGAAGGAATTCCACCGACATGATCCACCCAACTTCTTGCATCATGAACAGATAGTGAGGAAACAAGGGTTAAGAGGCAAGGAAACAACCAGGCAAAAACAGCCAAAAGTGGAAGGTAAGGAGTGGATGCGTGATCCAAAGGAAAGAAACAAGAAAAAATAGGAAAGAAAGGTTACCACAAGACAAGACAGGTACATTGATACCAGAGAAACAAAACTATGACTCTCCGAGACTGGTGAACTCGATAGTCTACAACAAGCCAAAAATACATCCACAGGCAAGAAAAGGAGGAAAAATTAACAAAACAAGCTAGAGAACAAAACTAGAAAAGAAATGAACAGTGGCAATGGTAAACAATGAAACGAATAGGGTCCAATCGAAAACTGTCACGGGAACGTCGATGAATGCAATCAAAATTACCTGGAGAACACCAAGGATGGTTAAACTCAGAAAAACTCAGAGGGGACTTATGTAACACTCCGATCCCCTTTGAGCCGGATTAGTGGCTCATTAGTGTGTGTTTTGTTTTGTTTATTTCTTTCGGATTTTGTTTTGGGCCTTGGATAGGTAGTTGAGTAGCCTTTGACCTGAGATAGGTAGTTCTAAGCCCTTTTTCGTAATTTTGCTTTTGCTTTGCTTGCATCATAATTGCATCATCTTGGTGTCAGCACGTGTATTTTGTTGAGCTCGTTATATTCCGTAACTGTCTCAGAACTATTTGGAGTCAATTGGGGAAGATGGACCTTCGTGTGACTTAAACTGTAAATAGTCTAAACTCCATGGATCTTGTTTTAAACTTCAAAACCTATATAAATGAGTCATGCTCCAGATGTCTCTCCCTTGCTCATTTTCATTTCTTCACGTTGCATGCAAGAGGATCTCCAGGAGAAGCTCCCTCCACGTTCTCTCTCTCTCTTCTCTTTCCTTCTCTTGCTCGATTGAAGCTTGGATTCCTTGTTTTGGATTGGGTTTTGTTTCTTTTCTCTCTGTCTTTGTTTTGAGGTAAGTGGGTTCTTTCCCAACTCTTTCTTCTTCTTCTCCAATTTCACCTCTCATTCTCTGATTTCTGTGTCTTCATCTCATGCATGGTGTATCTCTTTGATTTGCTTTGATTTTAGTTGCTTGGAGCTTGAGTCAGTGGATTTGGTAGAGATTTGAGGCAAGTATAAGTACAGGCTTGATAACACATATGGGTGCTTTGGTTGATGGCTTTGATTTCTTCTTATTCCTTGTCTAGCATGTTTTACAGCCACATTTTGTGAATTTGGAACCTCTGTAACTCATTTTGTTCAGCTTCTGTACCGAATTTCAGTTTCTGTAACTATCCCGAATTCGTGTTCTGTATTGTACGGCTAAGCCGTAACTTTCTACGGCTCACATTCCAGAGCCTCGAAATTTCACTTTTGTTCTACGGCTATGCTACGGCTAAGCCGTAATTTGTCATACGGCTGAGCCGTAAGCTAGCCGTGACCCAAACCGTAACTCAGCCGTGAATTAAATCTTTGATCAGTCGAAACCTTTCCAACACATGACTCCTACGGTGTGGCTACGGCTAAGCCGTGAAATGCTACGGCCAAGCCGTGGATTGGTCTACGGCTAAGCCGTATACTGACTGTAGCTCAGCCGAAAAAGGCATTAGATTAGAGATGGAAGGAGACCAGTTTAGCTGTGTTTTTAATGGAACCAAGGTTAAGCCGTAGTGCATATTGCGACGAGTGCGTAAGATGTCTTCGGCTCAACCATAGGTCCCTCATGGCTAAACCGTTAGGTATGGCAATTCTGAATTATAACTTAGGATAATGATGAGACTTGTAGGGCTCAAATACAGGTTAACCACCCATGTAAACCGGACCAATGGATTCGTTGGATCGCATGAAGAGTCTGTTAGGCTGTGACTTATTCATGTGAGTGTTGATCACTGTTAAGCACCTCCCCATGGGTGTTGGTTTAAGGGACTTCGATGCACTTGAAGGTTATATTGCAACACTAGGATGGCAACGGTGTATCGAATAACTTAAAACTACATCAACATGCACGGTTAGTGACAGTGATGCAACTAGATTAGACTTGACTTGTAATGAACCTTGATTCCGTATTAATCTGAGATGCATTTCATATTGTTTATAACTTTGCCCTCTGTTCTGTTAATCTAGGTTTATGCATGCCGCAGTCATTTTGCATTCGTCCTGTATGTCTGTTTATTCTTCGATCTGCACTATACTTTGATCTATGCTGTGATGGACTTAATCTATGCTCTGTCTCTGGCTTTGTATATCTCTGATTTTTGGGTATTCCCGGGTGGCTCTGCCCAGAGGTTAATACGTGAGGATAAGATCCGGTCTTTGTCATCGGTGAGTCCAAAGCGGATAATCTCCCTTTCTTTGGATTTGATTTGATTGGTGTTAGTCTGGCTCTACTCAGCCTCAGCCCTAGGATGCCCGACGGGGTTACCTCTGGCTTAGATCTCTGTATCTCTGTATAACTGCAGTGTTGCTTTGTCTTGGGACCCCGGAACCCAGGAAACCGAGACCCACTTGTACCTTTGGCCTGGACAGTGGTGTTCTCATCTGCTCTGCTCTGCTCTCTATTGAGAGAACATGGTTAACGTAGTAGCCAACTAGTTCAGTATTCTATGTTTTGATTCACATATCATGTGGTAATTCTATGCACGATTTGCTTAGCATACTAAGATGAAACTCTGTATTTAATCTTCTGTCATTACTTTATTCACTTTGATACTATGCGTGTTTCATCCTTGTCACTTATATTTGCTGGATCGTTGTATTCATTTGTGTTGTCTGTGGTGTTGCAGGCACAGATACCTTGCCCAGCTCCCCGGCGGTCGAGGAGGCTGCAGGGGCGAGTGTAGAGGCACCCTCAGGTTTGGCAGAGTGGGCTTGATCATCTCTGCCGAGTGCGTTCATGCATGCTTTCCAGTGGCTTTTCGTTTTGGGATTTTGAGATATTGTATTTGGACCTTGGACTTTGGACTTGTCATCTGTATATTTGTACATACGTATTTTGGTGTGTATTCGGTTTTATATCAGTGTATTTGTCTTTGTCTTTTCCGTTCCGCATTTGTTTTAGCTTCCGCTATTTATTTTCCTTTGTTGCTTGCTATGATATGTACAGCTTCCGCGTACGCTTAGTTCGCACGTGTTAGATCCCTTGTGGGCGTGCATCTGGACTGGGTTTAGGTGCACGTGCACGGGAGTACGTGTGTCACCGGTTTAGCTTTTCGCTAACCCCCGAATTCTGGGCTCGGGTCGTGACAACTTACGACTACATGAGACAACTAGAACTTTAACGATCCGTCTCCAATGGCAAGGGAAATAAGATCCCACGAGAAGCATCTTAGGCGAAAAGTGAAGGTAAACAGATCAAGCAGTGACGTCGGAAAAGAAGTAACGTTCCACAAAACATCCGAATAACCGAGCAAGGAAATGGAGGAGTAAGCGAACAGAGAGAAAAACTCTGACATTGGTCACCTAGTCACAGGCACGAACAGAAAAGAACTAAATAGTAAACCAGACCCAATACAAAACAATGGAGTAAACCCGAGAGGACTTATCGATGGTCACTAGCTAGTGTACGGGCATGACTCCACACCAACCGATGGAAAGAATGAAGGAAGAACAAACAAGTGAGAGTGGAAAAAGGAAAGAATCATCAGGAGTCTACCACTCGAAGGGTGACACTGCACAACAACACAACAACTCGATAACAACAAGTCAATACAACGTAAAGCCTAGGAGGAATCAACTGCCCCTCACCAACACAATGATAATTGGGAACTACAAGCTCCCCTCAAGGACAACAACTAAGCCAAATTAGTTATTTCTCAGAGGTACAACGAAACTAGGGCGGATATACAACAAAACCAGAGATACCCAATGCGAATCCATGGAACTCGAACGAAGTGGAGAGGAACAAACTCCCCCAGTAAAAGAACGGATCAAACGCCTAACACCAGTTGGGTTATGACTACACATCCTAAACAAGATCACACGACAAGGGACTACCCGATTGCACGAGTAACCTTAAACAGGGTAAGGGAAACTAACATCTCGACATCTACATAGAATGAGAGCAAGAGACAATGCAAGAAAGGCACTAAGACTAGAATTACAAAGTCAAGGGTTTATACAACACAAAACTCAAAATGGAAGATCTCTCCGAATCCTACCCTACTAACTAACACAAAAGCAAAAAGAGGAGACCCAAAACACCAGAGAACATGGATAGCCAGTCCCTCGAGCACGAGAAAAGAGTTGCCTCTAATAGGGTGCGATGAAGGCATGGGGTCCTCGATGCAGCACATACCAAACAACTACTCCCTGGAGCATGTTGACGTACTCATCCCACTACGCAAGCAAAGCTTCTACACAAGCGTGGAAATACACCTCGAATGTCACGTAACTGCTGTCCGTCCAGAAGGTATAGGGATAGCCGAAGTGCGTGAGGATCTCTCGTACTCTGAATGCAAACAACAGGAGTCGCCTTCGTCTGCACACAATCGTATAAGCGTCTTGGAGAAGATGCCTGATGCTCTCTTCTAACGTGTACCGGTCTCGGGACAGTTCACCTTCTTGCAGTAGATCTACCAAGGCCATTGTCCGGACAACAAAAGGAATGCCTCTGAGGTGTCCCAACTCCCAACGAAGAACATCAATGTAGGGCTCCTGAAAATCGTCCGCTGCCATGAGCTCTACCACTAGGGCACAATGCGCTACGCGAGGTTACGGCCGGACAGTCTCAACAAACACTGATTGAACACCTGTGAAAGAAACACCTGTGAATAGACAAAAAGAACACATAACGACCAACCCTACCAATAAATTGGCACTAAAGACCAACTATTAGGCTCACGTTTACTCACCACGTGCCTACATGCCTACATGCTGAACCACTGAGCAACAATGCTCTGATACCATACTATACGTATGTTATAACCCGAGCCCAGGGAATCGGGGGTTAGCAAAAACCTAACCAGCGACACACGCACTCCCGTGCATATGCACTTTGGCCCGGTCTAGATGCACACGCACAAGGGAACACACGTGCAGAACAAGATGCGGAAGCTACAAATATCAACATGAGACACGAGGCACACAAGAACAAAGAAATAATATCCAAAGGCTAATACAAAGGTCTATAGATACAAATTGGATCCAATCACAATGTATAGAACATGAGTACAATCAATGACATGAAAAGAAAACAAGATGCATGCATGCAGAGAACAGTTGCGCTCTGATGGAGTGATAGCACACACTCCGCGAACCTGAAAAGACAGCTGGAGTCTCCCAAGCAAACTGACGACCGACAAGAACACGGTCGAGGGCGCATGAGCCTGCAACACCAAGGACAACTCATGAATACAATGATTTAGCAAAGCATAAACAGCAACAAGTTAACACGTGTGGTCTCTAATAGAATAAAACACATAAATAATCATAACATGTCAATGTCGTAGTCTAGGCAGTTGTGCATTCAAATTAACATATGCTCTATGTGAATCAATGGATACATATCATGTACATACTAGGTGGCTACTACGTACGCCATATGCTCTCAAAATAGGGATCTTATAAACATGTTGAGAACACCATGGGCCAGATGGGTCTCGATTTCCTGGAGTCCGTATTCCCCAAGACGTATCCTTCTGCAGTAAGGCAATACAAACAATACCAAAGTCACCCCGTCGGATCCTAAGGTGTAACACTCCGACCCAGCTTGACCTCGTTTAACGGTTAATTAATCTTGTTTTCGTTGCTAATCGTGTTTTGTTTTAGTTTTGTTTTCGTTGCGGGTCATGGATAGGTAGTTGGGTTGAGTTTGACCTGGATTAAGTAGACCAAGCCCTTTTTCGTAATTTTAGCTTTTATAAGACATGGTCATTTTTGCATCATCTTGATGTTAACACGTGTCTTTCGTTGAGCCTGTCAACTTTCGTAACTACGTCGTTTGCAAACGATGTCGTATGATTTCATTGGACCCGGATTCGACTCAAACTGATAATAGAATTTTGACTTGGACTTCATTGCAATTTAGACATCTACTTACCTTATATAACTTCATACCATCGACTAAAACTCACGTTCTCTCTCATTTTTCCTCACTGTGCACGTGAAGAGCTTTCTCTGCCTCTCCTGAATTCTATCCTCCATCGATCAAGCACAATTGAGGGATTTTGGTTCTTTGCAAGCTCTATTGTGTTGATTGTGAGGTGAGTTGGGGATCCTTCCATCTCTCTCTCGTCTCCTTCCTTTATTTCTCCTCCTTCTTGTTTCCCTGTTGCATGACGTGTCTGTGCTTTGAGATTCTTTCCATTTCTCATGCATGCATGGTGTTTGGTTGGTGTTAGGTTGTGTTTGGACCCAAGGACATCAGTTGTGGAATTGAATTCAAATTGAGGCAAGTATAACCATAATCTGTAAGAACCCATGTTGGTATGCATTTGATTTTGGTTAGTTCACATGAATTTGTATGGAAAAATGTGTTTACAGCCCATTTGATTACTACTTTATCTATCCATATTGGATACTTGCAATTCTGATGATTCCACAGGATTTCTGTACGTGATTCAGAACCTTTATTTCGTGCAGGTACGGCTAAGCCGTATGCCACTTATGGCTTAAAGTCCAGAGAGGGTAAAAATCCAGTTTTCCTCTACGGCTCTAAGTCGTGTATTGCACTACGGCTAAGCCGAACCTCAGCCGTGGCCCAGCCGTAGATCAATACAAGGTGCCTTTTTTCTGGATTAACTGAGAGCAATCAATTGATAGACCTTCTACGGCCCAGCTATGGCTAAGCCGTAGAACACACATGGCTAAGCCATACGTTCACCTACGGCTACGCCGTATCCACACTAGAATAATGAAGGACGAGGATAGGTGTAAAGGAAAAACCGATATGGCCTTCATGATAGAATGTAGAGCACCTAGACCTGCCCAACGGAATGTGATGCAACGCATGAATGGTCTCGAGGGCTGCGAATCATTCATGTTCGTTATCCGGATGTTAAGCACCTCCCCATGGGTGTTGGTTTAAGGGACTTCGTGCACCGCCCGATTCAATGCAACACTAGACAACGGTGCATCGAATAACTTAAAACTACATCATCATGCACGGTTAGAAACACCGGATAATTAGATTAGAATTGGCTTGTAAATAAAGATGATCCGATTTCTCATGATTTGTTGCATAATATATTGCATTCGATCATTGACCTCTACTCTCTGTTATGATTACTTGTGTTCCTTTACTTTCACATTGTGGTTCTTTACCTTGAGTATGCATGTATAATATGTTCACAGATATGCACGTATGATATGTTGTTACGATCTACTCAGGGTTTTCATGATTGACTCTGTATGGTCAGGCACTACTTAGCTTCAGCCTTAGGAACCCGACGGGGTGAATTTGGTATAGTTTACATGGCCTTGCTGCAGTAAGGAAACGTCTTGGGGAACCGGACCCCTGGAAACCGAGACCCATTGTACCCTGGCCCGGACAATGGTGTTCTTTGCACGATACAAGATCCCTCTTTTGGGAGCATATGGCAATGTTGTAGCCATTAGTTCTGTTTACTGCATGTATCCATTGATTCGCATAGCATATTTTTTTCTTGCATGACAGCCTAGAATACGAAAATGCCTTGTTTAATTTACATGATGTTCTTTATTCTATTAGACACAGCGTGTGTTAACTTGTTACGGTTTATACTTTGCTGAATCATCGTATTCACAGTTGTTTTTGGTGTTGCAGGCCCAGATACCCCTGTCGACCCCTCGCCGGTCGGCCAGACTCTAGATGAGACCCCCGAGGCCCCATCAGGCCTAGAGGAGTGGATGTGATTACTCCACGGGAGAGTGTTCTTGGCATGCATGGCATTGGAATCTTGTTTTTGAGGATTTGCACACTTGTGTACATGTCATGATTGTATATATTATTTTGTTCATTTTGTGTTCATTTTGTAAGACCTTCACATGTAATTATGTCAGTTCTTTCCTCGTATTCTCTTTTGCACTGTTAGTTTGATGTTTCTGATATTTACAGCTTCCGCGTACATGTTTGGCACGTGTGAATGTTCCCTTGTGCATGTGCATTTAGACTCGGTCTACGTGTACATGCACGGGAGTACGTGTGTCATTAGGTTTGGCTTTTGCTAACCCCCGAACCTTGGGCTCGGGTTGTGACATACGTATTGTATGTTATCAGAGCGTTCCTTGCTCTAGATGATAAGCATGTAGGCATGTAGGATCGTGGTCAAGATACGCTTATTTCTTTGTGGTTTTTCTAGATTTTGGGGCTTGTTGGGTGCAATCGTTTTGTGTTTGTGTCTGCCTCTTTCCATTTTACAGGATGGCGTCAGGTTCGGGTTCTCAGCAAAACACCGAAAACAATGAAAGCGGATCCGCACCGTCACCGCAGACACAGAACACAGATGAACGCATCCTCATGTTATTTCAGTCCCTACAGGCACAATCGCAAGCAATGCAAAACTTGCAAGCACAAGTGACAACCATGTTAGACTGACAAAGCCAAGCCCCAGCTCAGTCACATATAGACCAGCAGGTGGTCTTTCAGCCTCGAGAGAATGACCCGAATGCCCTCTACGATAAATTTCACAAGCGAGGAGCTATTGAGTTCTATGGGACAGAAGAGCCATTGAAGGCAGAACAGTGGCTGGAGCAGACGGAGGATGTCTTTGAGACCGTCGTGTGCACCAACCGGCAGAAAGTCGGACTAGCAGCCTCCATGTTTAGAGACGTTGTAAAAACTTGGTGGAAAAGCGTGAAAGACTCATACAGAGACATTCCTAGTGCGACGGTTTGGGAGATGTTCAAGCAACAGTTCAGGAGGAAGTTCATCCCGGCTCATGTGTTTCGAGCCAAGGAGGTTGAGTTTTTAGCTCTCCGCTAGCAGCAGATGACCGTGGCAGAATATGTGAACAA
Organism: Sextonia rubra; assembly: GCA_037013555.1. Classification (NCBI taxonomy): domain Eukaryota; kingdom Viridiplantae; phylum Streptophyta; class Magnoliopsida; order Laurales; family Lauraceae; genus Sextonia; species Sextonia rubra. The sequence goes on from JASUAD010000001.1 coordinate 79,976,402, forward strand.
GTTTACTCAGTTGTCGCACTTTGCTCCGGATATGATCAGTATCGAAGAGAGAAGGTGAATCGGTTCGTTGAAGGTCTGCACCCTCGATACATGCACCACGTGACTGCATTTCAACGTCCGGCTACGTTTGATGATGCAGTGAACAGGGCCTATTCTGCTGAGGCCATTCACCAAGCTGCGAGAGCCGTTGAGCCCAAGCGACAGCCGCCTTTCAGTGCACGAGGACAAGTACAGAAGAAGACAAAAGGCCAGCAGAGTACTTCCAGTTCCGCCGGAGTGACTTGTGGGCATTGTGGAAAGGGCCACACGACTGAAGCTTGTTGGAGGAAGGCAGGTGCTTGTTTCATCTGTGGTTCGAGGGAGCATATGATAGCCAATTGTCCTCGATATAGAGCCTCCCAGCCCCCTCCATCTGGTACTACCTCCGGTGCAGCTCCTGGCAGACCCAGTGCATCTACAGCTCCGAGCAAGTCACAGTCAGCTCGTCCTGGCTCGAGACAGCCTCGCCAGACAGCCCGTGCTTACGCTGCTACCCATGAGAGTGCCGAGGATCCACAGGTGGTTGAAGGTACTGTTTTGATTTCACACGTCAAGGCATTAGCATTGTTCGATTCGGGGTCTACACAGTCTTACGTAGCACCTCATTTCACCGAGCGGTTACATCAGCCCTCTAAGCCGTTGCCATATGTGCTAGTTGTATCCACCCCAGTTGGCAAGCGAGTGGAGTGTAGTGTATACTACCCCCATTGCGACGTGCAGATTGCAGGTCATCAGTTACCTGTTGATTTGATCCTGTTGTCGATGCTGGACTTCGACGTGATCCTTGGTATGGATTGGCTCGCTCGATATCGTGCCTGTGTTAATTGTTACAACAGGATGATCTTCTTCGATTCAGGCAAGGGTTTCCGTTTCGAGGGCAGTCAGCAGAGATGCCCCAGGCGTGTGATTTCGGCGTGTAAGGCAGATCGCTTGATCCGCCGAGGGTGTGAAGGCTTCATTGCCTTTATCTCAACGAAGAAAGCGACGAAGCAACTAGATGAGATCCAAGTGGTCTGTGACTTTCCCAATATCTTCCCAGACAATGTGCCAGACTTACCCCCGGTTCGAGATGTGGAGTTCGCCATTAAGCTTGTTCCCGGCACGGCACCGATCAACAAGGCTCCGTATCGCATGGCCTTAGCCGAATTGTCAGAGTTGAAGAAGCAATTGTAGGAGCTTTTAAACAAGGGTTTCATTCGCCCGGGCGTCTCACCTTGGGGAGCACCAGTCTTGTTTGTCAAGAAGAAGGATGGTACTTTTCGGATGTGCATAGATTACAGACAGCTGAACAAAGTGACTATCAAGAACAAGTATCCCCTACCCAGGATTGATGAGTTGTTTGACCAACTTCAGGGTGCAGCATATTTTTCGAAGATTGATTTGAGGTCTGGATATCACCAGTTGAGGGTTAAAGAAGATGACATCCCTAAGACTGCCTTCAGGACTCGTTATGGACATTATGAATTCCTCGTGATGCCTTTTGGACTAACCAACGCACCTGCAGCTTTTATGGCATTGATGAATCAAATCTTTGCTCCTTTCTTGGACCAGTTCGTAGTTGTTTTTATTGATGATATACTGATCTACTCTAAGTCAGCAGAGGAGCATCGGGAGCACTTGAGGAAAGCCTTGTCGTTGTTGAGAGAACATCGATTGTTTGCTAAGTTGTCGAAATGTGATTTTTGGCTTGAGCAGGTGGCATTTTTGGGTCATATCATTTCACGAGAGGGATTGGCAGTTGATCCATCTAAAGTAGAGGCAGTGGTGAATTGGCCTAGCCCTAAGACAGTGACAGAAGTTCGCAGTTTCCTTAGTCTAGCGGGTTACTATCGTCGATTTGTCCAGGACTTTGCTAAAATCTCTTCTCCTTTGATGAAGTTGACCAGGAAGAATGTACCATTTGATTGGACTGAGGAGTGTGAAGCCAGTTTCCGGACTTTGAAAGAGAAGGTGACTACAGTCCCAGTGTTAGCTTTGCCAGATGGTAGTGAAGGGTTCGTGGTATATTCAGACGCTTCTCGAGTTGGTCTCGGCTGTGTGTTAATGCAGCACGGGAAGGTTATTGCATATGGATCGAGACAGTTGCGAGAACATGAGAAGAATTACGCCACCCATGATTTGGAATTGGCAGCCATCGTGTTTGCATTGAAGCTGTGGAGACATTATCTGTATGGTGTGCAATTTGAGGTTCGTTCTGACCACCACAGTTTGCAGTACTTATTCACGCAGTAGGAGCTAAACATGAGACAGCGGAGATGGCTTGAGCTTATTAAAGATTATGACTTCCCGATCAAATATCAGCCAGGCAAGGGAAATGTGGTGGCAGATGCACTCAGTAGGAAAGCAGAGTCTATGCAGCTATTGAGCAGTTTCCTCTTAGAGTTCTGTGGTCTCCCTGTTGAAGTGAAACAAGTGGATGAGTGCGTGACTTTGGCTAGTACGCTAGTGTTTCAGCCTGAGATGATTCAGCAGATAAAAGACAGGTAATTTGAAGATCTAACCTTGAAGCGCATTCGAGACCACATTGGAGACAGACCCGATTTCAGACTAGAGGATGGTGTACTCTACTTCCGGAGTAGGTTGTGCGTGCCAGCAGTTGATGATTTCAAGGAGAAACTGATAAACGAAGTGCATTACACTCGATATGCGATGCACCCAGGCAGCACAAAGATGTATCGGAATCTCAAAGATCGCTTCTGGTGGAACAACATGAGGAGGGAAGTAGCAGGATTTGTTGCTCGCTGTTTGACATGCCAAAAGGTGAAGGCAGAGCATCAGAGACCGCCAGGCTCGTTGCATCCTTTGCATATACCGCAGTGGAAGTGGGAACACATCACCATGGACTTCGTTTTCGGATTACCGCCGACGAGCAGGAAGAACAACGCCATTTGGGTGATTGTAGATCGATTGACGAAGTCAGCCCATTTCATCCCTTTTCGGAAGGGTATGACATTTTCAGAGATGGCGAGGAAGTTCGTGGATGAGATCGTCAAGCTCCATGGTACCCCCGTGTCGATTGTATCCGATCGTGACAGCCGTTTCGTTTCATCTTTCTGGAGAGCATTCCAAGAGGCTATGGGTACGAAGTTGAGCTTCAGCACGGCATACCACCCACAGACGGATGGGTAATCAGAGCGGACTATTCAGACTTTGGAGGATATGTTGCGAGCCAGCGTATTGAGCTACGAGAAAGAATGGGATCTTCACCTATCGTTGTGCGAATTCGCCTACAATAACAGCTTCCACGAAAACATTGGGATGGCGCCATATGAAGCATTGTACGGGAAGAAGTGTAGAAGTCCGGTATGTTGGGAAGAAGTTGGAACTCGAAATTTTCACGGACCGACGATTATTGCCGAGACTACGGAGAAGGTACAGAAAGCAATTGAGAACTTGAAAGTTGCTCGGTCGAGACAGAAGAGTTATGCAGACACTCGCAAACGGCCATTAGAGTTTCAAGTTAGTGAGTGGGTTTTTCTGAAGGTCTCACCGATGAAGGGTACAATCCGTTTCGGCCAGAAAGGCAAGTTAGCTCCACGATATGTCGGACCGTTCAAGATCAAGAGTCGGATTGGTGACTTGGCCTATCGATTAGATCTTCCCGAGATGTTTTCAGGAGTACACAACGTTTTCCACGTTTCGATGCTTCGGAAATATGTATATGATCCCTCCCATGTCATTCGTTACGACGAGGTTCAGATTTAGCCGACTGCTGCATACGTTGAGCGACCGCTCCGTATCGTGGGAACCCGAGAGCAGATACTCCGCACCAGGACAATTCGATGGGTCAAAGTGCTATGGGAGCATCACAGTCCCGATGAGGCTACTTGGGAGCTAGAAGAACAGATTGCACGACAATATCCCGATCTGTTTTCACAGGTATGAGTGAGTGAGTGTTCATGCCGAGGACGGAATGATTCTCAAGTAGGGGACGATGTAACACTCCGACCCAGCTTGACCTCGTTTAGCGGTTAATTAATCTTGTTTTCGTTGCTAATCGTGTTTTGTTTGAGTTTTGTTTTCGTTGCGGGTCATGGATAGGTAGTTGGGTTGAGTTTGACCTAGATTAAGTAGACCAAGCCCTTTTTCGTAATTTTAGCTTTTCTAAGACATGGTCATTTTTGCATCATCTTGATGTCAACACGTGTCTTTCGTTGAGGCTGTCAACTTTCGTAACTACGTCGTTTGCAAACGATGTCGTATGATTTCATTGGACCCGGATTCGACTCAAACTGATAATAGAATTTTGACTTGGACTTCATTGCAATTTAGACATTTACTTACCTTATATAACTTCATACCATCGACTAAAACTCACTTTCTCTCTCATTTTTCCTCACTGTGCATGTGAAGAGCTTTGTCTCCCTCTCCTGAATTCTCTCCTCCATCGATCAAGCACAATTGAGGGATTTTGGTTCTTTGCAAGCTCTATTGTGTTGATTGTGAGGTGAGTTGGGGATCCTTCCATCTCTCTCTTATCTCCTTCCTTTATTTCTCCTCCTTCTTGTTTCCCTGTTGCATGACGTGTCTGTGCTTTGAGATTCTTTCCATTTCTCATGCATGCATGGTGTTTGGTTGGTGTTAGGTTGTGTTTGGACCCAAGGACATCAGTTGTGGAATTGAATTCAAATTGAGGCAAGTATAACCATAACCTGTAAGAACCCATGTTAGTATGCATTTGATTTTGGTTAGTTCACATGAATTTGTATGGAAAAATGTGTTTACAGCCCATTTGATTACTATTTTATCTATCCCTATTGGATAATTGCAATTCTGATGATTCCACAGAATTTCTGTACGTGATTCAGAACCTTTATTTCGTGCAGGTACGGCTAAGCCGTATGCCACTTACGGCTTAAAGTCCAAAGAGGGTAAAAATCCAGTTTTCCTCTACGGCTAGGGCATGGCTAAACCGTGTATTGCACTACGGCTAAGCCGAACCTCAGCCGTGGCCCATCCGTATATCAATACAGGGTACCTTTTTTCTGGATTAACTGAGAGCAATCAATTGACAGACCTTCTACGGCCCAGCCACGGCTAAGCCGTAGAACACACACGGCTAAGCCGTACGTTCACCTACGGCTACGCCGTATCCACACTAGAATAATGAAGGACGCGGATAGGTGTAAGGGAAAGACCGATATGGCCTTCATGATAGAATGTAGAGCACCTAGACCTACCCAACGGAATGTGATACAACGCATGAATGATCTCGAGGGCTGCGAATCATTCATGTTCGTTATCCGGATGTTAAGCACCTCCCCATGGGTGTTGGTTTAAGGGACTTCGTGCACCGCCCGATTCAATGCAACACTAGACAACGGTGCATCGAATAACTTAAAACTACATCATCATGCACGGTTAGAAACACCGGATAATTAGATTAGAATTGGCTTGTAAATAAAGATGATCCGATTTCGCATGATTTGTTGCATAACATATTGCATTCGATCATTGACCTCTACTCTCTGTTATGATTACTTGTGTTCCTTTACTTTCACATTGTGGTTCTTTACCTTGAGTATGCATGTATAATATGTTCACAGATATGCATGTATAATATGTTCACAGATATGTACGTATGATATGTTGTCACGATCTACTCAGGGTTTTCATGATTGACTCTGTATGGTCAGGCACTACTTAGCCTCAGCCTTAGGAACCCGACGGGGTGAATTTGGTATAGTTTACATGGCCTTGCTGCAGTAAGGAAACGTCTTGGGGAACCGGACCCCTGGAAACCGAGACCCATTGTACCCTGGCCCGGACAATGGTGTTCTTTGCACGATACAAGATCCCTCTTTTGGGAGCATATGGCAATGTAGTAGCCACTAGTTCTGTTTACTGCATGTATCCATTGATTCGCATAGCATATTTCTTTCTTGCATGACAGCCTAGAATACGAAAATGCCTTGTTTAATTTACATGATGTTCTTTATTCTATTAGACACAGCGTGTGTTAACTTGTTACAGTTTATACTTTGCTGAATCGTCGTATTCACAGTTGTTTTTGGTGTTGCAGGCCCAGATACCCCTGCCGACCCCTCGCCGGTCGGCCAGACTCCAGATGAGACCCCCGAGGCCCCATCAGGCCTAGAGGAGTGGATGTGATTACTCCACGGGAGAGTGTTCTTGGCATGCATGGCATTGGAATCTTGTTTTTGAGGATTTGCACACTTGTGTACATGTCATGATATTATATATTATTTTGTTCATTTTGTGTTCATTTTGTAAGACCTTCACATGTAATTATGTCAGTTCTTTCCTCGTATTCTATTTTGCACTGTTAGTTTGATGTTTCTGATATTTACAGCTTCTGCGTACATGTTTGGCACGTGTGAATGTTCCCTTGTGTGTGTGCATTTAGACTCGGTCTACGTGTACATGCACGGGAGTACGTGTGTCATTAGGTTTGGCTTTTGCTAACCCCCGAACCTTGGGCTCGGGTTGTGACATAAGGCTGAGGCTCAGTAGTGCCGGACTATATCGAGTCAATCAATATAAGAACATGCATATCATAACGTGCATATCATACGTGCATAGCTGAACATGTATCTTATCAGAACGTGACGTGTAGGTTTTGTTAAGTAGATATCAAACAAATGTAAGAGGTCATACGAATGAAACAATAAAGCATGAGGATAACCAACGATGAAAGCATAAAGTAAGATCAAGCATGCAAGACCGCTGTTCCACCCGGGATTAACCATGGACAGAGCTAGAAATATCCAATCGTATGCCCCAGCATAAAACGCGTATAAGAGGACAAGAACCAAAGTCAAAATGCCATGCGATCAGATTTCTTGTAAGGATCACAAGCTTTTACTAGCCAATCTTATTCTAGTTATCCAGTGTTTCTAACCATGCATGATGATGTAGTTTTAAGTTGTCCAATGCACCATTGTTTAGTGTTGCAGTGTATCAGGAATGTGCACCGAAGTCCCTTAAACCAACACCCATGGGGAGGTGCTAAACAACCGGATAATGTGCATGAATGAATCGCAACCCTCGAGATCATTCATGTCATACATTCATACCATTGGATAAGTCTAGGTGATCTATATTCTATCATGAAGGCCATATCAGTCTCTTTCTTACACCTATCTTTGTTATCCATATTACAGAGGTGGCACGGCTTAGCCGTAGGTGAACATACGGCTTAGCCATAGGCATCTTACGGCGTAGCCGTAATATGCACTGCGGCTCCACCGCGGTTCCCCTTTACTATTTATCCGCAGTTACGGTTCACCCGTATTTTGTTCTACAGCTTAGCCATGTACTTTTCTACGGCTTAGCCGTGGCTTGGCCGTAGAAGGTCTGTCAAATTGCTTACTTTCAGTTAATCCAGAAACAGGCACCCTGTAATGATCTACGGCTGGGTCACGGCTGAGATACGGCTTAGCCGTAAGACAATATACAGCTTAGCCGTGTGTCACGACCCGAGCCCAGATTTCGGGGGTTAGCGAAAAGCTAAACCGGTGACACACGTACTCCCGTGCACGTGCACCCAAACCCAGTCCAGATGCACGCACACAAGGGATCTAACACGTGCGAAACAGACGAACGCGGAAGCTGTAGATATCATAGCAAGCAACAAAGAAAATAGCGGAAGCCAAAGCAAATACAAATACGGAAGCGACAAAGACAAATACACTGATATAAAACCAAAATCAATATACACAAAATATACAAATCCACAGAATACAAGTCCAAAGTCCAAAGTCCAAATACAAATCCCCTGAAAACCAAAACTCAAAATAACGCCAAAAGCCACTGGTATGCATGCACGCACTTGGCAGAAGTGATCAGGCCCACTCTGCCAGACCGGAAGGTGCCTCTACACTTGCCCCTGCAGCCTCCTCGACCGCCGGGGAGCTGGGCAAGGTATCTGTGCCTGCAACACCACAGACAACACAAATGAATACAACGATCCAGCAAATATAAGTAACAGAAAAGAAACACGCATAGTATCAAAGCGAATAAAATAGGGACAGAAGATTAAATGCAGAGTCCATCTTAGTATGCTAAGCAAATCGTGCATAGAAGTAAAACATGATAATGGAATCAAAACATAGAATACTGAACTAGTTGGCTACTACGTTAACCATGTTCTCTCCAAAAGAGAGCAGAGCAGAGCAGAGGAGAACACCGCTGTCCAGGCCAAAGGTACAAGCGGGTCTCGGTTTCCTGGGTTCCGGGGTCCCAAGACAAAGCAACACTGCAGTGAAAAACAGAGATACAGAGATCTAAGCCAGAGGTAACCCCGTCGGGCATCCTAGGGCTGAGGCTGAGTAGAGCCAGACTAATACCAATCAAATCAAATCCATAGAAAGGGAGATTATCCGCTTTGGACTCACCGATGGCAAAGACCGGATCTTATCCTCACGTATTAACCTCTGGGCAGAGCCACCAGGGAATACCCAAAAATCAGAGATATACAAAGCCAACAAAGCAGATATAAAAAGCCGAAGCATAGCATAGATCAAAGCTTAGTGCAGAACGAAGAATAAAACCGATATACAGAACGAAAGCAAAATGACTACGGAATGCATAACATAGATTAACAGAACTGAGGGCAAAACTATAAACAATATGAAATGCATCTCAGATTAATACGGAGTCAAGGTTCATTACAAGCCAGTCCTAAGCTAGTTGTTCACTGTCACTAACCGTGCATGTTGATGTAGTTTTAAGTTAGTCAATGCACCGTTGCCATCAAAGTGTTGCGTAATCTTTGCGTGCACCGACGTCCCTTAAACCAACACCCATGGGGAGGTGCTTAACAGTGTTCAACGCTCACATGAATGAGTCACAGCCTAACGGACTATTCATGCGATCCAAGAATCCATTGGGCCGGTTTACATGAGTGGTTAACCTGTATTTGAGCCCTACAAGTCTCACCATTATCCTAAGTTATGTTTCAGAATTGCCATGCCTAACGGTTTAGCTATGAGGGACCTATGGTTGAGCCGAAGACATCTTACGCGCTCGTCGTAATATGCACTAAGGCTTAACCTTGGTTCCACACCAAACACAGCTAAACTGGTCTCCTTCCATCTCTGATCTAATGCCTTTTTCGGCTAAGCTACAGTCAGGATACGGCTTAGCCGTAGGCCAATCCACGGCTTGGCCGTAGCATTCCACGGCTTAGCCGTAGCCACACCGTAGGAGTTCTGTGTTGGAAAAGTTTCGACTGATCAGAGATGTAATTCACGGCTGGGGTACGGTTTGGGTCACGGCTAGCTTACGGCTCAGCCGTAGGACAATTTACGGCTTAGCCGTAGCCTAGCCGTAGAACAAAACTCAAAATTCAAGTCTCTGGAACGTGAGCCGTAGAAATTTACGGCTTAGCCGTACAATACAGAGACGAATTCGGGCTGAGTACAGAAATTGAAATTTGATACAGAAAAGTCTCAAAACAGGATACAGAGATTCCAAATTCACAAACATTGGCTGTAAACATCAGATGCACTAAAGAAGATGGAAATCAAAGCATTCAAATAGAGCACCCATGTGCATTATACAAGTCTGTACTTATACTTGCCTCAAATCTCTACCAAATCCACTGACTCAAGCTCCAAAGCAACTAAAATCAAAGCAAATCAAAGAGATACACCATGCATGAGATGAAGACAAAGCAATCATAGAATGGGAGAAGCAATTGGAGATGAAGAAGAAAGAATTGTGAAGAACCCACTTACCAAAGCTACAACCACAGACAGAGAGAAGAGAAGAAGAGAACCCAAATCCACTACGAGTAGCAAAACCCCAATCGAAAGAGAGAGAGAGAGAGAGAGAAGAAACCGAAGTGAAGAGGGTCTCCTGGAGTTTGCATGCACGTTGAAGAGAGAAATGAGCAAGGGAGAGAGCCACCTGGAGGATGACTCAATATATAGGTTTTGAAAGTTTAGGTCAAAGTCCGGTGAGTTTAGAATAATTACAGTTCAAGTCACACGAAGGTCCATCTTCCCCAATTGACTCCAAACGGATCTGACACAGTTACGGAAATTGTCGAGCTCAAAGAAATACGCGTGCTGACACCAAGATGATGCAAGGATGATATGAGCAAAGCAAAAGCAAAATTACAAAAAAGGGCTTAGAACTAACTATCTCAGGTCAAAGGTCACTCAACTACCTATCCAAGGCCCAAAACCAAATCCGAAAGAAATAAAACAAAACAAAACACACACTAATGAGCCACTAATCCGGCTCAAAGGGGATCGGAGTGTTACATCCTCCCCCACTAGGAATCATTCCGTCCTCGGAATGACTACCTACCTGCGCAAAGAGATGGGGGTACTGGCGTGCTAGCTGCTCCTCTAGCTCCCAAGTAGCCTCATCTGGACCGTGATGCTCCCACAACACTTTAACCCATCTGATAGTCCTGGTACGGAGAATCTGCTCTCGTGTCCCAACGATGCGAAGCGGACGCTCAACGTAAGTCGCATTAGGCTGAATCTGGATATCATCGTAGTGAATCACATGGCTCGGATCTGGCACGTACTTACGGAGCATCGACACATGGAACACATCGTGCACACCGGAGAACTCAACTGGAAGCGTCAACCGATAAGCTAAATCTCCAACTCGGCTCTTGACTTCAAACGGTCCTACATATCTCGGAGCTAACTTGCCCTTCTGACCAAATCGAACGGTGCCCTTCATCGGAGAAACTTTAAGGAACACCCAATCTCCGACTTGGAATGCCAAAGGTCTCCTCCGAGTATCTGCGTAGCTCTTCTGTCTGGACCGAGCAATCTTCAGATTCTCTATCACTTTCTGCACTTTCTCTGTCGTCTCAGCTATGATCGTCGGACCATGGAAACTCCTTGTTCCTACTTCTTCCCAGCACACTGGGGTCCTGCACTTGCGTCCGTATAGTGCCTCATATGGTGCCATACCAATGCTCTCATGGAAGCTGTTGTTGTAGGCAAACTCACACAATGCTAGATGTGTATCACATTCCTTCTCAAAGTTCAGCACACTAGCTCTGAGCATATCCTCCAATGTCTGAATGGTACGCTCCGACTGTCCATCGGTCTGGGGGTGGTATGCCGTACTAAAACTCAACTTCGTGCCCATAGCTTCCTGAAATGCTCTCCAAAATGAAGACACAAAACGACTGTCTCGATCAGACACAATAGATACTGGGGTACCATGCAATCTGACTATCTCATCAACAAACTTCCTGGCCATCTCTGTGAATCTCATCCCTTTCTTGAACGGAAGGAAATGCGCTGACTTGGTCAATCTGTCCACTATGACCCAGATCGCATTGTTCTTTCTACTGGTCGGCGGAAAACCGGAGACGAAATCCATCGTAATGTGCTCCCATTTCCACTGCGGAGTGTGCAATGGATGCAATGATCCTGGAGGTCGCTGATGGTCAGCTTTTACCCTCTGACAGGTCAAACATCGAGCTACGAACCCTGCGATCTCCCGCTTCATATTATTCCACCAAAATCTATCTCTCAAGTTCCGGTACATCTTCGTACTCCCGGGGTGCATCGCATATCGGGCATCGTGCGCATCTGTCATCAACTTATCTTTCAACTCATCCACAGCGGGAACACACAACCGATTCCTGAAGTACAAAACTCCGTCTACCAAACTGAAATCAGGTCGATCTGCAATCCGATCTCTGAACTTCACCAGGAGGGGGTCCTCAAACTGACGATCCTTGATCTGCTGAATCACCTCAGGCTGAAACACGACGGTAGTAGCTAATTTCATCAAGTCGCCTACCATCTGAACCTCAACAGGTTGATCATGCACCAGCATATAAAATCCTGCCAACACCTGAAGACTCTCTGTCCTCCTGCTAAGTGCATCTGCAACTACATTGCCCTTGCCTGGGTGGTACTTGATCGGAAAGTCGTAGTCCTTGATAAACTCCAACCATCTCCGTTGCCTCATATTCAAGTCATGCTGATCAAATAAGTACTGGAGACTGTGATGATCGGAATGGACCTCGAACTTCACACCGTACAAGTAATGCCGCCACAACTTCAACGCAAATACAATGGCTGCTAGCTCCAAGTCATGTGTGGCATAGTTCTTCTCATGTTCTTTCAGCTGTCGGGATCCATAAGCAATCACCTTCTGATTCTGCATCAGCACACAACCTAATCCAACGCGAGAAGCATCGGAATAAATCACGAATCCCTCACTACCATCGGGGAGAGTCAACACTGGCGCCGTAGTGAGCTTTTCTTTCAACATCTGGAAACTGCGCTCACACTTCTCTGTCCACTCATATGGGACCTTCTTCCGAGTCAACTGAGTCAGCGGGGCTGAGATCTTCGAGAAATCCTGCACAAACCTGCGGTAATATCCCGCTAATCCCAGAAAACTCCGAATCTCTGTCACTGATCCAGGACGGGGCCAATGGACTACTGCCTCAATCTTAGCCGGATCCACCATCAATCCATCTCTAGAAATCACATGTCCCAAAAATGCAACTTGCTCTAGCCAGAAATCACACTTAGACAACTTCGCATACAACTTGTGATCTCTGAGCAGCTGCAAAGCTTTCTTCAGATGGTCTGTATGTTCCTCAGCAGTCTTCGAATAGACCAATATGTCATCTATAAAAACCACAACGAACTGGTCCAAGAAGGAAGTAAATACCCTATTCATCAATGCCATGAAAGCTGCGGGTGCATTCGTCAAACCAAATGGCATGACAAGGAACTCGTAGTGTCCATACCGAGTCCTGAAAGCTGTCTTCGGAACATCCTCGTCCTTCACCCTGAGCTGGTGATATCCTGACCTCAAGTCAATCTTAGAGAAGTAAGCTGCACCCTGAAGTTGATCGAACAACTCATCAATCCTAGGCAATGGATATTTGTTCTTGATGGTCACTTTGTTCAATTGCCTGTAGTCAATGCACATCCGGAAACTACCATCCTTCTTCTTAACAAACAATACAGGAGCTCCCCAAGGTGAAACACTTGGGCGTATGAACCCTTTGTCCAACAGATCCTGCAACTGTTTCTTCAATTCCAACAATTCTGCAGGTGCCATACGATATGGAGCTCTACTGATGGGTGCTGTACCGGGCATCAAGTCAATAGCAAATTCGACCTCCCGCACCGGTGGCAACTCTGGCACATCCTCCGGAAAGACATCCGGAAACTCGCTGACTACTAGGATCTCACTGAGCTGTCGCTGATCTTTCTTCTCTGAAATGAAAGCAAGAAATCCTTCACATCCCCTACGAAGCATCCTGTCTGCCTTACAAGCAGAGATCACACGCCTGGGGCACTTCGTCTGGCTGCCCTCAAATCGAAATCCGCTGCCCAAATCAAAGTAGATAGCCTTGCTGTAGCAGTTGATACATGCATGATATCTTGCAAGCCAGTCCATACCAAGAATCACATCAAAATCCAGTGTTGTGAGCAACACGAGGTCTACAGGGAGCTGATGACCAGCTATCCGCACGTCACACTGAGGGTAGAAAACACTGCACTCCACCCGCTTACCAACCGGAGTGGATACTAGCAACAAGTATGGAAGTGGTGTGGGTCGCTGTCGAAGCTGCACAGCAAAATGGGGTGCTACGTACGAACGCGTAGACCCGGAGTCAAATAAGGCTAAAGCTTCAGCATCAGAAATTAAAATTTTACCTTCCACTACCGTGGCCTCCTCCGCGCCCTCATGCGTAGCAGCATAGGCTCGGGCTGTCTGGCGGTTCGGCTTCTGAGCTGGGCGAGCTGTCTGGGATCTGCCCTGCACTGTAGGTCCTGCCTGTCTCGTCTGTGGAGAGGACTGAAACTTCGGGCATTGGGCCCGCCTGTGGTCCGTAGAGCCACACCCGAAACAAGCCCCAATCTTCCTCCAACATCTGTCGGTGGGGTGATCCTTCCCACAGTGACCACATACCAACGGAGTACTGCTCGAACTACCCTGCTTACCCTTGAACCTTTTCTGAAACTGACTTCTGCCACTGGAACCTGCCGCCCTCTTAGCCTCAGTTCGCTCCTCCTCGAATATGGCCTCTGCATCATAAGCCCTATCTATAGCATCATCCAATGTCGCCGGCCACATGCAAGCAACTACGTGGCGTTTGTGCCTCGGATTCAGACCGTTGACGAAGCGAGTCACCTTCTTATGATCTGTGTTCACCATGTCCTCTGCGAAGTGAGACAACTCGGTAAACCTGTGTACATAATCTGCAACTGACATCTGTCTCTGCTGGAGGTTGAAGAATTCCACTTCCTTGGCTCGCTGAATATGAAGAGGCATGAACTTCCGACGGAATTGCTGCTTGAAGGTCTCCCAAACTGTGGCACTGGGCATAGTCTGAAACGAAGTCTTGACACTCCTCCACCATGTCTTGGCTACACTCCGAAGCATAGAGGCTGTGAGAACTACCTTCTGCTTGTTACTGCACACAATCGTATCAAATAACTCTTCAGTCTGCTCCAACCATTGCTCAGCTTGCAATGCATCCTCTATCCCATGAAACTCGGTCGCCCCTCGCTTACGGAACTTGTCGAAAAGCGCATTCGGATCTGATTCCTTAGGCTGGAAAATCACCTGCTGATCTATACGGGGTGATGCTACTGCGGCAGCCTGACTCTGTCTATCTACCATGGATGCCACCTGTGCCTGTAATGACTGCATAGACTGCATCATCATCATCATGCGCTCCTCACTACTGATATGTGGGGGTACCGATCCACTATCACCGTTGTGGCCCTGTTGATTCTCATCCCGAGATCCTGATCCTGATGCCATCCTGTAAGAAGAAAAGAAACACAGTACACGAATATAAAATACCCTGAGTTAGTCAAATCCCAAATCAACATATAAGACTCCGTGTCAAATAGTTGATAGCGTTATCTCACCACGATCTTAGATGCCTACATGCTTATACTAGCATGCTCTGATACCATACAATACGTATGTCACGACCCGAGCCCAGATTTCGGGGGTTAGCGAAAAGCTAAACCGGTGACACACGTACTCCCGTGCACGTGCACCCAAACCCAGTCCAGATGCACGCACACAAGGGATCTAACACGTGCGAAACAGACGAACGCGGAAGCTGTAGATATCATAGCAAGCAACAAAGAAAATAGCGGAAGCCAAAGCAAATACAAATACGGAAGCGACAAAGACAAATACACTGATATAAAACCAAAATCAATATACACAAAATATACAAATCCACAGAATACAAGTCCAAAGTCCAAAGTCCAAATACAAATCCCCTGAAAACCAAAACTCAAAATAACGCCAAAAGCCACTGGTATGCATGCACGCACTTGGCAGAAGTGATCAGGCCCACTCTGCCAGACCGGAAGGTGCCTCTACACTTGCCCCTGCAGCCTCCTCGACCGCCGGGGAGCTGGGCAAGGTATCTGTGCCTGCAACACCACAGACAACACAAATGAATACAACGATCCAGCAAATATAAGTAACAGAAAAGAAACACGCATAGTATCAAAGCGAATAAAATAGGGACAGAAGATTAAATGCAGAGTCCATCTTAGTATGCTAAGCAAATCGTGCATAGAAGTAAAACATGATAATGGAATCAAAACATAGAATACTGAACTAGTTGGCTACTACGTTAACCATGTTCTCTCCAAAAGAGAGCAGAGCAGAGCAGAGGAGAACACCGCTGTCCAGGCCAAAGGTACAAGCGGGTCTCGGTTTCCTGGGTTCCGGGGTCCCAAGACAAAGCAACACTGCAGTGAAAAACAGAGATACAGAGATCTAAGCCAGAGGTAACCCCGTCGGGCATCCTAGGGCTGAGGCTGAGTAGAGCCAGACTAATACCAATCAAATCAAATCCATAGAAAGGGAGATTATCCGCTTTGGACTCACCGATGGCAAAGACCGGATCTTATCCTCACGTATTAACCTCTGGGCAGAGCCACCAGGGAATACCCAAAAATCAGAGATATACAAAGCCAACAAAGCAGATATAAAAAGCCGAAGCATAGCATAGATCAAAGCTTAGTGCAGAACGAAGAATAAAACCGATATACAGAACGAAAGCAAAATGACTACGGAATGCATAACATAGATTAACAGAACTGAGGGCAAAACTATAAACAATATGAAATGCATCTCAGATTAATACGGAGTCAAGGTTCATTACAAGCCAGTCCTAAGCTAGTTGTTCACTGTCACTAACCGTGCATGTTGATGTAGTTTTAAGTTAGTCAATGCACCGTTGCCATCAAAGTGTTGCGTAATCTTTGCGTGCACCGACGTCCCTTAAACCAACACCCATGGGGAGGTGCTTAACAGTGTTCAACGCTCACATGAATGAGTCACAGCCTAACGGACTATTCATGCGATCCAAGAATCCATTGGGCCGGTTTACATGAGTGGTTAACCTGTATTTGAGCCCTACAAGTCTCACCATTATCCTAAGTTATGTTTCAGAATTGCCATGCCTAACGGTTTAGCTATGAGGGACCTATGGTTGAGCCGAAGACATCTTACGCGCTCGTCGTAATATGCACTAAGGCTTAACCTTGGTTCCACACCAAACACAGCTAAACTGGTCTCCTTCCATCTCTGATCTAATGCCTTTTTCGGCTAAGCTACAGTCAGGATACGGCTTAGCCGTAGGCCAATCCACGGCTTGGCCGTAGCATTCCACGGCTTAGCCGTAGCCACACCGTAGGAGTTCTGTGTTGGAAAAGTTTCGACTGATCAGAGATGTAATTCACGGCTGGGGTACGGTTTGGGTCACGGCTAGCTTACGGCTCAGCCGTAGGACAATTTACGGCTTAGCCGTAGCCTAGCCGTAGAACAAAACTCAAAATTCAAGTCTCTGGAACGTGAGCCGTAGAAATTTACGGCTTAGCCGTACAATACAGAGACGAATTCGGGCTGAGTACAGAAATTGAAATTTGATACAGAAAAGTCTCAAAACAGGATACAGAGATTCCAAATTCACAAACATTGGCTGTAAACATCAGATGCACTAAAGAAGATGGAAATCAAAGCATTCAAATAGAGCACCCATGTGCATTATACAAGTCTGTACTTATACTTGCCTCAAATCTCTACCAAATCCACTGACTCAAGCTCCAAAGCAACTAAAATCAAAGCAAATCAAAGAGATACACCATGCATGAGATGAAGACAAAGCAATCATAGAATGGGAGAAGCAATTGGAGATGAAGAAGAAAGAATTGTGAAGAACCCACTTACCAAAGCTACAACCACAGACAGAGAGAAGAGAAGAAGAGAACCCAAATCCACTACGAGTAGCAAAACCCCAATCGAAAGAGAGAGAGAGAGAGAGAGAAGAAACCGAAGTGAAGAGGGTCTCCTGGAGTTTGCATGCACGTTGAAGAGAGAAATGAGCAAGGGAGAGAGCCACCTGGAGGATGACTCAATATATAGGTTTTGAAAGTTTAGGTCAAAGTCCGGTGAGTTTAGAATAATTACAGTTCAAGTCACACGAAGGTCCATCTTCCCCAATTGACTCCAAACGGATCTGACACAGTTACGGAAATTGTCGAGCTCAAAGAAATACGCGTGCTGACACCAAGATGATGCAAGGATGATATGAGCAAAGCAAAAGCAAAATTACAAAAAAGGGCTTAGAACTAACTATCTCAGGTCAAAGGTCACTCAACTACCTATCCAAGGCCCAAAACCAAATCCGAAAGAAATAAAACAAAACAAAACACACACTAATGAGCCACTAATCCGGCTCAAAGGGGATCGGAGTGTTACACCGTGTCCTGGCCGTAGAGAAAAACTGGGTTTTTCCTTCTCTGGACTCTAAGCCGAAGGTGAGTTACGGCTTAGCCGTGGTACACACAAAGTAGTTTCTGAACTGATTACAGAATCATCGAAACATGACCAAACTGATGAAATCACATAAAATAGAAGGAAATGAGTACAAAATGGGCTGTAAACATCATTCATAAGCAAGAACACATGACTTAATCTTAGTCAAACACATACCCACATGGTTTAGCCAAGTTATGCTTATACTTGCCTCAAAATGAGTTCAAACACGATCTTGTTGTCCTTGGGCTCAATCACACTACCAACAAGCTCCTAATCGCCATGCATGCAAAAGAAGAGGAAACGAGAACCGTAAGGATCCATACCCATCGATAATGAGAACAAGAAGAAGAAGGAAAAGAGGAAGCACAACACTAACTCAAGCTCACCTCCAATCACACGAGTGATACTCAACGTGGACATGCACCGGTGCTCTCCCTGACTCGATCAACAGAAAGCAAGGAGGGACGAGAAGAAAAAGCCTCGAGAGTGATAGACAGAACGGTGACAGAGAAGAAGAAAAGGTCGGTGACTTATAAAGATAAATACTAAGCCAATTTGCAAGAAAGTCCAAGCAGGAAAACTATTTCCAATTTGAGTCAATTGCGGGTCTAATGGAAACAAGTGACATATTTGGCAAATGACATAGTTACAAGAATCAACGAGCATAACAAAAGACACGCGTAAATACCAAGATGATGCTGTTAGTTTTTGTGGACTCAATCCATCAGTTGATGTAATAAATTGATTAATTTCTTTATTTATCAATAAAATCATGCTTTACTTTCATGAGATGAATGTTATTTTATTACTTCATGCACATGACCAATACGTATGACATAATGGTTCATGAGTTGAACCGGATCCCATTAGTATATTAGATGTGATATATGTGCATGGATGAGATCCACACGCGGGAGATATATGTCACAAATCTTATACTTAAATAGCTTCACAACCAGTAATGAGACTGGGCATCTCATTTGATAAGGTTGCAGCACTTTGATCACTATGAAATAGTGTGATTTGTCTCGATCATCAGTATCTGTTATGTAGTGGGCCTAGTCAGCAGATATCAATCTAATCCAGGACCTGAACATTGGACTGCTGTAAAATGTATTCTCAAATACTTGAGAAGGACTAGAGATTACATGTTGATTTATAGCAGTGATGAGTTGATTCCAGTCGGATATACAGATTCTGACTTTATGTCAGATAAGGATTCTAGGAAATCCACCTCTGGTTATGTATTTATGCTTGGAGGCGGAGCTATCAGCTGGAGGAGTATAAAACAAGAATGTACCGCTGATTCAACCTCGGAGGCTGAATATGTAGCAGCTTGTGAAGCAGCTAAGGAAGTAGTATGGCTTAAAAGATTCCTTTTAGAACTTAGGGTGGTACCTTTAGCACGACAGCCACTCACAGTTTACTGTGACAGCAGCGGGGCAGTCGCTCAGTCAAAGGAACCCAGAAGCCATAAAAGCCAAAAGCATGTACAGAGGAAATATCACTTAGTCAGAGAGATTGTGCAGAGAGGTGATATTGCTATTACCAAGATAGCCTCTGCAGACAATTTGGCATATCCCTTTACTAAGCCTTTGACTACCAAAGTCTTTGAGCAACACGTAGAAGGGATGGGCATGAGATGCAACCCTGACTGGCATTGAGCCCAAGTGGGAGATTGTTAGTTTTTGTGGACTCAATCCATCAGTTGATGTAATAAATTGATTAATTTCTTTATTTATCAATAAAATCATGCTTTACTTTCATGAGATAAATGTTATTTTATTACTTCATGCACATGACTAATACGTATGACATAATGGTTCATGAGTTGAACCGGATCCCATTAGTATATTAGATGTGATATATGTGCATGGATGAGATCCACACGCGGGAGATATATGTCACAAATCTTATACTTAAATAGCTCCACAACCAGTAATGAGACTGGGCATCTTATTTGATAAGGATGCAGCACTTTGATCACTATGAAATAGTGTGATTTGTCTCGATCATCAGAATGTAAGATTCTGGATCACGGTGCTGGTACATTAGATGTATTGAAGGACCATGAGATGCACCTTATGGAATTCCATCTCAATAATAAGGTATGCTCTCATAATTCCCCAGCAATAGGCTCTCAATCCTGAGACATTGACGAACTCAAGTTTCTATCTATTCATTTGCTTTGAGTCACCAATGAGTGAGGCCGACTATAGGTTAACACCTCGGTGTCTTGAGTATATGGTAGTAGAACTGTGGGAACGTTGAATGATTAAGATGGAATCTATCTCTATTATCCCTTTGTGCCAATTAATGGATTTGTCATTAGTAAGTGCGCACCCATCTCAATTAAGAGTTAATTTGATGGTACTGATGATTACTGTGATTAATTGGGGCTCAAGGATAATAAGATGTGGAACTTAGATTGGAAGAGACGGATTTATTCCAATTGATCCACGGATAATGATAGAGAGGCCTACTTGTGGTAATTGGGAAGTTTAGGGTCTTCATTGTAATTTATTCCTAAGACTGGAGTGCAATTGCATTTATATAGTGGTGTTATTTGCAATTAACTGTGGGCCCGGATTGCACATGAGATGTGGGGTCGAGGTGTTCCAGTTGGAGCCAGCTTTCTAAGGAATCCCTAGTGGTCCCCACGCTAGCCCAAGATATTGGAAAACACTAATCCGACTTGGACTTTAGAAATAAGAGTTTGGAAAGGAGAAAGCTGCTAATTGCTTTAGAAGTAAGACTTCTATTTCAATTAGACAAGGGAGAGATTTGAAAGTCTATAAAATCTCTTGGACGTCCAATATGACTCTCCCTCACGCCCAAAACCCTTTCGTGCAAGAGTTGCACGAGTTTCTCTCTCCTTCTCTCTTCTAGTTGCTTGGAGTTTCGAGTTGGGATTTTCTCCTGAAAATTCCACCATTCTTCTTGAGAAAAGAAATCCAATTCGGGTCATAGCGTGGAAGGCTAAGAGGTGTTGAAGAAATCCATTAGAGCACTGCGGATCTCCAAAGGTATGATCTACTTCTTGCATGTCGTAGATTATTTTGGATGTTTAGTGCTGGTAGAATTTTTACTGTACATGGTCACGAGATTAAGGGTTATGCATCTTGGATTGGGATTTGGTTTTATGGATAGTTGATCGCTGTGTCAAGTGGGTCAAAAGTTTTGAAAATCTATCCATGAGACCCACCTACTTCCAACAGATGCATGAATGACGACATCACACGAAATGCAATATTACAAAAAAGGGCTTATGTCTATTTGAACCAGGTCAAACTCAACCCAATCACCTATCCAGAACCTAAAACCAAACAAACACAAGAACAAAACACCATTAGCAACCAAATCATCAAGAATTAGCAGCTAATCCAGATCAAATCGGGTCGGCGTGTTACAGATCGTATGATGATGATGATGCAGTCCATGCAGTCCCTGCAGGCTCGGGTAGCATCTATATTGAACAGGCAGAGTCAGGCACCTCCAGCTGTGTCGGCATCTCCTCGTGTAGAAAAACAAATGATCTTCCAGCCTAAGGAAACAGACCCAAATGCTCTTTTCGACAAGTTCCGTAAGCGTGGGGTGACTGAGTTCCACGGTACAGAGGATGCATTGCAAGCTGAGCAATGGTTGGAGCAGACGGAGGAGCTTTTTGATACTATTATGTGCACAAACAAACAAAAGGTAGTTCTCACAGCCTCTATGCTCAGGAGTGTAGCCAAGACGTGGTGGAGGAGTGTTAAAAGCTCATTCCAGACTATGCCTAGTTCTACGGTTTGGAAAACCTTCAAGCAGCAGTTCCATCGAAAGTTCATGCCTCTTCATATTCAGCGAGCCAAGGAAGTCGAATTCTTTAATCTTCAGCAGAGACAAACATCGGTTGCAAAATATGTACACAAGTTTATAGAGTTGTCTCACTTCACAGAGGATATGATGAACACTGAGTATAAGAAGGTGACCTACTTCGTCAACAGCTTGAACCCGAAGTATAAGCATCACGTGGTTGCCTGTATGTGGCCAGCTACCTTAGATGACGCTATTGACCGAGCCTATGATGCAGAGGCCATATTTAAGGAGTAGCGAATTGAGTATAAGAGGGCGGCAGGTTTTATTGGCAGAGGTCAGTTTCAGAAAAAGTTCAAAGGCAAACAGGGCAGTTCAAGCAGTGCTCAGGTGATTTGTGGTTACTGTGGAAAGGATCATCCGACAAAGAGATGTTGGAGGAAGAGTGGGGCCTGCTTCTGTTGTAGCTCCATGGATCACAAGCAGGCCCAATGCCCGAAATTTCAGTCCTCTCCACAGACGAAGTTCGCAGGATCTACAGCGCAGGGCAAGTCTCAGCCAGCTCGCCCGGCCCAGAAGCAGAACCGCCAGATAGCTCGAGCTTATGCTGCTACACATGAGGGCGCGGAGGAGGCTACGGTCGTGGACGATAAGATTTTAATTTCTGATGCTGAAGCTTTAGCCTTGTTTGACTCCGGGTCTACGCGTTCGTACATAGCACCCCATTTTGCTGTGCAGCTATGACAGCGACCCATACTGCTCCCGTACTTGTTGATAGTATCCACTTCGGTTGGTAAGCGGTTGGAGTGTAGTTTTTCTACCCTTAGTGCGATGTGCGGATAGCTGGTCATCAGCTCCCTGTAGACCTCGTGTTGCTCACGACACTGGATTTTGATGTGATTCTTGGTATGGACTGGCTTGCGAGGTATCATGCTTGTATCAATTGTTACAACAAGGTTACCTACTTTGATCTGGGCAGCAGATTTCAATTCGAGGGCAGCCAGACGAAGTGCTCGAGACGCATGACATCTGCATGTAAGGCAAACAGGATGCTTCGCAAGGGATGTGAGGGATTTCTTGTATTCATTTCAAAGAAGAAGGATCAGCGACAGCTCAGTGAGATTCAAGTAGTCAGTGAGTTCCCGGATGTCTTTTCTGAGGATGTGCCAGAGTTGCCACCAATTCGGGAGGTAGAGTTCTCGATTGATTGGATGCCAAGTACAACACCTATCGGTAGAGCTCCGTATCGTATGGCACCTGCAGAGTTGTTGGAATTGAAGAAACAGTTGCAGGATCTGTTGGGTAAAGGGTTCATACACCCAAGTGTTTAACCTTGGGGAGCTCCTGTATTGTTCGTAAAGAAGAAAGATGGCAGTATCCAGATGTGCATTGACTACAGGCAGTTGAACAAAGTGACTATCAAGAATAAATACCCATTGCCTAGGATTGATGAGTTGTTCGATCAGCTTCAAGGGGCAGCGTACTTCTCGAAGATCGATTTGAGGTCAGGGTATCACCAGTTCTAGGTAAAGGATGAGGATGTTCCTAAGACAGCTTTCAGGACTCGGTATGGACACTACGAGTTCCTTGTCATGCCTTTCGGTTTGACGAATGCACCCGCAGCTTTCATGGCATTGATAAATAGGGTGTTTGCTTCTTTTTTGGACCAGTTTGTTGTGGTATTCATAGATGATATATTGGTTTATTCGAAGACTGCTGAGGAGCATACAGACCATCTGCGGAAGGCATTGCAGCTGCTTAGAGATCACCAGTTGCATGCAAAGCTATCCAAGTGTAATTTTTGGCTAGAGCAAGTTGCATTTCTAGGTCATGTGATTTCTCGAGATGGATTGATGGTGGATCCGGCTAAGGTTGAGGAAGTTGTCCATTGGCCCCGTCCTAGATCAGTGACAGAGATTCGCAGTTTTTTGGGATTGGCGGGATATTACCGCAGGTTCGTACAGGACTTCACGAAAATTTCAGCCCTGCTAACTTAGTTGACTCAGAAGAAGGTCCCGTATGAGTGGACAGAGAAGTGTGAGCGTAGTTTCCAGATGTTGAAAGAAAAGCTCACTATGGTGCCAGTGTTGACTCTCCCTGATCGTAGCGAGGGATTCGTGATCTATTCAAATGCCTCTCGAGTTGGACTAGGCTGTGTACTGATGCAGAATCAGAGAGTGATTGCCTATGGATGCAGACAGCTGAAAGAGCACGAGAAGAAATATGCCACCCATAACCTGGAGTTATCAGCCATTGTGTTTGCGCTGAAGTTGTGGCGGCATTACTTGTACGGTGTGAAGTTCGAGGTCCATTCCGATCATCATAGTCTGCAGTACTTATTTAATCCGCATGACTTGAATATGAGGCAGCGGAGATGGTTGGAGTTCATCAAAGACTATGACTTCCCAATAAAGTACCACCCAGGCAAGAGAAATGTGGTTGCAGATGCGCTTAGTAGGAGAACAGAAAGTCTTCAGGTGTTGGTAAGATTCTATGTCATTATGCGTGATCAGCCTGTTGAGGTTCGTATGGTGGATGAGATGGTAACGTTAGCTACTGCCGTAGTGTTTCAGTCTGAAGTGATTCAGTAGATCAAGGATCGCCAGTTTGAGGATCCCCTTCTGGTGACCTTCAGAGATCAGATTGCAGAGCGACCTGATTTCAGTTTAGCGGATGGAGTTTTATACTTCAGGAGTAGATTGTGTGTTCCCGCTGTGGATGAGCTGAAGGAAAAGTTGATGACAGATGCGCACCATGCTCGTTATGCGATGCACCCAGGGAGTACGAAGATGTACTGGAACCTGAAGGATAGGTTTTGGTGGTGCAATATGATGAGGGAGATCGCAGGGTTCGTGGCTCGATGTTTGACCTGTCAGAGGGTAAAAGCTGATCATCAGCGACCTCCAAGATCATTGCATCCATTACACATTCCGCAGTGGAAGTGGGAGCATATTACTATGGATTTCGTCTCAGGACTTCCGCCGACCAGTAGAAAGAACAATGCGATATGGGTGATAGTGGACAGATTGACGAAGTCAGCACATTTCCTTCCATTTAAGAAAGGGATGACATTCACAGAGATGGCCAGGAAGTTTGTTGACGAGATAGTCATATTGCATGGCATCTCAGTATCGATTGTGTCTGATCGTGACAGTCGTTTTGTGTCCTCATCTGGAAAGCATTTCAAGAAGCTATGGGCACGAAGTTGAGTTTTAGTACGGCATACCACCTGCAGACTGTTGGACAGTCAGAGCATACCATTCAGACGTTGGAGGATATGCTCCGAGCTAGCGTGCTGAACTTTGAGAAGGAATGGGATATGCATCTGGCATTGTGTGAGTTTGCCTACAACAACAGCTTCCATGAGAGCATTGGCATGGCACCCTATGAGCCTCTATACGGACGCAAGTGCAGGACTCCAGTGTGCTGGGAGGAGGTAAGAACGAGGAATTTCCATGGTCCGACGATCATTGCTGAGACGACAAAGAAAGTGCAGAAAGTGATAGAGAATCTGAAGGTTGCTCGGTCCAGGCAGAAGAGCTACGCAGATATTCGGAGAAGACCTTTGGCATTTCAAGTCGGAGATTGGGTGTTCCTTAAAGTTTCCCCAATGAAAGGCACTGTGCGGTTCGATCAGAAGAGCAAGTTAGCTCCGAGATATGTGGGACCGTTTGAAGTTAAGAGCCGAGTTAGAGATTTAGCCTATCGTTTGGCGCTTCCAGTTGAATTCTCCGGAGTCCACGATGTATTCCATGTGTCGATGCTCCGTAAGTATGTGCCGGATCCGAGCCATGTGATTCGATACGATGACATTCAGATTCAGCCTAACGCAACTTACATTGAGCGTTCGCTTCGCATCATTGGTACACGAGAGCAGATTCTCCATACCAGGACTATCAGATGGGTTAAGGTGTTGTGGGAGCATCACGGTCCAGATGAGGCTACATGGGAGCTAGAGGAGCAGCTAGCACGCCAGTACCCCCAGCTCTTCACACAGGTAGGTGGTCATTCCGAGGACGGAATGATTCCTAATGGGGGAGGATGTAACACTCCGATCCCCTTTGAGCCGGATTAGTGGCTCATTAGTGTGCTTTTGTGTTGTTTATTTCTTTTGGACTTGGTTTCGGGTCATGGATAGGTACTTAGGTAGCCTTTGACCTGGGATAGGTAGTTCTAAGCCCTTTTTTCGTAATTTTGCAATTGCTTTGAGTGCATCATATTTGCATCATCTTGGTGTTAGCACATGTATTTTGT
This sequence comes from Sextonia rubra, assembly GCA_037013555.1. NCBI lineage: Eukaryota > Viridiplantae > Streptophyta > Magnoliopsida > Laurales > Lauraceae > Sextonia > Sextonia rubra. Next base: position 80,002,262 of record JASUAD010000001.1, read on the forward strand.
TGAGCTCGTTATTTTCCGTAGCTATCTCAGACCCATTCGGAGTTAATTGGAGGAGTTGGACCCTCGTGTGACTTGAATTGTAAATAGCTTAAACCCATCGGACCTTAATTTAAACTCCAAAACTATATATATGAGTCATCAGTCCAGATGTCTTCATTCCTGCTCATTTCCTTCAACGTGCATGTAACAAACTCCCGAAGAGCTCCATGTCTTCTCTTTTCTTGGTTGGTGTTAAGTTCCAGTTTCGATTGGGTTCTCTCCCTCCCCTCTCTGTGAAAGCTCTCTGGTAAGTGGGTTTTGAATTCTTCCCTCCAATTGGATTTCTCCTCCAAGCTCTGTATCGCATACATCTCATGCATCTGTTGTTTCTTTGGTTTGCTTGGGTTTTAGTTGGATTTGAGCCTGACTTCAGTAGTTTGACAAAGCTCTTGAGGCAAGTATAAGTACAGGATTGTATAACACATATGGGTATATTGTTTGATTGTTGTGATTCTCTTGTTCTTATATGCTTGGCATGATCTACAGCCTATTTCTATCACTTTGGATTAATTGGAGCTTGTTTTGCTCATTTTGCACAAGAATTCCAGTTTCTGTAACAATCTCGATTTGGTTTTCTGTACTGTACGGCTAAGCCGTAACTTTGTACGGCTCAGACTCCAGAGACTCGATTTTTGAATTTTGTTCTACGGCTAGGCTACGGCTAAACCGTAAATTGTTCTATGGCTGAGCCGTAAGCTAGCCGTGACCCAGCCATGAATTAACACTCTGATCAGTTGAAACTTTCCGGACACAGTACTCCTACGGTGTGGCTGCGACTAAGCCGTGGATTGGTCTACGGCTAAGCCATATACTCAACTTAGCTCAGCCATAAAAGTGTCAGATCAGATGTGGAAGATGACCAGTTTAACCGTATTTTGAAGGAAACCACGGCTAAGCCGTAGTGCATGTTACGGCTAGGCCGTAAGATGTATACGGCTAAGCCATAGGTCACCCACAGGTAAGCCGTAAGACCTGGAGAACCTGGAATTAAACCTAGGATAATGGTGTGAACTTGTAGGGCTTTCACACAGGTTGACCACACATGTAAACCGGCCCCATGGATTCTTTGGGCCGCATGAATAATCTGTTAGGCTGTGACTTATTCATGTGACCATTGATTCACTGTTAAGCACCTCCCCATGGGTGTTGGTTTAAGGGACTTCAGTGCACGTGATGAATTACATTGCAACACTTTGATGGCAACAGTGCATCGAATAACTTAAAAATACACCAACATGCACGGTTAGTGACAGTGAACAATTAGATTAGAGTTGGCTTGTAATTAACCTTGATTCTGCGTTAATCTGAGATGCATTGTATATTGATTACAGTTTTGCCCTCTATTCTGCTGATCTATGTCTATGCATTACGAGATCCTTTTTGCTTTTGCTTTGTATATTAGTTTTATTCTTCGGTTTGTCCTATGCTTTGATCTATGCTATGCTTTGACTTATTTTACACTATGCTCTGTATATCTCTGGCTTTGTAAATCTCTGATTCACTGGGTATTCCCAAGTGGCTCTGCCTAGAGATTAATATGTGAGGATAAGATCCGGCCCTTACCGTCGGTGAGTCCAAAGCGGATAATCTCCCTTCTTCTTGGATTTGATTTGATTGGTATTAGTGTGGCTCTACTCAGCCTCAGCCCTAAGATACCCGACGGAGTTGCCTCTGGCTTGGTTCTCTGTGCTTTGTATCGCTGCAGTGTATTTCTGTCTTGGGACCCCAGAACCCAGGAAACCAAGACCTACTCATACCCATGGCCAGGTCGGTGGTGTTCTCATCTATCTGCTTTGTCTGCTCTCTATGTGAGAGAATATGGTCAATGTAATAGCCACCTAGTTAAGTATTTCTATGCTTTGATGCATTTATCATGCCTTACTTCTATGCACGATTTGCTTAGCATACTAATATGAAACTCTGTATTTAATCTTTTGTCATTATTCAATTTGATACTATGAGTGTTATATCCCTGTTACTTATAATTGCTGGATCGTTGTATTCATGGTGTTGTCTATGGTGTTGCAGGCTCAGATCCTTTGTCTGGCTCCCCGGTGGTCGAGGAGACTGCGGGGCAGGACTTAGGGAGTCCCTCCAGCCTGGCAGAGTGGGCTTGATCGCTTCTGCCGAGTGCGTTTCTGCATATCATCTAGGGTCTATTTGTTTTGAGTTTTGGAGACCTTGTAGTTTGGATTTTGACTTTGTTACTCTGTATTATTTGTACATCATGATTTTTTTGTGTACTCAAACTTGTATCTGGTTTTATAGTATTGTATCTATCTTCGTCTTTTCCGTTCCGCATTTTTAATTTTTTTTTTTGGCTTTCGTCATTTCTTTTGTTTTGCTTGCTAGGATATCTACAGCTTCCGCGTACGCGTAGTTCGCACGTGTTAGATCCCTTGTGTGCGTGTATTTGGATTGGGTCTGAATGCACATGCACGGGAGTACGTGTGTCACTGGTTTGGCTTTTCGCTAACCCCCGATTTCTGGGCTCGGGTTGTGACATAGTGACCATGACCTATGGTCACTTGCCCCTGTGTTATCCGTTTTTGCATTTCTTCCCAATTTTTATGTATATTCTTGTAAATTCCAAATTTAAATCACATTTGAGACTAGAGAGAGGGGTTGTAAATGTTTCAAAACTTATAAACAATCTGCATCCCCACAGTTAAAGCATTTGAACCTGTCATGCCCCGAACCCGAGAATTACGGAGTTAATAGCGAATCCGGAGGCGAGACACACGTAACCCGTGACAATTCGTGCTGCATCAAGACACGTACGAGCTACCACAAGGGTAATTCCATAGGTACATGTGAGGAAGATCCATAACATGTATCAAACATTTTTATTTTAAGCAGAAACCTGGAAAATTCACCTGTACATATCATATGAATTACATCAAGATTTGCAAACCCAAGGGAAGACCTATGTGGATTGGCTACTCTCCATGCAAAATTCATGTTGAGTGTTTTTAAGTGTTGATCAAACCAGAACTTTCAATTGGCTCAAAATTTTCCCACAAACAGCACCAATCTTTTCTACTTGCCTAGAAAAGGAGGAAAATCAAGGCATGAGAAACGTATCCCGAATCTCTCTATTTTTCGTAAGTTCTTTTCATTCTAACCTCCCACGTGAAGGTTGTTAACATGAATTTTTTTTATCACAACCCCCTCATTTAGTCTCGGATGAATGCGTGCTGCCTTTTCATGTTTGAAGAGAATCAAGCAATCTTCATAACTTTTCACTAATTTGCCCCGAATTGATCGCTTATCACATTTTGCCAATGGGTTGGCCATAGTTTTACCCATATCACCTTCAACTCCGAAGTGAAAAAGATGTAAAAAGTCTTAAAAGACTTATCTTCTTAGTAGATCCTTTCAAATCAAGGTACTATCCTTCTGATTTATCTCCAGAAGATCAAGTACCTTGTTGTTGAAGTTAAAGTTAGAGCTTAAAGAAGTCGAAGTATCATAACCTTCTTGAAGGAAATCTGAAGAGTTTTTAATGCCTTGGTGGTTGTGTTATTGTGATGTTTGTCTGTGTTGTCTACACTATATGTTATGTCATGGCATGGTGCCAAAGGGGGGTATTTATAGCCTCCTAGAGCCTTATTCAACCATCTGTGGAAGGAAAAAGATTGAGCAAAATTTAATCCACAGAGGGGGTAACTGACTATGCACTTGTAAAATCGGCTATCCTCTCATAGTCAACTTTGTGGGGTGGCAGCCAAATCTTTGTCCTTGGAGCATGTCAATCTGGTTGAGATCATCTCAGAATGATTTGATCAGATCTAAATCAACTACTCAATTAGCTCTCAAAATTTACAATGGTCAACCCGTCGCTTTCCTCTGTCTCCAACTGTTCTCTTAGCCACTGATTTGTTCAGTCAGCTAGTGTATATTCGTCCACTGTCTTATTCAATCGGCCACTGTATATTCCACTGTTTTGTTCAGTCGACCAATGTATTCTTTTTTCTACTTTTTGAAGTATTTTGACTTGTTTTCTTTTCCAGACTGCAAGGTTTCTCTTTACACTTTGTCCTTGAGTTGTTTGTGCATTGTTTTCTTCTGGTTTGGTTCATGTTTGAGTCTTGACCTAACTTTTGACTTGCTGAACTGCTTGTAGAGTTCTTCCAAACTTTTTTGCATGTCAACAATAACACCCAGTTTCAATTAAATGAATACATGGAGTGAAGAAATTACCAAAAGATAGAATATTTTCCTAACAATTACTTCCATCATTTGCACTCTGGCAATCAAGTTGAGTTCCAACCTCTAAAATAATTGTTAGAACGTGATGGCATCAAAGTCTCTTCGCCCACACTTGCACAACGGGAACTAAAAGTCGTTTTCCTACTCATGGGGCTCACTTATGAATCTATCTATTCTCATACTCAAATGAGACCAAATCTATAAAAGAAAATTAATATGGACGTTAGAAAGCATTGATTAGTTTATGAACTTGGGGTCATTTTAGTATTGCACCTTGCATTTGTCTACCTAAAGGAACTGTAATGGCCTAGTTAAGGTCTACTGGATGCATCTTCATCCTTGCCCTTGTTCTTTATGCCCCTAATTGGTTTCCTTACCGTTGATATTGTTGTTATCTTTGCCAAATTCCTGGCCAAGTACACCAGACGCCACACATGCTGCTTAAATTTTCTAAACATCTCCAATATCTATCCTCCCCTTTTGGCACCCAATGCACTTCAAAAAATCTGCAACACCATGAGATAAAATAAATATACATGAGTCCACCTATGATCATGGTCCTTGATGTGAGTCTTAGGTAAGGTGACAAAGTTATCCTTACAAGTTTTCAACTTAATTTGTGATCCACTACAATTATATTTGATATCTAGTGCAATTCCCAGCAGCTCATTACAGGGCAACTGAAAAAGCACAACCGGTAATTGGTGGCCCATCAATAGTGAAACTATATAATATGTATATGTGTGTGTGCGCATGCGCGCCATCTTCAAGTGTGATTGTTTCTTCCCCACTATTAAGATGAAATGTATTCATCTTCAGTCTTTATTTTTTCAGTAGACCCGATATTAAGGAATGGTCGATTTGAATTTTTTTCAATCTTAGCCAAATGGTGGCAATCTGTTTGCCCAATGAGTTCCCACTATCTTTCATTTAGCTCCTATGTATTTTCAATGTTGTTGATACAAATGGGGGATGTAGAGGGCCATGTTCCTAAAATTTGTAAATTGAATCTCATCTCTTAACATTATTTGAAATAAATATAAAATACTACAAAGTTTGAGAGAGCTCTTTCGATCATACGTTCCCTTTCCAAATCTGCTCACAGATATGATTTTCTTGATTGTATAAAATGGAGCCATCTAATGGACGGGATTGAAGTCTTCCATCTACAAAACAAAAATATATGAAAAGTTTTCACTGAGTTAGGGTAGAAGATATCCCTCTTATATAGTTGATATCATCAATAAGGTTATACTGATAAAAATAAAATGGCTAATCTTTTATTATATTTTTAACATGAAGTGTTTTTGTTGGAGATTTCTTTTGCAACTCTCATATGCGATTCAAATGTATGGTGGTGTGATCATTACATGTTAGGCATCTTGTTAATCCCTCCAACTAAGGTTAGTATAGAGAGTGGTTGACCTAGGATTCCCCATTGTGGGGTGGGGACCCACATAAATAGTTTGGGTTTGGAGGTACAATGAGGATTTTCATGTGGCCTCGAAGATGGACCCATGATTTTTATTTGATTTTTTCAAGTGTACCAAATATTTTATATAGATTTTGCGAGTGCACCGTAGTTTGCTGGGTGCAATCGCACCCACATGTCAGTACCTGTACGCTGCTGAGTATAAATTAATATCCTAGTTAGCAATCAAACAGATCTTTGATTACATGTACACAACAGTACTCACTTTAGGATCATATTGAAGAGAGAGAGAGAGAGAGAGACCAAAAGCTTATGCATTTCACAAAAGTAGTCTACATCAACTTCCATCAAAAAGGCCTTCTTCTTAACCTCTCTCTCCATAAAGAAGAAGATCAACAACAACACTGTCAAGTCCTGAAATTTTATATTGGGTCATACCGGTTTGTCGGGTTTGAGTTGGGTTAAGAGGGTCAAATAGATCGGTTTAACACTTTAGGCCTGAGTTAATGGACCCTTTTTGGGCCAGAGGACTCTTTTTGTAATTTCTTAAAACTCACTAAGAAGCAGGGGGCCCTTCCTTGTAATTTAGAAAAACCCCTTCTCTTATATAAACTCTACTATTAGGGTTTTCCCCCATTCTCCAACCCTCTTCTTTTCTTCTTCAACCAAAACCCTAGAGGCTCTCTAAGGGGGGAAACCAAGGTGGGCTCTTCCAAGCTTTGATCTTCAGATCTACTTTGGCTTCAAGATCCAGGCAAGTGGATAGCTAAAACAATGATTTTTGGTTCTTGCAATATGTTTTAGTTGCTTGTTGATTTACACACTTTGTGCATGATTTCTTCTTGTTGGGTTAATGGCTTTTAGAGGGTAATAGTGTGATTTGATTTTCTTCAAAAAAAATCATAAGGGTAATTTATGTTATGTTTTGTTAAAAAAAATAATAATAAAATAAAAAAAATGAGCTGCGCCGCCCAGGCGGCAGCGCTGCCGCCCAGGCAGCAGCGCTGCCCAGGCGGGCTGGGCCCGGCCTGGCTGGCTGTTATTATCTGCGGGATTACCCGTTTCTGTTATTATTTGCGGGATTACCCGTTTCTGTTATTATCTGCGGGATTACCCGTTTCTGTTATTATTTGCGGGATTAACCGTTTCTGTTATTATCTGCGGGATTACCCGTTTCTGTTATCTGTATGCGGGATTTACCCGTTTCTATATATTTATCCGCGGGAATACCCATTTCTGTGCATTCATGCCATTAGGGTTTGCATCTAATTTATTTTGGTTCATAATGAATATATCATTTAATTCAGTTGATTAATCCATTGTTGCAGCTTACCCTCTTGCCAGATTACGTCAATCTGACCCACTACTTTTGGTGTCTAGGTTCCATTACCGGTGCCGAACCAGAGGGTCTGGCTCGCAGAAAATTCCGCCAGGTGGCGGAGTTGTTGAGTGGCGCACCGATGACATCATCTGAGGTGTCCTAGTGCGGTGCAGAGTTCGAAAACTTTAGGTTATGTAATAAGCCCATTTTTGGGCCATCAGTTTATTTAATTAAATTTATTTGTTTTGAAATTACAACTTTAATTGTTATGCTTCGAAGCACTTGACCTTGATTTTATTATTAATGAGATTTGTTACATGGATGTTATGTGATTTCCGTCTGCGATGAGTATGGATCTTAGTTCCGCGTGTGATTATGATTGCTTGATCACCAAGCATAGCCTCACGAAGGACTTTGATCCACCCGGAATTGGGGCTCGTATTGATTATGTTAAAAAAATTTTAATTAGCCCCAATTCTCACACTCCTGGAACCGGGTTTTGGATCCGGCCCACTTTTGGGGGCGTGACAAATACCAACATGTTTCTCCAATTCGTTCAAATAATATAAATATAATTTAAAAAAATAAAGGAAAAAAAGGAACGAGGCAGAAGAAATGAGGCTCACCTATGAACCCCAAGTCCTCAATCTCTATTCCTCTGTGAAACTCGCACCTTAAAGGGGGAGCATTGTCGTTTTGGTTGTCTCCGATTAAAGGCATTTTACGATATATTTGTTAATTCCCTACCAAAAAACCATTTTTACATGTATATGGTATGCATTACATAAGCATAATTGCATGTAAATGCACAAGAAAACCATACATAAGACAAATAAAAAGTCATTTGGTCTTTACAGTGACTCCTTTCTAGAATAAACCTATATACTCCAATGCAAATTTCCAAATTAGTGAGGATTGAAGCATCCATGCCACACATGTAAAGGAAAAGGAGAAAAGAAAAGGAAGCAGCAATAGTCTTGGGTCTGCTCTACTATTATAAAGGTGTTCAGTTCTTGTCCCAAAACCATTTGTGTCCATCAATAGTTGCTCTGCACTTTCACACCTAATCAAATCATAACAAACCCACCTCAAGTCATTTGAATTCTAAAAACTTGACAGGCACATAAGCCCGAAGTCCTTTCACTCCTTTTCATCCAACCATATATAAGCATTCACACATTTCAACCCCTTTCATCTATCTGTCTCACACGCATCCAAGCACAGCAAGAAGTACAATCCAGTCTTAGAAAGTTATCTATGAAAATGGCACAAAAGCGCCATGTACATTTTAACTTGAGTACTCTGTTTCTTGTCATTGGATTCATTGGGTTTTTCCCTCCACTTTGTTCGAGTAGGATGAACAAAAAAATTTGAAAAATAAAGGTTAAGAAAATCATCAAATTGGAAAAACAGGGCCAGCATTTGTATTACTCAACCTGTTACTGAAAATTTGTCAACTCAATGTTGTCATTCAAAAAATGAAGGTAAAATAGATGTTTAATGACATATCTAGCCTAGTCTTGTGTAAACCGGCAGATGTCTAGAAGTAACTAAGAATTGATTGAAGTACTGATGAACAGATAACCCAAGAAAAATTGAGGGGCTTGTAGTGTATAGTTTTCTCACAGAGTTCATGTTTGTAAATAGGAGGAATCACAGTCCAACTGATTTTATTAGACCAAATGGAGCACCAATAAAGTTAAGCATATATTGGGAAGGGCATGGATGCAAATAAAGCTCCAAGTTTTCCTAAGATTGGGAAGAAATGAGTCATACAAAAAATAATAATAAAGGAGAAGAAATGAGTCATACTTGCAATCACCAAGTCTTCAATCGCTCTTCCTTTGAAAATTGCAGCCCAGGGAGGAAGACAAAGTGAGTTATTGTTAATCTAGGCTTTTTCGAGCTGAAGCATGTCAATGATATCGTTATTAGTTGATGATATTGGGGCCAAAATGGTAAAAAGAAAAAAAAATGGATACAAACCACTACATGGTTATTTTCTTTTATACTTCTTAAAATTGATTAATGACAATGTACGCTTAATTATTTGGTCACAAAACCCATAAAGATTTCATGCATAGAGTGGCGATATTTATGACTTGCCACTAATATGACAATTAGTGATGCAGAGCGGGGTATCAAACAATGGCGGGCTCAAGATTTTTACTTAGGTGGGGCTAAACTTTTAAACTTTGCTAAACTTTTTCCACACTGGCAATAGTGAAAGAGAACCTGCATCGAATTAGAAAAAAAAAAGAAATAATTAATGTTCAATTTCTATAATCTCTATAATTTTATATGTGATACGCTTTTTGACTTGATGAATGAGGTGGACCATCTGATACTGTTTGATGATGCTACGGGTAATGCATCCATTGCTCAAGTACCCATAAAAACACCCTACTTATTCTTATATGGTTTTACTCTTGTTTTAAGCAACTTTGAGCCTTTAATTGCACTTGGACATATAATGAGAAAAAAGAGTGCAACATTGCAATGGAACCAATTTACTAAATTCCAAACCGTTCAAAATTATAAAAGTCTGCAAAATATAGGATATCAAGAATCATAATTAAACTTGACATTTGATTGACTTTTGGGGATTTTACCCGAGAAAAACACAATAGATGAACCCAACCGAAGGAGACCTTTTAGTTCTAACAGTACCAGATTGATCCTATGGTCGCGTTTTGGTTCTTTTCTTTTTGGTAAGCGGAGAAGCGACGTTAACGTCCATTGTTAATGTGTTACTAAAGAGCGACATTAACGTCCCTTAGAGACACTAATGTCGCTCACTTTATATGTTACTAACGAGCAACGTTAACATCCCTTAAAAGTGACTTTTTAGGCTTAAAAGAATTTATTCGAGAGAATGAGAAGTTTCTACTACAAGCCTTTACTTTTGTGCTACTTTTCAACTGCTACTACTGTCTTCTTCTCTACTGTGGTCCTTGAGCTTCTCGTCTTTTTTAGATTCTCAACTTTCCAATCTCTACGGTATATTATATTTGAACTCCTCTTTGTGTTTGTAGCTGTTTTATATAGCTGCATGTGGAAGTATATACATCTTCTTTGCTTAACATTTTGCATGCATGTACGAACATGAGTGGTCTGTTCAACTCTATTTAGCCTTCATGCGTACTTGGTTGTTTAGGCTTCTAATGTACTTCTCCTTCATTTAACCTTCTCATTCAATTCATCTTATTAGTTTGTTGTTGTTTACACAACTCATGGACATGTGTTTTTTTGTATGGTGAAAATATTGAAAGTCCCATGTTTGGGGATGTACATATACATTATGTTTTAGAACAACTTCATTTTGACATTGCATTATTTTTCAGATGGCTCAATACACTTCCCAGCTATCTAAATCTCCAAAGCATAATTTGCCTTTGCTCTATGAAGAAGACAACCACATCAACATAGCAATTTGTAATGGCATGAAGCACGGTACCTACCGAGTCCTAAATACAAATTCAAATAAAAAAATATGGGCTCTTTCAAAGCAGCAGAAAAAATGGGTGGCTTAATGTGGTTTAGCTCATCTTTCTAAGATAGACTATATGAGGATCGACGATTCTCTCATGATGGGTTTAGTTGAGAGATAGGGTCCGGAGCCAAGCATCACCATCATCATTAAAGCCTTATCCCAACCATGTTGAGGTCGGCTACTTGAATTTTGTTTCTTCATTCTGTTCTATTTTGATCCAAATCCTTAGATAAGTTAAACTTCTTTAAATCTAATTTAATAACCTCTATTAATATTTTCTTTGGCCTACTCCTACCTTTTGATAGGCCATCTACTTGGATAACCCAATTTTTCCTCACCGGTGCCATAACCAGCCTACGCTCAACATGCCCAAACCATCTTAAACGGGTTTTTCTAATCTTATCCTCTACTGGTGCTACCCCTAAATGCTCTTGAAAGAGCTCATTTCTAATTTTATCTTTCCTAGTTTTACTATGCATCCACCTAAGCATTCTCATCTCTGCCATATCCATCTTATGTATATGCGTCTTCTTAATTGGCCAATATTCTACTCCACATATCATAGCTGGTCTAACCACTGTCATGTAAAATTTGCCCTTCAATTTCGTTGGCATTCATTTGTCACAAAGCACTCTAGAAGCTAGTCTCCACTTCAGCTATCCAGCTTGTATCCTATGCTCAACATCTTTGTTAATCTTCTCATCCTTACTAATCATCGAGCCCAGATACCGAAAAGAATTTCTACGTAGTATCTCATAGGTTTCAATTTTGACAGTGGTTTCAATACTTTGTATATGTCCACTGAAGTTACAATCTATATATTCAGTCTTTGTATAACTTATTTTAAAGCCTCTAGATTCTAATGGCCCTACCATCTCTCGAGTTTTGCATTTACACCATCTATTGATTCATCCACCAATACTGTATCATCTGCAAACAACATAAACCATAGTACTTCTTTTTTAATATGTATAGTCAACTCATCAATAATCAATGCAGAGAGGTAAGGGCTTAAAGCTGATCCCTAATACAAACTTATAGTCATGGGAAATCCACCTATTTCTCTACATGTGGTTCTTACATTTGTTACTGCTTCTTCATACATGTCCTTAAAATTTTCAATGTAACTACTAGAGACATTCCTTCTCTTCAAAACCTACCAAATTAAATCCCTCGGTATCCTATCATAGGTTTTTTCTAAATCGATAAAGACCATGTGTAAATTTGTCTTCTTTACTCGATATATTTCCATTAATTGTCTAAGTGAAAAGATAACTTTCACAGTTGACCTCCCTAGCATAAAGCCATATTGATTTTCAGTAATCTTGGTCTTCTGTTTAAGTCTTTGCTCCATTATTCTCTCTCATAACTTCATAGTATGACTCATAAGTTTAATCCCTCGATAGTTGGTACAATTTTATAGATCTTCCTTATTCTTATATATAAATACTATAATGCTTCTTCTCTATTCATTCAGCATTTTCTATCACAAGTATCTAATTGAAGAGTCTATATAACTAACTCACCCCAACCTCTCCTAAGCATTTCCATTCCTCTATCAAAATATCCGCTAAACATGTTGCCTTTCATGTCTTCATTTGCTTCAATGCTTCATTCACTTCCACCCCTCTAATTATACAGAAAAAATATGCTCTACTAATAAAGTATCATCCCTAGTTCTTGTATCCCCTATATGTTCTTCATTTAAAAGTTTGTTAAAATATAACTTACACCTTTCTTTACTATCATTGTCCTTCACCAGAACATTTTTCCTCATTGTCCTTGATACATTTGATATGATCTAAGTCTCTACTTTTCTTTTCTCATATTTTTGTGAGCTTAAAAATATCCTTCTCTCCTTCTCTTGTTCCCAACCTATTATAGAGGTTATTGTATGCTTTGGACTTTACACTACTTACCACTTTCTTAGTTTCTTTCTTTGCCTTCTTATACAAGTCAAAATTTTTCATACTCTTAATCCCCTACCAAACTTTGTAGTAATATCTTTTCTCTCCAATAACTTCTCGAACCTCCACACTTCACCACCATGTTTCTCTATTAACATGTCTCTTTCCTTTTGATTCTCCAAGTACCTCCTTTACAACCTTCCAATGCAATTAGCCATTTGATTCTACATTACTATAGTTTCTCCTTCAAGATTCCATTCTCCCTTCTCAATCATTTTATTCTTAAATATACTTACTCTTTCTCCCTTAAAATCTCTCCACCTTGTTTTAGAACCCATTTTGTTTACTACCTCTCTCTTTCTACCTTTAAAATAAATATCTAAAACTATGAGCCTATGTTGCGTAGTCAAACTCTCTCTTGAGATATCCTTGCAATCTTTACAAGTCAATCGGTTCTATTTTCTAATTAGAAAAAAGTCTATTTGACTCCTATTACTCCCATTATTATAGGTAATTAATTACTCATCTCTTTTTTAAAGTAAGTGTTTGCTACTACAAAATCAAATGCCACTGCAAAATCCAATATAATATTTTCCACATTCATTCTTTTCTCCAAATATTTACCATCCATGTACTCTCTCATATCCTCCATTATCTCTTCCTATATGCCCGTTTAAATCCCCTCTAAGGAAAATCTTATCATTATTTGGATTTTCTTACAGTAAATCATCCATCTCCTCTCAAAATTATCTTTTCACGCTTTTCTCTAATCCTACTTGGGGAGCATATGCACTGATGATATGGACTATTTCTTCCACTAACACTAATTTAATTGTTATATTCTATCACCAAACCTTTTTACCCTCATAATTTTCTTTTTCAAATCCTTATTTACAACTATACCCACTACATTTCTTATTTTACTCTTTCCTACATAAAAAAGCTTCTACGCATCTATGAGCTTCTTAACTTTATTTCATTTCCACCTTGTTTCCTGTATACAACCCACACTAATTTTTCTTCTTTTCATTACCTCGACCAACTCCATACTCTTGCCTGTCAAGGTTCCTATATTCTAAATAGCAAGTCTAATTTTCTTATTCTTCATCTTCTTCTCATGGACTAATCTTATTCTTCATCTTCTTCTCATGGACTAACTTCTTTAACCACACTAGCCCAGAGTTTTGCAATAACCCTTGCACACTTTTCACTGCAATCAGGCGGCACTGCAGTGTGTCACTTAAAGCAAAAAACGCCCTAGCCTTATTGCAAAATATTGCTATCTCAGAATTCATATTTGGGTTGTAATAAAGTTTTACGCTGGTTATCAACCTACCTAACGCAACCCTCCTCCATTACCTGGGCTTGGGACTAGTAGCAAAAAACTGGCGGAGTTCACCACTTTCCCCAAACATAGGGTTGTAAAAATAAATGAAGAGTTGTTAGGTATGGCCCCGAGACCTGGTAGAGATATAGTTGAAGTGAATATAAAATTCAAATGGTTAGAGGAGAACTTTAAGCCGAAGGTTGAAAAGGATGAGATAATGAAGACAAGGACCTACTTGTTTTTCTTAGTGAATAGCCAAATTGTAATGAATGCTAATGCTTCAAAGGGGCAACCATTGGTACTCGAACTATTTAGAGAGTTCAAACCCTTTGCTTGAGGCCCAGCATGCCTCAATAACTTGTATAGAATGCTCTTAAGAGCGGTTATATTAGTAAGGGAGAATCACTTGAAACCAATGAAGGTCGATGTTAACTTGGATGCAAACATCGATGTCAATATAGGAAAGAAAATGGGAGAAAAGAAAATAATTGTCCTTCTTTTTAGGTCCAATTCAATTGTTACAAGTAATTAAATAACATATTCACTCTTGTTTCATATTGTTTCTTACCTTTTCAATTATTGTAAACTAATTTGTTTGAATGGATTATGCAAATATGGGTATATTCAACAATGGCAATCGAAAGATGCCCCCCACCAAATCCAAAAGACATTCAATTTCCCCTATTTAAGATGTGGTAGTCATGTCTTATAGGCGACACACAAAGTCACCTCTCTTAGACAAATTAGAGAGGAAATCAATAATTTTGCAGATGATGGGGTAATTTAATAACTATCTTTAGTCATTACCAATAAATTACTTTCATTTGTTAATTATGTTTGTATCCCCATAAGGTTCACTTCTCTTATGCAGTTTATTTGGCAACCTTACACTCAGTATAAGAAAAGGTTTCTAGACCATGTACCTAGGGATGATCATTACTTGTTTACTTCATATACGATCCTATATTAAATTGTTGAAAGGCATCTAATAGGACGTGTTATGAAGCAATTTGGTCTTCGACAAGTCATTCCTCCACCGATTTATCCCCCAAAAACTCGTGTAGAGCGAGAAGAGTGCACAACATTTAATTTTGAAAAAAATAGATGCTACACTCCAAGATATATGAGATCAAAGGAGAGACGAGGAATAAGGATAGAGTATATTCCCCATCCAAAGACAAAAATAACATTAAACTAGGAGAAGAGAAAGAAAAGAAAAAGAAAGAGAAGATATTGAAATAAATGAAGAATACATATGAGAAGATAGAGAATGTGAGGTAGAAGGGAATGAAAGATAAAAACTCAAGGATGCAAGAGTCCAAATTGGTGATTCACATTATATTCATGTATGCATTTATTTAATTGAAACAATTTACAATCAATATTTGACTTACCAATTCAATTGTTAATGCTATCTTATTTAGCCAATGAAGATAATGTTATCTTCTCTTTTTTTATACAGATGGTGGAATTTTGACCAACTATCGAAATTTACAAGTCGTTCGATTAATAAAAGGGTTCCATTTGAAGTGCATGGAGATGGTTAGATAGCAAGATATATGCATTCAAAGAAGCACGATTAACTTCATTTGTTAATTATCAAAGGGAAGAATCCGATGCTAAGGTGCCTTTCTCCCCCCCCCCCCCCCCCCTACTCAAAGTTCCATAGCTCCTTTATTGTATACCTTCCACTTGGGTTATATTCATTTATCTCCAGTAAAGCTGTAGCGACTGATTTGTAAACTTCATCACCCCACTCATTCCTCAACTCATTTAACTTCTCATCATCCTCATTTATTTTATCCTTTCACTTATCAAGTTAAGCACAAATCACATTCTACGTGTGTGTTTCAATATGGCATCTAGCTTGTCATCCTTTTTTCCATCCCATCCATCCTTGCAATCATATTTTTTTCCTTCAATTCCATTTGAACTGAATGATCATAGAGTACATTCTTAACTTCTCAAAAATGACTGGACACATTGGACAGAGGCATGCTAAATTCTTCTTCATCATTTCTATGAGTAGCACGGGCTCTTCGAACATTTTGATTTCTGACATGCGATTGAGATTGCCCCAACATGCTTAGAGTTATTGGACAAGGCATTACAACAGCAGCTTCGTGTGGTTCAATTGTCACACCTTGATGTATCAAAATCCTGGAAATTAACACCCCAAAAGGCAATGAAGCATTTTCGCTACGATTGAGCTCTCACCATGGCTTGAGAGATAACCAAAGGAATATCTATAGGTAAACCAGTTTGAATGGCAAATAAAAGATAGCCCGCGTGTTGATTAATCTCGGCATGATATCCCAGTTCAACATTGTGAGTAACAAAAATATTGACCAACCTATAGGAGTCAGTCAGCTCTTTCTGTTTAATCAAATTTTCAATTATCTAAGGTCTATCACCACCGCAAAGTTTAGAACCAACAGCATCCCAATCAAAATCTCATCTTCATCGTCTTCCATGTCCTCTGAGTCTTTCTCCAAAACAAGATACTTGGCATTGAGAGTGTGGGGCATTTTTAGAAATCGACTAATAAAATTAGGACTAATATGAAATTTCTTTCCATGTACATACATTTTGAATATAGCACCAGACACATCATACTTGTTGTTGTAAAATTGCCGAACTCACTTTGGGACTATTTCGTACTCAAAATTATAAAAGGGAGGCCAAGGTCGATGAGCAAGCCATCCACCAAAGTCAGTAGTCCTAAACTCATGCATATTAACTGGTCATTCAAGAATAACTATCTTCTTTTTGAAAATTTTCTCATATTGAATAGCCCGGTCCTCATCCCGAAATTTGTTCTCATCAAATGCAAAAGATGAGGAAGATCCACAGGAGATAGATTTCTTCTTAAAGGATGGAATCTTCTTAGGTGCCATGTGTGGATTTCTTAGGCTGTTTATAATAGCTATAGACAACAAAACACAAAGATGAGTTGGATTGTTATACATCAGAGATGTTGGAAGATGTTGAAAAAATGGAAATCTAAGAAAGAGAAGGAGTCGAGGAGCACAGTGGAGAAGAAGACAACAGCTACAGGTAAAAAGTCACACGAAAATGAAGGTTTGAGGATAGAAACTTCTCACTTTCGCTTGAATATTTTCTTTTAAACCTAAGAAAGTACTCTTTAGTGATGTTAACGTCTCTTTTAATAAGGGTATTAACGTCATAGGAAAATTACATATAAAAGAAACGATGTTAACATCTCTTGTGGATGTTGATGTTGCTATTTCGAATTTATCAAAAAATATATTAGATCACTACCATATGATCAATCTGGTGCTGTAAGAACCAAAAGGTTTTTTTTAGTATGGAACCCACCTATTGATTTTTATAAGGTAAAATCCCCTTGACCTTTTGATAAAAAAAAAAGTCACTAACACAGTTTTATTTATATTTATTTTAATTTTTTATCAAATGGCTAATCCAACAGTGGGACCGACTTGATGATCTCTACACTAATGGGGACGTTGAAATGTGGTATTATTTGATCGGTTCTCACATTTTCCATTTTATTCTTACTACAAATCACTTGTCATTTCAACAAGGAGACGCTTTCCAAGTGTTAAGACGATCATCTCAGCAAGACTTCTTGAAGACTTTCTATCTTAGTTTTTAGAAGTTCAATGCCTATATGACTCTATTCTTTTTATATTATTTATTTCAACATGTGTCTTACTTAGATTAGGCTCACAGTTTCTAAAAAAGTGTGCAACGTACATGGATCGGATATGAGTGGATCCCCAGGTGGAACAGTTGTTTTTAGCTCATTGGCAAAGAAAGAAAATATTTTGGTGTGGGGCAGTATCTTTCAATTTCGTGTGCATGGCTCTCAGATCATTATGAGTTCTAAGCGTATTTTTGAGTCCACTGCCCCAAATGCTCTTTGCATCCCCCCGGGCGGGGGGGGGGGGGGGGGGGGGGGGGGGGGTGATTTGTTAGGTACATCACGAAAATTTTGAAGAACTTAACCTCATGCCAAACTACCCATCGTGGTTGAGAAAAAAGATAACTTTAAAAAATTCAAAATCACTTCTAAAATTTTTCATTAATCATTAACAAAAAAGTTAAAAAGCTTTACATTACTTATATAGAAAAATAATAAACCTAGAAGTAATATAGATCACCCAAGTACATTGATAGCTAGGATTAAACATCCAATTAAAATAACCGAAAACATAATAAAAAGCCTAATAAAATGAAAAATATAATTGATAGTTGGGTTAGGCCCAAAAAACTGGTCAAGATGGATGGGCTGGGCTCATTGGTAGGTCAACCCATGGAAACCACAGGTTTGTCCTGCATCAACTCTTCCCTTCTTAAAGAAAACTCGACCTTAAGTTCTATAAATGTTCTCTAAGATCAAAAATCCAGTCTATGAACTTTTGATTTTCCACTTGATCTTCATTTCCTTTGGATGATTTGGAGGTTAGATTCAATCTCCTCATCTATGTTGTTAAGTTTACGAACTTGCATATCTATACATCATTTTATGATTGATTAGGGGGTTTAATTAGGTGAATTGAATCATTATTCATCAAATCTTAGCATTTTATGCATTTTCACATAAGAACTTGAATTTTTATATTTGTCACACACTTTCTGCATTAATTTAGAAATTTATAGTTTTTCTCTAAAGACTCCAAATTGGAGTAAAACTCTGTCCGGACGGGTCCCGCTTTAATGTGGGCTCTTCGATATTTTATGGGTTTACTTAGAATGTACAGGAAGATATGAACAAATTATGTGGGGCACACCATACAAGAAATTTGGAAGATTGGCTTCATGAGGAACCTCACACATGTATACATATGGTTAGATGGTCAAAAGGAGATCCCACTTTCAAGTTGTTAAAAAAATTCAAATTTTAATCAAGAAAAGAAAGAGAAGTGATCGATGACCTCAAGTCAAGCCTCAATTATAGTTTTACCCTGTGAGTCTGAGATCATATCCACAGGGAGTTAGTATTCACAGAAAACCTATCCTAATTGAAAAACTAATGCTATCCTAAAAAAAAATCTCTAAAAATACACATTACTAAATCTGAAAATTAAACAATAAATCACAAATTATACCTAATCTAAAAATCCTAAACTAAAAAGTAATCTTAATTATTAGACTGCAAAATAATAAACTAGATCAAACCTCCAATGTAAAAGAGTAAATGAATCATGCACTAAATTGAAATCAAAAATAAATCATTCAGATAAAATGGATAAAAAATAAAATAAAAAGAATTCTAGTTTCTTTTATTATGGAAAATTAAAAAATCATTTTAGCAGAATTAATAAAGTCAACAAAAACACCGCAAAAAATGCTTGCTGTCACCACACACAAACACATGATACTGATTCAAGGTGGAACACCTTGACCTCACTAAATGTGTCTTTTTAAATTAAAACGAACCAATACAATCAATAATATAAAAAAATTTAAAACTAGAAAAAAAAATCTCTCCTTACGCTAGATCAAGACATCAAGAAAGAGATAAGACTTACACATAATCCGTTCTCCAATATTCAAGTTTCACACCAAGGTAGGAGTAGAAGAAAGAACCAAGATGAATGGAAGAGATGGATGGCGTGAATCTGGAGATTGCTGGGGCGGTTTTATATGGGACGTGTGATGATGATCCAAGTGATCTTGGAATTAATATCTATATATAAGAGAAAGATTTGACTTGTGGGTTGGTTTCTAAGTTGGTGTGGGAGTAGTATGTGTGGTGGCCTTTGAATATAATAATCTAGGTTTCCTTTGCAAAGCTCCTACTAATTATTTTTTGGCTCTTTGGTAAGTGGGTCCCAACAAATATTCATAGCCGTGAGGATGTATGTGTGCACTAGGCACAAACTTGTCAGCTTATGATCACCTGAGATTTTTTTGAAACTTATCCCTTGCAGGTGAGTACTACATGTGGTGCCAAGAGGTTGCCCACAGCAGGTCATTAATTTAAAGCTGGCCGTGAGGTTTAACGAGTATGGCAACTTTATCTCTTGTGCAAACCATGTTTTCTCTTTGAGAAAATTTTCTTTCTTCCTCTGAATTTAGAGATAATAAAGAGATAATATTTGCATCAAATTGAACTCCAACCCATGGTTGAAGTGACGTCCTTGGCATGTGTATACACTTTCCAATTTGATCAATCTTTTTCCTTTTTCTCCTATATAAAGAACCTTTCCACATATAGCTTTTCTTTCTTATCTTTTCTTTGAGATCTTCTTTGCATTATTTCTTTGGCTTCAATTTTGATTGTGGGTCCCTTTCCTTCAATTTTCCTACACAAAAAAATTGATTTTTAATTAAAATGAAAATTTTTACTGAAAGTTACAAGTGCATTAATGCAGACCCAATTCACATAAAATGACACTATAAATTCTCATCATTGATCATGATTTAACTTAAACAAACTAATGATGATAAAAAAAACATGTCATTTTTATGTAAAATCATGAATTTGAAAAATTTTCTAAAAATAGAAATCCAAAAAAGGAAAGTTTTATGATTTTATGAAAAATTAATGATTTTCAATGCTTTTTTTTTAATGAAAACACAATAATAATTTCTAAAATCATACAAATATGATTTCGAATCAAATGAAGAGATTTATAATGAATAAGTCCTTAAAATTCCTAAAAATGAATGTAAATTAACGCATTTTTAAGGAATTATCCTGAAGGTGGAGAGAATTCAAGAAAAGGAAAGTTGAAGAAGAGGAATTTAAAAATAAAAAGTTAATCCCATTTTTCTTTGGATAGCATAGATTAAAGCAGTCATAATTCTCAAACAGAGCATCAAAATCAAACAATCTACCAACTGCTAGAAAGCTCTTTTTGAGTAAATGTCCGTAAGATCCAAGATTGCATTAATTGGAGCCGAAACGACAAAGTTATAACCTGAAGAAGTTGGATGTGTATTTTTAAAAAGGATTGCAAAAAGATTGAAAACTTTTTCTGTATTACACACCTTTGTGTGGGGTCCATCTCTCCTTAAGTGAAGTACATTGAAGATCAAAGTGGGGTCTACAATCCTTGCATTATTCTTTTCAAGATTATCTAAGAAGATTTGAAGATAATCCTCGAGAAATTAAAGAAAAAAAGCTTATTTAGAAGATTTACTTGCACATGAGAGGAGAATTTTCTTAATATGGAAAGTTTGTGTAGAGATTGTTTTCTAAAGGAAAGTAAGAACAAATCTCTCCAAAGTTACTAAGTCTTTACTAACTTAAAAGCCATG
Organism: Sextonia rubra; assembly: GCA_037013555.1. Lineage (NCBI taxonomy): Eukaryota > Viridiplantae > Streptophyta > Magnoliopsida > Laurales > Lauraceae > Sextonia > Sextonia rubra. The sequence continues at coordinate 80,023,244 of JASUAD010000001.1, forward strand.
CTAAGAGACCTTTCCATAAGAAGACTTTACAAGCTATAAAAAAAGGAAAAATATAAGAAAACAAAGGGGTTTAAAACCCTATAAATCCAAGCCATGGAGTCCAAGAGATTATGCTCTCTTTCTCTCTCCTCTGGCTACTCTCTCGTCTCTCCTCCACCTTTCTTCCTCCCATTAATTTTCTGTTTTTACTTTTAAGGTATTTTTTGAGCCTTATTCCAAGAAGAAATTTAAAAAGAGATTCTTAGAGAGTGAATATTGGACAAGAATACTCTTAATGAAATTTTTTATGAAAATCTTGGTAATGTCTAGCTAGCCCTTTGGATCGGAGCACAAATGAAACGAAGTAAACTTTGATTTTAATTCATGTGGTTATTTTGTTCTTTCCTTATCTCTTTTAAATAAATGCTCTATTAGAATAATAGATTTGGCTTCATACCTTAAGCAACCTCTGTTTTGATTTCTAATGAAAATAATTTGATGATTTATGCTTGTTTTGATAGATTATGCTTCTAAGATCCTTTGATAGTTTATGCTTAATTTGATAAGTCATGCTTTTGATTTTTCATTTTTTTTATGAGGTAAAGGAGGTTTTGGGTGATGATTTTATTCTTTTTTTTTAATTAAAAATTAGTTTTTGCAAAAGACAAATCTTCCGGATCAGAAACATTGATTCGTTTATAATTTGAGGTATTTTGAAACAAAGAATAAAATAATTCCATTATTGGGTTAATTATCTTGTTTGGTGGATCCTAGATGCTCTAATCTGTTTTCTTCATTGATCTTTTACTACTTGCAATTGTATTAAGTTTCTAACATTCTAGGTTTTATTTTAAATTAATCTTCTAGTTAAAAGAAATTTTAGATTTTTAATTTAAAAAATTCAAAAGTGCTCCCTGTGTAATCGACCTGTATTTGCTACTGTCTTAACAAGACAACTGTGCACTTGTAGTTGAAAGTAAACTGATTAAATCCACATCACATGTAGAAGAAGAATGTTGGCATGACTTATTTTGATGTTTGAATCTAGCAAGGGCTCGTGATCGGACAGTTGGATGCATCATTTGTTGACAATATATCAATGGATCGTTATCTTCGAATATCAATAGCTTATCCCCAAAGATAAAATCAATATGGGGAATTTCAATGACTTAACTATCATTTTCAACTTTCAAAACAACAACCTGTTCTTCTAATGATTTAATTATTTACCTCTTTAGGAAGTGGACTTATAATATATTAAATCACTAGATGACTAGACTCCTTGTTATTTTTTTCATTGTTTATTTTTTCTTGTCCCAACTGTACTGCCTGATCAATACTGTCAGAAGGATACTTAGATTCTTTTTTCCACTTCATCTAAAGTTAATTTGGAATCAACTATTTCTTGTTTTTGTTCCTCTAAGTCAACACTGCTATTCTCCAAAATATGCTCCACAATATAGGCTTCTGGGGTTTGTAGAGACTTTTCTTTTTACATCTTAGCTTTTTTAAGACGATGGAGTTTTAACAAATGCTCAATACATATCACTTCCCAAAATACTTCATACATGGTCATGCAATCTTTCATATATATTTTTTAATTCTTGGTTTCAAACCTCCAAGAAAACAAATTACATAATGCCCATCATCCTCATCTAATCCACTTTGTACTTGCAGCCTTGAAAATTCATCCGAATATTCATCAACTATTAGCTTGTCTTGGCTCAAATTAAGGAATTGATAAGAGTAAGATTTATTGTTAAAATACTATTGCCTATACTAACACATACAGAGTATTATTTGCAATTATTATGAATTTTGAATATCATATTGTCTTCTGACTCAATATTTACTTGATGCAAAGGGGCCTCAAATTCAATGCATTGAAAAAAGAAAAAAAAAAGAGATTGATAGGATTAATTTGTAGATTAGATTGCATGTGGTGTGTCAGAGAAGATGGTTCATCGATCGGAGTTCGGATGATTAAAATATCAACAAATCAAATTTTAGTGGTGCAATTTAATCAAACTGATTATTGGGGACCCACTCTTAAGTTGGCTTTACTTTTTCTTTTTCATTTCTCTTGGGCACAAAGAACAAGAAAATGAGTTGAGAAAAGGTACCAGATGCAGAGCGGGTAGAGATGAAAAGACTGGAGGTAGAAGGTGAAGGGCTAGGTCAGGAAACTCGTAAAGATCTTGGCCTCATGCCAAACTCCTCATCATGAGCGAAGAAGAAGATAGCTTCAAGAAACCCAAAATCACTTTAAAAAAATTTTCATTAATCATTAAATGAGTCAAAAGGATTTACATCACTTATATAGAAAACTAATAAAACCTAAAATTGGTTTAGACCATCCAAACGCATTTGTGGCTAGGATTAAAGCATCTAATTAAAATAATTAAAAACATAATAAAAAGACTAAATAAAGTAGAAAACATAATTGATAGGCGGGCTAGGCCTAAAGAACTATTCAAGATGGATTGGTTAGGCCAATTGGCGGGTCGAGTCATGCATACCACAGGTATATCCTACATCAATTACCAATGGAAAGCTAAAACTGCCGTTGTTAAACTGCCTCTAAAGGTCGCTTTTTTTTTTTTTAAATGTCTAGCTCAGTTTGGGATAGTTTTATTGGTGACTTGTTCTAATATAGGGTTTGAATTTTAATGCAATTTTCTATAGTCACAACTACTTCTTGCAATATTCTAGTTTTATCCACGGGGCCCTTTTGACCATCCTATATCGGATTGTATCAAATTGGGACTGCTTCCTTATTTAAATGAAAAATGACATACGAATGATAGAAAAATTAACATCATAATCACATAAGTACCGCAACTATATGCTTAGAATTGTTTGTAAATATACCCACATATATTCTTAGTTATATCCACTCCTGTACTGGAAAGAAAAATAAGACGGTCTGGGCTAAATTGGGCATTGGAATGTCTTGGCCCGGCCCTCAAATTGATGGGCACCAAAAACATTTTCGAAGCTTGGCCTCAAGTCTAAGAAAAACAAAAGCTCTTATTTTATGACGCCTTTTTGTAACAGTCAGACGAGGCGGGTTGCTAAGGCCCCAAGTGATTGCCCTTTCCTCCATTGCTTGACGAGCCATGACGTGATTCGAGCTGTTATTGAGTATCCGTACCTTACTTACCTTGGACTTATTAGTGCAACGCGCAGAATCTGACGCATCGTGTCACGTGTTGGCTTCTACGACCACACAGCTTGGTTGGTGAAAGAAGTACTAGAATCCTGATCCACACAGATCCTCCGTGTAGCTCAAAATATCCATCCTTCTATAGAAGTGGTGAATTCTAATTTAAAGGTGTGAACCACACCAAAATTTCTTGGCAAGCTGCCATGTGGGAGTCCACTGGTGAAAACTGAAAAGTACCTAAAGAAGAAAAGTGACCCGTTCATCTTTATGGGAAAATAAAGGGAAAGGAATTTTTTGTCCTTAAATAATGTAATCGTAGGTAGCTGCAGGAATGATTCAAAATTTGATAAGAGAGAGAAAACAAGTTACATCTAAAGGTCAAAACTGCAAAAAATAAAAGATAAAATAGAAACCCACCCACCGCCACCCTTGCTGCCTTCTATTACAGGCAAGCCAGATGACCCCAACCGTAATGAAGCTATCCAACAAACGACAAGAAGATAATGGCCAACTTTGACGGAAATCACAATTCACAAGTCATTGCCCCACACGGTTTGGTTGGTGAGTAAAATTAAAGGAATCTTCAATCCAAGTTCAATCTCGTCCAGAATCGTGATCCCGGTCTCTTTAGTTTTCTGAGCCCATCTCTACAAAGCCATCAGTGAGAGGCCCTCCTATTAAATTCAAATGCTTCACAATCACTCTGCCCCTACGGGTCAAACTTCTCTCCCAATCTGAGTTGCATCCATTCTCAGAATCGCGCCATTGCCATGAGTGGGAAACATTCAATCTGAAGGTGGATTCAACTCGAGTGAAATTTTGCCTATGTTCATCTATAGGAGGTCTATTGATGTAATTAGAGATCCGAGGATGGCCTCTTGAAGATCTGGATTTCAAGCTCCTCCAAGTCATCAATTGCTTGACTTTTGGGTACATGAGCTCTTCAGGATCTAGCAGAGGCTAAACAGCAATAGAGTGGGGGTGACACAGGCTACAACCACAATGGGTGATGGAAATCAGTCCTCTAGTACAAAGCAAAAAGAGGAAGATGTGGCCATGATGTACAATGGAAATCTGGCACCCAATGCCAAGCAGGAAGACGACCTGAAGATTAGAAATCCGATAGGCAACACCGACGAGGCTTCTACTAGCAAGCAAAACTATGCAATGATGGAGATAAAAGAGGAGGAGACAGATGATGAAAATGATGAAAATATAGTTGCCTGGGTGGAATCCATAGAATTTAAGCTTTATGAAAACGAACTTTGCTCGAGAAGACAAGAGCTCATCATGACCATCCCCATAGTTCCCCAAAATCATCGCCAAGGTGACAATGAAACCTATGAGCCCAGGATCATCTCAATTGGTCCTTATCATCGAGACAAGCCTAGGCTCGAGCCCATGCAGGAGCATAAATGGGGGTATCTGGAAGCAATCCTCCACCGTTACAGTCGACTCGACCGTAACAGTCGACAATTGTTGACAGACTGCATCCACGGAATTAAGGCTATGGAGGCGCACGCGAGAAGCTGCTACTCGGAGGAAATCAAGATCAAAAGTAAGGACTTTGTCGAAATGATTTTGCTTGATAGTTGCTTCCTCATTGAGTGCCTTCGTCAAGTAAAGAGTGGGACTTCATTGGATGCGGTGGACGACCGAATCTGGATGGAACCGGTAATACGTCATGACCTGCTCTTGTTAGAAAATCAGCTTCCTTTCTTTGCTGTAGAACAGATATATTGCATGATCACTGCTGAAAGCCCCGATCAATTCATGGACCTTGCTCTCTATTTTTGCACTCTTGTCTCCCCCGTCAACACAAAAGGCCTTACTCTCAGTAAATCATCCATCCCTCAGTTGCAATTCCGTCATTTCCTCCATCTTTATCACTGGTTTCTTTTCTCTTCCACGAACTATGACTACTTCAGGAAACATTCATTAGTTACAATCAATCCATCGCAGAAATCAATATGCACAGTACCTAGTGCAACGACCCTCGAAGAAATGGGGATCAAGTTCACAAAGAAAACAGTGGAGACTCCTAGCAAATTGGATGTGACTTTCAGTGATGGAGTCATAAGAATCACACCTTTGTTCATAGACGCTTTTACTATTTGTCAATTTCGAAACCTCATTGCTTTTGAGAAGTTCAACCCTTACATGGAGCCTCGGTTCACGGCATTTGCTAAATTCATGGATTACATCATCGACACATCTAGGGATATCGCACTGCTCCGGAAGAAAGGCATTATGGAACATGCGTTTGGCAGCGATGAAGAAGTTGCCACCATCTTCAACCACTTAACCAGTGGGACTTTCGATTTCCAATCCTCAGAACTGACAAAAATGTATAAGGCCGTGGATAAATATTGCAAAAGCAAGAGTAACTACTGGCTGGCAGTCTTGTTGCGAGACCATTTTGGCAGTCCATGGAGAACTATTTCCTTGGTAGCTGCCGTCATCCTCCTTTCTCTCACCTTTCTTCAGACCTTTTCTGTGTACTCCTATTTTAGGCCTCCATCTGCATCTAAATCTTAGTTCCATCAGTGAGTTAACTACTGTGTCTTATGAAAATATACGTTCATTTGTTCACAGCAGTTCACAAAAAGGAAGGATTCTTCATGTTGGCAAGTGGTTCATTTATGATTAGTAGCCACTTCAATCAATGTACTTCCAAGGCAAGAATTATTTTCTTCTTCTGATGTATATCTTGACAAGTAGTAACTTTTGAAAAACGCTCTGCGCCCTTGTTTTCTATGTATTTGGTGAGAGTTCTGCATGTGATATATATAGGAAAGTTTTCAGGTATTGTTGGTAAGAATTACAAATTTGTTGTGGCTGTTACATCACATTAAACTCTTGAAAAATGGCCCTAAGATTTATCCCTCCGAATTTGAATGAAAGGTGGGAAAACTGATTGGTTGCTGATAACTGTAGACTCCCTTGAACAGTTCCTAGGAGCCATCCTTTTGAAATTGAATGAGAGGCAGGAAGGCTGGTTGTTTTAATGCTGTCTGCTATCTTGAGACAATTCTGCAATAACTTGAGATGACTCTCTAATTACAAGGACATGTACCGCTCACTACAGTAACTCCTGTTGTGATTTTGACATCACCCGTTGTGCACACACATGAATAATAAGATCAACAAAGTCAACCACACACAAGAAAAAACAGAGATTTACGTGGTTCACCCAAACAGGGCTACGTCCATGGGCACAGAAACGATCATCTTCACTATCACAAGTAAAGCATACAGAGACTCTCATTCTCTTACATCGTCTCACCTACGTGGTGTGGGAACACCAAGGGCAAGAGAGCTTTCACCTCTCTTCAGCGTGCAAGATGTAGGGTTACAGACTATACATATATATAATCTCTGCTTTCTTGACCAGCAAGAAAGTTTCGGTACAGTTACCAAAATACCCTTCACCTTAAATCGTCCCTGGCTAACCCAGTGGACTCATCCAGCTAAACCGGAATACAAGACATAAACCCAACAATCTCCACCTTGGCTTGGATTTCGTCCAACTCAAGCCACCATGAGATAAAACCGAATATGTCTTCGCATACCTTGCTGAATGGTACGTCATTGCACCGACAATGCAGTCTTCTTCCTTCAACATTCTGACATGTTGTACGAGCACATGAACTTTGAACAAAGTTCATCTTCTCGTCAAACTCCACCTCGAACTTAAAGCTCGAATCCATTGACGAATCTGAGTGATATCAATATCTAAATCACTCACTATTTTGCCCATTTTCAACATTACGATGAAGATCCAACCACCACAAGCATGCAAACAAAGCAGATCAGGAATACAACTCCAGATGACTTCATAATTGCAGAAACCTCTACCTCCGAGCGGTAAAAAAACTCCATTTGACCGGGCCTCCGATCAATCAACCAAATGTTTGCAACTGCTGACGCATCAACTCCTCATTACTGCTTCTTCGGCTTTGGCAAGATGAATAACATCACATGTGATCCGAAAAGAATGTGAACTAAACGAACAACTTCATTTGAATCAGCAAACCCTTTACAACTAGGACGGCGACTCCTACTAATGGTTTGCAACAACAACTAGGTCAAGTAGACCCGATTCTGACCAGAACCCACATTTGTTCAGATCTTCTCCACAAGACTTCTGCACTAAACTATAGATCTCATCAACACGAGCACGCTGGAAAAAACGGATCTGAAATCCGAGTCCAGATGGCTTCATTATAGCAGAAACAAGTTTCTACACTCCAATCAGTCATACCACCTCATTGACCATCAAACAGTCAATCACCCTCTTCCAATGCGTAGATCTGCTCGAAATGAGTCATTAGTCGCAAACAGATCTCTGATCGGACATCGGATGATCAAGATATCACAGAAACAATTTCAGCCGTTTAATCTGATCAAATCTACCTGTTGACCATGCTGACGTCACTAATGATGTCACTGGCTGTTCTGCTGGGCTTCTGACGTGGACCCAGGTCGGGTTCACCTAACCCGCAACTGAACTGAACTGCTGGATTGAACTGCTGGGCTAGGCCTGCAGCACGGGTTGGGGCTGACCCAACCCGAAACCCGGAACCTGTTCTGCCGGGTTTGTTTACACAGGTTGGGACAGACCTAACCCAAAACCACGGAACCGACTTGGGATTTAAAATCCCAAGTCATCTTCAACCTGGAGTCCTCTGCAACCAAGTTGCAGACGGAACGTGCAGACCCCGTCTGCTACGGCTCCGACGGATTGCTGATGATACGGCGACCAACGGCGGTTCGTGGCGATTGCACTGACGACAGAGCGGCAACCAGTCAGGGAAGGAAATCGACACCGGCGGATTCTTCTGGTAGCTTCCGCCGATTGAGAGGCCCAAGCTCAGTTCGATCTCAGTTTCTTCTGCCGCCTCCAAATCTAGAATTCCCGTCATTGCAGAGAGGAATCAGATCTAGGGTTTTTGATGGCTCTTCGTCTTCCTTCCTCTGTTCTCGTCTCTGAAACAGGAAACTAAACCCCCTGCCATAGTTCAGGGGCGTCCGGTGGCTTGGTGGGAAATCCAGCAGAATGACCAAGAATACAGCGGCACCGATAGGGTAGAGAGAACTCCGACGAACGTTCCGGTGAGTTTTTTCTTTTCTTTTCTTTTCTTTTCTTTGCAGCAGTTCAAACCTTCCACCGTTTCTTGCAGCCGTCTAAACCTTCCACCGCCAATGACAACTGCAGTAATCAACTCCAAGATCTGAACTGAACCTGTGAATCCTTTTTCCTCCGATCCTAGTGAGAACAAAGAACCCAATCTCGTCTTCTTCTTCTCCAATGGTGGCCCAACCAGAGATCACGAACTTGATCTCTCTTCTTTTCTGTTTCGAAAATAGAAATCCAAACCCTTTGACAAGGATTCAATCAGTTGATCTTCATGCACACAACCTTCAAGCCACTGAGCGATATCCACCTCGCTTAGAAACCCGAGGAACACCACCTCGGCTCTAATACCGCTTGTTGCGATTTGACATCAATCATTGTGCACACACATGAATAACAAGATCAACAAAGTCAACCATACACAAGAAGAAACAGAGATTTACATGGTTCACCCAAACATGGCTACATCCATGGGCACAGATACGATCATCTTCACTATTACAAGTAAAGCATATAGAGACTTTCATTCTCTCACATCGTCTTACCTACGTGGTGTGGGAACACCATGGGCAAGAGAGCTCTCACCTCTCTTCAGCGCGCAAGATCTAAGGTTATAGACTATACATATATATAATCTCCGCTTTCTTGGCCAGCAAGAAAACTCCGATACAATTACCAAAACACCCGTGACCTTAAACCAGTCCCTGGCTAACCCAGTGGACTCATCCAGCTAAAGCGGAATACAAGACATAAGCCCAACACTCTCATTTTCTTTTAACTAATAGTTCGAGAACAAGTAAGTTCAAAGCCTAACCTAAAAACAGAGCAATCTGCATTTCTCAGAATTTCGAAGGAAAGCTAATGAAAAGCATTTTAGTAATCAACCATTCGATCGATAGTATTTGTGAAAAAAACGAAACGCATGTTGTAGTTTGCAAATAACATTCCACGGGGTAACCCACCTTGTAGCAACCACTCACCACTGCTACTAGCTTACATGACTTGGCAACAAAACCTCTCGTTCCCATGAATTAATTACCCACTTAATCTTGTCGCAGTGACTATGCAGTCATAACACCACTGTTTGAGTTGTGGTTATGAATTCGCTGATCACATTTTTGCAATAGTGTCTCAATACACACTTCATATTTCTATAATAGTGTCTCAATACACACTTCACATGTCTGCAATAGTGTCTCAATACACGCTTCACATTTATCTTCACTTAAACCAGTGTTAGTGCATTTTCATGTCTACTTTGCAATTCGTTGTTTCGATGAAGGAACTGTTTGCATACTTATTACTGAATGTCTAGGATAGTATTGAATTCCAATGAATGTCATAGAAAAGGGATGGTTCATTGGAAGAATGGAATTCACAGAAAAGAGGTGGTTCATCCATGGAATCAACAGTGGTCTATCACTAAAGGAGGTCTAGATGAGTTCATCACTTCCCTATGATTTGATTTACTAGATTAATGGGTGAGTAAATTTCCTGTTAAAAGGAGAGACTATTTGAAGCCCCTTGCAGACCTTTACTTTTTTCTACCACACTTTGATAGAAAGGCATTGCTAAGAAATCCTAGGAATTTAAGACTAAACAAATGGATCATAAGGAAAAACTAATTACCCAATTACCTACATAAAGAAAAACTAAAATTTCGGACTTTTTTCCATAGAGTGTTGGGGCATGTCCATGGAACGATGATCTGGGACATACCATGTCAACTCTTTCCATGGAGGGCAGAGGCCGCAGAGCCCTCATTGCTGCCCTCGCCTTACAAAAGCAGAATTCCATTCAATAGTGGAAAATTAAAGCACTGTGTGCTCAAAATTCCTTTCCTTTTCCCATACCGTGCAGTGCTACAAATGATACAGCATTACATTCTATTTTTATCTTATTGGCCGTTCATATGAATCAGCTTTTAGGATTTCGAATGATTTGAAATTTGTCTAGTAACTTTTATTTCATACTCCATCCTACTCCTCAATAGGTTATAAATCATTCCTACAAATTACACCCATCTTGAGTTGTCGTCATTTTTCTCTCATGTTCAATGGAATGCACTTGCAACTTGCTTTACGGTAGTGTCAAGCCTAAAATGTCCATCTCCATGGAACTCTTCACCAAAGCTTCTGTATATACTACCATTCTTTTCATTTATCATCGAGCAACACAAGGATTCTCCAAAACCTGCAGAAAGTCACTATCCCTTGACTAGACGTACACTCGTCTCCAATTGATGTGGTCCGAGTCTCTTATTTATGTCAACAGCGTTAGATATGATCACAAGATGATACGCCCAAGGAAAACTCAACAATGAATTGAATATTTGAATAAATCCAATCCAAATGTGTTGCTAGACATGGCAAACACCTGCCTAATCCCAACATAAATGGCTTTCTAATTATTAATGAAGATTGAATATTCACATAAGTTGAATTCTAAGAAATCGATAATAAGAAGAAAAAAGTTAAAATAGAAATTTTATTAGCATTAATTGTATGGAATAGGAAAGCTTGTTTTTTAAGATTTGTATTTCGAAAAGCCAAATTGTTACCCATCCATTACCTAGTAAATCGAATCTTAGGAAAGTGAGAGTCTATTCTGGATTTATACTTCACTCCTCACTTGTTTAATATTCGTTAACTATTTAACATATGAAACCTCAGAAATTCAATATAGCGCCAGCAAAGGGGCCATAAGCCAGTTCAATAAAGAAGTTTCAACAGAAGTATTGCAATTCATCTCACGCTTCTTCACTAGAATGTAAAGGTCAGCGCCCAAGACATGATGTCTACACTTAAACTAGACAGTTAACTAGTTTTGCACAGACCAGTATCACCTGAATCAACTTGTCACGGATAGAAACCTAGATTCAACAAGATCTAGGGTTTTGTATCAACCTGTTGAGGAAAAATAAAAAGAAAGAAAAAGAAGGAAAAATAGGAAAGGAAGAGAAGGAAGAAGAATTGCATGAAGAGCAAAGAGAATAGTCACTCCAACAAGGTTGGACGACCACTACAATATAGCCATTCATTAATTCTTGAAATTACAAAAAAGTACCCAGATATTATTAAATTTATATCCACGCCCCTACCTTGTTCCAGAATAACATATTAGTCTTACTCTAACTTATAACACCCCCCTCAAGTTGGTGCATAGATATTGACCAGGCTCAGCTTGGAAAAAACATGATGTAACTTACTTTGCTGACTGCTTTAGTAAAAAAGTCAGCTAATTGATCATTAGTACGAACTTCCCTGATAAAGTGACAATCAATTTCCACATGCTTTGTCTATTCATGGAGAATTGGATTTTAAGCAAGTTTGATTATTGAAGTAATATCACAAAACACATTCATTGGACCACTTTGTTTGAAGCCTAACTCTTCCAGTAATGTTCTCATCCATAGTAGTTCACAACACCCATGAGCTACAACCCTATACTCAGCTTCTGCACTAGACTTGGTTGTAATAACTTGTTTCTTACTTTTCCAATCGACAAGATTTCCTCCAACCATTGTACAGTATCCAATGGTAGACTTTCCATCTGTCAATGATCTGGCTCAATCAACATCAGTAAATGCAAAGGCATTCGCATGCCCATGTGACTTGTAAAGGAATCCTTGACCTAAGAATTCTATGCAATGCAGTTAAATGATCAGTTCTGGGAGCATGCATAAATTAACTAACCAAACTAACAATATAAAAGATATTAGGCCTTGTGATGGTAAGATAAATTAGTTTCCGCACTTATCCTTGATACATCCTCTTATCTTGAAGCAACTCTCCACTTCCTAAGTGTAGACCATGATTTTGTTCACTTGGTGTAGCAGCTAGCTTTGCACCTAACTTCCCTATCTCTTTAAGAAGGTTAAGAACATACTTCCTTTGAGATATAACAATTCCATTCTAAGACCTAGTGACTTCAATCTCAAAGAAATATTTTAACAATCCTAGATCTTTGATCTCAAACTCCATGTGTAGAAATCATTGAGTTTGGAAATTTCATCGACATCATTTCCAGTGACAACTGTATCTTTGACATACACCATAAATATGACCACCTTCATATCATTCCTTTTCACAAAGACAATGTAATCTGAAAAACATCTGTGAAACCCATATTTCAGCACAGCTCTACTAAATCTCTCAAACCATGCTCAAGGTGATTGTTGGAGTCCATATATAGACTTTTTAAGGAAACAAACCTTGTCTTCCTGCCCCCTAACAACAAAACTAGGTGGAGAATCCATATAGACTTCCTCCTTTAACTCCCCATGTAGAAAAGCATCTTTTACATCTACTTGGTATAATGGCCAATGACAATTTGCTGCTAGAGATAGTATAACTCTGACGGAAGTTAGTTTAGCAACTTGGGAGAAAGTTTCAAAGTAATCAACCCCACAAGACTAAGTAAAGCCTTTTGCAACAAGACATGCCTTATATCTATTAATTGTATCATTAGAATTATACTTCAAATTAAAAACCCACTTACACCCAACGGTGCATTTTCCTTAAGGAAGAAAAGTTAGCTCCCATGTATTATTTTTTTCCAAAGCTACCATATCTTCCACCTTTGCCTCCTTCCACTTAGGGTGAATAAGAGATTTAGTGTCACAACCCAAGCACAGGAGATCGGGGTTAGCAAAAACCTAACCAGCAACATACGTACTCCCGTGCATATGCACTTAGACCTGGTCTAGATGCACACGCACAAGGGAAAACACACGTGCAACACAAGTTACGGAAGCTGCAAATATCAACATGTGACACGAGACACACAAGAAACAAAAGGAATGATATCCAAAGACTAACATAAAGGTTAGAACATACAAATTGGGATCCAATCACGATGTATAGAACATGAGTACAATCAATGACATGAAAAGAAAGCAATATGCATGCACGCAGAAAACAGTCGTGCTCTGGTGGAGTGATAACGCACACTCCGCGATCTTGAAGAGACAGCTGGAGTCTCCCCTGCAAACTGACGACCGACAAGAATACGGTAGAGGGTACCTGAACCTGCAACACCAAGGACAACTCATGAATACGACGATTCAGCAAAGTATAAGCAGTAACAAGTTAACACGTGTGGTCTCTAATAGAAGAAAAGACATAAATAATCATAACATGTCATTGTCGTAGTCTAGGCAGTTGTGCATTCAATTTAACATATGCTCTGTGAATCAATGTATACGTAACATAACATGTACATGTACATATTAGGTGGCAACTACGTAGGCCATATGCTCCCAAAGTAGGGATCTTGTAAACGTGATAAGAACACCATGGGCCAGATGGGTCTCGGTTTCCTGAGGTCCGGATTCCCCAAGACATGTCCTTCTGCAGTAAGGCAATACAAACTATACCAAAGTCACCCAATCGAGATCCTAAGGCTGAGGCTTAGTAATGCCGAACCATATCAAGTCAATCAATATAAGAACATGCATATCATACCGTGCATATCATTGCGTGCATAGCTTAACATGTATATCTTATCAGAATGTGACGTGCGCATCTTGTTAAGCCTATATCAAACAGATGCAAGAGGTCATACGAATGAAACAATCAAATATATCAAACTGAACAGATCGAACAAACAACATAATGGATTCCAACAGAGTAGAAAGCATTAGATTAACCAATCATGAGTATCAAATAGTAATATCGAACATGCAAGACCGCTGTTCCACCCGGGATTGACCATGGACAGAGCCAGGATAATCCAATCATTTGCCCCAGCGCAAAACGCGTATAAGAGGGCAAGAACCGAAGTCAATATGCCATGCAATCAGATTTTCTTGTAAGGATCACAAGCTTCTACTAGCCAATCCTATTCTAGTTATCCAATGTTTCTAATCGTGCATGATGATGTAGTTTTAAGTTGTCCGATGCACTGTTGTCTAGTGTTGTAGTATATCTGGAATGTGCACCGAAGTCCCTTAAACCAACACCCATGGGGAGGTGCTAAACAACCGGATAACGTCCATGAATGATTCGCAGCCCTCGAGATCATTCAAGTCATACATTTAAACCATTGGGCAAGTCTAGGTGATCTACATTCTATCATGAAAGCCATATCAGTCTCTTCCTTATGCCTATCCTTGTTCTTCATTTTTCAGGGGTGATACGGCTTAGCCATAGGCATCTTACGGCGTAGCCATAATCTACACTGCGGCTCCACTGCGATTCCCTTTACTGTTCATCCGCAAGTACAGTTCACCCGTATTTTGTTCTACGGCTTAGCCGTGTGTTATTCTACGGCTTAGCCGGGCCGTAGAAGGTCTGTCAATTGCTTGCTTTCAGTTAATTTAGAAAAAGGCACCCTATACTGATCTATGGCTGGGTCACGGCTGAGATACGGCTTAACCGTAGGAAAATATACGTCTTAGTCGTGTCCTGGCCGTAGAAGAAAACTGGGTTTTTCCCTCTCTGGACTTTAAGCCGAAGATGACTTACGGCTTAACCGGGGTACACACGGAAGCAATTTCTGAACTGATTATAGAATCACTGAAACACATCCAAACTGACGAAATCACATGTAATAGAGGGAATGATCATAAGATGGGTTGTAAACATCATTCATAAGCAAGAATACACTATTTAATCTTAATCAAACACATACCCATGTGGTTTAGCCAAGTTATGCTTGTACTTGCCTCAAATGAGTTCAAACACGATCTTGTTGTCCTTGGGCTAAATTCTCACACTACCAACCAGTTTCTAATCGCCATGCATGCAAGGAAAAAAGAAAAGAGAATCGTGAGTACAGTACCAAGCAATCATGAGAACAAGAGGAAGAAGGAAGAGAAGAAGCACAGCAAGAAACTCAAGCTCACCTCCAATCACACGAGTGATACTCGACGTGGACATGCACCGATGCTCTCCCTGACTTGATCGACAGAAAGTAAGGAGGAACGAGAAAAAGAAGAAGACTCGAGAAAGAGAGAGAGATCTGTGACAGAGAAGAAGAAAAAGGTCAGTAGACTTATAAAGATAAATATCAAGGCCAATTTGCAATAAAGTCCAATCGTTCCAATTTAATTCCAGTTCGAGTCAATTGCGGGTCTAACGGAAACAAGTGACATATTTGGCAAATGACGTAGTTACGGGAATCAACAAGCATAATAAAAGACATGCGTTAATACCAAGATGATGCATGAAGGACGACATCGAACAAAATTGAATATTACGAAAAAGGGCTTATGTCGACCTAAACCAGATTAAACGCAACCCAACTACCTATCTATAACCTGAAACCAAACAAAAACAAGGACAAAACACAATTAGCAACCAAATCATCAGGAATTAGCTGCTAATCCAGATCAAATCGGGTCGGAGTGTTTCATTTAGACACATGCTTGGGTATTTAAGTGGTGTCAAGTTTTGAAACAAATGTGCAAGAGCTAGGTGAAAGATGATCATAAGATACAATCTTTTGAAGGGGGTAATGAGCAATCCAAGATTTTTTACCTTTTAGCACTGCAATAGAGAGATCTAATTCAGTAGAGAAAGTACCTAAGATTGGAAGAATTTAAGTTGGTCTGGAGTGTGAAGATATAGATCAAGGGCATCCGAGGATGGGGTAGATGAGATTAACGGTCTGGTACATTTTATTTAGTAAACTTGTAATGGTCGGTGATTTTTCTTTATCGCTTCACTTTCCTCTAGAGCTTTGGAGTCAAGACTTTTATCTTCTGTTGATTCATAATTTACTAGGTAAGTTGGTAGAGCAATAAAATCAACAAGAGGTGCATGATCCTTTTCACTCCCATCTGGCAACAATTCCTTACTTACTAAGGAGTAGAATGGGATGTCTTCATGGAAGCTAACATCTACTATAACAAATATAGGATCATTCTTCCTCGGAACATAACACTTATATCCTATCTAAGAACTAGGATATCCAACAAACAGACGTTTGACCGCCTTTGGATCCAACTTATCCTTTAGGAATATGAACACAAAGCATGTACTTCTAAAGATTGTTGGTGGTATTGGTAATAATGGCGCCGTAGGACATAAGATTTCTATAAGGCTCTTTCCTCCCAAAATCTTTGAAAGCATTTAATTTATTAAAAATGTTGTTGTTAAAACTCCATCAAACCAAAACGATTTAGGAATATTCATCTCAAACAAAAGAGCCCTTGTGACCTACAATAGATGTCTGTTCTTATGTTCAACAACACCATTTTGTTCTAGTGTATATGCACATGAGGTTTGCAATTCAATGCCATTTTTAACAAGATAATCTTGAAAAATATTTGAGGTATACTCTCCACCATTGTCAAACCTAAAGGCCTTAATCTCCTTCTCAAACTTTACTTCAATTAATTTATAATATGTCTAGAACACATATAAGACCTCATCTTTAGATTTCAGAAGACACACCCAAGTTACTCTGGTGGCGTCATCAACAAAAGTCACAAAATATCTATGACCATAAATAGATGGAACAAGAGCATACCAAACATCAAAACAAATGAAATCAAATGGGGAAGTACTTCTTTTATTAACATTAATTGAGTACATAGATCTCTTATTCTTGGAAAACTGACAAGCATCACACCTCAAACTACTATCATGTTTATTTCTAAAATTCAGAAAGGACATATGTTTAAGACATTGCATCAGCACATGACCAAGACAACAAAGCCACAAAGACACTTTATTGTCATCATTAACTTCGTTTACGGAACTCTTGACTCTACATTCTCCAAGTCTAAGACTTAAGACCATTTCTCTCACTACCACCACCAATCTTCTGCCCTGTCCTCAAATCCTGAAACACACAATAGGAAGAGTAAAAAGAAACACAACAACTAAGATGTTTGGTTATGGCACTAACGGAAAAACGATTAAATGAGAAATTTGGAACAAGGAGAACAGAGGATAGAGATAAGCTAAGTGAGATGCAGACAGTTCCATTCCCAGTTATGTGGTTGTAAGAACCATCAGCAATTCTCACCCTTCCAGCAGTAGTATTAGTGTATGATTGAAACTCAAAATGAATACCTGTCACATGGTCTGTTGCCCTTAAATCAATCACCCAAGTGGAAGAAGAAGCAGAGGAAGCAAATGCAGTAAGCTTTTGATAAGATGCCATACCCACTGAAAGATCCTGAGGTGCACCTTTGAATGCAGCCAATCTTTAACAGAGATTAGTAAGCTTATCCTTCCAAATTTGTGAATTAGATCTAATAGAAGCATCTTGATCAATTGGGTGCTCTGCTTCTACCAAGGATTGAGATATATTTCATGAACAACTGTACAGATCCCAACAATTCTCATTTGCATGCCAATACCTTCCACAATGAATACAATAAGGTTTGTCACGATTAGAGTTAAACTGTCCACTACTCTTTCAACCACGACCGACATTTTCACCATTGCGTCCACCTCCACGATGATTTCCATGACCACATCCTTAACCTCTACTAGGTTCGCCGTAATTACTACTTCCTGTATTTGACATTGTATTGCTCACACTATTGTTTATGAGAACAAACCTCTCAAGAGTAATGTCGGGCTTAGACATCATAACTGTATGATGACTTTCCTCTCCTTGTAATAGAACAAAAACAGTACCAATGGGAGGTAGAAGGTCTTGACTTGTCACTTGTGTATGAATGGGTTCATATCCTGGGTTAAAACCACCCAAAAGCTCAAAGATATGTTGGGGTTTTAGTAATTTTGTTTGTTTCTTACGACAATAGGGGTTTTAGTAATTTTGTTTGTTTCTTACGACAATAGGGTTCAGGGCTCATATACGACTCCAACTCTCTCCACGATGCTCGGAATCAAGAGTTATAATCTCCAACTGATAGGTTTACTTGTTTAAAATCAGCAATTTCCATTTTCAATTAAAAAATCTTGGCTTTATTCCTCTTCTGTGCATAAGAAGCTTCAATAGCCTCGCAAAGTTCTATTGCAGTTTCTGAATACTTAAAACTTTTTGTAATACCTTCTTCCATCAAATTAAGAATCCAGTTCATGACCAACATATTTTCTGAAATCCAGTCTAAATATTTAGGGTCGTCTTTATTTGGTTCCTTGATACTACCATTAATATAGCCTAGTCTCTTTGAGCATCCAATAGCCATTCTAGCAAAATAGGCCCAATCCTTATAATTAGCACCATTAGAAAGACTTGGTGTTATCCTTGCATTAGGATTAACAACATTTTGGAGAAGTTGTTGGCTGGATCCCGTAGAACTTTCACCGTTGGACTCTATTTAGAGTTGTTAACTGATTACCAACTTGATGAACCTAGAAAACAAAAAAATGGCATACACACCAACACAGATCAACAGCCAACAACAAACGAATGGCAAACCAACAACAGCTAGCCTTATCTCAAACTAGCAGCAGACCAACAACTAACATGAAAATACATAGCACCCAACATAAATAAAAAAACAACTGCCATATCAAACCAGCAGTAGAGAGGGGAATAGTGGAAGGGGAGAAACCAATCCCAACAGCTAACAATAAACAATCTTAGCAGCCATATATTTGACACATGCATCACCAAACAAAAACAAAAAAAGGTATTAGGCGACCCATATTTTAACCACTAGAAGGCTATCTTCTCTTTGATAAGAACACAATCCAAGAATCCAACTCCTAGGTTAGATGTGTGTTCTATTTAGTCTAGTTGATGCAAAGTTTGAGCCAGATCAAACCATTGATCGTGAAGTTCCACGCATCTGATCAAACTGATTCCATGAAACTCTCAATAGTAACATAGGAAGAGCAACACACCTCTAGATGCTAAAAAAATTCCTAAAAAATACCACAATCCTTAGAAAAACTAGACAACCAAGGATGAACTAATACTTAATGCTTTCATGAAGAACCAGGGTAGGCCATTGTTGATCAGGCTTGATCTGTGTTACAAAAACACCCAGCCAACATGGGTTTGTGTTCGGCTAGGGCTGAATCAATCCAAAGCCTTTGAAAAAAATTAGATCTAGACCACTCGATCTCTTCTTATGAAAGTCTCCTTCTTGCTGCCAAGCTTTGATACCAACTTAGAAACCTAGATTCAACAAGATCTAGGGTTTTGTATCAACCTATTGAGGAAAAATAAAAGGAAAGTAAAAAAAAAAGGAAAAATAGGAAAGGAAGAGACGGAAGCAAAATTGCGCAAAAAGCAAAGAGAATAGTAACTCCAATAAGGCTGGACGACCACTACTATACAGTTATTCATTAATTCTTGAAATTACAAAAAAGCAGCCAAATATTATTAAATTTACATCCAAGCCCCTAACCTATTCCAGAATAATATATTAGTCTTACTCTGACTTATAACAATTACCTCCTACAGTTATGCCTTTGCAATTGCTTATCTACACAACCATTGTCCCTATCACCCACTAACAAATTGTGTTGTCATTACCAAAAATAAACAAACTGTGTTGTCATTATTGCCTATCTAACCCACTTGCATTAAGATTCAGCACCTGAAGCACACTGCCATCAGTTCCATCCATGTCCATAACTACAACCATGTAACACTCCAACCCGAGCTAATTAAGATTATTGACTAATTAAACTTGATTAGTAGCTAATTAATCCCAAGTTAATATAAATAAATATTTCTAGTGATGTTTAAGTTAAGATAAGATTCTTTTGTCTTATTAGAGTCTAATGGGTTGAGTTCAAATCGTGATTGGGTAGTTTAGGTTAGGTTTATCCTCAATTAGGTAGATGGAGCTCTTTTTCATCATTTTAGATTTTTTGGTTTTGCTTCAAACATGCATCTCATTGATACCATCGCATTCGTCTCATTGAGCTCGTCAACTTTCATCTTTGACTTGCACTCATTTGACCTTAATTGAAGCAAGTCTATGAAGTACTAGTACAGGTAACAATATGGGTACACCGATATGGCAAAAATCTAAAAAAAATAAGATACGAGTACAACTTGGGTACGACCATTAAAAAATTAGATTTTTTTTAATTTTAATAATGCGATATACTAATAAATATAAGTTAAAATCCTTAGATGCAACAAACCAACAACTACTTAATACCATTACAAATTCAACCTATAAACTATAATTTAATGTCAAAAGGCACACACAGGCTGAGAGTTTAATGTCATTACGACAAAAACTATAAACCAAAGCACTAAAAATGAAGAAAACATCAAAGCAATTCCTATCAAGCTAAAAATCTTTACTATTCACATCCAGTCATTCATCAATTTCAACTTCATCACCTTCGTCAAATAATATAGATTCCATGTCAGGCTCATCAAATCAAATATCTGCAATTTCAAGTAAGCCAATACCCTCCAGTGAATCAAATGCATCTCCACCAATGTCCCACAGCTTGCTCTCTCCTTCCATGTATTGTCGACTCCTCATTGATAGGAGACGAATCTTGTTATGTAGTAAAGACCAAGTCTTCACAATGCTATAGTGTCATTTTGTTCTTTCTCATGGTGTGAATAAAAGAGTAGGTACTCCAATTCCTTAATGAGGAACATGGCTGACTAAGTAATTTCAATGCTAAAGATTAGAGAATAGGTGCAGAAAACCCATGTATACACCACCAAACAATTGGTACCATTACTCCTCTATCAAATTTTGAATCAGATTCCCCAAAAGTACCATGCTGTAAGGGATATGTACCCATGTTGTACCCAAAAAGTCAAACTCATAAACAAAATGTACCAAGTACATTTATCCATACCCGGTACGTATTTAGCTGTACTCATAACCGTACCTAATACAGATCCATACTTGGTACTGGTATGTGTACATTTTTTGAGTACCCATGCTTCATACAAGCCGGTGGACCCTCATTTGACTCAAGCTGAAAATATGAATTGAAACTTGGACCTTCTTGTAAATTTCAAAAATCTAAAGCTATAAAACAACTCAACCTTCATTTCACTCGAACATTGCTCTCCAAGTTTACAGCAGGTCCAAGTTTTCTTCCTTTTTCTATTGGAAATTATGGCAAGGAAGCTATGCATGTTGGATTAGAGAGTATCATCTTCATCCTCATCATCATCTTCTTCCTTAGCTTTGAATTACTAAAATTTCTCTTTCCACCTTCCATCAGCCATCAAAGGGGAGGGCCTTTGGTTTTTCTTGGATTTCCAAATTGTAAAGGAGTCTTCGAGCCTCAAAGGAGGACAAGCAACTCATTCTTTTCATCAATTTCATGTTTTCCTTATGTTAGGGTTTAGAATTGGGATTTTCTTCTAAATTGAGTCAAGGAAAGGGATTGGCATACCAAAGCTTGAATAAGTTGCAAGTATAAGCTAGTTTTGTGTTGAATACATGCTAGTACCTTGTGAATGATTGTTAATCAATGGATTCGATTTGCTTTTCTAGAATTTTAGCCTCATTTGCTTATTTAAGATTTGTAGAATTGATATAATTGGGTACGAAATGAGCAAAATGGATGTGGAGTGAATTAATAGGATGGTTATAAGTGTAAGGAAGTTAGAATTGGTAAGTTGAATACAGGAAAAGCAAAAGAAAGGCAAAAAAATTAGTTTTGGATTGATTTGGCTCAGAGCAAATTGCTCCAGGGCCGATCGATTAGACCAAGGTCCGATTGATCGAATTCTGTCATTAGACAGTGTCCAATTGATCGATCAGGTACCCTATGTATCCCCTTATATTTTTATTGTTTAAAATTAAAATTGGCTTTCAAGTAGGGCCTAATGTTACCCCAACGAGCCCTAATATTTCTTAATGTTAACCTAAGGGTTAATTATGATGAAAACTACAAACTGTAGCACTATAGGGCAATAAAAGACCTAATAGTGCCTTAGTTTGGGATATTAAAACTCTGATAAAATTACCCAATGGTAATTAAATATGCATGAATAGTCTTGGCTAGGATTATTTATGTATTATCACTCGTATGTCAGGCACTTAACCATGGGTGTTGGTTTAGAGGACTTTGATACACATTTTGTACACTATAACACCAAACAACACTAGCAATGTATTAAATAACTTAAAACTACATCGAAATGGATGTCTAGAGGCTACATATGATAAGTTTTAGGTTGGCTAATAAATTCCTTGATTCCCTAAATTATACTACACTGCATATTGTAAATCCGAACATTGATCTCTCAAATTGTACTAAATGATCATTTATAATGATACTGAATTGATCAACTCTACTATATTTCAATTGATAATGAATCATTGTTTCATTGATAGTGAATTCATATTTCAAATTGAGTAAATTGACTGAATTAGACTGGAATCGAACATGATTGAATTAGATTAGAAACTTACTCAATTTATAATGTTTGATTCAAATTTGGCAGCTCTACTTTGCTTCACACTTATAAGACTCGACAGGGTCAAATAAGGAGAGATTGGAATCGTTGTCACTGTGGTTGATATCTGGGACACTAGAACCTCAAAACTAGGGACCCTAGTGTAAGCAAGCATGGGCACTAGTGTACCCACAACAGGATCCTTGCTAGGAGAATATAGAAACATGTACTAGCCGATTTGATTATATTTTTATTATTGATTCATAAAGGATGTTTATTCTATTGTACAATCTAACCTAGTAGACTATAATTGATCTCTTATAATTCTTTTGCCTATTACTCTATTAGATACTGCTTGTATTACCATAATCATGCTTCTACTTTGCTAAATAGTCTTATTCGCAAGTATTTATCTAGTTTTACAGGCTCAGATCCCGATTTCAGTCCCATAGAGACTGAGAAGACAACGGAGGAGAACCCACCATTTCCTTCAAGTCTTGATGAGTGGACAATAGAGGCCCTCTGACTGCCCACTGAATGAAGAGCTACATGAGCCTATCTAGGGATTTGTGTTTTGAGTTTCAAGGACTTTGGTCTTTTGTATCTAGTTGCATATAGAATGTTACATGTATAGTTTGATACTTGTGTAGTTTTCTAGACTTGTATATCGCTTATTATTGTTCATGGTTTTTTATATTGTTTCTTAGACCTGTATAGATATTCATCCTTGTAGCTAGTTGCATATAGGTTTTCAAATATGTTTATAACAGGGATGTACATGTTTCTGATATTTATAATATACATATTTTCTGTATATTGAATGTCTAGTTATGGATTGTTTTCATGTGAGATTGATACTATTTAAATGCTTATTGGAAAATTGAAATTTTATTAACAAGCTTCCACATATTGAGTACTTGGACAGATGCCCGTGTAAGTACCGCACATGTGACAGAATGTAAATATCCCTTGTGAAATTCCGCCTTGACCTCAATTCGAGTGTGAATTTTGTGGGAGTACGCATGTCACATATCAAGAATTACCTAAATCTACTAATTCTTGAACCGGGGTCATAACAAACCATCCAACAAATCATCTTCAAACATTATAATATATCAACACCCTCGTTCGAATAGGAAGCCATTCAAATTTGAAACCCAATAGACAAATGGAATAAACAGACAAAAAAGATAGATAGAGGAAACATGCCTCTTTTGACTTTGATATCATGTTAATAACTAAAAAAACCAAAAGCGTGAACTATTAATGAACAACAAAACAATTTATGACACCAACAATCTAAATATACCTATAGACTAAAAAAGGAAGCATATAACATCATATCCGATACATTTTTTCTTTAGTAAAACCTATGTGCTTGTTGTATCCTTGATGTGTTCCTCATGTATCCATCACATATCTAGGCAACAGAGCCCACAACTAGACATTCTCCTTTAGACCTATCTTTCTTAATCATATTCATGCACCTACACCCATGTAACTCAATAACCATTTTGGGGTTACACATGTGGAAGGTGTTAAGAGAGGATCACCACTCATGATTTGATTATCCAAGTAAGGAAATGGACATACTTAGTGCCCTTGCAGCCATATAAAACTAATTTGGGACTCAGATTTACATCCTATTTGTTTGCCAGGGGTTCAAATGAATTATAAGTATTGTTATGCTATCCAAGGGCCAAATTTGTAGAAGAGTGAAGATCCACAAACGGGTTTGAACTAGTCCCTTATTTTGATTAGAATTCCCACCACCTAAGTGAATCAAATCCTAGAATGCTAAGAGTCCTATCTACATTAGCACCTTATGCCCTTCACTCCTTACTGCATTGATGGATTGGATGTGGAGACTCCATCATGCAGCCGGAGATATATGTGCATTCTGGTGATAGGAAGCTCCGTAGATCTCTTCACCTCTTGTCTTTCCTACGAGAATGGAGAAAATAATCCAACCTAGGGCTCTTTTATCCTTATATAAACAAATCCCAAAGAGTCACACTTATGAAAAACATCTTACATGAGAAACTCACATCTACTGATCATATTGGGAGTCTTATTGTGAGGCCCAAATCAAGTCTTATACTAAAGTGGGATTACAATCTCTGTTAGCGTTTGCCTTGCTTGATCTAACGTGGGACCCGTAGCATGCGGGCCACACGATTTCTTGTAATAATCTTTACTGGTATCTGCCCTACTTGATCTGACATGAGACCCGTGGCATGCGAGCCATACGATTTCTTACAATCTCTCACTTGGCATGAATGTTATGTACATCAAACATTTCTTAGTCCCATACGCATCACATGCCTTACAAAAATCTCTATAAGCAAAGCCTTGGTGAGAGCATCAACTATCAATTCTTCTAAAGGCATATAGAAAATCTCTATATCATTCTTTTCAGCCTTCTCTCTATTAAAATGATATTTTATCTCAACATGTTTTGATTGGCTGTTAATCTTTTACTCATTTACCATAGAAATAGCCGACCTACTGTCTATACTTATTCGGACAGGCTCTTTCTCATTTATTACTTCCAAATCACATATGAAGTACTTTAACTAAAAAACTTCTTGGACTCCTGTACTACAAGCTATATACTCAGCTTTGGCTATTGATATAACCATGGAGGTCTGTTTCTTGCTACCCTAAGAAATTACACATCCTCCAAGGGTAACCACATAGCCGGTTATTGACTTTCTCTAGTCTAAATCACTAGGGTAACCACATAGCCGGTTATTGACTTTCTCTAGTCTAAATCACTAACCCAATCTACATTTGAGTAGTTGCGCAATTCCAGGACTTCACCTTGATAACATAGGTGAAGATTCATTATTCCTTTTCTATACTGCAAAATCCTCTTAACCGCCTGCCAATACTGTAATCTTGGGTTATTTAGGAATTTGGTTACGAGACTCATGACGAATGTAAGGTCCGGTCTCATACACAGTATCGCATATATGCTGCTACCCAAAATTTGAGCATAAAGTTTTAATCTCATCATTTCCCTATCTACTCATTTGTGGGTCCTTTTTCTCTTGACAATTTTGTGCTCTTGCAAATGGGAGTGTTAATTGGTTTACACATAGCCATATCAAACCTTTTCAACACAGTTTCCAAATAGGATCTCTGTGATAAAGTCAATATCATATTCGGACGATCACGGGTTATTTCAATGCTAAAGATATACTCTGCCTCACCCATGTCTTTTATCTCGAATCTTAACTTTAACCATTGTTTGATTTCATTTGTGGCTTCCAACTTATTACTAGCGATCAAAATTTCATCCACATACAATGACAAATATAAATAATAACTCCCACTGCATTTAATATAAAAACATGTGTCTGCACTATTAGGGACAAATCCAATTTCACATATGGCTTGATGGAATTTTCTATAACATTATCTGGGGGCATGTTTTAATCCAGACAATGCCCTATTAAGTTTGTACACTTTGTCCCTACAACTTTGCACCACAAAACCCTCAGGCTGTCTCATATAAATTTCTTCTTCTAATTCGCCATTCAAGAATACTGTTTTCATATCCATTTTGTACAATTTAAGGTCACGACGTGCTACCAATGCTACTAAAGTTCGTATAGATTGGAATTTTACAACTGGAGAAAACGTCCTCTCATAATTTATTCCTTCCATTTGTGTGAATCTCTTAACTACTAACCGTGCTTTACATTTATCCAAGGATCCATCATTCTTGAATTTCTTTCTAAGAACTCATTTACATCTAATGGCTTTCCAATCTTTAGGTAGATCAACCAATTGTCATACTTGGTTGTTTTCAATTAATTCCATCTCTTCTCTTATAGCCTCTAGCCAATACTACGTATCTTGCGCATTGACCACTTGAGAATAGGAGGTTGGATCCAAATCTTGCAAGGTTTCCAATAAACTGCAATAATCATCTAGATATGCCAGTTGTTTCCTCCCCCGAATTAGTCTACCAACTGGCTCATCAGGTTGTTAAATCACCATAAGTGGGCCTTGGCTAGGAATTCTATATCCAACATCCTCTTCATCAAAACCCCCACTTGCATAAACCCTCTTGCCCTTAAAGATTTCATATAATTCCACACTCTGTAGTCTGTCTCTATGACTGACAATCTGATCCTCAAGGAAAAACACATCTCGTCATTCCGTAATTATCCTATTATCGTGATCATACACGCAAAATCCTTTAGAATGTGATAGGTAACCAACGAAAGAACATTTTTTTTCATTTTTACTTACAATTTATGTCTTTCCTGTGGCAGTAGTAGGACGTGTACAAGGCAACCCCAAACTCTCACATGTTCTAATTTCAGTTTGGCACCAGTCCATAACTCATACGGGATATCGGGACCACTCATGGAGGGTACTCTGTTTAAAATATATTGTGTAGTGTTTAATGCTTCTCCCCACAAATACAGAGGAAGACTCGCATGGTTGATGATTGACCTTACCATATCCATTAATGTCCTATTCCTCCTCTCAGCTATGCCATTTTACTGTGAGGTATATGGATTTGAATATTCATGAATTATTCCCTCACATGCACAATATTCTTTAAACAGTTCTAAAGTATATTCACCCCCTCTATCAGATCTAATCTGCTTTATTTTCTTACCCTTTTGATTTTGGACTTCAGTAGCATATGTTTAGAATATTTTTAAGGCCTAATGTTTATGTTTAATTAGATATACATACTCATATCTACTGTAATCATCAATGAATGTAATGAAATAGTCCTCCACGGTTCTATTGTGAACATTCAATGATCTATATATATTTGAATAAATTATGGTCAATATTTCAAAACTTCTAGTTCCTTTTGGAAATGGTTTCTTGACCATCTTCTCATTTATGCATGGTTCGCATATGGAGTACTCAATTTTACCTAGGTCTAGTAAAAGTCCATTTTAACCATTCTACTGATTCTGTTTTTATTAATGTGGCCCAATCTCAAATGCCATAACATTGTCAAATCATTTATACATACATTCATACACACAAAATAATCAAAAGTGGACTTTATTTCATTATTAAGAATATCCAACAAATACAATTTTACAGAAAGAAAACCATGGACTAAAACTTAACCACGCATTCCAATAGTAACCCCATTATCTTTGAAACTAATTTCGAATTTATTCATTGCCAACTGGCTCACAGAGATGACGCTCCTCCTCATTATGGGAGCAAAGAAAACATCGGAGAGATAAAGGGATTTTCCTATTGGTAAGGGAATTTTGACTTTTCTTATTCTCAACACATCACATAATGTTTCATTCCCCATGTACATACTCTGTTCTCTGGATTTCATCTCTTTGAATTCGATAAGTCCAGCCTTTGTCCTGGATATGTGTCTGGTGACTTCAGAATCAATTCACCAATTCTTATCATTGGTGTTCACCATCATAGACTCAGTGAGCATCTCAACATAATCTTTTTGTTCTTTGGTCACTTTACCTTGCTGGTTATTTTCACTCTTTTTTCTTTCTGCACGGAGAACTAAAGTGTCTAGACTTCCCACCATTAAAACAAACACTATTTTTAGGCCCTTTCCATTTTGAATTGCCTTTAAATTTCTTTTTATTTTCACATTGGCAGTTAACGCACCACTATAGCTCTTAGTTCTAGCAATCATAATGTAGCTTTTAGGTGTTATACCATGGGCAACCTATCTTTGTCCTTCAGCAAGTATTAACCTCACTAAGGGAACCCTTTTGAAAGCTCAGGGTTTGAGACACATTCTTCCATAATGGTGGAAGACTCATCAACAAATACAAGATTTGAAAATCCTCATCTATTTCTTTTCCCAAGGTTACAAGATTACTATTTCGAATTGACATTTTGTCAATATGATCCCTTATAAATGACCCCTCTGACATCTTATAATTGACATATGCGTTAAATGCCACCATCAGATGAGATTTGGAGGTTTCATCATACTTATCCATAGCATAATCTCAGATTTCTTTCACCCTGGTGAAATACTCAAACTATTTCACCAACTCACTAGATATGAATTCGATCAATAGATGCCTTGCTGATTTGCTATCGAAGGCCTATTGCTCATATAATTCATGGTCCTCCTTAGGAACATCATCAGCGGGCTTACAGATCGGATCAAGTTCAATCAATTAAGTTAGTCCATCGAAATGCAACAGTGTATCCATCCGACACTTCCACACGGCTAAATTCTTGATGTTAAAAAAATCAGCCTTTGCAAGCTCATGTAAAGTTAATTTGGAAGACATGATTTTTATTTTCAATTAAAAGATGATTTAGAGACCACTGACTGTATGAGGGGAAAATATCACCCTTTTATCTAAGTTGCTAGATCACCTTCTTTTTACTGCCAATGCGTAGATCTACTCGCAAGGATTCCATAGACGCAAACGGGTCATCAATCTAACTCCGGATGGCCAAGATATCACAATTGAAAGATTTGATGGCAATCCGTACCTTTGCCTGCATTAAGTCAACTATCTTTGCATATGTGGTCACACATGTCTGCACCTGAATCCGAGCTGGAACAGATCGGGTTGGGTCCACCTGACTTGGCTTGCAAGACCTGCAATATGTAGAGAAGAGGGAAATAGGTAGGTAGGTAGGTAGGAGGCAAAGTAAGGCACGCCGACAGAGGCAGCCGTAGCGACTACTGTCCCTATTGCTTGCTGGCGGTGCTAGGTTTTTTTTTCTTTTTCTTTCTCTTAATCAAGCCAACCCAACAAGTTTCAACTTTTATCTTGAAAAAAAGACAAGATAACATAGAAAAACAAAAACTTCACCTTCAGGTTCCATGTAATGACAAAGCACAGAGACTTTGTTTCTTAGAACAGTGGGTTTGTTTCTTTATGACAAAAACTCAGAATAGAAAAAGAAAAGGGCTTTTTGAGATGCCTTGGTCCTCATGTACAATAAAAAGAAAAGAAGTCATCTTCTTCCTCAAAACTAAGATGCAGACGCCATGAAAACAAGAACTTCCTCTCACAAAAGGAAACCTTGGGCAATCTAAAACTCCAACTTCAGATCTAAACCGTTAAAATGCACCACACCTTGCTCTGATACGAATTAATGGATCTAGTTGCAGTGACTTCGTCACATGGCTAGAGTTCTATGTGTGTTCTAGTGATGGGAAGCTCCAAAGATCTCTTTGCCTCTTGTCTTTCCTACAAAATAATCCAACCCCAAGGCTCCCTTATCCATATATAGATAAGTACTAAAGAGTCACACTTAGTAGAGATATCTTCCACAAAAAATCTACATCACTAATCCTATTAGGAGTCTTATTGTGGGGCTCAGATCAAATCTTATACTAAAGTGGGATTGCAATCTCTGTTAGCATCTGCCCTACTTGAATTGAGATCGGACTCGTGATGTGCAGGCCACATAATCTCTATTGGCATCTACACTACTTAATTTAATGGGGGACCCGTGGCATGCAGGCCACATGATTTCTTACACTTCAATAATCCATCAGAACCTGCTTTACTATAAAATCATTGGAATTCAATACAAAGTAGGAAAATGGGCATCAGTGGCAATCATTGAAATTCAATACAAAGTAGGCAAATGGGCCTCAGTGACACGCTTGATGGCCTCTGCATGGTTTTGTCACCACTGCAACCACCAAGTTTAACAGTTTACCCACTTTCGACCAGTTTTTTTATCTTCATAATAATCATGACTATAATTTAGGTTTTGTTCACCAAAAGTGTCCTGACTTATTCCCTCCCCAAAGGAGGAGGTCATCAAAGAAGGATTGGAAAAAATTTACCAATCAATGTGGTGACAATAAAGAGTGAAACGTAGCTTAGTCATGGTGGACACACAAGTCAGAAGAATTTTAGAGGTGAAGTTCAATGATGGGATTCATGAAAATCCCACAAGAGATAGATGGTTTTATCCAGGGCCGGCTCAAGAAAATTTAAGGCCTAAAGCAACAATCCTAAATGGGGTATTTTTTATTTTTAATATTATTATAATATTTTATTAAAAAAATTTTTTTAGTTTTTTGTAATGCAATATTATTATTTAAGTTTTTAGATTCAAATTTTTCTAACATATCTTTTTCAATTATTAGTATGGCTAATCTACTTAATCTTTTTGTGGCATTGTTGATCTAAATTAGATTTTATCAATTTTAATTTTAAAAAACTTCTTTCTATAAAAGCAACAGTTATAGGTATTGTCAATATTTTTATAGTAAACATGTTTAATATTTATAAATTATAACTAATAATATTTACAAATAAAACGAAAACTAACTATAATAAACATAAGCTTGTAATTAATATTTTTTAAAAGCATAGAACTACGGCTTGTGTGTTGCATGGATTAGAATCGCCAAAAACCGGCGACTCTGGTTTTTCATTTTCAGAACAGACATAACAGAGAGCATAAAATAAAAATGGGTTGACCGTCGCCTGGGGGGACGGCCGTTTCTGGCCGCAATCGCTGCACGCCGGCGCAGTCGCTGGCAGGCGCTGCGCGGCTGAGCAAGCGTAGCGCTGCGCCCAGCGGCAGCAGAATAGAATTTATAAAAAAAAAGAAAAAAATTTCAGTCTCCAGCCAGCGACGGGAATGGCCGGCAATCCCTACCGCTGCAGTCGTCGGCATCTCACCGGACCCCAGCCGCCACCCAGTCCGCAACCGGTGTGTCGGGCAACACCGGGTATTCATCGTCTCTATTGAAGAAGATGATGAATAGTCCCAGGTCAGATTCGGGTCAAGCCGATGACCTAGCAAGCGGACCCGAATCATTATATGGGTCCGGGTTTTGGATTGGTCAACTAAGTGTAAGCCTGCTCGCTGACCCGACCCGACCCACTATTAATGG
Source organism: Sextonia rubra (assembly GCA_037013555.1). NCBI lineage: Eukaryota > Viridiplantae > Streptophyta > Magnoliopsida > Laurales > Lauraceae > Sextonia > Sextonia rubra. The sequence continues at coordinate 80,054,651 of JASUAD010000001.1, forward strand.
ACCGAACCTCATGTGGGCTGGATATTGTAAGCCCGATTTGGATCCGACCCGACGCAAGCCCAACAGAGCAGGTTCGGCTTGCAGGTCAGGTCCGACGCGACCAGACTCGACCCGAATTGAACCTAGCTAATTTGGGTTTCCTTTTATACAACAGGTCGGACCCGGTTGGCCCAACCTGTCAAGCCCGAACTAGAGGATCTGACTGGACTGAGCAGTCCAATTACTGACCTGGGTTTGACCCGCCCATTGGCTTGGCCTGATTTGAATAAATTATTATTAATTTTGATAATTATGTGTTTATGAATAATTGGGTCATTATGAAATTAATCCGTTCCTATCAGAACCATCCAATTGATGTATCTAAATGCAATTATCATTCTGATAGGATTGAATAATTTAAATATGATTAGATCAAGGCCAAATTAAGGAAAAATGAACGATCAAAATCTTATTTTGATCATTTCGAACACATATGATATCAGATTTTCAATCCATTTCTTTTGTTATGTTCCTTATGTTGGGATCTACCATATTAATAAATTTAATTCCTAATCCAATGGTTCAATATTGATATCATAAGGATTTACGCATGTTTAATTCATTCAAATTCATGTTTCCGTTTCTTGTTTATATGATTAATGTTGTTTTGAGTTATAATTTGTTACATGCATGCATGTTTAATGATTAAATTAGTGTCATAGGTTTCAATTTGAAATTATGAGTTAACTACCAAGTCACCAAAGTGGCCCAGTTATGATGAAACTCATATTTTAAATATTGAATTAGAGATATTATAAATGACACTCAAATTGCAACATCACTTAAAGGATAGATAATCGACCCAAAGGAATTTATCTTTAGATTATTTGAAGATTGGAATAAAACACATTAAAGAAGTTTTGTAAATTCATACTGATCTATGCCCAAAGGTGGGATCTCAATTATGCACTTAATAAATTGTGGTTTTATCAAATAAACGAGAATAATAAAATTAACATGTTACATTTGACCCAAAGATTGTTTGTAATGATGTAAAACTATTATTTCTGTTTTCATATCCCCTTTACATTCAAAGCATGATAAAATTGTGAGAGTAATAATTTATTTCTTCTTTCCTTTTACAGCATTTACCTCCAGATCCATGTCTCTTCTCTCGTGCTTAGGAGCCATTCCCTCATTAGACGGATCGAACTCTCCTGAATGGTTAGACATGTTGGCGTTGACCATAACTTTTCTCGACTTAAAAATGACCTTAGATGAGCCCATGCCTCCTGCCCTCACCGATTAGAGTTTTGAAACTAAAAGGCCAAATATGATTAGTGGCACAGATGTGACAAGAAATGCTAAAAGATTATAATGACTTCCGTTTCTAAGAGTATTAGGGGATCACTTGGTCAAGGAAAACATGCCAAGGAACTCTTAGAAAAAATTAAGTCACAATTTGAGGTGACTGACAAGGCATTAGGTGCCACCTTAATGAACAAATTAACTAACATGCAGTACAATGGGACAAAGGGAGTTAGGAAACATATCCTACTCATGTCCAACCTAGCATCCAAGTTGAAAAATGTAGACATGAGTATCTCAAATGCATATTTGATCCAATTTATTCTGGATTCCCTTCCCCCAGCATTTCGCCCATTTAAGTAACATACAATCAGAGCTCTAGTCGGTGGACCATAACTAAGTTGATCGCAAGATGTGATCAAGAAGTGAGGAGGCTTAAGGCCAAGGGGCAACTTTAGGTAAACTTCGTATCCCATGTCAAGGGCAGGAAAGGTCCTAAAAACTTCAAGAATAATGCCAACACGCCCAAGGGAGATTTGAAAGGTCAAAAACCAATGAAGAGAAAGGGAAAGAAAGGGTCTAAAAACTGTCACTTTTGTGGCAAGAAAGGACATTTCAAGAAGGACTGCCTCAAAAGGAAAAATTGGTTTAAGAAAAGAGGTAAGCAAAGAAATTTATCTTTTGTATGTAAAACCAATATTATTAATATCCCATCCAATACATAGTGGCTCGACTCTGGTGCGACCGTTCAGATTTCTGGTTGTATGCAGGGATTCCTTTCAACCCGGAGGCCAAGTGATAGGGAACGAACTATCGTTATGGGGAACCGGAAGGAGTTAAGAGTCAAGGCAGTAGGCACGTATAGGCTGGTGCTAGATACAAGATTCGTTCTGGATTTGCTGAATACCTTTTATGATCTGGATATTTACCGAAATTTAGTTTCTATTTCAAAATTAGATGTGAAAGGATATATATTTAATTTTGATCAAAGATCTTTGAAACTTTTTTACAATAATAAAATGATTGGTAGTGGTTCATTATGTGATGGTTTGTATAAGTTACAGTTAGATACTTTATACACAAAATCACTAATTACACACCATGTTTCTTGTGGGATGAATGCTGGTATGAAAAGAGGACTAGTAAAAGAGAACTACTCTACGTTGTGCCATAAACGATTAGGACACGTCTCCAAAAAGAGGATGCTGAGATTGGTGAAAGACAGGTTATTACCAACCCTTGATTTCACTAATTTCGATGTCTATGTTGATTGTATTAAAGGAAAACAGACGCAAACAGTCAAGAAAACTTCCACACAAAGTTCTAAACTCCTGCAGTTAATCCATATGGATGTTTGTGGAAAAATAGATATACCTTATCGTACAGGAGAACAATATTTCATCACCTTTATAGATGACTTCTCACACTTTGGTTATGTCTATCTCATTAAAGAAAAGTCTGATGCTTTGACTATGTTCAAAATATTCAAGGCAGAAGTAAAAAAGCAATTAGATAAGAAGATCAAAATTGTGAGATTAGATCACGGTGGTGAATACTATGGTAGGTACACTGAAGCGGCCCGTAACCCTGGTCTGTTTGCAAGATTCCTAGAATCTAAAGGTATTGTTGCCCAATACACAATGCCTAGAACTCCTTAGTAAAATAGAGATGCTGAAAGAAGGAATAAGACTCTTTTAGATATGGTTAGGAGTATGGTTAGTAAACCTCGTTACCCGAGGCTATGTGGGGGTGAAGCATTAAAAATGACCATGTATATTTTAAATAGGGTTCCTAGTAAAGCAGTTCCCAAAACTCCTTTCGAGTTGGGGACTTGTAGGAAATCTAGCTTAAACTATTTCTGAGTTTAGGAATGTCCATCTGAAGTGCGAGTATATAACCCACAAGAAAAGAAGTTAGACCCTAAAACAGTGAGCGGATATTTTATTGGCTATCTAGAGAGATCTAAAAGGTATCGATTTTACTGTCATAATTATTCACCAAGAATATTTGAGTCCTATAATGCTAAGTTTTTAGAGAATCATGACAACAGTGGGAGTAACGAGGCTAGAAATATTATATACAAAGAGATTAGAGATAAGCCTCAATCCTCTATTCAAGGTGGATTAATGATTCCACTTGATATAAGGGCATTCTCAGAAGGACCTGTTGATCCACTTCCTTAAGATATACAACCAACTCCTCCAATACAACCAACCATTCTTGAAAAAAATCCAGAAATATTGAGAAGGTTGACTCGTATGAGAAGGCCTGCTATTTCAGATGATTATGTTGTGTATCTAGAAGAATCGGATATTGGAATTAAAGAAGATCGAAAAACTTTTAACGAAGCTGTACACAGTGAAAATTCTGATAAATAGTTAGATGCTATGAAAGAAGAATTAGAATCCATGGCTACAAATGACATTTGGGATCCCGTTGAACTACCGAAGGGTCCAAGATCATTAGTTGTAAATGGGTCTTTAAGACCAAAAAGGACTTTAAAGGCAAACTTGAACAATTTAAAGCCCGACTAGTGGCTAAAGGATTCACTCAGAGAGAAGGTCTCGATTATTACGAAACCTACTCTCCGGTATCTAAGAAAGATTCATTTAGAATTGTAATGGCCCTAGTAGCTCATTATGACTTAGAGCTATATTAAATGGATATTAAAACAACTTTCTTAAATGAGAATCTTGATGAAGAAGTGTACATGGAACAACCTGAAGGGTTTGTTCAACAAGGAAATGATCGAAAACTAGTCTATAAGTTAAAGAAGTTGATATACCGGCTGAAACAATCTTCCAGACAATGGTACTTAAAGTTCAAGCATATTATTACATCTTTCGATTTTACAGAAAATCCAGTTGACCATTGTATTTATCTTAAGATCAATGGGAGCAAGTTCATCATTTTAGTCCTATATATAGATAACAGTTTACTAGCCAGTAATGACCTTAGTATGATCCAAGAAACTAAGGTATACTTTAAGAATAATTTTGACATAAAAGATATGGGTGAAGCAACCTTTGTAATAGGAATCAAGATATTCAGAGATCGATCTCGAGGATTACTCGGGTTGTGTCAAGAAGCCTATGTGCAAAATATTCTCAAAAGTTTCTGAATGGAAAGGAGTAAACCAAAAAATGCTCCTATGTCTAAGGGAGATAGGTTTAGTAAAGAAAAATGCCCCATGACTGACATAGAAAAGTTAGAAATGAATAAACATCCCTATATGACAGCAGTAGGAAGTCTAATGTACCTACAGACATACACGAGGCCAGACATTAGTTTTGCAGTTGGGATGTTAATATTAGTTTTTGTGGACTCAATCCATCAGTTGATGTAATAAATTGATTAATTTCTTTATTTATCAATAAAAACATGCTTTACTTTCATGAGATGAATGTTATTTTACTACTTCATGCACATAACCAATACGTATGACATAATGGTTCATGAGCTGAACCGGGTCCCATTAGTATATTAGATGTGATATATGTGCATAGATGAGATCCACACGCGGGAGATATATGTCACAAATCTTATACTTAAATAGCTTCACAACCAGTAATGAGACTGGGCATCTCATTTGATAAGGTTGTAGCACTTTGATCACTATGAGATAGTGTGATTTGTCTCAATCATCAGAATGTAAGATTCTAGATCAATGGTGCTGGTACATTGGATGTATTGAAGGACCATGAGATGCACCTTATGGTATTCCGTCTCAATAATAAGGTATGCTCTCATAATTCCCTTGCAATAGGCTCTCAATCCTGAGACATTGACGAACTCAAGTTTCTATCTATTCATTTGCTTTGAGTCACCAATGAGTGAAGCCGACTATAGGTTAACACCTCGGTGTCTTGGGTATGTGGTAGTAGAACTGTGGGAACGTTGAATGATCAAGATAGAATCTATCTCTATTATCCCCTTGTGCCAATTAATGGATTTGTCATTAGTAAGTGCGCACCCATCTCAATTAAGAGTTAATTGGATGGTACTGATGATTACTGTGATTAGTTGGGGCTCAAGGATAATAAGATGTGGAACTTAGATTGGAAGAGACGGATTTATTCCAATTGATCCATGGATATTGATAGAGGGGCCTACTTGTGGTAATTGGGAAGTTTATGGTCTTCATTGTAATTTATTCCTAAGACTGGAGTGCAATTGCATTTATATAGTGGTGTTATTTGCAATTAACTATGGACCCGGATTGCACATGAGATGTGGGGTCGCGGTGTTCCAGTTGGAGCCAGCTTTCTAAGGAATCCCTAGTGGTCCCCACGCTAGCCCAAGATATTGGAAAACACTAATCCGACTTGGACTCTAGAAATAAGAGTTTGGAAAGGAGAAAGTTGCTAATTGCTTTGGAAGTAAGACTTCTATTTCAATTAGACAAGGGAGAGATTTGGAAGTCTATAAAATCTCTTGGACGTCCAATAAGACTCTCCCTCACGCCAAAAACCCTTTCGTGCAAGAGTTGCGCGAGTTACTCTCCTCTCCTTTCTTCTAGTTCCTTAGAGTCTCGAGTTGGGATTTTCTCCTGAAGATTCCACCATTCTTCTTGAGAGAAGAAATCCAATTCGGGTCATAGCGTGGAAGGCTAAGAGGTGTTGAAGAAATCCATTAGAGCACTGCGGATCTCCAAAGGTATGATCTACTTCTTGCATGTCGTAGGTTATTTTGGCTGTTTAGTGCTGGTAGAATTTTTACTGTACATGGTCACGAGATTGAGGGTAACGCATCCTGGATTGGGTTTTGATCTTATGTATAGTTGATCCCTGTGTCAAGTGGATCAAAAGTTTTGAAAATCTATTCACGAGACCCACCTACTTCCAACAATTGGTATCAGAGCCATACCTCATCTCTGATCATGTTAGATCAGTAATCTTGTTCTAATCTTCGCATGAGATGCGAAGAGGATAGAGCAAGGGCTATGATAGGATCAGTGTTTATTAGGTTTGCTTGCTTTTGTAGTAGATACATGTTTGGAAAGTCACAAAAGGTTTTAATCATGATAGGAGAATGATAAGATGCCATTAAAACATACTGAGATCATTAGAGGTGATTGGGTACAGCAGAAGCCGAATCTGAAAAAGAACCCAAATTTCTGGGTTCATCAGGTCGGTTAGTCAAACGGACCACTGTGGCTATAGAGGTCTGTTGGCTAACCGTAGGGACCAGATCGGCTAGCCGAACCTAGGCAGAATCATCTTGTTCTTGGTCTGACCAGATCGCATAGTGAACCGTAGGGACCACTATGCGCTGCCCCCGGACCCCCATTGCGTAGGGGATCTTGTATCGTGGTGGCAAAAGATTTGGCATCTTGTTTTTCCATTGTGGTTTGGCAACCTGGCTTTGTGAGATGCTTTGTTGTATGAGATACTAACTTGCAGGTGATAATGTCCTCTCCATATGGCCCACATGTTTTTCTTTCCTTTTAATTATTGGTTTATTTGTGGCTAAGTGTAAAGGGCATCATGGTCTCCTTAGTTTCCCGTGAAAGGGCATGGCATGGTGAATTTCCCTATAGCCCTTTTATTTCCATGTTTAGCTTACCATGTAAGTCTCATTATAGAGACATAGGAATTTATGTATTTTTTTTAAAAATTTGTAAATTCTGAAGATGTCCGAAACAAAGAAGGAAAGAGAAACTGGACTCCTTATCAAAGAGTTTGAAGATTACCAAAAGGTGTTTTGGAGATGCCCAAAGAGTTTGAGGAATCCCAAAGTTTTGGAAAGTCTAGAAGTCCAAGATGTCTTTTCCGCCTAGGCCATGTGGAGGAGAGGACTAGTCTTTTATTACAGCAATTTTTATTTATGGATGAATGCTTATTTTAGAGTATTTCCATATCTGATCCAAACATAGCAAATTCCAAAATTGGTCAAATCAAATTAATTTTTGGAAAGAGTTCTAATTAGAGTTAGTAGGCCCATGAGATGGATCTATTGGTAATACTAATTTTAGAAACTGGGCTTTCCTTAAAATAACTTGACTTGGAACCAATCATTGGTCTTATCATGAGATGAATATATACCTATATTTGATGGACCCATACACCTATAAGGAAATCCTCAACTCTAAAATATTAAGTGGGAGCGGGGCATTTCTATATATATAAAAATCCCCATGGTTTTCCACCATAGGTCCATTGTAAGGAAAGTATTAGCCTCGCGCCATTTTGAGAATGGTCATTCCCCACGGAGGGCTTGTATTTATCTGGATACTAGATATGGATCTCCTATGGATAGTGTTGATGAGACGGGGTGGGAGCCCACTCCCCAAAGAGGAGCTACCCACAACGGTTGTCATGCAATGCTAGTTGGCGGGTCACACTTAACTACAATAATGATGTAGTATCCCTAAGGATTTGCCTCATGTATTTTAGAAACCGAAGCTAATCGGGAGTCATACATTATTTGGTATGAGATACCTAGATTGTAATGAATGAAAGGGATCATGGATAGTTAGTCTTAATCCAAATTTTGACCAACTTTGATCCGCACCAGTCTAAGAGGTATTTGTACTCCCCAAGGAGGCATACCCCGCAGGATTGGGATTCCGATGTATTCTGAATTTTGTGGTTATGAGGATTCCCACATAAATTTGGTAGAATACTAAACCCTAATGTCATTTAGATTTATTAATTGAATGTATGGTTATGTGTTATAGTATTACAAGCATGAATTCGAATACTTTCAATCCACTTGCGACCATCCTCAACCAGAATAAGTTGGTGGGATCCAACTATGTAGACTGGAAACGGAATCTGGATATTGTCCTGATAGCTTCAGGATATAAATATGTCCTTACCAAAAACCCCCTTGAAGAGCCTGGCCCAGATGCATCAGAAGCAGAAAAGGACCTTTACACCAAATGGGCCAAAGACGATGAGATGGCCCAATGTTACATTCTGGCATCCATGTCTAGTGTGCTGCAACATCAACATCAATCTTATAAGACTGCATATGATATGATATCGAATTTAAAGGAGATGTTTGCAGAACAAGGCAAACCTGCTAGGCAGGCAGCCATGAGGGTGCTCATTAGCACCAAGATGGCTTAAGGTACATCAGTACAGGAACACATGTTGAAGATGATGGACTCATTAAATGAGTTAGATGTACTGGGAGCTGCGATTGATGCATAATCGCAGATTGACATAATCCTTAAGTCACTACCAGAGTCATTCAACAATTTCAAGGTCAATTATAATATGAATAAAATGAATCTGACTTTGGCTGAGCTATCTAGTCAGCTGGTAGCAACTGAAGGGATTATGAAGAAAAAACCAACTGCCTTAATGACAGAAAAGTCAGATGCCAAGTCCAAGCCGAAAGGCAAAGGGCGGAAAGGCAAAAAGAAATCAATTCCAAAAGGTCCTAAGGTGGAGAATGGTCCAACTGGTGGCGTGGCTAAAGCTAAGGGTTTAGGGACAAAAGGAAAGTGTTTCCATTGTGGTAAGACAGGACATTGGAAGAGGAATTGTCCAGAATATCTGTCTAAGAAAAAGACCCCAGGTATGATTGAGTCACTTATATCTGAAGTTAGTTTTGCAACTGGTACTTCAGAATCCTGGTGTGTGGATTCCGGGGCAACTAATCACATATGTAATACGTTGCAGGGGTTCAGGGAAACCAGGAGGCTAAGTGATGGAGAAATCATTATCAACCTAGGATCTAACGCTAAGGCGGAGGCTGTTTCAGTGGGAGTCATTACTTTATGTTTTTCAAATAATAAATTGGTTTTGTCAGAAACATTATATGTACCGTCTTTAAGGCGGAATTTAATTTCAGTTTCTAGTTTGGTGAATAAAGGTTATTCTATTACTTTTGGTACTGAAGTTGTCATAAAGAGGAATGGTACTTTCATATGTTCTGGCAAGGTAACCAATGGACTTTATTTGTTAACTCCCACGATGTATGAGATACATGATACTGAAACAATTAATAGACCATCATTAAAGAGAAAGTCACCTTCATCTAATCCAACAAAACTTTGGCACTTAAGGCTAGGTCATATAAACCTTAACAGCATTGAGAGGCTAGTGAAAGATGGTATCTTACCTTCATTGGTGGTAGAACCAATGCCTATCTGTGAGTCCTGTTTGGAAGGTAAAATGACCAAAAGACCCTTTTCAGCTAAGGGTAATAGGGCCAAAGATTTATTGGAATTAGTGCATACTGATGTCTACGGACCCATTAATGTCAGGGCCAGAGGAGGAAATGAGTACTTCATCACTTTCACAGATGATTACTCAAGATATGGTTACATATACCTTATGCACCGCAAGTCCGAAGCTTTTGAAAAGTTCAAAGAGTTTCGAGCGAAAGCGGAAAAGCAATTAGGTAAGAGTATCAAGACTCTTCGATCAGATCAAGGAGGGGAATATCTCTCTGCTGATTTTATGGGTTACTTATCAGAAAATGGGATTCTATCTCAATTGTCTGCTCCTGGTATGCCTCAACAGAATGGAGTAACAGAAAGAAGGAACCGGACTCTTTTAGATATGATTAGGTCTATGCTGAGTTTCTCAAGATTACCTATATCCTTTTGGGGATATGCTTTGGATACTGCAATGTACATACTAAACCTCGTACCATCTAAGTCTATACCTAAGACTCCCCGGGAATTGTGGTCTGGGCGAAAGCCTAGTCTACAACATTTACACATTTGGGGTTGTCCAGCACACGTGCTCAAGGTTAAGACGGATAAGTTGGAAGCGAAGTCAGAAGTATGCACATTTGTAGGATATCCTAAAGGAACTAAAGGTTGGTTATTCTATAATCCCAGAGAGCAGAAAGTGCTGGTCAGCACCAATGCGGTTTTTCTGGAAGAAGATTATATGATGGACCGGAAATTTTTAGAAAAGGTGATCTTGGAAGAGATTCAGAAGCAATCAATTCCAAATCCAAGTATGACCGGACTTGAGGAAGAACCGCCCTTACCAGACCCAGTAGTTACACCAGTACCTCGTCGTAGTGGGAGGATTGTCAGACCCCCTGACAGGTTCTCATTCTTGGGAGAGTCTTATGAAGCAATCCCAAAAGAGTCAGAACAAGATCCCTCTAACTGTGATGAAGCAATCAATGACTTAGACTCGGGACGCTGGCAAGATGCGATGAAAGATGAGATGGAGTCTATGTACTCAAATCAGGTCTGGACACTTGTGGACTTGCCTGTCAATATTAAACCTATTGGGTGCAAGTGGGTCTACAAGAGAAAAAGAGGACCAGATGGAAGAGTGGAGACCTATAAGGCTAAGCTTGTTGCGAAAGGATATACTCAGAAAGAGGGGATCGATTATGAGGAAACCTTCTCGCCCGTAGCCATGCTCAAATCCATCCGGATACTCTTATCCATTGCGGCTCATCTCGATTACGAGATTTGGCAAATGGATGTCAAGACGGCTTTTCTCAACGGCCATCTTGAGGAAGACATCTATATGGTGCAGCCAGACGGTTTTGTAGCTAAAAACCAGGAGCAAAAAGTTTGCAAGCTGCAGAAGTCTATTTATGGACTGAAGCAGGCATCCCGAAGCTGGAATATCCGTTTTGACCAGGCAATCAAGTCATTTGGTTTTTGTCAAAATCCGGATGAGTCATGTGTGTACATGAAAAGTGAAGGTGACAGGGTAGTTTTTTTGGTTTTATATGTCGATGACATCCTTCTCCTCGGGAAAGACATAGGAATGTTGTCAACGGTAAAAGTTTGGTTAGCCAAGACTTTTGATATGAAGGACTTGGGAGAAGCTAGCTACACCCTAGGGATCAAACTCTATCGTGACCGGAAAAATAGGATGATTGGCTTATCTCAAGCTGCATACATAGATAAGGTGCTAGTACGGTTTGCAATGCAAGACTCCAAGAAGGGTATCACACCTTTCAGGCATGGAGTGCACCTTTCCAAGGATCAGTGTCCTAAGACACCCGAGGAAAAGGAGCAGATGAGGTCGATACCATACGCTTCGGCTGTTGGTAGCCTCATGTATGCTATGTTATGTACTAGACCAGATATCTGTTATGTAGTGGGCCTAGTCAGCAGATATCAATCTAATCCAGGACCTGAACATTGGACTGCTGTAAAATGTATTCTCAAACACTTGAGAAGGACTAGAGATTACATGTTGATTTATAGCAGTGATGAGTTGATTCCAGTCGGATACACAGATTCTGACTTTATGTCAGATAAGGATTCTAGGAAATCCACCTCTGGTTATGTATTTATGCTTGGAGGTGGAGCTATCAGCTGCAGGAGTATAAAACAAGAATGTACCGCTGATTCAACCTCGGAAGCTGAATATGTAGCAGCTTGTGAAGCAGCTAAGGAAGCAGTATGGCTTAAAAGATTCCTTTTGGAACTTGGGGTGGTACCTTTGGCACGACAACCACTCACAGTTTACTGTGACAGTAGCGGGGCAGTCGCTCAGTCAAAGGAACCCAGAAGCCATAAAAGCCAAAAGCATGTACAGAGGAAGTATCACTTAGTCAGAGAGATTGTGCAGAGAGGTGATATTGCTATTACCAAGATAGCCTCTGCAGACAATTTGGCAGATCCCTTTACTAAGCCTTTGACTACCAAAGTCTTTGAGCAACACGTAGAAGGGATGGGCATGAGATGCAACCCTAACTGGCATTGAGGCCAAGTGGGAGATTGTTAGTTTTTGTGGACTCAATCCATCAGTTGATGTAATAAATTGATTAATTTCTTTATTTATCAATAAAAACATGCTTTACTTTCATGAGATGAATGTTATTTTACTACTTCATGCACATAACCAATACGGATGACATAATGGTTCATGAGTTGAACCGGGTCCCATTAGTATATTAGATGTGATATATGTGCATAGATGAAATCCACACGCGGGAGATATATGTCACAAATCTTATACTTAAATAGCTTCACAACCAGTAATGAGACTGGGCATCTCATTTGATAAGGTTGTAGCACTTTAATCACTATGAGATAGTGTGATTTGTCTCAATCATCAGAATGTAAGATTCTGGATCAATGGTGCTGGTACATTGGATGTATTGAAGGACCATGAGATGCACCTTATGGTATTCCGTCTCAATAATAAGGTATGCTCTCATAATTCCCTTGCAATAGGCTCTCAATCCTGAGACATTGACGAACTCAAGTTTCTATCTATTCATTTGCTTTGAGTCACCAATGAGTGAGGCCGACTATAGGTTAACACCTCGGTGTCTTGGGTATGTGGTAGTAGAACTGTGGGAACGTTGAATGATCAAGATAGAATCTATCTCTATTATCCCCTTGTGCCAATTAATGGATTTGTCATTAGTAAGTGCGCACCCATCTCAATTAAGAGTTAATTGGATGGTACTGATGATTACTGTGATTAGTTGGGGCTCAAGGATAATAAGATGTGGAACTTAGATTGGAAGAGACGGATTTATTCCAATTGATCCATGGATATTGATAGAGGGGCCTACTTGTGGTAATTGGGAAGTTTATGGTCTTCATTGTAATTTATTCCTAAGACTGGAGTGCAATTGCATTTATATAGTGGTGTTATTTGCAATTAACTATGGGCCCGGGTTGCACATGAGATGTGGGGTCGCGGTGTTCCAGTTGGAGCCAGCTTTCTAAGGAATCCCTAGTGGTCCCCACGCTAGCCCAAGATATTGGAAAACACTAATCCGACTTGGACTCTAGAAATAAGAGTTTGGAAAGGAGAAAGTTGCTAATTGCTTTAGAAGTAAGACTTCTATTTCAATTAGACAAGGGAGAGATTTGGAAGTCTATAAAATCTCTTGGACGTCCAATAAGACTCTCCCTCACGCCAAAAACCCTTTCGTGCAAGAGTTGCGCGAGTTACTCTCCTCTCCTTTCTTCTAGTTCCTTGGAGTCTCGAGTTGGGATTTTCTCCTGAAGATTCCACCATTCTTCTTGAGAGAAGAAATCCAATTCGGGTCATAGCGTGGAAGGCTAAGAGGTGTTGAAGAAATCCATTAGAGCACTGCGGATCTCCAAAGGTATGATCTACTTCTTGCATGTTGTAGGTTATTTTGGATGTTTAGTGCTGGTAGAATTTTTACTGTACATGGTCACGAGATTGAGGGTAACGCATCCTGGATTGGGTTTTGGTCTTATGTATAGTTGATCCCTGTGTCAAGTGGATCAAAAGTTTTGAAAATCTATTCACGAGACCCACCTACTTCCTACAGTTAAGCAGATATCAAAGTAATCCTAGCATGCCTCATTGGGTAGCTGTCAAGAAAGTGATGCGTTTTCTCAACGGCACTAAAAGATATATGCTCATATATTAGAGATCCAATTCACTAGAGGTCATTGGATATTCAGATTTTGACTTTGCAGGATATCTCAATACAAAAAGGTCAACATCAAGTTACATCTTTCTGTTGGCTGGCAAGGCAGTATCGTGGAGGAGTGCAAAGCAATCACTAGTCACTCCATCCACATTTATGTAGAGTATATGGCATGCTTTGAAGCCACATGTCACGCATTATGGATGCGTAACTTCATCAAGAGACTTACAATTATGGGCAGTATTTCTGAACCACTAAAGATTTACTGCGATAACAATGCTACTCAACTCTTTGCGCCAAATGACAAGTGTTCCAGTAAATCAAAGTTTCTAGAAGTAAAGTACCTTGTTTTGAAGGAGAAAGTGCGAGATCGTTTAGTGTCAATTGTTGGAGCTCCATCGAAGCTCATGGTTGATGATCCATTGACAAAGCCATTGGCGCCAAATGATTTTAAAGACCATGTAATGAGTATGGGCTTGAATGATATGCCTTGTAGGAGTCAATAATGTATGACACTATACATTGATCAATTAAAGAAACGATTTTGCAATTCTTACTTTGTTATTCACATGTGATAATGATGCAGTGAAGTGAGAATATAAAAAGTGTTATGCGTTACAGTTCCCATTAAAGAAATCATATTAAAGATTCTACTTAAGTTCTTAATTAGGAAGGGATATTGGTGTCATGATTGTGGAAGGAAGTATATCATCAAAATGTGTAACCGCCACAGTTCGCATTAGTAAACTAACCTAATCACAGATTAAGACCTTAGCGTTACAGTTTCCATAGATGATCAATGTTTTCAAATGATGCACATCAATTAGAGTTGTTTTCAAAATTCATTTGCAAAATAAAGTATTTTAATATATATTAAATATAAACTAAGATGATATATGGTGGTCATATAGACCAAGTGAGAGATTGTCGAGCGGCCGAGGGTGGTGGTCCAAATAACCACTGCCCATTCATGTAACGGTTCTCTCCCTCCTCCCTTCATTGTCATTCACTGCTATTCATAGCATTTTCAGTTTTTTCTGACGTTTAAATGTCCATGGATGTAACGCAAGCAATGCTCCATAATAGAGGGAGGAACGTTGCAGTCGTCTGTGATGGTCGGACGATTATAAAACCCGGGAACTGCCTCATCTTCATGCACACTGACACAAAACAATGCACAGCATTACCATCACATTGTTGGCATCACGAGAAGACTGAGGGAGTTGTTTCAGCATCCTTTCCATCTCCTGTAGCGATGGATTCAGTTGTGCCCTAAAATTTTGAAAATCCGTTTATGTTCAATCTTGCCATTGGAATGTGAATCTAATCCGTTCAAAGTTCCTAGAATGGGGCATTTTAACTAACTACTTGTTGTTTGCGTGTGCGGGAGGACCACCATGATCACAATCAAGAACTGTATAAAAATAGACAATCGCATGCTTAAATTTGCATGGTTTGACAAATTCGCCTACCTCCACCAGAAAGAATAATAATCTCCATTCAATATATTAGATCAATATATAATTTCTATTTTCTTGGAAAAAAAATTTTTTGTGACCATGAATAAATCAACCTAGTCAAGGAATACAATTCAAGATATAAACCCAGCATTCCATATTAGGAAGGTGGTGTTGTGAGGATGCCGTCATTGTGGTGGATAAAGATGTCAGAAATGGAAAACAATATGGAAATCATGTGAGAATGGTAAGGTGGGTTGGTGATGGTTACTGGATAAGGATAAGGATAAGGATAAGGATAAGGATAAGGATGGTAGCAGAGGATAAGGATGGTTGACGTATTGGGATACTGATGGTTGTTGGAACAGTGATAGGATAAGGATAGCCGATGTGAAAGGAGTGATACTATTTATGCTTTCCATTACACTTTTCCTCAACCTTGTTTTTGCCATGTTAAAAACAAAATAAATGAATTAAGCATGCCACATAGAACGGGGAGTATGGCTAGCATTATTCGATATGATAGGATAAAGTTGGTTAGATGTTGAGACTTGAGATGAATATGGGAATTTGAAAAAGTTGAAAAGAGAGAAGCCTCAGATTCATTGTTGCCCTAATACCATAATCCAAGGTAGGGGTGTAAAATAAAATCGAAAAATCGTCCAATTGACCGAATCAAATCAAACCAACGGTTAATAACCTTGATTAACCGTTGTTCACGATTCGGTCACGGTTGTGGTTATTATAATAAGAAAACCATACTTTACGGTTTGATTTTTATTTTTAGTCTCAACTCACTAAATAACCAAACCAAATTGTAACACACGGTTCGGTCAACCGTATGGGTTAAACCATTAATCCCCAAGTTATATTTTTAGATCAATTTTCATCATTAATCTCTTATCATAAAACCTCCACAGCCATCCGATATTCAAACCTTTTCTTAATATGGCTAATCATATATGAGCCATCTAATACGAGTTACTATAGTTCGATTTTTAATGGTTTCTTAAGATATAGTTACAGTTCTTGTTTTTAAAAACTGAAAACTATATAATACGGTTTGGTTAATGGTTTTTCCAAAACTCACGGTTAACCATTACATCCCTAATTCAAGGGACCATTTGATGAAATCTAGCTCAATCTTTCTTAAGTTGGATAAGTCAATTGAGTGTATTTAACTATATTTGGAAACAAAATGCCATTTGAAAATTTTTGTACTCATTGTTGGTCGATATCAGCCATTTCGGTCCATTTTGGCTGAGGTAACTTTGGTTGAAGTTTTGGATTTTGGCCAAAATTATTTTTTACATACTTTTTTATTTTTCTTTTTATATATATAATTTGTATTTCTTATATTTTCTCAAAATACAATTCTAAACTTTTTTACTAGAATGGGTTAAATCTATAATTATTTTTTTTAATTTTCCCATATATATATACATCATTCTTTATATTTTTCTGAAATGTAATTTTGAAAAGTTTCACCGAAATTCTTAATTAGCCAAAATTTTTCATTTTGGAGGCCAAATCGAAATGGGGTCTAAGACGATATTAACAACTATGATTTAAATACATTACAAACAATTGTAACCAATGAAATAATGGTAAAAACAATCCTACAAACTTGGTAAAATGGGTTGAGATTATTAAGGAAAGAGTACACAGTGACCTTTACAATATGTGGGCCTCAATGTGGATCAGCCTAGAGTAGTATCTATCACTTATCATATGTTGATAGTTAGAGCTGCTGAGGCTCTATGGCAAGTAGGCCTATCAACCTTGAGGTAAAGGGCCTAGCATGGCCCAAACCTCAAAAAGCCCTTAAATGGGGGCTTTTTGTTTCTAAGGAAAAGCCCTAGGGGCAGTTTTGGGTAATTTTTTGCAAGCCCTGAAATTTAATGGCCAGGCTTTAACAGTTTTGGCCTAGCTCGGCCCTCACCTCCTACTTTTAATTATTTTATATAATATATGTATTCATATATATAAATATATACTAAAATACCCTTATCACAGTCACCTAGTAGTAATAAAATGGGGATTGAAGGCAATTTCATTCCCACCTACTCATTACAAAATGTCATAAAAACTCATACACATACTCAATTCATTTCATCTATATTTAATTATTTAAGTTATGTATTATACTTAATGCATAAGTAGTAAGTGTTGCATGGTTGCTTCTAATCCCTTTCCTCTGGTTTTATTGCTTATTAGTTAGGCTTTTTATATCATTTTTATGTATTCTTGTTAGTTCAAAAGGTGGTGTACTCCTTCCCAATAATAAGGATATACCTTTTTCCTATCAACAAATTCATATAGTTTGAATGCGTATGCAGCTTTAAGAATACAAGGTGTTTGAAATTTCCTTTTAATTATATAATTATAACTCTCAATGTTTAAAAGTCTAAATTAATATTAATTTCTAAGTACATTTATTTTTGTAAGTGAAGTCCAATAATGCTTAATGGTCAATTCAATGTTAAATTGAAAATAATGTCATTTGATAAAAGGTATGTGAATGTAAATAGTTTCAAATTTTCAAAAACAAGATTGCTTGAATGAATTCACATAGAGAAATTCCTATGAAAGATGTGAAATTGGTTAAGACTCTTTAATCATTTCCCTTATTTGACAAAATTAATAAAACTGTATGTCTAGAATCGAAGTTACCAAAGCACGTATGGCTTTGTCTAATAAAACATATAAAAGAAAACTTTTAGAGGTAACTTATTTTCTCCAAATGTTTTTCTTAATAGTTTTTTGCAATTAAGGTCAGACAAAATAATGTGCGGTGGACACTTAATTATTAGCAACAATGTATTTAAAAAAATAACAAATAATTATGATATTCTTAGTTTAAGACTCTGAGCCTTACCATAGCCAGACCTTAGCACTTGATGGTACAGTAACAGCGTAAGTAGTATTAGGGTGTATAAAAAATCCGTTGATCCATGAAACTGATCCGATCTATAGGTTTTGAATTGATCCGATGGTTAATGGATTGGGGACAGATTAAAAAGATCTAATCCGTTAGTAACGATTTAATGATTGATTTTGCTTTTAATCTGTTAATTTAAACCGATCCAAACTGTTAAAATAAAAACTATATATTTATATTTATTTATTTTTATATAAAAATATTAAAAGACAATAACCTCTATTGTAATTTTCTTATTATAGTGGATAAAGTGTGTGAAATAGTAAGAAAAACTATTAATGGATTGAATAATTTAAACTGATCTGAACAGTTGATCTACAGTTTGGTTCGGATCGATTTTAATGGGCAACGAATTATTAATAAATTATAAAACTATTAGTCCATAAATAATAATTTAGTGATAGATTTGACTCAATCCGATCCGATTCAATTCCAACAATATACACACTAGGTACAACAGGCCCCCACGTACTTCAGCCTGTCTGTATGTATTGAAGGTCAGTCAAGACAACGCCAGATACGGCCGGGCTCTCTGACAGCCGCAAATGGCAACAGGTTTTTCCTACAAAGAGATAAGAGACATTGGGGCGTTTCATTTTGCTGATAGAGCCACGTATGGCGACCGCTCCGTGAGAAAAGACCGTGTAGGGCATCGGCCTGGCCAATAATGCCCCGCATCCCAACCTAGTGTTTGGTACATGAGCTCTTCAGGACTTGCTGCGGCTCCGCTGCCGAAGAAGAAGATCCAGTAATAGAGGCTACAATGGCTGAGATGAGCAGCGCGAGTAAAGCTTCTACTAGTAGACAAATCGAAGAAAATGTAGCCATTGACATAGAAGAAGAGGAAGATCCAGTAATAGAGGCTACAATGGCTGA
The DNA here is from genome assembly GCA_037013555.1 of Sextonia rubra. NCBI lineage: Eukaryota > Viridiplantae > Streptophyta > Magnoliopsida > Laurales > Lauraceae > Sextonia > Sextonia rubra. The sequence continues at coordinate 80,073,515 of JASUAD010000001.1, forward strand.
GATGAGCAGCGCGAGTAAAGCTTCAACTGGTAGACAAATCGAAGAAAATGTAGCCATTGACATAGAAGAAGAGGAAGATCCAGTAATAGAGGCTACAATGGCTGATTTGAGCAACGCCGGTGAAGCTTCAACTGGTAGACAAAATGAAGAAAATGTAACCCCTGAGATAGTAGATGATGAGTCCGATCATGGTCCTCCTTATGAAAACCTCGACGCTTGGGCTCGATCAATTGAAACAAAATGCAACGGATCCGCGAAGTCAGAAGAGCGCATGATCATCCCCCGAGTACCCCCACAGCATCGCCAAGGTAATGATGATGAAGCCTATGAGCCGAGGGTCATCTCAATTGGTCCTTATCACCGTGGCAAGCCTCGGCTCCAACGCATGGAGAAGCAAAAATTGATTTGTGTGAAAAGGATCGTCGACTTGAGTAATCGATACTCCTTAGTTGACTACCTTCGTGAAATTGCGGCAATGGAGACGCAGGCAATGAGCTGCTACTCGGAGAAAATCGATCTCAAAAGTAAAGACTTTGTGGAAATGATGCTGATGGACGGCTGCTTCATTGTTTTTTACCTTCTTAACAGCAGTAATTTACAACGCCAGACGGATTACCAAGACCCAATGGTTGCGGAAGCACCTGATATCCACTATTCAACACGACCGCTGAATTTCCCAATCTGGATGCATGAAGAAATCTGTAGTGATCTGCTCTTGTTAGAAAACCAGCTTCCATTCTTTGTTGTTGTGCGTATATACAGCTTGTTCATAAGCAAAAACCCAGATCTATTAATGGACCGTGCCCACTCTTTTTGCAGTCATGTCTCTCCCATTAACAGCAAGGACACTAACAGCGAGGTCCTCGGTTCAGTTAAAAAAGACCGAGTCCATCCTTGGCTAGTCCATCATTTGCTCCATCTTTACCACTGGTTCCTTTTCTCTACAAAGAAAGTCAACCGCGGTTCCCATACGGAAAGAGGCCCCACTATCCCTAGTGTACCCAACCCATCAGGAATAGCGGTATCGGACAGCACTCCATCTCAGAATTCATATTTGAGGTATCAATTCATCTTTGAGTCGACTCAAAAATTCATGTCTGAGTTGTATCAATTCATTTTTGAGTTTTACTCGTATCAGGTCATGTTTGAATTGTTTCAAATTTTAACTTGGGCTGTCAATCTGGTTGTTATGCAGGCTGTTCGAACGGTCGGCCGATTGGTTTTTAGACCGGCTGCTAAGCAGGCTGTCAAAGTTCCTAAGCTGGCTGCCAAGCAATTCCAGGCCCAATTTATCTCATTTGAAAAAAGAAAAGTGTATCATCGGTACTGCAACGTTCCTGGAAGAAGCAGGAATCAAGTTTAGGAAGAAGAAGCAAGTGACTAGTAGTGTTATGGATGCAACCTTTAGTAACGGAGTCATGGAAATCACACCTTTGTTCATAGATGCTTTTAAAGTGGCCCAATTTCGAAACCTCATTGCCCTTGAGAAGTCCGACCATTACTTGGAACCTCAGGTCATTGCATTTCTTCGATTCATGGATTACCTGATTAGCACCTCGAAGGATGTCGCATTGCTCCGGAAGAAAGGCATTTTACAACATGCATTTAGCAGCGATGAACAAGTTGCCTCTATCTTTAACCAGTTAAGCGGTGGCACTCTTGAGTATCAGACTACCCAACTTACAGGGCTGTATGAGGATGTAGATGAATATTGCAGAAGCAAGCTTCACTGGTGGTGGGCAACCTTTATGCGAGACCATTTTGGGAGTCCCTGGGCAGCTATTTCCTTGCTGGGTGCAGTCATCCTCCTTTCTCTCACTTTTCTTCAAACCTTCTTTTCCATGTACTCATATTTTAGGCCACCATCTGCAAATTAATCCTAGTTCCACCGATGAATGTAGTATTGTTGTGTGTTATCATCCTCCGTTCTTTCACTTTTCTTCAAACCTTTTCTGTAATAATCTTGTGTGCTTATGGAAATAAATATGTTTTATCTATTTCTAGTTGTCCATATGTCCACAAAACAAGGTATTTGAGTGCATATCATAGACTTATATCTAGAATTGTTTATATTTCTTGTAAAAGTATATATATATCATCATCATCATCAAAGCCTTATCCCAATCATGTTGGGGTCGGCTACATGAATTCTATTTCTCCATTCCGTTCTATTTTGAGCTAAATCTTTCGATAAGTGCAACTTCTTCAAATCTGAATTAATGACTTCCATTCATGTTTTCTTCGGCCTACCCCTACCTCTTGATGGACCCTCCACCTGTATATCCAAACTTTTTCTCACCGGTGCCATTACTGGCCTACGCTCAACATGCCCAAACCATCTTAAACGAGTTTCTCTAATCTTATCTCCTATTGGTGCTACCCCTAAATGTTCTCGAAAGCGCTCATTTCTAATTTTATCTTTCCTAGTTTTACCACACATCCACCTAAGCATTCTCATTTCCGCTACATCCATCTTATGAATATGTGTCTTCTTAATTGGCCAACATTCTGCTCCATATGTCATAGTTGGTCTAACCACTGTCCTGTAAAATTTTCCCTTCAATTTTGTTGGCATTTGTCTATCACAAAGTACTCCCGAAGCTAGTCTCCACTTCAGCCATCCAGCTCTTATCCTATGCTCCACATCTTCGTCAATCTCCCCATCCTTACTAATCATCGAGCCTAGGTACCGAAAAGAATCTTTACGTGGTATCTCATGGGTTTCAATTTTGACAGTGGTTTCAATACTTTGTATATGTCCACTGAAATTGCAATCCATATATTCTGTCTTTGTACTACTTATTTTAAAGCCTCTAGATTCTAATGCCCTCCGCCATCTCTCAAGCTTTGCATTTACACCTTCTCTTGATTCATCCACCAATACTATATCATCTGCGAACAACATACACCATGGTACTTCTTCTTGAATATGCACAGTTAACTCATCCATAATTAATGCAAAGAGATAAGGGCTTAAGGATGATCCCTGATGTAAGCCTATAGTCACGGGAAATCCGCCCGTTTCTCCACATGTGGTTTTCACATTTATTATTGCACCTTCGTACATATCCTTTAAAATTTCAATGTAACCTTTTGGGACATTCCTTTTCTTTAAGACCCACCAAATTAAATTCCTTGGTACCCTATCATAGGCTTTTTCCAAATCGATAAAGACCATATGTAGATTTTTCCTCTTTGCTCGGTATTTTTCCATTAATTGCCTAAGTGAAAAGATAGCTTCCATAGTTGATCTCCCTGGCATAAAACCAAATTGATTTTCCGAAATCTTAGTCTTTTTTCTCAATCTTTGCTCTATTATTCTCTCCCATAACTTCATAGTGTGACTCATAAGTTTAATCCCTCGATAGTTGGTACAATTTTGTATATCTCCTTTATTCTTATATATAGGTACTACAATGCTTCTTCTCCATTCATCCGGCATTTTCTTTGTCACAAGTATCTTATTGAATAGTCTACATAACCAGCTTACTCCAACCTCTCCTAAGCATTTCCATACCTCTATCGGAATACCATCTGGGCCTGTTGCCTTTCCTGCCTTCATTCACTTTACTGCTTCCTTCACTTCCACCCCTCTAATTCTACGGAGGAAAGTATACTCTTGTAATGAAGTATCCTCCTCCACTCTTGTATCGCCCAAATATTCTTCATTTAAAAGTTTCTCATGTAGTCCAAGCTATCTGGGGCGAGGGCTCCATTAATCATGACAGGGATCACCTCACCGGATGTTCTTTTAGAGCAAGATGCAAGAATATATTATTCTTCTGATGTATATACTAACAAGGCAATTGTGTGGCTTGCTGCAAAAAATCTTTTGTTCTTCTTCAATGCATAATTTAAGAAGAGGCAACTCAAAGCAAAGCTCTTGCGAAAAGAAATTAGAAGCATAGCAGGAAAACAGAGAAATCTGTTGCTCTCTGTTTCATGCATAAAATTTCAAATGAAACCAAATCAAGAGCAGAAGAGGAATTGACTGTCGGATAATATTTGCAAAAGACATGAATGAAATGTTTTGTTTGGCGCATTACATTAACTCCTTGAATGCGATGTTCTGTTTTGTTCAATACACTGCATTTTCGCACCCATTCACCAATACTAGATTACGTAACTTAGAAACACAATCCTCTAGTATCAAATTGGATGGAAAAAAATTGGTTGATGTCATATATCTATACACAGGAAGTATAAATAGAGGCTAGAAAGCTATTCTAGGAAATAATATATACAGAGAATAATATGATCCTGTAATCTCTCCTATAATCTTGCAGTTGACATTTTTCTCTAAAACTAAATAGGAATGCACAGCTCATTTGACACTCCCCCTCAAGTTGGGGCATATATGTCATCCATGCCCAACTTGCTAAGTGAGCTGTGAAAAACTCTACCAGTGACTGCTTTGGTGAGGACATCTGCAAGCTGATCTTCGGATTTAACAAACGGTACCTCAATGATCTTGGCCTCGAGTTTCTCCTTGATGAAATGTCTGTCAACTTCAACATGCTTTGTCCTATCATGTTGCACTGGATTATGTGCGATGTCTATTGCTGCCTTGTTATCACAATGCAGTTGCATGGCATGTTTGGGTTTGAATCCCAAGTCCCTCAACAAATTCCTTATCCAGAGTAGCTCACATACTCCATTTGCCATACCCCGATATTCGGCTTCAGCACTTGATCTTGACACCACCTTTTGCTTCTTACTGCGCCAAGAAACTAAATTGCCTCCCACAAAAGTAAAGTATCCAGATGTTGACCGCCTGTCAGTTACAGAACCAGCCCAATCGGCATCAGTGTACCCTTGAACATCTAGATGACCATGCTTTGAGAACATCAATCCTTTTCCAGGAGCTGACTTCAAATATTTTAGAATTCGATTCACAGCATCCATGTGTGCCTCACTTGGTTCATGCATGAACTGACTCACCACACTCACTGCATATGCTATATCAGGTCTAGTATGTGATAGATAGATCAACTTACCGACAAGACGTTGATATCTTCCTTTGTTGGTAGGTACTTGGTCAGGAAACTCACCAAGTTTATGATTCACCTCCATTGGAGTATCAGCTGGTTGGCAAGCTAACATTCCAGTTTCGGTCAAAATGTCAAGGATATATTTCCTTTGTGATAGAAATATTCCTTGTTCTGAACGAGCCACTTCAATACCCAAAAAATACTTCAGAGCACCAAGATTTTTCATCTCAAACTCACTGGTTAAATGACGTTGCAATGCCGCTTTTTCCTCTGGGTCATTTCCTGTAACCACCATGTCATCAACATATACAATAAGGGCAGTGACCTTACCTTTCCTATGTTTCAAGAAAAGAGTATGATCTGAGTTACTTTGCTTGTAGCCGAAATTCTTCATTGATTTGCTGAACCTTCCAAACCATGCTCTGGGCGATTGTTTTAATCCATAAAGAGACTTTCTTAGTTTACACACCATGTTGTTCTGACTAGACTCCATCTTGCATCCTGGAGGGGGGTCCATATAGACTTCTTCTTCTAAGTCTCCATGTAGGAAGGCATTTTTAACATCAAACTGATATAATGGCCAGTCCAAGTTTGCTGCCAGAGAAAGAAGCACCCGAATCGTGTTGATCTTGGCTACAGGAGCGAAGGTCTCCCCATAGTCAATCCCATAAGTCTGAGTGTAACCTTTTGCGAGTATGATCTGAGTTACTTTGCTTGTAGCCGAAATTCTTCATTGATTTGCTGAACCTTCCAAACCATGCTCTGGGCGATTGTTTTAATCCATAAAGAGACTTTCTTAGTTTACACACCATGTTGTTCTGACTAGACTCCATCTTGCATCCTGGAGGGGGGTCCATATAGACTTCTTCTTCTAAGTCTCCATGTAGGAAGGCATTTTTAACATCAAACTGATATAATGGCCAGTCCAAGTTTGCTGCCAGAGAAAGAAGCACCCGAATCGTGTTGATCTTGGCTACAGGAGCGAAGGTCTCCCCATAGTCAATCCCATAAGTCTGAGTGTAACCTTTTGCCACTAGTCTTGCTTTGTATCTTTCAATGGTACCATCTGCCTTGAATTTTACTGTATATATCCATCTACAACCTACTGTTCTTTTCCCTTTAGGAAGGGTAGTCATCTCCCAAGTGGAATTCTTTTGGAGGGCTTCCATTTCTTCATTCATTGCTTGAGTCCACTGGCGATCCTTCAGAGCTTCCTGCACATTACTTGGAATAGACACAGTGGATAATTGACATACAAATGATGCACATGACGTAGATAGCCTATGTAGAGACACATGATTAGCAATCGGGTATTTAACCTTTGCGTTAGGGTCAGGGTCATATTGTTGTTTAGGGATCCCTCTAGTTGTACGAGGGGGTAACTGATAACTTGTATTTCCTAGATGACTTGACTCAGGTAAGGTACTAGAGGGTGAGTTTGTTTGTTCAATTACCTGTGAAGAATCCTCAGAACCGGATTGGATGAGTGGAGATGATACTGTAGAGGGGACTATAGGAGGGAAAGTATCTCGAGTCTCTGGAGTCTCGATTGCTTGCAGCTCTTGCTTTTGTTGTAACTCCGTAGCTGGTGAGTCAGTAGTCACTACATCTGCAGGTGTTGTCCGAAGCTGCTCTTGTGGAATTTGGATGATCTGAGTCTGAGTATCCTCTGCAAAGATAGTGCTCTCCCCCGGCAGAGGATGAGCAGAATCTCCCCCGGAGTAATAGTACTCATGCTCGTTGAAAGTAACATCGGCTGTAACATGCAAGGTCTGAGTAGGGGGATGGAAACACTTATAGCCCTTCTGAGTGGCAGAATACCCCACAAAAACACAACGTAGGGCACATGGATCAAGCTTGCCACGCTGATGTGGATAGACCTGAATATAAGTAGCACAGCCAAAAACACGTGGCTCGAGATTTGGTGTAGACGGCATGGTGAGGAGAGTGGTCAATGTTTGAAGAGGAGTTTGATACTGGAGAGTACTGGATGGTGTTCTATTGATGAGGTACGCAGCGGAACAAAGAGCTGCCCCCCAAAAATGATGAGGCATATGAGCCTCAAATAAAGAGGCACGAACAACATCCAAGAGATGACGGTTCTTACGTTCGGCGACACCATTCTGTTGTGGCGTATAGGCACAGGTGGTTTGATGAACAATACCATTTTGGCTCAAGAAATTATGAAGGTCATTATTGACATACTCTCCTCCATTGTCCGACCTCAATGTAATGATTTTCTTGTCAAATTGAGTAGCAACATATTGATGAAATTGCTTGAATTTAGTGGTGACTTCGCTTTTTTTCTTCATGGGGAACACCCAGGTCATCCTGGTGCAGTCATCTATAAATGTCACAAACCACTTAAAACCACTAATAGTAAGAACCCTTGAGGGTCCCCAAACATCAGAATGGATAAGCATGAAAGGCATAGAACATTTATTTAATCTTAATGGGTAAGAAATCCGATGGCTCTTCGCCAAAACACAAGTGTTACAAAAAAAGTCTGATGCAGTAAAATGGGAACAGAAATCGGGAAATAAAAGCTTCAGATAATCAAAAGAAACATGTCCCAATCGTTTATGCCACAGCCAAATCTTCTTCATCCTGACGGACTTGTCACTGCTAACATGATGTGCTTTACTCAATCTCGTACAGCACTCATCTGTCAAGTCCAGATAATACAAATTTCCCCTCCTAGTACCACATCCAATCACGGCCCTGGTGAGAAGATCCTGAAAAAGACAATACAATGGCCAAAAACACACAGTACAATTAAGGGAATCAATGATTTGAGGAACAGATAACAAGTCATAGTCGAGTGAAGGGACAACCAAGACATGATTTAAACTTAAGGATGATGTAAGAGATAGGGACCCTTCTCCCAAAACTGGGGAGGTGGTTCCATTGGCACTGGTAATATGTGTTTGGCTTGATGGTTTGGTAGAGTGCAATCCAGTGAAACTAGATGTCATGTGATCAGTAGCCCCAGTGTCAATAATCCATGATCTATGACCAGCAAGTGAAGATGTGCAGGGGAAAGTACCTGAGGTGGCCAAGGCCGTAGAGCCGGAGGTACCTGATGGAGGTTCTGATGCAGACTCTTGGGATGACTCAGTTGCTACGAATGAGGCTCTGCTCAAATCTCTCTTGCGCCCTTTGTGAACCCATCCCTTTGGATAACCAATGATCTCATAACAACCCTTAATTGTATGGTTTTCTAAACCACACTTGGTACACTTCATTGGAGGCCGGTTACTAACAGAGTCTGAGGTCTGAGTAGGTAACCGAGATTGCTTGGACCTTGTAGTGACCAACGCTGTAGCATCAGATGTGACACCAGCTTCAGACATAGTTCCTTGTCGATTACTCTCTCTTTTAACATGTGCATATACTGCTTCAAGTTCAAGTTTAGGCTCCATCCTCAAAATCTCTCCACGGATTTGGTCAAAATTATTGTCCAAACCTGCAAGAAAGATATAAACTCGGAGACGGTCAATCTCTTTGCGTCTAGTTTCAATATCTGCTGGATCCTTTATGTTACTTGGACTCAATTGATCAAGCTCCTGAAAGATCTCAGTGAGCTCACTATAGTAATTAGCAACAGGTGCACCCTTCTGTGTCATCGTGAAAGACCTTCTGTGTAAATCATAGATCTTTGCCTCATCCGAACCATCGGAATATGTTTTCGTAATTGCATCCCAGACTTGCTTGGCTGTGTCATAACGAATAAATCGTCTCATCTGATTGGGTTGCATGGCATCAAATAACCAACTCTTGACTTGGCAATCTGACGCACGCCATTTGTTGTATGTCGGATCTGTGGCTGCAGGTTGGGTAGTATCACCGGTCAAGTGACCATGTTTCTCTCGTCCAGCAATCTTCATCTCCATGACTTGATGCCATAGGGAATAGTTATGTTCATCCAACTTGATTCCAGTGGAGAAGTTGGAGTTGTCTGTTTGGATGGTGACAATTTGGGTAGTTGAATTTGATTTAGAGTCATCTTCTCTTGCCATGACTTAGTACGGTTAGAGATGGGATGATCCGACTGCTCACAAAATTTTGGGAAACAATGAAGTAGGTGGGCCTTGCTTTTGATATGACCAGTAAGAAGAACCAGCCCGAATCAACAGCATGTGATTTAGATGTACCGGACACAAAACTATTCCATAAAATTGACACACGACAAATGGCAGTAAATAGCTGACCTGTAGGATTTTTTTTTTTTTTTTTAAAAATTCCAAAAAATGGCTGACAATTGTTAATGCCGACCAGAATGGGAGTGATTGCCGCCAACCAGAAGATCTGACGAAGAAGATCTGCAGATTTGGGAAAGTGACTTGGAGAGCTGAGGAAGAGGAAGAAGATCTGCGGATTTGAGACTGCGATCATGCTAAAGAAGTGCCCAGATTTCAGAAATCTGCTTAAATAGCAAGATCCTGATGACGATCTTGATCTGGCGAGCTGGAAAATGTCAATCAAAGGCAACTGCAGAGAAGTTGCCAAGCTGGAAAATGTCAATCAAAGGCAACTGCAGAGAAGTTGCCAGATCTGAAGTAACATCTAGGAGACAATCTTCTAGGTCGTGATGATGATCTTGATGTGATGATTAGAATGATCTAGGCATTTGCCAGTGGAGGAAGAAAGCTTCTGATGCTCTACTCTTTCCCAATTCGAACAGGAAAGGTTGCAGAAGACTTGAGAACGAGGAGATTCAAGGACCGATGAGGCTCTGATACCATATCAAATTGGATGGAAAAAAATTGGTTGATGTCATATATCTATACACAGGAAGTATAAATAGAGGCTAGAAAGCTATTCTAGGAAATAATATATACAGAGAATAATATGATCCTGTAATCTCTCCTATAATCTTGCAGTTGACATTTTTCTCTAAAACTAAATAGGAATGCACAGCTCATTTGACATCTAGCACCTACTTAGCAACAAACCTCTATCTATTATCCACTTCTATCCTACTTTGTAACTGCAACTATGGAGTCATAAAACCAACACCGCCATTTTGTGGCCCATTTTTTTTATATTCAAACCAGCTAATTGCATTTCTGCATCAGTATCTCAACACATCCTCTTGATGCAGCACCATCAGTGTCCTTAAATATCAATGTTGATTTCTTTTGCAGAAGAACTCAAGCATGCTATAGGTAAGGTGGCGCCACAACTCAGATAGTTTAGATCTTTGAAAGGTGGAAGTTGGATCCCATACGTATAGATTTGAAATGATCTTACTTTACCACATCATGTGATCCACCTCATGTAATGAAAGGTTTTAGAGTGATCCTAAGTTCTAATAGGTTCTTTCAAATGATGATTTTGTAGTTACCTCAATGTTGTGGTTATCTTAGCTGGATCTTACATTAATAATAGCAGAAAAATAAACCAGGGAGTTTCTCTAGACATACCTGTATTCATACTTGAACTTGACGGTATCAGATCCGCAAGATGATCACTTGTTCTTCCAGCCACCTAGTCCTCGTAGGAAAGATTATTGGTTTCTATTTGCTTAGCTGAAAACTAAAAGAAACCAATTGACCATATTTATAATCAAGCCTCAGTTACCCGTTCCATAAAATTTTCACTTGGAATCCAAAATTTCTGAAGTAAGACTGCTCAAAATATTAAAATTTTCTCATATTACATTTTACATCAATAAAACTTCGGACTGTTTTGCACAAAACATGACCTCATAGAACATGCATTCTTATTAGAAGTTTGGAATATCCATACAAATTAACAAAGGAAAGATTTTATCTTACCCTTCTGTTGAAGCCTTCAGGACAAAATAGTATTTACTGACAAACAAACAGGCTGTGCCTAAAACCTCCATGCACAAGTTGCTATGCCCCTTAATTACAGGGAATTGATGACAATTGAGCCAGTTTTATACATGACAGCAAGGGAACAAGCGGTGGGAAGAAGAGACCATACACGGAAGCAGAGCAAATACCAAGTAAGAATGATACACCTCAACAGATTTGGCATAAAAACTGAGGTCTTAAATCAGTCTGATTGAATGTTACTAGTAATGTCACTGGACTGCATCTTCTTGTTTCTACTTGATGAAAAAAAAAAAAATCGTTACTAGTAGTTTCACTGCAGGAGTGTTACAATCCTTACATTGGTTTTTATGTCCATCAACAGCTATACTCTCCATTTTCATTGTTCATTGCCTTTGACCAGATTGTGTTACCAATTTCCAGACAAGATGACGTCATAGAGATTTTAAATAGTTTGCAACCCTCCATAATATGATTTGTTAGGTTTGTAAGTAGCCAAGAAATGGATAATACTAACCAGGGCAAGAGAATATTATTCTCAACGGTACCAATTTTGGTTTGCAGATCCAGTCTGGTGAGAAGATGGGTTTCACACCATAGATGGTGAAGACGCAAGTTTCAAGTTGGAAGATCAAATGGGTAGTCAATACACTTAAGTTTCACAACAATCTACGAATGGACACATTTGGATGCCACATGGGGTATATTTTCCCATTATTGAGTGATCATTATAATGAAATCCATGGCCTTGATGAAAGCAGATGCAACCACGGTTTGTTCAGGACTAATTATTCGCATTACTTGGTCACCAATATAATCTCGCATATCAGTGCCTTCTGTTGCAAGAAAATATTGTCATAAGAGCGGCAACATGTGCAGTCTGCTCTGTGGGTTCCACTTGGGCCCACCTTTGATTAATGCAGCACTTTTCGCAATCTTATCATCCTGTGATCATTTTTTAGGCCTAATTTTATACTCATTAAACCTCCATTCACCATTGAATTGAATCTCAGTCTAAAAAGAAAAACCTGTACTTCAAAGCTTTTTTGCGCGTGTGTTGGTTTCTAACCCTTAACCATAAGAAGACCTTTTCATCAATCCTCTCCCATCTGATATAAATGCAATTAAGCGGGCAATATGCAACCGGCCATCTAATGTAAAGGCAGTTAAGTGGGCAGTATGCAACCTGCACACTAGATAATTTTCCCCTTTTGTCTATAAGGAGACCATTCCGTCAACCCTCCCCCATCTGACATAAATGCAGTTGAGCGGGCAGTACGCAACCTGCCCGTTAGAGAATTTTCCTCTATTATCATCCCTTTTCCCAATAAAGTTTTTGTTGGAAGGTAAGCCTACTTTACATGCAAACATGTGAATCCAAAAATGATACATTCACAACACAATATCCTAGATTACGATAACAGTATTAAGGAGAACTGTTTCATCACTCCAAGTTGTAAAACCATTACTGCAAAATCTTCTGTACAAGATTCAAATGAGTAGATAATAATAAAAATGTGATTTCAATTGATAAAATTGAATGTTGATGTTACAAAACCAGGGTACATCCAAATACTCCCACAGAAAATAGAAAAAGCCTTGCGGCCTCCTAGGATGCTCGCAACACTGAGTGCAGGTTACCTGTGCTAATATATAAAGGTTGATGCCTCTAGATAACCTGTAATTACCTTTTAAGTCAAGGCAATTCCATTCGTTTCTATAGCCAATTACAGGTAAACAGAATTCTGGGTAACTAGAGATGGAACTAACCTAATTGTAGGGGGAGCAGAATTCCAAGAACCCAAAAGAACCGAAAGATACCAAAAATCCATTTGGCACAACATCCCAAATGGAGTGCCAGTGGCCTCTCCAACAAATCCACCCAAAATAAAATTTTGGGGGCTGCATCCAAATGCACGCATAAGATTAATAAACCTCCAAAGGGTGATCAGTTTCCGCTGGTCTGTTCACTACTCCCTTTACCACTAAGGTGCTTCTCATCTCAGGGTTTTCCTTTCGAGAAGAATGCATCAGCAATCAAAGCTCCCATTGTTCACAAATCAGCAGCGTGCCAAACCCTTGCTAGCATTTACCTTCTGAAGCATCATGTTCTACAGAAGATTCTGATGGCTGCTTAAGGCCTTTCCCATAAGCTGCGATTAGAAGAGCCTCAGCTCTACCTGCAAGTGTTCACAAGTCAACCAGGAAATTAAAAGATTGGAGAAAGAAGCTTAGTTGCTGCACAAGCATTTTCACTTGATAATACAACAAGGTGAGCTTAACACATTTTGGAAAAAGCTAGAGGAAGAATTATTAATATAAAAAAATAGGCATACAATGCCTGTTCATCTGTACATTTGGCAAGGACAGTAGAACAGGACAGTCCACATCTTGGCCCCTCCTACAATCATGGATTTCCATAGTACAAATACAAAAACCAGTCTTTGGATGCTCTTAGGCCCCAAAATTAGCAGCCTAAAAACGTACAGTAATAACAAAGAATGGTTAATAATTGACATTCTGAAGGAAGCATGCACTGTGGCATCTCAAACAATGGTCCATAACCCATAGGCCTACAACAATCATCACATATATCATTCTCAAGAGATTGTCTAGGAAAAATGTCAATATTTTCAAATTTGTGGTTTTCTCAGGATATTATCAGAAATTGTAAAGGAGAATAAATTAATTTCTAAATAAATAAAAACTGCATAAATAAATAATGAATACAAACTAATGTAAAAATCAACAGTTTTCTCCTTTTTATGTCATGATTTTCCAAGATTTTTTTTCAGTTCTGGTGACATTTTTAACAAGATAATAACACTGGTATTTGTAGAAGTGCATGATCGCATTGATATGGTGAAAGGGGGGCCCCACCTTAAGCAGCAAAAAAGAGAGAAACAGCTGAGCAACATTATTATCTGATTCACATGGTTAGCAGAATGCCAACTTCAAGATAATCCATTATACTATGTTATAGCATGGGCTTTTAATCTAATTTTGAGCATTACTTCTGATTTTGACCAGGAGTCGTCCATTCCTACAACTTACCCGAATTTCCCCACCCCATTTCCAACACATAGCCACTCAAATATTCTTCTCAATTTTTACTCTGTTGCAACAACTTCATTTGTATCCCAAATCTCATATCCTCTTCCTCTATCTATTCTCCTTGTTTCTTTCTACCCTACTACTCCAAGCTGATTTCTACTCTACATACTGTTGGATTGAGGAACGAGGTACTGTCATAATCTCCTCTTCTTTTAGCCTCTTTTTAACATTTTATGCTCTATCTACACCAAATAATTATACATAAGTGTTTGAGGATGATTTTGCATGATCAAAATCTCTTTTAAATGGATCATAGAACATATTGTTTGCAGTTATAGGTGAACGTGCCTGTTATTGTGCTAGTGTGAATTACAGGGTTTCAATACAATGATGTGGCTTTGACATGAATAGAATAAGACAGTGGACAGCTGATTGTTTTATAAGCAACAGCGAAAATAATACCATGATCTTTCTTCCTCTTCAACAGAGTACTCAAAGATGGAAATAATGCAGACGCAACTTTTCTACTATCATCCTGCCAAATTCCAAATAGTCCATGTTATAGAAGTTACCGAAGAAAGTTGCACCAGAACTTTAAGGCCCTGTTTGTTTGCATTAAAATATGTAGGAATTGAATATATAAGGTGGTTCAAAATGAAGATCAAAGATGAATTTTCTAAAATGAGAATCAAATAGCATTTCTTAAAAGAAAATATTATTTGATGTTCAGTTTTGGAAATTCACCTTTTTAATCTTCATTTTAACCACCCTATGTATTCAATTCCTATATATTGTAATGCAAACAAATGGCTCCTAAGAAAATATTTTGGAAAACAACCCACATTCATCAATTAAAGAAAAACACACTCCATTCTATTCATCAAATACAAACTACAAAGTATCCATAGCTTCTGAAACTCCTGCCACAAATGATTTCACTAAGAAATAGAAAGTCTTAAGGTGCATTTGCAACGAGAGGAATCCATGGTAGAGAGGAAAATTATTTTGATTTTCCAATGGGTGCTACACATTTTCCTCACGGAGAAAGGGAAAAAAACTGAACTGATTTTCCTATATAGGGAGGATTTCCATTTCCAATGTGAGGTGTAGGAATGCTTGACTCCTCCTTAATGAGGAAGTGGAAATCCACAGACAGCAGATTTCGTTGCACAAATGCAACTTTAGTCTTGAGCTTGCTTCCCTAGAAATGAAAGAGAGTTCATGTTTGATTTCTCACGCAAAACTGCTAGTCCAAACCACAGGTTTTCACTTGACATTAATGCTCAGCCGCATGGGCCAGTGTGGAATACATGTCTATGTTCAAGTCATTCAAAAGCAGTATTTTAAATAATGGTGCAGGTCTGAGTGCCAGTCAAGACCAAGTCTAAGTTGGTGACATTATGGCTAAAATGTCTTTAAAAAATCCAAAAAAAGAAAAAAAAAAAGAAATAATGTGAAACAAGTAAAAATGTGCAAATTAAGTTATTTAAGTGGACTCTCTTCTCAACTACAGAGATGTTAGTATTGTTGAATGCTACATCTTTGACACAAGCCTCACAACTTCATGTAACTTATTATTAAACACTTGAGAATAAAATTAACAACAAATCACAAAGATTCATGACTGCAAGATAATATCAATTTGTTTCCAATCCTGCCTAACAAGGAGACTAGCACTGGGATTTAAAACCTCGCTTATTCCCTTAGATTTAAAAATAGATGGATGAACATGAACACAACAGTGGTCCAAGGGAAAACAAATGGATTTGTTCTATTGGCCTACAATATTTTTTGGGCATCTTGTCAATTTGGGCAATTAAACATGGTGCACATGTATGGGGATGGAAGGCTAAATCAATTGTTGCTGGCCAATAATTTCAGATCAATGGATATTATGCACACATGATATGACTTAACACTACTGCACAATTTAAAAGGAGAATAAACTTGACTCGACTGGAAGCTCAGTTTGGTAAATTGAAGACTCAAGTCATCCATTTAAGGAAAAAACAATTGGAGTTAGAAACATGAATCAAAATATCGGCCAATACAATTCATATCGGGCGATAAATCAGCCATATCAGTCAAGACCATGACACATTTTGCAATTTATCATTGTTCACAGGCACATCGAAGCATATTAACCGAAAATGCCCATCCATCAGACGTGTCAATTGAAACACCCCAATATTTATCAGGTGAACCCTTTCAAAGCCACAAAACCAGCTTTCATATATTCTTTTGCAAGGGAAAGACAGTGAAAAGAGTTTTTTGCAATCATGCTCCAAGATAACTATTAGTCACTTGTAGCTTGAGGGCTCCCCTTTAAGATAAGAACCTGGGCAAATTTTTTTAGGTCACTTTCTGTTTGTTTTGGAGCAAGATCCCTCATAATCATACTTGCTAGTTCTGCTCCAATTTGGCCTTATAGTGGAACATTCTAGCATTCTAGTCAATTATGGTGTTCCATTTCAAAAAAAGACACCACTACATAATGAAATATATATATATATATATATACAAGAGTACTAACATGAAAAAAAAAGAGTAGAAATTTGGCAAGGGCCCTATTTCCTATTAGAGTTGAATGTTACTAGGGCTCTATTTCTCATCAGGTGAAATTTTTCCATGGGCCATTTCCTATTAGAGTGAAATTTTCTACGGCCCTCACATGAGTGAGATTTATTTTTGGCAGTCTATAAAAATTGGTAGAAAGTTTTGATTGTATAGATGAGGTCCACTGAAAGTTTTGATTGTATAGATGAGGTCCACTGTGGATTTTAGATGACTCAGATTTTGAATGAAGCAGCCCACTGTGGGTTCAACGCAGGATTTCTCCAAGGATACAAAATATAAGGGCAAAAAGATTATCCAGTGCAAACAACCAGAAGGAGAAAAATAAATAAGGCCCTAGCTAAATTTCTGCATCTCAATCTATTCTTCTTCTTTTATTTTTTAAATTTGGTCGAATGGGAGTCTGGGACAAAGAAAGGGTTGTTTGACAAAGAAACAAAATGGAAAAGATAAGGTTCAGCAATCTTGTTTTAAATAAAAGCTTGTGAATCTTTCTTGTTTTTCATTCTTCAATCCTCTTTCACTCCTTTATTCTCCATTATGATGCCGTGTATTGCATGGAAACGAAGATCTAGAGTGTGTCGACCACTCTAGAGAAGAGCACTTCAGCATAGATCCACAGATCTCTTGTGGCAATGGTATCATGAAAGTTCAAATACTGTTTTCAAGTCCCTTTTGTACCCGCAACCAATGATGCCCAAATACAGCAAAGATATGGCATGGACATGGAGTGGACACACCAAGGACATAGAGTTTACACATAAAAAGTGAAGTATCGGCTATGATATGACACGATATGCTGCCCATTTTGAAGTATACATGCATCATAGCCTGTGACTACATCAATAAAGCTTATTGATCTACCCAGAATGTCCATTACCGGTCCTCCACCTCCTGTGAGTCCGCCACAGCCATCATGCCAACCACACCTCTCCCTTTAACCCCAGCTATCTATATTATAGCTGCAAGTGCTGAACAATCCATTGAGGGAAGAGCAGAATTCTTGGCCGACATTACTTTCCTTCTGCTCTCCTTTGACTCTCCTTGAAGGAGTGCATATGGCTTTCCAATTTCCAATAGGATCTTGGATAGTCACCTGTGCAAATACAACCTCATACTCTAGATTTACTACATCAAACAGTTCCGATATAAGCTGATTTTATTTGTTTAACTTTCTTCCTGCATAGCCTCAGATTCTCGTTCTAAAAAATAGATCAATCTGTCAAGTAATTGATCAAATCCAAAGATGAATTCAGCCACCAGGGCACAAGCCATACCATAAAACACACCATAATTTAAGAAAACTCAGAAAAATCATTGATTAATTGTAATAAGCATAAGCAACTACAATGGAGGACCCAAATATATATAGAGAAGTAGAATTATATCTTAAGAAACAAGACTTTCTAAATAAAATAGGAAAATGCTAATCCTGATCGAACAATAAAATTAGAAATAGTTCCCTGACTAAACAAGCAATAAAATAGAAATATGACAAAAATGGAATGCCACAGTAGCTCTCAATCAATTGGGCTGTGAGCTGAACCCAATGGACTAGGTTGACCTCTGGGTCAACATGTGGGCCCAGTTGATTTCTTGGGCCTGGTCTGTACTACATCATCTTCTATGCATAGCAGGGATCGAGGCTTCAATATGGAGCAAACTCAGTGACTAATGCCATCGGGCTCTAAACCTTACATAATAATTACCCATGGAAAGCTCACCCAATTAAATGCGGCAATTTCTTTCGCCAACTCAAGTTTTCAGTAGACAAGAAGTGAAAGAACTCGCTCCCTTGCACGGACTCCATGTCACACCTTAAGCACAAATCTTATTTTGGGAAACAGTCCTTTAAATCACATATCTAACAACTTAGATGATAATACTTACATGTTCTGAGTTAAAGAAAGTCTTTGGTTACAGATCAACATGTGCTTACACAACACTCAAATATCAAAGAGGACTATCACCTCACTTTAACCAAAACTGGAACTTGCACATGCAAATTAACTGTAGAAACATAAAATACATTTGTAGAACCAAAAACAGATCTTCACTGCATCATGGCACATAATAGGTCATACTTTACCGTGCAATTCTGGTTGTGAACGAGAAAGTGGACAAAAGGAAAGACGATGATTTTGGATTTTGTGGAGTCCCCAGAGTACAAAATGCTCAATTTGAAGCAAGTCGAAAGAAAGCATGAGCACATCAAATTGGCAAAGTCGGCTTTCTTTTTATTGATTTTTAGACTAGGTACACAAGTCTGTGGATACCAATGATTCTAGGTCGACACTAAGCCCACGGTCAGCCTGACAACTGTCAATACCCCTTGTATGAATCCAAGAGATCAACCAAGATATCCGCAGTTTCCTTGATCTAAAGGATCTAATTGGATCTCAAGTCCTCAGATATAAGTCCTCAAAGAAACCTTTAACTACAGTTGTTCAAGATATTTGGAGAGCCTAAACATCAAGAAAAAATTATCCAAATGTAATTCCAAGATGAAAGCAAAGATCACAAAGGAGACAGCACATACACCCAATGGGGTTTCTAGACCTATTGCAATATTGTAATGATCACAAAGAAGCACTCATGTCCAAAGGGCATCAAGACCGATGGTAAGGAGACCACAGTGGAGAGGGTGGTACTACCTCCAATAAAGTCCCAAGACTAACACTGGAACCACCTAGGGGGAGGTACTACAGTGAGGTCTCAAAGTTAAGCAAAGAAGCACCACAGTGGTTTAGACATAATTGTCACAAGTGGTTACAAGAACTACCCGAGGGAGAAGATGCATACATTGGAACTGAAGCGCATGCAGAGCTGCAGCCTATGGCACTCAACTCAGATCTCTCGGATTCCAAGACTAAGGTAAGGATCACAAAGAAAAAGAGCCAAAGGACTGGAATTCAAGTATTTGCAAGAGTTGCATTGGGAGAGCATGTGTAAGTCAAATACGGGGGCCTAAGGGGTTATTTACAGTTTCCTGGAGCTTCCCATGGCCAAAAAGAAGAAAAACTGCATACTCGGGCGACCGAGTGCATCCACTTACCAGCCATGGGCAAGGGTGTGCATCCCTCGATGGGGGTGGGCAAGGGTATGCACAACCTCACTCGGATCCCTATTTTCTACACTTTTATTTACTACTGAATCTTCAAATGACAATAACTTCTGATCCGTCCATTGGATTTTGACATTCTGCGTACCATTAGTAAGCTCTTTTCTAATAAATATCCGTTGCGCCCAAAGTTGTCCCAAATTTAGATATGGACAATTTTGGTGATGGGGTTGGGTGAGGATATGCACAACCTCACCTGGATTGCTATTTTCTGCACTTTTTTTTATTTTTTACTGCTGAGTCTTCAAATGGCTATAATTGTTGATCCGTCCATCGGAATGTGATGTTCTGCATGTCGGTGGGAAGCTCTTTTCAAAAAGATAACGGTGGAAATCTATATTGATTTAGATATGGCCTTCAAAAGGCGGTTTTGTCTCATTTTTAGGCGAGGAAAGACCACTTCTAGACCAAAAAGTGAATTTTACTGAACTTGGACGAGGGATTACAACCCCTTAACATGTATGGGCGAAGGGGGGGACCCCTCACTAGTCTTCCTGTGGGACCCCTGTAACGATTCAAGAACCTGGAGCTCTTCAGATTCTTAAGACGTTCTCAAATTTTTATAACACCGCCACATAAATCAAATTTCCATAAGCATCAAGGACTAAAACACTCAAATTAAATTGTTTTTAAATTAGTAAGTATATTAAAATTCATGAAACATGGTGGTGGAGTATGGAGGTTCAGGAAGTTATTCGACAAAAAAAAAACATTGCTACAAAGTTTGGCAGGGGACTAAGAGTATAGAAAATTTTGAGTTGTATAAGAAGGCAAAGAAAGAAGCTAAGAAAGTAGTAAGTAGTGCAAAGTTCAAAGCATACGATGACCTCTATAATAGGTTGGGAACAAGAGAAGGAGAAAATGATATTTTTAAGCTTGGAAAAATAAGAGAAAAGAAAAGTAGGGACTTAGATCATGTCAAATGTATCAAGGACAATGAGGAAAATATTTTGGTAAAGGACAACAATATTATAGAAAGGTGGAAAGAATATTTTAGTAAACTTTTAAATGAAGAATATCTGGGCGATACAAGAGTGGAGGAGGATACTTCATTACAAGAGTATACTTTTCTCCGTAGAATTAGAGGGGTGGAAGTGAAGGAAGCATTGAAGCGAATGAAGACAGGAAAGGCAACAGGCCCAAACGGTATTCCGATAGAGGTATGGAAATGCTTAGGAGAGGTTGGAGTAAGTTGGTTATGTAGACTATTCAATAAGATACTTGTGACAAAGAAAATGCCGGATGAATGGAGAAGAAGCATTATAGTACCTATATATAAGAATAAAGGAGATATACAAAATTGTACCAACTATCGAGGGATTAAACTTATGAGTCACACTATGAAGTTATGGGAGAGAATAATAGAGCAAAGATTGAGAAAAAAGACTAAGATTTCGGAAAATCAATTTGGTTTTATGCCAGGGAGATCAACTATGGAAGCTATCTTTTCACTTAGGCAATTAATGGAAAAATACCGAGCAAAGAGGAGAAATCTACATATGGTCTTTATCGATTTGGAAAAAGCCTATGATAGGGTATCGAGGAATTTAATTTGGTGGGTCTTAAAGAAAAGGAATGTCCCAAGATGTTACATTGAAATTTTAAAGGAAATGTACGAAGGTGCAATAACAAATGTGAAAACCACATGTGGAGAAACGGGCGGATTTTTCGTGACTATAGGCTTACATCAGGGATCATCCTTAAGCCCTTATCTCTTTGCATTAATTATGGATGAGTTAACTATGCATATTCAAGAAGAAGTACCATGGTGTATGTTGTTCGCAGATGATATAGTATTGGTGGATGAATCAAGAGAGGGTGTAAATGCAAAGCTTGAGAAATAGCAGAGGGCATTAGAATCTAGAGGCTTTAAAATAAGTCATACGAAGACAGAATATATGGATTGCAATTTCAATGGACATATACAGAGTGTTGAAACCACTGTCAAAATTGAAACCCATGAGATACCACGTAAAGATTCTTTTCGGTACCTAGGCTCGATGATTAGTAAGGATGGGGAGATTGACGAAGATGTGGAGCATAGGATAAGAGCTGGATGGCTGAAGTGGAGACTAGCTTCGGGAGTACTTTGTGATAGACAAATGCCAACAAAATTGAAAGGAAAATTTTACAGAACAGTGGTTAGACCAACTATGACATATGGAGCAGAATGTTGGCCAATTAAGAAGACACATATTCATAAGATGGATGTAGCGGAAATGAGAATGCTTAGGTGGATGTGTGGTAAAACTAGGAAAGATAAAATTAGAAATGAGCGCTTTCGAGAACATTTAGGGGTAGCACCAATAGAAGATAAGATTAGAGAAACTCGTTTAAGATGGTTTGGACATGTTGAGCGTAGGCCAGTAATGGCACCGGTGAGAAAAAGTTTGGATATACAGGTGGAGGGTCCATCAAGAGGTAGGAATAGGCCGAAGAAAATATGGATGGAAGTCATTAATTCAGATTTGAAGAAATTGCACTTATCGAAAGATTTAGCTCAAAATAGAAAGGAATGGAGAAGTAGAATTCATTTAGCCGACCCAACATGGTTGGGATAAGGCTTTGATGATGATGATAATGATGATATTAAAATTCATGATAGAGACTAATGAGTAAAAGACAAATCTCTATTTGCAATAGAATAAATATCTAAGTATTGGGCTAATCCCATCTATGAATCTATTCTTTGTTTCTCGCGCTCTAGATTAACCACGCATGCCAAAATCCATCGGCTGATCTCCGTCACTCCCCACAACCTCTACGAATGCATTATCTGAAGTGGGGCGAACCACTAATCAGTAACACTGGTGAGTTAAATAATTAAGTGTCAAGGTATAACACATATTCAAACAATCATATGAACATTTATAAATTCAATGATAAAATTAAACACAATGTCATAATCATTTCTTTTCTGAGTTATTTTCCACCGGAAGCATCAAATGATTCCGATACCCCATATAGGTGTATCTACGTTCCTGTCAACAACCTGGCTTATCATCCACCCTGGTTGTTGAGCCTATTCCGATACTCCCACACTGGAGCATCTACATTTCTATCAACAACATGGTCTGTCCTACTACCATGATTGTTAAACCTACTTCTCTCGACCAACATCCACAAGAGAAATTCTATACTCAGTGCTAACGATTTGTGTTACTCTATTTCAAACATTAATGTCAAGGTCAAACTCCATAAGTTTATTAGCGATTCATCTTTATCATAATTGATAACATCATCTTATTCTTTTCCTTGGTTAGTACCACATACATTGGTTAATCCTCGCCCAACTCCGAGTCGAAGTTGGTACCAGGTTGTGGCATTGCCCATATCTCATTGAGGCAGCTAATTATTCATTATAAAATTTACCACAGAAATCAAGACATAAAGAATAAATACCTATAGAATTATAATCCATCACATTTAAATATCCAGTAAAATGCCATATCAATTTACATCATATACAAGGTACATAATTTATATGATTATTTCCATCTATAAGTTCTGAAACTAATATTTGATAAGGAAAGGGCCCACATAAACATCTAGATAATTGATCCGCACTAGTTTAATATTTCTGGTAGTGTTAAATTCATAACATCGTTACACAGTATTCATCCTAGGTTTAAAGGGGGTTCTCAAGGATAATTAAGGTTAACAAGGGCCCAACTGCAATTTCCTAAATTTACAAGTACTTGTACAAGTCGACACAACCTGCAGAGGCTCACGTTTTTCACCGTCAAGACAGGGTCTAGCTAGGCTTGACTTGAGGCAGTTGCATGGTGGGGCCCAACGGTCCAATGCAGATGGGACCTACACCCTAGTGGTCGCCCAGGGGTCCACTCCAAGATGTGTGGACCTGATCTTTGATCAGGGGACCCAGGTGGGCCCACAACCACTGATGACCAAAACCACTTCTGACGGTCTGGAAACTGAAAATCTCAGTTCAGATATGAGACTTCAAGGTAATCAATTCTCTTCTCAGCCTAAATCAAAGTCCCAAATGTGTGTTAATCATAGGATGTTAATTCGCCAAGTGCCCATCTAAGAAATAGGATTTTTGATGATGTTTTCCACTGTTACAAGGTCGACAATTTTAGAAGGGGCCTTCAACTTTTAATCAGAGGTTCAGATGAGTTGATTTCCAACCCAAACAAGGCCAAAGGCTGTCGATTATGAGTCCTACTGCATATCATCAGGTCTGATTGCTGCTTTGATGATTCTCCTAGGCACATAAATCAATTCCAACCTATACATATTACCAACGGATACTGTAGCATGTGTATACAATAACAACAGATCTTTGAATGGTTCGGTACCTCTAATTCTCTATTCATATCAAATAATCCAGCATTGATTTTTAAGAGTTCTACTCACCTGGTATAAACGTGTGCTGCTCGAGCAGTGATTGGTCTCGAACCGGACGTCTGTTACACGTCCCGTCGTCGATCTTCCTTGTCCTCTTCATGTTCTTCTTCTTCTACAGATTTTGAAATTGATATCAATCTCTTTCTCTCTCTCTCTCTCCTCCTCTCTCTCTCCCTCTTCTCTCTCTGTCGTGGATGTGTAGAACAAATAGGCTTCCATTATATATATATTAGTGTTTAAGACTTGCACCAAGAGTCCTGTTTGAGACTACAAGGGAGTCCTTCTAAGAGAGTACTTATGTGAGAGAGTTCTGTTGAAATTCTTAATCTTCTAATAACCTTCTTTTAGCTTAATTATAGTTCTAATAAGAGTCCTAGTAGGGATATTACAACCCCTCACTAGTCTTCCCTTTTTTCTGGATTTCTCTAACATTTTCTGCACTTGACATATGAATCTTCAAATGCCTATATCCTTTGATCCAACCATTGGATTTCAGTGTTCTGCATGCTGGTGGTAAGATCTTTTCGAGTAGATATACGTAGAGCTCGAGATGGTCCCAATCCAATCTATTTTGAGGGAGTTATGGCCCCAAGAAGTTTACCATTTTCATGTTTTTGGCCCAATGCTCAATTTTCAATCAATCTTGGACTTCAAGGTATATCGAGGGAGTTGTGATTTCCAAAAAGTTGTCATTTAGCTTTTAGGGCGGTAAACTGTGTTGTGCCTCAAAAAAAGCCTTCATAGTGTGGATTTTTGGGTTTCCAGGGCATCGGGGTGCATGTCCACAGCAAACTTGGCATCTTTGACCATCTTTGTAAATTTTGAAAATTTTAACTTGGAGCACCATAGTCGTGTCAGATTGCAGTATTTTTCAATCTGTTTTGATCTTCCGGTCTCTTGATTTTGTGCAACTTGCATCATTTTCTCCAATTTGGAGTCCTGGGCCTATTTTTGATAATCTTTTGAGTTGACAAGGAACACACACACATAGATAGAGAGAGATTAATTTGAGAGAATGAATGACCACTCCAAATATATAGCTTAGCATATGTTTTCAAAACAAAAAAAAACACATGGATTTCCCCAAATTACAAAACAGTCCCACATATTTTTGAAATTATATAAAAGCCCAATTACATTCTCTAACAAACGCTACATGCTCAATAATACAATTTGACTAATAACAGTTTATTAGGTCTTTATATAACCATAACTAACATAAATATAGGTGAAAGAATACATTGTATCATTGTTCTAAAATTACAATTCGATACAAGACCTGTATGAAACGGAAGTCCAATGCATACATTTATTATAATTGCAATAAAAATAAACACCAGAATCTAACATTTTTTAATTTCATATATATTTTTTAATATTTTAGATTCATGCCGATAACCGATATTTATCTCCATAATCAACACATGTAAGTTTCAGGGGTGGATCGCCCCCCACAACTGCTTTTTCTTGTCCTTGATTAGGAAAAAAAAAAACATGTACAAGTACTACTCATTAAATTACTTGGAAATGGAAAGAAAAAAAAATGCCTTTGCAAATCTAATGCAAGTTACATAAAGGTTGCATTTATACACCATGGCAAGAAAGTTCCACTATTTTTCACTGACTTGTTCAAATCTAACTGTGCCAGATGACAACTCAGAATTCATTTGATCCCAGAGTTCCAAGTTGAGAACAAAATTTAGATCTTTTATTTTTATATAGGACAAAATTTAGAATTTTAGCATATAATTTAAGGCTCGTTGGTAAACTATCATAAGTAAGGCTAACATGCATGCATCAATAATCATTATCCACATGAATTTATAAGTTGTCACAAACCTTATTTGAAGAGCTCCCACATAGTTCAAATTGATTCTTCCAAAGGACAGATGGTACAGGAACAACAGAAAAACCAGATGCGACTAGAATGCCAATCCATAATCCATAACCAAATCCTCCACTCCACCAACCCTACTTTGTGAAACAAGAAAAATGTTCACAACAGAAAATATGATGCAAGATCTAATCCAAGAATAAATAAA
Organism: Sextonia rubra; assembly: GCA_037013555.1. NCBI lineage: Eukaryota > Viridiplantae > Streptophyta > Magnoliopsida > Laurales > Lauraceae > Sextonia > Sextonia rubra. Next base: position 80,099,469 of record JASUAD010000001.1, read on the forward strand.
TGTGCACATTAACAATATTAGAAAGAAATTTTTTAAATATTTGGGGATGCACTTCAAAACCTGTTTTCCATCTTTGGGAAAGGGCCTTGATTGCTCAATATAAGCAATAGTTCCTGAAAGAAAAGAAAGTCGTAATTACAAAAGGGAAACTATTAACTCGAAACAGGCAAAGAGAAAATTCATCTGTAAAAATGCTTCAATGGATGAAAATACCAACTGAGATGATGAATGAAGAAAACAAATGGTGAATCAGGAAACTTCTGATAGGATTTTTTAGGAATCATCATCATCATCATCATCAAAGCCTTATTCCAACCATGTTGGGATCAGCTACATGAATTATGTTTCTCCATTCCGTTCTATTTTGAGCTAAATCTTTCGATAAGTTAAACTTTTTCAAATCTGAATTAATGACTTCCATCAATGTTTTCTTCGGCCTACCCCTACTCTTGATGGGCCATCTACCTGTATAGCCATACTTTTTCTCACTATTGCTATTACTAGCCTACGCTCAACATGCCCAAACCATCTTAAACGGGTTTCTCTAATCTTATCCCCTATTGGTGCTACCCTTAAATGCTCTCAAAAGCGCTCATTTCTAATTTTATCTTTCCTACTTTTACCACACATCCACCTAAACATTCTCATTTCTGCTACATCCATCTTATGAATATGCGTCTTCTTAATTGGCCAATATTCTGCTCCATATATTATAGTTGGTCTAACCACTGTCCTGTAAAATTTGCACTTCAATTTCGTTGTCATTCCTCTGTCACAAAGCACTCCAGAAGCTAGTCTTTACTTCAACCATCCAGCTTTTATCATATGCTCTACGTCTTCGTCAATCTCCCCATCCTTACTAATCATCGAGCCTAGGTACTAAAAAGAATCTCTATGTGGTATCTCATAGGTTTTAATTTTAACAGTGGTTTCAAAACTTTGTATATGTCCACTGAAGTTGCAATCCATATATTCTATCTTTGTACGACTTATTTTAAAGCATCTAGATTCTAATACCCCCCGCCATCTCTCAAGCTTTGCATTTACAACATCTCTTGATTCATCCACCAATATTATATCATTTGCAAACAACATACGCCATGATACTTCTTCTTGAATATGCACAGTTAACTCATCCATAATTAATGCAAAGAGATAAGGGCTTAAGGTTGATCCCTGATGTAAACCTATAGTCATGGGGAATCCACTTATTTCTCCACATGTGGTTCTCACACTTATTACTGCTCCTTCATGCATATCCTTAAAATTTTCAATGTAACCTCTGGGCACATTCCTTTTCTTTAAAATCCACCAAATTAAATTCCTCGGTACCCTATCATAGGCTTTTTTCAAATCGATAAAGATCATATGTAGATTTTTCCTTTTTGCTCGATATTTTTCCATTAATTGCCTAAGTGAAAAAATAACTTCCATAGTTGATCTCACTGGCATAAAACCAAATTGATTTTCAGAGATCTTGGTCTTCTTTCTCAGTCTTTGCTCCATTATTCTCTCCGATAACTTCATAATATGACTCATAAGTTTAATCCCTCGATAATTGGTATAATTTTGTATATCTCCCTTATTCTTATATATAGGTACTACAATGCTTCTTCTCCATTCATCCAGCATTTTCTTTGTCATAAGTATCTTATTGAATAGTCTACATAACCAACTCACCCCAACCTTTCCTAAGCATTTTCCTATCTCTATCGGAATACCATCTGGGCATGTTGCCTTTCCTGTCCTTGTTCGCTTCAATGCTTTCTTCACTTCCACTCATCTAATTCTACAGAGAAAAGTATGCTCTAGTGATAAAGTATCCTCCTTAACTCTTATATCGCCCAAATGTTCTTCATTTAGAAGTTTGCTAAAATATTCCTTCCACCTTTCTTTAATATCGTTGTCCTTCACCAGAATATTTTCCTCATTGTCCTTGAGACATTTAACATGATCTAAATCCCTACTTTTCTTTTCTCTTATTTTTGCAAGCTTAAAAACATCATTTTCTCATTCTCTTGTTCCCAACCTATTATATAGGTCATCGTATGCTTTGAACTTTGCACTACTTACTACTTTCTTAGCTTCTTTCTTTGCCTTCTTATACAACTCAAAATTTTCCATACTCTTAATCCCCTGCCAAACTTTGTAGCAATGTCTTTTCTGTCGAATAACTTCCTGAACCTCCACACTCCACCACCGTGTTTCTTTATTAATGTCTCTTTCCTTTTGATTATCCAAGTACTTCCTTTGCAACATTCCTAATGCAATTAGCCATTTGATTCCACAGTACACTCCAGCTTGTTTTAAGGTCCATTTTGTTTATTACCGCTCTCTTTCTACTTCTAATGCAAATAGCTAAAATTTCAAGCCTATGTTGTATAGTCAAACTCTCTCTTGGGATAACCTTGCAATCTTTACATGACAATCGGTCCTGTTTTCTAACTAGAAAAAATTCTATTTGACTCCTATTACTCCCACTTTTATAGGTAATTAAATGCTTATCTCTTTTTTTAAAGTAAGTATTTGCTACTACGTTATCAAATGCCACTGCAAAGTCCAATATAGTGTTTCCGAATTCATTCTTTTCTCCAAATCCTTGCCCTCCATGCACTCTCTCATATCCTTTATTATCTCTTCCTATATGCCCGTTTAAATCCCCTCCAAGGAAAATTTTATCACTATTTGGGATTTCTCGCATTAAATCATCCATCTCCTCCCAAAATTGTCTTTTCAGACTTTCCTCTAGTCCTACTTGAGGAGCATATGCACTAATAATATGAATTATGTCTTCCTCTAGTACTAGTTTAATTGCTCTAATTATATCACCAAACCTCTTTACCCCCACAATTTTCTCTTTCAAATCCTTATCTACAACTATACCCACTCCATTTCTTGTATTACTCTTACCTGTCAAGGTTCCTATATTCCAAGTAGCAAGTCTAATTTTTCTATTCCTCCTTTTCTTCTCATAGACTAACTTCTTTAACCGCACTAGCCCAAAGTGATGCGGTAGCCCTTGCACACTTTTCACTGCAACCAGGCGACACTGCAATGTATCGCTTAAAGCGAGGAACACCCTAGCTTTATCGTGAAATATCATTTTCTCAGAATTCATATTTAGGTTGTGACAAAGTTTTACGCTGGCTATCAACCTACCTAACGCAACCCTCCTCCTTTACCCGGGCTTTAGACCGGCAGCAAAAACTGGCGAAGTTATAGGATTTTTTTAGGAATATTTCAATATTTTCGTATTGGTGCCCATTCAAACACTAAAGTAGAAAAAGATTCAACAAAGACTTCCTCCAGCAATAAAAAGCTATCACTTTCAAAGAAAAAAATGAGTCACTTAAATCTTATGATAGCCCATGCACTTGTGTAAAAATTATGGTGCTATTATCATTGAAATAAATAACTACAGAAAACCAAAATAAGTAGATTGAGTGTTGAGAAAACAATGCTAAACTAAAGTGGATTGGAACATGCAAACACATGATGGAGGAGCATAAGGCCTAGATTTCACGAATTATGTCATTGATCAAGCCCTTGACTATTTAAGGCCCTCTTTGGCAAACTTTATGATACGGGGCAGGATACTAGACACGGGCCAGGCAGAGATGGAGAGAAGAGAGATGGAGGGGGAAAGGGGTAGGTTAAGCTTCCACCTGAAAAATGACCTCACGCAAAACTCCCCATCGCGGGCAAAGAAAAAAAGAACTCCTGGCAAACCCTAAAGCATTTCAGAAAATTTTTCATTAATGAATAACTGAGTAGACAAAGATGCTTTACATCATTTATATAGGAAAATAATAAAACCTAAACTAATCTAGACCATTCAAAAACATTAATGGCAAAGATTAAAACATCCAATAATAACCATAAAATAGCACAGAATAAAACTCTAATAAGCTAAAACATAAAAATAGATGGGTTGGGCCCAAAGAACTTGGTTGAGTTTCGTGGGCTAGGTCCATTCGCGGGTCGACCCATGGGGGACGACAGGTCTGTCTTGCATTAACTCTCCCCTTCTTGAAGAGAACTCAACCTCAATTTCTGTAGATGTCCTCCAGGATTAAATGTCAAGCGTACAAATCCTCAATGTGCTTATTGGTCTTCATCTTCTTGGCATGGCTTAGAGTCTGGAATCAATCTCTGTATCCATTTGAAATGAGAAGCAAGGCATGGCTTCTTTTGATTTCTGTATCTTACCATAAGATTCAACAAGTGTTGAAGTGAATCACAATCTTCTAAAATCAATAGTCTATCCCCAAAGATGAAATCAATGTGGGGAATCTCTATGACATGTTCTTCGTCTTCCTTTATTTCTTGCACCTTTTGATCCATGTTGCCAATAAACACAGTGTCTTTGTCTTCCAATGCATCTGAAATATGATATTCTTCAGAAGTTGTGCACATAACTTCCTCCAATGATGTCATAGAATTCTTTCATTTAGGTTCTAGCTTGATATTCTTCACCATGGGTTCTACAACATGAGCTCCTATTACTTGTGGAGACTGTTCCTCTTGAGACTCAGATTTTCGCATGCTCAACATTCTAATCATATACTCAACAAGGATTGCTTCCTAATATCCTTCAAAAATGTCTTTGCAATCTCTCATGTTTTCCAAAATGTTTGGTCGTAAACCTCTAAGGAAGCGATCGAAATCATAGTTATTGCTCTTCAGTTTACATACACATTGTAGCCTTGAGAATTCACCAATATATTCATCCACAATCAATTTTTCTTACCTCAAATTAAGGAATTGGTCAAAGTAAACTTTATTCATTTAAAACCATGTTCTATATTTGACGACATACTGAAGCCTTTTTTACTTGATCATTGAGGTTACTAATTTTGAACTTCATATTGACTTAGACGCAAGAACTGAAATTAAATGCTCTTCAAAATTTAATCAATCTGACCTAATGTGAAGATCTTGAATCCAAGAGTTCGCAGGTCTTATGGATTGACAATCAGAGATTGGCTTGGCAAGATATCACTGTTTGAAAATCAATGGTTGAGATCAAATCTAGTGATGTGGCACTGACGGGCTTCTAATGTCACTGTTAATAGCAATGTTGCTTGCTTGCTTGCTGATATTGCCCTCTTTCCCTCTTTTTTTTTTTTTTTTTTTGCATTTTCTTTTTTTTTCCCCTCTTAGGTTGGGTTTAAGAGGCCCGGTTCGAATTGGGTCCAATTGACCTGTATTAGACCCACAACTAAACTTGACCTAGGTTGCGACTGGGTTTAGCCCAACTTGATTTTTCTTAAGCCTTGTGCCAGAACAGTGAAAAGGGGCTGAGAGCTCCCTCAGCTCTCGTTTCTGTAGCTTTTTTATGAGAAAAGGGGAGGTGAATGGGGGCAATTGCAATGGTGATGGGAAGGAAGGAGACCGACGACAATGACAAGAAGGGACAACGGTGATCTGGGCTGTGGAGGTGTTGCTGGTCGCTTCTAGCTCAAGAGGATGGTGATGACGGTGGCTTGCTGGTGGGCTGAAGGTGGTGGTGCAAGGCTGGTGACAACGAGGCTAGGTGATGCTGCTGGGTGGATGACGATGACGTCGAGAATGGATGATGCTGCGCCGATGGCGGACAACGATGTTGACAGTGGTCAACAACAAAGTTGATGCCAACTACGAAGGCGATCGAAGACCAACACAAGTATGCACCTTTTTTTTTTTTTTTTTTGTTCCTCCTCCCTTTTTTTTCTAGGTTTTGGGTTGTGGAAGATTGACAAAAGACGTGGGGACGATGGAGATGAGTGGCTACAGTAAGGGTTTCGTGATTCTAGAGTTCTAGCGGAAGTTGGTTTGATGGATTTGGGTTTTGTTGATAGGCTTTGGAGGAGGATGCATGCTCTGGTGGGACAGGTTGGATGGATAGGGGTGGTGGAACTAAGGTTCAGCTAAAATGGGAGATAGGTTAGATTGATGTGGGTTTGTGGTTTCAAAGGGGATTTAGGGTTTCAATTTTGGGATTTAGGGACGTTGGATTTCGGTTTGATGAAAAGGTGGGTTTTTGGGTTTTAATGCTACGGCAGTGGGGATCCACGACTGCTAGGGCTGCCGATTGGTAATGGTGATGGTTCAGTAGTGGATTACGATTGTTGAATCTCGAATCCAAGATGGATCAATCTTCGGCTCTAATACCAATTGATACGAAGCGGGGTACCAGACGCAGGGTGGGCAGAGATGGAGAGAAGAGAGATGGGAGGGTGAAAGGGATAGGTCAGGCTTCCACCAAAAAAATGGCCTCACACTGTAATAACCCTGAATTATTTAAATGGGCCAATTGAGCTTCGAAAGGCCTAGTTTCAACTAGTTCAATTCATGACTAGATTGGGCTGTTGGGCCAAAATTTTCAAGTCCTTATTAGGTTCAAATATATGATCCAAACCCACTTAAATTGTGACTCTGTAGCTCCCCAAAATTTGTGACTATGTAGCTTCCCAAGTAGGCTCCTTGTTTTACACTACCAGTCATGACTTTTAGTTTTCCCAGGTGACCTTTCAAAGAGGAACCCTTTAGGATTCCTCCATTGGACGACCAGCACTCTATAAGAAGAGATCTTCTCTCAATTTTGGTCACTTTCTCATGGTTCTCATGGAAGAAGAGTAGGAGTCCAATATAGTGATATTTGAAAATAGAAGCAAAGAGTTCCCAAGGAACACTTAGCATAGTGGATGTCTGATTTGAAGTCATTCATTACTTACACCAAGTGAGTAGATTTTCCCCTTGGATTGTATGAACTGGAAATTTTCTTTGAATATAATTGATCGACAATCACTAAGGCTCTATATACAGTGTAAATCTGTGTTACTTTATGAAATTTTAGTTGATGCTTACATAAGAAAACCATGTGACAATAACTGAATTTACTGCTGATATGATAAAACAAGATGGTTGTTGATGGTCCAGAATCCATCATTAGAACTGATCAGCCAAATACTTGAACTGTCGATCTCTTTTGAATAAGTATTTGGTGATCGAAACCTAATTTTAGGTACAAGAAAATTGGTGAACTAATTTCTGGGTTTAGTATACCCCTAAATCAATGTTTTAGACAACAAACATGATGGATTATTGGAGTTTCAAATCAGATATGAGACTGTTCCAATTTCAGGTCGTCAAAAACAACTATGACTGATTTGAACTATGGGCCCACATGGCCCACCTAATTTGAGATTAGGACCCCATATCTAAAATGGGACTGATGGGCGACCGTAAGGGTGATGGAACTACTAGGGTTGAACCATTGACGCTTTCTATAAAAAGGTTAAAATGGGGCTAGGCATGAAGCCTTTCTTACTCCCAGTAGAAATGTTTTTTTTCAATACTGGAGAGAGAAACTATTATATTCAGATTCCTATATGAGCTTTTGTTTGAGACATTTCTTGTTTGATTGTAACCATTTATCTTCATATTACTTATTCCGAGTAGTAACATAGAATCTCTGGGTCAGAAAAACTAAATATCCCTCCTTTAGAATGGTATCTTAAGTAGTTACAAGAGTCAATAGAATTAATTATAGCACCTTAAGATTTAACAAGAATTGTTAGTTTCCTTGATAAGGATGTTCCGTTAATATGTTAACATGTTGAATTATTATTACTAGTTAAAAATCCAAGGAAGCCCCTTTTTCTTACTGTTGTACTAAAAACACGTGATATGACAGGTAGTAATCATGTAACTAGTTTTCAGTCCAGGCATTATCTGCCATTATGGTATTGTTCATCACTTTATCATTCACCAGAAATACTCTGTTTCTGATTTTCAGTCTATGATTAATACTATCACTAGTATTATTGCTTATAGTGGAGAACTAATGAGGAACTCTCAGGGTATTGCACAAAATCACTGGTCTAAGTCTAACTGATGAAATAAAAAGAGTACTGTTTAGGATATTAAAGATATGATCAATGCCACACATTTATGATACCAATAATGATTCGGAGTGGGGCGAGATTTCAATGTGTGGGACTGATCCAAAGTGAATGTGATGATATTTAATATGAAACTTATGAATTAAATGAAATTTAAATTATGATTGCCACCGAGCAATTATTTTATGCTGGTATTGGGATTGATCTTTGAATGTTGAATGGTGACAGTTCACATCACGACAAAAATATGAATCTCCCTTGTGAGAACATAAGAACCTCTATAAATTAAAATGGGTAACAGACTGAACACAACACAAATATGAATAACTTTGTTCAAACATCTACTATGAATTAAGATGGGTGTCAGTATGATCACGACACGATTATGAAATTCCTTTGTGGGTGATAGTTTTGTCACGACAAGAATATGAATCCCCTTGTGGGAACATAACTCCTATAAATTAAGATGGGTGACAATTTTGTCACGACATGAATATGAACTCCCTCCTTCAAACAATGTCTATGAATTGAAGATGGTGGCAGTATTGTCACGACATGAATACGAATCCCATATGAAAGTAAAATATGACAATCTTGGTATACATTAAACAATATTGTTGTATAGGATTATGAACTTACTCTTCAGGGTAAACCTATGAAATTTCTTTTCAAAGAAAACATATGAATTTCGAAGATTTGTGTGATGTATTTGATCCTATCAATATACTAATAAAGAAGAATAAACGGAAATGATATGATAGAACAACTATATTTTGTTATCATGCCAGCTTCTTTTGTTCTCTTGATTTAGAAATTCTACTCACCAGTGTCACTGACTAGTGGTTCGCCCTACTACAGGTAACGCATTCGTAGCGGGATCTGGGAACGACAAGGATCAACCTATAGATTTTAGCATGCATCGCTGATTGAGAGATCGAAGCACTTCCTAGTTTATTAGATGGTGCCAGCCTTATTTTGGAATATTTTATTAGATTTAATGTCTTATCTAGCTAAACCTGTAAAGACTTATTCAGACATTAATATTGAGATTTTAAATCTTTATCTTTGCTTGGACTTGCTCTTGGAATTTACTTAATGAATGTTATTGTATTATAATCATGATAACGACTTAAGAATCTGAAGAGCTCCAGATTTTTGGGTCGTTACACACACCAAACTTCCCATCGCGTGCAAGGAAGAAGAGAACTTCGGACAAGCCCTAAAGCACTTTAGAAAATTTTTCATTAATCAATAACGGAATAGCCAAAGAGGCTTTACATCATTTATATAGGAAAATAATAAAACCTAAACTAATCTGGACCATTTAGACCATGATTTAAAATCGCAGTATCGGTAAGCCCCAAAAACCAATACAATATCGGTATTGGTTGCAACGCACAGTCTTCGCAATGTGAATTCTTTTTTAACCTCAAAAAATCTAAAAAAAAAATCCAAATATCCAAAATATTGTAAAAAGCTGAAAAACAATATTTTTTTCCATTAGTAGCAAGTATAAATCAAAATATAGGTCCTCCTAAGTCATAATATCTTGTGTCGTTGTTTATTAACTGTGTTATGTTTTAGTGTTTAACCTTGAGCCTATCATTATTAGTCTTTTTTTTTTCCTTTTACTTGTTAGATTGACCACTATTTTGTTAGATTTTGTGGACTCAATCCATCAGTTGATGTAATAAATTGATTAATTTCTTTATTTATCAATAAAATCATGCTTTACTTCATGAGATGAATGTTATTTTACTACTTCATGCACATGACCAATACGTATGACATAATGGTTCATGAGTTGAACCGGATCCCATTAGTATATTAGATGTGATATATGTGCATGGATGAGATCCACACGCAGGAGATATATGTCACAAATCTTATACTTCAAATAGTTTCACAACCAGTAATGAGATTGGGCATCTCATTTGATAAGGTTGCAGCACTTTGATCACTATGAGATAGTGTGATTTGTCTCAATCATCAGAATGTAAGATTCTGGATCACGGTGCTGGTACATTGGATGTATTGAAGGACCATGAGATGCACCTTATGGAATTCCGTCTCAATAATAAGATATGCTCTCATAATTCCCTAGCAATAGGCTCTCAATCCTGAGACATTGACGAACTCAAGTTTCTATCTATTCATTTGCTTTGAGTCACCAATGAGTGAGGCCGACTATAGGTTAACACCTCGGTGTCTTGGGTATGTGGTAGTAGAACTGTGGGAACGTTGAATGATCAAGATGGAATCTATCTCTATTATCCCCTTGTGCCAATTAATGGATTTGTCATTAGTAAGTGCGCACCCATCTCAATTAAGAGTTAATTGGATGGTACTGATGATTACTGTGATTAATTGGGGCTCAAGGATAATAAGATGTGGAACTTAGATTGGAAGAGACGGATTTATTCCAATTGATCCACGGATATTGATAGAGGGGCCTACTTGTGGTAATTGGGAAGTTTAGGGTCTTCATTGTAATTTATTCCTAAGACTGGAGTGCAATTGCATTTATATAGTGGTGTTATTTGCAGTTAACTGTGGGCCCGGATTGCACATGAGATGTGGGGTCGCGGTGTTCCAGTTGGAGCCAGCTTTCTAAGGAATCCCTAGTGGTCCCCACGCTAGCCCAAGTTATTGGAAAATAGTAATCCGACTCGAACTCTAGAAAGAAAGGATAAGAAAGGAAAAACTTGCTAATTGCTTTGGAAGTAAGACTTCTATTTCAATTAGACAAGGGAGAGATTTGGAAGTCTATAAAAATAGACTTGGACGTCCAAAAGAGTCTCTCTCACGCCCAAAACCCTTTCGTGCAAGAGTTGCGCGAGTTACTCTCCTCTCCTTTCTTCTAGTTCCTTGGAGTCTCGAGTTGGGATTTTCTCCTGAAGATTCCACCGTTCTTCTTGAGAAAAGAAATCCAATTCGAGGGTCACAGCGTGGAAGGCTAAGAGGTCTTGAAGAAGTCCATTAGAGCACTGCGGGTCTCCAAAGGTATGATCTACTTCTTGCATGTCGTAGGTTATTTTGGATGTTTAGTGCTGGTATAATTTTTACTGTACATGGTCACGAGATTGAGGGTAACGCATCCTGGATTGGGTTTTGGTCTTATGGATAGTTGATCCCTGTGTCAAGTGGGTCAAAAGTTTTGAAAATCTATCCACGAGACCCACCTACTTCCAACAATTGGTATCAGAGACATACCTCATCTCTAATCATGTTAGATCAGTAATCTTGTTCTAATCTTCACATGAGATGCGAAGAGGATAGAGCAAGGGCTATGATAGGATCAGTGTTTATTGGGTTTGCTTGCTCTCGTAGTAGATACATGTTTGGAAAGTCACAAAAGGTTTTAATCATGATAGGAGGATGATAAGATGCCATTAAAACATACTGAGATCATTAGAGGTGATTGGGTACAGCAGGAGCCGAATCAGAAAAGAACCCAAATTTCTGGGTTCGTCAGGTCGGTTAGTCAAAGTGACCACTATGGCTATAGAGGTCTGTTGGCTAACCGTAGGGACCAGATCGGCTAGCCGAACCTAGGCAAAATCATCTTGTTCTTGGTCTGAGTTGTTGTTGTTTTTTTTTTTTTTTTTTTTTTCGGGGGCGCTGCCCCCGAGCCCCCGCCAGGGGCGCTGCCCCTTGGAACCCCGCCGGGGGCGCTGCCCCCGGACCCCCGTTGCGTAGCAGGTCTTATATCGTGGTGGCAAAATATTTGGCATCTTGTTTTTCTATTGTGATTTGGCAACCTGGTTTTGTGAGATGCATTGTTGTATGAGATACTAACTTGCAGGTGATAATGTCCTCTCCATATGACCCACATGTTTTTCTTCCCTTTTAATTATTGGTTTATTCGTGGCTAAGTGTAAAGGGCATCATGGTCTCCTTGGTTTCCCGTGAAAGGGCAAGGCATGGTGAATTTCCCTATAGCCCTTTTATTTCCATGTTTAGACTACCATGTAAGTCTCATTATAGAGACATAAGAATTTATGTATTTTTAAAATTTTTAAATTCTGGAGATGTCTGAAACAAAGAAGGAAAGAGAAGTTGGACTCCTAATCAAAGCGTTTGAAGATTACCAAAAGCTGTTTTGGAGATGCCCAAAGAGTTTGAGGAATCCCAAAGTTTTGGAAAGTCTAGAAGTCCAAGAAGTCTTTTCCGCCTGGGTCATGTGGAGGAGAGGACTAGTCTTTTGTTATAGCACTTTCTATTTATGGATGAATGCTTATTTTAGAGTATTTCCATATTTGATCCAAACATAGCAAATTCCAAAATTGGTCAAATCAAATTAATTTTTGGAAAGAGTTCTAATTAGAGTTGGTAGGCCCATGAGATGGATCTATTGGTAACACTAATTTTAGAAACTGGACTTTCCTTAAAATAACTTGACTTGGAACCAATCATTGGTCTTATCATGAGATGAATATATACCTATATTTGATGGACCCATACACCTATAAGGAAATCCTCAACTCTAAAATATTAAGTGGGAGCGGGGCATTTCTATATATATAAAAATCCCCATGGTTTTCCACCATAGGTCCATTGTAAGGAAAGTATTAGCCTCGCGCCATTTTGAGAATGGCCATTCCCCACGGAGGGCTTGTATTTATCTGGATACTGGATATGGATCTCCTATGGATAGTGTTGATGAGACGGGGTGGGAGCCCACTCCCCAAGGAGGAGCTACCCACAACGGTTGTCATGCAATGCTAGTTGGTGGGTCACACTTAACTAAAATAATGATGTAGTATCCCTAAGGATTTGCCTCATGTATTTTAGAAACCGAAGCTAATCGGGAGTCATACATTATTTGGTATGAGATATCTAGATTGTAATGAATGAAGGGGATCATGGATAGTTAGTCTTAATCCAAATTTTGACCAACTTTGATCCGCACCAGTCTAGGAGGTATTTGCACTCCCCAAGGAGGCATACCCCGCAGGATTGGGATTCCGATGTATTCTGAATTTTGTGGTTATGAGGATTCCCACATAAATTTGGTAGAATACTAAACCCTAATGTCATTTAAATTCATTAATTGAATGTATGGTTATGTGCTACAGTATTACAAGCATGAATTCGAATACTTTCAATCCACTTGCGACCATCCTCAACCAGAATAAGTTGGTGGGATCCAACTATGTAGACTGGAAACGGAATCTGGATATTGTCCTGACAGCTTCAGGATATAAATATGTCCTTACCAAAAACCCCCTTGAAGAGCCTGGCCCAGATGCATCAGAAGCAGAAAAGGACCTTTACACCAAATGGGCCAAAGACGATGAGATGGCCCGATGTTACATTCTGGCATCCATGTCTAGTGTGCTGCAACATCAACATCAATCTTATAAGACTGCATATGATATGATATCGAACTTAAAGGAGATGTTTGCAGAACAAGGCAGACCTGCTAGGCAGGCAGCCATGAGGGTGCTCATTAGCACCAAGATGGCTGAAGGTACATCAGTACAGGAACACATGTTGAAAATGATGGACTCATTAAATGAGTTAGATGTACTGGGAGCTGCGATTGATGCAGAATCGCAGATTCACATAATCCTTGAGTCACTACCAGAGTCATTCAACAATTTCAAGGTCAATTATAATATGAATAAAATGAATCTGACTCTAGCTGAGCTATCTAGTCAGCTGGTAGCAACTGAAGGGATTATGAAGAAGAAACCAACTGCCTTAATGACAGAAAAGTCAGATGCCAAGTCCAAGCCGAAAGGCAAAGGGCGGAAAGGCAAAAAGAAATCAGTTCCAAAGGGTCCTAAGGTGGAGAATGGTCCAACTGGTGGCGTGGCTAAAGCTAAGGGTTCAGGGACAAAAGGAAAGTGTTTCCATTGTGGTAAGACAAGACATTGGAAGAGGAATTATCCAGAATATCTGTCTAAGAAAAAGACCCCAGGTATGATTGAGTCACTTATATCTGAAGTTAGTTTTGCAACTGGTACTTCAGAATCCTGGTGTGTGGATTCCGAGGCAACTAATCACATATGTAATACGTTGCAGGGGTTCAGGGAAACCAGGAGGCTAAGTGATGGAGAAATCATTGTCAACCTAGGATCTGACGCTAAGGCGGAGGCTGTTTCAGTAGGAGTCATTACTTTATGTTTTTCAAATAAGAAATTGGTTTTGTCAGAAACATTATATGTACCGTCTTTAAGGCGGAATTTAATTTCAGTTTCTAGTTTGGTGAATAAAGGTTATTCTATTACTTTTGGTACTGAAGTTGTCATAAAGAGGAATGGTACTTTCATATGTTCTGGCAAGGTAACCAATGGACTTTATTTGTTAACTCCCACGATGTATGAGATATATGATACTGAAACAATTAGTAGATCATCATTAAAGAGAAAGTCACCTTCATCTAATCCAACAAAACTTTGGCACCTGAGGCTAGGTCATATAAACCTTAACAGGATTGAGAGGCTAGTGAAAGATGGTATCTTACCTTCATTGGTGGTAGAACCAATGCCTATCTGTGAGTCCTGTTTGGAAGGTAAAATGACTAAAAGACCCTTTTCAGCTAAGGGTAATAGGGCCAAAGATTTATTGGAATTAGTGCATACTGATGTCTGCGGACCCATTAATGTCAGGGCCAGAGGAGGATATGAGTACTTCATCACTTTCACAGATGATTACTCAAGATATGGTTACATATACCTTATGCACCGCAAGTCCAAAGCTTTTGAAAAGTTCAAAGAATTTCGAGCGGAAGCGGAAAAGCAATTAGGTAAGAGTATCAAGACTCTTCGATCAGATCGAGGAGGGGAATATCTCTCTGCTGATTTTATGGGTTACTTATCAGAAAATGGGATTCTATCCCAGTTGTCTGCTCCTGGTATGCCTCAACAGAATGGAGTAGCAGAAAGAAGGAACCGGACTCTTTTAGATATGATTAGGTTTATGCTGAGTTTCTCAAGATTACCTATATCCTTTTGGGGATATGCTTTGGATACTACAATGTACATACTAAACCTCGTACCATCTAAGTCTATACCTAAGACTCCCCGGGAATTGTGGTCTGGGCGAAAGCCTAGTCTACAACATTTACACATTTGGGGTTGTCCAGCACACGTGCTCAAGGTTAAGACGGATAAGTTGGAAGCGAAGTCGGAAGTATGCACATTTATAGGATATCCTAAAGGAACTAAAGGTTGGTTATTCTATAATCCCAGAGAGCAGAAAGTGCTGGTCAGCACCAATGCGGTTTTTCTGGAGGAAGATTATATGATGGACCAGAAATTTTTAGAAAAGGTGATCTTGGAAGAGATTCAGGAGCAATCAATTCCAAATCCAAGTATGACCGGACTTGAGGAAGAACCACCCTTACCAGACCCAGTAGTTACACCAGTACCTCGTCGTAGTGGGAGGATTGTCAGACCCCCTGACAGGTTCTCATTCTTGGGAGAGTCTTATGAAGCAATCCCAGAAGAGCCAGAACAAGATCCCTCTAACTATGATGAAGCAATAAATGACTTAGACTCGGGACGCTGGCAAGATGCTATGAAAGCTGAGATGGAGTCTATGTACTCAAATCAGGTCTGGACACTTGTGGACTTGCCTGCCAATATTAAACCTATTGGGTGCAAGTGGGTCTACAAGAGAAAAAGAGGACCAGATGGAAGAGTGGAGACCGATAAGGCTAGGCTTGTTGCGAAAGGATATACTCAGAAAGAGGGGATCGATTATGAGGAAACCTTCTCGCCAGTAGCCATGCTCAAATCCATCCGGATACTCTTATCCATTGCGGCTCATCTCGATTACGAGATTTGGCAAATGGATGTCAAGACGGCTTTTCTCAACGGCCATCTTGAGGAAGACATCTATATGGTGCAGCCAAACGGTTTTGTAGCTAAAAACCAGGAGCAAAAAGTTTGCAAAC
This sequence comes from Sextonia rubra, assembly GCA_037013555.1. Taxonomy (NCBI): domain Eukaryota; kingdom Viridiplantae; phylum Streptophyta; class Magnoliopsida; order Laurales; family Lauraceae; genus Sextonia; species Sextonia rubra. The sequence goes on from JASUAD010000001.1 coordinate 80,115,261, forward strand.
TGCAGAAGTCTATTTATGGACTGAAGCAGGCATCCCGAAGCTGGAATATCCGTTTTGACCATTCAAGTCATTTGGTTTTTGTCAAAATCCGGATGAGTCATGTGTGTACATGAAAAGTGAAGGTGACAGGGTAGTTTTTCTGGTTTTATATGTCGATGACATCCTTCTCCTCGGGAAAGACATAGGAATGTTGTCAACGGTAAAAGTTTGGTTAGCCAAGACTTTTGATATGAAGGACTTGGGAGAAGCTAGTTACATCCTAGGGATCAAACTCTATCGAGACCGGAAAAATAGGATGATTGGCTTATCCCAAGCTGCATACATAGATAAGGTGCTAGTACGATTTGCAATGCAAGACTCCAAGAAGGGTATCACACCTTTCAGGCATGGAGTGCACCTTTCCAAGGATCAGTGTCCTAAGACACCCGAGGAAAAGGAGCAAATGAGGTCGATACCATACGCTTAGGCTGTTGGTAGCCTCATGTATGCTATGTTATGTACTAGACCAGATATCTGTTATGTAGTGGGCCTAGTCAGCAGATATCAATCTAATCCAGGACCTGAACATTGGACTGCTGTAAAATGTATTCTCAAATACTTGAGAAGGACTACAGATTACATGTTGATTTATAGCAGTGATGAGTTGATTCCAGTCGGATACACAGATTCTGACTTTATGTCAGATAAGGATTCTAGGAAATCCACCTCTGGTTATGTATTTATGCTTGGAGGCGGAGCTATCAGCTGGAGGAGTATAAAACAAGAATGTACCGCTGATTCAACCTCAGAAGCTGAATATGTAGCAGCTTGTGAAGCAGCTAAGGAAGCAATATGGCTTAAAAGATTCCTTTTGGAACTTGGGGTGGTACCTTTGGCACGACAGCCACTCACAGTTTACTGTGATAGCAGCGGGGCAGTCGCTCAGTCAAAGGAACCCAGAAGCCATAAAAGCCAAAAGCATGTACAGAGGAAGTATCATTTAGTCAGAGAGATTGTGCAGAGAGGTGATATTGCTATTACCAAGATAGCCTCTGCAGACAATTTGGCAGATCCCTTTACTAAGCCTTTGACTACCAAAGTCTTTGAGCAACATGTAGAAGGGATGGGCATGAGATGCAACCCTGACTGGCATTGAGCCCAAGTGGGAGATTGTTAGATTTTGTGGACTCAATCCATCAGTTGATGTAATAAATTGATTAATTTCTTTATTTATCAATAAAATCATGCTTTACTTTCATGAGATGAATGTTATTTTACTACTTCATGCACATGACCAATACGTATGACATAATGGTTCATGAGTTGAACCGGATCCCATTAGTATATTAGATGTGATATATGTGCATGGATGAGATCCACACGCAGGAGATATATGTCACAAATCTTATACTTCAAATAGTTTCACAACCAGTAATGAGATTGGGCATCTCATTTGATAAGGTTGCAGCACTTTGATCACTATGAGATAGTGTGATTTGTCTCAATCATCAGAATGTAAGATTCTGGATCACGGTGCTGGTACATTGGATGTATTTAAGGACCATGAGATGCACCTTATGGAATTCCGTCTCAATAATAAGATATGCTCTCATAATTCCCTAGCAATAGGCTCTCAATCCTGAGACATTGACGAACTCAAGTTTCTATCTATTCATTTGCTTTGAGTCACCAATGAGTGAGGCCGACTATAGGTTAACACCTCGGTGTCTTGGGTATGTGGTAGTAGAACTGTGGGAACGTTGAATGATCAAGATGGAATCTATCTCTATTATCCCCTTGTGCCAATTAATGGATTTGTCATTAGTAAGTGCGCACCCATCTCAATTAAGAGTTAATTGGATGGTACTGATGATTACTGTGATTAATTGGGGCTCAAGGATAATAAGATGTGGAACTTAGATTGGAAGAGACGGATTTATTCCAATTGATCCACGGATATTGATAGAGGGGCCTACTTGTGGTAATTGGGAAGTTTAGGGTCTTCATTGTAATTTATTCCTAAGACTGGAGTGCAATTGCATTTATATAGTGGTGTTATTTGCAGTTAACTGTGGGCCCGGATTGCACATGAGATGTGGGGTCGCGGTGTTCCAGTTGGAGCCAGCTTTCTAAGGAATCCCTAGTGGTCCCCACGCTAGCCCAAGTTATTGGAAAATAGTAATCCGACTCGAACTCTAGAAAGAAAGGATAAGAAAGGAGAAACTTGCTAATTGCTTTGGAAGTAAGACTTCTATTTCAATTAGATAAGGGAGAGATTTGGAAGTCTATAAAAATAGACTTAGACGTCCAAAAGAGTCTCTCTCACGCCCAAAACCCTTTCGTGCAAGAGTTGCGCGAGTTACTCTCCTCTCCTTTCTTCTAGTTCCTTGGAGTCTCGAGTTGGGATTTTCTCCTGAAGATTCCACCATTCTTCTTGAGAAAAGAAATCCAATTCGAGGGTCATAGCGTGGAAGGCTAAGAGGTCTTAAAGAAGTCCATTAGAGCACTGCGGGTCTCCAAAGGTATGATCTACTTCTTGCATGTCGTAGGTTATTTTGGATGTTTAGTGCTGGTATAATTTTTACTGTACATGGTCACGAGATTGAGGGTAACGCATCCTGGATTGGGTTTTGGTCTTATGGATAGTTGATCCCTGTGTCAAGTGGGTCAAAAGTTTTGAAAATCTATCCACGAGACCCACCTACTTCCAACATATTTAACACCTAAATTTTTAATATTTTATTCACAAATATTATAAATGATTAATATGATAATGGCACAATTCACATTTGAGAAGACTTTACTGAAGACCCATTGAAGATGTCATTTATTTTGAGTGATTTATATTTTTAATCAATGGGCCCATTGACCACTACAATCCACAAGACGCTTGGATTTTTTTATTTTATTTTATTTTATTTTATTTCCATGTTTTAAAAGTGATTAGTTAGACAATAAGTCCAATTCATTTGAATTTGTTAAAGGACCATTCAGGAGGGGCATTATTGTGAGTGGCATATATTTTTCATATTTGGGCCAATTAGCTAACTACATTTACTTGAAAAAAGTCCAAATATTTGGAAATTGGTGCAAGTTCATGATTAGGCCCACCGATTCTTTTCTCTTAAAATGTTAGGCCCATCTATTAAAATGTGGGATTCATAGATCTTTGAGCATAGACCCCACTATGGATCTTTAAACCCACAGTTTAGAATGCATGGGGCAGCCCACTAGGCATTTGCCAGCCCATCCCAATTCCCAACGCAACAATAAAAGGGATCTTTAAGAGGCCCCTTGCTTTCTCTGCTCCAAGTTCCAATTACCAAAAATACGTTACAACTTCCAAAGAGGAAAGGCCCAAGGGTAAAAGAACAAAAGAAAACAAAGAAGTAAAGAAAGAGGAGGAAAGAGGGAAAGAGAAGAAGGAGAAGAGGAAGGAGGAAGAATAGCAGCCAGGAGCATGGATCTCTTCCCTTATATTTATTTTCAGAACTTTAACATGCAGATTTCTCTCCCTAACTTTGGATCTTCAGCATTTGAGATCTGTGTCCCCTCTTTATCTTGCTCTCTTTTTTCTATTTTTCATGTTTTGACCCTGTGAACCGTTACAAGGTTTGTATCAGCCGATACCGATACTTGTCCAATATTATAAAATATCGGCCGATATTTATAGATACAACCTCGATATTTTACTATGGCGAGACTGATAATGATACACAGTAAAATATCATTTAGGTCATGGCCGATACATACAGGTATTGACCAATATTTTAAACTAAGATTCAGACACATTGATGGCCAGGATTAAAACATCCAATAATAACCATCAAATAGCACAAAATAAAAGTTTAATAAGCTAAAACATAAAAATGGATGGGCTGGGCCCAAAGAACTTGGTTGAGTTTCGGGGGCTGGGTCCATGCGCAAGTTGACCCATGAGGGACCACGAGTCTATCCTGCATCACTTTATCTGCATGAAATAGATCTGTGGATATAGTTCTAAGTGGAATAGATCTGTGTAGAATAGATGGTTTTAAAAGTGGCCCATTTGGTAAGACAAATACGTCGTTTGAAATAGAGGTTTTAAGAATCCGACTACTCATGTTTTTTCAAAAATTTCTCAAGAAGCACAATGACTCAAGGACTAAATTTTGTTCCTCCAACCTTTTTTAGCCTTCAAAAGAAGATCAACAATTCGGATCTTGATTAAGGGGCCCACAAAAGTCCAAACATGCAAATTTGAGCCGTGGTTCACAAATATTTGAGATCCATGATAAATCAACTACTCAAATGTGACTCACTAGACATGTTGGACTTTGCGAAGAGAGCCAATGGTTCAAATCGTTCAGTTGGGTTTCACAATTTTAACAAAATAAAAATGAAAATAACAACGGACTACTTGTGATGAAGTGAAAAAACAACCCTTTTGGCTCTCGAGTATATTAATGGGTTACATTTTCCATAAATTTCTTAAGATCCACAAGGAATCAAGGGCTGAAATTGACCCCATATCCATATTAAGCTTTCCCAAGATGATCAGTTGTTCAAATCTTGATCAAAGGGCCCACAAAACCCAGAAATACATATTTAAGGGTCTGTAGTTTTCCACAAATGTCTCAAAATCTGTTGAATCAATAACTCAAATTTGACCCACTGGTCATGTTTGACATTCTGAAGAGATCCAATAGTTCAAATGAATTTTTTGCTCCTACAATTTAGAAAAATAAACAACAGTGCTTGTGATCATGTGAAAAACCAACCCTTTTGGCTCTTGAGCAAATCAATGGGTCACATTTTTTGTAAATTTTGAATCAAGGGTTGAAATTAACCCTATATCCATATTTAGCTTTCCCAAGATGATCGACTTTTCATATCTTACGCCCACAAAATCCAGAAATACATATTTAAGGGTCTACAATTTTCCACAAATGTCTTGAGATCCTCTGAATCAATAACTCAAATTTGGCCCACTGGTCATGTTTAACCTTCTGAAGAGATCCAACAATTCAAATGATTGTTCTCAGTCCCACAATGAAAAAAAAAATGGATCGTTTGTAATCATGTGAAGACCTCGCCCATTTGGCCCTTGGGTGCATTAACGGCTCATGGTTTTCATAAATTTCTCCGGATCCATGATGAATCAAGGGCTGAAGTTTGACCCCATAGCCATTTTTATCTTTCGAAAGAAGATCAACAGTTCAGATATTTTTAGCTTTCCAAAGAAGATCAATAGTTCTGATTTTGGCAGTCGGGCCCACAGAAGTCTAGGAATTCAAATTTAGGGTTTTGTGTTTTTCACAAATATCTCAAAATCAATGATGAATCAACAGTTCAAATTTGAAACTCTAGTCATACTTGGGATTCTGCAGACATCCAACAGCTCAAATCATGCTTGCAGAATGCGGGTCCCATAACTAAAAATGAAATGAGGAAAACTAGATAGGGGCGCTCGTCTGTATTGTGTATTGTAGCTCCGCCTCTTGCACAATGTTTGTGTGCTTTAGACTCAGAAGTCTATCACTTATGGGGCACTTTTTTAAGTTATCCCAAAATCAGAGGTGTTGTCTAAATGTGGTTTGAAACAAAGATGGGAAAAATGGTTCTGAAACAGTTTAGATCCATCTTGATCCAATTTTTAAGATATTTAGAGACAAAAAGTAGAGATACCAAATCACCTAAATTTATTTGATCAATCAAATGAACCCATTCCAATCAAGGTCCAATCAAGAAAGGAAGCACAAATCTAAGATTGTATAATCAAGATGGGCTTAAGAAGGATCTAAATTTGGAGAGCTAGTGTCATGATGGGAGCCAAGTAAATCCCTTAAAGTCCATTTAAACAATCTGATCAAGCCCAATTAACTCCTAAACAGGCTCATGGATAACATCTAGAGCTGGCCCAAGTTCACACTCCGTTGACTAGTTTTACAAGTACAAAACATGGGGCCCATGGCATATATGATATTGCATGCCCAATGGCTTACTATGCAAGCAAGATGATAATTGAAAACTTTCCAAAGAAAGATCCTGGAGTTGGGTAACTTCCTAAAATATAGAAGGCAACAATAAGGAAGCAAATGAGATCAAATCTCCAACCACATGGACGCCCAATTCAAATGTTGAATCCTTTTAGAAACTTTCTATTTTTGTTACTTCTTTTAAGTTAAAAGTAATATATTCAATACTCTTTCTTTATTAGTAAGATAGGATAGATGCCCAGGAGTTGAAGTAGATTAGCACTTTGTTTTTATGTGAGGACATTATAAATGCATAAGTATGTGTAATGTCCAAGTACCCAAAGTCGGATTTGATAGTTTCTCTAAAATAAAATTGCATGACTTTGTAATTCTCTCTCTCCTCCAATGGTTTGAGTGTTTCTCAGGTTGAAGACTGATCAAGTGATGGATTAGCAATTTGGGGTACGCAACCCTCTACTCTACTTCTTGTTTTGCTTATTTGTTTATTGGTTCAAGTAGAAATGATTTTAGTTTCAGAGCCAAAGGCTCCTGTTAGATTGATTATATATTTCCATGCTTTGTCAATATGCCTTCCCATAAAGGACATGGGCATAAGCATACTGTTCTTTGACAATATGCCTTCCCATAAAGGACATTGTCATAGGCATAATGCACAGAACAATGAAGGCAACCAACCATATCATCTTTCTTTTCTCAAATGGTGAACCTTGTGACCTTGAGATCCAAAATTTGTGCCAAGTAGACTTTGACTTGAGTATTGAACAAGTCAAACCTATCATATAATATAGGTTACAACAACGAACCACCAGACTGTAGTAATGATACGATGGTGATTGTGATGATTATGAGGATCAAATTTCCAATGATAACTCTGATGAAGATTGTGATGGTGAAGTGACCATTCTATCAGTCGATCATGGATTTGAACAAAGATTGGACTTCAGCAACGAGGTTGTTGATTGTCCAATCTACAATGAATATCCAGAAATAAGGATGAAATATTAAAATTTGATACCTATAAAGATGGTGTTGTTGTCGATGATAGGATCTTTGACTCACATTCAAATATAGGTGTCTATCACAATCAATTTTCATGTGTATCATGATTGTGAAGAAGAGATCCCAATTTTGGATGAGTAGCTACTATAGCACTGCAACTCTATGGTTATCTGTTATCCTGAGTAGCATATTTGATTACCTTTGTACAAATTAAATTTGGCTATTACTTAAGTGGTCTAAGGAAATCACTTTTGAATACTTGGATGGATGATCCAATTAGACCAGGGTCATCATTGTGCAATCAAGTTGACTTTTTCTAACTTCGACCTACATCATTATCCGAGGTACTCTGCCACTTTCTTCCCTCTATTTTATTGATTTCCTACATTCGATCAGTATAGTTTTCAACCTGCATTTCTGAATTTAAGGAACTCTGAGGCTGCTTTAAGGACTCCTTCAAAGCAAACACAGAAAGTACATGAACTGGAACCACACACACCTTTCAAGTTTCGAAACAAAACACAGCTAAGACAAATTCATTGGTGTCTAACGCAAAACCTCCTCTGAATCCATGTAAAAATGTGATCCAGCCATTGGTCTGAACTAAGGGAAGATGGATGTTCAATTGTAACCTGAGGTATTGGTTTACATTGACATTTGATTACTTTCTATAAATTAAACTTGACTAAAGTGCTCTAAGGAAACCGCTTTTGAATCCTTGGATAGTTGTTGGACCAGGGCCATCATTGTGTAATCAAGGGTGACTTTATTTCAGCTAGACCTACATCACCATTACAAGTACTCTCCCTACCGCCTTCTTCCCCTGTTTTCTTGATTTCTTACATTCGATCACACTGCTGGAATTAAGGAGTTCAGAGTTTGATTTAAGGACTTATTCAAAGGAAACACAGCCAATACATGAACTGGAACCGCACCCCTTTTCAAGTTTCCAGACTAAACACAGATAAGACAATTGCATCAGTGTAATGAGAATCCTTCTGTTAATCCATGTCAAAATCCATCAACAAAAATTCCTCATTTTGTCATAAAGAATCCATGTAGAATAGTTATGAAGTGCTCTGGGATCTAAGATCATTAGACATCCAGCAGACGCCATTTCATCACTAATAGTAAGTAAGAAGTGCATTTTTAGTGCCCAGGATCATAATAATTCCTCATGATTCATTGTGTAATGAATGACGCAGAGTCACTTCAGTTCAATTCATCAGGGAGACGATGATAACTAGCTATAGATGATCAAGATGCAATCATATTAAGCCTGCTAAAGGACCAGAGCAATCAAATGGAGAAAATTGTCAGAAAAAGGATCAAGATCCAGGCACAGATGTTAAAGTTCTAGACAACATCAGCAGTTGAGGTCAAAATCTAGATTTGTTAGGATTGGCATGCACTAGCCATGTTGCAGTAGATGAGATGAAGCCAGAAGTAGGAATCTAACATGCTCATAATGCAAAACAAAAATGAATCAGGGAAACCATAGTTCAAAGTATCAGTCGTTACGCATTATCAGCCGTAGCGGTTGAGGCCGCCACACTAGTTTAAAAATAGTCAGCTACAGTCTAAACCCTAGTAAAGCCAAGCAGTTTTTAATTTAAAAGATTGCATTTCCTATTTAAACCATACTAGGTAAGATATTTCTTGAAGTTAAAAAAGTGTTCATGAAGAAAAAAAAAACAAAATAGTTATAAAAAAAGGACAAGATATGGACAAGCACTAGACATACAATCGAACACTTTAATTAAATGAAAGTTATTTATTCATCTTTAAAACCTCATTAAACACCCAAAAAATTCTTAAGAGGTTTCGTTAACTACTAAATAACCTTATAAAAATATAAGCGCTAAAAAAAGATAAAAGGTTAAAGATTAACTAATTTGTTGTAGCTATTCTCGCTTAGCCAAATTGTTTGAATTGTAAGATTAGATAAAATGAGTATCGAACTGTAGGATTCACACCTGAATCCTAAGATTCATTAGTAAATCAGACTCTTTGCAAGGATACGAATTGCTTTCCTTAATATTCGGGATACAAATCGGGATTCAGGATATGAATCGTAGGATTTTGATAATGATAATTATGCAGTAAAAATTTAAATGCGCAAAAGAAATGCTGAATACCTTGTGGCACCACAAAACTGCGAAGCAACTGAACAATAGACCTTGCATCGAGGCGTTTTCTAATTCTCTTGCCAACCAATACTTGCAGGTGAGGAGCATCAAACACCTACATCATGAAGAAAATAGTGTCAATTGGCAAGACTAACCAGCCAAGACATTTCTCAAAGAAATGATAAACCATAGGTAACCAAGCAATAGGAGTATGAAGGAAAGATAAAGTAAAAATATCTTCAAATTCCTATCTTCTTACTCATCTAATTTTGGAATCATTTGTATCATGTTTGTATTTCTCTTTTAACTTCAATTCAATGTAACTCTCTAATTATATATAAAAAAAGGATAATGAATGAGACGGCCATTAAAGAGATGGACCTACCTCTTTCACTGAATGGTGAACACAACCCGCAATTCCCGTGCAACTAACTCCGAAAAACAAAGATGAGGACACAAACAGATGAGACATGCAGCTCGCATAGTTAGAATGGGCCTATAACAGTGACCAACTGGAACTGTATGATGACATGGAAAATAGGAGAGATGATATGGTGAGGCCGTAAGAGAGTATAACCTAACGTCTACGAGGTAGGAACAGAAGGGATTTGCACCTAAGGAAGATGGTTTGGAAATTTTCAACTCAAGTTTGCTAAGGAGTTTGATCGTGGCAAAGCCTAAGTTCAATTGCGGACAACAGAAAGCTCAAAGGGAGGGCCTAGGGTGACTAGAATAGTCAAAGGGAAGGCCCCATTACTTTACTTTAAATGACATATTTTACATGCATTATGTCTGTAATAACCCAACCAGGACTCTTGGTAAAATTGTAATTAGATTAACTTAAGGTTATCAGGAAACTAAGAATTTTAAACAAAACTCTCTCTCCAAGGTGAATGGGACTTTCTCTTAAGGAGGAAAGTAGACCCCTAGTATGACTCCCCTCCCTGCACTAATATAAAAGATAAGTAAGAGGCTAGCCTTGGCCTAAACACACGACCGTCAGAGAGAGAGAGAGAGAGAGAGAGAGAGAGAACTGAAATTGATTTCAAAATTCGCAGAAGAAGAGGAAGATCGCCATCGGATGCCTGACGAGAGACCAACCATTGCCCGATCAACACGCGTCTACACCAGGTGAGTAGAATCTAAACTGACTATTGATACCCTGAATTTAGTATAAAATTTAATCTATGTGATCCGTCGATGAACTGTTGTCATTGTGCACTTGCACTACAGTAATCACTAGCAAAGCATATCAGCCAGATTTGGTTTTGAACCCAAACGACCCATCCAGTCCTAAATCAGATCTGATAATCTGATGCAGAATTAGTGTTCGACCCTAAGGACCTTATACAAGTTGAGAACCATCTCAATTACACCATCGATTGTGGAGAAGAAGACTCCTCTTCACTGTGACGACTTACGGTAGAGCAAACAGTGATTGTAACTTACCTTCCAGATGGAGAAATTGGGGAAAACAGTTGCCATGATCTTGCTTTCATCTCCAGTTAAGGCTTCCTCTCCATAGAATCCAGATTCCAGTGAAATTCAGCTAGATCTGTGATTTGTCACAGTCGGCACCCGTCAAAACAGCCTGGATGTAATTGAGTTCGAAATCCCTGTGGACCACCTGATCGAAGATCACCTCCCCACATCGGTTGGTAGACCCTAGGGTGACCCCACTGGTGGTGGACCCACGCGATTCGAACCGTTGGAGCCCTTCATCTCCAAGCTCCATTGCAGCTAGGCGGAAACCCAAACCAGCGAGAATTCTGTGCGTGAAACAGTAGGGCTTCGATCGATCGAGTGTTTATAAAGAAAGGAATTTGTTAAAATTTCAAATAGGCCCTTGTTGTTGGTAATATTATTATAGCTGATACATTATGAACCCACCCCAACATTATTTATAAATCTAATTCGGGCCCAGTGTTCGGATGTTTCCTCTAAATTAAAATGAAGACTCATCGTCACAAAAAAATGTTAGTTTAACTCTTTTAGATGGAAATAATCCTTTATAATATGTAATTTGAAAGTGGTGTAAATTACATGAAATTTTGCTGCATACTTGAATACAATGAAATATAATTTAACAGTATGTTTTGATTCCTGTGGATGATTTTATGATGACTGATTAATTTCCCCATTAAAATATGGACAATGCCACAGCATGGTACCAATTTCGACTAGAAATGGGGCGAGAAATAACCAGTGTTATGTGGTACTGGCCAAGAAAAGAATATGATAATGTAACCAATTATAGCAGAATTTGATCCATAATAAGTTTGTTGATTGGACTTGCCATCGATGATTTAGATAAAGTGATACCAACTGCTGGCACTGAGTATAGAACTTCCCTCGTGGATGTTGGTCGAGGGGAAGAGGTTCAGCAATCATGGTGGCATGATAAGCCATGTTGTTGATAGAAATGTAGATACTCCAATTGGGAGTATCGGAACAGGCTCAACATTCATGGTGGATGACAAATCATGTTGTTGACAGAAATGTAGATACACCGTATGGGGTATCGGAATTATTTGATGCCACAGTGGAAAATCACTCAAGAAAGAAATTGATTAGAATGTGACTGAAATCATATCATTGAATATATATACATGTTCCCCGAATGATTGAAATATGCTTTATCTTAATGTTTTCTTATTCTACTCACCAGTGTTACTGACCAGTGGTTCGCCCCACTTCAGGTAATGCAGTTGTGGAGGTTGCGGAGAGTGACGGGGATCAGCCGATGGATTTTGGCATGCGTAGCTGATCCAGAGCGCGGAGAAAACAAAAAAATAGATTTATAGCTGGGATTAGCCCAAGACTTAGACATTATTATTATCTTTCTTTTTCTCAATTAGAAATTATCTTATTCAGTAGTGTTATCAAGACATATAATATTTACATATTAATTGCAATACAAGGAAACTGATTGTTTATGTCCTTGATGCTCATGAGAATTTGATTTATGTGGTGTTGTTATGATAATCTGAGTACGGCCTAAGAATCTGAAGAGCTCCAGATTCTTGGGTCGTTACAATGTCCCCACACATCCAAGTTTTCATATCTTTTTTCCATCTATTTTGATTTGGTGTGATTTGATATGTGATGACACCATGAATCAGTGAAAGATTTTAAATTTCAGCTTCGAGATTGACCCTTGGTCTTCCTTTCCTCCACCTCTATCAGAAATCCTTACGTCCATGAGTTTCGGCAGTCGGATGCCTCTCCGAGTTTGGAATAGGCAGCAGTATATACCTCTTTAAAGCTACCCACATAATACCTTTTGATCAGGATTATATGATTACTAAGATGGTAGAAGTATGGTCACAAGATGCGCTTGACAAGCAGCTGGAAGACCATTAAGTAAATCATAACATCTCTCTTTGGATCACATATATGCACTAAAATACCCTTTGATCAGGATTATATGATTACTAAGATGGTAAAAGTATGGTCACAGGATGTGCTTGACAAGCAGCTGGAAGATCATTAAGTAAATCATAACATCTCTCTTTGGATCACATATATGCATTAAAATTTAATGCACAACAAGGTTGACCCTCACTTCCTCAATTACCAATGCTATTGTTGTTAGTTGTCTTACTGATGCAGCATGGGCCCCACAAGTGGTCTCCTTTCAAATTAGATTAGGACTATGCTATTTTATTAGTAGCTTTCTAATTGCATTATTAGGAAAGTTTCTATTAATAGATTAGGGTTTTCCTAGGCATTAAGTTTGCTTTCTTATTTACATTGCATTGTAGTGAATTATTTTTCAGACATTGATTACTGAATAGAATTATGGGTTTTATCCCGAAAGGTGCATCCTCATGTGTTGAAGGCTTCTTGATGATTTGAAGAGTCCTCGGACACGTGCTTCGGCACTTCAAGCAAGCCCTAACCCTAGGGCCTACATCAATTTGGTACCAGAGAGAACGACGCTCGATCATCTTGGTGTGATCCCCACTATCTATCCCATCTCCATCATTGCCAGCCACCCACTGCCGGTCCCAAAACCCATCCCCGCCAAATCCCTCACCGCTGCCAACACCCAAAACATCCAATCTGCCCAAACCATTGAACCCACAGTCACCCATCGTTATCAAACCTCTTACCAAACTCAAACCTCAACCGCCCAAAGCCAAACCCTCTTCCTCAACTCCACAAACCCACCCATCCACCTCCATCCTAGTTGTCTTCTAAACCACAACTTAATCGTCAACAAAACCCAGATATAAATATATATATCCCAAATCCCTACTTTGTTGAGTGAAAAAACAATAAAATAGAAAAGGAAGAAGGAGAAGAGAAGAAGAAGAAGAAGAAGTCGCAGAGAAGGGAAGAAGATAGCAAACCTGGCACCCATCGTCATTGTCGTCTACTGCCTACTCGCAATTTCCATCATCCATCGCCACTACCTGCGGCCACTTGCCTTCGTCAAAGCCGAGCTATCTACCCATCACCGCTCGTTGCCCTCCTTCATTGCTCAGAGCCTGGAGAGAAAATAGGGTTCGTAACCCTGTGATTTCGGAAGAGCCTTTTTTGACAGGAAGTCACGAGTGGCTTTAACACATGCCAGCATGTCACATATGGGCCCAACGTTGGGTTAAGTCAGGGTTGAGTTCAAGTCGAGTGGTCTCAACCCAATTTCCATAATAACACAGTATTCTGAAATTGCACAGGAAAACTGCATCCTATTTGACAAAATCAAAGGCCACAATTGCTTTTGCAATTGCAAACACATCTCCCGTCAAATTTCAAATCCATTTTCGCCAGCGTATTTGTGCAGTGCAAATCTACAAATAAGGTCAATCAGATTTTAATTTTTCATTAAAAAAATGCCTCCTAAGGAATCTTCATCTTCTTCAGTGGAAGAATTGACTGGTGTCTTTAGAGAATTATCCGCAACAGTGAATCAAATGCTTACTCATGGATTGTTCAGTGTGCGTGGAAAATATTTTTGTACATAAGCCAGTGACGGAGTGCCATAAAGTTACATTGGTTGCCACTCGATTTCATAATTATGCAGCACCATGGTAGGCTTAATTGCAAAGAAAAAAGCAGAAACAAAATATGGATCCTGTTGAAACTTAGCCTGAGATGAAAAATATTTTGAAGCAAAAAGTCCTCCCTGTCAATTATTTACGAGATCTGCGTGCAGGTTTTCAAAACTTGAAACAAAAATCTAAGACGGTTGTTGAATACTCTAAAGAATTTCTGACTTTGCAAGCTCGTTGTAGATTGAATGAAGATGATAATGTGTTGGCTGATAGATTTTTTAATGGATTGAGACTAGACATTCAGCACATCCTAGCATTTCAATATTTTGACAATGTCAATGAGTTCATCCAACATACCATCAAAGCCAAGTGCAATGCCAATCATCAAGCACAAAAATTTAATGCATTTAAAATGACTCTGCAATAAATTCATCTTTCCCAGATGCTAAATCCAATGGTACACCGGGAAATATTGTCTCCAATCCTAAAGATCATATCAAGGTCGCATGTTTTCATTGCAAACAAAAAAGACATTACTCCTTTGAATGTCCCAAACAAGTGAATCTAATGAAAGGCATACATGATAAACCAACCGCATAAGATGATCCATCAAACAAAGAAGAAACAAAGAAAGCAATAGAATATGAAGCAGACAAAGATGGTGAAACTCTTATAGTCATCAAAGATGCTCCACCCACTGTTGAAAAGAAATGGTTGTAGAAAAACATTTTTCGTTCCACGGGTAACGTTCATGGACAGAATTGCACAGTTGTAATAGATGGTGGAAGTGAAGAAAACATCATCTCTCAATCTCTTGTTGATTGCCTCCTTAAGTTGAAGGTTTACAAGCACAATCGGCCTTATTTTATCAAATGGCTGATGACAGGTGATCAAGCGCACGTATGTCACACATGCAAAGTTACATTTGCTATTGGTGATGATTACAAGGATGCAATTTGGTGTGATGTGCTACTTATAGATAGTGGTGATATCCTATTGAGACATCCATAGATGTATGACAAAAATGGAACTCATAATATGTGTGACAATACATACACATTCATGCACGGTGGAAAACAAGTTACAGTTTATCCTAAGAAGACAAAGCTGCCGAAGAAAAGTTCCTGAGCAATTGTGACAAAGGAAATCCCTCATGTTCACCATATTTACAAAGGCAGTCCGACGAAAACTCGAGATCAAAGACGAACTCTTCTTTCAAGTTGGGGAGGATGATGCAGTATGGACCCCACATGTGGTCCCCTTTCAAAGTAGATTAGGACTGTGTAGGTTTATTAGTATCTTTCTAACTGCATTATTAGGAAAGTTTCTATTAATTGATTAGGGTTTTCTTAGGCATTAAATTTGCTTTCTTATTTATATTACATTATGGTGAATTATTTTTTAAACTTTGATTATTGAATAGAATTGAGTCCTCATGTGTTGAAATCTTCTTAATGATTCGAAGTGTCATCGAATACGTGCTTCGACACACCAAGCAAGCCCTAACCCTAGGGCTTGCATCACTTACCATCCCCACAATCACCCATAACGCCATCGGCTCCCACTGAACTTACTGCTTTCCTTGCTTAGCATCATCCAATACTTTGTGAGGGAAGTGCAAAACAATCCATCCCAATTTGATGCCTATGGCCTTCATCTCTTTGTAAACAATAATGCAGTATCTCATGCAAAGGGAGTGTATGCCCTCTAAGAATCTCAGATATGATATTGTCAAAACCCTCCTCCCAAGTCTCAACAGAATTAACAACTCATCAATCTCTCCATTCACATTGACGTTCTCGTTGCTGCGAAACAAAAAAGGCTCATGCAAATGTAGTTCCTCCCACAGCCTTGAAGAGTAGCATATAATTCAATGAGATAAGTGTTTCCTTTACACATCCTGCATGTTCTCAGATGAAGATAGAATGCCAAACCACCATGATCATGCACTTAATGTGTGAGGTTATACATTATAACAGACTAGGGCTTTGTTTGATATATCTACTCTTATTCAAGTAGAGCCATAAAAAAAAACAGAGCTATTAAAAATGGAACCATAAAAAAGAGGCTAAACTCCAAAAATGTGTTTGGTATTGCATGGATCTATTTTAAATAGACCATTTGTTACATCCTCTTTTTACTTCTTATTAAAGAGGTATGCCTCTTACTAGAGGGATAGTTTGTCATTTTTTAAAAAAGGAACGTGGTGGATGATACGTATAATATTAAAATTATGCATTATGGTAGACTCAAACATAGACATTTATCATCGATTATGATAGAAAAAGAATCAAATAAAATTTCAAAAATTATTCATCTCAACCATCCACCTCATCATCATTTCATCTCATAACCAGCACCCATCTCATACATTCCAATTTACAGCCTCACTCCAACATAGATGTTGACAAATTTACATCGATATACAGATGATTGGAAAATCCTCACCATTTCATTTAATAATCTATAATAACAAAAAAATTAAAAAATAACAAAAAATAAATGAATCAAAGAGAGAAATCATTCCCTTCTCCTTCCCCCCCTTTCTGTCCCTCTCATAAGATCACCTCTAATGTATACAACAACTAGGTATCAAAAAATAGAATCAATCATGGCCAAATCAAGAAAGAAAGGAAGCAAAAGGAAAAAAAATAAAAAAGAATTGCTCTATAATCAAATCTTTTTTTTTTTAATGTTCTCTATCATCAAATCTCTCTCATCTAAATCCATCTATTTTGTCCATCTCAAATGATCATGATCATGATGATGGCAGGTAGAGATCATAATGCTCCCAAAGCTTATCAAGATAGCAACAGGTTTTAGCATCAAGCCTAACCCAGGGCTTCCCCTTCCTACTCCAACGCAACCATCTGCAACCCCACAACAATCCAGCCACATCTCCAACCTATACAAAAAACCAAGCTCCGTGTCCAACCCAGTCGATGATGGACATTGGGTTTGAGGTTTTAATGGTTAAGGGGATTTTGGTGTCCAGCGTCAATTGAAAAAAAGAATTAAAGTAAAATCCGTTAGGAACCCTAAAACTGCATTTTTCCCCAAAAATAGTTCCTTTGGAAGCCACAACTGACAGAGAAGTAGATAGATAGAGGAGAAAGAAAGAAAGAAAGAAAGAAAGAGAGGGAGGGATCTTGATCTTCCTGGTGCATGGTCAACCGACCGGTGCTGGAGAGGTGAAGGTCGATCGAGATGATGTTTTCGAGTTGGGTTTCTCGTTTTCTCAGCACTCCTCTCCTCTATCGATTGAGAGGTCTCCACTGTTCAACGAACTGGGGCATTTTGTTTAGATGATTTTCGGTGTGAACAAAACACCGTCTATTGGCATTTTCGTCTGTAAAAATAGCCTCTGCATCTACTTTCTTCGGAGCCAATGTCTCATTTTTTTCACGTGCCCAGAAAGTGGGCATTTCATTTTTAGATGATTTGCCTCTATTTCTCTAAACTAGATAGAGGGTAAAGTGATCTACCAAACACTCTAATTTTTCCAACCTCTAACTGATTTAGACATTTAGATAAAAGAAGGTTGAAATAGAGATGTCAAACATGCACTAGTTTGTCATATCCATAAATATGTAGGATTTACTGATCTCAAACGGCAAACCCCGTGAGATGGCCAACCAGCAAGATACTAGAAAATCATAACCTTCTTAATCTTTGTAAGATGGATCCTGAACAGATGGGAGAAAAATTGTAAAAGGTTCAACCTAATATAGACTCCGAGAAAAAGGTCAAACAAGTGAGCCCATGAGATGCACTTCCTTCCATTTAACTTTTCAGTCAGAGGTGATGACTAAATTTGAAGATGCTTCTGATAACATGGGGTGAATCAAGATGGCTTATATATTTCCTTACACCTTTATGGACATAGATAGAACTCAGTGCCCATTATAAACACAGCCAATAAGGTGATATTTTGCTTAAAATGTCCAACCCAACCACCCAAAACACCAAGATGCTAATGGCATTACTCCGTGTCCTCCATCACTTAAGGAATTGTAAAATAAAACAAACAACGGAACGAGACTAAAAGATGTTAAAGGGATGTAGTCATATTTTAATGAGATTCATGGCATCATCTCCAGTTAATTTCTTCAATCACATGAAGGGTGTAAACGATGTGACAGATTCTAAAACTCACAATGAATGACTAGAACATGGACTTCATGTTGGTTCATCTTTTCATCCAATTGTCATGTACAATTTGTAGACATGAGTTAGTAAATTTTCTTTCATGCTTATGATAAGAGAAAATATGAAAAAATCGCATAACACGTTAAATAAAACCCCAAGTTCCTACCGATTAAAAAAAAACTCAAGTCCCTCTTGTTCATCAAACAATTACTCTTCAAGTATTAAAAAAAAAACTTCAAAAGCATTTAAATATATATATATATAAATTATCATAACTTGAATTCCAGAACATCACATTAGCATAAGTAAGAATAACATCCAAAAGTTGCATGCCTATTGATGTAGTGTAAACTGGGATAGTCAAGAGGCACTGTAAAAGCCTCACCAAAACCCCCAGCTTTTTCGACCATGGCATTGTTCCTATAACTATAAGGCGTATATTTTTCAGAGACCCAAGTTGTTCATCTAAAAGGACATTAATAAACAACCTCCCCAAAACAACCCCCGCCATCCAAACTGTGGACTTCTTGTCATTGCATATGGACCGTTGGCTACATTCTTGTGTAATATTTCTTACCAGCAACACCCAATTGTGGTGAAGCAAGGCAGATGAACGATTGGGAATGTTAGAACATGAGATTCTCTCTAGCAAGCACCAACACAATCAAGACACTGCACACACAGCATGCACATAAGCACACACATGCATGCACATGAGCACACCCACACACGCACATGAATGCACCCAGAGACATAGACACTTATGCACACATATACACATGCAGGGGCACATGCATATTATGTTTGTATTTGAGAAATGATACAAACACATGCATTATTATGCATGTAAGCATGTGAATGTGAGCAATGATCTCAACTATTGTGAGAAATAACAAATGCATACATTTTATATGAATGTACCTAAGCAGTGATCTCCATAACACAGTTCTTGTGAGCAACAATGCGCAACACATGGGGCCTATCCCAGTGATCATTCAAGGGGGTAGGATGAGGGCATAAAAACGTCTCTGCATGGAAGAGGTGTAAGCCAACCCCTTTATGGCTGTTGATGAACATCATGTCATGAT
The DNA here is from genome assembly GCA_037013555.1 of Sextonia rubra. NCBI lineage: Eukaryota > Viridiplantae > Streptophyta > Magnoliopsida > Laurales > Lauraceae > Sextonia > Sextonia rubra. The sequence goes on from JASUAD010000001.1 coordinate 80,134,583, forward strand.
GGCGATTATGATGATGATGATGATGGACAACGAGTGGACCAAATTTCAGGTTGCTCAAATTTCAAAAGATCTAGATATTAAATCTTCCAAATCAAGGGTGAGAAATATGTCAAAAAATTTCAAATATAAACCCACGAGTGGATCCAGTCCAATTAAGTATCAAATCGAGGTCAGTTCCAATTAATGTCATAAGAAGTGTTAAGAGGGGAGGAATGGGTGCTCAGATAGACCCCATTTGAGCTGTTGCTCATATAGGTCCCATAAGCAACAGCTCTTATAGGATTAATTCAGTATACAACCACAATTCCGTATAGGCATTATATATTTTTCCTTAGTAATCAGAGAGAGACAACACAAACAATTCCATATGGGCATTTCATAAGTTTCCCCAGCAATCAGACACAAGACTTACGACCTGAGCAGAAAAGCCCACGCCATGGCCTTTCAAGACTGCCAACGCCCCCGAGATATCGGGATCGATGCCGATCACACATTCGCCTGCAGCAGCGCTCTCCCCCTCCTCGCCGTCGAAGCCCCGCTGGCTCCCCTTCTCCGCAAATGGGCAAGACAGAGAGTCCAACCAATTCTCCTTGAGCTGAGAATCAGAAACCCTAACCCCAACCCCAACCCCAACCCCAGAAATCTTCTTGCAGCTTCTTCCACGAAACACCAAATGGGTGCTTCCCAAATCAGCAGAGGATGCAATGAAACGCCTGAAATTGGCGGGAGAGAAGAGGGCTTTTGAGGTGGAGTGGGAAGGGAATGAATTCATGAGGAGAAATGGTGGAGGGAAGAGATATTTTGGAGGGAACTTTTGGAGGGTTCCCATCGAAATGGGGAGAAACCTGAGAAGGGTTATGCTTTCCAAGATAGATTTAACAATGACTGGTGAAAGAGAGTCCTGAGACGGAAATTTCTTTTCTCCTCCGTTTTTGATGTGGTGTCTTCACTGCACTGTCTTCGGAGTTCGTGTGTGATAAAAACAAGATTCAAATGAGAGTGAAGGCCGGAACGGTGGTGAGTGACTAGGGAGGGATGGCCATGGGTCCGATTTCTCGGGTTTGGATTTTGAGTGTGTATCCCGTATGTATTTACTTTATATATTACTATTTAAAAGTCATTAACGCAGGTGGCAGTAAGAAGTAACATTTTTCCTAAATTTCTTGGGTTCAAGCCTTGAATATATGTTATAACTCATATTTTTAGGAAAGCGACAAATTACAAATTGCTACAATGGTTTTATGATCTGCGCCACCGAAAAGAGTAATAGAAAAAGAAAAGAAAAATAAAAAGAGAACAGAGGATTTCAAAAACATTACAATCCTTATATGATAATAATTCATAACCTCACCATTAACAAGACTTTTGAAAGTTGTAGAAACATAAGTCTTGCTAGGAGCGGGAAACAAGGAAGAAGGGGAGAGGCCAACGTTGTCATCCAGAAAAAAGAGAAGTGGGGATTGGGAATCGGTAGAAAATGATGTCATCGGAGGAATAGAGCTAGATGACAATTTTGTATGTAGATATATTAAAGAAGGGTGTAAATTGGTCCAAAAATTTGGTACTAACCCCCAATCAGATGTTTTAGTGTATTTCTAAATTATTCCATCTAATCTAGGTTTAGGAGAAAAAAATTTTGTAAAAATCCCAAAATCTATATTTTACCTCCTTTATCTAATTATAATTTGCAATATGCCTTTTATTTCAAATCCAAATTCAAATTGAATCTACTGTTTTTAAGTTGCCAGAATCAGATACGAAGGTCTAGGTTTTAGATTAGAAGAGCCCATTTCTTTACCAGAATTCCAAAAATTCATGTATAGAGAAATTTTAAATTTTCCAAAAATTTGTCCCCATGAGATGAAATTCTAAATCCCTCCTCTTAATGGAACATTTGAAATTCCAACAAGATGCCTAGGTATTAGAATTCTCCAAAAAGTCATTTGAAACTTTTTAAGTGACTGAAATTTATAATTATGGTGAAAGAAACATTACATTTCAAATCCAAAAGGCAAGATGTCATATGATGTCTATGAAATCCCAACATACCAAATTCATGTCAAAAATTCTAATAAAAGATACACCATAAAAACAGGTTTGGGTTGAGAAACACTTTAGTATCCAAGCTACTCCATTTGCACCACCGTGGTTCCATTTTGCAGCTACTCCATTTGCATTGATATGTGTACGATACCACTTACTCAACATATATAAAAATAGAAAATAAAAGGAAAAGATATGATAAGTAGATGTGAGGTATAGTTTTTTATAAAGTAAAATTTATATTCATTTTGCACGAGGTAAAGTATTTTGAGAAAGAGAGTGCTAAAGTAACCACTTGTAATAACCCAAATAGTTTATTAGCTCCCAAGTTACTAGTAGTAACCTAAATATAGGATAGGGTATTATAATCTACCGTTGTTAAAGCCATATGTTCCCGTGTGGTGATAGTCTTTGATACCAATTGTAAGGCCCGAGTAGTCTGTTGGTTCAGTAATTTAGTAAATTTGCCTAAAAAGCTTAAGCTCAAATTATTAGTAATAACTTACATGATTTATTATATACGAGACACATATTTCATTCCTAAATAATGTAGGAGATAGTGTTATGCCACTTCACTTTATTTTTTATTATTATTATTATTATTATTGAAGTAAAAGTTTTTACTAGTGATAACGCAAAAATAAAGCTTTTGGTGTTCCCATCAGGTTAACTTGTGAAAGAACAAACATCGACTATATGTTCCACCATTAAAATAAAAACTGAGTGAAAGAAACTGTCGAGTAGCGGGGCACCATTGTAGACGCCACATCTAAATTAGTTAGATAGGTGCCTCCATCATGGATTATCATTTAGGAGGCACGGCGCAGTAATTAGTTAGATAGGTGCCTCCATCATGGATTATCATTTAGGAGGCACGGCGCAGTACGATTCTCCTGTTTAGCTTTTCTATTTTTTATGCGGATCAAGTGATCAAGTACAGTCATTGATCCAACCAAGGAAGTCCAGTAGTGGGTAGAGATTTTTAATTTCTAAAGTCTATTATAAAGCAAAGTTTTTTCTTTATGGACATCTGTACAAGACGTCACGTAGGAAAATCAATTATATCTTTTATGCCATGTCTCTTAGGCAGAATTTACTTTGGAGAATTTACATATTCTCCAAATGCTGTTCCTTACATAAAATTAAAAAATCCCCATGGCCAGAGAAGCATATGTAGATACTAACATGGTTTGAGAAGCATTTACAGATATTTAAGGAAGATGGATTTCAAAAAAATTATTTGTAACTTTTTTTAGGACGTGAAATTTAGAATTCTAACAAGAAACATAGAGTTTTAAATGTCAAAGTGACAACCATACCATCAATAATTAAAAAAAAGAAAAAACTCCCATCGCCTCAAATTCTCATCAGAAATTTTATTAAAGAAATAGGCCCATAATGAAGCTAATGAAATATCTGGGATTGCTTTTCCTCGACATCTCATGGGGACGTTGCAGGTGAAGACCCAAATTGCATGAGGTATGACACAAAGTTTAGAACAACAGCATCTAACCCTAGTGTTCAAACTATCTGCATATGGTTCAAACTTAGATAGGCATCTTCCCTCACTCGAAGCCTAAATTCTGATTTGGGCCAGATCACTAAGGGCATCTAGCACATCTAAATGAAGCACCCAGGAGACCCAGATAAAGCATGGCTAAGCCCAACAGCCCACAAGAAGACTGCCAACTTCACATCGTGGGTATAGTTGCACAAAAATGGTGAAACGTAAAAAATTGGATTGGGTGAAAGAAAAAAAAATATGTTGGAAAAAACTGAAATTCTAAGTCCCAATTTGGCAAGTCTAATTTTTGCCTCGACTCTTCTATTTCTCTAAAGCGGGCAGTGATTTAGAAAAGTAGAGCGTTTGACACATCTTTCTAGCATCTGCCCACGCTAGAGAAATAGAGTCATTACCTCTTTTTTTCACAATCCACTTTAGCATGCACTTAAGAAATAAAGTCTGGGAAAAAGAGGCGCTGCTACAATACCCAACAAATGGATCACACCCGCTCTGTCTTTTAAATTTATTTTTTAAAATCCGAGAGGATAAATCGAGATCCCAATCGTTAGGAATGTTTACAAGATTAAACATGTCCATGCCTCCAAATTTTAGCCATTGGATCATAACCAATCTTGAGATATATGCAAATTAACGTGACCCCATTGGATATTATTTTTTGAGTTTTGTGGGGCATAGACACAAGATCCAAACCATTAAATATATTTAGAAGGCTGGACACGGCTTGGGGTTAATTTTCAAGGGTTGATGAATTTTGGATCTCAACAAATTTGCAAATAAATATCAAACATTGATGTAACATGCTCAATGTTGCATCGGTCCATAGGCAGCTCCTTTTTTTTCTTTATTATTTTAATTTCTTGTATAATAAATCATGATCTAAATAGCTAAATTTTTTTTATAAGGTCAATGATCACTTTGAGATAGAATTTAGCCGTTGGATCATCACCAATATTGAGATATGTGCTAAAAATGTGAGTTGTTTTATATTAGTTTTTTAGGTCCAAACCATTAATCTCGTTGGAAGGATGAACATGGCTATGGGGTCGAATTTCAAGGCTTGATACCTTGTAGATTTCAAAAAATTTGTGAAAAACTTTCAACCATTAATTCTAAAAAGTTTATTTAAAATAGACCATTGTATTACCAAATACATATTTTTTATTCTGGCTTCTTTTTTATGGCTCTTTTTTTAATTTCCCCTATTTTGGATGGGCCTATAATAAAAAGAGTAGAGTTGCCAATAAAGCCCTAAGAGCCTCCCACTAGCGATATTATCCAAAAAAGTCATCTAGATGACTTACAGCCTTGTGTTTACATCACAGGACTTAGGAAGCTCCATTAATTGATAGTATATGTTTAAACTCTTACAAAACACAACAATACATTGTCATTTGATGCAAAGAACTCTCAAGGGTTTGTTTTTGTAAAGCCGCAACAGAAATAAAAACCAAGAGAGTCACATCCTATGTCTTCGCTAAAAAAGAAAATAAGTTTTAAATATTCGCTTTCTTAGCCGAACATGCATATGGAGTGCATCATGCAATGGGAGCTTTGCTTCCATGGAAACCAACTTACATAAATATGCCCATATTTTGAGAGCTTCTAAATGTACACCAGTTTAGACTCACTTTACACAGCCTTAAAAAAATTAAGAATCCTCAAAACACCTTCACCCCCTTCTCTCCCTACGCACTTTCTATCTCCCTCTCCCACCCTTCCCCACCTCCCCTCCAGCCGGCGACAAACTCCGGCGGCAGAAGGGGACTCCGCTCTCGCTCCCCTCCCTCTCCTTCTTCCTTTTTCTCTTCCTCTTCCTCCTCTCCCTCCCTCTTCCTCTCTTCTCCTCTCCTCCCTTTTCCTCTCATCTCTGCCATGTTCGGCCCTACGAGGCTAAACATCACATTGAAGGTCGAACAGGGTGGAGAGGAGAGAAAAAGGAAGAGAAAGAAGAAGAGGACAGGAAGAAGGAGGGAGATGAGAGGAACAAGAAGAGGGAGATGGAGAGGGAGGGAGAGGAGAGTCCCCTTCCACCGTTGGAGCTTGTCGACGATTGGAGGGAAGGTGGGGAAAGGGAGGAGGGAGGGAGAGAGAAAGTATGTAGGGAGAGAAAGGGGTGGAGATGTTTTAGAAATTCTTATTTTTTTTTAGGGCTGTGTAAAGTGAGTCCAAATTGGTGTACATCTAATATCTAGTAGCTCCCTAAATTTATCATTTGAAGACATTTGAATTTACACTTTTGGCCTTTGATCATAATTAGTCTCATGTCTTCATATTTAGTAACATATTTTAGAGCTTAGCCAATGCAAAAGGGAAAGGGGGACTGGACACCTCTTACAACCTAGCACCTAATTATTCAAAGACCTATATTTGAACAATCTTTTATTACTCAAGTTGGCACATTGCCATCATCTAGAATACACTAAAGGTTAGTGTGATGAGGGCAATTTGTTTTTCATTATTGCGCCATTGGGATTAGGATTTACATTTTGAAGAGCGAGCAAATGTGAGTTCCTCTTTTGCACCAAAGATCCATCATCCTTTATAATCTGACCTCAGAAGTTGCTTAGTCAGGGTGGCTCTAATTTCATGCGCTTTAGGGATTGTATCACTTCATGCCTAACTCATTGAAAACCATGACCCACCTCTGCTGCGTATATTAAATATGGGAAAATTTCAATTAAGGCCTAATGTTTTTTCCTTATTTAAAAAAGGACACAAGTTTCAAAGCTTTCAAATTAGTCTCTAAGTTTTTTAGTAAATTTTCAATTAAGGACATCTAGTAATTTAAAGGTTCTTATTGGTGAATTTTTTTCTCAATTTTCTTAAGATGCCAAATTACCTTTCATTTAAACCATGATATGATTTTGACAACCACTTCATGCAGTTGATTGTTGGGGGCAACGTTAGTTGTCTTTGACCACAGTGACGATGCTGGAGAAGAAAATGAGGAGAATACAGAGGAATTGAATGAAGGTTTTATTTCTATGAAAGGTAATGTGGGTATTTAAAAATTTTGAGGAAAAAAATTGCCGAAAAATAGCTTTAAATGGATGGATGTCCTTTATTGATTTAAAAAAAACTTAAGAACTAATTTGAAAAACTTTGAAACTTGTGTCCTTTTTTTAAATAAGGCAAAAACTTAAAGCCTTATTTGAGATTTTTCCTATAAAACATTTCACTAACCAAAGTCACCAACCCTAACATGTGAGCTCACCTTAGTAGGTTCATGGAGTATGTCAATCTAAGATGTATTTATGGTTGATCATATTTAGAAACTGTCTTTTATGTTCCTGTGAATTTAATCATGTAATTTGGTCCCGCTTCCTTTTAAATCCCAAATGTACTCACTTCCCACCATTCATATATTAGTTCTACCTTTCAACCATTTCCTTGGCTACCTAGTACCTTTGGAATGGTTGCAAGACCATATTTTTACCCAAATTGGGCTACACAGTAATACCATCTTATCTAAATCACTCCCCCATTACCACCAATGGAAATTAAATTATAAGTCCTCTATTGTGCTCAACCAGGAACTAGGCTTTCCAAAGGAGTCATGGAATGCAATTGATCAGTTGGATCTGATGAAGTTGAATTTTAATGGATCGTTGCAACCTCAAACCGCATTAACAATAAAACAATCCACACAGCTGTGTGTCAAGGGTACTTTTAGAAAGTTTCACATACGCACACGATTTGCCACAAGTTTTTGCAGTGAGAATTTCATAAAAATTCATGAATGCAAAAACAATATATTTCTATGGAAGCTTGTAGCAAAGCTTCTCATCATTAGACATAATTAAAAAATAGAAGACATATATTGGTGATAGACTAGCAAATCATGCCCTCGCTTAGCATAGGGAATATAATTGATTGTATTAAAAACTTATTCAAAAACAAAATTAATAATTTTTTATCAAATATATTAGGGGGATTTTGTTAGATTTTGTGGACTCAATCCATCAGTTGATGTAATAAATTGATTCATTTCTTTATTTATCAATAAAATCATGCTTTACTTTCATGAGATGAATATTATTTTACTACTTCATGCACATGACCAATACATATGACATAATGGTTCATGAGTTGAACCGGGTCCCATTAGTATATTAGATGTGATATATGTGCATGGATAAGATCCACACGCGGGAGATATTTGTCACAAATCTTATACTTAAATAGCTTCACAACCAGTAATGAGACTGGGCATCTCATTTGATAAGGTTGCAGCACTTTGATCACTATGAGATAGTGTGATTTGTCTCGATCATCAGAATGTAAGATTCTGGATCACGGTGCTGGTACATTGGATGTATTGAAGGACCATGAGATGCACCTTATGGAATTCCGTCTCAATAATAAGGTATGCTCTCATAATTCCCTAGCAATAGGCTCTCAATCCTGAGACATTGATGAACTCAAGTTTCTATCTGTTCATTTGCTTTGAGTCACCAATGAGTGAGGCCGACTATAGGTTAACATCTCGGTGTCTTGGGTATGTGGTAGTAAAACTGTGGGAACATTGAATGATCAAGATGGAATCTATCTCTATTATCCCCTTGTGCCAATTAATGGATTTGTCATTAGTAAGTGCGCACCCATCTCAATTAAGAGTTAATTGGATGGTACTGATGATTACTGTGATTAATTGGGGCTCAAGGATAATAAGATGTGGAACTTAGATTGGAAGAGACAGATTTATTCCAATTAGTCCACGGATATTGATAGAGGGGCCTACTTGTGGTAATTGGGAAGTTTAGGGTCTTCATTGTAATTTATTCCTAAGACTGGAGTGCAATTGCATTTATATAGTGGTGTTATTTGCAATTAACTGTGGGCCCAGATTGTACATGAGATGTAGGGTCGCAGTGTTTCAGTTGGAGCCAGCTTTCTAAGGAATCCCTAGTGGTCCCCACGCTAGCCCAAGATATTGGAAAATACTAATCCGACTTGAACTCTAGAAAGAAGAGTTTGGAAAGGAGAAAGTTGCTAATTGCTTTGAAAGTAAGACTTCTATTTCAATTAGACAAGGGAGAGATTTGAAAGTCTATAAAATCTCTTGGACGTCCAATAAGACTCTTTCTCACGCCCAAAACCCTATTCGTGCAAGAGTTGCACGAGTTTCTCTCTCCTTCTCTCTTCTAGTTCCTTGGAGTTTTGAGTTGGGATTTCTCCTGAAGATTCCACCAATCTTCTTGAGAAAAGAAATCCAATTCGGGTCATAGCGTGGAAGGCTAAGAGGTGTTGAAGATTCTCATCATCAAGTAGAGTCGCAACTTTTCCATTAGAGCACTGCGGATCTCCAAAGGTATGATCTACGTCTTTCATGTCATAGATTATTGTGGATATTTAGTGCTATTTGATTCTATCTTTTAGATAGAATATTTACTGTACATGGTCACGAGATTGAGGGTAATGCATCCTGGATTGGGTTTTGGTCTTATGGATAGTTGATCCCTGTGTCAAATGGGTCAAAAGTTTTGAGAATCTATCCATGAGACCCACCTGCTTCCGACAATTGGTATCAGAGCCATACCTCATCTCTAATCATGTTAGATCAGTAATCTTATTCTAGTCTTTACATGAGATGTGAAGAGGATAGAGCAAGGACTATGAAAGGATCAGTGTTTATTGGGTTTGATTGCTTTTGTAATAGATCCATGTTTGGAAAGTCACAAAAGGTTTTAATCATGGTAGGAGGATGGTAAGATGCCATTAGAAGCATACCGAGATCATTAGAAGTGATCGGGGACAGCAGGAGCCGAATCTGAAAAAAAAAAGGACCCAAATTTCTGGGTTCGTCAGGTCGGTTAGTTAAACGGACCACTATGGTTGTAGAGGTTCGTTGGCTAACCGTAGGGACCAGATCGGCTAGCCGAACCCAAGCAGAATCATTTTGTTCTTGGTTTGAGTTGTTGTTGTTTTTTTTTTTCGGGGGCGTTGCCCCTTGGAACCCCGCGAGCTGACCGGGCAGCTCGACCCCCGTCGGAGGCGCTGCCCCCGGACCCCCGCTACGTAGGGGATCTTATATAATGGTGGCAAACTATTGGCATCTTGTTTTTCCATTGTGATTTGGCAACCTAGTTTTGTGAGATGCTTTGTTGTATGAGATACTAACTTGCAGGTGATAATGTCCTCTCCATATCGCCCACATGTTTTTTCTTTCCTTTTACTTATTGGTTTATTTGTGGGTAAGTGTAAAGGGCATCATGGTTTCCTTGGTTTCCCATGAAAGGGCAAGGCATGGTGAATTTCCCTATAGCCCTTTTTTTTCCATGTTTAGATTACCATGTAAGTCTCATTATAGATACATAGGAATTTATGTATTTTTTAAAATTTGTAAATTCTGGAGATGTCCGAAACAAAGAAGGAAAGAGAAAAAGGACTCCTAATCAAAGAGTTTGAAGATTACCAAAAGCTGTTTTGGAGATGCCCAAAGAGTTTGAGGAATCTCAAAGTTTTGGAAAGTCTAGAAGTCCAAGAAGTCTTTTCCGCCTGGGCCATGTAGAGGAGAGGACTAGTCTTTTATTATAGCACTTTCTATTTATGGATGAATGCTTATTTTAGAATATTTCCATATCTGATCCAAACATAGCAAATTCCAAAATTGGTCAAATCAAATTAATTTTTGGAAAGAGTTCTAATTAGAGTTGATGGGCCCATGAGATGGATCTATTGGTAACACTAATTTTAGAAACTGGACTTTCCTTAAAATAACTTGACTTGGAACCAATCATTGGTCGTATCATGAGATGAATTTATACCTATATTTGATGGACTAGTACACCTATAAGGAAATCCTCAACTCTAAAATATTAAGTGGGAGCGGGGCATTTATATATATACAAATCCCCATGGTTTTCCACCATAGGTCCATTGTAAGGAAAGTATTAGCCTTGCACCATTTTGAGAATGGCCATTCCCCACGGAGGGCTTGTATTTATCTAGATACTGGATATGGATCTCCTATGGATAGTGTTGATGAGACGGGGTGGGAGCCCACTCCTCAAGGAGGAGCCGCCTGCAACCGTTGTCATGCAATGCTAGTTGGCGGGTCACACTTAACTAAAATAATGATGTAGTATCCCCAATGCTTTGCCTCATGTATTTTTGAAACCGAAGCTAATCGGGAGTCATACATTATTTGGTATGAGATACCTAGATAGTAATGAATGAAGGGGATCATGGATAGTTAGTCTTAATCCCAATTTTGACCAACTTTGATCCGCACCAGTCTAGGAGGTATTCGCACTCCCCAAGGAGGCATACCCCGTAGGATTGGGATTCCGATGTATTCTGAATTTTGTGGTTATGAGGATTCCCACATAAATTTGGTAGAATACTAAACCCTAATGTCATTTAAATTCATTAATTGAATGTATGGTTATTTGCTACAGTATTACAAGTATGAATTTGAATACTTTCAATCCACTTGCGACCATCCTCAACCAAAATAAGTTGGTGGGATCCAACTATGTAGACTGGAAACGAAATCTGGATATTGTCCTAACAGCTTCAGGATATAAATATGTCTTTACCAAAAACCCTCTTGAAGAGCCTGGCCCAGATGCATCAGAAGTAGAAAAGGACCTTTACACCAAATGGGCCAAAGATGATGAGATGGCCCGATGTTACATTCTGGCATCCATGTCTAGTGTGTTGCAACACCAACATTAATCTTATAAGACTGCATATGATATGATATTGAACTTAAAGGAGATGTTTGCAGAACAAGGCAGACCTGCTACGCAGGCAGCCATGAGGGTGCTCATTAGCACCAAGATGGCTGAAGGTACATCAGTACAGGAACACATGTTGAAGATGATGGACTCATTAAATGAGTTAGACGTACTGGGAGCTGCGATTGATGCAGAATCGCAAATTGACATATTCTACCAGAGTCATTCAACAATTTCAAGGTCAATTATAATATGAATAAAATGAATCTGACTCTGGCTGAGCTATCTAGTCAGCTGGTAGCAACTGAAGGGATTATGAAGAAGAAACCAACTGCCTTAATGACAGAAAAGTCAGATGCCAAGTCCAAGCCGAAAGGCAAAGGGCGTAAGGCAAAAAGAAATCAGTTCCAAAGGGTCCTAAGGTGGAGAATGGTCCAACTGGTGGCGTGGCCAAAGCTAAGGGTTCAGGGACAAAAGGAAAGTGTTTCCATTGTGGTAAGACAGGACATTGGAAGAGGAATTGTCCTGAATATCTGTCTAAGAAAAAGACCCCATGTATGATTGAGTCACTTATATCTGAAGTTAGTTTTGCAACTGGTACTTCAGAATCCTTGTGTGTGGATTCCGGGGCAACTAATCACATATGTAATACGTTGCAGGGGTTCAGGGAAACCAGGAGGCTAAGTGATGAAGAAATCATTGTCAACCTAGGATCTGACGCTAAGGCAGAGGCTGTTTCAGTGGGAGTCATTACTTTATGTTTTTTAAATAATAAATCGGTTTTGTCAGAAACATTATATGTACTGTCTTTAAGGCGAAATTTAATTTCAGTTTCTAGTTTGGTGAATAAAGGTTATTCTATTACTTTTGGTACTGAAGTTGTCATAAAGAGGAATGGTACTTTCATATGTTCTGGCAAGGTAACCAATGGACTTTATTTGTTAACTCCCACGATGTATGAGATACATGATACTGAAACAATTAATAGACCATCATTAAAGAGAAAGTCACCTTCATCTAATCCAACAAAACTTTGGCACCTGAGGCTAGGTCATATAAACCTTAACAGGAATGAGAGGCTAGTGAAAGATGGTATCTTACCTTCATTGGTGGTAGAACCAATGCCTGTCTGTGAGTCCTGTTTGGAAGGTAAAATGACTAAAAGACCCTTTTCAGCTAAGGGTAATAGGGCCAAAGATTTATTGGAATTAGTACATACTGATGGCTGCGGACCCATTAATGTTAGGGCCAGAGGAGGATATGAGTACTTCATCACTTTCACAGATGATTACTCAAGATATGGTTATATATACCTTATGCACCGCAAGTCCGAAGCTTTTGAAAAGTTCAAGGAGTTTCAAGCGGAAGCAGAAAAGCAATTAGGTAAGAGTATCAAGGCTCTTTGATCAGATCGAGGAGGGGAATATCTCTCTGCTGATTTTATGGGTTACTTATCAAAAAATGGGATTCTATCCCAGTTGTCTGCTCCTGGTATGCCTCAACAGAATGGAGTAGCAGAAAGAAGGAACCGGACTCTTTTAGAGATGATTAGGTCTATGTTGAGTTTCTCTATATTACCTATATCCTTTTGGGGATACGCTTTGGATACTGCAATGTACATACTAAACCTCGTACCATCTAAGTCTATACCTAAGACTCCCCGGGAATTGTGGTCTGGGCGAAAGCCTAGTCTACAACATTTACACATTTGGGGTTGTCGAGCACACGTGCTCAAGGTTAAGACGGATAAGTTGGAAACGAAGTCGGAAGTATGCACTTTTGTAGGATATCCTAAAGGAACTAAAGGTTAGTTATTCTATAATCCCAGAGAGCAGAAAGTGCTGGTCAGCTCCAATGCGGTTTTTCTGGAGGAAGATTATATGATGGACCAGAAATCCTTAGAAAAGGTGATCTTGGAAGAGATTCAGGAGCAATCAATTCCAAATCCAAGTATGACCGGACTTGAGGAAGAACCGCCCTTACCAAACCCAGTAGTTACACTAGTACCTCATCGTAGTGGGAGGATTGTCAGACCCCCTGACAGGTTCTCATTCTTGAGAGAGTCTTATGAAGCAATCCCAGAAGAGCCGGAACAAGATCCCTCTAACTATGACGAAGCAATCAATGACTTAGACTCGGGACGCTGGCATGATGCTATGAAAGCTGAGATGGAGTCTATGTACTCAAATCAGGTCTGGACACTTGTGGACTTGCCTGCCAATATTAAACTTATTGGGTGCAAGTGGGTCTACAAGAGAAAAAGAGGACCAGATGGAAGAGTGGAGACCTATAAGGCTAGGCTTGTTGCGAAATGATATACTCAGAAAGAGGGGATCGATTATGAGGAAACCTTCTCGCCAGTAGCCATGCTCAAATCCATCCGGATACTCTTATCCATTGCGGCTCCTCTCGATTATGAGATTTGGCAAATGGATGTCAAGACGGCGTTTCTCAACGGCCATCTTGAGGAAGACATCTATATGGTGCAGCCAGACGGTTTTGTAGCTAAAAACTAGGAGCAAAAAGTTTGCAAGCTGCAGAAGTCTATTTATGGACTGAAGCAGGCATCCCGAAGCTGGAATATCCTTTTTGACTAGGCAATCAAGTCATTTGGCTTTTGTCAAAATTCGGATGAGTCATGGGTGTACATGAAAAGTGAAGGTGACAAGGTAGTTTTTCTGGTTTTATATGTCGATGACATCCTTCTCCTCGAGAAAGACATAGGAATGTTGTCAACGGTAAAAGTTTGGTTAGCCAAGACTTTTGATATGAAGGACTTGGGAGAAGCTAGTTATATCCTAGGGATCAAACTCTATCGAGACCAGAAAAATAGGATGATTGGCTTATCCCAAGTTGCATACATAGATAAGGTGCTAGTACGGTTTGCAATGCAAGACTCCAAGAAGGGTATCACACCTTTCAGGCATAGAGTGCACCTTTCCAAGGATCAGTGTCCTAAGACACCCGAGGAAAAGGAGCAAATGAGGTCGATACCATACACTTCGGCTATTGGTAGCCTCATGTATGTTATGTTATGTACTAGACCAGATATCTGTTATGTAGTGGGCCAAGTCAGCAGATATCAATCTAATCCAGGACCTGAACATTGAACTGCTGTAAAATGTATTCTCAAATACTTGAGAAGAACTAGAGATTACATGTTGATTTATAGCAGTGATGAGTTGATTCCAGTCGGATACACAGATTTTGACTTTATGTCAGATAAGGATTCTAGGAAATCCGCCTTTGGTTATGTATTTATGCTTGGAGGCGGAGCTATTAGCTGGAGGAGTATAAAACAAGAATGTACCGCTGATTCAATCTCGGAGGCTGAATATGTAGCAACTTGTGAAGCAGCTAAGGAAGCAGTATAGCTTAAAAGATTCCTTTTGGAACTTAGGGTGGTACCTTTGGCACGACAGCTACTCACAGTTTACTGTGACAGCAGCGGGGTTGTCGCTCAGTCAAAGGAACCCAGAAGTCATAAAAGCCAAAAGCATGTACCGAGGAAGTATCACTTAGTCAGAGAGATTGTGCAGAGAGGTGATATTGCTATTACCAAGATAGCCTCTGCGGACAATTTGGCAAATCCCTTTACTAAGCCTTTGACTACCAAAGTCTTTGAGCAGCATGTAGAAGGGATGGGCATGAGATGCAACCCTGATTGGCATTGAGCCCAAGTGGGAGATTGTTAGATTTTGTGGACTCAATCCATCAGTTGATGTAATAAATTGATTAATTTCTTTATTTATCAATAAAATCATGCTTTACTTTCATGAGATGAATATTATTTTACTACTTCATGCACATGACCACATACATATGACATAATGGTTCATGAGTTGAACCGGGTCCCATTAGTATATTAGATGTGATATATGTGCATGGATGAGATCCACACGTGGGAGATATTTGTCACAAATCTTATACTTAAATAGCTTCACAACCAGTAATGAGACTGGGCATCTCATTTGATAAAGTTGTAGCACTTTGATCACTATGAGATAGTGTGATTTGTCTCGATCATCAGAATGTAAGATTCTGGATTACGGTGCTGGTACATTGGATGTATTGAAGGACCATGAGATGCACCTTATGGAATTCCGTCTCAATAATAAGGTATGCTCTCATAATTCCCTAGCAATAGGCTCTCAATCCTGAGACATTGATGAACTCAAGTTTCTATCTGTTCATTTGCTTTGAGTCACCAATGAGTGAGGCCGACTATAGGTTAACATCTCGGTGTCTTGGGTATGTGGTAGTAAAACTGTGGGAACATTGAATGATCAAGATGGAATCTATCTCTATTATCCCCTTGTGCCAATTAATGGATTTGTCATTAGTAAGTGCGCACCCATCTCAATTAAGAGTTAATTGGATGGTACTGATGATTACTATGATTAATTGGGGCTCAAGGATAATAAGATGTGGAACTTAGATTGGAAGAGATAGATTTATTCCAATTGGTCCACGGATATTAATAGAGGGGCCTGCTTGTGGTAATTGGGAAGTTTAGGGTCTTCATTGTAATTTATTCCTAAGACTGGAGTGCAATTGCATTTATATAGTGGTGTTATTTGCAATTAACTGTGGGCCCGGATTGTACATGAGATGTGGGGTCGCAGTGTTCCAGTTGGAGCCAGCTTTCTAAGGAATCCCTAGTGGTCCCCACGCTAGCCCAAGATATTGGAAAATACTAATCCGACTTGAACTCTAGAAAGAAGAGTTTGGAAAGGAGAAAGTTGCTAATTGCTTTGAAAGTAAGATTTCTATTTCCAATTAGACAAGGGAGAGATTTGAAAGTCTATAAAATCTCTTGGACGTCCAATAAGACTCTTTCTCACGCCCAAAACCCTATTCGTGCAAGAGTTGCACGAGTTTCTCTCTCCTTCTCTCTTCTAGTTCCTTGGAGTTTTGAGTTGGGATTTCTCCTGAAGATTCCACCAATCTTCTTGAGAAAAGAAATCCAATTCGGGTCATAGCGTGAAAGGCGAAGAGGTGTTGAAGATTCTCATATCAAGTAGAGTCGCAACTTTTCCATTAGAGTATTGCGGATCTCCAAAGGTATGATCTACTTCTTTCATGTCATAGATTATTGTGGATATTTAGTGCTATTTGATTCTATCTTTTAGATAGAATATTTACTGTAAATGGTCACGAGATTGAGAGTAATGCTTCCTGGATTGGGTTTTTGGTCTTATGGATAGTTGATCCCTGTGTCAAGTGGGTCAAAAGTTTTGAAAATTTATCCACGAGACCCACCTGCTTCCAACAGATTTACCAAAAAAATCCCACTAATCAAGGTTAACATAGGTGAGATCCCCAAATTTATGAAATATCAACAGAGGACCTCTTGTTCTAATGTTATATTTTCTTTCCTAAAGTACCTCTTCTATGTTGATTTCAACAAAATCCTGCCCCTAACGATTTGGGAACGAATGAAAGGAAAGGAAGAAAGACTGTGAGTGCTTTGCTCATTGATTGGAAATGGAGAAAGAAAGAGGAGCCTTCCAACGATTTGGGAACGAATGAAAGGAAAGGAGGAAAAACGGTGATTGCTTTGCTCATTAATTAAAAATGGTGAAAGAAGGAGGAGCCCTCCTCATCATCGGTTTGTGCTCATCTTGTGTTTCTTAGATTTTCCAAGTCTGTTCACCTTCCAAGTCTTCTCATCTTCCAAGCTTTACTCGTCGACTTGAAAGAAAGAAAGAAAGGGAGAGAAAGGTGCTCTACTAGACACATCCTCTGCATTTCTACAAGAAATCCTTTGCCCAACGCATCCCTTCACATTAGCAAGATTTCCTTCCCAGGGCTAAAGCCTTGTTGATGCTAAAACCTTTGATGTATGCATGTACAGAAGGGAATCTGCTACACCCGTTGAGGTATATTTTTGTAAGGTCTAACCCCAACTAATCTTAATTTCCTATAATTTATCTTGTTTTACTTTAAGTAATGCATAATTTAGACTAATTTAACTCAAACCCCTTAGGATTTGGGTTATGGATAGGTAGTTGGGTCGGGTTCAAACTTTACTTTGGTAGTCAAGGACCTTCTCGTAATTTGGAGTTGTATGATTTTGCATCATTAGGGCATCATATTAATTGTATCAAGTGTATTTCACCTTGTGGGTCATCTTTCATATTTTGCCTAGCCTAATTCAGATCCATCTTGGCCCAATTGAATTTCAAATGACTCAAATTGCAAATCCAGGGAACCAAGTGGACTTGCTTGTAAATTCCAGAAACTTGGATTTAAAACTAATGTAACTGTTCATACTCTTCATTCCCTTCTCATTTACACTAAGCCTCTGCTGGAGCTTTTTACTATCATTTTCTTCTCCTTCCATTGTAGCTGGGATCTGGAGCTTGGAGCCTTGCATGCAAGAACCAAGGCTCTTATTCTCTTTCTCATCACTTCTTTGCTCATCTCTTTCCCTTGAAACCTTCAATTGCATTTTCTCCTCCTCTCTACAGCTCTCCAAGTTGAGGATCCCATCACTATTCCATTTCTTGAGCTCAAAAAGGTCAAGGAAACTCAATCTTGTAGCATGCATACATCTCATGCTCATTTCTTTCAATGCATGTCTTAGATCATTTTCTATTGAGTTTTTCTTTACCATTGAACCAAAGGAAGCTTAATTTGGATAAAGCACTACAATTAGCAGCAAGTGTAAGTGTATATTTACTACATACATCGTTTATTATATTGATTCTTAATGAATTCTCTACTAATGTCAAGTTATAGCTCTTTTGCCCTTAATTCAAGAATATAAAATGGTTTACATGCTAATGAAGGTAATTTACGAATAAATGATGAGTATAGATGAAGGAAAACCCAATTATGATGAAATGTAAACTTGGAAAATATAAAATGGTGAATTGGAGCAGAGAAATTAGAATCATGTTGGAAAAGTTTTCTATGCTGAACTTCTGTTTCAGAAATGAATCCAGAAAAATTGAAGCGTACGGCTCCTACAACTAGTTTTCCAAAGACCCAAAATTTGACAAAATAGACAAATTGAAACTTTTCTTCTACGGCTAACCTCATGGCTAAGCCGTAAAATGCACTATGGCTAAGCCGCAGCCAAGCCGTAGGTTGGCTAAATCATGGCTGAGTTGTAATTACAAAGAACTTTTGGGAAACACGACTAAGCCGTAGGAACAATGAAAACTTAGGCAAAATTAGGAACATTCAGAGATCATGTAGGGCCTTTGAATGGTACCCTTACTTCAAATAATTAGCCTAACAATAATTAACCACTAAGAAGGAAGAGTGTTGAGCTGTCACCCATTCCCTCTTGATTCTTCGATTGTTTCCTGGTGTCACGTCATGGGTGTTGGCATAAAAAGTGGTGTCCATCACCTATATAATGTAACACTAAGATTTTAGTAATACATTAACACTAGACGTTTTATGAATACATCGTATTGCATGATTATAGAAACACGGATTATCTTAGCATAGGATTGGCTAGTAAATATTCTTGTTAACCATTTAATCCAAATACATTCATGTTGTTTAGGTAAACCTTGACCTCAACATGATTAAATCATGCACCCATTCTTCCTGGTGAATTTTGAGGCAAAATTGGAGATAAAGTTTCGATTGAGCGTGAGCCCGTAAGCTAAGATAAGGGTAACTATGGTTGAGAGAGTTCGAGCTCTAATAGCTCATTTAAATATGCATTTGTTTGATTATCAATTATTTTGTTAAATATAGATTTTTATGATTGAATACGAACTTAAGATCGATATACGCTTTTGTATAAAAATGAGTCGATCGCTACATATGATAAGTATGAAAGTATGAATTCTGATCGGTCTTGATACATTGAGTTGGCACCACTTAGCTTGTACCCATAGGAGGCTCGACGATATCAAATGATGGCTGTAGTAATTGCGTGAAGAGTTGGTCGATGCTATTAGGGTAGCTAGATAATTTTGGCCTGACCGTTAGTGATTTCCTACCATACAATATGCTCTCATTAGAGAGAAGATAGCCATGTGAATGCCAACTAGTATGTTACTGCAATTCTATTTATAATTCTTTACTCATGCTAATTTACATGCACAACATGCCTAGTTTCCAATATTACTCTCTTTAAATCTTTATGTCTTTTAATTTAGTTGATACATAATGATAGTTTTATATGCTCTTATATTTGCTTAACCGTTGTGTTAACAATGCCACCCTTAGTGTTACAAGTATAAAACAGGATGCCAACACGACAGTTAGAGCAGCCTAGGAGGGAACCCCAACGGTACCTCGGTGTGTAGATGAGTGGAATGAGGATAGCATCTTTTACTAATTATTCGACGTAGTGCATTATAGGGTTTCTTTTGGATTGCATAAAGAGGAGATCATGCCATTTTCATAATGTTATTTTGAAGTTAGAGACTGATCGATATGCCATCTTGTGTTTATATATATGTTTATGTACCTTACGAATATGTGCACGTGGATGATTTAACTAACAGACCTGGGTTTATATTAACAAATGAATGAATAATTTATTAATGTCTATGATAAATTATAGGTAAATTCTTTAAGTTTCCGCTTAATTATGCAAAATGATTGTTACATGTTTAAGGATTTCCTCACACGCATCTATGGAATTACCCTTGTGGCAGTTCGTATGTGTCTTGACATGACACAAATTGCCACGGGTTATGTGTGTTATGCCTCGGGATTCACCCCAATCCCCAATTCTCGGGTTTGAGGCGTAACAACTTTTAATTGGGTCTATTAATGCTTACACATGATTATTCTAATAATGTAAATAAGTTCTATAGAAGCGATTTTTGGGTGACTGCATATGCATCATGTTTATTTTGATATGAGCTAAAATGAGCAGGCAAAGGTGTAAAACCCAATGTCTAATGGTGCGGTGACTATTGTTTACTACAAAGCACATGATTCTTTGTCATTTGAAAATGGAAACAGTTCTAGCTTTTGATTGTTGAAAATGAGATAAGTGATTTGTATATTTAGTCTTGCATTCATTGTTTCTAGAAGTGTGTCATTTTGACACCATTTCATTAATCAAAACCCGTAGGGCCTGTTTGGATAAATGAAGAATAAAGTGAAGTGAAGTGGATTTCACATTAGGAGTGAAGTGGATGAAAAGTGAGTTGAAGTTAAGGTAGAGCACTTCACTTTACTCCGTTTGGATGGTTGGTGTGAAGTGAAATTTAAAATACTTAGCATGTGTCTGGATAGTTACAAGTAAAGTAAACAAATAATTATTTCTATATTGCTGAAACAAATCCTCATTATATATATAGAGGATATCTCCTTTGATCCTTTGGACCAAACCAATTAAACAAAAGCTTAAGAAGAACTCTACAAAATTAGAAGAAAAATTGTAGAGGATTTTAGTTTAGTTCATGTAATTCAAAAAAATAACACAGATTCATATGCATCCATATGACACAGTTCATGTGACAGATAAACAAATATAAGATACAAGTATCCATATGACACAGTTTGAACTCTGCTACATAATACTTGCACTCTGCATATTCCTTATCTCTTTTGAAAGGCGAAAGATATCACGCCCCAAAACCTGAGAATTGGGGATTAGAATGGATCCCTAGGGTACACACGTAATCTCGTAGCAATTTGTGCCATGTGAAGACACGTATAAACCGCTACAAGGGAGATTCCACAGGTACGTGTGAGGAAGATTCATAAGCACGTATATTATGTTTGAAATAATAAAGCGGAAGCTTGTAAAATATACCTGTAATCATCATAAGCAATAATAATGATATTAATGCATTACCATAAACAGAAGTCCATAAATTTTAAAACCATCCACATACACACAATACTACAATGCAAGCATACAAATCTAAAACACATGTCCATAAAATCTTAGGCCTAAAACAACATGATATAGATGGCATGTTTAACCACAAGTCTAAGCATGTCTAAACTTAAACAACCCAAAAGAAAACCCATTGATGTTCTTTGTAGGACGACTAATAGAAAACGTTGTCTTTGTTCCACTCATCTACACCCCTACATACTGTTGAGGTTCCTTCTGGGGATGCGTTGATTGCTGAACTAACATTGGGTTCGGTACCTGTAACACCAAGGGTAGCACTATTAACACGATGGTTAAGCAAACATAGAGATATATAAGACTGTCATATTGTATCAATTGAATTAAAGAACATATTGATTAAAAGAAAGCAATAGCCGAAGCTAAGCATATTATGCATGAAGCAAGCATGAGTAACGAATCATAAATAAAAATACAATAATATACTATTTAGCATCCACATCGTTATTTTCTCTCTAAGGAGAGCATATCATACTATAGGCAATCACTAGTGGTCGGGTCAAGACCATCTAGCTACCTTAAAAGCACTGCCAACTCTTTGTAGAACTATTACGGTAGAGAACATCTATAATACCCTCATTCGGTCCTGTTGAACATCCTATGGCTACAAGCTAAGTGATGTCGACTCAACATATTAGATTGATTAGAATTCGTACTTCTCACTTATCATACATAGCGATCGACTCAATCTTATATAAAATCATATACCAGTCTTGAGGTCGTATATAGTCATAAAAATTGGAATTAAATGAAATAATCTGTTATTCAAATAATGCATACTTAATTGAGCTATTGGAGTGCGACTCCTTCCAACCCATGTTACCATTATCCTGGCTCATAGGCTCACACTTAGTAGAAGCTCTAGCTCGGATCTTGCCTCAAGGTTCACCAGGAAGAATTTGGTACATGATTAGATCATGTTGAGGGCAAGGTTACTTAACAATATGAATACATTTAGATTGAGTAGCTATCAAGGATATTTACTAGTCAACCTTATACTAGATAATCCGTGTTTCTGAGGTTATTCAACACGATGTATTCATAAAACGTTCAGTGTTGCTGTGTTACCGAAAATCTTAGTGTTATATTGTTAAGCAAAGGACACCTCTTCTTATATCAACACCCATGATGTGATGTTTGAAACATCTGCAAATCGAAAGGGATGAGTGACAGCTCTTCACTATTCTTCTTTATCATTTGAACACCATTGGGCTAATTCAATTAGGATAAAGGTGCCATATCTAAAGCTTTACAAGGTCTTTAAAATTCTTAATTTCCTAAGTTTACTGTGTTCTTACGGCTTAGCCGTGTGGCATAAGTTTTTCTTTAATTTCACCCACAATTATGATTCAGCTGTATGTTGGTCTACAGCTTAGTCATATGAAGCTTTTGCCTAGGCCATGGCCGTGCTACGACTTAGCCGTAGTGCACTCCATGGCTTAGTCATGGGGTCAGCCATGAAGGACAAGCCAGATTTTGGTTTTCTGGAAAGTTAGCCGTAAAATAGCTTACGGTTTGGTCACGGGGTAATAACGGCTTAGTCGTATGCACTTCACAGCTTGGCCATAAAAGAAACATAAGATTTTTGGCTCTCTAGATTCTGAGTCGTAGTACACTTACGATTTAGCCGTGAGCTTCGTCATATGCTTCAGAATTTCTAAGCTATTTCAGTGCAGAGCTCAGTTCATTACGAAACTTCTTCAAATTTGGTTCCATTGTGGTTTTCCTGTTTAGTACTATCATAATACATTTTCAAGCAACTACATTTGATAATTGTTTCATAAACATACTCATCATTATTCAAACCATCACTATTCTTAAATCAAATGAGTAAAGGAGCTATAAATGGTTATTTAGAGAGAGTTCATCAAGAGTCAAACAATTTAACCATACATGTAGTGAATATAAACTCTTATACCTGACTTATCCTAGTGCTTGACATCAAATCTATTGGGAGGCAACCACCAGGATCCCTAGATATTGCATACAGATTACTGTAAAAATAACTTTAAATGATGATGATTCAAGAACCATACTTGCGAGATCTTTCTGATTTGATTTTGGTCTTACAATAACCCAAAAACCTTAAGATCTTCTATTGTATTCTTATATGCTCGAACTCGCACCGGGTGTGAGCCTCTTATGTGAATTCTCCTTGCTCTAAAAAATGAGATTTCTCTTGTGTGTTTCTTGTAAAGAGCAATAGCGCATATTTATAGGTTACAATAGGGACCTTAAGAAGAAAATAAGGGATATGCTTTTTATGGAAACATGAAACCCTAATTCGACCTAAATTAAAATCCTAAATCCATAAATTACGATTCAGTTCATTAGAGAATTATAATTGCACTCTTGTCTTTATTCTCAAAATAATATTTCGAGCTTCTTATTATTAAATACTTATTAATCTCCCCACATTAAGATTTCAGATATCCATCGATTAAATAATTACTGACACCTATAGTTAATCGATATCTTTATAATTCTTTGAGACCTAACACTTAACTTATTTGATATGTTAGATACAAAATCCACTTGTAGGGTCTAACATAATCAAAACTTATAAGCTTCATCAAGCGGATATCATCAATTCCTATTACAGGACATGAATTCAGTCAATAAACTAATATGCAGCATATACGTAGCATAGTCATCCAATTTACTGAGATGATTGACCTATAAAAGATCTCACTCCTTTGTAAATTAAAATGCCAAACACTAAATGTATTTGTCTATTATTTATATTGAGATTAAGAGTACAAGCACTCATAATAACCATTTGAATGTTAATCATCTTATATAGTCAGTATAAAGATAATAAACTCAAAAGCGGTCCTGTTCAATACACACAACATGTACTAGCATAATGAGTTGAAACTATACCGTTTCTCGCAGCCAAGACAAGCTTACTAAAACATCGTGCTACAATCGTACAGATGGTTTGTCCAACTCCATCTATATTGTGAGCAATAATAACTTATATTCTATAAGAAATGACAAACAAGTCTTTCGTGCGTAAACTGAACTTTACACATTAACTTATCTACTTTATAGAATCAAAGACACACTTATGCATAATAAATAATAATGCAACCATTTGCCTATACAAATTCTCATTAAAATGAAAAAGCAAACTTTACTAATCAGTAAATCAGTCAAAGACAAATACATAAAAGTATGCTTTTAGTATAAATTTCCAAGAAAATCAATTTCTCCCTTGGTTTGAAGATGGAGAAAGCCTTAATAAAGAGAAATCCTAATACATGCAAAGACATGCAATGGGTGAATTGAGTGTCAGATATATGCAAGTTGCTCATTTGAGTCTCCTTGGCTCTTTTGAACTTAAAGGAATGAAATAGTGGTGGTTCCTTACCTTAAAGAGCTGTAAATTAAGGAAGAGGAGGGAGAGGAGATAGAATGGTTGGCTCCAAAGGTCAAAGATGAGTAAAGAGATGATGGGGAAGAAGATGAGTGCCTTGGTTCCTACATTCACAGCCTTAAGACCTGATTTCTAGCTCTAGCTTGAAGAGGAGATAAGAGAAGAGTGAAGGTGGAGCTCCAACAAAGAGAGACTTGAAGGTGAGGAAGAGGGAATGATGGTTACTTCTTTTTAACTCAAATTTTATGGAGTTTGCATGCAAGTTCAATTTCTTTGAGAAAATTACAGTTGAGTCAAATGATATTCAATTGGGGCAAGATGGATCCAATTTAAGTTGAGCTAATTTTGACAGATGATTCTCAAATAAAATATACAAATACAACTAATGTGGTGCCAAAATGATGCAAAACATATGACTCTAAATTATAAAAAAGGTCCTTAACTACATAAGTAAGGTTCGAACCCAATCCAATTACCTATCCATGACCTAAACCCCAAGGGTATTTGAGTTGAATTAGTCTAAACGAGCAAGAATTAGCATAAAATAAGATTTTTCATTATAAATCAAAATTAGTTCTGGTTTGAACCTTATCAAAGATGTATGTAAACTACATACATGAAAGCATAGCCCATTGAAGACAACAATTCTCAATTGAATGAAACCACTCAAACACAACAAACATGTTTCCAACTGAATGAAGAAACATAGGTCCATTTGTCAAAATCTCACGGTCATATGGAATAGGTACATCCAACTTCTGAGCAGGTTCCATAACACAAAGAGATAAGCTCTATAGCAGATGTGCCCCCTTATCAGCTCAAGCCTTAAGCTCCCCACTGCCCAATACCCATCCATTCAAAGCTTCCCTAAAATAGCCACCATCCCTTCCATGCAAGACCCATAAACACAAAACAGCCATTGTCTCATTTCAACCTCCTCCATCCTTCATTAAAATCAAAACCAACTTACCTGTTAAGAAATGTGCCTTGGGTTTGTTTGAGCACATGTAAAATTCCTTGTGCCAATATATTATTTTTTTAAGACTCAAGATTTGGAAGGATTAAAGAATATAACCCCACGTATTTTAACATGCTAAGAGTTTCGCAATTTTCATTGGGCTTAGCTAAATGGAATTCTTAGCATAGACAATAATTTAAATTAATCATGCAATTTGACAAAAGAAAGATCAATGTGACCTCCACATTTCATAACATATATAAGATGCCAATGTGACCAATTTTATGGAAGTGAAATTGAGAAGCTATTGGAAAAAATCATGTAATAATATCATTCCTTTCTTTGTTGCTTGTCTTAGTCTCCTTCCTTTCAAGCTTTTCACTCCTCTTAGTCTCATTTCATATAAAAATTCAATCAATTTTTGAATGATACTCTTCATGTTGTCTTTTGACCTCTGAATGATGCGAAAATTGAGAGATGCAGTGAAATGATAATGAATGCTTGTACAAAGAGATGCACCTAAGCTTGACAACATATCTAATTCTATATTATTTCTCTCAGAGGGATATTAATTGCATATTATCCAATCACAAAGCAAGTTATGATTCAAGTTACCACAAAACTGTGTTCACATGAATAGAGATCAATGAAACATGTTAGTTTTCGACATAAAATTCAACAAAACCAGTGATTAAAGAACATGGTATTTGGTTGTTCTTTTCTTGCAACTTACATATTAATATGTATTCCTTGCCAAACTGCAACTCATATGCATTCATCTTCTAATAATCTAATAAGTACTTCTGAGAGAACATTGAATTCTCATAGTCACATGTGAAGGTAGATATTGTATTTTATGGCTAAGAAGAAATTGCATCAAAGATCAACAATTATGAAGGAACGAAAAGCATTCAAATCTATTTGGTTCCATGCATGTATCTATTTTATATTTTGAGATGTTTTCCCTTTGCTTGGATTAATGTATTCTATGTCCGTCATTTTTTATTATGTGTAGATGGATCCTAATTGGCCATTTCCAGAGGAGGAAATACTAATGGACCGAATAATCACATATCTAGTACTCTTTGTAATGGAGAGATATATCCATGAAATAATAAATCAGAATTCCTTATATTAACATTGATGTAACTAATGCTATATTTACTTTCTTTTTTAATACTAATTTGTATGTTATTTGAAATATATCGGAAGCAAAGAATATTAGAATAATTCGAACACAAAATGACTGAAGTAGCTGGCGTCTTACACAGCGGCAAGAAGCATATATACGTGCTTGTGGGTTAGAGCAATTGCCAAAAATTGGGTAAATAACAATTGATTTTGCATTAATTAAAGCTTTGGTTAAAAGATGGAGGCCGGAAACAAATAGCTTCTATCTTCCATGCTGGAGGGCCACGTTGACATTACAAGATGTGGCTTACATTTATAAGCTACCCATAGACGGACTGGCAATGATTGAAAAAACGTTATATAGTACTAAACAAATGGCAAAAATATGCTTAGATCTTCTTGATATGGAGCTAGTACAGAATGCTGATCGCATTGGCACACGGACTAAATTTTCTTGGATGCATAAGAACTTCAAAGATGGTGGTAAGAAGAAGAAAAAGGAAGATAAAGGGATACCAAAGTGTAAAACAAGAGCTTTTTTTGTTTTGACTGGTGGGTGGACAAATTGTGAGCAACTCCTCTGGTACATCTGCCCAGGCTTGGTTGCTCCAATCATTTGAAAAGTCTGAGAAGTATGTATAGGGCCTTGCATGTTTGGCAAACTTGTATAGAATACTTAGCAAGGCAACCATGTTTTCAAAATTTACTGAAGAAAATAATGATGTTGAAGGGAAAAAAAAGAAAAAGAAAAAGCGACGGGGTCATCAACTACATTAACTGGTCCACTGCAGTTGTTGCAAGTAAAAATAATTTTTGATGTGACTCTTATTTGAGTTAGTTGCCTTTTCCAATTGACTTGACGTTCAATTAATTTATATTTGTAGATTTGGGCATATTCAAAAATGGATTTTACCCGTCCAACTGGTCTCGACATTGACATGGCATTAGGCTTTCAGTTCCCTTTATATAAGATATGGGATAAATATTTGCAGAAACATAAGCCTCCATGAACTAGAAAGGAACGTCGACAGCAAATCGATAACTTGAACATAGAAGAAGTAAGTTAGGACATTTTAAATTGAACTTTTCTTTTAGTAATACTTGTTTAAATAATTTGAATTAAAAAAAGTATATGTGTTGTAGTTCATTTGGACACCATATGCCGAAATGGAGAATTCACTTAAAGAGGTTGTTCTAGAGGAAGACAGGGAGTTGCTTACGTCAGTACAACCCTCATTTTCTATTGGATTGTTGAACATCATAATTTGAAATGAGTAATGAAGCAATTTGGATTGAGGCAGATGCTCCCCATTCCTTTTCACTTGCCATTTGAAAGGTTAGTTAGAGTGTAACATTCCGACCCAGCTTGACCTCGTTTAGTGACTAATTAATGTTGCTTTAGTTGTTAATTGTATTTTGCTTGTGTTTTGATTTCGTTGCGGGTCATGCATAGGTAGTTGGGTTGAGTTTAACCTGGATTAAGTAGACTAAGCCTTTTTTTTTGTAATTTTAGATTTTATAAGTCGTTGTCTTTTTCGCATCATCTTGGTGTTAGCACGTGTCTTTCGTTGAGCTTGTTAACTTTCGTAATTACGTCATTTGCAAAAGAGATCGTATGGCTCTGTTGGACCCAGATTTGACTTGAACTGTAATTAGCCTTAACCCTTGGACTTGTTTGCAATTTGGACCTTAAGCTTATCCAATATAAAGTCATAACCGACTCACTCTCTTTCACGCTCGTTTCTTCCCTCATGTTCGTCTCTCTTTCTCTCTCTCTCTCGTTTGTGCTCTTTCTGTTCTTCCTTGATCAGTCAAGTTAGCCGGAGATTGAAAGATCCGCTTGTCTTTTCTCTTTCCTTCTATGATTCATGGTAGGTATATGTCTTGGTTTCTTCTCTCCTTTCTTTTTCTCTTTTTCCATGACTGTGCTCATGAACTCCCTCTCTCTTTCTCATGCATGATAGTTGTGAGTGGTGTTTGGATGTGAATTGAGCCCCAAAGACAGCAATTGGTGTGTTTGAACTCCATTAAGGCAAGTATAAGCATAATATGTATGAACTCATGTTGATAGATGCTTGATTTTGGATGATTCTCATGATCTTGCATGCCTAGTATGGTTACAACCCAATTTGAGCTCATTTCTTTCTTTTAGATGTGTTTTGTTACTTTGGTGTCTTCCCGTTCTTCTGTAATCGATTTAGACATCGACCCAGTGCATTCACGGTTAAGCCGTGAAATGTGCTACGGTTAAGCCGTAAATTGCACTACGGCTAAGCCGTGACCTAATGGTGAACCCAGCCGTAGATCAATATAGGGTGACACCTGAAAATAACTGAGAGTATGCAAATCAGCAACTCTTCTACGGCCTAGCCACGGCTAAGCCGTGAAGCCTTCTACGGCTAAGCCGTAAGGGTATCCACAGCTGAGCTGGCTGACCTGAACAGTAAGAAAGCTAAAAACGGAATGAGACTTGTAGGGCCTTGAAGGTAGAACGTAAACAACCTCGACTTGCCCAACGGAACATGATGATAAGCGTGAATGATCTCGAGGGCTGCGAATCATTCATGTTTATTATCCAGTTGTTAAGCATCTCCCCATGGGTGTTGGTTTAAGGGACTTCGGTGCACCAACTGATACAATGCAACACTAGATAACGGTGCAGCGGATAACTTAAAATGACATCATCATGCAGGGTTAGAAACACTGGATAATTAGATTAGAATTGGCTAGTAAATGAACTTGATTCGATATACTAAGAATTGGTTGCATGACATGTTGTATTTCGATCATTAATCTCCACTCTTTAGCAGGATCATTGCATGTAACATCGAAAGTCATACTATGTGTCCACCTTGAGTATGCATGTATATATGTATGTTATCAAGCTTGCACTATAAGACATGTTCTCGGATATGCACGTAGGATATGCTTGTCACGATCTACTCAGGGTTTTCATGATTGACTCTGTATGGTTAGGCACTATTTAGCCTCAGCCTTAGGATCCCGATGGGGTGAATTTGGTGTACTTTATATGGCCTTGCTGCAGTAAGGAAACGTCTTGGGGAATCCGGACCCTAGGAACCCGAGACCCATTCGTACCCTGGCCCGGTCAATGGTGTTCTCTGCACGGATATAAGATCCCTCTTTTGGGAGCATATGGCAATATAGTCGCCAACTAGTTATGTATACAATATGTATACATTAATTCACATGGCATGTTTCTTTCTTGCACGATAGCTTAGTATACGAATGTGCCCTATTATGATTTTCATGATGTTCTTTATTCTATTAGACACAACATGTGTTAACTTGTTATAGCTTATACTTTGCTGAATCGTTGTATTCATGAGTTGTCTTTGGTGTTGCAGGCTCAGATATCCAGATCGACCTCTCGTCGGTCGACCAGACTCCAAGTGAGGCCCCCGAGGTCCCATCAGGATAGAGGAGTGGATGTAATCACTCCATCGGAGAGCGCCATGGACATCATTGCATATGAGTCGTCTTCATTTTGAGATTTGTCACGATTGGATCCTTGCATAATTTGTATATGTTTATATTGTTTCATTTTGTAAAACCTTTATTTATATATATGTCAGTTCTGTTTTCGTACTCTGTTCTTGTATTGTTTAGTGTGATTTTTGATATCTACAGCTTCCGCGTACATGTTTGGCACGTGTGAACCTTCCCTTATGCGTATGCATTTAGACCAGGTCTACATGTACAGGCACGGGAGTATGTGTGTCATTGGTTTGGCTTTTGCTAACCCCCGAACTCCTAGGCTCGGGTTATGACATATAGTACAAAAAGCGCGTTGGGATTATGCCCATAGTTTGAGAGAGCTCATTGCAGTTTGAGATGGGAGGCAGAAGATGTTGTTGGTTGGAAATGTTGATAAATCATTATTACATGAAGATTATTATATGAAATGGTATTTAATGGTGACAAGGTTTTGTGTCTCCCCACCTGTAAAAAAAGAAAGCAATATTGATGATAAGAGGCCGGTTAGTAACTCATGCATTCGATTTTTAATTTTAAATTATATCATCATTTTCACCATCACTTACTTGAACGAATTGAATGGAGCATGATCCTCAACAGAAGAAGAAAAACAACGTTGAAGAGAAAATGACCTGAAAAAATACAACTATAAAAAACGAAGATGAACTCATTCCAAAGAGGCCGATAAGCAATATTTATGTATGATTGTAAATAATACTTGTTACAATATTTTATACTTTTGTATGACACACAGTTATTTTATTTTGAAGGTTCTTTTGTTGTTGAATGATATTATGAACACTTTTGACAAAAAGAAAAGGAAAGTGGACGAAATGAATGCGGAAACACTGGTACATGTTGCACGGGAAGAACTTGCAAATATCATTGAGGTTGTTAAGGAAAATTGTATAGATTCAGGTATTGGGATTTCTTTAAAAAAATATTCTCCCTAGGATTCTACTTTAAGTGCAAAGATGAAAGCAATATTGAAGAAAAAGCTAAAATACAGTAGCCCAAAGTCAAATGAATTAGTTACCCCACAATCCTTATGTTCTCTCAAAGAAGAAGCCCGCAATTAAAGTCGATCACTCCAATTTAAATTGTTTATGATAGTCCACCTCTAAAGAGAAAAGATAAAGTCATGCTGTCTCGTCTTCAAGAGAAAAGGTCCACTCGATGTACATTAGAGTGAAGAATGCATCTAGAAAAAAGAAGATGCTTGCCAAATTTCATGGATTTACTATAAGCATAAAGTGGTCTCCAGATTCAAAATACCAATCAACAAAAGAGGAAAAGAATGACTTAGATAAATTTTGGGATGATTTTAATGACAGGTATGTAATCTTCATTAATATTTTAGATGTTATGCATATATAAATACTCATATACAATGTTTAGTAATCTTTTGAATTGAATAATAGTGTTTTGTATTTAGGAGGTCAGAGCTATCTTTGTATTGCACCAATCCTATGCTCGAGAAGCTAAAGGCACTTCTATACTGTGAATAGATGGATACAGGAACCCTATAAAATTGGATTAATATTTGCTTCAATCCAAAGACTCCTAAAGCATATTTTATGGACACAAATGCAATGGTTAAGTTTTGTTTGAATGTTTGTTTTTCACGACATAAGCATGTTTGTGACATGATGAAATCCTATGGTAAATATTGTGGATATCTTAAATTATTTATGTATGATTGTATATAAGAATTAATCCTTTGCTTATATCTTGAAGGATGTTTGGCTTAATCATATTAATGACAATCATGTACACATCTTTGGTGAGCTTGAATGGAGGGTAATTAAAATGAAACGTCAAGAAATTATTGTTATACTGGTGTGCTGCCTCGACCATTTCACACTTATTATAGGCGACCGAAAGGAAAAAAGGTGGGACTTCTACAATACAATGCCTACTGACTTACAACATTACGAAAAGGTAGAACAATTCGTGAGTCTTCATAACTAAATCAATGAAATATAAGTAATGTATTAACCATTATCCTAATTTTATATGTCCTTTCTTTTGTAGATAATTTGGTTATGTGGTTCATTTTCTGATTTTGGATGGGAAACCCCCAAAGGTTGGAATAGGCGCCCACTTGAAAATATTCTTACACAAGAGAATACCTATGGTTGCGGTTTCTTTGTGATGGAATTTATAGAGGATGCTGCCCTCAAACATGAAATTGCATTCAATCAACGGGACATTATGTATTACAGATACAAATTAGTTCTCCATATTTACAATAAACTACATGATTTGCATCAAGGGCATCAAAAGAGGAAGCAAAAATGAAATATCCCCTTTATGTATGTAAGGTTGACATCTGGTTAATGTGGCAGAAATACTATTTTACTTGACTGTACTAAATCATATTTCATGTTCATCTTGCTCTTGATAGTTGAAATTGATGTTTTTATGACCAGTTGGTTCAGAAAAGTACTGAAAGTTTGACAAATTGCTACTTTAGTTCCAACAATTTTGTTGAATCTATTCTTTGACTTTAATAAAATTTTTGGGAGATTATTCAACAAAGTTGTTTGAGAGTATCCATGGTGTATAGAAATTTTTTTGGGGAATCTATTCTCTATTGTAAATGCTTGTGAATATTATAGTTTGGTTGGGGATGTGGTTGTGGTTGTGGATGTCGTTGTTGTTTAATGGAAGTAAAATGACTGTTTTGTGCATATTGATATCAACTAATGTTACTACTCTGAGGAAGGAATGTTCATTTCCTTTAGTTGTTTGCTGTGGAGAGTTGATTTTGATTATTATGTATTGATTTTGATTTTGGTTGGGGATATTGTAGTTGTTTAATGGAATTGATATGGTCTTGTGTATATTGAATTTGGTGAATATGAAGTTGCTTTTGTGCCTTGGTTGTAGAGTTTAGAATTGTAAATTAGTCTAAAAGGGGGGACGTTACCATCAAATAGGATATGAGTGGTTCTGATTTAGCTAGGATGAATATGAAATTCGGTTTGCTTTTATTAAAGCTAAGTTTTTAGCCTTCATTTGCACTTTTTTATGCAACTAAAGTAGTCCATAGATCCTGGAAATTATATCTTGACTGATCAAATAATTAAATGAAGCATTTTACCCTTTAGGACTCCACTGAAACTCCTCTCAAATGTGCTTGTAGCATTAAACGGGGACCTCATTTTCTACCAACCTTAGAAAAATTAATACCCTCCATCTCTCATTTTTCTATAGCACAGATTTGTCGACTTTGACACATTATTCATTGACATCAACAAATAATTTGTCGATGTCGACAATAACTATTTGCAGACTGTAAGCTAACAATACAGATTCATCAACATCAACAAATAATTTATCAATATCAACAATTTATTTGTCAATGTTGACAAAATTAATACAGATCTATATCAATTTCTTGTATAATAGTATAGATTTATCGATGTCAACAAATTATTAGTTTAAATTAATAAATTATTTATCGACATCGACAAATAATTTGTAGATATCCATAAAAAACTATATTCTTATTACCATATCTTTTTTTTTTGGGCATACTAACATACATTGACATTTCTATCTCTATAATCTTCAACTTCGACATAAATGGAAAACTAAAAATAATATAAGTATAACATAAGAAAGTCATGGATCATTAATTACCATTTCAACACCAAGCACATACAAAACAACAAACCAAGCACATACAAAAGCAACATTTAGCCATTGATGATCTTTTATATTCACAAACACATTTTCACATTCGATGATCATATATACAATTGCCATAAATATGTATCAACACCAAGGAATAGTTACATTTACTCCTATTTACATTTTCTAAGTTTCTTGTGGCCGAAGTGGTGATTGTACTTAGGAAACTCACACATAATTCCATCATTCAAGGCACGTTAATATAAAAAAAAATATTTGTCTTCCATTACATTAATACCTTATCACTTTTACAAAATATATGTGATTCCACCACTAAAAGGATGTATGGTAGTACCTTTACAAAATGATCATGACTTCCTTTACAAAATATTATGGAGCCACATATACAAAAAATAATGGCTCTATTTTTACATTAAAAAAAGGATCTCTACCTTCACAAAAATTAAAGAAAAGAACTTGTCTCCATATGAGCAAAATGTGTGGGATTTACCATTTGAAGAAAAAAACTTGTCTCTATATTAACAAAATATTTGGGATTCACCATGTGAAGAAAAGAACTTGTCTCCATATCAATAAAAAGTGTGGGATTCATCATATGAAGAAAAGAACCTATCTCCATATCAACAAAAGGTTTGGGATTCAGCAGGACAAAATGATAAGACTTTACCATTATATAGAAACATTTATTTAGATAGGTAGATTATGACACTTTTGTTTATTGTGACCTTTTTCTTTATAAATAGAGCATGTTACCTATCTTTTTTCTTGATTATGTTATTCCATACGTATTCTTTTTAGGTTGTGCAGGTTGTCTACTAGCCTTTGAAGGTTTTACTAGATCGTGATAAATGTGCTCCCACTGGTGTATATTACGAGTTGGATGAATGACATGACTATAAGTTGTTTGATATGTGTCAGTTCTATACTAGTCCACACAATAATCATATGGATTCAAGCCTCTTTATTGATAGCAGCTAAGGCATGTTTACATGGGATACCAAGCATTGATCACATTTGACATGTGCAACTCTTTCTATCTAGATGAACAACATCAGTAAACTCCCAAGATTGAACTTGAAATCCCTCAAGACTCAATCGTTGGGTTACTTCTATAGATTTACTTAAGATTAATTCTGCCCATGGAGTTAGCTGTGTCATCAACTGCATGGACGTACTTCATCTAATATCCAAAAACTTTATTAATTTTCCACTATTGTCATCCACTAGTTTTGTTATCGGAAGCTCTCTATTATGTTTTAAAATATTGTTTAAGCATTCAACAATGTTTGAGCCAGCATGTCATACCTCCAACCCTCTACATAAGCATTGGCCCAATGTTGCCTTTTAATTCCATGAATATAGTTATAAGCTTCTTCATTTATAGCCCTAATATCATTTATATGAGCCTCATATTCACATGGTCTATAACATTTTGCAGCAAATCAGAATCTCCTAACAATGACATCATCTTTAAATCATAATCGCACATTTTTCACAATATAACGATAACAACAACAATGCTGAGCATTTGGAATAACTTCTTCAACTGCAAGAACAGGACTTTTTTGTCGATCAGACACAATTGTCAAAAATCGTGATTCACCAAGAGCTACATGAAGATTACCAAAGAGCCATGACCATGTATCTCGTTGTTTTGCCTTGACTATGGCAAAGTTAAGTGGGAAAAGTTGATGGTTTCCTTTAAATGTAGCAGCCATCAAGATAACACCAGAATACTTACCATGAAGAAGTACCCCATCTATAGCTAACAGTGGCATCAAGGAAGTACGAAAGGACTCAATGCATGCTCTAATTGCCCAAAAAATTCTTTTAAACCAATCGTCATCATGCTTCATCAAATTAGTTATTGTTCCTGTATTTGTCATTTTTAACTCCATGCAATAAGAGGAAGGATTTGAAAGGACTCTTCGAATGAACATCATATTTCTTGTATTGTCATATCTTTTCCCAAATATGCCTTCCTGTAACTTATTGAAACACCAAACTCCATTTGGAAGTCATGCATTATTTTCTTTGGTGTGTACATTTGATTCATTTGAAGCCTTTCTTTGACAAACTATGCAATCAAGGATATGGTCACTTCTTTGTGTGCTGCCTCCATCATTGATTTTGAGCATGAATGATTTTGGTTGTATATTTGGATTTTAAATTGTGGACCCGAATCCACCATTGAAGCATGTATATGCCATGAACATGTTGCATCAGTACACTGTGCAGTAAACTTGTACTTATTTGTCTTCAGATGCTTGACCTCAAAATTTTGAACATTGCAAATTTTGCTAGAGTTTTTCTAAACGTGTCACGATTTGGAAAGAATCTCCCTTTCCACAAGTCTTTCATTGTATTTTCTATTAACTCATTGGTGAAGTCATCTACGGGTACTAGAGTATCTGCAAAATTAGTATCCTGACCAATGTATGACAACCCGATATCAATGCTATTTTTTTCAAATTGCACATCATCCCATAGAGGAGGAACATCATTAACACCATGTGGCTAAAATAGTTGCAATGGCAAATGGTGCAGTGAAAAGGAAAAGATGCCATCAATGTTTTCATCAAGATTAATAGTGGGATAGATGGTATCACTAGAACAGTAAATTTCCTCCTGTATCTTTATGTGTTAGAGAATTCAAAACATCAGGCCTATAACTCTTAGAAGAACTAAGACAAGCATGACTACATCCAAATAAGTTGAATATTAGTCAATCTAATTCAAAGAATAAAATCAATGTCCAATTAAGTGAAGAAGATAATAACATACATGCCTGACTTTCATGAATGGTATACAGGATGTACAACATCTTTTCCCTTCAAACGACTGATTTTTCATCCCACACCGTTTTCATTGTCTTTAGGCACATTTAACCCTTTAATTCTTTAATGTATATTCATTAAAAAAGAATGTTAAATACTCTTGGATAGCAAGTAAAAACTGTATAAAGTTAATAGAACATGATTCAATACCTAGAATGTCCTCCACGTATATCTTTTGGAGAGTCGGATTTTTTACTCACGTATAAATATAGGCAATTTACATTATCATGTAAGACTTTCAACATTGTCTTTACATCATTATCATTAGCTATTGTAATCAATGTGAGTGCTCGATTATTGTTGTGGAGGTACTGAATTTCAAGATTGTCATATTCTTTCACCCACTTTGTTGCTTGTACTCCATTCTGGATCAATAAACTGTAATTTGTAAGTTGCTAAGATACACCATTTTTTTCACCTCCCATGTACACCGGATTGGTAAAATTCCAATCAAATTCTCCATTAAAATGAAATACCACAAATATCTCATCCTTGGACATCTTATACAGAAACGCAACATATATACATATATATATATGAGAAAAGAACAACAAATGTTATTAATAAATAACAAAAAGGAAAAACAAGTAATGGATAATGGAAAATGCAATGGCTTCAATAAGCTTGCCTAACCATGAAGGCACACCAGTATTTAAAGAAGTAAAGCATGGCTCTTTTATTATTTAAACAAATGAAAACTTAGCATTTTATGACACTAGAAAAGATACTCCAATCACAAAAACTATCCATAACAACCAACACAACTGTAATCAAATTTAGTGATCACTCCACTTGTAGTTCAAACACAAAGGTAATAAACTATTGCAAGTGCATCCGCAACTGGCCACGTGTATGTTTTTAGACAAGAGCTTAAGCTCACACCATTTGCATTGAGTAGTACTTTCTCCCTTAATGAAAAGACACATTATTCAACAACTTTTGTTTTGTATAATGATTTTTTTCTTTGACCACTAAGAAGATCATTTGTTTGTGGGGCTCACTAACTGATTGGTCTCTATTGGATACAAGAGCTATATATACATCAGCTATGAGAAATGAAGTACCTTACTTTTCATCTACTAGTTGGGCCATTGAACCAACAAAAGTATTACATTTCAGTGTTTTTGAGACCCACTGGCCACTGGCATTAAGCTTCACATTATTATTGTGCGAAGGTGTAAAAAGCCCAAGAAAATTAATTCTATACGCCTTTTGTCGAAATTCAAAGGCGGTCTAAAGTCATTTCTTTGGGAAGGTAATATGCAGGCTCATTTCACCCTGTCATGAGCTACAAGTTAGAGAGTAAGAGCTAAGGCTTCTTCATTGTTGACACCCATTACAAAATCGTCGATTAGATGTTCCTAAAGCAACGATTTTTGTTGGATTGATACAGTGGGATAGAAGGTTTGAAAGTTACATCAATCCAGCTACTTATTTAGTTTTTGCCTTCATCGTATATATTCAAACTCTGACTTCTTGTATTATCTCCATTTATTGACATTCAGCCGATTTATTATGTTGATGATGCTGAAATGAGATATAGCATGATAAAAAAAAAAGTAAAAGACACCATTATTAAGAACCGCTATTTAACTAAACTGAAAGAAGAGACAAGAAAAATAGCACAACCTTAATCCCTAAATAAACCAATCTCAAACAACTATAGAAAGATTTGCACATTTTGGATGTTATTCATAGCAAAACAAAACCCTACACTTGCTGGGATGATGGGTTTCTTGAAAATGTGAAGGGAAGATGGAAAAATGGAAAAAAAATGTTGGCTGTCTATAGAAAAACATGGAAGAGCGGCGTAAAGTAGAAGATGGGTGTGCAGAAATAACTCAAGGTGCGAAGACATACTGTGCTAGGAAGAAAATGCAGAGGGAAAGCTCTTGCAAGGCATCTTCTAGTTTTTCTTCTTCTTCATTCACTGCCTTCTTTGTTTTTTTTCGTTCCCATTCATGTGTTGGATGGTTTTAGCCCTACCTTATTGTCAACATAACATAACATCGGTAATCTTTTGGTATCAAAATTTAGAATTTTGGTTGGAGATCACCTTCTGATATTTCATAAATTTGGGGAGGTCACCTATGTTAACCTTGATTAATGGGATTTTTTGGGTAAATCCCCCATTATATTAAGAAGTTAAGAATAAAAAAATAGAGAATCAATAAACTAAATAGCTAGATATGGGAAAATGATAGAAAAAATATAAAATAAATCTTCAAATTCTACTAAAAAATTAGAAACTAATAAAAAAATAGTTAAAAATGAGAACAAATAAAAGAAAGCACTAATACCTAATCTTAGATCTGGGCAGTGAGCCCACATATCAAAGGTTTTGTGAGATCCAAAACAATTGACCCCCTTACAGAAGTTATCGCAAATCAAGAGTCCAAATCTTCCTTAATGTCTAAACAATTGAAAATTCTAAAATCTTTTACTCAAGCCAAAGTTAGGTGAAATGGGAAAGAGTTTGGATTTTCCCAAAAGCCTAAATAATAAAAATTCCCAAAAAAACTCTGTCAAATTAAAATCAAGTCAAAGTTAAATTTGAAATTGGGGTCCAATTTTGTGAATTGGAGTTCAATTTAGAAATCAAATCCTATCCCGTTCATATATTATAAAACTAGTGAAGGATGCTTGTGCCTAGCACGAGCAAGCAATTGATGACAATTGCATTTTATGGAACTTATAGTGCAACAAAATTTGTAAAGAGAGAGATCCAAAGAAGTGTAAGCAACAACTCTAATTCTGAACCATACAAGAATTCCCAGGTCAGTTAAATAGGACATGATCTAAACTAAGGAACAAAATGCACAATGAATTGATCTATTGAAAAGGTAGTTAGTGACAAGCGCCCCTGCTCCTCTATGATACACTTGTGGTGTACAATAGAATTGGGCCGATACACATTGATCACATCAATGTTGAATTTGGAATGGGTTTAATAAAATCAAAAATACAATTTAATTTTCTAAAAAAGTTGGGATAAACTATCATTTCACCCTTTTGATTCACTATCACACCAAACATTATGCTGTTTATAATGAGTGCAACAATAATACTTCCAAAAAAATTTAAATGTTTCAAGAAGAAAATACTATTGGTGTAGTAGCATCATGTTACTTAACTGGTGTGAATTTTTTTTTACTAAAACAGCACAATTCCAAAAATAACTGGTGTGAGTTTTTTTATTAAAAAAGCACAATTTTAAATACAAAATAACTCAGTCAAATACAAAATAATTACACCATATTCATCATGACAATGCCAACTGCTACAAAAGAATAAGAGTAACTTTTCATCATAGTCAACACTTTTCTAATAGAATATAACTATCATTCAGTGCCAACTACTATGAAAGAATAATAGTAACTTTTCATCATGTTGTCAATATTTTTCTAATAGAATACAACTATAACTCATGAATTACAAAGATAAATACAACATTTAATAAATCAGGGATCCATCATTTATAAAGTCGAAATGATGGTTTGTCTAACTTTTGTTAAGAGAGAAATATCTTTGAGAGTATTAGAAGAAATGTTCAATATCTCTAATTCATTTTTTATTTAAGAATGAGCAAAGAAAGCACAGAAACCTATGTAGAAAGAGCTATTAATGACTTATTTCTTTATTTGGTCGTATATTTTTATAAACCCCCCACCTAAAATAATTGATGCAAAAGCCTATTTTATAGGTTATGTTTTATCTGGTTGTATCTTTTTATGTACCCTAATCTAAATTGATAACATCTTAAAATACTCTCTCTATCATAGAATTGAGAATTTGGAAGACCAATCGCCAATGATAGTATTAACCAATTCATACATTTACTAAGAAGTTAGTTGCAATCATATTTCAGACACATAAAAAGACAATACCTATTTCCTAGTTTTCTTCAGGTAGCAAAAGAAAAAAAAAAGGAAAAAAAAAAAGAAATTTTGCCAAAAACCAAAGATCCTCTTTGCATCCTCTTTCCACCTATTAATTTTGAAATGATTAAGTGAATCTCAATTTTTTCCTTAAACCTGAACATCCCTAGATTTCAATAAAACTAATTTTATCATCTTCTTAAATTCACATTAATGGCTTTAAAGAAGAAGCAAAATCTCAGATATTAGGGGACTAAACTTGCATTTTTCCATTTGTTTAGGAGATGCACATCCTCATATAACCTAACTTTCTAGACTCCTTATGACGAGATAATTCAATTTTCAACTACTTTGCTACTCTCATAATTGTAATGACTCATTGGCATTCACCAGTACTGGTAACAAAATATAGGAAAGCTTTACAACACTCAATTTGGGGATAATTCAAACTAAAGATCCACTCTCATGCCCATAGCAACAGGAATCTCATATCCAGTGCAAAAAATAAAATACTTCAATGATGCATTAGATGCCCTTCAAACAATTAGAATATTGTGATAGAGTTGATTATTATGTGTGCGTGTGTGCGTGCGTGCGTGCGTGTGTGTGTGTGTGTGTGTGTGTGTGTGTGTGTGTGTGTGCGCCCGCGTGTGTGCGTGTGCGTGTGTGTGTGTGTTTCTACTTACTATTTCTAGATATACAATAGTATAAAAATTAGAAATGTCAATAAGTGGGATACTGCTTTTCAACTTTCTTCCCTATTTTTTTTCTCTTGAAATTAACAGCAATTTTAACCCAAATCAAACCACTAGTCATGATATTTTGAATTCAAAGGCACAATGTGGAAAGAAAAGTCACCTAACTGAGGTAGTTTGTGATTAACACTACTGTCATAAGAAATAAAGAAAATATTCAATCACCCAAAATTGTAAAAGATATATAAATCTAATATAGAATTCAATATAAAAACTTGCATCAACTATTAGCAGGAAGTGAAATAGGAGATTGGTTTTAAGTCCTACCTGTTTAATGCGACTAATTAAGAACTTGTTCATCCTAGATCTTATTTCCATATTAGTTTGTAACATAGAAAATTGTAAGAAATAAAGAAGTCTAGAACAAAGACAGACCCCATAAAATAACTAAAAGACATCCAAAAAACAGAAATAAAGGAGAAGAAGCTACCATCCATAAACCATTTCCCATCAGAAGATATGTAAGCCCTATAGTAAGTTTCTAATCAATCAAACCTATGCAACCTCTAAGAAAAGCCCATACTTTTACCACTGTTAAATCTAAAAAGGAAAACAATAAATTTTTCAAAGAAAAACATTGAAACTCCAAATAGAAACAAATAGCAATGAAGTTTGTTCAACTACTTTAACCATAGTAGCATTCTTGTTAAAAGTATTATCTACAGTAACCGTGCAAAATCCCAAAAACAAAAGCACTAAGAAATTGACCCATTTTCTCTAACTCTCTAACATTGAAATCAAAAATTTTTTTAATCATTAAAAAGTAAAGAAATGAATCAATTGTGAGCAAAAACAAAATCTAGTGTAAACCATTTTGTTGGTGGAAACCAAATGGGCTTAGCATGGACCTGTGTTATCAGAAACAATGTATGAAGAGGATGCCCTGTTTTTGAATCACTATAAATGGTTGACTGCAATTCAAAATTATGTAGCCATAGAGTTCTAAGAAAGAAAATAAAATGAATAGAAACTTTGCCTGTTTCTAGTGGCTGATAATATAAAAAGCATGTGCAAAGATAAGAACCCAAGTCATAATGCTACACTTTGGAAGTCGTCATAATAGAAAAGAAGAAGAAAAAAGCATTAGGTGATGATATATTAGATCTTCATTATTTATTTAACTTTTTACTAGAAAAAAGCATTAGGTATTCTTTATGATATATTAGATTCCATAGATTGACCCCAAACAATATATAAACATCTCAACATCATGAAGATTTAGCAACTACATACCATCTAATTATGAATGTATGATTTAGACACAACATGACTTCCTATATCCCCTTTGAACATTCCCAGTCTTCAAATCAAATACTATCCATTATCTTAGGTGGGTACATCATATGATTCCAAGATTGTGAAGAGGCATTTTGTAAAGCACAACCTATACAAAGAACTAACACATAATTCAAACATAGAGGCATTTTGTCAAGCACAACCTAGACACTTCAGTAAAATCAAAAGATTCAAATCGAATTGAAACTAGGAGAAAAAAGTAGAACATTAAAAAAATTTAATGAAATACAACCAAGAAAAAACCAATAATATATATACTAGAGGAGAAGAGAAAAGGTCACATACCAAAAAATCACAATGTAGATCTATAAAGCACGGACACTTGTATAGGGTCCTTGTGTCCATGTTGGACAAGTGTCCGATATGCCAAAAATATGTCTTATCTTTTTTTTTTTTTTAAAATCTAATTGTGGAATAGCTCAGACACGGGTCGACATGTAGAGGCTCGAAAAGTACTTTTTTTTGTGTTTTTTGATTGCTCTGCTTTTTTTTTGTTTTTTTACTACTGCTGTTTTTTTCTTTTTTTTAGAATTGCTACTGCTGTTTATTTTTTTTCTTGATTGTTACTATTTTTTTCCCTTATTGCTGCTCCATGTTGCTGCTGCTGTTTTTTTCTTTTTCTTTTTTTTCAGAACTGTTGCTATTATTATTATTATTATTTATAACTGCTGCTCTTCCATGTTGTTGCTGCTGCTATTTACGTTTTTTCCATAGAACTGCGGTGTTGTTCTTCCATGTTATTGCTACTACTATTTTCTTTTTTTGTTCTTTCATGTTGCTGCTGCTTTTTTTTTTTTGCTAAATTGTTTTTTTAACGAACTGCTACTAGATTTATTTGTGACTTTTCCAGTATTATACTATTAGTTATGTTTTTTCTTTATTAATTGTGACATTATGCTTCTTAATTTGGTTAAAAAATATAACTATTCTTTAATTTAATGATTATATATAAAAAAAATATATTTATTATTTGTTGTGCCCTAGCCATGTCTGTATCCTCGTATCTGTGTCGTATTGTATCCATGTCCCGTGTCCGTGTCCATGCTTATTAGATGTAGATAGTAGAGAATCAACAAAAGTAAAGACAAGAAGATAAAATAAAGAATAAAAAAAGCCACATGGTAAAGAAATGAGAATCTGACAAAAAAATTTGAATGCTGCTCTTTGAGAGTTTTGAGGACTTTAGAGAAAATCAAATGGGAGAGGGAACATGGAAAGGGCCTAAGGAATATGCATTGATGGGAGAGGGAAGATGAGGAGTCTCGGAAGGACGTTTATTCCTCTGTATTTTTCTATTCATCGAAATCAACTTATGACTTCCACTCAATTGGGAAGAGTGTAACTGTTCTGAAATAAGTCCTACTTAATTAGGTGCCTAATTGGTTTAATAATTATTCTATGGTTTTAAGTAACTGTTCAATTTAGTAATTGGCCTTAAGGAATTGTCAAAATAATTTAAAATGTTCAAAATTAGTTGGATCCTATTGATCGATTTCTCAATTGGATTCAGAGTCTTTCATATATAATAATAGAATCATCAGTGGCATTCTCATAGAACATTTGAAGTTGCATATTTACATAAAAGAAGTTTTAACTACAATAATCCCCGAGATGCCAATAAAGGTCCGTACATCGATAAAATCCGAAAATTTAGTCGGCCACTCAAGTGCAAAACTCGATGACATAATCGGTACACCACTCGCCTACGTCCTATAGCTCCTCAATCGCCTCTGCCAACTCCTCGTAGGCAATAGGGGCAAAACCCACGACATCTAAGGGCTTGTTTGGTAGGTCTAGTCTTATTTTTATAGACCATCTAAAATAGAGCTATTAAAAAAAGAGCTATAAAAAAAAGAGACTAGATTTAAAATATGTGTTTGGCAATGAAAGCATCTATTTTAAATAGACCATTTTAAATCAATAGTTGAAAATTTTTCACAAATATATTGAGATCTAGTAGGT
The DNA here is from genome assembly GCA_037013555.1 of Sextonia rubra. Classification (NCBI taxonomy): domain Eukaryota; kingdom Viridiplantae; phylum Streptophyta; class Magnoliopsida; order Laurales; family Lauraceae; genus Sextonia; species Sextonia rubra. The sequence goes on from JASUAD010000001.1 coordinate 80,179,034, forward strand.
ATTAAGCCTTGAAATTTTACTTCATAACCACGTTTGGCCTCCCAAAGAGATCTAACGGTTTGGATTTTGTGTTTGAGGCCCCCAATTTTAAAAAAAAAATATTTAATAATTCACGTTTTTACATAAATATCTCAAGTTTGGTGATGATCCAACGGCTGAAATTTGGTCTCATAATAGTCATTGACCTTCTACACATTTTCAATGGTTTGGATTGTTATTTACTGTCCCAGAAATAATAATAAAAAATAAAAAAGGGGCTGCCTGTGGACTAGTACAAATTCAGCATATTAAATTCAATGGTTGAAAGTTTTTTACAAATATCTTGAGATCCACAAGGAATCAATCCTTGAAAATTGACCCCATAGCCGTTTTTAGTCTTCCCAACATTTCCAATGGTTTGGATCTTGTGTTTGAGCCCCACAAAATTCAAAAACTAGTATCCAATGGCTCACTTTTTCTTGCACATATCTCGAGATTCCGGATGAATTAACGGCTGAAATTTGGATGGGTAGCCGTAATTGATCATGTGAACATTTTCAACGGTTTGGATGTAGAATTAGGGGTTCGGATTTCGAGAAAAATCGAAAAAACCATACCGGGGCGTGATCCCTCAAAATACTGTAGCTGGGCGCCTCTTTTTTTTTCCCTCCGATTTGGAAATGCATCACAGCCCCTCCTCTTCAAAATAGAGCTTTTACCTCTTATTGTCTAAATTAAATAAAGCTAAAAATGCATGCCAAACGCCTCTATTTTATTAACTCTATAAATTTTAGACATTTAGACAATAAGAGGGGAAATTTTAGACTTGCCAAACATGCACTAAGTTAAAACAGAAATAGGTATGGCGACTTGACAATTGTTTTAAACAATAATAATAACATGTTGTTGCAAACGTGAGTACAAAAAAGGACAATGTGATAGAATTCCAAATAAAGTATACAACTAGGAACAGTAGTGCATGAATAATAAACAGAACAATAATAGCAAGAAATCAATATAAGACAAACCTACTATCACACAAATCCTAGCAAAATGGCAAGCCACACAAAGCTATATTCTCTCAGTTGTACAGTCGTAACTGAAGAGGGAGCCAAATAAGAAAGTAAGCAATATATGATTCCAGTAAGCTGCTACGTGGCCGTCAAATTCGATATCAAGTCTAGTATCCAAAAGAGTGTGTGTAACAAGCACGAAAATATTTGCATATAATGATAATAATAACAAGTCCAAACCCCATAGTAGTTGGATCTTACCGCATGCGATCAAAACTAAGTGGTGCAAATTGCAAGGAATAAAGATAAAAATGACTAACTGGGTCCTACCTAAAAAATGGTAAAAAAAAGATGGAGACTACTCCAAAACAACTAGAGCCAAGCAAGAGTGAGAAATCCATTACCAACCAAACTAGTTGAGCCGGACACATAACCAAGTAAAACAAGTAGACTAACCCAAGAACTGACAATTCTAGGCGAAGCTAACAAGACAAGGACAAACAATGACTAGAAAAGACCGAAGGGCCACTAGGGAGTCGGACAACATTCTGACATGTAATGGTTTAACACGAAAAGGGTAAAAAGGTGAAAGAACTTTAAACCTTGACACAGGTTAAGGTCCCAACAGAGTATGCTATGTAGATTCAAACAAAAACTATTTAAAAACACACCAATCAATCACACAAGAGATGGACACAAGAACTTTTACGTGGAAAACCCAAACGAAAAAAAAAACCACTGGACTTAACACCGGTCCACTAAGAACAATCACTATGAAGGAGAAGTTACAAGACTACTTACTACCCTTTTTCACTAGTTGGATACAACCTAAGGGACTGAAGCCTCTTCTTGCCGACGCACACGTCATGCACTCTCTTGGGGATTGCTCTCCACGCCTTGAAGCCACTCAAGACGAATCGGCATAGAATAGAAGAAGTATGGAACTCAGAAGATGAAGCTGCAGTGCATAAACCAGCAGAAGAACTTCTGAGAAGATGGATCTCTCAATGGATATTAGGGTTTTGATCTGGAGAGAGGTCTCTTACTTCGTGGGAGAGAGGTTCTTTTTATATGGAGGAACCCTAGAGTCCTTAATGTCTTTAAATCTCGCCGGATTAGGATGGACAGCAAGCAACTCCGAAGCTTTCGCAGTTCCTGAATCGCGTCTGCCGACCCAGCCGACCGATCGGCTGAACTTACCCGACCGATCGGGTGAGGGTCCGACCGGTCGGGTTCACATCCGATCGGTCGGTCTTCAGTTCTGTCTGCAAGCATTTGTGTAAGCATAATCCGACCGATCCGACCCCTTATTCAACAGGTCTGTCAGTGCACCACCTGCATTGCACATTCTACGCAGACGACCTACACATGTTCCTTCCATAGTCACTTTAGTCCGTCTAAAAACATGAAATTACAACTCAATATCCCAAGTTTTGTCCAACCCATGAACTTGCCAATATTACATGCCTTTCAATCTCCCCCTTTGGCAATTCATGGACAAACCTTCTTAGACAGAACATTCTACCCATGAAGACCAAACCACAAACAAAATAAACTATGAAACCTGATAAACTGTGAAACCTGAAATGCATAAATCAAACTGCACAAACAATCAGTTAAACAAAGCAGCATATATCATAACCAAGTAAATGCAGTTGATAAACAGATGAGTAAAAGATATTTGGACAAAATGTGAGCAATAACTCTCCCCCTTTTTGGACATGAATGGTGAATGGGGCAGAGGAAACAAATAGAGCAATAAGCAATCAAGAACGACGAAGGTGACCCAAAATATCATCAAGCTTAGATCCCAGTCCATGGATCTCGGCACTAAGACTGTTTTGCAAACTGTGCATGTCAGTGCTAATGGACTGAACCTCGCCGTGTAGTATCTCAATAGCAGCAGCTTGATCACACAATATCTCCTCAAATGCTGACAAACGAGCATGTACAGATAAATCATTAGGAAGATCCGCCGCAGTAGCAAGAGCAGGAGCGGGCCGAGGAGGAGCAGGTTGACGAAGCTGAGAGCGAGACTGCAATAAAGTACTCATCATGATGGGGTTCAGCAGAGGAACAGACACATCATGCATGGAGGGCATGACACCATGAGCAAGTAGAAACCGAGATAGCAGAACGCCATATGGCAATGAAGCGTTCTTCGCTGCAGAATGAGCTCTAAATATGGTGTCGAAGATTACCTGGGGGATATCGATAGGAAGCCCACTGCCAATGACGTAGAGTAGATAACTAGCTTCGCGATAAATCTCCGAATGATGTCCTCTAGGCTCAATGTTATTCTTCACAAAAAATTGAGAAGCCTATAGGAGTCAGTTAATTCCCGTTGCCGCAAGACACGACCCTCAGGCCAGTCGCGAGGCTCTCCGCATAATGTAGAGGCTACCTCATTGAAGTCAATGGGAGCATCTTCCTCCATAGTATCGGGTGCAGCGTCAGGAATAGGATACTTTGCATCCGGAGTCTGATCAATGAATAGAAACCGACTCAAAGAGCGAGGAGTGAGAGTAATATGCTTGCCCCGAACAAATGATTTAATAACATTCCCCGTCATCTCATACATATTGCTGTAAAATTCCCGTACAATGTCAGGGAAAATCTCAGTCTCGTATGAGTACAATGAGGCCCATCCTCTAGTAAGTAGCCAAGCACCAAATGCCAATGTGGCAAAATGTAGAGGGTTGATTGGTCATTTGAATAGGACTGAGCGCGTGCTAAAAATGGTCTCATATTGCTGCGCTCTAGACTCTGACAAGAATCGGTCAGTGTCATAAGTGGGAGTAGTTGAACTACTGGTCACACCTTTTTGCTTTGAAGCTACTGCCTTCTTGGGTGCCATGACTGAAGATGATGGAAAGATTAAAAACACTAAACATCAAAGCATAAAAAAGAGCAGCAAAAATGTCACTAGAGAAGGGTGACGATCAGTGTGACATTCCATCAAACAAGTGGTGTGTAGACACAAAAGATGTAATATGAAGCTAAAAAAAATCCTCAAGCACATACAAACAACCACACACATTAGAACATCGATTGCATAGTGAAAAAGAGAAATCCAAAACCAAAAATGATGAACATCCAACCAACACAATAGAAGCACATATCATCACAAAAAAAAATTGGAATATGTGACAAAATTGAGAAGTAATGAATGAGAGTAAAGAAAAAAAAAATTGGAGATGAAATGAGGAAAACACATATCTCAGTAATGTGTTTGCAGGAAGAAAGGAAGTAGCACAAAGCACATGAAATGGAAGAGGAGTAGGGATGAAAAATGACGCCCAAGTAGTGAAGAAAGAAGAAAAAGAAAAGGATGCACATTTATATAAAAGAGAGGAGAAGACAAACGGTCGCAAGTTTTGAACGAACCGACACATGTTCGACCGGTCGGATGGAAGAGCCCGACCGGTCGAATTCCACTTCTGGAAACAGGCTAAATGATATCCGACCGGTCGCATACGGAGCCGAACGGTCGGGATGAGCTTCTGGAAAAACAAAGAGCCAAAAGGCCTGGCCGGTCGGTAAGCTGGCTCGACCGGTCGAATCACAACACTGTGAGTTTTTTTTTTAACTCACAGAGTGTATAAGGAAGGAAAGAAGGGAATAAAAACAATAGATACTCATAGAAGCTAATGAAGAATGAAAATCGCAACTGATCGTGACGATGTTCGATCGTAGTTAACAAGCCAACCTATTCAAGGTAACGCAGTGGGAACTCAATGCATTGGAAATATGTATAGAGCTTGAGACACAAGATTATGTAAGCATTTTGAAATTGACGAAACTGAAACCAGAATTCCCTTTTTTTTTTTTTTGATAGAAACTCACAAGATTTAACAGATGCTTGAGATGATAATACTGATGTTATAACTCAATAGAAACTGGATAAATGCGAGAAGCTTACTAGCAAGGGTTTAAAGAGCTCCTTTGTGCAGTGTACTAAGACAAGTGGGCCAGAAAACTAAAGTAGAACACAGTGCACAACCCGTCAGATGATCATGAAAACAGGCATGTGCAGTAAAGAGTGAAGGAAGAGAGTACTAGGGATGGAGGCCAACTCCAAGAGATTTACAAAGTGTTTCAAAACGAGAAGGCTCAAGGGGTTTTGTAAACAAATCAGCTAATTGTTGCTCAGTTGGAAGATGTTCCAAGTTGATGATTTTGGCTTCGACTGAATCACGTATAAAGTGATGCCTGATATCTATGTGTTTTGTTCGTGAATGCTGAACAGGATTCTTTGATATATCAATGGCACTCCTGTTATCACAATATACTGGAAGGAGTTCCTGTTGAATACCATAATCTGCCAACATTTGCTTCATCCAAAGGAGTTGTGTACAACAACTTCCAGCTGCAATATATTCCGCTTCAGCAGTGGACAACAAGGTTGAGGTTTGTTTCTTGCTATGCCATGCAACAAGATTGTTGCCAATGAAAAAACAACCTCCTGATGCACTTTTTCTGTCATCCACACAGCCAGCCCAATCTGCATCTGAATATCTGACAACTGCTGTATTGGTGTTTCAAGTCAGCCAAACTGCTGTATTGGTGTTTCGAGTCAGCCAAATCCCATAATTGATTGTACCACGCACATATTTCATGATGCGTTTAACTGCTTTGACATGAGACTCCTTTGGTTTGGACTGATACCAAGCGCAAACACCGACACTAAATGCAATGTCTGGTTTGTTGGCAGTTAGATATAAGAGGCTTCCAATCATGCTTCGATACATTGTATCATTGACATCCTTACCCTCTGTATCTAAACTGATTTTAACAGAAGAACTCATTGGTATGCGTTCCTGCTTTGACGTCATCATACCGAACTTATTTAGGAGATTATTGGCATATCTTGATTGGGAAATAAATATACCGTTAGCACTTTACTTGATTTGTAATCCTAAGAAGAAAGCCAATTCACCAACCATGCTCATCTCAAATTCACTGGTCATAAGCTCAGAGAACATATTTGCCAAGTACTGTGAGGTGGAACCGAACACAATATCATCAACGTATACTTGTGTGATCAGAATATCAGCTTCCTCATCCTTTATGTAACGACCCAGTCCCAAAAAGTACTTGTGAATGAAAGAATATAAGTAATAATCCGTCCTAAACTGTCGAGGCGCCTTGGCGTGGCTCACTGGCAAGGAGCAGGAGCGGCGAAGCCGTACGGCCTTGTCCAGGTTCGAGTCCCCCCAGGGACAAAATCCCCGCTGCGTACTCTGATAGTCCAGTTAGGTGGAACAATACCTCGCACAGGGTCTACCTGTGGAGGCGCCTTTTGAGGACAAAACCGTGAGGACTTCCATAAAAAACTATAAAGTTAAGCGTGCTCGAGTCAGAGCAATTTCAGGATGGGTGACCTCCTGGGAAGTCCAAAGCGGACAATACCTCGATGGTGCAGGGCGGGTTGTTACAGATGGTATCAGAGAAGGGGATGGCTCTCCTCTGAGTGGTGGAGGGTGAGGCCGTTAGGCCGGACCCCTTGGGGACCGCTCGAATCCTGCTTCCCTCTCGAATCCTGCCCTCCACAAATAGGTAGGGGGGAACGAAGGAGGAGGAACGAAGTCCCACATCGCTTATGAGGCCGTCTTCGGTCCGACATTGTGCTAGATATGTGGATATGGGGACATATCCGGCGGAAGCTGGTGGGCCTGTAACGACCCAGTCCCAAAAAGTACTTGTGAATGAAAGAATATAAGTAATAATCCGTCCTAAACTGTCGAGGCGCCTTGGCGTGGCTCACTGGCAAGGAGCAGGAGCGGCGAAGCCGTACAGCCTTGTCCAGGTTCGAGTCCCCCCAGGGACAAAATCCCCGCTGCGTACTCTGATAGTCCAGTTAGGTGGAACAATACCTCGCACAGGGTCTACCTGTGGAGGCGCCTTTTGAGGACAAAACCGTGAGGACTTCCATAAAAAACTATAAAGTTAAGCGTGCTCGAGTCAGAGCAATTTCAGGATGGGTGACCTCCTGGGAAGTCCAAAGCGGACAATACCTCGATGGTGCAGGGCGGGTTGTTACAGATTACAATACGTATGTCACAACCCGAGCCCAGGGTTCGGGGGTTAGCAAAAGCCAAACCTAATGACACACGTACTCCCGTGCATGCACACGTAGACCGAGTCTAAATGCACACGCACAAGGGAACAAGCACACGTGCCAAGCAAGTATGCGGAAGCTGCAAATATCAGAAACATAGAACTAATAGCACAAGGAGAGGATACAAAGAAAGGACTGACATAATTATATATGAACGTTTACAAAAGAACAAAAGGATAAATACAATAGTAACATGTCCTGACATATACAAGTCTGAAAATCCCCAAAACATGATTCCAACATGATGCATGCCATGAACGCGCTCCCGTGGAGTGATCACATCCACTCCTCTAGGCCTGATGGGGCCCCGGGGGTCTCATCTGAAGCCTGGCCGACCGGCGAGGGTTCGGCAGGGGGATCTGGGCCTGCAACACCAAAAACAACTGTGAATACGAAGATTCAGCAAAGTATAAACCATAGCAAGTTAACACACGCTGTGTCTAATAGAATAAAGAACATCATGTTATTAAAGAAAGCATTTTCGTATACTAGGCTGTCATGCAAGAAGGAAATATGCCATGTGAATCAATGAGTACATGCTGTGTACATGACTAGTGGCTACTACATTACCATATGCTCCCAAAAGAGGGATCTTGTAACATGCAAAGAACACCATTGTCCGGGCCAGGGTACAATGGGTCTCGGTTTCCTGGGGTCCGGTTCCCCAAGACAAAATCCATACTGCAGCAGGCCATATAAACTATACCGAATTCACCCCGTCGGGATCCTAAGGCTGAGGCTAAGTAGTGCCTGACCATACGGAGTCAATCATGAAAATCCTGAGTAGATCGTGACAACTTATCATACGTGCAGATCCGTGAATGAACACATCATACATGCATACTCAGGGTAAATAAACCACAATGTGAAAGTAACGAAACATACGTAATCATGTTAGAGAGTTGAGATCAATGGTCGAATGCAATATGTTATGCAACAAATCATGTGAATCGAATCATCTTAAGTTACAAACCAATTCTAATCTAATTATCCGGTGTTTCTAACCGTGCATGATGATGTAGTTTTAAGTTATTCGATACACCGTTGTCTAGTGTTGCCTTGAATCGGGCGGTGCACGAAGTCCCTTAAACCAACACCCATGGGGAGGTGCTTAACATCCGGATAACGAACATGAATGATTCGCAGCCCTCGAGATCATTCACGCGTAGTATCACATTCCGTTGGGCAAGTCTAGGTGCTCTACATTCTATCATGAAGGTCATATAGGTCTTATCTTTACACCTAGCCTTATTCTTCATGTGTGGTTACGGCTTAGCCGTGTGTGGTCTACGGCTTGGCCGTATCTGAACCGTAGAAGGTCTGTCATTTGCTGACTCTCAGTTATTTCAAAATTTGCACCCTGTATTGTTCTACGGCTTGGCCACGGCTGAGCTTCGGCTTAGCCGTAGGGCATTCCACGGCTTAGCCGTGCCCTAGCCGTAGAGGAAAACTGGGTTTTTCTCCTCTCTGGACTGTGAGCCGTAGGTGCTATACGGCTTAGCCGTACCTGCACGAATTCAATTTCCTGAAACCTGTACAGAATGTCTGGGAAGCATCCAAATTTCAATTTATCAAGGGAGATAGACCAAGTAGTAATCAAATGAGTATCAATGGGCTGTAAACACATGTTTTCCATACACATTAATGTGAGCTAACCAAAATCAAAGCATACCAACATGGGTTCTCACAACTATGGTTATACTTGCCTCAAATTGGAAATTCAATGACACACTTGCTGCCCTTGGATCCAAACACAACCTAACATAGACAAAACCACATGCATGCATGAGGGATAGAGAGAAATCAAAACACAGACACACCAAGCAACGATGGAGACAAGAGGGAGAAGAGATGGAGAAAGGAGATGAGAGAGAGTGGGAGGTTTCCAACTCACCTTACATGCAAGAACCTCGATCGATGGAGGAATGCAAGAGAATTCAAGTGAAGGAGGGAGAGAATTCCACGTGCACAGTGAAGTTGAGAGAAAAGAGAGAGAGAATGTGTTTTGGTCGATGGAATGGGTTTATATAAGTTAGTGGGTTGATCAAATTCCAAGAAGGGCCAAGTCAAAAGTGCTAATTTCAGTTTGAGTCAAACGCGGGTCCAATCGAATCACACGACCTCGGTTGCAAATGACGTAGTTACGAAAGTTAACGGGCTCAACGAAAGACACGTGTTGACATCAAGATGATGCAAAAATGACCATGTCTAAGAAAAGCTAAATTTACGAAAAAGGGCTTGGTCTACTTAATCCAGGTCAAACTCAACCCAACTACCTATCCATGACCCGTAACGAAACTAAAACACAAACAAAACACGACTTGCCACGAAAACAAGATTAACTAACCGCTAAACGAGGTCAAGCTGGGTCGGAGTGTTACATCCTCCCCTACTTGAGAATCATTCCGTCCTCGGAATGAATACTAACTCACTCATACCTGGGAAAACAAATCGGGATACTGTCGGGCCATCTGCTCTTCTAACTCCCAAGTAGCCTCATCGGGACTGTGATGCTCCCAAAGCACTTTGACCCACCGAATTGTCCTGGTGCGGAGTATCTGCTCTCGGGTTCCCACGATACGGAGCGGTCGCTCAACGTATGCAGCACTCGGCTGAATCTGAACCTCATCGTAACGAATGACATGGGAGGGATCATGAACATATTTCCGAAGCATCGAAACGTGGAAAACGTTGTGCACTCCAGAAAACATCTCGGGAAGCTCTAATCGATAGGCCAAATCACCAATCCGACTCTTGATCTCGAACGGTCCGACGTAGCGTGGAGCTAACTTGCCTTTCTGGCCGAAACGGATCGTACCCTTCATCGGTGAGACCTTCAGAAAAACCCACTCGCCAACCTGAAACTCTAAGGGTCGTCTGCGGGTGTCTGCATAACTCTTCTGTCTCGACCGAGCAACTTTCAAGTTCTCAATGGCTTTCTGTACCTTCTCCGTAGTCTCGGCAATGATCGTCGGTCCGTGAAAACTTCGAGTTCCAACTTCTTCCCAACAAACCGGACTCCTGCACTTCTTCCCGTACAGCGCTTCATATGGTGCCATCCCAATGCTTTCGTGGAAGCTGTTGTTGTAGGCGAACTCGCACAACGATAGATGAAGATCCCATTCTTTCTCGTAGCTCAACACACTGGCTCGCAACATATCCTCCAAAGTCTGAATCGTCCGCTCTGATTGTCCGTCCGTCTGTGGGTGGTATGCCGTGCTGAAACTCAACTTCGTACCCAAAGCCTCTTGGAATGCTCTCCAGAAGGACGAAACAAAACGGCTGTCACGATCGGATACAATCGACACGGGGGTACCATGGAGCCTGACGATCTCATCCACGAACTTCCTAGCCATCTCTGAAAACGTCATACCCTTCCGAAAAGGAATAAAATGGGCTGACTTCGTCAATCGATCTACAATCACCCAAATGGCGTTGTTCTTCCGGCTCGTCGGTGGTAATCCGGAAACGAAGTCCATGGTGATGTGTTCCCACTTCCACTGCGGTATGTGCAAAGGATGCAACGAGCCTGGCGGTCTCTGATGATCTGCCTTCACCTTCTGGCATGTCAAACAGCGAGCAACAAATCCTGCGACTTCTCTCTTCATGTTGTTCCACCAGAAGCGATCTTTGAGATTCCAAAACATCTTGGTGCTGCCTGGATGCATCGCGTATCGAGCGTAATGCGCTTCGTTCATCAGTTTCTCCTTGAACTCATCCACTGCTGGCACGCACAACCTACTCCGAAAATAGAGTACACCATCCTTGAGTCTGAAATCGGGTCGGTCTCCAATGTGATCTCGAATGCGCTTCAAAGTTAGATCCTCAAACTGCCTGTCCTTAATCTGCTGAATCAACTCAGGCTGAAACACTAGCGTACTAGCCAACGTCACGCACTCATCCACTAGTTTAACCTCAACAGGAAGACCACGGAACTCTAAGAGAAAACTGCTCAATAGCTGCACTGACTCTGTTTTCCTGCTGAGCGCATCTGCCACCACATTCCCCTTGCCTGGCTGATATTTAATCGGAAAGTCATAATCCTTAATAAGCTCAAGCCATCTCCGCTGTCTCATGTTCAGCTCCTGCTGTGTGAATAAATACTGCAAACTGTGGTGGTCAGAACGAACCTCAAACTGCACACCATATAGATAATGTCTCCACAGCTTCAACGCAAACACGATGGCTGCCAATTCCAAATCATGGGTGGCGTAATTCTTCTCATGTTCTCGCAACTATCTCGATCCATAAGCAATAACCTTCCCATGCTGCATCAACACACAGCCCAGACCAACTCGAGAAGCATCTGAATAAACCACGAATTCTTCACTACCATCTGGCAAGGCTAACACTGGGACCGTAGTCAACTTCTCTTTCAGAGTCCGGAAACGGGCTTCACACTCCTCAGTCCAATCAAATGGTACATTCTTCCTGGTCAACTTCGTCAAAGGAGAAGAGATCTTAGCAAAGTCCTGGACAAATCGGCGATAGTAACCTGCTAGACTAAGGAAACTGCGAACCTCTGTCACTGTCTTGGGGCTAGGCCAATTCACTACTGCCTCTACTTTAGATGGATCAACTGCCAATCCCTCTCGTGAAATGATATGACCTAAAAATGCCACCTGCTCAAGCCAAAAATCACACTTCGACAATTTAGCAAACAATCGATGTTCTCTCAACAACGACAAGGCTTTTCTCAAATGCTCCCTATGCTCCTCTGCTGACTTAGAATAGATCAGTATATCATCAATAAAGACAACTACGAATTGGTCCAAGAAAGGAGCAAAAATCTAATTCATCAAAGCCATAAAAGCTGCAGGTGCGTTGGTTAGTCCAAAAGGCATCACGAGGAATTCATAATGGCCATAACGAGTCCTGAAGGCAGTCTTGGGAATGTCATCTTCCTTGACTCTCAACTGGTGATATCCAGACCTCAAATCAATCTTCGAAAAATATGCTGCGCCCTGAAGTTGATCGAACAGCTCATCAATCCTGGGTAGGGGGTACTTGTTCTTGATAGTCACTTTGTTCAGCTGGCGGTAGTCTATGCACATCCGAAAAGTACCATCCTTCTTCTTGACAAACAAAACTGGCGCTCCTCAAGGTGAAACGCTCGGGCGAATGAAACTCTTATCCAAAAGCTCCTGCAATTGTTTCTTCAATTCTGACAACTCTGCTAGGGCCATGCGATATGGAGCCTTGCTGATCGGTGCCGTGCCGGGAACAAGCTCAATGGCGAACTCCACATCTCGAACCGGGGGTAAGTCTGGCACATCGTCTGGGAAGATATCTGGAAAGTCACAGACCACCTGGATCTCACCTAGCTGCTTCGACTCCTTCTTCGCTGAGATAAAGGCAATGAAGCCTTCACACCCTCGGCGGATCAAGCGATCTGCCTTACACGCCGAAATCACACGTCTGGGGCATCTCTGCTGACTGCCCTCGAAACGGAAACCCTTGCCTAAATCGAAGAAGATCGTCCTGTTGTAACAGTTAACACAGGCACGATATCGAGCGAGCCAATCCATACCAAGGATCACGTCGAAGTCCAGCATCGACAACAGGATCAAATCAACAGGTAACTGATGACCTGCAATCTGCACGCCGCAATGGGGGTAGTATATACTACACTCCACTCGCTTGCCAACTGGGGTGGATACAACCAACACATATGGCAACGGCTTAGACGGCTGAGGTAACCGCTCGGCAAAATGAGGTGCTACATAAGATCGTGTAGACCCCGAATCGAACAACGCTAAAGCCTCGACGCGCGAAATCAAAACAGTACCTGCAACCACCTGTGGATCCTCGGCACTCTCGTGGGTAGCAGCGTAAGCACGGGCTGTCTGGCGAGGCTGTCTCGAGCCGGGACGAACTGACTGTGGCTTGCTCGGAGCTAGAGGTGCACTAGGTCTGCTAGGAACTGCGCCGGAAGTAGGACCAGATGGAGCTGCTCCGGAGGCTCTATGTCGAGGACAATTGGCGATCATATGCTCCCTCGAACCACAGATAAAACAAGCACCGGCCTTCCTCCAACACGCGTCAGTCGCGTGGTTCTTACCACAATATCCACAAGTCACTCCGGTAGAACTAGAAGTACTCTGCTGGCCTTTGGTCTTCTTCTGTACTTGTCCTCGTGCACTGAAGGGCGGCTGTCGCTTGGGCTCAACGGCTCTCGCAGCTTGGTGGATGGCCTCAGCGGAATAGGCCCTGTCCACTGCATCATCGAACGTAGCCGGACGCTGAAACGCAGTCACGTGGTGCATGTACCGGGGATGCAAACCTTCGACAAACCTGTTCACCTTCCTTTCTTCGGTACTGATCATGTCCGGAGCAAAATGCGACAACTGCATAAACTTGTTCACGTATTCTGCTACTGTCATCTGCTGCTGACGGAGAGCTAGGAACTCAACCTCCTTGGCTCGAAACACATGAGCCGGGATGAACTTCCTCCTGAACTGCTGCTTGAACATCTCCCACACCGTAGCACTAGGAATGTCTCTGAAGGAGTCTTTCACGCTCTTCCACCAAGTCTTTGCGACGTCCCTAAACATAGAAGTGGCTAGTCCGACCTTCTGCCGGTTCGTGCACACGACGGTCTCAAAGACATCCTCCGTCTGTTCTAACCACTGTTCTGCCTTCAATGGCTCTTCTGTTCCGTAGAACTCAATGGCTCCTCGCTTGCAAAACTTGCCGTAGAGGGCATTCGGGTCACTCTCTCGAGGCTGCAAGATCACCTGCTGATCTACATGTGACTGAGCTGGGACTTGGCTTTGTCGATCTAACATGGTCGTCACTTGGGCTTGCAAGTTCTGCATTGATTGCGATTGTGCCTGAAGGGACTGGAATAACATAAGGATGCGTTCATCTGTGTTCGGTGTTTGCGGTGACGGTGCGGATCCGCTTTCATTATTTCCGGCGTTCTGCTGAGAACCCGAACCTGATGCCATCCTGTAAAATGGAAAGAGTCAGACACAAACACAAAACAATAGCGCCCAACAAGCCCCAAGAATCTAGAAAGATCACAAAGAAAATCGTATCCTCACCACGATCCTACATGCCTACATGCTTATCATCTAACACAAGGAAAGAGCAAGGAATGCTCTGATACCATACAATACGTATGTCACAACCCGAGCCCAGGGTTCGGGGGTTAGCAAAAGCCAAACCTAATGACACACGTACTCCCGTGCATGCACACGTAGACCGAGTCTAAATGCACACGCACAAGGGAACAAGCACACGTGCCAAGCAAGTATGCGGAAGCTGCAAATATCAGAAACATAGAACTAATAGCACAAGGAGAGGATACAAAGAAAGGACTGACATAATTATATATGAACGTTTACAAAAGAACAAAAGGATAAATACAATAGTAACATGTCCTGACATATACAAGTCTGAAAATCCCCAAAACATGATTCCAACATGATGCATGCCATGAACGCGCTCCCGTGGAGTGATCACATCCACTCCTCTAGGCCTGATGGGGCCCCGGGGGTCTCATCTGAAGCCTGGCCGACCGGCGAGGGTTCGGCAGGGGGATCTGGGCCTGCAACACCAAAAACAACTGTGAATACGAAGATTCAGCAAAGTATAAACCATAGCAAGTTAACACACGCTGTGTCTAATAGAATAAAGAACATCATGTTATTAAAGAAAGCATTTTCGTATACTAGGCTGTCATGCAAGAAGGAAATATGCCATGTGAATCAATGAGTACATGCTGTGTACATGACTAGTGGTGTCACGACCCAAGCCCAGAATTCGGGGGTTAGCGAAAAGCTAAACCTGTGACACACGTACTCCCGTACACGTGCACCCAAACCCAGTCCAGATGCACGCACACAAGGGATCTAACACGTGCGAACTAAGCGTACGCGGAAGCTGTACATATCATAGCAAGCAACAAAGAAAATAGCGGAAGCCAAAACAAATACAAATACGGAAACGACAAAGACAACTATACTGATAGAAAACCAAATACACACCAAAATCAATATATACAAAGATACACAAAGTCCAAAGTCCAAAGTCTGAATACACATCCCCAAAAACCAAAACTCAAAATCCCAAAACAAAAGCCACTGGAAGTATGCATGAACGCACTCGGCAGAGATGATCAGGCCCACTCTGCCAACCCTGAGGGTGCCTCTACACTCGCCCCTGCAGCCTCCTCGACCGCCGGGGAGCCGGGCAAGGTATCTGTGCCTGCAACACCACAGACAACACAAATGAATACAACGATCCAGCAAATATAAGTAGCAGAGATGAAACACTCATAGTATCAAAGCTGAATAAATGACAGAATAATGATTTCAGAGTTTCATCTTAGTATGCTAAGCAAATCGTGCGTAGACGTAAAGCATGATATGCGAATCGAAACATAGAAATACTGACTAAGTGGCTACTACGTTAACCATGTTCTCTCCAATAGAGAGCAGAGCAAAGCAGAGCAGAGGAGAACACCACTGACCGGGCCAGGGTACCAGTGGGTCTCAGGTTCCTGGGTTCCGGGGTCCCAAGACAAAGCGACACTGCAGTGAATATAGAGATACAGAGATCTAAGCCAAAGGTAACCCCGTCGGGCATCCTAGGGCTTTGGCTGAGTAGAGCCAGACCAATATCACTCAAATCAAATCCATAGAAAGGGAGATTATCCGCTTTGGACTTACCGATGACAAAGACCGGATCTTATCCTCACGTATTAATCTCTGGGCAGAGCCACCAGGGAATACCCAAACTCAGAGATAAGCAAAGCCAGCAGAGCATAGATATAAATCCAAAGCACAGCATAGATCAAAGCATAGTGCGGAACGAAGCATAGAACAGCTATACAGGACGAAAACAAAAATGACTACGGAATGCATAAACATAGATTAACAGAACAGAGGGCAAAACCATAAACAATATGCACTGCATCTCAGATTCATACGGAGTCAAGGTTCATTACAAGCCAGTCCTAAGCTAGTTGTTCACTGTCACTAACCGTGCATGTTGATGTAGTTTTAAGTTAGTCAATGCACCGTTGCCATCAAAGTGTTGCGTAATCTTTGCGTGCACCGACGTCCCTTAAACCAACACCCATGGGGAGGTGCTTAACAGTAAAACAACACTCACATGAATAAGTCACAGCCTAACAGACTATTCATGCGTTCCAAGAATCCATTGGGCCGGTTTACATGAGTGGTCAACCCGTTTTTGAGCCCTACAAGTCTCACCATTATCCTAAGTTATGTTTCAGAATTGCCATGCCTAACGGTTTAGCTATGAGGGACCTATGGTTGAGCCGGAGACATCTTACGCGCTCGACGTATTATGCACCACAGCTTAACCCTGGTTCCATTCAAAACACAGCTAAACTGATCATCTTTCACCTCTGATCTGATGCCTTTTTCGGCTGAGCTACAGTCAGTATACGGCTTAGCCGTAGACCAATCCACGGCTTAGCCGTAGCATTCCACGGCTTAGCCGTAGCCACACCGTAGGAGTTCTGTGTTGGAAAAGTTTCGACTGATCAGAGATTTAATTCACGGCTGGGGTACGGGTTGGGTCACGGCTAGCTTACGGCTCAGCCGTAGAACAATTTACGGCTTAGCCGTAGCCTAGCCGTAGAACAAAACTCCATTTCGAGTCTCTGGAAATCAAGCCGTAGAAGTTCACGGCTTAGCCGTACAATACAAAGATGAATTCGGGCTGAGTACAGAAACTGAAATTTGACACAGAAACATCTCCAAACAAGCTACGGAGGTTCCAAATTCACAAGCATTGGCTGTAACCATCAAATACACTAAAGAAGATGGAAATCAAAGCATTCAAATAGAGTACCCATGTGTATTATCAAAGTCTGTACTTATACTTGCCTCAAATCTGGAAATCCACTGAAACAAGCTCCAAAGCAACTAAAAATCAAAGCAAATCAAAGAGATACACCATGCATGAGATGAAGACAAAGCGATCATAGAATGGGAGAAGCAATTGGAGAAGAAGAAGAAGAAAGAATTGGGAAAGAACCCACTTACCAAGCTACAGATGGAGATGAGAGAGAAGGAACCCAATCCAAAACAAAATGAGAATCCAACGGCAATCGATCAAGAGAAGCAAAGAAGAGAGAGAGAGAGAGATGAACGAACGTGGAGCTGCTCCTAATCTTGCATGCAATCGATCGAGACAA
The DNA here is from genome assembly GCA_037013555.1 of Sextonia rubra. NCBI lineage: Eukaryota > Viridiplantae > Streptophyta > Magnoliopsida > Laurales > Lauraceae > Sextonia > Sextonia rubra. The sequence goes on from JASUAD010000001.1 coordinate 80,196,321, forward strand.
ATGGGCAAGGAGAAAGACACCTGTGAGCTGACTTATATTTATAGATTTGTAGTTTTAAAACAAGGTCCAATGGGTTTAAGCAATTTACAGATTAAGTCACGCGAAGGTCCAACTTCTCCAATTGACTCCAAACGGATCTGACTCAGTTACGGAAAATAACGAGCTCAACAAAATACATATGCTGACACCAATATGATGCAAATATGATGCAAGCAACGCAAAAGCAATATTACGAAAAAGGGCTTAGAACTACCTATCTCAGGTCAAAGGTTGCTCAACTACCTATCCATGACCCAAAACAAGTCCAAAAGAAATAAACAAAACAAAACACACACTAATGAGCCACTAATCCGGCTCAAAGGGGATCGGAGTGTTACATCCTCCCCCACTAGGAATCATTCCGTCCTCGGAATGACTACCTACCTGCGCAAAGAGATGCGGGTACTGGCGCGCTAGCTGCTCCTCTAGCTCCCAAGTAGCCTCATCTGGACCGTGATGTTCCCACAACACTTTAACCCATCTGATAGTCCTGGTACGAAGAATCTGCTCTCTTGTCCCAACGATGCGAAGCGGACGCTCAACGTAAGTCGCATTAGGCTGAATCTGGATATCATCGTAGCGAATCACATGGCTCGGATCTGGCACATACTTATGGAGCATCGACACATGGAATACATCGTGAACACCGGAGAACTCGACTGGAAGCGTCAACCGATAGGCTAAATCTCCAACTCGGCTCTTGACTTCAAACGGTCCTACATATCTCGGAGCTAACTTACCCTTCTGACCAAATCGAACTGTGCCCTTCATCGGAGAAACTTTAAGGAACACCCAATCTCCGACTTGAAATGCCAAAGGTCTCCTCCGAGTATCAGCATAACTCTTCTGCCTGGACCGAGCAATCTTCAGATTCTCTATCACTTTCTGCACCTTCTCTGTCGTCTCAGCAATGATTGTCGGACCATGGAAACTTCTAGTTCCAACTTCTTCCCAGCACACTGGGGTCCTGCACTTACGTCCGTAAAGTGCCTCATATGGTGCCATACCAATGCTCTCATGAAAGCTGTTGTTGTAGGCAAACTCACACAATGCTAGATGTGTATCCCATTCCTTCTCAAAGTTCAGCACGCTAGCTCGGAGCATGTCCTCCAATGTCTGAATGGTACGCTCCGACTGTCCATCAGTCTGGGGGTGGTATGCCGTACTGAAACTCAGCTTCGTGCCCATAGCTTCCTGAAATGCTCTCCAGAACGAAGACACAAAACGACTGTCTCGATCCGACACAATCGATACCGGGGTGCCATGCAATCTGACTACCTCGTCAACAAACTTCCTAGCCATCTCCGTGAATGTCATCCCTTTCCTGAACGGAAGGAAATGCGCTGACTTGGTCAATCTGTCCACTATGACCCAGATCGCATTGTTCTTTCTGCTGGTCGGCGGAAAACCGGAGACGAAATCCATCGTAATGTGCTCCCACTTCCACTGCGGAGTGTGCAATGGATGCAATGATCCTGGAGGTCGCTGATGGTCAGCTTTTACCCTCTGACAGGTCAAACATCGAGCTACGAACCCTGCGATCTCCCGCTTCATATTATTCCACCAAAATCTATCTTTCAAGTTCCGGTACATCTTCGTACTCCCTGGGTGCATCGCATATCGGGCATCGTGTGCATCTGTCATCAACTTATCTTTCAGCTCATCCACAGCGGGAACACACAGTCTATTCTTGAAGTACAAAACTCCATCCACCAAGCTAAAATCCGGTCGATCTGCAATCCGATCTCTGAACTTCACCAGGAGAGGATCCTCAAACTGGCGATCCTTGATCTGCTGAATCACCTCAGGCTGAAACACGACGGTAGTAGCTAATGTCACCGACTCACCTACCCTCCGAACCTCAACAAGCTGATCATGCACAAGCATATAGAATCCTGCCAACACCTGAAGACTGTCTGTCCTCCTGCTAAGTGCATCTGCAACTACATTTCCCCTGCCTGGGTGGTACTTGATCGGAAAGTCATAGTCTTTGATAAACTCCAACCATCTACGCTGCCTCATATTCAAGTCATGTTGATCAAACAAGTACTGCAGACTGTGATGATCGGAATGGACCTCGAACTTCACACCGTACAAGTAATGCCGCCACAACTTCAGTGCAAATACAATGGCTGCTAGCTCTAAATCATGTGTGGCATAGTTCTTCTCATGCTCCTTCAGCTGTCTGGATCCATAGGCAATCACCTTCTGATTCTGCATCAGTACACAGCCTAATCCAACTCGAGAAGCATCGGAATAGATCACGAATCCCTCACTACCTTCCGGGAGAGTCAACACTGGCGCCGTAGTGAGCTTTTCTTTCAACATCTGGAAACTGCGCTCACACTTCTCTGTCCACTCATACGGAACCTTCTTCCGAGTCAACTGAGTCAGCGGTGCTGAAAGCTTCGAAAAGTCCTGCACGAACCTGCGGTAATATCCCGCCAATCCCAGAAAACTCCGAATCTCTGTCACTGATCTAGGACGGGGCCAATGGACTACTGCCTCAATCTTAGCCGGATCCACCATCAATCCATCTCTAGAAATCTTATGACCCAGAAATGTAACTTGCTCAAGCCAAAACTCACACTTGGACAACTTTGCATACAACTTGTGATCCTTAAGCAGCTGCAATGCTTTCCTCAAATGGTCTGCATGTTCTTCAGCAGTCTTCGAATAGACCAATATGTCATCTATGAAAACCACAACAAACTGGTCCAAGAAGGAAGTAAACACCCTATTCATCAACGCCATGAAAGCTGCGGGTGCGTTCGTCAAACCAAATGGCATGACAAGAAACTCGTAGTGTCCATACCGAGTCCTGAAAGCTGTCTTCGGAACATCCTCATCCTTCACCCTGAGCTGGTGATATCCTGACCTCAAGTCAATCTTAGAGAAGTAAGCTGCACCCTGAAGTTGATCGAACAACTCGTCAATCCTAGGCAATGGATATTTGTTCTTGATAGTCACTTTGTTCAACTGCCTATAATCGATGCACATCCGGAAACTACCATCCTTCTTCTTGACAAACAATACAGGAGCTCCCCAAGGTGAAACACTTGGGCGTATGAACCTTTTATCCAACAGATCCTGCAACTGTTTCTTCAATTCCAACAACTCTGCAGGTGCCATACGATATGGAGGTCTACTGATAGGTGCTGTACCTGGTACCACGTCAATAGCAAATTCTACCTCCCGAACTGGTGGCAACTCTGGCACATCCTCCGGAAAGACATCCGGAAACTCGCTGACTACTGGGATTTCACTGAGCGGTCGCTGATCTTTCTTCTCTGAAATGAATGCAAGAAATCCCTCACATCCCCTACGAAGCATCCTGTCTGCTTTACAAGCAGAGATCACACGTCTTGGGCACTTCATCTGGCTGCCCTCAAATCGGAATCCGCTGCCCAAATCAAAGTAGATAGCCTTGCTGTAGCAATTGATACACGCATGATATCTCGCAAGCCAGTCCATACCAAGGATCACATCAAAATCCAGTGTCGTGAGCAACACGAGGTCTACTGGGAGCTGATGACCAGCTATCCGCACATCACACTGAGGGTAGAAAACACTGCACTCCACCCGTTTACCAACCGGAGTGGATACTAACAACAAGTAGGGAAGTGGTGTAGGTCGCTGTCGAAGCTGCACAGCAAAATGGGGTGCTACGTACGAACGCGTAGACCCGGAGTCAAATAAGGCTAAAGCTTCAGCATCATAAATTAAAATTTTACCTTCCACTACCGTGGCCTCCTCCGCGCCCTCATGCGTAGCAGCATAGGCTCGGGCTGTCTGGCGGTTCGGCTTCTGAGCTGGGCGAGCTGGCTGAGATCTGCCCTGCGCTGTAGGTCCTGCCTGTCTCGTCTGTGGAGAGGACTGAAACTTCGGGCATTGGGCCCGTCTGTGATCCGTAGAGCCACACCCGAAACAAGCCCCAATCTTCCTCCAACATCTGTCTGTTGGGTGATCCTTCCCACAGTGACCACATACCAACGGAGTACTGCTCGAACTGCCCTGCTTACCCTTGAACCTTTTCTGAAACTGACTTCTGCCACTGGAACCTGCCGCCCTCTTAGCTTCTGTTCGCTCCTCCTCAAAGATGGCCTCTGCATCATAAGCTCTGTCAATAGCGTCATCCAATGTAGCCGGCCACATACAAGCAACCACGTGGCGTTTGTGCCTCGGATTCAGACCGTTGACGAAGCGAGTCACCTTCTTATGCTCTGTGTTCACCATGTCCTCTGCAAAATGAGACAACTCGGTAAACCTGTGTACATAATCTGCAACTGACATCTGTCTCTGCTGGAGGTTGAAGAATTCCACTTCTTTGGCTCGCTGAATGTGGAGAGGCATGAACTTCCGATGGAATTGCTGCTTGAAGGTCTCCCAAACTGTGGCACTGGGCATAGTCTGAAATGAAGTCTTAACACTCCTCCACCATGTCTTGGCTACACTCCGAAGCATAGAGGCTGTGAGAACTACCTTCTGCTTGTTGCTGCACACAATTGTATCAAATAGCTCTTCAGTCTGCTCCAACCATTGCTCCGCCTGCAATGCATCCTCTATCCCATGAAACTCGGTCGCCCCTCGCTTACGGAACTTGTCGAAAAGAGCATTTGGATCTGATTCCTTGGGCTGGAAAATCACTTGCTGATCTATACGAGGTGATGCTACTGCGGCAGCCTGACTCTGCCTATCTACCATGGATGCCATCTGTGCCTGTAATGACTGCATAGACTGCATCATCATCATCATCCGCTCCTCACTACTGATGTGTGGGGGTACCGATCCACTATCACCATTGTGGCCCTGTTGGTTCTCATCTTGAGATCCTGATCCTGATGCCATCCTGCAAAAAGGAAAAGAACACAACACGCAATAAAAAAGGCCCTGAGTTAGTCAAATCCCAAATCAACCTATGAGACTTCGAGTCAAATAGTTGATAGCGTTATCTCACCACGATCTTAGATGCCTACATGCTTATAACTAGCAAGCTCTGATACCATACAATACGTATGTCACGACCCGAGCCCAGAATTCGGGGGTTAGCGAAAAGCTAAACCTGTGACACACGTACTCCCGTACACGTGCACCCAAACCCAGTCCAGATGCACGCACACAAGGGATCTAACACGTGCGAACTAAGCGTACGCGGAAGCTGTACATATCATAGCAAGCAACAAAGAAAATAGCGGAAGCCAAAACAAATACAAATACGGAAACGACAAAGACAACTATACTGATAGAAAACCAAATACACACCAAAATCAATATATACAAAGATACACAAAGTCCAAAGTCCAAAGTCTGAATACACATCCCCAAAAACCAAAACTCAAAATCCCAAAACAAAAGCCACTGGAAGTATGCATGAACGCACTCGGCAGAGATGATCAGGCCCATTCTGCCAACCCTGAGGGTGCCTCTACACTCGCCCCTGCAGCCTCCTCGACCGCCGGGGAGCCGGGCAAGGTATCTGTGCCTGCAACACCACAGACAACACAAATGAATACAACGATCCAGCAAATATAAGTAGCAGAGATGAAACACTCATAGTATCAAAGCTGAATAAATGACAGAATAATGATTTCAGAGTTTCATCTTAGTATGCTAAGCAAATCGTGCGTAGACGTAAAGCATGATATGCGAATCGAAACATAGAAATACTGACTAAGTGGCTACTACGTTAACCATGTTCTCTCCAATAGAGAGCAGAGCAAAGCAGAGCAGAGGAGAACACCACTGACCGGGCCAGGGTACCAGTGGGTCTCAGGTTCCTGGGTTCCGGGGTCCCAAGACAAAGCGACACTGCAGTGAATACAGAGATACAGAGATCTAAGCCAAAGGTAACCCCGTCGGGCATCCTAGGGTTGAGGCTGAGTAGAGCCAGACCAATATCACTCAAATCAAATCCATAGAAAGGGAGATTATCCGCTTTGGACTCACCGATGACAAAGACCGGATCTTATCCTCACGTATTAATCTCTGGGTAGAGCCACCAGGGAATACCCAAACTCAGAGATAAGCAAAGCCAGCAGAGCATAGATATAAATCCAAAGCACAGCATAGATCAAAGCATAGTGCGGAACGAAGCATAGAACAGCTATACAGGACGAAAACAAAAATGACTACGGAATGCATAAACATAGATTAACAGAACAGAGGGCAAAACCATAAACAATATGCACTGCATCTCAGATTCATACGGAGTCAAGGTTCATTACAAGCCAGTCCTAAGCTAGTTGTTCACTGTCACTAACCGTGCATGTTGATGTAGTTTTAAGTTAGTCAATGCACCGTTGCCATCAAAGTGTTGCGTAATCTTTGCATGCACTGACGTCCCTTAAACCAACACCCATGGGGAGGTGCTTAACAGTAAAACAACACTCACATGAATAAGTCACAGCCTAACAGACTATTCATGCGTTCCAAGAATCCATTGGGCCGGTTTACATGAGTGGTCAACCCGTTTTTGAGCCCTACAAGTCTCACCATTATCCTAAGTTATGTTTCAGAATTGCCATGCCTAACGGTTTAGCTATGAGGGACCTATGGTTGAGCCGGAGACATCTTACGCGCTCGACGTATTATGCACCACAGCTTAACCCTGGTTCCATTCAAAACACAGCTAAACTGATCATCTTTCACCTCTGATCTGATGCCTTTTTCGGCTGAGCTACAGTCAGTATACGGCTTAGCCGTAGACCAATCCACGGCTTGGCCGTAGCATTCCACGGCTTAGCCGTAGCCACACCGTAGGAGTTCTGTGTTGGAAAAGTTTCGACTGATCAGAGATTTAATTCACGGCTGGGGTACGGGTTGGGTCACGGCTAGCTTACGGCTCAGCCGTAGAACAATTTACGGCTTAGCCGTAGCCTAGCCGTAGAACAAAACTCCATTTCGAGTCTCTGGAAATCAAGCCGTAGAAGTTCACGGCTTAGCCGTACAATACAGAGATGAATTCGGGCTGAGTACAGAAACTGAAATTTGACACAGAAACATCTCCAAACAAGCTACGGAGGTTCCAAATTCACAAGCATTGGCTGTAACCATCAAATACACTAAAGAAGATGGAAATCAAAGCATTCAAATAGAGTACCCATGTGTATTATCAAAGTCTGTACTTATACTTGCCTCAAATCTAGAAATCCACTGAAACAAGCTCCAAAGCAACTAAAAATCAAAGCAAATCAAAGAGATACACCATGCATGAGATGAAGACAAAGCGATCATAGAATGGGAGAAGCAATTGGAGAAGAAGAAGAAGAAAGAATTGGGAAAGAACCCACTTACCAAGCTACAGATGGAGATGAGAGAGAAGGAACCCAATCCAAAACAAAATGAGAATCCAACGGCAATCGATCAAGAGAAGCAAAGAAGAGAGAGAGAGAGATGAACGAACGTGGAGCTGCTCCTAATCTTGCATGCAATCGATCGAGACAAATGGGCAAGGAGAAAGACACCTGTGAGCTGACTTATATTTATAGATTTGTAGTTTTAAAACAAGGTCCAATGGGTTTAAGCAATTTACAGATTAAGTCACGCGAAGGTCCAACTTCTCCAATTGACTCCAAACGGATCTGACTCAGTTACGGAAAATAACGAGCTCAACAAAATACATATGCTGACACCAATATGATGCAAGCAACGCAAAAGCAATATTACGAAAAAGGGCTTAGAACTACCTATCTCAGGTCAAAGGTTGCTCAACTACCTATCCATGACCCAAAACAAGTCCAAAAGAAATAAACAAAACAAAACACACACTAATGAGCCACTAATCCGGCTCAAAGGGGATCGGAGTGTTACAAGTGGCTACTACATTACCATATGCTCCCAAAAGAGGGATCTTGTAACATGCAAAGAACACCATTGTCCGGGCCAGGGTACAATGGGTCTCGGTTTCCTGGGGTCCAGTTCCCCAAGACAAAATCCATACTGCAGCAGGCCATATAAACTATACCGAATTCACCCCGTCGGGATCCTAAGGCTGAGGCTAAGTAGTGCCTGACCATACGGAGTCAATCATGAAAATCCTGAGTAGATCGTGACAACTTATCATACGTGCAGATCCGTGAATGAACACATCATACATGCATACTCAGGGTAAATAAACCACAATGTGAAAGTAACGAAACATACGTAATCATGTTAGAGAGTTGAGATCAATGGTCGAATGCAATATGTTATGCAACAAATCATGTGAATCGAATCATCTTAAGTTACAAACCAATTCTAATCTAATTATCCGGTGTTTCTAACCGTGCATGATGATGTAGTTTTAAGTTATTCGATACACCGTTGTCTAGTGTTGCCTTGAATCGGGCGGTGCACGAAGTCCCTTAAACCAACACCCATAGGGAGGTGCTTAACATCCGGATAACGAACATGAATGATTCGCAGCCCTCGAGATCATTCACGCGTAGTATCACATTCCGTTGGGCAAGTCTAGGTGCTCTACATTCTATCATGAAGGTCATATAGGTCTTATCTTTACACCTAGCCTTATTCTTCATGTGTGGTTACGGCTTAGCCGTGTGTGTGCTACGGCTTAGCCGTGTGTGGTCTACGGCTTGGTCGTATCTGAACCGTAGAAGGTCTGTCATTTGCTGACTCTCAGTTATTTCAAAATTTGCACCCTGTATTGTTCTACGGCTTGGCCACGGCTGAGCTTCGGCTTAGCCGTAGGGCATTCCACGGCTTAGCCGTGCCCTAGCCGTAGAGGAAAACTGGGTTTTTCTCCTCTCTGGACTGTGAGCCGTAGGTGCTATACGGCTTAGCCGTACCTGCACGAATTCAATTTCCTGAAACCTGTACAGAATGTCTGGGAAGCATCCAAATTTCAATTTATCAAGGGAGATAGACCAAGTAGTAATCAAATGAGTATCAATGGGCTGTAAACACATGTTTTCCATACACATTAATGTGAGCTAACCAAAATCAAAGCATACCAACATGGGTTCTCACAACTATGGTTATACTTGCCTCAAATTGGAAATTCAATGACACACTTGCTGCCCTTGGATCCAAACACAACCTAACATAGACAAAACCACATGCATGCATGAGGGATAGAGAGAAATCAAAACACAGACACACCAAGCAACGATGGAGACAAGAGGGAGAAGAGATGGAGAAAGGAGATGAGAGAGAGTGGGAGGTTTCCAACTCACCTTACATGCAAGAACCTCGATCGATGGAGGAATGCAAGAGAATTCAAGTGAAGGAGGGAGAGAATTCCACGTGCACAGTGAAGTTGAGAGAAAAGAGAGAGAGAATGTGTTTTGGTCGATGGAATGGGTTTATATAAGTTAGTGGGTTGATCAAATTCCAAGAAGGGCCAAGTCAAAAGTGCTAATTTCAGTTTGAGTCAAACGCGGGTCCAATCGAATCACACGACCTCGGTTGCAAATGACGTAGTTACGAAAGTTAACGGGCTCAACGAAAGACACGTGTTGACATCAAGATGATGCAAAAATGACCATGTCTAAGAAAAGCTAAATTTACGAAAAAGGGCTTGGTCTACTTAATCCAGGTCAAACTCAACCCAACTACCTATCCATGACCAGTAACGAAACTAAAACACAAACAAAACACGACTTGCCACGAAAACAAGATTAACTAACCGCTAAACGAGGTCAAGCTGGGTCGGAGTGTTACACTTTATGAAAAAGCTTTTATCTGCTCCTCCTCGATGAAAACCATTTTCAAGAAGAAAATTGGTTAACCGTTCATACCATGCGCGAGGAGCTTGCTTTAATCCATACAATGCTTTGTTCAGCTTATAGATGTGATCAGGAAACTGCTGATCTAGAAACCCTTTTGGCTGTTCAACATATATTTCTTCATTCAAGAATCCATTCAGAAACACACTTTTAACATCCATTTGAAACAATTTAAAATTTAATGCACATGCAAGAGCAAGTAGTATGCGAATGGACTCGAGTCTAGCTACGGGGGCAAAAGTTTCATCAAAATCTATCCCCTCAATCTGGGTATAACCCTGTGCCACCAACCTAGCTTTGTTCCTTACAACCTGGTCCAATTCATCTGTTTTATTTTTGAATATCCACTTTGTGCCAATAACATTTGTATGGGTAGGTCGTGGAACAAGTTGCCAAACCTCATTTCGTTCAAACTGTTCTAGTTCCTTATGCATAGCATTTATCCAAGCATCATCTTGAAGTGCTTCAAAAACATTGTGAGGTTCAATAGAGGAGATATAACAAAGATAGCTTACCTCATCACTTACCTGCTGACGCGTACGTTTAGGCTCATCCACATTGCCAATAATGTCAAATAATGAGTGATCCTTCCATGCTCTAGATTTGGGATTAATCCGTGAAGTCGTACTTTGTACAGGAACAACAAGATCTGTAGAAGGACTATAAGACACAGGCGGTGTCTTCAGATCTTATTGCTCGGAAGAGGTGTCAACCAAAACAATGCTAGTTGGCTTCTCTTCTGAGTCTGTTTTCTTTGAAGGTTCACGCTGATTTGTATTTGCATTATCATCCTGCACAGAAAACGAAGTAAGAATTATGACATTATCATTGTCAGAATTAAAATACGACTCTGCATCATCAACTATCACATTAAACGACTCCATAATGATAGAAGTACGCACGTTAAATACTCTGTATGCCTTGCTATTCAAAGAATAGCCAAGAAAAACACCTTCATCACTACGAGAATCAAACTTACCAAGGTGTTCACGATCTTTAAAGATATAGCATTTAGTTCCAAAGGTTCTAAAGTATTTAACAGTGGGTTTTCTACCATTCCAGAGTTCATAGGGAGTCATCTTTGTTCCAAGTCTAAGATAGACTCGATTAATAACATGCATGGCAGTGTTTACAGCCTCAGCCCAAAATTTTTGTGGAATTTTCTTGCTGTGGAGCATAACTCGGGCCATTTCCTGAACAACGTGGTTTTTGCGTTCCACAATCCCATTTTGCTGTGGAGTCTTGCGAGCCGAGTATTCATGTTTAATTCCATTTCTGCGCAAAAAGATTGAAAAAAAGAATTTTCAAACTCAGTTCCATGATCTGTTCGGATTCTTGAAACTCCACCGAATTTGTTGCCTTTATCCATGTGAAACGAGAGAAATCATCAACTGTTAAGAGTATGTACTTCTTTCCTCCAATACTCTAAGTCTGAGTGGGCCCCATAAGATCCATGTGAAGTAATTCCAGTGGCATGGATGTGGTCATTTGATCAAGTTTCTTATGAGGTGATCGATTTTGCTTTCCAAATTGACATGGACCACATACAATGTTGGAGGGTTTCTGTATTTTGGGAAGGCCACGAACTAACTCTTGTTTAGAGAGAGTTTCAAGATCAGTATAGTTCATATGACCTAACCGTTGATGCCACAAGTTAACAGTGTCTATCGAAGTTAAATGGCACTGTAGAGAATCCCCTATAACATAGCAATTATCAGCATTCTTCTTTCCATGAAGTACAGTTTGACCAGACTTAATAACAATAATGCAATCATTCAAGGAAAAGTGGACTTCATATTTAGACTCACATAGTTGGCGAATACTCAAAAGGTTTGCTTTTAAACCATCAACAAGAAAAACATTGTGGATCGGAGACATACCTGGAACATGGACAATACCTTTGCCAATTACATTTGACTTGTTTTCATCACCAAATTGCACACTATCATTATCACACTTTTCAAGTGATGTAAACAATGTTCTATCTCCAGACATATGTCTAGAACACCCATTGTCCAGGTTTTACACATGTGAATTTTGAGCACGTAGAGCAGTAAGGACAACATTGCAGTAAAGATCAAACTTACGGACCCAGACCTACTTAGTCTTAACCTTTTTAGGTAAGAAGTTTCGCTGCCTCTTTTGATTTCAAGATGTAGAATGCAGCTTATTACAATGTGGTCTTATGTGTCCTTTAATCCCACAAAAGTGACATATTAGAATGAATGCGGGTCTAAGCCTTTTGGGATTAGCTCTATTTACTAAATTAACTTGTGCATGTGTTTGAACAGTAGGTTCAGAAGTGATTATGGTAGTGCCCTTAACAAATTTACCTGGATTTTGTGATGTGGAACCATATTCAAATCCAAGTCCTCGTCGATCAGCAATAGACTTTTGAACACCAAGAATTTCTTTAAGCTTTTTAGATCCAGTATTCATTCTTGTCAAGTCAGCTTTGGCTTTGGTAAGTTCTTCCAAAGTAACGTGAAGCCTGTTACTTAAAGAAGCATTTTCTTCTTTGCTTAAACTAAGCTCTACCTTCATCGCATTTAACTCATTGGTAGTCTTAATGGACTGATCATGCAGCAAGTTCCATTTATTACCTGTATCAGTCAACTTATTAGATAAAATAGTATTTTGAGAGGCTAGGGAGGATAGCTTACCATGGGTTTCTTTGAGTTCAGCTTTGAGAGAAGCTATCACTTTTTCAGAAATCGCAACTTTCCTCTCAAGTACTTCATTGAACATTGCCACTTTTCTTGAATCTTTCACCAATTGATCATAGGCAATCAACAATTCCTCTTCAGATTGGGGTAAGTTTTCCATGAACCCTGCAGAATTATCTTCCTTGACAGAAGAGCTGTTAGATTTTGCCATGAAAGCAATAAAATTTTCAAATTCAGAAGAGTCCGATTCAGTAGTTTGTTCTTCTTCTTCTGAATCATCATCCTAGGTAACATTCAGCACTTTTCCTTGATTACCTTGATTTCTCAAGGTTCTATTAACACATTGAGATGCATAATGACCGAAGCCTTTGCATTCATAGTACTAAGTGTTCTTGGGAGGTATTTTGGACGAATTCTTTTCTGGCTTAAATTGTGGATTAGAAGATGGTTTAACAGTTGAGGTAAAGTTTGACCTCTTTTTGGCCTTGTTTTTCTTGTAAGCCATCATCAAATCCTTTTTATTTGAACCTTTCATTGCCTTTCTGAATTTTCTAACTAGAAACGCATCAAATTCAGGATCCTCAATGTCAGAGTCAGAGGTATCACTATCATTGCCTGATTTGGAAGAAAGTAATGCGATACCCTTTGATTTTCTAGTTGTTCTTAGGTTTGTTTCAAAAGTTTGCAAATTTCCAACTAGTTCATCAAGAGAAAGGGTATCCAAATTACTTGTTTTCTTGATTGCCACAACTTTGGGATCAAACCTTTCAGGAAGAGAATGAAGAATCTTTTGAACAATTTTATTATCTGGAATGTTCTCTCCTAAGTTAAAAGCTGAATTCACAACATCATTCAGTTTGGCATAGAATTCACTAAATGTTTCGCTTTCATCCATAACCAGGGTTTCGAACATAGTGGTCAATTTCTGAAGTTTAGACCGTTTAACCCTGCCTGTTCCTTCATGAACTCTCTCCAAAATACCCCATGCCTCTTGAGCAATGTTACACTTAGAAATCCTCCTAAATTCAGTAGGTGAAACACCGTTAAAGATGGCATTCAATGCTTTGCTATTAGCAAGAAAAGCAGATTTCTCATCCTTTGACCATTGAGCCATTGGTTTAGGGATTTCAACATTGCCATCTAAGGTAACAACTGGAGGGACGTAGGGAATATGAATGGCTTGCCAAACATCTATATCAATAGATTGCAGAAAAGCAACCATTCTTACTTTCCAATTAGCATAGTTAGTTCCATTTACCAAGTAAGGGGGCTTATTGGTTGACGTACCATCTCGGGGAATCTCCATAGCAGACAACTGAACTAGATCTACAACCAAACGGTATGAACCTGCTCTAATACCACTTGAAAGAACTTTAAACCTTGACACAGGTTAAGGTCCCAACAGAGTATGCTATGTAGATTCAAACAAAAACTACTCAAAAACACACCAATCAATCACACAAGAGATGGACACAAGAACTTTTACGTGGAAAACCCAAACGGGAAAAAAACCACGGGACCTAACATTGGTCCACCAAGCACAATCACTATGAAAGAGAAGTTACAAGACTACTTATTACCCTTTTCCACCAGTTGGACACAACCTAAGGGACTGAAGCCTCTTTTTGCCGACGCACACGTCGTGCACTCTCTTGGGGATTGCTCTCCACGCCTTGAAGCCACTCAAGACGAATCAGCATAGAATAGAAGAAGTATGGAACTCAGAAGATGAAGTTGCAGTGCATAAACCAGCAGAAGAACTTCTGAGAAGATGGATCTCTCAATGGATATTAGGGTTTTGATCTGGAGAGAGGTCTCTTACTTCGTGGGAGAGAGGTTCTTTTTATATGGAGGAACCCTAGAGTCCTTAACGCCTCTAAATCTCACCGGATTGGAATGGACAGCAAGCAACTCCGAAGCTTTCGCAGTTCCTGAATCGAGTCTACCGACCCAGCCGACCCGATCGGCTGAACTTACCCGACCGATCGGGTGAGGGTTCGACTGGTCGGGTTCACATCTGATTGGTCGGTCTTCAGTTCTGTCTGCAGGCGTTTGTGTAAGCATAATCCGACCGATTCGACCCTTTATTCGACCGGTCTGTCAGTGCACCACCTGCATTGCACATTCTACGCAGACGACCTGCACATGTTCCTTCCATAGTCACTTCAGTCCATCTAAAAACATAAAATTACAACTCAATATCCCAAGTTTTGTCCAACCCATGAACTTGCCAATATTACATGCCTTTCAAAAGGTATAAGTGGATTCGGGTGACCTAGGGGGCAGTAGGGCATTTAATACAAGCATCCCAACATGATAGACCTCAACCATTTATCTAAGTGGAAAGCGAGGCAAATACTGTGTGCTAAACCCCAAAGCGTGAGTCACAATTCCAAATTACAAAGGTAAGATCGAGTATGGTGGGGTTTATGTATGGAATCACAACTAGACTAACCAAAGGTGTGTATCTCGTGTGCACAAAAAGACGGGTACCAAAATGAAGAACATTTTATATTTAGGTAATATAGTCGAGGAACAATTACAAATTCCTAACCTAAGTCTCAGATTGCCATTGACAAGCTGGGTAGTAAGATTCGGTATTGCACGCTCTTAGGGTTCAGATACTGGTAAGTTACTTGGTGTTGAGAAGTAGTGTTTGACATCCTGAAATTCTAATTACAAGTATCCTCGACTTCAAAATATACCAATATGCCACCCGACAGCACCTAAGGCAGGGGCAGGGGCCAGGTCAAATAACACCCCACAACATCTTAAGTCCAAACATTAACTAAGTTTTGGTCATTGATCCCATTTCTGCATCTTACGGTCTATGGTTCTCACCCAAAGAATGGGGCTTAAAAGGCTGCATGGGTTACTTTATCAGATGAGTCATCATCATTTAAAAGTGCTTAGGCATAAGGTCATAGTTTCGCCCGACTTAGCATGATATTATCAAGTTTGGCCCAACGTTCACTTGAGCACGCTTAAGTTCGGAGTTCTTTACAAAATTTAGGGCCACATGACTTAAAAAAAAATTATATTGAACTAATATGTGATTTGACTTATAAGCTGGACCTTGAGACCATAGATTGCTAGGTGGACCCAGTGGTTGACACGCTACACCCCCTCAAGATTGATGTCTTGTGGGGTGGCTTCTAGTCTAGGGCCTCATACATGAAGTCTAACCAAAAGGGAGAGAAAGTAGGAAAATTTAGACCATTATCAGTCAAAAGAAGGCAGGTAGGATGGACCACCAAGTGCATAAACTCAAATTGCCGAGCAGTCCACGGTTAGCCATGGGCCTCCCACAGATAATAGTGTCGACTGCTGGTTGAACCCAAGAGCCTCAGGTAGCTCTTGACGTCTTGTGCGGTTCATGTGTGAGTCTTCTTAGCCATATTTCTTGGGAAAACTTTGGCTGGGGGTTCTAACACTCGAATCAATTAATTAGTCCAGTTTGACCCCTAAACACCTAGCATTAAGCAATTAAGCAACCGAGTATTCATGGAAACCATATAAGGAGTAGAATTTTGGATTTCATGGGAACTAAGCATGCATGTGTCAAAATTCATAATAAACACTTGTCTTAGGTCTCCAAGCTTCCAAAAAAACACTTCCCACACTCCTCAAAGTTTCTAGAAACTCCTAAATAAAATATCCCCAAACTTATGTGCTAAAATTCTCCGAAAATGAAAAACAAGGAAGGAGAATGAGAGATGGCACGCGTGCATGGATTTGAGGCCCTAAGGGCTTTGCAAATTTGAAATATGAGAGAGGAAAAGAGTTATCTTGCCTATAAGTGGTGTGATAGAGCTGAAATTGGAAGTGGGTGGGGCTGGTGAGCTTGGGTTTTGAGTGAAAAAGGCGTCAATGAAGAGTGTGAATCGAATGGTCTATTCGACAAATGACAGCATGGATTCCGAACTTGGAGGCACGAAAATTAGAGAAAGAGGAAGATGGAACTGCTGCTACAGGGCTGGAGGGGTTAGTTATGAAGAGAGAAGGAGAGGGAAGAGTGGTCACAATCGTATATAACACGGGTTATGTGAAGCCTACTGCTTCAAACATCTTCGTCGCGAAAACGAAGGGTGACGGGGCTCCGAAAGGCTACGAGTTGAACACAAAAGTGATCCAAAATGACGCCTTCTACCTAGCGCGCTCAAAAACATAATTTTCAAAATTTGTGAATAATCCTCCAATTTTTGTCGAAATCACAAATAGGACCTATCGGTCTTAAATTAGGTTTGAAGGCTCTCAAATCTCCCCAAAGGTATTCAAAGTCTATTCTAATTCTCAAATTAAGTAAATTAACCTCTAAATCCACTTAGTGAACCAATAAATAGATAATTACTAATAATTACATGGTTAATGGGTTGGGGGTCTAACATATCGTATCGCCCTTTTTACCCTAGTCGTTCACCATTGGTGGCATCGTTCAATCTTATACTGGCAATATTCTATTAGCCAAAAGCATTGTCTCTTCAACCCCTCTTAAGATTTTGTTAAGTTTGCTTCTCCAATGTTGAGTAATTTGCCATGAGATGAACCTTTAGCATCACATAATTGAAGGAGTTTTTTTTTTTTTTTTTGTTATTTTTGCTAATGGAGGGTGTACTAGCCCTTTGGGCCTGACTAATCCCTTCAAGCCCAGGGGGAGTCCAGTAAACCCCTTATGGCCCCAGTGTGGTTCCATAGTTCGAAGTCGTAACCATTGGGAGTGAACCGTGGTCTTAGGCCAATAATGAGTTTATGAGATATCAAAATTAATTATATATTTAAAAAATATATTCATGTGCATTCATATTTATAAGTTCAACAATGAGTAATCATATCTTGTGCTCAGAATGGCATTTGGACAATTTAAAAAACCCTAGGCTTGGTTGCACATAACCTGTGCTCAGAATGGCATTTGGACACAGTCTTGCCTTGGGTCCTACCTTTATAACATAGTTAATCGAATTGAAGCTGTCTGGTTTCACTGTCAGAGAGGGGAAAGCTTTCAACCAGTATTATGCCACGCACTTGTTGTATACCTGGTTGACATACCACTGCAACAGGCTTTATTCACACAGCGGTGCACTAGGGAGCATCTACGTGGAGGGTGTGGTAGGTGGCAGTTATCTTGTCAATACCCATTTGATGACTGATTTACGCCAATACTTGTGTAATTTCCATAATTATGTTGCTTCTTGCAACATTGTGCCCAACATTGAAGTTCCAATTTGCATGAGAAATGCCGTAGAACTACTGCTTGACTAAGTTGGAGAAAGTGGTTAGGTTGTTGGCTTATCTGATGAAGAGAAGAGTTGGTTCTTCAGCTTGAGACCCACAAACTTAGTATATAGGAAGAATTCATATATTAACATTCAACCTTATATACCCATTAGATTTTGTAGGCAATTTGACTTCTATCAAGCTGTTGTGGGAGCACCTGGCCAGATTTGAGGCACCGTTGGTTCCTTGCAAGATGCTCAAAATGCTTGGAATTCTATCAAGTACTTAGCACCGGGGCTTGCTTTGGCTACCCTCATCTTCTAAATCCTGGATGCATAAGTGGTTTCACACAATGATATGTAAAAAGTACCATTGCCATTGTAGAGACATACAAGTAATCCTCACGTTAAATGGTGCCTTTCAACTGCTCCAAGAAGGTAAAAAAAGGTGAAAAAAGAGCGTTTCACCCTGGCCAACTTTGAAAATTAATTTCATGATGGAAATAAATGGCGAATTGGCTTATTGGCTGGGTCTAATGTTTACAAAACTCACTACTCCTTAGAGGTGAAGAAGATGAGGGATACTTGCCTTCTCCTAATGTGACTACAGAAGGATGTGTCAGGCTGTGAATGAGAACCTGCAGGAGAGGGAGAGTCTCGCTGAGGCTGGACGAGTTGGTAAAGCTGCCTAGACTTTGGATCTGCTTATCGCTTTGTTAGAAACAAAGTCTTGGCAGGCAAGTAGATAAGGAAGTTTGAAGAAGAGCAGGCCATTATGCGTGCCGCCGCCTAGGCTGACTTTGTTCACCGAAATTTACCACCAACAGAGGCACAATAGCTCTAAGTCTAGAAGAAGTAGCTCAGTCAACAGGGGCAACTACCGGGCTAAGGCCACCAGTGACATTGTCGACAAAACTCTAGCGGTCCCAATTCTTCATAAGAAGCTTTGAGCAATATGGTCAAAGTATGTAGCCAAAACCCCTAGTAGCAAAGGAGCTCCTTCAAAGAAGAGAAAGGCAGGAAGCCCTAAAACTCATCATTCTCAAAGGTTAAAAGGTGGTAACACTTTATTTCTTTGTATGGCACTATCATTTGATTTTTTTTCACTCTTGTTTTGATGTCTACATTTTGTCTTGCAACCTTATCAGCTCAAACTTCGACCGTGGGAGGATTCGCACAAAAGGTGGTTGAGATCGTTGAGGAATATGCCTCAAACGAAGGCGATAAGAGAGATAGTGGCTTTGATACTCCCACTACTAAAGAACGAACCAATAGTGATATTAATATTGAGTTTGATTTTGAAAAATATATGTTTGGCCAAGCAATGATGCCTGAGTCTGGGAGACGAGTTGTAGCAGATATGCAAGTAAAGTCCATTACTATGGAAAAATCTGGCAATGATGTGGGTGCTGCTACTACTATTGACAAAGCAACCGGCATCGATGTACCCAGGGAGCCAGTTTTGAAGCAAATGAGTAGCGGTGGAGTTCAAATTGATGATGCTGCTACTTCTGAAAAAGATGCTACCCCTCAGATCAAATAGCAAAAGATTCCTCTTTAAATTTCTGAGGAGCTAATTGTCAAAGTCTCGATGGAAGAGAGAGAAATCCCCAGATTGTCGAAGGAATTACGGCATATCCAACTCCTGAAGGTAACTTTTGACTTGAATATTTGGAAATTGAAAATTTTGTTCCAACATTGTAATTTGATCGCATTCATTCGTTCTTAGGTACCTGAGTGGATGAGAGTGCTGCTGTTGTGCTTCCCACTTCAGTAAGAAAACCATTCAGGTCACCAATCAAAGAGTCAACGGGGAGAGAGAGTCTTGAAGCTTTGATTGATTTAGATAATAGCTCCATCTATAGTGGATATTTCAAGGCATCTCCGAATGGTACTTTGAAGAGCGACTTGCGAAGGTTCATGGGAGACTTCTCCTTAGACTCACCAACCAAAAGTGTCAACAATGATTCAGAGTTATCATCAACACTCATTTTACCGCCCATTAGTGTTAAGCTTGTATTCATACCAAGTGTGATTCCCTTGGTAAGTTTGGATTTGGACTCAAGATCTCATGCGAGTGAACCTTCTGCGGTTGCTGATATGCGAAGGACTAATGAAGCACCAATAGCCGATGAAGCTTTGGATGTTCAGATAAAACCAAGCATTCAACCCATTGGCATAGTAGAAAAGGAAGCTGATATTAAGATAGTCCCAGCTGAGGAGGTTGTCGTGACAGAGCCAATCATATCAAAGATTGGTCCTCCTACTTAGAGGAAGTTGATTCTTAAAGATGAGGTTGTAGAACCTATGGAAGATGATACTCCTGCAATGCTAGTTGCTAGTGACTTGCTGCCAATTACAGATAGTTTCACAGCTCCCAAGGCCATGACACCTTCAAGAGTTCATTTCAAGGCCGATCAATCATCACCTATGAGAGTTATTGAAGATCTAGCTGTGCAAAAGATATCGGTTGAAACCTCTGCTACTGAAGGCCGAAAAACATTATTGAATGTTACAGTAACACCGCATACAAATAAGGATCTTCTGCCACTTTATCCTCACAAGGGTCATATGACTCACCTTCTATCGGCAAAGAAGTGTTGGCCACTCATGGGGGTGAGGGTACAAATGTTGAGAAGGAGATGATCGCTCAGGCTCAGTCAAATTCACAAAAGCGAGAGTCAAATCTTTCTAATCCTTAAGGAGCCTAGTTTGTTTGGCTATGCTCTAAAGCCCCAATTTGCTTTAAACTTTTCCATGAAGACGGTGATTCATAACATCTTAACCACACTCTTCCAAGTAGATCTCTATCCTGACAAAATCCAGAGTGCTAAAGCATTAGTTGATATGTTAATATCTTTTGGAGCTGAAACCGATTTAAGTGGGCTTCGCGATGCTTCTGTCATCTTTTTCAACAAGCTTGAACAAAAGGACATCTGGGACAAAAGTGTTAATCATGCCAAAGCTTTTCAAGATAAAGTGCTGAGGCATAGAATCTAACTGGCCACAGAGATTGAGAGCACTGAAGAAGAGATATGGGTAGCAGATGTAGTATAAGCCAAGAAAACACAGGAGATAGCTGTGTGTGTGACTGAGCATGAACATATACAACAGCAGATCACCATGTTACAGTAAACAACTTTTTTCTTTGGAAGATAACATTGATGAGTTGAAGAGATCCATCTCAGAGGGCAATCAGTGCAGAGATGATCTACTTAAGTATGCCGAGGTGAAGTGGATGGCTTTGGATGATTTTGTTTAGTTTTTGGAGAAGGAAATGAACATCGGACAAGATTGACATCAATACTACCCCTATAAAAGGCGCGTCTTGATGGAAGGTGTTTTGAACGTAAGAAGGCAACTGGAGAAATCCATGAACTAGAACTCTCTGCTATAGCTTCTATTTGGCTCTTATTATTTTTATTAGCCCTGGGGGCCATGTTTACATTGACTTCATTTTTTTTATTGAATCTCAAATGAATATCAATGGAAATTTCTTCTTATTTTGCTCTACTTTGTCATTGCATGGAATGTTTGGTTTAATTTTGTATGGATGGTTATACAGTTTGTATGGATGGTTTGGATGAAAGTTTTGGTTTGTTTTCTCAAACTTGTATGGGGTGTGACTTGCAATCTTTTGGATTTACAAATTAACAAAGAAAAGGAGTTATATAGGTGGACATAATCTGGTGCCAATGACTTGATCCTTTTGGTAAGAAATTTGTTTTTGGGTTTTGTTTGGGTGCTAGTTATAAAAGGTCTACAAAAGGACTTATTCCATATAATAGAGGGTAGCCAATTAGTGTCTACAAAAGACTTGTTCTATACAGTTGAAAGTTAGTCATGTGTGGTCCATAAAAAAACTTGTTCTACATAGCTGAGTTTTGCCATACAAGGTCTGCAAAAGAACTTGGTTTATACAGCGGGATGTTACAAGGGGTCTTGAAGGGATATAATCCAAGTAACGAAAGTTGACTAGAGGGCTAGTAAGTCTTATCCTCGTAGTCATTCTATACAAGTTTGAGGGATTTTGGTGAGGAGTCTTAGGTTGTGAGGCTTGGAACCAAAAGGTTTTAGGGTGAGAATGTACACTGCACATGGTTTATGTATGCCAATGATATTCAAGCATAGTATTTCTTTAGAAGTTTTCCATTGATAGGCATCATGCATCTGTCTCCTTTAAGTGTAAAGAGTGCGTAGGTGCCGTTGGAGTAGACCTTGTTGATGATGAAAGTTCCTTCCCATTTGGATTCAAATTTGCCTTTTGACAAGTGTGTGGAAAACATGGGGTTTTCGACTACAAGGACTAAGTCTCCTTTCTTGTAAGCTCTGTATTCGACTTTTTTGTCGAAAGACCCAGCCATACGAGCTTGATATAACTCGATGCTTTGTTGAGCAGCAAGCCTTTTTTCATCAAGACTTTTTAACTCTTGCAGTTTGAGCTTGGCATTCTTTTCTTCAATGTATTTGTTAATCACAGCTATCCGAAGCGAAAGGAGTTGGATTTGTAAAGGTATCACAGCTTCATAGCCATAAACCAAGGAATATGGTGTTGATTTTGTTGGACCTCGAACTGTAGTTCTATAAGCACATAAAGCTTCAGGAAGTTTGGTACTCCAACTCTATTTGTTACTAAAGACCATTTTCTTTAAAATTTTGCAAATAGTCTTGTTAAAAGCTTCAGCAAATCCATTAGCTTTAGTGTTATATGCCATGGAAGGATAACATTGGATTTCGTAATTGTCACAGAATCTATAAAATTCGTCATTGTTGAATTGAGGACCATTGTCGTGATACAGACGTTTAGGCACCCCAAAACGATAGATGACATGAGTTTTCAAGAAACTAAAGACAATAGCTGTTTTGACTTCTGTAAGGGGCATTGCTTCTACCCATTTGGATAAGTAATCCATTACGGCTATAATGAATTAATAACCATGTTTTGATGGTGGATTGATTTTTTCAACTATGCACAGTCCCCAAGACTCAAATGGCTAGGACGTGGATGTGGGATGTAGATATTCAGTTGGTTGATGAATGTAATCCCCATGGAATTGGCATTCATTACATCTTTGGCAAAACTGATAGCATTAGACACCATGGTGGGTCAATAGAAACCTAACCTTCGAATCTGATCCTAAAGCTTTGGTCCGGCTTAGTGAGCACCACATAAGCCAGAATGAACTTCTTTGAGTACTTGATCTGCTTCTCTTAGTGACAAGTAATGGAGAAGAACTCCATCATATAATTTGCAATAAAAAGTCTTTAAAGGCAAATCGAAGTGAAGTTTTAGAGCTAGTTTTTTAATACTAGTTCTGTCTTTAGTATTATCTTGTAAGACACCATGAAGAACATAATTAATAAAAGGATCTCTCCAATCTCTAAATGAATTTGGGAAAGATGAAATCCGACTCTTAATCATGTCAAAGCAATCTGCTATTGCTTTATGGGTATCGAGTGGAGGTAGAAGTCTTCTTTTGACTACTTTTAGAGCCATTTTTTCATTTTTAGGTGCCAATCCTGCTAGTGCATCTGCTTTGACATTTTGATGTCTTAGAATGTGGTGAAACTTAATTACCATAAACTTTTCCTTGAGTTCACAAGCTTTGTTGAAGAAGGGAAGCAAGTCTAGTTTCTTCATTTCATATTCAAGATTCAATTGTTTGATTACTAGTTACGAAACTCCATAGACTCCAAGCATATTGATGCCTAGTTCCAGGGCTAGTTGAAGACCTATAATCAGTGCTATGTATTTCACCATATTGTTTGAACATGGCTTGATTAATGAGAAAGAGTGAGGGATATAGAATCTTTTTGGGTAGCAGAAAATGATTCCAACTCTTGAAACTGGTTCTCTTAGCTTATTGGTTTTGGAAGTTTTATCAAAATACATGATCCAATGTAAGTTTGGATCAATGGTGGGTTTCCATAGTTGTTAATGAAGAAGACTGGCTTGTCAGGGAGATTGTCTTTGAATTCAGAATCTTTCGAGAGTGAGTGTTTTACCAGAAAGTTAGTGAGAGCTTGTCCTTTTACCGCCTTTGCAAAAGTGTATCTGATGCTATACTAAGAGAGAAGAAGAGACCATTTGGATAGACGATCACTCAGTGCTCCAGCTTTTGTCACAAGTGTCGTTAGTGGGTTGATGTTGGAAACCATATACACTACATCGGAGAGGAGGTAGTGACGTAGGTTTTGTATTACGCACATCAGTGTAAGACAATCTTTCTCCACTGAATGATAGTTATGCTCAGCACTAACCACCATCTGTGATAAATAATAAAGAGCCACCTCCTTACCCTCATCATTCTTTTGAGCTAATAATGCCCCTAGAGAGTGATCAAGAACTCGAATGTAGAGGAGGAAATGTTTGCCTGGAATCGGAGCTGAAAGAACCGATGCATTTGTGAGATATTGTTTGACATCTTAAAAGGCATTTTCACAATTTTTATCTCATACAAAGTCTACTCCTTTCTTCATCAGTCTAGAGAATGCTCTGCACTTTTTGAATAAATTTGAGATGAACTTACGGATGTAGACGAGTCTGCCTTGTAATCCCTTGAGTTCTTGGAGATGGCATCTTCAACATAGCTTTGACTTTGACTAAATCTAGTTCATTGCAACCTTTTCAAACTACGAATCTTTGGAATTTCCCAGAAGAGACTCCAAATAAACACTTCAAAGGGTTCATCCGAATGTTGAATTCTTGTAACCTCTAGAAGACTGTACGAAGATTAGTTAGATGATCTGACTTTTGTTTGCTCTTGACTGCCAGGTCATCGACATAGCATTTGGCAGACTTATACTACATGTCTTTGAAGGTCTTCATCATTGTCCTTTGTTATATAGCTCCAGCATTCTTGAGGCCAAAGGGCATGACCATGTAGTAGTACACGCCAAAAGGGGTTCTGAAGGATGTGTGCTTCTTGTCCTCCTTGTACATCTTGATTTGATTATATCCCGAAAACCCATCCATGAATGTCATCCTTTTAATCCGAAAGTGTTGTCAATCATGATTTCTGGTAGATGATGAGTCTTTAAAAATGCATATTTTTATATACATTTTGAACCATTTTAAGGACTTACTGACTTAAAAGAGCCTTATTTAGTGTGATATCACAGTTTCATGCATTTTCAATTCATTTTCGTATTTTCCTGCATAATTGATTATAAATCAAACTTTTTGTTTACATTCATGAAATCTGCTATTTTTGAAAAATCTATTTTTTGGAAAGTTTTGTGAATATTTAGTTTTCTCATGAAATAAATTCAAGTTTCATCATCATTAGTTTATTCACATAAAATCAAATAGATGGTGTGCATTTTTATTGTCATTTCATGAGAGATGGGCCCACAGTCATGCATTTGTAATCTTAGGGTTAAAATTATCTTTTCACATGAATTTACATTTTTTTTATAGGAAATTGATGATATGGGTCCCATTTTCAAAGAATTGAGGCAAAAAAATGATTTTCAAAAGAAAGGAGAGAAGAATTGAAGAGACAAAAAAGAATGAAGAAAAATTTGCAAAGTTAGCTTCACTGGATTGAGATTGTCTCATCAAAGGTGGGCCCTATCATTTGGCAAGTGTTAGCTAATAAAGATGGATACACTTTAGAATCCCAGCAAGAGAAGGAATCTCATCTCATCTCAAACTTAAAAGACTAGTTGGCCAAGAAGAGGACTTACGTAAAGAAGGAATGCCACATGATATGAGACCTTCTTTGAAAAGGAGTAGAAGAAAAAAAAGTATAAATAGGGAACCCCTCTCCCATACATTTCATGGAAGAATTATCCACCTCCTACCTCTAGATTTCTACTCTTCATCTCTCCCTCTCTTGTCTCTCCATTTTAAGTCATCAAGGAGGTTTAGCCCTAAAGCCACACCACCAGCCTTGAAGTGTCAACTAGTAGGAGGAATTCTCATCCATCTTAATATGTAATTGTTTGCTTTTTATTTCAATCTTTTGTAAAACAATTTCATGCTAGTAAAGTTTGTTTCTTTTAAATTGTTCTTATCTTTGATTGTTTAGTGTTCATAATTTTAGTCTTGTTTGTGATTGGGTTAATTTTCATTTTTGTTTAAATATTGGGATAGAATTGGAATCACAACTAGTAACTCATCCTAGTATTCTTTTTAATATACGTTGTTTCTTTGGATACATTGTATGTTTGGAGGCAATGCAAGATGGAGTTAAAGAGATTTGAATGAAGAAAGATTAGAGGCTAATTCTGAAATTTATTTCTACACAAAATGGAAATTTGTTATTCTCACTTAAATTGATGACCTAAGATGAAGAATAAGGCCTAAGGACAACACTTCTAATCTTTTTTAGCAAAAATTAAGATAAGGAATTAAAAGGAGCAATCTATTGCCTTTGACTTTCCGTCGTTTACTACCTTTGACTTCCTGTTATTACCACATTTGACTTCCTGCACTTTTATTTTATTTTCTACACTTTTGTTATTTTTCTTGTTATGTTCATGTTGATTTTAAGTTTTGTTTTTACATAGTTTGATGGTTGGATTAGAATTCATTGCATGTATTTTTACATCATAAGATTTTTTGCATATTTAAGTTACTGAAAATTTAGCTTTCAGATCTGAATTGAATGAAGACATTCGGACTCAATATACAAACAATATAACTTAAAAGTTTCAGCAAACTGCAGAAATAGTTTTTGACAAAAAGTTTGAAGTGGGTAGACCAGTCAAATCAGAATATTTTTCTTTGAAACTTAGCAATATTAAAGTTTAGGATGTGATCTTTCATTCCTCAGAATTTTAGATCAAAATAATTTTGGAAGGCTTGTGAACCAGAGGCTTAAACTTTGCTAATCAGTCAATTTGGATCAAAATTTCTACACAGAATTTTGCAGAGTTGTCATGTTTATGCATTTATAACTTTTTCATTTTAGATCCTTTTTCACTTCTATTTTTTTTGTTAGTTTCTTGCATCAATAAAACATGATTTTCAGCCATTAAACTTAGATTTATGATGCATTAGAATAGTTCAAATCATGCATAAAATTTACATCAGCATACTTGTTTTCCAGACTTGGAATTTTTCAGCATCTCATGGCATGCATTGCATTACT
Source organism: Sextonia rubra (assembly GCA_037013555.1). Taxonomy (NCBI): domain Eukaryota; kingdom Viridiplantae; phylum Streptophyta; class Magnoliopsida; order Laurales; family Lauraceae; genus Sextonia; species Sextonia rubra. The sequence goes on from JASUAD010000001.1 coordinate 80,223,062, forward strand.
AATTTTACTAACTTTCTAATTTTAATTGTGTTTCTAGTTTTATGTCTTTGATTGTTTTAGATAATTTCCAGGATTAAAGATCTTTCTAAATTTGTTTTAATTTAAGATTTTAAATTGGAAAGTTTTTTAGTTTTGGAAATTCTAATTTAGGAGAGTTTTTAGCTTATGTTTATTTTGTTTCTTATATTGTTTAGTTTAGTTAGTTTCTAATTTTAGCTTTTTTAAGAAGTTCTAACTTGTGTTTTAGTTTTGCAGCAACTTTAATTTTGTTTAGGAATTTTTAGATTTAGGATTTTTAGTTTATGAAGTTTTATTTATTTGGATTGTATTTGTTTAATTTTTATTTCTACAAAGCAGGAATGGTTGCATTTATTAGTTTTTAAATTAGGCTAGTTTTAGATTTTTATTTGGGACAGGTACAAGTTCAAAAAGGAACCTTTAAATATATTGTTCCCTGTGGATCGACCTAGTCTCACCAATTTTTATTACTACATCACGGTTTTGTACTTAGAACTTGTCACGACCCGAGTCCAGAGATCGGGGGTTAGCGAAAAACTAAACCAGTGACACACGTACTCCCGTGCACGTGCATCCAAACCCAGTCCAGATGCACGCACACAAGGGATCTAACACGTGCGAACTAAGCGTACGTGGAAGCTGTACATATCATAGCAAGCAACAAATGAAAAAGCGGAAGCCAAAACAAATACGGAACGAAAGACAAAGATAAATACGCTGATATAAAATCCGAATACACACCCAAAATCATGATATACAAATATACAGAGTACAAAGTCCAAAGTCCAAAGTCCAAAGTGCCCCAAATACAAATCTCCCAAAATCCAAAAACCCAAAACAGATGGCCGCAAAAAGATATGCATACACGCACTCGGCAGAGATGATCAGGCCCACTCTGCCAAACCGGAGGGTGCCTCTAAACTCGGCCTGCAGCCTCCTCGACCGCCGGGGAGTCGGGCAAGGGATCTGCGCCTGCAACACCACAGACAACACAAATGAATACAACGATCCAGCAAATACAAGTAACAGGGATGAAACACTCATAGTATCAAATAGAATAATGACAGAAGATTAAATACAGAGTTCCATCTTAGTATGCTAAGCAAATCGTGCATAGGAGTAAAGCATGATAAGTGAATCAAAGCATAGAAATACTGAACTAGGTGGCTACTACATTAACAGTATTCTCTTAAATAGAGAGCAGAGCAGAGCATAGGAGAACACCACTGACCGGGCCAGGGTACAAGTGGGTCTCGGTTTCCTGGGTTCCGGGGTCCCAAGACAAAGCGACACTGCAGTGATACAGAGATACAGAGATCTAAGCCAGAGGTAACCCCGTCGGGCATCCTAGGGCTGAGGTTGAGTAGAGCCAGACTAATACCAATCAAATCAAATCCCAAAAGAAGGGAGATTATCCGCTTTGGACTCACCGATGGCAAAGACCGGATCTTATCCTCACGTATTAATCTCTAGGCAGAGCCACCAGGGAATACCCGATAAATCAGAGATATACAAAGCCAGAAATAGACAGAGCATAGCCGGAATATAGATCCTAGCATAGATTAAGTCAAAGCGCAGCATAGATCAAAGCATAGTGCAGATCGAAGACTAAAACAGATATACAGGACGAAAACAAAATGACCTCGTAATGCATAGACATAGATTTGCAGAACAGAGGGCAAAACTGTAAACAATATGCAATGCATCTTAGATTAATAAGGAATCAAGGTTAATTACAAGCCAACACTAATCTAGTTGTTCACTGTCACTAACCGTGCATGTTGGTGTAGTTTTAAGTTATTCAATGCACCATTGCCATCTAAGTGTTGCACTAAGTTCCTTACGTGCACTGAAGTCCCTTAAACCAACACCCATGGGGAGGTGCTTAACAGTAATTCAACGCTCACATGAATAAGTCACAGCCTAACAAACTATTCATGCGATCCGACAAATCCATTGGGCCGGTTTACGTGTATGGTTCCTTGTATATAAGCCCTACAAAGTCACACCATTATCCTCAGTTTAATTCATATTTTTCAGGTTTTATGGTTTAGCCATGGGTGACCTACGGCTTAGCCAAAGACATCTTACGCGCTAGCCGTAACATGCACTATGGTTGAACCATGGTTCCCTTCGAAACACAGCTAAACTGGTCATCTTCCACCTCTGATCTGATACCTTTTACGGCTGAGCTACGGTTCAGTATACGGCTTAGCCGTAGACCAATCCACGGCTTAGCCGTAGCCACACCGTAGGAGTATTGTATCGGGAAAGTTTCGACTGATCAGAGATTTAATTCACGGCTAGTTCACGGTTGGGTCACGGCTAGCTTACGGCTCAACCGTAGGACAATCTACGGTTCAGCCGTAGCCTAGCCGTAGAACAAAACTCAAAATTTCAGGTCTCTGGAATGTGAGCTGTACAAGGTTACGGCTTAGCCGTACAATACAGAGAACCAATTCGGGTTGAGTACAGAAACTGGAATTTGGTACAGAAATGTCTCAAAACAAGCTCATCTGATCCTAACATCTTAGAACTTGGCTGTACAACATTCTATACAAAGAATAAGAATGAATCAAAGCAATCAAACAAAACACCCATATGTGTTAAACAATCCTGTACTTATACTTGCCTCAAAACTCTGTCAATCCACTGAATCAAGCTCCAAATCAACTAAAATCAAAGCAAATCAAAGAACCACACAACCATGAGAATACAGAAATAGAGTGAGAGAAGGATCCAATTGGAGAAGAAGAAGGGAAGAACCCACTTACCCAAACAAAGACAGAGAAAGAGAAAGAGGGAAACCCCAATTCAAGATGGGTGCAAAATCCCAACACCAACCAAGAACGAGAAGAGAAGAGAAGAGAAGAAAAGAGACTGAAGACGTGGAGCTCTCCTTGCATGCACGTATCGAACGAAAATGAGCAGGGAGAAGACACCTGGGTCCTGACTCATATATATAGTTTCTGGAAGTTTAAAACACAGTCCAAGAAATTTGGTTATTTACAAATCGAGTCACACGGGGGTCCAACTTCTCCAATTGACTCCAAATGGGTCTGAAATAGTTACGGAAAATAACGAGCTCAACAAAATACACGTGCTGACACCAAGATGATGCAAATATGATGCAAGCAAAGCAAAAGAAAAATTACAAAAAAGGGCTTAGAACTACCTATCTCAGGTCAAAAGTTACTCAACTACCTATTCAAAACCCGAAACCAAGTCCGAAAGAATAAAACAACAGAAAAACACACTAATGAACCACTAATCCGGCTCAAAGGGGATCGGAGTGTTACAGAACTCACGATCACTGAGCATCTGGATGTAGTCCTTAACTTGGCATTCAACAATCCTAAGGTTTATGTGCCTTTGGTTTGGAACGTGCTTGTAACATCTTCATTACAACATTTGTAAATTTTTTTTATGGGTCAACACCTATAGCTGAGCTTGCCAAGATTTTGTCACCTCTCACATTTCATATATAAATTGTAATGATCTTAAAAGATTGTTGGCCAGTAAAATCCACATTGCAAAATTTTTATAGTTGTCTTTTTGGAGCTGAAATGGCTTTTACATGTATGATCATTGCTGAAAGAAATGATTGAGTAATGGTCATGATGAGGAATGCATTTCTTGATAATTTGATTAGGATAGTATTTGAATAGGTAGGGGTTATTCCAGAAGAAATACTTGACCTTAGATAGAAATTTGAACCGTTCTTGTTTTGACCTATGAGTAGGCATCTCTCCCGTATCAAGGTAGTTGACTATATTAGCAAACCAGGGGAGTTGAGAAATACTAAGCAATTGTTCATTAGGAAAACTTTCATTAAATGGAACATCATTTGAGTTTTCTAGAGGTGACCTTGAGAGATGGTCTGCTACAACATTTTCACAACTTTTCTTATCTCAAATCTCTATATCAAACTCTTGTAGCAAAAGGATACATCTGAGCAAATGGGCCTTGGCATCCTTCTTTAAAAGAAGGTATCTTAGGGCTCCATGATTTATGTAAGTAATGACTTTGGACCCTATCAGGTAAGACCAAGATTTTTTTAAGGCAAAGACCACAACTGACAATTTTTTTCTCAATAGTGGTGTAGTTTAGTTATGCATCATTTAGGGTTCTGGCATAGTAGAGCACATTGGATAGCTTCTTTACCCGTTGGCCCCAGATAGCTTCGATAACAACTGTGTATCGAATAACTTAAAACTATATCAGCATGTACGGTTAGAAACACTGGACAACTAGGTTAGGGTTGGCTAGTAAACAACCTTGTTTCATGGTGATAATTTAAATCGCATTGCATATTGACTTTGGTTTTGCCCTCCTAATCACGTGGTAAGTGTTCTGCGCTGTAGCAATGATTGGTTAATCCCCGAGGACTTTGTCCATGGTATATCCTGGGCAGAAACCGCTGACTCCATGTTCTTATCCTTGCACTGATTAGGAATTATTGCAAATCTATTGCAAGCCTTGAGTTCACGCTTGATCTTCGTGTGATGCACACACTACTGTATTGTTTGTTGTGATAAGACATGATATTGCTTGACCAATTGACACGGACATGGATTGATGTGCATCACATGACTTGATTGATCTTATTTATTTGGCACTATTTAGCCTCAGCCTCAGGATATCCAACGGGGTTGACTTTGGCGTAGATTGTGTACCGCCTCTGCAGAGTGCTACCGTCCTGGGATTTCGAACCCCGGGAACTAGAGACCCATTCGTACCCTAGCCCGGTCGATGGTGTTCTCGTACTGACTGCTTTCGTAAGGGAGAATATGGCACACATAGTAGCCACCTTGACAGTACGTCTGTTTATGATTCTGATAGCATGTTTATTCATATGCACGATTTGCCTAGTATACGAACATGCCCACTATGGATCTTTACATGTTAATTATTCTGATAATTGATAGACACAATGCGTGTTAACTTATTATTGCTTATACTTTGCTGAGTCATTGTACTTATTAGTTGTTTTTGGTGTTGCAGGCTTAGATCTCTCTCCCAACCCCTCGATCGGTTAGACTTCAGGAGAGGCACTTGAGGCCCCTGTCTGGGCTAGAGGAATGGAGTTGATCCATTCCCTGGAGAGTGGTTTGCATTATATTAGTTTTGTTGGGTTGTAGGAAGTGACATTGATTTTGGTTTGTACTCAGGGTTTGGGTCATACATGTATTTTGATTCCCATGACTGTTTCCCCCTATTTTGATGTACATTTTTGTAAATCTATTTAATCTTTTGTAGTCATTGTTCCTTTTATATATCCTTGTATTATGCAATGATACTTACAACTTCCGCGTACACTGTGTTTGCACGTGTGAATGATCCTTTGTGTGTGTACACGTGGACTAGGTCTAGGCGTATATGTACAGGAGTACATGTCACTGGGTAGGTTTTTACTAACCCCCGAATTCTGGGCTTGGGTTGTGATAATTATGATGGTCTTATATGCCTCTATATTTATTTAACCGTCGTGTTAACAGTACTACCCTTGGTGTTAAAGGTAGTGAACCCAATCCCAGCACGACTGTCGATGCATCCCCGGAGGGTACCCCAATGGTACCTAGGGGTTTAGAAGAGTGGAAGGAAGGCGACATATGCTATTAGTCGTCTTACAAAAAGCGTCAAAAGGGGTTTTGTTGGGTTGATGAGTTTAGTGATGTTTGGACTAGTGTTTAACATGACTTCCTATTTGTTGGACATCAATCGATGGACATGCGTTCGATATTGTATGAATGACTTGTTAAGTGAATTATGGTTATGTGTGTTGGGAATGGATAAGGACTTTAAGTCTATTTTATGATGGTATAATATTCCTTGTATGTATTAATTATGATCATTACAGGTGTATTTCACCGGTTTCTACTTTATGTTTGAAATTTAATCCACGTGTTGTTGGACATTCCTCACATGTTCTTATGGAATCTCCCTGGTAGTGATTCGTGTGTGTCTTCACGTGGCATGGATTGCTACGGGATTGTGTATCAACACCTTGATGGCCCATTCTAATTCTTAATTCCCAGGATTGGGGTGTGACAATTATCGGATGCGATGTCATTTTCTTCTCCATCATCCTCTTGGTTTGTTCCACTCCCTCAAGCCATGAAGATTGAGTATTAATGGGGTTTTGCTGAGTGGTTGAACTTCTCCGTCATTGACATCATCTTTTAAGTCATAATCCTATTCCGGGCGATGCCTCTTGTGAGTCACCAAGCTGGTCTTGGTTGAACCTTGTTTGCTAGTATGATGTTCTAGTCGAACTCTTTAACTATCCATTGCTATGTTATTGTTTATGGTCAGGAGTCCATGGCCATTTTTGGCTTGAAGTGGGCCACCATTGGCTTGGACTCCATTGGTTGTTTCATGCTACCTTATGAATAGGCAGTGATGAGACCCCAATAGTTTCTTCTTGATTTTGCCTGGCCTTTTTGTGATGTAGCTGGTTTTTAAGCTTAGTTGATTGTTTTGGCCATTTAAGGGCAAGTTGTTGAGTTTAAAACCTACTGCTGCTGCCTGTGAATCTTCCTCCTTTTCCTCATGTAAAAAGATAAAAGGGATTATTCTCAAGCCTTCTGAGAGACTTGTTTTGTGAAGATGTTGTTCTCATCCTTTGAGGCTTCGGGGACCATGTGTTGCATCTAGGGATGGTGGCCTCTCACTGAATCTTCTTCATTTGCCCCCAGGTTTTTCTTAGGGCAAGTTCGATGAATTGAACCATTTTGGCCCCAACTTTCTCCTTGATGATACAAAAGTCATGGGAAGGGTTGCTCCTTTATGTGGACGTCTTGCTCTTGGTGGGCTGCCTTTTAGGCTTTAGGTGTACTCCAAAGGGGTTCTGGGCATATTTGGATACCCAAGGTTGGAGTAGTTCCACCATGCTTTTAGGCATATGGCTAATTGTGGGTGATGCGGCTTTCCTAGCTGGTGCGAGACTGGAAGATTGAGACTTGATTTGAGCAAGTGCTCTCTTCAGTGTTTGCCTGCATAGGCCTATATGGGGTTGAGTAAGACCTAGTGACTAATAACTTGAAAAGGATTTCTTTCACCTCATTGAAGATGATCACTACTGGAGCCATGGCTTATGCTTTAAAATAGGTTTATTGAATGAGTTTAGATAACACGACCTTTTTCTCTTTGTTTTTAAACCATTTGCATTCTGATACAAAAGGAATTGCCCTAAAATGGGAAAAAAAAGAGTTAAGGATCCAACTCAGTTGTACTGCTTGGCATAAATACAAGCATAACCAATTTGAACTAGATCATGTGGACTCCGTCTAATCTAAGGGTTAATATGGGCAATTAAATGCTCCCTATGTTACAAGGATAGACTTTCCAGAGGTGCAACCTTTTTCTCTTTGTTTCAAAGGCAATCACGTTTTAGATGTGAAAGGAGTGGCTTTTAAAGGGGAAAAGAAAGAGTTGGGGTCCAACTCAGTTTGGTTGAAGTACAGGGCATGAATTCTAGCACAACCAACTTAAACCAAGTTATGTGGACTCCATCTTATCCGAGGACTACGCTGGGTAATTAAATGCTCGTTATGCCACAAGGACAGACTTTCGGCATCAGGTGACCCTTTCTTGATTAACCTCAGAAGGGAGTAAAGTGATAAGCCACTAGTCTTAGGAGGGTAGCTCATCAAGGCTGTACTATCATTTAGTGGAGGGGAAGATGCCATATCTCCATAGTTAGAGAGGGGGGGGGGGTGGTAGTCGAACGTGCATGTCGGAGATCAGCTACTCACCAAGCATTTTTATTGTTTTTCTTCTTTTCTTTATTTTAAGTCTCAATTAAACTAGAGTTTGTTTGATTTTTCTAATAGATGGTGCAAGTCTTTTGATGTTGTCAAACTTATTGTGGGGTGCCAATCTTTTTTGTTCGCCTGAAAATGGTGCGAGGGACACACACCGACGGCGTAAAGTTCCTCACATATTTTTCATGCAACTCCCCTACTTGATCTCAGATAATCTAAACTTGGAAAAAGGATTACAAAAAATGTAAATGAAAGAAAATTGAAAACAGATGGAAGAAATGGGAAGAAAGGAGTAGATGACTGTCCCAAGACAGTGGCCGGTTTCTTATTTTTGACCATGTGTTGCCCCCTTTCCAAGTCAATGAAGCAATCTTCGTAGTCTATCACTCCTTTTCTAAAGTTAGTGGAGTACTAATCTTGAGAGGACTCATGGTTGTTTAAACCAAGTGAAGTGTCTAGGATAATGTTGCCACTAAAGTGTCAGTTCCTAATGACGAACATGATTGAGCTCATAGACCCTTTCAACTCCAAAGCGTGGATCAAAATGGTAGAATCGGTTGCGGTATGGGTTGGCCCTGAAAACCGATACAATATTGATATCGATTGTGGTTTGCAGTCCGTTGCAGGTGATGTGGTGCGATTTTTTTTAGTTTAGAAAAATTTGAAAAAATATATCCAAAAAATGCAAAATATTAGAAATTGCTAGAAATAATATTTTTTTCCATTAGTGACAACTATAAATCAAATTATGGGTCCCCTAAATTATGATCTAGTATCACTGTCTAATCTGAAGCAATATAATTTTGTTTACAATTAGATTAATTTAGATGCATTTACTAAACAAGTTAGAATACATAAATTTTATAAAACACAACAATAATTATGACTTATGAACTATCATTAGTATAAAATTTAAGAAAATAAAGCTTGGACTCATCACTCAATCATTAAGTATGTTGTGACTTGTGATTTCAAGAGTATCAAGATAACATGTTTTATTATGATAATATGGTAAAATACAAAGCAATGGGATATTTATGATTTACTTCAAATGATGAAAATTTTGATATATTTGAAAGGAGGAAGAAAGAAGGAAAATAGGAGAAAAGAAAAAAAAAATTAAATATAGTGGGCCAATATTTACAAAATATTGGCTGATATATCAGTTAGGACCTATAATTTGAGATATCGCTCGATAATATCCGATATTTTGGGGATTTTTTAACAACGCGATACCAAAATCAATAACATCAAATTTTTTTACTGATATGGGCCAATACCGGTTTGTATCGGCAAAGAATTTAAACCATGCTCCGAAGTGAAGAAGGTGAAGAAAATCTCAAAGGACTAATGTCTTCAATGATTTATTGTTGATTCCTATATGATTTCAAGGTACTTGTTTGAATTCTCTAAGTGTTTATTAGAGATTAAGTACCTTGTTTCTTTTTGGGATTTTTCTTTCTGACGATGTCTAGACTCTTGATGCTAGAACTCTCTTGATGCTTTTTTTGATATTTGTCTATTTGGTTGTCCTTCTGAATCAACACCTTGAATACTTGGTTAATCAGTGAATGCCCTAAGAAGGTCACCCATGAGGACTATTTATAGGCCTTTAAGTCCCTCCAATCTTTGAGGAAAGGAGTCATTCAAGAGAAAAAGTTGGATTTTCGAGGAGTAACTGACTATATGTTTGTTCAATTGGCAACTCTCCTTTTGGTCAGCTCTCCCAAACTGTCAGCTAAGATTTCTTCCTTTGAATCATGCTGATGAGCATGAAATCTGCCTTGGAGATATTTGACTAGATCTGGATCGACTATTTGCTAAGTTGTTTTGATCAGTTGTTTCTATTTTGATTTCAGCTACTGTATTTGTTTAATTGGCTACTAGCTGTTCCATTGGCTACTGCACGCTCAGTCGGCCACTGCACTTATGTAGTCGGCCACTACATCTTTTGCCTTTTTTTTTTTTTTTTGAAAATTTTGACTCGTTTTTTCTTTAAAAACTTTGAAAGAACTTGCTAACTTTTTTCTTGAGCTGTTTAGGCCCTGTTTGATGTATTTGGACTTGGTTTGGCTTGCTCAGCTATTTTCTTGCTTGAATTTTCTTCTAAGTTTTTGTCAAAACTTTTTGTGTATCAACAAGGTAATGAATGTGTTGGTTGCTAGACATAAACTCTTAATGATAGCAAGGCATACTTCTCTATTTTCTTATTGGAATCAGTCCCTCATCATTAAAATGGCATTGTAAATATCTGTCGCCTTCAACAAATCTTCACATTCCTTCAAAACAACATAAGTCCACTTCTCCCAATCCTTTTAAGGGACAAACCACCCTCTCAGGAAATGATTACCAACCCCCCCACTACCGTCATCAGACAAAACACCAAGACCAGCGGTGCGAAGTTGTGTAGTCTGGTTGCTATGAGGAAGAGTGATGTGATTCGGGACCAACATCTTTAAACAACGATCCTTGCCTCGGAAAAGTAAGGCAGCATACTCAAAAAGTTACCAATCTTGTAATGGGCTACAAACTTCCCCCACTTCAAATCATCATGCTTAGGAGGGATAGTGGGAGAAAGCATCATTAAAACAGGGCCTATTTTGCATTAGAATGTAGTAGATAATTTAGTCCTCACACCTTCATTGTTCATATCGTGAAATAGTATGAAGTCATGACTCTGATCATACTGGCAGTCATCGTTGTCACCAACAATGTAGTCCAGTTTCCTCAAAAAGACCTATTGGTCATCTTTCCATGGAAAATCTCCGAGAATATCTTCATAAACTTTGAGATCATGGGTTATTAATAAGTGCTCTCTTAGTCCTTCACGGGCCTTAACAACATGTGCATCAATATTCTATTTCATTTCATCATCCCTAACCCTAGCTTCATGAACCATAGCCTTGGGAGAAGGTGGTGTCCCAGAAGATGAATTCGCAGACTTCTTGCTCGTTGAAGATGCAGGCTTAGCAATATTCTTTCCCTTATCTATAATTGAGGAGAGGAGCAGAAAGAACATAAGAGAAGTGAGCCGGTAAAAGTCTTTACTAAAACTTTGGTAGCATCTTCCCTTAGTAAAAGAGGGGGCAAAGCCCAAAAAAAAGGGTATACTTACTTTTAAGCCTTGGCAGTGCAACTAAATGCACGCACAAAAGCTCAGAGATTAGGCTCTAGTCCAAGCAGGGCAATTAAATGCTCTCTGAAAGACCTTTGCGGAAGCAAAGGCAAGGGTATCGATGAACTCAAGTATGTAAGGATAAGTGCAGCCTGTAACACATCAAATATAAGCTTTGTGAAAAAAAAGGAACCCAAAAAAGAAACCCTGAGTCTTAGGGATTGATTCAACTACCAAGAAGAATGAAGCTAGTTTGATAAACTCAAGTAGCTCTCAACCATCCAAAAAGGTCTAAAGTACTTGCTAAGTTTCGGCCACCCAGTAAAGCTAAGAAAAAGCTAAGGGTAAATTGTCTCTTGGCCACTCAATAAAGATCAAGGGAAAGCCATCTTTCAGCTACCCAAAGGGGACAAACCTTAATTACCTAAAGAAGCTCAAAGGTTAGACCCGTCAGTGACTCCGGGAAGCTCAAAGGCTACAACAAAACACTCGACCATTCAAATTTAAAAAAGGTTACACAGTCTCATTGGCTACACCATGGCTGAACTTCAAATATCTCCAAAACTTGTGAAAAATCACAGGAAAACTCAAGGAAATTCTAGCCTACATCCAAATTAATCATGGTTCATCATCTTATGAAAGAAAGGCTATAAAAACCCTAGAAAAATCTAAGTTTCACTTTTCTTGCCTAAAGGAAAGCCAAGCAGTCACCACTTCAAATTCCAAATGAAAAACTTTGATCCATTCACCTTGCTTCAAGAGATTTTCAACAAAAAAAGGAAGAAATATCATGCATCTTGATTGCACTAAAAAATGATGATGAATGCAATGGAATCATGTCCAACGTTCACACATTCAAGCACATAGAAGAATGAGAAAATAACTATGGATCATCATTAAATTCCCCTTGTTTACAAGGGTTCAATGCTCTGACCTCGGGGATGTAGGTTGTTTATAAGTTTTGAAAAATTACAATCCCTCCCTCTGGTCTTAGATGTGATCCAAACTGGAAAAATTAAAGAAATTACATGAAAAAAGTGGTAAAATGCAAAAAAAAAAAAAAATAGAGGTAGGGAATTAGTGACCATGGCCTATTGTCACTAATAGATTGTAGCCGTTTTGGTCACTGTTTGTCTTTGTTTCATACTTATTTGCCTCTGTGATGCCTTTTGAGTGTCGAGATTGGTATCTTCTAACTTTAGGAACATTGGATGGTCACTAAGAATGTTGAATTCGATTGTAGAATCACTTACGATCTTTGGTAATCACCACTTCTTTATTACGGATTGCTTTTGTGCAAATCAAGAAATGGTGCTTTTGTATAAATAATTGAAGCCAAATAGTGTCATTCTGATCCTATGATTTTCAAGAAATAAAATGAAGCCTAAAAAGGCTTATTCACAACCTTAGAGATGGCCTAAAGCCCCTTCAAGTGGGAGAACCTAAGAATCGTAGTTTCATCAATTGGAATTTCCTTGTGCTTGATGGCTTTGAAACTCATCTTCTCTAAGTAACAAACATGTGTATCTACCTCCCCTAAACTATTTCCCACCTTAATTGGTGAGAGGAAGAAGAAAAGAGGGTGAACTTGGAAGTTTGATGCTTGTGAAGCCTTTGAATTTTGGTTGGAACTCTTCGAACCTTGATTGGAACCTTTCCCAAATGCCTTAGCTTGCTTTTTATAGGATTTAAATGGAGTTGGAACAATTCTTGGCAGTTGAGGGAAGTTAAGTTTCAAAATAAAGTGGAGAAAACCATTGAAAACAGTAAGGAGTCACTTTACAGGTGTCGGTAACTGTGGCCATGGTCATAGACAAGCTCAATTTCAGGTTTTTGCATATGGGACCCGATTTCATCAGTTTGGGTCACGAACGATGTTTAGTCTTATGAAACTTGGAGAAATGTTTTCAAACACTATTTTGAGTGTATCATAGAAATTTCAGCATGTTTTGAGATTTTGAAGTTGATCAACCTTCCCTTTGACTTTTCATGAAAATGGGCAATTGTTTCAGCTGTTTGAGGCCCAAATGAGCTTGGACTGACTTAAAACTTCAAAGGATTGATTTCAAGAGAATCCTAAAGTATCCATCCAAATTTAGTGTGATTTGGATTTACGGAAGTAGGATTTTGTCTAGTGGCTCATTTGTTGCATGTTTTAAGTTAATGTCCCTTTTGTATTGTAGGCAGTTAACTTGTTTTTTACCCGAATGATGTTCAATTGATTTGAAACTTTGAGAAGTTAAAATTGAGAACATTTTAAGTCTCTAATCCAATTTTCATCACTTTGACCTTTTAGAAGTAGAATTTTAGTCGATGACCCCAAGGTTTTTGTGGGGGAGGGGGGGTGTCACCGATAAGCTGACATGTAGTTGAGGTAGGGTCATACGAAGTCCCCTTGGCTTGAAAACTTGCTAAGTAATTTTCATACATGACTTAAGCTTCACATCCAAGTTTCATCAACTTTGGTCACCAGGAAGCAGGACTTTACCTTGGGGGTCACAACCCAAAGTTGACATGTTTGTTAGACTTTGGGTCAGATAATGTCCATTTGACTTGAATTTTGTAAAGCTACTCCTGAATATAATTTGAGCTTCCTCTAAGAATTTTAGTTGATTTTGACATGTAAAAGTGTTAGCTGCCATAATGACCCCAAGGAGTTGGCAGATTGTCACTGAATTTGAGTTTAAATTGAAAAGAAGTCTAAATGTTTTAAAACTTTAAAGCATCATTTATTAGCATTTTTTGAAGTTTCTAAGTGATTTTTAGCCACTTTGGTAATCCAGAAGCTTGGTCTTGAGCCAATGAACCTTGAATTTAATGGTGGTGAGTTAAGTGATCAAATGAAGTCCACTAACTTTGAAATTCAAACTGCTACAATTTGAGCTCATCTGAAGTCTTCTGAGTGAGTTCCATCAACTTTAAACATTAGGATGCAGTTCTTGACTTGACATTACACAATACAAGGGTTTATGTGCCCTTGGCATAAAACTTGCTTATGAAGTCTTCACTGCAACATTTGCAATTTATTATGGGTCAACAAGTGCCCTCTCAAGGTGTAATGATTAAAGTATGACACTCATTATGCCTCAAAATAGCTAATCTATAGGAATGGCAAATGGTTTGATAAAAAGTAGTTTTGTCAAAGTAGGTTGTAAGCCTAGACTTGAAGTTTAAAAAAAAACATGAAGAGTTTGATGATGGAATTTGATAAAAACATAAAGAATCTGATTTTCGTTACCCTATTTTTCACAGATATCAAAAGTAGCATCTCTGTAACTGTGGGCAACACCCACAAAAAGGATTCGTGAGTTAATGGAAAATTTAGAACTTCATGAATTTAGTTTGGATTTCGAAAAGTGGATTTGATTTCACATAACCTATTTATCATAAATATCTAAAGTATCATTTCTGTGGGGACTGTGGGGAGAAACCACTCAATGAATCCTTGAGGTTTTAAGCAAAAAAATCAAGGTTTGGGTTTAAAGTGAATTTGTGTTTGGAATTTTCATGGATTTTGGTTTACTTTAAAAAAAATCGAGGATTAGGTTTTGACTTGGCTTTTGTGGATTTTGGTCCAAGTAATTTGAGATAGCAAATTTGGCTCAAAATTGGGTTTGACCCAAGATGAATTTGAAGTTTGGGTTGCCTTTGAAAGAAAAACATTTTTGTTCTTCCTCTTGAATAGAAATACCCAAAGTGCATTCACCATGCTGTGAGAAACCATATATATTTTGTCTTGAGTAAAACACCCGAAGTGGGTCCACATGTGCTATGGGAGTTTTTTTTTTTTTTTTTGGTGGAGTTGGGGGTGGTGTTGGGTTTGGGGGGGGGGGGGGGGGGGGGGGGGGGGGGGTGGGGTGTGGGGGGGTGGGGAGTGGTGTGTTTGAAGTGGGTGTGTAAAATACCCAAAGGGTGTCCATTGTGTGTTTGTGGGAATTTGGATGTTCATATTTGAGAGAGTGTGGGCTACTAAGCAATGGGTCCCATTGCTCAAATATCCAGAGGTAAAAAGTTTCACCATGTATTGAGAGGGATTCAAATCATTGCACAAGAAAACTTGAGCTACCAAGCCGTGGACTCCATTGCTTTAACATATTGCGTCTATGGGAAAATAGTGAAGTATCAGTGACCGTGGGCTTGAAAGAAGTAGCTGTGTTCATGTGGACTTAACCAAGCTGTGGACCTTATGCTTAACCTGGCAGTGTTCGTGAGTGAAGGGGCAATATGTCATGAACCCCACTGTACTTATTCGGAAGTGTTCGTGGGAGATAAGGAAAACTAGCGGTGACTGTGGAAGAGTAGGCCACTAGGTTGCGGGCCCCATTGGTTAAGGCCGCAGTGAATTTGGAGGAGGGCTTCGTGTTCGTGGACAAACCACATAAAATGCCCTAGCTCCTCTTTCCGCCTTTATTCTTATGTTTGAACTGACTGAAGAGCAGGACAAAAGCAAAAGCTTCCCTCTGCTTCTTTTCCTTCAATTCACAAGCACAAGCCATGGCTGGCAAGAGTTTTGAACTTCATATCCTTCTAGTTTTGACCATGACCAAATGTGGGTTTTGCTTGCTTGATTTTTTTTTCTTCGATTCGTCATTGCATTTTTTTGTGTTGACTTGTGCTTCCCATCTGCTCCATGAGTTTGCACTGAAACAATGCCAAATTCGCAATGGCTGCCCAAGGTTTTAAGGGTCTGTTTAACGAACTGGGTTTTTGCTCACGACGAGTAGAATTAGGGCTTGGCCCTTCTTCTTCTGTTTTTTCTTTGTTTGATGCAAAAAGAATGCTGCTCAGACCTTTGCCTTGGTGGGGTGATCAACCCAAAACTAGAATCTTGAGGACTTCTCTGAGTTGGACAGTGTTCGAGTAGACCTCTAGTCATAGTCTGCAAGAAACTCACGGTCACGGCCAATCTTAACTGTTTACTTCACTCTTTTTCTGTTGCTTTTGTTGTTGTTTAAGGTGCTTAATTTCCTCAATTCTTTGAGATGGACGTCATCCCAATCTCATGTTATCAAATAGGGTTGAGTTCCATGAACTTCAAAAGGTTTGTAAAAAAGTCATCCTCCAACAAACTTGTAGTGAACAAGCTCCGTATGAGGGAATGTAGAACTTTGGTGGAACACTAGGCTTCGCCCTTTCACCATTGGCTTAATGAAGACATACCCGCCCATTCTGTTTGAACACAGATATAGCCTGAGCACACACCTGCTTTTGCGGATAGTAGGAAGTTTAGGGGGTTGAAAAGTGACTACTTGCTTGATTCGTAGCATAGTGTTAAGTACAAATTAGGTCACCACTGCTCAGTGGGAGTTTTCTGTCTTCAGTAAACTAAACATATCTAAGATGCTTTTCTTTTTGCTTTTGATGAGAATCTCAAAAAACATGAGAAGTAAAAATCACATGACTGTGGGTGGCCGGTATAGGAACTGATGAAAATAGGATTAGCCTCCGGTCAAGTGACCACATGTAGTTGGAGTTTAATCACTATTGATACTTCAATTTTGATCTTTTTACAGTATCTTTTCTGGTTCTGACCCAAGGTGCACATTCCGAGTCAATTTGAGTGATGAAGACCATCTTTGTGGAAAACCAACAAACACAATATCAACTTCCGATCATAGATGACAATTGATGATCTTGTTTTGAAATTAACTTTGCATAAGAATATTTCCTTCATTAGCTCCATAGTCGCTAAGAAGAATATGTAACCACAAGAATGTCTAATGGTTCCATCATAGCAAATCACTACATGGGATTTTAGTTGCTGAGATGAAAGGTCGCAGTTAAAGTACATGTTTAAGGTATTTTATTTGTTTTTGTTGAAGGGACCATTGTAGGAATGTTGAGATCCTTTTGTCAGCTCCAAATTTGAACATGGAGAATGAAGTAATCTCCATAATTGCACATAAGTCTAATAAAACCATGGGAAATGATCGAAGATGATTGTCAATAGACAGACAACATTTACTTTTGTTTTCAATGCTTTGAATTAACATTGTTCTCTTTTTGAAAACATGCCATCTACCTTCACGTGCTACATTTTCATACATGCTAAGCTTGTTTGTGCTTTGTGATACATGTAGCTGCTATCATGCTTTATTTGTATTGTGGGTGCATTCCATGCATTGGATTCTACATCTTTAATTACCCGTTAAAAAAGGTCTTAAGGTGTTCGAACACCTGTTTGGACCAGGAGCCTCAATTTTGGGACTTCAATTCTGGGCTTTAAGTGTGCATTGATGTCAATTCTTGGTCTTAGAACTGAGTATTATTTTCTCTTTTTGGCCATTTGCTAAGGGGAAATGCTGCCGAATTTTTGGTGAAATTTCATGACTTAGCCATTTCTGCTATTACTGATGTTCTTCCTTCTCTTTCTCTCTCTTTCTCTCTTTTCTAGATAAAAAAGGCAAAGCACCCACAACCTCAACTTTCGGCACATCAAAAAGCCATTTTAAGGGCACTGCTGCAAGTAACCTTGATGCAAGAGACACAAATGAAGTATTTGCCACTACTTTGAGAAATTAGAGGACCAGAGCCCTGGCAGTGAGAAATTGGTACACTTATTGGTGTTTAGCCAATAACACGCTTTGGTTGAATAACAATCAAGTGGCCCTCGACAAACCCTGTTTCATTTGGAGATACTACGAGGGAGTCAATGAAGCTGCCAAGTGAGAGTATATGATATTGCTACGTGGATACTGTTGGAGCTTCTCATGAAGCGATTACTACCTAATTTTTTAAGAGATATTCGAGGGTAATGAAAATGACCACGACCATCCCTGCAAGGATAGATCCATTTTCATGGATAAGGCATTATGCCCATTTCAAGATAGGTAAGTTCATGCGCCAGCATCCATACTAAATATGAGATAGAAACGTTGGACCCATGCACCTTAAATCTTGAAGCAGGTACTGTAATCTCACAATTGAGAATAGTTGGGCTCGGTATCCACACCGAAGATGGTAGTGCTTGGGTTGGTGAGAGGCATATGTCTCGTAGGTGGTTTAACTACATCGGAGAATGGCAAAACTAGACAACTTTGATCAAGTACCACTGCAAGGATTCTTTGAGAGCAGTCTACATTTTTGAAACTGTGAACGTCACCACCTAGAGGGTGCCTTGTGAAAACAGGAACATACGCAAAGCCATTCTTGAATTATACTATCTCATCACTAGCACTTCCATTACTCCCAACATGGAACTAGGATTTTCTTTATGGGAGATGAAGAAAATCTTCGGTTTATCACCCTATGTTGAACTTTATTATGAGACCATCCCATCCAATGAAGAATTGGACACCATGGATGATGAATTTCAAGCTGCCTATTATCTCCTCTTCACTCTCGAAGATTCGATTCAAATAAGCAGCCAAGGCTGGGTAAAATTGCCCTGTGGATGGATCAGTGAAAACCACTACAAGCCATTTATTTTCAAATGAGGGATACTACAAGTGGAAGGACGTTATCCCCTATGAAGATCCCTAGAAGACATCAAAGGTTATTTATCATGAAAAGCACAACTCCATGCTGTATATCTTTGCTAAGTATCCGGACTTGAAGATAAGTGCTGGTTTGCTGCATTTTTGATAGCTTGGCTATCAGATGTTCTTTTTATAAGTGCTGGAAGTGAAATTAGACTTGGTTGGATATACCCCGCACTCAGAATGGCTTTTGGGCATAGGCTTGCTCTTGGTCTACCTTTTGTGGCATACATGCCAACCGAGTTAAAGTTATCAGCCTTCACAGTCAAAGAGGGGAAAGCTTTCAACTGCTATTACTCTGAGCATTTGTTATATACCTAGTTTTCATATCACTGCAACAAACTTCATTCGCATAGTAGTGCACCAGGGAGTATCTATATGGAAGGCATAGGGGGTAGAAGTTGCTTGATCAATCCCACACTATGACCAAATTATGCCAACACTTGTAATTTTAATAATTATGTTGCCTCTTGCTCCTTTGTGCCAAACATTGAAATTTTGACCCACATAAGAAATGTGGTAGAGCCATTGATTGACAGAGTTGGAGAAGGTGGTCTAGAGGTTGACCTTTTAGATAAAGAGAAGAGTTAGCTCCATAGCTTGAGACCTGCAAACTTCGTGTACAGGAAGAATGCCTATATCAACATACAACCTTATGTACCCTCTAGGTTTTGTAAGCTGTTTGAATTTTACCAGGCTGTTATGGGAGCATCTGGCCATATTTGCAGCTTGTTTCTTTATAGGATGTGAGAAATGCTTGGGAATTTTATCAAGTATTTGGCACCAGAGCTTGCTTTGGCTATCCTTGTTTCCCTCAAGCTGGTTATACAAGCGGCTTTGCACAATGGTATGCAAAAAGCATCACTGCCATTGTGGAGACGTAGGTAAGCAATCCTCCCATCAAATGGCTCTTTCCACCAGTTTACAAGAAAGTAAAGAAGGTGGAGAAGGATTGCTTCATCCATGCAAAGTTTGAAAATTGGTTGTTTGATGGAAATGAATGGTGAATTTTATTAGTCGCCTAGTACGAAATTTGCAAAGCTCACCGTTATTGAGAGGTGATGGAGGCAAGGATTACTTACCTTCTCCTAATGTTACTGCAACAAGGATGCAGCAAGTTGTCAATGAAAACCTTCAGGAAAGGGAGAGTCCAATTGAGGCTAGGCTAGCCGATAAAGCTCCATTGGACTTCAGTGAGATTCTCATATTTCCAGAACCAAAGTATTAGTTCGCGAGTAGATGAGAAGATTTGAAGAGGAGCAAGCCATCATGCGAACAGTCATAGAGGCAGACTTAACTCGCAAAAATTTGCTAAAGACTACTACTACTAGATCATTGCCATCAGAGGCACATACAACTCCAAGTCCAATAGAGGCAGTGCAGTTAATAAAGATGGATACTGAGTTAAGGCCACCAGTTGTTCCATTGACAAAACCTTTAGTGGGCCCAGTTCTTCATTGGAAGCTTTTAGTGACATGCTCAAATAGTGTAACTAGAGGTCCTAGTGGCAAGGGAACTTTGTCAAAGAAAAGGAAAGCTGAGAGCCCTAGAACTCGTCTCTCCTAAAGGCTAAAAGCTGGTAACTATCTCTTTTGGGACCTTCTTACTTGTTCTTTCTTCTTCTTCTTTTTTTTTTTTTTTTTTTGGTCTTGATGTCTACATTTTGTCTTGTGGCCTCATTAGTTCAAACTTCGGCCTTGGGAGGAGTTTAGCAAAAAGTGGCAAAAATCATGGAGGAGTATGCCTTCGATGATGGTGACGAGAGGGGCAGTGATTTTGATACCCCCACCATTGAAGAAAGAATCGAAAGTGATATTAATATCAAATTCTATTTTGAGAAAGTCTTTGACTAGGTAATGATGCCTAAGTCCGGAGAAAGACTACAATGGACGTGCTTGTAGAGTCCATTGCTATGAACATCGAGCAACTTTTGAACATGTGAGTAGTAGGGAAGCTTATTTCTGTGCTGCTGCTGCGTTTGAAAAAGATTGTGTTCCTCAGATTGAAAACCAAGAGATTCCACCAAAGCTCTCTAAGGGACCAATTGCTGATGTCTCGATGGAAGAAGAAGAAATTCCCATCACTAGCGAGGGAATTATTGTAAAACCAACTCCCGAGGGTAAGCCTTGATTTGAATATTAAAAGTTGAAAATTTTATTCCAATATCTTAATTTGACTTTCCCCTCTTTTTTTTAGGTACCCAAATAAATGAAGGTGTCCTTGTTATGCCTCCATGTCAATGAGAAAAGCTTTTGGGTCGCCAATCGAAGAGCCTATGGGGAAAGAGGTTTTCGAAGCTCCAATTGACTTGGATAGCATTTCCATCCATGACAGATACTTTGGGGCATCTTTGAATGGTACCCTAAAGAGTGACTTGTGAAGGATCATGGAGAATCTCTCCTCTCTAGATTCACTAACCAGAAGCGTCAATAACAATCCAGAGTTGTCATTAGCACTTATTTTGTCACCCATATGCACTATGCCCCCAGAAGTGCCATGCATGATTCCTTTGGTGAGCTTGGATTCAGAGTCAGGATCACACACAAGCGAATCTCCTACACCTACTGATGTGTCAAGGACTAATGCGACTTTGGATGTTTTCATAGAGCTGAATGTTGAACTTGTTGGCATGGTTGAGAAGGAAGTTGATATTGAAATGACTCTTGTTGAGGTAGCTATTGTGAAGACTGGACCTTGTACCCAAAGGAAGTTAGTTCTTAAAGATGAGGCTGCGGATCTTATGGAGGATGATGTCCCTATTACACTTGTCACCCCCAACTTCACGCCACCCAGAGCTATGATGCCTTCACAAGTACATTTTAGGGCTGAGTAAATGACACCCACAAAATAGAACTGAAGGCCTAGCTGCTCTTAAGATATCAAATAAATCTTCAGTTGCCAAAGGCGAAGGTTCCCAAAAAGTACCATTAAATGTTTCGGTGACACCACATGCAAATTAGGATCTACCACTTTGTCTTCACAAGGATCGCACCAATCACCCTTCTTCCATAAAGAAGTATTAACTATTCATAAGGGTGCGAGTGTAGAGACTGAGAAGGGAGAGGATGATCGCTCGGGTTCCCAAGCTCAATCTAATGTATAGGAGCTAGAGTCAAATCTCTCCGCGTATAACGAGCTAAGTTTGTTTTGTGATGCCCCGAGGCATTTGCCTGCTATAAAGAGCTCCATGAAGATAATGATTCATACCATCTTGGCCAAACTCTTCTAGGGAGATCTCACCACCAATAAGATCCAGTACACTATCTTTTAGTACTGAAACAGACTTGGGTGGCCTTCATGATACTTTTGTAGCCCTCTTCAATAGGCTTGAGGAAAAGGAAAACTAGGACAAAGGTGTTGATCATACCAAAGCCTTTCAAGATGAAGTACTGAGGCAAAAAGTCTAGCTGGTTGAAAAGATTGAGAGCACTGAAGAAGATATATGGGCACTTGATGAAGTAGATGCCAAGAGAGCACATGAGATAAATGGGTATGTGACTGAACATGAACGTTTATAACAGCAGATCACTGCGTTGCAGCAGCTTCTCTCTTCTTTGGAAGATAATGCTCCTAGATTGCATAATACCATTGAAAACTTGAATAAATCTAGTTCAAAGGACCATTAGCACAAAGATGACCTTCTTGTCCATGTGGGGGCGAAGCAGATAGCCTTGAATGACTTTGTTCAGTCTCTGGAGAGTTAAATGAATATCAAGCTGGATGAGATTGACATCAACATTGTTATACCAGCTTATGCAAGCTATATCCTGATGGAGGTTATTTTGAACGTGAGGAGGTAACTTGAGAAATTCTTGGACTGATTCTCTTATAGCTCTTGTTTGGCTCTTTTTTTTTTTTATTTTGATTAGTTTGGATGGCCATGTATACATTGACTTCATTTTTTATATCGAAACTCAAATGAATATCAATGGAAATTTTATTCTGTTTTTGCTCCATTTTGTTATTGGAATAGAATGTTTGGTTTGGTTTTGTATGGATGTTTATGTGGTTTGTATGGATGATTTAGATGTATGTTGCTTTGTTTGGTTTGGTTCTCAAACTTGTATGTAGGTGTGACTTGCTATCTCTTGGATCTACAAATCAAAAGTAAAAAAATCATGTAGGTAGACATTATCTGGTGCCTACGTGTGAGGCTTTCTCTAGGGTCTATGACTTGATCCTTTTGGTATCAAAAAGGGTCAAACAAAGTAGACGCTATCCAGTTTCCATGTGTGAAGCTTTCTCTGGGGTCCTAACTTATTCCTTAGGACACAGATTTGGTTTTGGGTTCTGTTTGGATTTTGGTTGTACTGGGTTTGTAAAAGGACTTATTTCATACAACCAAAAATAGCCATAAAGGGTCTGTAAAAAGACTTGTTCTATACAGTTGAGGTTTAGCCACATAGGGTCTGCAAAAAGACTTGTTCCATATATCTGACTTTTTCTAAACAGAGTCCGCAAAAGGACTTAATCTAGACAGCAAGATGTTAAAGAGGGTCTTGTAGTGACATTATCTAAGTAATAAGAGTTGACTGGAGGGGCCAAAAGACATTACCCTCATAGTCATTTTGTACAAGTATGAAGGATTTTGGTTAGGAGTCATAGGTTGTGAGGCTTAAAACTGAAGGATTTTAGGGGTGAGAATGTACACAGTACATGGTTTGGGTATGCTAATGATATTCAAGCATAGCATTTCTTTAGGAGTTTTCCATTGATGGGCATTGTCACAACCCGAGCCCAGAAATCGGGGATTAGCAAAAAGCCAAACCAGTGACACACGTACTCCCGTGCATGTGCATCCAAACCCAGTCCAGATACACGCACACAATGGATCTAACACGTGCGAAGCAAGCGAACGCGAAAGCTGTAGATATCATAGTAAGCACAACAAAAGAGCACGAGCGGAAAACCAAAATGTGAAATGGGAAAAAGACGTAGATAACACACACAGATATAAAACCAAATACAAGACTGAGTACACACCAAAAGCACATGAGGTACAAAATATAATACAGAGCACAAAGTCCAAAGTACAAAATACAAAGTCTCCAAGAAACCAAAACACTGGTGATATGCAGGAACGCACTCGGCAGAAGTGATCAAGCCCACTCTGCCATACCAAAGGGTGTCTCTAGGTCCTGCCCTGCAGTCTCTTCGACCGCAGGGGAGCCGGACAAGGGATCTATGCCTGCAACACCACAGACAACCCAATGAATACAACGATCCAGCAAATATAAGTAACAGGGACGAAACACTTATAGTATCAAAGTGAATAAGGATAGAAGATTAAATACAGAGTTTCATATCAGTATGCTAAGCAAATCGTGCATAGAAGTAAAGCATGTGAAATGAATCAAAACATAGAAATACTGAACTAAGTGGCTACTACAATAACCATATTCTCTCACATAGAGAGCAGACAGAGCAGACAGATGAGAACACCACCGACCTGGCCATGGGTACAAGTGGGCTTGGTTTCTTAGGTTTCCGAGTCCCAAGACAAAGCTACGCTGCAGCAACACAGAGAACAGAGAACCAAGCCAGAGGTAACCCCGTCGGGCATCCTAGGGCTGAGGCTGAGTAGAGCCAGACTAATACCAATCAAATCAAATCCAAAAGAAGGGAGATTTTCCGCTTTGGATTCACCGACGGCAAAGGCCGGATCTTATCCTCACGTATAAATCTCTGGGCAGAGCCACTTGGGAATACCCAGCGAATTAGAGATGTACAAAGCCAGAGGATCAAAGCATAGTACAGACCGAAGAATAAAAAAATTATACAGAACAAAAGCAAAATGATCTCGTTATGCATAAACATAGATCACCAGAACAGAGAGCAAAACTGTAAGTAATATGCAATGCATCTCAGAGTAATACGGAATCAAGGGTAATTACAAGCCAACTCAAATCTAGTTGTTAATTGTCACTAACTGTACATGATGATATAGTTTTAAGTTATTCGATGCACCATTGCCATCAAAGTGTTGCAATGTCATTCTCACGTGCACCGAAGTCCCTTAAACCAACACCCATGGGGAGGTGTTTAACAGTAAACTAACGCTCACATGAATGAGTCACAGCCTAACAGACTATTCATGCGGTCCACGGAATCCATTGGGTCGGTTATATGAGTGGTTACCTGTATATAAGCCCTACAAGGTCACACCATTAGCCTAAGTTTAATTTCAAACTTTTTCCAGGTCTTACGGCTTAGCCGTGGGTGACCTACAGCTTAGTCGTCGACAGCTTACGGCCTAGCCGTAAGATGCACAACGGCTTAGCTGTGGTTTCCTTCAGAACACGGCTAAACTGGTCGTCTTCCACTTTTGATCTGATACCTTTTTACGGTTGAGCTACGGTGGAGTCCACGGCTTAGCCGTAACTTCACCGTAAGAGTACTGAAATCAGAAATTTTCGACTGATCAGAGTGTTAATTCACGGTTGGGTCACGGTTAGCTTACGGCTCTGCCGTAGAACAATTTACGGTTCAGCCGTAGCCTAGCTGTGGAACAAAATTCAAAATTCGAGTCTCTGGATTATTCTGAGCTATATAACCTTACGGCTTAGCCGTACAATACAGAAAACGAAATCGGGACAATTACAGAGACTGCAATTTCATGTGCAAATGAAGCAAAACAAGCTCCAATGAAGCCAAAGTGATAGAATTAGGCTGTAAATCATGTCAAGCATGTAAGAATAAGAGAATCGCAACAATAAACAATCTACCCATATGTGTTATACAGTCCTGTACTTATACTTGCCTCAAAGCTTTGTCAAACTACTGAAGGCAAGCTCCAATCTAACTAAAAACCCAAGCAAAGCAAAGCAACAACACATGCACGTATGAGAGCACAGCAAGGGAGATGCAAAATCCAAATTGGAGAAGAAGAATTGAAAAACCCACTTACCTCAAAGCATAGACAGAGAGGAGGGAGAGAGAGAACCCAATCGAAATGGGTGGAAAATCCCAACACCAACCCAAAGAAGAAGAGAAGTGAAGAGAAGAGAGAATGGACGTGGAGCTCTCCCTGGAGTTTGCTGCATGCACATTGAAGGAAATGAGCAGGGAGAGAAGACATCTAGCTGTTGACTCATTATATAGTTTTGGAGTTTAAAACAAAGTCTAATGAGTTTAAGCTATTTACGATTCAAGTCACATGAGGGTCCAACTCCTCCAATTGACTCCGAATGGGTCTGAAACAGTTACGGAAAATAACGAGCTCAACAAAATACACGTGCTAACACCAAGATGATGCAAATATGATGCATTCAAAGCAATTGCAAAATTACAAAAAAGGGCTTAGAACCTATCCCATCCCTGGTCAAGGCTACTCAACTACCTTTCCAAGATCCGAAACCAAGCCCAAAAGAAATAAACAACACAAAAACACACTAATGAGCCACTAAACTGGCTCAAAAGGGATCGAAGTGTTACAGGCATTATGCATCTATCTCCTTCATGTGTGAGGAGTGCATAGGTGCTGTTGGAGTAGACCTTATCAACAACAAAAGGTCCTTCCCATTTGGTTTCAAATTTGCCTTTTGATATGTGTGTGGAGAACTTGGGCCTCTTAACTGCAAGGATTAAGTCTTCTTTTTTGTAAGCTTTGCATTTGACGTTCTTATTGAAAGACCTAGCCATGCGAGCTTGATATAACTCGATGCTTTGTTGAGCTTGATATAACTCGATGCTTTGTTGAGCTTGATATAACTCGATGCTTTCTCATCAAAGCTTTCTAACTCTTGAAGTTTGAGATTGGCACTCTTTTTTCCACTGTATTTGTTTATCACAACTACATGAAGAGAAGGAAGTTGAATTTCCACAGGTATCACAGCTTTACATCCATAAACAAAGGAATATGATGTTGATTTCGTTGGACCCCGAACTGTAGTTCTGTAGGCCCACAAAGTTTCATGAAGTTTGGTACTCCAACTCTTTTTGTTGTCAGAGACCATTTTCTTCAAAGTTTTGTAAATAGTCTTGTTGAAAGCTTTAGTAAGTTCATTAGTTGCAGGGTTATTGTAGTGGAAGGACAGCATTAGATTCCGTACTTGTCACAGAATTTGTAGAATTTGTCATTGTTGAATTGAGGACCATTGTCATGATGCAGATGTTTAGGCACCCCAAAATTACAAATGAAATGAGTCTTCAAGAAGCTAAGGATTGTATCTGTTTTGACTTTTATAAAAGGCACTATTTTTTTCCATTTGGAGAAGTAATTTGTCACGGCCATAATGAATTAATGACCACGTTCTAATTGTGGATTGATTTTGCCAATGATGTCCATTCCCCATGCCTTAAATGGCCAAGGGGTAGATGTAGGATGTAGATATTTAGGTAGTTGATGAATGTAATCGCCATGGATTTGGCATTCATTACATCTCTTACAAAATTAATGGCGTCAGACACCATGGAAGGCCAATAGTAACCTAACCTTTGAATCTAATCAGGAAGCTTTGGTCTAGCTTAGTATGCAACACATAGGCCATAATGAACTTCTGTTAGTACTCGATTTACTTCTTTTGGTGACAAGCAATGGAGAAGAACTCTATCATATGACTTGTGGTAGAGATTCTTCGAAGGCAAATCAAAGTAAAATTCTAGAGCTCATCTTTGAATATTCGCTTTGTCATTAGCATTCTCTAGCAAGACTCCATGGAGAATGTAAACAATGAAAAAGTCTCTTCGGTCTCTGAATGAGCTTTGAAAAAGATGAAATCTGATTCCTAATCATATCAAAGCAATCTGTTACTACTTTATGCGAGTCAAGTTGGGGTAGAAGTCTTTTTTTTACTATTTCTAACGCCATTTTATCATTTTTGAGGATTGATATTGATGCTGCTAATCCCACTAATGCATCAGCCATAACATTTTCATGTCTTAGAATGTGGTGAAATTTGATCAACACGAATCTCTCCTTAAGTTCACAAGCTTTATTGAAGAAAGGAAGCAAATTTGGTTTCTTCACTTCATATTCCAAATTCATTTGTTTGATCATGAGTTGCGAATCTCCATAAACTCCAAGCAAATTAATGCCTGACTCCAAGGCTAGCTCAAGATCCATAAACAATGCTATGTATTCCACCACATTATTTAAACATGGCTTGATCAATGAGAAGGAATGAGGGACATAGAATCCTTTTAGGATGCAAAAAATGATTCCAACCTTGGAAACTGTATCTCCTAACTCATTAGTTCTGAAAACTCCATCAAAGTGCATGATCCAATATAAATCTAGATCAATTGTGGGTTTCCATATTTGTTCAACAAAGAAGATTGGTTCATCAGGGAGATTGCCTTTGAATTCAGAATCCTCAGAAAGTGGATGTTCTACCAGAAAATTAACGAGAGCCTGTCCTTTTACCACCTTTGCAGGGGTGTATCTAATGTCATATTGAAGGAGTAGAATAGACCATTAGGCGAGATGATCACTCAACACACCAGCTTTTGTCACAAATGTCTTCAATGGGTTGATGTCGGAAACCAAGTACACCACATTGGAAAGGATGTAGTGACATAGTTTCTATACCTCGAACATCAATGCAAGACATTCTTTCTCCACTGGATGATAGTTATATTCAGCACTAACTAGCATTTGTGACAAGTAGTGAAGAGCAACCTCCTTGCCCTCATCATTCTTTTGAGTTAGTAACACCCCTAAGGAGTAATCAAGAGCTTAAGTGTAGAGGATGAAATGTTTACCTGGAATCAAAGCTGAAAGAACTGGCGGATTCGTGAGATACCATTTGATATCTTGAAAGGCATCTTTACAAGTTTTATCCCATACAAATTCAACTCCTTTCTTTATGATTTTGGAGAATGCTCTGCACTTTCCAGATAAGTTTGAGATGAACCGGGGGATGTAGGCAAGTCTGCCTTATAATCCCTTAGTTCTTTGAGAGTTCTTAGGAAAGGCATCTCCAGTATGGCTTTGACTTTGACTGTATCTAGTTTGATACCACCTTTTTGAGCCATGAATCCCAAGTTTTTTATTAGAGGAGAGTCCAAAGAAACACTTTAGAGGATTCATTTGAAGATTGAATTTCCGCAATCTCTCAAAGACTTTGCGAAGATCAGCTAAATGTTTTGACTTCTGTTTGCTTTTGACCACCAAATCGTCGACATAGCTGTACACAATAAATTCATGCATAAATAAAATGAATGCACTAAAATTCATTGGATACAAATTTTCCTCCATTTAATGGGAGGTTTTATATTTAATTTGGTGTGGGTACATCATACTCCCAATCGTGAAAATTTCATAGACTGTTAATTACGACCCTAATGGAAAACCTCTAATTATAAGGAACTATAACTCAATAAAATTTAAAAAGAAAAAACAAGAAATTTTAAAAGAAAATTCTTCTGCTCCTCGCCTTCGCCACAAGAAAGTTGTCATTTGAATTCACTCGAATCTTCATGAAGATTGCATTTTTTTTTTTAATTTGAAAGAATGAAATTGGTGATGATTTTCCTATTATTAGTGGGCCATTATCCATATGGGCATTAGCTACAGGCCTCACTTTTAAATGAGTTGAACTCATTGGGCTGACCCATTATCTTAATAGGTAGACTTGGACTTTGCCTCCCATAGAGATTTCAAATTTTGAAATGTTGTTTTCTTAGCTCCTTTAGAAAAAGGAGTAGACTTGAGTTTCTTCTCATCCTTTATAATCTCACTATGCATCCTATGTGCATGTGAGTTTGAGGAAACTTTGAATTTACATCTTGGAAAGGAAGAACCACCACTTTGTAGAAATTGGCATCATAAGTGGGTATGTTGTCTCTTTTTCTTTTAGGTATGCATGTTTAAAATTCCTTTTTATAGTTGGAATTACATACCAAATATGAGATCATATACATATAGTTTTTATGTAATATGATTACCATAAAAATTACTCTAGTCATATTTGACTTGGGCAATATTCATAATTTGACTGCATTGTTCAATGGCTTTACTGCCACATTTTTATTGGCTATCAATTCATCTTCAAATAGTTATCATTCTGGTTGTATAGTGACTGTAATTTTGACCCAGTTTTAGCCTTTATTTAGGCTGTATATTGAGCCCAATTTCAGAATTTATTTAGGCTGATTTTATGCCTAAATTTCAGAATTTATTTGGGCTGATTTTATACCCAAATTTCAGAATTTATTTGGGCTAATTTTATGCCCAAATTTCAGAATTTATTTGGGCTGATTTTAAACCTAATTTCCAAAAATCATTCGGGCTAGATTCACCCCAGTTCAATATTTTATTTGGGTTGTATCCTGAGCCCAGTTTCAAACAATATTCAAGTTGAATTCAACCCAATTCTTGGACCCAATTTTCATACTGTATTTGGTCTGATTTTATGCCCAATTTACTTTCACCTTTTGGGTTGTTTAAATTGGAGAGTTAGGCTGTTTGTTTAGAGGGATTTAAGATTTTTAGGTAGGTATATTTGATTGTGAAGCTTCCTTTTTTGGGATTGTTTGGCTGTAAAGTTTCACCAACATGGTGGATTCTTGCATTACATACCCAATTATGTGACTCTGTGGAACCCTTTAAATTCTAAGAGCCCCTTTGGTATCACGTTTATTGATCATTGATTGGCATATTTATGCTAATGATTCCATAACTAAAAATTATATAGATTAGCCAACATTGTGAGCCACGTGATAACTGCAATTTACGTTCTAAATTCATCCAATTTGAAGGGTCTAGATGTCAAAGACATTTTAATAGGCCATTCAACCAATTGGAATTTTGTTTAGGGTCCACGTTGATTTTAAACTCAATGGAGAGAAAATTTGGGCTTAATTTGGACTTCCTTTTGGAGTCAAGTTCGGACTAAGCCTTAATAGAAATATTCAGAGACTCAGCTTGGTTTGGGTTGATACTATTATGATTAGTTTAGTTTGGTTACTGATAACTGGTGAATTGAATTCTCCACTCAGTTACAAATAAAATTGACTCCTCAAGGAGTTTGGTTTTATTTGTAATAAAGTCTTTCATTTGATGTCATGACATCCAACTCTCCAAAGCTATTCCCAGTGAGAATTTCACTATATAATAGGATTTCTTTCCATGTAACTTTTTAGTGACCATCATATTTATGCCTCTAATGGCAGCCAAATGATTTAACCATGTACAAGCCTCATCAGATTCGGTACTTCTTGGGGAGGACACAAGTTTTACTAGTTGAATATAAGATATAGATGGGCTTTTGCAACCAAAGATGTGATCTGACATATGTGATGACTGTTGTGACTAGATCACATCAGCACTACCAATATGAACACCCAACCATTGCGATTCTTTCATGTGATTGTAAGAATCAAATTTGCAAAAGCATAGTACAGACTCCATCACCTTAGGTTGTAACACGAGAGCTTTTTTTTTTTTTTTTTTTTGACAGCCTAAGGTTCCCATTACAACGATTTAACATAGTTTAATCACCATTTTAAACACCAATTTGAATCTCAATTTTAATTGGAGGGAAGACACCTTGAATAAGGGTCCGGGTCTCCATTTCTTTTTTTTTTTTAACAATGGGTATGACTTTTTAGAATGGAGGGCAGAACCCCCTTGTCATAGGATTCCGGATCTCCAAAGGAAAAGAAAAGTAAGGAAGGTAAAGTGCAGAGAAGCAAGATGCAATGGTGTGGATTGGAGGGCAGATCCCTTCTTTAATAAGGTTCCAAATCTCCTTTCCCTTTTAATGAAATTGTAGTGGATCGGAGGGTGGATCCCTTAAAATACAGGTTCGAATCTCCTTCCCGTTTAATGAAAATGTAGTGAGAAAGGAAAAAACAATGATGAAAAGGATGTAGGAGAAGATGCAACATCTCTTTTTTTTTTTTTTTACCTTCTTTTTTTTTCTTTTGCCTTCTCTTCTCTTATTTTTGTTTATGTTTCTTCTAATGTTGTCTCTGTACTCTCCTCTCTTTCTCTTTTCAAACTCTTTTTTTTTTAACTCTCGCTCCGGCCTTCTTTGAAAGAATCCCACCCATTTTATTTCAAACTTTTGAAGTGGTTGTGGGAAAACTCCCAAAGATAGTGAGTGCCAGGGATATGTTGGGAAGTTTTAAAAACTCCACGTTTCATATCTTGTTGAATTGGTCTCCTCGTTGGATCATTTTTGGCCATTTTTGGATGGATCATTTTGTGGGGTCCATGCTTAGACTTTATGAAATAAAAATGCATACTTCAAGGACTTGAACTATAGCCCTCTAAGATGAAATGCAAAAACTCTACCCACTTTACTACACTTGTGTGTATAATTTTGTTAAAATACTAATTTTTGTTATAAGATGTTATTATCATAGGTGGATGCCCACATTGGGACCCACATGAGATAAAGGGATTACTACGAGTTAGGGTTTTCCCTATTAGGTTGCTTGGGGAGGAAGCAATTTTATTCTATAAATAAGATCCTCCTCCCCCCATTATGTACACAGAAATTTCATCAATAAGAGCTCTCTCTCTCCCTCCCTCTACTCTTCAGTTTTCTATTCTAACACGTTATCAGCACGAGTTCTAATAGTTTTAATTTTTTTTTTCTTTTGGAGTGTTTTAGAGATCAGATTTTTTTTAGTCAAATGTCCGTCACTTTATTTTTCTCTGGCTTTACTTCTTCTGTTAGAAAGAGAGCGAGAGAGAAGTGCAGCCATATGTGCTCATTACCGGTCATTACGTTACCAGTTTCAAGATCTGTATCACGTTACAAGTCAAATCTACACGTTACAAGTTGATCACGTTACAAATCACGTTATCTCTGTGCACTTTTGTCCCCTTGTCTTCATTCATCTTCCCTTCTCTCTCTCTGTTTTTTTTCTTTCTTTCTTTTGTTTTATCAAGAAGTTGGGTTTTTTTTTTTCAGATCTCAATCATCGAGATCTCACTCACGCAGCCTGAAAAAAAAAACAGAAGATTTGGGCGTTGCAGGAGACTGACAACTGGAATCAGAGAGGGAGGTATTCTTGTTTTTTTTTTTTTTTGTGGAATAGAAAAGTGAAGATCAATTCCTTGATCTTGGTGGGCCACGAAGAAGAGCAAGGGTTCAGATTTACTAACCCGTGCCCGGAGAAGAAGATAAGAATAAGGATCGCCCCCTGCTGCCTCGCCTTCCTCTTCGTCCCCTGGATCGCCGTCGAGTTCCCCCTCCTCCGGCAGACCTCCATTTTCCGCCTCGGTCTCCCCGCCTTTAGGACCAACTCCCATTGTTGGCTCCCATGCCGTTGCCGCCCCTCTGTTCTTCGCTTCCAAACAGGGGCTGCAATTTTTTTCCATTTGGTCTGTTGGAGAACAGATGCGAGGAGGAAGGAGATCGGTCCCAGGGCCTCAGTTTTTTTTTAAACCGGGTTAGTTTTCAGGTTGGATCAAACCTAACTGGTGGTCCAAGGCAAATCTTGTAAAAGGTTCCAAGATGGGTCAAATCAGGTTGACCTGGTCTATTTTTTCAAGAGCCCAGCCATGAGACAAGATTCCAGGTCGAAGTTCGGGTCAGTTCTGACCTGACCCGCTTGGCACAACCCAGCATTTAAAGCAGTTGTCGTTCAGGTCGGGTCAGTTCGACCTGAACCCATTTGCAGCGGTCCAGTTTGACGAGCAGTGCTGACATCAGCCTGCTGACGTCAGCAAGTCATACGGTCAAAGGCAGATTTGACCGGATGATGGTAGAAAATTGTTTCTGCAATATCTTGACGATCCGAAGTCCGATTTGAGATCCGTTTGTACCTACGGAAAGCTTGCGAGCAGATCTACACATTGGCACCAAAAGGAGGATGATTCAAAAGTTAAGTAATTTCTCCTTATTTTATGATCTCTTATTAGTTTGCATTTATCCTTATTCTTTTAGATCTGCAAATATTTATCATTTAATTTTTGTGATGATTATTCATTTTCTTTTATCAAAAAGAGATCATGATAGAATTGAAAATCATGGATCATAAATAGAACCAGAAGTTCTATGCAAGAAATTGGAACCAGAAGTTCCATACGATATCTATGAACCAGAAGTTCATAGATACGTACTCAAAGTTTCATATGATACTTAGAACTAGAATATCTATATCGAATAAATAATCTGAACATGCAGTTCTGTATGTTATTTTAATTTAGAACCAGAAGTTCTAACTCGGACCTGAAGATCCATGAAGTATCCTAATCTAGAACCTGAAGTTCAAACTCGTACTGAAAGATCCATTAACTACTCTAATTGAAAACCAGAAGTTCTGATTCTTAAGTTGAGAACTCGATATTCTAAACTTCAATTTCTAAATTCTTCATTACATTTTTATTATTATCTTTGATTGGATGTTAAGAACCTGAAATTTTACATTTTATTTCTGTTTCTCATATACATTTATTTTTATATTCTATAATATTATACTACATGCTTGATATAATTCCTTCGGTATAATTATCACTAATGATTATCTGAAACTTTAGTTTTGATGAATTTATTATTGCCAGAAGCAGTAGTTCCAAATAATAGAACCTGAAGTTCTATATCCAATGAATAATCTGGACCCGAAGATCCATACATTATCTAGAACCAGAAGTTCTAAGATTTGGAATATGAACCCGAAGATTCATATTCATAATTAAACGTGGAGCTTTGATTTCTAAAGATTCACAGTAGTGTAGATCGATACGAAGGCCATGAAATCAAACCTGAAGTTTTGATAGAATCAGAAGTTGTGATTCAAACCTGAAGTTTTGATAGAATCAGAAGTTGTGATTCAAACCTGAAGTTTTGATAGAACCAGTAGTTCTAAGAACCTGAAGTTCTATCACTAGCCTAAAGTATTGACAGAACTAGAAGTTCTGATTCATCAGTTAAGAAGCCGAAGTTCTAACTTTCTGATTGGCTAATTCTTCATTATATTTTGTCATCGGATATTGAGAACCTGAAGTTCTCTGTTTGTTTGATTGTTATTAGTATATCGATCTTAACACACTCTAAAAGGTTTGGTGATACTATCAAAGTCTGAAATAAAATATCCCTGAAGGATATGGCATACGCTCTTATTTTCCGCGCCATTATATCCCCATTAGACAGGGATGATCACCAGCAGATGGTCATACACCCAATGCTTGAAATAAATGCCAGATTAGTCAATTAAAATCCCTCCAGAAGAGGTAGATATAATATGTTCTCCCATAGAGATGTAATAAACCACCCCAGGAGAGGTGATTGAGAAGGCATTTTGTTTGGAAATTGGGCGAAACACCAAGCATGGTCTGGAAGACCTACAACTACTTTTATGAGTTTGAACATTGAGTTCAGTTTTTAGATATTTTGTTGACTGGTAGGACTTATTTTTAATCCCCCGTATATTATGTTATATTTGCTTTGAATGTTGAATTGTTTAGTTGTTCTTACTTTTATTTTTGCAATGTGATTACCTAGTTATGTGAGTTTATTATTACTTGCTCTATGGCTCATGGAATGCATGAAGCTGAGGATAATATCTGTCCGGTAGACAGTGCAACCAAACACACTACATTGAAAAAAACCAGAAGTTTTTCTCTGAATTAGTGTTTCATTCGTGCACGGCATCGATCATAGCTGTATCCGTACAAATACTTGAATGCTCCAGAAGAGTCCGCACATAATATTTGTACATCATTACTAGTATTGACAGCCAGAAGCTGATACTAGAAAAGCTAAGTGCATTCTCCTTATATTTCAAGGCTATATTACAAGACAATCTCTAAAATCGAATCATATTCGATTATGAGCAAAACGACAAAGTTAAGCCAGAAACTTGTTATTCTAGGGGTCCTATGCTCTGGTAAATTATTGATACTTCTGTTACGTACTCCTTAGAGTACCATCTATTGACCATCCTTTTCGCAAAGGATATTGTGTGACATTTGTGAACCTATCTAATCCCGCCCATTAGCACATATTATTAAACCTAGGATACACATCCTTAAGCATGTTATTAAATTTTATAAGGCTTGATAGCGTAGGTTTGTGACCTGCATGAACTCAGAACGTAGCCTCTATGTTGGTTATACTTCACCATAATTAATGGATATCTAGATCCAATGACAGGAGATATATTCATTGTTCGTTTTTGCTGATTGTCATCTTGATGAGACAGTCTTCTCGCCGTTAGAGGGAGATAAGAGAGTTCCTGAAGAACACCTTGTTCCTGAAGAACAATCCGTTCCTGAAGAACGGCGATAATTAATATGGAATACTTCCACTCAATCTCATCTAGATTTATGTACTTCACAATGTGAGAATGAAGTATGGAGAATTGTGCACTTAATTACAAACGAATTCCTTGATGCTTTTAATGATGCAGCAAATGTGACTAGGTCACATGTATCGGCTATGAACACACAAGCACAAATTAATGTCCCTGTAGGACAAGTACGAATTAATGTTCCTGAAGAACAAAGTCCAAATATGGCAACAAATGAATCTACACATGCCAGAAGCATGGTAGAGTTATAAGTTTCAAGGACTCAGCTCCCCAAAAGAGGAGAAATGAGCAATCATATCCCAATCATACTCCAGAAGAGGTATACTCCCGAAGAGTTTATGATAAAATCCACTCTCTCCAAATTTCCTGAAGAAATTAATGTCCCGGAAGAGACATGAGTCCCAGAAGAGACTCTGGAAGCCCCTGAAGAGGCAATGGGTACCCAATAAATAAAGAGATCTCTATACTTTATAATTATTCAAGAGAGAGATGGGATAGAAATGAAATTATCATCGATGACGCATTTGTATATGCGGTAGCTACTCAAATATCAATGGAAATTAAGAATGTTGTTTGGGATATAAAACCACGTTCTATAATGAATGTCGACAAATAATATATTGGCCAAAAATAGAGAGATGCCATTAAGGAATTACAATCTCTCAATAGACGTGGTATATATAAACCTATAGTACAAACCCCAAACGGTGTTAACCCTGTAGGTTACAAATGGGTGTTTGTAAGGCAAATGAACGAAAGGCAAAATTGTGATATAAGGTTTCCTGTAGAAACTTGGGATTGAAAACATACACAGTTATATATATGAAAATCCCAGAAGGATTTGCTTTGCCTAAAGCAAAGTCAGAGAGTACGTACTCAATATAAGTAAGACGTTCATTGTACAGCCTGAAGCATTCCAGAAGAATATGGTACAATCGTCTTAATAAATGTTTATATAAGGAAAAGTATAAAAACAATCCCATTTGCATGTTCCTGTTTATACAATCCTTAAATGGATTTATAATAGTAGAAGTTTATGTTATCTACATAAATAACATAAATCTAATCGAGACTCCAGAAGAGCTCGAGAAAACTATTGACTATTTTATCTCGACCCGCAGATCGAGAGAAGTTCTAATGAGATTTTTATTCTTTATAAATATGCTTCCCATATATAGTTTTGCACAAAGGCTTTGGATTGGTATTAAACAAATGCTATAATATCTATGTCTGTTTTATGGCTGAAACCAAATTTTGTAGGATATACAGATTCAGGATATATCCCTGATTCTCATAAGGATCGATCATAGACATGTTATATGTTTCTTCATGTCAATATCATTATTTTTGGTGTTCTATTAAATTGACTATTGATAGCTACTTATTCTAACCATGCTGAGATTTTTAAGCCAGTGGGGAATGTGTATGGCGAAAATCTTTAACTCAGAATATATGTAGTTCTTGTCAATTACCTCTTAGTACAGGTACTCCGAGCATTATTTGCAAAGACAATGGGGCATGTATTCAACAGATTAAAGAATGACACATTAAAGATGACAAGATGAAACACATTATACCAAAGTTCTTCTTCACTCATGAGCTTCAAAAGAATAACAAGATTGAAGTCAAGCAAGTTCGTTCAAGCAACAACCTAGCTGATCAGTTTACGGAGTTTTGCCAAAACTAAGTATTTTAGAAATCGTATACGAGATTGACATGCTAAATTATGTACAAAGATGCTATCATCAGGGGGAGGCATCCTGAAGTATGCTACCCAGGACATATGTGCGCTGTACTCTTTTTCCTTCTCTAGGTTTTGTCCCACTGGGTTTTCCTAGTTAAGGTTTTAACGAGGCAGCATTATGCACGTCCAACACCAAGTCAATGATCCTGTGGAATGTTGTACTCTTTTTCCTTCGCTTTGGTTTTTATCCCACTGGGTTTTTCCTTTGCAAGGTTTTAATGAGGCAACTGTCATTGAATGGTGGTCATCCAAGGGGGAGTGTTATAAGATGTTATTATCATAGGTGGATGCCCACATTGGGACCCACATGAGATAAAGGGATTACTACGAGTTAGGGTTTTCCCTATTAGGTTGCTTGGGGAGGAAGCAATCTTATTCTATAAATAAGATCCTCCTCCCCCCATTATGTACACAGAAATCTCATCAATAAGAGCTCTCTCTCTCCCTCCCTCTACTCTTCAGTTTTCTATTCTAACAATTTTAACAAGGCGTGATAATGTATGCCAATAATGATTGGGCCCAATTCCATAAAAATTTTGTTAGGCAATTTTTTGGTGTCTACAATAGCATTCCACAAATTTGTGTGGCATATCTTTAAAGATTTTCATCATCGCCATCTGATATGTGACTCCAACATTCTTGAGGCCAAAGGGCATGATGATGTAATAATACATGCCAAAGGGGGTTCGAAAAGATGTGTGCTTCACATCCCCCTTGTGCATCTTGATTTGATTGTATCTCGAAAACCCATCCATGAATGATATTCTTTCAAGTCCAAAAGCATTGTTAATATGGTTTCGGGTATGGGTAGTGGGAAATCACCGTTGGGACAAGCTTTATTCAGATCTCTAAAGTTGTGCAGACTCTAATTTGCCCATTATTCTTGGTGACTGGCACTATATTAGCCAACCAATCTGGATGCTGCTCTTCACAGACTAAATAGACATCCATGAGCTTTCGGATTTCTTTTTCTATCTTGTCCATGATTTCTAGTTTTGTCCTTCTTTGATCTTCCTTCAAAAGTTTAGCATCTTTTGCTATGTTTAGTTTGTACACAGAAGTTTTTGGATCTAGACCTTGCATTTCTGCTTAGGTCCATGTAAAACATTCCTTAAACTCTCACAAGAAATTCACATACATATTAAGTTCATTTCCTTTAATTTGATAGCTTACAATGGCAGGACGAGGATTTTTAGGGTACCCAAGTTTATTTTTTGTACTTGGTCCTCAGTTGGACGCTCAGGAGGAGGTTCTTCCATAGTATCTTTGAAAGATTCCAACTCTGCGAATCCTTCTGGGGTTTCATTTGGGGGTTCAAACCAAGACCTGATAACTTTTCATGGATTCAGTTTTTTAGGCCTTTTAGCTTTTATGTCAAGGGTTAGAATTCCTAATGGGTGTGCTGAGATAGATCTATTTTCTCATTTAGTTTAGGCAACTAATATTCAGTGATTTGTGACATTGTGTCGTCATCATCACTTACGTCTCAAGATGCTAAAAAGTAGCCCAATTAGCAGGATCTTGGAAGACAGTAGCCTCTTGAGAGTCATCAGAGTCATACTCCTTAGTGAAGACCACAGACCTTGCTCTGAAATCTTGATTTGGCTTAGGAACATTGCTGTAAGGAACGTATCCTATGCAACATCGCGGTTATTTCAATTCTGTGCCTTTTTTGGAGATCTTCTTTCATTTTTGGAGAGAAGATGTCAAAAGGGACTTAAACTTCATTTGCATTTATTCCGAGGCCAGTGGGCTTCCTGAGATTGTACCCCATGTTCTTCATCATATTATAGACCAAAAGATTGTAAATGTCAAGTCCTATCCTCCCATCATTGGTAATTTTGTCGATAGGATAAGAAGCGGAAGCATCTTCAGCTTAGTGGAAGACTATTGAGTGATTATGTTGCAAGGATGGAGTTATGAAGAAACAAGAGCCTCCTAAATCATAAATTTGAGATGGAGTGGGCCACGACAAGAGAAGAGGCTGCCAATCCACAATAGAGTACACGGAGGTGTCTACCCTCTTAGCATCCTCAAATTCTAAATCTCTGACTACTAAGACAACATGCATTGGGTGCGCCTATCTAGTTTTTCCTTGTCAATCATAAAGTGCTACTTCAATGGATGAAATAATTTGAGACATCTCATTGAAGGTTTGAGACTCCATTGCTAGTGTCAAGTTATGAAAAGTTGGCCTTAAGCCTATCCAACATAGATGAATCCATGCTGAGTAGTGTGGAGGATTTTCGTATCTTTCAGCTGAATAAAGCCATCTATTGATATATCTGTAAGATGAATCACCCTTGTGTTGTGATGTCAATATGAATTGGCTGAATGTGACAGGAGAATCAGGCCTCATCGGTGACATTCTCCTGACAAAAGTAGGTACATCATTGATTTCTTGATCAAAGTCTATGCCACCAACCAAGGAAACAATGTTTATTGGGTAAAATAGCCTTCACTCTCTTGCAACAGGTGGTTCACCGTTCCTTATTGGCACTGAAAGTATTTAATTGGTGGCGCTGTTGAGTTTTGAGCAGGTGCTACATACATAACTAGACTATATGCCTTGCTTGTATGAATAACAAGGCCCGTTTGCTTTATCCTGGATGGCTTTGTGGATATGACCAAAGGTTGATCTAACTTTTTTATTTTAAATTTGGCCTTGATCACCAAAGGAGCTTTGGTATCTACAAATTTAACTGTTACTTCTTTGTAGACTATTACTTCTTTGTGGGCTTTGATTTTTTGCTGAACACTAGATAGATTTTCTTTTCTATTGAAATGTGAAGGGTTCCACTGAATCATCATCCACAAGAAAGTTATTTGCATTTGGTTTAGAGTTTACATGTCTTTCCTGATGCATGACTACATCGGTGAAGTAGACTTCCTTGCCATTGACCGGATTTTCATTTGCAAAGACACGGTGCACCTTATCCTCATCATCAATATATTTGAGGCATTGATGGAGAATGGAAGGCACTATGGAATAATCATAAAGCCATCGCCTCTCTAAGAGGATGTTGTAGCGAGCACGCATCTTTATCACATGCAATTGGCTTCTAAAGTTAGATCATCTAGCTGGAATTGAATTTGAAACTTGTTAATTGGATCCTAGACTTCTCCATCATAGCCTTGGATCGAAGTTTTGGTAGCCGATAGCTTGCTCAAAGGGATGCCAAGTTCCTAAAGAGCTATAATTGTGAGAAGATTCAAAGGCAATCCTAGGTCAACTTGAACTCTTTGAACAAGTATGTCCTTAATGTAGGCCATGAAGTAGAGCGACCTTGTGTGCTTCATGTCGCTTAGGAGGAGATCATCTTTGGCATAGAAAATGGTGGTCTTGGAAACACTGTGAATGGAAAGACATTCTATATATTGCTTTTGAGGCCTTTTAGATTTTTCTTTAAGATAGTTCTCTATTTGATGGACTTGAGCCATGTAAGTTTAATTGTTGGCATTTAAAATCTATAGAGCTCATATGAAGTTGTTACGAGTCTCTTTAGACATTTGCAAAAGATTAAAAATA
Source organism: Sextonia rubra (assembly GCA_037013555.1). Lineage (NCBI taxonomy): Eukaryota > Viridiplantae > Streptophyta > Magnoliopsida > Laurales > Lauraceae > Sextonia > Sextonia rubra. The sequence continues at coordinate 80,263,920 of JASUAD010000001.1, forward strand.
TGAAGTTGTGCAGGTATATGCTTAAGGTGTTCAACAAAATCATATGTGAATGTCTCTGGTGGCCTGTCATTAGCATTTGCATCTGAAGAAGTTACGTTTACATTTGGATTATTCCCCGAAGATTTTACATAAAAAGAAGAAGAAGGCCTGTCATGGTTGTAGTTACGACCGGAACGAGTGCCGTCGTTGACTATATTTTTTTTGTCAACCTTCTGATGAGTATTTCTTCTTATGGCATTGACTTCTTCAAGTTTAGCAAAGAGTTGGCTGACTTCTTCCAAGCCTGCCTTTTGATTTGCATCGTCATAAATGGATTAAGATGTTGAGGGTTCATCAGTTGAAGTGCCAATGACTACTAAAGCAGGTGCCAACGGCATTTGTTTTTCTAAATTAGAGAGATTATCCTGAACTTGGAAGACTTCTTCAATTATAGCAGGACTACCGATGCTGGGTTCATTGTGTTCCTCTTACAACTCAAGATTCAACATCTGCTTTGGAGTTAATAGGTTGAGTGCTTGGTTCAGAATCCAACTTCAAAGAAGTTGGCTCAACACTTGGTTCAAAAGAAGCCTTTGGTATGGAGGACACCACCTAAGAACCAGAATACGATGCTTGCTGTTGTTGCGTCCAATTGAATTCAACTAAAAGTAAAGGATCTAGATGAATCTTTGGAGGTTGTGGAAAAGGAGGATCACTCGACCAACCACTTGCACTTTGTCTATGTAGGTCATAAAGAGCCACTGTTAGTGTATTAAAACCATGTTTAATAATGAGAATACCCATTTCAGGATCGAAGTTTATTTAAAATTCTCATCCTCATCAGAGGGGTATTCATCATCAAAGTGATCATCAATCCACTAATCATCATCAAAGTTAGAGAAGTTTGGCCAATCCTTTTCATCATCCGAATTAGGAGATGTTATCACCGCATGATATCCTGTTATAACTACATATAGGTGGTTTTTCCTTATCTTTTGCAGTTGGAATAATGAAGTCAGTCAAAGTTAAGTGACTTTTAACTGACTTAGGAGGTTCTTCTAAAACAGAAGCTTTTTCTCCTTTTCTTTTTTCTTTTAGCTTGTTTTTCTTGCTTGATCAAGTGGTTCTGGGCAACTCTATGCTAGTTCTTGAGTTGCCTTTTTGCCTACTTTCTTTTTGCCAATGTGGGTTTGGTCTTAACCTTCTCCCAGCCTTCATCATTTACTAAGTCTCGGTGGACTCACATTTATTCTTTCGAAGAGGTCTTGATTAGTATCAGGCCTTATTCATCATGCACTACATTAACAACACGCAATTCAGCCGTCATTGGTTTTAGTGGAGAAGATACTGCCACTGGTGCAAACTGTTCAAAGGAGATCATATTGATCAGAGCAAGATCATACTTCTAGTCTCATTGACTTTCTCTCTTAGAATGGAGCAGTCTTTGAGAGGGTGTAATAGTATTCGATGGAATGCATAGTAATTGGTATCATAGATGCGATTCGCTTGTTCAAGCTTCTTCATTGGTAGAAGTTAATCTTATTATTATCCATCAATGACTGGAAGATCACTTTGATTTCTCCATCCAAGGGATTCTTAGTTTTCTTCCTTTTTCATATTCCTCTTTCTTGTCTTAGTCAGTCTGAGTTTTTAGGCTTTTGAGGAGGTTTGGGCATTTGCATATTGAAGACCTCTTGCGTCTTCTTTGGTTTTGATGTAGAAGATGAAGGCAACTCTGTTTTTCAAGAGCTTGTTTTATTTTGACTGATTTCTTTGAGGGTCAGTTCTGCATTCGTGGCAACCTCAACCAATCGGGCTAGAGACTTAGTTTTGTGACTAAGTATGATAGCCTTGATTTCTGGTCATAAATTGGTTTTGAACATTTCGATCATTGCCCTTTGAGATGGTTGTTCCAACATTTGTAAGATAATGCTCTTTATCTGTTGAAAAGAGACTGTGCAGTATCATTGTCTCCCTGCCTTGTACTACTAAGCATGGCAAAGGTGACTGTATGATCCCCCTCCTAGAAGTGGAGCATTAACTTTTCTTCCGTGATTAGCCATGTCATGAAAAAGAGTTCTGGTAGTTACTTGTATAAATCAAAGGCGACTCCTTTCAATGTTCCTACAAATAGCCACCTCTCAGATTGCATGGGCCTCCCATAATGCCCTGGGAAAAGCCAAACTACCATCAAAATCTTGAAAGCATGTAAGACTCAACCTGAGTAACATTGCCTTTTTGGTAAGCAAGGTCTCCGGCTCTAATGGAAACCAACCATTCTTTTTCTAACAATAAGAGGGGAAAAGCTCCAACTGGTCCTTTTAAGCAATCAATAGGAGCTTGGGTTCCAACTATCCCCACCATCTTTGCTTCCAAGACCATTGCTGAATTTGGTATAGTTTATATGGCCTGCTGCAGTATGGATATGTCTTGGGGAACCGGATCCCAGGAAACCGAGACCCATTGTACCCTGGCCCGGACAATGGTGTTCTTTGCATGTTATAAGATCCCTCTTTTGGGAGCATATGGTAATGTAGTAGCCACTAGTATGTACACAGCATGTATTCATTGATTTACTCAGCATATTTCTTTCTTGCATGACAGCCTAGTATACGAAAATGCTTTCTGTAATCACATGATGTTCTTTATTCTATTAGACACAGCGTGTGTTAACTTGCTATGGTTTATACTTTGCTGAATCTTCGTATTCACAGTTGTTTTTTTGGTGTTGCAGGCCCAGATCCCCCTGCCGAACCCTCGCAGGTCGGCCAGGCTCCAGATGAGACCCCCGGGGCCCCATCAGGCCTAGAGGAGTGGATGTGATCACTCCACGGGAGAGCGTTCTTGGCATGCATCATTGGAGTCTTATTTTGTAGATGTCCAGACTTGTATTTAACATGACATGTCATTATTGTATATATTCTTTTGTTCTTTTTGTAAGACGTTCATATATGTAATTATGTCAGTTTGTTCTTGGTATCCTTTTTCTTGTACTGTTAGTTTGTGTTTCTGATATTTACAGCGTCCGCGTACTTGCTTGGCACGTGTGAATGTTCCCTTGTGCGTGTGCATTTAGACTCGGTCTACGTGTGCATGCACGGGAGTACGTGTGTCATTAGGTTTGGCTTTTACTAACCCCCGAACCCTGGGCTCGGGTTGTGACATACGTATTGTATGGTATCAAAGCATTCCTTGCTCATTCCTTGTTCTAGACGATAAGCATGTAGGCATGTAGGATCGTGGTGAGGATACGATTATTTCTTTGTGATCTTTCTAGATTTTTGGGGCTTGTTGGGCGCTATTGTTTTGTGTTTGTGTCTGACTCTTTCCATTTTTCAGGATGGCATCAGGTTCCGGTTCTCAGCAAAACGCCGGAAATAATGAAAGCGGATCCGCATTGTCACTGCAGACACAGAACACAGATGAACGCATCCTTATGCTATTTCAGTCCCTTCAAGCACAATCGCAATCCATGCAGAACTTGCAAGCCCAAGTGACAACCATGTTAGACCGACAAAGCCAAGTCCCAGCTCAGTCACATATAGATCAGCAGGTGATCTTGCAGCCTCGAGAGAGTGACCCGAATGCCCTCTACGGTAAATTTCGCAAGCGAGGAGCTATTGAGTTCTATGGGATAGAAGAGCCATTGAAGGCAGAACAATGGTTGGAACAGACGGAGGATGTTTTTGAGACCGTCGTGTGCACGAACCGGCAGAAGGTCGGGCTAGCAACTTCTATGTTTAGAGATGTCGCAAAAACTTGGTGGAAGAGCGTGAAAGACTCATACCAAGACATTCCTAGTGTGACAGTTTGGGAGTTGTTCAAGCAGCAGTTCAGGAGGAAGTTCATCCCGGCTCATGTGTTTCGAGCCAAGGAGGTTGAGTTTTTAGCCCTCCGCCAGCAGCAGATGACAGTAGCAGAATATGTGAACAAGTTTATGCAGTTGTCGCATTTTGCTCCGGACATGATCAGCACTGAAGAGAGGAAGGTGAACAGGTTTGTCAAAGGTTTGCATCCCCGGTACATGCATCACATGACTGCGTTTCAGCGTCCGACTACGTTTGATGATGCAGTGGATAGGGCCTATTCTGCCGAGGCCATCCACCAAGCTGCGAGAGCCGTTGAGCCTAAGCAACAGCCGCCCTTCAGTGCACGAGGACAAGTACAGAAGAAGACCAAAGGCCAGCAGAGTACTTCTAGTTCTACTGGAGTGACGTGTGGATATTGTGGCAAGAGTCACGCGACTGAAGCCTGTTGGAGGAAGGCAGGTGCTTGCTTTATTTGCGGTTCGAGGGAGCATATGATCGCCAATTGTCCCCGACATAGAGCCTCCGGTGCAGCCCCATCTGGTCCTACCTCCGGTGCAGTTCCTAGCAGACCCAATGCACTTACAGCTCCGAGCAAGCCACAGTCAGCTCGTCCAGGCTCGAGACAGCCTCGCCAGACAGCCCGTGCGTACGCTGCTACCCATGAGAGTGCTGAGGATCCACAGGTGGTTGAAGGTACTGTTTTGATTTCGCGTGTCGAGGCATTAGCATTGTTCGATTCGGGGTCTACACGGTCTTATGTAGCACCTCGTTTCGCCGAGCGGTTGCATCAGCCATCTAAGCCGTTGCCATATGTGTTGGTTGTATCCACCCCAGTTGGCAAGCGAGTGGAGTGTAGTATGCACTACCCCCATTGCGACGTGCAGATTGCAGGTCATCAGTTACCTGTTGATTTGATCCTGTTGTCGATGCTGGACTTCGACGTGATCCTTGGTATGGATTGGCTCGCTCGATATCGTGCCTGTGTTAACTGTTACAACAGGACGATCTTCTTCGATTTAGGCAAGGGCTTCCGTTTCGAGGGCAGTCGTCGGAGATGCCCCAGGCGTGTGATTTCAGCGTGTAGGGCAGATCGCTTGATCCGCCGAGGGTGTGAAGGCTTCATTGCCTTTATCTCAGCGAAGAAGGAGACGAAGCAGCTAGGTGAGATCCAGGTGGTTTGTGACTTTCCCGACATTTTCCCAGACGATGTGCCAGACTTACCCCCGGTTCGAGATGTGGAGTTCGCCATTGAGCTTGTCCCCTGCACGGCACCGATCAGCAAGGCTCCGTATCGCATGGCACCAGCAGAATTGGCAGAGTTGAAGAAGCAATTGCAGGAGCTTTTGGACAAGGGGTTCATTCGCCCGAGCGTTTCACCTTGGGGAGCGCTAGTCTTGTTTGTCAAGAAGAAGGATGGTACTTTTTGGATGTGCATAGACTACAGACAGCTGAACAAAGTGACTATCAAGAACAAGTACCCCTTACCCAGGATCGATGAGCTGTTTGACCAACTTCAGGGTGCAGCATACTTTTCGAAGATTGATTTGAGGTCTGGATATCACCAGTTGAGAGTCAAAGAAGATGACATTCCTAAGACTGCTTTCAGGACTCGTTATGGACATTATGAATTCCTCGTGATGCCTTTTGGACTAACCAACGCACCTGCAGCGTTTATGGCATTGATGAATTAGATTTTTGCTCCTTTCTTGGACCAGTTCGTAGTTGTGTTTATTGATGATATCCTGATATACTCTAAGTCAGCAGAGGAGCATCGGGAGCACTTGAGAAAAGCCTTGTCGTTGTTGAGAGAACATCGATTGTTTGCCAAGTTGTCGAAGTGTGATTTTTGGCTTGAGCAGGTGGCATTTTTAGGTCATATCATTTCACGAGAGGGATTGGCAGTTGATCCATCTAAAGTGGAGGCAGTAGTGAATTGGCCTAGCCCCAAGACAGTGACAGAGGTTCGCAGTTTCCTTGGTCTAGCAGGTTACTATCGTCGATTTGTCCAGGACTTTGCTAAGATCTCTTCTCCTTTGACGAAGTTGACCAGGAAGAATGTACCATTTGATTGGACTGAGGAGTGTGAAGCCCGTTTCTGGACTTTGAAAGAGAAGTTGACTACGATCCCAGTGTTAGCCTTGCCAGATGGTAGTGAAGGATTCGTGGTTTATTCAGATGCTTCTCGAGTTGGTTTAGGTTGTGTGTTGATGCAGCACGGGAAGGTTATTGCTTATGGATCGAGACAGTTGCGAGAACATGAGAAGAATTACGCCACCCATGATTTGGAATTGGCCGCCATCGTGTTTGCATTGAAGCTGTGGAGACATTATCTGTATGGTGTGCAGTTTGAGGTTCGTTCTGACCACCAGCTTTACAGTACTTATTCACACAGCAGGAGCTGAACATGAGACAGCGGAGATGGCTTGAGCTTATTAAGGATTATGATTTCCCGATCAAATATCAGCCAGGCAAGGGGAATGTGGTGGCAGATGCGCTCAGTCGGAAAGCAGAGTCAGTGCAGCTATTGAGCAGTTTCCTCTTAGAGTTCCATGGTCTCCCTGTTGAAGTTAAACTAATGGATGAGTGCGTGACTTTGGCTAGTACGCTAGTGTTTCAGCCTGAGATGATTCAGCAGATTAAAGACAGGCAGTTTGAAGATCTAACCTTGAAGCGCATTCGAGACCACATTGGAGACAGACCCGATTTCAGACTCGAGGATGGTGTACTCTATTTTCAGAGTAGGTTGTGCATGCCAGCAGTTGATGATTTCAAGGAGAAGCTGATGAACGAAGCACATTACGCCCGATACGCGATGCACCCCGGCAGCACAAAGATGTTTCGGAATCTCAAAGATCGCTTCTGGTGGAACAACATGAAGAGAGAAGTAGCAGGATTTGTTTCTCGCTGTTTGACATGCCAGAAGGTGAAGGCAGATCATCAGCGACCGCCAGGCTCGTTGCATCCCTTGCACATACCGCAGTGGAAGTGGGAACACATCACCATGGACTTCGTTTCCGGATTACCGCCGACGAGCAGGAAGAATAACGCCATTTGGGTGATTGTAGATCGATTGACGAAGTTAGCCCATTTCATTCCTTTTCGGAAGGGTATGACGTTTTCAGAGATGGCGAGGAAGTTCGTGGATGAGATCGTCAGGCTCCATGGTACCCCCGTGTCGATTGTATCCGATCGTGACAGCCATTTTGTTTCCTCTTTCTGGAGAGCTTTCCAAGAGGCTTTGGGTACGAAGTTGAGTTTCAGCACAGCATACCACCCACAGACGGATGGACAATCAGAGCGGACGATTCAGACTTTGGAGGACATGTTGCGAGCCAGCGTGTTGAGCTACGAGAAAGAATGTGATCTACATCTATTGTTGTGCGAGTTCGCCTACAACAACAGCTTCCACGAGAGCATTGGGATGGCCCCATACGAAGCATTGTACGGGAAGAAGTGTAGAAGTCCGGTATGTTGGGAAGAAGTTGGAACTCGAAGTTTTCACGGACCGACGATCATTGCCGAGACTACGGAGAAGGTACAGAAAGCAATTGAGAACTTGAAAGTTGCTCGGTCAAGACAGAAGAGTTATGCAGACACCCGCAGACGACCCTTAGAGTTTCAGGTTGGCGAGTGGGTTTTTCTGAAGGTCTCACCGATGAAGGGTACAATCCGTTTCGGCCAGAAAGGCAAGTTAGCTCCACGCTATGTCGGACCGTTCGAGATCAAGAGTCGGATTGGTGATTTAGCCTATCGATTAGAGCTGCCCGAGATGTTTTCAGGAGTGCACAACGTTTTTCATGTTTCGATGCTTCGGAAATATGTTCATGATCCCTCCCATGTCATCCGTTACGACGAGGTTCAGATTCAGCCGAGTGCTGCATACGTTGAGCGACCGCTCCGTATCGTGGGAACCCAAGAGCAGATACTCCGCACCAGGACAATTCGATGGGTCAAAGTGCTTTGGGAGCATCATAGTTCCGATGAGGCTACTTGGGAGTTAGAAGAGCAGATGGCACGTCAATATCTCGATTTGTTTTCTCAGGTATGAGTGAGTGCGTGTGCATTCCGAGGACGGAATGATTCTCAAGTAGGGGAGGATGTAACACTCCGACCCAGCTTGACCTCGTTTAGCAGTTAGTTAATCTTATTTTCGTTCCTAATCGTGTTTTGTTTGTTATTTCTTTTCGTTACGGGTCATGGATAGGTAGTTGGGTTGAGTTTGACCTGGATTAAGTAGACCAAGCCCTTTTTCGTAATTTCAGCTTTTCTTAGACATGGTCATTTTTGCATCATCTTGATGTCAACACGTGTCTTTCGTTAAGCTCGTTAACTTTCGTAACTACGTCATTTGCAACCGAGGTCGTGTGATTTGATTGGACCTGGATTTGACTCAAACTGAAATTTCACTTCTCACTTGGCCTTCATTGTAATTTGAACAACCCATTTGATTATATAAGCTCACCATCGATCCTAACTCACATTCTTTCTCTCATTTTCTTCCTCAACTGCACGTGGAATCTTCCTCTCTTGAATTCTCTCCTCCGGATCTTCTCCTCTATCGATTTAGCTCAATTGAGAGGACTTGGGTCTTGCATGTGAGGTGAGTGGATTCCCTTCCATTTCTCTCATCTCCTTTCTCTAGTTCTTCTCCTTCTTGTTTCTCATGGCATGGTGTGTCTGTGTGTTTTGGATTTCCTTCCAATTCTCATGCATGCATGTGGTTTGATTTGCATTAGGTTGTGTTTGGATCCAAGGGCTCCCATTGTGCAATTGAATTCCAATTTAAGGCAAGTATAACCATAACTTGGAGAACCCATGTTGGTATGCTTTTGATTTTGGTTAATTTACTTGAATTTGCTATGGAAACATGTGTTTACAGCCCTTTTGATACTCATTGAGTCAGTACTTGTCTATTCCCATTGATAAATTGCAATTCTGATGCTTCCCAGACATTCTGTATGGGTTTCAGGAAATTTGAATTCGTGCAGGTACGGCTAAGCCGTATAGCACCTACGGCTCACAATCCAGAGAGGAAAAAAGACCCAGTTTTCCTCTACGGCTAGGGCATGGCTAAGCCGTGGATTGCCCTACGGCTAAGCCGAAGCTCAGCCGTGGCCCAGCCGTAGATCAATACAGGGTGCATTTTCTGGAATAACTGAGAGTCAGCAACTGACCAACCTTCTACGACCCAGCCACGGCTAAGCCGTAAACCACACACGGCTAAGCCGTAGCACACACACGGCTAAGCCGTATTCACACTAGACTAATGAAAGAAAAACAAGGATAGGTGTAAAGAAAAGACCGATATGGCCTTCATGATAGAATGTAGGACACCTAGACCTGCCCAACGGAATATGATACAACGCGTGAATGATCTCGAGGGCTCGAATCATTCAGGTTCGTTATCCGGATGTTAAGCACCTCCCCATGGGTGTTGGTTTAAGGGACTTCGTGCACCGCCCGATTCAAGGCAACACTAGACAACGGTGTATCGAATAACTTAAAACTACATCATCATGCACGGTTAGAAACACCGGATAATTAGATTAGAACTGGTTTGTAACTTAAGATGATTCGATTTCGCATGATTTGTTGCATAAAATATTGCATTCGATCATTGATCTCAACACTCCACCTGATTACGTATGTTTCGTTACTTTCACTTTGTGATTCTTTACCTTGAGTATGCATGTATGGTATGTTCACTCACAGATATGCACGTATGATATGCTGTCACGATCGACTCGAGGTTTCCATGATTGACTTTGTACGGTCAGACACTACTTAGCCTCAGCCTTAGGATCCCGACGGGGTGAATTTGGTATAGTTTATATGGCCTGCTGCAGTATGGATATGTCTTGGGGAACCGGACCCCAGGAAACCGAGACCCATTGTACCCTGGCCTGGACAATGGTGTTCTTTGTATGTTATAAGATCCCTCTTTTGGGAGCATATGGTAATGTAGTAGCCACTAGTATGTACACAGCATGTATTCATTGATTTACTCAGCATATTTCTTTCTTGCATGACAGCCTAGTATACGAAAATGCTTTTTGTAATCACATGATGTTCTTTATTCTATTAGACACAGCGTGTGTTAACTTGCTATGGTTTATACTTTGCTGAATCTTCGTATTCACAGTTGTTTTTTTGGTGTTGCAGGCCCAGATCCCCCTGCCGAACCCTCGCAGGTCGGCCAGGCTCCAGATGAGACCCCCGGGGCCCCATCAGGCCTAGAGGAGTGGATGTGATCACTCCACGGGAGAGCGTTCTTGGCATGCATCATTGGAGTCTTATTTTGTGGATGTCCAGACTTGTATTTAACATGACATGTCATTATTGTATATATTCTTTTGTTCTTTTTGTAAGACGTTCATATATGTAATTATGTCAGTTTGTTCTTGGTATCCTTTTTCTTATACTGTTAGTTTGTGTTTCTGATATTTACAGCGTCCGCGTACTTGCTTGGCACGTGTGAATGTTCCCTTGTGCGTGTGCATTTAGACTCGGTCTACGTGTGCATACACGGGAGTACGTGTGTCATTAGGTTTGGCTTTTGCTAACCCCCGAACCCTGGGCTCGGGTTGTGACATCGTGAAGGGTGATGAAGGTGCTAGTGGTCGGGCAAAAGCTCTCAATGATGGCATAGAACACCTACTGATTATGTTGATGAACCTAGTCCATGGTGACCAAAACAACTTCATAAATGCCAACTCTTTCCAGCAAACCTTCACATTCTTTAAGGACTACATCAATCCATGTCTGCCAAGCTTCAGAGGGGACAAACTACCCCCATGGGACATGCTACTCTATCCAGCCATATCTATCATTGGCAAGAACTCTTAACCTACATTACAAAACTAAGAAATATGGCTTCGCATTGGCAAGGTTGAATGATTAGGTGCTAGCATCTCAATGCACCACCCCTCTCCTTCAGCTTAGTAAGGGGGCTTGCTAAAAAACACTCCTGTCTTGTAATGAGACATGAAGTTCCCCCACTTCAAGTCATCACACCTCGGAGGAATGGAGGCAAGCAACTCCGACAACTGAGGACCTCTCCTGTATTGATGCTTGGTAGAAAGGTCAACTTTATTTCCATCCTTATTAAAATACCAATAAACCAAAAAGTTAGTGCTTTGGTCATATTAACAATCATCATTGTCGCCGAAAATGTAGTCCGGCTTTCTTAGAGTGATATGTTGATCATCTTTCCATAGGTAATCACTAAGGATGTCTTCATAAACTCACAAGTTGCAAATAGCCAACAAACCTTAACTCCGCTCGTGTCTATGTAGTGTGTGATTCTACATTCTCATGAATCTCTTTAAACTGGGCCCTAGCCCAAGGAGCAATAGTTCGTGAAGAAGGAGGAGGGCTACAAGAAGAGGACTTCTTGTCCTTAGCAAAGAAGGAAGTAATCTTCTTACCCTTGTTTGCGAAAAATAAAGTCAAAACAAAAGCACAGGAGAGGAACTAAGTGTAAAAAGTTTACAAATTCCTAGCAAAATTTCAACTGCATCTCCCCTTAATCAAAAGGGAGGGGACAAGACCTCGAAGAGAAATGTATACTTACCTCGAAGCCCTGGCAATGCTTAAGCACATGCATCAAGCTCAGAGATAAGGCTTCCAGGTCAAAATGATGCAATGCTCATTAAAGACCTCATGGAAGCAGCAATTAAGTTTTTCATCCACGCAAGTATATATGAAAGCAAAACACAGCATGCAATACATCAGAGAAAAGTACCAAGCACAAAGAAATTCAAGAAATTTCTAAGTGTGAAAGTGATCCCTCGGCCATGAAAGACCTAAAAACGCCTAATGCATGGAAGTCTCTCAACTACTCAGAATAGACCCATCGGCCATCGTGGAAAGAGTCCAAAAAATGGTTAAGGAAAGTACACTATCAGTTACTGAGAAGGCCAACAGTCAAGTGTATGCTATTCCAGAAATTTCAAAAGCCACAAACGCATGATTGGCCACTAAAATTCAAATTTGTGCAAGGGCTCAGTGGACTACTCCAAAGTTGCATTTTAAAATTCTTCAAAACTCGTGAGAAACTCACAAAATCTTATAAAAAGAAAAGCCTAACCTCATCCAAATCAAGCATACTTTTCAGTTTTACAACAAAATCAAGTCCAAAACCCTAAGAAAATTGAAACTCCCCTTTCTTGCAAGTACAATAGACGACTACAACCCCTTTTGGGAATTTGAAAAGATATTGTGGATAAGTTGTGATTTTTGGCGAAAATCAAGCTGAAGAGTTTGGGAGAACACATGTTAATCATGTTTTGACATTTGAAATAGAAGGCTACATGATAGTTTCGACTTCATTTGACTTTCCAAATCCTCAGTCATGTGAAAATAGTTAATCAACTTCATTTGACTTTCCAAATCCTCGGTCATGTGAAAATAGTTAATCATCCTTAGAAAATTTAAAGTGGATCCATAGTTCACGGAAAAGCAATTCACTTACTAATTCCAACCTTTTAATAGTTAAGCATCTCTCTTTTTGTGCAATAAAGAGAGATGCTTAACTACCCCCCAGAGTCAAAGCACCTTCACCCCATTAAAAGCATCCTCTCAACAAGACAAAAGCACCCTGAACTCAATCAAACACCATTTTTAGAGGAGACAAAACATGAAAACCAACTCAATTTCCATTTAAAAGTCATACAAACCTTTGGATAAATCTCCAAATACCTTAAACCTCAGGAAAAACCCTCGTTCACATGAAAAAAAAATAATTCCCATGAAAAATAGGATTAAGGAAGGAAGTTTTTCACAGTCAAACCCATTTTCCATTCTCCACAACAAGACTCTCCTAGCCTCTTCAAACCTTGGGAACCATGACAAACTAGTTTCCATGGACTATAACACATAAAAAATGTCCATGAAAAGAAGGAAGCAAGAGAATTATAGTTATCCTTTCCTAGTTAGCATCTTTTGAGGCACAACAATTGCGGCAAAACACTTCATCATTGCACCTAGAGGGGATATTTGTTAGCATGTAAAAATTCTCAAAAGAAATCAACAAGCAAATCAACTATGTAAAGTCAGAGTCAAAACCCAAACATGGCTTAAACTAAGCAAAATAAAGCTCAAACAGCTCAAGGACGAAGCATAAAAAGAACCCTTGAAGTTTGGAAAAAGAAAAAAAATCAATAAAGCATAAAAAATGAAGAAAGAGAGCATTGGCCGACTGAACAAGTCAGTAATCGATTGCACAATGGTCGATAGCACAAATGCGGTGACCAATGTCCACATGGCCAATTGAAGAAAAACACTAGCCAACCCTTCTAAATCTTTGACAGCTCATCAACTAGCCAAGCCAAATCTGGTCAAATCTACAAACGGTCGGAAAAGACTTTTGAAGGCTTTAAATTCTCTCCTTTGGTGTCCATCACTCCATTGATCACAATCATCAGCCATCAAGGCATAAATTCCCTGTAGAGCTTGTAAACACTTCAAGAAGATTTTAGCACTTCTACTTCTTCTACAGCAACACCAAAGACCAAAGTTAAGGTACTTTATTTTCTGAAAATGATCAAAAAGATAGTGCCCTGACTTGAAAATATTGCAATGAGATTCTGAACAAGACAAGTCTTTCAAAACTTTCTTTGTCTCCTTTACCTAAGAGTACAGAGAGATACGGGTACAATTATGGCCAACCTATCGGCATAACATGATAGATGATCCGTGGGGGCAACCATGACCTAGATCTTTCAAGCTAAACTCCCCTTGGGATTCATATCCAAAGAAAATGGGTGATAGGTTATGAAGATTGCTCGATTGACTTGAGAAACAAAAGTGGCACACTTCGCTACACACAAGATTGGCCATTGCACCTCAATGGTCGACTATTCCTTTGAACAATGGACTATCACTTTTATTTTTATTCTTTTCTATGATTTTATGTAAATTTTCATGTAGCTTAATGTTTTAACAAGTGTTGATCATCTGACACAAAATGGGAGGGTTGTGAGGAAAAAAATACAAGTAAATAGCCTGCACATAGAGGGTTAGAATGTAAAAGAAGCCATAAAAATAAGCTTAGGATTAAAAAGTAAAAAAGAAAGACATTCTCTTTTTTTTTTTCTTCCCTGTCTTTTCTAGTTTATTAGAAAAAAAGCCAGGATGCGCTTCACGTAGCTCAATCCCCTTTTTTGTGTGGACATATTCAAGGGAAGAAATCTTCACTGAGAGCCGAGCAAAGTCAATTGAAAGGAGAGTAACCGACTAAACAAGCATACAATCGGCTACTCCCTCGAAAATCATATCTATATATATTGCCTGAATCACTTCATTCCTCAAATGACCAAAGGGATTTGGAGGCCTCTAAATAATCCTCTTGGGTGACCATTCAAAGCATCTGGAATCATCAACCATATAAGGCATTCAGAAGGAGATTCATTAGCATCAATCATCTAAAGAAAAGAATCTAGAATCTGTTGGATTAAAAAAAATCTCAACACCTTCACAAGGTATTCAATCTCTGAGGAAAACTCAAAAGATTCAAAAAAATACATTGACACTATGCAAGATCCGATTTTAAACCCTTAAAGTCCTAAATCTTTTGGTACTTTCTTTGGCTTCTTCACTTTGTAGTAAGAAAGGTTTATGGATTCAATCATGTTCGTCCTTGGGAAATGAAACTTCAGTGTTCCTTATGGTAACATTATCCCATACACTTTACTTGGTTCAAACTACCATGACTCCTTTCGAGATCCGCAGACCATGAACTTGAGAATAAGAGTGATAGAACACAAAGATTGCTTGATCGACTTGGAAAAGGGGCAACACATAGTCAAAAGCAAGAGTTCTAGAGTCAAGCATGGATCGACCACTGCTTCATGACAGTCAGCTACTCCTCCCTTCCCCTTTCTTTTATGGATTTTTACTTTCTTTTTCTTGCATTTATAATTCTTTTTCACAAACAGAGATCATCTGAGACCAAGTGGCAGAGCTGCCTGAAAAATATGTAAACAACTTGCACCCAGGAGGTCAGAGTGTAAAAAACCCATGTAAGTTAAACTGGGAATGGAGAATTAGTAAGAAAAGTTGTTATTTTTCCTTCCAGTGTCTTTTCATGTCATCGAACTTGTCGCAGTATGCTCCTCAAACACCCCCCCCCCCCCCCCACCCCCAACAAAAAGCCATTTTCAGTGAACAATGTGACCATTCCAAACTTGAGTTGTGGACTATTGAAATTGGGTGGTACTTTGCTATAACTGGGCTCTAGTCTGAGACATGAGTTTCATCGCCTTTTCCAAAGATTCTACCTGATGGGTCAATGGACTAGGATTGAGATTTGGCTTTTGAAAACCTGGGGGTGAATTGGCCTGAGATTGTATGGGTTGGTTTTGCATGGCCTGAGATGGGCCTACCTAGGTTGGTCCTTAAATTCAAAAAGTTTGCGTTATTCCTCCAACCTAGATTGTATGTATTGGAGTATGGGTCATACCTTTGATGGTATCAAAACGAGTGTTTTGATGAAGCAAAGCGCATTGACTTCCTTGATTTGTTCTGCTTGACCCAAAGTTGTAGCACCTCCACTCACGGCCTAACTATAATTTAATGACTCCAAAGTGTTTAGAGTGAGTTTGTGATTCATCTCTAAGGCCTCTAATCTTCTCATCAGTATGACTAACTTAGCTTCTGCCTCAAGTTTTTGTTCAAGTTTGAACATTCCCCCTTTTTTCTGTTATAGTGGGTTTAATGGGCTCCCTTTTTAGAGTGGCTAATTAGCGTTTTCTTCCAAAAATGTCCATGCTTCCTCAGCTGTTTAATGTTTAAAATTTCCACCATAAAAGATTCCACCTTTTGTTTGGTTGGATAACCCATCCCTTAATATAGAATTTGAAGTAACAAAATCTTTTTGAATCCATGGGGAAAACATTAGATCAAGAGGTCCTTGAACTACTCCACGTAGTTGCAAAGTGTCTTCTTTTCCATTTGATAAAACTCATTAAAGGACTTTCTAATCGAGACAATTTTCTGTTTAGAATAAAATTTCTTATAAAATTCCTCAAGTAACTTGGCCCATGTGGTAATGAATCTGGGTTGTAAGGCATAAAGCCATGCCGTTGCTTTCTCTTTTAGGACAAAACAAAATAGTCTAAGTTTAAGGGACTCCTCAATCATGTGATTGACTCTCATGATCCCACAAATATCCTCAAATTCCCTAGCATGTTAGTAAGGGTTCTCCTAGTTTAGCCCACAGAACATTGGAAGCATCTACATCATGCTAGACTTAAGTTCAAAGGTGGCATTGGCTTGAGGCAAGGTGATGCAGGATGGTTGAGTTGTCCTAGTAGCATATATTTAATCCCTCAAGGTCATGGGTGGTCCTCTTGGTCAGCCATTTTGAAAATTTCTTTAAAGATTGGAGAACTCTCTATAACAGTTAAGGGTAGGTTGGGCTCAATCCTATTTAGCCTTTTGTTCTTACATTCCCACAGTAGTTTTCCTTTGGGTCAGTTTTTCACAGATCGTATGCACTGGGTTTGACCCTAAAAAAATGTGAACCTATTCTATATGATGGGTCCTAATGGTCTACCATGATGCATAAGCAATCACACATAAAAATTGAGCACAAGAAATGGTCCTTGGGTTAGCCTAAATTGCTAGATAGCTCCTAACTAGTTTGAAGAGAACACATAGACTTCTAATTTGATCTTAAGTTAAGTTGACCAGATCAGCCCCCAAGTAAGGGTAGGATTACTTAATGAACCCGTTTAGAGGACCTTTTTCTTAAACAGTTGTTAAGTTCATGAAATTGCTTAATGAACTCGTTTAGAGGACCTTTTCTTAAACAGTTGTTAAGTTCAAGGAATTGCATCATTTAGGTTGAATTAGGGACTTAATTAGGTGAATTGCATCATTATTCATCTAATTCCATCATTTCAAGTATTTTTACTTTACAAATATTTTCTACATTACTTAATATTTTATGCAACTATTATTCGAAGAGTTCTAGTTGCAGTAGAACTTTGTCAAGACGGGTCCTATTTTAATGTGGGCCCTTTGGCATTTTACTGGTTGAATTAGAATGTGTAGAAAATGTAGGACCGACAAAATCCCAAGGAAAGTCCAATCATTAGACTATAAGGAAGCTGTGCACCACAGGTGGACCACATCCCTATGGGACATCCCAAACTCATCTCCCCTCATCCAGGAAGATTCCAAAAGTGTCCAATTCATTCTTATTTTCTTATCTCTCAAGAGTTAAAAAAATTGTAGAACTGTCTCACACACACACACACACAGATATTAAGCAAACTAAACCACAAACAACCAAGCACGTGGAGATAGAGTTAGAATAAACGATGAAAGAGTTTAAATCCACTACAATTAATCTCCTTTCAAATCAAGGACTTGTGCAGAGATAGAGTCCATTGCAAATCAAAGTTCAAAATTTAATCCCATTTTTCCCTAGATAGCCTAGTCTAAAATGGCCATAACTCTCATTCCGAACATTGGATCAATGCAATTGTCCTACCATTGGAAAGATTATTCAAAGTAGATGGTCGTGGAGTCTAAGATTGCACAAATTGGAGCTAAATTGACTAAGTTATGGCCCAAAAACTTTTAGGTACATTTTTAGGTGGGAATGAAATTAAATCCACACCATTAAAGATTTGTTATTGTACATACAAAGTGGGACCCCATCTAAGGAAATGCTCTTGTCAGAGATGAGCTCTATTCGTAGAGATAACCTTATCCCCTCTTAACTTGGTCACCAAGTCACCCAATTGTTACAAACTCTATCAACAAGCAATAGAAGTTGTCCAGATTTAATCAATCTGAAAGAGACTGGGAATTATAAAAGGAAAAACCAAAGGAGCGATCGTTCCATGCTCTTTTCCTCCCATCCTTGGATGTCCACTACTCTCCTTTCTCTCTTCTCTCTCCTTTTCTCTCTCTAGTGTAGAAAAAGTAAAAAATATATATTTTGGGTATCCTGGAGCCTTGTTCTAGAAACTAGGATTGAAAGAGAAATTTGAAAGATATTATTGTATTCACATGGAGATTTTAAAAAAGTTCAGAAGTTCTTTTACCGTGGACGAGTAGTCCTTTGGATTGGAATGTAGGAAAAAGTTAAGTAAATTTTTTTCATTCTTTCGTGTGATTTGATTTAATAGGTTAATTGTCTCTATGCAAGCGTAATCTGAATAATAAATCTATCTTGAAGTTTTTAACAACGTATGATTTTTAGTTTTAATTGAATGATACTTTAATCATGTATGAATTCTAAATAGATCATGCTTAGATCTAGGCCTTTGACAGTTTATATTTGATTTATGTGTGATGTTTAGTTTAATTCATATTTTTATGAGGTGAAAGAGGTTTTAGCTTTAAATAATTTTTGAAAAACTTCGGCTGAGTGATAGACAATTATCTGAATAAAAAACATTGACTTGTTTATAATCTGAAGTATTTTTTAGGCAATTTCGATTTTATCAATCCCGTGGAATGATGGATTGGTTTATTTAAAGGACTCTTGGTATTCTAATCTATTTCACATTATTGTTATCTTTGCACTTAGTTTTATATTTTGTTTAGTTTTTTACTTGCATACCATACATCTCTTTTATTATTGTTTTCTTTTTGAAAAATCAAATTTTTTATTAAAAAGTTCAAAAGTGCTCCTAGTGGGTTCGACCTTTATTTGTCACTGTCTTTTGTAGACAACTGTGCACTTGCATTTTTTAAGTAGATGACTTAAATTCCACATCAATAGTCAAGCTGTCCCCACACTCTGGACAAGGCTTTTCGTAGGCATCAACTTTAGTTGAAGAGCGCAATTGGTGCAACCGTCAATGGTCTTTGTCCTACTAGGCTTGAATCCTATAGTCACATTCCTCCTTGATTTTAATTAATAGTTAGGTGCTAGTGAGAGATGATTAAACCAAACTAGATAAGGATCTAGTGATGAAATCTAGTCCTTATATTGTTAGGGTAGATAACTCTTATGTAAGTGTGTGGCTCCAATTAATTTGTGTTCCAAGCAATTAATCACAGTTTGCAAAATTTATATCATGCAAGCTCACTTATAGATAAAGATTCGTGGCTTAAGGACAGAGGATCTTATAGTAGTCAGAGCAATTTTTGCAAGCAATTTTCATATTTAAATTCTCTAATCATATTCTTTGCTTAAAAGCAAATCCAATCAATAAGCTATTTTTGCAAGCAACTTATCCTAATCTTCTCTAGAGAGCAACCTATTAAAAAAATTCAATTTAGAAAATCCTAGCACCTAAGTTATCAACCTAAATCAAAACTCTATGTAACCTAATATTTTAAGATTTGAAAGAGAAAAATGGCAAAGTCATCTAAATAATTGCAAAATAAAATCAAATCTATCCAAGAGATAAGGTCAGCATCCAAAATTTAGTAAAGTTAATTTAACTAATTACCTAATCATAAAAAGAATACAAATTTAAACTTTAAGATAACAATCCAAAAATTCTATCCAACCTCAAAATCAAAATTAACAAGGTTATCTAAACAACTTAAGATTTAAAAAATTCTTTTTTTTATAAATTATCTTTAGAAAAACAAATCTTGGTTTTTTTCAAATGTGATATTTAAATCCAATTTATTAAAAACTGCAAGTGCAGAATTGTCTGCATGAGACAGTGGCAAATCAGGTCAATCTTACATAGAACCTTATTAAGTTAAAGATTAAAAATTAGAACTTCTTTAAACCAAACAAAAATTTAAGAGTGATATGTGGTAAATCAAAAACTTGCAATAATTAAAAGTGCAAAAAATAACAATGAAAAAGATAGATCAAAGCATTCATAATCCATTAATTGAGATAATCAATCAAATCATGCAAGTAATCTACATTTTTGTCTCAAAGTAACTTAGATTAGAAATAATTCAATGTTTCTAATCCAAAAGATTTGCCTATAACAAAAATCAATGTTAATTAAAACTAAGTTCAAGATCTCTTCACCTTATAAAAGAATGAAAATCCATGAGCATTACCTATCAAATTTAGCGTAAACTATCACAAGAAGCATAGTCATAAGCATAATCTATCAATGTAAGCATAGATAATCAAATTTATTTCATTAAGAACATAAAATAGAGGTTTGTCTTAGACACGAATACAGATCTATTATTCTAACAAAATATTTATTCAACAGACAAAAATGGAAAAGAAATAGACAATCACATAAGAAAGATCTACTTAACTTCATCATTTTGCTCTAATCAAGACATGTAGCCAGCCATTGAAAATAACTTCAACAATATCTTCATTAAAATCATCAAGTTTTTACACTGATTTTCTCAAATTCCCTCAGAAATTATCTCTTCTATGCCTAAGTATCTGGAATAAGGCTAAAAAATGTCTTAAAATAAAACAATAAAAGTTTGTAGAGGAAAAAAAAGTGGAGAAGAGAGGGTGGGGTCGAAGGGAACATGAGACATCCCCCCACCCCCCATTGGTCGACCTTCACATGTGTGAGACCGCATGTGTGTGTGTGGGAGGTCCACTTGGTGAATTTTTCTTCTATCTTCAGTATTCTTTCTTATCTATTTTTAATTTAGCATTGCTAGTCCTAAAGTGATTGTTTGTGATCTGAAGTGGGTCCCATGCACTGATGCTATTAGGACTCTCTCAAAATCTTTACAAGGGTTCTATTCGTCCTAGAATTCTAATTTCCTATGCAAACTAACTCAAACACTGAAGTACTAAAGAGTCATAATCGAACTAAGACCCATCCAAAAAGAGTCCAAATCCAACTAGGATTCTTCAAAAAAATTGGAACATTGCATAAAATGTTGAAATGATGGAAAAAATGTGTATGATTTTCTTGAATTTACACTTACATGTGAAAATGCTTGAAATGATGAATATTAGTGAAAAATAATGCATTTAGCCTAATTAAGTCCATAATTCCACTTGAAATGATGAGTTTATGATGCATTTTCATGAACTTAACAATAGGTCAACTTGACTCGACTTGAGAACATGGGAAAAAAGAAGGCAAACAGGAATAGAAGATGAGCCTTTGTGTTTCGTATTACAGGTTGTGATTTTTATAGATTCATCTTTTATCACCGATTGCAATGATATATTGCTCCAAGGACACTGCATTGTCAATGCTTGGTTTGGCTCATGACATAGAATCATTTGATAGGGTATGTCTGTTTGCATGACGCTTGAATGAAATGAAATTGATGGTCAAATCAAAGAAAACAAAAAGGATGGAGTTGAGGATAAAAGCACAAAATGCAAAAAGTTACTTTTCCCCTTTTTATCTTTTATGACTGCCTTTTAAGAGTGTTTTTTTTTTCGTTACTTTGTGCCTTTTAAAAGTAGTTTTCCTGTCATATTTTACTTTTACTCATAATTCTCTCTTCTTTCATTTTTTCTTGATTAGCCCTTATTTTTTTTTTTTTTTCATTTCAGATCTCATGCAAACAAATAGGGCCCTAAGTTATTGGCAAACACAACAAAAACATAGTTCAAGAAAATGGGACCAAATCTCAAAACCTAGTCAAAGAAGTATTATCATCATCATCAAAGAATAAATATTACATATATATATTCCCGAATCCCAACTATAAGTATCTTTCTCTCTCTCTCTCTTGATCTCTTTGAGGGTTTTGTTTTTTTGGATAGAGATAGTTAGCATTTTACAACAAAGTTGGCCTCATGATTTTCTTTCCTTCCTCTTCTTTTTCCACCTTCCTTTTGCTTGTTTGCTTAGCATGAGAAGAGTAAGGTAGAGTAGCTATCAAATCATGAATAAAATTATATTGGTTGTATTAGAGAAAAAACATTAGAGGACATAATTTACTTTTCCTCAATTTATTCAAGTTGGAGAGAGTAAGGGGGGAAGTGGGGTAAAGCCTTTACTTTATTTATCATCATAAATTTGTTGTACCCTCCCCTTTTATCATCAAAACACACATTAAGGAAAACTTTATACCACATTGGTTTAATTCTCACTTTACTTCTTCCATCCAAACACCTAAGTAAAACTTTTTGTTATATTAATTAATTCTTTAATCTTTTTGTACTTTACTCTTACTTACTCTTACTGAATAAATGAGTTGATACTATTGTTTGTTTGTTTACATGAGAGAAGTAGTAAAAGAAGAACAGTTCAAATAATAAATAAAGTTAAATGAGGAGGAGGTTAAAATAGAGGGATTTTTACCAAATAATTAAGCTTATATTGCCATCAATCAATTTTATGAAGATTAAAAAGAAAATTTCTATTTAGTGGTTCGTGCCCTTTTTCTTTGGACTATTTTAGCCCTGTTGATGATAACATCAACTAATGGGGATATCTTGAACCCCAACTAAACAAGATCTTGCATCCTCACCACCACCGGTCTTCTCCTCATCACCACTAGTATAGATCTCATACTCAATTTTTCATTTTTTATTTTCATGACCTGGCAAGTGAACCTCCATAACTCTGTGCCCTGGAAACTAGTCTCATCTAATCTTTTCTTCTACATCATCATCATCAATCAATGGTGAAAGAACATGCTAGATTTCTCGTTACTGGAGCTGCAGGTCCCTCATATTTATGTCACATAGATCAAACACCAGATAGCATTTGATGTGAATACAATAACTGTTGATGCAAAAAATAGATTTTTGGTTGTCATCCATAAAACTACTTGACTTTGTTCGTTTATGCTCTATACACTAGTGATGATTTTCAAAATGTATAGGGTTTGAATCTTGTTATTTTGTTGATTTTTGCATATGGTTTTTTGAAACAGATTAGATTCGAGATGTTTAAGACAGGTCTGCAATGGATCGGATTCCATTTTCTACATTTTTGCACATGATCTTCTTGGTGTAAGAGTTTGATGTATGGGGTTTTGGGTGAGATCTGTAAGACCATAACAGGTATCATAACAGTTTACTATCAAATTCTGTTTATAAGATTCTTTTAAGAACTATTATTATGTCTGATTTTTTCCTTTAGTGTGACTATGATTGGTTTCTTAACTTTTTTTCTATATTATTTTAGCTTTGGATTACAGTAGGCCATGTTTGGTTATCAAGATAATGATCATAACCTGTTTGTTTGAATGTGATATGTTTATATGTTTATGCATTTTCTTTATAGTTATCTGTAGGACAGTTTGACTGTGATGTTGAGTTCTCTGAATATTAACTTGAATATTAATAACAAGGCAATTGAACTTCTCATAGAGCAAATCCCTGGGACGTAGTTCAATATGCATGATGCAATGCCAACCTAACTGAATGATGACCCAACAATTATGGCCTCATCAATCATAAGAAACTAACCAAATGAAAAAAAAGAAAAAAGAAAGATCCCAAGATCCACAACAGAATACTAAAAAAAAAATGAGAACCCCAAAACTGAGTTTACTATAGCTAAAATCCCATCAATAATTGCTAACATTGTATATTCCAAAGGCCAGCTGGCTTCCTTAAGACTATATGTAAGAGAAGTAACATAAGTATTATTTGTTATATATGACTAACATCCCAAGTTGGATTGAAGGTTCTTTAAAGAATGATCAAGCACTGGAGGTGCAAACCCCTAAGAAAAATAAGTAATGTATGTGGCTTGGTGCATTGTTCCATCCGATGCCTACCTTTTAGGGCCTTAGATATTTGCAAATCCCTTTTCCAATTGATTAATTGATTTGATTAGTCTACTAATTTAATTTACTTGGTTAGTCCTATTGATGATAACATCAACTAAGAGGTATAGTGGCTTCTCTAACTTAATGAAAACTATTCATCTATTTTATTTTAAAAATGGCAGCTTTCAATCTCAATCCACTAGATCACTCTATTTTATTCAATCAAGAAAATCATGTATCTAAGCAAATTTGGAAAGGGAAGGTAAGATCGAAAGAATTGTTTAGATTTTTGAAGTCTTTTATATTTATGTCAAATAATGTGAAGTGATGAGATTCAATTTACACATTTTAGGAGCATGACTCTCTGCATGCCATTCCAATCAACAACAAAGAAGATACAGGAGAGTTAAATAAAAGACAATGGGAACACATTAGGCAAACAGGTCTCCACCATTTGGCTAAGGTTGAAAAAAAAAAAGTAGATTGATCGTTCCCTAATATCAGGTCTTGTTGAAAGATGGAGATCGAAGACATATACATCTCATCTAAAGAGTGGGGAGGCAACAATCACACTTGAAAATGTTGCTTATATATATGGTCTCCCTATAGATGACCCACCAGTTTCCGGTCATGTTTTTTCATCCATCGATATCGTACAATTTATCTGTAATGAGTTGTTGGGAATTGCACTTGTAAAATGTGATTGTAGTAGATTGCAGATTAAGTTGAAATGGCTTAGTCATAACTTTGTAATGAAACCTAAGCCTGGCATAAAAGACTGTGATCATAGGCGGACTTGTGCATATTTATTTTGTCTCGTGACAGGGCATATTTTTGGAAGTGCATCCGGTGCCGCAAGTGCTACATATATCTTGGAGCTTTTTAGAAATTTTGAAATGTATGTATGGAATCTAGCATGCTTGGCAAGTCTTACAGGAATTTGGCAAAGATAGCTACTGTATCAAAGGAAGGAAAACCAATTAGAGGTAAAAGAATAAGGGCAAAGATGAAGATGCTTCCAGTAAGACCTTAACTAGGCCATTACAATTGCTTTAAGTAAACAAATACAATGTGCAACAATGAAATAATCCCAAGTCCATAAATTAATCTCTACTTTCTAAAATCCATGTGATTTTTTTTCTTAGATTTCGGCTTATTTACGTATGAGAATAGGTAGACCCATAAGTGAACCCCAAAAAAGGGGAAAAGAACTTTCAATCTCCATTGTGTTGATGTGGGTGAAGGGATTTCCAAAACGATAAGCATGGATTGGTGAAAACGTCTAAGATGAGCTAATGATCATGGGAGTAACTTGATGCTTATATGGGGTGTCCATGCCAGGTCTATGTATGTAATAGATTGATGCTAGTATGTGGGTGTCCGTGCCTACTTTGACAAAACATGAAACTTTGGAACTGTGGAATTAGCTTAACATTTAGAATTTAAATTAGTGCATATTATTTTTAAAGATAAGTTTAAGTTAGTGATTGTCTCAGACATATAGCACACCATTAATCCCAAACTAAGGGTACTTTGCAAGACCACATATAATAAACTACATTGACATAACTATGTCTTAAGACATATTCATTTAAATATGACAATACATCTTCTTCTTATGAAGACATCAAAAAGATGTTCACATATATTCATCTTCATGTATATAAATGCAAGTTTGAAGCCATGATCCAACATTTGTAACATGGCCCAAAACAATTATGCAAATAAATTTCAACCATATGGTCGAGGATCCCTCTATGTTTGCCTATTATGACATCATTTTTTGTAATAAAAACAAGTAAACTATCAACATAGATGATCTTCTATCCTTATCCTAGTTTTTTTTTTTTTTTTTTTGCCTGCATGCCTGTGGTGGTGAGATTCGTTGCGCACTCCTTTGATCCCATTGGAGTTTATCACAAGTGCCTTGAATTATGTCATTATATGCGTACCAATATATCTTAGTTAAGAACCAATGCTCACAAAAAACAAAATGATTATAACATTTTAAGTTCAATTGCTAAAATTGCATGTGAGCATAGTATTCAAATAAAATCTCACTTACGGCTTGTACATGTTTTCTTATTAAGGTAGATGATATCTATATACTCTCTTAAGAATACCTGAAATTCATATTGATCGGCCTGACGGGCTTCATTCCTATGAGAAATTTCAGTTTCCTTGTGAATAAGTTTATCTACATAAGGATATTAATATGTTTTGGGCATTTTCATGGTGGAATTGAAAAAAATTCCATCATTTTAGCCTGGATTAACTCGATTAGTTGTGCAATAGTAAGCCCTCTAATTTTCTTGAACAAGCTATTTATGGACTCTTCAATGTTTGTTGTAAGCATATTATACCGACGTTCCTCGACAAATGCATTTGCCCATTGTTTCCTTTTGATAGCTTCAATGTAATCATAAGCTCCCCAGTCCATATCCCTAATTTCAGCCATGTACCACTCATATTCACATAAACAATATGCTCTTACAGTGCATAAAAATTTGATGATGATGTCTTCATTTTTAAACTTTGCTTGAATATTACTAGAAATGTGTCTACAGCAGTACTAATAATTTGCATTTGGATCCACTTACTTCACAGATTGTGCGAGGCCCTTCATCTAATCAAGCAAAATTGTTAAATTCTGCAACCCTTCTAGAGCAACAGATAAATTTGCAAGAAACCATAACCAAATATCATAACACTCTAACTCCACCACTACAAAGGCAATGGGGAAAAGACCATGATCCCCATCTTGAGACACTGCTATACGTAATTAGCCATGATATTTGCCCTAAAGGTGTGACCTATAAAGTGCTATGAGAGGCCTTAATATGGATTTGAAAGAATATATACATGCACCAAAAAAACAAAACACCTTTGAAATGAGTCATCTTCTTCCCACCATAGTTTGGTGTAGGTCCTGGTTTAGATTTCTTTAACCTCCAAAATATAATCGGGAAGGATGGCTAAGGATTCCTCATAAGAACCCCATATGTTATGCATAGCTATCTCTTTTGCAATCTGAGCCTTCCTATAAGTTTTTTTTACTGCCAAACTACCTTTGCCAATCAAACATTATTTCTTTCAGTCTATAATCTGGGTGTTGCCTAAGCCTTTCCTTGACAAATTTTGCTAGCAACCTAGATATTGCATTGTACTGAGTAACTTCATTCAAAGGCCTTGAACATATGTGTGTTGCATTGTAAGTCCTAACTTGGAACTGCAGTACTGAGAACTCTACAATTGAAGCATGAATACGCCGTAGAAAACTTTCATTACTGCACTTAGCTGTAACCTCCCATCTAGTTGTCTTTATTGGCTTAAAAGTAAAATTACTATATAAAGCAAATTTGAACGAAGTACTCCTGAGTGCATCATGGCGCTGAACTCCCCTTCCACATTTCACAAGATGAACCCTCCACCGGTGAAACACCAATTAGATCTTTCAAAGCTATCAAGGTGTCAAATATTTGGGCATCTTTAACCAAATTTGATGGAATTGTATTCCTCACCAAGTTAGATGGCTTTGTAGCTCCTATCACATTTGATGGCTTTTTCTCTTTCAGTACAACGCATGGTTCTTTATCTCCAACCACATTGGATGGCTTTTTATCTCTCATGACAAGGGATGGCTCCTGATCTCTTATGATATGAGGTGGTGGAACATCTAACATGTTACATGACTTCTTCAGTAGGAGGAGATGGCCTTTCATCTAAGAAAACTACATCATCACGGGTTTTAGTACCAACATCAAAGGGTGCCCCCCCCCCCCCCCCCCCACACACACACACACACAAAAATCGACCTCTAGTTCATTGTTGAACTGTAAGTTAGTATGGATGAGATGTAAATTTTCTTGTGTGCTATTCAATGAGTTTACAAAAGAAAAGAGGCTTACATTCATCATCTCCAAGGTCAACACATGGATACATATGAGACGAGGCAAAATCCTTCTAAGGTAAAGTCCTTGCAAAGACAAGTTTTTCTGACCTGGGTAAAACATTGTGCTTGCACATTGTTTAAGAAGAAAATAATAAAAGTAACTATATAGGACATTATTTGCAAATAAAAACTTTAAAATAAAACAAACAATATAGTGATGGAAACCTTTTGAACGCATTAATGGGCTTGCTTCTTTCACTTTTAGGGAATTTGATGATCCATTAATTCAATTATTATCCATATTCACTCTGTTATAAATAAAAACTTGTCATGATTCATTCACAATAACAGTTTGTTTAATTTGTAGTATCTGATTGGTAATTACCATTTTTGCTAAAGAGGTATGATGCAAGAATCTTTAATGTGTACATGACATCATTTTTTTGTTTTTGCTACCAAATATAAACATAAAATATTAATTAATAAGGCTATACGATTTGTTAGGGCATTAATAAAGAGTAGAAGAGAAACCATGGTTGTGCACCTAGAAGTTGGCAGGTAAGGCCTCAATTTATTATTACAGGTTATGGAGGTATAAATATATCAAACCTGTCGAACCTCTAGATGCTCTAAACATTACGTGGACATCATCTCATCTCTTGCTTGACCAATGTCTTGACATGCCCATTTTGATGTAGGTATTTTATAGATATTCCGTCTTCTTGTATTACCCATTTTGTCACTTCTAATTTTTTTTTTAAGTTTCTGAAATGTTAAAGTGCTTCTCAAATAAAACATCTTTTCACCGCTACCAATATAGATTTGATTTCCATTGTCCCAATTAAACTCCCCACAAAAGTGGAATACAGTTAATACCTTAGATTTACACATCAAGTTAGGTTGGAAAAAGGAGCAAGATATTGTAAAATGGGGCATTGGTATACAATATTCTCTCATATAAAAATTTACATTGTGTCTCAACAAAACTTGTAGGGTAGAAGAATTTAAGAGTAAATGACTCAATTTTGGTAGCATAAAAGAATACAATCAAGGGTAAGATAGTACGACATGAATACAAGGATAAAATTATAATAAATGATGACATATGAATTCAAGGGTATATGATAGTCTATTTTCGTGGAATAAAAATTTGAGTAATTCTAATATTTATCTAATGACATAGTATTCGAATACCTAAGAAGATAAAGGTCTATTGTACATCCTAACCATGTTTCCATCCATATACTACTACAATCCATAAAAACGTATTAAACAAAATAAAAGAAAAGAAACACACAGAAGCAACTCATTCTCTAGAACAAGGAAACCTTTTTACATAAGAACCCATCCATTCTCTAATAAAGAATGAGAGAAGAAACCACAAAACAAATAATAAAAAAAAAAGACATACCTGTTGTTGGAGGTTCATTTTACATAGTAGATTTAAGAAAAACCTATGAGTAACAAAAGAGATAAGCCAAAAAATGCAAAAGGGGAAAAAAATCAAGAGCTCATGCTTAAATATAGGTAGTTGATGATATTGTCAATTGGGCTATTTTTGTAAAAAAAAAAAAATTACAAACAACTAATTGGAGGTTTCATCGTGTTTCTTCATAAAGCAATTTATCTTAATTATTTAGTACAATTCCCTAAGATATATCTTTACCTTATGTCACATTGAAACTTGAGTCTACCCTGTCTTTTTTTCATCTAAACACTCATAAAGTAAAACTTTACTTCCTATCAATTTTACTCTTCTTTTACTTCATCCTAACGCTCCGAAGTAAAGCTTACATCAACCCATATTTACTTCTCTTCTACTCCACTTCTGTCAAACGGAGTAACAAGCTAGAGTAATGAATCAACTCCTGTCAAAATAGGTTATGCATCCAATTCTATCAACCCATATTATTGTGGTCAAGTTTACTTGTTCTATGACAAAGGGCAGGCTTACATGTGAGGTCTTTGGGGCTTCAGCCCCACCCAACCTAAAATTAGCTCATATGGGCTAGAAGGCCCTCTTGGCCCAACCTCCACTTGTAAAACCCAATAAGCCGTTGCTTGTTGTGTATGATAGGGCTCAAGGTGATCTAGACCATTGATTTGATGGGGCTCAAGGTGTTGGACAATGCCAAGAAAACTGAAAGCTCTTGGCCACCACAATTCATGTCATGAGTTAAATGAATATGGGCCTATACTTCATATTTTTGCTCTCTCTCTCTCTCTTTTAATCATACGAAGTAACTTATTTATGAAAATACTTAACACATCACCACCGAATGACATATAGCTAATAATGATGAATTAATTGATGATGGACAATGACATCCAAAATTGGATGGTGTGGATGGACCTCACAACATATGTAAGGAACTAAGGACCATCATCAGTCCCTCCTCAAGCAAAAATCCTGAGTCCGCCGCTGCCTATAATGAACCCGCATAAAAATGGGTTGAGTAATGTGCACTGGATACGGTTGGGTTAGACGGTTGGTTCAGATTTTGCGACCTTCTTGCTTTGACCCATTTATGCCCTTCATTCTCTCCTTTCAAATGCTGAAATGCAGGCTTGCACCTTTGCATCTTCTTTATTTATAATTTTACTTTTATACATCCATTTTTTTTCGTATACACATGATGCTAAACAGATGCTTGTGCTAAACCATAGCACAATTCTCCTCAAAAGAACATGGTTGTGATGGGCCCACCTAACGAACGGCCCAGATCTGACTACCATCTCTTCATCTCATCTGCAAGTCTACAGGAACCCCTAATCACTCCGTGTCCATCAGAGCATGATCATTCATCCAAGTGCACATTGGAGGCTCAGACTCCAAATCTTCAAGCTTGGGCACGTGGCAACCTTTGATTGGCTATTGCATCCATTGTTGAATAACCCACAACATACTACACGCCAGCCACGATGGTCAAAAGAATCCGAGGCGGTGAATTCAATGATCAAAGATAACAAGAAAATGGTGGTGGGTCCCACAACAAGAAAACTTGAGATTGGCTCTAGTGGGTCACCTAATACCATCAAAAGCGATGTGGTAGGACCCACATCGGGGCCGAACACGACATTGATGTCATTGTCGCAGCGGTTAATTCCAATGTTCAGAGTGGAAGTTCGGCACTTTGACTCAAAGATACAAGAATATAATAAGATAAATGTCAAGGCATGTGTGCAACGGTTTCGGCAAAGTGATCGCTACCTTCCACCATCATATAATGTCGTTGAAGTGTTTTTAAAATTTTAATTTATATGAGTGTGGTATTTTTTTTTTAAATATTTTTTCCAACTATAGGGGATTGGAAACTCACTATTAAGTGAGGGTAATAGACCGTGGGTGAGGTAATAGGGCCCTCGGTAATAGAAATAGAGATCACTTGAAATGAAAAGGCCCTAGATGACGCAAGGGATGGTTGCATGCTTAGATTTAAACCTTGGGCAGTAAGATGAGAACGATGCCTCTTTGCTTAACATTGAGGTAAAAGTTAAGAGGAAATTACAAACAATGCATTCCTGTTAAGGCAGCTAAAATTTAAGAAGAAAATGTACAGATGTACAAGTGCATTTCAAATAGTATTAACTTTGTTAAACATAACATTGTCCACACATCTCTTATCACTCCACCAAAACAAATTATATGAGAATGTATTTAGGCGGGTCTCTCTCAACCTCATTGCCGTTTGATTGCATATAATTGAATTTTTAAAAATTTTAAATGCTACATTGCTGTTAAGGTGGCTAAAATTGAAAAAAATAAAGATAAATATTTACAAATAGCGAAATAATCTCTTTTGGGCAGAAAATTGACATGCAACGATTACCTTATTAATTCAGATTTTCGAAAAGCTTGGGCCGCGTGCATCTGCATATTGACCATTTCCCCCATCCATATCATTCATTGAATTTTATCATTTTGACTAGATGAATTCAATAGACAACTGACAAATGGGACAAAAGGTTCAATCGTCTTCACCATTCTGTCTCCATCAGCAATATATTTTATGCATTTAAAATGCGTGTCATACCATTGTGCAGCATAGCAAAGTTCTTGTGTCTAAAATGGGATCATCATATATCGTCATATGGCCCATTATATTTGGAACCAGACTTCAATCTTGACAAGAAGCAAGGAGATTGGACGGACTTGATCACGTCTTGATTTGTGAACTGCAAATATAGAATTAAAAATAAAAAATGGGAAGTGGTCTCATTAGCTTCCCAGGTAGCTAACCTCATCTTCAGCTACTCTTTTTTAATCCTCAGGGTCCTTCTTTTGGCTTTTTAGGACCCTGTAAAGCTTTCTATCTTTTTATCTTGTAACTGACTTTATTACTTAAATGAATTATTTTTTTATTGGAACAATAATAATAATAATAATAATAATAATAATAATAAATAAAAGTAATGGGGCATTCTTCTTGGATTGATCCTACACTTATGAGTCACCACCATCTGCATCATGTGAGGTTTGGATGAAAGTATAGGTGACGCTTAGTGGGGTCCATATATTGGATGGGCCCCCATCAACATGATCAAAGCATGAAGTATGCATGACCTTGGCAAGGCTACCTACACAATGCCTACTTTTCAACCCCATGTAGCCTTTTGAATGAAAGCAGATTGGTGGCACGATTTGCTGCTAGGCCAGTACCTCATGCTTAAGAGGATTTTTCCTAGTCAAGAAACATACCTTTAATCCGTATTGCCCCATGTTAACATGTAGTTTTCAAATTGACCCAAGAGATATAATTGAACTATTTTCAAATTTGATGAAAGTATAGGTGCTTGGTGCTATGTATCCTTTGTTTATTAGCATAATCCATTGGAAAGCAAAGATAGGGAGGAGATCAATCTTTTAGTATGGGCAGTCTTCACCTTCTGTTAGTCTTCCAGGAAGCATAGTCTTCTAAAATAGTTTCCAAAACTTGGTATAGCAGTTGTAATATTGGTCATTCTGACGTTTTCATTTGTCTGCGCCTCTCTTTCTAAAATGAGAAATTTTGTACAGTTTAAAGAATAATTACATGAGAATCTTCAATTAGTATTTATTTTCAGTTGTTTAAATGTCTATAAAAATAACAAGAGGGAAGATAAGAAGGTGAGAATGGAGTTTGAATACATTTTCAACTATTGGATTGACATCATACAAAATTAGTTGCGGTGAAGGCCTTTTTGGAGTGATGGAACCATTTTTGCCAAGATGTTGAACCACGCACATGAAAAACATCATTTAGCACTTTCGGTTAAGATAGTGAAGACAATGGGTCCATTTCAACGGACCTGCCTGCCCCACTACTATTAGGGCGTGTTTCTTTTGCAAAAGAGTGAGGTAAATTGGGTTGAAAATTGAAATGAATCCCAACCGTTGGATTCTTTACCACTCATGAGTTTGTTCGCACTTGCCGAGACAAGTAGAGTGCAACACATATGATTTTGCTCCAGTGCATACACCATACACCTCGGACAGAGCAATCATTATGAGGTTGCATGTCGGGCCCCATCTATCACCAATTTGAACCATCCCCAAGAGAGGAACCCCCCTTACTGATTCTCGGGTTTTGCACCTAATTAAATGGATTGGACCTTTGGATTAAAAAATAAATACTATATACTTAAGGGTTATTGATCAAGAGGTACTTAGACATCTCACCTCTCTTTAATCCATATTACAAGCTTTCACATGCATTAAAGTGGATCCCACACACATGATCCACAAATCATTTCACACCTGAAGTTAGAAGTTTCTTCCATGGATCAATAGGGCTTTAAGTCCAAGCGGGATACTTTTACCCAAAAAGAAAAAAGAGTCCTAGCAGCATAAAAAACATGCACTTTGTGCGTCAGTGACTTGAGTTGAAGGAGTGAAACTCGGCCCCCTGATTGTAAATCTGGACTCCAGCGGACTGTTAGATAGCATTCTTTTTGCTAATATCAGTCATCCGATGTCCACATGATTAACTTCTATTGTAAGCCCAGGATGTCGTTAGCTGATAAATGGAATAGGACTTGCCTATCAAAATCTAACTAGGTTTGCATACACTTAAGGTCGATTAGTAATCAATTCCTGGGAGATTTCTCATAGATTTTCTATGGAGTCGAATTAAAGTCACCTTAGGCAATTGAAGATCGTGGGGATTTGGTTCCATAAAAACCTCATCGTTAAGGGTTTTCAGATCTAAATGGCCCCGGCAACAGCCCTCCTTTTTTTATGGATTTACTCTCTGATGCCAACTTTACAATAATGCACAGTAATATGCACCGAGTGTTATAAGATGTATTATCATATGTGGATGCCCACATTGGGACCCACATGAGATAAAGGGATTACTAAGAATTAGGGTTTTCCTTATTGGGTTGTTTGAGGAGGAAGCAATCTTATTCTATAAATAAGATCCTCCTCCCCCCCATTATGTACACAGAAATCTCATCAATAAGAGCTATCTCTCTCCCTCCTTCTACTCTTCAGTTTTCTATTCTAACACGTTATCAGCACGTTATGATCTCTTATTAGTTTGCATTTATCTTTATTCTTTTAGATCTGCAAATATTTATCATTTAATTTTGTGATGATTATTCATTTTCTTTTATCGAAAAGAGATCATGATAAAATTGAAAACCATGGATCATAAATAGAACCAGAAGTTCTATGCAAGTAATTGGAACCCGAAGTTCCATACGATATTTAGAACTAAAAGTTCTACATAGAATCAATAACCCGGACTCGAAGTTCCGTAAATTATTTTAATCTATGAACCAGAAGTTCTTTCAAATCCGAACCAGAAGATCCGTTGGTTATTTTACTCTGAAACCAGAAGTTTTCAGATCTACAATACGTATTCAAAGTTTCATATGATACTTAGAACTAGAAATTTTATATCGACTAAATAACCTGAACCTGCAGTTCTGTATGTTATTTTAGAACCAGAAGTTCTAACTCGGACCTGAAGATCCATGAATTATTTTAATTTAGAACCAGAAGTTCTAACTCGGACCTAAAGATCCATGAATTATTCTAATTTAGAACCAGAAGTTCTAACTCGGACCTGAAGATCCATGAATCATCCTAATTTAGAACCAGAAGTTCTAACTCGGACCTGAAGATCCATGAATTATCCTAATCTAGAACCTGAAGTTCTAACTCGTACTGAAATATCTATGAACTATTTTAGAACCAGAAGTTCTGATTCTTAAGCTGAGAACCCGATGTTCCAAACTTCAATTTCTAAATTCTTCATCACATTTTTATTATTATCTTTGATTGGATGTTAAGAACCTGAAGTTCTACATTTTATTTTCTGTTTCTCATATACATTTATTTTTATATTCTATAACATTGTACTGCATGCTTGATATAATTCCTTCGGTATAATTATCACTACTGATTATCTGAAACTTTAGTTTTGCTGAATTTATTATTGCCAGAAGCAGTAGTTCCAAATAATAGAACCTGAAGTTCTATATCCAATGAATAATCTGGACCTGAAGATCCATACATTATCTGGAACCAGAAGTTCTAAGATTTAGAATATGAACCCGAAGATTCATGTTCATAATCAAACTTGGAGCTTTGATTTCTAAAGATTCAAAGTAGTGTAGATCGATACAACGGCCATGAAATCAAACCTGAAGTTTTGATAGAACCAGAAGTTGTGATTCAAACCTGAAGCTTTGATAGAACCAGTAGTTCTAAGAACCTGAAGTTCTATCACTAGCCTGAAGTATTGACAGAACTAGAAGTTCTGATTCATCAGTTAAGAACCCGAAGTTCTAACTTTCTGATTGGCCAATTCTTCATTATATTTTGTCATCGGATATTGAGAACCCGAAGTTCTATTTTTGTTTGATTGTTATTAGTAAATCGATCTTAACACACTCTAAAAGGCTTGGTAATACTATCAAAGTCGGAAATAAAATATCCCTGAAGGATATGGCATACGCTCTTATTTTCCGCGCCATTATATCCCCATTAGACATGGATGATCACCAGCAGATGGTCATACACCAAATGCTTGAAATAAATGCCAGATTAGTCAATTAAAATCCCTCCAGAAGAGGTAGATATAATATGTTCTCCCGTAGAGATGTAATAAACCACCCCAGGAGAGGTGATTGAAAAGGCATTTTGTTTGGAAACTGGGCGAACCACCAAGCATGGTCTGGAAGACCTACAACTACTTTTATGAGTTTGAACATTGAGTTCAGTTCTTAGATATTTTGTTGAATGCTAGGACTTATTTTTAATCCCCCGTATATTATGTTATATTTTGCTTTGAATGCTGAATTGTTTAGTTGTTCTTACTTTTATTTTTGCAATGCGATTACCTAGTTATGTGAGTTTATTATTACTTGCTCTATGGCTCATGGAATGCATGAAACTGAGGATAATATCTGTCCGGTAGACAGTGTAACAAAACACACTACATTGAAAAAACCAGAAGTTTTTCTCTGAATTAGTGTTTCATTCGTGCACGGCATCGATCATAGCTGTATCCGTACAAATACTTGAATGCTCCGGAAGAGTCTACATAATGGTATTTGTACATCATTACTAGTATTGACAGCCAGAAGCTGATACTAGAAAAGCTAAGTGCATTCTTCTCATATTTCAAGGCTATATTACAAGACAATCTTTACAAATCGAATCATATTCGATTATGAGCAAAACGACAAAGTTAAGCCAGAAGCTTGTTATTCTAGGGGTCTTATGCTCTGGTAAATTATTGATACTTCTGTTACGTACTCCTTAGAGTACCATCTATTGACCATCCTTTTCGCAAAGGATATTGTGTGACATTTGTGAACCTCTCTAATCCCGCCCATTAGCACATATTATTAAACCTAGGATACACATCCTTAAGCATGTTATTAAATTTTATAAGGCTTGATAGCGTAGGTTTGTGACCTGCATGAACTCAGAACGTAGACTCTATGTTAGTTATACTTCACCCTAATTAATGGATATCTAGACCCAATGACAGGAGATATATTCATTGTTCGTTTTTGCTGATTGTCATCTTGATGAGATAGTCTTCTCACCGTTAGGGGGAGATAAGAGAGTTC
This sequence comes from Sextonia rubra, assembly GCA_037013555.1. Taxonomy (NCBI): domain Eukaryota; kingdom Viridiplantae; phylum Streptophyta; class Magnoliopsida; order Laurales; family Lauraceae; genus Sextonia; species Sextonia rubra. Next base: position 80,300,268 of record JASUAD010000001.1, read on the forward strand.
CTGAAGAACACCTTGTTCCTGAAGAACAATTCGTTCCTGAAGAACGGCGAGAATTAATGTGGAATACTTCCACTCAATCTCATCTTGATTTATGTACGTCACAATGTGAGAATGAAGTACGGAGAATTGTGCACTTAATTACAAATGAATTCCCTGATGCTTTTAATGATGCAGCAAAAGTGACTAGGTCACATGTATCGGCTATGAACACACAAGCACGAATTAATGTCCCTGTAGGACAAGTACGAATTAGTGTTCCTGAAGAACAAAGTCCAAATATGGCAACAAATGAATCTATACACGCCAGAAGCGTGGTAGAACTATAGGTTTCAAGGACTCAGCTCCCCAGAAGAGGAGAAATGAGCAATCATATCCCAATCATACTCCAGAAGAGGTATACTCCTGAAGAGTTTATGATAAAATCCACTCTCTCCAAATTTCCTGAAGAAATTAATGTCCCGGAAGAGACATGAGTCCCAGAAGAGACTCTGGAAGCCCCTGAAGAGGCAATGGGTACCCAATAAATAAAGAGATCTCTATACTTTATAATTATTCAAGAGAGAGATGGGATAGAAATGAAATTATCATCGATGACGCATTTGCATATGCGGTAGCTACTCAAATATTAATGGAAATTAAGAATATTGTTTGGGATATAAAACCACGTTCTATAAATGAATGTCGACAAAGAATATATTGGCCAAAATAGAGAGATGCCATTGAGGAATTGCAGTCTCTCAATAGACGTGATATATATGAACCTATAGTACAAACCCCAAACGGTGTTAACCCTGTAGGTTACAAATGGGTGTTTGTAAGGAAAATGAACAAAAGGCAAACTTGTGATATAAGGTTTCCTGTAGAAACTTGGGATTGAAAACATACACAGTTATATATATGAAAATCCCAGAAGGATTTGCTTTGCCTGAAGCAAAGTCAGAGAGTACGTACTCAATATAAGTAAGACGTTCATTGTACAGCCTGAAGCATTCCAGAAGAATATGGTACAATCGTCTTAGTGAATGTTTATATAAGGAAGAGTATGAAAACAATCTCATTTGCCTGTTCCTGTTTATATAATCCTTAAATGGATTTATAATAGTAGAAGTTTATGTTATTTACATAAATAACATATATCTAATCGAGACTCCAGAAGAGCTCGAGAAAACTATTGACAATTTTATCTCGACCCGCAGATCGAGAGAAGTTCTAATGAGATTTTTATTCTTTATAAATATGCTTCCCATATATAGTTTTGTACCAAGGCTTTGGATTGGTATTAAACAAATGTTATGATATTTATGTCTGTTTTATGGTTGAAGTCAAATTTTGTAGGATATACAGATTCAGGATATATCCCTGATTCTCATAAGGATCGATCATAGACATTTTATATGTTTCTTCATCATTATTTTTGGTATTCTACTAAATTGACTATTGATAGCTACTTATTCTAACCATGCTGAGATTTTTAAGCCAGTGGGGAATGTGTATGGCAAAAATATTTAACTCAGCATATATGTAGTTCTTGTCAATTACCTCTTAGTACAGGTACTCCGAGCATTATTTGCAAAGACAATGGGGCATGTATTCAACAGATTAAAGAATGACACATTAAAGATGACAAGCCGAAGCACATTACTCCAAAGTTCTTCCTCACTCATGAGCTTCAGAAGAATAACAAGATTGAAGTCAAGCAAGTTCGTTCAAGCAACAACCTGGCTAATCAGTTTACGAAGTTCTTGTCAAAATCAATATTCTAAAGATTTGTATATGAGATGGACATACCTAACCGTGTACAAGGTTGTTATCATCATGGGGAGTAGTCATCAGGGGGAGGCATCCTGAAGTATGCTACCCAGGACATATGTGCGCTGTACTCTTTTTCCTTCTCTAGGTTTTGTCCCACTGGGTTTTCCTAGTTAAGGTTTTAACGAGGCAGCATTATGCACGTCCAACACCAATTCAATGATCCTGTAGAACGTTGTACTCTTTTTCCTTCGCTTTGGTTTTTATCCCATTGGGTTTTCCTTTGCAAGGTTTTAATGAGGCAACTGTCATTGAATGGTGGTCATCCAAGGGGGAGTGTTATAAGATGTATTATCATATGTGGATGCCCACATTGGGACCCACATGAGATAAAGGGATTACTAAGAATTAGGGTTTTCCTTATTGGGTTGTTTGAGGAGGAAGCAATCTTATTCTATAAATAAGATCCTCCTCCCCCCCATTATGTACACAGAAATCTCATCAATAAGAGCTATCTCTCTCCCTCCTTCTACTCTTCAGTTTTCTATTCTAACACCGAGATCAATGTAAGATCCTTAACTATGAAAATCCTTGCTGAGAAATCTATATTTTTAGGTGGTGAGATGCAAAATTTTACTCTTCCCAAACCCCACTATGCGGGAGTCTCGTGTATTCCGCTAATCTTTTTTATCATCAAGAACCTTCCAACATGCCCAAAAGTTTTTATATTTAATATCGTCAATAACCTCTCAATATACCCACTGAAGTTTCCAATACAATTCCAAGCTGACAACATTTAAACCTATAAAATAAGGTCATCATTTTAATGGTATATTCTGAAAAATGCCTGCATCTTTGGTTTCATCTCCTTGGGATTCAATGTAGGGAGCTCACCTATGGTCAATCTAATTCGTTAACATACACATTTTGCTTGATTTGACACTAGTCCATGCTTTAAGCATGAGTGGATTCTATTAAATAAGTTTGCACAATGTATAGCCTTTAAATTTTGAGAACCTAAAAGTAAGAGTGGGGATCATTTGATCAAATTTAATATTTTGTACATGCTGTCATGCAATTTATATGACCCTTATTGAAAGTTCGTCCTTTTCAAAGGAAAAAGGAACATATGCCTGTAGGGGTGCTCCAGTCAATATGATTAAATAGTGAAAATTTATGGCAATTAAATTGAGTGATAGATAATAGAAGGTTAGCTTCGTGGATGAGGCATCCACTTATATTGAAATCTTTACTTTCTATGTTTTGGCTACTAGGCCAACTGAATGGCAAAAAATAAAAAATAAAAAATTGTGCAATAGAATTTTGTGATTAAATCTAGAATTATATTTATACTAGTTAAATCAGTGTTAATTTTAAATTATTCCTAATGCACTATTGTGTTAGCTTTGTCAACGAGAATCAATGAGAAAAGGCTCAAAGCCAAAGAAGGCAACTTCCAAAAGGCTGCATATTGCAAATGCACACCTATAAAGACCACATAAAATATACATTTCATTGCATAGTTTTCTGGGACCAAGTGGACAGCCTGTAAGTAACTCACAAGCAAACAAGGCTTCTCACCCATCGTTTGATAATATAGAGAAACCTCTGATAAAAACTGTAATTCCCCAATATCCAAACATCCAAAAGAAAAGCTGAAAATGCCAAGAAGGCTGTTTGTTTCTAGCTTTCAGTTCTGCTAATTCAGATCTCTCTTTCGTTCCAATTTGAACTTCCAAAGATTCCTGACTTGGGTTTTCTTTGCTGCCATTACTTCATCCCCTACCTGCCATTTCCGCTATTATTCTCATTCATTTCTTTGGTACCCAATCTGTTTTCCTATCCTTTCTTTGATAGAGAAGTTGCATTTGTTTGGGTCCTTTTCTCTCAGCTCGTTGGTCTACGAGTGAAGTTGGAAAATATCTCAGATTTTGATTACTGGGTTTTTCCTGGTTCCTTCTTCATTCTCTTAATTTCTCCATTATTTGGACTTGCGTTCATTTCTGGGTTTTCTGTTCTATGGGATTTATCCATTTTTTCCCCTCTGTTTCTTGACTTCTCAATTTCATTTTTCAGTGCCTGTCTCAGTAAGATTGGAATTGGGTTTCCAGTTTTTGGTTTTCCTTTGCTGGGTTTTCAGTTTCTTAGCTATTCTTGCAAGAACTTGAAATTCTTTTTGCTTAAATTCTTGTCTTCCTGGGTTTGTAATTCTGATTTTTTTTTTTGTGAAACTGTTATATTCAATTGCCATCTTTCTTTAAATTTTTATCCACTGGTCTTGGGATTTTGTTTCCATGGGACTCTGTCAAGGAAAACATTCCAAAAGCTCCAATACCCAAGTAGTGAATCCAGTGGAAAGAACCAACATTGAGCCTACATCGAATTCACACACAGCCAAGACTCCCACATTCCCCTTCTACAGCCCCAGCCCACTACCCAGTGCTTTCAAGAACTCTCCTGCAAACTCAAGCGTAAATTCGACCCCTTCGCGCATCTTAAAGCGCCCATTCCCCCCTCCATCGCCAGTACGGCACATCAAGGCGTTGCTTGCTCGCAGGCAGGGCTCTGTGGAGCTGAATGGAGGGACAGTTCCTGAAGAAAATGAAGAAGAATTGAGGTTGAATAAGAATTTTGGGTTCTCAAAGCAGTTTTTCACCAAGTATGAGCTTGGTGGAGAGGTGGGCCGCGGTCATTTTGGGTTTACTTGCTCTGCCACGGCCAAGAAAGGGGAAATGAAGGGGCAGGAAGTGGCTGTCAAGGTCATTCCAAAATCAAAGGTCTGTTTCTGGTAGCTGGTTCTTCTCTTTTTTTGAATAGCTTATTTATGTAAGTTATCACTATATTTCTTTACTTTTGTAGACTTGCAAATTTGACTACTGGATTTCTACTGTTTGGGCTGAGTTGTGTGAGTGTCAATACATGTTACAATCTTGACACCATATAGAAGGTGCCTGATTCAAGAAATCTCGAAACATAGGACACGTTGATTGAGCCTAATCTTAAAATAAGTTTACATAATTAAAAAATAATATGCAAATTAAAACCAATGAAAGTATCATACAAATCTTATGTTGAACAATTTAGCAATAGTCATATCCATTTGTTGATTTGACTTCTTAAGAATAAACTTCCGATAATATATAATCAATTGAAAAACAATATGTAAATTGGGTGATGTCTGATATGAGCCCAGATAACGGTACCTCGCTCATTTGAAAGAATCTGTGTGACATTGATTTTGGGAAACTTCTGATACAATCATCATGTTAACTCTGAATTGTATTTGAGAAGGTCAGTTTTTACCTCTAAGATGGTTTTTTTTTTTTTTGGTAAGAAAGCATATCCAACAAGGGAAATTTTCAATGTACAGCAAAATGAAAGGCTCTTAACCTTACCCTTTACAACCCTCCCCTGGCCCTAGTAAGGCGACCAGCTATGCTAGGCATATGGCAACTTGCTGTGACGGAGAGGGAATAAACAAGGAAAGCAAAACAAAGCCCACAAGCCAGTCCAGCTGAAATTGAAAAGCCCACAAGCAGGGGCAACTGAGAAGAAGCCAGAAGAAGAAATGGATCCAGGTTGTGAGATGCCTAAGCCAGACACCTACAAGCTGGACAGCTAAGAAAATAGAAAAGAGGAAGCTATGAAGGCACCATAAAGGGTGCCAAACTACTTGAATCAAGCTTTGTGCAAATGAAATCAAATTTTTGCCTCACTAATGCTTTGGACAGTCTTTACTGTTAAATTGCATGAGAAAGGAAGCACATCTACTCGCTGGAGTATCTAATAATTTGGGTTGAGATATACTGGAATGGCAAAACAGGTTTATGGAGTTGACCTTAGCATAATTGGGATAAGGCTACAACGTTGATGAGAAACCCAAGATAAACCACCATCAGGGGGTCCTCCAATTTGAAGAGATGTGTTACTTACGGTGGTTTTTTTTTTTTTTTTGGTAAAATTCTTATGGAGTTGGAGACAGCCAGTAGCCCATGAAGAATTGAGTAATGGGGCTTAGAGGGAGAAGTATCTTGATGAAGATGTTGTTTTCATTGGTGATCAAGCACGCAATGCATGAAGAATCTTCTACCTTATGAAAGAAAGCAACAGTGCAGACCATTGAAGTATGACTTGTTGTAGGAAGAAAAGAAGACCGAGGGAAGGAGGGAGGATTCCACATTTATCCACCATTAAGGGGTTGGAGATCCTTCTCTTAAGAAAGGAGACTCTCCAAACTATTTCCTTATTGATCTCTCTCAAAATGAACTCTTTAGTCTTGAAAATCTTTTTGAAAATTTTATGATTCCTTTCCCTCTACATATGCCCAACTGCTGAGGGAAAATAAAGCAATCCAAGAGATCCTAGATTTTTATCATGGGCCGTACCTTGAACGAGGGCTGATATTGCTTCATGGGCTGAAAGGGGTGGATACTGGATAGGGGATGTGTGGCTTGTAAAAATGAGGCTACAACTGTCCAAATCCAAACCGCCTATGAGCATTGTAAAAAGAGGTGGTCAAAAGATTCCTCCCCCTCATCACAAAAAACACATTGAGCATCACATGATATACTCTGATGGCAAAGGATATCTTTCATCTTAAGCATTTATGCAAGCATAGCCAATTCGTAAATGAACGCTTAGGAATATGCCCTATAAACCAAATGTGTGGGGTTTGGGCTTTTGGGGCCAGACTGGCCTGGATTCTAAAACAGGCAATTACAATTGGCTTTAGATCTGGTCATCCCAATTGTACAATTCATATTTCGGATCTAGATCCTACTGGGTTGGCTAATGGTTGGGTCCATGGATTATAGCCTAAATTACATATAAATATTAAACATGCTATAATAATAAATTTCTATCATAATACCCATATTTTTTTTTGGGTATCTTCGGTTTTGGCCCTTGGACTGGAGCCTACCGATCCGGTCTGACCTACACCCATGCCCATTAAATATTTTTTTGTCAAAATGCTGGTTCTAGCTCCAACCCAATCCATCAACAGCCCTATCTTTCTGGGTTGTTTCTAATTTCCAACATGCATTTTCCGCATCCATGTTTCATGGGTCACAAATCTGTATGTGCTACACATCTTTTTTCTTTTGTGAATGTTATCGTGGGTGAGTGCATTCGAGTGTTATATCTCTACGTTTGCCAGCATATATAGCTTTTTTGAGAGTCCTTCATATTTCAGTTTAATCTCATAGAAGCTAGTACTTTGGCAGATGACAACAGCCCTTGCTATTGAGGATGTTCATAGAGAAGTGAAAATATTGAGTGCCTTGACTGGACACATGAATATAGTGCAGTTTTTTGATGCCTATGAAGATGAGGACAATGTGTATATAGTGATGGAGTAAGTTTATGTTTAAGTGCTGCTTCTGAGTTTATGTTTCCAATGCTGCTTCTGTAAGTTTATTGTGCATGTATATGTGCCCTATTTTTCTGCTTAGAAATTTTTTTCCAGATATTTTTAGTATCTCCTTTTATATCATTTTGTGACCAGCAAAGTGAATGTCATAACTCCTAAATGTTTGCAATTTTGAGTAGATGAAACTGTTGAATTATATGCTTTCTTGCAACTTCTATGGTTTCTGATATAATTTTGTCCTTTTAGTGCATATGTTAATTATAGTTATGTTATTTCAACAGTTGCATTTATATGAATAAGGGTGTGATGTAAAAGTGATCCACATGATATTCAATAATTATTTTCATGAGATCATATGTTAAATTTTATTGCCAACCAAAGGTCAAAAAGGGCCATTAGAATAAACAAAAACCAAGTTACAACAAAGAATTAACCAATCATCCTTATAATTATAATCGTTTGTGAAGTAATCCAAATGATATTCACCAGTATGCTTTCATGAAAGAATGTATATTACCTTTTCAAAGCCTTGGGCATGATCTGAATACCTAGTTGCTTTCACCCCGTTCTTGTCATTGCTTTAAATATAGCTTTCTGGGTTTTCAGAGGTTCCTCCCATTCTGTCTTCAAGTTTGTTTGTTTATAGAAACCCTTAAATACACTACATGCTTTGGTCATTAAGTTTTATTACTGCGATTTTAATTGTTTACTTTTCAAAGAAGTTTGCTATAAAAAAATTTACGTTTGAGATTCTGGTTTGATAAAAATGGAGAAGTTCTAGGTTGGTGGTGGTGTGAGTTGTAAACTTAGATCATCCTAGGTGTAGGGTTTTATGTCAAGAATCAAGCAATCAAAAAGATGAAAAACAAGAAGAAATTAGAAAATAATTAGAAAGACATGAGAGATGGGAAGATGACTAAATAGTTGATTAACCTAGATGGTGAGTCAACCCTTGTTATCATGTTATTTCACTAATTCTGAAAATTACAAAAAAGCCCCTCAAGTTTCTAGTGTTTACATGAAGGTCCCTAGTTCACCACATATTGCAAAAAAGTAATACTCCTTGACTTACAATACCACACCGCCGCGCCCCACACCCACGACCACCACCCCCCCCCCCCCCCCCCCCCCCCAACCAATCTCCCCTTTCAAGCTGGTTCATAGATAATTACTCTGCCTACTTGGATAGAAGGAAGTGCAACTTAGTTTTATTAACTACTTTAGTTTCAAAAAAAACCTTTCAAAAAAAAAAAATCTGCTAACTAATCTTTGGTAGAAAACTGTATGATTAACACATCTTCCTTCTCAATTTTTTCCCTAATAAAATGACAATTTACTTCAACATACTTTATCTTGTCATGATAGACATAATATTAGCCATTTTAATTGCAGATGTGCTATCAGAATAGATGAGCATTGGATAATCTTGCTTGAACCCTAACTCATCTAGGAAGATTCTTAACTACAATAGTTCACAAAACCCATGAGCTACAACTTTGTGTATAGATTCTGCACTGGACTTAGCGGTTACAACTTGTTTCTACTTTTCCACAAAATTAGATTTCCTCCAAACAACATAATACAATAACCTGTAGTAGACTTCCCAGATGTCAAAGATCCAGCCCAATCAACATCTGTAAATGCCATTTCATTTGCATATTCATAAGATTTGTATGTAATTCATTAGCCTAGAGATCCTTTCAAATATCGGTGGATCCTATATACAGTTATAACATGATCTGTTCTAGGAGCATGTATGAACTGACATATAGTATAAGAAATGTCAGGTATTGTAATGGTGAGATAAATCAACTTTCCCACCAACCTTCGATACAGTCTTTTATCTTTAATGAGTTATCCACTTTTTATGTGTAAACCATGGTTTTGTTCCATGGGAGTGTCCATCGGTTTTGCACCTAGCCTTTTAGTTCCGTTGAGGAGATCAATGATAGATTTCCTTTGTAATATGAAAATTCCACTTCTCGATCTTACCACTTCAATTCCTTGGAAATACGTAAACAGTCCTAGGTCATTTATCTTAAACTCTGTTCGAAGGAAACTTTATAATTTAGAGGTATCATCATCATCATCTCATGTGGCAACTACATCATCAATATACACCGCAAGTATAACTACCTCTTTGGCTTTCCCTTTTACAAATCCAATATGATCCACATGGCACCTTGTAAACCCATGTTTAATCATAGCTCAACTGAATCTATCAAGCGAGGCTCGACGAAACTTCTTTAATCCATATAATGACTCTTTAAGATGATACATATTAGTCTCCTGTCCTTTGACAACGAATCCTGGTGGAGGGTCCATATAAACCTCTTCCTTGTCCCCAACGAGAAAAACATTTTTTACATCCAAATGGTATAAAGGCCAATTGAAGGTCGCTGCTAGGGATAAAGTTAACCTGAATGAAATTTAACTTTGCTACTGGTGAAAAAGTCTCAAAATAATCAACCTCATATGACCAAGTAAATCCCTTTGCAACAAGATTGGTCTTATATCTATTAATTGTGCAATTTGGGTTATACTTGATAGTACAAAACCATTTGCACCCAATTATTTTTTTTCCCCTTTAGGAAGAGTAGTAAGCTCCCATGTATGATTCTTCTCTAAAGCATTCATTTCTTCTACCATAACTTCTCTCCACTTTGGATATGACAAGGCTTCAGTCACGTGTTTAGAGACACATTCAATAGCTACATTAGAGACAAATGCATGGAAGACTAGTGACAATCCATGGTATGAGACAATTTTGTATGTGATGGTGAGTGACATAAGATCTTGCCCCTTTCCTGATGACAATGGGAAGGTCCAAAGCAGAAGAGGAAGTACCTAGATTAAGAACCTCTGACTGAGATGGAGGTGGAGGATTGAAGGACGATGGAGGATTTGGATTAGGAACATCAGATGATGATGGTATGGATGAGAACACTGGTTTGTCTTTTGTCTTCCTCCTAGACTACACTTGCTATGGCTCCTTAAACTTGTCTGATTTCTCCTTTAGTTCCGTATGCTACAACTTTCTGCCTTTCTCTATTGTTGATGTAGGAGAAAGCCACTAGGATCCTTAGATATTATGTACAGATTACTGTGGAAATAACTTTAGATGATGATGATTCAAGAACCATACTTACGAGATCTCTCGGATTTGATCTTGGTCGTACAGCAGCCCGAAAATCTCAAGACCTTCTACTGTATTCCTCTATGCTTGAACTTGCACCGGCTGTGTGCCTTTTCTATGAATTATCTTTGCTCTTTAAAATGAGATTACTCTTATATATTTCTTAGAAAGCAATAACACATATTTATAGGCTACAATAGGGACCTTATGAAGAAAATAAGAAATAGGCTTCTTGCGGAAATTGAAAATCCTAATTTGACCTAAATTAGAATCCTAGTTCCATAAATTACAATTCAATCCACTAGAAAATTATAATTGCACTGCTGTCCTTATTCTCAAAATTATATTTCCAGCTTCATATTATTAAATGCTTATTAATTTCCCCACATTAAGATTTCAGATATCCATTGATTCAATAATTACTAACATCTATATTTAATCGATATCTTTATAATTCCTTGAGACCTTACACTTATTTGATATGTCCGACACAATGTCCAATTGTAGGGTTTAACATAATCAAAACTTATAATTTTCATCAAGAGGATATCATCAATTCCTATTACAGGACATAGATTCCATCAATAAATCAATATCCACCATACACGTAATGTAATCATCCAATTTACTGAAATTATTGACCCATAAATAGTCTCACTCCTTTGTAAACCAAAATGCCGAACACTAAATATATGTGTACATTATTTATATTGAGATTAAGAGTACAAGCACTCATAATAACCATTTGTATGTTAATCGTCTTATTTGGTTAGTATAAAGACAATAAACCCCAAAGCGGTCCTGTTCAATACACAGAACGTACTAGTATAGCGAGTCGAAACTATACCATTTCCCGCGGCCAAGACAAGTCTGCTAAAACATCATGTCACAATCATATTGATGGTGTGTCCTACTCCATCTAGATTGTGAACAGCGATAACTTATATTCTATAAGAACCAACAAACAAGTCTTCCGTGTGTAAGCTGAACTCTACATATCAACTTGTCTACTTTATAGAATAAAAGACACGCATATGCATAATAAAAAAAACAATACAATCATTTTCCCAAACAAATTCTCATTAAGATGAAAAGACAAACTTTACTAATAACTAAATCAGTCAAAGACAAATACATAAAAGTATCTCTTTAATATAAATTTCCAACAGTTGATCCTTGATTTACCAGTGTGGGAACTAGATCAAGAAGAGGTACGTTGTCCTCTTCACTTTTCTTGTCCCCTTTTTCATATATCAGCTCCTTACTTGTAGACAAGTAGAAAGGAATCTCTTATTGCAAGCTTATATCTATTATAACAAATACTCGACTCTTATTTCCTAGAGCATAGCACTTGTAGCCTTTCTGGTTGTTAGGATACGTCACAAATATGCACTTGATTGCTTTTGGATCTAATTTATCCCGTTGGTGTTTAGGAATATGTACAAAATATGTACATTCAAACGCTTTTCGTGGAATTTGGAACATACTAGGACATAACATCTCTATTGGACTCTTTCCTCCTAAGATCCATGAAGGTATTCTATTTATCCAATAGGCTGCAGTTAAGACACCATCTAACTAGAAATATTTTGGGACAATCATCTCAAAAAAGAAAGCATGTGTAACTTTCAGAAGATACTTGTTCTTATGCTCAACTACCCCATTCTACTCTAGAGTATATTCACATGACGTTTCTAGCTCAATCCCATTTTCAATCAGGTACACCTGAAAATCTTATGAGGTATATTCTCCACCATTATAAGATCTAAAAGCTTTGATCCTTTTATCAAATTGAACTTCTACCATTTTATGATAGGTTTTGAAAATATTGAAAACCTCATTTTTTGATTTCATTAAATACACCCATATAACTTGAATTGTGTCATCAATAAATGTAACAAAATAACGATGACTATAAACAGAAATGCACATCAGAATGAACTACATCAAATGGACTAGTACTTCTTGTATTAATATTCACGGAATACATAATTCTCCTCTTCTTAACAAATTGGCATCCATCACATCTCAAAACACTATTATTGTTATTCAGAATATTCATAAAATAGGAACGTCTAAGACACTGCAAGGGTACATGCCCAAGACTACGATTCCACCGTAGCACTTTATTCTCATCAAATGTTTCTGTTTGCAACACTTTAGCCCCTGTCTTCTTTATACCTGGAGTATACAGACCATAGTTCTCTCTACCACCACCAATCCTCTGTTGTATCCTCAGATCCTCAAAAGTATCAAAGACTCAGATATTGGAAAATGATAAAGTGAATCCGTTGATCCTCTTTGAGGGTCTCGATGCTTTATTTAGATTTTACAATGCCCATTATGGCTACAGATTCTCTCAATTTATAGTAATTACAACAATTACTACCCTAAGAAATCTCCTAATACGGTAATACATTATATTGCATAGCTGTACATGGTTGGTGGATTTGACCAACTTTAAGTCTGTAAATGGGTTGAATTACAAGTGGGCTATGACCCACTTAACACGCCCCCTTAAATTGATGTTGTAGATTTAGCTAGCATCAATTTGCTAACTAAGAATTGATGGCGTGGTCCTAGAAGCCCTTTTGTGAATATATCGGCAACTTGAAGTCTTGTAGAAATATGAGGGACGCTAAGGGCATGTTTGGTAACAAGATCATCGAGGAGAGGACACGTGATTTCCAGGGTATCTATCAATATCCATGTTTGGTGCTGGCAATTCTCCGATGATTTTGGCATAATTAAATCCCCACTTCTTGTGATTCATAGATTCTACTTCCCCCCATCGGATTTTCAAATCTTCTCATCGAAAAGAAAGGATATAAGAGGCTAAGTCCTCACCTGAAAGATAGGGGTGCTCATGGGCTAGGCCAACCCGCCTTGGGCCGGGCTTGGATAGTTAATTAGTGCCCATTTTAAAAATTGGGCATGTTTAATTATTAGGCCGGGCTTGGATTAAGTGATGGAAAGCACAAAACTCGGCCAGGCCTATGTAAGCAATACATGTAATTTAATTTAATTAGTACAAATAATTACTAAAATGATCCCAAAATCGATAGTAAGTCTGATTTGGTCCGGCCCAATTGATTAAATGGGCGGGCTCGGGCCAAACTTTTATGGCCCATGTTGGGCTTGGATAGTTAATCAGGGCCCATTTTAATAATTGCGCCTGTTTAATATTTGGGTTAGGCTTGAATTAAGTGATAAAAAGCCTAAAGCCCAGCCCAGCCTGTGTAAGGAATGCATGTAATTTAATTTAATTAGTAAAAATAATTAATAAAGTGGTCGCAAAATTGATAAAAAGCCTGATTCTGTGCGGCCTTATTGTTTAAATGGGCGGGCTCAGGCTTAACTTTTATAGCCCACGTCAGGCTTTGGATGGGCTTAGATAGTTAATTAGTGCCCATTTTAATAAATGGCCCTTTTTAATAATTGGGCCGGGCTTGGATAGTTAATTAGTGCCCATTTTAATAAATGAGCCTATTATTAATTGGGCCGGGCTTAGATAAAGTGATAGAAAGCTTAAAGCCCAGCCCGGCCCTTGTGAGAAATGCATGTAATTTAATTTAATTAGTACAAATCATTACTAAAATAGTCGCAAAATCGATAAAAAGTCCGATTGGCCCAGCCTGAGTGATTGAATGGGCAAGCTTGGGCCTAACTTTTATGGACCGTGTCGGGCTTGGGCCGGGCTACGCTAGTGTATTCAAAGTTGGGCCGGGCCTGGATATGCCTTAGCCTGGCCCGACCTAGCCCATAAATGCCTCTATCGAAAGAATACACATAGCTTGTAAAAATCCTTGGTCATTTTATATTTCTAACCAAACATAGAACATGAGCAATCCTTAGCTATACAATCCTTAGTGTGGGTTTTCATTTTCAAGGGTCAGTGAGGAATTCATAAAACTGCAAATTCCTTACCTGTTACCAAACGTGCCCTTAATAGTCTTATGCACATATTCATCTCGTATGTAATGACAAGCAACTTCACTGTCCTTTGTGTGTTAGTGAAAATAGGATTAACAGTAATCCGGATTGCACTAGTATAGTAGTATTATTAACATATAGAGGTGTAGGCTCAGATTGTGGAAATCCAAGCTCAGAAAGGAGACCACGAAGCTAGACAAATTCAGATGATGCTGCAGGCATAGTGTGATATTCTGCTTTTGTGAAGGATTTGGAAACTTTATCTTGTTTTTTTACACTTCCATGAAATCAAGGAGTTCGCTTAATACATGCACCAGCTAGTTTTAGTTCGTTGAGTATTAGGACAACCAGCCCAATCAACATCTGAGTAGGTGGTGAGAGAAGTTGAATTGCCTACACGAAAGAACAACCCATGCGATGGTGTGCCAAGAATGTAACAAAATAATGCACCGAACAACAAAGAGATGAAAATGACGAGGTTGTGTCATGAATTGGCGAACCAAATTAATTGCATGTGAAATATCAGGCCGAATGATGGTAAGGTAGATTAGGCTTTCGACCAAACGTTAATATAACGTGGGATTAGGAAGAAGGTCACCTGTATCCTGAGTGAGCTTGATATTAACCTCAAAAGGTGTATCTACGGGAGTTGAGTTCTTAAGTCCCGCTACCTCGATAAGATCCATAACATATTTGTGCTAATCTAGAACTAAACCTTTCTCAGACTGATGTACTTCAAGGCCCAAAAAGTATGTGAGGGTTCCTAAATCTTTCATATGAAAAGACTCATGAAGGGAAGTTTGGAGATGCATGATCATGTCAGAGTCTGTGCCAGATATGATTATGTCATCAACATAAACCAAGAGTGCTGTAATCCCATTTGAGGAATGATGTAGAGATATGGAAGGGCCAGAGGAACTCTAATAGAATTAAAGTTAAAGAAAAGCATCCCAGAATTTTTTACACCAAGTGTGAGGTGCATGCTTAAGACCATAGAGAGATCGTCGTAAGCAAGTTAACATCACCAGCAGAAACACTAGTAAGTCCTTGAGGAAGACACTTATAGACTTTTTCTTTGAGATCACCGTGAAGAAAGGCATTCTTTACATCAAACTAGTAACAAGGCCATGAGTGAGAAGCAGCACTGGCAAGAATAGTACGAATTGTCATCATCTTCCCAACTGGGGCAAAAGTCTTATCCTAGTCGATACCATATTCTTGACCGTTGGCGATTGCAATCAGTCGTGCCTTATAGCAATCCAATGAGCCATCAGCTTTAAGTTTAATGGAAAAGACCCATTTGCATCCGATGGGCTTTGTAGAAGGGGGACATGGAATAATATCCCATGCACTATGATTTGCCTAAAGTGCGTATAATTCATCTTTTATAACCTTTTGTCAACGGTCATTCTTCACTGCCTGTGAACAGAAGTTAGGGATGGCAATAGTAGATAAAGTGGAAAGCAAGGATGTGTGAGTGAAACTTTATCTATCTGAAGACTGGGAGAGTTGGTTAGAACGCCTAAGTTGAATTCAAAAAGAACGAGTAGCAAGAGAAGGATTAGTTGCCGGCGACGGATCGGGAGTGGGAGGAAGTAGTGGAACATCCTTTTGATGACGCCTTTCATAAACAATGAGTGGTGGAGAAGAAACCTCATCAATAAAATCTTGCAAGAGGTAATGACTCATTATGGGTAGGAAAAAAACTTTGTTTTTGAAAAAAAATGACATTTCTAGAAACATAGATGCGATTGAGCATATAATCTTAACAAAGAAACCCTTTTTGGTGTGAAGCATAGCCAAGGAGTGTAAGTAGCATTTGTGTGGAATAGCTGAAAACATGGAGATTGATTGAAGAGGTGAGTGGATGGGAGGCGGTTGATTAAGTGAACAACATTGGCTAAAGCTTCTAACCAAAATCTAGCTAAAATAGATGATTCTAAGAGAAGAGAACGAATAGTGTCTAGGAGATGCTTGTTTTTACTTTTGGCAATCTCATTTTGTTGAGGAGTATATGGACAGGATCTTTGAGATAAAATCCCATGTTTTTGCAAGAAGTTTTGAAAATTATGTGACATATTTTCCCCCCCTAAATCAGACCATAGGATATTAATGCGAATGGAAAGCTGATTTTCTACATAAGACATAAATTTTTGGAAAACATCAAATACTTCTGATTTAGAATGCAAGAAATATACCCATGTGAATCGACTATGGTCATCATTAAAGGTGACAAAATACTTATAATGAGTATGAGAAATTGCAGGAGTAATTCCCCAGACATGATATAACTTAGTCTTAAGTCTATCTTGAACATGATAATCTTAGTCTCTATAACTTTCACGGTTCTTGTTGTCCCTTAAATCATGAATATTGTTTGTTGGTAGCCCTTAATCAGGAATTTACAAAAAAGGATGAAGAAATCTGCTATAAAAAGGAAAGAAAGAAGAGGGAACATAAACAAGGCTCTTTGATTGCTTTCTTCCATCTTGGGAGCAAAGAAAATCTTCTAGTTTTTAGTTTTTTCTTACTGGGAGAACTTCTGAAACCTGAAGAAACTTTTCTCCACTGCTAAATGGAAAGGAGGAAGTCTCTATCTAAACCATATTTATTGGCATGGTTCAACAAATAGCCTCGTCAGCATAAGGGCCAAGTTAATCCCTTGTGCATACTGTGAATACCGTGCCCTCTCTTTCTGCTTTTAGAAATTCAACAGAAATCAATCTATAAAAATTGAAAATTTAGAAAATAAGTTTCGACCTTATGTCATTGCCTGATCCCCTTTTTTAAGCCCAAAGCTTGACATAGTCTTTGACACTAAATCCTAGAACAATACTTCAACATATTTTGACTTTATGACAGGGTTAGTGATGTGTAGACTTTACTTACCCAATCTTCAAGATTCTCAATTCTTTCCCCTAAGAAATTCTCAAGGATATTTCTACTTCATCTATAATGTACCATTGACTGAAAACAAGAGAACTTCTTTCCTTATATTTGATTTTTGGAGTTTAACAGCTACTTTGCTTGTTCATCAGGTTATGCAGAGGTGGCGAACTTTTAGATCATATTCTTTCAAGGTATCTTTCTCTATTTTAAGTTGTGGTTGTCATTTAAATGTATTAACTTATATAAATTTTTTGATTTATGTATGTCACACACATTATCTTTTAACAAACAAGGGATCCCATCCACAAGTAGTGGTTCTTGTTAGAGAGGTGTCATAGGCTGGCACATTCATACAAATATTACTTGAAAATAAAAAAAAATATTTTTATAGTATAACATTGTAATCGTTCGTTTACATAGAATGATGGAGATACAGAACTCTTGCCTTCTATGTTAATCACTAAAAATATTTAACAAACACCAGGGCTACAAGTGCATAATAAAGCAAAACTAATGAAAGAAAAGTGTAGAAAATGCACATAGGAAGTAGATAGGTCAAGTGCAAGGTGGAACATGGTATTTGGATCCACATCCCTATTTGAGACATGCTACATGGTGGATCCAGATTCCAGATCTAACATCATCTAAAAAACTGATGATCTCGATTCGAGACAAACTTGTGGGGCTCATATGAGTATGCTCAATCATCTAGCTTCAAAATAGATTATTGAGCATACAAGTAAGGCTCTTGAAGTATCAATATGATTCAAACTCTATAGATTCTCTGTTGAGTTTGGCTCAAAAGGTCCTTATTGGGCCTACAAGCGGTTTACATTAGGGCCTAGTTAGTTAGGGCTAATCTTACATATTCTCTTCGATGTTTTGTTCATTTGTAACCAATCAAGAAAGCAACAGGGAAAAGGGAATACAGAGAGAATACTGTAAGGGGTAAGACATTTCTTCATAGTGAAATCTTCATGCCCGTGGACATAGGCAATCTAGCTGAACCATGTAACTCTTTGTGTCCTCTATGTGTGATGGCTTGTTCTTCTTCTTGTGTGGGGTGTGCTTGATGTACTTAGCCTAGATCTATATCTAACAATTGGTATCAGAGCATTAGTGGAGAGGATCTTGTTGGGGCAGAGTTGTGTTCGCAATCACAGTTTGTCGGAGAGATTGGATTAGTGATCTCTGTGGGCCACACAAATCGGCTGTGGTTCTTGGTTTGTTGGAGAAAAAGACCATGTTGTGCTCTCTGCAAATCTAATTCGGAGAAGAAAGGGGCATGCCTGTTGCCACTGCTTCCCCTTGGTCATCTCACCGTTCGTTAGGGAGAAGCTGAAGAAAGGCCACCGCACGCTGCCTCCGTTCCCAGAATCACCAGATCGCCGTAAGCTGTGCCCGCCTGCTGCTCTCATCGCTGTTGTCGCTTCCACTCGCTGTCCATCGTCGGATCACCGCCGAACTGCGTTACTGTTTCATCCTTGTTGAGGAAGGAGCACAGCAAATTCATTCTGCCTCTGGTTATAGAAAACTATAACAGAGGAATGAGAAGACCTAGTTTGGGTCAGTTGATTCACAACAACAACCCTAGCCCAGTTTGAGACCAGTTCCAGGTCAGGCTCAGGTCAGGTGAACCTAACCTGGTTTTGCAGCACAACCCAGCCAGAAACAAGTGCAGTTTTCAGTTTGGGTTAGGCTGACCTAAATCCGTTTGCAGAAGCACCCAGCTCAGTAGCAGTGTTGACGTCATCCAACGTCAGTCGGTTTGTATAGTCAAACAAGCAGTTTGACCAGATTCAACGATTAGAATTCAATTGCATTTTCGGATTCATCCGGACTCAGAATTAAGCTTCGTTTTGTCTAGTGGACTTGTGGCGTCGAGATCTACAAAGTTAACGGGGTAGATTGACAGTTTGACAAGTAGATATTTAGGTGAGGTTTTTTTAAACATCTTTAGATTTATAATGGCCACAACGGGAACTACTGTAGGGGTATCAAATTTGAAATTGAAAAATTTGACGGAAGAATAAACTTTAGTTTATGGCAGCAGAATATAAAAAATATCTTAATTCAACAAGGTATTAAGGTGGCATTGTTAGGCAAAGAAAAGAAGCCTAAAAAGATAGAAGATGATGATTGGGCAGACATTGAAGAAAAGGCAGTCAGCTTTATTCAATTCTATCTCTCTGATGAAGTTATGTACAATGTCATGGAAGAGAAGACTGCAAAGGGTCTATGGGAAAAGCTAGAGAGTCTTTATATAAGAAAGAATCTTACAAATAAGTTGCATCTTAAGAAACAATTATATGGGATGAAGATGGAGGAAGGTTGTGATGTGTTGGAACACATGAATACTTTTAATAGGATGATTAACGACTTGTTGAGGCTCCATGTGAAATTCGATGATGAAGACAAGTCCTTACTGTTGCTGAACTCTCTTCTTGACTCATATGATGATTTTCTGACTACCCTGCTGTACGAAAAGGATACACTCAATTCTAAGGATGTTAGGTAAGACATCATCTCCAATGCTACAAGGAAGGCCACTAAAATTAGTTCGCATGCAAAGGGACTTTTAGTAAGGGAAAGCTCAAGTGAACGTGATAGGTCCAATGACAAGGCAAATCAAGGGGAAACAACTCTAAATCAAAATTACGAAGCAAGAAAAATTTAGAGTGCTTCTTTTGCAAAAAGAAGGGACATTGGAGGAAAGATTGCCAGGAATTCAAGGCGACTAAAGATGGGAAGAACAAAGCTGGAAATCAAATTGACAACAGTGACTCCGCCAGCGTTACTTCAGAAAATGAAGTAGAACTCTTATCTGTCTCGCAAGGTAATCATCTATTTGATGTTTGGATTTTAGATTCTGGTTGTTCTTATCATATGTGCCCTAATCGCGATTGATTTGATACCTATGAGCAATGTAATGGTAGTAGTGTGGCAATGGGTAATGATGCACCCTGTAAAACCATTGGAATTGACACCATTAAAAGTAAAATGGCAGATGGAGTTGTGAGAACCCTTGGTGATGTGAGGCATGTCCAGCACTCAAGAAAAACCTAATCTCTTTAGGCTTACTTGAATCCAAAAGGTGCACATTCATGGCAAAGGATGGTGTGCTTAAAATGACTAAAGGTGTTCTGGTATTAATGAAAGGTACCTGAGTGGGGAACAACCTTTATAAACTTGTAGAAAACATAGTTGTAGGTGGAGTGGCAGTCTCCACGGATGACAAAACTAGTGATGATGAGTCTCAGTTGTTTCATATGCGTCTAGGGCATATGAGTGAGAGAGGCACGTTAGAACTTCCCAAAAAACAATTGCTAAAGGGTGTGAAAACATGCAAGCTGGATTTTTGCAAATACTGTGTTTTCGGCAAGCAAAAAAGGTGTCATTCAAAACTGCGGGTAATAGTCGTAGAAGCAGTAGTATTCTGGATTACATTCACTCCAATGTGTGGAGACCAGCCTCGGTTATGTCAAAAGGTGGAGCATACCACTGTGTGACATTCATTGATGATTTTTCAAGAAAGGTTTTAGTCTACTTTATAAAAGAGAAATCTGAAGTCTTCACCAAGTTCGAAGAGTGGAAGGTAGAAGTAGAAAATCAAACAAGTAGAAAAGTTAAGTATCTGAGATCAAATAATGAGGCTGAATACAGAAATGGTAGGTTTCTACAGTTTTGCAAGGATGAAGGTATCACAAGGCATTTCACTATTCCAAAGAATCCTCAACAAAACGGAGTTGCAGAAAGAATAAATAAGACACTTTTAAAAAGAGCAAGGAGTATGAGACTTCTTGCCGGGTTGTCTAAAAGTTTTTGGGTTGAAGCGGTTAATCACACATGCCATGTGGTTAATCAATTACCATAAAAGACCTTTAACTGTAAAGTTGCAGAAGAAGTGTGGATAGGTAAAGATGTGGAGTATTCTTCATTGAAGATATTTGGTTGTCCATCGTACGCACACATTCCTAGTGATGAGCGATCTAAGTTAGACTCCAAGTCACTCGAATGCATATTCCTCGGCTTTGAGAAAGGTGTAAAAGGGTACAAACTATGGGATACAGAAAATAAGAAAAAGATCTGTAGCGGAGATATTGTGTTTGATGAAACTTCTATGCTGAATGGGCAACATGACAGTGAAGTCAAAGGGCGCGGTACTGAAAAAGTGGTTACAAAAGTTATTTCTCTTGTAGAGAATACAACCAAGGAACAAGCTCAAAGTTTATCAAATGTTGGTACATCTGGAGATGAGGAACAACATGAGGTTCAGCAAGAACCTTCAAGTCTAGCACAGGGAAAGGCAAAGAGAACCATTAAGCCACCTCAAAGGTTTGGATGGGATGAGGATGAAGTACATTTTGCTCTTATCACCAGCAGTGGTGATCTAATCTCATTTCAAGAATCTATGGAAAGCAGTGAAAGACAAGGTTAGATGGGTGTTATGATGAATGAGATGGAATATCTCCAAAAGAACTTAGTCTGTGAGTTAGTTTCTAAACCCAAAGACAGAACAATAATTGTCTGCAAATGGGTGTTTAGGAAAAAGGAAGTTTTGCAAAAGAATGAAGAACCAAGGTTCTAGTCGCAAATGGGTACTCACAAAAGGAAGGGGTTGATTATGATGAGATCTTTTGCCCAATTGTGAAACACAGTTCTATCAGGGTGTTGTTGGCATTGGTAGTACAGTTCGACATGGAGCTCGAACAACGAGATGTAAAGACAGCTTTCCTTTACGGTGACTTAGAGGAAACAATTTACATGGAGCAACCTGAAGGGTTCAAAGAAGTCGGAAGAGATGACCATGTGTGTAAATTGAAGAGATCATTGTACGGGCTAAAACAATCTCCAAGACAACGGTAAAGTGTTTCAACTCTTACATGTTGCAGATTGGCTACCATCGATGTGAGTATGATTGTTGTATTTATTACTAAATTCTAGATGATAATTTTGTTATTATTTTGCTGCTTTACATGGATGATATGCTAATTGCATGCAATGACATGTCAAAAGTTGATGAACTCAAATCTCAATTGAGAAAAGAATTTGACATGAAAGACCTTGGGGCAGCCACAAAAATGTTGGGCATGGCAATTAGAAGAGACAAAAAGGCTGGAAAGCTGTGGTTATCACAGAAAAAGCACATTTCAAAGGTACTTGAAAAAGTCAACATGCTAAATGCTAAGCCTTTGTCTACTCCACTTGTAAGTCACTTTAGTTTAAGTGCCACACAATGTCCTAGTGTTGACGAGAAAATTGAAGAAATGTCCAAGATACCGTGTGCAAATGCGGTGGGATGTTTGATGTATGCTATGGTTTGCACAAGACCAAATATAGCTTAAGCAGTGGGTGTAGTGAGTAAGTATATGGCAAATCCAGGAAAAGAGCATTGGAATGTCGTAAAGTCGATTATGAGGTACTTGAAGGGTACCAGAGACTTGAGAATTCTATTTGAAAGAAAACAGGGGTCAGAGTTTGTAGTTGGATATGTAGATTCTGATTTTGTAGGGGACCTAGACAAGAGAAGATCCACTACAGGATATATTTACACGCTTGCTAACGGACTGATAAGCTGGAGATCGGTGCTTCAGTCTACAATTGCATTATCCACTACAGAGGCAGGGTACATGGTAGCTTCAGAGGCTTCTAAGGAAACTATCTGGTTGAGAGGTTTGGTAAATGACATGGGCATCAAGTAGAAATCAATTTTGCTACACTGTGACAGTCAAAATGCAATATGCCTATCAAAGAATCGGGTATATCATGCAATGACAAAACACATAGCTGTTATCTATCATAGAATTCGAGATTGGGTTGCTACAGGTGAGATATTCATTTAGAAGATTCACACAGATGAAAATCCAGCTGACATGCTTACCAGGCCAGTTACTATAGAGAAGTTCAAGCATTGCTTGGACTTGCTTTATATCTCCTCTTGTTAAAGAGTGAAGGTGCACCTCATCTCTATTAGGGTACAATCATGGTAGGATGGGGTTCCCACAAGTTATATTTGTTATAAACACATTTCAACAATTCTTCAAAGAGTCGGACATCTTTTTGCCAGGGTAGAGATTGTTGGGTTTGGCTCAAAAAGTCTTTGTTAGGCCTATGAGTGGTTTACATTAGGGCCCAGTTAGTTAGGGCTAATCTTACATATTCTTTTCGATGTTTTGCATTTTTGTAACCAAGCAAGAAAGCAACAAGGAAAAGGGAACAAAAAGAGAATACTGTAAGGGGGTGAGAGAGATTTCTTCGCAATGAAATCTTCGTGTCTGTGGACATAGGCAATCTGGCTGGACCACATAAATCTTTGTGTCTTCTGTGTGTGATTACTTGTTCTTCTTCTTGTGTGGTGTGTGCTTGATGTGCTCAGCCTAGATCCAGATCTAACATTCTCAAATTGGCAATATGATTTAAGCTATGTAAGCTCTTTGGATCTAAATCCTTCTGTTAGAGGATGCAAGGTTCCTAAAACAAAATCTGTGATACATAGACACGGCGAAAATGGGGAAGTATCCTACGGGTGTGGGTGCGGCATACGTATCTAATATGGCAAAAAAAAAAAAAAAAAGGATTCGGCAATCATGCCCATCTTTTTTTTGGGCTAAATTTGTAAAAAAAAAAAAAGAAAAAAAACATGTATTTAAGCTCTGAAGAATAAAAATTTGTGTAAATTTTTATCAAACACCCAAATTTTTGTAAGTTTTGCCATATCCCCATATCCGTGTCCAATATTTGGATATTTTTCTGCCGTGTGCACGTAGCCTTCATTTTTAGGTTTAATGCATCTGACTCTTACATACGCATCCGCACACGATACTCATATCCAAGTCCATGTAACATAGAACAAAACTTTCAGACCTATACACATGAATCCAAATTTGAATTTCTCTAAGATCCAAAACTTTGTTCCACATGATTTTTTCCCAAATAAAAGACTTTTTGGATATTCAAATAATTGGATACTAACTGGGAAAGTGCAAATTTTTTATTGATATTATCCTTGGGCTTAATGGGCGAGAGCCCAATCCAACCCACCTAGGAAGGGGAGGAGGTATTGGTGGTGGTGGTGGTGGTGGTGGTTTGGGGGGGGGGGGGGGGGGGGGGGGGGGGTGGGGGTGCTCACCGAAACTTATATCCTAAATGTAATGATCCAAGAATCTAGAGCTCTTTAGATTCTTAAGCTGTTCTCAAATTTTTATAACAACACCACATAAATGAAATTCCCATAAGCATCAAGGTCTAAAACAATCAAATTTTTTTGCATTTAAATTATTATGTATATTCTAGGAGTCTTGATAACACTACTGAGTAAAAGACAAATCTTTATTTGTAGAAAAGAAAATATCTATGTCTTGGGCTAATCCCAACTACAAATCTATTCTTTGCTTTTCGCGCTCTAGATCAGCCACGCATGCCAAAATCCACCTGCTGATCTCCGTCACTCCCCGCAACCTCCATGACTACATTACCTGAAGTGGGGCGAACGACTGGTGAGTAGAATAAAAAAAACATTAAGGTATAGCATATTTTCAATCATTCAGAAAATATTTATGTATATTCAATAATGGTGTTTAAACAACATCTTAATCAATTTCTTTCTTGAGTAGTTTCCTACTGCAGTATCAAATGGTTCTAATACCCTATACAGGTGTATCTACATTTCTGTCAACAACATGGCTTGTCATCCACCATGAATGTTGAGCCTGTTCCGATACTCCCACACTAGAGCATCTACATTTCTATCAACAACATGGCTTACCTTGCCACCATGATTGTTGAACCTACTTCCCTCGACCAACATCCATAAGAGAAGTTCTATACTCAGTGCCAGCAGTTGGTATTGCTCTATTTCAATCATCAATGGCAAATTCATTTCAATAAATTTATTATAGATTCATCTCCACCATAATTGGCTACATAATCTTATTCTTTTCTTTGACCAGTACCACATAACACTAGTTAATCCTTGCCCTACTCTGAGTCGGAATTGGTACTAGGCTGTGGTACTACCCATATCTTATTGAGGGAGTCACTTATTCATCATAAAATTATCCACAGGAATCAAGATATAATTAATAAATTCAGGTGGAAACATCTTATTGAAGGAGCTAATTATTCATTATAAAATTTACCACAAAAATCAAGGCATAAGGAATAATTAATTGATACGAAAAGGGCCCACATAAAAATTCAAATAATTGATCCCCACTAGTTTAGGTAATTAGACAATATTGGGTTCATAACTTATCATGCTGTAAATTTATCATAAAGCCTTAGCGGGTTCTTAGGATATAACTAAAATAATAGGGGGCCAATTTGTAAATTTAAGAAGTTTATAAATATCTCCCCAAGTCGTTAACACCCACAAATACTCACCAGTTTCATCCGTCAGAGAAGGGTATTGCCAAGCTCGACTTAAGGCAGCTGCAAGGTGGGGCCCAACGGTCCAATGCACATGGGACCTACACCATAGTGGTCGCCCAGCGGTCCACTCCAAGATGTGTGGACCTGATCCGTGATCAGGGGACCCAGGTGGGCCCACAACCATTGACGACCAAAACCACCTCTAATGGTCTGGAAATTTCAAATCTCAGTTCAGATCTGAGATTCCAAAGTAATCAACCCTCTTCTCACCCTAAATCAAAGTCCCAGAAGTGTGCTAATCAGAGAATGTTAACTCAGCAAGTTCCCATCTAAGGAATGGGATTTTTTATGATGTTTCCCATTTGTGCCGGGTCAACAATCTCAGAAGGGGACTTCATCTTTTAGTCAAAGTTTCAGGTGAGTTGATTTCCAACCCAAACAAGGCTAAAGGGTGTCGATCATGCATCATACTACATATCAACAGGTCTGATCATTGTTTTGATGATCGACTTGGGCTCAAAACTAAATATGGCCGACATAATGTGTTAACGATCACTATAGCACTAGTATATGATAGCCATGGTTCATCGGAGGATCAAGTAGGTCTAATTTCCTACCTTATTCAGATACATCAATAATGAAGTTAGTTTCTACTCACCTGAAATAGACGTGTGTTGCTCGAGCAATGATTGGTCTTTCGTTAGACATCCACTATGCGTCCCGCTGTTGATCTTCCTTTTCCTTTTTGCGATCTTCTTCTTCTACAATTTTTTGTAATGGATATCAGTCTCTTTCTCTCCCTCTCTCTCTCTCTCTTTCTCTCTTTCTCTCTGTCGTTGACGTGTGTAGGACAAGACTAGCCTCTGCTCTATTTTATATTAGTGCAGGGAGGGGAGTCCTTCTAGGTGTCTATTTTCCTCCTTATGAGAGAGTCCTGTTTACTTTAAGAGGGAGTCTCGTTCAAAATTCTTAGTTTCCTAATAACCTTAATTTAGTCTAATTACAATTTTACCAAGAGTCCTGGTAGGGATATTACACTAGATCAAAAATTGTTGTGTGCATGTGGAAGCATAAACTCACAACTTTCTATTTATTAAGCATAAGAAAGCTCTATACATGATGCGGAGTGGGGTATCGACGCGGGGTGGGCAAAGATGAAGAGAAGAGAGATAGAAGGTGGAGGGAGTAAATTAGGCTTCTGCCTAAAAAGTTCATGCTAAACTTGCTATCACAGGCGAGGAAGAAGAGAGAACTACTTGGCCAAGTCCTATGGTTTTTTGGCTTAATGCATTTACTTCCGATCTGTTTCTATTAGATAAAGTTGTGATGATGATGATGAGGAGGTAAAGTTGTGGGAGGCTTCATGGACAATTTAAACAGATTATAGAAGGTCAAAGCTACTTTTTTCTTTCAAAAATCCAAACATTTGAAGATCGGTGGTACTATTTATTGGACAAAATGAAAAAAAAAAGCTCAATATTACTAAGTCAAACACAACAAAGTTTAAAGATTTATAGAATTTAGATTATTCTTTGTTATTTTTTTATATTTTCCAAATGTTGATGATGATGGTGATGATGATGATGATTATTATTATTGTTATTTCATATTTTCCAAATGTTGTTGGGACTACAGTGTGACTCAGGCTAACTCAGTCGGGTTGGCTTGACTTAAGAGTGACCGAGTCAACCCCTTCCACCCCCCCCCCCCCACCCCACACCAACCCAAACAAAAAAAAAAACCCACCTGCCAAAAAGAGTACTGATTTTTAAAATGCTTGCTAATGCCTTGACCCTTGTGTCAAGCTCGGCTCATCTAGACCTAGTGCAGCTGTAGCTTGCTTGAACTGGTTGGGCTTGGCACACACCCAGCTAGGCCCACCTTGGCCTGTTTTAATTCTTGAGGCCCTTCTAGCCTATAGCTTTGCTCCAATTGATCCATATGAATCTGGCTCTGGTGGGCTCAAGAACTCGCTCTCTGCTTGAAACATGACCAAGAGATGCCAACACGTTATATATATATATTTTTGGAAAGTGGTAACACTGCCCCAACCTGAGAGTGGGCCACAAAACCCAACATAAAATACAATACAAATGTCAACAATAACAATGACCAAACAACTAGTTCATTAGTTCATAGAGGTTATTTCTTTAAAAACTAAACTTTATTGTTTAGTACAAGTAAAAAGATTGTATTTAGCCATCTATATTTCCTTACTCTTGGCTGTGCTGATCATGCATATATGCATTGAAACAATTGACAAAAAAAGGCCATTATAGTGCCATATCCTTGATACATTTTGTCTTACAAGGTTACTTCTGTCATTTTTAGGGGTGGAAAATACTCAGAAGCAGATGCTAAGGTTATCATTGTACAAATTTTAAGTGCTGTCTCACTTTGTCATATCCAGGGTGTTGTTCACCGCGATCTTAAGCCTGAGGTAATTTGTTTTGTAAACAACACAGCCTCCAAAACTAACCCTAGATTTCAATAGATTTTGATCTCGAATGATGAGTGATTAAATCCATGATTAATTTTCTATGTTGCCAATAACAAATTATTGTAAGGACTGACTTATGGAATAAGCTAATTGCATCCTAAAGTATTTTTTAAATGCTGTCTGCCTGTCATATATTCTATTCATGTGTGTCTTTCGGCCTTTCAATGCATTATGTTTAGAAAATGAACCAGCTATCTTCTTGTTCTTTGTTCTTAGATTGTCATATCTATCATTGCATGTGTAACATGGGTTTTCCATTTTTTCACCCTAGATACCATTGATCACAAGTTTTACACATTTATACAGCCCACATAAACAGCCATATTGTTGTCTTCTGCTTGCAAATTAGGAAATACTTTTAATGCTAAATTCTGATATGTTTGTTTGTTTTGGAAGTAACATCACAACTGGATGTTTTATTATATAATCTGAACTTGACATTTGTCTTAAAAATATTGCTAAATTATACCATCTGTAAACATAATTTCCTATTTGATATTGTTCTTTCTGCATAGAACATTTTCACTTGATATTTTGTTTGTATGCTACTTCAGAATTTTCTTTTCAGTTCTAAAGATGAGAAATCTACACTGAAGGCGATAGATTTTGGTTTGTCAGATTTTGTAAATCCAGGTTAGATTTATACAATTTCTAATCCCTCATGACCTTTTATTAAATTTCAGTATACAAAGATTATAAAAACCAGGGACACTAAGCCCACTGAGTATCCCACAGTTGGGGCATTTGCATTGCTGATCACACAGTCAATTAAGAGTTGTTCTTCTTGACCCACCATGAATAGTCTGCAACAAAAATGCTTCCATAAATGTTCCTAACAAGTGCTGTTTTTTCTTGAATGGGAAGTACCTATAATGCCCAGATGCAGCATAAATCTGACAAGATCAAGCCATGGATATTGCAGAAAATGGATGTTACACATAAAAAACAGAGTATTTGAAGTGATACAGCGTGAATGCAATGTGTATCTTGAAGAATATGGGTTATCATAGGTAAGTACTCTTGGTAGAGAGAGGATTAACATGGGCTATAATTGGTGAGGCCTACTTCGAGAACAGTTTATGCATGAACCCCCAAGTGTGGGAGTATGAGTAAAATTTGTGCTGCATCCCTTTTTTATGCTACTGGTCCCCTATTTTATTTCCCAAAAAACATTAAGGTCAGCATTTGATTACTGGAGTCATGCAGATGGAAGGCTGAATGACATTGTAGGAAGTGCCTACTATGTTGCCCCAGAAGTTCTGCATAGATCTTATGGTACTGAAGCTGACATGTGGAGTATTGGTGTAATTGCTTATATTCTTCTATGTGGAAGCCGCCCATTCTGGGCCCGAACAGAATCAGGCATCTTTAAAGCTGTCTTGAAGACAGAACCAAGCTTTGAAGAAGCACCTTGGTTTTCATTGTCTTCTGATGCTAGAGATTTTGTCAAGAGATTGTTGAATAAGGATTACCGCAAAAGGATGACTGCTTCTCAGGCTCTCAGTATGTTACATCCTTGACTCCTATATGTATTTTCCACGAACTCTTCTGATGAATGTGGCATACTTGCACGTCAATCTTGACACCAAAATTGTAGATGCCATTGTAGATTTTATTTGGTGAACAAACTATCCTAACCATTGTATTTGACCCTGGGAATTTGGAGTCTCTTCCTAACCATTCATTTGATGACCTGCTGGCTACCGAGTGGATAGTTTGAATCTTCTGATTTACATGCTTTTAGGGTATATCCACAATAGAAGGCCCACAATTTGGATGGATTGCATTGGGTTTTGATGTTTATGTTGTCCATGCAAGAGGATGAGTGTGACCATATGAGATGACTTGATATAATTTTTTTTTAATTGGTAATGTGACTTGAACCCACAATCTTAAGGTTACAATAGTGAACGCCTTCCACCATGCCACAAGCTCTTGTCAAGATGACTTGATATAGTTGTAGCTAACCTCTTCTAACATGACACTACTAACATTTATTGCTTTGTTTTGTGTTTAGGTCATCCTTGGTTTAGTGATTGTCATGGAATTAAGATTCCATTGGATATTCTGGTTTATAAGCTTGTGAAAGCTTATTGGTGCTCATCCCCTTTGCGGAAGGCAGCTTTAATGGTATGCCACTTTCTTCTTTGGAAGACATTACATATGCTATTTAATTTTATTTTTGTTGTTAACATTTTTGAATGGTTGTTAATTTAGTAAGAAAAGACGGCTTATGACACGGTTAAGGAAACCTGGTTGTAGCAGTGGGACCACAGGCTCTGCATGTGCGTTTCATTTTTTTGAACATTTGGATAGGGTAGTCCACACATTAGGACTGAGAACAATGTATGATTATGTCCAGGCTGTAGTGATTTTGGCTTGGAAAGGCTTGACCTGTTAAGTGTTAATATCGATGTTGTCTTGAAGTCTCTATTGACTGGAATACAACATAGTAAATGTGTCACCAGTCAGAGGACAGTCATTCTGGGCTAGAAGCAATACTCAATCCATCATAAGCCTTGCTCTACTAAAGAGTGAAGTTCATTTTAATGGTAGTTCATGGCGACATAAGGTGTGCATGGTTTGGAAATAAGAAGGTGGGCCTCTCTTATTAGTTGTAGAGATGATCAGTAATAAAAATGATCAACCACTTGTCTAAACATCGTCAATCCATCCGGAGACCTACCTTAATTGAGTGAAGTTATGGTCAATCTGTAGCACACGGTGATATAATGTGTAGGAGGTTTGGAACTTGAAGGTGGGATCCCTTCATTTGTTGTTGAGCGGATCAGTAGTAAAAGTAATTGACCACTGACTCAAGTCTTAAATATTTTTCATAAAATTTTCCTCAAATTTAATATTATCTATGCATTTTCCCTTCTGATTTTCTAATATTTTCAGCATTTTCTACATTTTTTTTTGCATTTTTCTCAAATATCTATCCATTATGTTATAATTTTTATCTAGTATATAATTTTCTCAAATTCATATTCATTTTCTATCTACAATTTCCAATTAAATACCATTTTTCCCATTTCACAGCATCCTTTTCCATTTCCTCAAAATTTTGTGTTTTGGTTTTGCTTTTTAAAAGGTATAGAACATGTATATGCTCTTATATATGATAGTGTAATGCTTTATATTATTCCCTCTCTATATATGTACCTATATATATGGACAGATGTAAATGTGTTCGTAGATAAGTCAGGCACCCAAGTTGAATTTGCATACTTGAAGCTCAAACCCAAACCCAACTTGAATTCAATGTAGGTTTCAAAACCCAGGCTCAAGCCCAGCCCAAATTTGACCTAATTTTCATGTAGGTTTCATAAGTCTGACCCGCAGTCGAAGAATCCCAACCGAAATTTCTATTTTTTTCATGTTAGGCTATATGGGATATGGGCTATCCAAGTTGCAGCCCTATCTTTAGGTGACATGTAAATTTATAAAATGTGTATACTCATGCTAGTGTTTTGTTTATACTTTGCATTTCATGACAAACATGCATACATACATCATACATGAGTCGAGTAGAAATTTGGGTACCTAAAGCTCGAGTCTGAATTCCATGCTGGTCTCAAAGTCAAGGCATGAGCTTGATTCAAACCAGACCAAGCCCAACCCAAACATCTGTCTTGGTCAGGTTAGGACATGCCTAGACAAGTTGTATGGTTGTACCCCATATCTATCATTGATGTGTACAACCTGGACAGGTTGGACAGAGTATTGACAAAGATCTCGACCTCCCCAAATTGCATATGGTTAGACCCAATCCCAATCCCTGCTTGGGTCCAAGAATTTCTGGGCCGAATTGGGATTTCTAGCAGGCCTTGCAATGTGGCCTGGTCTTGGCTGCCCAAAATGCTCCCTCAAAAAAATTATTTTAATTAAGAAATGTCGATGACGTGAGAAAGGGAGGATGTTAAGAGCACAAGTGTATTTCTCTAAAAGGAGTGGAAAATTTTCTAAAAACATTATATGTTCATACCAAATACATAAACTATAATGAGGAATCCCTTTCTGACATGAACTGAGTACTCCCACAACGTAAATAGTAGAAAAGACCATCTTCCAAAAATACCCTCTGGATTTTATTCAAAAGTCACTGAGGTATTTTATATAATTAGGCATATCATATGATTATGCCACAATAGTAATCTCATGTATCTGACCCCAACACAGCTGGGACAAGTCTTCTGATGATGATGGTGGTGGTTGTAAATGAGGCTTAAGATAAGGAAATAAAAGTGCCCCACACCCACCCACCACCCCTCCCAAACTTCCCAAATGGTTCAGGACAAAATAGTGGTTATCACTTAGGAAAGCAATAAGTTCTCGCATAAAGGAATCGGGAGACCATCTTTATGTCCTTTTGTATAATCTCCCTAAGTGTGTTTGTCACGTCCCCAAAAATGAAAATAGGGTTACGTGAAATTAGGAGTCAAATTTTTTTTTTATATTTTTCTGTAAACAAAACCATTGACTCCTAATTATTTTTCCCACAGGATCTTAGGCCGTGGTGAGTTTAGGCCATTCACATTCATTCCCAACCTGCGAAAATAATTTCAACCAATAGGTATCAAGAGAAAAATCAAGTTTGCATATGACCAGATAACAATAATAATATTCCAAGTTGCAAAAGAAATAAATAATAATTTATTACAATGTCCCGTTGAAGGATCAAGTTTCTAAAGAATGATTTATTTAAATTGATTGCAAATTAAACGAGTCACTCCTATGCTTGGTTAGATGGCCCCGAAGCCATCGTTTGCACCCCAATCGGGAACATCAGTTGGCTCAAGCATTTGAAACGCTTCAGCCTGCACCTCTTCCTCGGCAAACCCGGGCTCGATACCTATGCATCAATTTTAGAAAACAAGGGTCAACCACAAGATGGCGGCAAGTAAGATACACAACTCAAAATGAAGTACACTATCAATGTGAGAATAAGACAAGAAAATCATAAGAATATGTAAACAATATAAATAAAAGAATGCCATGTAACATAGAAGGAACGGATCCTAGATCCAACTCTACATCAATTGCACAATATCACATTCACCGAGCATCACATCTACTGATGCCCTTACGGGATTTATACCGTCTTCGGATGCCTCGCATCTTGTCCAGAAACGGTGGATCAAATCCGTCTTTGAATGCCTAGCATCCTGTCCAAAATCACGGTGAAACCAACCATGTACGAGTGGTAAGTTTGTCTTCGGCCCTAAGTCCGGTAAAAGTCATCACAGTGTACATCTGTGAACAGACTGCAGTCGTCGAATGACCAGATCCGCATAATAATCTCACACAGCCCTGCCCCTTCTTGTGTCAAGACTCATAAATATGGCTCAGTGATTGTTCGACGGACACATCCTATGGTAGTGTGAAGGGCTGGCCATAATAGGTATTCAAATACCATATAATAAAACATTATACCTACCAAGTAGTTTTCAACATAACATGAATACCTCATAAATGAACACTGTATAGTCCAAGCCACAACACGGTCCAAGTCATCATAATATAACGGGTATAAATTCTAACATGTATGTAACAAGGTAAAGAAATACAACATGATGATCAAGAAATAACTCTACAAATATTCCTAACACTGTGACCACAATTCACGCATGCGACAATTCCACACGAACCAAGATGAAGTAAGGTTGGGAATTTTTTTTTGAAAACCGGGGTGATGCATAGCCCAATTCACACTTCATCTGAGTGCGGGCGGTTTGTACCATCATGTGTAAACTGAGAAATCTGTAAGGGGAAGTCTGCCCGCATAACCCCTTACTTTGATGATGTGATGGATTTAATTTTATTAAATCAAATTCATTGGATTCCAAGACCAACACAAGGGTCTTCCGGGGTATGTAATCCATCCACTGAAAATCATAATTAAATGATTAAATAAACATAAAATCATACTTAAATGATTAAATAAACATTTAAATAAATTATTTGGCTCAACTTCTATCATTCCCATGATCCCACACAAGGGGTGACCCACCTGTGCTCTATTAAAAGAACAGTCCAAATGATCATAATCCACATATATACCAAGGACCCACAAGTAATGGACCCACCTGTACTGTACCAACCATAGAGATCAAAGTTACCTGTTGTGAACACCCAAATAGAGTTACGAGGATTTTATCTCAGACACCATCTTCATCCTTTCTTTATATATATATATATATACATATAAATATATGTGTGTGATTTGTGATATATCACTTGGGTTGTTACACCTAGGTTGCAACTGACTCCATCATATGTACCCAGCCCAGATCTGGGAGCAAAACTCCCAGGTTCTTTTTTTTTTTTTTTTTTTTTCTGTTTTCTTTATGGGCTTATGGGCATGTTGTTTTGAACATCAGGTGGCATTTCACAAGTGGGGTTTACATAATTTATCACTGCCAATGCTCCACCATCATCCAACCATCCTTGGGCCCACGTTGTAACCATGTTTCCATACGTGGGATCAAAGGGGCCCACCATCTGCTAGGATCCCACATGATAGGACCCCACGTAATTGGGGTCCGCTCCACTGTCCGTGTACAGTGGGAGAACCATCTGCACACTACTGCTGCTTATGCAGTAGTGTGCAGGCAGTTCTGCCTCTTGCACGTGTCTGGGGTTCTTCCCCAGACGCTATCCTCTTCTTTCTTTCTTTTTTTTTTTATATTTAAAAGGCTTGATATCCAGCCTCAAATTGGCCCATTCTCCATTCATCAAAATCATCAAATCCATCGACCACCATCAAAACAAAAATCTGTAAAATACATACCCATCTAACCTAACATCATCCTTTAGAGATTTATATGGGCATTGACAATAACACCTAAGATCATAAAAATCAATGGAATGAGTGAAAATCATTAGAGATAAGTGCAACCCACTTGCCTTTGATGAAGATTGGTGAGGAAAAGAAGATCTAGATCTCTCTCTCCCTTGCACGCCCACAAGATCCAAACGGAGAAGATGAAGAAGAAGAGGAAGAAGAAGAAGAAATGGCAGTTGCACGTCTGGATTTGGCTTAAGCCTTGGCCGATCCAGCGAAGAAGAAGAATATGGAGAGGAAGGAGAGAAGAAAAATCACTGTAGAGATAGGGGAGAAAGGCACCCATCGTTTGATATAAATAGGCTTAGGGTTTGGGGAATAAGTTTTGGGTTTTTATAAAAAGGACCTTGTTGTTTAGGTTAATTTATAAGTATGGGCCTGGTTTGGGTTATTGGGTTTAATGGGCCCAATGGGTCCAAATTGGGTCGGGTCAAATGATGGATACTCATGGTCCTAAAATTACTATCCGATTAACCCAAAACCCAAAAGAAAATTAAATAATTATAATAACCATAATTAACTAAAATACAAACAATTAAATAAAATTATATTTAAATTAAGTAAAATAATAACTTGGGTTAGGAACGTTACAGTGTTTGTCACTATTAATATTCTGGACAAACATGGCTATGGTATAGTAGCTTAATGAAGCCTTGGATCTAGATTTAGCAAGCCTGCTTGGAGTAGCCAATTCATCAGTGCAAAAATGAAATTCAAGATATATGATGAAATGAAAAAAGAAACTACAAAAAAGAAACTGTAACATATAATGAAAAATGAGTATTAGGCATCCAATTGTAATATGACCTTTGTCACATTATAATTTTAGGGTAAATATATGCAATTCCTGGCCCAAGATGTTCTACAGTTCATTGAGTTTAAAACTCCATTCCCCAATCATTTGTCTTATGGAGTCTACTTTCACCATTGATGGGTCTGTAGTAAATAGCTTCCCTGCTTGGCAATTAAAGCCACCCAAAACTTAGCTTGCGAATGGAAAGTTAAAATGAATTTACAGAAGGATCAAACTTCAAAGAAAAAGCAATTCCATTTTCTGCAACGCTGCATACCTATGATCAATCCAAATTTCATACCTGACACACATCTGTCCTGTGAATTTAAAGTTTAAATTCATCTGAATTTGACAGTGATCCAAGAAATATCGACTGTTGGATTGAATACGAGAAACTACATTTAAAACCATTTAACTTCAAGCCCTAAACTTGAGGTGTTAGATGACCTAATTTAGTGATTTTTAGCCAACAAGTAATCCATGCCATACCATCTCATGTCTCCTACCACTGTGATTAGTATGCATCCAATGGACCCCAAATAAATTGGGAAATTTTCAAAAGCGGAAAAATGTATTTATTTATTATGGTTCAAGTAGACTGTTCCATTGCCACCAACATACAATGTGAGATACACTGTGTATTAGTAAATCATGAACCTTAGCCAGTAAAAGGCCATATGATATTGGGGTTTTATTTCTAATCATTCCACGAAAATTGTATTGAAGGCTAACATCCAGTGAGAGGTATAATTATTTTCATAGTTATTGTTTTATTATTTTTATAAATAACTCATAGGCCTAAGGTTTGAAAGAGAACTCTTCTTTTAATGGTCTTTATACCTGTGAAACCCATGGGCTGCATGCAATATAATTAGGTGTGTAATTGGTTTGGTTGGCTCAAGCTGAAGCTTGTTCAAGCCCTGTATGGATGCTTGGACATAAGTTTTAGTTCTCTTGGGCCATGCTTTGAATTATACCTCTTGGAATTAGATTATTCTCTCTTCTCTGATTCTTGGAATTAGATTTTTCTCTCATCTTTGAAGTTTCTAAGTGGTCTTACTAGCTACAGCCTTCGGAATTTCTTAGTGGTCCCAAACCGTTTACTTACTCACTAGCTATGATTTTCATCATTGCATAACTCTTGGGGTTTGTTAATCAGAAGAATAAAATGTTTCACAACTCAGCCCTATTTTTGGTGAAACCCCCCGAGAGAAGTTTGGCTTTTTGTGGGATCTACGCCAGACATGTTGGCCTTTGAGTTAACCTTTTTCACTGGGTGAAGGAACTCTAAGAGGAGTTGGGTCAGTGAGCTAGCTCCACGGAATTACGAGTGTGAAGCTATTTGGTGGAGTGGATCCCACAGAAGACCATTTTCTCAAAAATCAAGAGTTCCAGTCCAAACAAGCCTTCAATGAGTTCAACAATTCATTTAACATGTTTCCCATGCACTGCATACTTACATGATTGTGCCTGTATGGTTTGTACATAGTCCATCTTTGCAGCTGCTTCTATTCTTAAATGTATTAACTGGATGTTAATGAACTCTTGATACTGAATTGCTGGTATGTTGGATAGGCTATGTCGAAGACATTGACAGTGCCTCAACTGTCTTATCTGAGGGAGCAGTTTACATTGTTAGGACCAAATAAAAATGGATGCATCTCTATGCCAAGTTTTAAAAGGGTTGGTTCTTTAAACTCTATTCATGTATTTGTTCTCATACTCTATGTGCTGTGAACCCGTTTAAGATGGTTTGGGCTTGTTGAGCGTAGGCTAGTAATGGCACTGGTAAGAAAAAGTTTGGCTATATAGGTGGATGGCCCATCAAGAGGTAGGGGTAGGCCGAAGAAAACATTAATGGGGGCCATTGATTCAGATTTGAAGAAGTTTAACTTATCGAAGGATTTGGCTCAAAATAGAACGGAATGAAGAAACAGAATTCATATAGCCGACCCCAATATGGTTGGGATAAGGCTTTGATGATGATGATGATGATGATGATGACTCTATGAGCTGTGAGCATTTGCATTCTAAGTGTCCATCCAGGGCCCACCATTTGATGGTTCAAATTGTTTATCTTTGGCAAATGAGATATGCCCCAAAGTTTATCTCATCTAAAGATTCCAGGAAAATTTTCGAATAAGGCCCTAAGGTTCTACCTTATTTTAGAAAAGGACACAAATTTTAAAACTTTTCAATTTAGTCCCTAAGTTTTTCAAAAAGTTTTTAATTAAGGACATCCATCCATTCAAAGATATTTCCTCGTGATTTTTTCTCTTAGTTTTCTTAAAGTACCAAATTACTAATTATTTAAAGTCATGATATGGTTTCAACAGTCACTACATGAGTTGATCACCATGGAAATGCTAGTTGTCCTTGATCATCATAAAGATGCTAGTGAAGGAAATTAAGGAGAAAATGGAGGAATTGAATGAGGAATTATTTCAATAAGGGGTAATTTGGGTATTTCAAAAATATTGAGGGAAAAGGTTACCGAAAAATATCTTTAAATAAACGGATGTCCTTAATTAAAAACTTTTTGGAAAACATAGGGGCCAATTTGAAAAGTATTGAAACTTGTGTCCTTTCTTGAAATAAGGCAAAACCTTAGGGCCTTATTTGAAAATTTCCCAAAGATTCCAACCATTTATCAGACGTGTTTTGTGTGGATAGTTGGCTGTTGTTGTCCATATTCTTTGACTTAGGATCATCTGGTCAGGAGATAATGGACATGTCCATTTCATTATGGGGCTAATTAACTCAACAGCTCACAGTCACAGTACTTAGGAGATGGCCTATGACTCTATCATTGCTGGGTTGAAAGAAAAAATGAAACAAAGATCTTTTCAGACGACATGCTAGGCACTAACTTGCCATTCCCAGTACCTACAGTCGTTATGAAAACTGTGCTTCTGCCCACAGGCCTTGCTGAAGAACTCAACTGATGCAATGAAAGACTCGCATGTTCTTGATTACATTAACATGGTACTTTTGCAGTTCTCTTAGTTTAATTTTTCTTTATTTAATAATATTTTTTTTCTTAGTATCCAGTTTATGATGCCTCTTGATATCACCTTTATTTACATCCATACTTTCTACCATTTCAGGTTAGCTCTCTTCCATACAGAAAATTGGATTTTGAAGAATTTGCTGCTGCTGCTACAAGTGTGCATCAGCTTGAAGGATCTGATACTTGGGAACAACATGCAAGGCAAGCATATGAATTCTTTGAGAAGGATGGGAACAGGCCGATAGTGATTGAGGAGCTTGCCTCAGTATGTTTTCTTTACTTGGAAACTCCAGAAGTTCTATAGCTTGTTTTCATGGAAAATTCTGTGTGAAATCATTTCACATGCCTTAATCATGTTTAGGTATCATATTTTTCATTGAAAATAGCTGAAAATGAAAATATTGTTTTTTCAATGAAAAGCAATAAAGTATTTTCCTTCTTTATAAAAATGACCTGTTCAAATCATTTCTCAATCAGCCTATTTGGTCATAGAGCTCCAAAAACATAAAAAATTGGGGAAATTTTAAAAGAAACTTTAGACAATAGAGAATGTTGTCACATAAATTTAATCCACTTGTGCTTTAATTACTTAGAATGTATTTAAGTGATAATAGATGGCCATAATTGATTTTTCATTCAGTCTGATGAGCATTGCCATATTTGATTTTCTTTCAGTCTCATGAACATTGACATCAGTCTTTGAATCTATGATGCACGGATACTTCAAAATGGCCAACGTGTCGTGTCGTATCGTATCCGATACTTCACTTTTTGTATGTAAAATCCATGTCCCTGCCGTGTCCATAGCGTGTCCTTGCCGTATCCATGTCGTATCTGGGCATCATAGCTTTGAATGCCTTGATTTTCCACAAAATATGGTTTTGATCTTGTAAAATGACTGCAAATGGACCTCAAATTTCTTCAACATCTTCTCATAAGAAAAGGAATTGGAAAAGGAAAAAAAGGAAAAGATTTTTTTTTTTTTACCTTTTTCCCCATAGGCTTCCCACCATATCTCTGACTACTATGTTATCATGTTTGTGTACTAATTCTTATGTTCTCATGTCACTTCATTTTCATTTCTCCTTAACTCCTATGTTTCCCTTGTCATCTCTTCTATATCCTCATTTATCCTAAGCATTATCATCTTAATTTTCAAATGAAAATTGAGATAAGGTAAGTTCTTTGAAGTGTGCTATGATTTTCAAATGCTTGTTCATTATGCAACACCAAACGACCCCTTACATCAGGATGTATTTTGAAATGTCTGTCACAATATGTTGCTGCATATTAAATAAGCTTATCTTTGTTGTATTGGTGCCAGACTAGCATACAGTTTATTTGCTTGACATCTCTAGGGCAATCCCTTGTGCTAGTATGAAAGTTATAAGTTGTTTACTGAAAATCAACCAGGACTATTAAACTTTTCCAAGAACTAGTTAACATTTTTCATTTGTTTATTTAATTCTTTCTTTCAAGGTGTGATTTTATGACCAAGCGACCAGCATATGTTTATCTTTATGACTTCCTTCAACCAGAACTTTGTGCAAATCATTTGGATCACTATTTTTTTTTTATCAGGAGCTTAGTCTTGGACCATCTGTCCCCGTTCATGTTGTTCTTCAAGACTGGATAAGGCATTCAGATGGAAAGCTTAGTTTCCTGGGATTTGTTAGACTTCTACATGGGGTGTCTTCACGCTCAGTACTGAAGGCATAAACAGGATTTTTCAAGAGTCAATTAAAAAAGAAGAAGAAAGAAGCTTGTATTAAAGATTCAGTTCCCATCTCTATCAATGTGTAGGGAGTTGAAGGTGGCAACGTCAGGGGTGCTCGAGTTGGTACAATTGAAGACAAGCCAAGCTGAACTTGTAGCTGGGCCAGCTGAAGAAGCATGTAGATCTGAACAGAGGCATATTTTCATGTGTACGGCTATGATATATAGATACTTCAAAATAAGCAATGTATCGGGTCATATCGTATATGATACTTCACTTTTTAGGTGTAAAATCCGTGTCCCTGCTGTATCCATGGCATGTCGCTCCTTGTTTGGGCTTCATAGGTGTATCATGATATTTTTTCCCATATTCCAGTTCCATGTTGTGTTTTGTCTTCACCTTGTTAGAGGATGTACAGATGATCATTGTAGTACGAGGGCATGTTAGGGAAAGTGAGTTTCCCGGTTTTATTCTGGTGTCTAATTCATTGTTCCAAATTTCATAATTATGAAAAGCATGATCCTGGAGTATATATATATGTGGCCCAAGTTCCAGTTAATCCAATGTATCTTTCTCAGATGATGCAAAGGAAGTGTTCTAGGCATCCACAAGCTCTGATCCTATCATGTTAGCACCAATTAGGGAGAATAGGAAATTGTGTGTAAAATTGAGGATAGGGGTGGGCCGTCAATGATCTTCAGTTGGATCGTAATGTTTATCAATAAATTTTGACTGTCGGTTTAATGGCGTAAATACTCTGTAGTCTGCTGGTTCTTTTTTGAGTTTTAGGAAGTCATTCAGCTATCAAGTACTGAAACACAGCCCAAAAGTAGCCCAAAGACAGTCACTACTCAGTTATCAGAAGTGAAAATCTTCGGTCTCTGACAATCAGCATTTTATGATACCAAACTACTATTTTGATTGAGTTAATCCTAGCCGCACATCTCAATCTTAAATCTAAGAGTCTATTTTTTTCCTGAATAGTGACAAATGGTTACAAGATATTGCTAAAACAAAGCAATCACAGTAAAAGTGGGGAAAACAAGCATTTCTGCAAGTGAAATTCCAACGTGCCATTAGATTGCTTATTCGGCGTGACAGCTCGGTCTCATCAAGTATGGCCCTGTCTTGGGTCCGGGATTGGAGCTTGTAGTGGGTCTGGGCCTACTATGGATATTCCGGGCCCAGAGTGGAGTTGGAATTGGCTGCAATCCTTTCTATAGACCTTGACGGGCTAGTCTGCATCATTCATAACATTGCAACATGTTGTTTCTCAATCAAGGTTATATCAAGCATGGCTCTCTAACGCAGCAGGTGGAGACAAAATCAAAGTAAGGTCCAGACTAGATCTGGGGAGAATGTAGGGCCTGGTGATAGATGCTCACAGTTCACAATAATTTGTAAGCAAATAAGAGGGAGATAATGATGCAATAAACAGTGATTAACCTTTGCTGAGTGCTAGAATCGACAGCTAACTAAAACATCTGAAGCAGAAGAGCGCAATTCCTAATTTTTGTTTTCATATTCCTTTGTTAAGATTGATCCAAAAGATACTAGGATCATGTTAATTGTTCAATTGCAGGTGTCCAATGAATGTTCAATCCACACAGTGAACAAATTAGAAGAGTCGAGAGTCAAGGGTGGAGATCTACATCGGTTTGATATCAGATTCATAGAAGAGTTACCACGGCTCTGGTTCAAAGTTGCACTAATCGCATCCCTTTCCGTAAGTCGGATACAAGCATGATCATGGGTGGCCCTTTTTGGTCTAACATGGGTCTGGGTCCTCTACAATAACCAAATAGTTTCCACAGAAAAAATTGTCCATTAGATACTGCACTGCTCGATATAAACTAAAAAAATCATCCATCTTCACCATGTTTTATAGATGGATAGTGAAAGGTATCAAATGGTGTTCATGGGCTAGCTCAGGCTGAGCCCGATCCAGGCCCAGCCCGCTTTGGGCTGGGCTTGGATATGTTATTTGGGCTTATTTGATAATTCGGCGGGCTTTGATTAAGTGATAGAAAGCCTAAAGCCTAGCCCAGCCTGTGTAACAAATGCATGTAATTCAATTTAATTAGTACAAAAAAATGACTCAGAAGGCCATAAAATTAATTAAAAGCCAGATTTGGCCTGGCCCAATTGTAAATTAGTGGGCTTTGGCCTAAATTTTACTGCCCATGTCAGGCATTAGCTAGGCCTGGGCCAATGTTTCTAAAGGCCAGTTGGGCCTACATTTGCCTTAGCTCGGCCCATGAACACTCCTAAAGGTATC
Organism: Sextonia rubra; assembly: GCA_037013555.1. Lineage (NCBI taxonomy): Eukaryota > Viridiplantae > Streptophyta > Magnoliopsida > Laurales > Lauraceae > Sextonia > Sextonia rubra. The sequence continues at coordinate 80,342,861 of JASUAD010000001.1, forward strand.
TTTACCCGGCTCCCTCTGAGCCTAAAAGGATTAATCTGGCCCAAAGGGTTGGAAACCCCCTCCATCATCAAACAAAAAAAGAAAGTTACGTTTCATGGACTGCAGGCTAAATAGACTATTAAATAAACTTTGGCTCCAACAACTTATGGGTCCACCTCTAACTTCACTTGTTACATAACTATCTTGCTAAGGAAGACTCTTGCTTGATTCTGGTGGATTAATCATCTATCAAAAATTAAATATATCTATCATTTTAAAATTATTTTTTTGTCAATAGTTGAAAATTTATATTCCCCTTATCTATTTCTTTTCTTTCTTTTTTTTTTTTTATGGAAAGAGTTCGGTAGAATATTATTGAGAAAAACACAAAGAATTCACAATTACATTTGTAACACTCCGACCCAACTAATCCGGTTTAGCGACTAATTAATGACGAATTAGTTGTTAATTATGTTTTAGCTTTGTTCTTATTTTGTTTCGGGTCATGGATAGGTAGTTGGGTTGAGTTTAATATGGATTAGGTAGACATAAGCCCTTTTTCGTAATTTTAGACTTTATAAGACGTTGTCGTTCATGCATCATCTTAGCATCAACACATGTCTTTCGTTAAACTCGTTAACTTTCGTAACTACCTTGTTTGTATAAGACGTCGTTTATTTCCGTTGGACTCGTATTCAACTTGAACTGTAATTAGTATGAATGCCTGGCCTTTTCTCCAATTTTTCTTAACCTTATCCTTATATAACCCCATGCACTGACCTTTTTCTTCTTTCATGTTTGTTCTTTCCCTCTCTGTTCTTCGTTTTTCTTTCATTTCTTCTCCCCTCTGATCAAGCGAAAGAAAAGAGAATTTTGTGCACTCCGTTTGCATCTCTCTCTCTCGTGTGGTTTAAGGTAAGCTTGAGTTCTTAGTTTTCTTCTTTCTCTCCTTCTTCTTCTCGTCAGTGACTGCATTTGCACTCACTTCCCTTTTTTTTTTCATTCTTCTTTTGCATGCATGGTAATTAGAAGAGTGTTTGGACGTCAAATTTGAGCCCAAGGACAACCGTTTGCTTGTTAGAACCCATTTGAGGCAAGTATAAGCATGATTTGGATGAACCCATGTTGGTATATGTTTGATTATGAATATTTTCTTAATCTTGCATGTGGAATGTGTTTGACAACCCAATTGTGTTGAATTTTATTCTTTAGATGTTGTTTTGTGAGTATTGCACACATTCAGTTGGTTCTGTAACAGGTTCAGAAAACCAACCCTGTGCAATCTACGGCTAAGCCGTAACTGCCTACAGCTCAAAATCCAAAGAGCTGTAAAACCCAGGTTTCTTCTACGGCTATGCTATGGCGAAGCCGTATCCTGTACTACGGCTAAGCCTTAGGTCAAACGTAACCCCACCGTAAGTCAAGTTACGGCTTGACTTCCAGAGAGTAGAGAATGAAGAAGACCTTCTACGGTCCAGCCACGGCTAAGCCGTGACCAACCGAAGCTGAGCCATAGAACAAATATGGTGACGCCGTAAGAGAATACACGGTTCAACCTTGGTTCACTATAAATGCGGAGGAATAGTCTGGGGAGCCACGGCTGAGCCGTAGTACATAATACGGCTAAGCCGTAAGATGTTTACGGCTAAGCCGTAGATCACCCAAGGCTGAGCCATAAGCCCAATGAAAAATAAGAAAGTTAAGAATTAAAGAGACTTTGTAAGGCCTTGAGTAGAAGGTAAGTAACCTGGACCTTGCTCAATGGAACATGACAGAAATGGCATGAATGATCTCAAGGGCTGCGACTCATTCATGTATGTTATTCAGCTGTTAAGCACCTCCCCATGGGTGTTGGTTTAAGAGACTCCAGTACACCTTCACGAAATAATGCAACACTAGACAACGGTGTATCGGATGACTTAAAACTACATTATCATGCACGGTTAGTAATACTGGATAACTAGATTAGGGTTGGCTAGTAAATGATCTTGATTCGAGTAATTTAAATTGCATGGCATTTTGTATGACTATCCTTGACCTCCACTCTTTTGTATGATTTGTTCGTATTGTCCTTGATATGCCCTTTTTGCCATGGTAAGTTCTATCTGTTTGATTTGTTCGACTTGTTTCCAGTGATTTGAGTATTGTATGTATGTTTACTTTAACCGTATGCACGTATGCACGTACGATATATGCTCGATCTGATATGCATGATATACTTCCAGTTCTTGTATATGATTGATTCCATATGGTCAGGCACTACTCAGCCTCAGCCTTAGGATACCCGACGGGTTTGAATTTAGCGTAGTATGTATGGCACCGCTGCAGTGAGTTTATGTCTTAGGGCTTCCGGACCCCCAGGAACCCGAGACCTATTTGTACCCTGGTCTGGTCAATAGTGTTCTCAGTATGTATGTAAGATCCCTTTTTGAGAGCATATGGCAAATGTAGTAGCCCCCTAGTTATGTTCACCTTATGTAAGCATTGATTCTGACAGCATGTTTCATTTATTACACAACTGCTTAGTTTACGAAATTGGAACTCTATGATCCATCTGTTGGTACTTATTCTATTAGATAAAACATGCGTTAACTTGTTGTTGCTTATACTTTGCTAAATCGCTGTATTCATATATTGTCTTTGATGTTACAGGTTTAGATCCCTCGACCGACCCTTCGTCGGTCAACCAGACTCCAAGGGAGACCTCAGATGTCCCTTCAGGGTTAGAGCAGTGGATGTAATCACTCCATCGGAGCGGGACAGTATTATACATGCATATGGTCTTCCTTAATTTGGAATCTCAGTGGCATTTTGGGTCTATTCATGATTTGTATTTTTGTATTTTGATTCATTTTGTATAACTCTGAAATTATGTAATCTTTTGTCAATGTATTATTGCGTTCTAAAGTATTTCTTCTGTTATGGTTGATACCTACAGCTTCCGCGTACATATTTTGGTACGTGTGAATTTCCCTTATACATGTGCATTTGGACAGGGTCTAAGTGTATATACACGGGAGTACGTGTGTCACTGATTAGGTTAGGTCTTAACCCCCGATCTCCTCGGCTTGGGTTGTGACAACATTTTGCATAATGAAGTCAAGCATAGAGTACTAGTAAAGCTCCATGTCATCAACAAACTAGGCATGCCTAGCTAACTTATGAGCTACTGTATTACCATCTCTTCCTACATGAACTACTTCATAACTAATGAAATGTTGTAGAAGAGCTCTGATCTCATCGAACAAGAGGCCTTGTCTCGAAAGTCTAAGAAATGAGGAGTTGAGTGCCTCAATCGCCCATAATAAGATCCCAGACTTGATTAAAGTACACAGACTCCATTTATGATTTCATAGTTTTTTGCCATAGTTCTTTATCTTTGTCTTGGAGTGCTTCATTATAGTTACAGGATTCAGTATTTAGATCATCAAGAACTCTGTCGAATGAATCTCCCAGGAACATATACCGCTCTGGTTGACAAACAACCCTCCCATTATGACGAGGCACATCCTATGTCTGTGTATGAGTAATGTAACGCTATGCTAAAACTAATCTTCGTATATCATCATCGACATGCTTATCCAGCTCATCACCTAACATATTGGTAGGATCACCTAGAGTATCATTAGCTTGAGACTCAGCAGTCCTCCCACTATGACGAGGTAATAAAACGTTGAATTCTCCATCTTGTGGCATCTCTTCCTGCAACTGGTAATAGAAAAGCTTGGGTAGGTCTCTCTCCTCTCAATTCCTATAGAATAATTCTACTTTTGGGTTTGTGATTCATTACATAGTCCTCTTCTAAAAATCGAACATTGATGCTAACAATGACCTCCAATCTTTAGATTATAAAATAAACCACCTTTTAATTCCTCGTGGATATCCAATGAAAATACAAACTTTCATTCTTGGTTCCGACTTATTTGTGTTCCCTTTCAACACATGTGCTGGACTACTCTAAATCCGAACTTGCTTTAAACTGAGTTAGCACCCAATCCATAGTTTTTTAGGTATATTAGGTATTGACTTAAATGGAACTAAGTTTAGAATGTATGTTGCCATTTCTAGAGCATGCCCCTAGAATGAATTAGGCAAATCTGAATAACTCATCGTCGACCTCACCATATCCATAAAAGTCCTATTCCTTTTTTCTGCTACATCATTTTGTTGAGGTGCACCTGGTGCAGATAATTGGGATGTAATCCCCTCTTGTACTAAGTAATCCCTAAATGTCTAAAGAGGTACTCGCCACCACAATCAGATCGTAGTATCCTAATACTTTGACTTAGATGCTTTCCCATTTCCATCCTATACTCCTTGAATTTCTTAAAGCATTCGGACTTACAGCGCATTAAGTAAATATACCCATACATTGAGTAGTTATCAATAAAAATGATAACATACTGAAAGCCACCTCTTGCTTGGACATTCATGGGTCTACACAAGTCGGAGTGAACCAATTCCAATGGTTTTTTGGCCCTATGGCCTTTTGTCAAAAAAAGGCGCTTGATCATTTTCCCCTCTAAACAAGATTCATAGACTGGAAATGTCTCCACTTCTAATGAATCTAGTGGTCCATTTGCAACTAGTCTTGAAATCCGATTTAGATTAATATGACCTAAGCATAAATGCCAAAGATACATTTGGTTTAATTGTAAAGGTTCCTTTCTCTTACATGGTAGGGTAATTGTGTTATTCGATTCAGTCAGTTGCATTTTAGGAGAGATAAGATCAACAATATAAAGATCATCCACCAATGAACCAAAACAGATAAAATGCTTATTGTACTTAATAACCAAAAATTTATTAAAATAAATGGATTATCCATCTTTAACCAACTTGGAAACAAAAATTAAATTCCTTCTGAGGGAACATAAAGACAATCTTTTAAAATAAAGTCCTATCTCTACTAAATCTTAGACAAACATCTCCTACTGCAATTGCTACCACTCTCATAACATCACCCATAAGTAAATAAATCTCCCCATCACATAACTGCCTGGTTTCCTGGGACCTCTGCAAAAAATTGTAAATATGATTAGTAGCTCCCATATCTACACACCAGGTACCGGTAGATATAACAGCTAAACATGATTCAACAACTAGTGAATAAAATTTACCTTTATTGTTCATTTTATTGAAATAAGTTGGACATTGCTTTTTCCAGTGCCCTGCTTGCTTGCAATGAAAACACGTACCCTTAGGCTTTTTCACTCCTCCATGAGGTATGTTGCCCCCTTAAGGAACTTATTACGATTCTGACCCTTTTTCTGTTTCTTCTTCCCTTTTAGCTTAAAAACAAAACCTTTTTCAACAATGTAAACGCTAGCTGGCTTTTTCAAAAGGCCTTCAGCGGCTTGAAGTTCCTTGAGTAATTTCGTTAGAAAAAATTTGAGCTTGTTCATGTTGTAATTTAGGAGAAAATTTTTAAAGGAATCAGTTAAGGACTATAGAATGATATCAATCTAGATTTCCCCATTGATTTCAACTCTAAGGACCTCTAGTTCATTAAAGTGTCCCATCATTTTCAGAGCATAGTCCCTCATATAGGTACCTTCAGCCATCTTAGTGTTAAACAGTCATTTCATAGCAACCTACCTAGCTGCCTGATCCTAATCATCAAACTTCTTCTTGAGACTGTACATGATATCATAGGTAATAGGAGAAAACTGATGCTGATGTTGTAAAACATTTGACATAGATGCCAACATGTAACATCGCGCCATTTCATTAGCCTTGATCCATTTTTTTATGCCAGGACGGCCACCTCATCAATATAACCATCCACAGGTTTCTCTAGACACACCTCAGTGAGCACATATTTATACTATTTAGTAGTTAGCACCATATTCAAGTTTCTTTTCCAGTTAATGTAATTAGGTTCAGTGAGTTTGTGTTCTTTGAGAATAACAGCAAGTGGATTGAAAGAACCCATCTTAAATCCTGAGAATTACATAATCAACAAATTATAATCAACACATAAACTTTGGAATCAAATAAAAAGAAAATGACTCCCTTTGCCAATTAATAAAAAAATCCGAAAGCAATCTAAAACACCAATGTCTAGTATACCTCGATGGGAGGACTGCTACAACATTTATTTTGTCCAGATAGGACATAACCTATTAATTTTACTATCAAGGCAACAAATCGTGCCAAGTAAAACCAAACAACTACCTTGACTTTGGTCCTATAAATAATAGCAGTGAATTAGATGGAGAGTATACTGTATAGTTAAGTGTACATCATCATTTAATTCAAGGGCCATTATTCTGTATTCATTTCCATCAGTTGGAGAAGTGACCTATACTAATAATTACCCTAAATCATTGATATGGGAGTTTGTACTGGAAATTCCATAATTAACTCATTCGATGAGGAGGAAGACTCCAAGGTCAACATATAAATCAATTACATCTCCTATAAAACAATGATGGAAACCATGGAAATTAAAAGGTTCCCTTTTCTACTTAGTTATTTAACAATGAGGGTTCTTGTATAATAGTTTAATAAGACCAGTTTAGAATCTTGAAGTAATACATGACTAAGATGTCTAGGTTACCCCATCTTTACGCATCAGAGAATTGGTGTGATTAATAAAGAAAATATAGTTTAATTTTATTTGCAAATCATATGAATGCAACATACTTCACCATTCCAAACAGTATTAAATAGATCTAATATCATATTTGGCAAGTTATGATAACAATAGACATCCAAACACAAGAAAAAGAAAAACAACCATCAAAAGAGTCCTAACTATCATGGTCAAGTAGGATCATTTATCTTTTTTATTGCCACTTCTTCAAAACATGAGCTTCACAAAGGGGGTCTGGGGGTGTCCCCCAACGAGGATTGAGCTATGTCCCTAGACCAGTTTTTTTTTTATGAAGTTCTTGTTTCGAAATCGAATTTCTGCTTTCAGAACCCGTGTCCCTTCTTAAAGAAAAATTACATTGAACTTAAGCCTCCTGACGAACGAAGTTCACGTGATATCTCAATATAATTACATCACCATGAAAGATTACATTGAATCATGAACCTCCTGACAAATGGAGTTCAAATGCTATGTCAATATAATTACATCACCATGAATCTTTGAAAAATATGTAAAAAAGTAACCACGAATTTGATTAATGGGATCCATTCACATAACATAAACACATGGTGACCATGATAGCCACATCAATTGCTGCAAAATAACGGTTCGATAGTTCGTTGTGAAACAATTATAGCAAACACAATCAACATGTTTTCTTTTTTTTTTTTACAACAAATTATAATCATATTATATTCTACTCAATCAATACGTAGTATTAAGATTGGCTCTGATACTATTGTTGGCAGGTAGCCACCAGGATCCCTAGGTATTGCGTACAGATCATTGTGGAAATAACTTTAGATGATGATGATTTAAGAATCATACTTGCGAGATCTCTCTGATTTAGTTTCGGTCTTACAGCAACCCCAAAATCTCAAGACCTTCTAATGTATTCCTCTATGCTCAAACTCGCACCGGGGTGTCTACCTCTTCTGCGAATTCTTTTTACTCTTAGAAATGAGATTTCTCTTGTGTGGTTTTCCTAGAGAATTATAGTACATATTTATAATCTACAATAGGGACCTTAAAAAGGAAATAAGGAATAGGCTTTTTATAGAAATAAATAATCCTAATTCGACCCAAATTAGAATCCTATTTCCATAAATTACAATTCAGTTCACTAGAGAATTAGAATTGCACTCCTATCCTTATTCTCAAAATAATATTTCGAGCTTCTTGTTATTAAATGCTTATTAATCTCCCCACATTAAGATTTCAGATATCCATTAATTGAATAATTATTGACATCTATATTTAATCGATACCTTTATAATTTTCTGAGACCTTACACTTAACTTATTTAATATGTCAAATACAAAGTCCACCTGCAGGATTTGACATAATTAAAACTTATAAACTTCATCAAGGGGATATCATTAATCCCTATTACGGGACGTGGATTCTATCAATAAACTAATATCCACCATGCTACAATCGTACCGATGGTCTATTCAACTCCATCTAAATTGTGAACAATGACAACTTATATTCTATAAGAACCGACAAACAAGTTTTTTGTGTGTTAGCTAAATTCTACACACCAACTTATCTACTTTAAATAATAAAAGACACACTTATGCATAATAAATAACAATGCAACCATTTGCCCATAAAAATTTTCATTAAGATAAAAAGATAAATTTTACTAATAAATAAATTAGTCAAAGCCAAATACCTAAAAGTATGATTTTAGTATAAATTTCCAACAATTTATACTCAGCCCATACAATCTCATCATTTGTGAGTTGAGAGCTTTGAGGTATCCTCAAAATTGCATTGGCCTCATGTGGGAAAAAAATTGATCAGATTTTATTGATGTCTCGCCTCCTTGTATTTGGGTCTATTAGCTCATCCTTAGTAGCTTTGAGAGACAAAATTCTTATTGGAGTGGTAACTTTATACATACTCAAAGTGGGTAACCATTTGTTGTACTATACCTTAGTAAGCTATCCATTCCCCACCCTCCATTTACACCCTTCCTGTAAGATCTCCTTAGCTTCCATGATTCCTTTCCAAGCATAAGAGGTTTTTTTCTAATTGAGGACTACAAAAAGAAACATTACAAAAAAAATCTCACCTTAAAGACTTTATAAAAAAGAGAATTATTGTTATGCATTAGCCTCCATCCTTGTTTTGCTAGAAGAGCTAAGGTGAAAGCATCCAAGCTCCTAAACCCCCACATGCTTTGATTCTCAAAGTTTCTCCCAACTAACCCTTTGAATTTTCCTTTCATTGCGTTGCCTCCACCAAAATTTAGCCTTTAGCCTTTCTAGTCCATACAAAGAGAAGTAGGTAGTTTAAAGCAACTCATTGCATAGGTGGGAATAGCTTGAGCAACCACCTTCTCCAAAATTTCTTAACCCGCCGTAGAATGCAGTTTCTCCTTCCACCATTGAAGCTTACCCCACACTCTCTACTTGATCTCCAAAAAAGTCTTCTTATTGGATCTTCCAATTAGGGATGGAAGCCCAGATTTTTCTCATGCTGTTTTACCTCCCTCACCCCTAACAAGTTTTTTATCCAATCCTGTTCATCTTGCTGGGTATTTCTGCAAAAGAACAAAGCAATCTTCTCTATGTCAATCTTCTCACTTGACGCCTTCTCATATACATTGAAAATATTCTGAATATATAGGTTTTCTTCCTCACTGGGCCTATAGAATAAGAGATTATTATTTGCAAAAAACAGGTAACTTATTCCTGGCACACCCCGACAAATACTTACTCTCGTAATTTTCTTATCATGTTCTGCTTGACGTAAAAGAGATGTGAGACCCTCTACATACAATAGGAACAGATACGAGAAGAGAGTTTCACTCTGCCTCAATCACCTAGAGGGAGTAATAAAGCCTTTTGGCACACCATTAATCTCCATGGAGTACGATACAAAAGAAATACATTCCATAACCAAAGAAACCCAACTCTGATCAAAACCCAATCTCAACATCACTTTTTCAAGAAAACTCCATTCTACTCTATCATATTTTTTACTCATGTCAAGCTTAATAGACATAAGTCCCTTTGTACCCCTCCTCTTACGTTTTAGAAAATTAGCCTCGTCATATGCCGCAAGCACATTATCAGCAATCAACCTACCAAGTACAAATGCACTCTAGCATTCAAAAATAACATGGGGCGAAACACATTTCAACTGATTTGCCAAGACCTTGGATACTAGTTTATACACCACATTACACAAACTTATTGACTGAAATTTAGTAATTCTTTCAAGATTTTTCTTTTTCAAAATTAGGACTATATAAGTGCAATTAATACTTCTACACATGCAACTAGAATTTAGCACAAATAGAACAACATCAGTAATAGATTTTCCGACAGTATGCCAATATTTCTGAAAAAATAAAGGAGGCATACCATTAGGACCTGGAGCTTTTGTAGGGTGCATCTAAGATAGAGCCATTTTCACCTTGTCTGTTGTGAACTCCCTTGGAAGTTGGATATTCATTTCATTAGTCACTAAGCCGTGCATGGATTCAAGAATAATCTCCTCACTTTTGAGGTTGAGAAAAGTTCGGAGTAATACCCAATTATCACCTTTTCCATCTTCTCCTCTTCAGCTAGTGCATAGCAAATTAGATTTAATTTGAGGTTAGTAGCTAGTGCATAACTACAAAGGGAAATGGCCAATGTTGAAAAGATGCTACACAACTGCAAAGAGAAGTGGCCACTAGCCGCAATCTCTCATCTATTTCAAATGATTAGATTTAATTGGTAGGAATGTTGGAAGTAGTTTATTTTTACAAATGGCTAATCTAGAAAATTTTTTATATTCAGTGGTTATGATGGATCCCAACAATATGCCATGTGATCAGGGGCGGGACCAAAAAAATTTCCCTGGAGGGGCAACCATGTGAAAGAGACATGCATGATATATTAATTTTGTTGGATAATTAACATTCACCTTATCATATCAAATATCTTCTCGAACCTCATCAGATCGTCAATTTTTTGACACATCTCCCAATATATAAAACTAGAATCTTCCTAATATAGAATATTTTCTATTACTATCTTGCAATCACATTGTTCTTTCAAATAAAACTATGGAATTGCTTATTTGATCTTTTGAATAAATACACAATGCAATGATTGAAAAAAAAAACTAAATTGTTGTACTAGTTGCCATTGCTTGTTTGAAAAGGACATCATTATTTTATGTCCAAGGATGAAAATCATGGTTACTACAAGCATAGTAGCTAGTGGCCAAAACGCTGCGTAGTAGATGATACGCAGTGGTTGTGATGCTACTTAGCAAGTAGGGGTGTAAATTTTCTAAACGGTAAAAGAAAATTGAAATTTATTTGGGGGTCAATCTTTTGTTTTATTAGTGATATGGAACCATGTAAGGGTAGTGCCATAGTGACAATTTTAAGAAAGGCTATTGATGAGAACTAGGAAAATTAATGTTTTAAATTGAAACTGCTTAGCTCTATTAGATTTTAGACCATAAAGCTACTATTTTCAAAATCGCTCAGCGGGCCCAACCTCTTTGGCTGATCATGTGGCAGCTACGTAGCAAACTATGTATTTGCCACTCATTTTTAAGCCTGTCACACATAGTTGCCGAATAAATTAGATTTGTCATGATCTCTTCAAAAAGAGAACATGATATCCACAACGAAGAAAGAGCTGTCCTTCAACAGAATTGAAGGAATAAAGGGGCAAAATTGTAAGGCTGAAATGATTTTGTGGATGAGGGAGGGCTTTAAATGAGGGAATGTCTTTGGTACAGCGACGCTGAAGCATATTATGCTGCAACGTTGTACGTATCCACTCATGGGTTGCCGCGTGTATGGAGAATTTCAAACAACACTTCCTTCTTTCCAAAGTTTTTTCGAGATAATGGCTATATATTTTTTCATTTTTTCTCATTCAACTAAAGAATCTCTCTCTTATCTTGTGTTATTAAAAAACATAGCTCTCACCCTTATCTCTCTCCTCAACATTTTTCCCCAAAAAACAAAAAAAAAAAAGAAAATGGCCCCATCACTCGACTGCCTATAAAAAGCCCCACCTTTCTCACATCTCAATAGAATCTTCAAATTAAGATATTTCTAATTGGATCTTCCAAATTAGGATTTCTTATGTAACCATATTATGTTGAGTTAACGTGGAAACTCCCTTAAAATTGTCATTTAAAAATTTGATTCAAATTAAAAAATATAAAAAAATAAAACAAGAAATTGAATTCCACCAAATGATGAGCAGAACTACCACACAGCACAATGACGCCTACCTTTTGTGGCATGGTGCAATGCCCATGTTAAATACATGGGTGGGGGTTACCTTTGGAAAATCCAAACCTCTCATTAGCTCTAGCACCCAATGTACCGATCAAGTTATATATTATTATTCAAATTAATGAGACAGTTGTCATTAGATCAACTAAAGATGGAACCCATGATTAACTTTCTTAACTTTTTTGTTCTAGATTATTATTCAAATTAGTGAGATGACCACTGTTATTCAATTCATGTGTTTTTCTGACCAATCTTATATGGTTGGCTTAGTTCCTATCATAGTGAGTTATTGCTACATTCCTAAAAAGAGGAGATTATTTGTAAAGATTTGGAGTTTGGCCAACATGTAGCCTTCAATATGTGCCACATGGGTTGCAATGCATAAGCTATTGTTTTACAATATGTATCTTAACATAACCCAAACATAACTTAACCCAACTAAATTCACTATGAGCCACCAACCAAGTAATGGTTGATGAACCCTAGTATTGATGTGACCCATTGATGCTCCAGATACACAATTCAAAAAAATGCCTAAGAGTCCAAGAGGATCAAGTAACAGTCTATCTATTTTAATTGTGATTCCCCTTCAAACTAATAAAATAATATCTTCATTTCTTGAAAGATAACTCTATAAATAAAGTTTTAACTTCAATAAAAATCATTTTCTTCTTAATAAGATGATCTTCTAAGAAAAGGAATGATGATTATACCACTATGATCAGAGTCATTTCTTAATTTCTATAAAATGATTTCTAAACTTGGCTAAAAAAGATCAAAACAATTAATAAATTACTAATATCAACCCCAAAGAAATTGCCAATCTAGTGTTTAGAACAACATCTTCATTTCCTATCATGATTGCTCATTTGAGCAAGATCGATCAAATTATATTTTGGATCCCTCGTTCTCTTCAAATATTGTTGACTAAGAATTTATTAATTTTAGATTTTAAAATTAAAGAAGATCAATTTTTTTCCATATTCAATATTAAATATGCCGGTGTAAACAAGAAAGGCATTGAAATGAGATTTTTTAATGAAAGAGTTTTGGTTGTTGAAACTACTTTCTTCATTGCATTTGATTCGTGAAATAAATATAATAATTGTCTCTATTTTATAGCCTTGATATTTGGTATTTTATTCTAATTGGAGTCTTAGAGGGGTTAGCATGAGAATTAGGTAGAGTTTGAGGAGTTTATTGCAATTAGCATAAAGTGTAGAGAGGTCCCTATGTATATTTAGATTATTTAAGAGGTCCATAAGGGTATTTCCTTCAACCTACTTCCAAAGACTCTATTGCTCCAAGATATTTTTTCACCTTCTCTTTTAGCCAAAAGGGTATAGTGGTCATTTCCTTTAAATTGCAACAAATGTTATTTAAAACCCTCTGTCTCCCTCATACTCACTTCATTGCAACAGATCCTTCTCATCTCTATCAATTCCTCTCTTCTTCTTTCCTCCATTTCTCTCCAAAATCTCATCTAAAAGCTATGGTTTGAAGCACCTTTCATGGCTTCCAACCTCAACTACCTTAGACTTTGAAAGATCAAGCCATCCTCTCCTCGATAAAGCTCTATGAATTGAAAGATCTCTATCTCTACATCAAGTCATGGTAAATCTCTTTCTAACCTCTTCAATTCTCTTTCTTTTTTAGCTTTCTTCCTAAATTCTAGCCTAATCCTCTTCTTCTCCCTTGGATCTCTGGTTTTGTGGTTGTAGATATAGGTTTTTGGGATTGTGCGGGTGAGAGTGCTTGTAGGAGCTTGGATTTGGCAATTTGGACTTCTTAGAGTGAGATCTACCCTAATCAAGGCAAATGCATTATGCTTTTAAATACCCTGCAAGTGAATATCCTTGATTGAATGTTAAGTGTTTGATATAATGTTTCTTAGAATTCCTTCTAAGCTCATATCTCCACCTAGATTTCTAGGTGAAAACCTCATTTTAATGGTGATCGCCTTATTGATAATGATTCCTAATTGTTTTAAATTAATGGAGTGAAGGATGTAATGGATGTTGCATTGGATTGGTTTATGATGAGATGGATGAAATGAATGGCATGGATGATGTTGATTTGGATGGAGTATGTATTTTGTTGGCAGTTATAGAAATGGATGGAAGACTACAGGAGGTGGTAACAGTGTTAATTGGGTTGTAATTGCTGTATTGAAAGTGAAGGAATGGAGAAATCATGCAAGGAATGAAAGGACTTAGGTTTTGAAATTTGGAGACAAAATTTAGGTTAGCTCGAGCGGACATATACTTGCTCTATTGCACCTGGGGTGTCTAATGAAAAACCCAGACAAAACCTAAGTCCACTTGAGTGGACTTGGGACTTTTGAAAAACCCTCAAGTAAAACTAATGCCTACTAGACCGAGCACTACCTCTACCCGAGGATGACCTAGGAATTCTTCCATTAAATTAAAATGTGGATTTTAAACCTCAAACCTTGGACACCATTTAGATCACCTTGAACCTTACTGAATGGTCCTTAAATCATGCCTAACGTAATTACAGGTTGTCTTAAAGTAAAGTATGGAATGTGAAAACTGATCTAGGAAATGGATGTTTGGATGTTTTAGTGATGCACCGACCTTCAGAGCACCTGAGGGGAAAATTGGCAATTCCATCACAAGTCTGGAACATTCATTATGTAGAGGGGATTACTATTTATAGTTGAAATATGCAACCATTGCTTAGGATGGGTTACTTTTTATGTATTAATTGATTAATGAGATGTAATTGATATTGCGCATTACTCTCTATCCTTATATTTAATGCTTTAATACAATTATTATATCGGTTTATTGATGTACTATGGATGGATGGAGACCTTACCTTATGGTATACTTAGTGGTGACCTAGGAATTGTGAAAGGAGATGTAAATAATGTCTATGATTAGGCTAGCTATTTCATAGTTGTGTGAATGGGATGGATGGACTATGGAGGAGATGAATGGATTATAATAGAATAGGTACCCTATTATAGATACTTAAGGAAATTGATAGTATTATACTATGGATGGAGAGTATGGTATATGGAATGGATTATGGATAGATTATTATAAGGACCTATAGATAGACCGCCATAGATTGGACTTAGATGAATTGACATTCTTGCTCATGCAAGAAGCCTAGCTAAACATGGACCTGTATTTCTTTGACTCTTTATAGTTGATACATATATCCCCTCAGTTGTTAAAGTTTAACCTTGGGTCAATTATCCTTGGTAGGAACTCATTATTATCGTTTTGCCTCCATGGTTGGCTATGTTATTGATGGAGATAGATGTAGTCATGTTACAACACCTGATAGCCCTCACATTGCCATGTACACCAGCACGGTATCAAAAATTATTGGGTGAGTATTCGGATCTTCCTTATGAATAATTGATAGGCTAGTTTATTATACCACTCAACTAACCGTTAAGTACGCTACAATATCAACCTATGTGGATGTGTTATTTTCTAGATGTCTTTACAAATTATATTGATTATTGCTCGATTGACTCTCATTATGTCTATTCGTACCTTATTCATTGTGGACTATAGATTGATTATTCATGGATTATATCGTATACGTTAATTTACTTTGAATTGTGTATGGTGTTATTTGCATGCTGCATTTGCTAAGTCCTTTAGGATTTGACCTTGTCGGGTGCTATAGACTGTAAGCTCGCTTCCGCTATCCATGAGGAAAATGCATCGGAGGAGATTGAGTCTGTGCCTGGACTATATCTGTCCTCGTGGGTGGCTGGTAGTCAAGAGATTTAAACCGAGCTTCTGGAGATCCGTTTCATCTTAATTAAGGTTATCTTTGAGTTGGGCAGTTTTGAAAAGTTTTGTAATAAATCTTAGTAACATTGGTTTCAATTAAACTTGTAGCATTTAGACTTTGCTTCTGTACTTTATATTTAATTTGACACATGTAGTTGGTACCAATCCTTATTTTGCATCATTGTTATATATATATATATATATATATTGCAATTGCTTCTGCGGTTTTACTTAGATGTTTTGAATGTGAATTGTGTGTTGGAGAAAATTTTCAATTGGTCCTCACTATGGACTAGAGATCCTGTATGTCCCACGCCCCAAATTCAAACTTCTGTCCTTATCAGCTAACTTGAGTTTGGGGGTGTGTAGTAATAATTATTAAATAGAAGTAGACTTCTCACTATTGTATACAAAATTAAAACAAGATTTCACATATGGAGGTTTATCAATTTTTTTTTGTTGCATGCCTAAATTGTAATGGACACTTAGATCACTTTGTCCTACAGTAAACAAAGTTTACAAGATTTAAAAAATATCTTTATATTATTATAAATGAAAAATTAAAATTTACTAAATGATAAAAGTTCCATAGATTGGTTGATCATTTACATAACATCTTGTGATAGCATTGATGTCGTATAATAATTGAGTATCATGAGATTGTGTGAAAACCATCTATATAAAGGAATGTAATATACAATCATAATGTATATGGAAATATAAAAACATGAAAGAGTTTGCCAAAGATAAGAACATGCATACAAAACAAAACTTACGAAAATCCATTAAACAACTTTTTTGTTGAGCTTCTAAAAAAAAAAATACTCTTGTTGTTGAGCTCCATGGATCAATATCAGTTTTCCACTGGCATTACATTCATTTGATGTCCCTATTTGACAAAACAAAACATAATAATTATAAAAATAGTAGTTACTTTTGAAATAACGTTCTATTCATTAATATATCAAAATGCATTAAATTTATTACCTGCACCATTGGCTAAACAATCAGGACAATTGCAAGTATTGGGTCACATTTTTTACATCAACTACATTTCTTTTTCTTCTTTTGGTTAATCTCCAACCCACACTTGTATCTAGCAGATGATTGCCATTTTGTTTTACTGCCTAGAGGAACATATAAACTCCTTCCTTTTGAATGATCTATTTCAACACTAGAGCACCGATTAATTAATGCACCATTCTTCTCTATACCGTGCACGTCCAAAGCATCTAATTTTGTAATAGTTTGTTTCAATCCATTTAAAGCAACATCACAAGATCTATCAGATTTTGATGCCCTTTTGAGTAGCTCTTGAGCTTCATAATAAAGAATATTTTGTTGTATAGTTTTAGTTTGTTACCCGTTAACCTTTACCGTAACCCATTCTTCATTAAAATAACATTGGTTTTCACATTTTATATTCATCTTTTCAATAAGTAGCACGATGTGAGCAGCAAGGTTTTTTTTTCCTAAAGACACTTATCATGTGTCTACATGAGATGTCTTGAAATTCAAACATTTGACAATTACAATTAACTTTAATTTCAAAGGAGTCATAAATAAAAATATATGCCCTGGGTTCTAATTTTTTTTTCTTTCACTAGGTCTTGTGATGAACCTTTTCAATTCATACTTTGTGATAGAATTTTCCAATTCTATTTATAACAAACTCACTGCATTATACTTCATGTTGAAACTTTTCAAACATTATTCCTATTTATTCTTTGGATGCATGCTTTCATAGAAAGAATTTATCTTACAAATTGGTTCACTGTGATTTATTCTATAATCTTCTTCATTTTCAATTTCACATTGACTAATGAGTGCCTTTTCATATTGCTTAAAAAACTCATTTAGAGTTGTCCTCGAATTTAAATAGCCATCAAAAAATGAATTTTTACTTTTATTGCAGTGTGTTGTTTGCTTATTTGCGAAGAATGTATTTCTCAAGTACACTATTTTTACGCTTGTTATATATAAATTGAGCCAAACATTATCTTTCAAATCATATATTTCGAGTAAAGACTCCTAACTTCTTTCAAACTCATCAAATGTCCCTTTTAGAAAGATGCACTTAGAAATTCTATTGCAAAATCACTTCCTTCCTTGTACACATGTGTTAAAATCTTCGCTGCATTCTTAGATATATGTCATAACTACAAATGATGACATGTATTTGAAAATAATTTTGTAATTACGCCTGTAACAGACCCATCTTGATCTGTAATTATTGATATTGGATGTCACCCACCCATCGCATTCAACCACGTTTCAAATAACTATGTAAATGATTTTTTCAGTTTCATCTTCTAACAATGCACAACTTAATAAAATTGTCTAATCATGATGATTAACTCCCGCAAAAGGTTCAAATGATATTGAATATTTATTTGTTTTATACGTACAGTAAAAACTCATAATATAACCAAAATATGCATAATCCATCCTTGACTTAGCCTCGGCCCAAAAACTATTTGTTAATCAATTTTCACTATCAACTTGTATAGAATAAAAGAAACGAGAATCTTACATTTGCATTTTTGTGAAGTAATTGTACACAACTTGAGCATTACTAAGTTTAATTTCTGCTTGTCAAATACGTGTCACATGATTTTGAACATATTTTCCAATACAATAAAGGTTAGAAGAAGCATCGGCTTCTTCACTTAATATTGTTTTTTACTAACGGATGGTTTTGCACCTGCCTTAGCCATATTAGTAATTTTTTTCCCATATATATCACCAACTCTTCTATGTGATTTCAAATATTGCACCTTTGATGAGCTTACTAATTCATAGTTATGATGATCTTCAAGTTTAACTACAACCCACTTTTCGTCATCTTGTTTCTTCATTTCAATTAATGCTTTATATCTAGTTCTAATTAATTCTCTCTCCTTTTTGCTATTCTCAATTGTATTGCATTTGGGGTTCTTTCAACAATCATAAGTAACCCTTTGCACTTTTCCATCTCATTTAGATTTGCGCACTTATCCTTATCGTATACTAAATCCTCTCACCATGGTAAAGGCACTATAGAATTCTAGTGCTCATTAGTAAATTGAGATAGCAGCCGTCATATGGTTTTTCTTCCAATGACTTAGGACTCCCTAGAATTACGTCTTCCATTGTCCCATCAATTTCATCACAATTTTCACCAGCTACACTTTGTTGAGATCAAATTTGTATGGTATATTTTGAAAGCTTGTACCTTCCAACTTCTTGTAGCTTTCTAAAAAATTAACAAACAATAAGAGATATAGATTAAGTTCTAAAATAACAAGTTCAAAGAATATTAATAAACAAATTAATCTCCTAGAGAACAAAATCAGCTACTAAATAACTTAAATTATCATGCATAAATATCAAGTCTAGGGAGAAATAATCATGCACGACATTCCAATTCAATGAAGTTATGGTATTCGAATCAAAGTTAAATTTGGGTCACGCACACTGGTGGACCCAAGTAGGCCCCCACTCAAACCTAAAATTTTCAAAAAAAACCCCTCTGTAATTTTGGAAATTTAATGATTTTTTTATTTTCCTTCATTTTTCTTTCAATAAACCCAATCCCCACGCCACCTTTCTTCAATCTTTTTTCAATAAACCGCACCCGCCCCCCCCCCGCCGCTGTCTCGGAAAATTTCCTTGGTCCACCATTGGTCACACCTGATCAACATAAATGAAACATTTCTAACCAACCATAAACATAAACATGTAGGATTTTTTTTCCCATTTGGAGAGAGATTTCACTAACTCAAAATAGAGGGTTTACAAAGGACTTACAATAGTCATAAACTTACATTAATAACCATCCATAGCTTTTGATAGTAAAAGCCCTTTTGAGAATAGACATCAAACAACCATGACCACAAACTAAATGCAAATTGTTTCTTTTTTTTCTCAAAAAAGAAAGATTAGTTCATCCCAAAGTTACCCAATTCGCTCAGTGTGCTCTCGAGTTTCACACTATTTGAATCAAACAAACCATTATTTGATTCGGATGATTCGTAGCTATTGAAAACTCTTAGTTTGCATCAATTCGGTGAAGAAGAAAATGAAAAATAACCCATGAAACGAAGACGATGATAGCAAAGAAGATGAAAAGGTTGAAAAAGTATTGCCCATCGGTCACTTGCGCTTTTACCATGGGTTATTTTCTTTTATGTTGTGGTATAATGGGATGAAATGCACTACTACATCTTGCCTTTCATTTTCTCTCTCTTTGATATTGATTTGACTAGAGTGGGATAGATGGATGGTAATTTAATGGACTGTACTTTCCTTTCCCTACCTATCTCTTGACTTGACTAAAGGAGAGGTTCTTTCCAAAGAATACGGTAAGCACTTGAGATGAGAGGCTAGTGTGGCCTATGAGCCTATCATAAAAAAAATTCAAACACATTAAAATGAATGTCTTCCTCATTTTATGGGTGGGTCCACAAAAAGATTGATCCTTAAAATCTCTAGAAGCCTTGTATTATATTTTACATTACTTCATTGAATTACAAAAATAGATATAATTATCTCAGTTAAGTCAGGATTATGATTTAATTTAGAATTATGGCCCATTTATATAATCTAAAGTGGTAAATATTTCTTTCACAACTGACTTAGTGGCGTGCCAAATTTTTTTAAAAAAATCAGAGTTTGTGCTAACATTAAAATAATTATAATATAAAACATAGAACATAGAATTTTACCCATTTATTCTCATGTAGTTTAGTCATATGAACAATAATGATAAATCTAATGGTGGAGTTTACTCCAATTAAACTGAAATTTAAGCCGTATGTTACATAAAGGAGATGATGAGTAGTTAAGATTTCTTAAATTGGCACTAATGATAATCTGAAAAAACTGTTATTTCAATTAAAAATGAAGAGGGACCTCCTATAAATTCTCTCAAATTATATTGAATTAGTACATCAAATTCATCAAACTTGAATTGCGAATCAAACAATTTAAAAAATGAATTAAATAAGCCTACTTCTTAGAATTTGCTATTTGAGGTAACCTTCAAACTCCAAACTACGAACTTAAATGTGAATTATACAAATTGCAAATCAGGTGACTATGCTTCATCCTAACCATAGTACTATAGAAAAATAAGATGATCCAACTTAGACCACTTAAATCTCACCCCAGTCCAAACCACTTCCCTTGTTTCTAACTTGAGCATGCCATGGCATAAGTAAGACATTTGACCATGTATGTTATAGTATTTAATTCTAATATCTTTACTAAAAATATATTTAAAAGTAAATATCTTTTAATAAAAGATTGGCCTAAATTTATGTTTTTATTTAAAACATGCATTATCTTAAGAATTGAGCTTATTAGGTCATTGTTTTGGTAGTATTAGTTAGTACTTCCCACCATGTAGTTTCAATAGCCCAAACATTTGTAGTTTATTTATCCTCTAAATCTTTTATTTGTGGATGATTTGGTAGTGTTGAAGCTAATTGCATCAAAGATGAGAGAAGATTCTCTAAAATAATTTTCGTTTTGTTGTATATATGGAGAGCATAGGACAAAAATTCTCAACTCGGGTGACTCATTTATTTATATATTTTTGTTGAGTTTGTTTGCACTAGTGGATGTATTGATAGTATAATCTTTCTTTTATTTGAATATCCAGTGTTTAGGTGCCTAAATCATGAATATTTCAAAACAACAAAAAGGGTTGCAAAGAAAGATAAAACTAACAATATATTGATCATTGCTAGTAACATTTGAACATCTAATTTGTAGGGATTATTTGTACCTGTCTCATATGTACAAGAGATGAACAAGAGGATCAGCTAGTAAGAGATAAGTTCAGGAGAGAGATGAGGGTGAGAGATGTTTTAGCCCTTCTCATGAAAAAGAGATTCTTTAGTTAAAAGCATAGTTACTTGATTTGTAGTTCAACCAATTTGAGTTCGCAATTCGCAAGTTACTTAAAATTTGAAAATTTGAAGGGGGTAGGTTTAGCCAATTTGATTTCCAGTTTGCTTGATTCGCAGTTGAGTTCAATAAATTTGCTAGACTAATTCGAATATATAATTTGATGTAGTTCATTGCGATTCCTAAGTCCATTTATTATATACATAAATATTCTTTAGAAATTAAATGCTTTAATAGGCATACAAATAATGACATTAGCAAATTAATGTTTAAAAAACATCTATCCTTTTTTTTTAGTTAAGTATATATGAATCAATAAACTTCTATCATCTAACCATCCACATAAAATAAATTAAATCCTAAACTCCAATTAAAAAAGATATAAAATTATTCACATATCTTGTAAGTGTTTATTCTTACTATTTTTAATTAATTTTACAGTTTAATTTGATTAAATCATACATAAAAGGGGGCATATTATTTTAATCTATTAGGATTTCTTCTTGGTGAGACCCAAATTCAGAATACATATCCACAATTTTATTTTGGTGGACAATACATATGCACTTATTTAAACCGACATTAGATAAGTACACTATAAAAAGATTTAAAAAAAAGAGGAATGGATAGAGTGATAGATATGCATTTAAATGGCATGCAGGGATGTCGGTTCCAAAATAGTCAAAAGTGTACTACAGATTGCATGAATGAGTAAGGATTGGTGGTATGACTGTAACTTACAAAAATCACAAGTTAAAGGAGGAACTCAATGGTGGGGACCACTTATAAAAATCTAAATGGCTCAAAATTTATACATTGTACTTATGGTAATCTCAAATATTAAATCGATCGGGGTTCATTCAACCGTCGGATTAATGCTTGATGAAAAAGGTGATTATCATCATATTTTTATCCAAATTTTAATCCAATGGTTGATCAAACTTTGATTAATGAATATTTCATACATAACATATTATATATATTAAAACTCTAAGAATCGAAACTTTTGGAGGGTGCCACATCAGCATCCCTTATTTTTCTTTTTCTCTAAAGCGCCACATCAACATCCCAATGGCATTGATAAGCTCAAGTTATCTATTCCTCTCATCATCATATCCAGTTGCCATGTGATTTAAGAACAACCTTCGTTAGGGTTTGCATGTAGCAATCGACATCTACTGTTTGGAGGTGCTCCAATCATGCCATCCACCTTCCAACCTAACGCCAACACACAAAGCGCAATGCTATCAGGTCCCCCTGAAACACCCAAAGCTGCAAGCAACAACTGAAGAAAAAAAAAAGGATTTCTGGGTTGAGGGCAAAAGCAAAGGCAAAATTTGGAGAGATGAGAAGAAAGATGTACCGATTCTATGGTGGGGCTTGAGACCGGCCATGGCCATGCGCCTTGCAAAAGCTTGGCTCTACTTTGAGATGTCTGCTGTTGTGATGTTTTGGCAAGCACAGATATTGCGAAGGAGAAGACGAGGACTCGATGGAAGAGAGAGAAGAGAAGGGCAAGACACGTTTGAAAGCATTCTTTCTTTTGCTAATACAGGGCTACTAAAGAGAGAGAGAGAGAGAGATATGGTCATAAATCCATACATTTGAATGATTGGATTTGGTTTTAGCCCCTTAGTTTTAGGGCATTCTACATATTATGTAGTGTTAATTAATGCTAATTAGCAACTTTAATATATAATAATAATTATTATTATATATATTAAAGCAAACTAGAGAGATGATTATGGAGGGTACCACACAAGCACTTAGGGGTTCTGCTTTTGAGAAAATACCTTCAAAAATCATACACACATTTTGATTTTTTGGTGGGCAAAATCTCCTCTCTAATTTCTCTATTTGAATTATTCATCCTCAATTATCTCATTGAAGTTTCAAACTTTCCTCTAACAAATTAATTAAATTTTAAATTACTTTCCTCAATGGAAACTATCAAAATCCCTATGATTAAGTGCCTCCATTTAATTTAAATTTCTTGGATATATACCATATATATGTTGTGATTTGATTACATATAAATTTTAAATGGCCCTGAGCTGTCTCTCTTTCTATACTTATCTTAAATGAGATTTCATTTAGTTTTCGAAATACAATATAGGTGCTTAGGGAGAGTGGCCTTGGGATATCAGAGAAGGTGGTTCTGTGGATGAGATGTCTTTCGTGGCCAACTGGTTTTGATTGGCTTCAGGGAGAAGAATTAGAGACTGGCAAGAGGGACTACCTGGCTACTAGCATCTTATTCTATATTCTAGCCATTTCGTCTTGTACATTTACAAAGAGAAGAACAATGGCATCAACAGGTTTTTTTGCATGCATCCTGCCTCAAATCTACTGCATCTCACCTCAAATCTACTGCATCCCACTTAGAAAGCAGCCAAATCTACTGGCTCTTTAACTCTTTTTCTGTTGCATAGAATGGAAGAGAAAAGGTGACAAAATGGATTGAGTTGTTTTCCTGCATCCCACCCAGAAAGCATCCAAATCTATTTTTCTAATTATTGCAAAGAGGAGAAAAAACACCGCCTCAACCAAATCTGCCGAAGCTGCATTTTAAAAATAAAGATACTATTTTAATGATTTTATAATTCATCATGATTTAATTACTTTCACTTATTCTTTATAATATCTTTATTGTTTATATTTATTTTTTATTAATTATATTTAAAATGTGGTAGATTTTAATATATTTTCAATTTTGACCCGGGCTTAGCATGGGGTTTTGTTGCTGGTGTACCTGTAAGAGGATTATTTTGTACCATTCGAATATGTGGTTTAAGTTGGGATTTCTCATAATTATACTAAGGTTCATAAAGTACATTAATTATCACATATCTTAAAAGGAGAACTGGGGTAGAGGATGAGAGAGAGAGAGAGAGAGTATTAAAAACGTATGGGGGTATGGAGATTAATACAATAAAAAAACGCATGGGGAAGTGGAAAGTTAATGTCTGTTCCACTTCCTCATCAAACGGTCCACCTTCCCCCATATTCGACCTTCCATTTTCTTCATCCTCTTCAGACCCTCTTCCCCTTCTCTTCATGAAACCTAGAATCTTGCCTCGCATGACACCGCAGGAGAAATTCTAATTACAACGACCTTCTTCATTCTCCGTAGTCCACTTACCAGTTTTCCACATAAAGGAAAGATGTCCAAATATGATATGAACTGTACTGACCCACGATTATTTCAGAATCATAAATTTGCCAAATTGAACAGCAATCTGTTCAATTCGTACCATTATCTCGTAAACAAGATATTGGAAAGAAGGAAGAATTTTAAAAATTAGCATTTAAGGCATGGGTTTGCTCCTCACTTAGTAATTCAAAGTTAGAAATTATCCTTAGTATTAGTTGGAATATATACTTATTATTTGAGGATTTTAAGCAAAAAAGCCCCTTAGAAGGCCAGTGGATGAAAAATGACCTCATAGTTCTACAACGCCCCCCCCCCCCCCCCCCCCCAACTAGCATCAATTGAACACTGATATTGTTGCTTATTTTAGTTGAACAATGATATTGTTGCTCCTGTATTCTTCTTTCTTACTCTTCTCCCTCCTCTTTATCATCTCCCTCACTTTATTTCTCACCCAATTCACTACCTACAACACCTCCATTAGCCTCAACAACTCCATCTCAAGTTCTTCTTTCTCTTCTTTTGTTGCTGCTATATATGGTGGTTATAAGATTAAAGGAAGAACGCATGGGCATAGATCTGGATTCACTTGCAGAGCCCACATCAGGAGCTATTGGTTCTTTGATTAGCACAAACCTTTTCTATCCACTTGATACTTGTAATACCAAGTACTAAGCCAAAATCCAAGCCCAAGGACACCAAAAACACAGGTGGGTCTCACTCTCTCTCCCTAGACCATTTCCCATAGTGGTTTTTTTTTTCTTCTCGTACATGCATTTTCTTTGACTTTGAGTTAGTTTTGATCATGACACACTCTCTTTTTCTATTTACTTTGATGGTTGTGTGTTGTGTTCCGGTATTTTTTGGAATTGTCTTATTAGATTACCTAGAAAGGTCTTTGCTTGATTGGAATCTTATTTTTTTATTGGTTTTTTTTTTTTTTGTATATATTGAGTTTTTTCTTCATGATAATAATCCGGTCCTATGAATTAGTCTTGTCCATGGGCACTCTTGTCTTTCTTTTATGCTCTGATGGGTATTTAAGGTGGTGGGTTGGGCGAGAAAAGAAGAGGGGGAGATGGAGAAAGAGGAGGGGGAAAGAGGAAAAAAGAAGAGGAAGAAATAGACAGCAGCGACATATCTTACCTCAGTCAAAGAGTTAAGAAAAGAAGTTTTATTTGCTGGGATGGCCTTTTCTATGAAGTTAGAACTATGAGGTAGTTTTTTTACACTGGTCATCTAAGGGGTTTTTTCCATAAAATCCTTTTACTATTTTAAGTAAATCTGAGTTAACAATTCTAACTAACTTCATTAATGAATCATAAGATGGATGTAGCAGAGATAAGAATGCTTAGGTGGATGTCTAGTAAAACTAGGAAAAATAAAATTAGCAATGAGCACTTTCGAGAACATTAAGGGGTAGCACCAATAGAAGATAAGATTAGAAAAATCCGTTTAAGATGGTTTGAGCATGTTGAGCGTAGGCCAATAATAGCACCGGTGAGAAAATGTTTGGCTATACAGGTAAATGGCCCATCAAGAGGTAGAAGTAGGCCGAAGAAAACATTGATGGAGGTAATTGAATCTGATTTAAAGTTTAACTTATCTAAAGATTTAGCTAAAAATAGAATGGAATAGAGAAACAAAATTCATATAACCGACCGCAACATGGTTGGGATAAGGCTTTGAAGATGGTGATGATGATGATGATGATGATGATGATTGGAGTTAAGTCAATTTATACTATTTAATCTCCTAGCCAACTTAAGTTGCTTCATACCTGGACCCTCAGACAACTCAACTTAAATGTCATATTAGTTAAGGGGATGTTTGGTAACAAAATATTTTAAAATATTATGTGATAATGTATGTTACATTATGATAGAATCTACCTATCTAAAAATTAGGTGTTTGGCTAGCTTAGAATGTATTTTATAATATATGACTTTCTACTAAAAATTTTAATATTTCTTTCTTTTCCACATCCCTATAGAAGCAAAAATCTAAAAAATAAATCTTTCAAGATACTACCAAACATCATCACTTATAATATGATACTATTTTATTCTACAGTAATGAAATCTTACAATATCCAGTTTTATTAATGTTATATGATGTATTTATTCAAACACCCCCTAAGTGTTGGGCAAAACTCTTATATATTCAAAGATTGGTATGTATTCATATCTTTATCCAAATCTATAAATGGAAAAAGTTTAGGATGGGCACATGCACTAATGGATACTGTTCAACACATTTCATTTCATCTTCCTATCTTCAAACTATCTTGTTCTTTTTATTTCTTTTTTCATTTTTTAATTATCTTCAATTTAGTGTGACAATTTAGGTGAGTAACATTTGAAATTGAACTTGCTTTTAGCAATTGTATAGTTGACACTTATTAATCTTTAAATGTGTGAATCAAACTTATTTTAGCATTTAGATAAATGAACTTGTCAATCATCTATGACTTTCATATCTATCTTTTTTATGACACTTGCTATTATAGTTTTCATGTGACAATTTAGATGAGTGACATTTAGAGTCACAACTTTTTATTTTAGTAATTGAATAATACTTGTCAATTATCTTCCTACACTTAGCTTATAATATGACATGCTCTTCCATTAAGTATTGGTCTTCCATCATTAACTTTACCTCATTTTTTGCAAAGTTAGTATTATCATGTTTTCTAAGAAAAATTGAGCCGGCTTGCCTTGAGTCAAATGTCCAAACGTATATGAAGTTTTTACAATTTTCATTTCCATGGTTTTACTTCTAATTGTTACTTTTGTGTATGATTATATTACATATATACTTTTTATGTATGTATTCTATTGCATATATACTTACCCAATAGCATGTTGCTTTATAATATGTAATTGAACAAAGGCTTTTATGATTTTACTACATTCTTTAACTAATTAAGCAATAGTAGTATCACTTAAATCCAAGTTAAAGTATATCAATTGGCTTTAAAGAAAAGGGACTTAGCCTCTCTATTTCCTAAACAGCTAGTCCAAAAGTTGAACAAGAACATGAATCTACTCATTGATCAAAGATAGTTATGAAGATGAATGAAATTTGTTGATAGGACCATATTTGATATGAAAAATTATTTGATTATATTTTCTCATTTTATGTATATTTTATAATGATATTATCTCAAGTTTTTACCTTCTAATTTTGGAAAAACTTCATAACTTTGATGAGTTAATTTTTGAAATAAATTACTTATCAATTTATTTATCAAAATTACAGTGATAAAATCTTTATCAAAAATTGGTAGAAGAGGGAAAAGGTAAGCTTGAGATTTATTGGTTTAAGAAGTTAATCTGATTGCAAAATTAAATTGTATAATTGGAAAAGGTGATTGTAGATTCAATGCCCATTTGTCTTTTACATCTAAAGACTGACATAAATATTCCTCATCTAAAGCTATTTCACGTAGGGCACGTTTGTTTTTCACGGAAAGAGGAAATTGGCACATTAGCAAAATTCATGAAAATGAATGTGAGATCCTGAGTTTTAGTAGAGTGTTTATTAGTTAACTAATCTTGTTAAGTAGTTATTTGTGATTTTGTAAGATTTTAACCCTAAAAAACGCCCATTTGTAATTTGAGGAAAGGTTAGGGGGTTATTTGTAAATATTAGATTTTTGTTTTCTCGACTTCGTTGAATGAATGACATTATTCTAAACATCTTTTTTTCTTGGACCCAGTTGATTGGGTGCACCATTTGATCAGAAGTGATGCATTTCTTCACAAGTGGACTTGCAATTTTCCAAAATCCCCACCATTTTAAATTCTTCAACACGTTCTCTCTTCTTCTTCACTTTTCTTCAATTTTGCTCCTATTCTCCCTCTCATTCTAGCAAGCCCCAGCTCTCTCCCACTGCCCTAATCATCTCCATCATCTAGCCATCACCTATTTCATCTTCTATAACAAGCTTCATTGGTTTTTTATATCTATTTCATCATTGAGTTGGAGCTTGAGTTTTGTAAGGAGATCTTGAGAAGAATCAGTAAGATCTCATTCACAGGGTAAGTAATTGGTATCTTAAAGATGTTACAAGTGTTTAACTTAAATTGATTTGATTTATTTTGGATTTTCAATGGATTTCTGTAAATTTCTTTGTAACATGGATTTTTGTATGATTTATGATTTTTGATGTTTAAAATGATGCAAACTGTTATAAAATATTGTTATTAGTGGATGCCCACCCTGGGGCCCACATTAGATATGGAAAGCTAGAATCTTGCTATATTGATTTGCTTGGGGAGGAAGCAATCTTCTTCTATAAATAAGATCCTCCTCCCCTCCTTGATGTACACATCTTTTCATTCAATAGAGCATCTCCATTTCTCTCTCTAATCTCTCTCCTTTTTCTCAAAACACGTTATCAGCATGCTCTTTTTTCCCCGTTTTCTTTCCTCCCAGCAGCCACGTTTCTTATTCCGCGTACGCTCCTCGTGCACAAAGAAATTTTTCTAAAAGCTTCTTCTGCCATTCTTTCTTTATTTCTTTTATTTTTATATTGCTTTTATACGTTAATGTGCAACGTTTTCTTCTTGTTTCTGTATGTTCAACATTACTTTTTGGTTTCTGTTTAACGTGCAACGTTTTCTTCTTGTTTCTATACGTTCAACATTACTTTTGGTTTCTGTTTAACGTGCAACGTTTTCTTCTTGTTTTCTGTACTTTCAACGTGCATCTTTTATATATATATATATATATTGTTTCTGTGCATTCAACGTGCAACAAGTGCCAATCTCCTTCCTATAATATCTTGCGCCCCCAAAGTCTGATCGTCGATCCGTTTGATTTTTCAAAAAGCTCAGAAGCAGATCTACACGATATACGTGAAAGAAGGCAGATCTAACGGTAACATAATTTTCATTATTTATATTCCTTTATTTGTTTAATAAATTGTTTATGTTATGATTATTTATTTATTCATTATTATCATTATCTTTAACAAAGGGAGATCAAGAATAGTTCATAAATAAGAACTTGAAGTTCTATATTAATACGGGCCTGCAGTTCCGTAAGAACCAGAAGTTCTTTTCTAAATCCGGACTAGAAGTTCCATGGATTATTAAAATCTGAAACCAGAAGTTCTCAGATCCATAATATGAACTTGAAGAATCAAGAATGGATCATAAATAAGAACCTGAAGTTATATATTAATACGGGCCTGCAGTTCCGTAAGAACCAGAAGTTCTTTTCTAAATCCGGATCAGAAGTTCCGTGGATTATTAAAATCTGAAACCAAAAGTTCTCAGATCCACAATATGAACTTGAAGATTCATTCCTAATCAAACCTGAAGTTTGATATTTCGATCCAGAAATAAAAGTAATATGCTAACATTAAGCCCGAAGCCTTGATAGAACCTGCAGTTCTAATCAGGAACCTGCAGTTCCAAATCAAGCCAGAAGCCTTGTTAAAACTGTTTGTTTTTGGATTATTAAAATTGATAACATGATGTTATTCAATTTAAATTGGCAAACTTGATCTGACATGGCTCACCCCTTAATTTATTCTGAATGCATTACAATTTTTATTATTTATATTTTATCTTTTGCATATCAATGATCATATATTTTTTTTCTAGCTCTTGCATAATGTCGAACTTAAGCAAACTTGAATTTAAAGCCCTTAACATTACCGGGGATAACTATTTATCCTGGCACTTGGATGCAAAATTACATTTACAGTCCAAGAAGCTTGGAGAGACGATAAAAGAAGGTAATAAAGAGTCCCCGGAGAATAGGGCATTGGCACTTATCTTCTTACGTCATCATATACATGATGACCTTAAGAATGAATACCTCACAGAGGAAGACCCTGCCGGTCTTTGGAAATCTCTGAAAGACAGATATGATCACCAGAAGATGGTCTTATTACCAGTAGCTCAGAATGAATGGCTAAACCTGTGATTTCAGGACTACAAATCGGTATCTAAGTATAACTCTGCTCTTTTCAACATTGTTTCCCGGTTAAGATTGTGTGGGGAAACGATTACAGAAGAGCAGATGTTAGAGAAAACGTTGTCCACTTTCCACGCATCAAATGTAATCCTGCAACAGCAGTACCGTGAACGGCGTTTCTCAAAATACTCAGAACTGATCTCTTGTCTCCTTGTTGCTGATCAGAACAATAAAGTCTTGCTAAAAAATCATAACTCCAAACCAACTGGATCTATGGCATTGCCTGAAGCAAATGCCAATTTCAATTCCAGCAAAGGCAGAGGAAGGGGGCGTGGGAGAAATAATCCCTCCAGAAGAGGTGAAAAAAGAAACTCCTCCCGACGAGGAGGATTTCGAGGTCCTCCCAATAAAAAATTCAAAAACCACCAGAAGTGGTCTGATTCTCAGAAGCAACAAAATCCGGATCAACCTCAGAATCCACCGAATACTTTTGCCCACCGTTTTGATAACCCTCGCTACAGATGTGGAAGGACTGGGCATTGGTCACGCTCTTGTCGTGCACCAAAAGACGTGGTGGAACGATACAAAGCATACAAGGCCTCTATTCATTCTGCAGAATCAAATGATTTGGAAGATTGGGATTGGAATACTGACCTACAAAATGACAATTACCAGTTGAACATTACAAATTTGGAAACTAAAGATTTTTTTGAAGACAAAAATGGCCAACCTCTGAGCAATGAGGCATTTAGTGTTAAAATCAGAACTCCTCCTGGAATGTTCTAGAAGACCAACTAAATATTTTTCAGAATCTCCATTTAGAATCTTTTTTAGCTATTTACCTTTTTATGGATATTTTATGATTAGATGATTTAGTTTTCAGTTTCTTAATTTTGATAAACATTTTATGGATGTTTTGTGATGAATAACTTCTTATAAAGTTGATAAAATTTCTCTTATTAATTTTTTTTTCTTAATCATGTGATTGTTTAGTTACATTTTTTATTATCTTTTGTTTAAAGGTATGGATCACAACAATGGGAATACTCACTGTCTTGTAGATAGTGCTACAACACATACCATTCTGAAAAACCAGAAGTTTTTCTTAGAATTGATATTGAATTCACAAAAGGTATCCACCATAGCTGGACCTGTGCAAATAATTGAAGGCTCCGGAAGAGCCCACATAACGTTACCTAATGGTACTCATTTATTCATTAAAGATGTATTGTTCTCCAGCAGTTTCCGAAGAAACTTGCTCAGTTTTAAAGACATCAGAATAAATGGATACCATATTAAGACTGCTAATGAAGGTAATAAGGAAATGTTACTTATCGTTACTAGTATTGGAGGCCGAAAGCAAATACTAGAAACATTAAGTGCACTTTCTTCTGGGTTATATTATACGACGATATCCATCATCGAATCACATTCAGTCTTGAGTAAAACGAGACAGTTAAGCCCGAAGCTTAAACCAACCCCAAAGTTTAGCAACCCTCAAGCCTTATTGCTTTGGCATGATAGATTAGAGCACCCCAGAGTTACCATGTTAAAGAAAATCATTAATAACTCTGTTGGACACCCTTTAGACAACCACAGTTTGACCATACCAAATGGGTTTCTATGTATCCCATGTTCACAGGGAAAGTTAATCACTTGACCTTCCTTCGTCAAGATTGTATTAGAATCCCCATCCTTTTTGCAAAGGATACAAGGCGACATCTGAGGACTGATCAATCCACCTAGTGGACCTTTTAGGTATTTCATGGTTCTGATTGACGCTTCCACCCGTTGGTCTGATGTTTGCTTACTTTCAACTAAGAATATTGCCTTTGCTCGTCTATTAACACAAATTATTAAACTTAGAGCCCATTTCCCTGATAATCCTATTAAGTCTATACGACTTGATAATGCGGGTGAGTTTACATCACAAACCTTCGATGACTACTGTTCATCTCTAGGCATTGTTGTCGAACATCCTGTCCCTCATGTCCATACCCAGAATGGCTTAGCTGAATCCTTGATTAAGCGCATTCAACTTATTTCTAGGACCCTGTTGATGCAGTCCAAATTACCAGTTAGTGCTTAAAGACATGCTGTATTACATGCATCAATGCTCATTCGACTTCGACCCACAGCCTACCATCAATACTCTCCCGCACAGCTTATATCGGGACATCAACCTAATATCTCCCATCTGCGCAAGTTTAGTTGCGCTGTTCTAGTCCCTATACCACCCCCTTAACGTACTAAGATGGGACCACAACGTAGGTTGGGCATCTATATCGGCTATGACTCTCCTTCTATTATTCACTTTTAGAACCAATGAAATGAGATGTTTTTACTGCTCGTTTTGCTAATTGTCAATTCGATGAGACAAAATTCCCGCCGTTAGGGGGAGATAAAGAACGTATTATTCCTGCAGAACAACCCATTCTTGAAGAACGGCGTGAACTAACGTGGAATGCTTCCACTTTGTCTCATTTAGACCCACGTACTTCACAATGTGAATATGAAGTCCGTAGAATTGTGCACTTACAAGAAATTGTAAATAAATTACCCGATGCACTTAACGATGCAGCAAAGATAACTAAGTCACATATTCCAGCTATGAATGCACCTGCTAGACTTAATGTCCCTGTAGGACAAAGTCAAAAAATGGTAACAAAAGAGTCTGTAATATGCCAGAAGCATGGCAGACCTATAGGTTCAAAAGATATATCTCCGCAGACAAGGAGAAATATACAATCATCATATCCTCCCAAAGATACATTTAACACTCCTGAAGAGTTTCCTCCTGAAGAGGGTCATAACACTCCTGAAGAAGTTATGGAAAAATCCACTCTTTCTAGAATGACGAAAGTCCTTGAAGAGACTATGAAAGCCCCTGAAGTGGCACCGGTACCGGATAATGAAGAGATCTCTATATTTTACAATTATTCAAGAGAGAGATGGGATAGAAAAAGAATTGTCATCGATGATGCATTTGCATATGCAGTAGCTACACAGATATAATGGAATATGAAAATGATGATTGGGATACAGAACCACATGCTATAAACGAATATCGACAAAGGAAAGATTGGCCAAAATGGGAAACTGCTATCATAGCAGAGTTAGAGTCTCTCAATAGACGTGGTGTATTGGACTAATAGTACAAACCCCAAAAGGTATTAACCCTGTAGGTTATAAGTGGGTGTTTGTAAGGAAAAGGAATGAAATGAATGAAATCATTAGATACAAGGCAAGACTTGTGGCACAAGGTTTCCTGCAGAAACCTGGGATTGATTATGAGGAAACATACTCACCTGTTATGGATATAACGACATTCAGATATCTGATAAGTTTAGCGGTTTCTGAAAATTTGGATATGAGACTCATGGATGTTCTGGCCGCTTATCTGTACGGGGAATTAGACACAGAAATTCATATAAAAATCCCAGAAGGATTTACTTTGCCTGAAGCAAAGCCCAAGAGTACGTACTCAATACAATTGAGACGATCATTGTATGGATTGAAGCAATCCTTAAGAATGTGGTACAATCGTCTCCGTGAATATTTGTCTAAGGAAGGATATGAAAACAATCCCATTTGCCCATGTATCTTCATAAAGAAATCCTCAAAAGGTTTTCTAATAGTGGCAGTTTATGTCGATGACATAAATTTAATCGGGGCTCCAGAAGAGCTCGAAATAACTGATGATTATTTGAAAAGGGAATTTGAGATGAAAGACCTTGGGAAAACAAAATTTTGTCTCGGCCTGTAGATCGAGAGAAGTTCTAGTGGAATATTAGTCCATCAATCTAATTATACCAAGAATATACTAAAACGCTTTGGTATGGATAAAGCACATCCATTAAGCACTCCCATGGTTGTTCGGTCTTTAGATATAAACAAGGATCCATATCGTCCAATTGAAGAAAACGAAAAGGTATTAGGTCCAGAAGTACCATACCTGAGTGCCATTGGTGCTTTAATGTATTTAGCACAATGTACTAGACCGGATATTTCCTTTTCAGTGAATTTACTTGCTAGATATAGTTCTGCGCCAACGCAAAGGCATTGGACTGGTATCAAACATATCCTCCGCTATTTACGTGGTACAATTTATTTAGGACTCTTTTATTGTAAAGATTCTAAGTTTGTAGGATATGCAGATTCAGGATATCTCTCTGATCCCCATAAGGGTCGATCACAGATAGGTTATGTATTTCTCAATGGTAATGCTGCTATTTTTTGGCGCTCTACTAAACAAACTTTGGTAGCTACTTCCTCTAACCATGTTGAAATTTTATCCCTCTATGAAGCTCGTAGGAAATGTGTATGGCTAAAATCTTTAATTCAGCATATTCGTAGTTCTTGTCAATTGCCTATCGGTACAGGTACCCCGAGCATTATCTACGAAGACAATAAGGCATGCATTCAACAAATTAAAGAAGGGTACATTAAAGGTGACAAGACAAAGCACATTGCACCAAAGTTCTTCTTCATACATGAGCTTCAGAAGAACAATGAGATCGAAGTCAAGCAAGTTCGTTCAAACAACAACTTGGCTGATTTGTTCACCAAGTCATTACCAAAGTCAACATTTCAAAGGCTTGTATATGAGATCGGCATGCGAAAAGTGTATCATCAAACAATGTAAAGGGTATTATCGTCAGGGGGAGTAACAGATTCTGGATAGATACCTTGAAGCCTATCAATTAGGACATATGTGCACTGTACTCTTTTTTCTTCTCTAGGTTTTGTTTCACTGGGTTTTTTTAGTAAAGGTTTTAACGAGGCAGTATTATGCACGTCCAACACCATTTCAATAATTTTGTAAAATGTTGTACTCTTTTTCCTTCGCATTGGTTTTTATCCCATTGGGTTTTTCCTTTGCAAGGTTTTAATGAGGCAACTGTCATTGAATGGTGGTCATCCAAGGGGAGTGTTATAAAATATTGTTATTAGTGGATGCCCACCCTGGGGCCCACATTAGATATGGAAAGCTAGAGTCTTGCTATATTGGTTTGCTTGGGGAGGAAGCAATCTTCTTCTATAAATAAGATCCTCCTCCCCTCCTTGATGTACACATCTTTTCATTCAATAGAGCATCTTCATTTCTCTCTCTAATCTCTCCTCTCCTTTTTCTCAAAACACAAACAAAATTATACAATGTTTAGAACTAGTTGGAAGTAATTTTTCGCATTGAAATAGAGCACTTGCACTTCGTCTCTACAGAATCCATGGTCAACTATGAAGACTATCCCGGTCGATTACAGGGTCAACCGCAAACACATGAAGTTTTTTTTATTTTTACCCAATTCAATTATCACGGTCGACTGAGGTTAATCGCGAACACTGTAAAGTGCTGAATTTTTCCAGAATTGGAGTATTTGGCTTGGGGATGTCCCCAGTAGTTTTTTTATGACCTTGAAACTTTGTAAAACCATAATAGACATGTTTTTCTATTGGCATTGACCTTTGATTTGATTTAATTTTATCAATGACCGATAAATTACCATTTAATTAAAAATAACAACATAATATAATAATGCGTTCCTTTAGAGGTAAATGTCATCCAATTACTTCCTGTAACGCCTTTATATAAATAATTATAATATTTTGAGATGTACATTATTATTTAATGCTGAGAATGAACCAATTATTAATTTAGTGGGTTGTCGTCACAGTGTTATTGAGAGTTTTCTAGATTTAGACTGTTTGATTTGGAAAGATAGTCTCCAATCACCATTAAACTTTGAGAAAATATATCTTAACCAGTTTATAACTTGTTTTGATGATCGATTTCATTAAATTTCAAAGTATTATCAATGAACAACTTTTTGATGATTCTAAGGGTTATTCGGGGTATTATTTGTGTAATTTCAATTTGATAACCCTTGAGATAACTTCTCTATATAGGTTTTCATAGTTAACTCCCTTCCCATCATGAAGTCTTATATTAATTAAGATTTCGACTCCTCTTAGCATATGAATACTAATACGTTAGCAACTTTATCTTAGCACCAAAGACATCTCCAATAAGGAGACTTACTAACATAGAAGTCTAAATAGATAACAGCCTTTAAAAGTTGGGGACCCACACTGGCATGTGGTCATTGGGCCACACCTAATGCCCAATAATTCTACACTGGCATGTGGTCATTGGGCCACACCTAATGCCCAATAATTCTAACATTCGCCCACTTAGTCCATATGACTACAAGCAATACTCCATTATTCTCTGGTTATTGTAATCACAAAAAATTCTTTAATGTGACTAACCATCCCCATTTGTGCTAAGCCTTTATGCTTTGAACAAATGAAAAACTGTTAATGCAAATCATGATGGTTACCATCCTATTTAAACTTCAACCAAGCGAAAGCAAATATTTTGATGAACAATCATGAAAGAAAAGTTTTACTGTTATATTTTGTTTTGTTGGTTTTCTTGAACTTCATTAAAAAAAAATGCAAAGAAGGTAATGCCAGTTCTTCACAATCTTTATTACTCAAGACACTGCACAAATTAACAGATAAAAATCTTGCATAGAACCTCTGTTTTTATTGAAAAAGTCCAGATCAACAATTCAAATAACTTGGGTACAAAGCATCAGATGACACATGGTAAAAGCACTTTTTTTAGAGGATTTTATCGAAAAAATCATCATAAGTCACTCCTTAACAAAAAAAAATTATATTAGCTGTGGATGTACTGTGGTGGTCACATATGATCACTCCACTTTTTTTATTTTTTTTATAATGCTGTTGAAGAGCATCGGATCCGGAATGAAAGGCCCAAGGATCAGATCTATTGCAGGTATTAACAAAACATTGCCATTTGGAGTGGTGGTGTAGGCCACTGTAGAGAGGAAAGACAACGGTGAAGGTTGTGCAATGGTGTGGTTTGTGGAGATGGGTGGAGTTGACTGTGAAGTGAAGGTGGGCTGAGTTGGTTTGGTGAAGGCAGGGAGCTGTGTTTGGTCGGCGATGGGAAGAAGAAGTGGTAGGGATGGTAGAGGCCTGGGGAAGGAGAATGATGTGCGGTGCAGGGTGCTGAGTTTGTTCGGTGTAGGTTGGTTTGGGTGGGCCGTCAGGGTCCTCTACTTCAATCTAAACCCTCGTCCCCTTGGATCTTCTCCGATCTTGAGTTCTGCAACCAGAACCCAAACAACAACACCCCAGTACCCCTCTTCTCCTTCTCTTTTAGACGGGGAGATAGCAGCGCCAGCGGCTGGCGACGGTGGCTGGGAACTGGGTTCCGACGACCGACGTTCCTGCGTGTAGACTCCGGCGACTGCGCAGCGGTGTTAGCGGCGATGCTTTTTGTTTTTCCACCGTTCTTCGATGTTGACAATCCAGAAACGAAAAGAGCAATACTCGTCTGTCTCTTCAACACCAAAAGAAAAGACGAAAAAAGAGCCTTTTTTGTTTACTTTCTCTTCAACAAATGGCTCCACTCTGTTCCAAAGAAAATTCTACTTCAAAGTTCGGATCCCTGCTCAAATTCCGGCTTTCGGGTGATTGCGTGCACAACTCTTCTCTGGCTCCAAGTGATACAGCAGCCCGTTCTTCTGCAAGAGGCAAACGGCACAGGAGAAGAGACACCGATCAGATTCCTCTTCTTCAGTCTTCTTCTTAGGCGACGAGGAAATCAGATCCTCTATTCTCCGACTACGATGGATAGAGGTGGCAACATCAGCTCTCTATCCATTTGTTCTGTTGTTGTTTTGTTAATTCATATAATCTACGCTTGGGCCTTCCATTCCCGAATCAGATCCGATGCTCCCCCACCACCTTAAAAAAAATAAAATAAAAAACACTAAAGCGGTCATATATGATCATTTTAGTGCACCCACTGCTGATACGATTTTTTTTTTCATTTTTTTAAGAGGTGATTTATAATGATTTTTCTAATAAAATTCTCTTTTCTTAACTTACAAAGGGGTGATGTCAAAACACATCAGTAGGGATGCGTGTTGTTTTAATACACCTCAGACATCGGTTAGGAGAGGTAATAGGATAAATTTTTCCATAGAAATTCAATTTCCAAAATTTTCAAGAAAAAATTTAGAGTGGCTAAAAAGTAATTCCTAAAATTTCTACTGCACGAAATGCATTAAAAATAGATTTGTCAAGGAAATTATCCTTTATTTTAAAGAAAGAGTCTTTTCCTATGCATACGTCCCTCATGAACTTTTCGTGCACACTCTTTGGTGAGGCCCACTGTGGGCCCCACCAAGGGATGAGACTGGGGGAGTTGGAAAGATCTATGTAAAAGCACCCTACATATCAAATTTGGTCACAATCACATATCCCTAACCCCTTCATCTATGGCTCATAAATTCATTCCGTTCGGATTTGTGTATAGTCGATCCAACGGTCCAATAAATTCGGATCCGACCGAAAGTTGGAGCGAGTTGCTATCATGGGGTCGCATGTGTGTTGCAAGGTTTGGATTGAATGATAGATGAGTTCCACCTAGAGTTCTCACAAAAAAAATGATAAGGGACGGATGCGTATGAAGATTCTCCTTTAAAAATATATATATGTTATAAGATGTTATTATCATAGGTGGATGCCCACATTGGGACCCACATGAGATAAAGGGATTCCTAAGGATTAGGGTTTTCCCTATTAGGTTGCTTGGGGAGGAAGCAATATTATTCTATAAATAAGATCCTCCTCCCCCCATTATGTACACACAGATCTAATCAATAAGAGCTCTTTCTCTCCCTCCCTATTCTAACACGTTATCAGCACGAGTTCTAATAGTTTTATTTTTCTTTTTAGGATTCAGGAAGTTGAATCTGAGTGTTGGGTTTTCCTTCCTTCTTTGTGTTCTTTGATAAAGGAATGGTTTTTCGGATCTGGGTCTTGAGTTTCGTTGAAGGATGAGAGGTTTTGGATTTGTGGAACGTGGGGTTATGGATTTGAGTCTGTTTGAAACCATCTTCATCAAATGCCGTTTCCATCGGCGGTCGGCGTTCGATTCTTTCTCTGTTGCGTTCGAGGCGTTTTCTGAAACAGGTTGTCCGATTCCGCTGAGAGGAGTCGAGAGGCGGCATTAAAGTGATCGTGTTTTCGGTTTGGTTTTGATCGGGAGCCTGCGATCGAACCAGTTGCAGAGATTTGGCAGAAAGGCCATGTCGCCGCCGCCGCCGCCTTCGCCCTCGCCCTCGCCCCGCCCGTCAACACCACCAACCTCCTCCGCAGCCCGTCCCGATGCCGGTCCGATTTGTCGGGTCCGACACGACCAGATCCGAGGCCGCTACGGCCTGCCAGCCGACTGCGGCGGCCACTGCAACCCCCCCCCAACCGCCGTGACCTGGAGGAGTTCCGCGCCGGCCTCGATAAGGAGACGGCGGCGATCCGCGACACCGCCTCCCAAGCCGTCAAGGACCTCCCCGCCTCCCTTGATACCGGCGCCTCCGTCGGGCAGGAGTCGCTCGAGTCGGCCGGGCAGGCGATAGACGACTTCGGCAGCTCCGTCTGGCGAGGGACGGCGGAGATCATCTCGCAGGGGAAGAACGTGAAGAAGATCGCGGCGATCAGAACCCAAGTCGAAGAGATCCACCATCAGATCTCGCACAGTTGGATTCGGTGAGCGGAGTCGATCTTGTCGTGAGAGACTGCAGAAAGGGCGTGATCCGCAGGGCATGATTTCAAGGTCGCAGTTGCCCAGCCATCTCAAGGTTGCAGGGTCTGTCCCAGAACCTAGAATCAAAACGAAGAGGAAGAAGGGTTTTCTCTTGAACCAGGTCAAGTATAGGTCGACCCGACCCGTTTGTAAAGGCATGATTTCCAAAAGCCCAGTGACTGATGTCATCCAGGTGATGTCAGCCTGCTGACGTCAGCGAGTCGTACGGTCAAAGGCAGATTTGACCGGATCGATGGTAGAAACTTGTTTCTGCGATATCTTGATCATCCGGAGTCCGATTTGAGATCCGTTTGAGCCTAAGGAAAGCTCGCGAGCAGATCTACACATTGGTACCAAAAGGAGGGCTATTCAAAGGTTAAGTAATTTTTCTTTATTTTATGAGATTTTATTAGTTTGATAATCATACACTTGCATTTATTTTTATTCCTTTTAGATCTGCAAATATTTATCATTTAATTTTTGTGATGATTATTCATTTTCTTTTATCGAAAAGAGATCATGATGAAATTGAAAATCATGAATTATAAATAGAACCAGAAGTTCTATATAAGTAATTTGGACCGGAAGATCCATATGACATTTAGATCTAAAAGTTCTATATGGAATCAACAACTCGGACTCGAGATTCCATAAATTCTTTTAGCCTATGAACCAGAAGTTCATTTGAATCCGGACCAGAAGATCCGTCGATTCCGGACCAGAAGATCCGTTGGTTGTTTTACTCTGAAACCAGAAGTTTTCAGATCTACAATACGTATTCGAAGTTCCATACGATATTTAGAACCAGAAGTTCTATATGGAATCAATAATTCGGACTCGAAGTTCCGAAAATTATTTTAATCTATGAACCAGAAGTTCATTTGAATCCGGACCAGAAGATCCGTCAATTCCGGACCAGAAGATCCGTTGTTTATTTTACTCTGAAACCAGAAGTTTTCAGATCTACAATACGTATTCGAAGTTTCATATGATACTTAGAACTAGAAGTTCTATATCGAATAAATAACCTGAACTTGCAGTTCTGTATGTTATTTTAATTTAGAACCAGAAGTTCTAACTCGGACCTGAAGATTCATGAATTATTCTAATTTAGAACCAGAAGTTCTAACTCGGACCTGAAGATCCATGAATTATTCTAATTTAGAACCAGAAGTTCTAACTCGGACCTGAAGATCCATGAATTATTCTAATTTAGAACCAGAAGTTCTAACTCGGACCTGAAGATCCATGAATTATCCTAATCTAGAACCTGAAGTTCTAATTTGTACTGAAAGATTTATGAACCACTCTAATTCAGAACCAGAAGTTCTGATTCTTAAGTTGAGAACCTAATGTTCTAAACTTCAATTTCTAAATTCTTCATCATATTTTTATTATTATCTTTGATTGAATGTTAAGAACCTGAAGTTCTACATTTTATTTCTGTTTCTCATATACATTTATTTTTATATTTTATAACATTGTACTGCATGCTTGATATAATTACTTCGGTATAATTATCATTAATGATTATATGAAATTTTAGTCTTGATGAATTTGTTATTGCCAAAGCAGTAGTTGTGTATAATGAAACCTGAAGTTCTATTTCCCATGAATAACGTGGGCCTGAAGATCCATACATTATCTGGAACCAGAAGTTCTAAGATTTGGAATATGAACCCGAAGTTTCATATTCATAATTAAACTTGGAGCTTTGATTTCTAAAGATTCACAGTAGTGTAGATCGATACAACGGCCATGATTCAAACCTGAAGTTTTGATAGAACCAGAAGTTGTGATTCAAACCTGAAGCTTTGATAGAACCAGTAGTTCTAAGAACCTGAAGTTCTATCACTAGCCTGAAGTATTGACAGAACTAGAAGTTCTGATTCATCAGTTAAGAACCCGAAGTTCTAACTTTCTGATTGGCCAATTCTTCATTATATTTTGTCATCGGATATTGAGAACCCGAAGTTCTATTTTTGTTTGATTGTTATTAGTAAATCGATCTTAACACACTCTAAAAGGCTTGGTAATACTATCAAAGTCGGAAGTAAAATATCCCTGAAGGATATGGCATACGCTCTTATTTTCCGCACCATTATATCCCCATTAGACAGGGATGATCACCAGCAGATGGTCATACACCCAATGCTTGAAATAAATGCCAGATTAGTCAATTAAAATCCCTCCAGAAGAGGTAGATATAATATGTTCTCCCGTAGAGATGAAATAAACCACCCCAGGAGAGGTGATTGAAAAGGCATTTTGTTTGGAAATTGGGCGAACCACCAAGCATGGTCTGGACGACCTACAACTACTTTTATGAGTTTGAACATTGAGTTCGGTTCTTAGATATTTTGTTGAGTGCTAGGACTTATTTTTAATCCCCCGTATATTATGTTATATTTGCTTTGAATGCTGAATTATTTAATTGTTCTTACTTTTATTTTTGCAATGCGATTACCTAGTTATGTGAATTTATTATTACTTGCTCTATGGCTCATGGAATGCATGAAGCTGAGAATAATATCTGTCCAGTAGACAGTGCAACAAAACACACTACATTGAAAAAACCAGAAGTTTTTCTCTGAGTTAGTGTTTCATTCGTGCACGGCATCGATCATTGCTGTATCCATACAAATATTTAAATGCTCCTGAAGAGTCTACCTAATGGTATTTGCACATCATTACTAGTATTGACAGCCAGAAGCTGATACTAGAAAAGCCAAGTGCATTCTCCTTATATTTCAAGGCTATATTACAAGACAATCTTTAAAAATCGAATCATATTCGATTATGAGCAAAACGACAAAGTTAAGCCAGAAGCTTGTTATTCTAGGGGTCCTATGCTCTGGTAAATTGTTGATACTTCTATTACGTACTCCTTAGAGTACCATCTATTAACCATCCTTTTCGCAAAGGATATTGTGTGACATTTGTGAACCTATCTAATCCCGCCCATTAGCACATATTATTAAACCTAGGATACACATCCTTAAGCATGTTATTAAATTTATAAGGCTTGATATCGTAGGTTTGTGACCTGCATGAACTCAGAACGTAGACTCTATGTTGGCTATACTTCACCCTAATTACTGGATATCTAGACCCAATGACAGGAGATATATTCATTGTTCGTTTTTGCTGATTGTCATCTTGATGAGACAGTCTTCTCGCCGTTAGGGGGAGATAAGGGAGTTCCTGAAGAACACCTTGTTCCTGAAGAACAATCCGTTCCTGAAGAACGGCGAGAATTAATGTGGAATACTTCCACTGAATCTCATCTAGATTTATGTACGTCACAATGTGAGAATGAAGTACGGAGAATTGTGCACTTAATTACAAATGAATTCCCTGATGCTTTTAATGAAGCAGCAAAAGTGACTAGGTCACATGTATCAGCTATGAACACACAAGCACGAATTAATGTCCCTGTAGGACAAGTACGAATTAATGTTCCTGAAGAACAAAGTCCAAATATGGCAGCAAATGAATCTACACATGCCAGAAGCATGGTAGACTTATAGGTTTCAAGGACTCAGCTCCCCAGAAGAGGAGAAATGAGCAATTATATCCCAATCATACTCCAGAAGAGGTATACTCCCGAAGAGTTTATGACAAAATCCACTCTCTCCAAATTTCCTGAAGAAATTAATGTCCCGGAAGAGACATGAGTCCCAGAAGAGACTCTGGAAGCCCCTGAAGAGGCAATGGGTACCTAATAAATAAAGAGATCTCTATACTTTATAATTATTCAAGAGAGAGATGGGATATAAATGAAATTATCATCGATGACGCATTTGTATATGCGGTAGCTACTCAAATATCAAGACAAAATGAGAATGATGATTGGGATACAAAACCATGTTCTATAAATGAATGTCGACAAGGAATATATTGGCCAATATAGAGAGATGCCATTGAGGAATTGCAGTCTCTCAATAGACGTGGTATATATGAACCTATAGTACAAACCCCAAATGGTGTTAACCCTGTAGGTTACAAATGGGTGTTTGTAAGGGAAATGAACGAAAGGCAAACTTGTGATATAAGGTTTCCTGTAGAAACTTGGGATTGAAAACATACACAGTTATATATATGAAAATCCCAGAAGGATTTGCTTTGCCTGAAGCAAAGTCAGAGAGTACGTACTCAATATAAGTAAGACGTTCATTGTACAGCCTGAAGCATTCCAGAAGAATATGGTACAATCGTCTTAGTGAATGTTTATATAAGGAAGAGTATGAAAACAATCCCATTTGCCTGTTCCTGTTTATAAAATCCTTAAATGGATTTATAATAGTAGAAGTTTATGTTATTTACATAAATAACATAAATCTAATCGAGACTCCAGAAGAGCTCGAGAAAACTATTAACTATTTTATCTCGACCCGCAGATCGAGAGAAGTTCTAATGAGATTTTTATTATTTATAAA
Organism: Sextonia rubra; assembly: GCA_037013555.1. Taxonomy (NCBI): domain Eukaryota; kingdom Viridiplantae; phylum Streptophyta; class Magnoliopsida; order Laurales; family Lauraceae; genus Sextonia; species Sextonia rubra. The sequence goes on from JASUAD010000001.1 coordinate 80,387,518, forward strand.
TATGATTCCCATATATAGTTTTGCACCAAAGCTTTGGATTGGTATTATACAAATGTTATGACATGATGTTTCTTAATGGTTGCCATCATTGTTTTTGGTATTCTACTAAATTGACTTTGGTAGCTACTTATTCTAACCATGCTGAGATTTTTAAGCCAGTGGGGAATGTGTATAGCAAAAATATTTAACTCAGCATATATGTAGTTCTTGTCAATTACCTCTTAGTACAGGTACTCCGAGCATTATTTGCAAAGACAATGGGGCATGTATTCAACAGATTAAAGAATGACACATTAAAGATGACAAGCCGAAGCACATTACTCCAAAGTTCTTCCTCACTCATGAGCTTCAGAAGAATAACAAGATTGAAGTCAAGCAAGTTCGTTCAAGCAACAACCTGGCTGATCAGTTTACGAAGTTTTGCCAAAACTCAGTATTTTAGAAATTGTATACGAGATTGACATGCTTAATTATGTACAAAGATGTTATCATCAGGGGGAGTAGTCAATCAGGGGGAGGCATCCTGAAGTATGCTACCCAGGACATATGTGCGCTGTACTCTTTTTCCTTCTCTAGGTTTTGTCCCACTGGGTTTTCCTAGTTAAGGTTTTAACGAGGCAGCATTATGCACGTCCAACACCAAGTCAATGATCCTGTAGAATGTTGTACTCTTTTTCCTTCGCTTTGGTTTTTATCCCACTGGGTTTTTCCTTTGCAAGGTTTTAATGAGGCAACTGTCATTGAATGGTGGTCATCCAAGGGGGAGTGTTATAAGATGTTATTATCATAGGTGGATGCCCACATTGGGACCCACATGAGATAAAGGGATTCCTAAGGATTAGGGTTTTCCCTATTAGGTTGCTTGGGGAGGAAGCAATCTTATTCTATAAATAAGATCCTCCTCCCCCCATTATGTACACACAGATCTAATCAATAAGAGCTCTTTCTCTCCCTCCCTATTCTAACAATATATATATATTATACAAACGTGACCGAAGACTTTTGCCATTTTCAGTCTCCACCTTTTGCTTGGGTGATGGTTGAGTGCTTCTAATCGTATATATGACGCGGATATGCCACCCAAAAGAGCATCTCAATTTAATGCAATCTAAATCAACCACTGAGTGTTTGATGTTAACATTTTCTAATTTTGATTGGCTTCTTACTCATTCTTCATTCCACTTGGCCCATAGATATGCAACTCATAATGAATTTGTGAAGCATACTAGCCAATCGTATGAAGTTTAGTGGAAGTTTCAGATATTGTTAGCCTATATATCTTTATATTACAGAAAGTGCCAATCTTATAATATTGGTCATCTTTAAAAGGGGTATTCAGAAAATGAAATCATTAGAAAAATTATCTGTACAAGAAAAAAGAGTTACTGAATTCCCATATAAGAGGTAGAGAATTCGAAGTATATGTTTACATTGATATTTCGTTATATTATTTGTTATTATTGATCCTATTTATGTAAGTTAGTCTTCAAAGGTTCTCTGGGATTGGATTTGAATAGCCAACAAAGTAGTATGTCTTTCTTCTTGATCATAAATATATTGTTTGTTTGCGGTCAAGATCTCTTTTGGGCAGTATTGGCTTGGATCTCTCGGTGTGGGAATGAGGGATCGTGAAAGGCTATTGGGCAGTTGGCGTTTGGGTATGGCCATCTTGGAATGTACTGTGCCAAACGACACTTGCACAGAGCAAGTCCTCTTTTCTTTAGAGCAAACCTATCTCTTTCTTCTTTTCTTTTCCGCGGGGATTACTCTAGTTGTATCAGGCATATAAGAGCGACCTACCAAGGTTCTGATCTGTAGCGGTTGTCTTGCCTGTAGTTAGTTTGGTCAGATATATTACACATAATAATATGTAGTTCAATTTAATCGAAAGGTGAAAAAAATGGTGTTGGTCTTGACCAAAACAAAAACTATTAGGAGATATAACTCGGCTTCCGCAAGTTTTGAAACCAAGAGAATAGTGTGGATCGTCCATACATGTTGCATCAAATCAGATTCATTGTCAAAATCAACTTTTATAGAAGTGTAGAAGACAATTAAATAAATTTGTCCCTATAGAAATTGCAAGTCAGTTCTCTTTGGATCGAAATATCAAAGTAGATCAATACTACCACACTTCTAATCCGGTTAGGTGATGGGTCAAGAGTCTATAAGCTAAAATGACCCATTAGGAAAAACTTTAACGGATTAGATTTGCATTCTGACGGATTGATTTGTATTATGAAAGACAACCAATATAGGGCATACCTGAATCCATCGCGAAATGGAGAGGAGATCCGCAACCTTAACTCTCTCAGTCTTCTCGTAATGCCTCCTGATTGATGGGTATGCCAAGCAGTAATTTCTGTGTGTGAAGATGAGAGAACTCCCATGCCATTTATAGACTGCGTTAATGTTTTCCTCCCCATCAACGGAAAGCTTTCCATTATCGCACGATTGGAGTGTTTCCAGGAACGTGGCTTTAATGAGAAGACATTCGTTATTGAATAAATCAAAGTGAGTGGTGGTCATGTGGGCCACCACCCATGATATCCAACAATCTTCCACTTGGTCCATATAACCACCATTCATTCCTGTTTATTTTATAAAACTTTTGCAAATATAAGAAAAAACTTTGAAAGAAATAACTCTAACTGATCGCATCATTTGAAAATACCGGTTTTCATGTAACTTTAATGTTAAGATCTTTTAATCTGTGATAAAGTTAGTCTATTAATGCGAACTGTAGCGGTTACACATCTTAAGTGATATGCTTCCTTCTACAATCACAACATTAATATTTTCGCCTAATCAAGCACTTAATGAATATCTTTAATATGACTTACTTTAATGGGAACTGTAATGTCATAATACTTTTATATTCTTAATTTATTTCACAATTAGCACATGTAAGTGCACAACAAAGCAAGAATTGCAAAATCATTTCTTTATTTGATCAATATATGTAGTGTCATACATCATTGACCTTTACAAGGTATTTCATTTAAGCCCATATTTATTACATGGTCTTTAAAATCCTTTGGCGCCAATGCCTTTGTCAATAGATCAGCAATCATGAGCTTCGATGGAGCTCCAACAACTGACACTAAACGATCTCGCACTTTCTCTTTGAGTACAAGATACTTTACTTCCAGATACTTTAATTTACTGGAACACTTGTCATTTTGAGCGAAACGCCTAGTAGCGTCGTTGTCACAGTAAATCTTTATCGGTTCAGACATACTGCCCATAATTCCAAGTCCCATGATGTAGTTACGCATCCATAATGCGTGACATGTGGCTTCAAAACATGCCACATACTCTGCATTAAATGTAGATGGAGTGATTAGTGTCTGCTTTGCACTCTCCTCCATGATACTGCCCTGCCGGCCAATAGAAAAATGTAACCTGATGTTGACCTCCTTGTATCGAGACATTCAGTAAAGTCTGAATCTGAATATCCAATGACCTTCAGTTGATTGGATCTTTGATATGTAAGCATATATCTTCTTGTTCCATTGAAGTAACGCATCACTTTCTTGACAGCTACCCAATGAGGCAAGCCGGGATTTCTTTGATATCTACTAAGCAATCCGACTACAAAGCTAATGTTTGGCATCGTGCAAGTCTGTAGGTACATTAGACATCCTACTGCTGCTGCATATAGATATTTATTCATTTCTAACTTTTCTAAGTCAGTCATGGGGCATTGGTCCTTACTAAACTTGTCTCCCTTAGTAATAGGTGCATTTTGTGGTCTGCTACTTTCCATTCGGAAACGTTTGAGAATAGTTTTGACATAGGCTTCTTGACACAACCCAAGTAATCCTCGAGATCGATCTCTAAATATCTCGATTCCTAATACAAAAGTTGCTTCACCCATATCTTTCACATCAAAATTATTCTCAAGGTATGTTTTAGTTTCTTGAATCATACTTAGGTTATTACTGGCTAGTAAAATATCATCTACATACATGACTAAAATAAGAAACTTGCTCCCACTGACCTTGAGATATATACAATGGTCAACTGGATTTTCGGTAAAACCGAAAGATGTAATAGCATGATTAAATTTTAAGTACCATTGTCTAGAAGCTTGTTTTGATCCGTATATCGATTTCTTTAATTTACAAACCAGTTTCATTTCATTACCTCATTGAATAAACCCTTCCGGTTGTTCCATATACATTTCTTCATCTAGATTCCCAATTAAGAAGGCAGTTTTTACATCCATCTGATATAGTTCTAGGTCATAATGAGCTACAAGTGCCATAACAAGTCTGCATGAATCTTTCTTAGAGACCGGAGAGTAGGTTTCATGATCATCAATACCTTCTTTCTGAGTGAATCCTTTATCTACAAGTCGGGCCTTAAATCGTTCAACTTTCCCTGTAGAGTCCCTTTTGGTCTTAAAGACCCATTTACAACCAACTGTTTTGGACCCTTCAAGTAGTTCAACGAGATCCCAGACTTCATTTATAGACATGGATTCTAACTCTTCGTTTATAGCGTCTAACCACTTATCAGAATTTTCACTTTCTACTGCCTCTCTAAAAGTCTTTGGATCTTCTTTAATTCCAATATCTGATTCTTCGAGATACATAATATAATCATCTGAAATATCTGGTCTTTTCATACGAGTTGACCTTCTCAATTCCTCCGAATATTCTTCAATAACAGGAGACTGTATTTCAAAAGTTGGTTGTGTATCTTGAGGAATCGGAATAACAGATTGTTCTGGGAAAACCTCTATATCAAGTGGAATCATTAATCCACCTTGAGAAGAGGATTGAGGCTCATTTCTAATGTCCTTGTATTCAATATTTCTAGCCTCAGAACTCTCACTGTTTTCATGATTCTCCAAAAACTTAGCATTATTGGACTCAACTATTCTTATTGAATGATTAGGATAGTAAAATCGATACCCTTTAGACCTTTCTGGATATCCAATAAAATATCCGCTTACTGTTATAGGGTCTAACTTCTTTTCTTGTGGGTTATAAACCTGCACTTCAGGTGGACATCCCCATACTCGAAAATGGTTTAAGCTGGGTTTCCTACCGGTCCATAACTCAAAAGGAGTTTTAGGAACTGCTTTAGTAGGAACTCTGTTTAAAAAATACATGGCCATCTTTAGTGCGTCACCCCACATAAATGCAGGTAACGATGTATTGCTAACCATACTCCTAACCATATCTAAAAGAGTCTTATTTCTTCTTTCAGCCACTCCATTCTGCTGAGGTGTTCCAGGCATTGTATATTGGGCAACAATACCTTCGGATTCAAGGAATCTTGCAAACGGGCCTGGATTACGACCTGTTTCAGTGTACCTACCATAATATTCACCACCTTGATCTGATTTCACGATTTTGATCTTTCTATCTAATTGTTTTTCCACTTCCGCTTTAAATATTTTGAACATAGTCAAAGCATCATACTTTTCTTTAATGAGATAGACATAACCAAAGCGTGAGTAGTCATCTATAAAGGTGATGAAATATTGTTCTCCTGTAAGACAATGTATATCTATTTTTCCACAAACATCCATATGGATTAACTGCAGGAGTTCAGAACTTTGTGTGGCAATTTTCTTAACTGTTTGAGTTTGTTTTCCTTTAATACAGTCAACACAAATACCGAAATTAGTGAAATCAAGGGTTGGTAATAACCCGTCTTTCACCAATCTCAATATCCTCTCTTTCGAAATGTGTCCTAACCGTTTATTCCACAACTTAGGGGAGTTCTCTTTTATTAGTCCTCTCTTCATGCCAACATTCATCCCACAAGTAACATGATGTGTAGTTAGTGATTGTGTGTATTAAGTATCTAACCTTAACTTATATAAGTCATCACATAATAAACCACTACCAATCATTATATTATTGTGAAAAAGTTTCAAAGATCCTCGATGAAAGTTAAACACATATCCTTTTACATCCAACTTGGAAATAGAAACCAAATTTCAAGAAATATCCGGAACATAGAAGGTGTTTGGCAGATCCAGAACGAATCCTGTATCTAGCACCAGCCTATACGTACCTACTGCCTCGACTCTTGACTTCTTCCGGTTTCCCACAATGATGGCTCTTTCCCTATTACTTGGCCTCCGAGTTGAAAGGAATCCCTGCATACAACCAGAAATGTGAACAGTTGCACCAGAGTCGAACCACCATGTATTGGATGGGACATCAATAATATTGGTTTCACATACAAGAGATAATTTTCTTTGCTTACCTCTTTTCTCAAATCAATTCGTCCTTTTGAGACAGTCCTTCTTGAAATGTCCTTTCTTGCCAGAAAAGTGACATTTTTCAGATCCCTTCTTTCCCTTACTCTTCACCGGTCTCTTACCTTTCGGATCTACCTTGGGCATGTTGGCATTAGTCTTGAATTTTCTAGGACCTTTCCTGCCTTTAGCATGGGAGACAAAGTTTACCTGAAGTTGCCCCTCGACTTTAAACCTCCTCTCTTCTTGATCACATCGTGCGATCAACTCAGTAATAATCCACCGACTAGAGCTCTGATTGTATATTACCTTAAATGGGCTAAATGCAGGGGGAAGGGAGTCCAGAATGAATTGGATCAAATATCCATTGGAAATACTCATGTCTACATCCTTTAACTTAGATGCGACATTGGACATGAGTAGGATATTTTCCCTAACCCCCTTTGTTCCATCGTACTGCATGTTAGTCAATTTATTAATTAAGGTGGCACCTAATGCCTTATCTATCACTTCAAATTGTGACTTAATTTCTGCTAAGAGTTCCTTGGCGTGTTTTCCTTGATCAAGCGATCCCCTAATACTCTTAGAAACTAAAGTCATAATAATCTTTTGGCATTTTTTATCACATTTGTGCCACTGATCATATTTGGCCTTTTCATATTCAGAGCTCTGTTCGGTAGGCGCAAGAGGCATGGGCTCATCTACAGCCATTTCTAAGTCTAGAAAAGTTATGGTTAATGACAGCATGTCTAACCAGTCAGGGTAGTTTGATCCGTCTAATGAAGGAATAGTTCCTAAGCACAAGGGAAGAGACAAGGATCTGGAGGAAGATGCTGAATCAAAAGAAGAGATAAACTATTATTCTCACAATTCCATAATGCTTTGAATTTAAAGGGAATCTTACAACAGAAATAATAGTTTTACATCATTACAAATAACCTTTAGGTCAAATATAACATGTTAATTTTATTATTCTCGTTTATTTGATAAAACCATAATTTATTAAGTGAATACGTGAGATCCCACCTTTGGGCATAGATCAGCACGAATTCACAAATCGTCTTTAATGTATTTTATCCCAATCTTCAAATAATTGAAAGATAAATTCCTTTGGGTCGATTTTCTATCTTTTAAGTGAAGTTACAATTTTAGTGTCATTTATAGTATCTCTAATTCAATAATTGAAACATGAGTTTCATCATAACTGGGCCACTTTGGTGACTACCTAGTTAACTCATAATTTCAAATTGAAACCTATGACACTAATTTTTAGTCTCCTTATGATTTAAACGATTCTGATGCACTATTTCTACTTTAATTGAGCATTTATTATTTTAAATCTAAACATTTAGGAGAAACCTAACTTTAACAATTATTGTATTATTGTGAAAATGAGATTCCCTAAAATTAGTTGTCCAGATGAACATTAATCAGACAATTGATATCACAATAATAATTTTCTTTAATCAATCTATCATAAGTTTGAAATTTGTACTAATTTAATCATCAAGCATGCATGCATGTGACAAATATAACTCAAAAAATAACATGGATCATGTAAACGATAAGCGGAAACATGAATTTGAATGAGTGAAACATGCATGATATCAATATTGAATCATTGGATTAGGAATTAAATTCAGTAATATGATAGATCTCATTATAAGGGACACAACGAAAGAAACGGATCAAAAATCCGATATCATATGTGTCCGAAATGATCAAAATACGATTTCAATCATTCATTTTTCCTTGATTTGGCCTTAATCTGATGATATTTAAATTATCCAGTCCTATCAGAATGATTACTGCATTTAAATGCATCAATTGGACGGTTCTTATCGGAGCGGATCACTGTCATAATGACTCAATTATTTAAAACACATAAATATCGAAATTAATAATAATTTATTCAAACCAGGCCAAGCCATTGGGTCGGGTCAGACCCAAGTCAGTAATTGGACTGTTCAGTCCAATGAATTTGGGTATAGGTAAAAGCCCAGTCCATTTTTATTTTATTTATTAACTGAATCGGGTCGGGTCGGTTAATCCAATCTGCATTTTAAATGGACTAGGTTAGTTCGAGTTTGATAAGCTGGGTCGGGTCGGGTCTGCTAACCCATTCTTTTATTTATTGAACTGGATCGGGTCGGGTCAGGCTAGGTCGAACTGACCTGACCACACAGAACACAGACCAGATCAGTCGGGTCAGGTCGGGTCGAATCCGTTAACCCAGTCCCTTTTCTTTAATAAACCTAAGCGGATCGGTTCGGGTCAAGTCCAACCGACCTGTCCTTATAAAAATGAAACGGGTCCATTCGGGTCGGGTTACGTCAGGTCGAACCGACTTGACCCAATTAGATCATCTTCAACCTCCCGAAAGCAGGGGCAATCGGTTAAAACTGATTGCCCCTTTCTCCGACTCATCCCTCTTCCAACGCCAATAGTTCCAGCCGCAACGAATGGCCGGCACACGGACGACACCGGCAGCATCTGTCGCCGGCTGTACCTATTCCCGGCGGCAACTGAAAAAAAAATTTTTTTGTCTTCAGCCGCTGCGGCTGGAACCAACGCCTTGTTGCGCCACTGCAGCTAGTGCCCGCCTCAGAACTGGGCGCTGCGCTGCAGTTTTGCTTCGCCGGAAACAACCGTCACCCGACTACTTTTTTTTTTTTTGTTACTACCCGCTTGCGCGCAGCAGCACAAGACTGCGCCGCCGTAGTGCAGCGCCCAGTTGGGTTCTGCAGTTCGGCTTTGCCGGAAAAACGCGCCGGCAGACAGTTCAGCAATTATTATTTTTTTATTTCTGTAAGCAGTGAACCTCTTTGATGCAAATCCAACCCTATCAATGGAAATCCAGGGCTCTGATACCAATTATAAGCTAAAATGGCCCCTTAGGAAAAACTTTAACGGATTAGATTTGCATTCTGACGGATTAATTTGTATTATAAAAGACAACCAATATAAGGCATACCTGAATTCATCGCGAAACGGAGAGGAGATCCGCAACCTTAACTCTCTCAGTCTTCTCGTAATGCCTGCTGATTGATGGGTATGCCAAGCAGTAATCTCTGTGTGTGAAGATGAGAGAGTTTCCAAGCCATTTATAGACTGCGTTAATGTTTTCCTCCCCATCAACGGAAAGCTTTCCATTATCGCACGACTGGAGTGTTTCCAGGAACGTGGCTTTAATGGGAAGACATTCGTTATTGAATAAATCAAAGTGAGTGGTGGTCATGTGGGCCACCACCCATGATATCCAACAGAGTCTTGTTGGACTGCCACCTAGATTTCATAGTTTGGGACCCACTTTTACACCGTACCAAAATTGGGAACATGATATCATAATTTGGGACCCACTTCTAAATCGCACCAGCAATGAGAACATGTGATCTCCCAGTAGTAAAGAGCATCTCAGCTGACCAAAGGGATTAGAATTTCTGATAGAAATTTGGTATGTTGGGGTTTTTTTTGACATAATATGATATTTTATCCCATGCCATTTGAAATGCGATGTTACTTTCACCATAATTTTAATTTTAAATTTTAGCTACCTAAACGTCTCAAATGATCTTTTAGAACTTTTGGAATTTCATTATTTATGTAATTAGTTGGAATTTTAAAGATTCCATCAAGAGTAGTGGATTTGAAACTCCACTTCAAGGAATAGTTTTGGAGAATTTAAAATTTTACTAGATATAAATTTTTAAAATTCAAATTCTTGGAATCCTGGTAAAAAAATGGCCCAAAGTATCAGGAATCATGCGACAGTGGAGTGAAGTGGAACAGTGTGTGGGGAAGTGCATGCAGGGCATGAAGCACCATCATTGAGCGAAGATGGAATGGAGCACCCCAAGCTTGACCTTTGGGCTAATAGATTAGGCTGGGTCAAGTAGTTCAATAGTAGGGTAGTCTGCAATTCCTCCCGGCAACAGGTAAAAAAAAAGCTAACAAATTACCTCATCCTACCGAAGGGGAACTAGGACCAAAGACATGGTACGAACTTTTGACATGTGAATTATGATCTGTTGATCGACGCTAACGTGTGTGTAGAATTCACAAATGTACCATGTAATTCGTGGGATTATACTGGAGTCCCACCGGGATGCAATATGTCCACTTTGGACATCAATTCATATTTATTGTTGCAGAATGCCTTGTTGGAACCAACCATAAATGTATATTTCTATGCATTCATCTCGCACCGATATTTCACAGGGGCCCACTTTATTATTTATCCGAACCATTCGCATTCACAGGTCGCCCTTCTATAGTTATATGACACCGGGTTTACACCAACTATATGGATTGAACCATTGGATTGAGGGTTAATCTTTCTTTTTAGATCAAGCAATTAAATGTGTGGACCATGGTGGTTAGAGGCATGAGATTGACCTCCCTTTTGAAATCTGAGTCCATCATGATTGAATCTCTGGACTGTGAAAAAGAAAGAAAATGACTGCTTTAAGGCCCGTGATCGCTTTTCAGCTTAGCCCAATAAAGGATACAAATGTTACACTCATAAGAAAATTGACTTAACCCAATTAAGAATTGGGTCAGCCCAGCTCAATACCAATCTAAATTAGCTCAATTATAAAAGACTAAGTCATACTGGATTAGGCCCAACAAGTTGCAAAATAAAGGCTTCATCATTCTGGCTTAAAGCTCCAAGCCCAAGCCCACTAAATAGGGTTCAAGTCTATAATAGGCTAATATGATTAGTTGATTAGCACGTTTTCAAATAAAAACTGGGTTCTCAAAAGGTTATTTTATAAGAGATTTTCAATACTTTTTCTATACGAATAATGCATGAATATAGAAAATGTTTTCTAAGAAAATAAAATCCAAAACTTAGATTTCACTACAAGAAAAAACCTTTTTGTCAACTCATTTATGTGTTGGCAAAGATTAGTATCTACGTTGCTAAACATATTCTGCAATGTAATTGAGCGCGTTGCTAACATGTTGCTAAAGCCTCGTCAATAAAAGTATTCCGCGATGCAAGTTGACCTCGTTGGGGAAAGTCAACTCTTCAGCAACGTAATATTCATTGCGAAAATACATTGCAGAATCATTTTAAACGTTGCCAAAAGATGGTTTATTGGGGAAATTAGTTGACATACGTCGATGCAATAGGTGCATTGGCAAAAAGTGTTGGAGATTTACAAACGCACATAACGTATTAGCAAAAGTCCACTTTCCGCAACGCACGTATCACATTGCCAAATGTTCACTTTCTACAATGCACACAGTGCGTTGGAAAAAGTCTATTTTTTGTAATGCACATGGCGCGTTGGCAAAAGTCCACTTTCTGTAACGCACGTGACTCGTTGGCAAAAGTACACTTTTTGCAACGCACTTGGCGTGTTGTTAAAAGTCCACTTTTAGCAATATAATGTTTGCGTTGGCAAGTAACTTTTTTTACTCTGCCAACACAAATAATTGCGTTGAAAAAAGCATTACATACTACGTTGGCATGTTCAAAATCTGCTTTTGCCAATGCCACTATTAGCGTTAGCAAAGGTATAACATCACACCTAACATTCTCTAATTTTTTATACACAACCTATATTCATCTAAACTCATTGCAATTGAAAATGATTTCTTAATCTCAAATATCAAAATAAAAAACCAATATCAATGTGCGTTCATAATGAAATTCATTCAAACTTCAAACCGTTTGAATTTATAATAAAATTATATCCAATTCAATTCCAAAACATACCTCAATCCCGAGTATCAAAATAAAAAAAGATAAAACAAAAATATTTAGACAATGTATTAAATTAAAGCAAATTCTCTCTCTCTCTCTCTCTCTCTCTCTCTCTCTCTCTTGTTTCATCAAAGTTGGAATGCATGCCATGATGTTGCTCATCCATCTGTGAAAAAAGAAGAAAGAAATACATCAAAGATTTTTTCAAGCACATTTCAAGTATAATAGATGTGCAAAAAATTTAGACTGAAAAATAGAGAAACCATTGGAGTTTTTAATCAAGCGGCTCAATAAATATAAATGTATATTTTATTTCAAACTAAAATAGAAATTCTAAAACTGATGTATTGAGATTCATGCGATAAACATGAATTTACTAACCAAGAAGTCTTGGCATGATCGGCTCCCGATACGCTTGCTCTACCAGGTGATGATGTCGAAAAGAATTCCACTCGCTGTAGGGCCTCCACTGCCATAGCCTAGAAAGCCAAGAATTCTTCAATTCTTTTGTTTGCAACTTCAATTTGCTCTTTGCGGCTCCGCACCTCATGATCACGTGCTTGAGTTTGAATGACATTCCTAGAAGATGACGGCTTTGGTCGAACCCCCGAATCCCTTCAAGTACCGCGGTCTCGGGCTAAGCACCTCAAACGACATCTCCTCCTCGCTCATTTGGGCTGCACCGGGCTGTGAACACCTATCTCACACCTTTACAGATTCATCATGTCATTTTTATAAGGAATTAACAATTAATTATATTAAGAAATAATATTATTACCATCTAAATAGATTAAGAACCAAAGTAAAAAATGTAATAACCATTATTACATATGTGATATGCTATAAGCAAGCTATAAACAAGGTAGTCTATCCACTGCATTACAGCTAGTATCACAGGATTCTAGTGATACAATTCTAGTGATACATGTGCACACACATACACACACAGATATATACATACACATATGATTTTCCTAGCTTTTCGGATTCACCCAATCGTTCTTCGATTTACTCAAGTGGGAGTTCTTATAAAAGTCCACAAAGTAAGGTTTTGACTCAAGTGGGAGTTCTTATAAAAGTCTACAAAGTAGGGTTTTGGCCGCCATTCTCTACCGCCTGCTTTCATTAATTAGTTTTATGAGTAAGGTCATATGTAAGTACTAGAAAATAATTAACACTATTTTTTGAAATTATCAATAATTAACATCACCATGATATACATCGTTGATGGAAAAAACCTTGACCCGCATGCATGATTGTAGGGTAGTAGTGCACGGGATGCTTTGGCTTTCTCAGACTTAGCCTACCAAAATTAAGAAACCAAATAAAAGAAAGTTAGTAAATCTCGATTATGTTAAATGTAAACCAATAGAGATTCACGATAAATAGCTTAGTAACATATATAACACATAGATGTTACCTTCCACTTCTCATTAGTCCATACATGGTCGATCATGTAGTTCCAATGCTCTGGCTTAACGTTATTAGGCAGTTGAGTTTTGGGGTCAACACCTTCTTCCAACATATTCTTATACTTAAGGTGCAAGCTGTACTTCCAGCCCTTGTATAATGTCTGACATTTTTTTATCAACTGCAGCCTATACTTTCGGATTAGTTGTGTAATTCTTGATCTCAAACTTCTCCTACAAACATAATATTAGTGCATTGATATCCATTAAATAATACAAATTAACCTTATTAGTTAATTAATAAATTCCAATTACCAAACCTCATTGTATGATAGCCGCTCTAATTGAACTATCAATATCAGTCCATTTATTTATGCCCTGTAGCAGCACAACCCTTCTAATCTCTTTGCCAAGCTCCATCATAAAAGAAGGGGCATTAAGCCCCACTAGCACATTGCAATCATCTGAGAACTCAACTAAGAGGTTTTTACCAAATCGTGCTACAAGCCTCTCAGTCCTCCTACCTTTTGTCGAGCCTCGTATAGACCTTTTGGTGCACTAGAAGTTCATTTTTTTTTTCACTTTGTGAGGTTATATATCATGTTTAATCATCCCGGACTCCTTTTATTTGAACTAAATTATATATTCCTCTTAAAAAGAAAATCTTAAAAACAAATACATTATAAAGAATAAGTGAAAGGAATAAAATTATAATGGACTATAAAATCATTAAATAATATCTTCATTTTTAAAATGAAAATCCAAAAAAAAAAAAACAAAACCCTATATGCTAGTGGATTTCGAATAAACCCCAACATATCAACAAAAATAATATTTTGGTCTCCTTAAAAAAAAACAATGTACAAAAAAAAACAATGAAGTCTACAAAATCTGATCATAATTTATTTGATAAACAAAAAACACAAAAAAAACAATAAAATGGATAATACTGAAATTTAATGTCTTGAAAAAAAAAACTAACAAAGCCCATAAACATTATTCGAGACTTTATCTAAAATCTGGATTTGAAAATTATTTTTAACGTTCTCCTACAAAGAGAAGACGTAACATAATTAAGCTTGTGAAAAATAAGAAAGGTCTTATCAAATAACCAAAGATAACATTATTAAAAAGTTAGACACTACATCAGATTGCAATGGGATAAAAAAATGACTTATAATTAATGAAGAAATGTGAAAAAAAATTCACAATAAGTGAAAAAGAAAGTTAGCCACAAATATCAAAAGACATCCGCCATTAGGAGAGATTAGTCACTCATGGAATGGAGAGAGATTTTTATTCTCATATCCACTTATACTCTCCTGTGGACTTCTGCAAATAGACTATACTTCCCCATTGAACCCAGCTTCAGGGAGATAAAAACATGAGCATTGAATAAAATGACCCCATAAAAAAAAGCAATAAAATCCATAGACACAAATAAATTAAAAACATATAAACAAAAAATTATAAAGAATCGATAATAAAAGAAGTTCAAATAAAATAAATACCAATGAAAACCTAATCCTAAAACCCAAATTTTAAAATAACAATGAAAAATAAAAAGCCACAAATCCATGAAAAATTATCACAAAGAAAATTAAAAGGGCATTGTAAATTAAATAATAATGATGATAATAAAATAAATTCAAAATAAAAGAAGCAAATCCCATAAACACATGATAGAAATAAAAAGAAATTATATCCATAGTCAATCCAATAATAAAAGAAATTTATAATCGATCAAAATCATGAGCGCCGAGTACCCTAGGATAAAAAAAATTGAATCTTAAAAAAGAAAAATAAAATGCTCACAAATCCATGAGAAATCATCAACATAAATACTAAAGAACCAATCTAATTTTAAAAAATTAAAAAAAATAAACCCATGATAACAAATGAACTTTTCTCTTTCCATTACAGATTGGATAAATATCATATTTTTAGGTTCCCTTGAAAGGCTTTGAATACCTAATTGTAGGGGCCTAGTAGTAGTTTACATAAAGTGGGTGGACTTATATGTAATTTCAAAAAACATACTTAATACTCAACACCAAACAGGCGACGATCTTGTTTCTTCCCAGTTGCAGAGCATCGACTTCTTGCATTCTTCTTCTTATCATTCACATAGATGGTGGGTCCCAGTGGACCCGGTTCACAAGGGAACTCTCTTTCCTAGATGAGCATCTTGGATCTCTGATCAAGTGGGACAAGTGGGTCCACAAGGCTACCGATAGAAGCTTTGAAAAGCTCAAGTTTTATCTGTTTCTCTTCCCTTATTTACAGATTGGTAGTGTGGGGATCATTGCATAAAGACTGTTGATCTCTTAGAAAGCTAATTTATCAAACCCCACTTCCAGATTTGAGGTTTCTAATACCTAATCTCTACCATTGGGTGTCGTCAATTTCTTCCTTAATATGGGCTGGTTTAGGCCAGTTGTATAGTGGGCCATAGGGACCCCAGTCCATGCGGGTCCCTTATCTCTAGGGTCACCAATGTCTGGTCCAGTGGATGATCGGATTAGATCTTCCATCCAATGTTTTCAAAACATAAAAAAAAAAAAAAGGAAAACACCAGAAAATTTGGAATGACCGAGATGCAGAGTCTACGTTTTGGTAATAGAGAAACAGTTTTTGTAACAAAGAAGTAGTGGAATAACAGATTCAGTGTGGGAGAAACAAAAAAATGGGTTGTGAACTTCCGAATTCAAAAACATTGAACATATCCAGCCTGACAACTCAACTTCCAGATTCAGATCTGCGTTTTTGAACACAAAATACAGAATCTCGGTTATGAACTTCCAGATTCAAAAACCCATATTCAAGCGTGGCCTATAACTTCCAGATTCATTCTCTGTGTTTTGATCATATTCGATCTGAACATTTTTTTGATCAAATTGCAGGCTTGACATCATGTCTGCTATTAGTTTTTTGTGATGAAAACAACATCCAAGATTTGAATTAAGCCTTCAAAATAGAGATTGATCACATGATCCTACCCACCTGTTTGTTTTTACCTTGATCTACTGTAGCACGCACTGTAGCACGAACAGAGATTGGCTTGCTCCTTCTCTTCTCTAGCATCAACTTGATCTTCTTCTTGTCTCAAAATCTTGGCTAGGTTTAGGGTGCTTGGTTTTAAGGTTAAAAATAAAGAGAGAGGTACTTAGATTCTTAATAATATTATACTATAAATTGAAAACCTAGGTGGGCCCACATTCTTTTTTTTTTTTCAATAATATAGGAAGGTGATCCAACTATTTTGGGTTGGACTAATCCCTTGGTGCCAAAAAAAATTTTTGGTACTCTTCCTAATGGCCCTAGTGTGGTAGTACCCCAAACTCTGAAACTTCTAGGTTGAATTATTCTTTTTTTCTTGTATATATAGAAAAGTCTAGTTCAATAAAATAAACAGCAAGTTTTACTCAAATATAGTTTTTCAAATTTTCACTTCCACCTGATAGGCACTACAAAATTGAAATATTCAGTTGGATTTGCAACAGTTATCTAACCCTAGCTTATTTAGTTAGTAGCGCCTATTTTCCAGGTCTGTATTCAGCGCATGGACCTTTAGGCCCAGCCTGCTCTATTCAACCAACTAAATAGGAAATCAATCCTAAGCCTAGAAATTAGTTCTGAGCCCGTGTAGGAACTGATCTCAAAGTGAGGTGAACAGTCATATTTAAAGACAAAAAATAAAATGATGGAGATTAAGCCAAAGGTGATGGCTTTTTGATAAAATTCAAATTGGGCAAGGAGCCTAATTTTACACTCATCAAACCATCACTTACTACCTACTATATATTGAATTAAACAAAAAAGTTATATTATAAAAGAACCATTAAAATTTAAGGCCATTGTATTATATGATAATTTGAATGGCAAAAAGTTATAAAATGAGAATATGACTATAGATAATTAGGATGGGTTTTCGCCAACGCACATAGTGCATTGGCAATTAAGATGGGTCTTTGCTAATGCATATAGTGTGTTGATAATTAAGATTAATCTTTGCCAATGCATGCAGTGCGTTGGCAATGTTCAGGGTGCCTTTCGCAATGCGCCTATGTGCGTTGCAAATAGGTCAAACCATTACCAACATATTGTTAACATCACCAAAGGGTAATGTTTCCTTGCCAAAATCTTTAACGTCTTCATGGAGGAATTTTTGTATAATTTTCACACCTTTTGCCAATGCAACCTCATTTGCGTTAGCAAAAGTATATAATTTTGTGACTTCTGCCAATGCATTATTATTTACGTCGGCAAAAGATAACATTTAGCAATGCCTTTGAGATGACGTTGGCAAAAAGTGTTGGGGATTATGCAATTTGTTGTAGTGTTTCTTATTTTTGAGAATTTCCTACAATGATCATTAACAGCTTACCATGCACATGCCATATGCGTAGGACCATTATTATTATTGTTGTTGTTGTTGCTGCTGCTGCTGCTGCTTTGGCCTGCAGACCAAAAGTGATAAGTCAAACATAAAAGTCTTGGGATATTGCAGACATGAAGGCCCACGGATTGATCTCTCTACTTGGGTGTGATACCGAGATAGTAACACGACTCAGCCATGAGTGTGTTGGTAAGTATTACACCCTTTACATGTTGTCTCCTTTTGTTTCAATTTCTTTACAAAATTGAGACAACTATTGAACAGTTTTTTTATTTGGAATCAAGAATTTTGTTCTTAGAATTGTCTCTATTTCTAATGAAGTTTGAACTAGTACTTACCAGGTTAGAGCAAGATGGGAATACCTATTTTATACCAGCTGAGCTATAGTTGAGGTACCTCCCAAGTTATTGGTTAATGTTACTGTATGTAGCTAATGTCTGATTCATATTAATTGATACTTTGTCATGAGAAGAAGACATGTGCCATTAAGGAACTCGGATATGGATGCATGGCTTTAGGAGTTATAACTCGGGAATCGGCAAGTTTTAAAATTAAAAGATAAGCTTTGAAGTGCATCATGTGAATAGAGATGTAAATGAAAATGCAACTGCTTCTATATTAGCTTGGCATGCAAAGTATGTTGACAATATGGCGGTCCAGTGGTATTCCACCTTAAACCAAATTAAATAATATATAATTGTTGAATCTTTATTATCTTCTTAATAATACTTCAGTGAGTCTTTTTAAAAAAAAAAATAGTTTATACAAAAAAAAAAACCTTGCATCAAATCAGATCCATCAAATTCAACTTTTATAGAAGTTTAGAAGACAATTAAATAAATCTATATTTATAAAAATTTAAGTCAATTCTCTTTGGTTCCAAATATCAAAGTAGAATATAATACCGCACTTCTTAATCCAATTAGGAGATGGGTCAAGATCTTGTCTTGTTGGATTGCCACCTAGAATTCATAGTTCGGGACCCACTTCTAAAGTGTACCAACAGTGGAAACATGGGATGTAGCCCAATGGTGAAGGGGATTCCAGTCATGCCCCAAAATTTTAATTTTGGGTCATAGCAGTCTGTTGGGTTTGAGTGAGGCTCAGAGGGGTTATATGGGTTGACTAATCACTTTTGGGCCTTAGGTTTACATTATTTGACCCTTTTAGGCCAATAGACTCTTTTTGGAATTTCGTAAAACTCACTAGAAAGCAAGGAACCCTTCCTTGTAATTTAGAAAGACTTCTTCATAATATAAACCCTTAGGGTTTTCCCAATTCTCCCATCTTCTTATTTTCTTTTGCAAACAAGCCCTAGAAGTTCTTCGGAGGGAAACAAAGGTTGATCCTCTAAGGTTTGATCTTCAAATTCGCTTTTGGCATTGAAACCTAGGCAAGTGGATAACTGTAAACAATGTGTTCTTGGTTTCTTTTTGTATCACATGCTCTAACCATGATATATATTTAATTTGGTTTAATGTTTTGGGTTATAGATTAATAAATAAAATCTTATTTTGATTGAGACAGAGAAATACATATACCTTATTTGATTTGGGTTTGATGTTTTTGATGATTAAGATTTATATCATCTTTCTTTAAAAAAAAAAAAACAAAACAAAACAACGCAACAGCTGTTGCCAGGCGCTGCCTGCTGCAGCTCAGGCCGGCTGGGCTGGGTTAGCTCGCTGGCGGGCTCCAGTTGCAGCTAGGCCCATTTTGTTTTAAAAAATATATATAATAATAATATTAATGATTAAATAAGTAATTACGGTTTATGTTATTTGTTTAAAAGGATTTAGGAAGTTGTGTTTTGATTAATGGTTTGATATATTAGTAGCGAATTGATTTTATTATTTGATTCTTAATCATGAATTATTATAAAGTTAGCTAGAATTGTTTATAAACTTAATTGAGGTTTAATTACTTATGATTAATACTTTATTTAAATTGAATAGAATTTAATTAAGATTTATTTGGGAGTGAGTAAGTCTTAATTAAAAAGTATTTGAATTCCTAATTTGAATTTTAATATTGAGTTTAAATGTTGAATTTGAATCCTCGATTTAGATCCTTCGTTTTATATAAAATGATAAAGTATTTTGTTATACACAATTAGGCTAATTAAAAGCTTAATTGTTCCCTCCCCTTTGTTATCATAATTTGATTTAAATTTGGATTTGGAATTTGAACATTTTTTACTCAATTTGTAAAATACACTAAACAAACATAATTGGATTAGATGAATCATGTCTTTTTAGAAAAGCTGTTTGAATGTTCACATGAGAATTGGGCTGAATTCAGAATGGGAACGTGAGGTTCGAGATGCATCACATGATAGACATGGAAAGTAGGATATTGGTATCGTGGACTCACATTTTTATTGTAAAAGAGAGTTGGTTCTCATATGTATATTCATCTAACTATGACCGTTAGGTGGTTTAGTGCTTACCCTCAGAGAACTTGAATTGACACACGTTCATAATACACTTTCAAATTTAAAAGTGTAAATTCTCAAATTGATATTGGGTTGAATATTGGGATTAAGGGTTTCATATGATGGTTCATTCTGCATCGGTATACGTATGTATTTGTAAATATGTATATTAGTATATATATTTGACTGACTACAGTTCGGAGGTGGGCGTACGCCATCAGGTTAGCGTGTACTGTGAATTATAGTACATAGTTATGCCTTTTATTATATTTGGCGGGAATACCCCTTTCTGTTTATCTGCCTGCGGGAATACCCATTTTTGTATATTTATTTGAGGGAATAGCTGTTTCTGTATATTTATATGTGGGAATACCCATTTCTGTATATTTATATGTGGGAATACCCGTTTCTGTATATTTATTAGCGGGAATACCCGTTTCTGTATATTTATCTTCGGGAATACCCGTTTCTATTATTCTGTCTACGGGAATACCCGTTTCTGTATATTTATCTGCGGAAATACCCGTTTCTGTTTATCTGTCTGCGGGAATACCCATTTTTGGTATATAGAATTTGCGGGGATACCCGTTTTTGTGCATTCATGCTAATAGGGTTTGCATTTGATATATTTTGGGTCATAATGAATATTATATTTAATTCAGTTGATTAATCCATTGCTTGTAGTTTACTCTCTTGGCAGATTACGTTAATCTGACCCACTACTTTTGGTGTCTAGGTCCAGTTACCGGTGTTGAACCGAAGGGTCAAGCGATGCAGGGGATCCCGCCAGATGGTGGAGTTATTGAGTGGAGCACAGATGACATCATCTGAGGTGTCCTAGAGTTGGTGCAGAGATCAGAACATTAGATTATATAATAAGGATATGTTTGGGCAATTAGTTTATTTATTAAATTTATTTGTCTTGGAATTATAACTTTAATTACTATACTTCAAAGTACTTGACCTTGATTTTGTTATTAATGAGATTTGTTACATGATTGTTATATGATAATCGTCTACGATGAGTATGGATTTTAGTTTCGCGTGTGATTGTGGTTGCTTGATCACCAAGCATAGCCTCACGAAGGACTTCGATCCACTCGAAATTGGGGCTTATACCGTTTATGTTAGAAAAATTTTAATTGGCCCCAATTCTCACACCCCTAGACCGAGTTTGGAGCCGGCCCAGTTTTAGGGGCATAACAATTCCTGCTCGTGTCAGGGATCGACCCTAGTACTAGTGGAGCACAGTGGAACAAGTTACGTGGTGAAACAAAATGCAAGGAGCACTGTGATGGAGCAAAGCAGAGAAAGGAATGGAGCACCCTAGAGTTGACCATCGGGTTAATAGATTAAGCTAGTACAAAATAAAGATTTGGCTTGTCTGATATTTCTACTTTTTTTCTTATGAATCCATTTAAAATAGGACCATAAAAAAAAGTTACATAAAAAGGAGGTTAGAATTTAAAAAATTGGGTTTGGTAATGCAAACATCTATTTTAAATACTTTTTTAAATCAATGGTTGAACGTTTTTCATAATTTTTTTAAAATTTACTAGGTATCAAGCTTTGAAAATTGACCTATAACCATGCTCATCCTTCCAACGAGATCTAAAGGTTTAGATTTTGTGCTTGGGGCCCACAGATTTCAATAAATAATATGAAATAGTCCACACTTTGATCAAATATTTCAACTTTGGTGATGATGCAATGGCTAAAATTTGCTCTCCTAGTGATGTTTGTGATCTTATAACATTTTCAATGGTTTAGATCATGATTTATTGTCCCAAAATAAATTTAAAAAAAAAAAAGGAAAAACCAAAGCTGCCTATGGACCAATAAAAAATTAAGTATGTTACATCAATTGTTAATATTTATTTGCAAATTTTTCAAGATCCACATGGTATGAAGCCTTGAAAATATACCCACCACCATATTCAGCCTTTCAAAGAGATCCAACGGTTTGGATTTTGTGTTTTGGCCCCACAAAATTAAAAAATAATATCCAATGACCAACATTTTCTTGTACATATCTCGAGATTGGTAACAATCTAACGGCTGAAATTTGTAGTTAAAGCCATGTTTGATCTTGTGAAAAAATGGATTGGGCATTGTGAACACCCAATCAAATGAACCTGCGCCAAATGAACCTGTGCCTCCTTTTTCTCTCATTTATTTCTAGACTGCCTCATGAAGGGGGTTGTGGAAAAAAGTGGACATAGCCGTTACTTCTCTAAACTAGGTACAGGCTGAAAATAGCTGTAAAACGCTCTAGTTTTTCAAACTTCTACCCTCTAGAGATTTAAAAAAGTAGAGACAAAAAATATAGATGCCAAACAAGGGTGTAGTTAGCAATTTCTCCAGTGTAATAGCAAAAATAATAATAATACTAATATTATTATTATTAAATAAATAAATCATAGCAACAGTCACATCTATGAAATATTATGTCAATCAAAGAGGAGGGAAAAAGCTAACAAATTAATTCATCCTACCCAAGGCCAGTTGGGACCAATGACATGGGTGCGAAGTTTTGACATGTGAACTATGATCTGCTGCTCGGCACTAAAGTGTGCGGTCTAATTCACAAATGTACCATGTAATTTGTGGGGGACTCCCACTAGCATGCAATATGCCCACTTTGGACATCAATTCATATTTATTATGCAGAATGCCTTATTGCCACCACCCATTGAATATATGTATTTTTCAAATTACCTTAATATTTAACTTAAGACAAATCCTTCTATGCATTTATCAATTTTTTTTATGGCCCAGTGTTTTCCTCACTAACTAACTTTCCGTATAACATAAGAGGCAGGAGTTAAACTTGAGACGTTGGGAAACAAATCCAAGTATCAAATCAACTGAGCTACTTTCACCATTATGTTGAGAACTTTGAGCTGGCCAACCTTATAATCCATTTAAACCATCCATGCACGCAAGACGCCATTTTATTGTCACCAAACTATGAGGTTTGCACCCACCAAAAGGATTGGACTATTGGATTGAGGGTTAGTCAATCTTTTCATATAAAATTGTTAAATTTATGGGCCATGGATTAAGCGGTTAGAGGCTTTAGATCAACCTCATTTTCTATATTTGGGTCCGTCATGATTTAACTAATCATGATTTAATCTTTCTATCCAACCAATGTCTCATGACCCGTAGCACCTCAAGTGAGCCCCAGTAGCTTTCTATGCGCACCATATGCGTAGGAGTATTACCATTTACATATTGCCTCCTTTAGTTTCAATTTCTGTACACAATTCTGACAACTTTTGAATATTTTATTCATATGGAATCGAGCTTGTGCTTAGAATTTTCTCCATTTCTAATGAAGTTCGAGCTGAGCAATGGTTGAACAAGATGAGCAATACCCTATTTAAGCGGGGCCTCAGTTATTGGTTTTCTCTTTATTTTTTTTTTTCCTGCTGCATTGCTATTCGAATTCATGCAGTGTACTCATACACTCGTGTTTTGAACCGACTGAGCAAGGTATTGCCTCAATTATTAGTTAATGTTGCTGCATGTAGCTAACTTCTAAATCATATTAATTGATACTTTGTTGTGAAAAGAAGACATGTAGGGCACGTTTGGTAAACTGTCTTTCTGCGGAAATTCAGAAAACCATGTTTGAAAAGAGCGTGGAACATGGAAAACCAACATCCGCGTTCCACGCTCCAGTAGAAAAGGGGGCTCAGACCCCCCGTCCCCTTTGACCCCGGGAATCCATATCAATGCAGAACTACTGCAAGTGAGGGTACCGAGTGTGGGCCACGATTTGACATCTGTGCGTCCCATTAACAACATCAGTACTGTGTAGATTGTTTCCCATCCCAAAAATGGTTACAATACCAATGTTAGCTGTTGGAACATCTTATATGTTGAGATATTTTAAAAAAAGTAACCAACGCTAGAGATGCAAATCTGGACTTCTGTAGGCCTCTTTTAAAAATCTAGACCATTAGATTTGATTTAGAGGCCAAAATGGCTATGGAACCAAATTTCATAACATGAGGCCTTGTGGATCATGATATATTGGCCAAAATGGTCAAAGCAGTTAATTTCTTAAAAGTTTCTTCCCTAGAAATCCTCTATTTTGCCAAACTTGGTTTTTTTAAAGGATGATGGGTTGATTCCAGGCTCTAGGAAATATTCTTTGCAACCATAGAATCCTTTTATCCCCGCAGACCATTGCCAAATATGCCCGAAAGTAACTTTGATATGGATCTATGGTTTAATGACTTGCAATAGAAAATGGGTTTTTTCATTTATGATTGTTGGATTTGGGTGTGCATCAAGCGCAAGTTTTTCTACCTTTACTGAATAAGTCTTCTCCTTATTTACTCTTCTTTAATAACCTTTGTCCCACATCCGTTATTTACTACTTCTTTATGTGGTTTATAAATTTTTTTCTCCCAACTTATGGTGTTAAGCTTTCTAGTGGATATTGTGGTAGTCGTACACTGGCTGACCATGCCATGGCATGGAGTACGAGCGAGTGGCCTAGGCTTGGGCTATGCCTGCAGTAAGAGTTGGGCCTTGCCCTACTCATGTATTTTTGGATCGAAGGTGGATCCACATCCAAATTCACTTGTCAGCTGCTTGTATTAATTTGGTCCACATCTTTCCCTGTGACTGTAATCATAATGTCTATCCACATTAATGCAAAGATACATTGAGCTACCTGCCGTCGTGTAAGAGTTACGTTTCAGTATAAACGTGAAAAGCGTAAGTCTCCCTCGATTGTCCGAGTTCCGAAAAGAGCCTTTCTTCACACTTCAGATTTGTATCTTTGCAAGAGAACTCTCTGTGAAAAGGCTTTATTTCCTACTTCTTTTTCTGCAAGAGAGACATCTTGTCTGGCAAATTTTTTTTCCTGCGTTTTACACTAAGGAAGATCTACAACATTACTTCTCTGATTTCATCTTCTTCTTTCTCTTTCAATTTGGTTCATTGCTGCTGTGAGTCTACAAAAGTGGTTCCTTTAGGATTCGGGTACTCTTCAGCCAATCAAGTACATAGTTGCTAAAGATTCCAGTCAGGGAAGCCGTCTTATCTTAAGATAGCTGTCCGTGGGTCCATTTGCATTTGTGTGAAAGTGAAATCTATTTGAAGACGTGATTCCGCTATTAATTGTTTTGGTGACTCCAAATCTTTTCCTCGGTTATTTATTTTGTAGTTATTATTAGTAATCCGCATACATCAGAATCCAATAGTTTATGCAGATTTCGGTTTATATATCTACCGACCCCCTAGCCCTTTTGTTTCAATTAAGGTCTTACACACATCTTTTTTTGGTTGGATTGGAAGCCTCGTATCTTATAAGGTTCCGAATCCTGCTAATCCTAATTTACGTTAATTGATCCTGTTTTACATTAAGTAAACTTTACTAGGGCTAATTTAACCCAAAACTATTGGGTTCGGGTCTTGGATAGGTAGTTCAGCTTGAGTTTGAACCTTACTTTAGTATTTGGGGGCCTTTTTGTAAATTGATCTTACTTCTTACGGGCACCTCGTCAATCGCTCCTTGTGTAATTTTTCGAGTAGATCGTCTTTCGTGTTGGGCTTGCGCTAATCCGAACTTGTCTTGAGCCAATTGAAGTCCATGTGGCCTAAACTATAATTTCATGGAAAGCTGGGACTTGCATGTAACTTAGGGAAAAATTATATTTAAAACAATGAACTCCACATACCTTTCTCTTCCTCTTCTTTCCTCCTTACATTGGCTACTGGGGTTGTTTCTCTCCTCTTCAATCTTCATATTCACATCTTCACTTCATGATTTGGAGAGCTACTAGACTTGAGAAGCCTTGCATGTAGTGGTGGGGACTTTTCTTCTCCTTCATTTTCTCCTTCCCTGTACTTTTCTCTCCTTAGGTATTCTCTCCTCTAAGCTATTAGCTTCATAAGGTGAAGACTTACCTCCTTGTTATTTAGTTTGGGCTATTAGAGTCACAAGGATTCCATTTTATGACATGCATGCAAATCTAAATCCCACTCTTTATTGCATGTTCTACTTGTAGAGGACCCATTTTCAGTTTGGAGGTTTTCCTTAGCCACACAACAAGAAAGAGTTAGAAAGGCTAGCACTGGTACAAAGGCAAGTATTTGAGTTGTATATGTTGCATGCATGATTAAGTTATTGATTATTGAGTTGGCTCCCTGTATTTTCTATTTTCATTGTTTTAATTGATACAAATGTGGTGTGAATTGAGTTAGAATGACAGGAAGGGAATAGGAGGGTGTGTGAGTATGGGACACTCTCAAGGACACTCTAATTGAGCTTTAGAATCCCCCCACAAGTCAGTTCTGTATTGATCCCGTACAAAAATTGAGCTACAGAACTGATTCTGAAGCTTACGGCGAAGCTACGGCTAAGCCGTGAGCATTTACGGCTCGAAGCCCAGGGAGCAGCAAAACTTGGTTTTGTACTACAACTTACCCATGGCTGCACCGTGAAAGCACTACGACTAAGCCGTGTCCAGCCCATACCCAAGCCGTAGGTCTTCCTACGACGAGCTTTCCACAGAGCTCCAGGAACCTATCTTCTTCTACGGCTTTCACACGGTTACACCGTGAAATGCTTTACAGCTAAGCCGTAACCCAACCGTAACCCAGCTGTAGGCTTAGTACGGCTAAGCCGTAGGCTAATATACGGCTAAGCCGTAAATGCGTATGTATAGTTTGGAGGAAACCCGAGTTACTCGGCTAAGCCGTAGCGTTGTATACGGCTAATCCGTATGAACACAGTGAATTAGGATGTTAGGAATTCTTCATTGATCTTATAGGGCCTTAGTATTGGCACCTTCTTACCCCTACATGGGCCCAACTGTAAGGACACATTAAGAAGATAAATGAATTCCGGATGATTCCCCAAAGTCAAGTCATGGATGTTGGCATAAAAAGGGGTGTTCTTTACGTACACAAGGCAATACCAAGAAGTGGTAACACAATGACACCGGACGTTTTATGAGTACATCATGTTGAATGTCCTTGGGGATCATGGGATACTTACTCAATCTAAGTGCATTCATATTATTATGATATATTACCTTCGATATGATTTGTTATCGGATTCCCTTCCTCTAGCAAACCTTGAGGCAATTTAGACCTAAGCTTCTAATGAGTGCGTGTCTGATAAGCCAGAGCTTCTACTGAGTGTGTGCTTGCTCGCCAAGGGTATAGCCGAGGTTCGGGCCTTGTAGCCCATATGCATGTGTTTCAGTTGGTTATTCGTTGCTCCCATGATTAACTTCTCCCTATGTATGTTATGACTAATATGATTGATTCCGGGTCAGCACCACTTAGCTTGTGCCCTTTGGGTATATGTATGTCACTACTGCAGTAGGTTTACGGAGGAGGCGATCCTCGAGAAGCTAGCTTGATCCCCTAGCGACCCATATGAGATATGTATACTCCCTTTTGGGAGAATAGAGCCCTGTGGTTGCCAATCAGTATGTATGATGTTTTAATCGTAATTCCTCATTCCTTGCCACTCATGCATTATATGTTTAGCACGTCATCATTGTTCTCTTAAATCAATGCATACTGTTAAGTAATTTTGATATATATATTATGTTATACTTGTTCCATATGCCTCAGTACTTGCTTAACCGTCGTATTAACAGTGTTACCCTTGGTATTGCAGGTGCCGAACCCGATCCCAATGCGGGAGTTGACGCGGCCCCGGAGAGTACCCCAATGGTACCTCGGGGTATAGAGGACTGAAAGGATGGTAATGTCTTTTATTAGCCATCTTGCGGAGTGCGTCACTTTGGGGGATGCTATAGTCACTTTTGGTCCGTGTTGGGGGAACACAAATGGGATTTTATGTAACTAACTCCTCTAAGTAAATGTTGAATGGAATGAAATGTAATTGGACTTAAGCACTGTTATATATATATATATACCTATGATTGATAAAAGATATGTGCATTAACTGCTTCTAAAAATTACTGAGCATTTTGCAGGATTTCGCTTATGATAAGTTATGTTATACGTGTGCCAGCATACCTCACACGTTCCTGTGGAATCTCCCTTATAGGAATTCGTGCATAATTCTTTAGGGCACGGATTTCTATGGGATTACATATCACGCCCTAGGGGCCCACTCAAATCCCCAAATTCCCAGGATCGGGGCGTGACATATCTAATCTTAATCTAAATGGTTTACTGCTTTGCCAAAAGATTAAGAGTTGAGTAATATCCTTTCTCTCATGCTTTTAGGCCTCCTTCCATTTTAAAGGGAAGTGCTGCCAAAATTTTGCTTTGAATTTTGTTTTTTGTAGATTATTGAAAATGACTGCTAGAGATAATCACCCTAAGGTTTTCAACTTTGATGGTCAACATTTCAAAATGTGAAGAATAAAATGGGATATCTTTTGAAAGTCACGAAGATTCTCTATGTTCTAACCAAAGCGTGCCCCAAGCACGTGGAGATAGGCTCGTTGGTACCTACGAAAAAGGGCCAAGGAATTATGGGAACCATTAATCAAGGAATATGCCACTAAAGATGTAGATACCCAAAAATATCTATAGAACAATTTCTAGATTTCCAAATGGAAAAAAAAAATATATGGTTGTACAATTGAGAGATTTTCAGAAAATAATTCATAAAGTTCAAACTGAGGGAATGAAATTACCTAAATAATTCATAGTAGGCAGTACTATTTGTACACTCCAACCATCATGGAAAGACTTTGGCATTACCGTAAAACAGAAGAAAAAATAAATGAAACTATAAGTTCTCATCACCTGACTCAGAATCTAAGAGTATCACTGAGAGCGTGACACCAAGAGTAAGGATTCTGAATATGTTGGTAAGGCTAATCTCACTGAGCCCAAAACTAAGAAATAAAAGGCCCAAAACTAACATGACCAAAGCCAAAAAAAGTAAAAAAAATCAAGACCAAGCTCTGAAGTCCCCAAACACATATATAAGAAAAAAGATGTTGAATGTTTTGTATGAGGGAAAAAGGACAATTATGAAAATGAATGCCGCCAAAAAAAGGGAATCAAAGGCATGAATCAAACCAATCTCATTATAAGGTCCAAACCTGAATTAATCTCAATTTAAAATAATTAATCTTATTTTATCTTAATTAATGCTTATTTAGACTAATTCAACTCAAATCCAGTTGACTTTGGGTCATGAATAGGTAGTTGGGTCGGGTTTTAACCTTACTTAGGTAGTCAAGAACCTTCATGTAATTTAGAGCTACATGGGTAGCATCATTTTGGCACCACATTAGTTGTATCATGTGTATTTTATCTTGTGGATCAACTTTCCTACTGGGCTTAGCTTGATTTGGATCCATCTTGGCCCAACTAAGGTCCTATTTGACTCAAACTGTAATTTCTTCAAACTAGTGGACTTGAATGAAAATTCTAAATAATTTGACTTAAAGAGGAACAAACCATTGTTCCCTTTTCATTTCCCTCTGATCTCCTTGCTGAGTTTTTTCCTTTAACTCTCCTTCCATCTCTTCTTCAATGCTGGAGCTAGAAATTGATCTTTGAGTTGTTGCATGTTGAAGCCAAGGCTCCTATTGTCCTCCTCATCATCTTCTTGATTGTCTTCTCCATTGGAACCTCTTAATCCCATCTCCTCTTCTCCTCTATAGCCCTTTAAGGTGAGGATTCCATCACTATTTCGTTTCTTGAGTTCAAATGAGTCAAGGAGACTCAAATAAGCAGCATGTATGCATTTCATACCCAATTCACCCATTACATGTCTTTGTATGAAGTAGGATCATCTTCTATTGAGGCTTTCTCCATAATCAAACTGAGGGAGAAGTTGATTTGGGTAAAGCACTAAGACAAGGGAAGTATAAGAGTTTATATTGCGACATGCTTATGTGATTTATGTTGATTCTTAAAGTACTCATCTCTAAATGCAAATTTATAACTCTTCACCCCTTGAATTAAGAATATGTGATGATTTGGAATGATAATGGGTAAGTTTATGAAATAATGGTGAGATGTGGGCTTAGATAGATGCATGATAATAGTCTGGAGCAAAAAGAAAACCACATTGAACCCAATTGAAGGAGTTCTATATATAGTTGAACCACTGTACCAACACAGCTTTAGAAATTCTGAAGTTTACAGTTAAGTCGTAAGTATACTATGCCTCGGAATCCAAAGAGCCAAAATTTGAACTTGCTCTACAGTTAAGCCCATGGTTAAGCCGTGAATTGCACTATCGCTAAGCAATAGCTCTGTCGTGGCCAAGCCGTAGGCCAACCATGACCAAGCAATAGGCTTAAATGCGGCTCAGTCGTGTATGTGTGAAAAAATAAATAAATAAAAAGAAGCCAAGGCTAAGCCGTAGACTATCAACAGCTAAGCCACAGGCTATCCACTGCCAAGCCGTGAGAACCTTGAAAACTTAAGAAAATTTACGACATTTGGTAAACCATGTAGGGCCTTAGAGATGGTATATTTACCTCAAGCACATAGCCCAATGGTAATTAAATAGTAAGAAGGAAGAGTGTTGAGCTGTCACTCATTCCTTCATGATTTTCCGAATAGTTTCCGACGTTACATCATGAGTGTTGGCATAAGAAGAGGTGTCCATTGCTTACACAATGTAACACTAAGTCTTTCGGTAACATATTGACACCGGACGTTTTATGAATACACCATATTGAATGACCATAGAAATACGAATTATCTAGCATAGGGTTAAGTAGTAAACATCCCTATTACTCACTCAATCCACATGGATTCATATTGTTTAAGTAAACCTTGCCCCCAACATAATCAAATCATGTAACCATTTTTCTCGGTGAACCTTGAGGCAAGATCGGAGATAGAGTTTCTACTGAACATGCACCTGTAAGCCAAAATAGGGGTAACTAGGGTTGAGAGGGTTCGAGCTCCAACAACTCATTTAAGTATGCATTGTTTGAATGATAGTTGCTTTGTTTCAATTATTATTTTTATGAATGAATATGAACTCAAGGCTAGTATATGTTTCTGTATAAGAATAAATCGATCGCTACGAATGATAAGTAAGAATTCTGATTAGCCTTGATGTATGGAGTTGGCACCACTTAGCTTGTACCTGTAGGAGGTTCGACGGGACAGAATGAGGATATTTTATATGTTCCCTACTACAATAGTTATATAAAAAGTTGGTCGGCGCTCTTAGGGTAGCTAGATAGTCTTGGCTTAACTGCTAGTCATTTCCCATAATATGATATACTCTCCTCAGATAGAAGATAGCCATGTAATACCAACTAGTATGCTATTGTATTTCTATTTATAATTCATTACTCATGCTTATTCACATGCACAATATGCCTAACTTCCGATTATTGCTATCTTTTAATCAATATGTTTCTAATTTATTTGATACATTATGATAGTCTTATGTACTCTATATTTACTTAACCGTTATATTAATAGTGCCACCCTTGGTGTTACAAGTACAGAACCTAATGCCGGTACGGCAGTCGACACACCCCCAGAGATCGAGAACCCCAACGATACCTCGGGGTATAGATAAGTGGAACGAGGATGACGTCTTATATTAATTGTTCTACGAAAACCATCATGGGGTTGTGTTTTGGAGTTGTCTTAGGACATAGCCACGCTTGGTTATGGTTTAATCACATTATTTTGGCGTCCCAGTTAGGGGGACATGACATTCATTGATGATAAATATGTTATGTATCTCAGTATTGTGTGCATGTGGATGATTTATTAGTGGACTTTGGTTTATGTTAATGAATTAATGAATGCAGCTTTTGTTAATGCTTATGATTAATTACAGGGTATTCTCCAAGTTTTTGCTTAATTATACAAGTAATCATTATGTGTATATGGATCTTCCTCATGTACCTGTGTAATCTCCCTTGTAGTGGTTCGTACATGTTTTGACACGGCACGGATTGCTATAGGCTACGTGTGTCGTACCTCAGGCTTTCACTTAAATCACCAAATCTCGAGTTTGGGGCATGACACTCGTGGAGAACTTTAATGGTGGTTGTGACGGAGGTGAACCTTGTGAGCAACTAAAGAGATTAGTAGGTTGACACTAGTGCAACCCGGCACAACTGTGGTGACAAAAGTGCATTCTTCTCCTACGAACAGGTAAGAGATAATCAAGGACTCTGCATGGGAAACTCTGAACTTTACATGGAAAACTCCTTAATGGCCAAAGTAATCGGTCAGGAAAAGTGGTTTTACACCTTTTATCCAACAAGTCTCTGACTTTAACCGAAGTGCTACATGTGCCAGATGTACGCAAGAACTTGGTGCCTGGTTCTGTGTTAAACAAAAATGGCTTCAAAATGGTGTTTGAAGTAGATAAACTTGTAATTTCCAAGAATGAAGTTTTTGTAGGAAAAGGTTATGTTACTGAAGGCCTTTTTAAGCTGAATGTAAATTCTATCAGTAATAGAGCTTCAACTTCTGCTTATATTATTTAATTTTCTAGTATGCTAGATTGGGTCATATGAATTTCTCTTCTATGAAGAAAATGATGGATTTAGGTTTGTTTTCAAAAACTAATTTTCAACTTAGCTCATATGAAATTTGTGTTCAATTAAAATATTCTAGAACAGATTTCAAAAGTGTTGAAAAGTGTTTTCAACTATTAGGTTTGATTTACAGTGATATTTGTGAGTTAAATGGTATTATGACGAAAGGTGGTAAAATGTATTTTATTACTTTCATAGATGATTTTTTCAGATTTTGTCATGTATATTTACTTTAACATAAATATGAGGCCTTAGAAAAGTTTAACCTCTGTAGACTTAAAGTTAATAATCAACTGGTCAAAAAGATTAAAACTTTGAGGTATAATCGAGGAGGTAAACACTTGTCCAATGAATTCATTGAGACTTGTAACACCTTAGAAATAATTCATAAAGTGACAGCACTCTACTCTCCACAACAAAATAGTATAACTGAAAGGAAGAACGAAACATTATTTGAAATAGTGAATTTAATGTTAAATAGTTCTGGACTACCTAAGAAATTATTGGGAGGAGGCTCTTCTGATAATCTGTCACATTCTAAATCGAATCCCCTTCAAAAAGACTAATAAAACTCCATATGAGTCATGGAAAGGTAGGACCCCTAGCTTAGAATACCTCAAAGTATGGGTGTCTTTCGCCCATGTTGCAGTTCCAAGTCCTAAGAGGACTAAACTTGGTCCCAAAACAAATGAAAGCGTGTTTTTAGGGTATACCTTGCATAGTAAAGCTTATCAATTCCTTGTAATTTTAGGTTCAGATAAAGATTCAATTATTACATTTAGAGATGTTATTTTTTTAAAAAATAACTTTCCTTATAAAATTGGTTTTTCAAAATCTAATAGCAACAATGATATTGTTTTACTAGCCCCCCTGGTGATTTTTAACCTAAAAATCTAGAACCTCAAAGAAGTAAGTGACCTAAAAAGGAATCTATCTTTGGTCTTGATTTCATCCCTTATATTCTAGAAAATGATGCTACAACTTATCATGAGGCCATGCTATCTCCAAACATTGCATTTTGGAAAGAGGCTCTTAATAGTGAAATTGAGTCTATTTTGTCCAATTATACATGGGAATTGGTTAATCTCCCTTTGAAAACTAAACCATTGGGTTGTAAATGGATATTCAAACAAAAATTAAAATATATGGTTCAATTGAAAAGTTTAAAGCTTGACTAGTTGCAAAAGGTTTTAAACAAAAAGGAGTTGACTTCTTTTATACATATGCTTCACTAACCAAGATCACTACTATCAGAGTCTTTATTGTTATAGTTTCTATTCACAACATGATCATCCATCAAATGAATGTGATTTGGAAGAAGAAATATATATGGAACAACATAAAGGTTTTGCAGTCCCAAGAAAACAAAAGAAAGTTCACAAATTAATTAAATCCCTGTATAGCCTAAAGAAAGTTCCTAAGCAGTGGCATAAGAAGTTTGACCAAGTGATGATTATTGAAGATCTCAAAATCAATGATCGGGCAAATGTATATACAATAAATACTTTGGTAGTACTTGCGTTATATTATGCTTATATGTAGATGACATGCTCATTTTTGTGACTAACCTTGAATCAGTAGAGACTAAGATGTTTCTTTGTTCTAAGTTTGACATGAAAAACATAGGTGAGGCTAATGTGATATTAGGTATCAAAATACATAAATACTCTAAAGGCATTAAGTTGTCTCAGTCTCATTGTGTTAAGAAAGTCCTTCATGTTAGTGTCGTTATAAGAGTGTGTTGTCATTTCTGTGACCCAAGTCTGGTCTAATTCTAGAAAGATCAAGTTACATCTATGAAGATCAAGCAAGATCAGGGTACATCAATGAAGATCAAGCAAGATCAAGGAAAATCAAGATCAATCAAGTCCATCATTTAGAAGATCTTCATTAAGTGCTAAAGGATAAGGTAACATTGACCCTTAATGTCTCTAGAAATAGAATGGAAAAGGGTTTCTAAATATCCTGTTTTTAACTACGGCTTGGATCATGGCTAAGCTGTGGATTTTACGGCTCACTCTCCAAAGAGATGTTTCTGAATCTTTGTTCTACGGCTGATACTACGGTTACACCGTAAAAGGCTTACAGCTAAGCCGTAATATGATTCACGGCTAAACCGTGGAATTTATAGGCCATTTTCCACAGAGAGAGAGCTGTTGACCATATTGCCTACGGTTGATCTTACGGCTAAGTCGTAAAGTTTACATGCCACTTTCCAAATAGCAGTATTGGTAAATTTTAACTTACAACTGACCTACAGCTAAGTCGTAAGGTGCTCACGGCTAAGCCATATAAGGATTTAAGGCTGAGCCATAAGCTTAATTGTAAGAAGGAAAAACATTGAATTTGGGTCAAACTAGCCGTTGGATTTTGTCAGAACATATGGTTAAGCCGTAGACTATTTTTCCTAGCTGTAGATCTATCCGTTGGAACTTCTCTGTATTTAAAAGAACATCTCTTTTCCTCCAAGGTAGGATATAAACTTTAGAAATACTCCAACCGAGCTGAGCCCTTGCACCATTAGTAAAATCATATACTAAAAGCTCCTACAACGACCTTCTTTGTAACTCTTAAAGTGCCATTATTGTTCTAAGAAAAGTAGTTATGCATTTATGAAAGGTTTAAATTCAAATTGAGGAAATCCTAGCCTTCCAAACCTCTATAAAACCTCTTCCCTTGGCTGAGCACTCATTTGAAGATCTTCATCACCAAGGATCAAGCACAAGAGGTCAAAACTTAGAGGACTTCTTTCAAGCTTCAAGAACACCATTCAAAGCTAAGGTATCTAGTTTTTGTTTGGATGTTCTTCTTCATTTCAATTCTCTTTGTTGTGTATAGTGGAAGACAAACCACCTCATTAAAAATTATTGTAGTTGGTGGAATAGAACAAGGATCAACCACCTGATCAAAAATCCAGTTGGTGAAAGACAAACCACCAAATCAAAAATTATTACAAGAGATGTTTGTTATGTAAGTACCTCATATTCAGCAGAACCAAGAGAGATTGCTCTTGAGAGTGGATGAGATCTGGGACCTAACCACTAGAAATTTCTGTGTTTGTTTCTTAATGTATGCGATGGATGCCTTATAGCCTTATTTATTTGTGTTGATCATCTTCTTGAGCTATATCTTCCTTGTTCTAGTAGCATATCTACATACTGTCAGCACACACAACTCTGAGCATCCTTCTTGATCATACTTGTAGATTCTTAATATTGTTTGAGCCTTTAAATTGCACACTAAAATAACCTCATATCTAGAAAGAAATTTTTAATAGTCCTATTCACCCCCCCCCCCCCTCTAGGACTTGGTGAGATCTAGTTGTTGCACTTCCAATTGGTATCAGAGCCAAGTTACTTCTTAAGGGTGTAATAACTTGAAGTAGATCCTTTTGCTAAATTCACCATGAATCCTAAAGGAAGCCTAATTACCTGACTTCCTTTTTTTGATGGAACAAACTACGCCTTCTAGCAAGCCCTATGACAGCATTTTTGAAATCTATGGACTGGGCTGTTTGGGAGGCTGTAGAGAAAGGCTGGACAGAACCCACTAAAGAAGTGACTACAGATGGTGTCATAAACACTAAACCATTGGGTCCATCAAAATGGTCTACTGCTCAGCAACTCCTTAGACAAAACAATGCTAGAGCTTACAATGCTACAGTGTGTGCTATAAATCTAGAAGAGTTCAAAAAACTCATGACAATCACTAATGCAAAACAGGCGTAGAGAATTCTTGAAGTTACTTATGAGGGTACTTCTGCAATCAAAAGATCTAAACTTCAGATGCTCATAAGTCAGTTTGAAAACATTCGTATGGAAAAAAATGAAATGTTTACAGACTTTCATGCGAAGCTCATGAAAATTGTAAATGAAATGTGGGCTCTCTGGGAAACTCTTCCAGAGGGTAAAATTTGCAGTAAAATCTTGAGATCACTTCCGAAAAGATTCCATCCCAGGGTAACCTCTATAGAAGAACACAAGGATTCCGAATAAATGAAAATTGAAGATTTAGTGGGATCCATTTAGACCTTTGAACTAAAATTTAACAATGACAAAAAGAAATCAATTGCACTAATCACTTCTCACAACACCTCATCTTCTAAAGAAGACATAGGAATAATTAGTGATGATGAGAATGAAGATGTGGCGTTTTTAGCTAAAAGATTTTTGAAACAATTTAAGGAAAAAAGAGTAAAAGATTATAAAAATGAGGACATTAATGATAAACACAAAGGCTGATCAAGTTCCTTCTCTAAAAGTAAGGATAAGGAGCCCATGTGTTACAAGTGTAAGAAATTTGGACACATATCCATCGATTGTCCACAGAAAGGAAAATACAAAAAGAAGAATCTCGTAGCCACTTTGGATGATTCATCTGAATCAAATTCAGGCTCAGATGAATCACATCAAAATGAATCAGACGAATATACAGTTCTGATGGTTACTACTGCAACATTCAACTTCTCTGAGGAGATGATTAAATCTGAAACATCAAATGAAGAAATCTCAGGAAGTGAGTCAGAGAGTGAATATGAAAATTCAGGTGATGAGGATAATGACAACACAACGAATTCCTATGAACTACTTTATGAGGGAACTTGTAAACTAGTTGAAACTGTAAGTAACAAAAAAAAATTAAAAATTTAAAAGAAAAGGTTAATAGTATTAATGATGAAAAGGAGGAATTAATCAAAGAACTTGAAAGAGTAAAAGCCCAGTTATCCACAGAAACAAAAAATGTAATTAAATTAAGAGAAAATAAAAAACCACTTTGGACAATAAAAGATGAAAATAATATTCTTCGTAATGAAGTGGTTGATTTGAAACGATATAAAGAAAAGTATGAGTATAGATTTACCCAAAGTGATGAGAAGTACATAAGACTAGTCAAACTTGGATAATCTTATAAGGACATGACCAGTCTTGGATATGACAAAAATGTTAATTAGTCTCCAAGTTCCAGAACTGTTTTCGTCAAAAGTATACTAGAGAAGGAAGATACCAGTGTTAAAAATATTTTGGATAGAGCATCTACCAGTACTCATATTGTTTCATCAAATGTCATTTATCATTATTGTGGAAAAAGAGGTCATTTCAAAGTAGAGTGCAAATTGAGAAAAATTTTTCATAACATAAGTCTAAAATGGTGAGAAAAACACTTCAAAGAAAGTGGAACTTGAAAACAGAATGCTGAACTCTCAAATAAAAATTAGAACAAATTACTGTAACAAGTTCCCCTTGAACCAAAAGATGAATAACCTATTAAAAGAAGTTCAAAAGTTAAGAAAACAATTTGAAATATACAAAAGAGATGAAGTAAAAATTGGAGCTAACATTCCTTTTCCCCAACATAAAACA
This sequence comes from Sextonia rubra, assembly GCA_037013555.1. Lineage (NCBI taxonomy): Eukaryota > Viridiplantae > Streptophyta > Magnoliopsida > Laurales > Lauraceae > Sextonia > Sextonia rubra. Next base: position 80,425,550 of record JASUAD010000001.1, read on the forward strand.
TATCAAGTGAAACATCAAAAGCCTATTGGGATCCCCACTACTAGAGCATTTAAGTGGATACCTAAAAACAAGAATTTAGTGGTCCACACAGCTTTTAAAGCTACAGATCAATCAAGATGGTATCTGGACAGTGGATGCTCAAAACATACGACTAGTGATAAATCATGTTTGTCTAAGATGATTAATTTTGATGGAGGCACTGTTACTTTTGGAGATGGTAGTACTACCAAAATTATTGGTAAGGGAACTTTAAATGCTCCAAACCTACCAACTTTTGAGAATGTTCTGTGTGTTGATGGGTTGAAACATAATTTACTTAGCATATCTCAAATTTGTGACAAAGACTATACTGTCAACTTCAGTAGTCATGGTTATGAGATCTCAAGGAATGAAAAGATAATCTTGAGAGGTCTTAGAACTACCGACAATTGCTATGTGGTAGGAAAATCAAATACTTCACCCTCCACTTCTTGCTTATTAACCAATACTGATGAAGCTAAGTTGTGGCATTGAAGACTTGGGCATGTAAACTACAGGGACTTATCCCAGCTAAATAAATATATTGAAGGACTGCCCAAGATCAGTAGCCAAGAAAGATGGTTTGTGGAGAATGCCTACAAGGAAAACAAATTAGAAGTGCCCATAAAAATGTAAATGTTATGAAAACTTCTCGACCTCTAGAACTTATTTATATGGACCTAGTTGGACCAACAAAAAGAGAGAGTTGAGGTAAGAAAAGGTACTTTCTTGTTATGGTAGATAACTACTCCAAATTTACTTGGGTTGTATTCTTGAAAGAAAAATTTGAAGCCTTGGAGAATTTAAAAGGATAGTGAAACAATTCAAATTGAAAAGGGCACTTCAATAGCCCGAATCTGAAGTGATTATGGTGGAGAATTTGAAAATGATTAGTTTGACAAATTCTGTGAGAAATACGGCATTCACCATGAATATTCAACACATAAAACTCCACAACAAAATAGGGTAGCTAAAACGAAGAATCGAGTCCTTTAAGACATAGCCACAGTCATGCTCCATAGTAAGAATCTTCCTAGAGACTTGTGGTCCGAAGCTGTAAATACCAGCTGCTACATCATCAACCGAGTCTATCTTAGGACTGGTAAAAATCAGATAGCTTATGAACTATGGCATGGAAAGAAACCAAATGTTAAATATTTTAAGGTCTTTGGAAACAAATGTTATATTCTGAAAGATAGAGAGCAGCAGAGTAAATTTGACTCAAAAAGTGATGAAGGTATATTCTTAAGTTATTCGACACGGAGTCGGGGCTATCGTGTTCTAAATCTGAGAACCGAAGTCATCTAAGAGTCAACAAATGTTGTTATTGATGATGAATCTATAGTTTCTGATGATGTTAATGAAGTGAAAGCTCCTTTGGTGACTAAACCCACACAATCCATGGTAAAAACCGATATTCCTACTTCCACTGAAAATTTGGTTAATATAAAAGACCATCCTATAGACCAGATTATTGGTGATCCTTTATCAGGTCTAAAAACTAGGAAACAATTGGAGAACATTATGAGTTACCAGTGCTTTACTTCTGCTTTAGAACCTACGTGCGTTGATGAAGCCTTTTCTAACAATGATTGAACAAAAGCAATGCAAGAAGAATTGAACCAATTCACAAAAGTGACATTTGGTACCTAGTTCCAAGATCAGAGGATAAAAATATGATAGGCACTAAATGGATCTACAAAAATAAACTTGATGAAAATGGTGTCATTGTTAGAAACAAAGCAAGGTTGGTAGCATAAGAATACTCTCAAATTGAAGGTATTGACTTTGATGAAAACTTTGCTCCAGTTTCCCGTCTGGAATCAATTAGGATTTTGTTATCTATAGCTTGCTTCTTAAAGTTCAAATTGTATAAAATGGATGTTAAAAGTGCCTTTCTAAATGGAATTTTGAATGAGGAAGTGTATGTTAAACAACCTAACGGTTTTATAAACACAAAATTCCCTAATCATGTATTTAGATTAAAGAAAGCTCTTTATGGTCTTAAGCAAGCACCATGTGCTTGGTATAAAAGATTAACAAAATTCTTATTAGAGAATCATTTTCAAAGAGACAGTGTTGATAAAACTCTTTTCATCCAAAAGACGAAAGAGTCAATTTTAATAGCTCAAATATATGTAGATGATATCATATTTGGTTTTACGTGTGATGAATTGGCTGCTCAGTTCACAAAACTAATGCAATCTGAATTCGAAATGAATATGGTTGGCGAACTGAACTTCTTCTTAGGTCTTCAAGTCAAACAATTACATGATGGTATCTTCATTTCCCAGTCTAAGTATGTAAAGGAACTGATAAAACGATTTGGTCTAATGGCCGGGAAATATGTCAATACCCTCATAAGTACAACCATCAAACTTACTAAGGATGCTAATGGTAAAGGGGTTGACTCAAGCTTATTGTAACACTCCAACCCAGCTTGACCTCGTTCAGCAGTTAATTAATCTTGTTTTCGTTGCTAATCGTGTTTTGTTCTTATTTTTATTTTCGTTGCGGGTCATGGATAGGTAGTTGGGTTGAGTTTGACCTAGATTAAATAGACCAAGCCCTTTTTCATAATTTTAGCTTTTCTAAGGCATGGTCATTTTTGCATCATCTTGATGTCAACACGTGTCTTTCGTTGAGCTCGTCAACTTTCGTAACTACGTTGTTTGCAACCGATGTCGTGGGATTCCATTGGACCCAGATTTGACTCAAACTGAAAATAAACCTCTAACTTGGACTCGCTTGTAATTTGGACTTTCCCATTAGCTTTATAACTTCATACAATCGACAAGTTTGCTCTCTCTCTCGTTCTCTCTTATTTTCATTCTCCTCACTGTGCACGTGGAATTTCTCTCCCTCTCTTGAATTCTCTCCTCCATCGATCAAGCTCAATTGAGGAGTTGAGGAAGTTTGGCTCTTTGCATGTGAGGTGAGTTGGAAACCCTCCCATCTCTCTCATCTCCTTTCTCTATTGCTTCTCCTTCTTGTTTCTCTATTGCATGGTGTGTATGTGCTTCCAATTCTCATGCATGCATGTTGTTTGATTGGTGTTAGGTTGTGTTTGGGCCTAAGGACAACAAGTTGTGTAATTGAATTCAATTGAGGCAAGTATAACCATAACCTGTGAGAACCCATGTTGGTATGCATTTGATTTTGGTTAGTTCACCTGAATTTATATGGAAAAGTGTGTTTACAGCCCATTTGATTACTCATTTGATTAATACTTGTCTATCTCCATTGGATAGTTGCTATTCTGATGGTTTTACAGGAATTCTGTACGTGCTTCAGAACATTGACCTCGTGCATGTACGGCTAAGCCGTATGTCACTTACGACTCAAAGTCCAGAGAGGATAAAAATCCAGTTTTCCTCTACGGCTAGGGCACGGCTAAGCCGTGTATTGCCCTACGGCTAAGCCGAAGCTCAGTCGTGGCCCAGCCGTACATCAATACAGGGTGCCTTTTTCTGATTTAACTGAGAGCACTCAAATTGACAGACCTTCTACGGCCCAGCCACGGCTAAGCCGTAGAACACACACGACTAAGCCGTAGCACACACGGCTGAGCCGTATCCACACTAGCATAATGAAGGACAAGGATAGGTGTAAAGGAAAGACCGATATGGCCTTCATGATAGAATGTAGAGCACCTAGACCTGCCCAACGGAATGTGATACAACGCGTGAATGATCTCGAGGGCTGCGAATCATTCATGTTCGTTATCCGGATGTTAAGCACCTCCCCATGGGTGTTGGTTTAAGGGACTTCGTGCACCGCCTGATTCAACGCAACACTAAACAACGGTGCATCGAATAACTTAAAACTACATCATCATGCACGGCTAGAAACACCGGATAATTAGGTTAGAATTGGTTTGTAAATAAAGATGAATCGATTTCGCATGAATTGTAGCATAACATATTGCATTCGATCATTGAGCTCAAATCTCTGATATGCTTACTTATGTTCCGTTACATTCACATTGTGGTTCTTACCTTGAGTATGCATGTATAATATGTTCACAGATATGCACGTATGATATGTTGTCACGATTTACTCAGGGTTTTCATGATTGACTCTGTATGTGTCACGACCCGAGCCCAGAAATCGGGGGTTAGCGAAAAGCCAAACCAGTGACACACGTACTCCCGTGCACGTGCATCCAAACCCAGTCCAGATGCACACACACAAGGGATCTAACACGTGCGAAACAGACGAACGCGGAAGCTGTAGATATCATAGCAAGCAACAAAGAAAATAGCGGAAGCCAAAGCAAATACAAAACGGAATGACAAGGACAAATACACTGATAGAAAACCGAATACACACCAAAACGATATATACAAAAAGTACAGAATACAAGTCCAAAGTCCAAAGTCCAAATACAAGCTCTCAAAATCCCAAAACGAAACACCACTGGAAGCATGCATGAACGCACTCGGCAGAGAGGATCAGGCCCACTCCGCCAAACCTGAAGGTGCCTCTACACTTGTCCCTGCAGCCTCCTCGACCGCCGGGGAGCTGGGCAAGGTATCTGTGCCTGCAACACCACAGACAACACAAGTGAATACAACGATCCAGCAAATATACGTAACAGAGATGAAACACTCATAGTATCAAAGTGAGTAAGGACAGAATAGTAATTTCAGAGTTTCATAGTAGTATGCTAAGCAAATCGTGCGTAGAAGTAAAGCATGATCTTTGAATCAAAACATAGAAATACTGAACTAAGTGGCTACTACGTTAACCATGTTCTCTCCAATAGAGAGCAGAGCAGAGCAGAGGAGAACACCGCTGTCCAGGCCAAAGGTACAAGCGGGTCTCGGTTTCCTGGGTTCCGGGGTCCCAAGACAAAGCGACACTGCAGTTATACAGAGATACAGAGATCTAAGCCAGAGGTAACCCCGTCGGGCATCCTAGGGCTGAGGCTGAGTAGAGCCAGACTAATACCAATCAAATCAAATCCAAGGAAGGGAGATTATCCGCTTCGGACTCACCGATGACAAAGACCGGATCTTATCCTCACGTGTTAATCTCTGGGCAGAGCCACCAGGGAATACCCAAACTCAGAGATAAACAAAGCCAGCAGAGCATAGATATAAATCCAAAGCACAGCATAGATCCAAAGCATAGTGCGGAATGAAGCATAGAACAGATATACAGGACGAAAACAAAAATGACTGAGAAATGCATAAATATAGATTAACAGAACAGAGGGCAAAACTATAAACAATATGCAATGCATCTCAGATTAATACGGAGTCAAGGTTCATTACAAGCCAGTCCTAAGCTAGTTGTTCACTGTCACTAACCGTGCATGTTGATGTAGTTTTAAGTTAGTCAATGCACCATTGCCATCAAAGTGTTGCGTAATCTTTGCGTGCACTAACGTCCCTTAAACCAACACCCATGGGGAGGTGCTTAACAGTAAATCAACACTCACATGAATAAGTCACAGCCTAACAGACTATTCATGCGATCCAAGAATCCATTGGGCCGGTTTACATGGGTGGTTAACCTGCATTTGAGCCCTACAAGTCTCACCATTATCCTAAGTTATGTTTCAGAATTGCCATGCCTAACGGTTTAGCCATGAGGGACCTATGGTTGAGCCGGAGACATCTTACGTGCTCGACGTATTATGCACTACAGCTTAACCATGGTTCCATTCAAAACACAGCTAAACTGATCATCCTATCACCACTGATCTGGTATCTTTTTCGGCTGAGCTACAGTCAGTATACGGCTTAGCCGTAGGCCAATCCACGGCTTGGCCGTAGCCTTCCACGGCTTAGCCGTAGCCACACCGTAGGAGTTCTGTGTTGGAAAAGTTTCGACTGATCAGAGGTTTAATTCACGGCTTGGGTACGGTTTGGGTCACGGCTAGCTTACGGCTCAGCCGTAGGACAAATTACGGCTTAGCCGTATCCTAGCCGTAGAACAAAACTGAAAATTGAAGTCTCTGGAAGTCAAACCGTAGAAGTTCACGGCTTAGCCGTGCAATACAGAGACGAAAATGGGTTGAGTACAGAAATTGAAATTTGACACAGAAACTGCACAAGATGAGTTACAGAGGTTCCAAATCACCAAATGTGGCTGTAAAACATCAGATACACTAAAGAAGATGGAAATCAAGCATTCAAATAGAACACCCATGTGTGTTATAAAAGCCTGTACTTATACTTGCCTCAAAGCTCTATCAATCCACAACCTCAAGCTCCAAATCCACTAAAAATCAAAGCAAATCAAAGCAATACACTATGCATGAGATGAAGACACATCAACAAGGAAAAGAGCTGCAATTGGAGAAGAAGAAGGGAGAGTTGGGAGAGAACCCACTTACCACCAAAGCCACAGACAGAGACTAAGCACAGAGGTGAGAGAAGAAGAAAAGAACCCAATCCAAAACAAAGGATCCAATCCTCAATCGAGCAAGAGAAGGAAAGAAGAGAGAGAGAGAGAACGTGGAGGGAGCCTCTCCTGGAATTTGCATGCACGTTGAAGAGAGAAATGAGCAAGGGAGAGACATCTGTAAGATGACTCACTTATATAGGTTTTGTGGTTTAGGTCAAAGTCCGGTAAGTTTGTACTAATTACAGTTTAAGTCACACGAAGGTCCATCTTCCCCAATTGACTCCAAACGGATCTGACACAGTTACGGAAAATAACGAGCTCAACGAAATACGCGTGCTGACACCAAGATGATGCAAAGATGATATGAGCAAAGCAAAAGAAAAATTACGAAAAAGGGCTTAGAACTGCCTATTCCAGGTCAAAGGTCACTCAACTACCTATCCAAGGCCTAAAACAAATCCAAAAGACTAAAACAAAACAAAACACACACTAATGAGCCACTAATCCGGCTCAAAGGGGATCGGAGTGTTACATCCTCCCCCACTAGGAATCATTCCGTCCTCGGAATGACTACCTACCTGCGCAAAGAGTTGGGGGTACTGGCGTGCTAGCTGCTCCTCTAGCTCCCAAGTAGCCTCATCTGGACCGTGATGCTCCCACAACACTTTAACCCATCTGATAGTCCTGGTACGGAGAATCTGCTCTCGAGTACCAACGATGCGAAGCGGACGCTCAACGTAAGTCGCATTAGGCTGAATCTGAATATCATCGTAGCGAATCACATGGCTCGGATCTGGTACATACTTACGGAGCATCGGCACATGGAAAACATCGTGAACACCGGAGAACTCAACTGGAAGCGTCAACCGATAGGCTAAATCTCCAACTCGGCTCTTGACTTCAAACGGTCCTACATATCTCGGAGCTAACTTGCCCTTCTGACCAAATCGAACTGTGCCCTTCATCGGAGAAACTTTAAGAAATACCCAATCTCCGACTTGGAATGCCAAAGGTCCCCTCCGAGTATCCGCATAGCTCTTCTGTCTGGATCGTGCAATCTTCAAATTCTCTATTACTTTCTGCACTTTCTCTGTCGTCTCGGCTATGATCGTCGGACCATGGAAACTCCTTGTTCCTACTTCTTCCCAGCACACAGGGGTCCTGCACTTGCGTCCGTATAGAGCCTCATAGGGTGCCATACCAATACTCTCGTGGAAGCTATTGTTGTAGGCAAACTCACACAATGCAAGATGCGTGTCCCATTCTTTCTCAAAGTTCAGCACACTAGCTCTGAGCATATCCTCCAACGTCTGAATGGTACGCTCCGACTGTCCATCGGTCTGGGGGTGGTATACCGTACTAAAACTCAACTTCGTGCCCATAGCTTCCTGAAATGCTCTCCAAAATGAAGACACAAAACGACTATCGCGATCAGACACAATAGATACTGGGGTGCCATGCAATCTGACTATCTCGTCAACAAACTTCCTAGCCATCTCTGTGAATGTCATCCCTTTCTTGAACGGAAGGAAATGTGCCGACTTGGTTAATCTGTCCACTATGACCCAGATCGCATTGTTCTTTCTACTGGTCGGCGGAAAACCGGAGACGAAATCCATCGTAATATGCTCCCACTTCCACTGCGGAGTGTGCAATGGATGCAATGATCCTGGAGGTTGCTGATGATCAGCTTTTACCCTCTGACAGGTCAAACATCGAGCTACGAACCCTGCGATCTCCCGCTTCATATTGTTCCACCAAAATCTGTCCTTCAAGTTCCGGTACATCTTCGTACTCCCTGGGTGCATCGCATATCGGGCATCGTGCGCATCTGTCATCAACTTATCTTTCAGTTCATCCACAGCGGGAACACACAATCTATTCCTGAAGTACAAAACTCCATCTACCAAGCTGAAATCCGGTCGATCTGCAATCCGATCTCTGAACTTCACCAGGAGGGGGTCCTCAAACTGGCGATCCTTGATCTGCTGAATCACCTCAGGCTGAAACACGACGGTAGTAGCTAATGTCACCAATCCACCTACCATCCGAACCTCAACAGGCTGATCATGCACAAGCATATAGAATCCTGCCAACACCTGAAGACTGTCTGTCCTCCTGCTGAGTGCATCTGCAACTACATTCCCCTTGCCTGGGTGGTACTTGATAGGAAAGTCGTAGTCCTTGATGAACTCCAACCACCTTCGCTGCCTCATATTCAAGTCATGCTGATCGAACAAATACTGGAGACTGTGATGATCGGAATGAACCTCAAACTTTACACCGTACAAGTAATGTCGCCACAACTTCAGTGCAAATACAATGGCTGCTAGCTCCAAGTCATGTGTGGCATAGTTCTTCTCATGCTCTTTCAGCTGTCTGGATCCATAGGCAATCACCTTCTGATTCTGCATCAGTACACAGCCTAATCCAACTCGAGAAGCATCGGAATAAATCACGAATCCCTCACTACCATCCGGGAGAGTCAACACTGGCGCCGTAGTGAGCTTTTCCTTCAACATCTGAAAACTACGCTCACACTTCTCTGTCCACTCATACGGGACCTTCTTCCGAGTCAACTGAGTCTGCGGGGCTGAGATCTTTGAGAAGTCCTGCACAAACCTGCGGTAATATCCCGCCAATCCCAGAAAACTTCGAATCTCTGTCACTGCTCTAGGACGGGGCCAATGGACTACTGCCTCAACCTTAGCCGGATCCACCATCAATCCATCTCTAGAAATCTTATGACCCAGAAATGTAACTTGCTCGAGCCAAAACTCACACTTGGACAACTTTGCATACAACTTGTGATCCTTAAGCAGCTGCAATGCTTTCCGCAAATGATCTGTATGTTCTTCAGCAGTCTTCGAATAAACCAATATGTCATCTATGAAAACCACAACGAACTGGTCCAAGAAGGAAGTAAACACCCTATTCATCAATGCCATGAAAGCTGCGGGTGCGTTCGTCAAACCAAATGGCATGACAAGGAACTCGTAGTGTCCATACCGAGTCCTGAAAGCTGTCTTCGGAACATCCTCATCCTTCACCCTGAGCTGGTGATATCCTGACCTCAAGTCAATCTTCGAGAAGTAGGCTGCACCCTGAAGTTGATCGAACAACTCATCTATCCTAGGTAATGGATACTTGTTCTTGATGGTCACTTTATTCAACTGCCTGTAGTCAATGCACATCCGGAAACTGCCATCCTTCTTCTTGACAAACAATACAGGAGCTCCCCAAGGTGAAACACTTGGGCGTATGAACCCTTTATCCAACAGATCCTGCAACTGTTTCTTCAATTCCAACAATTCTGCAGGTGCCATACGATATGGAGCTCTACTGATGGGTGCTGTACCTGGCATCAAGTCAATAGCAAATTCTACCTCCCGAACCGGTGGCAACTCTGGCACATCCTCCGGAAAAACATCTGGAAACTCACTGACTACTGGGATCTCACTAAGCTGTCGCTGATCTTTCTTCTCTGAGATGAGTGCAAGAAATCCTTCACATCCCCTGCGAAGCATCCTGTTTGCCTTACAAGCAGATATCACACGCCTTGGGCACTTCGTCTGGCTGCCCTCAAATCGAAATCCGCTGCCCAGATCAAAGTAGATAGCCTTGCTGTAGCAATTGATACATGCATGATATCTTGCAAGCCAGTCCATACCAAGGATCACATCAAAATCCAGTGTCGTGAGCAACACGAGGTCTACCGGGAGCTGATGACCAGCTATCCGCACGTCACACTGAGGGTAGAACACACTGCACTCCACCCGCTTACCAACCGGAGTGGATACTAACAACAAGTATGGAAGTGGTGTGGGTCGCTGTCGAAGCTGCACAGCAAAATGGGGTGCTACGTACGAACGCGTAGACCCGGAGTCAAATAAGGCTAAAGCTTCAGCATCATAAATTAAAATTTTACCTTCCACTACCGTGGCCTCCTCCGCGCCCTTATGCGTAGTAGCATAGGCTCGGGCTGTCTGGCGGTTCTGCTTCTGGGCTGGGAGAGCTGGCTGAGATCTGCCCTGCGCTGTAGATCCTGCCTGTCTCGTCTGTGGAGAGGACTGAAACTTCGGGCATTGGGCCCGCCTGTGATCTGTAGAGCCACACCCGAAACAAGCCCCACTCTTCCTCCAACATCTGTCGGTGGGGTGATCCTTCCCACAGTGACTGCAAATCACCTGAGTACTGCTCGAACTGCCCTGTTTACCCTTGAACTTCTTCTGAAACTGACTTCTGCCACTGAAGCCTGTCGTCCTCTTAGCCTCGGTTCGCTCCTCCTCAAATATGGCCTCTACATCATAGGCCCTGTCAATAGCGTCATCCAAAGTAGCCGGCCACATACAAGCAACCACGTGGCGTTTGTGTCTCGGATTCAGGCCGTTGACGAAGCGAGTCACCTTCTTCGGCTCAGTGTTTACCATATCCTCTGCAAAGTGGGACAGCTCTGTAAACTTGTGTACATAATCTGCAACTGACAGCTGTCTCTGCTGAAGGTTGAAGAATTCCACTTCCTTGGCTCGCTGAATATGGAGAGGCATGAACTTCCGACGGAATTGCTGCTTGAAAGTCTCCCAAACTGTGGCACTGGGCATAGTCTGAAATGAGCTCTTGACACTCCTCCACCATGTCTTCGCTACACTCCGAAGCATAGAAGCTGTGAGAACTACCTTCTGCTTGTTACTGCACACAATCGTATCAAAAAGCTCTTCTGTCTGTTCCAACCATTGCTCAGCCTGCAATGCGTCTTCTATCCCATGGAACTCAGTCGCCCCTCGCTTACGGAACTTGTCGAAAAGAGCATTAGGGTCTGATTCCTTAGGCTGAAAAATCACTTGCTGATCTATACGAGGTGATGCTACTGCAGCAGCCTGACTCTGTCTATCTACCATGGATGCCATCTGAGCCTGTAATGACTGCATAGACTGTATCATCATCATCATCCGCTCCTCACTACTGATATGTGGGGGTACCGATCCACTATCACCGTTATGGCCCTGTTGATTTTCATCCCGAGATCCTGATCTTGATGCCATCCTGAAAAAGAAAAGAAACACAACACACAAATATAAAATGCCCTGAGTTAGTCAAATCCCAAATCAACATATTCGACCTCGAGTCAAATAGTTGATAGCGTTATCTCACCACGATCTTAGATGCCTACATGCTTATACTAGCATGCTCTGATACCATACAATACGTATGTCACGACCCGAGCCCAGAAATCGGGGGTTAGCGAAAAGCCAAACCAGTGACACACGTACTCCCGTGCACGTGCATCCAAACCCAGTCCAGATGCACACACACAAGGGATCTAACACGTGCGAAACAGACGAACGCGGAAGCTGTAGATATCATAGCAAGCAACAAAGAAAATAGCGGAAGCCAAAGCAAATACAAAACGGAATGACAAGGACAAATACACTGATAGAAAACCGAATACACACCAAAACGATATATACAAAAAGTACAGAATACAAGTCCAAAGTCCAAAGTCCAAATACAAGCTCTCAAAATCCCAAAACGAAACACCACTGGAAGCATGCATGAACGCACTCGGCAGAGAGGATCAGGCCCACTCCGCCAAACCTGAGGGTGCCTCTACACTTGTCCCTGCAGCCTCCTCGACCGCCGGGGAGCTGGGCAAGGTATCTGTGCCTGCAACACCACAGACAACACAAGTGAATACAACGATCCAGCAAATATAAGTAACAGAGATGAAACACTCATAGTATCAAAGTGAGTAAGGACAGAATAGTAATTTCAGAGTTTCATAGTAGTATGCTAAGCAAATCGTGCGTAGAAGTAAAGCATGATCTTTGAATCAAAACATAGAAATACTGAACTAAGTGGCTACTACGTTAACCATGTTCTCTCCAATAGAGAGCAGAGCAGAGCAGAGGAGAACACCGCTGTCCAGGCCAAAGGTACAAGCGGGTCTCGGTTTCCTGGGTTCCGGGGTCCCAAGACAAAGCGACACTGCAGTTATACAGAGATACAGAGATCTAAGCCAGAGGTAACCCCGTCGGGCATCCTAGGGCTGAGGCTGAGTAGAGCCAGACTAATACCAATCAAATCAAATCCAAGGAAGGGAGATTATCCGCTTCGGACTCACCGATGACAAAGACCGGATCTTATCCTCACGTGTTAATCTCTGGGCAGAGCCACCAGGGAATACCCAAACTCAGAGATAAACAAAGCCAGCAGAGCATAGATATAAATCCAAAGCACAGCATAGATCCAAAGCATAGTGCGGAATGAAGCATAGAACAGATATACAGGACGAAAACAAAAATGACTGAGAAATGCATAAATATAGATTAACAGAACAGAGGGCAAAACTATAAACAATATGCAATGCATCTCAGATTAATACGGAGTCAAGGTTCATTACAAGCCAGTCCTAAGCTAGTTGTTCACTGTCACTAACCGTGCATGTTGATGTAGTTTTAAGTTAGTCAATGCACCGTTGCCATCAAAGTGTTGCGTAATCTTTGCGTGCACTGACGTCCCTTAAACCAACACCCATGGGGAGGTGCTTAACAGTAAATCAACACTCACATGAATAAGTCACAGCCTAACAGACTATTCATGCGATCCAAGAATCCATTGGGCCGGTTTACATGGGTGGTTAACCTGCATTTGAGCCCTACAAGTCTCACCATTATCCTAAGTTATGTTTCAGAATTGCCATGCCTAACGGTTTAGCCATGAGGGACCTATGGTTGAGCCGGAGACATCTTACGTGCTCGACGTATTATGCACTACAGCTTAACCATGGTTCCATTCAAAACACAGCTAAACTGATCATCCTATCACCACTGATCTGGTATCTTTTTCGGCTGAGCTACAGTCAGTATACGGCTTAGCCGTAGGCCAATCCACGGCTTGGCCGTAGCCTTCCACGGCTTAGCCGTAGCCACACCGTAGGAGTTCTGTGTTGGAAAAGTTTCGACTGATCAGAGGTTTAATTCACGGCTTGGGTACGGTTTGGGTCACGGCTAGCTTACGGCTCAGCCGTAGGACAAATTACGGCTTAGCCGTATCCTAGCCGTAGAACAAAACTGAAAATTGAAGTCTTTGGAAGTCAAACCGTAGAAGTTCACGGCTTAGCCGTGCAATACAGAGACGAAAATGGGTTGAGTACAGAAATTGAAATTTGACACAGAAACTGCACAAGATGAGTTACAGAGGTTCCAAATCACCAAATGTGGCTGTAAAACATCAGATACACTAAAGAAGATGGAAATCAAGCATTCAAATAGAACACCCATGTGTGTTATAAAAGCCTGTACTTATACTTGCCTCAAAGCTCTATCAATCCACAACCTCAAGCTCCAAATCCACTAAAAATCAAAGCAAATCAAAGCAATACACTATGCATGAGATGAAGACACATCAACAAGGAAAAGAGCTGCAATTGGAGAAGAAGAAGGGAGAGTTGGGAGAGAACCCACTTACCACCAAAGCCACAGACAGAGACTAAGCACAGAGGTGAGAGAAGAAGAAAAGAACCCAATCCAAAACAAAGGATCCAATCCTCAATCGAGCAAGAGAAGGAAAGAAGAGAGAGAGAGAGAACGTGGAGGGAGCCTCTCCTGGAATTTGCATGCACGTTGAAGAGAGAAATGAGCAAGGGAGAGACATCTGTAAGATGACTCACTTATATAGGTTTTGTGGTTTAGGTCAAAGTCCGGTAAGTTTGTACTAATTACAGTTTAAGTCACACGAAGGTCCATCTTCCCCAATTGACTCCAAACGGATCTGACACAGTTACGGAAAATAACGAGCTCAACGAAATACGCGTGCTGACACCAAGACGATGCAAAGATGATATGAGCAAAGCAAAAGCAAAATTACGAAAAAGGGCTTAGAACTGCCTATTCCAGGTCAAAGGTCACTCAACTACCTATCCAAGGCCTAAAACAAATCCAAAAGACTAAAACAAAACAAAACACACACTAATGAGCCACTAATCCGGCTCAAAGGGGATCGGAGTGTTACAGTATGGTCAGGCACTACTTAGCCTCAGCCTTAGGATCCCGACGGGGTGAATTTGGTATAGTTACATGGCCTTGCTGCAGTAAGGAAACGTCTTAGGGAACCGGACCCCAGGAAACCGAGACCCATTGTACCCTGGCCCGGACAATGGTGTTCTTTGCATGATACAAGATCCCGCTTTTGGGAGCATATGGCAATGTAGTAGCCACTAGTTCTGTACACCGCATGTATCCATTGATTCGCATAGCATATTTCTTTCTTGCATGACAGCCTAGTATACGAAAATGCCTTATTTAATTTACATGACGTTCTTTATTCTATTAGACACATCATGCGTTAACTTGCTATGGTTTATACTTTGCTGAATCGTCGTATTCACAGTTGTTTTGGTGTTGCAGGCCCAGATACCCCTGCCGAACCCTCGCCGGTCGGCCAGACTCCAAACGAGACCCCCGAGGCCCCATCAGGCCTAGAGGAGTGGATGTGATCACTCCACAGGAGAGCGTTCTTGGCATGCATGGCATTGGAGTCTTGTTTTGAGGAATTTCAGACTTGTGTATCTGTCATGATTGTATCTATTATTTTGTTCTTTTTGTTCTTTTTGTAAGACTTTCATATGTAATTATGTCAGTTCTTTCTTCGTATTCTCTTTTTGCACTGTTAGTTTGATGTTTCTGATATTTACAGCTTCCGCGTACTTGTTTGGCACGTGTGAATGTTCCCTTGTGCGTGTGCATTTAGACTCGGTCTACGTGTACAGGCACGGGAGTACGTGTGTCATTAGGTTTGGCTTTTGCTAACCCCCGAACCCTGGGCTCGGGTTGTGACATACGTATTGTATGGTATCAGAGCATTCCTTACTCTAGAGGATAAGAATGTAGGCATGTAGGATCGTGGTGAGGATACGATTATTTCTTTGTGATCTATCTAGATTTTGGGGCTTGTTGGGCGCAATTGTTTTGTGTTTGTGTCTGACTCTTTTCATCTTACAGGATGGCGTCAGGTTCGGGTTCTCAGCAGAACGCCGGAAATAATGAAAGCGGATCCGCACCGTCTCCTCAGACACAGAACACAGATGAACGCATCCTCATGCTATTTCAGTCCCTACAGGCACAATCGCAATCAATGCAAAATTTACAAGCACAAGTGACAGCCATGTTAGACCGACAAAGCCAAGCCCCAGCTCAGTCACATATAGATCTGCAGGTGGTCTTACAACCTCGAGAGAATGACCCAAATGCCCTTTACGGTAAATTTCGCAAGCGAGGAGCTATTGAGTTTTTTGGGACAGAAGAGCCATTAAAGGCAGAACAGTGGTTGGAGCAGACGGAGGATGTCTTTGAGACCGTTGTGTGCACGAACCGGCAGAAAGTTGGACTAGCAACCTCCATGCTAAGAGACGTCGCAAAAACTTGGTGGAAAAGCGTGAAAGACTCATACAGAGACATTCCTAGTGCGACGGTTTGAGAGATGTTCAAGCAACAGTTCAGGAGGAAGTTCATCCCGGCTCATGTGTTTCGAGCCAAGGAGGTTGAGTTTTTGGCTCTCCGCCAGCAGCAGATGACAGTAGCAGAATATGTGAACAAGTTTACTCAGTTGTCGCACTTTGCTCCGGACATGATCAGTACCGAAGAGAGGAAGGTGAATCGGTTTGTTGAAGGTCTGCATCCCCGGTACATGCACCACGTGACTGTATTTCAGCGTCCGGCTACGTTTGATGATGCAGTGGATAGGGCCTATTCTGCTGAGGCCATCCGCCAAGCTGCGAGAGCCGTTGAGCCTAAGCGACAGCCGCCTTTCAGTGCACGAGGACAAGTACAGAAGAAGACAAAAGGCCAGCAGAGTACTTCCAGTTCTGCCGGAGTGACTTGTGGGTATTGTGGCAAGGGCCACACGACTGAAGCTTGTTGGAGGAAGGCAGGTGCTTGTTTCATCTGTGGTTCGAGAGAGCATATGATAGCCAATTTTCCTCGATATTAAGCCTCCCAGCCCCACCATCTGGTACTACCTCCGGTGCAGCTCCTGGCAGACCTAGTGCATCCACAGCTCCGAGCAAGCCACAGTCAGCTCGTCCAGGCTCGAGACAGCCTCGCCAGACAGCCCGTGCTTACGCTGCTACTCATGAGAGTGGCGAGGATCCACAGGTGGTTGAAGGTACTGTTTTGATTTCGCACATCGAGGCATTAGCATTGTTCGATTCGGGGTCTACACGGTCCTACGTAGCACCTCATTTCGCCCAGCGGTTACATCAGCCGTCTAAGCCGTTGCCATATGTGCTGGTTGTATCCACCCCAGTTGGCAAGCAAGTGGAGTGTAGTGTATACTACCCCCATTGCGACGTGCAGATTGCAGGTCATCAGTTACCTATTGATTTGATCCTGTTGTCGATGCTGGACTTCGACGTGATCCTTGGTATGGATTGGCTAGCTCGATATCGTGCCTGTGTTAACTGTTACAACAAGACGATCTTCTTCGATTTAGGCAAGGGCTTCCGTTTCGAGGGCAGTCAGCAGAGATGCCCCAGGCGTGTAATCTCGGCATGTAAGGCAGATCGTTTGATCCGCCGAGGGTGTGAAGGCTTCATTGCCTTTATCTCAGCGAAGAAAGAGACGAAGCAGCTAGGTGAGATCCAGGTGGTCTGTGACTTTCCCGATATCTTCCCAGACGATGTCCAGAGTTACCCCCGGTTCGAGATGTGGAGTTCGCCATTGAGCTTGTTCCCGGCACGGCACCCATCAGCAAGGCTCCGTATCGCATGGCCCCAGCCGAATTGTTGGGGTTGAAGAAGCAATTGCAGGAGCTTTTGGACAACGGTTTCATTCGCCCGAGCGTCTCACCTTGGGGAGCACCAGTCTTGTTTGTCAAGAAGAAGGATGATACTTTTCGGATGTGCATAGACTACCGACAGCTGAACAAAGTGACTATCAAGAACAAGTATCCCTTACCCAGGATTGATGAGTTGTTTGATGAACTTCAGGGTGTCGCATATTTTTCTAAGATTGATTTGAGGTCTGGTTATCACCAATTGAGGGTCAAAGAAAATGACATTCCCAAGACTGCCTTCAGGACTCGTTATGGACATTATGAATTCTTCGTGATGCCTTTTGGACTAACCAACGCCCCTGTAGCGTTTATGGCCTTGATGAATCAGATCTTTACTCCTTTCTTGAACCAGTTCGTAGTCGTGTTTATTAATGATATACTGATCTACTCTAAGTCAGCAGAGGAGCATCGAGAGCACTTGAAGAAAGCCTTGTTGTTGTTGAGAGAACATCGATTGTTTGTTAAGTTGGCAAAATGTGATTTTTGGCTTGAGCAGGTGGCATTTCTAGGTTATATCATTTCACGAGAGGGATTGGCAGTTGATCCATCTAAAGTAGAGGCAGTGGTGAGTTGGTCTAGCCCCAAGACAGTGACAGAAGTTCGCAGTTTCCTTGGTCTAGCGGGTTACTATCGTCGATTTGTCCAGGACTTTGCTAAGATCTCTTCTCCTTTGACGAAGTTGACCAGGAAAAATGTACCATTTGATTGGACTGAGGAGTGTGAAGCCAGTTTCCGGACCTTGAAAGAGAAGTTGACTACGGTCCCAGTGTTAGCCTTGCCCGATGGTAGTGAAGGGTTCGTGGTATATTCAGATGCTTCTCGAGTTGGTCTAGGCTGTGTGTTGATGCCGCATGGGAAGGTTATTGCATACGGATCGAGACAGTTGCGAGAACATGAGAAGAATTACGCCACCCATGATTTGGAATTGGCAGCCATCGTGTTTGCATTGAAGCTGTGGAGACATTATCTGTATGGTGTGCAATTTGAGGTTTGTTCTGACCACCACAGTTTGCAGTACTTATTCACGCAGCAGGAGCTGAACATGAGACAGCGGAGATGGCTTGAGCTTATTAAAGATTATGACTTCCCGATCAAATATCAGCCAGGCAAGGGAAATGTGGTGGCGGATGCACTCAGCAGGAAAGTAGAGTCTGTGCAGCTATTGAGCAGTTTCCTCTTAGAGTTCCGTGGTCTCCCTGTTGAAGTTAAACTAGTGGATGAGCGCGTGACTTTGGCTAGTACGCTAGTGTTTCAGCCTGAGATGATTCAGCAGATAAAAGACAGGCAATTTGAAGATCTAACCTTGAAGCGCATTCGAGACCACATTAGAGACAGACCCGATTTCAGACTCGAGGATGGTGTACTCTATTTTCGGAGTAGGTTGTGCGTGCCAGCAGTTGATGATTTCAAGGAGAAACTGATGAACGAAGCTCATTACGCTCGATATACGATGCACCCAGGCAGCACAAAGATGTTTCAGAATCTCAAAGATCGCTTTTGGTGGAACAACATGAAGAGAGAAGTAGCAGGATTTGTTGCTCTCTGTTTGACATGCCAGAAGGTGAAGCCAGATCATCAGAGACCGCTAGGCTCGTTGCATCCTTTGCATATACCGCAGTGGAAGTGGGAACACATCACCATGGACTTCGTTTTCGGATTACCACCGATGAGCAGGAAGAACAACGCCATTTGGGTGATTGTAGATCGATTGACGAAGTCAGCCCATTTCATCCCTTTCCGGAAGGGTATGACGTTTTCAGAGATGGCGAGGAAGTTCGTGGATGAGATTGTCAGGCTCCATGGTACCCCCGTGTCGATTGTATCCGATCGTGACAGCCGTTTCGTTTCATCTTTCTGGAGAGCATTCCAAGAGGCCATGGGTACCAAGTTGAGCTTCAGCACGGCATACCACCCACAGACAGATGGGCAATCAGAGCGGACAATTCAGACTTTGGAGGATATGTTGCGAGCCAGCGTGTTGAGCTACGAGAAAGAATGGGATCTTCACCTATCGTTGTGCGAGTTCGCCTACAATAACAGATTCCACGAGAGCATTGGGATGGCGCCATATGAAGCATTGTACGGGAAGAAGTGTAGAAGTCCGGTATGTTGGGAAGAAGTTGGAACTCGAAGTTTTCACGGACCGACGATCATTGCCGAGACTACGGAGAAGGTACAGAAAGCAATTGAGAACTTGAAAGTTGCCCGGTCGAGGCAGAAGAGTTATGTAGACACTCACAGACGGCCATTAGAGTTTCAAGTTGGTGAGTGGGTTTTTCTGAAGGTCTCACCGATGAAGGGTACTATCCGTTTCGGCCAGAAAGGCAAGTTAGCTCCACGATATGTCGGACCGTTCGAGATCAAGAGTCGGATTGGTGATTTGGCCTATCGATTAGATCTTCCCGAGATGTTTTCAGGAGTACACAACGTTTTCCACGTTTCGATGCTTCGGAAATATGTTCATGATCCCTCCCATGTCATTCATTACGACGAGGTTCAGATTCAGCCGAATGCCGCATACGTTGAGCGACTGCTCCGTATCGTGGGAACCCGAGAGCAGATACTCCGACCAGGACAATTCGATGGGTCAAAGTGCTATGGGAGCATCACAGTCCCGATAAGGCTACTTGGGAGTAGAAGAGCAGATGGCACGACAGTATCCCGATCTATTTTCTCAGGTATGAGTGAGTGAGAGTGCATTCCGAGGACGGAATGATTCTCAAGTAGGGGAGGATGTAACACTCCGACCCAGCTTGACCTCGTTTAGCAGTTAATTAATCTTGTTTTCGTTGCTAATCGTGTTTTGTTCTTGTTTTTATTTTCGTTGCGGGTCATGGATAGGTAGTTGGGTTGAGTTTGACCTGGATTAAGTAGACCAAGCCCTTTTTCATAATTTTAGATTTTCTAAGGCATGGTCATTTTTACATCATCTTGATGTCAACACGTGTCTTTCGTTGAGCTCGTCAACTTTCGTAACTACGTCGTTTGCAACCGATGTCGTGTGATTCCATTGGACCCAGATTTGACTCAAACTGAAAATAAACATCTAACTTGGACTCTCTTGTAATTTGGACTTTCCCATTAGCTTTATAACTTCATACAATCGACAAGTTTGCTCTCTCTCTCGTTCTCTCTTATTTTCATTCTCCTCACTGTGCACGTGGAATTTCTCTCCCTCTCTTGAATTCTCTCCTCCATCGATCAAGCTCAATTGAGGAGTTGAGGAAGTTTGGCTCTTTGCATGTGAGGTGAGTTGGAAACCCTCCCATCTCTCTCATCTCCTTTCTCTATTGCTTCTCCTTCTTGTTTCTCTATTGCATGGTGTGTATGTGCTTCCAATTCTCATGCATGCATGTTGTTTGATTGGTGTTAGGTTGTGTTTGGGCCTAAGGACAACAAGTTGTGTAATTGAATTCAATTGAGGCAAGTATAACCATAACCTGTGAGAACCCATGTTGGTATGCATTTGATTTTGGTTAGTTCACCTGAATTTATATGGAAAAGTGTGTTTACAGCCCATTTGATTACTCATTTGATTAGTACTTGTCTATCTCCATTGGATAGTTGCTATTCTGATGGTTTTACAGGAATTCTGTACGTGCTTCAGAACATTGACCTCGTGCATGTACGGCTAAGCCGTATGTCACTTACGGCTCAAAGTCCAGAGAGGATAAAAATCCAGTTTTCCTCTACGGCTAGGGCACGGCTAAGCCGTGTATTGCCCTACGGCTAAGCCGAAGCTCAGCCGTGGCCCAGCCGTACATCAATACAGGGTGCCTTTTTCTGATTTAACTGAGAGCACTCAAATTGACAGACCTTCTACGGCCCAGCCACGGCTAAGCCGTAGAACACACACGGCTAAGCCGTAGCACACACGGCTGAGCCATATCAACACTAGCATAATGAAGGACAAGGATAGGTGTAAGGGAAAGACCGATATGACCTTCATGATAGAATGTAGAGAACCTAGACCTGCCCAACGGAATGTGATACAACGCGTTAATGATCTCGAGGGCTGCGAATCATTCATGTTCGTTATCCGGATGTTAAGCACCTCCCCATGGGTGTTGGTTTAAGGGACTTCGTGCACCGCCTGATTCAACGCAACACTAAACAACGGTGCATCAAATAACTTAAAACTACATCATCATGCACGGCTAGAAACACCGGATAATTAGATTAGAATTGGCTTGTAAATAAAGATGATTCGATTTCGCATGAATTGTAGCATAACATATTGCATTCGATCATTGAGCTCAAATATCTGATATGCTTACTTGTGTTCCGTTACATTCACATTGTAGTTCTTACCTTGAGTATGCATGTATAATATGTTCACAGATATGCACGTATGATATGTTGTCACGATTTACTCAGGGTTTTCATGATTGACTCTGTATGGTCAGGCACTACTTAGCCTCAGCCTTAGGATCCCGACGGGGTGAATTTGGTATAGTTACATAGCCTTGCTGCAGTAAGGAAACGTCTTAGGGAACCGGACCCCAGGAAACCGAGACCCATTGTACCCTGGCCCGGACAATGGTGTTCTTTGCACGATACAAGATCCCGCTTTTGGGAGCATATGGCAATGTAGTAGCCACTAGTTCTGTACACCGCATGTATCCATTGATTCGCATAGCATATTTCTTTCTTGCATGACAGCCTAATATACGAAAATGCCTTATTTAATTTACATGACGTTCTTTATTCTATTAGACACAGCATGCGTTAACTTGCTATGGTTTATACTTTGCTGAATCGTCGTATTCACAGTTGTTTTGGTGTTGCAGGCCCAGATACCCCTGCCGAACCCTCGCCGGTCGGCCAGACTCCAAACGAGACCCCCGAGGCCCCATCAGGCCTAGAGGAGTGGATGTGATCACTCCACAGGAGAGCGTTCTTAGCATGCATGGCATTGGAGTCTTGTTTTGAGGAATTTCAGACTTGTGTATCTGTCATGATTGTATCTATTATTTTGTTCTTTTTGTTCTTTTTGTAAGACTTTCATATGTAATTATGTCAGTTCTTTCTTCGTATTTTCTTTTTGCACTGTTAGTTTGATGTTTCTGATATTTACAGCTTCCGCGTACTTGTTTGGCACGTGTGAATGTTCCCTTGTGCGTGTGCATTTAGACTCGGTCTACGTGTACAGGCACGGGAGTACGTGTGTCATTAGGTTTGGCTTTTGCTAACCCCCGAACCCTGGGCTCGGGTTATGACACTTATACAGAAGTATGATTAGTAGCTTGTTATACTTGACTGCAAGTAGGCCAGACATAGCCTTTAGTATGGGAGCTTATGCTTGGTATCAATCTGATCCAAAAGAATCTCATCTGACTGTTGTAAAAAGAATTATCAAGTATATTACAGATACAACTAAATATGGTCTGTGGTATCCACATGACTCATCATCTGCCATTGCTGGATACTCAAATGCAGATTGGGCAAGAAACTTGGATGATAGAAAATCCACAAGTGGCGGTTGTTTTTATGTTGGAAATTGTCTAATAGCTAGGCATAGTAAAAAGCAGAATTCCATATCTCTTTCCACTGCAAAGGCTGAATACATTGTCGTTGGAAGCTGCTGCTCTCAACTCCTATGGATGAAGATGCTTATGGACTATGGCATTAAGCAAGGAACAATGAGCTTGTATTGTGATAACACTAGTTCCATACATATCTCTAAAAATCCGGTCCATCACTCTCGCACAAAACATATTGATATTCGACATCATTTCATTAGGGAATTGGTCGAAGAAGAATTGTGCTTGAATATATTCAGACTAAACATCAACTTGCAGACATCTTGACCAAACCGCTAGATGCATTAAAATTCAAAAATTTGAGGAAATCTATTGGTGTTTGCTGTTTGGAATAATTTGTGCTTTGCCTAGGACCTACGGCTACGCCATAATTCATTTTACGGATAAGCTGTAACCTCTCTACGGTTAACTCATATTTGTTCATACTTTACCCTACGACTCAACCGTAAGGGTTTATGGCTAAGCCATAAAATACTCTATGGCTAAGCTGTACAGTCATATTTTCTCCCTTGTTCTGAGCGCCGATTCATATTTAAGGCTGTCCCTTCGTTTCTTTTTCACTCTGCGCCTGGACCGACTCTTCTGCCCTAGGGCTTCTATCTTTTCTTCATTCTTCCATCCTCTGGCTCTCTTCATCGAGGTTTACTCTCCCTTTCCTTGCCTCCACCGTATTGATCTCCTTTTCCTCGATTGTTCTGCCTTACTTCAGTTCTTTTTATTTCTTCTGTGCACGTTTTCTTCTGTTCTTTGTGTCGGTTGTGTGTTTCTCTTTCATTGCTTTTTGGCTTACATTTTTGTGTGGTTGTGCTTCCCATTCTTGTCTATTTGTTCTATCACTATCCCTCCTTGAACCAAAAATACCTACCCTGCCGGTAAGAGGCCTAGATCCATTAGGAGTTCATCCAGACCTAGATAGGACTCACCACCCTCTCCTAGAGTTCTGGTTTCACAGGAACCTACTAAAGATTAGTCCTTTTTTTCTCATCCCATTACTGTGGAGCGAAGTGTTAATATTCTTGCAGTTGAAAAATATGTGGTTCATACCCTCCTCTCCACAGTTGGGTGGGAGAATATCCTTAAATGGGTGGTCCTGCTTTCTTATTCATTGTACGAACCATGTATGCTTCTATTAAGGAAGCCTCTTTGGACACCCTCTTATTTGAGGTTGCATTCTCAATTGGCACCAATGTCTTCATTCCTACCATCCTCTATGTCCTTCTTTGTGTCCCTTTGTCTGATGTGCCTTATTCGGTCATCAAGGACTCCTTCTCCAAAGATGAAAAATGCACTGTCACCTTTGCTTTATGTGGAGAGACCATTCCTTGGAAGGACAAGGGCTTTCTCCCTGTAGCTTCCTTACTCCCTCACTACCGAATTTACATGCCATCTTCACATGTAATCTTTATCCCCGCAAGGGTAATTTCTCGAACTTAAGCCCCTTCATGGTTAATGTACTCTACTATATACATATGGGTGTCAAAGTGTGCCTTCCCTCTCTCATCTGTGCCTCCATCATTCGTTTTTGGTAATATCCGTGTAGAGGACCAATGCTTGCCTGTTTAGGCATCTCATGACCCATCTTACCTCTCAGTGTGGAGTGAATTTACCATTAGGTGAAGCTCTGGAGTCTCTCCCCATCTTTGGGATCGTCAACATTCAAAACATGCGTTTCTCCAAGCAACAGGCGGCTGGTCCCCGCTATCTTGATTCTGGGGATGAAGAAGACTCACCGGACGCAATTCCTCACTCAGCTCCATCTACTGCCTCACTTGTCCTAGTTCCTCCTCTGGCTTCTTCCTCTGCTTCTCTTGAAGCCCGGTTGGTAGCAATTGAACAACGGCAAACAAAGATGAAGAAGCTAATGAAGAAATCATTTCAATACCTCTCCAAGATCTCCAAAAGCTACCGAAGAGACGATGTGGCTATTCTTTCCCCCTCTCCTCCTTTTGATTGATGTTTTGTTTCTTGTTGTATGTTTTGTTGGAGATGCACTCTTTATGTATTGTGGAAATTGCCTATGTTTCGCCTTATGAATATGTACTTTGTTTAGGTACATCTTTTATATTTGTGGGCAATGCACTCTTTCTGTATTTTAGCTCTTGCTTGTGCTTTGTATTGAACATGTTCTCTTTACTAAGGAGTTGCTTCTCTATGTGTGCATTTTTTTCTTCATGCCTTTCTATATGTGTTATGGCTGTGATGGTTCTTGTGTTTTACGATCTCTTTGTCAATAATGTGCCAAAAAGGGGGAGAATTATATTAATACCGTCAAGGGGAGCTTTCTAAACTCCCACCTTTCTAATAGATTGTGCTTAAAGTTTTGTGCACGCTAGTTATTTTTATAGGTCAAGCAACAGCTAAGGGGGAGCCTCAGACTTTTGAACTTTCAGGATTATGTAGTGCTTGATTGCTTAAGGAGTGTTCAGTCTTGTAACACTTATTGTATTTTGCTGTTGATTTAAAATGTTCTATATTATTTATTGTATGTAACTTTGTCATGAAATTGACATAGGGGGAGATAGTTAATGTCATTGTAAGAGTGTGTTGTCAATTCCGTTACCTAAGTTTAGTCTAATTCTAAAAAGATCAAGTTACATCTATGAAGATTAAGCAAAATCAAGGAAGATCAAGGTACATCAATGAAGATCAAGCAAGATCAAGGAAGATCAAGATCAATCAAGTCCAGCATCTAGAAGATCTTCATTGAGTGCTAAGGATAAGGTAACATTGACCCTTAATGTCTCTAGAAATAGAATGGAAAAAGGGTTTCTAAATATCTTGTTTTTAACTACAGCTTGGATCACGGCTACGCCGTGGATCTTACGGCTCACTCTCCAGAGAGAAGTTTTTGAATCTTTGTTCTACGGCTGATATTACGGCTACACCGTAAAAGACCTACGGCTAAGCCGTAGCATAATTCATTGCTAAATCGTGGAATTTATGGGCCATTTTTTTGAGAGAGCAGTTGGCCATATTGCTTACGGTTGATCTTACGGCTAAGCCATAAGACCTTCACAGCTAAGCTGTAGAATATTTTATGGCTAAATAGTAAAGTTTACGGGTCACTTTCCAGATAGCAGTATTGGTAAATTTTAGCTTATGGTTGACCTATGACTAAGTTATAAGGTGCTCATGGCTAAGCCGTATAAGGATTTACAGCTGAGCCGTAAGCTTAACCGTAAGAAGGAAAAACATTAAATATGGGTCAAACTAGCCATTGGATTTTGTCAGAGCATACATCTAAGCCGTAGATCACCTTTTTCTAGCTGTAGATCTATCCGTTGGAGCTTCTCTGTATTTAAAAGAACCTCTCTTTTCCTCCAAGGTAAGACATAAAATTGAGAAATACTCCAATAGAGTTGAACCCTTGCACCATTAGTAAAACCATACTAAAAGCTCCCACAACCACTTTCTCTGTAACTCTTAAAGTGCCATTTTTGTTCTAAAAAGAGTAATTGTGCATTTAGGAAAGGTTTAAATTCAAACTGAGGAAATCCTAGCCTTCTAATCTCTATAAAACCTTTTCCCTTGGCTGAGCACTCATTTGAAAATCTTTATCACCAAGGTTCAAGCACAAGAGGTTAAAACTTGGAGGACTTCTTTTAAGCTTCAAGAACACCATTCAAAGCTAAAGGTATCCAGTTTTTGTTTGGGTGTTCTTCTTCATTTCAATTCTCTTTGCTATATATGGTGGAAGACAAACCACCTTATCAAAAATCCAGTTGGTAGAAGACAAGCTACGAGATCAAAAATTGTCGCAAGAGGTGTTTGTTATGTAAGTACCTCATATTCAATGGAACCAAAAGAGATTTCTTTTGAAAGTGGATGTAGGTTTGGGACCGAACCATTATAAATTTCAGTGTTTATTTTTTAATGTGTGTGATGGATGCCTTATAGCCTTATTTACTTATGTTGATTATCTTCTTGAGTTATATCTTCCTTGTTCTAGTAGCATATCTACACACTGTCAACACACACAACTCTGAGCATCCTTCTTGATTATACTTGTGGATTCTTAATATTGTTTGAGCCTTTAAATTGCACACTAAAATAACCTCATAGCTGGAAAAAAATTTTTAATAATCCTATTCACCCCCCCCCCCCCTCTAGGACTTGGTGAGATCTAGTTGTTGCACTTTCACTTCAGAGCTTCAACATGTTCAGAGGAAATGGTGATTCCACTCCTTATGATCTAAATGTCAAACTATCTAAGAATAAAGAAGAAAGTGTATCTCAATTAGACTACTTCAAAGCAATTGGATGTCTTATGTATATCATGAATTGCACTAGACTTGATATTACATATGCAGTAAACAAATTAAGCGGGTACACTAGTAATCCTAGTAACGAGCAGCGGATAGCTGTGATTCGAGTATTTAAATACATGGTGAAAATCAATTATTATAGTTTGCACTATGAGAGATATTTTGCTATACTTGAAGGATATAGCAATGCTAACTAGATATCTGATTATGAGGAGTTGAAGTCCACAGGCGGTTATATATTTATCCTTAATAATGCAGCCAAGTCTTGGAAAAAAAAAAAGCAATCATGCACTTCTTGATCCACAATGGATGTGAAGATTATTGGCATTGCTTAAGTCGGCAAAAAGGCCGAATGGCTAAAGAATCTATTAATAGATATTCCTTTATAAAATAAACATGTTCTAGCCATAACACTGCATGGAGACTCCAAATCAACAATTGACAAGGCAAACAATAAAGTATACAATGAGAAATTTAGATACATACGTTTGAGGCATAATCTCATAAGACAATTACTCAAGGAAAGAGTAATCACATTTTTTTTGTGAGATCAATGGAAAACTTAGCTGATCCAATAAAGAAAGACTCATTAGAGATCGAGTACTTTCTACATCGAGGGGAATGGGACTTAATCCTATTAAGGAATAATCACCAATCACGGAAACCCAACTCATTTGATTGGAGATCCCATAGGACCGGTTCAATGGGAAAAATGAAGTTATTATTTGGTGGTGCTAGTGGGGCAAAACGCTAAAAAATGTGTACACGCCTGTTCCTATGATATGAATTGTTCATAACCTATACACACAATTGGTAAAAACTCTACATCTTTTATAGGCGGAATATTGTACAGGAACATCCTTGATAAAGTATACCTATATAAGTGTGGAAGTCAGGCCACTGTTAGGCTCTTCTTTTGGAGCGCTAATGAATACTGAGATAGCACAAAGCCATTAATGTGCACGGTTCAGTTAGGAATCCCTTAAACCCTGAATGCATTTATGTATTATGTATCATTTACCAAATAAACTCTTGGTTAAAGATCCTAGTTCACCATAGAGTTTTGATTTTTCAAACATAACTATACTAAGTGGACGTTCAAACCTTATTCATCTTCATTTGTGCGTGGTCTCATATGCATGACTTGCAGTAGCATCTTTCTATTCTTTTGTTTTATTCTTGTGCTTTAATGTGTGGGGGATTATTAGATTTGAGTGTACATTCAACACAAGTTTCCCCACCTTTAGTTCATGCCTCATTTACTCGTCTTTAACAACCTTTGTCCCACATTTGTTATTTACTACTCTTTTATATGGTTTATTAATGTTTTCCTCATAGCTTATAGTGTTAAGTTTTCTAGTGGTTATCGTGGTGGTTAGCACACGTGCAGGCACAGGCTGCCTGTGCCATGCCATCCGGCCAGTTGACCATGCTATGGCGTGTTGGTTTTGCGTGTGAGTAGGTGAGCATGGGCCTAGGCTGTGCTCGAGGTTCGAGTCGGGCCCTCCTGTGCACGCTGGGCCTGCTTGTTGGGTGGCTTGGGTTTGGCCTTGCCTCGCGCGTGTATCTGTTTTTATAGGAGGTGGATTCAGATTTAGATCCACTTGTTGGCAGCACGCATGTATCTCCATGTGACTGTAATCGTAACGTCTCTCTGCATTAATGTAGAGATACGTTGTGTTGACCATTTTGCAAAAGTTAAATCTCATTGGTAAATGTGAAAGGCATAACTCTCTTTTGGCTACCTCTCCGAGAACCCACAAAAGGGTTCCAAAGAGTTCTTTTCTTCACACCTCAGATCTGCATCTCTGCGAGAGAACTTTATGCAAAAAGACTTTCTTCCCTGCTTCTGCTCTTGTGAGAGAGACACTCGTTTGTTTGATTTCTTCTTGCGTAAAATGTTCTCTAATTTTATCTTCTTCTTTCTCTTTCAATTTGGTTCATTGCAACTGAAAGTCTGCAAAAGTAGTCCCTTTGGGATTTGAGTATTCTTTAGTCAACTGAGTGCACAGTTACTAGAAATTCCATTAGGGAAGCCATCTCATCCAGGGGCAAACATCTATGAGTCCATCTGCATTTGTGTGGGGTGAAATCTACCTAAAGAAAGCGTCTCTAAAGACGTGATTCGGCTACCACTTGTTTTGGTGATTCCTAACTTTTTCTTTAGTTATTTATTTTGTAGTTATTATCAGTAATCCGCATATACTGGAATCCAACAATGATTTAGTAAATGAAATGATTTTAAATTATTTATTGCTTCCATATCAACCAACCGATTTTATATCTTTTAGTTGGATCCCAATAAATTAGATGAAGCTTGGGCATTAGTGGAAAATTTTGGTCCCATTTTTCCAATGCTTAGTTTTAAGTTTATGTACTTAATCAACATAATCCATTTGTATGAACTACCCCCTAAGCCACCCTCCCTAAAGAATGTCAGTAATCCAATTTTCACATTGTTCCACACATTCAAAATTTTATCTTTTGTAAAAGATATATATATATATGGTGTATAGTTGTTAAAATTTGAGGACTTAAAAATAAGGGATAAAATTATTTGATTTGCCTAATATTTCATAATTTGATAATCTACATTCAACGCTTTCATTGCCCTATCTCCCTCAATTGTCATGATAAAGTGGGCTCCACTAAAAGAGAATGATAAAAAAAAATTACATGTGTACTCTATAATACAATTCCTTCTTTCTTTTTTCTTTTTTGTTATAACTAGATTAGTAAACTATTTTATTTACAAGAGATTTTAACAGTACACTTGCCTTTAGAATTCATATAATGAAGAGGAGTTCACCAAAAAAATCATATAAGGGGTCTCCCAAACCATAAACATCACCCAAGTTGTGGATGTAACTACTTTGGTATATTTTTTGCACCTAATTAGGGAGTAGCGAATTCACCGTAGATTTTTTATAACAACAACGAATTTGTCGCTTTTCAATTTCCTTTATAATGCGAAGAAATTGGAGTTTCTTCATCTTCTCCTTCTTCTTCAATCCTCCTTTTCTTCCCTAAGGTGCTGCTCGTCCCCATCTACCTCAAAATTTTATTAGGGCCTATTTGGAGGCAAAAGAAAACACAAGAAACTAATATTTTGTAGAATATAATCTTTCATTTTTTAACGAAGAAAAACTTGCACATATGGTAACCCAAGAAAAATACTATGGTAACCCAAGAAAAATGCTAAGAAAATATCATTTTCTTTTAAAAAAAGCTCAATATTTTTTCCTATAGCTCCCCATGTAGAAAACCTTCTACAATATAAAGATCTTTTAAAATTCTAATTACAAAATGGTGGAGGTAAAGACTTTACTTCAGTAAATCTATCATGATGTATTTGTTTATATATATGATAAAGTAAAGTAAGGGTAAATGTCACATCATGTTAAAGATGAGGTAAAGTAAGGGTAAAAGTTGGATAATGTATATGGTGTAGTAAAGTGGGTAGGAATGGTAAAATAGTTTCTTTTTGTTTAACTTTACTTTATAAAATTTTCTTATAATTTATATGATAAATAAAAAGTGACTTGTGATAAAGTGACTTGTCTACATGTGTGGTAAAGTAAAATAAAGATTAATATCATGTCATTGTAAACGGTGAGGTAAAATAAGTTAGATAAAGTGCTAAAGTAAAGATTTTGCTTGATTAAATCTATCATGATGTATTTGTTTACAAATGCTAAAGTAAAGTAAAGTTAAATGTCACATAATGGTAAAGATGAGGTAAAGTAAAAGTTGGATAAGCTATATAGTGAAGTAAAGTGGGAGAGAATGGTAAAGTAGTTTTTTTTTATTTGTCTTTACTTTATCACATTTTACCGTAGTTTTATATGGTAAATCTAAAGTGACTTGTGATAAAGTGACTTGTTTACATATGTGGTAAAATGAAATAAAGATTAAAATCACATCATGGTAAAAAGCAATGTAAAATAAGGTAAAATAAGTTAAATAAAGTGGTAGTGTAAAACAAAGGCTTTACTTCACCAAATCTATTATATTGTATTTGTTTACACATATAGTAAAATAAAGTAAAGTAAAGTAAAGATAAATGTCATATTATAATCAATATGGGGTAGAGTAAAAGTTGGATAAAATATATGGTGAAGTAAAGTGGGAGGAAATGGTAAAGTAGGAATTTTTTTTTTGGTGTTTACTCTATCACATTTTACCTTAGTTTTATGTAAGAAACAAAAAGTGACTTATGAAAATGTGACTTGTTTATATGTGGTAAAGTAAAATAAAGATTAATACCATATCATGGTAAAAGGTGAGGTAAAATAAGGTGACATGAAGTATGTGGTAAAGTGAAAAAGATAGTTGAAAAGGTTTTATTTTTTATATTTAGTTTACTTACTACACTTTGCCATGATTTTACATGATATAAGAAAAGCAGCTTATAGTAAAAACAATGTGGCTGTTAAACTTTACTTTACCACACTATTTATTTATTTAAACATTATAAATTACATATGAGGACTTAATAAGAAATTATTCTAATAATCAACTTTACTTTAATCATAGCACCTTCCAAACAACTAAATTTTAAATCTGTGATATTATTCAAAAATTGCCAAACAGCAAAAATATTACAATATTTCAATATTACATTATTCTATTCTATACCTTTTATTCTTACAATATTTAAATTTATAAATATTTTATTCTATAAATATCCAAACGGGCCCTCAATTTATGTAAAATTTATTGAGAATAATAAAGTTATGTTTTGGATGTGGGTGAGGTGGAGATGAGTGGAGGTGAGAGGAGCCACTATTTATTATTAATGTTTTTAAAGACGGAAGGGAAAGAAATGATTTAAGCTTGGAGAACAAGAAATGATTTAAGCTTGGGGAAACAAATAAATATCTTTCTGTTCCTTGCCCTGTCTTTTGTCAAGTCAAAAGTGGGTGGGGGAATAACAAGGAACAAAAAAAATAAAAAAAAATAAATAAATCAATCAATCAATAAATGTCAATCTTAAGAAGAAAAATGGACCATGCATGTTGTGGAGAGGAGAAAGAGCAATTAAACTTCGACCCCATCTTATCGACTTTATTGTTAGATATTTGGATGAGATGAAGACGACGAGCAACCCAAGCCTATTTAAAATGGACGTTGTTGCCTGAATGCTAGTTTTTTAATTCAAGGCACGAACAAGATTTCCAAACGGGAACGTTTTTTTAAGTGGAGATTTGCCCATTTTTACATGCCCAAATTCTATAGTATTAATGTTGGTTGCAAAATATAGGGGTGCTCATGGGCTGGGTTGAGCAAAGCCCGGGCCCAGCCTAGATTAAAATCCATAAGTTCAGGCCCGGCCCAAGCCTGACTCTAGCCATAAGTGGTTGGCCCAAGCCCATGCCCATATAAGATCTATTAAGCCTGAGCCCATCCCATATATTAATCGGGCCAAGCCTTATTCGGGCCTGATTATTACGTATGCTTAAATTGGTCTCTAGTGGTGGCCAATATGGTTATCATGCACCAATTCCTATTTATATACACAGTTACATCCAAATGAATCCATCTCAAATAACAAAAAAAATCTTTATTATCTTCAGCCAATCAAGAACACAGTTGCTGAAGATTCCAGTCAGGGAAACCGTCTTATCTTAAGGCAGATGTCCGTGAATCCATTTGCATTTGTATGCAAGTGAAATCTATTTGAAGACATGATTCCGCTATCAATTGTTTTGGTGACTCCAAATCTTTTCCTCGGTTATTTATTTTATAGTTATTATTAGTAATCCGCATACATCAGAATCCAGCATTCAAGGCAAATTTTGGTTTATATATCTACCGACCCCCTAGCCCCTTTGTTTTAGTTAAGGTCTTACACAGTTTCTTTTGGTCATGCTGGAAGCCTCATATCTAATCTTGATGTGAATGGTTTATTGCTTTGCCAAAATATTAAGAGTTGAGTAATATCCTTTCTCTCACGCTTTTAGGCCTTCTTTCCATTTTAAGGGGAAGTGCTGCCAAAATTTTGGTTGAATTTTGCTTTTTGCACTGCTAGAGATTATCACCCTAAAGTTTTCAACTTTGAGGGTCAACATTTTAAAATGTGAAGAATGAAAATGGGATATCTTCTGAAACTCATGAAGATCCTCTATGCTTGAACCAAAGCGTGCCCCAAGCATGTGGAGATACGCTCGCTGGTACCTACGGAAAAGGGCCAAGGAATTATGGGAAGTATTAATCAAGGAATATGCCACTGAGGATGTAGGTACCTAAAAAAATCTATAGAACAATTTCTAGATTTCCAAATGAAAAAAAGAAAATATGTGATTGTACAATTGAGAGATTTCCAGAAAATAATTCATAAAGTTCAAACTGAGGGAATGAAATCACCTAAACAATTTATAGTAGACAGTACTATTCGTACACTCCCACCATCATAGAAAGACTTTGGCATTACCCTAAAACAAAAAAAACAAAAAAAAATAGATGAAGCTAGAAGTTCTCATCACCCGACTTAGAATCTAAGAGTATCACCAAGAGTGTGACACCAAGAGTAAGGTTTCTGAACATGTGGGGAAGGCTAATCTCACCAAGACCAAAGCTAAGAATAAAAGGCCCAAAAGTAACATGACCAAAGCCAAGAAAAGTCAAAAGAAAAATCAAGACCAAGCTTCGACGCCCCGCAAAGACATATATAAAAAAAAAGATGTTGAATGTTTTGTATGAGGGAAAAAGGATAATTATGAAAATGAATGCCGCCAAAAAAAGGGAATCAAAGGCATGAATCAAGCCAATCTCATTATAAGGTCCAAACCTGAATTAATCTCAAATTATAATAATTAATCTTGTTTTATCTTAATTAATGCTTTTTTAGGCTAATTCAACTCAAATCTAGTTGGGTTTGGGTCATAGATAGGTAGTTGGATCCAATTTGAGCCTTAATTAGGTAATTAAGGACCTTCATGTAATTTAGAGCTACATAGATAACATCATTTTGGCACCACATTAATTGCATCATGTGTATTTTATCTTGTGGATCAACTTTTGTATTGGGCCCAGCTAGATTTGGATCCATCTTGGCCCAACTAAGGTCCCATATGACTCAAACTGTAATTTCCTCAAAATAATGGACTTGCATGCAAAATTCTAGAAAATTTGATTTAAAAAGGAACAAACTATTGTTCCCTTTTCATGTCCCTCTTATCTCCTTGCTGAGTTTCTTCCTTTCACTCTCCTTCCATCTCTTCTTCAATGCTGGGAGCTGGAAATTGATCTTAGAGTTGTTGCATATTAAAGCCAAGGCTCCCATTGTCCTTCTCATTATCTTTTTGCTTGTCTTCTCCATTAGAACCTCTTAATCCCATCTCCTCTTCTCCTCTACAGCCCTTTAAGGTGAGGGGTCCATCATTATTTTGTTTCTTGAGTTCAAATGAGTCAAGAAGACTCAAATAAGTAGCATGCATGCATTTCATACTCAATTCACCCATTGCATGTCTTTGTATGAAGTAGGATCATCTTCTTTTGAGGCTTTCTCCATTATCAAACTGAGGGAGAAGTTAATTTGGGTAAAGCACTAAGATGAGGGAAGTACAAGAGTCTATATTGCTACATGCATGTTTGATTTATATTGATTCTTGAAGTACTCATCTCTAAATGCAAATTTACAACTCTTCACCCCTCGAATTAAGAATATGTGATGATTTGGAATAATAATGTCTAAGTTTATGAAATAATGATGAGATGTGGGTTTAGAAAGATGCATGCTAATAGTTTGGAGCAAAAAGAATACCACGTTGAACCCAATTGAAGGAGTTCTATATATAGTTAAACCACTATACCAACACGGCTTCAGAAATTCTGAAGCTTACGGCTAAGCCGTAGGTATACTACGCCTCAAAATCCAAAGAGTCAAAATCCAAACTTGCTCTACAGTTAAGCTCATGGTCAAGCCATGAATTGCACTATGGCTAAACTGTAGCTTAGTCGTGGCTAAGCCGTAAGCCAACCACGACTAAGCAGTAGGCTTAAACGTGGCTTAATCATGTCTACATGAAAATAAATAAATAAATAAAAAGAAGCCAAGGCTAAGCCATAGACTATCTATAGCTATGCAGCAGTCTATCCACTGCCAAGCTGTAAGAACCCTGAAAACTTAGGAAAATTTATGACATTTGGTAAACCATGTAGGGCCTTACAGATGATACATTTACCTCAAACTCATAGCCCAACGGTAATTAAATACTAAGAAGGAAGAGTGTTGAGTTGTCACTCATTCCTTCATGATTTTCCAAATGGTTTCCGCAGTTACGTCATGGGTGTAGGCATAAGAAAAGGTGTCCATTGCTTACACACTATAACACTAAATCTTTCTATAACATATCTACACCGGATGTTTTATGAATACATCGTATTGAATGACCACAGAAACACGGATTATCTAGTATAGGGTTAGCTAGTAAACATCCTTGTTACTCACTCAATCCATATGCATTCATATTGATTAAGTAAACATTGCCCTCAACATGATCAAATTATGTAACCATTTTTCTCGGTGAACCTTGAGGCAAGATCAGAGATAGAGCTTCTACTGAGCATGCACCCATGAGCTAAAATAAGGGTAACTAGAGTTGAGAGGGTTCGAGCTCTAACAGCTCATTTAAGTGTACATTGTTTGAATGACAGTTGTTTCATTTCAATTATTATTCTTATGACTAAATACGAACTCAAGGCTGGTATATGTTTCTGTATAAGAATAAATCGATCGCTACGTATGATAAGTAAGAATTCCGATCAACCTTGATGCATAGAGTTGGCACCACTTAGCTTGTACCTGTAGGAGGTTCGACGGGACAAAATGAGGGTATTATATATGTTCCCTACTGTAATAGTTATATGAAGAGTTGGTCGGCGATCTTGGGGTAGCTAGATGGGCTTGGCTCAACCACTAGTGATTTCCCACAGTATGATGTGCTCTCCTCAGAGAGAAGCTAGCCATGTGATGCCAACTAGTATGTTATTATATTTCTGTTTATGATTCATTACTCATGCTTATTCACATGCACAACATGCCTAACTTCTGATTATTGCTATCTTTTAATCAATATGTTTCTAATTTATTTGATACATCATGATAGTCTTATGTGCTATATATTTACTAAATTGTCGTGTTAATAGTGTTACCATTGGTGTTACAGGTACAGAACCCAATGCAAGTACGGCAGTTGACATACTCTCGAAAGGAGCCCCAACGGTCCCTCGGGGTATAAATGAGTGGAATGAGGATAACGTCTTATATTAGCCGTTCTACGAAGAGCAACATGGGTTGTGTTTTGGAGTTGTCTTAGGATATAGCCATGCTTGGTTATGGTTTAATCACATTATTTTGGAGTCCTAGTTAGGGGACATGACATTCATTGATGATAAATATGTTATGTATCTCAGTATTGTGTGCATGTGGATGATTTATTAGTGGACTTTGGTTTATGTTAATGAATTAATGAATGCAGTTTTTGTTAATGCCTATGATGAATTACAGGGTATTCTCCAAGTTTCTACTTAATTATACAAGTGATCATTACGTGTATATGGATCTTCCTCATGTACCTCTGTAATCTCCCTTGTAGTGGTTCGTACGTATTTTGACACGGCATAAATTGCCACAAGCTATGTGTGTCGCACCTCAGGATTCCACTTAAATCCCCAAATCTTAAGTTCGGGGTGTGACACTCGTGGAGAACTTTATGGTGGTTGTGACAGAGGTGAACCTTGTGAGCAACTAAAGAGACTAGTAGGTTGACACTAGTGCAACCTGACACAGCTGTAGTGACAGAAGTGCATTCCTCTCCTTTGAATAGGTAAGAGATAGTCAAGAACTCTACATGGGAAACTCTAAACCTAACATGGAAAACTCCTCAAAGGCCAAAGTAATTGGTCAGGGAAAAGTGGTTTTACACCTTTTATCCAACAAGTTTCTGACTTTAACCGAAGTGCTACATGTACCATATGTACACAACAACTTGGTGCCTGGTTCTGTGTTAAACAAAAATGGCTTTAAAATGGTGTTTGAAGTAGATAAACTTGTAATTGTTAAGAATGAAGTTTTTGTAGGAAAATGTTATGTTACTAAAAGTCTTTTCAAGCTAAATGTAAATTCTATTAGTAATAGAGCTTCAACTTTTGCTTCTATTCTTGGATTTTCCAGTATGCTAGATTGGGTCATGTGAATTTCTCTTTTATGAAGAAAATGATGGATTTAGGTTTGCTTTCAAAAACTGATTTTCAACCTAGCTCATATGAAATTTGTGTTCAGTTAAAATATTCTAGAAAAGATTTCGAAAGTGTTGAAAAATGTTTTCAACTATTAGGTTTGATTCACAGTGATATCTATGAGTTAAATGATATTATCACAAAAGGTGGTAAAATGTATTTTATTATTTTCATAAATGATTTTTTCAGATTTTGTTATGTATATTTACTTTAATATAAATATGAAGCATTAGAAAAGTTTAACCTCTGCAGACTTGAAGTTGACAAGCAACTGGTCAAAAAGATTAAAACTTTGAAATATAATCAAGGAGGTGAACACTTATTCAATGAATTCATTGATACTTGTAACTCCTTAGAAATAATTCATGAAGTGACAGCACTCTACTCCCTATAACAAAATGGTGTAACTGAAAGGAAGAACAGAACATTAGTTGAAATAGTGAATTTAATGTTAAATAGTTCTGGACTACCTAAGAAATTATTGGGAGGAGGCTCTTCTGATAGTCTGTCACATTTTGAATCATATTCCCTTCAAAAAGACTAATAAAACTCCATATGAGTCATGGAAAGGTAAGACCCCTAACTTGGAATGGTGTTTCCACTCATTATGATGTAAATGTCAAACTGTCTAAGAACAAAGGAGAAAGTGTATCTCAATTAGACTACTCCAAAGCAATTGGATGTCTTATGTATATCATGACTTGCATTAGACTTGACATTGCATATGCAGTAAGCAAATTAAGTAAGTACACTAGTAATCCCGGTAACAAGCAGCGGACAACTGTGATTTGGGTATTTAAATACATGATGAGAATCAATTATTATGGTTTGCACTATGAGAGATATCCTGCTATACTTGAAGGATAAAGCGATGCTAACTGGATATCCGATTATGAGGAATTGAAGTCCATAGGTGGTTATATATTTATCCTTAGTAATGCAGTCATCTCTTGGAAAAAAAAAACAATCATGAACTTCTTGATCCACAATGGATGTAGAGATTATTGGCATTGCTTAAGCCAGTGAAAAGGCCGAATGGCTAAAAAATCAATGAATAGATATTCCTTTATGGAATAAACATGTTCTAGCCATAACACTGCATGGAGACTCCAAATCTACAATTGACAAGGCAAACAATAAAGTATACAATGAGAAATTTAGACACATACATCTGAGGCATAATCTCATGAGACAATTACTCAATGAAGGAGTAATCACATTTTTTTTTGTGAGATTAATGGAAAAATTAGCTGATCCACTAAAGAAAGACTCGTTAGAGATCGAGTACTTTCTACATCGAGGGGAATGGGACTTAATCCTATTAAGGAATAGTTACCAATAATGGAAACCCAACTTATTTGATTGGAGATCCCAATGGGAAAAATGAAGTTATTATTTGGTGGTACTGGCGGGGCAAAACCCTGGAAAATGTGTACATACCCGTTCCTATGATGTGAATTGTTCATAACCTGTATAAACAATTAGTAAAAACTATACATCTTTTATAAGCGGAATATTGTATAGGAACATCCTTGATAGAGTATACTTATATGAGTGTGAAAGTCAGGCTACTGTCAGGCTCTTCTTTTGGAGCGCTCATGAATACTGGGATACACAAAGCCATTAATGTGCACGGTTCAGTTAGGAATCCCTTAAACCTTGAGGGCATTTGTGTACTATGTACGATTTACTAGATAAACTCTTGGTTCAAGAACCTAGTTCACCATAGAGTTTTGGTTTTTCAAACATAACTATACTAAGTGAAGGTTCAAGACTTGTTCACCTTCATTTATGCGTGGTTTCATATGCATGACTTGCAGTAGCATCTTTCTATTCCTTTGTTTTATTTTTGTGCTTTAATGTGTGGGGATTGTTAGATTTGGGTGTACATTAAGCACAAGTTTCCCCACCTTTAGTTCATGCCTCATTTACTCGTCTTTAGCAACCTTTGTCCCACATTTTTATTTACTACTTCTTTTATATGGTTTATTAATGTTTTCATCATAGCTTATAGTGTTAAGTTTTTTAGTGGTTATCGTGGTGGTTAGCACACGTGCAGGCAAAGGCTACCTATGCCATGTTGTCTAGCCAATTGGTCGTACTATGATGTGGTGGTTGTGCATGTGAGTAGGTGAGCATGGGCCTAGGCTGTGCTCGAGGTGTGGGTTAGGCCTGTCCACGCTGGGCCTGTTTGTTGGGTGGCTCAGGTTTGGCCTTGCCTCACGCGTGTATTTTTTTTTTTAGGAGGTGGATTCAGATTCAGATCCACTTGTTAGCAGCATGCATGTATTTCCATGTGACCGTAATCGTAACGTCTCTCTGCATTAATGTAGAGATATATTGTGTTGATCGTTTCGCAAGAGTTACATCTCACTGGTGAATGCGAAAGGTATAACTCTCTCTTGGCTGCCTCTCCAAGAACCCATAAATGGGTTCCGAAGAGTGCTTTTCTTCACAACTCAGATCTGCATCTCTGCGAGAGAACTTTCTGCAAAAAGGCTTTCTTCCCTGCTTCTTCTTTTGCGAGAGAGACACTTGTCTGTTCAATTTCTTCCTGCGTAAAAGGTTCTCTGATTTCATATTCTTCTTTCTCTCTCAATTTGGTTCATTGTAGCTGTAAGTCTGCAAAAGTAGTCCCTTTGGGATTCGAGTACTCTTCAGTTAATTGAGTGCATAGTTACTGGAAATTCCATCAGGGAAGCCGTCTTGTCCTGGGGCAAACATCTGTGAGTCTATCTGCATCTGTGTAGGGTGAAATCTACCTAAACAAAGCGGCTCTATAGACGTGATTCGGCTACCACTTGTTTTGGTGATTCCTAACCTTTTCTTTAGTTATTTATTTCGCAGTTATTATCAGTAATCTGCATATACTGGAATCCAACAATGATTTAGTAAATGAAATGATTTTAAATTATTTATTACTTCCATATCAACCAACTGATTTCATATCTTTTAGTTGGATCCCAATAAATTGGATGAAGCTTGGGCATTAGTGGAAAATTTTGGTCCCATTTTTCCAATGCTCAGTTTTAAGTTTACTTAATCAACATAATCCATTTATACGAACTACTCCCTAAACCACCCTCCCTAAAGAATGTCAGTGATCCAATTTTCACATTGTTCCACACATTCAAAATTTTATCTTTTGTAAAAGATATATATATGGTGTATGGTTGTTAAAATTTGAGGACTTAAAAATAAGGGATAAAATTATTTGATTTGCCTAATATTTCATAATTTGATAATCTACAGTCAACGCTTTCATTGCCCTACCTCCCTCAATTGTCATGATAAAGTGAGCTCTACTAAAAGAGAATGATAAAAAAAATTACATGTGTACTCTATAGTACAATTCCTTTTTTCATTTTTTTTTTGTTATAACTAGATCAGTAAACTATTTTATTTA
This sequence comes from Sextonia rubra, assembly GCA_037013555.1. Taxonomy (NCBI): domain Eukaryota; kingdom Viridiplantae; phylum Streptophyta; class Magnoliopsida; order Laurales; family Lauraceae; genus Sextonia; species Sextonia rubra. Next base: position 80,466,211 of record JASUAD010000001.1, read on the forward strand.
GCTACCAAATCCACAAGAGATTTTAACAGTACACTTGCCTTTAGAATTCATATAATGAAGAGAAGTTCACCAAAAAAATCATGTCACGGGTCCCCCAAACTATAAACATCACCCAAGTTGTGGGTGTGACTGCTTCGGTACATTTTTTGCACCTAATTGGGGAGTAGCGAATTCGCCGTAGATTTTTTATACCAACAGTGAATTTGTCGCTTTTCAGTTTCCTTTATGACGCAAAGAAACTGGAGTTTCTTCATCTTCTCCTTCTTCTTCAATCCTCCCCTTCTTCCCTAAGGTGCTGCTCGTCCCCATCTGCCTCAAAAATTTATTAGGGCCTATTTTGAGGCAAAAGAAAACATAAGAAACTAATATTTTGTATAATATAATCTTTCATTTTTTAAAGAAAAAAAACTTGCACATATGGTAACCCAGGAAAAATACTAAGAAAATATGATAACCCACGAAAAATACTAAGAAAATATCATTTTCTTTTAAAAAAATGCTCAATATTTTTTCCTATAGCTCTCCATGTAGAAACTTTCTACAAGATAAAAATCTTTTAAAATTGTAATTATAAAATGGTAGAGGTAAATACTTTACTTCACTAAGTCTATCATGCCGTATTTGTTTACATATATGATAAAGTAAAGTAAAGGGAAATGTCACATCATGTTGAAGATGAGGTAAAGTAAAAGTTGGATAATGTAAATGGTGTAGTAAAGTGGGTAGGAATGGTAAAATAGTTTCTTTTTGTTTGACTTTACTTTATAATATTTTCTTGTAATTTATATGGTAAATAAAAAGTGACTTGTGATAAAGTGACTTGTTTACATGTGTGGTAAAGTAAAATAAAGATTAATATCACATCCTAATAAACGGTGAGGTAAAATAAGTTAGGTAAAGTGGTAAAGTAAAGATTTTGCTTTACTAAATTTATCATGATGTATTTGTTCACATATGATAAAGAAAAGTAAAGTTAAATGTCACATAATGGTAAAGATGAGGTAAAGTAAGAGTTGGATAAGCTATATAGTGAAGTAAAGTGGGAGGGAATGGTAAAGTAGTTTTTTTTATTTGTCTTTATTTTATCAAATTTTACCGTAGTTTTATATGTGAAATCTAAAGTGACTTGTGTAAAGTGATCTGTTTACAGATGTGGTAAAATAAAATAAAGATTAAACCACATCATGGTAAAAAGCAATGTAAAATAATGTAAAATAAGTTAAACAAAGTGGTAGTGTAAAATAAAGGCTTTACTTCACCAAATCTATTATGTTGTATTTGTTTACATTTATAGTAAAGTAAAGTAAAGTAAAGTAAAGTAAAGTAAAGATAAATGTCATATCATGATCAATATGGGGTAGAGTAAAAGTTGGATAAAGTATATGGTGAAGTAAAGTGGGAGGAAATGGGAAAGCAGAATTTTTTTTTTGGTCTTTACTTTATCATATTTTACCCTAGTTTTATGTAGTAAATAGAAGGTGACTTATGAAAAAGTGACTTATTTATTTGTGGTAAAGTAAAATAAAGATTAATACCACATCATTGTAAAAGGTGAGGTAAAAGAAAGTGAGATGGAGTATGTGGTAAAGTAAAGTGAAAAAGAGAGTTGTAAAGGTTTTATTTTTTGTATTTATTTTACTTACTACACTTTACCATGATTTTACATGATAAAAGAAAAGCAGCTTATAGTAAAAACAATGGTGCTATTGAACTTTACTTTACCACACTACTTATTTATTCAAACACTATAAATTATATATATATACACTTAATAAGAAATTATTCTAATAATCAACTTTACTTTAATCATAGCACCTTTCAAACAACTAAATTTTAAATCTGCAATATTATTCAAAAATTACCAAACAGCAAAAATATTACAATATTTTAATATTACATTATTCTATTCTATACCTTTTTATTCTTACAATATTTAAATATATAAATATTTTATTTTGTAAATATCCAAACGAGCCCTCAATGTATGTAGAATCTATTGAGAATAATAAGTTATGTTTTGGATGTAGGTGAGTTAGAGATGAGTGGAGGTGAGAGGAGCCATTATTTATTATTAATTTTTTTAAAGACGAAAGGGAAAGAAATGATTTAAGCTTGGGGAATAGGAAATGATTTAAACTTGGTGAAAAAGATAAATATCTTTCTGTCCCTTCCCCTATATTTTGTGAAGTTAAAAGTGGGGTGTGGGAATAACAAGAAACAAAAAATAAATAAATCAATCAATCAATCAATAAATGTCAGTCTTAAGAAGAAAAATGGACCATGCATGTGGTGGAGAGGAGAAAGAGCAATTATACTTCTACCCCCATCTTATCGATTTTTACACGCCCAAATCCCATAGTATTAATGTTGGTTGCAAGAAATAGGGGTGCTCATGGGCCAGGCTGAGTAAAGCCCATGCCTAGCCTAGATTAAAATCCATATGCCTAGGCCTGGCCCAAGCCTGACTCGAGCCATAAGTGGCTGGCCTAGGCCCATGCCCATATAAAATCTATTAAGCCCGAGGTCATTTCATATATTAATCGGGCCAAGCTTTATTCAGGCCTAATTATTAAGTATGCTTGAATTGGTCTCTAGTGGTGGCTAATATGGCTATCATACACTAATTACTATTTATACACAAGGTCACGTTCAAATAAATTCATCTTAAATGAAAAAAAGCTTTATTAAAAGTGATTGCAATTTTTACATAAAGTTATCTTTTCTGTTCTTTGAATTTATATTGCCTCTAGTTTTAATAAAAGCATATGACTCATTAACAAAATATAACTACGTTATGCAACCAATGAACATCAGTTTAGTATAAACCAATTAGAATGAATATTGTTTATCTTTTGAATAGTGTTCTTTGATAAATAATTTTTAAAATTCCTACTATGAAGATTTGCATGTAACATAAAAAGCATCATAAAGGGAAGTTACAACTTAATCCACTCATTCAGGCCGGGCCGGGCCTTGAGTTTGCTACCACTTAACTCCAAGCCCAGCCCAATTATTTATACCCAAGGCCCAAGTCTAGGTAAAAGCAGGCTAGGCTTGGTCAAGCTCAAGCCAGCCCAGCCCACGAGCATCTCTAGCAAAAAAAACAAGGAGAAAGCTGACAAAAAGAAATCAGGGAAGAAGGAGAGGGTTTAAAAAACCCCAATTTCTTTGGGGTAAGCGGCATTAGGTGAAAAAAAAAAAAATTTGCTGGAGTGGCCACGTGCAATTGCAGACCCCCAATCCCACGTCCCAAGTTCAATTTGTTATCCCTCGGTGTATGTTTCCTACCCCAAGCTTTTATAAGCCATCGAGAAAGCTACAATAATGCACAGTACACTAGGCCTATTTACCCGGGCTTTCATACAGTTGTTGTCCAAACCACATATCATGTATAGCTACCTGCCTACCACCACCCTAAGTACATCTTCCCTAGCCATCTCCTCCACCACACCCCCACCCCACAAGCCATGGCTGCAAACCCTTTGTGCAAGGCGATCTTCTCTATCGTGCTCCTCTCCATATTGTGCATCCGACGTGCACGAAGACAAAAGCTCGCAGCTCTTAAGCGACCACCTTGGGTGGCCATCCACACCGTCCATCTACGACTTGGATGATGTAGACGAGTAGGAGGTTACTCTACTGGCGTAGGCACTGCTACATTTCCTATGCTGTTCTCTTAGCTGGCAGAATCCCTTGCCCACCTCGCTCTGGAAGATCTTACTACACCCACAACTGTCACAAGCGAAGGGTTTCGGTCTTGAAACGGGGATGGTGGAGAGGGGGGCTTGGGCTATGGGCTAGGGGCTCATTTACAACTATAGTAATCTTTTGGAATCCCATGGGGTCCACTACCCCCAATAGAACCAATGTGGGTATGCCCTAGACACTTGTGGCCACGCAGACGGAGGCACAGCTTAGATGAAGTTTATGATTTTGGGGACCTTAGATAATTTTTTTTTGGTAAAATCCATTATCAATAATGAAGCATTTGGATCATAATTTGACGGCCCACTGAAGCTGAGAAAGAAACATATCTTACAACATAGGCCTTTTAACAAATCTCTCAAAATGCATGACAAATTAGGACAAGAAATATGAACTCTCAGCTGTTTCTATTCATGTAAATATATATGATAAACGGTTTAGATAATGAATTAGTTGCCATTAGAATAAAAAAATAAAGAATTTTATGGACCCCACTGAAGGGAAAAAAAAAACAAGGTACCGTCTAAATCACTGTTCAAAAACCATATCAGCACCTGCTGCATTAGGTGGCCTGATACGGTTTCCTGGTCGCGCAGATATGAAAAACCAAGCTGTGAAAATGGGCTCAGTCATGCATAATTTTCTCACCCAATTTATGCACGTAAATCATTTATTTATGCAAACAAAAGTGATCATCCGTAGCATAGATTACACATCACAATCTCCGTCTTTCCATAAGAATTACTATTCCTTTCTACCCTTTCCACTTATATCATCTGTATTACCTGTAGAGGTTACATACAGTACACATCAAAATCTCTGTCTTTCCAAAAAAAAAAAAATGACAATCCTTCGTGCCCTTTCCACTTACATCTGTAATCTATTACTTCGTGTACTTTCCTTGATGACCAAACTACCCTTCCTCACTCCTCACCTTTCCCCCTCCCAGGCTTTCTCCGCTCCATTGTGCGTCCAATATCACGCCTTGTTCGCTGCACGTCCACGCGAAAAAAGCCATGTCCGAACGAAGCCACAAGTCAAAGAAAACCTCACACCAGATCCCACTCTCCTTCCCTCCTCACTCTCCAAACTCCTCCACCTCCCAATTCCCCAAAATGCCCCGCAAATCCCTACTAAAACCCACTCTTGCCACTGCCCTTGCCCTCTTCTCCCTCTTTGCCTTCTTCAACACCTCCTCCTTCTCTAACCCTAACCCTAACCCTAACCCCAGCCTCAATTCCGTTTCTTATTTCTCCGTTCCCGCCAAAAGCTCTTCTCCCGCCAAAATCTACGTCTACGATCTGCCGCGGAAATTCACCTACGGCGTGATCGAGAGCTACGTGGCCGCGCGCGGCGACACCCCGAAGGCCCCCCTCAAGTACCCCGGCCACCAGCACTCCGCCGAGTGGTGGCTGTTCTCGGATCTGATGCGGCCCGACCGGCCGGGCTCCGCGGTGGTGCGGGTGGCCGAGCCCGAGGAGGCGGATCTGTTCTACGTTCCGTTCTTCTCGTCCCTGAGCCTTGTGGTGAATCCGATACGGCCGGTGGCGGGGCTCGGGGCGGGCGAGGTTTATAGCGACGAGGAGAGGCAGGAGCAGCTGGTGGAGTGGTTGGAGAAGCAGGTGTATTGGAGGAGGAATTTGGGGAGGGATCATGTGTTTGTATGCCAGGATCCGAATGCGCTTTACAGGGTCGTGCATCGGGTGAAGAATGGGGTGCTGCTGGTGTCGGATTTCGGGCGGTTGAGAGGCGATCAGGCGTCGCTGGTTAAAGATGTGATCTTACCGTATTCGCACCGGATTAATTCATATAATGGGGATGTTGGGGTGGAGAAGCGGAGCGTGCTGCTGTTTTTCATGGGGAATCGGTACCGGAAAGAGGTAAAGCTTCTGTGATTTTGTTTATAGGCTTTTGTTGCAGTTAGATTGGAGAATTCCTTGTTGCTGAATTTGCTTCATTGATGTATTGTGTGGGTCGAATGACAAAAAATGTCGTTGAAATCTTGTCTTTCAGCTCCAGCTGCAATGGTAATTGGTAAGGTGTACCCTTTGTTGGAAGGGGAGGGATGTTGGTTTAAACCTGTGTAGGTTGTGCTTGTACTTCATACAGGTAGTCCTCATTGCTGCTTGGGCAACGCATTAGAAAAAAAATTGTTGATGTTTAAATGTAGGTAATGATATCCAACAATGCGTAGACTACGATTACAGGATGCGATTTAATTTTTTTGAACAGGTACAGTTTAAGCATGACAAAATACAAAGACGGAGTTACAGTGCTTTAATTTTATTTGAGTCCATGGTTGTTGTTGACATTGAATTGTCCAGAGACTTTTTTTTTTTTTTTGCTGTTTAATTGGAGAATTCCTAGTTCAAATTCACCAACTTTGTCCTAAACTCATTGAATTTATTCTTTCAGCACTAGACGCAATGAAAGGGCATACCCATTTTATGAAAGGCAGGGATGTGGAATCAAACCTGCAGGTTAAGCTTGTGCTCCCTGATGTAGATAGCCCTCATTGCTGCTTGGGCAATGCATTGAAAAATAACTTTGACCTTTGATTTTAGTTAAGGATCTTCAACAATTCTTATTAACCATTAAAGGAAAAAAGCAAATCACAATTTAGTCTTTTGGAACTTCAAACAAATCAATAAACAGTGATGAGATTACAATACGCTATATTTATTGGAGTTGTGATTATTGATGGAATTGATATCTTCATAGCTGTTCATGTCGTTTTATTGTCAATTTGCTTACAGGATCTTAAGTTATGGCTATTGATGTTGTTCCTGTAGTTGTTAGTATTATTATTTAATTATTTATTTAGCATACTATATGGGCACAACTTAACAATTGAGTTTAGAAAAACTTTTAAATATTTTTGATCAGGTGGTTGCTTGATTTTGTTGAATAAATGCTACATCTTAGTTTTTTGTGGAGATTTTTATTTGATCAAGGTGGCTATCACTACCAGCACTGTTTTTTTACTGATCACATTAGAGCTTTTATTCTATAGGCATTCTTTTGGAGTTTCTGTGTTGGTGATGTATCTCTATGCTAGTTATTGATCTCAATCTTCGTCGTAGATAGTTAAGCTAATGATCTTTTTGAAATTTAGGGGGGGAAGATCCGTGACACACTCTTTAACATTCTTGAGAATGAGAAAGATGTCGTAATAAAACATGGAGCACAGTCAAGGGAAAGTCGGCGAATGGCCACACAGGGGATGCACTCATCCAAGTTCTGTTTACATCCTGCTGGAGACACCCCTTCGGCCTGCAGACTATTTGATGCTATAGTGAGCTTATGCATTCCAGTGATAGTCAGCGACTATATTGAGTTGCCTTTCGAAGATGTCATAGACTATAGAAAAATTGCAGTATTTGTTGATACAGATACTGCTGTACAGCCTGGATACTTAACTTCAATGCTGAGGGAAATAAGCCAAAATCGGATTTTGCAATATCAACAGGAGCTTAAAGCGGTATGTATTTTGCTGACAATATATTTCTACATTCTTTCTCGTGCACTTTAGATTAGTGAACTTTCATTTCTAGAGTCCAGATAGCAAGTTATCTCTATTTTACAGGTATTATGGAACTTATGAAAACCTGATGCACCATATTTGTGTTCACAGCATTTCTTAAGTTGTTGTTCAACATGTTATGCTTTACGTATATTTTGTGATATATTCTGACAAATTTGATATTTTGATTGAACATAAATGTTTTCTATTTTACTATTCTTGGTCTTTATGGTTATCCCTTTTTTCAAGTGAAAACAGGGTCAGCTGAAAATTTGAGTCCAATATTTGACAGAGAAAATTTGTTTAATTTGCGTCCCCAAAAAAATAGAAATATATGATTTGCCAACTGTGTAACTGGTGTGGCTGGCCCCAATGGTGATGTGGACAAAATTGGAATGCCGATTCAGCTGTGTGATTATCATGCATTTGCTGAAGATCTATAATCTCTTTAATACAATGTATGGAACAGTTGATGCAGAACGGGCCCACAAGTGGTCCCCATTCAAGATAGCTTAGGAATATTTTTATTTTAATTAGAAGTTTTCTAATTGAATTGTAAGTAGGGTAGTTTCCTATTTTACTATGCTTTCTAGACCCTAAGTTTGCTTTTTTTTTTTTTTTAATCTAAATTGCATTGTAGAACTCTTTTATTCAGACTTGGTTATTGAATAGAATTGTGGTTTCATCCCTAAAGAGGTGCGTCCTTGTGTTGAAGTCTTTGTGGAGCAAGGATGAAAATATCGGTAGCGGCGGGCGTAGCGGCTTGCCATTAAAATGCTACATAATGGCATAACAGTACGATTTGAAAAAATCATAAAAAAATTGAAAACAATTTCATAAAATCCAGAATATTGGAAAATGATAGACTATATGTTTTTCTTGCAAAAGTAACTAAGATAAGGGGCCGTAGCAATCCCATCATTGCATGAGGTCCTATATCGCTGTATTAATAGAAAATAATATTACTGATCATTTTTTTTTCACATGTATTCATATCGCCTACTTTTGTTAAGTTGCTAACTAATAAACTAATGGAAGGCATATATATATATATAAAACTATGTGATGAAGAAATATCATCAAAATAAATAATGTATTGAACTTGAAGTCAAGACTCAAGACTTTTGGAACTTAGGAGTGCAATAGTAAATACTAAATAGTGAATAGTTAATACTCAACACTCAACAGTCAGCAATCAATACAACAATGTAGAATAACATAATAATTAATAGCTTCATAAAAAGAGCAATCCACTTAAAGAGTAGAGTTTTTGAAAGACCTCAGTTTGTCGGCTCTAATATCAAAGGGAATGTTAAGTAGGGTATATAATTTCATTGTCCTCATCCCCAAATTTGTTATCATTTGTAGTGTCACTACCATGTTGAATTTAATATTGATGGGCATAGGGATCCTGGAATGAAAAGAAGGCCTCATAGGAACTTGAGGAGGTGGATATCTATATTGAGTTTCACCATAGTCATCATATGAGTAGGACCCTGATAAAGGCTCCATTTTTCGGTGTCTGCTAGGACATTACCTAGAGAAGATCCCTTGAGAGAAACACTTTGCATCAATTTCAATTTAGTGAGATCCTATGTGTGTGTGTGTGTGTGTGTTTTTTTTTTTTTTTTTTCTTTGTTCTTTCAAGCATAGAAGGGTAGAAGAGTTGCAAAAAAAAAAATGTTGTCTGGGGAGAAGAAGTAAAAAAATAAGCTTTTCTATGTTTTTCAAAAAAATTTGAAAAATAGGTATTAATCACACTTCGTGGTGGTCCTGTAGCGGATCATAGCGGCCGCTACGAAAGATATTGGCGCTATTTTGGTCCATGCTGCGGACATGAGTTGAAGTATTGTGAAATGGAGGGGGTGACGCGGGGTGTGCAAGGGTAAAAGATGAACATAGAGGGAAAAATTGGGCTCTCACCAAAGTTCTAACTGGAGGGGTTGGAGATGTTGAGGACAACTCTTAAGAAAACTTGGGAAAGATCCCAAAACACTTAGATTTATTGATCATTAATAACTAACTGAATAGCCAAAGAGGCTTTACATTGTTTAATAGAGAAATGATTAACCCAAAGACTAATCTTAACTATTAAAATAATCCTATGGTTAAGATTTAAACATTCACTTAGAGACAACTTAAAGCATAAATAAGGAAATAAAATCCTAAATAAACTAAGATAGGTGGGATGGGCCCAAAGGTGGGTCGACTCACGAGGATCCATGAGTTTGTCCTGCATCAATTATCCCCTTCTTAGAGAAAACTTGACCTCGAGTTTTGTAGTTGTCCTCCAAGATAAAAAATCCAAAGTGTAAACTTCTGAGTTGTTTGATTTTCATTTGTTGTGCATGGCTTGAAGGCTAATCTCAAATTTCTCGGGTTCAATATGGTCTTCCACTTAGAAGTAAAAGGGATATGTTGCTTCTGATTTTTTACTTCAGCATTGATATGTGATTTGACTGTTAGAAGCATCAATTGTTGGCTTTGAACTACTAGACTACAATCTTCTATTGTCAATAGTCTTCCCCAAAGATGAAATCAATGTGAGGGACAACAATGAGTTGCACAATTTTTTCAGCATTGGCCATTTCAACCTTTTCACCACTAGCCTTCTCTTCGGTTGAGACGGGCTTTTCTAATTATGGTTCTACATTCATATCCATTGGATTTTTAGGTTGATTGCTAACCATATCCAACTCTTCAATTTTATTGATCGCTTGTGTCTGTTGATCAACACTGTCCAAAGAAGGCAATTTGGAGACAGCTGTAGTGGTGGAAGCTTTTGGATTTTCTTCTGAAGCAATGTTCATATTGAACTTATGGTGATCTCCAATATCACAATGACGAGACCTCACAATTTTCTCAATGGATGTAATGATTTCCTCATCTTGCTCATTCTATTTCTACTGTAAAGCCATCATTTGCTCAAACATGTCTTGCATTTGCTTGGCAAACTGGTCTAAGATAGCATTGAATTGGAAGGAGGCTTGAATTGGCTCCTCAACATCAGTCTCGATTTCATTTGCCACGGTTTTCACAACATGCACTTTTGTGGTTTGCAAAGATTTTCCCACTTGAGACTTGGAGTCATGCATGCGAGACCAACTTAGCATATTCTCAACCCGAATTGCTTCTCTACGTGCCTTATACTTGGTTTGACAGTCTTCCATGGTTCCCAATGTACTTGGCCTCAAACCTTTGAGAAGCCCAAGTACAGAATGTTGCTTATTCTCCTCTAATCTGCATGCTCTTTGCAACCATGAAAATTGATCAAAATACCCATCAACTGTCAAATTTCCTTGCCTCAAATTAAGGATTTTCTTAAAGAAAGTTTCATTTTCATACTACCATGATCTGTATTTCTTTTTATACAAAATCCTTTAAAGTTGATCATCCTAATCATCTTTTTCCAATTTCACATTGACTTGATGTGAAAGGGATTTCAAATTTAATGCTTGTAAAATAAATCAACCTGACTTGGTTTGTAGATCAGAAAGACTAGAATGTGCAGGTGAAGACAAATTGCTGATCAAACTTTAGATGATCAAAATATTACAATGCAAAAATAATGGCTGAGATTGAATTGACTACGGGCCCTTGATTGATCAAATTTGCACTTTGGCTGGGATCTGTTGATGCCCTCACTGTGCTAAATTTCTATGAACAGTGGACATGGCTGCCTGAATGATGCCTCCGCTTTCTTTTCACTATTGTTGTTGGGTCAAAACTAACTTGACTCGTACTTGACCTGGTTCGTACTCAACTTGGCTTGAACGAGTTAAAACCCAAGTCAAATCACATGTTACAAAAGGTGGCATGTGGGACACTAAACCTTTTGGATCCTCTTTCTGTGACAAAAAAGAGAAAATGAGAGCTCGAATTCCAATAGCAGTGGGGGGGAGATCACACTGCACGAAGGCAGTGTTTGCGACGATGTAGATGTAGATGGAGGCTACTGTGCTTGTGTTGCGATGATGGAAATATAGTATGCATCAGGCGTGCATGTGACAGCAAGTGGCGATGTAGGTACGCTACTCTCCATCCCATCCTCTTTTCCACTTCTTCTTTTTTTGGGGTTTGGGGACTGACGAATCAAAGTGTCAGATGGGCTTTTTTTTTTTGGGTGGGGTGTGTTGTGTTGGGGGTGGTTTGGGGTGGGGGTGGGGGTCTTGTCAGTGGAGGTTTTGGGATTTGATCGGCTAGGGTGGTTTGGTTTGGCTTTTTATTTATTTATTTACTTGCATAGTTGGTCCTGGAAGGGGTTTCGGCAGTGGCTCCGTCAGGGGATTAGGGATGGAAGAGGTCATCGATTATGTTAGCGTGATTTGGCAAGGGTTGCAACTGGGATGAAGACTGGGTAGTCGGGTCGGGATTTAGGGTAGTTTCCTATTCTAATTAGGTTTCTTAGGCCTTAAATTTGCTTTTCATATTTATACTGCATTGTAGAACTCTTTTTTTAGACTTGGTTATTGAATAGAATTGTGATTATATCCCTGGAGAGGTGCGTCCTCGTGTTGAAGTCTTTGTGGAGACGAGTTGAAGTGTCCCTGAACATGTGCTTCGGCACTTTCCATAAGCCCTAACCTTAGGGCTTGCATCAACAATGTGATGACAGAAAATTTCTTATCAAGCTGCAGGCTTTTATCACACATTTGCCAGGATCTGATCAACAGCTCTCCAATTAAAGCTGCTATTTCTTATAGAAAATGAACCTGAATCTAAAAACAAATTCTCTGTTGAGTTTCATTGACTGCAAATCTGCAATAGGCACACTAATTACTCCTGTTGAGTATTTTTTAGTGCAACAGGCTCACCAGTTTGTTTGTGCATAGCATTTTCCATGGAAAATGAAAATGGTTACAGAGTGAGGATGATTTTATGTTGTTAACATTTTCTGTGGTTTTCGTCTTCTGAGGTGTAAGTGTTCTCCACAATTTTTGGAAAACACATTTCCTTTGCAAAAATGTTTCGTGACATGACATTAGCCGAAACAATAGAAACTAAAGGATTCAGTTCCAATTCTCCACACAAGGACAAAAATGAAAAAAAAAAAGAAGGTGGAAATACAATTTTGTGAAATACTTCTGCGCAGAAGCATGCCCTAAGAACTCATTCTTTTGAAGTAAGCTCCAGGAAATCATGCTATCATAGGGTAGATGGCCTATGCATTATAATACCCAGATGTGGGTATTCATATGGACATGAATATGAGTATGACTTCTGACTTTCTGAAATCTCGGTCATGGTGGCTATCACGTCTGCACCAAGAAATTTAATGTTTCATAGTTAATAATAAGATGTTTATAGCTAGTACTACTTTGTTTTGTCTATAATCATGGATCAAAATAGCAGCCGCTATATCAGCTATAGTGGTAACGGCCGCTGCGCTATTTGAGTGTTAGCACAGCTACGTAACGACTAGGTTTTGATGACTTTAGAGGGTCCCCTTTCTCTCTTTTTGTTTCTCTTCCTCCATTTTTACCACAATTCTTCTTCTAGTTGGGTCCCTAACATCACTTGCTTCCAATCTAGAGCTAGAAGACACACCCAAAAGAAAAATATACAATAGGGGGACTGCTTTGCCCCTTTATCTTAGTTACTTTTGAAAAAATAAACACATATTCTAACTTGTTACAATATTCTGGATTTTTTATAATTTTTTTGGATTTTTTGTCAATTTTTTCGAATCACACCACTGCCTGCTACATAGCACCTGCTACATAGTGTTTCGGCGGTTGGCCGCTACGCCAACCGCTACCACTATTTTAATCCTTGTCTATAATGCATTTTTAAAATAATGAAATTGTGTGTACTTTATTTCTAAAACAAAATAAAAAAATTTGTGGCTACTTACATTACACTCTTACTTTTTTATTTCAATAAGAAAGCTAATAAACTCTATGAAATAGTAGATTAGTAAGTAGGATACCTGAAACTACATCTACAGTATTGGCAATGTTGAGTACCAGTACCAGTGTAGTCTCCTTCATTTACAGGTATGCTAGTTATGTATAAGTATCTGATGTTCATAGATCATGAGTAACCTTCTTTATCCATTCTCTCAAAAGAGGATATACAAAAGACATGCAAGTTTATATCTGTTTCCAATAGGGAGATCACATGATATTCAGCCAAAGAGATTGCAAATCACATGGAGCCTGTTTTGACCCAGTGAAAATGTTTGGGTTCTAGAAAATGACAAGATGAAAATGTCCTTATTCCGAATGTTAAAAAAATTCGTTTAATCTTTTTACATCTGTATAGGCCCAAAGAAGACTTTTAACCATCCTAAACCTCTGCAAAAGGAATTAAAATTCTAGTAATCTGTCAATAGCTCAAAAACTCGATAAAGAGTACTAAATGAACTTGTATTAAGCATTTTAATAATCAGCGAGGGAAGGAATTTCATTTCAGATAGCGAGGTGTAATTTTTTTAGTAGTAACTTACATTAAAATGAGATTGTCAGTTCAAGAGAGAGCGATATCGACAAGCTTATAGCCTAAAACAGAAAACAACCACTGCAAATAACGTCCCAAGGTGAACTCGGCAAGAGCAACTAAACAGCCAATCTAATGGGTAAAAAAAAAAAGCAGCCTTAGAGTGAAGAGGGAAAGCACAACAACTAGAACAACAGATGCCAAACTATGAGAAAGCCACCTGTCTCCATTTTACAAGATAAGATCTATGGAAATGCCTCTGAAGTGAGGAAAAATGTCAACCTATTACCCATGGAGCAATGATGGATTTCGGCCTATCAAACAAAGCCGTTGGGGTTTCTCAATTTGGACTTTTGAGCCCCACTTTCAGAGATTGTATCACTAATTATATGAGGACTGCCTGATGTCCAAGGATTTAGTTTTTTAGGGCTGCCTGCTGTTTTAATCTTGGATCAACTAATTATATGATGATGTAATAACCAGAAGTGGTAACGATTTGGAGGAATATTGACTGGGTTGTCTAGCATTGTTACCTTGTTTGGAATTCCAGAGTCCAACATCCTTCAAATCTTTGGCACTCACTGGATTTTTGGGAATAGTGATAAAAAAATGGGGAGGTGGGCATTTTTCTGAAAGGGACAGGCTTTTGTGGAAGCTAGCACTCTGTGTTATTTAGTGGTTCATGTGGAAAGAAAGAAATGACAATATGTTCTCCAATAAAGTACCATTCAGGGGGTTTAGAATCATCTTTGATTGTCTTGAGGAAGGAATTTGCCAGCATGTCCATCTTGGACAGTGTCAACAACTGCGGTGTTGTTATTTGGGTCTTCTATAAAGTACTCTGTTTGTGTTAGATGGGTTCCTACCTTGGCAGTTCTCCTAGTGTTTAATGATGACAGGACCGAAGGGGAAAGCTGGGTATGGCAATTATTGGAGGATGCAATATTTTATGGCTCTATGGGTGAAAAGACTAGCGAAGTAGAAACCTCTGCCATTTGGGTGGCCTCAAGGTTTTTAGTTGATCCTTTGAAGGCTGATTAATGATCAAGTTTCTTAAAGGTGATTAGCGATTGAGTTTGATTAGCCCAATGCTTTGTAGTAGGCATCAGATCATCTAGCTCGTGGTAGTATTCTTACATTCCAGCTGAAAAAAGATTACTTTTTGGCTTAGGTGCTGGTGGATTCCTTTAATGATGCACATAGGGAAGCCAATGAAGTGGTGCAGTCATTAGATGAATTTGGTAGTGATAGGAAAGTTATTGCTGAACATTTTGTGTCCTAGCCCTGATTGATTTCTAAATAGCCACGCTGTTAATTTTGTGATGCAGTCGCATTTGAACTATTTTAAAGCATTTAACTAAGACTTTTTTTTTTTTTTGGGGGTGGGGTGTGGGGGGGTGGGGATTCTTTCTTAGAGTAATTTTTTGCATGCGTCATCCCAAATAGCAAATATTTCATTAAAACGCACCATGTGGGGTTAAGGCCAGGTCACACATACATGCCCAGGGTCAAATGTTTTCGATGTGGGACTTGTGCACCACCACAAACTCAGTTCTTAAGAGTTTTCCCTGCCCTTTCTCTAGGTAGATGCTTGTTGGACCCAATGCCCTTCAATGGGGGGCCATAAGTGATAACATACTCCCCCACTGGGAAACAGAGTTGTCCTCCGCTCTAATACCATTTTTTAATTACCCAGGCCCACTAACCACGTGATATTGTTTGCTTTGGCTGAAGTCTCAAAACTTTAAAATGTGTCATGTGGGGTTAAAATCAAGTTGCACATATATGCTTAAGGTCAGGACTTGAATGTTTCTGGTGTGGGACTATGCACCATTGCAAATTGGGTTCTAAGAGTTTCCCCCGCCCTCTCTCTCTAGGTGGATGCTTGCCAGACCCATTGCCCTTTGATAGGGGGACCACAGGCTTGACAACCTAAAATCATCATCATCAAAGTCTTGTCCCAACTTTTGATGGCCTACCTAGGGGAATGAATCCTATTTCTCTATTTCAATCCATCTTGAGCCAAATTCTTAGATAAGATGCACTTCTTTATATCTATTTTTACTCCCTCCATCCCAATCCTATTTGACCTGCCCCTTCCTATTCCCCTAGGTAGGCCATCAACCTAGATAGCCAAACTTATCCTTACTGGCATCGTTGCCTGCTTGCTTTGGACTTATTCAAACCATCTCAAATGGGTTTTCCTAATTTTATCCCCTATCGATACTATCCCTAAATGCCCTTGAAATTACTCATTTCTAACTTGAAATCTAGAAAAAAAAAAAAAAAGAAATCTGACCGATGTTCACTTTCCAACTCTCCCTCCAACATCTTTTAATAAAAAATTCTCATATTTCTCCAAACATGATTAGACCAGTCCTATGATGCCCAGATACGGTAAGGACAAGCTATGGACTTGGCAAGGACACAGATTTTACACATAAAAAGTAAAGTATTAGATACAATACGACATGATATGTTGGCCATTTTGAAGTATCCATGCATCATAGAACCAGTCAACAGAGTTTGTTTGCATTAAAGAATGGTCCATGTCCTAAATTCTCTGTAGCATCCCTCTCGTCTTTGGAAAGCATCCCAGTTTGGTTGCATTATGAAAAGTGACAGCAAAATAGGACCATATAACGAAGAAAGATCGAGTTGGTACTTCCATTTCTTAATCAAAGCCCACTTTCCAACTTCAGTTTGATAATACCTTGCATTTCTCATCACTTTACCATTAAAAATGTTTTTTTTCCTCTCTTCCAAATCTACTACAAACATGTCTGACGCAACCTTGGATCCACAATCAACGTGTAGATCAATCTCCCGAATGATTGATTGAATCCAAGGATGTATTCAGCCACTAGGGCACCCTCACAAGAGGATAAAGCACCATTACTGAAAGATAAGTATCTCATAAAGAAAAAAACTCAGAGTTAATTGATAATAAGCATTGTATTACAACGAGGCATGTCCTCTCGAATCTGAGGATGTATTCAGCTACTAGGGGACCCTCACAGAGGAGAAAACACCATAGATAAATATTTCATAAAAGAAAAAACTTAGAGTTAATTGATAATAGGCATTGTATTACGACTTAGGCATGTCCTCTATATACAAGATTAACATCTTTATTAGCTACCAAGACTCTTCTAATAATTAAAGAGATCCAATTAAAAGAGGAAACTAAATCACTAATCTTGACTAATATTCCATATCAAATAAACTCCTAATTTAATGACTTCTAAATAAATAAAAATTACAACCTAAACTTCTAATTAAATAAATGTCATGTTGGGCTTATGGATTAGGTCTAATGGGCTGGCCAACCCATGGTCTAGCTTACATCAATGTCTGTAAACAGCACTACAGCACTCACCCAAAAGAGTTTGCCTGTGTATCTATTAGTCCACGTCCTCAATTTTCTGCAAGATTCCTATTGATTTGCGGAGAACACCAATGCTTTAAGAAATGCCCAACTTCGGAGGGGCAAAGCCTTGCCATATTGACTCTTGGAGGAGTATTCCTTTTTTCTAACCCTGTCATCATATTTAATTTAAGCATGACTGTATGTTAAAATGTCTGTGTTAGGTGCTGATGCTTATTACTGAAATACTATCTAGATTGTGAGCTATTTAACTTCTCAAATGGTCAGAATATTCTGCTGTTTATTATTTGTGTTTGTATGCATTCTTTAATTACCAAACACTTTTTCTATAAATATCTTGAAAACTATAAATGTCATGGATAAACATACAAACACAGGACTTTACACTTTTATGTATATTTTCAGGTTAAACAATATTTTGAGTATGAAGATCCTAATGGAACTGTGAATGAGATCTGGCGTCAAGTCTCATTGAAGCTGCCCCTGATAAAACTGATGATCAATCGCGATAAACGCCTCGTACAAAAGGTGACACCTGGTCATGACTGCTCATGCATCTGTACTAACCATACCAAGACCATGGATTCCCAATGACACAACCCAAGTCCAAGCCAAGGACATGGCTTATATAAGATAATTTCACTTTCGGTCTGCGTCACAACTGAGGCTGCATGTTTACATCCGTAAAGCATGAAGACGATGACTTTGTTCTTGTAACTGTATTATGGTATCTGGACCAGGTGACATGCCTTCTTCCAGTTCTTGCTACTTCCCAAGAGACAAATGAGAATTTTTCACCAAAGATGACCGAGAATATGTTGTAGTCTTCACATAGGAATAAAGTTTTCTTTTGATTTGCATCTATTAGCTCTGGTGGTTGAAGCCCATTCATTCCTTCTGGGTGAGCTAGATTGAGAGGGTAATGCCTGAGTTTAGAGGCTGAATGAAATCATGTACTTGTGTTGTTGTAATTATAATGAGTTTCAGGTTGTACAGTGTACGGAAGGTTATCATGGTGTCATTTACTCCATACCCTGATCCAAATTTGCTACATTTTTTCATCGATAACGATAAAAATCCTGGGTTTTGTCGTGTAATAAACTACACGTGATTTATATCTTAATCTTCATGCCCTGATTCGAATTTGCCACATTTTTGCATGAATGGTGAGAAAAATCTTAAGTTCTACATATAAAAACTTCAGTTCTACTCTATAATAACAAGGTATCTAAATCTTTATACACATTCATGCCGATTAGGACTGTCAGCTCTCCTAATTGATTTTCTGTTCCACAGGATGGGCTCTTGAATTTTTAAGTCCTGTTTGGATCTTTGGAATTAAGTTATACTAACCTGTGATTCTAATTACATGTTACTTCTTTTCTTGTTGCTCATAATGGCAAAGAACAAAGCAACTGTGACTTTGAGGCACTTTGGTCATTTATCTTGGTTGCTAATAATGTGGCTGACTTCTCAGTAGGGCCTATCTATGAAATATAAGCTGCTCAAAATCATTCTTTTCCCATATTGTTAGTTGAATTCAATTCTAATCTATTTGGGCTCCTCAGATGGAACAAGTGCAAAAGAAGTGATATGAAAGGAAGATCAACAGTATAGCCACATGCTGGTTTATTGCATTTAGTTAGGGATGTAAATGGATTTTCGATTTTTTGATTACCAAGAAGTTTCGACCCATTAATAATCAGGTATGGGTATTGATTTTTGTCTTGATAATTAAGCGGATCTACGCAGAGTCCTTTTCTTGGACCCATGATCTAAATGGGTCCAAGTCTAGTTTCACCTTGGTTTCAACCTGTGGACCTGAGACCCAACATATTACATCAACTTTTTAGAGTTCCTCCTAAAAGATAAATCTTTTGCCAAATCGTTCTCTACCCGGACTTGGACCCAAACCCATCCCATATATAAAACTAGTTATAGTTCTATCTTCTCATTAATGGTTCTAGTTCAGTTTTGGTTCTAGTCTAATCTTTTCATTAACAATTCTGCTTCTAGGTCCACCATGGGCTCGATTTGGTTAAGGGCACATTTGGTAGTAGGTGAGGACTCTTTAGAGGATTCCTCACTTGTCATATCCCAAAATAGGAGGTCAATTAGATTCTGATTTTCAAGGCGTAACTAGTATGGAGATAAGTTATTTCGAATTTTACATAAAAATTTTATCTTCTCACCAACCCCACAAGATATCACAGGCAAGTTTATCAATCGAGTCATTTGTACTTTCTTGCCAAAGCCATAAATTTGTAAGCACACTGGATATTTATATCACGATGTACAGAGCATATGAAGTCCCAGGGTGTATTTGGATGTACAAGAATGTGCAAGATTTTTATATATTTTTTTAAGATAGTTGTCTTATCCTTCAAGTTAAGGCTGCTTAAGTAACTTACTAAAAGAATACTTCCTCTTTTAAAAAATATTCAAAAATTTCTCCCCTACATCCCCTTTGTTGTAGTAAAGAATCTTACAATTATATTTGACTAAGTTTCACGGGTGGGTTGTCTATTTCACGAGGGAGTTCCGCCAGTCCCACTTACAAGCGCCGTCCTTTTTCTTCTTCCTTCTTCTCTTTCTTCTTCCATCTCCTCTTTCCCTCTCCATTTACAGTCCACGCAACCCACCCATATCAGCCCAAAAAAAACCAGATACATTACAATCAATAGAATGAATGATGTTCGCAATCGTGTCCATTGTAAAACACTAGTGAATGGGCGTAACTGTTTTGATGTTTTATACCCACTTATCACAGGAGTAAGTTGACGGGTTAGGTGAAAATTGCATGGTAAAGCAGAGTCTATGAAATCCAAGAAATTTAATGTGTACCCCAATGTCCGAGTAAATGGATTCCCGTCAGCAAAACATATTTTTGGGTACTCTTCAAATATAGAAGTAGGTTTTGGTCCCAAGGGATTGGGTTTGAAATTTTTTCCCCAGAATCATCTTCATCTTTGGATCACTATTATCTTGTAAACCATATAAACAACCCATTCCAATCTATTTACCAAAAATAAAAATTAAAAACCATTTACACTCATCCTTGCCACCAAGACAGCCGTTACCCGACGCACCTGCACCTCACCTTCACCACGACCAACTCCCATCCCCCATAACAAACAACCATTTTTTTTTGAACAAAAAAAAAAAAAAAAACCCCTCTAGCTACACCCTTCTCACCATCTTCACCATCTTACAACAAATCAGGCCCAAGCTATCTGGACCCATTTCAAATCGAAGTCTATACCAAATACCCATTTTTAGAACCTATGGCAATGTTTGGCATCGTATCTTTGTTGTTACTCATTTTATGCCGAGACTGGGTTATGCTTAAACCAAGTTGTGCTGAGATCAATCTGTGCAGAATTTGTTCGATAATATTATACTGATTTGTTCCATTGAGAATGTTTTTAGTGGCACTTGTTTGGTAACAACATAACAACTATATTCCAAGACTTGAAAACAGATAATTATATTTCTCAACAATATTAAATTTATAGAACATGGGTCAATTTTCTTATCCCGCGGGTCAAATTTTTTGAAATAATTCCAGCGGGACATAATCTTGGAACACTGATTTTACTTACCAAATGTGTTTTTCACAGATATTTTTCATGTGAACATGGGAACAACTCACTAGCATGATGCCAAACAGGGCCTATATTTCTTCCAAGACTCCTTTCATATGGGAAAAACAATGTAGCTTTTCTCTTTGCCTCAAATTGAAAAGGAAAAAGCTGTGACAAACTCATCTCAAGGCCATCACAAGTGGGGCACACATTCATATAGAGAGTGATGCCTAAGATGATAAAAGTGTTGTTTCAACTCTACCTCAAATTATGGGCAATATGGTCACCGTGGGGTGAATATTCAGAAGATCCTGACTCTCTCTGCACGAATCTCTATATGATGCTACCTATGTGTAGCCCCACTCCATGCCTCTCTTAAGGTTTTAGAGCCACCAAGATTCAAGGCCCTTAATCAAATTAGTAGATTGCAATTCAATTTATATGTAGAGGAAGAATAAAAGAACGAGCAAGCAATTAACCACGCATAGACAAGACACATGAATTTTTATGTGGAAACACTACGCGGGAAAAATCACAAGTCCTACGCAGAACAACAAAAACTAAGCATGATGAATCGAGCAATTACAAGTTATACCCACAACACTTTTCTTAGTCTTCGCAACCTAAGGACTGTAGTCCTTCTTGCACAACTCCCTGGTGTCACGACTCTGCACCGTTCACTGCTCTCCGTGTTTGAGCCAACTAATCTTCTACAAATGAAGACAATCTTCTCCGAGAGAGTAGAAACAACAACCTCTAGAATAAGGAGCGTCAGCACTATCTCTCCAATGGGTGCTTTAGAGAAGAAGTTGATCTCTAATGTGTATTTTCAACTTAGAATATGAGATGTATGATTTAGCGTTAAGGGAGAATGACCTTTTATAGTACCCCCTATTCGTGCCCCATGCATAACCAAAAAAGGTAGTCCTTGCACAAATAGGAAGCAATTTCATGCAAGTTGGGGGATTTTTTTGTCGTCCATTCGAGCGAGTAAATGGGTGCTCGAGCGGGCAAAGCATCTGTCTGGCGAAATTCACAAGGTCCCTTTAAGCCGGCACCTCATCGCTACAGCGAGTAAAGCTTTTATCCTGATCTGTTTTTCCTCTGAATTTTCTGCTCTTTTCTTCAATTCTTCATTTTAACTCTTCCAGCGACATAATTTTTTAAATGAAATAGAAAATTATAACTCAATGGACTCAGAGTTTTGTCCAACTCATGCATTAGCCAACACTCTGTATCTTCTATCTTGTACTTAGCTAGATTTATCTTTATATAAGCTTTTACACATCATGTACTCTCTTTCTCGTTAAGCTAATAAAAGTGACCAACATCTTACGCGACAGATGATGAGTGAAGGCCACCTATTGTATCCTAGTTTATTATTTCATTGAATTCTAAAGGCAAGATTATTTCATAGAATTCTAAAGGCAAGCCTTTATTAATCTATTTAGGTATGAAAATTAGAGAATTGGGTTCAATGGAGATATGGTATTACAGAGATGGTGAGCTATTGATTGACTAATTATTCTCCCAACAAAGGTTTGGTTAATATTAAGTGTGTTAGCAATATTTGTTTAATTAACATATATTTTTCCTAGTTTTCCAAGTAAATAGAGCATCATTTTGTTTATGAGAAAATGGATGCTCATATGATCAAACCAATGTTAAAACAAACTGCAACATGCATTCTCAATGCACTCTTGAGTTTTTCACTGGTTTGGCCCAAAAGAAATATAGAACAGATTAATTGGACAGCATATGCATTGTGTTTGCTATATAAATTATTTTTCTTTAGGTTTTAAAAGTTGACATTTTGATTGGTTAGGTGTCACTTGAAATTTGTCTTCACTCCCTTCCGACTCTAACGGTGGGATTAGAGCTTCATGGACACCTAGGTACAGTAGATTTCTTAGCAGAACAATGCACTCTTGGGCATTTTTCTGATAATGGATTTAAGAAAGAAGTATGGAGGAAAACACCAAAAGAATTAAATAAGAAATTCACTATTTCAATAACCATGCAACAAATCAAAAGTCATAGAGGACTTAAAAGCACGATATCGGATCGTCAAGGCATTGAGAGTGTTGGGAGGTAGTCACCAGAATACCTAGATATTGCACACAGATCACTATGGAAATAACTTTAGATGATTATGATTCAAGAACCATATATGGTAAATCTCTCTAATTTGATCTTGATTTTACAGTAACCTGAAAATCTCAATACCTTTTACTATATTCCTCTATGCTCGAATTCGTACCGAGTTGTAGGTCTCTTTTGTGAGTTCTCTTTATTCTAAAAAATGAAATTTCTCTTGTGTGTTTTTTCTAGAGAGCAATATCATATATTTATAGGTTACAATATGGACTTTAAGAAAGAAATAAGGCATAGGCTTCTTATGGAAATAGGAAACCCTAATTCGAGCCAAATTAGAATCCTAATTCCATAAATTACAATTCAATCCACTAGAGCATTATAATTGCACTCTTGTCCTTATTTTCAAAAAATATTTTGAGCCTCTTGTTATTAAATGTTTATTAATCTCCCCACATTAAGATTTTAGATATTCATCGATTAAATAATTACTAACATATATATTTAATTGATATTTTTATAATTCTTTAAGACCTTACACTTAACTTATTTGATATGTTAGACACAAAGTCCACTTGCAGAGTTTGACATAATCTGAACTTATAAGTTTCATCAAGTGTATATCATCAATCCCTATTACGGGATTACGGGATGTGGATTCCGTAAATAAACTAATATCCACTATGCATATAGTGTAGTTATCCATTTTACTAAGATTATTGACTCATAAAAGGTCTCACTCCTTTGTAAATCAAAATGCCAAACACTAAATGTATGTGTCTATTATTTCTATTGGGGTTAAGAGCATAAACACTAATAATAACCATTTAAATGTTAATCATCTTATATAATTGGTATAAAGAAAATAAGCCCAAAAGCGGTCCTGTTCAATACATACAAAGTGTACTAGTATAACGAGTTGAAACTATACTGTTTCCCTCAGCCAAGACAAGCTTGCTAAAACATCATACTATAATCGTACTGATGGTCTGTCCAACTCCATCTAAATTGTAAACAAGAATAACTTATATTCTATAAGAATCAACAAACAAGTTTTCTGTGTGTAAGCTAAACTCTTCACACCAACTTACCTACTTTATAGAATAAAAGATATATTTATGCATAATAAATAACAATATAAGCATTTGCCCACACAAATTCTTATTAAGATAAAAAGACAAACTTTCCTAATAAAAAAATCAGTCAAATACAAATAAATAAATGTATACTTTTAGTATGAATTTCCAACAAAGAGAACAAAGCAGATTTGGATGGGATGACCTTATGCACAATGCATTGAAGATAAAGATGTGTGGAATCATTATATTAAGGTATATTTAAATGGAAACATAAACTTTATTTATAAGAACTTTCTATTTGAACTAAATTTATTTATAATTAATAGTATCTTTTTTTCACATGCACACCCTAAAACAAAACCTTATAGAGAGACTTCATTTTCGCTAAATGATAATCTTACATCATATACGACTGTATAGTATTTAACTTGTTAATTCTTAATTAATAAAATAATGAATATTATTATGATGATAAATAGTTTTGGTTATAAAATTATTGTTATAGGTTGTACGATAGAGGGTATACGACAAAAGTCAAGTCGCATTCCTATTACAAAACTTAGTGGAAGAGCAAAGATCTATTCATAATTATGTTACTCCTACCATATCTCAACAACCATCTAATGACCAGGTGGATGAGTCTGGTTCAAGCTTAGAGAATGTTGTGATAATGACACAAAAAGATAATTGAAGTAAACAATCTTTTGCTACACCAAAATCATTGACTTGTCAAAAAAGAAGTCAAATAAGTTTTGGTAAGAGAATAGCTAAAGAAATTTCAAGAATGGTGACATCATCCAATCGCTTACGTATTGTAACTCCACCAACATTGATGAAAGGCTCTTATGAAATATGTCTAGAAGAACTTCAAAAAATAGAAGAACTAGATGAAGACACTATCATATAAGCAATAAAATTTTTTTGAGATTGACAAAATGTAATCGCATTTATGACCCTTAAAGGACCATTGTGATTACAATGGCTTCATCAAAACTGTGGGCAGCCAGATGAATAAATCTCTAGTTTTTTTTATTAAACATTTTCACTTGTTTTATTGTGAGTTTGAGGATATTAAAAACTTTTTCTTTACTCATTTAACAATATTTCTTTGTGTTATTTAAGATGGTTTTTTACTTGCACTTGAATGAATTATTTTATTGTGATTCTTAATAGAATGTCTTTAAAGTTGTCTTTATTTTTGTGGAGATATATCTTTTATTTTACTGTGATGGACTTCATTTCCTGAAACTAAATATTCTTTTACTGCAGAAATCTCAAACAAAACTATAATGTTTGATGATGACATTAATGCTAGTTGAAGGGAGCATATTAGACTTATTATGCTAGCGGTAGTATTTGTTGTTGGTTGGTACATAGACACTTATTTTAATAAGAAGTCATGTCATGATTCAGTACTTTTTGGGCTACTTATGTAAATGAATTATTAATTGGCTATCTATAGCATTTTCAAAAAGTTTGTCATACGGAAAGACACATATTTATGAAGTTATGTGATGTTATTCGCAGCAAAAATCTTTTATATGACACACGAGATATAACTCTTGAAGAGTAACTTATAATCTTCTTGTTCATAATCGGTCATAATGTTGTCAATCGTCAAGTTTAAAAATATTTTCAACATTCAAGTGAAAAAATTAGTCGGCATGCATTTTAACAGGGTTCTTCAAGATACCCTCTCTTATTGACACAATACATATGTATTCCATCACGCAATATTCCATTAAAAATTAAAAACAATACATGTTTTTACCCTCTTTTCAAGGTAAACAATATAATTTTTTAGTTTAGACAATATACTTATTATTAGTTTATAACTCATTATACGTAATATAGGATTGTATCAGAGCGATAGATGACACACATATTGTTGTCTTTGTTAAGTCCTATAACCAAGCAACATATCAAAATCGACACGGATTATTATCACAAAATGTTATTGCCACTTGTACTTTTTACTTGAAGTTCATTCATATTCAAGCGTAATGGAAGGGTTCGATATCAGATGCTACTGTTTTAAAGGCCATAAAGAAAGATGGCTTTAAAGTACCACGAGGTATATAATATTAATTTCTTTGATCGCATAATTTTATTTATTCTTTAATCAAAATCTTGTGTTTATTAGGTAAATAGTATCTTGTTGCGGTGGGATATAGAAACACTCCTAGTTGCATCACCCTGTATCAAGGAGTACGATATCATCTAAACGAATTTTTTCATCGAAGTAAAGGCCCATAGATGCCAAAGAACCCTCAACCTTCACCATTCTTCCTTATGGAATGCAATCGAGCGTGTCTTGATTTAATAAAAAATTGATTCCCACTATTGAAGAATGTTTCTTCTCATCATTTGCCACAGTTACAGATGTAATAATTGTATGTTGTATGTTACACAACTTCATTCACATCCATTCTAACGATGAAAATTAGATAAATGAAGAGTATGACATTTAATGCAAAAGCCAGTCTTCTGAACAAGAGGATATTAATAAACCATATGATAATTATAGCACTAATGGATGACGTTGTGAGGGCAATAGAATGGGGAAGCAATTGCAAATGCTACGAGGGATGAATGCAGCATCATATTAAAAGTCTAAAAGATCAACATGGACATTAATAAAATAATTTATCATGGATTGTAGTGGTCCTCTTGATTCTTTTCTTTATGAACTTTGGTAGAAAACAATAACAATTTGCATATCATTGTTGTTTGACTTTAAATGTGTAATGACTTTATTTTAGAATATATTATAATCTTCAGCAATAGCCAAATGACTCATTTCAAAATATGTTGAATTCTTCAAAATATGCTAAACAGCAACATTGCTACAATATTATAATAATGCACTATTATATTCTACAGCATTTGATTTTGCTACTATTTAGATCTAAAAATATTATATTATGCATGTATCCAAACAGGCCCTCAGAAATATTTATAACTGCAAAAGTTTTTAAGTTATATCTACAAAACATTGTCTTATTTACGTATCTACATATTTACAACGCCAGTCAGGTCATCTACCCACCAACAAGGCTTCCAATGTGTCACCACCCTCCATATGAATCCTTCCATGATGAGCTCTCATCACAATATCAAACTACATCATTTGACATCCACTCACCTAATTCCTATTTAACCTCCTCAATCGTCTCCGGTATCTAGGTAAAGTAGGAGTTTGGGTCTCCTATAATGTTAATCAAAGCATCAATATAGAGAAAGTAAACCAAAAGAAAACTCACGATGTTTATAAAACATTTTATAAAATTGATAGTTTGAAACTTTAAGTGAAACTGAAACCAATCATAAAACAATATGAAATAAATAGATGATACATGATATACTGAAAACTAGAACTGATATACTCAATTAAAACAGATAATGTGCTGATTTGAAACCAATAATGTGTTGAGCTAAACACAATGTATATTCTAAACTGAAACATGCAAAACTAAAAATTAAAAACAAATAATGCATTAGGGCTATCCACTAGCATTTCATATATGTATATAATATATACTGAGCTGAACCGGAACTGAAGTGCCCCCACTAAACTGAATGTGGCCGCCAAAAGCTATTAACTACAATGAACTATAGTGAGGTATTTAGTGAGCTAAACTTAACTAGACTGCAGCTAGAAACTGAAAGTAAAACGCGAGCTAGGTGGTGCCATACATAGTATTAGCATGGGTAACACTAACCTTTGACATGCTTTCAAAATTCAACTTAAGTATATTGCACTTGTAAATCAATCTTGAACTTATCTAAAATATCACAATACCATCAAAAAAGAAGAATGTGTTTTGCAAGGGGCTATCAATTTGATGTACATATGAATTACACTAGGTAACTCTTCATGTGTGCATAATATTGTTCATTGAGGTTCCATTGAATTTAAATCAAATGAACAACCAATAGTGATAAAAAAAACATGTTATAAATTTTTATGAATATTGGAAACCTCTAGGGTACTCTCCAAGTAAAAAAAAATAAAGTTCTACTTAGTGTCCACAGTTGACTTCGGTTGAGAAGTGTATCTGAACTAGGTGAAAAGTCGAGACTTTTCTTGTTTGGCAGTGTCAGCGGTCTATACCATGGTCGAACCTCGGTTGACCAGGGTTCCACAACTGCTAGTTGCAAGTCCCTTGGTTTGATTTAAATTTGAACTTCTTCATTCCTAATCACCTCTAACAAGTTCTAAATATTGTAAAACCTTGAAAAACACTTGTTTGTAGAATTTTAAATCATAAAAGCTATTAAGAATGCTTGAAGATTTCAAAACCTTAGTTATAGTGAAAATCATGAAAAATCCTTGAAAATTCTTTACAAAATCAAAACGATGGATTACTTGCGTAATTCCAATTCTTTAAAAGTTGTCTTTCTACTTCCTTGACTCCCAACACTAGTAAATCCACTCCTTCAAGTAAAATAAGTGCTATAGAAAGAAGAAGAAGAACAAGCAGTAGAAAAAGTGCAAACAACAACATTAGCATAAAGTAGCAGAAGAAGAGAAGAAGGAGAAGAAGAAGATGACAATGTAGCTGCATAGATCCTCAGCTTCGCTCAAGCATCTCTACCATTAGTCTTCCCTCAATTTCAACTCTTGGTGATGGATAAACTCAGGAAAAAGCAATGAATAGAATAAGAAGAAGAAGCTTCAGGTCTCTCTTTCTCACAACTCACTCTTACTTCTTTCTCGCTCTCTCATTGGATTTCTTCGGTTGAAATGGATAAGGGAGAAAGAAAAGAGAGAAGGAAGGAGAAGATGAAGGAAAAGGTTGGAAACTATGCACAGTGAAATGGACGAAAAGTCTCCTCAAATCTCAGGGAAGTCTTTTGTCAATTAGCCCCATAGTCTATAATCACATTGTGCGCAAGTCCACTCGTAGTTTAAACTCTCACTTAGTACTAAGCTAAGTTAATTCTAACACCACAATCTATTTAGTAGGTAATACATATAATTAACAATTAAATAAGCACAAAAGAAAAACCAGGGATCTCACATCACTGCCCTTGGAACCGGGATCCTTCGCCAAGAATTTGTTAATCAATGCATATCTAATGCATATGACTCATGAAAATTAGTTTTGTAGTGCAAATCTGGAGAAGTGAGGATTTTCAAATCTTTAGAGGGTAGCTTGGACCTCAAAAGTCTCAAAAGTGAGGATTTTCACTAGTCTAATCCTCAAAGATTTACAATTGTCAAATGTTGATTTTCCATGACTATGAAGAAAACAGAAAATGTGTTGTAAGTATTTCAAAATGACAAAATATCACTTCATTCTATTCTGATAGTTAAAAATGGGATATGCTTGTATATCAGTTGTAGGGCCCACTGAGAAAATCTAGATCACTTAAAATCATTATACGTCACCCCACGTTGTATTGTTGTTAGGTTAAATTTCACATTTGTCAAAGTTGATCCAATCTCAAGTTGAGCATGCGTAGAACAAGCAGTTGATTTTTTTTTTTTTTTTGTGTGTCATGTTTTGGGTAGGGGGGGGGGGGGGGAATGGTGAAAATTCCATTTTTGAACATAATCAGGTTTTTCTTTTTCGAAAAAGTTAATGTATATTCCAAAAAGGAAAAAGAACAAATGTACAAATGAAAGGAGAGCTGCTCTTTCTCATCGAAAGGCCCCTTAAAGGCCTAACAACCAAGGAATAGCAAACTCAAACAAGCCCGCAAGAGAGGCTCATTAAAAAAAGAAACAACCCATGAAAGGGATAAACGTGCAAAACTGTAACGACCCAGTCCCAAAGTACATGTGAATGAAAGAATATAAGTAATAATCTGTTCTAAACTATCGAGACGCCTTTTGGGGAGAAAACCGTGAGGACTTCCATAAAAATCATAAAGTTAAGTGTGCTCGAGTCAGAGCAAGTTCAGGATGGGTGACCTCCTGGGAAGTTTAAAGCCGACAATACCTCGATGGTGCGGAGCGAATTATTACAGATGGTATCAGAGCAGGGGATGGCTCTCCTCTGAGTGGTGGGAGAGGACTGCTCGAATCCTGCTTCCCTTTCGAATCCTGCCCTCCACAAATAGGGGGGAACGAAGGAGGAGGAACGAAGTCCCACATCACTGATGAGGCCGTCTTCGGTCTGACATTGTTCGAGATATGTGGATATGGGGACATATCCGGCGGAAGCTGGTGGGCCTGTAACGACCCAGTCCCAAAGTACATGTGAATGAAAGAATATAAGTAATAATCTGTTCTAAATTATCGAGGCGCCTTTTGGGGACAAAACCGTGAGGACTTCTATAAAAACTATAAAGTTAAGTGTGCTCGAGTCAGAGCAATTTCAGGATGGGTGACCTCCTGGAAAGTCCAATGCGGATAATACCTCGATGGTGCGGAGCGGATTGTTACAAAAACTGCTCAAAAGAAGTAAGAGATGGAACTCAAAAAACTGGGTTAAAGTTCCTTATGTGTGTTGTAGCTATGGACTACCTACTAGCCTCTTCAATGTAATTGCAATAGACATGGGCATTCACTTCATAAACAAATCTTGCAAGTCTTCTAGCTAGAAAACATTGAGTTCAAAGAGATATGCACGAGTTAGTCAAAACTTTTCTAAGAACTTTGCAGTCTACATAGATGTAGAGAGCATCACTATCTCCACTTGCAGCAAAGATGAAAACCATTACTATGTGGAACACATGTCAAGTTGATGGTAGTAGCAAATCTAATCGTAGTGAAAATTGGTCCAATGCTATTACATAGGGGATTAATTTTTTGATTGATTTAGACTTTATGGGTCTATATGGTGGATACATAGGGAGAACCCACTATTAGCAAATAAAAATAAAAAAATCAATACTTTTGCCATTTCAAAACTAGTTATGAACTCCTTGGTCCATTAAAAATAACATTTACAATAGTATCCACCAAAACGAAAAGTCTAAACTCAAATGACCAAATAATTGAATATTGGTCCCCCTTAGCTGGACATGACTGTGTGAGTTAGAGTCATAGTAATAGCAGCAGTTACAATATTAATCAAATGTTGCAAAATGTAATAATAAGATTAATCTTTAAAAAATGTAGCAATATTAGGATTCCTTCTTTAAATAATAATAAAGTTTTCAACAATTGATAATTTTTGCCATGTAGTGTTGGCATGAAAAAAGTTTGGAAGAAATCCACAAGCATCTCAACAATTCAAAGTTAGAGTCAAAACTCAAACATAGCTCAAGCACAACAAAAGAAAGCACAAATAGATCAAGGACAACGCCTACGAAGCCACATTGAAGTTTGAAGAAGAAAATAAGTCAAAATGCTTCAAAAAGTGAAAAAAGGACACATTGGCCGACTGAACAAAATAGTGGCCGACTAAACAAGTTAGTGGTTGAAGGTACACTAGTCAACTGAAGAAAGTGATTGGCCGACAGTTATAAATTCTGACAACTTATGGAGTAGTTGATTGAGATCTGGTCAAATCTTCCAAGCTAATTTCAAGCTGATTGACATCATCTAGCGACAAAAGTCTGGCTACCGCCCTAAAAAGTTGACTATGGGAGGGTAACCGATAATGCAAATGGTCGGTTACCCATCCTTGTGAATAAAATTTTGCTCAATCTTCTCCCTGCTACAAGTGACTAGAGAAAACTTTTGGAGCCTATAAATACCCCTGTTAGGCATGCATTCCAAGACACAGTACACACAAGGCAAGGCACAACACACAATAAAGACTCTTTAGATTCTTTTAGAAAAGACTCCAGTGCTTTGACTTCTCTAAGTTCAAGCTTCGACTCCAACAATAAGGTATTTGATCTTCTGAAAACAATTAGAAGGATAGTGCCTTGGTTCAAAAGAGTCTCTAAAAAAGATAAGTCTTTCATGACTTTCTTTGTTTCCTTCACTTAAGAGTTGAAGGTGATATGGGTACAATTATGGCCAATCCATTGGCATGATGCGATAAGTGATCCATGGGGGCAACCATGACTATAGAACATCTGTTCTGACTCCCCTTGGAATTCTATATCCAAGGAAAACGGGATGATAGGTTACAAAGACTGCTTGATTGACTTAAAATATATGAAGGCGGTATGCATCTCTAGATTAGTCTCCTTTATCTTTCTTTTATGTAAATTATTTTTATTTCCTTTCTTTCTTAAGTGTTGATTATCCAAGACAAAATAAGGGGGTTGTGATAAAAAAAAACATGTAAATAGCCTGCACTTAGGAAGTTAGAATGTAAAAAAGAACCTACGAAAAATAAACTCGGAATTGGAAAAAGTTGAAAAGTCTAATATTCTTAAAAGATTGGCGTTGCCAATGAAAATAAGAAAACAAGCAAATTAAAAGTTCTAGTTTAATCAACACTTGAAAGAGAAAAAAAATCTACATGGAGAGTAGCTGACCCCTGCATGGATCGGCCATCATCCAAAAAAAAAAAGGCTCTTTCCTTGGATTTGCAAATTTTGATGCAATCCACTTAGGTGGCTATGAACCACCTCAAAGTCTAACCAAGTGGCATGGTGAACATCGATTCACTATAGTCCTTGGAATATACAAGGTCCATGGGGCTAGTTGAAACTGGTTGCGCTAAATGTTGCGCTTCGGATAAACTATGATGGATCTGATCTTTCTTTGCCAGTTGGGGACCAATCCCTTCACATCTAAAAGATCCAAAGAGGGTTAGGAAAAGGAAAAGAAAGAAGTAACATCATTAGTCCATCTAAACGGTGTGGTAAACATTGATTCGTTGTAGTCTTAGAATAGATGGAGTCCACATGACTAGTTCAGACTGGTTTTGTTAAACTTTACATTTCGATCGAACTAAGTCAGACCCAACCCTTTCTCTTCCTATTACAGGATCATTCCTTTCACGTCAAAGCCCGAATGGATTGGAAACAAAGAGAAAGGGGAAGTCTGTAAGGTCCAGACTCGATTTAATTGTAGTTTATGAATTTTGGAGTTTCAAGACTGCCAATGATTTTCCAATGAAGCTTCGATGCACTTAATTCTTAAAGGCGGGCCTTCAACAGGATTTCATAAAGTGAATCCCACATTATAATTCCAAAAAATTTAGATTCCATGTCAAGTACCACAATTTCTAAAAAATCTCCATGTTCTAAACCCTAAAGATAGATCTATGTTGCAATTTCTAATGGTGGTCATGAACACCAATTTCTAAATGACTAGGTCACATATAATTATTAAAGTTGGACCCACATTGTAATTCCTAATAATAGGTCCAATATTTACAATAACAATTGGTGGGCCCACATTATAATTTCTAATTATAACCCTGCATATGACATAATTTCTAAAGGTGAGCCTCATTCTAATTCCTTTGTTTGGCATAATTACTTGTATAATGAAATAAATGGTCAAATTAAGAGAGAAGATAAGACGTAGGTCAAAAGTAAAACTACAAAATAACAAAAAGCTACTCTTTCTTGAGTTGTAGCATTTTGTCATTTGTGCCATTAGAGAATAGTTTTTTTGTCCTTTTTTTCAAAAAAAAAGAGCTATATTTTGTCATTTAGTAATTTTACTTTTAAACCCCTCTTTGTTTTCTTTTATCTTGAATTGACCATTTACTTCACTGAATAAGTAATTTTATCAAGCAACAATTCATAAAGATGGAGCCACATTATAATTCCAAAAGGTGAGCCCCATATTTACAATCACAAAAGATAGGCTCAAATTGTAATTCCAAAAGTTGTACCCCATGTTCTAGTTTCTAAAGGTCGACCTCATGTACAACAATTCCTAAGGTAGGCCCACATTATAATTTACAAAGGTAGGCTAATATTGTAATTTCTAAAGGTGTGTCCCATGTTCACAATCATGAAAGGTGATCTCATGTACCATACCATGGAATAGGTGTAATTAATTCAATAAATATTTTATGTTAGGGGTTGTCTGCCTTTTATGATGTGATAGGAAAATAGGTTCTATGAATGTAACATTTACATTTGCAAGTGTTAAAAATGTGAAACATATTAACATATATCATTTTTACACGAGTAGATGCATATATCCCATGGTTTTAGATATATTTGGATTTTTTGCATGTTCTTTTACAAAATTCTTAAAACCTATGTAGAATTATGAAACACACCCTTTTGATATTTATCATTTATAGAGGAATAATGAATGGTTTGAATCATAAATTAGAGGCCCCATAGACGTCCAAAAAAAATTAGATTTATAAGTTGGGACTTACAACAAATTACTTAAACTATATGAAGACTTAAATAACCAGCTTTAAAGTCATGAGGTTTATTAGTTCAATAAACAAATTGAATGGATTTGAATTACAAATGTAAGACCCACATGAATAAAAAAAGTAAATGTCATTGATGGGCCCACAAGAGAAAAAGAAAATCATGTGGAGACTGTATTAATGGCTTTTTCTAGAGAGAGGCATCTAAATGATTTTACTACCTATTTTTTTATAAACTATTTTAGCACCTTTTTGGAGGTGTAAAATTGAGTGTGTAAATAGCCTTATTAACAAAGTACTTTTACGCCTCTTTTTGCATCACACACTTAAATGAGCACAAACAAATGTAGTGATGCATATCCATTACATATGTACATGTAAACGACTACAAATTTCCCTACATGTGATAGAAAAATGAGATTTAAATATGTAAATGCTACATAAGCAAATATTAAACATGTGAAATCCATGACTATGTTGTCAAAATAACCATTTTTATGTGAGATACTAGGACACCCAACATTTTTAGATGTTTGGATTTTTTGAACTTTTTCACAAATTTTTCAACATCCGTAAAGAATTATAATCTAATTCTAAATGTCCTAATATTCACACCATTAATGCAAGAATATCAAATAGTTCAGACTAAGAATTGGGTCCAAACAAAAGTGCTTAAAATGAGATCTATAGATAGGGATTTTTCACAAATTACTCAGCATGTATGAAGATTTAAGATAACCAGCTTCAACATCTTCTAATTTGGATTACAAATATGAGGTCCATTAGAATTAAAAAAAAAATGTGGCCTATGACTATGAGGCCTATAAGAAATGCAATCACTTCCTCAAGAAATGTACTAGTGCTGTCTTTGTAAGAAGGGGGTGAATCAATCCCCAAGTCTTTTCATGTGCAGAAATTTTAGTGTGTAAATGGTTTTATTTGCCCTTAAGAGTTGGGAATCATTTGCATAATGATTACCAAGAGTTAAGAATCATTATCATATTATATATATAAAGACAGTATGTTGTGACCCAAGAATGGATTATGAGATAAGATGCATGCATCCCAAGGCACAACAGATTATAATCAAATGATGATGATTTATGACGGGTTGTCTGTGTATTTATATCCCCAAAATTGAATCTGTATGAGTGAGGACACGTCTTATCACTTACTTTAATTAATCACGGAAGCTTACTTGGAGTTGCGAGCCAAAGTCCGTAGCCCTTGGATTTCGTGCTGCAACCAAATGCTTAATTTATAATTACTACATGCATGAGCCATTAGACTAAATAATCACAAAAATCCACAAGACACAGGGCTAGTACAAGTAACTAGGGAGTTTCATTAATATCTTTCAATATTTAAAATTCTAAAGTTACCTCTACACATATATGAACATAACAGCCGTATGGACCGGTATAACCCCAAAAGAAAAACCAAAATATAAAAGATATAGCCCTGCCCATTAAGTTGTTATTGAGCTCTCTGTTATAGTACTCGATGTCAACATGACATCGTTTGCACAATAGATATCTATCGATTGCGTCGCCTTTTGCCTCCACGTTCTCCTCCTCATGTAATTGTGTCAAACCCTAAACACTAAGGTGATTGGGTCAAGTACAATGATCTAGAAAGAGCTTAATTACACTATACTGTTGGGAGGCAACTACTAGGATCCCTAGATATTGTACACAGATTACTGCAGAAATAACTTTAGATGATAATGATTCAATAACCATACTTGTGAAATCTCTCTGATTTGATCTCGGTCTTACTCCAACTCGAAAATCTCAAGACATTTTGCTGTATTCCTCTATGCTCAAACTCGCATTGGGGTGTGGCCTTTTCTATGAATTCTCTTTACTCTAAAAAAGAAGATTTCTCTTATATGTTTTTTTCTAGAGAGCCATGGCATATATTTATAGATTACAATAGGGACCTTAAGAAGGAAATAACGAGTAGGCTTCTTATGGAAATAAGAAATCATAATTCAACTCATATTAGAATCTTAGTTTCATAAATTACAATTTAGTCCACTAGAGAATTATAATTGCACTCATGTTCTTATTATCAAAATAATATTTTGAGCTTCTTGTTATTAAATGCTTATTGATATCCCTACGTTAAGATTTCAGATATCCATCAATTAAATAATTATTAATATCTATATTTAATCAATATCTTTATAATTCCTTAAAACCTTATAGTTAACTTATTTGATATGTTGGACATAAAATCCACCTGTATGGTTTGACATAATCAAAACTTATAAGTTTCATCAATGGGATATCATCAATTTCTATTACAGGATATGGATTCCGTCAATAAACTAATATCCACAATACACGTAGTGTAGTCATCCAATTTACAGAGATTATCGACTTATAAAAGGTCTCACTCCTTTGTAAATCAAAATGCCAAATGCTAAATATATGTGTCTATTATTTATATCTGGATTAAAAGTACAAGCACTTCTAATAACCATTTGGATGTTAATCGTCTTATTTAGTCAGTATAAATACGATAAACCTAAAAGCAGTCATGTTCAATACACACAAAGCGTACTAGCTGAACAAGTAGAAACTATACTATTTCCCGCAGCCAAAACAAACTGGCTAAAAGATCATGCTACAATCATATCGATGGTGTGTCCAACTCCATCTAGATTATGAGCAATAATAACTTATATTCTATAAGAACCAATAAACAAGTCTTCTATATGTAAGCTGAACTCTACTCACTAACTTGTCTAATTTATATAATAAAAAACACACTTATATATAATAAATAACAATGCAACCATTTGCCCATACAAATTCTTATTAAGATGAAAAAGCAAACTTTACTAATAAATAAATCAGCCAAAGACAAATACATAAAAGCATGCTTTTAGTATAAATTTTTAACAATCTCCTACTTAGACTGTAAACCATGCTGATATGTGTTTCAATCCCATTCTCTTTACATGACTATCAAAGCTCTTTACTGATAAGCTCTTTGTGAAAGGATTTGTCAGGTTGTCCCTTAATACAATCTTGGTCATAATTATATCACATCTCTGTATGATTTTTCATATGAGATTATACTTACGCTGGATGTGCTTATACTTCTTATGCATCCTGGGTTCCTTTGAATTAGCAACTGTATTGGTATTGTCACAATAAAGCATTATAGGTGATTTTACCGAAGGTGCCAATTCTAGATCCATCAAGAAGTTTCTGAGCCAAACTACCTCCTTGGCTGCTTCAGAAGCTGCCACATATTCGGATTCTATGGTAGAGTCAGCAGTACATGATTACTTGACACTCCTCCAACTTATAGCTACACCTCCCAAGGGTAATACAAATCCTGAGGTCAACTTTCTAGCATCATTATCTGACTGGAAGTCTTAGTCTATGTGTCCAATGGGTATCAAACTCTCGGCCTGATATATTAACATATAATTCCTAGTTATTTTAAGGTATTTAAGTATATGCTTTACCGTAATCCAATGTTCTCTCCGTAGACTGATTGGTATCTACTAACCATGTCAACAACAAAACAAATATTAGGTCTAGTGCATAGCATTGCATACATGAAGCCTCCCACAGCCAAAGCATAAGGTACTTCCTTCATCTTTTATATCTCATCAGGTGTCTTAGGATATTGATCCTTAGATGAAGTGATTCCATACCAGAAAGGAAAAAATCCTTTATTTGAATCTAGCATGCTAAAATGGGCAAGAATCGCATCAATATAAACCGTTTGAGATAAGGCCAACATTCTTGATTTTCAATCTCATAGAAGCTTGATCCCTAGAATGTGACTGACTTCTCCTTAGTCTTTCATATTGAACTGACTGCTTAACCATACTTTGACCGAAGATAACACCCCAACATCATTTCCAATGAGTAGGATGTCATCTACATAAAGTATTAAAAAAGCCACTACACTGCAATTGCACCTATTATATATACAAGATTCATCAGGTTGCTACTCAAAACCATAAGATTTAATCGCTTGATCAA
This sequence comes from Sextonia rubra, assembly GCA_037013555.1. Taxonomy (NCBI): domain Eukaryota; kingdom Viridiplantae; phylum Streptophyta; class Magnoliopsida; order Laurales; family Lauraceae; genus Sextonia; species Sextonia rubra. The sequence continues at coordinate 80,504,234 of JASUAD010000001.1, forward strand.
AATGAATGATCCAAGATCTAAATGCTTGCTTAAGTCTATAAATGGACCTTTTAAGCTTGTGTAATATATGCTCACGGCCTTTAGCTATGAATCCATCCAATTGCACAATATAGATACAATCATCAAGATTTTCATTAAGAAAACATGTCTTGATATCCATTTGCCAAATTTCGTAATCAAAATGAGCTACAATGGATAAAAGAAACTTGATGGATTCCAGCATGGCTACTGGCGAAAAGGTCTCCTCATAATCGGTTCCTTCTTTCTAAGTAAACCCTTTCAAAACAAGCTTATCATTGAAGGTTTCAACTTTTCCATCCACCCCTCTTTTCTTCTTGTAGACCCATTTACAAACGATAGGTTTTATCCCCTCTAGTGGTTCTACAAGATCCCATACTTAATTAGAGTACATAGACTCCATTTCTGATTTCATAGCTTTTTGTCATAGTTCTATTTCTTTGTCTTGGAGTGCTTTATTGTAGTTACAGGGTTTGATATCTAGCTCATCAGGGACTGTATTGAATGACTCTCCCAAGAACATATACCGCTCAGGTTGAGGAATAATCCCCCCACTATGATGAGATATATCCTGTGTTCGTGTATGAGTAGTGTCATGCTGTACTAAATCTAATTTTGGTGTACCATCATCTACATGCTGATCTGGCTCATCACCAGAATGTTGGTGGGATCACCTGGAGTATCATTAGCTTGAGACTTGGCAATCATCCCACTATGATGAGGTAATGGAATGCTGATTCTCCATCTTATGGCGTCTCTTCTACTTTTGCGTTTATGGTTCATTGCATAGTCCTTTTTTAAAAATCAAGTATTGGTGCTAACAAATGCCCTTCCAATCTAATGAAAACACAAACTTCTATTCTTGGTTCCAACTTATCTGTGTTCCTGTTCAGCATGTGTGCTGGACTACCCCAAATCCGAACATGCTTTAAATTGGGTTTGTACCCAGTCTATAGTTCAAGTTAGTACGTACTAACTTAGATAAAACTAAGTTTAGAATGTACGCTATCATTTCTAGAGCGTGAAGGAATTAGGAACATCTAAATAACTCATCATTGACCTCACCATATCCATAAGAGTTCTATTCCTTCTTTCTGCTACACCATTTTATTGAGGTGTATCTGATGTAGACAACTGGGATATAATCTCCTTTGTGCGAAGTAATCCCTAAATTCTCCAAAGAGGTACTCGCCACTATGATCAAATCGTAGTGTCCTAATACTCTTACTTAGACACTTCTCCGTTTCCACCCTATACTCCTTAATTTTCTCAAAGTATTCGGACTTACGGCGCATTAAGTAAATATACCCATACTTTGAGTAGTCATCAATAAAAGTGATGAAATACTCAAAGCCACCACCCAGACATTCATGGGTGCATATAAGTCAGAGTAAACCTATTCTAATCGTTCTTTGGCCCTATAGACTTTTACCGAAGAAGGGTGCTTGGTCATTTTTTCCTCTAAATAAGATCTAAAGACTGGAAGTGCCTTCACTTCCAATGAATCTAATGATCCATTTGCAACCAATCTTGAAATCTGATTTAGATTAATATGACCAGGTGTAAATGCTAAAATTACGTTTGTTTCAATTGTGAAGGTTCCTATTTCTTACATGGTAAGGTAATTGTGTTATTCAATTCAATCAGTTGCAGTTTAAGAAAGATAGGATTAACAATATAAAGATCATTCACTAATGAACCATAATAGATAAAATGCTTATTGTACTTAATAACCACAAATTTATTAAAATAAACAGAATATCCGTCTTTAACTAACTTGGAAACATAAATTAAATTCCTCTTAATGGAGGGAACATAAAGACAATCTTTTAAGATTAAAGTTCTATCTCTTTTAAAACTTAGACAAACATCTTTTACTGCAACTGCTACCACTCTCGTAGCATCATCCATAAGCAAATAAATCTTTCCATCACTTAGCTACCTGATTTTCTAGAACCTCTGCAAAGAACTGCAAATATGATTAGTGGCTCCCGTATCTATACACCATGTTCCAGTAGATATAACCACCAAACATGATTCAACAACTAGTGAATGAAATTTACCTTTATTGTTTACTTTGTTGAAAGAAGTTGGACATTGCTTTTTCCGGTCCCTTACTTACTTGCAATGAAAACACTTGTCCTTTGGCTTTTTCACTCATCCCTAAGGTCCGTTGCCCCCTTGAGGAATTGCATTGCGATTCTAACTCTTTTTCTTTTTCTTCTTGCTTTTTAGCTGAGAAACATAACCTTTTTTTATTAACATGACCACTAACTAGCTTTTCCCAAAGGCCCTTAGCAGCCTAAAGTTCCTTGAGTAATTCCACCGGAGAAAAATTGAGCTTGGTCAGGTTGTAATTTAGGCGAAAATTCTCAAAGGAATCGATTAAGGATTGGAGAATGATATCGATCTGGGTTTCCCCATCAATTTCAACTCTAAAGACCTCTAGTTCATTGAGGTGTCTTATCATTTTCAAAACATGGTCCGTCATCGAGGTACATTCAGCCATCTTAGTGTTAAACAGTTCTTTCATAGCAACCTGCCTTGCAGCCCTATCCTGATCACCAAACATTTCCTTGAGACTATACATGATGTCATAGGTAGTAGGAGAAGACTGATGTTGGTGTTGCAAAACATTTGGCATATATGCCAATATGTAATATCGCGCCATCTCATCAGCATTGATCCATTTTTTGTATGCCTGGATGGCCAACTCATCGGTACAACCATCCACAAGTTTTTTTGGACATACCTCAGTGAGCACATATTTGTACTTTTCAGCAGTTAGTACAATATCCAAATCTCTTTTCCAATCAATGTAATTAGGTCCAGTGAGCTATGTTCTTTCATAATAACAGCAAGTGGATTGAAAGAACCTATCTTAAATCTTGAGAATTGTATAACCAATAAAATTATGATAGGCAAATAAACTTTGGATTCAAATAAAAAGAAAGTGGCTCCCTCTACCAATTAATAAAAGAATCCGATAGCAATGTAAAACACCAATGCATAGTATGCCTCGATTGGAGGACGTCTATAATACTTCTTTGGTTCAGATAGGATATAACCTATTAGTTTTACTGTCAAGGCAACAAACCATGCCAAGTAACATCAAACAGTTGCTATAACTTTGGTCTTATAAATAATAGTAGTGGCTCAGATGGAAAGTATATTTTATTTATAGTTAAGTGTACACCATCATTTAACTCAAGGTCCATTATTTTGTATTCGGTCCTGTCAAATAAAGAAGTGACCTGTACTAATAATTACTTTAAATCATTCATATGGGATTTTGTACTGGAGAGTCCATAATTAACCTATCCGACGAGGAAGAAGACTCTAAGGCTAATACATAAATCAATTACATTTCCTACAAAACAATGATGGAGACCGTGGGAACTAAAAGGTTCCCTCTCCCTCTTAGTTATTTAACAATGTGGGTTCTTGTAAAATAGTATAAGTAAGACCAATTTAGAATCTTGAAGTAATACGTCACCAAGATGTCTAGGTCACCCCATCTTTATGCATCATAACATTGGTGTGATTAATAAAAAAAATTCAAATTTATTTGCAAATCACATGAATGCAACTTACTTCACCATTTTAAACAATATTAAATAGGTCTAAAATCATATCTAGCAAGTTATGATAAAAATAGACATTCATGCACAAAAGAAAGGAAAGACAACCAGTAAAAGAGTCCTAGCTATCATGGTCAAGTAGGATCCTGTATCTTCTTAATTGCCACTTCAAAATATGTGCTTTGCAGAGGAGGTCCAAGGGTGTACCTCGGCGGGGACCTAGCTGCCGGTTAGCTCATGGGGGCCTAGGAGGCAATGCCCCCTTACCAATTTTTTTTATGAAGTTCTTTCTTCAAAATCGAATAACTGCCTTCAAAACCTAGGTCCCTTCTTAAAAAAAATTACATTGACCGTAAGCCTCCTGACGAATAGAGTTCACATGCTATCTCAATATAATTACATCACCATGAAAATTTACATTGAATCCTAAGCCTCCTGAAGAATAGAGTTTACATGCTATGTTAATATAATTGCATCACCATGAAACATTAAAAAATATGTAAAACAGTAACCATGAATTTGATTTGTAGGATCCATTCACATAACATACACACATGGTGACCATAATAGCCAGATCAATCGCTTCAAAACAAAGGTTAGATAGTTCGCTGAAAACAATTACAGCAAACATAATCGACATGTTTGTTCTAACAACCTATAATCTTACTATATTTTGTTCAATCCATACACAATATCAAGATTAGCTCTGATGCCACTATTGGGAGGCAGCCATCAGGATCTAAGATATTGCGCATAGATTACTGTAAAAATAACTTTTTATCATGATGATTCAAGAACTATGCCTATAAGATCTCTCTGATTTGATCTCGGTCTTATAGCAACCCAAAAATATGAAAACCTTCTACTATATTCCTCTATACTCAAATTTGCATCGGAGTGTTGGCATCTTCTGCGAATTCTCTTTGCTCTCAAAAAGGAGATTTCTCCTGTATATTTTTCCTAGAGAGCAGTAGTACATATTTATAGGTTATAATATGGACCTTAAAAAGGAAATTAGGAATAGGCTTCTTATAAAAATAGAAAACCCTAATGCGACTCAAATTAGAATCCTAGTTTCATAAATTGTAATTCAGTCCACTAGATAATTATAATTACACTCCTGTCCTTATTCTCAAAATAATACCTTGAGCTTCTTGTTATTAAATGCTTATTAATTTCCCCACGTTAAGATTTTAGATATCCATCGATTAAATAATTAATGATATATATATTTAATCGTTATCTTTATAATTCCTTGAGACCTTATAATTAACTTATTTGATATGTCGAACACAAAGTCCACCTGCAAGGTTTGACATAATCAAAACTTATAAGTTTCATTAATAGGATATCATCAATCCCTATTACAAGATATGGATTTCATCAATAAACTAATATCCACCATACACGTAGTGTAGTTATTCAATTTACAGAGATTATCGACTTATAAAAGGTCTTACTCCTTTGTAAATCAAAATGCCAAACACTAAATATATGTGTCTATTATTCATCTCGGAATTAAGAGTACAAGCACTCATAATAACTATTTGAATGTTAATCGTCTTATATAGTCAGTGTAAAGAAATAAACCCAAAAGTAGTCCTGTTTAATACACACAAAGAGTACTAGCATAATGAGTTGAAGCTATACCATTTCCCGCAGCTAAGACAAGCCTGCAAAATATTATGCTACAATCGTACTGATGGTGTGTCCAATTCCATCTAGATTGTGAGCAACAATAACTTATATTTTATAAGAATCGACAAACAAGTCTTCCATGCAGAAGTTGAACTCGACACACCAATTTATCTACTTTATAGAATAACAGATACACTTATGTGTAATAAATAACAACGCAATCATTTGCCCATACAAAATTCTCATTAAAATGAAAATACAAACTTTACTAATAAATAAATCATTCAAAGATAAATACATAAAAGTATGCTTTTAGTATAAAATTCCAACATTTATATCTAACTGTCATCTACCTGTTTGTATATATATATTTACTTTTAAACTATTTCATAGGTTAATTGGTATGAACTATTGGCAAATAAAATAAAAAATGAATTGTAGAAAGAGTATCTATTTCATATAAAAATAAATTCTACTATGAACAAGTTAACATTTGAAAGCGGCATCCCAGCAAAAAAAAAAGGGAAGAAGAGAAATAAACTACAATAGAGAATCAATATTTTTGTTATTAGATATTGAAAATTATAAGTTTTTATTATTATTATTATAACATCATCATAAACAAAATCTTACATACCATTACATGTAGTAATTTAATTGAATATTGAATATGCAGTGTCAAAAAATGAAGAAAATGTGACAAATCAAGTTAATGGGCCAAGTGATCCTAATGCAATCTGAAGACAGATACCTTTGCTGAGATAAGTGTAAGAGTTAAAATAACTGCTGCAGTTGGAATAAAGTTACAAGATGAAATTAGTGAAAGAAGAGTTGAAATAGGTGCATGTATTGAAACAAGTGCAGCTGTTGAAATAAGTTCAGATGTTAAAAAAGTGCAAGAACTAAATGGTGGAGCCTTCTAAACATAAAACTCTATTTTTTTTCACTATACATACCATAAACCTTACAAATTGACAATACTTTTGTAAGTTGTCTTTTTCCAATGTTTAAACACGACATGTTACATAATTTTTTCCCCTGTTTTTATTTATTTATCCTTATGGGTTGTATTTATTGCTTCTATTTAAATTTAAATTGTGTCATGGATTTTATGTTAATATTAGTTTACAATTCATTTAAATGCTTAAATACAATTCTATTTACAAATAAAATAATTTTTAATGTGGGTTCTAAAGCGCTATTATCAATAAAAAGAAAGGCATGTGAATTTTGTTTGAAGGATCCAGTGAGGTTATGTTATATCAGTGACTCTCAACCCGGGGAGCAACATACTTGAATGTCTAGTAATGGCATAAGGACATAGCCTTCTATTGTTCTTCCTTTTGAAAGAATCCAACGTCAATTTCTAGAAATCTAAAGAATAGGAACAAACCCAGATCTCCAATCATCCTAATTTCTCACTTTCCTATTGCAATCACATTCCTTTTCATCTTCTACTCTTCTTCATCTACCCTCAATTTCTCCTTATTATTGTATTTGTATGATGTGATAAAAAAAACACGCATAACATTTACATTTGCAAGTATTATATAGGTAAAATGTATTATCATATTTGCCAAAATCATCATTTTTATATGAGTAAATGAGTAATCTAGTGGTTTTAGATGTGTTTGAATTCTTTACAACTTCCACAAATTTCTTATAATCCATGAAGAATTAAGATATGAAACTATAGTCTTGATGTTTACCATTAATAGAAAAATATTGAATGGTTCAAATCATGAATGTAGGAAATTAGATCTATAAGTTAGAAATTCTTATAAATTGCTCAAAGTCTATGAAGACTTAAATAATCAGGTTGAAGGTCTTTGGGTTTATTAGTTTAGTAAACAAACTGAATGGATTTGAGTAAAGATTTGAGGCCCATATGAATAAAAAAAAAATAAAGGTCATTTATGGGCCCACAAGAAAAAAAAGGGTCATGTGGAGACTTTATTACTGCCTTTGCTAGAGAGGCATGTAAATGATTTTATCACCTTTTCAAAGGTGTAAATTGTAGCACGTATATGGCCTTATTTAGACGTTATTCTTATGCATTTAAATTTAGGTCTATATATGTAAATGATTCATAAAAGAGCATAAACATACGTGATGATTCATATCCATTACACATGTATATGTAAATGATTGTAAATTCGCCTTTATACGTGATATGGAAATGAGAATTACATATGTAAATCCTACATATGAAAATGATATACATGTGAAATACAATGTTTGTCAAACTCACCATATTTATATGAGAAAATTAGTACACCGAACGGTTTTAGATGAATTTGGATTTTTGAGTTTTTTCCACAAATTTAGACAAAATTTTTATGTATCAGATGCATAAAAAGAGTGTAAACAAATGTGATGATTCCTATCTATTACACATGTATATGTAAATGATTGCAAATTCGCCTTTAAATGTGATATGGAAATGAGAATTACAGATGTAAATGTAAGATATGAAAATGTTATATATGTGAAACACACAAACTCATCATTTTTACATAAGAAAATTTGTAAATCCACCAGTTTTAGATGTATTTGAATTTTTTAGTTTTCTCACAAAATTTTCAAAATCCATGGTGAATTAAAATTTAGAGTTAAACATCCTAATATTTACCGTTAATGTAAGAAAATTGAACTTAGTTCGGATTATGAATTAGTTCGGACTATGAATTAGGCCTGAACAGAAGTGCATAAAATTTATCTACAGATTGGAAACTTTTCACAAATTATTTAGTATCCATGAAGATTTAAGATAATCAGTTTTAAAATCTTCTAACTTGGATTACAAATATGAGGCCCATAAGAATAAGAAAAGTTAGCATGTGGGGGCCCTAAAAAATGTGTACCAGCACCTTTTTATAAGAGGGGTGTGAATAATCCCATATGTTTTGGATGTGAAAATTTTAGTGTGTGAAATGGCTTCATTTGCCCATTATTCTTTCCGCTCATAAATGAGTGCAAGCATACTTATTAAGTGTAACTATTGTGAATTTCAAATGAGTAACTCAGTTGGCTTAAGATCATAATTTGGTTTTTGAAGTCTAGGATTATGGTTTGCACCTAGAGGATGCGGGTTCAAGTTGATATCAGGCCCCAGTAATTTACCTGACTTTCCCTTGGGCCAAACGGATTACTCCCGCGGAGAGGCAGAACACCTGAGTCAGCATTAAAAAAAAGTGTCAACTATTGTCAAATGTCAACAAAAAGAGACGCCCATGCCAACAACTCTAGACAGGGAACAACACGCCGGGAGTGTGTGCTAATGACATAATGACATATGCTTCATAGCCTTGTTGTGTGCTTCTTCTTCCTTTCCGAAGCATCCAATGGCGATTCCAAGAAATCTGAAGAACAGAAACAAACCCAGATCTCCAATCCTCCTAATTTCCCTCTCTGCTGCTGCAATCACTTTCCTCTTCATCTTCTACTCTTCTTCACCCTCCCTCCAATTCTCATTTTCGTCTCCAAAGGCCCTGAAGAATCTGTTGAGAGATCGGAAGCAGGGGCAATCTCTCGACAAGTATCTGTATTGGGGTGACAGAATCGATTGTCCCGGAAAGCATTGCGATTCCTGCGAGGGATTGGGTCATCAAGAATCCAGCCTCCGATGCGCTCTCGAAGAAGCCCTCTTTCTTCAGAGGTACTTTTCTTTTATTTTTAGATACTGTATTTTTGTTGTTTGTGACAATGAGGATTACCTGGAAATCTGGTTTTCTTTAATGGATAATGGGAAGAACGAAAGAACTGTAGAATTCCATTTGACCCAGATCATGTAAACATAGTAAATGGCAGGTCACGCGTAATGTGGATTCCGTGCACTTGAATTGGGCTGAGGTTGATGGGAGTTTTTTCTGTTTCTTCTTTTGAGTCTTTTTTGGGGTCCTGTTTGGCTTCTGGGTTTGGGATTTCTTTTAAAAATGAGATCTTTAACTTCCCTTCTCCTTCCAACACTATAACATGGAGCCGGTTGGAGGAATGAATTCAATTCTAACAAATGGAAAGCAAAGAGGTTTTGTTTAAAAATCAAGAAGGGTCAATTTAGTGTTTGGGTTCTTTTAGGTGGAAGATATTTGCTGTATGGTAGTTGTTTTCTTTTTCTTTTCTTTTGGTAGATCCGATTCTGACATGGTAGGATTTCCGGGTTTTGGGGAATTTTTTTAAATTAATTTCAGTTTTGGGGTTCTTTGGGGAAGATATTTTCTGTTTCTTCTTTTTGGTAACTTGTTGGCAGATCAATTCTTTTTATGTTTTGGGATTTCTGTGTTTCATTTTTTTTTTTATAACTAATATAAGCTTTGGGTTCTTTGTTGGATGATTCTTGCTGTTTGAACCATAGTTGCCTAGTTTGATCAAGAGGCCTTTGAACTGTGAATAGTTCATTTCGAACAATTCACAGTTTGACTCACGCATTACCAGCGAATTCACCTCACATAGTTCTCTAAGTCGAGCCCTATAAATCTATTATTAGTGCCTGCCTATAAACCCAAGCCAATCAAAACCACTTGAGCCCTGTGTATTAGCGCTAATCCATATCTACTCCAATCAGAGCTGGTCCTATCTAAAGATTGATTATTCGCAGTGTCTGGTGAGGAAACCCTCAAGCAACCCATGATTATCTTAGTGGCATGTAGTTAAGAGGATTTTATGGTATATTAAAGTCACATTGAAACTTCACCCTTGTTACTAGGGTGACGACTTGGAACCTTGTGACTATTCATATGCCGATAGGATTGGTGATTTGGACAAGAGATAGGTCACCACAAATTATTTGGATACTCTTGGTGGAGATGCATTTTCTTGGGTTAGTAAGAAACAAACCTTGGATGCTATGTCTACAACTGATCTAGAGTCTATAGCTCGTAGTATGGCTCTTCAGGAGGCTGTCTAATTAAGATACTTCTTACGTGGTTTGGAGTTAAATAGAGATGATGTAATTGTCCCAAGGAACGTAGATAGTACTTCTGGCATCTCAATGGTGAGTGAACCTCAAATCAATAGTCACTCTAAGTAGTATAAAATATCATTTTATTAGAGAGAAGGCTAAGAAAGAAGAAATAAAAATCCTCTATGTACCTTCTAAGGAATTGATGACTGATGCTCTCACCAAGGCATTGCCTGTGGAGTCATTCTCAAGGCATGTGATGAGCATGAGACTAAGATGTGTTTGATGTATGTGGCATTCGTATCAAGCAAAAGAATATAAGAATTGTATGAACTGTTGCCACGTGGGCCCATGCCAGATTAAGCAATTGGCTTGGTGCCAAGGTTTTCTCTCAATGAAAGTCTAAATCTATATAGTCTTGATTGGGATCAAACTCTAGGAGCATGACAGTTTGGATTGGCATCAATCCCTTGTGGCATTGTTCCCGGCTAGTCAAGAGATGTGGGACTCTTAGGTGGAGATGACTTATTCAAAAGGCGTGACTCTTAGGGATTGCTTATTTAAGGGAGATGGGAAACCTGTATCGATCATCTAGGGATCCAAGCATCCATAGCGAGTTCCTGAGGTCTTCCACCGATGGAGCGCATAAAGAATTTCGTGGCAAGATCTAGGTTGACATCCTGATATTCCAATATCATTGTGCGTTCTGGTGTGACGTAGATCTTGTGAACTCGCTGCTAATGCTTTGTCCTCTAGATGGGCTTTCAAGCCATTAAATTGAGGACCCTTAAATAGAGCAATCTTGAGGACTCATGGTTATTGTGGAAGTCTAACCCTCCTAGAATCCCTCATCACTTGACTAGCAGGAACAAGTTGCACCCGAGTTAGATGCCAACTGGGACTCTTTATCATGAGTGCGACCCCAATCCAAACTCTCCTAGGGTCACATATTAAGACTTAATGGGGAGATCAATGTTGGTCCAAGTCAATTGCTTAATCTAATGTGGGTCCCATGGCAGCGGGCCACATAATTTCATACATTCTCCCACTTGGTATGAATGCCACATATATCAAACATACTTTAGTCCCCACATGCATCACGCAATATATTGAGGAACACAACAAAACTCCATTAGATATGTCTTAATTTTATGTTTTGTTTACAAAAAAAAAAAAAAAAAAGTAGACTATAGGGCAAGATATTGTGTTCCTTGAGTATCCTTCTAGAATAACATGCTGGGAAAGAATATACTTTGAAAAATGCTAAACTTGCCATTGCTGTGAATGTACCACAAATTTCAGCTTTATTTAATCCTATTCTAACTGGATTTGAAAAGAATACTTATATTTTATGTTTCATTTTTTAATGTATTTTTTCTTCATATTTCTTTTTAAAATCATTTGGCTCTTTTTTGCTTTATAGCATGTTTTGCACTATGGTTTGATTGTGACGGGAACTAAGCCAATTTTGTCTTGACTCCTGATTTTTTGATGAATATTGATCTGTCAATTTGATGAAGTGTTTGTCAGATTATTTAAGATATAAATGAACTGGCATAGGAGTTCTGTCTGCTGTTTTCAGACTTTCAGTCTTTGATCTGATTTCTATGGCTTTTTGTCTCTATAAAAATCCCTGTCAGAAGCGTAGTCCCCATCGAGATTTCTTCCAGTAACAAACAGGACCTTAATGGTTCCAGAGTATCAGAGAATAAATCAGATTTCTTGAGAGAGGTTAGAATTGAGTGCTTCTTCAATGGTTGTTTCTTACTGATTTATCTTTTTCTTCTACAGTATTGGCTGGTGAGGTTGTTTTTCCTTCTTTGGTTTGGGAAGAATGTGTTATATGATATACCATTTGACAAGAAATTGTTGTATGATTTGCCTTGAATCTAAATAAAATTTAGTTCTGTATATCTGTTTACCTCAATTTATTTGAAGATCACTGAAGGGCTTGAATTTTGAAAAAGGACAGAATGTAGTTATATGGAGCTATAATAAGCTTTTAGTTTATTTCTTAGTCAAGAGATTGTTTCAGTGATGGACAATAGATGCAGCAGATGTGAAGTCTTGTCTCCGTGCTTTAGCAAACATGATTATCAATTCTCATCATCATCATCATCATCAGAGCCTTATCCCAATCATGTTGGGGTTGGCTACATGAATTCTGTTTCTCTATTCTGTTATATTTTGAGCCAAAACATGATTATCGATTCTAACATATATTTTTGTTTCAGAACATTTGTGATGCCTTCTAGAATGTGCATAAATCCGATTCACAATAAGAAGGGGATCCTCCATCATAATAATGCTAGTTATGAGGAAAGGTGTGTTTCCCTCATTCTAATGTCAGCATTTTTTACTGAAGGAAATTTCTAGTTACAGCTGGGCCAACCTTTCGATAATCTTAGCCATTTGTGTAATGGGTTCTTCATTGCCCATGGGATGCACCAATGCCATGTGTTGGTGGTTCTACTGTGATTTTAGTAGCTCTCTGAATGGAACTTGGCATTGGATAATTGCAACAATTAAGTCTAGGCCCACGTGCTATCCTAGTTACTGGTGGCCCAACTTTTTGACCATTCAAACTGTCAGTGTAATGGGAATATGCATTCCCATGCAAGGCATAAATGCCATGGACTGATGCTTCTACTTCATGATTTTTGCCATCTGACTGGTGCTTAGAAATGGATTGATCACTGGCCCATGTCACACCCTGGTTACAGCTTTGCTAACCTTTTGATCATCTAACTAACTGTGTGATGGGCATATGGCTCGTGGAATGCACCAACACCATGGCTGGTGCTTCTAATATGCTTCCCTTTTCACATATTTGTTGGTACTTGGATTGGATAAGTGGGATTGACTAAACCTGGGCCCATATGCTACCTTTGTTACAGTTTGGCCAACCTTTTGGTAGTCTTAAGCTATTTGTGGAATGGGTTCCTCCTGACCCATGGAATACAACAATGCCATGGCCTGGTGCTTTGACTAGATTATGTTAGCTACATGATTTGTGCTTGAACGTGGACAATTGTTGCCAGTGGAGAATTTCAGGATAACTTTTATCCACAATAGAGCTCATCAAAGGAATGATTTCCCACTGAAATCTTGACCCCATGTGCAGTATGTGGTTGAAAGAATGGTGTTTGTCGACCTTTGTTGACTTGTTTGGCACATGTTTAATTCTCTATCAGACAAGGCCTTTGCCCTCTGAGAGAGAGCAGCTAGGCAATCTTAATCAACCCCAGGCAAAAAAGTCAAAATGTATGGAAGCCTAAAAGCCGGCAGGGAGCTTTTATGTAAAACCTTCTGGTGGGAGTCATTTTAACTCCAAAATCAGAAGGAAGAAAGAAATAAACCAGCACATAGCAGTCAAATCAGGAAATTTCAGTTGATTTTTTCTTGGGGCTGGTTCATCGCTCTACCTTTGTGCTTTTGCTAAATAACTGACTTCTTTTTTCTGTGCAACTGTTTTGAGAATTAGATTTATAGTTATATTAATTAATCATTTTTGTTAAAATTGGATCGTTTCAAAAGAAATTCATAGTTGGGCTATTTTCTGTATGCTGAAAATTTTCTTGTTTGATAGATGGGCAGCAAACTCTTGTTCCATGGACTCTTTGTATGATTTGGACCTCATATCTGACACTGTGCCGGTAATTCTGGACAATTCAAAAATGTGGTACCAAGTGCTATTAACGAGTATGAAACTTGGAAATAGAGGAGTGGCTCATGTGGAAGGAGTTGACAGAGTTGATCTTAAAGAAAGTAATGTCTACTCTAACTTATTGCTAATAAACCGTACTGCAAGCCCCCTTTCATGGTAAAGTTTCCATTTATATCTTGTTGCCTTTAGTTTTCATTTCTGTATAAAATATTATTTTCATGGCTATATAGCTATTGGTCATTTGACCTATGCTTTTATCTTCCTCTCATAACATATTGGTTGCCAATACCATTGACCTGGCATATTTGGGTGTTGGTTACCTGAACCAAATACTACTTAGATACATTAAACACAATTTGGATAGTATCCCATTTATAATTTTTCCTTTTTTATTTTTTAACTCTTGCATTTGTCTCACTAATAAAATCTTGCTTGCACTATGGATGTTGTATCTTGTTTCATATACGGTTTCTGTTTAGCCTTTTCATTTCCATAGCTGGGTACCATTGGTATTACTGTGCTGTATGCCCAAAATATGCACGATATCAATAGATGATTTTTTGAAAATTTAAACACTAGTTCCTGCATCGCTCATGTTCACAAAAAAATATCCAGGTTTATGGAGTGCAAGGATCGAAACAACCGCAGTGCAATTACAGTGCCATATTCATTCCTCCCTTTAATGGCTGCAAAGAAATTAAGAGACGTGGCAGATCAGGTGTGATGGGTTAAAGTGGATTCTTTTCCAGTCTTAATGTCATATTTTGTAGTGATAATTTGCAGTTTGCAGTGCACAGCTAGAAACCTCTTATTGTCCTTTTCACTATGTCACTATTGATGTAAAATGTTTTGTAGATTTTGACTAGCCCCAAACTTATGTTGCCTCAAATGATTTAAGGACGTTCAGTTTCATCTTTATATTTTCTTTGTTTGGACCCAGGACTTGTTGGTTTGATTGGTGATTGAAACACCAAACATTTAATACCATTTCTTCTTCACATATTGTAGTTACATTCTAATATAAAATGGTTGGGTGTTATAATATAGTAATATGGAAGAAGAAGAAATCTTTTGATGGTTAAATTATTTCCCGATCCACTGATGGTTAGTGGTGAAGCATCTGCCTCTCCGCAGGCGCAACCAAGGATCAGTCCACAGCTATAGCTATGTTGGTTAGGCACTTGGCTAGTGTTTGTGTGGGTAAGTGAATTTTTACTAGAGAGGACAAAAGAGTGCCACTCTCTCTCTCTCTCATATATATATATATATAAATATATATGGGCCTTGATCCTATGAGAACTATTCTCATGCACTTACCGTGTGAACTTTTTATAGGACCCACTTGTGTGTCCCATTTGGGGATGGGACCAGGGGGGTTGGAAGGATCTATGTGGGACCACTTCAAATATCAAGTTTGACCCAATCACATGTCCCTAACACCTTCATCTGTGGCTCACAAATGCAGTCCATTCGGATTGGTGCACAGTTGATCCAATGGTCCAGTAAATTCGGATTTAACCGAAACTTGGGGCGTGTGACTATCAGGGGGGTCCTTATGTATTGCAAGGTTTGGATTGGGTGATAGATAGGCCCCATCTAAAGTTCTTACAAAAAAATGGTGAGAACTAGTTCTCACATGATTATTTCCCCATATATGTGGAAATTCTCAAAAAATGGAGCACTTTAAAAATGCCCCCTTTTTCGCCTCTCTATTTTTTCATGGGGCCCACGTTTAATCAATTTGGTCATTTCACACACACTACCCCACCTTGTATGGTCACAAGTCCAAACTTGACACTCATCCAACTTTTTCTCACCATTAGATTGAAATAATAATAAAATGATGCGTTTAAACCATTAAGTTTTAGGGCTATGGATCAAAAGGTTTGGATGCGCTTATGGACTAAAGATTTTGCATATAAGTAGGTCCAATAGACTTCTAATAAGCATGGACACAGATACAACATGACACGGACCCGTTGGGAACACTTTAATAATACGTATTTATTTATATATATAATAATATGCTAAAAAAGAGTCAAAAAGAAAAAGATTGGGCCAATAACATGGCATGATTAAAACAAGAAGAGACCATAAAATTTTTGTTGCTGGTCCGAGACATTGGCCATCGATAAATATGAAGGCAAGTTGGCTGTATGGTGCATCCCAAATATCCAACCAATTTTAGAGGTGGCCATCGATAATTATAAAAATTTTGTTGCTGGTCCTACACATTGGCCATTGATAATTATACTTTCTCCCTTTTTATTATATTTTGAGTCTCGAAATATTTTAAAATTTAAATTAATGTCATGCTGTGTCCCTGCTGTGTCCGAAATTAAAAAATAAAAAGAAAGGATATGTTTTTGGCATGTCGGACATGTATCTGGTAGTGTCTGAGCCGTGTCTGTGTCCGATGTGGACACAGGGACCCTATTGGCATGTCCATGTTTCCTAGATAGACTTCCTGGCGCTATGAAGCACTCCATATATATTGAATGCCCATGTCAGATTCTAATGTAAGGAATTTTCCCTTCCATGAGATTTGAACAGTTATTGACTAACGCTAAGGCAGTAAATTAGAATTTATATTGAATTTCTGAAGTTCTTTTGTATACTCCGCTCACTGTTGATGTTGTCCATATGGAAATAGATTCAATAATAGTTATCTTTTTTGAAGTTTTTTTGCTGCTCCTTTTATTGATCTTTTTCACTTGAGAAATTGATCCATTTCTGGATAATTTTTCTTTCGTTTTCTTTTTCTTCTCCATTACTGCATCAATTATGATTTTTGACAACTGATTTGCTTCCGTGCTCGTTGGAAATTTGTGATTGTTCCTTGTGCCATCGTTTTCATTTTCTTAAGCGATTTTTATGTAGGTTAAGAGGCTACTTGGTGATTATGATGCTATGCATGTGCGAAGAGGTGATAAGATAAAGACCCGGAAAGATAGGTTTGGAATTCATCGTACCCTGCATCCTCATCTGGACAGGGATACCCGCCCTGAGTTCGTTCTCTTGAGAATCAAGAAATGGATCCCACCAGGACGAACCCTTTTCATTGCATCAAATGAGAGGACACCTGGTTTCTTTTCACCCCTCTCTGTCAGGTACATACATCCTTCAAAATGTTATTTATAGATACTTTCCTAGGGCCGTTAAGATGAACCAAAAAAAAAAAAAAAGAATGAAAGAGTGTTTTTTTTTTTTTCATTGAACTCCTATGGTTGTGACTAAATCTACTCTAGAGGCCCTCTTATTAATCAACGGTCTGCTCCCTCTTATCTATAAGGTAGCTTCTCTCTAGTATCATGCCATTTCAAACTTCTCTCTTGTTTTTCCTTTTTTTTCCTTTCTTCGAGAGTTGAGACTGTTATAGTCCAAGTGTTGTCAAATTCTTTGTGAACATAGCTAAGGGCGTGTTTGGTATTAAAACCCAACAGTACTTTTCTAAAAGTAGAGCTTTGTGAGAGCTGCTTCTTCAAAGCAACTTTTTTAACAGAAGGTTGTTTGGTTAGCTAAACTTTCTCATTTATTTTTTAATAGCAAAAGCATCAAAAGTTTGGTTATACATGCTGAAAGCAACTTTTAGCATTTAAAGAATTTTTTTTTTGTAAAAAATAAATTACAGGATATGTAGGAGCCTTGTAGGTAAATAAGTAGTTTTGGGGGGGGGGGGGGGGGGGGGTTGTTGTGTGTGGGTGGGGTGTGTGGGGGGTGTGGACATTAATATAATGTTGCCTTCAGTGAAAGGGTTCAATCTGCTCTTTTGTGTTCTGCCTCAAGTCATCCAAACCAAACCCAGATGGGATGGGAAGGGCTTGAAAGGACTTAGTCCACTTGATGTGGACCCAGAAGATTTGAGAAAGAACTTGCAGCCTGCATTCATCTCAATAAATGCACACCATAAAAAAAATCAGATAAATATATTTTTCCATATTTGAATGAAAGTTCTTCAATTCCCTCACTGCTCCATTCAGAACCCATGTCATAAGTGTGCATTTGTAATGTATAAAATACATTTAACTGGTCTTACAAAACATCTGATAAAATGAAAACAAAGGATTTCAGTAAGTGTAGAAATTGCAATTGGTATCGCCAAGGTTACATGGTCATAGTATTGTAAGTCTACATCCTTTGCACAAAAATAGGAGGCTTACAACCTACAAATCTACTTTTGTGGGAGAGCAAGCATGAATAAGAACTCTTTGAAGTCTTCTTCAGTATAGTCCTTGTACACGCTCAAGGAGTAGGTGATCTAAAATCCACCCTAACTCTTGCATGTCTTCATCTTCTTACTATATCCAGTTTGATTCTTGGCAAGGTCTATGCAACTAACATTGGATACAGATTTAGGACTCTGACTTCTCCTAGGAACATCTCCAAACCCATCTTCTGCCAAATCCTCTGAGAACATCTCCAAAGCCATCTTCTGCCAAATACTCTGAGATTGTCCTCATTCCGCTGCATCTTCCACCAAATCCTTTCTGCAAAAACAAAAAGCTTCTTCTCCAATATGAATTGGGTCGGTCACTGCTTCACTTAACTGTCATTTTTTACTTTTACTCTTAAAGAAGTTATTTTATAAAGGTAAACCAAACGAATGAGTGCTTTTGGGCTTTTTAAAAGTCTAAAGCCCAAAAAGCTCTGTTAAAAAGGGGAACCAAGTGCAACCTATTTTTTAAGATAGCAAGTGGGCAAGTCAGGTAAGCTGGGGCTAGAACTTCCTTCTGACCCAGCCTTTGGGAGGAAAGACTGGTCTCCAAGAATTCTAGATATGCAATATCGGATTCTCAAGAAGTGTAGTACAATATGCGTTTACATTTACATTAAACTATCAAAATACATTTATTAATAATTATTTTTACATTAAATGCAATAACTTAAAAAATAGTAGAATTAGTGTAAACAACTTGTTTATTATTATTAGGGAAAATCTCAAATAAGGCCTTAAGTTTTTTCCGTATTTCATAAAAGGGCATAAATTTCAAAAATTTTCAAATTGGTACCTAAGTTTTCCCAAAAGTTTTCAATTAAGGATATCCATCCATTTAAAGCTATTTTCTGACAACCTTTTCCCTCATTTTTTAAAACACCCAAATTACCCTTGTTAAAATTAAACTTTCCTTCACTTCCTCTATATTCTCCTCATTTTCTTCACTGGCGTCCTTATAGTGATCAAAGACAACCAGTGTTCCCATGGTGATCGGCTACATGTAGTGGCTTTCGGAACCATGTCATAGATTTAACTG
This sequence comes from Sextonia rubra, assembly GCA_037013555.1. Lineage (NCBI taxonomy): Eukaryota > Viridiplantae > Streptophyta > Magnoliopsida > Laurales > Lauraceae > Sextonia > Sextonia rubra. Next base: position 80,523,290 of record JASUAD010000001.1, read on the forward strand.
AAGGGTAACTTGGGTATTTTAAAAAAATTGAGGGAAAAAGTTGCCATAAATCAAAAGCAAACAAAATAATGATAATGTTTGAAAACCGATGAGGAGGAATTGCATTTCAGACACTAGGGACTTGCACGAGGCACCATGTGTAGCAAGACATTCTTGTGTTTGCCTCTCCCTTTCATCTTGTAGTTGACAAAAGAGACCTGAAGAATGTGAAGATCATTCAGTTCATCCATTATATATGCCAAGTGTCATAAGTCCTCTTTCCATTAGCACTATTGATTTCACAATATGAGTTGCCTCAACTTAGGAAGCATGGACATGCGCCTAGTGTTCCTGTGTCCGTGTCGGACATGTGATAGACAGGGACACAGCCGGACACGTGCCCGACACGCAACGAAACAGGTCTGTTATTTTTTTTTTATTTTTTTTGAATTTGGACACGGTAGGAGCCCGTGGTGTTATTTTAAATTTTTAAATCCCTCTTTTTCTTTTCTTCTTTTTTTTTTCATTTTTATCATTGAGTTTGCCAAATCCTGTAATAAAAAAAAGTGTTAAATGAAGTTTCAAAAGTTCATAAATAATTCAGGAACAATTTCAAACCAAATATGAAATTTTCCAAACAATCTATGTTTTTTTTTTTTTTTTTGGCTACCTCTGTTCTAACTCTTTGTTTTTTTTTTCTTTTTTTTTCTAGTCTCATCTTTTTTTACTTTTCCAATATAGTTATGTTTTTCGTTTTTATTAATCGTGACATTATGCTTCTTATTTTGGCTAAAAATATAACTATTCTTTAATTTTATGATTATATATAAAATATATATATTTATTATTTAGCGTGTTTTAGCCATGTCCGTATCTTACTTTTTTAGGATTTGCCGTATCGTCATGTTTGTGTCCGTGTCGTGTCGTATCCGTGTCCCATGTCCGTATCCGTACTTCTTAGCCTTCAATTGTAAGTAGAAGGTTTATACTAATTGCCTCATGGGCATGAGTGTGCATCAACTTCAACTCTGCAGTGTTAATTATCGGGATGCTGATTGGACCTGGATAACATGTCCGCAATATTGTGTTGGTTGCTGTCAATGTTGTTAACATGTCCTATATCAAATCCTCTTGCTGTCAACATTGTTACTAGTGTACTAACATTTAAATTAAGCTTGAATGATCTTTCTGAGATGGGACTGCATTGGGAAAAGGGATCTAGATTACTGAAGTCACCAATAAACTCTAATTAAATTACGATGGATATCCATCTTAGAGATGAATGCCTCCCAAACTTGCAAAGGGGATCAACATTAGCTGATGTACTATCGAAGCAAAGCCCATTCCTCCCTTCCAAATAGACTAAATAGTAGAGAAATAGAAGTAATTTCCTCTAATTGACCAATAGCTAAACCTCCTGATGGGCAGCCTCAAAATCAGCCTTTGACCTACAAGATAATTTCCCGTGACTTAGCGTCACGAAGGGGATGATTTCACAGGTCACACCATACAAGACAAAAACAGAAAACCCAATTTTCCACAAAATAAAATGACACTGTCTTTGACGCAGGACATTCCCATGATCCATGGGTCGACCAGGTCCACGGGGCCCAATTTGCGGGAATGTCCAGCCCATTTTAGGAGTACACCCTTTTTAGGATTATTTCAGGATTTTATTTCATATTATGGATTATTTTGCAACTTGAAAACATTTATTTAAGTTGTTTTCTTTAAACCTTAGCCATTAGTTGTTTAAATGGTTGTGATTAGATCCAAGGTTTTAAAAATCAGACTCGGGACCTGGACTCTGCCAAGTTGCATCACTTCCCAGAAAATTCAGAAAAAAATATGGAAAAAAAAAATTAAAAGAAGAGAACCCTAGTCCTAGCCCCAGCTAGTTGACTACTAAACTCACTTCCAGGCCCCGGCTGACTTGTGAAGTAGGGAGAAGAATCCAGTAAAGGAGGTGAGGTGGAGAAATAGAGGAATAGAAATAAAAGAAATAGAAGAAAAGAAGAATAGAGAGGAAGAGCGTCGAGGAAGAAAGGGAAGAAAGAGCAAGCACCTGGCTCAGCTCGCAACAGTAGCAAGAACAACAACAAATAGGCCATTAGTTTTCTCCTATATAAGAATTGTAATGCCTCTTTGGCTTTTAGATATGATTAATGAAAAAAGAAATTTGGGTGCTTCTGCATTCTCTCCTGTGAAAGGAATGGCGTGAGGCCATCAAGCGTAAAGCCTATCAACTTTGGCTGTGACTAATAAGGCCTGATCTGTCCCTTTGCGCCCCACATGGATCCTTGTTCCGTTTTAGTCTTCATTGATGGCCGGTGCTCAGATATAAAAGTAAAATGGTATCTTACCACCATATGAGGGGAACACCATTCCTATTTGTAGACAACTTGAGAATCCTATCACATCACACTCGAATTCCTAATTTTTTAAAGACTTTTTAAATAGAAAATTGATCCCATCTGGACTCTTCCCAAAACATAATGTGCCACATGACTTGATGAGTAGACTTCCTTACCATGTAACTCTCTTAAAATTAGACTCCAACAGTCCAACTATTAACAAAGCACAGGTTCCCATGTGGGGCCTAACTAATGGGGGATTGATGAATGATGCCTAACTGAGGCTGATATCTCCATAAAATAGAAAATACCTCTCGGATGATTAGTTTAGGCTTTCTGTATCATGTGCCTTGTGCACAGTGAGAAACCTGTAAGTGTTGGAGCACAAGTGGTAATGCCCATTGGCTGGCTTTGGGTCCTATTGAAGCCCTCCAAGCTACCTCTAAGTTGACTCATCTGGGTCATGCTTTAAAGTTTGCACCCCTTTACAGTCCCCAGTTTGCTTCCCTGCAGAAGGTTAGTCAATTCCTATATTCTCTTCTTGCTAGTTATTAGTCAGGTTGCTTCCATTTTGAGTGGGAAAGAACATAAAATACAAGACATAGGTTCTCAAAAGATAATGAGACTGATAAGCATGATATGAAGAAGACAATGAATGATGAGAAATAAAGGTTTGAATTGGATATCTGGTTGCACAAGAATGAATCTCTTTGCTTGCATAATGGAGAGCAAGATCAATATCAAGAGAATCATAATTGGATGTTTAACTGTAGAAGTATCTATATCCTAAACTTTTATTGATGGGGGTCAATTTGATGAAAATAATGGTCTTACCTTCTCTAGCTTGTGAATGTAGATTAAGAGAACATTCATAGGTGTTTTGTCAATCTTGAGTATCACTTGGATCAACAGCAAAAGAAAGGGACACAAATTGGCAGAGGAGCATGTAGAGGCTGAATTGATTAGCATTCCCCCTGTTGATTCATAATACTGATTCCTTTCTATGTAGAAGTAAATGGAACATTCTTAAAAAATGGTAGATCCATTGCAAAAAACTATTCCCATTATTCCCAAGTGAATAACATGTTTATATTCCTTTTGTAAATTTGAATACTCCAAAATATACATTTGACTACCATAGCATCTAGCTTGTCTCCTTTTTGTTTTGGAATATAAATGAATACATTCAAGTACCTTCACTCAAAAGCTATGATGCCCAGATACGGACACAGGTATGGATACGGACATGGGGAACGAGGGCTCGATACGCCGGCTTGAAAATTTTAAGATACGGATACGGGTATGGCATTTCAAAAAATATATACATATAAATATTTATCGCAGTACCCAAATATTATGAGGCCCACTGTGTGGATCAAATTTTCAATGAGGTGAGCCAGACAGTATCTTAACATAGAAGAAAATAAAAGAAAAGGAAAAAAAAAATGGGCCAAGTGTCTTGGTTAGCCTAGTAGCTCAACATTAAAATAGAAAGAAATTAAAAAAAAAAGCCCAATGGGCCCGTTCTCATTAATAAAATGAGATGGGTTCTTTTGCCCATTTTGCATCTCTGGGGCATCATCGAATGAAAAAGAAGAAGAATGAATGAATAAGAAGAAGAGGAGGCGCACATAGCACCTGAACCTAGAAGTTCGAAGCAGCAACAGTAGGAGAAAGCAACACAGTGGTTTACCACCTAGTTGAAGAAGCAACCCATCAAAATAAAAGCAGTAGCCCCTGTCAGTTTAATTATCTTCATCCTTGCTGCCACCTTCTCCCCCTCTTCTCCTTTTTTGCTTTCCTTTTGATCAAACTGAGAGAGGGCTCATTTATGAGTAAATTAGTCAAAATGGACAAAATCTGTTGTAATTTTGGTTAAAAAATATTACATAGCCGTATCCTAAAATTGAGGCCCGTATCCAAGCCGTATCTTGCCGTATCTCCTACCCGTATCCGTATCGTATCGTATCGGTACGGATACTACAGGGCATTTGGAGTATCCGGGTATCATAGCTCAAAAGGAAATAAAGGTGCATTAGGAAAAAGCAACTCTTTATGACTCTTTACCACTCAGGTCTTAAGCCTGCATACAATTTGTAAGAAATAATCTTGTTAAAACAGCATAAGATTATATGGTTTGATATTTGTTTTATCGAATCTTATGATTTAAATGATTTGTTTGAGTGGGAGTAGCTTTAGGTGAGAGGTTAACATTAGCAATTTTTTTAATATTCTTTTCTCTCTCTTTTTTTTTTTGTTTTTTGGTTAGTACTTCTAGTTTGCAGTTTTTTGGCTGGCTTTAGAGATGAATAAGGAATAGACATGTGATTAGGGTGTTTAATGGCATGTATCAGATTTTGACCTGCATGTAGATATTTTTAAAATCTTTTTCTTCATGAATGCTTTTCTAACTTTAGGAAATATTGATGCTGGACTAACCCATGGTCCCCATGGGTTGACCCACCTTTGGGCCTAGCCCACCTATCCTAGTTCATTTGGGGTTCTATTTGCTTATGTTTTTAAGATGTCTTAGCAATGTGTTTTAATTTTAACCGTTAAAGTGTTTTGATAGTCCAAATTAGTTTTAGGGTTATGTCTTTTATCTATTTAAGCATTGTAAAGCCTCTTTGGCTAAGACTTAATAATTTATGATTAATGAAAAATTTTGGGATCTTCCTAAGTTTCTTCGAGCTGTTCTCAAAATCTCTAACGCCTTCTGAATTGGAGTTTGGTGAGACCTAATTCTTTAACGCCTTCTGGATTGGAGTTTGGTGAGAGCTCAATTTTCGCCTCTATCTTTATGTACTACCTTGCCTGCCCCGCAAATCCATTCCATTCAACATTAAATATCCTACCAATGGTTTGCCCATTTTTATAAGTAGAATTTTATTTTCAGAACAATATTTTTAACCTCATACTGGAATCTGCAAGGGGCTTTTTAAACTTTTTCATTAATTATTGCAATGCATTCATGATATCCCCTTCCTCTTTCAGAGGTTTCATAAGCAACTTACAAAGAACCTTGCATCCTCTCTTATATTTGAGCTCAAAAGAAGAAAATAAAATATTCATCCTCATGGTTCAACTTTTTGTCCGATGTATATGGCCAGGGTTTTGGATTTTCAGTTTGGATAAGTTGACCACATAAGCTGATGCATCAGGCTGGACCACAGACCTCTATTCCATTAAAAATGTTGGATTTGTTTGGTAACTGTTTGTACTTTTGTTATTGGACTTGATCTAGGGGATTTTTTGGTAGTCTTTTTTATTCCTATGCTGGGATGAACCCTCTGAGCCTGATCTTGCTCTTGTTCATGTTGGCATAGCCTCACCTAGCTTTCCTTGGACTCTTCTGATGACTCACTCTTTTACAGCTATAAGTTGGCATACTCGTCAAATTACAGCAGTATTATTGATCCAGTGGTGGAGAACAACTATCAACTGTTTATGATAGAAAGGTTGATTTTGATGGGGGCAAAGACTTTTGTGAGGACATTTAATGAAGATGGAACAGATCTGAGTTTAACGGATGATCCCAAGAAGAACACCAAAAAGTGGCAGATACCTGTTTACTCTCTGGATGATAGTGAGAGAACCTAAGTCCTTTCTAAAATTTCTTTTCATTTTCTCTTGTTCTTCTTCTTTTTCTTTTTCTTTTTTTTTCTCTTCTTCCTTTTGTCCACTGTTTCTCTTGTGATTCTTCTGTTTTTACTCTCCCCCAACACACACGGTAGAGTATGGGGAGATGGAAAGCGGTTTTACTGGCTTTTGTTGTAAATGTTTTTGAAATTTGGTTTGTCCAAGGACATTAGCCAAAAGAAGAAAAAAAGAACTTGCTTTGTTCAAGAAAAAATGTCATGTTATAAATTCCCTTTTTAATTGCAGCATCAGTGTGGGACTTCATATGTTCTGCAATGCTTTTGTCTGAATCGCTTGCTTAAGCTTCTTTCTGTGAGGCAGTTGGGCCGTTGGACCTAGCTGGATCAGTAAATGGTGGTCCTTACTGTGTTCCGAAATGCTTTCTCAATCACGTCTATGGTTATTTATATGCAGTTGGGCCGTTATGTATCAGGAAATGATGGACCTCCATATGTTCTGCAATGCTTTGGTCTGAATCGCTTAAGCAGTTGGGCCGTTGGACCTAGCAGGATCAGTAAATGGTGGTCCTTAATGTGTTCCGAAATGCTTGCTCAATCACATTTCTATGCTTATTTATATGAAGCACATGGCATGGGGTAGAGAGAGAGTGTGTGTGTATACATATACATAGATATATATATATATTGACCCCAGCGTTAAGAGGGGTTGGCACACTAGCCCTTTGTTAAGGTAGCACATCTCTCGTGGCGAGCAGACACTCCATTGGCAACGTGGGAACTGTAGTGATGCAAACAAGTTCGCTTAATAGAACTACACTACAGTGAGTAAAGTATTGGAACAATAATAATATACAATAATAGTATAACGTGCTTGGGAATCCATAATGCAGATTGATCTTGGGTCCAAAAAGGGTATTTGGGCCAAGTCATGTAATATCTTGGGTATCGGGGAGGTATGGTCGGGATTGTGATTGTGTTCCACATGAGTCATTTTCAGTGCAAGCGGGGTCAACTAGATGAATCTAGTGATGTTTAGCGAGTACAGGGATGTAACAAACGGATTGATAACCCGTCGGGATTGAAGGAACAAATAACCGGGTCAATTGATTCAAAGTCACCTTTTGGGGTTCGAAATGAGTAGAACTTATACTCAAAATTTGAAGTACAAACGGATATGATTTCGGCTAGAAATGAAGTGCCTGAAATGGGTAAAAAGGTAACAATTGGATCTGGAGAACAAGAGAGGCATTCATGTCCAAGCGCACAGATTGACCCAAGCATTCCTAATCATAGATTTTATCATCCAAACGCGATAACCATGATCAGACACACATCCCATGCCTAAGGAATGATTTGATGTTGTTATAAATGGTTTTGATATTTGTCGGATAGTCCTGGATGTGTATACGGTATAGATGCAAGTGATAAGGTGGTGCAAGCATCGTGCTCACAGATAACATTGAAGGTTTTTGGGGGTTCATCTAGAATGGATTTACGTAATCAATATCAATAATAATGTGTGCAAATAAACAACTACGAAGTGGAAATAATAATCAAATCAATACAAAAGCATGTACTACAAGAAGACAAGATATTTATGTGAAAAACCCTAATTGGGCAAAAACCACAAGTCCCACTTGAACTAATAATCAACCATTATGAATTATCACAAAGTTATAAGTCACTTACAGATAACCTCTGTAATATACTCTTCCTATAAAGGATCACTCTACAACGACCGCCTGCCGCTGTCTGCTACAAATCCACTCAACTAGATACCCTCTAGTTGTTGTGCTTAACTCTTCAAATCTTCTACGCTTAGAAGACGATCTTCTACAAGAGATATAGAAGACAAGAAACTCTAGAACTTCAATTTCAGCAGAGCTCTTTTCAATGGAAACTCTAGAGAAGATAATCTCCAATAAGTAGTTTCCACTTAGCCCAATAAGATCTCTATCTTACGGTTGAGAGAGAATCTCATTTGTAGCTTGAATTTCGGGCTCATAATGGTCATCTAATTAGAATAAGAATTGGCACAAAATAGGAAAGTCACACTTAAAATAGAAATAGAAATAGAAATTCGTGCAATGGCAGTTTCATAATTTTGAATAACACAGTTACTGCAAACTTGCCGAAGATTTGTCGTTTTAACTTTGATTGACACAATCTTGAAACCTACGGATATCTATTCGAAACGAGCTTTTCAACTGTAGTTGCTTTCCTACATACGATACTCAGTTTATGAGATATGACATTTTTAATCCAAATACCTTTATCTAGTTGTTATGGGATTTTTTAATATCTTCAAACTCCAAGTTTAAAATAAATAGAAGTATAACTTGGACTAGAACTAAAGTTTTGTCCAATCCATGAATTTAGCCAATATACTAAAATCCTTACAAATGTGTACAGGATATCAATCATAGCTGCCAAACTAAATAAACAGTCAAAGAACCATTACAAATGGTCAATCATAAAGTTTATTTCGCTTTCAAAGTGCTAGGGTCAAACTGGTTGTAATGCAAGCATCCACGGTCCCCGCTTTCAGATTTCTCATTTCTTGGTACCCTAAAGGTAGTGGCATAGGAATAACCATGAATGCACACAGTGCACACAGTGCACACTTGAAGCGACTGCAAGCACATCTTTGGACTACGATTGGGAATGGTGACAAGCTCAAACACAACTCCCCCGGGTCCAAGTCCAAGTCTTAAGCAAGATTCATTAACATTTCCAAGTTAATTATGTCATTTGTATGTGGGGGTTTCCATTTTCAAAGCATCCAAGTCCATCCATGGATTGATTTCTGGGTACAATATCATGGCTAAAGGGTACCAAGTCCGGGCTTTAGAAACGGGGTTTCAATCGGTCACGAGGTGGGTCTCTAACTTGGCCCAAGATGAGTCTCAACTATACTAGTGTAGTTCAAGTTCATGTCAACTTCCACCCAGTGCATTTGCATATTACATGTTATCTTTAAGCATACGCTTGGTTGGGGACAAGCAAGGCCATTAGGTTTCCATTCATGCCTAGTTCAAGTTCATGTTTACTTCCCCCAGGATACGTGCTTCCAACCCATTTCAATTCAATTCTCATGAACACATAGAAAATGGGCCATTTTGGCGGGAACATGCAAGGTGCAATTTAATTACAATTCAAGTCCAGGGTTTGTTTGGCATTTACATATAGGATGCGTAAATGCATTTGACATATGAAAAATGTTAAGTACGTAAATATTAAGTATGTAGGCTTTATACGTGTATTTTTGTTTACGATGTTTGGCAATTAGCATAATTTTTATATGATTTACGCATGTGAAGCATTTTACCATGTTTGTTTCAAAGACATGTGTAAATGGATAAAATTTTTATTGGTTTTTATATTTGAAAATTGAAACAAATAAAATGTCTTTAGCATTTTGCACCGGGCCCACCTTTGGGGCTAATTGATTGGTAAAGGTTTAAATAGAAGCATAGCATTTTTTAAAAAAATTAAATTGGTAATTTGTGATCCAATAAGACCTATGCAAAAAAGGTCTATCATGTAATCCTTTGATCTATGATGTGTCAATTGTTAGATTTTGTGGACACAATCCATCAGTTGATGTAATAAATTGATTAATTTCTTTATTTATTAATAAAATCATGCTTTACTTTCATGAGATGAATGTTATTTTACCACTTCATGCACATGACCAATACATATGACATAATGGTTCATGAGTTGAACCGGGTCCCATTAGTATATTAGATGTGATATATGTGCATGGATAAGATTCACACGCGGGAGATATATGTCACAAATCTTATATTTAAATAGCTTCACAACCAGTAATGAGACTTGGCATCTCATTTGATAAGGTTGCAGTACTTTGATCACTATGAGATAGTGTGATTTGTCTCGATTATCAGAATGTAAGATTCTGGATCACGGTGCTGGTTCATTGGATGTATTGAAGGACCATGAGATGCACTTTATGGAATTCTGTCTCAATAATAACGTATGCTCTCATAATTCCCTGGCAATAGGCTCTTAATCCTGAGACATTGATGAACTCAAGTTTCTATCTATTCATTTGCTTTGAGTCACCAATGAGTGAGGCCGACTGTAGGTTAACACCACGGTGTCTTGGGTATGTGGTAGTAGAACTGTGGGAACGTTGAATGATCAAGATGGAATCTATCTCTATTATCTCCTTGTGCCAATTGATGGATTTGTCATTAGTAAGTGCGCACCCATCTCAATTAAGAGTTAATTGAATGGTACTGATGATTACTGTAATTAATTGGGGCTCAAGGATAACAAGATGTGGAACTTATATTGGAAGAGACAGATTTATTTCAATTGATCCACGGATATTGATGAGGGGCCTACTTGTGGTAATTGGGAAGTTAAGGGTCATCATTGTAATTTATTCTTAAGACTGGAGTGCAATTGCATTTATATAGTGGTGTTATTTGCAATTAACTGTGGGCCCGGATTGCACATGAGATATAGGGTCGCGGTGTTCCAATTGGAGCCAGCTTCTAAGGAATCCCTAGTGGTCCCCACGCTAGCCCAAGTTATTGGAAAATACTAATCCGACTTGAACTCTAGAAAGAAGGGTTAAGAAAGGAGAAAGTTGCTAATTGCTTTGGAAGTAAGACTTCTATTTCAAGTAAGCAATGAAGAGATTTAAAAATATATAAAAACAATAAGACTTCTATTTCAAGTAAGCAAGGAAGAGATTTAAAAATATATAAAAACATCTCTTGGACGTCCAATAAGACTTTTTCACGCCCAAAACCCGTTTTGTGCAAGAGTTACACAAGTTTCTCTCTCCTTCTCTCTTCTAATTCCTTGGAGTTTCAAGTTGGGATTTCTCCTGGAGATTCCACCAATCTTCTTGAGAAAAGAAATCCAATTCGGGTCATAGCGTGGAAGGCTAAGAGGTGTTGAAGATTCTCATCATCAAAGTAGAGTCGCAACTTCTCCATGAAAGCACTACGAATCTCCAAAGGTATGATCTACTTCTTGCATGTCATAGATTATTATGAATGTTTAGTGCTATTTGATTCTATCTTTTAGATAGAATATTTACTGTACATAGTCACGAGATTGAGGATAATGCATCCTGAATTGGGTTTTTGGTCTTATAGATAGTTAATCTCTGTGTCAAGTGGGTCAAAAGTTTTGAAAATCTATTCACGAGACCCACCTACTTCCAACAATTGGTATCAAAGCCATACCTCATCTCTAATCATGTTAGATCAGTAATCTTGTTCTAATCTTTGCATGAGATGTGAAGAGGATAGAGCAAGGGCTATGAAAGGATCGGTGTTTTTTGGGTTTGCTTGCTTTTGTAGTAGATCCATGTTTGGAAAGTCACAAAAGGTTTTAATCATTATAGGAGGATGGTAAGATGCCATTAAAAGCATACTGAGATCATTAGAAGTGATTGGAACAGCAGGAGCCGAATCTGAAAAAACCCAAATTTCTGGGTTCGTTAGGTCGGTTAGTCACACAGACCACTATAGCTGTAGAGGTCTGTTGGCTAGCCGTAGGGACCAGATCCGTTAGCCAAACCCAGGAAGAATCATTTTGTTCTTAGTCTGAGTTGTTGTTTTTTTTTTTTTTTTTGGGGCGCTGCCCCCTAGACCCTCGCAAGCTGACCGGGCAACTCGAACCCCGCCGGGGGCGCTGCCCCTGGACCCCCTCTGTGTAGGGGATCTTATATAGTGGAGGCAAACTTTTGGCATCTTGTTTTTCCATTGTGGTTTGGCAACCTGGTTTTGTAAGATGCTTTGTTGTATGAGATACTAACTTGCAGGTGATAATGTCCTCTCCATATGGCCCACATGATTTTTCTTTCCTTTTACTTATTGGTTTATTTGTGGCTAAGTGTAAAGGACATCATGGTTTCCTTGGTTTCCCGCGAAAGGGCAAGGCATGGTGAATTTCCCTATAGCCCTTTTATTTCCATGTTTAGATTACCATGTAAGTCTTATTAAAGAGACATAGGAATTTATGTATTTTTTTTTAAATTTGTAAATTCTGGAGATGTCTGAAACAAAGAAGGAAAGAGAAGCTGGACTCCTAATCAAAGAGTTTGAAGATTACCAAAGAGTGTTTTGGAGATGCCCAAAGAGTTTGAGGAATCCCAAAGTTTTGGAAAGTTTAGAAGTCCAAGAAGTCTTTTCCGCCTGGGCCATGTGGAGGAGAGGACTAGTCTTTTATTTTAGCACTTTCTATTTATGGATGAATGCTTATTTTAGAGTATTTCTATATCTGATCCAAACATAGAAAATTCCAAAATCGGTCAAATCAAATTAATTTTTGGAAAGAGTTCTAATTAGAGTTGGTGGGCCTATGAGATGGATCTATTGGTAACACTAATTTTAGAAACTGGACTTTCCTTAAAATAACTTGACTTGGAACCAATCATTGGTCGTATTATGAGATGAATTTATACCTATATTTGATGGACCCATACACCTATAAGGAAATCCTCAACTCTAAAATATTAAGTGGGAGCGGGGCATTTATAGATATACAAATCCCTATGGTTTTCCACCATAGGTCCATTGTAAGGAAAGTATTAGCCTCGCGCCATTTTGGGAATGGCCATTTCCCACGGAGGGCTTGTATTTATCTGGATACTGGATATAGATCTCCTATGGATAGTATTGATGAGACGGGGTGGGAGCCCACTCCCTAAGGAGGAGCTGCCGTTAACGGTTGTCATGCAATGCTAGTTGGTGGGTCACACTTAACTAAAATAATGATTTAGTATCCCCAAGGATTTGCCTCATGTATTTTAGAAACCGAAGCTAATCGGGAGTCATACATTATTTGTTATGAGATACCTAGATAGTAATGAATGAAGGGGATCATGGATAGTTAGTCTTAATCCCAATTTTGACCAACTTTGATCCGCACCAGTGTAGGAGGTATTTGCACTCCCCAAGGAGGCATACCTCGCAGGATTGGGATTCCGATGTATTCTGAATTTTGTGGTTATGAGGTTTCCCACATAAATTTCGTAGAATACTAAACCCTAATGTCATTTAAATTCATTAATTGAATGTATGGTTATGTGCTACAGTATTACAAGCATGAATTCGAATACTTTCAATCCACTTACTATCATCCTCAACCAGAATAAGTTGGTGGGATCCAACTATGTAGACTGGAAATGGAATCTGGATATTGTCCTGACAGCTTCAGCATATAAATATGTCCTTACCAAAAACCCCCTTGAAAAGCCTGGCCCAGATGCATCAGAAGCAGAAAAGGACCTTTACACCAAATGGGCCAAAGACGATGAGATGGCCTGATGTTACATTCTGGCATCCATGTCTAGTGTGCTGCAACACCAACATCAATCTTATAAGACTGCATATGATATGATATCAAACTTAAAGGAGATGTTTGCAGAACAAGGCAGACCTGCTAAGCAGGCAGCCATGACGGTGCTCATTAGCACCAAGATGGCTGAAGGTACATTAGTACAGGAACACATGTTGAAGATGATGGACTCATTAAATGAGTTAGATGTACTGGGAGCTGCGATTGATGCAGAATCGCAAATTGACATAATCCTTGATTCACTACTAGAGTCATTCAACAATTTCAAGGTCAATTATAATATGAATAAAATGAATCTGACTCTGGCTGAGCTATCTAGTCAGCTGGTAACAACTGAAGGGATTATGAAAAAAAAACCAACTGCCTTAATGATAGAAAAGTCAGATGCCAAGTCCAAGCCGAAACGCAAAGGGCGAAAAGGCAAAAAGAAATCAGTTCTGAAGGGTCCTAAGATGGAGAATGGTCCAACTGGTGGCGTGGCTAAAGCTAAGGGTTCAGGGACAAAAGGAAAGTGTTTCCATTGTGGTAAGACAGGACATTGGAAGAGGAATTGTCCAGAATATCTGTCTAAGAAAAAGACCCCAGGTATGATTGAGTCACTTATATCTGAAGTTAGTTTTGCAACTGGTACTTCAGAATCCTGGTGTGTGGATTCCGGGGCAACTAATCACATATGTAATACGTTGCAGGGGTTCAGGGAAACCGGGAGGCTAAGTGATGGAGAAATCATTGTCAACCTAGGATCTGACGTTAAGGCGGAGGCTGTTTCAGTGGGAGTCATTACTTTATGTTTTTCAAATAATAAATTGGTTTTGTCAGAAACATTATATGTACCGTCTTTAAGGCGGAATTTAATTTCAGTTTCTAGTTTGGTGAATAAAGGTTATTCTATTGCTTTTGGTACTGAAGTTGTCATAAAGATGAATGGTACTTTCATATGTTCTGGCAAGGTAACCAATGGATTTTATTTGTTAAACCCCACGATGTATGAGATACATGATACTGAAACAATTAATAGACCATCATTAAAGAGAAAGTCACCTTCATCTAATCCAACAAAACTTTGGCACCTGAGGCTAGGTCATATAAACCTTAATAGGATTGAGAGGCTAGTGAAAGATGGTATCTTACCTTCATTGGTGGTAGAACCAATGCCTGTCTGTGAGTCCTATTTGGAAGGTAAAATGACCAAAAGACCCTTTTCAGTTAAGGGTAATAGGGCCAAAGATTTATTGGAATTAGTGCATACTGATGTCTGCGGACCCATTAATGTCAGGGCCAGAGGCGGATATGAGTACTTCATCACTTTCACAGATGATTACTCAAGATATGGTTACATATACCTTATGTACCGCAAGTCCAAAGCTTTTGAAAAGTTCAAAGAGTTTCGAGCGGAAGCGGAAAAGCAATTAGGTAAGAGTATCAAAACTCTTCGATCAGATTGAGGAGGGGAATATCTCTCTGCTGATTTTATGGGTTACTTATCAGAAAATGGGATTCTATCCCAGTTGTCTGCTCCTGGTATGCCTCAACAGAATGGAGTAGCAGAAAGAAGGAACCGGACTCTTTTAGATATGATTAGGTCTATGCTGAGTTTCTCAAGATTACCTATATCCTTTTGGGGATACGCTTTGGATACTGCAATGTACATACTAAATCTCATACCATCTAAGTCTATACCTAAGACTCCCCAGAAATTCTGGTCTGGACGAAAGCCTAGTCTACAACATTTACACATTTGGGGTTGTCCAGGACACGTGCTCAACGTTAAGACGGATAAGTTAGAAACGAAGTCGGGAGTATGCACATTTGTAGGATATCCTAAAGGAACTAAAGGTTGATTATTCTATAATCCCGAGAGCAGAAAGTGCTGGTCAGCACCAATGCGGTTTTTCTAGAGGAAGATTATATGATGGACCGGAAATCTTTAGAAAAGGTGATCTTGGAAGAGATTCAGGAGCAATCAATTCCAAATCCAAGTATGACAGGACTTGAGGAAGAACCGTCCTTACCAGACCCAGTAGTTACACTAGTACCTCGTCGTAGTGGGAGGATTGTCAGACCCCCTGACAAGTTTTCATTCTTGGGAGAGTCTTATGAAGCAATCCCCGAAGAGCCGAAACAAGATGCCTCTAACTATGATGAAGCAATCAATGACTTAGACTCGGGACGCTGGCAAGATGCTATGAAAGCTGAGATGGAGTCTATGTACTCAAATAAGGTCTGGACACTTGTGGACTTGCCTGCCAATATTAAACCTATTGGGTGCAAGTGGGTTTACAAGAGAAAAAGAGGACCAGATGGAATAGTGGAGACCTATAAGGCTAGGCTTGTTGTGAAAGGATATACTCAGAAAGAGGGGATCGATTATGAGGAAACCTTCTCGCCAGTAGCCATGCTCAAATCCATCCGGATACTCTTATCCATTGCGGCTCATCTCGATTACAAGATTTGGCAAATGGGTGTTAAGACGGCGTTTCTCAACGGCCATCTTGAGGAAGACATCTATATGGTGCAGCCAGATGGTTTTGTAGCTAAAAACCAGGAGCAAAAAGTTTGCAAGCTGCAGAAGTTTATTTATGGACTAAAGCAGGCATCTCGAAGCTGGAATATCCATTTTGACCAGACAATCAAGTCATTTGGTTTTTGTCAAAATCCGGATGAGTCATGTGTGTACATGAAATGTGAGGGTGACAGGGTAATTTTTCTGGTTTTATATGTCGATGACATCCTTCTCCTAGGGAAAGACATAGGAATGTTGTCAACGGTAAAAGTTTGGTTAGCCAAGACTTTTGATATGAAGGACTTGGGAGAAGCTAGCTACATCCTAGGGATCAAACTCTATCGAGACCGGAAAAATAGGATGATTGGCTTATCCCAAGCTGCATACATAGATAAGGTGCTAGTACGGTTTGCAATGCAAGACTCCAAGAAAGGTATCACACCTTTTTGGCATGGAGTGCATCTTTTCAAGGATCAGTGTCCTAAGACACCCGAGGAAAAGGAGCAGATGAGGTCGATACCATACGCTTCGGCTGTTGGTAGCCTTATGTATGCTATGTTATGTACTAGACCAGATATCTGTTATGTAGTGGGCCTAGTCAGCAGATATCAATCTAATCCAGGACCTGAATATTGGACTGTTGTAAAATGTATTCTCAAATACTTGAGAAGGACTAGAGATTACATGTTGATTTATAGCAGTGATGAGTTGATTCCAGTCGGATACACAGATTCTGACTTTATGTCAGATACGGATTCTAGGAAATCCACCTCTGGTTATGTATTTATGCTTGGAGGCCGAGCTATCAGCTGGAGGAGTATAAAACAAGAATGTACCGCTGATTTAACCTCGGAGGCTGAATATGTAGCAGCTTGTGAAGTAGCTAAGGAAGTAGTATGGCTTAAAAAATTCCTTTTGGAACTTGGGGTGGTACCTTTGGCACGACAGCCACTCACAGTTTACTGTGATAGCAGCGGGGCAGTCGCTCAGTCAAAGAAACCAAGAAGCCATAAAAGCCAAAAGCATGTACAGAGGAAGTATCACTTAGTCAGAGAGATTACGCAGAGAGGTGATATTGCTATTACCAAGATAGCCTCTGCGGACAATTTGGCAGATCCCTTTACTAAGCCTTTGACTACCAAAGTCTTTGAGCAGCATGTAGAAGGGATGGGCATGAGATGCAACCCTGACTGGCATTGAGCCCAAGTGGGAGATTGTTAGATTTTGTGGACTCAATCCATCAGTTGATGTAATAAATTGATTAATTTCTTTATTTATCAATAAAATCATGCTTTACTTTCATGAGATGAATGCTATTTTACTACTTCATGCACATGACCAATACATATGACATAATGGTTCATGAGTTGAACCGGGTCCCATTAGTATATTAGATGTAATATATCTGCATGGATGAGATTCACACGCGGGAGATATATGTCACAAATCTTATATTTAAATAGCTTCACAACCAGTAATGAGACTGGGCATCTCATTTGATAAGGTTGCAGCAGTTTGATCACTATGAGATAGTGTGATTTGTCTCGATCATCAGAATGTAAGATTCTGGATCACGGTGTTAGTTCATTGGATGTATTGAAGGACCATGAGATGCACCTTATGGAATTCTGTCTCAATAATAACGTATGCTCTCATAATTCCCTGGCAATAGGCTCTTAATCCTGAGACATTAATGAACTCAATTTTTTATCTATTCATTTGCTTTGAGTCACCAATGAGTGAGGCTGACTGTAGGTTAACACCTCGGTGTCTTGCGTATGTGGTAGTAGAACTGTGGGAATGTTGAATGATCAAGATGGAATCTATCTCTATTATCTCCTTGTGCCAATTGATGGATTTGTCATTAGTAAGTGCGCACCTGTCTCAATTAAGAGTTAATTGAATGGTACTGATGATTACTGTAATTAATTAGGGCTCAAGGATAACAAGATGTGGAACTTATATTGGAAGAGACAGATTTATTCTAATTGATCCACGGATATTGATAGAGGGGCCTACTTGTGGTAATTGGGAAGTTAAGGGTCTTCATTGTAATTTATTCCTAAGACTGGAGTGCAATTGCATTTATATAGTGGTGTTATTTGCAATTAACTGTGGCCCCGGATTGCACATGAGATGTGGGGTCGCGGTGTTCCAGTTGGAGCCAGCTTTCTAAGGAATCCTTAGTGGTCCCCACGCTAGCCCAAGTTATTGGAAAATACTAATCCGACTTGAACTCTAGAAAGAAGGGTTAAGAAAGGAGAAAGTTGCTAATTGCTTTGGAAGTAAGACTTCTATTTCAAGTAAGCAAGGAAGAGATTTAAAAATATATAAAAACATCTCTTGGACGTCCAATAAGACTTTTTCACCCCCAAAACCCGTTTTGTGCAAGAGTTACACAAGTTTCTCTCTCCTTCTCTCTTCTAATTCCTTGGAGTTTCAAGTTGGGATTTCTCCTGGAGATTCCACCAATCTTCTTGAGAAAAGAAATCCAATTCGGGTCATAGCATGGAAGGCTAAGAGGTGTTGAAGATTCTCATCATCAAAGTAGAGTCGCAACTTCTCCATGAAAGCACTACGAATCTCCAAAGGTATGATCTACTTCTTGCATGTCGTAGATTATTATGGATGTTTAGTGTTGTTTGATTCTGTCTTTTAGATAGAATATTTACTGTACATGGTCACGAGATTGAGCGTAATGCATCCTGAATTGGGTTTTTGGTCTTATGGATAGTTGATCCCTATGTCAAGTGGGTCAAAAGTTTTGAAAATCTATCAACGAGACCCACGTACTTCCAACATCAACGAGCATTGTCCACCTAATAAAAAAAAATTATTGCATATATGGCAACCTTCTTTGTAAGATCAAATTAAGTAGCTTCGTTTGAGATAGTGCTCCCTCATTATTTTTAATGCATTTGAATATGAGGCTTAAATATATATAATAAATATAATCCATGTCTCCATGCAAAGAAAAATAAATCAATTAATTTCCATGCAAACATATAATTTCTCAAAAACCTCAATGTATGTGAATTCCCAATTTATTCAAATTCCATATATAAAAGAACCTTAAAATATGAAACAATGTGTTTCGGCTACACACATAAATAAAGTAGCTCCTTTCAAATGCAACCTATACTCCACCCAAAATATACCATTGTCTCTTTAAAAAATTTAATTTTCAAAATATGTCCTTGGTTTTCTTTTAAAAATGTCTTTCCCTGCACAAGAAGAAAGACAAATGTCTACATGTCAGTTCATTGAGCCCTTTTATTAGCACTAACATTCCACATTTCTAATGCTATCATTTCTCGTAAGCGATATGCATACTGGCCATTAGATTCTTCATTTATTGCTTCGCCCTCACAATGATCGTTGTTGTCATCATCAATATATATTGTTTCCTGACAATGACGAGCATATAATTTATCCGAGTAGGATTTCTTGACATGATAAAGTTGTGTAATACGGCACATGCATTCACAATCTTTACTTGTATCTTAATAGGATAGTTTCGAGGCATATGTGTCAAAATTGAAACTCGTTCCTTCCATAATCCAAATGTTCTTTCAATAAAATCTTTTAGTTTTGCATGACGAAGATTAAATAATTCACTAGGCATCCTCAGATCTAATGTTTGGGGCCCATACTCTTTTAGATGATAGCGAGTTCCACGATATGGTTTAATGAAACCTTTCCTGATAGTGGAATTGGTATCTACGAGATAATATTTTCCTACAAAGATTAAATATGATAAATATCAAACATATATAATATGCTAACTAGTCCTAAAAAATATAAAAACCTTTGAAATTTATAACTCAAAATTTCTTACTACCACCTGAATTTTGAAGATTGTGAAACCCCCCCCCCCCCCATTCTGTAGAACATCGGAGAGAACTTTCTGATCATTAGTTGAACCTTCAAACCCGGCACATACAAATTGGAAAAGCATATCAAAACTCACAATGGCCATTGCATTCTGCCCAATGAAACCTTTTCTACATGAATATCGCTGCTGCCTGCTAGTCTTTAACTGGTACCCATATTGAAATATAGTGCCGTCAATGGCACCTATGCAATTCTACACCATTAATAACTAGTTAAAAACTCATTAATAGTGAAAAAAAAAAAAAAGTATAGTATAAGCTAGTGAATTTCCTTGAAAAATGGGTAAAACACTGAATTTGCTGTAATTTGAGATGGAGTAGGTGTTTTAGGACTTGGAATCTTCACATAATCGGTGCATATATATATATCAGTATATGTAGTACCACATTCAAATATTTTCTAATTGTGTACCTTGAATGTTGAAATCAAATTTGCATTACTCGATTTCATTCACCATGGCCAACAGTATTTTAAAAAATAGCTACTTGTTCATCTACGGGCACATGTCGAGTTGATTTTAGTAATTCTTCTCTTTTTAAACATAATTCTAGAAAGACATCGTTCCTCATACGAAGTAAATCGCATGAATTTCAACAATGAATATTGATAATGTATTGAACAAATTCATGGCCAGATAAAGATGATTCATGTACTTGCTTCCTCTTTTTATCCGCTTTTGTTTGCATCTTGATCCAATAACAGTAAAATCACAATTATTGATACTACTACTAGTTGCATAAACAGCAACTTCATCTTTCTATCAATCACTTTTGAATTGTTCCACAGTCATTAAAACATATTAGAATATAAGTTAACATAAGCAAACGATATATATTGGTTATCACATCAATAAAAAACAATAGTTATACATCTCAATTGATTAAAATGAACCATAATATAAAAATAATAAAACATTAAAATGTAGCATGATATAAAAATAACATAACAATCAAATGTACCTTAACATAAAAATAACATAACATTCAAAATTACCATGACATTAAAAAACATAACATTCAAGTCCTTCATGAGCAAAAAAATGCGAACTCCATCTCATTTCATAAAATAGTTTTAGTAACCAACTATCTTAAATAGAGCTATCTAACTCTGCTAAGAGGAATGCACGGTGCCAATCCATGGTTGCTAATGCAGGGAACTGACCAGCCACTTGTGGATCCCTAAGTAGCCTAAGCGCCTTTATTTATAGAGTCTTCTCCAAATCTAACTCCACAATGGGAGCAACGACATCAATTTGGCTTGGCCCTGATTGGGCCATCTTCTCAGCAACAAAGATGAGGGTGTTGTTCAAGCCCTTAACTGCACGTGCAATATCAATATCATACCTTGTGTCACCACCTACCCTCTATTCATCTTGTACAATGCAACGAGAACTAGCAGTTAAATGCTTCTTGGTACGCGACACTTTGGAGATATCCACATCCCTTTTTTTTTTTTTTTTTTTGAGCTAGAAGATTCTACTACCCTATTATGATTGGATTTAGGGGCTTACATCGGATGTGCTGGACGCTGATTAGTCAGCATCACATCTCTACCATCTACAATTGAGTCTCCATATATAAAAACAAACTTTTCATAGTCAACAAAACTTGTTCCTCAATAGTCATGGTTATCAGGGTGTGCCTAAGTTGCATAAATGAGACAGAACGTAGTAATTATTTAGTTAATAATAAATAAATGAGGAATTAAGATATATTATTAATAACTTACGTTAATAAAGTCCTCCTAAACTTGGTCATTTGCTGTCGCCTTTTTAAAGACATCATCCCATCCAAAGCCACTTAGTCCCATGAGAGTCTTGGTCTTACTATAATGACCTTTTAATGTTCTTAGATGACTTTGAATTTTAGTTTTATCATACACATCACCAAACTTTTTTTTCATATTTCGTTCAATCTCCCTCTACCGCTCCGATAACCATTCCCATCTTTTCGCGCAAGGTGTATTTGCTCTATTAGCACATCAGTCAAGTATTCATCCGCAGACTCCGTCCAAGTGACATTCTTCTTCTCTCTCTTTCCACAATTTGTTCCAGGAGATGGTACAGCATTAATGCATTAAACTTTTTGTTCAATCATTTCATGATGCATTTCTATATAGAATTAAATACTTGTTAAAAGAAGTTGTCTGAAACTATTTGAATGATGACAACCAAAGGCATGCTTAATCATAGTTCATCATGCTTGTGAGAAGATTCTTTTCATTAAAATGTTTCAAAGTTAAAAAGTATGATGGTGATAATAATGAAAATGTGGCAAATAGGATAAAAACTCACTTTCTTCTATAATAATAGGTTATAAATAAAATAGAACAACCTACAACTACATAGATATAGCATACCAAAGATAAAAAACTCTACAATTCATTGAAATTTCAATTATTCATGGACAAGGTTAGCTAGCTACTAATATCCTAAACATGAGCATGTATTTTTCATGGGTAGGTGACCTGACATGAATAATAAATGGATAACCCTCCCATTGTGCAGCCCACTTGAGATGCACCCAATTCATGAGTAATTAAATATACTGCAAATCATATACAAATTAGCATCTTTGGTTGGTATCACATTAGGATATGAAATCAGTTTAATTAGATCAAGTGTACTTATTTTCAGATTTCACTCCCATTATTGATTCTACATGGAGAGCCAAACATTGTAACAGATCCATCAGTGAGTGAGGCTTTTGTTTGAGAAGGTAAAAAGTTGAGACAAGAAACTAATATTCTACAAAGATGCCTATCATTGTCTTCTTGGTGGTGAATCTGATGACAGGATGTTTCAAATTTTTGATGATATCATCTCTTGGCTTGACCCAACAATAAAATGTATGTGCTACATTTAGCCTAGATTTGAACTCTAATAATGCTCTTGAATGAAAGTAATCAATCAGGATAGAAATGAAACAACACAAAGAAAAAAGAAATATTTTCAAATACAGAAGCAAATACTAACATATTTTAATAAGCACAATACAGAAATCGATCCCACAGACAAAAAAAAAAAAAAAGAAAAAAAACTAAAAGAAATGCCACAAATACAGAAAAACTAACATATAAATGTCGTTATTTTGAGTTCTGTTCTGTTGTACTCATTTTAATGCTTAATCAACCCACTCAATGCCCTGCCCAAATGAAACGTGAGCTTCAAAATCCAGACCCCCCAAGTACCTAACCCAAAACTGAACATGTGGATTGAATTTCCATGTTGAATTCCATTGGGATAGGCACTTCATCTGGCTATCCTTTGTCCAATCTGATCACAAAGACTTGTACCTAAGCCATCCCAATTCCTCCTCCTAAATCCTAACCAAATGAAAACCTCAGTTCTATACAACTCTTATTTCTTTCACTATCAAAATCTTCTCAATCCCCAAAACCCAACCCACATGATCATACAAAACAAAAGAAAATCCATCCTTTTTTTTTCTTCTGTAGCTTTTTAAAACAAGGCCCGAAAAACACCTTTTCTCCATGGTTCTGAAATCTCAAAATCTAAAACTCTCTTCTTCAATATTTCTAACTTTAAAAGTTCGAAACCACTTATTCTCACCCTTTTCTCTACACTTAAATAGGCATATACCCAAAGAACACGAATTAAACTTACGAGACTATAAGAAAAGAAAATTTTGCCAATCTAATTTTTAATAATGAAAGAAAATCACCTTATTTTTGTTACAAATAATCACCTCTATTAATTTCAAAATCTGTGTCAACAACACTGAGTCACAATCAAATTTAGTTTTTGACAGGTTGTTGAAATCTAAAGATTTTCTTACGTCTAAATTGATTTTGATTAAATTCAGGGAATTAATCTTCATTAAATCAAATCAAATCACTACAACATTTTGCATATTTAGCTATGAAAATTTTCGTCACTAAATGGCAACAAAATGTCGGTAATAATGATTACCGATGAAAATATTTTTGTCGGCTGATCGTCGGCAATATTTCATCAATGAAAACTTCTACCGACGAAAAAAAAATCCGTCGGCCAAAACAATATCTTCATCAACAAAAAAAATTAGAATTCCTAACGATTTTCGACATTGCTAAATAATTTAACAAATTTATTAAAATTTTGAATTAAATTTTACCGACATTTTATTTACGTTGGTAAATCATTTATCGGTTTTTGAAATTACTTTTACCAATGCTAAAAATACGTCGGTAATTATCAATGCTATAAAAACATCGGTAAATTATTTATTCATTTTTAAAATTTTGAATTTGATTTTACCGATGTATAATAAACATTGGGAAGTTCATTTCAAAAATTTCCTTAAACTTTTACCGACGAAAAAAACCATTGGTAAAAGAATTTTTACTCTTTAGAAACTTTCAATTCAGTTTTTACTGTTTAAAAACGACAGTAAATTAAAGTCATGAAATTCATTTAAAAAATTTTCTTTTTCATTTTATTGACGAAAAAAATCTGTAAAATCATTTTTTTAAAACTTTCAATTTAGTTTTTACTGACATTCAAAATCACCAGTGAATATTATATAATTTTAAAAAGTTGCAATAAATATTTACCGACATTTTAAAACGTCAATAATTCCTCATTTTCGTCGGCAAAAGTCTTTCTATATTAAATCTGTAATATTTATTTTTTCAATATATTTTTCCTATAAACCTGTTCGGACATCTATATCAAACATAACAAATGCATACATACAAAGCTTGCTAAATAATCAAACAGCCATCACTATTTTTAATCAAATCATCCATCTCATTTAACAAATATTCTAATAAATGATACAGTTCCATACAAATGTCCGCTATACAATTACAAATAAACAAAGAAGATAACAAAACACCCCATCAAGTCTGTAATCAACCCCAAAGCGTCCATCAATTTGCAATGACAAGAACAACATTAGAATCTTGTCAATGAATTAAATTACAAATCTAAGGTAAACATGTATATATATAGAATCTTTTCCTAAGTTATTTCGGTGGACTGTTTTGCGTTTAATTCTCTAATTAGGAATCCAATTTGCAAACCATCAATTCCTACAAGTTACTCTAGCCTTGAGTGAAATGCTCATGCCAGTTTCTGATTCTTCCGGGGGCTGTTTCCCGTTTTGGATCTTTGGCGGGCAGTTTTCAAGACTAAGTGTTGGAAAATCCTAGATTTCTATGCCTAATTGTCTAACCGTTAGTTCGATTTATGAACCGTTAGTTCCTACAAGTTACTCTACCCTCAAGCTAAGTGCTCGTGTAAGTTTTCAATTTTTTCAAGGCCGTTTCCCATTCTGGACCCCCGGTGGATGGTTTTTAAGCCTAAGTATTGGAAAATCATAGGTTTTCGCTTCTAATTCTCTAACTAGGAGTCCTATTCATGAACCATCAGTTCCTACAAGTTACTCTACACTAGAGTGAAGTGCTCGTATAGGTTTTTGATTTTTTTGGGGGCTATTCCCCATTCTAGACCCTCGACGAGCAGTTTTTGAGCCTAAGTATTGGAAAATCCTAGGTTTTCATTTCTAATTCTCTAATTGGGAGTCCAATTTGTGAACCGTTGGTTCCTACAAGTTACTCTATCCTTAAGCGATGTGCTCATATAGGTTTTCAATTTTTTCGGTGCCATTTCTCATTTTGAACCCCCGACGGGCGGTTTTTGAGCCTAAGTATTGGAAAATCTTAGGTTCTCGCTTCTAATTCTCTAACCGGGAGTCCTATTCACCAACTGTCAGTTCCAACAAGTTACTCTACCCTAAAGCAAAGTGCTTATATGGGTTTTCAAATTTTTCGGGGGTCATTTCCTATTCTGGACCCCCGGCGAGTGGTTTTGAATCCTAAGTATTAGAAAATCCTAGGTTTTTGCTTCTAATTCTCTAGCTGGGAGACAAATTTGCGAACTGTCAGTTCCTACAAGTTACTCTATCCTCGAGCAATGCGTTAGTATAGGTTTTTAATTTTTTGGGGGCCATTTCCCTTTTTGGACCCCCTTCGAGCAGTTTTCGAGACTAACTATTGGAAATTCCTAGGTTTTCGATTTTAATTCTCTAATAGTGAGTCCTATTCACGAACCATCAGTTCTAACAAGTTACTCTACCTTAGTGCGAAGTGCTCGTACATGTTTTCATTGTTAGAAGCAGGTGGGTCTCGTGGATAGATTTTAAAAACTTTTGACCCACTTGACACAGGGATCAACTATCCATAAGACCAAAAACCCAATTCAGGATGCATTACCCTCAATCTCGTGACCATGTACAGTAAATATTCTATCTAAAAGATAGAATCAAATAGCACTAAATATCCACAATAATCTACGACATGAAAGAAGTAGATCATACCTTTGGAGATCCGCAGTGCTCTAATGGAGAAGTTACGACTCTACTTGATGATGAGAATCTTCAATACCTCTTAGCCTTCCACGCGATGACCCGAATTGGATTTCTTTTCTCAAGAAGAGTGGTGGAATCTTCAGGAGAAATCCCAACTCGAAACTCCAAGGAACTAGAAGAGAGAAGGAGAGAGAAACTCGTGCAACTCTTGCACGAATAGGGTTTTGGGCGTGAGAGGGAGTCTTATTAGACGTCCAAGAGATTTTATAGACTTTCAAATCTCTCCCTTGTCTAATTGAAATAGAAGTCTTACTTCCAAAGCAATTAGCAGCTTTCTCCTTTCCAAACTCTTCTTTCTAGAGTTCAAGTCGGATTAGTATTTTCCAATATCTTGGGCTAGCGTGGGGACCACTAAGGATTCCTTAGAAAGCTGGCTCCAACTGGAACACCGGACCCCATATCTCATGTGCAATCCGAGCCCACAGTTAATTGCAAATAACACCACTATATAAATGCAATTGCACTCCAGTCTTAGGAATAAATTACAATGAAGACCCTAAACTTCCCAATTACCACAAGTAGGCCCCTCTATCAATATCCATAGATCAATTGGAATAAATCTGTCTCTTCCAATCTAATTTCCAGATCTTATTATCCTTGTGCCCCAATTAATTACAATAATCATCAGTACCATCCAATTAACTCTTAATTGAGATGGGTGCGCACTTACTAATGACAAACCCATTAATTGGCACAAGGGGATAATAGAAATAGATTCCATCTTGATCATTCAATGTTCTCACAGTTCTACTACCACATACCTAAGACACCGAGGTGTTAACCTATAGTCGGCCTCACTCATTGGTGACTCAAAGCAAATGAATAGATAGAAACTTGAGTTCATCAATGTCTCAGGATTGAGAGCCTATTGCTAAGGAATTATGAGAACATACCTTATTATGACGGAATTCCATAAGGTGCATCTCATGGTCCTTCAATACATCCAATGTACCAGCACTGTGATCCAGAATCTTACATTCTGATGATCGAGACAAATCACACTATCTCATAGTGATCAAAGTGCTGCAACCTTATCAAATGAGATGCCCAGTCTCATTACTGGTTGTGGAGCTATTTAAGTATAAGATTTGTGACATATATCTCCCGCGTGTAGATATCATCCATGCACATATATCACATCTAATATACTAATGGGACCCGGTTCAACTCATGAACCATTATGTCATATGTATTGGTCATGTGCATGAAGTAGTAAAATAATTTTATCTCATGAAAGTAAAGCATGATTTTATTGATAAATAAAGAAATTAATCAATTTATTACATCAACTGATGGATTGAGTCCACAAAATCTAACAGTTTTCTATTTTTTTAGGGGCCATTTCCCATTCTGGACCCCGGACGGCCAGTTTTCAAGCCTAAATATTGGAAAATCCTTGGTTTTCGCTTTCTATTCTCTAACCAGGAGTTCGATTTGCGAACCGTCAGTTCTTACAAGTTACTCTATCCTCGAACGATGTGCTTGTATAGGTTTTTGATTTTTTTGGGGGCCATTTCCCATTTTGGACCCCGACGCATAGTTTTCGAGCTTAAGTATTAGAAAATCCTAGGTTTTTGGTTCTAACTTTCTAACTGGGAGTCCAATTTGTGAACCATCAATTCCTTCAATTTATTTTATCCTCAAGCGATGTACTTGTATAGATTTTCAATTTTTTGGGGGCCGTTTCCCTTTCTGGACCTCGTCGGGGGTTTTCGAGACTAACTATTGGAAATTCCTAGGTTTTCACTTCTACTTATTAACTAGGAGTCCTATTCACGAACCATCAGTTCCAATAAGTTACTCTATGCTAGTGCGAAGTGCTCATATAGGTTTTTTATTTTTTTCGGGGGCCGTTTCCCATTTTGGACCCCTGGCAAGTAGTTTTTGAACCTAAATATTGGAAAATCCTTGGTTTTCACTTCCAATTCTCTAACCAGGAGTTCAATTTTTGAACTGTCAGTTCCTACAAGTTACTCTATCCTTGACCGATGTGCTCTATAGGTTTTTGCTTTTTTTGGGCGCCATTTTCCATTTTGGACGACCGGCGCATAATTTTCGAGCCTAAATATTGGAAAATCCTAGGTTTTCACTTTTAATTTTCTAACTAGGAGTCCGATTTGCGAACCGTCAGTTCCTACAAGTTACTCTATCCTCGAGCAATGTGCTAGTGTAGGTTTTCAATTTTTTCGGGGGGCCGTTTCCCATTTTGGACCCCCGGCGGCTGGTTTTTGAGCCTAAGTATTGAAAAATCTTAGGTTTTCACTTTTAATTCTCTAACCAGGAGTCCTATTCATGAACCATCAATTCCTACAAGTTACTCTATCCTTAAGCGATGTGCTAATATAGGTTTTTGATTTTTTTGGGGGCCATTTCCCGTTTTAGACCCCCGGCGGGCGGTTTTCAAGCCTAAGTATTGGAAAATCCTAGGTTTTCACTTCTAATTCTCTAACTGGGAGTCCTATTCATGAACCATTAGTTCTTACAAGCTACTCTACCCTAGAGCGAAGTGCTCGTACAGGTTTTCAATTTTTTCAGAGGTTGTTTCGATCAATTATAGTTTGTCGTATCCCATTCCAAGGTATTGAAAATCCTTTATTTTCAGTGTTTATAAATTTTGATAAGTTGTTATGTCAAAATTTTAAGAGAATAATATACTAACCAAGGGTTTGCATCATGATGTTGGGGCGCTATGCCATCAGTAGCAAAACTGGTCCCTCTAGAGATGTTAAAGTAGATCGTTGGATCTATCCCTGCCGCAGCTGTTAGCTATTGAACAAGGGCATCAAGTGCAGCTGTCCACCTGTCTTGCTTAGCCTACCTCCTAGCCTACCCAGCTAATTGCTCCCTAGGTGATCACTTCAGGATGCAGCATTCGAAACTGTGTGGAAGATGAAGAGGTCCTTGTGTATATCCCATGCCCATTCAAGTACCCCGATCTCTTCCCAAGCACATCAACAGCAATCTATTCCACAGTCATCGAAGCTGTAACAGAGGGCTGCAACTGCTCCTCAGTCCGTTGCACCAAAACGTCTTGCCATTTAAATCAATAAGGGATTTAGAATGCTTTTGTAGCATTATTGATCAAAATTGATTCATCAGCAAATGAACATGTCTCTGTTGAGCCGCTTCATTTACCCATTCATTACTCTTTTGCCTCTAGTGGGTGTCATGGAAGAACTGAGTAATAGGCAGCGCCTGACCGGCATTCTGTGCCGTCTGTCATTTGAAATTATTTTATATTAGATATGAACCTACATATTGATAAATTAATAAGCTTAATCAATTTTCTTCATATGAATATAATAAGTACCATCAAAGACATTCTCAATGCAAATGGCCTTGAGCCACTCGTATGATTGTATGGTAGCTTGGCTTGACTCTCCTGAGCTTTCTTCAACTTCGCCTGTATAGAAAACAATAATAGAATAGCTTTTTTCAATAAATTATAACTAATAGAATTACATTGGAATATAATTAATTGTTGTAGATAACATCCTAAAGTTACCTTCCAATCAGGTGATTCCCAGCACTGGAAGGCCATTAACTACTAGTTGGAGGGATCACAACTCTCTGTCGGGTGGTCCTGGGGTCCAAGAACCACCTGCTCCAACAACTTTAGGTAGTGACTATGCAACTCGCATTTCCAACTCTTATAAAAAATCCCGCACTGGCGGTCAATGTCCACCCTAAGCTGCACATCGCCCTTGCAGTCCCCGATGTCAAATATTTGCTTCAATTATGGGAGAGCAATATAAAGATTAGTAATAACAAAATATAATCAGATATTGTAATGAGAACAACTATGATAAGTTTGGTTGATATTTCTCATTTCAGTTTACCCGAAGTAGTGCAATGACGATAAGCTTGATCCCACTATCAACCTTTTTCCAGCCATGGGGTCGAACTAGGGTAACCTCTCTAATGGCTAACCCAAGATGGTTAACCAGTGACAGGGCATGTTCCCCTTCTGGCCTATGGCTCAAGATGGGGATTGGAACTGGGATGTTATGACCCAGCTATCTCCTCAGCTTTGTCACCTTCTTCCCTCGCGTAACACCCTTACACAGCTTGGAAGCTTCGAGACTAGGGCTGATGCTGTTAAAATGACAGTGCTAAATGAGTTAATAAATGCAAATAATTAAATTAAGATGAAATCAGGATTGTAAAATGTCATAATTTTCTCACCTACGCTACTATAGACTACCAATTGTATGAGGACTCGACGAAGGCTAGAGCAGCAGAGGCTAAAGCAGTGGAGGCTAGGTCGACGAGGGCTATGTGGTCGGAGGTTGGGTCGATGAGGGTTGTGTTGTCGAAGGCTGAGTCGGCGAGGGCCGTGTGGGTAGAGGCTGAGTCAACGAGGGCTTTGTGAGCAGAGTTGTGTTGTAGCCTCGAGTGTGCTCTCTACATGAGCTAACCCAAGTGCAGCTGCGATACTTCGAGCACATTTAACCCTCTTTTCCAGAGGCATATCTGTAATCTGGCTTAAAGCAAATTGATGAGGAGAATAAATAATTACTAGAGAAAGTAATAATATTAGTGAAGTGAATGTTAGTAATTTACATTGAATGGAAATCAAAATCCTTTTAGCATGAGTGTCACTATCAAAACTAAAATTTTAAAGCACATGTCATAGACATGCACAGAAAGATTACCTCATCTTATTGAGATCAAGATGTCTTGTCATCTACATATCATCTTCGGGGGAAATGTAGTTCTCATCGTTATCATTCCCATTAACCTTTTTCTTCCCTTTCTCATTTGTCCCTTTAGTCGAACCAAATAAAGGACGTGCAGTTGGTCAGAGCCCTTGAGATGTAAGTTTTCTGAATTCTACTCAATTGTCTTTTTTCTCTTTAATAAATAATTGGAAGCTTGCACTTGACGGAACAACTCTCTTGGTTTGACCCATTTTTTCCGTTCGTTTGGCATTTTTTGCAACTATGATATATAAATAAGCATAAAATGTGAAATATAAAAATGTTTTATCCATATATGAACAAATCACTGCAGAAAATGAGATTGAAGACAATGTCATTTTGTAAGGCAAGATCTTTATTAAATTACTTAATTGTTACATGTGCAAAACTTGAAACAAACACTACATGTCATATTTCATGTGAGAGTCAAACTAAACATGCACATCACTGTCTTCTTCATCTTCATACTCCACCAGTGTTTCATCCTCATCTTAGCCATCCTCGTCTATTGACTCATCACTGAGAACGATCCCAAGATCTATATCATCCATAGAGTATTGGACATTAGTACCATCAACGAGGACTACGACAACAAACGTTGTTTTGTCTTGCTGAAATGCATCATTAGGTGCATCATTATCATTATCATCATCATCCCGCTTAGCGGGTACATCCCATACTCCCCGAGGCTTGACCCGTTCTACGACTCTCCAATTTTGTCCTCTACTAGTGTCATTGACGTAGAAGACTTGTGTCACTTGACTTGGTAGGACAAATGGATCATCTTTACACCAATGACCCATGATATCAATACTCATAACATGTTCTTCGATGTTTATCTTGTGCTTGGTACTAGTGTTGTTCCATTCACATTCAAATAAGACCACTTTACCCCCATGCAAATAGGACAATTCTCAGATTTTGTAGATGTATCCATAGTAGTGATGTTTTTCCCCTTCGTATTCCCCTTCCACAACTAAGCTGCTACTCTGGCTCCTATGGCATTTCTCACGGTCTACAGTGTGGTATCGGACGTAATTGCAATTACACCCTTGATAAAGATTCACTAGGGATCTAGGGCCATTTGCTAATGACCACATCTCATCTTAGCTTCTAGTGACCCTTGAGTTCACAATTGATTCATCTACATAAGCAATTAAAATGTATTATGCTAATGTTATTTGAAGTGTAATCCAATAATGCCTAACAATTAAAATGATAATATTTTACATGTCTTACACATTGTGTGAACCATCTTGCAAATTCTTTTCATTGTATTTGCTTGATTTCTCCACCTCTTTGATTTTGCACTAAGTTCTTGTATTCCTTACTCAAGGCAGCTTTTAATGAATAAGTAGAAGCAGAGAATGAATCATCGAGTTAACAAGCAATGCATAAATATGGTTAGATTGAAGCACATACTGTAAATACAGCTCCACCTTGAGGCTATTATTCAGTACAAACTAATGAACCATGTCACGCTCTTCCTACGAAGGATCATGTGCCCTTGCCATTAGTCCGATGGGACGGACAGTTTGTACGAAGACATACATCCTAGGGCCACGTTCACCACTATCATCATAGCATTCTACTCGATCAGTCTGCCCTAGATACATTGAACAAAAAGTAAGAACTCTTTAACAATGTAAGCCTCGACGATCGAACCTTCTAGGCAAGCCCAGTTGCCAACGTACTCTTTTAGGGTCTTCATAAACCTTTAAACAAACATTGATACCAATTACGATTATCAATGCAAGGCAATTTCACTAATACATAAATAATTAATCAATGGTTATTAACTATTTCCCTTCTATCAGGTACATCCACTGATATTGCACCAGTCCACCAAGCATGGCATTGCGTGGCAATTGAACTGATAGATGAATCATCACATCAAAGAAAACAAGAGGAAAAATCCTCCCCAACTTACACAATATTAAAACTATATGCTCCTCCAATTTTTTCAAATTATCATGTCCCAGTGTTTTCGAGCAGAGGTCTTAGAAAAAACTACCTAACTCAAATAATGTTGTACATATATCCTTATTCAGAAAACCACGCATGCTAATTGGAAGGATGCGTTGGATAAAGATGTGGTAATCATGGCTCTTTAGACTAGATAATTTACCAGTTTTCAAGGTTACACACCTCGAGAGATTCATCGCATCGCCATCTGGGTATTTGATCAACTTTAAGAATTCATAGAATCCATTTCTATGTTTTGGTTCCAATATGTAAAATGCATGGGGCCTCAAGCTGGATCCATCTCCCCTCTCCACTAGATGCAACTTTGGCCTGATGCCCATATTTTTCAAATCATTATGCGCTTTCCCAATGTCCTTGTTTTTGCCCTTTATGCCTAAAATTGTTCCAACCAAAGCTACATAGATATTTTTCTCAATATGCATAGGATCAAGGTTATGTCAATTTTTTTTCACTTCTAGTAAGGCCATTCAAATAGGATGCTTTTCTTTGTCCAATTCAGTTCTCCAGAGTCACGCGGTTTTCTCTTATTCTTGCTAAATTTGGCCGGCACTTGTTTTTCTAACCGATCTAGTACATTTTGCCTCGGTAAATCCAAAGAATTTTTTTCACGCTCAGGCTGACCGTTGAAAGCCTTGCTTCTATGCCATTGGTGGTTCTCTTCAAGTATTTTCAATGGCCAATGTACCCAATCTTATCTTTCAACTTCACCCCTAACAAGCTATCGTTACATGTGGGGCAAGTGTTATAACCTTTTGTGCTCTACCTAGACAAGTTACCATATGCAAGAAAGTCATTTATGGTCCACATCACAGCCACATGCATCTGAAATGTCTATTTAGTAGAAGCATCATAAGTCAATACACCATCATCCCATAACTGCTTCAACTCATCAACCAAGGGCCTTATATATACATCGATCTCGTTTCCTGGTGAGTTTGGTCATGGAATAAGTAATGACATCATTAAAAATGCCTTCTTCATGCATATCCATGGTGGTAAATTGTAGGGCATAAGTATGATAGGCCACATGCATAAGAGGTGCTCATGTTACCGAAAGGATTAAATCCATCGATGGCTAACCCCAGCCTCACATTACGGGTCTCTTAAGCAAACTTTGGATATTTCTTATCAAATTCTTTCCATTCGGAGTCAGCTGGATACCTCACTATCCCATCATCAACACGCTTATCACTTTGCCATCTTATCTCTGTGGCTGTTTTCCTTGACATATACAATCTGCATAACCTCGATGTCAATGGGAAGTAATGGAGCACCTACTGAGGGATCTTCTTTCGCTTGCCATCATTGACCTTGTATCTAGGCTCTTCACATTCTGGACATTTATCCAATTGAGCATTCTCCTTCTAAAACAACACAAAATCGTGTTTGCAGGCAACTATGTTCTTGTATCCCATGGCCAAGTCACATAATAATTTCTTCGCCTCATAAACTGAGGCCGCTACTACATGACCTTCGGGTAAGAAGTCCTTAAAAATCTATAGAACCTTGTTGAACGACTTATTACTACACTCACTTTCTACCTTCACATGCAATATCTTGATGACAAATGATACTAAAGCATCTGAGCTTTTGCAGCCTGGGTATAGGCCACGCTGGAAAGCCTTTAATAAATTTTCAAAATCCTGTACATCATCCCTCTCATGAGTATCTTCCTCCATGTAATTTCCCTTACGATGGTCCTTTATCAACTTATCGTATTCATCCTGATTTTTTTCTAATTCATCCACGTTCTCATCTAAATCATTGGGTTGAATTATAGGTTTCCCGTGATATATCCACTGTTGGTATGAGACCATCATTCCTTGAATGTGCAAATGATTTCTCACAGTTTCATAGTCATGCTTCCAATGGTTACAGCAATCTTTATACGGGCACTTAATCACCGCTGCCCCACCCGAATTTGCCCTTGCAAAATCAATAATGAGTTCACCCCAACCGTGTACTTTGCACTAAATAGGTTCTGATAATGTAATATCTAACTCCTGTCCATATCTGACCTAATCACAAGCAATTAGAAATATTAGGGACAGAACTCTCAATAGGTACTAAAAACCATGGTGTGATAATGTTTAGCATCCTTGACAAAAACTTACAGGATTGATATATGGCAATAGGTTTTAATTGAATGCAACACCATAGTCCAATCTATAAGAAAGAAATGTATGTTCCTTAGAACCGGAAGCTGGTCCAACCTCATGATGGTGATTTCATCATGATTCCAAACTATCACGATGAGAGAATAATTGAGAATATTTTTATATAAGGTTATTATTACAAGGATGGCTTATTTTAGATTAAAATTATATCAGATTTACTACTTTCAGCTATTTGTCCATCTTGTTTGATTCCTTTCTACTTTGAATAAGCTCTACCCAAAATAGCAAGTGGCTCATTAACATTGCCTTGGATCTGATGGCTAATAACATACAATTGAGTTGGTTTCAGTTACCTAGCAGATCCGCACCCTACTTTTTAGATTAATTTCATCAACATGCTATGTGCTATCATAAGGGTTATTGATTATGAACGAGTGATAGGCTTGCTCGGTACATTATTCTTATCATTTATTTTCTTTATATCAAACCATGCACTCTATATCCTAATGTACTCAACATTCTAAACAAAGTTTACTTATTTCATATTTTAGTGATAGCTAAATAAAACATAGAATCAGCAGGCACATATCAAGCATCACATATATAATTATGAGCATAATGGCTCAGTGGCAATGACAGTGTTGTTGGGCAAGAAAGTCAAAGTTTGGGCAACCACAGCATTTCACTATTAGAGATTGGAAGGTGATGGTTTGATGCCACGTTTTGTCACTATTTTAGGTCATTAACAATATAATAGCCAATGCTTATAGCACTGCAGTCTAGATATTGATAAGCAATAAAAATAAAAAATCTGACATTGACTGTTTACGAAGCTTAATAAATTGTTGTGATACAGTCAGACATATGGTTTTTGTTACCTTTCTAGTTGCTTTTAGTACTTTGTAGTAGGTCTATTTGTTATGTTTTTCCTTTTACTTTTGTATGTACCTTGTGTGTGTTTCTAGTTAATGAAGGTCTCATTAGTAAAAATGGAAAAAGATTTATGGAAAATTAAAACAACTGGATAGGCAACATCATGGTAGTGGTTTTAGCACCTACATACCATCAAAACCCACCACTGCATGCTCTAAAATTAAAAATAAATAAAAACTACAATTTCTTCTTGGCCACCTCTAAATAACAATTCCAGCATGTCAATCATTAATCATCCCAGAGCAAAGAACAACCCTCACTTATTAGAAGAATCGCTCCTTACTCAAGTGATATGGTCTTAAGCTAGCCCTCCTTTCAGCAGAATTGCCCCTTACTCAAGTGATATATATATATATATCTAGTAAATTGATTGTTACGAAATTCAAAAGCCACTAGTGTCAAAATAGAATTACTACCGATTCGAAGGGAGTAGGTATTCATGAAAAGATTGGATTACTCTAATTAATAGTTCTACATGAAAACAAAAAAAGTGCTCAAGCAAAAAAGGTGTTACCAAAAATCTGTCTTGCTTGATATTGATCTTTGTCTCAAATTGTTGTATCTTTGTAGAAAACTTGTTTTTTTTTTAATATATATATGTGTTCTAACTTTATAATTATGCTTGACATAAATTTAATAAGAATTTAATCCAATTTTTAAAATAATTTAAAAGAGAAAATGACTCACTCAATTGACCAAGTTGATTTCCCTTAGCAAAGTCTATTTTCTTCTCTTTTTTTTTTTTTTTTTTTTTTGAGTTGGTTGAGTCAAGCTTGATCCCTGAGTTTCTCAACTGCGTTGAATTGACACAAACATAATTTTGATAAATTAAATTAGGCACCACAATAATTTGATGAACCGACAGCCTAATTGTTTGAAGCTCATGGTCAATATGTGCTCCAATGAAGGATCTATAAAAGAGTTGAGGCATGAGAGTTACAGAATAGATGGAAGATAATTTCATTACAAGTTGGATTAATGGGGGCGATGGGGTTTCAATTCCCATTTCCCCTTATATTTACCTAGACTTTTAAAATTTGAGCACTATTTAAAATGCAAGTCTTAAAATTATTTCAATTCCTCAAAACGGAAAGACCACTGTAGCTTCACCTAAACTACCCTCTATAACTTCAAGAAAAAAAAAGTTCTAACTATCCTTTTCCTTGGCCCTAGGTGACATTTCCATCCACAGTTATCTTGGTTTAAGGTGGGCCACGCTGAATATTGTCTCTCTGCGCAGGTGCCATCAACATTGCTCAGCAGATTGTGTGCCTTAATTAAGCATATTGTCTCTTTGCTTCCTTAAGCAGTAAGTAGCTGCTATCACTGGTTAAAGAAGCCTCTCAATAGGGCATTAGGAGAGCTAAAGTAGTCTACTCAAGGCAATAAAGACAATAAGGGTTTTTCCAAAAAAAAAAAAAACCAGAAAACCCTCACCTTGGCAGCAATGGCAAAGAGGGGTCCAACTAGAGAGGGGAGTGGGAGAGGGCATAGAGGGGACACTGGTGCTTGGATCGGAGGCCGGATTAATGCTTCCTCTTGGATCAGAGGGACACTAGTCCTTTCTCTTTATTACTTCTTTTCTCCTTC
Source organism: Sextonia rubra (assembly GCA_037013555.1). Taxonomy (NCBI): domain Eukaryota; kingdom Viridiplantae; phylum Streptophyta; class Magnoliopsida; order Laurales; family Lauraceae; genus Sextonia; species Sextonia rubra. The sequence goes on from JASUAD010000001.1 coordinate 80,560,663, forward strand.
CTCTTCGCTGGTAGAGGCAAAGGCAGCAGGAGAGAGAGAGAGTGCACAAAGAGAGTGAGAGCAGAAAGATCAGAGAGAGCAAGAGAGAGAGACCACAGAGAGAGTAGAGAGATCGAGAAATCGGAGAGAGCGAGAAAGAAAGAGAGAGTAGAGAGAGACTGAGAGATCAGAGAGATCGCGAGAGAGAGAGAGTGAGAGATCAGAGAGGGTAGGGTAGACCGGAGAGAGAGTAGAGCGAGATCAGGTTGAGGGCAGAGCAAGAGAGAGAGGAAATTAGGGGCAAGGGAAGTGAAAAAGAAGTGCTGGTACGAATTTTTTGGCAAACTTTTACCCACGAACATCAATTGTCGGTGACAGTATAATTTCGTCAGTAGATGATCCTAAATTTTTCATTCAAAATTAGTAAAAATATTTCATAACTTTGCCGACGTATTGTATTTTATGTCGGCAAAAGTCAATTTTCAACAACATTTTAATAAAAAGTCGGTAAAAATAAAATTTACCGACGTTGAAATTCATCGGCAAATATTTTTTCATTTTTTCAAAAATAAGTAAAAAATTATATAACTTTCATTGATGTTTTCCAACAAGCATCAGTGAAGAGTGTTTCTGGGCCGATGAATTTAAACGTCGGTAAACATTTTTCCATTTTTTGAAACTTAATTAAAAATATGTAATTATACCGACGAAAACATAGAAAACGTCGACAATATTCATACATACCAATGCTTATTTTCGTCGCTCAAACTAAGAAAATGCATCAGCAATAATTTATTTTATTTTATTTTTTAAAAAATGAAGTTAATTCACCACTAACATTTTGCCCACGAATTTACATTTTACGTCGGTAAAAGTGCAACTTTTACCGATGTTTTATTAAAATGTCGGTAAAGGTCATAGTTTACCAACGTTTTAAATATAACATCAGTAATTCTTGAGGTTTCACCGACGACAGTATATACGTCGGTAAATAATCGTCAAAACTTCACCATTACCAACGAAATTATAAATGCGTCACCGAAAAGCATAGCCAAAAGTGCAACTTCTTGTAGTGGATATAATGTTGGCCCTAAAATTAATCCAGAAGTGTGATTAAAAACCATTATTCCTATCAACTCTATCAAGTCACATATGTGTCAAACAACAGATATTATAGATTGAAATGCCATGAAATGGAAAATATCCATGTGCACAACATATAGAAATCATGAAATGGGAAACATCCCTGTGCACAACATATAGGGACGTCCATGTGTGAACAATCAATGGGTTGTTTATAGAAATATTGGGCTCCAATAAGAATTTACATGCACACATGTTGGTACAGATTGCACTCTTGAGGGAGAGGGAGAGAGTATTATGGAAAAGGGGGAAATTCCTAGTAAGAATGAAAACATATTTATCCCTAATGTAACTAGTTGTTGGAGACAAGCAAGCAAGAGATTTTCAACTGAAACCCTCATGGGCAAATACTACCAATCGATCAAGAACATTGGAGAGAGAGAGAGAGAGAGAGAGAGAGAGACCTGCCCAGTTTGGTTTGGAAGAGTGAAGAAGATTTGTTGAAAGGGAGAGCGGAGAAAAAGACTGGTGGTTTGGAAGAGTGAAGAAGATTTGTTGAAAGGGAGAATGGAGAAAAAGACTCGTTGAAAGGGAGAGTGGAGAAAAAGACTTGTTGAAACAGAGAGCAAGTGAAATGACGTATGGGGGTTTTCTTATAATGAGATAAAATTATGGCCTTAGCAAATTTTGAACTTGGGCTCTTCTAATGACGGAACGAACATCTCCAATCTGCCACAATTTTGGTGTGGTTTCGTTACATACAATTTTAGAAGTGGTTTCATTTACCATCTGTGGAGGTATGAAAAATAGGTGATAAAATGAGTACATTTTCATACCATTTTCACGTGGAATTTACATACATTATGCGTAAATGATAGGCAACCAAACATGATGGTGCATAACACTTATAACACTTACGCATGTATACCATTTACATACGTAAAATGATGCAACCAAACAAGGTCAAGGAGAAAAGGAGTCAAACAAAATTACCTAACCCACATGCTCAACCCATTTCAACCGCCTCCCATTAACTCATAAGTTTCAAACATTCTTACACACATTTCACAAGAAATGGGTGGCATTATATTGTTGAAGGAGGTCCAAATGAGTACCTAATTAGGTGGGTCCAAGGGCCATAAGAGGGGCGCACTGCTGCCCCTTCAAGTGCACTTTACATGCTCTCAATGGTTACAAGCACAACCAACAGATACATGGTTAAGTGCATTAAACTCAGATTTAAGGGTGGCATTTTAAGGTGCAGATGGGTCCATGTGGGACCCAACATGATGGTCCAAGGGGGCCACAAGATGGCTGCTCACCCCATAATGTTAAGTTCATGAAATTGCATGATTTAGGCATTATTTTAGATTAGATTAGAGATTTAATTAGGTTAAATGAATAATTATTCATTCAATTTCATCATTTTATGCATTTTCACCTAAAAATTTGAATTTGTAAAATTTTTTCACATTTTATGTATTAATTAAGAATGTTTGCAAATTTTCTCCAAAGAGTCCCAGTTGGAGTCGAGCTCTGTCCGAACAGGTCTCGCTTCAATGAGGGCTCTTCAGTATTTAATACGTTTAATTAGAATGTATAGAAAATGAAATTTGTAGGACCCACAGAACCCTGAGATGATTTGGGTCTCACTGCTTGAAGATCCACACACTTTAGAGTTCATCTGCCCGTGGATTCCACCTGAAGATCAGCTAAGGCCTCCGAAGATCTTATCTCATCCTATTGTGCCAAGAAATATTCTTCTAACTCAGCTAACAAATCACAACCACTTCAGAGATAGAGTCCATTGCAAATTAGAATTCAAAATTTAATCCTATTTTTCTCAGGTTAGCCTATCTTAAAATGATCATAACTCTCAATCCGGACGTTGGATTGATTCAAATGACCCATCGTTGGAAAGCTCTTTGAGAGTGAATGTCCGTGGAGCCCAAGATTACACAAGTCAGAGCTAAAATGAGAAAGTTATAGGCTTGAGAAGTTTTATGTACATTTTTAGGCGAGATTGCAATTGCATCTACACCATTGAAGTATAACTATTGCACATTCCTCTGTGGACCCTATATGAAGATCAAATAAGAATGCCAAAAGCTTCCACCTCATCTTATCTCCAAGATATCTTTCATATAAGGAGAGAAACCCAATCAATAAGCAACAGATCTTATCTCTCAGTCCACCAAAAAGAGGTCCAGATTCAATGAACCGGAGGAGCCAGAAAACTATAAAAGGAGGCCACCATGGGAGGCTCCTCCTCATTTCCAGCTAGATTTGGAAATCCTAGATCTCTCTCTCCCTCTCTTCTCCACCTCTCCCCTTCATTAATTTCTGTTTTTATTTTAAAGGTATTATGGAGCCTTGTTCCAAGAACTAGGATTCAGAAGAGAGAATTCTAAAAGGCCATTATATAAGAAGAAGAAATCAATGAAGTTATCTTTGAGGTTCTTTGCAATGGTGGGTTGAGTTTCTAATTAGAGCGAAAGATGAAGTTAAGTATTTTAATGTTCTAGTTTATATTTATTATTTTACTTTTTTTCTGATTATCTCTTGTTAATGTGCTTTTAAAAGATAATAATGGGTCTGTCTTCATACCAAGGCAAACCTCTGATTTATATTCTTAATTAATAAACTTTAATCATTTATACTTTCTTTGATAGATTATGCTTAGATTTTTTGTTATCTTTGAAAGTCTATACTTAGTTTGATAGGTGATACTTCGGATATTAATTCTTTTATGAGGTGAAGGAGGTCTTGGGTATTGATTTTGTTTTTCTTAATTAAAATTGGTTTTTGTAATAGTCAAATCATCCGGATCAGAAACATTAACTTGTTTATGATTGAGTAATAATTGAGACAAAAAAAGCAAATTAATTGCATAAATTGAATTTTAAAATAGCTTAATGGAGTCTGGCTACTCTGATTTGTTTTTTACCATTGTAATTAAGTTATTTAGTTTCTGATTTACACACCACACTTCTCTTTTATTTTTCTTTTGAAAAAATCTAGATATTTAATTAAAAAGTTCAAAAGTGTTCTTTGTGGGATCGACTTGTATTTGCCACTGTCTTAACAAGACAACTGTGCACTTGCATTTTTAAGTAGATTGATTAAATTCACATCAAGTTTTTGGCACCTTTGCTGGGGAGCCAATTTTGAATTTTTTTATTAAAATCTTAAATTTTCTTTTTAATCATATTTAGGCTCATGAGCATACATAGGTTGCATTCGTTTGCACCATCCATACAATTGTATTTCACATTATTGGTTTTTATTTAGTTTGTTTTTCTAATATAAAAAAGAAAAAAAAAATTTGACTTTTTTTATGATTTTTTTTATTTTTAATTATTTTACTAAACTTTCAGAATTTTTAATTAAAATAATAAAAAAATGATTTAATTTCGAATTTCAGTAAGTGAAAAAAAACTAAATTTCTAGATTAGATTAGATAGAATTTCAGATTTTCAGGATTAGATTAGAGTTTCTTGTATTAATCTACTAACTTTTGAATTTTGCATTTGAATTTCTAAAGTTGTTAAGATAAGTTAAATTTCAAAATCTGAAAATTCTGATTCGATAAAATTTGATTAATTTGAATAACTTTTCATGTTTAGAATTTTAATCTTATCTTGCAACTTGAGTAGATAGGTTTAAATTTCTAACTTTCTAGATTAGATTTGATTAGATAGGATTTTGATTTTGGTTACTAACTTTGAATTTGCTTCTGATAGAGTTTGGATTAACTTTGTCATCTTTTGAATTTTTTTTATTTTATCTATTTTTATAGATTAGGATAAGATTGCAAGTTTTAGATTAGGTTAGATAGAGTTTAATTTTCTGATTATCTTAGGTGATAGGATTTACTAATTTTTTATTTTTTTTATAGGTTGCTTGCTAGAGAATACTTGGAAAGATTGCTTGGAAACTATTGGATTTGCTTTTAAGAAAACAAGATCGCTCTGAAAATTCAAATTTTGAAAATAAAATTTAAAGATTAACTTGCAAGAAGATAAGATTGCTTGGACTGGTTGTAAGATCCTCTATTTTAACCCATGAGTCTTTATCTGCAAGTGGGCTTGTATGATTTAAATTTCTGCAAATTGTGCTCCTTGCTTGGCACACAAACTAAATTAGACCCACACACTTAGTTAAGGGCAAGCTACCACAACAAGATAAGGACTGGATTTCATCACCAGATCCTTGCCCACCTAGGTCTAATCATTTCTTACTAGCACCTAATTTTAATTAAAATCAAGTAGAAACGAGACCATAGGACTCGAGCTCAGTAGGACAAAGACCATTGATGGTTGCACCAATTGCACTCCAAAGTTAATGTCTAGAAAAGCTTTTGCTCTTGAGAATTTGACATGTTGTTCGTTCAGGGTACTGGCTCTTAAGCAGGTTCATCCCCATCACTCCATAGTGGCTTACCTGGTCAACTGAGGTTTCATAAGATCGAATTGGAGGCCCACGTGTTCTCTTCAACCAGTTTAGGAGCTGTCTAGTGATCTAAGCTAACCCTATGACCTCTCTTGTGCTCAATGGTTGTGCATGATTGTTTGTGCATCATACTAGGATTATGAGGACCTTGCATGTAGGTTAGATTTAGTTGCTTCCTTTAAAAAAAAAAAAGACAAATTTGGTCAACCCTTTCCTTTTACGTCATGAACCAATATGAACGCATGAACAACGGGGGACGCAATAATTATGATCATCCATGGAATAATATGGCTAGATTTTTTGCATATAATGGGCAATCCAGTAGGTAAGAAATTGATAGTAATCAACCAATGAGGGTCCCACATGACTACTCATATCCAACACAATCATTCCCTCCTAATATGGACATGTGAGGAAATGGGCTCTATGAAATGGGTAACATGTTTAATTCAAGCTGGCAAAATTACTCTCCTTATAATTGGAAAAATGGGCTCCTTATAGACCAACAGTATTGTCCTCACAAATTTACTTCCGGTGGGTTGTATGAGTATCTTTCCCATGATATGTAATATGTACTCCCATCTTCATGGTCATATGCACCACTTAATCCTCCTCCACCCGAATGGTCATATGAACCACCACCACTACCCCCGGAGGAATTTTCGAAGGATTTTCTTTCTATGATCAGACAAAATACACAATTCATAGAAGCCAACATCAAAGCCATGGAAAGCCTAAAAATGCAAGCCTTAGAAAGACTAAACTCAATTAGTCTACTTGGAGGAAAAATAAATGACATCCTTAGAGGTGAAGTAGGATTTCAGAGATATGTTCTAACAATTATTGCAAATCCTAACAATGAGCTTGTAGATGCGGGTATGATAGTTGAGCCGAAATTCGATCCATATAAGCCTATGACACCAATGCCCCCACAATTTACCTAAATTAATTAGGATTTTGAGGATTTAAATATTTTGGATTGCCCTTACTACAAGATTCCTCATGAGAGCCCATTGGATGATCCAATTAGATGCGTTATTGAAAAAGAAACACTTCTCTTCGTGGAAAATGACGTGGCAATGACTATACAAATAGACAATATCATTCTTAAAGAAATTGCCCATTCAAATCTTGAATTCCATAAATTGACTGAAGACGAGGAAACCCATTGTTTAGAAAAAAATTTAGAACTTGAGAAAATTGGCCCGATTCAAAACCTAAGTCTGAAATTTTCACTACACATGTGGTTTTGTTTATAGTTTCAAATCAAAATGTTGCCACCAACATTTGTGTACCCGTGCTACAGAAAATTGGAAAAATTAATTTTGTGGAAATATTGACACAGGTAGACCAGACACCACCACATTTCTCATTGCCACCTCCTTTCATAAAATTCAAAAATCCATTCTTAGGGGAAGAGGAGAAATTCTTCATGGTGGTATTTTTCTTCATGAAATCACAGGAAACATTTGGTCCTCATGTTCACTAGGCCCAATATTCTCATGGTCACATCCTTTTTAGTACTTCTTGTAATTTGTGTGAAGGAAAATTTTATTTGGAATCCAGATGGACTCAAAGTTTTGGATCCAGTAGTGTACATTTTTCTTTTAAGCAAATATATATATATATATTTTTTTCATGTTAGTAGAATAGCTTCTTTTCTTTTCATTAGGTGCTTCCTTTTGCATTTCCCTCCATCATCTAATTATCCCTTATGTTATTTTATTCATTTAGATGTTGCATTCCATGCATAACATCGAGGACGATGTTTAGTTTAGGTTGGGGGTGGGACCAAGCACATTTGTCTTTTTTTTTGTTTAAACATTTCTTTTTCAGTTTTTCTCTTATTCTCAATTTTTAGTTAAATTTTTTCATTTTTTTAGTGTAATCCTTAACAAGAAAGAGAATAAGATGTTATTGAGATTGAGAACTACTGAGTAAGACCAAAGAAATTTGGTTTGAGATGGGTTATATCAGTAGGCAATTGAATGATTTTTTGTTGAGGTGGACTAGCTTTTGTTGCATTTTCTTTTATGTCTTTGGTTATTTTATTCTTAAAAAAAATTTCAGGTAAAGGAATTTTTCAAAGGAATTAAAGCAAATTGAAAATATGTAAGGAATCTGGAATTTTCATACTTTTGGAAGGAAGAAAAAAGAAAGTCCGCTTTTTCTAAAAGATGAAGCCTATGAGAAGATTGCATAAACTTGTCCCCATTATATACACTTTACATTTCTCGAAGTTTAGATAAGAAGCTAAAATGATTGCTTTCAAAATTTCTTCGAAGGATTCGATGAGAACCTGAGATTTAGTTCATAAATATTTTCTCTCCTGGTTCATCAAAGGAAATTAATTCGGGCAAATTGAAAAAGGCTGCCTTTTATTTGGGGATTTGTCACGCCCCGATCCCGGGAATTTGGGGATTTGAGTGAGCCCTAGGGCGTGGATATGTAATCCCGTAAAAATCCGTGCCCTAAAGAATTATGCACGAATTCCTACAAGGGAGATTTCACAGGAACGTGTGAGGTATGCTGACACACGTACGAATATAACTCATCATAACCGAAATCCTGCGAAATACTCAGTAAATATCAAGAGCAAGTTAAATGCACATATCCTTCCTCCTTCATAGAGGTATATATATATATACATAACAGTACCTTAGTCTTTTATTACATTTTTCACAATTCAACATTGTACTGAAAGGAATTAGGTACAGAAAGTCCCATTGCTCTTCCTAAAGAACAAACCAAAATGTGATTGTAACATCTCCAGCACTGACGCACTCCGTGGGATGACTAATAAAAGATATCGTCATCCTTCCAATCATCTATACCCCGAGGTACCGTTGGGGCACTCTCCGGGGGCGCATCAACACCCGAGTTGGGACCAGGTTCTGTACCTGCAATACCAAGAGTAACACTGTTAACACGACGGTTAAACAAGTACTGAGGCATATGAAGCAAGTATAACATAATATATCAAAGGAACTTAATAGTATACACTGATTAAAGGAAAAGTACTTAGGTTTACTAGACCTATGGTGCATGAGTGACAGTGGATGAGAAAGTATAATTCAAACGTCTTACATACTAATTGGCAACCACGATGCTCTATTCTCCTAAAAAGGGAGCATTCATATGGGTCAATAGGGGATCAAGCTAGCTTCCCGATGAGCGCCGACATCTCCTCCGTAAACTACTGTAGTAGTGACATACATATACCCAAATGGCATAAGCTAAGTGGTGCCGACTCAGAATCAATCATACTAGTCATAACATACATAAGGAATAGTCAATCATGGAGGTAGACGAACAATTAAACAAAGCACATGCATATGGGCTACAAAGGCCCGAACCTCGGCTATACCCTTGGCTAGCAAGCACACACTCAATAGAAGCTCTGGCTTGTCAGACACGCACTCAATAGAAGGTCAGGTCTGAATTACCTCGGGGTTTGCTCGAGGAAGTGAATCCAATAACAAATCATGTTGAAGGTAACGTATTTTAGCAAGATGCATCTATTCGGATTGAGAAAGTACCCCAGAAATCATTACTCACCCTTTATTAAGAAAACCATGATCCCCAAGGACATTCAACACGATGTACTCATAAGACGTCCAGTGTTGTTGTGTTATCGTGTCTTGATATCACCTTATATGCATACGGGACACCCATTCTTATGCCAACATCCATGACTTGCCATTGGGAGATCATCCGAAAATCATTCATCCTTTCCAACATGTGATTACCAGCGGGCCAATGTGGAGGTGTGGAAGGTGCCAATACTAAGGCCCTACAAGTTCATTGAAGGTTCCTCACATCCTACATTCATTGGGTTTTTACGGCTTAGCCGTATACAAGGCTACGGCTTAGCCGAGTGGTTCCTGCTCCTTTTCAAATTTCAGGCCCATTTACGGCTTAAACGTATGTCGGCCTAAGGCTTAGCTGTGCTACGCCTACGGCTAGGTTACGATGAGGTTACGGCTTGGCCGTAGTACGTTTCACAGTGCAGCCGTGGGTAAGCCATAGGAGGAACTGGATTTTATTTGCTCTCTAGAAAGCTCGCCGTAGAAAGACTTACGGCTTTGGTACGGGCTGGACTACGGCTTAGCCGTAGAACATTTCACGGTGCAGCCGTGGGTAAGCCGTAGTACAAAACCGAATTTTGTTGCTCTCTAGACTTGGAGCGGTAAATACTCACGGCTTAGCCGTAGCTTCGCCGTAAGCTTCAGAAACCTGAATCAGTTCTGTAGCTCAATTTCTGTACGGGATCAATACAGAACTAACTCATGGGGCAATTCTAAGGCTCGATTATAATGCACTTGATGGAGTTCAACCCCCACACACCCTCCTATTCCATGTTTACATCTTGGCTCGACTCATACCACATATGTATCAATTAAAAACAATAAGAATAGCTGAAATTGGAAAATTTAAGGAGCTAACTCAATAGTCAATAAATTAATCATGCATGCAATCCAAATGACTCAACTACTTGCCTCTTAACAGTGTTAACCCTCTCAAACTCGTCCTTGCTATGTGCCCAGGGGAAAATCTCTAAATTGAAATGGGTTCTCTACAATAAAACATGCAATGAAGAGTGAGGTTTAGATTCACATGCATGTCATAGTTTGAGTCTTCTTGACTCCAACAAGCCTTATTATATGGAAAGGAACAAAAACCCTCACTTTAGTGAGTGGTAGCTTAAAGAAGAGAACACACTAAAAGAGAAGTGCTCAGGGAAGGAGAAGAGGAGGAAGAAGATCCTCCCACTGTTAAATGCAAGCTCACCCCAAGCCTAGTAGCTCCCCAAATCTTAAAGAGAAGATGAAGATGGAGATTGAGGAAGAGAGGGAGGGAGCACTTCAACAACCACGTGAAGAAGAAGAGGAGGAAAGGAGAAAGAACGTTGGGTTCTTCTCTTTAAAAGGGTTTCCTCACCTTGCATGCAGGCCTATTGTTTGGGGACATTTACGGAATAGGTCACGTGGCCAAAAGTTGGCCCAAAATGAACCCAGATCAAGTTGGGCCCAACACGAAAGATGATCTATATGAAAAATTCCATGAAATGTAATGGACGAGGTGTTCACAAAAGATAAGAGTAATTTACAAAAAGGTCCTTGACTACTTAAGTATGGTCCAAACTCTGCCCAACTACTTAACCAAGGCCCAAACCCACTAGTTTCACGTTAAACTAACCTCAACAAGGCTTAATTAATATAAAACAAGATTAGTTAACGTAACTAAGATTAGTAGGATTCGGGACCTTACATCCTCCCCCACTTAAGATCATTCAGTCCTCCGAATGCAACGTACCTCGGGTAGTAGCTCCGGATATTTTGTCCTAATCTAGTCCTCAAGCTCCCAAGTGGCCTCTTCCTGACTGTGATGCTCTCATAGGACCTTAACCCATTTGATCGTCCGGGTACACAAGACTTGTTCCTTGGTGTCAATGATGTGAAGTGGTCTTTCTTCATAGCTCACATCAGGCCTAACTTGTATGTCGTCCAGCTCTAGGACATGTGAAGGATCCTGAAGGTATTTCCTAAGCATCGACACATGGAACACATTGTGAACTCCCGCGAACGGGGGTGGTAGCTCCAATCAATAAGCTAAATCTCCAACCCTGTTCTGTATCTCAAAAGGTCCTACAAACCGTAGAGCTAGCTTGCCCTTCTATCTGAACCTGATAGTACCTTTCATTGGGGAAACCTTCAAAAAGACCTTGTCCCCCACTTGGAACTCAAGGGGCCGACGGCGATTATCTGCATAACTTTTCTGGCATGATCGTGCAGTTTTCAATTTATCTTACACCTTTTGCACTTTTTCTGCTGTGTCCGCTACTAGGGCGGGTCCATGGAAACTCCTAACTCTAACCTCTTCCTAACAGACCGGTGTACAGCACTTATGTCCATACAGGGCTTCAAACGAAGCCATTCCGATGCTTGCGTGGTAACATTATTGTACGCAAATGCGCATAAGGAGAGGTGTTCATCCCACTCCTTCCCGAAGTCCAACACGCTAGCTCTTAGCATATCTTCAAGGGTTTGTATCGTTCTCTCCGATTGCCCGTCGGTCTGTGGATGATAAGCTGTGTTAAAACTGAGTTTGGTACCTAAGGACGCCTGAAAGGACTGCCAGAAGGAAGACACAAATCTACTGTCTCGATCGAAACAATGGAGACTGGAGTACCGTGTAGCCGCACAATTTCATCAATGAAGATCTTGGCCGTCTCGTGAAATTTCATCCCTTTCCTAATGGGGATAAAATGAGCTGACTTCGTTAGTCGGTCAACAATCACCCACACAACATCATGATGTCTACTTGTCCGGGGCAGCCCTGAAACAAAGTCCATCATGGGATTCTCCCATTTCCACTTAGGAATCTGTAGAAGATGTAACAAACCGGGAGGCTTCCTGTGTTCAGCCTTTACTTGTTGGTAAGTAAGGCACCTTGCCACAAAGCCCGCAATGTCTCGCTTCATGTTATTCCACCAAAACCTGCCAGGAAGATTTTGGTACATTTTTGTACTCCCGGGGTGCATGGAATATCGAACATGATGTGCCTCGGTCATGATTGCCCTTTTTAAGTTATGATTTTGGACCGCTGGAACACAGAGCCTATCTCTGAAGTACAGTACATCATCGACTAACCTGAAATCGGGTCTCTCCGAGATGTGGTCATGAATTTTAACAAACTCCGAATCTTCAAACTGCCTCTCCTTGATTTGTTGAATTAGGGTAGGCTCGAAGACTGACATAGCCACCAGCATGACCTCATCATTCACAAATTCAACTTCCACATCCAGATCTCGGAATTCTTCCACTAGAGACCATTCACCACACAGTGCTGCCATTTCAATGGTAGATTTCCTACTTAAGGCATCAGTTACTACATTCCCTTTTCTAAGAAAATATTTGATTGGGAAATCATAATCCTTTATGAATTCAAACCATCTACGCTGTCTCATGTTAAGATCATGCTGTGAAAATAGATACTAGAGACTATGATGGTCGCTATGGAGTTCAAATTTCTCCCCGTACAAATAGTGTCTCCATAACTTCAATGCAAAGACCACTGCAGCTAGTTCTAAATCATGCGTGGCATAATTTTTCTCATGTTCTTTCAATTGCCGAGATCCATATGCTATCACCTTTCCGTTTTGCATGAGTACACATCCTAGGCCAATCCTCAAAGCATCCGTATAGATAACAAATCATCCATTCCCTTCTGGTAGGGATAAGATCGGAGCTGAGGTTAGTTTCTCCTTAAGGAGTTGGAAACTCGACTCACATTTGCCTGACCAAACAAATGGCTCATTCTTCCTGGTCAATTTCGTCAAAGGTGCAACTATCTTGGAAAATTCCTTCACAAACCTTCTATAATAACCTGCTAGGCCAACAAAACTTCTAACCTCTACAATGGTTTTGGGACTTTGCCAATTAGTTATAGCCTCAACCTTGGCTGGATCTACTGCAAGCCCATCCTTTGAGATTATATGCCCAAAAAAGGCAACTTGTTCCAGCCAGAATTCACACTTGTCCAGTTTGGTATACAACCGGTGGTCCCTTAGCAATTGTAGGGAAATCCTCAAATGTTCCGCATGCTCGTCTTTAGTCTTGGAGTATACCAAAACATCATCAATGAAAATTACCACAAACCCATCAAGGTATGGTGAGAAGATCTTGTTCATCAAGGCCATAAATACCGCAGGGGCATTTGTTAACCCAAAAGGCATAACCAAGAATTCATAATGCCCGTATCTAGTCCTAAAAGCTGTTTTCGATGTATCTTGATCCCTAACTCGCAGCTGATGGTATCCGGATTGGAGATCAATCTTAGAAAAATGGGTTGCACCCTGTAATTGATCAAACAGTTCATCAATTCTAGGCAGTGGATATTTATTTTTTATTGTCACCTGATTCAACTGCCGGTAGTCAATACAGATTCTGAGGGTGCCATCCTTCCTCTTCACGAATAAGACTAGGGCTCCCCATAGTGTGTGCTAGGACGAATGAACCCCTTATCCAATAAGTCCTGTAACTGTACTTTCAGCTCACGTAACTCTGCTGGGGCCATTCTGTACGGAGCCCTAAAAATGGAAGCAGTACCGGGTACCAACTCTATAGTAAAGTCCACTTCCCTAATCGGAGGAATACCAGGTACTTCATCAGGAAATACATCAGGGAACCCACAAATCACAGGTATTCCTTCTAGTTTCTTAGGTGCTTTCTTCTCCACAATGAAGGCAATATACCCCTCGCAACCACTATGAATTAGTCTTTCCGCTCGAAGTGCTGAAATTAATCTAGTGTTCGAGATCTTCTCGTCACCTTGGAACATAACACTTAGGCCATCTTCATTTACTCTCACGGTGACAGTCTTACGGAAACAATCTAAACAGGCCATATATTTGGTCAACCAATCCATACCTAAGATTACATCAAAATCGTGCATGGGCAACACGATGAGTTCCGCTGGGAGAAGAACCTCTCCGATAAGAACTCGACAACTAGGGTAATAATCATCACAAGTCACCCTCTTGCCAATCGGAGTTATAACACTCAACACATATGGTAACTGTGCTGGCAATTCCCGTATCTTGCTAGAGAATCGGGGTGAAATGAAGGAGTGCGAAGATGCTGAATCAAACAACACTTTAGCTTCAATGCCATAAATGGAAACCTTATCTACAACTACATGCTCTGCTGCTTCTGCTTCTTCCTGTGTCAATGCATAGGCGTGGCCTTGCCTTTGGGGTCGGTGTTGCTGTCCTTGCCTTTGCTGTCCTTGACCTTGCGGTGTCTACGCTTGGCCTTGTCTCACTTGCTGTTGCTGACAGTTAGGCGCGGGTGGTGTCACCTTAGAAAACTGCTGATATTGCTGTTGCGGCGGGGCCCGACTAGGATCCTTCCTTTTTGGACACTCTGACAAGCGATGGTCCATTGAGCCACAGCCAAAACAGGTTCCCGTGGACCTCCAACATTTGTTAGTCTCATGACCTTTCCCGTATACACTGTAGACAAGTCGTGATGTCCCGCTAACAACTCCTTTCTGTTTCTTAGAATGCTGCTGACCTCTCCCAGAAGGCGGAACACTCCTCCTAGACTCTCCTAAGAATAGGCTTTTCTCAAGTTCTTCCGCTGCATAGGCCCTAGCTACTGCATCATCATATTGAACTGGACGTTGAAAAGCGGTAGCATAACCCTTAATAGCAGGCCTTAATCCTTCCAGAAACCTTTCCACTCTCTTTTCCTCGATGTCAATCAGGTCTAGAGCAAACCGAGAGAGCTGGCTGAATACATGCACGTATTCTGCAACGATCATGGAGTTCTGCTGCAGGGAGAGGAACTTTGCCTTCTTCTTGCGGGTTACATATTCGGGAATGAACTTCTTCCTGAATTGCCTCTTAAAGGCCTCCGAAACAGTGGCATCCGGCATGGCCCTCATGTGGTCTCGGATACTCTTCCACCATGTATCCGCAATATCCCGAAGCATAGATGCTATGAGAACCACCTACTGCCTTGGTGTACAAGTTAATGTATCAAAGACATTCTCAGTATGGACAAGCCATTCTTCCGCTTGCAACGGGTCCTCTTGTCCTGTAAACTCTATTGCTCCCCTCTTTCGGAACTTCTCGTACAAGGAATTAGGGTCTTCGGATTGATTTGGTCTGTCCAGTAAAGCGGCCAACTGCATCTACATGGTGGCTTGGTTGGCATTACTAGCAGCAAGCTGATGCATCATCATCATGAACTGTTCCTCCGTGTTATATGTGGGACGAGGGGGAGGTTGCAGTGGAGGGTCCGCACCTTCCAACTCAACATTATTACGGTCATTATCAGCTGAGCTGTTGTTCGTAGCAGATCCAGAAGCCATGTATCTGCAATTACAATGGTTATTAGTCACACATACAAATATACATACTACAGTTGTACCGAAAGGTTATAATCATAATAGAAAATCCACCCTGAACGGACTTATCGGAACCTCACCACATTTCCTAATATTGCTAAGTCTTTTAATTGACTTCTTAGTAGGCTCTGATACCATTACTTACATATGTCACGCCCAAATCCCGGGAATTTGGGAATTTCAGTGGGCCCCCAGGGCGTGGATACGTAATCCCATAGAAATCAGTGCCCTGAAGAATTATGCATGAATTCCTACAAGGGAGATTTCACAGGAACGTGTGAGGTATGCCGACACACGTACAAATATAACTCATTATAACCGAAATCCTGCAAAATACTCAGTAAATATCAAGAGTAAGTTAAATGCACATATCCTTCGTCCTTCATAGAGGTATATATATATACATAACAGTACCTAAGTCTTTTATTACATTTTTCACAATTCGACATTGTACTGAAAGGAATTAGGTACAGAAAGTCCCATTGCTCTTCCTAAAGAACAAACCAAAATGTGATTGTAACATCTCCAGCACTAACGCACTCTGTGGGATGACTAATAAAAGATATCGTCATCCTTCCAATCATCTATACCCCGAGGTACCGTTAGGGCACTCTCCGGGGGGGCGTCAACACCCGAGTTGGGACCGGGTTCTGTACCTGCAATACCAAGAGTAACACTGTTAACATGACGGTTAAGCAAGTACTGAGGCATATGAAGCAAGTATAACATAATATATCAAAGGAACTTTACAATATACACTGATTAACGGAAAAGTACTGATGGTTAACTAGACATATGGTGTATGAGTGACAGTGGATGAGAAAGTACAATTCAAATGTCTTACATACTAATTGGCAACCATGATGCTCTATTCTCCCAAAAAGGGAGCATTCATATGGGTTGCTAGGGGATCAAGCTAGCATCCTGAGGAGTGCCGACATTTCCTCCGTAAACTACTGCAGTAGTGACATACATATACCCAAACGGCACAATCTAAGTGGTGCCGACTCGGAATCAATCATACTAGTCATAATATACATAAGGAATGGTCAATCATGGAAGGAGACGAACAATTAAACAAAGCACATGCATATGGGCTACAAAGGCCCGAACCTCGGCTATACCCTTGGCTAGCAAGCACACACTCAATAGAAGCTCTGGCTTGTCAGACACGCACTCAATAGAAGGTCAGGTCTGAATTGCCTGGGGGTTTGCTCGAGGAAGTGAATCCAGTAACAAATCATGTTGAAGGTAACATATTTTAGCAAGATGCATATATTCGGATTGAGAAAGTACCCCAGAAATCATTACTCACCCTTTATTAAGTAAACCATGATCCCCAAGGACATTTAACACGATGTACTCATAAGACGTCTGGTGTTGTTTTGTTACCGCATCTTGGTATCACCTTATATGCATACGGGACACCCCTTCTTATGCCAACATCCATGACTTGCCATTAAGAGATCGTCCGGAAGTCATTCATCCTTTCCAACATGTGATTACCAATGGGCCAATGTGGAGGTGTGGAAGGTGCCATTACTAAGGCCCTGCATTGAAGGTTCCTCACATCCTACATTCATTGGGTTCTTACGGTTTAGCCGTATACAAGGCTACGGCTTAGCCAAGTGGTTCCTGCTCCTTTTTAAATTTCAGGCCCATTTACGGCTTAACAGTATGTCGGCCTAAGGCTTATCGTGCTACGCCTACGGCTAGGTTATTGTGAGATTACGGCTTGACCATAGTGCGTTTCACGGTGCAGCTGTGGGTAAGCTGTATGAGGAACTGGGTCTTATTTGCTCTCTAGAAAGCTCGCCGTAGAAAGACTTACGGCTTTGGTACGGGCTGGACTACAGCTTAGCCGTAGAACATTTCATGGTGCAGCCGTGGGTAGGCCGCAGTACAAAACTGAATTTTGTTGCTCTCTGGACTTGGAGCCATAAATACTCACGGCTTAGTCATAGCTTCGCCGTAAGCTTCAGAAACCTGAATCAGTTCTGTAGCTCAATTTCTGTACAGGATCAATACAGAATTGACTTGTGGGGCAATTCTAAGGCTCGATTATAATGCACTTGATGGAGTTTAACCCCCACACACCCTCCTATTCCATGTTTACATCTTGGCTCGACTCATACCACATATGTATCAATTAAAAACAGTAAGAATAGCTGAAATTGGAAAATGTAAGGAGCTAACTCAATAGTCAATAACTTAATCATGCATGCTGTCACAACCCGAGCCCAGGGTTCGGGGGTTAGCAAAAGTCAAACCTAATGACACACGTACTCCCGTACATGTACACGTAGATCGAGTCTAAATGCACACGCACAAGGGAACATTCACATGTGCCAAACATGTACGCGGAAGCTGTAAATATCAGAAACATCAAACTAACAGTGCAAGAAGAGAAATATGCTATGCGAATCAATGGATACATGCAGTGTACATAACTAGTGTCTATTACATTGCCATATGCTCCCAAAAGAGGGATCTTGTATCGTGCAAAGAACACCATTGTCCGGGCCAGGGTACAATGGGTCTCGGTTTCCTGGACTTCGGTTCCCCAAGACGTTTCCTTACTACAGCAAGGCCATGTAAACTACACCAAATTCACCCCGTCGGGATCCTAAGGCTGAGGCTAAGTAGTGCCTGACCATACAGAGTCAATCATGAAAACCCTGAGTAGATCGTGACAACATATCATACGTGCATATCTGTGAACATATTATACATGCATACTCAAGGTAAAGAACCACAATGTGAAAGTAACGGAACGCAAGATATCAGAGAGTAGAGATGAATGATCGAATGCAACATGTTATGCAACAAATCATGCGAAATCGGATCATCTTTATTTACAAGCCAATTCTAATCTAATTTTCCGGTGTTTCTAACCGTGCATGATGATGTAGTTTTAAGTTATTCGATGCACCGTCGTCTAGTGTTGCATTGAATCGGCGGTGCACGAAGTCCCTTAAACCAACACCCATGGGGAGGTGCTTAACATCCGGATAACGAACATGAATGATTCGCAGCCCTCGAGATCATTCACGCGTTGTATCACATTCCGTTGGGCAGGTCTAGGTGCTCTACATTCTATCATGAAGGTCATATCGGTCTTTCCCTTACACTTATCCTTGTCCTTCATTATTCTAGTGTGGATACGGCTTAGCCGTAGGTGAACGTACGGCTTAACCGTAGGCATGTTACGGCGTAGCCGTAATATGCACTACGGCTCCACCGCGGTTCCCTTTACTATTCATCCGCAATTACGGTTCACCCATATTTTGTTCTACGGCTTAGCCGTGTGTGTTCTACGGCTTAGCCGTGGCTGGGCCATAGAAGGTCTGTCAATTTGGTTGCTCTCAGTTAATCCAGAAAAAGGCACCCTGTATTGATTTACGGCTGGGCCACGGCTGAGGTTCGGCTTAGCCGTAGTGCAATACACGGCTTAGCCGTGCCCTAACCGTAGAGGAAAACTGGATTTTTCCCCTCTCTGGACTTTAAGCCGTAAGTGACATACAGCTTAGCCGTACATGCACGAAGTCAATGTTCTGAATCACGTACAGAAAATCTGTGAAATCATCAGAATTGCAAATATCCAATAGAGATAGATAAAGTACTAATCAAATGGGCTGTAAACACATTTTTCCATACACATTCATGTGAACTAACCAGAATCAAATGCATACCAACATGGGTTCTTACAAGTTATGGTTATACTTGCCTCAATTTGAATTCAATTACACAACTGATGTCCTTGGGTCCAAACACAACCTAACACCAACCAAACAACATGCATGCATGAGAAATGGAAAGAATCTCAAAGCACAGACACGTCATGCAATAGGGAAACAAGAATGAAGAGAAATAAAGGAAGGAGATGAGAGAGAGATGGAAAGATCCCCAACTCACCTCACAATCAACACAATAGAGCTTGCAAGGAACCAAAATCCCTCAATTGAGCTTGATCGATGGAGGAAAGAATTCAGGAGAGGGAGAGAAAGCTCTTCACGTGCACAGTGAGGAAAAATGAGAGAGAGAACGTGAGTTTGTCGATGGTCTGAAGTTTATATAAGCTAAGGGGAAGTCCAAATTACAGTAGAGTCCAAGTCATAATTCTATTTTCAGTTTGAGTCAAATCCTGGTCCAATGGAATCATACGACATCGTTTGCAAATGACGTAGTTACGAAAGTTGACGAGCTCAATGAAAGACATGTGTTGACATCAAGATGATGCAAAAATGACCATGTCTTAGAAAAGCTAAAATTACAAAAAAAAAAGGGCTTGGTCTACTTAATCCGGGTCAAACTCAACCCAACTACCTATCCATGACCAGCAATGAAAACAAAACTCAAACAAAACACAATTAGCAACGAAAACAAGATTAATTAACTGCTAAACGAGGTCAAGCTGGGTCGGAGTGTTACATCCTCCCCTACTTGAGAATCATTCCGTCCTTGGAATGAACACTCACTCACTCATACCTGTGAAAACAGATCGGGATATTGTCGTGCCATCTGCTCTTCTAACTCCCAAGTAGCCTCATCGGGACTGTGATGCTCCCATAGCACTTTGACCCATCGAATTGTCCTGGTGCGGAGTATCTGCTCTCGGGTTCCCACGATACAGAGCGGTCGCTCAACATATGCAGCATTCAGCTGAATCTGAACCTCGTCGTAACGAATGACATGGGAGGGATCATGAACATATTTCCGAAGCATCGAAACATGGAAAATGTTGTGTACTCCTGAAAACATCTCGGGAAGATCTAAGCGACAGGCCAAGTCACCAATCCGACTCTTGATCTCGAACGGTCCGACATATCGTGGAGCTAACTTGCCTTTTTGGCCGAAACGGATTGTACCCTTCATCGGTGAGACCTTCAGAAAAACCCACTCACCAACTTGAAACTCTAATGGCCGTTTGCGAGTGTCTGCATAACTCTTCTGCCTCGACCGAGCAACTTTCAAGTTCTCAATTGCTTTCTGTACCTTCTCCATAGTTTCTGCAATGATCGTCGGTCCGTGAAAACTCCGAGTTCCAAATTCTTCCCAACATACCGGACTTCTACATTTCTTCCCGTACAATGCTTCATATGGCGCCATCCTGATACTCTCGTGGAAGCTGTTATTGTAGGCGAATTCGCACAACGATAGATAAAGATCCCATTCTTTCTCGTAGCTCAACACGCTGGCTCGCAACATATCCTCCAAAGTCTGAATAGTCCGCTCTGATTGCCCATCCATCTGTGGGTGGTATGCCGTGCTGAAACTCAACTTCGTACCCATAGCCTCTTAGAATGCTCTCCAGAAAGATAAAACGAAACGGCTATCACGATCGGATACAATCGACACAGGGGTACCATGGAGTCTGACGATCTCATCCATGAACTTCCTTGCCATCTCTGAAAACGTCATACCCTTCCGAAAAGGGATGAAATGGGCTGACTTTGTTAATCGATCTACAATCACCGAAATGGCGTTGTTCTTCCTGCTCATCTTTGTGCTGCCTGGGTGCATCGCATATCGAGCATAA
The DNA here is from genome assembly GCA_037013555.1 of Sextonia rubra. NCBI lineage: Eukaryota > Viridiplantae > Streptophyta > Magnoliopsida > Laurales > Lauraceae > Sextonia > Sextonia rubra. Next base: position 80,581,631 of record JASUAD010000001.1, read on the forward strand.
TGTGCTTCGTTCATCAGTTTCTCCTTGAAATCATCAACTGCTGGCACGCACAACCTACTCCGAAAGTAGAGTACACCATCCTCTAGTCTGAAATCGAGTCTTTCTCCAATGTGATCTCGAATGCGCTTCAAGGTTAGATCTTCAAATTGCCTGTCTTTCATCTGCTGAATCATCTCAGGCTGAAACACTAGCGTACTAGCCAAAGTCGCGCACTCATCCACTTGTTTCACTTCAACAGGGAGACCACGAAACTCTAAGAGGAAACTGCTCAACATCTACACAGACTCTGCTTTCCTGCTGAGTGCATCTGCCACCACATTTCCCTTGCCTGGCTGATATTTGATCGGGAAGTTATAATCTTTAATAAGCTCAAGCCATCTCCGCTGTCTCATGTTCAGCTCCTGCTGCGTGAATAAGTACTGCAAACTGTGGTGGTCAGAACGAACCTCAAATTGCACACCATACAGATAATGTCTCCACAGCTTCAATGCAAACACGATGGCTGCCAATTCCAAATCATGGGTGGCGTAATTCTTCTCATGTTCTCGCAACTGTCTCGATCCATATGCAATAACCTTCCCGTGCTGCATCAACACATAGCCTAGACCAACTCGAGAAGCGTCGGAATACACCACGAACCTTTCACTACCATCTGGCAAAGCTAACACTGGGACCGTAGTCAACTTCTCTTTCAAAGTCTGGAAACTGGCTTCACACTCCTCAATCTAATCAAATGGTACATTCTTCCTGGTCAACTTCGTCAAAGGAGAAGAGATCTTAGCAAAGTCCTAGACAAATCGACGATAGTAACTCGCTAGACCAAGGAAACTGCGAACTTCTGTCACTGTCTTAGGGCTAGGCCAATTCACCACTGCCTCTACTTTCGATGGATCAATTGCCAATCCCTCTCGTGAAATGATATGACCCAAAAATGCCACCTACTCAAGCCAAAAATCACATTTCGACAACTTAGCAAACAATCGATGTTCTCTCAACAATGATAAGGCTTTCCTCAAATGCTCCCTATGCTCCTCTGCTGACTTAGAGTATATCAATATATCATCAATAAAAACAACTACGAACTGGTCCAAGAAAGGAGCAAAGATCTGATTCATCAATGCCATAAATGCTGCAGGGGCGTTGGTTAGTCCAAAAGGCATCACAAGGAATTCATAATGTCCATAACGAGTCCTGAAGGCAGTCTTGGGAATGTCATCTTCTTTGACCCTCAACTGGTGATATCCAGATCTCAAATCAATCTTAGAAAAATATGTTGCACCCTGAAGTTGATCAAACAACTCATCAATCCTGGGTAGGGGGTACTTGTTCTTGATAGTTACTTTATTCAGCTGTCAGTAATCTATGCACATCCGAAAAGTACCATCCTTCTTCTTGACAAACAAGACTGGTGCTCCCCAAGGTGAGACGCTCGGGTGAATGAAACCCTTGTCTAAAAGCTCCTGCAATTACTTCTTCAACTCTGACAATTTGGCTGGGGCCATGCGATAAGGAGCCATGCTGATTGGTGCCGTGCCGGGAACAAGCTCAATGGCGAACTCCACATCTCGAACCGGGGGTAAGTCTGGCACATCGTCTGGGAAGATATCGGGAAAGTCACAGACAACCTGGATCTCACCTAGCTGCTTCATCTCTTTCTTCGCTGAGATAAAGGCAATGAAGCCTTCACACCCTCTGCGGATCAAGCGATCTGCCTTGCACGCCGAAATCACATGCCTGGGGCATCTATGCTGATTGCCCTCGAAACGAAAACCCTTGCCTAAATCAAAGAAGATCGTCCTGTTGTAACAGTTAACACAGGCACGATATCGAGCGAGCCAATCCATACCAAGGATCACGTCGAAGTCCAACATCGACAACAGGATCAAATCAACAGGTAACTGATGACCTGCAATCTGCACGTCGCAATGGGGGTAGTATACACTACACTCCACTCGCTTCCCAACTGGGGTGGATACAACCAGCACATATGGCAACGGCTTAGACGGCTGATGTAACCGCTCGGCGAAATGAGGTGCTACGTATGACCATGTAGACCCCGAATCTAACAATGCTAATGCCTCGACGTGCGAAATCAAAACGGTACCTTCAACCACCTGTGGATCCTCGGCACTCTCATGGGTAGCAGCCTATGCACGGGCTGTCTGACGAGGCTATCTCGAGCCTGGACGAGCTGACTATGACTTGCTCGGAGCTGTAGATGCACTGGGTCTGCCAGGAACTACACTGGAGGTAGTACCAGATGGTGGGGGCTGGGAGACTCTATATCGAGGACAATTGGCTATCATATGCTCCCTCGAACCACAGATGAAACAAGCACCTGCCTTCCTCCAACAAGCTTCGGTCGTGTGGCTTTTGCCACAATACCCACAAGTCACTCCGGTAGAACTGGAAGTACTCTGCTGACCTTTTGTCTTCTTCTGTACTTGTCCTCGTGCACTGAAAGGCGGCTGTCGCTTAGGCTCAACGGCTCTCGCAGCTTGGTGAATGGCCTCAGCAGAATAGGCCCTGTCCACTGCATTATCAAACGTAGCCGGATGCTGAAACGCAGTCACGTGATGCATGTACCGGGGATGCAGACCTTCAACAAACCGATTCACCTTCCTCTCTTCGGTACTAATCATATCCGGAGCAAAGTGCGACAACTGAGTAAACTTGTTCACGTATTCTGCCACGGTCATCTGCTGCTGGCAGAGAGCTAAAAACTCAACCTCCTTGGCTCGAAACACATGAGCCGGGATGAACTTCCTCCTGAACTGTTGCTTGAACATCTCCCAAACCGTCGCACTAGGAATGTCTCTGTATGAATCTTTCACGCTTTTCCACCAAGTTTTTGCGACGTCTCTAAACATGGAGGCTGCTAGCCCGACTTTCTGCCGGTTCGTGCACACGACGGTCTCAAAGACATCCTCCGTCTGCTCCAGCCACTGTTCTGCCTTCAATGGCTCTTCTATCCCATAGAACTCAATAGCTCCTCGCTTGCGAAATTTATCGTAGAGGGCATTCGGGTCATTCTCTCGAGGCTGAAAGACCACCTGCTGGTCTATATGTGACTGAGCTGGGGCTTGGCTTTGTCGGTCTAACATGGTTGTCACTTGTGCTTGTAAATTTTGCATTGCCTGCGATTGTGCCTGTAAGGACTGAAATAACATGAGGATGCGTTTATCTGTGTTCTGTGTCTGCGGTGATGGTGCAGATCCACTTTCATTGTTTCCGGCGTTCTGCTGAGAACCTGAACCTGACGCCATCCTATAAAATGGAAAGAGTCAGACACAAACACAAAACAATCTCGCCCAACAAGCCCCAAAATCTAGAAAGATCACAAAGAAATAATCTTATCCTCACCACGATCCTACATGCCTACATGCTTATCATCTAGAGCAAGGAATGCTCTGATACCATACAATACGTATGTCACAACTCGAGCCCAGGGTTCGGGGGTTAGCAAAAGCCAAACCTAATGACACACGTACTCCCGTACATGTACACGTAGATCGAGTCTAAATGCACACGCACAAGGGAACATTCACACGTGCCAAACATGTACGCGGAAGCTGTAAATATCAGAAACATCAAACTAACAGTGCAAGAAGAGAAATATGCTATGCGAATCAATGGATACATGCAGTGTACATAACTAATGGCTACTACATTGCCATATGCTCCCAAAAGAGGGATCTTGTATCGTGCAAAGAACACCATTGTCCGGGCCAGGGTACAATGGGTCTCGGTTTCCTGGGGTCCGGTTCCCCAAGACGTTTCCTTACTGCAGTAAGGCCATGTAAACTATACCAAATTCACCCCGTCGGGATCCTAAGGCTGAGGCTAAGTAGTGCCCGACCATACAGAGTCAATCATGAAAACTCTGAGTAGATCGTGACAACATATCATACGTGCATATCTGTGAACATATTATACATGCATACTCAAGGTAAAGAACCACAATGTGAAAGTAACGGAACGCAAGATATCAGAGAGTAGAGGTTAATGATCGAATGCAACATGTTATGCAACAAATCATGCGAAATCGGATCATCTTTATTTACAAGCCAATTCTAATCTAATTATCCGGTATTTCTAACCCTGCATGATGATGTAGTTTTAAGTTATTCGATGCACCGTTGTCTAGTGTTGCAATGAATCGACGGTGCACAAAGTCCCTTAAACCAACACCCATAGGGAGGTGCTTAACATCCGGATAACGAACATGAATGATTCGCAACCCTCGAGATCATTCACGCGTTGTATCACATTCCGTTAGGCAGGTCTAGGTGCTCTACATTCTATCATGAAGGCCAAATCAGTCTTTCCCTTACACTTATCCTTGTCCTTCATTATTCTGGTGTGGATACGGCTTAGCCGTAAGCATGTTACGCGTAGCCGTAATATGCACTGCGGCTCCACCGCGGTTCCCTTTACTGTTCATCTGCAGTTACGGTTCACCCATATTTTGTTCTACGGCTTAGCCGTGTGTGTTCTACGGCTTAGCCGTGGCTGGGCCGTAGAAGGTCTGTCAATTTGGTTGCTCTCAGTTAATCCAGAAAAAGGCACCCTGTATTGATCTACGGCTGGGCCACGGCTGAGGTTCGGCTTAACCGTAGTGCAATACACGGCTTAGCCGTGCCCTAGCCGTAGAGGAAAACTAGATTTTTCCCCTCTCTGGACTTTAAGCCGTAAGTGACATACGGCTTAGCCGTACATGCACGAAGTCAATGTTCTGAATCACGTACAGAAAATCTGTGAAATCATCAGAATTGCAAATATCCAATAGAGATAGATAAAGTACTAATCAAATGGGCTGTAAACACATTTTTCCATACACATTCATGTGAACTAACCAGAATCAAATGCATACCAACATGGGTTCTTACAAGTTATGGTTATACTTGCCTCAATTTGAATTCAATTACACAACTGATGTCCTTGGGTCCAAACACAACCTAACACCAACCAAACAACATGCATGCATGAGAAATGGAAAGAATCTCAAAGCACATAGACACGTCATGCAACAGGGAAACAAGAATGAGGAGAAATAAAGGAAGGAGATGAGAGAGAGATGGAAGGATCCCCAACTCACCTCACAATCAACACAATAGAGCTTGCAAGGAACCAAAATCCCTCAATTGAGCTTGATCGATGGAGGAAAGAATTCAGGAGAGGGAGAGAAAGCTCTTCACTTGCACAGTGAGGAAAAATGAGGGAGAGAACGTGAGTTTGTCGATGGTCTGAAGTTTATATAAGCTAAGGGGAAGTCCAAATTACACTAGAGTCCAAGTCATAATTCTATTTTCAGTTTGAGTCAAATCCTGGTCCAATGGAATCATACGACATCGTTTGCAAATGACGTAGTTACGAAAGTTGACGAGCTCAATGAAAGACATGTGTTGACATCAAGATGATGCAAAAATGACCATGTCTTAGAAAAGCTAAAATTACAAAAAAAAAAGGGCTTGGTCTACTTAATCCGGGTCAAACTCAACCCAACTACCTATCCATGACCAGCAATGAAAACAAAACTCAAACAAAACACAATTAGCAACGAAAACAAGATTAATTAACCGCTAAACGAGGTCAAGCTGGGTCGGAGTGTTACACATGCAATCCAAATGACTCAACTACTTGCCTCTTAACAGTGTTAACCCTCTCAAACTCTTCCTTGCTGTGTGCTCAGGGGAAAATCTCTAAATTGAAATGGGTTCTCTACAATAAAACATGCGATGAAGAGTGAGGTTTAGATTCACATGCATGTCATAGTTTGAGTCTTCTTGACGCCAACAAGCTTTAATATATGGAAAGGAACAAAAACCCTCACCTTAGTGAGTGGTAGCTTGAAGAAGAGAACACACTAAAAAAGAAGTGCTCAGGGAAGGAGAAGAGGAGGAAGAAGGTCCTCCCACTGTTAAATGCAAGCTCACCCCAAGCCTAGTAGCTCCCCAAATCTTAAAGAGAAGATGAAGATGGAGATTGAGGAAGCGAGGGAGGGAGCACTTCAACAGCCACGTGAAGAAAAAGAGGAGGAAAGGAGAAAGAACGTTGGGTTCTTCTCTTTAAAAGGGTTTCCTCACCTTGCATGCAGGCCTATTGTTTGGGGACATTTATGGAATAGGTCACGTGGCCAAAAGTTGGCCCAAAATGAACCCAGATCAAGTTGGGCCCAACACGAAAGATGATCTATATGAAAAATTCCATGAAATGTAATGGACGAGGTGTTCACAAAAGATAAGAGTAATTTACAAAAAGGTCCTTGACTACTTAAGTATGGTCCAAACTCTACCCAACTACTTAACCAAGGCCCAAACCCACTAGTTTCACGTTAAACTAACCTCAACAAGGCTTAATTAATATAAAACAAGATTAATTAACGTAACTAAGATTAGTAGGATTTGGGACCTTACAGGATCAAAGTGCTTCTCCTCATTCCTTTGCCAAAAAAAAAAAAAGAAAAAAGTGTTGAGTAATATTTTGTGACTAATTTGGGTTCATAGCCTTTTTAACTCGAGCTAGTAAGCCCGTAAGGGTATATCCATACTTAGTGCCCTAAAGCCACTTAGTGCCTTAAAGCCATCTGGTTTGGAAGTCATTGACCTAACGCTCGTTATGCTAATGGACCAGATCATTGGATAGAGGGTTGTCTGTTTTTTTTATTTTTAATATGAAGCCACTAAACTTGTGGGTAACAAATAAAGGGATCAAGCAGATGGGATTGTGTTCAAACTTGATCCATGGGTCTATCTCACATAGTTCTTTCCATCCCCCTAGTCCCATCACCAAATGGAACCCACAGTTAAGCTCCACACAAATTTTTGAAAGTGACTTTGTGAGAATAGTTCTCACCTTAATAAAGCCCTGAAAATAAAATCTAGTGAATGGGATTTTTTTAAAACCAAAAAGATTATTGGATCACATTACAGCACAACAACTGTGAGTAACTATGTTAATGTGGGCCGTACTGTGTCGTGCCGACCCGAGTTCCTAGGTTGAAAACTCATGGGCTGTGCAGTGTCGGCTTAGGTTCCCAGGGGGCCAGCCCAGCATGGCTTGGACGTGCTGGGCCGTGTTGCTCACGAGCTACTACCAACCCTTTTTTGGATAATGGTGAATGGAACATCACTGATCATACAACTACAAGTCTACATCATTACAACTTACCAATAGTTGGAGAAAAAATAAATTTTATTTTATTTCCTCAAAATAAGACTTTGCATTACTTTGATGATGATAAATTGAAAATGTACAAAAACTATAAATAAAATTTATAATAAATTTTTGATAATTTCAACTTTATAAAATAAAATTATAATTTAGGAAATTTTTGGAAAATTAAAAGTAAAAGAATTTAGAAAGATTACAACTATAGTGATTTTGTAAATAGAATGAACTATGATAATGAAGAAACGTCTAAAGATGAGAATTCATCTTCTATTTGTTGCTCTTCCATTTTGTTTTACTTCCTCTTCTCTGCTAGAAACTAATCTCTCAAGCATATGCATGTCTCTACTGTTTCATCATTTAACATCATTCTTTTGCTATCAATTAGTTTTCCACTTATACTAAAAGCTTGCTTTGTGGCAATTGTAGACACTGGAACTATTAGTAAATCATAAGCCATGGCAAAAAGCACAGGAAATCTTAATTCACTTGCTTTCCACTAGGCCAAAAGATTGAAATTGATTTCTATCATCTGGGATTTCAACTAGAAGCAATTGTAAATACAATGCTAATTCATTGATATTTTGCCTAGAGGAAAACAAACCACTTCTACTTCAAACTTCATTTATAAGAAGGCTCCATATAGCTTTTTCTTCCCTTTTTGTTTTTAGGGAGAAGCCATAGGGGTAGAGTTTGTTTCCAACCTACCCATTTCTAAAGAATATTCAATATAAAGTTGTTCAAAATTTGATTTAATTAAGGATATATTTTTTACATTAGGTGTATTCATATTAATATTTATGGCTTCAAGTAAAGTTTTTGAACCAACTATTTTTAACTTAGGATCTAATATAGTAGCTAAACAAAATGCTAATGGAGCATTGCTCCAATATTGTGAAAACTTTGCTTCCATTGCTTCACACATTAGATGAAAACTTGCTATGTTTCTATGTTTTTCAAAAATAATACTAAATTCATGAAAATAGTTTTAAAGCATGAGAAGAAGTGGGATAATAGACCCCGAACAAAAAATAAGGCTGCATCATAAAAGTTTTCTAAAAAATATTGTATTATTTCAAGAATTTATGAATTGTCTTTAGGTATAAGAATATTTTGATGCGATAAATGTAAAGCACAATATTGATTAACTACACTTTTATAATTTATTTTTTCTCTTAACATTTGATATGTACAATTTCACCTATGTTTTACATCAGGTTGTATTTTTTTGGGCTCATTTAGATTTATACAGACTTCCTTTCGAGTTTGTTTCCTACAAGAAGATAAAAAATATAATGTAAAATGTATTTAGTTATTTCTACTATAGGCATAATAAACTCTAAGCTTTCTTGAACTATGAATTTAAGATGTGTCACACCTTGGACTCGAGATCATGTCATTGTAGATTGGCCCGTGATGTGGCCCGCATAATCCCATAGTAATTCATGCCTCACTAAGGCAAACATGGACCACTTCAATGAACTTTCACAATTTTCATTTGTGCAGAAGATCCATAGTACATGTACATTCAAATCTAACTATGGAATTTAGTGCTTAGTACACCTAATGAACATCCTGTGATAGTATAAGAGCCTAAACAAAAATATGTTTAAACATTCCATAATTAAACTACTTAAAAAGTTATCGAAATTATCATAATCCCCTACATAAACTACATGACTGAGTGTATGTAAATTGATAAAGTGCGAAAAGTTCATAATGGTCAAATACCAGAAGTATAATACATTTCCCTCAAAAGAGAGAAGCATAAACCGAGTCTGAAGTCATGATGATATGATAAAAAGAGCTATCGTAGCCCATATCCTAGATGCCCAACAAAACCCATGTCGATTTCCGGATAAATGACAAGTAGAAGATGTTATCCGGTCCCCACTCATCTAATCCTAAAGGTACTACTGTGGTAACCTCTGGAAGTGTGTTGATAATCAGGTCTATCCCTGGATGAAGTCCTACAACATGAAGGGTAGCACCTTGAGAATGACAACTCAACAAGAAATAGGCAACTAGTACACTAAATATATTGTTCCAAATAGAATAATGGATATACTGATTAAATATGGCAAAAGTGAAATCTAATCATGTTAGCATAAGATCAAACATATTGTGAGAATCAAGATGATAGAAATATAATAATTAGATGGCAAATCACATTGCTACAATCCTCCCTAGAGAGAGACAGATGTCCGAACAAAATGGGAGATCAGGTAGCTAATTTGATAGCCCAAAGGAGTGTCGACTTACTCCATAGAAAACCAACTGTAGCGGTGCACAAACTTTCAACCTATACTCAGCTCTGCTGGGTCTCATAGAGTCCAGCTTAGTATTTTCGACTCCATGAGTCAATACAGACAGAACATGTAGCACCATTGTGCTCTCACACTTATCTTCTTAACAAAACTCACTAACTTAACATTTACGGTAACAGAAGTATAATGATATCAATAACGATTTGTAATGACATTTTCTCGATAAATTTGAGATGAACCTTCGATGTATGCCAACCTTCCCTGTAATCCTAGGAGATGCTTCAGTGTTCGAGGTGGAGGCAATTCCAGTATAGCCCTAACTTTACTAGGGTTAAAATCCTAAACAATGAACCCTAGGAACTTTTTGGAGGAAACTCCAAAGAAGCACTTTAGTGATTCATATAGAGTTTGAATTTTCATAACCCCTAAAAGACATTGTGAAGACCTATCAAATGATCGGTTGCTTTCTTGTTTTTGATAGCCGGATGGTCGACGTAACTTCGATAGTCTTATGCTACATATCTTTGAAGATTTTCATCATGGCTCTTTGATAAGTGGCTCTAGCATTTTTTAGTCCGAAGGGTGTGATAGTATAGTAGTAGATTCCAAATGGTGTTCAGAAAGAGGTGTGTTTTACGTCTTCAAGATGTATTTTTATTTGATTATACTCTGAAACCTATCCATGAATGACATCCATTCATACCAAGATGTGTTGTCTATCATGTGTCTTCTCTATTCCCCCACCCCTTTTTTTTAAGAGAATGAGGAACATAATGGGAATAGAAAGAAAACGGGGAATGCTTAACTTTTCAACTCTTTTCAATTCCGAGTCTATTTTCTATGGGTTCTTTTACATTCTGACCTCCCAAGTGTAGGCTGTTTTTATGTATTTTTTATCACACCCCAAACCCCAGCGCCCCCCCCCCCCCCCCCCCCCCCCCCCCGTGCTTAGACTTGGATGATCAACACTTATAAGAAGAAAGAAATAACAAGTTTACATAAAAAAAAGAAATAAAGGAGACCAATCAAGAGATGCGATTCGCCTTCTTGTACTTCAAGTCAATCGAGCAATCTTTATACCCCATCACTTGTTTTCCTTGGATATAGAATTCAAGGAGGGTTTGGAATGAAGGTTCTATGGTTATGGTTGCCTCCATGGATCGCTTATCGCATTTTACTAGTAGGTTGGCCATAGTTTCACCCATATCACCCTCAACTCCTAAGTGAAGAAAGTCTTAAAAGACTTATCTTCTTTGGAGATTCTTTTAGACGGAGGTATCATCCTTCTAATTTTTTTTTTCCAAAAAATCAAGTACCTTGTTTTGGAGTCAAGGCTTGAACTTTGGAGAAGTTGAAGCGCCGAAGTCTTATTAAAGAGAATCTTAAGAACTTTGTTGTCTTTCTTTGTGCCTTATGTTATTATAGGCACTGGTGTGTTGGGATGGGCACCCAAGGTGTGGTATTTATAGCCTTTAAGAGTCTTCTCTAGTCATTTATAGCAGGGAGAAGATTGAGCAGACTTTATTTCCGTGGGGGGTAGATGGACGTGCATTTGTATAGTCAGCTACCCTCCCATGGTCAGCTTTATGAGGTGGCAGTAAAATCCTCGTCCTACTAATTTGTACAGTCTGCTAGTATAGAGTTTTTTTCACTTTTTGAAGTGTTTTGACTTATTTTCTTTTCCAAACTTTGAGGTATCTATTTAGGCTTTGTCCTTGAATTGTTTGTATTTTCCTTTGCTGGATTTGAGCTATGTCTTAGCTTTGACATGTCTTTTGACTTGTTAAATTACTTGTGGATTTCTTTCAAACTTTTTTGCATGTCAACAAATACCCCCTCAAGGTGCAATGATGAAGAATTTTTCCTATAACCGTTGTACCTCGAAATGATGTTAATTGGAAAAGGTGACTTCCCTACTTTTTACTTCCTATTTTTCACAAATGCTTTGTATGTATTTATAATTTGTGGGATTTATTTTTTCATGGTTCTTAAGGTTTTGAAAAGGCTAGAGATTCTTGTTTTGAAGAATGGAAAATGGGTTGGTGTATGGAGATCTTGTCCACTACATCATATTTTCATAAGAATTATGAGGGTTTTTCCTGAGGGTTTTAGGTTTTACTTGAGGCTTGGAGTGTTTAGGGTTTTACCCGAGGGTTTTGTAAGGTTTTCTAGATGGAAATTAGGTTGGTTTGTGTGCTTTTGTTTCCTTTGACATGGTGTTTGACCTGGTTTTCTGTTGTTCTTGGTGAAAATAAAGGGTTTTTAAATGAAGGGAGGTGCTTTTGACCAAGGTTTTTGAGGTTGTCTTTTTTATCAAGGGCATGGAGAAGACATTTATTGCCAAAAAAGAGAGATGCTTGACCATCAAAAGGTATTGCCAAAAAAGAGAGATGCTTGACTATCAAAAGGTTCGAATTAGTAAGTGAATCATTTTTCTATGAGCTATGGGTCCACCTTAAATTTCAAAGGAAAATCGATTAGTTTCACATGACTGATGGTTTAGAGGGTTAAATGAAGTCAAAATTGATCATGTAACCAGTTGTTTCGAAGGCATTTTGGAAGGGAATTTCAAAGAAGGGAGGTTCTTGACTGCCTCTCAACTACCTCAAGCTTTAGCCGGGGTAGCCGAAGGAAACTCTTACAAAGGGCAATCAAGCAGTTTGAATTTCCACTTTGAGAATTTCATTCTTTCCTTCAATATTTTTGTGCTTAGGGTTTCCTAGAGATCTTCTTCAAGCTCCTCTAGGTATTCTTGTTTTTCCATCGAGTTTTCTTCACCAAGTCAAGGCTCCAATGGCCGGTGAGTCATCTTCTTCCTTACAATTTCCTCATTGTGTTGTAGAGCCGATCGGCTTTGCTACTGTTGATTTTTCCTTTGAGCCTCCTTTTTTATCATGGTGCTTTAGGAATGGATGTATACTTGATTTTTAGTTGTTTTTCTTTCGTCTTTCGATTTGTTGCTAATGATTAAGGGGCCTTGAGGTTCGATCTTTGTCTACCAAAGAGGTGACTACTCATCTTTTGCCTTGCATGTGTCTTTTCTTCTCTTGGTATTTGATTTTTCCCAAGAACCATCAATCTCCCATGAGATTTTGATTTGTTTTCTCAAACGAGTAGCATTCAGTTACCCTTATCATGGGAAAAAGGAAAGTTTGGGATTCCTAGGGTTTTTCTATATTTTTACAATCTTTTCTTTTCAAAAAGACGAACTACGCTTATTTTGGGGATAGATTAGGATTTCTCTCAAGCTTTTGCAAATTTCACAAGTTTTCAGAAAAGTTTTGAACTTTTGACTTTGGAGTAGCCGACTGACCTGCTGTGCAGTCCGAATTTTAGTGGCCAATTGCTATACTTTGACGTTTGGTCTACCCATAGTGGCCGATAGCTATCTATTGGACTTCTAGGGTGTCCAACAGTACATCTAGCTTAGAAGTTTTCAAACCTCTTCTGGAGTGGCTAATTGAACACTTTGATTGTTGGTCTTCTTTGTGGCTAATAGTACAATGTGTCAATAGGCCGAGGGATTTCCATGTCTTAGGCAGTTTTAGCCTTCTCTCTAATAGTCGATAGACTATGAAAGGCTTCCATGCCTTAAGCATTTCTAGGTTATTTTTCTTTTTATGACTAAGAGATAGATTGATCACTTTGTCCCACACACTTAGAACCTTTACTGAATTTTATTGTGATTGAATACTTTCTTCAATATGTTATTTGCTACTTGTTTCTTTCATACATACATATATGCGGACTAAAACCCTAACTTGCTTCCGAGAAGGGTCGTTTGCGAGCTTTGCTTTGGTTTAGCTTGGAAGCCTTATCTCTAGGCTTTATGCATGCACTTGAGCATTTCCACTGCTCAGAGATAAGCATACCACTTTTCTCAGGGCTTTGTCCCCTCCCTTTTACTAAGGGGAGATGCTGCCAAATTTTTGGTAGAATTTTTACCGACTGTTGCATTTGTGGTGATCTTCTTTGTTTGCATTTGCTTTCAGCGGACAAAAGCAAGAAGATTACTTCCTCCTTCTGCCAAGGTAGAAGAAGTTGCTTACTTTTCCTCAAATACTCCTCCTTCTCCTAGGGCTGTTGACCGTCAAGCTCGGGCTCATTTTGAAGAGATCCAAAAAAATGTTGAGGCTCATTCTGTTGAGATGATGGTCGAATTGCGGAGACGTATCTTAAATACTCACAACATGTGGGTCTATGAAGATATGCTTAGTAGCTTCCCTTGAAAAGATGATAGAAAAACCACCCATAGGAAGCCCGACTATGTCTTTGGTGATGGTGATGAAAAGCATGATGACAAGAGTACTGATTTCCTAGTCCATAGATATTTCAACAAAGATGGTGCGTGGATCAACCTCTCCACTGAGTACCAATATAAAAGTGGTCCTCAGTTGATCGAATTGGCTACTTCCATCCCCTCAAGGCGTGATGATCTTCAATGGGGGAAATCCTTATCCCAATACAAGACCGAAGTGTTTTTGAATAAACATCCTTTTTACTTTAAGGGTGGGGTAAGAAGTATGGACCTTTTAACGCCCAATCATGTGACTTTTCCTGTCCAAAGTCACATTTCTCAACTTGGCACCGTCAATTTGGGAACTCTGTTTGATGACAGCGGTGGCTGGGTAGAACATCATGTGCCACAAGGATGGTTTGTCCATTTGGATGCTTGGCAAAAGTGACAAAAATGGTCCTTGATTCATGGAAGGGTTTCCTTAAGGCAATCGGCCTTTATGAAGCTATCATGATCACCCGCAATTAGGTTCCTCAAGATCACAAGGAGGTGTGTCGTGCCATTATTGAGATTTTTTGTTAGGACACTAACACCTTCATTACCCCCAATGCTGAGATAGGGTTTTTTTTATAGGAGATCTAGGAGGTTTTTGGGCTGCTGATCTTTAGTATTTTGTATAAGGAGATTGTTCGATACAACCACTCTTTGAATTTAAGGAGTTGGTTTCAAGGAGGTATACTTTCAGTTGTTTGCCTTGTACGAATTGTTAAAGGACAACAAGAACAACGTGAAGACTTCTGTTTGGGTGATGAACATCTACAATGAGAAAGCTGACGAGGTCCCTCCCTTTTTTTGCTAATAAAGATATATTTAGGCAAAAAGTGGCTATCCCAGGGAAGACCAAAAATGATCCTGACACAATAACAATTGTTCACTACGTGGATTATTTTGAGATTTTTGAAGCAAGGAGGGATAATCGAGATGTAAAATGTAGTCGACTACTTGCCATGTATCTTACGGCATGGGTTTCAGAGGTCATCTATGTGATTGTCGGAAAAGAAGTTTAGAATAGTTGCATCTTTTCTACTTGACAATTAGCTTTTGGGCTTGCATTAGCGTCTGCTCTAGTCGGTTATTTGTGTACTAACTTGAAGCTTGTGTCCTTTTTAGTGCAACAGAGGAGGTTGATCAACTAGGTATTTCCAGAGCATCTGTTGTACACTTGGTTTATCTCACATTGTAACAACTTACATGAATTAGGTGACCGTGAAGATCTTCCAGTTTATTAAGCCGTGACAAATGGTCTTGGCACCAACTTAACTCTTTCGAAGCACGGTAACGGTTGTGGGAATATCGCAATTTTAAGATTTCCAGGATGCAGGTAGTGGTTTTGGAGATTCAAAGAACTAGAATCATTGGGAACCAAGCCCTCATTGACTGGTCTAATATCTAGGCCAAGACTACTCTTTCACAAACAGAAAAATAGTGGTTGCTTTCGATTTGGGTGTTGATTTGGTTTACAAATAGAATAATGTTGTTGAGATTGAGCCTTATATGCCTTCTCAATTTAGGCAACAGTTTAGGTTCTCTCAAAGGATTGTAGGGAGCCCAAGTAGTTTGAGAGGTAATCAATGTACATTGCTAGATACCCGAAACACATGGGAATTCTTTAGTGCTGTGGTGACAAGTGCAACATTCCTTTATCCTCAAAAGGAGGGTGCTAAGGTGACATCTGGGCATACCTAGCTGTTTATAAAGAGTTCTTCTGCTCTTCGTGAAATTCAACGGACCAGCACTGTGAAAGGTGTCTTTAAGAAAATGGAGGTCAATACCGACGAGCCCGAGAAAGGAGCTAATGAGCGATATATCCAGGGCCAGCCTCCCTTTCTTTTAAGGTATTGTTGTGATGAGGACACATGCGCTACTTTTGCAGATCTTGTTATGGAGTCCTCTTGTGATGTTATTCCCTTGGCTTCTCCTTCTTCAACTCAAACCACCAGTGATCCTTCTTCTTAGTCTATCCCCAAAGCAGTGGCTGATTAAGTTTCTCGTCATTCACTTAAGAAGAAGGCAGATAGTTTTCATCCTCATGTTGTTAAGCCTAAGAATGCTTCAAGTCCTAAGATTCGCAGTTTACTCAGCTTGCTGCAAGTGAGTTTGTTTGTTTGTTTTTCTTGTTTCTTTCAACTGTTGTTAATGCAAACTTTGTGATAACTTCCTTCCTTTGTAGAGGTGGAAGCATCCATTTTGAAGGAGGAGGTAACGGCGGCGAGTCCTATTATCATAACTGTCAAAGATTATGGTATTCTCATACCCCTCCTTTCTTTTTATTTTTTTGATCTTTTCTTTTTGTTCCAACCTTGTTTTCCTCTTTTCAAAGTCTAGATAAAAGGGCCAAATTCTGGGGACCAGCCCTTTGAGGTCTGCAGAAATCCTTCCCCATGTCCTAGAGGCTCCCCCGATGTCAAAGGCCTCGATTGAGAAGATTGTACAAGAGTCTCCTTACGAGCCAACTCCTACAATTGAAGGTGATCATTCTTTTCTTTGTTTGTATGCCTCTTCTTTTATTTTTCTTTGATTGTGATCATCTTGTTCTTGTTTGTTTTCATAACAACCAGAGTAGCAATTGAATTAAGTTGAACTAGTCGTTCAGATGGCTGATCTAATAATTGAATCAAACTTGAAGTCACAGGGGCAGACGCTTCCTTTGGAGCGTGGGCTTGCACGAATTGAGATGATTGTCCTAGGTGATGTTTTTTCTCATCACGAGCCTTCGAATGCAAGTTATTTTATAAGAGGCTCCACTAAATGTCTTAAGAAAGACATTTCAAAAGAACAATCAATAGTTTAAAGTCTGACTCCTATAGAGGCTGATAAGGAAGAGACCTTTGTGGCTACCAGTGTTGTCCTTAAAAAAGCCACTCCTTAAACCAAGAAAGTGTATACTGTTGTTGATAGACCTGGTCAAGTGATTCCTGAAGAAATAGTTTTTAGGCAATGTGCTAACGCTGTTATAGCTATGGGATCCACTAGTTCGAGCCCAAAGGCAGTACTTAACGGGTCTCATGAAAAGGGTGAGGGCTAAGGTGTTCTTCATGTGACTCGAGATGTCATAATGCAAACAACTGGGTTAGGTCAAGAAATTTCTGACGCCGGTACCTTAAAGGCTAACAGCATAGAAGAGGTTTAGCAGCAGCTTCAAGCTACTAATGTCGAAGGTTCCCCTATGGCTCAAGGTGGTATTAGTATCTCCCCAACATCTGTGGCTTTGAGTAGTAAGGGGGTAACTTCTTTGAAGAGGAAACATTCGACTAAACCTCTAACACCAAATCCGGTTGTTTTTGAGGTTGGGGAAAATCTTGTGACTTATTTAGAGTCTGTTTCTGAGGGCACTGAGACCCTGCTCAAGCTGTTACAGTGGGTCCAAGCCATTATTCTAAGGTAAGACTCTTTTGAAAAAGTTTACCACCTAGGATGAGTAAGATTTTGTTAAGGTGCAAAGAAGATGATTCATTCGAGCAACCCTAGTTAGACCTTGTCTTTTGGTAAATTAAGGTCCATTGGCACTCTTCATCATGCTTAAACTTCTCATTGAGTATCGGAGTTGCTATGATGGATGTGAAGCCTTCGGCTATTCTTCCTAATAGGCCTTTGGCTAAGGTGAGCAGGCCAGGACCCTTCGAGTTTTTATCAGTGAGAAATGCTTAGTAAAAAGGAGGACTTTGACTAAAAGATGTTGAAACTTAAATAGCAGGAAGTCAACCACACTGTTGATCAAGGTCATCTCGAAAGGTCCTTGGCCTTTCAGAGAAAGCAGATTGAGCAGGATGAGAAGAGATTATTAGATCTCCAAGCCACCATGCGCATGATGATCCTTCACATCCTTAACTAAAAAGCTAGAGGCTATTGTTAGCAAGTTTGGAGCGAAGAAAGCAGGGCTGACTACTCTCATCACTTCTGTGGAGCAATCAAAGGCCGATCTTCAAAGATTTCTCAATGGATCGAGCAGTTTCTTGTGTAACAATTTTTTTGAAAATTGTAATGAACATTTTTTTAATAAAGACCCTTTCTCCATTTATGAATGTCTCTGCTATTTTTCTTTTATTATATGGTTTGGTGCTTGCATCTAGTGAGTTTGATGAAGGCCATGTAGGATGGACTTTGACTGAGGTCTTGCCTTGAATGTATGACCTTTTCCAGGGTCCTCGGCCCATATCTTTTTCTTTGGTTGAGAGGGGTTAAATGAGTAGACATTGACCAGTGTCTTTCTGTATGACTTTGCCCAGGTCCTTGACTTATTTCTCTATGATTGTTTTGCTTGAAGCTTTCTGGTTTGCTTTTGGATGGAGAAAGCAGTGCTTTTAAGAATAATGCCGCTTTATAAATTTTCCATTGATTGGCATCATACATCGGTCTCCTGCCATAGTGAAGATAATGTAAGCGCCGTTGGAATTGACCTTGTCCATGATGAATGGCCCTTCCCACTTTGGCTTGAATTTTCCTTTTGATTTGTGAGTTGGAGTGATTTCTCTTTTAACGGCCAACACTGAGTTGCCTTTTTTGAATGACCTTTCTTTTACCTTTTTGTAAAAGGCTCCGACCATTCAAGCTTAGTATAGCTTGATGCTTTGTCAGGCCACCAACCGTGTTTTCATCGAGACTCTCTAATTCGTAAAGTCTCAATTTTGCATTCTCCTCTTGTGTGAGCTTTTCTATGAGAGCCCCATGAAAGGAGAGGAGTTGTATTTCCAAGGCACCACCACTTCATAGCCATTACTAAGGAATATGGTGTGGACTTAGTACAGCTGCACACAGTAGTCCAACAGGCCCACAATGCTTTGGGCAACTTTGTGCCCCATGATTTTTTGTTACCTGAAACAATTTTCTTTAGTATTTTAGAAATCATCTTGTTGAAAGCTTCCACCAAGTTGTTTGCTGCAGGGTTATAGGCTGTGGACGAGGAACATTGACTCTCGTATTTGTCACGGGACTAATAAAATTTGTCATTATTGAACTGTAATCCGTTGTTGTGGTATAACGTTTTGGCACTTTGGACGTATAGATGATGTTTGTTTTTACGAAATTGATAACCATGGTCGCTTTACCTTCGATTAAGGGTGCAGCTTCAGCCCGCTTGTAGAAGTAATCTGCAGCAGCTAAAATGAAATGATGTCCCCGATTTGATGACTGTTTGATTTTTCTGACAATGTTTCCCTAAGCTTTGAATGGCCAAGAAATGGAAGTCAGGTGCAAGTTTTTCGGAAGCACGTGAATATAATCTCCATGGATTTGGCACTCCCTGCATTTTTTGCAAATTTCATAGCGTCGGAGACCATTGTCGGCCAATAGTAACCTAGTCCTCATATTTGATCATGTAGTTTTGGCCCTGGCAAATGTTCCCCACATAGGCCTACATGTACTTCCTTTAGGGTTTCTTCTGCTTGCTTTTAAGATAGGCAACGAATGAGTACCTTGTCCTAGGGTTTTCGATACAGCATTTTTTATGGCATATCAAAATGGAATGTAAGAGCTCGCCTCTAAGTGCTTACTCCATCCTTAGGATTTTCTAGTAGGACTTCGTACAATATGTAGGCGATGAAGAGTTCCCACCAATCCTGAAAGGAATTCTCAAAAGATGAGATTCAACTTCTGATTGTCCTTAAACATTTTATTGGAGTTGAGATTGTTTCTAGAGGAGGTAGAAACCATCGTTCGATGATTGAGATTTTGACTTGATTGCCTTCCAATACAACTAGTGATGTTGCCAGGCTGGCTAATAAATCAACTTTGGCATTTTCATATCACGAAACATGATTGAATTCCATCAAAGTGAATTATTTCTTCAACTGTTGAGCTCGTTAATGATACCGTAACAAACTTGGTGTCTTCACTTTGTATTCTAAATTCATTTGTTCAATGACAAGTTGAAAAATCCCCGTAAACTCTATGGACATTGATGCCGAACTCCAAAGCAAGCTCCAGTGCAATGATGAGGGATGTATATGTTGAGAGGCAGTCACCAGAATCTCTAGATATTGTGCACAGATCACTGCAAAAATAACTTTAGACAATAATGATTCAAGAACCATACCTGCGAGATCTCTCTAATTTGATCTCGGTCTTACAGTAACCTGAAAATCTCAAGACCTTCTACTGTATTTCTCTATGTTCGAACTTGCACCAGGGTGTGGGCCTCTTCTGCGAATTCTCTTTGCTCTCAAAAACGAGATTTTTCTTGTGTGTGTTTTCCTAAAAAGCAACAGGGCATATTTATAGGCTACAATAGGGACTTTAAGAAGGAAATAAGGAATAGGCTTTTTATAGAAACAAAAACCCTAATTCAACCCAAATTGAAATCCTAGTTCCATAAATTGCAATTCCGTCCACTAGAGAATTATAATTGCACTTCTTTCCTTATTCTCAAAATAATATTTCGAGCTTCTTTTTGTTAAATGTTTATTAATCTTCCCACGTTAAGATTTCAAATATCCATTTTTGAATAATTACTGACACCTATATTTAATTGATATCTTTATAACTTCTTAAGACTTTACACTTAACTTATTTGATATGTCGAACACAAAGTCCACCTGCAATATTGATATAATCAAAACTTATAAGCTTCATTAAAGGGATATCATCGATCCCTATTATGGAACATGGATTCTATCAATAAACTAATATGCACCATGCATGAATGTAGTCATCCAATTTATTGAGATTATTAACCCATAAAAGGTCTCACTCCTTTATAAATCAAAATGCCAAACATTAAATATATATGTCTATTATTTATATTGGGATTAAGAGTATAAGCACTTATAATAACTATTTGAATGTTAATCATCTTATATAGTCAGTATAAAGACAATTAACCCAAAAGTGGTCTTATTCAATACACACAAACTGTACTAGCATAATGAGTTGAAACTATACCATTTCTCGCAGCCAATATAAGCCTGCTGAAACATCATGCTAAAATCATACCGATGGTGTGTCCAACTCTATCTTGATTGTGAACAAAAACTTATATTCTATAAGAACCGACAAACAAGTCTTTCGTGTGTAACATGAACTCTACACACTAACTTGTCTACTTTATAGAATAAAAGACACGCACGTACATAATAAATAAAAATGCAACCATTTGGCCATAAAAATTCTCATTAAGATGAAAAAACAAACTTTACTAATAAATAAATCAGTTAAAGACAAATACATAAAAGTATGCTTATAGTATAAATTTCCAACAGAATACTCTGCCTCGTTGTTAGAACACCCTTTGGTTATTAAGAAAAAGTGCAATATATATGTTTTCTCTGGATTGTAAAAGACTATCCTGGCTCCTACCACCAATAGACAGTGCTCATGATTTCTTGGAGCTCCATCAAAGTTCATGGTCCAATGAATATCTAGATTTATTTTTTATACTAGTTCTTCTATGAGAAATTCAAGCTCATCAGGCAATTCCTCTTTGAATTCAAGGCCTTCTAACAGTGTATATTGTTCTAGGAAATTGGCCAAGGCTTGTCCCTTAATAGCTTTTACTGGAACGCATCTGAGGTCATACTGTGTTAACAAAATAGACCTTTTTGCTAGCCAATCACTTAAATCTAAAACTTTCGAGACTAGTACTTTTATCGGATTTACCCTAGAGATAAGGTATATCGAATGAGATAGCAGGTAGAGCCATAGTTTTTGGGTAGTGAACATGAGTGCCAAACATTCTTTTTAGATTGGTGAATATTTGTGCTCTGCTCCTATCATCATTCAAGAAAGGTAGTAGAGAGCGACTTCTTTTCCTTGGTTATTCTCTTGAGTGAGCAATGCCCCCAGTGAATGTTCTAGGGCCTTTGTGTATAGAATAAATGGTTTTCTGGACACAGGTGCGGCAAGAACAAGTGGGTTAGTGAGATACCGTTGGATGTTCTGGAAGCCGTCATCACATTCTGTGTCCCATATGAACTCAACTCCTTTCTTCATTAGTTTGGAGAATGGTCGGCAATTTCCTGATAGATTCAAGATGAACCTTCTGATGTATACTAACCTTCCTTGCAATCCTCAGAGCTGCTTTAGCATTTCAGGCAGAGGCATTTCTATTACAGCCTTGACTTTGTTAGGGTCAAACTCGACTCCATCCTTTCGATCAATGAACCCTAGGAATTTTTTAAAGGAAACTCCGAAGAAGCAGTTTAGTAGATTCATACAGAGTTTGAATTTTTGCAGTGCTTGAAGACTTTGCTAATGTTTGTCAAATGTTTAGTTATTTTCTTACTTTTGATAGCCAATTCGTCGACATAACATTCAACGGTCTTGTCCTGCATGTCTTTGAAAATTTTCATCATGGCCCTTTAATAGGTGGCTCTAGTATTTTTGAGTCCAGAAGGCATGAAAGTGTAGTAATAGACTCTGAAGATGTTTGGAAGAAAGTGTGCTTTTCATCCTCGGGGCGGATCTTTATTTGATTGTATCCTGAAAAACCATCCATGAATGACATCTTTCCATATCCAGAGGTGTTGTCTATCATGAGTTCTGGAATAAGTAATGGGAAGTCATCCTTTGGACATGTTCTATTTAGGTCTTTAAAGTTGATGTAGACACTGATCTGACCATTTTTCTTTGTGACTGGGACTATGTTTACCTGCTAATCTGACTGTTATTCTTCACAAATGAAGTTAATATCCGTAAGCTTTTCGACTTCTTTTCTGAATTGTTCCATGTTGTCAGGCTTGGTTCGCCTCTAACGTTGCTTTGTATGCTCTATATCCAGAGTGATGTTTAGCCTATAACTTTCGATTGTTGAGTCGAATTTGAGCATATCTACATAGGTCCACGCAAAACAGTCCACAAACTCCCTCAAGAAACTGATATATTTTGCAAGCTTTTTTCATTTTATTTTCAAACTTATAAAGGTGGGACGAGGATTTACCAAGGTCCCTAGATTGATTTCTTTGCTGCTTTTTTCATCATGTTGGAAGGAAGCCTAATCTTTTGGCTCATGAGCCAAGACCATTTTTTAACTATATCCATTTGAGGTTGTAACGATATCTTCTTCAAAATCAAGGATTTTTGTAGAGATGTTGCTATAAGGAAGGTATCCCAATCTGTATGTATGAGTGTTGATGCAGCCTTTATATCTGTATTCATCCCACTGTTCAGGCATCATGCCATCATAGGGGCCTAGGAGACCTTTTTAGTATCCCAGCCTAGCTAGTTTTCTGAAATCATATCCCATCTTTTTCATTATCTGATGGGATTACCGACTATATAGGTCAAACATTACTTGTCCTTGATTTGTAATTTCCTCGAAGGAGTGTGTAATGGCATGATCATTCACTTGGGAGAAAATGATTGGGTGTAGATCATATCGGGTTGGCTCCACCACAACGAGTGATCCATGAGCATTGTTCATGGGGGCTGGAACTGGCCGCGGATGTAGAGGTGGGAGTTATCCTTTTTCTTAGACTCATTTGTGTCATGTTCTAATTTAGTGTCAAAATCATATGTAGTAGACACAACAAACATTGAGTAACACCTTTTCATCTTCCTGATTGGATAGGTAACACTCTTTTCGATATTTGTAGCTACTGAGGACAATTCTTCGTATGACTGGAAATCTGTTCTCTTCATAGCTTTTCAAATGTGACTGTGGAGCCCTAGCTAGTACAAAGCCATGCAAGTTCTTCATGAAGGCATTTCGGTGCACTAATCAAACAAGTTTTCCTATCCGCTGATGAATCTTTGAAATGACTCTCCTTACCTTGCTTTATTCGAAGTAGCATCCTTAGATTGACTATTTGCCTTGATGTTGCTTTGCTCGCCTCATAATTAATCTAATATTTTGGTAAGCTTAGTTGTAGCAAATTTCTTTCCACCTTTGTTGTGATTTTTGCTAGCTGTTTAAGATGTCTTGGAATATGTGCAGCTTTGGAGTCCATGCCAGCACCAAATGTGACCAGCTTCCTTTGACAAGGGGTCATCACATCTTTCAACCATCTCTACCCATCTATTGATGAAGTTGAGTGCTGGCTCATTATCTTCTTGCTTGGCTCTGGTTAGTTGAGTGATGGAGACTCGCTTTTGTAATGTCACCACCATGATTGGCTTGTTGTGCCTTTTAATTTGTTTTTGCAAAACTCCAAGTGCAAAGTTTTTTGATATAGTAAGATCCTGGTAAGTATGAGACCGAATCCATAAAGAGCAGAAAAGGTTAGGTCCTTTCCAACTTAAAAAAAGGCTAAACTAATGAAATAAATGATTCCTAATTCTAAAATCAATCTTAAACCTATTCCTGCACTCTAATCAATGCAATAATGCATGATATGTATAAAACAATGCATGAATGACTCAATCCTAGAAAATCAAGATACTAAGATGCATGTTGAAATTCTTGTAAGTATGAAACTACTTGTATATAGTCCCTTTTTCAAGGTTCTGTATAACTGACCTAAAATGATATAAACCTAAACTTAATAGATGCAATTTAAACCTTAATGATGCATGTTTAAAAGAAAAACAAATCAAACCAAAAAAGAATCTAAAACGAAGAAAATATGGATGAATGAAGATGACCAATACAATATGAAACTGCAGAATTTCTTTACACAAGTAGTTTGTCCACTTTGTGTTCAAGCCCCTTCGTTTCCAGACTTCCTGAATTTATTTTCAGTTGAAACTTAGCGGTTTGAAATAAAATTTATCAAAGTTGAATTTTACCAATTTTCATAGAAAAATTCAATGATTTGGTAAGGTAATTAATTCCAAATTTTCAAACAAAAACATGCCCTGTACAGAAATCTATATGCAAAATGTTTACTAGTCTGTGTTTAAGCCGCTAAAAATCTAACTTCCCAAAATGTTTTTTCTTTGAAATTTTATGGTTTAAATTTATTTCATTGATCAACAATTTGTCCAAATTTCAAGGCAAAATAATATCACTAAATAGAGTTTTAAATTTCCAAGATTCAGAGTAAAAGCACCACTGTATGCTGTCCTTTTGTGCAGTCTCTTTTTTTAATCCGAATTTCAACTTTTTATTTTTATTTAAAACTTAAAATTTTCAAATCTGAGAATTAAATTCTTCAGAAACTAAAACTTATCATAAATCTCTTATAATGATTATGCATGACTCTAAACCTAATTCCATCCACAAGTTATGCAAGATATCAACATAGAAATTAATAAAAACTTCAAATAGAAGGCAAACATAAAGACAAGGAATTTAAGAGTATTAATTGCAAAAATTTAAATGTAGTAAAAACATGGAATTTAAATTTAGTAGAACATGAATTTAAAAGTAGTAGATAGGAATTTAAATGTAGTGAAAATAGTTCAAGGAGTTCAAGTAGTAGATTTGCAATCTCAAGATCTAATCATTCACAAGATTTATCCAAAAAATATAACTTAATCCCAAAGACTTGGGTAGTCAATCCAAACATATCCATGAGTATTATAATTAAAGTATAGAGACAAAGCATGCAAAAGAAAGATCTACAAGAAAGTGTAACTTTACTAATGAAGTAGTCTCTTACAAAAGATACATAAATTGAAATAGAATATGCTACTTATACTAGGATGGAGAACTTCTATTCTAATTGAAGGGATGGAAGAAGACTTCAATAGAGGAAGACAGAGGAAGAGAGGGTAGTGTTTGGCATCCAAGAGGGGCCTTCTCCATGGGCTGGGACGTTCAAGGCCTCTCCCTTTTATAGTTTTTGAGGCTATAAGTTTGTTTCTTATTGAACTCCTCTCCAAATTGGGTCTATCTTAATTTCAGAGAGATTTCTTTACTTAGCCACCAAGTTTAATGAGATTAGGATTAGGATAAGAGAGTTTTCTCGCCGGATTTCTAAGTGCACCCACCATTTGAATTTTATCTAAAACTTGCCAAAGGATAGGACCCGCCTTTGATGAGACAATCTCAAGCCTGAGTAGAAAAATCACGGCCATATTCTTGGGGTCATGACTTTCTCATTTCAACTACAAATTATATAATCTTGGACTCCACAGATATTTAATCTGACAGAGCTTTCCAATGGTACTAAGATCGGCCCAAGCCGATCTATGATTTGAGAGATATGATCATTTTAATTCAAACTATCCTTAAAAAAACGAGATTGACTTTCTTTCTTCTGATATGGCTCTTTTTTTTTCAACTATCACTTTCTCTTTGCTTCTTAATCTCCAACCTTGATAAGGATAAGATAAAGAGGAGTTTTGTTATAGAAAATATCCTTGAATTTTAGTCAAAAGCAATGATAGTAGGGCCCACTTGAAGCAGAATGTTAAAAACACATGGAAGGGCCCACTTTTCTTCAGTTTTTCTTCAATTGCAAGTGGAGTATGGTCCACCTCCTTGACTGGACGTCTAAGGCTAAGGAAGAGCCTCCTTCATATGTGCAAAATACTCCTTGAAAGGATAGAGGTCTATCTCTTGTGATGGCTTATCCTTTTCCCGCTAAAACTCTCTTTTTACTCATGAATTATCTCATTTCTTTCTCAAATTTTGCATAAATAATGGGGAGATAATTTAAAAGATTTTAAATATGATCCAAACATGAAAATAGAGGGGGCTTGGATATACATGCTTACGTGTGGGTCCTAGGAAAGAATCCTAATGTCAGTAGGATTCCTCATCCAGGAAGGGTATCTCTTCCAATTGACATCCAGTGGGTCTCAATTTTCACAGTACTTGTAAAAAGGACAAATAATAAGAATTAGTAGAGTTTTAATCCAATTAGGACTCTTCGCGACTAGTCTTGATTCAACTAAGATTCATCCAAAATTTTGAGAAATGATATGAAACATGAGGAATGATGTAATGAATGATGGTTCCAATGATTTTATGCATGAAATTGTGATATTTTATATGAAATGATAGTTTTACCCATAAAGTCACAAATGCATGAATGTGAACTCGTTTCACATGAAATGATAGCATAAGATGACATCATTGCAAATGTTTTGACTTAAATAACCTAATGACGAAGAAATTTCAATTCATTTCATGAAGAATCAAGGTTTGACAGATATTTTGAGAAATTAGGGTTTCAAAAAAGTAGTTTTCATGATTTTATGCTAAAATGATGATTTTTAAGAGAATTGTGCATTAAAACATAATAAATAGATTTCAAGTGCACTAATCATGATTTAACCCTAATTGATGCACTTTAGAATGATCAAGTCCATAAAATATATAAAATTATGCATGAAAAAGTGAGGTTTTAAGGACTCATCAGTTTGAATCATAATGGTCTGATTTTGAAAGGCCTTCAATGGGATGACCAATGGACTATCCTCATCTTTGTTCACAGTTAGCTGTGATGCAAATCTGACTCTTCAAGATTCACTTACTGATTTATTTTGAGGGGTGTTTGTTAATTCTCCCGTTAGAGGTTCTTTGCCTTTGCTTTTCTTAGACTATGAATCTTCAGAGTCTTCCTTGTACATGGCAACATCTGTGAAGTATACCTCTTTCCCTTTGAAGGGTTATTTGTCTGTAAAGACATGATGTACTTTTTTATTGTCATCGATGTACTTAAGGTATTGATGCAATGTGGAGGGAATGATAGCATAATCATGTAGGCATCATCTCCCAAACAAGATGTTGTAGCAGCCTCTTGCCTTGATGACATGTAGTGTTGCTCTAGATTTTAGATCCCTTATCTAGAACTTGATGTAAATATTTCCAATTAGGTTTTGTACCTCCCCATCGTATCCTTGTACTCATGTATTTGTGCTAGACAACTTACTAGTTGGAATGCCCAACTCTTGTAGAGCTGTGATGGTGATGAGTTTAAGTGCTGACCCAGGATCAATTTGCACTCTTGGCATTGGCATTTCCTTTACATGTGCTGTAAAGTAAAGGGGTCAAATGTGTTTGGTTTCTCCCAACAGCGAGTAATCTTTTGAGAAGGAGACCGTTGCCTTGGCTACATTTTGGATGGAAAGGTATTCCTTGCATCCTTTTGGCTTTTTGGTCTTTTGACTTTGATATTCCTACTCAATCCGATGGACTTACTCTACATGAGCTTGATTCTCTTGATTGAGCGCCTATAATTCCCATATTAAGTTGTCACATGTTTCCTTTGACATTTGCAATAGGTCAAGGATATGCAAGAGGCCGGGACGTGCTTTAAATGTACGACGTCATCATACTTGAATATGCCTGGTGGCCTTTCATTATTGTTCTTAGGTAAATTTACATTAGTAGTCTTTTATATGGAGTTTATATAAGAAGTGGAAAGTTAACCATAGTTAGCCTTGCAATTCCTTCCTAACCGAGTTCCCTCCTCCTAGACTAGGCTTTCTTACTCTTGGAGTCCTTCGAGTGGTGGAAACTTCTTCTGCTTTTGACATATTTGAATCATCTCCCCCATTTCCCATCTTTTCAGAGTTTGAGGGTAAGTAAAGGCTGGCTACCATCAAGCTCGGTGCTATAGGCACTTCCCTTTTAGTGTCCAAGTCCTACCATTCACCTTTTCGAAATTGAAGCTAATCATTGAGGTGAACTTGGTTGAATTGTTGATTTAGCCAATTGATTAGGTGAGGATCAACATTCCTTTGTGGTGAAGCCTTTATCCTTGCCCTTTGCTCAAGATGCTAATCACTTTCTGTTAATGCATTAGGGTTATAGAAGGATACGGTCACTTTTGGCATTTCAAGGTAAAAGATGTCATCTTCATTTAAGACCTCTTTGGATAGGTATTCTTCATCCTTCGGGTCATCCCATGAGGGGGGACTTCTTCTGTCTTCATTGTTGGAATCCGAGGAATAGTTAGCCTAAGATATCCGGTTGTAGCTGGAGATCTGCAAGTTCTCCTCATCACTATCATGAATTGGGACTATGACTCCCTCTAACTTCGATTGGTACTCTGTGTTGAAGCTAAAACTTGCCACCAAAAACTAAGAAACATCAATCAAAATTATAAGGCAAAGCTACTAACCCAAGTAGGCACTATTCCTACTTAGGAATTAGTAGCCTAATCACCATACGATCAAAAACCTCTATCAAATCACTAACAATCAGTAATCACCTGAATTATTTCATTGTACTTACTCATCATAGAGGACTAGACAATTATCAAATTGAAATATAATTGACACTTAGAAATCCATAAAGGGTACAATAAGCCCAGAGACTTTTATGCTCATTTTTTTTTATCCCTTGGCAGGTAGCATATATGAATACAAAATTAGTAACTTTTCTCACATTATTTTATTCCATTCCTACCTTTAGATTTAAATACATTTCGGATGCTCCCCGAATGAAATGATAATCCTCATAGTTGAATCGAAATTTTGCTACAACCAACATCTTCATTAAAGAGTTTAATGCATCAAAATTTCATCGAAAAAGGTAACCATAAATCGCTCTTAAGAACGAAACAAGGTTCTAGTCAACAATGACATATATACACTTCAAAGTGTTCATCACCTCAATAATATATTGGAAATCATATAACCCAAATATGATTCTAGGGATTAATCTCAGAACACAATTTAATCAGATCCAAAATTAAAGTCTCCAAATTATCAATTAATTGATTACATTTTAGAAGCTAAAAGAAGTCTTTAAGTGATCCACCTTTCCAATGATAGGACCAGATTATATCAAGATATTCTTGATAGACACCACAACTAATTTAAGAATATATAAGCATTCTATTCATTAAATCATAAACACTATCAAATTAATTGATCACTAAAATAAATAATCAAGAATTTATAAGACTCATTTTTTTATTAAGATCTTGCTTTCAATCACATAGCTTTTGGATTCTAAATTGATAACAACTGGACCTCAATCAACTTAAATAATATTCTTTGCACGCTGATATGATCGAGCAATTCATTAACATTAGCAGTGAATGATTGTTCTCACTAATCGCCTAAGTCAACTACTTTTGATCAATATTCCTGTAGATGGTGCGAATTTCCTTTGTATTAATTAACATCAAAATTTTCCATGAATCTAATAAGCAAAGAAACTTGGAATCCCATCTAGGATATGTTCTCAACAAAATCTCAAGAAACTAGTCTAGATAACAATCTCATCAATTATAAGATCATAGGCTCTAATTAAATCTGAACCTTCAAACTATCTGATTAATTTTGCTAGATTAATTCTATTTTTTGCATCCTCACACAGCTCTACTGATTCTCAAAGAATCAAGGAAAATCACAAGACTTAGAAGTTGTGCTCACATCAATCTATCTATACAAAAGAATCATTCCCCTGGATCAATTAATAAACAAAGCTACAATTTCCAAATTATCCTTCACAATTCTATGATAACATCTTGTAAGTCCACAAGAAGCTCTAAATCTAGGTAACTGCCCTTGAACTTTGATAACTAATAATAATTTCAAATCCATCGGATCATTGAACACTCAACACTAGATATAATATGACTTAAGTCTACAGCTTGGTCAAAATAAAATTGATATCTCTGCAATTAGCAAAATCAATTAATCCTTAAGAAATGAAGAAAAGTCCTCAAAGGATTATCTCAATCACTAACAGGTTTGAAATACATCAAAATAACAATGATAATCATAACCACAAACCAATCCATGTATGGAATAAAGATTCTATTCCTCAAACCACAAATACAGTTGGAATATACGTCAACCCAAACAATCCATTAAGAATTCCTAATGCCCAAATATGATCTTAAGAGCTGATCTTCGAACATCTTACTCCTAGGCTTAAGATTGAAATATCCCATCCTCAAATCAAATTTTAGAAAATTAACGTGCACCTGAAACTAATTGCACAACTCATGAATATGAGGCAATAATTATTTATGCTCAGTAGCAACCAGTTTAACTTCCTAAATTGTTTTACATCTAAACAGTGTCAACTGTATCCCAACAAATAACACCAAATCTCCTCATATGAATACTAAGGAAAAGAACTTCGGAATCTCACCTAAAAACTCATATACAACTAGACTCTTAAAAACTATCATAACCAGCAAATCACATAAACTACTTATAACATTTACAAACAAAAGGAACAATAGAGACTTCAGATAATAGGTAAAGAGATTACCTTTGCTAACGCTACCTGCAAATTGATTATGATGACGTTGCTTGGGTAATTGCTACTGCTGACATAGCGGGGCTTCACTGGCATTCCTCTTTATTAGGAACTCTATTCACTACTTCTCCATTGAACCACAATGAAAACATGCTCCGGTCTTTCTCTAACATTTATTCGTCTTATGGCCCTTGCAGCACAGATCACACACCGATTTCCCGAATCACTAGTTTTGCTCTTCTACTTCTTCCACTGCAAAGGGTGCTCCCCGGAGGAAGATGCATTCCTGTTGAAGGAGGAAGATGCATTCCTGTTGGATTCATTCTTTAGAACATCCTGCAAACTCTCCTCTGCTATTGCCAAATTCTATTGCAGCTGAGCTTGTCTTTCTATTATTATTGTCATATGCACTTGCATTGCAGTTTTGTTCTCACCGATCCTTGTTACTTGCTCCATTATCATCATTAACATGCTTTGCATCATCAAAAGAACTCGATTATCGGCAAATGGGCAAAGTGTAGGCACACAATCCAAGTTCTCAACGGGAACATCCTCTAAGTCATCATTCTTGGTATTGCATGCGGAACCATGATGGGTGTACTTAACTCTTGAGATTAGGGCCATTATCTATAAGAAGACCATTATTAATTCAAAGCAAAGCATTAGTAGACTCAAAACATCCTATCCGACCCATATCCCAACACACCTATCGTATCCACATCACATTCCTTAAGTTTCTAAATCTTTTATTCCAGACTTGTTTATGCTACGACACCATACCTTACTTGCATATTTTACAAGATTCATGCTCTGATACCATTACTTACGTATGTCACATGCCAAACCTGAAATTCGTGATTAAGGCGACTCCCGAGGCGGGGTATACATAATCCCATGGCAATCCGTGCTGTACTAAGACAGACACACATCGACAAAAGGAAAAAAGCACAGAATTCACGTGTGAGGACTAACGTATAACACATGTCATTTAAAATATTTGCGAAAGTTTGTGTGTTTTACCTATACTTAACAATATCCTGTATAGTCATATTTGAGGTATGGTATTAAATATAAACTGAATCTATTAAATTTCAATTGTAAACCCAAGGTATAGAACTTAAAATAGTGTTTTACATGAAACATGAGCCTATACATATAATAACATGTCCAAAATACAAGTGTCTACCTAAATGATCTCAAAATATAAGTATATAGTATGACCAAATGCATAAAACCTAAATACAATCCAAATAAGCGATATACATGCTCATCAAAATCAAGTAATATAATAACAATATGACATAATGCCATGATGCATAAACATAGTTTAACAAATGGTACAACCCCTCATGCCCCAAAATATACCAATGGCATTCTTCGAAATAGACAATTGTAGAGTGTTGTCAAAGCCCACATTACTATACTATACCTTAGGAAGTTGTTGAAAACTCCTCTACAAGTACGTCAAAGGTGGAGTCGGTACTTAGACCTATTTGTAACACCAAGGATAGCATTATAAACACAACAGTTTAACAAATATAGGTTTATATAAAACTAACATATTGTATCAATTGAATTAAAGACATATTAATTAAATGAGAACAATAGCGGAAGTTAGGCATGTTGTACATATAAATATAGCATGAATATAAAATTATAACAAGAGATACATTAACATACTAGTTGGCATCCATAAGGCTATCTTCTCTCTAAAGAGAGCATTTATCATTTGATGGGAAATCACTAGGGAATCTTTCTAGCTACCTAAGGAGCGCCGACCAACACCTTCATAACTACTGCAGTAGTGACATATGGAATACCCTACTTAATCCCATCGAACCTCTTAGGAAACAAGTTATGTGGTGCCAACTCAATGTATCAAGATCGTCCTGAATCCATATCATTCATATTTATCATCAATTGTAGTGATCGTCTTGTATTTGTACATAAAGGGATTATTGGTCTTGAGATTGTATAGAATCATATAAATAAAGTTGAACATAATTTTGGACTAATTGCACAATGCATACATTAATGAGCTAATAGTGCTCGAACCCTCTCAACCTTGGTTATCCTTTGTTAGCTTATAGGCTTACACTCAAAAGAAGTTTTGGCTCGGTTTTGCATCAAGGTTCACCTAGGAAGAATAGATACATAATTTAATCATGCTGAGGGCATGATTTACCTTAACAATATGAATGCAATTAATGAAGGGAAACAAGAATATTTACTAGCCAACCCTAGCTAAGATAATCCGTATTTTTTTAGTCATTCGATACAGTATATTCGAAAGACATCCAGTGTCAATGTACAACAATATCTTAGCGTTATATTGTATAAGTAATGGATACCACTTCTTATGCCAACACCTATGATGTGACATCGAAAACTGACCGAAAAATCAAGTGAGAATGAGTGGTAGCTCCACACTCTTCCTTCTTAGCACTTAATTACCATTGGGCTGATTTGATTGAGATAAGGGTACCATTTTTAAGGCCTTTTATGATCTTTGATTGTACTTAATATCCTAAGAGTAAGATTTGCTTTAAACATACCTCTAGGGTCTTAGTAGAATGTTGAAGTAGTTCCCAGTTAATCCCTATTTTAAAACAAATAAAATAAAATTTCACTAAAACTAGAAGTACATTTGCTCCCCAATAACTCGCATACAAGGTCTTAGAATATTCCCAACATGTCTATAGGTCCCCCAAACATCTCCATAAATATTGCTCTCATTACCATAAAAGATTTATACTCATCTAGAACTTGACTCATGAAACATTGTGAATTCATTCCGAAGAGTGTTTTGGGCCTTAAAATACTAAAGAATTCAAAAAGTATGCGATGAATCATTATTTATCCAATAAAGTATTCTAATGTAATAATCATTTTTCCATACACACTAATACTTGCCGAAACTTCTCTAGGGCCTAATGTTCCGAAAAATGATTTTAAGATAAAAAACCAATGTAAAGGCGCATGGTAGTCATTTTGCAAATTGAAAGGAGTACAGATCCTCCTAGGCTTTGACTTCAAAAAACCCAGAGTTGACGCAGTGGAATGACACAGTGGGGCCATCTATTGAAATCAGATCTTCTAAGAAGAATCCATACTAAACAATACAATATATCAACACATCAAGCATAAGATTCCTTTAAAAATATCTAATGAAGCATCAATTTTCATAGAACATGGACATTTTTTCGATCTCAATTAACAGGCCGTGGTCTTAAGATGAGATTTATCTAGTTTTACATTTCACTTGTTTAATGCTCTGAAAGAATTTTACAGGCTTTGCTAATCCTATCTGGTATATTGTAAATTAACAATGTTGGTGATCTATCAGATGAGGAGGAAGAAAATAGGAAAATGACGAAGTGCTGATATCTACCACCACACTGACAATAAGGTACTCTTCTGGAGCGTCTCCTTGAACCACTGGTTTCCATGTGTGTAGATTGCATGAGTAGAAAACGTAGCCCCAACCTTACATCTCTTCTACAGGAGAATTACAGCAGTTGGACTAACGTGACTGCGTCTCGAGGAGTAAGTTTGTAGCCAAGTTGACATCATTACCGGCCTGAAAAAGTGCTTGTCTTGCCTCGTGTCTGTCAAAACCCATTGACACCAATGTAGAAATGGCTTCTTCAGGTGGTTCTGCCATGGAAACAAGGGGTACGGAGGAAGGATAATTACCTGGAACCTAAACAAGGATATACAGGAAATCAATAATTAGATAAAACTAAAGTTGCAAAGAAGTACAAAGGATAAAGGGGAAAATGAAAAACCCCTCTATAGCAAACTTGATATCTTTTATTAGCACATCTTTTAGGAAAGTAAATGAAGAATGGGTCAGTAGTCCACGGACTAGCAGTACCTCAGTATATGAAATAAAAGTTTTTAAACAAAAAGGCAAGAACAAAAGAAACCACAGAACTTCAATTATAGGATGACTTTAGACCTGAGGAAATGCATGGTATCCTCAGATTTTCATTTTTCACATCCCCATCCCACACAACACCAAAATGTACTGCTAAGCATCATTTTACTAGGAAACAGTATTCAAGAAGAGTGCTCCTGCAGTGCATTACACTTGTGAATATTACCTTCTAAATAACAATAAATCTTCTGCAGTTTTTTCCATTATTCCTTCCTTCTTCCTTTTTTTTTTTTTTTTTTGAAATTTTATGAGTTATTATTAGAAATTAGTTCAAACACTAAATGCAGAGTCAATTTTTTGCAAAAAAATGTTACATGTATGATCAATGTTCATAAGATGAGAGCATGAAGGGCAGATATGCAATGCACTGCCTCAATGGGAACACCACCATGAAATCCACCACATTTTACACGGACTTTAAATGTAAAACACAAAGTAAGAAAACAAAGGGAAAAAAATATAAATCAAGACAAGAGGAAAGGTTCCTTTAATTGATTTTTGTTTACATCTAGCAAAATAGCACTAGACTTTCAGTGGACTCCCACCCGAGGATTTGAGTATGCAATATTCCTTTTACAATCTCTACTGATGGTATTCTTGAAACTAGAAGTTAAGGCTTCTATTTCTCGAGCTTCTTGAAGCACGAGATACTCTAAAATGGTCTTGGACGCTAAGGTGAATAAATAATTTTAGAGATCCTTGAAAGCCCCTCGGCTGTGTAC
Organism: Sextonia rubra; assembly: GCA_037013555.1. Lineage (NCBI taxonomy): Eukaryota > Viridiplantae > Streptophyta > Magnoliopsida > Laurales > Lauraceae > Sextonia > Sextonia rubra. The sequence goes on from JASUAD010000001.1 coordinate 80,617,011, forward strand.
ACGTGAGCAAGAAAATGGTTTGGGAACCCAAAAGTGTTTCCACTGCCAACACATTAAGTGGCTTTGGCACCCAAGTCTCACTTGCCCGGCGATTGATCCCTCGGTCTTTTAAGTATCACTCCTAGACAAGTAGCCCAACATAGTCACAAAAGGAGAAAAAAAGGTGTTTTCACTAAATCAGCCGCTGATCCTTGCCTCAATGGTAGAATGAGCAATTATGGTGAATGTCAAAGTTTGATATTAGGCATTGATCCCAAATTTAAACAAGCCTTGGCTTGGAAGTCTACCCTTGGGTGTGAATCCATCTCTTGCTCCATGTTTCCTCACATATAATTCAGTTAGCCATAAAGATCACAATAGAAAACTCGATAAAAGAATTTACAGCTGCTCAAAGTAAACTTTTCTCGAAGAATACTATCAAAATGACAACTTAGTACAAAACTTGCCTCACTTTGATGGCCTGGGTAAGAAGGTAAATTTCCTATCATGTTACCACTTGATGCTGAGGATGGCAACCCTCTGAAGGCTGGCCATGATAGCCTTGAACAAAAAGATGCCACAAGTTCTGGGAACTGAAAAATAAAAATTTCCACAATCATTCATCATGACAGTAGCAAGGAGTACCAGGCAAAAAAGCAAAAGACAATAAAATATATTGGAGCATTTTGTTAATATACCTGAAACTTTCAAGACAGATTATTTATACCACACAGGAAAAAACCAAAATCATTGAAATTCTAAGACCTCTTCGAGACATTTTCCATCACAACATGACAGCAACACAAGACATTTTGGGGCCCATTCATTGTATAAAATGTATTACAAAGAAAAATGGATCATTTCATTAAACAACCAATGACATAGTCTGCCTTAAAACATCAATGATCAAACACACATACTAGAAAGAAAACCATATGCATGAGAATGACCATTAAGACACAGAAAGTTGTACATGACAATCCTTAATTGTAATGAATAGGAATGACAGCCAGTTGGTGATATCAATTCCAATGATCAATGAGACATATGCAAGGTAGGTAGTGCTCTTCTTGAACGAGCACTTTGAAGGATCTCCCATGCCATATAGAAGAAAAGATTACTGTAGGGCCAACTACCAGGCGCTAGACAGATAAACGGGCATGTCAAAAAGGACATATTTCATATCTGAGCCAGAACCAATAATGACTAAATAAGAGGCATTTAATTTTAGGATCTAAAATCACCTGATACAAATTTGGACATTTTGGATCTGGTGTCAGATCTAAAATTCCCAATCAAATCTGAATCTTAAGTAATCCAAAATCATCCAAGATAGCAAAAAGCTTGCTCGACAAAATAAGGACCCACTATCTTTACACTCTTTTGATATACCTCAATTCATGTATAGTCTGTTACCATGGATTATCTTTATACCCTCTTTCAATATACCTCAATTCATGTATAGTCCTGTTACCATGGATTAAAATAGCAGCCACTATGCCAGGCACTAAATGGTATTTAGAACCGTTCCCATCCATAGCGGCTACTACAGTGAGCTACGGGCCGCCATGAATTAAGATAGATTGAGACTGCTACTTTCTAAAAATTTTAAAAATGCATAATAAGATGTATTTCTCCTCTTCTATGCAACTCTTCCACACTTTTATGCTTAAAAGAATACTAAAAAACACATGGTCTCACTGAATTGTAGTCGATACATGGAGTTCCTCTCAAAGCTCAAAATAGAACGGAATGGAGAAACGGAGTTCATGTAGCCAACCCCAACATGGTTGAGAAAAGGCTTTGATGATAATGATGATGATAGCATGGAGTTCCTCTCAAGAGCTCTTCTCTAGGTATATCCGAGTAGACAACCCCTTTAGTAGAGGTATTCTTTTCTCTACACTCAACAAAACGACATTGTTACTATTGATGAAAGGCAATTTGTTGTTTGGTTTGAACTTTAAATTTGAACTTTAAACTTTATTTAAGCATTATTTTATAATTGATATACCCTTTATTATGTATAGTCATACTAAATTACTTATTTAAATTATGAATTTAGAAATGCATAATAGAATCCAACTTAGGATGGCAAGGCAAACCAACATGAACTTTTTTTTTAAATAAACATCCAGCGATATAGAATTTCTATGCACTAAAGGGACCGCTACACCCTCTATTTTAGTTAAAATAGAAGAAAGCATTAAGTTATTTCGGGTTTTCTGGATATTTTTTTCAAAAAAGTTTAACAGCTTTTTCGTTTCACTGTTGTGTCGTCACATATCACCACTACCGCTATGTATTGGCTGCTACGTCGCGTTTTAGCCACCGACAACTATGCCCACCACAACCACTATTTTGATAATTGCCTATTACTTACATCTTAATATCTTAAAGAAGACAAAAATGAATATATGCAACAAGAGTCCACCAGACTGAGGATCCAAGATCTGGATTCACCTAGTTAGGACCAAAATCCAATTGATGGGCCCTAATTGATGTCCATACCCAGCAATGAGATGGTTAAGCCTATCCACATCTTGGCACGAGGCAAGTTTCTTGACAAGCTTATCAATTAGATTACCACAATCTTCTTGAACATGGTGTTGGAGCATTGACGGGTAAAGTGGTGTAAGAGCTTCGAGTTCATTTGGATATATTTTGATTGATTTGACAGAACAGATGGTTATAGATTCAACCATGCACATGGGGTCGCATTTTCCATTCAGAAATCCATTAAAATGGATGAACATGCCTGCCTTTCTTCTCCAAATATTCTTTAGCAGTGGATGTTAATGTTAATGTGCGGCAGCAATTATGGAAAACAAACCCCCACTAAATCTAACATCCAAGTTCAGTGCATCTTGAAGTGCAATGCAGAACAGACAACATCCATCCACATGCCCGGAAAAGGTGGTGCATTAATACTATTTAAAATCCATAAAAAAATGTCTTGAATACCAGAGACAGGAAAAATTATTTTTCTTTTTCTGTTTTGAATTTCAACATTCATTAATAGAAGCTTACAGTACAAAAGATCTATACCGAAAAGCTCAAAAGATGAAAAAAAAAAAAAAAGGAGGAAAGAAAGCCAGAAAATATATATATCCACAAACAGGAGCTTCAGAGAGCCACAATACTGTAAAAATTATTTATTTGGACAGGAAAGCATAAAAGAAACCAACATGGTAATCAACTGCTCAGGTTATCCTTTTCTAATTTGGGACTATTTCTTGTGAAAACCAGTCACCAGGTCGAGAGATTCTTGATGCTAAAGCTATGTTTCATCATCATCATCATCAAAGACTCGTCCCAACTATGTTGGAGTTCACTCCAAGAATTTTGTTTCTTTATTTCAGTCTATCTTGAGCCTAATCCTGACGCTAAAGCTATATTTAATTTCAGTATTTAAAAATTTTGTAGGCAGCAATGGAACTGTTGAGGAATAGTTTTTCTACACTGGTTGATGGCCCATGAAGGTAAAGGGAGAGGTCAAAGAGGATGTGGATAGAAGCAGCAAGGATAGATCTGAAAAAGTGCAACCCATCCAAGGATTTTGCTTATGATAGTTAGAATGGATAAACGGAATTGATGTGGCTGACCCCCAACATAGTTGAGACAAGGTTTTGATGATGATTTAAGAATTTTATGGGCATTATATGACTATATAAGGTTTTTGGATTGGTTTCCACCAACAAAAATTTAACTATCAGGAAACAATAAGATTATTAAAAAAAAAGAAAAAAAAAGGAACTAGTATGGACATGTCGGAATTGAATTCTGAAGTTTGAAATTCAGGATTGTCAAATGCTTAAAAAAGATATTCATGACCACAAGAGAAAAAAAAAATTCTAAAAGATCTGATCCCACTTACCAGCGACAAGTGGAAAATTGCAAATGCATTTTAATGATTACTGACATGTACTAATTAGAGTTACCTTTATCCTGCGGACACCTAACACATTTAGGCGATATAATGAGCCACTAAGAACACCGCATATGCCTGGTAGAAGAGATCTTTTCCACGATGAAAAAAGAAGCTGCAAGGTCGATACACAAATCAGATTATCATAATTTGGCTCATTACAAGAGTAGGAAAACTCAAAAGTACTGTACTAAATTTACAGTAGGCTTTTACCTGCAGACCCGCTAAATATATAAATGACTTGTCTGAGAAGCGAAAACCAAATATACGGAACCGTGTTGAAATTGGGATATCGAAGTAAAATGGTACGAAGGAAGAAAATATGAGACCATATGGTCCCGAAGCAAGAAAATTTAGGGTTGGATCTGCTGAAACAGTACACAAAAAGATACATAACATTAAAACAAAATTACAACTTAGATCACAGAGCAGAACATGTTTTCCAATCAACAAGAACCATTTTCACCTGGATGCAAACATTACATTATCTATCTTGGATGCAAACACATGTTGGTGTTAGATACAGACAAAAGATATCAGACAACCATATTCCAGGAAATCAACACAGCAGCACAGTGGTACAGATATATAAAAAATACTGAGGAAAGAATGTACTATGATATATTTATTTTATTTCATAAATGCATAAAATTTTGAAACTAATAGAAAGAAATACATAATTACATTAGGTCAATGTTTGAACCTACAAACTTCTGGCTGGAAGAATAAGCACCTGCCATTGTGCTATGGCTTCTCCTAATAAAACAGTATATAAAAGCTGCAAATAATAAATAAATGGATTTTGTCTGCACAAGGTATGTTTGACTGGGAAAGCACAGGTCAGGATTTAAATTTCAAAAGATCCCATGAGGAGGCACAATTCAAAAGGACAATACGTAAAATGACTGAAATACCCTAGCTTTTAAAAAAGTACTATTCCATATTGCATGTTTAAAAGGCATTAAGGGGCCGTTTGTTAATTTTCCCTCATTGTAAAGTTAAAGTCATTTTTTTTTCAACACACAACAACCCAAAAAAGTCAAATCAAAATACCACATTTCAAAAAAATTCCTCTACCTTTTTACACAAAAAAGTCAAATAGTTACTCTTTCATGTCACTAACGGACAAAAAATATCTACTTTTAACAAAAAAAGTCAAAAAGTTACATTCTCTTTTCACTAAAAAACAAAATCTAATCATTAGATTGATTTAACCCCTCTTATTTTTTATCTTTTAAAATTACCATTCACCTTACTTCACTCTACCAATTAAATTAACAAACGGGCCCTAAGTGATATCACAATTTTAAATGTATTATGTGATACACCAATTTTAAACGACACTTCTAAGCTTTTAGCACGCAGAAACCCTAGCCTTTTTCACCACCCCTACATTTTCACCTCCTCCATCCTCATCAACCTTTTTTGCCATTTCACAGAATTGAACATCCTTCAGGTATTCTTCTTCTAGATTTCTTCTACTGTGATTCTATAGGAGTTTTTGTTGATTTCAGTCAACTTTTTTAAAGTTAAGGCCCAACATTTTGTAGAAAAAAAGGTTATATTCAATGATGCTCAACGTTATATTAAGTAATGCTCAACATTCTGTGCCTTAATGTAGTATATACAAGGGAATACTTTGAGATTCCTTAAGTCGATTTCATTTGCAGGTTTGCATATTGCCAACAACTTAAGCACTACAGCGTGATGCAACTATTGTAGGGTTCAATACCAGAGTTACAGGGGAAAAATGCCCTCTCAGTTCCATGTATACTGCACATTTCTTGAGAGAGAGAGAGAGAGAGAGAGAGAGAGAATTGACAGTCATGGTTTTTATCTGGAAATGGAAGAAAAAAGAAGAAGAAATGAGGAGATAACACCACTAGACAGTGGCCAACAATGAGGAAGACAAATGAAGTAGAGAGAAGATGCTTAGGGTTGTTTCCTCAAATAAGGATCTTTGATTAAGTGAAACAGCCAAACGGTTGACGAAGATGGGAGAGGTGATGTAGCAGTGGGAAGGGAAAATAAAGAAACAAAGTGAAGACATAAAACGAGGGTTATGGGCCGTAAAATGGTTTAAAACAATTTCATATCATATAATACATTTTCAAATTGCTATACCACATGATACCTTTTCAAATCGCCATGTCACATAATAACTTCTTAAAATGCTATATCTCAATATCCCTTTTGTACGGGCACTTTGGTCAATTCCCCGTAGTACCACTGATGGAAAATTTTGAAATCTATGCCCATAGATAAGTGCTCTAGGTCAAAGGTGCCCTGTATGGTCAAATTCGCATAAGTTGAAGATAAAGGTCTCCCCCTAACTCTGTCCAATATTTTCTGATAAAGTCAAATATAGCAACATTACATAAATGAAGTTTTTGTTTCATGGCCCTAGGCTCTGGTGTGAATGAAAGACGAGGATATATCTAGAGCCCATTTGAAGCTGAGGAGGTCAACCCTCCGCTTTGGGTAAGGGTCCTACTCAAGGAACAGCCTCCCTGGGTAGGTTGTCCAAAGCCCAAAGAAGGAATAAATTTGAATTTCAGTAAATACCAATACAGAGAATGTGCTGGTAGCCACATGGAAAAGGAATTAATGAAGCACAAGAAATTAGTAATGCAGTTTTGTAGACTGGTGATTTAAGGTGATTGTCTCTTTACAGACCATCCTCAATCCAAGATATAAATTAAAGTTGATTACTCAACAATTAGATAGCTGAGAATGCCTTCCCCTAAAAACCATTCTTCATTAGGTTCCATAATAGACCAAATGCTGTTTAACTGGATATTTCACAATCACAAGCTAAACATAGCAGATAAGTTGGAAAGGTTTGGCACTAGATCTAATATAATGATGGCATTAAATCTGGAATTGTAATCCAGCTTTATTTATCCGGCTTCCCCAAAAAAGAAGGGTGGGGAGGGATGGGGGTGATGGTAATGAACTCAGACTAGAAGACAGATGTGGATTGTATGATATCAAGTGTGAGAATGGAAACTGGACAAATAAAATCACTAAAAATTGATAAAACTCTCATGATGAAGGGATTGACCAAATTTATCAGAAGAGATCATGAAAAAGAGAACAAGGTTGGAATGGATCATAAATTCCCCACAAGTGAACACACACACACACACACACACACACACACACACACACACACACACACACACACACACACACACAAAAAACAAAAAAAAAAAAAAAAAAAAACCCCGGCTGTATGTCGTAAAGAAGATACAGGATCAAATATCACATAAGAATAAGTGGTCAAATGGCAATGGCGTTATAGTGGAAATGAGGGAAAAACATGATTTTGGGAGTTTCAAGATGAATGGAAGAAAAGAAGGTAAAAGCTATCGCTCACATGACAGACCTAGCTGTCTATTACGTATTTGAGAAATGGCAATTCCAAGCAATCAAAAGATCGTTGATTATCATGGTGTCCATGTAAAGTTAGTATGCAATACATACCTTTCAATAGTGCCAAAGCAAGGACCTCAAAAAGTGATGCCCCTATTATGGAGAAAAGAATGAAGACCTGCATATGCAGAAGAAAATCAGCATAAAATCTTGTTCATTTAGGGATCTCAAGTATTCCTTCATCTAACTCCAATTACAACAAATATTGGGACAGACAAAAAAATCAAAATAATCACACGTTTTCCTAGGACCAACAACATTCCTATGAGAAATTCAAAAGCACTTGCAAAGCTTGCAAAAGAAGAGATTTGCTCACTTTGGGCATATCAATGTAAGCCCTAGATTTTGAACTTTAGCCATTTACCAAAAGGGGTTAAACTAGGTACAAGAAACTATTAAAAGGTTGAACTCCCCCTTCTACAATACAAGTATAAATCATATTATAGAGCAAAATGAGGTCTAGGTTGTCCATTATTATCCATAGTAACAGGATTACTGAAACGATCTGTTGAATGTCCAGACTCAGGTACAAATGACCTCTTCCCATTAAGTTATCAGCAGCAGCTGCTAGTCCACAGGAACCTGCCACCTTAGGCAGGGCCAATTCAAACCAAACCAAAGAACTGGGTAGATGTGGACTGCATTAAAAAGGCCTTCATAAAAAGTTCACAGGAATAACTCCTGAAGTGCTACAAGTTCAAATACACATCTCTTCTCTATCATCCGTGCAAATAAGAACTTGCTGGTAATTATAGTAAAGATCTGTACTCCACGGACTGCCTTTCAGTTCAACTTGCCCTAAAAGTAATATTCCACATGTGTTTCCCTCCCAACTAATTCAGAACATTCATTTTGCAAAGTTTTTGTTTTTCTGCTGAAAAAGCACTTCACAAAGACTTTCTTCTACTACTCTATACAAATCTGAGACCTACACTGTCAACAGCACCTCCCCACCACATATCTATTCACTCAAACTTTAAAACAGGCCTCGCTTTTGAAAACCTTCCCCAACAAACATGAATCATTCCCACCTTTAGAACGGACCCACACACTCGATAGCATAAATGATTTTGGGTATGATTATCAAGATCTAAGGAACAAGAAGGGAATGACCAATTGAGGTGAACCACAGATCATCACCCATGTGGGAGGAGACCCACCATGGCCAAACCCTAATTGGGCCAGAGCCATGGTGGCCGACCACCACTAAGGGTCCATCCATGATAGCCGGACCCTACAAGGCTTTGGACACATTATTTAGGGTTTTTATGATTGATTTAAAAGAGGGTTTTGACTAAAAGAGATGAATTGATATCCATTCCTGACTGAATTTGATCTATACCATAAGTTTAATGCATTGATTGAAATTGCTTTATCATTCCTAGACTATAATTACTCTCTTTTGATGCAAATAATCATATGATGAATGATGAATGGTTTGAGTCAAGACCTGATTTTAGATTTTACTATGAATTTGGGAACCCCAGATTGGGTTGGTGATGCAAGCCCTAAGGCTTGCATAGGGGTGCCGAAGCACATGTCCAAAGACACTTCAAATCGTCAAAAGACTTCAACACATGAAAACGCACCTTTCAGGGATAAAACCCAATTCTATTAATCAATCCAAGTATGAGAATCTCTTCTCTACAATGCTATAAATATAATAAAAGCAAACTTAATGCCTAAGCAAACCCTAAGCTATTAATAGAAACTTCTCTAATAAAATGTAATTAGAAATCTACTAATAAAAATAATATAATCCTAATCTAACTTGAAGAGGGACCACTTATGGAGCCTAAACTGCATCATCCTCCGGGGGTTGAAAGAAGAGTTCGTCCGCGAACTCAAGTCTGCTTTAGATTGCCTCTGTAAATGTGGTGAACATGAAGGACTTCCTTTGTTGCAACTTTCTAGAAATTCTTCTTCGGCAGTACGAGTTTCGAGGGAGGAAGAGTAACATGCTTTCCACCATGCATAAATGCACATGTATTGTCACGCATACCATGAGTTCCATTTTTGTTATACATCTATGGACGGCCCAATAAGATATCACCACTATTCATAGGTAGCACATCACACCAAATTGTATCTTTATAAGTCTAATCAATGACAAAGTAACTATGAAAGTATGTCGAACATAAGCTTGATCGCCTATCATCAGCCATTTGACAAAATAAGGGCGATTGTACTAGTAAACTCTCAACTTGAGGCGATCAACAAGAGCTTGAGTGATGAGATTTTCGCAACTTTCTCTATCAACAACAACTGCACAATGCTATCCAAGAATTGTCCCCATGAAACGGAAGATATTTTTCCTCAACCATTTCTTTTCAACAATGGGTGAGCCTCGTTGATGACCATGAGAGCTTCACCATCTATCTCCTTCATACTCTACTGCTTCCTTTGTTTCTTCATTATCCGGAAGATCATCCTGTACGATTGTTTCATCATGTACTCCTTCCATTAGGTTCACTCGTTTGAGACATTCAAAGGAGTAATGTCCTTTTTGTTTATAATGAAAACATGTGACCTTATTATGATCTTCAGGCTTAGAGACAATTTTCCCTGGCGAACCACTAGATTTAGCATCTTGGAAAGAGGAAATCATTTGCGGAGCCCATTTGGATGCATTAAATTTTTGTACTTGATGATTTGCATTTCCCTCGGCTTTGACAACATATTAAATGAGTTCATCGATATTATCAAAATTTTGAAATGCGAGGATATGCTAAATGCTTATTCTCAGCCCATTGAAAAATCTATCAACAACAACATCATCATCTTCATTCAAACCACAATAAGCTTACAAAGTCAAGAATTCTTCAGAGTATTCAACAACTAACTTAATTCGTTGTTTCAAGTTTTGACAGCTTGAACGCAAATCTCTAACATAGTCAACAAAGAGGAATTTTTGTTTCAAAGTATTATTCGTCTCATTCTATGTTTCAATGGGGTCCATATTCTGAAACCTCGTTTTTCGTTGTAATTCAGCCCACCATGTTGCAGCATAATTACAGAATCTAATGGCACTCAATGTAACTTTATAGCCCTCCATCATTGGCTTGTATGGAAAAATATTCTCCACACACACTAACCAATCAATGAATTCAACAGGTTACAATTTTCCGTCATATTCGGGAATCACAAATTTAATTCCTAAATCTCGATCAGGATTATTAATTGGTTGATCTTGTTGATTCAAAATATTTTCACTATCAGCCCGGTTGTGATTTATATGCTAATTATTTCTAAAGTTGTCACCCTAGTATCCAGTTGTTGTTGGTGGTTTACATGTTGTTAACTGTGGCAGTTAAACCTCTAATGGTACCAACCAAATCTCCAATTGAAGAAGAAGAAGATTCCAACTCAACTTGCCTCTTAGAAGGCATTTTTTTTTAACGCAAAATTTAAACCTGACTGACCTGATATGTAGATCTGCTCTCCACTAACAAACTTGCGAAAACGAATCAAAAATCTGACCTTGGATGGCTCTAAAATTGCAAAAACAAATTCTGACCTCGATTTTTTTAATGTAGACTACTTACGCTGATGGGTAATGATGTTAGCAGTAATGTTGTTGCTAACTGTAGATTGCAGATGGGCCAGGAGTTTACCCAAATTGAAAACCAGGCCGAATAACCAATTGCACAATTGGTTTAGTTGAGCATATGTCTGATGTCATCTGGGCCCCAGCAGCCCTTCTTCAAATTAGATTAGGATTATTATTAGTAGATTTCTAATTAACTTGTTATTAGGAAAATTTTCATTACCAACGTAGAGTTTTCTTACACATTAAGTTTGCTTTTACTATGTATATGGCATTGTAGAGAAGAGATTCTCATATTTGATTGATTAATAAAATTGGGTTTTCCCAAAGAGGCATGTCCTCGTGTGTGTTAAAGTCATCCTGACGATTCGAAGTGTCCTTGGACACGTGCTTAGGCACCTCCACGCAAGCCCTAACCCTTGGGCTGCATCAATTTGGTATCAGAGATAATATCCATGTCGCTCCGATCACCCTTCGATCACCGATCAGAGACACCACTATCTCTTCCATCTCCTCCAACCCTTTCCGAACCCAATCTGTCATTCCCACCACTCCCTACACCCCAAACGACCACCACACCTATGAGCCCCATCTCCAACTTTCCAAACCTTTCAAAAATTCGTCCCGCCCCAAACCCTAATCGTCGACAACCGGCTCAAAACCTAATCATCAACAGGCCAGCCCCCATCTCACTGTCATGCCTCATACCACTACAAACCCACAACACTCCCACACCCCAGATCTATACCCCTTCCAGAACACATCACCCCATCATCTCGAAACCCCATCATCCTCTCCCCGACAAAACAACGGCTCACGCCCACCCTCTGTTCTTATAACAATAAAACTGGCCGAAACCCTAGACACCCAATCTCTTGCTGTTTCCGCCTTCATCCCTCCATCCCGGCCAAAAAAAAAAAAAAACCCGAACCCAGAGTATAAAATGGTGGGGAAAAGAAGCAGTAGAGAGAGGATCAACAGCCGAGAGAAAGAAGAAAACGTACCTAGACCACTTGCCATTGCTGCCATTGCTGATTGTCGTCGCCGATCAACCCATCTTTCACAGTCGGCCTCCTCCAGACGTCCACACCGCACGGCGTCGTTCCCCGCAGCAACGATCGTCTCCCTGCATCGCCGACCGCAACCTGTTGCTAGCCACTTGTCGTCGTCACCAAGCGGCAATAGTCCTATTCTTATATCCATCTTCTCGTCACGAAGAATGAGACAGAGAGTTGGGCCTGTGTTCTACTCCCGGTACATTTGGACTGTTTTTCCGGTTGGTGAGCCCATATACAAAACGGCCCGTAACTGCAGTTTGTCTCAGAAGAGTTCTGGTCAAATTTACATTTTGCATTTAATGGTCAGAATTTGTTCTTGCAATATCCAAATCAATTGCGCTCCAATTTCCAATCAGTCTTTACCAGCGTACTTCTGAAGAATAGATCTACACATCAGGTCAGTCATATTTACATTTTGCATTTAAAAAAAATGCCTCCTAAAAAGCAAGTGGATGTTGAATCTTCATCTTCTTCACTTCAAAATTTGGCTAGTGCCATTAGAGAATTATCTGCAAAAGTTGATGGCATGCACACCACCCTGCTACAATTGGACACTAGAATGACAAATTTGGAAAATAATCAGCGTGTGCATCACAACCGTGATGATGGTGCAAATATTCGGAATCAACAGGATCCACCAGTCAATAATCCTGATCAAGAATTAGGGATTAAAATTGTGATTCCTGAATATGATGGGAAATTGCAGCCCGCTGAATTCATAGATTGGTTAGTGTGCGTGGTGAATATTTTCGCACATAAGCCAATAACTGAGCACCATAAAATCACACTAATTGCCACTAGATTTCGTAATTATGCTGTAACTTGGTAGGCTGAATTGCAAAGAAAACAGAGAAATCAAAACATGGACCCAGTTGATACATGGACTGAGATGAAAAATATTTTGAAGCAAAAATTCCACCCTGTCAACTATGCAAGAAATCTACATTCCAGTTTTCCAAACTTGAAGCAAAGGTCCAAGACTGTTGTTGATTATTCTGAAGAATTTCTGACACTTCAAGCTCGTTGTGGCCTGAATGAAGATGATGATGTGGTAGTTGATAGATTTTCAATGGGTTGAGAATAGACATTCAGCATATCATTGCCTTCCAACATTTTGATAATGTTGATGAACTCGTCCAACATGCTATCAAAGCTGAGGGCATTGCCAATCATCAAGTCCAAAAATCCAAATGAGTTCCACCAAAGAATGCCTCTCTACAAGAAGCTAAATTCAATGGACAAAAATTTGCACGGACTAAAGGTCAAAATAAGATGATTTGTTTTGATTGTCAACAGCACGGGCATCGCGCAGCAGATTATCCAAAGCGAATACATCTGATTGAGATTGAAGGTGCTTATAAAAATATCCCAGATGATATTAAGGGTACAGACACTGATCCTAAGGAAAGTGACAACCCCAAGGATATTGACAATGAGGAACTTACTATAATAGATGCAGATACCAAAGGTGAAGCTCTTATTGTCCTCAAGGACGCTCCACCAACTGTTGAGAATAAGTGGTTGCGAAAAAATATCTTCCATTCTACGAGTAAGGTTCATGGACAACATTGCATAGTTGTTATTAATGGCAGAAGTTGTAAAAATCTCATCTCCCAAGCTCTTGTTGATCGCCTCCAATTGAAAGTTTATAAGCATAACCGTCCTTATTTTGTCAAGTGGCTAATGCATAGTGATCAAGAGCATGTTCAACATACTTGCAAAGTTACTTTTGCCATTGGTGAGACTTACAAAGATACAATTTGGTATGATGTGCTACCTATGGATAGTGGTGATCTCTTATTGGGCCGTCCATGGATGTATGACAAAAATGGGACTCATGGTATGCGCGACAACATCTATACATTCATGCATGGTGGACAACAAGTTACTCTTTATCCCGAAAAATTACAACCGCCAAAGAAGAATTCCTAGAAAGCTGCCACAAAGGAAGTCATTCATGTTCACCACATTTACAGAGGCAATCCGAAGCAGAATCGAGTTCGAGGACAAACTCTTCTTTCGACCGAGCAGGATGATGCAGTCTGGGCCCCAGCAGTCCTTCTTCAAATTAAATTATGATTATTATTAGTAGATTTCTAATTAACTTGTTATTAGGAAAGCTTCCATTACTAGCGTAGGGTTTTCTTACACATTAAGTTTGCTTTTACTATATATATGGCATTGTATAGAAGAGATTCTCATATTTGGTTGATTAATAGAATTGGGTTTTCCCAGAGAGGCGTGTCCTCGTATGTGTTGAAGTCGTCCTAACGATTCGAAATGTCCTTGGACACATGCTTAGGTACCTCCACGTAAGCCCTAACTCTTGGGCTGCATCAGTGTCCTCTGTCTCATGCGTTGTGCAAGAGGAGAAAAAACAAGATAGGACTTCCTATTCTTCTTCGACAAAGAAGATGTGAAGGAAAAGTGGCTTAGCCACCACTACGAACGGCGACCTGTCTTTGTCTCAGTGAGGTGCCAATAGCCACGCACAATGGAGATGGGCGCAAGCAGGCTGGCGACAAGAAGATGACGACAAGCGGTGATGGGCAGACGACTAGCAGGCAGCTGCGTCAATCCAGGTACGCTTCTCCCTCAGATCTCCTTCTTCTCAGTTCTTCTTCTCTTTTATTATTATTATTGTATATATATATATTTTTTTTAGGTGGGATGGGTCTTTACCTGATGGAGATGGAGGCGCTGGGCGTCAGGATTGGGTTTCAGCTAAGAAAGAGGGTAGGGTTGTGGGTTTGATTCGTCTAAGGGTTTCGAAAAGGAGGGAGGGCTATGGGTACTGGGGTTGAGAGAAAAGTGTGACTGGTTGGGGATTTGGCAAAGAACAATTGGAGAAGGGGCTGTGGTGGTGACGTCAAACGCAGGGACTAGGAGGCATGGTGGCCATCTGCTGTTTTGGGATTCAGTGATGAGGTGTGGGTTTTTTTTTTTCAGTTTCTGGAAGCGAGGGTTGATGGGGTTTGGGGGCTACGACAGTGGAGATAGGGGCAAGGAGATGGTAACGGTGAAGGATACGAAGATGAAGAAAGATGGAAGATGGAACCTAGCTTTGATACCAAACTGATACAGGCTCTAGGGTTAGAACTTGCGTAAGGGTACTAAAGCACGTGTCCAAAGAAACTTCGAATCGTCAAAAGACTTCAACACACAAGGATGCACCTCTCAGGAATACAATCCAATTCTATTAATCAATCCAAGTTTGAGAATCTCTTTTCTACAATGCCATATATTTATAATAAAAGAAAATTTAATGCCTAAGCAAACCCTAAGCTATTAATTGAAACTTCCGTAATAACAATGTAAATAGAAATCTACCAATAAAAATAATATAAGCCTAATCTAACTTGAAGAGGGACCACTTGTGGAGCTTAGACTGCAACAGTTGGTTATAATTAACAGTGAATGAATTCTGAATTTATTTTTTATGATTGAACTCTAATGTTGAACCATGATGAAATTTGAGTTAAATTGACCATTGCTCTCATCTATACCATCGTTGATGGTCCGAATTCAGATCTAGAACCTCCTCCACCTCCTCACTCACCATCAAACATTGTTCCCCAATCAGGTATTTCCTTTGATTTAGATCTTCCCGGTGCATTATGCACAGCAACCAGATCCTTACTACTCGACATCCTATTCATAAGGTTGTGTCTTATAGCCATTGGTCACCTATATATCAAACCTTTATTTTCAATCTAGCCACTGAATGTATACCTAAGCATGTGTCAAAGGCCTTGACTCATCCTAAGTCGTAGTGAAAAAAATGACTGCTCTGGAGAAAAACCATTTGTGGAACTTGACTATTCTTCCATATGGGAAACATACTATTGGGTGCAAATGGGTGTTCACATTAAAGTACAATCCTGGTGCTACAATAAATGGATAAAAAGCATGACTCGTTGCTACAGAATCAATCATATGGGGTTGATTATTTTGAAGCTTTTTCCCCTATAACTAAACTAACGTCTATGTGGGTGTTGTTATCCCTGGCAGTAAATTTTAATTGGTCGCTGTACCAACTAGATGCGAAAAATGCATTTCTTCATGGAGATTGGAAGGAAGAGGTGTATATGGATCCCCCACCTGGATTTATTACTACGGGATAGGAAGGCAAAGAATGTTTTATCAAAAAGTCCTCATATGAACTTAATCAGTACCCCCGCACCTAGTTTGAAAGATTTAGTAGAGTTTTGCTTAAGTTTGGGTTCCACAAGTGTTAAGTAGATCACAATGTCTCCATAAAAAGAACTATGAAGGTGATCATACTTGTCGTGTATGTTGATGACATAGTTGTCACTGGAAATGATGCTGATGAAATCTCACAACTAAAAGATTTTTTGAAGAAAGAGCTTGACATCAAGGACCTAGTTTTATTGAAATATTTCCTAGGAATTGAAGTTGCACGGTCCAACGCTAGAATTGCTATATCACAAAGGGATTATACTCTTGATCCATTTGCTGAAACTGGGAAGCTTGGTGTGAAGCCAATAGACACCCCAATCAGGTAAAATCACGGCCTCCATGAGAGCCACTTCCAAATAAGAGGATGTATCAAGGTTGCTTGGGAGGTGAAATTTATCTGACCATAACTAGACTAGACATTTCTTATGCTATCAGTTTGGTTAGTCAATCTATGCATGCTCTAAGAATTGGTCACCTTGTTGCACTACAAAGGATGATTCTCATATATTTAAAAGGGTCACCAGGTCAAGGACTTCTTTATAGATCTCATGGGCATGCTAAGGCCATGGCATACCAATGCTGATTGGGTTTGATCCTCGACAGATAGAAAGTCCACCATTGGATATTGCACAATGGTTAGAGGAAATCTAGTCTCTTAGAAAAGCAAAAAACAAGTTGTTACTGCAAAATCAAGTGTATAAGATAAGTATAGAGTTGTAACTCATGGATGTTGAGAGTTGCTATGGTTAAGAATGTTGTTGGAAGAGTGGAGTTTTAAAAAAGTTAGCCCCATGACTCTATATATGGATAGCATCTTTGCAATTAAACTTGTCAACAATCGTGTCTACTATGATCAAACAAAACATGTGCAAATCAATTGTCATTTTATTAGGGAAAAAATTGAAAAAGAGGATGCATTCCTTCTCCAAGTTCATATTGAAGATCAAGTAGCAGATTTTCTCACCAAGGCTGTAAAAAAAGTTGGGTTATTGTCAATAAAGCTAAGTTATATCATGTTTTGTTCAAGCTGGGCATTGTTAATATCTATGCACCAGCTTGAAGGAGACGTTAGAAGTTAGAGAAAAGGACTTATTTATAATATAAATATGTCAGGGGATCTTGGTGTAAATATTAGAATATTGAGGGGCTTTTTGTAATATGTAGAAAGCTAAAATTTATTGTAATATGTAGAAAGCTAAAATTTAATCATATTAAAATGGCCCTTGTAGGCTTGATCATTCTACTGCTTCCCTCTTAAATCTTCTTCTTTCTATTTCTTTTTCTTTTTCTTCCCATTTTCATTTTCCAAGAGATCCAATGTTGAAAACATAGATCTAATATAATCCAATCTAAGGTCTCAACTCATTAGTGTAAGTTGTTTGCAAATGATACAGTACTGGTGGATGAATCAAGAGATTGTATGAATGCAAAACTCGAGAGATGGAAAAAGACTTTAGAATCCAAAGCTTCAAAATAAATCAAACAAAAATATAATATATGGTTTACAACTTCATTGGGTATAGACAAAGAATTGCAACTATTGTAAAAATTAAAGCCCAGGAGATATCACAAGGAGATTCATTTTGTTACCTTGGCTCGATAATTAGTAAGGATGGGGAGATTGATGAAGATGTCGAGCATTTAGGGGTAACATTAATAGACGATAGAACTAGAGAAACTTGTTTGAGATGGGTTAGGCATGTCCAACTCAAGGCAGCAACAGTGGCGTAAGGAAAAGTCTGGCTACGTAGGTTGATCGCCTAACAAGAAAAAGGGGTAGGCCGAAAAGGACATAGATGGGGGTAGTAAAAATAGATCTGAAGAAGTGCAACTTATCTAGATAGAACAAAGTGGAGAAACAAAATCCATGTAGCTGAGCCCAACCTAGTTGGAACAAGGCTTTAATGATTATAATGGAGCTAGAGCAATAAATGATGCATTCAACACCTTGTTCAGTTTGCTTCTTCTGTGAAATTCATGAAACATATCATGAAAACCATTCATTAATCCCCAACACGCCATCAGTTTGGGTTGGTTAGGCCTCATCCCTATCAGCCCTCATCCCTAAAACTTAATCCAGTTCCCTTTTTTTTATCGGTAATCAGTTCCCTTTAATCCATATATCACATAATATTGCATAAATAACATTCTCCAAGGACACAGATCAATTTGACAATTACCTTAGTATGTCAACAAAGCAAAAATATTTAACTATATGGTTGACAAAGGAGAATAGTCTCCTGCGCCTGGTTTGCTTGGGAACCGGGAACCATGTGCCAAGGGCGTCCAACAGGTGGAACCCACAACATATAAAAAAATGCAAAGTCAGTACAAACCATTGACTGGATAAGAATTCGATGACAAACTCAATTCAAATTACAATATCAAGGATAATTTAGGACACAAACTTACCAAGTACTTGTTGGAGCCTATCTGTCTCTCAAATACTCTGAAGTAATACAGCAAATACAGCCCAAACATCATTTCTGGTGTAGATGAAAAGGCAAAAGCAGAAAGAATTAACCTCCACAGATGAAGCTTTATGAAGATATCCTGCCATTACAATGACAAAATTTAGCACATATGCTGTTCATCAGAACAGTATTCTCTGTATGACCATGGAAAAAAAAGATCTAGAGTGAATGGATAGGCAATCACGGCCAGAGATTTCATAAGGAGAAGTTGAGATGGGAGGACCTTATCTTCATGTTTGTTGACAATTCTAGAAGACATTCTGGTGGAATGGCTTTAAGTCATCTTCTAACTGCTATAAGTAACAAATGCTTTCATTCCAGCATCCCCTAGAAGAGGCAGGGGGACTGTTTCAGTTTCAACCAGTTTAGGGGCAGAATGATGGCGCACTAAAAGCCATCAAGGAAATGAATCACAGCAGCCTGTGAGGGAGGAGGTTGTTGGTTAATCTAGCTTCCTATGGGTGGTCTTAGAGGAAACACACAGGATTCCAGGAAGATGGAGAATACCCTTAATCTAGATTCTGAGAATGGAAAGCTCTCACGCCAAAATATCAAGGGCCGTGTAGAAAGACTCACTTCTCTTGTCGTGTTGAAGCACTCAAAAAATGGAAGTGGTATCAAACTCTTCTGTTGGAGAAGGAGATAGATGACGCCGTGGCTTACGAAAACCATTATGGCTCCAAAGTAGCTCTAAGTGACAGTCAGGGAGCAGGTGGAAGTGGATTGCCAGGGGAAGGTTCCATGTCAACTAGTCTAACAAGGCGAATCGTAGATTAGGAAAGTTCCCATTAAAATATTCAGGACTTCTATAGCTATGTGGATCCAATTTTGAGAAGTTCAAAAAGAAACATTTATGTGGAAGAGGCAGTATTTATCCATTGGTGGTCAGGTGACCTCAATCAATTCAGAATTGTTTAATCCTCTGGTTTACTGTACATATTTATTCAAACTGCTGCCGATGATAGCCAAAAGATTGGAGCGCATTTAAAGAAATTTCTTCACAAGGAGAACAATGATAAGAGGAAGAAATGCCCGATGAATTGGAGCGAGATGGTGAAGCATAAATATCCTAGAGGTTTGGGGATTGGGGCTTAGCAAAGAGAAACTGGGATTTGTTTTCAAGGTGGTAATGGATGTATGGGGAAGAGAAAGAAGCTTTATGGGGAACAATTATCTCTTCCAAGTACGGTAAGGATGAGAGGGGTTGGTATCCTGAGGCAAGTTGTTAGAGAGTCATTTTGGGTCGCAGGAGGAGTCAAGTGAGTTTGGGGAGGTTTCTTATAATGGAGTGGGTTTCAGGGTTGAGGTCAAAGCTAAAGTTCAATGTTTTGTTCAATAAAAGGGTGGGAGAGAGTCCTTGTTTAGGCTGTTTCTCTGGTAGTTCAAACCAGTGTCCAGAATAATGTCTATTGTAAAGGATTGTTACGAGTGGTTGGGGAATAACAGAATAAGTTCTCATGGGGGATCCCAGTCAGAAGGTAGTTGTCTGAGGGGATATTTTTAGTGTGAGAAGTGTCCCTGTTTACTTCATTATCTAACTTTCTTCTTACAAGGAAGATGAAATGTCAAGATTTGGAAGCCATGCCTTTCTTGGAAGTTTTTCTCCAAGTTTTTTCATAAGGTCATAGCTCCCACCCTCCCTGCTGATCTCTTTGCCCACAGGTCCAACTCCACTTAAAGTGGACAACTTATTTGCTAGGTGGTGTCAAACTATGAACAATGCACTAGAACAGGAATGGTTGGAAATTCTATAATGGACCACTATTCATTGTGCTGGAGGAGAAGATGCCAGTACCGCACCTGTTCTTATTTTGTGATTTCTATCATTAGATTTGGAGCCATTTCTTGAGGATTTTATCCCTTAGGGAGTCTGCTGCTTCTTGGTTTGCAGGCCCTTTCTTCAGGAATGGCTTCATCCTCTAGAAGATTCTCCCTTTGCCATTTTATGGTCCATCTCAAACAGAGAAATGATTGAATTCTCAAAGCCTCTTCAAAATCCATTCAAACTATTATCTCATCTGTGAAGCTCGAGGCTGGTAAGTGGGCCCAATTAAGGAAGAATTTTGAGGGCTAAAGTTGGTAAATATTGTGTTTAATTGGGAAGCATTCATAAGAGGTGGAGATAGAAGAATTCTTAGTCACTATTGAGGCGTAAAAATTTAAAATGGACGACGCAACAAAGGCTAATCCTGGTGCAGTAGGAATATGGGGAATTCTTAATAATGCTAGTGAAGAGGTTATGATGGCATTTCCTTCACCATTAAGGGTAAAGGATTCAAGTGAGGCTGCAATGGTCGCCACTAATCAAGTCTTAAAGATTTTTAAGCCATTTTACTTGTGAAGCTTATTGTGGAAAGCAACTCTTATAATGCAGTCGCCAGGGTTTCTTTTCAAGCTGGGAGCCTGTAAGGGTTTAAGGTTAGGGTGACTTACATCAAAATCTCCTTCATTGTAGCAGGTAGATTTTCAACAGATTAGTAGAGAAGCAAACCAATTGGCAGATTCCCTAGAAAAGCAAGGGTTGACACGATATCTTCTTTGGTTGGGCCTTTGTCATCATTGCTCATTGTTGTGTTTGTTTTGTCAGTTCTGAGGCCCCTAGTGGATCAGGAGGTCGACAACATCTCTTCTTTTAAAGGCCTTTGTCACAATTGCCTTGTTGTTGTTTGTTCTAATTTCTGTAGATTTCAGATTGTAGGGATAGTAATATTGAGTATTCTGACCTATTATATAAATACCTCCTATGTTTCTTTGAGTATTCTGACCTATGATATAAATACCTTCTATGTTTCTTTCTATGCCAAAAAAAAAAAAAAATGCTTTCCATTATTTAAGAAAACAGTATTCTAATTACACTAAAAATTCAAGATAGCCATCCATTTCAGCGCATTAATATTCCACAAGTAACAATTAATTACAGACCATTTTTTATTGAATGGTAAATTAAGAAAAGATTTCTACGAGAAGAGTCACGCCATGCAATTGATAGAGGTTCACCATAGAACATATATAGGTCAACAGGTCGCTTAAATATTAGAAAATGTGAGGTCCATTCAATTACAAATTATTGGACATGAAAAATAAAATTATCAAGTGGAAATGCATAATATAGAAAATAAATAAGGAAAACAATATGCAAACTCATTACAGGAGAGATTGTAAGGTAGTGTTTGGATGTCTGCAGAACAACGGAAGTTTTAATGGAGCATGGTGTCATAGATTCATATCATCATCACCATCAAAGCCTAGTCCCAACAATGTTGGGGTTGGCTATGTCATAGATTCACATGTTTCAGCAAAAGTGTGATGTTTGTCCAATCTCCAATGCTTGCAAATGAAGAGAGAAACTAAGTGGTAAGAATAGACAATCTGACCCTTCCTATTATCATGTCATGAAACAATTTGCACCTTCAACAGCATAATTACAAATCTCCATGACTTGAAAGAAATGAAGAACTTTCTTTTCCCACTGACAACAATGACCACAAAAAGGAGCCAATAAATTCAGGGCATGGTTCGAAATCCTCTGATGATAGGAACTGGATCTGTTCCAAAACCTTCAGATCTGATTCAAAAACTTTTGGTTCTAGTTTTGGAACACTGGTTTGGAGTCCCCTGTAACTACATTTGATTTCTGGACTGGCAGGGAAACCAGACATCTCATATGTGTGTGATTTTGCTTCTTGTGAACTGTTTCCCTGGATCTAGTTCACCTTGAAGGTCTGGAAATCTTAATGAACTGGAACTATGAACTGGGTGACCGAAAAATAAATTAAATGAACTTACTGGCAATGAATTGGTGAACTACGACTTATTTTGATTCTAACTACAACCCGAATACAAATTAATCGATCTGTGAAACTAGCTAATGTGTTGAACACCTTGATGGACACTAAACTGTAAGCCCAATCAATGAAACAAGCCCCACCGTAAAACAGGTGAAGCATTGCCACCATCATCATTATAATCATCTACACCCTACCCCATCAATGTTGAGTTGGGTTTGAGAGATTACTAATAAACAATCCATTGCTCACACCATAGTCAATCCTCAGTGGGGCTCACCAGATGAATGATCTGGAGAACTGAAAGGAGGGTTCCTCGAGTGCACAAGTAGGGATGAATTACTGTCACAAGAATCTGTTTCCCCTTCAAAATTACCCACACTTACACAAACACACAGCCGACGCTCACATTCTAACCTAAAGCTACCAACAGAAAAATCAACGCTAAACCATTAAGATACAGATGAAATCAAGTGCATGATTAGCAAAACTGAACAATTAATGAATTTACAGAGCTCAAAATCTTCAACAAAATCAAACCCCACAAAAAACCCACTTCCAATTACATTTCAGCAAATTGAATTCATGGACCACTGGACGCAGAATCACCCCAAACATATAAAAAAAAATTACAAATCAATGCGAAGAGATATTGAAAACAGCCAAAGAAAAACCGATACAGCTCCAAAGAAAGAACTAAAAGAAACCCACTTCTAAAAACCAAAAAATATGAGAACCCACATCACAAAAAGGTCAAAAGGTGGGGAGTAGATACCTGATATGAGAATCCGAGGGCTGAGGACGAACGGCCTTGAATCCCGACGAAGATGGTGAAAAGGGCGCTCGTCACAACGAATGCTTTCGTAACAGGAGCATTGTCTGTATGAAATGAATGAATAAAAAAAATCACATTTTCATCCATAGATTGAAAAAAATTGAGAAAAATGTGGATGAGAAAAGAATATATGAATGTTGGTGAGGATTTATCAAGAATAGATGCGTACGAAAACCAGATGGGCCACCATTCATTTTCGAGGCGGAGGAAGCAACGCCAACCTTCCTCCACTCCTTTCAAAACACAGGAGACGAGACCAGACAGGAAAGTCTGAACTCGTAGAATAGAATACACAGCGCCAGTGACCAGAAATGTGCTCGCGCAATTTGGGAATGAGGTAGACTCGGGGTTTTATGCTTGGCGGCCAACGCGAGGCCGGGGTGTACGGATTCAACCTCCAATTTGACGCGAGGGATAACTTTTTGAGTGCTCGGCATTCCGAGTTTCAGCTCGGCATTCCGAGTTTCAGCATCTACACGGATAATCATATTTTCTCTTTACATATAATTAAAATTTTAAAAAATTATTTTTTTTTCTCTTAACACACCCTATCCCTAAAATGCTCAAATCCCTCATTTCTCCTCTCTTTACACGCATTCAACCTAAATCCCTCTTTTCTCTTCTCTTTATAGACTATCTTCTTCTCTCTACGACAACTCTCTTTTTTCCTCTTTTCTCCTTCAACATTCTTCTTTCTTTCACTTCTTATTTTTTCATTGCACTAAGATCGTCTTACATTGCAAGGTAAGTTTTCCTATTCATTCTCTCTTCTTATTTACTTTTGTGTCTTAAAAGTATTTTTGGTTTTGTGAATCCATTAATGGTAAAAATTGGTTGAGTTGTAATCTACACCTTATGAGACTATTTTTGAGGTTGTGGGTTATGATCATCATCATATGATACCTCTGTTTCTTGACTCTGAAGTTGTGGGTTGTGATCATCTCGGACCTGTTCGGCCTTCCAGGGTCGAACGGAACCCATATGTTCGGCCTAGCAGTTCGGCGTTGGAGGGCGGAACAGATCTAGTATGTTCGGTCATCCATGATCGAACAGACTGGATCTGTTCAGCCATAGAGGGCCGAACAATTTTTTTCCTTTTTTTTTAAAAAAAGAGATTAATGCATTACTTCTCATTCACAGATATGGACCGACTTAATTCTTCAAGATTAAGACCTACAGCCTCTAATAGGAGGCGTCGCCATAGGGTGGAAGAACCTGAAATTGAAGAACATTTATCTTTTGAAGACAATAACCAACAAGAAAAGGAGGTTACAATTGGGCCTACTAATCAAAGTTTAATGAAGAATTTCCACACTCATGTTGCCTATTTCCTGTGGAAGGGTGAAGTGTGTTTTTAGTAAACATATTTTTTTTAAGAATAATCTATTTGTTGAATGAGGGATAGCTAATTAGAAATTTATATTTGAATGCAGGATCGCGGAACGTTGAAATGCCAAGTCATGAGCAAAAACTAGATTTGTGGCCATTAAATGATAGTGAGCATTTTAACCAGCTAGTGAAAGATTCTATGTTGTCTCCATTGATTGAATGTTCTTACCGGATGGTGAACAAGACCATGGTGTCCAGTTTTGTTGAAAGGTGGCACCTTGAAATAAACTCCTTCCACATACCATTCGGTGAGATGACAATCACCATCGACGATGTTTCATGCATATTGAAGATTCCCATTATTGGTTCTCCTACAACGAATTTAAAGAAATTAACATACCCCGACGCCATAGATCTTGTCGTTGATGCATTGGGAGTCTCTACTGATGAAGCAAGAGAAGAACTGTACAGTCAAAGAGGCCAATCGCTAAAATTAGAATGGCTTAAAGAAAATTTTGCTGAAGTGAATGATAATGCTGGAGAGGATGGTGTTGACTGTACAGTCATGGCTTACCTTCTTTATTTACTTGGCTATACGCTCTTTGCTGACAAGATTAGGACAAAAGTTTCATGCGTATATTTGAAGATATTAAGGGATTTAGAAAATGTACAAAAGTATGCATGGGGCGCCGGTGCACTAGCATATTTGTACAGTTAGTTGGGCTTAGCAAGCCAAAATGAGGTCAAATAAATGGCTGGATACTTGACGTTTCTTGAAGCATAGGTATACGAGCACTTTGAAACATCAGCTCCAACTGCCAACGTATCATACTCAGTGAGGCAACCTTTGTACAATGCATTGGATTCCTCGTAGGGAGACCAGTTCGGCTTTACAAAGTTTGTGAGAGAAACTAAACTTCTTAAGCATTGATAAGGTAAATCACTCTTTAATTGATCATATAATGTCATTCTATGATGATTCAATTTATTTATAATGATTCTCATGGTGCAGGTTACATGGGAGCCTTATCTTTCTTCTAGGCGAGATCATTCCTTCCATCAAATTGCCTTCTACTGTGGATGCCTAACGCATGTAGATATTGTAGAGCCCTACCATCCAGATAGGTTCTTTGGCAATTTGGTCCGGTCCAAACAATTCCCATGGCACCTTTAGAGCCGGTCCGTGGTTTGAAGGGTAATACAACAACATCAATCAATGCATCAGTCCGAGTTTATGATTAAATATAGTATTAGTGGCATAATCACTTACTGGCCTAAGTAAACTGGAGTACACCTGTCTGTCGTACTTGGGATTGCGCACCAAATTACATTGATTGGTACACTACTGTGTCATGGAGAACATTAATAAACCCCGAAATACAGTCTGGTTTTCGTCAAAGTGAGCCAGAACCACAAGCATATAATATAATCGATTATGAATTGCGCAACAAAAATGCTCTTCAAATTTACGAAGGAATTGAGGCAAGGGTTGAAGAAGCATTCGCACAAGATAGGCATAGTTTGTATCAAGATGTTAGAAATATGGCCCGGCTTTGCCCGGACTTACTATTAAGGAAAAGGGTGAATCAAGAAGAGATCACCATATGACATTACATGCTTACCCTAATTGGTTTAGATAAGAGAGATGAATTTTTTTCATTTGGTGTCCAATTCACTTTTCATGTCATGAATTATATGTAATGAACTACGATATAATGAACCATTTAAGTTAATAAAATTTGTCGTCTTTGTGCAACATGATATTCAATTACATCAAGTTTATAAACTTTACATTTTCATTCCAAATCAATACTTTCACATGTAGTTACATTAGGATTAACAAGTTCTCTAAATCGCTTGATGCGATCTGTATATGCAGTTTCCCATCTACTCGTACAAGAATGATGGAATTCTCACCACTTATTCGCAATTGGTCGTGTTGGATGATCGGTTACCAGGAAAACCTAAAAGAATAGACACAAACATTAGAATAAAGAAGAAGATGACAAATATAATGAAATATACTAAGGTGTAGTAGTTATATCGTATCTGAACAAAATGACAACTGCGAACAAAACCTATAGCTATCTCTCTCCTATTAGAAATAGGCACAAGAGTTGACCTTAGAGATAGAAAAGTAAGGCACTATTCATTGCTCAAGTGATATAAAACCAAACTATAACGAGATGCTATAAGATGACCCATATCAGGCATAGTCATCCAATGATCATATGGTGGGTGATCTACATAGTATGATAATGATGCTATTAGATCTTCAAATCTGTTTTCTACTCCATACAGTGTCCTATAATGATCCACATTTGCAATAAGCTCTCCTACAAGCTCTCTTCGGACCTGTTACCAACTTTATTCATTGAAACCAAGTAATCTTGTAATAGCTCTAAATCCACAATTACTATCAACTGCCACGTCTTCGACAATGCTTATATAAGGCCTTATTCATTGTTGGAATTAATCATGACAGGACGAAGTCTTCGAGCTATTCGATCTTGTTCGAACTGGTAGCTTTCTAACATTTACTTTCTTCTTTGCTTTGGTCTTGGAGTCCACCACTTCTGTGGATATAAGACTATAACTATCCTATGCAGATGGGACCAACTCAAAAGCACTTGGGCACATTTAGTCGATGTATCATGTTTCAATGGAGGGCTACTCCGCGTCTTTAACTTCACTTGTGGTTCTTGTAAAAATGTAGTGGAAGGCTTAAATATCTTTCGTAATTTCTTCAACACTTGCATTTTATGAGGAAAATTAGAAGCTTTGAACATTGATTGAATATAAGACAACTCCGCCATCAAATCTATGTCCGTAGTTCGATCATTGGTTGTACGAGTAGGCATTATATCAAGCTTAGACCAATGAGGATGTATGCATTGGAAAGGAATCGGCCGACCTTCAATCATATACTCCGCAATATCATGAGCACAAGGTAAACCATGTATACACTTATAAAGCACTTACAGGCCTTTTTATCAATTCAACAACATTTGCTCTTTTACTTTCCATTAATATTTTGTCCAATGCATTCTTTGATATGTTCCCACGTAGCTCTTTGAATTCCTTCGGCTTGAAGTTGCGTTGGACAAGTGTTTTACTTTTTTCAAATGATGCTTTAATACCTGTGTATTGCAATTCAAGCAAACTATAAATCTTTGCCCAATTTGATTCAAAATTTCCTTGACTAGATTGGAGGTGTCTTTTCAATTGTGTATGCGAACTCTCTACCCTGTAAAGAAGAGAATGTTAGAAAACGTTTATAATTCATAATGTTAGAAAACTTATCAACTATACCTACTCGACGTAGTATTGCCAAAATATATATAATTGTCCATCCACACTGAGATAAATCTTTTCTTGTATGGGTCAAGCCAGCTGGATTTGACATATTTAAGTGCCATTGGATATGTACTGAAGTTTTCATTTTGCTTTATTAATTGTTCGATGTACTCTTCTTCCGTTGATGAATTTGTCAACATATTTCAATGCATAATAAATTTGTTCCAACTTTTCTTTGTTTTGAACAACTTCTTGCATTTAACAAGTACATATTTATTGATGTATCATTTGCATAATAAATGTGTAGCATTTAGAAAGACTTTACTAATCACATTTATCGGTGCCAATTCTTTGTCTGTCACAATAATATACGAATAAACACCTTCCCCAATTACAGAACGCAAATACTTACATATAGTTGTCTTAACATTCAGCTTTCATATATGCAAAACATATAGAGAACGTCATGTCTACAGACGTTACGCTAAAGAGAACGTCATGTCTACAGACGTTACGCTAACAACTTCCAGTAGAGGCAAGTGATACCGATTGGTCTTGTAAGTGCAATCCATTATCAATATGTGCGGAAATACATGTAACAAGTCAAATACTGGTTGGGTGCGTCCAAAAAAGATCCTTTACAATGTCAAAATTCTCATAATTTCTATATCATTCAATGTAATTATACTCTGCCAACTTCCCTAATAGAAGTTGCATTTGACTTCTCCTGCCTCGCTCAATGACTTTATGCCTATGCCGTGCATTGTAAATTGCCTACATTGTTGTCACATTAAGTTCACTTCTTCGTTTCAAGGCAATTAAAATCTTTTTTTGTTTGACCATACTGATAGACATATCAACTAACAACTTTGTTTCCTCTTCTGATACTCTACTTGCATATGAATGACTTTCTAGATATTGTGCCGCAGAATAGTTATGCACACCACAAAGAACTTTTAACATCCAATCATCATTTGTTTCTAATTTTTTACCCTTCAATGAAAATGGGCATCCACATTTCTTTATGCCTATTTGCTTGATCTTCTTCTTAACAGGCTCCTCATTAGTGATCTTCTTTGTATTATAATGTCCATTTCTCTCACATGCAAGCAATACTC
This sequence comes from Sextonia rubra, assembly GCA_037013555.1. Classification (NCBI taxonomy): domain Eukaryota; kingdom Viridiplantae; phylum Streptophyta; class Magnoliopsida; order Laurales; family Lauraceae; genus Sextonia; species Sextonia rubra. Next base: position 80,645,996 of record JASUAD010000001.1, read on the forward strand.
TAGGTTTTACTCCAACCTTAGCTGCATTAGAAACTTTAATAATAATGGCAAAGCCATTTCTCCTTCCAATAGTACGAGCCCAATCGATCATTGCCTCACTACTATGAAAGATCTACAAATGCAAAACTTAAAAAAAAAAGTTTAGTAAATAAACTTTTAGAATAATGTTTACAAAGTGTTTTGGTAAAAACTATGACGAATCGTCCTTACCTCATGAGTAGTAAACTCGTTCGTATAATCCTTAATGCATTCAGAACCTACATCACTTTCTTTTGTAGAGCTTGTGGAACAAATGAATCGCAAAAAAAAAAAAAAAAAAAACCAAAAAAAAAATTAATGTTTATGTTCTGTTCAGTCATGAGTGGCCGAACAGAATAGCTATGTTTGGCCATGAGTGGCCGAACATATCTTTTATATTCGGACTTGGAAGTCCAAACATGAGGCAGACGAAAACATTTTGACTTAATACAAAAATTGTAAAAACTAACCAAAATCATAGTACACTAACCTTGCCATTCATTTGGGGAGTATAAACCACCAAATCCTTGTTCATTTTATTCTCCATTGCACCTTTTGATTAGTAATATCCTTATCCAAGTAAGTTGGAAGAATAATAAGCTGTGAGTGAGTGGTGGGGGAAGAAGATAGAGGGAAAAGGTGTAGAAAGACTATGGAGAAAGAAGAGATGATGAGACGCTTTGAATGTGGAGGAAGAAATATGAACATCATATGATCATTGTGTGTGAAGAGAAGAAATTCTGTGCATTTTGGAAGGAATTGGGTAATTTTGTAATTTTATACAAGGGTAAAATTGGATTAAAAAATACAATAAAATGATGTGTTAGCAAAGACATTTTTGTGTTTAAATAGTAGCCTTCTTAAAAAAAATAAAATAATACCCCCTGTAAAAATACCAAAATGACCCCACCCTCCTCTTTCCTCTCCCATTTTCCTCCTCACCCTCCCCTGTGCTGCTCCTCCCTCTCCCACCCCTTCTCTTTAGCCAATGACTACTAGGGGAAAGGGAGGGAGCAAAGAAAGAGGGGTAAAGAAGGAAGGGGTGGGGGAGAGCGGAGAGAGGGAGAGGGAGAGAACAGAGAGGGAGTGTCACAACATGAGCCCAGAAATCGGGGGTTAGCGAAAAGTCAAACCAGTGACACATGTACTCCTGTACACGTGCATCCGAACCCGGTCCAAATACACACACACAAGGGATCTAACACGTGCGAAGCAAGCGAACGTGGAAGCTGTAGATATCATAGCAAGCACAACAAAAGAGAACCAGCGGAAAACCAAAATGCGGAATGGGAAAGAGACGTAGATAACACACACAGATATAAAACCAAATACAAGACTGAGTACACACCAAAAATAATACAGAGTAACAAAGTTTGAAGTACAAAATACAAAATCTCCAAGGAACCAAAACACTGATGATATGTATGTACGCACTCGGCAGAAGTGATCAAGCCCACTCTGCCATACCGGAGGGTGTCTCTAGGTCCTGCCCTGCAGTCTCTTCGACCGCCGGGGAGCCGGACAAGGGATCTGTGCCTACAACACCACAGACAACTCAATGAATACAACGATCCAGCAATTATAAGTAACAAGGACAAAACACTCATAGTATCAAAGTGAATAATGATAGAAGATTAAATACAGAGTTTCATATTAGTATGCTAAGCAAATCGTGCATAGAAGTAAGGCATGATAAATGAATCAAAACATAGAAATACTGAATTAAGTGGCTACTATATTAACCATATTCTCTCACATAGAGAGCAGACAGAGCAGACAGATGAGAACACCACCAACCTGGCCATGGGTACAAGTGGGTCTCGGTTTCCTGGGTTCCGGAGTCCTAAGACAAAGCTACACTGCAGCGATACAGAGAACAGAGAACCAGGCCAGAGGTAACCCCGTCGGGCATCCTAGGGCTGAGGCTGAGTAGAGCCAGACTAATACCAATCAAATTAAATCCAAAAGAAGGGAGATTTTCTGCTTTGAACTCACCGACGGCAAAGGCCGGATCTTATCCTCACATATAAATCTCTGGGCAGAGCCACTTGGGAACACCCAGTGAATCAGAGATGTACAAAGCCAGAGGCATACAAAGCATAGCGTAAAATGAGTCAAAGCACGGCGTAGATCAAAGCATAGTACAGACCGAAGAATAAAACAAATATACAGAACAAAAGTAAAATGATCTCGTCATGCATAAACATAGATCAGTAGAACAGAGAGCAAAACTGTAAGCAATATGCAATGCATCTCAGATTAACACGGAATCAAGGGTAATTACAAGCCAGCTCAAATCTAGTTGTTCACTGTCACTAACCGTGCATGATGATGTAGTTTTAAGTTATTCGATGCACCGCTGCCATTAAAGTGTTGCAATGTAATCCTCACGTGCACCGAAGTCCCTTAAACCAACACCCATGAGGAGGTGCTTAACAGTAAACCAACGCTCACATGAATGAGTCACAGCCTAACAGACTATTCATGCGGTCCAAAGAATCCAATGGGCCGGTTTATATGTGTGGTTACCTGTATATAAGCCCTACAAGGTCATACCATTAGCCTAAGTTTAATTTCAACTTTTTCCAGCTCTTACGGCTTAGCCGTGGGTGACCTACGGCTTAGCCGTCGACAGCTTACGATCTAGATGTAATATGCACATTGGCTTAGCCATAGTTTCCTTCAGAGCACGGCTAAACTAGTCATCTTCCACTTCTGATTTGATACCTTTTACGGTTGAGCTACGGTGGAGTCCACGGCTTAGCCGTAACTTCACCGTAAGAGTATTGGAATCAGAAAGTTTCGACTGATCAGAGTGTTAATTCACGGCTAGGTCACGGTTAGCTTACGGCTCAGCCGTAGAACAATCTACGGTTCAGCCGTAGCCTAGCCGTAGTACAAAATTCAAAATTCGAGTCTCTGGAGTCTGAGCCGTACAACGTCACGGCTTAGCCATACAATACAGAAAACGACATTGAGATAGTTACAGAAACTGCAATTTCATATGCAAATGAAGCAAAACAAGCTCCAATGAAGCCAAAGTGATAGAATTAGGCTGTAGATCATGTCAAGCATGTAAGAACAAGAGAATCACAGCAATCAGCAATATACCCATATGTGTTATACATTCCTGTACTTATACTCGCCTCAAAGCTTTGTCAAACCACTGAAGGCAAGCTCCAATCCAACTAAAACTCAAGCAAAGCAAAACAACAACACATGCAAGTATGAGAACACAGCAAGAGAGATGGAAAATCCAAATTAGAGAAGAGGAATTGAAGAACCCACTTACCTCAAAGCATAGACAAAGAGGAGGGAAAGAGAGAACCCAACACCAACCCAGAGAGGAAGAGAAGTGAAGAGGAGAGACTGAAGACGTGGAGCTCTCCCTGGTTTGAGCATGCACGTTGAAGGAAATGAGCAAGAATGAAGACATCTGGACTGACGACTCATATATATAGTTTTGGAGTTTAAAACAAAGTCCGATGGTTTAAGCTATTTACGATTTAAGTCACATGAGGGTCCAACTCCTCCAATTGACTCCGAATGGGTCTGAGACAGTTACGGAAAATAACGAGCTCAACAAAATACACGTGCTGACACCAAGATGATGCAAATATGATGCATTCGAAGTAATTGCAAAATTACGAAAAAAGGCTTAGAACCTATCCTATCTCAGGTCAAAGGCTACTCAACTACCTATCCAAGATCCAAAACCAAACCTAAAAGAAATAAACAACACAAAAACACATTAATGAGCCACTAAACCGGCTCAAAGGGGATCGGACTGTTACATCCTCCCCTACTAGGAATCATTCCGTCTTCGGAATGACCACCTACCTGAGCGAAGAGTTGGGGATACTGGCGTGCTAACTGCTCCTCTAGCTCCCATGTAGCCTCATCTAAACCGTGATGCTCCCACAATACCTTAACCCATTTGATAGTTCTGGTGCGGAGAATCTGTTCTCATGTACCAACGATGCGAAGCGGACACTCAACGTAAGTCGCATTAGGCTGAATCTAAATGTCATCGTATCGAATCACATGGCTCGGATCTGGCACGTACTTCCGGAGCATCGACACATGGAATACATCGTGGACTCCGGAGAACTCAACTGGAAGCGTCAAACGATAGGCTAAATCTCCAACTCGGCTCTTGACTTCAAACGGTCCCACATATCTCGGAGCTAACTTGCCCTTCTGACCAAACCGCACAGTGCCTTTTATCAGGGAAACTTTAAGGAGCACCCAATCTCCGACTTGGAATGCCAAAGGTCTCCTCCGAGTATCCGCGTAGCTCTTCTGCCTGGACCGAGCAACCTTCAGATTCTTTATCACTTTCTGCACTTTCTCAGTCATCTCAGCAATGATCGTCAGGCCATGGAAACTCCCCGTTCCTACCTCCTCCCAACACACTGGAGTCCTGCACTTGAGTCCGTATAGAGCCTCATAGGGAGCCATGCCAATGCTCTCATGGAAGCTGTTGTTGTAAGCAAACTCACACAATGCCAAATGCATATCCCATTCCTTCTCAAAGTTCAGCACGTTAGCTCGGAGCATATCCTCCAACGTCTGAATGGTACGCTCTGACTGTCCATCAATCTGGGGGTGGTATGCCGTACTAAAACTCAACTTCGTGCCCATAGCTACCTGAAATGCTCTCCAAAATGAGGACACAAAACGACTATCACGATCAGACACAATCGATACTGGGGTGCCATGCAATCTAACTATCTCGTCAACAAACTTCCTGGCCAGCTCTGTGAATGTCATCCCTTTCTTGAACGGAAGGAAATGTGCTGACTTTGTCAATCGGTCCACTATCACCCAGATCGCATTGTTCTTCCTACTGGTCGGCGGAAGTCTTGAGACGAAATCCATGGTAATGTGCTCCCACTTCCACTGCGGAATGTGTAATGGATGCAATGATCCTGGAGGTCGCTGATGATCAGCTTTCACTCTCTGACAGGTCAAACATCGTGCCATGAACCCTGCGATCTCCCGCTTCATATTGTTCCACCAAAACCTATCCTTCAAGTTCCGGTACATCTTAGTACTCCCTGGGTGTATCGCATAACGGGCATGGTGCGCATCTGTCATCAACTTTTCCTTCAGCTCATCTACAGCAAGAACACAAATCTACCCCTGAAGTACAAAGCTCCGTCTGCCAGACTGAAATCAGGTCGATCTGCAATTCGACCTCTGAAGGTCACCAGAAGGGAATCCTTAAACTGGCGGTCCTTGATCTACTGAATCACCTCAGGCTGAAACACTACGGTGGTAACTAACGTCACAAACTCATCCACCATCCGAACCTCAACAGGCTGATCACGCACAAGGACATAGAATCCTATCAATGCCTGGAGACTCTCTGTTCTCCTGTTGAGTGCATCTGCCACCACATTACCCTTGCCTGGATGGTACTTGATCGGGAAGTCGTAGTCTTTGATGAACTCTAACCATCTCCGCTGCCTCATATTCAGGTCATGTTGATTAAACAAGTACTGCAGACTGTGATGATCGGAATAAACCTCGAACTTCACACCGTACAAGTAATGCCGCCACAACTTCAGTGTAAACACAATGGCTGCTAACTCCAGGTCATGGGTGGCATAGTTCTTCTCGTGCTCTTTTAGCTGTCTAGATCCATAGGCAATCACTCTCTGATTCTGCATCAGTACACAACCTAGTCCAACTTAAGAGGCATCTGAATAGATCACGAATCCCTCGCTACCATTAGGGAGAGTGAACACTGGCGCCGTAATGAGCTTTTCTTTCAACATCAGGAAACTATGCTCATACTTCTCTGTCCACTCATACGGAACCTTCTTCTGAGTCAACTGAGTCAGTGGGGCTGAAATCTTCGCGAAACCCTGCACGAATCTGCGGTAATATCCCGCCAACCCCAGAAAACTCCGGATCTCTGTCACTGATCTGGGACGGGGTCAATGGACTACTGCCTCCACCTTAGCCGGATCCACAATCAATCCATCTCGAGAAATCACATGACCCAGAAATGCAACTTACTCTAGCCAGAAATCACACTTGGACAGTTTAGCATACAACTGGTGGTCTCTAAGCAACTGCAATGCCTTCCTCAGATGGTCTGTATGCTCCTCAGCAGTCTTCGAATAGACCAATATATTATCTATAAATACCACAACAAACTGGTCCAAATAAGAAGCAAACACCTTATTCATCGCTGCCATAAAAGCTGCGGGTGCATTTGTCAAACCGAAAGGCATGACAAGGAACTCGTAGTGTCCATACCGAGTCCTGAAAGCTGTCTTAGGAACGTCCTCATCCTTCACCCAGAGCTGGTGATACCCTGACCTCAAGTCGATCTTCGAAAAGTAAGCTGCACCCTGAAGCTGATCAAACAACTCATCAATCCTAGGCAATGGATATTTGTTCTTGATGGTCATTTTGTTCAACTGCTTGTAGTCAATGCACATCCGGAAACTGCCATCCTTCTTCTTTACGAACAATACAGGAGCTCTCCAAGGTGAAACACTTGGGCGTATAAACCCTTTATCCAACAGATCTTCTAACTGTTTCTTCAATTCTGACAACTCTGCAGGTGCCATACAATACGGAGCTCTACTGATGGGTGCTGTACCTGGTATCAAATCAATCGAGAACTCTACCTCTCGAACCGGTGGCAACTCGGGCACATCCTCCGGAAAGACATCCGGAAACTCACTGACTACTGGGATCTCACTGAGCTGTCGTTGCTCCTTTTTCTCTGAAATGAATGCAAGAAATCCCTCACATCCCCTGCGAAGCATCCTGTCTGCCTTACAAGCAGATATCACGCGTCTCGGGCACTTCGTCTGGCTACCCTCAAATTGGAATCCGTTACCCAGATCAAAGTAGATAGCCTTGCTGTAACAATTGATACAAGCATGATACCTCGCAAGCCAGTCCATACCCAGAATCACATCAAAATCCAGTGTCGTGAGCAACACAAGGTCTACAGGGAGCTGATGACCAGCTATCCGCACATCGCACTGAGGGTAGAAAATACTACACTCTACCCGCTTACCAACCGGAGTGGATACTATCAACAAGTACGGGAGCAGTATGGGTCGCTGTCGTAGCTGCATAGCAAAATGGGGTGCTACGTACAAATGCGTAGACCCTGAGTCAAGCAAGGCTAAAGCTTCAGCATCAGAAATTAAAATCGTACCTTCCACGACTGTAGCCTCCTCCTCGCCCTCATGCGTCGCAGCATAGGCTCGAGCTGTCTGGCGGTTCTGCCTCTGGGCTGGGCGAACTGGCTAAACCTTGCCCTGCGCTGTAGATCCTGCGAACTTCGTCTGTGGAGATGACTAAAACTTCGGGCACTGGGCCCGCTTGTGCTCCATGGAGCCACAACCGAAGCAGGCCCCACTCTTCCTCCAACATCTCTCTGTCGGACGATCTTTCCCACAGTAACCACAAACCACCTGAGCACTGCTTGAACTGCCCGGCTTGCCGTTGAACTTCTTCTGGAACTAACCCCTGCCACTAGAACCTGCCGCCCTCTTATACTTAGTTCGCTCCTCCTCCATTATGGCTTCTGTATCATAGGCCCGGTCAATAGCATCATCCAGGGTAGCCGGCCATATACATGCAACCACGTGACGCTTATACTTTGGGTTTAGGCAATTGACAAAGCGAGTCACCTTCTTACATTCAGTGTTCACCATATCCTCTGCGAAGTGAGACAGCTCTGTAAACTTGTGTACATAATCTGCAACCGGTGTCTGTCTCTGCTGAAGGTTGAAGAATTTCACTTCCTTGGCTCGCTGAACATGAAGAGGCATGAACTTTCGGCGGAATTGCTGTTTGAAAGTCCCCCAAACCGTGGCATTGGTCATAGTCTGGAACGAACTCTTGACACTCCTCCACCAAGTCTTGGCTACACTCCTGAGCATAGAGACTGTGAGAACTACTTTCTGTTTATTACTCACACAATCGTATCAAAAAGCTCCTCTGTCTGCTCCAGCCACTGCTCAGCCTGCAATGCATCCTTGGTACCATGGAATTCAGTAGCCCCACGCTTACGGAACTTGTCGAAAAGAGAATTTGGATCCATTTCCTTGGGCTAGAAGATCACTTGCTGTTCTACGCGAGGAATTGCTGACACAGCCGGAGATGCCTGACTCTGCCTGTCCAATATAAATGCCATCTGAGCCTGCAGAGACTGCATGGACTGCATCATCATCATCATACGCTCCTCACTACTCATGGGTGGGGGTAGCGATCTACTCTCGCCATTGTAGCCCTGCTGATTCTCATCCCTAGACCCTGGTCCTGATGCCATGATGCACCATCCTACAAAAGGAAAAGGAGTAAAATACAAATATAAAACGCCCCGAGTTAGTCAACCCCCAAGAATTCACCTATTAGACGCCAAGTCAAATAATTGACATCGTCATCTCACCGCGATCTAAATGTCTACATGCTTATAACTAGCATGCTCTGATGCTATACAATATGTATGTCACAATAAGAGCCCAGAAATCGGGGGTTAGCGAAAAGCCAAACTAGTGACACACGTACTCCCGTGCACGTGCATCCGAACTCAGTCCAAATACATGCAAACAAAGGATCTAATACGTGCGAAGCAAGCGAACGTGGAAGCTGTAGATATCATAGCAAGCACAACAAAAGAGAACCAGCGGAAAACCAAAATGCGGAATGGGAAAGAGACATAGATAACACACACAGATATAAAACCAAATACAAGACTAAGTACACACAAAAAATAATATAGAGTAACAAAGTCCGAAGTACAAAATACAAAATCTCCAAGGAACCAAAACACTGATGATATGTAGGTACGCACTCGGCAGAAGTGATCAAGCCCACTCTGCCATACCGGAGGGTGTCTCTAGGTCCTACCATGTAGTCTCTTCGACCATCGGGGAGCTGGACAAAGGATCTGTGCCTACAACACCATAGACAACTCAATGAATACAACGATCCATCAATTATAAGTAACAAGGACGAAACACTCATAGTATCAAAGTGAATAATGACAGAAGATTAAATACAGAGTTTCATATTAGTATGCTAAGCAAATCGTGCATAGAAGTAAGGCATGATAAATAAATAACATAGAAATACTGAATTAAGTGGCTACTACATTAACCATATTCTCTCACATAGAGAGCAGACAAAGCAGACAGATGAGAATACCACCGACCTGGCCATGGGTACAAGTGGGTCTCGGTTTCCCGGGTTCTGGAGTTCCAAGACAAAGCTACATTGCAGCGATACAGAGAACAGAGAACCAGGCCAGAGGTAACCCTGTCGGGCATCCTAGGGCTGAGGCTGAGTAGAGCTAAACTAATACCAATCAAATCAAATCCAAAAGAAGGGAGATTTTCCGCTTTGGACTCATCGACGGCAAAGGCCGGATCTTATCCTCATGTATAAATCTCTGGGCAGAGCCACTTGGGAACACCCAGTGAATCAGAGATGTACAAAGCCAGAGGCATACAAAGCATAGCGTAAAATGAGTCAAAGCACGGCGTAGATCAAAGCATAGTACAGACCGAAGAATAAAACAAACATACAGGACAAAAGCAAAATAATCTCATCATGCATAAACATAGATCAGCAGAACAGAGAGCAAAACCGTAAGTAGTATGCAATGCATCTCAGATTAACATGGAATCAAGGGTAATTACAAGCCATCTCAAATCTAGTTGTTCACTATCACTAACCGTGCATGATGATGTAGTTTTAAGTTATTCGATGCACCGTTGCCATTAAAGTGTTGCAATGTAATCCTCACATGCACCGAAGTCCCTTAAACCAACACCCATGTGGAGGTGCTTAACAGTAAACCAACGCTCACATGAATGAGTCACAGCCTAACAGACTATTCATGCGGTCCAAAGAATCCATTGGGCCGGTTTATATGAGTGGTTACCTGTATATAAGCCCTACAAGGTCATACCATTAGCCTAAGTTTAATTTCAACTTTTTCCAGCTCTTACGGCTTAGCCGTGGGTGACCTACGGCTTAGCCGTTGACAGCTTACGGTCTAGCCGTAATATGCACAACGGCTTAGCTGTGGTTTCCTTCAGAGCACGGCTAAACTGGTCATCTTCCACTTCTGATCTGATACCTTTTACGGCTGAGCTACGGTGGAGTCCACGGCTTAGCCGGAACTTCACCATAAGAGCACTGGAATCAGAAAGTTTCGACTGATCAGAGTGTTAATTCACGGCTGGGTCACGGTTAGCTTACGGCTCAGCCGTAGAACAATCTACGGTTCAGCCGTAGCCTAGCCGTAGTACAAAATTCAAAATTCGAGTCTCTGGAGTCTGAGCCATACAACATCACGGCTTAGTCGTACAATATAGAAAACGACATCGAGATAGTTACAGAAACTGCAATTTCATGTGCAAATGAAGCAAAACAAGCTCCAATGAAGCCAAAGTGATAGAATTAGGCTGTAGATCATGTCAAGCATGTAAGAACAAGAGAATCACAGCAATCAGCAATATACCCATATGTGTTATACATTCCTGTACTTATACTCGCCTCAAAGCTTTGTCAAACCACTGAAGGCAAGCTCCAATCCAACTAAAACTCAAGCAAAGCAAAACAACAACACATGCAAGTATGAGAACACAGCAAGAGAGATGGAAAATCCAAATTAGAGAAGAGGAATTGAAGAACCCACTTACCTCAAAGCATAGACAAAGAGGAGGGAAAGAGAGAACCCAACACCAACCCAGAGAGGAAGAGAAGTGAAGAGGAGAGACTGAAGACGTGGAGCTCTCCCTGGTTTGAGCATGCACGTTGAAGGAAATGAGCAAGAATGAAGACATCTGGACTGACGACTCATATATATAGTTTTGGAGTTTAAAACAAAGTCCGATGGTTTAAGCTATTTACGATTTAAGTCACATGAGGGTCCAACTCCTCCAATTGACTCCGAATGGGTCTGAGACAGTTACGGAAAATAACGAGCTCAACAAAATACACGTGCTGACACCAAGATGATGCAAATATGATGCATTCAAAGTAATTGCAAAATTACGAAAAAAGGCTTAGAACCTATCCTATCTCAGGTCAAAGGCTACTCAACTACCTATCCAAGATCCAAAACCAAACCTAAAAGAAATAAACAACACAAAAATACATTAATGAGCCACTAAACCGGCTCAAAGGGGATTGGAATGTTACAGGGAGAGAGAGGGATAGAGGAAGAAAGGGGTGGAAGAGAGGGAAAAGAGGGGAAAGAGAGAACAGAGAGGGAGAGGGAGAAGAGGGAGGGGTGGGGGAGGAAGAGAACATAAAGGGAGATGGAAAAGAGAAGGGTGGGGAGGGGATAAAGGAGGGAGAGAAGGAAACAAGGTGAGAGTGAGAAGAGAGAGGGGCAAAGGGGTGAGGGAGAGAGAAAAGAGAGGGGGAGGGAGAGAGAAAAGAGTGGGGGAGAGAAAAAAGAGAGGCGGAGGGAGGTGGGAAGGGGAAAGGGGAGTGGCTGGGAGCATTTTGGTATTTTCACTGGGGATATTTTTTTAAATTATGTATTTAGATAGTAAAACTATGTGTGCCAATGCATCACTCTAACCTTTTGGGTAATTTAGGTGGAAGTCTGATTTTTCAAATTTAATTGTGTAACAGTCAACTTCTTAAGTTCTTAGTTATAAGAGTCCACTAGTGCTATAAGATTTAATACTTCAAGTTCTTTTTTTTATCTTTTTTACAAATTTTGTGATAATGGCAATTCTACCCATATGGTTTTTTTGTTTTTTATTTTATTTAGGGACAACCTTTGGAATAGTGGGCAGTGGCAGCCAATGATTGGAGATTGGAGACTAGTGGCTGGTGGTCGGAGACCGGTGACCGGCGACTGAAGACCAATGGCCAGTGACTTTTTCTGTGGCTTATCCTGTAACATTTTCGGTGCTTTTTCTGGCAACCAATGAATAGTTGCCGATGGCGGATGGACAAGGGCTGACGACCAATGGACGGGGACTGGCAGACGAAGACTGATGATTGGTAACAGCGAATGGGGACAGGCAACTGGCAGCTGACGAACAATGGACGGGGACTGGCAGACGAAGATTGTTAACTGGTGACTGGCGGACGACACTGACGAACAATGATCGAACATAGAAAGATGGTAGCCGATGCCCATCAAATGGCAGACAGCAACAAACTGACGTTGGTCGGTAGACGGCTGATGACCATTTGACCAATGACCAACAACGACCCCCGATGACTTGTGACTAGCAAGCGACGACAGACCACCGACGACCATCCACTAGCGACAGCGGCCATCAATCGTCGACCGGTGGCCGACTCCGGAACTATGGACAATGGTCGCCAAAATAGTGGCTAGTCACCATTGATTTACAATAGCAGGTTGGTGACCAACAAGCCGCCAGTGGTTTGGAAATTGGAAATTGGAATGCATTCAATCCTGGGTTCTTAGTGTTAGAAACAAGAACATGTGTGCAAAACAAGAACATGTTCAAACATGAATATGAGAGACATGAATTTAAGTAACAGGAATATGAGAAATATGGACATGTTCCGTGTGTTATTGTGTGTAAAAAATAGGAACATATTCCATGCATTAGTAGTGTTAGAAACAGAAACATGTGTGAGAAACAAGAACATGTTTAAATACAAGCATAAAAAACAGGAACATGAGAAGCAGGAACATTAGAAATAGGAACATAAAAAACAATAACATGCATGTAAATAGAATTATATGTTTGTGTGAAATATAAACATCTAAGCAGGAACTTAAAAACCGAACTATGTGTTAGTGCAAAATAAGAACATAAAAACAGGTCTATGCGTTACTGTGAAACAGGAACATGAAAACTGATTATGTGTTAATGTGAGATAGGAACATAAAAATGGAGAACATATGGTATCTAAACAGGAATAAGTTCCATATGTTAGTGTGAAATAGGAATATGCATAAAAACAGGACCATGTGTTAGTAGAACAAGACTATGTACTAGTGTAAAAGAAGAACATAAAAACAAAACTATGTGTTATGAAACAGGAATATGGAAATATGATCATATAATAGAGTGAAATAGGAACATGTGTCATGTAAATAGGAACATGTTTCATATGTTAGTGTGAAACAGGAACTTGCATGAAAATAGGACCATGTGTTAGTGTAAAACAGGAATATGAAAGCTGACTATATGTTAGTGTGAAATAAGAACATGATTCATGTGTTAGTGTGAAATAGAAATATAGATAAAAATATGACCATGTTAATGTGAAATAGGAACATGTAAATAAGAACATATGTTATGTAATAAAAACATATTCCATGTGTTAATGTGAAACAGGAATATGCTTGAAAATAGGACCATATATTAGTGTGAAACAAGAACATGAAAACATAACCATGTGTTACTGTGAAATAAGAACATATGGTATGTAAAAAGGAATATGTTTCATGTGTTAGTGTGAAACTGGACCATGCATGAAAATAGGACCATGTGTTACTATGAAATAAGAACATGAAAACAAGACCATATGTTAGTGTGAAATAGGAACATATAAATAAGAACATATGTTATGTAAATAGGAACATGTTCTATGTGTTAGTATAAAACAGAAGCATAGATGAAAATAGGATTATGTGTTGGTATGAAACAAGAACATGTAAACAAGAGCATGTTCCATGTATTAGTGTGAAACAGGAACATCGATGAAAATAGGGCCATATATTAGTGTGAAACAGGAACATGTAAATAAGAATATAAAAACAGGACCATGTGTCATGGCTCGAGCCTAAAATTCAATGATTATGGTGAATCCCAAGGCGCGGTATACGTAATCCCATGGCAATCTGTGCAGTATCGAGACAGGTACGAACCACCACAAGGGAAAAAGCACATAATTCATTTAAAACATTTGCAGAAGCCTGTGTATTTTTACATGTACTTAGCAACATCCTGTACAATTTAGATTTGAGATATGGTATTAAGCATAAACTGAGTCTATTAAATTAAAAATTGCAAACCAAAGATATAGAACTTAAAAGAGTCTTTTATAAAAAAACATAATCCCATGCATAATTCTACATGACCAAAGTATAAATTTCTACATGAATGATCCAAAATATGGATACATGGTATGACCAAATACATAGGATTTAAATATAATCCAAATAAGAGACATACATGTCCAGCAAATTAAATAACCTAATGACAATATGACATAGTGGCATGATGCATAAACATAGCCATACCAATGGCATATTCTAACATGTCCCAAAAATAAACCCATGACTCTCTGCGAAATAGATAACTGGAGAATGTTGTTAAGTTCACACTACTATACTATACCCTGAGAAATCTTTGGAAACTCCTCTATGGGTGCGTCTGAGGTGCAATCAGTACTTAAACTTGTTTGTAACACCAAGGGTAGTACTGTTAACACGATGGTTAAGCAAATATAGGTGCATATAAAACTATCATGTTGTATCAAATGAATTAAAGACATTAATTAAAAGAGAGCAATAATCGCAAGTTAGGCATGTTGTGCATGAATAAGCATGAGTGTCGAATCATAAATAGGATATCGAAACATACTAGTTAGCATCCACAAGGCTATATTCTCCCTAAAGAGAGCATATCATCTAGGGAGAACGTATAACGTACATATGGAAATTACACTAGGGGATCAGTCTAGCTACCCGAGTAGTGCCGACCAACTCCTCCATAAAATACTGCACTAGAAATATAAAAAATACCTAAATTGGTCCTGTTGAACCTAACAAGGGTACAAGCTAAGTGGTGCCAACTCTACATATCAAGACCATCCGAATTTATATCATACATACTTATCGTCATATCATACATAAGGGATTTTCGGTCTTAAGAACATATTCAATCATAAAATTCAGAATTAACAAATAATTGATAATCAAACAATGCATACTTAAATGAGTTAATGGAGCTCAAACCCTCTCAACCTTAGTTACACCCATTTTGGCTCACAGGCCATATTCAATAGAAGCTCCAGCACTGATTTCGCCTCAACGTTTGCTAGGAAGAATGAGTACATGATTAGATCATGTTGAGGACAAGGTTACTTAACAATATGAATGCACTTAGATTGAGCAATTATCAAGATAGTTACTAGCCAACCCTATGCTAGATAATTCGTGTTTTCAAGGTCATTCAATATGATGTATTCATAAAACGTCCGGTGTCATTGTGTTACCAAAATCTCGGTGTTACATTATGTATACAAAAGACACATCTTCTTATGCCAACATCCATGAAGTGAAATTGGAAACTGACGGGAAAATCAAGAGGGAATGAGTGACAGCTCAACACTCTTCCTTCTTAGTATATTGTTACCATTGGGCCAATTGTTTGAGGTAAGGGTACCATTTCTAAAGCCCTACATGGTTTTTAATTATACTTAATGTCCTAAGGGTAGGATTTACTTTAAACATACCTCTAGGGTCTTAGTAAAATGCTAAGATAGTTCTTAATTAATCCCCTCAAAACATTTCCTTAAATCAGCTCTTATTTTCATAAAGTAATTGTGCTCATATAGAACTTCCCTCATGAAACATCATGAGTGAGTTCTGTAGGGGATTTTGGGCCAAAAGAATACTAAAGAATTCAAAAGGTACAAATAAATTATTCTTTATCCCATAAAATAGTTTAAAGTAATACCCATTGTTCCATACATACTAATACTTACCGGAGCTTTGGTAAAACCCCATATTATAATAATTTTAGTTATTATTATGGTTGTAGAAAATTTAGATAATTTAATAATAAATTTTACAATACGTCGGCTCCACCAAAGATCAAAGGTGTGGCCTCTCCTTATACCCCGCGATGGTCTATGGAAGGTCCTTGGTAAGTTAATTGAACAAATCTTTAAATAAAAGTTTCGACCCAGAATTTTAGTTACCCGATCAATCGGGTAGGGTATCCGACTGGTTGGACACCTCCCAAAACGGGAATTTGAGCAATCGGGCTTTAGGACAGACTGGTCGGCCCTGAAGCTCTCTATTCCAGGTAGAACCAGTTTCAACTGATCCCTCCTTTGCTTCCCTTTACCTCCCTTGCGTCCAAACACTAAGGAGACCATTCATGCCACATTCTTGGGTCTCCTTACCATTCATTTTTAACATTCATTCAACCATCCAATTATTATCATATGATCAATCTTACACAACCTTAATTAAAGATTAAAGAGCTGTAAATTGGTACATGCAAGGAACTTACCAAGAATCAATAAATCAACCATACATGTAGAGAATACGTACTCTTATACTTGCCTTAAGTTCAGTGCTTCACTCAAATCAATTTGCCCTCTGGTTAGATGGTGGAGAAGACTTCACTAGAGGATGATCTAAAACATGCATTGAGTGAAATGAGAATGTGATGCATGCATGCTCAAAGCTTGAGTCTTTTAGACATTATTGAACCTAAGAAAGGAAATGGTGATGGGATTTTCTTACTTCAAGGCTTCTACAAGCACAAAGAAGGAGATGATGCCTTGGATTCCAAGAAGGGGAATAAGAAGAGTGAAGAAGAAGAAGAAGAAGCTCAAATCCGTTGCATGCAACACTTCAATCGCCCAATCTAGAGAGAAAGTGAGAGAGAGAGAGCATAGGAGGAAGAGAGGAGAACTACTGCTCCAGTAGAAATGAAGGAAGGAGAATAGGAACGAAGGTGGCTCTTCTCATTTTAAATGGTGATTTTTTGGAAATTGCAAATGGGCCCACTGGTTTCTTGACTTTTCCAATTTGAGTTAATTGGGCTTAAACTGGGCCAAGATGGATCCGAATAGAATTGGGCCAAACATGAAAGATGACCTACAAGATGAAACACACTTGATGCAATTAATATGATGTCAATATAATGCAAAAACATGAAATTTTAAAATAAGAAAAGGCCTTTGACTACCTAAGTTTGGTCAATTTTAACCCAACTACCTATTCATGACCCAATAAAATTAAAATCAAGATAAATGAAGACTAAAATACATTAATTAATGGAAAATAAAGTTTAATTAATATAAATTACAATTATGTTGGGTTCGGATATTACACCATGTGTTAGTGTAAAACGGGAACATGTACGAACTGTCAAATTGCCAACTGGTGACTAGCGAATGGAGGAACCCGTGGACAACGAACGAGCAAAATAGGAACATGTTCAAACACGAATATGAGAAACATGAACATAAGAAACAAGGACATATAAAACATGAACATGAAAAATACAAATATGAGAAACATGAACATAACAAAAAGAAACATGAAAAATAGGTACATGTTCCATGTGTTAGTATATGTGAGAATCACTGTGGTCGGTAGTCGTCCTCCAGAAAATGGCCGATCAGCACCCGTTGCTGGAACAATGGCCAGTAGGTGACTAGCAGGTCGTTAGGCGACTACTATTCCGATCAACTAAAACATGAGAATCAGGAACACAAAAAACAGGAACACAAGAGACAAGAACATAATAAACAGGAACATGAGAAATTAGGACACATTCTATGTGTTAATGTATATGAGAAATAGAAATATGTTCCATTTGTTAATAGTATTAGAAACAAGAACATGTGTGAGACAGGAACATGTTCAAATACAAATATGAGAAATAAGAACATAAGAAATAAAAATATGAGAAACAGGGACATGTTCCATATATTAGTGTACGTGAGAAATAGGAACATGAGAAACAGGAACCTGTGTTAGTAGTATTGGAAATAGGAACATCAGAAACAAGGACATATCTCATGTGTTAGTGTATGTGAGAAACAGGAACATAAGAAACAGGAACATGAAAAATGATTGATGTCCCCAAGTGCAAGGCTTCAATTGTAGTTTTACTTGGTGAGTTGAGATTGTATCCACAGAGAGCTAGTATTTGTAGAAAACCTGTCTTAATTGAAAAACTAATGCTAACCTAATAAAATCTATAAAAATACATAACTACTAATCTGAAAATTAAATTTAAATTACAATCCTAAATCTAAAAATTGAATAACAAATCACAAATTAAAAATAACCTTAAAATCCTAAACTAAAAAGTAACATAAACTAATTACTGCAAAACAAATAGACACATCAAACCACCAATTGTAGAAAAATTAAAAACATGTATCTAGAAAAGAAATCATTTACTAAAAGAAATAAAAAATATGAATTCAGATTTTCACACTTTGAATATTAAACCATTAATTGGCGGCGTTAATAGAAAACATCAAAAACACCGCACCAAGTGCATAATACTATCACTACACACAAACATAAGATGTAGATCCAAGGCGTGACACCTTGACCTCACTAAATGTGTTTCTTAACTAAAATTGACCAATAAAACCAATAAAATTCAAAGTGTTATAGACTGAAAATAAACTACTCTTACCCTAGATCAAGACATCAAGAAAGAGATGGGACTTGCGTATAATCTGTGCTCCAATCTTCACATTTCACACCAAGGGAGGAGTAAATGAATAAGAGAAGACGATGGATGAAAGGGAGTGGACCCAAGTGGCTGGTCGAACCCCCTTTTTAGATTGGATGTGTGATGAGGGGTGACGATGAGAGATGGACTGACGTGTAAAATATATAGGAATGGGAAAGTGGCTGATGGCTAGGAATGGAAATTGATTGTCTTGAAAAGGAAATTGATTGGCTAGAATTAATATATATATATATATATATAAAAGAGAGAATTTGGGACGTGGAATGGTTTATAGGTGGTGGCTGGCTTCATTGATTGGATGGTGGTGAATTAGAGAATGGGCATGGAAAAAAATCGATGTGTGGAATGGTGGGACATGTGATTGGTAAGTTGAAAGTGGAGAGGATTGTATGGAGAAATCTATGAGGTGTGGGTATATGGTGTATATATGTGGTGACGGGTGAGGGACATGTGCTATTATATAGGTTTTAAGTCACCTCAGTTGCCATGTTAACTCCTCTCTCTTAGCTTGCAAAGGACTTTTATTGGTAAGTCTTTCTTTTTTTGGCTCCATATTTGAGAAAAATTAGGAAGTGGTGTGTGAAAAGAATTCCTTGCCAATCTTGTAAAAATTCTTCTTCTAAATATTAATCTCATGCAAATCCACTTGGATTGACCCCACGTTTGATGAATTCTTGATCTTGGTCATGCTAGGCATGTGCAAATTGACATGTCAGTTGGGTCCACTTGTACATCAATTTCTTCCTTTCTTCATTTTTTTTGGATGTCTTTACAAATAATTCCTAAGCATCAAATTTTGATCATGGGTCCAATTTCTTCAATTCTCTACAAAGAAAAGTGACATTTTATTAAAAATAATGATTTTTACCGAAAGTCATAACTGTACTAATGTAGGCCCAATTCACATAAAATGACACAATAAATTCACATCATTGATTATGATTTGTCTTTATTTAACTAATGATGATAAAAACATTTGTCATTTTTATGTAAAATCATGAAATTGAAAAACTTTCTAAAAATGGAAATCCAAAAATGGAAATTTTTTGATTTTATGAAAAATTAAAAATTTTCAATGATTTTTGCAAGAAAATTCTAAAATGAATTCTAAAATTATAAAAGCTTAATTTCCAACTAAATGAAGAGATTTCTAATGAATAAATCCTTAAAATCCCCTAAAGTACATATAAAATAATGTATTTTCAAGGACTTATCAAAAAATAGGAACATGTTTCATGTGTTAGTGTATGTAAGAAATAAAAACATGAGAACACGTGAAAATGTTCCATATGTTAATATAAAATAAGAACATGCATGAAAACATGACCATGTGTTAGTGTAATATCGGAACATGCATGAATAAATGATCATGTCTCATTGTAAAAAAAAGGAACATGTAAACAGAAACATAAAAATAGAATTGCGCGTTAGTGTAAAATAAGAACATGTGGCATGTAAACAGGAACATATTCCATATGTTAATGTAAAAACAGGAATATACATGAAAACAAGACTATGTGTTGTGTGAAATAGGAATATATAAATAGGAACATGAAAACGGGACCATGTGAATTGGTAGATGGCGGATCGGCGAAATAGGAACATAACAAACAAGATCATGTTCTATGTATTAGTAGTGTTACAAATCGGAACATGTTCAAACATGAATATGTGAAACATGAACATAAGAAATAGGACATATGAAGCATGAATATGAGAAAAAGGAACATGAGAAAAAAGAACATGAGAAATAGGTACATGTTTTATGTGTTAGTGTATATGAGCAACATGAGTATATGTCACGGTGGCCATCAGTCAGCCTCCAGAAAGTAGCTAGTCAACACTGATCACCGGAACAATGGACAGTCGGTGACTAGCAGGTCGTCGAGTGCCCACTGTTCTAGTTGATAAGAACATGAGAAACAGGAAGATAAGAAACAAGAACATAAAAAATAGGAACATGATAAATAGGAACATAAGAAATAAGAACATGAGAAATTGGGACATGTTCTATGTGTTAATGTATGTGAGAAATAGAAATATGTTTTATATATTAGTAGTGTTCGAGACAGGAACATGTGTGAGAAATAGGAACATGTTCAAGCACGAACATGAGAAACAAGAACATAAGAAACAAGAATATGAGAATCAAGAACAAAAGAAATAGGAACATGAGAAATAGGGACATGTTCCATGTGTTAGTGTATGTAAGAAATAAGAACATGAGAAATAGGAACATGTGTTAATAGTATTAGAAATATGAACATCAGAAACAAGGACATGTCCAATGTGTTAGTGTATATGAGAAACAATAACATAAGAAACATAAACATGAGAAAAAGAGAAATGTTCCATGTGTTAATGTATGTGAGAAATAGGAACATGAGAAACATGGAGATGTTCGGTATGTAGTGAAATAGGAACACATATGAAAATAGAACCATGTGTTAGTCTGAAATAGAAACATGCGTGAAAACATGACCATGTGTTAGTGTGAAACAAGAGCATGTAAACAAAAACATGAAAACAAGATTATGCATTAGTATGAAACATGAGCATGTAGTATATAAACAGGAAGATGTTCCATGTGTTAGTGTGAAACAGAAACATACATGAAAACAGGACCATGTGTTAGTGTGAAAATGGAATATGTGGTATATAAATCAGAACATGTTCCATGTGTTAGTATGAAATAGGAATATGAAAACAAGATCATGTGTTAGTGTGAAATAGGAATATGAAAATGGGATCATGGCATGCCAAAAAAAAAAAAAAAGAAAAAAAAAAGCTCTGAAAGTCTGTAAAAAAGTCGCCGGAAGTTGATCGGAAAAGTTGCTAGTCACCAGTTGAACTGCAAAAGTGCTGCTATATAGAAATCTATTTTTTAAAAGAGGGCAAAAATGGTAATATTTTAGTATTTTAGGGGCAAAATGCCTTAGTGGACTTAAAGCTCTAAAAACTCTAAAGCTGCACTTAAAGTGACATGAGTTTTAAAAAACGGACTTGAGACTAAAGCCTTAGATGTCTTTGGACACGTGTTGTTAGGTTAGGTGAGGTGAGGACTAAAATCAGTGGAGGATAAAATATTACAAGGTCTAATCATAATGTGAGAGTCTTTCATTTTTAGTGGCTTGATGTGAATCTTTTTAACTTTATTACAAAAAGTAGATTGTTGTTTTGTGATTTGATCCCCTCATCTTTTGATATCTTTTAAATAGAGGCACTACTTCACTTATGCTCAGCTGTATTACTTATCCTAACACGTCTAAGAGAGAAATAAAGGCAAGTCTCATTTAAAAAATATAAAATTTCAAAAATCATATTTTTTAAGTCAAAATATCAATCTTTCATTCTACTCAAAGACAAAAAGTCTTTACTTTTTATCAAAAAAAAAATTCCTTCATATGCCACAAAATGATTTAAGAAAAAAGCTAAGAATGTGGATTTTTTATTTTTTATACTTTTTGATAAGGCCTTTCTTCTTTTCTTCTCTTTTAGCACTTGAATTCACTTCACAAGTAAATTAAACAAATGGGCCTATTTACTGCTAAGTCTCTAAGAGAGTTTGGAATCAGATCCAACTCACTTTCGTGGTTAAGAATCCTAGTTGGAGATGTAGGGTATCTTGCAATCTTTTTTCCTTCTTCGGAATGGGGGAATCCATTGACCCACCTTTGGTTGATCATTGGTAAACCCTCGGACACACGACATCACCCACAAGCACTGTGTATTAAGTAATTTGTATGATTCAAACTAGGAACCTCTTGGGGGTAGTTGGAATGCTTTAACCACTGAGACAAATATGTAGTGGGTATCTTGTAGATTGGTCAACTATCGATCGGGATGTAAGGGGTTAGTTCTGGATTGGGATCATATTGGATCTAAAATTGAAATTGTTTTTAAATGAGGATTCATGTTCTAGCTTGAAGGTAATTTTCTTGTTTCTAGACTTGGCTACAATAAGAGGACCTAGATTTAGTTTCAGAAGTAATTTCGACATGAAGATTGGAATTCAATTTTAAAATTTGTTTACTATTTTTTTTTCAAAAAAAAAAAAAAAACAAAGATATCATTCAGCTTATAACAATATATCGAGTCCACTATCCATAGGATTAGACATAAAGTTGTTAACATTGGACGTGTAATCCACTTGAACACATGCCCATGTATGGGCCTCACCTCTAAGTCCAAAGCAATTAAAGACTTTTCTTTGTTTTAGTATTTGGAAATCCAATTCAACTTGGAAATTAACAGTTTGCTTCCTACTCAAATATTAATAAGAGGGACAATCCTAGTTAGATCAAGAGTTCCATAATGAGTAAGGAACCATCATATAGATTTATAAATATATAAGTCGAGGGTAACTTCCTTCATTTCAAGAGATTATTGCTTGCTATCTCATCACTTGCATACATTAAAGAGAAGCAGAAATGAGTTGTAATCCTTCATGTTAGTGCTTGTTCTTCTTTACATGCTCAAACAAATAGGCCCTAAATGTAGAGATTGTTCTCTTACAAGCATATTGCGTATAGCTCATATGCAGTCTAGCTCGTGAAGCCCACTTATATGAATGTCTAATCAATGGAGGAGGGTAGATGGAAAAGTCTCCTATGGACAAATGGGAGCCAAAAATTCAGCACCACCAGATTATCATAACCCTTGATCAACCACCTTATGGTTTGATGGCATCTTTTGTCTGGGAAAATCCTAGAAAGAATGTGCAATCCAAAGAGAGTAGATGATTAAATAAATATTTAATAAAGGCACTTTAAATTATTGTAAATAATGCTAGGCATTGTACTACACAAAATGTGAATTGAATTAAGAAAGCAAAAAATGGACAAAACATATCAATTAAGGAACTTTCTTAAGGGCAACAATTTCCCACATGCAGGTAGATTTAATGAAAATTTGTCCTCAAGATATAATGTCCAAATTTGATTCAAAGCCTACACACTAGAATAAAAACTATGAAATTATCCTTAAAAATAAAAAATAAGGCTATATTTGATCGAAGAAGAAACTCTATTATCTATGTATTTTTTGAGTGCTATATAAAGAACTTCAAATGACCTTAATTTCTAGAGTTGGAAGCTACTTTAGGAAATGGTTCACACACTCATGAATAACCCAAAAAACACATCTCATCCCAAAGGCACAAAAGAGTTTTAAAAAACATAAATTTGAAATATTTTGAAAAGTCTTACTCAACCTCAAGTGCCTATTGAGATTTATTTTTAAGATCATTGGTTTTTAGAAAATATCCAACATCTTCACCATTGAGTTTTTATATTCAATGGAATGGTTAGTGAAGGTTCAATGAGTGAATATTAGGCCTAATGCTACAGGATGGGATGACAAGACTATCAAGGGGACAACAATGGTCAAAGGTGGCTCAAATGGGCCCAATAGAGCTAGTCTGCACATGGAATCCGCTCGTAGGAAGAACTTTTTCCCTTTGAAATCTTTGGAAAATGAAACGAACATTCTTTTCTGCAGAAGTCATGGCAGGACAATCCGTTAAAAACAGGGGGGAAAAGTCATAGCACGACAATGAAGTTTTCCGAACTGTAGGATTTAGCTATGAGGGTAAGATATTTGAGAACACAAGGTAATTGGACAACTCTGCTTTTTCATCCACAATGAATTTTATATATCAGGTTTGTAGTTCAGTGTTTATCCAGTATCAGAGTTTCTGAAGCCCTCGCCTGTTCTCTTATCAATTTGATATGAACTTATAATGTACTGAACACACCTATATGCACTCACAAGAAATTCTATCTTTAGTTACATTTGGTGTCTATTGATTTTAATAAAGCTTAGAATAGGGTTTGAGGCCATTAATTTGGGTAATGTTGAAGAAAATAGGCATTCCAGATTGTGGTATGGCAATTATAAATGACATGTATGAAAGGGCAACAATTAGCATTGAGAAATGCTAGCAAAGCACTGTTTGCGTTTCTAGATGAAGCGGGATTACACCAAGGATCTACTTTTAGCATCTATTTATTTGCTTTAGTTATGGACAATACTACACTAGATATTGAAGAAGATTAAAGTTTCATGGTGCATGTTACCATGGTGTGATAAATGTCAATATTTAGAGTTACAGAAAAATTTTAAGGTGTGAGTTGGATATAGCAAATAGGACGAAAGTGAGACAACCTACTGGAGCGCTATTAGAGCGTCGTTTTGATTGAAGAGCCACATCTGCAAGACGATGATTAGACATGCTTTGCTATAAGGATCTGAATGATAGACAACAATGAAAACGAGTGAAGCTAGAGAGCAGGGAACTACATGAAAGACTAGATTTAGGAATGAGGACATAAGAGGAAACATCAGGTAGGTCAAATAAGAGGGTAAAAAACAACCAAGGAATAACATTAGAGACGGTGTGCAAATATGATATGTTGAAGGGTTAGTAGTTCAAGGAATTAGGAGAAGTGGGAGAACAATTTAAACCTTGGGCAGAACATATCAGGCCCCAAATTTTTTATTTCTAGGTTGAATCGGTTTGTCGGGCTTGAGTCGGGTTGAGAGGGGTTAGATGGGTGATAATAGGTCATTTTGGAAATTTGGATCTTTACATGCATGGTAGTTTTGCGTATGGCCCGTTAAAGATGGGCTGATTAAATATTCCTGCGCCTTGGGCTGAGTTATTTGACCATTTTCAAGCCAGTAGCCCTTTTTTGAAATTTTGTAAAATTCACTAAAAAGCAAGGAGCACTTCCTTGTAATTTAGAAGAACCTTTATATAATATAACCCTAAAGGCGCCCAATTCTTCTCGTTTTCTTCCTTTCCTTTGCAACTAAACCCTAGCAGCCATCCAAGAGAACCAAGGCTTGATCTTTAGATCTACTTTTGGCATCGAAATTTAGGTAAGTGCATAACTGTAAACAATGTCTTTTTGATTGTTTTGTTAAATGGCATGCTTTACATATGATTTATTTGATTGGATTTAATATCTTGATTAGGGATTGATAATAAAGATTTGATTTAATTAAAATAAAGAATCTGCATATATAAAGAAATAATATTAAAAAATAAAAAAGATCACTTGGCAGCAACGCAGGCTCTGCCTGGGCATGCCAGGTGGCACAGCTACCAGGCATGCCCAAGCAACGGGCTTGCTACCTAGGTCGGCTGGGCAGCCTGCCTAGTGTACGGTTGGGATGGGCTGGCTACCTGGCGGACCTGGGCCGCGGTTGGGCTGGGCCTGGGCTACCGGTTGGATTGATTTCTGATAGGCCCAATTTAATTAAAATATTAATTAGGGTCTAGAACACTAATTATAAATGGATTAGAATATTATTTAAGGTTTAATGGTGATTTGATTAAAATTAATTAATTCTTAATTAAGTGTGATTAAAATTTTAATTAGGTTTGTTTATAACTATAATTGGGGTTTAATTACTTGTGATTAATGTTTTATTTTGAATAGAATTTAATTGAGGTGTAATTGGGGGTGATTAAATCTTAATTAAAATGTACTTGGAATTCTAATTTGGATTTTAATTTGAATTTAGATTTTGAATCTGAATTCGGAATTTCGATCTTTTGTTTTATATAAGATAGTTTAGGTGTTTTCGTATACAATAATGAAGATTAAGAACCTAATTGTTTCCTCTCCCTTTAATCATAATTTGGTTTAATTTAGATTAGAAATCCGGATACTTTTACCCAATTTGTAAAACACCTTAACTTTACATAATTGGATTAGATGGATTTTGTTTTGAGACAAGTTGGTTGAATGTCGCATGAGGGTTGGACCGGATTCAAAATGGGAACGTGAGATCCGAGATGCACCATATGATAGACACAAAAAGTAGGAAATTGGCATCATGGAGTTTCATTACTATTTTGAAGGAAGGTTGTTGGTTCTCATGTGTATCTTTAACTAACTATGACCGTTAGATGCATTAGTGCTTACCCTCAGAGAACCTGAAAGGACACACGATCATAATACACATTTAAATTAAGTAATTTAAGTACTTAAATTGACATTGAGTTAGATATTATGAATTAAAGGTTTCATAGCATGGTTCATTATGCATCAGTAGACGTATATATTTGTATATACATATATTTATATATATCTGACCAACTGCAGTTCAAAGGTGGGCGTACAACATCGGGTCAGCGTATACTGTGGATTGTACATAGCTGTGCCATTTGTTATATTTGCTGGAATACCTATTTTTATATATCTATCTGTGGAAATACTTATTTTTGTATGTTATATCTGTGAGAATACCCGTTTTTGGTATATTGTATCTGTGGGAATACCCGTTTTTTTGCATTCATGCCATTTGGTTTGCATTTGGTATGTTTTGGGGTAAAATTTAAAATATGTTTTAATTCAATTAATTAACATTGTTGCTTGTTGTTTACCTTCTTACAAGATTACGTCAATCTAATCCACTACTTTTAGTGTCTAGGTTCCATTACCGGTTCCGAACTGGAGGGTCAGGCGACACAGGAGATTCTGCTATATGGTTGTTGACCTATAAAAATTGCAAATAATGCAGCGAAGACACCTCATCTCAGCTTAATTTAGGCTACAGAGGTTATTTGTAGATCCTGGGGAATCACTGTGAGAACCGGCATTCCATGAAGATCAAGGTAGCTGAACTCTCAGAGGAAGTTCAAATTTCGGGTTTGAACAGACATCATCGAACTCAAAAGCCACAAGCATGTCAGCCTGAGGTCAGTTCCCCCCAAGCCAGGGGGTCACTGACCAAACTCCTGCTTCTCGATGTCCAAAATTAATGAAATTTAGACGCGAAGCTTCAGTCATGCTCAGAAGATACTTTGCAAATTTTCAAGATGAAAAGACTCTGTTTGGCCTAAATTTCATTACATGTCAACTTAGAGGACAGTAATCCCGAATTTGGGGGTCATCGGCTAAGATCTTACTTCCAGAAGGCCAAAGCAGATAAAATTTGGAACAAATGCTCAAAGAATGCCCCAAGTTATTCTCCCAAAGTTTCAAGTCAAGGGGAGGCTGTTCGGATAGAAAACAGGCTAACTATCTCAATGTGGAGTGAATAGTGACCTAACGCATGCAATGAATAGGTTACTGTTCGAAATCCTACTTCCTCAAATCCAAACTGTATGAAATTTGGATGAGTACTCCAAGATGTTCTTGACGTCAGTCCCTCCAAGTTTCAAATCAAACCGGGGTCATTTGGGCTTCAAACAGCTGAAACAAGGGCCCACTATCATAAAAAAGTCAACTGGAGAGTTGACCAAGTTCAGATGGTCAAACAAAGCTGAAACTTCTGTGACACACTCAAAATAGTGTCAAGAAGTGTTCCTCCAAGTTTCGTGGCGATTGGACCTCGTTTGGACCCCGAACAGGCGGAAACAAGCCACATATGCAAAAGTTCAAGAATGAGCCTTGAGAGTGACCGGGGCCCACAAACAAAAGGAGTTGACCAAGTTCAGGTGGTCAAACAGAGCTGAAACTTCTGTGACACACTCAAAATAGTGTCAAAAAGTGTTCCTCCAAGTTTCGTGGCGATTGGTCGTCGTTTGGACCCCGAACAGGCGGAAACAAACCACTTATGCAAAAGTTCAAGAATGGGCCTTGAGAGTGACTGGGGCCCACAAACAAAAGGAGTTGACCAAGTTCAGGTGGTCAAACAGAGCTGATACTTCTGTGACACACTCAAAATAGTGTCAAAAAGTGTTCCTCCAAGTTTCGTGGCGATTGGACGTCGTTTGGACCCCGAACAGGTGGAAACAAGCCACATATGCAAAAGTTCAAGAATGGGCCTTGAGAGTGACCAGGGCCCACAAACAAAAGGAGTTGACCAAGTTCAGGTGGTCAAACAGAGATGAAACTTCTGTGACACACTCAAAATGGTGTCAAGAAGTGTTCCTCCAAGTTTCGTGGTGATTGGACACCGTTTGGGCCCCGAAAAGGCGGAAACAAGCCACATATGCTAAAATCCAAGAATGGGCCCTGGGAGTGACCGGGGCCCACAAACGAAAGGAGTTGATCAAGTTCAGGTGGTCAAACAGAGCTGAAACTTCTATGACACACTCAAAATGGTATCAAGAAGCATCCTTCCAAGTTTCGTGGCGATTGGACACCGTTTGGGCCCCAAACAGGTGGAAACAAGCCACATATGCAAAAATCCAAGAATGGGCCTTGGGAGTGACCGGGGCCCACAAATAAAAGGAGTTGACCAAGTTCAGGTGGTCAAACAGATCTAACACTTCTGTGACACACTTAAAATAGTGTCAAGAAGCTTTTCTCCAAGTTTCGTGGCGATTGGACGTCGTTTGGACCCCAAACAGGCTGAAACAAGCCACATATGCAAAAGTTCAAGAATGGGCCTTGAGAGTGACCAGGGCCCACAAACAAAAGGAGTTGACCAAGTTCAGGTGGTCAAACAGAGATGAAACTTCTGTGACACACTCAAAATGGTGTCAAGAACTGTTCCTCCAAGTTTCGTGGTGATTGGACACCGTTTGGGCCCCAAACAGGTGGAAACAAGCCACATATGCAAAAATCCAAGAATGGGCCTTGGGAGTGACCGGGGCCCACAAACAAAAGGAGTTGACCAAGTTTAGGTGGTCAAACAGAGCTGAAACTTCTGTGACACACTCAAAATAGTGTCAAGAAGTATCCCTCCAAGTTTCGTGGTGATTGGACACCGTTTGGGCTCCGAACAGGCGGAAACAAGCCACATATGCAAAAATCCAAGAATGTGCCTTGGGAGTGACCGGGGCCCACAAATAAAAGAAGTTGACCAAGTTCAGGTGGTCAAACAGATCTGAAACTTTTGTGACACACTCAAAATAGTGTCAAGAAGCATCACTCCAGGTTTTGTGGTGATTGGACACTGTTTGGGCCCCGAACAGGCGGAAACAAGCCACATATGCAAAAATCTAAGAATGGGCCTTGGGAGGACCGGGGCCCACAAACAAAAGGAGTTGACCATGTTCAGGTGGTCAAACAGAGCTGAAACTTCTATGAAACACTTAAATGGTGTCAAACAACATCTCTCCATGTTTCGTGATGATTGGACATCATTCAGGCCTCAAACAATGGAAAATAGACCGCATATGCAATGTTCCAAAAGTGGGCCTTGTTCGTGACTGGGGCCCAATTAATGAAAAAGTTGACCAACTTCCTGAGGTCAAAACGGGCTGAAATTTTTATGACATGTAGAAAATAGTGTTAAGAAGCATCCCTCCAAGTTTGGTGGCAATTAGACTTCGTTTGAGCCCAAAACAGATGAAAATGAGCCACATACGCGAAAACCCAAAATTGGGCCTCGTCCGTGGCCCAGCCTGCGGTCACGGACCTTCAAAGGATGTTTCCCACGATTTTGGGTGGTTTCCCTCCACTCCTCTTCGAAATCCAACTCCCCACAACTGCTATTAACTCCCCAAAACTACACAAAACTGATTGGGAGTCTATAAAAATAGAAAATTTTGAAGAAACAAATAGGGGAAATACACATAAGGAAGAAAAGTGAAGAAATTGAAGAAAGTCACCACCTAAGGCAACAAGAAGCAAACTCCAGCAGCACTTCCACGACCATTCCCACCTTCTTTTCTTAGTTTTGAAGGTGAGCAAGAAAATTCAGAAGGAGAGAAGGAAGTGGAATGGCCAAAGTCCATACTATGTTCGTACGACGCCAATTTTTGAGAGGATGACATTGTTACCTCTGTTTCTCTTATTCGTAGGGCTTCTTAGCCATTGCAAGAGTTGTGAAAGAAGTCTCTCTAGGTCTCATTTTGTTTCTTAAAAATGATAGGTTCAAATGACACAACTCCGGCTTCAAATTTGCCCATTTCGGACTTGAAACAAAAATGCAGTCTGTAAGCACGAATGATGAGTTACAGCGGTTTCAATTGATTCCATGGTTAAATGTGATCTTCTTGATGGTTGTCCACCGCTCCAAAGTCATGAGAATGGAGTTCTAATACTTGAAAGAAGTTCCAAGAAAGAACCAGCACGAACAGTACAAAAACGGAGGCAAACAGTGGCTTCACGGCCATTGTCTGTCAGTGACCGTGACCCATGGTCACTGGCAGGTTCCAGTGACAGTGGGTGAGTCACGGTCACTGGAAGGCCCCAGTGACCATGGGTGAGTCACGGTCACTGGAAGGCCTCAGTGACCGTGGGTGAGTCACGGTTACTGGAATGGGGCAGTGACCGCGGGTCACGGTCACCCCCCATTAATTCCCCTTTTTTACATTTTCTTCCACCTTATGTACATTTTCTTGTATTTTCCAAATTGAGATTATATCTAAGACTTGAGGGAGGGGTTGTAAACTTTCAAAATGTATGTAAATAACCTGCATCCCCGCGGTTAGGGCACTTGAACCCATGTAAACAAAAGGGAAATTAATGATGAACTGTAATTATTTCCCATTCTTCTTAATGCTTAAAGTACGTGAATGTCGGACCTTAATTCCATAATTCATTTCCACGCCTACATTTTTAAGCGCGATCAGAAGATTGGCGCCGTCTGTGGGGATTATATGCCCTAATTTGTGATCAAATTTGATGAAAAATGCATGAAAGCGCTGAAAATTGCTGAAAAGTGCTGCTGTTGCCCTGAAAACTGCTGCTGTTGCCCTGAAAACTGCCGCTGTTGCCCTGAAAACTGCTGCTGTTGCACTGTAACTGCTGCTGTCGCATTGAAAGTGCCGCTGTTGCACTGAAAGTGCTGCTGTTGACCTGAAAACTGCCGCTGTTGCACTGTAACTGCTGCTGTCGCACTGAAAGTGCCGCTGTTGCACTGTGACTGCTGCTGTTGCACTGTAACTGCTGCTGTCGCACTGAAAGTGCCGCTGTTGCACTGAAAGTGCTGCTGCTGCCCTGAAAACTGCCACTGTTGCACTGTAACTGCTGCTGTTGCACTGAAAGTGCCGCTGTTGCACTGTAACTGCTGCTATTGCACTGAAAGTGCTGTTGTTGTGTTGAAGAGTGCTGCTGTTTCACTGAAACTGCTGCTGTTGCACTGAGAGTGCTGCTGTTTCAATGAAACTGCTGCTATTACACTGTAACTGCTACTATTGCACTGTAACTGCTGCTATTGCACTGAAAGTGCTCTGTTGTGTTGAAGAGTGCTGCTGTTTCACTGAAACTGCTGCTGTTGCACTGAGAGTGCTGCTGTTTCACTGTAACTGCTGCTATTGCACTAGAAACTGCCGCTGTTGTGCTGGAAACTGCTGCTGTTTCACTGAAAACTGCTGCTAAAAGCCTGTGACTGGGGCACACGGTCACTTACCTATTTTTATGATGATAAAGGCTTATTTAACCTCCAATTACACCCATACAAGACCTTTGATGTCTGCAATGGGTTTGAAAATATCATTAAAGGACTTTTGCACCTTGAAGTGCATATTGTTCATACAAATGAAGGCATTGGGCACCTTGATGTGCGTACACTTGCCATTTAATTGGAAGAATTTGCACTTTGATGTGTATAACTTGATTGAATGAATTCGCACCTTGATGTGTATGGACCAAATCATCACCCTTTTCACTTTAGAAGAGTGATGATTCAGTTCAAAGGGCTTCTGACCCATATAAAAAGTTTATTAAATCAGTGATAATACCAACGACATTGTAATTATGCATTGTCCGGCGTCAACCACTGATGGATCTTGTGTGGTCATTTTGATAGTGGTGCAGGCTTGATCCTGTGGGCCCTATCCCTTTGATTGATCCAACCCTCTCTTACTTATAAGTCTGACACAGATAGTCTAGATATGCTGCTGAAATTTTGGTAGCAAGGACTAGTCAGCATAGCGTGCTTTTAAGCCTGACTCGATAAACCCGAAATGCTGCAGAAATTTTGACAGTAGGGATAGTCAGCATAGCATAATGAGATGGGATTTATGCCTATATCTAACCATTTCGGTTCAAAACCATGTTAGTCTAGATGGCATCTATAAACCATTCCGGCTAGCCCAAGAGGCAGCCATGTTGGTTATACTACTAATATAGTCTCATCGGCTAACTTTTTGCAGGAAACAGCATGGGTTCTTTGATCATCACTTTTGACGAAGCTAAAGAGAGATTGTTCAAAATCTCCATGGCTCAGACCACAAGGGCACCTAAAAGGGGCCGAATGAACACCAATGCTCTTACATCAAGGGTCTCGGTCTTTAAAAGGCTTTCTACTCCTTCAAGCTACATGACCTCAGCCTACAATGGGTCATCAGAAACCCTGAAGCCCATCAAGAAGGCAAAGACTCCTCAAACTTGGGTCTCCAAATATCCCCAAAACCCCTTTGGAGTCTTTCACAAAGGTCACTATGACTTAAAACACAAAGTGAGGTCGGAAGGCAGTAATTTTCATATCACCAAGCCTTGACTAGGGGCAAGGCAGGTTCGGTTTACGAACAACAAAACAGAGATACCCGTTGGTTCACAGCAGGAGGCTTTGCAGACTACTAAGTCCTCATTTATGCATCCTAAACAAAGGGTACATCTCAAAAAGCAAACCACTTGCAAGCAAGCCCTAGCCCATGAAAAGGGTCAGAAGGATATTGTTATTCCAAATTGCCGTATGTGGTCACCACAGCCACGTATGCAGAAGTCTAGAAAAGCTGAGGAGAAACCCTTGGCCCCATTTGAAAAGAATGTCTTTTACCCTTTGACCCAGAAGGAGGGACGGAGGTTCGGCAGGAGGCACTTACCTTCTGTTATTGTGGCACCATCACCATCACTTTCAACCCAGTGCCCGTCATATGGCATTAAAAACAAGAAATATGCTGAACGATTGGTCATCAAAAATTCGACCGATCTCGTTCAATTTAAAAATTTGCTTCAACAAAAGAAGGAGCAGAAGAAGAAAATTGAAAGAAATGCTGTTAACATCCTTTCACTTCCCACTTCCGACCCTATAGATTGGGAGCAAGTTGCTAGCACTTTTAGGCCATTAGTTGCTAGATTCAGAGATCAAACTCTAGCAGCCAGATTGGCCCAGCAAATAAAGAAGAGGGCTTTGGCTCGCTCCAAGAGACATGCTCGGAAGCAGTCACAGCATAGAATCACTAAAAAATGGGTGATTAAAGAAGATGAGCCAAATCTAACCTCCTCATGTATGGTCGGACCTGGCTCAACCAGGAGAGTTACTCGGAGTATGGCTCGAACTCAGTCCCAAGATTCTGATTTGAACTCTCATTCAGATAGGACCTTTGACGATCATGGTTCTGATAAGGACTCAATAACTCTCCTGGACAACGAAGATAGTCAATCCACTCTTCCTACATCCTCTTACCCCCGTCAGTACACCGTATTTATGGCTGAAGGGAGTGGGACTGGTAATGAAGAGGATGCCGGTGGAGGCAAAGATGTTAGCGAAGAAAATGCTGACGAAAATCAAGAGAATGACGTTAGTGATGTTGTCAAGCAACAAGGAGTTAAAATTGACCACCTGATGGCTCAATTGAAAATCTTAGGACACAAACTGGGTAGTCCAGCTGAAGCTCCTGTTAACCCCTTATTTGCTGATAGAAGAGAACATGCAATGATCAGGAGGAATGCCACCAAAATTGACCTACTTACAGCACAAATCAAGGTACTAACAGATAAAGTAATCGCCTCAGGTTCAACTCGAGGCGATCACTCCTCAATCCTTGGTTTCCACGCAGATCCTGAAAAACCTGTAACTTTTAAAAAAGTGGAGGAAATTTTAAACAAATCAAAAGTGGAAACCAGGATGAAGAAAAAGGGTATTACATCTAAATACCCTCCGGAGTTTGATTTGGTTCCATTTCCGCCAGATTACAAACTTCCGACTTTCCAGCCTTACCTTGGAAAAGGGTCAGCCTATCAGCATATAGTGCATTTTAAGTCGCTCCTTGGCAGTTTACCCAAATTGGATGCACTAAAAATAAGGCTGTTTGTTGGTACATTGAAGGGAGTTGCTTTCGATTGGTACAAACAATTGCCAGAACTCTCCTTCACTATATGGCCAGTTACAGAAGAAAAGTTTCTACTTCACTTTCAGGAAGAAGATCAAACGGTCACCTTCGCTATGCTCAGTAGTACAAAACAAGGGGATAATGAAACTGCACAAGCCTTTATCAATAGATGGAGAGCATTGTCTTACAGATGCCTAGAACAACCATCTCCAAAGGCGACAATTGAAATGTGCAAAACCAATTTACGGTTAGAAATTAAGGCTATCATACTTAGTCATAAACCTAAGTCTTTGGCCAGATTGGTTGAAGTAGCTACTGATGCGGAGTTAACCCTGAAAGAAATTAGCCAGAAAAAAGCAAGTTCCCGAAAAATGGAATCATCATCATCTTCTGCTCCAAAACCAACTGTGCCGAAACCCCAAAAGAAGCAGGAGGTATTCAATGTACAAACCTCCAAACCAGTTCCTCAAAAACCACAGAATGGTAAGACGGAGCAAAACAAAAAGGAAGAATATGAAAAGAGGAAGCAAACTAAGTACCCTTTTGATGGGGACATTGAAGTCATCTTCCAAGCATTGATGGAGAACAACAAGCTCGAGCTTCCACCCATAAAAAAGCCAGAGCAAACGGGTCGTGTTAATGATCCAAACTATTGTGCATACCATCGGATGGTATCTCATCCTTTGAAAGACTGCTTTATCCTAAAAGAAAAGATCAATGAGATGTGGAAAAATGGAGTAATAACATTTGATCGAAAATATGATACGGCCCCAGTCAATATGATTTCCTTCGGACAATTTGCACCTGTGGCAATACCCGCTCCATCAAGGCCACCAATGGTCGAATTCCAGGTCATCAATGCACTACATAATGAACAGGGGTTGATACTTATCAAAGATTCTTCAGGGCAGGAAATGTGGGTTCACCCAGATTTAATAAATGATGAAGGATGGGAAAAAGTGAAAACTAAACCCACACCTGTGGAAAGAAGAAAGATCAAAAGGCAAATTAAAGGTCCCCAGAAAACTGCTCAAAAGAAACAAGAACAACAGTTTAAGCAGAAGAAAGACAAGGCGGTCGAGGCCCCAGTCTTAGAAAATCCTCCCAGATCAGCCAGAGGTTATTTTACTCTAGCCGACTACATCATTCCAATTCCAAAAGATGAGGAAGAACCAGCAATATCTAGCTGCAATCGGATATTATGGGATGGTACACCCCCTAACTCCGATGATGAAAATCAATGGTCGGATTACTCTGATCTTGAAGACGATCAATGGATCGATGATTATTTTGCTGATGAATACCCTTCTGATGAAGATGAGGATTTCGAACAAGCCTTTGACCCCGAGACAGGAACGCTTAATATCAAGCACGGTCTAAATACACTATCGATGACCTTGTATGACATACACAGGCCAAGTTCAAGTGGCTGGTCGAATGATCCTCCTCCTTTTCCACTATCTCCAGAAGTTCATCCGGATCCACTACCATTAGTCGGGCACGATGAAGCTCAGGATCAGCAGACGGTTTTTCCTCCTTCCACGCCAGATGCTTCTTCCACACCTAATTCAGAGTTGATCTTTTCAAATGAAAATTCTGAATTAAGTAATCAGTTTGTTGACTTTAACTCAGTCAGGGAACTTGGGTTACCAAGGAGACATAATAACCCCAGTATTAGTAATATTGTCGAGAATATCTCTAACTTTGAAGAGGAACTGTCAACGGCTCCTTCTCTGGTGGTTTTGAATGCTGCCATAGAACCCCAAACATCGCAGGCTATTCCTAATGGTGTAAACCAAGAAGTAGGCCTGGAAGAGGTCAATCAGCTTTTCATCGAACCAGAAGAAGTCAATGCCATAAGAAGAGACACACGACCAGAAATTGACCGAAGCAACATGCTTAATGATGGCACTCGCTCTGGTCGTAACTATAGGGTCAACTATGATAAACCCTCTGTTCCTTCCTCTTCTTATGTAAACCCTTCGGGAGGCAATACCAATGTAAATGTAACTTCTCCAGAAGTAAATGATAATGCAAGGCCACCAGAGCCGTTCACGTATGATGTTGTTGAACACCTTAAGCACATACCTGTACGACTCCACATTTTTGATCTCTTGCAGATGTCCAAGGAGACTCGTGACAACTTCATACGAGCACTACAGGCCTTGAATATTGAGAATCATACTCATATAGCACAAGTGCATCAAATAGAAAAGAACTATTTGAAGGCGAAATCCAAGAGGCCTCAAAAGCAATGCAAGGAATGTCTCTTAACTCACAATGCTTCTAAAGCTACTATCTCTTTCACCAAAGAAGATCTCCTCTTGGGAAATATGAAGCATACGAGGCCACTTTATTTCATGGCCTACATTAAAGATATGCCTGTCCCAAGAGTTCAAGTTGACCCAGGGTCAGCTCTAAATCTCATCACAATCACGGCCCTTCAAGAGCTCAGTATTCCAGTGAGCAAGCTGTCTGCTACAAAGACTTCTATTCAAGGTTACGATGGGGAAGCCCAGGATCCGATTGGTAAAATCCGAATTCGATTCCAGTTGGGAGATTTAGTCTCAGAGGCCACTCTGCATGTAGTAAAAACTCGTGCTTGCTATAACATCCTCTTGGGGAGACGATGGCTTCATGATTATGCCATAGTACCTTCTACTCTTCATCAATGCCTTATACATCGACAATGA
This sequence comes from Sextonia rubra, assembly GCA_037013555.1. NCBI lineage: Eukaryota > Viridiplantae > Streptophyta > Magnoliopsida > Laurales > Lauraceae > Sextonia > Sextonia rubra. The sequence goes on from JASUAD010000001.1 coordinate 80,683,066, forward strand.
GGGGAAAGTACATCGAGTCTTTGCAGAGGAAAAGCCATTCAAAGGAAAGGAGGTTTATTTCACAGACGCAGCAATGTATCAAGAAAAGCCTACAAAATCCAACTCAGACACAAAGGATGCTCCTGTAAATGATAATCCTGCAGAACCTTTCACTATTTCAGCAAAGAAAGTTGGTCACAAATCTAATCTCCCCATAAAGTTGGAATGTGCAGGAAAATAAATGCGTGGATATCAAAGCTCCTTTGATAATTAAGGTGAAATCTGAAATCAAAAAGTCAGATCCACCTTTAATCATATCCACAAAGCTATCAAAAGTAAAAGATACTGAACATCAGAAGTTTTCATTTTCGGCCAACATGGTATCCTCGAGCTCTAATCAAGAAAGCAATGATATACCTCCCCCTACTAGGGGAATATTGCCTATAAAGCCTGATTCTCCTATCACTTTTAGTCAATTGATATTGACATCACATCAGAGGGGAGAATTAGCCTACAGGTATATTGATAGATGGCTCTGTTTGGCTAAAAGATGTGAAAATCCTCCACACTACTCCGCATGGATTCACTTGTGCTGGGTAGGTTTTTGGCCAGCTCTCCGCAGCTTAACCATGGCGATGGAATTTCAAACCTTTGATGAGATGTCTCGAATTGTATCATCTCTCGAAGTGGCACTCCATCGGCTACGCAGGAGGTCTAGAAGAATGCGTCCAATACATGTCATTTCAATGATCAGAGATACAGATTCTGAGTTGGACTCTGAAGACGCTAAAGAAATGAGCACCTTCGTGCATTCTATGGTAGACTGCAATCTTCCGCTTATGCCATGGCCTACTCCCTCTCACATTTATGAATTCGAAGGTTCTTGCTTTCTGCTACCTTCATCTAAGCAGTATAATCATCCGATTATTTTTCATCGGGCTGAAGATACTTCTCCACCAGATATCATTGACAAAATCAGTAATGAGGGAAAAATCCGGCTCGATATTTATAATCCTGTGGTCTGTAACATGATGAAAAATATGGGGTACAATCTCAAAAAACCTATGGGTCTTGGATTAACTGCAAATGGCATACGGGCTCCTTTGGATGTCTTTAGTCCAGAGATGAAAGAAGATCTCCAGACAGGGGGCAGAATTGAGTAGCTGCGTCATTGCATAGGATATGTTCCTTACAGTAACATTCCTAAATTTAAACGAAGTGTTAAAGCTAGATCGGTAGTCTTCACTGAAGAATATGACTCGGATGACTCTCATGAAATTCCTGTGCTTCAAGATCCCGTTGATTGGGCCATTTTTCAGCATCCTGAGGGGGCAAGTGATGAAGATGATGCTGCATCACAAATCACTGACTATTGGCCACCTGAACTCAACGAGGAAATAAGCATGTCCCAACATGTCCGCTGGGAATGTTTAGCCCTTGATGTAAAAGCCAAAGAGCCTAAAAAACCAAATCCTTGGAAAGGGATCAGGCCTTGGCTAAAACCCCCAACTAAAACCCCAGAGGGTTTCACAGAGTTAGAAACTTCCAATAACAATGTAGAAGCACTTCCTCCTAATCCTCCAACTGAGGACCAAGTACAAGAAATAAACTTGGGAACCCCAGAAAATCCCCGACCTACCTTTGTAAGCTCTCAAATTAAAGGAAGTGAACTTGATCTGTATGTGGGATTCTTGCGAGAGTTCATAGATTGCTTTGCATGGACTTATGCAGAAATGCCGGGCCTAAATCCAGAAATCTCCGTACACAAATTAAATATAGCAGATGATGCTAAACCTGTAAAACAGGACCAAAGGAGGACTAAGCCTGAAATCACGGAGAAGATAGAAGCAGAAGTTCAGAAACTCAAGGGCGTTAATTTCATCCGTGAAGAACAGCATCTAGACTGGTTGGCTAATATAGTCCCAGTTACTAAAAAGAATGGACAAATTAGAATCTGTATTGACTTCAGAGATCTGAATAAAGCCTGCCCCAAAGATGATTTTCCATTACCTATACCAGAAATAATGATTGACAATACTTTTGGGTTCGAAAGAATGTCATTCATGGATGGCTTCTCGAGGTATAATCAGATCAAAATGTTCAAAGAGGATGAGAAACACACTTCCTTTAGAACTCCATTCGGCATATACTGCTATACTGTCATGCCATTTGGTCTCAAAAATGCTGGAGCCACGTACCAAAGAGCAATGATGAAAATATTCAAGGACTTACAACATAAATCTGTTGAATGTTATGTTGATGATTTGGCAGTCAAGAGCAAGCATAAATCAGACCATCTCGCCGATCTTCGCACTGTCTTTGAGAGATTACGGAAATTCAACCTTCGAATGAATCCCCTCAAATGTTTTTTCGGAGTTTCTTCCGGAAAGTTTCTAGGATTTGTGGTGCGAAAAGGGGGCATTGAAATAGATCCCGTCAAAATCAAAGCCATATTGGAAATGCCTTCGCTGAGAAATTTGAGAGAATTGAAAGGATTGCAGGGAAGACTCGCCTACATCCGACGGTTCATTTCCAACTTATCCGGAAAGTGCAGACCATTCTCCAAATTGATGAAGAAAGGAGTAGACTTTGTATGGGACAAAGCTTGTGAAAATGCTTTTCAGGATATCAAACAATATCTTACAAACCCGCCGGTTCTTTCAGCTCCAATTCCAGGCAAGCCTTTCATTCTTTATACAAGGGCTCTTGATCATTCCTTGGGAGCATTGTTAGCTCAAAAGAATAATGAAGGAAAGGAGGTGGCACTCTATTACCTGTCAAGGATGCTAGTTGATGCTGAGCACAATTATCACCCAATAGAAAAAGAATGTCTTGCGCTTATGTTTGCAATACAAAAGCTGCGGCATTACATCCTCTCTAATGTGGTGTATCTGGTTTCCAATATTAATCCATTAAAGGTATTAGTGACAAAAGCCGAGGCGTTGAGCGAACGTCTGGCCAAATGGTCCATCCTTCTTTCTCAATATGACATCAGATACACTCCTACGAAAGCAGTAAAAGGACAAGCTCTTGCAGATTTTCTAGCAGAACATCCACTGTCAGAAGATTCTGAGTTCACAGACAATCTCCCTGATGAGTCAGTCTTCTTCACTGAACAAACACGGAAATCCACCATTGATTCCGATCTACATTGGACCATGCATTTTGATGGAGCTTCCAGGACTAATGAACGAGGAAAGCCAGTATCAGGGGTTGGAATTATTTTCTGCAGTCCAGGAAGATTTTATATTCCTCACTCCTTTTCATTGATCAAACCATGCTTGAACAATGTGGCAGAATACACCGCATTAATTATGGGGCTTGAGTTAGCTTTAGATGCTGGCATTAACATGCTAGGGGTCTATGGAGATTCACAACTTGTGATTAAGCAAATGAATCACGAGTATGAAGTAAAGAAGCCAGACCTAATTCCCCTCTTCAATAGGGCATATGAACTCAAACAAAGGTTTAAATTGATTGCGTTTCATCATGTTCTGAGATGCCAGAATGTCAAAGCAGACGCCTTAGCAAGCTTGGCAGCTTCAATGGCAATCCCTGAGAATGACAAGATGATATTGGAAATTGTTGAGAGAAGACTTCTACCCCCACTCGATACTTACAAGGCAGTAGAATATAGCTTCACTGTAATCAAAAATCGAATTTCATATTTTGAAAACTCATTCAAGGATTGGAGAGATCCTTTTATTGATTATATTCTGCATGGAGTATTACCAGAGAACCCTAAAGATAGAACCAGTATTCAAAGGCGAGCTCTCAAATTCCATTTTGATTTGCCCTCAAAAATTCTTTATCGCAAGTCATACGATGGAGTTCTACTTCGTTGTTTGTCCCCGAAAGAAGCTGAACAAGTTCTTAGAGAAGTTCATGCTGGCCTATGTGGTGCTTACCAAGCTAGACCAAAACTTCATGATCAAATTCGAAGATTAGGCTACTATTGGCCTACCATGGTATCCGACGCTATTAATTTTGCTAAAAGATGCAATGAGTGCCAAATTCATGGTGATTACATTCACCAGCCTCTTGAACATTTGCACCCTACGACCATTTCTTGGCCGTTTTAATCTTGGGGAATGGATATAGTGGGGAAGATTAGTCCACCCTCAGAACGTGGACATCAATTCATTTTGGCTGAACCGATTACTTCTCCAAATGGGCAGAAGCAGTACCTCTCACAGAAGTTAAAACTGATACAGTCCTTAACTTCCTGAAAACTCATGTCATTTGCCATTTTGGGGTGCCCAAATGTCTGTATCATGACAATGGTCCGCAATTCAATAATAATAAATTTTACAGATTCTGTGACAAATACGGAATCCAGTGTTGTCCATCTACAGCGTATAACCCTGCGGCCAACGGACTTGCTGAGGCTTTTAACAAAACCATTTGCAAGATTTTGAAGAAAATGGTTTCTGACAACAAAAAGAGTCGGAGTACCAGGCTTCCTGAAGCATTATGAGCTTACAGAATTACAGTTCGTGGTCCTACCAAATCAACACCATACTCCTTGGTCTATGGTTGTGAAGCTGTAATACCTTTGGAAATTCAACTTCCCTCTTTTCGGGTGGCTGTGATAAACAAATATACTGAAGAAAAGAATGCCAAACTCAGACTGCAAGAGCTAGAAAACCTTGATGAGAAAAGGCTTACCACTCGACAAAGTATTGAGTTGTATCAAGCTCGTATGGCTGCATCTTTCAACAAAAAGGTCAAGTATAGAGCTTACAAGAAGGGAGATTTAGTCCTTGCAATTAGAAGACCTATGTTTTCCACGCACTTGTCGGGAGACAAGTTCGAACCTAAATGGGAAGGACCTTTTGTTATCGATAAGGTTTACTCCAATGGTGCCTATGCGCTCCTCACACTTGAAGGGGAAAGATGCATGATGCCTATCAATGGAAAACTTCTCAAGAAATACTATACCTGAATGTCATTGGTACACCCAAACCATGTACAATGTACCCAAACCATGTATAGTGTACATTCTCACTCCTAACCAAAATCAAAATCCTCTTGTTTCGGGTTTCGAGCCTCACAACCTATGACTCCCAACCAAAATTGCAATCCTTTGGTTTCGAGCCTTACAACCTATGACTCGTAACCAAAATCCCTCAGATTTGTATAAAATGACTGCGAGGAACAAGTCCTTCAACCCCTCTAGTCAAACCTTTGTTACTCGGATAATGTCCTTACAAGACCCCTTGTAACATCCTGCTATATAGATTAAGTCTTTTTGCAGACTCTATATAGCAAAACTCAGCTATGTGGAATAAGTCTTTTTGCAGACCCCATATAGCTAATCCTTAGTTGTATAGAACAAGTCTTTTTGCAGACCCTATATGACTGCCTTCGGTTAAATAGAACAAGTCTTTTTGCAGACCCTGTATAACCAAAATCTAAACAAAAACCAAAACCAAATCTTTGTCCTAAGGAATAAGTCAAGGATCTCGGGGAAAGCCTCACACATGGGCACTGGATAACATCCACTTTGTTTGACCCCTTTCGACACCAAAAGGATCAAGTCATGGACCCTGGAGAAAGCCTCACACATGGGCACCGGATAACGTCCACCTGTATGACTTCCTTATTTTCGATTTGTGGATCCAAATGATCGCAAATCACACCCTCATACAAATCTGAGAAAACCAAAACAAATAAACCATCCATATGAACCACCTACAAACCATCCACATAAATCACAACAAACATCCACACAAAATCAAACTAAACACCTATACCAATGACAAAAATAGAAAGAAAAAAATTTTTCCATTGATATCCATTTTAAAGTTCGAATACAAGCAGTGAAGTCAACGTACATATGGCCCTCAGGACTAATCAGAATAAAAAAAAAGCAAAACAATCAAATGGGAGTTGCAGCAGAGAATCTCAGTCAAGTCATCGACAAAAGCAGTTCTCTGGAGCCACAAGTTGACATCAGATGCTTCATTTAGGTCTTTTGGATCAGGCTCTCTTGTGGTCTTACCCTTGGCACGATTTTTAGGTGCCGCGGCAGTGGCAGTTGTAGGTGCTTTACCCCTTCTATCTGCAAAACAAATCAAAAGAAAGGAAAGATGGGTTTCAGTAATAATGATATGGAACTTCTCAAAAAAAGAAAAAAATTCGGCAGCATCTCCCCTTAGTATAAGACCAAAAGGAGAAGGCAATACTCAGTTCTAAGACCAAGAATTGGCATCAAAGGCACACTTAAGTCTCAGAACCGAAGCTCTCGGTCCAAACAGATGTTCAAGCACCTTAAGACCTTTTCAGGGAGCAGCAGGTTCGTGTTCAAGCACGAAAATGGCATTCTATAATTCCCACAGAGGCTCTGATCACAGAAAGTTAGATGCGTGCTCAGTGGTGTGCATGTTACTACTCAAACACAGGTGGATGTCCTTTTACTAAGTTTAATAATGAGGGTTAACACTTAAACGAAGTGCTAATGGATTCTGTTATACTGTGAACAAGAAGTGAAGTTTGTGCACTTAGATACAACGACTGTTTAGTTTTAAACCTCCCTGGTTTTAAACTTCCCCACTATTCGGTATGAAGCACTCTCACCAATGATAATCAGTCACCATGAATCGCAAATTTCAGTTTATGCCAGTCACTGTGACAACATCAACAAGTATTAGACAGTCAGGATTGACCGTGATTATGAAGAAGTTCGGATAGAGTTTAAGACACAAGAGTTCTTCTCAACCGGATGTGACTGTAAATTTCCTTATTATGATGCCCAAGTTGAGCTGTTTTCCAAAAGAATTAAGCCCAGGCAAGATCCTTATGATAGACAGCAAAATGAAGAAAAAAAAAATTCTTCCCAAACCATGAACAATTCGGTCATGCCCATGAACCCCCTTCGGTTTGCTTAGACCGTGACAGTGGGCTTAGCCAAAGCCAAGGCCATGACAGTGGGTGCTTTATCGACATGGGATTAACTCCGCCAAAATAGTAGAGAGCATAACTGAAGAAGCCTTTGGATAACTCTACAACTCAACAGTACTAAGGTAAGGGACAAAAAAAGCAAGTTCAGCAGAAAATTTTCAATTGGGCATTTCCTCAAATAGGTGGTGGCCATGATAAACCACTATGGGATCGATTGATCAGTAGACTTGTGAGCTTGAGATGATTTCACAAATCATCTTACATTAGTTCCTGAAAAAAAAAAAAAAAAGAAGATGCACCCAGCACCTCTCTACTTCCACCCTTTCTCTCGGTCTTTCTCCTTTTCTTCTCTCTCCCAATTTCTCTCTCTCTCGGTCTCTTTTCACTCTTTTCTCTCTCTCTCAATTTTCTCTCTCTCTCTCTCCCGGTCTCTCTTTTCTCTCTCTCTTTTTTCTCTCTCCCTCCCGGTTTCTCTGTCTTTCCCGTTCTCTCTCTTTTTTCTCTCTCTCCCGGTCTCTCTCTTTTTCTCTTTTCTCTCTATCTCCCGGTCTTTCTCTCTTTTCTCTATCTCTCCCGCTTTCTCTCTTTTTTCTTTTTTCTCTCTCTCTCCCGGTCTTTTTCTCTTTTCTCTCTCTCTTTTCTCTCTCTCTCTCGCGGTCTTTCTCTCCTTCTTTCTCAGTTTTCCCTCTCTCTTAATTTCTCTTTCTCTCTCTCCCAGTCTCTCTGTTTTTCTTTCGGTCTCTCTCCCTCTTTCTCCTTTTCTTCTCTCTCTCCCAATTTCTCTCTCTCTCGGTCTCTCTCCCTCTTTCTCAGTTTTCCCTCTCTCTCAATTTCTCTTTCTCTCTCTCTCACAGTCTTTCTGTTTTTCTCTCGGTCTCTCTCCCTCTTTCTCTTTTTCTTCTCTCTCTCTCGGTCTCTCTCTCTTTTCTCTCTCTCCCGGTCTCTCTCCCTCTTTCTCAGTTTTCCCTCTCTCTCAATTTCTCTTTCTCTCTCTCTCCCAGTCTCTCTGTTTTTCTCTCGGTCTCTCTCCCTCTTTCTCCTTTCCTTCTCTCTCTCCCAATTTCTCTCTCTCTCGGTCTCTCTCTCTTTTCTCTCTCTCTCTTTCTCCTTTTCTTCTCTCTCTCCCAATCTCTCTCTCTCTCGGTCTCTCTCTCTTTTCTCTCTCTCCCGGTCTCTCTCTCTTTTCTTCTCTCCCTCCCGGTTTCTCTCTCTCCTAATTTCTCTCTCTCTCGGTCTCTCTCTCACTCTCCCGGTCTCTCTCTCTTTTCTCTTTCTCTCGGTCTCTTCCCTTTTCCTCGGTTTTTTTTGTTGGTTTGAGCAAAAAAAAAAAAAAAATATCTCTCGGTCTCCCTTTCTCTTTGTTGGTTTGAACAGCAAAAAAAAAAAAAAAAAACAAAAACAAAAACAAAAAAAAAACTGGTCTCTCTCTCTCTCTCGGTCTCCCTTTCTCTTTGTTGGTTTGAACAACAAAAAAAAAAAAAAGAAAACAGAAAAAAAAAACCGGTCTCTCCCTCTCTCGGTCTCCCTTTCTCTTTGTCGGTTTGAACAAAAAAAAAAAAAAAAGGGACAGAGATGTTGGGTTTTAAATGCCCACGGTCTCTTCCCTGTTTTTCCTAAGTGGAGCCCGCTATTTGATGCCAGCACATGGAGCAGGGAAGTCCAAAATCAATTAATGGTCCAAAATTGGGAATTCCCCCTCAATTACTGTTTGGCCTCCTTCCCACAAATACAATTTGGTTAAAATCAGTGGAGTCTAAGATCAAGTCTTGATGGATTCCTCCTTCTTCATCAACGATCTCTGTGATCTTTTGCAAGTCCTATGAGGGGTCCACTTGGGGTAATTTACAAATGAAATAATCTTATTTTTAGGGTATTTCGAGGGAAATTATATAAAAAAATGCGGAGTCTCTTTCCAAATCAACTTTGGGTCAAACTTTGATTTCAAACCAATGTCCCAAATTATTTTGCATCAAAACTCATAAAAGCTAATCTCTTTCAAAATTGCATCTCATTTTAATTCATGTCAAGCCAAGTCAAAACCCAAAATTTGATTTTTGAAAATGAACCAAAAATCCATGAAGATCCAAACCCAAATCCATTTTTTCTAAAACCTTTGAATTTCTTAAAACCTCAGGGATTCTTTTTGTGGGTGTTCCCCACATCCCCACAGAGACGCCACTCTGGATATCTGTGAAAAATAGGTCAAAAGAAAATCAAGTTCATTTCCAAAATCCAAACAAAATTCATAAACTTCTGAATTTTCTAAATACCTAAGGGATTCCTTTGTGGGTGTTTCCCACAGTCCCCACGGAGATGCTACTTTTGATATCCGTAAAAATAGGGCAAAGAAATTCAGATTTCTTATGTCTTTTCAAAATTCCGTCATCAAACCCTTCATGGTTTTTATCAAAATTTTCAAATCCCAAGTTTAGGCTTACAACCTACCTTGACAAACTGTCTTTTCATCAAGCCATCCATCATTCCCACAGATTGGCTATTTCGAGGCACAATGATTATTATACTATAATCATTGCACCTCGAGGGGGCACTTGTTGACCTATAAAAATTGCAAATACTACAGCGAAGACACCTCATCTCAGCTTAATTTAGGCTACAGAGGTTATTTGCAGATCCTGGGGAATCGCTGTGAGAACTAGCATTCCATGAAGATCAAGGTAGCTGGAACTCTCGGAGGAAGTTCAAATTTCGGGTTGAACAGACATCATCGAACTCAAAAGCCACAAGCATGTCAGCCTGAGGTCAGTTACCCCCAAGCCAGGGGGTCACTGACCAAACTCCTGCTTCCCGATGTCCAAAATTAATGAAATTTAGACGCGAAGCTTCAGTCATGCTCAGAAGATACTTTACAAATTTTCAAGATGAAAAGACTCTGTTTGGCCTAAATTTCATTACATGTCAACTTAGAGGACAGTAATCCCGAATTTGGGGGTCATCGGCTAAGATCTTACTTCCAGAAGGCCAAAGCAGATAAAATTTGGAAAAAATGCTCAAAGAATGCCCCAAGTTATTCTCCCAAAGTTTCAAGTCAAGGGGAGGCTGTTCGGATAGAAAACAGGCTAACTATCTCAATGTGGAGTGAATAGTGACCTAACGCATGCAATGAATAGGTTACTGTTCGAAATCCTACTTCCTCAAATCCAAACTGCATGAAATTTGGATGAATACTCCAAGATGTTCTTGACGTCAGTCCCTCCAAGTTTCAAATCGAACCGGGGTCATTTGGGCTTCAAACAGCTGAAACAAGGGCCCACTGTCATAAAAAAGTCAATTGGAGAGTTGACCAAGTTCAGATGGTCAAACAAAGCTGAAACTTCTGTGACACACTCAAAATAGTGTCAACAAGTGTTCCTCCAAGTTTCGTGGCGATTGGACACCGTTTGGGCCCGAACAGAGGGAAACAAGCCACATATGCAAAAATCCAAGAATGGGCCTTAGGAGTGATCGGGGCCCACAAACAAAAGGAGTTGACCAAGTTCAGGTGGTCAAACAGAGCTGAAACTTCTGTGACACACTCAACATAGTGTCAAGAAGCATCCCTCCAAGTTTTGTGGCGATTGGACACCGTTTGGGCCCCAAACAGGCGGAAAAAAGCCACATATGCAAAAATCCAAGAATGGGCCTTGGGAGTGACCAGGGCCCACAAACAAAAGGAGTTGACCATTTTCAGGTGGTCAAACAGAGCTGAAACTTCTATGAAACACTTAAAATGGTGTCAGAAAACATCTCTCCAAGTTTCGTGATGATTGGACATCATTCGGGCCTCAAACAATGGAAAATAGACCACATATGCAATGTTCCAAAAGTGGGCCTTGTCCGTGACCAGGGCCCAATTTATGAAAAAGTTGACCAACTTTCTGAAGTCAAAACGGGTTGAAATTTTTATGACATGTAGAAAATAGTGTTAAGAAGCATCCCTCCAAGTTTGGTGGCAATCGGACTTCGTTTGAGCCCAAAACAGATGAAAATGGGCCACATACGTGAAAACTCGAAATTGGGCCTCGTCCGTGGCCCAGCCTGCGGTCACGGACCTTCAAAGGATGTTTCCCACGATTTTGGGTGGTTTCCCTCCACTCCTCTTCGAAATCCAACTCCCCACAACTGCTATTAACTCCCCAAAACTGCACAAAACTGATTGGGAGTCTATACAAAGAGAAAATTTTGAAGAAACAAATAGGGGAAACACACATAAGGAAGAAAAGTGAAGAAATTGAAGAAAGTCACCACCTAAGGCAACAAGAAGCAAACTCCAGCAGCACTTCCACGACCATTTCCACCTTTTTTGCTTAGTTTTGAAGGTGAGCAAGAAAATTCAGAAGGAGAGAAGGAAGTGGAATGGCCAAAGTCCATACTATGTTCGTACGACGCCAATTTTTGAGAGGATGACATTGTCACCTCTGTTTCTCTTATTCGTAGGGCTTCTTAGCCATTGCAAGAGTTGTGAAAGAAGTCTCTCTAGGCCTCATTTTGTTTCTTAAAAATGATAGGTTCAAATGACACAACTCCGGCTTCAAATTTGCCCATTTCGGACTTGAAACAAAAATGCAGTCCGTAAGCACGAATGATGAGTTACAGCGTTTTCAATTGATTCCATGGTTAAATGTGATCTTCTTGATGGTTGTCCACCGCTCCAAAGTCATGAGAATGGAGTTCCAACACTTAAAAGAAGTTCCAAGAAAGAACCAGCACGAACAACACAAAAAACGGAGGCAAACAGTGGCTTCATGGCCATTGTCTGTCAATGACCGTGACCCATGGTCACTGGCAGGTTCCAGTGACCGTGGGTGAGTCACGGTCACTGGAAGGCCCCAGTGACCGCGGGTGAGTCACGGTCACTGGAATGGGGCAGTGACCGTGGGTCATGGTCACCCCCCATTAATTCCCCTTTTTCACATTTTCTTCCACCTTATGTACGTTTTCTTGTATTTTCCAAATTGAGATCACATCTAAGACTTGAGGGAGGGGTTGTAAACTTTCAAAATGTATGTAAACAACCTGCATCCCCGCGGTCAGGGCACTTGAACCCATGTAAACAAAAGGGAAATTAATGATGAACTGTAATTATTTCCCATTCTTCTTAACGCTTAAAGTGCGTGAATGTCGGACCTTGATTCCATAATTCATTTCCACGCCTACATTTTTAAGCGCGATCAATGGTAGAGTTATTGAGTGGAGCACCGATGATATCATCTGAGGTGTCCTACTATTGGTGCTGAGATAGAAACATTAGATTATGTAATAAGGCCATGTTTAGGGCCATTAGTTTATTGATTAAATTTATTTCTCTTAGAATTACAACTTTAATTATTGTGCTTCGAAGCACTTGACTTTGATTTTATTATTATTGAGATTTATTATACGGTTGGTGTATAATACTTAGCTGTGGAGATTATGGATTTCAGTTCCACTGTGATTATGGTTGCTTGATCACCAAGTATAGCCTTACGAAGGACTTTGATCCACCTTGAATTAGAGCTCGTATTGTTTATGTAAGAAAAATCTTAAAAGTTTTAATTGGCCCTAATTCTCACACCCCTAGAACCGGGTTTGGATCTAGCTCAGTTTTGGGGGTGTGACAGATGGTATCAGAGCGCTTAAGTTCTAAAAGTTATAAAAGATGTTAAAACGTAGGTACAATATAAGGATTAGAAATTTTAAGTGGGAACGTTAGGGGTTTTGATGCATATAGTCGTATAGGTACTTTGGCATTGTTTAGACGTTACATGAGCTTGATTCCTTCTGCATCTCTGGTCGTTCAGTCTTTAACAAATGGTTATTTTGAAGATATTCACCTAGAACAAGGAAAACAAAAACCAACCCATCCAGTTCGGAGTTGGGTGAGCCTAGCTGTACATTGAATGATCTCATACAAACCCTACTGCATGCTATGCTAGCCCATCAGCAACGTCAGGATTAGCATATGGCACAGTTGTTGGAAGCTGTGTAGAGGATGAATCTACCCCATGCAAAACACGCAATTCAGCCACAAACAATGTAGCAGCCAACATTTGTGGTATAGCCTTAGGTAGCGGATTAGGCAGCATTCAGACCAATGTACTTGAGGCTTTGCAGAAGATTGGATAGCCTTAGGTTGTTATTGCCCCCAAACCCCATGATCCAAATGATATTTTTGAAAAGTTTAAGAAGAGGGGTCCGCTTGAGTTCAATGGGAGTGAAGATTTAATGGTAGCAGAAGAATTTCTCATCCAAGTTGAGAAGATATTTGAAACCCTAGTCTGCACGGGGATACAAACAGGTTAAGTTGGCAGCTTTTATGTTTTGAGATATAGTAGACAGGTGGTGGACTGCCATTAAGAAAACATTACAAATTTTCAATGTCACGTCATGAGTGTTGGCATAAGAAGAGGTGTAACACTAAGAATTGGTAACACATGACACCAGATTTTTTATAAATACATCGTGTTGAATGCCTTTGGGATCACGGATTATCTAGCATAAGGTTGGCTAGTAATTATCCTTGATGCTTACTCAATCTAAATGTATTCATATTGTTAAGAAACCATGCCCTCAACATGATGTAGCTCTATTAAGTATACATGAATTGATTATCAGATATGAGTGAATGAATGAATATAATCTCAAGACAGAATTCCTAGTATGTATGATATGACAAGTATAACTGAAATTTATAAAAGATATGAATTTGATTCGGTCTTAATATGTTAAGTCAGCACCACTTAGCTTGCGCCCTTATTAGGTTCGATGGGGCCAGTTTGGGTATTTTTATGTCGCTTCTGCAGTAGTCCATGGAGGAGTTGTGGGCACTCTTCGAGACACTAGCCTGATCCCCTAGTGACCCATAAGTATATACACTCTCTCTAGATGATAAGCTCTCTTTTGGGAGAATAGAGCCTCGTGGATGCCAACTAGTATGTATGATATCCTATTTATGATTTGTTACATATGTTTACTTATGCACAACATGCCTAGTGTATGATTATTGCTTTCTTTTAACCAATATATTCTCTTAATTCATTTGATACAGCATGATAGTCTTATGTATTTCTATATACTTGCTTAACCGTCGTGTTAATAGTGCTATCTTTGGTATTACAGGTACTGAGTCCAACCCAATAAACTGAACGATGCACCCAAGCAGGAACCTCAACGGAACTTCGGGGACTAGATGAGTGTAACGCTGATGTCTTCTGTTAGTCATCCTACGAAGAGTGACCATGGGATACTTGTTAAGTGTTTATAATTTAATAGACACATATACCCTTTTGGCTCTTAATTATGTTTAAGTAATTGTTGTCACATAAATGGAATGGTTAAATGCAGACTTATTTATAAAATAGATAATGTTTTGTTGTTATTGCTTATGATCATTACAGATGTATTACACAGGCTTCCGCTTACTATTAAATGTAATTTACGTGTTTGAGAAACTTCTTTACATGTTCCTGTGGAATCTCCCTTATAGTGATTTGTGTGTGTGTATCACATGCATAGTTATTATGGGATTATGTATGCACACCTCGTGGAGCTCATTCTAACCCTAATTTCCCGAGATCGGGGCATGACACAGTTAAGTTGACAACAGATGATGGCATTGCTGTGTGATTTATTGGCTCTAAGAAGAGAGTGGTCCCTTGAATGATCTCTGCCATTAAGGCTACGAAATTGATGATGAAATGTTATAAGGGATATTTGGCGTTTATCTTAGAGGATAAATGGACTATGCATTGGAGTAGACACCAGTGGTGTCAGAGTTTCGGATGTTTTTCCCAATGATATTCTTGGATTATCGCCGGTCTGTGAGATTGATTTCACAATCGAGCTTGTGCCAGGCACAACTTTGATCTCGAAAGCGCTTTATGGGATGGCCCCAGCTGAGTTGAGAAAACTCAAGGAGCAGTTGCAGGAGTTGTTGAACAAGGGTTTTATTAGACCGAGTATCTCTCGTTGGGGGGCTCTAGTTTCATTTATGAAAAAGAAGGATGGTTCTATGGGAATGTGCATCGATTACAGACAACTTAACTAAGTGACCATCAAGAATAAGTATCCTTTACCTAGAATCGATGAATTATTTGATCAATTACAGGGTGCTCAGTATTTTTCCAAGATTGATCTAAGGTCAGGATATTATCAGTTGAGGGTTCGAGACCAAGACATTCCAAAGACTGTGACTACGCATTTTTGGTGATGTCTTTTGGGTTGACGAATGTGCCAGCAGCTTTTATGGCTATGATGATTAGGGTGCTTGCGCAGTACTTGGACCATTTTGTGGTAGTATTTATTGACGATGTCCTTGTATATTTGAAGAGGTAAGAAAAGCATGCTCAACATCTTCATACCTCATTGTAATTATTGAGGGAGCACCATTTGTATGCTAAGGCGAGTAAGTGTGAATTTTGGTTAGATCAAGTAGGATTACATGGTCATATTATCTCCAAGGAAGGTTTAACGGTGAACCTAGCAAAGATTGAAGCAGTGGTGAAGTGGGAAAGGCCGAAAACAGTGTCAGAGATCCGAAGTTTCTTAGGCCTAACAGGGTATTATCACTGATTTATAGAAGGAATTTCTATGATAACAACCCCACTATCAAGATTGGCTCGTAAGGAAGTTCCTTTTATGTGGAATGATAAGACTGAGTAGAGTTTTCAGGAGTTGAAAAGAAGGTTGACCACAACCCTTGTTTTGACCTTCCTTACCGGCAGTGATAGTTTTGTGATTTTCATCGATGCATCCGGAGTTAGACTTGGTTGTGTCCTCATGCAAAATGGGAAGGTGGTAGCATATGGGTTCAAATAGTTGAAGGAGCATGAACGGAAGTATGCAACCCATGACTTAGAGTTAGCAGTAATGGTCTTTGTTTTGAAGATGTGGAGACATTATCTTTATGGAGCCACTTTTGAAGTGCATTCAGACATGAGAGCCTCCAGTACCTTTTTACGCAGGGTGAATTGAACATAAGACAAAGGAGGTGGTTGGAGTATATCTAGGATTATGACTTTAGGTTGAAGTACTATTCAAGAAAGGCTAATGTAGTGGCAGATGCTCTAAGTAGAAAAGCAGTGTTCACTGGTGGAATGATTGCAGAATACTTTTGGATTCAGTGTTTGGAAGACATGGATGTGTATTTCCAACCTATCATTGAGCAGGCAGTGTTGGCTAGTATAATCTCGTGAGAACCCGAATTACTTTCAAGGATCAAAGAACACCAGCTACTAGACCCCGAGATAATAAGAATTAAGGATCATATGGCTGAAAAACCTGATTTTAAGTTGAGAGATGGTATTTTGTATTATAAAGGCGAAAATTGTGTGCGCGATTGTCCAGACTTGAAGGATAAGATTATGGTAGAGGCACATCACACTCGGTATACAATTCATTTAGGTGGTACTAAGATGTATCAAGATCTGAAGGATCATTACTGGTGGAAGAACATGAAGAAGGATATTGCAAAATTTGTTGGAAAATGTTTGGTTTACCAGAGATTAAGGTATTTTATAGAAGACCTCCAAGTCTTTTGCATTGTTGGAGATTCGTTAATGGAAATGGAAGCACATAACTGTGGACTTTGTGTCAGGATTGCCTAATACTAAAAAGGGCTTTGATGCGATTTGAGTGATAATGGATCGTTTAACTAAGTCAGCCCACTTTGTACCATTTAAGACGGGTAAAGGAATGGAGAAGATGGTAGACCTTTATATCAAGGAAGTGGTAAGATTGCATGGAGCACTAGTTTCTATTGTCTTCGACTGGGATAGTAAGTCCGTATCTCTGTTTTGGGTATCACTGCAGGAATCCTTAGGAACTAGGTTGAGTTTTAGTATAGCCTATCATCCGTAGACAGATGGATAGACAGAGCATACAAACCGAACATTGGAGGATATGTTAAGGGTGTGTGTCTTGGATTTCAAGACCAGTTGGGATGAAAGCTTAAATCTATGTGAATTTGCGTACAATAACAGTTACCACTCTAGCATTGGCATGGCACCTTTTGAAGCCTTGTTCGGGAGAAGATGTAGAACTCTTATATATTGGTCGAATGTTAGAGCTCAAGGTTTTCATGGACCGTCTATGGTTGGAGTGTCCAGTGACAAGGTAAAATATATTCAAGAAAGGTTGAAGGTTGCCCGCAGTCACCAAAAGAGTTTATGTAGATAAGAGGAGGAGAGAGTTGAAATTTGAGGTTGGTGACCATGTGTTTCTGAAGGTGTCACCTACGCGTAGTACTTTACGATTTGAGTAGAAAGGGAAACTCTGAGAAGATATGTGGAACCGTTCTAGATTATCAACAAGGTCAACGAGGTGGCTTATTGGTTAACACTGCCACTAAAGCTATTAGGTGTTCATAATGTCACTACACCAAAAATCCAGTTCAGGGACGGGCTATGGGCCCGGTTTTGGGCCGTTCTTTAATTGAAACGGGTTTGATCCGTTCTACAGAGGTCTGTTTGATAAAATGGGGCTGTTTTCGCTGAAGGCAAGAGGGTGAACGATCTATCTCTTCCTGCTGCTTCTACTCTTCCCAGAGATCCGTCGCTAAAGGCAAGACGCAGAACAGATCGCAGAAGGCAAGAGGCAGAACGGATCGCAGAAGGCAAGTTTCTATTCCCACTGGTCTGTTCCTGCTGCTTGCGTTTTCCGATCTCCAACTCTCTTCTTCTTCCCGATCTCCAACTCACTTCTTCGCAGAAGGCAAGGTTTTTTCTTCTTCGCCATTGATGTTCTAATCGATCTCTCAACTCTTAGATCTGTTAAGGCTAGGGTTCTCCATGCAAAATTCCCAAAAAATGTAACCCTAATTCCATCTTTTCTCTATTCAATTTGATTCAATTTCTTCTTACCCACCGCCTTTCTCAATGGATTTATTCAATCGAAGCTGAAAGTTTGCATTTTTTTCTCATCATGTTCTAGGGTTTCGATTAGCTAGGGCTTTGTTCCCAAATTCGGGATCTTCTTTCTCGACTTAACTCGACACAGATCGTTAGAGTTATCTTTTTTTAATGGCAATTCGATGGTTGGAGTGTCCGATTATTGCTGGTTTGATCCTGTTTCAAATGGAAATTGACTCGAATTGTATGCCTGCTATTGTAGATTGGCTTTGATAGACTGGTCTGAGAGCTGAGCTTGAATCGTGGGAAGCACTGAGATGGATACATCTGAAAAGGGGTCAAAGGCTTCTGAAAAGGTTCATCTCTGCAACAATGGCTTCTTAGAGCTTGTATTAATTGTTGGGTTTCTTTGATTGATTGACTTATAATAATTTCTGTTGGTAATTTGGGTTTTGTTCAGGAACAGACTCCTACAACTAGTAGTTCGACAGCTTATCCAGATTGGACTGGATTTCAGGTGCTTGCTGAGCTAATTCACTATTGCTTGTTCTGTTTTGGGAAATTTTACTGATTTTTGTTGTTATTGGCCTCATTAATTGTTGGGTGTTTTTTTTTCTTTTTTTCTTTCTTTTTTTAATCTTTGCGATAGGCGTATTCTCTGATTCCGCCACAGTTATTTCATTCTCCCATGGCATTAAGTCCCCAACCTCATCCTTACATGTGGGGGGCTTAGGTAAAACACTTTATGTTAGTTGCTGGTTCTATGTGTTTGGACTGCTTTATAGATTGAGAAAGTGATTCTAAAATAGGATCAATCTTAAGTACCGAGTTATTTGTTTGGGTTCAATCAACCAATGAATCAATCTTTGTGATTGTCTACAAGTTACGTGAAGACGAAGTTGAGTTCTTGTGTCGGTCCTTGGACTAATCAAAGTTGAGACCGCTGTACCTTTATTTGAATTCCATGACTCCAAGTTTTGATAGAGTTTGTGCAATTTGTGAAATATCAAACAAGACGAACAATAGTTTCTTTTTTTCTATTTTATTTTTAGCAGGAGTGAGTGAAACCCAGAAAAATAATAAGATGGAATAAAAATGAAAAAATAGGGTACTTTGAACCGCCGTTGTCTTGAAATCATCAGACTTGGAACTTGATGGAACAATATAAGTAGAAGAGTCATGCATGGAGAAAGCAGAGGTGGATATCTGAAAATGAAAATACATGATTGATTGAAAGCAAGGAGATAATTCTGTTCATGTTTATTTTTTTCACTTTATTTTTTGAAGTATTTTCAGCTTTCTTAAAACACCCTTTTGGTACTTATTTCTTCTTTTATTCCTTTCTGTTTTCTTCATTTATTTTCTTGTAGCAATTTATGCCTCCATATGGGACCCCTCCACATCCATATGTTGCTATGTATCCTCATGGTGGATTATACCCTCATCCATCCATCCCACCGGTAATTTCTTGTCAAACACATCAGGCACCTTTTTTTTCTCAGAAATTTCTCATGGTGATTGTAAATTATTCTATGCCTCTTGTTGTATTTTTGAATCCTATTCACACTACCTTTGAACCAGGGATCTCATCCATTTAGACCTTATGCAATGCCTTCTCCAAATGGACATGCTGAAGCTTCTATGAGTTGCCTGCTAAACTTCTTGTTGTTTGCCCAGGGGATGCTATGCAGTTGGTGTTAAAATCTGCATGCATGCAAGTATGTGTGTTGGGTATTGCATAACAGAAATTTATCTTTTCAGGGAGCCATGCTTGGTGGGGTAGATACGGATGGTAAGTCCCTTGAAGGCAAAGATAGGAGCCCCTTAAAGAGATCAAAAGGGAGTTTAGGGAGTTTGAATAAGCTTATAGGCAAGAATAATAATGATGATCAAGGCAAAACATCAGGACCATCTACGAATGGATTCATCTCCCAAAGGTATTGTCAATTCATATGAAACATTTATACTTCACAACTTTGATAGGATTTTTTCTTTATTATGCATATGGCTGGTTGTGATTGAGAGGAAACCTCAAATCTACAGTGGGGAGAGTGCAAGTGAAGGTTCAAGTGAAGGAAGTGATACCAATTCTCAGAATGTAAGTACCTTAGCATCTCAGACTCGGTTCTTTTGGTTTTTGGATGAAGTCAATGTAACCACATATAATGGTTGACTAAAAAAGGCATGCAAGGGGCATGAAAAGATATGTGCATGTTTCTGGCTCTTATGCATCCAAAGTTAATGGCACCATGCCTAGTATGATTCTTGCAAACTTTCCAGTGATATTAGCCCAGGCACCACATAACCAGGTGTAAACAGTGGTTAGCAGCTAAGAATTTTTGTTTTATGCTTACATTCTTCACTTGCTACTGGATTTGTTGTTTGATGGCATCTAAACTTTTAGTCCTGGAAAATGTGCGACCATATCTAGTAATCGAACTATCTATTTATTTAGTTCTGTCTTGAATTTATATTCAAATTATAACCAAGTTCCAAGTTTGTGTATGCGTGTTCTTTGGAAAGGTTTTTGGTACATCACAGTTGATGTAAATACAGGGATTCTTGTTGGAGAAATACACTTACTGGCAAAATGCCTCATTTTATGTTATTGCTTACAGTATAAAGGAGATTTTATACTAGAAAGGAGTAGGCACCCTTGTGTGGAAGCTCAAGATGGTGTGAATTTTATACCTAATGATTGTTCCCTTGTGAGTATTAGTGTTGAGTTTCCTGCTAAATGGAAATAAAATGTTTATCTTCTGCTTGTAGTGTGAATTGTAACATAATTTGAATTTGAAAAGTTTGATTCATTGAGGAAAGGAAGAAGTGAAGTGATTGAAAAGAATCATACTTTAATTCTTGGTTGGAGAGACAAGTTGGTATGACTTGGATCCTTCTTTCACCTGCTCTCTCACTCTCTCTCTCTATGTATATAAATTCCAATGTGGTAATAAAAAAAATGATGGAACGTATATGATTGTCTATTAGCAACCTTTGTGAATCAAGTCCGAGTTAATATCAAAGAGGTTTTAAGTTTTTCAATGAAAGTGCAGGGTTTATTGTTGAATCAGCTTGCAATAGCTAATGAGAGTTTGGGTGGAGGCATCATAGTAGTGATGGCTGAGCGAGACAAAGAAGAAATGGAACTCGATATTGCCAAAATAAACATTATTTAAAATTATTCTGAGCTTATGCTGAATCCATTAATCCTATGTTTTAGGACTTGCCGAGTTGGACACCCTGTACTGGTGTTGGATTCAAATACATTAAAATTATTCTAAGCTTATGCTGAATCTGTTAATCCTATGTTTTAGGACTTGCCAAGTTAGACACCTTGTACTGGTGTTGGGTTCCAATACATACATGTAGACGTATTTGTGTAATTTGAGACTTCAACTGATGAGCTATTTGGATCCTGTACAGTATGGAGCTGCAAGTAGTCCTAAACAAAGCCTTCAGTGAATAGAAAAATCTAAACCGGCATGGTAGTCACTAACTACAGGTCTATGCATATGAAGTTAACTATTTTAGCTCTTTCTGTGTTGGTTTTTTCGGTTTTGTGGAAATTATGGTCCCTGTCTTTTCTCATGATGCTTGGCATTGTGTGTGGCACATGATTTAGGTTTTGTTGGAGCTATGTTGTAACATCTTTAAAACCTGATTTTATTTCCTTCACTTGGAATTCTCTTCAACTTAATAATTTTGTTGAAATCTTTTGGCTGAAGAATGATTTGGTTCATGGATGGGGATTAGATTTTGCTCTAAGAAGATGTGTGGAGGTCAGTTGATTCAACTTCTTTTTAGCCTTTGTTTTCCTTTATGTTTTAGTAACCTTGATTACTTATAATTTGGTGTCTACCGACCTTGGTACTTTTCTGAATCAATTTTAAATTTTTATATGTAATGCTGATGAGCCAGCCAATTCAAGCATTGCCTTGTTACAAATGGTCAAAACAAAATCATTTCTTTGGAAAACATGCTGGTGGCTAAATCAATGAGGCATCCGTTCTTATTGAACTATGGCTCCAGATGGTCGAAACAAAACCACTTCTTTGGAAGACAAACTGAACCATCCATTCTTATTGGACTATCGCTTAACAGCTCAAATTAGTTCACCCATTGATTTTGTTAAGGGCACTAAACTTTCAGAAGGGAACATCTTAGTAGGATTTTTCAAAAAACATGGTAATCCTAGTGATTACCTTGTAACAAATTTGGTTTTTTTCACCAATAGGATGGAATTCCCATTTTGAAGCTGCAATGGCCTCTCAATGGGTGGTTCCTGTACTGATCAGTTCTGCTTCTAAAACACTTCTAATTAAATGCTAATGGTGTGGGTTACCTTCTTTCGATGGTTAGTCACCTGAAAAATGTCAAAATTGGTGGGGGTGCTTTTAATTAGACTTTCATATAGCCCATTTTTCAACTTCATCTTGATGATCATAATAACCATTTAATGGGGCTAGCTTTTCAGCTAATTGGAATCCATTTAAACTCTTTTTTAAACATCTATCCATAAAGGCAGCTAAAGTGGGTCCCACTAGGTCGTTGGGGTTGGACTTGATCGTCTCTCTTAAATAATTTATTGAACAAAAAATATAATATATAGGTATTTATGTCATGTTCAAATTATTTTAATGGTGAGGACTTGATTGAAAGAAATACAAAATACTTTTATTCAATATTCAACTCTTCAATTTTTTTTATTTTTTAAAATAAGTGAAAAGTTTTATACTATATTTAAATTTTCCCTTAAAAAAAACCAAAACAAAAGCTAGGATTACCCGTTAAAGTTGCCTGATTTACAATTACATTAATCGTTAAAATGCTATCATAAGCTATCATCCTGATCAGCCATCAGAAGCAAAGAGAGAGAGAGGGAAGGAAGCAATGTTGAGAGGATTTTAAGGGATGGGCATCACTAGCCCTGATGGGGTTGACAGTGGCTCTTTCCTAATGTGGTTGCTGGTTCCAAATATAATACAGAGAATCTCCTGCAAAACCCAAATGGGTTCCTATCTCCCTTAAAGATAGCAATCTGAGTCCCCTTGTTGTCAATTCCTCTCCAGCTGAAAAAGGGAGAGCCTTTGGACGGTTAGAGTGTGGGAAAAGTCACTCATTTGGTGTCATGGTCCAATTTATTTCTAATTTGCAACTTTATACTATGACATTTTGAGTCAATAAAGATGAAGGCAGAACCTGAGTTTGCTCTAACAGGCTTGACACTTTCTGGTTCCATTGGATTTAATCATGAATTAACTTTCAACATGTCTCAATTTTAATTCACTCACTTTAAATCTCTCACCCTTCTCCTACTTGCAGTTGCTTCTCTTGTGGGGCCCATTTGTTATATGAGAAAAGAATTTACTCTTTGTGTCGAATGAAAATCTTAGTTTGAAATATCAACTAAAATTGTGCAATTTTAAACAGATTGAATATATTTTATGGTTTGAAATATATTGAATAAAAAAATGTCTGTTGAAATAATACTTCAAATGCAATATCTGAAAAGTACTAATTTTTTTATTCTGCTTCTCTTTGACAAGCTAGTTACAGTTTCCTCTTCCCCCTTGTAACTGATGTAACGGTGGTAGGTGTTGTCTTCTATGTATATGATTCTTCTTCTCCAGTTTTCAATTTGAACTAGAAAGTGTTGATTTGCCTTTGTTGCAATTGCACTGCAGTTGCTTGATCAACCCTTTCATATGTTTTCTTTTCTCACACAAGTTTGTGATCTATTAAATAGTTTTGGCAGAGAAAGAAACTATGGGCTGATGTTGTTTAGGTTTTGTTGAAAGATACCCCAAATTTGAGTGTTCCTTACTCTCACCAGAAATACGGTCCATCAAAGGCAAGCAAACAAATATTAGATAATAACAAACATTACCACTTTACAGTTTGTTCTTTTAGATTTTCAGAAAACAATGTAGTCTCTTGCAACTACACAATGTTTTTATGGAAGACTTCTTTGACACATTCCCTAATTTTAGTATTTTTATGTGTTAGAATGTTGTTAGTGTCTCCAGCATCGAAAGTTTTGAATAACTGGTTTGAGGTGGAGTATTTTCATGATTACTTTGCGTGTTGTAGGAATCATAAATTTCTTCCCTTGATTTCTATTTTTCTACAACATCATAAAAGTATTTGGGGTTTTCCAGGACCCGAGAACTTAGTTCGGTTTAACTTGATGTGAATTTTACTTCCATAAATTAGCATGACCCCCTTGCGCCTCTGCCTACCATGAAGGTGGGGGCTGGTTTCAAGGTTGATTCAAAATAGGATTACCTTGGGCGTTGCCAGATTTAAATGTAGTCTGTTGACAGCCCTACCTTAAGGCTATGAATTTTTAGAATGATTTTAATTATATAGAAAAAGTCCCAATGCCTGTTAATGTGGTTGCTTTTGTTAATTTTACAGGGAGATGTGTTGAAGGCAACACTTGCCTTCAACACATATATGATATGCTTTGTATATGACATTGGTAATTGGTAATCTCATTTAACATTAAAGATTTACAGATCATGAATGAATCACTGCTCACAACCAAGTCTGCTCTATCTTGAGAGAGAATAACCACAGTAAAGGTCAGACTGAATTTGGTCAGTCAAGAGACAATGAAATCTCTACAACGTTCCCCACAATGAATAATCACAACCCCAACATCTTATTATCACGAATCCATGTCGGAGGAATAATGAAGCATGAACCGGACACAATTGGGCAATCTCTTGCTCTTTTACTACCAATATTGCCATTTAAGGGCACCCCTCATCTCCTCCTCCATTACCATTGAAGAAACAAGGTGTACTTCAAATGGCCATGAGGAGGAACACTCATTCCTTTCTTCTCTTATTGGCATTTCTACTGTCTTGTGTCTTCTATATCCATGTCATAGCAACTACCTGGCCTGTGGGAGGATCCACAAGATTCTGTGATTTCAAGGTCTCTTTCTATCTCATTTGCACACAAGTTCCATACACATACATGTCTATGTTTCTCTTGTTTGAATGCTTGTCGTGGTTTGATTAGGTTCAAGTCAAGAGAATTAAAAAGCTCTGCGAGAGCGGAGACATCGTTACGATAAATGGTATGTTTCCAGGGCCCGTCATCCATGCCCAGGAAGACGATAGAGTGATTGTAAAAGTAACCAATGAGATGCCATACAATGCAACAATACACTGGTAACCTCGATCTTTCCATGATTACTTTACAAATGCAACACCCAATTTGGATCTTTAGTAACATTATTTGAATTTGTGTTCCTTGTTTCTCTCCTATTCGGGCCATGGGGGTCACGCATAAATTTCCTTTTATGCACTCATTCCCTTCTTGAATGAGCATATCCATCTTAACCCCTCTATGTTGCTCAATAGTTGCTTGCAGGTATAGTAGTCAATCTCTAAGTTATTTTTACAACTTTAATAACTCATCTTCTCCGCCTACAGATGATCTTGACTTGCACTTTTCAATTAAGGACGAAGTGATAAAGAAAGCAGAAGCTATGGGAAAGCCAGGACCCGTTGATATGAATGCTAAAGAAGACAGCTTCATTTTTACTGTTGAGTCCACGAGGGCCATCAAAGCGTCTCAATTGGTGATCAATGCAATAGAAATTCTCAGTTTGTGAAATACAGCCGCTTGAAGCAATTTGCTCTCAGGGTAACAAACTATGCATTGGTTGGAGCTCAGTTGCTCTCTTTATTTTACCTTTGTATATTCCTTTTTTTTCCTGTGAATATTTCTTTTAAGTAAAATGGTTATTTTTATCATGACAGATTTACAATAGCTTGTGTGTTCTGACATGCATATTTCTTGTGTAATTTTGTAGGCGTTGGCAACAACATTTAGTGAAGAGGAGATTGCTGATCTCCGTGATTAGTTTGATGCAATTGATGTGGATAAAAGCGGCACCATTACTCTTGAAGAAATGAGACACGTATGCATTTCTTCATTCTCTTCATAGAATTTTACCCTTAAGTTTTGCAGCACTGACAACATAGAAAAACTCAATACCAGGTTTTCTTCTCTTAGACGGAAGCATGCAGCTACATTTTTCTGCAATTATCCGTGTCTTGTGTTTTTTATCCTTTTTTCTTTATTTCTATCTTCTTCTTCTTCTTCTTCTTCTTGTTTTTTCAAGTTGTGTTTGAAAGCCTACACACCAACAAGGGAAAAAAAATGTTGTGATAGACACTATCTGTTCTTTCCCTTCTTTTAATTTTCTTGCTGTGCACTTTATTCTGCATATTATCTGTCATTGCTTTCTGTTTCAAAACCATTGTTTGCCATAATTTTCATGGCTGATATGTTTTGCCTATTCTCATTCGCAATTATTTCATTTTATAGGCCCTTGCAAAAGATCTTCCCTGGAAATTGAAGGAGCCACGTGTGCTTGAGATTCTTCAAGTGGTATGCCCATATTCTTTAAATTTATCTCATTTTAAATGGAATTTCATCATTGGGGAATTCTTTTATTCAAATGCTCTATGTCTACTTTAAATAGTTATTCCATTCCCATGGTTTCTGCTTTCTACTATTTTTCCTGTTGCCAAGATGGCATACATGCTTGTCTCATCGAATAGAAAAATAAGGGTGTTTCTTTGACTCTTTGTTGCTTGATGTTTTGCATGTTTTATCAAGCCAGGTTTTTGTGTGCGTGCATGCGTGATTAATAATTTTTGTAACCTTTAAAAAAACTGAGGTGGCCTTTTCATGGCAAGGCAAGGGACATAATGACGTAGCACACTTGCATTCAAGGCATTTGACCCACATCTTCTGTATGGTTGCTCATTTATGAAAATCATAGTTTATTATGATATTCTTAATTAGCTAAGAATGTATCATTTACTTATGATAAGGAAAACAAAACTGGTATAAATTATTTATAAATCTAGTACATTTTTTGATGGGTGAATGTGTATGAAGTTTCACTAACCTTAACATTGTGCACTAGTAATAGAGGAAAATTCTAGTCAGGACTTGTGTGTGAGCTACCTTTTGCCACCAAAAACATTGGCTTGGTTGGGTGAATGGGTGAATGTGTATGAAGTTTCACTAACCTCAACATTGTGCACTTGTAAGAGGAAAATTCTAGTCAGGACTTGTGTGTGAGCTACCTTTTGCCACCATAAACATTGGCTTGGTTGGGTGCATGGGTGGATGTGTATGTAGTTTCACTAACCTCAACTTGCGCACTTGTAATAGAGGAAAAGTCTGGACTTGTGTGTGAGCTACCTTTTGCCACTGTAAATGTAAGCTTGGTTGGATGATTCAGACCATCCATAAGGTTGGTAACATTCAGGACACTACTGCCAACTTACTAGAAAAAACTTTATTACAATTGTGGTGCAGTTTTGATAGTCATTTGGTAGAGAGCCTTTATTTCTAGTTTTTATGGCATGTTCTATTTATGCATAGCATATAATGATTATTTCAAGGATGAACTTAGTGATTTTTGGCATTACCTTGAAATTCTGACATTTATACAACCTGCTTGAGGCAGATTGACAGCAATACAGATGGGCTTGTGGACTTCTCTGAATTTTTTGCTGCAGCTTTACCTGTGCATCAGTTGGAGGAGCATGACTCTGAAAAGTGGCAGCAGCGCTCTCAATTGGCCTTTAAGAAATTTGATGTAGATAGAGATGGATATATCACCCCTGAGGAACTGAAGATGGTAATTTTGGAAACATAGTTTTATTCATTACTTTGTTTTAATTTTAAAAGATCTGTGAATCAGTGAGGAAGATTTTAAAATGTCCAATATCAAATCAACTAGACATCTGATTTGTAGTGATGGACCATGATTCAAAACAATCACATATTGGTGCTCCTTACCTGCGTTTGGAAGCATTAAAATAGATATTTTCTTAGAAGTTGTAAGTATTTCTGTAATCCACGTTCAACTTCACGAGTCCTTACTGATGTTTTTCAGACAATGGCCCATCTATGATAAACTTCAACAGATGGTCAGTGCTAATCATCTCAACGCCTTTGCTAATGGCCATGGTCCTCACTGATGAGAATGCTAACGATCATGTATCTTGACTAGCAACTGTTAACATTAATTGAACAGATGAAAGTAACTTTTGTGCAGGATTATTATACATAAATGCCCAAGGACTAATGAGCATGAATAACAACTCTTGCAAAACATAACTAATAATTCATGGGAGGGGAGATCACCACGTTTGACATCATTACTATTAAACGGGATGTTTTATCTCTACAGCATACAGGACTGAGGGGATCCATTGACCCACTTCTAGAGGAGGCTGACATTAACAAAGATGGAAGGATAAGCTTATCAGAGTTCCGCAGATTATTGAGAACTGCAAGCATGAGCTCGCAAAATTTGCCTGGCCCATCTGGTGTTCAAAATTCTCCCAAGGTGTAGATGGTGAAAGATGATCAAGAAGAGAAATAGATGAAGTGGAGGTGAAGCTGTTACTGGGTTTGTAATCTTATCTGTTAGATCAAAATCAACCAAGTGGGCCTCACTTTTTGTTTGTCTCCATCTTCGACTAAGAAGCCAAGTGAAAAATCACTTTCCCGTCATCAAGCAGATCTATGGAAGTTCATGATGACCGGTGACATCACGAAGATTGGCTGAGCTTGATCTGACACACCCTTGGTGAAGGTCCTTCGACACTTCTGTACATGTTTTTGGTGTATGGATTTTCATTAGTCTTCCCTCGGCAAAATGTCTTGTGTGAGTATTTGAATGGAATGCAGTGTCTGGAGTTTTGTGTCTCTTGTTTATGTATGTTCTTCAGACAATTCTGCGTTTATATGAATTTTATGTATTGTGTTAAAAAAGAATTTTAATGATTGCATTTATATGAATGTGAATACCACAATTATTCTATTTTATTTTTCCATATGTGATTAGTAGTGGTTTAATAAACTTATGATTTAAAAAAATATTATTAAAACTGTTTTAAAGAAGTTAAAAAAAATGGCAAGAAAATATGAGGGAATAATTTGGAACAGTTTTAAAATTTTGGGATGGTTCAAAACCGTTCCAGATTTGAAATCTGGAATGGTTTTGAACCGTTCCAGATTCCGTTCCAGATTCAAAAATCTGGAACGGTTCAAAACCATTCCAGATTTCCAAATCTGGAACGGTTTTGAACCGTTCCAGATTTTTCTGCGACACCCATTTTTGGAACGGTTTGAAACCGTTCCAGATTCATTTAGGAACAGTTTCAAACCGTTCCAGATGGGCATTTTTGGTGTAGTGTGTCTTCTGTGTTTCTATGCTGAGGAAGTATGTAACAGATCCTTTGCCTTTGCACGTGTTACAGTATGAACCGTTGTAAGTGCAGGATGATATGACCTACAATGAGCCTCCAGTGGGGATTGTCGACACCAAAGAGCATGTGTTAAGGAACCACGTTATCCATTGGGTGAAAAATGGAGTCATCATTGCCCGGAGGAAGCTACATGGGAGCTCAAAGACGAAGTGAAGAAACTTTATCCGCACCTTCTTCATGAGGGATATTAGTCATTTGGAGGAGCAAATGTCCTTTAAGGGGGATGAGATGTTAGGCCCTAGATTTTTAATTTCTGGGTTAAATCAATTTGCTGAGTTTGAGTCGGGTTGAGAGGGGTTAGATGGGTGATTAATAAGCTATTTTAGAGATTTGGATCCTTGCATGCATGGCAGTTTTGCATAGGGCCCATTGGAGATAGGCTGATTAAACATTCTTGGGCCTTGGACCTGAGTTATTTGACCCTTTTTAAGTCAAAAGCCATTTTATGAAATTTTATAAAATTCACTAAAAAGCAAGGAGCCCTTCCTTGTAATTTAGAAAAACCTATATATAATATAACCCTAAAGTCTTTCGGGCTCTTTTTTTCATACGCCCAATTCTTCCCGTCTTCTTCCTTTCCTCTGCAATCAAGCCCTAATAGTTCTTTAAGGGAGACAAGGTTTGATCTTCAGATCTACTTTTTGACATCGAAATCCAGGCAAGTGGATAACTGTAAACAATGTCTTTTTGGTTGTTTTGTTAAATGGCATGCTTTACATATGATTTATTTGATTGGATTTAATATCTTGATTAGGGATTGATAATAAAGCTTTAATTTAATTAAAATAAAGAATCTGCATATATAAAAGAAATAATATTAAAAATAAAAAAATAAAAAAATTACTCGGTAGTAGTGTAGGCTCTACCTAGGCATGCCAGGCGGCATGGTTGCCAGGCATGCCCAGGCAACGTGCCTGCTGCCTAGGTCAGTCAGGTAGCGAGCCTGGCCCGCGGCTGGGCTGGGTTGGCTACCTGGCGGGCCTGGGCCACAGCTGGTCTAGGCCTGGGCTGCCGGCTGGATTGATTTCTGATAGGCCCAATTTAATTAAAATATTAACTAGGGTCTAGAACATTAATTATAAATGGATTAGAATATTGTTTAAGGTTTAATGGTGATTTGATTAGAATTAATTAATTCTTAATTAGGTACGATTAAAATTTTAATTAGGTTTGTTTATAACTATAATTGGGGTTTAATTGCGTATGATTAATAATTTATTTAGTTTGATTAGAGTTTAATTAAGATGTAATTGGGGGTGATTAAATCTTAATTAGAATGTATTTGGAATTCTAATTTGGATTTTAATTTGAGTTTAGATTTTGAATCTGGATCCGGGATTTGGACCTTTTGTTTTTTATTAAATAGCAAGGTGTTTTTATACATAACAATGAAGATTAAGAACCTAATTGTTCTCTCTCCCCTTAATCATAATTTGGTTTAGTTTAGATTAGAAATCTGGATACTTTTACCCAATTTGTAAAACACCTTATTTTTACATAATTGGATTAAATGGGCTTTGTTTTGAAAAAAGTTGATTGAATGTCACATGAGGGTTGGATCGGACTCAAATTGGGAATGTGAGATCCAGGATGCACCCACATGATAGATACTAAAAGTAGGATATTGGCATCGTGGACTCTCATTACTATTTTGAAGGAAGGTTATCATGTGCATATTTAACTAACTATGACTGTTAGGTAGATTAGTGCTTACCCTTAAAGAACCTAAAAGGACACACGATTATAATACACTTTTAAATTAAGCAATTTAAGTACTTAAATCGACATGGGGTTGAATATTATGAATTAAGGGTTTCATAGCATGGTTCATTGCGCATCAGTAGACGTGTGCTTTTGTATATATATGCATATATTTATATCCATCGACTGACTACAGTTTGGAGGTGGACGTACGCTATCGAGTTAGTGTGTACTATGGAATATAGTACATAGCTGTGTCATTTGTTATATCTACAGAAATACCCATTTCTGTATATTTATCTGCTGAAATACCCGTTTTTGTATATCTATCTGCGGGAATGCCCATTTTTGGATATTATATCTGTGGGAATATCCATTTTTGGTAAAATGTATCTGTGGGAAAACCCGTTTTTGTGTATTCATGCCATTAGGTTTGCATTTAGTGTGTTTTGGGGTAGAATGTAAAATATGTTTTAATTCAATTGATTAACATCGTTGCTTACAGTTTACCTTCTTGCCAGATTACGTCAATCTAACTTACTACTTTTGATTTCTAAGTTCCGTTACCGGTTCCGAACTGGAGGGTCAGGCAACGCAGGAGATTCCGCCATATGGCGGAGTTGTTGAGTGGAGCGCCGATGACATCATTTGAGGTGTCCTAGTGTTGGTGCTGAAATCAAAACATTAGATTATGTAATAAGGCTATATTTAGGTTCATTAGTTTATTCATTAAATTTATTTGTCTTGGAATTACAACTTTATTATGCTTCAAAGCACTTGACATTGATTTTATTATCATTGAGATTTGTTATATGGTTAGTATATGATGCTCAACTGCGTAGATTATGGATTTCAGTTCCTGGTGTGATTATGGTTGTTTAATCACCAAGCATAGCCTCACGAAGAACTTTAATTCACTCAGAATTGGGGCCCGCATTATTTATGTAAGAAGAATTTTAATTGGCCCTAATTCTTACACCCTTAGAACCAGGTTTGGATCTGGCTCAGTTTTGGGGGCATGACAAAATAGTGAGCAAAGGCAATGTTATACTATCAACACCATCTCAAATAAGACAGAGTGAGTAAAAGAAACTCAAAAAGACAACATTGAATAGTTGCAATTAGGCCAAGATTGGGATGATGATGTTGAGCTCATGCATGCACCTCCTCTCTCTCTCTCTCTATATTTATTATTGGAGAAGTATACGGTGATAACTAATTATACACAGGAAACCATTTTATTAGTTTACATCTTGTAATAAGCATTGTACGTTCATATTCATCTTGCAGCTTGTTAATAGTATGCTCTAATCATTTACACTGAGATGTATCTTAAAGAAAATGTGCATAAGAGCTTTATAGATGGTATGTCTACAGGATAGGCTTCATGATGATGACTGGAGATATATAAATGATATGTGGATGCTACAAAAATCTCATAATGGAAAATGAAGTATCAAACATGTCAATTTTTTAGATGAATTCATATTTTTCTCATTTAAATGATGCTCGATACCGGTACCAGATACATATTTTCATTTGTAAATTCTGCTTCAGTTGTGTTCAAATTTCTTAGTTAGACCAAGATGGATCTTGGCCTTATCTTTCTTGCCTTTAGGGTCTATTTTGATGAAAATAGGAAGTGAGTCAAGGTTATGTGAAAAGAAGATAATTGGGTTTTCTTCGAGGGAAACCCAGCCTCCAAAGAGATGATTTTTGAATAATCCTTCGACATCTTCTGATGAATTCTCATACAGCCATAAATATCATATTACAACGTTACTTCCCACTACATTAGTAACTTACCACTACCTCAATGAAAACAAACATACTAAAAACTAGCAACAATCCTAAAGACTAGCAACAGATTTAAAAACTACCTAAGCATACCACAACAAACAACTCAAAACCCACGTACACCTTTTCCCCATAACAATCCAAGACTTATTCAAAGAGTACATGTTCATGCATGAGTGGGTTATTTGCACATAACATTTCCCCACCTCTAACCCTTGTTCTTCTCCTCAAGGACTACATTTGGGAAATGTAGTTTGGGCTCATTAAGATTCTCGCATGTTGCTCCGGCTTATCACGCCCCCAAAGCTAAGTCGGATTCAAATCCAGATCTAAGGGTGTGAGAATTGGGCAAATTAAATTTTTTCTTACAAAAATGAGATGGGCCAAATTCTGGGTGGATCGAAGTCCTTCGTAAGGCTATGCTTGGTAATCAAGCAACCATAATCACACGCAGAACTGAAATCTATAATCATCGCAGATGAATATCATACATCAACCAAAGAACAAATCTCAATAATAATAAAGTTAAGGTCAAGTGCTTCGAAGTATAGTAATTAAAGTTATAATTCCAAGACAAATAAATTTAATGAATAAACTAATGGCCCAAACATAGCCCTATTACATTATTTGAAGTTTCAATCTCTACACTAACTCTAAGACACCTAAGACGATGTCATCGGAGCTTCACTTAATAACTCCGCCATCTGGCGAAATCTCCTGCCCCGCCTAACTCCCTGGTTCGGCACTAGTAACGGAACCTAGATATCAAAAGTAGTGAGTTAGATTGACATAATCTAGCAAGAGGGTAAACTGCAAGCAATGGAGTTAATCAATTAATTTAAAGCATATATTATAATCTTCCCCAAAACATACTGAATGCAAACCCTTGGTCATGAATGCACAAAAATGGGTGTCCCTGCAGATACAATATACTAAAATGGGTATTCTCACAAAATATAATATACAAAAACAAGTATTTCTGCAGACAAATAAACAAAAACGGATATTCCTGTAGACTGATAAACAAAAACAGGTATTACCATAGACAAATAAACAAAAACGAATATTTCCTTTAGATATAACAAATGGCACAGCAGTGTATAATAATCCACAGTATACGTTGACCCAATGGTGTACGTCCACCTCTGCACTGCAGTCAGTCATATATATATAAATATACATATGCAAATGCATTCGTTTACTGATGTATAATGAACCATGATATAAAACCCTTAATTCATAATATTCATCCCAGAATCAATTTAAGTATTTAGATTACTTAATTTAAACGGGTATTATGAATTGTATGTCTTTTCAAGTTCTCTATGGGAAAGTACTAATCCACTCAATGGTCATAGTTAGATAAATATGTACATGAGAATCGGCCCTCTTTCACAATGAAAATGTGAGTCCATGATGCCAATATTCTACTTTCAGAATCTATCATGTGGTGCATCCCAAATCTCACATTTCCATTTTAAATTCAGTCTAATTCTCATATGAACATTCAACCAACTCTTCTAAAAATACAGGAATCCATCTAATCCAATTATATATAATTAGTGTGTGTTACAAAGTAGGTAAAAGATATTCAAATTCCAAATCAAAACTTAAATCAATTTATGATAAAAAAGGAAAGGGCATAATTAATTCCTTAAATATCATTGTTGTGTATAAATACACCTTCTTATTTTATACAAAACAAAAGGTACAAATCCCGGATCTTGATTCGAAATCCAAAGTCAAATTAAAAATCCAAATTAGAATTATAAATACATTCTAATTAAGATTTAATTACTTTCAATTACATCTTAGTTAATTTCCAATCAATGTAAATAAAATATTAATCACAAGTACATAATTCCCAGTTAAATTTATAACCAATCCTAATTAAAAATTTAATATCACTTAATTAAGAATTAATTTAACATAATCAAATCACCGTTGGTATACTAGATCATTAATCAAAACACATCATTCTAAACTCTTTATAAATAATATCCAAATCCTAATTGTTTATTTCTTATTATTATTATTATTATTATTATTATTATATATTTATTTAAACTAGGCCCCAGCCCATGGGACCTAGCCAACCGCGGCCCACCAGCGACCTGGCTCGCCACCCGGGCCCCCCAAGCAGGCAGCCCAGCCCAGGTAGTGCCTGTTGTTGCCAGAAATTTTTTTTAAACTGATTTTGTGTTTTATGAAAGAAAGAAAATCAAATATTTATTGTTAATTCCAAATCAAGGTATTAAATTTAAACAAAGAAATCATACAAAAAGTATGTTACCCAACAAGCAACTAAAAGATATTGTTAAGCAACAACAAGTAACTAAAAGATATTGTTAAGCAACCAAAAACCATTGGTTACAGTTATCTACTTGCTTAGATCTCTATGCAATAGTAGATATGAAGATCACACCTTAGTTTCTCCACGGAGAGCTTTTAGGGCTTGGTTATAGAAGAAAGGAAGAAGATGAGAGAATTGGAAAAACCCTAAGGGTTTATCTTATGTGAAAGTTTTTCTAATTTACAAGGAAGGGCTCTCTGCTTCTAATGAGTTTTACAAAATTTCAAAAAAAAAGTCTTTTTGGCTTAAAAAGGTCAAATAACTCAAACCCAAAGCCCAAGAGTGTTTAATTAATCCATCTAACCCCTCTTAACCCAACTCAAAGCTGACAAACTAACTCAACCCAAAGTTCAAAATCTGGGCCTGACATCTCATCCCCCTTAAAAGACATTTGGTCCTCCAAATGATAAACATACCTCAGGAAGAAGGTGCGGATTGTCACGCCCTGATCCTGGGAATTTATGGATTCGAGTGGGCCCCCAGGGCGTGGATACGTAATCCTGTAGAAGTCCGTGCCCTGAAGGATTAGGCACAAATTTCTACAAGAGATATTCCACAGGAACGTGTGAGGAATACCAACACACATAGGAATATAACTTATCATAAATGGGCTCCTGCAAAGTACTCTGTAAGGATTAAGAGCAATAAGAAAACATATCCTTTTTCATGCTTAGATAGAGATATATATATATACATATCAGTGTTAAAGTTGTTTAATTACATTTCATGCCACCTAACTACTACTTAAGAAGTTAGATACAAAAGTCTAATAAGTGCTTTCCCCAATGGAAGACCAGAATATGACTGTAACACCTCCTAGATTGACGCACTCTGTAGGATGACTAATAAAAGACGTCACCATCCTTTCATTCATCTATACCCCGAGGTACCGTTGGGGCACTCTCTAGGGGCGCGTCAACACCCAAGTTGGGACCGGGTTCTGTACCTGCAATACCAAGGGTAACACTGTTAACACGACGGTTAAACAAGTATTGAGGCATATGAAGTAAGTATAACATGTTATATCAAATGAACCTAACAGTATACACTAATTAAAGGAAACAATGAATGTTTACTAGACATATGGTGCATGAATGACAATGGATGAGGAATTATAATTAAAACATCATACATACTGAATGGCAACCACGATGCTCTATTCTCCCGAAAGGGAGCATACATATGGGTCGTTAGGGGATCAAGCTAGCCTCCCGAGGAACGTCGACAACTCCTTTGTAAACTACTACAGTAGTGACATACATATACCCAAAGGGCACAAGCTAAGTGGTATCGACTTTGATTCAATCAACTAGTCATAACATACATAAGGAATAGTTACTCGTGAAGGCAGACGAATAATTAAGCAAAGCATATGCATATGGGCTACAAAGGCCCAAACCTCGGCTACACCCTTCGCTAGCAAGCACATACTCAATAGAAGTTTTGGCTTGTCAGACACGCACTCATTAGAAGCTCAGGTCTGAATTGCCTCAGGTTTTGCTCGAGGAAGTAAATTCGATAACAAATCATTTCGAAGGTAATCTATCATAGCAATATGAATGCATTCGAATTGAGTGAGTATCCAAGAATCATTATTCCCCTTATATTATGTAACCTACGTTTCCCAAGGACATTCAACACGATGTACTCATAAAACGCCCGGTGTCGTTGTGTTACCACATCTTGGTATCACCTCATATGCAGACGGGACACCCCTTCTTATGCCAACATCCATGACTTGTCATTGGGAGATCATCCGGAATCGTTCATTCTCTTCAACATAGACTACCATTGGGCCAGTGTGGTGGTATGGGAGGTGCCAACACTAAGGCCCTACAACTCATTTATGGTACCTAATATCCTACATTCACTGGCTTCTTACGGTTTAGCCGTATGTAACACTACGGCTTAGCCGAGTAATTCAGGTTTCCTCCAATAGTACAAATGCATTTACGGCTTAGCCGTATATTAGCCTATGACTTAGTTACGGTCGGGTTACGGTTGAGCCCTAAGGCATTACATGGTGTAGCCATGTGCAAGCCGTAGAAGAAAATGGGTCTTTTGAGCTCTCTGGAAAGTCCGCCGTAAGAAAGCTTATGGTTTGGGTACGGGCAGGGCACGGCCTAGCCGTAGTGCATTTCACGGTGGAGCCGTGGGTAAGCTGCAGTACAAAAGTCAATTTTGTTGCTCTCGGGACTTTGAGCCGTAAGCACTCACGACTTAGCCGTAGCTTCGCCGTAAGTTTCAGAAACCTGAAGTCAGTTCTGTAGCTCAGTTTACTTATGAAATCCATACAGAACTGACTTGTGGGAAATTTCTATGGCTCAACTAGAGTGTCCTTGAGAGTTTTTTATACTCACACACCCTCTTATTTCATTTCTATCACTCCAACTCGATTCATACCTCATTGGCAACCAAGTAAAACAGTGAGAAAGGACTGAAATTGGGAAAATTGAAAGAACTAACTCAATATGTAATGACTTATTCACACATGCAATACATATAAACTCAAATACTTGCCTCTTAACAGTGTTTGCCCTTTCCTAAGTCCTTCTTGTTGTGTGGCTAAGGGAAAACCTCCAAGGAGAAGTGGGTTCTCTACATGGCAACATATAAATGGTGAAGGTGATGCATTAATGCGTGCATGTCATAGCTTGGAGTCTTCTTGACTCCAACAAGCCTTAATGTATGGAATGAGAGTAAAACCCTCACCTTAGTGAGCTATAGCTTGAAGAGGAGGCACTTTTCAATGAAGGAAATACTCCTATGAAGAAAAGGAAGGTGGGTGAGGACTATCCCTAGCACGTGCAAGACTCCCAATCCTAATAGCACCTCAATTTGCAAGTGGAAAGGAAGAAACTCTAAAGAAGAGAAAGGACTCTAGCAACAAGAATGGAAAAAGGCTGCAGGGAATGTTGAGTTCCCTTTTAAACTGAAGTTTTCTGCATTTCACATGCAAGTCCAAGCTTTTTCATGAAATTATAGTTTAGGCCGAATGGACCTTAGTTGGCCCAAAACGAGTTCGGATCAAGTCAAGCCCAACGTGAAAGATGATCTACACGAAAAATTACACGAAAGACAATGGACGAGGTGTTCATAAGAGATAAGAGCAATTTACAAAAAGGTCCTTGACCACTTAAGTATGGTCTGAACTCTGCCCAACTACTTATCCAAGGCTCAAACCCAATATTTTCACGTTAGACTAACCTCAACAAGGCTTAATTAATATAAAACAAGATTGATTAACGTAACTAAGATTAGTGGGGATTTGGGACCTTACACGGATACTGTGTCTGCACTTCGTTTCTAAGCTCCCACGTTGCTTTCTCCAGGCGATGATGACTCCATTGAACCTTCACCTAATGGATAACGCGGTTTTTTAGCACCTGCTCTTTGGTGTCAACAATCCCCACTAGCAGCTTAATGTAGGTCGTTTCATCTTGCACTCGCAACGGCTCATACCGTAATATGTGTGAAGGGTCTGATACATACTTTCTCAGCATATAAACATGAAAGACGTTATGAACACCTGATAGGTCTGATTGGAGTGCCAACTGATAATCCATGCTGTTGACTTTGCTGATAATCTAAAACGGTCCGACATATCTTCTGGAAAGTTTCCCTTTTGCCCAAATCGTAAAGTACCACGCACAGGTGATACCTTCAGAAATACATGGTCACTAACCTTAAACTTCAGCTCTCTCCACCTCTTATCTGCTTAACTCTTTTGGTGATTGCGGGCAACCTTCAACCTTTACCAAACTTATTTCACCTTTCACTAGACTTTCCAACTACAGACGGTCCATGAAAACTCACGAGCTCCAAAATTCGACCAACATATAGGAGTTCGACATCTTGTCCATTACAAGGCTTCAAAAGGTACCATTCCAATGCTAGAGTGGTAACTGTTGTTGTACGCGAATTCACTTAGAGCCAAACTTTCGTCCCAACTGGCCTTGAAATCCAAGACACACGCCTTTAACATATCCACCAATGTTTGGTTTGTACGCTTTATCTATCTATCTATCTTGGGATGATAGGCTGTATTAAAACTCAACTTAGTTCCTAAGGCTTCGTGCAGTGAAACCCAAAACCGAGATACGAACTTGCTATCCCAGTTAGAGACTATGGAAACGGGTGCTCCATGCAATCTCACCACTTCTTGATATACAAGTCTGCCATTTTCTCAATTCCTTAACTAGTCTTGAATGGTACAAAGTGGGCTAACTTAGTCAAACAATCCACTATCACCCAAATTGCTTCAAATCCCTTTCTGGTGTTAGGCAATCCTGACACAAAGTCCACAGTGATGTGCTTCCACTTCCACTGAAGAATCTCCAACTGATGCGAAAGATTTGGGGATCTCCTATAATCTGCCTTAATTTGCTGGTAGACCAAACACTTTCTAACAAATTCTACAATATCCTTCTTCATGTTTTTCCACTAGTAGTGATCCTTCAAATCTTGATACATCTTAGTACTGCCTGGATGAATAGTATACCGAGTATAGTGTGCCTCAACCATAGTTTCATCCTTCAATTCTGAAAAATTAGGCACACAAATTCTACCTTTATAATACAAAATATTATCTTTCAACTTAAAATCAGGCCTCTCATCTATATGATCTTTGACTCTTTTTATCTTGGGGTCTAGTAACTAGTATTCTCTGATCCTCGGAGGTAATTCGAGTTCCCACGAGAATATACTAGTCAACACTGCTTGCTCACTGATAGCCTGGAAATAAACATCCATATCTTTTAAACATCGAATCCAAAAGTATTCTGCAATTAATTCTCCAGTGAATGCTACTTTTCTACTTAGAGCATTTGCCACTACATTAGCCTTTCCTGGATGGTACTTCAACCCAAAATCGTAATCCTTAATATACTCCATCCATCTCCTCTGTCTCATGTTCATATCACCCTGTGTAAAGAGATAATGGAGGCTCTTATGGTTTGAATGCACTTTAAAAGTGGCTTTGTAAAGATAATGTTTGCACATCTTCAGAGCAAAGACCACTGTTACTAACTCCAAGTCAAGGGTTGCATACTTCCGTTCATGTTTTTTCAACTGTCTAGACCCATATGATCCCACCTTCCCATATTGCATGAGAACACAACCAAGTCCAACTCCGAATGCATCAGTGAAAATCACAAAACCATTATTGCCGACAGGTAGGGTCAGTACAGGGGCTGTGGTCAACCTTTTTTTCAACTCCTGAAAACTTTACTCACAATTCTCATTCCACATAAAAGGAACTCCCTTATGAGTCAATCTCGACGATGGGGCTATTATTGTGGAAAATCCTTCCACAAATCTGCGGTAATTACCTACGAGACCTAAGAAACTTCGGATCTTTGACACTGTTTTCAGCTTATCCCACTTAACAACCATTCAATTTTTGTTGGGTCCACCGCTAAACCTTTCCTAGAGATGATATAACCAAGGAATCCTACCTGTTCCAACCAAAATTCACAATTAGTTGCCTTAGCATACAATTGATGTTCCCTTAATAGTTGCAATGAAGTATGAAGATGCTGAGCATGCTTTCCCCGACTCTTCAAATATATAAGTACATCGTCGATAAATACCACCACAAATTGATCCAAGTACTATGTAAAAACCCAATCATAGCCATAAAGGCTACTGGTGCATTAGTTAGTCCAAAAGACTTCATCAAAAATTCGTAGTGACCATATCTAGTTCAGAATTAGTTTTGAGAATATCCTAATCTCGTACTCTCAATTGACGATATTGATCTCAGAAAAATACTGAGCACCCTGCAATTGATCAAACAATTCATCAATTCTAGGTTAATGGTAATTGTTCTTGATGGTCACTTGATTTAGTTGTCTATAATCAATACACAGTCTCATTGAACCATCCTTCTTTTTGGAAAACAATGAAGCCCTCCAAGGGGAAACACTCGGTCTAATAAGACCCTTGTTCAATAGCTCCTGTAATTGCTCCTTGAGTACTCTCAACTCAACTGAGGCCATCCTATAAAGGGCTTTCGAGACTGGAGCCGTGCCCAGCACAAGCTCAATTGCAAAGGCAATCTCATGGACTGGCGGCAATCCGGGAATGTCATCGGGAAAAACATCCGGAAACTCATACACCACTAGTGTCACGCCCCGATCCCGGGAATTTGGGGATTTGAGTGGGCCCCCAGGGCGTGGATACATAATCCCATAGAAATCCTTGCCCTGACGAATTATGCACGAATTCCTACAAGGGAGATTCCACAGGAACGTGTGAGGTAAGCTGACACACGTACAAACATAACTGATCATAAACGAAATCCTGCGAAATACTCAGTAATTATCAAGAGCACATGAAGTTCATAGTCATTATCTTTCAAAAGTAAACATATATGTACATCTGATAGTGTTAAAAATCCTTTAAGTACATTCCAAGAATACTACTTAAGAGTTGATACAAAAGGTCCAAGCATAACATCCCAAGAATACACGCGCTTCGTAGGATGGCTAGTAATAGACGTCGCCATCTGTCCACTCGTCTACACCTCGAGGTACCGTTGGGGTACCCTTCGGGGGTGCATCAGTGTCCGCGTTGGGATCGGGTGTTGGACCTGCAATACCAAGGGTAACATTGTTAACACGACGGTTAAGCAAGTACTAAGGCATATGAAACTAATACAACATAATATATCAACAAGAATAATCACTGAACATGATGCATGAGTAAGGAATTTCAACTTAAATGTCATACATACTGATTGGCAACTACGACGCTCTATTCTCCCAAAAGGGAGCATACATATCATATGGGTCGTTAGGGGATCAAGCTAGCTTCCCGAGGAGTGCCGACTACTCTTTCGTAAACCTACTGCAGTGGTGTCATACATATACCCAAAGGGTATAAGCTGAGTGGTGCCGACTCAGATTCGATCGTATCAGTCGTATCATACCCTTGGCTAGCAAGCTCGCACTCATTAGAAGCTCTGGCTTGTCAGACACACACTCATTAGAAGGTCAGGTCTGAATTGCCTCAGGGTTTGCTAAAAGAAGTAGTTCATGTTGAAGGTGGTGTATTGTAGCAAGATGCATGCATTCGGATTGAGATATTACTACTCGTCTTATATTAATTGGCCAATGATTCCAACGAACATTCAACAAGACGTACTCATAAGAAATCCGGTGTCGTTGTGTTACCGCGTCTTGGTATTACCTTATAGGCATACGGGACACCTTCTTATGCCAACATCCATGACTTGCTATTGGGAGGCCATTCGGGTATCATTCATTTCCTTGTTTACTGTGCTTACCATTGGGATAGTTTCGTGGTGCCAATACTAAGGCCCTATAAAAGCATTGAATACCCTTAACCCCTATGTTTACTGGGTCCTTACGGCTTAGCCGTGTACAAGGCTACGGCTTAGCCGAGTGGGTCAGAATCCATCTGGATTTTTTTAGGCGCAATTACGGCCCAACCGTATGTTGGCCTACGGCTTAGCCGTGCTAAGCCTACGGCTAGGTTACGGGGAGGTTACGGCTTTGCTATAGTGTATTCCATGATGTAGCCATCTGCAAACCATAGAAGAAACTGGGTTCCATGAGCTCTCCGGAAAGCTTGTCGTAGGAAGGCATACGGCTAGGTTACGGGCTGGATATGGCTTAGCTGCAGTGAAATCCACAGTGTAGTCGTAGGTGAGCCGTAGCACAAAATCCTATTCTACTGCTCTCTGGACTTTGAGCCGTAAGTGCTCACGGCTTAGCCGTAGCTTCACCGTAAGCTTTAGAACCTGAATACAGTTCTATAGCTCAATTCCGATTTCAGTTAGTACAGAACCTATATGTTCTGTGACTTACTACTAATCTCCAATTAAGGTGTTCTGTACTCCCACACCCTCTATTCCCATTTTTACCATTCCCACTTAATTCATACCCCACTGGCACCCAAGCAACAACTTGATTCACACACACCCATTAAGAAGAGACTGCCGTTGGAAAAATTGGAAGAACTAACTTAACATGCAATGAATAGATTACACATGCAGTGCATATAAGCTCAAGTACTTGCCTTGTTACCAGTGTTTAGCCCCTTTCTAACTCTTCTTGTCGTGTGGGTAGAGGGAAAACTCCCAATCGAAATGGGTTCTCTATAATAGAACATGCAAAGAGGAAAACGGGGTTCAAGTTCACATGCATGTCATGTGGTGGAGTCCTTATGGCCCTAATAACCCAAATGATGAAATAAAGACAACCCCTCACCTTATACTACTGTAGATTTCAGGAAAGAGGTACCCAAGGGAGAAGGAAATCAGTGGAGGCGTTTCCTAACACATGCACGACCCCTTTCCAGTTGTGGTAGCACCTTAAGACGAAGAGAAATGAAAAGCAACTGAAGAGAAGGGAGAGCTCCAGCAGTTGTACGAAAAGAAGAGAGCAAGATATGTTGAGCTCCCATTTAAACATGAATTTCTCTAAAAGTTACATGCAAGGCCATACGTTTTAAGAAATTTTAGTTTAGGCCAAATGCACCTCAATTGGACTAAGATAAGTTCGGATCAAGTCGGACCCAACACAAAAGATGATCCACGCGAAAATTTATACGAAAGGAAATGGACGAGGTGTCCAAGAGGTGCAAGGACAAATTATGAAAAAGCCCTTAACTACTAAAGTGGGGCCAAACTCCGCCCAACTCCCTATCCAAGGCCCAAACCCGATAGTTTTTGGATTAAATTAGCCTTAATTGAGTTCAATTAATATAGAACGAGCTTAATTAACGTAAATCAAGATTAGTGGGATTCGAGACCTTATAACTAGTATCTCCTCCACTGCTTTATTCCGTATATCCTCCGTGATAAATGCTATATACCCCTCAGAAACTTTCATCAATAACTTCGTAGCCTTAATAACTGAGATCATACGAGTAACAACCTTCTTTGTAGATCCCACAAATAGCACCTTGGTGCCGTTATCAGCTGTTAACTTAACTGTTTTGGCACAGCAGTTCATAATTGCATTATAAATAACAAGCCAATCCATACCCAAAATGGCGTCAAAGTCATTCATCACCAACAGTATTAAATTAGCCTTAAACACAACTCCACTCATTGCCAATTTGCAATCAGGGTAGTATTTCAAACAACTAAACTTTTTACCCCTCGGGGTAGCCACGATAAAATCAAATGGTAGCTTAGCTGCTCTATCACCAATCTTCAAGGCAAAACTAGGGGAAATATATGAATGGGTAGAACTAAGTTCAAATAAAGCTTTAGCATGATTATCACAATTAGAAATAATACCTTCCAAAATGTTCTCTGTAGCATTAGCCTGTTCCTGAGTCATGGCATACACTTTGCCTGCCTACTGGGGCCTTGATTGCTGTCTATTAGGCCCTAGTGGTCGCTTAGGTCCTTTCTAAGGTCGGGGCTGTTGGGGAGGTCGATACAATAGCATCTGTTGCTACGGTGCTTGAGGTCGTTGCTACTGTGAGAGAGCTGGAGTTATCTGTCTCAGCGGTTGTATTTGAATAAGAGATCCCTGTGAAGATGTCTGCTAATATTGTTGGCTTTTCTTCTTAGGGCAATCCTTAACTCGATAACTAGTATCTCCACAATGAAAACACCTCCCTGTACCTCCGACAATCAAATGTTGGGTGGTTATTGCCACAAATGCTACAAGACTCCTTTTTCTGCTTCTTGAATTGGTGTTGTGGGGCTGGAGATGGAGTAACTTTCTACTTGGGTTGGCTCATAGGGGCCATGTGCCCAATCACCTCCTCGGCCCAATATGCTTTATCCAAATATGTTTGGTAAGTATTCAGAACTTGTGATTTCGCATGTAGCAGTATATCTGGTCAAAAGTCATCGAGGAACCGTCGAATCCTCTCGCTTTCTGGAGTGATGAGAGTTGGTGCGAAATGAGAAAGATGGGTAAACTGTAGCTAATATTCTTCAATAGACAAATTCCCTTGCTTCGAT
This sequence comes from Sextonia rubra, assembly GCA_037013555.1. Taxonomy (NCBI): domain Eukaryota; kingdom Viridiplantae; phylum Streptophyta; class Magnoliopsida; order Laurales; family Lauraceae; genus Sextonia; species Sextonia rubra. The sequence continues at coordinate 80,727,886 of JASUAD010000001.1, forward strand.
CTATCAAGCTCTATTCGCTTCTGAATGCAAACATGCTCTGGTACACACTTATCGCAAAACTGATTACGAAAAGTAGTCCAAGCCACCTCTTCAGTGATCCCCTCATATGTTTCCTTAACGGTTGTCCACTACCTATTCGCCACATCTCAAAACATGGAAGCTGCCAACTTAACCTTCTATACCCCTGTGCAGACTAGATTCTCAAATATCTTCTCCACTTGGATGAGAAATTCCTCTGCCACCATTGGATCTTCACCCCCGTTGAACTCCGGCGGACCCCTGTTGAACTCCGGTGGACACCATTGGATAATGGGGTTTAGGGGCAACAACAACTTGAGGCTGCCCAATCCTCTGCAAAGCCTCAAGTACCCCAGTCTGAAATACTGCTTGATCCACCACTTGAGGTCATACCACAGGCATTGATTGCGGCGTTATTGGTGGCTGAGTTACATGCGTTGCATGAGGTTGATTCATCCTCTGCACAACCTCCTCCAACAACTATGCTATCTATTAATCTTGACGTTACTAATGGGCTAACATAGTATGGAGTAGAGTCTGTATCAGATCATTGGCGGTACGGATAGGCTCACCTGACTCCTAATTGGATGGGTTAGCTTTTGTTTTCTGTGTTCTAGGTGCCATGTCTACAAAACAACCCTTTGTTAAAGACTAAATGACCAAAAATGTGTAGGATAACAAACTCCTATAAGCTCTAAACCATACTAAAGTTCGTATACAGTTATACGCATCAAAACCCCATCGTTCACACTTAAAATTTCTAATCCTTACATCAGACTTACGTTCTAGCATTTTTTAGAACTTCTAGAACTTGATTGACTTTTATATCATATGTCACGCTCCCAAAACTAAGCCGCATCTAAACCCGGTTTTAAGGGTGTGAGAATTAGGGCCAATAAAAACTTTTCTTACATAAAAGATACGGGCCCCAATTCCGGGTGGATCGAAGTCCTTCATGAGGCTATGCTTGGTGATCAAGCAATTATAATCACACGCGGAACTGAAATCCATAATCATCAGAGATGAATATCATACATCAACCAAAGAACAAATCTCAATAATAATAATAAAGTCAAGGTCAAGTGCTTCGAAGCAGAGTAGTTAAAATTATAATTCCAAGAAAAATAAATTTAATGAATAAACTAATGGCCTAAACATGACCTTATTACATAATCTAAAGTTTTGATCTCTATAGTAACTCTAAAATACCTCCAATGATATCATCGGTGCTCCACTCAATAACTCTGTCATCTAGTGGAATCTCCTGCGTCGCCTGATTCTTAAGTTCAGCACCAGTAACGGAACCTAGACACCAAAAGTAGTGAGTTAGATTGACGTAATCTGGCAAGAGGATAAACTGCAAATGATGGAGTTAATCAATTAATTTAATGCATATTATAATCTGCCTCAAAATATACTGAATGCATACCCCATGTCATAAATGCACAAAAACTGGTGTCCCCGCAGATACAATATACCAAAATGGGTACTCCCGCAAATATAATATACAAAAATGGGTATTCCCATAGATAGATAAACAAAAATGGGTATTCTCGAAGATAGATAAAAAAATGGGTATTCTTATAGACAGATAAACAAAAACAGGTATTTCCGCCAGATATAACAAATGGCACAGCTGTGTACAGTAATCCACAGTACACGCTGACCCGATGGCATACGTCCACCTCCAAACTGCAGTCGGTCAGATACATATATATATATAAATATACATATGCAAATGCATACGTTTATTGATGCATAATGAACCATGATATGAAACCCTTAATTCATAATATTCATCCCAAAATCAATCTAAGTATTTCGATTACTTAATTTAAAAGTGTATTATGAATTGTGTGTCTTTTCAAGTTCTCTATGGGAAAGTACTAATCAACCTAACGGTCATAGTTAGATAAATATGCACATGAGAATCAACCCTCTTTCACAATGAAAATGTGAGTTCACGATGTCAGTATTCTACTTTCAGTGTCTATCTATGGTGCATCCCGAATCTCATATTTCCATTTTGAATTTAGTTTAATTCTTATGTGAACATTCAACCAACTCTTCTAAAAATACTGGAATTCATCTAATCTAATTATGTGTAATTAGTGTATGTTACAAAGTGAGTAATAGATATTTAAATTCCAAATCAAAACTTAAATCAATTTATGATAAAAAAGGAAAGGGCAAAATTAATTCCTTAAATATCACTGTTGTGTATAAATACACCTTATTATTTTATACAAAACAAAAGGTACAAATCCCAAATCCCGGTTCGAATTTTAAAGTCAAATTAAAAATCCAAATATAAATATATTCTAATTGAGATTTAATCACATCCAATTACATCTTAGTTGATTTCCAATCAGTGTAAATAAAATATTAATCATAAGTACATAACTCCCAATTAAATTTATAACCAATCATAATTAAAATTTTAATATCACCTAATTAAGAATTAATTTAATATAATCAAATCACCATTGGTATGCTAGATCAATAATCAAAACACATCATTCTAAACTCTTTATAAATAACATCCTAATCCTAATTGTTTATTTCTTCTTATTATTATTATTATATTTTTTTATTTAAACTGGGCCCAGCTTATGGGACTTGGTCAACTGCGGCCCACCAGTGACTCGGCCCACACCCAGGCCCGCTAGGCAGCCAGCCCAACCCAACTGGGCCAAGCTGTTGCCTAGCCGGCCCAGGTAGCAGGCCCGCTGCCTGGGCATGCCAGGTAGCGGTGCCTCCTAGCATGCGCAAGAAGCGCTGCTGCCAAAAAAATTTTTTAAATAGATTTTGTGTTTCATAAAAAAAAGAAAATAAAATCTCTATTGTTAATTCCAAAGTAAGGTATTAAATTTAAACGAAGAAATCATACAAAAAGTATATTACCCAACAACTAACTAAAACATATTGTAAGTAACCAAAAATCATTGGTTACAGCTATCCACTTGCCTAGATCTCAATGCCAACAGTAGATTTGAAGATCACACCTTAGTTTCTCTCAGAGAGCTTCTAGGGCTTGGTTGCAGACGAAAGGAAGAATGTGGAAGAATTGGGAAAACCCTAAGGGTTTATATTATGTAAAAGTTTTTCTAATTTACAAGGAAGGGCTCCCTGCTTCTAATGAGTTTTACAAAATTTCAAAAAAAAAGTCTTTTTGGCTTAAAAAGGTCAAATAACTCAGGTTCAAAGCGCAAGAGTGTTTAATTAATCCATCTAACCCCTCTCAACCTGATTCAAACTCAACAAATTGACTCGACCTAAAAATCAAAATCTGGGGCTTGACACGGCTTCGACTTCACAAGTAAATTCTTTTTTGTTATTGACAATTGGCCAGCAACCTTCAATGAAAAAAGCTTTTTGCGATAGTGACCCGGGCCAAACTTTTCATCATAATTAAAACATAACCCTTTGTCTCTTCATTGCTTGAGTTCTACAGGTGAGAGCTGTTTGATGGTAGGAACTTGAGTGCTAGGTAAGGTAGTTGTTATTGAAGTGGACAACATAACTTCTTGTTGAGATTGATTTTTAGCCTCATAAAGGCAAGTAAGTTCTACAGCAACGGATAAGGTTGCAAGACGAGCAGCCTGTAGTACATCTTCTCGTATGTTGTCTTTTAGACCACTCACAAAACAACCCAATTGTTGAGAGGGTGATATTTTTCCTGAATGACTGAACAAGCGTTCAAATTCCCTTTGATAATCACGAATGGATCCTGTATGCATGAGCTTGGAAAGATCTTTGAAGAAGTCTTTGAAATGCAAGGGACCATATCAAACATGCAACCTTTTAAGGATATCCCAAGTGATAATATCACTCTCCTTTTTAAGTAACTGGTACCATAATTGGGCCTCACCCTCCTACTGATAATACACCATTGGGACACGATCTTTGGTAGGAGTTTGTTGGAACTAAAAAAATTGCTTAACTCAGCAAACCCAACTTGTCGGGTCTTCCCCACCATTGTATCGGGGAAAGTCCAACTAAGTGATCTTGGGTGCAACCGAGCCAAATGAACCATTTGTGTCACGCATCAAAATCCGAGATCCTTGGGAGCCTCAAATCACAAGGCACGACGGGTCCACAATAACTAAAATAAAAAAAATTAATAAATTTCATTTAATAATAATTACATGAACAAATAAACTCTTACATATGCTACTAATGTCTAATGCGAAATCTCGCAACTCATTCTGCAATCCCGGTCCCATATGCAAGTTAGGTATCCTCCATGTCCTACTCAACTACAAAATCTAGGGAAAAATAAAGGGGGTGAGTACAACTCTGCAAGTAGACCAACTATGCAACCACAGCAAATAGGTAACAATCAAGGTATCAAAATTAGAAGCCACGGTATTGAACAAATTAATAAAAAGCGGAATATAGCAATCTCAAAGTGATAAAGTCGAATAATAAGATCAGATCAAATACAAATTGCCAAAATCAATCGGATTTCAGTAGAGTTTACACAAGACGAAGGAAATAAGCAAGATAATTCAATAATTAATCAAAATTATTACAAATTGGGTCACGGAGTATGAATCCAGACATTTTAAATGTAATTTCACAATTGCTTAAACCAGGGTAACAAGAGAAATAGTTCAAATCAAAATATCAATAGTGAAAGTGGTAATCAATACAAATGTAGAATAAATCATGAGCCAAAGTTACTAACTTAGGAGAGTCATATCTTTTGCATAATTAAATACAAATTTAACAAGGATGAAAATGTAAAATCTCCAAAGCAACAAAGAGGGTTAATTTAGACTTCACAATTTAGGAGAAATATCCTAAAAACAATTTAAAGACAAGGCATCTCCGCAGTAAACCAAATAACAAAGTATGCTCGCCAGAATTAAGCCTACGCCAAGCACAAAGTACCCGCTAGGTACAAGTCATTTTTATATCTAAAATTGGCACGATGCCTAAAATATCGGTAATCTCCACAAAACAAAGTGGGTCTAGCTGTAGGCTAGGAATGTCACACAAATGGGTCCCAATCCCAATGTCATACCCAAAAGAGCTAAAATCCACATGTGAGCGTCCCTACAGTGCGTTGCCCATATTTTTTAGAATGCCTTGATGTTGAATAGTGTACAAGTAACAAAGTCCGAAAATTCTCAAATTTCAATTCACACCTCGATTTATGGTTACAAACACAAGTCTATTATATGATATCGAATTTTCCACAATCAAATCCTTTAAATAAAATGATCAATAATCACTGACAATAATTCACTGAGAAATTTATTTTATAACAGAATGGTGTCCAAGGATCAACATTAAATCTAGCCATCAATATAAACAAAACAAATTAAAAAAAGCAAATCAAATAAAATCAAAGGGAGCAAATTCTCAGACTTTCTAAGATTATTTCAATAAGTTCATAAGTATAATTTAAATCATAATTAAGACAAGGAATACAAAAACTCAGATACTAGGGTAACATAATAAGACTATTCACCTTGATCGACAGAGGATGATTTACTTGACCAACCCCAATCAACATATCTTGGGGAATTATGCAGTTCCTGTTAATAATGGTTTACAATTGGTTCAGCAATAAGATCCAATAATTCAGGTTCATACACTAATTGTTTGACTTGGTTTAGGCTTGGGTACAGGTCATGTATCATAGGTTATTCCATAGAGGTTTGGGCCCGATTTATTAGGTTCTACAAGTGAGCCATGGGTAATGGGTTGATACTTGCACTTAGATAAAATGGGTTGGACTCAAACTATTGGGCCATGCACTTGGGCTTGTAGATAATGAGTGAAACTTATATGCCACATGTGCCATGATTTGGGTTTATATGTGGACTAATAAATCACACTTGGATATGGGTTACCAAATCATGGGTAAACATTGCCTAGGTTGGGCCCACATTATTTAGTCATGCAAGTGGGATAAGTAATTTGAATTCTACATATTTCTCTAGTGGGCCACATAGGTTGTTCTTATGGGCTCGAGCAAAGTTTTTCAAACTTGGATAAGACCTGGTTTTGGCATATCTTTGTGGGGCCCAAGTCACTCAATTATACCAAGGTTAAACATGCATGCAAGGTGGGCCAAGGGAGTGGACCACATGAGTTCAAATGGGTTGCACTTGGGTGAATGGGTTGGGTTGAAAGAAAAATCGTGTGACCATGGATCTTGACCAATCGATTACAATACGCATTAAGATGGGCTCACAGCCAGCCCTAAAAAGATACATTATGCAAGACTATGCATGCTTATAGATGCCTAGCTTAGGTCCTTAAGGTGATGTGCTACTCTGAACAACATGTAGTTGAATTGTCGTGCGCTATGGTGGTTCAAGTTCATCATCATATTAATATATATAGAGCCCACCCATGATGCATCCTTATATGTATCATGCATGATCATGACACTATCCAACCAATGGCTTCATCTTGAAATTCATGTTACCTAGACAAATGTCTAATAAGTTCTGTGCACGGCATGACTTCACCGGGATGGGTAGAAGATCCACCGTCTTGATGAGTGAGCATCAAGCATGAGAGAGGGATACCTTAAATTTAATAGAAGTGGGTTGTATGCTTGGGGTCAGTTTGAAAGTCAGTATGGGTGTTTGGATGGGTGGAATCCAAAGTTTTAGATTTAGTTTGGTTTGGTGTACCTCACATGAGGGATGAGTTAAGATGATGAGATAAAGCAGAGACCTTGATGATCTAGTTGGGTACTCTTGATGATGGGGTGCCTACGGCCGTGAATCACAGATCTAGTGCAAGGGATAGTGACGGTGATAATGACATTGAGGGGCCAACAAGTGGATGGTGTTGATGCTTTTGGTGACAGTGCTCATGAGACTGTGGATCCTAGATTTAATGCAAGGTGGGCACTAGTAGTGGATGATGCAGATTGAAGTGGCTAGAAGTGAAAAAGACTATAATGGATTAAACGTAAATCCTGTCTCTTGACATGAACATAAATTAGAAACTTTTAGAAGCATGCTATATGAAGAATATCGGACTAACCTATTATAGTCACTTGCAAAAGAAATAGAGAAATATGAGAGGGCCATACCTTAAGAGAGAAGATATGATTCAAGGGAGAAAGAGGGTATTTTATTTTTAGGAAGAAAAAAGCAAGAGTCTCAAAAGAATTTTAGTCCTAGCCAAACTTAACCAAAGAAGCTTAGTTTGCATTGAATTCCCCCCGAGTAGAATTGGGATAACTCAATACAATTAAGGAGGTTTAATCCAATGAAACCCTAATTTGAGCCAACTCTAAAATTCTCAAACTCTTGTGATTTATAGGACCTACATAGTAACTAATTAATTATCCAGATTTAAATAGCATAAAATTATAAAAATAATAATAATCACATGTAGGGTCCATCAAGATTAAAACAAGGGTCAAGATTAATTCAAATTAAAAAAAAAAAAAGGATAGGTCATTACAATTTGAGATGAACCCAAAATGGCCAAATGATTTGCTAGACCCACTTTGATGAGATGAGCCTTCTCCGTGCTTGCGGCCACGATTGACCACTAAGTCGATCAAATCTAGCATTCATAGCTTGCAACATTTCATGGATCTCCTTCAATATTCTCTCATGTCCAGCATGCAGTGAACCCACCTCTCCTTCAAGCTTACAATTGCGTGGATCCTCCGTGCCTATCTCTGATACCAAAATGTAGTGTTCAAATTTCTCAGTTGGACCAATATGGATGTTGCCCTTACCTCTCTTGACTTTTGGGCCTATTTTGATGAAAATAGGAGGTGAGTCAAGGTTATGTGAAAAGAAGATAATTGGGTTTGCTTCGAGGGAAACCCAGCCTCCAAGAGACGGTTTTTGGATAATCCTTCTAGACCCTTGATGACTTCTCATACAGCCCTAAATATCCTATTACAACAGTTACTTCCCACTACGTCAGTAACTTACCACTACCTCAATGAAAACAAACATACTAACAACTAGCAACACTCTAAAGACTAGCGACAGACTGAAAAATACCAAAGCATACCAAAACAAACAATTCACAACCCACCTACAGCCTTTTCCCATAACAATCCAAGACTTATTCAAAGAGTACATGTTCACACATGCATATGTGGGTTAATTGCACATAACAGCTTCCCTTGTTTTCTGATTATGACCATGTAAACTATATCAGATAAGCTCGGTGTGCCACCACATGTACAATATATTGCATATATACCATAGACCTCACAAATCTTTAAAATTCAATCAGGAATATAATTACTCCAATTAAGGGAATATAATTAGGATTGTGATTGCTCCCATCAAGAGGATACATTAGCTGTAGATTTCCTGAATGTAACTTACTGTATCTATAAGTATGCAACCCATAAAAACAATCAACCCCTCACTTTAGAGGCACGAGATTCCATTCTATCCTCTCCTATTGTGCATTGTGTGTATCCTATGCTAGTTTGCTAAACTATACATGTTGAACTTGATTGTGAATGAACCCCCTCCATTCAATCATTACCCATACTTGTTCCCTCTTTCCTTTTTCCTTCTTTACTTTTTCATTTGTCATCAAGTTCCCAACCTAGATTAGGAAATCATTCTGAGAAATCCTTATCTCTAGGAACAGCAATTGCACATTAAGTCTGAAAATTTTGCAAGTAAACTTGAACAGAATATAGTTAAATGTTTTGCAAGAGTACAGTAGACATTGTATTTGATAGTTATTAACATTCGAAAGCTCCAATTGGGCGATGATGACACAAAAAATTATGAATGCAAATGCATAGGCAGGCAGGTAAATATATTACAAGGGGTCTTCTTTATTCAAAACTAGAAGAAGGTATTCTTCTGCCTGGAACAGAGTCACATGAAATGGCTGTTATCCACTTTGACATAAAAAAGTGTGAAGAGTAACATGATGGCCAGGTTGTCTTCTCAATTATTCTTCCTTTCAATTTCTGAAGCACAGTTCATTGCTGTTGAGTAGAAACTTCAGAAAAATAGTCAGTTTCATCGCAACATTTCACAAGATACTTAGAAGTGATGAACATGTCTAATCCAAGATTTCAGTTGGCCAAAGCCGCTTCCACACTGCAATCTCCTCCTTGTTATGCAACTTCCTTATGCCCCCATAAAACCCATCAGTATCGTTTCCTTCTTCCCGATGATGCTTTTTGTTTATAGTTGTTTGCCTCCATCGTGAACCTGGTGTATAGTGGTTGAACTCCAGGATCACAGTATCTGCCAACATGGGTTTCACAGGGTGAAAATCAGAAACTCAACAATGTGGTAGTTGTAAGTAACCTTGCATTGATACACATCTATAATGCTATGAGCTATGATGCCCAGATACAGCATGGATATGGCAAGGACATCCTATGGACACAGCTGGGACAGAAATTTTACATATAAAAAGCAAAGTATTGGATACAATACAACATAATACATTGGCCATTTTGAAGTATCCATGCATCATAAGGTATGAGGCAATAAAAATCAACTCTTTGAGATAGGGAAGCTAGGTAGTGTGCATTTTTTCCCCAAAGGGAGAGATCAATGAATATTATTTACATCAAGTGGGTCACAAAAACACTGGTTTATATTATTATTATTATTTCCTTGTTTTGTAAGTTCTCGGTTTGAATTGGGATGCATTCATATGCTTTCAGAAAGATGGGCCAGATAGATGGGATGCTTTTTTGCCATCTTGCATCTCATCTCTTTTGGGTTGGACTTGGGTACACAGGCGTGAGTGGAGTTCATCACAAGAATGGTGGTGTGCCGATTCTCAGAATATTTATAAATTTCCCCAAAGAAGTGGGAGCATGAGTGAGCTCCTGAAGCGGTAAGGGGAGCTGAAATGGTAAGGGGAGCTGAAATGGAAGCTTAGATATAAACTTTCTGCAACTAAAGAGACTGGGCGTTGAAAGGTTGAAAAAACCATATCAGATGTCATGTTCTGCATTTTTGATGTCAAACGAATAAGTACACAGACGCAAGGTTAGATTAAAGGGTAAAGCCCATTAGAGACAGGTCAGCATTGATCTTCTATCTCAATTGAAACATGAAACCATGTCTATTTGTAAAACATTTACATGAAATAGTAATAGAAATGGAGGTAAGGATGCTAGAGTTAACTGCTTATCCTGTACAATGCAACAAAATTCTGGGACAGAGTACAGCTTCTAAAAATGTCAAAGAGGAACAAGTGGATCTCCACAAAATGATGATCTGAAATCCAGAATTAGTTGAATTATAGGACATTTCAAATGGATTAATAACCTGCTAACCTCACTTGACTGACGATAGCGAAGTAATTTCCTTTTAACTAGACATAGGGACTAGGCTACCTTCACTTGACAGATATTTTGTGAATCAATAACTTGTTCTGGGGGGTTTCTATTAATTCTTTACGGAAAAGTAAAAGTTATTCAGTAGATAATTTCTGCATTACCAACTTGATGAAATATAGATAAAGGTTCTCTTCATGCATACAGGCAGCCTAAGCTTCTGTGACTGAATAAAGTTCTCATTGGATTTTTTAAAAATTATAGGCAATTTTAAACTTTGTCCTCGTGCTTCTTTTAATGAATACATTGAAGATTGCTCCTTGGATATCAGGTTGCAGAGTTATAGAGAGAGAGAGAGAGAGAGCTCTTTTAATTTTCTCACCACTGTTATGGCAATGGCAGAGTTGCTCATTTCCGTCGCATGATTCCAAATGACCCACCACACCATACCACCAGCCTGCCACACATATTATATACATCTTCAAGTTAGAAATGCAAAGTGAACCACTAAAATATGGAAAAAAAGCATTGTTGTTCTTGTAAAGTATTCTAGGAAAATCCAATTGCAGACATCAAATCATACCATAGCAAAATTAGAAATTGAATTCATTTTTAGAAAGCCAGTTTCGTCTTGCGCTGAAATTTGAGTGAACTGGAAGCTAAAATTTTGTTGAGGGCATAGTTATACTCACCATAGGGAAATTCTTTGCTTCTGCTCCACTGGATCTCAATATGATCTCCTGGTCTTAAATCATTCAAGCAGTCTGAGATATGAAGCTCATGTGCAGGAGTATCAACAGGTGGTGCTCTGAGTCTCTCCCATGTCACTCCTTCCTCTATTACCATTGTCCGCCTACCATGGGGTGGGTACCTATGAAGTGTAAAATAGAATATAGAGATTAAAGTAAATCCAATAATTGGATAACCCACTAAAGGCACTAATCACTGGTATAGACCATGCATCAGGTAAAGAAATCTTGTTCTTCTTTAGACAGTCAACAGATTTCAGTTAATCCTTTGCTTGCTGATCTTGCATTCGGTTGTTCCCAAATCAAAACCACATTGAATTTTTTAGGAAAAACGGACAGTGATAAAATGCCCACTTCACTTGGGTTTTAGCTCAGAAATCACATTTTGGTGGATACTATGTTTCTGATTTTTCCTCCTCAAATCAATATCAATATTCAACATTGATAAATCCTTTTGCGAAGAGAGGTACAAAGTGCTCCATCTCATGTGGCACAAGACAACTGCCTTGCCCTAAAGACGTAGCCAAATGAATGACTATCCATTTGTGTGAAAACATTCAAGTTAGTTTCTATTATGGGTACATCCAAATGCATCTTTTTCTCCTCTTTCTTCATAATACATATAGAAAAGCTTTTAAGTTTCACAAATATGACTAATCCCATCAAAGGAATGGTTCAGATTTTATTATCAGTTAGATTGAAACTTAATTATATTAGAACAAAAGAGAAGACTGGAGTAAACTAAGAATTTTATTGCATCCATGACGATGTTCAGAGAAAGCTTTTTTACACATACCTTGCATGGAAAGTGTCTGTGTGGCAATCATAACTTAGATCGGCATCATAACATGAGAGGATAAAACCAACGTGTCCATGCTGCAGAAAATGATTACACTCATCAACTTTCTAAGCAGTAAAAAGGTTCTTAATTACATCTCACCTAGAAAAAGGAAACAAAAATAAATAAATAAATAAATAAAAATAACAATTCCATGTAAATAACATTAGCTAGTACTATCTGATGAAATCAAACTAATGGAAATTCACAACCAAAAACATCAAAAATTTTAATCTCAAGCAAAAAAGTGCAAACAACTGATTCTTGCTAAATTGCGATAATAACGTTAACCAATAAATATAAAGAACAGGGGAAGATGTTACAGGAAATCAGATCCCAAGAAGCTATCAGAAGAAGTTGTGTTGCAGCAGCATGACATTTACAGTGAAAAGATATTATTAACAAAGAAATTCAGAAAAAATAAATGAAGCCCTGGTTACCATTACCTCACGGTTATAGACCTGAGCAGGAAACCAGAACTTGCCACTCTCTAGAGAGAGATACCAAGACATGATCGAACCAACGGGCAGATGGTTCCTCGGCTTGCTACTGCTTCTGTCCATCTTCAATCTGAGCCATGAAACAGGCCACACACAAGACAAGGATGCAATCCATCCTTTCAACTGCCCGCCCTCCGAGGCACCAGAATACTTCCTCGATGCAATGAGCCATTTCCATTCTCTATAAGCTGCATGACCCACCACTCTGCCCCATTTCTTTTTCATATGCGCCTCCCATAGGTGATCACTTCTACACCTATCCCTCAAAGATCTACAAACACCAGCCATAGTACACAACCCAGCTGGAGGAAGCTTCTCTAGAATGCATTCCAATGCCAATTCAGGCAAATCCAATATTGAACTATTCACATCCTCCTCTACATTCTCCACTTTTGAAAGTATCCTCTTCTTGAAAGACATCGCAGATGAAATTCTAGATTGAGTACTTGCACTACAATGACTACCACGCCTCAACTGCACAAACAAACCAGTTAATTCTCGCCAGAACAAGGCTGTAAACAATACCATCTGGGTCACACATGATAGGATAAACTTCAAAGCAAGTGACTTAGATAGGAGGAGGAAGGAGAGACAGGATAGCAGGAAAAAAAGCATCAGATAAGGGAGATTCTTCGGTGAGTTGATGCATATAGCTTATAGAGGATACCAACGACCCAATTGGACAAGGCAATGGCACAACAGCCTTGTACACAGTAAAAATAGAAATTCAGAACTAGAGAGATTTATAAGCATAAGATATAATCAGCGTCAGTGTATAATAAAATAATAGAGGGGCATCTGTGGAGACCCCAGAACTTGGAGTTTGATTGGAGACAGCTAAATTATACTAGTACAACCCATTTTCTTACACCCACCGGCACCTGGCATCTGCCTAAAGTAAATCTGTCTACGTAATGCTGGGCCGTACACAGACAGCAAACAGCTGTCAACAATGGAAAGGCTCATCAAATTAGCCTTCCTTTTGGATCTGCCATGAGAAATCAGAGGTGTTTATTGTTTATAATGTCTGCAAAGTGCAAAATCAAAGACCCGTATCTCCAAAATCTCCAAACTTTTGAGGAGAACAACACAGAAAAATACTATCACTGGTTATCTTGACAAATCAAAGAAACTTAAGAAATGGGTAGTTGAGGAGACGCTAAGGTAGGTGCAACCAACACTCCTGTGTGAAAGAGAACGTGAGACTCAATTAAAATTTAAAATAATGCTCGAAAAGATATAATGGGTAGAATGGATTTGATGAAGATTGAGATGAGCATGAAGTGGGTTGTTTATCTAAATCTTCATTACAGCCCACCAAATCCACCACCCAGCACCTCAATATGCCTAAATCAGAAGAACCCGGAATCTAGAATTGAAAGGAGAAGAAAAGAAAATGAGGTAAACGAGAAAAAAGATGATGTTATTTGGTGCCTGTGTGATAGACTCCCAAACTTCCACCTTGAGGTGGCTAACCATTATTAATATATATATATATATATTATATATATGAAAGAGGCCATTGAATGTCCTCAAATTAAACAGTACTGTTGTTGGGTGGTTGAAAAAAAGGAAGGTAGCTTGCAGGAGTACGCTCAAATAGTTTAGTTTGTGTGCCTGATAGTACTTGGGACCCTTTGTGGATGATCAGTAATGTCTATCCAATGGTATGCAAAGAATCTCATCTGTAGGTTGAATTAGTGAGTGTTGTGTTAGATTTTTAAATAATCACAGTATAATATATAAATCACTCGTTTACCTCACTCCATTGTTTGTTGATCGTGAAGAAGAATAAAGATTCATTTGTGGGGTTTACAACTCAATTTTACTTTTCCTTAATGCGTGCAATTAACTAGAGAACCGAGTAATAAACTCTTGAAGATAAGTAAGTTACCCTAAATCCATATATTTACAAATATCTATAATATTTTCTTTTGATCATGAAACTCTTAATTGAATTAGAACTATTCCTCTTATTAGAAATTTAATTAGGAATCAAAGTATTAGTTCCAAATCTTTAGTTCCAAGTCTTTACACTTTCAAATACCAAAACAAAAAGAAGCCTTTAATTACTTTGAACTTCAGAGACAATACCCATGCATGGGAGTCTAGATGCTAACATGATAAGCCTTATTTTGAGTGGGAGCTATTAGATGTACACCAGTTTTGACTTATTCAACATGGCCTTAAAAATAAAAATTAAAAATTTCTACAATACCCCCACTCTCTTATCTCCCTACATACTTTCTCTCTCCTCCCTCCGCCCTTTCCCACTTCCCCTCCAGCCGACGATGAGTTTAGGTGGCAGTGGGGGACACCCCTCTCCCTACCCTTTCCTCCCTCTTCCTCTTCCTCTATTCTATCTCTTTTCTTCTCCCTTCCTCTGTCCTCCCTCCCCCTTTCTCCGTCTCCTCTTAGCATCTCTCTGCTATAGGGAGATTGACGATCTCTAAGGGGCTGTAGGGAGACACCGGTCTCTGGGAGGGGGAGAAAGGGAAAAGGAGGAGAGATGGAGGGAAAGGGAAAGAGAGAGAATAGATGAAGAGGAAGAGGGAGGAGCAGGGAGGGAGAGGAGAGTCCCCTTCCACCGCCGGAGCTCATCACCAGCAGGTTGGGGGTGGTGAAGGGGATGAGAGAGGGGGAGAGAAAGTGTGTAAGGAGAGAAGGAGGTGGGGTTATTTTAAAATTTTTTAATTTTTATTTTTAAGGCTCTATAAAATCAGTCCAAACTTGTGTATATTTTAGAAACTCGATTTTGGGTTCGTAGATCTTCTGGTTGGAGCGATTTTTGCATAAAAGGAATTAGTTGCAATTGTCGGTATTGGGCATCATGCGTCATGAATATCCTCTGAACAAATTTTCAGGTAGTACTCAGAGTACTATAACTGTTTCCTCATGTGTCTGTTTGGTGGTCAAAAGATGGGTGGTGGTCAAAAGATGAGTGGTGGGAAGCACAAGGGAAGTTGCATACTTGCACTCAACGATAACCACAATCCCAAAGCTCTGATTTGATTGATAATTGAAAGGACGAGTGGCTCCGGTTTGGAAGATTAAGAACAATTGGTCATTTACTGGTTTCTCTGTTATGTGTTGTTTGTCTTGTTTTCCTTTTGACAGCTTTGTAATAATCTAATGGAAGCTATCTTTAGGGAACGCCAAATATTGGGCCCCACATTGATGGAGTCTCCGAGAGTGTGTTCACCGAACAAAGAATTCTGGACACTGCAGATTTCCATTTCCATGCAAGTGAGGAATCCAGTATCCTATCGTAAAACTCTTTTCAAAACCACCCCCCACCCACACAATAAACACATTTTCAAGAAAGGGAGAAATCTAGTACCCCCACCCAAGTTGGCGTAGAGGACATGTAGGATCTGTGTTCTATCCACAACGATAACCTTGTAACTCTAAGGGGCTGTTTGTTAATTTTTCCTCATTGTAAAGTTGAAGTCATCTCTCATTTCACCATACAACAATCCAAAAGAGTCAAATCAAAATACCATATTTCAAAAAAATTCTTTTATCTTTTTATACAAAAAGTCAAAAAGTTACTTTTTTATCCCACTTCATCATCATCATCATCATCATCAAAGCCTTATCCCAACCATATTGGGGTTGACTACATGAATTCTATTTCTCCATTCCGTTCTATTTTGAGCTAAATCTTTCGATAAGTGTAACTTCTTCAAATCTGAATTAATGACTTCCATCCATGTTTTCTTCGGCCTACCCCTACCTTTTGATGGACCCTCCACCTGTATATCCAAACTTTTTCTCACCGGTGCCATTACTGGCCTACGCTCAACATGCCCAAACAATCTTAAACGAGTTTCTCTAATCTTATCTCCTATTGGTGCTACCCCTAAATGTTCTCGAAAGCGTTCATTTCTAATTTTATCTTTCCTAGTTTTACCATACATCCACCTAAGCATTCTCATTTCCGCTACATCCATCTTATGAATATGTGTTTTCTTAATTGGCCAACATTCTGCTCCATATGTTATAGCTGGTCTAACCACTGTCCTGTAAAATTTTCTCTTCAATTTTGTTGGCATTTGTCTATCACAAAGTACTCCCGAAGCTAGTCTCCACTTCAGCCATCCAGCTCTTATCTTATGCTCCACATCTTCGTCAATCTCCCCATCCTTACTAATCATCGAGCCTAGGTACCGAAAAGAATCTTTACGTGGTATCTCATAGGTTTCAATTTTGACAGTGGTTTCAACACTTTGTATATGTCTACTGAAATTGCAATCCATATATTTTGTCTTTGTACGACTTATTTTAAAGCCTCTAGATTTTAATGCCCTCCGCCATCTCTCAAGCTTTGCATTTACACCCTCTCTTGATTCATCCACCAATACTATATCATCTGCGAACAACATATATATGGTACTTCTTCTTGAATATGCACAGTTAACTCATCTATAATTAATGCAAAGAGAAAAGGTCTTAAGGATGATCCCTGATGTAAGCCTATAGTCATGGGAAATCCGCCCGTTTCTCCACATGTGGTTTTCACATTTGTTATTGCACCTTTGTACATATCCTTTAAAATTTCAATGTGACCTCTTGGAACATTCCTTTTTTTTAAGACCCACCAAATTAAATTCCTCGGTACCCTATCATAGGCTTTTTCCAAATCGATAAAGACCATATGTAGATTTTTCCTCTTTGCTCGGTATTTTTCCATTAATTGTCTAAGTGAAAAGATAGCTTCCATAGTTGATCTCCCTTGCATAAAACCAAATTAATTTTCCGAAATCTTAGTCTTTTTTCTCAGTCTTTGCTCTATTATTCTCTCCCATAACTTCATAGTGTGACTCATAAGTTTAATCCCTCGATAGTTGGTACAATTTTGTATATTTCTTTTATTTTTATATATAGGTACTACAATGCTTCTTCTCTATTCATCCAGCATTTTCTTTGTCACAAGTATCTTATTGAATAGTCTACATAACCAACTTACTCCAACCTCTCCTAAGCATTTCCATACCTCTATCGGAATACCATCTGGGCCTGTTGCCTTTCCTGTCTTCATTCGCTTCAATGCTTCTTTCACTTCTACCCTTCTAATTTTACGGAGAAAAGTATACTCTTGTAATGAAGTATCCTCCTCCACTCTTGTATCGCCCAAATATTCTTCATTTAAAAGTTTACTAAAATATTCTTTCCACCTTTTTATAATATCGTTGTCCTTTACCAAAATATTTTCCTCATTGTCCTTAATACATTTGACATGATCTAAGTCCCTACTTTTCTTTTCTCTTATTTTTGCAAGCTTAAAAATATCCTTTTCTCATTCTCTTGTTCACAACCTATTATAGAGGTCATCGTATGCTTTGAACTTTGCACTACTTATTACTTTCTTAGCTTCTTTCTTTGCCTTCTTATACAACTCAAAATTTTCTATACTCTTAGTCCCCTGCCAAACTTTGTAGCAATGTTTTTTTTGTCGAATAACTTTCTGAACCTCCATACTCTACCACCATGTTTCTTTATTAATATGTCTCTTCCCTTTTGATTCTCCAAGTACCTCCTTTGCAACATTCCTAATGCAATTAGCCATTTGATTCCACATTACTGTAGTTTCTCCTTCAATATTCCATTCTCCTTTCTCAATCATTTTGTCCTTAAATATATTTGCTCTTTTCCCCTTCAAATCTCTCCACTTTGTTTTAGGGTCCATCTTGTTTACTACTGCTCTCTTTTTACTTCTAATGCAAATATCTAAAACTTTAAGCCTATGTTGCGTAGTCAAACTTTCTCCTGGGATAATCTTACAATCTTTACAAGCCAATCGGTCCTGTTTTCTAACTAAGAAAAAGTCTATCTGATTACTATTACTCTCACTTTTATATGTAATTAAATGCTCATCTCTCTTTTTAAAGTAAGTATTTGCTATTATAAGATCAAATGCCACTGCAAAGTCCAATATAGTGTTTCCGAATTCATTCTTTTCTCCAAATCCATGCCTTCCACGCACTCTCTCATATCCTCTATTATCTCTTCCTATATGCCCGTTTAAATCCCCTCCAAGGAAAATTTTATCACTATTTGGGATTTCTCGCATTAAATCATCCATCTTCTCCCAAAATTGTCTTTTCACACTTTCTTCTAGTCCTACTTTGGGAGCATATGTACTAATGATATGAATTATGTCTTCCTCTAGTACTAGTTTAATTGCTATAATTCTGTCACCAAACCTCTTTACCCCTACAATTTTCTCTTTTAAATCCTTATCTATAATTATACCCACTCCATTTCTTGTATTACTCTTTCCTGCATAGAAAAGCTTATACCCATCCATGAGCTCCTTATCTTTATTCCCTTTCCACCTTGTCTCCTGTATACAAGCCACACTAATTCTTCTTTTTTTCATTACCTCAACCAACTCCATGCTCTTGCCTGTCAAGGTTCCTATATTCTAAGTAGCAAGTCTAATTTTCCTATTCCTCCTCTTCTTCTCATGGACTAACTTCTTTAACTGCACTAGCCCAAAGTCATGCGGTAGCCCTTGCACACTTTTCACTGCAGCCGGGCGATGCTGCAATGCGTCGCTTAAAGCGGGGAACGCCCTAGCCTTGTCGTGAAATATCATTTGTTTAGAATTTATGTTTGGGTTGTGACAAAGTTTTACGCTGGCTGTCACCTACCTAACGCAACCCTCCTCCTTTACCCGGGCTTGGGACCGGTAGCAAAACTGGCGGAGTTACTTTTTCATCCCACTAACTAACAAAAAATATTTACTTTTAACATAAAGAGTCAAAAAGTTACATTATCTTTTCACTAAAAAACAAATTCTAATTATTGGATTGATTTAACTCCTCTTACTTTTTTACCTTTTAAAATTACCATTCACCTTACTTCACCCTGCTAATTAAATTAACAAACGGCTCTAAAGATCTATTTGTGTAGATACCGTGGGAGCTGTAGTACCAAAACTTGCACCAAATACATTGATACACGAGATCAACACGTGCAGATAATCAATACATTTTTGACCCGTTTCTTCACAGAAAATGAATGCACCGAGCAAACGTTATCATTTTGACGGGCTTTACTGTTTGCTTTCCACTTCCTTTCCATGGAGAAGCCCGTGGCACAAACACGCTCTAAAGAAAATCAATTTTCTTTTCTTCTTTTATACAAAAAAATGAATATTGCACCAAATGGCAGGATAATTAATTGCAAAGAATTAATATAATTTTCATCTCTATCATTGAATCCTCTTGTTACAGAGACTTGATGAAATTTGATCTTCATATGTTGGGATGCACAGTAGTCCAATCCTTTTTTTTTTTTAATCAATGGTGATTGTGTGCTGGAATGACAATGATGGGGAATCACCTTCATGGGTGATAGTGTATGACTGAAAATTGCTTTGATGAGATGGTTCTATTAAGCACCATCGGATACAACATGACATAAATATTTTTCTCATCGATATATTGTGGAACTCTTTGGGACAACCCCAAAAATTTCTCTCTCAGTTTTTTCTTTTCTCTTCCCCCCCTCAGTAAAATTTCAAGTGTTATAGGGAAACCTGTCTGGATGGATCATGCCACAGCAATGGGCACAAGGTACGCCGTTGCAAGAGTTTGTGTAGAGGTGGTAGTCGATGCTAATTAAATATCCCACATAAATTAGAATGAAGTATAAAGACAAGGCAATTAAGCAGAAAGTGGAGTATGCTTGGAAGCCAAATCCACGCAAGGCCTGTGGAACCTTCAAGCATGCCCACTGAAAATTGTTCCCTCAAATCCTAAGCAGATGTGGGTCCCAAAAAAAAAAAAAAAAGAAACAATCAGATGATAGAAATGATACTCTGAATCCAGTTCACCATGATCTCTCTATTCACGAGAACCAGCCTAAAGAAACGAACGAAAATTGGAGTCTAATCAAGGGAAAGAAATCATTAGATAGACCAAGATCTCGTAGCCCTAATAAGGATTGCTCAAATCCAGTGATCAGCCCTAAGCACCATTAGTCCTCCACTTCAATGTCCAACCAGAAAAATCGATTCTCTAGTTTCTCAAATTTGGAAGGAGACTCATCAGCACCTTTAGAGGAGATAACAGCCACCACAACGATTGCCTTGGACAATGTTAATGCGGAGTTTGAAAGGACAACTCCAGGTATGCCTGCTGCGAAACACAAAGAACTGTCTTCCATATATCAATTGGATAAGAATCTAATTGCTAGAATTCCGAGTTCCAGTTCTAAGAAGAATGTGAATCCCGGAGTGACTATTAAGGAAAAGACATCAACTAAAAATCGTTCCTAATGCCAATTTTCGTATGGAATGTTCGTGGTCTAAACAGACCCTCAATGCAGTCTGAAATAGGAACAAGATTCAACAGTTGAAACTTTCAATGGTAGTCGTGATAGAGACAAAAATTAAAAGTCAGTCAATTTATCATGTGAAAAACTCTATTATGCCAAATGGATGGAATGATTTATCTGACATTGGGAGTTGTTCTTCTATTTGTATATGGGTGCTTTGGAATCCTAAAGCTGTTCAAATCCAGGGTGTCACTATGACTGATCAGGCTATTCATTGCGAGACGAATTATGAAAATGTGGGCCTTGTGTTTTCAGCATGTTTTAGGTTTAATAGTTATGTGCAACGTCGGCTTTTATGGAATGACATTATGGACAAATCCAAAATTATCAATCATCCTTGGATAGTTGTGGACTCATGAAAAAAAGGGAGGAGCTTCACCAAGAGCGATTGAGATGATTGAGTTCAATGATTGTATTCAAAAGTCAGGTCTTACGGATTTAAATTAGTGGGCCACCCTTTCACCTGGTCTAATTCCAGTGTGGGAGATAAAAAGGTTGAATGCAAACTAGATCGGGTTCTAGTAAATCCAACTTTATGAATTTTAATCCCTTTAGGGGAGAACTTTTGGACCCAAATATCTCAGATCACTCTCCCGTTCTTCTACCTCACCATGAAACAATGCATGTAAAGGTGCCATTTAGATATTATAATTATTGGGCAAAAATGGAAGGTTTTCCGCAGATTGTGAAGGATACCTAGAACATTGATATTCATGGCACCCCATTGTATAGAGTGGTAATGAAGTTGCGGAGAGTAAAGCAAAAAATCAACGAGTGGAGGAAAAGCCAACATCCTATGCCTGTAAAGGTTGTTGAAGCTAGATTTCATTTGGAAAAAGTCCAAAAGAATCTATGGGCTAATCCTGAAAATGTGCTATCGAGAGGAAGAGCGTGTAGCAAAACACGCTTACCATAATCTAGCCTTGGCAGAAGAGAGCATGTAAGTAGAAATCTAGAGATTTGGCGGTCAATTTGGGAGATGGGAACACCAAGTACTTCCATTGACTGATGCACAAGAGACAATCTTACTCTTACATATCACAAATTGAAGACAAGGATGGTAACATTTATACAAAACCTGAAGGTATCTCAGCAACCTTTATCTTATTTTAAAAATATTTTTGCTCTTCAAATAGGGAATGATAACCCAACCTCTCTTATGTCACTCCACACAGATTTGTTATTAAGGAGGTTAGTTTCAGTTTATCCTTGCTAGTAACAATTGTAGAAATTGAAGAATCCATAAAAAATGCAAATCCTAACAAAGCTCCTGGGCTTGATGGATTCAATGCCTATTTTTTAAAAGTTTTTTGGACATTCATAGGAAATGATATTTGTGAGGGCATCATGGATTTTTTCAAAAATAGTTATATGCTAAAATAATTGAAAGCCACATCTATAGTTTTGGTCCCATAGAATGAAAATCCAACATCCCCAGATAAGTTCCGTCCAATTGCTCTTACTAATGAAGTATATAAAATCATTTGTAGGATTTTGGTGAATAGGCTTAATCCAATCATTTCAAAGATTGTGAGGTCCATGCAATCAGCCTTCATTCTTGGCAGAAGTATTACTGACAATATTCTCTTTGTCCAAGATCTGCTCATAAGTTTCAACCGGGTAAAGGTACTCCAAGAATGTGTGTCAAGATTGACCTTGCTAAAGCTCATGACAATGATGGATGGGATTTTCTTGAAGCATAGCTCAAATGCATGAGGTTCCCCTCCCATATTATTAAGTTAATGATGACTTGTGTCATTGATGCTCAATTCTTAGTTTTGGTGAATGGAAGTGCAGAAGGATACTTTAAGAGTACAAGAGGTTTGAGGTAAGGCTGCCCCTTTTCTTCATTTCTGTTTGCTATAGTCATGGAATTCTTCTTGGCTTTGATGACTAAATATGCTTCAACCACAGCTAATTCCAACTCCATTCCAGAAGAATAATGTAGCTATATCCCATTTATGTCTGTAGATGATCTAATTGTTTTCAATAGGGTTTAAGATTATGCATAATCAAATCTTAAAAGTTTCACGGAACATTTTAAGAGATTTTTAGGTTTTGGGGTCAATTGGGCCAAAAGCTCTATTTTTTTTTTCTAAATGTGTAGAAAGGAGGATGGGATGGCCATTTCAACTGTTTTGAACATGCCAATATCCACTCTTTCTATGAAATATCTTGGCATCCCTTTGTCGTCTAAAAGGTTGAATTTCAATGACTGCCAACCTTTGATAACGAAAATACAACAAAAGTTGGCTCGTCGGAATTCCAAGATTCTATCTTATGATGAAAGAGTAGAATTGATAAAATCTACTTTGTCTTCTCTCCATCTTTATTGGGCAACAATATTTATGCTTTCCAAGCTATTCTTCATGTTATGGATGGAGAGGTGCGTGATTTCTTTTGGAATTGATGGTTACAAAATTACATTCATCCTATTGCTTGGGACTCTATTTGCAAACCTAGAGCTTGTGGAGGTCTTGGCAGTAAGTCTATCATGACTACATCAAAAGCTACACTTTTGAGGCAGGTTTGGAATGTGATAAATAAAACAATAACATATTAGAATATTTGGATCAATGCAAAGTATTTGGAAGGGCAATCTTTATGGGATGTTGCTTTTCCATCAAATGCATCCAAGGAAAGGAATTCTTGGCCTGCGTCAGACTGCACTCCCTCGTATTAAATATTTAGTTGGAAATGGAGATTCAATAAAGTTTTGGACTGATCCTTGGCTGCTCAAAGGTCGGTTAAAAGACATTTATGGATATTGGGCAATTTATGCTATGGGATTGGGGAAATAAGTAATGATAAAGCATTTTATTACAAATGAGGTATGGAATTTTCGAACTCCAACATCTAATGCTCTAATGGGTATTTTCATGATATCCCACTCGAAATCCAGCCAAATCCAAGTTTTAATGATGAAATTGTGTGGACTTTGGAGGAGAATGAGAGATTTACCCTCAAATCAACTGACAATTTGCTTGGTCGGGCTGAAAATCAAGACCTACAATGGCCATCTCTAATTTGGTTTAGAGGTTGCATTAAGAAGCGTTCCATTTGTACTTGGATGTTTTTTAAAAGGAGGCTAAAAACAAAGGAATTTCTTCTTCAAAGAAATGTTCAATGTGATTCAAGCTTTGTGCTTTGTAATTTACTTGGGAATCAAATGCTCATTTAATGCTTCATTGTACTTTTCTCAAGGTGTGTGGGTAATGTTATTGGCAAAATTGAACTTGAATCCCATTGATTGTGACTCCCTGCAGTCTATGCTTGAATTAATCATTCTCAGAATTGATCATCCACATAGCGGTGCTCTTACTCTAGGGAAATTAGTTTTTTGTGCTTTCATATGGAATATTTAGTAGGAGAGAAATAACATAATCTTCAGGAATCATCAAAGACCAACCCAAGTTGTTGCCAAGTATATTATGCAAACTATTTATAGTAGAATTCGCTATTTGGGTACAACTCTACTTGATAGTATGTCGTCATTGGAACTTACCCCCAACCTATATTCTCACCCAATTCTTCAAGTCTTTATTCCTATGGGTTGCATCTATCCATTTGTAATGTTAAGCAGAGTCTGGTTGGTATTCTTTGGAGCAATGTTGACTAGCCAAGAGAGGTTGCAATTGAGGCATCCTTTGACTACTATTTAGGTATTCTTCGATTGATGCGCCTTATCCTATATCAAGTGTAGCTTATATCAATGGAGACTAATTCTTCTCTTATGAAAGTCATGCAAAAGCCACACTTATTGTCTTGGAAAGATCAATTTAAGGTTAGAAGATTGGAAGCCATTCTCCATAGATGCAGACGAATCTAGTTTTCAAGTCTACATCCAAAGACCATTCACTTTAGTAAAATTGTGTGCAGAGATAAGATGATTCCATCTTATCTAAATGGTTTGCGAATGGAACTTTTGTATCGATCTTTATAATTTTTATGGCATGGCCAGGGCTATGGGTTGTTTTGCTTTGATCATTAGGTGGGGTATACCCCACAGGTGCATCTATCCTCTTTAAGTAGATAGACACCATGTTTGTATATTATTTTTGAGGAATTAAAGAACTTTCTTACTCTTCAAAAAATATATATATATATATATATGAGAAGAGGATGATTATATTAATGAGAGAATTTTCACCCACAAGTGGGTTGCACGTGCAATCCAGCTCTATGGGGCCCACCTGTTAGTGCAACTCCTTTCACGTTCTTATCTTCCCAAGATTTGCAGTTTGATCAATTTTATGTTCATCAAACCTTTATTTAGCATTGAGTTGCATTTAGAAAACATTTACATTGTTAAATCAATGGCTAGGATATTCTCTTAGGGCTTATTTTTTGCATAAGGCTTATCTATAAAGAGTCCGTTTTATACATGAATTTAGAAAATATTTACATTGTTAAATCAATGGCTAGGATATTCTCTTAGGGCTTATTTTTTGCATAAGGCTTATCTATAAAGAGTCCGTTCTATACATTTTAGCCCTAATAATATGAATGCATCTAAGTGGGCCCCACGAGCTCAACCATACATTTATAATTTCCTTAGCTAACTATTTCTACGAAAACCTCGAGGCGGGTAGCAAAAATAGAAGTAGCACAGATACTTTTCAATATTCCCCTTGGGGTGGAGCCTACTTCTCAACACTTCCCCTCAAGTGTAACCCGGTTGGTGTGCTTTTGGCAGCACACAATTTTTTTAGCACCTAATCGTTTCTCCTTGGATTCAAACTCATGACCAATACCATATTAAGTTTTCTTAACTAACTATTGCTATCAAAACTCGAGATGTTAGTAGATATAGTGAAAATATTTTTAAATATTTCCCCTCAGCTGGACCCCACTCTTAAAAAACACCGAACCACAACCCCATCTTGGTAAGAAAAAATTTAATATCCATAAGCCGATACTTAAAATCATGGCCCTAATGGATCTTTTATTTTTTTTCCTGCTATATTGGGTTATTAGCTGACAAATGATACTTCAACATGAGGAACTAGAGTTCAAGCATGGAGCCCTAGGCTTTCATGTGAAACTAAAGTGCCAACACAACTCAGTCATGAGTAAATTGGCCCCAATGGAATAGTTTTGATTGCTTTCAAAGATCCACAAAACACTTTCTTTGTAACAATAATTTGTATTAATAACGCCACAGTTGCTGGACCTGCTTTTGTCGAAGTAGCCAAACTCGATAGGCATTACAATGATGCTTCATGTCACCCTTTTACAGTTTTATCTTTTTTTTTGTTACCGTACAAGCAAACCAATGTGCCTGCACGGAGTGTTGGTTGCAGAAACTGTATTAAGCTTGAATACATATAATAGCATGAAAAAAATACATGCGAATTCATAATTAAAAAAGCTTACCCAAATGGTAACTACGAGAGCGGTGAAGGATATGAGATAAAACTGAAGCATATAAGGATACTGGTTTTCCTATAATATAAATCACTAGGTTTCCTATCAATATTTTTGTTTAGGATATATCGAAATGGGGCATTTATGTAGCAGACCCTAGCATATGGGGACATACCTTTCAATATGTTGATAAATTATAAGGGTGACAGGTGCATATTCATTTTTTAGCTTTCATTTTAGTCTATGACTAACATATCTATAATTGGATCTATATGAATATAGGATTGATTTGAACAACACTACATAAATATGAAAGTAAATGTATACCTGACTCCATCGCATTTATCTCATCTAAACCGTTATGATTGACACTTACTATACTATTCAACTACGATCTTCTCGATAGTGCAATCAATGAATTGGTGTAGAGAGGAGCTATATAAAGGTTTTTCTAGATAACTCCTTGCATCATGGAGTCTTATTTTAATTGGGATTTAGATTCCTCTTTGCATTAGAAAAATCTATTAAGTTATTAAATTTTACTAAATGCCGAAGATATCTCCATAAGGAGGCTTATCACTATTAGAATCCTAATAGATAGTGGTCTTCTAAAGTCGGGGACCCACACGAGCATGTGGTCATTGGGCCATGCTTAAGCTCAATAATTCTAACATTTTATTCATTCAATTTTTATTAATATGGAGCTTATTTCACATTCACTTTTGATTTTTTTTTCCTCTTTTTTAACCATTTATAGCAATATAAAGTCTTAAATATCCTAGACATTCAATGATATGAAACAAACCTGTCCCTTAGTGTATTTTGAATTGGAAATGTAATATACTTGAACAATAGAATTCTCATAAATCTCCAAGCTTAGATTAGCGCATTGGAAATCATCATCATCATTCCACATAGCTTCATCCCTTTAGATCTGAGTCGGTTAGAGGTTTACTCTAACAGTAATATTTATTGAGTTCACAAAATCTATCTATAAACCACCAATAAGAATACTAAGACTTTACAGAGTCATTATGAATAACATCAGCTATAAACTTCTATTAAGGTTGAAGTTTGCTCTGTTTGGATAGGCAGGGCATTTTAGGATCTAAAATGATTTTTAAGAAATTCTCGTCTATCAACCAAAAAACAGGACTATGAATTTTTTCTAGACTTTGTGGTCTCTGTGACTACTTGGAATTGCACAGTTCCTCAAGTTCACCTAATGTTGTGTGGGCCCAAGACATGACCAAACAAAAGCCTCAAAAAATAAAAAAATTAACAACTGAAATGAGATATCATAAAGGAAGATTTTTCTCTAGTAATTGTGATACTCCACTTTATCATACCAACGGGATCATCCCAGTAATCCATCGAGATGGCCTACTGCAGCCTCCTCCCTGTACTTCATATAATAGTGAACCCAAGGATAAATAAGACAACAACCTTATGTTCATCTCATTCCTGCATAACCACATTTGAAGACTATTATTATTATTTTCATTTTTTTTATCCCAACTTAGGGTGGCTGGCATCGGCCTCTTGTAAGCAAACCCTCGGTGGAGGATAGTAAACCTCGGGTGAAGTAGGGTAACCCTCTGGTGAGGGGAGTTGATCTTAGGTGAGATAGCACAGCCTCCAACACGGAAAAGTGCTAGCCCAAGCACCTCTTACCACCAAGTAAAAGAGGCAATACTTCCCATATGGATAATATTATTAGATTTCTTTCCTCCAAAAAGAGCTCAAATTAAGGATGAAGTCGTGCTCTGATACCAAGTGACCCAAATCTAAAAATTGGGGTATATGTGTAGGCTGTAGGCTTTGGACACAGTTTTGTCTGAATTCATGGTTTTTTTTTTTTTTTTGTTATAAGAGGAAACATACATGAGAAAGGAAACCAAGAAAGAGAAGAGCAAGAAACAACACAAGGGAATGACCTAAAGCAATACACCCTAGGACCAAAAACATAGCAACGAACTAACAGTCTTCAGACGAAGAAGATGGTGCGAGCATATGGCTTGGCAAGGTATGAGGGTACATTGTAAACATCGATTTGTATCTAGTAGCATTCTGAAGATCTTGCAGATAATCATACATGAGTTTCTGGAGGTAAGCAAGTGTTGAAAAGAGCCATAGATGGATCATCATACTTTGACAAACTATTAGCAACTGTATTTGTAGCCCTCCTGCAAAACTAGGCTTCCCACCAAGTGAATTTAGTGAGAGATTCAAGAAGAGATCTCCATGATGCCATAAAGGTGTTAGGTTTTGTCTTGTAATTTGGTTTAGCTGTATTGGTAATCTGGTTTAGCTAGAACTGAGGTTCATAGTTGCGGTACTTTAGTCATTATATATGAATTTTCTTGTTTGCCGAAAAAAGCGAGAGCTATATATATTGATGTACTTTAAACCTAGATCCTAGGGGATTAAAATGAGATCATGATAGATGAGTTTTTTTCTCCGTAGACATAGGCAAGGTTGCTGAACCAAGTAAAATTGCTGTGTTCATGTATGTGATTGCTTGATGGTGTGATTGTGTGTGTTCATTGTGGTTGATCAGTCGATCTCGGGTAGTTTTTGTTGTGTAGCTTTTCCTAATAAGTGGTATCAAAACGAGGTCGAGATTGTTCAGTTTTGCGATTGGCAGATCAGTTTGATCACTCCGTGTGCTAAGCCCGTAGGCAGAGAAGATGGGCAGAAGTCACAAATGGTGTCAGAGAGAAGGATTTAATGTCTCTCACCTGCACAACCATCTTGAGAAGATAGGTAGAAGTTGCAGTTCATGTCAAAGAAAGAGGATCTAGTCTTTCTCCCTTGCACAACCATCTCACTTAAAAAGAAGACCGAGGAAAATGGACGATCTCTTAGTAGAAGGACTGTGGTGTATTGAATTGGAGATCAGGTGGTCCGAATCATCTTTGTTGTGGAACAGAAAATGCTATCCAGGCTTGGAGTTGCAGAACCCAACTAGGGCGATGATTGAGAAGAAGAGGATGGAGCCTGGGTTTTGCACATTTAACGTCGCGGAAGAGATAAAGATCTGGCCTGGTCAGGTCGGAATCGGAGAAGGAGTAGAGAAATAGGGGTTTTTCTGATTTGAGGTGGGCCTAGTTGGTGCTGAGGGCTTGAAGAGAAATAGGTTGCTTGTTTCAGTTTTGCCTTGAGAAGAAGACCGAACAAGAGGGGCTGGTTCTCGGAGAAGAAAAGATCAACTGAGATTTTTTATGGACCACGGATCTCAGAAGAAGGAGAAAAGGGATTGTTGAGGTTGTCGTGGGGCCTCTGTCCTCATCGTTTGTGCTGCTGCGGTTGCTCCATGCCCGCTATCGCTGCCCGCTTGTGCTGACGGCGGAGTTCCTTATGCCTCGATCCGGGTCACCACTGATCTCCGATGACGCTCCATACAGAGGAAGTAGAGAAGGGTGAGGCTAGGTGTTCTTCGCTTGGGTTTCTATCTCAGGAACCATAAAGGAAGACTAAGATGCCAGATAAGTATAGGCCAGGTTAAGGTTGGGTCAATTTGGAATTGACTCGTCAGGCAACAAGCCCAACAAAAGTTCAATCTAGGTCAGTTTGGGTCGGGTCAAACATGACCCATGATATGGAGCCCAGCTTGCTAGTAGTGTTGACGTTAGCACATGTTAGCAGGTAGTACGGTCAAAGGTAGTTTTGACAAGATTTGTGGCTGAAATTGTTTTTTGTGATATTTTAATCATTCGGTGTTTGATTAGAGATCTGATTGTGCCTATGAACTCATTATGAGGAGATTTACGTGTATGTGGGAAGAAAATGGGCAGTTCAATGGTCAACAAGAACGTTTGGCCAATGAGACTGTACAAAACTATTTCTACGATATTGAAGCCATTCGAAGTCGGACTTCAGATTCATTTCTTCTAGTATGCTCGCGGTGATGAGATCTACTAGGCAAATATAAGATATTGGTAGTTTGATGGGCAAAAAATTAGAGGACTGAAGAAACTAACAGATTCACGATGATAGCAATGGATTCAAGTATCACAAGCCAGATTGAAGTATTTGATGGAGAAACAACTTCAGGGATTAGCAAAAAAGAGTGTTAGACTCTGTGACACAGCAATAATTGAAAAGTGTTACTTGATGTCATGAATAGGAGATTGCTAAGAGTACTTTGATGGAAAGCTCGGATCCGCATCGAAGGGATTAAGAAGGAGCGACATGTCAAAGTAGAAGGAAAAGCAAAAGAATCAGAATCGGAAGGAGGTAGTGTGCAAGAAAGCTCTGATTCAGATGACGCAGAATCACTTTTGGTCACTACAAGTATGGATCAAGTTAATAATTCATGGTATTGGGATTTATATTCTTCCTATCATGTGTTATAGTAGAGATTGGTTTGATGCAAATAACTCTCATTGTTAATGGATCTTTTCTTATGGGGGAGAATGCAAATTAATGAGCATTTGAGATAAGTGTGGTGAGATCCAGGTGTATGATAATGTTGTTCAAACCCTAACGGATGTGATTTATGTTCCAGATTTACGAAGAAATTGAATTTCTTTGGGTGCCTAAGACTTCAAAGGCTACAAGTGTGTGTAGTGGGTGGAGTTACGAAGGTGGAAAAGGAAACATTGGTCATCATAGAGGGTGAGATGGTAAGAAATTTCTACAGTTTGATAGGAGATTTTTTTTAGTGGAATAGTGAAAGAGACATCAAATGACAGGGGAGGAAATTTGTAGTTTAGGTGGAGTTAGATGTGGTAAGATCATCGGAAGATGGATTGATGGGTCTTCGATGGTATCATCTAGCGAAAATCCAGGAAGACTTGAACAAAGATTATTTTCTCAGAAAATGTAATTTAGTTTAGGTCAGAGTAAGCCAGTTTAGCATCGGGTCATACCTAACCCGTATGTATTATGCCTAACCCATCAGAATAGGCTAGAACAAGACAGTTGCAGGTTTGATAGGAGGAGCACCAGAAAGAAGGATTTACTAGGTATTAGTAAGATCTGGATTCAGGGAGGTGTTCAATTTTGTCTTGACGGATAGGAGTTAAGTTTATTGTATTGCAAGGATACATGCATGTAGCAACAAATAGAGAGCACTTTGGAGGTTCAAGATAGTAGTGTTGAGGTCAAAGGCAGCAATTGTGAGAAGTTTCAAGTCAATTTGGACTTGATCGACACCAAAAAATGATGAGATTATCTTTGCACTCGGGATAAAGGGTGCATGAGCCGTGCTTAGCATGTGTTAAGGTGTACCTTTCAGTAATGTATGAGAAGTGCTCATTCAAAATGTTGGAGTGTTGAAGAAAGAAGACCACACCATCGATATAGTGATGTACCATTCAGAAAGGTACGTGAAGACATTACTAAATATCTCAAGGTGGCTCCGAGGATTTACGGAATCCAAGCCAAGGTAGAAATTGTTGGGCTTTGTCTTGTATTCTGGTTTAGCCGGATCAGTCATTTGGTTTAGCGAGAACCAAGGTTTAGGGTTAAGGGTACTTTAGTCATTATGTATTGATTTCCTTGTTGACCAAGAAAGTGGGAGCTATATATATTGATGTATTGTAACCTTAGATCTCATAGGATTAAGATGGGATCATGATAGATAAATTCTCTCCTTCGTTGATGTAGGCAAGGTTGTTGAATTACGAAAAATTGCTGTGTTCATGTGTGTAATTGCTTGATGGTGTGATTGTGTGTGTTCATCGTGGTTGATTCGTCGATCTCGAGTAGTTTTCGTTGCACTGCTTTTTCCAATAAAAGGAACAAGATAGGTTGCCACATTTCTTTAAGGATTCAACCAATATGAAATAGTACCACTCTATCTTAAGATGGAAAGAGAGCTTTCAGTTCCACCTCTAATGCATTGTCAACTGAAACTTTTCCTGCAAAAGCCATAATCAAGGTTCCTGTAGAATCCCTAATGATACTCTTAACCCCCAATTCTTGCAGTTAGTGTGAATGGATTAAAAGATCCATCAAAATTCAATTTTGCACAATTGCAAGGAGGAGGCAACCATGTTTCTAAAGGCATCCAGATGAAGCAGCTGTAATAGTCAAAAGGTTAGCAAAATACCATTCAGAAAAGCAAACCAATGCTTTGTGTTTGATAGAACGAGGATTAATTGGGCAGGCTCTGAAAAGGTGATCATTTTGCATCTTCCATAGATACAAAGATATTAGTATTCTTATCAATCTAGATGGGGTAGATAAATTAAGCCAAAACCAGTAAAAAAAAATGACTGAGGTTGGTAGGACGGTTGATGGATCTAGGAAAAGCTCTCCATACTGACCGAGTAATTAGGCATTGATTGAAAAGATGATCAACAATTTTTAAATCATAATGGCGTAAACCACAAGCATTATTTAGAGGATTTTACTGGAAAAAACCCCTTAAATTTGCATTAAACACAATTAGGCTTAATTTTTCTATGCACAGATTGGGTCAATTGGGTTTGAATTCGTACAAAAAAATTTTTTTTTTTTTTGCATGTGTAATTGAATGATGCTAGCGTCACTCAGTTGTTCATAGAAAAAAAAATGCAGAGAAGAAAGGAAGAAGAGAGAAGAAAGAAGAAAGGAAGAAGAAAAGAGGAAGAAAGGAAAAAGAAGAGAGGAGAAAGAAGAGAGAAATAAGGAAGAAGAAGAGAGAAGAAGGAAGGAAAAAAAGAAGAATAAGAGAGGAAGAAATGAAGAAGAAGAGAGGAGAAAGAAGAGAAAGGAAAAACAAAACCTTAATCCCTTGTTTTTTTTCCTCTCTCTCTTTTTTTTCCTTTCTTGTCACACCCCGACCTCGGGAGTTAGGGACTAGAATGGGCCCCCAGCGTGTGGATATTTAATCCCGTAGTAATCCATGCTATGTGAAAACAAGCACGAATCACTACAAGGGAGATTCCATAGGAGTGTGTAAGGTAGATCTACAAACACATAGATTTAATTTCAACCATAAGCGGAAACCTGTGAAATACACCTATAATGATCATAAGCAATTATGGAATAAACATTATACAATCCTTAAATAAACTTGGAGTCCTTTACTTATCCATCCCCATCACTCATAACCACAATCACTTAAACATGTTCAATTATACAATCTCAAAGCACATGTCCATCAATCAAAGTCCCAACAAAGATAGAGAGTCATGTTAAACGCTAGTCCCATCATCACTAAACTTATTAACCCAACCTTTTTAATGCTCTTTGTAAGATGACTAATAGTATATGTCGCCTTCATTCTACTCATCTACACCTCTAAATACTATTGAGGTACCCTCCGGGGTGCGTTGACAATTGTGCTAGGATTAGGTTCAGTACCTGTAACACCAAAAGTAGCACTGTTAACACGACGGTTAAGTAAATATAGAGATATATAAAACTATTATGATGTATCAAATGAATTAAGGAATATATTGATTAAAAGAAGGCAATAACCGTAAACTAGGCATCTTGTGCATGAGTAAGCATGTATAACGAATCATGGATGAAGAATCATAACATACTAGTTGGCATCCACATGGCTATATTCTCCCAAAAGAGTGTGTGTCATCAAGAGAGAGTGTAAAACATATATGTGGAAATTACGCTAGGTGATTAGGTTAACATCCCGAGGAGCACCGATAACTCTTCCATGAACTACTGCAGTAGGAGCATAAGGAATACCCAAATTAGTCCCGTCGAACCTAATAAGGGTACAAGCTAAGTGGTGCCGACTCAACATATTAAGATCGACTTGAGTTCATATCTTTCATGCTTATAATCAACCATAGTGATCATCTTATATTCAAACATATCAGTCATACTTATCATATCATACATATGAGAATTTCGGTCTTGAGATCATATGTAATCATAGAAATCAGAATCAGCAAGGTAACTGATAATTAGACAATGCATACTTAAATAAGCAAATGGGCATGAACCTTTTTAACCTTAGGTACACCCATTTTGGCTCACAAACACACATTCAATAAAAGTTCTGGTCCGATTGCCTCAAGGTTCAGCAGAAGAAATGGGTACATGATTAGATCATGTTGAGGGCAAGGTTTCTTAGCAATATGAATGTATTTAGATTGTGAAGGTATCAAGGAGAATTACTAGACATCTCTATGCTAGATATTCCGTGATCCGGAGGGCATTCAATATGATGTATTCATAAAACGTCTAGTGTCATTGTGTTACCAAATTTTGGTGTTACATTGTATACGCAAAGACACCTCTTCTTATGCCAACACCCATGACGTGACATCGGAAATTCATCTGGAAAATCAAAGAGACTAAGTGATAGTTCTACACTTGTCTTCCTTATCATTTGATTACCATTGGGCTAATTTAATTGGGGAAAAGGTGACATATCTAAAGCCCTATAAGGTCATTTGAAATTCCTAATATCATAAGTTTACAGTATTTTCACGGCTTAGCCGTATACATGTTACTGCTTAGCCGAGTGGTTTAGTCTTTCCTAACTTCATATGCATTTACTGTTTAGCCGTATATTGGCCTGCGACTTAGCCGTGCTAAGCCTAAGGCTAGATTACGGCTGGACTACAGCTTAGCCATAGTACAATCCACGGCTTTGTTGAAGATTAGCCATAGAAAAAAGATGGAATTTTGGGCTCTTGGGAAAGTGTAACATTCCGACCCAATTTAATCCCGTTTAGCAACTAATTAAGGACGACTTAGTTGTTAATTGTGCTTTGGTTTGTTTTTGTTCTGTTTCGAGTTATGGATAGGTAGTTGGGTTGAATTTAACCTGGTTTAGGTAGACATGAGTCCTTTTTGATAATTTTAAATTTTATAAGACGTTGTCATTCATGCATCATTTTGGCGTCAACACGTGTCTTTCATTGAGCTCATTCATTTTCGTAACTGCTTTGTTTGCTAAAGACGTCATTTGTTTCCATTGGACCCTTAATTAACTCAAACTGTAAATTATACGAGACTTTTGGGCTTTTTTATAATTTTTCTAATCCTTATCCTATTTAAGTCAAACTCCATGCACTGACTTCCAGTTCTCTTCTCCTCTCCATGTTGCTTCTTCTTTGTTCCTCATTTCTTTCTTTCTGTTTCTTTTTCTCTACGATCAAGCCAAGGAAGGGGATCTTGTGCACTCGTCTTCTACGTCATCCTCTAGTGTGTGTAACTTAAGGTAAGCTTTTGGGTTTTGATTTTCTTCTTCTTCTCCTCCACGTCAGTTCCTGTACATACATTCACATCTCTCTCTTTCTTCCTTTTTCTGCATGTATGGGGGATTAGAATTGTGTTTAGATGGTGAATTTGAGCCCAAGGACAACCGTTTGCGTGTTTGAACCCATTTGAGGCAAGTATAAGAATGATTTGGATGAACCATGTTGGTATATCTTTGATTTTGAATAATTGTCTTAATCTTGCATGTGAATGATGTTTTACAGCCCAGTTGTGTCAATTCCCGTTTCATTAAGCGTGTTGATTCAGTTTTGTGCACTCCTAGTTGTTGCTGTAATAGGTTCATGAAAGTGACCCCGTGCAGCTTACGGCTATGCCGCAATTGTACTACGACTCAAAGTCCAGAGAGCTGTAGAACCCAAGTTTCTTTTATGGTAAGGCTATAAGCTGTAGAATACACTATGGTTAAGCCGTAGCCTAGCCGTGACCTAACCATAGGTCAAGCTATGGTTTGATTTCCAGAGAGCTGAAAAATTGAGGAAACCTTCTACAGTCCAGCCACGGCTAAGCCGTGCAATGTGTTACAGCTAAGTCGTAACCTAGGCAAGGTTAAGTTGTAGAGCAAAACATGGCTGAGCTGTAGAACAAAAACAGGACTAAGCCGAAAATGCGGATGAACAGTAAGGGGAACCACGGCTGAGCCGCAGTGCATGTTACGGTTAAGCCGTAAAATGCCTACGACTAAGCCGTAGGGTCACCCACAACTGAGCCGTAAGACCTTTGAAAAGTAAGAAAGATAGGTATTGAAGAGACTTTGTAGGACTTTAGAATTAGAATGTACGCGACTATAACTTACCCAATGGAATGTGATAAGAACTGCATGAATGATCTCGAGGGTTGCGACTCATTCATGTACGTTATCCAGTTGTTAAGCGCCTCCCTATGGGTGTTGGTTTAAGGAATTTCGATACACCCTTACGATAAATGCAAAACTCGACAACGGTGTACCGGATACCTTAAAACTATGTCATCATGCATGGTTAGAAACACTAGATAACTAGATTAGGGTTGGCTAGTGAATGATCTTGATTCAAGTAATTTGAATTGCATGGCATTTTGTATGATGGTCATTGACCTCCACTTTTTTGTAATTTTGTTCATATCTTCGAGATGTCCTTTGGTATGGTAAGTTCGACTTGTTCGATCTGTTTGATATGCATCCCTAACTTGAGTCTTGTATGTATGAGTTGAATGTATGCATGTATAAGATATGTTTGATATGATATGCACTCTTAACTTAAGTCTTTGTATTTTTTTGATCCCATATAGTCAGGCACTACTCAGCCTCAGCCTTAGGATACCCGACGGGGTTGAATTCGGCGTACTATGTATGACACCGTTGCAGTGAGTTTATATCTTGTGGCTTCCGGACCCCAGGAACCCGAGACCCATTCGTACTTTGGTCCGGTCGATGGTGTTCTTAGTATGTATGTCCCCAAAAGGGAGTATAGGGCAAATGTAGTAGCCACCTAGTATGTACATGTCACGTAAGCATTGATTTTGAAAAAATGCTTTGTTTGAATGCACAACTGCCTAGTATACGAAATTGAAATTCTATGATTTATCCATTGTTACTTTTTTTATTCGATACAATATGTGTTAATTTGTTATTGCTTATACTTTGCTGAATCGTTGTATTCATGCGTTGTCCTTGGTGTTGCAGGCTTAGATCCCTCAACCGACCCCTCGTCGGTCAATTAGACTCCAGGGGAGACCCCAGATGCCCCACCAGGGTTAGAGGAGTGGATGTGATTCCTCCGTTGGAGCACGACGATAACATGCATGCATATGGTCTTCCTTGTTTTGGGATCTCATTGGATTTTGGGATTTTGGTGTATTCATGATCTTCTTAAATCTGTATTTTTATTCATTTTGTATAAGTCTGAACTTATGTAATTTTTTGTCAATATATCATTTTGTTAGTGTATAACTCTTTGTTATGTTTGATACCTACAGCTTCCATGTACATGTTTTGGCACGTGTGAAATTCCCTTGTGCGTGTACATCGGACCGGGTCGAAGTGTATATGTACGGGAGTACGTGTGTCCTTGGTTAGGTTTTAATTAACCCCTGATCTCCTGTGCTCGGGTTGTGACATACGTATTGTAAGGACCTCTTGAATCCGCGTCTCATGCAGCAGCGGAAACAAAGTCCCACATTGCTTATGAGAGCATCCGGAACTGGGCTTCTATGTGTGTCCGTCCGTTCCCCCAGTAGACATGTTTTGCGCATGGGGTCTACCCATGGTAGAAGCAAAACTGTGCGGAGAGCAGGTTTTCAGCCCCAAAGCAAACAATATCTCTATGGGGAAGGGGACGTTACAATTGGTATCAGAGCCGAGGACGGCTCTCCTCTGAGGGTGGGAGAGGACCTCTTGAATCCTAGTCCCATGTAGGGGCGGGAACAAAGTCCCACATCACTTATGAGAGTGTCCGGAACTGGGCTTATATGTGCGTCCGTCCGTTCCCCCCAGTAGATGCGTTTTGCGCGTGGGGTCTACCCATGGCCGAAGCAAAACCGTGCGGGGAGAAGGTTTTTGGCCCCAAAGCGGACAATATCTCTATGGGGAAGGGGATGTTATAGAAAGCTCGCGTAAAATGACTTACTGCTTGGTCATAGGATGGTTACAGCTTAGTTATACTTCATTCCACGGCTTAGCTGAGGGTTAGCCATAGTTCAAATGTGGGTTTTTGTGTTCTCTGGATTTTGAGCCGTAGATACTTACAGCTTAGCTGTGGCTTCGCCGTAAGCTTCAAAACTTCTGAAAATGATTCTGAAGCTTGAGTTCAGTATAGAACTCTCAAATTATTGGTTCTAATGCGCTTCCTTTTTGCCTCAAATCATCATTATGGGTTTTACAATGCCCATATATCACCTATATCACGCAATCATACTCAAATTCATTTAATTCAACACATGTATACTTAACCAAAGGTGAATGATTTGTAACTTGGAATTTGAGTAATTAGTTCATGAATTAGCAAATACGACATACATGTAGTAAAATATATACTCTAACACTTGCCTTTAACACAGTGCTTGACCCTATCAACTTCTCCTTGGTGTATAGTTAGAAAAAGCCTCAATAGAAGATGAGTTCTCTACATGAAAGATATGTAATAGGTGAATCTAATATAAGATGCATGCATGTTGTTCTTTTGAGTCTCATTGACTCTATTAAACTCCAAGAATTGAAATGAAGGTAGAGATTTCACGTTAAGGAGTTGTAGCTTGAAGAAGATAGTGAAAATGTTGATTCCAATGAAAGAGATGCACAAAAGGTTGAAAAAAGAGATGAGTGGAGGCTATCCTTCTTGCATGCAAGGGTTTTAGCTGGGGTTGGTGAAGAAGAAGCTAAAGAATAGAAGGAGAATAGCAGGTTGAGTAGAGGATGGAGGGAAGAGAGAAAGAGAGGGTCGATGGTTGTCCCCTTTTAAATCAAAATTTCCTGGACTTCGCATGCAAGTCCAATGCCTTTGAAAAAATTACAGTTTAGGTCATATGGTCCTCAATTAGGCTAAGATGGATCTGAATTAGGTTGTATTGAATATGAAAGATGATCTACATGATAAAATACACAAGATACAACTAGTGAGGTGTCAATATGATGCAAACTATGAGATTCTAAATTACAAGAAGACCTTTAACTACCTATGTAAACGTTAAACCAACCCAACTACCTATCTATGACCCAAGCCCAAAGGGTTTGAGTTAATTAACCTAAGCGGAGTTTAATTAGTACAAGATAAGATGAATTAATACAAATCAAGCTTAGTTGGGATTGGAATCTTACATCCTTTCCCTTTTAAGATCATTTGGTCCTCCAAATGCAACATACCGTAGGCAAAAGCTCTAGATATTTTTCCTGAACTTGCTCTTCAAGCTCCCAAGTAGCTTCTTCTTGCCTATGATGCCCCAATAGAACCTTAACCCATTTTATTGTCTGAGTACGCAACACTTGATCTTTGGTGTCAATGACACGAAGAGGTCTTTCTTCATAGCTCATATCCGGCTTCACTTGAATGTCCTCTAATTCAAGAACATGTGAAGGAACTGGAAGGTACTTCCTAAGCATCAATACATGAAATACATAATGAACTCCCGTAAGTTGAGGTAGTAACTCCAACCTATAAGCCAAATCTCTGACTTTGCTCTAAATTTCAAAAGGCACTATAAATCGCGGAGCTAACTTACCTTTCTGTCCAAACTTGA
Organism: Sextonia rubra; assembly: GCA_037013555.1. Taxonomy (NCBI): domain Eukaryota; kingdom Viridiplantae; phylum Streptophyta; class Magnoliopsida; order Laurales; family Lauraceae; genus Sextonia; species Sextonia rubra. Next base: position 80,767,366 of record JASUAD010000001.1, read on the forward strand.
TAGTACCCTTCATTGGAGAAACTTTCAAGAAGACCTTGTATCCCACCTGAAATTCAAGGGGTCTATGGCGATTGTTTGCATAATTCTTCTGGCGAGATCGCGCAACCTACAACCTATCTTGAACCTTTCGTACTTTTTCCGCCGTATCCACAACAAGAGAAGGTCCATGGAGACTTCTAACTCCAACTTCTTCCTAATAGACTAGTGTATGGCACTTACGACCATATAAAGCTTCAAATGGAACCATTCCGATGCTTGTGTGATAACTATTGTTGTACGCAAATTCACATAAGGAAAAGTGTTCATCTCACTCGTTCCCAAAATCCAACACACTAGCTTGAAGCATCTCTTCAAGAGTTTGTATTATTCGCCTCGATTGCCCATCAGTCTAAGGATGATAAGTGGTGCTGAAATTAAGCTTGGTATCCATAAACTTCTGGAAGGATTGTTAAAAGGAGGATACAAACCTACTGTCTTGGTTAGATACTATAGAAACTGGAGTATCATGCAACCACGTAACCTCATCTATGAAGATTTTGGCCATCTCATGGAATTTGATTCCTTTCCTAATAAGAATAAAATGGGCTGACTTCGTTAGTCGATCGATGATCACCCATATGGCATCATGATGTTTGCTCATCTGAGGCATCCCTAAAACAAAATCCATCAAAAGATTCTTCCATTTCCACTTTGGAATATGCAGAGGATGCAACAAACCAGGAGGCTTTTTATGTTTTGCCTTTACACATTGACAGGTAAGACATCTTGCCAAAAAATTTGCAATGACTCTCTTCATGTTATTCCACCAAAACCTGCCATTTAAATTTTGATACATTTTAGTACTCCCGGGGTGCATGGAATATCTAGCATGATGTGCTTTGGTCGTGATTGCTTCTTTTAGATTTTGAACCGTTGGAACATATAGCTTGTTTCTGAAGTACAACACACCATCCACTATCCTGAAATCTGGTCTCTGAGTTATGTGGTCGTGAATCTTAACGAACTCTTGATCTTTAAATTGTCTCTTTTTAATTTGTTGTATTAAAGTGGGTTCAAAGATAGACATAGCCACTAACATGACCTTATCATTCACAAATCCAACTTCCACGTCCAGATCTAGAAATTCTTCTACTAGAGACCATACACCACACATGGCTGTCATTTCAACAGTTGATTTCCTACTTAGAGCATCAACCACTATATTTCTTTTTCCTGGAAAGTACTTTATTGGAAAATTATAGTCCTTTATAAACTCTAGCCATTTACGCTATCTCATGTTAAGATCATGTTGAGAAAATAAGTACTGGAGATTACGATGATCACTATGAACTCAGAATCCCTCTCCATACAAGTAATGTCTCCATAACTTCAAAGTGAAGACGACAGCAACTAATTCTAGATCATGTGTGGCATAATTCTTTTCGTGTTCCTTTAATTATTGAGATCCATATGCTATCACCTTGTCGTTTGGCATTAATACACATCCCAACCCAATCCTGGAAGCATTGGTATATATAACATATCCACCGCTACTGCAGGTAGAGATAAGATTGGGGCTGAAGTTAGCTTCTCTGTAAGGAGTTGGAAACTTGACTCACATTCAACCGACCAAACAAATGGTTCATTCTTCCGAGTTAACTTCATCAAGGGTGTAACTATTTTGGAAAAGTCTTTTACAAACCTTCGGTAATAGCCCACCAAACCAACAAAACTTCTAACCTCTACAATTGTTTTAGGGCTTTGCTAACTAGTTATAGCCTTAATCTTAGTTGGGTCTACTGTAAGTCTATCTTTTGAAATTATATGCCTCAAGAAAGCAACTTGTTCTAATTAGAAATCACATTTGTCCAATTTGGCATATAATTGATGATCTCTCAACAATTGCAATAAAATCCTCCAGTGCTCAACATGCTTATCTCGAGTCTTGGAAAATACTAGTACATCATCAATGAAAATTACTACGAACCGATCGAGACAAGGTGAAAAGATCCTGTTCATCAGGGCCATAAATACAGCTGAGCATTGGCCAACCCAAAAGGTATGGCTAAAAATTCATAATGCCTATATCTTGTCCGAAAGCTGTTTTAGATGTATCTTGATCTCTAACTCATAACTAATGATATCCAGATCTCAAATCGATCTTTGAGAAGTAGTTTGCACCCTGTAATTGATCAAACAGTTCATTAATTCTAGGCAGTGGATATTTTTTTTATTGTTACCTGATTCATCTGCCTGTAATCAATACACATTCTAAGGGTGCCATCATTCTTCTTCACAAATAAAAGATGTACTAGGATGAATAAACCCCTTATCTAATAAGTCTTGCAATTGTATCTTCAACTCACGTAACTCTGCAGGTGCCATTCTATACGGAGTCCTAAAAATTGGAGCTATACCAGGCACTAGTTCTATAGTAAAATCTACTTCCCTAACCGAAGGAAAACTAGGTACTTCGTTAGGAAACACATTTGGAAACTCATAAACCACCGGTATCTCCTTTAGCTTCTTAGGCGGTTTATTCTCAACAATGAAGGCAATGTACCCCTCGTAACCACTATGAATTAATTTTTTTTGCTCGAAGTGCTAAGATTAGCCTAGTATTCAAACTCTTTTTCTCACCTTGAAATACAATACTCGGGCTTGCTTCGTCTACCTTTACAGTGATGGTCTTACGAAAATAGTCCAAACAAGCCATATACTTAGTCAACCAGTCCATGCCTAGGATTACATCAAAATCGTGCATCGGTAACTGAATGAGTTTCACTAGAAAAAGGGTATTTCCAATTAGAACTTGACAACCTGGGTAATAGTCCTCACAAACCACTTTCTTGCTTAAAAGGGTGATAACACTCAACACGTATGGTAGTTGCATTGGCAGCTCTCATGTCCTACCAGAGAATTAGGGCCAAATAAAAGAGTATGAAGATCCTGAATCAAATAACACCTTAGCTTCTATATAACAGATAGAAACCTTACCTACAACCACATGCTTCGCCACTTCCACTTCTTCATGAGTCAATGCATAGGCTCGGCCTTGCCTTTGAAGTCAGTTTTGCTATTCCTGTTTCTGCTATCCTTGCCTTTGTTGGCCTTGACCCTATTGTGTTTGCCCTTGGCCTTGCCTCACCTGCTGTTGTTGATGTGGAGGTGCGAGTAGTGTTGCTCTAGAGGACTGCTGATACTGCTGCTGGGGTAGGGTTTGACCGGAACCTTTTCTTCTCGGGCATTTTGACGAGCGATGGTCCAATGAGCCACAGCCAAAACAGGCTCCTGTAGACCTCTAACATTTACTTGTCTCATGGCCCTTTTCGCACACGCCGCATACTAACCTTGATGTCCCACCAACAACTCCCTTCTGTTTCTTGAAGTGTTGTTGACTCCTCACAGAAGGTGGGGTACTTCTCCTGGACTCTCCGAAAAATAAGCTTTTTTCATTTTCTTCAGCCGCATAGGCTCTTTTCACAGCCTCATCATATTGCACTAGACGCTGGAAAGTCGTAGTGTGTCCTTTAATAGCAGGCCTTAATCCTTCGAGGAACCTCTCAACTCTTTTCTCCTTAGTGTTAATCAAGTCCAACGTAAACCAAAAGAGCCAACTGAATACATGCACATACTCTGCAGCTGTGATGGAGTTCTGCTGTGGGGTGAGGAACTCTGCCTTCTTCTTGCGGGTCACATGCTTTAGGATAAACTTCTTCCTAAATTTCCTCTTAAAAGCTTTCCACACGGTAGTGTTTAGCATAACCCTAATTTGGTCACGGATACTCTTCCACCATGTGTTTGCAACATCTCTGAACATGGATGCCGTAAGGACCACTTGTTGCCTCTGTGTACAGGTTAGCGAGTCAAAAACATTCTCTGTGTGTACGAACCACTCGTTAGCCTGTAGTGGATCTTCTCGTCCTGTGAATTCCGTAGCCTTTCTTTTTCGAAACTTCTCATATAAGGAATTAAGATCATCGGGCTGGTTCTGCCTTTCCAGAAGGGTGGCTAGTTGTAATTGCATGGTTGCTTGGTGGCATTGCTGAAGCCAATTGATGTATTATCATCATAAATCGCCATTCTGTGTTATATGCGGGATGAGGAGGTGGTGGCGGTGGAGAATCTAAACCGTCCAATTCAACATCTTCATGGCCATTATCGCCTGAATTGTTGTTCGTGCTTGACCCAGATGCCATTTATCTGCAATTATAAGGGTGGTTAGTCATAAACAATACATTAGTAGAAAGTAAGTTATAAGTCTTTATACAAAATCCATCTCCCATTAGACCTATCGTGACCTCACCACGTTTCCTAGAGTTGCTAAGTCTTTTAATTGACTTCTTAATCGTTTTAATACCATTACTTTTTATGGCACACCTCGATCCTAGGAGTTAGGGATTAAAATGGGGCCCTAGGGTGTGGATATGTAATCCCGTAACAATCCGTGCCATGTGAAAACAAGCACGAATTACTACAAGAGAGATTCCACAGGAACGTGTGAGGTAGATCCACCAACATGTAGATTTAATTTCAACCATAAGCGGAAACCTGTGAAATACACCTGTAATGATTATAAGTAATCATGGAAGAAATATTAAATAATCCTAAAATAAAAGTGGAGTCCTTTACTTGTCCATTCCCAACACTCATAACCACAAATCACTTAAACATGTTCAATTATACAATCTCAAAGCACATGTCCATCAATCAAAGTCCCAGCAAAGATAGAGAGGCATGTTAAACACTAGTCCCAACATCACTAAACTTATCAACCCAACCTTTTTGATGCTTTTCATAAGATGACTAATAGTATATGTCACCTTTATTCCACTCTTCTACACCCCTAGATACCGTTGAGGTACCCTTTAGGGGCGCGTCGACAATCATGCTGGGATTGGGTTCAGTACCTGTAACACTAAGGGTAGTATTTTTAACACGACGGTTAAGCAAATATAAAGATATATAAGACTATTATGATGTATCAAATGAATTAAGGAATATATTGATTAAAAGAAAGCAATAACCGTAAACTAGGCATGTTGTGCATAAGTAAGCATGTATAACGAATCATGGATGATGTATCATAACATACTAGTTGGCATCCACATGGCTATATTCTCCTAAAAGATAGTGTATCATCTAGAGAAAGCACATAACATATATATGGGAATTACGCTAGGAGATTCGGCTAGCTTCCCGAGGAGCGCTAATAACTCCTCCATGAACTACTGTAGTAGGAGCATAAGGAATATTCGAATTGGTCCTATCGAACCTAATAAGGGTACAAGCTAAGTGGTACTGACTTAATATATCAAGATCAGCTTGAGTTCATATCTTTCATGCTTACGATCAACCATAGTGATCGTCTCATATTCATACATATCAATTATACTTATCATATCATACTTATGGGAATTTCGGTCTTGAGATCATATATAATCGTAGAAATTAGAATGACCAAGGCAACTGATAATTAGACAATGCATACTTAAATGAGCAAATAATCTTGAACCCTCTCAATCTTAGCTACACTCATTTCAGCTCACAGACACACACTCAGTTGAAGCTCCAGTCCGATTGCCTTAAGGTTCGCCAGAAGGAATGGGTACATGATTAGATCATGTTGAGGGCAAGGTTCTTAGTAATATGAATGCATTTAAAATGGGAAGGTATCAAGGAGAATTATTAGACATCCCTATGCTTGATATTCCGTGATCCGGAGGGCATTCAATATAATGTATTCATAAAACATCCGGTGTCATTGTGTTACCAAACCTTGGCATTACATTATGTACACAAAGACACCTCTTCTTATGCCAACACCCATGAAGTGATATCGGGAATTCATCTGGAAAATAGAAGGAGATAAATGACAGCTTTACCCTCGTCCTCCTTATCATTTGATTACCATTGGGTTAATTTAATTGGGGAAAAGGTACTATATCTAAAGCCCTACAAGGTCATTTGAAACCTCTAATATCCTAAGTTCATATTGTTCTTACGGCTTAGCTGAGTGGCTTAGTCTTTCCCTCAATTTCATACGCATTTACAGTTTAGCTGTATATTAGCCTGCGGCTTAGCCCTGTTAAGCCTATAGCTAGGCTACGGCTAGGCTGCGGCATAGGACAATCCACAGCTTAGCCAAGGGTCATCCGTAAAAGAAAGATGGAATTTTAGGCTCTTGGGAAAGCTCTCGTAAAATGACTTACGGCTTGGTCACGGGATGGTTACTGTTTAGCCGTAGTTCATTCCATAGCTTAGCCAAGAGTTAGTTGTAGTTCAAATGTGGGTTTTTTGTGCTTTCTGGATTTTGAGCTGTAGATACTTACAGCTTAGCCATGGCTTCACCATAAGCTTCAAAACTTTTGAAAATGATTCCTGAAGCTTGAGTTCAGTACAAAACTCTCAAATTATTGGTTCTAATGAGCTTCCTTTTTGCCTCAAATCATCACATAGGTTTTATAATGCCCACATATCACCTATATCACATAGTCATACTCAAATTCATTTAATCCAACACATGTATACTTAATCAAAGGTGAATGATCTGTAACTTGGAATTTGAGTGATTAGTTCATGAATTAACAAATATAGACATACATGTAGTAAACCTATCAACTTTTCCTTGGTGTGTAGTTAGAGAAAGCCTCAATAGAAGATAGGTTCTCTACATGAAAGACATGCAATGGGTGGATCTAATATAAGATGCATGTATGCTGTTCTTTTGAGTCTCCTTGACTCTATTAAACCCTGAGAATTGAAATGGAGGTAGAGATTTCAACTTGGGGAGCTATAGCTTGAAGAAGATGGTGAATGTGTTGATTCCAATGAAAGAGATGCACAAAAAGTTGAATAAAGAGATGGGTGGAGGCTATCCCTCTTGCATGCAAGGCTTCTAGCTTGGGTTGGTGAAAAAGAAGCTAAGGAATGGAAGGAGAATTGCAGCTTGAGTAAAGGATGGAGGGAAGAGAGAAAGGGAGGGTCGATGGTTGTCTCCTTTTAAATCAGAATTTCTTGGACTTTGCATGCAAGTCCAATGCCTCAGAAAAATTACAGTTTAGGTCATATGGTCCTTAATTGGGCCAAGATGGATCCGAATTGGGTTGGACCGAATATGAAAGATGATCTACATGATAAAATACACAAAATATAACTAGTGAGGTGTCAATATGATGCAGACCATGAGACTCTAAATTACAAGAGGGCCTTTAACTACCTGAATAAAGTTCAAACCTGACCCAACTACCTATCCATTAACCAAGCCCAAAGGGTTTGAGTAAATTAACCCAAGTGGAGTTTAATTAGTACAAAATAAGATTAATTAACACAAATCAAGATTAGTTGGGATTGGGACCTTACATTTCTCCTCTCTTCTCTGCTTTTTTTTTCCACAGGGTTTAGTTTTTTTTTTTTTCTGAAGGGCTGGGTGATGCCTCTACAGAAAAAACAAAAGAAAAAACTATAGAGAAGAAATGAAGAATGTAGGAGAAAGAAGAAATGAAGAAGAATAAAGGAAGAGGAAGAGAGGAGAAAGGAAGAAGAAGAGAGGAGGAAGAAGAAGAGAGGAGGAAGGAAAGGAAGAATAAGAGAGGAGGAAGAAAAGGAAGGAAAGGAAGAAGAAGTCTTGGAAGAAGAGACAGGATTAATATTAAGGGTTTTTTTTTCTTTCTTCTCTTTGTCCTCTCTTCTTCTTTTCCGACCTTTCTTCTTCTTCTTTTGCTTCCTTTCTTCTCTCTTATTCAATCTTTTTTCACTCTTCTTTCTCCTCTCATCTTCTTTCTTTCTTCTTTCTTCTTTCTTCTCTCTTCTTCCTTTTTTCTCTACGTGTTCGTTTTTCTATGTACAGCTAAGTGACACTCAGTCACACATGCAGAAAAAAAAACATTTTTTTTTGCATGAATTCGAGCCCAATTGACCCAATCCACACATAGCGAAAAATTAGGCCTAATCGTGTTTAATGCAAATCTAAGGGGCTTTTTTTTCTTGTAAAATCCTCCAGTATTTATATATGAGGAAAAGTAGGAAATTAGTGATTTGATGGCAATTCTATCACGCAAAATTTTTCAAACAAAGATTTTGGATTTTGAGGGTATTTTAACTTCCAAACCAGCTTCCAGGGCCATTGTGGTCCTATTTCTTGGGTGTCAAGAGATGTGTATAAGGCCTTTAAAGATGCGAAAGGAATTGTTTAAATTCATGGGTTTCAATTTTCATGCATAAGAATCCCAGTAAATGCTGGACGGTGTTCTCCTGTGCACGCAGTATGCAATGTTCATGGGCACCTGTTGTCATGTGGGACCCGGGCGAAATTCAGGGTCCCACCTGTGTTGACGGCTCTGTTGTGGAGGATGAATAGTATGCTGCATAGGAGAAAGATTTCCGCTAATGCTATCTGGTATATTATTGTACACAGAATGGGAAATTTTTATGGATGACTCAATTTGAGGCTCTCTATATTACCTCTCATTACAGTTCATTAGCTGTTTGGATTGACGCAGGTCATGACGAGATCTTTTAAAAACCATACCTCTTTTAACATTATTGTGCTTTAGAAGTGTGCCCCACTAAGGAGGCATGTCTTTCTTTGAAGGTATTCTTTGGAGGTTTTTATGTAGCTCCATTTTCAATAAAATCGAGCAAGCAAATTCTTACTTGACGTGCTCAATATAGCAATGAAGCTGCCAAAGAATCCTTCCTTTTTGGCTTGATTTCCCTACGAGAAAGGATCCAAATGTCCTTATTGGGGTGGTAGGAAAATCGGATCCATGTTGGACGAAACAGCCTATTTCCTCTTTGGGAACCATTGCCAAGTACAACTTAGGTTTTGTTTGCGTTTTATGCGTTGTACATAAAAATCGGTATTACATATACATAGGGTTCACATGTGACCTTTTCAAAAGAAAATATTATATATGTGATCATGTTTATTTGGAACCACCACTTTCATGAGTTAAAGAGTAATCTAGGGGTGTTCGGGTGGATAGGACACTCACTCCCATACCATGATGGGTGCCTTGTCCTTTCAACTCCCGAACACTGGGCCAAGTCACATAAAAAACGTACGTAAAATGGTTTTAGATGAGAATCTTGGGGTTTTGGATTTTTTTCACAAAATTTCCAAAATTCATGAAGATTTAAGATATGAAACTTAGTATCTTTTTGCTTATATTATTATGAGAATACTCAATGATTCAAATCATAAATTGTGGGCCCACAAAAGTGCAGATTTGGAAGTTAGGGTTTTTGCATTTTTCATGAATTTCTCAAATTTTATGGAGATTTATGATATAAAACTAAACATCTATGTTTAAAGTAATAAAGGAGACGAACGTAAAAAAAAATGTAGTCAATGAGATTCAATCTCATGACCTATACCAGCATCTCCTTATCGTGTTTTTTTTTTTTTTTTTGAAAGGTAAGAAAAGTCCCTATTCTTTTAAATATTATAGTACATAAATGGCTCTATCCCAAGCAAAGGATAGACGACCAATGGGACATACCCCACTAAATCACATTATGAAAACAAACTGCCTACAACCTGGGCAACAAACAAATTATAGTGATTAAACAGAAGCTATATACTTCTAAGGCAGTGAGATGGCCATGATCAGTTCTTTCATGACAAATCTTCTGGCTAAACTGAATAAAAGCATTTTGTACATCTGGAAATTGAATACGATTTAATCTTTGAAGTATATTTTCTAAACTTTTGACTTTAAATCTATCCCTCTAAGTAGATAATTGTAGTTGCTTGAATACTTTACAAATAGATTTCTTATCTTTAGTGCAAATACTTGTGCCTTGATCACAAATGAGTTTGAACAACTGAAGAACACCGAAGTAGTAATCAGAGATTGGTTCAATTGCTACTCCACTTGGAGTCTTGGACGATCAACATCAGTCCATAAAATACCAACAAGAACTTGTCTCACGGTACAGATAGAAAGATGCAAACCAGTTGGAGTATAGGGGGCCAAATGATATTGCACATTTGGAGAGTAAGGAGGTAAACTCCAATGACTTGAAATATTATCAGGCAAGCTTGTATTTAAGTACAAAATTCTTATTTGTGTAGTCTTCACAATCTTAGTAGCTATTATCGAAATTGGCGTCTGCTGGTTCTTGAAAATTCTCCTATTTCTCTCCTTCTAAATAAACGAAATGATAGCACAAAATACCGACTTTCCCAAAGTTTGAATTCCAACATGTTGTTGATTAGTACGCATGGTAATGGACTCAACCAAAGCGTGTGTGGATTCACAGTGAATGGATGTCAAATCTAGCTTAGTCAAGAGCCAATTCCAAACATCTTGACTATAGTTGTAGAAACACATTAAGTGTATTGATGTCTCCTAAGAGCAATCATAGAAAATACAAGAAGAGTCACATAAGACACTTCTTTGAATTAAGAAATCTTTTATCTTCAGGCTTCCTCTTAAGAACATCCAGGCACATAGAGAATGATTGTTAGTGCATCCTTTAAACCATATTAAAAAGGCCATCGCTCCTAGTGGTTTTGAGTACCCCTCACCAAAGAGTATGCAGATTTCAAAGTAAACCTACAATGCTCCTCCAAAGTCCACACTATTTTATCTTCAAAGTTCTTTTTAGCCTCTTATCCAAATTTCAAGAAATGTAAACTGTGTATAGTGGGGACAAGGACAAGTTTAAGTAACTGTCTGATAGGCTTTGCCATTCATAAAAATTAGACTTTCTTTTTTACTTCTTTCCAAAAGTTTGAAAATTCTTGATTCCTTATATATTTTCAATATGCTTAAATTCCTTTGAAAACTTTCTTTACCGAAACCTTTTTTTTTTAAGAAATAAAATAACCTAAGACATAAAAGAAAATGCAACAAAATATGGTCCACCCCGAACCAACATGGGATTCTTTTAATGCTAGATTCTTAGACGAATTGGTCACCTCAACAAGAAATCATTGTTTTGCCCACTGATGTAACCGGTCTCAAACCAAATTTCTTTGGTCTTACTCAACGGTTCCCTAATCAATAGCATCCTATTTCATTTATTTCTAAGCTCCAAACCATTTTTTTATATGAAAAAAAAAATAAGGTTCCAAAAAAAATGAAAATTTTTCCTAGAGACTAAGAATAAAGTAAAAAAGTGAAAAATGTTTTCCTAAATTGGAAAAGCGTGCTTGTTCCCACCCCCACCCTAAACTAAACATCGTCCTCGATGTTATGCATGGAATATAACACCTAAATAAATGAAATAACATGAAGAATAATTAAATGATGGAAGGAAATGCAAAGGTAAGCACCTAATGAAGACAAAAGAAGCTATTTTACTAATATGAAAAGAAAATTTTATGCTATAACAAACAATGTACACTACTAGATCCAAAACTTGGAATTTACCCTGATCTCAAATGAAATTTTCCTTCACACAATTTATAAGAAGTACTTGTCACAACCTAAGCCAAAAAATCGGGGGTTAGTGAAAAACTAACCAGCGACACATATACTCCCGTGTACGTACCCAGACCTCGCCTAAGTATACATACACAAGGGATATTCACATGTGCAACCCACGTGTACGCAGAAGCTATATGTATCATTGCATGATAAAAGGGAACACAAATAGAGACAGGAACTGCAAGAAAACTATATTAATTACAGAATATACAACAAAATGGGAAGCAGTGTCTTCGGGACAATCACAAGGTAATGCGTACAAAAAGAAAAACAAAACAAGATCCTGATACAAAATGAAAGTCCATAGATGGCTGCAATGCCAAGCCGCTCTCTGAGGGAGTGATCAAGTCCACCCCTCTAGCTCTGACTGGGTCCCCCGGATCTCTCCTGGAGTCTGGCCGACCGATGAGGAGTCGTTAGAGGAATCTGGGCTTGCAGCACCAAGAACAACCAATGAGTACGGCGACTCAACAAAGGATAAGCAACAATAAGTTAACACACGATGTATCTAATAGAATGGATAACAGTTAACAATTAACCAAATATAGAGGTCATGTTCATATACTAGGCAGGTCATGCATGCATATCAATAAGCATGCTTTCAGAATCATAAAATAGATAAACAGGCTAGGTAGCTACTACATTTGCCATATTCTCCCTATCAAGAGTAGTTGGCACGAGAACACCATCGACAAGGCCAAGGTACGAATGAGTCTCTGGTTCCCAGGGTCCGGAATCCCAGGACAGGAGTACTCTGCAAAGGCAGTAAACAGTCTACGCCAAAGTCAACCCCATCAGGTATCCTGAGGCTGAGGCTGAGTAGAGCCAGACAGACAAGACCAATCATATCATGTGGATACACGTCAATCAATGTCAGTCAGTTGGTCAGGCAATGCAGTTAAGTACAGTACATGTCATGTCACAATTAGATAATACAATATACGCATCACACTGGATCAATACTGTTATGAGTACATAATTACCAGTAGAATAGGAACAGGACAAAGAACATTCAAAGTCGAACAAGATACAAGACAAAGAGCATGGAAGCCAATAATCAGAGCAATATGCAATGCACGCCAAGTTCTTACTGTGAGTCAAGGTTGTTTCCTAGCCAACCCTAAACTAGTTGTCCAATGTTTCTAACCTTGCATGATGATGTAGTTTTAAGTTATTCGATACATGGTGTTTTTTTCGAGGGTGTTGCACTGTATCAAGAAACGCATATCGAAGTCCTTTAAACCAACGCCCATGGGGAGGTGCTTAACAATTGGACAACACCTATGAATGCATCACATCCCGTATGACCATTCATGTGTTTAAGGTAATCCATTGGGCAAGTTATGTGGTTAAGAAGTCCAAGTGAAAGTCCTCTAAAGTCACATTATTAACCCTATCATTTCTTCAATTCTTTAAAGAGCAGAGGGACCAAAAGGTAGCATAAAAAGGTCCTTTGGGAGTTAAGGAACTAAGAGAAAAGGGATGAGCAAGCTTTGAACTCAGTTGAACACTGAATCTCCCAGAACAACAGTACTTTAGGGCCGACCGGTCAACTCTGAAGCCCCATCGATCAAATTCGATTCTGGGAGTGTCCGATCAGTCGGACCCCAGTCCCAATCGGTCAGACAACAGGGTTCTGTATGGAACAAAACATCTGTATTACATGCTTTCATTTGTAAAAATAACGTATATCACGGTTACACAAGATAAAAGTGCTATCAAAACACAACACACTCGAGACAAAGAGTAAAAGAAACGCAATAATCAACGTGTACCAACATGTGTTCATCCCTATTGTGCTTATACTTACCTTAAACGCACTCTTTTCTTATGTTAGCTGCTCTTTGGCCCAAACGATCCCAGAGATGCAATCCTAGAAGCATGCATGCCAAGAGTAAGCAAAAGAAAAAGGATGGATGCAGTGCATTCACAGTCTAAACACATAATGGAGACCGTGACTCAACTACTCACCTTAAACGAATCATAAAGATGGGGTGAGGGTCTCGTCCACGATGAGAAGACGAGAAAGAAGAAAGCAAAGACGAGAGAGAAAGACGTTGGATAGAGAAGAGACTGGCGAACCCAAAGAGAAGACGAGCAACCGATGCACAAGAATTCTCCCCTTTCTCTATATTGATTGCAAGGAAGAAGAAGAACAAGAGAAGAAGATGGAGAGCAGGGAGAAGAAGAGAAGAGAACGAGGGAGAGGGAGAGAGAGCTGGCGTGAAGGAGATGAGAATAAGAGAGGAAGAGTTGGTGGTTGTATCTTATATAAGATAAGGATTGAACTGAATTTATATATAAGTCCAACAGTGCGAAAGAATTACAGTTTGAGTCAATTAATGGTCCAACGGAAACAAATGACCTCGTTTGCATATGAGACAGTTACGAAAGTTAACGAGCTCGACGAAATACACATGTTGACACCAAGATGATGCATGAATGACGACGAACTCATATAAAATAAAAAATTATGAAAAAGGGCTCATGTTTACTTAACCCAGGTTAAACTTCACCCAACTACCTATCCATGACCCGAAACGAATCTCAAAAGAGTAAAACCACAAGCTTAACATAAATTCGCTATAATTAATACCGAAACCACATTAATTAATCGTGAATTAATCATTAAACTGGATTAAACTGGGCCGAAGTGCTACAGTACTTAGAAGGATGGAACCATGGGAATGTTGGGCCCAATGAACATGAGGACCACATGTTCCTTAAGATTTGGTGAAGAGAATACCACCATAAAGAATTCCTTCTCCTTTCCTAAGACAGGATATTTGAATTTTATGCAAAGAGTTAGCAATGAAAAATGGGGTGGTGTTTGGTCCTCCCATGCCAATATTTCTATAAAATTAATTTTTTTCAATTTCCTTTGGCACGGGTATACAAATGTTAATGGCAACATCTTGATATGAAAGAGAAAACAACGCTACATATGTATTCAAAATTTTAGACTTTGGGTCTTAATCAGGCCAATTTCCTCAAATTCTTTTGTTTTTTAACAATGGGCTTCCTTATCTTCAGGCAATTTATGGAACTCAAGACTTGGATGGGCAATTTCCTTAAAAATGATATCATCTTGATGTACATCATTGCCACATCATTCTTTTCAGATACAAGTGTCTCATTTTCAAGAATGCACAAAATTGGATCATCTAATAGTGGCTCATGCGGAACCTCATAGTTTGGGTAATATAAAATGATTGAATCCTCAAAATTCTGATTGATTTGGGTAAACTGCTAGGGCATTGGTGTCACAGGCTCATCTGGGTTAGAGTTCGGCTTAACCATCACACCCGCTTCCACAAGCTCATTGTCATCCTCAGATATCCAAATTGTATTTGTGTGATCTATATATATTTTTTCAATAATTGTTGGATCATGTTTTTAAAATTTTACTTCACCTCTAAGAATGTTATTTATTTTTTCTACAAGTAGACTAACTGAGTTTAATCTTTCTGGGGCTTGCATTTTTAGGCTTTCTATGGCTTTGATGTTGGTTTACATAGATTGTTATTTTGCCTAATCATAGAAAGAAAATCTCCATAGATTCCTTTGAAGGTGGTGGTGGTTCATATGTCCATTTGAGTGGGAGGCGGTTAAATGGTGCATATGACCATGAAGATGGGAGGTGCATATGGCATATCCTGTGAGGGATATTCATACCACCCACTTGGAGTAAATTTCTGGGAATAATACTTTTGATCCATAACGGCCTTAATTTTGCCAATTGTAATGAGAGTAATTGTGCCAACTTGGATTAAACATGTTGCCAATTTTACAGGGCCCATTTCCCTACATGTCCATATTAGGAGTGAATGATTATGTGAAGTATGAGTAATCATGTTGGACCCTCATTGGTTCATCACTATCAATGTCTTGCCCATCGGATTGCCCATTATATCCAAAAGATCTAGCCATGTTATTCTATGGATGATCATAATTACTAGGTTCACCCTTGTTTATGTATTTCCACTAGTTCATGATGTAAATGGGAAGGGTTGGCCAATCTTTTTTTAAAATTTTTTTTAACAAAAAGAAGCAACTAAATCTAACTTATATGCAGGGTCCTAATGGTCCTAGTATGATGCACAAGTAGTCATAAACAACCATTGAGCACAAAAGATGTCATAGGATTAGCCTAGATCACTACACAACTCCTAACTAGTGAAGAGAACCTGTGGGCATTGAATTTGGTCTTATGAAACTTCAGTTGACTAGATTAGCCACCAAGGAGTGGTGGGGATAAATCCGCTTAAGAATCAGTACCCTAAACAAACAAGCTGTCACACACTCAGGAGCAAAGGCTTTTCTTAGGCATCAACTTTGGTCAAAGAGTACAACTGGTGCAATTGTCAATGGTCTTCATTCTACTGAGCTTGAGTCCTATGGTCTCGTTCCCAATTAATTTTAATTAAAGTTAGGTGTTAGTGAGAAATAATTAGACCTAAGTGGGTAAGGATTTGGTGATGAAATCCAGTCCTTATCTAGTTGGGGGTAGCTTGCCCTTAACTAAGTGTGTGGGTTCAATTTAATTTGTATGCCAAGCAAGAAATTACAATTTGCATAAATTTAAATCACACAAGCCCACTTGCAGATAAAGATTCGTGGTTAAGGATAGAGAATCTTACAACCAGTTCAACCAATCTTATCTTCTTACAACCTTACTTTTAGAGAAAATTTTATCTTCAAAATTTGACTTTTAAGAGTAATCTTATTTCCAACAGTTTCCTATTCTGCAAGCAACATATCTAAATCTTCTCCATCAAGCAATCAATCCAAAGAAAATTAAACAATTTGTTAATCTTATCACCTAAGTTAATAAGAAAAATCAAATTCTATCTAACCTAATCTAAAAGTTGCAATCTTATCCTAATCTAAAAAAAGAAATAAAAAAATTCAAAAGATGAAAAGGTTAATCTAAACTCTATTAGAAGCCAATTCAAAATTAGTAACCAAAATCAAAATCCTATTTAATCTAATCCAAACTAGAAAACTAGAAATTCTAACCTATCCACTCAAATTGGAAGATAAGTTTAAATTTTCAAAAGTGGCAAGTTATCCAAATTGATCAAATTTTATTTAATCATAATGTTCAAAATTTAAAATTCTAACTTATCTAAATTCAAAAGTTAGAAAGTTAATCAAAGTACTTTAATCTAATCCTAAGAATTTTGAAACAAATATAATCAAAACTAAAAACTTAACAAGAATCAATTTTTTTCTTCTTTTTCTTTTTTCTTTTTAACTTATAGAATTTAAAAATTAAAATAAATCTAATTGTTTTATTGTTTTTAATTAAAAATTTCAAAAATTCAGTAAAATAATAAAAAATAAAAAAATAAAAAATCAGATTTCTTTTCTTTTTTTCTCTTAATCGAAAAAACAAACTAAACAAAAACTTATAATGCAAAACACAATTATATGGATGATGCAAACTACTGCAACCTACATATGTTTGTGAACCTAAATATGACTAAAATAAAAAAGATCAGACTTTAATTAAAGAAATCAAAATTGACTCCTCGGCAATAGCACAAAAAACTTGATGTAAATTTAATCAATCTACCTACAAATGCAAGTGCACAGCTATCTTGTTGAGACATTGGCAAATATAGGTCAATCCCACATGGAGCACTTTTGAACTTTTTAATTAAAAATTTGAATTTTTTAAATCAACAACATAATTTGAGAAGCTTGATGAGATGTTAATATAAAAATGCAAAAAATAATAAATAAAAAGTTCAAAGCATCCAGATTCCACTAAGCAAGATAATCAATCTAATCTTATTATTATTCAATTCTCTGTCTTAAGAACTCATATTAGAAACAAATCAATATTTTTGATCTGAATGATTTGAATATTGAAAAAACCGATTTTTAATTAAAAAAAATCAATACACAAGACATCCTTCACCTTATAAAAGAATAAACATTATGAGCATCACCTATCAAACTAAACATAGACTATGAAAGATAACTACAGATCTAAGCATAATCTATTAAAGTAAGTATAAATGATCAAAATTTATTCATTATAAACATAGATCAGAGGTTTTCCATTGGCATGAAGACATATCTATCATTATCTTTTAAAAGCACATTAACAAGTGACAGTAAAAAAAAGCAGAATAACAAATATAAATTAAAACATTAAAATACTTAGCTTCATCTTTTGAACTTATCAGAAACTCAGCCCACCATTGCAAAAAACCTCAAAAGTAATTTCAATGATATCTTCTCCTTATACAATGGTCTCTTAGAAATCTCTCTTTTAGATATGACTTTCTAAAACAAGGCTCCAAAATACCTTTAAAATAAAATAAAAAATTAATGGAGGGAAAAGGGGTGGAGAAAAGAGAAAGAGAGAGAGAGAGAGAGATTTGGGACTTCTAGATTTGGTTGGGAATGAAGAAGAGCCTCCCATGCTGGCCTCTTCTTATAGTTTATGGGCTCCTCAAGTTCATTGAAGCTGTACCTCTTTTTGGTGGATAGACAGATAAGATCTGCTACTTGTTGAGTACGTTTATCTCTTGAGATCAGAGAGATCTTGGAGATAGGATGAGGTGGAAGCTTTTGGAATTCTTATATCAACTTTAGATGGAGTCTATAGAGGGATGTGCAACAGTTACACTTGAATGATGTAGATGCAATTGCAATCCTACCTAAAAAAGTACATGAAACTGTCCAGGCTTATAACTTTCTCATTTTATGTCCAATTTTTGCAATCTTAGGCTCCACGGATATCTATTCTGAATGATCTTTCCAACAGTGAAGATTTCCATTGATCCAACATCCAGATTGAGAATTAGGACTATTTTAAGATAGGTTATCTTAAGAAAAATATGATTAAATTTTAAGTTTTGATTTGCAAGGGACTCTATCTCTTTAGTAGTTGTGACTTGTTAGCTAAGTCAGAAGAATATTCCTTGCCACAATAGGATGTGATAAGAGCTTCTGGAAGCCTAGCTGATCTTTAGGTGGGGTCCACACGTAGATGAACTTTAAGGGTCATATCATCCATAGGGATCTGTGGGTCCTCCAAATTTCATTTCCTGCACATTCTAAGTCAACCAGTAAAATACTAAAGAGCCACATTGAAACGGGACCCATCCAGATATAGTTTTCCTCTAATTGGGACTTTTCGGAGAAAATTGCAAACATTCTTGATTAATGGAGAAAATGTGTAACAATTGTGAAAATTTCAATTTCTAGGTGAAAATGCATGAAATGATGTAATTGAAGAGATAATGATGCATTTAACATAATTAAGTCCCTAATTCATCCTAAAATGATGTATAATTATGCGAATTCATGAACTTAACAATGAACTATCAATGAATTGAAAGAATGTATATTGACAAAAGCACATCACTCACGGTATTCCACGCATCCCAGTAGTATCAAAATATATAGAAATCTAAAGGAAAAGTTTTGGTGGAATAACATTAAGCGAGAGATTGAAGGATTTGTATCTAGATGTATGTCTTGTTAGCATATAAAGGCTGATCACCAAATGCCTCCAAGTTTGCTTCACCCTTTGTAAATCCTTAAGTGGAAATGGGAGAATATCTTTATGGATTATGTGTCCAGTTTGCCTCCTAGTAAGAAAAATAATGCTATATGGGTGATTGTGGAGAAACTGACGAAGCCAATACATTTCATTCCATTCAGGATGTCTTTTATAGACATGGCAAGAATTTTTACCAATGAGATTATTAGATTGCATCGCAAAATGTCCGACAGAGGTAGTAGATATATATCTTCATTCCGGAAATCTTTTCATAAGGCTATGGGTACTAAACTCATTTTCAGCACTGCTAATCACCCATAGATGGACGGAGAGTCTAAGCGCACTATACAAACCTTAGAAGACATGTTGCATGCTACTGTTTTTTTATTTTAGCAAAGAATGGGACAAGCATATCTCATTGTGATAGTTTGCCTACAATAGCAGTTACCGTAAGAGCATTACTACGGCCCCATTTGAGGCTTTATATAGGAGAAAATGGAGAATGTCGATGTGCTGAAAAAAAGTGGGAACTCGGAGTTTCCATGGACCGACTCTTATAGCGAAGACAATTGAAAAAGTGCAGAAGGCAGTTGACAAACTAAAAATTGTACAACCTAAATAGAAGAGTTATGCTGATAATCATAGAAGAGGCTTGGAATTTCAAATTGGAGATTGTGTTTTTCTTAAGGTTTCTCCAATAAAAGGCATGACCCATTTTGGAAAGAAGAGAAATTTGGCCCTAAGATATGTAGGACCATTTGAAATCAAAAGCAGAATTGAGAATTTGGTTTATATATTGATCTTACCACCAGAGTTTGCTAGAGTACATGACGAGTTTCATGTTTTGATGCTTTGCAAATATGAGCGAGACTTATCTCATGTCATCCAACAGAGCGACATTCATATAGAGCTGAGCGTATCATACGTTGAGCAACCGCTCTGTATTATAAATATAAAGGAGCAAGTCTTGCAAATGAGATCGATTCAATGGGTTAAAGTCCTTTAGGAGCACCATGGACCCGATGAGGCCATGTGGGAGCTCGAGGAATAGGTAGCTCAGAAATACCCATATCTTTTTACTCAAGTATGCTTCATTTGGAGAAGCGAATGGTTCTTATAGTTGTGGAGAATGTGACACCTTATCACAATTTAATTGTGTTTAAAACTAATTAATTATAGATTTATTTTAAATAATCTTGTTTGATGTTAAACTATGCTAAATTAACCTTAGCTTGTCTTGTTGTATATATTTTGGTAGAGTTCGGGTCATGGTTGGGTAGCTTTAGGCCAGTTTGACCTTGATTAAGTAGAGAAAAGCCCTTTTTGTAATTTTAATTTTTATGATTTTACATTATATGTTTAACACCTTAATGTCATGTGCATCTCGAGAACATGTCATCTTTCATATTGGTTCTTATCACATTAGACTTCATTTGGAACCAACGGGCTCTAAATTGACCTAAACTGCAATACATAAATGATCTGGATTTTTTTGAAAAATAAAAAAATGTCTTAATTAGAAGAGTCCAGCCGCTTATTCAACTCCTTCATTTCCATCTACTGAAGTTCTTCACCAAACTCTCTTCTCCATGTTTTCTGCAAGATTCCAAGGAGATAGCCATTTTATGTGGGATTGGAGGGCTTTATCTTCATGCTAGTAATCTCATGAACAGATGAGTTAAATTCTATTATGTTTAAATTACAGCCTTTTCTCTAAGTTTCTTGCCACTAAATGAATGTTATTCAATTGATTATATGGGTATTGAATGGAAAATGGTGGTATTGTTTGACAGCCATATCTTATCTAAAAATGTATAGATGTTGGATGGAACTGGTGGTTCCTTGCAAGTACAAAGATGAGAAGGGGAAGAACTTGAGAAAATTTGAAATTAATTTGTATCAAGTTTGATCGATTGAACTTAACACCCGATCAATTGAATTAGCTCTTTGGAGCCAAGTTCCATAGATCGGACCCGAACTTGATTGATCAGGTTGACCCTTTTGTTTGAGGTCCTATTTTGTGTCCTGAACACCTTTTGACCATCTTTCTTATCAAAGACCTATCTATAATTAACCAAGAAGCTAATTATAGTAGAACCTTTTACCAAATAGGATCATTGGGGGATCTGAGAACTTGTAGGGCCTTAGTAATGATACCATAGCCCTCTTAACACTAGCCAAAGGAATTATAAATGCATGAGCAATCTTTGAAGCTGAGATACCTTATATATTGACCAGTCAATCTAGCACCTAATCATTGATGTGGGTTTAGAGGACTCAAAGTACCAATTCATATACAATGTAACATCAAAAAAAAGATAACCGTACATTGTTAACCTAAAACTACATTGGAATGGATGGTTAGAGAAAATGGGTATTTAGTTTAGGATTGGCTAGTAATTTTCTTTGATTTAATAACCTAAGAATGAATTGATATAGTAGTAGTACTTGTTTTACTATTCGTTCATTATTGTCTCCTTAGCGGTCTTCTTCTTTTTACTATGTTGAATTGAATTGTAAAGAAGAGTTAAACGAGGTTAGAAATTAAAGGATGATGGATTAAGTTTGGCCACAGAAGTGAATAATAGGAGTGTCTGG
This sequence comes from Sextonia rubra, assembly GCA_037013555.1. NCBI lineage: Eukaryota > Viridiplantae > Streptophyta > Magnoliopsida > Laurales > Lauraceae > Sextonia > Sextonia rubra. The sequence continues at coordinate 80,788,903 of JASUAD010000001.1, forward strand.
AGCTCCAATCGGATAACCAGATTGCACCTAAGCCTGGTGCACTAGTTATATCTCACATGAATTGTCTAAGCTCTTGTAGAAGATCATACTCAACTTAAGCATAAATCACATAATGAGTTCTTCGACCAATCATTAACCCACGAGGTATGCTTAAAACTATATTGCAATGTGATTAGCTGTTTTGAACAGATCCTTTATTTGCATTTTCTTAAATGCTTAGAGATGCAACATGTATTTCTTTACCTTTGCTTGTATTTGGCTGAATTGTTATATTCATAGCTATCCAATTGATGTTGTAGGCTTAGATACCGGTCTCAGTCATGTAGAGACTACGGAAGTGCAGGAGGAGACCCCAGAGGTTCCTTCGAGATTAGAGGAGTGGACAGCTAAGGACATTTTCTTGTCCTTTGTTTACATAAAGTTCCATTTTGGGTTTATTTTGGGGTTAGACTTTATATTATGTCATCTTGTGTACTATGTATGGGTTTCACATAGAGATGACATTTATTTTGTATAATCGTACTTAAACAAACTTGGTATACTATTGCACATCATGTATGGTTGATTGGGGATTTTCTCTATTTTACATGAATGAAAACCTTAACTAGTGTATATTAAAATGTTTTTAATTATTTGTTTGTTCATATTATGATGCCACGTGGATTCTAAGTTGTACTGGTGAAAAATATAGATTTTTGTATTGATTTCTCCTTGACAGGTGTCATTGAGTCATCCTCACACATGTAAAGGTTGTCGGTATCCCTTATGGATTCTATCTTGATATGGAGTTGGAAGAAATTTTACAAGAGTGTATGTGTCACATCTAAAATTTTACACTAAGGGAGGCCCGGGCTCGATCAGTGACATGAGCCCATGCAAATTGGTCTTCCTGTAACACTTGTAATTTTATTCAGAGCAGAATTTGTTAAGCAAAAATTGAAGTTCAGAATCCAAACCCATCCGAACCCATGCGGAATTGTTTCAAGATCATATTTGGACATAATTACATCTTCAGACCGTCTTCCAAGGATTAGAGGATGTCCAAACACAAACCATCTAATATCCTTTGAACTTCATCAAAGCTTGTGAGTTTAAATAAGAAGAACCCATCAGCCATTGTAATAATTTCCAAATTTTTAACCCTCCAAGCTTTCTCCAGGCATGATTTATTGCCATTATAGGATGGAGTGTTACCAATGAAATACCCGACCAGCGCATTCCTCCAACTCTGGAAGCTTCAGATGCATCGTCTTCTCCAAACTCAATGTGAAATTCAGGATCTTCAGAGAGTTTCTCATGGTGCTTAAGGTTCTTCGATCGATTGGGCGGGGGATTGAACAAAGAAGACCAGTGAACAAAGAAGATCAGAATCCTCAAGGATTAACAAACATGGCTTTTCTATATCCTTTGAAAAAATCGATGAGGAATCCATGAGGATTTGATTGCCAACTGTGAGATGCTATGCAACACTCAAATGTTTTTTGGTGTTGTAGGACCCAATCAGATCGATGAAATAAATGAGGAATGAGAATGAAATAGGCTGGATGTCAAATTTATGCATTGGCGAACCAGATGGGGGCTACCAGAGGCCATGGTCCCCCCCCAAAATTTCAAAAGACCTCTTTAAGTTTTCAAAACTTCTATAATTTTTTACATATGGCCGCCAATATTTTTACAAAAACCCCTATATATTTTGAAAACTACATTAATTTTTTGAATGTGGACCTACCAAAACTTTTTTTCCTAGCTAGTCCTCCCCCACAAAGGAAGAATTCCTAGGTCCACCCTTGAACATATACACTGTCAACTTAATCAAATAATACTTGAGGGCTCAAATTTAATTTGCTTTATTCTTGTTGATTTATTATAAGTCCAACAGAGACAGAAGTCTAGATCTGTTTCAGATTAGGATCAAAGCCAATTGGAAGTTTTTGAGGTGTTAAAGAGTGTGGGCATGCGAAAATTGAAAAATCAAACGTGGGACCCTATATGAAAAAAAAGGATCGCAAATTAAGAAGGGTGTTCCGGAGAATTTGCCTTGAAGTATATTATGTAAGTGGTCGGGTATGGATTCAGGTCCGAGTCCATGCCCTTAATTTGGTACAAGGCTGTTCCAGTCTTTAGTTTAAACTGGTGCATGGTTACAGCTGATTCTAATTTGGATCCAACTCAACCTGATTCCGCCTTTCTAATTCGGATTTAAGTCCACAGAACCAAACCAAACCTCAACCATTTCATCCCTAACCCAATCAAGATATGTAAATCGCATTGAGAATAAAAGCAGTTAGTGAAAAAAAGAGGTTGTTGGATGTCTTCCATTATGATCTTCCCAATTTAACTATGTAATCTTTTATGGTGGGCGGGAATAATAGCGCAAATTGACCATATCAATAACTAATAAATTTATAGATCGATTTTCCAAGTAAAGGAAGTGTGTCAGTAGAATTTGTGATGTCAAGCCAGGGTACATGAATTGTGAGTGTGAAGATCATTATTGCTTGTGTTTGTTATTTGAGAATTTATTGACCAGTTTATTCCTTGTTAGGTGTTAACTAACATCGAATAAGGTGAAAGATACGTACACTTAACACTTTCTTTAGAAGACAATGAAGGTAAATAGTCAAAAGCTCATTCAAAGCTTGTTATTTAGAAAAAGGAGCACTACACATCTAGTGTCAAGAATATTAGTCAATAACGGCCAACTTGTGCGGATGAAATTAAAATCAAGAGATGATGAGGGATAGGTCCTTAGTAAGTTATTTCCTTAGAGTTTTAGCGTGGTGATCAGAAGACGATTGGAGTGACCCGTTGTTATGAGTTAAGGGATGGTTGCTTAGTTTAGGGTGTTTCTTTTTAAAGAAGCCTTCGGTACTTGGAGGAGATCCGTTATTGGGAGTTTCTTACCGAGTATGCTTTCTAACATTTTTTTTCTTTGAAATTCCTTGGATTCTAAGATTTGAAAACCTTCCACATTCGGTGAGTTCTCAGCAAAAACTTTTTACTTGGCCTTAGAAGGGAACCAATCTCCTAGAGCTTCTTCTTTTCTTCTTTTGATAGGATTGGCTCTTCTCAAGGTTGAGGTTTTGTGTGGCTAGTTGTCACAGAAAGGTTTCGATGGTAAATAATTTGAGAATAAGCAGAGGTATATCAGCTTCAAATATTTCAAACATATGCTTGCTATATCATAAGGATGTGCAATCAGTCAACCACCTTTTTCTTCACTATGATGTAGTGGCTGGTGTCTAGGTCATTTATTGGGAAGATGCGGGATCGCTTGGTGTTGTTTGAAGAAGATTGCAGATGCGGAGAGTCTTGATTGGGATGTCATAATTTTGTTAGGTATGGATTTACTCTTGGGAGGCTACTTCATTTTGCCGTTTTATGATCTATATGAAAGAAAAGAAACGATAGAATATTCAAGGGTCTTTCCTCTTCTCCAAAGCAGTTGATAGATTTGATTCCACTGAGGACTACGAAATGGGCTTTGGTTAGGAAGGAATTTTCTAAGTTTACTCTTGATGCCATCATTGTTAATTGGAAAACCTTGTATGGGGGTGTGGTTCCATATATATAAGGTATCGAAGTCAATTGTTTGGTCTCCTCTTCCCTTTGGTGCGTGCAAATTTAATGTCAATGGTGCAATAAGAGGGAAGATAGGCTTGACATGAATTGGTGGTGTACTTCAGAATAGAATAGTGAGGTGTTATTGATGTTTTCTAAACTTGTGGGTGCGTGTGATTCCAATGAAGTGGAGTTGCTAGCAATTTTGGAGGCTCTTTGGTGCTTTTCAAGACATTTTAATGGCACCCTTGTTTTGGAAAAAGATTCTTCTAATGCAATGGCCATTGGCATCTGTGATGGGCCCACTTGTGTTTATTTGTTAGTGGACCTCGACACAGAGAGACACCCCTAATAAGGATAATGTTTGAATTTTAAGGATAAGTCAGTCCTTGTGTGATGCTAATGATAGAATTTGTATGAGTTTTATCCAACTCCTTTGTCTTTATTATCTCTCCAATGAAATTTGAATTGAGATACTTTGATCCAACTCTATTCTTATCTCTCTATTTAAATCTGAATTGGAGTTTATCACCTGATGTGAAATTTTGATTCAATTTCCTTAAAGCTACAAGTGCAATAGTTGTCTTGTTAAGACAGTAGAAATATAGGCCGAACCCGGAGGAAGCACTTTTGAATTTTAATTAAAAACCTAAATTTTCTTTCAGAAATAACAATAGAATAGAGATGAATGAGAAATTAATATAAAACTAATGTGCAAAAGATTTATCACAGTGATGATGGAAATAGATTAGAATGCCATGAATCTATTAAAAAAATCAATCCATCAATTCATGCAATTAAGAAAATAGAATTGTCCAAAAAATACTCCAGATTACAAACAAGTCAATGTTTCTGATCTGCATGATTTCTAACACTAAGCACAAGTTTTTCATAATTTATCTAGGGCTAAAAAACCTTCTTCTCCTCATAAAATCATGAATTTGTGTAAACATCACATATCATTCAAATATAGATTAACAAAGAAGCTAATCTAAGCATAACCTATTAAGAGAGCATACAAGATTAAAGCATCATTCAATTTGAATTAGACCTAGAGGTTGTCAAGGACTCAAAGATAGATTTATTGAACAAATTAAGCACATTTATATATAGAGACAATTGAACTATTAAATTAAATTACATAAAAAGAATAAGAAAAAGCTTACTTAACTTCATCCAACACCCTAATTAAGAAAATTACTCCTCCATAGTAAAAGAACTTTTGAACTCTATTAAAATCTCTATGAAGATTACAATGAAATTCTTAGATTTTCTCTCTTTTAATCCTAGTCTTTGAAGTAGTGCTCCAGAATACCCAAGCATTTTTCTATTATTTCTACAATAGAGAGAGAAAAGAGAAGAAAAGAGAGAGAGGACTAGGTAGTGGAGAAAGAATGGAGAAGAGAGCATGGGAGTTGTGGACATCCATGGCCTTCTTTAAATAGGGTTTTGGCAACTGTATTTTGTCTCCAAGATTCTCTTTTGTGGCTACAAAAATTCATCTTGGAAAGTTCCTTCTACATTTTCTCCAATTTAACAAAGACTTAACAGTTGTAGGGAGATGTATGGAGATTCTTTCTTGCTTTCCTTTGGAAATCAATCTCTACATAAACTTTATATATTTAGAATATTCTCCTCTCATGGGCAAATAAATCTTCTAAATAAGCTTTCCTTCTAGAAATTTATTGAGGAATTTATTCAAATCTCTTTAGATTATCCTGAAAAGAAAATGCGAGGATGGTGGACCCACTTTGATATTCAATATACTTCACTTGAGGAGAGATGGATCCCACCCAATAGTGTGTAACATGGAGAAAGCTTCTAATCTTTTTTGTAATTCCACCTAAAAATATATAGCCAACTTCCTGAGGCCATAACTTTGTCATTTCAGCTTAGATTGATGCAACTTAGATCCTACAGACATCTACTTGAAAAAGGGCTTTCCAATGGTAGGCAGATTATCCAATTTCAATGCTCGATTTAAGAGTTATAACCGTTTTAATTTATGATGTCCAAAGAAAAATAGGATTAAATTTCCATTTTTGAATTCTTCTACTTTGACTTTCTTTTTCTTGAATTCTCTCTACTTTGGCTTTTTTTTTCTTGATTCAAAGTTGAATTCTTTAAACAATTGGAGAGTGGGACTCCCTTTGACCATCCAAGCATGTATGCACATGTGTATGGGGTCCTCATGAAGCGAATCTTCCAAGTTTCTTGCATTTTCTCTCTTCTCTTTTTTTTTTCTTTTCCTTCTTTTCCTTCAAAATGATTTTGTTTGCCTCATTCCAATGTTGTGACACCATTTCATCAATTTCAATTGGAAATGTCCAAGAGGCTGGGTTGGATTTCTTGCATGGTGTGCCCCATAGTATCAGCTTTAATAGAGAAGAAATGGACCTCGGTGTTTGAATTATTTGTATTGGAGTAAAGTGGGTTCTACATCTTCCTGCACATTGAAGCAAACCCATAAAATACTGAAGGCCCACATTGAAGTGAGACCCCATCCGGACAAAGTTTTGCTATAATTTGGATTCTTCAGATAAAAATTGCAAATTTCCAAATTAATGAAGAAAGTGTGTGAAAAGTATGAAAATTCAAACTCTCAGGTGAAAATGCATGAAATGATGAAATTTGATGAATAATGATGCAATTTGATGAATAATGATGCAATTCAACTAATTAAAACCCTAATCTATCCTAAATGATGCATAAATGTGCAAATTCATGAACTTAACACACCCCCAACTAGCATTTTGTTAGTCCCTTAGCTGAAGATATGAATGAAAAGTTTCAAGGTCATTGACCTAATCTATGAAAACAATTAAAACTTAAAATAGAACTACTTTCACTAGTATTCTCCATTGCATTTCATGTATGCAACATGCCCCTAAACCTCTAGGTTCCTCCAATGGATGAGTTGTACCTTGTGAGGGTTTGTAGTAAATCCACCCATAGCAAAGTGAAAGAAATTTATCAAAAGAAAATCCACTCTTATCGGATACTTAAGAAATTCATAATAATAAAGAATTCAGAGTTTTCAAAATCTGCTACGCTATTCTATCTTCAAAAAACTCTCTCAAATTCATACCAAGACTTATGTTATACATCACTACTAGTTTCAAATATTCCACACAAGTGTCACTTAAACAAAATTTTCCTTTAAACCAGCTGATCCCCCAAAAATCCGGCCAAAATAAAATTTCTCCTCTCGAGGCTACCATGATAGCTTCACATGCTATTAAGGGCCAGAAAACATCATCATTCCTCTCCCTTTTTTTTAACACACACACGCACACATTTAATTACATGTGACTATGCAATGCCTAGGTCACCTAAACTTTCTAATTAACACATGTAACAAACTTTAAGCTAATGACTTCCAAACCAGATAACTTTAAGTCACAAGGTATAGACATATCCCTACAAGCTTACTAGCGCTAGTTAAAAGTCTACGAACCCAAACTAGTCACAAGACATTATTCTTCCCAAAACTTCTCACTACTAACTTTTTTTTTACTCTGGTCAAAAAATGAGGAGAAACACTATGATCCCCGAGCAAAAGATAGCCTTTCCCAATTTGCCCGAATTAATTCACTTTAAAGAACCATGAGAGGAAATATTTATAAACTAAATCTCGGTTTCTCATCAAATCCTTCAAAGAAATCCTGTTCGCAATTATTTTAACTTCCTATCCAAACTTTGCAAAATATAAAGTGTGTACAGTGGGGAAGAGTTTAGGTAATCCTCTGATAGGCTTTGTCATTCAGAAAAAATAGACTTTCTTTTTTACTTCCTTCTAAAAGTTTGAAAATTTTGGCTTCCTTATATATTTTCAATTTGCATTAATTCCTTTGAAAACATTTTTCTTAAGAACTCTGTTTTTTTTTTTTTTTTTTTTTGAAATAAAACAACCTAAGATAGAAAAGAAAATGCAACCTAAATGGTCTACCCTAGACCGACATGGGGTTCTTTTAACGTTAGATTCCCGGACGAGTTGACTACTGTGGCCATGTTTTATCTTGCCTCATCAAGTAATTGTTTTGGTCTCCACTGATGTAACCCATCTTAAACCAAATTTCTTTGGTCTTAGTTAGTGGTTCCTGAACTAGTAGTCTTCTTTTTTCCTTACATGATGTGGGCAGACTAATCCATTGCACTTTTTCCCATTTCAGTTCAATCTTACACAACGGTAGCAACAACCTATCCTCTTAGGTCGATGTTTAATGGCATTTAAAGCTCCTACCATCAAATGATAGTGATTGCTTAACTTTCATTTCTTGTTCAAAGGCCTTATTTTCATCACGAGGAAGAACTTGATGTCCAAAGGAAGTACATTATCCTTTGACATGACACACATGCAATAAATAATACTGAAACACATTAGGTTGCCTCCCAACAAGCGCTAAGTCTAATGTCTTCAGCTGGACCAAAGACTCCTCTCTTTAAAAAAAAAAACTAATGAAAAACAAAAAATTTTAAAAAATAGGCGATTGAGTCGCTTGCACCCCCCAAACCTGAACCTAACATTGTTTTCAATGTTATGAATGAATAATGTAATAGGGTGAATGCGATAATAGTGATGATTACTTTGGGTAAATTGGCCCTAAAAAAAGATCTCCTTAGTGTGTTTGTCTTTTAGCTCAAGAAATAGTTTCAATTGTTGACCACTGACTTTGAAAACATCCCTATTTTTGCGATTTTTAATTTCCACAACACCATGAAAGTAAATAGTCCTAACAATGAATGGACTAGTCCTCATGGTTCTTAACTTCCCTAAAAAGAGGTGTAACTAGGAGTTATACAAAAGAACCTTCATATCTAGTTCAAATGATTTTCTCAAAAGTGGATTTATCATGGCATAGCTTCATCCTTTCTATGTAAATCTTAGCATTCTCATAGGCATCATTCTGTTGACCCATAAAATTTACAAATGTTGCAGTGAAGACATTACAAACAAATTCCAAGCCAAGGGGATATAAACCCTAGGATTGTGAAAAACCGGGCCAAGTGCTGCATCCAAATGTTCAAAATTGATGTAGTTTATTCAAAAGACTTTAGATGAGCTCAAGGTGCAATAGTTCAAAATTCAGAGTTGATAGAATTCCTTTGGTCATTAGACTTACCAGACTTCAAATTCAAGGTTCATTGGCTCAAAATCTAAGGGACATTGAGCACACTCAAGCTTCTGAGTTACCAAAGTGGCTAAAAATCACATGATAGCTTAGAATTATGCTTAAGAATGATGCTTCAAAATTTTAAAGCATTTGGACTACATTTTAGTTCAAATTCAAGCTTCAGTGATTGTCTTCCAGCTCGTTGGGTCACTGTGACAATAGATACTTCTACATGTTAGAATCTGCTGAAACTCCTAGAGGAAGCTCAAATTATATTCAGGAGAGACTCTGCAAATTTTCAGGTTAAGTGGGTGGCCCCAAGGCATAGGGTCACTGACCAAAGTCCTGTTTCTAGGTGACTGAAGTTGATGAAATTTTGACATAAGGCTCAAGTCATGCTAAAAAATGGTTCAGTAAGTTTTGGAGCCATGAGGACTTCATTTGACCTTACTTCAAGTATATCTCAGCTAGGAGTCTGTGACCCCCCAAGTCATGGGGGTCACTGATTAAAAATACTACTTCTGGGAGGCTAAAGCTAATAAAACTTGGATAAGAGACTCAAAATGTGTTCAAAGTCAATTCCCCAAAGTTTCAAATCAATTGAACATCACTTGGGTTGAAAACAAGCTGACTACCTACAACACAAGAGAATATTGACTTAGAACATGCAGCAAGTTGGTCACTGTTCGAAACAAAGCTTCCATAAGTCCAAACCACCTGCAATTTTAATGGACACTTCAAGATGCTCTTGACATCAGTCCCTCCGAGTTTCAAATCAATTTAAGGACATTTAGGCTCAAACAACTGAAACAACAGAGGGTTGACCAACTTCAGAAGGTCAAAATAGGCTGAAATTTCGATGACACTCAAAATAGTGTTAAAAAGCATCCCATTTTGTGAAGATTGGACGTCATTCGAGCCCCAAACATGTGAAAATAGGTCATGTGTGCAAAAACTCCAAAATTAGACCTGTCAGTGACCGTGGCCACAGTTATAGACATGTGAAGCAGTTCTTGGCAATTTTCAACTATTTTCTTCACTTTATTTCAAAATCCAACCTCCCAAAACTCCCTAAACCACCTCTGAAGTTTATAAAAGGAAGTGTTGGCACTTGGGAGAGGGCATCTAACAAGTTCAAAGGATTCAAGGCAAGACTAAGCAAATTCCAAGAGGATTTGTCGAGCTTCTCAAGCTTTCAAGCATCACAAGTTTTCTTCTTCTCCTTCTCACTAACTTAAGGTAAGAAATAGTTCAAAGAAGGACAAAAATCATGCATATCACCAAGAGAAGATGGATACATGGGTCATTAAGTATAAAAAGGATGAAATCATATTCCTTTGGTTTTTTTGCACTTGGGAGGTTTTTTTTAGGTTATCTCGGAAGTTGTGAACAAGCCTCTTTAGGCTTCATTCTGTTCTTTGAAAATTATAGGTTCAAAATGACACAACTTTGGCTTTAATTTGCTTGTTTCAGATTTGTACAAAAATAATATGTAAACAAGAAGTGATGATAACTAAAGGTTTTAGTCGATTCCACAACCAAATTAAGCACTCTTGGTGGTCATTCAATACTCCAAAAGTCAAAGAACACAAGTTTCGGTACTCTAAAGGCATCACAAAAGTGAACCAGAGTAGAAACGGGGACAAACAGTGGCCATTTTGGCCACTGTCTATTAGTGACTGTGGGCCACGATCACCGTTTCTTGCATTTCTTTTTTTTTTTTCATTTTCTGCACATTTTTCGTGTATATATATATATATATATATTTTTTTGTAATTTTGAGGTTAGATCACATCTGAGGCTAGAGGAAGAGGTTGTAATTTTCTAAAACTTATAAACAACCTACATCCCTGCTGTCAGAGCATTTGAGCCCATGTAAAAAAAGGAAAATTAATGATGAACTGTAATTATTTTTCATATTATTCTTAACACTTGAAGTGTGTGAATATTGGACTTGAATCCATTGCATTTCACATCATGTTTAGAGCATGATTAGAAGGTTGCCACCGCTTGTGGGAATGAAGCCCATTATAATGGTATGTGAAGCAGGAGTACAATAATTGCTTGGCATAATACAGTTTGAAGGCTTTTAATTGGTATTATGCCGAGCACTTGTTGTACCCCTGGTTCAAGGTGGTTTCAATTGGTATTATGCGGAGCACTTGTTGTACCCCTAGTTCACATACCACTATAATGGGCTTCATTCGCACAGTGGTACACCAGGGAGCATCTATATGGAAGGTGTGGTAGGCGGCAGTTGTTTGATTAATGCCCACACCATGATTGAATTACATCAACATTTGTGTAATTTCAATAATTATGTTACTTCTTATGACACTGTGCCTAACATTGAAGTTCCAACTCGCATGAGAGATTCTGTAGAACCACTGATTATCAAAATTAGAGAGGGTGGTTGGGATGTTGGCTTGTCAGATGAAGAGAAAAGTTGGTTCTTCAACCTAAGACTCACAGATTTAGTGTATATGGAGAATTCATATATTAACATTCAACCTTATATACCCACCAGATTCTGCAAGCAATTTGAGTTTCATCAAGCCATTGTGGGAGCACCCGGCCAGATTCGAGGCACTCTTGGTTCCTTGCAAGATGCCAAAAAGGCTTAGGAATTCTATCAAGCGCTTGGCACTAGGGCTCGTTTTGGCTACCCTTGTCTTCCAAATCCTTCATATGCGAGTGGTTTCGAACAATGGTATGCAAAATGTACCATTGATATTGTTGAGACATATACAAGCAATTCTCGCATCAAATGACAGACTTCAGTAAATCTAAGAAGGGAGAGAAGGTGGAAAAAGAGCGTTTCATCCCGGCCAACTTTGAAAATTGGTTATATGATGAAAATAAATGGCGAATTGGCTTAGTGACTGGGTCTAATATCTGTAAAACTCACCGCTCCTTGAGAGTGAAAAAGATGAGGAATACTTGCCTTCTCCTAATGTGACAGCAGCAAGGATGCAACGGGTTGTAAATGAGAACCTGAGGGAGAAGGAGAGTCTTGCTAAGGCTGGGTGAACTGGTAAAGCCGCACTAGACTTTGGATTTGCTTCTCGCTCTGCTAGAACCAAAGTTTTGGTTAGAGAGCAAACAAGGAAATTTGAAAAGGAGCAAGCCAACATGCATGTGGCTGTCGAGGTAGACTTTGCTGGTTGAGATTTGCTAGAGACTACTATGCTACTTCATTACCAGCAGAGGCACATACAATTATAAATTCAGCAAAGGTAGAACAATCGACAAAGGCAACAACCATGTCAAAGCCACCAATTACATTGTCAACAAAACCTCCAGCGGGTCTTGTTCTTCAAAAGAAGCTTCAAGCAATATGCTCAAGACATGTAACTAGATCCCCTAACAGCAAAGTAGCTTCTTCAAAGAAGAGAAAGGCTGAAAGCCGTAGAACTAGTCATTTCCAAAGGCTAAAATCTAGTAACATCTCTTTATTTCTTTGTCATATCTGATGTCGTATTGAGAGAGAAGTATGGACCATTTAGCTAGATGATCATTCAGTGCTTCAGCTTTTATCACAAGTGTCTTTAGTGGGTTGATGTTGGAAACTAAGTACACTACATTAGAGAGAATGTCATGACATAGTTTTTGTAATGCGAACATCAGTGCAAGACATTCTTTCTCTATTGGATGATAGTCATTTCAGCACCAACCAACATTCATGACAAGTAATAAAGAGCCACTTCTTTACCCTCATCATTCTTTTGAGAGAATAATGCCCCTAGAGAGTAATCGAGAGCTTGAATATAATGATGAAAGGTTTGCCTGGAATTAGAGGTGAAAGAACTAGTAGGTTTGTGACACACCATTTGATATCTTGAAAGGCATCATTGCAAGATTTATCCCATACAAAGTCTTCTACTTTCTTTATCAGTCTAGAGAATGCTCTGCACTTTCTAAATAAATTTAAGATGACCCACGGAAGTAAATGAGTCTGCCTTGCAATCCTTTGAGTTCTTTAAGAGTTCATGGAGGCGGCATCTTAAATATAGCTTTAACTTTAACTGGATCTAGTTCAATGCCACCTTTTCAAACCATGAATTCTAAGAATGTCCCAGAGGAGATTCCAAAGAAACACTTCAAAGGGTTCATTCGAAGGTTGAATTTTTGTAACCTCTCGAAAACTGTGTAAAGATTAGCTAGATGGTCTGACTTTTGTTTGCTCTTGACTGCCAAGTCATCAATATAGCATTTGATAGAATTATGTTGCATGTCTTTGAAAATTTTTATCATCGCGTTTTGGTATTGGCCCCAACATTCCTAAGGCTAAAGGGCATGACGGTGTAACAGTACACTCCAAAGGGGATTTTAAAGGATGTGTGCTTCTCGTCCTCCTTGTACATCTTGATTTGATTGTATTCCAAAAACCTATCCATGAACGACATCCTTTTAGATCCAAAGGTATTGTCAGTCGTGATTTCTGGTATGAGTAGTGAGAAATCATCTTTAGGACAAGCTTTGTTCAGATCTTTAAAGTCAATGCAGACTCTAATCTACCCATTCTTTTTGGCGATTGGCACTATATTAGCCAGCCAGTCAAGGTGTTGCTTTTCAAGGATTAACTGAACATCTCTGGATTTTTGGACTTCTTTTTCCATTTTATCCATGATTTCTAGTTTTTTCCTTCTTTGATTTTGCTTTAAGGGTTTAGTATCGTCTGCTATATTCAATTTGTGCACAGAAACTTTTGGGTCTAGACTCGGCATTTCTACATATGTCCATGTAAAGCAATCCATGCACTCTCACAAGAAACTCACATACACATCAAGTTGTTTTACTTTGATTTGAGAGCTTACAAAGGTAGGACAATGATTTTCTGGAGTTTCCAATTTATTTCTTGTACTTGGTCCTTAGTTGGAGGGTTAGGGGGAGGTTCTTCTCCACAGCATTTTCAAAAGCTTCCAACTCTGCAAAACCTTTTGGGGTTTCATTTGGGGGTTTAGGCCAAGGCCTAATCCCTTTCTATGGATTCAGTTTTTAGGCTTTTTAGCTTTTACATCAAGGGCTAGGCATTTTCAACAAGTGTGTTAAGATGGATTTATTTCTTCATTTAGTTCAGGTGACCAATAATCAATGATTTGTGACATGGTATCATTATCGTCAGTTACCCCCTTGAGATGTTGAAAAGCAGCCCAATCGGTAGGATCTTGGAAGACAATGGTCTCTTGAGAGTCATCAGAGTCATACCCTTTAATGAAGACCACAAATCTTACTCTGAAATTTTGATTTAACTTAGGAACGTTGTTGTAAGGAATGCATCCTATACAATGTTGCAGCTGTTCAATTCTACATCCTTTCATGAGATCTTCTTTCATTTCTAGAGTGAAAACATCAAAAGAAACCTAAACTCCATTTGTACTCATTCCAAGGCTAGTGGGTTTCTTAAGATTGTACCCGATGTTCTTCATCATGTTGCAGACACAGGATTGTAGATGTCAAGCCTTATTTTCCCATCATTGGTGATCTTATCGATAGGATATGAAGCAGACGCATCTTCAGGTTGATGGAAAACTATCGAGTGGTTATGTTGCTTGGATGGAGGCATGAAGAAGAAAGAACCTCCAAAATTATAAATTTAGGATGGAATGGGCCATAGCAAAAGTGCAGTATCCCAATCCACAATAGAGTACACAGAGTTGTCCTTATTTTCAGCATCCTCAGAATCTCACTCAGAATTTGAAGCTCTAACCATTGAGATAACATGCACTGGGCGCGTCCGTTTAGACCTTCCTCGTAGACAATAGAGTGCTACTTTGAGAGATAAAATAATATGAGCCATCTCATTGAAGGTTTGAAACTCCATTGGCATTGTCAAGCTGCAAAGGGCTAGCCGAAAGCGTACCTATCACATATGAATCCATGTTGAGTAGTGTGGAGGATTATTGCATCTTTTTGCCAAACAATGCCAACTATCAATGTATCTGTAAGACAACTCACCCCTACGTTGTGATGTTATCACGAGTTAACTGAAAGTGATGTAACACTCCGACCCAACTTAATCTGAATTAGTGGCTAATTAATTGAGATATTGCTGTTAAGTGTGTTTTGGTTTTGCTTTTCTTTGGTCTTGAGCAATGGATAGGTAGTTTGGTTGAGTTTGACCTGGTTTAGGTAGGTTCGAGCCCTTTTTCGTAATTTTTGCTTTTGTCGGACATTGTCAGTTTTATATTATCTTGATGTCAACGCGTGTATTTCGCTGAGCCCGTCAAGCTTTGTGACTGACTCGTATGTGAATGACTTCGTTTGCTCTCGTTGGATCGTTAATTGACTCAAATTGTAAATAGAGTCAACTCGTGGACTTGTTTGCAAATTTTGTGTCTTAGCTTATCTTGGGGATTTTTCTGTGGTTTGTATTTTGGGTTTTGGTTTATCCATATATTTTGATTTTGTGGACTAGTCTCTTTATTTTGTTATACATTGTTGTAAATCAGTCCAATCTTTTGTAATCATCGTTATTTTCTTGTTCTCGTGTTTTCTTGTGGTATGCCATGATACTTGCAACTTCCGTGTACACTTGCTTGCATGTGTGATTGATCCCTTGTGTGTGTACACTTGGACGAGGTCTAGGTGTACGTGCACGAGAGTACGTGTGTCATTGGTTAGGTCTCCTCTAACCCCGATTTCTGGGCTCGGGTTGTGACATACGTATTGTATGGTATCAGAGCATTGTCTGTCTTAGCTCTTAAGCATGTAGGCATACAAGACGTGGTGAGATTACGTAGTCAAGTCTTTGCCTTTTGCGTGTGGTCTTTGTTCATTTTGGGGTATGTGTGAATCACCTAGTGTGATAGCCGATTGACTTTTGTGTTTTGCAGGCTATGGCATCTGGATCCGATACTCCGAATAATAACCAGGGTGACAATGAGAGTGGTTCAGCTGCTCTACAGCAACCTGCGAATGCTGAAGATCGCTTCTTAGCAATGCTGCAGGCAATTCATTCTTTGCAGTTACAGGTTGTTTTTTTAGTAGACCGGCAAAGTCAAGCATCAGTTCAGCCGCATGTAGAACAACAGGTGGTCTTCCAACCGAAGGAGAGTGACCTGAATGCATTATAGGATAAATTCCGGAAACGTGGGGCCACAGAATTCTACGGCAATGAAGATGCGCTAAAAGTTGAGCAGTGGTTAGAGCACATCGGGGATCTCTTTGCTACGATTGTTTGTACGAATAGGCAGAAGGTTATACTCACGACGTCGATGTTTCGGGAGGTAGCGAAGACATGGTGGAAGAGTGTCAGTGATACCTATACGACCCTGCCTAATACAACAGTGTGGGAGACATTTCAAAAGCAGTTCCGGAGGAAGTTCATTCCTGCCCATGTCCAGCGTATGAAGGAGGTTGAGTTCTTGGCTCTACAACAGCAGCAGTTAACCGTAGCTGAGTACATTCACCGATTTATGCAGTTGTCCCACTTTGCAGAGGACATGATCAATACCGAAGAGAAGAAGGTGAATCGTTTCATTCTTGGATTACATCCGAGGTATACCAATTACGTTACACCTTTTCAGAGGCCAGTGACGTTCGATGATGCGGTAGACAAGGCATATGCTGCTAAGGCGAATTATTTAGCAGAGAGAGCTACCGACCTCAAGAGAAGTGCACCAGTGGGGTCCAAAGGATAGGTGCAGCAGAAGAAATGGAAAGGGAGACAAGGCACTTCCAGTTTTCGTAGGGTCAGATGCGAGCACTGTGGACAAGGACATCCGATAGATAAATGCTGGAAGAAGATTGGCGCCTGTCTAGGCTGTGGTTCCATGGAGCATAGGATAGCTCAGTGCCCGAAATTCAAGACTTCTCAGCCATCCAGGTTTGCTGGTTCTGTAGTCTCTAGTAACCCCCAGCCATCTCGCCAAGGCCAGAAGATGCAGCGTCAGACAGTTCTGTAGTTCTGTAACTAATTTAGAAGAATCGACTCAATGCACTCACGGCTAAATCGTGAATTGTGCTACGGCCGAGCCGTGAAATGTCTTACGGCTACACCGTGACCCAGCCGTGACCTTAGCCGTAGATCAATACACGGTGACATCTAAAATAACTGAGAGTTGGCAAATTTGCTGCTCTTCTATGGCCTAGCCAGATCTAAGCCGTCCATTGTGCTACGGCTAAGCCGTAGAACAAGATACGACTGCGCCGTAGAGCGAATGTCGATTGAGCCGTAAATGCGGATGAATAGTTTGGGGAACTTCGGCTCTGCCGCAGTGCATATTACGGCTACGCTGTAAGATGCCTACGGCTAAGCCGTATGTTCGCCTACGGCTAAGCCGCATACCACCCTGAGAAATGAATAAACAGATTAGGATTAAGGAAGAGACCTGATATGACTCTCATGCTAGAATGTAGACAACCCAAACACGCCTAATGGAATGCAAGGAACTTGGAGGTCTTTGATGGTCAGCTTTCACCTTCTTGCAAGTCAAACATCTGGCGACGAACCCGGTGATTTCCCTTTGCATATTGTTCCACCAAAATCTGTCTTTGAGAGCTTGGTACATTTTCGTGCTTCATGGGTGCATCGTATAACGAGCGTAATGTGCTTCTGTCATCAAACTCTCCTTCAAATCCTCGATAGCCGGTACACATAACCTGTTCTGGAAGTATAAAACCTCATCTTTCACTCGAAAGTCTGGTCGTTCACTGACACTATCCCAAATTAGCTTCAACATCGCATCTTCAAACTGTTGGTCTTTAATGCGCTGAATGATGTCGGGCTGAAAACTCGTGGTGCTAGCAAGTGTCAAACAGTTCTCTACCAATCTCACTTCAACTGGCTGATCATGTCTCACAAAATAAAAGCTATCCATAGCCTGGAGAATCTTCGACTTCCTACTCAAGGCATCTGTGTTAGATTTTGTGGACTCAATCCATCAGTTGATGTAATAAATTGATTAATTTCTTTATTTATCAATAAAAACATCCTTTACTTTCATGAGATGAATGTTATTTTACTACTTCATGCACATGACCAATACGTATGACATAATGGTTCATGAGTTGAACCGGGTCCCATTAGTATATTAGATGTGATATATGTGCATGGATGAGATCCACACACGGGAGATATATGTCACAAATCTTATGCTTAAAATAGCTTCACAACCAGTAATGAGATTGGGCATCTCATTTGATAAGGTTGCAGCACTTTGATCACTATGAGATAGTGTGATTTATCTCAATCATCAGAATGTAAGATTCTGGATCATGGTGCTGGTACATTGGATGTATTGAAGGACCATGAGATGCACCTTATGGAATTCCGTCTCAATAATAAGGTATGCTCTCATAATTCCCTAGCAATAGGCTCTCAATCCTGAGACATTGACGAACTCAAGTTTCTATCTATTCATTTGCTTTGAGTCACCAATGAGTGAGGCCGACTATAGGTTAACACCTCGGTGTCTTGGGTATATGGTAGTAGAACTGTGGGAACGTTGAATGATCAAGATGGAATCTATCTATATTATCCCCTTGTGCCAATTAATGGATTTGTCATTAGTAAGTGCGCACCCATCTCAATTAAGAGTTAATTGGATGGTACTGATGATTACTGTGATTAATTGGGGCTCAAGGATAATAAGATGTGGAACTTAGATTGGAAGAGACGGGTTTATTCCAATTGATCCACGGATATTGATAGAGGGGCCTACTTGTGGTAATTGGGAAGTTTAGGGTCTTCATTGTAATTTATTCCTAAGACTGGAGTGCAATTGCATTTATATAGTGGTGTTATTTGCAGTTAACTGTGGGCCCGGATTGCACATGAGATGTGGGGTCGCGGTGTTCCAGTTGGAGCCAGCTTTCTAAGGAATCCCTAGTGGTCCCCACGCTAGCCCAAGTTATTGGAAAATAGTAATCCGACTCGAACTCTAGAAAGAAAGGATAAGAAAGGAGAAACTTGCTAATTGTTTTGGAAGTAAGACTTCTATTTCAATTAGACAAGGGAGAGATTTGGAAGTCTATAAAATATCCTTGGACGTCCAAAAGAGTCTCCCTCACGCCCAAAACCCTTTCGTGCAAAAGTTGCACGAGTTTCTCTCCTTCTCTCTTCTAGTTCCTTGAAGTTTCGAGTTGGGAATTTTCTCCTGAAGATTCCACCATTCTTCTCGAGAGAAGTAATCCAATTCGGGTCATAGCGTGGAAGGCTAAGAGGTGTAGAAGAAATCCATTAGAGCACTGCGGATCTCCAAAGGTATGATCTACTTCTTCTATGTCGTAGATTATTTTGGATGTCTAGTGTTGGTAGAATTTTTTACTGTACATGGTCACGAGATTGAGGGTAACGCATCCTGGATTGGGTTTTGGTCTTGTGTATAGTTGATCCCTGTGTCAAGTGGATCAAAAGTTTTGAAAATCTATCCACGAGACCCACCTACTTCCTACAATCTGTAACCACATTGCCTTTCCCTGGGTGATATTTGATGGGGAAATCATAATCTTTAATCAACTCAAGCCACATGCGCTGTCTCATGTTCCACTCTTGCTGCGTGAAAAGATACTGTAAACTGTGGTGATATGAGTGCACTTCAAATTTCATGCCGTACAAATAATGTCTCCATAGTTTCAAAGAAAAAACGATGGTTGCTAATTCCAAATCATGAGTGGGATAATTCTTCTCATGCTCCTTGAGTTGCCTCGAGCCATAGGCAATCACTTTGCCGTGCTGCATCAAAACACATCCCAAGCCGACTCGAGAAGCATCGGAGTAGATCACAAAGCCTTCACTCCCATCCGGTAACGTCAAGACTGGAGCAGAAGTAAGCTTCTCCTTCAAAGTATGGAAACTGTGCTCACACTCGCCCGTCCAAAGGAACAGAACATTCTTCTGTGTCAACTTAGTCAACAGAGCAGAAATCTTGAATAAATCGACAATAGTATCCAACAAGTCCAAGAAAACTCCTTACCTCCATCATAGTCTTTAGGTTGGGCCAATTCACCACTGCCTTTAACTTTCATCTGATCAACTGCTAATCCGTACTGTGAAATGGTATGACCAAGGAATGTTACCTGCTTAAGCCAAAAATCACACTTAGACAATTTGGCATATAAGCAATATTCCCTCAACAACTGCAAGGCTCGATGAAGATGTTCCACATGCTCCTCTGAGGACTTCGAATACACCAGAATATCATCTATAAAGACTACCACAAAGCGGTCCAAGAAAGGAGCAAAGATCCTGTTCATCAAGGCCATAAAGGTAGCAGGCGCATTGGTTAATCCAAACGGCATCACGAGAAATTCATAGTGTCCATACCATGCCCTGAAGGCAGTTTTGGCGATATCTTCTTCCTTCACCCGAAGTTGATGATACCCCGATCTCAAATCAATCTTCGAAAAGTAGGCGGCACCTTAGAGCTGGTCAAACAACTCATCAATACGCGGCAAGGGATATTTATTCTTGATCGTTACTTGATTCAACTACCTGTAGTCAATGCACATCCTTAATGTACCATCCTTCTTCTTCACAAACAGCACTGGAGCTCCCCACGGTGACACACTCGGCCGTATGAAACCCTTATCCAAAAGATCTTGCAATTGCATCTTCAGTTCGAGTAGTTCGGCAGGGGCCATACGTTATGGAGCTAAACTAATCGGTGTTGTGCCTGGCACTAGGTCAATGGCAAATTCCACTTCTCTGACAAGGGGTAACTTGGGCACTTCTTTCGAAAATACATCTGGGAACTTACGTACTACCTGAATCTCGCTCAATTGCTTCAAATCCTTTTTCTCTGAGACAAAGGTGAGAAAACCTTCACAACCTCTGCGTATCAAGCAATCTACCTTGCATGCAGAGATGACATGCCTAGGGCATTTCTTTTGATTGCCCTCAAAGCGAAACCCCTTCTCTAGATCTTGTGATAGATTGTGATACGAGATCTGTATGTGATATTGATTGATGTGCATCATATGATTTAATTGAAATTGTCTATATATGGCACTACTTAACCTCAGCCTTAGGATACCCGATGGGGTTGACTTTGGCCTAGTGTGTGTGATTGCCTCTGCAGAGTGCTTGGAGACCCATTCGTAACCTGGCCCAGTCAATGGTGTTCTCATTTGTTTGCTCTCGAAAGGGAGAATATGGCAAATGTAGTAGCCACTTTAATAGTTTATCTGTGTATGATTCTGATAGCATACTTATTCATATGCACTATGTGCCTAATACATGGACATGATCATTATGGATCCTTGCATTACTACTTTTGCTCATTGATAGATATAATTTGTGTTATCTTCTTGTGGCTTATATTTTGCTAAGTCGTTGTACTTATGAGTTGTTCTTGATGTTGCAGGCTCAAATCCCTCTCTTGGTCATGCGTCGGTCGACTCGACTCTAGGAGAAACCCGTGAGGCCCCTTCCGGCCTAGAGGAGTGGACTTGATCCATTCTTCTGATAGCGGTTTGCATCATTTTGTTTCCCCTCCATTTGTGTCTTAGCTTATCTTGGGGATTTTTCTGTGATTTGTATTTTGGGTTTTGGTTTATCCATGTATTTTGATTTCGTGGACTAGTCTCTCTATTTTGTTGTACATTGTTGTAAATCAGTCTAATCTTTTGTAATCATCATTATTTTCTTGTTCTCGTGTTATCATGTGGTATGCCATGATACTTGCAACTTCCGCGTACACTTGCTTGCACGTGTGATTGATCCCTTGTGTGTGTACACTTGGACGAGGTCTAGGTGTGCGTGCACGGGAGTACATGTGTCATTGGTTAGGTCTCCTCTAACCCCCGTTTTTTGGGCTTGGGTTGTGACAAGTGATAGGAGAATCAGGCCTCATTGGTGACATTCCCTTGATGGGAGGAGGTATATCATAGCTTTCTTAGTTAGAATCTGAGTTACCAACCAAGGAAATCACATTTACCAAATATGAGGGCCTTAGCTATTTTACACCAAGTGGTTCACCATTTTGAGCAGGCGTTATATACATAGTCGGACTACATGTCTTGCCTGTATGAATAATAATGCTTGTTTGCTTTGTCCTTGACAGTTTTATGATATGATTAAAGGTTGATATGATTTTTTTGATTTTATATTTAACCTTGATCACCAAAGAGACTTTAGTATCCATAAACTTAACTATTGACTTTTTTGTACACTGTAGCTTTTTGATGAGACCAGACCTTTTGCCAAACCTTGGAAAGGTTTTCTTTTCTGCTGAGATGGTGAAAGGTTCTGCAGGATTATCATCCACGAGAGAGCCATTTGTATCTAGTTTAAACTTTGCTAGTCTTTGATGATACATGGCTGCATTGGTGAAGTAGACCTCCTTGCATTTGAATGGCTTTTCATATGTAAAGACTCAATGCACCTTACCCTCATCATCAATATGTTTAAGGCATTGATGGAGAATAGAAGGCATTATGGAATAATTATGAAGCCATCGGTTTCCCAAGAGGATGTTGAAGCAAGCACGTATCTTTTCTACGTGCAGAGTGGCTTTTGAAGCTAGATCGCCCAGCTGGAGCCGAATCCAAATCTTGCCAATCGGATCCTAGACTTCCCCATTAGCCTCGGATTGAAGTTTTTGTAGCAGATAACTTGCTCACTAGGATGTCAAGTCCCTAAAGAGCTGCAATTGTGATAAGATTCAAAGCTGATCTTGGGTTACCTTGAACTCTTTGAATAGGTTTATCCTTGATGTAGGCCGTGAAATAGAGCGTCCTTCTTTGCTTCATGTCGTTTAAGGGGAGATCATCTTTGGCAAAGGAAATTGTGGCCATAGAAGCATTGTGAATGGAAAAACATTCCATACATTGCTTCTGAGGCTTCTTGGATTTTGCTTTTAGATAGTTCTTCTCTATTTGATGACCTTGTGCCACATGAGTTTGATTGCTTATATTCAAAGCCTGTAGAGCTCGTATGAAATTGTTACAAGTCTCCTCAGGCATCTATAGAAGATAAAAATATGAAGTTGTGTAGGTATGTGCTTGAGGTGTTCAATAACATAGTACGTAAATGGCGGTGGTGGCTTTTCATTATCATTTACATTTGAAAAAGTTGAAGGTCTATCATAGTTGACTCTATAGTTACGACAAGAACGAGTGACGCCGTTAACTATGTTGTTTCGATCAACTTCTGGATGAGTATCTCTTTTTATTGCATTGACTTTTTTGGGTTCAGCAAAAAACTAGTTGACTTCTTCAAGCCTGCTTCTTGATTTGCATTGTCAGAAGCAGGTTGAAATGTTTGAGGTTCGTCATCAGTAGTGCTAATAACTACCAAAGCAGTAGCCAATGGCAACTCTTCTTCTGAGTCAGAGAGGTTATCCTGAACTTGGAAAACTCCTGAGATACAGCAAGACTACCAATGCTGAGTTCATTATGCTCTTCTAGCGACTTAAACTCATCAGTTGCTTCAAGAACAATAAGTTGAGTGCCTAGTTCAAAGTCTGACTTTAAAGAAGTTTGCTTAACAATTGCTTCAGGAGAAACATTTGGCATAGGCTTAGAGGTTACTATCTGTGAACCAGAAGACAATTCCTGTTGTTGTTATGCTTCATTGAATTCAACCAATGGCAAAGGATCCAGATCAACTTTTTGAGGTAATGGAAAAGGAGGAGGATCATCTAACCAACCACTTGCGCCCGATCTATGTATATCACAAAGAGCTACTGATAATGTATTGAGACCATGCTTGATGTTAAAAGTACCCATTTCAAGATTGAAAGTTTGTTCAAAACTCTCATCCTCATCAGAATGGTTTCGTTAATGAAATAGTGACCAATCCATTGATCATCTTCAAAATTAGAATAGTTTGACCAATCCTCCTTATCATTTGAATTAGGAGGTGTGCCATCCCATGAGATCTTGTTACAATTAGATTTTGGTAGTTCTTCCTCATCCTTTGGAATTGGAATAATGAAATCAACCAAAGTAAAATGACCTTTGACTAGCTTGGAAGGTTCTTCTGAAACTGAAGCTTCAACCACCTTTTCCTTTTTCTTTTAGCCCATTTTTCTTATTTGACCACGTGTTTCTGGGCAACTTTTTGAAGGTTCTTAAGTTGCCTTTTAACCTTCCTTCTTTTTGCAGGTGTGGATTTGGGTTTCACCTTCTCCCAGCTTTCATCATTCACTAAGTCTGGGTGAACCAACATTTTTTCTCCTAATGAGGTTTGGATCAGTATCAAACCTTGTTCATCATGTACTACGTTAGCGACATGGAATTCAACCGTCATTAGCTTTGGCGGAGCAGATACCGTTACAGGTGCAAATTGTCTGAAGCAGATCATGTTGATCAGAGCAAAATTATATTTTCAATCAAAAGTTATTACTCCATTTTTCCACATCTCATTGACTTTCTCTTTCAGAATGAAGTAGTCTTTGAGAGGATGCGAAACCATCCGGTGATATGTATAGTAGTTTAGGTCATTCACACAACCTGCTTGTTCAGGTTTCTTTATTGGTGGAAGTTCAATCTTGTTATTATCCATCAATGACTAAAAGATCACATCAATATCCCCATCAAAAGGATATTTAGTTTTTTCCCTTTTCTCATACTCCTTTTTCTTGGTTTTGTCATTTTTTGTATATTGAGGCTTCTAAGGACGTTTGGAGGTTTGCACATTAAAGACCTCCTATTTCTTCTTCAGTTTCAGAGTAGAAGATGCAGATGGCTTAGTTTTTTAAGAACTTGCATTCTTTTGATTGATGTCCTTGAGGGTCAGCTCTACATCAGTGGCCACCTCAACCAATTGGGCCAGAGACTTAGTTTTGTGACTAAGTATGATAGCATTGATCTTTGGTTGCAAATCGGTCTTGCACATTTCAATGGTTGCCCTTTGAGATGGTTGTTCCAAGCATCTATTGGGATAATGCTCTCCATATGTTGATAAAGGATTGTGCAATTTCATTGTCTCCTTGCCTTGTACTACTGAGCATGGCAAAGGTAACTGTTTAATCCTCTTCTTGGAAGTGGAGTAAAAACTTCTCTTCCGTGATAGGCCATGTCATGAAAGTGAGTTCTAATAACTGTTTGTACTAGTCAAAGGCAACTTCTTCTAATGTGCCTACTAATAGCCTTATCTTTAGTGCATCCAGCTCTAACAAGCTTTCGAGAAGTGATTTGAAATGCACAATATGCTAATAAGTTGGCCCCTTCCCATGGTATGGTTAGAAAGTTGGAAGCTTATAATCTATGGATTTGGAACCAAATCGAATACCAGAGGATACTTGGGTGTGATACCCTTCTTTTTCATCTTGGTCTCCACTTTTGATTTTGTTAGTATCTTTTCAATTTCCTTGAAGGTTATATGTTTTTCAGGATCGTGTGAAGACCCAAGATCGACAAATGATCACCAAAGGAACCTGTAGTTATCACTTTATCTGTCAGAAATTTGATTTGATCCATGAGCAGGTGAATTTTAGTTGCATTCCTCCTGATCATTGCATGTTCCCTTTTGTCAGCAAACAGGGGATTCACGTAAGCTTCAACTGGACCACCTAACTCATCTGCCAAGATTTTCAACTACGTAGTTAAGTGGTCAATTTTAGCTCCTTGTTGCTTGACAACGTCACTGACGTCATCCTCTTAATTTTCCCAAGCATCTTTTTCGTTGACATCTTTACTTCCACTAACATCATCATTCCCATCCTTACTAGTCCCACTCCCTTCAGCCATAAATGCGGTGTACTGACGGGGGTTAGGAGGATGTTAATGTTTGAGGTGTGGATTGACTATTTTCTATGTCTAAGATATAGATAGGATCATCATCAGATTCTGTCTCAACATGACCTTCAGAAGTCCTGCTTGAATGGGAGTTTGAGTCAAACTCTTGTGATTGAGTTCGAAGCCATATTCTAAGTAATTCTCTGAGCTGAACCTGGTCCAACCATGCATGATGAGGTCAAATCTAGATCATCTTCTTCAATCACCCATTTTTGAGTGATTTTACGTTGTGACAACTTTTGGGTTTGATCCCTGTAGCGAGCCAAAGCTTTCTTCTTTATTTGGTTAGCTAGCCTAGCTGCTAAGGTTTGATCTTTAAATCTAGTGACCAGTGGCCTAGAAGTGCTAGGAACTCATTCCTAATCCATTAAATTGGAAGTGAGAAGCATAAGGATGTCAACAACACATCTCTTGTTTTTTTTTTTTTCCTCTGCTCCTTCTTTTGTTGGAGCAAATCCTTGAAATGAGGGAGATTAGTCGAATTGTTGATGACCAATTGCTTAACTTTCTTTTGGCCTTCAGCGGCATTTGATAGACACTGAGGTGAAGATGGCAGCGTTGGTGATACAATGATAGAGGGTAGATGGCTCCTGCTGAACTTTCATCCCTCTTTCTGAGTCAGAGGATAGAAGGTATTGTCTTCAAGTAAGGCTAAGAGTTTGTTCTCAGCCTTGTTAGATTTTTAGGTAAGTTGTTGAGGTAACCATGTACTGCATCTAGGAATGGATGCTTACTTCTGGGGAGGAGGCTTAATGATGTGAAGGCTACCATCTCCTGATTGTATTCTACGTTTAGGTTCCTCCTGAACCTTATTGAACACCCTAAATGGACTTTGGGCATATTTAGAAACCCATGGTTTGAGAGTCTCAATCTTCTTGATGGACTTCAGGGTCACTAATGACTCGTTCAGATCGGAAGAAGTCACGAAGCCCACAGGAGTGGAGAGTCTCTGGAAGACTGAGACTATCAAAGAAGGGGTAGCAGGGTCAGTTTGAGCCCTTTTTGGTGTTCTTGTATATGGGTTATTCTGAGTCATGGAGATTTTAAAAAGTCTCTCCTTGGCTTCATTGAAAATGATGATCAAAGAACTCATGATATTTTTTGCGAAACAGTAAGCCCAAAGGACTATATTAGTGTCACAACCAACATGGCGGCCTTTTGGGCTAGCCGGAATGGTTTATAGATGACTTTTGAGCCAACATAGTTTCCTTACTAAACAAACTAGAATGGTTAGAAAATAGGCATAAACTAAATCTTATTATGCTATACTAACCATCCTAGCTGTCAGAATTTCTGCAGCAATTCGGGACTATATAGTCAGACTTAAAAGCATGCTATGCTGACTAGACATGACAACTAGAATTTTGGCAGCACCTCAGGGCTATCTATGTTAGACTTATAAGCAAAAGAGGGTTGGATCCAATCAAAGGGATAGGGCCCACATAGTGGCATGATTTGTTGGAGTGATTTGCGAAGGCTTATGGAAGATTTCGTCAAATGGGTGGTGCCTGTGGATTTCTCACGAACTATGTTATTAGTGGTCATGGGTTTGCCCAAACAAATTCTAATTTGAAAATTTTAGTCCCAAATGTAGATTACCACAGAAAGATTTCAGGAAGAGTTGCTGCATCAAGGTCAAAGTTAAATCATAGAAGAAAACCAAGGCAAGAAATGGTCTGGCCCTAGTTTCATTTGGCCGTGAGCTTAACCCCATGAACCGTGAGCAACTATCAAGAATTGGCTTCATATTCGCACAAACTTTTGGAGAAGAGAAAGTACAGCTCATGGGTTCTATTGCCCATTCAAACAAACAAGAATTTGTGCAAAATCCAGAGGAAACTTGAACAAAAAATTTTTTTTTTCAAATCATCCTTTCAACCAGCAACAATGTCCGCTTGGCCAGGGAGAAAACTCAAAGAAGAGACGAAGTTTATAAATCATACCTACCAGGGGGGAATACTTGATCAGCTAAACGAAATTGAAGTTTCCATGGAAACTGGGGAAGAAGAAAACTTTGGTTCTACTTGCAATTCGAAGAAGAGGGCTGCTCAAAGGTGCTCTGACTCCCGGTCCCTTTGGATTTTTTAAACGGTGAAGAGAAAGTAAGAGGGAAGACACGGTTTTGTAAACCATGTCCCATCCCCATTGTCACCATTGTTTTAAATCTTTTCGGGGGTCCACGCATTTGGTGGCAAATCCTCTCGACTCTATCCAAAGCTCATGGTGACTGCTGCTGGCCATCTCTCCCACAGACACAACTTGGATGAAATTGGTGGGGTCTATGATCACTGCTGTTGGTTATTTCATCCACAGACACTAAATGGGTTGACATAGTGGGTTCCCTTATGTGCCTCACGCGCTTTCCCACAGACACAAGTTGTTTAGCAGTAGAGTCCAAGTCTTGACTGAGTTCACATGGGCACTGCCTTCCTTACCCGTGGTCACTGTGATTTTAAGCAGTGGGACCCACTACTTCAATGGCCCATTCTCTCAAACATGATCATCCAAATTCCCACACCACATGATGGGCCCGCTTTGGGCAATTTACGAAAAGGAAAAAGAAAAAAAGAGAAGAAAGTGATTTCCCACGGCAAGGTGAACCCACTTTGGGTATGTTGCCTGAAACAAAAAGAAAAAAAAAAAAGTTTTCCCACAACGGAGTAAACCCATGTTGGAGTATTCTTTTTTCACAAAAAAAAAAAAAAAAGGAAAAGGGGGTTTTCTTTAAAAAAACAATCCAAATTTCAAATTACCTTGGGTCAAACCTGATTTTGAGCCATCATCTCAAATTATTTTGAAATCAAAACCCAACAAAGCCAGTCCTTTTCAAAATCTCATCTCATTTTGATTCATGTCAAGCCAAGTCAAAACCTAAACTTGATTTTTTGAAAATAAATAAAAAATCTATGAAAATCCAAACCCAAATCCATTTCAAATCTAAACCTTAATTTTTCTTAAAATCTTTAGGATTCTTTTTGTGGGTGTTCCTCATAGTCCCTATAGAGATGCCATTCTAGAAATTTGTGACAAGTAGGTCATGAGAAAATCAAATCCATTTCTAAAATCCAAAACCAAATTCATAAATTTTTGAATTTTTCAATACCTTGGGGATTTCTTTTTATTAGTGTTCCCCACAGTCCCCCACAAAAATGCTACTTTTGATATCTGTAAAAATGGGGCAAAGAAATTCAAATTCCTTATGATTTTACCAAATTCCAAACCCTTCATGGTTTTTGATCAAAATTTCAAAATTTCAAGTCTAGGCCTACAATCTACCTTGACAAAACTACTTTATTTTCCATTAAGCCATTCATCATTCCCACGATTGGCTATTTTGAGGCACAATGATTGTCATCTTTTAAAACATTTCACCTCGAAGGGGAACTTGTTGACTCATAAAAATTAAAATGTTGTAGTGAAAACGTCACAAGCAAATTCCAAGCCAGGGGGACATAACCTTAGGATTGTGGAATGTCGAACCAAGTGTTGCATCCAGATATTTAGAACTGATGCAGCTCACTTAGAAAACTTCAAATGAGCTCAAGGTGTAACAATTCAAAATTCAAAGTTGACATAATTCATTTGGTCACTCAACTTGTGAAATTACAAATTCAAGGTTCATTGGCTCAAAGTCTAAGGGTCATTGAATGTACTCAAGCTTTTGAGTTACCAAAGTGGTTGAAAATCACATGAAAGCTCTGAATTATGCTTAGGAATGATGCTTCAAAATTTCAAAGTATTTGGACTTTATTTCAATTCAAATTCAAGCTTTAGTGACTGTCTTCCAGCTCCCTAAGGTCATTGTGACAACAATTACTTCTACATGTCAAAATTAGTTGAAACTCCTGGAGGAAACACAAATTATATTCAGGAGAGACTCTGCTAAGTTTCAAGTCAAGTGGAAGTCATTTGACCCAAAGTCAACAAATATGTCAACTTTGGGTCAGTGACCCCCATGGCATGGGCTCACTAACCAAAGTCCTGCTTCTAGGTAACCGAAGTTGATGGAATTTGTACACAAGGCTTAAGTCATGCTCAGAAATGGTTTTGAAGATTTTTGAGCCAAGAAGACTTCGTTTGACTCTACTTCAATTGCAAATTAGCTAGGAGTCCTTCCCCCCTAAGTCATGGTGGTCATTAATTAAATATCCTACTTCTAGGAGGCCAAAGCTAATGAAATTCATATCAGAGACTTAAATAGTGTTCAAAGTCAATTCCTCAAGATTTCAAATCAAGTGAACATTATTCAGATAGAAAACAAGCTAACTACCTAAACACAAGAAAATAGTAACTTGGAACATACAGCAAGTAGGTCACTATTCGAAACCCTACTTTCACAAATTCAAACCATATGAAATTTTTCTAAAGACTTCAAGATGATCCTTACATCAGTCCCTCTGAGTTTTAAATCAATCCGAGGTTATTTGGGCCTCGATACAGCTAAAACAAGTGCCCATTTTCATGAAAAGTCAATGGGGGTTTTGACCAACTTCAAAAGTCAAAACAAATTGGAATTTCTATGACACACTCAAAATAGTATTAAAAAGCATCCCTCCATGTTTCATAAAGATGGGACATCATTTGGTCCTCAAACAGGTGAAAACGAGTCACATATGCAAAAACCCAAAATTGGACCTGTCAGTGACTGCGGCCATGGTCACAAACACCTATAAAGCAATTCCCGGCATCTTTCAATGGTTTTCTTCACTTTCTTTCAAACTCCAACCTCCCATAACTCCCTAAACCACCTCTGAAGTCTATAAAAGGTAGTGTTAGCACTTGGGAAAGGGTTCCAACAAGTTCAAAGGACTCAAGGCAAGACTAAGCAAGTTCCAAAAGAATTAATCAAGCTTCTCAAGCTTTCAAGCATTACACGTTTACTTCTTCTTTTCCTTCTCACTAGCTTGAGGTGAGAAATAGTTTAGACAAGGAGAAGAAGCATGCATATCACCTAAAGAAGATGGATATGAGGGTCATCAAGTATAAAAAGGATAAAACCATATTCCTTTGGTTTTCTCACTTAGAAGGGTTTTTTTTTAGGCCATCTTGAAAGCTGTGAACAAGCCTCTTTAGGCTTCATTCTGTTTCTTGAAAATTATAGGTTCCAAATGACAACTTTGGCTTCATTTTGCTTGTAGAAAGCACCTTTTTTGAATTTGTACAAAAACAAACCGTTACAAAAGAGTGATGATTACCAAAGGTTTTAGTCGATTCCACAACCAAATTAAGCACTCTTGGTTGTCATTCAATACTCTAAAAGTTGAAAAAACACAAGTTTCAGCATTTTAAAGGCATCATAGAAGTGAAACAGAGCAAAAATGTGGACAAACAGTGGTCATTTCGATTACTATTTATCAATGACCATGGGCCATGGTCACCCCCTTCTTGCATTTCTTTTTTTTTTTCATTTTTTGCCCCTTTTCATGTAATTTTTTTGTAATTTTCAAGTTTATATCACATCTAAGACGAGAGGGAGGGGTTGTAATTTTTTAAAACTTATAAACAACCTACATCCCTGTGGTCAAAGTATTTGAACCCATTTAATCAAAGGGAAATTAATGATGAACTACAATTATTTTTCCCATTCTTCTTAATGCTTGAAGTGTGTGAATGTTAGACTTGAATCAATTACATTTCACATCACGTTTCGAGTGCGATCACATTCCTAAGTTCCTTCAACTCGTTGAGTTGCAATTTGCGCAAGATAACGCAATAAGACCTATGTTCCAATTCAAAAGGCAAGTGACAAGACTTCCCCTAGACTAATCTATATGGGGACATCCTAATAGGTGTCTTGTAAGCAGTTCGATAGGCCCACAGTACGTCGATCAATCACAAAGACTAGTTTTTCCTAGTAGGATTGACTATCTTTTCCAAAATTTTTTTAATTTGCCTATTTGAAACTTCTGCTTGGCCACTTGTCTGTGGGTAATAAGGTGTAACAACCTTATGGGTGAAAAAGTATTTCTTCAATAAATTCTAAAAGGGACGGTTGCAAAAGTGGGTGCTTGCATCACTAATGATTGCCTTATGGGTACCGAATCAAGAGAAAATGTGATCCTTGACCAATTGATTACCACATGGTGGTCATTTCTACTAGTTGGTATGGCTTCTACCCACTTGCAAACATAGTCTATAGCAAGCAAAATATAGAGATTTCTAAAAAAAATTTGAAAATGGCCCCATGAAGTCAATTCCCCACATGTAAAAAATTTCCACAATAAGTATGGGATTCAGGGGCATCATATTTCTCTTATTAAGCTTGACAAGGTTTTGGCATCGTTCGTCATTCAAACAGAAAGTGTGACAATCTTCAAAGATTATGTGCCAATAAATTCCACACAGCAAAATTTTTGCGGTTATCTTCTTTGAAATGAAATGGTCCCCACAAGCATGGTCATGGCAGAATAAAATGACTGAGTAATGGTCATGATCAGGAATGTTTCTCTTGATAATTTGGTTCAGACAATACTTAAAAAGATATGGGTCATCCCAGAAAAAGTACTTGACCTAAGCTAGAAATTTTCATCAATCTTGTTTCAACCAATGGGCAAGCACCTTCCCTATAATAAGGTAATTGACTGCATCTGCAAACCAAGGGATCTAAGAAATACTCATCAATTGTTAATCTAGAGAATTTTCATTCAGTGGTCGCTCATCTGATGGCTCTAAGGGTAACCTCGAAAGATGATATGCTATAGAATTCTCATATCCTTTCTTGTCTCTTATTTCCAAATCAAAATCTTGTAGCAGAAGGATCCACTAGATTAGCCAAGCTTTCGCATCCTTTTTGGAAAAAAGGTATCTTAGGACTACATGATCTGTATAAATTATAACTTTGGACCCTATAAGGTAGGACCAAAATTTTTCCAAGGCAAAAATCACAACTAATAATTCATTTTTAGTAATGGTATAATTTAGTTGTGTATCATTGAGGGTCATACTTGCATAATAAATTACATGAGGTAACGTTCTAACCCGTTGACTTAGAACGGCCCCCATATTGTATCTGATGCATCACACATGAGTTTAAAAGGAATGGTCTAATCAGGTGGTTGATTATAGGGGCTGAGATTAGTTCTTTCTTCAGTCTCTTAAAAGCTTTTAACCAATTCTCATCAAATTCAAATGGAGCCTCTTTTGTCAGCAATTAGCACAATGGTTTAGCAATTTTGCTAAAATCCTTGATAAATTACTGATAAAAACTAGCATGGCCCAAGAATGATTTAATCTACTTAACAGACTTTGGTAGTGGCAATTTTGAGATCAAATCAATTTTTTCTTTGTCCACCTGGATTCCTTTCTCAAAACTAATGCCTCCTAAAACTATGCCTTTCTTCACCATAAAATGACATTTCTCCTAATTCAAAACAAGATTTTTTTTTTCTTTACATCTTTCAAGCACAAGTAATAGATAATGTAAGCATTCTTCAAATGAGTTTCCAAAAACTGAGAAAAAATCCAGAAAAACTTCTATGAAACTTTCCACCATGTCAGAAAATATATTCAGCATGCACCATTGAAAGGTGGCTGGTGCATTGCATAGCCCAAAGGGCACGCGTCTATAAGCAAATATACCGAATGGACAACTAAGGGTGGTCTTTTCTTGATCCTCAAGTGCAATTGAAATTTGGTTATAGTCGGAATAACCATAAAAAAACAGTAATATGAATAACTATCTAGACTTTCGAGCATTTGATCCATGAATGGAAGTGGAGAATGATCTTTTTGAGTGGCTGAGTTCAGCTTCCTATAATCAATGCATACTCTCCATCCAGTCTGTATCCTAGTGGGTACCAATTCATTTCTCTCATTTGGCATCACTGTAATTCCTGATTTCTTTGGTATTACTTGTACGGGGCTCACCCTTGCATCCAATAATTTCAAAACTCCTAACCTAACCCCTTCCTTCACTGTTGGGTTTAGTCTTCCCTATGGTTCATAAGAAGCTTTTGCATTTTCTTCTAAATGGATTCTATGTTGGACCGCATAGGTGCTTATTCTTTTGATGTTTGCTATGGACTACCCTATAGCTTCCTTTTGTTCTCCAAGAATTTTCTCGAGTTTTTCCTCTTAGACTGTGTCCAATTATGAAGCTAAAATCACTAAAAGGGTTTCTAGCAAGCCTAAAAACACATATTCTAATATATTTTGGCAGCTGCTTGAGTTCAAGATGGGATAGGTGGAAAAGCAAATGGGGTCAGAATTTCGTGCTTTGGTTGCCACTTGGTGCAATCCATGGCTAGGGTTGAGTTCAATAAGGCATTTACTTCCCCAATGTGTCCATCCATGTCAAAATTAGTTTCAAAATGTGCAATGCAGGCCACTAATTGACCCTTAAAATTAAAATAGGGCAAGTGATTTTCCACTAATTCATGAATGTAACTAACTTCAAATACCCCATCATCCTTATAATAAGGTTGTTTACGGACATCAAAAATGTTCACTTGAATAATTATGGTCCCAAATGAAATTTGCATCATTCCATTCCTTCAATTGATCGGGGCGTTGGAAGTTGCTAGCAATGGTCTTCCTAAGATCACTAGTATCTTGGGTTCAGTCCTTTGGGCTTGTTTGGTATTCAGAAACACAAAGTCTACGGGGAACACAAAGTCTTCGACTTTGATTAGAACGTCTTCAACTAACCCCCTTGGGTATTGAATCATTACATCAGCCAATTGTACGGTTACATGGGCCTTTTTCAGTTCCCCCAAACCTAATTCTTTGTAAATTTAGTACAAAAGAAGGTTCACACTGGCACCTAAATCTAGCAAAGCTTGTTGTATGTGATGATGGTATCCTTATCTGACATGAAATCGTAGGACACTCTAGGTCCATGTATTTGATTGGAGTTATGCAAGAAATCATCATGCTAGCTTGTTGAGCAAGAAAAGCTTTCTAGGGCACATTTGTAGTCCTTTGAAGGTACAGAGGTCCCTCACAAATTTGGCATAGGCCGGAATCTTTTGAATAGCATCAAGAAGGGGACTATTGATTCTTACTTGTTTAAACACTTCTATCATTTTATCCAACTGCGCAATTGACTTAGTTGGGCCAAACCTTTGGGGGTATGGTGCTTTAGGAATGTAAGTCCTAGGAGTGGGCTCACTAGGGGATGGTTCAGTTATGCTTGGATTCTCCTTAACTAGCTGAGATTCTATCATGTGTTCAACATTCACAACTGGTTCCTTAGTTTCCACATCTTCACTTGATTTTTTCTCAGGTTCATTGGGTAGTTCCACCTTGTTATCAATTTGTGTACCGATGTAAGAGTAATGATGGACTTAACCTGTTCTAGGCCTTTTCCTTTTGTATGATGAATGATTAGCCCTTAGAATTGGGTTCAAGTTAACTAGGGGAGGTTCCTTTCTTTCTAGCACTCAAAAAATTGGCCAGTTGACCCATTTGGAATTCCAATTTTGAAACGGTTTGAGTGTGGCCCTTCAAAAGTCGAGTTGTGGTCTGCTCACATTGAGCAGTACTCTAAGATATGAGTTTCATAGCCTCTTCTAAAGAATCTACCCTCTAGGTTAATGGACTGGTGTTAAAGTTGGGCTTTTAGAAACCAGGTAGGGCATCGGCCTGAGATTGAGTGGGGTGAAATTGATTAGCCTGTGATAGGCCACCTTTAGTTAGACCCTTGGTCCAAGAAAAGTTTGAGTTTTCCCTCCAACTTGGATTGTAGGTGTTGGAATACGGCTCATACCTTTGATGAGTATCAAAATAGGTTTTCTGATAAAGATAATTTACTTCCTCAACAGATTCGGCTTGACCCAAAGTTGTTAAGTCAATCCCTTCACTCATAGTCTGACTATACTTCGGTGACTCCAAAGTGCTTGGAGTGGGCTTTTGAACTCCCTGGTTTAACTCTAGGGCCTTTAATCCCCTTATCAATGTGGCCATGTTGGCCTCAACCTTAATTTTAGGTTCAACTTTGAACATTCCCCCTTTTTTTAAAATGGTAGTTTTAGTGGGCTCCCTCCTGATAAGGGCCAATTGCAATGTATTTTCAGCGGTACCTTCTAAAAATGACCATGTTTTTTCTGTAGTTTTTTGTGTAAAATTCCCACCACAAAAAGATTCCACCATTTGCTTGATTGGGTAATCCATCCCTTTGTACAGAATTTGGACTAACTAGATTTTTTTCAAATCCATAATGGGGGACATTGGATCAAGAGGTCCTTGAACCATTTCAAATAATTGTAAAGTGTCACCCCTGCCATTTGATAGAACCCATTAATCACCTACCTAATCAAAGTGGTTTTTTGTTTGGAGTATAATTTTTATAAGATTCCTTAACTAGCTTGGCACATGTAATGATAGACCCTACCTGTAAGGCATAAAGCCATGCCTTAGCCTTTCTCTTTTAGGGAAAAAGGAAATAACCAAAGTTTTAGGATTTCCTCTATCATTTGATTTATCCTCATGGTCCTATAGATATCTTCAAATTTCCTAACATGTTGGTCTATCCCATGAAAGACTGTGAGCATCTAGATCATGCTAGATTTGATCTCAAAGGTAGCATTGGTCTGGAGCAATCTAATACAGGACGGTTAAGTTATCCTAGTGGGGTACATGTAATCCTTTAAAGTCATGGGTGGGTCCACTGGGTCTATTTCCACCATTTTTTGTTCAAATTCTCCAAAAATTGAAGAATTTCCTACAACGGTGAGATGTAAGTTAGGTTCAATCCCGACTAACCTTTTTTTCTTACATTCCCACAATATACTTCTCTTGGGTCGGTTTTTCTTTATTCGCATGCACTGAGTTCAACCCTAAGGAAATGTTAACCTAATCTATATACAGGGTCCTATTGGTCCTAGTATGATGCAAAAGCAATCAAGTACAAAGATTGAGCAATAGAAATGGTCTTAAGGTTAGCCTAGATCACTAGGCAACTCTAAACTGATGAAAAGAACATGTGGACCTCCAATTTAGTGTTATGAAACCTCAGTCAACTAAGAAAGCTACCAGGGCATTGTGGGGATGAACTCGCTTAAGAACCAGTATCCTGAATAGACAAGTTGTCTCACTTCAGGAGCAAAGGCTTTTCTTGGGCATCAACTTTGGTCAAAGAGCATAACTGATGAACCGTTGTGGTCTTTGTCCTACTGAGCTTGAATCTTATGGTCTTATTCCTACTTGATCTTAATTAATGGCTAGGTTCCTATATGAGAGATCATTAGCCTTAGGTGGGCAATGATCTAGTGATGAAGTCCAATTCTTATCTTGTTGTGGTATATTGCCCTTATCTAAGTGGTGGGTCTAATTTAATCTGTGTGATAAGCAAGCAATCACAATTTTGCAGAAATTAAAAAACCAAGCCCATTTGCAGATAAAAAATTCGTGGGTTAAGCATAGAAGATCTTATAGTGGGTCCACACAGTCCTTATCCTACGCAAGCTTATTCATTTTTTTTTAGTAGTTTTGGTAACTTTTGCAAGAAATTTTAGCAATTTAGCAGTTCCTTATTTAAGCAAGCTACCTGTGCAAGTCTCCTCCTTTGCAAAGAAACCTATGAAAAGGAAACTATCATAAGTAAATCTTAAGCTAGCAAACAAAATCAAACTTTATCTTAACAAATTTGCTATCTTATCCTAATCTAGGAAAGAGATAAAATAGCAAAATTCCAAAGTTAACCAGATTAGTTCAAAGTCCATCAAAGATAAAGAAGTCTATCAAAGATAAAGTCTAAGTTAGTGAGAAAATCAAAACTTTATCTAAAAAAATTAGAAATCCTAAATTTTCCAATTAAGAGTTGAGATATAGTTCGAGTTTTCAAAAAATATTCGATGATCAGAAACCCAATCTTATCCAATTCAATTTCTAGATTTTAAAACTCTAATTAATATAAACAACTTAAAGGATAGAATTTAAAAATTCTAACTAATCTAAGTTAAGAGATCAGAGTTTAGTGAACTAATCTAAACACTTGAACAAAATCCAGAAAAAAAATTATTTTTTTTATTATCTAATAAGAAAACCCTAAGAATTTAAAACAAATCTAGTCAAAATCAAAATTAACAAGTTCATTAGTTTGTTATTTTACTTACTAAAATTTGGAATTAAAAGAAATCTAAACAAAATTGTTTTTATTAATTTAAAATCCCAAAAAATCAATAAAATAATTTAAAAATAAAAAATTTGAAAATTTTTCTTTTTCAATAAGAAAAGAAAACTAAATAAAAACTAATAATGCAAAACACATTTATATGGTGATACAAACTAATGTAACCAATGTATGCTAATGAATCTAAATATGACTAAAATACTATAAAAAATCAGATTTTAATAAAAAAAATTTAGAATTGGCTCCTTGGCAACAACTTCAAATTTTTTATATGACATTTTGATTCAATCTGTTTAAAACTGCAAGTACACAGCTATCTTGTTGAGAAAGACAAATACAATTCGGACCCACAGGGAGCACTTTTGAGTTTTTATTAAAAATCTGAAATTTTCTTTCAAAAATAACACTAGACCAAAGATGAATGAGATGTGAATGAAAAATTAAGATAAAGCTACTATGCAAAAAATTAATGAAAATGATGATTGAAATTGATCAGAATACCGTGAATTCATTAAATAAACTAATCCATCAATGCATGCAATTAATAAAATAGAATTTCTCAAAAATACTTCAGATCAGAAACAAGTTAATGTTTCTAATCTGGATGATTTCTATCACTAAGCACAAGTTTGTCATAATTTATCTGGGAAAAAAAAACCTTCTTCTCCTCATAAAATCATGAATTTATGTAAACATCACATATCATTCAAATATAGATTATCAGAAAAGTTAATCTAAGCATAACCTTGTTGGATTATCTTGAAAAGAATAATGCAAGTAAGGATGGTGGACCCCATTTTGATCTTCAATGTACTTCACTTGAGGAGAAATAGACCCCACCCAAAGGTATATAACATGGAGAAAGTTTCCACTCCTTTTTGCAATGCTGCCTAAAAATATACAACAAACTTTCCAAGGCCATAACTTTGTTATTTTAACTTTGATTGAGAGTTATGATCATTTTATTCAATGCTGTCCAAAGAAAAATGGGATTGACTTTCATTTTTAAATTCCTTTTCTTTGACTTTCCTTTTATTGAATTCTCTCCACCTTAGCTTTCTTTCTTTTATTCAAATTTGAATTCTTTCAACAATTGGAGAGTGAGACCCCCATTTGAACATCCAAGCATATATGCACATGCGTGTGGAGTTCTCATAAAGCCAATCTTCCAAATTTCTTGCATTTTCTCTTTTCTCTTTTTTTTTTCCTTCTCTTCCTTCAAAATTATTTTCTTTGCCTCATGCCAATGTTATGGGGACCCATTTCATCAATTTTAGTTGGAAACGTTCAAGAGGCTAGATTGGATTTATTGCATAGTGTATTACACATGATTTGCTTCAACAGAGAAAAGATAGACCTTGGTGTTTGAATTATTTGCATTGGAGTGAAGTGTGTCCCACATCTTCCTGCACATTCTAAGCAAATCCATAAAATACTAAAAAACCTACATTGATATAAAACCCATCCGAACATAATTTCACTCCAACTGGGACTCTTCAGAGAAAAATTACAAATTTCTAAATTAATATAGAAAGTATGTGAAAAATATGAAAATTCAAGCTCTTAGGTGAAAATACATAAAATGATGAAATTTGATGAATAATGATACAATTTACCTAATTAAATCCTTAATCTATCCTAAAATGATGCATAAATGTGCAAATTCAGTAACTTAACATCACCCATTAATTCAAATCCTATAAATAGACATGGGAGTGTGGTTGTAGAGCATCTCCATACTCATAACCAAAAGATTAGATCTAAACCATCCATCACCATCTTCTGCATCAAGGTTGCCCATCCTTGCTCTTGGATTGTGAAGAGTAAACTGACGTGATTGGTCTCTAGTAGATAGTCTTAGATTTCTACGTCTACTGCTTAATCTAAGCCAAAGATGCCCTAATCCCATTTGTAGCAGCTGCGTGATCCTAGATCTCTGCTTCTGTAACAATTATAGCATTTAGTGGCTTTGGTGTCTAACAGAAAGGTTAGCCCTTAGAAGTTCCAATTCCAATTTAATGAAACTAATGTGTTATCTTCAAACTTAGATATTGTCCTGTATCATGTGCTTAGGTTGGCCAATTCTATGACTAATGCTTACCAAACTAGGGGTTCATATAAGTGTTTCTTGGGTGGGTGTTGTTAAATTAGTTTCCTATGAGTAAGTACATTGCTCTTATATTCTTTCTTTTTAGAGTTATTCTTTTATTTTTTTTCTCTCCCCTTTGTATCCCATCCTTCTTTTAATGAAGTTTTTGTTGCCAATAAAAAAATGAGTGTGTCTATGAAAAAAATAAAAAAAAAACTATCATAGTAGTATTATTAGGACTTGAAATTTTAAAATATAATAATAATTATTATAAATTTATCATAGATTTACAATTTTTTTTTATATTGGTTGATGGCCTAATAAAGAGAAGGGGTAGGACGAAGATGATGAATATGTTTTTTACCCAGCTTACAGGGGCTAGGCCCTAACCTTTTGGTGAGGGAAGTAGACCTCGGATGAAGTAAGAGAGCCATCGGATGACTGAAGAAAACCTCCGGTGAAGTAGGACAACCCTCAAGTGAGGAAAGGTGACTGTCCAACTTTGAACTTTAAGCAACCAAGTAATAACTGACACCTTTTACCACTGGGGTAAGATTGATATTTAGAAGTATAACCTATCAAAGGGTTTGATTTGGATAAATCGCAATGGAGAAACTAAATTTATGAAGCCAACCCAAACATTATTAGGGCAAGTGTTTGATGATGATAATGGTGAATTAAAATTCTATTGCCATTAATGTTTAGAAATTAGAAAAAAATATTAATAAATTATGTGAAATTTTATAGATAGTAAAAATCTAATTAAAATTTAACATGAAATGGTCGAAATTGAAAAGAAAAGGTATTCGTTATGCATTCAAAAGTCATTATCATCAAAGCCTTGTCCCAACTCTCTTGGGTGGGCTACATGAATTATGTTTCTCCATTTTGACCTATCATGAGCTAAATCCTCATATAAGTTATATTTTTTCAAATCTGATTTTACTACCAATGCTAGCCATGTCTTCTTCCACTTACTCTTTCCCCTTAGTGAGCCATCAACCTACACAAACGTTTTTACCGATGCCATTATCGGTCTTTATGTTTTTAAAAGTATGCATGGAAAATAAAAAAAGGAAAAGTAAAATTTGTAACTTGAAGCAACAATAGCTTTTCAAAATCTAAAAGTAAAAAAGAAATAATTAATACTTATAATAAAATTGAAAAATGGACCTTGCTGGGGGCATTAATGCAGCGGTCATTTTGATTGGATATCTTTTTTATTTTCACTTATTTTCTTCGGTACAAAGGATCCGAAGATCCTTTGTAAGATGGTAGGAAAGCCGGAACCATTTCTTCTGCAAGCAGCCTTGCCAAAATCTCCCCATGATAGCCACGTGGGAGTCCTATGGTGATAGTATCTTATAATTTCTCACACAAATTAACTTGCAAAGCCTAAGAGGTCATACATATATGACACAAATGGGTAGATGAGGCATAGAGACATCCTTTACATTCAATACTAATGTCACCATAACATGACATTGCTTCTGAAAAAAATTGTAACTTTTTATTTATATGTTACAAATGTGAGATTTGGGCTTGTGCCAAGGTGGCAGATCCAGTTGAAATCCGGTGTGCCCATTACCTGCCAAGCTTCAGGGGACTCCACAAGTCCCACATTGGAAATAGTCATGTTCTGACCCTAGGCTTGTAAGTCAAACCTTGTGTTAACTCAACATGATACGTTTTAAAGCCATGCGGCCTCGGATCCCATAAGAATTCCAAAGTTAAGCATGCTCATGTAGGAGCAATACTAAGATGGATGACCTCTTAGGAGGCGCCCGGCACACGTGGGTCAAAGTAAACAATATCATACTGAGTTGGGCAGAGCTGTGACAATTAGTATCGGATTGGCAAATTCAGTTGAAATCCAATGTGCTCGTCACCCACCAAAAAACACTAGGATACAAAGGACTCCACAAGTGCAAGGTCTAAACCCGAGTTAATCACAATTAACTATAATTAATCTTATTTTACTTTAATTAATATTTAATTAAGCTAATTTGATCCAAATTCCATGGATTTGGATTATGGATAGGTAGTCGAGTTGAGTTCAAACATTACTTAGATAGTTAAGGACTTTTCATAACTTAAATTTTTATGGTTTTACATCATATTGACATTATTTTAATTGCATCATGTATATTTTATTGTGTGGGTCATTTTTCATAATTGGCCCTACATAATTTGGATCCATCTTGGGCTAACTAAGGTCACTTTGACTCCAATTATAGGTTTCATAAAACAAGGGGGACTTTCTTGTAATTCCCAAAACCTAAATTAAAAGAGCCACAAACCCATTCGATCTTTCCCCTTCTGTCCTCAACTTGCTAGAGCTACTTCCTTTTCCTTCTTCTACCTTACCTTCTCTCTCTCTCTCTCTCTCTCTCTCATATGCCTTTAAGCATCTAGAGGTCTTGTATGAAAGAGCCAAGGCTCTCATCTTCAACCTCATCACTCTCTTGTGTTTCTTTACCTTTGGAATTCAAGATTCCATCTCCTTCCTTGATCTATAGAAATTCTAAGCTAAATACCATCGCCATTTCAATTCCTTGAGCCTAAATGAGTCAAGGAGACTCATCTCTAATGCATGCTTCTCATCTCCTTTTTTACCATGCATTCTTCATGTACGTTTTGCAAAAATTGGATTTTTTTTTATCCATTGAATCTAATGAGGTTTTGGATTTGAGTAAAGCACTGAACAAGGCAAGTATAAGTGGATATGAATGCTACATGGATATTTATTTTACTAATTCTTATCAAATTCTATATATTATGCCATCTACAGCTCTCTTCTTCTTCTTGATTCATAAATG
Organism: Sextonia rubra; assembly: GCA_037013555.1. NCBI lineage: Eukaryota > Viridiplantae > Streptophyta > Magnoliopsida > Laurales > Lauraceae > Sextonia > Sextonia rubra. The sequence continues at coordinate 80,831,242 of JASUAD010000001.1, forward strand.
ATGAAATTATTATGGATGGGTTAATGAATGTTGGATTGCATTCTTGAGTATAAGAAATGTCATGACCCAAGCCCAAGAATCCTTTGGTTAGGGTTAATCCTAAGGCGTGACACACATACTCCCATGTAATTCACACTTGGACTAAAGTTTAAGTGGAATTACAGAAGGGATATTCACATATTTACACATGTGAGGTACCATAAATAGACATTTGTCCAAGTATTTAACACATGGAAGCCTGTCAATATCGCTTGGAAAATTCTCTTTTCCTTCAACAGTTAAACATTTCCAATGTATTAATTCATGAAAACAGCACACACTAAGATACTCATAAAAAGGGGGAAAATATCTACATGATACATACAATATGAATTTGTACAAGGTTGTTATAACATTTCTATACAGTAAAGAATAAAGTTGATGGACAATAACAAAATATACATTTTCCCAAAAATATGGGGGTTCATGAACTATGCATGGAAAAACTAATGCAACATATCATGAAACCCTAACACATCCAAAAACCCAAAATAAAAAGGCCAAAAGATGTTCGTGCCATGCTCCGTAAGAGGGATCATTCAAATTGCTTCTGTTGTCCACTCATCAAGGCCTAAAGGGACCTCGTAGGCCTCCTCCTGAGCCTCCTTGATCTTCGCAAGATCAAGACTGAGATCTGAGTTTGTAACACCATTAGACAAAGTATGAATAAGACCATTCAGGAAAGTATAAGCATAATTAAGGTAACACACTTTGTATCTAAAAGAATCATTAACAGTTGATCATGGAAGTTAATTTAGCATACTAGGCATGTTGTGCATTAAATAAAGCATGGTATGAGAATCAATTAAAAGAAATACTACACTATTTGGCTACTACATTTACTATATCCTCCTAATAGGGTTTATTGTATTGCGTACACCAACGCCCCAACCAAAGGTACGATTAGGTCCCTATGTTCATAGAGTCCAAAAGCTCCAAAGGCACACTAGCACCATATCAATCTACTACACCAAAGTCAACCCCACCGAATATCATAAAGTTAAAGCTGAGTAGAGCCAGACCATTTCGAGTCATATAATTGAAATTGAGTAATTCATGAAATTCATTGCATTGTAAATTATTCATTAGATGTTCAATTCATACTTAATCAATTCAATATTAACACTAGAAAAGCTGTATATCATGAAACATTTAATTAGCATCAATTCAATATAACCATTTCAAACCATTTCAACAATAGAGAGAAACAACAATGATTCAATATGTTACAATTCAAATTAGTAAAATCAAGGTGATTTATGAGCCAATCCTAATATAGTTATTCATTGCTTCTAACCGTATATGATGATTTAGTTTTAAGTTATCTGATATAAAGTTGTCTTTGTTTGATATTACATTGTGTAAGGAAGAGTGTACCAAAGTCCCTGTCATGCCCCCCCCGATCCTGGGAATTGGGGTTAGGATGGCCCCATGGGGTGTACATACGTAATCCTGTAGTAATCTGTGCATGTAAACATACACACACAAATCACTACAAAGGAGATTGCACAGGAACGTGTAGAGAAGTTTCTCCAACACGTAATTTACATTTAATAGTAAGCGGAAGCCTGTGTAATACATCTGTAATGATCATAAGCAATAAGAATGGAATTATCATAAAATTCATAAATAAGTCTATACTTAACCATTCTCGTTTACATGATAACAATTATCTAAGCATAAGAAAAATCCTAAAGTGTAAACAGGCCTATCCAATCTTAAACACTCAACAAGTATTCCGTTGTCGCTCTTCATACGATGACTAACAAAAGGCGTCATCTACATTACACTCATCTAGTCCCTGAGGTTCAGTACCTGTAACACCGAGGGTAGCACTGTTAATATAACGGTTAAACAAGTATATAGAGATACATAAGACCATCATGCCGTATCAAATGAATTAAGAATATATATATTGATTAAAAGAAGGCAAAAATCGTACACTAGGCATATTGTGCATGAGTAAGCATGTGTAACGAATCATAAACAGAATATCACACGAACTAATTGGCAACCACGAGGCTATATTCTCCCAGGAGAGAGGATCTCACCTAGAGGGAGCGTACATATGCTAGGGGATCAGACTAGCTTATTGAGGAGTACCGACAACTCCTCTATGGACTACTACAACAGCGACATATCATACCCAAACTGGTCCCGTCGAACCTAATAAGGGCGTAAGCTAAGTGGTGCCGACTTAACGTATCAAGACCGACACAAGTTCATATTCTTTATACATCTCGGTTATACTTGTCATATCATACATACTAGGAGTTCAGTCTTGAGATTACATTCATTCATTCATTCGTATCTGATAATCAATTCATGCATACTTAATTGAGCTACATTATGTTGAGGGCATGGTCTCTTAACAATATGGATGCATTTAGATTGAGTAAGCATCGATGATAATTACTAGCCAACCCTATGCTAGATAATCCATGATCCCAAGGGCATTCAACACAATGTATTCATAAAACGTCCGGTGTCATTGTGTTACCAATCTTGGTGTTACATTGGGTATGCAAAGGACACCTCTTCTTATGCCAACACCCATGACGTGACATCGGGAATTCGTCTGGAAAATCGAAGGGGATGAGTGACAGCCATACTCTTGTCCACCTTTCATTTAATCACCATTAGGCTAATTTGGTTAGGAAATAGGTGTCATATCTAGAGCCCTACAAGGTCATTGGAAAACCCTAATACCCTAAGTTTACAGTACTTTGACGGCTTACCCGTATACATATTACGACTAAGCCAAGTGGCTCAGGTTTCCTTCTTAATTCAATGCGCATTTACGGCTTGGCCATATATTGACCTACAGCTTAGCTGTGTTAAGCTTATGGCTAGGATTATGGCTTGGGTACGGTGTGGCCGTAGCAGAGTTCACGGCGTAGCCGTGCGTAAGCTGTAGATAAATTATGGGTTTTGGGGCTCTCTGGAAGGTTCACCGTAGAATAGCCTACGGCTTGGTCATGGGGTAGTTACGGCTTAGCCGTAGTTCATTCCACGGCTTAGCCGAGTGTTAACCGAAGTTTAATTTGGCTCTTTGGATTCTGAGCTGTAGAGACTTACGGCTTAGCCGTGGGTTTCACCGTAAGCTTCAGAATTTTTGAAACTGATTTTGCAACTTGGGTTCAAGTGCAGAACTCTATCATTTGAGTTCCAATGGGGGTTCTTTATGCTTCCAAACTCCATAATAGGTCTTAGATTGTTCAATATTATTAATATTACCTAATTATACTCATTATCACCTAATTCAACATCTATGTGTGCTTATTCAAGGGGAAATGAGCTGTAAGTTTGAACTTTGAATGATCAATCCAAGAATCAATCAATTTAAACATACATGCAGTACCATATATACTCCAATACTTGCCTTAACACAGTGCTTGACCCTACTCAACTCCTCCTTAGTGTGTGGTTAGGAAAAATCCTCAACAGAAGGTGAGTTCTCTACATAGAAGACATGCAATTGATGAATAAGGTGTAAAAATGCATGTATGTTGCATGATGGGGTGCCCTTTACTCCAACAACCCAAAAATGTGAAATGGGAGTAGATTCTTCACCTTAATGAGCTGTAGCTTGTAGGAGAATGTGCCTTTGAAGGAGAAAACACACAAGGGAAGACGAATAAGAGGAATAGAGGCTTTTTATCTTATATGCAAGCTTCAAATCTTGGTTCACCACCCTAAATGGAGGGGAAGATGAAGAAGGAAGTAGGAAAGGAGCAATTCCAGCAACTAGGAGAATATACAATGAAGAATGAACGTTGGAGTTCTTCTTTTATCTAAGATTTTCTTACTGTTTTCATGCAAGTCCCAGTTTTTGGAATATTTACTGTTTAGGTCACATGGCCTCAATTGGGCCAAAATGAGTTCGAATCAAATTGAGCCCAACATGAAAGTTGACCCACAAGATGAAATACACATGATGCAACTGATGAGATGTCCATATGATGCAAGAACAATTACAAAAAGGTCCTTGACTACCTAAGTAAAGTCTGAACCCCCAACTATCTATCCAACTGTGACCCACTAAAAGTTAAAAACAAGATAAATTAAGGCCAAAATATATCAATTAATAAGAAATCGAGCTTGCTTAATTTAAATTACAATTAAGTCGGGTCGAGACCTTACAGTCCCTTAAACCAACACCCATGAGGAGGTGCTTAAAAAATGAACAACATTACATGAATGAATCTCATCCCTCAAGACACTTAATGTTAAGTAATTTTTCATTGGGCCAAATGATTAGGTTAAAGAATTTAAGGAACTAAGGCCCTACATGATCTTTTGAAATATCCCTAATTTTTCCTATATCTTAGGGTCTTATGGCTTAGCCGTAGCCATGAAAAACCTACGACTTAACCTTGGTTTCTTTGAAGAATTGAATTCGCATCTACGGCTTAGCCATATGTGGCCTATGGCTTGGCCACAGCTTGGCCGTGAGGTTAGCCGTAGAAGAAGAGTTTCAACTTTGGATTTTCATCAGACTGTGGTGTTTGTACGTCTTAGCCATGGTATACTTACGGCTTAGCCATAAGCTTTAGAAATTCCGAAACTGCATATAGAATTCTCATCTTCACACATAATACAGGGATTCTGACTGCATATTTACAATTCATTTCAATGTAGTAATCCTTACTCAATTCTTCCATATAGCATTTGCAACTTCATCTTTCACCATTTACTTAAACAATTTATGCATTTGAACCAAGGATAAAAGGGGGCTGAAAAATCATAATTAGAGTTCAATAGATTTATAAGAATCACAACTACCAACATCCATTCAATAATAATCAGCTTATACTTGCCTTGATTTAGAATTCAAATCACTAATGCCTCTCTTGGCTCACTTGAGAAGAAGAACTCACTATTCTTGGCCCTAAAATGACATGCATGTAGGAAAAAATATGGAGATAATGAGTGCATGCTTGATATATAAGTCTCCTTGGGTCCATTAAACCAAAAAACTATAAATGGGTTAGAGATCTTACCTAAACAACAATTAGAGAGCTGTAGGGAGAAATGTCAACCTCCATATTTGATTCCAATAGGCTAGGAGGGTAGAATAGGAGGGTAGAACAGAGATAGAATGATGGAATGAAGGTCTTAGAATATGCATGCAAGATCATTCTTGCTCATAGTGACAAGGAAGAAGAAGAATGGGGAAGAACTTGATGTAGTTGCAAGAGAGGAAGAAAGAGAGGATCGGATGAAGTGGATTCTGTCTCTTTTAAGACCCAATTTTTGTGAGTTCTAATAAAAAAGTCCAGTTTCCAAGTTACAATTTTGGATTAAGCCAATCAACCCCTTAGGATATTATGAGCTGTATTCTAATACCTTGTGGGGCTTTAGAATTGATACCATCATCTTGAGTAAATTAGCTCAATGGTAAATAAATACTAAGAAGGAAGTGTGTAGAGCTATCATTCATTCCCTCTTAATTTTTTGGTCACTTTTCAACATCACGTCAAGGGTGTTGGCATAAGAAGTGGTGACCCCACTTACACAACATAGCACCAAGGTTTGGTAGCACATCGATACTGGATGTCTTTTGAATACACTGAATTGAATGATTAAGGAAGCATGGATTATGTTAGCTAGGATTGGCTGGTAAATATTCTTGTTAACATCTTAATTCAATTGTATTCATATTGTTAAGGTAAACCATGCCTTCAACATGATTAAATCGTGTATCCATTCTTTCTGGGTGAGCCTTGAGGCAAGATTGGGCCAAAACTTCTTTTGAGTGCGAGCTCATGAGCCAAAAAAAAAAATCCAGGTTGAGAGAGTTCAGGCACGATTAGCTCAACTAAGTATGCATTATTCAATTGTTAGTAGGCATTATTAAATTGTCAATAAGTCCATTCATCTTCAAGTATATAAATTGTATACGATCTCAAGACTGATATTCTTTCTGTATAAGTATAAGATGATTGTTACGTATGTTAAGTAAGTCAGAAAGTTATGAATCCCGGTTGGTCTTCGTATATTGAGTCTGTACCACTTAGCTTGTACCCATAGGAGGTTCGATGGGATTGAAGTAGGGTGTTCCATTTGTCACCTATGACAGTAGTTATGTGAAGAGTTGGTTGGCAGTTTTTGCATAGCTAGACGGATCTTTGGTCAAACCACTAGTGGTTTTCCACCATATGATACATGCTCTCATTTGAGAGAATATAATCTTATGGATGCCAACTAGTACGTTATGATATTTTTATTTCAAATTCCTTACTCATGTTTATTCTTTGCACAACATGCCAAGTTTCCGCAAATGCTCTTTTTTAATCAATATGTCTTAAATTCAATTGATACAACATATTAGTCTTATATGCACTTATATTTGCTAAACCATCGTATTTAATAGTACTATCATTGGTGTTACAGGTATAAAACCCATTGCCGATCAGGCAGTCTATGCACCTCCAGAGAATACCACAACAATACCTTATGGAGTAGATGAGCGGAATGAGGATGCCATCTTCTACTAGTCATCCTATGTAGTGTGTTATAGAGGTTATTTTTGGATTTACTTAGGATGTAGTCTTGTGTTGGCTTGTGTATACATCATGCCATCATTTTCATGCATGTTTTTGATGCCATTGATTGTTGGGCATGTTATCTTGGATTTGTATATATTTATATGACTTTTGTTCATCATGTAGATGCACTGATAAATACTCCACACTTGTGCATGCATCCTGTCAGTATAGGCATAGTATTTTTGTATACAGGGACTTTATCATAAGAAATACATATTTACATGGATGGGTTTTAATTAAGATATTTCTATTACTTGAATGAATGGATGGATGTTATTTGTATCTATGACTATTACAGGTGTATTTCACAAGTTTTCGATTCATTTTAAAATAATTGACACGTGTTTATGGTTATTCTTCATACGTTCCTGTGGAATCACCCTTGTGGTAGTTCATATGTGTTTTAACATGGCACGAATTACCACGGATTACATGTGCCGCGCCTTGGGATCCACCCTAATCCCCAAATCTCGTGCTCAGGGCATGACAATAAGTCCCATATCAAAAATAGCCATGTCCTAACCCTGAGGAATTGTTTGTTCTTAAGAGTTCTAAGAATACATGCCGGAGTGGATTTTGAATTATAGAATTCTCTAACTATTCTCCTTCAAATGAAATTCAAAACGCTTTAAGTGCAGTCTAATATTCAGAAAATTGAAATTTCGAGAATTCAAAAGATTAAAGTAACATTCTAGGTAGATCAGTTTTTAGAATTCTAGCAACCAAATGCAAGATTTTGAAATGCTCAAAGGACATTATCTAAAAACCTACAATGTAAATCCCTTGTACCTACGATTCTTATCAGAAATACTACCACACAAATTGCTTGTTTGGAGGCATTTTTGAGGAGAATTATGGGTTTTGTTTTTTTTTTTTTTTTATACTGGTGTCAAATCACGTGTTGACAACATTTGAAATTTTTTATTTGGATGTTAAAATTATTAAAATCAACCTCCTAAAAGATCAATTTAAGCCTCCGAAATCATTGAAATTTCAGTTTTCTAGCTACTGAACTGAATTTGAGTATTTGGAGAACCCCCTTTTATTTTTTGTAAAGAAAAAATTTGAAGGACCACTTAGGGACAATATTTTTGAGAATTCATAAATCTTTGAGCAAGAATTCTTAAAATCTTGTTAAACAAACAGGCCCTTATTGCACTAATAGCTAGGTATACCCTTCTCATCATTCTCTCAAATCAGGTTTCCATTGAAGGAGAGATTATGCGGTTATTTTTTTTTCTCAATTTAATCAGCTCTAAAAATACCTTTCTTAAAATTTCTAAGAACTTTTTTCTTAAATTCAATTACATGATACAAAGGAATCGACATGAAAAACAAAAGGCAAAATAAATAAATAAGTAATTTTCATTCCTAATTGTGTACCTTTGACCTGAAAATACATTATCATGTCTAGATTTCAAGCATAACTAGGAAAGGGGTAAATCACAAGAACATGAAAGAAGATGAAGTAGTGTTAAGAGCAAGTGGCACCCATAAAAAAAAGTGACGTTTTCAGGTTGGGAAAGGGTCAGATGTGGTGGGGGCCTTGAAACCGACCCACCCCAATGATTGTCGACCATCACAAGACAGCAATTGTCCAAGTCCCAATCATTGTTGGGGCTTTAGCCGATTTCAGGCAAAAGGTGGGGCCCGCCATGACAAAGATTGGGAATCATATGCCACCTTCAGGGACCATCGCTAACAGCTGTCCATAGCAATCGCAGTGGACTTTTTTTGTTTGTGAGTCCATGCCCTTCATGGGGCACCAAATAGTTGTCACAGGCAGTAGCACATTTCCCTGCATTTCATTCCAATTTCAGTCACTGAAAAGCTCTCCCTTTCTCATTATCTTCCCACGGACAAACGCCTCTCTCTCTCTCTCTCTCTCTCTCTCTCTCTCTCCTTCTCTTTTCAGGGGAGAGAAGTATATTGCATTCCAACTAGTGACCTAAAAAATTAATGTTCTTTCTATGGAGAAATTTTAATTTATCTTTTAATATCTTTTATAAAAAATGTCTTGCACCAAACAATGAGATGAATTGTATAAAATTTAGAAAAGTTTTTTCTCTATTATAAGTCTTCTCGTAACACAAATACAGCATTATACTTTTCATGAGTGAATCTAAAAGTCCAATACGATCCCTACTTATTGAAAATCCAAAACTCTTTAAAATGAACACTCTTCTCTTTTGTAGGTGTCCTTAAATTTTATTTTAATAAGAGTTAGTCGGCTTCAAATCTAAAAGGTTTTTAGGGGGGGGGGGGGGGGCTTTTAGAATAGATTAACTGATTAACTCAATCAATTTCAACAATATGTTTACAAATAAACAACAACGCATCGTAAATAAATCAAATAGATGCCCACACCACAAGAAGACATGATGTTTACATAAAAATCCAAACCTCGAAAAAAACCACAACAAAAAATCAAGTACAATGAATCATACCATAGTTAAAAGAAAAATACTCGCAACCCTTATTTAATTCTTGTGCAACCTAAGAACTTGTAATTCTTATTGCATAACACCATGCTATAACAACTCCCTGCCATCCTTTGTTATAGATCTAAGCACCTAGAATCCTTCTAGATGGTACTTGATTCCTCAGAACAATCTTCTATGCTTAAAAGATGATCTTCTACAAAGAGATATAGATGACAATGATCTCTAGAGCGAAGTTTCAATCATTCAACTTTCAAATGAAAAACTCTAGAGAAGATGATCTTCAATAAGTAATTCTACTTGGAACAATAAGAACTATGTTCCATACCTTAGCATTAAAAGAGAACCCCTTATATATCCTCAAATTCATGCCTCATAAGTGTATTCCAAGTTGGAAAGGAATCCAACACCAAACAGGAAAGTTTCACTAAAATAGGAATTAAAAATTCGCAAGCCAGTGGAGTTTTTGCACAGGTCCTATCGATCGGTTAGTGGTTTAATCGATCAAATTGGGCCACTGCCTTTAATCCAATAGATCGGATTTTGCTCAATCGATCAGGCAAAAGTCTTCAATTTTTTAAATTTTCTTCGTTTCAACTCTTTTGAGACTATATTGCCTCTTCAAACTCCAATTCTAAAAATAAATAGAAATACAACTTTGATAAAAACTTGAGTTTTGCCCAATCCATGAATTTATCCAACATATAAAATTTCTTTCAAAATCACATTATTATTCATAGGTTCAATCTCTTTAGTGAAACCAACTCCCATTGGGAGTAGAGTTTTCGAACATGCCAAGGAATGCATTTGATGGCTCAAAATTTTATTTTTCTTCACATTGGTGACCCCAATGGCTAACACACGCATCCATATGTATACACCCATGTCCTAGCTTGGAATGATCATTTAAGGGCTTGTTTGGATGTGAAGTAGAGTAAAATAGAGTAAAATAAATTCAAACTCAAGACAGATTAATATATAATGGGTTTATAATGACTTTTTATTTTTAGCTGTTTGATAAGGAATCGTTTTGACATTTTGTATAAAAAGTAGATGTTTTTGTAATTTAAAAGTTGCTTTTTTGACTTTTTTTGAAAAAAAATTTTAATTTAAATATTTAACTTTACTTTATTTACTTTACCTCATATCCAACACACCCTAAAATCTCAATCTGCGGCCTTGATGGTGATGTCCAAACTGTGGATCACGACTCAAACCTACAAATTTGCAAATCCAGACGTGTTGGCAGGAGTGGACGTGTGTGGCTGAAGCCCCCCACCCATGGATGAAAACGCTCAAAGTTCTTAAAGATATCCTTTCAAATTCTAAAAATTAATAAATACAGTTTACATTTCTCTCTTTCCTAATATTTATTTTACATAGCGCACCAAGTTAAACTTTTCCTCGGTATGCATCTGCCTGTAGGAATAACAAGGGCACCCGTGGATTGAAATGATTGGCCAAAGAAAGCAAATTATTATTTTAATCACTACCGACCATTTTGGCATGTTCAGATGTATCTGAGAGATGATCGCACATATTTCCTTTGAATGTGACAGGTGACTGGTTCCCCTAATCCCATGTACGATAAAAATCACATGCCCGATGGATACTTCACAAAAGCTCTCAAAGTGAAACTTTTTCTTTTTTGTCCTCAAATTCAAGGGTAGAGTAAGTCTCAGTTAGAAAAAGCCCACGATGTTGAGGACAGGGCCAAGGCTTGACTTACCCAGCCCAAGGGGCCTTGGACCAGCTCAGCCCTTTATTTATTAATATGAAAAATAAATAATATATATAATAAATATATAGGATTTTTTTTCAAAAAATTATAAACAACTTCTCTAATTAGAAATTAATAATAAAGTTAATATTTTGTCAAACAGTATAAGCAAATCTTAGGTAAGATTTTTTTTATGGCTATCCTTATACATCATAATATTGTACATTATATGTTTAATATTATGTTTTCTTTTGAGTAGTATGTTTGATTCTATGTTTACCTAATATGAACTCATTTCTCGTTGAAAAGAGAATTCATGTCCTCATTCATTAGATTGATTATAAAACCAATGTAAAATATTGAAGTTTGAGAATTTAGATGCATAGCCATTAACAACATTATTGAGTGGGATTGAGTTTTATCCATTAGCCATTGATTGATGCTAACTTTTTCATTACAAGAAAATACACCATCTGCGATGAAATTTAGTGACAACCAAAGTTGTTTGTCACTATAAATTACTTTTTGTGGGACAAACATAACAATTCGTCTCCCAATGCCATCCCTAATGAAATCTCGCCATTAGCCCAAATTTCCGCCAAAATTTGTTTTTAACGACAACTGGAATTTGCCACTAAAGGATATTTTTTATTTGGCAACAAACTCGTATTCGTCGCCAAATCTCCAAACTTTAATTGTTGGCACCAATATGGAAGTCGGGCGCCAAGGGGATAGTATTTGGGGACAAAGTAAGCGGTCATCCCCAAAAGAAAGCAATCGATATATAATTGAGACAGACAGTGGGCACGCCTCTGTTCTCAGCTTTCAATTTTTTTTCCCTAGGGTTTGGCTCTGCAACAACTGGGGAAGGGGATTCGCCTCTCTTCTTCTTTCTCTCTGTCATCGGCACGGTACCTGACCTCTCTTCCTCTTTCTTTCCTTTTCTACCTCTTCTTCTTCTTCTTCCTCTTTCTCTCTTTCTCTCTATCAACGGGGAGCTCCGCAACAACAACCAGAGGATAGAAAGGGGATTCGGCTTGATGATTGTGTCGGTGGTTGACAAGGAGGAAGAACCAATTTGAAGTTTCTTTTTTGATCAGTAGGCCTCATCTATGAATCGATTTTTTTATGAAGATATTTTTTTTTTGTAATTTCTTCAGAAGTGGGTGCTTTCCCAATATCCATGTTTTTATGATGTATTTCTCGTCTTTAGTAGGATTTTCTCTTTATTTATTTTATACCGGGTGAATTATTTTTCTTTTTTGTTATTGTTTGGGTTATTGTTATTGTTGAGCATTGTGTGTGTGTGTGTGTTTTTTTTTTTTTTTTTGCTATTAATCCGATCTTGTTAAGTTGTTAGATTCTTAACAAAATTAATGAGAAAATGTCTGTATAAGAACCACCCATAGTCCAAATTGATTATAAAACTCCAATGCATGCCAAATTCTTACCAAAATAGGATCACCCAGATTACAAACCGATGATGCATGCCAAGTTAATGAGAAAATGCCAAAGAGAAAGCAAAAGAAAAATATGACCCCAAAAGTGTACAGATGGAGAAGAAACATATGATGGTGCATGTCTTTAGATGAGATTGTCTTGTAGACAGGTGGCCATTCTTTTCATTTTCATTTTTTGTTCTCATTTTAAGAAAAATTTGCCTAAGGTGTTCTTTCGTCAATCTTATTTATATGCATTGTGATGGAATAAACCCAAATCCATATTTTATTTACTTATATTCTTACACAGACCATATCCTTCACGCTCACACCTTAGGTGAGAAATTGAGCAGAATGAAAGAAACAGAGAAGAAGGCCAAGCATGAATAAGGCTAGGATTTGGTAGGAGGAGGTCAAGAATAGCATGATCTCAAGCGAAGAATTTTCATTTTTCAATTGACCAAGAGAAATCCAGGTGTGAAAACTCTCTCATCTCTTCACTACCCAACTCTTTTACTTCCACCCATCTCTACACAATGCACAACCTGTAACAGCCAACACTCAATATGAAATTGATTGTAAATTGATTCATTGTATCACACCCACACCCACACCCACCTTGCTTCTTGCTATCACGCTGAGTGCCTCCTCCTACCGAATCTTCATGTTTCCAGATTGGTTAATGTTTCCAGATTGGCTAGTCCACTGACTGATGCTGGCTAGTCTAATTTGAAACTGATAGTGTTTTACTCTTTGGCATCCAACTTATTGTGCACTTAGCTGGATGTGAAACCAAATCCTTAGTGGAGTTGTCCTTTCACATGCAAAAGGTTTTGTTTGCAACCATTTAACTTAATGTGGCATAAATTTTATCTCTAGCAGATTCTTTGCATTATTTTTTTTTAAATGAATATCCAACCAATGTGTTGTTATGGTGAGAAATTGTTAGATCTCTTGTAGGTGTAAGCCAATGATAGTTCCTGTTGACCGGATTTTTGCAAGTGTCCAGCTCTCCAGTTCCTCTGTTATGGGGAGACTCACTGCAATAAATCTAGGAATGTTGCACTTTTTAAGTACTGTATGTGAACTTTGTGTGCATGAACTAGCTATAGCTATCCACAATAAATTAATAGATCCACTTGAACCCTTCAACAAATGATGGAAATGTTATTTTCTTGTATCCATACGGTCAAAAGCATTATGATGTGGTCTAAGGGCTTTCCAGCTTTTAAAGCATTTCAAAATTAGAAGAATTCCCTCTATTTCTCTAAAGTGGACAGATGATAAAATTTTATGCCAAACAATCTAATCTTCCAAATCTCTACAAAATTTAGACATTTAGAGAAATAGATGGTTGAAATAGAGATACCAAACATGCACTAGCTATGGTGCTTTTCCTGAACTCCCTTTGTGCAATACAAAAGAAAACATGAAGAAAGCTCTTAGGTTTGATTGGGCAGTAGTAATGATGGGGATGACTTTACCATTGCCCTGATTAATCAATGAACATTTTCATGACTGATATCATTATTCAATTAATCAGTTTTCTACTTGCCTCTTTAGGAATATAGAGAAAAGATGTAGAAATGTGACAGTGTTTGTCCATGTACCAATACTCTTTAATATTGCAAATCCACTTGACTATATTTTCAAAATGTGTGAACTCTCTAGAAATTTCAAAATGAGTTAGCATCATTAGAATCATTTTTTTAATGTATTGAGTTGAAGTTTGGATTTCGCTATAAAATGCCACTGAATTTTCTCACTATCCCAACAAGACAAGATTTGTCTTGTCATTTTTAATAGTTTGATGTACTGTTATTCCTTTGCTTTTTAGTATAAATTTGTTTTGAATGGGTTCCATCATATTTGTCTGATCTTCTTTGTATGGTGGATCGCCCATGAATAACTTTTCCAAATTATTGGATGGCCCATTTAGATGCAGTTGCTTCATATATGTGATGAAGAATTGGCTTCCATTTGTGGTAAGCCAATTAAAAAATCTATCTAGCATTCTATTATATAATGGAAAGGATACATATCTGTCAAACTAGACTGTTGGTGGTAGAGTAAAACCTTTGTTGTTGCTTGTGAGCTTTTGAGTAGTATATATGCAATGCTGGTAGAATCAACGAAGATCATATATATGAAGAATAATTTGAAACTCTTAGTTTGTTTACTAACATCAATATAGTATTTAACAAAAGCTCGCTTAATTAAAAGTTCAGATTTTTGCACAACTATCTTACAACTGAATTGATCTCTCAAATTGAGGATCAATAAAACTTCCTTCAAAGTATTCCTGTTCGCATTGCTCATGACGAGAAAGCTTTACTAGGAAGAACAACAAAGAAGAAAATTAAGGAAAGTAGGAATCCACCTTAGTAGTCAATGCTTAGAATTTAATCTAGATGGTGTGGCACAACTAATTGCGATTATGGACCACACAGTTTCCTCATGTGCATGCCAACCAATTGCAAGAATAGTTCCTAGTTTTTGTGTTCTCCTATGCGATTACTATGATTTTTTCATCATTACTGCAATCTTTTTATAGGTAAAAAAGTGGTTGAGCCATTAAAAATATCACAGTAATCCCAACCCATTTAATTTGTTTCAAGTTTCAAGTTTCTTTTGAAATGATCTAATGAACATTTTGATTGAGAAACCTACTGCTGATCTAACATTGAGTATGTCTATATGGGCAGTATCTATTTGAAGTGTCATGTGTTGGCTTGTATTTTAGGCTTGTAATGCATTCAAGTTTACTTGTGGGCAGCTCTGCACTTAACAAGGACTGTTAATTATAGGAAAAGGTATGTGGTTTAGTTAATAAACTGCAATCCACTTTATCTTTTATTTTATTTTATTTTAGTGTGATATATTACAATGATAAGGAAGAATTTATTTTATCATTTTATCTCTACATGATAACAATTGACTGCATGGATGACAGCTACTAACACTTTCTCTGACTTTGTCTTGCTTTTTGATCTTTATTTAGATAGTAAAAATTATTACAAACATTACAAATTAACATGATAGATGTTTCATGACTGCTGCTCTGATTATGGAGAACTTAATGTAGAAATCTCTCAATCATTGCATGCTTTTAATTCTAGAAAAATTAATATAGTGCTCTTGATAATGGAGAAGCTCTCAATTATTATATGTGAGCAGTATAGGATTTGATTTTGTAATTGAGCTCCAATTTAGCAATTAATTGAGAAATTGAGCCTTAGTCTTGATTTTGAATTGGAGAGAAGTTTTAGGAATTTATCTTTATCTAAATTTCTAATGATGCAAATATCTTCTCTTAAACTATTAATCAGTTTATGAAAAAACCTATTCTTACCTAAACTTCTAATAAAGGAAAAAATTTTTCTTAAATTATTAATCATTTTATGAAAGTGGAGTATGACATCATATATCTACAGTCTAAGGTCGTATCCGGCCTAGCCCGCTTTAGCCCGGGCTTGGAGTTTAAGTTTGAGTACTTGGGCCAGTCTTCGATTATTTATCTTAAACTATTAATCATTTTATGAAAATAGAGTATGACATCATACATCTACTGTCTGAGGCCATATCTGACCTAGCCTGCTTTAGCTCGGGCTTAGAGATTGAATACTTGGGCCAGTCTTGGATTATTTAGCTGGGCCCATTTAATAGACCGACCATGCTTGGATATAATTTTGACTAAATATTATTTATTATTTTTATAATTTTTAATATTATAAATTATATATTGCCTTTTTCTTTTTTTGCTTGGCTTGCTCACTGGCCGGCAGGGAGGAGATTTAAAGTACCGACTAGATCGATCTCTAGTGGGTGGAATGGGAAATGGGATGCTTACCACCAGGCCATCCCTCAAGTCCCTATTGCCTATTTTGAATTGGAGAAAAATTTTAGAAATGTATCTTTATCTAAACTTATAATGATGCAAATCTCTTATCTTAAATTATTAATTAGTTTATAAAAGAATCTATTCTCATCTAAAATTCTAATATTGCAAATTCTTATCTTAAATTATTAATAATTTTAAGAAAGTAGAACCTGACATGATACATTTATGGCCTGAGTCAGTATTCGGCCCAACTCGCTTTAGCCCGGGTTTAAAGTACTTGGGTTGGTCTTAGACTATTTAGCTAGGCCCATATAATAGACAGGTTGTGCCTTGATATGAATTAAATATTATTTAATATTTTTCTAATTTTTAATATTAGAAATTAGTTATTGCCCGTAATAAGTGCGGGCATGGTTTGCTAGTTGATATATAATGGTAGAAATTCGTAATGAATGGAAGATAATTCACAACCTTACATAAAGTAAGTTTACTTTATTGTTTGATATATAATTAATTTGCTTTTTTTTTGGTTTTTACTTTGTTCACAAATTGACGACGGAGCAAGTATGAACTATGTTGTTGAGGGTTTTTTTTTCTTTTTGTTATTATTTGAATAGATATCCAAATTACTGTTTGGACATTTGTTATGTAATATTTTTTATATTTGGATGGATGCTTGGAAGGATATTTGGATGAATGTATTATTTTTATTTTGTGATGATGTGAATGCAAATTGTTATGATGTGAATGAGAATTGTTGTCACTAATTGTCTATTTTTAGCAACGAATTCCACCTCCGTTAAATGGTCAACCACGTTCTTTAAATGCGTAATGACCACCATAGGGCAACAAACAAATTTGTGCCTAAAGAATGGACATTTGGGGATATACCCTTCGCTGATTAACCATTTTTTGAGGATGAACAATTTTGTTCCTAAAGGTTGGACTTTTGGGGACAAACCCTCGCTGATTATCTATTTTTGGCGACGAATACATTCATGCCTAAAGATTATATATTTGGCGACAAACACATAGGGCAACGAATGAATTCGTGCCTAATGGTTAGTTATTAGAGGACCTCAGGTAGGACATTTGCCGACAAACACCATAAGGCGATGAACAAAATTCATTCCTAAAGGTTTGACATTTGGGGACAAACATATATTCGTCGCTGAATATATTCCCAGATAGGGTTTCTGCGACAATGTGGGGACAAATATTTATTCGTGGCAAAATATTTTTGGCAACAAATTTTACTCATTAGGCGACGAATTGTATTCATCTCCAAAAACCTTTTTTCTTGTAGTGTTTCTATCTCTTTATTTCATAACTGTTGTTCCATTCAAGTGAACCTCGCATCTGGAACTAAAGTTTATGACTGTCAAATGATCTTTGGTAGTTCAAGTTTAATTGCTATGTTATAAAATCAAGGTGATATTCTAAAAATTTCAAGTTAGGGTTATTGCTAATTCGAGAATGGACTAATGTTTATTTGAATCACATACTAAAAATTTATTTGGAAAACTTCTAATGCTTATTTTAAATAAATTTAATTGAATCAAATAAGGATTGACTAACATGATCTGATCGTCCATATTATTGCTTTATTTAAAGAATGTAGTACATAAACTAACAAAATATGACACATCTAGCAAAACTTCAATTGCAATGCTCTTATTAATAACTTAATGACCAATAAAACTGCATAGATTGTTTAAACTATGTAGCTATTGTTAGTGTGCTAAGGTATTTAATAATGTCTTTTATGTCTTAATTTCATGTCATAATATTATCAAATTAATTTATTTCATTTAATATTAAATAAGATATTAAATTATATTTTTATATGAAGACAAAGTTAACTTATTTCGAGCATCTTTTGGAAGTTGCACAAAAATTGACATTTGCATTTCACTAGTTCACAGCTCAAGTAAAGGAGAGTTGGCATCATAGTAAAAAAAAAACATTATATATAATAATATTTTAAAAACTCATTTCTTTCAGCCCTAGCTAGGCTTGGACCTTTGAGGGCACAGTAAGGGCTTTGGTATTATCGGTCCTCCAAGGAATTTGAGGGCTTTGGCTTAACATAAGCCCATCCCGTATATACGAGATTAGGGTGAGGGCTTACCCCGGCTTAGCTTAGGCCCAACCCTTTGACAACCCTAACTATAGGCATGAATTGATTTATTTGTTAAACTAGTGGGGCCATGCACATGCGCAGCATGTAAAGTGTAGAGATGGAGCTAGTACTTCTTTTGGATGTGGATAGTTTACTTTTTCAATTTGAGATTATGAATTTCTCTAATTATTTGAGAATTGAGCTAAATTTTTTAATTGATTTGAGAAATTGAGCCAAATTCTCCAATTGATCATGTAAGAAATTGAGCCTTAAAGATTCCAATTTATTTACAACTCTCACATCTTTTAAGTTGATGATGGATGATGCATATCTCTTAAATTATCTTGAAGAGTCCAAATCCAAGTGGGAATTTTAATCAATAAAGGCAAGAAGAGATAAAAGTGGAGATAAAATTGGACGGTTTTACTTTGGGCTCATTCTCAATTTTATGGGCCCCAACCTTTTTAAAGTTCATATATAATATAACAGACAATTGCACGGCAGTTTCCTAATATAATTATTTCTGCGTCACATTCCTAATATAACTCTTACTATTATAAAAAGTGCTTAAAATATGGACAACTTAGAGATAAAGTGCAGATAAAATTCTATAGTAGCACGGCAGTTTCCTCATATGACACAAAATAAGAGTTCCTATTACAAAAGGAACTCTTACATTCGTGGTCTTTGCCCTGTTTTGATCATCTAACGCAAAGTATATATCAGTTCCTACAATATATATGGAAAAAAAAAAACTCATACTTCAAGTTTCGTGACCCGTCTTCCAAATATTTGCAAACTCTCAAAAGAAGATAACTCTCTATTATATATTACTAGCGCTTCAAGGCCTACGACTAAGCAGGGCATAGAAAAGAAATTAAATTTTATTAAAAAATTAATTATGAGTGTTTGGGGAATGCGAGAAAGAAAGAAAGAGAAAAAGAGTAAGAGGTTAACCAAATATAAAAGGAAAAGAGTGATAGGGAACCTGGTTTTTGATCTAAACATGATCTTTGAGATGTTGTTTGAAGCCCAGAGAAAAGAGAGACAATGGTGGTGAGGTGTGGAGATCAAGAGAGGTGGTAATGCCCCAATTCTCTTCTTCCTTCCTTTTTATTCTCTCTCTTTCTTTTTCTCTGTCATGGCCGACTACTTCTCCTTTCTTTTTTCTTTTTTCTTTTTTTTTCCTTTGTTCTTTCTTTTACTACTCTCAATTTTGTTTTTCGCTCTTTATTTTTCTCATGGTTGACTACTGTCCCTTTTCTTTTTCTTTTTTTTCTAATTTGAGATGGGGGATGATTGAGATGGGAAGAGTTGAAAATTTTGAAAAATCTAATCAAATTAGGTTGAATTTGGGTATGAATTGAATGGGTTGGCTAGGGTATTGGGTTTGGATGACTAAGATGGGCTTGATATTAGATCATGATAAGATAGTTGGCTATGGTGGGATTGGATGAATAAGATGGGGCTTGATGATAAGATGTTGAGGGAGAGAGAGGATTAGGTTGGATGAGATGGTGTTAGTACAAAGAGAAATTTTAAGAGATAGGAGAGAGATCCGTTGGGAAAAGTATTCATTAGAGATGATGAAAGTTGAAAATACTTTCTTAATATATCCATCTAGCCAAACTTGGAACTTTAATTAAAGATTTAAAAAGAGAACATCTGGCGTTGGGTGCAGTTTCTCAAATAATCCACACAATGAGCCCACATAATTGTCAAAAACTATTTAGAAATAGTGAAGCCCACCACGGCTCCCATCACCTGCCATTGTATATCGGCACTTACCGTTTGTTTAGAGGGTTGGATGGCTATTTCAGAATAAGTCCAATTATTTTTATACATTTTCCTTGGTATTTTATAGGCCCAACCGATTTGGAAAGTTAAAATAAACTAACCTTTTCCATAATAAATGGGATTATTCTCATTTTCCCTTCATATATATATATATATATATAATCTCTTAACAATCAATCATATAGTTATGATTGCTAAATTGATGGCCAGCAAAATAACCTATTCAAGATAGAGATTTTCAGATTTATTAAAATTTCTTTTAGCTTAAGTCTATTTTCTTTTTATTTCTTAAAGATTTTGTTTTTTGTATACCGAGATTTTTTAAAGTCTAATCCTGTGGGTTATTAATCCAATTGAAATTGCTAACATGAGCAAAGAGAGACTGTTTTAGATTTGGGTTGGGTTGGAAAGTCTAGTTAGGGACTCTCACCCCTGAACAAGACTTTGTGCAACTAGATCAAATATCATTTAGATCAAAGTTATTTATTTTGTGAAATCATCCTCTCTAACTCAATAGGTCCGAAAGAAACCAATGATCCTAGTCCATTGATCCAGATCTGATTCATTTACCTGGTCTAAATCTTAGATCAAAATTATTTATTTTATGAAATCATCTTCTCTAACTCAGTAGGTCCAAAAGAATCTAATGATCCTAGTCTATTGATCCATATCTAATTCATTTACCTGGTCTAAATCCTATCCGTTGAATTTAAACTAAAGCCCAAATCCCAAGTCTGGGCAAGATCAAGCCCATTAACACAACATCACATGATGCAGATGTGAGCTTTAACCTTGTCCTGGTTTCATTAAATCCACACAAATTGCCCACTTTATTTGTCCATTATCTTTAATAATGGACATCAAATAATAGACCCAAATAGCAAACATTTTTAATCATCGATTTTTCAAGCCCTTTAAATTGATGGCTAGGCCCCTTAGATTGATGGCTAGGGTTCCATTATCAAAGTGGGCCTCACTATGTAAGCTCACACTATTTTACTAATTACAACCACGGGTTGAGTCTCCTATTGGAATTTCTCTACTTCAAGGTCTAGTGCCAAAAGTTATCATAATAAAAATGAACAGTGATTGATTATGAACACAAGTGGCCCACTTAATTTGTCCATCATCTTTAATAATAGCCATCAAATAATAGACCCAAGTAGCAAAGAGTTCTAATCATACATTTTCAGGCCCTTTAAATTGATGGCTAGGCCCTTTAGATTGATGGTTGGGTGCCATGATCAAGGCGGGCTCACTATGTAAGCCTAGACAGTACGTCTTATTAATTAAAACCGTGGATGTAGTCTCTCATTGAAAAATTTTCACTTCAATGGTCTAGTGAAGCCTAACTGTTAATGGTTGAAATTTTAGGTGAGGGATAATAGGAGATGATTGTGTGGAGAGATTTTAGGTGTTCTGGAGAGAGATATTACGACTAACCTTTGAACCATGACAAATCAAATATGTTTGACCGGATCCAAGTGGATTTAATCTAAAATCTAGTCCCTTATTTGATGGATGGAGGGATGACCAATCCATCATCTTCTTGGGGCCACCCATGGCTGTGCCAAAACATGTGATCCAAGGGTGAATTTTGACTTAAATTGGGTAGGATGGATGCTTTATGGGTTTAATTCCTTTTCATCAACTCATTTGACTCTTCGTGCCCGTTTATAAATATTATGATGAAAATAAAATAAAAAAAGGAATAGCATTCAATTTTTTTTAAATGGAAAAATCCAAATCTAACAACACGATTTAGAGGGAAAATTATTGTTTAGTTTTCACCATTATTCCATGCATCCACTATTCTTTTTCAAAATGTTGCTTTGTCCAAAAAGAAAAAACAACACTAAATTGCCTTTTATTTTTGGTTTTTATAAAGAGGATTCCATTTTGTGAGAAGTAAAAATGCATCATTCCTCTCTCATGAAAATCAAAATCTATGGTGTGAAATCTTCTTGTTGCTCAAAAAGACCACAAATATCCGGTGGTAAATTAGCTGTGTCAAGTGATCTCAACGAAAATAGAGTTGATAAAAGATCAGCCATGCCCCTCTCATGAGAGAGAGAGAGAGAGAGAGAGAGAGAGAAGAGCGAGAGAGAACTCAATTTAAGGGATAATAAAGAATCATGTGTGATCAACTTACATGGCCGGTGAAAAATGTGATCACAACGTTGTTGGGTTTTGAATATTAATTTGATAAGAGAGATTGGTTAGAGAGAGATTTTAGAAAAATAAATAGGAAAGGGGTGGATAAGATATATAGTCTTTGAAATATATTAAAAAATATTCAAATTTAGTACTTTTTTGAAATATTATTAATAAAAAATAAATATATATATTCTTTAGCAAAAACCTCTTTGTAGTTAGCATCAAATCATTCTTTATTGTAATAAATCCATCAAAAGATATAAAGATAACAAAGTCAATAAAAATAATTCATGTAGTGAGAGGGGGAGAGTGGGCCATTGTCATATTTATTGACTACTAATTGAAGGGCTAGGAATTTCCTACCTGGGTGAGTTTAGGGAAAGCCTAATCTATCATAGGGGCACACTACCTCACTTGTCTAAATCAGAGAACAGTGCATCTCAATTCTATGAAAAATATGATCACAACGTTTGTTGGGTTTAGAAGATTAATTTGATAATCATGCATGTCACGTGTGGCACTACCGTGCTATGATCACAATGTTTGCTAGGTTTGGAAGAGTAATTTGATAAGTGAGATTGGTTAAAGAGAGATATTAGGAAAACATATATGAAAGGAGTGGATTGTGGATAAGATATATAATCTTGAAAATCTATAAGATATCATGCCTTTATTAAGTACATGCCATTGTTGGACTCCCGCGCTCTCTCACGAAAAGAGGTATTGTCATAATATATATAACTAGTGCTTCAGGGCCCATGCCCAATGCGGGCCTTGTTTAATAATTATATTATTTGTGTATAAAAATATTTAAATGATTTGTAAATTAATATTAACATAAAATTCATTACACAACCATAATTTTAATTATTTTTGTGCACACTTAAAAAATTAAATATCATATTAGTAAAACTAAATAAAAAAGAAAAATAATGAACCCGTAGAGTTTTATTATAATATTATTAAAAAAAGTTGGATCATTTTTCCTTAAATTTGTAAACTCAACTCAAGAGAAAAATATATTATATGGTAAAAAAATTTAAATGAAATAGTCTTATATATGAAGAATCATTCGGTCAATCAACTAACTCACTATAAAAAAAATTGATTAGTTGGAATTGAATAGATAAGAGAATGACCCATACCAAATGTAGCTCATTTGAAAATATATGTACTATATAAGTAAAATAAAAATATAGCCCAAACTACTGTAGTGAGGGCTTCGATGCTGGGCTCAGGCTAAGCCCATATATGATCATGCACTGCCAATGATTAGGCCATATTCGGTGATGCCAAGTTCAACAAAATTCAGGTAATACCTATTAAAAAGTAATTATATTTTAAAATAAAACCATTTAAATCAATTTTAAAAATATTATGTGGTAAAAGTATTATACCCATAGAATCTCATTAGAATATTAATAAAAAAAAAGTTAGATCATTTTTCCTTTAATCTAAAAGCCCAACTTAAGAGGAAAAGAAATATTATATAGTAAAAAAATAGATAGAATAGTGTAATGTACAAGAATCATTAGGTCAATCATCTCACTATGAAAAAAATTGATCAGTTGGAATTGAATAGAAAAGAAAATAGACCAACGTTCAATGCTGTCCATTTGATAAATATATGTAGGTAGGCGCCTTGCCTTTTCACTCCTGGCCACTGGGCCAACTTAGGAAAAAAAAAAGTAAAAAACTAAATCATAGCGAGTGTTAGGATGTGTAGAGAATTTTTAATAGGGGTTTTCATGGGCCAGGCTAAGCAGGGCCAACCTAAGGCATATTCAAGCCTGACCCAACTTTACAAGCATTGGCCTAGGCTTGACCCAAGCTTGACACGACCTATAAAATTCAAGCCTGAGTTCGCCATTTAATTAATTGGGTTGGCCAAATCATTAGAAAAAATTAAAAAATATTTATACATCAAAATAGAATAAGTGTAGTCGGATGTCATCTATAGAGAAAAATCGAGTAGTTTGGATCAAGTGGATTTTATTAGGATTTTAGGCACAAAAAACCTCATATTAAGAAAGATTTTAGGGAGAATTAAGAAATTAAGATTAGCAAGTAGTGCTCTAAGGAATGAGTGGTCTTAAATAAATTTAAATTTTAAATATATAAAGGTGATTACTCATAGGAAAAAGATAAAAAAACAAAAGATATAAAAAATTTGGAGATATGAATGAATAAAAGAAAGAACTTTAAAAACCTTATGGCCCAATGAAGGATAAAATCGGCTGATAAAATAAAAAAACATCTCAAGACCAATACATGGACCCATGCATTAAGAAATTTAATTCATGTGGGGCTTATATTTTATAAATCTTATCGGCTTATATTATATATTTTTTTAATGAGTATAGATCCATCTTGTCAGGCCCAACTTAACTCAAATCCACTGATATTGGGTTAGAAATTTGGAGGATCTAACTTGGGTTTCGTATGCATAGCTTTTTTACCATCTCTATCAATATCAAATAGGCAATCTACACCTACATGGATTATAAATTTAAATAAAGATCTTGAACAATACAATATTAGTTTTATTTTAAATCTATACCAAAGAATAGGCAAAGAATTAAAAATCTCAAATGAAAATTAAGGATCCCTTTAAACCTGAAATGAAGGAAGCGAAGATATATATTCATTTAGATATTACCAAATTGGATCCTTATATTGAAACTAAATTTTATGGGTTTGGATGTAGGTAAAGAAAGAAAAGAGTTTAATTTAGTTTTGTCTCATAGGTCTTTCAGATGTAAAGAGAGGTTTTAGGAAAATTGAGAGATTTTAGAAAGATAGTATGAATAGAGTTTAGCTAATATGAATAGAATTCTTAGATTGTGTTACGCGTCACCCTCTCACAAAGAAGGCTGTGCCACGTGTCGTTCTCACATGAAAGAAGGTATTATTATAATATAAAATAACTAGCAATGAAGGCCTGTGCTAAGTCTAGGCCCAAAATTGAAATATATTAAATTTTTAATTTTTTTGAAATATAATAAGAAAAAATAAGTGTAAAAGACAAGTATATTATTTATAATTCCTAGATTTTATTTTATGCATCAAAAATTATAATTGAGAAAAAATGAAGTAAAGATTATAAATAAAATTAAAATAGAAAGAGAAGTATATATGTAAACAAAAAGTGATTTGATATATTATAAACTTTAATCACTTCAAATGCACTTTTAAAAATTTGCCTTAAATTGAAAAAACATTTTAGCCCCTGATTTAAAGACACACATGCAACTATTTTATTGTTTGGCATAAGATAATAATTATTGATAAAAAAGAATGCTTTGTTCTTATTGATAAGAAAAAAATGCTTTCTTAAAATTATTAATGATAAGAAAATAAATTAAAAATAAATTTATTTTTTAGAAAAGATACCTGAGCTAAAGTTAGCCTAAAACTAAACTAGTTTATTCATAATGTTTAGATTGAAATACTAATGTTCCGTAGCTTTGCCAAAGGAATAAGAGATTTTTTTTAAAGAAAAGAATAATAATGACAATTATTGAAGATTTTATTAAATGAAAATAAAAATAATATTTTGAAAAAAATCCTAAGTGTGTGCGGACACATCCATGGTTTAAATTTGAGAAAATTATAAAGACAAAAAAAAAATCAAATTTGTACTAAAGATTAAAAAAAAGAATGACATCAATTATAAGCATATAAATATAGTTTGATGCATATATATATGAAAAGAAAAAGATGCAATCTTTGAAATCCATTCAACAGCACAAATAACAATAATAACTAAACCAGATATAGAAAAGTAATTACATACCTAGTAATGTTTGATTTGGAGTAGATCCAAACAACGTGTTAAGACATCCAAAACCATTGTAGTGCAAAAATAAATAATATAAATCATTTAGTGTATTTTTTATCCTCACCCCCAAAAGACCTTATAAAGATGTGATCCTAGGAAAAAATCAATAGAAATAGAAACAAAAGTCACATTACAGTGGATTAAAAAATAAGAATTCAAGAAAAAATTTATAAATGAAACCGATTATGTTAGACATAAAATATCATAAATGTATAAAATTGAATCAAATTGAAATACAAAAGAAGCAACTCCTTATAAACCAAGCACTATCACAAAGTTGGTGTTGACATCCCATGCTAATCTAGAGCCCCGGAAATCATTTACTTTCATTGTTTAAATAAATTATTGATAATAAAAATAAACTAAAAACAAAGCACAGGCCCAGAAAGAGAAATTACTTTGATTGAACCATCTATACTTTGCTTTTCTTTTCTTTGTCCTTTTTTTCATTTTTCAAACGATCAAATTTAAAAACTCGAAGAATCTAATGAGTATGAATAAAGAAATAAGAGATCAAGAGGATAAATACGTAAAACATATGAAAAATTTGTTGTAGAATCGTTTTGGCAGATGGCATAGCTGTGTTGATGTGCCTTAACTCTGTTACGTATCTTTCTTTGAAAGATGACTATTTCTTAAATTGTGTTGCACCATTAAATATGCAGTGGATCATTGCAAACACAAAAGATCCTACAAAATCATCCAACATTTCATGCCCACTAAAGTTGATAGGTTCCTCTGATAACATAAGTTAGATCAATAAGAGAACAGATAAGTATTATGGAAAGATGCTTAATTAAAGGAGATTTGATTTTGGTTTGACAATCAAAATTAGTATAGCACAAGTAGGTGATTTTAAGAAGTGTTGGATCAGAAATGTATGGAAGGGAATAGATAGTGTGTGGAGATAATTGGTAGCAAATTTCTCAAATTAAGGATTTGTTTTGATCCATTAAAACTATCTAAAGGAGGAAAATTACTGAAACAAAGGATAAATTAACTTGTATCTTGTGATAATCTCTTAAGATGGAGATAATAATTGACGTTTCAAATCAATATCTTCTTAAATTACATGGCAAGTATTAGGTGAATATAATAATGGTAGAAGAGAGATTAAAGGGGAATGAGGAAGAGTGGGATGCTGACGTGGCACTCTAGAAAAAAAGAAAAATAAAAATGCTAATGTGGCACCCTCTAGAGGCCTCTATTCTTATAGCTTTAATATATATAACTAGCGCTTCAGGGGGCGTGGGCTTTATTAAAAACTATATTATTTGTAAATAAAAATATTTATAAATATTTAAATGATTTATAATTTAATATTAACATTAAGTTCATTTTACAATCATAATTTTAAATATTTAATATTATAAGATTATGATTTAAATGAAATAATATAAAATGATTTGGTAAACTAATGAAATAATATAAAATGAAGCCACATATGAGTTTAATATAAATCTTAAGTCTTACATAAAAGATATCAGTATTTGAAACAAATGGTAAATAAGAAAGCAAAATACCTAAGCCATGATTATAAATGGTAATAAGAGAAAAAATAAAAAAAAGAATTCTAGTAATTATAATGATATTTAAATAATAATAATAATTATTATTATTATTACTATTATTATGTAATTTTAGAGAAAATAAATAAATTATAAGTAGGTTTTAAGAGTCTAAATGAGGTAAATTTTCTATTACTAAATTATAAATTAAAAAATGTAAGAGAGACAAATCCGCAAGTTATATGGCACACACTAATTAAAAAAAATGCATCAAACTCACCTGCGTACTTAAACTTTTCATTAATGTTGCATTTACCAATACATGAAAAATAAGTAAAGAGAGGATTTTGATGAGTAAAATCACTTGAACCAACACATCAACTATTGATTAAATCTTTATTATTATCAATCAAAATCTTGTTTAGAAACTATATAACTCGTCTGAGTTGATTCTGAAAAAATTAAAAAAAGATACATACAACCATTGATATTAAGTTGTCCTTAAATGATTAAAGGATTTACATGTGGTCTAAGGAAAAAATAACCTTAATATTTGTTTATTGGCATGAACTTGTTTCAGTAGTTGCACTTGGTTCATATTCTCCACTTGTCTCGATAGTTGCACTTGTTTCAGCTTTTGCAGATCTTTTAACTCCTTCACTTGTTTCAATTTGTGCACTTATCTCAATAAAGTTATTTTTTTTTCAGTATTGCAATGGAAGTACTTGGCCCAATATCTTGAAATTTCATATTTCCTTTATAATTTGACACTACGTAGTAAACATTCAAATAAATTAGTAAAAGAAACTGATATGAAACAAATTATGTTGATGGCATTAAAATTAAACTTACAATTTTCAATTTCTAACAATAGAATGGTTGATTCTTGAGTGTAGCTAATTTCTTTATTTCTTGACTGAGATACTGCTTTCTGACGTTAGTTTATTCATCATTGAGTCTATTTTTATATGAAATAAATATTGCTTCTACAATGTTTTTTTATTTCATTTTCCAATAGTTCATACCAATTAACCTGCAAAATAATAAAAAAATTTAATATTTATATATATACACATGATGATAGTTAAAATAAAGAATTAAGTTTATATAAATAAAAATCATTTCTAAAATATCTTATTTGCACATTCTTGAAATTGTTCTTCTGTCACATTTCCTGTCTATATAGTCTCATTTGTAAATTATCAGAAAGTGATTTCCAATATTTATTCCATACTTGTAATGGACTTGATGTTTCACAAAACATATGCATCAATGCAAACATATTTCTTAATTGATATGCTGTCGCCCACTGTGATGTTGATGCTATATCCCATTCATTGTCATAATCTAATAAGCCAAGTGCTATGCATGCTGCTTCAAAATATGTGTGACTTTCTCCATTAACTATTTTCAAATCCTTATAGGATGTAGCTCCTCTTTTTATATGGAGTAACATTCTTAAATAATATCTTTCACCTGATGTTGGATTAGCAAAATATAGTCTTTCAATGAATCTTCCATGTTCTTTTTTGCGCCACATTTTTTCATTACTTTTCCAAGTCCATTTTGTTGGAAAGTCAACATATCTAAGATTTTGTGCTTCAGGATATTGACGATTTGTTTCAAACCATTGAGTAAACATGGTAACCTTGATTCCAAGTTGATTTAAAATAGATGTTAAATTTTCATAATCATTGAAAACAACGATTTGTTTATTTTCAAGATGATATTGTAAATGCTCAACAGATGGATTTCTACTATGTAGATTGAATTCAAATATTCACCAACATACTTCTGGAGCTGAAACATAACGACAATCAAAGTACTGTTTGATTTCATCAACCTCTCTATATCTCAGTTGGCTAGTTTCATCAGGTGACTGCAAACTTTCCTCGATAACGATAGTTGCTCTATATGGGCCTTTATGAATATATTTGTACAAATACTTAATGACTTGTATTTGGCTACAAATCTCAATGTTTAGATGTTCATTATATTTTCTTGATAAAAAAGGATTACAAGGAACTACCCATTTATTATCAAGTTTCACATCTCTTATCTTAATAGTCCTTCCATCATTTCTCCTCTTGTATGTTGGATAATCATTGTTGTCGATTGAGGTCGGTTGGTTGAGGTGTTTAGGATATTTTTTACTACATTTACCATCAACCATACATGGAGAAGATGGATTTAAGGAACCACATGGGCTATGTATCATACAATGCTTTTTCCTGTCATACAGTTATAGATCTACATCAACATCAAGTATCTTAGCTGAAACAAAATTATCTATATCCCCGGTTGTTAATATCTTATCATTTTCATCCAATATTATCAATATATGTGCATGTGGAAGGCCCCTCTTTTGAAACTCAATGGCATATATATCTGTAATTCAAAAGGTGGAATATATAACTATTAGAAATTGTAAATTATTAAAACAATGAAATAGTTTGTAGTGGAAAGAAGAATTTACCTGCAATAACTGAATCGAAAAGCTTTTGATCCATCATATCTTCCATTAATTCTTTCAGTTTTATATGAAATACCCTATCAACAATGTCTGGACGGTCTTAAACTTTTTGTTCAGCAAATAACCCTAAAAAGTATTCATTTCTTTCCATTTTGGGTTGCATGTAAAAGTTAAAAAATTATTTGGATAGCCACCCCATCGACATATTGCCATTGCATCTTGATATTATTGAATCATATAGCATAGTCCTCCTGTGAATAAAAAAGGCAAAATGAATTGTCTCCCAATTACTGATGCTCTTGTATCTCCTTGAACTACTGCATCTGAGACGCCTTGAGAAAGTTCACATCTAAATGTGTTTTGATTATTTCTCATGTATTTTAATCTGTATTGCTCAATACTTGTATATTCATCTACAATAAACTAGTGGAAAAGTCGTCTAGATAATAAAATTGTCTTCCCTTCCTCATTCCTTTGTTGTAACCTGTAACAATAATACTCTCTTATTGACACTTTAGAATTTGACGACTGTGTAGGATGATTATATAATATGTTTGTACGCCATCCATCTTCTCCATATGGAAATAGTAGTGGGTATTGCAATGCCATATAACTTGGATGTAGTTCATTTATTCTTTGGAGAGATTCTGAAACCGTTTTTAAAATGATATCCCGATTGTTATATTTAGAAGTTTCTTCACCAATTATTAATGCAGCTACTTCATTTGTTGTTGGACGATTGTATTGCCCTGCATCTTTATATCTATCATATAGTATTCTCATCTTTAGATCTGCTGGATATTCACTTCCAACGCTATCTCGCAATGATCGGAAGTAGCTTACATATGGATTGATTGCATCTAGATCAAGTTTTAATCCTTTTATGAACAAATGATCTAGACCTCCAGATTCTTCATGTTGTGAGGATGCAATATTTCTATTTTGAAGTTTATGTTTTGTATTATAGATATAAAGTTGGGTGAACTTCGGCTTTTCACCTGACATTGGTAGTATCGAGCCAATCTTGTGGTGAGTTTGACCATGTATTCTAAATACAAAAGGTCCTCCTCCATCTAGTACATTGTAGTCAATATTTGCGCCAAATGAAGTAAATGAAAATGCACTATTATATGCTCAGATAGACTTTTTGAATTTAGATGAATGTTGACTATTAGAATTTTCCATTAGTGATCTTAAATAAGTTGGAGGGTGTTCTAAAAGGGGTAATGCTATCTTCCCATCTTTACAACATTTGTTAAAAATATTTCTTCGATCAGTACTTCTTTTTTTAGCTTCCTCTTACTTCCACATTATAGCTCCACATTTAATACATGTCTCAGTGGGAGGCCCAAAATCCCTCCGCCCAACCATTCTTCCTGCATAATAGAAAACGTTAACTTGATGTAGTTAATTGATGAATAGATAAATATAAATACTAATTCGTATTAAAATTTCCACATACTTTTTCGTGACGAGTGTCTTGGGTTTTCTGAGGAAACACATGCTTCTGTATCATTAACTCTACCTTCATGTATTAATGATACATCATTTTCCACATGCAAATCTATGGTATTTGAAACAATTGGTAATTCTTAACAATTTGATAGATGACGATGTCGTAGCTTCATCATTCTTTGGTGCCAAGCGAGTTTATATATATAGTGTTGATTTTGAGATGACCAATGTTGTTGAATATGTGCTTCTGTGTCATTAACTCTGTCTTCATGTATTGGTGACACATCATTTCCTATATGAAAATCTATGATATTTGAAACAGTTGGTAATTCCTAATGATTTGATACACTACAGCAAGCTACATTTTTGGCGATGTTTTTTGGCAACGATTTTATAATTTCATTGCTAAATACTATTATTTACCGACGCATATAAATTTTTGGGGAAAAGCTGACTTTTAATAACGCTTTTTCTAAAAACATCAGTAAAAGTTGACTTTTATCAACGTTTTTAAAAAATGTCGGTAAAAGTCATCACTTTTACCGACGTTTTTTAAAATGTCGCTAAAAGTTAGACATTACCTCTACTAACAGTTAGACTTTTACCGACATTTTTTAAAAATGTCGATAAAAGTTAGACCTTTACCGATGTTTTTTTTAAAACGTCGTTAAAAGTTTGACATTTACCTCCAGTAACAGTTAGACTTTACCCCCACTAACAGTTAGACTTTTTCCAACGTTTTTTAAAAAAACATCGCTAAATGTCTTTATTATACTTCAATAAAGGTGTAATGATTGAGAAACATTTGCCGACGAAATCAGATTTTGTGCGACGAAAATTTATTGTCGGTAAAAATTTTATAAAATCTCCTGCCCATCTTTCTCCTTTTTCATTCCCCGCCCCCATTTCGTTTCCCATCTTTCCCCTTTTTCATTCCCCTGCCCCCATTTCATTTTTCTCTTTCACACTCTCTGATTTCTTGCTGATCTCTCTGCTCTCTCTTTCGCTGCTCTCTCTCACACCGAGCTGGGGTTTCAGGTTTGGTTGGAGGGTGATGGAGGAGGTGCTGGTCGTCTTAAGGGAAGGGATTGGAAGACCACTCTATAGACAGAGAGAGCTATTTAGCCACTCTGGAATGCCCTTCTTCTTCAACATCTCACTGCTCATGTGGAAATCTTAGCTTGCTTGATTTCCTTCAAACTGTCTCTCTTTGGGTTTAGAGCATTTGATTCAGAGCATTTTTTTCTGGAACGCCCTTCTTCTTCAACATCTCAAGTTTTCGATTTCTTGGGTTTTGGGTTCAGAGCATTTGATTTCCTTCAACTGTCTCTTTTTGATCTCTTGGCTCTCTTTCTCTCGCTCGCTGTCTCTGATCTCTCGACTCTTTCTCTCTCTTGGTCACTCTCCCCGATTTCTCTGCTCTTTCTTAGTATTTCTCTTTTCTCTCTTTCAGTCATTCTCTCTATGCTCGAAACTCTCTTTGTCTCTTTCTCCCATATCACCCTCTCTGATCTCTCCCTCTCTCAGTCTCTCTCTGCTTTCTGTCTTTCAGTCGCTCTATTTCTCTGTCGCTCTCTGATCCCACTGCTCTGATCTCTCCCTCTCTCTGCTCTCTCTTTTAGTCTCTCTCTATTTTCTCTCTTTCAGTCGCTCTCTCTGCTTTCTCTTCTTCAGTTGCTCTCTCTATGTACTCTCTCTGTCTCTCTCTGATCTCACTGTCTCTGATCTCTTCCACTCTCTGCTCTCTATTTCAGTCTTTCTCTGCTTTTTCTCTTTCAGTCGCTCTCTCTATATGCTCTCTCTCTGTGTCTCTCTCCGATCTCACCATCTCTGATCTCTCCCTCTCATAGTCTCTCTCTCTGCTCTCTCTTTCAGTCGCTCTCTCTCTATGCTCTCTCTTTCTGTCTCTCTCTCCAATCTCACCCTCTCTGATCTCTCCCTTTCTCAGTCTTTCTCTCTGCTTTATCTTTTAGTCACTCTCTCTCTCTTCTCTCTCTTTCTTTGTCTCTCTCCGATCTCACCCTCTCTACTCTCTCCCTTTCTTGGTCTCTCTCTACTATTTCTTTCTCTTTCTCTCTCTGATCTCTTGATCTCTCTATTCTCTCTCTCTCACTTTCTCCGATCTCTCTGCTCTTGCTTTCTCCATGCTCTCCCTCTGCCGGTGAAAAGGAAGGAGAGAAGAAGCAATAAAGAGAAAGGATCTAGGAGGAAGCATTGACCTAGAGACCCTATCTGCTCTCTCCCTCTCCCCTCTCTGTTGAACCCCTCTTTGCCATTGCTGCGAAGGTGAGGCTCTTCTGGTTTTTTTTTTTTTTAACTTTTACAATTATTGGAGTCAAAAATAGTGTACAATTATTGAAGTAATGGAGCTGTGAATATGAGAATTTGCGGGAATTTCTAAGTAAGACTGAAAATTTGAGAAAAATACCAATTTTAATTTTAATTCAGTAATTTTATTATACTATTATTTTCAGTTATACTACTGCCTTTATGTTTCTGCAATCCTACTTTTATTTTATTATTTTATTGTAATGTCTGCATAATCTGTTGCTGGAATAATTTTGTATATTATCTTCTTATATAGTTTAGATTGGGGAAGAGAAGGGAGGGTAGAAGGAGATGGACATGATGGGACATCTCTTTCTATCAACCCAATCAAATCACATTTCCCATTTCTCTAGATCGTTTTCTCTGCTTTCTAATTTTATAGAAGGAGATGGACAGCCTATTAAAACACACTTATGGATAGTAATTCAAGCATATATATAATTTTCTCTCTTTGTCTTGTACCTTTGTACTCATGTGATATTAAATTTAAAATTTTGAATGCCAATGAGGCTCTCACCTATAAGAAATTCTAACCATCAAAATAACTAGCTCCTAGTTTATAGGATCTAATTGAATCTAAGAAAAATAACTGGCCCCTTTTATATAGGATTTAAACATTTATTTGCTTATAGTTTTTGTGAAATGCCATTATTTAAACACTTAGTAAATAACTAATTTCTAAAATATATATAAATTGAATTGATTTGCTAACATATCGAAGTATATCAAATTGTATATTTGAATTAGTTTACCAAATTCATTGAATTAGCACAATTGCATCCACATGCATTCCACTCGTAAGTTATTTATGACACAAATGGTACCACTTAACAGCAAACTATAATAACAACCAGCTTGTAATCTTGCATTACACGTCTCATTGGCCTTATGGTTGTCTTAGCTATTCCTTGAGATCAAAGGTTCAAGGCTAATGCTAATTCAAAAGCATAAACCATTCCATGTATGTTGAAATTTCATCTAACACAAGAACTATGATGCCAGATATAACATGGATGTAAAATGTTTGCACCATTCACACAATAGACATGTAAAAATGAAGTATCAGATACCAAATGTTAGGAATATCTTGTCATTTTTGAGAAATCAGGTATACCATTGAACATGAATGTAGCAACGGAGAATCAACATATAAGTATAGGCTGCATTTGGACCCATGCTATCATGGGACTAGAGGAAACTATCTTCTAGATTTTGGGTTCATTTTTACCCTCAAAATTCCAAAAAATGAATAAATTGCATTGCTTCCAAATTAGAAAAGAGCTAAAATATTATATATATATATACATGTTTATGATCTTATATTTGTAATTTAATTCATTGGAAAGGTTCTAATGTTATTTTTTGTCATTACAGATTGATGGACGATTTGGGTTCAGTTGCAGACTTGGAGGAGTGTTTTATTTTCATTTTAGTCTATTTGTATTTGTATGTTGGATATTTATATGGGAATGTATCATTGTAATATTTGTTAAATGAGAAGAATGACTTAATGAAAAATGGTGATGGTTGTTTGTTTTTTTAGCAATTTTTGTATGGATGGATTTATTATGTTAAATACAGGTATATGAGTAGGTTTATAATTGATATAAGTATAAACAGGTTTATTGGAAGACAATAACGAAAAACAATTATCATATTTTAAAAAAATTGAACTATTGCAGGCAAAAAATGACTTTTGCCGACGTTTTTTAACGTCGGCAATAGTAAATCAAATTTTTAAAAAAATATATATTGCCAACATTTTTAAAACATTGGCAAAAGTAATTTAAATTTTTAAAAAATAAATATATTGTCGACGTGTTTTAACGTCGGCAAAAGTCATTTAAATTTTTTAAAAATTAATTAATTAAATAAAATGACTTTTACCGACGTTTTCAAAACGTTGGCAAAAGTAATTTAAAATTTTAAAAAATAAATAAATTAAATTAAATGACTTTTACCGATGTTTAAAAACATCGGTAAAATGAGATTTTAAGATTTAGTAAAAACGAGAAATTATTTACTGACATTAAATTTTCGTCGGTAAAAGTCAAACTTAAATTAATGATTTTTGCCGATGTTTTTTAACATCGGTGAATGTATATTTTATCGTTGGTAAAAGATAATTTTCGCCGACATTTTTGGATTTCGTCGGTAAAGTGTTTGCTGAAATTTTGTTACCGACGTTCCGGCGACGAAAAAATTTTCATCGGTAAAAGTTTTTACCGACGTTTTGTAGCATTTTGGTAATGAAATTTTTTGTAGCTAAAGATGTGATTTCTTTAGTGATAAATGACGATGTCGTAGCTTCATCATTCTTTTTTACCTAGCGAGTTTATATATATAATGTTGATTTTGAGATGACAAATATTATTGAACATGTGCTTCTGTATCATTAGCTATATCTTCATGTACTCGTGAAACCTCATTTTCTATATGAAAATTTGTTGCATTTGACACAGTAGGCAATTCCCAATGGTTTGATGCACGATGATGTCGTATCTTCATTATCCTTTTATCATGCCCCGAACTCTAGAATTGGAGATTTAGCTATGGATTCCGATGCGTGGCACATGTACCCATGACAATTCGTGCCATAACCAGACACGTATACGAACTGTCACAAGGGTGTTCCCACAGGTACCTGTGAGGAAGATCCATAAACACGTATCAGCAATTATAATTAATTAAGCGAAAACCTGGAGAATTCACCTAAATAGATCATAAGCATCAATGAAATATTAACTTTAGTTCATTAAATAAAACAAAGTCTATTAATCATCCCAATTACATGCATAAAGTATGAAAATCCATGAATAATACAAATATCAAGATGAATCCTAAGCCAATCCATGGCTAAGCTAAGTCTTCCCAAAATAACCCTGTTTCACGCTATTGAGGAGGATCAAGAAAAGATATCTTCCTCGTTCCACTCGTTCACATCCCGAGGTAACGCTGGGGTTCCCTCCGAGAGCATGCTGAATGCCGGGTTGGCAACGGGTTCCGTACCTGTAACACCATGGTAATTTTATTAACACAATGGTTAAGCAAAGACAAGGATACATGAGCTTAACATAGAACAATTGAATTAAAATGACATAATGATTAAAAGAGCACAATATCGAAATCTAGGCACTTATGCATATGAGTAAGTATGAATAAGGAATCATAAATAAAGAGTACAACATACCAAATGGCAACCACATTGCTATCTCCTCTCTAATAAGAGAGCAAACTGATTCGTGGGAAATCACTAGCGATCGGGTCATAATCGACTAGCTACCCTAAGGGCATCACTCACTCTTCTGTTAACTACTGCAGTAGACAACTGATAAAATACTCCCATGTGATCCCGTCGAACCTCCTATGGGGTATAAGCTAAGTGGCGCCGACTCTAAGCATGTCGGAATTAATCTGATACCCATTTTCATCATATACTGATCTGTTTATACTCATTCAGAAATATATTTCAATCTTGATAGAAATATCAATCATAGAATCACAACTAAGTAGAATACTGATCATCAATAATGCATATTGATATAAGCTATCATGTTGAGGTCAAGGTTGCAATCAATATAAATGCAATTAGATTAAGAGGTTATCAAGGATAATTGCTAGCCAACCCTATGCTAGATAATCCGGGTTTCCAAGGTCATTCAATATAATGTATTCATAAGATGTTCGGTGTCATTGTGTTACCATTCTTGGCATTACATTATATATGTAAAGGACACTTCATGTTATGCCAACACCCATGATGTGACATTGAAAACTAACCGGAGAATCAAGAGGGAAGAGTGATAGCTCAACGCTCACCCGTCTCCATGTTTAGTTACCATTGGGCTAGTTAGTGTAGCAAAGGATCCCACTTTTAGGTCATAATTGGTCTCAAGATAAACCTACAAACTATAGTAAGGGTGGGTAGATACCTCAATCTCCTTCTAAGGTTTAAGGTAGTAACCCATTACTAGGCTATCCCATAGACTATAGAAAGTCCATAGTCAAGCAAAAATATCATTTTTGGAACACATTTCTATAAGCTACAGATTAAGTTTACTCGACCAATCAGGTATGGGTTCGACCGATCGGACCATGTCCAGAAGGGAAATTCAACCTGTCAGGCGGAGTAGTAGACCGGTCAGACTACTTGCAAGGCAATTCGACTGATCTGGTTTTAGGACCGACCAGTCGGCCCTGAAGCACTCTGCTATGGGCGTGTTTAGTCCCCAATGGGTTTTGTCTTCCAATCTATCATTCCACCTGTAATCAAACCAACTTAAAAACTTCCATTCTACATTCCCAGATTCTCTAAAGGACCACTATCATTTTATTCATCCAAAATCATTAAAATCATGAATCAATTTCATGCATTATCCATTGAGCTGTAAAAGGGGTAATTCACAAGAATACATCAAGAATCAAAGAATAAAGCCATGCATGTAAAGAAAATGTATCCTTATACTTGCCTTAGACTTGGTGCTTCACTCAAATCGATTTGCCCCTTGGTCAGATGGTGGAGAAGGCTTCACTAATGAAGAATCTAACACATGCATCAAGAAGAATGAGAATGTGATGCATGCATGCTAATAGATTGGATCTCTTGACCTTCATTGAACTCAATGACTCAAATGGAGATAGGGTTTTCATATCTCAAGTCTTCTACAAGCAAGAGGAAGGAAGATGATGCCTTGATTCCAAGGAGGAGAGCAAGAATAGTGAAGAGGAAGAAGAAAGAACCCAACTCGTTGCATGCACCTTCAATCACCAAAGAATGGAGGCTATATAAAGAAGAGAGTGATGGAAGAAGGGAGGAGAAGAAGGCTCTTACTATAGTCGAATAAGGGGAAGAAAAGAAGAGGGACAATGGGTTGAGTATTTAAATGGTTGGGTTTTCTGGAATTACAATTAGGCCCTCCTGTTATATGTATATTTCCAGTTTAAGTCAATTAGGCTTAAAATGGGCCGAGATGAATCCGAATGGAGTTGAGCCAAACAGAAAAGATGTCCCACAAGATGAAATGCACTCATTGCAATTAATATGATGCATTAATGATACAAAACCATGAAAATGCTGAAATACAAAAGGTCCTGGACTACCTAGTGCAGTTCGAACCTAACCCAACTACCTATCCATGACCTAAACCTCTTGAGATTTGGGCTCAATTAGCCTAATAACATATTAATTAAAGTAAACTTAATTACTATAAATCATAATTATCTAAGGTTTGGACTTTACACCTTTGTCGTCGAGCGAGTTTATATATATAATGTTGATTTTGAGATGACAAATGTTGTTGATTCATAGCAACTGAATGATTGTCCTCACATTGTTGTGCTTATATTTGATGACTACGTTGCTAGACTGAAAACAATAGTAAACACTTTATTAATAATTATTATGCGATAAAATATTACTAAATAATTAGATTATTAAATGAAAATCATAAATAATATAGCTACAAGAATATATATTCGGATGTTTATATTCATCACTTTTATATTTGTATCATGTGAGAGCATTTCAATGTCATTATTTGAAAATTCCAACATAGTGTGTGGAAATCGCATAAGAAAATAAAATATCTAAACCAATATAGATGTTGGTTTGCATGTTTTGTTTTCCAAAAATTTCCATTGGTGAAAATAAAATTATGTTAATTACATAACTATATTATAAAAAAAATTTACAAAATAGTATAAAAAAATCAAAGACTTATATAATCAATTATAAATCACATCAGAATCATATACGTAAACACAAAAAAAAAAGTTAAAGAGGGTATATTCATGTAATAGAAAAACTATATTGTAAAAATTAAAAAAAAGTATAAAAAAAAAATCAAAGACTCCCAGTTACTATCTATTCAGACAATGGAGACTTAACTCAATTGTGGCCCCTTCTGCGAGTGTGGGCCTTGAAGCGCTAGTATTTTGTTAAATAAAATAATCACCTTTTATTTTCTAGTTTTAATGCTAAATAATGTAAAATATATTAAATTTATAAAATAAAAAAAATCAAAAACAAAATTTGCCACATAGAATTTGAATCCTGAATTACATCATTTTTCTTTTTTTTAATGCAAACACATGAATTTTGAATATATATATTATACAGAGCAAATTAAACCAGAGATATCAATGCAAACACAAGAATTTTGAATATATATATTATTCAGAGAACACATGGGTAAAAACATGAAATATAGATGAATGAAAAAACAAATATATTTGACACAAATAACAAAGAGGGAGACAGCATACCTTGATTATAGGAATAGACCTTGATGTTGAATAGGTGAATAGAGCTTTGATATAAATAGTAGAGAGAGGGAAACAGCATAGCTTGAACAGGGGAATAGAGCTTGGTGTCGAATAGGTGTTGAATAGAGAGGGGTATTCTGAATAGCTAAATAGTTGTTGATGAAACTACTATTATCGACAATCAATGGCCTAACTGAAGAATTGAGATTTTAGGGAAAGATATCAGTTAGTGCATCTAAAACTTGGAATAATAATAATAATGAGCATAATTATATAATTTTTTATATAAGTATAAATACTTTAAATTTTAAAATATTTGTTGCCTTCAAATAGTTATTTTACTTAATCTCATTCATATCTCATGTAATTTGAATGGTCTATTAAGGTGAAACCCACCATTTTCCCTATGATTTTTACTCATTCGTATAAAAGCTTCGCCAGTATAGTAATATGTGACACTGACCATAGTAGCTTTTTACTAGCTGGGGAACCAGATAGGAAGGACTTAGATAGGCCCACTACATGGAGGATCAGCAGGTACTTCCTTAAGCTGGTTTAAGCCATAGCCAGACCCATCCCCACCGAAGGCTAGTAGCAACAGCGCTCGACCCCTACCATGATAAGCATTCATTCAGTCATGGCAATCAGAGTTGTGCATGGAGATGAAAAAGCGTGGTAGGTAAGGAGGGGACTTGCTTTGGCGTCCCTTCAAAAGGGCTCTATCCCAGCTCTTGATCATTCTGGGTGCACCTATGTTTTGGGGAACCTAGGTCCTAACTGCTTACCAAGAAAATGAGGTGGGCCATGTGTTTGATCACGACAGTGCATCTCCCTGGACAAGTGAGCCAAATTTTGAGGCCATCAAAGCCTCAGCGGTTCTGATATATTGGAGCCGTTTGCGTACAACTACAGCATACTACCATGAAAACCCACTTTAGGGCCTATGTTTAAAAAATTATTTTTATTTGTAAATAGAATCGTGTTTAGGTATTTGAATAAATTATAAATTAATATTAACATAAAAATCATTGGACAATCATAATTTAAATAGAAGAATTAAATACAATCCATACGGATAATAAAATAAAATGGGAGAATAAAAATATGTTAAATGTCTAATTTAAACAATCGAAGAGAACTTATGAAAGCATTGACAATTTGAAATATTTCTGGAACGAAAAAAAAGAAGAAGAAGAAGAAAAAGATCAAAGGCAAGGAGGACCAAAACAAATGGACTCGACACAAAACCCGCTGCCACGAGAACATAAATACTACAAGTTGAGTTCATGACATAAAGTCCTTTATTTCTTCACTTGTCTCTTCATTGTCAAGTTCTCTTTTGTGGAAGTTCCTGTGGCAGCCACATGCAACACGCCTGAGTGCACCACTTGTTCCATCTTCCCCACTTGCCATGAACTCTCTACATCCATCTAAAATTTACTAAAATTACAGTTAGGACCTACTTCTCATTTATTGTGTTATTTTTTCTATTTTTTCTTTTTTTTTCATTGTTTCCTATTCTTTTCCATATGGGCGTGCATTTGTCCTACATTTAATTTACAATGCACCAGGTTCTTCTTCTCTTTTCCTTTCTTGTTCTCTGTTTCTTTTCCCTCCTTGTTTTTGACCAAGAAAACTAGTCCTGAGCCTGGACCCGCTCAGCATTCATCTTATCGTGCCAACCACCCTTATTTTCTTCT
Source organism: Sextonia rubra (assembly GCA_037013555.1). Lineage (NCBI taxonomy): Eukaryota > Viridiplantae > Streptophyta > Magnoliopsida > Laurales > Lauraceae > Sextonia > Sextonia rubra. The sequence continues at coordinate 80,872,918 of JASUAD010000001.1, forward strand.
TCTTGTTTACTTGTTCTTCCTCTTTCTCTTCTTCTTCGCTGTACCTACCAGAACTCAGTCCACTTCATCATCTTCTTCCTTGTTTTCTTTACCTTCCCTCCCATTGCTTCCTTTTTTCTTTCTCTGAAACCAAACCCAATGCAATTCTCTTCTATTTTATATTTCTTCTTCCTTCCTCTCAACTGATGGTAACAACAGGCCAAGCTAGTTCTCACTTCGCTCAAGTGGATACATAGAAACCAATTGAATTTATTTGAATAATAGTATCTTGTTGGTTTTCTCACAGCAATTCCAAATCATAAATAAGTGAGTTGAGTTAACTAAAAACTTCTCATAGTCAAATTGTGCACTTCTATATTTTCTATGTTTATTGGTAGATCTAACGTTAAAAAAGAAAGAAGAAAAAGAAAGGAAGAGGAGAACCCAGTTGCATCACCTCTGCATCTATAGTTCCTCATTGGATGAGATGGGTCGATGGCTAGTTAAGCACATGGATGAAGAAGGTGAAGAAGGAAGGGAAAGAAAACAAAGAACAAAAGAAAGAACAAAAAAAAAAAAAAGAGAAGGCAGTTGCAGTTGGTTGCATCCTGACAATGGGTTCACATGGATGAAGGAGGTGAAGTAGGAAAGGAAAGAAAACAGAGAAGAAAAGAAAGAAAAAAAGAAAGAAGAAAAAGAAAGGAAGAAAAAAAACTCTGCATCTACAGTTTCTCATAAGATGAGATGGGTCGATGGTTGGTCAAGCACATGGATGAAGAAGGTGAAGAAGGAAGGGAAAGAAAACAGAGAAGAAAAGAAAGAGAAAAGGAAAGAAGAAAAAGAAAGGAAGAAGAAAAGGCACTTGCAGATCTCAAAGAGACAAACGCCGCCCACTCTCTTATGCCTTATCTCCTGAGATGCTCCATGCACAAACCAAACCTTATCAAAAGAAAGAAGAAAAAGAAAGGGAGAAGAAAACTCTGCATCTACAGTTCCAGTTGATGAGACAAAAACAGAAAGAAGACAACGGGTCTTTTACCATGTAAGTGGATTTGATGAGAGATCAAGATCGAAAGCGTCCAGTTGATGAGACAAAAAAGAAAGAAGACAACGGCTCTTTTACCATGTGAGTGGATTTGATGAGAGATCAAGATTGAGAGCCTCATCGTACTCCACAAGTATGATCTCTGTCTCTCTTTATTTCCCCTTTCCAATCGTCAAAAAACAGAGAAAGAGGAAGAGGAGATGGATAGGATAACATGAAGAGAAAGAAGAATATAAGGATAATACAAAAGAAAGAGACAGAGGGAAGATGAAGTATACCTGAAGTGGAGAGAAGTTAAAGATGGATGTAGAATATGGTCGTGTCTTTCTTCTTGGAAATCTCTTTGATCAAGCAATGGATGTAGAATATGTTGAAGAAGAGTGGAAGTCATGCAATGGCTTCTCTAATGTGGGAGTGCATATTTATAAATGAATCCCTCTCCTTTTCCCATTCCCATTCCAACTTCTCAATGCTTTTGATTTTAACAATTAGTTGTAAATAGATTGTAAGTTTTAGGAAACTTAATCATAATCACATTCAATTTCTTCTTTTTGTTAACTAACATAATTGGTTGAATGAGAGAGATTTTTAGGACTTTACTCGGAAATGCGCCACATGTTGCCTTCTCATGAAGAGAACTGCGCCACGTGTCGCTCCCCCGCTAAAGGGGATATTGTTATAATATATATATAAGAACTAGCACTGAAGGCCCGTGCCCAACAAGGGCAAAAAACAAAAAGAGAAAAACGTATATTCAAATATAAAAGCAATATATGTGCATATCATAAAAAATATTAAAAAAATTAAAATATTAATAAAAAAGATTGTAGAAGAAGCAGAAAGAGGGAAGAAGGAAAAGATAAAAATTTGAATTGATTAGGTGGGCCTATAATTGATAAAGAATTCTAGTTCAAGTTCTAATAACAAAAACAATAATTATATTCATGTTTATATGCCTAATTTAATTACTGGGTATTGTCAATAGTCAAATGTGTGGGGTTTGCTGTTTAGTTGTGTTATATATATAATAATTATATTTTTAAATTATCATTATTATTATTTATTTATTTATTTCCTTTTAACCGCCCAAAGATTTAGGCTGGCTGCATAGAACCGTGCCACCTATTGTGATAGGAAAATGTACTTACAAGAGTTGGATGGTATTGTTCGTAAATTCAGTTGGCTTTCAAATTTTGAATTCGAATTTAGAGAAAGATTATTTAAATATTTAGATTGTCCAAGACTCTCAGTCCATGATGGCAGATTAGTTGGCATTCGAAATTTGAATTTAATTTTATGTTCTCTTTTATGGCAAAAGCAAATTTTGGTGTCTATAATCACGTAGAGTAGAACAGAGATTTTAGGGGATGGGAATATTAGGATAGAAATGAATAGATATAGATTGCCTTAAAGAAGAGATTCTAGTAAGAATATTTACCTATAACAATAGAAAGTGTCCACATCTCCATAGTAGCACTGGGCTTCAATGCTAGGCTTAGGCTAAGCCCAGATTTGATCATGCATTGCCAATGGCTAGGCCATGTTGGGCCATGCCAAGTTCAACAAAGTCCAGGTCAATACCTATTAAAACAAGTAATTATATTTTAAAATAAAATCATTTAAATCAATTGTAAAAATATTATGTGGTAAAAATATTTTACCTATAGAGCCTCATTAGAATATTAATAAAAAAAGTTAGATCATTTTTCCTTTAATCTAGAAGCTTAACTTAAGAGGAAAATATATATTATATAGTAAAAAATTAAATAGAATAGTGCAATGAACAAGAATTATTAGGTCAACCAACCCTCGCACTATTAAAAGAATTAATCAGTTGGAATTGAATAGAAAAGAAAATAGACCAATGTCTAATGCTATCCATTTGATAAATATATGTAGGTGGGTGCCTTGCCTTCCCACTCTTGGCCACTGGGTCAACTTAGGAAAAAAAAACAAAAAAAAAAAAAAAAACTAACTGAATCATAGTGAGTGTCTGGATGTGTAGAGAATTTTTAATTGGGGTCTTCATGGGCCAAGCTAATCTGTGTCAACCTCAGGCATATTCAAGCTTGACCCAACTTTAAAAGCATCGGCCTAGGATAGCCCAAGCTCGACACAACCTATAAAATTTAGGCCCGAGTTCACCATTTAATTAATTGGCCCTAGCCAAATCATTAAAAAAAATTAAAAAGATTTATACATGGAAATAGAATAAGTGTAGTTAGATGTCATCCACAGAGAAAAATAGAGTAGTTTGGACCAAGTGAATTTTATTAAGATTTTAGACACAGAAAACCGCGATTGGGAAAGATTTTAGGGAGAATTAAGAAATCAAGATTAGCAAGTAGTACTTTAAGGAATGAGTGGTCTTAAATAAATGTAAATTTCAAATATATAAAGGTAATTACTCATGGGAAAAAAGAAAAAAGAACAAAAGATATAAAAAACTTGGAGATATGAATGAATAGAAGAAAGATCTTTAAAAACCTTATGGCCCAATGAAAGATAAAATCGGCTGATTAAATAAAAAAAACATCTCAAGACTAATACATGGAACCATGCATTAAGAAATTTAATTCATGTGGGGCTCATGTTTTACTAAGGGCTCGGGCTAAGCCTTCTTTGTTGGATGATTTTTTTCTTAAAGAAAAAGAAACCTGACCAATGGCCCTTATCACATCAGTCAACCTAAAATAGATTGAGAAGTCATGACTCATGAGATTAAGGGGCCCACGTCGATACCATCGCACGTGCAAAAACATGTGTAAGCTCTCCAATTCAAGAGTTAAACTTAGGGAAAATGAAAGTTTTTTTTTAATGCAACTTTTGCAAATTGTGGTCAACAGTGGCAAATCTCAGTCTACCCTTTTCACACACGACAATAAATCTTCTTCTTAATCCTATTTCTTCCTATCCAATTTTTAAACCTCCTAAAATATTGTATCTGTATTCCTCATCCTAAAATCTCTCTCAGCATGATCAACCTACCACCAGCCTACTGTGGTAGATTCTCTCTTTCCCCTTTTTTCTTTTCATTCTCACTTGAACTATAACAAATAGGAATAAGGAAGAGGTCAAAAGGTCAAGATATGAGTTGGCACATCAATGATACTCGGTCTTAGACTGGGACTCTTTAAAACATTAGATTTGTATGAGGATAATTGGAAAGTACTAATTTATAATGAAGTAGAAAATTGGAAAGTGGAATTTTTAGGAGATTAAATAATAAAGAGAGAGATTTTAGGAAAGGAAAATGGGAGAAAATATTAGAACTTTAATTGGAGTGTGCCACATATAACTTTCCTGTAAAGAAGAAGCGCCATATCGCCCTCCCGCGAAAGGGGGTATTGTCATAATATATATAATAACTAGCACTTCAAGGCTTGCGCCCAATGCGGGCCATGAAAAAAGTTAAATTTTATTTTGAAAAACTAAATTTGTTAATTTTTTAATATTTTAATAAACATAAATAAATATTATTATATAAATCATAAAATAAACATAGTTGAAATTAAATAAACAATATCAAATATTTTAAGAAGAAAATTATATACAATGTTCGGTCACATCTCCTAACCTTGATATGAATTACCACTTGTAGATTTATTGTGGGAGCTGCTGAACCGCACATTGTAGATATATTTGCACATGTCAAAAACCAAAAATCTCTACTCAACCATTATTTGAAGCCAAGATAGGATTAAGTTGCAACTACTTGAGACGGTCGAAAAATCTAAACTATATGATATATAAAGTTATATTTGCAAAGGAGGCAAGAGTAGGAGGCTTTAATTTGGATTATAGGTGGGACAATTATTAATAGAATCTAATATTTATAATCATTAAATATTGAAATTCTTAAAGATGGTGATGATGTTTGTTTCAACTATAATTTACATCAAGAAATCTCAATCCCACCTTACCTTCTCTATTTTGTAAACCTCATTCACAAAGTAGTTAGACATGATGGGTGAGGCCGTGAGGGAACTATCCCATATATTTCACATCACGTATAAATTCCTAGAAACAAATGAGAAAGAAATATGATTGATAATCTCTTTGAATTTTGCTTTGGTTTATTGCTCCAATTATAGAGTCCATTTGGTAGTATTAAATATACGGTATGTCAGGTCTTGTGTTGTCCATTTGTTGTAATAATTATCAGTAGGTTAAGTAGTATTTTGCTGAAGTAGGAAAGCATAGAAAAGCACTAAAAAAAGAAAATTTTATTAAAATTTAATGATTTTAAAAAATATTTAATAAATAAAAAGAAGTCCAAAATATATAAATATATTATTTATCCTTGTCGATTAAAAAGGATAAAAAAAATGAAACAATCCATACTAGTGGGTGAGATACATTACATAAGCAAAATCTTCTATTGGCCGAATATGGTTGACTTAGGAATGGATCCTCCTTAGCAGTATAATTTTATAGTTTTTGTATGAATTGCAAACTTAGCAACAAAGTATAAAGGAGCCTCTTCTCCCATCTACCAACCTAAGAAGAGCAACATACAAAAACTATAAATAATTGTTATAATTGATAAACTTAGATATGTATGGATATAGTTCATATGTACTTGGGCTTCAATGAGCTCCTTGATCTCAAATTTCTTATTTGTGCTAAGACACAAAAAAATCCACCTAAAAAATACAAATAAATAGACACAAGTAGAAGGCAACATTTTTTTAAGGTGTTATGTAAAAGATTACCCGTGGATGAAGAGTTGCAAGGAAAAAAAAAGAAGGAAAGAAGCACTGTAAATAAAAAAAAACTGAGATCCAAAATAGGGAATCATATAAGTGACTCAACATAAAAATAAAAAGAAAACAATGTGGAGGATCAAATTGACTATGGATAGGCCACATATTACACGAAATGGCAAATGTGATATAGATCATCATTCTATCTTAGACAATTAATACAATAGTAAAACAAAAGTGAATGTTTCATATAAATACAAAAATGCCTCTTATCATTGATCATTCTAATTGATGAACTACCATAGACAATAAATTCAATACTAAAAAAAACTGAATTTTTTTGACATATAAATTCAAGAAGGCATTTGATCATTGATATAGTGAAAAGAAAGTAGATCATGATGAAATGTCCTAGGAAAAAGAGATTATCAAGAGGGAAGAGAATATTCCATGGGTGGTGAGAGATAAGAGGAGTAGTTATTCAAACTTACTTTTCAATTAAATTCTGAGAGAGAGATTTTAGGAATGAAGCTTGACTATGATGAGAATAAGGAGAGAGATTTTCGGGGAGTTAACATCTCAAACACGTTCATATCAATCAATCATATAAAGCAAGTGCCGATCTCACAAGTAGTATGGTGTATGGGGACTGGGGTTGTGTTAAAGCTTTTTCAAGGTCCTAAATTAAAGGCAAGAATCCAGGTCCACAATTAAGCACAAATCAGTGTTGGGAAGTCCTTTAGTCAAGCTTGAAAACATAGGCCAAAGCCCATATAATTTACATAGAATGCAAGGAGAATGGCCCATGTTTAGAGCTAAAATATAGGCAATAACGCTGAGATGGACCAAGAACTAGTTTGGTCTTTGTCAGCTTCATCAGTAAAAACTTAGCTCAACCGTCTTCAATGATATGATAGGATTTTGTTGGGATTTAAATCAAGGGCATTGTGCACATTTGTAGTCCGTATCCAATAGCACTTGCTAATGGAGTTATTTAATAAGGATGGATCACTACAATTTAGGAACTATAATGGTTGGATCACTGCAATTTAATCCAATCTAGGAATTATATATATTATAACAATACCCCCTTTAGTGGGAGAGCGACACGTGGCGCAATTCTTTTCATGAGAGAGCGACACGTGGCGCAATCTAACAATTCCATCCATATTTGCTAAACTCTATCCATACCAAATCTCTAAAATTTTTCAATTTTCCCAAAATCTCTCCTTGGTTTTCGATAAAATCTCTCTCTCCCTAATTTCTCTCTCTCATCCCTCTACAACTTCATCCCTATCTATTCTCTAAGGGGTTATTTGTTAATTTCACATATTATATATATTATAATAATTTGAAAATTATAAGTTTTATTTTAATGCCATCAACACAATTTCTTTCATATCAGTCTTACTAATTTATTTGAACATTTACTATGTAGTATCAAATTATAAAGAAAATGTGAAATTCTAAGATGTTGGACCAAGTACTTCCATTGCAATACCAAAAACAAATAACTTTATTAAGACAAGCGCACAAATTGAAACAAGTGCTGGAATTAAAAGATCTGCACAAGATGAAACAAGCACAACTATAGAGACAAGTGGAGAAGATGAATCAAGTGCAATTGCTAAAACAAGTGCATGCTAATAAGCAAATATCAACATTTTTTTTCTTTAGACCACATGTAATTCCTTCAATCATTCGAGGATAACTTAATATTAATGGGTTTTTTTTTTCACTCTCAACTTTTATACATTTATAATTCATTCTCCTTTCAAAAAAATAAACATTCAATATTTTAACTATGTATTCACTATGATTTATGCCAAAATATTCATTAATATTTTATTTAAATTATTAATAGTTTTTTAATAAGACTTTCATGAGAGTGCAACACGTTTCGCAATCTAAGAATTCTATCTATATTAGACTGATTTCAAAAGAATTGCTGAAAATGGGATTCCTAATTAAGATAGCATAAATCTAGCAAATCCTTATTAATAGTTTCCTAATTTAATACAAAGTAGAGTTCTTGCTACGTACTACTGCAAAAGAAACTTTTTCATTCACAGTCCCTGTCCTAAATATATAGGATTTCCTACTATAACTCTTACTTTGATTGTCTGTGACACCAACTTTGATTGTGTATGACCCCTCTTTCCAATCTTTGCAAGCTCTCAAAGAAGGTAACTCTTTGTTATAATTATTTCTTTTTCTTTATATTCTGCAATATGATTTGATTTAATGATTTTTGATTATCTGTTTAATGGTGATTACTTTTGTTAAAGAAGCTTTCATATTTTAGAAACGGATTAAAAGACTGTTTAAATTAGATTTTTTGTAAAGCTATCTTTAATTAAGGGAGCGTGAGATGGATGTAACTAGGCATTAACATTGAATAAGATGTCTACACCATATTTTTTGTCTTTAGTTGTACACATTAAATTGAACTTGAACCAATGGATGAAGGCCAATATGAAAATGAGGACGATGACTATATTGAATGATCCAAGTAGTTTACCATTATTACTTCATAAATTTAAATCAAGTACTATTTAAATATTGGAAATTAGGGACAGTGTGTAATATCACGATAAGAGAAGACATGGATGTAATGTTAATCTTTAAATAAAGAAATCTTTATTATTTAATCATGAGTCATTGCAGTCAACAGTGGCGTTCTTAAGGTTTTTAAAATTGTTGAAAAATATGAATTCTAGGAATCATGTTAACCCTAATCCAGTGGTCCAATAATTGAAACCACACAAGACAAATAATCCTAACCATCCAGTTAACTTGATAATCTTCCTTACTTGATAAGGCATCAAATATGTTGAAAGACTTGATCTGTATAACTTATCTGTATCAGTTCCTACTATAAAAGAAGAAACTACAGTCTTGTGTCATGTCGCATGGTAGTTTCCTAATTTAACCCAAAGTAAGAGTTCCTGCTACAAAAGAACCTCATTGTATTAGTTCCTACTATAAAAAAAGAAACTACAGTCTTGTGATATGTAGCATGTAGTTTCCTAATATAACACAAAGTAGAGTTCCTACTACAAAAGAAACTCTTTCATTGACGGTCTCTATCCTATATATATAGCAATTCTTACTATAACTCTTACTTTGATTATCCGTGACACCAATTTTGATTGTGCATGACCCCTTTTCCAAATCTTTACAACCTCTCAAAGAAGGTAAGTTTTTGTTATAATTATTTCTTTGTCTTTATATTCTGCAACATGATTTGATTTAATGATTTTTTATTATTTGTTTTATGGTGATTACTTTTGTCAAAAGAAGCTTTCATATTCTTGAAACTGATTAAAAGGCTCTTGAGATTAGATTTTTTGTAAAGCTATGTTTAATTGTACTCAATTAATTGATATGGTAACCAAATTTACATTGTTTAATGATAATGTTTTAAACTGATTCCGGATTCTCATAAAGGAGTACTACAGATGAGGAATTGGGTTTCAAAATTAGATGGTGGGGGTTAGTGATCATTCTTAAGTAAGTAGTTAGTTTCTTAGAATTACGGATTGTGTATTAGAGCAGGGTTTGGGTCTCTTTCAAATTTCAAACATAAAATTACAGAAGGTTTTAACTATGGGAGCTTTGCTGTGTATGGCCCCAGTTGATAGTCCCATCATGACATGTCTGTGATATATGCACTGCACGCATTTTTTTAAAGCCAATATATATAGAAAAAAGTCTTATTAATTATTAGAGTTAAGCAAAGAGGGTCGAGCTCAACTCTGGTTGAAACAAAAGAAAAATGCTAAGATACAAAAAATTGGAACTAGAACTGTTAATGAGAATAAGGAACCAGAATTGAAACCAATTTTGTGTATGGTGCAAGTTTGGGTCCAGGTCCGAATATGTATGGAGAATGCTTTGGAGAAAAAACTAATTTTTAAAAGAAATTCTCAAAATTTGAGGTACTTTGTTGGATCTCAGGTTTAGGTGCTGAAATTAAGGTGGATCTAGAACCGTTTAGGACACGAGTCTAAAAATATTTTTTATTTTGATTTTAATTTACAAATTAAAGAAAAAATTATCTAACTCTTTTTTATTAAAATTCTAATGAAATTCTACATGTAAACTTCATTAAAAGTGCAAAAAAATATTTAAAAGTATGATTGTCTAATGAATTTTATATTAATATTAATTTACAATTCATTTAAATATTTATAAAGAAAAATTATCCTATGAGATCTACACAAGATGAAACAAGCACAAGTGTCGAGACAAGCGGAGAAGATGAACCAAGTGTAACTACTGAAACAAGTACATGCTAATAAACAAATATCAACCATTTTTTTTCCTTAGATCGCATGTAATTCTTTTAATCATTCAAGAATGACTTAATATCAATGGTTTGTTTTTCACTTCCAACTTTTATACATACTATATTTTCGCTATGATTTATGTGATAATATTCATTAATATTTTATTTAAATTATTAATATTTTTTAATAAGACTTAATTATTATATTTTTATGGCTTGCGTTGGGCGCGGGCCTTGAAGTTCTAGTCGTAATTTAAAACACCTCACCTTATCTTTATATGCATGCCACGTGTCGTTCTCCCCTTCTCTCTAGCAATAGAAGGGAATTCTCTTAATATATGAACTGGCGCTTCAGGACACGGGCCATGAAAAAATAATAATTAAGTCCTATGAAAAATTATTAATAACTTAAATAAATATTAATGAATATTATCACATAAATCATAGCAAAAACATAGTTAAAATATTGAATCTTTATTTTTTTAAAAAGGAGAAAATATTTTCTTTGAATAATAGATGAATAAAAGTTGAGAGTGAAGAAAAAACCGTTACTATTAAGTCATCCTTGAATAATTAAAGGAATTACATATGGTCTAAGAAAAGAACAATGTTAATATTTTTTTATTGGCGTGTACTTGTTTCAGTAGTTGCACTTGGTTCATTTTCTCTGTTTATCTTAATAGTTGCGCTTGTTTCATCTTGTATAGATCTTTTAACTCTTACACTTGTTTCAATTTATGCACTTGTCTCAATAAAGTTATTTGTTTTTGGTATTGTAATGAAAGTAATTGGTCCAACATCTTAAAATTTCACATTTTCTTTATAATTTGATACTGCAAAGTAAACATTTAAATAAATTAATAAAAGAAACTAATATGAAAGAAATTATGTTGATGGCATTAAAATAAAACTTATAATTTTCAATTTCTGACAATAAAATGATTGATTCTTGAGTGTAGTTAATTTCTTCAATTTTCTTGACCACGGGTTATGAAGAAACAAATTATTTTTAAAAAAATTATTGATATTTTAATAAAATATGAATAAATATTATCATATAAACCATAACGCACACACAGTTAAAATTAAAATTTACAAAACCAAAAGTTTTAAGAAGGAAGTTTATATTAAATATAATGAAATTTAATTAAATGCACACATTTTTTTATGACCCAGTGTATCCCTCGCCAGCCCAACCTTGAGACCATTGCCGGGGTTTATCATGTCTACCAGTTGAGAGTAAAAAAAAAAAAAAAAGGTGTTGAGATTAAGTCATCCTTGATAAATCAAGGAATTATATGTGGGCTAATAAAAATTGCACACACACATATTGGATGAAACTATCATGCATGCCAATTGAGAGTTAAAAAAAAAACTAAATGTTAAGTTGAAAGCATCTTTGATGATTCAAGGAATAACTTATGGGGCTAATTAAAATTACACTTCATAACAGTACATAAAAAGGGCTTGTCATCCTGGTTATTTAGGCCAAGAAATTTGTAGGTTTCCGAATCCCATTGTGAGTTGCCCATTAATATGTGTGGATCAATTACCAAAAAAATCCAAATTAGTCTTAGTGTTTGTGGACCAATTACTCAAAAAATTTAAATTGGTCTTAAGGTAAAGATAGAGAGGCCACAAGAAAGTTTATATTTTTAAATACAATAATTAAAATAAAATAAAAAAATTAGTATCAAACAAAGCAACATGAATGCATGAAAAATAATTTTTTAAGAATAAACATTTAAATAAATTGTAATAGAAAATAATAACAACAAAGCAAACTGAGTAGTTATTTTACCATAAGTATAAAAATTATAATGCATATTTCATTAGAGAATGTATTAAAATTTATTAATTAAAATAAATTAGAGGAAGAGTGTGGACCAATTATAAATTAAAAGAATTCTATATTGGCCTTAAGGTTAAAATAGAGATTCACAAATTAAAAGAAACAACTGAAACTTTAGGCCTATGGTATTGAGATGAGCCAATTTCATAAGTTAGGTTTACATGAAGCCAACTCATTCACTTATTAGTTATCATATGATAAAAAATAAGAACATATTTCATATATTTTAAAAAATAAAAAACACACTAATTTAAAAAAATTAATAACTGTTAGGTTACTAGTACAACCCTTGTGCACACCTATGTTGAAGTGATGCTCGAATGCCTTCCTAACACAACTGAGAAGACCACAAAACCATTTTAGTGCTATTTTCCGTTACCAATTGGTTTTCGGATAAGTGGTAGCTCAATGGGGTCTGATATCCATCACTAACAATATAAAAAAAATAAAATAAGATGATAATTTTTGTTGTACCCTCCATATTTTGTGAATAGGAAAAGAAAAGGCCCCATGTAAAATTGTATTACATTAGACATTTTGCATATTTAAATGGGCCTTGTAGATTGTTCTTTCTTCAATAAATACAAATAAAAAATAATAAAATAAATCCTTGCATATTAAACATAATGAAGTTTAATTAAATGCACACATTTCTATTGGCTAGTGCAACCAATTGATTGAAGATGAGCATCAAAAGATCATCACTTCAACAGTAATCACAACCGAAGGATTTGAGGCCTATTGGTAGGTTTGGCTTAAACATTTAGGTCCCATTGATAGATGAAGAAATAAAAAGAAGAGGAGGGCATGAAAAGGGATGATGGTGCTAAAAAACTAAAGAAGAAAAAACGTCATACCTAAAATTAACAAATGCAAAAGCTAAAAAGGTATTTATATGATTATTAGAATTTGCCTCTTCTCAAACCATTATAATATATTAAGCTAGTTGAATCCAATTATCAATTTCATGCCAATTTCAAATTTGATTTTGACTTATCTATAATTTTTAACCTCTTATTAATATCAGCCCTACTAATGACCCACTAAGGCCCTATTAATGGAAATACTTTAATGGCCCAACTAATGCCCCACTAATGACTCATTAATAAGAACAGTTATGTTTTCACTAATACATCTTCATTGCTTCTTCATTTCAATTCAAACATGAACGGTACATGTACATCTTCATCTCCTCCTACTCTTCTTATTTGGTTCTCTAAAATACAAAATTCTACAATTCCTATAATGCCTGAAAATCAATGATAATATGCATGCCTTATCACAGTTTTTTCCATCGATCTAGAACCGAACTCTAACATGAGAGAACACTGCCATGTCCTTTTTCCCTTTGAAGCCCTTCTCATAATAGTCACTCAGGTTTCGGAGTTCTTTCAAGCGGTCACTCAAATCACGTATTTATTTTTTTTTCTAATTTCATTCTACATTAATAGGTTACCATGTTTTATTTTCTTCTAATTTGGCTTTTTTTATTCACGAGTATGTGTTTTTTCCCACTTTTATGCATATTTTTTCACTCCTTTTGGCAATTGTAGTTTATAATCTTTTCTTATTCTCCCAATTGAATAGTAAACTGGCTTCTCACTATCATTGGTCACAGCCTAAGAGAGAACTTGTAATGTTGTTCCCATCAAAAACTTTTTATTTTCTTTTTCCCTTATCTCACTGCTTCTATTTGCATTGGAGATCTCAGATACTTTCTTTAATTTTATACTTAAATCACAAAATATTTTATTTAATTTTTGTATTATTGTGTTTTATATAAAGAATTATCGATTTATAATATAGGAAATAAGTGATGGCGATTAGTGAGAAGTCTTTGATTTTAGCATTTCACTTACTGGCTCATTACTTTTATCTACATTAGAAATTATATTGGCCAAGTTTTACTTTTTATGTTTAAATTACTACATTTTTTTTGTATGACTTCTATTTGCCCGTGCTAAGCACGGGGGTATGTTGCTATTCTAAGCATTAAAAAGTCACAAAAAAATAAGGGCCGGGCTTGTTTAGCAAATCTTATTGGTTTGAAACAAATATGTATGAAAGAGATCTATTTCAATTGACCTCTCTTTGAAATAGATAATTTTGAAATAAACAATTTGATAACATTGCAAAGCTGATTCAAATAGACTGTTTAAATCTAATGGTAAATAATTGTTCATCAATTTCTCCATAACTCAAAGGAATGAATCAGAGGCTAATTTTTTAACCCCATTACCATTTTTAGTATAAATATAAGGATCGACGGTAGGAACTTGAAATAGGAGCCAACAAATTTTAAAAAATTAGATCAAGATTTTCAAATGTTTTTGCAAATTTCTTGAGATCTGTGATTGATCAACAATTCAAATTTAATCTCATAGTCATATTTAGGTTGTTACAACTATACAATGGATAAGATGTTTGTTTATTGACTCAAAATTAAATAGCAAAAATCAAAATATGAATTACCTTAATCACGTTTCACCTTCTGTAATAGTGACATGGGCAATCCTCTAGTTCTCACACTTTCATCATTTTTTCTAGATCTAGATCAAATCAGGGGTTAAACTATTAGTCATTTTCAAACTTCCAAAGAAGATTAATAGTCCAGATCAAGATTATGGGGCCCATAAAATTCGACAAAGTAGACCTATTTCATGCTTTGTTTGCACAAATATCTCAAGATCCAAAATAGATCAATGGTTGAAATTTCAGTTACATGATGTATTTAACCTTATTAATACTCTAAGCGGCTTGGATCATTGTTTAGGGTCCTCAATATTTTAAGAAAATGAAAAAAGCAGTAAAGAAAAGATGCACCTCAATCATTATTCCTATGCATATCTATGGGGTCCTATTTTTGCCCATGGATTTTTGCATTTCACAGTAGCTTCTTTTTCAACTTCTTTTGGATTCGAAGCCCTCGATCATCATTTATTTGTGTGGGTTTACATTGCAACCTGTTGGTAGGCCACTTTAGCCTTACAAAAAATATTTCACACATGAGTAAGCCGGCGCCACCAACATGCTAATCGCCCCACCAACATGCTAATTGTGTCATCCTACATATTGTGAACTCCAGAAACAATGTAGTGCATGGGAAAAAGAAAAAGAAAAAGAAAAGATATATATATCTTATAATCTTGGATGGTATTAGTTAGAGAAGATTCCCTATCAACTGTGGGTTTCATCATAACAACACTATGGGCCATCTCTAGAAAACAACACTATGGGCCATATCTAGAAAAGATTCCATTCAAGAATTTGACCATGATGTTTTACAATTCAATATTTCAATGTAACATTTTATCCATGTGTTATTTTCTCCTATGAGCAGATAATATATTATGCATCTTCACTTGAGCTGTTGGGCCCCGCATGGAACCATACCCCATTTATATGAGTATTGAATTGGGTTTAGGATCTTATTATTAAGGGTGAGAGAGAGATGTTAGGGGAGGGGTAGAAATTTAAGGGGTAAGAGAGAGATTTCAAGAGAGGAAAATGGGAGAGAATCTTAAGACTTTAATTGGAGTGTGCCATGTGTTGCATGCCCATAAAGAAAAAGCGCCACATGTCGCCTTACCGCAAAAGGGGGTATTGTTATAATATATATAATTTTCTTGAGGAAAAAAGATTAGAAGGACTTTTAAATTTAGATTATGCCATGTGTTGCCCTTTCACGAAGAGGGCTGCTCCACGTGTCACTCTCCCGCTAAAGGAGGTGTTATTATAATATATATATATCGCACTTAAGGGCCCACGGCCAACGCAGGCCTTATTTGATAATTATATTATTTGTAAATAAGAATATTTATAAATATTTAAATGATTTTTAATTTAATATTAACATTAAATTCATTTTACAATCATAATCTTAAATATTTTATTGCACTCTTAAAAAGTAAAAATCATATTAGTAAAACTAAATAAAAATGAAAATAATGTACATGTGGAATTTCATTAGAATATTAATAAAAAAATAATTTTTCTTTTAATCTGTAAAATGAAGTCAAGAGAGAAAATATTATATGGTAATCTAAATTAGATGGAATACTCCACTATGCAAAGAATCATCAGCTCAACCAATCCTATCACTATAAAAATTTGAATTAGGTGAAAAGAAACTGGTAATCAAGATTATTACAAAATTTAGGCTTTTCGTTGTTCATTTGCGCATAACTGAAAGAAAGAAAAAGAAATAAAAATAGAAAGAGAAATTTCGACTAAATGTAACAGAACATAAGATGATCTCCAATTGAGTGGTGGACATTAAAATATAGGATACACTTTCAATCTCTACATCGGTAGAAAAAAAAATTACATTAGTCCTACACTAAACATAAAATACCATTTGCATTACTACAAACATTCTAACATGAAAGACACTCTTAGTTAATATGTATTAGCATATTAAAATTGATACCTATAAAAAATGTAATGATCATGGCCTCAAGAGATATACAAAGAAAAGTGAAATTAAATAATTAATAGAAAAAAATAGCATAACTATGTTCTTAACATTTAAAATAAAAACATATATATAACCCATCAAAACTTTTTGTGTTTAAAGAGAGTAGAACTGCATTTACTCTCGGTGATGAGTTATTTGATGGTGTCTCCATGCATATACCATACTTCATATTTTCATATAAAACTTATAGGCTGATGAATTAGTCATTCTCTATTTTTTTTCTCCTCCGATTTTTACAAATAAAAATTGAATTTCAACACCCACCCATTCATGGCGAGTGGAGTCAAAATAAAAATGAATTTGATTGTCTACCTTCCAAAAGTTCTATCAATATAACCAGAAGAGATGTCATGTATAAAATTGAAAGATTTTAGGGTAAGAGATAAAGATTGATTAGTGTATGTAAAATTTAAAATTGAGTGAGAGTATTAATCCAAATTTAAAATTATTATGCTAGCTAGGGCTAATCCGAATTATTGGTTGTTCCAGGGTTTAAGGGACATGATTTAGAATGAGAGAGATTTTAGAAATCTTGCCTCCTAGTAGTGTCATTCTAAGTGATTAATTTAGGGAAGATTTAGCAATTTTAGGGCTTGAACATTAACTTACTCAAGTGGGGCCCAGATATAAACTTTGAATTGGGCTAAGATTTAGAAGTAGAAAGCTTAAGCTCAATCCGGTTCAAGTGAGAGACACTAAGAAATCTCTCACATAAAAATAAACATCCTAATCAACAAATATTTTCATTTTTTAAATATAATACAGTATAGCTCAAGTTTAAACTATTTTAGGTGGATTGGACTCAAGGTAGGTACTTATCATCCGAGTTAGGCTTTCTCTTGGCTTAGGCTTATTGTTCAAAATCTAGGCTAGGCTTGGACATTACTTGGCCCAACTTGGCCTGTCTTAGCTCAGCCCCATGAACACCCGTGACCAATTTAGAGTCTATTGTGATTTTAATAGGAAACCATGTGGACCCATAAATTGTCACTTGGATAGTGGGATTTAAAGGCATGTGAAATGAGATAAAGGTAATTTACCTAATTAATATGATGAGTGGTATGAAAATTCATTTAAGATGTATGAGAACCCCTCTTTTTGACTTATATGACATTCTTTAAGATTAAATATGATACAGATATCAATAGTAGATTATGATAAGGATTATGCCGATTTTTAGGAGATTAAATAGTAAAGAGAGAGATTTCAAGAGAAAAAAATGAAAGAGAATCTTAGAACTTTAATTGGAATGTGCCATATGTCGTTCTCCCGTAAAGAAGAAGCGCCACATGTCTGTTTCCAGCAAAAAGGCTCTGGAGGCCTGTGTTAAAGAGAGAAAGGAAACAAAAACCAAAAATATCAAAAAAAAAAAAAAACTATCAAGTCTAAAAGTTATAGATTTTATGGTGATTAGGAGTTCTATCTTAGGATGCACATTTGGAATTATCCCCAAGTTTGTTGTGTTGTTTGGTTGCTGCCATGAAATTGTTTTAGGGTCTGTAATGATTCTTTTTCACGGTCTATGGGTATCCTTATTTGTAAGGATAAATGCATTAAAATGTCAAAAAAATATTAGAACCTTTATCAAAACACATCAAGTTGGAATTAGTTAACATCAATAATATCAACTTATAAAGATGTTCGTTGATATATATATATATAACGATGGATACTGTATACCAAAAATGTCAAACCCAGATTCTAATATTTCTTGACCCGGGATCTACTTTGGGATATTTACCATGCAACTCTTCAAAGATATGACATTTGCCTCAAAAAGATCCAAAATTTAATATTTATTGCATAGTTATTTGTACACTAACAGTGCAATATCGCATGGTCCTACGATATTGCACAAAATGAAATTTGCGATATCACACAACCTTAGGATATGCAATGTGTCTGATATCACATGACTCTAGGATATCTCACAAACAGGTACGTGAGAAATACTAAAAGTTTGACTGCTGGGGGGTGAGTGTGATGTGTAAGGACTAAGGATAGCTCTAAGGGCATTATCCCATTTACTCATTTGTCAACTAGAGAAATTATTATAAAATTATAAAATTTCAAGTGGAGAAATGTTACAGTGGGATTATAATAATCTCATCTTATAATATTAATATCAAATCATTAACTACTGCTCCCTTCCATATTATTAAACCTGACCTCGTGAAATATGGTTTTGATCAAATATGGCTTTGATGAATGGATTAAAATGTCAAAAAAGGGAAAGAAAACTATATATATTTACAAGGGTGGGCCTTTGGTATTTCATGAAAAATGTAGGATCCTGTACATATGCCATGAGAAATAAAGAAGAAAAAAAAGGAAGGATACCTGTGCATTTTGAGAAGACTCATGTTTTATTAGTTGGTAATGTATGCAGGGATTGTAAATGACTTTTATTGGAAGAGATGGAAGGGTGAGGTTCTGGCATTTGTGAAATATCACGAATGTTGTACATATGCAATGAAAATAAAGAAGAAAAAGGACAAAGGATAACTATGCATTTAGAAAAGAAAGAAAGAGAAAGTTAGGCACCAAAGAAAGTGAGTTCCAAAAAAGCATAAGTTGCACTCGTTTGTTAAGAAGAAAGATGAAGAAGAATACTGCTGTTGTTTAGAGATGAATGTGAGTAGCACCTGTGCGTGGAGAAGAACAAGAAAAACAATAATACCGTGGCTGTTGGTGTGTAAAGGGAGAGATTTGAGTGGGGAATAAATGAAAAGGAATGTTATTAAGATAATCGGTAGCTAGAGGGAGAGATGTTAGGGGGTGATGGAGAAACCGTAAATCAAATAGATGAGAGAGGATAGAGGGAGAGATGAGAGAAGAGAATCTCTATGTAGAGGGAGAGATTTTAGGAGGTAATGGAGAAACCCTGGGTAAATGGAGACTTTAGTGAGGGGCCACTTAATCAAAACTCAACTTACTAGTTCTAATAGAACTTGAGATACCTAGCCAATAATAATAATTAATCTAAACAATTATAAATATGGTCTATGGGTCTTTTCTCTCCTCTCATCTCTAAGTTTGGTTTTACCAAAAATAACAAAAGTCTCCAAGCTTGGAATAGAAAGCCCCCTATTTCATAGGATATCGTTTCCATACTCCTATGAAAGTAAATTTCCTATGTGATGCATCTCTTGGGCCTTATATTGATTCCAACATCTCTTACTCAAAGAAACATAATGAAATTATTAAGGGGTTAATGCGTAGGGGAAGAAATTGAAAAAAAAATCTTATAATAGAAAGGTGTAGGAGAGAGATTGTAATTAGAGAAATAAAGTAGGAGAGAGATTAGATAAAGAAGGAATTTGCAAAGAGAGATTTTAGAAGAATTCAAAATAAAGAGAACATTTAAAGATGATTCTTGGAGAAAGTTGGAGACTCCTTTAAATATGAGTACACCACTTGTCGCTCTCTCACGAACCCATTTGTCTCTCTCATGTGCTTTCTCACAACGCAGGCCATGGAAAAAATTAAATTTGTTAATTTTTTAATATTTTAATAAAACATAAACTAATATTATTGTATAAATCATAAAAAAATAAAACATCAAATATTTTAAGAAGAGAATTTATATACAATCTTTAGTCACATGCTCATACCCTTGATATGAATTACCACATGTAGGTCTAACATGGGGGTGGCTAAATCGCACATAGTAGATTTGTTTACACACAGTAATATGATCTGATATTTATAATCATTAAATATTAGGATTCTGAAAGATGGTGATGATGCTTGTCTCAACTCTAATCTACATCAAGATATCTCAATCACACCGTATGCTTGTGATTGGTTTGCACTGAGGTGTGCCCCACATTAAGTCTTGAAAATCTAATTTTGAGGCTGCTTATTTAAGAATGAAAATTCTTAAAGAAGTTATTTTGTCAATGAGAATTCAAGCGAAAGTATATAAAACATTAAAAACGGAGAAATAGAGAGCATAAGAAAAAATTGAAACAAGTAATTTATAACCTTTCTATTTCTGGGTTAGTCTAGAGTTAACATTTTTAACCCAATTAATAAAGAGAGTAATTTAGTATATACGCAATTAGGTTTTAAGTAGTGTATAATATTGAATACCATCATAATCATGATATAGAAAAGCCTTCTCTTTAATTTTTGTAGTCTTTCATCAAAAAAAAAAAAAAAAAAAAAAAAGAAAAGCTAAAAAAAACTCTCTTGATCTAAAAAGTTCAACAGTTACAAAACCCAGACTCTTATGAGTCTTGGCCAATTTGTGTAAAAAGGAACTCATTATATAAATGTATAAAAGTTGCAAATTGTTTTTGGAACAACAAATTGTAAATAATAGCAAAACTGCCAACAAAATAGATATTTCCAATAGGCCTAGGCATTTCAAGCATGCTGTTCAAGTCTTTCAAGTTGTCAAGAACCAATATATCAACTGCTAGGTAAATGTTATCATTATCAACCAAAAGCTTGTTTAAAGAAACCAAGGCAATTATGCGGTCCACAACCATTTAGTCAAGGGCCTAGACACATTGGTCTAATGGGTTCTACCCATATCATGTTTAAGGCCCGAGCCTAGACCAAATTTGACCCATTGTCCATTGACAACTTTAATGCATAGAGATTTAGCAGGAAAATATAAAAAGATAACTTTGACAACCTCTTAATAATCTCTACACACCTTTTTAGCCTTCTCCATGCTAGAGTTTGCCAATTCCTTACCGTATCTTTCCATGGCAACCATGACATTAGAAGAGAACAAATAGCCAGGAACCTAATTGATATAGCCGAAAAAGAAAAAATTCATAGCTGCCCGTTCCCCATCTCCTCTGCCCTTCGCGATACCCCTCAGAGGGAAATCCTGTCCTCATGTAATTGATTGATTCACTAATAAAAGAGGAACATATCTCACTAAGGATCCATCTCCACATGATTTTAAATCTTTCATTCGAAAAATCTCTTGCTATTGTTATAAAAATTAAGGTAATTTAGGTGGAAGTCCAATTCTTGAAACTTAATTAGGTAGAAGTCCACCTCTTAAGTTCTTAGTTGCAAAAGCCCACTATTGTTATAAGATTTAATACTTCAAGTCCATTTTATTTTGCATCTTTTGTGATGATGGCAATTTTACCCCTAGGGTTTTCTTATTTCCTTTTTGGGTTTATTCACTAGCCATTGTTTTGGTGACTACTACCGACCGGCGACCAGCGACTTTTTCGCCCAACTTCTGATGACTTTTTTGGCTGGCAATGGGCACTTTTTGTTTTCTTTTTTAATGTCTCTCTATCTACTCCAAGTAACCCTTTCCATGGTGCAAACCCATGACATGGAGGTTGGCTCTAATACAAAATATTATGGATTTAAGAAATACGCAAAAAAGCGCCAGGATATATGGAACACATCAAATTAAATCTTATAACAATCTAGGACCATAACATACTAGTGACTGAAGGCCAGCGAGGCATGTTGGAAACAGGAACATGAGACACAAGAACATTGAGATTTTTCAATGAACAAATTGAAGAATTGGAACATTAAGAATTCTAAATTTTTCACATCCTAGATTGAAGAATCGGGAACATGAGACACAAAAACATTAAGAATTCTGAATTTTCAATGCAGAAATTGCAAAAACAAGATCATGTATTCGTATATATGATAAACAAGAACATCAATCAAATATGTAAGAAATAGGAACATTCTTGAAACAGGAACATGAGATACAAAAATATTAAAAATTTCAATAGTGCAGAAATTGAAGAAATCAAGATCATATATTCGTGTACATGATAAATGGGAACATTAATCGGATGTGTCAGAAATAGGAACATACTTGAAACAGGAACATGAGATACTAGAACATTTAGAATTCTGCTAGTGCACAAATTGAATGAATCACAATCATGTGTTAGTGTACATGATAAAAAGGAACATCAATCAGATATGCCAAAAATAGGAATATGCTAGAAATAGGAACATGCAAAATATGAACACTAGGAATTCTGATGGTGCACAAATTAAAGGAAACAAGATCATGTATTAGTGTTCCTGATAAACAGGAACATCAATCAGATGTGTCATAAATAAGAATATGCTTGAAACAAGAATATGAGAAACAAGAACATTAAGAATTTTGATAGTGCACAAATTGAACGAATCAAAATCATGTGTTAGGAGTGTATATGATAAATAGGAACATCAATCAAATGTATCAGAAATAGGAACATTCTTGAAATAGGAACACGAGATATAAAAACATTAAGAATTTTGATAGTGCATAAATTGAAGGAATCAAGATCATGTATTCATGTACATGATAAATGGGAACATTAATTGGATGTGTCAGAAATAGGAACATACTTGAAGCAGGAACATGATATATTAGAACATTTAGAATTCTACTAGTGCACAAATTGAATGAATCATGATCATGTGTTAGTGTACATGATAAAAATGAACATCAATCAGATATGCCTGAAACAGGAATATGCTAGAAATAGGAACATGAGAAACATGAACACTAAGAATTCTAATGGTGCACAAATTAAAGAAAACAAGATCATGTATTAGTGTTCCTGATAAACAGGAACATCAATCAGATGTGTCAGAAATAAGAATATGCTTGAAACAAGAACATGAGAAACAAGAACATTAAGAATTTTGATAGTGCACAAATTGAATGAATCAAAATCATGTGTTAAGAGTGTATATGATAAATAGGAACATCAATCCAATGTGTTAGAAACAGGACATGCTTGAAATAAATCATGAGATACAAAAAATTAAGAATTCTGATAGTGCAAAAACTGAGGGAAATAAGATCATGTATTAGTGTACATAATAAACAAGAACATCAATCAGATGTGTTAGAAACGAAAATATACTTGAAAAAGGAATATGAGATACATGAACATTATGAATTCTGATAGTACACAAATTGAAGGAAAAAGGATCATGTATTGATGTACATGATAAACAGGAATATCAATTAGATGTGTCAGAAATAAAAACATGCTTTAAACAGAAACATGAGATACAGGAACATTAAGAATTTTGATAGTGAACAAATTAAAGAAAAAGGATCATGTATTAGTGTTCATGATAAACAGGAACATTAATCAAAAGTATCAGAAACAAGAACATGCTTGAAATATATACATGATATACATGAACATTAAAAATTCTGATAGTGCACAATTTGAAAGAAACAGGGTCATGTATCAATGTACATGATAAATAGGAACATCAATCAGATGTGTCAGAAACAAGTACATGCTTGAAACAGGAACATGAAATACAGGGACATTAAGAATTCTGATAGTGCATAAGTTAAAGAAAAAAGTATATACATGAAAAATAGTTACATCAAGCAAATGTGTTAAAAATAGGAATATACTTGAAATAGAAACATGAGATACATGGACATTAAGAATTATAATTAATAACAAATTGAAGAAAATAGGATCATGTATTAGTATATATAATAAATAAGAACATCAATCAGATGTGTTAGAAATTGAAATATGCTTGAAACAAGAACATGAGATACAAGAACATTAACAATTCTACTAGTTCACAGACTAAAGGAAATAAAATCATATACTAGTGTACATGATAAACAGGAACATCAAACAAATGTATAAAAAATAAGACCATGTAGTCATGGTGTACACCAAAAAAAAAATGGCAGAAGTCTGCCTTCAAAATGTAACAATGCTATCACATTGAAATCTGTTTTTTTTTTTTTTAAATGGGGGTAAGATGGTAGTATTTTAGTATTTCAGGGGCAAAAATGTCTTAGTAGACTTAAAGCTTTAAAAACTCTGGGGTTGGAGTTAAAGCTACATGAGTTTTAAAAAATGGACGTAGCCTAAAGGCCCCTAAAAATTTATAAGCTTCCATCCATACAAATGTAACTCTTTCACAATTCATCTATCCGAAGTCTCCTAGACTTAGATTAGTTTTTTTTTTGTTGGATATATCCCCCTAAGGTTTCTAATACTTGTAAAAAGGTCGTTTTGGTTTTAATATTTGTAAATAGGCCCCTACTTTGTCATTTTAGTACCTCTCATATCCCAAAACATGTGGATTTTATGGTAATGAGTAGCCATCATGAAGATTTTACTCATTGTTTTACCAAATGGCGCCTTTGTCTTTAAAATCATTTTTGTATATACCACTCCTAAGCTTTCTAATATTTATTAATAGGCCTCCAATGTGGGTTGAATAATAGATCTATTAAATATGCCTCAATCCTATAAATGTGTCACCTACTTCTCTCTTGTTTTCCTCAATTTTGATTGATACCTTTAAGCTATTCTCTATCAGCAACATGAGCACAACCTATGATTTGAATTAATTATATTTAAGATCATTTTAGCAGAGCAAGTGATTAAGTGAAATTTCATTTAATCTAATATGTCCACTAAAAATCATATATTCATCTAATTGGGTGGCTTAAGAATAGGGCTCCTTAAAACTATTTTTTTTCAAATCATTGGTTGCCCTATTAATACAATTTTTCCTTTTAAAAAGAAAAGCTCTTTAAAACAACTTTTTAGATGTTTGAAATTAGAGACAATGGATATAATAGTAGACTGTAAATACATGAATTTACGAGAATTATTATGCAGAGAGATGGCCAAAATAAATTCCTAAAATCTAAGCGGCGCACCTTGCGAGCCTTTTTAGAACCATTATTTAGAGAGACAGAGAGACACAGAGAGAGAGAAAGTGACAGCCAAATCTATTTTTAGTCTCCCCTCTCATGAGAACTAATAACAATAATAATAATAATAATAATAATAACTATTATTATTATTATTATTATTATTATTATTAATGCCAAAGTGGCCTTAAGATTCCACAAAAACGAACAATGTGAAGAAAGAAAGAAACTATTTTTTTATCTTATTATTAAAAGAGAGAATGCTGTTGCTACCTATCGTGAAGAACTTAGTGGGCTTAGTTGAAAAAAAGAAAGTTAAAGTGAAATTAAAAAGGTTAAGAAACCTCTTATAAAGGAGAATGGTTTTCTTAGTGATAAATAAAGATATGGGCAAAACTATCAAAATTGACAAAAACCTAATGACTTCTTCTCTTTATTATCAAATCCGCTTAAGTGGGGATATGAAAGGTATAAAAATGCCAAAGCAAGGGCCTATTTACAAATGCTGAAACCATAGGGGCCTATTTATAAATATTAGAAACCTTGGGGGTCACAAAAAACTCCTTAGACTATTATAAAAACTCTGATTTAGATACTCAATCCTTGTCTTTTATATGATTGATGTTTAGTTTCAAAATAGAATGCATGAATCTCGACTAAGAAAATCTAGACCTACATTTAGTTTATCCAACTTCCATTGCTAATACCCACAATGAGATCCTTTCTTCTTCCTATATTGCATGTGGTTTTAAATTTTGTTTCACGTCAATAAACCATTGGTGTACAACATATCAGGAGGAACTAAGCCTTTTGGACTCCCCTCTCTAAGTCGATGATGGAATAGAATATGGCCAACGCTAATTCCATCATCATAGAGTGGGGCCCCCGTCTTAGAATTCAATGATTTTTGTTCTCTATTATCAAAAAGCCACAACCATTATTCTCTTAGTTTTTTGCCTTATAACAAGCTTAGTGTTTGTTTTGAGACTTTTTTCTTTTTCAGATTTCTTTACCATTTCTTTTTTTTTAGAAATATTTTGATTAACAATATGGTCATGCTTGAAAAAGAGTGAAAATGTGTAATGGATTCAAGTCCAACATTCACACACTTCAAGTGTTTAAGAAGAATGGAAATTAACTACAGTTCATCATTAATTTCCCTTTTGTTTACATGGGTTCAAATGCCTTAAGGTTGTTTACATAGTTTTGAAAAGTTTACAATCCCTCCCTCAAGTCTCAGATGTGATCCAAACATGGAAAATACAAGAAAATACATGAAAAGTATGAAAAAAATGCAAAAAAGGAAGAAATTAGCGAAGTGACTGTAGGTCACGGTCACTGGTAGACAATGGCCGTAAGGCCACTATTTTACCTTGTGAATTGCACCATTCTGTCTCTGTGACTTCTGCAAAGTATTGAAGCCTGCTTTTTCTGATCCTTAGGGTGTTGAATGACCATCGGGAGGATTAAATTCAACCGTGGAATCAATCGAAACCTGTGTTAATCATCACCGTTGTTTATGGACCATTTTTTGTACAAGTCCGAAAAAGGTGCTGTATGAAACCAAAGTTCTGTCTTTCTGAACCTATGATTTTCAAGGGACAGAATGAAGCCCAAAGAGGCTTGTTTACAACTTCTATGATGACTAGAAAATAGGTGAGAAAAACAAAGGAAATGATGTCATCCTTCGAAGACTTGTCATAGCTTTCTTTTTAATAATGCCCACACTCTCCTTCCTTCTCTGAACCATTCCTCACCTTGAGGGACTGAGAAGAAGAAGAAAAAAGTGGGTTGAAGTGCCTGAGGATGCTTTGCTTGAAGCTTTTTGTAGAAATTCTCTTGCCTTTTCTTTGTGTGTCCCTCTCTATCCTTTTCTTTTCAAATGCAATCCCTTTTATAGACAGCCCATGTGGTTTTAGGGAGTTACAGGAGGTTAAAGGGAGGTTATAGGAGGTTGAATTTCAGAACAAAGTGGGGAAAACTATAGGAAACTACAAAAACTGCTCAATGGAAGTCAGTGACTGCAACCATCATCACTGCTAGGGCCCATTTTTGGATTTTTGTGTATGTACTTTGGGGCCCAAACGATGTCCGATATTCATGAAACTTGGAGGGATGCTTTTGGGCACTATTTTAAGTGTGTCATAGAAGTTTCAGCCCCTTCTGACTTTCTGAAGTTAGTCAACTCTCCTGTTGACTTTTTATGAAAATGAGCTTATTTCAGCTATTTAAGGCCCAAATGACATCGATTTAGCTTGAAACTTGGGGAGATCGATGTCAGGGGTATCTTGGTATATTGCTCCAAATTTCATACATTTTGAATTTATAAAAGTAGGATTTCGAGCAATGACTCAGTTATTGCATGTTCTAAGTCACTATTCACTTTACACTATGGGTAGTAAGCTTGTTTTCTACTCGAGCGGCATTCAATTAACTTGAAACTTTGAAGAACTAACTTTGAACATATTTTGAATCTCTATTCCAAATTCCATCAGCTTTACCCTTTTGGAAGTAGGATTTTTATCAGTGACCTCCATAGTTCGGGGTCATTGACTTTTGAGCTAACATGCAATGGAAGTGGGGCCAGACGAAATCCGTTTGACTTGAAAATTGGGAAAAGCTCTTTAGAGCATGACTAAAGCTCTGTGCCCAATTTTCATTAATTTTGGATATCAGGAAGCAGGACTTTGTCAGCGACCCCATGGCTTGGGGGTCATTGACCCAAAGTTGACATGTTTATAGATTTTGGGTCAATTAATGTCCATTTGACCTGAAATTTTGTCCTTCCTTGAGCACAATTTGAGCTTCTTCCAAGAGTTTCAACTGATTTGATTTTCATGAGGTGTCACTTTGCACAGTTTAGATCCAAATGGTATCCCACCGCTCTGAAATTTTGAAGGATAGTCTTTGGTTGTCTTTGAAGGCATTCTCCTGAGTTTGAGCTTATTTTGACATGTAGCAGTGTTAATTTCCACAGTGACCCCCAAGGAGCTGGCAAATAGTCACTGAAACTTAGTTTTAGCTGAGATGAATTCCAAATGCTTTGAAACTTTGAAACATCATTCCCAAGATGCCTTAAAGTTGCCATGTGACTTTCATACACTTTAGTAATCCAGAACTTTAAGTGTGTTCAGTGACCCCTAGTTTTTGAGCTAATGAACCCTGAATTTAGTTTTTGGGGAGTTGAATGATGAAATGAAGTCCACTAACTCTAAAGTTTGAAATGCTACATTCTGAGCTCATCTGAAGTCTTCTGAATAGATTACACCAACCCTAAACATCAAGATGCAGTACTTGACTTGCCATTCCACAATCCCAAGGTTTATGTATTCTTAGTTTGGAATTTTTTTGTAATGTCTTCGCTGCAATATTTGTAATTTTTATGGGGTCAACACAATAGATAACATCTAAAGTTTATTTGGTATATGGGAATTCTATATGTTTTTTTTTCACCTATGTAGTTTGGGATTGTCTTAGTTCAGATACATTGTCAACCCTATTATGGTACGCTTTTCAACTATTTCAATTTTTTATTTTTATATCTTCATTTTTTTTATATGTTTTACATTTTTGACATTTCACTTAAATTGATGCAGAATCTATAGATATATTGTCTGGATATTCAGATTTATTTATTTATTTTAAAATACTAATGATTAATTTTTTAAACTTTCGTTGGTTTGGTCTACCCAAACAAATTTCATTTGTGTTTTCTACATCTTTGTAGATTGACAAGTCTATCTTGAAAAGCATCAAATGATTAAGTCTTGATTGCCTTAGAGATTAGCATGAAGGTAATCCCACGAGTGGAGTCATGGGAGTAGTTTATTATTTATTACCTTATATCTCTTAACTCATGACCTTTTATTTCTCTTGTTGTACACTCAGAATTCCATCTAGATTTTCTCACATTTTTATAGTTACCCACTAATTTTCATGTTCTTGATCAAATTATATTTTGTTTGTATAGTGAAAAACAATGGAGAAGAATCAAATGATCAAGTTTTAGTTGTCATGTTCAAGATACAGGTAGGTCACTACTTATTATTTCATTTCCTCTCAATTTAGGGCTCCAAATTTTATTATTTTTTATTTCTGCTCAATTACTAAGAATTTTTTTTCTCACACATTTGTAGATTGTCAAGCATATTGTTCAAAATGACGTATTATCCATTAATTTTCATATTTTTAATGGATCCTAGTTTTGTTTATGTAATCGAAAACAATGGAAAAGTATCGGTTGCCTTGTGAGATTAATTGGGATGAACCATAGTGTTGACCCATAAAAAATCACAAACAATACAAGTGTTACAGTGAAGACATTAGAAGAAATTCCAAGTTCAGGGACACATAAACTCTAGATTGTGGAGCGCCAGGTCAAGTACTACATCCAAGTGTTCAGAGCTGATACAACTCACTTAGAAAACTTAAGATGAGCTCAGAATATAGCAATTTAAATTTCAGAGTTAGTGGACTTCATTTAGTCACTTAACTCACCAACCACCAAATTCAAAGCTTAATGACTCAAAACCTAGGGGTCACTGAACACATTCAAGGTTTTGGATTACCAAAGTGGCTAAAAATCACATAGCAACTCCAAATCATGGTCATGAATGATGCTTCAAAGTTTCAAAGCATTTGGACAACATTTAAGCTTAAACTCAACCTTCAGTGGCTGTCTCCTAGCTTCCTTAGGGGTCACTATGGCAACTGATTCTTCTACATATCAAAACCATGTAAAACTCATGGGAATATCTTCAAATATATTCAAGGACTATCCTTCAAAGTTTCAGAACATTTGGACATCATCTGCAATTAGTTCAAGTGCCTTTCTACCAAGCTCTTCGGGTCACTGTGCAAAGTGACACCTCATGAAGACCAAATCAATTGAAACTCTTGGAGAAAGTTCAAATTATATTTAGGAGTGGTTCTGCAAAATTTCAAGTCAAATGGATGTCATTTGACCAAAGTTCAGCAAACATGTCAACTTTGGGTTAATGACCCCCAAACCTTGGGGTCACTGACCAAAGTCCAGCTTCCAGGTGGTTAAAGTTGATGAACTTTGGATGCAAAGATTAAGTCATATTTAGAAATGACTCTTATCTATTCCTACTCAGCTACATGTCAACTTAGAGGTCAATGACCCCCAAACCTTGGGGTCACAAACCAAAGTTCTTCCAGAAAGCCAAAGCTGATGAAAATTAGATAAAAGGCTCAAAATGTTCTCAAGATCATCTCCTCAAAGTTTCAAAGCAATTGGACAACACTGTGGCAGAAAACAAATTGGGTACTTTCAATACAAGGGGACATTGCCTTAGAACATGTAACAAATGAGCCATTGATAAAAATCCTATTTTCACGAATCCATATCACATGAGATTTGGACGGATATTTCAAGATTTTTTTAACAATAGTTCTTTTAAGTTTCAAGTCAATCTAAGGTCATTTGGGTCTTAAACAACTAAAACAATGGCCCACTTTCATGAAAAGTTAAAGGAAGGGTTGACCAACTTTAAAAGTCAAAACATGATCAAATTTCTATGACACCCTCAAAATGGTTTTCGATAACATCCCTCCAAGTTTCATGGAGATCAGATGTCGTTCTGGTCCCAAATTGATGAAAACAGTGTGCATATGTAAAAAAACACAAAAATAGGTCAATTTGTGATCGTGGCCACGGTTACTAACACCGTGAAGAAGTTATAGATGGTTTTTGGCGGTTATTTTACTTTATTTTGAAATATAAATCCCCCACAACTGCAGAAGACCACCCCAACTCCTTCTAAAGGCTATAAAAGCATAAGAAAATGCCTTTAACTAAGGCTCTTCCACATATTGAAGACTTTGACATCCAGTTTGAAGATCTACAAGCAATCTTCTCAAGCACTTGGTCTGCAATTCCTTTCATTTTTCTTGCCTTTACAAACTTAAGGTGAGAAACAGTTCTAGGGCCAATGCCCATGGATACCGAACTTCAAACCTACTATGTCAAAGAAGTTCAACAGGATGAAACTATCCTCTTTGGTTCTCCCACTTATAGGGTTTTAGGCCATTTTTCAAGCTTTGAACGGACCTCTTTAGGTTTCATTCTAGTCCTTGAAAACCATAGGACCCAAATGACATGACGTTGGCCACTTTCACTTGCACAAAAGAAACCATTCCGGATTCACACAAACGTGAACCATAAAATCAAAGTGGTGAATACCAAAGATCATGGACAATTCTACGAACAAAATTAGTACTCCTGGTGGTCATTCCATACTCCCAAAATCAAAAAACACAAGTTTCAGCACTCAGAAGGCATCGCAGGAGCAAATAGAATCAAAACAGGAAAAACAATGGTCAAATGGCCTCTGTCTGTTAATGACCATGTGCCACAGTCACTAGTTGGAGCTCAATAACTTTGGGCCATGGTCACCACCTTTTGTCCTCATTTTTCTATGCAGTTTTCCCCTGTTTTCATGTAATTATGCTTATTTTCCCTAAGTTGGATCACATCTGAGACCAGAATGAGGGGTTATAATTTTCTAACACTTATAAACAACCTGCATCCCCGAGATCAGAGCATTGAACCCATGTAAACAAAGGAAATTTAATGATGATCTGTAATTATTTTCCCATTCTTCTGTGTGTTTGAATGTGTGAACATTGAACTTGATTCCATTGCATTCATCATCATTTCAAGAGCCTCTCACATAGATGGTTTGAATTTCATCCATCCAAATTGATTATTATCTAAGAAATTATTTCCATTTTTCTTGATTTTCTATACAATGCATAAGAATTTCAATTTTTTTTCTTTTTTTTCACTATTATAAAAAAATTATCAGGCTCTTCTTAATTGCGAAATAATAGTCCTTCTTGGACGAATGAGCTACAAATTACATGATTACAAATAAATAATAACTCAAAATTCTAGATCTTAATGTGGACCCACTACTATCAATGAGATGCATCAAGTGTGAGTTCATAGCATCAATTATGTTTGTTTCTTTGTGCTTCTTGCTTCTTCCCTTTTGTTGGAAAGCTCTATAGTTCATTTGTTATAATCAACATTTACTTCTACTTTTGACAATATTTTCTTATATTTATTACTGTTTTCCCCTTTCAGAATTTTCATATTTTGCTATATTTTATATTTTTTTTTCTTTTATGCAATTGTTACAGTTATTTTTAATTCACATGGTCACTTATAGATAATCTTTTATGAAGTGGTTTTTCTATTTTATACTTATTTTATAACTTTCGGTTTTTGATGGCTTATAAAGTTTCCTTCACTCTTTAATTTTTTGATGATTTAATAATTTACAACTAATCATTTTCCTTTTGAATAAATCTTTAATTTTTCCACAACATGTTTTCTTAATCTTTCGAGTTTTATAGTTTTAACTATGTAAAATTATAAATATTACTTAGTATTTTATATTAGGTATGTTTTGTTCCAAGTTTTCATTCGTTTTATTTTTTAAGCCTAAAATTTTCTCCACCTATTATTTTTCTTTTATTACATAGTACATTCGGCCTAAATTTTTTATTCACTTGATAAAATCTAAAAAGAAATATTTTTTATTTTTAATCTTATTTAGAATTTTTCATTGGATTTTTTATTTTATTTCATGATCATTCTCATGGAATAAAATAATTTACATTTTCATTCCTAAAATAATTTTGTCCCCATTTCAATAGAATTTCCATTTTTTTCAAATAAGTTAATGAAAATATTGTTTTTCAATTCATCTTTCTTTATTCTGCTTTAGTTTACTTGCACTTTTTTGCTTTTATTGTCTCTTTTATTTGATGAAATACTTTCTACTATTTTTTAAAGATATTGTTTTTGCATTCTCATCTTTGATTATTAACAGAGTGTAAGTTTTAAAGAATATGTCTATTCTAAAGTATAAGTTTTTACTCCACAGTTAGAAAAAAGATTTTATTTTCTTCTATAAACTCTTGAAAAATAAAAAAGTAGAGAATATAAGAAACGGAGTGGACCCACAAAATGATTCTTTTGACTTCAAAAGTAAATTAAAGTAAAATTTGCAATTGATTTTGAAGAAATCGAAGTGCTCTCATTTTAAAATTAACCAATTATATATAATATTTCACTATCATTATCAGCACTGATTATGATCATAATTTTTATAATCTCAATATAATTGAGATAATTTTATTCATGACTTTAAATTTTTTATAATTTTTTGGTATATAAATTATATTGCCCGTGCTAATAAAATGATAATAGAGTCCCTCTAGACATGCAACCTTGTGCAGTAAAGTCGGACACTAAATTTGCACAAACTAGGTTCTTATCAACTATTTCATTTAAGTTTGCATTTCCAAACAACATTATTTTCAAGTATTCTTGTGATACTAATAAATTACCAAAATTAATACACTTTAATTTATCCGCATATGAAGTAAAATATTTAATTATTTAAAAAAGGGAAAAATGGTTCACATTTTTAAAATTATACAAATATAATTTTTTGTTATTATCATAGGATTGATTTTGATTGTAATACTTTAAAATATTAAAATAATTTAGATAAAAATTTTATTTAAATTTTTTATGTTAATATTATGAATTATATTCCTTGTGCCAAGTGTGGGCATGTTCAGCTAGTTATATTGACTTGTGTGATGCCATGCGCTTCATGGTATGAAGTCATGTAGTATATCTCTTGCAAATAAGGCTATGTGAACGTGATTCTAAGTCGTTTTACATCAAACAAGAAATCTAGCCTGTCAAGACTTGACCTTAGTAAGCATAAAGCACATATCATCCTAGTCCAAGGCTGACGGGCCTCAAACTTTGACACTTTTGAAGCCTAAGATGAACCTCAACTTCTTGGTGATTTAACCAGATGGAAACCCCACAGGAAAACTTATTATGATTGAAGAGCCTTAAACTCTTAATGGATTTGATCAATTAGATAAAAATGTAATTTTTTAATTAATCAAATGGATTTGAAGGGAGAGGTATTAGTTAGTGCACAAGGCTGATCATAGTCCATAGATAGCTAGGTTAAAGTTCTTTTCTTAAAGATCAGGTCTCTAGATTACTCGTGTGTAATAGGCCGACACAATCAAATCAAGACTAATAAAATTACACGGATTATAGATGAGAACATTATATCATACTTTGAGGGTTTGAAATACTTTCCAACTTTATCCCATTTTGTACAAATTGTCACCTAAAGATAGCCACAAAAACACAAGATGTCACAGTCAAATGAAATGATCATAGCTGCCAGTAAAAACGCTGGTAATTTACATTAAAATACACAACAAACCATTGTAATTTTAAAAGAGGAAAAAATATAGGATAGCAGAAGACATGCTCCATCATAACCACCACATTTCATCATTAGTCTCTATAACCTAGCAAGGTAGGAGTATAAAATAACTAATTGAATCTGAAGCCCTTAACGAAGTTAATAATAAATTTGAAACATAAGACCTAAAACTTACTTGGAGTAGTTTACTCTTTTTCCTATAGAGGCTTTCGGGTTTGAAATGATGTCTACTCTCTTTAAAGAAATTCTCTAATTCTTCAAAAAATAAGAACTGCTCCTCTTTGGTACCAACTCTTCTTCGACAAATGGGTGAGAATCAAGTCAAAAGGACTGACCACTTACAATGATTCTTGAAGTTAGATCCTGCAAAGTAGATAAAAAATTAATATCAATAGCAAATAATAATAATAATAATAAGATTAATAAATAAAAGTAGTTGAAAGTGATCTACTTACAACCAAAACATCATATATCAATTCTATCAAGAAGACGTCTTTATTGTTGTGAGCAAATTGGTGTTATATCCTGAAGGCGAATGGTAAAAATATATTACCCCATCATTGGAAGTTTATATTACTAAGGCATGTGCGATGTCCAAACATAGCAAAGAAAATTGGTGTTATATCCTGAAGGCGAATGGTAAAAATATATTACCCCATCATTGGAAGTTTATATTACCAAGGCATGTGCGATGTCCAAACATAGCAAAGAATGCTTTTGTGTATTTCTTGATGTTTACACGCCTGCCATAATTAATTAATCCGGCAATCTCAACATGTATTGTTTATCCCGCAAATAAACATGATTTTAAATGATAGCATCTAACATTGATATGTATTTTTAAGTTCTAAGAAATAACAAGCAAAAGAATTAATTAAGAGCCAGATCATGTTCATTAAAGTGAGTAACGACATGTATAATTGCATGATGTCAAATAAACAAGTAAACTAGCAGGCATGTTGTTGCAAAATGAATAGATAATAATAGAATCATGAATATCCAGCTACACATGTATAATCCTATCAAAGTGGCAACCACATAACTACATACCACTGGCCATAACAAGGGTATACGTCTTACACCTTGGAGCATGCAATGCAATATCAAGGGCATATTACGCTTATGAATAGGGTAGCAATGAAATATCAAGGGCATACTATCTAATCCCAAGGACAGCGGTGAATGTAATATCATGGGCATAATAACTCGCATTGAGGAGCAGCAGCATAGTAACCACATGAGATAAGCTAGGTGATACCGAATCTAAAAGTCGATGTAAAGAGGTCATCAATGGTTTGAGTCAAGGAAATATCCAAGGAAAGCATAGTCACATAAAAAACCTGAGTAAGGAAGGCACTATTTCATACTATTAGTCTTTGATGTGGGGAGTTGTAAAGTACAAGATTATTGGGCAAGGTTGAGTAATATCGATGTAAAACAAGTAGAGATTGGTCCTCAATTCCAATCCATCAAAGCTAAATGCTCTAGAAATCCTAATGAAAATCAGGCAGCATTTTAGCTAGAAATGAGTAGCCCAAAAAGGATAGAGCTAAATGTTCTAGAAATCCTAATGAAAATCAGCAGCATTTCAGCTAGAAATGAGTAGCCCAAAAAGAATATAAAAGCAAGGGTGATCCGAGTAACCTAGGAGGAAGCAGGGCAAATGAATGTGCACTAACTATCCCAAGAAACCTGTAAGGATCCAGTCAATCCAAGGGAGAAGCTGGGCAAATAAACACATGTTAATTCATAAGGAGACCACAAGTCCAATAAATATAAGGCCGGGTAGTCCATGGTCATGATGAGTATGCTTAAAATAGGAATATAGAATTGCATGTGCATTGCACACAAGTAACGCATAAACATTATTAAATAACATCTACCACCTAACAATAGTCAAGGACCCATTACAAGCATCCTAGGCTAAGGAATTTCTTCTTAACATGGGAGTGCGTGAACATTCGTTTCTATACCCCTTTAGGTTAGGTTGTCAAGTTTTTCTCTACACTTGGTGCAACTTAATGGTGGGGACATCCCTAGCACTAAGTCCAAATAGAATGAGCTCCATCAAGCTCCACATGCCTTGAGAAATCCTAGAAAGTTGTGAGCTAACTTACACTTTCTACATGTTACAAGTGCTGGTCAAATTATAGGTTTAAGGTTCCACCAAAATCTAAGTTGCATACTGCCCGAGTAGTATGGTAAACTCCATAATGCGGGTTGAGCTAAAAGTTTCGGGTGCTAAAATTTCTAAAGAAAATGTTTAAGGATTCCACCTATTAAGCATTTAAGGCCCACAAGGTTAATGAAGGTCATTAGGGTCATTTCCCAAAGAAATGAACCAATGACCTTAAAGCAATTCACATATTTATTACAACAATGCAAATATTTAAATAAAAAAAAACACACAACTTGTGATTGTATATGGCTAAGAATTGATGCATGTAGATTGGACACCTATCACAAGATTAAGATTGTTGTTAAAACATTATAGAATTGCTTGGCTATCTAATAGAAGAATATTTCTAAAATATATAAAAACATCAGAGCACTCGATTGGGCACCTACCACATATTAAGATTATTCTTATAATATTTGCATGGACAGAGAAGGTTCAAGAAAGAAAATAGTTTTCGTCTGCGCCTATGCCAATATCTTTACTTTGAAGATACAACCATTCAAGAATTTGCATGATTATACAAGCTAAAATTAAATCATTCAATTATCAATGAGTAACTTATATAAAACATAAAAATCAGTTTTGACATTCACTGGATCAAGTCTTTAGATAATTTTATCTTTCACAAGTAAGATCACGAGGCTTGTAATTAAGATACATTAAAGAGTTTATAAGTGAAGTTAAACTTCCTATTTTTAGAAAGGAAAAAAAGGAAAAAATTAAGTAAAAAAAAGTTTTAGAAAATTTTCTTATCATGTAAATATTATTTTTTTTCCCATTTTCACTTTCTTTCTACGTCTCACAAATTTGTTATTTATTAGATAAAATCGTATTTAGGCATGATTTAGCAATGATCACACAACACCATAGAAATACATTATTCTGTTGTACATTATCATTAAAGATTATTACAACATTTAGAGAAAGGGTTTACATGAACGGAGAAGGTTCAAGAAAGAAAATAGTTTGCATCTGTGGCTATGCCAGTCTTTACTTTGAAGATACAACAATTTAAATTTTTGCATGATTATACAATATAGAAATTAAATCATTCAATTATCAATGGTTAACTTAGGTCAAACATAGAAAGCAATTTGGACATTCACTAGATCAAGTTTTTAGATAATTCTCTCTTTCACAAGTAAGCTCAAGAGGCTTGTAATTAAGATACATTAAGGAGTTTATAAGTGAATTTAAATTTCCTATTTTTTATGATTACTTGTTAATTTTTAAATCAATGTAAGCAATTTCATAGTGCTAAATTTTCATGAACGAGACTTGATATGTATGTTTTGATTTTTTTTTTTTTGTTAATTTGGTTTATTGGAAACTCTGCCAATTTTTACTGCCAGTCCCAAGCCCGGGTAAAGGAAGAGAGTTACATTGGTAAGTTGATAGCCAGCATAAAACTTTGTCACAACCCAAACATGAATTCTGAGATAACAATATTTCGCAATAAAGCTAAGGCATTCCCCACATTAAGTGACGCATTACAACGTCGTTCGGCTGTAGTGAAAAGTGTGCAAGAGTTACCACATGACTCTGGGCTAGTGCGGTTAAAGAAGTTAGTCCATGAAAAGAAGATGAGGAATAGGAAAATTAGACTTACTACTTGAAATATAGGAACCTTGACAGGCAAGAGCATGGAATTGGTTGAGGTAATGAAAAGAAAAAGAATTAGTGTGGCTTGTATACAAGAAACAAGCTGGAAAGGGAATGAAGCTAAGGAGCTCACAAATGGGCATAAGCTTTTCTATGCAGGAAAGAGTAATACGAGAAATGGAATTGGTATAGTTGTAAATAAGGATTTGAAAGAAAAAATTATGTGGGTAAAAAGGTTTGGTGATAGAATTATAGCAATTAAACTAGTGCTAGAGGAAGACATAATCCATATCATCAGTGCATATGCTTCCCAAGTAGGACTAGAGGAAAGTGTGAAAAAATAATTTTGGGAGGAGATGGATGATTTAATGCGAGAAACCCCAAATAGTGATAAGATTTTCCTTGGAGGAGATTTAAGAAAGAGATAATAGAGGATATGAGAGAGTGCATGGAGGGCAAGGATTTGAAGAAAAGAATGAATTCGGAAACACTAAATTGGACTTTACAGTGGCATTTGATCTTGTAGTAGCAAATACTTACTTTAAAAAGAGAGATAAGCATTTAATTACCTATAAAAGTGGAAGTAATAGGAGTCAGTTAGACTTTTTTCTAATTAGAAAATATGACCGATTGGCTTGTAAAGATTGCAAAGTTATCACAGGAAAGAGTTTGACCACGCAATATAGGCTCAGAGTTTTAGATATTTGCATTAGAAGTAAAAAGAGGGCGATAGTAAACAAAATGGGCCCTAAAATACAGTGGAGAGATTTGAAGGGGAAAAAAGCAAATATATTTAAGGACAAAATGATTGAGAACGGATAATGGAATTTCAAAGGAAAACTACAGTAACGTAGAATTAAATGGCTAATTACATTAGGAAGGTTGCAAAGGAGGTACTTGGAGAATCAAAAGGAAAGGACATGTTAATAAAGGAACATAGTGGTGGAGTGTGGAGGTTAAGGAAGTTATTCAAAAGAAAAGACATTGCTAAAATTTTGGTAGGGGACTAAGAGTATGGAAAATTTTAAGGTGTATAAGAAGGCAAAAAAAGAAGCTAAGAAAGTAGTAAGTAGTGTAAAATTCAAAGCATACGATTACCCCTATAATAGTTTGGGAACAAAAAAAGGAGAGAAGGATATTTTTAAACTCGAAAAAATAAGAGAAAAGAGAAGTAGGGACAGATCATGTCAAATGTATCAAGGACAATAAGGAAAATGTTCAAGTGAATGACAACGATATTAAAGAAAGGTGGAAGAAATATTTTAACGAACTTTTAAATGAAGAACATATGGGGGATACAAGAACTAAGGAGGATACTTCATTACCAGAGCATACTTTTCTCTGTAGAATTAGAGGGGTGGAAGTGAAGGAATCATTGAAGTGAATGAAGATAGGAAAGGCTACAGACCTAGATGATATTCCAATAGAGGTATGGAAATGCTTAGGAGAGGTTAGGGTGAGTTGGTTATGTACACTATTTAATAAGATACTTGTAACAAAGAAAATATCGGATAAATGGAGAAAAAACATTATAGTACATATATTTAAGACTAAGGGAGATATACAAAATTGTACCAACTATTGAGGGATTAAACTTATGAGTCACACTATGAAGTTATAAGAAAGAATAATGAAGGAAAGACTTAAACGGAAGACCAAGATCGCTGAAAATCAACATGGTTTATGTCGGGAAGGTTAACTATGGAAGTTATCTTTTGTCACGCCCCCAAGACTGGGCCGGATCCAAACCCGGCTCTAGGGGTGTGAGAATTGGGGCCAATTAAAATTTTTCTAACATAAACAATACGGGCCCCAATTCCAAGTGGATCGAAGTCCTTCGTAAGGCTATGCTTGATGATCAGGCAACCATAATCACACGCGGAAATAAAATCCATACTCATCGCAGATGGATATCACATAACAATCAGGTAATAATCTCATTAATAATAAAAATGAAGGTCAAGTGCTTTGAAGCATAACAATTAAAGTCAGAATTTCAAAACAAATAAATTTAATTAAATAAACTAATGGCCCGAACATGGCCTTATTACATAATCTAAAGTTTTCGATCTCTGCACCACACTAGGACACCTCAGATGATGTCATCGGTGCTCCACTCAACAATTCTGCCATCTGGCGGAATTTCCTGCGTCGCCTGACCCTTCGGTTCGACACCGGTAACGGAACCTAGACACCAAAAGTAGTGGGTCAAATTGACATAATCTAACAAGAGAATAAACTGCAAGCAATGGATTAATCAACTGAATTAAACATAATATTTATTTAACCCAAAATATATCAAATGCAAACCCCAAAGGCATGAATGCACAGAAATGGGTATTCTCACGGATAAATATACAAAAACGGGTAATCCTACATACAGATAACAGAAACGGGTAGTCCCGCATACAGATAACAGAATCGGGTAATTCCGCAAATAATAACAGAACCGGGTAATCCCGCAGATAATAACGGAAACGGGTATTCCCGTAGATAATAATAGAAATGGGTAGTCCCGCAGTTAATAACAGAAACGAGTATTCCAGTAGATAATAACAGAAATGGGTTGTCCCATAGTTAATAACAAAAACGGATAATCCCGTAGATAATATACATATCTACAAATGCGTACGTATACTGATGCAGAATGAATTATGATATGACACCCTTAATTCCAATAAACGAACCGTTAACAATGAGTACTCATACTTTTATAATTGAAAATGTATTATGAATGGGTGTCAATTCAAGTTTTCTGAGGGTAAGCACTAAACCACCTAATGGCCATGGTTGGTTAAATATACATATGAGAACCAACTCTCTATCACAATGAAAATATAAGTCCAAGATGCCGATATACTACTTTTGGTGCCTATCAAGTAATCATCCCAAACCTCACATTCCCATATTGCATTTAGTATAATTCTCATGTAAACATTTAACTAACTTTTCTAAAAGGACATAATTCGTCAAAACCGATTAGGTATATTTAGTGTATTTTACAAATTGGATAAAAGATGCTAAAGTACAAATTCAAATTTAAATCAAGTTATGATAAAAAGGGAAAGGGAATAATTAATTCCCTATATCTCATTGTTGTTTATAAATACATCTTATTATTTTAAACCAAACAAAAGGTACAAATCTTGGATCTCAATTCAAAATCTAACTCAAATTAAAAATCCCAATTAAAATTATAAATACATAAGATTTAATCACTTCCAAATACTTCTTAGTTGATTTCAAATCGATCTAGATACATATGAATCATAATTACATAATCCTCAATTAAATTGATAAATAATCCTAACAAAATTTTTAATGACATTAAATTAACTTAATTTAATAGAATCAAACCTTTATTAATATACTAGACCATTAACCAAATTATAACCCTTAAACTTTATAATCACCATTCCACAATTCTAATTATTTTATTTATACAAATATATATTATTTTTTTGTTAGAAACTAGGTCGAAACTGCGCGAGCCCGGCCCAACCGCAGATGGGCCAGCAGCAACCCGGGTCGGGCGCTGCCGGCCTAGCTGCAGCCAGGCCCGCCTGGCTAGCAAGCAGCGCTGCTGCAGTTTTGTTTTTTTTATTTTTCAAAACAAAGTTAAATTATTAAAAAAAAGGAAAAGTCAATTGATCTATTGATCCCAAATCCAGATATTAAATCAAAACAATGGAATCATACAATAGTTCAAACCCA
Source organism: Sextonia rubra (assembly GCA_037013555.1). Lineage (NCBI taxonomy): Eukaryota > Viridiplantae > Streptophyta > Magnoliopsida > Laurales > Lauraceae > Sextonia > Sextonia rubra. The sequence continues at coordinate 80,914,712 of JASUAD010000001.1, forward strand.
AACGAAGAAACTCTACAAAAGCATATTAACCAACATGCAACCAAAATATATTACAAGTAACCAAAAGCCATTGCTTATAACTATCCACTTGCCTAGATCTTGAAGCCAAAAGCAAATCTGAATAACAAGTTTAGAAGATCCAACTTTGGCTTCCCCCCGGAGAGCTTCTAGGGTTCGGTTGAAAAAAGGAAGAGGATCAGAGAATGGGAAAAACCCTAAGAGTTTATATTAAGAGAGGGTTTTTCTAAATTACAATGAAGGGCTCCCTGCTTTCTTGTAAGTTTTATGAAATTTCAAAAAGAGTCTATTGGCCTAAAAGGGTCAAATTGTTGGAAGTAGGTGGGTCTCGTGAATAAATTTTCAAGACTTTTGACCCACTTAACACAGGGATCAACTATCCATAAGACCAAAAACCCAATCCAAGATGCATTACCCTCAATTTTGTGTCCATGTACAGTAAATATTCTATTTAAAAGATAGAATCAAACAGCACTAAACATCCATAAAATTTACGAAATGCAAGAAATAGATCATACCTTTAGAGATCTGTAGTGCTGTAATGGAGAAGTTGCAACTCTGCTTGATGATGAGAATCTTCAACACCTCTTAGCCTTCTACGCTATGACCCAAATTGGATTTCTTTTCTCAAGAAGATTGGTGGAATCTTCAAGAGAAATCCTAACTCGAAACTCCAAGGAACTAGAAGAGAGAAGGAGAGAGAAACTCGTGCAACTCTTGCACGAACAGGGTTTTGGGCGTAAGAGAGACTCTCATTGGACGTCCAAGAGATTTTATATCTTTTCAAATTTCTTCCTTACTTAATTGAAATAGAAGTCTTACTTCCAAAGCAATTAGCAACTTTCTTTTTTCTAAAACCTTCTTTCTAGAGTTCAAGTCGGATTAGTATTTTCCAATAACTTGGGCTGGCGTAGGGACCATTAGGGATTCCTTAGAAAGCTAGCTCCAACTGGAACACCGCGACCCTACATCTCATGTGCAATCCGGGCCCATAGTTAATTGCAAATAACACCACTATATAAATGCAAGTGCACTCCAGTCTTAGGAATAAATTACAATGAAGACCCTAAACTTCCCAATTACCACAGTAGGCCCTTCTATCAATATCCATAGATTTGGAATAAATCTGTCTCTTCCAATATAAGTTCCACATCTTATTATCCTTGAGCCCCAATTAATCACAATAATCATCAGTACCATCCAATTAACTCTTAATTAAGATGGGTGTGCACTTACTAATGACAAATTCATTAATTGGCACAAGGGGATAATAGAGATAGATTCCATCTTGATCATTCAACATTCCCACAGTTCTACTACTACATACCCAAGACACCAAAGTGTTAACCTACAGTCGGCCTCACTCATTGGTGATTCAAAGCAAATGAACAGATAGAAACTTGAGTTCATCAATGTCTCAGGATTGAGAGCCTATTACTAGGGAATTATGAGAGCATTCCTTATTATTGAGACAGAGTTCCATGAAGTGCATCTCATCGTCCTTCAATATATCCAATATACCAGCACCGTGATCCAGAATATTACATTCTGATGATCGAGACAAATTACACTATCTCATATTGATCAAAGTCCTACAACCTTATCAAATGAGATGCCCAGTCTCATTACTGGTTGTGAAACTATTTAAGTATAAGATTTGTGACATATATCTCCCGCGTGTGGATCTCATCCACGCACATATATCACATCTAATAACTAATGAGACCCGGCTCAACTCATGAACCATTATGTCATATGTATTGGTCATGTGCATGAAGTAGTAAAATAACATTCATCTCAAGAAAGTAAAGCATGATATTATTAATAAATAAAGAAATTAATCAATTTATTACATCAACTGATGGATTGATTCCACAAAATCTAACAATCTCCCACTTGGACTCAATACCAGTCAGGGTTACATCTCATGGCCATCCCTTCTACATGCTACTCAAAGACTTTGGTAGTCAAAGGCTTAGTAAAAGGATCTGCCAAATTGTCCGCAGAGGTTATCTTGGTAATAGCAATATCACCTCTCTGCACAATCTCTCTGACTAAGTGATACTTCCTCTGTACATGCTTTTGGCTTTTATGGCTCCTTTGACTGAGCGATTACCCCGCTGCTGTCACAGTAAACTGTGAGTGGCTGTCGTACCAAAGGTACCACCCCAAGTTCCAAAAGGAATCTTTTAAGCCATACTGCTTCCTTAGTTGCTTCACAAGTTACTACATATTCAGCCTCCGAGGTTGAATCAGCGCTACATTCTTGTTTATACTCCTCTGGCTGACAGCTCCGCCTCCAAGGATAAATACATAACTAGAGGTGGATTTCCTAGAATCCTTATCTGACATAAAGTCAGAATCTGTGTATTCGATTGGAATCAACTCATCACTGCTATAAATCAACATGTAATCTCTAGTCCTTCTCAAGTATTTGAGAATACCAATGTTCAGGTCCTAAATTAGATTGATATCTGCTGACTAGGCCCACTACATAACAGATATCTGGTCTAGTACATAACATAGCATACATGACGCTACCAACAATCGAAACGTATGGTATCGACCTCATCTGCTCCTTTTCCTCGAGTGTCTTAGGACACTGATCCTTAGAAAGGTGCACTTCATGCCTGAAAGGTGTGATACCCTTCTTGGAGTTTTGAATTGCAAACCGTACTAGCACCTTATCTATGTATACAGCTTGGGATAAGCCAATCATCCTATTTTTCCCGTCTCGATAGAGTTTGATCCCTATGATGTAGCTAGCTTCTCCCAAGTCCTTCATATCAAAAGTCTTGGCTAACCAAACTTTTACCGTTGACAACATTCCTATGTCTTTCCCCAAGAGAAGGATGTCATCGACATATAAAACCAGAAAAACTACCCTGTCACCATCACTTTTTATGTACACACATGACTCATCCGGATTTTGACAAAAACCGAATGACTTGATTACCTGGTCAAAACGGATATTCCAGCTTCGGGATGCCTGCTTCAGTCCATAAATAGACTTCTGCACTTGCAAACCTTTTACTCCTGGTTTTTAGCTACAAAACCGTCTAGCTGCACCATATAGATGTCTTCCTCAAGATGGCCGTTGAGAAACGCCATCTTGACATCCATTTGCCAAATCTCATAATCGAGGTGAGCCGCAATGGATAAGAGTACCCAGATGGATTTGAGCATGGCTACTGGCGAGAAGGTTTCCTCATAATCGATCCCCACTTTCTGAGTATATCCTTTCGCAACAAGCCTAGCCTTATAGGTCTCCACTCTTCCATCTGGTCCTCTTTTTCTCTTGTAGACCCACTTGCACCCAATAGGTTTAATACTGGCAGGCAAGTCCACAAGTGTCCAGACCTGATTTGAGTACATAGACTCCATCTCAGCTTTCATAGCATCTTGCCAGCGTCCCGAGTCTAAGTCATTGATTGCTTCATCATAGTTAGAGGGATCTTGTTCCAGCTCTTCTGGGATTACTTCATATGACTCTCCCAAGAATGAGAGCCTTTCAAGGGGTCTGACAGTCCTCCCACTACGACAAGGTACTGGTGTAACTAATGGGTCTGGTAAGGGCGGTTCTTCCTCAAGTCCGGTCATACTTGGATTTGGAATTGATTGCTCCTGAATCTCTTCCAAGATCACCTTTTCTAAAGATTTCCAGTCCATCATATAATCTTCCTCCAGAAAAACCGCATTGGTGCTGACCAGCACTTTCTGCTCTCTGGGATTATAAAATAACCAACCTTTAGTTCCTTTAGGATATCCTACAAACGTGCATACTTCCGACTTCGTTTCCAACTTATCCGTCTTAACCTTAAGCACGTGTGCTGGACAACCCCAAATGTGTAAATGTTGTAGACTAGGCTTTCGTCCAGACCACAATTCCCGGGGAGTCTTAGGTATAGACTTAGTTGGTACGAGGTTTAGTATGTACATTGCAGTTTCCAAAGCGTATCCCCAAAAGGATATAGGTAATCTTGAGAAACTCAGCATAGACCTAATCATATCTAAAAGAGTTCGGCTCCTTCTTTCTGCTACTCTATTCTGTTGAGGCATACTAGGAGCAGACAACTGGGATAGAATCCCATTTTCTGATAAATAACCCACAAAATCAGCAGAGAGATATTCCCCTCCTCGATCTGATGAAAGAGTCTTGATATCGTTACCTAATTGCATTTCCGCTTCCACTCAAAAACCTTTGAACTTTTCAAAAGCTTCGGACTTACGGTGCATAAGGTATATGTAACCATATCTTGAGTAATCATCTGTGAAAGTGATGAAGTACTCATATCCTCCTCTGGCCCTAAAATTAATGGGTCCGTAGACTTCAGTATGCACTAATTCCAATAAATCTTTGGCCCTATTACCCTCAGCTGAAAAGGGTCTTTTGGTCATTTTACCTTCCAAACAGGACTCACAGACAGGCATTGGCTCTACCACCAATGAAGGTAAGATACCATCTTTCACTAGCCTTTCAATCCTGTTAAGGTTTATATGACCTAGCGTCAGGTGCCAAAGTTTTGTTGGATTAGATGAATGTAACTTTCTCTTTAATGATGGTCTATTAATTGTTTCAGTATCATGTATCTCATACATCGTGGGTTTAACAAATAAAGTCCATTTGTTACCTTGCTAGAACATATGAAAGTACCATTCCTCTTTATGACAACTTCAATACCAAAAGTAATAGAATAACCTTTATTCACCAAACTAGAAACTAAAATTAAATTCCGCCTTAAAGACGGTACATATAATGTTTTTGACAAAACCAATTTATTATTTGAAAAACATAAAGTAATGACTCCCACTGAAATAGCCTCCGCCTTAGCGTCAGATCCTAGGTTGACAATGATTTCTCCATCACTTAGCCTCCTGGTTTTCCTGAACCCCTGCAACGTATTACATATGTGATTAGTTGCCCCGGAATCCACACACCAGGATTCTGAAGTACCAGTTGCAAAACTAACTTCAGATATAAGTGACGGAATCATACCTGGGGTCTTTTTCTTAGACAGATATTCTGGATAATTCCTCTTCCAATGTCCTGTCTTACCACAGTGGAAACACTTTCCTTTTGTCCCTGAACCCTTAGCTTTAGCCACACCACCAGTTGGACCATTCTCCACCTTAGGACCCTTCGGAACTGATTTCTTTTTGCCTTTGCGCCCTTTGCCTTTCAGCTTGGACTTGGCATCTGACTTTTCTATCATTAAGGCAATTGGTTTTTTCTTCATAATCCCTTCAGTTGCTACCAGCTGACTAGATAGCTCAGCCAGAGTCAGATTCATTTTATTCATATTATAATTGACCTTGAACTTATTGAATGACTCTGGTAGTGACTCAAGGATTATGTCAATCTGCGATTCTGCATCAATCGCAACTCCCAGTACATCTAACTCATTTAATGAGTCCATCATCTTCAACATGTGTTCCTGTACTGATGTACCTTCAACCATCTTGGTGCCAAAGAGCACCCTCATGGCTACCTGCCTAGCAGGTCTGCCTTGCTCTGCAAACATCTCCTTTAAGTTTGATATCATATCATATGCAGTCTTATAAGATTGATGTTGGTGTTGCAGCACACTAGACATGGATGCCAGAATGTAACATCGGGCCATCTCATCATCTTTGGCCCATTTGGTGTAAAGGTCCTTTTCTGCTTCTGATGCATCTGGGCCAGGCTCTTCAAGGGGGTTTTTGGTAAGGACATATTTATATCCTGAAGCTGTCAAGACAATATCCAAATTTCATTTCCAGTCTACATAGTTGGATCCCACCAACTTATTCTGGTTGAGGATGGTCGTAAGTGGATTGAAAGTATTTGAATTCATGCTTGTAATACTGTAGCACATAACCATACATTCAATTAATGAATTTAAATGACGTTAGGGTTTAGTATTCTACCAAATTTATGTGGGAATCCTCATAACCACAAAATTTAGAATACATCGGAATCCCAATCCTGCGAGGTATGGCTCCTTGGGGAGTGCGAATACCTCATAGATTGGTGCGGATCAAAGTTGGTCAAAATTGGATTAAGATTAACTATCCATGATCCCCTTCATTCATTACTATCTAGGTATCTCATACCAAATAATGTATGACTCCCGATTAGCCTCAGTTTCTAAAATACATGAGGCAAATCCTTGGGGATACTACATCATTATTTTAGTTAAGTGTGACCCACCAACTAGCATTGCATGACAACCGTTGTGGGCAGCTCCTCCTTAGGGAGTGGGCTCCCACCTCGTCTCATCAACACTATCCATAGGAGATCCATATCCAGTATCCAGATAAATACAAGCCCTCTGCGGGAAATGGCCATTTTCAAAATGGTGCGAGGCTAATACTTTCCTTACAATGGACCTATGGTGGAAAACCATGGGGATTTGTATATATATAAATGCCCCGCTCCCACTTAATATTTTAGAGTTGAGGATTTCCTGATAAGTGTATAGGTCCATCAAATATAGGTATAAATTCATCTCATGATACGACCAATGATTGGTTCCAACTCAAGTTATTTTAAGGAAAGTCCAGTTTCTAAAATTAGTGTTACCAATAGATCCATCTCATGGGCCCACCAACTCTAATTAGAACTCTTTCCAAAAATTAATTTGATTTGACCAAATTTGAAATTTGCTATGTTTGGATCAGATATGGAAATACTCTAAAATAAGCATTCATCCATAAATAGAAAGTGCTATAATAAAAGACTAGTCCTCTCCTCCACATAGCCCAGGAGGAAAAGACTTCTTGGACTTCTAGACTTTCCAAAACTTTGGGATTCCTCAAACTCTTTGGGCATCTCCAAAACACCTTTTAGTAATCTTCAAACTCTTTGATTAGGAGTCCAGCTTCTCTTTCTTTCTTTGTTTCGGACATCCCCAGAATTTACAAATTTAAAAAGAAATACATAAATTCCTATGTCTCTATAATGAGACTTACATGGTAATCTAAACATGGAAATAAAAGGGCTATAGGGAAATTCACCATGCCTTGCCCTTTCACGGGAAACCAAGGAAACCATGATGCCCTTTACACTTAGCCACAAATAAACCAATAAGTAAAAGGAAAGAAAATTCATGTGGGCCATATGGAGAGGACATTATCACCTGCAAGTTAGTATCTCATATAACAAAGCATCTCACAAAACCAGGTTGCCAAACCACAATGGAAAAACAAGATGCCAAATGTTTGCCACCACGATAGAAGATCCCCTACGCAAAGGGGGTTCGGGGGCAGCGCCCCCGGTGGGGTTCGAGCTGGGTTCGGCTAGCCGATCTGGTCCCTACGACTAGCCAACAGACCTATACAGCCATAGTGGTCCGTTTGACTAACCGACCTGACGAACCCAGAAATTTGGGTTTTTTCAGATTCGGCTCCTGCTGTTCCCAATCACTTCTAATGATCTCAGTATGTTTCTAATAGCATCTTACCATCCTCCTATCATGATTAAAACCTTTTGTGACTTTCCAAAGATGGATCTACTACAAAAGTAAGTAAACCCAATAAACACTGATCCTTTCATAGCCCTTGCTCTATCCTCTTCACATCTCATGTAAAAATTAGAACAAGATTACTGATCTAACATGATTAGAGATGAGGTATGGCTCTGATACCAATTGTTGGAAGTAGGTGGGTCTCGTAGATAGATTTTCAAAACTTTTGACTCACTTGACACAGGGATCAACTATCCATAAGACCAAAAACCCAATTCAAGATGCATTACCCTCAATCTCGTGACCATGTACAGTAAATATTCTATCTAAAAGACAAAATCAAACAGCACTAAACATCCATAAAATCTACGACATGCAAGAAGTAGATCATACCTTTAGAGATTTGTAGTGCTGTAATGGAGAAATTGTGACTCTGCTTGATGATGAGAATCTTCAACACCTCTTAGCCTTCCACGCTATGACCCGAATTGGATTTCTTTTCTCAAGAAGATTGGTGGAATCTTCAGGAGAAATCCCAACTCGAAATTCCAAGGAACTAGAAGAGAGAAGGAGAGAGAAACTCGTGCAAATCTTGCACAAACAGGGTTTTGGGCGTCAGAGAGACTCTTATTGGACGTCCAAGAGATTTTATATCTTTTCAAATCTCTTCCTTGCTTGATTGAAATAGAAGTCTTACTTCCAAAGCAATTAGTAACTTTTTTTTTTCTAAAACCTTCTTTCTAGAGTTCAAGTCGGATTAGTATTTTTCAATAACTTGGGCTAGCGTGGGGACCACTAGGGATTCCTTAGAAAGTTGGCTCTAATTGGAACACCGTGACCCCACATCTCATGTGCAATCCGGGCCCACAGTTAATTGCAAATAACACCACTATATAAATGCAATTGCACTCCAGTTTTAAGAATAAATTACAATGAAGACCCTAAACTTCCCAATTACCACAAGTAGGCCCTTTTATCAATATCCGTGGATCAATTGGAATAAATCTGTCTCTTCCAATATAAGTTCCACATCTTATTATCCTTGAGCCCCAATTAATCACAGTAATCATCAGTACCATCCAATTAACTCTTAATTGAGATGGGTGTGCACTTACTAATGACAAATCCATTAATTGGCACAAGGGGATAATAGAGATAGATTCAATCTTGATCATTCAAAGTTCCCACAGTTCTACTACCACGTACCCAAGACACCAAGGTGTTAACATACAGTCGGCCTCACTCATTGGTGATTCAAAGCAAATGAATAAATAGAAACTTGAGTTCATCAATATCTCAGGATTGAGAGCCTATTGCTAGGGAATTAGGAGAGCATACCTTATTATTGAGACAGAGTTCCCTAAGGTGCATCTCATGGTCCTTCAATACATCCAATGTACCAGCACCGTGATCCAGAATATTACATTTTGATGATCGAGATAAATCACACTATCTCATAGTGATCAAAGTGATGCAACCTTATCAACTGAGATGCCCAATCTTATTACTAGTTGTGAAGCTATTTAAGTATAAAATTTGTGACATATATCTCCCATGTGTGGATCTCATCCATGCACATATATCACATCTGAGATACTAATGGGACCCGGTTCAATTCATGACCCATTATGTCATATGTATTGGTCATGTGTATGAAGTAGTATAATAACATTCATCTCATGAAAATAAAGCATGATATTATTGATAAATAAAGAAATTAATCAATTTATTACATCAGCTGATGGATTGAGTCCACAAAATCTAACATAAATAATGTAAACCCAAGGGGCAAAAGTGATTACTCAGCCCATATACCCTTCTCAACCCAACTCGAACCCGACGGACTGTTATGACCCAAAAATAAAAATTCGGGGCATGACATCTTTTCACTTAGGCATTTAATGGAAAAATATCAAGCAAAGAGGAAAAATCTACACATGGTCTTTATGGATTTAGAGAAAACCTATGCTAGGGTACCAATGGATTTAATTTGGTGGGTTTTGAAGAAAAGAATGTCTCCAAAGGCTACATTGAAATTTTTAAAGACATGTATAAAGGAGCAATAACAAATGTGAGAACCACATATGGAGAAATAGGTAGATTCCTTGTTACTATCGGTTTGCATCAAAGATTAGCTTTAAGCCCTTATCTCTTTGCATTAATTATGGATAAATTAACTAAACATTTTCAAGAAGAAGTACCATGGTGTATGTTGTTTGCAAATGATATAGTATTGGTGGATGAATCAGGAGATGGTGTAAATGCAAAACTTGAGAGATAGTGGAGGGCATTAGAATCTAGAGGCTTTAAAATAAGTCATATAAAGACAGAATACATGGATAGCAACTTTAATGGATATATACAAAGTGTTGAAACCACTGTCAAAATTAAAACCCATGAGATACCATGTAGAGATTTTTTTCGATATCTGGGCTAGATGATTAGTAAGGATGGGGAGATTGATGAAGATATGGAGCATAGAATAAAAGCTGGATATCTGAAGTGGGACTAGGTTCTAAAGTGCTTTGTGACAGGGAATGCCAACGAAATTGAAGGGTAAATTTTACAGGACAGTGGTTAGACCAGTTATGACATATGGAGCAGAATGTCGGCCAATTAAGATAGCGCATATACATAAGATGGATGTAGCAGAGATGAAAATGCTTAGGTGGATATATGGTAAAACTAGGAAAGTTAAAATTAGAAATGAACACTTTTGAAAGCATTTAGGGATATCACTAATAGGGGATAAGATAAAAGAAACTTGTTTAAGATAGTTTGGGCATCGATCAGAAAAAGTTCAGTGTACAGGTGGATGAACTATTAAGAGGTAGGGGTAGACTGATGAAAACATTGATGGAGGTCATTGAATAAGATTTGAAGAAGTTTAACTTATCTAAGGATTTGGCTCAAAATAGAACAAAATGGAGAAATAGAATTCATATAGCTGACCCCAACATGGTTGGGATAAAGCTTTGATGATGATGATGATGATGAATTTCGTTTATTGAAAGTGTAAATAAGTATATGTTTAAACGTAATGATATGTAATGGTATAACTATTGCATCTTCTATTCTATTAATAATCTGCTAAATATATTTTAAATTTTCATATTGCATGTTGATCAAAGGAATTTTTTATAAAATAATGAATGTATGGTTAAAAAGGTGATTGGTTTTTTTTTTTTTAAGTGTTCACGGGGTACTAAATTTTTTTGAATGAGTAATTTCCCTTATTATAGTTGTTCACGGTTGACAAATATAGAGTATTTCATGCACTCATTTGGGATTTAAAGACATACCAAAGCACTTCACATAATTGTTACAACAATGCAAACTTGTAAACAAAAAAAAAAAACACTACTTGTGATTGTATATGGCTAAGAGTTGATGCATGTGAATTGGACACCTACCACAAGATTAAGATTATTGTTGAAAACATTATAGAGCTTCTTGGGTATCTGATAGGAAAATCTATGTGGTATTTAATAGGAAAATATATGTAAATTTCTAAAACATATAAAAACAGTATAGCACTAGATTGAGCACCTATCACGAGATTAAGATTATTTTTACAATATTATAAAGTTGCTTGGAAATTGTTAGAAGCAAGCTGAACACAATTAGAGAAAGGGTTTACCTGGGGGGAGAAGGTTCAAGAAAGAGAAGAAATTGACATAAGCAAAACCTTTAATTGATGCAAGTGGATTGAACATCTACTACAATATTAAGATTATTCTTACTACATTAGAAAGTTGCTTGTCTACCTAATAGCAGATTAACATGCGGAACACAGTTACAAAAGGGATTTACCTTGATGGAGAATGTTCAAGAATGTTCGACGAACACAACCACGGAAGGAGAATAGCCTAAACCTTAAAGAGAACAGCAAAAATATGTTGCCTAGAGGAATGAGAAGAAGAAAAGTTGTTGTCTAGGAATGGAGAAAAGCCTGTAAAGGAGGATGAGACTGCAGGAAAGAGGCAAGGTCCAAGAAGAAGTGGGATACGAAACATCCTACGAATGCAATTAATATCCATTTGTCACACAAATGCCAACTGTCAAATGGCATGCATCTAAGAGGGAACCACAATGCATCTAAAAGTGACCCAAGTGTGTTGAAAAGGCGATCAGACTTCTTCTCTTTTATTAAAGGTGCATAGATTAGTATAGAGAGTTTGGATCCACTAAGGCTTTGACTTGAGAAATCCGAAGTTGAAGTAGGAATTGCACATGGAGCCCACATATTGAAAATCAGGACTACAAAATAATTGACTTGAATTATGAAATATATCTATATTTCATTCCAACAAAAGTTGGTCCTCTCGTCGATTTTGGAAAAAAAATGTAATTAACAAATGATGCATAAGATTGTGTCAGTTGGATCAACTCCAATTGGGGGTAAAATCTTCCAATACCTATTACACTTGGAGGAAGTTTATTTTGTGGTGATTGAATTAAAAATAAATGGGCCCACTGTAGAATTGCACTCCTTCAACTTAGAATTCCTCTTCGGATTGAGACTTATTAATAATAATATACTTTTTTTAAAGTAATATTTTTTTCTCCTAAAATTATACTTCTTGTGCAGGAATATAACAAAGTAGGGTTACAAACATAGGTGAAATGGGTTGATTTTTGGGGTAACTTGAATCTGACATGGGGAAATACTGTTTGGTCAATTCACTTTACAAGTGGGGTGAGGCAAAGGGTTTTTGAGGGTACAATAAAAGAAAAGAGGTCAAATAAAAAATTACCGTATTTCAAAGAGCACCTCTACTTTTTACAAAAAAAAAAATAATAATAATAATAATAATAATAATAACTCAAAAAGTTAATTTTTCATATCACTAAATGATAAAAAGTCATATTAAAAGAAAAAGAAAAGCCAAAAAGCTACTTCTCACTTCATTAAATGTGAAAACCATCACCTTTTGATTTGAGCAATCTTCTTTTCTTGTAAAGTAAATTCAAAGTGGAGAGTCACTTTTAGGCCACATTTGGTAAATCTTATCTACATGAAATTAGTCTTTGGACAGTTGGTCTGTAGAAAATAAGTCTGTGTAGAATAAACATTTTACTTTTAAACCGTGTGTCGGATGTGAATTTTGATCCTCCCGGGGGAAGGAGATCGCCATTCATCTATATATGATATTTAATATTTGTACATAGAAATCGAGGATTCCGACTACCCTCAAAATAGATAGATCACAATCGCCAATCATGGTAATGGCCATGACTCCGTTCTTCAACTAATTTCGAAGAAAGAATGAGAGAAAATAAGGTAGGTTCCCTCTCGTCTAATGTGCTGTCGGCAACACACGACGGTTGTCCATTCACTTAATTTGGGTCATGTCAAAGTACGGGTCACAATATGGGTTTCATTGTTAGGTCCATATAGGGAGATAATCCGTGTTCATAATATATGATCCATTAAAATCAAATCCAAGTAGAATAAAATAAATGAAAATAAAATAAAACAAAAGGGGGAGGTTCCAAATATTTTAGAAGAGGATTGGTCCCATTCCTGGATACCCTCTTCAAATCCCTTGGCAAAAAAAAGGTTTAAAGGCTAATTTTAAAATAAAAGTAATGATGCAAATAAGGTGTCATGTGCAATTTTAATTTAAAAAAAAGAAATTGTTGACAATGGGCCGATCAGATTGAAACTGACCACATTCGGGTCAATTGAGGGGCGACTGCATTCAGGTCAATTGTTTAATTAATTGAAAGGGAGTTTGAGATCACGCATTAGTCTTATCGTTATCATTAAATAAATCTTTGAATTGACCTTTATTTCCTTTTTATCATTTTAGCACATTAAAATATTTCGCACTGAAGATAGAAGGAAAGAGGAGAAACTATTTTTTGGGTGATTTTGTTTGTTTTATAGTTTTTTCTGGATTTTTGATAATTGGGGCTAAAAGGGCTTAACTAGGGGATTTCTACTTGAATTTAATTCGATTAAATCATGATTTATTAATCATTGGATTTCTACCTTATTCTAAGGTCCTAAAGCCGTCCACATCCACTCTCCCGGTCCTCTAACGGAATAGAAGAGAGGTGATGGGGCCTACCCTACTATTCTAAATTCAGAATCTACTTGGATTAACTAGATTTGTAATTTTTAGATTGATTCTGAATTTAAGTTTCACTTAAAAGTATGATCCAATTAATCCAAGTTTTCCAATTATTATTATTTTAAAGATTTTTGAATATCTTTTACTTTTTTTTGGTTTTTTATATTTTTTATATTTTTTTAAATGACAAGGAAAGAAATGATTTTTCATGGTTTTCTTTTATGCAATTTTAATGTTTATGGACGAGTGTGCATGGGGCAAATAGTCACGAAGAAAAAAATGCAATATGGGCACGTTACATGGATGACCCCAGTACAGAAATTAAACCAACTTCCAAATATGATAAAAAAATTTACTAGAAAATTAAACTAAATGCAAATCCTAATATTGAGAGAATATGCATGGGCGTAAGGAAAAACAATTTTAATCATACAGACAAAGCCATTCGATCATCCACAAGTGCTACGTTGAAACCTTGGAGGGGTACTTTTTTTGCTTATGGGTGTCGGGTTCTGTGAGAGTATTTGGTATGAGTGCAGTGGAATCAAACAGAGAATGGGTCCGGGCTTGAGTGGGTCATGATTCATTTCAATTTGGGTTAGATTAGTGAAGGGCTTGGGAAGGCCTGAGTGGCTGGCAATACACGTCTAAATGGTGGGTATCTGTCGTGTGTGGCTTTTCTGTATGTTTAGGGGGACTGTGTGCTGTATTTGGAAGCAGTGAAGGAGACGGGCTCAGATGGCGGCGATGGCTATAGAGGTTATGTGGATAATGTGACAGTGAGCGCACTAGTGATGAGGGTGTCACGCCTCCAAAACTAGGCCGGATCCAAACCCGGTTTCAAGGGTGTGAGAATTGGGGCCAATTAAAATTTTTCTAAACATAAACAGCACGGGCCCCAATTCCGGATAGATCAAAGTCCTTCGTGGGCTATGCTTGGTGATCAAGCAACCATAATTACACGCGAACTAAAATCCATACTCATCGCAGATGGATATCACATAACAACCATGTAACAAATCTCATTAATAATAAAATCAAGGTCAAGTGCTTCGAAGCATAACAATTAAAGTTATAATTTCAAAACAAATAAATTTAATTAAGTAAACTAATGGCCCAAAAATGGCCTTATTACATAACTTAAAGTTTTCGAACTCTGCACCGCACTAGGACACCTCAGATGGTGTCATCGGTGAGCCACTTAACAACTCCGCCACCCGGCGGAATTTCCTGCGTAGCTTAACCCTTTGGTTCGACACCGGTAACGGAACCTAGACACCAAAAGTAGTGGGTCAGATTGACGTAATCTGGCAAGAGGGTAAACTGCAAGCAATGGATTAATCAACTGAATTAAACAGAAGTATTCATTATGACCAAAAATATATCAAATGCAAATCCTAATGGCATGAATGCACAGAAACGGGTATTACCGCGGATAAATATACAGAAACGGGTAATCCCGCATACAAATAACAGAAACGGGTAATCCCGCAGATAATAACAGAAACGGGTAATCCCTCAGATAATAATAGAATCGGGTATTCCCGCAGATAATAACAGAAGGCACAGCTGTGTATTATAATCCACAGTACATGCTGACCTGATGGCGTACGTCCACCTCCGAACTGCAGTCGGTCAGATATATATACATATATATATATATATATTTACAAATGCATATATATATCGATGCAGAATAAATCATGATATGACACACCTCAGATCAATCTTAGAAAAATATTGAGCACCTTGCAATTGATTAAACAATTCATCGATTCACGGTAGAGATACTTGTATATTCGAAGAGTCGGGAAGAGCCTGCTCAGCATCTTCGTACTTCATTGCAGTTATTGAGGGAACACCAATTTTTTGCTAAGGCAAGTAAAAGTGAATTTTGGTTGGGAACAGATGGGATTCGTTAGTCACATCCTCTCTAGGGAAGGTTAAGCGGTGGACCTAACAAAGATTGAACCAGTGGTAAAGTGGGATAGGTCGAAATAGTGTCAGAGATCCGAAGTTTCCTAGGCCTCGCAGGATCTTACCGCAAATTCATGGAAGGATTTTCCACAATAGTAGCCCCACTGTCGAGATTGACTTGTAAGGGAGTTCCTTTTGTGTGGAATGAGGATTGTGAACAAAGTTTTCAGGAGTTGAAAAGGAGGTTGACCACAGCTCTTATACTAACATACTCGTGGCAATGATGTTTTGTGATTTTTACCGATGCATCTGGAGTTGGACTTGGTTGTGTTCTCATGCAACATAGGAAGTTAGCAGCATATGGGTCTCGACAGTTGAAGGAACATAAACGAAAGTATGTAACTCATAACTTGGAGCTACCAGCAGTGGCCTTTGCTTTGAAGATATGGAGACATTATCCTTACGGAGCCACTTTTGAAGTGCATTCGGACCATAAAAGCCTCCAATATCTCTTCACACAGGGTGATTTGAATATGAGACAAAGGAGATGGATGGAGTATATTAGGAATTCCAATTTTGGGTTGAAGTACCATCCAGAAAAGGCTAATGTAGTGGCAGATGCTCTAAGTAGAAAAGCAGCATTCACTGGAGGATTAATTGCAGAATACTTTTGGATTCGATGTTTGGAAGATATGGATGTTTACTTTCAGCCTATCAGTGAGCAAGCAGTATTAGCTAGTATATTCTCGTGGGAACCCCGAATTACTCTCGAGGATTAGAGAATACCAGCTACTAGACCCAGAGATTACAAGAATCAAAGATCACATGGAGGAGAGGCCCGATTTTAAGTTGGAAGATAATATTTTACATTATAAAGGAAGAATTTGTGTGCCTGATTTTCCAGAATTGAAAGATGAAATCATGGTCGAGGCACACTATACTCGGTATACTATTCATCCAGGCAGTACCAAGATGTATCACGATCTGAAGGATCACTATTGGTGGAAGAATATGAAAAAGGATATTACAGAATTTGTTGGAAAATGTTTGGTCTGCCAGCAGATTAAAGCAAATTATAGGAGACCCCCGGGTCTTTTGCATCAGTTGGAGATTCCTCAATGGAAGTGGGAGCACGTTACTATGGACTTTGTGTCTGAATTGCCTCATACTAGAAAGGGATTTGATGCTATTTGGGTGATAGTGGACCGTTTGACTAAGTCAGCCCACTTTGTACCATTTAAGACTGGTCAAGGAATGGAGATAATGGCAAACCTCTACATTAAGGATGTAGTGAGATTACATGGAGTGCCAGTTTCTGTAGTCTTCGACCAAGATAGTAGGTTCGTATATCGGTTTTGGGTATCATTGTAGAAAGCCTTAGGAACTAAGTTGAGTTTTAGTACAATCTATCATCCACAAACAGATGGACAGATAGGGCGTACGAACTAGACATCGGAGGATATGTTAAGGGCATGTGTCTTGGATTTCAAGACTAGTTGGAACGAAAGCTTGGCTCTATGTGAATTCGCGTACGACAATAATTATCACTCTAGCATTGGCATGGCACCTTTTGAAGCTTGGTATGGGAGAAGATGTCAAACCCCTATATGGTTGGTCGAATTTTGGAGCTCGTGGTTTTCATGGACTATTTGAGGTTGGAAAGTCCAGTGACAAAATAAGACAGATTCAGGAAACGTTGAAGGTTGCCCGCAGTCACTAAAAGAGTTATGCCAATAAAAGAGGGAGAGAGTTAAAGTTTGAGATTGGTGACCATGTATTTCTAAAGGTATCACCCATGCGTAGAACGTTATGATTTGGGCAGAAACGACAACTCTCCAGAAGATATGTGGGACCGTTTCAGACTATCAACGAGGTCAATGATGTGCTTATCAGTTAGCATTGCCACCAAAGTTGTCAACTGTTCATAACGTCTTCCATGGTTTTATGTTGAGGAAGTATGTAGCAGACCCTTCGCATGTGTTACAGTATGAGCCGTTGCAAGTGCAGGATGATACAACTTACGTTGAGCAACCGGTGAGGATTGTCGACACCAAAGAGCAGGTGTTGAGAAATTGTGTCATCCACTGGGTGAAGGTACAATGGAGTCATCATCGCCCGGAGGAAGCAACGTGGGAGTTTAGAGACATAGTACAGAGACAGTATCCGCACCTTTTTTTTTTCCTAAGGTATGTTAGTCATTTGGAGGACCAAATGTCCTTTAAGAGGGATGAGATGTCAAGTCCCAAATTTTTATATTGGGTCATACCAGTTTGTCGGGTTTGAGTTGGGTTAAGAGGGTCAAATAGATCGGTTTAACACAATTGGGCCTGAGTTAATGGACCATTTTTGGGCCATAGGACTCTTTTTGGAATTTCTTAAAACCCACTAGAAAGCAGGGGGCCCTTCCTTGTAATTTAGAAAAACCCCCTCTCTTATATAAACTCTACTCTTAGGGTTTTCCCCATTCTTTCATCTTTTTCCTCTCTTCTGCAACCAAGCTCTAGAAGTTCTCCAGGGAGAAACCAAGGTTGGATCTTCTGCTCTTCAGATTTGCTTTTGGCTTCGAGATCCAGGCAAGTGGATAACTATAAACAATGGCTTTTGGTTATTTGTAATATCTTTTTGTTGTTTGTTGGATAATATGCTTTTAGTAGGATTTCCTCGTTTAGATTTAAACTTTCATATGATTTCATTGTTTTGATTTGGTGCCTTGATTTGGATTAATAAAGGGGGTGTGATTTCTTTCTTTTATATAATATAAAATTATGTTTCTCAAAAAAAAAAAAAAAGAGAGAGAGCAGTGCCGCTGCCTGCACTGGGCAGGCAGCAGCGCTGCCTGTGCTGTCCAGGCAGCAGCGCTTGCTGCCTGGGCAGCCAGGCAGGCCTGGGCCTGCTGCCCGGGCCGGCTGGGCTGGGCTGCCTGCCTGGCGGGCCCGGGTCGCTGGTGGGCCATGACTGGAGGGCCCAGGTTGATGTGGGGCCCATTTTGTTTAAAATATATATATATATAAATAACAATAATAATAGTAATAATTAAATAAGTAATTAAGGTTTAGGTTATTTGTTTAAAATGATTTAGGAAGTTGTGTTTTAATTAATGGTTTGATATATTAGTAGTGAATTGATTTTATTATTTGGTTCTTAATCATGAATTATTATAAATTTAGTTAGAATTGTTTATAAACTTAATTGAGGTTTAATTACTTATGATTAATACTTATTTAGATTGAATAGAATTTAATTAAGATTTATTTGGGAGTGAGTAAGTCTTAATTAAAAAGCATTTGAATTCCTAATTTGGATTTTTATATTGAGTTTAAATGTTGAATTTGAACCCGCAATTTAGATTCTTCGTTTTATGTAAAATGATAAAGTATTTTCTTATACACAACAAGGTTAATTAAGAGTTTAATTGTTTCCTCCCCTTTGTTATCATAATTTGATTTAAAGTTGGATTGGAATTTGAACATCTTTTACACAATTTGTAAAATTCACTAAACAAATATAATTGGATCAGATGACTTATGTTTCTTAGGAAAGTTAGTTGAATGTTCACATGAGAATTAGACTACATTCAGAATGGGAATGTGAGATTCGGGATGCACCACATGATAGGCATCAAAAGTAGTATATCGGCATCGTGGACTCACATTTTCATTGTGAAAGAGGGTTGGTTCTCATGTGTATATTTAATTAACTATGACCGTTAGGTGGTCTAGTGCTTACTCTTGGAAAAATTAGAATTGATACGTGTACATAATACATTTTCAATTATAAAAGTTTACGTACCCAAATTGATAATGGTATGAATATTGGGATTAAGGGTGTCATATCATGATTCATTCTGCATCGATATATATATGCATTTGTAAATATATATGTATATATATCTGACCGACTGCAGTTCGGAGGTGGACGTACGCCATCGGGTCAGCGTGTACTGTGGATTATAGTACACAGCTGTGCCTTCTGTTATTATCTGCGGGAATACCCGATTCTATTATTATCTGAGGGATTACCCGTTTCTGTTATTATTTGCGGGATTACCCGTTTCTGTTATTATCTGCAGGATTACCCGTTTCTGTTATCTGTATGCGGGATTACCCGTTTCTGTATATTTATCCGCGGGAATACCCGTTTCTGTGCATTCATGCCATTGGGATTTGCATTTGATATATTTTTGGTCATAATGAATACTTCTGTTTAATTCAGTTGATTAATCCATTGCTTGCAGTTTACCCTCTTGCCAGATTACGTCAATCTGACCCACTACTTTTGGTGTCTAGGTTCCGTTACCGGTGCCGAACCAAAAGGTCAAGCTACGCAGGAAATTCTGCCGGGTGGCGGAGTTGTTAAGTGGCGCACCGATGACACCATCTGAGGTGTCCTAGTGCAGTGCAGAGTTCGAAAACTTTAGGTTATGTAATAAGGCCATTTTTGGGGCATTAGTTTACTTAATTAAATTTATTTGTTTTGAAATTATAACTTTAATTGTTATGCTTCGAAGCACTTGACCTTGATTTTATTATTAATGAGATTTGTTACATGGTTGTTATGTGATATCCGTCTGCGATGAGTATGAATTTTAGTTTACGTGTGATTATGGTTGCTTGATCACCAAGCATAGCCTCACGAAGGACTTCGATCCATCCGGAATTGGGGCCCGTGCTGTTTATGTTTAGAAAAATTTTAATTGGCCCCAATTCTCACACCCCTGTAACCGGGTTTGGGTCCAGCCTAGTTTTGGGGGCGTGACAGAGGGTGGTAGGGCTGTGATGTGTTGGTGATGGGTATTGATGTGCAGGCACGTGGGTGTAATGAAGTGAGGGTGAGAGGATGCTGTTGAGTGAAGAGAGAGCGATGGCGGTGATGTAGTGGGTGGAGTGGTGGAAGTGGTGAGAGTGTACTATGATGTTGAGATGGTAAAGGTGGGTGGTAAGCTGAATGATGGTGGGAATATGATGAGGAGTTGATGTATGGACTGATGAGGGTCGAATTCTGCTGGGGGGGTTGAAGGTGTCAGGTGGTGACAAAGAAGAGGTGGGTAGTTGGGTGGTGGAATGGTGGAAATGGGCAGTGGATAGAACGGCTTGGTGCCAATGAGGGTGAATGCTCGTGAGGGTGTTGTGGTGGTGTGTAGGGCGTGCAACAGTAAGGTTGTTGATGACTCGTGTAGGTGGTGTATGTGTTCGGTGGTTACATGGTGGGCTCAATTGATGAGTTGTGTGGTGATGAAGGTGAAGTGCGGAGGCCATGGGAGGAGATTGGTTGTGAAGTGGAGGTGGGTAGAGTGTGGTGTAATGGTGGCGATGGAGGTGTCACGGCCCCAAAATTAGGCCAATCCAAACCTGATTCTAGGGGTGTGAAAATTGGGGCCAATTAAAATTTTTCTAACATAAACGATACAGGCCCCAATTTCAGGTAGATCGAAGTCCTTCGTGAGACTATGCTTGGTAATCAAGCAACCATAATCACACGTGTAACTAAAATCCATTCTCATCGCAGACGATTATCATATATCAATCATATAACAAATCTCATTAATAACAAAATCAAGGTCAAGTACTTCGAAGCATAGTAATTAAAGTTATAATTCCAAGACAAATAAATTTACTAAATAAACTAATGGCCCAAACATGATCTTATTACATAATCTAACGTTCCGATTTCTGCACCAACTCTTAGACACCTCAGATGATGTCATCGATGCTCCACTCAATAACTCCGCCATCTGGCGGGATCCCCTGCGTTGCTTGACCCTCCAGTTCAATACCGATAACGGGATCTAGACACCAAAAGTAATGGGTCAGATTGACGTAATCTAGCAAGAAGGTAAACTGCAAGCAATAGATTAATCAACTGAATGAAACATAATATTCATTATGACCCAAAATATATCAGATGCAAACTCCAATGGCATGAATGCACAAAAACGGGTAATCCCGCATACAGATAACAGAAACGGGTAGTCCCACATACAGATAACAAAAATGGGTAGTCCCGCAGATAATAACAGAATCGGGTAATCCCGCAAATAATAACAGAATTGGGTAATCCCGCAGATAATAACAGAATCGAGTATTCCTGCAGATAATAACAGAAATGGATAATCCCACAGATAATAACAGAATCGGGTATTCCCGTCGATAATAACAGAAGACTTAGCTGTATACTATAATTCACAGCACACGCTGACTCGACGGCGTACGTCCACCTCCGAACTGCAGTCAGTCAGATATATATATATATACAAATATATATATATTTACAAATACATATATATACCGATACAGAATGAATCATGATATGAAACCCTTAATCCTAATATTCAATCTAATATCAATTTGAGTATTTAGAGTACTAAATTTAAAGTGTATTATGAATTGTGTCTTCTCAAGTTCTCTGAAGAAAAGTACTAATCCACTTATCAGTCGTAGTTAAATAATATACACATGAAAACTAACTCTCTTTCATAATGAAAATGTGAGTCCATGATGCCAATATCCTACTTTTAGTGTCTATATCATGTAGTGCATCTCAAACCTCACATTCCCATTCTGAATTCAGTCTAATTTACATGTGAAAATTCAACCAACTTTCCTAAAAAATATAAATCATCTAATCCAATTATGTACATTTAGTGTGTGTTACAAATTGGGTAAAAGACATTCTAATTCCAATTCCAAACTTAATCAAATTATAATAAAAAAGTGAGGAACTAATTAAGTCTTTAATTATTATTATTGTGCATAAAAACACCTTATTATTTTATATAAAATAAAAGTTCAAAATTCCGGATTCAAATTCGAAATTTAATCTCAATTTAAAAACCAAATTAGAATTTCAAATAATTTCTAATTAAAACTTAATCACTCCCCATTTCCATCTTAATTAAATTTTAACCAATCTAAAAAACATATTAGTCACAAATAATTAAAACCCCAATTAAATTCATAAATAATCCTAACCAAAATTCTAATCACCTAATTTAGGAATTAATTATTATAATTAATTCATCCCTAATTCTTAAGCAATAAATTAAACCATTTACAAATAATATAATATACCTTAATATATATATTTAATTGAAATGGGCCAAGCCCATCAAAACCAGGCCCAACCGCAACCCGAGCCGCCAGGCACGCAGCCTAGCCCAGCTGGCCCGAGCAGCAGGCCCAGGCGCTGCTGCCAGGCACGCCAATCAGCTCTGCAATGATGCCGTTTTGTTTTTTTTTTTTTAAGAGAAGAAACTAATCTTAATCATTAAGGCCTTCAAACCCAAATCAGGAAAAAAAAAACCTATGTGATTCTTTGTTTCAATCAAAATCAAATTTTCTTTACTAATACAAAACCCAAAATATTAAACCAAATCAAATATATCATAATTAGAGCATGTGATTTAAGATAGAAACCAAAAAGACATTGTTTACAGTTATCCACTTGCCTGGATCACGAAGCCAAAAGTAAATCTGAATACCAAACATTGGGAGATCCAATCTTGGTCTCTTCCCGAAGAACTTTTAAAGCTTATATTATGAAGAGATTTTTTTTTTAATTACAAGGAAGGGCTCCCTGCTTTCTAGTGAGTTTTATGAAATTCCGAAAAAAGTCCATTGGTCTAAAAGAGTCAAATAACTCAGGCCCAAAGCCCAAAATGTTTACTCAGCCCATTTAACCCCTCTTAAACCAATTCAAATCCGACATACCGGTATGATCCAAAATAAAAATTTGAGACTTGATAGGAGGTGGGTGTAGTTCTGGGTTGGTGTGGAGGTTTGCAAGGTGGTGGTGCTGTGAATTGTGAGGTGAAGGGTGTTGGGTGCAGAGGTAGTGTAAAGAGGTGATGATGATAGACTGTGATGGCCGTGAGGTTAGATATGGAGGGTGGCGAAGTGGTTGGTGCAGGTGGCTGTTTGGCTTGGTGTTTGGTTGCCTGACACTGAGATGGCGAAGATGAAATGGTTGGAGGCAGTGATGAGTAGACGTGCTGATGGGTTTGTGCAGTGGAGATAATGGGTAATGGGTTAGGTGGATGAAGATGGGGATCAAGTTCTGGGGTTGTGTGGTAGTGGTGGGAAAAAAATAAAAAAAATAAATAAATAAACAGGAAAGAAAAGAGAGACAGTGGGCAGGAGGGACTTGGGGGAAATGCAACCTGATGACCGGAGAGAAGAGAGAGGATCCCCAATGGGGATCGCTCCCTCCCCTTTCTTTTCTTCTTCTTCCTTTCCTTCTTTATCTTTTCTTTTCCTTCCTCTTCTTTGTTAGCTGATCTGTTATCTTCCCTTCTCTTCTTCTTTTTCTCCTTTTCTTTTCTTCTGTCTTTCTTTTACTTTCTGTTGTCCTTCCTCCGTTCTTCTGTTTCTCTCTTTTCTTTCGTTTGGAATTGGAATGGATAGAGATGGAGAGCCCGGTTTCCGAGTCGTCTATCGTGATTTGGTGGCGGGTTTGAAATTGAATTTAAACTGTTGGCATGGATTGAGTGGGACAGTTGGGATAATGAGGAGAGAATGGGATCTGAATTAGCACATGAGAAAGTTGAACTTGAATATGCCCTTGGGCCAATGGGCTGAAGAGGATGGACGGGTCAAACATGGGTTGATGGTTGTTTTCAGGTTGTGAGTGGGGTTGATGGGTCATGGTCAGGGTTAGATTTAGATTTGGACTAATGGGTCAAGGAACTAGGTTTTGTTTGGTTGTGAGTTAATGGGTCAAGCTTGATTTGGAGGTTGAATTAGAGTAGGCCAGCCACTTCCTTTATTCCAGTGATGAACGATGGGGCCCATATGCAATAAACTTAACTTAAATGAATGGCCGTAATGATGATGATGATGATGGTAGAATGAACGGATCCTAAGTGTTGATCATCAAAGTGGGGTCTATTCTATGGCCTAGGCTAGACCCTGGGTTAAAATGGTAAGTTATCCTCAGACTAGAAAAAACATGGAATATGTGATGTGCAGCAGGAGATGGGAGGGTCCTTTATGCCTAACCTACGATTGGAGAACTTAGTTTTGGCATTTGGGAAGAAAATCAGACAAGAAAAATTATTTTTCTCAAGTGGGTCACCCAGAGTTTAAACCAACTATAATGAGCCCTAGGCCTCGTGACTTTTGGCCCGTTCGTCAAATTTTGGGGTATTATATATAGTTGGAAACCTGTTGAGGAGTTGATTAAAGTGAGCTACGTATCTATGTGGTCAGGAGAATGGAAAGAAATGATGAAATTTTGGGTGAGCATTTCTAACCTTAAAACCTTTCTTTATACCTACTAATTTATTATTATTATTTTTACTAATGATTCGGGCACTCCAGCCACGGGCAATGGACTTGGGCCATTTTTATGTACATTGGACATTTATATTGATGGTGATATTCATTTATTTTTATACTTCCCAAGTTTTCTTGTCATTTTCTTTTATTTTCAAATTTTACCTTAATGGAATGCATCTTTTAATGCAAGATGAAAAAAATCTAAATGATGATATGCGATGCATGGCTTCTAAAACTCTCTTTAAAATTTCAATAATTAACGTCTTTTTTAAATTGATTTAAATCATGCTAAAAGCACTTAATTTGGGATGAAATTGGGGCATCATTATACATGATAAGTATTTTGGGTTTACATAGGATGCCAAATGAGGTGTCTACAGCATGTGGCAAGACCAATTCACATTTTGAAATAGACATTTTAGAATCCTATGGTGAGAATTTTTTCACGAATTTCTTAAGATCCACAAGTAATTAAAAACTCAAATTTAGACTAATAAATGTTCTTGGGCTTAGGAAGAGTGTCAACGGTTCGGATCCTAATCTTTGAGCCCACAAATCCCCAAAAAAGGATGTAAGAGGCTATTCTTTCTCACAAATATCTTTAGATTCTTGAATGATCAATAGTTCAAATTTAATTATATGGTCATATTTATTCTTATAACTAGATTCTATGGTTCGAATTAACTTTTAGGGACCATAGCTGGAAAAAAATTTGAAAAAACCGAACTAGGTTTTCAAAAGTGAACAACTAGTTTGTTTATGAATAAATGAATGGACGATCTCGACTTTTTCTTAGATTTTTGAGATCCAAAATGAATTAGGAATTGAAATTTGATTTACTAACCATTATTGAGCTTAGGAAGAGGATCAATAGTTCAGATTTTTATGATGGGGCCCACAAATTGAAAAGAAATAAATCTAAGGGCTCACATTTTTTCACTAATATCTCAAGATTTGTGAATGATCAACGGCTCAAATTTTGGTCCCATAGCCCTTTTTTTGGCTTGTAACGATAGCTAAGGGTTCAAATCTTCATTTTGTGTCCTAGATTTATAAAAAAAAAAAAAAAAAACCACGTTGAGGCGTTTTTGAACACTGCAGTGTATGGTCTGTCCGCTTTACACCATTTTACTTGTTACAAAAGCCACCTTTTTCTTCCCTTTCCAAAAAGACATAAATGTATATTGTCTGCTTCATATAGATTTTAATTTTGCACCATCCAAACAGCCTTATTTTTATAAAACACTATTTGAATCCTCTTTAAGATATAAGTAGAGGCAATATTTAGAGTTGCCAAACGACCTCTTATGAGATTAGAAAAGAAGATGGGTATTATCAAAAGGTAAAAAATTTCAAAATCTACCATCTTGACTTTTTGTCATTTTGTTGCATGCGAAGGAAGAGGACTCTAGAAGGTGGATATTGCTAGTAAAACACAATTTAAAACTGACATTTTCCCTAAAAGAGAGTGAAGTTTAAATATTTGCCATTTCATACGACTCCAAGACATTACATACAACTATATGTGTGATATCGCACGGTCTTAGATTATCGCACAATTCAATATATGCGATATCACATAACCTTAGAATATTGCACTAACAACTGTGTGGAAAATAATTAAACTTTGATGGTTCATGCGCAAAAAAATATCAGGTCTAAAGACCGAGAAATATATAAAAAATGATTATTAAGATTTTTCATATTTTTTTTACTAGACCGCTCTACTTTTCTTGTCCCTCGAAAGTGCCCACTCATTCTGACTTCATTTTTTTCTAATAAAATTGAATTTTCAAACCAGCACCAAAATCTGAAACCGACCCTAAGAGACTTCATTCAGGTCATTCCGACCTGCTCCATACCCAAAAATTTGGCTTTTGGTTCGACGTGGAGGCGTGAGGTTTTTATCTGGTAACTTGGAGGGTCTTGGCCCCACCAAGCTGTACCCCTAGATGCACGGTTAGATTCGAGTCAGATCCGACCTATAATCCTGCGTGGCAGATCCAGGCCATTAATCAGGTGGGGTCCACATTAGTCCTGGTCCAGTGATCAGGGCGATCATATCAGATCTTTCGGGTATCAGCTTAGCGGACATCATACCTACCGCAACTGACCCGCCTTGCTTGATAAGAAAAGAAGCAACAGAAGAGCAAGAGCAAAGACCAGAGAAAAAGCGAGAGAGAGGGAGGGAGGGAGATGTCGATATTGTGGGAGAAGAGCGAGACATGGAGGTGGATAGTCCGCAAGACACGGGACTCGAAGCCCTTCTTCCTAACCTTCGCAACCCTATGCGGCGTCGTACCGGGCGTGATCGGCTACTGCGTCATGCAGCTTACCAGCTCCCGCAACGAGCAGCTCGAAGCCCATCTCCGCAAGACTGCCAGACCTGAATCTATGGTACATATACATAGTTACACACACACATATATATATATATATATATCATCTTCCCTTTCCCTTCTCTAGGGTTTTCAACTAATCCATTTGTTTTGATCCTCTTGATTAATATGAAATTAGGGCTTTACAATTTACTCTGTGTCTAATTTCATAACTTTCACTTTGTTGTCAGCTTCAATTGGGTATATACTGTTTCTTATGTTAATCATTTTAATGGGATGTTAAATATGTTTTATAGGAAGAATGTGTGTAACCCACTTTAGTATTTTTGCATGTGAAGTGCAATGGGCTTGGGTTGGGGATCAGTTTACCAAACTATCATTTTTTTTTTCTGTTGAACTCTTAAGTAATTCAGTTGTGGTGCTGATATGTTGTTGTTCTCTACAGTCTTGAGTATTGGGGTTTTTGGATTTATGTAATGGTCGTTTGGAGTGTGCCTTGGTTAGGTTATTTAGTATTCTTGGTTTTTGCCTTTTCCCACCTTTGCACTGATTAAGCTTAAATGATGACCATCTGCTCCAGGCAACCACTGGAGCTAAAGTTTGTGTATTTATTGCCATTGAAGCCTATTGAATTTAATTTATGGTAGTGCTTAAGGTAAAGAGGGTGCCTTCGGTACTTGGAAATTTGAAATTGATTAAGCTCAGGCAACGCCTTTCTTAATTGTGAGATATACTTTTTTTTTTATGCTAGTTTTGTGGGCTATGGAACTCCTCTTATGCTACAAGGACCAAGGGGGCATTCTTGTAATCTCTCCAACGAGTGTGTACTTGTCGCATTGTGTGTGTGCAACACTTATGTGTGAAGCCAAATCACTTTATTTGCTTTTACCCCCTTGTAATTTTGCCTATTCTGTGTTAACTCTCTCTTTTAGCTCTCTTATTGTGAGTCATTAGATTGAACTCAATCCAATGGTTGTATAGAGCTTCTTTATTTTAAGAAAGCACTAAGAGAAAAGTGAGGGTGTATTCTATTGCATTCCTTGACATTCCTTGGTAGAGAGAGTATAGAGATTGAGAGAAGAGGCAAGAGAAGAGTTTCTTCAAGAAGACCAAGAGAAGGGAGAGGAAATAAAGCTTTGAAAGCTTGTAACTTGTAAGTGGGTTTGTAGAGCTCCACTTGGTGGTTGGTTTGGAATCTCCATCAAAGGTAAAGATAAATATTTGCATTGTTCTCCTGTGGATGTAGGTCATACATTGTGACTGAAACACATAAATCTTGTGCCTTGTGTGTTTCTTTGTTATTTTCATTTCTCCACATGATGGTGGCTAGATGTATGTTTGCCCTAGTTGCATTCCCATATCACTTGGTTCGTGATTGGAGTTGGAAAACTACTTTGCCTACGAAGTGTCTGAAGAAATTCCCCAGAAACAGTTTGCGTCCATCTCTTTAGGTGAATTAGAGACTTGGGAATATAATACAAACATGACTGATAGATTTGATAGTTCATACTGATTACCCTCTCTCTATACAAATAAATAAAAATAGAAGTAAATGTGGGCTCATTGCTACTGATTCCCAGGGCACGTCTAAGTAGAATTCTGTCTTGAAACCCTTCTGTTGTTCTTTTAATGGTTCCTCACATTAGTGAAATCCTTTACATTCTCATTGAAAAGCAACTCTCTTTAAAGTGCAAAATCCTCAAATTATCTCTTGTAATCGCAGAACCATAATGTCTTTGTTGTGACCAATCTTTTAGACGTGTATTTCTCCTCTCTTATTCTCGAAAAGCTAAATTATTTATAGCCCTTATGTTATAGTGGATATGATGCAGGCCATAGGATTAGGGCTTGCATGGGGTGCCGAAGCACACGTCCGAGGACACTTCGAATCATCTTCAAGACTTCAATACATAAGGATGCACCTCCAGCGATAAAACCCACAATTCTATTCAATAATTAAAGTTTGAGAATCTCTTCTTTACAATGCCATATATATAATAAAAGTAAACTTAATGCCTAAGCAAAGCCTAATCTATTAATAGAAGCTTCCCTAATAACAATATAATTAGAAATCTACTAATAAAGATAATATAATCCTAATCTAATTTGAAGAAGGACCACTTGTGGGGCATAGACTGCATCATCCTCCCCGGGTTGAAAGAAGAGTTCGTCCTCAAACTCGAGTCTTCTTCGGATTGCCTCTGTAAATGTGGTAAACATGAAGGACTTCCTTTATGGTAGCTTTTTAGAAATTCTTCTTCGGCGATTCTGGTTTCTTAGGATCAAAAGTAACCTGCTGTCTACCATGCATAAATGTATCTGTGGTATCGCGCATACCATGAATTTCATTTTCATCATACATCCATGGACGGCCCTATAAGATATCAATACTATCCATAGGTAGCACATCACACTAAATTGTATCTTTGTAAGTCTCACAAATGGAAAAAGTAACTTTGCAAATATATTGAACATGCGCTTAATCACCAATCATCAGCCATTTAACGAAATAAGGGCAGTTGTGCTTGTAAAATTTCAACTTGAGGCTATCAACAAGAGCTTAAGAGATGAGATTTTTACAACTTCCATCGTCAATAACAATTGTACAATTTTATCTATAAATTGGACCCGCGGAATGAAAGATATTTTTTCATAACCATTTATTCTCAACAGTTGGTGGAGCCTCTTTGATGACGATGAAAGCTTCACCTATGGTATCTGCATATGTTTCATCAATTTCCTCATTTTCAAAACCCTTAGGATCAGTTTCAGTACCCATAGGATTAAATGGGATATTTTTATCATCACCTTCAATATCAATCAAATGTATGCGCTTTGGATATTCTGTTGCGTGATGCCCGGGCTGTTGACAATGAAAACAAATCATCCTATTTTGACCTTCAGTTCTCACGAAAATCTGTCCGGACAAACCATTGGGTTTAGCATCTTGCAAAAATGAATTCTTTGGTGAAACCCATATAGATTTTTGTGCTTAATGATTTGCAATTCCCTCAGCTTTGACAATATGTTGGATGAGTTCATCGACATTATCAAAATGTTGGAAGACAAGGATATGCTGAATGTCGAGTCTCAATCCATTAAAAAATCTGTTAACAATAACATCATCATCTTCATTCAAACTACAACGAGCTTGTAGAATCAGAAATTCTTCAGAATAATCAACAACTGTCTTGGATCGTTGTTTCAAGTTCTGAAAGCTTGAACGTAGATCTCGTGCATGGTTGACAGGAAGGAATTTTTGCTTCAAAATATTCATCTCAATCCATGTTTCAAGAGGGTTCATGTTCTGATTCCTCCTTTTTCTTTACAATTCAACCGACTAAGTTGCAGCATAATCATGGAATCTAGTGGCAATCAGTGTGATGTTATGGTGCTCAGTCATTGATTTGTGTGCAAAAATATTCTCCACACACACTAACCAATCCATGAATTCAACGGGCTGTAATTTTTCATCATATTCGAAAATCACGATTTTAATCCTTAAATCTCGATCAGGATTATTAAATGGTGGATCTTGTTAATTCCAAATATTTTCACCATCATCACGATTGTGAGTCATATGTTGATCTTGCAAAGTTATCACCCTCGTGTCCAATTGTTGCAAGGTGGTTTGCATATTGTTAATTGTGGCAGTTAAATCTCTAATGGCATTAACTAATTTTCAATTGAAGAAGATGAAGATTCCACCTCAACTTGCTTCTTAGGAGGCATTTTTTTAATGCAAAATTAAAAGTTGACTTATTTGATGTGTAGATCGGCTTTCCACAAACACGATGGCGAAGACGGATTACAAATCGGATCTCGAATAAGCCTGATATCACAAAAATAAATCCTAGTCTTTGATTCTGACCAAATCAGCCTTGACTGATGTGCTTTCTGGTGTTTGGGCTATGGGGTTGCAGGTCTGGTCAAGCCTAGCAAGCCGTAGCTCACTGAATTGGAGCCCCAAGAGCTAGCTGTTTGACTTGTGAGAAGAAGGAATTGATATTTGTCTCGAGGTCTGTGCATAGAGATAAAATAGGAAAGGGACCTATTTTTTTTTTCATTTTTTTGGTTTCCTTGTTGAGTAGAGGCCTGGTAGTGGAGATGGCAAGGGCAGGCAACGTTGAGTGGAGATGGCGACGGCAGGTGGCAATGGCACACGACGAGCAGGCGGCAATCAGTGACAGAGCACAGGTGGCGAACGAGTGAATAGGGTGGTGCCACGCTGGCTGGTTTGGATGAATCGACACGATGGTAGTGCTGATGTCGAGACACGCATGATGAATGACAATGGTGTGGTTGCACAACCAGGTACGTTGATGTCCTCTTTATTCTCTCCACTTTGCTTCTTTTTTTTTCTTTCTTTCTTTTTTTTTTTGTTTTTTTTTAGATTGGGTTGGGAGACGGTGGTGTCGGGGGAAGAGGGATGTGGATTGACGGTTTTGGTTTGGATTAGGATTGGTTGGAGGTTGGTTTGGGATTCTCAATGGGTCAAGCGAGGGGGGTGAGAGGGTTGGTCTCAGGTGTGGGTATGGGTAGTTCGGTAAGATTGGGAGTGGCAGAAGGCGAGGATGGGGGTTGGGTTTTGGGTGGCTGAAGGATTTGGGTTTTTTTTTTTTTTTTTGGCAGTGGGTCTCAACCGGGATGGAGGAAGGGCTTGGGGTCGATGTACTGGTGCATTGGTGTTGATGGCGAGGGAGGGGTTTCGATGAAGTTGATGGAAGATGAATGCATGGTGATAGAGGGTAACACGCCGATCTATCTGAGGACTGGCTCTGATGCCAAACTGATTCAGGCCTTAGGGTTAGGGCTTGATTAGGGTGCCCAAGTGTATGTCTGAGGACACTTCAAATCACCTTCAAGAAAACTTCAACACACGTGGACGTACCTACAGGAATAAAACCCACAATTCTATTCAATAATCGAAGTCCGAGAATTTCTTCTCTACAATGCCATATATATAATAAAAGTAAACTTAATGCCTAAGCAAAACCTAATCTATTAATAGAAGCTTCCTTAATAACAATATAATTAGAAATCTACTAATAAAGATAATATAATCCTAATCTAACGTGAAAAGGGATCACTTGTGGGGCCTAAACTACTAAACTGCATTTGGATAATTCTACAATCACTTGGCTAGCAATATGATTTTCCAACACAATCAATAACCAAGTGCTTATGAGAGTGCAACTAAAACAACAAGGATCAAAGTACAAAGATAAGCAACAATCAATAAAGGTGCAAAATATACGTGGTTTAGCAATAATATGCGATATATATCCATGGGAAAACAATGCAAATAATTAATTTTTAATTGAGATTGTAAGCCAACCAAATGAAGCTCTCTTCACTTTCTAGAGAACCCATTTACAAAATATAAGCTTGTTTTAAAGTTTCTTCCTACCCTCACTCAGTCTTCTTGAAGAAACCCTTCTGTTGTCTTCTTTCAATCTCTACTATTGCATAAAGAAAAGGAGAGCTAAAGGTAAAGAAATAGCGTAAAGAAAAGTCAAAATGGGGGCAATGGAAATACAAAGATTTGGCAAGTGTGTGAAGCTCACATGTGTGTGATGTGTAGTGCTTACACACATTAACATTATGCCCTTATAAGTTTGGATCTACAATCTTGCTAGTGACTTCTCACCCAATGCCCATGGTTTGCACTTGCTTTTGGAGATTGGCGGGAAGACCTAGTAAGTAGAGGTGCAATTAAACACATGATGGGAGAACATGGTTTCGAAAAGTTTGGGTCTTGATCCAAGATAGGGACCATGGGTCAACTTGCCAATTGGCCCAGACCACTTATTATCTAGATTTTTTATTTTAATTAGGCTTTTAATTTTGTTTTCCACAAATTTAGTGGGATGTTTTAATGCTGGTGATTAGTGTGTTTGGATGGATAGATTAGTTTTAGGTTTATTATTTTTCTATATAAGTGATGTAAAGCCTTTTGGCTCCTAAGTTATTGATGAATATAAAATTGTCTAAAGTGCTTTTGGATTTCCCGGAGTCATCCTCTTCCTCGCCCGCAATAGGAAGTTTGGTGTGAGGCCAATTTTCAGGTGACTTAAACCCTTCCACCTTTTATCTTTCTCTCTCCATGTCTGTTCACCCTATGTTTGGTACCCCGCTCCGCATTAGGTCCCCTATGTTTTTGTGACTGCAGCGCACTTGTTCATGGGGCGTTGTGGTTTGAGAACCATGCATTATGGCTTAACAATGATGATTGCTTATTTGAGATGTGGATTATGGTGTTGGTGACTCGAGTTTTGGCTTTCTATAAGGAGTGGTTACTTAGCGATCTTCTGTAGTTTGAATGGTAAGTTGCCCATCATTGGGTGGGCAATTTGATTGGACTCACTTGGTTTTTCTATTCAAAAAAATTTTTTTAAGCCTCTAAACCTATTTTTTTCAAATGATTTTAGGGCCATCAATCTAGTGGCCACTGTCTAGAATATAATGGGCAACAGGTGTTGTGGGAGTTTTATTGTTGTGGAATGCATATCTTTGGCACAAATTAGATGAATTTGTGGGGAGGTTCTCAACGTTGGTTTTGCTAAAAGATTTAAGCTGTGGTATAGTTTGGGTGGCTACCTCAATTTATGGGCCAAATAATGCTGATAATAGAGCTGTGTTTTGGGCAAAAGCTCTATCAAGTAACTCGTTTATGGAATTATCCTTGGTTGCTTGGTGGAGAGTTTATTGTCATTAGATTTCCTACTTAGAAGTGAGGAGGTTGTTCTTTCTCTCGGCAATGAGGGGTTTTAATGACTTGATTAGATTACATGATCTAGTTGACTTCCCTTTGGGGGGAGCAGATTTCACTTGATCAAACATGCAGAATGACCTGAGCGTATGATGAGTGATTGGATCATTTCCTATTATCTATAGACTATGAGGCACGGGTACTGGTACGGGTACCGATACAAGTACGGTATGGGTACGCCGATATGATATAATCCTTAAAAAATAGGATACGAGTACGGCTAGGGGTATGACCATTAAAAAATTTATATTTTTTAAAATTTTAATAATGCAATATGCTAATAATTAAAATAGGTTAGAATCCTTAAATGCAACAACCCAATAATTACTTAATACCATTACAAATTCAACCTATAAACCATAATTTAATGTCAAAAGGCACGTACAATCCAAGAGTTTATTGTCATTAGAACAAAAACTAAAAACCAAAGCATTAAAAACGAAGTAAACATCAAAGCAAGTCTTATCAAGCTAAGAATCTTTATGATTCACATAGTCATCCATCAAGTTCAACTTCATCGCCTTTATCAAATAATATAGCTTCCATGTCAAGCTCATCAAGTCAAAGATCTGCAAATTCAAGTAAGCCAGCACCCTCCAATGAATCAAATATATCTCCACCAATGTCCTACAGCTTGCTCTCTCCTTCCGTGTATTGTCGACTCCTCCTTGATAGGAGATGAATATTGTTATGCAGTAAAGGCCAATTCTTCATAATACTGTGGCGTCATTTTGTTCTTTCTCATGGTGCGAATGAAAGAGCAGGTGTTCCAATTCCTTTCACAACATGATGAGGAACATCGTTGGCTAAGTAATTTCAGTCCTAAAGATTGGTGCCAAACAATTGGTATCATTTCTCCTCTATCAAATTTTGAATCAAATTCCCCAAAAGTACTCATGTCGTACTGGTTACATACCCATCTCGTACCCAAAAACTCAAACTCTTAACAGAATGTACCAGGTACGTTTGACCGTACCCGGTATGTATTTAGCCGTACCCATAGCCGTACCCGGTACCGGTATGTGTACATTTTTTGAGCACCCATACTTCATAGTCTATAGATTGGTTGGACATCTTTCTTGATTATTCACAAAGAGCAGTGGCCCGACCAATTGTTGACCATCCCTTTTGGTGCTAGCGACTCGTCTGGAAGATTGGAGCCCTCCCCCAATTTAGTTTGAAATTATGTGGCTTTCTAAGAATGGGTTTTCCAAAAGTGTCAAAGATTGGTAGTACTCTTTTTCTACAAGTGGTTGGATGGGGTACCGGTTAGCTTCGAAGTTGAAATTTATAAAGAGTAAAATAAAGGTTTGGAGGAATAAAGATTTTGGGAATTTAACCATGAAGAAGAATCAATTGTTAGCTGATATGCATTGTATTGACGAGAATAAAGAGACGGGGGACCTTTCGGAGGAGGATCAAGTTTCTAGATCTATTGGCAATTAATTTTCAAAGAAGAGGTTAAATGGAAGTAGGGAACAAGAAATAAATGGTCAGGGGATCACAATACTAAATTTGTGCCGACGTTGTATTAATCGGATTAACACTATTTCTGCTGGAGGAAGAGTGGGGGAAAAGAGAGAAGATATATATAGAGAGAGATTGTTCAATTTTTCCATCAACTGTATTCAAGTGTCAATTGGTCTAGGCCTCAGATGGACGGGATTTTCTTTAAGAAGGCTTTCCCAAGAGAGGGTATCTTCTCTAGAAGATCAGTTTACCAAGGAAGAGACTAAGAAAGCTGTTTTTGACTTAGGAGGTGATTGTGCATCTGATCCAGATGGGTTCCTCATTGTGTTTTACCAACCTTTTTGGGATCATTTAGAAGGTGATCTGTTAGTTTTCTTCAATTAGTTAGCAGGTTGGGTGCTTATTTCATTGCTTTCCTAAGAAGGGTGGTGCCATTTGCATTAGAGATTTTAGGCCCATTAGCTTAACTGATAGTCTTTGCAAGATTCTAGCGAAAGTTCTTTCTGACCGATCAAGAGGGGTGCTTCATTTGATTATTTTTGATAGTCAAGGGGCTTTTGTGTATGGACTTGTAGCTTGTCTAGATTTGGTCATTTAATGAATGGGAAACGAAACTAGTTCCATAGATCTGGTTTGTGTTTTTTTTTTTCTTTTTCTTTTTTTTTCATTTGAATCATCAAGGAGAAGGCAGATCCGGGTGGTGGATTTAAAAGGATGAAAGCAGTGGTTGTGGTGAAGTTAGAAGGATGATGGTACCTGCTTGGCTGCTCAGGACTTGGGACCATTTGTTGCAATTATGGAGTTGGGGCATTGAGAAATAGATATGGTACTGGTGGTCCTTCCACTGTTTTTTGGGACATTTCATGATATGTTAGGGGCTTCATGATAATTACCAGTGAGGCATTAAAAAAATAAAAATAGGCCTAAAGGTAGGAGATATATTCCAAAATGTCTTTTCTTTTTTAATATATTCAACTACAATTTTAAAACTACTTTATTGCTTGAATAGAATGTGATGAAAAGCATGGACCTTTCTGTATTAGATGATGGGGCAAGTTAATCGTGAAAGGCTTGCAGAATTCCTTGGGGAGTTGCAGCGGAAGGAGGACACAAATGATCGCTATGTTGCTGCTCTAAGGGGAGAGACATTGACTCGGAATCCCTATGTGAGGATTCAACCAGTACCAAAGCCAAGTGATGCTGGCGAGAAGGAAAAAAGTGCAGACAAAGAAAAGAAATAAATAGGTTGACAAGGTGTGGATACCATGTTTGAAATTTTTTTTTTTATTTTTCATGGAACTGTAGAAGCATCATGAATTTCTTTCTATATGTGGTTGCCTTTTCTTCTGTCAGGTTTGAATGTTAAATAATCTACTAATAGTCATTTAAGATATTGATTGTTCACTTTCTATCCTGTTAGTTTGAGGCCCAGATTGTTGGTTCCTTACACTTTTGAGGCCCACTTAGTAGTTGCTATGATTAGCATAATATGCCTACATGAGTGCAAGTACACAATGACAGGGGAATGCTCTGTTTTTTCTTTTCTACTTATGCTAGAATTGACTAGAAACTCCCGAAGAAACTCATGTTTGTAGAAAAGCTACCCCATTTATCGTTCATACAAAGGCCCCCCACCCGATCAATCCAAACCCTCGCATGCACCATCTGTCCTGAGTTGGCATCCATTCCAATTTGACAATTGAAACATATTACTATTATACACTGTTGGATTGAATCATTACAAAAATGCACTTGAAAAATGCACTTTAAAAACTAGAGATAACAATGATCAGATTGGAGTTACATTTGTCCAACTCCTGAACTATATTGTAACCTTCTTGCCCTTTGAAAGGGATGCATCTAGGTCTCTCTAATCCCCATACAGAAGGCGTGCGCCTTAAAAGCAAACCTGTTAATTTATATTGTTTAATTTTTTATTGCAGTTCTCGTTGACTGTTACAATCCATGCCGAATGCAAACTAATCTTGGTTTTAATTTGTTTGTTTGAGATCTTTGTATGGCATTTGATTTTTGCATTTCTTATCATGACCATGGTATAAGATTTTCTCCAAATATACTTATCCTATTTCCTAATAATACACCAGGCCTTATGGAATTCATCATACTTCTGTTTCGAATCAATATCTGAGTATGAGTTGCAGAAGTGATTTTGTGCATGTACAGTTTTTTCTACATTGTTTATTATGAATTATTAGCTCACGACTATATCTACGTTTATTCCTAATTGCTTTTCTAGTTAATTTAGTATGATTAGAAGGTAAGAAATATGACTGGATTGCTAATTTGAGACAACAGTCATAATATTTGCTTCGCACCTGTCGGCCTGAATCAGTGATTTATAAACACACTGAAAATATGATGCATCATATCTGCTAATCTCTCTTTTTTTTTTCTTTTTTTTCGTTTGTTTTTTGTAATTTTGGTTTATAGTCAAAACGACATTTAGTGTACAGGGCCCACCATTAGTGATGGCTCAAGTCAAGCCCAGCACTACAATATAGGAAGTATTCAAGAATGACATTCGGATGGTAAGATTCTTGTAGCATCTCTGATCCACTGCAGTTAGGGTTTAAATAGGCCTGGCAATGCCTACATGAAGCCTTTACATCTTAATCCCATTATAGATCTGACCTAATATTTTGGTCTCAATCCAACCTACGGGCTTAAGATTCAGCCTAAACTGAATCATTTAGTAATAGATAAAGGGTTATTTGTATCAAACATGTTGGTTGGCTGGCCATGTAATTGTGCCCCAGGCAGATAGTGATGTTAGGTATATAGACTCTAGACCTTCTAGTTACTGGTACAAAGAGAGGTTCAGTGGCAACCTATGTGCCTTAAGTCGTTGCCCATTTGTGTATTGGAATCGATCATAACATCAGGGGACTAAATATTTTTAATAGAATGAGTTAAATGCATGCTGTGATGTTGGACATCATGCATCAAATTGATCAAAGATCTGCCAACCCACTGACTGCTCACCAGTCGGGCATCTCCCTCCCCTGCGTAGCCTGTGATTACAAATAAAAATCGAAGCCACAATTTAAAATGCCTCATCACGCATGGATAAATTCCAACTTCTTTGGAAGATTAAAAACTGGGCTAAGCAGGAATAATCCCCAAAAATGGTTTTTAGAAAGGGAGAGGTACTCTAGCAATGTAAATGTTCCCTCAAATTCACTAAAATGTAGATCTAAGTCTATAGAGGTTCTTCAATTTTCTTAGGTCTGTAGAATTGAGAAATTTATGTTACATTTTCTGAAAATGCACTTTCTCCCAAGCATGTCTTCGTTATCAGCATCATCATGAAAGCCCCGTCCTAATTATGTTGGAGTGAGCTACATGTATCCTGTTTCTCCTTTCCAATCCATCTCAGAATCCATGTTTAGGTTGTAAAAACATATAAGACTGGTTGTCAACCTATATAACACAATCCTTTTATCCCAGGCTAAGAGACAATAGTAAAAAATTGTATATAAATCACTCTTGCTTGTGCATGAAATTTCATTTCATCACTGTCATTTTTCGTCCATTTGTGTTTCAGTTACATGAGGCTGCTCACAAGTAAGTTCATTTTTTTTATAGTGGCCCTAGTGTGGTGGCACAGCTCAATTTGCAACCTTCGGGAGCAAACCGTGGTCCTAGGCGCCAGATAAGCTACCACTTGGGGTTCTCACAAAGAAGTCCATTAGATATGGGTTAACACCATTGAAGAGTTCTACAAATATAGGGAAATTGAGAAAAAATGAAATGTGGATAGGAAATGATGGAATTACTCTTCTTGAACTTCTTAATAATGTGGATATTCCAAACGAAGGAGAAGATTCCAGGATTTTGGATAGAACCAATGATGGATTCTTCTGAGTCTCTTCATTTTATAAATCCATTTCAAATAAACAAATGCCAGGAAATTCTGTAGCTGAAGTTTGGAAAATAAAAGTTCCTCCTAGAGTGGCTGCTTTTGGTTGGCTGGTCCTTTATGGTAGAATTCTAACTATGGATAGCCTTAGGTGAAGAAGAATCATGGTAAATGCTTGCCCAATTTGTTTGGCTTAGGACGAAACTGTTGGTCATCTCATGCTTTCTTGCAAAGTTGCCAAGTCCCTGTGGATATCTATTTTGGATGGGTTTGGAAGCAATTGGGCGCTCCCATGTTCTATTTTAGCTTTCTTCGAGTCTTGGGAGATGCTGACAAATTCACCTAGAGGCAGGGATGTGGGTCTTCATTTCCTGCGGTGCTATGGGTCCTATGGTAGGAAAGAAACTCCTGATGCTTTAAAGGAAAAGTTGCCAATGTGGATTCACCAAAAGTTAAATTTACTATTGCCTCTTGGATGATGGTTCGTCCACATTTCCAAAACTACTCTATAGACCAGATTATGGTCAAGTGGAAGGACGTTGCTTTTGGGCATGAAGGATTGGCAATTCTTTTGATTGTTCTATCTTTTGCTCTCCTTGTGTTTCTGTATTGGGAGAGGCTCTGCTGTTAATCCCATTTTTTTTCCTCTTTTGGGTGGCTTTCTCTTGTCATTATAGTTCTACAGGACTGTTTGTTGTTCGTAATGATTGTAAGCAGTAATAAAAAAGAAATTCCTTGTAAAATAGCTTTTCAGTTTTCACAATCATGTTTTAAACATATAGGTTCTTTGGATAGATTGTGTTGATAATTTAGGTCGTGTAGATACTCCCACAACGTATCCTATTCATTGATCTGCACCTGCTTTTATCCAGTTAGATAACAGATTATCGTTCTTTGAAACAGGGATTAAAGTGGTATATGTAGATCCTAGATGTGAAAATAGGCAAAATTCATCCATAAAAGGGTATAAAAAATAAAAACAATATTAGGAGGAAATTAATATGCTGAAATAAGGAACAAACAGCCGATAAGATAGGAATTAAGTCGTTGAGGCAATGTCTAGCCAAAGCGAAGGCCCTTTGAAAGCAGTCAAGGATTCCATGATGTGTACATCACGGCTTTTGGGAGTTCTCGTATCTATTTTGGCCTTCATATATTTTGAGGGTGGGTTTTTTTCTGTACGGTAGAGCTGCTGATAATCCTATGTGGTTGGCCAAGTTCATATATTTACCTACACATTCTCCGTAGCAGCCGTATTTGGATGAGTTGAAGTTCTTATTTTTACAGTATCAAAAAAAAATTACGTGATAATACAAAAAGATATTTTAAAAAGTCAAAAGGTGTCTTTCCATATATATTTACAGATGATCAAACTGTGAAAAAGATCACCAGCCTAAAGTGAATAAGCTATGCGATGGAGCATAAGGTAAAAACTTTTGTGAAATTGCATGGAGTAAACTTTTGTGATTTCATAGGTTTTTTTACCACTT
The DNA here is from genome assembly GCA_037013555.1 of Sextonia rubra. Classification (NCBI taxonomy): domain Eukaryota; kingdom Viridiplantae; phylum Streptophyta; class Magnoliopsida; order Laurales; family Lauraceae; genus Sextonia; species Sextonia rubra. Next base: position 80,955,395 of record JASUAD010000001.1, read on the forward strand.
TTTTAGTTTTGATAGGTACGATTAGTATGAAAAATGTGTAGGTAAATATATGGACTTTAGTAACCACATGGGGTTATCCACGGTTAAGGGTGACTATACAGAAGAAAATTTTCTTTTTAGGAACCTTAAAATGGGTAAAGTCACTAAGTCAGGGTTCTTTTTAATTTTAATTTTATTTTTATTTTTATGGTGGTTTGTTTCTTCTCTTGCTTCGGGCGGTCTTGTTGTTGGATCCTGTTTCCTCTTTTAATTAATGGTTTTCCTCCTTCCACAAAAATATCCTATTTTCTCTACGAGAGATCAAAGTTCCAACACCTCGGGGAGGGGACAAAAGAAGAAACTGATCTGACAAATCTGTACTTTGATCTCAGCGGCTACATTACACTAAGCCCTTTACTTGGTCTCAAGTTCTCAACGTACAACTTGTATTGGACTGTCTTTTTTTGGGTTCAATTCTTTTTATAACCAACTTAAATCTGACCCAAAACCCTCAGCTTGAGTTTGAGAATAGAACATGACAAACTATTCTGAGAAATGCTGAATTTTGTTTCTCCAGCAGTTGATGGCCAAACTCCTAAATGGATGTATTAGGTTGCTGGTCAAGGATTTTGTAGTTATGAATCAAATGTTTGGCCCCTAATGCTCTTGGATTAAAATTTTAGACTTTTGCCAGTGACACGATATCAGGAACCCTTTTGGCCGGCATCTGGGAAATCTGTGTTGAAAGTGCTACACATCACTGAAAAGGCAAAATTCTTGCGCGATGGGTTGCTGATGTGATTCATTTTCAGTGGCTCATGTAGAAATTCCCTTCTGTTCCATGTTAGGGGATTGAGTCGGGATCCTTTGTGGTTTTGATTTGAGAAATCATGAGTTGAAGGAGTGGAACTTTGTAGTATGGTATATCTAAAAAAACTTGATCTGCTCAAAATAAATGCTTTCTCAGTATATATTATTTTCAAATTTTATCTCAATGAGATTTGCTTCTACCATAGGATTGACCTTAGGGTTATCGAGAAGGTGGACCCCACTCATTCAAGGAGAATGGAGCATTAGATTAAAAATTGACAATTGTACTGTTGAATTTCTATTAATGACTTGTATTAGTTGTTAGTTGCCCCTTGCCATTCATCTAATATACGTAATTCTATGATTGTTTACTTAATTTTAACGAGCAAAGACTATTTCTTGAGAGTACATATATGGTCGCACACATAGTATCCAAATAACGCAAGGGGCGGGAGTCGAACTCGAGACATTGAGTAACAATCCCAATGTTCAAACCAACTGAGCCACCGCCTTGATAGCAATTCCATGCTTGTTCAGGGCGTGATCATGTAACATGAGCCTTTCTATGGTTTTATCCTTCAATAGCAAGGAAATATTTTGACAAACCAAGATTCTTTATGGCGTGGGGGCAGGGGCAGACCCAAATGGTCCTCGGACTGAAGCCCCCACCAAATTTTGAAAAAGTCCAAAAACACCCTTATAAATTCTGAGAATTAATATATTTTTTTTTCACATTAAGACCCCTTCTCCCTTCTCCTAAGGTTTTTTTTATATTGAGGCCCCACACAAAGAATCTTCTGGGTCCAGGCAGACAAATATGTATTGGTTTTGATACTCAATAATCCAATGCCAAACAAGGACCTGGGGACCTGTTTTAATTATAAATGGCCTTATGAAGCACGCAGGCATGACAAGGTAGCCATGTAAAACCTCTATGCTGAGTTCGCCCTGAATAAATTGGCACTGGCCAAAGGAAACTTGCCAAGGTAACAGGGTCCGAGTGGTGGTTGGCTTTGCAATTGTTCTAAACATGTCAGAATAATCAATCTTAGAGCTTGTTTGACACCTCTACTCTTTTTCATTATAGACCCATTCAAAATAGGACCATTAAATAAAAGAGCTATTAAAAAAAAGTGGCTAGAATCAAAATATGTATTTGGCAATGCACATATCTGTTTTAACTAGACTTTTTTAAATTAATAGTTGAAAGTTTTTCAGAAATTACTTGAGATTTACTACGTATCGAGCCTTGAAATTTGACCCCATTGCCATGTTCATCTTTCTAACAAGATCTAACGGTTCGGCTTTTGTGTTAAAAGTCCACAAATCTCAAAAAATAATATCAAATAAATCACATTTTTTTTACCAAATATCTCAATATTGGTGATGATCTAATGGATGAAATCCGGTCTCATAGTGATCATTGAACTCATACATATTTTTAACGATTTGGATCGTGATTTAAAAATAAAATAAAATAAAACTGATTGGGTGTGATCCCTTTCTGGGTACTATGCGGCGCCTCGTTTTCCAGGTCTCTGTTTCTCAAGTGCATGCCAAAGTCGGTTGTGAAAAAAGTGGTAATGGCTCTGCTTCTCTAAAGTTCACAGAGACTTAAGAGAGGTGCCAAACACTCTATGTTTCTAAAGCTCTGCCCGCTTTAGAGAAATGGAACAATGTAGGTCTTATAATGCCCATTGGCTACATTACCTCTGATGCAACTCCTGTTCCACATTGGATCCATCGCCAACAGCCCTTCTCAATAGGTATGCTCCGAATGAGGAGTCTACTTGTTTCAGGCTAACAATTACTTGAACCGGTGTGAGACTGATGCAAAGTAATAGTTCAATGCATTAGTGTATAAATGGTAAAAGGTCCCAACTCCTCTTAAGCTCAAGTACAATGTTGCCTATGTAACGCGGGAAAAATTTTCTCCTACGCGCTCGCATGCCAACCAAGGCTGAACCTGCATGAATTTCACCGCGTCCCGTATGACAAACATCAGCAATGCGCAGGAGAAAATCGCCCATGCATTTTGATGTTGGAATGGATAAGGAGTGAAAAGAAAAAGGGATGTCAATTTATAAGGAGTATGTGAGAAAAATGGATTATTTTAAGAGTAAATAACTAATATTTTCTACCCTTTGTCTCACGCGCGGGGATAGCTCAGTTGGGAGAGCGTCAGACTGAAGATCTGAAGGTCGCGTGTTCGATCCACGCTCACCGCAAAATATTTTGGTTTTCAAATTTCATTGTCTTCTTCCCCAGATCAAGTTTGAAGGAAGCAACATCGTTAAAATTTTGAAAATTTATTTACCTTTTTCTCACTATTGTGCTTTTGAAAACCCAGTATTTCTATGTTCAAAATTTATTTATTTTTTCTCACTATTGTGCTTTGGCTGACCCAGATTGATGGATACAACATCAGTGATCAGTATTTCTAATTTAAAATTATATTTATTTTCCTCTCATTGTTGTGCTTTTGCTTACTCAGATTGATGGATGCAGTTTCAGTATTTCTAAGGAGTCCGGATCCTCGGTCAAAAAAAGTGACACAGTGCTAATGGGCATCTTACCATACACACGGCAGTGCATGCTAGCTACCCACTAGTGATGTGACAGGACCTGATCAGTTCTGCCACGGTCATTGTATAACTTTTTTTTGTTGAGGATCTCAATTCAATTCTAAGTTCTAACTTCTAACACTATTACATTTAGCACTCTGCAGCGCCCATTCAGACCACTATAGTTTTGTACTAATGGATGAGTGTAGGGATTTATAATGATTGAGACATGGGCTCCTTATAAGTCATTGGCTAGAACCCTGTCTTAGATTATATGGATATGCAGTAGAAATTAAATCAAGCAAACACAAACATATACCACATGAAGGCATGTAAATTTTTACCGTAGAAAACTCCAATGGGTAAAAAACTACAAGTCCAACAAGGATTAACTATCAAGTAATAACGAACAGTTACAAGATATACTCATACTTTTTTCATGCCCTAAAGACTTAAGTTCTTCTTGCACAAATGTTTTTGCTCATGACACTCCTTTGCCGTGCACTGCGCTCCACATAATCAAATCACACCCTGAACACTCAAGATGATCGATCTCAATCTTCTACAAAAGATGTAGAAGCAACAACTCTAGAACACAAGACAATACAACTCTCTCCAATAGATGCTCTAGAGAAAGATGATCTCCAATGTGAAATCTCCACTCAAAATAATGAGATCTTACCTTAGGGTTGAGAGAGAACTCCTATAAATAAATTCAACTTTGTACTTCATAATGGTAATTTAACCAAAATATGAATTGACACAAAACAGAAACCTCTAACTTCAAAAAGGAATAAAAGTCCCACAGTTCAATGGCTTTTTGTACGTTGCCCGATCGATAGGTCAAAGGTTGAATTAATCGGGTAAAGCTTATGTCTCAGGTCCTATCGATCAAATATTTGCCCGATTGATTAGATGAAATTTAGCACAAATTTTTACAAATTTTTTGAGCTCATAACTTTGTTGTTTTAACTCCAATTGAAACAATATTGGGCTCTACGGATATCTGTTTGAAACTTGCTTTCCAACAGGAAGTAGATTGCCCATATCCGATATTTGGTTTGTAAGATATAACTTTTTAAATCTATTTTATTCTCAGAAAAATACTTCAATTTATGGTTCTTTCTTCGATTTCCTTACTTCAGTTCTTCTAACAATGCAAACCTCATTCCATCTAAATAAAATATAAAATTACAACTTAATGGACCTAGAGTTTTGTCCAACCCATGAATTAGCCAAAATACAAAAAATCCTTTCAACACCCACACACGGGAGAGGGCACTGGTGCAAGTGAAGAGAAGACACCCAAATACATGTAGTGAGAGCACTTACACATGCGAGGAGAAGACACCTAAACAAGCCAAAACGGAAGACTAGCACATGTGAGAAGGGAAAGACCCAGGGATTGATCCTTGTCATCAAGGTGAAGGTCAGGTTTTCCAACCAACCGGGCAGTTCTACAATCCCAATGGGATCACTCTGCAGGAGACCCAAATTGGGCCCTATGGTGGTAGCTCTATAGGCAATGTCATTTGGCAAATTAAAGTGATCAACTGTGCGCTATTGACAAGGAACTTGGGTATGAATATGAATGTAGGACCCTCTAGCTGTATGACAATATAGGGCGTGGGGGAATAGAAAAATGTCATAACACATTGGGTCGTATGAGAAAATCAGCCCCATTACAGAATTATCCCTCAAATCCTTCAAAGTTTTTCCCTATTTTGTAAAGGTCTTCCAAGTTGAATCGCTTCAAGATCAAAGATGTTGGAATTCCGACATGGGTGTGTGTTATGCATCTTAAAGGAAACGCAATGCATAAGTAGAGAGAGATCACGCCATGGGGCTAGTGTTCACCGACGAGAGGGTTTTCTTTTTGTGTATGTATATATATGGTTCTTTGCACCCATATATATATATATATATAAATATAAATAAAGAGATCTTTCTCCACCTCAATCACAGAAATGGCTCTCCGTGATTATGTATTATATATGCTAAATGATGAGGTTTGACTCATGATTTGAGAATACCACAAGATTATTATGGTTTTGCTGTTGAGGCTCTCATAGCCATATCATGTGGGTCCAACATCTCCCACTCGACCATAGAGCAGAAAAATCAGGTCAAGGTTTTGCTTCCACTAATATGCTTTAGTCCCAGTATTAGGGGATTTAACCATTGATGATAGAGTTAATGTTGTAAGGTTATGCTCCCACTATATCATGGTTTTATCCTTTATTGACATATACTTGTTATGAGATCTTTTACACCTTATGCAGATATATTTCTCATAATCCCCTTTTAAAACTTAGGCGTCCCTAAGTCCCATAGGCGTCCCTAAGTGCCATTAGGTTTACATGCTTTAGAAACACATTCTGCAGTTATTTCCTTTGTTAATGGACCAACTCCGATACTAGTGAAGGAAACATGAAGCATAAATAAAGAGAGATGATAGCGTGGGGCTAGTGATCACCAACAAGAGGGTGTTTTTTTTTTTTTTTTTTTTATGTATATCTATGGTTCTTTGGACTCATATATATATAGAAGTCTTTCTCCATATCGATCGGGGAAACGGCTCTCCGTGATTATGCATTACGCATGTTAAATCAAAAGACTTGACTCTTGATTCAAGAATACTGCAAGATTATCGTGGTTTTATCTCATGGTCTCATGGGCATATCCTGTGGGGTCTAACACATCTTATCGAGTGTGATGAGATAGGCAGAGGAAAAATGGGAGGTTCAAACTTAATCATCGCTTCCAAATTAGGTACCCCATATCATTAGCAATTATTTTGCCTGGACTCTAGAGGTACCTTATGTGGCTTTTATGAGAGGAATCTATTTTAACTCCAGGTAGGATACATCTATCATCAATTCGATTCCTTTTACTTTCTATCACCCCTGTGAATTGGCATTTTCTTTAATTTGATATACTCACAAATCAATAGATTCCCTAAGTTCACTTAATGACTTCGCTAAATTCACTCCAACCCTCTGGTTTAGGAGTTAAGTCAAAGTAGACTCCAAAGATGTGTTTGGCATTGTTCTCGTGTTGTTCCCAATTTTGTGCTCTAATCTGGTTGTACTAAAATCAGATTGTGTCGGGACTAAACTCAGCAAAACTTGTTTAGCGACCTTATGTTAAAATTCTCTGCTGCGAATATGCCATATGAAACTTATTTGGTAATGATGTAAAATATTTTTCCAATGAACAAAAGCAAGATAATCATAAATAGAACATGGGGTTCATACAAATAGGACTTATGGGCCTACCTTTAAATATTTTTTTAAAAAGATTAAATATTTTTTTGAAAGATTAAATATTTTTTGAAATATAAAATATTTTTTTAAAGATTAAATATTTTTTTTGAAAGATTTAATATTTTTTGAAAGATTAGATTTTTTTTAAAGATGAGATATTTTTTCTAAAGATAAAATATTATTTTAAAAAATTAAATTTTTTTAAAGATTAAATATTTTATTTAAATATTAATTTTAAAACAAGAATAAATATTTTTAAAATATTTTTTAAAATATTAAATATTTTTAAAATATTTTTAAAATATTAAATACTTTTTTTGAAAATATCAAATATTTTTTAAAGATTAAATTTTATTTTGAAAAATTAAGTATTTTTTGAAAGATTAAATATTTTTTAAATATTAAATACTTTTGGAAAGATTAAATATTTTTTTTGAAATATTTAATATTTCTTTTGAACAATTAAATATTTTTTTGAAAGTTTAAAATTTTTTTGAAAGATTAAATATTTTTAGAAAGATTAAATATTTTTTTAAATATAATAATTTTTTTACCATATAACCCATATTTAAAAATTAAAACATATGGCCCACACTCAAAAGATTTATAATGTGGTCCTACCATTATAAAAAAGTGGGAATTATAATATGGGCTCACTTTTTTTGATTTTTATCATGTGACTTACTTTAGAAATTAGGTAGTAGAGTCACCTTTTGATAAATATGAAACAATTGTACCAGTAAGTCGTTTAAAAAAAAAAGTTTTTTTGTTTTGAGTTTCTTAGGCAAGCGGGTTAAGAATTTAAGACTTCTTCCCTTGAGACCAAAACTCAAAACATTGATTTGCACATACCAAAAATGCTTTTTGCAAGCTTATCTTGTGAGAACATGGGAACATCCGAATGGCATGATGCCAAATGCACCGCTATGTGCTCATTACCTAGGTCAGAGTCATGTATTTTTTATTTTTTATTTTTCGCTAAGTAGGTTGACTCTACTAAGCCATGTGAATTGGGCCAAGGTATGATCATTTTTGTTTGGCTAATTTCATTTAGGGCCCATTTGATTGCAATAAGAATATGTAGGAATTCATTGCCAAATAAGCTTCACCTATTGGGTTATTAAAGAGGTGAACTGTGAATGATAGAGCGAAGGGTTATAGAATATAAGGTAATAATATAGATGAGTCTAGACTTTTTTAAGATTTGAATTATTAGAGTGATGGTTGGGTATTTATTTTCTATTTTGCCTTGACTAATGACTCCCTTGTTGGATGGTTATTTTTTTTATTCACATATTTTTTCGGCCCCCTAGCCAACCTATGATTAGCTTCCTTGCGCACCACCTCACTCGCCCTTGTCCACTATGAATTTTCAAATGATCAAATTTGGTACTCATCCAACCCTTAGTAAGAATTGAAGGAACAAGAAAAAAGAAAATACCAAAAAAAAAAAAAGTACCTTCTAAAAGCATTAAATAGGATGATCTGATTAGGCCCCACAGGCCAGATTGCACCATTTTTATGTGTGAGCGGTTCTCACCAAAATAAAGCTATGTACAAATGCGATTAAACAAACGCGATTGCTATCCGGTAAGCATCATTTTAGCGTAGCTTAGATAAACACCTAGATTTTGGGCCCCACTTGAATGCATCAGGTAAGATGGTGACACAAATCTAGGTAAACAATCGTGGGTTGGGATGATGGAAAAGTTAATAGCACTCTAGGGCCCTGCAAAAATTCAGCCTCCTGGTGCAGCCTTAATCCCTTTATCTTTGTCAGGCCTGTTTGGATAGGTAAGAAATAGAGTAAAATGAAGTTAAATGGCCCAAATAGTTTAAAATTTTAACCTACCTGTTTGGTTGAGTGTGGATGAAGTATTGTTATTGGCCCAAGTTTACTCCATTTAACTTTCAACCTTAAACAATCTTGTTCCTTTGAGTAAGGATCCATTTTACTCCAAAGTATTTAAGTTTTCACTTCATACCAAACATCAAACGAAGAGTCTAGAGTGAAATGAACGTACTCTTGTTTAACTTTAACTCACTTCTCCTCCACTTCCATCATTGTGAAATCTACTTCACACCAAGAATCATGAAAAGTGGGTTAGTTAAGATAAAATACTTCACTCTGATTGGATGCTTAGTGTGAAATTTAAAATATTTTGGAATAGAATCAACTTTTACTCAAAGGAATTGAAGTTAAATGGATCGTACACTTGGGCCATTAACAATACTTTATCTATCGGACCAAACTCATTCTAACAGAGCAGGGTTGAAATTTTGATTTGTTAAGACCCATTTAACTTCACTCTACTCTATATTTTGCTTATCCAAACGGTGGCAGGGCTGATCTGATGGGTGTTGGGTTGGGGAGGAAGGCAACTGGATATTTCCATCACCCGCAACCTCATGATTGTCTGTGCATCCAAATGAGATGAAAATCAAGGTGCCAACCTATAGTCTTGAACCAAGCACAAATTTTAGCAGGTCATAACCCCTATATGCATTTGTGCACGTGTAGATATTGTCAGGAACGGCGTGGCAGTCCCCACACTAGGATGGGCATAGACTCTGGACCCACAAAGTCCTAATCAGCACCGTCCTTCCTCCAAATTTACTAGTCCATCGAGATTTGAGAGCCATTGAGTTTATCCAGCAAGGCAACCTTAGGCTATAGTCACAATACCTTATGTGATCAGATGGTTCCAATTAGTTTGTCACTGATACGCCTTAGGGAGGCCATTGAAATCCTTAGCACCACCCGAAATCATTTGTGTGCTTCAAGGTGAGCTCCCATAGCCTGACAGAGAGAGAAATATATATTCTAAACCACATTGAGAGAGAGGGATTCTAAACCACATTGAGTGGTTTTTTTCCCCAGAAAAAAAATCCTGTGGATCCCAACTTGATGCATGCATATTGATCAGGGGAGTGTACAATCAGTCCAGTCAATTGATCCTAGTCCCAAAATAGGTCATCAAAGCTTACAGGTTACATATCATAACAATTTACTGAGATAAAATGCAAGGACGGTTAACTTTAGCCTTGCTGCCATTGCAGAGATCATTTTAACGGATTGGATGTTAGACATAAGTGGTCCTCATGACTACACGTCTAATAACTACACATCTATTAATATTGGGCCCACGTTGAGTCCACCTATTTTAATATGCTTTTAGTCTTTTAGATTATATCTATTGTTTAATGCATAAATATAGATCCATAGGTTTGTTATTTTGTTGCAAACCATATCAGATTTCACATTGGATTGATCATACCAATCCTTGAAAATTGACTTTGTAAGTTGTACTTTTCCATGGTTGTAGGAAATGACATGTTGGCAGAGACAGCATCCCATGTAACCGATTCTAATTTCCACACTGCCCAAACTCACACAACAATGCATTTCAGATGTGCTCCATAACTTTTAAACTGCTTTTGATTGATAAACACAATCAGACTCCCTTAGATGCCATCCAGCACACTATTGACAGCTTCAAAGATAAGAGATGCTAACGCTTCATCTGCTGCACTGATTATAGTACCTGTTGTACTGATTTGTATTAATGCCCTGCTGGGTTTGTCGATGTATATGAAACTAGCACTATCTGTAATGCTTCGGTTCTCTAAAGACACATTTATACCCTTCTCTTGTAAGGCCAGAAGCAAGCGATTCTGATCAATAGAACCCCAGTGTAGAAGCTGACCTTGTGGAAACTCAAGTGGTTCCATTGCAGGGACCAGCAAATGCTTCCCTTGACTTACAAGGAGCTCTCCTCTGAACCTTGCAACGGCGATATTTTCTTGACTTGTCCTCCTAGGCTGGAGCTGGAATGCCAAGTCTGTGGACAGATCAGCTTCAAAATCAAGCCTTGAACTTGGTACGACAAGAGTTTCTCCCTCTGAGTAGTACAAGCAAGAGGGAGAAATCACGCTAGAAGCTTGGAGCTGCATCTTCAATTCTTTAGGAAGCTGCACAAAAAAACCCAAATAAAAAAAAATAGCACCCATGAAAATATTAGTAGAAGGGGACTTCCACCACATTTTGATGTAGGATGAAAATGGATCTTAATCATTGATGGAAAAGACCGGTGCTTGGAAGTTCCTAAAATACAAAAAAGAATAGTTTTTACTAATTTCTTTTCTTTTGCCGTTACTTTTTTTTTTTTTTTTTTCTTTGCTCAATAGAATAGATTTTTACACTACCATTAATTTTTGTTCTCAGTAGCCGCAATCACAAAAGCATTGCGTGCCTTCTGGCATTGTACCCCCAATATCGTTTCTTTCAAAAGTACACATTTATTGTTGAGTTAAATTGGATATATATGAGAGAGAGAGAGAGAGAGAGAGAGAGAGTCATCAACATAAAAAAATAGGACATTGTCAACTTCAACTTACCAGAACAATCTTTGGCTTCAACAACTCTAGTAAAGGTTGAACTTTCTGCATCCTACAAATGTAACATGCAAGCCTTATTGCCAAACTGTGGATCGAATCAACCTCAGTTTCAAGGAGAAGACAAACTTAGCAGCAAAGTATTAGTATTAGAATTTGAGACCCCAAAAGCACATTTGCCATGGATTACCAAACTGTGGCCAATCATCTACTAGATATGCTGGCACACATACAAAATACAGACAACAAAAATCATGTATCAGTTGTAGAGGGTAATTGTACAATAGAGACTTAAGGCTTGTTTGTACAAAACTGTGGAAGAAGAAACATGTGTTTCCTTTTGCGTGGAAACATAAGCCCAAAGAAGGGTTGTGGGGGTGGGGTGGGGGCACATGTTTTCTGCAGAAAGTCCACCTGCACAGAATGATGCAAAAAAAAAAGCCACAAAAAACAGAGTCCTTAATCCACTACTTTTCTGCAGATTTTCTGCTGCACAAACATGCCCTTGAGCACATGAGAAGCCAAGAACAAAAAGCAACCATTTGATAAGGCGACAGTTTTGATATTTGAAAATCACCTATCCAGATTGGCCACAAGCAAACACAAGACTGTGCCTTGAAGCCCAGGGAATGATGCATATCCAGAGGTTCGGAGATCAAAGTGGGCCACAGACCCAGAGCCCAAAATTTGGAAATAAAACCTAGACTCTAGAACATAAATGATAGAGCAAGAGAGAGGTTTGAATTTGTTCTGTACAGCAATGTAGGAAATCCCAGTTTTTTTCCATCAAAACCACCTTTTAATTTCTAAATATTGAAAGAATCAATAGCTGTTATATGGGTGAATATGCCATACAAGCCAGTTTTACAGGAGAAAATTCATACAAGGTGAGAACCACCATTTGGCCCCACCTATAATCAATCCGACCCTCTTACATTCACCCCCCACATTGAACCGACACTCACCCCACTAATCCAACTGATTCCACCATGGGTTCAGAAAATAATAATCAAATTTTGAAACTGTTAAAATGTGAGGGAAGTTAGAAGTTAGAACAGTGTCTAATGATCCAACAGAGCTGATTTTAGCCACAGCCTAATCCACAGAAAGTCCTTTACTCCCCCCATCCATATCCCACCCCCACCACCCAAAACAAATTGAAAGGCATGCTTGTAGGTGGACTTCAAGAGGTGTGCATGGTGCAATGGAAGAGTTGAGCACCACCTAGTGATCAAATGTGTGGGCGGGCAGTGACATTCCACGTTTGTACCAAGATCTGTACCAACTGAATCTTGAGGTATGACTGACATAGCTGATCAAATATAGTCAAACTCAATAGTTAAATTACACCATTTTTTTCTATATTTTTTCCTAAAAAATACTCAAACCACAAGATCATAAACAGAAAAATAAAAGACCATCTCTATAACTCAAAGAAGGTACAAGTATTATAGTCAAATTCCTCTGACATGTTTCAAATATTAAGGAAAACAATTCACATCTATCCACTGAATCCTATTTACAGTTGAATCTTAGGATTCAGCCATGAATCTTACAATTCAATACTTGTTTCATCCAATTTTACGATTCAAGCAATTCGGTTGAATGAAAATAACCATAGCCAAGAGGTTATATTAATACTCTTTCACTTCTTTCTTTCGTTCTTTCTTTTATTTTTTTGTTTTTTTTTCAGTGTTTCTATTTTTAAAAGCTTATTTAGTGGTCGGTGAAACCTTTAAGAATCTTCACGGTTTGTCAAGAGGTTTTAGAGATGCAAAGGAAATAGGCTTTTGAGTGTACGCGGACTTTTGCCCAGTATCCCTTGTTTTTAAATACATCATCATCAATGCCTTGTCCCAACTATGTTGAGGCCAGTTACATTAATTTTGTTTCGCCATTCCAATCTATCTGAGGCCAAATCTCCTTTGATAGGTTATAGCATTCAGATCTATCCTTCTTATTTACTACTACATTTTAAAAGAAAAAAATATTTTCAGTTTTTTCTTCATTAAAAAAACACCTTTTTAACTTCAAGAGACATCCCAACTTGTAAGATTGATGATTTGAATTTTATTTTTATTTTTTAATCAAAGATGAGGAAAAAAAAACTATTTCAACTGGTTTATTTTTCCTAGTAACATAATATGTTAGACATGTTTTCATATGACTGTATCATAGTCTTATTTGTTATTGACTTTACGTTGCTATGGATGGAAAATGGATGGATGATGGTTATTAAAAAAAAGAAGGGATGGATGATGAATAACTACTTTTCCTTTATTTTATAGAAAAAATAAGAAAGTCCTACGATCTAAGATGGCCAAATACGGCATGGATAAGGCAAAGACACACTAAGAACATGGCAGGAAAATGGATTTTAGACATAAAAAAGGGAAGTGTTGGATATGATACAACATGATATCATGGCCAACAATTCATGACAAGATTTGAGATACAACTCAATTCATCCCCTTGAACGATTTTCAAAACATTCCGATTTTCAGAACCATACAACCAAAATTTAGACTTCATAAACAGTTTTAAAACTATGACAAATTTAGATTTCATAAACAGTTTTAAAACTGTGACACTAGGTGGATGTACTTTGAAAAGTGAAAACCAAACTTCACAACATACATCTAAAACTTCATTTCTTGGTAAGGGTGTGTCTGTGGTTTCTTCAAATGAGGATGTTGAAATGCTTATTTTCATTGGGCCCAAATCCAAATGCTAGGCTTAACAGATAGGTGTTTCCACCAATACCATATCCATGTGGAACTGTACAGTGCTTTAAAAGGCGCACGCCAAAGCGCCGGGCGCACAACCACATCAAGTCGAGGCTCATTCAGTGAAGCACGTGAGGTGCGTGCCTCACGTAGAGTGGCAAGGAGCACCTAGGCACACAACTGATCAAGTCGAGGCGCATTCAGTGATCACTTTGCTGCTTTTTTATTTTTTTTTCAGAACTGTAGAAGCCTTTCCTATTTCTGTTTCTTTCTTTTTTTTTCCTTGTACTGTTGCTGCTACTACCTCCCCTTCTTCTTCTTCATCGAGGCGCATTCAGTGAAGCGCAAGGTGCGCACCTCACGTCGAAGCGCATAGTGCACCTAGGCACACACCTGATCAAGTCGAGGTGCATTCAGTGATCACTTTGCTGCTTTTTTTTTTTTTTTTTGTTTTCCAGAACTGTAGAAGCCTCTCCTATTTCTATTTCTTTTTTTCTTTTTTTTTCCTTGTACTGCCGCTGCTGCTGCTACCTCCCCTTCTTCTTCTTCATGCTTGCTGCTGCTGTTTTCTTTTTTCTCTAGACGGTGCTGCTACTACCACTGCTTTTTCTAATTCTTTTTTTTTTTTTTTTTGACTGATGTTGCTACTGCCATCATGCTGATGCTGCTGCTGCTTTTCCTTTCTTTCTTTCTTTCTTTTTTTTTTTTTTTGTACTGCCGCTGCAGTTTTTTTTTTTTTTTTTTTTTTTTTTTTCATGCTACTGCTGCTTTGACTTGGAAGTTATATTGGTGTTTGATGGATTTTTGTACTTTTGTAGAATGTTTAGCATTTGGAGTGATGGATGTTTTTATGACTTTAGGAATTCTTCTACTATTCTTGCCTTTTCTTTGTTATGATTTGTGAATTATTTTCACTTTGCCTATGTTGAATTTTGAATTATTTATCTATGCTAGAATATCTATTTTTTATCTACACAGTGTGCCTCACTTCAATGAAGCCCGCAGGAGACCTTGGAGCCCCGATGCGCCTTTCGCCTTTGACAACACTGGAATTGTATACATGCCATCCACATCCACGTATTGTTTAGCCCCCTGTGCCCAGGGTGGATGGGCTCCACAAGATGTCATGACTCATGTCACCAGATTGCTACACATTTATCATTATAATTGATGAAACCACATGGTTGGACAGGCTGCACAGCATGCCATGCCACCAGATCACTACACATACAATTATCATTATAATCAATGAAACCGCATACAGAGAGATTGGCATTTATCAATATCATTGAAACTACACAGAGACGCACATAAACACCACATACCGAAAGAGATTATTTCAATTGGAAAGTAATACTAACTTTATTCCAGAAAGAAATGAACATTGAAGGACCTTCATTGCCATTGGCTTGAATGGTATGAGAGCCACATCCACATCAACTCCTTCCTGCAATGCATACTTAAATCAGATTGAAAACTGCTTATGTTGGAAATATACTTGGCATGCTTCTATGCGGGGTGATTGGAAGACATATAATCCTTCACCAAGGGGACCACATGGTAACATGGACCTTGACAATGAACTGGGTTTAGTGTTCCAAAGCATCGATCAATTAGCCGCACTGGCGAAAGAAAATGCTCAAATGCCTAATCCCTAAAAAGTGTCCCCAATAAGACAATGATTACCCTTTTGTTGATGCACTGCAAATAGACATTTTAGAAAGAACTACAGCAAAGGGACATGCAGTGGGAAAAAAGGCCACATATTGGAATTAGCTTGGATTTTCTAAACTAGAATCATCTATCTAATATGACACATCAGATGAAAGATCTTGACCACCGATACAAGCCATATCCTAGTCCAGAATCAATTAGACTATCTTTACCTAATAAACAAAAAGCTTCCTGCACTTCACAACATAGTACAAAGCAACATACCTCCAGTAAAAGTAAAGAGTTCGGATCCCCACACCAACGCCGTAGCAAGTAAACAACAGGACCAAGCCGCAGGCTCCAGTGAGAACAGAACACAATGCAAGGCTCTTTCCAAGCCATCCTATGTGCAGCACTACAGATACTTAGAATGGTTGAACAGATTCCAAATGACAGTCAAAAAGACATAGTTCGATAAATATTCAAAAGAAGGAAATATTTGAACATATAAAGTATATCTTAAACTACTATTTTGTAATAATATGACCAGAAATAGACCACTGATCTGATGTTCTGTGACCTTGACTGGATTGCTACATATCTACCCACGGAATTAGAAATCCGCTAAGTCTACTTGGACTCAGCCCTGCCTGAGCTGGATCGCATTGGACTCAGCCAAGTCCCCATGTAAAATCTATTGTTCTCCTCTTCTTCTCGTTCTCCCTATTTTTATTTTCCCCAACAAACTGCCTCTTAGACACTTTTTTCCTTCTCCTCAACAATCCCTCTCAAACCCTAACCGAAAAACCCCTCTTTCAAACTCTTTCTCAAACCCCTTCTCATGCTCTCCTTCAAACCCTAACCCAACAAAACCTCTTGAAAACCCCCTTTCAAACCCTAACCCAATGAACCCTCTTTCAACCTCTCCGCCCCCTGCGCCCCCAATCCCCTTTCTCTCTCTCACACACACACAACAATTTCATAACACTACAAAACAAGAGAAAAAGACAAAAAATTCCACAGAGTTTGGCCAAGTCCGAGTTTGAGTCTGGCTTAATCCCTAGGGCTAACGTGGGGAGATCTAGGGTTTCAGTTATGGTGATGGGGGATCGACCAATGGTGGAGGGGCTGGTTATGTGATTTGAGAAGGTTAGATGGTTTGGATTAGGGTTTAGGTTATGGTTTGGGACTAGATCTAGGATTCAAACAATGGGATGGATTTGGATCTAAATTTGGGTGGAAATATGAGATGGCACAATGAAAGGAACAAGAAAGAGGTGGAGAATACCTTGTGGGAGAAGATTGCCCCTTGGCTTCACACCAAACTCCCCATCACAGGCAAGGAAGATGAAGATCTTGCAAGAGGAGACTTTAAGAGAGCTTTAATGGCGTTCTTTTCATTCATCAATCATCATAATGTCTTCTCCAAAAGGAGATACAAGTTTAAAACAAAGCAAAACAAAGGCCCTAATAATGGATGGGTATGATTAAAACATGGGCTAAGAACTACATCCATCCATAAAACATAAATAAAGAAAATAATATAAACAAAGAAAACTAAAAAGAGTTTCCCTTCATATTCTTCAATTTTTTAATTCCTTCGGGCCCCATTTTCTTAAGGTCTTCATAATAATCTCCAATAATCCCTCTCCTGTGGTCCATCCTAGTGTGGGGTCTTCTTCAAGTGTGCCACAAGAGGACTTCAACCTTCTATACATTAGATCCAACGATGGATCTTCATTAGAAGTTAGATCCAATGGAGGATCTCATCGATCAAGATGGATTAAGCCTATGTGAGGCTGATCCATTCACAAAGAAGCTCGACTTGCAACTTTCTTTCAGCGCTGCTGGTGGCGATAGACTTTGGAGCACATGGGTTGATGTCATCATCACATCCAAAAAAACCTACCACATCCAAGAAAAGGGATATCATCTCCACAGCTCAATCATACACGTCAACAACCATGGAAAGTGTAAAGACCCAACCCATAGTTACAAGTAATTAGGATTACTTAAGGGTAATTAGTGGTAATTAATTATGATTATTGATTTTTATGGGTGCTTTAGATGTGGAACAACTTTGTTTTAGGGTTAGAATATGTTTTCAATAGCTCTAAAAAGTTTTGAGCGCGTTTCGACCAAGTCATATGACTTTAGGGGCCAAATTGTCAATTTGGGAAAGTATAGGGGGTATATGTAATTTCCGAAATTCCATTCCTGGCCCCATTTGATAGATATAATCATGCTCTAAAAGTTTCATGGTTTTTCCAAGTCCATTCGGAGTCATTTAACCCATCTTTCCATTGAAATTTGGTCGCCAAAGTCAAAATAGGTTGAACCACCAAAATCAGGTCAAAATTCTAACTTCTCCAAACCAAGTCAAATATGGGCTTGTTACAAAGGTAATTTATATTCATGAACTTTTGCCTCTTGCAGCATCGCATTTTGACACACGATTTAAGAGTTATAAGCCTGGATGCCGTTTTAAGTTATATCCTGCCTTCACTTTCATTTTCTTCCCAGCTGAGAGAGAGAGAGAGAGAGAGAGAGAGAGAGAGAGCTGCTGGAGCTTCTTCCCTCTTCTTTTTCTTCACTTCCCTCCTCCATTCCCTTTCCAAACTCCACCAAAATAAAAGTCCCATCTCCCCATCATCTTCCTCTCATCTCACCCCCTCCATTGACACCATTTTCAAGTAAATCGGTCAAGGGAAGATCTCCCCTTCTTTCTTTTAGATTTGGGCAAAGCATGCCCTCAAGTGTCCCCATTCCAACATGTAAATAGTTTCCCTAAGCTTTTCATAGTTTTGCAATTTTCCTTGGATTTATGGGTTATTTTTGTGGGTTTTCATGCTTAGGTGGAGTGGTAGAGGTTTCCCTTGGACCAAACTTGATTGATGCAAGTGATTAAACTCATTGTTTCCATTCATTGCACTGTCTACACTTGATTATGTTCATAACTCTCTAATTCTTAGTACTTCTTGATTTTTAATTGAAGATTAGGGATGATTAGAATGGATTAAACCATGCTTAAATGAGGCTCATGAGGTCCCAAATTATTGCTCTTAATTGCCTCATAAAGTCCTCAAATTTTGAGGGAAAGCTGGACTCAAATGCATGCCAAACAAGGGGATTTGCACTGCCAGAAATTGGTCACTGCACCCCTGGCAGTATCTGGCTAAGAAATAAGGGCCATTGACTGGTGACCGAACAGGCCAATTCCAAGGGGTTATCTTCCCTTCCTCATCCGTTTACCCCCAATAGCATGAGGGCATTTTCTTAATATAATTAAGACATTATTTAGGCAATCAAATGTCCCCTCCAAACCACAATTTGGGGGTTAAAGGGATGTGATTCTTTATGTTAGAACCAATCAACTTAAGATTTCACTGTTACTGACTTAACCAGGACTTTCCGGACCAAACTCTAATCTTTGAATTGAGAAGTTTGGAATTGTGTTAACACCCTTGGGTTGGTTTGGAGTCGCATGTGGAATATTCATGCACCAAATGTAGGCCGTTTAAGGCCTAAGGATCTCCCCACATAAACATCAAGGTGATTCTCAATATCGACATCTGGACCTTAAATGTGTGTAATGGCGTTTCATTAACCCACTACCCTGCCAAGGACAACCCATAGACCTTAATTGGATAGTAGGTGGTATTCTATTGCTTATTCATGTCTACATTATCCGTATTCGTCCATAGTACACTCATGTCACTCATGTAAACGCAAGCTACCTGTAAGAACCCGTCCCCAAATATTAATTTTAAGTAGTTTTGAAAATTAAACATTCATCATCATCATCATCAAAGTCTTATCCCAACTATACTAGGGTCGGCTACATGAATTCTGTTTCTCCATTCCGTTCTATTTTAAGCTAAATCTTTCGATAAGTTAAACTTCTTCAAATCTGAATTAATAACTTCCATCCATGTTTTCTTCGGTCTGCCCCTACCTCTTAACGGGGCCTTCTACCTGTATAGCTAAACTTTTTCTTACCGGTGCCATTACTGGCCTACGCTCAACATGCCTAAACCATCTTAAACAGGTTTCTCTAATCTTATCCCCTATTGGTGCTAGCCCTAGATGTTCTCGAGAGCGCTCATTTCTAATTTTATCCTTCCTAGTTTTACCACACATCCATTTAAGCATTCTCATTTTCGCTACATCCATCTTATGAAGATGCCTCTTCTTAATTGGCCAACATTTTACTCCATATGTCATAGCTGGTCTAACTACTGTCCTGTAAAATTTATCCTTTAATTTCGTTGACATTCGTCTGTCACAAAGCACTCCCGAAGTTAGTCTCCACTTCAGCCATCCGGCTTCTATCCTATGCTCCACATCTTCGTCAATCTCCCCATCCTTACTAATTATTGAGCCTAGGTACCGAAAAGAATTTCTATGTGGAATCTCATGGGTTTCAATTTTGACAGTAGTTTCAACACTTTGTATATGTTTACTGAAATTGCAATCCATATATTTTGTCTTTGTACGACTTATTTTAAAACCTCTAGATTCTAATGCCCCCCCGCCATCTCTCAAGCTTTGCATTTACACCCTCTCTTGATTCATCCACCAATACTAGATCATCTGCAAACAACATACACCATGGTACTTCTTCTTGAATATGCACAGTTAATTCATCCATAATTAATGCAAAGAGATAAGGGCTTAAGGTTGATCCCTGATGGAAACCTATAGTCACTAGGAATCCACCTGTTTCTCCACATGTGGTTCTCACATGTGTTATTGCTCCTTTGTACATATCCTTAAAAATTTCAATGTAACCTTTGGGAACATTCCTTTTCTTTAAAACCCACCAAATTAAATTCCTCGGTACCCTATCATAGGCTTTTTCCAAATCGATAAAAACCATATGTAAATTTTTTCTCTTTGCTCGGTATTTTTCCATTAATTGCCTAAGTGAAAAGATAGCTTCCATAGTTGATCTCCTTGGCATAAAACCAAATTGATTTTCAGAAATCTTAGTATTCTTTCTCAGTCTTTGCTCCATTATTCTCTCCCATAACTTCATAGTATGACTCATAAGTTTAATCCCTCAATAGTTGGTACAATTTTGTATATCTCCTTTATTCTTATATATAGGTACTATAATGCTTCTTCTCCATTCATCTGGCATTTTCTTTGTCACAAGTATCTTATTGAATAATCTACATAACCAACTTACCCCAACCTCTCCTAAGCATTTCCATACCTCTATCGGAATACCATCTGGGCTTGTTGCCTTTCTTGTCTTCATTCGCTTCAATGTTTCCTTCACTTCCACCCCTCTAATTCTACGGAGAAAAGCATGCTCTTGTGATGAAGTATCATCTTTAACTATTATATCGCCCAAATGTTCTTCATTTAGAAGTTTGCTAAAATATTCTTTTCACCTTTCTTTAATATTTTTGTCCTTCACCAAAATATTTTCCTCATTGTCCTTGATACATTTGACATGATCTAAGTCTCTACTTTTCTTTTCTCTTATTTTTGCGAGCTTAAAAATATCCTTTTCTCCTTTTCTTGTTCCCAACCTATTATAGAGGTCATCATATGCTTTGAACTTTGCACTACTTACTACTTTCTCAGCTTCTTTCTTTGCCTTCTTATACAGCTCAAAGTTTCCCATACTCTTAGGCTCTTGCCAAACTTTGTAGCAATGTTTTTTCTGTCGAATAACTTCCTGAACCTCCATACTCCACCACCATGTTTCTTTATTGGTATGTCTCTTCTCTTTTGATTCTCCAAGTACCTCATTTGCAATATTTCTGATGCAATTAGCCATTTGATTCCACATTAGTGTAGTTTCTCCTTCAAGATTCCATTCTCCTTTCTCAATCATTTTGTCCTTAAATATATTTGCTCTTTCCCCCTTTAAATCTCTCCACCTTGTTTTAGGATCCATTTTATTTACTACCACTCTCTTTCTACTTCTAATGCAAATATCTAAAACTTTAAGCCTATGTTGCGCAGTCAAACTCTCTCCTGGGATAACCTTGCAATCTTTACAAGTCAATCGGTCCTATTTTCTAATTAGAAAAAAGTCTATCTAACTCCTATTACTCCTACTTTTATATGTAATTAAATGCTCATCTCTCTTTTTAAAGTAAATATTTGCTACTATAAGATCAAATGCCACTGCAAAGTCCAATATAGTGTTTCCGAATTCATTCTTTTCTCCAAATCCATGCCCTCCATGCAGTCTCTCATATTCTCTATTATCTTTTCCTATATGCCTGTTTAAATCCCCTTCAAGGAAAATCTTATCACTAGTTGGGATTTTTTGCATTAAATCATCCATCTTCTCCCAAAATTGTCTGTTCACACTTTCTTCTAGTCCTACTTGGGGAGCATATGCACTGATGATATGAATTATGTCTTCCTCGAGCACTAGTTTAATTTCTATAATTCTATCACTAAACCTCTTTACCCCCACAATTTTTTCATTCAAATCCTTATTTACAACTATACCCACTCCATTTCTTGTATTACTCTTTCTTGCATAGAAAAGTTTATACCCATCCGTGAGCTCCTTAGCTTTATTCCCTTTCCACCTTGTCTCCTGTACACAAGCCACACTAATTATTCTTCTTTTCATTACCTCAACCAACTCCATGCTTTTGCCTGTCAAGGTTCCTATATTCCAAGTAGCAAGTCTAATTTTCCTATTCCTCCTCTTCTTCTCATGGACTAACTTCTTTAACCGCACTAGTCCAAACTCATGTGGTAGCCCTTGCACACTTTTCACTGCAGCCGGGTGATGCTGCAATGCGTCACTTAAAGCGGGGAACGACCTAGCCTTATCGTGAAAATTGGATTAGTAAAATATACTACTTTGAATTAGGGAACAATCAAGGTTGAATTGGGAGAAATCAACTCACATTGAACAATTAGACAGAATTAGGGCATAAAATTGATTAGGGCTTGATTTGGGAATCATAGGACCTATTTGTAGTATTTATGAAATATGAGGGGTTTTCTGTAATTTCGAAACATAGCCAACATGGGGCTCGATAGATAGAGAATAATTGATTATGAAACTTTTTTAGATAGAGAATAATTAATTATGAAACTTTCCCTTAAGGTGCGAACTCATCCGTTTTAATCTAGTGCCTTGACGAAAGACTTTTAGGTTAAGGCTATTACTAGTGGAGCGAAGACCACGTATATGACACAAAGTAAATAAAATAGAGCATGCATGGGTCTACCACGTTGAGGCTTAATTCTAAGACAATAAAGCAATGAGTGTTACACTAGTTACTATTCGGAAAGGAACAGTCACATCCCATTTTCGCTTCCTAATTACTATTGGGAAAAGAAGAGTCACATCCCATTTTGGCTTTCTAGTTACTATTGGGAAAGTATCCCTTTTACTAGGAGTGCACATTCCAATTCTATATATACAACTACAACCCCACCCTCATTGCAACTCTCTCCCTAGTCTTTCTCAACTAAAAGATTGGCAACCCTAGAGTTAAGGATTTGGGAAAAGGCCACTGAAGGATTGCTTTAGGGCTTACTACGATTTTGGGAATTCTGACAAATCCGGTGATTGAAGTACACAAACTGACTTTTCAACTTCCAAATTAGATTTATATAATTTTTCTTTTGAAACTCAATTCTGATACATTCTCAACTTATTGAAGTAGGGCTTTACCTTGATTAAGATATCGTTTTACAATTTTTGATTGATAAAGAGGGATTATCCAATGAACTATTTTATTGTAGGCATACCCAGTTATAGTCGCTGTCAACTCAAGAAGTTTCTGTCTTGAGTGACATCTTTCTGCAAGACCTAGAAATCATGGAGAATTCATATATCATGGTATATCAGATCATGTAGTAAACTTCTCTAATCAATTCCATTGAAAACTTGATGAAAATTTCAACTGGACACGGAATTCAAGGAGGACCCATGTGGGCCACCTAATCACAAATCAGAATCAGAGATCTTGTTCAAGACTGAGCAGCAACCATAGATGATCCACCTTAGTTTGGGACCCAACCAATATGCTACATAGGCTTTATCAGAAATCCACCCATGCAGAGAGACAATTCTAGACAATTCTGGGAATGGATTGGACCTTCGAAACCCAATTTACAGGCGAAGGAAAAGTGGGGACCTTGCTGTCCATGAATATTATGCATCTAAATCAGGGTTAGGAATCCAAGATTGTTGATTGGGATTGAATTTCAAACCAGGAAAATCACATTTCCAAATCTGGACATTATTAGGTGTCTAGGTTGACATGAGCTGTGGGACCCGTGTCCCACCTGATGTAAGATCTGGGCCCATGGGCGACCCTAGAGTGGGATCCCTTTGTGAAAAGGACCGTTAGGCCCCACAATCCAACTGCCCTAAAACCCTTAGGTGTGAGACCTGCTCCAAAATCCAGTCACCGAAAAGAGTGACGAAGGAGCACTGTTTCACCTAAACTACTCTGGAGATTCCATGTAAGCCCTTAACCCTTACACTTTAGGTAAATTACTGCTAGGCCCTTTCCACTTATACTTACTCATAGTTCTCAAGGAAAACCTGAGAATCTGATATTAAAGGTTCCCCACTAATGTCAGACTTGTACCATGACCTATGTTTAACAAATTTTCAGTTTCCTTTTAGGGCGCTTATAGGGTCTAACAGACCAGTGTTTAGACCTTTTAATTAGATGACTCATGAAGTATAATTAACAAGGGAATACCCATGAATCCATGATATGCTAATGGTTATAAGAATTGAGGATTTTATTTAAATTAAAAGTTTTACCAAATCAAATATGAGCCAAGAATAAGTCATGTCCTCATAATTTGACACACACTTTGAATTATCTTGAAGCATGTCTAGGGTGATGGAAAACTTAAGGGTGTGACATCATGGGCTCTCCGAACACCAACTACCTTCAGAAGCACCAATTAAGAATTAACCCAAATCTAAGGACGAGGTCCTCATGGTCATCCAAATTAGGTTGGCAAGTATACTATGTTTGGGATCCCATGATATCATAGGGTTAAGTTGGCCTAGACCTAGCATGCAACCCTGCTCTCAGGAAGACCTGCAAAATATGGATTTTATATAATGAAATTTAATTATTTGATTATATGTTTTCAAGCATACTTAGTATGTATCCTGACATGATAAAATATATTTTCTCTGCTATATGATTTATGGCATTTCGACATCACATTTGTCAACTCTAGAATTGTCATGTATAAAATAAATTTATGGTTTATGATTATCTATTGATTTCATATGTATTTGAATTTGAGGCAACACCACTAGGCTGTTTTAAGTTTAGCAAAGTGGGGCACCACTATGTAGGGGCTACACTTCTGAAATTATCTGTAAATAAGTTAATTCTCTGTTGATGATAATCAGTCACTTCGGTACCAACTTTTGTTACTCTATTTTGATGGCCAAAGGCCATAACTCTGATATCTAAGTACCAAACTCTGTTCTCCGATCTCGTCACATTAAAGAGGGGTTATAATACCACTGACAACCGAGCTAATGTGGAACGCCAATTTATTTTAAAAATTTTTTTGTTATTTGTAAAGTTTGCAATTGATTTTTTGTATGAACCTATGTCTTGCATAATTTTACCTCACAAACTTGTTTTGAGAATGTTTTTTATTTATCTGTAAGATTTGCATTTTTTTTTGTATATACCTATATTATACATGATTTTGTCTTGTCATTATGTTTTTGAAAATTCTATCATTTTATCTATTCATGATTTTATAAAAATGCGGTATGGAATATAAAAATTGGGTAGGTATACTTGCAGAGCTTATTTCATAACCTGACCCCGTATGATTAGCACCTATAGGTGAAGAAATAGACACTAGTTCAGGATGTTATTATGGTTGATTGGGAAGTGTGAGAGTATGAAGAAAGAGTGTGGACAATGAAACCTAGAGACATACAAGAATGCTTCACAAGGATTATTTATTTTGAAATTGTTATACAAATTATGATAATTAATGGAATAGTACTATTAAACTTGTGCTCTATTATGAATATCTGTTATTTGATGATTAATGGATAGAATTATTAAACCTGTGCTCTGTTATGAATATCTGTTATTTAATGATTGATAAAAAATTCCGTTCCAGTTTTATGTAACCTAATCTCGCAAATGCGTGGAAAAAAAAATTACAGCCCAAAATGCAAACTTCTTCGGAAATATGAAATTTTGGGTCATTACACTACCCTCATACCCTCTCGATACCCGGACTTAGATAGGATGGTTAGGTTTGGAAGCCGCGCTTGGGGCCGATGTTCGGCACTTGTGCCGCGACGGAAGACCCTTGCCCAACAGAATCCTAACTTATGGTGTTCCAAGGATTGGCATGTAAGCATTGACACACCATCTCCACCCTCAGACATCGGATTCACATTGTACCTTTTTACCCACTTTGGGGCACACAATTCCATGTAGAGATGTTGTTCGACAATTTCAAAAGCTAAGGATTTCTATCAATGCTGTTTTCAACCAATGTCAAAAGGTAATGAACTATTTTCTATGAAAAAGGACCAACTTCACTTGTTTTAGCCTGGAAATTGCTTGGTTTGCTGCTTTGGACCCAGGGAGCACAATATGGCTAATGTTATCGTTATGGGTTATTCAAATGTACTATCTGGATAAAGGAAAGGTAATGCTTTAAGAGTAGACCCTCATTCCTATACCGCCAACCATGACAAGTTCCGTTATTTGATTTCACAGATTCTTCGACACGGCACCATTAAGCATCAACCCTTAATTGGTTAGGCCAAACTGAAGGATGGGTTTAGATTTATTAATCTACCATTGTAGTTGGATTATTGTTATCGTTATTGTTATTGTTATCATTATCGCATTCCACTCAGGTCGCAATAGCCACCAGAAGTTGGCTTTATCAAATTGTATTGTTATTGCTATCTCACAGTCACGCACGTGTACGGTGATGGAGAATATAGTTAATGTGGTATGTCAAACTAGTGTTTGTTTGTATGTACCATGCTTACTTTATCATCATGATCCTTCTTTGTTTATTGCTTTATACTATAGCCCAACAAGCCTACTGTAAGTTGCTCATTGTCCAGATATGATCTTATAATCTTATCATATACTTTATATTGCTGTAATTGTATTTGATATTGTGTTTAGTCTCTTGCTAGATCGTTGCATCTTAACCTGTCACCTTGGTGTTCAAGTAACAATGCCTTTGCCATTGCGGAGGAATGCGGGGAGAAGGCAAAGGAGCCACGACCCATAGGCGAATGGCATGCAGACAAATGTCATGTAGACATCGGGAGCTGCAGTCTAAGCTTCACGATCACAACCTTTTGGGAAGGACATGTTTTGCTTATTTTGCAGCATTTCTTTTGGGTTTATTTTGGGATGTATCGGTCTGATTGACCATTTATGTTTATATTTATATATATATATGTAAAAAGTAATATTTTCGATTGTAAATATTGAAAGTTAATGAAATGCCCTTCTTGGATCTGTTGCACTCTGATACTTGTCTTTATTCATCTAACCATGCCTTGTTAAAGATTATTTTGGAATGATTTGCTACATGCTTCCGCATAACCATTCCAAATTGTACATGAGGACTGTATTGATGATCCTCACAGCGGAAACCTGTGGCAAATCGATTCTATCATCATCTTAATCTCCATCGCACCTCGAAATGCATGTGTATTTTCCCTAATCCGCTCCAGAGTCATGACAGAAAGCTCCATAAAACACCACTCTTCATTGAATATATTCTTAATCATCAAGTTTTTCTTTTATCTTTTACAAATATTCTGTATTTATGTAATTACTTAGGGTATTTTATATCTAAAACCTTCTCTGATTAAAAATATATATATAGAGATTGTGTACTGCAACACATGATTAAACCCCTTTCCTCCCTTCCCTTTTTTCTTTGTCACAGAAACCCATCACTTACCTATTTTTACTTGGTATCATTATAGGGAACAATGTGAGTGAAAAGTGCTATGAAAACAGCGCATGAAGGTCTAGTATACTTAAGATTTGTTTTGAAGAACTTTTTTTTTCTTTTGTTTTCCTTTTTTTTTTTTGTAAGTAGACAGCAAAACATAATCCACCGAATGGATGAGTATTCATCTACTTGTGTGGAGTGTCAAGGGTCATCAGTTGGCCAAGTCTATCTTGGAGCAACAATCCATTCAACTAATGCGATTTTTGTTGCGAGGACCACTAGGGTGCAGAAGTTTCTGCTGTCGTAGTTTAAGATGTTAGAGACTGCAAGTGTATGGCAGCACTTCAGTGTTGTTCACAAGTTAGTGTTGTAGAGTTTCAAGGGTTCCTGTGTTGTTGGCCATGTAGAGATAGGGACCTCAAACATCTTCATCAGTGTGGATCAAAATGGTGGCTGTTACGCTACATTGGGTGTAGTGGTCTTGAATTTAGCGCCACACTCTTTCATAGCGGCCGCTACGGTCTGCTATGAGGCCACTACAAAGTGTGACTAATAGCTACTTTTCAAAAAAATTTAAAATACATAGAAAAGCTTATTTATTTCATTCTTCTCTCCAAACAACATATGCAACTCTTTTACCCTTCTATACTTAAAGAACACCAAAATAGATAAGATATTACTGAAATGAAGACGATGCAGATTGCATCCTCTCAAGGGCTCTTCTCAGGGTAATATTTTAGCAGACACCTCCTTTGGCATAGGTATTCTTTTCTCTACTCTCAACAAAAACTCATTATTTGTTTTGATGAAAATTAATTTGTTATTTGGTTTGAACTTCAAACTTTTTTAAGCAGTACTTTATAATTTATAAATTCTTTGTTATGTACAGCTGTACTAAATCAATTATTTGAATTATGAATTTAAAAATGCATAATAAATAGTATAGCTAATAGACATAAATGCATGGGAAAAATTAGACCAATACTCTTATTTTATAATCATTCAGCGACATAGAACTTATATGTACTGAATAAACCGCTGCATCCTCCTATCTTAGTAATTATAGGAAAAGAGTATCAAAATTTAACATTTTCCAATATTTTGAATTTTTCGAATATTTTTTTGACAACTTTTTCGAGTAACACAGCTCCATAGTGCTTGCTACGTAGCATTTTGGCCACTAGCCACTACGCCTGCTTCAATCGCTATTTTGATCCTTGATCATCACTATACCAAATCCTTGTCCCAACTATGTTAAGGTCATCTACATGAGCTCTATTTCTCCATTATGATCTATCCTGAACCAAATCCTAAACTTCAGATTTATTATTACCAAGGATCAAAATAGCGGTAGCGGATAGCGTCGCGGCTAGTCACCAAAACGCTACGTAGTGGGGCGCTACGTAGTGGTAGCGGGGCTACGTGGCGGTATGATTCAAAAAAATTATCAAAAAAATTTGAAAAAAATCCAAAAAATCCAGAAAATTGTAAAAAGCTAGAATATGTGTTTGTTTTGCAAAAAAGCCTAAAATAAGGGGGCGTAGCTGTCCCCTAAATGCATAATGTCCTGTATTGCTGTATCATTAAAAAATAATAGTATCAATCTTATTTTTCAGATGGTACCAAGAATCAAGATTCAAGACTCAAGTCAAGACTCAAGAGTCAAGAGTTTAAGACTCAGAGAGATTAGTTACGAGAGTCAGTGACTTAACAATCAACATTCAATACAATAAATGACATAATAAATAATAACTTCATAAATAACATTATACTTAAAGAGTTGAAACATGAGAGTTAATATAAAGTTGAGATTTGAGAAATGATTAGAGGAATAGATGCTTTTTCACTCCAAATAAGATGAATGATCTAGATTTGTAGATCTTGATGTGTTTTTGGAATTTTTTTGCCTTTGATTTGAAGGAGGGAGGTAGGACCAAAAAACAGTGGAAAGGAAACAGGAAAGATAAAAACGAAAGTGAAAAAAAAAGAAAGAATGGGCATTTGGGGTTTTTAAAAGGGGCGGCCGCTACGCCCCACTACGGGTGTTAGCGCCGCTAACACCCCCATAGCGTAGTGGTGCCGGCCACTACGGCCAATATAGCGGCCGCTATTTTGTTCCATGATTGTTACAACTTCCATCCACATCCTCTTTAGCCTACCGCTTGCCCTTCGTAGGTCATCAACCCACATAGAAAAACTTTACTTTGTTGAGGTTGTTGCTGGCCCATGTTGGACATGTCCAAACCCATAATGCACGGATATTACCAAATGGGCAACATATCATGTCGTATCATATCCGATACTTCACTTTTTAAGTGTAAAATCTGTGTCCATGGCGTGTCCTTACCGTATCCACGTCGTATATGGGCATGGGCATCATAGGTCCAAACTATCCCAAAAAAGGTTTCTCTTATTTTATCACCTATTTGATGCTACCCTGAAATACTCCCTGAAAGCATTGATTTTTTTTTCTATCCTTCCTAATTTACCACACATCCATCTCAGCAATCTCATCTCTTATACGCCCATTTTGTGCATGCATCGCATCTTTGTTGACTGACATTTTGATCCATAAGTCATAATTGATCCAATCATAAGATACAACCCATGTTCATGTCAATATCTTAGGAGATAAACTCTCCTCCTAAAAGATTAGTATCCAACTGAACATAGATAGGATGATAGGGATTATAGGAGAGTTGAGTATATTTGATTGATTGTAACCATATATGATTCTAGCCTTAATTGGGTTATCCCAATCCTATAAATACATGGATTGACTACACAAGAGGGACAACTTTCACTACATATACTCCCTCTCGGGTATTCTAATATGGTCTATAGAGAATTTCTTATAGCTCTTTTGGTGCAGTTTGTGCCATTGCATTCTGTTTCCTTCAGATGACAACACTTAATAAGGGTAACATTGTCATCAAGAATTGAGATTTTTTAAAAGAGGATCTGTTTAGCATTGCTGCTGCCTCTAATAAACCCTTGTTTAGAGCTTTTTTGTGCATGTGCGTATGAGTGTGTTGTCTCTCTTTCTTCTTCCTTCTTTTGTTTCTTTGGTTTTTTAGGAATGAGTAGTTGTCATCTAGAATTTTTCAAGAGGAATTTGTCTACCACTCACAACATGAATAATTCTTGAGGTGAATCTATCACTGCTCTCGAGGAGGAAGTTAGGGAGTTTTGTTATTATCCGATCGTTCTGAAAAATGTTCCTCTAGTTTTTGGCCTCTGCATAGTCAAAAATATTAATTTATTCTCATCATGTGCCTTCATCACCCACAGATTATTAATTCTGATACAACAAACATGACCAAATTAAGATCACCCTTTATGGCTTATACTCTTGAGTATGATAGCTATCAATTCAAAACTCTCCATAATGCGCTGATAGTGTTACAAGAACAAGGAATGTTAGTACTGTTGGGAAAAAGGCTGACGTCCCACATCGCCTAAGTACTAGGTTTGACATGACTTCATATACCTGTTTGGGTCTTCCATCCATCATCTTAAGCTTTTGGGTTGGTACATGGTATCAAAGAGGGTATCATTCTTATGTAGCCGACATGGTAGGTCCGTCCATGAAATGTGCTAGGCCTGCACGTAAGGGGGAGAGTTGGGAAAAAGACCCACATTCTCCATCACCTAAGTACTAGGCTTGACATGACTCCATATACCTATTTGGGCCTTCCATCCATCAACTTAAGCTTTTGGATTGGTACATGGTTTCTTACAAGTACTTCCCAATCCTTGTCTCTACCCTTTGTTCTTCATTTGCTCAAATTGTCAGGTAACTTATTTAGTTAATAGTCTCACAAAGTCCTTGAATTATAGTATTAACAATTTATATCACAGACCATTTTCCAATGTCCAATACTGGACTTAAAAAAAATTTGATGATGGTCCTAAAAAGTGGAGAACAATCTTAACCCCAAGGGTAATGCTATTTCAGTAGTTCAATTTCGGCGGAAGCATAGCTCTAATATGAATGTGATTACCTATAGCCATCATCATCTCTGCCACATTTCCCTTCTGAAATTTGAAATTATTGCTGCCCTCATTATTTTCTGCAATGAAGTGTGTTAACCATCAATATGAGACTTGTCAACTTGCCATGCAGTCCACACCAAATCTACATCAATGAGCCTTTCTCTTTGAAACATTTTGAGGTGTGGGTCCTCTAAAACCCAAACCATATTAGGCTTTTGTCATCCAATGAGTTTTGTACTAGATCTACTTGGATCCATCGTATCAAGTACAAAAATGAAGTGTATTCAATATTCAAGATCAGTCATAAGATGGCCTTATATCAGTCAAATGCAAAACTTAAGGTTTTACATTCTGATAATTGGGGAAAGGAGTCAATTTCTTTTAAAGTTTCAAAAATATTTGTTAGACAATGCTATTGAGTGATCTGAGTCTCAGCCTACTAACCCCTACATACCTAAAGGGTAGTGCAATAGAAAGAATAAAATTCTCTAGGTGACACATTCATCTCATAGAGATAAAGATTCCAAAAAAAAAAACATATATTGGATGGATGTTGTTCGAATAAAATTCTTGAGGTGACACATTCATCTCATAGAGATGAATATTCCAAAAAAAACATATTTGCTGGATGTTGTTCTTAATGTTGACAAAGTTCTGATCCACTACAACACATGACTGATTAACCCCTCTCTTCATTTCGTTTTTATTCCTCTTCCTCTTCTTCATCTCTCTTCACCTTTTCTAACATAAACCAATCCCTTATGACATCATCATCATCATCATCATCAAAGCCATGTCCCAACCATGTTATGGCCAGCCATATGAATTCTATTTCTTCATTCCATTCTAGAATAGAATTCACATATTCAAATCTATCCTTACTCCACCCATTCATAACCACTTTGGTGTACCCATTTTCTTTAAAGGGCCAACAACGTGCATAGAAGAATTTTTCCTCATAATGTTGTTGTTAACCTTACTTAGATCAATCCTTACTCCTTTCATCCATGATCTCTTTGGCAACCCATTTTCCTTCAAGGGCCATAAACCTACATGGAATGACTTTTCCTCACCAGTGTCAATTGTTAGCCTGAGTTACAATTCAAACCATCTCAAATGAGTCTCTTAATTTATCACTAATTGACACTACTCCTAAGTGCTCCCAAATGTACTCATTTCTGATTCCATCTTGCCGAGTTTACCACGCATCCATCTTAGCATTTTTCATCTATGCTACACTCAATTTTTGCATTTGATCCAAATTGACAAACATTTTGCTCCACAAGTCATAGCTGGTCCAATCACTGTCATAAAATTTTCCTTTCAATTTTGCTTGTCTGAGTCGATTAAAAAGCATCCCTAAAGTAAGTCTCTACTTCAACCATCCAACTCTGCCTATATAGGATATCCTTTATCTCTCGATCCTTAGTAATTATAGAGCCAAGCTATTAAAAAGAATTTCTTTGTGGTATCTCTTGAGTTTCAATTCTCACAAAAATTACATCTCTTTGCACATTCCCACTAAAATTACAATCATAGTTGTGAATTCTATTCCAGTTTGGCCCTACAGAGGAACATTCTAGTGTTCGGGTTCCAGTTGGGCCTTGTAGTGTGTCGTTTTGGCATTCCAATCAGTTCTAGTGTTCCATTTCAGATACACAATGAAAACACTATGGTTACAATTCAAATTTACCTTGTCTTTACGACTTATTTTAAAGCACTTGGATTCTAAAGCCCCTTGCTCTCAAGTTTTGCATTCACGCCATTTCTCAATTCATTCACCAACAGTCCAACACTATATCATCTTCAAACTACATACCAAGGCACCTCCCCTTGAATATGAGCAATTAACTAGCATTTACTGAGTACAAAAAGATGAAGGCTTAAAGCTGATTCCCAACACAAACCTATGGTCACTGAAAACTCACTTATCTTTCCACAAGCAGTTCTCGCACTAATTACCACTCCCTCATACATATCTTTAATGATATCAATAATCTCTAGGGACACTCTTTTTATGTAAAACCCACCAAATCAAATCTCTAGTACCTTCTCTCAGAATTCCTTTTCATTAATCATTCAAGTGAAAAGATGACTTCCATGGTTGACGTCCTTGGTATAAAACCAAATTAAGTTTCAAATATCTTTATCTTCTATCTGAGTCTTTGCTCCATCATTCTTTTCCTTAATTTTAAAGTGCTATCATAAGTTTAATCCCATGACAATTGGTGCAACTTTATATCTCCTAAGGTATTACAAAACTTCTGCATTCATTCTACAATTCTTATAATAAATACATAGATTAAAGTGGTTTCAGCATGTTGAACACAGGCCAACAACGATGTTGCTGAGAAATTATTCTATGTAGATTGATGGCCTACTAAGGAGAAGGTGTAGGCCGAAGAGGATACGGATGGAAGTAATAAGAATAGATTTAAAGAAGTGCAACATATATAAAGATTTCTCTTAGGATAGATTAGAATGTAGAAATAGAAATCATGAATGTAGAAACAAAATTTATGCAGCCAATCCCAACACAGATACAAGAAGGCTTTGATGATGATGATGATGATGGATATTTTGAAATAAACTAATAAAGAAAAAAAATTGGGAAAAAAAGAACAGCTGATGTTGGATGGTTATGATCTTTAAATTTGGGAGATTTTTGGAGCATCATTTAGAGCTCTAGCACAATCAGAAGGTCCTCCTTGTTCCAACCATAAGGCAGTGGGTTCAAGTCATTTTATCAACTAAAACAAAATATCTCCTGAAGCCTCCCTTAACACAAGGGACTCGATCAGTTTGACGGTCTAGAAGTACATAGCGTTTTTGTACGATCCTGAGGCATGAAAACTGAATAATTAGGTCTTTACTCAAGAAAGACAACTTCCCATAAGAAACTATTCAATCTGAACCTAAAGTTGCAAAACAATATAAGGACAATTGAAACTTACAAATATTCTTTAGAGCCTAATCTTTGCCATTAATTATTTATTAAAGCAGAAATAATAGCAGTTTTGGGTAACAAACTGCCAAAAACAAATGAGAGATGAAAGCAATGATGCACTGATACTTCAAAATGGGCAACCATATCCAGATCAAGTATATCATTTTGTGTAAAAAACATGTCGCCACATGGCATTGCCTTGTCAAATCCATGCCCTATCTGGGCATCATAGGATGACATAAACATCTCTTAAGAGAGAGAGAGAGAGAGAGAGAGAGGCCAGAATTTTTTCTTTCTTGTTGGTGGACCAAGATTATTGCCCATAAGAAAAAGAAACACAAGCAATAAACATAGTAAAATGAGAACATCACAAAGTGAGAACTACAATAGTGTTTGAGGCTACAAAGGGTCACCGACACCCTCCATGGCCAATGAATCAGCGACTACACATTTTGTTAGAGACACAAAACAAACCAGCCCACTGAACAAATAATTGACAGACTGATCCATATGAATAGACTGATTTATACAAGTTATCTACAATTAACTTAAGGAAGTTCATAAGAGGAGAAATGATGTAACAGGAAAAAGAAAATGCATTGAGCATTTGCAGTTCAAATTGATGCAGATCCTAAGGTTAAGACATGCATGGAAAAGTGCCAAAGCATGAAAAAGGTCTCTACATAGATGATACAACGACGACACAACTCAAAGGGAAAAAATCCCCCAGAATTCTATTAATCTTCAAACTCTGAGAATTCCATCTCTACGTCATCATCATCATTATCATCAAAGCCTTGTCCCAACTATGATGAGGAAGGTTGCATGAATTCCATCTCTGCAATGTGTAACAAACCTGATTTAACCCTATAGGCCAATCTTTCTTAGATGGGACTACTTTTGGCCAGCCTAACTTGAGGTTGAGTTAGGATGATGGGCCAGGTTTTATTGGGTTCAAGTAAGTGTTAACTAGGGCCCAAAGTCATAGTAGGATTTTGACCTAGACCCAATACCAATAAGTGAGACTCTTGGAGTACCCAAGAGTAACTCTGAATACCAATAGGTGAGATTCTTGGGGTACTCAAGAGTAACTCTGAATACCAATAGGCAAGACTCTTGGAGCACCCAAGAGTAACAATTCATGTGGGGAATTTCAAAAGACTTCCATGTGACTCCTCATATGGAGGCTGTATCTATTATAAAAGAGAGGTCTCTCTCTTGTTTCCTCACCTTCTCCAAAGATTAGAAACGGGAGATAAAGAGAGATCTAACTAGGGCTGTATTTTTGTTGGTGGTAAGAGTAGAGATTCACGAAGAAAAGCGGGATGCATGGTAGATGTTTGGCTTGAGACCGCTCACATCATGGGCTCCAATTGTCTATGTGAGGTGAGCAGCAATTTCTAATCAGACATATTAAGATCTGATTGTGACTAAATGCTTCAATCAAGAAATTTTGTTGCAGACAGCATGTATTAATACCAGTTGAGTATTATCGACATGCCTGTCATTAGATGAAAGAGACAGATTCAAGTTTTGGTGATGGACCTGAGTTTAATCCATTAGTAGAAGTTGTTTCAGCACCAATTTGGCATGCAATAATAGAGAAATTCAATCAGATCAAGGGATTTTCCGTGAACAACCTTGTTGGATAGGTTTTTGCCATCAAGGGGTTGTGAGTCCCAGCGGGCCATTTGATCAGGGATCAAAGCCAAAGATCTGAAGGGTCAATGATGGGCGACCCTATTAGTGGGGTCCCTTTGTGACTTGGATCAACAGGGACCCACATCCTAACGTAAACAGCATACCTGATGTATGTGGGCATTCTATCAACTTTCAGTATACATGAAATGGCAGAACAAAAATCTTACTGTTAACTCGGAATTTGATCAAAAGGATTCTCTATGATTACTACATCACTCAAGGCTTGTTTCTATATCAAAGATTTGAGTTTTGGCAAGGAAAATGAAACAGAAACTGGATTGCTCATTTGAGATCGTTAAAAATTCCTATTTGGTCGTCCGAGATATGGGAACCAGATGGGCTGATCTATGATCCGCTCCCCACATCTAGTGGAGGACGGGCGACCACTAAGGTGATGGACCCATGTTGTTTGGACCATTGGGTCCCACCATTTAATTTCCTTAAGAGGCAAGGGCGTGAGACAAGTTCTCGGAGGAGATTTTTAGGTTCTGTCGACTGGTATTCATTTGGGATATAGTTTATGTAATTTTCAGGTTCGTCCTTGTAGTCTATATTTATTTTTAAGAACCTCTTTTTACTACTACTTGTCTGGAAGGAGAGACATTGGGAATTGACTTAGATTTGGAAGGACAAGTAAGTGTTGGCACCATTGATTAATCAAGAATAACCACTAATGATGGTGATTACTTTTGTTTCATACACCTGTTCAGTATGATATATGCTTTTAGTGAATTTAAGAATATTTGCGTATAATCCAATATAATAATTCTTATTGTGATATAATCTCTATGGTAATCATGTGAAAATCAATTACCTTTCAAGAGATTTGGGCAATGCCACATGCCGGGTATCAACTCCGATTCAGAGTCGGGCGAAGACTTAACCTTAAGTATGTGGGATTGACCATTGACAAAATGAGATAATGATGAGGATAAAGAGAACTTCTCTTGTGGACATTGATCGAGAGGAGGAGGATCAACAATCATGGCGGATGGTAGGCCATGATGATGAGGATGAATAAGGAACTTCCTCGTGGATGATTGGTCGAGGGAAATAAAGTCAACTATCCTGGTGGACGATAAGCCATGCAGTTGACAGAAAGGTAGATACTCCGGTGTGGGGTATTGGAAATTGCTAATGCATTGATATTAAAAGATATTTGAGTAAAAATGGAATGGGTATTTATATTGATATTTATTATTCCTTGAAATATATATTATTCATCTGATTGGGATGGAGTGAACTTATGCTGATTTAATTATTTTTATTTATTATTTTATATTGGTTGATTATGTTAAAAATTCTGCTCATTAGTATTGCTGACTAGTGGTTCACCCTATTTTAGGTAACGCATCCATAGCGGGCTTAGTGGATGATGAAGATTAGCCGATAGAGTTCAGCATGCGTGGCTGATTGAGCAGACGGAGAATAACTTTTACTTAGATGGGCCAACCCATACTAGGACTAGTCTATTAGAATTAAATTAAATCTTGTGTCTCTCAATAGTACATTTGTTGACTTTAAGATATTAATATATGGAATATAATGTATGCTTTGGACTTTATGCTCTTGAAATTTTACTTATGATGGATATTGAATTCTAAATTGAAAATGTTCTAAGAATCTAAAGAGCTCCAGATTTCTGGGTCGTTACACAATGCCATAAAAATAAAAAAAGAAAAACTTAAGGGCTAACTCACCTAATCAAACTAAGAAAGGAAACCATATTAGATTCTATCCTAAATACAACCCATTAAATAAAATTACAAATTAATGACAACCAATGAAGCACGGGTACTTTAAAAATGTACATGTAACCTACTAGGTACCTATATGGGTACAGCTAAATATGTACCGGGTACTATCAAACGTACCCAGTACATTTTGTTTTTGAATGACTTTTGGGAACGGCATGGGTATGCATTTGGTACCGTACCAGGTACTACATGGGTACGACATGAGTATGCGTTTGCTACTACTTTTTTTTTTTTTTTTTGTATTGTAGCTACTTTGCTACTCTTTTTATTTTTATTTCTTTGAATTGCTGCTGCTGCTGCTACTACATCCATGTTGCTGCTATTTTCTTTTTTTTTATTGATGCTACTCTAGTACTTTTTTTGTTTTTTAATTGCTGCTATATTGTTCTCTTTCTATGTGATTTTTGATGCTTTCGAAAAACTATTCCCTCTTATGTGTTAGCAACTAGCACATGATGCAACCATGTAATCAGTCATGTGTATTTAATGTATTCCCATCACTCTGCTTGGCATGTTTCACTACCCCAATGATGTGAATTTGTTTTATTAAAATTGTTTGATTTCTAGACTGATGATTCCATGGCTAAGACTCCAAATTTGGATATTTTCGTGGTGACCCACCAGATCAATCGGCCCATTTGTACTATGAGTGATGGATCTTTTTATAACTTTTAGAATTCTTCTAATATTCCTTGCCTTTTTGTAATAGGTTGAATTTGTAATGATATTAAGTAATTGTTGGCTTGTTGCACCATGGATTCTAACCGATTTTAATTATTAGCCAATTGCATTACTAAAATTTTAAAAAATATAAAATTTTCACAAAATTACCCAGCCGTACCCATATCCTATTTTTTTAGAATTTTGTCGTACTGGTGTACCCGTACTAGAACCCATACCAGTACCCGTGCTTCATAGATGACAACAAAAATAGGGCATTAAGAAGTCCTAAGTTGTCTTAGCCCCATGTGGGCAAGTCTATCCTGCATAACAAATGAAGCATGTTCAGTCTTGCCATCTCTTTTTTCCTTTA
Source organism: Sextonia rubra (assembly GCA_037013555.1). Taxonomy (NCBI): domain Eukaryota; kingdom Viridiplantae; phylum Streptophyta; class Magnoliopsida; order Laurales; family Lauraceae; genus Sextonia; species Sextonia rubra. The sequence goes on from JASUAD010000001.1 coordinate 80,994,159, forward strand.
TTAAATAACTAATTTTATTTTATTAAAGGGAAGTCTATCAAAAAGACTAATAACCAAAAACATGGACTTACAAGAAATTGGATGAATACATTGCAGGAAACACATGAATCTTTTTTCCTTCGATGAGCTCTACATGACCAAACAATGCTTCGCCAGAGTACAACTGCAAAATAAATCAAAATAGTATGCCTTGGAAGAACAAATATTGCAAAACATTAAGTTCATAAAGTTTATGAAAATGAGAAAAATGTAAAACCTTTTCTTGACGTTGCTTGCAGAGCCACTCTGGCACAACATTGGTAAAAGCAAATGTCTCTTCTGCCACAGAAGAGATTAAAAAAATGGGAACCTACGACATAAGATCCGGTATACAGTTAAAAAACTAAATATTTTAAAAACTATATTGAATAGAAAAGGATTAATTGAAGCTGTGATCAACAAGGAATTTGTTCTTTTTGCCTTAAGCATGTTCCTCTTTTTGTATGAATATGCAAAGAAAGTGGAAAATAATAAGATTAGTATTGCAAATTAAATATCTAAATAACTAATAAGATTAGCATCACAAATTGAATGTCTAAATAATTAATTGTTTGAATGATAGAATAAATTAAATAATTAAAATTAATGACATGAATCAGTTTGAAAATTGAAATCTTATCCCAAATCTTTCAAGGGATGAATTGAATCGTATCAAGAATTATATAGCGAATCGTAGGCTTTTGTATTTTCCTTGTAGAACATGAAATAATAATAATAATAATAATAATAATAATAAATAGTCCATCCTAGTAGCATCAATACAATGACAAATAAGACTGATATGATCATACGAAGAACATCAATAACATCTAAAAATATATCATAAATGATATGCATGAAAATACTTCAATATGTTTAAGATATCAATATAACTAAGAACAATAAGAAAGTTGCAGTGATCTTATGTTCTCTTTACATCAAAAACAAAAATAAAACCCAAAACATCAACCTTACATATTTAGAATGTCTCTTGAAGTTAAAAAGCTGTTAAAGAAAAAAAAAATAAGAAAATACAAAGACTGCAGGACAAAACCCATAGGAAGAGCCAAGCCCTCCAGTCATACGTTGATTCCTTAGTTAGCTCTGAAACCTCCCCAAATAGCACAAATTCTTAGGAGGTTATGTTAATCACTAGATAACCTCTTGAAGATAAAGACACTACGAATAAAAGAAAGTAAAAAATATTATTATTAACCATTTGACTGTGGCTATTCTTGCCAGATGAATTGCCTAAACTATAAGATTCGATAAAACAAGTGTCACAATGTAAGTTTCACATCTAAATCCCAAGATTCACTGATAAATAGGATTTGTTGTATAAATAGAAATCTTTTTCCTTAAGATTCAACCCAAATCATTGGATTCTAACCACAATGATACAATACTTGTGCAAAGGTTCTCTAATTGCACTTGTTACCCATAGACTGTATCATTGTTTGTAAAACACGATATTATTCTTATTGTATATGTGGATGATTTTATCATAATTGGCAGTGATCATCATAATTGGAGTGGTCATGGAAGCTCGTAGACATTGAACATATTGGACAACATTTTAGATAAAGAAATCAGGAGAACTAAAATGGCTTTTTAGGAAATAAAGTAGGAAGATTTAAGAAAGGATTTTATCTTATTCAAAGAAAGATATCAAACATATTTTTCAATACAGGACCAACCGGTGCAAAGCTGATAAGGATCAATGTAGGGCAGAGTAGCAGACTATTAATTGAGCAAGAAGAGATGTTGGATTAATGTTTCAAGTTGCAGGTGGAAGATCTTATAACAATATACATCACAAAATCACTGACGATACACATCACAAAATCACTGATGATACTTCTCAACATCATCTGAAGGCTAAGTTATTTCTGGTATGAACTTCTTGTTTTCATCCCATGAGAGGAAAGGGATATGAGAGAAAATACCAAATCTTTCAAGTACACAGATGAAGAGGGGAACAGAAATGGAAAGACATTAAACTGGTAAATGAAGTTTGAATATCAAAAAAAAAGAAAGAAGGAAAAGAGAAAAAAAACAAGTCTAAAAGTGGAAAGGCCTTCATATGGATGTGGAAGGAGAAGGAAAGGAAATAACAGAATAAACACATAGAACACAACAGGAAAAGGAGATACAGCTGCTAAAGAACTAAAAGAGAATGAATGGAGACAATTAAATAGCAGGTTGCAGCAATGCTAATAAAGTAGGACGCAAAGACAGATGAGGATCAAAGAACATGAGAAAGAGAATGTTGTTACCGGCAAGGAGTGATGTGTGATGAGAATTATTGGAAAAATAAAGTGTCTGGATGCTGAAGGTGTGGGAATACATAGTGAAATAGACCAAAGTGAATTGAAAAGAAGTCTGATTAGTAGAAGAATTTATGTAGGTGGGGAAGGTGGAGAGATGGTGCAAAAACAGAAGGTGAAGGCTCGAGGAAGTTTACTAGGCTTGGTGATAAGCTTCACTGGAGTTTCTAGCAGAATTGTAACATATGCCTGTTTAAAGGAGATGGAAAGTATTTGGAGACAGTTTTTTTTTGTACGCTAGAGTTATGGAATGACAAATACAATGGGGAAGGTAAAAAAGTTGATTAAATGCACAGATTCTCCTTGCACACTAGTCAAAGCTTAGGTTAGAGGTAGCATGGAATCATGTTAAAGAAATCGAACAGAATCATCCTAGAGAGATCATCATCATCTTCAATTCCTTGCCCCAACTATGTTGGGGTTGTAGGGATACAAACAGGTTGACTGGCCCATCATGGAAAGCCCATAGTTCATATCTAGAATATGCCACGTGTGGGATTTTGTGGGATTTGGTTAAACATTGTGTATAGATATGCTTGCTTGTAAGATTGTAATCATATCTAGATTTTCCATATTTGCTTGTAATAAAATGTAATTAGATTGTAATCATAGCCTATGATTAGGCAACAGTATATATATATATACACATAGTCAATCCCCATGCTGGGATGTGACAGAATTCTGCAACGTATTCATCTTGTTCTGCTTCATGGATCTATAGATCCTCGCATGGTATCAGAGACTTGCTGAGGACTCTCTGGATATCTCTGTTGTCTCCAACAGAAAACAAGGTCTCTGTTTCTTTTCTCTTCACTGCATCAAACAAACAAAGAAGATTGGAGCCATCTCCAAAGCATCTCTGTGCAAGGAGGACCTTCTTGTCACTGGACTAATTCAGATGTAAAGCATCTCAGCCATCAAATTCCTTCTCACTGTGCAAGGTGCGCAAGGAGGACCTTCCTGTCAACAGTTCTGTAACTCTGCAACTATCAACTGTTCCACCTACCCGATGAAGTAGTGGGGTCCATCTCCAGATTCTGCAACTGTCAACAGCTCTGCACCAACTTGGTCGCCTATTTTTTCTTAGATTTCTCCACATTTTCTGGTATTTTATCAGCTAAAAAATGTCATTGTTCTAACTGGTTTCTGGTTTGACAGTTTTTCTGCAACAGTTTTGAGGTTTGGTGCTTCAAAATCACATCCGACTGTTAAAATAGAATGTTTCTCTCTCCTGAGGGTGCAAAAATAGGCCACTAGTCTAACCTAGAAGGCTGATTGGAGAAAATACTCAATTTTAGTAAGCTTCTGACATGTGGAAACATATGAAGAAAATTTATCATCAACAAAACAAACCCCAAAGATTCATCTAGACACAAAATTGGCCAAATACTGCCAAAATGACAGCTATTCAGGAATACTACAATGGCTTTCTAACTTTGTGGATGGAAAGGGATCAAATGCTCCTCCAATTTGTTTCGGCAAAATTTCTCCCCCAGGCCCTTAAATTTCTGGAAGAACTCCATATTAACCAGTTCCTTGTGAACCTTTGTCCAGAATTTAAACCTATGCATGCTGCACTTATGAATTGAGAAATCTCTCCAGATCTGGAAACAGACGTCCAAGAGGTTTTCGAGAGAAAACCGACCTTCTATCCCATCATTCTCTTCCCAGGGAACCAAACGGACTTCTTACACCACCGGGTCCACCATTAGCTGATGAGACAGGTCTTTTCACTACCCGTGGTCAAAAACCTCAATGCTTTGAATGTAAAAGGTATGGACATGTGGCTCATGACTGTACAAATAAATTATTTTGCAACTACTGTAAACGAAATGGACATGTTATTTCGAGTTCCACAAGAAAGCCAGATAAGAAAACAAAACAATCTCAAAAGCATAGCTCGATTGCTCTTCAGGCTCAAAATAACACTCAACCTGACCTCCCTTCCTCAGATACTGGTTTGGTAACTTTAACTACTACTCAGATCCAAGAAATGATAAATTCTTCTATGGCATCTGCATTCACCTCCATGGGTATTAGCGGTCTGTCCTCCTCCTCTACTGCTTCCCTACATTTCACACGTCCACTTCACTATCTACACCTGTAACACCCTCCACGTAGTTCCTAGACTCCAGTGCTTCAAACCATAGGACATCTGTAGAACAAAATTTGCACAACCCTAAACCTTATGTTGGCCAAGATTCAATCACCACTGCTAATGGTCACCAATTGCCAATCTATGGTATAGGAACTATTTCCATGGGGAACCTTACTCTGTTTGATGTTTATTTTGTTCCCAATTTGAATACAAATCTGATTTCCATTGGCCAACTTATTGATTATGGAAATCATGTTAATTTCTCTCCTTCTGGTTGTGTCATACAGGAACAGAAAACTGGGACGGTGATGGGGAGGGAGAGTAAGCATGGCAGGCTCTTTTTTTTTTTGGACGTGGGACAAAATTCATTTTTTGCTTCTTTTGTGGGTGTTATAAATAATGTGCGGACCGCTTGGCATAAACGCCTTAGTCATTTGAATAATACTAATTTAATCTCTTTGTTTAAACTTGGATGTTTGGATAAATCTGTTACTAGTACTATGATTTCTACATCTGCAAATCCAAAATGCTAGTCTTGTTGCTTGAGCGAAAGTCATGTGTTCCCTTTTCTCATTCATTATTCACGTGCCACTACTCCATTTGATGTTATTCATACAAATGTTTGGGGGATTCATCCTCACCTAAGTAGACTTGGATATAAGTATTAAGTTACTTTCATAGATGATCACTGTGGTTACACATGGAAATATTTCTTAAAATCTAAATCTTAAGTTTTTTCCATGTTCCACAAATTTTATAATATGGTGAGCACTTAATTTCAAAAATCTATTAAGATCTTACGTTCAGACTCGGGGAGAATACACATCCATTGAATTCATCTCCTTCCTAACTAGTAAAAGGATCCTTCACCAAAAATCTTGCCCCCACACACCACAATAGAATGGGATTGCAAAAGGAAAGAATCTCCATCTTCTAGAAATTGTCAGGACTCTCCTTGTTGAATCCTAGTTCCCCTTAACTTCCAGTGCGAGGCAGCCCATACAGCTATCCATATCATCAACAGATTACCTAGCTCTGTCTTGGGTAAAGTCTCCCCATATGAGTGTTTATTTGATCATCCACCTTAATACTCCTATTTGAGGGTATTTGGGTGTTTATGCTTTGTCTATCTCCCATCTCTTAAGCGTAACAAGCTATCACCTCAAGCAGCTCACTGCATATTTCTTGAATACAGTGATGATCACAAAGGCTTTCTTTATTATGATCCCAAGGAACAACGGCTACGTACCTCACAGAATGTTGTTTCCTTGGAACATGTTCCATTTCATTCCTCTTCTCTCAATACTAATAACATCCACGTCTCTTATCTGCCTCAATTTAATACACCCGATTCCCCTCTAGCGATCACACAAGTCTATACCTGTCGTCCAAAACAACTATTTCCTGCTGTTACTACTCCCGATCCACCGACCATGCCAGCTCCTGAAGGTAATGATATTGCACCCATATTCCAATGATCTAGTGGTATTTCAATTTCACTAGATAGATATGGCTTTCCAGTGCTATTTACTTCTTCTGATTCCATCCCTATTCCAACCTCTTATTCGCAGGCTGCTAATATACCATGTTGGCAAGATGCAATGACAGATGAATTATTAGTTCTCTAAGTGAACAAAACTTAGGACTTTATGCCACTTCCATCAAATACATCCATTATTGGAAGCAAATGGCTCTATTCCATTAAGGTTGGATCTGATGGCAATATTGACCATTACAACGCTCGACTGGTCACACAAGCTTATAAAGCGGAAGATGGCATTGATTATGAGAAAACTTTTGGATCGGTCATTAAAATGACTACAATGCAATGTTTACCGGAGCTAGTTGCTGCTCGTAACTGGCCTCTTTGGCAAACAGATGTCAAGAATGCATTCCTACATGGGGATCTCAAAGAGATTGTGTATAGGCATCCCCCTGCCATAGGCTATGCATGTCCACAGCATGTCTCCAAGTTGAAAAAGTCCTTATACGGGATTAAACAAGCTCATTGCGCTTGGTTTGATAAGTTTTGCTTTGCCATCATCAAAGCAAACTTTTATCAAAGCCCAAATGATAGCCGTCTCTGCATTCGAAGAACCTCTCATGGCTGTACCATTCTATTGATATACATTGATGATATGATAATCAGTGGAAACGGCGTGGTTGGTATCTCTGAACTCAAAACTCATCAATGAGTACTTTTAAGATGAGTTCTTGGCCCTTTAACTTCATTTTTGTTCTAGAAGTTTCAAGGAACAAGGATGGTATTCAGGTTATTCAAACAAAATATGTTGATGATTTAATTCAATCTGCTAGACTTGGTGATGCCAAAACTTTTGCAACTCCTATCGAGCTTAATGTTAAAATCAGCAGAGATGATGGGCATCTACTTGCTGATCCAACCTTGCTTCGACGCTTGGTCGGCAGCCTTCTCGATTTTACTATAACACAGCCTGATATCTCCCATTCAATTCAAACTATGAGTCAATTCATCAATTATCCTCATAAATTACATCTTCTAGTTGTTGACCGTATTCTTCAGTATACTAAGGGCACTAGTGATAGAGGCCTATTTTACCCTTCAGCATCCTCCTTATAGCTAGGAGCATATGTTGATGCGGATTGGGCAAAGGGTGCCTTGATACTCATTGATTAACAACAAGCTGGTACATGCTTTTAGGAGCCTCCCTCATCTCATGGAAGAGTAAAAAACAACGAATTGTTTCCAAATTATTAGTTGAGACTAAATATCGGTCTATGTCATCTACAAGTAGCAAGGTTATCTGTGTATGTCATCTTCTACGAGAGTTTGGCATCTTCCTTAAGAACCCTAATCCACTTTATGTTGATAACACTAGTGCCATTAGAATTGTGAAACAGACATCCATGAGCGCACTAACATGGTGAACTTGACAGTCACTTCATTTGTCAGCATATTGTCTCAAACACAATTTATCTGCCCCATATATCTTCAAATGATCAACTTGTTGATCTATTCACCAAAGGCCTACCCCAGGATCGTCATGACTATATTCTTAATTCTTTCCAAGTTGATGCTCTACTATTCCCCACATCAATTTGAGTGTAGAGATACAAACAAGTCGACTGGCCCATCATGGAAGAACCATAACCAAAGCCCATAGTTCATATCTAGAATATCCCACATATGGGATCTTTGTGGGAGTTGGTCAAACATTCTGTATGGATATGCTTATTTTTAATATTGTAATCATATCTAGATTTTCCACATTTGCTTATAATCAAATGTAATTAGATTGAAATCAGAGCATGCGATTAGGCACAGTATATATATACATAGTCGATCCCCATCTTGGGATATGACAAAATTCTCCAACTTATTCTTCTTCTTGTTCTACTTAATTCATGGATCTATGGATCCTTACAGGGGTTAGTTACATGGAGTCTATTTCTCTATTCCAATCTAGCTTGAGCAAAATCCTCGATTAGGTTGCACTTCTTCATACCTATCCTTACTACTTTTTGTGAGGATCCTAAGATCCTTTGAGACAAAGCTATGAGATAAGATGTTGGAGAAATTGGTCATCTCACATAGGAGGATCGACTGTTCATTATATAATGTGCAAATCCCCAATTAAGGGCCTAAACTACAGTCTATTACAATAAGGGAGAGCAATAAAGGAAATAATCATTAGTGTGTAACCTAATATACAAGGAAAGTTGATTGTACAAGTGTTGACCAGATCCCACAAAATATCCATCCATATTTAGCATATGAGATATTTATGTGAATGGGCTAGGTGCAGGTTGGGCCCCATCTAGATAGGCTTGCTGGGCCAACTTGGTCATGTCTCTACACTACCTCTCAAATTGATGCGGAAAGAAACAATGCAACAATTTGGAAAATAGAAAGTCATGACGTTCCTTAGTGATTGCTTTAGTAAAAATGTCCGCCAGCTGGTCATGTGAACAAACATAAGGAAGTGAGAGAATGTCAGAGGCGACTTGTTGGTGAATGAAATGGCAATTGATCTCAATATGCTCAGTACGCTCATGAAAGATGGCATTCTTTGCAATTCAAATAGCAGTTGTGTTGTCAACATAAATAGGAGTTAGACAAGTGAGGAAGATACCAAACTCTCTCAATAGTCGCCGAAGCCAGATAATTTCGCTACTAGCAGAGGACATTGATCGATATTCCACTTCAACATGGAACAATGGGTATCTGGGCAGCTTGCCCAATCAGCATCAGCATCAGCATAGTTGTAAGGAGGATATCAAAGGATAGAAAAGGCCATGATCTCTACTATCCTTGATGTACATGAGGATGCGATATACTGCATGAAGATGGGGTTTGTGCGGATTACTAACAAACTGGCTCACAATATGAACCACATGAGAGATGTCAGGTCTAGTCATCGTCAAATAAAGCAAGCCACCTACCAAGTGTTGAAAAAGAATAGGATCATTGAGCGGACTCCCATCATCTTTGCTAAGTTTAACATTGAGCTCGAGAGAAGTGTTAAATGATTTGGCTTCGCTGAGTCTAGCAGATTTAATTAAATCATCGGCATATTTGGTTTGATTAACTTGTATGCCTTTTGGCATTTCTGGAAACCTCAAGATCAAGAAAGTATATGAGCGAGCCAAGATCCTTTATTTGAAAAGTACATATTAGATGAGTCTTTAGATTAGAGCTGCCAGCAAAGTCATTGCCACTTATGAACATATCAACATAGATCAACAAGATTGTGCAGTCGCAGGATGTCCGTCGAATAAAGAGAGAGCCATAATTAACACTTCGCAAGAAACCAACTATAAGGATGGCTGATCGAAATTTTTCAAACCATGCACAGGGAGCTTGTTTTAAACCATATAAAAATTTCCTTAGCTCGCAAACGTGCTTAGGGAGACATGCATAGGCTAGCAGGGGTCTCATGTCTAGAGTCTCATTAAGATGACCATGTAAAAAGGCATTCTTTACATCCATTTGCCAAAGGGGCCATTGTCACACAACTGCAACACTGAGTAGACACCGAACAGTGGTCATTTTAGCGACGGGTGCAAAAGTTTCTTCATAGTCAATGACAACAAGTCTAGCTTTATAGCGGTCAAAAGTGCCATCAAATCTAAACTTGGTGGAATAGACCCATTTGCTTCCAATAAGAGACACATCTGGTGGAAGAGACACCAGATCCCAAGTTTGATTTGCTTCAAGAGCGATTAATTCCTCTATCATTGCAACTCGCCAATAAGGGATATTAATAGCATGTGTATAAGAGGTTAGGATAGAAATAGGATCCGAAGTGGTGAACAAGGCAGGAAAACCAAATCTATCTGGTAGAACTGAAATACGACGAGATCGTCACACGGGAGGTGAGTCAGGTGATAAGAAGTGGAGAGGTCAGTTGATCGGGAGCAAGAGGAGCAGGAAGCGTCGGCTTTGGATGACGAGCATAAACTTGTGTTATATGAGGAGAGGAACTTGGTGCTACAAAGTTAAAAGATAAGAGACTTGAATATTATTGTGAGTAGGATGTAGAGAATTAAAGGGAATATGCTCCGAAAAGACGACATTCCGTGAGATTGAAAGGCACCTTTCATTTGGATCATAACAAAGAAATCCTTTTTGTTCATCACTATATCCTACAAACATACAATGAGCAGCCTGAGGGGATAACTTGTTACGCTCTAGTGATAGGAGATGAACAAAATATAAACAACCAAATACTCGCAAATGTGAGTATGTAGGCAGATGATCAAAAATACATTCATATGGAGAGATTTTTCCAAAAAGAGAGCTAGGAATCCTGTTGATGATGCGGATTGCAGTATGTGCAGCTTCACACCAGAATTTAGGAGACACCAAAGATTCAATAAGTAGGGTTTTGACTATCTCAAGGATATGTCGATTCTTTCTTTCTGCAACCCCATTTTGTTATGGTGTGTGACGATAAAAGTTTTGATGTATGACTCCTTTGTCGGATAAAAATACAGATAAGCAGATGATATGTACACTTCCCTAAGTCGGAACGCAAAAATGTATTGATTTTTGGAATTGAATGTGAACCATATTATAAAATTTTTGAAAGGTAAAAAGAGCTTCATATTTGAATCTCAAGAAGTATATCCAAGTGTAGCTAAAATGATCATCAATAAATGTAACATAGTATTTATATCCCAATCTACTCAGATGTGGTGCAAATCCCCTAGACATCACTATGTATTACATTAAATGGTGCTGTTGTACATGAATAGTAAATTGGAAAGGGGAACACAATGCTTTTACTTAAACAAGTTTCACAATTAGATTTAACAAAAGCAGAACTATTCTTATTATTGAAAGATGATTCTAAACAACCATTTTAAAATAGAGACAACAAATTGGAATCGTTCAAATGACCCAAACGACGATGCCAAGTGGTCCATAAATTATTCAAAGCACTCAAAGAAAAAGCAACGAAAAAACTAGAGCCAATAGAACTAGATCCCATGTCCAGAAGGAACAAACTACCATGCTCACTCCCCATCCCGATCACCTTCCCAGTTTGCTGTCCATGTATAACACAAGTAGAAGAAGAAAATTTAACTGAGCAACCATTATCAATCAATTGTCCCATAGAAATAAGATTTGCAGATAATTTTAGAACAAAATAAACATTAGATAGATGAAAGTGCTAGTTTTGATGTGTAGGAAGCCCTAAAGAACCTATTCCAGAAATAGGAAGGTGATGACCATTTGTAGTGGTTATCTTGTCTTGTCCAACATACGTGTGATAGTCATTTAGATGTTGTGCTATAGAAGTCATATGGTTTGAGGCTCCTAAGTCTAAAAACCATGTGAATGGTGTAATAGATGTGGACAGGGCTGTGGAAGAATAAAAAGCAAGAAATGATTTAGAGGAAAGAGGCAGACCATTAATACTCATGGAGGTAAATGCAAAAGTGACAGAAGCATTAATTATTTCCCGAATTTGAGCTGGGGTCATGGATATGGTCATTGGCAACTAGTGGAGCCTGAGCTTGAAAAGTAGTTTGATTTTGTCAAAGCAAATTGTCATTTTTCTTGGCAGGACGAATCTTGTATTCGGAAATGACATGACTAGTTCTTCTGCAGCAGTTGTAAAATAATTTCTTTCAATAGTTGTGTGCTACATGCCCATAGCTCTTACATTCGAAACACTAAATTCTTCAACTACAAGTCGTAACCAAGGCTGTTTCTTCCACTGAATAAGTCACTGGGGTAGGAGTGGTAAGAAACACCTTGGATTCTTCAGTGAGAGACTGTTGTGACCTAAGTTGGATCTCTTCATGAAGAACCACTTGTACACATGTATCCAAGTCTGGAGGGTTCTCCCAATTCATAAGTGCAGCACGGACTGGTTCATACTAAGGGCGTAGATTCATGAGAAACTGACTGATGTGCAATTCTTCTTGAAGCTTAAGAGCTTATGGAAGAAATTCCAGGAAGACAAAATGCAGAAGCATTTGGTCCCTCCCTGTCTATAGGGCCAAAAATCGATTGCAGTATTCCTAAACTGATTTATCACCTTGACAATACTTGGCTAGTTCAATGTCAAGATGGAATTTCCTTGCTTTATTAATCTAGTGATACAGTTTCTTAAGGTGATCCCACATATCTAAGGCCTTGGTAAAGGCCTGGAGTGATAGAGAAACAGATAGGTCCACTGAGTTTAGAATCCAAATAACCACCTTGGCATTGTTCTGGTTCTAAGAGGCAATTGCCTTTTCATTAACCAGTTTTGAGGTAGTACTGCTACTCCCCTTTGCAGTTGTGGATACGGCAGGTTGGGGAATCGTCCCATTTAGATATCCAATCAGTCCTTTTCCTTCCACAAAATTTTTAAGGTGGAAGGACTAACCCATGTAATTTTTACCATTCAACTTAATAGGATTGATGTCTCCCTTTCCATGATAAATCAGATTGACTGTTTTCCGATGGTCTAGTATCAACAAGAGAACAGTACTGATGACTCCAAGTTCAGTCCAAAATGTTAAGTTGGCTCATATGTTACATTGGCCCATCAATCCTGTCCAGCTAGCCAGCTAGCCATATCTCACGTGGGATTTGATTTGGTCAACAATTAGATGGCTGTACATATTCTGTTTTGATTGTTTTCCTATTTTAGATTAGTGATTAGCTAGTTTCCTTTGTAAAAGCCTTAATTAAGGCATGTGTATTCCTATATATTAGTACTCATTCTCTAAGAGAATGAATTCAATACAATACAATCAATTGATCAAGAAATCTCAGACGTTCTGTGTGGTTTAGAGTTGTGAGAATGACATGGTATCAGAGCCAGGTTCAAAGAAATCTTGTCTTGCGATCCTAGAAAGCATTAACTCATTAAGAAGAAAGAGAAATTGTTCTCTCTTGTGAAGATCGTCAGAGGAGATCGTGACTTCAAGGAACACAGACGTTGCAAACAGTGTGATCTGCATGGTGGCCCACCACTGATCATCAAATCTCCATCCAAAATCTGTCCAGTCTTGGTCGTCTGGATTTTCTAAGACTATTGGAGATTTTTTTAGAATTTTTCAAGGCTTCCAGGTTGGTGTTTTACTCATTCTAGAGATTTTCCAGATTTTAATATTGATTTCATCTAGACCGTCCAAAATCTTGGATCTGTGGTGGATTTGGACAGTTCTTCTTCCGTTAGAAACCAGGATATTGTGCATCCTCAGATTAGTAATCTGATCATTGTTCAGATCTTCCAGTAGGGCCCACGTCAAGGATCAACAGCAGTTTTTTTGGTCGTCTGGGGCCTTTTTTGTGCTGATTTACTGTTCTGTCATCATTAGCTGGTCGATCGTGGTACTGATTGATCATAAGATTGTTCACAATCTTTAAGACTTCCTTTCTTTGCTGAACCTGTTCCTATTTTTGCTGTTTCACTCAGTGTGTTTGACAGATCTTTATTAAAAATGGAGAAATCTGAGGTTACTTTAGTCAGATTCACAGGAAAAAATTACCCTGCATGGGCATTTCAGTTCCAGATCTATCTTGAAGCCAAGGAATTGTGGGGCTATATTTCTGGATCTGACCCTAAACCCACTGAAGATGAGAAAAAGATATCCACTTGGCTTACTAAAGATGCCAAAATCAAATCTTGGATACTGGGTTCAGTGGAGCCCCATCTAATAATGAATCTTAAACCCTATTCTACTTCTAAAGAGATGTGGAGGTATCTGAAGCAAGTGTACCATCAAGATAACTCAGCACGTCAATTCCATCTTGAATGTGCGATTGCTGAATATGCACAGGGGAACTTATCAATCCAAGACTACTATTCCGGATTCCAAAACCTTTGGTCCGAATATGATAGTATTAAGTATGCGGATGTGGCTGCCGATGTTCTAATCGTTATCCGCGATCTTCAGGCCTTTAGTCAGAGGGATCAATTTTTGATGAAATTACGGCATGAATTTGACAGTATTCGCTCTTCCCTAATGAATCGGACGCCTTTACCATCCTTAGATGTCTGTCTAAATGAACTCTTGCGAGAGGAACAACGCCTGTCTACCTCAGCACATCTGGCTCAACAAACCACTGAGACTTACTCAGTCGCTTTTTCGGCAAATAAGGCTCCTCAGCCTTCCACTCGCGACTTGAGCAAAACTCAATGCTACAGCTGTCACAAATTTGGGCATCTTGCATCTCAATGCAAACAGAAGGTCTGTAGTTACTGTAAAAAGCCGGGACATATAATATCTGAGTGTCGTCGCCGCCCACAATGTCCGCCACCACAGTATCAAGCTCCACAGCATCAGGCTCCGCTATATCAGACTCAGTCTCCGACTCCGCATGCTTATGTTGCTTCTTCAGAACTGCCTGTTCCACCATCTGCACAGCATGGGCCCTCCTCTTCTCTGACTCCTGAATTGGTTCAGCAAATGATTGTCAATGCCCTTTCTGCTTTAGGTCTCTCAGGTACATCCCCTCCATCTTCTACTTGGTTTCTTGATTCCGGGGCCTCTAATCATATGACATATTCCCGGAACCCTCTCTCCAATGTGAAAAAATACACTGGAAATCTTCAAATACAGACTGCCAATGGTGGTACTGTTCCCATTACTGCTCTTGGAGACATTCCTGGTCCCATCCCCTTGAACAATGTCTTCCTTTGTCCCAATTTAACTTCCAATCTATTGTCAGTTGGGCAGCTTGTTGAAAATAACTGTAACATATCATTTTCTTCTTCTGGTTGTGTTGTGCAGGACCAGATGTCCGGGCAGGAGATCGCGAGGGGACCTAAGTGTGGACGCCTGTTTCCGTTGGATTTTTCTCGTATTCCTAGGACTAGAGTTGCTAGTGATATGTTTTGTTTTTCTGTTAGAGATAATTGCCAATTGTCGCATAAAAAACTCGGACACCCTAATTCCAAGGCTTTGTCCCTCTTGTTAAATTCTGGTTTAATCAATAAATCTAATGGCTTCTCTTCTTGTGTGCCTTTTGATTGTGCTACTTGTAAAATGGGAAAAAGCAAAACTCTTCCTTTTCCTATCTCCACTTCACACAGCACTAGGTGTTTTGATTTAGTTCATAGCGATGTATGGGGCATTGCTCCCGCTCTTTCTCATGCTCGCTACAAATATTTTGTCACCTTTATTGATGATTTCAGTCGGTTCACATGGATTTACTTTCTGCATTCCAAATCTAATGTTTTCCCTGTTTTTAAAATTTTCTTAGCTTATGTTGAGAATCAATTCTCCACATGCATCAAAATATTGCGCTCTGATTCGGGTGGAGAATATGTCTCCTCTGATTTTCAAAAGTTTTTACAACACAAAGGCATAATTTCTCATCGTACTTGTCCTTATACTCCCCAGCAGAATGGAGTTGCTGAACGGAAAAATGGACATCTACTTGATGTCACTCGCTCCCTTCTGCTTGAATCATCGGTTCCTACCCGTTTTTGGGTTGAGGCACTGGCTACTGCAGCACATCTCATAAATCGTCTACCTTCTGCCTCACTTAACAATCAGAGCCCATATTTTCGCTTATACCAGACATCTCCATCTTATGATGCTCTTCATGTTTTCGGCTCTGTTTGTTTTGTACACTTGCCCCCTTCTGAACGGACCAAATTAACTGCACAATCCGCTAAGTGTGTGTTTTTAGGATATGCCCCCTTCCAGAAAGGGTACCTTTGCTACGACCCTCACATTCGTCGCTTCCGGACCTCTAGGAATGTTGTTTTTTTTGAAAATCAGTATTTTTTTCAACAACACCTTGACCCTCCTGACTCTTACTTAGTATCTTTACCTGGTTTTTCTGACACCACCTCCATTGTTCGTTTCAATCCTCACTATGTGTACCACAGACGGCATCCAGACGCGCCTTCCCGGGATCCCCCTCCTGATCTTCCTCCAGCATCTGGTCCACCTCCAGCAGTTGGTTCTTCTGGGCTTCCTACCTTGCGTCGCTCCACCCGCATTTCGGTACCCCCTGACCGCTATGGTTTTTCCCATACTTCTTTAATGGCCACTTTGTCCTCTTCTTCCATTCCCCGCTCCTATTCTCAGGCTGTGCAGGACAAATGTTGGACCCAAGCTATACACGATGAGTTGGACGCTTTAGAGAAAAATCATACATGGGATGTTGTCCCCTCTCCTTTGGGTGTCAAACCGATTGGCTGCAAGTGGATTTTTTCTCTCAAGTTAAAACCAGATGGCTCTCTTGATCGGTATAAGGCGCGCCTCGTTGCTCTCGGAAATCGGCAGGAATATGGCATTGATTATGATGAAACCTTTGCTCCTGTCGCGAAGATGACCACTGTCCGCACAATCCTTGCTGTTGCGGCCTCTCAATCCTGGCCTCTCTATCAAATGGATGTCAAAAATGCGTTTCTTCATGGTGATCTCAAAGAAGATGTCTATATGCGTCTGCCTCCTGGGTCCTCCTCTGGCCCGGGCATGGTTGCTAAGCTCCGACGCTCTCTTTATGGTCTGAAACAAGCTCCTCGCGCATGGTTTGAGAAATTTCAAGAGGCTCTTCTTCACTTGAATTTTCATCCGAGCCAGTATGATCCTTCTATGTTCTTACATCATGCTTCCTCTGGCATTACTGTTCTACTGGTCTACGTTGATGACATTGTCATTACAGGACCCAATGCACAAATGATTCATGACCTTCAAGCTTCTCTTCATCAGACATTTCAAATGAAGGATCTCGGGCCCTTGCACTATTTCCTCGGTCTTGAAGTTCATCAATCCACTACTGGGATCGTTCTCAATCAGCACAAATACACGGTTGACCTCATTGACTTGGCTGGCCTTACTGACTCTGCTCCGGTTGATACGCCACTCGAAGTAAATCTAAAACTCAGTAAAGAGGAGGGTGACCTTCTTCCCGATCCTACCGCCTATCGCCAGTTAGTCGGTAGCTTGATCTATCTCACCATCACTCGTCCTGATCTCTCCTTTGCGGTTAACCTCATGAGTCAGTTCATGACTGCTCCTCGTCATCTTCATATGGCTGCTGTGCGACGCATCATTCGGTACCTTATTCGCACTCCGACTCGCGGGCTGTTTTTTCCATCCGACAATCCTCTATCTCTCACAGCCTATTCAGATGCTGATTGGGCTGGTTGTCCAGATACTCGCCGATCGACGACAGGTTGGTGCATGTTTTTAGGAAAAAGTCTGATTTCCTGGAAATGCAAGAAACATGACAAAGTTTCAAAATCGTCTACTGAAGCTGAATACCGCGCTATGTCTGCTGCGTGCTCTGAAATTATTTGGCTCCGCGGCCTCCTCTCGGACATTGGCTTCCCCGCAGACGGCGCTACCCCCCTCTATGCTGACAATACTAGTGCAATTCGGATTACTGAAAATCCGATTTTTCATGAACGCACTAAACACATCGAGATTGATTGTCATTTCATCCGGGATGAGCTTAAACGTGATGTCATCAGTCTTCCGCATGTCTCCACTGAGCTTCAAGTCGCTGATATTCTTACTAAAGGTCTTCCTCGACCACGGCATCAATTCTTGGTTCGCAAATTGATGCTCATTGATTCTCCCGCATCAATTTGAGGGGGGGTGTTAAGTTGGCTCATATGTTACATTGGCCCATCAATCCTGTCCAGCTAGCCAGCTAGCCATATCTCACGTGGGATTTGATTTGGTCAACAATTAGATGGCTGTACATATTCTGTTTTGATTGTTTTCCTATTTTAGATTAGTGATTAGCTAGTTTCCTTTGTAAAAGCCTTAATTAAGGCATGTGTATTCCTATATATTAGTACTCATTCTCTAAGAGAATGAATTCAATACAATACAATCAATTGATCAAGAAATCTCAGACGTTCTGTGTGGTTTAGAGTTGTGAGAATGACACAAAATGCAATAAGAAGTGATTTACAGATGAACAGAATTCACCATAAAATCAGATAAACATGCAGGAAAAAGAAAGACATCGACACTGTAGTAATGAGCAGAGATTTAAGCCCTCTGATCTGAGGAGAACAAGATGTAACAGCAATCCATATTGTTGGAAAATCCCAGCAGCAGGCAGCAGAATACCAGCAGTAGGTAATCGAAATGCACCCAATAGGAGAAAATAAACAGTCAGGCAACCCTGATTTTTGTAGCAGATTTAGTGTATGGGTCCCATGAAGTGATCCAATCACATATCAGATCCCAAAATCTTGAGAAGATTCAAGACTACTATCAGTGGTTCAAATTTGGTCTATATTGGATACAAATCCACAAATCTGGATAGTTGTGATCACAACTATTTTAAAAAAAATGAGCACATTCGACAGATAAAGAAGATGACAAAGATAGCTCAGATCTAGATGAAAAATTCCACAAAAATCTTCTAAATGTACCAGAATTCCTGTCAATCAAGATGGTAGAGAGCGATGCTAGAATCAGAGTGATCATAGGTGGACCACCTTTGATCGAGCACAAATCACCGATGGCAATGACCAATCAGTGAAGATATGATGACTATGTAGAGACACAAAGGCCCAGGCCCATGATCCAAGACCATAAGAGATATTCCATGTGAAGGATATCTTGGAGATATAGTCAACCTTGTACATAGCTATAGAAACTATTCAATATCCTTACATTCCATTTTCTCTTGCAATCACATATAATTAGGATGTAATTGTATCCTTGATTAAAGCATATGGTGAATATAAAGACCACAGTCGATCCTTCTCAGAGGACATGACTATTCCCACACAAACTATCCTATTGTGTTTCTTCTTCTTCTCAAAACAAGGATATACAGATCTTATCATGGTATCAAAGTGACAGCAACTCTTGAGATCCTCTCTTCAGTAGAAGAGCAACATCTAAAACAGGAAGACTACACTGCATCGTCCTCCTCCTGTCGTCCAGTATTCTACAGGAAACAGGCTCACTGCAGTACTTCCCATCAAATTGGATCTAATCACCACAACTGAAGAACCCTCGGATCACATCTCGGTCATTAGAATCAACTCTGTGTGGAAGAGGGACATTTTTGATCTCTCACTCTGAGTCTATCAACTGCTTTGATCGTCTGATCAAGAAGTGGGACCCTCCAAAACTTGTACAACTATCACAAATATTTGCACCAAGCTGGTTCACATTTCTCTATGAATTCTACATAGTTTTCTAGATTTTTATCACCTCAAAAGGTCAGTGATTTACCCACTTCTTTGATTCTCCAATTTTCAAGAACTGTTTTAGTCTGAAGGCTATAATATTTGATTAGACCATTCGAAATTGATACTTCTTCTGCCAAGATGCGAAAATAGACCAGCAACACAACCTGGAAGTCTGATCGGGGAAAACAATCCTCTAGAGGGCACTAATCTTCAATCTATTGAAGATTTTTTGTGAACCAGCCTAGTTTTATTCCTTTTTTTTTCTACATTTTTGCAAATTGCTCCAGATTTGTCCAAATCCTTCGTAGCATATTTTTGGGTATAAGAATGGACAAACTTCAGGTCATCTATGTCAAATTTAATAGAACCAATTACATGTCTTGGGCCTTTCACCTTAAAAATTATATTGAAGGACAAGGTACACGGGTATCTAGATGGAACAACTCCAAAACCAGCTACATCCAAAATGGATGATAATGCTGTTGCCACATGGAACCAGCGTAATGCTAAAGTTATTACTTGGATCCTCAACTCAATTTATCCCTCCTTCTCGATGGCTCTCCAAGCTTTTGCAAAAGCTTCCAACATGTGGGCCCACGTGAACAAGATTTATCATCAACAGAACAAAGCTTGAAGATTCCACATGGATATTGAGTAAGATATTATTAGAATATAAGTTCGGCCAAGAATACTACAATGGCTTTCTAGCCCTATAGATAGAGTAGGATCAAATGCTCCTTTAATTTGTTTCGATAGATTTTTTTTCCTTATGTAATAACCGAGCCTACTTTTGTAGGCCAACCCTTTCCAGGTGGGCCATGGTAGTCCCAAACTATGTTTGGAGCCTGACTGGGAGTCTCCTAATTGATCGGAATGTTTTAAGACTTTTGGCAAGTCCATTGTAGGAGTCCCGATTGAATTTCTCTCTCAGATTATGTTTCCTATAAGACTCCCTGTAGTTTCCAAACAGGTTTTTCCCCAAACACTATATGTATATATAGATTGGCAGAACTCATCGTAGGTACAGAAACAGTAAAGATTTTATAGAGAGAGAGAGAGAGAGGACTGATTTTGGCTGTGGAATTGATTAGGAGGAGAAGAGGATCAATAGCGGGACGCGCGGCGGATGTCTGACGAGAGACCGATCACGGCCCGATCAACACGCGTTTACACCAGGTGAGTAGAATCTAGCTTGATTATTTGAATAAAGTAGGAGATTAGACCTATTTGATTCACCGTTAAACCGTGGCCATTATATATTGTAGCGTTACAGTGATTGTCGGCCAGATTTAGTGCTGAGCCCAAATTCGATCATCAAACCAATAATCAGACCCATTGATATACAGTATGATATATGATTGACACCTTTAGTCTTGTATGGGTGGGAATTCAACTCACCTGGAACTTTGATGACAAGATGAAGCCCTTTCGGTAGTTGTCGACTTGACACAAATCGGAAACATAGTCGAAAAAGCCCATTCTGTAGATGGAAACTTGCGGTGATAACATCTGTTGATTAGCACACCCGTGAGACTTCGATTCATGTAGGCGAAAAGGTTTGTGGCTCGGGAATATCAGATCGGAACGGAGATTTGGGATTTCAGACTGTCGAAGAGGGGTTTGGGTCGCCAGTGGTTGTGGGTCCACCTAGGTTCCCTGATCCAAGATCACGTCCACACATCTTGGAGTGGACCCTTAGGCGACCACCAAGGTGTGGGTCCCATGCGTATCGGACCGTTGGGCTCCTCTCTGCAATTGCCGCAAGTTTGGCCTGGCGATGTCCTCTTCTGCCGAACGAAACGACTGAGCAGGCGTGCGTTGAATGAGTGTAGTTGACGACTTGGAGAGATTTTATAACCTTCTGGAATTACCAATTTGCCCCTTGATATTTTCATTATATCCAAAAAAAAAAATCCCTCTTTAAGGCTTATGATAAATTATGGCATGATAAGTTACAAATCCCATATTGTCTACTACTGAAACTGGTGTGGGATCAATTATTTGAATGCTATGTGGGCCCTTTCATAACAATTAACTATTCTTATGATTTAATTTTCCATGGTAAATTTTATAATGACTAGTTCCTTCACTGTGATGTTTTCACTTGGATTTATTAATTGTGTATTGATTCCTATGGATAACTTTACGATAAATAATAGATTTCCTTAATAAGACATGGGCAATGCCACAGCCTGGTACCAACTCCGACTCGGAGTGGGGCGAGAATTCACCAGTGTTAGGTGGTACTGGCCAAAGAAAGGAATAAAACAATGAAGCCCAATTATGGTGGAGATGATCTATACTAAAATTATTGAAATGAATTTACCTTTGATGATTGAAATAAGCGTGATACCAACTGCTGGCATTGAGTATGGAACTTCCCTCGTGGATGTTGGTCGAGGGGAAGAGGTTCAGCAATCATGGTGGCATGATAAGCCATGTTGTTGATAGAAATGTAGATACTCCAGTTGGGAGTATCGGAACAGGTTCAACATTCATGGTGGATGACAAGCCATGTTGTTGACAGAAATGTAGATACACCGTATGGGGTGTCGGAACTATTTTATGCCGCAGTGGGAAATCACTCAAGAAAGAAATGGATTAAGATGTTATTTCAATACTATGCTTTGAATGATTGAAATTATGTCATACCTTAATGTTTTCCTATTCTACTCACCAGTTTTACTGATTAGTGGTTCGCCCCACTTCAGGTAATGCAGTCGTGGAGGTTGCGGGGAGTGATGGGGATCAGCCGGTGGATTTTGGCATGCGTGGCTGATCCAGAGCGCAGGAAAGCAAAAGAACATATTTATAGTTGGGATTAGCCCAAGACTTAGACATTATTATTATCTTTCTTTTTCTCAAATAGAAATTGTCTTATTCAGTAGTGTTATCAAGACATATAATATTTACATATTAGATGCAATACAAGGAAATTGATTGTTTATGACCTTGATGCTCATGAAAATTTGATTTATGTGGTGTTGTTATTAAAATCTGAGTGCGGCTTAAGAATCTGAAGAGCTCCAGATTCTTGGGTCGTTACAAAGTGGTATCAAAGCAAGGTCTTGGGCAAACCTTAAAATACTTAGAAACCACTAGGCAACGTGGTGAGGTCGTGGATCGGGTATTTAGATAAGGAATTTATTTGCTACATACTAACAACTGTACTTCCATTGTAGGAGAAAGAACATGACTTCCCAAGGAAACCCCATCCGTAATTCCAATGGAACTGAAAGCGGTACCTCGAATTTAAACGAGGGACAGACTCAGGTGCCTGAATATGTGAAGACTATGTTTGATACTTTCATGAGAGCATATAATCAGGTGCAAGAGCAGATACAGACCTTGGCGCAGCGACCAAATGACAATGATCGACCACAAGGCGGGGTCCAGTTGGGGGAGGCAGAGACAGAGAGCGAGACTCGTTATACAAGAGGTTCAATGAGTTTCGTCCTCGATATTTTGATGACACCATAAATCCATGGGAGGCGAACAAATGGATAGAAAATATGGAGGCAATCTTTGAAGTGATGGGCTGCACGGATCACCAGAAAGTCCTGTTGGCAGCATTTAAACTGGAAGGAGATGCAAAAGAGTGGTGGAAATCTGCAAAGAAAACCTATCCAGGTCCGGAGGGCGAGATTACTTGGGCTTTCTTTAAAAAGGAATTCATCATGAAGTTTATACCGGAGCATATTAAGGAAAGGAAGAGAAGAGAATTCCAGAATCTAGTGCAAGGAGACATGTCAGTGACAAAGTATAATAATAAATTTATTGAGCTGTCCCACTTTGCGGAGGGCTTAATAGCAACAGAGGAGATGAAACGTAATAAGTTCATTGAAGGGTTGCGTCCGGATATTAAGAAGGATGTACGGCTGGGACAGCCCGTAACTTATGCGGATGCTTTGAAAAGGGCATATGTATCAGAAGAAGCTACTGATGAAATCAATGGGGTGACTCCACCAACAACGACAGAAAATAGAAAGAGGAAACAAGAAAACCATCCATCCCGGAAAAAGCAAAAGGTGGATTCTCAGGTTGAATGCAGTCGCTGCGGCAAGAACCATGAATTGGCGCAGTGCCCATGGCAGCGCGGTGCGTGCTTTACATGTGGCCAGGTGGGTCATAGGCGTAAGGACTGTCCAAAATGGCAAAAGAAAAATCAGACACAGCGACAGGGACAGCAGTCGCAGCAGGACCAATAAAATTTCTCACAGTCACGCCAGAACCACCAAAATCACCCTCCTCGAAATCAAGGAAACCCACAGCAGGGTAATCAACAGAATCAGCCACCACAGAGGAACCAACAGAACGGTCAGTACCAGCAGAGGGGATATCCACAGAATCCGCCACAGGGGCAGAATTACAACCAGGGAAGGAACAATCAAGGCGGAAATCAACAGAGACAGCAACCCAATGCTAGGGCTTATGCAATCACACAGCAGGAGGCAGACATGGCAAATAATGTAGTTGAGGGTACGCTTTTTATCCTTGGTATTAAAGCCATTACACTATTTGATTCTGGTTCTACACACAGCTTTGTTTCACATGTGTTTGCCCCAAAACTAAATATGCAAACCTCTAAACTTTCCCAAGATTTAATTGTATCAACCCCCACTGGAGGACAAGTGAACACTAGAACAATATTCTATGATTGCACCCTGAAGCATGATAAGGTTGTCATGCCCGCAAATCTAATTGTATTACCAATGCATGATTTTGACATTATTTTGGGAATGGACTGGTTAGCAAAGTATAGAGCTGTGTTAGATTGTTTCAATAAGACAGTTCGCTTCAAATCAAAAGGATATAAGGAGGTACAGATAGTGGGAACCAGGAGACCCATGGAATCTAGGGTAATATCGGCAATTAAGGCCAGCCAATTACTGAGAAATGGGTGCAGGGGATACCTTGCATTCGTCACTGAGGAGAAACAAAAGCCTAAGTTGGAAGATATACCGGTAGTGAGAATTTTCCGATGTCTTTCAAGATGACTTACCCGG
The DNA here is from genome assembly GCA_037013555.1 of Sextonia rubra. Classification (NCBI taxonomy): domain Eukaryota; kingdom Viridiplantae; phylum Streptophyta; class Magnoliopsida; order Laurales; family Lauraceae; genus Sextonia; species Sextonia rubra. Next base: position 81,018,214 of record JASUAD010000001.1, read on the forward strand.
TTTACCGCCAGTGCGGGAGATCGATTTCACTATTGAATTGATGCCAGGTACAACCCCAATCTCTAAGGCACCCTACCGCATGGCGCCTGCTGAACTAAGAGAACTGAAAGAACAGTTGCAGGAATTGATGGATAAAGGATTCATTAGACCTAGTGTTTCACCGTGGGGAGCACCTGTATTATTTGTTAAGAAGAAAGATGGAACCTTGCGCATGTGCATTGATTATCGGCAATTAAACCAGGTCACCATTAAGAATAAGTATCCTCTGCCGCGGATAGATGAATTATTTGACCAACTCCAAGGTGCAAGATGCTTCTCAAAGATTGATTTACGATCGGGATACCATCAGCTAAGGGTGAGAAATGAAGATATACCAAAGACAGCTTTCAGGACACGGTATGGACATTACGAGTTCCTAGTAATGCCGTTCGGGCTAACAAATGCACCAGCGGTGTTCATGGCACTCATGAATCAAATTTTCAAGCCATACTTGGATCAGTTCGTGGTGGTATTCATTGATGACATCCTAATTTACTCAAAGACAAAAGCGGAACATGGGAATCACTTGCGCACTGCACTGCAATTGTTAAGAGATAATCAGTTGTATGCAAAGTTGAGTAAATGCGACTTCTAGTTAGCGCAGGTAAATTTCTTAGGCCACATCATTTCAGGCGAAGGCTTGTCAGTGGATCCTGCAAAAATCGAAGCTATCACTAATTGGAAACGACCAACCACGGTGGCAGAAATCCGAAGTTTCTTAGGACTCGCAGGATATTACAGACGGTTTGTGAAAGGTTTTTCTTCTCTTGCGGGACCTTTGACTCGGCTCACTAGGAAGAATGTCCAGTTCAACTGGGATGATAAATGTGAGTCTAGTTTTCAGACATTAAAGGACAAGCTAACCACAGCACCAATCCTAGCCCTACCATCTGGCAGTGGTGGTTTTGTGATATTTTGTGATGCGTCTCTTCATGGATTGGGATGTGTACTCATGCAAAATGATAAAGTGATTGCTTATGCTTCCAGACAACTGAAGACTCATGAACAAAATTATGCGACACATGATTTAGAATTGGTTGCAGTCGTCTTTGCTCTTAAGATTTGGCGACACTATCTTTATGGGTAGGAATTCCAAGTATATACAGATCATAAGAGCCTGAAATATGTTTTCTCTCAGAAAGACTTGAACTTGAGACAGAGGCGATGGTTGGAATTTCTAAAAGATTATGATTTCTCTATTTCCTACCACCCTGGTAAAGCAAACGTAGTAGCCGATGCTTTGAGTCGGAAATCAATTCAATTAGCTTGTTTGACAGCAGAATGGAGATTATTAGAAGAGATCAAGGATCTAGAAGTAACTCTTTGGCCCATAAGTGATAAGATTCTATTGGGAAATTTCAAGGTGCAGCCAGAACTCATACAGCGAATCAAGGATCACCAAAGGCATGATGCGGCACTTTTGGAAATTTTCAACAAGATGGATAACAAGCCAGAATTTTCACTTGCCAATGGTACCTTATATTTCCGAGATCGGCTATGTGTTCCTAATATTCGAGAGATCAAGGATGAGATATTACGGGAAGCACACCATACTCGGTACACCATACATCCAGGGAATACCAAGATGTACCAAAACCTCAGAAAACGATTTTGGTGGATTGGAATGAAAAATGACATTTCTGAATTCGTAGGGAGGTGTCTCACCTGTCAACAAATAAAGGCAGATCATCAGAAGCCAGGAGGATTACTACAACCACTTCCTATTCCTGAATGGAAATGGGAACATATAACTATGGATTTTGTGTCGGGATTTCCACGAACCTTCCGGAACAATGAAGTTATTTGGGTTATTGTGGATCGTTTGACTAAATCCGCACATTTTATTCCTCTCAAGAATAAAACGTCGATGAAAGAATTGGCTCAAAAATATGTCAAGGAAATTGTTCGGTTACATGGCATTCCGGTTTCCATTGTTTCAGACAGGGATTCCAGGTTTGTGTCTAATTTTTGGAGGAAACTACAGATGGCTATGGGAACACAATTGCGCTTTAGTACGGCATACCATCCCCAAACTGACGGCCAGACTGAAAGGACTAACCAAACTCTTGAAGATATGTTACGAGCATGTGCCTTGGACTTCAAAGACAGTTGGGATGAGCAACTACCACTTGTGGAGTTTGCCTATAATAACAGTTATCATTCAAGCATTCAGATGGCACCTCGAGGCGTTGTATGGACGAAATTGTCGGACTCCTATTTGCTGGGAGGAGGTAGGCGACCGAAGAATACTTGGACCAGACTGGGTGCAGACTTCAACGGATAATATCAAGAAAATCCGAGATAGGCTAAAGACTGCTCAAATCAGACAGAAAACTTATGCGGACCACCGCAGGAGAGAATTGGAATTCGCTGTAGGAGATCATGTTTTTCTCAAAGTATCCCTGACCAAGGGAGTAATGCGATTCGGGAAAAAGGGTAAATTGAGTCCGCATTATATTGGACCTTTCGAAGTAACGGGACGAGTCAGTGATGGGAATGCTTATGAGCTTGCACTACCACCTCAATTGTCAGGTGTTCACAATGTCTTTCATGTATCTATGCTAAAGAAATATAAACCAGACCCAACACATGTTATAGACTTCGAGCCTCTACGGTTACAACAAGATTTGTCCTACGAAGAGAAGCCGGTGGCTATTCTAGAGACAAAGGAAAGAGCCCTGCGAAATAAGACTATTCGATTAGTCAAAGTCCTATGGCAGCATCATAACCAACTCGAAGCCACCTGGGAGTCAGAGGAGGAGGTCCGCGACAAATATCCGCAACTTTTTCCATCAGGTATGATATAAATTTGGAGGACCAAATTTCCTAAAGGAGGGGAGTATGTAATAACCGAGCCTACTTTTGTAGGCCAACCCTTTCCAGGTGGGCCATGGTAGTCCCAAACTATGTTTGGAGCCTGACTGGGAGTCTCCTAATTGATCGGAATGTTTTAAGACTTTTGGCAAGTCCATTGTAGGAGTCCCGATTGAATTTCTCACTCAAATTATGTTTCCTATAAGACTCCCTGTAGTTTCCAAACAGGTTTTTCCCCAAACACTATATGTATATATAGATTGGCAGAACTCATCGTAGGTACAGAAACAGTAAAGATTTTATAGAGAGAGAGAGAGAGAGAGGACTGATTTTGGCTGTGGAATTGATTAGGAGGAGAAGAGGATCAATAGCGGGACGCGCGGCGGATGTCTGACGAGAGACCGATCACGGCCCGATCAACACGCGTTTACACCAGGTGAGTAGAATCTAGCTTGATTATTTGAATAAAGTAGGAGATTAGACCTATTTGATTCACCGTTAAACCGTGGCCATTATATATTGTAGCGTTACAATGATTGTCGGCCAGATTTAGTGCTGAGCCCAAATTCGATCATCAAACCAATAATCAGACCCATTGATATACAGTATGATATATGATTGACACCTTTAGTCTTGTATGGGTGGGAATTCAACTCACCTGGAACTTTGATGACAAGATGAAGCCCTTTCGGTAGTTGTCGACTTGACACAAATCGGAAACATAGTCGAAAAAGCCCATTCTGTAGATGGAAACTTGCGGTGATAACATCTGTTGATTAGCACACCCGTGAGACTTCGATTCATGTAGGCGAAAAGGTTTGTGGCTCGGGAATATCAGATCGGAACGAAGATTTAGGATTTCAGACTGTCGAAGAGGGGTTTGGGTCGCCAGTGGTTGTGGGTCCACCTAGGTTCCCTGATCCAAGATCACGTCCACACATCTTGGAGTGGACCCCTAGGCGACCACCAAGGTGTGGGTCCCATGCGTATCGGACCATTGGGCTCCTCTCTGCAATTGCCGCAAGTTTGGCCTGGCGATGTCCTCTTCTGCCGAACGAAACGACTGAGCAGGCGTGCGTTGAATGAGTGTAGTTGACGACTTGGAGAGATTTTATAACCTTCTGGAATTACCAATTTGCCCCTTGATATTTTCATTATATCCAAAAAAAAAAAAAATCCCTCTTTAAGGCTTATGATAAATTATGGCATGATAAGTTACAAATCCCATATTGTCTACTACTGAAACTGGTGTGGGATCAATTATTTGAATGCTATGTGGGCCCTTTCATAACAATTAACTATTCTTATGATTTAATTTTCCATGGTAAATTTTATAATGACTAGTTCCTTCACTGTGATGTTTTCACTTGGATTTATTAATTGTGTATTGATTCCTATGGATAACTTTACGATAAATAATAGATTTCCTTAATAAGACATGGGCAATGCCACAGCCTGGTACCAACTCCGACTCGGAGTGGGGCGAGAATTCACCAGTGTTAGGTGGTACTGGCCAAAGAAAGGAATAAAACAATGAAGCCCAATTATGGTGGAGATGATCTATACTAAAATTATTGAAATGAATTTACCTTTGATGATTGAAATAAGCGCGATACCAACTGCTGGCATTGAGTATGGAACTTCCCTCGTGGATGTTGGTCGAGGGGAAGAGGTTCAGCAATCATGGTGGCATGATAAGCCATGTTGTTGATAGAAATGTAGATACTCCAGTTGGGAGTATCGGAACAGGTTCAACATTCATGGTGGATGACAAGCCATGTTGTTGACAGAAATGTAGATACACCGTATGGGGTGTCGGAACTATTTTATGCCGCAGTGGGAAATCACTCAAGAAAGAAATGGATTAAGATGTTATTTCAATACTATGCTTTGAATGATTGAAATTATGTCATACCTTAATGTTTTCCTATTCTACTCACCAGTTTTACTGATTAGCGGTTCGCCCCACTTCAGGTAATGCAGTCGTGGAGGTTGCGGGGAGTGATGGGGATCAGCCGGTGGATTTTGGCATGCGTGGCTGATCCAGAGCGCGGGAAAGCAAAAGAACAGATTTATAGTTGGGATTAGCCCAAGACTTAGACATTATTATTATCTTTCTTTTTCTCAAATAGAAATTGTCTTATTCAGTAGTGTTATCAAGACATATAATATTTACATATTAGATGCAATACAAGGAAATTGATTGTTTATGACCTTGATGCTCATGAAAATTTGATTTATGTGGTGTTGTTATTAAAATCTAAGTGCGGCTTAAGAATCTAAAGAGCTCCAGATTCTTGGGTTGTTACACCTTAGGCCTCAAATTACAGTAGGAACGACATGTTAGTCAATTCCTCATGAATCTACGATCTGAATTTGAACCAGCACGAGCAGCCCTTTATGAATCAAGAGCTCTCTCCTAACTTGGATACATGCATCTAGTAGGTTCTCCAAGATGAAACTTGCCTGTTGTCTACTCATTCTATTAATGAGGAACCAAAAGCATTTCTAACACCACCTGCTACATCATTAGATAAGAAAGCTATGTTCACTACTCGTGGTCAGAAACTGCAGTGTTTTGAGTGTAAGAAGTACGGTCATGTGGCTCATGATTGCGGAGGAAATTGTTTTGCAACTATTGTAGGCAGAATAGGCATGTTATTTTTAATTGTATGCACAAGCCTGAAAAGAAACAAGATTGTTCTCAACAACGCGGCTCAATTGCTCTTCAAACTCAACAAAGCATGCCGCTTGACCAATCATTCTCAGATACTAGTTCAGTCACTCTAACCACTGCTCAAGTTCAAGAGCTAATAAATTCTTCCGTGGTCTTTGCATTTACCTCCATGGGTATTAGTGGTTTGTCTTTCTCCTCTATAGTTCTTTCTGCATTTCACTCATCTACTTCCCAGACTACCGACATTATGCCCTCAACATGGTTTCTAGACTCCAGTGCATCCAATCATATGACCTCCGTAGCACAAAATTTGCACAACACTAAACCATATATAGGTCATGATTCAATCACCACAGCCAATGGTCAACAATTGCCTCTCTAGTTTGGGAACCATCTCCATGGGAACCCTTAAATAATCTGATGTTTATTTTGTTCCAAACTTAGCTGCTAATCAAATTTCCAATGGCCAACTTATTGATTGTGGATACACTATTCACTTCTCTCCATCTGGTTGTATCATACAGGAACAAAAAACTGGGAAGGTAATCGGGGAGGGGAGTAAGCGTGGCAGGTTCTTTCTATTGGACATGGGACAACCTTCGCTATTTGCTTATTCTATGGGTGTTTTAAATAAAGTGTGGACCATTTGGCATAAATGCCTTGGTCATTTAAAAAATGCAATTTGCTTTCATTATTTAAACTTGTTAGTTTGGAAAATTTTGTTGCCAGTATTATATCTACTTTTTTGCACAATTGAAATGTGAGACTTGCTATGTGAGTAAAAGTCATGTGTTGCCATTTCCTATTCAACATTCACGTGCCATTGCTCCTTTTGATATTTTTCACACAGATGTTTAGGGTATTACTCCTCAATTGAGTAGACTAGGGCATAAATATTATGTTACATTCATTGATGATCATTGTAGGTAAAAATGAATATACTTTTAAAATCAAAAATTGAAGTTTTTTCCATGTTCTGCAAATTCTACAATATGGTGAGCACACAGTTTCAAACGACCATTAAAATCCTACGTTCAGACTCGAGGGGAGAGTACACCTCAAGTGAATTCGCCTCCTTTTTATCTGATAAAGGGATCATTCATAAAAAATCTTGCCCTCATACACCACAACAAAATGGAATCGCAGAAAGGAAAAATCGTCACCTCTTAGAAACTGTCAAGACTCTCCTTGTTAAATCCCTAGTTCCCCTTAAATTTTAGTGTAAAGCAGCACATACAACTACACATCATCAACAGATTTTCAAGTACTACCCTTGGTAAAGTCTCTCCTTTTGAGTACTTATTTGGTCACCCACCCTCCTACTCACATTTGAAGGTACTTAGTTGTTTGTTTTTTGTTCATCTCCCGTCCCTTGAGCACAACACGTTATCCCCATAAGCCGCTCACTGCATGTTTCTTGGTTATAGTGATGAACACAAAGGTTTTCTTTATTACGATCACAAGGAATACCTTATACGTATCTCATGGAATGTTGTCTTTGTGGAACATATTCTGCTCTATTCGTCCAAACTCAATTCCAAAAACCTTAACTCTTCTCCCGTGATTACTAAATTTTACAAACGGCGCCCCAAACAACCGCCTCCAGCTGCTCTACCACCAAACACTCTCACTACCGATCCACCAACCAGGATGGCTCCTCAAGTACATGACACTTCCAATGCAGGTAACCCTACCTTGCAATGCTCTAGTCGTAAGTCCATTGCCCCATCTAGATATGGTTTCCTAGTGTTGTTTACTTCTTCAAAACCTACCCCTATTCCAACCTCTTATTCTCAAGCTACTAAAATTCCATGTTGGCAAGATGCCATGACAAATGAATTATTAGCTCTCGAGATGAACAACGCTTAGGAGGTGGTGCCTCTTTCTTCCAATACCTCTATCATTGATAGCAAGTGGGTCAATTCACACAAGTTCATACCTGATGGCGGTATTGATCACTACAAAGCACAACTAGTCACCCAAGGTTATAAACAAAAGTATGGCATTGACTATGAAGAAACATTTGCTCCAGTAGCCAAAATGACTACAGTCCAATGTCTTCTTGGCATTGCAGCAGCTCAACACTGGCCGCTGTGGCAAATGTATCTCGAAAATGCCTTTTTGCATGGCGGCCAAGAGAAGATTGTCTATATGCATCCTCTACCAGGATATACATGTCCGCCACAACATGTCTGCAAACTGAAAAAATCTTTATCTAGGCTTAAGTAGGCCCCCCGTGCATGGTTTGATAAGTTCTGCTTTGCCATCATTGCAGCAAATTTTCTTCAAATTCCAAATGAAAATTCTCTCTTTATTAAAAGAAACTCCTCCAGGTGTACCATTCTCTTGATTAACGTTGATGACATGATAATCGGCAGCAACAATGCAGCTATCATTTCCAACCTCAAAAATCACCTCATGAATTCCTTCATGATGAAACATTTAGGTCCTCTCACTTACTTTTTAGGATGCGAAGTTTCAAGAAACAAAGATGGTATTCGGGTGGTACAAAAAAAATATGCAGATGATTTACTTCAGTTGATCACACTTGGTGATGCCAAAACATTTGCCACACCCATTGAACTTAATGTTAAATTCAGCAAAGATGATGGGCCACCTCTTGAAGACCCTACCTTATTTCCACAGTGGGTTGGTAGCTTACTGTATATGACTATGACCCAGCTAGATATCTCTCATGCTGGTCATACTGTCAGTCAATTCATGAGCGATCCTCAAAAACCGCATCTTCAAGCTATTTTCCAGATTCTTCACTATGTCAAAGGTACCCATGATCGAGGACTGTTTTATCCAACCACTTCTTCACTACAACTTCAAGCATATATTGATGCTAATTGGGCAGGCTGCCCTAATACCCGTAGATCTACAACCGGCTAGTGTATGTTCTTAGGACCCTCACTTAACTCATGGAAGAGTAAGAAATAAAGCACTCCTTCCAAATCAACTATTGAAGTTGTATATTGGTCATTGTCATCCACAAGTAGTGAAATTATCTAATTGCGTCGTCTTCTTTGTGAGTTAGGCGTTTTTCTCAAGGAGCCTACTCTCTTTATGCTAATAACACAAGTGTCATCCGCATTGCCAAGAATGCCGTTTTCCATGAGTGAACCAAGCACATAGAGATTGACTACCACTTCATTCATCAGCATTATGTCTCTGAAAAACTCTATCTACCTCAAATTTCCTCCATCGATCAACTGGTTGATGTATTTACAAAAGGGATGCCCCAGGATCGACATGACTATATCATCTTCAAATTAATGCATTGATCCACCCTACATCAATTTGAGGTGGATTGTAGAGGCACAAAGGCCCAAGCCCATGATCCAGGCTCATCATGGAAAGCCCATGATCTAGGACCATAAGAGATATTCCACGTGAAGGATATCCAGGAGATATGGACAAACCTTGTACATAGCTGTAGAAATTACCCAATATCCTTACATTCCATTTTCTCTTGTAATCACATATAATTAGGATGTAATTGTATCCTTGATTAAAGCATATAGTGAATATAAAGACCACAGTCATTCCTTCTTAGAGGACACGACAATATTCCCACACAAACTATCCTATTGTGTTTCTTCTTCTTCTCAAAACAAGGATCTACAGATCTTATCAAACTGCAGTGACCAATTAGAGCAAAACAACCCTGTGATTAGTGATAGATGGAGGACTTCAGATCAAGAAGAGAATCAGTAGCTTCTTCAACAAGAATTCTCCTCCACTTCGACAATGTCTCTAATACCATGTGAGGATCCTAAGATCCCTTGAGATAAAGCTAGAAGACAAGAAGATGATGGAGAAATTGGTCGTCTCACATGGGAGGTCAACTACTCCATTATATAATGTATAAATCCCCAATTAGGGGCCTAAATTACAGTCTATTCATAAGGGAGAGCAATAAAGGAAATAATCATAAGTGTGTAATGTAATATACAAAGAAAGTTGATTGTACAAGTGTTGATTAGATCTCACATAGTATCCATCCATCCATATTTAGCATAGGAGATATTTATGTGGATGGGCTTGGTGCAACTTGGGCCACGTCTAGATGGGCCTACCAGCATGCTCGGTCATGTCTCTACATTTTCATCCATATCCTCTTCAACATACCCGTTGCCCTTGGTGAGCCATCAACTTGTATAGAAAAACGTTTCCCCTATAGTTTCGTCGTTGGCCTGCATTGGACATGTCAAACTGATGTAGATAGACCTCGGGCCACATGTGTAGGGTGCAAATAGATTTAGTTAAAAAAAAATTTATCCATTCATTGGTTTCCAAATTTTATTTAAAAGAATTGTAATTAGGATTAGGTTCCCAATATTATTTAGTTTCCTAGTTTAATTAGGTGCCTAAAAACCTTAGTCATCTTTCCTATTTATATGCAATTGTAAAAGGCAGGTTTTCAAAGTTACTAATTAATTGAATTGGGTTTTCCTATTGAGGTGCGTCCTCTAATATGGTCTCTCCGGAGACGAGTTGAAGTGTCTACGAACATGTGCTTTAGTACTTCCACGCAAGCCCTTACCCTAAGGTTGCGTCACTAACCCATCTCAAACGAGTCTTTTAATTTATCACCTATTAATGCTACCCCTAGATGGCTCCAAAAGCACGCATTTCAAGTATCTTTCATAGTTTTACTACCACACATCTACATCAACATTCTCATATCCGCTACACTTTTTGTGCATGTATTGATTCTATATTGGCCAATATTCTGCTCCATAGGATATAGCCGGTCGAACCATTGCCCCGCATATTTGTCCCTTTGAACTTGTTGGTACGACCCAATCACAAAGCACTCTAGATACAACTCTCCACTTCAACTATCCTGCTTTTATCCTATCTAAGACATCTTCCTCAAACTCCACATCCTTATTAATTATCAAACCAAGGTATGGAGACAATTTTTATTTTGAATGAAATTGAGCTGCTTGTAGAGAACAATTCATTTTTTTAATCTCCAATAGAGAGTGCGTGGATGATTGCATGTTGAAGAACAAAGATGAAATCCTAGGGCAAAGATGTGAACACTTCCTATTCGAAGTAGGACAACAAAGAGTCATGAAACATCATCCTTTTGCCTCTAGGAAAATGACGCAGAATGGTTTAGAAGGGATGCTTGGGCAGGAAAAACTCAATTGCCTTGATTTTTCAAAATATGGATGATGCAATAATAATGCTAAGAATCACTAAAATATGAACAAACTAAATATAATCATTTAAGCTTCAAGCAGTTATTTTAAAGTTACAAAAGAGAAAATTCACCAATATAATGTTGCAGTGATGGATGTTTTACCCAACAGATAAAACCAAAACCTTCTTCGTAAAGTATATTTCACCAAGGCAACTAAAGGACTATTGCATTAGTCAGGCAGGCTTCTCAAATAGCAATTCAATTTGTTATTTAAAAAGGTCTTCTCCTGTAAGCATTCTCCCTATTTCCAAGAATAAAGCTTCCTCATAAAAAGTCCTCCAAGGACTTTCATAGGAAAAACGATGCCACAAGACAGTTCTTTCTATAAAAGGACTACAAACGTTTTAAACATTAGTCAAATTTTCAATTCAAGTAACCTATCAACCAAAGGAATACACAAGTTAATGGTAGATTGAAGTGATAAAACAGAAGTAAAATGTGTCTTAATATGTAGCAAGTAGCAAAAGAAAGTACCTCGAGACAACAAGATTCTAAGAATAGTGGCATCTGCTCTAAAAGTTGAAGTACAATGCCAAGTCGACTTAATGGGATTAGAACAGATCCACCCCCTTGGACACAATTTATGGCACAAGAGCAAATGAAAGAAAGCTTGTCCATCTCCTCCCTAATCTCATCAGTATTAACTAAGGATTTCATGAACTCATCTCCATTATTACCTTTGTCCCTGCAAGATATTTAAAAAAGTATAGTGGTTTTTCAGGTGCCAAAATTTCCTACACTTAAAATAATATATTTCTAATGAATGCCAGGAACTACAACACTGATTTGATAGACCAAACAGCCAATGTGTTTCCTGAATAGCACATCATCCATTCTGCTCAATATTCAAATCATTTGTGATTAAGGAGGCGTTTAAAGGCACACTAAAATTTACATAAAAAGATTATACCTGAAGGTTGAGGAAGTGCGTGGATCATTGACCCCCAATCTCATGTGATCTTTTCTGCCATCAGCACTCTTATCAAGTGTGGCCATGCCATATAGGAGTGACAAATCAGAAAATAGGACCAGATCATTCCCTCGAAGAGAAAGGTAATCAAACTCTATTGCATGACCAGACTCAAATATTGAGCTTGAAAGGTATGTGATGCTCCTCCTTGGACCATTTATCATCCAATTAGAAGAGCCTATTTCCAGGCCTGAGCTGAATGCTTTTATGACCATGGTGCCATTGTAGCATGCTTCTTCAGCATACTTGACAGTCTGGACTCTTTGCATGCAATCCTCGACATCTGCTGCACTGACACATATTTCTTGTTACACCACCAATCAATGAGGTTTTATCATTACAGGAAAAAAAAAAAAGGAATGAGGAACATGAAAGAAAAATCAACTAACAGAAAGGCTCAGTAGTTCAATCCATTTCACTTTGCTAGAGAAACACATGCACTTCTAGCCTACAAAATGCCTCACAAGCCAAGAAGACTCATTTATATTTAAATTAACTTAAATGATCTAACCCCACTCTGCATCCAAAAAGAAAAATCTCCTCCACCAGTAGAAAAGAGACCAAAATTTAACAGATAAGACTTCCATACAAGCACATAATCTCAGGTTCAGAAGAAACCAAAGGTCATGTTTGGCAACCAATCCTCAGGGAAAAAACTCACTTTCCATTTTGTATTGGAAAACCCATGTTTGGAACTGGTAAATTCCAGATGATTTGGACCAATGAAAATCCTCATTTGAGGATTTTCAAGTCCCAACCTAACCCCATAGGATTTGGAAATCCTCACTTTCACCGATTAGTGCACCACAACAAATTTTTCTTAGTTATATGTATTGATATGCACCAATATTAATGTGAAATCCTCATTTGTACAAACCCTTGTTGGGATCAATAAATGCACGGATTAATCAGAAGCTCAACAAGAGGAGTTTTTGGAGAATTGGTCATATCCAAAGAAGGGGATCGACAGTGTGTATATATATTCACTATTGCCTAGTCATAGGCTATGATTACAATTTAATTACAATTGATTGTGACGCAAATAGAGAACGTACAAATGTTTTGTTTCCTTTTCTCTTTTCAATAAAATTTATTGTATATCTCCCTTCTTATATAGAGGAGAGAGTTTGACCACGCAATATAGGCTCATAGTTTTAGATATTTGTATTAGAAGTAGAAAGAGAGCAGTAGTAAACAAAATGGGCCCTAAAACAAGGTGGAGAGATCTGAAGGGGAAAAGAGCAAATATATTTAAAGACAAAATGATTGAGAAAGGAAAATAGAATCTTGAAGGAGAAACTATAGTAATCTAGAATCAAATAGCTAATTGCATTAGGAAGGTTGCAAAGGAAGTACTTGGAAAATCAAAAGAAAAGAGACATGTTAATAAAGAAACATGGTGGTAGAGCGTGGAGGTTTAGGAAGTTATTCAAGAGAAAAGACAATGCTAGAAAGTTTGGCAGGCGACTAAGAGTATGAAAAATTTTAAGTTGTATAAGAAGACAAAGAAAGAAGCTAAGAAAATAGTAAGTATTGCAAAGTTCAAAGCATACGATAACCTCTATAATAGGTTGGGAACAAGAAAAGACAGAAGGATATTTTTAAGCTTGCGTTAGGTAGGTTGACAGCCAGTGTAAAACTTTGTCACAACCCAAACATGAATTCTGAGATAACAATATTTAGCTTAAAATAGAACGGAATAGAGAAATCGAATTCATGTAGCCGACCCCAACATAGTTGGGATAAGGCTTTGATAATGATGATGATGATGAAAAAGAAGAGAAAAGAAAAGTAGGGACTTAGATTATGTCAAATGTATCAAGGACAACGAGGAAAATGTTCTGATGAAGGACAACGATATTAAAGAAAGGTGGAAGGAATATTTTAGCAAACTTTTAAATGAAGAATATATGGAGGATACAAGAACTAGGAAGGATACATCATTAGCAGAACATACTTTTCTCCATAGAATTAGAGAGGTAGAAGTAAAGGAAGAATTGAAGCAAATGAAGCAAGGAAAAGCAACAGGCCCAGATGATATTCCGATAGAGGAAATGCTTAGGAGAGGTTGGGTTGAGTTGGTTATGTAGACTCTTCAATAAGATACTTATGACAAAAAAAATGCCAGATGAATGGAGAAAAAGCAATATAGTACCTATATATAAGAATAAGGAAAATATACAAAATTATACCAACTATCAAGGGATTAAACTTATGAATCATACTATGAAGTTATGGGAGAATAATGGAACAAAGACTTAGACAGAAGACCAAGATTGTTGAAAATCAATATGGTTTTATGCCAGGGAGGTCAACTATGGAAGCTATCTTTTTACTTAGGCAATTAATGAAAAAATATCGAGCAAAGAGGAAAAATCTACTCATGGTCTTTATCGATTTAGAAAAAGCCTATGAGAGGATACCGAAGGATTTAATTTGATGGGTTTTGAAGAAAAAGAATGTCTCCAAAGGTTACATTGAAATTTTTAAGAATATGTATGAAGGAGCAATAACAAAATGTAAGAACTGTAAAGAAAATGGGTGATTGGGCCCAATGGGCTTGGCTCAATAGGCCGACCCAAGGACTAGCCCAATAAGCTGGGCCCAAATTGACTCATTCTGGGAGTCAAACCTTGTAGATTACATTGTATCTTTGTGCACCTATTAGAGAGATTTTATTGTTACTTTTTTCTGTACTTAGACTGTAGTACAGCCTATACAGTGTAAATAGAGTATGAATTGAACTAGTCTGGTATCCTGTCTATATGTTTCAAACATTACAGAGTCATTTGTACATGAAAACTGTGGCTCCATTAATGCCAGTTGATCCCATAAAGCAGTCATCTTTATATAGAAGTCATGGATAGAATCTGATCCTTGATCAGCATTCTTGATTTCCCATTCTAATTGATATCTATGAGCAGAATTAGTCTGTATATAAAGACGGGCCAAGTAATCCCAAGCATCTTTTGGGTGGAAAAATTTTGATAATTGATTTCCTATAGATGGGACAACCGAATTTGCAATCCATGAGTTGATTTTCCCAATTGAGGCCTCCCATTCGTCATATGCAGTATCTTTAATGTCAGGAGATGATTTTTTTTAGAAATAAACTTCCAGAGTTTTTGCCCCTTCAAAAAATTTTTCATTAGATGAGACTAATAACCATAGTTGGTCCCATCGAAGATCACATTGATTCCTGACAATTTTTCAGCCATGAACAACTCAACAGAAACTGTATTCAGAAACAGAGCAGAGAAAGACCAGTCTAGGTGAGCAGACTTCAGGACGAGAATGAAGATGAATGAAATCAGATCGATCAGAACACCAGATCAGGCAACAGCAGAGTCTAACAAATAGGATTTCGTACCCAATAGAACAAGTCCCAAATCAAACGAACGACAAGATAAGAAAAACAACAGTGCTCATGAAAACAGACGTCAAAATACAACCGTCTGCAAAATCCTTTAGTTCGAACCAGAAATAAGGTAAAAAAATGCAAACAAAAATACCAGAGGGTCTTCTCAAATGGTCGAACCAGAAGAAGTGATCTCCAGAGTCATCAGTCGCTTGTAGGCCCCACAAAAAAAATTAGACGGTTGAAGCCTGGCGTACACACATTCCAGACGCTAGACCCTCAATCTTTAAGCATCAGGGAGTTGCTCTGATACCATGACAAAACCATTCAATTTGCAGGAGATCTACAAGAACTTGAGGAGAAAATAAAAAATGCTCACCGAGGGGATCCTCAAGCACTGAATATATATACAATAGTTGCTAACTTTGTTACACTGTATAGGCTGTACTACAGTCTAAATACAGAAAGAAATAATAATAAAATCTCTCTAATAGGTGCACAAAGATACAATGTAATCTACAAGGTTTGACTCCCAGAATGAGTCAATTTGGGCCCAGCTTATTGGGCTAGTCCTTGGGTCGGCCCATTGGGCCAAGCCCATTGTGCCCAATCACCCATTTTCTTTACAAGAACCACATGTGGATAAACAAGTGGATTCCCCGTGACTATAGATTTGCATTAGGGATCAGCCTTAAGCCCTTATCTCTTTGTATTAATTATGGATGAGTTAACTGTGCATATTTAAGAAAAGGTATAAATGCAAAACTCGAAAGATGGCGGGGAGCATTAGAATCTAGAAGCTTTAAAATAAGTCGTACAAAAACAAAATATATGGATTGCAACTTCAGTGGACATCTATAAAGTGTTGAAACCACTATCAAAATTGAAACCCATGAAATACCACGTAGAGATTCTTTTCGATATCTGGGCTTGATGATTAGTAAGGATGGGGAGATTGACAAAGATGTTGAGCACAGGATAAAAGCTAGATGGCTAAAGTGGAGACTAGCTTCTAGAGTGCTTTGTGATAGACAAATACCAACGAAATTGAAAAGCAAAGTTTACACGACTATGGTTAGACCAGCTATGTGTAATGACCTGAATTTTTGAGTGGGCCAACTGGGCACTGCGCTATGGGCCAACTGGGATTAGAAAAAGCCCACTTTCGGCCACAGCCCAATTCATGGTTAAATTGGGCTGTTGGACCTAAACTTTCAGTTCTTTAATTTGACCCAAGATCCATTTGTAGTGCCTATATAGTTTCCCAATGTAAACCCTTCGTTTCTCACTAATAGATGTAACTCTTCAAAGAAGAGACATTCACCAATGGATGTGACTCTTCAAAGAAAAGTCATTCATCAACAGATGTGACTCTTAGAATGCCCAAATGACTTTTCAAAGAAGAGATATCCAAGAAGAAAAGCCCCATTTGGACGTCCACTTGGTGTATATATAGGGGCCTTTGGTTATTTTGAAATCTAGTACTGAGAAATTTGAAATTTAGAAGCAAGGAACTTCAACTGGGAGCAACTAGCATAGTGAATTATAGAGTTGAGGTCAATCATCACATATACAAGGTGAGTAGAACTTCAATAGAATGTGATTCTGTCAAGTAATTAGTCTTTCATAATCTATTCCTCTAAGTTTAAGTCAAATCTGATATCCAAAATTCTATTAACATGACTATGTTTGGTGAAAAAGATGCATTTCCATCTTTGAAGATGATGGGTGACGACAGGGATGAAGTCCCTCTTTGATTTGAATTTTGATTTGAATCACTGAAGTGTACATTATAACAATATCAGATCTGGATAAATGTATTTATAAAACTGTCGACATATCTAAAATGGAGAATAAAGGCTCAAATTCATTTTCTTTGGTAAAGATGATTAGCCAATTGAATCCTATGATTGATACACTTCCTATGGACTGTTTAATTTATAGAATATAATGTTTTATTGAGAGAAGAAATTCAGAACTAAGCTACTGTTATATAACAGTCATAACTCATAAGTGCTTTTGAATTAAGTTACTGTTTTACATTTTCTTACCCAATCACAAGTACTTTTTGAACTAAGCTACTGTTATACATTTTCTTACCCAATTACAAGTACTCTTTGAACTAAGCTACAGTTATACATTTTCCTAATCAGTTACAAATACTCTTTGAACTAAGTTACTGTTATATAACAGTCACAAGTGCTTTTGAACTAAGTTACTGTTTATGTTTTCTTACCCAAGCACAAGTACTTTTTGAACTAAGTTACTGTTATACATTTTCTTACCCAGTTACAAATACTCTTTGAACTAAGCTACTTTTATTTTCTTAATCAGTCACAAATGCTCCTTTGAACTATGTTACTGTTATACAATTTCATATCAAAGAAACTAAGGAATTTTATGAAGGACTTTGGGTTCCAAAGAACCCCTCGGATTGATCTATATTATGAAAAAGAAAAAAGGGAATACTAGTACTATTGTATAGTGTTACATGTACAGTAATGACTGTTTTTCATTTCTAAGGATATTTAGTTGTGAAGCATTATGTCAATATTGCATTGTTGTAAGGGATTGTTAAGAAGTTCCCTCTTGTATTAAATAAGATGGTGTGAATAAGATGAGCTACCATAATATCAA
Source organism: Sextonia rubra (assembly GCA_037013555.1). Lineage (NCBI taxonomy): Eukaryota > Viridiplantae > Streptophyta > Magnoliopsida > Laurales > Lauraceae > Sextonia > Sextonia rubra. The sequence goes on from JASUAD010000001.1 coordinate 81,035,927, forward strand.
ATTAAATAGTGGGAACTCCCATCACTACAGTCTCATTTCTTACTGTACAAATGATGACGTTCAAATTCTAAATCTCAATTTAGTAGCTTATGTATGGAATGAATAATTAATATGAGACTCTGTGGTACTTGCTCAAAGTCATTAATTCCAGTTATATGAGTATTGTATTCTTTTTATGACTAAAAAGAATTTCAAAGTCAAGGTCAATGCCTCATAGACACCAATTATGATTATGAGTGGAGCGAGATTCTAGCTCAAAGTATGTGGGACTGACCAATAAAATAATATGAATTTCAATTATAAAGTCTATAAGGAATAATATTACGAATATCTGTTTCACCTTGGTGATGGGTCTGATTTTTGGAAATACAATTGGTGACGATTTTGTCACGACAAGAATATGAAATTCCTTGTGGAAACATAAGGACCCCTATGAAATAAGATTGGTGACAGTTTCGTCACGACACGAATCCCCTTGTTCAAACAACTCCTATGAATTAAGATGGGTGACAGTCTTAGCACGACACGAATCCCCTTGTTCAAACAACTCCTATGAATTAAGATGAGTGACAGTCTTAGCACGACACGAATCCCCTTGTTCAAACAACTCCTATGAACTAAGATGGGTGACAGTCTTAGCACGACACGAATCCCCTTGTTCAAACAACTCCTATGAATTAAGATGAGTGACAATCTTAGCACAACACGAATCCCCTTGTTCAAACAACTCCTATGAATTAAGATGGGCGACAGTTTTATCACGACACGAATCCCCTTGTTCAAACAACTTCTACAAATTATGATGGGTAACAATCTTGTCACAACACGAATATGAATTCTCTTGTTTAAGTATAAGAACGACATGGGTGACATTCTTGTCACGACACGAATATGAATTCCCTTGGATCACATGGGTGACTGTCTTGTCACGACATGAATATGAATCCCTATGATTATACAACTACTATGAATTAAGAATGGTGACAGTCTTGTCACGACAAGAATAAAAATTCCCTATGAAAGTACAAATAATGAGAATTTTGTACATTAAGCCATGTTGGTGCACTAGATGAACTTACTCCTGAGGGTGAACCTATAAATTTTTTTTTTAATTGAGAAACAGAATTCATATAGCCGGCCCCAACATGATTAGGATAAGGCTTTGATGATGATGATGATGATGATGATATGAATCTTGAAGGGTTGTGTGATTTATTTGATTTTTATTGATATATTGATGAGAATGCATGACCAAGAATGATATAATAGAGCAATTGTAATATTTTAACTTTGTAATCATCATAGTTTATATTGTCCACTTGATTTTGAAATTTTACTCACCAGTAATACTGATTGGTGGTTCGCCTCACTACAGGTAATATATTCGTAGGGGGATCTGGGAAAGACGGAGATCAGCCTATAGAATTTGGCATATATCGCTAATTGAGAGATTGAAGCACTTCTTAGATTATTAGATGAGGCTAGCCCTATTTTGGAATACTTTCTTAGATTTATTGTCTTTTCTAGCTAAACCTATAAAGACTTGTTAAGACATCAATATTAAGATTTTAAATTTTCATCTTTGCTTGGACTTGCTCTTGGAATTTACTTAATGAATGTAATTATATTATAATCATGATAACGACTTAAGAATCTGAAGAGCTCCAGATTTTTAGGTCGTTACACTATGACATATGGAGCAGAATGTTGGCCAATTTAGAAGACGCATATATATAAAATGGATGTTGCAGAGATAAAAATGCTTAGGTGGATGTGTAGTAAAACAAATAAAGATAAAATTAAAAATAAGCGCTTTCGAGAGCATTTAGGGGTAGCTCCAATAAGAGATAAAGTAGAGAAACCCGTTTAAGATGGTTTGAGCATATTGAGCGTATGCCGGTAATGGCACAGGTGAGAAAAAGTTTGGCTATCCAAGCAGATGGCCCATCAAGAGGTAGGGGTAAGCCAAAGAAAACATTGATAAAGGTCATTAAATCAGATTTGAAGAAATTTAACTTATCTAAGGATTTAGCTCAAAATAGAACGAAATGGAGAAATAGAATTCATATAGCTGACCCCAACATAGTTAGGATAAGGCTTTGATAATGATCATGATGATGATGATAATTAAAATGTATATATATACAATCTTATAAATAATGAATGTCTTTGCACTGAATATTTGACTAGATCCCACACGTGGGATATTTCTATATGGGCGATGGGCATTTGTTGGTCTTATCATGATGGGTATTTTGTGGACCTATTTTTATTTCTACACTCCTCAAATTGATGTAGGGAAGAGTAAAGAATCAATGTGGAAAGGATATAATCATGGTGATCCCGAAGCAGTCCTTGTAGACACACAGACCAACCTAACCCATCATTGAAGGCCCATGATCTAGGCCCATCATCAAAAGCCCATGATCCAGCAAACATCATATCCCACATGTGGGAATCTTTACAGGATCGTGGTTAACCTTCTGTATAGTGGTACGTACACTTGTAATCATATCACAAAGTTCCTTATTTGCTTGTAATTGCATACATATAGGATGTAATTATAGCATGTAATTAGGCAACAATGAATATATAATGCAATGTCGATCCTCTCATTGGGATACGTCAACTATTCTCCAAATTCTCTTTCTTCTTGTTGTTTTAATCAAGGATCTTTGGATCCTTATAGCCCTTCAATGAAAATATCAGTGAATTGATCATGGGAGGAGATGTAGGGCAGACAAATGATGTTTGAGACAACGTGCTGACAAATGAAGTGACAGTCAATCTCAATATGCTTAGCACGCTCATGGTAGATGGTATTTTCACAATTCTAATGACACTGGTATTGTTTTCATAAAAAGGAGTAGGTTCGTTAAGGCACCAAACTCAAGAAGAAGATGGCGAAACCATCTAACTTTGCTACTTGCAAATGGAATAGAACAATATTCAGCCTCGACTATCAATTTGGAAACAATGCATCGTTTCTTGCTCTTCCATGAGATGAGGGATGCTCTTTGGAACATGGACCAGCCTGTTGTTGATTAACAAGTATCAAGGCAACTAGCCTAATTAGCATCAGCATATGCTTGCATTTGTAATGAGGATGTTGAAGGGTAGAATGGGCCACAATAACAAGTGCCCTTAATATACCGAAGGATGCGACAAACAGATAGAAGATGTGGTTTGTGAGGATTGCTAACAAACATACAAACTGTATGAATGACATGAGAGATATCAAGCCATGTCATAGTCAAATAAAGAAGGTCGCCTCCTAAGCGTCGAAAGAGGGTTGGATCTCCAAGCGAATGAGCATCATCTTTGCTGATTTTAATAATAAGCTAGATAGGAGTTGCAAATGTTTTGGCATTATTAAGTCAAGTTGATTGAATTAAATTATATGCATATTTGTTTTGAATAACCCGAATACCATCCTTGTTCCTAGAAACTTCTAGGCCCAGAAAGTAAGTAAAGTAGCAAAGATCCTTCATCTAAAGGGTACACATCAGATGATTTTTGAGTTTGGAGATGCCAAACATATAATCAATGGAGATTAATAGATTGGTATAGCCACATGAAGTTCTTCTAATGAACGACTAGCTTTGAGAAAAACTGGCTTTGAGGATGGTAGAGCGAAACTTATCAAGCCAAGCACGAAGAGTGTGTTTATGGCCATATAAAGACTATTTCAACTTGCAAATATCCCTTGGCACAAACTTAGCTTTTATCAACCTCTTAATCCTTCTTGTGCAAACGAACAGGAAAAACAACTTGAAATCCACCATATGTATGATCTTTTGGGGGTGATTGAACCCAGAATATGAGACTGTTAGGGCCTAGATACTAAGTCAAAATCCTCTTCCCTCAATTGGGACAATGTTTGCATTATAACAAAATAAAGAAGGTAGACGTGATGTTATGACAGACCCCATTCCATCTATGGTCAACCAAGACCGATATGCATTTGTTACATCCAAGTTTGTTGGTAGAGGTGATGGTGGCCATGGTAGAGGTAGTGGTGGTGGTGCTTAAGGTAGAGGCTACAGTGGTGGTGGTTGTGGTCGGGGTCCACCAGGTGTAGATCAGGATAAATTACAATGTACTCATTGTGGAAAGACTCGTCATACTAAAGAAACTTGTCGGGATCTAGTTGGGCGGCCTCCAAAAATCATTATTGCTTTTGTAGCTGAACCTTCGAGTAAACAAATTAATGCTAGAGAGAGCCTATAGAACATAAAGGGGTAGTTAAATGTTAATGATCAAATCTAAACATCAAAACTAGAGTTGCTAGCATCAAGCTAGCATTTACAAGCATTAGAGGGCATGTTTCCATCATATTCAGTAGCCATGGCATCTTATTCAACTAGCGGTGCAGCACACGTTTTTCTTCATCCACATCATCTACTCCATCGTGGGTTATCGATTCAAGTACAACTATTCATATAACAGGAATGCGCTCTGAGTTCACCTCATACACATCTTCTCCATCTCTTAGGTCTATTAGAGTTTCCAATGGTAATCATACTAAAATACTTGATGAAGGAACAATTGATATAAACCATACCTTATCCCTCAAATCTGTCTTACATGTCCCTCAATTCTCAAGTAATTTACTTTTAGTTGGTTCCATTGCAAAGTCACATAACTACAATATTACATTTTATCCTTCCCATTGTGTCTTTTAAGATGTGGAGATAGGGAAGACGATTGGTGGTGGCCATGAGCATGGTGGTTTATATTACTTAGAAGCACCTCAAAGAAGCATAGTTGCATTAGAGGCTTCAACACTGCAGATGCCACTTTGAAGTGGCATCATCATCTTAGTCATGCACCAGATAGGAGTATAAAGTACGTTTATCCTCATTTGAGTATTAGTGATGATGTAGTAGTAGAAATAAATTGCAAAACATTGCATTAGCAAAAAGTTGTAGAAACTCTTACCTAATCAGTAATAATAATTAAAGCAGTGCTCCTTTTTCTTTGATTCATAGTAATGTGTGGTGTGCTCCTATTGTTTCCATCAAAGGTTATTGATATTTCATTTTCTTTATTGATGATGCTACTAGGTGTACAGACTTAGGTGTATTTGTTGAAATCTCGCAATGAAGTGTTTTGTGTGTTTGAAACCTTCCATAAAATGGTAACCACAAAGTTCAATACCAAAATTCGAACATTTCAGTCTGACAATGGAGGGGAATATATGAAACATGAATTCCAATTATATCTAGTTTAGAACGGGATTGAATCACAAACTTCTTGTATGTACATGCCCGAACAAAATAGGGTTGCGGAACGCAAGAATAGTCATTTGTCAGAAGTAACCTAGGCATTACTCTTGGAAAAGATTGGGCCCAAAAAATATTGGTATGAGGGGGTTCTTACTACGTGTTTCCTAATCAATCATATACCTTCACGTATTTGTCCATTACAAGTTCTTTATCCAAGTGGTCCATTGTTTACTATTCCTCCAAAAATATTTCGGTGTGTATGCTTCATTCATATTCCAATGCACTAATAGGAAGTTAGATCCAAGAGCAAATAAGGGTATATTTATGGGTTATTCTTGTACTCAAAAGGGTTACAAATATTATGTTCCAAATAAAGGGGGGAAGTTCTTTGTTACCATGGATGTCACTTTCTTCGAGGATGTACCCTTCTACTCATCAAAGGAAAAGGAATATAGGAGCCTAATAAACTGGGGGAGTTAATCTTGTGCAGGATGTTTCATGTCCATCTTATCCTACTTCTTTCAATCCTAACCCACTTTGTAGTGAGAGCATACAATTGCAAAACAACCAAAAGTTTCTCAGCTGTTGCTGAATTTGGTGAGAGTTATCTTGTCTATTGCAATGAATTTTCAATGGTTGTTAATTCCAACTAGATGTCAAGAATGCATTCTTGCATGGTGATCTACAAGAAGAAGTTTACATCAAGTTACATCACGGTTTTGTTCATGAGGGCCAAGCCAATGGAGTATGCTGCCTTAAAAAACACTTTATGGTTTGAAACAATCTCTGCAGGCTCGGTTTGATAGATTTAGTCAGGCAAAGTTAAGAGCTGGCTACAAGAGGTGCCAATAAGATCATACCTTGTTTGTGAAAAAGAGTGGTGAAACTATTAATGTTCTTATTGTCTATGGGGATAATATTGTGTTGACAAGTCATCATCATCATCATCATCAAAGCCTTATCCCAACCATGTTGGGGTCGACTACATGAATTTTTATTTCTCCATTCCGTTCTATTTTGAGCTAAATCTTTCGATAAATGCAACTTCTTCAAATCTGAATTAATGACTTCCATCCATGTTTTCTTCGGCCTACCCCTACCTCTTGATGGACCCTCCACCTGTATATCCAAACTTTTTCTCACCAGTGCCATTACTGACCTACGCTCAACATGCCCAAACCATCTTAAACGAGTTTCTCTAATCTTATCTCCTATTGGTGCTATCCCTAAATGTTCTCGAAAGCGCTCATTTCTAATTTTATCTTTCCTAGTTTTACCACACATCCACCTAAGCATTCTCATTTCCGCTACATCCATCTTATGAATATGTGTCTTCTTAATTTACCAACATTCTGCTCCATATGTCATAGCTGGTCTAACTACTGTCCTGTAAAATTTTTCCTTCAATTTTGTTGGCATTTGTCTATCACAAAGTACTCCCGAAGCTAGTCTCCACTTCAGCCATCCAGCTCTTATCCTATGCTCCACATCTTCGTCAATCTCCCCATCCTTACTAATCATCGAGCCTAGGTACCGAAAAGAATCTTTACGTGGTATCTCATGGGTTTCAATTTTGACAGTGGTTTCAACACTTTGTATATGTCCACTAAAATTGCAATCCATATATTCTGTCTTTGTACAACTTATTTTAAAGCCTCTAGATTCTAATGCCCTCCGCCATCTCTTAAGCTTTGCATTTACACCGTCTCTTGATTCATCCACCAATACTATATCATCTACGAACAACATACACCATGGTACTTCTTCTTGAATATGCACAGTTAACTCATCCATAATTAATGCAAAGAGATAAGGGCTTAAGGATGATCCCTGATGTAAGCCTACAGTCACGGGAAATCCACCCGTTTCTCCACATGTGGTTTTCACATTTGTTATTACACCTTCGTACATATCCTTTAAAATTTCAATGTAACCTCTTGGGACATTCCTTTTCTTTAAGACCCACCAAATTAAATTCTTCGGTACCCTATCATAGGCTTTTTCCAAATCGATAAAAACCATATGTAGATTTTTCCTCTTTGCTCGGTATTTTTCCATTAATTGCCTAAGTGAAAAGATAGCTTCCATAGTTGATCTCCCTAGCATAAAACCAAATTGATTTTCCGAAATCTTAGTCTTTTTTCTCAGTCTTTGCTCTATTATTCTCTCCCATAACTTCATAGTGTGACTCATAAGTTTAATCCCTCGATAGTTGGTACAATTTTGTATATCTCCTTTATTCTTATATATAGGTACTACAATGTTTCTTCTCCATTCATCCGGCATTTTCTTTGTCACAAGTATCTTATTGAATAGTCTACATAACCAACTTACTCCAACCTCTCCTAAGCATTTCCATACCTCTATCGGAATACCATCTGGGCCTGTTGCCTTTCCTGTCTTCATTCGCTTCAATGCTTCCTTCACTTCCACCCCTCTAATTCTACGGAGAAAAGTATACTCTTGTAATGAAGTATCCTCCTCCACTCTTGTATCGCCCCAAATATTCTTCATTTAAAAGTTTACTAAAATATTCTTTCCACCTTTTTATAATATCGTTGTCATTCACCAAAATATTTTCCTCATTGTCCTTGATACATTTGACATGATCTAAGTCCCTACTTTTCTTTTCTCTTATTTTTGCAAGCTTAAAAATATCCTTTTCTCCTTCTCTTGTTCCCAACCTATTATAGAGGTCATCGTATACTTTGAACTTTGCACTACTTACTACTTTCTTAGCTTCTTTCTTTGCCTTCTTATCCAACTCAAAATTTTCTATACTCTTAGTCCCCTGCCAAACTTTGTAGTAATATTTTTTTTGTCGAAAAACTTCCTAAACCTCCATACTCCACCACCATGTTTCTTTATTAATATGTCTCTTCCCTTTTGATTCTCCAAGTACCTCATTTGCAACATTCCTAATGCAATTAGCCATTTGATTCCACATTACTGTAGTTTCTCCTTCAATATTCCATTCTCCTTTCTCAATCATTTTGTCCTAATATTGTGTTGACAAGTAACAGTGAAAAAGAGATACAAGAACTGCATTAATATTTGAGCATAAAGTTTCATATTAAGGATCTCGGTGAGCTAAAATACTTTCTTCACATAGAAGTGGCCAGGTCCAAGAATGATATTTTCATATGTGAGAGAAAATACACTCTAAATCTGTTGGATGAAAATGGGATGATGGGTGCCAAACCAATTAAGACACCTATGGAACAAAATCATGGGTTATGCTTAGATAGTGGAACACTCTTGGATGATCTAGTACAGTATAAGAGATTAGTTGGAAGGCAGATATATCTCACCATCACTCGACTGGATATTGGGTTTGTTATTAGTGTCATGAGTCAATTCATGCATGCACCTCATACGAAGCATCTAAAAGCAATTTATCAAATATTGAAGTACCTCAAAAGGCTCTAGGCCAAGGCATAATGCACTCTAAGCATGGAAATGTTGACATTGATATAAATGAGGTCTTCACTGATGCAGATTGGGCAAGATCTAAAACAAATTGGAGATCAACCACTAGGTACTGTGCGTTAGTTGGTGGAAATTTGGATTCATTTTGAAGTAGGAAATAGGCTATTGTTGCACTATCAAGTTCTGAAGTAGAGTATCGTGCAATGGCCCATGGAACGTGCAAACTCTTGTGTTTGAGGACATTGATGCAAGAATTAGGCTAAGTGCAACAAACCAATGCTTCTCCATTGTGATAATAATTTTACTCACCATATTGCCACAAATCCAATTTATCATGAGAGGGCAAAAAATATCAAAGTCGATTGTCATTTTGTTCATGAAAAGGTAGCAAGGAAAGAAGCAATGTTGAAGCCTATACACACCACATCACAACTAGCCGCCTTCCTAACAAAAGCAGTCACAAAGAATCAGTTGGTTAACATTTTTTTTTCAAACTTGGACTCAAAGATATTTTACTCACCAGCTTTGGGGGGAGTATAAAAAAATAAAATAATTTAGTTGGGACTACTAAGTAATTATAAGGAACATCAGGGGCTTCCTTTTAATTTTGATTATTTCACTTCTAGAAAATAGAGTGGTCATCTAGTTCTACGGATACAACCACATATTCATTCCTTTCTTCTTTTTCTTCTCCTTTCTTATTCTTCTTCTGCTTTCTTCTTTCTTTCTTTCTTCTACTGCTTTACTAAACCCCATTCATAAAACAACTAGTTCTACCTAACCCCTTTCATAAAACAACTAGTTCTAGCTCTACCCAATGCCCATCACAGAGTTTCCATTCACAAACCGTTTGACGTAGTTATACCATGCCCAAGAAATCAACTGGCCCCACACATAGACCTAGGGGCCAATCCAATCCACAAAGTTCAATCCAAAGGCCTAATTGATGAAGAGCTACTATGGCAATTTCTATTTTATCCTTCTTCTAATTCATATTTCCTGTTTAATTAGGATTAGGCAATTTCCTAGTTTATTTAAAATGTCTTGTTTGCTAAGAAATAGCTCAACTTCTTTCTATATAGTGGAGTCCACATTGTAGTTGATTATGATATTCCAGTTAATGAAAGAACCGAATTTTTCTTCAATTATGGAGTGTTCCTTGACCTTTAGTGTCCCTTAGGGAAGGAATCCATCTTTGGATTCGATCAATCCCATCGGAGATTGGTCTGATTTTTTATTGAAGATCTGTGGCTGCGCCATTGTTCATAAAGAGGCACTATTGCAAATGTATCTATAGATCTGAAAATTGAAATCATTTTGCATATCAGTCAAGAGGTTGGACCAAATTGTATCAAGAATCGTATCGAAGTTAAAGAAGCATTTATAGAAGAAAAATATTTAAAAAAAAAAAGAATTAAATGAAAGGACTGTAAGCTGAAACCCATACATACAATCTAACTCTCCACCCATATGTATAATCCTTATTTATCTGTAACAACCCCAACCCCACTATAAGATGAAACCCATACATAAAATCTAACTCTCCACCCATATGTATATTCCTTATTTATCTTTAACAAAACACCAACCCCCCCCCCCCCCCCCCCCCCCCCAACCGAACTCAAAATGTTTAAGATATCATTAATCACCAAATAATCGCTTAGAAAGAGAACACAAACTACAAAAATAAAATTAAAAAACTACAAATATTTGCCATTCGACTATTACTATTTCCTTCCAAACAAATCACAAATCACTTGAATCATAAGATTCACCCATAAATGAGATTTGTTGCATAGATACGAATTGTCTTCCTTAGAATTCAACACACAAAACATTGGATTTGGGGTACAAATCATAGAATTTTAACAAAAAAAGGATATACCAAAACTCAAAAATGATGATGATTGGACAATGTTAACCCTTCAACAAGTTTTTTTTATCAGTAATAACGATTTCTTTAAAGAACAAACAGATTTAAAAAAAGAACAAAAAACAAAGCACCAATCTGAAAAATTGGACTGCATTATCAAAGCATTATACAACTGAAAACAAAAAATTTATGCAGGAAATACAATGAGAGAAGTTTTGTACGTCACTAGTTTAGCTAAAGAGTACGCTAAACGGCTAGAGCATTAGCTGACCGCCCTACATGCCTAAAAAACCATGAGAACCAAAGACGCCAAGACCTTGATCTTGTTAAAGAAGAAAATAAACCTCTCCATGGGGCCAAAGAAGAAGAGGATATCCAAGTCTCCACCACAAGATCTCATGAAAGTGAGACGTAAAGAAAAGAAGAGCTTCTAAAATGTCCAAGAATAAACATTCCACAAACCGCCACCCCACCCCCCCCGGGTTCCCACCTCCCATAACAACAATCATCTCGGCTAGCTCTAGCTGCACCATCCACATTAAATTTCAAACACCAATTGGCAGAGACAATCAAATCACAACCTTCTTTGACTTACAAGACCCACAAAACATAGAAGCTTCCCAACCATGCAGAATACTGTTGACACTAAAACTTTCAAACTCCTCTTAATTGATGCCCACTTGGCAATCATCAAAGTAACAAAAAAAGGGGTTAGGCCTTCAACTAGCATATACAGTCCCCTAAAAAATTTATCATTCCTCTCCTTCCACAACAATCAAAAAATAGTGAAAAGAATGAGCTTCCAGATAGTAGCTACACGCCCAAAAAGAGGAGATGAACTCCGCTCATTAACCAAGCTAGTCAAAGACACTGGGAAACACCACAACACATTAGAAACTCACACTGCAGGAGAATGTGATCCACTGATTCCTCAAACTTTCTGCAAAGCACAATCAAATCAGAAAAAGCTTCTGAAAGCACAACTCTCCTCCAAAGGTAACTGCCATCAATACCTTACCAAACACAACAAGCCAACAGAAAGCGCTACCTTGTGGCAAGAGAGGGAGAAGGGGAATGAGGAACCCAACCAGACCCTAGCTCTAGTTGGTTTTGCCAAAGGAAACTCAATCAACGGGTAATAGAAAGTTTTCAAGGAAAACGCCCCTAAGGGCCCGTTTGTTAATTTCCCCTCATTGTAAAGTTAAAGTCATCTTTCATTTCACCATATAACAACTCAAAAAAATCAAATCAAAATACCACATTTCAAAAAAATTCTTTTACCTTTTTATATAAAAAAGTCAAAAAGTTACTTTTTCATCCCACTAACAAACAAAAAATATCTAATTTCAACACAAAAAGTCAAAAAGTTACATTCTCTTTCCACTAAAAAACAAAATCTAATCATTGGATTGATTTAAACCCTCTTATTTTTTTATCTTTTAAAATTACCATTTACTTCACTTCACTCTACCAGTTAAATTAACAAACGGGCCCTAAGGGCCTGTTTGGATATGTGGTGTAGTAAGTTGTGGTGAGGTGAAGCCTCAAATCAAGAAAAAATAAAATATGATGGGATCTAATGATAAACACTGAAAAACAAGAAGAATTGCAGAGATCTTGAAAATGAATTGCTTGCTTAGAAGTTCCCCTTGCAAGCCCTTAAATATACAGCGATTCCTATAATTGAGCTAATTTACAACTGTGCTGAAAATACAAATAGAAACTACAGCAATTAGAATCACCCTATACATGGTAATGTACAGCAGTCTACAGATTATAAGACAGATTTCCTAATCTGTAATTATCATACCAAACGGGCCAGCCCAATGGGCCGACCCAACAGGCCAGCCCTGTTAAACAGGCTCAAGGCCCAAAGCCCATCAGTGGTCAATGCTATCAAAGCCCATCAGTGGTCAATGCTATTGATTGGAATTGATTTGGGACAATATTGAGACAGCTATACCATTAGTGGTCAATGCTATTGATTGGAATTGATTTGGGACAATATTGAGACAGCTGTAGTTTTCCTTACGCTTTCCTTACTTAGAATAACAATTGTTGTAATTAGTTGTTTTCTTAACTTAGATTAGTGATTGATATAATTAGATTGTTTTTCCTTTCTTAGAGCCTTGATTAAAGGCATGTAAATACCTATATATTGATGGATGATCTCCATAGTAAGACACAAAAATTATTGCATTCTCAAGAGTATATTCAAACTCTTTTTGTGATCGTAATTTGTCATAGTATCAGAGCAAGGATCAAGGTAGTCTTGATCTTAGACATCTTCCAAAGCCTTAAGGGAATAGGGATAGCGAGAATAAGTCTCTCTCGTGCAACAAATAGATTCAGGATCTATTTTCAAGAAGTTTCCAGCAACACAGTGCCAGCGATACCTTCTTCCTGCGTCAAAGATATTCTGTTAGTGGCCCACTGTTGATCGATCAGATCAATTTCAGAAATCACGCACTTATGGTTGCCTCATATTTCTAAGGATATTAGTGATTTTTCAAGAATTTTTCAGAGACTCAAGGTTGGTATTTTACTCATTCTCAAGATTTACTAGAAATTTATATTGTTTTCATCAGGACCGTCCAGAATATTGGATACTTAGTAGAATCAGTTGAAACTTGATTCAGTAGAAGCCAGAATAGAGGGATATCATAGATCTGTTGTCTGATCTGGGGCCAGATCCTTAAGTGGGGCCCACGTAGTGGAACAACAGCCACTGTCCAGTTCGTCTGGACTGTTTTTTTAACAGTTTTTTTTGCTGTTTTATGTTTTCTCTCTCTCTGCTTGGTTGGATTCTGGTTCCTACACACAGGGAAGACATCCTACATAGTCTCTTTTGTTTGTGGCTCGTTCTTTTTCTCTTTAGAACGATTTGATTCCAATTTCGGTTGCGATGGAAAAATCTGAGGTCACGTTGATTAAATATACGGGAAAGAATTACCCTGCCTGGTCTTTCCAATTTCAAACATACCTTGAAGCCAAGGAATTGTGGGGATTTGTTTCTGGCACAGAACCTAAACCCACTGAGGATGAGAAAAAGATCTCTTCTTGGCATACTAAAGATGCCAAAATCAAATCCTGGATTCTGAGATCCGTTGAGCCCCATCTGATAATGAATCTCAAGCCTTACTCTACTTCTAACGCCATGTGGGGCTATTTAAAGAAAGTATATCATCAAGATAACTCTGCACGTCAATTCCATCTTGAATGTGCAATTGCTGAATATACACAAGGGACTTTGTCAGTACAAGATTATTATTCTGGATTCCGTACACCGTGGTCGGAATACGATAGTATTAAGTATGCGGATGTAGCTGACAATGTGTTGACAGTAATCCAAGACCTTTAGGCTTCTAGTCAGCGAGATCAATTTTTGATGAAACTGCGTAATGAATATGACAGTGTCCGCTCTGCCCTAATGAATCGAACGCCCTTACCTTCATTGGATGTCTGCTTGAATGAACTCTTACGAGAGGAACAACGCCTTACGACCTCGGCTCATATTGCTCAGCAAAAGACTGCAACCTATTCAATCGCGTTCTCGGCCAATAAAACTTCTCAGCCGCCTTGTTTTTCCTTTCTTAGAGCCTTGATTAAAGGCATGTAAATACCTATATATTGATGGATGATCTCCATAGTAAGACACAAAAATTATTGCATTCTCAAGAGTATATTCAAACTCTTTTTGTGATCGTGAATTTGTCAAGCCCAATGGGTCATCCAGTTGACCTAGTCTTTTTACAACCCTCCTCAAGCTCATGGTGCGGTAACAGCAGGAGATTGTTCAAGGAAGACGAGAAACGAGCAAAGGTCTGAGCTTTGGTAAAGAGATCAGTAGTATTGTCAACTGAACTGACGGAGTGGAGTGACAAAGTACCTGATTTATAGTGCTGGCGAACAAGATGGCAATCAATTTCAATATGCTTAGTTCGTTCACGAAAAACTTCATTTTGAGTGATCCTAACAGCACTCTGATTGTCACAATATAATGATGTAGGAGCTTGAAGATGAACACCTAGGTCATGCAGTAACCACCGAAGCCAGACAATTTCAGAGGTAGTATCTGCAAGAGCACGATATTCGGCTTCAGCAGAGGACTTGGAGACGGATGTCTGCTTCTTGCTTCTCCAGGAGACCAAGGAATGACCCAAGAACAGGCAATAACCAGTGGTTGAACACCTATCATCCACATCCCCTGCCCAATCAGAATCAAAAAAGGCTCGAAGATGAAGCGGACTATTGGAAGAGAGAAGCAAGGCATATGATTGAGTATCTTGTAAATAACGAAGAATCCGCAAGACAGCACTCCAATGAACCGAGGTGGGCTGAGCCATAAACTGACTCACAATGTGGACAGCATAAGCAATGTCAGGTCTAGTAATAGTCAGATAAACAAGACTCCCAACAACTTCCGGGTAGCGAGTAGGATGATCTAAAGGCACGCCATCGTTATTGCGCAGCCGTGCATTGATTTCCAAGGGAGTAGAAATTGGAGCTAGATTTGTAAGGCCCGCACGCTGGATGATGTCAGAGCAGTACTTCATTTGAGAGAGGATGTACCCCCGTTTGGAATATCCCACTTCAAGCCCAAGAAAGTAGCGAAGATGACCGAGATCTTTCATCTCAAATTGGCTCTGAGGGAACAGTTTGAGCTCAGAAATACCTGAATGATCACTTCCAGTAATGATCATATCATCCATATATAGCAATGGAGATCGATGTAATAGTAGATCCCTAATGTGTTCATACTCAAGGCGAAGAGCCATAAGAAACTGAACTAGTCGAGTTTCCTACCGATATTTGTCAAATGTAGTTGAGTCGGCAGAGCAGGTAAACTGGGGTTTCCATTAGAGCTAATTGATCCCATAATGCAGTCATCTTGACATAAAATTCATGAATAGACTGAGAGCCTTATTCTGCAGTTTTAATTTCCCATTCAAGTTGATAACGGCGGGCAAAATTGGATTGAACATGTAACCGAGCCAAATAATCCCAGGTACCCTTAGGATGAGAAAATTTAGACAATTGATGTCCAATGGAAGGAGTGACTGAATTTGCAGTCCAAGAGTTAATTTTACCCACAGATGCTTCCCAATCCTCATAAGTAGGATCCTTGGTGTCAAGTCCTGGCTTCTTTTCTATCACAAATTTCCAAAGTTTCTGCCCCTTCAAAAAATTCATCATGAGATAGGACCAGTAAGCATAATTGGTCCCATCAAGAATAACACTAATGCCAGTCACCTTCTCAGCCATTACAGACGACAGCAGAAGATGAAGTTGCGAGAGACAATAAATGGGCTCTGGGCGTCCCCATTGACAGAGTGTAGAATGGCCTTTGGACCACCAAAACTCAATTAGTTCACAAATCAGCTTTCAGAAAACAAAGACTAACCAATTTTCGCACCCAACAAGCCTTGGGCAAGTCTGATCCAACGGCGGATTTCAAAACTGGACGGTCTTGATGAAAACAGTCCGGCAAAAAATACTGAACAGAGATGGCGAAAAAACAGTACCTTAATGCAGCCCAAAAATTTTGAAAAAATTACAGAATATCTCCAATAAGTGATCGACCACCTTGAGCTGGTGCGCCCCCTCTCTGATCAAGTGTGGACCCCACCACTATTGCCCAGCCTATGTCTGGAGGCGTTCAAACCAACATCCAATCTTCCCTCTTTCTCACAACAGGGGCTCTGATACCATGATAAACACTGAAAAACAAGAAGAATTGCAGAGATCTTGAAAATGAATTGCTTGCTTAGAAGTTCCCCTTGCAAGCCCTTAAATATACAGCGATTCCTATAATTGAGCTAATTTACAACTGTGCTGAAAATACAAATGGAAACTACAGCAATTAGAATCACCCTATACATAGTAATGTACAGCAGTCTACAGATCATAAGATAGATTTCCTGATCTGTAATTATTATACCAAACGGGTCGGCCCAGGCCGGCACAATGGGTCATCCAGTTGACCCAGTCTTTTTACATCTAATCATAATGTGATGGCTTTTTTTTAGTGGCTTCATAAGGAATCTTTTTTACTTTATTTTAAAAAGTAGATGATTATTTTGTCATGTAGTGGCTTGAAAATGTTTTCTTTTTATGATTTTTTGACATTTTTTAAAAAGAAGGGAAATTTTTAAATTTTCGTGCTTTTGATTTGACCCCTAACCCCATCTTTTCATGTCTCTTAAATGGAGGCACTACTTCACTATACTCTAGTATGCAGATATCAGCCTCTTCCCTACACAAGAAAACATTAGGAATCAAACTCAATAATGACTCTAACTCTACGCCTCTCACTGATGCAAAACAGGAGAAAAGGACACCTCCTACAACAACAAATTCTTCTCCACCACAAAACAATCTTTGACCGCAGACTCTTTATTAAAAACCACCGTAAATAACCTAGAAAGCAATAAAAACAAAGGATCCAGCCCCCAACCAATCTTCCCTAACCTTCCCCCAGCCCACTTGAAGTGCATGTTATGTTTACACACGGCATATGTGACTAAACTTTAAGTGCTCATCCAATCAGCCCTGTTGTGTAGCACCATAGCTCAAATACATAGATAGCTAATCTTAAAGCTTCAGTTGGTTTGATATTATGCTAGTTATGCATTCACAGTTCACATATTTTGTTTCTCTGCTTATAAAATAGCATTACTTTGTCAGAGGAAAAATAAATTGGAGTTGCTAGGTGTGTTTGTAGAGTTTTCCTGACACTAGAAAATGTAATAAAATTAACACCATCACATTACAATCATTGCCTAAGATCTGCATTCTGAGCAAAAGGGGGCAATAATTGTAGATATCAACAAATTAATATGTGACTAAACCATAGTTGTCAATTCCGTTCCGGTTTAACCCTATAGTGGAACGTTTCGGCATTCCAGTTAATTCCGGTATTCCGTTCCGGAAAAGACATGCTTGAAAAATGAAATATATATATATAAAAGAATACCTAAGTTTGAACAAATAGTTGAATGCTAAAATGATACTAAAAATGCATACTTACATAACTTAAATTAAACTACACTCTCCAATTGAACATTTTCTAGTTTTTACCACATATAAATGGAACTATGAAACCTTGGCCGGAATGAGGAGGAATTGGAACTGGAATTGGGACCAAAATGACCAGAATGGGCCAGAATTGTGACTGAAAACTTTTAGGATGGCATTCCATTCCGCCCAAGGCCAATTCCAGAACCAATTCCGGCCGGAACGGAATGGAATTGACAACTGTAAACATGTTACTCTTTCTAATTTTGAATTTTCAAACTTTTCTATCAAGTAACAATTCAGGGTATAAGCCTTGACAAGCCAGACAAAATAAACTAATGCTGGCGCAAATGTAATAGGACAGGCCAACACATCAGGTTTTAGCAGCTCACATGACTTGAGCTGATTTAGATATGACTAAAAGAAAATGTGCAGGCCAGGCTTGATCAGAACACTAGAGGATTTGGCTTGATTATGAGATTTATTAATAAAATGAAATAAAATTTTTTGGTTTGTACTGTGTAGCCTATGTTGATGGTTTCAATGATTTAACTATAGACTGATTTGTAAAAAAATGAAGGATAAGAGAAACAACAAAACAACGTTGAAACCAGGTAGCAACACTCTATGAATGGGTTGCAACAAAACCACTATAGCTAATTGGGTTGGTTAGGTTTTTTGTCATTCTAAACATTGGATACAGATCAGATTTTAGCTTAGGTTTATAGCACCCACAATCCAACACGACCAAAAACTGCATTCCTGAAAACAGATGCATGTAGGATTCAAGATTGTGACAGCCTGACCCATTTGCACCCCTACACATGCATTTCAAAATCTAAACTTAACAACAAAAGTACCTGTATAAAGGTTGCCAGTTCCCCAACTCTGCCATGTTTTTCCCCATTGCAATCTCTCTCAGCGCCAATGGGAGCATCTCAATCTCTTCCCATTTCATCCATTGAGGAAAACCCAACTCTTCAACTCCATAAACTTGAGCAAATTCATAATGCATTGAAATGAGATCCTCCATCATTAGTCGTCCAAGTCTGGCTGTTGCTTCTGTCACATAAATCTTCACAAAAGACCAAAATCAACTTATTTGACAAATTCCCCATAGTACAATACATATCATAAATGGTCTTTCAAACTTATCTAACCAAAGTTTGGAGTTCGAGCAACAAATGAACAAAAATCCAATCAATTCCAACCACTTCAACAATTAAGTCATCCAAATCCCTAACAATTAAACAGGGTTTCACAAAAAACAGCCAAAACTTATACTAACAAATGCTAGAGTAAGCAAAATCAACCATTCCAACCAGCCGACCCATCTGGACTTTCAAAATAAATAGAAGTGAAGCCCTTTTAAAAGAGTTGGAAAATTCATAGTTTTAATAGGGCACAACTGGCATTGAACATCACAGTTGAGCCATACTTTTAGTTAAGTAACAAAAAAAAATCCAGAAAGCTCCCATTGAAGTAATAAATCACTGTCCAAGTAAATTTAACCAACTGGTCCACCAAAATTTCAAGGTTTAATGATGCACATCAAGACCTCCAGCATAAGCTATTTAGTAAATTCAACCAATCAGCTCATCCAAACTACTTTTACAGGGAGAGAAAATAGAGAAACATGAGCATTTATTGAAAAGAGAAGGAAAAAAGAGTTGTACAATTTACATGAAAAGAGTGCATCTAATGCCCACGGCAATGTGAGACTCACTATACCCACAACAGTTGCACTTTCAAAGAGAGGGGAAAATATACTAGACTTCTAGTTATCTGTTCCGCTGAGAATTAGGGCAGCTTGAAATCATAAGTGCTATAAAGTGCGATACTATTTTCTTTGACAAATCCACCCAAATCAATATCAGCGACCACAATTATATAATATTGATGCAGGCCCTAGGTTTAGGGCTTGCGTAGGGGTGCCAAAGCACATGTCCAAAGACACTTCGAATCGTCAAAAGACTTCCACACTTGAGGACGCACCTCTCAGGGATAAAACCCAATTCTGTTAATCAATTCAAGTCTGAGAATCTCTTCTCTACAATGCCATATATACAATAAAAGTAAACATAATGCCTAAGCAAAGCCTAATCTATTAATAGAAGCTTCCCTAATAACAATATAATTAGAGATCTACTAATAAAGATAATATAATCCTAATCTAACTTAAGGAGGGACCACTTGTAGGGCCTAGCCTGCACATCCTCCCCGGGTTAAAAGAAGAGTTAGTCCTCGAACTCGAGTCTGCTTCGGATGGCCTCTGTAAATGTGGTGAACATAAAGGACTTCCTTTGTTGCAATGGCCTGAAAACTCTTCTTTGGTAGCGTAGGCTTTTCAAGATGGGAGTGTGACTTACTTTTCATCATGCAAGAATGTATGCGTTAGCGCGCATTCCATGGGTCCCATTTTTGTCATACATCCATGACCGCTCCAATAAAATATCACTACTATCCATAGGTAACACATCACACCAAGTTGTATCGTTGTAAGTTTCACCAATAGCAAAAGTAACTTTGCAAGTACGTCGAACATGCGCTTGATCACCAGTCATCAACCAGTAAACAAAATAAGGGCGGTTGTGCTTGTAAACTTTCAACTTGAGGCAATCAAACAAGAGCTTGAGAAATGAGATTTTCACAACTTCCCCATCAATAATAACTGTGCAATTTTGTCCATGAACTGTACCCGCAGAACGGAAGATATTTTTTCTCAACCATTTATCCTCAACAGTTGGTGGAGCTTCTTTGATGATGATAAAAGCTTCACCTATGGTATCTGCATATGTTTCAGCAATTTCCTCATTTTCAATACCATTGGGATCAGGGTCAATACCCTTAGGATCATCAGGGATATCATCACCCTCAATCTCAATCAGATGTATGTGCTTTGGGCATTCTGCTGCGCGATATCTGGATTGTTGACAATGAAAACAAATCATCCTATTTTGACCTCCAATCCTTTCAAAAATCTGTCTTGACGAACCATTGGGTTTAGCATCTTGCAAAGATGAATTCTTTGGTGGAATTCATTTGGATTTTTGTGCTTGATGATTTGCAATTTCCTTAACTTTGACAGCATGTTGGATGAGTTAATCAACAGTATCAAAATGTTGGAGGGCGAGGATATGCTGAATGTCTATTCTCAATCCATTGAAAAATCTATCAATAACTACATCATCATTTTCATTCAAACCATAAGGAGCTTACAGATTTAGAAATTCCTCAGAATAATTAACAACTGTCTTGTTTCAAGCTTTGAAAGCTTGAACGTAAATCTCTTGCATAGTTGATAGGAAGGAATTTTTACTTCAAAATATTCATCTCAATCCATATTTCAACAAGGTCTATGTTTTGATTCCTCCTTTTTCATTGCATTTCAGCCCATCAAGTTGCAGCATAATTATGGAATGTAGTGGCAATCAGTGTGACTTTATGGTGCCTAATCATTGGTTTGTGTACAAAAATATTCTCCACACACGCTAACCAATCCATGAATTTAGCAAGCTGCAATTTTCCATCATATTCGGGAATCACGAGTTTAATCCCTAAACTTCGGCCAGGATTATTAACTAATGGATCTCATTGATTCCGAATATTTGTACCATCATCACAATTGTGACTCACACACTGATTAGTTTCTAAAGTTGTCACCCTAATTTTTAATTATTGCAGGGTGGTTTGCATGCTATCAACTTTTGTAGATAATTCTCTAATGACACCAACAAAATCTTCAATTGAAGCAAATGAAGATTCCACCTCAACTTGCTTCTTAGGAGGCATTTTTTTTATTACAAATTTGAAAATCTGACTAACCTGATATGTAGATCCACCTATATCAAACACACTGGCGAAGACGGATCAAACATCTATCATTGTATTAACCTGATATTGCAAAAAACAAGTTTCAGCCCTTAATTTGGTCAACTCTAACTAGGTCCAGCAAAGACCAGTTGAGAGAGTTGCTTCTACAAGATGCTGCTAGGTTTTATTTCGCTGGATCAGACCTGACCTAAAGTTGACACAAATCAAGCCTACTATGAGGAACAGGTATGAAGCCTGTTATGCACTGTAGTTTCTATGCAGACCGAATCAGATCCAACTCAACCCAGTTACTGGTGAAGTGCCTCTCTTCCTCCTGCAGACTTTGTTCCAAAAAAGAAACAAAGACTCTCGACTCTTTCTGTTTCTCTTTTGCAAAGAGATGAAAAGGTCGGACCGGCTCTAATACCAAACTGATGCAGGCCCTAAGGTTAGGACTTATGTAGGGGTGCCGAAGCACGTATCCAAAGACACTTCGAATCGTCAAAAGACGTCCACACTCGAGGACGCACCTCTCAGGGATAAAATCCAATTCTATTAATCAATTCAAGTCTGAGAATCTCTTCTCTGCAATGCCATATATATAATAAAAGTAAACTTAATGCCTAAGCAAAGCCTAATCTATTAATAGAAGCTTCCCTAATAACAATATAATTAGAAATCTACTAATAAAGATAATATAATCCTAATCTAACTTGAAGAGGGACCACTAGTGGGGCCTAAACTGCATCAATAATGAAGCCGATTGATTCAAATCAAAAATCAGGTTCAATTTCTTGAATTGATTTTGACTGTTATTTACTTTGACTCCTCCCAACCCCATCTCTCTCCCACATAACCTTTTCCCATGTTTACTAGTAATCAACACTCTCGCAGGTAATGTTTTCCCATTTTATTAGTAATTAACACCTAACCCCATCTCTCTCCCACAAACCTGATGGTTCTCCTTGCTCTCATCTCCTCATTAAATTGCAATTACTGTCCCTGACTCCTCCTTTCCTTTTCCTCCTTTCATTGGAATGGCTCTCTTCTTCACAGAACGTTGTGATGCAGGACCTAAGAGATGATGAACGAGGGCAAATAGAGTTCAAATACCCAAATAACATGCACACTAATTAATGTAAAGTTGGCACTAGCACATGATCATAATTAAAATTTAGCATGGGTTATTCGTTTTGATCTATCATATAAATCGATCCCGCAAGTGGCTTTCCCAAGGTGGGGAGATAGATCTTTAGGAACTAGAATTTCCAACCACTCTAGGGATTCAAGTTCAATCAATTTTCAGATTTCAAAATAAAGATTCAGAAATGAATGGACTATATTAATAGGGTTTTCTTCCAATATGTGGTGATCTTGGGCCCAGATCTAGGGTTCAGATATGGGTGAAACTCAGATCTAGTGGCTGTTTGGCCTATATCTTATTGGATTTCAGATCTGATTACAGGTTCTATAATAGCCAAACTTCAGATCTAGGGCTGTTGGGAAGGTTTTCCTTTGTTTGGCCAATATTGGGTCAGATTGAAGAAGAAAAAAAGGATTTTCTTAGGGCTGAATGCAGAGATCTAAGTGGAAGGGATGGAGATCTAAACCAAAAGAAAGAAAAAGATGAAGATTACCTTTTATGAAGATCGATATCTTGATCTCACACCAAACTCCCCAACTAGGGCGAGAAAATATGAAATACTTGCATGGAGAATTCCAAAGAAGCTTTCATGGAGAAGGTTTTCTTTATTCATTAATAATGGTATCCAATGATAGAGTTACAACTTAAAAGAGAAGAGAAACTCAACCCTAAACATTGGACGGTTGAGATTAAAAGATAGTTTACATGAGATCAAAATAAAAAGAAAAAACATATAGAAATAAAATAAAATAAAATAAAATAAACAGCAACTAAAGATGGCCGAATGTGGAGGGGACTTGCACATGGGAATTTGTGCGCAAGTCACCCTTCTCACAACCCCTTTTGTGTATTATTTAGGTTGTGGTTTCAGTTGTGGGGCGCTCCACTCTAAACATTTAATTAAACTACATAACCATGGGACCCTTTTCTAACAATAAGCAGCTAGGGCCTCATTTAAGATTAAAACACTTTCAAATCAGCAACAACTCTTTCCCCTTGGCACATCCCAATGTGGGGTCTTTCGCTTGATTGCCTAAGGAGCTCTTCAATGGTGTTTCTTCCTCCATACCACAATCCAACGGTGGATCTTGTAAACCATGATGGATTAGCCCCATAAAAGGGTAATCTATCCATAATGAGATCATGTTATGTAATTTCTTCTTGCTCCTTGACTTGATGCCCCCATCACATTGACTACTCCCCCACACATTCCAAGCCCTAGCAGATGCCGTCAATCTCATTTGCAGTGCCAAACACAAACAATGCATCTTCTCCCCTCTTTGATTATTTAGAATTTGATTTTACTCCATTAGTTTTTAGGGTCTTTGAGTTAGACTTGGCTTCTAGGTTTAATCTATGTTTTTTATTCTAAAGTGTTAAATTTTGTTTGTAAGGTCTCTATCTTACCAGGCTCGAACATTTTCTTCATCGACTTCATCATCCTACCTACAAGCCACTTCCACGTCCACATCTCTACTACAAGCTTGCAACAGTACCATTCATCTTCCTCTCCTTCATACATTATCGCCCCCAAAGTCACTTCGTCTTCCATTGCCCTGTTAAAGCATAGGTAACGAATCCTACCATTTTCTTGTGCTTTTTTATTTACCATATCATTGTTTTTCATTTCTTTTTAGTGAATTTCTGACCTAATTTTCTTGTGGTCGATGTCTGTTAACCACCGTTTTGGTGTTTGCATCTCCCTTCTTGGTGTGGGGCTAGATGGTGCAGCCCCGGATCTTAGATCGGGTTTAGAACAATCTCCCAAAGGATTGTTCAAATCCAAAGAGGGATTCAAACTTTAGAGCACAATCTAACTCACGATGAACACCGTCAAGAAAGAGAAATTTCACTGTAACTGAATTTAATTGATAAAAGCATATCTAATACAATGAGATGCTCCTTCTTATATAGGAAGGGCTGATGCTAAACTAGGAAATTGATGCTCCTTCTTATATACAGCAAGTTGATGTTTATCAACTTGCCGTTTGTAAACATCGTTACTGGCAAATATATAGCGATGTGCCTCATTATGCACTTGCTGCATGTGCTAGAAGAAATGTTCAGCATATGCACCAACTCTTGCATCAACTGGCAACACCACAAGATCAACAGGGAGTCGGGGACAAACTTTTGTAACAGCTTCAAATGGTGAAAATCCCGTTGATCGATTAATGGAGTTATTGTATGCAAATTCTGCCATAGGTAGCACTTGATCCCAGTTTGTGATACGGTCACGTACAAGGCAGCATAACAATTATCCAAGACTTTTATTTACCACTTCTATTTGCCCATCGAATTGATGATGATAAGCAGTGGAGAAGTTAAGCTTGGTATTGGACAACATCCACAATGTCTTCCAAAAGTAGCTCATAAACTTCGTATCTTGGTCAAAAATAATAGTCTTTGGAAGTCCATGCAGTCGAACAACTTCTTTGAAGAACAATTTAGCCACCTTGTAAGCATCAGTAGTTGCAGTACAAGAAATAAACTGTGCCATTTTTGAAAAGCGGTCAATAACAACAAAGATGGAATCAACTTTTCTGGCAGTTATTGGTAAACCTAGCACAAAGTCCATGCTAATGTCTTCCCAAGGAGTGTGGGGAACAGGCAAAGGCTAATATAATCCAGTGCCTAGTTACCTAGTTCGGTCTCTAAGGCTCCGAATCCCGTATAATTCGTAACGAATAAATCACAGTTCGATTCGCCAAATTTCAGCTTTTGTATAATGTTCAGTTCGTTGCAATTCGGCATACATTAAGAACGTCATTTTCTCCTCCTTTGGGCAAGCAGGAGACTTCAAACGAAGGTCATAAAAAGATATGTCAAAGAGGAAACAAAGAAGGAATCAAACTAATAGAGTTTGTACTGTGACCAGATCTTGTGTAAGCTATCGCCGAATAAGGAGACAGAGAACTTGAACTCTCGTGGTAGAACACAGATTTGAGGTGGGCCATTGAGTTGCTTGCAGGTCGGTCGTCATCCCAGGCCTTGTCGGTGACTGTGAAGAAAGGAAAAACAAAGGTGATGCTTGAGGTTCTTGTTGCCGATCATAGACGAAGAAGACATTGTTTGGTCATAGAGACAAAGTGCAGGCCTAGGTTTGAAGTTAAATTAGAAAAAAAAAGAAACTTTCTTCCTTTTTCAAAGAACAGAGTTTTGGTGGAGAGATAATCAAGGCATAATTGGCATTCCAGCACATGACTTTCTTAGTTAAAGGAGGAAACGAAGAGAAGTCAAACCGGGTATTTGACTGGATCAAAGTCTAGGATCTGGAGTCCATTTGGGCATGTATGCATTGTTCTCTTACCTCTGTGGATAGCTATTAAAACACTTTTACGGATAGCAATTTAAGCATGTATATCTTTTTCTCTCTTTGTTCTATACCTTTGTACTCATGTGATATTAAATTTGAAAATTTGAATGTCAATGTGGGCCTCACCTATGAGAAATTCTAACCATCAAAATAACTGGCCCCTAGTATATAGGATTTAATTGAATTTCCATCTAAGACAAATAACTAGCACCTAGTATATGGGATTTAAACATTTATTTGCTCATAGTTTTTTTCTTTTTTGAAATGTCCTTATTTAAATACTTATTAAATACCTAATTCCTAAGAAAATATTTATGTATATATTGAATTGACTTATTAACATATTGAAGTACATCGAATTATATATTCGAATTACTCTAGCAAATTCATCGAACTCGAACTGCGAATTAAGCGAATTGAAAATCGAATTAATTGAACCTATCTCATCGAATTTTCAAATTGGAAAATATACCAAATTGCAAACTGCAAATTCGAATCCAAATTCGTTGAACTACGAACTAAGTAACTATGATCCAATGTTCTTCTTGTTTCCTTTAGCAAGCTGGCATGTTCTACATATCTCACAAATATGAATCACATTGGTCTTCATACCATGCCAATAATATATGTCGCTAACAAGAGCAAGTGTTTTGTTGCGACCCAAATGTCCGCTACATCCTCCTGCATACAAATCTCGCACAACATATTCATAAATAGAAGTAGCCGGAAGATAGAGTTGCGTACCTTTGAATAAGAACCCATCATAAAGACTATAATGAGGATGCTGAATATAATTACCATTAAGGAGATCCATATAAATAGAACCAAAATCTTTCTCAGCTGCATAATCCTATTTAATTTGCTCAAAACCTGGCATATTAACAGACAAGGCAGTCAAAAGATATTTCCGCTGGCTTAATGCATCCACTATCATATTCTCCTTTTCAGCTTTATGTCGAATGCTAAATTTGAACTCCTATATATATGCACTCCATTTAGCACGATTAGCGCTGATCTTCTGCTGAGAGTGTAGATGTTGCAGAGCATCATTATCAGAATAGAGCACAAAATCATTAGCAATCAAATAATGCCTCCCGTGACTAAGTGTTTGGACAAGAGCATAAAATTCCAAATCATACACAAAATACTTGCGCTTGGCATCAGAAAGTTTCTCACTAAAGAATACAACTAGATGTCCTTCCTGGTTAAGAACACCACCAATGCCAACATTCGAGGCATCCCAAGCAATTTCAAATAGCTTGTTAAAATTAGGAACCTATAGGACGGGTGCTTCAGTAATCTTTTGCTTAATCTTTTCAAAAGCCCTAGTGGCTGCATTGGTCCATTTGATTTCACCTTCTTCGTACAATCAGTAACAGAAGCCATAATAGTACTAAAATTTCTGATAAACCTTCTGTAGAAATTGGCAAGACCATGAAAACTGTGAACTTCGGTAAGGGTAGTAGGAATAGGCTAATTGAGAACAGCACTCACCTTTTTAGGATCCATCTTAATACCTTGTGCAGACACTAAATATCCTAAGAAAACAACAGAATCAGTCATAAAGGGGCATTTCTTGAGGTTAATGTAAAAATGCCCCCGGCGGAGAAGTTGACAGACCTTATCTAAATACTAAAGGTGATCTTCTTTTGATTTGCTGTAAATAAGAATATCGTCGAAATAAATGACAATAAATTTTCCAATATAAGGCTGCAATAATTGCGTCATAATCCGCATGAAAGTACTAAGAGCATTGGTTAAACCGAATGGCATAACCATCCATTCAAAAAGACCATCCTTTATTTTAAAGGCAGTTTTCTTATTTCCTGGTCTTATGCGGATTTCATGATAACCGCTCCGCAGATCAATTTTTGAAAATATGCATGCACCAGTCATCATGTCTAACATATCATCCAATCGCGGGATAGGGAAACAATATTTTACCGTGCTTTTGTTGATTGCACGACTGTCTACATGCATTCGCCAACTTCCATCTTTCTTTGGAGTGAGAAGTGCTGGATCACCACATGGACTTAGACTTTCCCTTATATAGCCTTTCATAAGCAAATCATCAACTTTCTTTTTTAACTCCACATGTCTTGCTAGACTCATCCGATAAGCAGGAAGTTCTTCCATAAGCACAATTATCATTTTGGTTCTGTGGGAACCGCTGATTCTGTTGGGAATTAACCTGTTTTTGCTGTAGACCTAGCCAAGAATTGTGAGGGGTTTGCTAAGCTAGTCGCTGAGGAGGAGGCCGATAAACTGGTGCTTGATTGCGATTATAGGTAGGATCAGGGCCTCCTTTTGTGGAAGACTCCCCAACTTGAAAAGTATTACGCTTCCGCAATTAAATTTCATGTTGGGCTTTCCAGGCTTTATTGAAGATTTCATCCACTGTGGCATAATCAAATATTGCTACTTCTCGTCTGATGTCGGCACACATGTTGTCTCTGTATCTGGTTATGGTGGTGGAGAGGATTAACAGTGAACGATGGATGCAACGATGGAGTCCGGGAAACACTCTGTTTTCCAAGCGACCGGATTTGGGCTCTGATACCAACCTAGCGTAGCCCCGGATCTTAGATCGGGTTTAGAACAATCTCCCGAAGGATTGTTCAAATTCAAAGAAAAATTCAAGCTTTAGAGCACAATCTAACTCACGATGAACACCATCAAGAGAGAGAAATTCCACTGTAAACTGAATTTAACTGATAAAAGCATATCTAATACAATGAGATGCTCCTTGTTATATATGAAGGGTTGTTGCTAAACTAGGAAATACTATTCCTACACAATAATAACTTACTAAATTAATTATGTCTATCTAGTTACTAATTAATCAAGGATAGGGATCCTTAAGAAGATCAAGGATCAATTGGGCCTACGGGCCTGTGATCTGAGCTAGATCTTGGGATCAGCCTGCATCAGTAAACCTGTATTTTGTTGATTAGTGTGTGAATCTCTATGCCTCGATGGTTGTTTCTTTAAAGATTTTATTGTCTGCAATTGGTTTTATATGCAATTAGTGTCTCGCAAAATACTAGGGTCACCTACAATCAAATTGCTTCACCCATCAAGGCTGACATTGAGGATCCTAAAGTTTCCGACATTCAGGTTTTATACAATTTTGACTATTATTTTCAAAATTAAGGATCTCTTTTTTGGTTACATTAATTTATTTCTGTCACATTTTTTGGGCTAGCCTCAGATTATCCAAATTTATGAAGCTGCTTTGAGCAAGTGCTTGACTCTAAGGAAATCAGATTAGGCATTTTACTTGGAGTTGGCTGTCTATACATTCCTGGTCACCAGTGTGGTATTAAGGACACTACCCAGGTACTTTCCATTTCACTCTCCATCTATCGTTACTACTATTATATTAAAAAAAGATTATCATAAGAGGCCAAGTTCATATTTTCCAGATGGCATAATCTCAAAGTCATTCATTTTGAAACTCTCCCTAACAATCCATTCTTTTCTACAAATGTCTGGTACATAGACTGATTTTTGCAACCCTAATCACTATACTTTTATCACTAGAGTTTCCCAATAATTTACGGTCATTCTTGCAAACATATTTAAAGTGCTTACGTGATCAAATGCAAGTTTCAACACCATATCTAGAGATTTGAAATGTTGGCCAAACAAGGCTGCCATGAAATAGGCTACATTTAAAACCCTCTCACTATTTGTAGTATTTCTTATTGATTTTTCAATGAAAGGGAGATTTCCACTGTGACAATGGTAATATGTTATCTATTAATTTATTTTTTCCACTATCTATTCTTGTGGACTGCTAATAATTTAGGCCATGTTTCATCAAAGCACATTAAAAGTATACCTTGTGATTTCTTTACAGCATTTCTTTGTAAGTTTTTTACTTCCATGTAAGATATTTCCATATATACCTATCCATGTGTGACATTTTCAATATATTTTTAACAATGTAAAAAGTGTATTTCTTGCCTAGAATTGCATATCACATTTCCTGTTTATGAAAATACACTTCAGTTAATGAAGTAGTAGATGTAAAGGGTGAAAATAGTATATTTTAAATTCTAAATTTCACTATCCATCTTAAATTTGACATTATGAAAGCTTTGTGAAGGACTTCTCTTTCTCTCCAGGCATAACTTCATTCTTAACTTTCCAATCCATAATGATTCCTATATTTAACTCCTCCAAACAAGATTTCTCATAACTGCTTGACAAACCTAAACTCTCTCACCTTACCTCAATATCATTTCATCTTCCAATATCCAATCTTTTTTAGAGATTTCAGTTCTGCCTATTTTTTCTCTTCTTCTGGCTCTCTAAATATTTCTTTTTAGTGGTCATTTATTTGATGCCTTTGCATTTATTTCTTTATTTTTTTCATTTTTTAAGATATATAATCATGTACGCTATTTCTGGTTCTTTTCTGTTATGTATTTAAATTACTAAATTTCTCAATCAGCTTTGCGTTGATTACTATCATTGTTGGATCGTTAGATGTGTTGGGTTGAATAGAAAAAAAATTACAAGTGGTGTAAGTTTTCTTTCTTCGATCTTTTTTCTAACAATATATAGATGGAGAATGTGTTTATTTCTTTAGTGAGGAAAGTCAATCCAATACAAAATATTCTTGTATACTAGACATCTACGATATAATAAATTATAAAATAGATGTTTAAGAAAGTTGTACATACGTCATATGTCATGTCTCAACATATGCCTATCCCAAATCTTAAAAAAAAGGGGCCGATGCCACCCATTGAAACTTTGGACACAAAATTAATATGCTTTTGTATGGAAGTAATACTCTTACCTGAATTAAAAAAAATGAAATTATGTAGTTATTAATTGGCATTTAGGGCAATTTATATGTTATTGTTGAAGGATTGTCATTCACATAGTTACAAGTCTAATTATATTTGGATAATTTGGTGGGCTAAAAAAAACTGCCCTATTCATGCATGAAGAAGGTTGTGCATCTTTTGTACCAACCCATTACACTAGGAGGGCCTGGAGATACAAACCTTTTTATGTCTTTCTTCCATTAGATGTTTGCACACTTTGCAGCTTCTTTTCTTAGTTTAACAAACATATCATTATATATTGGGAGTGTGTTCCAAGGATTCAACATTGTAGCATTGAAGTTATTAAAATGTGTGTTTTGTTGAGCAATTTTATATGGGTGGTTTGTTCATTGAACACAATTTTTTGTTGAGTAAATCTTCCATGTCTGACTGATTTATTTGAAAATTGAATGCTTCCCAAATTAGGTTTTGAATGAAAAAAGATATATATTTAGGTTGTCCATTATCTATCTATAGTGCAACAGTCATCATTGAACATTCTCTGTTAGTGTAGTGCTATAAGATAGTTGATTTAACATTCTCTTTAAAAATGTGGCAACTTCTACTATTATGTATCCCATCCTATCTAGCAATTTGGACCATGTTAAAATTGTTAACCTCCTTTTAATTGAAATGATATTCATGAAATTAATAATCAAGTGAAACAATTAACTCTATCTCCAATCTATGAAGTATTGGTGGATTTCTTTTGTGATTCGCTTCTTTTTTTCTAATTGTTCTTAATCAATTGAAAACTCTTTCTTCTTCTTCTTCTCCTTCTTCTTTCTTTCTTTCTTTCTTTACATCTTAGCTGTTATTTTCTTCCTTCTTCTTTCTTTCTTGCTTTCTTTCTTTCTTTATTTTTGAAATGTTATTTTCTTCTGATTTCACTTGGATTATTTTTGGAAAAGATATGAATATTCAGGAAAGTAGAGCAAATTTACAAGAGGATCAATTCCAAGTTAATGACAATCAAAGGTGTTAAAATAATCTTATCTAAAATGCCTATCATTAAGACAAACCATTGCCTAGCTTCCATGTGACAGGTATGAATATTAATCTTATTTTTTACTTTTTTTTTATTTTTTGTGCTTGACAGTTTATCAATGCCCAAATCCAACCATAAGCATCACACTAAACAGAGTTCTATTTGGCCCTTCTTTAAGAAGGGCTTGATCCAAGTTTTTACCTCCATAAAATTCACCCCAACATGTCATTTTTTCTATCTATGATCATTCTTGACAGTTCTATAGTCCTATCAACAATGTTACTTACATGCATACTTTTTCTTAGATGCATGCTACTTTCAGTTATTGACAAAATTTTGTAAGTTGCTTCATAAGTTTATTATTTGTGCCAAGGATGCTTGGAAAACTACACTTCTATTGACAGTGAAGAATGAAGTAAAAGCTAAAGAGGAAGAAGAAGATCCCTTGGCTAAGTATTTATTTTATATCTCCTTTAGCTTTCCATTTGTACCACTAATTGCATGATGGTGAGATGCCACCATTTCTTGCACGTTATGTTTCCAAGGTAGTGTTACATTTAGTAGGAGAAATAACAAAGTGGACTTGAATTGATCTTAATGGTATGAATAGATTGCTATTTGCTGTAACTGTTTCACTATTTAGACTTCTAAATGATTTATACTATTGACTATAACTAATACTCTTTGATAGAATAATGGATGATTTTCATTTTATTCTACTACCTGTGATCCTGCAAATAATGTCCTTTCCAATTGGCATCACCCTTTCCTAGCAGAAGGTGCCCATGCTAAGCACAGGCAAAAAAATGAAATATTGTTATTCTCCAATAAAAAATATAGACAAAAGATAGTTAAATCAATCATGGGTGATGCCTATGGAAAATGCTATTATTTTCAAGATCATAGGTAGTAGAATAAAATCAAAATCATCCATTATTCGGCCAAGAGTATTCATTATAATCAACAATATAATCCACTCTGTTATGTCTCCAAGCAGATGTAACTCTACCTATCATACAATAAGTGGTACGAACAAAAAGGTAAATGAAATATAAAAAAAGTATTTAGATGAGATCTTCTTCTTCCTCTTTAGCTTTCAATGCATCCTTCATTGTCAACAGATGCATGGTTTTCCAAGCATCCTGGCACAAATAATAAACTTATGAAGCAACTTACATGCAGAATTTTGTTAATAAGTCGATGTAGCATGCATCTAAGAGGAAGAAAGGCACACCAAATAACATTGTGGATAGAATTGTAGAACTTTCCAGGAATGATCATAGATAAAAAAAAAATTCACATGATGGGATGAGTTTTATGAAGATAAAAACTTTGATTAAACCCTCCTTCAAGAAGGCCCAAATAGAACTCTATTTACCGTGATGCTTACGGTTGGATTTGGGCATTGATAAACTATGCCATGCACAAACAGAAAAAACACCAAAAGAAATAATGTTAACATTCATACCTGTCACATTGGAGCTAGGCAATGGTTTGTCTTTATGATAGGCACTTTAGAAATGATTGATAGGCACTTTAGAAATGATTAGTTTTAACCCTTTGATTCTCATTAAGCTGGAATTGATCTTCTTGTAAATTTACACCACTTTTTCTGAAATTCATCTTTTCCACAGATAATCAAAGAGAAATAGGAAGAAAATAAGGTTAAAAAGTAAACTAAAAGAAAAGAAAAAAAAAAAAGAAGTAGAAAGATGAATGAGCTATTAGTTGAGCAAGAATAGAAACATTTAGAAAACAAGAGTGAATCACCAAAGAGATTCACAAATACTTCACAAAATTGGAGATAGCATCCAGATTGTTGTTATCAATTTCTGCTTGTTATGAAAGAGTTTCAGTTAACTGTTTCACTTTATTAATAATTTCATGAATGTCATTTCAATTAAAAGGAGTCGAACAATTTTAATATGGTCCACTATTGTCACGTTAAAATAGTCACATTTTAACTGCTGGATAGGATAAGATGCAGAACAGGAGAACTAGCCACATTTTTAAACCAAATGTTCAATCAACTATCGTCATGACTGTTGCACTATAGATAATGGACAACTTAAATATGTACCTTTTTCATTCAATACCTAATTTGGTAAGCATTCAATTTTCAGATAAATCACTAGGGCAGCCCACTGCACGAGGCTCCCGCATAGCGGGATCGGGGGAGAACAAGATGTACGCAGCCTTACCTTTATTTTGAAGAAATTGTTTCCTTAACTTAAACCCATGTACTCCAGGACACTACCGGTAAGCCAAACCACACACATAAAATTACTCAACAAAACCAGCATTTTAAAAAACTTCAATGGTACCATGTTAAATCCACAGAATACACTCATAATATATAATGATATGCTTGTTAAACTAAGTAAATAAGATGAAAAGTGCAAACATCTAATGGAAGAAAGATATGTGTGGGTGGCAGTACTCAAAAAACGGTTTGTATCTCCAATCTCTCCAAGTGGAATGGGTTGGTACAAAAGATGCACAACCTTCTTCATACATGAATAGGATGCATTCTTTTAGCCCACTTAAATATCCAAACATAATTAGACTTGTAACAGTTTTTGCAGTACGTGAATGACAACCCTTCAACAATGTTTCAACGTATAAATTATCCTAAATGCTAATTAATAACTATTTATTTATTATTTATGTAATTTGGTTAAGAAGAGTACTACTTTTATATAAAATTATATTCATTTTGTTTCCAAAGTTTTTATGGTTGGTTGTCTGAGTAACACTACCCCTCTTTTTTTAAGATTTGGGATAGGTATATGTTGAAAGGATCGGATTAAAATGTTTTATTGCCAAAACTTGAGTTCTAAATAATCGAAGAGGGGAGAAGATGCAATACCTGTGTTTGGCACCACAAATTAGATTGACAACATCTACTAGAGCCTGTAAATGTGTGGGTAGAACTCAGTGTTCTTCATCCACTCCAACTTGTCGATGAAGATCGTGGAGACCAACTCTCAAGATTAGCAAAGAAAGAAGAAGCACCAAGGTGGCAGAGAATCCCAATTCTCAAGTATCTCCCATGCTTTCCATCATTATCATGATCTAGATTGATGAACCCACATGATTGATCCCAGCAGATCCAAGGACCACAAGAAATGGAGCAGATGATTTTAAGATCTTTAGAAAAGTAGATTTTTTTATATGTATACTCAAAGGTGGACATTGATACCACATGGATTGAAACTTCACCCATAGTCCCATGCCCTCTCTGTGAGATCTCGTAGGAAAAATCATGTTGAATCCTCGAAGCTTCTCCACCTAATTTTGAACAACAAACCACTTTCGCTTTCACCTCACCCAAAAAAATAAATAAATTACAACAAAGCATATGGGAAGAAAACCTTGAGTAAGGAATAAGAAATACCTTTGAAGTTCAACTGCAGGAATCTAGAGGGAGGAAGAAATCGCAGAGAGACCAACTCTCATGATTATTAAAGAAAGAAGAAGAGAGCCACTGCAATGAGACGAAGAAGAGGAAAGGAGGAGTGGGGGACATAAACTCCACTATAATAAGGAGATGAGAGGAAGGAGAACCGTTTTATGTTTCTTAGGTATGTTGGAGAGAGATGGGGTTGGGGTTGATTACTAACAGGAGGAAAAGGTTACATGGGAGAGAGAGAGAGAGAGAGAAATGGGGTTGGGAGGAGTCAAATTAAATTGAAAAAAGTCAAAATCAATTCACCAATTCAATCTAATTTCTCCAAGCTTCATATATTATAATTGATTTAACTATCTTTTGTCTAGATTCTTCATTGGGAAATGACAACATTTCATTGCCATGCCTATACTCAGCACGGGAACCTTTTGTCAGTAATAATGATTCGAAGAAGAAAACAGTGTCCCACTTAATTCGGTTCCGATTTCTAGATTGTCCAATATGATTAGTGCGGAATCAATAAACCATGTATCCTGTGTAAATAATCCAAGCGATATAGGGCATCTACAAATGCACGTACATTACTCAACAATCTGAGATTTTGAATAAAACAGAAACCCAAGCATATTCAACAAGTATCAGAACAAATAAGAACTGGGTCATCTTCTAGTTTCCATACCTTGGCGGCGAACCTACGATCTCGAGTAAGAAACGGCAATCCAAGCATACCCATAGGTGTCGAAATCAAGACAACATCGATCGAAGAAACATCCCACAGTTGCAGATTCTTAACCGTCTTGTACCAAGGCTCTGCCCTGATCAAGTCGCTCGCTTCGAGCGTTCCTTCGATTTTCCGTCTTTTTGGACACCCAGAATCTGAAATAGCCGAATTCTCACAGGAATTGGAGAATTCAACATCTGGGTGCGGATGATAGTCTGTTGGAATGGGGGAGAAGATGGAGAGAGATGAGAGATCGATGGGGCATTCAAGCAGGATTCGGACGCCGCATATGGTGAGCATGTGGGATGGTGGGAAGTGGTAGCTGCTTCCTTTGCTCAAACATGTCTGCAAAAGAAGGAGATTGGTATCAACTCATGAGAGAGAGAGAGAGAGAGAGAGAGAGTGACCCACGAGTTTCATTGCCAGAGGAACTGAGGATAGCAACAAGAAGCTCTAGTTTCTTCCGCTCTAGGGTCTAAACAGAGTTTAAAAAGAAGCGGACCTGGAACAGTCTTGGTAGACCAGAGAGCTTCCGAGAGACAGAGAGAGAGAGAGAGTGGGGGCCATTCGATTGAAAATGATACAGGTGGATCTTCCATTTTGCTGGGCCCAGTTCAGATGGCCCACCGTGGATTTAACCATGGACCTAGAATAACATTGAAACTGGTGAAACTTGGGCTGCACTTGAAGCCGACCATTTCGTATGGTTGGGCTGTTTGAATTTATATTTGGGCCCGGGGCTGGATTTTGAAACCTCCAACAAGTACAGATGCAATGCAGTGGTCCTCTTCCTAGTTGTTTAGGGGTCCAAAAACATTTTCCTTAACCCATCAAGTCTAACTTAAGTAATTTAGCATTGCATTAGGTTATTTTAGTTAGCATTCAGGATACGAAGTGATGAAAAAACCTCTCTTTTACCGTAATTGTATTGATGTTAACAAAGAGTGATGTCATATGAGCTTTTTCTTTTTGCAAGTTTTAAAATTCTATAACTTTCATTAAATTTATCCATTTGTAATGACATTTATATATTTGAAATCCTTTTATCGAGATATACAAAATAAGATCCATGGTAGTTATTTAATTCTCAAAAAAAAAAGATTTTATCTATTTGATATTTTCTATTGAAAGCAACAATAAATTTATCTATTTAGTATATCTCTATCGAAAGCAACAGATAAAGTTATATGTTTGGTATCCCATGTTTGTCAATTATTTATAATTAAGAATTGCTCTTCTCTGATGATCCAAAAATCAGGATGAAATATCAAAAACAATGAGCGAAGCATATGGAAATCGGCATTATACTGAGAACAAATAAAATACCAAGCACAAAGCAAAGTACCTCATATACCTTGTGATTACAACATGTGAACAAGAAAAAAATTATTAGCCATCAACTAAATTTAGCCCATGACAAGTTGCAAAGATTTGTTCTCGCTGGTACCAATACGCTGTAGTCTTATTCCAGAAGTTTATGCCCATACCTCTAATGTTTTTTTCATGGCTCTTCCTCAGCTTCTTTTGTCATTGCTCAAACAAATGCAGTTATAGCTTCAACCATAGAAATGGGTGGCACACAAGCACAACTTAGATCAAAACATTCAAATAAAAATCAAAATGGAATAAACATATGAACGGTTCTGCTAAAGCAAAACTTTCATGGCCTGTTTTTTTGTGGGGTTGCATGTGGTATAGTGGCATATGTGTGACATCTGAACAACCCATTGTGAGGGACAGCCATGTTGATGGACCAACCAAATGTCAACCTGGATATTCAGATGGTACCAACCGAATAAAAGGGAGGAAAACGAATCCTTAGGCTGCTTATACTTTGAAGAGAAGATAGAAGTATATCAAGGCTTTCCTGACCGTTCATTTCTTCTATACATTGTGGCCCATTTGATTTGTTGTTCATCCTATTTTCTAGGTTACAAACTGATCAAAACCCTCCCAGTGGACTCCTTATTGTCTTACACGATTAAGAAGTTATAAAATATTAGCATATGAATTGATTTAGTTGATTTTCAGGCCAACCACAAGCCACAGGGGTGTGTTCTAAAGCAATGGATAAATTATCTATTAGCATATTTCTATTGAAAGCCACAGATAAATTAATCTGTTAGGGTAATTCTATTAAAAACAATAGATAAATTTATCTGTTTGGTATATTTTTTTTATTGAAAGCAAAAGATAAATTTATATGTTTGGTATATTTCTTATGCATGTTAATCATGACCTTTCAAATATCATTCAGGAAAAAAAAGTCTTGACTCTTCAAACACACACACAATATATGTATATTTGAATGGTATCCTTTCACCATAATGATTAAACACTACAACACCCCTATGTCGTCATTACCTTAAATGCAATAGATAAACTCTATTAAACTCAACAGATAAAATCTATAT
Organism: Sextonia rubra; assembly: GCA_037013555.1. NCBI lineage: Eukaryota > Viridiplantae > Streptophyta > Magnoliopsida > Laurales > Lauraceae > Sextonia > Sextonia rubra. Next base: position 81,074,120 of record JASUAD010000001.1, read on the forward strand.
GGGCCAACATGGAATACCAAACTGATAAATTCTATTTCTATGGACAAGAAAGGCCAACATAGAATTCCAAATAGATAAATTCTATTAAACTCAATAAATAAAATTTGTTAAATTCAATAGATATAATTTATTTGTTGCTTTTGTACGCATCAATCCTCCCAGAACATTCAAACCCACAAAGCATGGAAGTCCAAGATACAACGTTTTGCTCGGCATTTCGTCAAACAGAAGAATGGCGTCAATGTGTCGGCCAAACTAAACACAGGCAGATAGCATGGCGATCTAAGTAATAAGATTGTGCTGGGGCATGAGGTGGAAGAGCTCTCGGGCCTCGTCAACAAAGCCTTCTTGGGCATATTTCGAGAGCAACAAGGTTTAGCGGACAATGGGGTTAATGCATCTCTTGGGCATTTTACCAAGCAAATGGCGAGATTGTTGCAGGGACCACATGGAGAGGCTATGAAGGAGTTAAAGATCATCATCATCATCATCATCATCATAATCATAACCATCCAATGCTAGTGATGAATGTTGGAAAGAGGAAGTTGGGATCTGTGATTAGAAGTATGCAAACATTGATTACGAAGGAAGAAGAAGAAGACAAAGTGAAAAGATTGTGAAGTTTTAGAGATACCTAAAAACATCTAACAATAGTGTACAGAAGCCCTTATAAGGAAGGAGTCTTTTTTTTTAAATGTACAGTAGTTTTTTTTTAAATCAAGGACCCAATGTAGCAAAAATTTAGACCATGGACCTATCCTAGCATGGAAAAATATGCATGGACCTATGATCGAAGTCCCCTCTTCTTGCCGACCCATCCCAAAATCCTATAAAGAAAGAACGGCCGGTAGTTTTTAGGGATATTTAGAGGCTAGTCCATGATATAATTTGCATCAAGGTTAGTGTTGAACCATAAAAAATCACAAACATTACAACTATTGTTAAGACAACATAAGTAAATTCTAAGCCAATGGCACATAAACCTTAGGATTATAGAATGCCAGGTCAAGTACTGCAACCAAATGTTTAGAGGTGATGTAACCACTCAAAAGATTTTGGATGAGCTCAGAGTGTAGTAGTTCAAATTTTAGAACGAATGGTTAGTCACTTAACTCACCAACTACCAAATTCAAGGTTCATTGACCTAAAACCATGGGGTCACTGAACACACTCTAGCTTCTGGATTACCAAAGTGGCTGAAGATCATACAGAAACTCCAAAACATGCTCAAGAATGATGCTTCAAAGTTTTAAAGCATTTAGACTTCATTTTAACTCAAACTCAAGCTTTAGTGCCTGTCTCCCAACTTCCTTAGGGTTACTATCGTAATTGACACTTCTATATGTCAAAACCAATTGAAACTCATGGGAATGCCTTCAAATACATCCAAATACTATCCTTAAAAGTTTTAAAACATTTGGACATCATTTGGACCCAAACCTAATTCAAGTGACTGTCTTTCAAACTGATTGAGGTCACTGCGCAAAATGGTATCTCATGAAGATGAAATCAGGTGAAACTCCTTGAAAAAGCTCGATTTATATTCAAGAGTGGCTCTGTAAAGTTTTTAAGTCAAATGGATGTTAACCCAAGCTCAGCAAACACGTCAACTTTGGGTTAGTAAGCCCCGGACCTTAGGGTCACTGACTAAAGTCCTGTATCCAAGTGACTAAAGTTGATGAGATTCGGATGAAAAGCTCAAGTCATATTAAAAAATGAATCTAAAAATTTTCAAGTCCAAGAGACTTCATTTGATCTTACTTCAACTACATGTTAGCTTAAGGGTAAGTGACCCCAAAATCTTAGGGTCACTGACCAAAATCCCACTTTCAAGAGGCCAAAGTTGATGAAATTTGGATCAGAGACTTAGAATGTGCTTAAGGTCAACTTTTCAAATTTTCAAATCAATTGAACATCATTCAGGTGGAAAATGAACTGATTGCCTGTAATGAAAGGGGATAGTGATTGAAGGCAAACAACAAATGAGTCATTAATCAAAATCCTACTTCCACAAAGCCAAATCAAATGAAAATTGGATGGACACTTCAAAATGCTCCTAAAATTAATTTCTCTAAGTTTCAAGTCAATCTGAGGTTATTTGGGCCTCAAACAGCTGAAATAAGAGCCCGTTTTCATAAAAAGTCAAAGGATTGGTTGACCAACTTTAAAAGGTCAAAACATGATGACATTTCTGTGGCAATCTCAAAATAGTGTTAGAAAACATCTCTCCAAGTTTTACAAAGTTTGGACATCATTCGGGCCTCGAATTGATGAAAACAGGTCACATAGGCAAAATGGCACAATGGGCCTGTCCGTGACTGTGGCCACCTGTAAAGCAATGCCAGACAGTTTTTGGAGGTTATTTCACTTAGTCCTGAAGTGTAACTCCCTCACAACTGCTAGGAGCTGTCCCAACTACCTCTGAAGCCTATAAAAAGCACACTTAGGCTCTAAAGAAGGGATTCAACAAAGTTCCAAGGTTTTATAAGATTCCAACAAGGATTAGCAAGCATTTGCACTCCACAAGCAGCCAAACTCTTTATGTTCTTCTTCCCATCACAAGTTTAAGGCAAAAAATGGTTATGGGGAAGGAGATACACATTGACAACACCCATGAAGACTGAACTTCAAAGCTATCAAGTGCAAAAGAGGTTCAATAGGACGAAGCTATATCTTCTTTGTTTCTCTCACTTGAAGGGTTTAAGGCCATCTCTAAAGTTGTGAACATGCCTTTTTAGATTTCATTTTGCTCCTTGAAAACCATGGGTTTAGAATGACACAACTCCGGCCAAATTTGCTTGCACAAAGGCAACCCTACCTAATTTGCACAAATGCATTCTGTAAAATATGAAGTGGTGATTACCAAAGATCATAGATAACTCTAAGATCAAATTTAGCACTCTTGATGGCCATTCATCACTCCCAGAACCAGAAAACACAAGTTCTAGCACTCTCGAAGTATTGCAGAAGTAAACAGAAGCAAAACAGAGACGAATAGTGGCCAAAATGGCTACTGTCTATTGCCGACCTGGGCCATGGTCATTGGCAGGGGCTCAGTGACTGTGGGCCACAATCACCACCCCCTACCTTCTTAATTTTTGCATTTCCTCCTCTCTTTCATGTAATTTTCCTAATTTTTCCTAGTTTGGATCACATTTGAAACTAAAGGGAAGGGTTGTAACTTTCTAACACTTGTAAACAAACTGCATCCCCCCAGAGGTAAGAGCATTAAACCTACGTAAACAAAAGGAAATTTAATGATAATATGTAATTACTTTCTCATTCTTCTGTATGTTTGAATGTGTGAATGTTGGACTTGATTCATTTGCATTCATCATCATTTCATGCCCATTTCACTTAGGTCCAAGATCTTTTTCTGTAACTCATTAGGTCCAACTATTTATATTTTGTTTATCCTTAGGTCTTTGTAACCGTTATTAAGTATTTTTTATTCCCAAAATACCGTCTTTGTTATTTCAATGTTTCACATTAAAGAATTGAACATTCCTTTTTTTTTTTTTTTTGGCAAACTTTAAACTACTTTTATTTCCACTACACACTACAAGAAATTGCATCTTTTCCGGCAGTTTTTCCCAGCAAAAAATTTAAACGCCGGGAAAAGATGACCTTTTCCGACGAAAAAACTTAGCTCCCCCGGGAATAGTGGGTTCTTTCGCGGCGCAATAAAACGCCGACGAAAGTGTGAGTTTCCCCGGCGAATAATTTTTTTCACCGGAAAAGGTTGCATTTTTACTGGCGAATAATTTTTTTCGCTGGGAAAGGGATCATTTTTACCAGCGTATTATTTATTTCGCCGGTAAAATTACTCATTTTCATCTTCGTGCCTTTTCTTTACATGATATAAAACCCAAACCCCTGTTTCCCCCCCCAAAACACACACTGCTCCCCGTTTTTTTCCAGAAAACCCAGACTGGTCTCCTGCTGCTCGTGAAATCCTGTTGCTCGTGAAATCCGCTAGCTGCTTCACTAAAACGCAGACTGGTCTGCTGCTGCTCGTGAAATCCCCAAGCACTGCTCCAGCGCTGCAGCTGCTGCTGCCCACTGCTCCCCTGCTGCCCCAAAACCTGCTCCACGCACACTGCTCCCCTGTTGCTCCAGGCGCTGCTGCTGCAGGCGGTGAAGGTACCCAAACCCTGCTTCTTGATTCTGTTATATATCCTGTTTCTTGATTCTTGGTTGCCATGTCCGCTTCCACCTCAAAGTCCCAAAAGGCAAAACCCATTTTGGCCCATTTGGAATCGTATCTGGGTTGAATCCGGCCTTTGTACTTTGGGGTTTCTGGTTGTGAGGGTTGGTTTCTAATGGTCGCTGCAAGAGAAAATCAGAAAATTATAAGGTAGAATCAACTCGTTAACGCAAAATTACTTTGGGGTTTCTGATGGTTGCTATGATTTTTTTTTATTTATGCCCTTTTGCTGCCCCTCTCTTTTCTGTATTGTGGGACAGACATTGAAGCCATTCGCAATTCCTTGACTCCATGAGTTGGTGCTCAATTCCCAATTTCACTCTGATTCAACCAAAAAAAGAATAGTACTTAGAGGCCTATTTACATTTTGAGGCTTTAAAATTGGTGGGATAATCTGATGACCGAAGTGCTACTTGGGGCAGGCACCCTCTATCTTCAATGCCCCTTGAACCCATGAATTGTGGGCGTTGCAGGTGGGTGTTGGAAGGGAGCTCTTCTTAATAAGAAAACATCCTGATTTCATCTAGTCTTGGAATTATATTGAAATGCTTATAGTACAAAGAGAGGTTCCTGCACCAAAAGGGCAAGGGTTGTTCAGGAAGTTATGAAAGGAGCCATGATGTCCAACATATCTTTTGGTGGCAATGGGTATTATGCAGGACAGATGGAGATGCAGTCGAGTGGATTTGGGTGCACATGGTTAATGGTACCCCTATCTACAGGGTTTTGTAGAAAGGAACTAAACCCCTTCATGTTCCAATTAATTATAAAACTTCACTGACAGAAGCTCTGTTAGTCATGATGCATAAAGGAATTTTATCAATCCTCCAGACCAGACTCTTGGATCGGTTGTTTCTTCGATCCAAGCAACTAAACCTCTTTATAATGCTTGGGGTGCTTCTTTACTTGTATACATACATTCATGTATGTGTAAATGATCTGGTGAGTTAACCTATTTATACTGCTGCTGTTTCATCCTTGAAATTAGTTCTGCTCCACTCTTCAATCGTCTTCTTTTCTTGAAATTTTTGATTTCTTGAAACCATTTCTGTAGGTTTCTTGAAACCACTGATTTCTGATGTCTGATTTGAAATTATCACCATATTAGCATGACAACCATTTTACAATGTAGAGTAACAAATCATGGTTTTAGGCTTTTAGCAAACAGTGGACAGAAGCATTTATAGATCAGAAAGGGGAATATCTTGATTTGCAAAAGTTGAGCTTCAATTCCTTCAGGTGAGACATACTTAGGCCAGCTTGGACAGGGTTCATTGCTGAAATTTGGACACTCTAATGGGAGTCTCTTTCCCCATTTCTTTGTTTGGAGAGGGCATGGGAGTTTGTTAGAGAAGAATTGGAGTCACTTTTTAAGATTAGTGAAATCTTGATGCTAGACCAAAGGATTGATAGATCAAGGTTCCTATTCATTCGAAAATAGCTTTTGGAGAATTAATTTTTTTTCCCTCTTTAAGGTATGCTCCTCTCTAAAACTTACATTTCTTGCTTCAATCATTTCATGGTAGCCATTGTTACAAGATCTATGGGATCCATGGTTAATGTAAAGTATAGATCCATGGATCTATACCAAAATTTTAATTTCTTAGGGCATATTTTCTATGGCCGAATCATTTAATCCTACAATTGTAGGACATCATTTCCCATTTTTAAGATATTTTCTAAAGATTTTTCCTTTTACAGGAACTCTTTTTATAGGAAATTAACTATATATACGAATATAGTCTATTATAGGCATGGTGATGTCATCATTGAAACCACATCCCATGCATCTTAAAGCCACATGTGGTAGTGACTGCTTGTCTAAGATTGAGAATTAGGAAAAACTGCAATTCCTTGAAAAAAAAGTTAAAAATAAATTGCAGAAACCAAACGAGGATACTCCTTTAACAAAAGACACCAGGTAGTAACTATTGGTGCTTGGAACTTCTTAAGTTTGAATTTCAGCAAATACTTTTAGTTTTTCATTCATGGCTTATGTCAACAATCACACATGGTAGCTTGGGAATAAGAGTGAGGAGCAAATATAAAGGTACAAATAAGGAAGTATTATAAAATCATATTAAGGATAAGGAGTACTTCCAAATCAATTATAATTGCTAACTTATCACAATATTTTTTTTAAATTCTATTAAGTTTCTTAATGACATCTTTTATTGAATTTGAGTTAACTATCTCCTTGCATATATGAACAGATATGGACAAGAGTTGGATGTTACTGTATCAGAATAGATTCAGTCAGCCGTATATGGACGGGGTGAATTCTTTTATTGAATTCGCAAAGGTAAATTCGGGTGGAAGTAGAGTGATAAAGTGCCCGTGTAACAACTGTTGCAACAGTTATAAACATGACTATGAGATTGTGAGAGAACATCTGCTTCGACGTGGGATGCTGGTATCCTACGACACCTGGTTACACCATGGGGAACTTGCACAATCCGATGAATTGGCTAATAGCGAGGATGAATCTAATGAAGATCTGGATGGATATGGTGAGATGCTAGTGGACCATGGAAGGGGGACTTACATGGTGGATGATACCTTAGGGATGGATGACATGCGGAACTTCGAAATTATGCTAGAAGCTACTCAGTGTAGTTTGTACCCAGGTTGTAAAGATTCTGAAACCCTGTTAGCGTTTGTCATTAAGATGCTAGATGTGAAGGTAAAACACAAGTGGAGCAACAAGTCATTCGACAAGGTCTTGGAGATATTGAAAGACACCCTACCAGAAGGTAATGTGGTTCCAGCTTCCAATTATGAGGCAAAGAAGATATTGCGTGACTTGGGCTTATGGTATGAGCACATTGACGCATGCTATAATGATTGCATATTGTTTTGGAAGGAGAATTCTCACTTGGAGAAGTGTCCGGAATGTGGGGAACCTAGGTATAAGGTCAATGATGGCAAGGGTAAGCAGATCGCTCATAAGATACTGCGTTACTTCCCCTTGACACCGAGGTTGCGGAGATTATACATGTCTAGGATAACGGCTAAAGAGATGAGATGGTACCATGAGAATCGCATGGATGGCAACCTGGGTAGGCATCCAGCCGACTATAAAGAATGGAAGGAATTTGATTTGAAATTTCCAGAGTTTGCTCGAGAGATCCGCAATGTGAGGTTAGGACTAGCCACTGATGGGTTCAACCCATTTGGCAACATGAGCACTTCTTACAGCATGTGGCCTGTCATACTTATGCCTTATAACCTTCCACCCTGGATGTGCATGAAGGATCCATTTTTCATGATGTCTTTACTTATTCCAGGACCACGGGCACCTGAGAAGGAGATCGATGTGTACCTGAGGCCCTTGGTTGACGAGTTGAAGGAGTTATGGGAGAATGGTGTCCAGACTTACGATGCTCACAGTAAACAGACCTTCCGGATGCATGCAGCTGTAATGTGGACCATAAATGACTTTCCCGCATATGGTAGCTTATCTGGTTGGAGCACAAAAGGTTATAAAGCTTGTCCCACTTGCAACGAAGATTCATTATCACTTAGGCTAAAAAGTAAGATTGGTTGGGTGGGACATCGAACTTACTTGCCTAAGAACCATCAATGGAGAAAGAGCAAGAAGTTCAACGGTCAGCCAGAAAATAACATGAAATCCTTGGAGTTACCGGTGCAGAAGGTACTAGATCAGTTAGATCGACTACCGGAAAGTAGATTCGGGAAGGGCCCCACCAACAGGAAAAGACCTCGTGAGCCTGCATTGTTGAATTGGACAAAGAAAAGCATCCTGTATGAGCTATCGTACTGGAAGAACCTAAACCTCAGGCATAACCTTGATGTCATGCACATAGAAAAGAACATTTGTGAAAATGTTGTTGGGACAGTGTTGGGCATAGATAAAAAGAACAAGGACACAGACAAAGCACGTGAGGATTTAGAAGAAATGGGCATCAGGCCAGAATTGCATCTGCAAAGGAATGAAAAAGGAACCCGTGTGAAACCCCAAGCGTTCTACACATTAGACCCGAAACAAAGGGAGGGTTTTTACGAATTCTTGAAATCGATCAAGTACCCGGATGGCTATGCAGCGAACCTTTCGAGGTGTGTGACCTCTAAAAATGGCAAGTTATCGGGTATGAAAAGTCACGACTATCATATCCTCCTTCAGCGTCTTCTTCCAATTGGCCTGCGTGGTTATGTAGACAAGGAGTTAAGTATAACTCTATTTGAGTTGGGCAGTTTTTTCCAGGACCTATGCTCGAAAACATTGAAGCAGAGCGATTTAGAAAAACTAGAGGAACGAGGAGTGCTTATACTTTGCAAGCTCGAGAGGATATTTCCTCCTGCATTCTTCGATGTAATGGTCCATCTGGCTATTCACTTGCCACGTGAGGCCATGCTTGCTGGACCGGTGCAATATCGGTGGATGTACCCCATCGAAAGGTAACTATTACCATCCCATGAAGCGTTGCTCATGTGGTAGTGTGACTGTCTTACATAAGTAACTTTAATACTAATTTTTCCTTGTTTGAAGGTTTCTCGGGACTTTAAAAGGTTATGTTACCAACAGAGCACGACCCGAAGGTTCGATCGCGGAGGCATATATTGTTAAAGAGTGTTTGACTTTATGCTCACTGTACCTAAAAGGTTTTGATAAAAACGAACGAAATGATGATGGTGGCGTGCGTGGTCCTGGGATGGAGATCTTCACGCAAATTGTCCGTCCCTTTGCACCGATTACAAGGGCACCAGATCCTTCTCAGAATGAACGCAATATGGCTCATTGGTTTGTATTGCATAATAGTCCCGAGTTAGAGCCGTATCTTGAGTAAGTGGTTTGGTTTATACAAATTTGTACATAAATTATGAACTTGTTGATTCTTCCTCTACTTTTATATGCTCATGAATTGCTTTTCCTTAAGTAGGGAACACAGGAATACAATACAAAATCCAAGAGGGCATAACATCAATCAAATACAGCGAGACACATTTCCAAAATGGTTTAAGCAACGCGTAAGATATATGATTCCTTAGTAACAAGATGAACATTATCTAACTTGGCTTCAATTGACTTTAACTTGATAAATTTGCTGTATGTTTTTCGTGTAGATGAATGAATTGCGAAATCTAGGGTCACCAGAAGCAACTGATGAAATGTGGTCGTTAGCAAATGGCCCTAGTTCGATAGTTTATCTATATTCAGGGTGCATATCCAATGGTGTTCGATTCCACACTAGAGATCGCGAGAACCGGCGTAAGTGCCAAAATAGTAGTTTGGTGGTGGCAGGGGAGCATAAAGGAAAGACAATTGACTTCTATGGGTACTTGTGCAAAGTCTGGGAATTAACATACATGCATGGGGGTAAAGTGGTTCTATTTCAGTGTGAATGGTACAACACTGGTACCAGAAACAAAATACATATTGATCAACACGTGACAAGCATTGATGTACGGGGTCGGTGGTATAAAGATGATCCATTTGTCCTACCAAGTCAAGCGAATCAAGTTTTTTATGTTAGTGATACCATCAGAGGCAACAACTGGAGAGTTGTAGAACGAGTCAAGCATCGGGGGGTGTGGGATGTAGCGGATGTGGATGATGTCCCTGATGAGGCCTTTCAGCAACATGAAACCACTGATGCTGTCCCAATCTATGTTGAAGATAGTGATGTTCATTACTGTAGGGATGATATTCTGCCAGAGATAGTTAATGGTGATGAGCCGATGGAGGAGCATAGCGACGATGATGATGAAACTATGGCAGAGTATTTAGATGATGATGAAAATGATTTGCATAGCCGGTTTGATCCAGATATAGATCCTGATATAGACTATGATGTGTAGTGTTTGTTTTCTAATTTGTGTATGGACAAGTGTTCTTAATTAGTAAAGTTGTTGGTTTACATATCATGGCTCACTATATATATTTCATTTCATTTTATTTTGTTTTCTTCATTTTTCTTGTATGTCAAATATAGTTGTCAAGAATGCACAAGGGAGGTAAAACGTTTGTCAAGCCCGGCTGGGTGGCCAAGCAGGCAAAGTTGACAGAATACGAGAAGGTGAGAAATAAGAACATCATAGATAACGACGCAAGATGTCGTGCTCTGGGGGTGAAGCACATGGCTAGCACAATTTTTGGAATGGGTCAAACGAGCAAGTGGAAAAATGGGGAGGGAAATGGAAAATCCGGTGAAGATGATAATGACGAGGACTATATACCACCACAGGGCGATGTAGGGTTGGTCTACTCGGATGAAGATACATGTGATGACGAGGATGATGACTCTTTTGGGTCTCAGGCGAATATGGTAATATATGTGTCTAAATCAAGTTATTTTCAATTATTGATTTCTGATATGCAAGCCATACTAGTTGCAAACATCTTTCTTTCACTTTAAGTGAGCATTTATGTACTAATCATTCATTGTTTTATTATGACAGGTTACTCATATGAATCGAGGGAAACGAAGTAGACATGCTCATGTTGTAGCAGCTGCACTGGCCCAGGCTACACTAGTACAGCCTCCAGCAGCTGCACTGACCCAGGCTACACTGGTACAGCCTCCAGCAGCTGCACTGGCCCAGGCTACACTGGTACAGCCTCCAGTCATACAAACTCCTCGTGCAGAAAGCATACCTGAGGGGGTAGCCCAGGCTACACTAGCACAGCCTCCAGTCACACGGTCTTCTCATGTGGGTAGTATGCCACCTTCGTTAGCAACCCATGCGAGACTGATGGATCCTACACAAGTTGCCAATTCATCTGGCCAACCTGACCAAGTTTTAAGTCCACATACGGTTGGCAGTAGTGTTGGTGAGAAATATATAAATATTTAAGTATAAAGGCCTACCTTCTTTTAATGTGATATGCTTAGTAACTCAATTAATATTGTGGCCATGACAGCTTCAGCCTCAATTGAGGGCTCGAGCCATGTACGGGGTAGGACACGTGGGGTGAAGGTAGCAAAGCTGAGGAGGCAACTTGGCCATGCCATCCCAGTTTCGATCCCAGCTTCAAGCAATGCGCCAGAGGGCGAATTTGCCACTACTTTGGCGAACCTTCTAGGTGCAGCGATTCGAGATGAGGCACCAGTTCGGAAAGAAGGCTGGAAGTCTGTTCCTGAGGGGATCAAGAAGTTAGTGGTAAAGAGAGTTCAGGTAATTTCGTTGAAAGTAACCTAATGCAGATTCAATTAGACTCATTTTAATTTAATTGTTGACTCACATAACTTGTTTTTGTTTGCAATTGAAGCAAATGTTTGAGTTCGGGGACTATACAAACGATCCGATCATCAAGGCTGCCATTGATGCGAAGTGCCAAAAATTGTATAGGGACTGGAAGAGTGACTTACATACCCACTATTTGTCTCTTGTGGAGGCGGGAGTGCCCAATCCAAAGAGCCACCCACTAACACCTTGTAAGGCAGATGACTGGGCCTGGATGATCGACAATTTGTGGGAGACTGAGGAGTGGAAGGTAACTTTTAAAGGTTTTGTATCAAGTTCATTGTATTAGTTAAGATGTGTTTAGGCAATATATTATTCTTTTTAATCTTTGTAGGAGAAGTCAAGGAAAGCAAGAAATAGCCGTTCGAAGATGCCATGGAATCATACGAGTGGCTCTAGATCCTTCCCAGCACGTCATTCAATCATTGTAAGTGCGGGTTTAGGAATTTTTCCTATTTGACTAAGTCATGAAATTTTAATTTCTTATATTAATGAAATATCTAATGTCATAACAGAGAGCACAGAATGGTGGACAGGCACAGCCTTTTCCGGATTTCTACCACGACACCCACTATATGCATGGGAGTAATAAGTGGATAAATGAGGAGGCTCAGAAGACATATGTACATATGCCTAAGTCTTATTTGATAAATCGATACAAATAAACTTTTATACATTTGTTCAACTCACTTTATTTGATTCTTACTTCTTTAAAAATATCGCAGGAGGAATTGGTACGAGTGACAGCTGAACAGTCTCAACCCTCGATTACATCTCCGATGAGCGAGGAACAAATATCCGTTGAGGTTCTTGGCAAGAGGTCTGGATATCTGAAGGGTTTTGGCATTCGCACGAAGTCTGCTTTTGCTTCAGCCCATACTCGAACGGGCCGTGATTCTGAGGTGCATGTTTTGAGGGAGCAGTTAGAAGAGCACATAAAGAAAACTAGTTTTCTTGAGGGCTTAGTCCTTCGGTTAGCAGATCATGCAGGCATAGATCTGGGTATCGCCGTTGGTCGGGAGGGCGCCTCTAGTGGAGCTCAGGATGCACCTTCTCTAGGTATGTTCTTCAATTATAAAGTTGTTCCACCATCTCAAGTTGTTCCACCTCAATTCACGAGAGGCACAAACTACACTTTTATACTGGGATATTCACTCACTACACACTACTTAAATGTCTCACTTACAAAAAATTGCCCTTATGGTTGCAAAGCATTGCAAGAGAGTCGTTGGTAAGGAAATAGTTGTTGTCTCAACCTCCTTATTCTTTGGTTTTCGAACTTCTCTCTTCAAGCCAAGCATTGTCCTTAGTCCTTAGACTCCTATGGCCTTTTAGCCTTGTAGTTGTGAAAGATGAAACATGCTCATGGGCAAAAAAATATGAAACATTACTAAATATATTTTACTTCTTGAAACAATACTGATTCATAGGAATTTAACTTAGGAATAAAGGTCCATTTTAACTTAGGAATAAAGGTCCAGCCGTCCAGCTGATGAGGGCTTAGATCTCATCATCTAATGCACCATCTGTACCTTAGACAAAAGAAGGGAAACAGTTACCTGAACTGGACAAAGAAAAACTAGAAAGAAGGGAAACAATTTTACCCGTTTTCTGACTCTGTCAGCCTAGCCCACCGTTTTCTGATCGGTGGTTCAGAATCTGGAAATTGTTGAAGCGGGAACCATCATATGTAAATCTTGTTAAGGAAAATGGTCTTAAAACAAATGGAAGAGTTAGAACCAAACATAAGGAGAAGCAGAATTGTAAAAAGGCAAACAACTCACTGGAAACATTCTTCCATTTATAGTCCACTTTGTCCTTCCAGATGAATGATCTCTATTGCTGAAATATGGCCATACTTGCACTGATGAGTTGCTGGATCTGGAGGAACTGTGGGATAACATCTATGCAGTGTGCGGAAAATGGTCTTAAAACAAATGGAAGAGTTAGAACCAAACATAAGGAGAAGCAGAATTGTAAAAAGGCAAACAGCTCACTGGAAACATTCTTCCATTTATAGTCCACTTTGTCCTTCCAGATGAATGATCTCTATTGCTGAAATATGGCCATACTTGCACTGATGAGTTGCTGGATCTGGAGGAACTGTGGGATAACATCTATGCAGTGTGCGGAAAATGGTCTTAAAACAAATGGAAGAGTTAGAACCAAACATAAGGAGAAGCAGAATTGTAAAAAGGCAAACAGCTCACTGGAAACATTCTTCCATTTATAGTCCACTTTGTCCTTCCAGATGAATGATCTCTATTGCTGAAATATGGCCATACTTGCACTGATGAGTTGCTGGATCTGGAGGAACTGTGGGATAACATCTATGCAGTGTGCGGAAAATGGTCTTAAAACAAATGGAAGAGTTAGAACCAAACATAAGGAGAAGCAGAATTGTAAAAAGGCAAACAGCTCACTGGAAACATTCTTCCATTTATAGTCCACTTTGTCCTTCTAGATGAATGATCTCTATTGCTGAAATATGGCCATACTTGCACTGATGAGTTGCTGGCTCTGGAGGAACTGTGGGATAACATCTATGCAGTGTGCGGAGAAAGAATTCTCCAGAGACAACTGTAACGTCACTGCTGGGTCAGCAAATTTCTGAGGATATAGGGTGGAAAAGCACTGGCCAAAATTATTTTGGGGATTTGCACGTCCTAGGGGGCAGGGATAGTAGCTATGGCTCTTTCTGTAGATCTCCTTGCTCTTCCTCATTCACTATGGCAAACAAAAATCAAAAGAATTCAAGATCTTTTTTGATTCCAGAACCACAAGCTGTTCTTGATCGCCGGATTCAAATGAAAGCACATGAGGTTCTGATTCATTAGCAGGGATTGTCCCCAGCAGATGCCACTTGGGAGGATCAGGAGTTAATTAAGGTGCAATTTCCTGATATCACTCTTAAGGATCAGCAAGATTTTAAGGGGGGAGGAGATGTCACGATCAGCATCTGTTGGCTACCAAGTTACTAGGATAGTCATTGCTGTTTTCACTCTGTTTTCTTAGCTTTCTATTGAGAAGTTCTCTCTAGCTTCGGTTCAGTTTGAATTGCGCTAGGATTGTTTGATTTGTTACAAAATTTGTGCTCTCTCTGCCCTCTGTCAGTTACAAGATATGGAAGGAGAAAAACACAGGGCAGAGCTCAGCTGTACCATTTGGCCACAGACAAGCTTCAGCCCCTACTCAAACTCAGGCGTAAGTAATTTATGAGCTCTTTATGAGCTCAGTAATAAAGACCACATCACACTCTTCCCTGAGGCTTGGTTTTGCTCTTTATGAGCAAAATTGCTTACGCCTTGAGGCCAGCCAGTAACTATTGCTTACCTATTCTTCCCTGAGCATGGTTTTGCTCTTTTGTTGCTCTTTAAGTAATTTTGCTCTTTATGAGCAAAATTGCTCAGTAATTTAATAGCTAATTTATGAGCTCTTTATTGACTGGCCAGACCACAACCTGCAATAGAAGAGTGCTTGGTTTAGACTTGGTTTTATGCGCATCTTTGCGAACAAGTAAATTTACACAAATGAAGGTCCACACATTTGGATAATCAGAAGTACTGTTGAAGTAAATCTTAGTTCAAAGCAATTAAGTTTACATGTAAAGCAGAATGCAACACAACCAAGTTCTAAATCCGATGATCTAAATGGTACGAACAGACAAGATATTTTCAGCTTGTCCATGGTGGGGATAAACTGGATCGGGACTAGGATTCGCTGAGATCCTAGGCACATAAGCATGCAGCTCCATCACACTCTTCCCTTGCTTTTCTTCCACGATGACTTCGTTCTTATTTTTTGTTTTTGGAATGTCATTATACCGATTAGAACTTTACATGATTCTGAGAATATCTCAGTTTTCTTTAGATTATTTGAGCACCTTGTTCAGGTTGAAGTGTAATGAAATTGTATGGAGCATGTGCATAGCTTGGCGATAGCTCAAATGATAAGTGTTGTACAGTCATGGGCAAGGCCATTTTAGCCTCTATCATGGCAAAGTTTTGCCCAACATTGATCCTTGGACCTCACCCAAATGGACTGAAAATGACCTGATTCTTCAATGCATTTGAAACTCCATCTGAGAATCTCTCTGGTTTGAATCCTTCACCCAAATGACGGATCATAAATATGATGTTGTGCTTTTGGATAACCTGGATATGGATATGGATATGTACATGTACATGACTGTTGAAATCTTTTTAGAACATTTCTGAATTAATGAAATTGTCATACTTTTGAATTATCAGTCCCATGGACTAGTCATGATGCATGTTTTATTTGAATTTATAGTCAAACTACCCAGCTCATTTTATGTTCTTTTTCTCATACAGATTGAGTAAAAAATGAAGAAAGACTCCATGGAGCTAAGATGCAGCACACATGAAGGACAAGTATATATATATGAAGAGTAACAGACTTTTGTGTATTGAAATGGGATGCAAGTGGTTGTTCTAAGCAATGTTATAACAATGACATGATTATATGAATTTGTAAATTTTCATTGGTATTTGAATGTTGGATAGAATAGAATGTTATCATGGGTTTTATATTTGTAATGGTAAAGTGCTTCCAATATTGTTGAAATGGTATTTGAATATTGTTGAAAGGATGTTTGAATATTAATATGAAGTGGAATGAATTTTCTTGTTTTATTTTTTGGTGGTTTTGGATTGAAAAAGGAAATAAGGTGTGTAATAGATCTGGTACTGAATAATGGAATGAGAGAGGCTGGCAAATGTAACAAATTAATTATATATCAACAGGGATAGAAAGTTAAAAATAAAAAAATAGAAAAGATGATATTATTATTTTTGCCGGCGCAATTTTAAGTATTTCTGGCGAACAAAATCGCCGGTAAAAAAACCTTCAAAAGCAATTAAATAACAAAAATAATAGTTATTGCCGGCGATAAAAAAACGCCGGTAAATGAATTTGATAAATTTTTTCCCGTAAAATTTTTTAAAGTTTTTACCGGCGTTATAAATCGCCGGTGAAGAGCCTTAAAAAACAATTAAAATTAAAAAAATAATAGTTATTGCCGGCGCTAAAAAACGCCGGTAAATGAAGTTAGAAAATTTTTTCCGGTAAATTTAAAAATTTTTACCGGCGTTAAAAAACGCCGGCAAAAGTTATCCCTTCTCGCCGGCAGTCAATATGATTTACCGGCATTTACATTTTATCGCCGGTAAATGGTAACACAGGCGAATTTTCCTCGGCGTAATGTCGGCGCATAAGATATCACCGGAAATGGATTTTGCCGGCGTTTTTTTACTTTTACCGGCGCAAATTTTGCACCGGCAATGATAATAACTGTTGTAGTGATACTTATCCAAAATTTATATATTTGAATTTTTTTTTGAGATCTACAAAACAAGATCTAGGTTGGATATTTAATTCTGTAAAAAAAAGATTTTATATGTTTGGTATTTTTCTATCGAATGCAATAGATAAAATCTATTAATCAATAGATAAAATCTTTTATGGACAAGAAAGGCCAACATGGAATATCAAACAAATAAAATCTGTTAAACTCAATAGATAAAATCTTTTGTAGGCAAGAAAGGTAAACAAAATCTATTAAACGCAACAAATAAAATTTGTTAAATGTTATAAATAAAATTTGTTTGGTATTTTCTATTGAACTAAACAGATTAATTTATCTATTCATAGTAATGAACTCCACAGATTAATCTTATCTGTTGCTTGTGAACACATCAATTTTATTTGTTTGTTACTATGAACAATTCAGTTTTATCTATTTTGTCCTTGTTGCAATAGATCAATTTTATATGTTGCTTATGAATACATCAATTTTGTTGCTTGCAAACTAACTTGTAGGTGCTATGTTATAGAGACTCGTACATGCAAAGAAGGATCCGGAGCCTCTAAAAAACTGTGGGGGAGTCCTCACAAAATCTCAATTCTACGAGGGAGAGGTGGCCAAATTCGAAAGTTGATCACCTTGATCAAAATTGCCACATCTAACTAGTAGGCTAAGACAAGAACTACCCTTTTACCTTAGTGGTAAGAGGTGTGTATTCTTATATGGCTATACAGGGTTCGAACCTGGTATGTCACCTTTTCTCATTTGTGCATGTTATGGATATGACACCACCATTGTGCGTGTGTGTGCTTAAGTAACCAAGATCAACCATCAACTACACAAGAAGGCAAGAGATTTACTCGGTTCGTCAAAGATGCTTACGTCTACAGGAAACCAATTTTCATTAAGTTCTCTTCCAATATGTGAATCAATAGCCTTGGAACCTCAGCATATGTTTAGGGTTACAAATTACATCATATATATAATTACTACTTCATTAGCCCCCAAGAGTTTTATTCTTAGACAAAGGAAAGTCCTAATGCTATTAGGAGACAATTTTTAACAAATAGGAAAGTTATAATACAATAAGGAAAACAACCGAAGACATTGAACCCACTTGGTTTAGACCCATTTGGCCAATAATCTCCCCCTCCAAACCATAGGAAAGATGCCCTGAACCCTTCACTGTGAGTTCAACCCTACTAACTCTGAACACAGCTCTAGTTTTTTCTTAGACAAGACCGTTGTCATCATGTCCAAGAGATTCTTGTTGGTGTGAATGTTCTCCAGCTTCATGAAGTTCTTTTCAATCACCTCACGAATCCAATGGTATTTGAATTAATGTACTTCATGTGACTATCATAAGCAGCATTCTCACTGAAATCCATAACACTCTAACTATCACAGTAAACTACATACTCTTCTTGTTTAAAACTTAGTTCTTGAAGGAATCTCTTCAACCAAAGCATTTCCCTTCCTGCTTCATTAGTAGCTATTCACTTCAATTGTAGAATGTTGTGAACACATCATTTTATTTGCTTTGGCCCTCATTGATGTACCAACAGATAAAAAAAATAGATGAATAGATAAATTTTATCTATTTTGGCCTCATTGCAACAGGTCAATTTTATTTGTTGCTTGTAAACATATCAGTTTTATCTATTCATCACTGTGAACACATCATTTTTATCTGTTTTGGCCTCATTGATCTACCAACAAATAACAAAAATAGATGAATAGATCAATTTTATTTATTTTGGCCTCATTGCAACATATCAATTTTATTTGTTGCTAAAGAATGCATCAATTTTGTTGATTGTAAATACATCAATTTTATCTATTCATCACTGTGAAACATCATTTTATCTGTCTTGGCCATAGTGCTTGTTACTTACAGAAACTTTCATTTACAAAGAGAATGGTGGGATCATTGATGGGGCTAGACTTCCAATGAACGTACTCCTTCCCCTCGAAGAAGATAATGAAGGTGTTACGAACCCTAGCCATGGGCCAACTGCTTTCACTTGGCTCCAGCCCTAGTATAGTTGCAGCAGCAGCTTAAAGCGAGAGTAAGATTAGTTCAAATGCGTTAAGTTAATGAAGGGTGTAATGGCGGTGAAAGTGGACTATGATGGTGATGGTGAAAGGGATTGGGTAGTTGGCGTGTGTGCAAGTGTTATGGGCTTCTGCATGTGTGTGCGATGGGGCAGTGGTCGGCAATAGGTTGGTGCATGGTGAATAGATGATGATGTGGGATTGGATGTGTTTGATGGTGGAGAAGGTGTTGGGCATTGATCGCCTCAAAAATTGCGAAATGTGTAATGGATTCAAGTCCAGCATTCACGCACTTTAAGCATTTAAGAAGAATGAGAGTTAACTACAGTTTATCATTGATTTTCATTTTGTTTATATGGGTTCAAATGCTCTGACCGCGGGGATGCAAGTTGCTTAAATGTTTTGAAAAGTTTACAACCCCTTCCTCAAGTCTCAGATGTGGTCCAAACTTGGAATTTGCAAGAAAATACATGAGAATTAGAAAAAATGCATAAAATGAAAAGTACAGGGAGAGTGACCGTGACCCACGGTTACGGGTTCCTTGTCGGTGACCGTGACCCACGGTCACTGGCAGATAGTGGCCGAAAAGGCCATTGTTTGCTCTCTGTGTTGCTTTGTTTCATTTCTGTGACTTCTTCAAAGTACTAAAACTTAATTTTTTTTATTTCTGGAGTGTTGAGTTACCATCAAAAGGGTTGAATTTGACTGTGGAATTGATCAAAACCTTTGTTGATCATCACTTTTATTTACAGACCATTTTTTTATAAATCCAAAAAGGGTGCTGCATAAAGTCAAAGTTATGTCATTCTGAACCTATAATTTTCAAGGGTCAAAATAAAACCTAAAAAGGCCTTTTTGCAAACTCCAGATGACTCTAGAACCCTTCCAAGTAAGAAAAACAAAGGAATTGACTTCATCTTTTGCATGCTTGACAACGTTTGAGCACTATCTTAGCTAATCAATACACATGCTTCCCTCCCTTCTTTGAACCATTTCTCACCTTAATTAAGTGAGAGGGAGAAGAAAAAGTGTACTAGGATTGCTTCAAGTGCTTTGTGAATAGGTTCAAATCTATGAAAGTTGCTCCTGGAACTTAGAAAATTGTTTTCTCTATCTCCGTCCTCTTCTCTGTATGTTAAACCTCCTTTTTTATAGATTTTAATAGTAGTTTGGGGAGTTATGGGGAGTTAAAAGGAGTTATAGGAAGTTAAGGTTCGAAATAAAGCAGAGGGAACAGCCGAAAGCCACAAGAACTTCTCCATAGGTGTCAGTGAGCGTAACCGCTGTCACTCCCAAGGCTCATTTTTGGACTTTTATATATGTGACCCATTTTCGCCTGTTTGGAGTCCTAACGATGTCCAATCTTCAAGAAACTTGGAGGGATGCTTTTTGATACTATTTTGAGTATATTGTAGAAATTATAGCCCATTTTGACTTTCAGAAGTTGGTCAACTCCCCCATTGACTTTTCATCAAAATGGGCTCTTATTTCAGCTGTTTGAGGCCCAAATGACCTCGGTTTGGTTTGAGACTTGAAGAGATTGATGTCAGGAGTATCTTGGCATTTCCATCCAAATTTCACATATTTTGGATTTGTGGAAGTAGGATTTCAAACATTGATCCATTTATTGTATGTCTTAAGTCACTATTCACGTCACACTGTAGGTAGTTAGATTGTTTTTTACTCAAACAACATTCGATTGACTTGCAACTTTGGAATATTCATTTTGAACACATTTTGAATCTCTGTTCCGAATTCCATCAGGTTTGGCCCCCTGGAAGTAAGATTTTGGCTAGTGACCTCCATAGCTCATGGGTTATTATCTTCTAAGCTGACATGCAGTGGAAGTAGGACCAAACAGAGTCCTCTTAACTTGAAAACTTGTAGAATCTCCCTTGAGCATGACTGAGTTTGGGTCCAAATGATGTCCAAATGCTCTGAAACTTTAAAGGATAGTCTTTGAATGTACTTAAAGGCATTCCCTTGAGTTTAAGCTTGTTTTGACATGTAGAAGTGTCAATTTCCACAGTGACCCCCAAGGAGCTGGCAAAAAGTCACTGAAGCTTGGTTTTGAGTTAAGATAAAGTCTAAATGCTTTGAAACTTTCAAACATCATTCTCAAGTATGCTTTAGAGTTGCCATGAGAGTTTCAACCACTTTGGTAACCCATAAGCTTGAATTTGTTTTGTAACCCTTTGATTTGAGTCATTGAACCTTAGACTTGGTGTTTGGTGAGTTAAGTAACCAAATGAAGTTTGCTAACTTTGAAACCTGAATTGCTGTATTCTGAGCTCATCGGAAGTCTTCTAAGTGGATTGTATCAGCTTTGAACATCTGGATGCAGTACTTGATCTAGCATTCCATAATCCTAGGGTTTATGTGCCCTTTGACTTAGAATTTGCTTGTAATGTTTGTAACACTCTGACCCAACTTAATCCGGTTTAGCGTGTGATTAATGTGCTTTCGGGTAATTTTCTAAAGACTTAGTTTTATGTTTGTTGTTTTGTCATTTTGCGTTTCGTTTCGGGTCATGGATAGATAGTTGGGTTGAGTTTAACTTGAATTAGATAGACATGAGCCCTTTTTTGTAATTTTAGATTTTGTAAAAGTTCGCCGCTCATGCATCATCTTGATTTCATCACGTGTATCTCGTCGAGCTTGTCAATTTCCGTAACTACCTTGCATGCAAATGACTTCATTTGGTTCCGTTGGACGATTAATTGACTTAAACTGTAATTATCATTAACCCTCGGACTTTTATATAAATTTTTCAATACTTATCTTATAAAACCTGATGCATGCACCAACTTTCTTTCATCTTCAACGTCTCTTCTTCTTTCTTCGTTTCTTCCTTTCTTTTTTTCTTCTATGATCAAAACAAGAGCAGGGAGATCCTTTGCATCCGTTCTAACGAGCCATCGCTTGTGTATCCTATGGTAAGACTTGGGTTCTTGCTAATCTCTACGAGGCTCGGATTCTTCTTTTACACTACATGCACATGCACTCAACGTTTCTCTCTCTTCTTGCATGCATGATTGTTAGAGTCGTGTCTTGACGTCGAATTTGAGCCCAAGGATAACAAGTAACTTACAAAAGCTCATTTATGGCAAGTATAAGCACGATTTGGATGAACACGTGTTGGTATATGACTGATCATGAATAATCTCCTAATTTTGGATGTGGTTTGTGTTTTACAGCCTAATTGTGTCTAATTACTCATACTTGTGCTTGTTGTGTCCTCTTTGTGCTCATATAGTTTTATTTGTAATAGGTTCAGAACGTGACCCTATGCAACTTACGGCTAAGCCCTATGACTGCACGGCTTATTTTCCAGAGAGCTACAAAACCTGCATTTACTCTACGATAAGGCTACGGCTAAGTCGTATAATGTACTATGGCTACGCCGTAGGCTAGCCATAACCTAACCATAGGTCAAGTTACGGCTTGACTTCCAGAGAGCAGAAGATAGATAATACCTTTTACGGTCCAGCCACGGCTAAGCCATGTGGTGTGCTACAGCTAAGCCATACCCAGCCATAGCTGAGCCATTGAACAACCACGATGACGCCATAAGAGGGAGCACGAGTTAGCCTGGCTCGCCGTAAATGTGGAAACAATTCTGAGGGAACAACGGTTGAGCCGTAGTGCATAATACGGCTAAGTCGTAAGATGTCTACGGTTAAGTCGTAGGTCACCCATGGCTAAACCGTAAGACCATTGAAAATTAAGAAAGGTAGGTACTAAAGAGACCTTAGAGGGCATTTGAATTAGAGTGTAGGCAACCTTAACTTACCCACTTGGAATATGAGAATCGCATGAATAGTCTTGAGGGCTAGGACTCATTCATGTGCGTTATCCAGCTGTTAAACACTTCTCCATAGGTGTTGGTTTAAGGGACTCCGATACACTCTCCCAACACAATGTAACATGATAAGAAAGACAACTGTGTATCGGATAACTTAAAACTACATTTTCATGCACAGTTAGAAACGCTAGATGACTAGATTATGGTTGGCTAGTAATCTGTCTTAATTCGATTAAATTGAATTGCATGGCATATTGGACAACGATCATTGCCCTCCATTCATATGTATGCATTGTAGGTTCAACGTATGTCTTGTTAATAGTTTGGGATATGCCTCCACATTGTTTGACATGTTCCTGACTTGGTTACTGTAATGCATTGATATGTATTTGTGTTTGAGTATTATTACGAATGTAATGTATGAAATCCCTTAAGTCCAATGATATTATTGAATCAACACGGTCAGGCACTGCTCAGCCTTAACCTTATGATGCCTGGCGGGGTTGACTTTGGCGTAGTATGTATGGTACCACTACAGTGTATTTATGTCTTGGGGCTTCCGGACACCAGGGACCCAAGACCCATTCGTACCTTGGCCCGGTCGATGGTGTTCTCAATATGTAAAGATCCCTAGAGGGAGGATATGACAAATGTAGTAGCCATATAGTAAAGTACATGACATGTATATCTTGATCCTTGATCCTTATAGCATGCTTTATTCGACTACACCACTTGCCTAGTATACGAATCTAGAGCTCTATGAATTATCTATTGTTACTTATTCTGATAGATATAACATGCGTTAACTTATGGTTGCTTATGCTTTACTGAATTGTTGTATTCATGAGTTGTTCTTGGTGTTGCAGGCTTAGATCCCTCTACCGACCCCTTGTCGGTCAACCAAACTCCAGAGGAGACGGCAAACACCCCGTCAGTGCTAGAGGAATGGATGTTAGCACTCTGCCAGAGAGTGATATGACATGCTTACAGGTCTTCTTTGGTGTGGGATGTAATTGGTTTTTATTAGTGGTCTCTATATTTTGTATTTGGCTCACTCTTGTACATCCTATACTCAGGGCCGACTCTTTTATTAAGCAAGGAAAGCCCTTGCTTTGAGCCCCCAAAAAAATCCCTAAGAAAAAGGCCCCTTAATCTCTAATTAAAAAAATAAATAAGGCCTTTCACATTCCAACAGTACAATTGTCAACTCCTTTATTTTCTCCCTAAAAAGTAGGCCTTTCACATTCCAATAGCACAATTGTCAACTCCTTTATTTTCTTCCTAAAAATTAGGCCTTCTGCATTCCAAAAAACTCATTCCACCGTTGAGTGCTAAGCTGATTAAAATCAAAACGTCATTTCTCCTTTGCTTTACACGTTCTCTCTTTTTCTCTCTCTCTCTTCTCTTTTCTCTCTTCTTTTCTGTTGTGTTTTCTAGCTCCAAAAAATTCCAACAATAACTAGGAAAAAGAACAAGAAGAGAAGGGAGGAACCTTGTCTTTTAAAGTAAGAATATGATTAAATTTTGTTAATTAAGTTTTTTTGATTTTGGTAGGATTTTATTTGATTTTAGTAGGATTTTATGTTTGGCTGGAATGTATTTTCACTAGAAGGGTTGTAGGCCCTCAGCGCAAGTGGACCAATAGATTAGTGATCAGCCCCATAGATTTGAAAGCAAACCCATGGGCAACCATGATAGGTGTATATTGGATCTCCTGCAGGAGAGGGTTGGTTATTGGCATATCAAATTTAATTCTTTAAATCAAGATAATGTAGAAACAGAATTTGAGTGATATGTCAACAGCTATCCTTAAGAAGGAAGGCCCACTATATCTCCAACATGACTGGCCACATTGATGGAAACTGTTTTTATAAATTATTGTCATAGGCTTTTTTTTCTTTTGTGATATATATTTTGATAATATATGTTAATCATAACCCACTAAGGCACTAACTCAGAAAAAATCTTTTTTTTTCATATTGAAGAAGTTGTATTAAATTCAAAAGGCTTTCATCTCTATAATCTTTGTGGCCAATATTGATAAATCATTCAATCAGGTTCTATTGTTCTATGCTTTTAGAATCTTTTTAATTCTAAGCTCATATTGTATATTTATTATACTTAGTGTTCATTTTATTTGTAATTATTATTAGTTATAATTTATAAATATAACTATGTCTAATAGAAATTACGAATCCAGGCATTCAAAACTTAAAAAAAAAAAGAAAAGAATAGATGATTTAATGCAATCTTAAAGAGGAGCTCTTGATAAATTTGTTACAAGTAACAAGCAAAATATAGCAATAAATGAACAAGCAACTAATCTAAATGAGTTAGAAGATAATGAAATTGTAGAAGAAAAAGATCTTAATAAAAATAATCCTAATGATAATCAAATTCTTGACGAAGAACACGAAAATATTAATGAAACAACTGATTATATTCCTAAAAATATTTATGATCCAAGTCAATGGACAAATATTGATACACAATTAAAAGATTTATTAGTAGAAAAGGGTCCAATTAGAGATAATAATCTAGATTTTCCCAAAGATGAATTCTCTAGACACTTTTCTACTACATATTATATTTGAAAATTACTAAATGGGGACAAGCATGATAGAAAATGGTTAGTATATTCAAAAGATTTGGATAACGTATTTTGTTTTTGTTGTAAATTATTTAATTTAAATTATAATACAAGTAAACTAGCCAATGAAGGTACTAGAGACTGGAGAAATTTTGGTGTTAAGCTTAAGAGTTATGAGACAACTAATGAGCATATTACTAATATGAATGCTTAGATAGATTTAGAAATAAGATTGTTAAAAAATAAAACAATTGATAAAAATATCTAAGAACAAATTAACAAAGAGAAAGATCATTGGAAAAAAGTATTAGTAAGAATTATTGCTGTCGTAAAGAATCTTGGTAAAAATAATTTGGCATTTCGAGGAAAAAATGAAAAGATTTATCAAGAAAATAATGGAAAGTTTTTAAGCTTAATTGAAATGATTGCAAAATTTGATCTAGTAATGAAAGAACATATTCGACGCATTCAACATGATGAAATTCATAACCATTACCTTGGATGCAAGCCATTAAGAACAAATATCTCTTGTATTACGATGTGTGGATATTTCATCAAATCCGATCAAACTAGTAGAATATCTTTTAGAATTTCTAAAAATAGATGATACCACTGGAAAAGACTTTTTAGTGCAATAATAGATGCAATAAGAAATCTTGAACTTGATATTAATGATATATAAGGGCAAGGATATGATAATGGATCTAATATGAAAGGAAAACACCAAGAGGTACAAAAAAGACTTTTAGATATAAATCCTAAAGCATTTTACACACCATGTGATTGCCATAATCTAAATCTAGTACTTTGTGATATGGCTAACTCTTGTCCTAAAGCTATATCTTTTTTTGGAGTGCTACAACTTATATATTCATTATTTTCTTCTTCTACAAAACGATAGAAAATTTTACTAGATAATGTACCCGGTTTAACTCTTAAGTCATTATCACAAACACATTGGGAAAGTCATATTGAAAGTGTCAAAGCAATAAGATACCAAGCTCCACAAATAAGAGATGCGTTGTTACAACTAGCAAAAATTAGTAAAGATCCTAAAACTAAAAGTGAAGCCACCTGTTTAGCAACATATGAGATTGAAAGTTTTGAGTTTTTGTTGGGTATGACAATTTGGTATCATATATTATTTGCTATTAACTCAGTTAGTAAAAATTTACAATCAAAAGGCATGCGTATTGATGCCGCTATAGATCAATTAAAAGGTCTTATTTCTTGTTTTAAAAAATATAGAGAAAATGGATTTACATCTGCTATGATTACATCTAGAGAGATTGCGGTTGAAATGGAAATAGAACCTATATTTTGTAAAAAAATGTATAATTCATAGAAAAAAATAGTTTGATGAGAATGTCAATGATGAGACAACATAATCTGCAGAGGAATCGTTTAGAATTGATTATTTTTTATACATAGTAGATCAAGCTATTTCTTTAATTCATAGTAGGTTTGAACAATTTAAAATATATGAAAATATTTTTTGTTTTCTATTTAATCTTAAAATTTTAAAATCATTAGACATTGATAGTTTAAAAAAAATGTCTTAATCTTGAATGTTCCTTGAAACATGACAATTTTTCTGATATGGATGGTTTAGATTTATTTTCAGAATTAAAAGTTTTAAAAGAAATTTTATAAGTTGAAGAAAACACTCCAATTGACATACTTAATTACATAAAAAGATTAGATTTTTTCCCAAATGCTTATATTGCTTATAGAATACTATTGATAATACCTATAATTGTTGCTTCTGCAGAAAGAAGTTTTTCAAAATTAAAATTGATAAAGTCCTACTTACGATCAACCATGTCACAAGAAAGATGAATTGGATTAACCATACTGTCAATTGAAAATGACATGTTAGCAAAACTTGAATATAAAAACTTAATTAGTAATTTTGCATCACAAAAAGCGAGAAGAATAAATTTTAAATAAAATATTTATAATAATTTTTAAAAAATAAAAAGGCCTCGTTTAGTATTGTCGCTTTAGGCCTCAAATTGTTTGGAGCCGGCCCTGCCTATACTTCATGTTATCTTTTATGGATATTATTTAGTGTCTCTCCTCTTGTTATGCAATGATACCTACAGCTTCCGTGTACATGTATTGGCACATGTGAACTTCCCTTGTGCGTGTGCATTTAGACGAGGTCTACATATGGGCGCACGAGAGTACGCGTGTCACTGATTAGGTTTAACCTTAATCCTTGTTTACATAGGCTCGGTTATGACATACGTATTGTATGGTATCAGAGCATTATTTGCTCTAGTTGCTAAGCATGTAAGCATGTAGGAATGCGGTGACGATACAGTTTCAAATATTTGACTTTATAGTCTGAAATTTTAATTTGTTGGGGGACATGTAATGGGGAACGCCTTGTGTTTAAGTATTAACCCTTTGCATTTTGCCGGATATGGCTTCCAGATCAGGTACTAATAACAATCATGGGGATAATGAGAGTGGATCAGCTCCTCCATAACAGTCACATAATGCGGACGACCAATTCCTCATGATGTTGCAAGTGGTCCATTCGCTGCAAGCACAAGTAGCATCCCTCTGGATCGGCAAAGCCAATTGTCAATCCCACCCACGTGGAGTAACAAGTAGTCTTCCAGCCTAAGGAAAATGATCCTAATGCTCTTTATGAAAAGTTTCAGAAACGCAGAGCCACCGAATTCTATGGGAATGAAGATGCTTTGAAGGCCGACCAGTGGTTAGAGCACATGGAGGATTTGTTTGATATAGTTGTGTGCACCAACAAACAGAAAGTTGTACTCGCCATTTCAATGTTTCGTGAGGTGGTGAAGACTTGGTGGAAGAGTGTGAAAGAGTATTATAAGGACAAGCCAGGTGTGATGGTTTGGGAGACATTCAAGAAGCAATTCAGGAGGAAGTTTGTTCCAACTCATATACAGAGGGCCAAGGAAGTAGAGTTCGTAGCTTTGCAGTAGCAGCAGATGACAATGGCCAAATATGTACATAGGTTCATGCAGCTATCGCATTTTGCAGAGGACATGGTTAACACTGAAGAAAAGAAAGTGAACCGCGTCAATGGCTTGACTTCTAGATACAAGAACCATGTGACAGCCTTCCAAAGGCCCGCTACATTTGATGATGCAGTGGATAGAGCTTATGCCGCAGAGGCCAACCTTCAAGAAGAGAGAGCTGCTGACTTGAAGAGAACTGCGCCCTTTGGTGAAAGGGGACAAGTCCATAAGAAGATGAAAGGCAAGCAAGGTACCTCTAGTTCGGCAGGTGTGACTTATGAGCATTGTGGCAGAGGCCACAAGACGGAGCAATGTTGGTGAAAGACAGGAGCTTGTTTGATTTGTGGCTCCATGGACCATTTAATGGCCAAATGTCCGAGGTACAAGTCTTCCCAACCCCAACAATCCAAACCAACTGCTTTGACAGCTCCAAGTAAAGCACAGCAATCCCGTCAAGGTCAGAAGCTGACTCGCCATACCGCTCATGCTTATGCCCCTACCCATGAGAGCACGGAGGATGCGAATGTGGTGGAAGGTACTATTTCAATTGTGCAAGTTAAAACTATAGCATTGTTTGATTCGGGGTCTACGCATTCATACGTAGCACCTCATTTCGCTGAGCAGTTACGGTAGCCACCTAAGCCGCTACTGTATGTATTGGTGGTGTCCACTCCTGTTGGCAAGAGAGTAGAATGTAGTGTATACTACCCCAAATGCAAGGTATGGATCGAAGGGTGTCAACTTCCAGTTAACCTAGTTTTACTGTCAATGTTGGACTTCAACGTGATCCTTGGAATGGATTAGCTCGCGAGATATCATGCTTGTGTGAATTGTTATAGGAGGACGATTTACTTCGACCTAGGCAATGGATTCTGTTTCGAAGGCAGTCAAAAGAAATGCCCTAGGCGTGTTATTTCTGCGTGCAAGGTGGATCGAATGATACGCAAAGGATGTGAAGGCTTTATTGCCTTTATCTCCGAAAAAAAGGATCCAAAGCAGATTGGAGAGATTCCAGTGGTGAATGATTTCCCAGATGTCTTTCCCGATGGAGTGCCAGAGTTACCTCCTGTACGAGAAGTGGAATTCGCTATTGACCTTGTGCCAAGGACAGCACCGATCAGTAAAGCTCCATATCGTATAAGGGTTTCTTGGATAAGGGTTGGAATTGAAGAAACAGTTGCAGGATCTCTTGGATAAGAGTTTTATACACCCGAGTGTGTCACATTAGAGAGCTCCGATGTTGTTTGTGAAGAAGAAAGATGGCACCTTTCGGATGTGTATTGATTATCGGCAGTTGAATAAGGTGACAATAAAGAATAAGTATCTCCTGCGGCTTATCGATGAACTATTTGATCAACTTCAAGGTGCTGCATATTTTTCCAAGATTGATTTGAGGTCTAGGTATCACTAGTTAAGGGTAAAGGAAGATGACATTCCAAAAACTGCCTTTAGGACACGGTATGGTCATTATGAATTTCTTGTGATGCCATTTGGCTTAACCAATACACCTGCTGCCTTTTATGGCTTTTATGAATTGGATTTTTGCTCCTTTCTTGGATCAGTTCATTGTTGTGTTCATCGATGACATTTTGATGTCCTCTAAGACAGTAGAGGAGCATACAGATCATTTAAAGAAAGCCTTACAATTGTTAAAAGAGCATCGACTATATGCCAAGTTTGCGAAATGTAATTTTTGGCTTGAACACGTGGCCTATCTCGGTCATTTCATTTCACGAGACAGATTGACAGTTGATCCAGCGAAGGTGGAGACAGTTGTCAAGTGGCCCAACCCAAAGTCTGTGATAGAGATTAGGAGTTTTCTTTGGACTTACAGGGTACTACAGAAGATTTATTCAAGACTTTGCTAAGGTATTCGCTCCTTTAACCAAGTTAACTTGGAAGAATGCGTCTTTTAATTGGACTGAGGAGTGTGATACTAGTTTCCAGACCTTAAAGGAAAAGTTAACTAGGGCTCCAGTACTGGCTCTACCGGATGGTGGTGAAGGATTCGTGTTATATTCTGATGCTTTTA
Organism: Sextonia rubra; assembly: GCA_037013555.1. Taxonomy (NCBI): domain Eukaryota; kingdom Viridiplantae; phylum Streptophyta; class Magnoliopsida; order Laurales; family Lauraceae; genus Sextonia; species Sextonia rubra. Next base: position 81,104,343 of record JASUAD010000001.1, read on the forward strand.
GAGTCGGATTGGGGTGTGTCTTGATGCAACATGGTAAGGTAATTGCTTATGGATCGAGATAACTCTGGGAGCATGAGAAGAACTATGCCACACATGACTTGGAACTGGCAGCTATCGTGTTTGCTTTGAAGCTATGGCGACATTATCTGTATGGCGTGAAATTTGAGGTACACTTAGATCATCACAGTTTGCAATACTTGTTCACGCAGCATGAGTTGGACATGAGGTAACGCAGATGGCTTGAGTTAATTAGGATTATGATTTTCCTATCCTGTACCATCCAGGGAAAAGAAATGTAGTGGCAGATGCGCTTAGTAGGAAATCAAAGACTCTAAATGGTTTAAACAACTTCCTTTTATTGATGCACGATAAGCCTGTCAAAGTGAGATGTACAGACCACTATGCGATGCTGGCAAGTACTTTTCTTTTCCAACCTGAAATGATTCAACAAATTAAGGACCGGCAATTTGAAGATTTGAACTTGAAGCAAATTCGAGACCATATCGGAGATCGGCCCGATTTCCGACTGGAGGATGGTATACTGTATTTTCGAAATAGATTATGTGTACCATCAATTGATAACTTGAAGGAGAACTTGATGATGGAGGCACACTATGCTCGATATGTGACGCATCCAAGGAGTACGAAGATATATCAGAACCTAAAGGATCGATTTTGGTGGAACAACATGAAAAGAAAAATCGCAGGATTCGTCGCTAGGTGCTTAACTTGTCAGAAGGTGAAAGCAGATCATCAGAGGTCTCTAAGGTTCATTACACCCATTGCATATACCTCAGTGGAAATGGGAACACATTACCATGGATTTCATTTCCAGCTTACTTCCAACTAGTAAGAAGAATAACACTATTTGGGTGATTGTGGATAAATTAACAAAGTCAGCACATTTCATTCCACTTAATAAGGGTATGACCTTTTCAGAAATGGTGAAGAAGTTTGTGGATGAGATAGTTAGATTACATGGTACACCCGTGTCTATTGTGTTCAATCGTGACAGCCGTTTTGTTTCATCTTTCTAGAAAGCATTTCAAGACCCTATGGGTACCAAGTTGAGTTTTAGTATTGCATACCACCCGCAGACAGATGGGCAATCGGAACGGACGATTCAGACTTTAGAGGACATGTTACGGGCTAGTGTTGTAAGCTTTGAGAAAGAATGGGATGCACATCTCTCATTGTGCAAATTTGCTTATAACAACAGCTTTCACGAGAGTATTAACATGGCTCCATATGAAGTGTATGGATGCAAATGTCGGAGTCCAGTTTGCTGGGAAGAAGTTAGGACGAGAAGTTTTCACAAACCGACAATTATTGTTGAAACTACTGAGAAAGTACAGAAGGCAATAGAGACTTTGAAGGTTGCCCGGTCGAGACAAAAGAGTGATGCGGATACACGCAGAAGAGCTTTGGAGTTTCATGTTGGAGATTGGGTTTTTCTGAAGGTCTCATCGATGGAGGGTACGATACGTTTCGGTTAAAAGGGCAAGCTAGCTCTGAGATACGTTGACCCGTTCGAGATCAAGAGCAAAATTGGTGATTTGGGGTACAGGCTAGCTCTTCAAGTAGAGTTTTCTGGGGTACATGATGTATTCCATGTGTCGATGCTTCACAAGTATGTCCGACACCCTACCCACGTCATTCGGTATAAAGATGTGCAAATACAGCCGAATGCGACTTATGTTGAACGTCCGCTTCGTATCATCAGTACAAGAGAGGAGATATTGTGTACTAGAACCATACAATGGGTCAAGGTGTTACGGGAACATCACGGTCCTAACAAGGCCACCTGGGAATTGGAAAAGCAGATGGGGCGACAGTATCCCCACCTCTTCATGCAGGTACGTGTTTATTCCGAGGACGGAATGATTATTAAGTGAGGGAGGATGTAACACTCCGACCCAACTTAATCTGATTTAGCGCGTGATTAATGTGCTTTCGAGTAATTTCTAAAGACTTAGTTTTATGTTTGTTGTTTTGTCGTTTTGCGTTTCGTTTCAGGTCATGAATAGGTAGTTGAGTTGAGTTTAACCTGAATTAAATAGACATGAGCCCTTTTTCATAATTTTAGATTTTGTAAGAGTTCATCACTCATGCATCATCTTGATGTCATCACGTGTATCTCGTTGAGCTTGTCAATTCTGTAATTACCTCGTATGCAAACGACTTTGTATGATTTTGTTGGATGATTAATTGACTAAAACTGTAATTATCATTAACCCTCAGACTTTTATATAAATTTTTCAATACTTATCTTATAAAACCTGATGCATGCACCAACTTTCTTTCATCTTCAACGTCTCTTCTTCTTTCTTCGTTTCTTCCTTTCTTTTCTTCTTCTACGATCAAAACAAGAGCAGGGAGATCCTTTGCATCCGTTCTAATGAGCCATCGCTTGTGTATCCTACTATAAGACTTGGGTTCTTGCTAATCTCTACGAGGCTCGGATTCTTCTTTTACATTACATGTGCATGCACTCAACGTTTCTCTCTCTTCTTGCATGCATGATTGCTAGAGTCGCGTCTTTACGTCGAATTTGAGCCCAAGGATAACAACTAACTTATAAAAGCTCATTTATGGCAAGTATAAGCACGATTTGGATGAACACGTGTTGGTATATGTCTGATCATGAATAATCTCCTAATTTTGCATGTGGTTTGTGTTTTACAGCCCAATTGTGTCTAATTACTCATACTTGTGCTTGTTGTGTCCTCTTTGTGCTCAGATAGTTTTATTTGTAACAGGTTTAGAACGTGACCCTGTGCAACTTATGGCTAAGCCATATGACTGCACGGCTCATTTTCTAGAGAGCTACAAAACCTACATTTACTCTACGGTAAGGCTACGGCTAAGTCGTATAATGTACTATGGCTACGCCGTAGGCTAGCCATGACCCAACCGTAGGTCAAGTTACGGCTTGACTTCCAGAGAGCAGAAAATAGAGAATACCTTTTACGGTCCAGCCACGACTAAGCCGTACCCAGCCGTACCTGAGCTATAGAACAACCACGGTGACGCCATAAGAGGTAGCATGGGTTAGCCTGGCTCGCCATAAATGTGGAAACAATTCTGGGGGAACCATGGCTAAGCCGTAAGTCACCCATGGCTAAACCGTAAGACCATTGAAAATTAAAAAAGGTAGGTACTGAAGAGACTTTGTAGGGCATTTGAGTTAGAATGTAGGCAACCTTAATTTGCCCACTGAAATGTAAGAATCGCATGAATCGTCTTGAGGGCTAGGACTCAATCATGTGCGTTATCTAGCTGTTAAGCACCTTCCCATGGGTATTGGTTTAAGGGACTCTGACACAGCATCTCGACACAATGCAACACGATAAGAAAGACTACTATGTATCGGATAACTTAAAACTATATCATCATGCACGGTTAGAAACACTAGACGACTAGATTAGGGTTGGCTAGTAATCTGTCTTGATTCGATTAGATTGAATTGCATGGCATATTGGACAATGATCATTGCCCTCCATTCTTACGTATGCATTCCAGGTTCAATGTATGTCTTGTCAATAGTTTGGGATATGCCTCCACATTGTTTGACATGTTCCTGACTTGGTTACTGCTATGCATTGATATGTATTTGTGTTTGAGTATTATTACGAATATAATGTATAGAATCCCTTAAGTCCAATGATATTATTAAATCAGCACGGTCAAGCACTACTCAGCCTTAGCCTTATGATACCCGGCGGGGTTGACTTTGGCATAGTATATATGGTACCACTGCAGTGTATTTATGTCTTGGGGCTTCTGGACCCCAGGGACCCGAGACCCATTCGTACCCTCGCCCGATCGATAGTGTTCTCAATATGTAAAGATCCCTAGAGGGAGGATATGACAAATGTAGTAGCCACATAGTAAAGTACATGACATATATATGTTGATCCTTATAGCATGCTTTATTCGACTACACCACTTGCCTAGTATACGAATTTGGAGCTCTGTGAATTATCCGTTGTTACTTATTCTGATAAATATGACATGCATAAACTTATGATTGCTTATGCTTTGCTGAATCGTTGTATTCATGAGTTGTATTTGGTGTTGTAGGCTCATATCCCACTATCGATCCCTCGTCAGTCAGCCAGACTCTAGTGGAGACCGTAGACACCCCATCAAGGCTAGAGGAGTGGATTTGAGCACTCCGCTGAAGAGCGATATGACATGCCTATAGGTCTTCTTTTTTATTGGATGTAATTGGTTTTGTTAGTGGTCTCTATATTTTGTATTTGGCTCACTCTTGTATATTCTATACTTCATGTAATCTTTTATGGATATTATTTAGTGTGTCTCCTTTTGTTATGCAATGATATCTACAGTTTCCGCATACATATATTGGCACGTGTGAACTTCCCTTGTGCGTGTGCATTTAAACGAGGTCTACGTGTGGGCGCACGGGAGTACGTGTGTTATTGATTAAGTTTAACCTTAATCCTCGATTGCTTAGGCTTGAGTTGTGCAATGTTTTCACTGCAACATTTGCGATTTTTTTTATGGGTCAACAGGCGTGGGAATGGTAAGAGGGCCAAACAAGAAAGGAAAAGAGAGATTGGGCAAGAGAAAGAGAAAAGAAACATGTTTTTAAGGTAAATAATGAAGGAGGGTCAATTTTGTCGATGTATATTGTTTTTTTTTAAGTCATGGACTTAATGTAGCAAAAATTTAGTCCATAGAGCTATCCTAATGTGGGAAAATATATAGGGACCTATTACCGAAGTCCCTTAGGTTTTATATTTTATTGGTACCCAATGTGAGGTCTAGGACCCAAGATTGAAAAGAAAATGGGAGGAAGAAGCCCTTACCATGGGAAGGAGAGCCCACATAAGTCAAAAGAGGGAGTTGATAATGTAGGAAGGATAGTTGATATGAACTGAGTGGAATGTAGAATAGAAATGCTCAAATTTAAGGATGGACTAAACATTCTTAACATAAAATTGTTCAAATTCGAGGATAGATAGGCCTCTTTGTGCAAGCATAGATTTTGAGGATAATTTCTCATACCTTTCTTGGTAATCCTTCTCACGAATAAATTATTAATAACTAAAAAAGAAGATTATGCCAACAACTCCTACTCAATCTTGCTACCTAGTGGATAAGATTAGCTAACCACTCTTGCCTTCTCTTGAACCTTATTACGTAGATTCAGATTGACCTACTCTAGATTTGGCCCACCATAATAATAGGCTCGTTGGATCATCTAACACTCAAACTTTATTACGTAGCTTAGTTAGGCTCTTATCATTCCTCTCCCCTTTAAAATGTAGTATAGAACTACTCAAATTTGAGGATGGACTAAACATTCTTAACATAAAATTGTCCAAATTTGAGGATAGATAGGCCTCTTTGTGCAAGCATAGATTTTGGGGATAATTTCTCATACCTTTCTTGGTAATCCTTCTCATGAATAAATTATTAATAACTAAAAAAGAAGATTATGCCAACAACTCCTACTCAATCTTGCTACCTAGTGGATAAGATTAGCTGACCACGCTTGCCTTCTCTTGAACCTTATTACATAGATTCAGATTGACCTACTCTAGATTTGTCCCACCATAATAATAGGCTCGTTGGATCATCTAACACTCAAACCTTATTACGTAGCTTAGTTAGGCTCTTATCATTCCTCTCCCCTTTAAAATTGACGTTGCCAAACACTGCAGTATAAGTAATGGATCCACCATCTCTGCTTCAACCTTTAAAACAAACAATTGCTAATTTTTGCATTTGTGGTTAGGCTCAAGCTTTTTACCAGAGTTATAACAAAGGGAACAGATATCCAATTCCCAATCTTTTAGCCAAGGTTTCAACAATACACATAACCTTCTATAACAACTGGTTACTTCCTCTCCTCTTGTGGAGAGTTAAGATAGATCTGTGACCTTGCACTACACCAAAAATGCCAATCTGGAACGGTTTGAAACTGTTCCTAAATGAATCTGGAACGGTTTTGAACCGTTTCAAAAATGGGTGTCGCAAAACTTTTGAAACGGTTTTGAACTGTTCCAGATTTTCGAATTTGGAACGGTTTTGGAAATCTGGAACGGTTCAAAACCGTTCCAGATTCGAAAATCTGGAACGGTTCCAAACCGTTCCAGATTATTTCCTATTATTTTCTTGCCTTTTTTTAACCTCTTTAAAACAATTTTAATAATATTTTTTTAAATCATAAATTTTTTAAACCACTACTAATCATATATTTAAAAAGAAAATAAAATAATTGTGATATTCACATTCATATAGATGCAATCATAAAAATTCTTTTTTAACACAATAATTAAAAATTCATGATACATTTAATAAGCTACAAGTTTCAACACCATTTCAACACCATTTTCTAGCTCTCTCTCTAGAATATCATATTCATCCATCAAGTCTGTTTTTCTTGATGGATCATTTCGAGATTTCTTTTGCTTCTCCAGGGCTGCTTTCATCTTTTCCCTGTCAATCTTTCTGATTGCATCTGGAGGACAGTGGCCCTTTTGACCTTCATAAGCAGCAACCTGACCTACTGCACCACTAGACTTGTGCGACGGTCCTTCATCCTTCCATTCTCTAGGGTCAGCAGGTTCAACCATATCATTAATTCCTGATTCTTCCACAGGTAGCTCTGACCCATTCGTAGATCTGTTTGACACTTCTCCCATGCTATCCCTGCTAGAGGGAAATTTATCCAGCTCACAATGCACACTATCGTTGCCACCATCATCAACTGTGTGATCCCAAAGACCACTTGTCCCTGCACTTCCTCCACAATCACTAGTCAAGTTCTGTGTGCTTCTTAAAGGCCCACTGTGACTATCCGCATACGATTGGTCAGGCCCATGGCGCCCTGCTGATGATGATACAGATGATTTTCCCCTTCAGATAGCACTTCTTTGCTGAGGTGTGCTTCCGGGCTGCAGTGTTCAAATTCTAATTGTGCATTAGATGCCAAGAGAACTCCCAAGGGCAAGATGAGCTCACCAATTCTTCTGTATGAGGCGCATCTGGAAGACTACCCTTCTCTTCTAGTTTTCTCTTTGGCGGGCTCTGGTTTTTTCTTTCCAAATGACGACTATGGGGGAAGAAGGAAGATGCTTCTTTTAGTTCTGGGTTTTCCTTTTTCGCAGGTATGTTTTCAGAAACAGATGAAACTTCAGAAGGATCTGAAAGACTCATCCATTCCAGCATTGGAGGCACTGAAGGGATCTGCATAGCCCATAAATCATCTTGTTTTTTGTCTGATGGAACAACATTTTCATCCTGTAAGAAACAACAATTAGTCCTGCGGGGAACACACTGGTGTTTGGGATCTTATGGTATCATCAGTTCAATTCAATGAAGGGAGAAACATGGTCACCTCATATGCTTCTTCCTTCTCTTCAGGTATGGGTGCTGATGAGTTTATGGGGTTTTCGGTCTCAAACACATGACTAAAAGAAACCCATCACAGCCTGTACATCCTTGTTGAGGCACCAAGCCTCAAAGTGTCTCCCTCTTTCAACTCCACCTGAACTTGTGGCTCGATTTTTTGCTCCAACACCCAGGTTCCGTGAATTGCAAACGGAACAAAGAAGCAATAAATCAAACCCATCTACACATTTTTAGACGAGAGTTTTTTGCGGAATACCTGACGATAAATCCATAATCGAGATCTTTTGCAACAAGGGCTGTAAGTAGATCCTGAGATGGATTCGGCTGATGCTCAGGTGATCCAAAACGATGTTGCGATTTGGGTGTCGCCCAACAAGAAGTTTCTCGCATTCTAGGCCACATTTCTCGCCATCCATCCCACATTTTTGCAGCAAGTCTGATTCAGGGTTCGATGTGGGGCTGTGGAGGATGATGTTCTTAATAATATTACCTTTTTTAAGGACTGTGAGAACAGGGATTTTCATCTCTTCATCAACTGGTTCCTTCTGCTTGCAAGCCATATTTAAGAGGACAGGAGATCGTTTCAGGAGATCCTTTTACTTTTCTGGGTGACTTGGTTTATTGGCTTTGGAGCTGCAGAAAGATGGAAAAGCTCAGAAGAAGACAATTGGGGGATGGAGAGATGGGGAAAGTATAAAACAACTATAAAACAACCATTCATTTTTTCCCGATAAGGACCACAAGTAGTTTGAAAAGGGGGAAGTTTAAAGAAAAAAAAACTAAGCAGAAGGGCAGGATTTTCTCAGATCTGAGAACCCACCAAGAAAATCAGATCTGAGAGAACACCCTTTTGCAGAGTTTTTTTCCTTTTAAGCTTCCCCTTTTTTTCAAATTGCTTGTCTTGGTTTTGGGGGAAAAGTGACACCCAATGCATATAGCACAAGTTTAGCAGAGAAAACTGCGGGGAAGTTGAGTTGATTAAAGTTGAAATGACCTAGTGTAAAAAATCTAGTACTACTTTGCCAATAGCTATGCAGTGATTTTACTAAAAATAGCTAATGGCTATTTATAGAGCACATTTGTAGAGCACATCAAAGATAGAAATCTAATCAAAAAGGAAAATTTAATCAAGTAATGACACTAGCCTAACATAATTTGAATAAAATCTAATGTAATGTAACCTAATCTAAGATGAACTCATCCAATTTTCTCTAAAATATCTCTAAGGAGGGTTTGGAAGAACATAGACATAATAAAAAAAAATAAGAACCTAAATAGATGTGGCCAAGACGGATGTTGTAAGATCAGAGACATAATAAATTTACGAGATTATAAAAACTTGGATTTGACATTCAAGTTTTTTGGACTGCTTATATTTGGGGCCCTCTATCCTGATCATCTACACAAACTCAAATTCTGTTACAATTCAATACCTTAATAGGCACAGAAACAGTCTTAGAAACAACCTTCTAAATTACTTTGAAGGCAATATGATGTTTTGTGTTGTTCACTACTTTAAGCTCACAATAGCTCTGCTTCTCCAGCTCAACTGCCATAGAAAATTACAAATCACTCACCATAAGCTACATAATTTCTCATTAGTAACAAAAAAACAAAGATATTTTTTATCCTAATTTGGAGATCCCACAAAAGTTCATGGGGCTCAAAGTTGTTTAGATTGAACTGTATGTGAGATCAAACCAAACACAAAATCTACAAGGAAAAGAGGGAACTTAAACCTGAAATGTGAGCTCTTCTGGGTAGAAAGATATCAAGGTGCTACTGCTGCTCATAGATATCAATCTCAAACCGTTGTTCAGAGGAATTTCATCCGACTCTGTACAACCATAATCAAGAACCGTTGTTCAGAGGAATTTCACACATTCACATTCACACTACAAGCAGAAGATAAACTAAATAAACTAAGATATAGCACCCATATAAGTAGGCGCATTGCATTGAAATACTATGAACCCTGTTCTTTAAGCACTATTAGCTTTCTACATGCTTACATTCATTGAAAGAAAATAAGAACAATGTTTACTTTACTTACTGAAAGCAAATAATGATTAAACAAGACAGAGGCATAAGCATTAAAAGTCAATTATAAAAAAGAAATTAACCCTGAAAAAAATCAAAACCCATGATCCATCTAGCACAAGCTTGGAGACAAACATGCGAATTACCCAAAACCACCCAGTATTACTGTTGATACAAATGTGTAGACACTAGACAAACAATCCAAATGACAAAGAATAAAACTTCCTCAAGGCTCAAACTATGACATCCACAGGAAGGGATGTTATATTGTTTGGTTTTTTTAATTTTATAATGTTCTTTCTGAAAGGTTAGAATATATACTAGTAAGTTACTTACGTTTATACTTCTTCTCAAACTCTCCTGTAAGATGCCTCTTCACAAAAGTAGTCTTTCCTGAACCGCCAATAATGGGACGTTTTCAGACAAATTCAAAATCCAAACACCACCTACCAAATTCTCCAACCTACCAGCCTGACCACCAAGTCAAAACAAATATACATAACATTAACAATGCCAAAAATAACCAAGAAGAGGATTAAAAAAAAAAAAACAGAGTTTGGCAGCCTAGACCATCCATCAGGCAGGGACACCCTGGGAAGAGTAAGATTGATCTACACAACCATTCAATTCCAGGCAATTGGATCGGCAAAATGGAGAAAGCAATTTAACAGCATCCATACATCAGATGATTGGGCCAGTCCTTGAATCCTTTCAACATTCATACCAGAATCCACCAGCAAATGGATGATGCAAAAGGCAGCCCCAGACTTTCCGTCTGCCTTCAGATATAATTGTTCCTCTGTAGCTTTCACAGCCTTAACTAATCTTGAAGCAGCTTTTGTGTAGGTAACAACTCTTTTTAATCTGTCCCCATCATTTTCAAGTATCCAAGGTCCTTCTTGAATCTCTGTAGTACCTTGCAGCTCTGCCAATGATCTAAAAAATTCTAAACCAGGTGAAAAGATGAGGGAGTTGAGGCCAGCAGGAGCAATCACATAAGACTGGTCGAGAAGTACTCCTGGTAATATGCTAGGCATTTCTGCTCCTTGGTCTCGAGAATCTAAAGCTTTCATTGATTCATCAAATGCACCAGCAGAGGAAAGACCTTCAAAGAATGATCCATTTATATCCATCAAGAGACCCAAACCTAACATGAGATTTTGGCTAGATAGAAGAACAAACTGTTTAACTGGGGAAAAACAAACACCCAAAACATGGGTATTGTTCAAGCATTTGTAATTGTTTCATTGCATTTACACATCCATCTCTAGGATCATAGATTTTTTTTTTTACCAGTTACTCTTTTGCTATGATAAGACACTCTACTCTCCAACCACTCAAAAGAAAAGAAGCAAGCAAGCAGATCCCAAACATAACAAAAGAAAAAAAGGAAAAAAGGAAGCCATTTCCATTATGAAGCTTCATCTATTACCCAAGGAAACTAAGAAGGAAAGAAGGAAATGAAGACTCGGGTTATGTAACTCTCCATTCAAGTGCCACTTTTCGAAAGAGCAGACATGGGTAGCTGTAGATGAAAGCCCAACTGCTACGTTTGATCCAGACCCATCATATAAGATCCTAGTCCCACTTAGAGTAGGACAAAATACAATCATTAGATTGTTTTGTTTAGTACCATAGGAAACTTCTACGACTTTGACACCAATTGAGAGATGATTGGTGTGATCAAAGCCATAATTCTAACACAGTGGATCCCAAATCCTAATTCCAATGCTGAAGTTCTTGGATGCCAAATAGCATTGTTTTTCCTTTACCTGCTGCATTGCTGGTAGAAGCGCTGTTCTAGGCCACCAGCCAAAAGAACCTTGGTTGCCTTGGAATGGAGCTCACAGACCCTATGCCTCCTGTGGTAATGCTTGGCATTGGTGAAGTCCACCTTGCACCTTTCTGCCTGGCACCTTGGGATCTGACTAGCTTAATAAAACCACCTGGATCGCCGAAAAACCCGGTCGATCACCGCGATCTCCCTCAACAAGAAGTAGGTCCTGTGGCCTAGATTCAACCAAATTCTACCATTGCTTTGATTACCCACATCCACCCCAAAACAGCCATCCTCCCCCTTCAAGAACCCAGTCTCAATTGCTGGGAAGTGGGTGATCTGAGGGTAAGATTGAGGGAAATTGCTGGGTGGTGTAGGAGTTGAAGAAGAGAAGTCAATGAAACTGGATGAAGTTGGTATGATGAGAGGGTGGCTGATGTTGGGGTTGTGGGTGTTGATGTCCCAATCCCAAAACTGCCTGTGGGTGTTGCTTTCCAGGCCTACAAAGGACATAAGCATATTTGTTATTATGGTTTAAGTTCGTGAGAAGTATCACAAGATCATGTCCATTAATTTATTTGTCATGAATCATGATGATAGTCATAGAGAGAAATGGGATATGAAAAATATAATCACCAATCATGATAGACTCCTATTAGACCTCTATCATAAATCACATCAAGTGTTGATGGCTTGTGAGTGGGAACTACGTTCATGACCCAGACTGGATCAGAACAAAAGTGATGCTGCAAAGCCACCGAAAAATGCATTCATGTCCATAACATTGCGGATGGCCGAAGTTCCTAATTTTATTTTGAGGAATTTCTTATAGAATGCCACCCGTCTGGCCCAACGTCTCGTATCTACTTCAAATAAATCAATCCCACTTTTCATCAATGTGACTCTTGCTGGGGGGCTTTTTAGCCTATCAGGCCAATATGGAATGAACCCGACTGCAACTTCACAATAGAGAGATGGTAACTTGCTGATACATTGCTTCAATGTGAAGTACCTGTAAAACTTTACAGACACATTTTGAAACACGCCCCTAAATTAAGAAAGACAAGCAAAAGATTCTTTCTTTTCTGCATCATTAGTGCTTACCAAATTAAATATCATTGAGCTGCAAATCTAAATCACTACTGAGAGAAATTAAAGAAGCATTAAAAAAAAAGAAGAAAGCTTACCATCCATCACTGGGACTATCATATTCGTGGCACACTTCAAGCCCAAATTCATTTTGGTTTAACGGGCATGAATCTCCTGAAGGCTTTTTCCATATGACAGTATTTCCATCCACAACAATTAGCTCATAACACAGGGCCCGTGCTAAAGCCTGGAGATCTGCCCATTCCTTATCTTGTTTAGGCCACTGTACAGGTGGACCAGAGATAACTAGATACCCTCCTGGTCGAAGTAACTGATCCACTTCAATAAAATATGTTCCATCTGCAATGCCAAACCTCCTGGTCAGGAAAATGCCAATAAAATTGAGGATACAGTCAAGGCAGACAATCGAAGAGACAGAACTCACCGTATGCAGTAAAGGGGATCAAACATCGAGAGCAGTGCACAAGATCAAATGAGTATGTAGGAAACGGTAACTGATGAGTACCAAGCATGGCAACAAATGCTAGTATTCCCCTTTCTAATGCAAACTGTATTTGTGATTTGTGAGAATCTCTAGGAGCAAAAGAAAGAGTTAAGATGTCTTCCTTGAGCATGTATCCACCAAAACTAGCAACCTATGCAAATAATGCACAAGAAACTCATTGTAAAAAGAAGAAAATCCACACAAACAAATAGAAAAAGAGGGACAAACTCATTGTCCAAACATGGTGCCGGGTTCTCTCATTGTAATTCTCTGGTGAAGGGAGAGCTTTGATGCTGAGATCATACAGAGGTAATCACAAATACCACTCAAAAGAAAAGAAAGAAAAGAGAAGCAATTAGTCTTATTTAAGAGTGAAAATGGCTTATGATCGGATGAGTAGGACCCTTAAAATCATGGAAAATTATAGTTCATGGATATCAAGGCCCTTCAATTAGTAGCCAGAAGATAGATGGAAAGATCTTAACCTTTTATTATAGCCTGTAAATAATAGGCTAAGAAAGAAAGAAAAAATAAATGACAACCATCATCACCATTACAGAGAGATGAATTGTGAATCATGGCTAGTTCAAAATCCTCCAAAGTAACCCCAGCACTACTCCCATCTGAAGAGGGGTGGGCTTAAAGGCATGGTGTTATAAAGGCACATCTGAAAGACACCAAAACCACCCTAAATTAATATCAAGAGCCTGAAAAGATAGACCCATTCCCCATGCATACATACAAAGACCCCTCCTCTCACAACTCATCCTCCACCTTCAAAAGGCTCAACCCCAAAAAATGTATTTGCAAACCTTTCAACTGCTGCTCATGGCAGCAAATCCTCCCCCTCTCATCATCTGGCTGAACTCCTTGTAGTTAACCATTCCATCCCCATCCACGTCAACTTTCCTAATCATCTTCTTGCAGTCCTCAATAGTCCTCCCTTGCTTGAGCCCCAGCGATGCAAGCACCGATCTCAGGATTGGTGCTTTCAATTGGTACCCCTAAGTGGATCTCTGGCTTCCAATTGGTGCGGCATCAATTTAACCCCTAATGATCTCAGGATTTCCTCTGTATGATCTCACTTCCATCAGTTCCAAATCTTCAGATGTCCATCATTTTCTATTACTGCAATCTAACTCAAGACAGCCATTGAACCATTTCCATGAATCAATCTAATTTAAATGTAGTAAATAAAAAAAAAGAAAAAAAAGAAAAGAACATTTGACAAGGCTATAGCTGTGGGTCAAAACTGGAGCTGGATTCATGTCAACAAGAAAAACAGTTAATTATCGTCAAGTTAGAGGTGCTCAAAGTTGAACTCCTCCACCACCCCCCTCCCCCCCCCGCCCCCCCTCTCTTGCACAGTAAAATTTTAGCCAGTATTTTAATTCAGACCCTTCAAAGATTTCATGTAGACTTACCTCAGAGAGAAAAGGGGTGATGGTTCAGAAATTACACAAGTCAGATTCAATTTCATAAACAGGACAAATACTCCACTTAAAAACATCAAGCCCTAAAACTCCCAAAACAAAAGCTAACAACTCTCCAAACCCAAACCCCAAAAGCAAACACCATTGTTTTAATTCAACATTTTTGAACAATCATCCTCCAATTATAGGCACCCAAATGCAACAAAAGTAAAAGAAACAAAGAACAACAAAACAGATCACATAACACAACCATTACATTTCCACAAACCCTAACTACTTGAAATTCTCAGAATCACAGCACAATTGACCAGCTCCAGCCATCAAAATTCACAAAAACAAAAACCCATCATCACAAGGTCACAATCTCTTCAACCCAAGATCAGAAACAACCCAATGAGTAAAAAAGTCCAAATAGTCCTGAGATCATACAGAGGAAATCAGACAATAATCACTTACTGAAGCTTAATTCCAAATGTTCAGATAAAACTGTCCGATAAACCTGCAAAAAACATGGTAGGAATCCAGACTCCATTGAGCCAAGACCCATTGGTAATTCTTCCCATGTCTTCCAGAATACCTATTTTCCCTAATACTTGCGTGTCCAAAACAGCACTGATTACGTGCCCAAAAAACACAGGGGGTATGCAGTGTGACCCCTGAGTACACAATTTCCATCTGGATGCACAACCCAATCATCCAAATTCATGCACAAGTACTTTGTGTTGACCCATAAGATCCTCCATGGTCATGGTTACAAATAAGAGGGTACTGTGGTCAAGATTGGTTTTTCCAAGCTTATTTGCCAATCCAGAATCATTTAAAAGAAAAAATGAAAAAGTTTTCAACTTCATACAAAGATTTAAAGCTACACTGATAATCACCAACCTAACAGACTAGTCAATAGTCCACAACTCTCACGAAACGAGAAAGGAACTCATGATACAAAGGCCTTCCACCAAACCCTTTCTAGATACATTTAGACGTGAGGATTAGAATCTTGGGTTTGGACTTTGTATATGCCATTTCTTACATAATGCCTCTCTTGGCATAAGTGAATGATCTTATAGTTTCTTTGTCTATTGCCTTTCATTGAATAATGCCTATGCCAACCTAGTTTTCTACATCATAAGCCAAACTTAGGATGAGGTGGCCTATTTTGTTTGTTGTTTTATGTAGCAAAACTGCCCTCACTATTATGACAATAAGAGAAAAGGATAGTATTATCAATTTTCAGCTCTTGATTCTGTGAGGACTTGCAAATAGAACTTGGTGAATTACATTTGTCCCCGGTTAGTGCAATAAAAGTGAACCATGAAAATAAAAACAAGCAAAACAAAGCATAATTCTGTTTATTGGGAAAAGTTATTTAAAGAATCATCTTCTTTTCTTTCTTTTCTTTTCTTTTTTTTTTTTCCTTTTAATAAGTGATCCTTTCATCTTTTGATTGATTCTGCAATTGGTTTTCACTAGGCTCCAAAATCTCCAGACCTGCTAATAAAAACAAGTAAGAAGGATATTTTGCGATCTTCTAATACCCCCATAAAACCAATACAAGGAAAGATAATAATAAGAGCCAGGTTTTCATGTTGTTTCTTTTATTTTATTTCACAGGTCTACTGAGATGTGGGAAGAGTTGTAGACTTCGGTGGACAAATTACTTGCGACCAGATATTAAATGAGGGAACTTCACCAAAGAAGAAGAGGAAACTATAATCAAAGTGCATGAATTGCTTAGGAATCAGTAAGGATCCACCTGTTACTGACTCTCAGCAATTTAAAAACATCAGCAACTTCTTCTTTTACTCTCATTTATGTTTAATTATATAACGAGTTTTGACATCACGGCTTAGATCGAAAATAGCACAGATTGATGAACAAGCAGAAGACCTATTGTAGGAAAAATATCTCTCTCTGTTACAGTGATTAATTAATTAGTGTTGTTGCGTGCATTTTTTTTCCAATTGGTCGGCAATTGCAGCAAGATTACCAGGACGAACAGACAATGAGATAAAAAATGCCCTAATACAACATGAATCTCCACAAATCGATTTAAAAACAAGCAAAACATCTAAAAAACACAGATCTAAAAAAACAGAGGAAGATCAGATGAAGATTTGTTATAATAATCGGCTAGGGTTTATACCAATGGAGAGACAAGAAGAAGATTTGCAGAAGATGCGACCAGTGTGAAGAAGACTTGGAGCAGATAAAACCCTAGCCGTCTCTTTGCTTCTCCTGCGACGAATGTGAAGAAGACTTGGAGAAAACAAAACCCTAGCCGTCTCTTCTCTGCTCCTGCGACCAACGAGAGACAACAGATCGATTAGAACAACAAGAATCTAAGAGTTGAGAGATCGATTAGAACATCAATGGCGAAGAAGACAAAACCCTAACTTGCCTTTTAAGAAAAGAACAGTGGGAATGGCTGAGGAAACAGAAGATCGGGAACAGCTGAGGAAGAAGATCAGGAAGAAGAAGATCGGGAATAGCTGAGGAAGAAGATCAGGAAAAAGAAGAAGATCAAGAAGAAGAAGATCAGCAAGAGCGGAAATAGACGAACTGTGCAAACGGAGAGTATAAGACTGGTTTTGGAACGGCTAGGAAAAGGGTAGGGAACGGGCCTCGTGCCTTTTACAAAAACAGATCAAACGGGCCTCGTGCAGAACGGGCCAAATCCGTTTCATTTTAGGAACGGCCCAAAACCGGGCCCATAATCCGTTCCTGAACAGCATTTTTGGTGTAGTGTTGATCCCACCCCTACCCTACTCTTTTGGTATACGATGGTCATGGGGCATTCCAAATTGTTCCAATGGTAGGACTCATCATGCAAGTACCATGCCATCCTGGGCCTAGTTTCCAAATCGCACTACCCAAGCCATTCTGGGCCTGCATTCCATAACCTAACCTGAAGGTTATTTTAGCTTCCAGAGTATACATAGGTTGGAAAAGCAATCATCATCACCATCATCAAAGCTTTATCCCAATCATGTTGGGGTCGGCCACATGAATTCTGTTTCTCCATTTCGTTCTATTTTGAGCCAAATCTTTCGATAAGTTAAACTTCTTCAAATCTGAATTAATGACTTCCATCAATGTTTTCTTCGGCCTACCCCTACCTCTTGATAGGCCATCCATCTGTATGTCCAAACTTTTTCTCACTGGTGCCATTACTGGCTTATGCTCAACATGCCTAAACCATCTTAAATGGGTTTCTCTAATCTTATCCCCTATTGGTGCTACCCCTAAATGCTCTCAAAAGGGCTCATTTTTAATTTTATCTTTCTTAGTTTTACCACGCATCCACCTAAGCATTCTCATTTCCGCTACATCCATCTTATGAATATGCGTCTTTTTAATTGGCCAACATTCTGCTCCATATGTCATAGCTGGTCTAACTACTGTCTTATAAAATTTACCTTTCAATTTTGTTAGCATTCATCTGTCACAAAACACTCCCAAAGCTAGTCTGCACTTCAGGCATCCGGCTTTTATCCTATATTCCACATCTTCGTTAATCTCCCCATCCTTACTAATCATCGAGCTTAGGTACCAAAAAGAATCGCTACGCGGTATCTCAAGGGTTTTAATTTTAACAGTGGTTTCAACACTTTGTATATGTCCACTGAAGTTACAATCCATATATTCTATTTTTGTACGACTTATTTTAAAGCTTCTAGATTATAATGCCCCCCCCCCCCCGGCCATCTCTCAAGCTTTGCATTTACACCATCTCTTGATTCATCCACCAATACTATATCATCTACAAATAACATATACCATGGTACTCCTTCTTGAATATGCACAGTTAACTTATTCATAATTAATGCAAAAAGATAATGGCTTAAGGTTGATCCCTTATGTAAACCTATAGTCACAGGGAATCCACATGTTTCTCCACATGTGGTTCTCACAGTTGTTACTGATCCTTCGTATATATCCTTAAAAATTTCAATGTAACCTCTGGGGACTTGGAAAAGCAATACATTTGATAAGATTTAAGCTCATACTTGGCAATTTCCACAAACAGCAACCAAAAAAATAGATTTCACATGCCAATAACCAAAACATTTAAATAACATTTGAATATAGATAATTATATTACAGAGTTTATAATGTAGAAGTTCCATTAAGCTATCTTTCTAGCTACTAAAGTGCCAAAATATTTTAAAGCGAAGGACCATTGTCCAGGTCAAAGTAGGATAACCAGTATTTTGTAAAGACAAAGGTAGGCATATATTTTTATAGATGTACATGAAGCTCTGCCTGCCTATGGTGTATGGATACTTTTGATGAGGAAAAAAGAAGTCATTAAGTACTAATGTTTGAGACTTATATATATATATATTTTATCTCATTCTATACTTATAAAAGTATCTATTAAGCTATCATTCAAGATAAGAGAGAAGAGAATAAGTATTTACTAGAATTTAGAAAAGCAAGATCATATTCAATACATAACACTGCGAGGGCTTTCAACATTCAATAGTCATCAAACATTATATTTCAGAGTTCATAATTCAACCTATGCATCATCGAGATTAGGTAAAGCACAATTTTACTATTGGATCATGTAAAGTGATGAAAATGTTGTTAAAGTAGATAGGTGTAGGTCGGTGGGTAGCTGTAAAAATCTCCCGGATTATAAATGAATGATGAATATTATGTCCATAATAAACAATCTCATACTTTTTAATATGCTTTCAATGTAATAATATACAAATACATGTCACTTCTCTTAAGTTTTCAGTAATGAATTATGACTTCATAAGTCTCAAATTCTAGCAATAGAAGCCTTCATCTCTAGTGTCATTGTGAAACATTCCGAAACCACAATGTTGTTGATCTTTTATCTCAACCCAGCACCTAGAAAAGAATCATTAACCCAAATCATTCACAAGAACCCATACACCAAGATGATCCAAAAATTTAGAAAAAAATAGTAATAGAAATGAGAAAGCATCCTCAAGTAACCATAACTCTATCTTTAAGAACACAATAGAACTTGGAAATAACGGGACAAAAAGAAGTAATGTATCACCTTTTCAAAAGAGGAATACGTTGGAATCTCGGATAACAAAAGTGATGAAAATGTCGCTTACCTAGATAGGTGTAGATAATGAGTAACTGAAAAAATTCCCTAGAATAGATTGGAAGATGAATATTTTATCCACAACAAACACTCATCTGTATTTTAATCTATTGCCAATGCAATAAAACAGAAATACGTATCACTTCTAATAAGTTTCAAGCAGTGAATTATGATTTCATAAGTCTTAGATTTCACCAATATAAGACTTCATCTCCGGTCCATAAGCCTGAAATTTTATCAATACAAGTACTCATCTTCGGTGACATCATTTAACATTGCAAAGCAACAATCTTGTTCATCTTTACTCTAAACCTAGCATCTAGAACTAAAATCATTCACAAGAACCCCTACACCAGGAAACAAATTATTCACAAATATACATAATAATAACAAAACTAAGAAACCATCATCAAGCAACCAAAATTGAAACTTCAAGGACCTAACAAAACTTGGCAATAACAAGGAGACAAAAAGATGTAACATGTCAGCTCTTGAAAGGAGGAATATGTTTGAATCTTGGAATTATTAAAGAAACCTATAGCCATCAGCTATGTAGGTGAAGCATCTCTTTTTCTTGTTCACTGTAGAAAGAAAATGCAACCAAAGTTGAAAAACTCAAAACAAAAGAAGTGGTTTCGAGCACATGGATCAGGCTTACAAATTGGATATAATATTCAACAGAAAAATTAGGGGGAAAATTATGCCCAATGTCATGACCCAAGCCAAAGAATCATTAGGTTTGGGCAATTCTCAAGGTGTGACACACGTGCTGCAGTGAAATTCACCCCAAACCAAGGTTAATTTAGAATTCCACAAAGGATATTTACATCTAACACATGTAAGGACCATACAAAGACACAAGTCCAAGTAAGCAACATGCGGAAGCCTGTCAATAAATCTTATAAAATTTTCTTTCTAGTTAACTAAACATTTCAATTGTACCTAAATCGTGAAAGCAGTCCAAAATCCAAATATTTCTAAATACAAAAGATATAATGATTCCAATTCTATAAAATATGCAATAATATTCCCAATAGTTTAACATGACATGGACATGGGTGCATAGCTACATGAAAGAGTTTGAACAAGTCTACAAAGGATGTACATCATCTAATACGGCTAAAAGACAAAATGAATCATGGCATACGCATGTGATCTACTAATGCAGACGCCATGAAAACCCTAATATCAAAAAAATCCCCAAAATACAAAACCCTAGATGTCATCATGTTGCTCTTCATAATCTAGGATCAGTTAGAATTTAGAAAGCTTTTATTACCCACTCGACAAGGCTTGAAGGAACCCCTAAAGTCTCCTCCTCTGACTCTTCGGTCTCTACAAGACTGATGTAGGGATTTAAGCCTATAACACCAATGAGATAGCTGTGAATAAGGCTATTCAACAAAGCATAAGCATAATTAAAATAGTACAAGCTGTGTTTAGCATAATTAATTAAAAGTTGCTTAAAAGAGAACAATGAAGTATTTTAGACAATTAAGGCATTGAATAATGTATGTTATACGAATCAATTAAGGAAAACATAATTAAACAACTACTACATCTGCCTAAATCCCCTTAGCAAGGATCTTGTATTGGGTACCTAGCGCTTGTGCTCGATTACATCCACGAGCTTAGTTTCTGGAGTTTGGTGTTTCAAATACCATCTGCAGTGGTAACAATCATTCTATCCAAATTCGACTCTATCGAGTCTTATAGGGGTGAAGCTAAGTAGAGCTTTACTAATTTGAATCAATCAATGAATTGAGTACAATTTCAGTCTAAGTTAATCATTATCAATTCAATCTTGTTCAATTGTTCTTACTCAATTGGATATGGATTCAATAACAATTAAACAAATAGGATATTTAGTCAAATCAATATCATTTTAAACAATGATTCAGTAATAATAAAAGAAAGCAATATTCGAGTTTACCAATTTGCAATGCAATTAATTTATAGAATCAAGGTGACTTACTAGCCAACTCTAAACTAATCACTGGTAGTCTTTAACCATCCAATTTAATGCAATTTTATGTTATTTGAAATACTGCTATCTTTGCTTGGTTTTACATTGTATATATATATATATGTATCAAATCCCCTAAACCAACACTCATTGTTAAGTGCTCGACATATAAATGGCATTTCATGAAAGAATCCCAGCCAACACTCATCATGTTTTATTAATTAGCGTTGGACACATTATCAGGGTTGAAGGTTTTTAAACTAAGGACCTATTAGGTCTTTTAGTGTCCTAATTTCCTATAAGACACTTTTTATATCATAATTAAGCACAGGGTGAATTATGAAGTGTTTGGGAATTAATGGGGTAGATAGGGATCCTCGAATTTATATTAGAAGGGCTCTAGAATTGACCCTTAAAAATGATGGGCCCGTTCGAGCGTGGCCCTTGGGTTGACAAGTTCCAACTGATGAGCTTTTGTCAGTCATTCTTAGGTGTGCTTGAGTGCATGCTCACCTACACTTGAGCGCGTGCTCCTAAATTCCAATTCAAAATTTCTATAACATACTTCTCTTCATCACTACATAGAACTTCTCGTTCCCCTTTATCAATCTTCATCAATTAAACATTCAGTTCTATTCAAATCACTACTATCATCATTCCCCAATTCATTCATTTCACAACTAATTATCATGTTCTTAATTATAAACCAAATAAATGGTTGAAAGTCAAATTAACACGTAATCAATAATATAATCAAGAAGATTACCAACATGCATTCACAATACCATGCTTATACTTGCCTTAATTCATAACTTACTATTGAATTTCCTTTGCTTTGCTCAAATTAGAAGAAAGGCCCAAATCTAACAACCTAATCAAAATCAAACATGAAAAGGATGATGAACTTGTATACACGCACTGGCTAAAGAGTCTCTTGGACTCACTAATTATTAAAATTTGTAAGGAAAATTGATACTTTACCTTGGGGTCTGAGTTAGTGAAAGATGGCTAAAATTCCATAATTCTAAGGTATGAGAAGAAAACCCAATTCAAGCAAAAACCCAAACAAGCAATTGATGGAGATATGAGAGTGGTGAGTTATATGTTAGGAAGGTAAATCTACTTGACTCAATTACAAACCAACAATATAAAATCAAATAGGAATTCTTACCTAAATTCCGTAAGGAAAGAAGAAGAGAGTCCCTTTCCCCAATTCGAGTAGATAAAGAGGAAGAATAGGTGATGGAGGTGAAGATGATGTCTTTGCTCTTCACATGCAATAGCTCTACTTCACTTAAATTGATGAAGAAGGAAGGAAGAACTCAGAATGAGAGAGGAAGGCCCAGCAATGCCCAAGAGAAAATGTAGACTAATATGGCTTTGGACTGTTTTAAGTTCCAGATTGTCTAGATTTTTCAATAAAGTCCAGTTTCTAATGTATATTTTCATTTTAGTTCATTTAAGGGTCTACTTGGTACGATTGTAGTCGAATGAGTTTGGGTCAAACACGAAGGTTGATGAGCTCAATCAAATGAATGTGATGATACCAATATGATAAATGTATGATGTGAAACCTCAAATCTGAAATTATGAAGAAGGGCTTAACACTACCTTATCGAGGTCAAACCTGGTCCACCTACTTATCTGTGACCCAAACTCAACCCATTAGATTCAAATAAAACAAAGGAGCCTAATTCTAACTTAATTAACATTAATCAAAATTATTTAAATTGAAACTAGTTAATTAGCTACTTAACAAGCTTAATTATCTACTAAGCACACTTGATTCTGGTCGGAGTGTCACACCCAGGCTAACCTCTGATTTTCAAGGATATCGCTCTAGTCATAGTCATAGTGCTTGAAGTTCCTCCATTCAAATGTAACCTAGCTTTCAAATTATTGTAGCGAAAAACGCAAGAGAAAATTTTAGGAAAATATAAACCCCTCGAAATAAAGAAAGAGAATATCAAAACAAGCATAAATTATGAAAACAACAAGTGATCACCTTTTTCATCATGCTCCATAACATCGCAATTGAATCCACCGGAGGCTGCAAGTCTTTAATTTGATGCATGGAATGCAAAGCTCCATTTCGTGTTCTCCAACCTCCTCCTTTTTCTCTTTGGATCCTTGAAAACCTGTCTTACTATCTGTCTTCCCAGAGTAACACAAACCTGTGCTTTTTTGCCAACCACATTTGGAAGATTATAAAACTAACCAAACAATCAGAACAATCAATGCAATCAAATAAATGAATAGATCACTTATGTTGATTTTCAAGCGGAATCCATGTAAATAATGGAGCATCAACAACTTTTTATGCCAAAAGTCGAGTGTTTTGAGGCTCCTTCCCTAAGAATGGAATGGTCAGAGATTATTCGGTAGCTAAAGCCAAGTAGATGAAAAGGTGTAGAAGTGCACAGAACTCTTTGTTAAATTAAAAAAGATGTAGCAGTAGCAACAGCAACAAGCAAAAGGCAGAGGATAAACCGAAAGAAATTCGCAAAGTATCCAGTTGATTACATAGCATAAAATGCAGAAGAAAATAGCTTGAAGTGAGAAGTTAACAAAACCCACGTTTAGAAAATTTTTTCTATAAAAAAATAGGGATCCAAAAGCCACAATAGTAATTTTACTTGACCAAGCATACAATTTCAGGTTTTGATTAATCTCATCCAACCAATGCCAGTTTCTTTGGAATACAAAGATCATGTATAACCAATAATAGCAACTTAATTTTTTATAGTCGATGTTGAATTCCCAATGTTCAACTTCTCATCTATTAATTGCTTCTATCTTAAAATATCTTTTTATTTGTGATTGTTTTAGTTTTTTCCCTCCACATTATTTATAGGAACCACTTTCATAGCATGTGTCTAGATGCTAAATAATTTGTAGTGGTTGAGGTTCTTGTGTCTCTCTCACATTAACAAAACTATGCATGTGTCATGTCATGCTAATCCTTGCAACATTGTGATAAAAGTTGAAACCGCAATAATAGTCTTTCAATTAAGAAATAGACAATGATATCTCAATTCTCAATTTCCGACATAAAATCATAATATGGATCCTGTTTCATCAATGAGAGGAGTAAAATGTGGATCATTTTTGTAAACTTCTCTCACAATGAAGCAACTATGGAAAATATCATGAAGCCATACCAATCAGGTACATGAAGAATTTTTTTGCCTTATCATCCAAGGTTGCTTAAAATCTAGCATGTCCACATCAGAATCTGGACAACGGAATAAAAAGCATATAAAGAAAACTAAAATCATAATAAGAAAACCATTATATTAATAAAAAAAGATGTAGCATCACAGTTCAATGCAGGCAAATTGTCATTCAAATAATTAACCTAACGTTTTTCTTAGCTCATAAAATGTGTTCTTCATTTGCTTCATGAGTTCTCTTAACAGTGAAGAGTTCTTTGATTGAGTTAAAACCAAGGCTTTTAATGGATCTTCTAGTGGTAGAAACTGAAAGCGCTACAAAGACTTTATAGGGTGAGTCAATACCAAAGGTGAATCTGTTCAAGATTGAGCTCAAATGGATTCATGTGCTTCCAGGCAAGTAATCATCATCATCAAGAAGTAAAAGAGCATTAAAAAGTGAGTCATGATTTAATAGATTGGCGTTAGTCATCACAATATAAGTTTGCTTAGCATTTTTTGTACAAAATAATGAAAAACTTCCAACTACACACAACTGCAAGGAAACATTATAAGAAAAAAAAAACTATTGAACTCTGTAAATTTTGGGTCATTTGGGCCCATCCTCATGTAAAGGCCCATGTTGGGTTCTCACTTAACTCCACATGTGTGTCTCACATGTGTGACTGTAGAGATTTTAAAGCCGCATTCTCTTCTTCATTTCAAAGAATCTTGAAAAAAGCAAAAGGAGAAGATTGAGCAAGAACTAGAAAGCCATTTGTTCGAGAAGAGTTCCTCTTGTTGAGAGTGAGAAAAAGAGTATTTTCTTTTCTTTTCCAACAATAGAGTGAAATGGGGGTTCCTTGTACATGAGAAAATGTTGCTCAAGTTACTAACTTGAGAAGTAAAAGATTGTAATCTCCCATTTATAGCGTGGATTTCATTAGAAGGCTTCATGGTTTTTCCCTCTTATTTTAGAGGGTTCCCCACGTAGATTGGTGTGTTCTTTTTTTAGTCTTACTCTCCTCACTTTTCTTCAATTATTACTTGTTGTGGCTGCTTGGATTGGGTTGTGCATCCTAAATGTTTGTTGAAATTCCTAAGTGATTTACATAGAGGGGAAGAGTTCTGCAAGTTCTCCAACAAGTGGTATTAAAGATTAGGTTATTTATCTGAGTGGTATTCACATTAATCAATCAAGATGGAAGACATACTTTATTGCAAAGATACATATAAGCCCATTAAAGGAAAGCAACCAGATGATATGTTTGAAGAAAAATGGAAGAAACTAAATAGAAAGACGATTGCAACCATTCGCTAGTGAGTGGATGATGGAGCCTTTCATCATGTGTCAAAAGAGACCGATGGGTGGATGATGGGGTCTTTCATCCTGTGTCAAAAGAGACTATGTGTCATGCACTGATCCCGGGAATTGGGGATTTGAATGGGCCTCCAGGGTGTGAATATATAATCCCGTAGTAATTCATGCCATGTGGAGATACGCATGAATCACTACAAGGGAGATTCCACAGGAACGTGTGAGGTAAAACCAACAACACATAGATTTAAAATTCAATATAAAGCGGACACCTGTGAAATACATCTGTAATGATCATAAGTAAAACATAGAAGAGTATATCATATCATCATATAATAACTTAAGTACTTTAATTGATCATTCCCACAAAACCTAAAACATGTCTTATACACAATGTTCGGTTTAAACATCTCCATACAAAAACCATGATCATGACTGATTAACCCAACTGAACCCTTGGAGGCTCTCCATAGGACGATTAATAAAAGACATCATCGTCCTTCCATTCTTCTATACCCTGAGGTACCGTTGGGGCACCCTCTGGGGACGCGTCAATATTCGAGTTGGGGTTTGATCCTATACCTGTAACACCAAGGGTAGCACTGTTAACACGACGGTTAAGCAAATATATAGATACAAAAGATCAATATGCTGTATCAAATGAATTAAGAAATGTATACAGATTAAAAGAAGGCAGTAATCATAGACTAGGCATGTTATGCATGAATAAACATGAGCAATGAGTCATAAATGGAATATCATACACACTAGTTGGCATTCATGAGGCTATATTCTCCCAAAAGACAGTTTATCATCTAGAAGGAGTGTGCATATGGGTTGCTAAGGAATCAGACTAGTTTCCAGAGGAGCGCCGACAACTCCTTCGTGGACTATTGTAGTAGTGACATATAGATACCCAAACTGGTCCCATCGAACCTAATAAGGCCACAAGCTAAGTGGTATCGACTCAATGTTTCAAAACCGACTCGAATTCACATCTTTCATACATTCAGTTAAACTTACCATATCATACATAAGGGAGTTTCGGTCTTGAGATCATTTTCATTCATAAAAATCAGAATTAGCAAAGTGCCTGAGAATTAAACATTGCATACTTAATGAGCTAGAGAACTTGTACCCTCTCTATCTTGGCTACACCCACGTTGACTAATAGGCACGCACTTAGTAGAAGCTCAAGCCTAACATGCATGCACTTAGTAGAAGCTCAGGCCCGATTAGTTTCAAGGTTTGTTAGGAAGAAAAGAGGTGCATGATTTAATCATGTTGAGGGCAAAGTATCATACAACATGAATGCATTTAAATCGAGAAGGCATCAAGGAAATTTACTAGTCAACCCTACGCTAGATAATCCATGATCCCGAAGTATTCAACATGATGTATTTATAAAACGTATGGTGTCACTATGTTACCAAATCTTAGCATTACTTTGTATATGCTAGGACACCTTTTCTTATGCCAACATCCATGACGTGCATTGGGAATTCATCCAGAAGATCGAAGGTGATAAATGACAACTCTACATTCGTCCTCCGTATCATTTGATCACCATTAGGCTAATTTAAGAGTGGAAAAAAGGTGCTATATCTAAAGCCCTCCAATGTCCTTTAAATTCCCTAATATCCTAAGTTCTCAGTGTTCCTATGGCTTAGCCATATATCTGTTACGGCTTAAGCCAGTGGCTTAGTTTTTCCCTCAAATTCCTGTGCATTTACGGTTTAACTATATATTAGCCTACGGCTTAACCGTGTTAAGCCTACGGTTGGGATACAGCTGGCTGATGGCTTAGCTGTAGTACAATCCACGGCTTGACTGAGGGTTAGCCGTAGAAGGAACATTGGATTCTAGGCTTTCGGGAAAGCTCGCTTTAAATGGCCTATGGCTTGGTCACAAGATGGTTACAGCTTAGCCATAGTTTATTATACAGCTTAGTTGAGGGTTAGCTGTAGTACAAAATTGGGTTTTGGTACTCTTGGGACTTTGAGCTGTACACATTTACGGCTTAGCTATAGTTTCACCATAAGCTTCAGAAATTCTAAAGATGATTCTAAAGCTCGAACTCAATACAAAGCTTTGAACGAATGGGGTTACAGGGGCTTCATATGGATTCAAAATGTCACTAAAGGTCATCCAATACTCACACAACACTCCCATTTTATATACACACTCTAATTCATTCAATTCAACATATATATACTTAAATCAAGAGGAAAAAGCTATAACTTAAAAATTGAAGTGATCATCCAAGAATCAACAATTTCAAACACACATACAGCATCCTATGTACTCTAATACTTGCCTTTTTTATAGTGCTTGACCTCACTAGCTCTTCCTTGGTGTGTGGTTAGGGAAGACTCCAACAAGAGAATGGGTCCTCTACATGAAAGACATGCAAATGGTGAATCTAGTGTGGAATGCATGCATAATATATAATAAAGCCTCCTTAACTCTATTAAACCCAAAGAATTGAAATAGAGATTGAGTTTTCACCTTAGAAAGTTATAACTTGAAGAAGAAGGTGCCTCTAAGGAGAAAGATGTACAAAGGAAGAAGAAGAAGAAGAATAGAGGCTCTTACTAATGCATGCAAGGCTTTAAATCCTTGTTTGCAACTTCAAAAGTAGATGGAGTTGAAGAAGAGTGGAGAGGAGAAGTGGTTCCAACGTACACATAGGAAGAAATGAGGAGAGACGTTGGGTTTCATTCTTTTAATCAAAATTTTCTGTAATATTACATGCAAGCCCAACATTTCTAGGAAATTACAGTCTCGGTCATACGACTTTAATTGGGCCAAGATGGGTCCGAATCAAGTTGAGCCCAATATGAAAGATGGTTTACACGAAGATTTACATAAGATACAACCAATGAGGTGCTAATATGATGCGAGAACAAATTACAAAAGGGTCCTTAACTACTTAGGTAAGGTTCGAACCCGACCCAACGACCTATCCAAGACCCAAGCCCAAAGGGTTTGAGTTAAATTAGCCTAAACTCATTTTAATTAATGTAAAACAAGATTGGCTAATATAATTGAGGTTAGTTGGGATCAGGACCTTACACTATGAAACAATCTCTATAGAAGAAGTTACATGACTTGCATGAAAAAAAGATGGCAACCAACAAAGCGTTACTCAATAAGCAACTTGTGAAATTAAAATGCAATGAAGGATCTTCAGTGGAGGAGCATCTCAATGAGATGAAGAGCATTGCGAACTAGTTGACATCTATGACCTTGGTGTTGGATGATGAGTTGCAAGCACTATTGCAACTTAGTTTATTATCAGAAAGTTAGGAAACATTGGTGGTTTCCGTAAGTAATTCAGCACCGGATGGAATGCTTTCTATGAGTTATTTAATAAATAGCTTGTTGAATGAAGAAACACGAAGAATGACAAATGGTTTTTCAAAAGAAAGAGGTAGATCTTCACATCGCAATCCACATGTTCGAGAAAAGTCCAAACCTAGATCTAAGTCAAGCGACAAGATTATTTGCCACTATTGCAGCAAAGCCAATCATATAAAGAGAGGCAATGTCGAAAGTTCAAGAGAGATAAGAAAGAAAGAAAGCTCAAGGCTAGTGATGATGAAACCACCACTAACATAGTGAGTGACAATGACCTACTTGTAGTAAAAGAGAATGAATGTCTTAATGTAATGAACATCTACACGGATTGGATAGCAGATTCCAGAGCCTCTTATCAGGGTACACCATGTAGAGACTTGTTCACTTCTTATAAGTCCGAAAAATTCAGTGTTGTGCATATGGGAAACAGAGGCACATTCAAAATTATTAGCATTGGTAGCATATGTGTTGAAACTAGTTGGGAGTCAAACTTGTGCTAAAGGAAGTGCAACATGTACCGGACTTACGCATGAATCTTATCCATGAGAGTGTTGCACAATGAAACACACACATCCATTTTTAGCAAATCAGGATGGAAGCTTACAAAATGTGCACTTGTGGTGGCAATAGGTAACAAAAGTGGCATGTTATATACTACATGAAGGGGCATTCATGTAAGAAGAAGCTAAATGCTACATGGTAGAGCTCCTTATGTGATCTATAGCATAAGAGGCTTAGCCACATGAGCGAGAAGGGGACGGAAGTCTTATTAAAGAAGAACCTCTTTCCGGAAACGAAAGGTATGCATTTAAATTCATGTGATGATTGTTTAATTAGAAAGCAACATAGAGTTTCTTTTGTAGGAATAGAAACAACAAATGTATGGAAATTTTGGAAAGAGTGTAGTTGGATGTATGCAGTTCTATGAAAACCATTAAACCCAGTGGAGACTCTTATTTTGTAACTTTTATTGATGATGCATCTAGAAAAGTGTGGGCATACACCATGAAAACTAAAGATGAAGTGCTTGACCATTTCAAAAGATTTCATGTTCTCGTTGAAAAATAAACGGGAAAGCAATTGAAATGCTTGAGAACAAACAATGGGGGTGAATACACTTCAAAGACATTTGAAGAATATTGTAGCAAGCATGGCATAAGGCATGAGAAGACCACTTCATGCACTCCTCAACAAAATGCCATTGCCAAACGCATGAACCGAACTATTGTAGAAAGAGTTCAATGTTTGTTGTCCACTTCAAGATTGCCTAAATTGTTTTAGGGTGAAGCCATGAGAACGGCATGTTAATTGATTAATTTGTCTTCATCAAAATCCTTAAATGGAGATGTCCCCTAACAAATTTGGAGATACAAATATGTCTCATTCAAGCACTTGCGGGTATTTGGATGTAAAGCCTTGATGCATGTTCCCAAAGAGTTAAGGTCCAAATTAGATGATAAATCTATGCCATGTATTTTCTTGAGTTATATAGATGAAGAATTTGGTTACAAGTTGTGGAATCCCAATGATGGGAAGATATATAAAAGCCAAGAAGTAGTCTTTCAAGAAGATGAAACCATTAAAGACTTTAATGAGTCTATTTACCGAAAAGTTGTTGGTGAGCAAGTAGAGTAAGTTGTTTCCGTTCCCTATGAGCATCATGCCAATGGTGATGAAACTATTCCTCATGAGCAAGAGAATGAAAATGTTGAAGAAAATGAAGTGCTGGAAGAGCCACATCCTAGTGATCATGTTGATGATAGTGATGATGTTGAAGATGATGATGATCATGTCCATAATGATGAAAGTCGTGCAAATGAGGTGGAGCAACCTCTTAATGATGAGCTGATGACAGTTTAGTTGAAAAGAAGCTTAAGGTTGCCCAAAACTTCGACAAGATATCCTAGTTTAAAAAATGTCATGTTAACTAATAGTGGTGAGCTAAAAAGTTATGAAGAAGCCCAAGTTAACACTTGTAAATATGAGTGAAAGTAAGCTATGTAGGAGGAGACAGATGCCTTGCATAAGAATGACACATGTGATTTGGAGAAGAGGCCAAAGGATAAAACACCTCTGAAGAAAAAATGGATTTATAGGTTGAAACATAAAGAAAACAGGCAACTTCGTTATAAGGCAAGGTTGGTTGTAAAAGGCTACAAGTAGAAAAAGAGAACTGATTTTGATGAGATTTTTTTTCCCGTAGTTAAAATGTCATCAATCCACATGATATTGGGTCTTGCAACAAGCTTGAATCTGGAGTTAGAACAACTAGATGTCAAGATAGCATTCCTCCATGGTGACTTAAAGGAGAATATCTACAAGGAACAATCGGAAGGCTTCAAGGTGAAAGGAAAGGAGCACATGGTTTACAAATTGAAGAAAAGCTTAAATGGGTTAAAGCCAGCACCAAGGCAATGGTATAAGAAGTTCAACTCATTCAAGGTATGACATGGCTACCATAGATCAAAGGTAGATCATTGTGTCTACTCTTAGAAGTTTTCTGAAGGTAAATTCATCATTTTATGTCTTTATATAGATGATATGTTGATTGTTGGGCAAGACATGCACCTGATTGACAAGTTAAAGTAAGATTTGAGCAAGTATTTTGCTATGAAAGACTTAGGACCAACCAAGCAAATTTTGGAAATATGAATCTCCTGAAATAGAAAAGCTAGAAAGCTTTGGTTATTGCAAGAGAAGTACATTGAGAAAATATTGGACTAGTTCAACATGAAAAATGCAAAGCCCTTCAAATGAGAAGGAGAAGAAAGAGATGGTGACAACTCCTTATGCAAAGGCAGTGGGAAGCATGATGCATGCTATGGTGTGTACTAGGTCGGACATCGCACATGTGGTTGGTGTTGTGAGCAGATTTCATGCCAATCCTAGCAAAGAACATTGGGTTGCAGTAAAATGGATTCTTAAGTATCTTAGAGATACTTCTAGAGTGTACTTATGCTTTGGAAATCGTAAATTAGAGATTAAAGGGTTCACAGATGCAGACTAGGGAAGAGATATGGAGTCAAGAAAGTCCACCTCAGGTTATGTGTTCAAATTTGCAGGGGGAGCAATTTCATGGCAATCTACGTTGCAAAATTGTGTTGTGCTCTCTACTACCGAATCCAAGTACATTGCAACTGTTAAAGCTCATAAAGAAATGCTTTGGATGAAGAAAATCATTAAAGATTTGGGCATCAAGCAAAAAGATTTTGTTGTCAATTGTGATAGGTAGAGTGTATACATCTAGCAAAGAATCCAGCAATTCACTATTGAACAAAGCACATTGATATACGGTATCATTGGATCGGAGGTGTGTTAGAGTCAGAGTTATTATGGCTAAAGAAGATTAACACAAAGAGAAATCCATCAAACATGATAATGAAGGCCTTATCAATGGACAAGTTTTAGTTATGCAGAAGCTTAGTGGGATCCGATGCTCCATGAGCTTTGAGATTGTTGAGTCGTTCACTATTTTATATAGATGCCTCCCTCACGAGTTTGGAGGGGGAGATTGTTGGGTCATTTGGGCCCATCCTCATGTAAAGGCCCATATTAGGTTCCCACTTAACTCCACATGTGTGTCTCACATGTGTGAGTATAGAGATTTTAAAACCCCATTCTCTTCTTCATTTCAAAGAATCTTGAAACAAGCAACAAGAGAGGATTGATCAAGAAAAAGAGAGCCATTTTTTCAAGGAGACTTTCTTTTGTTAAGAGTGAGAAAGAGAGAGTGTTTTCTTTTCTTTTCCAACAATAGAGTGAAAGGAGGGTTCCTTGTAGATGGGAAGATGTTGCTGAAGTTACTAACTTGAGAAGTAAGAGCTTGTAATCTTCCATTTACATAGTGGATTTCATCGGAAGGCTCCATGGTTTTTCCCTCTTATTTTAGAGGGTTTTCCATGTATATTGGGGTGTTCTTTGTTTACTCTTACTCTCCTCACTTTTCTTCTATTTTACTTGTTGTGGTTGCTTGATTGGGTTGTGCATCCCAGGTGTTCGTTGAAATTCCTAAGGGCCTGTTTGTTTGTGAGGTAGAATGGAGTAGAGTAAAATAAAATATTTGAAATTCAAATTTTCCCCCTTCTTTTTCTTAAAATTCAAATTTCCCTCCTCCTTTTTTTTAAAAAAGTCAAAAAGTCATCACTAAATTACAAAAAACTCTCTACTTTTTATACAAAAAATAAAAAAGATTCCATATCAAGCAACTAAAATAAAAATTCATTATATCCGATCATATATTATTCTTTCTTGATTTTGGATTTACCTTACTCTACTTACTCTACCCACAAACAAACAGGCCCTAAGTGATTTACATAGAAGGGAAGAGTTCCACAAGCTCCCCAACAGTAAGTTTGTATCACTTTCAGTAGCAGATAGGATTAGATTTGTGACACCATATTTTGAAGTTCTTTGTCTAGAAGGAACTAATACACAAACAGGAGACAAGCAGTACTAATTTAAAATGTAGACTCTAAATAAAATGTTTCATACCTATGCAGTGTAGCCATAATCCAAGTAATCGATCAACCCCCCAACCATGGGCAGACCAAAGTAAAACAATGTGCGTGTGGCCATACCCATTACACTACAGCACGCTTTCAAATCTTATATAAAATCTATGAATTTATTACTAAAAACCCATTAAAATTGTGGGCCCACCCACAAAATCCACATAAAAATTTTCAATTTGTCTCCCAAACAAAACTATCTAATTGGATCCACACCCCTTTAACAAAAATCCTGGGTCTGCCATTGCCCCCAACTTCCTATTGCATAAACCAAAAGTTTAAATCTCAAGAGCTCATTTGTAAATTGCACAAACTTATCAGAGCCACATTGACAAATAAAACTACCCAAAGTCACATATCTCAAGGGAAAACAATTGGGAAACAGAGATAAACACCAAGTAAAAGGCATACAAGAGAAATGTAAAAGGTCTCCGGTTGTTTCATTGGTAAAAGTTGTCTCCCAAGAAGATGCTACATATTTCTATGAAATACTCTATTTGTAAATTACTAAATTCATAAAGGCAACCAACACCAATTTGAGAAAACATAGTGACCAGGTATTCAACAAAACAATATGAGAGCATCCACAGCATACTAGTTAATAATTCCATTAGATAAAATAGATAGCTTGAAGTAGAAAAAGAGGCTTCAACATACTAGCTATCACACTAACTATTTTACATTGTCCCATTCTGGCTAGCTAAAATATAGCTAGCCATTATATACTAGCTAAACAATAAAAAAAAACCTCTTTATTGAGTTGACTTGTCATTTAGTATGCACATTAAAATATAATAATTAGACTATGTGTTTAAAAATGAATAAAAAAATAATATTTAAATGAGATAGAGAAAGGATAGATTGCATTGTTGGAGAGTGTAGTTGAAAAGGTGGCTAAAATAGAATTGTGGCTTTTGGGTTAAAATCTGGCTTAAGAATACGTAGCTTTGTCCCATATGCTCTGATACTTGTCAATAGAACAACTATAAAATTCAATTAAGCATTAGATTCTAATTTATGAAATGGTGAACAAGCAAAAGGACAAGTTTTATAATAACTAAAAGGGATTATTACCATACAGAAGCCCTTAAACCTAACAAATACGCAAAAATTGTCCACCAAATGTTATTGGGATTATTACCGTATGGAAGCCCTTGAACTAGAAAACTATCCAAAAACTGTCCATTAAAAGTTATTTACCACATAGTTGTTCGTACAAAAAAAGATGCCCGAACAATATCGATTTTATCCCTAAACTAAAGCAATAGAATATCAAACTATGTAATATCATAAAAAAAGTAGGATATCACAGGGTTAGATATCTTACTAGATTGGGATATCGAACTATATGATATACTAATGATGTAGGATATCGAACAAATTTGAATTTTATCAATAAAAAATAGAGGTTATGTCTTCGCATGGATTAAGAATCTGTATTAATTATTAAATAGATTATACCATCAAATCCTATACCGTTGACCCATAAAAAACTCATAAACATGACAAGTGTTGCAGTGAAGACATCGCAAATAAATTCCAAGCTCTAGAGCATATAAACCTATTGCAACCAGATGTTAAGAGTTAATGCAATTCATTCAGAAGACTTCAGATGAGCTTAAAGTGCAACAGTTCAAATTTCAAAGCAAATGGACTTCATTTGGTCACCCAATGCGCCAAACACCAAATTCAAGGTTCATTGACTCAAAACCCCAAAACATAGGGGTCACTAAACACACTCAAGCTTTTGGATTACCAAAGTGGCTAAAAAATCACATGAAAACTCTAACATATGCTTAGGAATGCTGTTTCAAAGTTTCAAAGTATTTGGACTTCATTTCAGCTCAAAATCAAGCTTTAGTGGCTGTCTACTAGTTTCTTGGGGTCACTATGACAACTAACATATTTACATGTCAAAATCAACTGAAACTCCCAAAAGAAGCTCAAATTATATTTAGGAGTGGCTTTGCAAAATTTCAAGTCAAATGTATGTCATTTGACCCAAAGTCCATCAAACACGCCAACTTTGAGTCAGTGACCCCCAGCCCAAACCTTGGGGGTCATTGACCAAAGTCTAGCTTCTAGGTAACCAAAGTTAATGAAATTCGAATGAAAAGCTCAATTCATATTCAGAAATGACTCTGCAAATTTTCAAGCTAAGGGGACTTCATTTGACCTTACTTTAGCTACATGTCACTTAGGAGTTAGTGACTACCAAACCTTAGGGTCACTGATCAAAGTTCCACTTCCAGGAGGCCAAAGTTGATAAAATTTGGATCAGAGACTCAAAATGTGCTTCAAGTCAACTTCTCAAAGTTTCAAATCAATTCATCTAGGTAAGAAACAAGCTGATTACCCACAATACAAGGGGACATTGACATAGAACATGCAACAAGTGGACCACTGGTCAAGATCTTACTTCCAAGGATCTGAATCACAAGAAATTTGGATTGATACTTCATGATGCTCCTAACATCAATCCCTCTAAGTTTTAAGTCAATCCGAGGTCATTTAGACCTCAAATAGCAGAAATAACGGCCCAGTTTCATGAAAAGTCAAAAAGAGCTAGGGTTGACTAACTTTAAAAGGTCATAACATGCTGAAATTTCTTTAACACAGTCCACATGGTGTTAGAAAACATCCCTCCAAGTTTTGTGAAGACCAGACATTCTAGAAAACATGCCTCCAAGTTTAATAAAGATCCAACATTGTTCGAGCCCCAAACCAATGAAAATGGGGTCACATATTGTAACACTCCGACCCAGCTTGACCTCGTTTAGCGACTAGTTAATCTTGTTTTCGTTGCTAATCATGTTTTGTTTATGTTTTATTTTCGTTACGGGTCATGGATAGGTAGTTGGGTCGAGTTTGACCTGGATTAAGTAGACCAAGCCCTTTTTTTGTAATTTTAGCTTTTCTAAGACATGGTCATTTTTGCATCATCTTGAGGTCAACACGTGTCTTTCGTTGAGCTCGTTAACTTTCGTAACTACGTCGTTTGCAACCGATGTCGTGTGATTCCATTGGACCCGGATTTGACTCAAACTGAAAATAGCATTCTAACTTGGACTCTCTTGTAATTTGGACACCCCATTAGCTTATATATACTTCATTCATCAACAACCCACGTTCTCTCTCATTTTCTTCTTCACTGTGCACGTGGAAATTCCTCTCTCTCTTGAATTCTCTCCTCCATCGACCTCCATCAATCAAGCTCAATTGATAGACGTTTGGGTCTTGCATGTGAGGTGAGTTGGAAATCCTTCCATCCCTCTCATCTCCTTTCTCTATCTCTTCTCCTTTTTGTTTCAATATTGCATGGTGTGTCTGTGATTCCAATCCTCATGCATGCATGTTGTTTGATTTGTGTTAGGTTGTGTTTGGGCTTAAGGACAACAAGTTGTGCATTTGAATTCCAATCAAGGCAAGTATAACCATAACTTGGAAGAACCCATGTTGGTATGCATTTGATTTTAGTTAGTTCACATGAGTTTGTATGGAAAAATGTGTGTCCAGCCCATTTGGTTCGTATTCTATCTCTTTCCTTTGGAAAATTGCAATTCTGATGAGTTCCCAGGATTTCTGTATGTGCTTCAGAATTTTGACTTCGTGCAGGTACGGCTAAGCCGTATGCCACTTACGGCTCAAAGTCCAGAGAGGGTAAAACTCCAGTTTTCCTCTACGGCTAGGGCACAGCTAAGCCGTGTATTGCCTTACGGCTAAGCCGAAGCTCAGCCGTGGCTCAGCCGTAGATCAATACAGGGTGCATTTTCTGGATTTAACTGAGAGAACTCGAATTGACAGACCTTCTACGGCCCAGCCACGGCTAAGCCGTAGACCACACACGGCTAAGCCGTTCCACGGCTAAGCCATAGCACACACACGGCTGAGCCGTATCCGCACTAGACTAATGAAAAACAAGGATAGGTGTAAGGGAAAGACCGGTATGGCCTTCATAATAGAATGTAGAGCACCTAGACCGCCCAACGGAATGTGACACAACACGTGAATGACCTCGAGGGCTGCGAATCATTCATGTTCGTTATCCGGATGTTAAGCACCTCCCCATGGGTGTTGGTTTAAGGGACTTCGTGCACCGCCCGATTCAAGGCAACACTAGACAACGGTGCATCGAATAACTTAAAACTACATCATCATGCACGGTTAGAAACACCGGATAATTAGATTAGAATTGGTTTGTAAATAAAAATGATTCGATTTCGCATGATTTGTTGCATAACATATTGCATTCGATTATTGACCTCTCTTCACTGATATGATTACGTGTGTTCCGTTACTTTCACATTGTGGTTCTTTACCTTGAGTATGCATGTATAATATGTTTTCCGATATGCACGTATGATATGTTGTCACGATCTACTCAGGGTTTTCATGATTGACTCTGTATGGTCAGGCACTACTTAGCCTCAGCCTTAGGATCCCAACGAGGTAAATTTGGTATAGTTATATGGCCTTGCTGCAGTAAGGATACGTCTTGGGGAACCGGACCCCAGGAAACCGAGACCCATTGTACCCTGGCCCGGACAATAGTGTTCTTTGCATGTTATAAGATCCCTCTTTTGGGAGCATATGGTAATGTAGTAGCCACTAGTTACGTACACCGCATGTATCCATTGATTCGCATAGCATATTTATTTCTTGCATGACAGCCTAGTATACGAAATTACTTTATTTAATTACATGATGTTCTTTATTCTATTAGACACAATGTGTGTTAACTTGATATGGTTTATACTTTGCTGAATCTTCGTAATCACAGTTGTTTTTGGTGTTGCAGGCCCAGATACCCCTGCCGAACCCCCGTCGGTCGGCCAGACTCCAGATGAGACCCCCGAGGCCCCATCAGGCCTAGAGGAGTGGATGTGATCACTCCACGGGAGAGCGTTCTTGGCATGCATCATTGGAGTCTTGTTTTGAGGATTTACTCACTTGTGTATATGTCATGATTGTATATGTTATTTTGTTCTTTTTGTAAGACTTTCACGTGTAATTATGTCAGTCCTTTCTTCGTATTCTCTTCATGCACTGTTAGTTTGATGTTTCTGATATTTACAGCTTCCGCGCACATGTGTTGGCACTTGTGAATGTTTCCTTGTGCGTGTGCATTTAGACTCGGTCTGCGTGTACATGCACGGGAGTACGTGTGTCATTAGGTTTGGCTTTTGCTAACCCCCGAACCCTGGGCTCGGGTTGTGACACATATACAAAAAACCCAAAATTAGGCTACGGTCATGGACACCTATAAAGGAGTTATAGACAATTTTGGAAAGTTATTTTGCTTTATTTTGAAACATAACTCCCCCATAATTATTGAAACCACCCCAACTCCCTCTGAAGGCTATAAAAGCACAAAAAGGGTCCCTAATCAACAATTTTGCACACTTTGAAGACTTTGGCATCCCCTATGAAGGTCCACAAGAAACCTTGTCATGCATTTGGTTTTCAATTTGCTCCTATTCTTCTTTCTCTTACCAACTTAAGGTGAGAAATGGTTATAGGAAAGAAGATATACATGTTTGTTACTCCAAAAAGATGAGTTTCAATGCCATCAAGTGTAAGAGAACTCTGATGGATGAAATTATTTTTTCTTTACTTATCCCACTTGAAAGGGTTTTAGGCCATCTCTAAGGTTATGAACAAGGCTCTTTAGATTTCATTCTGCTCCTTAAAAGTTGTAGGATTAGAATGACACAACTCTGGCCTTAATTGCTTGTATAGAAGTAACCCTTCTAGATTTGCATGAATGCGATCTGTAACAATGAAGTGGTGACTATCAAAGATTGTAGATGATTCTACAATAGAATTCAATATCCTTGGTGATCATTCAATGCTCCTAAAGAAGTCAGAAGATAGAAGTTTCAACACTCTGGAAGTACAATAGAGGCAAACAGAGACAAAAGAGGGGCAAACAGTGGCCGAACGGCCATTGTTTGTCAGTGACAATGGGCCACGGTCACTGACTCCTTCTCTCCATTTTTCTGCAATTTTTCATCTTTTTCATGTACTTTCTTTGATTTTCCTAGTTTTGATCACATATGAGACCAAAGGAAGGGATTGTAATTTTCTAAAGCTTGTAAACAACCTGCATCCCTGAGGTTAGAGCATTGAATCAATGAAATTAAAGGGAATTTAATGATGATCCATAGTTATTTTCTCATTGTTCTGTGTGCTTATATGTCTAAATGTTGGACTTTATTCTATTGCATTCATCATCATTTTGAGCTCGATCATATATTATGATATTTAAGAAAACAATATAATGCCACAAAAATAACACCTAAAAAGACTAAAGGCTTTTTTTTTAAATAATTATTAGCTTCTTAGTTTTCAATATAAAACATAAGAATTCAAAATAAATTATGCTTTACCAAAGTACTATTACAGAGGTTAAAGGTGAAAGATATGGAGGTAGGAGGATTAATATATAAGGAACCAATATAAATTTTTAAACATTATCATTTTCATGGCGAGGAACCTTCTCTCCAAAATAACAATAGGGATCATTCCTTGATTAAAGTGATGGTGTGGAACTACTGTCACAACCCGAGCCCAGAAATCGGGGGTTAGCGAAAAGCCAAGCCAGCGACACACGTACTCCCGTGCACGTGCATCCAAACCCAGTCCAGATGCACACACACAAGGGATCTAACACGTGCAGACTAAGCGTACGCGGAAGCTGTAGATATCATAGCAAGCAACAAAAGAAATAATGAAAGCCAAAAATGTGGAACGGAGAAAACGAAGATAGACACACTACTATAAAACCAGATACAAGTCTGAGTACATGACAAAATCATGATGTACAAAATAATACAGAGTAACAAAGTCCAAAGTACAAAATACAAGATCTCCAAAAACCAAAACAAAAAGACCACTGATGATATGCAAGTACGCACTCGGCAAAAGTAATCAAGCCCACTCTGCCAGACCGGAGGGTGTCTCTAAGCCCTGCCCTTCAGTTTCCTCGACCGCCGGG
This sequence comes from Sextonia rubra, assembly GCA_037013555.1. NCBI lineage: Eukaryota > Viridiplantae > Streptophyta > Magnoliopsida > Laurales > Lauraceae > Sextonia > Sextonia rubra. The sequence continues at coordinate 81,144,963 of JASUAD010000001.1, forward strand.
GAGTCAGACAAGGGATCTATGCCAGCAACACCAAATACAACTCAATGAATACAACGATCCAGCAAATATAAGTAACAGGGATGTAACACTCATAGTATCAAGCTGAATAATGACAAAGGATTAAATACAGAGTTTCATATTAGGATGCTAAGCAAATCGTGCATAGAAGTAAAGAATGATAAATGAATCAAAGCATAAAAATACTGAACTAGGTGGCTACTACGTTAACCATATTCTCTCACATGAGAGCAGAGAACAGACAGATAAGAGCACCACCAACCTGGCCATGGGTATAATCGCACTTAAAAATGTAAGCGTGGAAATGAATTACGGAATCAAGGTCCGACATTCACGCACTTTAAGCGTTAAGAAGAATGGGAAATAATTACAGTTCATCATTAATTTCCCTTTTGTTTACATGGGTTCAAGTGCCCTGACCGCGGGGATGCAGGTTATTTACATACATTTTCAAAGTTTACAACCCCTCCCTCAAGTCTTAGATGTGATCTCAATTTGGAAAATACAAGAAAATATACATAAGGTGGAAGAAAATGTGAAAAAGGGGAAAAAAATTGGGGGTGACCGTGACCCGCGGTCACTGCCCCATTCCAGTGACCGTGACTCACCCGCGGTCACTGGGGCCTTCCAGTGACCGTGACTCACCCGCGGTCACTGGGGCCTTCCAGTGACCGTGACTCACCCGCGGTCACTGGGGCCTTCCAGTGACCGTGACTCACCCGCGGTCACTGGAACCTGCCAGTGACCGTGGGTCACAGTCACTGACAGACAATGGCCTTGTGCCTCTGTTTTTTATGCTGTTTACGCTGGTTCTTTCTTAGAACTTCTTTCAAGTGTTGGAACTCCATTCTCATGACTTTGGAGCGGTGGACAACCATCAAGAAGATCACATTTAACCATGGAATCAATTGAAACCGCTGTAACTCATCATTCGTGCTTACGAACTGCATTTTTGTTTCAAGTCCGAAATGGGCAAATTTGAAGCCGGAGTTGTGTCATTTGAACCTATCAGTTTCAAGGAACAAAATGAGGCCTAGAGAGACTTCTTTCACAACTCTTGTAATGGCTAAGAAGCCTTACGAATAAGAGAAACAGAGGTCACAATGTCATCCTCTCAAAAATTGGCGTCGGACGAACATAGTATGGACTTTGGCCATTCCACTTCCTTCTCTCCTTCTAAATTTTCTTGCTCACCTTCAAAACTAAGAAAAGAAGGTGGGAATGGTCATGGAAGTGCTGCTGGAGTTTGCTTCTTTGTTGCCTTAGGTGGTGACTTTCTTCAATTTCTTCACTTTTCTTCCTTATGTGTGTGTGTTCCTCTTTTGTTTCTTCAAAATTTTCCCTTTTTATAGACTCCCATTCAGTTTTGTGCAGTTTTGGGGAGTTAAAACAGTTGTGAGGAGTTGGATTTCGAAGAGGAGTGGAGGGAAACCACCCAAAATCGTGGGAAACATCCTTTGAAGGTCCATGACCGCAGGCTGGGCCACGGACGAGGCCCAATTTCTAGTTTTCGCGTATGTGGTACATTTTCATCTGTTTTGGACTCAAACGAAGTCCGATTGCCACCAAACTTGGAGGGATGCTTCTCAACACTATTTTCTACATGTCACAAAAATTTCAGCCCGTTTTGACTTCAGGAAGTTGGTCAACCTTTTCATTAATTGGGCCCTAGTCACGGACAAGGCCCATTTTTCGAACATTGCATATGCGGTCTATTTTTCATTGTTTGAGGCCCGAATGATGTCCAATCATCACGAAACTTGGAGAGATGTTGCTTGACATCATCTTAAGTGTTTCATAGAAGTTTCAGCTCGGTTTGACCACCTGAACATGGTCAACTCCTTTTGTTTGTGGGCCCCAGTCACTCTCAAGGCCCATTCTTGGATTTTTGCATATGTGGCTTGTTTCCACCTGTTCGGGGCCCAAACGGTGTCCAATCACCATAAAACTTGGAGGGATGCTTCTTGACATTATTTTGAGTGTGTCACAGAAGTTTCAGCTCTGTTTGACCACCTGAACTTGGTCAACTCCTTTTGTTTGTGGGCCCCGGTCACTCCTAAGGCCCATTATTGGATTTTTGCATATGTGGCTTGTTTCCGCCTGTTCGGGGGCCAAACGGTTTCCAATCGCCACAAAACTTGGAGGGATGCTTGTTGACACTATTTTGAGTCTGTCATAGAAGTTTCAGCTCTGTTTGACCACTTGAACTTGGTCAACTCCTTTTGTTTGTGGGCCCCGGTTACTCTCAAGGCCCATTCTTGGATTTTTGCATATGTGGCTTGTTTCCTCCTGTTCGGGGCCCAAACGGTGTCCAATCGCCACAAAACTTGGAGGAATGCTTCTTCACACTATTTTGAATGTGTCATAGAAGTTTCAACTCTGTTTGACCACCTGAACTTGGTCAACTCCTTTTGTTTGTGGGCCCCGATCACTCTCAAGGCCCATTCTTGAACTTTTGCATGTGTGGCTTGTTTCCGCCTGTTCGGGGTCCAAACGGTGTCCAATCGCCACGAAACTTGGAGGAACACTTCTTGACACTATTTTGAGTGTGTCGAAGAAGTTTCAGCTCTGTTTGACCACCTGAACTTGGTCAACTCCTTTTGTTTGTGGGCCCCGGTCAATCTCAAGGCCCATTCTTGAACTTTTGCATGTGTGGCTTGTTTCCGCCTGTTCGGGGTCCAAACGGTGTCCAATTGCCACGAAACTTGGAGGAACACTTCTTGACACTATTTTGAGTGTGTCACAGAAGTTTCAGCTCATTTTGATCACCTGAACTTGGTCAACTCCTTTTGTTTGTGGGCCCCGGTCACTCCTAAGGCCCATTATTGGATTTTTGCATATGTGGCTTGTTTCCGCCTATTCGGGGTCCAAACGACGTCCAATCGCCACGAAACTTGGAGGAACACTTCTTGACACTATTTTGGGTGTGTCACAGAAGTTTCAACTTTGTTTGACCATCTGAATTTGGTCAACTCTCCAGTTGACTTTTTTATGACAGTGGGCCCTTATTTCAGCTGTTTGAAGCCCAAATGACCTCGGTTTGATTTGAAACTTGGAGGGACTGACGTCAAGAACATCTTGGAGTATTCTTCCAAATTTCATGCAATTTTGATTTGAGGAAGTAGGATTTCGAACAATAACCTATTCATTGCATGCGTTAGGTCACTATTTACTCCACATTGAGATAGTTAGCTTGTTTTCTGTCCGAACAGCCTCCCCTTGACTTGAAACTTTGGGAGAATAACTTAGGGCATTCTTTGAGCATTTGTTCCAAATTTTATCTGCTTTGGCCTTCTGGAAGTAAGATCTTAGCCGATGACCCACAAATTCGGGATTACTGTCCTCTAAGCTGACATGTAGTGAAATTTAGGCCAAACAGAGTCTTTTCATCTTGAAAATTTGCAAAGTATCTTCTGAGCATGACTGAAGCCTCGCGTCTAAATTTCATTAATTTTGGACATTGGGAAGCAGGACTTTGGTCAGTGACCCCCTGGCTTGGGGGGGAACTGACTTCAGGCTGACATGTTTGTGGCTTTTGAGTTTGATGATCTCTGTTCAACCCGAAATTTGAACTTCCTCTGAGAGTTCCAGCTATCTTGATCTTCATGGAATGCCGGTTCTTACAGTGATTCCCCAGGATCTGCAAATAACCTCTGTAGCCTAAATTAAGCTGAGATGAAGTGTCTTCGCTGCAGTATTTGCAATTTTTATAAGTCAACAAGTGCCCCCTCGAGGTGCAATGATTATAGTATAATAATCGTTGTGCCTCGAAATAGCCAATCTGTGGGAATGATGGATGGCTTGATGAAAAGACAGTTTGTCAAGGTAGGTTGTAGGCCTAAACTTTGGGATTTGAAAATTTTGATAAAAACCATGAAGGGTTTGATGACAGAATTTTGAAAAGACATAAGAAATTTGAATTTCTTTGCCCTATTTTCACGGATATCAAAAGTAGCATCTCCGTGGGGACTGTGGGGAACACCCACAAAGGAATCCCTTAGGTATTTAGAGAATTCAAAAGTTTATGAATTTTGTTTGGATTTTGGAAATGAATTTGATTTTCTTTTGACCTATTTTTCACAGATATCCAGAGTGGCGTCTCTGTGGGGATATGGGGAACACCCACAAAAAGAATCCCTGAGGTTTTAAGAAATTCAAAAGTTTTAGAGAAAATGGATTTGAGTTTGGATCTTCATGGATTTTTGGTTCATTTTCAAAGATCAAAGTTTGGGTTTTGACTTGGCTTGACATGATTTATAATGAGATGCAATTTTGACAAAATGAGATGCAATTTTGAAAGAGATTGGTTTTTATGGGTTTTGATGAAAAACAAGACATTGGTTTGAAATCAAATTTTGACCCAAAGTTGATTTGGAAAGAGACTCCGCATTTTTTTATATAATTTCCCTCAAAATACTCTAAAAATAGGATTATTTCATTTGTAAATTACCCCAAGTGGACCCCTCATAGGACTTGCAAAAGATCACAGAGATCGTAGATGAAGACGGAGGAACCCATCAAAACTTGATCTTAGACTCCACTGATTTTAACCAAATTGTATTTGTGGGAAGGAGGCCAAACAGTAATTGAGGGGGAATTCCCAATTTTGGACCATTAATTGATTTTGGACTTCCCTATTTTATGTGCTGGCATCAAATAGCGGGCTCCACTTAGGAATAGCAGTGACCGTGGGTAAGGAAGCCAAACAGAAAAAAAAATTTTTTTTTTTTTTTCAAACCAACAAAGAAAATGGAAGACCGAGAGTTTTTTTTTTTTTTTTTTTTTTTTTGCTCAAACCAACAAAGAGAAAGGGAGACCGAGAGAGAAAGAGACTGGTTTTTTTTTTCTGTTTTTTTTTTTTTTTTTTTTTTTTTTTTGCTGTTCAAACTAACAAAGAGAAAGGGAGACCGAGAGAGAAAGAGAAATTGGGAGAGAGAAGAAAAAGAGAAAGAGGGAGAGAGACCGAGAGAGAAAAAAAACTGAGAGAGAGGGAGAGAAAAACCGAGAAAGAGAGACCGGAGGAGAGAGAAAAAACTGAGAGAAAGGGAGAGAAAAACTGAGAAAGAGAGAGACCGGAAGAGAGAGAAATTGGAAGAGAGGAAGAAAGACCGAGAGAGAGAACTGACTGGGAGAGAGAGAGAAATAAATTGGGAGAAAGGGAGAAAGACCGAGAGGGAGAAAAATCAGGAGAGAGGGAGAAAGAAATCGGGAGAGGGAGAGACCGGGAGAGAGAAAGAGATCGGAAGAGAGAAAAAAACAGACAGGGAGAGAGAGAAAAGAAAGAGAAACCGGGAGAGAGAGAGAAAAGAGAGAAAAAAGAGAGAGACCGGGAGAGAGAGAAAAGAGAGAGAGAGACCGGGAGAGAGAGAGAAACCGGGAGAGAGAGAAAAGAGGGAAAAGAGACCGAGTGAGACAGAGAGTGGGAGAGAGAAAAAAGAGAGACCGGGAGAGAGAGAGAAAAGAGAAAAAAGAGAGAGAAAACTGAGAGAGAGGGAGAGAGACCGAGAGAGAGAGAAAAAAAGAGAGAGTCAAAAATCGGAAAGAGGGAGAAAGGCCGAGAGAAAGGGTGGAAGCAGAGAGGTGCTGGGTGCATCTTCCTCTCAGTTCCCAAGTAGGACTCGGGTTTCTTTCATCATCTCAAGCATAGACTATGGCTGGTAAGAATTTCGTTTTCATCTTCTCTTGTGTTTGTTCATGACTGAATCCAAGCCTGGATTTCTGGATGCATCCTTTTTTTTTTTTTTTTTACAGCCATATCCGGTTGAGAAGAACCCTTGTGTCTTAAACTCTATCAGAACTTCTTCATAATCACGGTCAATCCTCACTGTCTAATACTTGTTGCTGTTGTCACAGTGAACATCCACCTGTTTTTGAGTAGTAACATGCACACCACTGAACACGCATCTAACTTTCTGTGATCAGAGCCTCTGTGGGAATTATAGAATGCCATTTTCGTGCTTGAACACGAACCTGCTACTCCCTGAAAAGGTCTTAAGGTGCTTGAACATCTGTTTGGACCGAGAGCCTCGGTTTTGAGACTTAAGTGTGCCTTTGATGCCAATTCTTGGTCTCAGAACTGAGTATTGCCTTCTGCTTTTGGTCTTAGACTAAGGGGAGATGCTGCCGAAATTTTTTTTTTCTTTTTTTTTTTTTTTTGAGAAGTTCCATATCATTGTTACTGATATCCATCTTTTCTTTCTTTTGATTTGTTTTGCAGATAGGAAGGGTAAAGCGCCTGCAACTGCCACTGCCGGGGCACCTAAAAGTCGTGCCAAGGGTAAGACCACAAGGGGGCCTGATCCGAAAGACCCAAATGAAGCATCTGATGTTAACTTGTGGCTCCAGAGAGCTAAGGCTTTGTCATCGAGAAACTGGTATTCGTATTGGTGTAAGCAGGACAAGATTGACATTAGTACTGCTATCCCAACTTATGCAAGCTACAAAGGGCGCATCCTCATGGCAGAAGTGCTAAATGCCAAGGGGAAATTGGAGGAGTTCCTCGACTGAGATTCTCTGCTGCACCTTCCATTTGATGGTTTTGCTTTTTCTGATTAGCCCTGAGGGCCATGTGTACATTGACTTCACTGTTTATATTCAAACTTTAAAATGGATATCAATGGAAAATGTTTTTCCTTTCTATTTTTATCATTGGTATGGGTGTTTGGTTTGATTTTTTTGTGGATGTTTGATGTGGTTTATGTGGATGGTTTGTTTGGTTTGGTTTTCTCAGACTTGTATGAGGGTGTGATTTGCGATCTTTTGGATCCACAAATCGAAAATAAGGGAGTCATATAAGTGGACGTTATCCAGTGCTCATGTGTGAGGCTTTTTCCAGGGTCCATGACTTGATCCTTTTGGTGTCAAAAGGGGTCAAACAAAGTAGATGTTATCCGGTACCCATGTGTGAGGCTATCCCGGGATCTTTGACTTATTCCTTAAGACAAAGATTTGGTTTTGGTTTTTGTTTTGATTTTGGTTATACAGGGTCTGCAAAAAGACTTGTTCTATATAACCGAAGGTAGTCATATAGGGTCTACAAAAGACTTATTCTATACAACTAAGGATTAGCTATATGGGGTCTAAAAAAAGACTTATTCCACACAGCTGAGTTTTGCTATACAGGGTCTACAAAAAGACTTAATCTATATAGCTGGATGTTACAAGGGGTCTTGTAAGGACGTTATCCAAGTAACAAAAGTTTGACTAGAGGGGTCGTGGGACTTGATCCTCGTAGTCATTTTATATAAGTCTAAGAGATTTTGGTTAGGAGTCATAGGTTGTGAGGCTCGAAACCAGAGAATTTTGGTTTTGGAATGAAAATGTACACTGTGCATGGTTTGGGTACATGGCATGGGTGTACCAATGACATTTAGGTATAGTATTTCTTGAGAAGTTTTCCATTGATAGGCATCATGCATCTGTCCCCTTCAAGTGTGAGGAGAGCATATGCGCCATTGGAGTAAACCTTGTCGACAACAAAAGGTCCTTCCCATTTAGGTTCGAACTTGCCTCTCGATAATTGCGTGGAAAACATAGGTCTTCTAACTGCAAGGACTAGATCTCCCTTCTTGTAAGCTCTATACTTGACTTTTTTGTTGAAAGATGCAGCCATACGAGCTTGATACAACTCAATACTTTGTCGAGCGGCAAGTCTTTTCTCATCAAGGCTTTCTAGCTCTTGTAATATGAGTTTGGCATTCTTTTCTTCAGTATATTTGTTTATCACAGCCACCCAAAAAGAGGGAAGTTGAATTTCCAAAGGTATTACAGCTTCACAACCATAGACCAAGGAATACGGTGTTGATTTAGTAGGACACGAACTATAGTTCTGTAAGCCCATAATACTTCAGGAAGCCTGGTACTCCAACTCTTTTTGTTGTCAGAAACCATTTTCTTTAAAATCTTGCAAATGGTTTTGTTAAAAGCCTCAGCAAGTCCGTTGGCCACTGGGTTATACGCTGTAGATGGACAACACTGGATTCTGTATTTGTCACAGAATCTGTAAAATTTATTATTATTGAATTGCAGGCCATTGTCATGATACAGACGTTTGGGCACCCCAAAACGGCAAATGACATGAGTTTTCAGGAAGCTAAGGATTGTATCAGTTTTAACTTCTGTGAGAGGTACTGCTTCTGCCCATTTGGAGAAGTAATCGGTTGCAGCCAAAATGAATTGATGTCCACGTTCTAAGGGTGGACTGATCTTCCCCACTATATCCATTCCCCAAGATTCAAACGGCCAAGAAGTGGTCGTAGGGTGCAAATGTTCAGGAGGCTGGTGAATGTAATCATCATGAATTTGGCACTCCTTGCATCTTTTAGCAAAATTAATAGCGTCGGACACCATGGTAGGCCAATAGTAGCCTAATCTTCGAATTTGATCATGAAGTTTTGGTCCAGCTTGGCGAGCACCACATAGGCACGCATGAACTTCTCTGAGAACTTGTTCAGCTTCTTTCGGGGACAAACATCGAAGTAGAACTCCATCGTATGATTTGCGATAAAGAGTTTTTGAGGGCAAATCAAAATGGAATTCGAGAGCTCGCCTTTGAATACTGGTTCTATCTTTAGGATTCTCTGGTAATACTCCATGCAGAATATAATCAATAAAAGGATCTCTCTAATCCCTGAATGAGTTTTGGAAATATGAAATTCGATTTTTGATTACAGTGAAGCTATCTTCTATTACCTTGTAAGTATCGAGTGGGGGTAGAAGTCTTCTCTCAACAACTTCTAATATCATCTTGTCATTCTCAGGGATTGCCATTGAAGCTGCCAAGCTTGCTAAGGCGTCTGCTTTGACATTCTGGCATCTCGGAACATGATGAAACGCAATCAATTTAAACCTTTGTTTGAGTTCATATGCCCTATTGAAAAGGGGAATTAGGTCTGGCTTCTTTACTTCATACTCGTGATTCATTTGCTTAATCACAAGTTGTGAATCTCCATAGACCCCTAGCATGTTAATGCCAGCATCTAAAGCTAACTCAAGCCCCAAAATTAATGCCGTGTATTCTGCCACATTGTTCGAGCAAGGCTTGATCAATGAAAAGGAGTGAGGAACATAAATCTTCCTGGACTGCAGAAAATAATTCCAACCCCTGATACTGGCTTTCCTCGTTCATTAGTCCTGGAAGCTCCATCAAAATGCATGGTCCAATGTAGATCTGAATCAATGGTGGATTTCCGTGTTTGTTCAGTGAAGAAGACTGACTCATCAGTGAGATTGTCTGTGAACTCAGAATCTTCTGACAGTGGGTGTTCTGCTAGAAAATCTGCAAGAGCTTGTCCTTTTACTGCTTTCGCAGGAGTGTATCTGATGTCATATTGAGAAAGAAGGATGGACCATTTGGCCAGACGTTCGCTCAACGCCCCAGCTTTTGTGACTAATACCTTTAATGGATTAATATTGGAAACCAGATACACCACATTAGAGAGGATGTAATGCCGCAGCTTTTGTATTGCAAACATAAGCGCAAGACATTCTTTTTCTATTGGGTGATAATTGTGCTCAGCACCAACTAGCATCCTTGACAGGTAATAGAGTGCCACCTCCTTTCCTTCATCATTCTTTTGAGCTAACAATGCTCCCAAGGAATGATCAAGAGCCCTTGTATAAAGAATGAAAGGCTTGCCCGGAATTGGAGCTGAAAGAACCGGCGGGTTTGTAAGATATTGTTTGATATCCTGAAAAGCATTTTCACAAGCTTTGTCCCATACAAAGTCTACTCCTTTCTTCATCAATTTGGAGAATGGTCTGCACTTTCCGGACAAGTTGAAAATGAACCGTCGAATGTAGGCGAGTCTTCCCTGTAATCCTTTCAATTCTCTCAAATTTCTCGGCGAAGGCATTTCCAATATGGCTTTGATTTTGACGGGATCTATTTCAATGCCCCCTTTTCGCACCACAAATCTTAGAAACTTTCCGGAAGAAACTCCGAAAAAACATTTCAGGGGATTCATTCGAAGATTGAATTTCCGTAATCTCTCACAAACAGTGTGAAGATCGGCGAGATGGTCTGATTTATGCTTGCTCTTGACTGCCAAATCATCAACATAACATTCAACAGATTTATGTTGTAAGTCCTTGAATATTTTCATCATTACTCTTTGGTACGTGGCTCCAGCATTTTTGAGACCAAATGGCATGACAGTATAGCAGTATATGCCGAATGGAGTTCTAAAGGAAGTGTGTTTCTCATCCTCTTTGAACATTTTGATCTGATTTTACCCCAAGAAGCCATCCATGAATGACATTCTTTCGAACCCAAAAGTATTGTCAATCATTATTTCTGGTATAGGTAATGGAAAATCATCTTTGGGGCAGGCTTTATTCAGATCTCTGAAGTCAATACAGATTCTGATTTGTCCATTCTTTTTAATAACTGGGACTATATTAGCCAACCAGTCTGGATGCTGTTCTTCATGGATGAAATTAACGCCCTTGAGTTTCTAAACTTTTGCTTCTATCTTCTCCATGATTTTGAGGCTTAGTCCTCCTTTGGTCCTGTTTTACAGGTTTAGCATCATCTGCTATATTTAATTTGTGTATGGAGATTTCTAGATCTAGGCCCGGCATTTCTGCATAAGTCCATGCAAAGCAATCTATGAACTCTCGCAAGAATCCCACATACAGATCAAGTTCACTTCCTTTAATTTGAGAGCTTACAAAGGTAGGTCGGGGATTTTCTGGGATTCCCAAGTTTATTTCTTGTACTTGGTCCTCAGTTGGAGGATTAGGAGGAAGTGTTTCTACATTGTTATTGGAAGTTTCTAACTCTGTGAAACCCTCTGGGGTTTCAGTTGGGGGTTTTAGCCAAGGCCTGATCCCTTTCCAAGGATTTGGTTTTTTAGGCTCTTTGGCTTTTACATCAAGGGTTAAGCATTCCCAGCGGACATGTTGGGACGGGCTTATTTCCTCGTTGAGTTCAGGTGGCCAATAGTCAGTGATTTGTGATGCAGCATCATCTTCATCACTTGCCCCCTCAGGATGCTGAAAAATGGCCCAGTCAACGGGATCTTGAAGCACAGGAATTTCATGAGAGTCATCCGAGTCATATTCTTCAGTGAAGACTACCGATCTGGCTTTAACACTTCGTTTAAATTTAGGAATGTTATTGTAAGGAACATATCCTATGCAATGACGCAGCTGCTCAATTCTGCCCCCTGTTTGGAGATCTTCTTTCATCTCTGGAGTAAAGACCTCCAAAGGAGCCCGTATGCCATTTGCAGTTAATCCAAGACCCATAGGTTTCTTGAGATTGTACCCCATATTTTTCATCATGTTACAGACCACCGGATTATAAATATCGAGCCGGATTTTTCCCTCATTACTGATTTTGTCAATGATATCTGGTGGAGAAGTATCTCCAGCCCGATGAAAAATAATCGGATGATTATACTGCTTAGATGAAGGTACCAAAAAGCAAGAACCTTCGCATTCATAAATGTGAGAGGGAGTAGGCTATGCCATAAGCGGAAGATTGCAGTCTACCATAGAATGCACGAAGGTGCTCATTTCTTTAGAGTCTTCAAAGTCCAACTCTGAATCTGTATCTCTGATCATTGAAATGACATGTATTGGACGCATTCTTCTAGACCTCCTGCGCAGCCAGTGGAGTGCCACTTTGAGAGATGATACAATTCGAGACATCTCATCAAAGGTTTGAAATCCCATCGCCATGGTTAAGTTACGGAGAGCTGGCCGAAAACCTACCCAGCACAAGTGAATCCATGCGGAGTAGTGTGGAGGATTTTCACATCTTTCAGCCAAACAGATCCATCTGTCAATGTACCTGTCGGCTAATTCTCCCCTCTGCTGTGATGTCAATATCAATTGACTAAAAGTGATAGGAGAATCAGGCTTTATAGGCGATATTCCCCTAGTAGGGGGAGGTATATCATTGCTTTCTTGATTAGAGCTCGAAGATACCATGTTGGCCGAAAATGAAAACTTCTGATGTTCAGCATCTTTTACTTTTGATAGCTTTGTGGATATGATTAAAGGTGGATCTGGCTTTTTGATTTCAGATTTCACCTTAATTATCAAAGGAGCTTTGATATCCACGCATTTTGCCGCAGATTTTCCTGCACATTCCAACTTTATGGGGAGATTAGATTTTTGACCAACTTTCTTTGCCGAAATAGTGAAAGGTTCTGCAGGATTATCATTCACAGCAGCATTCTTTGTATCTGAGTTGGATTTTGTAGGCTTTTCTTGATACATTGCTGCGTCTATGAAATAAACCTTCTTTCCTTTGAATGGCTTTTCCTCTGCAAAGACTCGATGTACCTTCCCCTCATTGTCGATGTATTTGAGGCATTGATGAAGAGTGGAAGGTACTATGGCATAATCATGAAGCCATCGTCTCCCCAAGAGGATGTTATAGCAAGCACGAGTTTTTACTACATGCAGAGTGGCCTCTGAGACTAAATCTCCCAACTGGAATCGAATTCGGATTTTACCAATCGGATCCTGGACTTCCCCATCATAACCTTGAATAGAAGTCTTTGTAGCAAACAGCTTGCTCACTGGAATACCGAGCTCTTGAAGGGCCGTGATTGTGATGAGATTTAGCGCTGACCCTGGGTCAACTTAAACTCTTGGGACAGGCATATCTTTGATGTAGGCCGTGAAATAAAGTGGCCTCGTATGCTTCATATTTCCTAAGAGGAGATACTCTTTGGTGAAAGAGATAGTAGCTTTAGAAGCATTGTGAGTTAAGAGACATTCCTTGCATTGCTTTTGAGGCCTCTTGGATTTCGCCTTCAAATAGTTCTTTTCTATTTGATGCACTTGTGCTATATGAGTATGATTCTCAATATTCAAGGCCTGTAGTGTTCGTATGAAGTTGTCACGAGTCTCCTTGGACATCTGCAAGAGATCAAAAATGTGGAGTCGTGCAGGTATGTGCTTAAGGTGTTCAACAACATCATACGTGAACGGCTCTGGTGGCCTTGCATTATCATTTACTTCTGGAGAAGTTACATTTACATTGGTATTGCCTCCCGAAGGGTTTACATAAGAAGAGGAAGGAACAGAGGGTTTATCATAGTTGACCCTGTAGTTACGACCAGAGCGAGTGCCATCATTAAGCATGTTGCTTCGGTCAATTTCTAGTCGTGTGTCTCTTCTTATGGCATTGACTTCTTCTGGTTCGATGAAAAGCTGATTGACCTCTTCCAGGCCTACTTCTTGGTTTACACCATTAGGAATAGCCTGCGATGTTTGGGGTTCTATGGCAGCATTCAAAACCACTAGGGAAGGAGCCGTTGACAGTTCCTCTTCAAAGTCAGAGATATTCTCGACAATATTACTAATACTGGGGTTATTATGTCTCCTTGGTAACCCAAGTTCCCTGATTGAGTTAAAGTCAACAAACTGATTACTTAATTCAGAATTTTCATTTGAAAAGATCAACTCTGAGTTAGGTGTGGAAGAAGCATCTAGCGTGGAAGGAGGAAAAACCGTCTGCTGATCCTGAGCTTCATCGTGCCCGACTAATGGTAGTAGATCCGGATGAACTTCTAGAGGTAGTGGAAAAGGAGGAGGATCATGCAACCATCCACTTGAACTTGGCCTGTGTATGTCATACAAGGTCACCGATAGTGTATTTAGACCATGCTTGATATTAAGCGTTCCCGTCTCAGGGTCAAAGGCTTGTTTGAAATCCTCATCCTCATCAAAAGGGTATTCATCAGCAAAATAATCATCAATCCATTGATCGTCTTCAAGATCAGAGTAATCCGACCATTGATTTTCATCATCGGAGTTAGGGGGTGTACCATCCCATGATATCCGATTGCAGCTGGATATTGCTGGTTCTTCCTCATCTTTTGGAATTGGAATGATGTAGTCGGCTAGAGTAAAGTAACCTCTGGCTGATCTGGGAGGATTTTCTAAGACTGGGGCCTCGACCGCCTTGTCTTTCTTCTGCTTAAGCTGTTGTTCTTGTTTCTTTTGAACAGTTTTCTGGAGACCTTTAATTTGCCTTTTGATCTTTCTTCTTTCCATAGGTGTGGGTTTAGTTTTCACTTTTTCCCATCCTTCATCATTTATTAAGTCTGGGTGAACCCACATTTCCTGCCCTGAAGAATCTTTGATAAGTATCAACCCCTGTTCATTATGTAATGCATTGATGACCCGGAATTCGATCATTGGTGGCCTTGATGGAGCGGGTATTGCCACAGGTGCAAATTGCCCAAAGGAAATCATATTGACTGGGGCCGTATCATATTTTCGATCAAATGTTATTACTCCATTTTTCCACATCTCATTGACCTTTTCTTTTAGGATAAAGCAATCTTTCAAAGGATGAGATACCATTCGATGGTATGCACAATAGTTTGGATCATTAACACGACCCACTTGCTCTGGCTTTTTCATGGGTGGAAGCTCGAGCTTGTTGTTCTCCATCAATGCTTGGAAGATGACTTCAATGTCCCCGTCAAAAGGGTACTTAGTTTGCTTCCTCTTTTCATATTCTTCTTTTTTGTTTTGCTCCGTCTTACCATTCTGTGGTTTTTGAGGAACTCGTTTGGAGGTTTATACATTAAATACCTCCTGCTTCTTTTGGGGTTTTGGCACAGTTGGTTTTGGAGCAGAAGATGATGATGATTCCATTTTTCTAGAACTTGCTTTCTTTTGGCTAATTTCTTTCAGGGTTAACTCCGCATCAGTGGCTACTTCAACCAATCTGGCCAAAGACTTAGTTTTATGACTAAGTATGATAGCCTTAATTTCTGGCCGTAAATTGGTTTTGCACATTTCAATTGTCGCCTTTGGAGATGGTTGTTCTAAGTATCTGTAAGACAATGCTCTCCATCTATTGATAAAGGCTTGTGCAGTTTCATTATCCCCTTGCTTTGTACTACTGAGCATAGCGAAGGTGACCGTTTGATCTTCTTCCTGAAAGTGAAGTAGAAACTTTTCTTCTGTAACTGGCCATGTAGCGAAGGAGAGTTCTGGCAATTGTTTGTACCAATCAAAAGCAACTCCCTTCAATGTACCAACAAACAGCCTTATTTTTAGTGCATCCATTTCGGGTAAACTACCAAGGAGCGACTTAAAATGCACTATATGCTGATAGGCTGACCCTTTTCCAAGGTAAGGCTGGAAAGTCGGAAGTTTGTAATCTGGCGGAAATGGAACCAAATCAAACTCCGGAGGGTATTTAGATGTAATACCCTTTTTCTTCATCCTGGTTTCCACTTTTGATTTGTTTAAAATTTCCTCCACTTCTTTAAAAGTTACAGGTTTTTCAGGATCTGTGTGGAAACCAAGGATTGAGGAGTGATCACCTCGAGTTGAACCTGAGGCGATTACTTTATCTGTTAGTGCCTTGATTTGTGCTGTAAGTAGGTCAATTTTGGTGGCATTCCTCCTGATCATTGCCTGTTCTCTTCTACAGCAAATAAGGGGTTAACAGGAGCTTCAGCTGGACTACCCAGTTTGTCTGCTAAGATTTTCAATTGAGCCGCCAGGTGGTCAATTTTAGCTCCTTGTTGCTTGACAACATCACTGACATCATTCTCTTGATTTTCGTCAGCATTTTCTTCGCTAACATCTTTGCCTCCACCGGCATCCTCTTCATTACCGGTCCCACTCCCTTCAGCCATAAATACGGTGTACTGACGGGGGTAAGAGGATGTAGGAAGAGTGGATTGACTATCTTCGGTGTCCAGGAGAGTTATTGAGTCCTTATCAGAACCATGATCGTCAGAGGTCCTATCTGAATGAGAGTTCGAATCAGAATCTTGGGATTGAGTTCGAGCCATACTCCGAGTAACTCTCCTGGTTGAGCCAGGTCCGACCATACATGAGGAGGTTAGATTTGGCTCATCTTCTTTAATCACCCATTTTTGAGTGATTCTATGCTGTGACTGCTTCCGAGCATGTCTCTTGGAGCGAGCCAAAGCCCTCTTCTTTATTTGCTGGGCCAATCTAGCTGCTAGAGTTTAATCTCTGAATCTAGCAACTAATTGCCTAGAAGTGCTAGCAACTTGCTCCCAATCTATAGGGTCGGAAGTGGGAAGTGAAAGGATGTTAACAGTATTTCTTTCAATTTTCTTCTTCTGCTCCTTCTTTTGTTGAAGCAAATTTTTAAATTGAATGAGATCGGTCGAATTTTTGATGACCAATCGTTCAGCATATTTCTTGTTTTTAGTGCCATATGACGGGTGTTGGGTTGAAAGTGATGGTGATGGTGCCACAATAACAGAAGGTAAGCGCCTCCTGCCGAACCTCCGTCCCTCCTTCTCGGTCAAAGGGTAAAAGACATTCTTTTCAAGTGGGGCCAAGGGTTTCTCCTCAGCTTTTCTAGACTTCTGCATACGTGGCTGTGGTGACCACATACGGCAATTTGGAATAACAACATCCTTCTGACCCTTTTCATGGGCTAGGGCTTACTTGCGAGTGGTTTGCTTTTTGAGATGTACCCTTTGTTTAGGATGCATAAATGAGGACTTAGTAGTCTACAAAGCCTCCTGCTGTGAACCAACGGGTATCTCTGTTTTGTTGTTCGTAAACCAAACCTGCCTTGCCCCCAGTCGAGGCTTGGTGATATGAAAATTACTGCCTTCCGACCTCACTTTGTGTTTTAAGTTATAGTGACCTTTGTGAAAGACTCCAAAGGAGTTTTGGGCATATTTGGAGACCCAAGTTTGAGGAGTCTTTGCCTTCTTGATGGGCTTCAGGGTTTCTGATGACCCATCGTAGGTTGAGGTCATGTAGCTTGAAGGAGTAGAAAGCCTTTGAAAGACCGAGACCCTTGATGCAGGAGCATTGATGTTCATTCGGCCCCTTTTGGGTGCCCTTGTGGTCTTAACCATGGAGATTTTGAACAATCTCTCTTTAGCTTCGTCGAAAGTGATGATCAAAGAACCCATGCTGTTTCCTGCAAAAAGTTAGCCGATGGGACTATATTAGTAGTATAACCAATATGGCTGCCTCTTGGGCTAGCCGGAATGGTTTATAGATGCCATCTAGACCAACATGGTTTTGAACCGGAATGGTTAGATATAGGCATAAATCCCATCTCATTATGCTATGCTAACTATCCCTGCTGTCAGAATTTCTGCAGCATTTCGGGTTTATCGAGTCAGGCTTAAAAGCATGCTATGCTGACTAGTCCTGGCTACCAAAATTTCAGCAGCATATCTGAACTATCTGTGTCAGACTTATAAACAAGAGAGGGTTGGATCAATCAAAGGATAGGGCCCACAGGATCAAGCCTGCACCACTATCACGATGACCACACAAGATCCATCAGTGGTTGACGCCGGACAATGCATAATTACAATGTCGTTGGTCTTATCACTGATTTAATAAACATTTTATATAGGTCAGAAGCCCTTTGAACTGAATCATCACTCTTCTAAAGTGAAAAGGGTGATGATTTGGTTCATGCACATCAAGGTGCAAATTCTTCAATCAAGTTATGCACATCAAAGTGCAAATTCTTCCAATTAAATGGCAAGTGTACGCACATCAAGGTGCCCAATGCCTTCATTTGTATGAACAATATGCACTTCAAGGTGCAAAAGTCCTTTAATGATATTTTCAAACCCATTGCAGACATCAAAGGTCTTGTATGGGTGTAATTGGAGGTTAAATAAACCTTTGACATCATAAAAATAGGTAAGTGACCGTGTGCCCCGGTCACAGGCTTTTAGCGGCAGTTTTCAGTGAAACAGCAGCAGTTTCCAGCACAACAGCGGCAGTTTCTAGTGCAATAGCAGCAGTTACAGTACAATAGCAGCAATTTCAGTGAAACAGCAACACTCTTTAATACAACAGCAGCACTTTCAGTGAAATAGCAACAGTTACAGTGCAACAGCGGCACTTTCAGTGCAACAGCAGCAGTTACAGTGCACAGCGGCAGTCTTCAGGGCAACAGCAGCACTTTCAGTGCAACAGCAGCAGTCACAGTGCAACAGCGGCACTTTCAGTGCAACAGCAGCAGTTACAGTGCAACAGCGGCAGTTTTCAGGGCAACAGCAGCACTTTCAATGCAACAGCAGCAATCACAGTGCAACAGCGGCACTTTCAGTGCAACAGCAGCAGTTACAGTGCAACAGCGGCAGTTTTCAGGGCAACAGCAGCTGTTACAGTGCAACAGCGGCACTTTCAGTGCAACAGCAGTTACAGTGCAACAGCGGTAGTTTTCAGGGCAACAGCAGCACTTTCAGTGCAACAGCAGCGGTCACAGTGCAACAGTGGCACTTTCAGTGCAACAGCAGCAGTTACAGTGCAACAGCGGCAGTTTTCAGTGCAACAGCAGCAGTTACAGTGTAACAGCGGCAGTTTTCAGGTCAACAGTGGCAGTTTTCAGGGCAGCAGCAGCACTTTTCAACAATTTTCAGCGCTTTCATGTATTTTTCACCAAATTCGATCACAAATTAGGGCATATAATTTCCCACAGACGGCGCCAATCTTCTGATCGCGCTTAAAAATGTAAGCGTGGAAATGAATTACGAAATCAAGGTCCGACATTCACGCACTTTAAGCGTTAAGAAGAATGGGAAATAATTACAGTTCATCATTAATTTCCCTTTTGTTTACATGGGTTCAAGTGCCCTGACCGCGGGGATGCAGGTTGTTTACATACATTTTGAAAGTTTACAACCCTTCCCTCAAGTCTTAAATGTGATCTCAATTTGGAAAATACAAGAAAATATACATAAGGTGGAAGAAAATGTGAAAAAGGGGAAAAAAATGGGGGGTGACCGTGACCCGCGGTCACTGCCCCATTCCAGTGACCGTGACTCACCCACGGTCACTGGAGCCTTCCAGTGACCGTGACTCACCCACGGTCACTGGAGCCTTCCAGTGACCGTGACTCACCTGCGGTCACTGGGGCCTTCTAGTGACCGTGACTCACCCACGGTCACTGGAACCTCACGATCACTGACATACAATGGCCTTGTGCCTCCGTTTTTTATGTTGTTCGCGCTGATTCTTTCTTAGAACTTCTTTCAAGTATTGGAACTCCATTCTCATGACTTTGGAGCGGTGGACAACTATCAAGAAGATCACATTTAACCATAGAATCAATTGAAACCGCTGTAACTCATCAATCGTGCTTACGGACTGCATTTTTTGTTTCAAGTCCGAAATGGGCAAATTTGAAGCCGGAGTTGTGTCATTTGAACCTATCATTTTCAAGGAACAAAATGAGGCCTAGAGAGACTTCCTTCACAACTCTTGTAATGGCTAAGAAGCCCTACGAATAAGAGAAACAGAGGTGACAATGTCATCCTCTCAAAAATTGGCATCGGACGAACATAGTATGGACTTTGGCCATTCCACTTCCTTCTCTCCTTCTGAATCTTCTTGCTCACCTTCAAAACTAAGAAAAGAAAGTGGGAATGGTCGTGGAAGTGCTGCTGGAGTTTGCTTCTTTGTTGCCTTAGGTGGTGACTTTCTTCAATTTCTTCACTTTTCTTCCTTATGTGTGTGTGTTCCTCTTTTGTTTCTTCAAAATTTTCTCTTTTTATAGACTCCCAATCAGTTTTGTGCAGTTTTGGGGAGTTAATAGCAGTTGTGGGGAGTTGGATTTCGAAAAGGAGTGGAGGGAAACCACCCAAAATCATGGAAACATCCTTTGAAGGTCCGTGACTGCAGGCTGGGCCACGGACGAGGCCCAATTTCGGGTTTTCGCGTATGTGGCCCATTTTCATCTGTTTTGGGCTCAAACGAAGTCCGATTGCACCAAACATGGAGGGATGCTTCTTAGCACTATTTTCTACGTGTCAAAAAAATTTCAGCCCGTTTCGACTTCAGTAAGTTGGTCAACCTTTCCATTAATTGGGCCCCGGTCACGGACAAGGCCCATTTTTCAAACATTGCATATGCCGTCTATTTTCCATTGTTTGAGGCCCGAATGATGTCAATCATCACGAAACTTGGAGAGATGTTGCTCGACACCATCTTAAGCGTTTCATAGAAGTTTCAGCTCTGTTCGACCACCTAAACATGGTCAACACCTTTTGTTTCTGGGCCCCGGTCACTCCCAAGGCCCATTCTTGGATTTTTGCATATGTGGCTTGTTTCCGCCTGTTCGGGGCCCAAACGGTGTTCAATCGCCATGAAACTTGGAGGGATGCTTCTTGACACTATTTTGAGTGTCTCACAGAAGTTTCAGCTCTGTTTGACTACCTGAACTTGGTCAACTCCTTTTGTTTGTTGGCCCCGGTCACTCTCAAGGCCCATTCTTGGATTTTTGCATATGTGGTTTGTTTCCGCCTGTTCGGGGCCCAAAAGGTGTCCAATTGATACAAAACTTAGAGGGATACTTTTTGACACTATTTTGAGTGTGTCACAGAAGCTTCAGCTCTGTTTGACCACCTGAAATTGGTCAACTCCTTTTGTTTGTGGGCCCCGGTCACTCTTAAGGCCCATTCTTGGATTTTTGCATATATGGCTTGTTTCCGCCTGTTCGGGGCCCAAACGGTGTCCAATCGCCACATAACTAGGAGGGCTTCTTGACACTATTTTGAGTGTGTCACAGAAGTTTGAGCTCTGTTTGAACACCTGAACTTGGTCAACTCCTTTTGTTTGTGGGCCCCGGTCACTCCCAAGGCCCATTAGTGGATTTTTGCATATGTGGCTTGTTTCCGCCTGTTCGGGGCCCAAACGGTGTCCAATCACCACAAAACTTGGAGGGTTGCTTCTAGACACTATTCTAAGTGGTCACAGAAGTTTCAGCTATGTTTGACAACCTGAACTTGGTCAACTCCTTTTGTTTGTGGGCCCCGGTCACTCTCAAGGCCCATTCTTGGATTTTTACATATGTGGTTTGTTTCCGCCTGTTCGGGGCCCAAACGGTATCCAATCGCCACATAACATGGAGGGACGCTTCTTGACGCTATTTTGAGTGTGTCACAAAAGTTTGAGCACTGTTTGACCACCTAAACTTGGTCAACTCCTTTTGTTTGTGGGCCCCGGTCACTCCCAAGGCCCATTATTGGATTTTTGCATATGTGGCTTGTTTCCGCCTGTTCGGGGCCAAAACGGTGTCCAATCGCCACAAAACTTGAAGGGATACCTCTAGACACTATTTTGAGTGGTCACAGAAGTTTCAGCTCTGTTTGACAACCAGAACTTGGTCAACTCCTTTTGTTTGTGGGCCCCGGTCACTCTCAAAGCCCATTCTTGGATTTTTGCATATGTGGCTTGTTTCCGCCTGTTCGGGGCCCAAACAGTGTCCAATTGCCACAAAACTTGGAGGGATGCTTCTTGACACTATTTTGAGTGCGTCACAGAAGTTTTAGGTCTGTTTGACCACCTGAATTTGGTCAACTCCTTTTGTTTGTGGGCCCCGGTCACTCTCAAGGCCCATTATTGGATTTTTGCATATGTGGCATGTTTCTGCCTGTTCGGGGCCAAAAAGGTGTCCAATCGCTACAAAACTTGGAGGGATGCTTCTTGACACTATTTTGAGTGTGTCACAGAAGTTTGAGCTCTGTTTGACCAGCTGAACTTGGTCAACTCCTTTTGTTTGTGAGCCCCGGTCACTCTCAAGGCCCACTCTTGGATTTTTGCATATGGGGCCCGTTTCCGCCTGTTCGGGGCCCAAAGGGTGTCCAATCGCCACATAACTTGCATGGCTTCCTGAAACTATTTTGAGTGTGTCACAAAAGTTTGATCTCTGTTTGACCACCTGAACTCGGTCAACTCCTTCTGTTTGTGGGCCTCGGTCACTCCCAAGGCCCGTTATTGGATTTTTGCATATGTGGCCTGTTTCCGCCTGTTCGGGGCCCAAACGGTGTCCAACCGCCACAAAACATGGAGGGATGCTTCTAGACACTATTTTGAGTGGTCACAAAAGTTTCAGCTTTGTTCGACAACCTGAACTTGGTCAACTCCTTTTGTTTGTGGGCCCCGGTCACTCTCAAGGCCCATTTTTGGATTTTTGCATATGCGGCTTGTTTCCACCTGTTCGGGGCCCAAACGGGGTCCAATCGCCACATAACTTGGAGGGATGCTTCTTGACACTATTTTGAGTGTGTCACAGAAGTTTGAGCTCTATTTGACCACCTGAACTTGGTCAACTCCTTTTGTTTGCGGGCCCCGGTCACCCCCAAGGCCCATTATTGGATTTTTGCATATGTGGCTTGTTTCCGCCTGTTCGGGGCCCAAACGAGTCCAATCGCCACAAAACTTGGAGGGATGCTTTTAGACACGATTTTGACTGGTCACAGAAGTTTCAGCTCTGTTTGACAACCTGAACTTGGTCAACTCCTTTTGTTTGTGGGCCCCGGTCACTCTCAGGGCCCATTCTTGGATTTTTGCATATGCGGATTGTTTCAGCCTGTTCGGGGCCCAAACGGCGTCCAATCGCCACATAACTTGGAGGGATGCTTCCTGCCACTATTTTGAGTGTGTCACAGAAGTTTGAGCTCTGTTTGACCACCTGAACTTGGTCAACTCCTTTTGTTTATGGGCCCCGGTCACTCCCAAGGCCCATTATTGGATTTTTGTATATGGGGCTTGTTTCCGCCTGTTAGGGGCCCAAACGGTGTCTAATCACCACAAAACTTGGAGGGATGCTTCTTGACACTAGCTTTAGTGTGTCACAGAAGTCTCAGCTCTGTTTGACAACCTGAACTAGGTCAACTCCTTTTGTTTGTGGGCCCCGGTCACTCTCAAGGCCCATTCTTGGATTTTTGCATATGCGTCTTGTTTCTGCCTGTTCGGGGCCCAAACGGTGTCCAATCGCCACATAACTTGGAGGGATGCTTCCTGCCACTATTTTGAGTGTGTCACAGTAGTTTGAGCTCTGTTTGACCACCTGAACTTGGTCAACTCCATTTGTTTGTGGGCCCCGGTCACTCCCAAGGCCCATTATTGGATTTTTGCATATGGGGCTTGTTTCCGCCTGTTCGGGGCCCAAATGATGTCCAATCGCCACAAAACATGGAGGGATGCTTCTTGACACTAGTTTTAGTGTGTCATAGAAGTGTCAGCTCTGTTTGACCACTTGAACTTGGTCAACTCCTTTTGTTTGTGGGCCCCGGTCACTCTCGAGGCCCATTCTTGGATTTTTGCATATGTGCCTTGTTTCCGCTTGTTCGGGGCCCAAACGGTGTCCAATCGCCACATAACTTGGAGTGCTTCTTGACACTATTTTGAGTGTATCACAGAAGTTTGGGCTCTATTTAACCACCTGAACTTGGTCAACTCCTTTTGTTTGTAGGCCCCGGTCACTCCCAAGGCCCATTATTGGATTTTTGCATATGTGGCTTGTTTCCGCCTGTTCGGGGCCCAAATGGTGTCCAATCGCCACAAAACTTGGAGGGATGCTTCTAGACACTATTTTGAGTGGTCACAAAAGTTTCAGCTCTGTTTGACAACCTGAACTTGGTCAACTCCTTTTGTTTGTGGGCCCCGGTCACTCTCAAGGCACATTCTTTGATTTTTGCAGATGTGGCTTATTTCCGCCTGTTCGGGGCCCAAACGATGTCCAATCGCCGCAAAACTTGGAGGGTTGCTTCTTGACAGTATTTTGAGTGTCTCACAGAAGTTTCAGCTCTGTTTGACCTTCTGAATTTGGTCAACCCCTTTTGTTTGTGGGCCCCGGTCACTCCCAAGGCCCGTTATTGGATTTTTGCTTATGTGGCTTGTTTCCGCCTGTTCGGGGCCCAAACGGTGTCAAATCGACACAAAACATGGAGGGATGCTTCTTGACACTATTTTGAGTGTGTCACAAAAGTTTCAGCTCTGTTTGATCGCTCGAACTTGGTCAACTCTTTTTGTTTGTGGGCCCCGGTCACTCTCAAGGCCCATTCTTGGATTTTTGCATATGCGGCTTGTTTCCGCCTGTTCGGGGTCCAAACGGTGTCCAATCGCCACGTAACTTGGAGGGATGCTTCTTGACACTATTTTAAGTGTGTCACAGAAGTTTGCGGTCTTTTTGACCACCTGAACTTGGTCAACTCCTTTTGTTTGTGGGCCCCGGTCACTCCCAAGGCCCGTTATTGGATTTTTGCATATGTGGCTTGTTTCCGCCTGTTCGGGGCCCAAACGGTGTCCAATCGCCACATAACTTGGAGGGATGCTTCTTGACACTATTTTGAGTGTGTCACAGAATTTTGAACTCTGTTTGACCACCTGAACTTGGTCAACTCCTTTAGTTTGTAGGCCCCGGTCACTCCCAAGGCCCACTATTGGATTTTTGCATCTGTGGCTTGTTTTCGCCTGTTCGGGGTCCAAACGGTGTCCAATCGCCACAAAACTTGGAGGGATGCTTCTAGACACTATTTTGAGTGGTCACAAAAGTTTCAGCTCTGTTTGACAACCTGAACTTGGTCAACTCATTTTGTTTGTGGGCCCCGGTCACTCTCAAGGACATTCTTTGATTTTTGCAGATGTGGCTTATTTCCGCCTGTTCGGGGCCTAAACGGTGTCCAATCGCCATAAAACTTGGAGGGTTGCTTTTTGACACTATTTTGAGTGTCTCACAGAAGTTTCAGCTCTGTTTGACCTTCTGAATTTGGTCAACCCCTTTTGTTTGTGGGCCCCGGTGACTCCCAAGGCCCATTATTGGATTTTTGCATATGTGGCTTGTTTCCGCCTGTTCGGGGCCTAAACGGTGTCCAATCGCCACAAGACATGGAGGGATGCTTCTAGACACTATTTTGAGTGTATCACAGAAGTTTCTGCTCTGTTTGACAACCTGAACTTGGTCAACTCCTTTTGTTTGTGGGCCCCGGTCACTCTCGAGGCCCATTCTTGGATTTTTGCATATGTGCCTTGTTTCCGCTTGTTCGGGGCCCAAATGGTGTCCAATCGCCACATAACTTGGAGTGCTTCTTGACACTATTTTGAGTGTATCACAGAAGTTTGGGCTCTATTTAACCACCTGATCTTGGTCAACTCCTTTTGTTTGTGGGCCCCGGTCACTCTCAAGGCCCATTATTGGATTTTTGCATATGTGGCTTGTTTCCGCCTGTTCGGGGCCCAAAAGGTGTCCAATCACCACAAAACTGGGAGGGATGCTTCTTGACACTATTTTGAGTGTGTCACAGAAGTTTCAGCTCTGTTTGTCCACCTAAATTTGGTCAACTCCTTTTGTTTGTGTGCCCCGGTCACTCTCAAGGCCCATTATTGGATTTTTGCATATGGGGCTTGTTTCTGCCTGTTCGGGGCCCAAACGGTGTCCAATCGCCACAAAACTTGAAGGGATACTTCTTGACACTAGTTTGAGTGTGTCACTGAAGTTTTAGCTCCGTTTGACCACCTGAACTTGGTCAACTCCTTTTGTTTGTGGGCCCCGATCACTCCCATGGCCCATTATTGGATTTTTGCGTATGTGGCTTGTTTCCGCCTGTTTGGGGCCCAAACAGTGTCCAATCGCCACAAAAATTGGAGGGATGCTTCTTGACACTATTTTGAGTGTGTCACAGAAGTGTCAGCTCTGGTTAACCGCCTGAACTTGGTCAACTTCTTTTGTCTGTGAGCCCCGGTCACTCTCAAGGCCCATTCTTGGATTTTTACATTTGTGGCTTGTTTCTGCCTGTTCGGGGCCCAAACGGTGTCCAATCGCCACGTAACTTGGAGGGATTCTTGACACTATTTTGAATGCACCACAAAAGTTTGACCTCTGTTTGACCACCTGAACTTGGCCAACTCCTTTTGTTTGTAGGCCCCGGTCACTCCCAAGGCCCATTATTGGATTTTTGCATATGTGGCTTGTTTCCGCCTGTTCGGGGCCCAAACGGTGTCCAATCACCACAAAAGTCGGAGGGATGCTTCTAGACACTATTCGAAGTGGTCACAGAAGTTTCAGCTATGTTTGACAACCTAAACTTGGTCAACTCCTTTTGTTTGTGGGCCCCGGTCACTCTCAAGGCCCATTCTTGGATTTTTACATATGTGGTTTGTTTCCGCCTGTTCGGGGCCCAAACGGTATCCAATCGCCACATAACTTGGAGGGACGCTTCTTGACGCTATTTTGAGTGTGTCACAAAAGTCTGAGCACTGTTTGACCACCTGAACTTGGTCAACTCCTTTTGTTTGTGGGCCCCGGTCACTCTCAAGGCCCATTTTTGGATTTTTGCTTATACGGCTTCTTTACGCCTGTTCGGGGCCCAAAAGGTGTCCAATCGCCACAAAACATGGAGGGATGCTTCTTGACACTATTTTGAGTGTGTCACAGAAGTTTGAGCTCTGTTTGACCACCTGAACTTGGTCAACTCCTTTTGTTTGTAGGCCCCGGTCACTCCCAAGGCCCATTATTGGATTTTTGCATATGTGGCTTGTTTCCGCCTGTTCGGGGTCCAAACGGTGTCCAATCGCCACAAAACTTGGAGGGACGCTTCTAGACACTATTTTGAGTGGTCGCAAAAGTTTCAGCTCTGTTTGACAACCTGAACTTGGTCAACCCCTTTTGTTTGTGGGCCCCAGTCACTCTCAAGGCCCATTCTTGATTTTTGCATATGCGGATTGTTTCCGCCTGTTCGGGGCCCAAACGGTGTCCAATCGCCACATAAGTAGGAGGGATGCTTCTTGACAGTATTTTGAGTGTGTCACAGAAGTTTCAGCTCTGTTTGACCACCTAAACTTGGTCAACTCCTTTTGTTGGTGGGCCCCGGTGACTCCCAAGGCCCATTATTGGATTTTTGCATATGTGGCTTTTTTCCGCCTGTTCGGGGCCTAAACGGTGTCCAATCGCCACAAAACTTGGAGGGATGCTTCTAGACACTATTTTGAGTAGTCATAAAAGTTCCAGCTCTGTTTGACAACCTGAACTTGGTCAACTCCTGCTGTTTGTGGGCCCCGGTCACTCCCAAGGCAACTATTGGATTTTTACATATGTGGCTTGTTTCCGCCTGTTCTGGGCCCAAACGGCGTCCAATCGCCACAAAACATGGAGGGATGCTTCTTGACACTATTTTGAGTGTGTCATAGAAGTATCAGCTCTGTTTGACAACCTGAACTTGGTCAACTCCTTCTGTTTGTGGGCCCTGGTCACTCCCAAGGCCACTATTGGATTTTTACATATGTGGCTTGTTTCCGCCTGTTCTGGGCCCAAACGGCGTCCAATCGCCACAAAACTTGGAGGGATGCTTCTTGACACTATTTTGAGTGTGTCATAGAAGTATCAGCTCTGTTTGACCACCTGAACTTGGTCAACTCCTTTTGTTTGTGGGCCCCGGTCACTCTCAAGGCCCATTCTTGGATTTTTGCATATGTGGCTTGTTTCCGCCTGTTCGGGGCCCAAACGGTGTCCAATCGCCACATAACTTGGAGGACTTCTTGACACTATTTTGAGTGTGTCACAGAAGTTTGAGCTCTGTTTGACCACCTAAACTTGGTTAACTCCTTTTGTTTGTAGGCCCCGGTCACTCCCAATGCCCATTATTGGATTCTTGCATATGTGGCTTGTTTCCGCCTGTTCGGGGTCCAAACGGTGTCCAATCGCCACAAAACTTGGAGGGATGCTTCTGGACACTATTTTGAGTGGTCACAGAAGTTTCAGCTCTGTTTGACAACCTGAAATTGGTCAACTCCTTTTGTTTGTAGGCCCCCGTCACTCTCAGGGCCCATTCTTGGATTTTTGCATATGTGGCTTGTTTTCGCCTGTTTGGGGCCCAAACGGTGTCCAATCACCACAAAACTTGGAGGGATGCTTCTTGACACTATTTTGAGTTGTCACAGAAGTTTCAGCTCTGTTTGACAACCTGAACTTGGTCAACTCCTTTTGTTTGTGGGCCCCCGTCACTCTCAAGGCCCATTCTTGGATTTTTGCATATGTGGCTTGTTTCCGCCTGTTTGGGGCCCAAACGGTGTCCAATCACCACAAAACTTGGAGGGATGCTTCTTGACACTATTTTGAGTTGTCACAGATGTTTTAGCTCTGTTTGACCACCTGAATTTGGTCAACTCCTTTTGTTTGTGGGCCCCGGTGACTCCCACGGCCTATTATTGGATTTTTGCATATGGGGTTTGTTTCCGCCTGTTCGGGGCCCAAACGGTGTCCAATCGCCACAAAACTTGGAGGGATGCTTCTTGACACTAGTTTGAGTGTGTCGCAGACGTTTCAGCTCCGTTTGACCACCTGAACTTGGTCAACTCCTTCTGTTTGTGGGCCCCGGTCACACCCAAGGCCATTATTGGATTTTTACATATGTGGCTTGTTTCCGCCTGTTCTGGGCCCAAACGGCGTCCAATCGCCACAAAACTTGGAGGGATGCTTTTTAACACTATTTTGAGTGTGTCACAGAAGTGTCAGCTCTGTTTGACCACCTGAACTTGGTCAACTCCTTTTGTTTGTAGGCCCCGGTCACTCTCAAGGCCCATTCTTGGATTTTTGCATATGTGGCTTGTTTCCGCCTGTTCGGGGCCCAAACGGTGTCCAATCGCCACATAACTTGGAGGGCTTCTTGACACTATTTTGAGTGTGTCACAGAAGTTTGAGCTCTGGTTGACCACCTGAACTTGGTCAACTCCTTTTGTTTGTTGGCCCCGGTCACTCCCAAGGCCCATTTTTGGATTTTTGCATATGTGGCTTGTTTCCGCCTGTTCGGGGTCCAAACGGTGTCCAATCGCCACAAAACTTGGAGGGACGCTTCTAGACACTATTTTGAGTGGTCACAAAAGTTTCAGCTCTGTTTGACAACCTAAACTTGGTCAACTCCTTTTGTTTGTGGGCCCCGGTCACTCTCAAGGCCCATTCTTAGATTTTTGCATATGTGGCTTATTTCCGCCTGTTCGGGGCTGAAACGGTGTCCAATCGCCGCAAAACTTGGAGGGATGCTTCTTAACACTATTTTGAGTATGTCACAGAAGTTTCAGCTCTGTTTGACCACCTGAATTTGGTCAACTCCTTTTCTTTGTGGGCCCCGGTCACTCCCAAGGCCCATTATTGGATTTTTGCATATGGGGCTTGTTTCCGCCTGTTCGGGGCCCAAACGGTGTCCAATCGCCACAAAACTTGGAGGGATCCTTCTTGACACTATTTTAAGTGTGTCACAAAAGTTTCAGCTCTGTTTGACCGCTTGAACTTGGTCAACTCCTTTTGTTTGTGGGCCTCGGTCACTCTCAAGGCCCATTCTTGGATTTTTGCATATGCGGCCTGTTTCCGCCTGTTCGGGGCCCAAACGGTGTCCAATCGCCACAAAACTTGGAGGGATGCTTTTTGACACTATTTTGAGTGTGTCACAGAAGTGTCAGCTCCGTTTGACCACCTGAACTTGGTCAACTCCTTTTGTTTGTGGGCCCCGGTCACTCTCAAGGCCCATTCTTGGATTTTTGCATATGTGGCTTGTTTCCGCCTGTTCGGGGCCCAAACGGTGTCCAATCGCCACATAACTTGGCGGGCTTCTTGACATTATTTTGAGTGTCTCACAGAAGTTTGAGCTCTGTTTGACCACCTGAACTTGGTCAACTCCTTTTGTTTGTAGGCCCCGGTCACTCCAAAGGCCCATTATTATATTTTTGCATATGTGGCTTGTTTCCGCCTGTTCGGGGCCCAAACGGTGTCCAATCGCCACAAAACTTGGAGGAATGCTTCTTGACACTATTTTGAGTGTGTCACAGAAGTTTCAACTCTGTTTGACCACTTGAACTTGGTCAACTCCTTTTGTTTGTGGGCCCCGGTCACTCTCAAGGCCCATTCTTGAACTTTTGCATGTGTGGCTTGTTTCCGCTTGTTCGGGGTCCAAACGGTGTCCAATCGCCACGAAACTTGGAGGAACACTTCTTGACACTATTTTGAGTTGTCAAAGAAGTTTCAGCTCTGTTTGACCACCTGAACTTGGTCAACTCCTTTTGTTTGTGGGCCCCGGTCACTCTCAAGGCCCATTCTTGGATTTTTGCATATGTGGCTTATTTCCGCCTGTTCGGGGCCCAAACGGTGTCCAATCGCCACATAACTTGGAGGGATGCTTCTTGACACTATTTTGAGTGTGTCACAGAAGTTTCAGCTCTGTTTGACCGCCTGAACTTGGTCAACTCCTTTTGTTTGTGGGCCCCGTCACTCCCAAGGCCCATTATTGGATTTTTGCATATGTGGCTTGTTTCCTCCTGTTCGGGGTCCAAACGACGTCCAATCGCCACGAAACTTGGAGGAACACTTCTTGATACTATTTTGACTGTGTCACAGAAGTTTCAGATTTGTTTGACCATCTGAACTTGGTCAACTCTCCAGTTGACTTTTTTATGACAGTGGGCCCTTGTTTCAGCTGTTTGAAGCCCAAATGACCCCGGTTTGATTTGAAACTTGGAGGGACTGACGTCAAGAACATCTTGGAGTATTCTTCCAAATTTCATGCAATTTAGATTTGAGGAAGTAGGATTTCGAACAGTAACCTATTCATTGCATGCGTTAGGTCACTATTTACTCCACATTGAGATAGTTAGCCTGTTTTATGTCCGAACAGCCTCCCCTTGACTTGAAACTTTGGGAGAATAACTTAGGGCATTCTTTGAGTATTTGTTCCAAATTTTATCTGCTTTGGCCTTCTGGAAGTAAGATCTTAACCGATGACCCTCAAATTCGGGATTACTGTCCTCTAAGCTGACATGTAGTGAAATTTAGGCCAAACAAAGTCTTTTCATCTTGAAAATTTGCAAAGTATCTTCTGAGCATGACTGAAGCTTCGCGTCTAAATTTCATTAATTTTGGACATTGGGAAGCAGGACTTTGGTCAGTGACCCCCTGGCTTGGGGGGGAACTGACTTCAGGCTGACATGTTTGTGGCTTTTGAGTTTGATGATCTCTGTTCAACCCGAAATTTGAACTTCCTCTGAGAGTTCCAGCTATCTTGATCTTCATGGAATGCCGGTTCTTACAGTGCTTCCCCAGGATCTACAAATAACCTCTGTAGCCTAACTTAAGCTGAGATGAGGTGTCTTCGCTGCAGTATTTGCAATTTTTATAGGTCAACAGGGTACAAGTGGGTCTCGGTTTCCTGGGTTCCGGGGTCCCAAGACAAAGCTACACTGCAGCGATACAGAGACAAAGAACTAAGCCAGAGGTAACCCCATTGGGTATCCTAGGGCTGAGGCTGAGTAGAACCAGACTGATACCAATCAAATCAATTCCAAGAAGAAGGGAGATTATCCGCTTTGGACTCACCGACGGCAAGGGCCGGATCTTGTCCTCATGTATAAATCTCTGGGCAGAGCCACTTGGGAATACCCAGTGAATCAGAGATTTACAAAGCCAGAGCATAGCGTCAAATAAGTCAAAGCAGAGCGTAGATCAAAGCATAGTACAAACCGAAGAATAAAACAATTATCCAGAACGAAAGCAAAATGATCTCGTAATGCATAAACATAGATTAGCAGAATAGAGGGCAACTGTAAGCAATATGCAATGCATCTCAGATTAACACAGAATCAAGGTTAATTACAAGCCAACGCTAATCTAGTTGTTCACTGTCACTAACCGTACATGTTGGTGTAGTTTTAAGCTATTCGAGGCACCGTTGCCGTCAAAGTGTTGCAATGTAATCCTCACGTGCACCGAAGTCCCTTAAACCAACACCCATGGGGAGGTGCTTAATAGTAAATCAACGCTCACATGAATAAGTCACAGCCTAATGGACTATTCATGTGGTCCAAAGAATCCATTGGGCCGGTTTACATGGGGGGTTAACCTATATATAAGCCCTGCAAAGTCACACCATTAGCCTAAGTTTAATTTCAGATTTTTTTTCTAGGTATTACGGCTTAGCCGTGGGTGACCTACGGCTTAGCCGTATATAGCTTACAGCCTAGCCGTAACATGCACTACGGCTTAACTGTAGTTCCCTTCAGAACACGGCTAAACTGGTCATCTTCCACCTCTAATCTGATACCTTTTACGGCTGAGCTACGGTTGAGTATACGGCTTAGCCATAGACCAATCCACGGCTTAGCCGTAGCCACACCGTAAAAGTATTGTGTCCGGAAAGTTTTGACTGATCAGAGTGTTAATTCACGGTTGGGTCACGGCTAGCTTACGGCTCAGCCGTAGAATGCTTTACGGCTTAGCCGTAGCCTAGCCGTAGAACAAAAGGTAAAATTTGAGTCTCTGGAGTCTGAGCCATACGGAATTACGGCTTAGCCGTACAATACAGAAGACGAAATCGAGACAGTTACGGAAACTGCAATTTCATATGCAAATTGAGCAAAACAAACTCCAAGCAATCCAAGGTGATAGAATTAGGCTGTAGATCATGCCAAGCACGTAAGAACAAGAGAATCACAGCAATCAAACAATATACCCATATGTGTTATACAATCCTGTACTTATACTTGCCTCAAAGCTTTGGCGATCCACTGAAGTCAAGCTTAAATCCAAGCTACAACCCACACAAACCAAAAAAACAACACATGCATGAGATGCATGAGATACAGAGCTTGGAGAAGAAATCCAATTGGAAGGAAGAATTCAAAACCCACTTACCTCAAAGCACAGACAGAGAGAAGAGGGAAAGAACCCAATCGAACTTAGTGTAACCCAACACCAACCAAGAGAAAGAAGAGAAGTGAAGAGAAGAGAAAGGAGACGTGGAGTGCTCTGGAGTTTGTTGCATGCACGTTGAAGGAAATGAGCAGGGAATGAAGACATCTGGACTGGTGACTTATATATATATAGTTTTGGAATTTAAATCAAAGTCCGATGGTTTAAGCTATTTACAGTTCAAGTCACACGAAGGTCCAACTTCTCCAATTGACTCCGAATGGGTCTGAGACAGTTACGGGAATTGACGAGCTCAAAGAAATACACGTGCTGACACCAAGATGATGCAAATATGATGTACTCAAAGCAAATACAAAATTACGAAAGAGGGCTTAGAACTACCTATACCAGGTCAAAGGTTACCCAACTACCTATCCATGACCCGAAACCAAGTCCAAAAGAAATAAACAACGCAAGAACAACCTAATGAGCCACTAAACCGACTCAAAGGGAATCGGAGTGTTACAACTACAACTTAGTATTTTCATCAAGTACTGGAACATTCATTCACGTATGTCTTGTGACTTATCACACCAATATCTACCATTAGATTTAAACATAATAATTCATTTTATCTAATGATCAAGCAAAACTAAAAACTATGATGGTGAGAGGGATATAATTTTTTTTCTCATACCTAGTCATTAATGGTATGACATTTCCATCATCTTCCTTTCCATGAATTGTAGAATTTGTATTACGTCCAGAATTTAAGGTAAACATTCTGTGATGGGGGTGTGTGGTCATATAAAGCTCCATAAAGAGATAGAATTATGGGTTAGATGGCCCGCGCCCCTGTTTAAAGCTCATCCCACTCTACTCTACAATTATAGAGGATAACTTATAATATCTTAAGCTTAGCAGTAAGTCCCATCAGTTCATTAGAACATCATCAATTTCAAAATCAACACAAAACTGTCATCTATCATATATAAGGAGGCATTGTCCTATAGATTTCACGTCATATGTAAGGAATTAAATCTTGCTAAGTGATTTACAATTTCCAACCAAAAAGAAACTGAAAAGAGGCTTTTTAACCACATAAATTGATTTATCTATGCCTTACAACATGAGATAGAGGCCACATACCTCTTGTGATGACCAAAATAAATGATCTCCAGATGACCAAAAATAAAGAGGCCCAATTTAGGAATTTTAAAAATGCAAAGATGATGAAGATGAAATACAATTTAGTGGTAAAAATGTGCTTTTAGGTTTGGGGAAAGGGGTTAAAAAAATCTGAATTTATTTAATATCCTACATCATTAGGTTATCGTAGAGTTTGATATCCTAATTTAGAAGGATATCGAGTGATAGCCTATTTTTTTAGGATATTGAGTGATATCTCATACAGTTCGATATCCTACTTACTTTAGAATTTGTAAGTTTAGGGTAAAATCAACATTTTTGGATGTCCTTTCATGTACGAACAATTGTATAGTAAATAACTTTTGATGGACAAATTTTAGGTATTTGTCAGATTTAGCGGCTTCCGTATGAAAATAATCCCAAATTTATTTACCACACAATTGTTTGTACAAGAAAGGATGTCGAAAAAATGTCGACTTACACCTAAACTTCCGATATCCTAAAGCAGTTTGATTTCAAACTATGCGATATCTTTAAAATGTAGGATATCATATGATTCGATATCCTACTAACTAAGTTAGGATATCGAACTCTGCGATATCCCAACGATGTGGGATATCGAATAAATTCAGACTTTTTCACCAGTTTCCCCAAACCTAAAATGCATTTTTACCATGAAGCTATGTTTCATTTTCGTCGTTTCTGTAATTTTTGAATTCCTGAATTGGGGCTCTTCGTTTTCTATCATTTAGAGATCATTTATTTTGGTCATTACAAGAGGTATGTGGCATCTATCTCATTTTTTAAGGTATAGATAAATCAATTTATGTGGTATAAAAACCACCATTATTTTTTTACTGAAAATTGTAAAATCACTTAACAAGATTTAATTCCTTATATATGATGTGAAACCTATAGAAGAATTCCTCCTTATATATGATGGATGACGGTTTTGTGTTGATTTTGAAATTAATGGATTTTCCAATGAAGTGATGGGGCTTATTGCTGAGCTTGGGACATTGTAAGTTATCCTCTGCAAATGTAGAGTGAAATGAGATGAGCATTAAACAAGGGTGTGGGCCATCCAGCCCATAATTTTTTCTCTTTATGGAGTTTTATGTGACTACACCCCCATCATAGAATGTTTATGATCTGCCTCTTAAATTTTGTGGGACCTAATAAAAATCCTGCAATTTATGGGAGGGAAGATAATGGAAATGTCATGCTATTAATGACTAGGTATGAGAAAAAAAATTACATCCCTCTCACCAGTCTAAAGAGCCTCATAGGTTTGCAATTTCTCACCATTATAGTTTTTAGTTTTGCTTGATCATTAGATAAAATAAATTATAACGGTCTAATCTACTAGTGGATATTGGTGTGATAAGTCACAAGAGGTAAGTGAATGAGGGTTCCAGTATTTGATAAAAATACTAAGTTATAGTTCCCCACCATCACTTTAATCAAGAAATCATCTCTATTGTTATTTTGGAGAGAAGGTTCTTCGCCACTTAAGTGATAATGCTTAGGCATTTATATTAGTTCCTTATATATTAATTCTCCCACCTCCATATCTTTCACATTTAACCTCTGTAATAGTACTTTGGTAAAGCATAATTTATTTTGAATCCTTATATGTTATATTGAAAACTAAGAAGCTAATAATTATTTTAAAAAAAGTCTTTACTCTTTTTAGGTACTATTTTTGTGGGATCATTTTATTTTTATAAATATCATGGTATAGGATTTGATGGCACAATCTATTTTATAATCAATACAGACTCTCAATCTATGCAAAGAGATGAACTCTTATTTTTTTATTGATAAAATTCGAATTTGCTTGATATCCTACATCATTATATCCTAATTTAATAGGATATCAAACCCTGCAATATCATACTTTTTTAGGATATAGTAAGTTCGACATCCTAATGCTTTACGATATCACAAGTTTAAAGCTAAAATCGATATTTTTTTTATAAATAGCTATGTGATAAATGATTTTTGGTGGACAGCAATTGAATACTTATCTAATTTAAGAGCTTTCATACGATAATAATCCCTAAAATCTATGGGCTGTTGTTGTCGCAAAACCCAATGGAAACCCCAAAATCTTTTCTCTGTCAATCGTTCATAGAAGAAGCGAACCATTGGTAATGCGATAAAGCTTGCAAGAGAAGAATTGTAACTGCGTACATCCGATCCGAGTACCGCATACACCCACTTGACTTGTAGATATAAGATCTCTGATCTGATGTGATCAACATGATGAAAGATTTTTATGATGGATGAACAATAGGCCACCATGTGTTCGAACATATACCAGGGCAACAAACACCAAACCAATTACTCTTTTCTCAATCTCTCAGACGATTTGATCAGCACGGCTTCCAACCAAAGCTATGCAGGTAAAATTGGAAACAGAAGGAGAAAGCGGTAATTTCACCTGAGGCAATAAAACCAGTTACAGCATACCGGAAATCGAAGGGCAAAGCAGTCATTTTGCTGCCCCTAGTGGATGCAGCCAAATAACTGTGGTAGTGGAAAACTTAGGGGTGTAAAAAAATAAAAAAAAAATTGTTTAACCAATCGAATTCAATGGAACTAATGATTTATAACCATGTTTATGGTTCAGTTATGATTATGACTATTAAAATAGAAAAATCATGCTTTACAGTTCAATTTTGGTTTTCAGTCTCAACTCAAGGTTATTAATCAAATTGAATTGTAACAAACGGTTCAGTTAAACGTGTTGGGTTAATGTCAATTTCAATCGTTAATCTCTTATCATAGCATCTCCACAACAGTCCAATATTCAAACTCTGTTTTAGTACGGTTAACCGTAACCGACCCGTCTAGTACAGTTAATCACGGTTTAGTTTTTTAACAATTTTTTATGGTATGTTATGATTACGATTTTTAAAGATTGAAACCTATATAATATGGTTCGGTTAATGGTTTCCCAAAATCCACTCTTAACGGAACCATTACACCCATAGGAAAAAAGGTAAATCCTAATTATAGATAAGCATGGTTTCATAGGCATGAATAAAATATATTAATTATCTAATTAAGGACCCAAATATAGATAATTTTAAAAGTTTGTATACATAAATAAGTAGTATTATAATGATCAGATTGTGATAGCTTGAAGCCTTATTATATAATATATTAAAGAGGATTTGAACTCATGACCAGTCCCTTTTAAATATGTGACATAACCACTATAGCATTTAAATATTTGTGTGTATGTATTTACTAAAAAATGTTAAGGCTGATTATTTAAGTGTGGACCCTTCTCACGTGAGTCATGTCCATCCTAAGCATGGGTTATTATGCCAGAGTTAATATGAGATGAGACCTTTTAATCCATTCGCATGCATTTAGGTGATACCTATATAAATCTTCTTAACTATATGAGAGTTTGAATAAGCATAATATTCCCCATCTAACTGAGTGCAGATAGAACAAAACTAGATAATAGTTGCCAACACACTCACTGTTTTAGAGTTTAACATCATTCACTGCCCATGGTTTGAATTTTAGGTATGCCACTCTTTCTGTGTGTGTGGGCATCCTTTTTGGCTTTTTTTTGCATGTGCAAACTTTCTTTGAGGTGAGCTTTCTTTTTTGTGTATGGGCTGCCATGGCTGAGTTAAAAAAAAAAAACCCTTCTAAAATTTTGTTTTTTTTAAAAAAATTTAAAGTAGAAAGTTTACTAGAGCAAATAGCATGGATCGGCCACACATTCTTTCTCGCATGTCTAGTAGGGAAAAAATTGAAATCTAGAATTCACCAGCAAGAATCATGAGGCTTAGTTTAATAGGGACCCACATCTTAAAATCCAATTATTATACATACCTATGGAGTTGCTCTAATAGAGTGAAAATTTGAACAAATTTAGAACGAGAAGGGCATATGCCATGTAGTATCAGCGGTTAGGATTTTGAGAGAAGGGATTGTAATCTTTAGTTGCAGCGGACGATCTAGGGCACACCTCTATAAAACTCAAACTCCGGGGCATGTTTGGATGTGGGGTAGAGTAAAATAGAATAGAGTAAACACAAAATCAAAAAAGAATAATATATGATGGAGTTATGATGACTTTTTATTTTTAGTTGTTTAATAAAGAATCTTTTTTACTTTTTGTATAAAAAGTAGATTTTTTTGTAATTTAGTGGTTACTTTTTTTTTACTTTTTTTGAAAACGAAGGAAGAAAATTTAAAATTCAAATATTAAACTTTACTTTAATTTACTTTACATCAAATCCAAACACACCCTTCCAAAGCTAACAATGCGCCATTTTTCCACCAAGCGAGGGATGGAGAGTAGAAAGACGAGAGGAGAATACGAGGAGAATGAGAAAGCAGGAGCCCTTTCACGTAGCCCTCTCTTCTCTGGCTTTCTTCTTCTCCTCTACATTTGCTGGTGCTTGCTGTTTCTTTTTTGTGTTTCTTCAGATATGCTACTGTTATAAGCTTCTCGTCTCTCTCTCGCCTATATCCATAACTGTCATGCAGAAGCCATTAGATCTGCTGCTTCTCTGTCTCCACCCTCCTTTTCACAGATCTTTTTTTTTTCATATTTGTTTTACTATTAGTTGAATTTATTGGTTGTCATGGTATAATATTGGCCTTTACGATCGATGAATAAATTTTCAATACCAATATTTAGCGAATATTTTATTCCCATCGGCACTAATTTGGTCTGAAGCAGGCACATTGGCGGCTATAGAATATTTGAAATAGTTTTATGTTTTTATGCTTAATTTACCTTTGAAGTTTTAACATCCTTTCTTACTTTCATGAGTTTATCATTTTGAGAGTAAGTTTATGAAGCTATTTATTGATTCATTTTTCTAACTTGCAGTGAGAAAGTCAAGTACTAAGTGGTATAGGAAAAGGTACGTTTAACACTGTTTTTTTTATAATAAATATAAATATCAACCCCCTGATCTTTTATTTTATTTTATTTATTGTGATATATTACAGTGATAAGCAATAATTTATTTTATCTTTGCATGATAACAATTGACTACATGAATGACAACTACTAACACTTTCCCAGTAAAAATGTGTTAAAAATTTGATATATATCATTAAAAAGAAAATAATTCTAGAAAGAAAACAGCTATAAACATTAAATTTAAATATTGTAAAAGAATTATCATTAGCAGGTACTGGATGCAAGAAATAGTGCTCTTCCTTTGTGTAGGTGCACTTTCGCACCTCACATCATTAAGTCCTTTTCCATTGAATTCATGATTGATGTGGATAATGATAAATCAATCTGATTCTTAAAAGATCCATAGTTTTCAAGCACATTGATGTAGATACGGACTCGATTAGGAAACCAATATAAAAAATCTCATATAATCTTATAGTGTATTAATAAAAACTAATTCATATCAAATATAGAATCACCATCATCTATAGATGGCTCATACTGGTGTCCCATGTGTTTGAAGAGTTGCATTATTAACAAAGGCCCAGCATGAAGATGGGGTAGCGTTAACATGGCCATTGTTAATGATTCATGCCTCATTAAGATACCCCATGTAGAACTTGTCACGCCCCCAAAACTGGGCCGGATCCAAACCCGGTTCCAGGGGTGTGAGAATTGAGGCCAATTAAAATTTTTCTAAACATAAACAGCACGGGCCCTAATTCCGGGTGGATCGAAGTCCTTCGTGAGGTTATGCTTGGTGATCAAGCAACCATAATCACACGCGGAACTAAAATCCATGCTCATCGCAGACGGATATTATATCACAATAAGATAATCAATCTCATTAATAATAAAACCAGAGTCAAGTGCTTTAAAGCATCACAATTAGAGTTAAAATTTCAAAACAACCAAACTTAAATTAATAACTAATGGCCCAGACATGGCCTCATTACATAATCCTAAGTTCTCGAACTCAGCACCGCACTAGGACACCTCAGATGATGTCATCGGTGCTCCACTCAACAACTCCGCCATTTGGCGGAATTTCCTGCATCGCCTGACCCTCCGGTTCGGCATCGGCAATGGAACCTAGACACCCAAAAGTAGTGGGTCAGATTGACATAATCTGGCAAGAGGGTAAGCTGCAACAATGGATTAATCAACTGAATTAAATGATATATTCATTATGAACCAAAATAAATCAGATGCAAACCCCAATGGCATGAATGCACAGAAACGGGTATCCCTGCAGATAAATATGCAGAAATGGATAATCCCGCATACAGATAACAGAAACGGGTAATCCCGCAGATAATAACAGAAACGGGTAATCCCGCAGATAATAACAGAAGGCACAACTGTAAACTATTATCCACAGTATACGCTAACCAGATGGCGTACGTCCACCTCCGAACTGCAGTCGGTCAGATACATATATACAAATATACTTATTTAGAAATACATTCGTATATCGATGCAGAATGAACTATAATATGAAACCCTCAATCCCAACATTCAATCCAATATCATTTTGAGTATTTAGAGTACTTATATTTGAAAGTGTATTATGAACGTGTGTCAATTCAAATTTTTGAGGGTAAGCACTAATCCACCAACGGTCAAGTTAGATAAATATGCACATGAGAACTAACTCTCTATCACAATGGAAATATGAGTCCACGATGCCGATAAACTACTTTTGGTGCCTATCATGTGGTGCATCCCGAACCTCACATTCCCATTATGCATTTAGTCTAATTCTCATGTGAACATTCAACTAACATTCCTAAAAGTCATAATTCATCTAATCCAATTATATATAATTAGTATGTTTTACTAATTGGGTAAAAGATGTTTAAATTTCAAATCCAAATTTAAATCAAGTTATGATCAAAGGGGGAAAGGGAATAATTAATTCCTTAGTTATCATTGTTGTGTACAAATACACCTTATTAATTTATACAAAACTAAAGGTATAACTCCCGGGCCCCAGTTTGAAATCAAACTCAGATTAAAAACCCAAATTAGATGCATAAACACAATCTACATAAGATTTATTCATCCCCAATTGCATCTTAGTTAATTTCTAAGCAAACTAAATAAAGTATAAATCACAATTACCTAATTTCCAATTAAATTTCTAACCAATCCTAACTAAATTTCTAATAACATTGAATTAAAATTTAATTTAATATGAACTAACCTCCACTAGTATACTAAACCATCAATCAAAATATAATACTGTAATGTTTATATTTACTAACATAAAATTCTAATTACAATTATATAAATATATATATTTTTTTAAAAAAACAAGTGGGCCTAATTACATCAACCTGGCCCAGCCGCAACTGGGCCCAACAGCACCCGGGCCAGGCACTGCCAGGCCCAGCCGGGCTAGGCCCGACCTGCATCAACCCGGCCCAGCCGGGCTAGGCCCGGCCTGGCAGGCACCATGCCCGGGCAGCAGCGCCTGCTTTCTTTTTTTTTTCTTTTTTTTTTAAATCAAAACTATATATATTCTTTTTATAAAACCTGAAATCAAATCTATGAGTTATGCTTGTTGCGACAAAAGGAGTATAAACAAATCTCCATTATTAATCTATAACCTCAAAGATTTTACCCAAATCAAATAAATCATATAGACAACATGTGATTTAGGAAAACAACCAAGAAAACATTATTTGCATTCATCCACTTGCCTGGATCTTGAAGCAAAAGTAGATCTGAAGATCAAAGCTTGGAAGAGCTCACCTTGGTTTCCCCCTTAGAGAGCCTCTAGGGTTTTGGTTGAAGAAGAAAAGAAGAGGGTTGGAAAATGGGGAAAAAACCCTAAGAGTAGAGTTTATATAAAAGAGGGGGTTTTTCTAAATTACAAGGAAGGGCCCCCTGCTTTCTAGTGGGTTTTAAGAAATTTCAAAAAAAGTCCTTTAACCCAAAAAGGGTCCATTAATTCAGGCCCCACTTGTGTTAAACTGATCTATTTGACTCTCTTAACCTAACTCAAACCCAACAAATGGTGTGACCCAATATAAAAAAAATTCAGGACATGACATCTCACCCCCCTTAAAGGACATTTGGTCCTCCAAATGACTAACATACCTCTGGAAGAAGGTGCGGATACTGACGCTGCACTTCGTCTCTAAGCTCCCACGTTGCTTCCTCTGGGCGATGATGACTCCATTGAACCTTCACCTAGTGGATGACATGGTTTCTCAACACCTGCTCCTTGGCATCGACAATCCCCACCGGTTGTTCAGTGTAAG
The DNA here is from genome assembly GCA_037013555.1 of Sextonia rubra. Classification (NCBI taxonomy): domain Eukaryota; kingdom Viridiplantae; phylum Streptophyta; class Magnoliopsida; order Laurales; family Lauraceae; genus Sextonia; species Sextonia rubra. Next base: position 81,186,739 of record JASUAD010000001.1, read on the forward strand.
TTGTATCATCCTGCACTTGCAATGGCTCATACTGCAGCACATATGAAGGGTCTGCTGCATATTTCCTCAACATAGAAACATGGAAGACGTTATGAACACCCGACAACTCTGGTGGCAGTGCTAACCAATAAGCCACGTCATTAATCTTGCTGATAATCTGGAACGGTCCCACATATCTTCGGGAAAGCTTCCCTTTCTGCCCAAACTGTAATGTACCACGCGTAGGTGATACCTTCAAAAATACATGGTCACCAACCTCAAACTTCAACTCTCTCCTCCTTTTATCAGCATAACTCTTTTGACGACTACAGGCAACCTTCAACCTTTCCCGAATCTATCTTATCTTGTCACTGGACTCTCCAACCACAGACGGTCCATGAAAATCACGAGCTCCAAAATTCGACCAACAGATAGGGGTACGACATCTCTTTCCGTACAAAGCTTCAAAAGGCGCCATGCCAATGCTAGAGTGGTAACTGTTGTTGTACGCGAATTCACATAGAGCCAAACTTTCATCCCAACTAGTCTTGAAATCCAAGACACATGCCCTTAGCATATCCTCCAGTGTTTGGTTTGTCCGCTCTGTTTGTCCGTCTGTTTGGGGATGATAGGCTGTACTAAAACTCAGTTTGGTTCCTAAGGCTTCCTGCAGTGATACCCAAAACCGAGATACAAACTTATTATCCCGATCGGAGACAATAGAAACTGGTGCTCCATGCAATCTCACCACTTCCTTAATATACAAATCTGTCATTTTCTCCATTCCTTGACCAGTCTTGAATGGTACAAAGTGGGCTGACTTAGTCAAACGGTCCACTATCACCCAAATAGCATCAAATCCCTTTCTAGTATGAGGCAATCCAGACACGAAGTCCATAGTAACGTGCTCCCACTTCCACTGAGGAATCTCCAACTGATGCAAAAGACCCAGGGGTCTCCTATAATCTGATTTAATCTGCTGGCTGACCAAACATTTTCCAACAAATTCTGCAATATCCTTTTTCATATTCTTTCACCAATAGTGATCCTTCAGATCGTGATACATCTTGGTACTGCCTGGATGAATAGTTTACCGAGTATAGTGTGCCTCGACCATGATTTCATCCTTTAATTCTGGAAAATCGGGCACACAAATTCTTCCTTTATAATGTAAAATATTATCTTCCAACTTAAAATCGGGCCTCTCCTCCATATGGTCTTTGATTCTTGTAATCTCTGGGTCTAGTAGCTGGTATTCTCTAATCTTCGAGAGTAATTCGGGTTCCACGAGAATATACTAGCTAATACTGCTTGCTCACTGATAGGCTGAAAGTAAACATCCATATCTTCCAAACATCGAATCCAGAAGTATTCTGCAATTAATCCACCAGTGAACGCTGCTTTTCTACTTAGAGCATCTGCCACTACATTAGCCTTCCCAGGATGGTACTTCAACCCAAAATCATAATCCTTAATATACTCCATCCATCTCCTCTATCTCATGTTCAAATCACCCTGTGTAAAGAGATATTGAAGGCTTTTATGGTCTGAATGTACTTTAAAAGTGGCTCTGTAAAGGTAATGTCTCCACATTTTCAAAGCAAAGACCACTGCAGCAAGCTCCAAGTCATGGGTTGCATACTTTCGTTCATGATCCTTCAACTGTCTAGACCCATAAGCCACCACCTTCCCATGTTGTATGAGAACACAACCAAGTCCAACTCCAGATGCATCAGTGTAAATCACAAAACCATCATCACCAGCAGGTAAGGTCAAAATAGGGGCTGTGGTCAACCTTCTTTTCAACTCCTGAAAACTTTGTTCACAATCCTCATTCCACACAAAAGAAACTCCCTTACGAGTCAATCTCAATAATGGGGCTGCTATTGAGGAAAATCCTTTCACGAATCTACGATAATAACCTACGAGGCCTAGGAAATTTCGGATCTCCGACACTGTTTTTGGCCTATCCCACTTTACCACTGCTTCAATCTTCGCTGGGTCCACCACTAAACCTTCCTTAGAGATGATGTGACCAAGAAATCCTACCTGTTCCAACCAAAATTCACATTTACTTGCCTTAGCATACAATTGGTGTTCCCTCAATAACTGCAATGAAGTACGAAGATGCTGAGCATGCTCTTCCCGACTCTTCGAATATACAAGTACATCATCAATAAACACCACCACAAACTTATCCAAGTACTGTGCAAAAACCCTATTCATTATAGCCATCAAAGCTGCTGGCGCATTTGTCAACCCAAACGACATCACCAAAAATTCGTAGTGACCATATCTAGTTCTAAATGCAGTTTTTGGAATATCTTGATCTCGTACCCTCAACTGGTGATATCCTGACCTTAGATCAATTTTAGAAAAATATTGAGCACCTTGCAATTGATCAAACAATTCATCGATTCGTGGTAAAGGATACTTATTCTTGATGGTCACTTGATTTAGTTGTCTATAATCAATGCACATTCTCATAGAACTATCCTTTTTCTTCACAAACAATACTGGAGCCCCCCAAGGAGAGACACTCGGTCTAATAAGACCCTTGTTCAAGAGCTCTTGCAATTGCTCCTTGAGTTCTCTCAACTCCGCTGGGGCCATTCTATAAGGGGCTTTTGAGATCGGAGCTGTGCCTGGAACAAGCTCAATTGAAAAATCAATTTCACGGACCGTGGTAATCCGGGAATATCATCGGGAAAAACATCCGGAAACTCAGACACCACCGGTATCTCCTCCACCGCTTTAGTCTGTTTATCCTCCGTGATAAACGCAATATACCCCTCAGAACCTTTCATCAATAATTTCATAGCCTTAATGATCGAGACCACATGAGTAACAACCTTCTTCTTAGATCCCGCAAATAGCACCTCAGTGCCATTATCAGCTGTTAACTTCACTGTCTTGGCACGACAATTCATAATTGCACTATGAGTAGCAAGCCAATCCATACCCAAAATGGCATCAAAGTCATTCATCATCAATAGTATCAAATTGGCCTTAAACACAACTCCACTTATCACCAATTTACAATTAGGGTAGTATTTCAAACAACTGACCTTTTTACCCATCGGGGTGGCCACAATTAAATCATATGGCAAATCAATTGCTCTAACACCAATCTTCAAAGCAAAACTAGGGGAAACATAAGAGTGCATAGAACCGGGATCAAATAAAGTTTTAGAATGGGTATCACAAATAGAAATAGTACCTTCCACAATGTTCTCTGCAATATCAGCTTGCTCCTGAGTCATGGCATACACTCTGCCTGCCTGTTGTGGCCTTGATTGCTGTCTGTTAGGCCCCTGTGGTTGCTGAGGTCCTTTCTAAGGTTGGGGCTGCTGGGGAGGTCAGTACAACTGCATCTGCTGTTGCGGCGCCTGGAACCGCTGCTGCGGGGGAGCTGGTGTTATCTGTCTCAGCGGCTGTGCTTGAATAGGAGCCCCTTGTGTAGTTGCCTGCCCATACTGCTGACCTTTCTTCTTAAAGCAATCCTTGACCTGATGATTAGTGTCGCCATAGTAAAAGCACCCCCCTGTCTGTCTCCAACACTTAGAAGTAGAGTGGTTATTGCCACAAATGCCACAAGACTCCCTCCTTTGCTTTTTGAATTGGTGTTGTGGGGTTGGAGACGGAGCAACTTTCTGCTTGGGTTGGCTCATAGGGGCCATGCGCCCAATCACCTCCTCTACCCAATATGCCTTATCCAAATATGCCTGGTAAGTATTCAGAACTTGTGACTTGGCATGAAGGAGTATATCTGGTCGAAGGCCATCGAGGAACCGTCGAATTCTCTCACTTTCTGGAGTGATGAGGGTTGGTGAGAAGCGGGAAAGACGGGTAAACTGTAGCTCATATTCCCGAACAGACAAATTCCCTTGCCTCAATCTATCAAACTCTATTCGCTTTTGAATGCGAACATGTTCCGGTACATACTTCGCACGAAACTGATTATGAAAGGTAGTCCAAGCTACCTCTTCAGCAATCTCCTCATATGTCTCTTTAACTATAGTCTACCACCTGTCTGCTACATCTCGAAACATGGAAGCTGTCAACTTGACCTTCTGTATCTCCGTGCAGACTAGATTTTCAAATATCTTCTCCACTTGAATGAGGAATTCCTCTGCCACCATTGGATCTTCACCCCCGTTGAACTCCGGCGGACCCCTCTTCTTAAACTTTTCAAAAATATCATTTGGATCATGGGGTCTGAGGGCAACAACAACCTGAGGATGCCCAATCCTCTGCAAGGCCTCAAGTACACCAGTCTGAAATGCAGCTTGATCCACTACTTGAGGTCGCACCACAGGCGTTGGTTGTGGCATTACCGGTGGCGGAGTTTCATTTACTGCATGAGGGTGGTTCATTCTTTACACAACCTCCAACAATTGTGCTATTTATTGATCCTGACATTGCTGATGGGCTAACATAGTCTGGAGCAGAGCCTGTATTGGATCATTGGCGGTACCGCTAGGCTTACCCGACTCCGAACTGGATGGGTTAGTTTTCGTTTTCCTTGTTCTAGGTGCCATGTCTACAAAACAACCGTTCATTAAAGACTAAACGACCAAAAATAAGAAAGGTAACAAATTTTGAAACCTCTAACCATGCTAAAGTTCATATACGATTATACGCATGAAAACCCCATCGTCCCCATCTAAAGTTTCTAATCCTCACATCGGACCTACGTTCTAACATCTTTTAGAACTTCTAGAACTTGACCGGCTTTTATACCATCTGTCACTCCCCCAAAACTGGGCTGGATCCAAACCCAGTTCCAGGGGTGTGAGAATTGGGGCCAATTAAAATTTTTCTAAACATAAACAGCACGGGCCCCAATTCCGGGTGGATCGAAGTCCTTCGTGAGGCTATGCTTAGTGATCAAGCAACCATAATCACACGCGGAACTAAAATCCATGCTCATCGCAGACGGATATTATATCACAATAAGATAATCAATCTCATTAATAATAAAACCAGAGTCAAGTGCTTTGAAGCATCACAATTAGAGTTAAAATTTCAAAACAACCAAACTTAAATTAATAACTAATGGCCCAGACATGGCCTCATTACATAATCCTAAGTTTTCGAACTCAGCACCGCACTAGGACACCTCAGATGATGTCATCGGTGCTCCACTCAACAACTCCGCCATTTGGCGGAATTTCCTGCTTCGCCTGACCCTCCGGTTCGGCACCGGCAACGGAACCTAGACACCCAAAAGTAGTGGGTCAAATTGACATAATCTGGCAAGAGGGTAAGCTGCAACAATAGATTAATCAACTGAATTAAATGATATATTCATTATGAACCAAAATAAATCAGATGCAAACCCCAATGGCATGAATGCGCAGAAACGGGTATCCCCGCAGATAAATATGCAGAAACGGGTAATCCCGCATATAGATAACAGAAACGGGTAATCCCGCAGATAATAACAAAAACGGGTAATCCCGTAGATAATAACAGAAGGCACAACTGTATACTATTATCCACAGTATACGCTGACCCGATGGCGTACGTCCACCTCCGAACTGCAGTCGGTCAGATACATATATACAAATATACTTATTTAGAAATACATACGTATATCGATGCAGAATGAACTATGATATGAAACCCTCAATCCCAACATTCAATCCAATATCATTTTGAGTATTTAGAGTACTTATATTTGAAAGTGTATTATGAACGTGTGTCAATTCAAATTCTTGAGGGTAAGCACTAATCCACCAACGGTCAAGTTAGATAAATATGCACATGAGAACTAACTCTCTATCACAATGGAAATATGAGTCCACGATGCCGATAAACTATTTTTGGTGCCTATCATGTGGTGCATCCCGAACCTCACATTCCCATTCTGCATTTAGTCTAATTCTCATGTGAACATTCAACTAACATTCCTAAAAGTCATAATTCATCTAATCCAATTATATATAATTAGTATGTTTTACTAATTGGGTAAAAGATGTTTAAATTTCAAATCCAAATTTAAATCAAGTTATGATCAAAGGGGGAAAGGGAATAATTAATTCCTTAGTTATCATTGTTGTGTACAAATACACCTTATTAATTTATACAAAACTAAAGGTATAACTCCCGAGCCCCAGTTTGAAATCAAACTCAGATTAAAAACCCAAATTAGATGCATAAACACAATCTACATAAGATTTATTCATCCCTAATTGCATCTTAGTTAATTTCTAAGCAAACTAAATAAAGTATAAATCACAATTACCTAATTTCCAATTAAATTTCTAACCAATCCTAACTAAATTTCTAATAACATTGAATTAAAATTTTATTTAATATGATCTGACCTCCACTAGTATACTAAACCATTAATTAAAATATAATACGCTAATGTTTATATTTACTAACTTAAAATTCTAATTACAATTATATAAAAAAATATATATTTATTTAAAAAAACAAGTGGGCCTAATTACATGAACTTGGCCCAGCCGCAACTGGGCCCAACAGCACCCGGGCTAGGCACTGCAGGCCCAGCCAGGCTAGGCCCGACCTGCATCAACCCGGCCCAGCCGCAGCTGGGCCCAGCAGCACCAGGGCAGGGCGCTGCCAGGCCCAGCCGAGCTAGGCCCGGCCTGGCAGGCACCATGCCCGGGCAGCAGCATGTGCTGCTGCCTGGGCAGCAGCGCCTGCTGCTGCCTTAGGCAAGCAGTGCCTGCTTTCTTTTTTTTTTTTCTTTTTTTTTTAAATCAAAACTATATATATTCTTTTTATAAAACCTGAAATCAAATCTATGAGTTATGCTTGTTGCGACAAAAGGAGTATAAACAAATCTCCATTATTAATCTATAACCTCAAAGATTTTACCCAAATTAGATAAATCATATAGACAACATGTGATTTAGGAAAACAACCAAGAAAACATTATTTGCATTCATCCACTTGCCTAGATCTTGAAGCAAAAGTAGATCTGAAGATCAAAGCTTGGAAGAGCCCACCTTGGTTTCCCCCTTAAAGAGCCTCTAGGGTTTTGGTTGAAGAAGAAAAGAAGAGGGTTGGAGAATGGGGAAAAAACCCTAAGAGTAGAGTTTATATAAAAGAGGGGGTTTTTCTAAATTAAAAGTAAGGGCCCCCCACTTTCTATTGGGTTTTAAGAAATTTCAAAAAGAGTCCTTTGACCCAAAAAGGGTCCATTAACTCAGGCCCCACTTGTGTTAAACCGATCTATTTGACCCTCTTAACCCAACTCAAACCCGACAAACGGTGTGACCCAATATAAAAAAAATTCGGGACATGACAGAACTTAACTTACTAATCTTAGCACAATTACGATACAATTATGTAATTTTCTGTCATTCAATCGATTTCCTAAGCATTCGATCAATCGAATTATTGACTCGGATCCGATCGATCGAGCAACCTTCATCCAGTTCTTCTAATTTTCTTTTCTTCAACTCTTTTGGTGACTCGAACCATATTCCATCTAAAAGAAATCCATATATCTATTGGAATGTGGTTGTGCATGAGTGAACCACAAGAAGCCAAAACCTCAATGCTTTTTTCTTGGATTTTTATGAAAAAAATAAAAAATAAGTGGCAAGCCACCGTTCTCTCCTCTCTATCCCCCTATTGTCCCTCCATCCAAATAACTATCCAGTGCACATTACTCCCTTACTTTGTAAATAACTACTTCCCAAATGACTCATCCTCTCTCTTTCTCTCTCTCTCTCTCTCTCTCTCTCTCTCTCTCTCTTTTTGCCCATTACCACCAGCACACCTTCACCGTCTCCATCCACCATCTTTTTCCAGCCCACCTTCACTGTGCCCATCCACCATCTTTCTCCTAAAAATAGTCCGTGCGTTCTCAAATGGTTTTTCCTCTTCCCCCACGCATCATTTCAACATCACATTATATACCCATCACTTTCACAGCACTGTCACAACACATAAATGTTTTGTGCACATAATCAATTCAATTGTCTATGAAACCCCCATTGGGGTGAAATTCTAAAATAACTCTTAGAAACTCCAATTGGGGTGAACCTCTCAAATAACTCTTACACATGGGATTCCATGTGATATATGAGCAGGTTCACCATGAAGAAGTGTGCCCTACATAGGATAAATTAGCTATTAATTTCCACATGGGATCGTTCTCATTTTGCATGCATTTTTTTATCTTTTTATTTTCATCTCTAATCCATTTCTCTTTTTCTATAAGCAAAATGCGAAATATAGTATGTTTCCATTAAAGAAAAATATAAAGTTCAAGGCCCACTTCTCATACAAATATACTGTTGAATCAAAACCATCTATAGCTTAGATTGAATTTCACCAAAATGCCATTGAGATTGCATCGCAATTCACCGTAGGATTAAATTTATCTTTACACAATTTAAGTCCACTTGATTAACAATAAGATTTTCCTTTCCTCAAAACCAATGGACTAAAACACAAGTTTCGCAAAATTTGGAAAGAAATCCTCATGGTTTGACTTTCTTTATTTTTAACCATTTTAACTATATTAATTTGATTGGTCCTTGGAGTAACCCAATTGAGTGGTCCATTGGTCACCACACATGCCAACATGGCATATGGCTCCAAACCCGCCTTGTCTGCTGATTGGGTGGGTCACAACCATTTGTACGTTGTATTGATTTTACAAATCGCGCAAGGATTCAATTATTACCTCACGCAGTTTAGGTTATTCTTAACTAAAAGTGACTAAAAAAACAGAGAAAACTTAGGGACTAAGAAAATATAATCCAGTAATAAAAGCTATCCCAATTACAATCTTTCAATCAAAATTAGAAACTTAATAACTGAATTAAGAAAATAGGAATAAAATATATTTTTTTAAATTATAGCATCACACATTCATATATAAAAAATGACCCTCTGTATATATGTTCGTACATCGCACGGGCAACCGCTAGTATAGAATACAACTTAATAGACTTAGAGTTTTGTCTAACCCAATTAGCCAACATACAAAAATCCTTTCAAAATTATAGTTAAAGAAGCAAAGACTGAGCAACTGAGAGGGACGGAGCTACAACATCAAAATTCTTCAAAATGGCGCTTGATTTTGCGATGAAGCTGAAGATGCTATCTCCAGTGTTGCCTGATTTGTGTATATTTGTCAATTGTCGTTTGGTGAAGTGAGTTATGGAAGAGGGCTTGGTTTGGATTTTGGGTTTGGAGATATCCACCGGCTGTTGTATAATTATATCCACTCCACTACACTAACTCGTCTACAATATTCTACCACCTTACACAATAAACATACATTACTCACAGTAATAACTCACACTTAATTGCCATATTCCTCATTTATTACTCAATTTCCCATTTACACGTACTCAGCCCCAAACTATACCCAAGCTATTTAGTGCCTCCTTTTATTTTTATTTTTTTCTAATAAGGGATTAAATATATATTTATATGTATATATACTTCATATATAATAGAATACCCAAAGCATACTGGCCTCAATCACAACACACACCCACATGCACGGCTAGAAGTGGCTCAGTCACCTCCATGCATTGTTTTTTATTATTACACTTTCAATCCTAGTAAGAAATTGGTAGTTGTATTTATTATAACTCAACACCAAAATAACATTATTTTTTATTTAACCCTATGATAATTTAATTATATTATTACTCTAGAATGGGGTTTTACAAGAGTGATTTTACATACAAAAGTGGGGTGGTATGTGTAAAAAGCCAAATTTTGGCTAAGTTGGCAGTTGCTTTCCACGTTAAGAAGTGAGGAAGCTTAACCTCCTCACCTTATTTCAGCACTCTCATTCTCTCTCCCATGGCACAGTATCTCTCTCATGTCTCTCTCTCAACTTCCTTCTCTTAAAATCTCTCTCTCATTGAGATCACATGGAACATATATTAGGTTGGAGAATAGGATTTGGAAAGAAAGAAGAAATTGTAAAGCTATTATCCTTGCTTGTAGGCAGAGGAAGTGTGGTGCATATATACATACATAAATATGCACATATACATGTATATGTTCATATGAGCATGTTTTTGTGTTTAGACTCATGGTAGAGAGCTTGTTTATTGTTGAAATTCATGATGTAAACTAGTTGTAGAGTCCTTGAGTTGTTGGAGTTATGGTTTGAGATAAACCATGGAAGTTTCGTTGAAAACCTTGAAGTGGGTTTATTTTTATTTTGGGTAGGAGTTGTGTTTTAATGTGTTTAATGATGTTTTGGAGGGATATTTGATGTTAAGATATGGTTTGGGTTGAGAAAAATGAAGTTGGGGTGAGTTCCGATGAGTTTCATATAAGCTGCTAAGGGTAGGGGACGAACCAGAGCAATTTTGCTCGAGCGGATTTGATAGCAGACTTAGGGAATTTTTCCAATAAATTCCGCTTGAGCGGAATTGTAGGTCCACTCGAGCGGTTTTGACTGGTCTACAGGTTGACCAACTTTGACTTTGAATAACTTTTTCATTTGATATCTAATTTAGGCATATACAGGTGGAGGGTCCATCAAGAGGTAGGGGTAGGCTGAAGAAAACATGGATGGCACCAGTGAGAAAAAGTTTGGATATACAGGTGGAGGGTCCATCAAGAGGTAGGGGTAGGCCGAAGAAAACATGGATGGAAGTCATTAATTCAGATTTGAAGAAGTTGCACTTATCGAAAGATTTAGCTCAAAATAGAACGGAATGGAGAAATAGAATTCATGTAGCCGACCCCAACATGGTTGGGATAAGACTTTGATGATGATAATGATGATAATCCAATTTAGACATATGGCCTATCGTTGGACAGCAATTTGAGTCTACTTTCAAATGGAATTGGTCTCACCTTGAGTTTCATAATAATTTAAGAGAAATGACTAAATGAATGCAAGTATATCAAGTTAGAAAACCTAAAAGGATTCCAATTCATTTAGTGTGCATTCTTAGATCACTTTAAATGCATCACTAAGCTTATGATTGTATCATATAGCACTTGGTTATTGTTTTTGATTAAATTAGATATATTAATCGCCAATAGGGATATTTAACTTTTGTTATATGGAATTACATACCAGTTAGATTTTTCAGGGTCCAAGTCAAAGAATTGAACGCCTTGTACCACCACACACAATTCTTCCTCACATTTGGAGGCAGCGGATCTCTGGGGTGATGATAATTTACCAATCCTTCAACACTCACAGGAATGTAAGGAAGTATCTTTTTGGTTCTTTACCATGTTATGGTATGGAATTGGATACACACTTTCGTATTTTCTACATAATTTTGCTAATTTATTGATTAAATTTTGTAGGGTGTGTTCATGAGAGAACAAAGTCGAGATGACAGGACAATCGACAATCATGCTGTCCTAATTACTGGATTTGGGGTTGATGAGAATGAAGCGGAGCATCTAGAGATTGAGCATTCATTTGGTGACAGTGGGGAGACCAAGGAGACCAAGTATATGTGAGAGTAAGTAGGGAGTTCTATTGATTATTGTTATCATCTTAGGCAGTGGGAAGATCGAGGATATGGGAGAGTAAGTAGGGAGTTCTATTGATTATTGTTATCGTTTCAGGCAATGGGGAAACTGAGGATATGGGAGAGTAAGTATGGAGTTTTATTGATTATTGTTATCAAGAGTAAGTAGGGAGTTTTATTGATTGTTGTTATCTTGTCAGACAGTGGGGAGACCATGATTATATTGTTATCTTCTTGGGTACTGAGGAGTCAAGGATATGCGATAGTAATGGTAAGTAGTCTTGTGGGTCCATATATCGAAAATCATTTTGAATGATGTAACTGGTTTGAATACTCATTTTTGTAGCCTGTATTTAGCACAAGGGAAAACTTATTCTTAATATTTTTAATTTTGACGGGGACCTCTAGAAAAACTGCCTTATCCTATATAGTGGTTGTTTTACCTCTTACTTCTCAAGAAATTTTAAAAAGAACAAAAAAAGAAAAAGGAATTTTAGCATTATCAACGAAGCAGCCCTTCGTCCAAATTGTGAGAAAAAGGATGTGACAAGCAAATTCTATTGGCTATAATTGATGGTATGATCATGCAAACATGCGTAGTGACTATGATGGTATGATATGCAAGAGAAAAACAAATCTTTATCAATAAGTAAAGTTTCATTTCAATTTTATATTTAGAAAATGAAGGATTGCTTTTTCTCATATGATGCCATCTCAAAATGCTTCGAAGTTAATATTAGGACAGGTTTAGAGATGGGTTTGTGTAAAAATATTAGTTACCCGAGGGTGTATTGAAAACAAATCCTTCGGCTTTATGTGAAGCATTGGGGCTCCCTCTAAAACGTTTACCCTTTAGAAGAATTAAGCACCAAGTCTTTTGTACAACTGAATGATCACATGTTCCAAATTAAAGATTTTTCTTTAAGCTTAATATTTGTTCATGGAGATTGCCGCCCACACAGCACAATCAGTGAACATTCTCGTGCTGGCTAATAGGATAAATAAAAACAAAAATCTTGTGTAAATATTCCTCTGGAGAATTCTAACAATTAAATGATTTCTCTCCTGGTTTGGAAAAGGTCTCTTCCTTTCAACCTATCAAAAATAATTCACAGATTTACCCTTCCATTAATACTTCTCCTAGGCTTTTTGTAATTCTACGTGCAATCACCTAATTGCTAATTACAATAATAAGATCAACCATTTTCATCATCATTAAAATCTTATCCCAATCATGTTGAAATCAACTACATGAATCATGTTTCTCCATTTCATTCACAGCAATAAAATCAACCATTTTTTAAAATTTTACATTTTCCTCAAATCCAACAAATCCATTTTCTAAATACTCTCATCTAAGGGTCATCATCGGGTTAGGCCGAGCCAGCCTTGCCCGTGAAAGGGTTTCCCAATCACCCTAGGCCTACTTTCTAATTACTCTCATCTGAGAGTCTCATCTTTAACCTTCTCCTCCATCATAACCCAAACGCCAAAAAATCCGTAAGCACCCCTTCCCCACTATCCCGACCACCCCCTCGCCACTCCCCAGCCCACGCCACCACGCCTCTCCCCACTGCTGCCTACCACCACGCTAATCTGTATTTTTCTTCCTTCTTTCTCTGTTATCTCTCTTTTTCCCTGTGTATGTGGAGCTGACGCGTGCGCACGCGAGAGAGAGGGAGAGAGAGAGAGAGGAGGGGGTGGCCAGGGCTGTGGAGGGTAGAGGAGGGGGTGGCTGGGACTGGGGAGGGTGGTGGTGGACATGAGTGGCGGTGGAGGTGGCTGGGTGCAGTTAAGGCAAAGGCGGTGGTTGCTTGAGGTTAGTCTTAGGGCTAAAAGAAAGAGAAGAAGAGGATTGTATGAATGTTTTGTCATTTTTGCGAACATTATTTTTGTCGTAGAAAACTTCAAAATTTTGATAGTAGTATGTAGCAAATTGGTGGTTGTATTCAGAGAGCTTACATTGCGGACCAAGTGAGAAGTCGAATGGGCGGTGTGGTGGCAGCTTGTGGGCCCAGTTTGTAAAAGTCGTGGCAGCTAAGGTGGTGGTTTTTCCATTTGGCACATGCACGACAACTTTTCTTCCTACATGCGAGAGTAAGCCCAGTTGCCGAGGAAATATTTGCGAGTTTTAACATTTTGATAACCGTTGCAATTTCATCTTTCCAATCTTTCAATAAAACAATTAACTAATGTCTTTTGGGGCCATCCCCTTATCTCGATCTGCCAACCATTATAATATAATAAGCCAATTGATTCCAATTAAAAAATACACTCACTAAATATTCCACCACTTGCCTTTTCTCATTAAGTGCCACTTTAATCTCATCAAAGAAAGTTATACTACACATTTTGATAACCCATATAATAAAGCCTAATTTATAGTTTCAGTTACGGCCATCACACCTCTTTTCTCTTTCTAAGGCATTATGTTGCTTCTACCACTTCAAAAATCTCTCTCTCTCTCATGCGACTGAAACCATTGCACTGCTTTTTTTCCATCTAAATGAATGGAAGCCAAGATAACTTTTTATTTTCTCCTACAGTCTTTTGATATTGGAGATCTAGATTCCCATCCTCTTGTTTTTGTCCACTGAAAAAAGAATGTCCTGAAAATTTGCTTCATGATCCAAACTAGCAACGCACGGTGTGCTATTTGTCTCCGACAGTGATGCAACCTTCCTCATCCCCTCTCTCACTCTATCTCTATCTCTCCCTTTGGGGGATTTGGGTGGCAAGGTTTTGAAACTAGGTTTGGGTCTGGCAACAATGGATTTGGGGATTAGACGATGGATTGATGGAGAACTCTGGGTTGAAGGCTAAGGTTATAGGAGATTTGGGGAAATTATGGGATTTAGGATTTAGAGGGAGGGGTTAAGTTGGGCTAGGAATTCAGGTTGTGATGGAAGAATATAGGTGGTGTTTGGCGGGGGTTTTTGGGATGTTTAAAGAGGGACAGTGGATCAGAGTTTAGAGTTTGGAGACAGCTGTGGCTTTGATAATGGAGAAACATTAAGGCCAGAATTATTGATAGCTGATAATCAACCGAGAAGAATGCGGCGGACAGAACTGTACATATTTGAGGATCGAAGCTATGATGTCCACCGCAAAGATACCTATAAATATGGCAGGGACATGAAAGGAAAAGTTCCCTTGTGTGTGGGAGTCCAGTAGGTGAAAAGATGCAAAAAAAATAAATATAGGTTATTCGGGGGTGCTGGTGGCCAGGACAACTCCTAGCTCAACCAAAGCCCAGCTCACATTGAGCTGGATTTGCGATCACTCTTTCTTTGGCCTTATAAGCGAGTCCTGACTCCTGAGCCTTTGAATGCTTAAAGGCTAAGTCTAGTTCTACATATTTAATACAAGAAGTACAAATATTCTGCAAATGGTCTCAGCCCAAGCTTGACTTCTAGGCTAGTGGGCAAGAACCAAAATGGCCCATATGTTAAACGGAGCAATTCTCAGTAAACCATATTATTAAATCCGCAGTCAACACCAACACAACTACAATCCTTAGACCCGGAAAGAGTCCTTGGAACCTGGTTGCGTTGCCATCAGAGTTAACCTGTAAATCTAATTAATTATAACTGTTAAATAAATTTTAAAAAAAAGCTGTTAACCTATAACTGGTTTTAGCCGAGAACAAAAGAATTTTTTCACATGATACGGGGCCCTCGAGGACTGATTAAGCGCAAAAGATAGCACACACTAATTATAAAAAGTTCGACAACGCAAACCAGCAAACAAACACTACTAGAGCGTAAAAAGATAGATATATGACATATTCTTCGATGTTGATATAGAAGATAAAAGAGCTGATGCTCTTAATCTCCAAGTAGTGCAAGGAGGAAGGCCTTGTAGTACCCAGAAGTGTCCTTAGCTACTGCATGGGTTAGGGGAACATTGTTTCTCTTGTAATACACCTCCTTTATCTCCTGCAAGTCTTTCTCTGCACGTGTGACAATCACGCGGGTGAGAGTATCTTCATCTGTCCCTTGATTACTTATCGCATTACGCAGTAACTGAAAAAAAAAAATCCAAGGAAGTGAAGAATATAATTAACTTGGGTAGAAAAAAAAAAAAAGAATTCATGGAAGTGAAGAATATAATTAACTTGGGTAGAGTTTTTTGAAAATTATGACAATCTTCCCACTGATTTCTCACCTTTTCGAAGTATTTGCATGGGGAAGTGAGGCTCCGGATTGTTGCCCGCAATGCCAAGAAGAATTCATTCTCGCTATCAGCCGGTAGACTCTGAAAATTGCATCCCAACATTAGAAAAAGCCCATTTTCCTCAATTGAAATTGTAGAAAAACAAAGCAACAAAATGATGTTTTGCACTTGATGGAAAAATGTAACCATCTATGAAGATCATGTGTCACGCCCAGAAATCAGAGGTCTTGGGGACCCTCAAATCACGAGGCATGACGGGTTCACAACAATTAACTTAAATAAAATCAAAACTTTATTAAATAATCCAAATAGAATAACATGATTAATATCCCATGCGAAACAATAAAATCAATCTACTAACATAAAAATAAATCTGATGTGAGAGTGATTCTCATAATATAATAATCAAGTTCTCAAACTCTAAATAAAATCCTAAATCAATCCTCAAATCTAAGGTTGAAGTCTCGCAGCTCATTCCTCAGTCCCTCTAGCTCAACCTCGAAATCTATGGCGAAAAACAATGGTGAGTAAAATTTAACAAGTAATACAAACCATAAAACCTAGCAAATAGGTAACAATATAGGAAATCAAATTTCGAGCTACGGTTCGCATAAACAAGGTATATCAAGGAATGTAAGTGCAATATCTTGAAAGCAACAAGAAAGTAATATGACCGAAATTCAAGGTATTGCAAGTAGTGAGCAAATAACCAAATTAACGAATAAAAAGCATCTCCTTAGTAAAACACAATAAAAAAAATGAGCTTGCCAAAGTTAGGCCTGAACCAAATACAGTGTAGCTACTAGGTACAAACCAAATAATATCCAAATTTGGCATGAGGCCTGAGAATACCTGTAATCTCTAAAACAAAGTGAGAGCTAACAACAGACTAGCAATATCACACAAAGGGGTCCCAATCCCAATGTCATATCTAAGAGGGGCTAAAATCCGCTTGTGAGCATCCCCACGGTGTGTTGCCCATACTTTATAGAGAATGCCTTGAAGGTATAAATAGCAAATCCAAGAATCCGAAGTCATTTAATACACAAAGATGCCAAGGGTTGAGATCACAAATTGAATCACATGTTATCAAGATTTTTTACCTTTTTTAGCATTGTAAATCCAATGAAAATTAATGATCACAATAATTTTACGAACAATCAATTATAACATGATGGTGGCAAGGAAACTAGATTAGGTTTGATGTAACCATCATGTATAAGCATGTCAAAGGCAACAAAATATCCTAAAAATTTAGGATTATTTCAATAGTTCCCAAAATTTCACATTTTAAATCAAATTGAGGCAAGGACTAGAAAATTCTAGTGCTAAGGAACCATGATAAGACTACTTGCTTGGATACACGGCGATCAATAATTGTAACTTGTCCTGACTTGGATGTCTGGATGACTAGATGTGGATGCTTGCTAATGATCGATAATCACAGTTAAGATTTGGGTTCAGATACAGCTTGATAGGCCTGGCCTAGCCACAAACCTAGTGTAATGGGGATCATGCATGCACATAGGCTAAATGGGTTGGACTTAGGTGTGAATGATGTAACAATTAGTGAGTGGGCTCCAATTTATTAGATCATGAACTGGGGTCTACATAAAAAGTTAGAAAATCAATGAGTGGGCCAGGATTCGGATTCATGTGTGGATTGATAAATGGCACTTGGATATGGGTTACCAAGTGATGGATAAACACTACTTAGGTTGGTCCCAAATTATTTAGTCATGCAGGTGGGTCAAAGTAAATGTGGGTTGCATAAGTAGGCTAAGTGATGAGTCAACACATATTGGATCAGACTTAGATCAATGAGTGATGGAAACAAATAAATAGTAATAATCATAGGTGAGTGGGCCTAAGAACTTGGTTTAAACAAACACATAAATTGCCCAAGGATCAATGAGCCACATAAACCTATACTAATCAGACTTTGAACTGATATACTGATCAGACTTTGAACTGATAACTTCTATAATAATCAAAGAGTGGGCCTCAGTGGTATGAGTAAGGAACCTGAAAAGAAGAGAGGAATAGGGTGCAGAGTAGTGTGGGAATGGGTCCTCGGTGGTGGCAAGTGACTTATTTGGCGAGGAAGAGAAGACGAAGAAGAGAAGAGGAAGAAGCAAGGAAAAGGATGGAGACCATAGCAGAAGTAGCCAGAAGACGATGAGGACCACTAGAGAAAAGAAGAAGAAAAAGAAATCAGAAAAGAGAGAAGCAAGTGTGAAGAGAAAACAAAGAAAATGGAGAAGAAGAAGTTGAAGACATGAGTGGGAAGATCACAGGGATTCAATGGTAAATACCCAGAGTGGTTGCATTCCGATTTGCCGAAGTGGGCACGGCTGCAGGAAGGAATAAGCAAGATGGGTGGAGAGAAAGAAATTAAGAAACAGAGAAGAGATGGAGACGAAGAAGAGGAAGAGGGAAGTTTGTTTTAAATCCAGTTGTAGAGAGAGAGATTAGCAGAAGAGAGGAGATAGAGGAGAAAAGAACAGAAGAAGAAGGGTGCCAGAGAAAGAAGAAGGGAAGAAAATAGAAACAATGGTTGAGCAGGGAGAAGAACCAGAGGCGGTGGTGCTATTAGTGGAAGACAGATGGAGAAAAGAAAACAAGGAAAAGAAGGAAAGAAGACGAGTTGCAGAGGTGGAGATGGCGGCTGAGTTTGACAGGAAGAATATTAAGAAGAAGAGAAACAAAGGTGAAGGTCAATGGTGGTTGTAGAGAAGAAAAGAAATGACAACAGAGAGGATCGACTATACAATTAGCAGCAAGAGAGAAGGAAAGAATAAGAAGCCAGTGGGGATGACAACAATGATTAGACGAGAGGGTGGAGAAAAAGAAGAAACAAGATGGAGAAGGAGAAGGTGGGTTGCTGATGTGCCAAGTTGGCTGTCAGCAGAGAGGGGAAAACGAAGATGATCAGTGGGTTCCTGTGCTAGGTTTGGTGGTGAGTAGGGAGATGGGTGATGTGGGGCTGCCTGTTTCCTGCTTTGGCAAAAGGGGAGATGGGGTCTAGGCCCGGGTTAGGCAGGGTCCAGGCCAAGTTTAACCTAAGTGTAGGAAGCAAGTCCACAAAAAGATAGGTTAATGGGTTTGGGCATGGGGCTATGGTTGATGGGTTACGCCTGATCCAACTAATGGTGATGATGAAGGTGGTGCTCACGTTGATGGGTTTGATGACATCGCAAATTTCATGATAAAGAAAACTTATGATACTATGTAAGACTATTGGGATGACATACCATAATAGTAACTACAAAAGAAGAAGAGAAAGGATGGAGAAACATACCTTGAAAAGGGAAGAGAAAACTCTAGCACAAGAGAGAGAGGACTTGAGTTCGTAGATGGTTTTAAGGGGAGGGGTGAGTGTCTTTTTATAGCAAAAAAACAACATCATCATCATCATCATCATCAAAGCCTTATCCCAACCATGTTGGGGTCGGCTACATGAATTCTATTTCTCCATTCCGTTCTATTTTGAGCTAAATCTTTCGATAAGTGCAACTTCTTTAAATTTGAATTAATGACTTCCATCCATGTTTTCTTCGGCCTACCCCTACCTCTTGATGGACCCTCCACCTGTATATCCAAACTTTTTCTCACCGGTGCCATTACTGGCCTACGCTCAACATGCCCAAACCATCTTAAACGAGTTTCTCTAATCTTATCTCCTATTGGTGCTACCCTTAAATGTTCTCGAAAGCGCTCATTTCTAATTTTATCTTTCCTAGTTTTACCACACATCCACCTAAGCATTCTCATTTCCACTACATCCATCTTATGAATATGTGTCTTCTTAATTGGCCAACATTCTGCTCCATATGTCATAGCTGGTCTAACCACTGTCCTATAAAATTTTCCCTTCAATTTTGTTGGCATTTGTCTATCATAAAGTACTCCCGAAGCTAGTCTCCACTTCAGCCATCCAGCTCTTATCCTATGCTCCACATCTTCGTCAATCTCCCCATCCTTACTAATCATCGAGCCTAGGTACTGAAAAGAATCTTTACATGGTATCTCATGGGTTTCAATTTTGACAGTGGTTTCAACACTTTGTATATGTCCACTGAAATTGCAATCCATATATTCTGTCTTTGTACGACTTATTTTAAAGCCTCTAGATTCTAATGCCCTCCGCCATCTCTCAAGCTTTGCATTTATAGCAAAAAAACAACGAGAGTCAATAAAGGATATTGGTCCTAGACCAGGTTTAGCCAAGGAGAGTAATTTGGGCCGAACTCTATTTCTACGGTAGAGTTTGAGATGACTCTAATATTCAAGTAGAGTTGGACTCCATTTATCAAAGTAGATTAGGACTCTAATTAATATTGAAGGTGGATTTGAGACGAAATTGTATAACACAAAGAACTCTTGAAAAGCTAAATCTCTTGGTTGAGCCAAACTTTCTAAAATCATAAATTCCAGCAAAATATGGACCCACTGATATTAAACAAATAATTACCCAATATAGCAATATCACAAAAATTAAAAGCATGCGGGGTCCATCAGAGATAAATCAAAGGTCCAGATTAATTCTAATTTAAAATAAAAAATTTGGGTCATTACATCATGAGTTAACGTGGTGGCCACTCAATGTGATGAGTCATAGTTCAAAAATGGAAGGATTTGCAGGCCTCTGAACATGTACCATCTCTCACATTTGCTTTACTTCTTTCATTATGAAATCATCAAACTTAGTAACCCATCAATTTAGTTAGACGTTTCTAACCCCTTTGATTTGTGGGTATGGAAAGATCATTATCACCATACAAATGCCTCATGATTGTGGGAGCATCACTTCAGTTCAGGCTCTACTACTAACCTTTTCCCCTTTCTTTGAAAACAGAGGATGCAATAATATGAAAACATCTAGAACAAGAATAATCATCTCATCTGATAATTTTTAGAGTAGTATCCCATATAAATGAGGTTTGTCGAGTGCTCCTTTCACAAAACAGAACTTTCACTATGATTTTTTAAGATTTTTTTAAGCATGATTGCCATTCTGACACCAATCATCCTCTATTCAGGCTTGGAATGGGGAGCAAAATATTTGTTATGTTCCAATGATTTCAAGACCATAGTTGAAGCTTGTCCATCCCCGCTGGGTCCAGCCCAAGGGCCAGAAAGTCAAGCCCCAACAAGTTCAGCTGTCTGGGCAAATATATTTGATTTTTAGATAGAATCAAGACTAGATGACCAGACTTATCTAAACTCTAAAGTCCAGATCCAACCAACTGAAACTCAATCAGGAACACCTTGTCTCTCAATTCCATCCAGTTACAAGCTGCCCTGGCTTAGTTGTGTTAGAGAACAGTTGGAGATTCTAGGAGTGGTTAGAGATTAGTTAGAATTAGATCCTTATCCATAAAGCTAAGGATGAGGTTCGAATTTGAAATTTTTTGTTTCATTTGTACAAATTGAGATCCTTTACACTAAATAAAACCTTTAAAATGTTGCAACTTAAAATGTTGGTTAGATATCCTGTTATCCATACCTTGTTAATGGTAGTTCCATACTCATCTTTGTAGCAGTTGAAAGTCGCATTAAGTTGAGCCTTGCTTCTTGTAGTCAAGATCCGAATGACTTCTTCATGACCGAAGGCCTTCTCTTCCATGGCATCATGAAGAATTTTTGCTTCTACATGTGCAAGGCTCGTGTCTATTTCACCACCATCGTACCTGTATGTGCCTGCTAAAGCGACCAAAAGCTGTGACACAATTCAAGACCAACTAGATCTAAGTGACTGCACATACCACATTAAGTTCAACAAATTACAAAATGAGTTAAGAGTTTGTGCTTGAGGGCTTGCCTTCCGTATGTCCCCAGTGAAACGCACGGCAATATCTTCTTCTAGGGAATGCTTGTAGCGCACCTGGTAGACTTTCTTTATTTCCAAGAGTTGATCAGGAGAGCTGACACATGCTATTTCTATGATCACTCGGGGATCGGGAGTGGGATTGACCTTCCTCACTTCTGTATAAACTAAGATGGCCTCTCGCTCAGCCGGACCAAATATCCAGCGATACATTGCTTTCTGATTAAAAAAAATTAATAGCATCTTATTGTTCTTACAAAATTAAAATTAATGAGTAATCATAAATATGAAAGTTCTTGCAACTTCATTTTGAACTCTAGGGGCATCAGGGCCCAAGTCTGCATGAACACGTCAATATTAGTTGACAATTAATGGCTACTTATATGGTTCAGATGTTCAAGATAAAACCTCCAAGTAACCAGAGAGCTCATATTCCAGTCGCTTGATAAGATCCTGCTGATAAAGCTCTTCATAGGCTAGTTTTATATGCATCCTTTGAGCTGCGTCTCTATGTGCAAGGATTGAAATTACAGCCTTCTTATTCGTTCCCAACCTAACATGACACAAATTTAAAAAGAATAAGTTAATGATTTTTTCGATGTTCATAAAACTGTAGAGTGCAAACTACATTTTTAAATGAAACTATCAGAGAAAATTAGACTAGGAGCTCAAGGGGCATAGAAAGTATATGATCACATTTTCACAAGCCACAAAAAGTAGATATATTTTGTTAAATAGGTCATTGAGATGGGAAATGTTGGATTAAATAAACATATAAATAGATAGCTTTGATTGGATGGATCGCCTACGTCGCAGGTCATGCTCTCCTTAAGCCAATAAATGCCCCCACATTAAAATGATGTCTGCAAAAAGGATTACCAACAAATTTGCCTCCAAGTTGAGAGAATACTACTCTTTGTAAGAGTTGCTCCAGAGTTCAGACATTGGATATTACCATCAAGTCCAACCTGCTCCATTAGTAGTCTGACTCAGTTGGATAAAAGATTCGGTTGACTTGGCCCCAAAGCAGCCCAATTCAGCCCAAAATGGGACTGGTCAACCTGAGTTTGGCCAAATAAATTCCAAAATAAAGACCCCCTTAAAGCTCCAAGCCCAAACATAAGCCCAAGCGTAAGCCCAAACCCTTCATACCAAGACATTAGAGTTATCCAAAGAAGCTTATATAAATGGCATACTCTTTTCAACCGTTACCTGTTGTGGGATTCAAGATATCAAGCTTAAAGGCTTCAATATTATTTTGAAAATCACCAACATACCCCCACAGTTTTCAAAATTTCAAATAGTCCCCTATGATTTTGAAAACTACCAAGATCCCTACAATTTTGAAAATTATCAAAAGAAGTAAATAAAGAATAGATTAAAATAAAATAAAGAGTGCTCTCGGTATTGGAAATGAATGCATACATGAGAGTGTCTATTGACTTAAACCCCATTTAGTTTGAGTACATCAAAGCTTACCAAAGTACTCAGTAAACTTTGTCTTGATCTAAGGACCAGATTTAGCAAACCGGATATACTGAACACATGCATTTCCTGAAAACAATTGGTGTTCTTTGAAGCCTGCACATTAATGGTCATATGCTAGCATCTTGGTTTAGTAAGTGATCTAGAGGACTAGCTCGAAAGTCACATAGGAAGCGATACACTTATGTAGGTTAATCTATCTAAAGCACATATATATGACCTGCACCCCTCTATACACAAATAGACTCATTAAGAGAAATAACATAGCCTCCCTTTCCATACAGACCTGCACTAATAAACCTTGGATGGGATATAGATTTTAATCTCTCCTTTGAGTGCACAACCCATCACATCAATGACTTGTTCTTCCCATTTGGCGCAGCCACGAATTCACGATCGATAAATAGACAAATCTTCCAAAGGATTGATCAAATCTAAGATGGATTCCTGCCCCAAGGTACAAACATAACCAAGAAAAACACTTAACTGGAGGGAAAACCTAATTTGAATATTATTAATTATCAAAGCATGTGCAACTACAATGAAAGTCTCTCTTATTTATAGAGTAGCAAACCTAGTTCTAAGGAAGCAAGACTTACTAATTAAAAAAAATAACTTCCTAATCATATTAAGCAAGAAATAATAGTAGTAGTAGCATAATTATAAAAGGTGCTATGGTAGTTCTCAGCCAATTAGGCCTATGCTTGAACCCAATGGATTGGGTTGACCTATGGGTCAATGTTTGGGCCCAGCTGTCTTCTTGGGCCAAGTCCCTATAGCATCAACTCTTGCTATCTTGAAAAAACTCGACTCTGACGAGTTTGCCAAGTTAAGAATGCCGAGAAGAAGTTGACCATAAGGTGAGGGAAACTTCCTCCTAGGTCGAAAATTAGTTGCACAAACTTCTGCTTTTTTTTTTAATTGGCATTTGCATGATATGGCGTGAAAGCTTGACATGGTCTTTTCCTCATGTAAAAGTAGGTCGAAATTATCTCTTTTTCTGATAAATGAATTTAACTCAGATGTGTGAATGGACTAGTAGATGTTTCAATAGTTGACTGTCAGATAACCATTTTTGATCTCTGAAGATGAAGTCAATGTGGGGGACTTCAATAACTTGATCTTCTTGAGAAACCACTAGACCAATTGATTTAATTTCCGGTGACCTAATTTGAGTTGTTAGAAGTGGAGTTACAAACAGATCTACAGGATGTTCAATGTCCTTGCTAACCTAACCAATTTTTATAATGGCTGCTTGTTCTTCTTCTTCCTCAACTATTTATGGCTCTTGAGCATCACTATCATATGCTACATTTTCCATGAGATTAGCTTTGCCTTGACCTTGCGCAGTTGTTGCATCGTGAATGTTAGTTGTTATGGTTGGCATCTCCTTTGGTGCAATCATGATGTTAATTGCTTCTCTTGGCTCTTCCTTTGATTCTTTGGTGAAAGGTGACGATGCAAGAGTGCCTAGTGGTGATGAAAATGAAGTTTCTAGAGGCCGCCATTGAATTCGCCCTCTATTCCAATTAAAAGTATAAGTATTATCCGCATGGTCAGTGATGACCTTAAGATGACGAAGCCATGGATGACCAAGTAAGATGTGGACAATATTCATCGGGACAACATTACACTTAACAATGTCTTCATAAGAATCAAGTTTGATTGGAACAATATATTGATGCCTGACAGGAATAGCAGAATCATCTACCCATGTAACACGATAAAGCTTTAGATGCTTTGTAGTCGACAACTGCAACTTATCAACTGCTTCTTTAGATATAACATTCATAGCATGATCACCGTCAATAATAACATTACAACGTCTACCTTCGCAATTAACTCGTGTCCGGAAGATAGGAGGTAGATTCTCATCATCAGCATTCTTTGAATTATCCGCAACTAAAAGGCGCCAATGAAGGAAAAACAAAGAACTTTGATCATCCGGTTCTAAAACTTCAAATTGTCTAAGCATATGCTTAACATGAGGGGCATCTAAATATGCCTCATAATTGGTTTTGCAATAATGTATATTCTCCAAGATATCCGGTCTCAAGCCTCTGATATAAAGAACCAAATCATGAATCCTATCCTCCTGGAAGGCACATATATCTTGCAACTCCCAAAATTGGCAGGTATATTCATCAACTGTCAAGTTTTCTTGCTTCAAATTAAGAAATTGCGCAAAATAGAACTCATTATGAAAATACTAACCTCCGTAAGTGTATTGATACAAAATTGCTTGAATTTCACTGGAGTTTCCAAAATTTGCATGATGATTTGATTGCAAGGATAACAAAATTTTACTAGTCTTTTAAAGGATCTGGACCTTCTGATTGTGATCAATGGGCCTTTGAACAACCTCCTCTTTTTTTTTTTTTTTTGGGTCCGAGCATCGATCAGTTTAGACCTGGATTGAAGCCAACTGGGTGTGGGCTCAAATAAGAATTGGGTTAGGTTAGACTTGACTTGTGCCCAACTGGAATCGGGATTAGGTCTAATAGGTCGGTCAAACCTAAATGTATGGCCCAATTGGACTCAGCAAACTGGACTAAGCAAATTGTGGCACGTGTGGCCTTTTCATCCTTGTTCGACTGAAGTGCAAATAAAGAAAAAGGAGACAAAAAGAAGGCTTATCTTTGTGAAGGCTGAAAACGAGATGGAGGGAGGTGGAGGCTTTATGGTTGACGACGATGGTGATCTGGCTAGGCTTTAGTGACTTCGAAGCTGACGACGATGGTGCTGGCGATGGTGATTGCAGAGGAATGAGTGATATTGACTTAAAGTTAGGCCCACTAATTGCAAACTTTGTATGCAAGAATGAATGGGCACAAAGAGCTGTTGCACTCATATTATTTTTTACTGTTGCTGCTCAGATTTGGGCCAAATTGAAGCTCAGGCTTAGTTAAAGTGTTGAAGGGGTCAAGTGTTGGGCTTGGGTAGGGTTTACCCAACCCAATTGCACTCTCTCTTGTTCTCCGTGCCCAAATGAGATGAAAGGGGTAAAAATCCCCTTTTTCTCTCCTGAACTTCTGTGTTGATGAGATGAGATGGCGCCGAAGATGGAGATGGGTTGATGTCAAGCTAGTGACGGCAGGGCAGGCGGGGGCTGACAGTGATGGTGATGGCTATGGGATGGTGGAAGTGGTGTTCGTGTTCATTGTTGGTGTGAAGAAGTTGGCGACAACGACAATGACATGCGATCAACGTGATGCTACTTCTGGTGAACGGTTGGCATAACGACAGCAAGACCACGGTGGATGTAGGTACGCCCTTTGTACTCTCTCTCTCTCTCTGCTACTTTTTTTTTTTTGTTTTATGCTGGGAATTGGTGGTGTCGGTGAAGGGGATGGAGACCTTGTGAAGCAGCGCAGGGGAAGAAGATTAGCCAACGGGCTAATCTCCAAGCCAAAAGGCTTATGGATAAATTGTCTAGGTGTCTCACCAAAGACAAATAACTCTCTCAACTAAGAACCAATGCCCAAAGCTTTATTCAATATCAAAATCTATATCTTTTGAAGAGATTACAACCTTTATTTATAACTAAAAAATTCTCTAAGAAAGGAAATACCTAATTCTAAACAAATAAGAAGTCCTAAATCAAATACAACTATACTTGCCAAATATTAATAAAACAACTAAACAACTACTAATAATATAATCTACTTTAATCTATTAGGCTGTATTGATCTTGGGTCCAATGGCCTGGTCAATCATTGATCTGGCCTGCATCAGTTCTCCCCCGCTTGGAGGAGAACTCGTCCTCGAGTTCTGTAAATATCCACCTGGGTCGAAAATCATTCGAACAAACTTTTGTTTTATCTTCAAATCTATATTTTCATGACATGGCTTGAAAGCTTGTTGCAGTCTTTTCCTCCATGTGATAGTAGATTGAAATGTTTTCGACTGTGGGTCTTTGCATGGAGCTTGGATGTGTGAACAAACCAGTAGATGTTGCAAGTGTTGACAGTCAGATATCCATATGTGATCTCTGAAGATGAAGTCAATGTGGGGAACTTTTATAACTTGAACTACTTGTGAGATAACTGGAGCAGGGAATTTCACTGTTGGTGTCCTAATTGGATTTTCTGGAAAAGGCAGAACAATCAATTCTCTTCGATGTTCAATGTCGGCTTGATGTACCTTTTGCTTCGCACTTGAAGTTGCAATAAGATCTTCCTTTCCATGAATGGGCTTTTCAACATCATCGTTGGAATTTGTTTCTTCTCTGTGATCAACTTGTGACTCTTCAATTGATGGTGATGAGGTAGATGAAGATGTTGTTGATTGTAACGAAACAAGATCAACATATTGTCCTTTCGAATAGAAAGAATAAATATTCTTCTCTTTGTCATATTGCACTTTCCGATTAAGAAGCCATGGTTTTCCCAAAAGAATATGAGTGACATTCATGGGAATTATATCACACCAAATTTTATCTTCATATACACCAATCTTGAAAGATACTAAACATCTGTGAGTGACAGTAATGACAGAAGTATTAGACCATGTAACTTCGTAAGGCATTGGAAGAGTTTCTGTAGGCCAATTGAGTTTGTCAATAACATATTGTGCCACAAAATTGATAGTACTGTCATGATCAATAACTAGATTAGTTAATCGATCTTCACACCTTCCTCGCGTCCGGAATATCATAGTCTGTTTCCACTCATTGTCTTCCTTTTCATTGGTGGTGAGAAGTCTGCGAATGACAAGGGTGTGAGTATCTTTACCTTCAGATTTTGTTCCCATCAGATGATCTTTCATTTGTTGTGGAGAATGTTCTCGCTTAGGCTTGACTTGTTGCAGGTGGGACCATTGAAGCATGTGCTCAATATGAATTGCTTCTTTGTATGCTTCATGAACACTGTGACATGGTTTCATCTTCTCAAGAATGTCTGGCTTCAAACCTCTGATAAAGCGAGTTAAATCATGCAGCTCATTCTGTTCCAAACCACAAACTTGGTGCAGTCTCGAAAATTGATTTAAATATTCATAAACTATCGAATTTGCCTGTCTGAGATTGAGGAACTGCTCAAAGTAGACTTTATTTGCAAAATACCAATCTCCATATTTATACTCATATAACATGCTTTGAATTTCATCAGATGGTCCAAAGATTTGCATTTTGATTTTACTATAAGAAATTCAAAAATCTTTTGAATGCTCAAAATTGACTGACCTGATGGCTTGATCTTGTTGACAAAAGACGCAAGCGAAGATGGAGCGTGAATCGGACTAAAATATCATCATTTTGAGAAGCAATGACTAAGATCAATCAATCCAAAAAGAATGGATTTTTTTTTTTTTTTTGGAGTGGGCCTGGGCTGGAGTGGGCCTGGGCTGGTGTGGGCCTGGGCTGAACAGTTGGAGTGGGCCGGGGCTGCAGTGGGCCGGGGCTGAACAGGGCAGCTGCTGTGGGCCTGGGCTGAATCAGGCAGGCGGGTCAGGTCTGAGTCAGGTCAGACCCGGACTGAAGCAAAGTGGTTGGACTGGGCAGGTGTCGGGTCAGTTTTGGCCCAAACTGATAGCGGCCCAACTGATCAACTTTTAAAGGCAAGAGTCTATTGCAGATACAGAAACGACAGGAGGAATAAAAGACGACCTCACCTGTCTCGTCTGATGCAGGAGGAAAGGATGCAGGAGGAAGGAGAGACGCTGCCGGCGAGAGAGAGAGAAAAACGACCGTGGGCGATGGCCTTCTGCCGGCGAGGGAGAGAGAGAGAACTACAGCGGGGCGTCGGTGGTCTGCAGCCGGCGAGAGAGAGAGAGAGAGAGAAACGACAGTGGGGCGTTGGTGGGGGCGATGGCGGTGGACGCTTCCGGCCGGCGATGGAGAGGGAGAAACGCCAGCAGGCGATGGCTCTTTTTTTTTTTTTTTTTTGGTTCTGTTCGTTGCTGGGGATGGGGGTTTTTATGGTTCTGTTCTTCGCTGGGGGTTGGGAGGGTGGACAGCAACCGCGGGGTGGTGTCTGGTTTGGGTACCGGGAAGGAGATGGGAAGAGATGGGTTTTCGGATCTCTGCGCCGGGTGTGGACAGCAACCGAGCGGGATTTGGGGATTTTGCGGAGCAGCGTGGTTCGGCTGGGTTGGTCGGCTGGGTTGGGGTTTAGCTGGGCAGCGTGGATCGGAGGGGTGGGTCGGCTGGGTTGGGGCTTAGCAGGGCAGCGTGGATCGGAGGGATGGGTTCGGCTGGGTTGGGTTTTGCGGAAGGGGTCTGTGGAGAGTATGGAGGGTGGTAAAGATGCGGGAGAGGTCGAGGGATTTCGGTATGGAGTGGGGTTGGAGGGTTTCGGTATGGCTTGAAGGTGGGTTCTGCCGTAAAGGATTGGAGAAAGATGACGTTGAAAGACGAGGGGATGCGATGGGGAGGATGCACAATGGATGATGACCGATGGAGAGCAGACGTCCGGGAGAAAGATGTTACCTCGAATCGGCGATCAGGCGGCGATCCGAGCGGGGATCTTCGTCTCTGATACCAATTGAAGTAGCGCAGGGGAAGAAGATTAGCCAACGGGCTAATCTCCAAGCCAAAAGGCTTATGGATAAATTGTCTAGGTGTCTCACCAAAGACAAATAACTCTCTCAACTAAGAACCAATGCCCAAAGCTTTATTCAATATCAAAATCTATATCTTTTGAAGAGATTACAACCTTTATTTATAACTAAAAAATTCTCTAAGAAAGGAAACACCTAATTCTAAACAAATAAGAAGTCCTAAATCAAATACAACTATACTTGCCAAATATTAATAAAACAACTAAACAACTACTAATAATATAATCTACTTTAATCTATTAGGCTGTATTGATCTTGGGTCCAATGGCCTGGTCAATCATTGATCTAGCCTGCATCAGTTCTCCCCCGCTTGGAGGAGAACTCGTCCTCGAGTTCTGTAAATATCAACCTGGGTCGAAAATCATTCGAACAAACTTTTGTTTTATCTTCAAATCTATATTTTCATGACATGGCTTGAAAGCTTGTTGCAGTCTTTTCCTCCATGTGATAGTAGATTGAAATGTTTTCGACTGTGGGTCTTTGCATGGAGCTTGGATGTGTGAACAAACCAGTAGATGTTGCAAGTGTTGACAGTCAGATATCCATATGTGATCTCTGAAGATGAAGTCAATGTGGGGAACTTTTATAACTTGAACTACTTGTGAGATAACTGGAGCAGGGAATTTCACTGTTGGTGTCCTAATTGGATTTTCTGGAAAAGGCAGAACAATCAATTCTCTTAGATGTTCAATGTCGGCTTGATGTACCTTTTGCTTCGCACTTGAAGTTGCAATAAGATCTTCCTTTCCATGAATGGGCTTTTCAACATCATCGTTGGAATTTGTTTCTTCTCTGTGATCAACTTGTGACTCTTCAATTGATGGTGATGAGGTAGATGAAGATGTTGTTGATTGTAACGAAACAAGATCAACATATTGTCCTTTCGAATAGAAAGAATAAATATTCTTCTCTTTGTCATATTGCACTTTCCGATTAAGAAGCCATGGTTGTCCCAAAAGAATATGAGTGACATTCATGGGAATTACATCACACCAAATTTTATCTTCATATACACCAATCTTGAAAGATACTAAACATCTGTGAGTGACAGTAATGACAGAAGTATTAGATCATGTAACTTCGTAAGGCATTGGAAGAGTTTCTGTAGGCCAATTGAGTTTGTCAATAACATATTGTGCCACAAAATTGATAGTACTGTCATGATCAATAACTAGATTAGTTAATCGATCTTCACACCTTCCTCGCGTCCGGAATATCATAGTCTGTTTCCACTCATTGTCTTCCTTTTCATTGGTGGTGAGAAGTCTGCGAATGACAAGGGTGTGAGTATCTTTACCTTCAGATTTTGTTCCCATCAGATGATCTTTCATTTGTTGTGGAGAATGTTCTTGCTTAGGCTTGACTTGTTGCAGGTGGGACCATTGAAGCATGTGCTCAATATGAATTGCTTCTTTGTATGCTTCATGAACACTGTGACATGGTTTCATCTTCTCAAGAATGTCT
Organism: Sextonia rubra; assembly: GCA_037013555.1. Taxonomy (NCBI): domain Eukaryota; kingdom Viridiplantae; phylum Streptophyta; class Magnoliopsida; order Laurales; family Lauraceae; genus Sextonia; species Sextonia rubra. Next base: position 81,217,687 of record JASUAD010000001.1, read on the forward strand.
GGCTTCAAACCTCTGATAAAGCGAGTTAAATCATGCAGCTCATTCTGTTCCAAACCACAAACTTGGTGCAGTCTCGAAAATTGATTTAAATATTCATAAACTATCGAATTTGCCTGTCTGAGATTGAGGAACTGCTCAAAGTAGACTTTATTTGCAAAATACCAATCTCCATATTTATACTCATATAACATGCTTTGAATTTCATCAGATGGTCCAAAGATTTGCATTTTGATTTTACTATAAGAAATTCAAAAATCTTTTGAATGCTCAAAATTGACTGACCTGATGGCTTGATCTTGTTGACAAAAGACGCAAGCGAAGATGGAGCGTGAATCGGACTAAAATATCATCATTTTGAGAAGCAATGACTAAGATCAATCAATCCAAAAAGAATGAATTTTTTTTTTTTTTTTGGAGTGGGCCTGGGCTGGAGTGGGCCTGGGCTGGTGTGGGCCTGGGCTGAACAGTTGGAGTGGGCTGGGGCTGCAGTGGGCCGGGGCTGAACAGGGCAGCTGCTGTGGGCCTGGGCTGAATCAGGCAGGCGGGTCAGGTCTGAGTCAGGTCAGACCCGGACTGAAGCAAAGTGGTTGGACTGGGCAGGTGTCGGGTCAGTTTTGGCCCAAACTGATAGCGGCCCAACTGATCAACTTTTAAAGGCAAGAGTCTATTGCAGATACAGAAACGACAGGAGGAATAAAAGACGACCTCACCTGTCTCGTCTGATGCAGGAGGAAAGGATGCAGGAGGAAGGAGAGACGCTGCCGGCGAGAGAGAGAGAAAAACGACCGTGGGCGATGGCCTTCTGCCGGCGAGGGAGAGAGAGAGAACTACAGCGGGGCGTCGGTGGTCTGCAGCCGGCGAGAGAGAGAGAGAGAGAAACGACAGTGGGGCGTTGGCGGGGGCGATGGCGGTGGACGCTTCCAGCCGGCGATGGAGAGGGAGAAATGCCAGCAGGCGATGGCTCTTTTTTTTTTTTTTTTTTTTGGTTCTGTTCGTTGCTGGGGATGGGGATTTTTATGGTTCTGTTCTTCGCTGGGGGTTGGGAGGGTGGACAGCAACCGCGGGGTGGTGTCTGGTTTGGGTACCGGGAAGGAGATGGGAAGAGATGGGTTTTCGGATCTCTGCGCCGGGTGTGGACAGCAACCGAGCGGGATTTGGGGATTTTGCGGAGCAGCGTGGTTCGGCTGGGTTGGTCGGCTGGGTTGGGGTTTAGCTGGGCAGCGTGGATCGGAGGGGTGGGTCGGCTGGGTTGGGGCTTAGCGGGGCAGCGTGGATCGGAGGGATGGGTTCGGCTGGGTTGGGTTTTGCGGAAGGGGTCTGTGGAGAGTATGGAGGGTGGTAAAGATGCGGGAGAGGTCGAGGGATTTCGGTATGGAGTGGGGTTGGAGGGTTTCGGTATGGCTTGAAGGTGGGTTCTGCCGTAAAGGATTGGAGAAAGATGACGATGAAAGACGAGGGGATGCGATGGGGAGGATGCACAATGGATGATGACCGATGGAGAGCAGACGTCCGGGAGAAAGATGTTACCTCGAATCGGCGATCAGGCGGCGATCCGAGCGGGGATCTTCGTCTCTGATACCAATTGAAGCAGCGCAGGGGAAGAAGATTAGCCAACGGGCTAATCTCCAAGCCAAAAGGCTTATGGATAAATTGTCTAGGTGTCTCACCAAAGACAAATAACTCTCTCAACTAAAAACCAATGCCCAAAGCTTTATTCAATATCAAAATCTATATCTCTTGAAGAGATTACAACCTTTATTTATAACTAAAAAATTCTCTAAAAAAGGAAATACCTAATTCTAAACAAATAAGAAGTCCTAAATCAAATACAACTATACTTGCCAAATATTAATAAAACAACTAAACAACTACTAATAATATAATCTACTTTAATCTATTAGGCTGTATTGATCTTGGGTCCAATGGCCTGGTCAATCATTGATCTGGCCTGCATCACCTTGGGTTGACGATTGGGATTGGAATGGTGGGTTTAGGGCTTGGAGGGGTTTTGTGATGGATGGGAGCTGCAGAGGTGGTTCGTGGGTTTGTCGAGATGGTTGGGAAGGGTTTGGGTGATTAGGGATGAGATAGATGTGGTTTTGTGGATGGGTTTGTTGGGTTCTTAGGGGGTTGTAATGTGTTGGAGGGGTTTGGGAGGTTGAAGAATGGTAGAGGGGCTTTGGCTGGTATTGGTTAGATGAAAGATGGTTTGTGGGGTTCGTCGTGCTCGGCGGTGAGGGTTCTGAGAGTATCGAGGGTCGGATAGATGGGGTATGGATGGCTGATGGTTGGTTTTGGGGCTCGGGACTGTCAATCGAAGCAGGCCATTTAGGCCCAGTCCAGGCCCGATCTTGGCAAGCAGGCCATTTAGGCTCAGTCCAGTTTTCAGTCCACTGTTGTACTGTAGAATAAGCTATAATGTAGGATCTGTGCGATAATATAGGATCTAGAATAAGTCAAAGGATAATGCTATAATTTAGGATCTGTGCTATAAAATAGGATCTAGAATAAGTCAAAGGATAATGCTATAATTTAGGATCTGTGCTATAATATAGGATCTATGGATTGTAATGAGGGCAATCAACCCCTATATATGTATAACTACAGTCGTCTCTTAAAGGCACTGCATTCTCACCATTTTAATGGAATTCTAAACTCTCTTGCAAATGTTATGGTATCAGAGCAAGGTCAATCAATCATCTTGGTTGTCTCAGTCATCTTCCAAGCCTTAGAAGCCAATCTGTGATCATCTTCTTCAGTCGGATCTTCTCTGATCATCCCTGATCATCTCAGATCAGGCGTGGCCCACCTGTGATCATTAGTTGCGTGCTTATCCTGCTCAACCATCCCCACTCTCTGATCTATCAAGAGATCCTCCGGTGGGGCTCCGGTCATGTATCTCTCCCTGACGACAGGGCCGTCTGGATGCTGCTCAGTGTTTCCTTCCGGAAACTTTTACTGACTGCTTGTTCTGGTTGTTTGCTGCTACTTACTGCTTGTGCATGCACTGTTTCATCATTCTGCTAGTTCATTCTCCTGGTTTATTACTATTGCACGTTCCTACAATTTGTTCTGTTGTTGCTTGTTCATCATTCTGTGGATCTATCTACTGTTTTACATTACCACTCTGGTCCATCTGATTGTGTCTCTAACCACTGATTGTGGACTGATTCTGATATTACTGCTTCCTGGAGTGTTTGCTTGTTCTGGGTCATCATGGACAAATCTGACATCATCTCCCTGGTTAAGTTTGATGGCGCTAATTATACCTCATGGGCCTTCTAATTTCAAATTTACTTAGAAGGCAAGGAACTTTGGGCACACATTGACGGATCTGACCCTAAACCTGAGGCCGATGACAAGAAGATTTTAGCTTGGAAAACTAAGGATGCTAAAATAAAAACCTGGTTACTAGGTTCAGTTAACCCACAGTTTATCCTCAACCTCAGACCTTGCCAAACTGCCCGTGCAATGTGGGACTATCTTCAAAAGATCTATCAACAAGGCACTGCTGCTCGTCAATTTCAATTGGAACTTGATATTTCTCAATATACTCAAGGCACACAATCTGTTCAGGAGTATTACAATGGCTTTCGCAGACTGTGGTCCGAATACGATGAAATTAAGTATGCCTCGGTGTCTGAAGCTCTTCTACCTGAACTATCTCGCTTACAGCAAAGTAGCCATCGGGATCAGTTTCTTATGAAACTTCGTCTGGAGTTTGAGCCAGTTAGATCCAACTTGATGAGCAGGGCTTCACTTCCTAGCCTGGATGACTGTCTTCAGGAGCTTCTACGGGAGGAACAACGTCTCGTCACTAAATCTACTATGGAACAACAAAGGGCTGTTGAGGCTCCGCTTGCCTATATTGCTCACACCAGACGCTCTTCCCGGGATATCAGTAAAGTTCAGTGCCATAACTGCAAGAAATATGGTCACTATGCTAATCAATGCAAGGTCAAGATCTGCCGATATTGTAAGGCCACTGGTCATGTCATTGATGAATGCCGAAAGAAGGGTCGCAATTCTACTTTCCGCAACTCTATGCCCTCAGCCTCTACTCCTTACACAGTGTCATCCGCTCCTAGTGCTTACACAGTCACCACTCCACAATATGCCTCCTCTGAATTCAGTGCTCTGCCGTCTGATTTTTCCTCACAACCTGATTCCTCCACGCAATCTGCATCCCCAGCTCCTCTCACCCCTGAGATGGTCAACCAAATGATTATCAATGCCTTGGCATCCATGCACATCGCAGGTACTGGGTCATCTCTTTCTAATACATGGTACTTAGATTCTGGTGCCAGTAACCATATGTCCTCTTCACCTATACAATTGCAAAATGTAGTTCCTTATACTGGTCATCTTACGGTTCAAGCTGCCAACGGAGATCATCTTCCCATCACCTCTGTTGGTGATACCCCTGGCCCCTTACCCTTAACCAATGTTTTAGTTTCCCCTCATCTTGCTACCAATTTGGTTTCTGTGGGTCAACTTGTTGAAAATAATTACAATGTCTCTTTTTCTTCTGCTGGTTGTGTTGTGCAGGACCAGGAGTCGGGGGAAGTGATCGCGAGGGGGCCTAAGCGTGGCAGACTTTTTCCTTTACCACTGTCTTCATTTATTCATGATAAACCTTTACATCAGTTATTTTGTTTTTTCATTCAGAATAATTCTCGATTGTGGCATAATAGACTTGGTCATCCGAATGCTTCTACAATGTCTACTTTATTTCACTCTGGATTAATAAATAAACCTATTGATTCTGCTTCTTTTGACTGTGATGCTTGTAAATTAGGAAAGAGTAAAACTTTACCCTTTCCAATCTCTGACACACGGAGCACTTCATGTTTTGACTTAATTCACAGTGATGTTTGGGGCATTGCTCCGACCCTTTCACATAGTCATTTCAAGTACTTTGTAACATTCATTGATGACTACAGCAGATTTACTTGGATTTATTTATTACATTCGAAGTTTGATGTTCTTAATGCATTTAAATTTTTTGTTCAATATGTTGAAAATCAATTCTCTAAATGCATTAAAACTTTGCGCTCAGACGCAGGGGGGGAGTATGTTTCCAAGGATTTTCAATCCTTTTTAACCAATAAAGGAATCATTTCTCAACGGACCTGTCCGTATACTCCACAACAAAATGGCGTTGCGGAACGGAAAAACAGACATCTTCTTGATGTCACTAGAACTCTTCTGATTGAAGCATCCGTTCCCCCTCGTTTTTGGACTGAAGCTCTCACCACGGCTGTTTATCTCATAAACCGCATTCCATCCCCTACCATTGGCCATTTAACGCCTCATTTTAAATTGTTTGGTCATCATCCTGTGTTTGATCACTTACATACCTTTGGCTGTGTTTGCTTTGTTCATTTACCTCCCACAGAAAGAACGAAACTAACAGCACAATCTCGCAGGTGTGCTTTTTTGGGTTATGCCACTAATCAAAAAGGTTTTGTTTGTTATGATCCCATTGGTCGTCGTATCAGGGTTTCTCGGAATGTTATTTTCTTTGAAAATCAATATTTCTTCCCCACTCACATGGACAGTCCTCATCCCTCTTCCCCAGCTCTCTTACCAGGTTTTTCGGATCAAACCTCTGTTACTCGGTTTAATCCTGCTTTTGTATACCATCGTCGGGAGAAACCTCCCACTGCGGATGGTCCTCCTCCTGATCCTCCACCGACACATGGTTCCACAACTACTCCTCCCTTACATCGCTCCTCCAGAACTTCTAGACCGCCTGATAGGTATGGATTTACCCATACTTCCTTGATGACCACTCTCTCTTCTATCTCTATCCCAAGTTCTTATTTGCAAGCTGTCCAACAAGATTGCTAGAACCAGGCTATGAAGGAGGAATTGGATGCATTGGATCAGAATCACACCTGGGATATTGTGGATTGTCCTTCCGGAGTTAAACCCATCGGTTGCAAATGGATCTACTCGATCAAGCTTAAATCTGATGGGTCATTGGATAAACACAAAGCTAGACTTGTAGCACTCGGAAACAGACAAGAGTATGGCATTGACTATGAGGAAACGTTTGCACCTGTGGCAAAAATGACTTCTGTTCGGTTACTTCTCGCCATTGCTGCCTCTAAATCCTGGCCTTTATACCAAATGGATGTCAAAAATGCCTTTCTCCATGGGGATCTGCAAGAAGAAGTCTATATGAGGATACCACAAGGTGTCCCCTCTCCCTCTAAGAGGAGTGTCTGTCGCCTGCGCAAATCGCTTTATGGTCTCAAGCAAGCTCCTCGGGCATGGTTCGAGACCTTCCAGGTTCGCTTATGCGAGAGTGGCTTTACCCCAAGTTCTTATGATCCATCTCTTTTTTTATGCCACTCCTCTACTGGTGTTACTGTGCTTCTCGTATATGTTGACGATATTATTATCACTGGCACAGATGATGGTATGATCAAATCCCTCCAGGCTTCTCTCAAGGATTCCTTCTGTATGAAGGATTTGGGCCCCTTGCATTATTTCTTGGGCTTAGAGGTGCATCAATCTCCCAAAGGTCTATTTGTTAATCAACACAAATACACATCAGATCTTATCGAGTTGGCTGACCTCCATGATTCTTCCCCTGTCGATACGCCTGTCGAGGTCAATCTCAAGTTGAGTAAGGATGATGGCGATCTTCTTCCTGATCCTCAAACCTACCGGCGTCTGGTGGGAAGTCTTGTCTATCTCACCATCACTAGACCTGACATCTCCTATGCCGTTCATCTTGTGAGCCAGTTCATGACCGCTCCTAGACATCTTCATTTGACAGCTGTGAAGCGCATTCTTCGCTATCTGTTAAAAACTGTCCCTCGTGGTTTATATTATCCAAAGGATAATCCTCTTCATCTGACCGCTTATGCGGATGCTGACTGGGCAGGCTGTCCCGACACACGCCGTTCTACTATTGGTTGGTGCATGTACCTTGGAACTTCTCTCGTTTCTTGGAAATGCAAGAAACAAGAACGTGTGTCCAGATCTTCCATGGAAGCCGATTATAGGGCAATGTCTTCTGCTTGTTCTGAGATTTTATGGTTACGGGGACTTCTATCGGAACTCGGGTTCGCTCAAACATCTCCTACTCCTTTGCATGCTGATAATACTGGGGCCATCCGAATCACTGAAAATCCTGTATTTCATGAACGCACCAAACATATCGAAGTTGACTGCCACTTTATTCGAGATGAATATAAGCGTGATGTCATTTGTCTTCCTCATGTCTCTACAGAATTTCAGTTTGCAGATATCTTCACAAAGGGTCTTCCTCGGCCTCCGCATCAATTTCTTGTCTCCAAATTGCTGCTTTATGACTCCCCGGCATCAATTTGAGAGGGGGTGTCAATCGAAGCAGGCCATTTAGGCCCAGTCCAGGCCCGATCTTGGCAAGCAGGCCATTTAGGCTCAGTCCAGTTTTCAGTCCACTGTTGTACTGTAGAATAAGCTATAATGTAGGATCTGTGCGATAATATAGGATCTAGAATAAGTCAAAGGATAATGCTATAATTTAGGATCTGTGCTATAAAATAGGATCTAGAATAACTCAAAGGATAATGCTATAATTTAGGATCTGTGCTATAATATAGGATCTATGGATTGTAATGAGGGCAATCAACCCCTATATATGTATAACTACAGTCGTCTCTTAGAGGCACTGCATTCTCACCATTTTAATGGAATTCTAAACTCTCTTGCAAATGTTAGGGACTAGGTTGTGGAAGTGGGGATTGGGTGTTGGTGATCGGGATGGCTAAAGGCTAGGTCGGGTTGGTTTAGGAAAGATTTAGGGATGGGTTGGGTGGTGGTATATGGGTTGGTCTAGGATTAGGAAAGGCGATGGTTCAGCTGGGGTTGGGTCTGGAGTTGGGGTATATGGGTTGGTCTAGGATTAGGAAAGGGGATGGTTCAGCTGGAGTTGGGGTATATGTGGTGGTATATGTGTTGGTCTAGGATTAGGAAAGGGGATGGTTCAGCTGGGGTTAGGTCTGGAGTTGGGGTATTTTGGGTTAGGGTTTCAGTTACGGCGTTTTTCGTGGAGAGGGTGCAAGGTACGATGATGAGTTTCAGACGACAGGGGATAGGGGTGTATGGATATGGCAGCGGGAGGATGCTGCAGTGGAAAGGGAGTTGTGGGCGATGATGGTGAAGATGGAATTGAGATCCGAGGAAGACAACGTTTCGCCCACAACCGCAAGATTTTGTCTCTAATACCAATTGGCGCAAGCCACAAACCCACGATCGATAAATAGATCAAATTTCCAAAAGATTGATCGAATCTGAGATGGATTCCTACCCTACGACACAAACACAACCAAAAAACAAACCATAACTCAAGGGAAAACCCAATTTGAATATTATTAATTATCAAAGCATGACAACTACAATGAAAGTCTCTCTTATTTATAGAGTAGCAAACCTAGTTCTTGGCAAGCAAGACTTATTTAAACAAAGAACTTCCTAATCCTATTAAGCAAGAAATAATAATAGTAGTAGGATAATTATAAAAGGTGCCCTAGTAGCTGTCAACTAATTAGGCTTATGGTTGAACTCAATGGACCGGTTTGACCCATGGGTCAATGTTTGGGCCCAATTGTCTTCTTGGGCCGGGTCTATACTGCATCACCATTGAACCCGAAATATTTGGGCGAGATAGAGTTTTTTCTTTTCCTTTGTATTGAGGACTTCATAAAGTCTTGTAAATGGGTCTTTTAAGAATGAAACTCAACTCTGAAGGAAATTAATAAATGATGTAGAGTGAGATTCACGCCTAAGGAATCCACTGAAAAAACAAATTGATTGGAAAAATAAATAAATAGGTGACTACCTCTAAGTCTCTGCAAGAGGATGCCTCCATGGAATGGACAAAGGTCTTCTAGGAACAAACATATAGGTTGCATACTTGTAAAGACCATGTATAGATAGTGAATAATTTAATAAAAAAGGATATTAAGCTAATGAGATCATTGCCTCTTCCAAATTTGTCCAAAAGCACTGTCCCAAGGTTAGCAGTAGCAGGTTTATATTTTTATGTTCTTTATGGGGACATTCGTTTGTAACAAGTTGTGTTAGCCCATTGCTTAGGAGAAAAAAACACCTCATGAAGAAATGTCTAGATAAGAATGTGCGTAACACAAATGTTTATAATTGGCTTTAAGACACATTATCATAAAGTAGATCTTGAAGGGTACTCAAATTGGTGCATAATGTGTCTATATGAAGACCAAAGAAACATTTTTAATTTGCACAAAATGTTTTGATGTGGGCATTAACCATTTTTTGAACAACATTATGATTTGATTTCAAACCATCATATCAAAGGTTATTATGTCCACAATGCTTTCAACATTTGTGCTACAATCTTATATGAAATCCTTCATAAAATGGTATCGACATAAAGAGAAAATACTCAAAACAGACTTTGTGGAAAAGGTTTACAGTCTGAAAGAACAATGAAAAAGAGATTATCATTAAAAACCATAAATGACCAAAGATGAAGTAGCGAGAAAAGATTGATGAATTATAGAGTTTCAGAAAATATGGCTCAAATGAATGGAAAAGTAGAAATTACAAAGCTGTCCTCAAATAACTATATTAAGGCTTTGACCTTCAAATTCAATGATATTGGAGTTGAAAATGTGACTGAGTATTAAAAAAACTTAACTTTTTAAAGAAAAACAAATATGGTTAACAGAGAACTGGTTAGATAAAAGAGGGGAAAATTATTTAATCAAATAGGATGACATAAATTACTAAACTTTTAGGAAAAAACAGCCATAAAAACTTAACTACAACCACATAAGATACATTTCTGTCAGAAATGTTGGACCAGGCTTGGTCATATAACGACAAACAATGGACTAGGCCAGCCCATTTACTGAATGGAACACAAAAAACATCTGTGTCAAGCCCATGGGCATTAGAACTCACCGCAAATCCAGCATTAAGAAGGCCGTGTTAGGGCCACCCTGCAATTGTGTTTCCCACCTTAGGAACTCGTTATGCATTGTCTCAACTCTGTAAAGTTACAGAGTCAAAAAACCTAACAAGTCTAGCCTTGACTTGGTAAAGTTACCAGGTCAAACAACCTAACAAGTCTGGCTAAGTCTGACTGACTACTTGGCCAGACTCACCCAAGTTACTTGGCTTGGTGACCTTCCAAGAGTGATGCTCTTTATTCACCTCTCCACAATAGTTCAGAAACCATCTAATTTGACTAAACTTTGCAGGTCACTGAGTTGTCATAGGGTCAAGTTTGCCCAATAATTGATTAGACTCACTTGACTCATGTGAGTCCAGGACTTACTGGGACAAGTCGAGCAGTAGAAAGAGTATTTAAACCTATTCATATCTCTACAGTTAAAATCCTGTATCGGAAGGTCATTAAGCCTCACAGCGTATTCAACCCTTCTTACTCGGTGACCTACTGAACTGAATTAGCTCGACCGAGTTAGAACAAGTGTATTAACTACCACCGACATCTTATTGATCTGAAATATGTAGACCATTAGAAATAAATGGTCAATGGTCATTCTAGGATCTCTAGCAAGTCAAGTCTCATCTAACCGTCTATTTTTCATAGGAACTTCATATGCGAAGATCATTCAAAAAAAAGTTATTAAGTTTCATTAGCCAACCATTTCTACCAAAGCCTTGAGGCCATAGTAGATACTTTTCAATACTCACCCTCAGGTTGAGTCCATTCTTCAACTCTCCCCTCAGGTGGAACATGGTCGGTAAATTTTGGTGATATATTTTTTTAGCGCCGAGTTATTCCTCTTGGAAATCAAACTAGCGATTGGTTGGCTTTGATACTGTATTAAGTTTTATTAGCTAACCATTTCTACAAAAGCTTTGAGGTACTAGTAGAGGCAACATAAATGCTTTTCAATACTCCCCCTCAGGTTGAGCCCACTCCACAACAAAATTCACTTATGAGTTAAGTCTATAGAAACCAAGTCCTATGGCCCCAATTTAAGAGGTTGAGTCACCCTTTTGTTATTTCTTTTATATCTAAAACTCACTAAAGAATAATCAGCAATTTGGTTCATGTGGGTCCCATTTTTTCTTGATTGAGTTATCTATATCCAATGGAGTGATATTCACCGTTAGTTTGTTCAATATTTTGATTGACAAAAGAACAGCAACAACGATAATCATGATAACTAGTAGACGCAGCATAAATACTTTTCAATACTCCCCCTCGGGTCGAGCCCACTCCACAACAAAATTCATTTATGAGTAAAGTCAGTCGAAACCAAGTCCTATGGCCCCCAATTTAGGAGGTTGAGTCAACCTTTTGTTGTTTCTTTTATATCTAAAACTCACTAAAGAAAAATCAGCGATTTGGCTCATGTGGGTCCCATTTTTTCTTGATTGAGTTATCTGTATCCAATGGAGTGATATTCACCGTTAGTTCGTTCAATATTTTGACTAAGAAAAGAACAGCAACAACAACAATCATGGCAACTAGGTTCTTATTCTAGGTGTCCTGGGGTTGGAAATGTTGGACTTTTAACATCGTGTGTTAGCTTTGGGTTCCCTTCGGTTGGCACATAAAAGATTGCATATGGTGTTAATAGTGCGGGTATCAAGTCAGTCAAATTATGAACAAATACAAAGAACTCCACTTCCAAGGATCTTCATTCAGCTAAAAGGAGGCATATGGGAAGCTTTAAAATCACTTGGAGTACATGAAAAAGCAAAAATAGTGAAAGTGAGCTCCGCTCCGCATCCCCTGGACCCTAGTAGATGCACCGAGCATAGTTCCAGGTGTCAGATCAAGCTGAAACTTCATATGAAGCCCTAAAATACATGATTGGAGGTTCCCTCAAAGTTCCAATGCAATCTGGGACCATGTGGGCTCAAACCTAGTTAAAGTGCATTCACTCACCAAGTGGCTGGAAGATGATCCCTCTAACTATATTTGACAGGGTGAATCATGATCTAAGGCCAAGAAATTCATATTAAGGTCATTTTCCAAAGTTTCAATGTTATTCCATATCATTTGGGTGCATTGATGGGCCACTTGAAAGGCCCCACTTGATCCATGATCTCCTCAAGATCAGGGATCCCTATACTTAGTTAGATAGTTTATAATTAATTATCTATTTCCTATTTTATATTAAGTTGAGATTATGACTTACTTAATTTGATTTAGGAAGCCATGATTGTTTAAGATTAGTCTTTCCTAGCTTAGCAACAGCCCCTCCTACATAAGAAGGAGCCTTTTATTGTAATGGAGATGCTTATTTTCAATCAATTGAAGTTCTCTTTCAAGATTTATATCTGGTATGCTGTTTAAACCTTTTGTGAGGGTACCCTAGGGGCTAGAATCCATCTTTGGATTCGATCAATCCTTTGGGAGATTGATTTACACCCAATTGGAGATCCGGGGTTGCGCCAGTTTGGTATCAGAGCCTAGATCCCGTCGCCCAGGGAACGTCGTCTTTCCTAGGCTTCATCCCATCCCCCAACTACCGGAATCCCATCCCTAAAACGACCCTTCCCTCACCCTAAAACCCAAAATCCACTTTCTGTAACCCAACCAAGCACAAACACCATCTCCCCTTTCTGCTAGACACCATCAAAGCCAACAGACCTCTATCACAACTCCCAGTAGCCCAATCAACCACCTAGAAATCCTGCAACATCCAAAGACCTGTAACCCACACCTAAACCATCCCTAACGACCTCCACCAAAACCACCTGAATCCTTTTTCCCTCCTTCCCACGCTCCGAACCCTAATCCCGTCATCTCGAAGACACCCTATCCTTCACCCCAAATCACCGAAACCAAACCCCTTTTCCAAAGCAAAATCCATTTACCTTGGAATTTCTATCACTAGACCCTAAAAATTTAAAAATAAAAATAAAAAAACAGCATTCCTAGTCCCAACTGGACTCCTTCCAAACTTCCACAACCCCTTTTCCCCCCTACTTCTCTTCGTCGGCCCCAATCCCAGAAGAAGGAAAAAAAAAGGGAAGAAGTCAAAGAAGGAGACTCGGATTGACGACATACCTAGATAGCAGCACAACCATCGCACCTCAGTGCACCGCAACAACGCCTCCATCTTCCTCCAGCAGCAATGAAGAAAGAAGATCGCAGGCCCATCCACCCAAAGCCACAGCACCACAATCACTTCACTACCATTGTCGCCGTTGCCGTCGCCAAGTACCACCAACATCACCACCTCCAATCGATGTCACCATCTCCCCACTCACTCTTTTTCTTCTTGTTGAAGAACAGAACCAAAGAGGAAGCCCTTTTCCCCTCCTTTTTCTTTTCCTTTTAAAAGCTCAAAAAGGGGCACGCTATGCAAGCAGTTGAACCCAACCCGAGTCCATCATTGGCCCTTCAACTTTTCAACTGAACCCAGTTTCTGGGCTCAAGCTTTAGTTCGGCCCAAGTTCAGTTAGGCCTAAATTCGACTCAGTTGTGAAAAAAAAAAAGGTGCCCTTGGTTTTCAGTTCGGGCCAGGAAAGGTCTACCACAAGTTGACCTGATTTTAGAAGCCCAGCTTCCTTTAATAATCCAATCAAGTACAGTTCAGGACCATCCGAACTCCGGTTTGGCATCCATTTCTTCCTACGCGCTTGTGGTGACAAGATCTACACGGTGGTGCAAGTATTGAGGCAGATCTCATCAATCCAGGGCCTGTCGTCAATTTATTTTTAGCCATCCATCTTCAAATCACAGTTCTCCTCCATCCGGACTCCGACTTCAAATTCGTTTGATCCTGTGCACTTGTTTTTGAAAAGATCAACAAATCAGGTCACTTTATCCTTTTTCTAGCAGTTAAATTTTGAATCCAAATCATCATGAGAAATTTTGAGCACTTGATTGAACTTCAAAGGATTATGTATAATACAAATATAGAGATTGGTATTTTGAGAATGAATTCTACTTTGCGCAATTTTTGAATTTGAAGCAAGAAAAATTAACGGTTGATGAATATACCCGTCAATTTCAAGAGTTGCAAGATATCTATGAACTAGAGAAGACTAAAACACACATTTTGGGTCGTTATAGCAAAGGTTTGAGATCAGACATCTTGGAAAATATGAATTGTTGCGACGCTAGTCAAGAGGCATACTTAGAAGCCTTTCTTGTTGAGCATATGCTTAGAAAATCTCACATGCGACATTGTGCATCTCAACAAAAACAAAGAGCACATGTTGTGGAAAGACTTTTCACCGGAGAAGATAATCCCATAATTGTCGTTCGTCGCCTCCTCAAAACAAATGAGGGGAAGAAGAAAAATGGAGAGATGCAGAGAAATTCCACACATGAGCGAGGGTCAAAGATAAAGCTGTTAATTTGATTATTGATAATGGTAGTGCAATGAATTTTGTCGCACAAGAAGTTATTGACAAGCTTCATTTGCCAACTGAGAAGCCTTATAAGCCCTACCAAGTTACATGGTCTAATGATTATGCTATTCCCGTTAACTCACAGATGCTTGGTATCATTGAAGGTTGGTAATTATAAAGATAACATTTGGTGTGATGTGATCCATATGAATATTACTCATATTATTTTTGGACGACCATGGATTTTTGACCAGGAAGCACACCATGATAACCTTTCCGTGGAAAAGAGAATGGATTAGATTCCGTCCATTGCCATCAACAGTCCGGTCTTCATCCACATCATCATCTTCAACTGAAGAACTAAAGCAAGAGCAAAAAGAAGAAATTCAGAACCATGACAGCATGATTGCATCAAAGGAGATGCCAACCATGACAGCTGACATTAAAGATGGAATAATGGAGCAAAGTCAAGGCAAAGCTAATTTCATGAAAAATTCAATGCAAGTGGAATCTGATCAAGGTAATTTGACTCAAGAGCGACCAAAGGCAAAAGAAGAATAAATGCAAGAGGAAATTGAAGACTTTGAGCAAGCTTATGGCAACATTGACTTCATGGGTTCAAACAACATTGATCAAGACAATGTCATCCATGAACCATAGAGAGTTAAGGAAGAAAAAAGACAAAAACATATACAAGACTTTGAGCAGGTTGACAAGTATATTGAACATCCGAAAAATCTTATTGTAACTCCGCTTCTAGCAAACATGATTAGGTCCTCGGAAATCAAATTAGTTGATTCAGTGGTTTCGCAAGCAGATCAAGTTGTTGAAGTCCTCCACATTGACTTCATCTTTGTGGATCATCAATGGATATCTAAGGATTGTGACTTGTTTGCATGGCTACACTCAAGGCATCTGACAGTGAGATTTATACATCCAAGTTAAATACAGACATTGGAAGCTGCCACACCTCCAATCTACTTCTATATGGAGGAAATGGACATATCAAGCTTTTACGACGTATACAGAAAAAGAAGATTAAAAGAGACATCAGAAGTTTGTGCGATTGATTTTCGACCCAGGAGGACCTTTCCCTGAACTTGCTGTTGAGTTTTTTTTTGGCATTTCTTAAGTTGGCAAACTCATCGGAGTCAAGTTTTTCCAAGCCGAGGAGAGTTGATGCAGGCTAGATCCATGATCCGGCCCAACATTGATGGGCCCCACTTGATCCATGATCTCCTCAAGATCAAGGATCCCTATCTTTAGATAGTTTTTAATTAATTATCTATTTCCTATTTTATGTTGAGTTGAGATTATGACTTTTTTAATTTGATTTAGTAAGCCATGATTGTTTAGGATTAACTTTCCTAGTTTAGCAACAGCACCTCTTATATAAGAAGCAGCCTTTCATTGTAATGGAAATGCTTATTTTCAATTAATTAAAGTTCTCTTTTGAGATTTATATCTAGTATGGTGTTTTTACCTCTTGTGAGGGTACCCTAGGGGCTGGAATCCATCTCTGGATTCGATTAATCCTTTAGGAGATTGATCTATACTAGATCGGAGATTCAGGGCTACGCCATCCCGGGACACATATTGGAATTACTGCTTCTCAATGGTCAAGTATGATGAAATCATTTCTGGTGGTCAAACATAAGCTTAAATCCAATTTTCAAATCAATTGGATACCATTTAGACCGAGTGCAAGAAGAGAAAAAGCACGGATATGGACATGGGATACAAATACATCACAACATAGAAACGGTAATATAGCAAATCCTAGAAAAGTAAGATACGGACACGACTAATAATAAATATATATATATTTATATATAATCATAAAATTAAAGAATAGTTATAAAATTAAAAAATCATTATATATATACTTATCATAAGGCTCAAATATTGTGAGGCCTACAATGTGGATCAAATTTTAAATAAGGTGGGCCTTACTTGACAATATCTCAACATAAAAGAAAAAAAGATTAAAAAAAAGAAAATAAAATAAAAAAATAGTGGGCTACACAATATCTCAATAAAAAAAAGAAAGAGAAAAGAAATGTAGGCCAAGTGGCTAGTTGGCCAAGTAGCCCAACATAAAAAAGAAGGAAACATAAAAAAGCCCAACGGGCCCTACTCCTTTATAAAAAGCAATGGGTTCTTTACCTTTTTCAGTGGCATCTCTAGCCTCCAGAGAATGTTCAAATAGGAAAAAAAGAACCAAAGAAGAAAATCCACTGAAAATGGAAGAAAATCCGTCAAAAATTTAGACGAGCCTTGTCCCCAACGTATCCCCGAAGTGTCCAAGCCGTGTCCACTCGTGTCATAGCCGTGTCCACCCCTGTCCTAGCCGTGTCCAAGCCATGTCCGAAATTAAAAAATTAAAAAGGAATTAAGACACATTTTTTGGTGTGTCGGACATGTGTCCGTCTGTGTCCATGTCCAACACGGACACAGGGACCCTAGACACGTGTTCGTGTTTCCTAGGCAAGAAGTCATGCGATGCGGAATGGAAATCCTACTTCCAGAAGTCCAACAGGAGTGAAATTTTCTTGGAAGATTCAAAATGTGTTCAATAATGATTTCCCAAAGTTTCATAACCATTGGAGGTCATTTGAACTTAATCCAAGCAAAACAATGTTCAAGTCACTGTCAAGGGACGTGGAATGGAAATCCTACTTCCAGGAGAACAAAAGAGAAAATTTTCATGGAAGCTTCAAAATATATTAATAATAATTTTCCAAAGTTTCATAGTCATTGGAGATCATTTGAACTCAATCCAAGTAAAACAATGTTTAGGTCCCTGTTCGGGGATGCAAAATGGGAATCCTGCTTCTAGGAAATCAAAAGGGATAAATTTTTCATTGAAGCTACAAAATGTGTTCAAGAACGATTTCCCAAAGTTTCATAACCATTGGAGATCTTATGAACTCAATCCAAGCAAAACGGTGTTCATGTCCCTTTATAAAACTCCAAAACGCAAGGCGACAACAATTGGGCAACTTATAGGTCTCAAATGATGATGAAATCACTCCCACGGTGTTAAGATGAGTTTTAAAGGCATTTTCTCAAGTTTCAAGGGCATTTGATGCAGTATTGACCTCCATGGCCACGTCTGTAGGGCCCAATTAGATTTAGGATTTTATTTTAAAAATGATGTCATTAGATTGATAATTTTATTTAATGATTTGTAATTAGGATTTAGTTCCTATATTATTTAGTTCCCTAGGTTGATTAGATTTCTTAAGCTCTAAGTTTTTTTTTTCTTATTTATATGGCATTGTAGAGGACAATTAGAGAGATTTTGATTGATTAATAGATTTGTGGATTTGGCTCAAAATAGAACAAAATGGAGAAACAAAATTCATGTAGCTGACCCCAACATGGTGGGGAGAAGGCTTTGATGATGATGATGAATAGATTTGTAGAATTTATCCTGTAGGTGTGTCCTCGCGTGTGAAGTCTTTTTGACGATTCAAAGTGTCCTCGGACATGTGCTTCGGCACCCCTACGCAAGCCCTAACTCTAAGGCCTGCATCAGCATTGAAGGTCATTTGGACCTAGAACAGGTCAAAAAGCCTCTCATGTCTGAGCAAGGCATAAACTACTCAGAGGTAAACCTTAAAGAGGTTGGAAACGGTTCCTTCCCTCCTGGTTTTGAATTCAAACCTTTTGGAACCACCTTAACTGCTTCCTAGACCTGTAAATATACCCCTTGGTCGACCATTTGCACCATCATCAACAACACAGACATCCTTAAGCATCCAAAACCTTCTACAAGCAACTAGAAACCATCTCCAAGTCCTCCCTCTCACCACCATAAGGTGGGATTTTCGCCCCAACAATGTGAAAACACCATGATAACTTCTGAAAGCTTGGATCTCAACCTCTCAAAGTGTTTCAAAGGAAGAAACCAAGTAATCATGACTTTACCAACATCCCAAGTCCAAAAAACACGATCAAACAATCTTTTCTTTGATTTACTTACTCAAAGGAGTACAAATGCCATGACTGTTGCGTTTGCCCTTACATGGCTTCATTCTGGTTTTCAAAAATACGAGGCCAGAGTGACACAACCTTGGATATTTGTTGGAACAAAAACTAGCAGCTCCCTTGAATTGTACAAACACAGTCCTTAATAACAAGTGATGAGTTTCAAAGATTACTGTTAGTCAAAGTGGAGTCCCACAAACCCAAAACCTTGGTAGAATCATCCCAAACTCAGAGGAAGAGGCATATACAACCCTTGGCAGCCATTTGGGAAGAAGAAGATAAGAAAAGAAGGAAGAAAGAGGATCGCAGGAACCCATGTCCAGTCAAACCATGGCTATCGAGCATGGACTCCAAAAGTTACAATTTTGCAGTTTTATGTATTTTTTGCAATATTTTAGTTTCTTTTGTTCAATTTTAGACCAAATATAAGGCTAGATGAAGGGGTTGAAATTAAAATTCATTGAAAACAACCTGCATCCACAAGCCAGATTATGAACCCATGTAAAACTAAAAAGGAGGAATGAATATAAGTTACTCCTATTGTTTGTGTTTTGAATGTCGTAAAATTTACATCTTCCCTCACAATTTTCAACCAACACCATCCAACCCAACCCCCACCCGCCCTTTTCTACTTTAATGAAATTTCTCTTCTACCCAAGGAGCAAAATTGTGGTCGCAACTAGCATAACACCTAGTGACTAGTGTCTACAAAGCTACATAGCGAGGGGTATGTAATGGCTGCATCAATACGCTATGAAGCACGGACACTCCAAAATGGCCCCCATATCAGTGTCGGACACATGTCGGACACGAACACGGCTCGGACACGCCGGGACACGTGTCCGACACGCCCAAAACGTGTCCTAGTTTTTTTTTTAATTTTTTAAATTGCGGACATGGATGGGACACGGGAGGGACACGGCATGGACACGGCGGGCCTAAAATGTAATTAAAATATACTTAAGTTGGCTTAAAATTAGAAAAGAAAAAACGTTGAAGGGGGTAAATGCAATTTTCGATAACTTATAACCCTAATTGCTGCTTTCTCTTCATTTCTGGAATCAAAACGAAAGGGGGAAACGAAAAGGGGAAACGAAAGGGGGAAGCGCTGGAGACGGAGAGAGAGGAGGAAGACGCATGCGTGTGGAATCGCTGCCGACAGTGAAACAAAGAAGAAGAAGAAGAAGACGCCTGCCGCGTGCGGACGCCTGCGCGTGGAAGATTTGAAGTTGAGGAAGACGCATGGAAGATCGAAGCTTGATGAAGATCCGAGCATGGAAGAAGCGTGAGGAAGATCGGTGTCTGCGCGTGGAAGAAGAACAAGAAGGAGGAGGAGAAAGAACAGGTACTGTTTTTTTTTTTTTTCGGTTGCTGCTGTCTTTTTTTTTTTTTCCTCCACTGTTGCTGAGCTATGTTGTGCTGCTATGCTGCTGCTGCTGTGCTGTGCTGCTGCTGCTGTGCTGCTTTCTTTCTTCTTTTTTTTTTTTTTGTTTTCAGAAAGAAGGTGTTGTGCTGCTGTGCTGCTATTTTTTTTTTTTTGTTTTCAGAAAGAAGGTGTTTTCAGAAAGAAGGTGTTGTACTGCTGCTGTGCTGCTTTCTTCTTTCTTTTTTCTTTTTGTTTTCAGAAGAACTGCTGTGCTGCTGCTGCTTTCTTTCTTCCTTTTTTTTTTGTCGAACTGCTATTTTCTTTTTTACTGTTTTCTTCCATCTGTTTTCTTTTTTACTGTTTTCAAACTGCTTGAGGTACTGCTATTTTCTAATCTATTATTTTTTTTCGAACTGCTATTTTCTGATCTAATTTTTTTTTGAAGTACTGCTGCTGTTTTTCTTCAGTACTATTGCTGTTTTTTTTTTATATACTGCTGTTTCTTTTTTTTTTTTTTTTGTTTTTCCATGGGATGCCTATGCTGTTGCTGTTTTCTTTCTTTATTTTTTTTCTTTCAGTGCTGCTATTTTTTTTCCCATGGTACAGATTTGCTGCTATTTTTTTTCCCATGCGACAGATTTGCTGCTGCTGTTGTGCTGCTACTGGTGCCGTTTTCTTTCTCTTTTTTTTTTTTTTTTCCGAATTGCTGCTGCTGTTATGGGACTGCTGTGATGTTGCTGTTTTTTTTTTTAATGGGACTGCTGTGCTATTTTTCCCACGGGACTTTGCTGCTGCTGTTATGCTGCTACTGTTACTGTTTTCTTTCTTTTTTTTTTTCGAATTGCTGCTGCTGTTATGCAACTGCTGTGCTGTTGCTGTTTTTCTTTTTTTTTCTTTTTAATGGGACTGCTGTACTATTTTTGCCACGGGACTTTGCTGCTGCTGTTATGCTGCTACTGTTGCTGTTTTCTTTCTTTCTTTTTTTTTAATTGCTGCTGCTGTCATGGGACTGATGTTCTGTTGTTGTTTATTTTTTAAATTGGACTGCTGTGTTGCTGCTGTTATGGGACTGCTGTGCTGTTGTTGTTTTTTTTAAATGGGACTGTTGTGCTGCTGTTGTTTTTTTTTTAAATGAGACTGCTGTGCTGCGTTTTTTTCCTAGTTTATTTTTCAATGTGATAGGAAATTGATTTGAGAATATGTCATTCTCTTCTACGGGAGCTAGCAGCCCTGTACCGGCGGGGGGCTCAGACCAAGATGAAAATAAGCCCCTCTGGAACTATATAACGAAGTTGGAGAAAATTGGAGGGGGAGGAGGGAATTTTCATTTCCAATGTAAATTTTGCCACAAAGCTTTTAAGGGCTCATATACTAGGGTAAAGGCACATTTGCTAAAAACTAGTGGTCAAGGGATTTAAATATGTTCTAAAGTCACTCCTAAAGATATGGCTGAAATGCAAAAAGCTGTCGAGGAAGCTGAAGCTAGATTGCAAAGCCTTAAACCAAAAAAAGTTCCTTTGCCCCCTCCTAGAGCATCTTTGGGTGGCATGATTGCTAGTCAAGGGCTGACCCTCTTTGAATCAAACAAGCGGTTGAGGAGTGGTAGTGGAAGTGGAAGTGGAAGTGCCATTGAGAAGGCATTTAACATTGGGGCACGGGACCAATTGCATTTTGAAATAGCTAGGATGTTTTATTCTGCGGGCTTGCCCTTTCACTTGGCTAGGAACCCTTATTATGTTAGTTCCTATAACTTTGCTGCCAATAATCAGATTTCGAGTTATTTGCCTCCTGGTTATAATTTGTTGAGAACCACTTTGCTTAAAAGAGAAAGAGCAAACATTGACAGATTATTGCAACCAATTAGAGGCACATGGAAGGAAAAGGGGGTTAGCATTGTTAGTGATGGTTGGAGTGATTCACAAAGAAGGCCATTAATTAATTTTATGGCAGTGACAGAAGGGGGGCCTATGTTTTTAAAAGCAGTTGATTGTTCAGGTGAAGTCAAGGATAAATTTTTCATTGCTAACTTGATGAAGGAAGTCATCTTTCAAGTTGCGCCCCAAAATGTTGTTCAAGTGATTACGGATAATGCCAAAAACTGCCAAGGAGCGGGGCAACTTATTGAAGGGATATTTTCTCATATTTTTTGGACACCATGTGTAGTACACACGTTGAATCTTGCCCTAAAAAACATTTGTGCAGCAAAAAATGTGGAAGCAAATGAAATAACTTATGCAGAGTGCAGTTGGATTACCGATGTTGTTGGGGACGTCATGGTGATAAAGCATTTTATCATGAATCATTCAATGAGATTGTCTATGTTCAATGACTTTGTTAGTTTGAAATTGCTTTCAGTTGCGGAGACACGCTTTGCTTCGATGATTGTGATGCTTAAAAGATTCAAATTGATAAAGGGTGGTCTTCAAGCTATGGTAATTTGTAACAACTGGTCTACTTATAGGGATGATGACGTTGAAAAAGCCAAGTTTGTGAAGGAAAATGTGTTAGATGACATTTGGTGGGATAAGATTGATTACATTCTTGCTTTTACCTTGCCTATTTATGACATGCTTCGTGCTTGTGATACAGATAAGCCTTGTCTTCACTTAGTTTATGATATGTGGGATACAATGATAGAGAAAGTGAAGTTGGCAATATATAGGCATGAAGGGAAGCGGCAAGATGAGACATCAACCTTCTATGATGTGGTGCATCAGATTCTAGTTGACCGTTGGAATAAGAACAACACTCCGCTTCATTGCTTAGCATATTCATTAAACCCAAGGTGACCTCTAAGCTTTAGCATAGTTTTTTTTAGAAAAACTATTAATTAAAAAAATATAAACTAATCATATAATTTTCATTCTTGTATTTAAGGTACTATAGCGATGCATGGCTTCATGAGGATCCAAATCGAGTTCCTCCACATAAAGATTTGGAGGTTTCAAGAGAAAGAACAAAGTGCTTGAAAAGATATTATGTTGATCCAGAAGAGAGACAAAAAGTTCAATTGGAGTATGCAGCTTTCTCAACTAATTCCGGAGGATTTTCAGAGGTTGACTCTATTCATGATAGATCAACCATGGATCCAAAAAGTTGGTGGGTTATTTATGGTGCATTTTCTCCCTCGCTTCAGACCTTAGCTTTGAAGCTGCTTGTGCAACCTTCTTCCTCATCTTGTTCTGAGAGGAATTGGAGTACTTACTCCTTTATTCACTCACTGAAAAGAAACAAAATATTACCAAACCGTGCTGAAGATCTGGTATTCATTCATAGTAATCTTCGTCTTCTATCAAGGAGAACCCCACAGTACATACAAGGACAAACTAAGATGTGGGATATTGCAGGAGATGCATTTGAATCCCTAGAGGACGTTGGAGTATTTGAGGTTGCAAATCTCTCACTTGATGAGCCGGAATTAGAGGCTGTGCTATTTACTGATGATGGGAGTGTTGGTGGGGATGATGATGCCATTGAAGATGTCTCCAATGATGAATCATGAATGAAGCGAGGATTATTATTGTTTTTTTCTTTTATGGAGTGGGTGGAGGGACGTTTTTTTGTTATTTTGATTATGATGTGATTGTGACATGTAATGTTGGTGATGATTGATGTACTAAGGGCCTATGGCCTACTATTACATTATATTATGCATTATGGATTTTATTTTTGATTTTTCTAGTGTTAGTTATGTTGTTTCCTTATTAATTGTGACATTATGCATTTTAATTTGGCTAAAAATATAACTATTCTTTAATTTTATGATTATACATAAAAATATATATATTTATTATTTGCTGTGTCCTAGCCGTGTCCGTATCCTATTTTTTTAGGATTTGCCGTATCGCTGTGTCCGTGTCGTATTGTATCCGTGTCCCGTGTCCGTCTCCGTGCTTCATAGTCAATACGTAGCAACAAAGCGGTGTAAATTTTTTAAGATATAAAAAATTTTCAAATTTTGTGTAGCAACCAATCTCATGTGTTTTTTTTTAAGTAATTTGGAACCATATAGGGGGTAAAGACAATGTTAGAAAAGGCTATTGACGAAAAGAAATAGGAAAAAAAAAAACAATGCTTTAAATAACAATTTCATGGCTCTCGTACATTTTAGATCTTAGTGACACTATTTCCAAAATTGCGTAGTGGCCTCAATTGTTAGTGCCATAGTCAAATTAGCAATGACCTTTGTTGTCAATTTCGTGTTAAATGTCAAAAGTCAAAGTTACAGTCCTAGTTATATATCCATCAAGACCGTCCATCAAGATCGATCAAGGAAGATCAAGTTCAAGTCTTGGAAAGGCACGAAGCTCGTCAATTGGAAGATTCTTAATGAGTGACAAAGGTAATTTGACCCCTTAGATCCAATTAGAAAGACATTAGAAAAACCTAATTTTTCTTGAAAAATATTTTAATTAAAAATATGTTTTTATAGGTACTTTTGGTTTGGATTATGGCTAAGCCTAAAAAAGCCACAGCTCACTCTCCAAAGAGCTTACTTTGGGTTCAAATGCACTACGGCCTATCTTACCACGAAGCCGTAGAAGGATTTACGATTAAGCCGTAGGCCTAGCCGTACAACAGAAATTCTAAATCTTTTTAAAGTAGCTGCTGGACATGAATGTTGGAATACGGCTAAGCTATAGACCTTTTTAAGCCTAGTCGTAGATCTGTCCATTAGAGCAAATCTTTCTATAAGAGAAGCACTTCTTTTCACAAAAGACACACTTTCTTTTGGCAAAATTTTAAGAGCCTTTTCAAGCTTCTAAGCCCCCATTATTAAGTTCTTTTGCTAAGCCCCAACCACCCATCTCCTCTCACATCTAAGATCATTCAAAGGCATTAATCTTATGAGAAAAGAAGACCTTCTTCTAGGGAAGCCCTAAACCCAATCCAGGTAAACCTTAGCTTTCCTAGATTCAGAAATTCTTCCATTGGCTGTGCACTCATCTGAGATCATCTTAACCAAGGAGCATTTGAAGAGGACAAAGCTTCAAGATTTTCTTGAAAGCTAGAAGCACACCGATCAAGACTAAGGTATCTTGTTTTGAGTAAGGTGCTCCTCTTTCAAATTTCATTTATTTGCTGTATATGGTGGAGGACAAACCACCGCATCAAAAATTGTTGCAGTTGGTGGAGTAGATCTGAGATTAAACCAGCAGATCAAAAAACTATGTTGGTGGAAGACAAACCACTGAATTAAAAAAAAAAGAAAGAAAGAAACTATTGCAGGAGGTGTACTTTTGTAGTTAACTCATCCTTAGTGGAACCAAGAGTGATTGCTCTTGAGAGTGGATGTAGGTCTTGGACCAAACCATTATAAAATCTAGTGTTTTTTGTGTGTGGTTTATTGTGCGGATTGGTTCTAATTTATTCAGATCTATCTTACTTATGCCATCTAATCTCGTTGAGTTCACTAGTATCTTGTGTTCATATTCATTTATTTGAAGCAACTGTTTTAGTTTCTATTAGTAATAAATTAATAAATCAAATTGGATTTGATTTAGAAGAAAAGAAAAGAAAATAAATTGTATTAGTCCTATTCACACACCCCCGCCCCCACAACTCTAGGACGTGGTGAGATCTAGTCTTGCACTTTCATCAATTGCTATGGTCAGTAATGTAATTGTTGAGCTACGTAGCGGCTGCTATGTTGATGAGCTATGTTTCCACCAATAAAACAAAACTAATACCCATAAAACAAAACTGACTTAAAATAAACAAAAAAACAAACAGCAACAACAACTATTAGTCTTAAGTCATTAATCAATACTTACAAAAAAAAAAAAAAAAAGCAACTGGTGATTTAGGTCCTTTTACAAAGATCAATCAAACCGTGTGTGTCACTCCAATCGCAACACTGGCTGTACGAATGGAGCAATAATCACAGTTAGATTGCTCACTACTTTTTGATTGAAAAAACAACTATTGATCTAAGTCCTGTCTTTTTACACAGATCAATGAAATGTGGACGCAACTCTGATTGTAGGGACTGTTGTATGAATGGCTCAAGTCATTAAAAAAAAAAAGAGGAATTTTTTCTATACAGTTACCTTTTGGGGTGAATTTTTCCAATGCCCTCACCAAGTTTGAGCTATTTACCTATACGTTCTCCCACGTTTTTCGTACCGACATTACTCATGATTGGTAGAATAAATTACATTTTTGCGATAACGCATAATAACTTTATGTGAAATCGCATATACTTTATGTGATATCGCAAATTGATTTCTTAAAAGGCCAACAAAGGCCTTCCTCTTTATATTTTCATTCCGACAATGTAACTGAAGAAATTTAAAGTAAAAGAACAATATGCAAAATTGCAAGAACTTGTGATTTCGCATAAAGTAATTTGCGATTTCACATAAAGTGACCTTGCGTTTTAACAAAATCTTTGACTACTTTCCTTACAAGAAGCACTTTTCCATACAAGTGGAAAAACGTGTGGCTAAATAGCAAGGATTTGATACGGGCACAGCAAAATTAACCTTTAAGGTTACCGTACGGAAACAAAACCAAAACACAACCCCCCCCCCCCCCCCCCCCCCCCCCCCAAAAAACCCCCAGAAAAAAAGGTGGGGTCCACTTGGGTCAGATAAGCCATCCATATCCAATAGAGTAATATTCACCGTCTGATTCTCGACTCCTTTGATTACAGAAAAAGAGAGGAAAAATAAAAAGAAACACCTACTGATCCAAGTCCCTCGCTTTACACACAGATCAATACCAACGGTGGAAATCACGTTTATTCAAGGGCCCGCGTTTTTTGGATGGCCTGATAAAAAGGTGGGTCTCGCTTGGATCAGATCATTAAGCCATCGTATCAAATGGGGTAATGTTAATCTTTAGAATGCTCAATATTAGATTAAAAAAAGTATCAATCTAGATCCCTTCTTTTACAGAGATCAATCCAACGGTGCAGATCGATCCTACTTGAGATCTGCAGTGTGAATAGCTTGATAAAAAATGGATCAGATCTTTAAGTCATCCATGTCCAATGAAGCAATCAATATTCACCGTCCGATTGTTCAATCCTTTGATTATTAAAAAGGGTACCACTTAGATCCGATCTTACTACTAGTAAAAAGGAAACCAAGATCTCAGCCCAGAACCAATATAATGTCCGATAAGCAAAGATTTCGGCTGTGGTCAATACATTGTCCAAAACCATCTTCTAAAACCCATTTTCAGTTCAGACCACATGATCCATAAACCCCAAAAAACCAAAGAATCAGATCAAAAAGCATAATAAGAAAATGAAGATCAAAACCTTTAAAGGCATTCTTGAGACTTTCAGCATCTTCAGTCGGAGATGGAACTGGGTGAGGAACTGTAATGCTAGCCATCTTCTTCTCTCTTCTTCCTCTTTCTCTCTTTCTTGATGACTACAATGAGAAGAGGAAAGATACCCGTCTATATACTAATGAAAACAAAGCAGGTCGGTTTCATTTCTTGTACTAGGTCCGTTGATATCAACGTAAGTTGATGTTTTCCTCTTTCACTCTTTCTCAATGACTATAATGAGAAGAGGAAAGATGCCTCTTTATATACCAAAAAATACAGCTCTGTTACGTCCGCTGATATCGATGTGACCATATCCAAGTGTTAGATTTCCTCCTAAAACAGAGCAGAACAGTCAGCACGGCGCTTATGATGCTGTCTCACGCGTTCGCATTAATGTGGGGTGGTTGGTTGAAAGACATTTTATCCGGTATTGACCATTTGATACCCAGATGCGGCCCACCTGACGTGACGTATTGATTTCGATGGTACAACAACTAGTCACCACCGTATTTAACGGGAAGAAATTAGTACTGTATGAAGGCATAAATTTTGAGGTCCTTTGTTAAGGATTGTGACCATTTGATGAATGGTTCATTGGTTTTGAATTTGTGATTGATACAATAACTATCCACTGCTGGATTTAATTGGAAGAAATTAGTACTGTATGAAGGCATAAACTTTGAGTCTAGGTCCTTCGTTAAGGATTGTCAACATTTGATTAAGGGTTGATTTTGAGCATAATCATTATGCACCACCAAATCTGGCTCTTAAGATTGATATTGGGCTCACCCCTTATGTCACTTGTGTCTACATTGGATGGGCACTTTGACATCCGTAGAGGATGGATCAGGCCTCCCATTCGGAACCTTCCATTCGAATCTTACGGGCCCAAGCATCAGCCCAATCCAAGTTGAGTTGCACAGGGGCTCAGCTTGGCAGGCCAAGTTTGATTTCTTCCCTCTTTTGGTCAGCCTATTTGGTTTTGAACCCATCCTATATTTTTTAATGTAAATCATCATCAATATCTATGTATGGATGACAAGTCCTGTTGATGGTATCCACTAAAAATCATCCTGTTGATAGTATCCAATAAAAATAATCTCAATATCAAGTTTTTGGCCATCTTGCCGCGGTTGAAGAGTATTAATGATTGACATTCAAATGCATACAAATGCCAATCAACAAAC
This sequence comes from Sextonia rubra, assembly GCA_037013555.1. Classification (NCBI taxonomy): domain Eukaryota; kingdom Viridiplantae; phylum Streptophyta; class Magnoliopsida; order Laurales; family Lauraceae; genus Sextonia; species Sextonia rubra. The sequence goes on from JASUAD010000001.1 coordinate 81,245,839, forward strand.
CATATGTACTTTTGATAGGATTATAATATATATGAAGTTCTAGTACTTTATTTTTTAGGATTTTTATCAAAAGATTCATTTTAAACTCAGATTAAACGGATTTATTAATAAATACAAAAAAATCAATGGGGTTCATTTTTTTTCCTAATTTTCCCTCAAACGATATCATTATCGGTTGCCCTAAGTATCATTAGGCTAATGTGGAAGCCTCACATATCTCTCTTTTTCCCTTCTTTCTTCTTCTCCACTCTCTAGATATGTTATTAATATTCTAATTGTTGTCGTTCCATTTGCCCACCGAAAAACATAAGCTCCAATTGGGGTTCTAGAGAATCATGTTATTGAAGTTATCCACAATCATATATACTTATCACATCTTTCAATCTCATTAATCAGCTGTCATGGGAGAATCCTAAAAAAAAAGATGTAAATCCATTAATCACCTGCTAGATTCACTAATACAGCAGCAAAAAATGGAAAACAAATTCTGCAGTACTCATTCTTAATGCATTTTTTGATAGAGCAACTTATAATGGAAAACTAATTTGCACACTTTAAATCATACCAACAATAAGAAAGCTCGTTTTACAAAAGCCTAACATAGTGAAAATACTTAAAATCCAACCTCAAGACAACCATATTTACAGAGAAGTTGTGAAAATTACTCGCCTCACGGATATTGGGATAAGGAGTCCAATGTTTGTTTTATACACAATGTAGCACCAGACTACGGTAGTACATTAACATATGGTCATCCTATGATTACGTCATGTTGGTTGGTTAAGAACAATGAGTTATCTTAGATTAGGATTGGCTTGTAAATCTTCTTGAATCCTTATCAATTATATTGCACTCATATTGTAAAATAAACACCACACCTACACATGATTTAATCATATTCTTTATAACAATATACATTGATTGAACTCTATCCATTTTTCAATAGTTTACTGTTTATACATCACTTGAAAGGTTTATTGCTCTAGAGATTGCAAAAGTAACTTGTTTACCAATGACAATAATACCCAATGATATCGATTGATACAAATTGAAGGAAAAGAATGAATTGCTATAGTTATTGACTTGTATTGGTCAGTACCACTCAACCTCTACCCTATAAGGCTTGCCGGGGTTGAGTATGGATATAGTTAAATGAATTCTACTACAGTTAGGTTATATGAAGTTGTTGGTGCTCCTCGAGTAGCTAGGTGTGCCTTTGGCTGAGTCACCGGTGACATCCCAAGATGACTGATACTGCTCTCCTCCTGAGGACACTCATGATGCAACTAACGGTTGAGAGAATATAGTGAGCGTGGTTACCAACTAGAATGTTTACATATTTTATTCTTGATTATTATTCAAATGCATAATTGCTTAGAATACAATTCTTGCTCTCATTTAATCTACATGTTTCTTAATTCAATTTGATACAGCATATTATGTTTTATATTTGCTTATTCTTTCTACATGATCATATTTATAGTGTTATTATTAGTGTTACAGGCACAAACACCGATACCCCCATAATGCACCCATAGAGGAGGTCCTTAGGGTCTAGAGGAGTAGACAGTGGAAGACATTTGCTAGTCTTTCCATATATGAAGTGTAACATTCTAGGCCCAAGTATTTATTTTATTTTATTTAAATATAATTTTATTTAATTGTTTGTATTTTAATTAATTAAGGTCGTTATAATTATTTAGATTTCTTTTGGGTTTTCGGCTAACCAGGTAGTGGATTCAGATCGGTGAGTATCCACCGTTCAACCCGACCCAATTCAGACCCACATTGGACCCATTAAACCGAAGAACCCAAACCAGGCCCTTATTTATTAATTAATTTAAACTATATGGTTCTTTTTATAAAAACCAAAACTTATTCCAAACCCTATTTCTTATGAACTCTCAACCACTGCAGCAGCCCCACCCATCTCCCATTCGGTTCTTCTTCTTCTCTCCTTCAAGCTTCAACGATTAGCCATCTTCCAAGCTATCTGTTACTATCTCCATCTTCCATCATCTCTTCTTCTTCTTCTTCTTCTTCGTCTTCTTCATTGGAATTGTGAGCGTGCACGAGAGAGAAAGAGAGAGATCTAGGACCATCATCTTTTTCATCAATCTTCATCAAAAGGCAAGTGGTTGCACTTATCTCCAATGATCTTCACTAGTTCATTGATTATCATGATCTTAGATGTCATTGTCAATGCCCATCTAAATTTCTGAAGGATGATGATAGGTAGATGGTGATCAAATACATTCAGTTATGGTTGATGATGTGTTGGATTGAATGAAAATGGGTTAGATCTACTAATGGATAGAAATCAGGTCAAAAAAAAAAAAAAAAAAAAAACAGAAGATGATCATGTTTGGGGATGAACCTTAGACGTTGTACAAGGCAGAAGACCGCCTGCGCATTATTGTATAGGAGCATAGTGTGCCTGGTAGTCAGGCAGGTCTCCCACCTGCACGTGCAGGCGGGTGAGCCCCTGGCACTGCTGCCAAGTGGGGCCACCACCTGGTGGGACCTCGGGCAGCAGGTATAGGTGGATCCATTACCTTTGTGGATCCCCAGTAGCAAATATATTTGGGTTGATGACTATTTGGATTGCTAGCAGTGGTGTATAGGTGGGCCACTACTTGTGTGGGACCATGGGACGGTAGAGTTAGGGCCAGGTAATTTATTTAAATGTTTATTTAATTATTTATTTATGATTTTCTTTGGATGGTTTACACACCTCGGAAGACCCTTGCGTTGGTCTTGGAACCCAATGAATCAAATTTAATAAGTTAAGTCCATCACATCATCTAAGTAAAGGGGTTATGCGTGCAGATTTCCCCTTACGGCCTTTATGGTTTGCACATGATGGTACAAACCACACGCACTTAGATGAAGTAAGAATTGGGCTATGCATCACCCTGGTTTTCAAAAATTTCCAACCTTACATCATCTCGGTTCGTGTGGAGTTGTCGCATGCATGAATTGTGGTCTCAGTGTTTGGAATGTTTGTGGAGATATTTCTTGATCATTGAGCTTATATTTCTTTACCTCGTTGCATACATATTAGAATTTTATAATGACTTGGACCATGTTGTGGCTTGGACCATGCATTGTTTACTTGGGAGGTATTCGTGTTGTGTTGTAGATTTTTTTATTGGAATAACCTTTCATTAGATGGTACTTGGATACCTATTCTAGCCGGCCCTTCACACTACTGTAGGATGTGTTTGTTGAACAACCATTGAGCCATGTTTATGATCAGTCTCAACACAAGAAGGGTAGGGCTGTGTGAGATTATCATGCGGATCTAGTCATTGGACAACTGCAGTCAGTACACAAATGTATACTGTGGTGTTTTACTAGACTTAGGGCCGAAGACAAGTGTACCACTCGTACACGGTTGATTTCATCGTGATCTTTTGGACAGGATGCTAGGCATTCGAAGATGGATTTGATTCACCATTTTGGACATGATGCGAGACATCCGAAGATGGTATAAATCTCATAGGGGCATCGGCTGATGCGGTGCTTAGCAAATGTGATGTTATTCATTTGATGTAGAGTTGGATTTAGAATCCATTCATTCTATTATACATGGTATTCTTTTATCTATATTGTTCATATATTCTTATGATCTCATCGTCTTATTCTCATATTGATAGTGTATTTTATTATGAGTTATGTGTATTCTACCTATGGCCACTTTTATGGTTGACCTGTTTACTATAAGTTATGTAACAAATATCTTGTTGAATGAAGAAACATGAAGAATGACAAATGGTTTTTCAAGCTCACAAGTTTTGGCAAGTGAAAAAAGAGGTAGATCTTCACATTGCAATCCACATGTTCGAAAAGAGTCCAAGCCTAGATCCAAGTCAAGCAACAAGATTATTTGCCATTATTGCAGCAGAGCCAATCAAATAAAGAGAGGCAATGTTGAACGTTCAAGAGAGATAAGAAAGAAGGAAAGCTCAAGGTTAGTGATGATGAAACCACTGCAAACATAGTGCGTGACAATGACCTACTTGTAGTAAAAGAGAATGAATGTCTCAATGTAATGAACATCTACATGGATTGGATAGTAGATTCCGGAGCCTTTTATCATGATACACCATGTAGAGACTTGTTGTAAGGTCCAAACCCAAACTAATCTTTATTTATATTAATTAATACTTATTCAGACTAATTAGCTTAAAACCCCTTGGGTTTGGGTCATGAATAGGTAATTGGGTCAGATTGGAACTTTACTTAGATAGTTAAGGACCTTCTGTAATTTAGAGTCTCATGGTTTGCATCATTTTGACACTATATTAGTTGCATCATGTGTGTTTCATCTTGTAGATTGTCTTTTGTATTTGGCTCAACTTGATTCGGATTCATTTTGGCCCAATTAAATATGATTTGACTCACACTGTAATTTTCCAAAATAAGTAGACTTGTAAGCAATCCCAACAAACTGATTTAAAAGGGGCTAACTGCCTAATCTCTTCTTACACCTTCCTCTTCTTTTGCTAGAGCTTCTTCTTCTATCACTCTTCTTTTCTCTCCTCTTCAACTTGGAGCTGGAAACAAGATCTTGGAGCCTTACATGTGCTCCTACTAGCTTCCATTCTCTTCCTTTTACATCCTCTTGTGCATAGATGAAAATCGCGATACGGTTACTGTATAGGCCGATCCCAAAAACCGATATGGTATCGGTATTAGTCGCAGTTTGCGGCCCGTCGTAGTCGTCTTGGTGTGAATTTTTTTTTACTTCAAAAAAACTTGAAAAAATATCCAAAAATTTCAGAATATTAAAAATGGTTGGAAAATAATGTTTTTTTGGGAATTTGCTCATTTAGGGTATAAAAGAGTTGAATTTTCTCAAAATGGTGTTGACCAAAATTTAATACCAAATGTGGGTATTTCTCATTTTTTATTAATTTTTTTTCTAAATATAACCTTCTGTGCGATATTGCACAGTGGGCGATATCACACATATCACACCTCCCTTCTGCCTCTCCTAAGTTTTCTCCATTATACTCTGCAAGTTTCTTCATCATTTAAAAAGGTTTTTAGGAAAGATTTTAATTTTGTATTTTCTCAAAAGAGTTTAAAAGTTTCTCCCCAACAACTATTTTGTACCTTTATTTTTTTTCATTCAGTGATAAGTTTACGAAATCATGAATTACATATCTGTAGGATTTTTTTCTTTTCTTGCATAGCTTGCAAGTATTTAATTTCCTAAGTTCACTCTATTCGTATGGCTTAGTCGTATTTTAACCGTGGGTTAAAACGTGCTTAAATTCAACCGCATTTATGGCTCAGTCGTATGCTAGCATACCGCTTAGTCGTATGAAGCCTACGGTTGATCTACGGCTTCGCCATGGGACTTAAGTTATGCCTAAATTCACCCACATTTACGGCTCCACCGGATGCTATTCTAGGAGGTTAGCCATATGAATCTTATAGCTAGGGCAGGGTGAATCAACGGCTTAGTCGTGGGGCCAAGTGTGCTCAAATTCACCTGCATTTACGGCTCAGCTGTAGCACAATCCACGGCTTAGCCCTTTTCGGCTCTTTAGCTGTTGTGCGATATCGCATAGTGGGCGATATTGCACACTGGACAATATCGCACAAAAGGCTAAGCCATAGAACAGCACCTACGGCTCCTCCGTAAATGCGGGTGAATTTATAGACGGCTAAGCCATAAGATATTTTACTAGTCTAAAATGTCGAAAGTAGATGCAGGAGTAACCTTTGCTAGAAGGTTAAAGGGATATCCTCTATCTGACCTAAGTCCTGTCCTGTAACCTAGAAATTAAAACCAAGTCCTTCATTGCAACAATGAATAGCAATAGCTTCACAACGGCATCTACAGTATGTACCGACAAGATGCTTCCCGGCGACGGCGCACACAAGCAATGAATGGGAAGCAGCGGCAACAGTCGAGAACCAGTTTGAATCCGGAATGTTATTCTTCTCTTCCTTTTGCAACTCACATATGTGCTGTCTTTCACTATTGAAAGTTTTTTTTTCTATATAGGTAAAATGATGAAAAGTTAAAAGTAAGGGTTTTAACTCACAAGGGCAAAGCTGGAATAAATAAAGGGGCTACCCTGTACGATATCCATATATGAGATTTTTTTGGGCAACAATGTTTTGAAGAATACCAGGTCTTTTATACCCGGTATGGGCAAATTCCCATGTTTTTTTTCATTAGTAACAAATATAAATCAAATTATCGGTCCCCCTTAGTCATGACATCCTATGCGCTGTTTTGTTTGAAATTGTAATTTTTTTTGTAAGAATCATAATTATGATTTATGAACTATCTATTAGTATGAAATTTTAGAAAATATAATTTATTTGAAATTTGTATAGTGTTGGTAATTGGTATTTTGTATAGTATATACTAAGGTCCTCTACATTTTGAAGATCTATGTATTCTACTACTAGATTTATCAAGTTTGATTCACTAAATCATGTATTTTTATACTAATTAAATAAAAATAACAGTTAGTACTCTTAACATTAAAAAATATCTAAATCTCAACAAAAGTAAAAACTAGTTCAAACTTAAAAGTTAAAAGCCTCCATTTTTAAAACACCAAATAATAGAACCATACAAGAAAAAGAGTGGAATGGAATTATCATATTTATGACTCATTTTTAGCTTTTACCAAAAAAATAATTACAAAAAAATACAAGAAGTGGAATATACCTACCTTTGTAGAGTTATTTTGGTGATTTTTTAGACTAAATCTACAAAAATAAAGATTTTTTTATTTATTTGCAAGTGAAAGGAAGAGTTATAGCAATTGGAGTGTGTTTGAGAAGTAGAAGATAAGTAAAAGGATGAAAAATAGGGAAAAAAATTAGGGTTACATATTTTTTAATTTATTTTATATATATTGCCCATATTTTCAAAATATCGGCCGATATCTCATTGCAGCCGATATTTTGAAATATCAGTTGATATATCGCGATTTTTGACTGTGTAACCCGATACCGTTTCTGTATCATTTATCTGTATGGTACCGGTTGATACCGGTACGTATTGACCGAGATTTTCATCTATGCTCTTGTGCATCTTCTTCCTAGAAACCACCAAACTCATCTTCTTTCTCCTATCTACAACTCTCTAAGGTAAGGAATCATTCTCATTTCATTCATTCGAGTTCAAAAGAGTTAAGGAGACTCAAATGAGCAACATGCATGCATCTTACACTTAATTCACCTATTGCATGTCTTCACATATAATAAGATTTTCTTCTATTGAGGCTTTATCATCAAACTAAAGGAGAGGCTAGTTTTGAGTCAAGCACTGATATAAGGCAAGTATAAGAGTATATATTATTACATGCATATTTAATTTGTTAATTCTTGAAGTAATCTCTTTAAATGCAAGTTTACAGCTCTTTTCCCTTTTGATTAAGTATATATGTGTTAGATTAAGTGAATATGGGTATGATTATGTAATACTGATGAAATGTGGACATTGTAAGACCTATTATGATAATTTGGAACATAATCTCATTGGAACCCAGAAGTGAAGGGTTTTGTACTGAGTTCATGTTTCAGAAATAGTTTTCAGAAATTCCAAAGCTTATGATGAAGCTTACAGCTAAGCCCTAACTATTCTATAGCTCAAAATCCAGAGAGCCAAATTCTGTATTTGAATTATGGCTAACCCACTACCAAGCCATGAAATGAACTACGGCTAAATAATAACCACCCCGTAACCAAGCCATAAGCTATTTTACAGCTAGCTTTCCCTAGAACACCCAAAACTAATTTTTTTCTACAGTTGACCATAGGCTAAGCCATAGATTGTGCTACAGCTTAGCCGTAGCCAAGCTATAGGTTTCATACAACTAAGCCGTAGGCCAGTATACAGCTGAGCTGTAAATGCATGTGAAAATAAGAGAAAACCTCTACCACTCGGCAAAACCGTAACTTGTACTTGGCTAAGTCGTAAGAACACATGCACTTAGGACATTAGGGATTTTCAAGACTTTGTAGGGCTTTAGATATGGGACTTTTATCTTAATTAAATTAGCCAAATAGTGATCAAATGATAAGGAGGAAAAGTGAATAGTTGTCACTCATCCCCTTTGATTTTATGAATGGTCTCTCGATATTACGTTATGGGTGTTGACATAAGAAGAGGTGTCCTTTGCATACACAATGTAACACCAAGATTTTAGTAACACAATGACACTAGACATTTTATGAATACATCGTGTTGAATGCTTTTGGGATCAGGATTATCTAGCATAGGGTTGGCTAGTAAATATCTTTGATACTTACTTAATCTAAATGCATTCATATCATTAAGTAACCTTGCCTTCAACATGATCTAATAATATGCTTATTCTTTCTAGTGAACCTTAAGCCAAAATTAGAGCCGGAACTTCTATTAAGTGTGTGCCTATAAGCTAAAATAGATGTAGCTAAAGTTGAGAGGGTTCGAGCTCTATTAGCTCATTTAAGTATGCATTGTCTAATTATCAGTTATTTGTTCAATTCTAATCTTTTTATGACTGAATGTGATCTCAAGACAGATACTTTCTTTTTTGTATGAAAGATTATGTAAGAATATGAGATGATCACTATGATCAATGATAAGTATGAATGATTATGTATGCATAAGAAACAAAACTATGATTGAAGACAAGTACATATAATATGAATTTGGTACGATCTTGATGCGTTGAGTAGGCACCACTTAGCTTGTACCCTCATTAGGTTCGATAAGACCAATTTGGGTATCCCCTATATCACTACTGCAATAATTTATGAAGGAGTAGTCGGCTCTCCTTGGGAAGCTAAACTAATCCCCTAACTATATTTCTTTCTGTATGTTATACGCTTTCCTCAAAGAGAGTATAACTTTGTGGATACCAACTAATATGTTATGATACTCTGTTCATGATTCATTACTCATACTTATTTCATGCACAATATGCCTAGTTTACGATTTTTGATCTCTTTTAATCAATATGTTTTCTAATTCAATTGATATATTATGATGGTCTTATATATCTCTATATTTGCTTAACCGTCATATTAATAGTGCTACCCTTGGTGTTACAGGTACTAAACTTAATGCCAGTTCGACAAACGACATGCCCTCGAAAGGAACCTCAATGGTACCTCGAGGTGTAGATGAGTAGAACGAAAGCAACGTGTTCTATTAATTGTCCTACGAAGAGCATCAATAGGTTTCTTGTTGGGTTGATAAAATTGGACATGCTTGGATCTATAGTTGAACATGCCATCTCTATCATGTTGCTTTGGGCTTAAGATTTGATGAACATGTTATTTGGATTTTGTATAACTATGTTTAAGTATTTTGTAGTAATGTGTGTATGTGAATGGTTAATTAACAGACTTTAGGTATATTTATAAATGAATGATGCTTTGTTATCGCTTATGATCATTACCAATGTATTTCACAGGCTTCCGCTCTATTGTTTGAAACTTGATATACGTGTCTATAGAACTTCCTCACACGTTTCGGTGGAATCTCTCTTGTAGTAGTTCGTGCATGTCTTCACATGGTACAGATTGTTGTAGGATTATGTGTGTCGCGCCTCAGGATCTATTCTAACCCCAATTCTCGGGTTCGGGGCGTGACACTTGTTCACTTATTATAAGTATAAAAAATTCAGTGTTATGCATAAGGGAAATAGAGGCACACGTGAAATTATTGGCATTCGTGGCATATGTCTTGAAACTAGTTGGAAGTCAAACTCGTGCTGAAGGAAGTGCGACATGTACCAGACTTGCACATGAATCTTATCCATGGGAGTGTTGGATAATGAAGCATACACATCCAATTTTAGCAAATTGGGATGGAAGCTTACAAAACTGTGCACTTGTGGTAGCAAGAGGTAACAAAAGTGGCATGTTATACTACATGAAGGACGTTCATGTAAGGAGAAGCTAAATGCTACATCGTAGAGCTCCTTATGTGATCTATAGCAAAAGACGCTTGGCCACATGAGTAAGAAGGGGATGAAAGTCTTAGAAAAGAAAAACCTCCTTCCAGACATGATAGGTATGCATTTAAATTTATGAGATGATTGTTTGATTAGAAAGCAACATAGAGTTTCTTTTGTAGGAATAGAAACAACAAATGTATAGAAGTTTTGGAAAGAGTGTACTCGGATGTATGCGGTTTTATGAAAACCATTAAACCCAGTGGAGCCTCTTATTTTGTAACTTTCATTGATGATACATCTAGAAAAGTGTGGGCATACACCATGAAAACTAAAGATGAAGTGCTTGACCATTTCAAAAGGTTTTATATTCTCATTGAAAGATAAACGGGAAAGCAATTGAAATGCTTGAAAACAGACAACGGGGGTTAATGCACTTCAAAGACGTTTGAAGAATATTGTATCAAGCATGGAATAAGGCATGAGAAGACCACTCCATGCACTCCTCAACAAAATGCCATTGCCAAACGCATGAACCGAACTATTGTAGAAAGAGTTTGATGTTTGTTGTCCACTTCAAGATTGCCTAAATTGTTTTGGGGTGAAGCTATGAGAATGGCATGTTACTTGATTAATTTGTCTCCATCAAAATCCTTAAATGGAGATGTCCCCGAACAAATTTCGAGAAACAAATATGTCTCATACAAGCACTTGCGGGTATTCGGATGTAAAGCCTTATTGCATGTTCTCAAAGAGTTAAGGTCCAAATTAGATGATAAATCTATGCCATGTATTTTCTTGGGTTATATAGATGAAGAATTTGGTTACAGGTTATGGAATCCCAATGATGGGAAGATTTATAAAAGCTGAGATATAGTCTTTCGAGAAGATGAACCATTGAAGACTTTATTGAGTCTATTTGGTGAAAAGTTGATGGTGAGCCGGTAGAGTGAGTTCAGTCCGTTCCCTGTGAGCATCATACCAATGGTGATGAAACTATTCCTCATGAGCAAGAGAATGAAAATGTTGAAGAAATTGAAGAGCTGGAAGAGCCACATGCTAGTGATCATGTTGATGATAGTGATGACGTTGATTATGGTGGTGATCATGTCCATAATGATGAAAGCCATGGAAATGAGGTAGAGCAACCTCTTAATGATGAGCCGATAACAATTTAGTTGAAAAGAAGCTTAAGGGTGCCTAAAACTTCAACAAGATATCCTAGTTTAGAAAATGTCTTGTTAACTGATAGTGGTAAGCTAGAAAGTTAAGAAGAAGCCCAAGTGAACACTTGTAAAGATGAGTGGAAGTAAGCTATGCAGGAGGAGATAGATGCCTTGCATAAGAATGACACATATGATTTGGAGGAGAGGCCAAAGGGTAAAACACCTTTGAAGACAAAATAGATTTACAGGTTGGAACATGAACAAAATAGGCAACTTCATTATAAGGCAATGTTGGTTATAAAATGCTACAAGTAGAAAAAAAGAATTGACTTTGATGAGTTTTTTTCTCCCGTCATTAAAATGTCATCAATCCGTATGATTTTGGGTCTTGCAACAAGCTTGAACCTAGAGTTAGAACAACTAGATGTCAAGATCGCATTCCTCCATGGTGACTTAAAGGAGAATATCTACATGGAATAATCGGAAGGCTTTAAGGTGAAAGGAAAGGAGCACATGATTTGCAAATTAAGGAAAAGCTTAAACGGGTTGAAGCACGCACCAAAGCAATGGTGTAAGAAGTTCGACTCATTCATGGTATGACATGGCTACCATCAAAGGTAGATCATTGTTTCTACTCTAAGAAGTTTTCTGAAGGTAAATTCATCATTTTATCTCTTCATGTAGATGATATGTTGATTGTTGGGCTAGACATGCACATGATTGACAAGTTAACGTAGGATTTAAACATGTATTTTGCTATGAAAGACTTAGGACCAACCAAGCAAATTTTGGAAATGCAAATCTCCCAAAATAAAAAAGCTAGAAAGCTTTGGTTATTGTAAGAGAAGCATATTGAGAACATATTGGACCAGTTCAACATGAAAAATGCAAAGCCAGTTGAAACACCTTTTGCAAGATATTTCAAGTTGAGTTCTACTCAAAGCCCTTCAAATGAGAAGGAGAAGAAAAAGATGGCGACAACTCCTTATGCATCGGCACATGTGGTTGGTGTTGCGAGCAGATTTCTTGCCAATCCTAGCAGAGAACATTGGGTTGTAGTAAAGTGGATTTTTAGGTATCTCAGAGGCACTTCTAAAGTGTACTTATGCTTTAGAAATGGTAAACTGGAGATTGAAGGTTCACAAATACAGACTAGGGAAGAGCCATAAAGTTAAGAAAGGCCACCTCAGGTTATGTGTTCACATTTGCAGGGGGAGCAGTTTCATAGCATTCTAAGTTGCAAAATTGTGTTGTGCTCTCTATTACCGAATCCAAGTACATTGCAACTGTCAAAGCTAGTAAAGAAATGCTTTGGATGAAGAAAATCATTAAAAATTTGGGCATCAAGCAAAAAGATTTTGTTGACAATTGTGATAGTCAAAGTGCTATTCATCTTGCAAAGAATCCAGCAATTCACTTTCGAACAAAGCACATTAATATACGACATCATTGGATTTGAGATGTGTTAGAGCCAGAGTTATTATGGCTGAAGAAGATTGACACAAAGAGAAATCTATCAAACATGATGATGAAGGCCTTATCAAAGGACAAGTTCTAGTTATGTGGAAGCTTAGTGGGATCCGATGTTCCATGAGCTTTGAGATTGTTGAGCCATTCACTATGTTATATAGATGCCTCCCTCAAAGTCTGGAGGGGGAGATTGTTGGGTCATTTGGGCCCATCCTCATGTAAAGGCCCATGTTGGTTTCTCACTTAACTCCACATGTGTGTCTCACATGTGTGAGTGTAAAGATTTTAAAACCCCATTCTCTTATTCATTTCAAATAATCTTGAAACAAGCAACAAGAAAGGATTGAGGGAGAATAAGAGAGCCATTTTTTCAAGGAGAGTTCCTCTTGTTGAGAGTGAGAAAGAAAGAGTGTTTTCTTTTCTTTTCTAACAACAGAGTGAAAGAGGGGTTTCTTATACATGAGAAGATGTTGCTCAAGTTACTAACTTGAGAAGTAGGAGCTTGTAATCTCCTATTTACAAAGTGGATAGTGGATTTCATCAGAAGTCTCCGTGGTTTTTCCCTCTTATTTTAGAGGGTTTTCCATTTATATTGGGGTGTTCTTTGTTTACTCTTACTCCTCATTTTTCTTCTATTATTACTTGTTGTGGTTGCTTGATTGGGTTGTGCATCCTAGGTGTTTGTTGAAATTCCTAAGGGCCTATTTGTTTGTAAGGTAGAGTAGAGTAGAGTAAAATAAAATATTTGAAATTCAAAATCTCCCCCTTCTTTTTCTTAAAATTCAAATTTCCCTTCTTTTTTTAAAAAAGTAAAAAAGTCATCACTAAATTACAAAAAACTCTCTACTTTTTATACAAAAAATAAAAAGATTCTATATCAAGAAAATAAAATAAAAAGTCATCATAACCCGATCATATATTATTCTTTTTTTATTTTGGATTTACTTTACTCTACTTACTCTACCCCACAAACAAACAGGCCCTAAGTGATTTACATAGAAGGGAAGAGTTCCATAAGCTCCCTAATAGTAAGTTTGTATCACGTTCAGTGGTAGATAGGATTAAATTTGTGACATCATATTTTGAAGTTCTTTGTCTAAAAGGAACAAATATACAAATAGGAGACAAGCAGTTCTAATTTAACATATAGGCTCTAAATAAAATGTTTCATACCTATGCAATGCAGCCATAATCCTAGTAATCTATCAACCCCCTTGTTGACCCGTAAAAAAGTCATAAATATTGCAGGAAAGACATTATAAGCAAATTCTAAGTCAAAGGTTACATAAACCTAGGATTGTGGAATACTGGGTCAAGTACTGTATTCAAATGTTCAAAGTTGATACAATCCACTCAGAAGACTTTAGATGAGCTTAGAATGCAGCAATTCAAGTTTCAGAGATAGTGGACTTCATTTGGTCACTCAACTCACCAAATACTAAGTTTGAGGTTCAATGACTCAAATCCAAGGGTCACTAAACAAATTCAAGCTTTTGGGTTAACAAAGTGGTTGAAAATCTCATGGAAACTCCAAAACATGCTTCGGAATGATATTTCAAAGTTTCAAAGTGTTTGGACTTCATCTTAACTGAAATTAAGCTTCAGTGACTGTCTGCTAACTCCTTTGGGGTCACTGTGGAAATTGAAAATTTCACATGTCGAAACAAGCTAATACTTAGAGGGATGCCTTCAAATATATTCAAAGACTATCCTTCAAAGTTTCAAAGCATTTGGATATCATTGGGACCCAAACTCAGTTCAGATGGTTGTCTACAAAGCTTTATGGGGTCACTATACAAAGTAACACCTCATGAAGGTCAAATTAGCTAAAACTCCTGGAGGAAGCTCAAATTATGCTCAAGGGAGGCTCTGTAAAATTTCAGGTCAAATGGACATCATTTGACGCAAAGTCTACAAACATGTCAACTTTTGGTTGTGACCCTTAAGTCATGAGGTCACTGACTAAAGTCCTACTTCCCGATCTCCAAAATTGATGAAATTTGGGCACAAAGCTTCAGTCATGTTCAAAGAAGATTCTAAAAATTTTCAAGTCAACAGGACTTTGTCTGGTCCTACTTCCACTGTATGACAGCTTAGAAGTTGGTGACCCACTTTCCATGGAGGTCATTGGCCAAAATCCTACTTCTAGGGAGTCAAAGCTAATGAAACTCGAAATAAAGGTGCAAAATATATTCAACGTTGATTCCTCAAAGTTTCAAGTTAATTGAACATCGTTCGGTTAGAAAACAAGTTAACTACTTACAATGTGAGGTGAATAGTGACTTAGAACATGCAACAAATGGGTCGTTGTTCGAAATCTTAGTTCCACAGATCCAAACTGCATGAAATTTAGATGGATACTCCAAGATACCCTTGACATCAGTCTTTCTAAGTTTCAAACCAAACCAAGGTCATTTGGGCATCAAACAGTTGAAACAAGGGCCCATTTTCATGAAAAGTTAACGGGGGAGTTGACCAACTTCAAAAGGTCAAAACGAGTTAAAATTTCTATGAGACATTAAAAATAGTATCAAAAAGTATCCCTCCAAGTTTTGTGAAGATCGGACATCGTTTGGGCCCCAAACAGTCGAAAATGGTTCACATGTGCAAAAAATACAAAACGGGACTTGGGAATGATCGCGGCTGCTGTCACTAAGACCTGTGGACCAATTCCTGTGGTTTTCAGTGGTTCCCTCCACTTCCTTTCAAACCTTAACTTCCCATAACTCCCTATAACTTTCCATAACCACTGCTGAAGTCTATAAAAAAGAAGGTTTAACACTTAGGAAGGGAGAGACAACAGTTCCTTCTCTTTCTCACTTACTTCACTTACTTAATGTGAAAAATGGTCAAAGAAGGAGGAGGAGCATGTAGAAGATGACGTTCAAGTTCTATTAGCGTATAAAGGATGAAATCAATTCCTTTATTTTTCTCACTTGGGAGGGTTTTGGAGTCATTATAGATGTTGTGAAAAGGCCTTTCTCGGCTTCATTCTGTCCCTTGAAAATTATAGGTTTAGAATGATACAACTTTGGCTCCAATTTGCTTACACATAGCACCCTTTTCGGATTTGTATAAAAATAGTCCATAACCAAAAGTGATAATTACCAAAGGTTTTGATCGATTTTATGGTCAAATTCAACCCTCTTGATGGTCACTCAACACTCCAAAGATTGAATAGAATGAGTTTTAGTACCCTGGAAGTGTTACAGAAGCAAAATAGAAAAAAAAAGAAATAAACAGTGGCCATTTTAGCCACTGTCTGCTCCACGGTCACTAGTAGGGGGCCAGTGACGTGGGTCATGGTCACTGCCTGACTGTCTACATGGGTTTAAATGCTCTGACCACGGAGATACAGGTTGTTTATAAATTTTGAAACATTTACAACCCCTCTCTCTCGTCTCAGATGTAATCTAAACTTGAACTTTACAGGATAATACATGAAAAATAGCAAAAAAAAAAATAATGATGAACTGTAGTTATTTCCTATTATTCTTAATGCTTGAAGTGTATGAATGTTGAACTTGAATCCGTTGCATTTTACTTCAATTTTTGAGTGTGATCAGAAGATTGGTGCCGTTTGTGGAAAAAAAAGTTTGTTGAGTGATGCCAAGAGCAAGGCTGAGAACAAACTCTTGGCATCATGCTTGAAACGTGATGTGAAATGCAATGAATTTGAGTCCAACATTCACACACTTCAAGTGTTAAGAAAAATGGAAAATAACTACAATTCATCATTATTTTTCCTTTGTTTACTTGGGTTCAAATGCTCTGATCGTAGGGATACATGTTGCTTACAAATTTTGTAACATTTACAACCCCTTTCTTTAGTCTCAGATGTGATCTAAACTTGAACTTTACAAGAAAATACATGAAAAATTGCAAAAAAAAGTGCAAAAAAGAGAAGACAGTCAGGTAGTGACCGTGACCCACAGTCATTGGCCCCTTGTCAATGACAGTGGCTCGTGGTCACTAGCAAACAGTGGCTGAAATAGCCATTGTTTTGTTTCTATGACACTTTTAGGGTACTGAAAGTCATTTTTTTTAATCTTTGGAGTGTTGAGTGGCTATTAAGAGGGCTGAATTTGACCGTGGAGTTGATTAAAACCTTTGGTAATCATCACTTTTGGTTACGAACTATTTTTTTATAAATCCGAAAAGGGTGCTGTTTGCAAGCAAATTGGAGCCAAAGTTATGTCATTCTTAACTTATGATTTTCAAGGGACAGGATTAAGTTGAGAGAGGCCTTTTCACAACTTTCGGGATGACTCCAAAACCCTCCTAAGTGAGAAAAATAAAGAAATTAATTTCATCCTTTGTATGCTTGATAGCACTTGAACGTCATCTTCTACATGCTCCTCCTTCTTTAACCATTTTTCACCTTAAGTAAGTGAAGTAAGTGAGAAAGAGAAGAAGAAGTATGCTGGGACTACTTAGAGTGCCTTGTGAATGGCTGCGAATCGTGGAACTTATCTTTGGGACTTAGGAACTGTTGTCTCTCCCTTCCCAAGTATTAAATCTTCCTTTTTATAGACTTTAGTAGTGGTTATGGGAAGTTAAAGGGAGTTATAGGAAGTTAAGGTTCGAAAAGAAGTGGAAGGAACCGTTGAAAATAGCAGGAACTGCTCCACAGGCATTAGTGACCGCAGCCGTGATCACTCCCAGGTCCCATTTTGGAGTTTTTGCACATGTGAACCGTTTTTTGTTGTTTGGGGCCCAAACGATGTCCAATCTTTACGAAACTTGGCGGGATGTTTTTTGACACTATTTTGAGTGTGTCATAGAAATTTCAGCTCATTTTGACCTTATGAAGTTGGTCAACTCTCTCATTGACTTTTCATAAAAATAGGCCCTTGTTTCAACTATTTGAGACCTAAATGACTTTGGTTTGTTTTGAAACTTGGAGGGACTAATGTCAGGGGTATCTTGGAGTATCCATCCAAATTTCATGCAGTTTGGATTTGTAGAAGTAAGATTTCAAACAGCGACCCATTTGTTGCATGTTCTTGTTAGGAAGCAACCGCTAAGGTCTCAAAACATTGCGTATAGATTACTTTGAAAATAACTTTAAATGGTGATGATTCAAGAACCATATTTGAGAGATCTCTCTAATTTGAACTCTGTTTTACAGCAACCAAAAAATCTTAAGACCTTCTATTGTGTTCCTATATGCTCGAACTCGCACCAGAGTGTAAGCCTTTTCTGCGAATTCTCCTTGCTCTAAAAAACGAGATTTCTCTTGTGTATTTTTCCTAGAGAGTAATAGCACATATTTATAGGCTACAATAGGGACCTTAAGAAGGAAATACGGGATAAGCTTCTTATGGAAACAGGGAACCCAATTCGACCCAAATTAGATCCTAGATCCATAAATTACAATTCAATCTACTAGAGAATTATAATTGCACTACCGTCCTTATTTTCAAAATAATATTTCAAGCTTCTTGTTATTAAATGCTTATTAATCCCCCCATGTTAAGATTTCAGATATCCATTGATTAAATAATTACTGACACCTATATTTAATCGATGTCTTTATAATTCCTTGAGACCTAACACTTAGCTTATTTGATATGTCGGACACAAAGTCCACCTGCAGGGTTTAACATAATCAAAACTTATAAGCTTTATCAAGGGGTCATCATCAATCCCTATTACAGGATGTAGACTCTGGCAATAAACTAATATGCACTATATACGTAGTGTAGTCATCTAATTTACTGAGATTATTGACCCATAAAAGGTCTTACTCTTTTGTAAATCAAAATGTCAAACACTAAATATATGTGTCTATTATTTACATCAGAATTAAGAGTACAAGCAGTCATAATAACTATTTGGATGTTAATCGTCTTATATAGTCAGTATAAAGACAATAAACTCAAAATCGGCCCTGTTCAATACATACAAAGCGTACTAGCATAACGAGTTGAAACTATACCGTTTACTATAGCTAAGACAAGCCTACTAAAACATTATGCTACAATCATACTGATGGTTTGTCCAACTCTATTTAGGTTGTGAACAACAATAACTTATATTCTATAAAAATCGATAAATAAGTCTTCCGTGCGTTAACTAAACTCTACACACCAACTTGTCTACCTTATGGAATAAAAGATACACTTATGCATAATAAATAATAATGCAATCAGTTGCCCATACAAATGTTCAATAAGATGAAAAAGCAAACTTTACTAATAAGTAAATTAGTCATAGACTAATACATAAAAGTATGTTTTTAATATAAATTTCTAACAGTTTTAAGTCACTATTCACCTCACACTATAGGTAGTTAGCTTGTTTTCTACCTAAACAATGTTCAATTGACTTGAAACATTGGGAAATCAACTTTGAACATATTTTGCATCTCTTTTTTGAATTTCATTAGCTTTGGCTCCCTGGAAATAGAATTTTGGCCAGTGACCTCCATGGCACGGGGGTCACTGACTTCTAAGTTGTCATGTAGTGGAAGTAGGATCGGACGAAGTCCTCTTGACTTGAAATTTGTAGAATCTTTTTTGCACATGACTGAAGCTCTATGCCCAAATTTGATCAATTTTGGATGTCGAGAAGCAGGACTTTGGTCAGTGACCTCATGATTTAGGGGTTGCTGACCCAAAGTTAATATGCTTGTTCACTTTGGGTCAAATAATGTCATTTGCCCTTGATGTGAATTTAATCAATCTATTTAAAATTGCAAGTGCATAGTTGTCTTATTGAGACAGTAGCAAATATAGGTCGATCCCACAGAGAGCACTTTTGGTTTGTCCACCTCAGTTCCTTTCTCAGAAATAATGTGTCCCAGAACTATGCCTTTCTTCACCATGAAATGAAATTTCTCCCAATTCAAAACAAGATTTTTCTTTTTACATCTTTCGAGTACTAGTGATAGATGATGTAAGTATTCCTCAAATGAATTTCAAAGATCGAGAAATTATCCATAAAACTTCTATGAATCTTTCCACCATGTCGGAAAATATGCTGAGCATGCACCTCTGAAAGGTGGCTGGTGCATTGTATAACCCAAAGGGCATACGTTTGTAAGCAAATGTGCCAAATGGATAGGTGAAGGTAGTCTTATCCTGATCCTCGGGGGCAATTGGAATCTGATTATAGCCGGAATAACCATCAAGAAAACAGTAATAAGCATGACCGGCTAGCCTTTCAAGCATTTGATCCATGAATGGGAGTAGAAAGTGATCTTTTCGGGTGACCAAGTTCAACTTCCTATAGTCAATGCATACTCTCCATCCAGTCTGTATTCTAGTAGGTACCAACTCATTGCCCTCATCTTGAACCGCTGTAATTCCTGATTTCTTAGGTACCACTTGTACGGGGCTCACCCATGCATTATAAAAAATGGGGTAGATTACCCTTGGATCTAGTAATTTCAAAACTTCTAACCTAACCACTTCTTTCATTATTGGGTTCAATCTCCTCCGTGGTTCATGAGAGGTTTTTGCATTTTTTTCCAAATGGATTCTATGTTAGACCACAGATGGGTTTATTCTTTTTATGTTTGCTATGGAGCAGCCTAATTTTCCTTGTGTTCACCAAGAATGTTTACAAGTTTTTCCTCTTGGATTGTGTCCAAGTCTGAAGCTATAATTACTGGAATGGTTTTTAATGGACCTAAAAATACATATGTTAAAGTATTTGGCAGCTGCTTGAGTTTTAACTTGGGGGCTGTTACAATAGATGGGACAGGTGGGGGAGCAGATGGGGTCAGAATGTCGTGCTTTGGTTGCCACCTGGTGCAGTTGATGACTGGGGTTGAGTTTAAAAGGGCATTTACTTCTTTAATATGTCCATCCATGTCAAAATCAGTTCCAAAATGTGCCAGACAAGCCTCTAGTGGATCCTTAGAATTTAAATAGGGCAAGTGATTTTCCACCAATTCATGAATATAACTGACTTCAAATACCCCGTCATCCTCATCAAGAGGTTGTTTACTGACATTAAAAATGTTCACTTGAATTGTCATGGTCCTAAATGAAATTTACATCACTCCATTCCTACAATTGATCAAAGCATTGGAAGTAGCTAGGAATGGTCTTCCTACAACAGAAGCCCCAGATGTGTTTGTTGTATCCAAGACAACAAAATTGACTGGAAACAAAAAGTTTCCTACTTTGATTAAAATGTCTTCAATTACCCCCTTGGGGTATCGAATCAATGCATCTGCCAATTGCAAGGTTACCTGAATCTTTTTCAAGTCCCCCAAACCTAATTCTTCGTAAACAGAGTATGGAAGAAGTTCACGCTGGCACCCAAGTCTAGCAAAGCTTGCTCTATGCGATGGTCCCCTATTTGACATGAAATGGTTGGGCACCTTGGGTCCTTATATTTGATCAGGTGTGACAGGAAATGATTGAGCTCGCTTGTTGAGCTAGAAAAACTTTCTTGGACACATTGGTAGTCATTTTAAAGGTGCAAAGGTCCTTCAAAAATTTGGCATAGGCCGGAATCTGTTGGATAGCATCAAGAAGTGGGATGTTGATTCTCACCTGTTTAAATACTTCTAGCATTTTATCCAACTGGGCAGTTGACTTAGCTGGGCCTAGCCTTTGGGGGTATGGTGCCTTAGGGAGATAAGTCCTAGGAGTGGGTTCACTAGGGGATGTTTCAGCATTCTCAATTAGTTTCTCAATTTCCATCTTCGCACTCGATTTTTCCTTAGGTTCTGTGGATAGTTCTACCTTGTTATCAACTTGTGTACCTGACCTAAGAGTGATTATTGATTTGACTTGCTCTAGGCCTTTTCCTTTGTTATCATGAACAACTTGGCCCTTAGGATTGGGTTCAGGTTGACTAGGGAAGGTTCCCTTATCTCTAGCACTCAAGGAATTGGCCAATTGACGCATTTGGAATTCTAGTTTTGCAAGGGATTAAGTGTGGCCATTCAAAAGTTGAGTGCTAGTCTGCTGAAATTGAACAATACTCTGAGTCATGAGTTTCAAGCCCTCTTCTAAAGAATCTATCCTTTGGGTTAGTGGATTAGAGTTGAGGTTGGGTTTTTGGAAGCCAGATAGGGTATTGGCTTGAGATTGAATGGGCTGAGATTGAATGGTCTGTGATGGGCCACCGAGTTAGACCCTTGGTCCAAGAAAAGTTCGGGCTGTCCCTCTAACCTGGATTGTAAGTGTTGGAATACGGGTCATACTGTTGACAATTATCAAAACGAGTGTTTTGATAAAGAGCATTTACTTTCTCAACAGATTCGGCTTGACCCAAAGTTGTTGGGTCAAGCTCTCCACTCACCATCTAATTATAATTCAGTGACTCCAAAGTGCTTGGAGTGGGTTTTTGGTTCATTTCTAAGGCCTCTATTCTATTCATTAATGTAGCCAGCTTGGCCTCTGCCTCAATTTTGGGTTCAAGTTTGAACATTCCCCCCTTTTCTGGAATGGTGGTTTTAGGGGCTCCTTCTTGATAGGGGCCCACTGTAATGTATTTTCAGCAGTTTCTTCTAAAAATGTCCATACTTCTTCTTCTGTTTTCTGTGTAAAATTCCCACCACAAAAAGATTCCACCATTTGTTTAGTTGGGTAATCCATGCCTTCGTATACAATTTGGACTAACCAGATTTTTTCAAATCCATGGTGGGGACACTGGATCAAAAGGTCTTTGAACCATTCTAGATAATTGTAGAGTGTCTCCCCATCCATCAGATAAAATGCATTAATGACCTACTTAATCGAAGTGGTTTTTTGCTTAGAGTAGAATTTTTTTATAAAACTCTTTGACTAGCTCGGCCCACGTAGTGATGGACCCAGCCTGAAGGCATGAAGCCATGCCTCATCTTTCTCTTTTAGGGAAAAAGGAAATAATCTAAGCTTTAGGGTTTCCTTAGTCATTTGATTTATCCTCATGGTCCCATAGATATCTGCAAATTCCCTAACATGTTGGTATGGATTCTTTTGGTCTATCCCACGAAAGACTGGGAGCATCTAAATCATGCCAGATTTGATCTCAAAGGTAGCATTGGTCTAGGGCAACCTGATACAGGACGGTTGAGTTGTCCTAGTGGGGTACATGTAATCCTTCAAAGTCATGGGTGGGTCCCCTTGGTTTACTTCCGCCATTTTTTGTTCAAATTCTTCAAAAATCAAAGAATTTCCTAAAATAAAGAGAGGTAGGTTGGTTTCAATCCTGACTAGCCTTTTTTTTCTTATGTTCCCACATTATACTTCTCTTAGACTGATTTTTCTTTGTTCTCATACACTGGGTTAGAACTAAAAAAAAAATGTTAACCTGATCTATATGCAGGGTCCTAATAGTCCCAATATGATGCACAAGCAGTATGCACAATAATTGAGCACAAGAAGGTTCATAGGGTTATCCTAGATCACTAGACAGCTCCTAACTAGTTGAAGATAACACCTGGGCCTTCAATTCGATCTTATAAAACCTCAGTTGACTAGGTGAGCCACCAGGGAGTGGTGGGGATGAACCCGCTTAAGAACCAGTACCCTGAACAGATAAGCTGTCGCACTCTCTGGAGCAAAGGCCTTTCTAGACATCAACTTCGGTTAAAGAACGCAATTGGTGCAACCGTCAGTAGTCTTCGTCCTATTGAGCTCGAGTCCTATGGTCTCGTTACTACTTGATTTTAATTAAAGCTAGGTGCTAGTAAGAAAAGATTAGACTTAGGTGGGCAAGGATTTGGGAATGAAATCCAGTCCTTATCTTGTTGAGGTAGGTTGCCCTTAACTAAGAGTGTGGGCCCAATTTAATTTGTGTGCTAAGCAAGCAATCATAATTTGCAGAAATTTAAATCACATAAGCCCACTTGCAGATAAAGATTCGTGGGTTAAGGATAGAGGATCTTACAACCAATCTAAGTAATCTTATTTTCTTGCAAGCTTATCTTTAAAGTAAATTTGATTTTCAAATTTTGAATTTTGAGAGCAATCTTGTTTGCTTAAAAGTAAATCCAGCAGTTTCCTGTTCCCACAAGCAACCTATCCAAATCTTCTCAAACAAGCAACCTATCCAAAGAAAATTCAAAAATTAGTAAATCTTATCACTTAAGATAATAAAAAAAATAAAACTCTATCCAACCTAATCTAAAAACTTGGAATCTTATCCTAATCTATAAAAAGAGATAAAAAAATTTTCAAAAGATAGCAAAGTTAATCCAAACTCTATCATAAGCAAATTCAAAGTTAGTAACAAAAATCAAAATTCTATCTAATCTAATCTAATATAGAAAATTAGAAATTCAAACCTATCTACTCAAGTTGGAAAATATGATTAGAATTCAAAATGAAAAGTTATCCAAATTGATCAAATCTTATCTAATCATAATTTTTAGATTTTGAAATTCAAACTTATCTCAACAAATTTGGAAATTCAAATGCAAAATTCAAAAGTTAGTAGATTAATACAAGACACTTTAATCTAATCCTAAAAATCTGAAATTCTATCTAATCTAATCTAGAAATTAAATTTTTTTTCACTAACTGAAATTCGAAATTAAAAGATTTTTTTATTTTTTAATCAAAAATTTCAAAAATTCAATAAAATGAGAAAAAATAAGAAAAATCATAAAAAATTAGAAACTTTTTTCTTTTTTTTAGAAAAACAAACTAAATAAAAACTAATGATGTAAAATACAATTGTATGGATGATGCAAACTAATGCAACCTATGTATGCTCATGAACCTAAATATGACTAAAAAGAAAAATTCAGATTTTAATAAAAAAATTCAAAATTGGCTCCCCGTCAACGGCGCCAAAAACTTGATGTAAATTTAATCAATCTACTTAAAACTGCAAGTACACAGTTGTCTTGTTGAGGCAGTGGCAAATTCTAACACTCTGATCCCCTTTGAGCCGGATTAGTGGCTCATTAGTGTGCTTTTCTGTTGTTTAACCCTTTTGGACTTGGTTTCGGGTCTTGGATAGGTAGTTGAGTAACCTTTGACCGGCGATAGGTAGTTCTAAGCCCTTTTTCGTAATTTTGCTTTTGCTTTGAATGCATCATAAGTGCATCATCTTGGTGTCAGCACGTGTATTTTGTTGAACTCATTATTTTCCATAACTATCTCAGACCCATTCGGAGTCAATTGGAGGAGTTAGACCTTTGTGTGACTTGAATTGTAATTAGCATAAACCCATTGGACCTTGACTTAAACTCCAAAACTATATATTGAGTCATGAGCCCAGGTGTCTTCTCCTTGCTCATTTCATTGATCAGTTGCATGCAACAAACCCCAGGAGAGCCACGTCCATTCTTCTCTTCTCTTCATTTTCTTCTTCAGTCTTGTTGGTGTTGGGATTTTGCATCTCTTTCGATTGGGTTTTCTCTCTCTCATCTCTGTCTGTACTTGAGGTAAGTGAGTTCTCTCCAATTCTTCTTCTCCAATTGGATCTCTCATCTTTCTCTCTCTGCATGCTCATGGATTGTGTTTGGATTTGTTTTGCTTGGGTTGTAGTTGGATTTGAGCTTGGCTTCAGTGACTGACAGAGCTTTGAGGCAAGTATAAGTACAGGATTGTATAACACATATAGGTATTTTGTTTGATTACTTTGATTTCATCTTCTTCCATGTATAGGATGTTTTACAGCCAAATTCTGTGGTGTTGGAACCTATGGAGCTTGTTTTGCTAAGTTTCTGTACCAAATTTCAGTTTTTGTACTCACTTCATTTTCGTGTTCTGTATAGTACGGTTAAGCCGTAACTTTGTACGGCTCAGATTCTAGAGACTTGAATTTTTGTATTTTGTTCTACGGCTAGGCTACGACTGAACCGTAAATTGTTCTACAGCTGAGCTGTAAGCTAGCCGTGACCCAGCCGTGAATTAACACTCTGATCAGTCGAAACTTTCTGATTCCAGTACTCTTATGGTGAAGCTACGGCTAAGCCGTGGATTGGTCTACGGCTAAGCCGTGGACTCCACCGTGGCTCAGCCGTGAAATGTATCAGATCAGAGGTGGAAGATGACAGGATTAGCTGTGTTTTGAAGGGAACCATGGTTAAGTCGTAATGCATGTTACGGCTAGGCCGTAAAATGTATACGGCTAAGCCGTAGGTCACCCATGGCTAAGTCGTAAGATTGGAAATTCCTGCAATTAAACTTAGGTTAATGGTGTGACCTTGTAGGGCTAAAATACAGGTTAACTGCTCATGTAAACCGGCCCAATGGATTCTTTGGATAGCATGAATAGTCTGTTAGGCTGTGACTTATTCATGTGAGCGTTGATTTACTGTTAAGCACCTCCCTATGGGTGTTGGTTTAAGGGACTTCGGTGTACGTGAGGATTACATTGCAACACTTGGATGGCAACGGTGCATCGAATAACTTAAAACTACATCATCATGCACGGTGTAACACTCCGATCCCCTTTGAGCCGGATTAGTGGCTCATTAGTGTGTGTTTTGTTTTGTTTTATTTCTTTCGGATTTGGTTTTGGGCCTTGGATAGGTAGTTGAGTGACCTTTGACCTGAGATAGTTAGTTCTAAGCCCTTTTTTGTAATTTTGCTTTTGCTTTGCTCATATCATCCTTGCATCATCTTGGTGTCAGCACGCGTATTTCTTTGAGCTCGACAATTTCCGTAACTGTGTCAGATCCGTTTGGAGTCAATTGGGGAAGATGGACCTTCGTGTGACTTGAACTGTAATTATTCTAAACTCACCGGACTTTGACCTAAACTTTCAAAACCTATATATTGAGTCATCCTCCAGGTGGCTCTCTCCCTTGCTCATTTCTCTCTTCAACGTGCATGCAAACTCCAGGAGACCCTCTTCACTTCGGTTTCTTCTCTCTCTCTCTCTCTCTCTTTCGATTGGGGTTTTGCTACTCGTAGTGGATTTGGGTTCTCTTCTTCTCTTCTCTCTGTCTGTGGTTGTAGCTTTGGTAAGTGGGTTCTTCCCAATTCTTTCTTCTTCATCTCCAATTGCTTCTCCCATTCTATGATTGCTTTGTCTTCATCTCATGCATGGTGTATCTCTTTGATTTGCTTTGATTTTAGTTGCTTTGGAGCTTGAGTCAGTGGATTTGGTAGAGATTTGAGGCAAGTATAAGTACAGACTTGTATAATGCACATGGGTGCTCTATTTGAATGCTTTGATTTCCATCTTCTTTAGTGCATCTGATGTTTACAGCCAATGTTTGTGAATTTGGAATCTCTGTATCCTGTTTTGAGACTTTTCTGTATCAAATTTCAATTTCTGTACTCAGCCCGAATTCGTCTCTGTATTGTACGGCTAAGCCGTAAATTTCTACGGCTCACGTTCCAGAGACTTGAATTTTGAGTTTTGTTCTACGGCTAGGCTACGGCTAAGCCGTAAATTGTCCTACGGCTGAGCCGTAAGCTAGCCGTGACCCAAACCGTACCCCAGCCGTGAATTACATCTCTGATCAGTCGAAACTTTTCCAACACAGAACTCCTACGGTGTGGCTACGGCTAAGCCGTGGAATGCTACGGCCAAGCCGTGGATTGGCCTACGGCTAAGCCGTATCCTGACTGTAGCTTAGCCGAAAAAGGCATTAGATCAGAGATGGAAGGAGACCAGTTTAGCTGTGTTTGGTGTGGAACCAAGGTTAAGCCTTAGTGCATATTACGACGAGCGCGTAAGATGTCTTCGGCTCAACCATAGGTCCCTCATAGCTAAACCGTTAGGCATGGCAATTCTGAAACATAACTTAGGATAATGGTGAGACTTGTAGGGCTCAAATACAGGTTAACCACTCATGTAAACCGGCCCAATGGATTCTTGGATCGCATGAATAGTCCGTTAGGCTGTGACTCATTCATGTGAGCGTTGAACACTGTTAAGCACCTCCCCATGGGTGTTGGTTTAAGGGACGTCGGTGCACGCAAAGATTACGCAACACTTTGATGGCAACGGTGCATTGACTAACTTAAAACTACATCAACATGCACGAGGATAATGGTGAGACTTGTAGGGCTCAAATACAGGTTAACCACTCATGTAAACCGGCCCAATGGATTCTTGGATCGCATGAATAGTCCGTTAGGCTGTGACTCATTCATGTGAGCGTTGAACACTGTTAAGCACCTCCCCATGGGTGTTGGTTTAAGGGACGTCGGTGCACGCAAAGATTACGCAACACTTTGATGGCAACGGTGCATTGACTAACTTAAAACTACATCAACATGCACGGTTAGTGACAGTGAACAACTAGCTTAGGACTGGCTTGTAATGAACCTTGACTCCGTATTAATCTGAGATGCATTTCATATTGTTTATAGTTTTGCCCTCAGTTCTGTTAATCTATGTTATGCATTCCGTAGTCATTTTGCTTTCGTTCTGTATATCGGTTTTAATCTTCGTTCTGCACTAAGCTTTGATCTATGCTATGCTTCGGCTTTTTATATCTGCTTTGTTGGCTTTGTATATCTCTGATTTTTGGGTATTCCCGGGTGGCTCTGCCCAGAGGTTAATACGTGAGGATAAGATCCGGTCCTTGTCATCGGTGAGTCCAAAGCGGATAATCTCCTTTCTTTAGCTTTGATTTGATTGGTATTAGTCTGGCTCTACTCAGCCTCAGCCCTAGGATACCCGACGGGGTTACCTCTGGCGTAGATCTCTGTATCTCTGTTTTAACTGCAGTGTTGCTTTGTCTTGGGACCCCGGAACCCAGGAACCGAGACCCGTTGTACCTTTGGCCTGGACAGCGGTGTTCTCCTCTGCTCTGCTCTGCTCTGCTCTCTATTGGAGAGAACATGGTTAACGTAGTAGCCACTTAGTCAGTATTTCTATGTTTGATTCCTATATCATGCTTTACGTCTATGCACGATTTGCTTAGCTTACTAAGATGAAATTCTGAAATCATTATTCTGTCATTTATTCAGCTTTGATACTATGAGTGTTTCATCTCTGTTACTTATATTTGCTGGATCGTTGTATTCATTTGTGTTGTCTGTGGTGTTGCAGGCACAGCTACCCTGCCCAGCTCCCCGGCGGTCGAGGAGGCTGCAGGGGCGAGTGTAGAGGCACCCTCCGGTCTGGCAGAGTGGGCCTGATCACTTCTGCCAAGTGCGTGCATGCATACCAGTGGCTTTTATTTTGCATTTTGGTTTTTGAGAGCTTGTATTTGGACTTTGGACTTTGGACTTGTATTCTGTATATTTTGTGTATATTGATTTTGGTGTGTATTCGGTTTTATCTCAGTGTATTTGTCTTTGTCTTTTCCGTTTCGTATTTGCTTTGGCTTCCGCTATCTTATTTTTCCTTTGTTGCTTGCTATGATATGTACAGCTTCCGCGTACGCTTAGTTCGCACGTGTTAGATCCCTTGTGTGCGTGCATCTGGATTGGGTTTGGGTGCACGTGCACGGGAGTACGTGTGTCACCGGTTTAGCTTTTCGCTAACCCCCGAATTCTGGTTCTGGGCTCGGGTCGTGACATACGTATTGTATGGTATCAGAGCATGCTAGTTATAAGCATGTAGGCATCTAAGATCGTGATGAGATGACGATATCAACTATTTGACTCGAGGTCTCATATGTTGATTTGGGGTTTGACTAACTCAGGGCCTTTTATATTGTGTGTTGTGTTTCTTTTCCTTTTTGCAGGATGGCATCAGGATCAGGATCTCGAGATGAGAATCAACAGGGCCATAACGGTGATAGTGGATCAGTACCCCCACACATCAGTAGTGAGGAGCGGATGATGATGATGATGCAGTCTATGCAATCATTACAGGCGCAGATGGCATCCATGGTAGATAGACAGAGTCAGGCTGCCGCAGTAGCATCACCTCGTATAGATCAGCAAGTGATTTTCCAGCCCAAGGAATCAGATCCTAATGCTCTTTTCGACAAGTTCCGTAAGCGAGGGGCGACCGAGTTTCATGGGATAGAAGATGCATTGCAGGCTGAGCAATGGTTGGAGCAGACTGAAGAGCTTTTTGATACGATCGTGTGCAGTAACAAGCAGAAGGTAGTTCTCACAGCCTCTATGCTTCGGAGTGTAGCCAAGACATGGTGGAGGAGTGTTAAGACCTCATTTCAGACTATGCCCAGTGCCACAGTTTGGGAGACCTTCAAGCAGCAATTCCGTCGTAAGTTCATGCCTCTCCATATTCAGCGAGCCAAGGAAGTGGAATTCTTCAACCTTCAGCAGAGACAGATGTCAGTTGCAGATTATGTACACAGGTTTACAGAGTTGTCTCATTTCGCAGAGGACATGGTGAACACAGAGCATAAGAAAGTGACTCGCTTCGTCAACGGCCTGAATCCGAGACATAAGCGCCACGTGGTTGCTTGTATGTGGCCGGCTACCTTGGATGACGCTATTGACAGGGCTTATGATGCAGAGGCCATCTTTGAGGAGGAGCGAACAGAGGCTAAGAGGGCAGCAGGTTTCAGTGGCAGAAGTCAGTTCCAGAAGAAGTTCAAGGGTAAACAGGGCAGTTCGAGCAGTTCTCAGATAGTTTGCGGTCACTGTGGGAAGGATCACCCCACAGACAGATGTTGGAGGAAGAGTGGGGCTTGTTTCGGGTGTGGCTCTACGGACCACAGGCGGGCCCAATGCCCGAAGTTTCAGTCCCCTCCACAGACGAGACAGACAGGACCTACCTCACAGGGCAGATCCCAGCCAGCTCGCCCAGGCCAGAAGCAGAACCGCCAGACAGCCCGAGCCTATGCTGCTACGCATGAGGGCGCGGAGGAGGCCACGGTAGTGGAAGGTAAAATTTTAATTTCCGATGCAGAAGCTTTAGCTTTATTTGACTCAGGGTCTACGCGTTCGTACGTAGCACCCCATTTTGCTGTGCAGCTTCGACAGCGACCTACACCACTTCCCTACTTGTTGTTAGTATCCACTCCGGTTGGTAAGCGGGTGGAGTGCAGTGTGTTTTACCCTCAGTGTGATGTGCGGATAGCTGGTCATCAGCTCCCAGTAGACCTCGTGTTGCTCACGACACTGGATTTTGATGTGATCCTTGGTATGGACTGGCTTGCGAGATATCATGCGTGTATCAATTGCTACAGTAAGGCTATCTACTTTGATTTGGGTAGCGGATTCCGATTTGAGGGCAGCCAGATGAAGTGCCCAAGACGTGTGATCTCTGCTTGTAAGGCAGACAGGATGCTTCGTAGGGGATGTGAAGGATTTCTTGCTTTCATTTCAGAGAAGAAAGATCAGCGACAGCTCAGTGAGATCCTAGTAGTCAGCGAGTTTCCGGATGTCTTTCCGGAGGATGTGCCAGAGTTGCCACCGGTGCGGGAGGTCGAATTTGCTATTGACTTGATGCCCGGTACAGCACCCATCAGTAGAGCTCCATATCGTATGGCACCTGCAGAATTGTTGGAATTGAAGAAACAGTTGCAGGATCTGTTGGACAAAGGGTTCATACGCCCAAGTGTTTCACCTTGGGGAGCTCCTGTATTGTTTGTTAAGAAGAAGGATGGTAGTTTCCGGATGTGCATTGACTACAGGCAATTGAACAAAGTGACCATCAAGAACAAATATCCATTGCCTAGGATTGATGAGTTGTTCGATCAACTTCAGGGTGCAGCTTACTTCTCTAAGATTGACTTGAGGTCAGGATATCACCAGCTCAGGGTGAAGGACGAGGATGTTCCGAAGACAGCTTTCAGGACTCGGTATGGACACTACGAGTTCCTTGTCATGCCGTTTGGTTTGACGAATGCACCCGCAGCTTTCATGGCATTGATGAATAGGGTGTTTACTTCCTTCTTGGACCAGTTTGTTGTGGTCTTCATAGATGACATATTGGTCTATTCGAAGACTGCTGAGGAACATACAGACCATCTGAAGAAAGCTTTGCAGCTGCTCAGAGATCACAAGTTGTATGCGAAGTTGTCTAAGTGTGATTTCTGGCTAGAGCAAGTTGCATTTTTGGGACATGTGATTTCTAGAGATGGATTGATGGTGGATCCGGCTAAGATTGAGGCAGTAGTCCATTGGCCCCGTCCTGGATCAGTGACAGAGATTCGGAGTTTTCTGGGATTAGCGGGATATTACCGCAGGTTTGTGCAGGATTTCTCGAAGATCTCAGCCCCGCTGACTCAGTTGACTCGGAAGAAGGTCCCATATGAGTGGACAGAGAAGTGTGAGCGCAGTTTCCAGATGTTGAAAGAAAAGCTCACTACGGCGCCAGTGTTGACTCTCCCCGATGGTAGTGAGGGATTCGTGATTTATTCCGATGCTTCTCGCGTTGGACTAGGTTGTGTACTGATGCAGAATCAGAGGGTGATTGCATATGGATCCAGACAGCTGAAAGAACATGAGAAGAACTATGCCACACATGACTTGGAGTTAGCAGCTATTGTATTTGCGCTGAAGTTGTGGCGACATTATTTGTACGGTGTGAAGTTCGAGGTCCATTCCGATCATCACAGTCTACAGTACTTGTTTGACCAGCATGACTTGAATATGAGGCAACGGAGATGGTTGGAGTTTATCAAAGACTACGACTTTCCGATCAAGTACCACCCAGGCAAGGGAAATGTAGTTGCAGATGCACTTAGCAGGAGGACAGACAGTCTTCAGGTGTTAGCAGGATTCTATATGCTTGTGCATGATCAGCCCGTAGAGGTTCGGATGGTAGGAGACTCGGTGACATTAGCTACTACCGTCGTATTTCAGCCTGAGGTGATTCAGCAGATCAAGGATCGCCAGTTTGAGGACCCCCTCCTGGTGAAGTTCAGAGATTGGATTGCAGATCGACCGGATTTCAGCCTGGTAGATGGAGTTTTGTACTTCAAGAATAGATTGTGTGTTCCCGCTGTGGACGAGCTGAAAGATAAGTTGATGACCGATGCGCACGATGCCCGATATGCGATGCACCCCGGTAGTACGAAGATGTACAGGAATTTGAAAGATAGATTCTGGTGGAACAACATGAAGCGGGAGATCGCAGGGTTCGTAGCTCGATGTTTGACCTGTCAGAGGGTAAAAGCTGATCATCAGCGACCTCCAGGATCATTGCATCCATTGCACATTCCGCAGTGGAAATGGGAGCACATTACGATGGATTTCGTCTCCGGTTTTCCGCCGACCAGTAGAAAGAACAATGCGATCTGGGTCATAGTGGACAGATTGACCAAGTCAGCGCATTTCCTTCCGTTCAAGAAAGGGATGAGATTCACAGAGATGGCCAGGAAGTTTGTTGATGAGATAGTCAGATTGCATGGTACCCCAGTATCTATTGTGTCTGATCGAGACAGTCGTTTTGTGTCTTCATTTTGGAGAGCATTTCAGGAAGCTATGGGCACGAAGTTGAGTTTTAGTACGGCATACCACCCCCAGACCGATGGACAGTCGGAGCGTACCATTCAGACATTGGAGGATATGCTCAGAGCTAGTGTGCTGAACTTTGAGAAGGAATGGGATACACATCTAGCATTGTGTGAGTTTGCCTACAACAACAGCTTCCATGAGAGCATTGGTATGGCACCATATGAGGCACTATACGGACGCAAGTGCAGGACCCCAGTGTGCTGGGAAGAAGTAGGAACAAGGAGTTTCCATGGTCCGACGATCATAGCTGAGACGACAGAGAAAGTGCAGAAAGTGATAGAGAATCTGAAGATTGCTCGGTCCAGACAGAAGAGCTACGCAGATACTCGGAGGAGACCTTTGGCATTCCAAGTCGGAGATTGGGTGTTCCTTAAAGTTTCTCCGATGAAGGGCACAGTTCGATTTGGTCAGAAGGGCAAGTTAGCTCCGAGATATGTAGGACCGTTTGAAGTCAAGAGCCGAGTTGGAGATTTAGCTTATCGGTTGACGCTTCCAGTTGAGTTCTCCGGTGTGCACGATGTGTTCCATGTGTCGATGCTCCGTAAGTACGTGCCAGATCCGAGCCATGTGATTCACTACGATGATATCCAGATTCAGCCTAATGCGACTTACGTTGAGCGTCCGCTTCGCATCGTTGGGACACGAGAGCAGATTCTCCGTACCAGGACTATCAGATGGGTTAAAGTGTTGTGGGAGCATCACGGTCCAGATGAGGCTACTTGGGAGCTAGAGGAGCAGCTAGCACGCCAGTACCCCCATCTCTTTGCGCAGGTAGGTAGTCATTCCGAGGACGGAATGATTCCTAGTGGGGGAGGATGTAACACTCCGATCCCCTTTGAGCCGGATTAGTGGCTCATTAGTGTGTGTTTTGTTTTGTTTTATTTCTTTCGGATTTGGTTTTGGGCCTTGGATAGGTAGTTGAGTGACCTTTGACCTGAGATAGTTAGTTCTAAGCCCTTTTTTGTAATTTTGCTTTTGCTTTGCTCATATCATCCTTGCATCATCTTGGTGTCAGCACGCGTATTTCTTTGAGCTCGACAATTTCCGTAACTGTGTCAGATCCGTTTGGAGTCAATTGGGGAAGATGGACCTTCGTGTGACTTGAACTGTAATTATTCTAAACTCACCGGACTTTGACCTAAACTTTCAAAACCTATATATTGAGTCATCCTCCAGGTGGCTCTCTCCCTTGCTCATTTCTCTCTTCAACGTGCATGCAAACTCCAGGAGACCCTCTTCACTTCGGTTTCTTCTCTCTCTCTCTCTCTCTCTTTCGATTGGGGTTTTGCTACTCGTAGTGGATTTGGGTTCTCTTCTTCTCTTCTCTCTGTCTGTGGTTGTAGCTTTGGTAAGTGGGTTCTTCCCAATTCTTTCTTCTTCATCTCCAATTGCTTCTCCCATTCTATGATTGCTTTGTCT
Organism: Sextonia rubra; assembly: GCA_037013555.1. Lineage (NCBI taxonomy): Eukaryota > Viridiplantae > Streptophyta > Magnoliopsida > Laurales > Lauraceae > Sextonia > Sextonia rubra. The sequence goes on from JASUAD010000001.1 coordinate 81,280,063, forward strand.
TCATCTCATGCATGGTGTATCTCTTTGATTTGCTTTGATTTTAGTTGCTTTGGAGCTTGAGTCAGTGGATTTGGTAGAGATTTGAGGCAAGTATAAGTACAGACTTGTATAATGCACATGGGTGCTCTATTTGAATGCTTTGATTTCCATCTTCTTTAGTGCATCTGATGTTTACAGCCAATGTTTGTGAATTTGGAATCTCTGTATCCTGTTTTGAGACTTTTCTGTATCAAATTTCAATTTCTGTACTCAGCCCGAATTCGTCTCTGTATTGTACGGCTAAGCCGTAAATTTCTACGGCTCACGTTCCAGAGACTTGAATTTTGAGTTTTGTTCTACGGCTAGGCTACGGCTAAGCCGTAAATTGTCCTACGGCTGAGCCGTAAGCTAGCCGTGACCCAAACCGTACCCCAGCCGTGAATTACATCTCTGATCAGTCGAAACTTTTCCAACACAGAACTCCTACGGTGTGGCTACGGCTAAGCCGTGGAATGCTACGGCCAAGCCGTGGATTGGCCTACGGCTAAGCCGTATCCTGACTGTAGCTTAGCCGAAAAAGGCATTAGATCAGAGATGGAAGGAGACCAGTTTAGCTGTGTTTGGTGTGGAACCAAGGTTAAGCCTTAGTGCATATTACGACGAGCGCGTAAGATGTCTTCGGCTCAACCATAGGTCCCTCATAGCTAAACCGTTAGGCATGGCAATTCTGAAACATAACTTAGGATAATGGTGAGACTTGTAGGGCTCAAATACAGGTTAACCACTCATGTAAACCGGCCCAATGGATTCTTGGATCGCATGAATAGTCCGTTAGGCTGTGACTCATTCATGTGAGCGTTGAACACTGTTAAGCACCTCCCCATGGGTGTTGGTTTAAGGGACGTCGGTGCACGCAAAGATTACGCAACACTTTGATGGCAACGGTGCATTGACTAACTTAAAACTACATCAACATGCACGGTTAGTGACAGTGAACAACTAGCTTAGGACTGGCTTGTAATGAACCTTGACTCCGTATTAATCTGAGATGCATTTCATATTGTTTATAGTTTTGCCCTCAGTTCTGTTAATCTATGTTATGCATTCCGTAGTCATTTTGCTTTCGTTCTGTATATCGGTTTTAATCTTCGTTCTGCACTAAGCTTTGATCTATGCTATGCTTCGGCTTTTTATATCTGCTTTGTTGGCTTTGTATATCTCTGATTTTTGGGTATTCCCGGGTGGCTCTGCCCAGAGGTTAATACGTGAGGATAAGATCCGGTCCTTGTCATCGGTGAGTCCAAAGCGGATAATCTCCTTTCTTTAGCTTTGATTTGATTGGTATTAGTCTGGCTCTACTCAGCCTCAGCCCTAGGATACCCGACGGGGTTACCTCTGGCGTAGATCTCTGTATCTCTGTTTTAACTGCAGTGTTGCTTTGTCTTGGGACCCCGGAACCCAGGAACCGAGACCCGTTGTACCTTTGGCCTGGACAGCGGTGTTCTCCTCTGCTCTGCTCTGCTCTGCTCTCTATTGGAGAGAACATGGTTAACGTAGTAGCCACTTAGTCAGTATTTCTATGTTTGATTCCTATATCATGCTTTACGTCTATGCACGATTTGCTTAGCTTACTAAGATGAAATTCTGAAATCATTATTCTGTCATTTATTCAGCTTTGATACTATGAGTGTTTCATCTCTGTTACTTATATTTGCTGGATCGTTGTATTCATTTGTGTTGTCTGTGGTGTTGCAGGCACAGCTACCCTGCCCAGCTCCCCGGCGGTCGAGGAGGCTGCAGGGGCGAGTGTAGAGGCACCCTCCGGTCTGGCAGAGTGGGCCTGATCACTTCTGCCAAGTGCGTGCATGCATACCAGTGGCTTTTATTTTGCATTTTGGTTTTTGAGAGCTTGTATTTGGACTTTGGACTTTGGACTTGTATTCTGTATATTTTGTGTATATTGATTTTGGTGTGTATTCGGTTTTATCTCAGTGTATTTGTCTTTGTCTTTTCCGTTTCGTATTTGCTTTGGCTTCCGCTATCTTATTTTTCCTTTGTTGCTTGCTATGATATGTACAGCTTCCGCGTACGCTTAGTTCGCACGTGTTAGATCCCTTGTGTGCGTGCATCTGGATTGGGTTTGGGTGCACGTGCACGGGAGTACGTGTGTCACCGGTTTAGCTTTTCGCTAACCCCCGAATTCTGGTTCTGGGCTCGGGTCGTGACACACGGTTAGTGACAGTGGACAACTAGATTAGTGTTGGCTTGTAATTAACCTTGATTCCGTATTAATCTGAGATGCATTGCATATTACTTACAGTTTTGCCCTTTGTTCTGCTAATCTATGTTTATGCATTACGAGGTCACTTTGCTTTCGTCTTGTATATCTGTTTTATTCTTCGATCTGCACTATGCTTTGATCTATGCTGTGCTTTGACTTAATTTATGCTATGCTCTGTATATCTCTGGCTTTGTATATCTCTGATTCACTGGGTATTCCCAAGTGGCTCTGCCCAGAGATTAATACGTGAGGATAAAATCCGGTCCTTGTCATCGGTGAGTTCAAAGCGGATAATCTCCCTTCTGTTGTATTTGATTTGATTGGTATTACTCTGGCTCTACTCAGCCTCAGCCTTAGGATACCCGACGGGGTTACCTCTGGCTTGGATCTCTGTATCTCTGTATCACTGCAGTGTCGCTTTGTCTTGGAACACCGTAACCCAGGAAACCGAGACCCACTTGTACCCTTGGCCAGGTCAATGGTGTTCTCATATGTCTGCTCTGCTCTGCTCTGCTCTCTATAGGAGAGAATATGGTTAACGTAGTAGCCACCTAGTTCAGTATTTCTATGGTTTGATTCACATATCATACTTTACTTCTATGCACGATTTGCTTAGCATACTAATATGAAACTCAGTAATTAATATTATGTCATTATTCAATTTGATATTATGAGTGTTTCGTCCCTGTTACTTATATTTGCTGGATCGTTGTATTCATTGGTGTTGTCTATGGTGTTGCAGGCACAGATCCCTTGCCCAGCTCCCGGTGGTCGAGGAGGCTACAGGGCAGAGCTTAGAGACACCCTCCGGTTTGGCAGAGTGGGCTTGATCACTTCTGCTGAGTGCATACATGCATATCTTCAGTGGCTACCTGTTTTGGGTTTTGATTGGAGATTTTGTATTTGGCACTTGAGACTTTGATACTTTGTAGCATTTTGTATATCGCAATTTTTGTGTGTACTCAGTCTTGTATTTGGGTTCATAGTTTTGTATCTATCTTTGTCTTTTCCGTTCCGCATTTTTCGGCTTCCGCTATTTCTTTGTTGCTTGCTATGATATCTACAGCTTCCGCGTTCGCTTGTTTCGCATGTGTTAGATCCCTTGTGTGTGTGCATCTGGACTGGGTTTGGATGCACGTGCACGGGAGTACGTGTGTCACTAGTTTGGCTTTTCGCTAACCCCGATTTCTGGGCTCGGGTTGTGACACAAATACAGGTCGATCCCATAGAAAGCACTTTTGAACTTTTTAATTAAAAATCTGATTTTTTTTCAAGAGGAAAACAATAATAAAAGAAAAGTGTGATATGCAAATTAAAGACTAAATAAATTAATAACAATGATAAGAAACAAATCAGAGTAGCCAGAATCCACTAAGTTATTTAAAAATCCAATTTATGTAATTAATTTACCCTTTTTTTGTCTCAATTATTACTCAGATAAGAAACAAATCAATGTTTCTGATCCGAATGATTTGACTATTACAAAAACCAACTTTAATTAAGAAAAACAAAATCAATACCCAAGATCTCTTTTACCTCATAAAAGAATGAATATCTTAAGCATCACCTATTAAACTAAGCATAAACTATTAACGATAACCAAAGATCTAAACAAAATCTATCAAAGTAAGTATAAATGATCAAAATTTATTTATCAAGGTTTGCCTTTGGCATGAAGATAGATCTATTATTATCTTTTAAAAGCACATTAACAAGAGATAATCAGAAAAGAGTAAAATAATAAATATAAACTAGAACATTAAAATACTTAACTTCATCTTTCTCTCTAATTAGAAACTTAGCCCACCACTGTAAAAAACCTCAAAAATAACTTCATTGATTTCTTCTTATTATAAATGGTCTCTCAGAATTCTCTCTTCTAGATCCTAGTTTTTGGAACAAGGCTCCAGAATACCTTTAAAATAAAAATAGAAATTAATGGAGGGGAGAGGTGGAGAAGAGAGGGAGACAGAGATCTAGGATTTCTAGATCTGGCTGGGAATGAGGAAGAGCCTCCCATGGCCTCCTTTTATAGCTTTCTAGCTCTTCAAGTTCATTGAATTTGAACCTTTTTTTGGTGGATTAAGAGATAAGATCAGTTGCATGTTGACTGGGTTTATCTCCTTAGATGAGAGAGATTTTAGAGATAAGATGAAGTGGAAGCTTTGATATTCTTATTTGATCCTTATATGGGGTCCATAGAGAAATGTGTAACAGTTATACTTCAATGGTGTAGATACAATTGCAATCCTGCCTAAAAATGTATATCAAAATTCCTAGGCCCATAACTTTCTCATTTTAGCTCTGATTTGTCAATCTTTGGCTCCAAGGACATCTATTCTAAAAGAGCTTTCCAATGGTGGGTAATTTTTGCCGATCTAACGTCTAGATTGAGAGTTATGGTCATTTTAAAATAGGCTATTTTGAGAGAAACGAGATTGAATTTGAATTTGAATTTGCATTGCATTGATCTATCTCTCAAGTGGTTGTGATTTGTTAGCTAATTCAGAAGAATATTTCTTAGCACAATAGGATGAGATAAGATCTTGTGGAAGCCTTATATGATCTTTGGGTGGGATCCACAGGCAAATGAACTCTAAGTGTGTGGATCTTTAAACAATGGGATCCAAATCATCCCAGGGTTCTGTGGTCCTACAAATTTCATTTTCTGCACATTCTAATTAAACTCATCAAATACTAAAGAGCTCACATTGAAGCGAGACCCGTCCGGACATAGTTCTATTCCAACTGGGGTTCTTCGGAGAAAAATTACATTCTTAATTAATGCAAAAAATATGCAAAAATTGTACAAATTCTAATTTCTAGGTGAAAATGCATGAAATGATGAAATTGAATGAATAATGATGTTTTGAACCTAATTAAGTTCCTAATCCAATCTAACATGATGCCTAAATCATGTAAATTCATGGATGTAACAACCCTAAAATTTTGCAGAGCCTCCTGTAACACTCCGACCCAGCTTGACCCCGTTTAGCGGTTAGTTAATCTTGTTTTCGATGTTAATTGTGTTTTGTTTGTGTTTTGTTTTCGTTACGGGTCATGGATAGGTAGATGGGTTGAGTTTGACCTGGACTAAGTAGACCAAGCCCTTTTTCGTAATTTTAGCTTTTCTTAGACATGGTCATTTTTGCATCATCTTGATGTCAACACGTGTCTTTCGTTGAGCCCGTTAACTTTCGTAACTACGTCATTTGCAACCGAGGTCATGTGATTCGATTGGACCTTGATTTGACTCAAACTGAAATTTCACTCTTAACTTGGACTTTCTTGCAATTTGGACAACCCACTAACTTATATAAGCTCACCCAATCGATCTATTCAAGTTCCTTCTCTCATTTTCTCTCATTCCTGCACTGCACGTGGAGTCCCTCCTTTCTTCACTTGAATTCTCTTCACTTGAATTCCTCTTCTCCATCGATCAAGAGGAGGGTGGGTCTTGCATGTGAGGTGAGTAGGAAACTTTCCATTCTCTCATCTCTTCCCTCTAGTTCTTCTCCTTCTTGTTCTTATTGATGGGTTTATGTTGTGGATTTCCCTCCAATCCTCATGCATGCATGTTGTTTTGATTTGGTTTAGGTTGTGTTTGGGCTTGAGAACTACAATTGTGCAAGTGATCTCCAATTGAGGCAAGTATAACCATAACATTGAGAACCCATGTTGGTATGTTTTGATTTTGGCTAGCTCACATTAATGTGTATGGAAAACATGTGTTTACAGCCCATTGATACTCATTTGATTACTACTTGGTCTATCTTCCTTGATGAATTGCAATTTGGATGCTTCCCAGACATTCTGTACAGGTTTCAGGAAATTGAATTCGTGCAGGTACGGCTAAGCCGTATAGCACCTACGGCTCACAGTCCAGAGAGGAGAAAAACCCAGTTTTCCTCTACGGCTAGGGTACGGCTAAGCCGTGGAATGCCCTACGGCTAAGCCGAAGCTCAGCCGTGGCCCAGCCGTAGAACAATACAGGGTGCCTTTCTGGAATAACTGAGAGTCAGCAACTGACAGACCTTCTACGGCCCAGCCACGGCTAAGCCGTAGACCACACACGGCTAAGCCGTAGCACACACACGGCTAAGCCGTAACCACACATGAAGAATAAGGCTAGGTGTAAAGATAAGACCTATATGACCTTCATGATAGAATGTAGAGCACCTAGACTTGCCCAACGGAATGTGACACTACGCGTGAATGATCTCGAGGGCTGCGAATCATTCATGTTCGTTATCCGGATGTTAAGCACCTCCCCATGGGTGTTGGTTTAAGGGACTTCGTGCACCGCCCGATTCAAGGCAACACTAGACAACGGTGCATCGAATAACTTAAAACTACATCATCATGCACGGTTAGAAACACCGGATAACTAGATTAGAATTGGTTTGTAAAGCAAGATGATTCGATTTTACATGATTTGTTGCATAACATATTGCATTCGATCATTGATCTCAACACTCTACATGATTACGTATGTTTCGTTATTTTCACATTTTGGTTTATTTACCCTGAGTATGCATGTATGATATGTTCACTCACAGATCTGCACGTATGATATGTTGTCACGATCTACTCAGGATTTTCATGATTGACTCCGTATAGTCAGGCACTACTTAGCCTCAGCCTTAGGATCCCGACGGGGTGAATTCGGTATAGTTTATATGGCCTGCTGCAGTATGGATTTTGTCTTGGGGAACCGGACCCCAGGAAACCGAGACCCATTGTACCCTGGCCCGGACAATGGTGTTCTTTGCATGTTACAAGATCCCTCTTTTGGGAGCATATGGTAATGTAGTAGCCACTAGTCATGTACACAGCATGTTATCCTTGATTCACGCAGCATATTTCTTTCTTGCATGATAGCCTAGTATACGAAAATGCCTTCTTTAATAACATGATGTTCTTTATTCTATTAGACACAGCGTGTGTTAACTTGCTATGGTTTATACTTTGCTGAATCTTCGTATTCACAGTTGTTTTTGGTGTTGCAGGCCCAGATCCCCCTGCCGAACCCTCGCCGGTCGGCCAGGCTCCAGATGAGACCCCCGGGGCCCCATCAGGCCTAGAGGAGTGGATGTGATCACTCCACGGGAGAGCGTACATGGCATGCATCATTTTGGAGTCTTGTGTTGTGTGGATTTGCAGACTTGTATTTGACTTGACTTGTTATCATTGTATATATCTTTTGTTCATTTTGTAAAACTTTCATATGTAATTATGTCAGTCCTTTCTTGTATTATCCTCTTCTTGCTTTGTTAGTTTTGTGTTTCTGATATTTACAGCTTCCGCGTACTTGCTTGGCACGTGTGAATGTTCCCTTGTGCGTGTGCATTTAGACTCGGTCTACGTGTGCATGCACGGGAGTACGTGTGTCATTAGGTTTGGCTTTTGCTAACCCCCGAACCCTGGGCTCGGGTTGTGACATACGTATTGTATGGTATCAGAGCATTCCTTGCTCATTCCTTGTTCTAGATGATAAGCATGTAAGCATGTAGGATCGTGGTGAGGATACGATTATTTCTTTGTGCTCTTTCTAGACTTTGGGGTTTGTTGGGCGCTCTTGTTTTGTGTTTGTGTATGACTCTTTCCATTTTACAGGATGGCATCAGGTTCGGGTTCTCAACAGAACGCCGGAAATAACGAGAGCGGATCTGCCCCGTCACCGCAGACACCGAATACAGATGAACGCATCCTTATGCTATTCCAGTCCCTTCAGGCACAATCGCAATCGATGCAGAACTTGCAAGCCCAAGTTACCACTATGTTAGACCGACAAAGCCAAGCCCCAGTTCAGTCACATGTGGACCAGCAGGTGATCTTGCAGCCTCGAGAGAGTGACCCGAATGCCCTCTACGGGAAATTTCGCAAGCGAGGAGCTGCTGAGTTCTATGGGACCGAAGAGCCATTGAAGGCGGAACAGTGGTTAGAACAGACGGAGGATGTCTTTGAGACCGTGGTGTGCACGAACCGACAGAAGGTCGGGCTAGCAACTTCCATGCTGAGAGACGTTGCAAAGACTTGGTGGAAAAGCGTGAAAGACTCATACAGAGACATTCCTAGTGCAACGGTGTGGGAGATGTTCAAGCAGCAGTTCAGGAGGAAGTTTATCCCGGCTCATGTGTTTCGAGCCAAGGAGGTTGAGTTTCTAGCTCTCCGTCAGCAGCAGATGACAGTAGCAGAGTACGTGAACAAGTTTATGCAGTTGTCGCATTTTGCTCCGGACATGATCAGTACTGAAGAGAGGAAGGTGAACAGGTTTGTGGAAGGTTTGCATCCCCGGTACATGCACCACGTGACAGCGTTTCAGCGTCCGGCTACGTTTGATGATGCAGTGGACAGGGCCTATTCTGCCGAGGCCATCCACCAAGCTGCTAGAGCCATTGAGCCCAAGCGACAGCAGCCTTTCAGTGCACGAGGACAAGTACAGAAGAAGACCAAAGGCCAGCAGAGTGCTTCTAGTTCTACGGGAGTGACTTGTGGATATTGTGGTAGGAACCACACGACTGAAGCTTGTTGGAGGAAGGCCGGTGCTTGTTTCATTTGTGGTTCAAGGGAGCACATGATCGCCAATTGTCCTCGACATCGAGCCTCCGGTGCAGCTCCATCTGGCCCTACTTCCGGTGCAGTTCCTAGCAGACCCAGTGCACTTACAGCTCCGAGCAAGCCACAGTCAGCTCGTCCAGGTTCGAGACAGCCTCGCCAGACAGCCCGTGCTTACGCTGCTACCCACGAGAGTGCCGAGGATCCACAGGTGGTTGAAGGTACTGTTTTGATTTCGCGCGTCGAGGCCTTAGCTTTGTTCGATTCGGGGTCTACACGATCTTATGTAGCACCTCATTTTGCCGAGCGGTTACCTCAGCCGTCTAAGCCGTTGCCATATGTGTTGGTTGTATTCACCCCAGTTGGCAAGCGAGTGGAGTGTAGTATATACTACCCCCATTGCGACGTGCAGATTGCAGGTCATCAGTTACCTGTTGATTTGATCCTGTTGTCGATGCTGGACTTCGACGTGATCCTTGGTATGGATTGGCTCGCTCGATATCGTGCCTGTGTTAACTGTTACAACAGGACGATCTTCTTCGATTTAGGCAAGGGCTTCCGTTTCGAGGGCAGTCAGCAGAGATGCCCCAGACGTGTGATTTCGGCGTGTAAGGCAGATCGCTTGATCCGCCGAGGGTGCGAAGGCTTCATTGCCTTTATCTCATCGAAGAAGGAGCCGAAGCAGCTAGGTGAGATCCAGGTGGTCTGTGACTTCCCCGATGTCTTTCCAGACGATGTGCCAGACTTACCCCCGGTTCGAGATGTGGAGTTCGCCATTGAGCTTGTTCCCGGCACGGCACCGATCAGCAAGGCTCCGTATCGCATGGCCCCAGCAGAGTTGTCAGAATTGAAGAAACAATTGCAGGAGCTTTTGGATAAGGGTTTCATTCGCCCGAGCGTTTCACCTTGGGGAGCACCAGTCTTGTTTGTCAAGAAGAAGGATGGTACTTTTCGGATGTGCATAGACTACCGCCAGCTGAACAAAGTGACGATCAAGAACAAGTACCCCTTACCCAGGATCGATGAATTGTTTGACCAACTTCAGGGCGCAGCTTATTTCTCGAAGATTGATTTGAGGTCTGGATATCACCAGTTGAGGGTCAAAGAAGATGATATTCCTAAGACTGCCTTCAGGACTCGTTATGGTCATTATGAGTTCCTCGTGATGCCTTTTGGACTAACCAACGCACCTGCAGCTTTTATGGCACTGATGAATCAGATCTTTGCTCCTTTCTTGGACCAATTCGTAGTTGTGTTTATTGATGATATACTGATATATTCTAAGTCAACAGAGGAGCATAGGGAGCATTTGAGAAAAGCCTTGTCGTTGTTGAGAGAACATCGATTGTTTGCTAAATTGTCGAAGTGTGATTTTTGGCTTGAGCAGGTGGCATTTTTAGGTCATATCATTTCACGAGAGGGATTGGCAGTTGATCCATCTAAAGTAGAGGCAGTGGTGAATTGGCCTAGCCCCAAGACAGTGACAGAGGTTCGCAGTTTCCTTGGTCTAGCAGGTTACTATCGTCGATTTGTCCAGGACTTTGCTAAGATCTCTTCTCCTTTGACGAAGTTGACCAGGAAGAACGTACCATTTGTTTGGATTGAGGAGTGTGAAGCCAGTTTCCAGATTTTGAAAGAGAAGTTGACTACAGTCCCAGTGTTAGCCTTGCCAGATGGTAGTGAAGGATTCGTGGTTTATTCAGACGCTTCTCGAGTTGGCCTAGGTTGTGTGTTGATGCAGCATGGGAAGGTGATTGCTTATGGATCGAGACAGTTGCGAGAACATGAGAAGAATTACGCCACCTATGATTTGGAATTGGCAGCCATCGTGTTTGCGTTGAAGCTGTGGAGACATTATCTATATGGTGTGCAGTTTGAGGTTCGTTCTGACCACCACAGTTTACAGTATTTATTCACACAGCAGGAGCTGAACATGAGACAGCGGAGATGGCTTGAGCTTATTAAGGATTATGATTTTCCGATCAAATATCAGCCAGGCAAGGGGAATGTGGTGGCAGATGCGCTCAGCAGGAAAGCAGAGTCAGTGCAGCTTTTGAGCAGTTTCCTCTTAGAGTTCCATGGTCTCCCTGTTGAAGTTAAACTAGTGGATGAGTGCGTGACTTTGGCTAGTACGCTAGTGTTTCAGCCTGAGATGATTCAGCAGATTAAAGACAGGCAGTTTGAAGATCTAACTTTGAAGCGCATTCGAGACCACATTGGAGACAGACCCGATTTCAGACTCGAGGATGGTGTACTTTATTTTCGGAGTAGGTTGTGCGTGCCAGCAGTTGATGAGTTCAAGGAGAAGCTGATGAACGAAGCGCATTACGCTCGATACTCGATGCATCCAGGCAGCACGAAGATGTTTCGGAATCTCAAAGATCGCTTCTGGTGGAACAACATGAAGAGAGAAGTAGCAGGATTTGTTGCTCGCTGTTTGACGTGCCAGAAGGTGAAGGCCGATCATCAGAGACCGCCAGGCTCGTTGCATCCTTTGCATATACCGCAGTGGAAGTGGGAACACATCACCATGGACTTCGTTTCCGGGTTACCGCCGACGAGCAGGAAGAACAACGCCATTTGGGTGATTGTAGATCGCTTGACGAAGACAGCCCATTTCATTCCTTTTCGGAAGGGTATGACTTTTTCCGAGATGGCTAGGAAGTTCGTGGATGAGATCGTCAGGCTCCATGGTACCCCCGTGTCGATTGTATCTGATCGTGACAGCCGTTTTGTTTCCTCTTTCTGGAGAGCATTCCAAGAGGCTTTGGGTACGAAGTTGAGTTTCAGCACGGCATACCACCCACAGACAGATGGGCAATCAGAGCGGACGATTCAGACTTTGGAGGATATGTTGCGAGCCAGTGTGTTGAGCTACGAGAAAGAATGGGATCTTCATCTATCGTTGTGCGAGTTCGCCTACAACAACAGTTTCCACGAGAGCATTGGGATGGCACCATATGAAGCATTGTACGGGAAGAAGTGTAAAAGTCCGGTTTGTTGGGAAGAAGTTGGAACCCGCAGTTTTCACGGACCGACGATCATTGCCGAGACTACGGAGAAGGTACAGAAAGCCATTGAGAACTTGAAAGTTGCTCGGTCAAGACAGAAGAGTTATGCAGACACCTGCAGACGACCCTTAGAGTTTCAGGTTGGCGAGTGGGTTTTTCTGAAGGTCTCACCGATGAAGGGTACGATCCGTTTCGGCCAGAAAGGCAAGTTAGCTCCACGCTATGTCGGACCGTTCGAGATCAAGAGTCGGATTGGTGATTTGGCCTATCGATTAGAGCTTCCCGAGATGTTTTCAGGAGTGCACAACGTTTTCCACGTTTCGATGCTTCGGAAATATGTTCATGATCCCTCCCATGTCATTCGCTATGACGAGGTTCAGATTCAGCCGAGTGCTGCATACGTTGAGCGACCGCTCCGTATCGTGGGAACCCGAGAGCAGATACTCCGCACCAGAACGATTCGATGGGTCAAAGTGCTTTGGGAGCATCACAGTCCTGATGAGGCTACTTGGGAGTTAGAAGAGCAGATGGCACGCCAGTATCCCGAATTGTTTTCCCAGGTATGAGTAAGTTAGTGTTCATTCCGAGGACGGAATGATTCTCAAGTAGGGGAGGATGTAACACTCCGACCCAGCTTGACCCCGTTTAGCGGTTAGTTAATCTTGTTTTCGATGTTAATTGTGTTTTGTTTGTGTTTTGTTTTCGTTACGGGTCATGGATAGGTAGATGGGTTGAGTTTGACCTGGACTAAGTAGACCAAGCCCTTTTTCGTAATTTTAGCTTTTCTTAGACATGGTCATTTTTGCATCATCTTGATGTCAACACGTGTCTTTCGTTGAGCCCGTTAACTTTCGTAACTACGTCATTTGCAACCGAGGTCATGTGATTCGATTGGACCTTGATTTGACTCAAACTGAAATTTCACTCTTAACTTGGACTTTCTTGCAATTTGGACAACCCACTAACTTATATAAGCTCACCCAATCGATCTATTCAAGTTCCTTCTCTCATTTTCTCTCATTCCTGCACTGCACGTGGAGTCCCTCCTTTCTTCACTTGAATTCTCTTCACTTGAATTCCTCTTCTCCATCGATCAAGAGGAGGGTGGGTCTTGCATGTGAGGTGAGTAGGAAACTTTCCATTCTCTCATCTCTTCCCTCTAGTTCTTCTCCTTCTTGTTCTTATTGATGGGTTTATGTTGTGGATTTCCCTCCAATCCTCATGCATGCATGTTGTTTTGATTTGGTTTAGGTTGTGTTTGGGCTTGAGAACTACAATTGTGCAAGTGATCTCCAATTGAGGCAAGTATAACCATAACATTGAGAACCCATGTTGGTATGTTTTGATTTTGGCTAGCTCACATTAATGTGTATGGAAAACATGTGTTTACAGCCCATTGATACTCATTTGATTACTACTTGGTCTATCTTCCTTGATGAATTGCAATTTGGATGCTTCCCAGACATTCTGTACAGGTTTCAGGAAATTGAATTCGTGCAGGTACGGCTAAGCCGTATAGCACCTACGGCTCACAGTCCAGAGAGGAGAAAAACCCAGTTTTCCTCTACGGCTAGGGTACGGCTAAGCCGTGGAATGCCCTACGGCTAAGCCGAAGCTCAGCCGTGGCCCAGCCGTAGAACAATACAGGGTGCCTTTCTGGAATAACTGAGAGTCAGCAACTGACAGACCTTCTACGGCCCAGCCACGGCTAAGCCGTAGACCACACACGGCTAAGCCGTAGCACACACACGGCTAAGCCGTAACCACACATGAAGAATAAGGCTAGGTGTAAAGATAAGACCTATATGACCTTCATGATAGAATGTAGAGCACCTAGACTTGCCCAACGGAATGTGACACTACGCGTGAATGATCTCGAGGGCTGCGAATCATTCATGTTCGTTATCCGGATGTTAAGCACCTCCCCATGGGTGTTGGTTTAAGGGACTTCGTGCACCGCCCGATTCAAGGCAACACTAGACAACGGTGCATCGAATAACTTAAAACTACATCATCATGCACGGTTAGAAACACCGGATAACTAGATTAGAATTGGTTTGTAAAGCAAGATGATTCGATTTTACATGATTTGTTGCATAACATATTGCATTCGATCATTGATCTCAACACTCTACATGATTACGTATGTTTCGTTATTTTCACATTTTGGTTTATTTACCCTGAGTATGCATGTATGATATGTTCACTCACAGATCTGCACGTATGATATGTTGTCACGATCTACTCAGGATTTTCATGATTGACTCCGTATAGTCAGGCACTACTTAGCCTCAGCCTTAGGATCCCGACGGGGTGAATTCGGTATAGTTTATATGGCCTGCTGCAGTATGGATTTTGTCTTGGGGAACCGGACCCCAGGAAACCGAGACCCATTGTACCCTGGCCCGGACAATGGTGTTCTTTGCATGTTACAAGATCCCTCTTTTGGGAGCATATGGTAATGTAGTAGCCACTAGTCATGTACACAGCATGTTATCCTTGATTCACGCAGCATATTTCTTTCTTGCATGATAGCCTAGTATACGAAAATGCCTTCTTTAATAACATGATGTTCTTTATTCTATTAGACACAGCGTGTGTTAACTTGCTATGGTTTATACTTTGCTGAATCTTCGTATTCACAGTTGTTTTTGGTGTTGCAGGCCCAGATCCCCCTGCCGAACCCTCGCCGGTCGGCCAGGCTCCAGATGAGACCCCCGGGGCCCCATCAGGCCTAGAGGAGTGGATGTGATCACTCCACGGGAGAGCGTACATGGCATGCATCATTTTGGAGTCTTGTGTTGTGTGGATTTGCAGACTTGTATTTGACTTGACTTGTTATCATTGTATATATCTTTTGTTCATTTTGTAAAACTTTCATATGTAATTATGTCAGTCCTTTCTTGTATTATCCTCTTCTTGCTTTGTTAGTTTTGTGTTTCTGATATTTACAGCTTCCGCGTACTTGCTTGGCACGTGTGAATGTTCCCTTGTGCGTGTGCATTTAGACTCGGTCTACGTGTGCATGCACGGGAGTACGTGTGTCATTAGGTTTGGCTTTTGCTAACCCCCGAACCCTGGGCTCGGGTTGTGACATACGTATTGTATGGTATCAGAGCATTCCTTGCTCATTCCTTGTTCTAGATGATAAGCATGTAAGCATGTAGGATCGTGGTGAGGATACGATTATTTCTTTGTGCTCTTTCTAGACTTTGGGGTTTGTTGGGCGCTCTTGTTTTGTGTTTGTGTATGACTCTTTCCATTTTACAGGATGGCATCAGGTTCGGGTTCTCAACAGAACGCCGGAAATAACGAGAGCGGATCTGCCCCGTCACCGCAGACACCGAATACAGATGAACGCATCCTTATGCTATTCCAGTCCCTTCAGGCACAATCGCAATCGATGCAGAACTTGCAAGCCCAAGTTACCACTATGTTAGACCGACAAAGCCAAGCCCCAGTTCAGTCACATGTGGACCAGCAGGTGATCTTGCAGCCTCGAGAGAGTGACCCGAATGCCCTCTACGGGAAATTTCGCAAGCGAGGAGCTGCTGAGTTCTATGGGACCGAAGAGCCATTGAAGGCGGAACAGTGGTTAGAACAGACGGAGGATGTCTTTGAGACCGTGGTGTGCACGAACCGACAGAAGGTCGGGCTAGCAACTTCCATGCTGAGAGACGTTGCAAAGACTTGGTGGAAAAGCGTGAAAGACTCATACAGAGACATTCCTAGTGCAACGGTGTGGGAGATGTTCAAGCAGCAGTTCAGGAGGAAGTTTATCCCGGCTCATGTGTTTCGAGCCAAGGAGGTTGAGTTTCTAGCTCTCCGTCAGCAGCAGATGACAGTAGCAGAGTACGTGAACAAGTTTATGCAGTTGTCGCATTTTGCTCCGGACATGATCAGTACTGAAGAGAGGAAGGTGAACAGGTTTGTGGAAGGTTTGCATCCCCGGTACATGCACCACGTGACAGCGTTTCAGCGTCCGGCTACGTTTGATGATGCAGTGGACAGGGCCTATTCTGCCGAGGCCATCCACCAAGCTGCTAGAGCCATTGAGCCCAAGCGACAGCAGCCTTTCAGTGCACGAGGACAAGTACAGAAGAAGACCAAAGGCCAGCAGAGTGCTTCTAGTTCTACGGGAGTGACTTGTGGATATTGTGGTAGGAACCACACGACTGAAGCTTGTTGGAGGAAGGCCGGTGCTTGTTTCATTTGTGGTTCAAGGGAGCACATGATCGCCAATTGTCCTCGACATCGAGCCTCCGGTGCAGCTCCATCTGGCCCTACTTCCGGTGCAGTTCCTAGCAGACCCAGTGCACTTACAGCTCCGAGCAAGCCACAGTCAGCTCGTCCAGGTTCGAGACAGCCTCGCCAGACAGCCCGTGCTTACGCTGCTACCCACGAGAGTGCCGAGGATCCACAGGTGGTTGAAGGTACTGTTTTGATTTCGCGCGTCGAGGCCTTAGCTTTGTTCGATTCGGGGTCTACACGATCTTATGTAGCACCTCATTTTGCCGAGCGGTTACCTCAGCCGTCTAAGCCGTTGCCATATGTGTTGGTTGTATTCACCCCAGTTGGCAAGCGAGTGGAGTGTAGTATATACTACCCCCATTGCGACGTGCAGATTGCAGGTCATCAGTTACCTGTTGATTTGATCCTGTTGTCGATGCTGGACTTCGACGTGATCCTTGGTATGGATTGGCTCGCTCGATATCGTGCCTGTGTTAACTGTTACAACAGGACGATCTTCTTCGATTTAGGCAAGGGCTTCCGTTTCGAGGGCAGTCAGCAGAGATGCCCCAGACGTGTGATTTCGGCGTGTAAGGCAGATCGCTTGATCCGCCGAGGGTGCGAAGGCTTCATTGCCTTTATCTCATCGAAGAAGGAGCCGAAGCAGCTAGGTGAGATCCAGGTGGTCTGTGACTTCCCCGATGTCTTTCCAGACGATGTGCCAGACTTACCCCCGGTTCGAGATGTGGAGTTCGCCATTGAGCTTGTTCCCGGCACGGCACCGATCAGCAAGGCTCCGTATCGCATGGCCCCAGCAGAGTTGTCAGAATTGAAGAAACAATTGCAGGAGCTTTTGGATAAGGGTTTCATTCGCCCGAGCGTTTCACCTTGGGGAGCACCAGTCTTGTTTGTCAAGAAGAAGGATGGTACTTTTCGGATGTGCATAGACTACCGCCAGCTGAACAAAGTGACGATCAAGAACAAGTACCCCTTACCCAGGATCGATGAATTGTTTGACCAACTTCAGGGCGCAGCTTATTTCTCGAAGATTGATTTGAGGTCTGGATATCACCAGTTGAGGGTCAAAGAAGATGATATTCCTAAGACTGCCTTCAGGACTCGTTATGGTCATTATGAGTTCCTCGTGATGCCTTTTGGACTAACCAACGCACCTGCAGCTTTTATGGCACTGATGAATCAGATCTTTGCTCCTTTCTTGGACCAATTCGTAGTTGTGTTTATTGATGATATACTGATATATTCTAAGTCAACAGAGGAGCATAGGGAGCATTTGAGAAAAGCCTTGTCGTTGTTGAGAGAACATCGATTGTTTGCTAAATTGTCGAAGTGTGATTTTTGGCTTGAGCAGGTGGCATTTTTAGGTCATATCATTTCACGAGAGGGATTGGCAGTTGATCCATCTAAAGTAGAGGCAGTGGTGAATTGGCCTAGCCCCAAGACAGTGACAGAGGTTCGCAGTTTCCTTGGTCTAGCAGGTTACTATCGTCGATTTGTCCAGGACTTTGCTAAGATCTCTTCTCCTTTGACGAAGTTGACCAGGAAGAACGTACCATTTGTTTGGATTGAGGAGTGTGAAGCCAGTTTCCAGATTTTGAAAGAGAAGTTGACTACAGTCCCAGTGTTAGCCTTGCCAGATGGTAGTGAAGGATTCGTGGTTTATTCAGACGCTTCTCGAGTTGGCCTAGGTTGTGTGTTGATGCAGCATGGGAAGGTGATTGCTTATGGATCGAGACAGTTGCGAGAACATGAGAAGAATTACGCCACCTATGATTTGGAATTGGCAGCCATCGTGTTTGCGTTGAAGCTGTGGAGACATTATCTATATGGTGTGCAGTTTGAGGTTCGTTCTGACCACCACAGTTTACAGTATTTATTCACACAGCAGGAGCTGAACATGAGACAGCGGAGATGGCTTGAGCTTATTAAGGATTATGATTTTCCGATCAAATATCAGCCAGGCAAGGGGAATGTGGTGGCAGATGCGCTCAGCAGGAAAGCAGAGTCAGTGCAGCTTTTGAGCAGTTTCCTCTTAGAGTTCCATGGTCTCCCTGTTGAAGTTAAACTAGTGGATGAGTGCGTGACTTTGGCTAGTACGCTAGTGTTTCAGCCTGAGATGATTCAGCAGATTAAAGACAGGCAGTTTGAAGATCTAACTTTGAAGCGCATTCGAGACCACATTGGAGACAGACCCGATTTCAGACTCGAGGATGGTGTACTTTATTTTCGGAGTAGGTTGTGCGTGCCAGCAGTTGATGAGTTCAAGGAGAAGCTGATGAACGAAGCGCATTACGCTCGATACTCGATGCATCCAGGCAGCACGAAGATGTTTCGGAATCTCAAAGATCGCTTCTGGTGGAACAACATGAAGAGAGAAGTAGCAGGATTTGTTGCTCGCTGTTTGACGTGCCAGAAGGTGAAGGCCGATCATCAGAGACCGCCAGGCTCGTTGCATCCTTTGCATATACCGCAGTGGAAGTGGGAACACATCACCATGGACTTCGTTTCCGGGTTACCGCCGACGAGCAGGAAGAACAACGCCATTTGGGTGATTGTAGATCGCTTGACGAAGACAGCCCATTTCATTCCTTTTCGGAAGGGTATGACTTTTTCCGAGATGGCTAGGAAGTTCGTGGATGAGATCGTCAGGCTCCATGGTACCCCCGTGTCGATTGTATCTGATCGTGACAGCCGTTTTGTTTCCTCTTTCTGGAGAGCATTCCAAGAGGCTTTGGGTACGAAGTTGAGTTTCAGCACGGCATACCACCCACAGACAGATGGGCAATCAGAGCGGACGATTCAGACTTTGGAGGATATGTTGCGAGCCAGTGTGTTGAGCTACGAGAAAGAATGGGATCTTCATCTATCGTTGTGCGAGTTCGCCTACAACAACAGTTTCCACGAGAGCATTGGGATGGCACCATATGAAGCATTGTACGGGAAGAAGTGTAAAAGTCCGGTTTGTTGGGAAGAAGTTGGAACCCGCAGTTTTCACGGACCGACGATCATTGCCGAGACTACGGAGAAGGTACAGAAAGCCATTGAGAACTTGAAAGTTGCTCGGTCAAGACAGAAGAGTTATGCAGACACCTGCAGACGACCCTTAGAGTTTCAGGTTGGCGAGTGGGTTTTTCTGAAGGTCTCACCGATGAAGGGTACGATCCGTTTCGGCCAGAAAGGCAAGTTAGCTCCACGCTATGTCGGACCGTTCGAGATCAAGAGTCGGATTGGTGATTTGGCCTATCGATTAGAGCTTCCCGAGATGTTTTCAGGAGTGCACAACGTTTTCCACGTTTCGATGCTTCGGAAATATGTTCATGATCCCTCCCATGTCATTCGCTATGACGAGGTTCAGATTCAGCCGAGTGCTGCATACGTTGAGCGACCGCTCCGTATCGTGGGAACCCGAGAGCAGATACTCCGCACCAGAACGATTCGATGGGTCAAAGTGCTTTGGGAGCATCACAGTCCTGATGAGGCTACTTGGGAGTTAGAAGAGCAGATGGCACGCCAGTATCCCGAATTGTTTTCCCAGGTATGAGTAAGTTAGTGTTCATTCCGAGGACGGAATGATTCTCAAGTAGGGGAGGATGTAACACTCCGACCCAGCTTGACCCCGTTTAGCGGTTAGTTAATCTTGTTTTCGATGTTAATTGTGTTTTGTTTGTGTTTTGTTTTCGTTACGGGTCATGGATAGGTAGATGGGTTGAGTTTGACCTGGACTAAGTAGACCAAGCCCTTTTTCGTAATTTTAGCTTTTCTTAGACATGGTCATTTTTGCATCATCTTGATGTCAACACGTGTCTTTCGTTGAGCCCGTTAACTTTCGTAACTACGTCATTTGCAACCGAGGTCATGTGATTCGATTGGACCTTGATTTGACTCAAACTGAAATTTCACTCTTAACTTGGACTTTCTTGCAATTTGGACAACCCACTAACTTATATAAGCTCACCCAATCGATCTATTCAAGTTCCTTCTCTCATTTTCTCTCATTCCTGCACTGCACGTGGAGTCCCTCCTTTCTTCACTTGAATTCTCTTCACTTGAATTCCTCTTCTCCATCGATCAAGAGGAGGGTGGGTCTTGCATGTGAGGTGAGTAGGAAACTTTCCATTCTCTCATCTCTTCCCTCTAGTTCTTCTCCTTCTTGTTCTTATTGATGGGTTTATGTTGTGGATTTCCCTCCAATCCTCATGCATGCATGTTGTTTTGATTTGGTTTAGGTTGTGTTTGGGCTTGAGAACTACAATTGTGCAAGTGATCTCCAATTGAGGCAAGTATAACCATAACATTGAGAACCCATGTTGGTATGTTTTGATTTTGGCTAGCTCACATTAATGTGTATGGAAAACATGTGTTTACAGCCCATTGATACTCATTTGATTACTACTTGGTCTATCTTCCTTGATGAATTGCAATTTGGATGCTTCCCAGACATTCTGTACAGGTTTCAGGAAATTGAATTCGTGCAGGTACGGCTAAGCCGTATAGCACCTACGGCTCACAGTCCAGAGAGGAGAAAAACCCAGTTTTCCTCTACGGCTAGGGTACGGCTAAGCCGTGGAATGCCCTATGGCTAAGCCGAAGCTCAGCCGTGGCCCAGCCGTAGAACAATACAGGGTGCCTTTCTGGAATAACTGAGAGTCAGCAACTGACAGACCTTCTACGGCCCAGCCACGGCTAAGCCGTAGACCACACACGGCTAAGCCGTAGCACACACACGGCTAAGCCGTAACCACACATGAAGAATAAGGCTAGGTGTAAAGATAAGACCTATATGACCTTCATGATAGAATGTAGAGCACCTAGACTTGCCCAACGGAATGTGACACTACGCGTGAATGATCTCGAGGGCTGCGAATCATTCATGTTCGTTATCCGGATGTTAAGCACCTCCCCATGGGTGTTGGTTTAAGGGACTTCGTGCACCGCCCGATTCAAGGCAACACTAGACAACGGTGCATCGAATAACTTAAAACTACATCATCATGCACGGTTAGAAACACCGGATAACTAGATTAGAATTGGTTTGTAAAGCAAGATGATTCGATTTTACATGATTTGTTGCATAACATATTGCATTCGATCATTGATCTCAACACTCTACATGATTACGTATGTTTCGTTATTTTCACATTTTGGTTTATTTACCCTGAGTATGCATGTATGATATGTTCACTCACAGATCTGCACGTATGATATGTTGTCACGATCTACTCAGGATTTTCATGATTGACTCCGTATAGTCAGGCACTACTTAGCCTCAGCCTTAGGATCCCGACGGGGTGAATTCGGTATAGTTTATATGGCCTGCTGCAGTATGGATTTTGTCTTGGGGAACCGGACCCCAGGAAACCGAGACCCATTGTACCCTGGCCCGGACAATGGTGTTCTTTGCATGTTACAAGATCCCTCTTTTGGGAGCATATGGTAATGTAGTAGCCACTAGTCATGTACACAGCATGTTATCCTTGATTCACGCAGCATATTTCTTTCTTGCATGATAGCCTAGTATACGAAAATGCCTTCTTTAATAACATGATGTTCTTTATTCTATTAGACACAGCGTGTGTTAACTTGCTATGGTTTATACTTTGCTGAATCTTCGTATTCACAGTTGTTTTTGGTGTTGCAGGCCCAGATCCCCCTGCCGAACCCTCGCCGGTCGGCCAGGCTCCAGATGAGACCCCCGGGGCCCCATCAGGCCTAGAGGAGTGGATGTGATCACTCCACGGGAGAGCGTACATGGCATGCATCATTTTGGAGTCTTGTGTTGTGTGGATTTGCAGACTTGTATTTGACTTGACTTGTTATCATTGTATATATCTTTTGTTCATTTTGTAAAACTTTCATATGTAATTATGTCAGTCCTTTCTTGTATTATCCTCTTCTTGCTTTGTTAGTTTTGTGTTTCTGATATTTACAGCTTCCGCGTACTTGCTTGGCACGTGTGAATGTTCCCTTGTGCGTGTGCATTTAGCCTTCGTCTACGTGTGCATGCACGGGAGTACGTGTGTCATTAGGTTTGGCTTTTGCTAACCCCCGAACCCTGGGCTCGGGTTGTGACACCTCCCCTGAGTACAATTTGAGCTTCATCCAAGAGTTTCAGCTAATTTGATCTTCATGAGGTATCACTTTGTATAGTGACCCCACAAAGCTTAGTAAACAACCATCTGAGCTGAGTTTTGGCCTAAATGATATCCAAATACTTTAAAACTTTGAAGGATATTCTTTGAATATATTTGAAGGAATCCCTTTGAGTATCAGCTTGTTTCGACATGTAAAGTGTTAATTTCCACAGTGACCCCCAAGTAACTGGCAGGCATTTATTGAAGCTTATTTTGAGATAAGATGAAGTCCAAATGTTTTGAAACTTTGAAAAATCTTTCCAAACTTTGAAGCATGTTTTGGAATTGCCATGAGATTTTCAACCACTTTTGTAACCCAAAAACTTAAATTTGGTTGGTGACCCTTGGATTTGAGTCATTAAACCTCAAACTTGGTGTTTGATGAGTTGAATAACAAAATAAAGTCTACTAACTCTGAAACCTGAACTGCTGCATTCTGAGCTCATCTAAAGTCTTCTGAGTGGATTGAATCAGCTTTGAACATTTAAATGCAGTACTTGACCTAGTATTCCATAATCCTAGTGTTTATGTGCCCTTTGACTTGGAATTTGTTTGTAATGTCTTCACTGCAACATTTGTGATTTTTTCATGGGTCAACAAGTGCCCCCTTAAGGTGCAATGATTAAAGTATGATAATCATTATGCCTCGAAATAGTGAATCTGTGGGAATGATGAATAGCGTGATGAAAAAGGTTTT
Source organism: Sextonia rubra (assembly GCA_037013555.1). Taxonomy (NCBI): domain Eukaryota; kingdom Viridiplantae; phylum Streptophyta; class Magnoliopsida; order Laurales; family Lauraceae; genus Sextonia; species Sextonia rubra. The sequence goes on from JASUAD010000001.1 coordinate 81,302,968, forward strand.
GTTAAGGTAGGTTGCAGGCTTAGACTTGAATTTTCGACATCAGTCTCTCCAAGTTTTAAACTAAATTGAGGTCATTTGGGCCTCCAATAGTTGAAACAAGGGCCCATTTTTATGAAAAGTTAACGAAGGAGTTAACCAACTTCGGAAGGTCAAAACGAGCTAAAATTTTATGACACACTCAAAATATTGTCAAAAAACATCCTTTCAAGTTTCGTAAAGATCGGACATGATTTAGGCCCCAAACAGGCAAAAACGGGTCACATGTGTAAAAAGTCCAAAACGGGACCTGGGAGTGACCGCCTGTGGAGCAGTTCTACGGTTATAATGGTTTCCTCCACCTCCTTTTGAACCTTAACTGCCCATAACTCCCTTTAACTTCCCATAACCACTGCTAAAGTCTATAAAAAGGAAGGTTTTACACTTGAAAGGGAGGGGGGGACAACAGTTCCTAAGTCCCAGAGACAAATTCCAAGATTTGAAGCCATTCACAAGTTAAATAGCCAATTTGTGGGAATAATTTTTTAGCTCATTTTCAAAAATCAAAATTAAGGTTTTGACTTGGCTTGACATGAGTTAACGAGACATAATTTTGAAAAAGATTGGCTTTTGTGGGTTTTGATTCAAAATAATTTGAAATGCTCGCTCAAAATCAAGTTTGACCCAAGGTAATTTTGAAATTTGGGTTGGTTTGGAAAGAAAAAGCCCCCTCTTTTTTTTTAAAATAATTTTCTTAGTTAGTAACTCAGATTCCAATCAAGAAAGTAATGATGTTCCTCCTCCTACCAGGGGAATGTCACCCATGAGGCCTGATTCTCTTGTTACTTTCGGCTAGCTTGTGCTAACATCACAATGAAAGGGTGAACTGTCTTACAGATACATTGATAGATGGCTTCACTTGGTTGAAATATGTAAAAATCCCCCACACTACTCAACATGGATTTATTTGTACTGGATAGGTTTCTGGCTACCCCTCCGTAGCTTGACCATGGCAATGGAGTTTCAAACCTTTGATGAGATGTCTCAAATTGTTTTATCTCTCGAAGTGGCACTCTATCGTCTACGCGGGAGGTCTAGACAGACGCGCCCAGTGCATGTCATCTCAATGATCAGAGATTTAGATTCTGAGTTGGATTCTGAGGATGCTGAAAAGATGGACACTTTCGTGCACTCTATAGTAGATTGGGATCCTCCACTTTTGCCATGGCCCACTCCATCCCAAATTTATGGCTTTGGAGGTTCTTGCTTCTTAGTGCCCCATCCAGGTAATACAATCACCTAATAGTTTTCCATTGAGCCGAAGATGCTTCTGCTTCATGTCTTGTTGACAAGATCACCAATGATGGGAGAATAAGGCTTGACATCTATAATCCTGTGGTCTGCAACATGATGAAGAACATGGGGTACAATCTCAAAAAGCCCACAGGCCTTGGATTGAGTGCAAGTGGGGTTCAGATTTCTTTCGATGTGTTCACTATAGAAATGAAGGAAGATCTCAAAAAGGGATGCATAATTGAACAGCTGTGGCATTGCATAGGATACGTTCCTTACAGCAACGTTCCTAAGTTAAATCAAAATTTTATAGCAGGATCTGTAATTTTCACCAAAGGGTATGACTTAGATGACTCTCACAAAACTGTTGTATTCCAAGATCCTTTTGATTGGGCTATTTTTTTGCATCTTAAGGGGGTAAGTGATGACGATGACACCATGTCACAAATCATTAAATATTGGCCATATAAACTCAATGAAGAAATATATCTATTTCAACACACTCGTTGGGAATGTTTAGCCCTTGATGTAAAAGTTAAAAAGCCTAAAACACCGAATCCATGGAAAAGGATCAGGCCTTGGCTTAAACCCCTAAATGAAACCCCAGAAGGTTTTGTGGAGTTGGAAGCTTTCAACAATGCTGTGGAAGAACCTCCTCCCGAGCCTATAACTAAGGACGAAGTGCAAGAAATAAACTTGGGAACCCCGGAAAATCCTCGTCATACCTTTGTAAGTTCTCAAAGCAAAGGAAAAAAACTTGATGTGTATGTGAGTTTCTTGCGAGAGTTTATGGATTGCTTTGCATGGACCTATGGAGAAATGCCATGTTTAGATCCAGAAGTTTCCGTGCACAAATTAAACATAGCAAATGATACTAAACCCGTAAATCAAGATCAAAGAAGGACAAAACCAGAAATCATGGATAAAATAGAAAAAGAAGTCCAGAAACTCAGAGATGTTTATTTCATCCGTGAAGAACAACACCCTGAATGGTTAGCTAATATAGTGCCAGTCAGCAAAAAGAATGGGCAAATCAGAGTCTGCATTGACTTCAGAGATTTGAACAAGGCTTGTCTTAAAGATGATTTCCCATTACCCATACTAGAAATCATGATTGACAATACTTTCGGATTTGAAAGGATGTCATTCATAGATGGGTTCTCGAGATACAATCAAATCAAAATGTATAAGGACAACGAGAAGCACACTTTCTTTAAAACTCCCTTTGGTGTATACTGGTATACCATCATGCCTTTTGGTCTCAAGAATGCTGGAGCCACATACCAAAGGGCAATTATGAAAATTTTCAAAGACATGCAACATAAGTCTGTCGAATGCTAGGTCGACGACTTGGTAGTTAAGAGCAAGCAGAAATTAGACTATTTAGCTGATCTTCGTACAATTTTTGAGAGGTTATGAAAATTCAACCTTCGAATGAATCCTCTGAAGTGTTTCTTTAGAGTCTCTTCTGAGAAATTTCTAGGATTTGTGGTTCGAAAAGGTGTCATTTAACTAGATTTAGTCAAAGTTAAAGCTATATTGGAGATGCCTTCTCTAAGAAATCTCAAGGAACTTAAGGGATTGCAAGGCAGGCTTGCCTACATTCGCCGGTTCATCTCAAACTTACTCGAAAAGTGTAGAGCGCTCTCCAGACTTATAAAGAAAGGAGTAGACTTTGTGTGTGATGAAACTTGCGAAGATGCCTTTCAAGATATCATATGATATCTCACAAACTCACCAATTCTTTCAGTTCTAATTCCAGGAAAACCTTTCATCCTCCATACTCGAGCCCTTGATCACTCTCTGGGGGCATTATTAGTTCGAAAGAATGATGAAGGTAAGGCAGTGGCTCTTTATTATTTGTCAAGGATGCTGGTTGATGCTTAACACAATTATCATCCAGCGGAAAAAGAATATCTTGCACTGAGGTTCACAATACAAAAACTACGTCACTACATCCTCTCCAATGTGGTGTACTTTGTTTCTAACATCAACCCATTGAAGACACTGGTGACAAAAGCTGGAACATTGAGTGGTCGTCTAGCCAAATAGTCTATTCTTCTCTTTCAGTATCACATTAGAATACCCTTGCAAATGAGGTAAAAGGACAGGCTCTAGCTGATTTTCTAGCAGAACATCTACTCTCGGAAGATTTTGAATTCATAGAAAATCTCCCGACGAGCCAGTCTCCCTCATTGAATAACTATGGAAACCCACCATTGATCCAGACTTACATTAGATCATGCATTTTGATGGAGCTCTCCAAAACTAATGAGCTAAGAGATCTAGTTTCAGGAGTTGGAATCAATTTCTGTAGCCTAGAAAGTTTTATGTTCTTCACTCTTTCTCATTAATCAACCCATGCTTAAACAATGTGGCAGAATACACCACATTGATTATGGGTCTCGAATTAACCTTAGAATCAAGCATTAATATGCTTGGAGTTTATAGAGATTCGCAACTTGTGATCAAACAAATGAATCTCGAGTATGAGGTGAAGAAACCAGACTTGATTCCCTTCTTCAATAAAGCTTGTGAACTCAAAGTGAGGTTTATTCTAATTGAGTTTTACCACATTCCAAGACATCACAATGTCAAAGCAAATGCATGGTAGGTTTGGCAGCCTCAATGTTGATTCTTGAGAATGACAAAATGGTGTTGGAAGTAGTTGAAAGAAGACTTTTACCTCCACTCGATACCCAAAAAGCAGTTGCAGATTGCTTCGATGGATCAAATATTGGATTTCATCTTTCCAAAATTTGTTTTGGGATTGGAGAGACCTTTTTATTGATTACATTCTTCATAGAGTGCTACCAGAGAATACTAAAGACAGAACTAGTATTCAAATATGAGCTCTGAAATTTCACTTCGATTTGCTTTCAAAGACTCTTTATCACAAATCATATGATGAAGTTCTTCTTCATTATTGTCACTAAAAGAAGCGGATCAAGTACTCAAAGAAGTTCATTCTAACCTATGTGCTGCTCACCAGGTTGGACTAAAGCTTTAAGATAAGATTCGAAGGTTAGGCTACTATTGGTTTACCATAGTGTCTGATGCCATCAATTTTGCCAATATAATGAATGCCAAATTCATGGTGATTACATTCATCAACTACCTGAATATCTACATCTTACATCCACCTCTTGGCCGTTCAAGTCTTGGGGAATGGATATAGTTGGAAAAATTAGTCCACCATCAGACATGGTCATCAATTCATTTTGGCGCAATGGATTACTTTTCCAAATGAGCAAAAGTAGTGCCTCTTGCAGAAGTCAAAACAGATACAGTCCTCAGTATCTTGAAAACTCATATCTTCTGTCATTTTGGGGTACCTAAACGTCTGCATCTTGACAATGGTTCTCAGTGCAACAATGACAAATTCTATAGATTCTGTGACAAATACAAAATCCAGTGCTATCCTTCCACAGCATATCACCTTGTAGCTAATGGACTTGCTGAAGCTTTCAAAAAAACTATTTGTAAAATTCTGAAGAAATTGGTCTCTGAGAACAAAAAGAGTTGGGGTGCTAAGCTTCCTGAAGCATTGTGAGCTTATGGAACCACAGTTGGTGGTCCAACAAAATGACATCATATTCCCTGGTTTATGGCTGTGAAGCTGTGATACCCTTGGAAACTCAACTTCCTTTTCTTCGGGTAGCTATGATAAACAAATATAATGAAGAAAAGAATGCCAAACTCAGACTTCTAGAGTTAGAAAGCCTTGATGACAAGAGGCTTGCTGCTTCGCAAAGCATCAAATTATATCAAGCTCATATGGCTGGGTTATTCAACAAAAAAGGTCAAATACAGAGCTTATAAGAAAGGAGACTTAGTCCTTGCAGTTAAGAGGTCAATTTCTCACACTTATCAAAAGGCAAGTTTGAATCCAAGTGGGAAGGATGTTTCGTCGTCGATAAGTCCTACTCCAACGGTACCTGCGCACTTCTTACACTTGAAAGAGACAGATGCATGATGCTTCTCAATGGAAAACTTCTTATAAAATACTACACTTTAAAGTCATTAGCATATCTAAACCATGCACAATGTGCATTCTCATCCCTAAAACCTTTGGTTTCAAGCCTCACAACTCATGACTCTTAATTAAAACTCTTCAGACTTGTACAAAATGACGATAAGGACAAGCTCCATCCGCCCCTCTAGTCAACTTTTGTTACTTGGATAATGTCCCTATAAGACCCCTTGTAATATCCTGCTGTTTAGATCAAGTCCTTATATAGACCCTGTATAGCCAATTTCAGCTGTATAGACTAAGTCCTTTTGCGGACCCTGTATAGCAAAATTTAGCTATATAGAACAAGTCTTTTTGTAGACCCTATATAGCTACCCTCTGTTATATAGAATAAGTCTTTTTGCAAACCCCATATAATTAAATCCCAAGCAAACCTCAAAACGAAACCTTTGCCCAAAAAGATCAAGTCACGGGCCTTAGAGTAAGCCTCATACACGGGCACCGGATAAAGTCCACCTATATGACTCCTTTTTTTTTGTTGATTTGTAAATCCAAAAGATTGCAAGTCACACCCCATACAAGTCTGAGGAAACAAAAACAAAACAAACTATCCAAACCATACACACATCCAAAACATCCATGCAAAGTTAAACCAAACAGTCCATGTCAACGACAAAGTGAAGCCAAAAATGAAATTTTCATTGATATTCATTTGGAAGTTTAGTACAAAAAATGAAGTCAATATATACATGGCCCCCAGGGCTAATCAAAATAAGAAAAAAAAAGGAGAGAGTTGATAGGAGATGCAATAGAGAGCTCTAGTCCAGGAATTTCTCCAGTTGCCTCTTCACATTCAGCACTCCTTTCATCAGGACACACCCTTTATAGCTTGCATAAGTGGGTATGACAGTATTGATGTCAATCTCATCCAATTTGATATTCAATTCACTTTCCAGAGACTAAACAAATCATCCAAAGCCGTGCGCTTCGCCTCTGCATGCGCAAAAGGATGATTTCCATGCTGATTGCCCTCTGAAACAGACTTTTTCAAGTCCTCAATATTATTCTTCAAGGAAGATAATTGTTGCTGTCACGCCCCGATCTTGGGAATTTGGGGATTTGACTGGGCCCCTAGGGCGTGGATACATAATCCCGTAGAAATCCATGCCCTGAAGAATTTTGCACGAATTCCTATAAGGGAGATTCCAGAGGAACGTGTGAGGTATGCCAATACACGTACAAATATAACTCATCATAACCGAAATCCTGCGAAATAATCAGTAATTATCAAGAGCAAGTTAAATGCACATATCCTTCGTCATTCATAAATGTATATATATACATACATAATAGTACCTAAGACTTCAATTACATTTTTTCTTCACAATTCGACATTGTACTGAAAGAGATTAGGTACAGAAAGTCCCACTGCTCTTCCTAAAGAACAAACCAAAATGTGATTGTGACATCTCCAAAACTGACGCACTCCGTGGGATGACTAATAAAAGATATCGTCATCCTTTCAATCGTCTATACCTCGAGGTACCGTTGGGGCACTCTCCGGGGGCACGTCAAAACCCGAGTTGGGACCGGGTTCTGTACCTGCAATACCAAGGGTAACACCGTTAACACGACGGTTAAGCAAGTACTAAGGCATATGAAGCAAGTATAACATAATATATCAAAGGAACTTAATATTATACACTGATTTAAGGAAAAGTACAGATGGTTTACTAGACATATGGTGCATGAGTGACAGTGGATGAGAAAGTATAATTCAAATGTCTTATATACTAATTGGCAACCACGATGCTCTATTCTCCCAAAAAGGGAGCATTCATATGGGTCGCTAGGGGATCAAGCTAGCTTCCTGAGGAGCGCCGACATCTCCTCCGTAAACTACTGCAGTAGTGACATACATATACCCAAAGGGCACAAGCTAAGTGGTGCCGACTCGGATTCAATCAAACTAGTCATAACATACATAAGGAATAGTTAATCATGAAGGTAGATGGAGAATTAAGCAAAGCATATGCATATGGGCTACAAATGCCCAAACCACGGCTATACCCTTGGCTAGCAAGCACATACTGAGTAGAAGCTCTGGCTTGTCAGACACGCACTCATTAGAAGCTCAGGTCTGAATTGCCTCGGGGTTTGCTCGAGGAAATGAATCCGATAACAAATCATGTCGAAGGTAATCTATCATAGCAATATGAATGCATTCGAATTGAGTGAGTATTCAAGAGTCATTATCCACCCCATATTATGTAACCCATGATCCCCAAGGACATTCAACACGATGGACTCATAAGACGTCCGGTGTCGTGGTGTTACCGCATCTTGGTATTACCCTATATGCATAGGGGACACCCCTTCTTATGCTAACATCCATGATGTAACATTGGGGAATTCATCCAGAATTCGTTTATCGTATTAACGTATCCTTAACATATCATTACAGTTGGGCCTGTGTAAGGGTAAGAAGGTGCTAATATTAAGGCCCTATAAGATGAATGAAGAATTCCTAACATCCTAAATTCACTGGGTTCATACAGCTTAGCCGTATACAACGCTACGGCTTAGCCGAGTAATTCAGGTTTCTTCCAACAGTACAGATGCATTTACATCTTAGCCGTATATTAGCCTACAGCTGGGTTACGGTCGGGTCACGGTTTAGCCGTAGTTACTTCACGGTGCAGCCGTAGATTAGCCGTAGAAGAAATTGGGTCTTTTGAGCTTTTTGGAAAGCTCGCCGTAAGAAGGCTTACGGCTTGGGTACGGGGTGGACACGGCTTAGCCGTAGGGAAATTCACGGTATAGCCGTGAGTAAGCCATAGTACAAAACTGGGTTTTGCTGCTCTCTGGATTTTGGGCCGTAAATACTCACGGCTTAGACGTAGCTTCGTCGTAAGCTTCAGAAAACCTGAAATCAGTTCTATAACTCATTTTCAGTACGGGTTCAATACAGAACCTCATTGTGGGGAGTTTCTATGACTTAATTATAATGTACCTGATGGATTTCAACACCCACACACCCTCCTATTCCATGTTTACATCCTAACTCACTCCATACCACATTTGTATCAATTAAACAATGAGAATGGCTGAAATTGGAAAATGCAAGGAGCTAACTCATCAGTCAATAACTTAATCATGCATGCAACACATGCAACTCAAATACTTGCCTTTTAACAGTGTTTGCCCTCCCCAAGTCATTCTTGTTGTGTAGTTAGGGGAGAAACTCCGAATTGAAATGGGTTCTCTTATACTGCTATAGTGTTGGAGGGGGTCGTGATTCTAAGGAAGAGGTCCCAAGGAAGAAGAAGAGGATGGATGGACGTTATGAGTAGCACATGCAAGCTCCAGTTCTTCATTTCTAGCTCTATACGTGAAATAAGGAGGGGTGAAAGGAGTGGCTCCAGCAGTAAAGAAGAAGAATCAAAGAGGAAGAAGGAACGTGGAGTCTTTTTCAACTTAAAACTTTCTGCATTTAACATGCAGGTCCATAAGTTCTACAAAATTAGAGTTTAGGCCAAGTGCACCTCAATTGGCCCAAAACGAGTTCGGATTAAATTGAGCCCAATACAAAAGATGGTCTACGTGAAAAATTACATGAAGGGCAATGGATGAAGTGTACAAGAGATACGAGGACAATTTACAAAAAGGCGCTCAACTATGGAAATAAGGTTTAAACTCCGCCCAATTACCTATCCAAGACGCAAACCCGATAGTTTTGAATTAAATTAGCCTTAGTCAGGTTTACTAAGTATAAACCAAGATTAATTAAGGAAGATTAGGGTTAGTGGGATCTGGATCCTTACATCCTCCCCCACTTAAGATCATTCGGTCCTCTGAATGTAACGTACCTAGGGAAGTAACTCCGGATATTTTGCCCAAATTTGATCATCAAGTTCCCAAGTGGCCTCTTCCTGTCCGTGATGCTCCCATAGTACCTTAACCCACTTGATCGTTCGGGTACGCAGTACTTGCTCTTTAGTGTCAATGATGCGAAGCGGTCTTTCTTCATAGCTCACATCAGGTCTAACTTGTACGTCATCCAACTCAAGGACATGTGAGGGATCCTGAAGGTATTTCCTAAGCATCGACACATGGAACACATTATGAACTCCCGCGAGTGGGGATGGTAGCTCCAATCGATAAGCCAAATCTCTAACCCTGCTCTGTATCTTAAAGGGTCCGACAAAACGCGGAGCTAGCTTGCCCTTCTGTCCGATCCTGATAGTACCTTTCATTGGGGAAACCTTCAAAAAGACCTTGTCCCCCACTTAGAACTCAAGGGGCCGACGGCGATTATCTGCATAACTTTTCTAGCGTGATCGTGCAGTTTTCAATTTATCTTGCACCTTTTGCACTTTCTCCTCTGTGTCCGCTACCAGGGCGGGTCCATGGAAACTCCTAACCCCAACCTCTTCCCAACATACCGATGTACGGCACTTACGTCCATACAGGGCTTCAAATGGAGCCATTCCGATGCTCGCGTGGTAACTATTATTGTACACGAATTCGCATAAGGAGAGGTGTTCATCCCACTCCTTCCCGAAGTCCAATACACTAGCTCGTAGCATATCTTCAAGGGTTTGTATCGTTCTCTCCGACTGCCTGTTGGTCTGCGGATGATAAGCTGTGCTAAAACTGAGTTTAGTACCCAAGGACTCCTGAAAAGACTGCCAGAAGGAAGACACAAATCTACTATCTCGATCGAAAACAATGGAGACTAGAGTACCATGTAGCCGCACAATTTCATCAAAGAAGATCTTAGCCATCTCGTGAGATTTCATCCATTTCCTAATGGGGATAAAATGGGCTGAGTTCGTTAGTCGGTCAACAATCACCCATACAACATCGTGATGTCTACTTGTCCGAGGCAGCCCTGAAACAAAATCCATTGTCAAATTCTCCCATTTCCACTTAAGAATTTCTAGAGGACGTAACAAACCGGGAGGCTTCCTGTGTTCAACCTTTACTCGTTGGCAAGTAAGGCACCTTGCCACAAAGCCCGCAATATCCCGCTTCATGTTATTCCACCAAAATTTGCCATGCAGATTTCGGTACATTTTTATACTCCCAGGGTGCGTGGAATAGAGAGCATGATGTGCTTTAGTCATGATTGCCATTTTTAAGTTATGATTTTGGACCGCTGGAACACAGAGTCTATCTCTGAAATATAGCACACCATTTACTAACCTGAAATCGGGTCTCTCCGAGATGTGGTCACGAATCTTAACAAACTCCGGATCTTCAAAATGCCTCTCCTTGATTTGTTGAATTAGAGTGGGCTCGAAGACTGACATAGCCACCAGCATGACCTCGTCATTCACGAATTCAACTTCCACATCCAGATCTTGGAATTCTTCCACTAAAGACCATTCACCACACAGTGCTACCATTTCAATGGTGGACTTCCTGCTCAAGGCATCAGTTACTACATTCCCTTTTCCGGGGAAATATTTGATCGGGAATTCATAATCCTTTATGAATTCCAACCATCTACGCTGTCTCATGTTAAGATCATGTGTGAAAATAGATACTGGAGACTGCGATGGTCGCTATGGACTTCAAATTTCTCCCCGTACAAATAGTGTTTCCACATCTTCAATGCAAATACCACTGCGGCCAATTCTAAGTCATGCGTAGCATAATTTTTCTCATGTTCCTTCAATTGCCGAGACCCATACGCTATCACTTTCCCATTCTGCATTAACACACAACCTGACCCAATCCTTGAAGCATCAGTATAGATAACAAACCCACCACTACCCTCTGGTAGAGATAAGATTGGAGCTGAGGTTAGTTTCTCCTTAAGGAGTTGGAAACTCGACTCACACTCAGCTGACTAAACAAATGGCTCATTCTTCTGAGTCAACTTTGTCAAAGGTGCAACTACTTTAGAAAAGTCCTTCACAAACCTTCTATAATAACCTGTCAGACCAACAAAACTTCTAATCTCTGCAATGGTTTTGGGACTTTGACAATTAGTAATAGCCTCCACCATAGCTGGATCTACTGTGAGCCCATCCTTTGAGATTATATGCCCCAAAAAGGCAACTTGTTCCAGCTAGAATTCACACTTGTCCAGTTTGGCATACAGTCGGTGGTCCCTTAGTAAATTGTAGGGAAATCCTCAGATGTTCTGCATGCTTATCTTTGGTCTTGGAGTATATCAAAACATCGTCAATAAAAATTACCACAAACCGATCAAGGTATGGTGAGAAAATCTTGTTCATCAAGGCCATAAATACCGCAGGGGCATTGGTCAACCCGAAAGGCATAACCAAGAATTCATAATGCCCATATCTTGTCCTGAAAGCCATTTTCGACGTATCTTGATCCTTAACTCGCAGCTCATGGCGTCCGAACCTGAGATCGATCTTAGAAAAATGGGTTGTACTCTGTAATTGATCAAACAGCTCGTCAATTCTAGGCAGTGGATATTGTTCTTGATTGTCACCTGATTCAACTGCCAGTAATCAATACACATTCTAAGGGTGCCGTCTTTCTTCTTCATGAATAAGACTGGGGCTCCCCAAGGTGATGTGCTAGGACGAATGAATTTGTAGAGGATGTAACAAACCGGGAGGCTTCCTGTGTTCAGCCTTTACTCGTTGGCAAATAAGGCACCTTGCCACAAAGCCCGCAATATCTCGCTTCATGTTATTCCACCAAAATCTGCCATGCAGATTTCAGTACATTTTTGTACTCCCAGGGTGCGTGGAATAGCGAGCATGATGTGTTTTAGTCATGATTGCCCTTTTTAAGTTATGATTTTGGACCGCTGGAACACAGAGTCTATCTCTGAAATATGGCACACCATCTAATAACCTGAAATCGGGTCTCTCCGAGATGTGGTCACGAATCTTAACAAACTCCGGATCTTCAAAATGCCTCTCCTTGATTTGTTGAATTAGAGTGGGCTCGAAGACTGACATAGCCACCAGCATGACCTCGTCATTCACGAATTCAACTTCCACATCCAGATCTCGGAATTCTTCCACTAGAGACCATTCACCACACAGTGCGCCCATTTCAGTGGTGGACCTCCTGCTCAAGGCATCAGCTACTACATTCCCTTTTCCGGGGAAATATTTGATCAGGAATTCATAATCCTTTATGAATTCCAACCATCTACGCTGTCTCATGTTAAGATCATGTGTGAAAATAGATACTGAAGACTGCGATGGTCGCTATGGACTTCAAATTTCTCCCCGTACAAATACTGTCTCCACATCTTCAATGCAAAGACCACTGCGGCCAATTCTAAGTCATGCGTAGCATAATTTTTCTCATGTTCCTTCAGTTGCCGAGACCCATATGCTATCACTTTCCCATTCTGCATTAACACACAACCTGACCCAATCCTTGAAGCATCAGTAGAGATAACAAACCCACCACTACCCTCTGGTAGAGATAAGAATGGCGCTGAGGTTAGTTTCTCCTTAAGGAGTTGGAAACTCGACTCACACTCAGCTGACCAAACAAATGGCTTATTCTTCCGAGTCAACTTTGTCAAAGGTGCAACTACTTTAGAAAAGTCCTTCACAAACCCTCTATAATAACCTGCCGGACCAACAAAACTTCTAACCTTTGCAATGGTTTTGGGACTTTGACAATTAGTTATAGCCTCCACCTTAGCTGGATCTACTACGAGCCCATCCTTTGAGATTATATGCCCCAAAAAGGCAACTTGTTCCAGCTAGAATTCACACTTGTCCAGTTTGGCATACAGTCGGTGGTCCCTTAGTAAATTGTAGGGAAATCCTCAGATGTTCCGCATGCTCATCTTTGGTCTTGGAGTATATCAAAACATCGTCAATAAAAATTACCACAAACCGATCAAGGTATGGTGAGAAAATCTTGTTCATCAAGGCCATAAATACCGCAGGGGCATTGGTCAACCCGAAAGGCATAACCAAGAATTCATAATGCCCATATCTTGTCCTGAAAGACGTTTTCGACGTATCTTGATCCTTAACTCGCAGCTGATGGTATCCGAACCTGAGATCGATCTTAGAAAAATGGGTTGCACCCTATAATTGATCAAACAGCTCGTCAATTCTAGGCAGTGGATATTTGTTCTTGATTGTCACCTGATTCAACTGCCGGTAATCAATACACATTCTAAGGGTGACATCCTTCTTCTTCACGAATAAGACTGGGGCTCCCCAAGGTGATGTGCTAGGACGAATCAATTTGAAGAGGATATAACAAACCGGGAGGCTTCCTGTGTACAGCCTTTACTCGTTGGCAAATAAGGCACCTTGCCACAAAGCCCGCAATATCCTGCTTCTTGTTATTCCACCAAATTCTGCCATGCAGATTACTGTACATTTTTGTACTCCCAGGGTGCGTGGAATAGCGAGTATGATGTGCTTTAGTCATGATTGCCCTTTTTAAGTTATGATTTTGGACCGCTGGAACACAGAGTCTATCTCTGAAATACAGCACGCCATCTACTAACCTGAAATCGGGTTTCTCTGAGATGTGGTCACGAATCTTAACAAACTCCGGATCTTCAAAATGCCTCTCCTTGATTTGTTGAATTAGAGTGGGCTCAAAGACTGACATAGCCACCAGCATGACCTCGTCATTCACGAATTCAACTTCGACATCCAGATCTCGGAATTCTTCCACTAGAGGCCATTCACCTCACAGTGCTGCCATTTCAATGGTGGACTTCCTGCTCAAGGCATCAGCTACTACATTCCTTTTTCTGGGGAAATATTTGATCGGGAATTCATAATCCTTTATGAATTCCAACCATCTACGCTGTCTCATGTTAAGATCATGTGTGAAAATAGATACTGGAGACTGCGATGGTCGCTATGGACTTGAAATTTCTCCCCGTACAAATACTGTCTCCACATCTTCAATGCAAAGACCACTGCGGCCAATTTTAAGTCATGCGTAGCATAATTTTTCTCATGTTCCTTCAGTTGCCGAGACCCATATGCTATCACTTTCCCATTCTGCATTAACACACAACCTGACCCAATCCTTGAAGCATCAGTATAGATAACAAACCCACCACTACCCTCTGGTAGAGATGAGATTGGTGCTGAGGTTAGTTTCTCCTTAAGGAGTTGGAAACTCGACTCACACTCAGCTGACCAAATAAATGGCTCATTCATCCGAGTCAACTTTGTCAAAGGTGTAACCACTTTAGAAAAGTCCTTCACAAACCTTCTATAATAACCTGCCAGACCAACAAAACTTCTAACCTCTGCAACGGTTTTGGGACTTTGACAATTAGTTATAGCCACCACCTTAGCTGGATCTACTGCGAGCCCATCCTTTGAGATTATATGCCCCAAAAAGGCAACTTGTTCCAGCTAGAATTCACACTTGTCCAGTTTGGCATACAGTCGGTGGTCCCTTAGTAAATTGTAGGGAAATCCTCAGATGTACCGCATGCTCATCTTTGGTCTTGGAGTATATCAAAACATCGTCAATAAAAATTACCACAAACCGATCAAGGTATGGTGAGAAAATCTTGTTCATCAAGGCCATAAATACCGCAGGGGCATTGGTCAACCCGAAAGGCATAACCAAGAATTCATAATGCCCATATTTTGTCCTGAAAGCCGTTTTCGACGTATCTTGATCCTTAACTAGCAGCTGATGGTATTCGAACCTGAGATCGATCTTAGAAAAATGGGTTGCACCCTGTAATTGATCAAACAGCTCGTCAATTCTAGGCAGTGGATATTTGTTCTTGATTGTCACCTGATTCAACTGCCGGTAATCAATACACATTCTAAGGGTGCCGTCCTTCTTCTTCACGAATAAGACTGGGGCTCCCCAAGGTGATGTGCTAGGACGAATGAATTTGTAGAGGATGTAACAAACCGGGAGGCTTCCTGTGTTCAGCCTTTACTCGTTGGCAAATAAGGCACCTTGCCACAAAGCCCGCGATATCCCGCTTCATGTTATTCCACCAAAATTTGCCATGTAGATTTTGGTACATTTTTCTACTCCCAGGGTGCGTGGAATAGCGAGCATGATGTGCTTTAGTCATGATTGCCCTTTTTAAGTTATGATTTTGGACCGCTGGAACACAGAGTCTATCTCTGAAATACAGCACACCATCTACTAACCTGAAATCGGGTCTCTCCGAGATGTGGTCACGAATCTTAACAAACTCCAGATCTTCAAAATGCCTCTCCTTGATTTGTTGAATTAGAGTGGGCTCGAAGACTGACATAGCCACCAGCATGACCTCGTCATTCACGAATTCAACTTCCACATCCAGATCTCGGAATTCTTCCACTAGAGACCATTCACCGCACAGTGCTGCCATTTCAATGGTGGACTTCCGGCTTAATGCATCAGCTACTACATTCCCTTTTCCGGAGAAATATTTGATCGGGAATTCATAGTCCTTTATGAATTCCAACCATCTACGCTGTCTCATGTTAAGATCATGTGTGAAAATAGATACTGGAGACTGCGATGGTCGCTATGGACTCCAAATTTCTCCCCGTACATATACTGTCTCCACATCTTCAATGCAAAGACCACTGCGGCCAATTCTAAGTCATGCGTAGCATAATTTTTCTCATGTTCCCTCAGTTGCCGAGACCCATTTGCTATCACTTTCCCATTCTGCATTAACACACAACCTGACCCAATCCTTGAAGCATCAGTATAGATAACAAACCCACCACTACCCTCTGGTAGAGATAAGATTGGCGCTGAGGTTAGTTTCTCTTTAAGGAGTTGGAAACTCGACTCACACTCAGCTGACCAAACAAATGGCTCATTCTTCCGAGTCAACTTTGTCAAAGGTGTAACTACTTTAGAAAAGTCCTTCACAAACCTTCTATAATAACCTGCCAGACCAATAAAACTTCTAACCTTTGCAATGGTTTTGGGACTTTGACAATTAGTTATAGCCTCCACCTTAGCTGGATCTACTACGAGCCCGTCCTTTGAGATTATATGCCCCAAAAAGGCAACTTGTTCCAGCTAGAATTCACACTTGTACAGTTTGGCAAACAGTCGGTGGTCCCTTAGTAAATTGTAGGGAAATCCTCAGATGTTCCGCA
Source organism: Sextonia rubra (assembly GCA_037013555.1). Taxonomy (NCBI): domain Eukaryota; kingdom Viridiplantae; phylum Streptophyta; class Magnoliopsida; order Laurales; family Lauraceae; genus Sextonia; species Sextonia rubra. The sequence goes on from JASUAD010000001.1 coordinate 81,319,276, forward strand.
TGCTCATATTTGGTCTTGGGGTATTTCAAAACATCGTCAGTAAAAATCACCACAAACCGATCAAGGTAAGGAGAGAAAATCTTGTTCATCAAGGCCAAAAATACCGCAGGGGCATTGGTCAACCCGAAAGGCATAACCAAGAATTCATAATGCCCATATCTTGTCCTGAAAGCCGTTTTTGTCGTATCTTGATACTTAACTCGCAGCTGATGGTATTCGAACTTGAGATCAATCTTAGAAAAATGGGTTGCACCCTGTAATTGATCAAACAGCTCGTCAATTCTAGGCAGTGGATATTTGTTCTTGATTGTCACCTGATTAAACTGCCGGTAATCAATACACATTCTAAGGGTGCCGTCCTTCTTTTTCACGAATAAGACTGGGGCTTCCAAAGGTGATGTGCTAGGACGAATGAATTTGTAGAGGATGTAACAAACCGGGAGGCTTCCTGTGTTCAGCCTTTACTCGTTGGCAAATAAGGCACCTTGCCACAAAGCCCGCAATATCCCGCTACACGTTATTCCACCAAAATCTGCCACGCAGATTTTAGTACATTTTTGTACTCCCAGGGTGCGTGGAATAGCGAGCATGATGTGTTTTAGTCATGATTGCCCTTTTTAAGTTATGATTTTGGACCGCTGGAACACAGAGTCTATCTCTGAAATACAGCACACCATCTAGTAACCTGAAATCGTGTCTCTCCGAGATGTGGTCATAAATCTTAACAAACTCCGGATCTTCAAAATGCCTCTCTTTGATTTGTTGAATTAGAGTGGGCTCGAAGACTGACATAGCCACCAGCATGACCTCGTCATTCACGAATTCAACTTCCACATCCAGATCTCGGAATTCTTCCACTAGAGACCATTCCCCACACAGTGCTGCCATTTCAATGGTGGACTTCCTGCTCAAGGCATCAGCTACTACATTCCCATTTCCGGGGAAATATTTGATCGGGAATTCATAATCCTTTATGAATTCCAACCATCTACGCTGTCTCATGTTAAGATCATGTGTGAAAATAGATACTGGAGACTGCGATGGTCGCTATGGACTTCAAATTTCTCCCCGTACAAATACTGTCTCCACATCTTCAATGCAAAGACCACTGCGGCCAATTCTAAGTCATGCGTAGCATAATTTTTCTCATGTTCCTTCAGTTGCCGAGACCCATATGCTATCACTTTCCCATTCTGCATTAACACACAACCTGACCCAATCCTTGAAGCATCAGTAGAGATAACAAACCCACCACTACCCTCTGGTAGAGATAAGAATGGCGCTGAGGTTAGTTTCTCCTTAAGGAGTTGGAAACTCGACTCACACTCAGCTGACCAAACAAATGGCTTATTCTTCCGAGTCAACTTTGTCAAAGGTGCAACTACTTTAGAAAAGTCCTTCACAAACCTTCTATAATAACCTGCCGGACCAACAAAACTTCTAACCTTTGCAATGGTTTTGGGACTTTGACAATTAGTTATAGCCTCCACCTTAGCTGGATCTACTACGAGCCCATCCTTTGAGATTATATGCCCCAAAAAGGCAACTTGTTCCAGCTAGAATTCACACTTGTCCAGTTTGGCATACAGTCGGTGGTCCCTTAGTAAATTGTAGGGAAATCCTCAGATGTTCCGCATGCTCATCTTTGGTCTTGGAGTATTGTCACAACCCGAGCCCAGGGTTCGGGGGTTAGCAAAAGCCAAACCTAATGACACACGTACTCCCGTGCATGCACACGTAGACCGAGTCTAAATGCACACGCACAAGGGAACATTCACACGTGCCAAGCAAGTACGCGGAAGCTGTAAATATCAGAAACACAAAACTAACAATGCAAGAAGAGGATACAAGAAAGGACTGACATAATTACATATGAAAGTTTTACAAAATGAACAAAAGATATATACAATAGTGACATGTCAAGTCAAACACAAGTCTGCAAATCCACACAACACGAGACTCCAAAATGATGCATGCCATGTACGCTCTCCCGTGGAGTGATCACATCCACTCCTCTAGGCCTGATGGGGCCCCGGGGGTCTCATCTGGAGCCTGGCCGACCGGCGAGGGTTCGGCAGGGGGATCTGGGCCTGCAACACCAAAAACAACTGTGAATACGAAGATTCAGCAAAGTATAAACCATAGCAAGTTAACACACGCTGTGTCTAATAGAATAAAGAACATCATGTTATTAAAGAAGGCATTTTCGTATACTAGGCTATCATGCAAGAAAGAGATATGCTGCGTGAATCAAGGATAACATGCTGTGTACATGACTAGTGGCTACTACATTACCATATGCTCCCAAAAGAGGGATCTTATAACATGCAATGAACACCATTGTCCGGGCCAGGGTACAATGGGTCTCGGTTTCCTGGGGTCCGGTTCCCCAAGACAAAATCCATACTGCAGCAGGTCCATATAAACTATACCAAATTCACCCCGTCGGGATCCTAAGGCTGAGGCTAAGTAGTGCCTGACTATACGGAGTCAATCATGAAAATCCTGAGTAGATCGTGATAACATATCATACGTGCAGATCTGTGAGTGAACATATCATACATGCATACTCAGGGTAAACAAACCAAAATGTGAAAGTAACGAAACATACGTAATCATGTAGAGTGTTGAGATCAATGATCGAATGCAATATGTTATGCAACAAATCATGTGAAATCGAATCATCTTGCTTTACAAACCAATTCTAATCTAGTTATCCGGTGTTTCTAACCGTGCATGATGATGTAGTTTTAAGTTATTCGGTACACCGTTGTCTAGTGTTGCCTTGAATCGGGCGGTGCACGAAGTCCCTTAAACCAACACCCATGGGGAGGTGCTTAACATCCGGATAACGAACATGAATGATTCGCAGCCCTCGAGATCATTCACGCGTAGTATCATATTCCGTTGGGCAAGTCTAGGTGCTTTACATTCCATCATGAAGGTCATATAGGTCTTATCTTTACACCTAGCCTTATTTTTCTTTCATTAATCTAGAGTGAATAGGGCTTAGCCGTGTGTGTGCTACGGCTTAGCCGTGTGTGGTCTACGGCTTAGCCGTGACTGGGCCGTAGAAGGTCGGTCAGTTGCTGACTCTCAGTTGTTCCAGAAATTGCACCCTGTATTGTTCTACGGCTTGGCCACGGCTGAGCTTCGGCTTAGCCGTAGGGCATTCCACGGCTTAGCCGTGCCCTAGCCGTAGAGGAAAACTGGGTTTCTCTCCTCTCTGGACTGTGAGCCGTAGGTGCTATACGGCTTAGCCGTACCTGCACGAATTTAATTTCCTGAAACCTGTACAGAATGTCTGGGAAGCATCCAAATATCAATTTATCAAGGGAGATAGACCAAGTAGTAATCAAATGAGTATCAATGGGCTGTAAACACATGTTTTCCATACACATTAATGTGAGCTAGCCAAAATCAAAGCATACCAACATGGGTTCTCAATGTTATGGTTATACTTGCCTCAATTTGGAAATCAATTACACAATTGTTGCCCTCAAGCTCAAACACAACCTAAACCAAATCAAACCACAATGCATGCATGAGAATTGGGAAGAAATCCACAACACAGATACAACATGCAACAATGGAACAAGAAGGAGAAGAACTAGAGAAAAGAGATGAGAAGGATGAAGTGATTTCCACCAACTCACCTCACATGCAAGCACCACAAGCTTGATCGATGGATGATGGAGAAGAGAATGCAAGAGAGAAGGGAGAGAGCTCCACGTGCATAGTGAAGAGAAAGAGAGAAAACGAGTGAAGGAAATGTGTTGTGTCGTTGGATGAAGTTTATATAAGAAATGGGTTGTCCAAATTGCAATGAAGGCCAAGTGGAAAGTGTATTTTCAGTTTGAGTCAAACTCGGGTCCAATAGAATCACACGACCTCGGTTGCAAATGACGTAGTTACGAAAGTTAACGGGCTCAACGAAAGACACGTGTTGACATCAAGATGATGCAAAAATGACCATGTCTAAGAAAAGCAAAAATTACGAAAAAGGGCTTGGTCTACTTAATCCCGGTCAAACTCAACCCAACTACCTATCCATGACCCGTAACAAAAACCGAAACACAAACAAAACACGATTAGCAACGAAAACAAGATTAACTAACCGCTAAACGGGGTCAAGCTGGGTCGGAGTGTTACAAGTATATCAAAACATCGTCAATAAAAATTACCACAAACCGATCAAGGTATGGTGAGAAAATCTTGTTCATCAAGGCCATAAATACCGCAGGGGCATTGGTCAACCCGAAAGGCATAACCAAGAATTCATAATGCCCATATCTTGTCCTGAAAGCCGTTTTCGACGTATCTTGATCCTTAACTCGCAGCTGATGGTATTCGAACCTGAAATCGATCTTAGAAAAATGGGTTGCACCTTGTAATTGACCAAACAGCTCGTCAATTCTAGGCAGTGGAAATTTGTTCTTGATTATCACCTGATTCAACTGCCGGCAATCAGTACACATTCTAAGGGTGCCATCCTTTTTCTTCACGAATACGACTGGGGCTCCCCAAGGTGAAGTGCTAGGACGAATGAATTTGTTGAGGATGTAACAAACCGGGAGGCTTCATGTGTTCAGCCTTTACTCGTTGGCAAATAAGGCACCTTGCCACAAAGCCCGCAATATCCCGCTTCATGTTATTCCACCAAAATCTGCCATGCAGATTTCAGTACATTTTTGTACTCCCAGGGTGCGTGGAATAGCGAGCATGATGTGCTTTAGTCATGATTGCCCTTTTTAAGTTATGATTTTGGACCGCTGGAACACAGAGTCTATCTCTGAAATACAGCACACCATCTACTATCCTGAAATCGGGTCTCTCTGAGATGTGGTCACGAATCTTAACAAACTCCGGATCTTCAAAATGCCTCTCCTTGATCTGTTGAATTAAAGTGGGCTCGAAGACTGACATAGCCACCAGCATGACCTCATCATTCACGAATTCAACTTCCACATCCAGATCTCGGAATTCTTCCACTAGAGACCATTCACCACACAGTGCTCCCATTTCAATGGTGGACTTCCTGCTCAAGGCATCAGCTACTACATTCCCATTTCCGGGGAAATATTTGATCGGGAATTCATAATCCTTTATGAATTCCAACCATATACGCTGTCTCATGTTAAGATCATGTGTGAAAATAGATACTGGAGACTGCGATGGTCGCTATGGACTTCAAATTTCTCCCCGTACAAATAGTGTCTCCACATCTTCAATACAAAGACCACTGCGGCCAATTCTAAGTCATGCGTAGCATAATTTTCTCATGTTCCTTCAGTTGCCGAGACCCATACGCTATCACTTTCCCATTCTGCATTAACACACAACCTGACCCAATCCTTGAAGCATCAGTATTGATAACAAACCCACCACTACCCTCTGGTAGAGATAAGATTGGCGCTGAGGTTAGTTTCTCCTTAAGGAGTTGGAAACTCGACTCACACTCAGCTGACCAAACAAATGGCTCATTCTTCCGAGTCAACTTTGTCAAAGGTGCAACTACTTTAGAAAAGTCCTTCACAAACCTTCTATAATAACTTGCCGGACCAACAAAACTTCTAACCTCTACAACAGTTTTGGGACTTTGACAGTTAGTTATAGCCGCCACCATAGCTGGATCTACTGCGAGCCCATCCTTTAAGATTATATGCCCCAAAAAGGCAACTTGTTCCAGCTAGAATTAACACTTGTCCAGTTTGCAATACAGTCGGTGGTCCCTTAGTAAATTGTAGGGAAATCCTCAGATGTTCCGCATGCTCATATTTGGTCTTGGAGTATTTCAAAACATCATCAGTAAAAATTACCACAAACCGATCAAGGTATGGAGAGAAAATCTTGTTCATCAAGGCCATAAAAACCGCAGAGGCATTGGTCAACCCGAAAGGCATAAACAAGAATTCATAATGCCCATATCTTGTCCTGAAAGCCGTTTTCGACGTATCTTGATCCTTAACTCGCAGCTGATGGTATTCGAACCTTAGATCGATCTTAGAAAAATGGGTTGCACCCTGTAATTGATCAAACAGCTCGTCAATTCTAGGCAGTGGATATTTGTTCTTGATTGTCACCTGATTCAACTGCCGGTAATCAATACACATTCTAAGGTGCCATCCTTCTTCTTCACGAATAAGACTGGGGCTCCCCAAGGTGATGTGCTAGGACGAATGAATTTGTAGAGGATATAACAAACCGGGAGGCTTCCTGTGTTCAGCCTTTACTCGTTGGCAAATAAGGCACCTTGCCACAAAGCCCGCAATATCCCGCTTCACGTTATTCCACCAAAATCGGCCATGCAGATTTCAGTACATTTTTGTACTCCCAGGGTGTGTGGAATAGCGAGCATGATGTGCTTTAGTCATGATTGCCCTTTTTAAGTTATGATTTTGGACCGCTGGAACACAGAGTCTATCTCTGAAATACAACACACCATCTACTAACCTAAAATCGGGTCTCTCCGAGATGTGGTCACGAATCTTAACAAACTCCGGATCTTCAAAATGCCTCTCCTTGATTTGTTGAATTAGAGTGGGCTCGAAGACTGACATAGCCGCCAGCATGACCTCGTCATTCACGAATTCAACTTCCACATCCAGATCTTGGAATTCTTCCACTAGAGACCATTCACCACACAGTGCTGCCATTTCAATGGTGGACTTCCTGCTCAAGGCATTAGCTACTACATTCCCATTTCCGGGGAAATATTTGATCGGGAATTCATAATCCTTTATGAATTCCAACCATCTACGCTGTCTCATGTTAAGATCATGTGTGAAAATAGATACTGGAGACTGCGATGGTCACTATGGACTTCAAATTTCTCCCCGTACAAATACTGTCTCCACATCTTCAATGCAAAGACCACTACGGCCAATTCTAAGTCATGCGTAGCATAATTTTTCTCATGTTCCTTTAGTTGCCGAGACCCATATGCTATCACTTTCCCATTCTGCATTAACTCACAACCTGACCCAATCCTTGAAGCATCAGTATAGATAACAAACCCACCACTACCCTCTGGTAGAGATAAGAATGGCGCTGAGGTTAGTTTCTCCTTAAGGAGTTGGAAACTCGACTCACACTCAGCTGACCAAACAAATGGCTCATTCTTCCGAGTCAACTTTGTCAAAGGTACAACTACTTTAGAAAAGTCCTTCACAAACCTTCTATAATAACCTGCCAGACCAACAAAACTTCTAACCTCTGCAACGGTTTTGGGACTTTGACAATTAGTTATAGCCTCCACCTTAGCTAGATCTACTGCGAGCCCATCCTTTGAGATTATATGCCCCGAAAAGGCAACTTGTTCCAGTTAGAATTCACACTTGTCCAGTTTGGCATACAGTCGGTGGTCCCTTAGTAAATTGTAGGGAAATCCTCAGATGTTCCGCATGCTCATCTTTGGTCTTGTAGTATATCAAAACATCATCAATAAAAATTACCACAGACCGATCAAGGTATGGAGAGAAAATCTTGTTCATCAAGGCCATAAATACCGCAGGGGCATTGGTCAACCCGAAAGGCATAACCAAGAATTCATAATGCCCATATCTTGTCCTGAAAGCCGTTTTCGACGTATCTTGATCCTTAACTCGCAGCTGATGGTATTCGGACCTGAGATCGATCTTAGAAAAATGGGTTGCACCCTGTAATTGGTCAAACAGCTCTTCAATTCTAGGCAGTGGATATTTGTTTTTGATTGTCACCTGATTCAACTGCCGGTAATCAATACACATTCTAAGGGTGCCATCCTTCTTCTTCACGAATCAGACTGGGGCTCCCCATGGTAATGTGCTAGGACGAATGTATCTCTTATCCAATAAGTCCTGTAATTGTACTTTTAGCTCACGTAACTCTGCTGGGGCCATTCTATAGGGAGCCCTAGAAATGGGAGCAGTGCCGGGTACCAACTTTATAGTAAAGTCCACTCCCCTAATCGGAGGAATATCAGGTACTTCGTTAGGAAATACATCAGGGAACTCACAAACCACAGGTATTTCTTCTAGTTTCTTAGGTGCTTTTTTCTCTACAATGAAAGCAATATACCCCTCACAACCACTATGAATCAGTCTTTCTGCTCGAAGTGTTGAAATTAATCTAGTGTTTGAACTCTTCTTGTCACCTTGGAACACAACACTTGGGCCATCTTTGTTTACCCTCATGGTGACAGTCTTACGGAAACAATCTAAACAGGCCATATATTTGGTTAACCAATCCATTCCTAATATTGCATCAAAATCATGCATGGGCAACACGATGAGTTCCGCTGGGAGAAGAACCTCTCCGATAAGAACTCGACAACCAGGGTAATAATCGTCACACATCACCATCTTGCCAACCGGAGTTATAACACTCAACTCATACGGCAATTGCGCTGCCAATTCCCGTATTCTGCTAGAGAATCAGGGATAAATGAAGGAGTGAGAAGATCCTGAATCAAACAACACTTTAGCTTTCATGCCACAAATGGAAACCTTACCTATAACCACATGTTCTGCTGCTTCCACTTCTTCCTGTGTCAAAGCATAGGTGCGGCCTTGCTTTTGGGGTCGGTGTTACTGTCCTTGCCTCTGCTGTCCTTGACCTTGCCGTGTCTGCCCTTTGCGTTGCCTCACTTGCTGTTGCTGACGATTAGGCGCGGGTGGTGTCACCTTAGAAGATTGCTGGTACTGCTGCTGCGGTGGGGCTTGATTAGAAACCTTCCTTCTCGGGCACTCAGACAAACAGTGGTCCATTAAGCCACATCCAAAACAGGCTCTCGTGGACCTCCAACATTTGCTAGTCTCATGACCCTTCCCGCATACACCGCAGACTAGCCGTGATGTCCCGCCAACAACCCCCTTCTACTTCTTAGAATGCTGCTGACCCTTCCCAGAAGGCGGAACACTCCTCTTAGACTCTCCCAAGAATAGACTTTTCTCAATTTCTTCTGCCGCATAGGCCCTGGCTATCGCATCATCACATTAAGCTGGATGTTGAAAAGCGGAAGCATGACCCTTAATAGCAGGCCTTAATCCTTCCAGAAACCTTTCCACTCTCTTTTCCTCAGTGTCAATCAGGTCTAGAGCAAACCGAGAGAGTTAACTGAATACATGCACGTATTCTGCAACGGTCATGGAGTTCTGCTGCAGGGAGAGAAACTCTGCTTTCTTCTTGCGGGTTATATGCTCGGGAATGAACTTCTTCCTGAATTGCCTTTTAAAGGCCTCCTAGACAGTAGCATCTGGCATGGCCCTAATGTGGTCCCGGATACTCTTCCACCAAGTATCTGTAATATCCCTGAACATGGATGCTGTGAGGACCACTTGCTGCCTTGGTGTACAAGTTAAGGTATCGAAGACATTCTCAGTGTGGACGAGACATTCGTCAGCTTGCAACGGGTCCTCTTGTTCAGTAAACTCTATGGCTCCCCTCTTTTGGAACTTCTCGTACAAGGAATTAGGGTCTCCGGATGGATTTTGTCTGTCCAGTAAAGCGGCCAACTGCATCTGCATGGCGGCTTGGTTGGCATTACTAGCAGCTAACTGATGCATCATCATCATGAACCGTTCCTCCATGTCATACGTGGGACGAGGAGGAGGTTGCGGTGGAGGGTCCGCACCTTCCAACTCCACATTATTGCAGTCATTATCACCCGAACTATTATTTGTACCAGACCCGGACGCCATGGATTTGCAATCACAATGGTTATTAGTCATATATATATATATATATACATACTACAATTGTGCCGAAAGGTTATAATCATAATAGAAATGCACCCCGAAAGGACCTATCGGAACCTCACCACGTTTCCTAATGTTACTAAGTCTTTTAATTGACTTTTTAGTGCGGCTCTGATACCATTACTTACGTATGTCACGCCCCGATCCCGGGAATTTGGGGATTTGAGTGGGCCCCCAGGGCATGGATACGTAATCCCATAGAAATCCATGCCCTGAAGAATTTTGCACGAATTCCTACAAGGGAGATTCCACAGGAACATGTGAGGTATGCCAACACACGTATGAATATAACTCATCATAATCGAAATCTTGCGAAATACTCAGTAATTATCAAGAGCAAGTTAAATGCACATATCCTTCGTCATTCATTGAAGTATATATATACATACATATGTTGGAAGTAGGTGGGTCTCGTAGATAAATTTTCAAAACTTTTGACCCACTTGACACAGGGATCAACTATCCATAAGACTAAAACCCAATCCAGGATGCATTACCCTCAATCTCGTGACCATGTACAGTAAATATTCTACCAACACTAAACATCCATAATAATCTACGACATGCAAGAAGTAGATCATACCTTTGGAGATCCGCAGTGCTCTAATGGATTTCTTCAACACCTCTTAGCCTTCCACGCTATAACCTGAATTGGATTTCTTTTCTCAAGAAGAATGGTGGAATCTTCAGGAGAAATCCTAACTCGAAACTCCAAAGAACTAGAAGAAAGAAGGAGAGAGTAACTCGTGTAACTCTTGCACGAAAGGGTTTTGGGCGTGAGAGAGACTCTTTTGGACGTCCAAGGAGATTTTAGAAACTTTCAAATCTCGTCCTTGCCTAATTGAAATAGAAGTCTTACTTCCAAAGCAATTAGCAACTTTCTCCTTTCTTATCCCTTCTTTCTAGAGTTCGAGTCAGATTAGTATTTTCCAATAACTTGGGCTAGCATGGGGACCACTAGGGATTCCTTAGAAAGCTGGCTCCAACTGGAACACCGCGACCCCACATCTCATGTGCAATCCGGGCCCTTAGTTAATTGCAAATAACACCACTATATAAATGCAATTGCACTCCAGTCTTAGGAATAAATTACAATTAAGACCCTAAACTTCCCAATTACCACAAGTAGGCCCCTCTATCAATATCCGTGGATCAATTGGAATAAATCCGTCTCTTCCAATCTAAGTTCCACATCTTATTATCCTTGAGCCCCAATTAATCACAGTAATGGTCAGTACCGTCCAATTAACTCTTAATTGAGATGGGTGCGCACTTACTAATGACAAATCCATTAATTGGCACAAGGGGATAATAGAGATAGATTTCATCTTGATCATTCAACGTTCCCACAGTTCTACTACCACATACGCAAGACACCGAGGTGTTAACCTACAGTCGGCCTCACTCATTGGTGACTCAAAGCAAATGAATAGCTAGAAACTTGAGTTCATCAATGTCTCAGGATTGAGAGCATATTGCTAGGGAATTATGAGAGCATACCTTATTATTGAGACTGAATTCCATAAGGTGCATCTCATGGTCCTTCAATACGTCCAATGTACCAGCACCGTGATCCAGAATCTTATATTCTGATGATCGAGACAAATCACACTATTTCATAGTGATCAAAGTGCTGCAATCTTATCAAATGAGATGCCCAGTCTCATTACTGGTTGTGAAGCTATTTAAGTATAAGATTTGTGACATATATCTCCCGCGTGTAGATCTCATCCATGCACATATATCACATCTAATATACTAATGAGACCAGATTCAACTCATGAACCATTATGTCATATGTATTGGTCATGTGCATGAATTAGTAAAATAACACTCATCTCATGAAAGCAAAGCATGATTTTATTGATAAATAAAGAAATTAATCAATTTATTACATCAACTGATGGATTGAGTCCACAAAATCTAACAACATAACAGTACCTAAGTCTTCAATTACATTTTTTTTTCACAATTCGACATTGTACTGAAAGAGATTAGGTACAGAAAGTCCCATTGCTCTTCCTAAAGAACAAACCAAAATGTGATTGTGACATCTCCAGAACTGACGCACTCCGTGGGATGACTAATAAAAGATATCGTCATCCTTCCAAGGAACTTAACAGTATACACTGATTTAAGGAAAAGTACAAATGGTTTACTAGACATATGGTGCATGAGTGACAGTGGATGAGAAAGTACAATTCAAATGTCTTACATACTAATTGGCAACCACAATACTCTATTCTCCCAAAAAGGGAGCATTCATATGGGTCGCTAGGGGATCAAGCTAGCTTCCTGAGGAGCACCGACATCTCCTCCATAAACTACTGCAGTAGTGACATACATATACCCAGAGGGCACAAACTAAGTGGTGCCGACTCGGATTCAATCAAACTAGTCATAACATACATAAGGAATAATTAATCATGAAGGCAGACGGAGAATTAAGCAAAGCATATGCATATGTGCTACAAAGGCCCAAACCTCATCTATACCCTTGGCTAGCAAGCACACACTGAGTAGAAGCTCTGGCTTGTCAGACATGCACTCATTAGAAGCTCAGGTCTGAATTGCCTCGGGGTTTGCTCGAGGAAGTGAATCCGATAACAAATCATGTCGAAGGTAATCTATCATAGCAATATGAATGCATTCGAGTTGAGTGAGTATTCAAGAGTCATTATCCACCCCATATTATGTAACCCATGATCCCCAAGGACATTCAACACGATGTACTCATAAGACGTCTGGTGTCATGGTGTTACCGCCTCTTGGTGTTACCCTATATGCAGAGGGGACACCCCTTCTTATGCCAACATCTATGACTTAGCATTGGGGAATTCATCCAAAATTCGTTTATCCCCTTAACGTTTCCTTAACGTATCATTACAATTGGGCCCGTGTTGGGGTAAGAAGGTGCCAATATTAAGGCCCTATAAGATCAATGAAGAATTCCTAACATCCTAAATTCAGTAGGTTCATACGGCTTAGCCGTATATAACGCTACGGCTTAGTCGAGTAATTCAGGTTTCCTCCAACAGTACAGATGCATTTACGGCTTAACTATGCTAAGCCTACGGCTGGGTTACAGTCGGGTCACGGCTTAGCCGTAGTTATTTCATAGTGTCGCCGTAGATAAGCCGTAGAAGAAATTGGGTCTTTTGAGCTCTCTGGAAAGCTCGCCGTAAAAAGGCTTACGGCTTGGGTACGGGGTGGACACGGCTTAGCTGTAGGGAAATTCACGGTATAGCCGTGAGTAAGCCGTAGTACAAAACCGGGTTTTGCTGCTCTCTGGATTTTGGGCCGTAAATACTCACGGCTTAGTCGTAGCTTCGCCGTAAGCTTCAGAAAACCTGAAATCAGTTCTATAGCTCATTTTCAGTACGGGTTCAATACAGAACCTCATTGTGGGGAGTTTCTATGACTTAATTATAATGTACCTGATGGATTTCAACACCCACACACCTTCCTATTACATGTTTACATCCTAACTCACTTCATACCACATTTGTATCAATTAAACAATGAGAATGGTTGAAATTGGAAAATGCAAGGAGCTAACTCATCAGTCAATAACTTAATCATGCATGCAACACATGCAACTCAAATACTTGCCTCTTCACAGTGTTTGCCCTCCCCAGGTCGTTCTTGTTATGTAGTTAGGGGAGAAACTCCGAATTGAAATGGTTTCTCTTGTACTGCTATAGTGTTGGAGAGGGTTGTGATTCTAAGGAAGAGGTCCCAAGGAAGAAGAAGAGGATGGATGGACGCTATGAGTAGCACATGCAAGCTCCAGTTCTTCATTTCCAGCTCTATACGTGAAATAAGGAGGGGTGAAACAAGTGGCTCCAACAGCAAAGAAGAAGAATCAAGGAGGAAGAAAGAACGTGGAGTCTTTTTCAACTTAAAACTTTTTGTATTTAACATGCAGGTCCATAGGTTCTACAAAATTAGAGTTTAGGCCAAGTGCACCTCAATTGGCCCAAAACGAGTTCGGATTAAATTGAGCCCAATACAAAAGATGGTCTACGTGAAAAATTACGCGAAGGGCAATGGATGAGGTGTCCAAGAGATGCGAGGACAATTTACAAAAAGGCCATCGACTACGGAAGTAAGGTTCAAACTCCACCCAACTACCTATCCAAGACCCAAATCCAATAGTTTTGAATTAAATTAGCCTTAGTCAGGTTTACTAAGTATAAAACAAGATTTATTAAGGAAGATTAGGGTTAGTGGGATCCGAATCCTTATAGTTGCTGTAACACGGTGATCTGTTATTGTATATTTTCATGCTCGCTCACATGCACAACCAGCTTCTGTGTTGTTTTGGCTTGCTCTGCATTCACCACCCGTATTTCTTCCTTGGTGCTCTTAATCTCTGCGGCCAGTTGAACTTTCTGCCTTAGAACTTCATCTTGAAAAGCTTTGGCATGATCAACACTTTTATCTCATGTATCCTTTTCGTTAAGTTTGTTGAAAAAGAGAATAAAAGCATCACAAGGACCGCTCAAATCAATTCTGGCACCAGAAGATATCAGCATATCAACTAAGGTTTTGGCACCCTAAATCTTTTCAGAAGTAAGATCTCCTTGGAAAACTGTGGCCAAAATATTGTGAATAGCCATCTTCATGGCAAAATTTATCGTAGATGGGGGCTTCGGTGCGTCACCAAACAAACTGGGCTCCTTACGAAACAATTTGACTCTCACTTTTGCAAATTTGACTGAGTCTAAGAGCCTAAGCGGTCATCTCCTTCCTTCTCAACATTTATACCCTCACCCCCATGAGTAACCAATGCTTCTTCATGGACAGAAGGCGAGTCATGTGACCCTTGTGAAGAAAAAGTGGCCGAAGGATCCTTATTTGTATGCGGTGTTACTGCAATATGCAATAATGCTTTTCGTGATCCCCTACCTTCAGTAGTAGAAGCTTCATTTGATATCTTTTGCACAGCTAGGTCTTCAATAACCTTCATGGGCGATGATTGATTAGCCTGAAATGAACCCTTGAAGGTGTCATGGCTTTAGGAGGTGTGAAGCTGCCAGTGATTGGAGGCACACTACTAGCAACGGGTGTTACAGGAGCATCATCTTCCATGGGATCTGCAGCTTTATCTTTTAGAACCAATTTCCTTTGAGGAGAGGGACCAGTTTGGGCTATGATCAGTTTTATGACAACAGCCTCTTCAGCTAGCGTCATTACGATATCAGCCTCCGTTTCTACTATGCCAACGGGTTCAATGCTTGGTTCTATCTGAGCACCCAAAGCTTCATTAACCCTCGGCTTAATGCTGATAGGTGGTACAACGAGTGTCGATGATAACTATGGATCATTATTGACACTTTTGGTTGGCGAATCTAAGGAGAAGCTTCCACGAAGTGCTGCAAATCACTCTTCAGGGTGCTCCTCGGAGAAACCTCGAAATATCCACTATGAATTGAGATATTGTCTAAATCAATTGAGGCTTCAGGACTATCTTTCTCTGCTGGCTCCTTAATCGGTAACCCAAAAGGCTTTTTCACTGAAGTGGGAAGTACAACAGGAGCACTCTCCTCCACTCAGGTACCTAAAAAGGAATGAACGAGATCACATCACAATATTGGAACAAAATTTCAATTTCCAAACAATCAAGCCAAAAGTCACCTTCAAGAGTTGGCTCTGTTGGAATTCCTTCGGTAGTATTGGGGATTCCTCCCTCTTCCATTGAGACTTTGGCAATTGGTCCCATTTCAGGAGGACTCTTTGGTTGCTCAGTCTAAGGGGCCTTATCTCTTGGCTCCATAGGTACATCGTTGTAAGTTGTTTTATCAATAGTAGCAGCATCACCCACATCATCACTAGACTTGTCCACAATGGACTCTGGCGGCATGTCCTCTACAGCTTTTCTCCTAGACTCAGGCGTCATTGCCTGGTCAAACATATCTTTTTCAAAATTGAACTCGATATTAATATCATTATCGATTCGTTCCTCGGTGGTAGGAGTATCAAAGCTGCTATCTTTCTTATCTCCTTCGTCTAAGGCAATTTCAATAAGCTTCTTCACAACCCCTCCAACAATTGAAGTTTGAGCTGACAAGGTGGTAAGGAAAAGTATAAACATCAAAACAAGAGTCAAAGAACTGAGTAATAGTATCTTACAAAGAAATAGAAAAGTGTTACTAGCTTTTATCCTTTGGGAACGACGAGTTCCAGGGCTTTCGGCCTTTCTCTTCTTTGAAGGAGCTCCTTTGCTGACAGGGGATCTGGTTATTAATTTTGAGCATATAACTTTGAGCTTCTTATGCAAAATCGGACCCACTGGAGGTTTTGTTGGCATCACTGGTGGTTGTGATCCGGTAGTTGCTTCGGTTGACTGAACCACCTCTGCTGGACTTGGGACTACATGTGCCTCTGCTGGTATTGGAGCAGCAGAGTAGCCTTTGGCAAGTGTCAATGAGCAAGGTCTACCTTCGCGGCCACATGCATGATGGCCTGCTCTTCTTCAAATTTCCTTGTCTGCTTTCCAACCAATACTTTGGTTCTAACGGAACGAAAAATAGATCCAAAATCTAGTGTAACTCTACCAATTTGCTTAATCTTAGTGAGACCCTTGCTCTCCTGCAAATTTTCATCTACAGCCCGCTGCATCCTCGCTGCAGTAACATTAGGAGGAGGCAAGAACCTCTCATGTTCGTCACCTCTTAAGGAGTGGTGAGCTTTGCAGACATTAGACCCGGCTATCAAGCCAATTCACCATTTATCGCCATCATACAGCCAATTTTCAAAATTAACTGGGATAAAATGATCTTTCTCTGCTTTCTCTCTTTTCTTGGAAGCAACCAAAGGATGACATTTAACGCGGGGCTTGCTTGTATACGTCTGAACAATTGCAGTGGTACTTTTGGCATACCATTAGGCGAAACCACTCGTGTATTCGGGATTTGGGAGGCGAGGGTAGCTAAAACGAGCCCTAGTGCCAATTGCTTGATAGAATTTCTAAGCATTTCAGACATTTGGTCAAGAACTAGTAGTGCCTCGAATCCGGTCGAGTGTTCCCATAATGGCTTGATGAAAGTTGAATTGTCTGCAAAACATGGCCGGTATATAAGGTTGGATGTTAATATATGAATTCTTCTTATATACTTGTTCTGTGGATCTTAAGCTCAAGAACCAACTCGTTTTTTTCGTCTGACAAGCCAACATCTTGACCACCCTCTCCGATCTTGTCAATAAGTGGTTTTACAACATTTTTCATGCGAGTTGGAACTTCGATGTTGGGTACAGTGTCACAAGAAGCAACATAATTTTTAAAATTTCACAAGTGTTGGCATAAGTCAGTAATGGAATAGGTGTCGATGAGATAGCTGCCGCCGACTACACCCTCCATGAAGATGCTTCCTGGTGCGCCGCTGTGTCAATGAAGCCCATTGCAATGGTATGTGAACCAGGCATAAAATAAATACTCAGCATAATATCGGTTGAAGGGCTTCCCCTCTCTAACGGTAAGACCTGACAACTTCAACTCGGTTAGCATATATGCTACAAAAGCATGGCCCAAAGCAAGACTATGTTCGAAGGCCATTCTGAGCACTGGATATATGTAGCCAGGCCTGAAGTCACTTTCGGAACTCGGAAAAAGAACATCAGACAATCATGCCGCAAAAAAATGTAGCAAGCCAACACTTCTTTTCCAAGTCTAGATACTCGGCAAAAATATATAGCAGGAAGTCCAGATCCTCATGATATATGATTGTTGGGTCCTTTTTGGGGTCCTTACTAGGGATACTCTTCACCTGACTCATCCATTGGTAACTTTGCCTCGATTGCAGCTGGTCGTTTGCATCAAATTTTCAAGTGCAATGAAGAGATACTATGCGGCCTGGAACTTGTCGTCCATGGTAACCAATTGTTCACTGGGCATAATGGTTTCACCATCAATTTCACCATATGGTGCTAAACCAAAAAGCTTCTTTACCTCCCATAAAGAAAACCCCAGCTCCATGTTCAAAGTAATGAAGGTACCGGTTGCCAGGCAGAACAATTCCAGAATAGCCCTGCAGATGTTCCTGTTCTCGCAAGGGACTTTCTGCATGGTAGCATTTATAGCATCAAAGATTTAATTGCTTTCAAATCCTTTGCATAATGATGCTTGATCAAAGTCACCCAGCCTTGCCAATCTCCGGCGCAGTTAAATCATCTATGAGACTGGTGTCTTTCGCCTAGCTAGGCACTTCCATCTCCAGTGTGGATACCAAGCCCAACCGTCCTCAATTGTGAAATCACTGTACCCACCTTAAGATTTAGAGTGCATGGTTTTATTGCCTCTATTTCATACCTTGGGAACTCCGTGAAATAATATGGAGGCTGGTGTATGAACTTACTAGTTTTGAAATAGATGTGGTGCTTTATCCATGGAAATGGATCTTTCCTTACTGGAATAGTGGGAGCCATCAACATTATCGTTGGATATCACCTGAAGGGCCGAACAGTGGTTAACTCATAAGAAATTCCCGCTAAGTCTGTATAGCAATACTATACGCTGTCAGAAGGATGCTTCACATTCTCTTTCATGGCATCCCCAAATATATAACATGGCTTGTCGAAGCTCACTTTGTCATTATTCTCCCAAGCAGTATTGTTAGCTAGACGCCAAAATGTATACCAGTTCCTCCTTGTTAATGCTCTGGTTCTCTAGTCTCTCAAAGCAAGTGCATGCACCTTGCTCGGATTTTTTGGTTCGGGGTTACTTGTACCTTTACCATAAGAATGGCCTTTTGTAGTGCCAAAAGTTGAAATCACATGTGCTTTGCTTTTTCTATCTGCAAAAAAAGAACGAGAAGAAAATATCAACAACAGTGACAAAGAATAAGAAAAAAATATCAGTAACAGTGAAAATAACTAAGGCATGGATTTTATCAAAATTTCAGCAACATCTCCCTTTAACAAGAGGCCAAAAGGAGAAAATAATACTCAGTTCTGAGACAAGAAATTGGCATCAAGGCACACTTAAGTCCCATAATTGAGGCTCCTAGTCCAAAGAGGTGTTCGAGCAACTTAAGACCTTTCAAGGGGCAATTGGATTCATATTTGAGCACAAAAATTGTAGTACCCAATGTAAGAAATGCATGTACAATACAAGCAAAACATGACAGCAGCTATATATAGCACAAAGTATAAACAAGTTCAAACATGTATGAAAGTACAACATTTGAAAGTATATGGCATGTTTTTAGCAGAGTCGGCAAAGAACAATACCAATTTTAAAGCATTGAAAAGAAAAATAAGTGCCATCAGTCTTACCTACAACTATTGGAGAATGTTTTACTCTCCACACTCAAATTCGAAGCCAACTAAAGGATTTCCACATTCACAAGGCGGCATTTCTAACAAATTTCAACAAACAAAGTCCTGTGCGGTAATTTGCTATGATGGGTCCATTAGACGTTCTTGTGAGAGATCGAAAATGCACTATTTTTAGTGTATTTAGAGATAATGAATGAAATATTGCTTTGCAAAATTAATTTCAAAACAAAGATCATCAATTGTCATCAATGATCGGAAGGTAATATTGTATCCGTTAGCTTCTCACAAAGACGGTCGGCATCATTCAAAAGTGACTCAGATGACACATCTCGGGTTGGCATCGGAAAAGGCAAAGAAGGGTGAATTAGCCTCGGAAGTTGTAATTGAGAAAGACAATGTAAAATAGCTTATTCAAAGCTACATTCAATCACGCGACTGGAGGTTCATTAGCCTTGGAAGTTGTAGTTGAGAACGACAATATAAAACAGCTCATTCAATGCTACATTCACCCACTTGACCAGAGGTTTATCCTATTTTTTATCGATTTCTCTAACCCGCCAATCATATCCAGCGATTTATATTTCTCATAGTTATTGAGATTTAAGGGGAATAACCTTCTCATAAAAAACAAAAAGTGTGTCGTAGGCATACTCCGCTTTAATGAACTCCAACAGAAGTCATGGCGGTCAAGTTTATGTTCACAACATGCTAGTGACCGAGCAAACTATTGCAAACCAATCCCCTGTAATTCCCACGGAGGATTAGTGACTCAACTTGGGCTTATACCATACTAAAAAACAGGTGAATTGTCATTTCTCAACCTCTGACACTTCCCATAAGCCACAAAAGCCAGGTGTCTGCTTCTATGTGTCAATGATCAAGCTGAACAAGTGGATTGTATCTTCACCAAACCCAACAAAAAGCTGGCTTTAGGTGCTATTCTAATGGTTGCAAACAGGTCATGTGCAATCCCCTCTAAGCACTGTGATAAAAATCAAAGAGAGGAGAGAAGACAACTTTTGGCTCTAGATCCAGTTGCTCATGTGTGACAGTGGCCATTACCATGAGTACGCCCGAACAGCAGTGACCGTGATCATAGGCTGCTACAATGGTGCTTTAGTTATGAAGAAACCATGAATGAAGCTCAGACAGAACCCTCATACTAAAAGGCAAACTAGAAGCATGAAAGAAAAAGAGAGAGAGAGAGAGAGAGAGAGAGAGAGAGAGAGAGAGAAGAGTTGCTCAAGATAGTGACAGTGGCACTTCACAGCTATTGTTGACTGTGACTCTGGCACTTGCTCGATAGTATGCAGCGTAGGAAATTTTTAAAGAAACAAACAAAAACTCCAACCCTAGTTCAATTCAGTTACCATGAAGAGAGTCAAAATCACATGGATGGCCTGTGACCATGGGATTGGCCGAAGCATACAGTGGCCGTGCCATGGATGGCTTGTGATCGTGGGTTGGCCAAGATAACAGCGGCTGTGATCAGGGATGTATTCGAGCAGTGCTCAAATCTGAGCAAACAGCACTACATCAAGAAGCCTGGAGCAAATTCAGTCAAGAAAAAAGAAGAAAAAAAAAAAAGAAAGAGAAAAAATCAAATCGTCATCATCTTTAATTATGCATTTCGTCAAGTAAGTGGTGACCGTGGACTTCCTGTGGACAATGCCAGCCATGACTATGAACTTGTCCGAATGATGCCCAATTTGAATAACTTTCCATGAACAGAGCTTAAGCAAAGCCTTCATGTTAAAGACAAGCTTAGAGCATGGAAAGGAAATAAAAGAAAAAGTGAAAGAAAGAAGAACAAGAAGGGCCAAGCCCGAATTTCATTTGCTGAGAGCAAAAATCCTCATAGCCGTGGGCACCCACAATGAATTTGGGGTGTGCTTCGGTACAGAACTTGTGACAGGGATGAAATATAGTGCACAAAAAAGGCTAACACTAGCCAAAATGTGAAAGCACAACAGCAAAATCAGAAACAAAGAAAGGGGGCAATCTTCAAATCATTCATTTAGCCGAAGCAATGCATGGAGAAGATAAAGTGTAGGAGTTCTTACCAGCCATTGCTCGTACTTTCGAAGCTGAAAATTGACTTGAGATTTCAGAAGAAAATAGGAGAGGATGATCCCAGGTTTTGTTCTGGCGTTCGGCTTCTTCTCTAATTCCTGAGCTCTGAGTTTCTTCTTTAAGCTACAACGCTATTGGAAGAAGAGGATGCAAGTGATGACTTTATAAGTCACACGATGCCCATTTCTTCCCACGGTCCCTACATGGAATCCTCAATGGGTTCCATGGTTTGGTGACCCACTTCGGTGGTTTACTCCATCTTACATGGCATGTTTTAGTAGTGGGGTCCACGGCCTGTTGCCCTCTTACTCACAAACACAGTTGCCTCTTGCCCTTCTACCACGGTCACTGTTGTTGCTCCTTCTTTAGCTCATGGTCACAACAGGCTTGAACTTCTAAGGCCTACTGTTTAGTAGTTCACTCCCACACTCACAGTCATTGTGGCATTGCCTTCTTTCCCACAGACACAAATTGTTTTTAACAGTAGGATCTAAGCCTTGGCCAAGTCCACTAAGAGCACTGCCTTCCTTAACCATGGGCACTATGATTTTTAGCAGTAAGACCCACCACTTAGTGGCCCACTCTCTCAAATATGATCATCCAAAATTCCCATAGCAATATGGTGGACCCACTTTGGATATTTTACAAAGGATATGAATTTCCCACAATAAAATGAATCTATTTTGGGGAAATTATTAAAAAAAAAAAGAGGGGGGGGGGGGGGGGGGGGGGGGCGCTTTTCTTTCTAAACCAATCCAAATTTCAAAATTACCTTGAGTCAAACTTGATTTTGAGCCATCATCTCAAATTATTTTGAATCAAAACCCACAAAACCCAATCTTTTTCAAAATTCCATCTCGTTAACTCATGTCAAGTCAAGTCAAAACCTTAACTTTGATTTTTGAAAATGAACCAAAAAATCCATGAAAATTCAAACCCAAATTCATTTTAAATTAAACCTTTGATTTTCTTAAAACCTTAGGAATTTCTTTTTGTGGGTGTTCTCCACAGGCCCCACAGCAATGCCACTCTGGATATCTGTGACAGATAGTCATGAGAAAATTAAATTAAATCAAAATCCAAAATCCACAACCAAATTCATAAATTTATGAATGTTTAAATATCTTAGGGATTTCTTTTTGTGGGTATTCCCTACAGTCCCTATAGAGATACTACTTTTGATATCTGTGAAAAATAGGGCAAAGAAAATCAGAACCTTTATATTTTTACCAAATTCCATTATCAAACCCTTCATGGTTTTTATCAAAATTTTTGAAATTTCAAGTCTAGGCCTACAACCTAACTTAACAAAATCTTTTTCATTAAACCATTCATCATTCCCATAGATTGGCTATTTCGAGGCACAATGATTGTCATACTTTAATCATTGCACCTCGAGCGGGCACTTGTTGACCAATTAAAAATCACAAATATTGCAGTGAAGACATTACAAGCAAATTCCAAGTCAAAGGGTACATAAACCCTAGGATTGTGGAATACTGGGTCAAGTACTGCATTTAAATGTTCAGAGTTGATACAATCCACTTAGAAGACTTCAGATAAGCTTGGAATAGAGTAGTTTAGGTTTCAAAGTTAATGGACTTCATTTGTTCACTCAACTCACCAAACACCAGGTTTGAGGTTCAATGACTCAAATCCAAGGGTCACTAAACAAATTCAAGCTTCTGGGTTACCAAAGTGGCTGAGAATCTCATGGCAACTCCAAAATATGCTTGGGAATGAAGTTTCAAAGTTTCAAAGCATTTGGACTTCATCTCAGCTCAAACTAAGCTTCAATGATTGTTTACCAGCTCCTTGAGGGTCACCATGGAAATTGACACTTTTACATGTCGAAACAAGCTGATACTGAGAGCGATGCCTTCAAATGCATTTAATGACTATCCTTCAAAATTTCAAAGCATTTGGATATCATTTGGACCCAAACTCAGTTCAGATGGTTGTTTACTAAGCTCTGTGGGGTCATTCCGCAAAGTGACACATCATGAAGATCAAATTAGCTGAAAATCCTGGGGAAAGCTCAAATTATGCTCAAGGGAGGCTCTGCAAAATTTAAGGTCAAGCAAAAATTATTTGACCCAAAGTCTATAAACATGTTAACTTTGGGTTAGTCCCCTAAATCATGAGGTCACTGACCAAAGTCCTACTTTTCGATGTCTAAAGTTAATGAAATTTGGGCACAAAGCTTCAGTCATGCTCAAATAAGATTTTGCAAATTTTCAAATCAAAAGGACTTCGTTTGGTCCTACTTCCACTGCATGACAGCTTAGAAGTCAGTGCCCCCCATGCCATGGAGGTCACTGGCCAAAATCCTACTTCTAAGGAGCCAAAGCTGATGAAATTTGGAATGGAGATGCAAAATATGTTCAAAGTTGATTCCCCAAAGTTTCAACTTAATTGAAAATCGTTCGGGTAGAAAACAAGCTAACTATCTATAGCGTGAGGTGAATAGTGACTTAGAACATGCAACAAATGAGTCGTTGTTCGAAATCTTACTTCCACAAATCCAAACTACATGAAATTTAGATGAATGCTCTAAGATACCCCTCACATTAGTCCCTCTAAGTTTCAAACCAAATCAAGGTTATTTGGGCCTCAAACAATTGAAACAATGGCCCATTTTTATGAAAAGTCAACGGGGGAGTTGGCCAACTTCAGAAGGTCAAAAAAAGCTAAAATTTTTATAACACACTTAAAATAGTGTTAAAAAACATCTCTCCAAATTTCATGAAGATCGGATATCGTTTGGGCCCCAAACAGCCAAAAAAGGATCACATGTGCAAAAAGCCCAAACGGGACTTGGGAGTGACCGCGATTGCGGTCACTAACACCTGTGGAGCAGTTCCTGTGGTTTTCAATGGTTCCCTCCACTTTCTTTCGAACCTTAACTTCCTATAACTCCTTTTAGGTTCCCATAACCATTGTTAAAGTCTATAAAAAGGAAGGTTTAACACTTGGGAGGGGAGAGACAATAGTTCCTAAGTCCCAGAGACAAGTTCCAATCTGAAGGCATTCACAAGACACTCCAAGTAGTCTCAGCATACTTCTTCTTTTCCTTCTCACTTACTTCACTTACCTAAAGTAAAAAATGATTCAGAGAAGGAGGAGGAGCATGTAGAAGACGACGTTCAAGTGCCATCAAGCATTTAAAAGATGAAATCAATTCCTTTATTTTTCTCACTTGGGAGGGTTTTGGAGTCATCCTGCAAGTTGTGAAAAGGCCTCTCTTAGCTTCATTCTGTCCCTTAAAAATTATAGGTTCAGAATGACACAACTTTGGCTCCAATTTGCTTGCACACAGCACCCTTTTCGGATTTGTATAAAAATAGTCTGTAACCAAAAGTGATGATTACCAAAGGTTTTGATCGATTCCACAGTCAAATTCAGCCCTCTTGATGGTCACTCAACACTCCAAAGTTTGGAAAGAATGAGTTTCAGTGCCCTGGAAGTGTTACAAAGCGAAATAGAAGAAAAAGGACACAAACAATGGCCATTTCGGCCACTATCTGCAGTTACTAGCAGGGGGCCAATGACCGTGGGTCATGGTCACTACTTGACTGTCTTCTCTTTTTTGCATTTTTTCTTTTTGCTTTTTTTCATGTATTTTCTTGTAAAGTTTAAGTTTAGATAACATCTAAGACAAGAGGGAGGGGTTGTAAATGTTTCAAAATTTGTAAGCAACCTGCATCCCTGTGGTCAGAGCATTTGAACTCATATAAACAAAGGGAAAATAATAATGAACTGTAGTTATTTTCTATTCTTCCTAATGCTTGAAGTGTGTGAATGTTGGACTCGAATCAATTGCATTTCATATCACGTTTCGAGCGTGATCACCCCCAACCATGGGCAGACCAAAATAGAACCATGTGGGTGCGGCTACACCCATTACACTATGGTACGCTTTCAAATCTTATAAAAAAAACTCTGAATTTATTACTAAAAACCCAGTAAGATTGTGGGACCACCCCCAAAATCCACGAAAACAATTTCAATTTGTCTCCCGAACAAAACTATCTAATTGGATCCACACCTCTTAAACAAAAATTCTGGGTCCACCTCTGCTCCCAACTTCCTATTGCATAAACCAGAAGTTAAAATATCAAAAGCTCATTTATAAATTACCCAAACTTATCAGAGCCACATCAACAAATAAAACTACCCAAAGTCACATATCTCAAGGGAAAACAACTGGCAAATAGGGACTAAACACCAAGTAAAAGGCATACAAGAGAAATGCAAAAGGTTAATTCATTGGTAAAAGTTGTCCCCCAAGAAAATGCTACATATTTCTATGAAATACTCTATTTGTAAATTACTAAATTCATAAAGGTAACCAACACCAATTTGAAAAAACATAATGACCCATTTTGGCTAGCTAAATATAGCTAGCCACTATATACTAGCTAAACAATAAAAAAAAACTCTTTATTAAGTTGACTTTGTCATTTAGTATGCACATTAAAATATAATAATTGGAGTGTGTGTTTAAAAATGAATAAAATAGTAATATTTAAATGAGATAGAGAAAGGATAGATCGCATTGTTGGAGGGTATAGTTGAAAAGGTGACAAAAATAGAATTGTGGCTTTTGGGTTAACATCTGGCTTAAGAATACGTAGCTTTATTGTGGATGCTTTATACTTGTTAAGAGAATGACTATAAAATTCAGTTAAGCATTAGATTCTAATTTATGAAAATGGTGAACTAGCAAAAGGACAAGTTTTATAATAACTAAAAGGGATTATTACCGTACAGAAGCCCTTAAACCTGACAAATACCCAAAAAATGTCCACCAAATGTTATTGGGATTATTACCATACGGAAGCCCCTGAACCAAATAAATATTCAAAAATTGTCCACCAAAAGTTATTTACCACATAGTTGTTTGTACAGGAAAGGACACCCAGAAAATATTAATTTTACCCCTAAACTAAAGCAGTAGGATATTAAACTATGTGATATCATAAAAAAGTAGGATATCACAGGGTTAGATATCTTACTAGGTTAGGATATCGAACTATAAGATATACTAATGATGTAGGATATCGAACAAATTCGAATTTTATCAATAAAAAATAGAGGTCATCTCCTTCCATGGATTGTGAATCTATATTAATTGTAAAATAAATTATACCATCAAATCCAATACTGTTGACCCATAAAAAAATTATAAACATGACAACTGTTGCAGTGAAGACATCACAAATAAATTTCAAGCTTTAAAGCACATTAACCTAATACGGCCTGATGTTCAGAGTTGATACAACTCATTCAGAAGAGTTCAGATGAGCTCAAAGTGCAACAGTTCAAATTTTAGAGCCAATGGACTTCATTTGGTCAGTCAATTCACCAAACAACAAATCAAGGTTCATTGACTCAAAACCTAGGGGTCATTGAACACACTCAAGCTTTTGGATTACCAAGTAGCTAAAAAATCACATGGAAACTCTAACATATGCTTAGAATTGCTGCTTCAAAGTTTCAAAGCATTTGGACTGCATTTCAACTCAAACTCAAACTTTAGTGGTTGTCTACCAGTTCCTTGGGGTCACTGTGACAATTAATATTTTTATATGTTAAAATCAGCTAAAACTCCTAAAAGAAGCTCAAATTGCATTTAGGAGTGGCTTTGCAAATTTCAAGTCAAATGGATGTCATTTGACCCAAAGTCTAACAAACACGCCAACTTTGGGTAAGTAACCCCCAAACCTTGGGGTCTTTGGGGGTCACTGACTAAAGTCCAACTTCTAGGTGGCCAAAGTCAATGAAATTTAAATGAAAAGCTCAATTCATATTTCTAAATAGCTCTACAAATTTTCAAGCCAAGGGGACTTCATCGGACCCTACTTTAGCTACATGTCAGCTTAGGGGTCAGTGACCATCAAACCTTGAGGTCACTGATGGAGTGCTTTGTGACAGACGAATGCCAACGAAATTGTAGGGCAAATTTTACAAGATAGTGGTTAGACCAGTTATGACATATGGAGCAAAATATTGACTAATTAAAAAGACGCATATACATAAGACGGATGTGGTGGAGATGAGAATATTTATGTGGATGTGTGGTAAAACTAGGAAAGATAAAATTAGAAATGAGCACTTTTGAGAGCATTTATGGGTAGCACCAATAGGGGATAAGATTATAGAAACCCATTTAAAATGATTTGGGCATGTTGAACGGAGGCCGGTAATGGCACCGGTGAGAAAAATTTTGGCTATACAGGTGGATAGCCCATAAGAGGTGCGGGTAGGCCGAAAAAAATATTGATGAAGGTCATTGAATCAAATTTGAAGAAGCTTAACTTATCTAAGGACTTGGTTCAAAATAGAACGGAATGGAGAAACAAAATTCATGAAGCTGACCCTAACATGGTTGGGATAAGGCTTTGATGATAATAATAATGATGATGACGATGCATATATGTTCATATGAGCATGTGTGTGTGTTTGGAATCATGGTAGAGAGCATGTTTATTTGAAATTCATGAGGTAAACTTAGTTGTAGAATCCTTGAGTTGTTGGGGTTATGGTTTGAGAGAAACCATGGAAATTTGGTTGAAAACCTTGAAGTGGGTTTATTTTTATTTTGGGTAAAAGTTGTGTTTTAATGTGTTTCTTGATGTTTTGGAGGGATATTTGATGTTAAGATATGGTTTGGGTTAAGAAAAATAAAGTTGGGGTGAGTTTTGATGAGTTTCATATAAGCTATTGAGGGTAGGGGACGAATCAGAGCAATTCTACTTGAGTGGATTTGATAGCAGACTTAGGAATTTTTCTGATGAATTTCTCTTGAGCGGAATTGTAGATCCACTCGAGTGGTTTTGACTGGTCTACAGTGTTGACCTACTTTGACCTTACTTTTTCATTTGATATCCAATTTAGGCATATGACCAATCGTTGAAAAGCAATTTGAGTCTAATTTCAAATGGAACTGCTCTTGCCTTGAGATTCATAATAATTCAAGAGAAATGACTAAATGAATGCAAGTATATCAAGTTGGAAAACCTAAAAGGCTTCCAATTCATTTAGTGTGCATTCTTAGATCACTTTAAATGCATTACTAAGCTTATGATTGTATCATATAGCACTTGGTTATGACTTTTGATTAAATCAGACATATTAATTGCCAAAAGAAACATTTAACATTTGTTATATGGAATTACTTACCAGTTAGATTTCTCAAGGTCCTTCTAACACCACGCACAATTTTTCGTCACAGTTGGAGGCAGTCGATCTGTGGGGTGATGATAAATTACCAATCCTTCAACACTCATAGGAATGCAAGGAAGCATCTTTTTGGTTTTTTACCATGCTATGATATGGAATTGGATCCACACACTTTCATATTTTCTACATTTTAAATTTTGCTAATTTATTGATTAAATTTTTTAGGGTGTGTACATGAGAAAACAATGTCAAGATGACAGGACAACGGACAATCATGCCGTCCTAATTATTGGATTTGGTGTTGATGAGAATGAAGTGGAGCATCTTGAGATTAAGAATTCATTTAGTGGCAGTAGAGAGACCAAGGATGTGTGAGAGTAAGTAGGGAGTTTTATTGATTATTGTTATCAAAAGTAAGTAGGGAGTTTTATTGATTATTGTTATCTTGTCAGGCAATGGGGAGACCAAGGAGTTTTATTGATTATATTGTTATCTTGTTGGGCACTGAGGAGTCAAGGATATGCGATAGTAAGTAGTCTTGTGGGTTCATATATCGAAAATCATTTTGAATGATGTATGCTCATATGTTTGTAGCCTGTATTTAACCATCCAGTAGGATATAATGTGATTTTTTTCTGATATTCAAACAAGGGAAACCTTGTTCTTAATATTTTTTATTTTGACGGGGACTTCTAGAAAAACTGCACTTTGAGCGAGAAAGTTGGGAGCAACCCTTATTCTGTATGGTGGCTTTTTTACTTCTTACTTCTCAAGAAATTTTAAAAAGAACAAAAGAGAAAAGGAATTTTAGCATTATCAAGAAAGCAGCCCTTCGTCCAAATTGTTTAAAAAGGATGTGACAGGCAAATTCTATTGGCTATAACTGATGGTATGATCACGCAAACATGCGTACCGACCATGATGGTATGATACGCAGGAGAAAAACAAATCTTTATCAATAATTAAAGTTTCATTTCAATTTTATATTTAGAAAATGAAGAAAGTATTAGTTACCCGAGGGTGTATTGAAAACAAATCCTTTGGCTTTATGTGAAGCTTTGGTGCTCCCTCTAAAACGTTTACTCTTTAGATCCTAATTTTTTGGGCTGAAAAGTTTCATGAAACACGAAGTTGGGACAACAATTATTTTTAAGAACTAAGGAACAAGTCTTTGTACAGCTGAACGATCACATGTTCCAAATTAAAGATTTTTCTTTAAGCTTAATATTTGTTTATGCATATTGCTGCCCACGCAGCACAATCAGTGAACATTCTCGTGCTGGCTAATAGGATGAATAAAAACAAAAATTTTGTGCAAATATTCCTTAGGAGAATTCTGACAGTTTACTGATTTTTTCTTGTGGTTTGGAAAAGGTCTCTTCCTTTCAACCTATCAACAATAATTCACAGATTTCCCCTTCCGTTAAACTTCCCCTAGACTTTTTGTAATTCTACATGCAATCACCTAATTGCTAAATACAATAATAAGCTCAACCACTTTTTAAAATTTTACATGTTCCTTGAAACCAACAAATCCTATTTTCTAAATACTCCTATCTAAGGGTCATCATCGGACCGGGCCGGGCCAGCCCCGCCAGCCAAAGCATTGCCCAATCCCCCAAATCCTACTTTCTAAATGCTCTCATATGAGAGTCTCATCTTTTAACCTCTCCCCCATCATAACCCAAACCCAAAAACATCCATAAGCACCCCTTCCCCACTATCAAGACCACCCCCTAGCCCCTCCCCAGCCCACGCCAACACGCCTCTCCCCACCACTGCCCACCACCACCCCAATGTGTATTTTTCTTCCTTCTTTCTCTGTTTTCTCTCTTTTTCCCTGTGTGTGTGGACCCGATGCGTGCGCACGAGAGAGAGAGAGAGAGAGGAGGGGGTGGCTAGGGTTGTGGCGGGTAGATGAGGGGGTGGCTGGGACTGGGGTGGGTGGTGGTGGACATGAGTGGCAGTGGAGGTGGCTGGGTACAGTTAGGCAAATGCGGTGGTTGCTCTAGTTAGTCTTAGGGCTAAGAGAAACAGAAGAAGAGGATTGTATGAATGTTTAGACATTTTTGCTAACATTATTTTTGTCATAGAAACCTTAAAAATTTTGATAATAGTATGTAGCAAATTGGTGGTTGTATTTAGAAAGCTTACATTGCGGACCAAGTGAGCAGTAGAATGGGTAGTGTGGTGGAGTCCGGATCCTCTATCGCTATTGTGATACCGTTAGCGTGAGTGGTCGAATGGAATGGGGACAGGTGGATAAAAGGGTACACATCTTCAGCTCTGTTTGGCTCACTCGTTTCTTTCTTCATATAGATCTGCACAAAATAAATAAATGCAGGGAGGGGATTTTCATAAACATCAAAAGATTATTCCCCAAAACAAAACGAACCCGAGAAGCTTTTCGCATGGGTGCCAAAGCCTTCAGCTTCTTAATCAGAGCGCCAAAACCTTTTTCTTCTCCATTAGAGCGCCAAACCTTCATCTTCATTGGTAGAAACTGCACCCATCTTCTTCTCCAAGAGAAATCACACGAAGTAGGCCTAGATTGAGCATGCTCCTCTCCTAGAGAAATCTCATCTAACCTAGGTATATTTCCTCCCTCTTTTTTTCTTCCATTTATTCATCTTTCTTCTTTCCATTTGTATCATCATCTATCCTTCATCTTGTGATGGGTTTTTAGGTGGATTCCTGACTTTTTATTTTTTTTTGAGTCTACTATTGGTTTGCATATTTTCATTTGTAAATCTTTATTTTAAAAAAAAACTGAGGAGTATTTATGGATTATTTTCTTATGTAAGATTGCAATGACTATCAGAAAAGGATGAGATATTGTATCACTTACAGTGACATTCAATGTTGAACTAGATACCCAACTTTTGGGTCCTTAAAAATGATACCTAAATATGTCCAATCAAGGCAGTTTTGGATCATCCTTTATCAATGGTGGGACCTTCCACTCCTTGCTAAGTGGAAACATTTTTTTAGGTTCAGATGGAAATTCTTAATGTGGATTAAGGGTGCACTAAAAAGGGCTCTGTATTAGTTTATAATTTGTGATGCAAGAGGCCTAGGATTTTACTGCTTTTATTAAGTGCAGAGTTTTTTCATTAAATCTAATGGTGAATGGTAGTATGATAGGTGTCAGGTTATGGACTAGGGAAAGGGGGAATGGGGTTCTTGGTAATTGGTATTATGAGTGGGTTAATTGATCATAAGGCTTGCACTTGAGCGACCCCAAATGTGATATTTGTGGTGTATACTTCAATTGAGAAACAAACTTCAATTGTGTATCATTATGTGCTTGGTACTCTCAAAGATTAAATCATATTGCTAATTGTAAATAATACAGTACAATCAGGTTGTTGACTTATCTATGGCTCTTATGATTATTCAGGTGCATGCATTAGAATTATAGTAAGGGCGCTCAACTTTCCAAAATGAGAAAGTTTTTGCTGTGTTCAATTTCCATATCAAATGCAGCATGCACATCAATGAGGAGAAATTTCTCTTTTCATGGCCCTTGGTAAAAAGGGGTAACACCAAAAAGGACATGGATGAATGGAGTACTGATGGATTTAATGAAGTGCAACCTATGTAAGGATTTGGTCAGGGATAGAGTTAAATAATGATGACCTAAAATTCATAGAGCAAACACCATTGTCACTACCAAACTTAACTGTTCACTGACTTGACCTATTACCAAGCTTTCTAGCATTATTGACGTGGAAAAAATTGCTTAGCGCCATTGCTCACAGTGGCTGCCTTGGTATTTCCATAATTATCTTCATTGTAACTTGGATTCCCGAGATGTTTGTATAGGAACAAGGCACAACACAACCCCATGTCTAAAAAGGCTATAATTAGTTTATGTAATGTTCTTGTTAAATGATGCTTTATCTAACTGAACATTAATATTGTACACTAGTTTGTACTATTTATGTGCTAAAATCTGAACATATTGAGCTAATAGCATGTCCGTGAATTAATAGTGTGTCCGTAACATGCTCAATCCATCAGTATCTTACTTGGATACATGCAAATGCCAATCATCGGTGTTTGGTTTTATTAACAAAGATTCACAAAATGATGCCTTGTAGAAGTGTTGTGATGGATTTCGATTCACTGACTTGCTCTTGTGAAAGTTGAGCCCTAAATATAGATTCTAATCAACAACATTTGAAGTTCTTGTTATTTAGCAATGCTGTGGAACAACCGAAGATGTCTTTTAAGGAGGCACAGCGTCAGCTGCCACTTAAGAAGGCAAAAAAGAGCTTGAGTCTGTACTTAGGAGAGCTCACTATGAACAAGCAAAAATAATTTTGTAGTGATGCATGCGCTAGGGTTAGGGCTTGCGTAGGGGTACCGAAACTGTGATCCATCATTTTTACTGTAGTGATCCATCTTTGTCCTTATTATCGTTAGAAACTATTACTCCAATTAATTTTCCAACGCAAACTAGTTTTTGGAACTATGGTTGCTTAGCCTTCTTCTTTTGCACTGTTGTTCCTCAATCATGCGTTAATTAGTCTATTTATATTTATTTTGACCAATTTAGGTTTTTAATAGATTATTGGAGTCGAGTGAGTTAATGGGTTGTGCACGGTATGACAGCTCAGTTTGGTTTATTTTGTTGTGAGTTTTTAGGAGGAAGAAGATGAAGTTGGTGGTAACACTAATAACCATAATATCGGGTGAAGTGGGGAAGATTGAAGAAATACTAAGGTTCGACTTTGACATACTAAGGTTTATATTCTATATACTATGGTTTGCTTAATAGAATACTAAGGTTTCAGGAAATGAGAACACAATAGTATGGGGACAAACATAGGCTCAAAGCACATTACTAAATAGATTCTAAATCAGAAACATAACCTCCAAAGCATATTCTTCTTCTCCCCATATGGCCTCTTACAAAATATATATAACACTCTGACCAAATATCCTTAAAAAGGTGCAACTGAATTTCTAGCCTGGGATCTTAGTCTCAAGTGATTTGCTGTAGTGGTAGAGCGAAATTGATTTATGTCATATGGGTGATTTGCTACCTCATTTCTATTTATTTCTTCATTGGTGTGGAATTGTATATATTCTTTGTACTTTGCTTTTCAACGTTCTATCATTTATTTTGGATTGCCATTGTCTTGCTATCTCATTGTGCTTCTTTTTTGTAATTATAGGGACCCTTCTTAACTTAAGCAAGTGGAAGCCAGAACAAAACTAAGATATGGTAATTATTAAAAATTACTTTGATTTATGAATATTTTTTCATTTAAATTTATTATTTACATATATTTCTTTTGTTGTAAATTCATACAGGCAAATCAGACTGTTTCTACAACGTGAAGCTAGACACTAGATGTTGCCCATATAGATTTATTAAGTTTATGTAAGGTTTAAATCTAGATGATGTTTATATTGATGTGATAAAAGAAACACCTTTTAAACATTTTATGGATATCCCAATGAACTTGAAATGTCAGCGTACATTTCTATCAATAATAATATCTAGACAGAATGTTGAAAAAAGTGCTTTTCATCTTAGAGAAAAGCTCCTTCCAATTCTACCTCAAGACATTACTCTGATAATGGGGTTGAGTATGAATGGAGAGAAAATACAATTAAAAAATATGTTGAGCTATGAACCTAGTGACTTTGTTGAAAAAAATTTCAATAATGACTCTCCAGAAGTAGATTCATTAGAAAAGCACTTGAAAGTAATTTCAAAGAAGAGGTCATCAGAAAAAAAGAATTTGTCAGATAAGAAGATTGCTGATTTCAAGAAGCTTTACATGTTATATGTTTATAGTACCCTACTTTTTCCAAAGTCATGTCGGACATTTCCATTCAATCTCATCGACATGGTTGATAATTTGGAGAAAATTGATAAGTATGCATGGGCTATTGCTGTACATGAGTTTCTAGTTGAAAGTATACACAAATGTGCGAAGAAGACAACTGGGTTTATAAATAGATGTGTCATGCTGTTGAAAATAAGTAGTAATCCTTCTTTTTTTCATTTATAGTTTTATAATTTTATAATCTTGTAAAAGTTGTGACTTTTATTCCATTACTTATATTTTATTATTTTTTTTACAGCCATGGTTTTATGAACATATTAATCAATATGAGCCTGTTAGAGTCAATTTATATCCATGTTATTTGCGGTGGGCAAATGGTTCCAAATATAGCCAATGCAAATCCTTTAGGGCTATTTTGGACAATCTTAAATATGCAGAGGTGTACATACCCTCCTTATTCTAAATTATATATTTTTTATGGTAGTGTTTTATATTAAAAACATTAAATTACATTCATCTATATTTTGTAGGTTATTAAAGAAATTACTCCTGTGGAAAATGAGAAGATCCTATTGCCTCCTCCAATAGTCTCTTCGGTATCACCTAGAATTACATTTATTATTTATCATAAAACACATGGTCATTTATTTTTATAATTGTATACTTATTGTTGTGTGTCCGTTTTTTTTTAAATTACGGGTTACAGGAGACAACTATAATGGCTGATCACATAGTGAAACGGATGGAAAGCAAAATACAAGAGATCATGGTAACTGAGAACGAATTTGATTTAGAGACTCTAATTTTAATGTTTTGTAAGTTATTATTTACTTACTATTTGAAAATTTTATAGGATGATTGTGAAAAATACAGAATACAAATTAAGGAGTTGAAGTATAAACTTGTGAGAATGGAAAAGGACAATGAACGATTGAGGATTAAAAATATGGAGTTACGAAAGAAGGGAAGATTCATGCTTCAATGTGATGAGAATATGAATGCTTCACACTCTCTTATAGATCATCATTCTTCTCTACGGCCGTCAATGTGTGACTATGTTACGTCATCAGGAGTTATTAAGGATACTAAAAAGAAATATGGGCGTAGGATACGGAAGCCATCACAGGTTTTACAAACCCCATATGATGCGTGCACAAGAGGAAAGAAAAAGATAGGAACCTGTAAGAGAGGAAGATTGATTTGTGATGATAATATGGGAAAACCAAATATCTTTAAAGAAGAGGAGGATACAATCGCAAGTTTTGAAAGCAAGAATGGAAAAGAGTGTGAACCGAATATCTTGTTTACTTTATAAGCTAATCATAAAATTTTCCCTGTGCATGTTAATTTTCCTTAGTGATAGGTATTTGTAACTATTCATTACTTAATAATAATGATTGTTTTTTATAGTGTTGAGGATGTAGGCCAACTAAAGATTTGGCGCTCAGAAATCATGAATTTATTGAATTAAAAAGGTTGGATATCCGATCATGTTAGCATTTGATTTCACAACATATTATAAATATTTAATTGCGCATATCAATTTTGAATATTAGTAAATAACAATGACTGTGCTATACTAAGTTGCAGGTTATTGATGGTTATGCTAAGATATTGATTGGCAGAAAACCAATGGGAAAGATAAAGTGTCATTTCTTCACAACATGGCTTAATGTAACACCTCTTCTTACTGAATTCAGTATTTTCGGAATTTACTTAAATAACATTCTAACGTGTAGTTTGCTAACTCTCAGGTAGCTTTACATTCCAAAAATGAAGGATTAATTGAAAAACATTTGAATATCCATAACTTGAAGTCCACTATAACATCCTGTGACAGAATATTTTTCCCAATGAATTGGCAGTCTAAACATTGGCTTCTTCTTGTACTTGATTCGAAAAGAAAATCATTTTGTATATATAACTCTTTGAAGTTATGTATTGACGTGGGCTACGTGAATCAAACTGTGAGTTCAATGCATAAGATATACAAACTTCTGAACTTAAAGCAACAAACCATTAACTTTTTATAAAATCCTTAATCTTTCTCAATGATCGATGCAGGTAGCTTTATTAAAACAACAATTTAAACAAAGAAAGATTATGAAATGGGATGAAGCTACTGTTTGTTTCATTGATGATTGTCCCCAACAGGATAATGGGTATGTTTCCTTATTAAATATTCTTGTGTGAAATCTTATTCGAATATGAAATCTTATATCTAATTGAACTAGTTTAGTAATGTTTTTCTCATTTGTTGTTTTCACAGTTCCGACTGTGGTGTCTTTGTGGTTAAATTCATAGACTGTCTATCTCGGGGAAATACTTTAGATTTTCAGCCGGTAAATACTTTGTCATTCTAGAGTTATACTTGTATTATATTGCAATTATATGAGATTAATTTGTCTTTCCTTTAATCTATCTTTTGTTTTAATACAATGAGATTCCAATATACAGAAAGAAACTGGCTACTCATTTACTGTTTAGGCGTATTCCGAAGGACGACACCCGTGGATTCTAGAAGATTTGAAATTGAATTTTTTTTATTATGGGTTCTTGCAAATGTACAATATGTTCAATTTTCTCTTCATAGATGTTCAGGTCTATATGTCAATTCACTATGTAATAGATGTACATTTGAATGACATAGAACTTTTTTTGTCAAAGAAATATATCTCTGTTCAATTTGTTCTTCATTGATGTTTACTAGAATGAAATTTTGAGCTAAGGTTTGCATTCCATCGTATAAAGGATGCCTTCTTCTATTTTTAAAAAATTCATTTTTTATAAATGTGAAATCATTAAAAAGAACCCAGCTGGGAAAAACAATCCAGTACATGAAGAAGCAATTGTAACTATCATCATAACAAGAGGTAGGTGATGGGCCACCGTCTAAAGAGTTATCATGGCCGACTTGTCAATTCAATTGAGGCACACAAAATGTATCATTTGTCATTACACCCACTACATATTCCTTCAAGGATCTTTTCTTCTGATGGGCAAATTAATTGTGGCTATCTCAATTTCGTCTGATTGCAACAATAACTAATTAACCATAGTATAAAGGATCTGCATTCCCATATTACTGAACCATAGTATTCCTTTCATCAAACCTCAGTATAAAGAGACCAAACCTCAGCATTTCATTCATTCAACCTTAATATCTAAGGAAAAATTCTATTGTAGGCATCACCAAGCTACTAAAGTCATCTAAAACCTGATGATGGAGGAACATCAGAAATACTAAGTTTTGACCCCCAAATACTAATGTTTCAATTCTGTGTACTGAGGTATACTAAACAAAATACTCAGGTTCAGAGATACGAGCATTGCAATGATTGTTAAGTTACTAGTCAGACTATTTCCTATTGCCCTTTACGAAATTAATTTTGTAACTTCACAATTTTTATGATTTTGAACCATAATGGAAAATATATAATACTATATCTATGATTACATAAAAGGATCTGCCATTCTCCGATTACTGAACCGTAGTATTCCTTTCATCAAAGCTCAGTATAAAAGACCAAACCTCAGCATTTCATTCATTCAACCTTAGTATCTAAGGAAAAATTCTATTGTAGGCATCACTAAGATACTAAGGTCATCTAAAACCTGATGATGGAGGAACATCAGAAATACTGAGGTTCGACACCCAAATACTAATGTTTCAATTCTGTGTACTTAGATTTACTAAACAAAATACTCAGGTTCAGAGATGCGAGCATTGCAATGATTGTTAAGTTACTAGTCACACTATTTTCTATTGCCCTATACGAAATTGATTTTGTAACTTCACAACTTTTATGATTTTGAACCATAATGGAAAATATATAACACTATATCTATGGTCACATAAAAGGATCCGTCTTTCTCTGATTACTGAACCGTAGTATTCCTTTCATCAAAGCTCAGTATAAAAGACCAAACCTCAGCATTTCATTCATTCAACCTTAGTATCTAAGGAAAAATTCTATTGTAGGCATCACTAAGATACTAAGGTCATCTAAAACCTGATGATGGAGGAACATCAGAAATACTGAGGTTCGACCCCCAAATACTAATGTTTCAATTCTGTGTACTTAGATTTACTAAACAAAATACTCAGGTTCAGAGATGCGAGCATTGCAATGATTGTTAAGTTACTAGTCACACTATTTTCTATTGCCCTATACGAAATTGATTTTGTAACTTCACAACTTTTATGATTTTGAACCATAATGGAAAATATATAACACTATATCTATGGTCACATAAAAGGATCCGTCCTTCTCTGATTACTGAACCGTAGTATTCCTTTCATCAAACCTTAGTATAAAAGACCAAACCTCAGCATTTCATTCATCCAACCTTAGTATCTAAGGAAAAATTCTATGAAACCTGATGATAAAGGAATATCAAAAAATACTGAGGTTCAACCCCAATTACTAAATTTTCAATTCTGTGTACTAAGGTTTACTCAACAAAATACTGAGTTTCAAAGCTGCGAACATTGCAATGAATGTTAAGTTACTAACAAGAATCTTTGTAGTCCTTCATGTCTTTTAAAAACAATAGTATTTTTTTTTAATTCAACCATTTTCTAACACCGAATTGAAACCTAAAAATTCTATGATTTTAAACCATATTAGACTACACAAAATCCAGAATTGTTATGATCAAATAAAATAATCATTTGCCTTTTTTCAAAATACTTAACCTTAGTAGTTCATTTGTAAAACCTCAGTATATAAAATAGAGTTCGTAGTATTTCTTTCATTAAACCATAATATCATTAAACAAGAATCACTGCAATTTTTCATGCCCTTCAAAAACCTTTGTAATTTTTTCATCTAACCTTTTTCAAAATACTGAACCTCAGTAGTTCATTCATAAAACCTCAGTATATAAAATAGAATCCTTAGTATGTCCTTCATCAAACGTTAGTATCATAATGCAAGAATCACTGCTGTCTTTCATGCCCTTTAAAAACATTCATATTCTGATTCATCTAACCTTTTTCAAACACAGAAGCTGTGTGGAGAGCTATTGTATATGTCATAGGTGATACTAAAACTGTAGAACTTTCTCAGTTAACCTTACTTTACTTAGTTGGTACATTGGTTCAAAATAATGATTCCTTTCACTCGAAACACAAAAAAAGGCAATTATAATTCACTGCTCTAGGTACTTCTGATATGTCACTAATTACATTCATCGATTCATTCTATATGGTATGCACATATTTGTACAATCTATATTTTTTCCAGTTATATACAGAAAAAAGCTTTGGACTACATATTAGAGATTAAAATAGGAATGAACATAGGATATGCAAAAAATAATGGAATGTCAACCATTTGCCACAGAACTCCCTACGAATCTTCAAAAAATATATTTCATGAGGAGCTCATATAACCATCAAAATTATCCAAAAAACCAAAATATGAACATTAGCATTTGGCGTGTCTAACCAGCAAAACCAAATTAACCGACTTAAAATTAGTACATTCACGATGATGTATCAAAATGTATCATGGAGAGAGATTTAATCTTAGATGCAACTCATCTATTGGATCAATTCTCTTGTAAATTCCTCAAGGATGTTTTCATTAGTGCATTCATTCATGATTGTTGAGATATTATGGCAAAACACTAGATTCATTCCACCACCATATGTTCTCTATATAATGAAAAAAATTAATTATTTATTGAAAACAATTTGAATATTCTTCGATCAAGTAGAATGAAATATGATAAACTGTTTCATACCTTTGATATGTAAGTCAGGAGATCAGTCCAAAGATGGTACTGACTACTAGAAGATATTAGTCTATACAAATTACCTAATGATCCCTGAGTAAGAAGATAAATACATAATTTTGACTTAAAATTGCTATTACTTAAATATGCACTAATGAACAATATTATCAATACAACAACAAACATACATGTGGCAACCAGTTTAGTAGATCAGTGACAAGATATTGAATTAAAACCATCTCAATACTATATGGTCCCTGCAAAAAACACAGTAAGCCACAATCCTTTAATGCACTATTTGTCTATAATTTTTCTTTAGAAATTTCTAGATTTTTATTGGTAGACATGCATTTACTAGAGTAGAAAAAGTGTTAGGTGGAATGGTGCTTGTTGTGCACTAAGGCTCATGCTTTCTACTTCTTTTCTTTAATATTTTTTCAAGACAACTTTTAGCTCTACGCCTACTACAACAATTATCCTGTTTTTTTTTTTTAATTTCACAAACAATATGCATTTCTTCACAAGTGTTAGTATTTGAAAACATTTCCTTAGCCCCTTTTACTGTCTCAACCCCTATGGGGGCAACATCCATTAAGTTCACAATTGTGGTTTCACCTTACTGGAACTCTCTCTATGTCATGTAACAATGAATCTGATCCTTCAAATGCACATAAAAATTTCTCTTCACTTTCAGCAGCCTTTGATGTTATTTTAATAAAATGACGAAGAAGAACATTGTAACGACGCGACATGTTTGCATTACGATCACCTGTTGTGCATCCACTTGGCTTACCGGATGAATGTGAAGCAGCTTCTCGTGTCCACCTCTTTAACACATATTTTGATAGGATACGTTGGATGACATGAATTGTTGCCATTAATGAATGGCTACATAAAATTCCAACAAATTCAAATTTTTACAGCTACATGAGATAGCATCATCCGTTGAGTCAAATGTAACAGTTTGCTTGCGACCATTTCTAGTGAAAACACAATATTTTCTCATAGGCCCCTTATCATTGATTAATTGAACTTGTCAACTTAGGCCAGTGAAGTATTCAACTTCAAACATTTTATAGATGGTTGGTGTATAAACTTGTGCTGCATACCTCAAGATTGGAACAACAACCATTAATGTTGGCAAAGTTTGTGTCATCCTATAATTGACTTCCAATTCTGCATACCTTCTCTCATCTAACAACCTTTCAAAATGACCAAAAAAGTCCACAATATTTCTTCTAGGATCCAAGTAATTCTTTAGTTCTTTATTCATACTTTCACTATGTTGTGTGCTTTTCATATCTCCACAAAATGTATTTCTTTCATACATTATGGCCCACTTTTCTCTATCATCAAATAATCTTGACAACCAACAATTATCACGAAGATCATACCGTTCAAGCATATTATCCCATCATATAAGAAATTCATCTTCCTCATCAAAATCATATACACAATTACTGAAATCATTAAGAAAAGATTTTGACTCACTAATAACATGTCTAAGATGCTTTAGTGCATTTTAAAACATATGCCATACACAAACGTGATGAACTATTCCTAGTAATGCTTCCTCAATTGCTATTGACATTGCCTTATCTTGATCCGTGAGGATAGTTTGTGGCCTTTTTCCAGACATTGCATCACAAAATGTTTCAAATAACCATATAAAAGAATCAATTGTCTCATCATAAAGAAGCGCAGCACCAAAAATTATGGTTTGCTTATGGTAATTAACTCCAATAAAAGGTGCAAAAGGCTGGCCACAAGAATTTGTCTTATAAGTCGTATCAAAGCAAATGACTCTCCAAAACGTTCATAGTCTATCAACATTCTTCCATCAGCTCAGAAAATATTAGTTATAAGATCTTCTGCATCGAATTACATAGAGTAAAAGAATGTTGAATCTTCAACCTGCTTCTTTCTAAAATATCCTAAAAAACCTCCAGCATCAAAGGACTCCATGTTCTTTATTCTCTTTATTCGCAAATAATTTTTGTAATCAACTGGAAGGAATTCAATATTTTCTCTACCACCTGCTTGCTCACTCATTAAATCAAAAGTTGATTTTGGTTGTATGCCAAATTTATCACAGTCCTCAGCTATTGCAGCTTGAGCAAGTGCAATTTTTCTTTGTGATCTTAACATGCTTTATCTGGAGATGCAAGAGGATGATTGTGATTGTCATTAAAATCTACAATACAATATTTTCCATTCATCCCCAAAATCACTCTCATGTAGCTTGTTCATCCAGTTCTTGTTTCATCACAGTGGTACTTCACATATGCATCTCGCTTATCATGTTTGCGCTAACCTTCTTTAGAACATACAAATATCTTTTTTTTCATTACACCACTTTTGTCCTTTGTAGTGTGATGCTTCCGAATGTTGAAACCTCGTACTCTCCCAAATCAACTATAAAAATCATAAGCATCTTCCATTGTTTCAAACTCCATGCTGACCTTTATGATAGGGGATGCTTCTTCTGTACAATCTTTTGCATTTGATTCAAAGGTTGTTCACACTTGCTCAGATTGATTTTCGCCAACTGCAGT
Source organism: Sextonia rubra (assembly GCA_037013555.1). NCBI lineage: Eukaryota > Viridiplantae > Streptophyta > Magnoliopsida > Laurales > Lauraceae > Sextonia > Sextonia rubra. The sequence goes on from JASUAD010000001.1 coordinate 81,361,651, forward strand.
ATGGTTCTTTACAGTATGATTTGATGCATCTATGTTGAAGTTAATTTGCCGTCTAACAAAAGACATAATATTAATATCTTCATACTGCTCACATGTGCAAACCTCTTTTCTCTCCATCAACCTATAATAAAAAAATGTATTTAAATTAACATTAAGAAGCATTAAATATTATGACATACCATGCAATGCCTTAATATGGAATGCATAATTTTGTCTTTCATATTTTTAATATTGATAAAATGACAATAAAATTGGTGGGTCTATTCAACTCTCAGTCATCATGTTATATGGACAAAGAAAATTTATAAAAACCCAATGTAGACTCTGTAAAAAAAAAAACCAAAAATCCAAAAAAAAAAAAAACCCCCCAAACAAGATGAAGGATAAATATGAACCAAACATAACAGTTGCTCAGTCCTATAGTGAGGAGAAGAATATGTTTTTAAGATTATGTTTGTGATTTAGAATCTATTTAGTAGTGTGCTTCACTCCTCTATTTATCCCAGTATTATTGTACTCCCGTCTCTAAAACCTTAGTATTCTGTTAAGCAAAGCATAGTATGCAGAATATAAACCTTAGTAATTCAAGGTTGAACCTTAGAGTTTCTTCAATCTTCCCTACTTCACATGCTGTTGTGGTTATTGGTGGCACCACCACCTTCATCTTCTTCATACTAAAAACTTATAATACAACAAACTAAACTCAGCTGTCACATTAGGCACAACCCATCAACTCACTCGAGTCCAACCATCTATTAAAGACTTAAATTGGTCAAAATAAATATAAATAGACTAACTCACTCATGATTGAGTGGTGTTGGCATCTTAACATCACTTGCATGCCAAGGAATTGTCTTTCAAATATGAAGCCTCAAATCTGACCGGTTGTGCAGCTTAAAAAAAATAAACTAAACAAATATAAATAAATTGGGGGTTGACAAATATACTACTAAGAAGTGGCCAATATTTTACCCTGAGTTGTTTGTCATACATAAGAATTTGAGAGCCCCAAATGACCCTAAGAATGAAATTCAAAGGCCCGAAAAATTGGCCAAGTTATTGACATTCATGAAAATTTGACCCCACATACTCCACATTCATCAATTTAAGAATAAAATAAAATTATTTTTGGGGCCAAAGATACTTCTTAGTCTTTTGTTTAAAAAATTCCCAATGAATGCAGAGCCGCAGTTTATCCAATCTTGGTCTAATTAATTCACTAGCAATAAAAGCCAGTGCTAAGCCTGGGCAAGAAATAAATATTTAATCAAGTTTAATGTTTTCTTTGAAAAATTACTGATAAAATAAATAAATATATTATTAACCAAAATGGCTATGATAATTTATTTATACAACTTAGTTTGAAACACTAATGATATCTAGGTTTGATATTGGCAAAAAACAATTATAGAAAGAAAGAATGATGAGTATATTGATGATGGTTGTTGAGATTTCTATTTAAATAAAGTAGAAAAGTAATATTTCTAAATTTATTTTACGTTTGTGTGTATTTGTGAGTTCAAATGTACTATAAAGCCCCAAAAATAAAAATAAAAAATAAAAAACACCCCAATACCTATTTAGAAAATGAAAAGCAAGCACACTTATAATAATTATTGTTGCTAATCTAACATTGGTTCTAAAATATCTTGATTTCATAAAAATCACATTCAATGATTTCTTAAAACATTGATTCTAATTTTATTGAAGAAAGTTTTTTCTATTTCGCGAGAATATTTTGCTAGTAAAAAATAAAAATGTAGATGAAAAGCTCTTTATATTCTGGATGATATTGTTTATAATTATTTAGTTTAGAAAAAAAAGATCAAACCAAACAAAAATATCAATTCACAATTTGATGTATTGCCTTGTACAAGGTTCTAGTAGCGTTAATTTTTGTTTTGATATATTGAAACTTGAAAGTGAATCAAATAAAAGAATTTATATTTTCATGGTTACTAAAATTACTTTCTTACTTTGAACTCTAGAAAAAATTACTTATTTGATGCCCTAAGTTCATACACCCTAACCTCATATGGCTTTACCATCGGTAACAATCATAAAAAAATAATTATTGATCAATTACTTGGTCTTACAAACATTGGTAACCAACAAATATTCATTTCACATATTTCTATGAAAAATAATAATCATCACCTTTAAAACATCATTAAAAACTATTACCATAGAAATGGGTAGAATTGTCAAATCAAATAATTTTATGATGCATGAGGGAGAAAACCAACATGATACATGACTTAAATAAAGTTTATAACAAAATCACTCAAATGCTATCAGGGATGCTCAGCGGCCCTAGCCTGGATTAAAATCCTTAAGCCCAAGCCCCAACTTGGGCCATACGTGGCTAGCTCGGGCCCTGCCCATATAAAATCTATTAAGCTTGAGCCCGGCCCATACTTTAATCAAGCTTGACCCTATTCAAACTTGATTATTAAGCACCTTAAGTTGGTCTTTGGTGGGGCCAATATGACTATCATGCACCATTAATTCCTCTTTACACATATAATTACGTCCAAATGAATTCATCTAAAACTAAACAAATTTTTTTTTAAAAGTTATTACACCTTCACCATCAGTGGGCGAATGAGTCCGTGACACGTACAAAATTTGTGGACATCATCGGCTCAAAAGAGGCTCAGCTTTTTTCCTCTTTTAAATTGGGTCTGCAACAAATAAAATACATGCAATGGGGCTTGTTCATGAATAACAAAACTTGAGAGTGAAAAATATATTCCCACCGATTGCACTCCTTGTACAATCTCCATGCCTCAATTCATACTCTTCAACACTAGCCTTTGAAATAACAAGCAATACTTCATCTTATCAAAATCTCAACACCTTAAAATTTTAAATTAAAAAAAAATCTTCTAGCATCTTTTAAGAATTCTGAAAAGCAAGTTGATCTTAAAAACATTATAATTGAATCTCATAATATCTTGTGAAAGTCCCAAATAAGAATACTGGAAAATACTAAAAAAAACAAAAAAACAAACAAACATATGGCAGAAAAAATTCCACCACCATAGGCTTGGCCTCCACAGCTCCACCTCAAAATCTCATCAATCCATTTGATGATGATTTTGAGGAGAAACAACAGAACCCCACCATCCATTTGCATTTATTCGCCCACTGACGCTGACCTTATAACAATGGCTATAGACGATCCAGACTCTTACACACAAATACATCCTTGGGAATGGAGATTTGTAAAATTATTTATGATTTGATTGTTATTTATAAGCTAAGGATTCTTAAGCATTTTCTAAATGCTTGAATTTGTCTTTTCTTCATTACTTACCATTCATGATAGGCATATAAGCATCCATTAATTACATGGGTGTACAGTAATATACACATTTATTAAAAGTGCATTCATCTTAAATGCAAAGGAAAGAAAGAAAAAGGAAATCTATGTAGGACAAATATAAAACTACCTAAATTTAAAATACGCATGCATTAATATAGACTATATATAGAATACATAAGCATGCATTTACAATCCTTTTTACTTTCACAAAACACATAAAAACAAAGGTTTATAACATGCATTTACAATACTTTTTCCTTCTACGAAACATAAAAACACATAGGTTTATACTTTTCCATAAGAAGTGATTAATTCTTTAGTTGAGATTAATGCCCAAATTGGCTACTTTTATTTCCATAGAGATGTACATTGTTTGGACCGAAAAAAAAAATGCTTTAAGTGAATTAACCAATATATTTTATCAACTACATTTCATCCCTCCTTCCCCATTGCCCATCCTTGTCAAGAGTTTATTGTGGTGGTTTTAGTTTTTCTTACTAGCAAAACAAAAGTAGAAGGAAAAACAAAAGCTATTAGCATTTTATTAGCAAAGTTTTGGACCATTTTCTTCTAAGAAAGTAAAAAAGTTTCTTAGAAATAAAAAAAAATTCTTAAAAGTAGCCATGAAAGGGTATCTCTAATTTCAACAATGTGGGACACACTTATAAAAGTACTGTAATTTGAGGAAAAGAAAAGGAGAGGCAATAATATCACTATCACAAATATCGCAATATTCTCACAATATTTCAATATTTTAAAGGTATTACCAAAATTGAAAATATCACAAGAAAATCACAATAAATCATAATAAAAATGGAAATGCCCAATAAATAAAAAAATAATGATTTTCATAATTAATTATTTGAAGATATTTAATCTAATTGATATTTTCTCATAGTAATTAGCGAAAACCCTAATCTTAAAGTAATACAATAATCTCCTCATGTGTGACAATAACCAAAGCGAAAAGGTCAAGCATAATATCCATTGTGATGAAAATGAGACATGTCTTTGTAGTTTGTAGTTTATACAATCTATAGTGTCATTTCCATAAATTTCTAGACAACAGTAACAACAACATGATTTTTTTTTCTCATGACGACAACAATATGCCTTTTGAAAATGGGCTTTTCAGTCAAACACAAAAACATAACAGAGTTAAAAGAGTCATTGATAAACCCTTAAAACATGGAGTCCAGAACATCTATCGCCATTATGCGAAAAAGATGAAATGGAAGAAAGAAGAGGGAGAAAGTATACTTAGATTAGGACGATCCAAGCCTCGTTGGGTGATTTCTCTTTGAGAAGAAGATCCTTCGATATTTCTCTTGCTGGAAGAAGTTTGGTGCCCAAAGGAGGAGTGTAAGAAGGAGAGAGGAGAGAACGACAGAGGAACTTGGTTATGAAGGATCCCTGTTGCTGGAAGAGTTTTGGCGCCCAAAAAAGAAGCATAATCGGTGGAAATATATTTATCACTCTCAAGTTTTGTTATTTATGAAAAAGCCCCCTTCCATGTATTTTATTTGCAGTAGACCCAGTTTAAAAGAACAAAAATGGTGCGCCTTTTGTGAGTCGATGACGTCCACATCTTGTACGTGTCACGGACCCATTTGCCCACTTACGGTGAAGGTATAACAAGCGTTAAAGGTGATCCGGACTCCCGGTGTGGTGGCAACTTGTGGGCCCAGTTTGTGAAAGTGGTGGCAGCTAAGGTGGTGGTTATTTTATTTGGCACATGTTCGACTACTTTTCTTCCTACGTACGAGTAAGCTCAGTTGCCGTGGAGATATTTGGGAGTTTGTGCATTTTGATCAATGTCAACTTCATCTTTTAAGTCTTTCAATAAAACAATTAACCAATGTTTTCTTCGACCGTTCCTTATCTCGATTTGCCAACCATTCAAATTGAATTTGATATTCTGGTACCCTGCCCATTTATTGGTTTCAACAAAAAGCCTCAATGAAGTCCACATATTCAATTTAGCAAAACCGTACACGACCTTTTTCAGAATCTCCTATGTCAACCATGTCAACTCTTTCTAGGCCCTCTCAAACGACTCGAATCACTGCTTTCCCACCCCTCTCATGCGACTTGATGTCACGCCCCCAAAACTGGGCCGGATCCAAACCCGGTTCCAGGGGTGTGAGAATTGGGGCTAATTAAAATTTTTCTAACATATACAATACGAGCCCCAATTCCGGGTGGATCGAAGTCCTTCGTGAGGCTATGCTTGGTGATCAAGCAACCATAATCACACGCGGAACTGAAATCCATATTCATCGCAGACGGATATCACATAACAACCATGTAACAAATCTCATTAATAATAAAATCAAGGTCAAGTGCTTCGAAGCATAACAATTAAAGTTATAATGTCAAAACAAATAAATTTAATTAAATAAACTAATGGCCAAAAAATGGGCTTATTACATAACCTAAAGTTTTCGAACTCTGCACCGCACTAGGACACCTCAGATGATGTCATCGGTGCGCCACTCAATAACTCCGCCACCTGGCGGAATTTTCTGCGAACCAGACCCTCTGGTTCGGCACTGGTAACGGAACCTAGACACCAAAAGTAGTGGGTTTTAAGAAATTACAAAAAGAGTCCTCTGGCCCAAAAAAGGTTCATTAACTTAGGCCCAAATGTGTTAAACCGATCTATTTGACCTTCTTAACCCAATTCAAACCCGACAAACCGGTATGACCCAATATTAAAATTCAGGACTTCACATCTCATCCCCCTTAAAGGACATTTGGTCCTCCAAATGACTAACGTACCTTAGGAAAAAGGTACGGATACTGACATTGCACTTGCAACGGCTTATATTGTAACACGTGCGAACGGTTTGCTATATATTTCCTCAACATAACAATGTGGAAGGTGTTATGAACTCCCGACAGCTCTGGTGGCAATGCTAACCGATAAGCCACGTCATTAACCTTACTGATAATCTAGAATGGTCCCACATATCTTCGGGAAAGTTTCCCTTGCTGCCCAAACCGCAAAGTACCACACGTAGGTGATACCTTCAAAAATACATGGTCACCAACCTCAAACTTCAACTCTCTCCTTCGTTTATCTGCATAACCCTTTTGGCGACTACGGGCAACCTTCAACCTTTCCCGAATCTGTCTTATCTTGTCACTGGACTCTCCAATGGTCCATGAAAACCATGAGCTCCAAAATTCGACCAACATACAGGGGTTCAACATTTTCTCCCGTACAAAGCTTCAAAAGGTGACATGACAATGCTAGAATGGTAATTGTTGTTGTACACGAATTCACATAGAGCCAAGCTTTCGTCCCAACTAGTCTCGAAATCCAAAGCACGTGTCCTTAACATATCCTTCGATGTCTAGTTCGTACGCCCTGTCTGTCCATCTGTCTGTGGATGATAGATTATACTAAAACTCAACTTAGTTCCTAAGGCTTTCTACAGTGATACCCAAAACCGATATACGAACCTACTATCTCGGTCGAAGACTTCAGAAACTGGCACTTCATGTAATCTCACCACATCCTTAATGTAGAGGTTTGTCATTATCTCCATTCCTTGACCAGTCTTAAATGGTACAAAGTGGGCTGACTTAGTCAAACGGTCCACTATCACCCAAATAGCATCAAATCCCTTTCTAGTATGAGGCAATCCAGACACAAAGTCCATAGTAACGTGCTCCCACTTCCATTGGGGAATCTCCAACTGATGCAAAAGACTCGGGGTCTCTTATAATCTGCTTTAATCTGCTGGCAGACCAAACATTTTCCAACAAATTCTGCAATATCCTTTTTCATATTCTTCCACCAATAGTGTCACGACCCGAGCCCAGAATTCGGGGGTTAGCGAAAAGCTAAACCTGTGACACACGTACTCCCGTGCACGTGCACCCAAACCCAGTCCAGATGCACGCACACAAGGGATCTAACACGTGCGAACTAAGCGTACGCGGAAGCTGTACATATCATAGCAAGCAACAAAGGAAAATAAAATAGCGGAAGCCAAAGCAAATACGAAACGGAAAAGACAAAGACAAATACACTGAGATAAAACCGAATACACACCAAAATCAATATACACAAAATATACAGAATACAAGTCCAAAGTCCAAAGTCCAAATACAAACTCTCAAAAACCAAAACGCAAAATACAAGCCACTGGTATGCATGCACGCACTTGGCAGAAGTGATCAGGCCCACTCTGCCAGACCGGAGGGTGCCTCTACACTCGCCCCTGCAGCCTCCTCGACCGCCGGGGAGCTGGGCAAGGTATCTGTGCCTGCAACACCACAGACAACACAAATGAATACAACGATCCAGCAAATATAAGTAACAGGGGTGAAACACGCATAGTATCAAAGAGGATATAATAATGACAGAAGATTAAATACAGAGTTCCATATTAGGAAACTAAGCAAATCGTGCATAGAAGTAAAACATGATAATGGAATCAAAACATAGAATACTGAACTAGTTGGCTACTACGTTAACCATGTTCTCTCCAAAAGAGAGCAGAGCAGAGCAGAGCAGAGCAGAGGAGAACACCGCTGTCCAGGCCAAAGGTACAACGGGTCTCGGTTTCCTGGGTTCCGGGGTCCCAAGACAAAGCAACACTGCAGTTAAAACAGAGATACAGAGATCTACGCCAGAGGTAACCCCGTCGGGTATCCTAGGGCTGAGGCTGAGTAGAGCCAGACTAATACCAATCAAATCAAAGCTAAAGAAAGGAGATTATCCGCTTTGGACTCACCGATGACAAAGACCGGATCTTATCCTCACGTATTAACCTCTGGGCAGAGCCACCAGGGAATACCCAAAAATCAGAGATATACAAAGCCAGAGAATATACAAAGCATAGCATAGATCAAAACATAGTACAGAGCGAAGAATAATACAGATATACAGAACGAAAGCAAAATGACTGAGGAATGCATAACATAGATTAACAGAACAGAGGGCAAAACTATAAACAATATGCAATGCATCTCAGATTAATACGGAATCAAGGTTCATTACAAGCCAAGTCTAATCTAGTTGCATCACTGTCACTAACCGTGCATGTTGATGTAGTTTTAAGTTATTCGATGCATCATTGCCATCCTAGTGTTGCAATATAATCCTCATGTGCACCGAAGTCCCTTAAACCAACACCCATGGGGAGGTGCTTAACAGTGATCAACACTCACATGAACAAGTCACAGCCTAACAGACTATTCATGCGATCCAAAGAGTCCATCGGGCCGGTGTACGGGTATGGTTAACCTGTATTTGAGCCCTACAAGGTCACACCATTAGCCTAAGTTTAACTGATATTTAACAGGTCTTTAACAGGTCTTACGGTTTAGCCATGGGTGACCTACGGCTTAGCCGTGGCATCCTACGGCGTAGCCGCAATATGCACTACGGCTTAGCCGTGGTTCCCTTCAGAACACGGCTAAACTGTCATCTTTTCCACCTCTGATCTGATACATCTCACGGCTGAGCTACGGTGGAGTCCACGGCTTAGCCGTAGACCATCACGGCTTAGCCGTAGCCTCATCGTAAGAACACTGATATCAGAAAAGTTTCGACTGATCAGAGATTAAATCCACGGCTTAGATACGGTTTGGTTCACGGCTAGCTTACGGCTCAGCCGTAGGACAAATTGCGGCTTAGCCGTAGCCTAGCCGTAGAACAAACTCGAATTTGTCACTCTCTGGAATCTAAGCCGTACAGGGTTACGGCTTAGCCGTACAATACAGATGCGAATTCGGGAAGATTACAGAAACGAAATTTTTGTACAGAAACTGAATAAAACAAGCTCAACTGATTCTCATAGCTTAGAAAATGGCTGTAAAACATGCTAGACAAAGAATAAGAAGAAATCAAAGCCATCAAACAAAGTACCCATATGTGTTATCAAGGCCTGTACTTATACTTGCCTCAAATCTGGAAATCCACTGAATCAAGCTCCAAAGCAACTAAAACCAAAACAAATCAAAGCAATAGCACATGCATGAGATGAAGACACCTCAACAAGGGAGAGAGCTGCAATTGGAGAAGAAGAAGGGAGAGAGTTTGGAGAGAACCCACTTACCAAATCACAAAACATAAACAGAGAGAAGAGAAGAACCCAAATCCACGAAAGGACCCAATCTACAATCGATCAAGAGAAGTGAAGAGAAGAGAGAGAGAGAAAACGTGGAGCTCTGGAGATTTCCTCTTGCATGCAACGATCAAGGAAATGAGAGAGAGAGAGAGACACCTGTAAGGACTCATGTATATATAGTTTTGGGAGTTTAAGTCAAAGTCCAATGAGTTTAGACTAATTACAGTTTAAGTCACACGAAGGTCCATCTTCCCCAATTGACTCCAAACGGATCCGACACAGTTACGGAAATTGTCGAGCTCAACGAAATACACGTGCTGACACCAAGATGATGCAAAGATGATATGAGCAAAGCAAAAGCAAAATTACGAAAAAGGGCTTAGAACTAACTATCTCAGGTCAAAGGTCACTCAACTACCTATCCCAGGCCCAAAACCAAGTCCAAAAGAATAAACAAAACAAAACACACACTAATGAGCCACTAATCCGGCTCAAAGGGGATCGGAGTGTTACATCCTCCCCCACTAGGAATCATTCCGTCCTCGGAATGACTACCTACCTGCGCAAAGAGATGTGGGAACTGGCGTGCTAGCTGCTCCTCTAGCTCCCAAGTAGCCTCATCTGGACCATGATGCTCCCACAACACTTTAACCCATCTGATAGTCCTGGTACGGAGAATCTGCTCTCGTGTCCCAACGATGCGAAGCGGACGCTCAACGTAAGTCGCATTAGGCTGAATCTGGATATCATCATAGCGAATCACATGGCTCGGATCTGGCACATACTTACGGAGCATCGACACATGGAAGACATCATGCACACCGGAGAACTCAACTGGAAGCGCCAACCGATAGGCTAAATCTCCAACTCGGCTCTTGACTTCGAACGGTCCTACATATCTCGGAGCTAACTTACCCTTCTGACCAAATCGAACTGTGCCCTTCATCGGGGAAACTTTAAGAAATACCCAATCTCCGACTTGGAATGCCAAAGGTCTCCTCCGAGTATCAGCATAGCTCTTCTGCCTGGACCGAGCAATCTTCAGATTCTCTATCACTTTCTGCACCTTCTCTGTCGTCTCAGCAATGATCGTCGGACCATGGAAACTTCTAGTTCCAACTTCTTCCCAGCACACTGGGGTCCTGCACTTGCGTCCGTATAGAGCCTCATAAGGTGCCATACCAATACTCTCATGGAAGCTGTTGTTGTAAGCAAACTCACACAATGCTAGATGCGTATCCCATTCCTTCTCAAAGTTCAGCACGCTAGCTCGGAGCATATCCTCCAACGTCTGAATGGTACGCTCCGACTGTCCATCAGTCTGGGGGTGGTATGCCGTACTAAAACTCAGCTTCGTGCCCATAGCTTCCTGAAATGCCTTCCAAAATGAAGATACAAAACGACTGTCTCGATCTGACACAATCGATACTGGGGTGCCATGCAATCTGACTATCTCGTCAACAAACTTCCTGGCCATCTCCGTGAATGTCATCCCTTTCTTGAACGGAAGGAAATGTGCTGACTTAGTCAATCTGTCCACTATGACCCAGATTGCATTATTCTTCCTACTGGTCGGCGGAAAACCGGAGACGAAATCCATCGTAATGTACTCCCACTTCCACTGCGGAGTGTGCAATGGATGCAATGATCCTGGAGGTCGCTGATGATCAGCTTTTACCCTCTGACAGGTCAAACATCGAGCTACGAACCCTGCGATCTCCCGCTTCATATTGTTCCACCAAAATCTATCCTTCAAGTTCCGGTACATCTTCGTACTCCCGGGATGCATCGCATATCGGGCATCGTGCGCATCTGTCATCAACTTATCTTTCAGCTCGTCCACAGCGGGAACACACAGTCTATTCCGAAAGTATAAAACTCCATCTACCAAGCTAAAGTCCAGTCGATCTGCAATTCGATCTCTGAACTTCACCAGGAGGGGGTCCTCAAACTGGCGATCCTTGATCTGCTGAATCACCTCAGGCTGAAACACGACAGTAGTAGCTAATGTCACCGAGTCTCCTACCATCTGAACCTCTACAGGCTGATCATGCACAAGCATATAGAATCCTGCTAACACCTGAAGACTGTCTGTCCTCCTGCTGAGTGCATCTGCAACTACATTGCCCTTGCCTGGGTGGTACTTGATCGGAAAGTCGTAGTCTTTGATGAACTCCAACCATCTTCGCTGCCTCATATTCAAGTCATGCTGATCAAACAAGTACTGCAGACTGTGATGATCGGAATGGACCTCAAACTTCACACCGTACAGGTAATGCCGCCACAACTTCAATGCAAATACAATGGCTGCTAACTCCAAGTCATGTGTGGCATAGTTCTTCTCATGTTCTTTCAACTGTCTGGATCCATAGGCAATCACCTTCTGATTCTGCATCAGTACACAGCCTAGTCCAACTCTAGAGGCATCTGAGTAAATCATGAATCCCTCACTACCATTCGGGAGAGTCAACACTGGCGCCGTAGTGAGCTTTTCCTTCAGCAACTGAAAACTACGCTCACATTTCTCTGTCCACTCATACGGGACCTTTTTCCGAGTCAACTGAGTCAGCGGAGCTGAAATCTTCGAGAAATCCTGCACAAACCTGCGGTAATATCCCGCCAATCCCAGAAAACTCCGAATCTCTGTCACTGATCTGGGACGGGGCCAATGGACTACTGCCTCAATCTTAGCTGGATCCACCATCAATCCATCTCTAGAAATCACATGTCCCAAAAATGCAACTTGCTCTAGCCAGAAATCACATTTAGCCAACTTTGCATACAACTTGTGATCTCGAAGCAGCCGCAATGCCTTCCTCAGATGGTCTGTATGTTCCTCAGCAGTCTTCGAATAGACCAATATGTCATCTATAAAAACCACAACGAACTGGTCCAAGAAGGAAGTAAACACCCTGTTCATCAACGCCATAAAAGCTGCGGGTGCGTTCGTCAAACCAAACGGCATGACAAGGAACTCGTAGTGTCCATACCGAGTCCTGAAAGCTGTCTTCGGAACATCCTCATCCTTCACCCTGAGCTGGTGATATCCTGACCTCAAGTCAATCTTAGAGAAGTAAGCTGCACCCTGAAGTTGATCGAACAACTCATCAATCCTAGGCAATGGGTATTTGTTCTTGATAGTCACTTTATTCAACTGCCTGTAGTCAATGCACATCCGGAAACTGCCATCCTTCTTCTTGACAAACAATACAGGAGCTCCCCAAGGTGAAACACTGGGGCGTATGAACCCTTTGTCCAACAGATCCTGCAACTGTTTCTTCAATTCCAACAACTCTGCAGGTGCCATACGATATGGAGCTCTACTGATAGGTGCTGTACCTGGTACCACGTCAATAGCAAATTCTACCTCCCGAACTGGTGGCAACTCTGGCACATCCTCCGGAAAGACATCCGGAAACTCGCTGACTACTGGAATCTCACTGAGCTGTCGCTGATCTTTCTTCTCTGAAATGAATGCAAGAAATCCCTCACATCCCCTACGAAGCATCCTGTCTGCTTTACAAGCAGAGATCACACGTCTTGGGCACTTCATCTGGCTGCCCTCAAATCGGAATCCGCTGCCCAAATCAAAGTAGATAGCCTTGCTGTAGCAATTGATACACGCATGATATCTCGCAAGCCAGTCCATACCAAGGATCACATCAAAATCCAGTGTCGTGAGCAACACGAGGTCTACTGGGAGCTGATGACCAGCTATCCGCACATCACACTGAGGGTAAAACACACTGCACTCCACCCGCTTACCAACCGGAGTGGATACTAGCAACAAGTATGGAAGTGGTGTGGGTCGCTGTCGAAGCTGCACAGCAAAATGGGGTGCTACGTACGAACGCGTAGACCCGGAGTCAAATAAAGCTAAAGCTTCTGCATCGGAAATTAAAATTTTACCTTCCACTACCGTGGCCTCCTCCGCGCCCTCATGCGTAGCAGCATAGGCTCGGGCTGTCTGGCGGTTCGGCTTCTGACCTGGGCGAGCTGGCTGAGATCTGCCCTGTGCTGTAGGTCCTGTCTGTCTCGTCTGTGGAGAGGACTGAAACTTCGGGCATTGGGCCCGCCTGTGATCCGTAGAGCCACAACCGAAACAAGCCCCAATCTTCCTCCAACATCTGTCGGTGGGGTGATCCTTCCCACAGTGACCGCAAACTACCTGAGTACTGCTCGAACTGCCCTGCTTACCCTTGAACTTCTTCTGGAACTGACTTCTGCCACTGAAACTTGCTGCCCTCTTAGCCTCTGTTCGCTCCTCCTCAAAGATGGCCTCTGCATCATAAGCCCTGTCAATAGCGTCATCCAAGGTAGCCGGCCACATACAAGCAACCACGTGGCGTTTGTGTCTCGGATTTAGGCCGTTGACGAAGCGAGTCACCTTCTTATGCTCCGTGTTCACCATATCCTCTGCGAAGTGGGACAACTCTGTAAACTTGTGTACATAATCTGCAACTGGCATCTGTCTCTGCTGAAGGTTGAAGAATTCCACTTCCTTGGCTCGCTGAATATGGAGAGGCATGAACTTACGACGGAATTGCTGCTTGAAGGTCTCCCAAACTGTGGCACTGGGCATAGTCTGAAATGAGGTCTTAACACTCCTCCACCATGTCTTAGCTACACTCCGAAGCATAGAGGCTGTGAGAACTACCTTCTGCTTGTTGCTGCACACAATCGTATCAAATAGCTCTTCAGTCTGCTCCAACCATTGCTCAGCCTGCAATGCATCCTCTATCCCATGGAACTCAGTCGCCCCTCGCTTACGGAACTTGTCGAAAAGAGCATTAGGGTCTGATTCCTTAGGCTGAAAAATCACTTGCTGATCTACATGAGGTGATGCTACTGCAGCAGCCTGACTCTGCCTATCTACCATGGATGCCATCTGCGCCTGTAATGACTGCATAGACTGCATCATCATCATCAAGCGCTCCTCACTGCTGATATGTGGGGGTACCGATCCACTATCACCGTTATGGCCCTGTTGATTCTCATCCCTAGATCCTGATCCTGATGCCATCCTGTAAAAGGAAAAGAAACACAACACACAAATATAACATGCCCTGAGTTAGTCAAACCCCAAATCAACATATGAGACCTCGAGTCAAATAGTTGATATCGTTATCTCACCACGATCTTAGATGCCTACATGCTTATAACTAGCATGCTCTGATACCATACAATACGTATGTCACGACCCGAGCCCAGAATTCGGGGGTTAGCGAAAAGCTAAACCTGTGACACACGTACTCCCGTGCACGTGCACCCAAACCCAGTCCAGATGCACGCACACAAGGGATCTAACACGTGCGAACTAAGCGTACGCGGAAGCTGTACATATCATAGCAAGCAACAAAGGAAAATAAAATAGCGGAAGCCAAAGCAAATACGAAACGGAAAAGACAAAGACAAATACACTGAGATAAAACCGAATACACACCAAAATCAATATACACAAAATATACAGAATACAAGTCCAAAGTCCAAAGTCCAAATACAAACTCTCAAAAACCAAAACGCAAAATACAAGCCACTGGTATGCATGCACGCACTTGGCAGAAGTGATCAGGCCCACTCTGCCAGACCGGAGGGTGCCTCTACACTCGCCCCTGCAGCCTCCTCGACCGCCGGGGAGCTGGGCAAGGTATCTGTGCCTGCAACACCACAGACAACACAAATGAATACAACGATCCAGCAAATATAAGTAACAGGGGTGAAACACGCATAGTATCAAAGAGGATATAA
This sequence comes from Sextonia rubra, assembly GCA_037013555.1. Taxonomy (NCBI): domain Eukaryota; kingdom Viridiplantae; phylum Streptophyta; class Magnoliopsida; order Laurales; family Lauraceae; genus Sextonia; species Sextonia rubra. Next base: position 81,376,813 of record JASUAD010000001.1, read on the forward strand.
TAATGACAGAAGATTAAATACAGAGTTCCATATTAGGAAACTAAGCAAATCGTGCATAGAAGTAAAACATGATAATGGAATCAAAACATAGAATACTGAACTAGTTGGCTACTACGTTAACCATGTTCTCTCCAAAAGAGAGCAGAGCAGAGCAGAGCAGAGCAGAGGAGAACACCGCTGTCCAGGCCAAAGGTACAACGGGTCTCGGTTTCCTGGGTTCCGGGGTCCCAAGACAAAGCAACACTGCAGTTAAAACAGAGATACAGAGATCTACGCCAGAGGTAACCCCGTCGGGTATCCTAGGGCTGAGGCTGAGTAGAGCCAGACTAATACCAATCAAATCAAAGCTAAAGAAAGGAGATTATCCGCTTTGGACTCACCGATGACAAAGACCGGATCTTATCCTCACGTATTAACCTCTGGGCAGAGCCACCAGGGAATACCCAAAAATCAGAGATATACAAAGCCAGAGAATATACAAAGCATAGCATAGATCAAAACATAGTACAGAGCGAAGAATAATACAGATATACAGAACGAAAGCAAAATGACTGAGGAATGCATAACATAGATTAACAGAACAGAGGGCAAAACTATAAACAATATGCAATGCATCTCAGATTAATACGGAATCAAGGTTCATTACAAGCCAAGTCTAATCTAGTTGCATCACTGTCACTAACCGTGCATGTTGATGTAGTTTTAAGTTATTCGATGCATCATTGCCATCCTAGTGTTGCAATATAATCCTCATGTGCACCGAAGTCCCTTAAACCAACACCCATGGGGAGGTGCTTAACAGTGATCAACACTCACATGAACAAGTCACAGCCTAACAGACTATTCATGCGATCCAAAGAGTCCATCGGGCCGGTGTACGGGTATGGTTAACCTGTATTTGAGCCCTACAAGGTCACACCATTAGCCTAAGTTTAACTGATATTTAACAGGTCTTTAACAGGTCTTACGGTTTAGCCATGGGTGACCTACGGCTTAGCCGTGGCATCCTACGGCGTAGCCGCAATATGCACTACGGCTTAGCCGTGGTTCCCTTCAGAACACGGCTAAACTGTCATCTTTTCCACCTCTGATCTGATACATCTCACGGCTGAGCTACGGTGGAGTCCACGGCTTAGCCGTAGACCATCACGGCTTAGCCGTAGCCTCATCGTAAGAACACTGATATCAGAAAAGTTTCGACTGATCAGAGATTAAATCCACGGCTTAGATACGGTTTGGTTCACGGCTAGCTTACGGCTCAGCCGTAGGACAAATTGCGGCTTAGCCGTAGCCTAGCCGTAGAACAAACTCGAATTTGTCACTCTCTGGAATCTAAGCCGTACAGGGTTACGGCTTAGCCGTACAATACAGATGCGAATTCGGGAAGATTACAGAAACGAAATTTTTGTACAGAAACTGAATAAAACAAGCTCAACTGATTCTCATAGCTTAGAAAATGGCTGTAAAACATGCTAGACAAAGAATAAGAAGAAATCAAAGCCATCAAACAAAGTACCCATATGTGTTATCAAGGCCTGTACTTATACTTGCCTCAAATCTGGAAATCCACTGAATCAAGCTCCAAAGCAACTAAAACCAAAACAAATCAAAGCAATAGCACATGCATGAGATGAAGACACCTCAACAAGGGAGAGAGCTGCAATTGGAGAAGAAGAAGGGAGAGAGTTTGGAGAGAACCCACTTACCAAATCACAAAACATAAACAGAGAGAAGAGAAGAACCCAAATCCACGAAAGGACCCAATCTACAATCGATCAAGAGAAGTGAAGAGAAGAGAGAGAGAGAAAACGTGGAGCTCTGGAGATTTCCTCTTGCATGCAACGATCAAGGAAATGAGAGAGAGAGAGAGACACCTGTAAGGACTCATGTATATATAGTTTTGGGAGTTTAAGTCAAAGTCCAATGAGTTTAGACTAATTACAGTTTAAGTCACACGAAGGTCCATCTTCCCCAATTGACTCCAAACGGATCCGACACAGTTACGGAAATTGTCGAGCTCAACGAAATACACGTGCTGACACCAAGATGATGCAAAGATGATATGAGCAAAGCAAAAGCAAAATTACGAAAAAGGGCTTAGAACTAACTATCTCAGGTCAAAGGTCACTCAACTACCTATCCCAGGCCCAAAACCAAGTCCAAAAGAATAAACAAAACAAAACACACACTAATGAGCCACTAATCCGGCTCAAAGGGGATCGGAGTGTTACAAATAGTGATCCTTCAGATCGTGATACATCTTGGTACTGCCTGGATGAATAGTATACCGAGTATAGTGTGCCTCGACCATGATTTCATCCTTCAATTCTGGAAAATCAAGCACACAAATTCTTCCTTTATAATGTAAAATATTATCTTCCAACTTAAAATCAGGCCTCTCCTCCATGTGATCTTTGATTCTTGTAATCTCTGGGTCTAGTGGCGGTATTCTCTAATCCTCGGGAGTAATTCGGGTTCCCACGAGAATATACTAGCTAATACTGCTTGCTCACTGATAGGCTGAAAGTAAACATCCATATCTTCCAAACATTGAATCTAGAAGTATTCTGCAATTAATCATCCAGTGAACGCTGTTTTCTATTAGAGCATCTGCTACTACATTAACTTTTCCTGGATGGTACTTTAATCCAAAATCGTAATCCTTAATATACTCCATCCATCTCCTCTGTCACATGTTCAAATCACCCTATGTAAAGAAATATTGGAGGCTCTTATGGTTTGATGCACTTCAAAAGTGGCTCCGTAAGGATAATGTCTCCATATCTTCAAAGCAAAGGCCACTGCTGGTAGCTCCAAGTTATGAATTGCATACTTTCGTTTATGTTCCTTCAACTGTCGAGACCCATACGCTGCTACCTTCCTATGTTGCATGAGAACACAACCAAGTCCAACTCCAGATGCATCGGTAAAAATCACAAAACATCATTGCCGCGAGTATGTCAGTATAAGAGCTGTGGTCAACCTCCTTTTCAACTCCTGAAAACTTTGTTCACAATCCTCATTCCACACAAAAGGAACTCCCTTACAAGTCAATCTCGACAGTGGGGCTACTATTGTGGAAAATCCTTCCATGAATTTGCGGTAAGATCCTGCGAGGCCTAAGAAACTTCAGATCTCTGACACTATTTCGACCTATCCCACTTTACCACTGGTTCAATCTTTGTTAGGTCCACCGCTTAACCTTCCCTGGAGATGATGTGACTAACGAATCCCATCTGTTCCCAACCAAAATTCACTTTTACTTGCCTTAGCACACAATTGGTGTTCCCTCAATAACTGCAATGAAGTACGAAGATGCTGAGCATGCTCTTCCCGACTCTTCGAATATACAAGTACATCATCAATAAACACCACCACAAACTTATCCAAGTACTGTGCAAAAACCCTATTCATCATAGCCATAAAATCTGCTCGGACATTTGTCAACCCAAACGACATCACCAAAAATTCGTAATGACCATATCTAGTTCTGAATGCAATTTTTGGAATATCTTGATCTTGTACCCTCAACTGGTGATATCCTGACCTTAGATCAATTTTAGAAAAATATTGAGCACCTTGCAATTGATCAAACAATTCATCGATTCGTGGTAAAGGATACTTATTCTTGATGGTCACTTGATTTAGTTGTCTATAATCAATGCACATTCTCATAGAACCATCTTTTTTTCTTCACAAATAACACTGGAGCTCCCCAAGGAGAGAAACTTAGTCTAATAAAACCCTTGTTTAACAACTCCTGCAATTCCTCTTTGAGTTCTCTCAACTCTACTGGGGCCATTCTATAAGGGGCTTTCGAGATCGGGGCTGTGCCTGGAACAAGCTCAATTGAAAGAAAATCAATTTCACGGACCAGCTGTAATTCAGGAATATCATTGGGAAAAACATCCAGAAACTGAGATACCACTGGTATCTCCTCCACCACTTTAGTCCGTTTATCCTCCGTAATAAACGCTATATACCCCTCAGAACCTTTCCTCAACAACTTTATAGCCTTAATAATTGAAATCATACAAATAACAACCTTCTTCTTTGATCTCACAATTGCACCTTGTGTCATCATCAACTATAATTTAACTATTTTCTGTCTCCAACACTTAGTTGTAGGGTGATTATTGCCACAAATGCCACAAGACTCCCTCTTTTGCTTATTAAATTGGTACTGTGAAACCAAAGACGGAGTAACTTTCTGCTTGACTTGGCTTGTAGGGGCCATGCATCCAATCACCTCCTTGGCCCAATATGCCTTATCAGAAAAATGCCTGGTAAGTATTTAGAACTTGTGACTTGACATGAAGCAGTATATCTGGTCGAAGGCCATCGAGAAATCGTCGAATCCTCTTACTTTCTATAGTGATGAAGGTTGGTGCGAAACGAGAGAGACGAATAAACTGCAGCTCATACTCCCGAACAGACGGATTCCCTTGCTTCAATCTATCAAACTCTATTCGCTTCTAAATGCGAACATGCTCCGGTACGTACTTCTTGGGAAACAGATTACGAAAAGTAGTCTAGGCCACCTTTTTGGTAATCCCCTATATATTAGCGACTAAACGACCAAAAATATAGAAAGTAACGAACTCCTATAACTTATAAACATTTGCCAAAGTTCCAATACGATTATGAATGCCAAAAACCCCCAACGTTCCCACTTAACGTTTTTAATCCTCACATCGGACCTACGTTCTAACATCTTTTAGAACTTCTAGAACTTGACCGGCTCTGATACCATCTGTCACGCCCCCAAAACTGGGCCGGATCCAAACCCGGTTCCAGGGGTGTGAGAATTGGGGCTAATTAAAATTTTTCTAACATATACAATACGAGCCCCAATTCCGGGTGGATCGAAGTCCTTCGTGAGGCTATGCTTGGTGATCAAGCAACCATAATCACACGCGGAACTGAAATCCATACTCATCGCAGACGGATATCACATAACAGCCATGTAACAAATCTCATTAATAATAAAATCAAGGTCAAGTGCTTCGAAGCATAACAATTAAAGTTATAATGTCAAAACAAATAAATTTAATTAAATAAACTAATGGCCCAAAAATGGGCTTATTACATAACCTAAAGTTTTCGAACTCTGCACCGCACTAGGACACCTCAGATGATGTCATCGGTGCGCCACTCAATAACTCCGCCACCTGGCGGAATTTTCTGCGAACCAGACCCTCTGGTTCGGCACTGGTAACGGAACCTAGACACCAAAAGTAGTGGGTTTTAAGAAATTACAAAAAGAGTCCTCTGGCCCAAAAAGGGTTCATTAACTCAGGCCCAAATGTGTTAACCCGATCTATTTGACCCTCTTAACCCAACTCAAACCTGACAAACCGGTATGACCCAATATAAAAATTCAGGACTTGACACTTGAACCATTGCACTGCTTTTTTTCCATCTATGAATGGAAGCCAAGATAACATTTTTTTTTGTCCTACAGTCTTTTGATATTGGAGATCTAGATTCCCATCCTCTTGTTTTTGTCCACTGAAAAAAGAATGTCTTGAAAATTTGCTTCATGATCCAAACTAGCAACGCATGGTGTGTTATTTGTCTCCGATAGTGATGCAACCTTCCTCATCCCCTCTCTCACTCTATCTCGATCTATCTCTCTCTTTGGGGAATTTGGGTGGCAAGGTTTTGAAACTAGGTTTGGTCTGGCAACAATGGATTTGAGGATTAGACGATGGATTGATGGAGAACTTTGGGTTGAAGGTTAAGTTTTTGAAGATTTGGGGAAATTATGGGATTTAGGATTTAGAGGGGTTAGGTTGGGCTAGGAATTCAGGTTGTGATGGAAGAAGATAGGTGGTGTTTGGCGGGGGTTTCTGGGATGATTCAGTAGCTTTTGTTTTTTAGAGAGGGACAGTGGATTAGAGTTTAGAGTTTGGAGACGGCTGTGGCTTTGATAATGGAGAAACCTTAAGGCCAGAATTATTGACAGCTGATAATGAACCGAGTGGAATGCTGTAGACAGAACTGTTCATATTTGAGGATGTAAGGTATGATGTCTAGATACGGCAAGGACATCGATAGATATGACAGAAATATGAATTTTACATGTAAAACGTAAAGTATCGAATATGATACGATACGTTAATCATTTTGAAGCAGTGCATCATTAGATAGAATGGAAGATAAAATTTTCTAAACCTCCTTGTGCAAGCACAAATTTTGGAGATAATTTTTTGTACCTTTCTCATTGATCCTGTTCTACTAAATAGCCAAGGCAAATGAAATAGATCAAAACAAGTCCAAGTTGACTCGTATAATTAAGGATAAATTATGATTAACTAAGAAAGAAGATTATGTCCCAACTCCTACTCAAAATTGCACCTAATGGATAAGATTAGGCTGACCACTCTTGCCTTTTCTTGTACCTTATGCAAGTAAATGCAAACTGACATACTTTGGATTTGACCCACCATAATAGCAGGCTTGTTGGCTCGTCTAAAGACTCAGCCCTTATTGCTTAGTTCAGCTGGGCTCTTATCAATAGCCCACTCACATAGGAAGAGTGTCATACTTAGGAATTCCTGACAGCTGGGTGATATGTGGGGCTGGCAGTGGTTATTTATATATTGGTAGAAGCCGTGGTTTATTGTGGATTCCAATCTAAATTATAAAGGGGGTAGGTTCAGATTTTGGGTGCCATCTCCTTTACACTTTAAAGTAGTTGGTCCTCACCTTTAATTCATGGGCTCGCTTTTGTGGACAACATGGAGAAGAAACTTTCCCATGAGTGTGGGAGTCCCGCAGGTGAAAAGACGCAAAAAATAATATAGGTTATTCGGGGGTGCTGGTCGCAAGGACAACTCTTAGCTAAACCAACGCCCAGCTCACAGTGAGCTGGATTTGCGATCACTCATTCTCTGGCCTGATAGTTAAACAAGCCAGTCCTGAGCCTTTGAATGCTTATAGGCCCAGTCTAGTCCTACACATTTTATACAAGAAGTACGTACATTCTGCAAATGGGCTCAGCCCAAGCTTGACTTCTAGACTAGTGGGCAAGAACCACAATGGCCCATATGTTATGGAGCAATTCTCACTAAACCATATTATTAAATCCGCAGTCAACACCAACACAACTACAATCCTTAGACCCAGAAAGAGTCCTTTGAACCTGGTTGCGTTGCCATCAGAGTTAACCTGTAAATCTAATTAATTATAACTGTTAACCTATAACTATATATAAAAAAAACTGTTAACCTATAACTGGTTTTAGCCGAGAACAAAAGAATCTTTTCACATGATATGCGGCCCTCAAGGACTGATTAAGGGCAAAGATAATTAATTTAGCATCAGAATCCAAACAAAAGCACACACTATAAAAAGTTTGACAATGCAAACCAGCAAACAAACACTACTAGAGCACACACTATAAAAAGTTTCGACAATGCAAACCAGCAAACAAACACTACTAGAGATTAAAAAGATAGATATATGACATATCCCTCTATGTTGATATAGAAGATAAAAGAGCTGATGCTCTTAATCTCCAAGTAGTGCAAGGAGGAAGGCCTTGTAGTCCCCAGAAGTGTCCTTAGCTACTGCATGGGTTAGGGGAACATTGTTTCTCTTGTAATACACCTCCTTTATCTCCTGCAAGTCTTTCTCTGCACGTGTGACAATCACGCGGGTGAGAGTATCTTCATCTGTCCCTTGATTACTTATCGCATTACGCAGTAACTGAAAAAAGAAAAAAAATTCAAGGAAGTGAAGAATATAATTAACTTGGGTAGAAAAAAACAAAAGAATTCATTGAAGTGAAGATTATAATTAACTTGAGTAGAGTTTTGTGAAAATTATGATAATCTTCCCACTTATTTCTCACCTTTTCGAAGTATTTGCATGGGGAAGTGAGGCTCCGGATTGTTGCCCGTAATGCCAAGAAGAATTCATTCTCGCTATCAGCTGGTAGACTCTGAAAATTGCATCCCAGCATTAGAAAAAGCCCATTTTCCTCAATTGAAATTGTAGAAAAACAAAGCAACAGTATGACGTTTTGCACTTGACGGAAAAATGTAAGCATCTATTGAGATCATGAGTTGACGTGGTGGCCACTCAATGGGATGAGTCATAGTAAAAATATGGGAGGATTTGCAAGCCTCTGAATGTGTACCATCTATCACATTTGCTTTACTTTGTTTCAATATGAAATCATCAAATTTAAGTAACCAATCAATTTAGTTAAGATGTTTCTAACCCCTTTGATTTGTGGGTATGGAAAGATCATTATCACCATACAGATGGCTCATGATTGTGGGAGCATCATTTCAGTTCATGCTCTACTACTAACCTTTTCCCTTTTCTTTGGAAACAAAAGATGCAATAATATGAAAACATCTAGAACAAGAATAATCATCTCATCTGATAATTTAAATTATTATCCCACGTAAATGACGTTTGTCGAGTGCTCCTTTCACAAAACAGAACTTTCACTATGATTTTTGAAGATTTTTTAAGGATGATTGCCATTTTGACACCAATCCTCCTTTATTCAGGCTTGGGATGACGAGTAAAATATTTGTTAGATTCCAACGATTTCAAGACCATAGTTGAAGCTTTTCCGTTCCCACTGGGTCCAGCCCAAGGGCCAGAAGTCAAGCCCCAACAAGTTCAGGTGTCTGGGCAAATATATTTGATGTTTGGATAGAATCAAGACTAGATGACCAGAGTTATCTAAAATCCAGATCCAACCAACTGAAACTCAATCAGGAACACCTTGTCTCTCAATTTCCAAGCTACCCTGGCTTAGTTGTGTTACAGAACAGTAGGAGATTCTAGGAGTCGTTAGAGACTAGTTAGAATTAGATCCTTATCCATAGAGCTAAGGATGAGGTTCAATTTGAATTTGAAAATTTTTGTTTCATTTGTATAAATTGAGATCCTTTATACTAAATAAAACTTTTAAAATGTTGGTCAGATATCCTGTTATCCATACCTTGTTAATGGTAGTTCCATACTCATCTTTGTAGCGGTTGAAAGTCGCATTAAGTTGAGCCTTGCTTCTTGTGGTCAAGATCCGAATGACTTCTTCATGACCGAAGGCCTTCTCTTGGATGGCATCATGAAGAATTTTTGCTTCTGCATGTGCAAGGCTCGTGTCTATTTCACCACCGTTGTACCTGTATGTGCCCACTAAAGCGACCAAAAGCTGTGGCACAATTCAAGACCAACTAGATCTAAGTGACTGCATATACCACATTAAGTTCAACAAATTACAAAATGAGTTAGAATTTGTGCTTGAGGCTTGCCTTCCGTATATCGCCGGTGAAACGCACAGCAATATCTTCTTCTAGGGAATGCTTGTAGCGCACCTGGTAGACTTTCTTTATTTCCAAGAGTTCATCAGGAGAGCTGACACATGCTATTTCTATGATCACTCGGGGGTCAGCAGTGGGATTGGCCTTCCTCACTTCTGTATAAACCAAGATGGCTTCTCGCTCAGCCGGACCAAATATCCAGCGATACATTGCTTTCTGATAAAAAAAAATCAATAGCATCTTATTTTTCTTAGAAAATTAAAATTAATGGGTAATCATAAATATGAAAGTTGTTGCAACTTCATTTTGAACTCTAGGGGCATCAGGGCCCAAGTCTGCATGAACACGTCAATATTAGTTGACAATTAATGGCTACTTATATGGTTCAGATGTTCAAGATAAAACCTCCAAGTGACCAGAGAGCTCAGATTCCAGTCGCTTGATAAGATCCTGCTGATAAAGCTCTTCATAGGCTAGTTTTATATGCATCCTTTGAGCTGCATCTCTATGTGCAAGGATTGAAATTACAGACTTCTCATTCGTTCCCCAACCTAGCATGACACAAATTTAAAAAGAATAAGTGCATGATTTTTTCAAAGTTCATAAAACTGTAGAGTGCAGACTACATTTTTAAATGAGACTATCAGAGAAAACTAGACTAGGAGCTCAAGGGGAATAGCAAGTATATGATCACAATTTCACAAGCCACAAAAAAAGATATATTTTGTCAAATAGGTCATTGAGATGGGAATGTTAGAATAAATAAACATATAAATAGATAGCTTTGATTGGATGGATCGCCTAAGTCGCAGGTCATGCTTTCCTTAAGGCAATAAATTCCCCCACTAAAATTATGTCTGCAAAATGGATTACCAACAAATTTGCCTCCAAGTTGAAAGAATGCTCCTCTTTGGAAGAGTTGCTTCAGACACTGGATATTACCAACACGTCCAACCTGCTCCATTAGTAGTCCGTCTCGGCTGGATAAAAGATAGGGTCAACTTGGCCCAAAAACAGCTCAATTCAGCGCCAAATGGGACTGGTCAACCTGAGTCTGGCCCAATAAATTCCAAAATAAGGCCCCCCTTAAAGCTCCAAGCTCAAACATAAGCCCAAACCCTTCATACCAAGACAATAGAGTTATCCAAAGAAGCATATATAAATTGCAAACTCTTTTCAACCTTATCCGTTGTGAGATTCAAGATATCAATCTTAAAGGCTTCAACATTATTTTGAAAATCTCCAACATTTCCCCACAGTTTTCAAATTTTCAAGTAGTCCCTACAATTTTGAAAGCTACCAAGATCCCCACAATTTTGAAAAATATCGAAAAAAGTAAAAATAAAATAAAATAAAATAAAATAAAGAGTTTTCTAGGTATTGGAAATGAATGCATACATGAGGGTGTCTATTGACTCAATCCCCACTTAGTTGGAGTACATCAAAGCTTACTGAAGTACTTAGTGAACTTTGTCTTGAACTAAGGACCAGATTTGGCAAACCGGATGTACTGAACACATGCATTTCCTGAAAACAATTGGTGTTCTTCGAAGCCTGCACATTAATGGTCGTACGCTAGCATCTTGGTTTAGTAAGTGATCTAGAGGGCAAGCTCAAAGTCCCATAGGAAGCGACACACTTATGTAGGTTGATCTATCTAAAGTGCATATATATGACCAGCACCCCTCTATACACAAATAGACTCATTAAGAGTAATAACATAGCCTCCCTTTCCATTCAGACCAGCACAAATAAACCTTGGATGGGATAGAGATTTTAATCTCTCCTTTTATGTCACATCTATGACTTGTTCTTCCCATTGAACCCGAAATATATGGGCGAGATAGTTTTTTGTTTTCCTTTGTATTGAAGACTCTATAAAGTCCTGTAAATGGGTCTTTCAAAAATGAAACTCAACTTTGAAGGAAATTAATAAATGATGAAGAGCGAGATTCACACCTAAGAAATTCACTGAAGAAACAAATTGATTGGAAAAATCAGTAAATAGGTGACTACCTCTAAGTCTCTGCAAGAAGACGCCTACATGGAATGGACAAAGGCCCTATAGGAACAAACATATATACTTGGAAAGACCATATAAAGATATTAACTAATTTAATAAAAAGGATATTAAGCTAACGAGATCATTACCTCTTCCGAATTTGTCCAAAAGCACTGTCCCAAGGTTAGCAGTAGCAGGTTTATATTTTTATGTTCTTTATGAGGACATTCGTTTGTAACAATTTATTTTAGCCCATTGCTTGGGAGGAAAAACACCTCATGAAGAAATATCCAGATAAGAATGTGTGTAACACAAATGTTTACAATTGGCTTTAAGACACATTATCATAAAGTAGATCTTGAAGGCTACTCGAATTGGTGTATAATGTGTCCATATGAAGACCAAAGAAACATTTTGAATTTGCACAAAATGTTTTGATGTGGGCATGAACCATTTTTTGAACAACATTATGATTTGATTTCAAACCATCATATCAAAGGTTATTATGTCCATAATGCTTTTGATATTTGTGCTACAATATTATTTGAAATCCTTCATAAAATGGTATCGATACAAAGAGAAAATACTCAAAACAGACTTTGTGGAAAAGGTTTACAGTCTGAAAGAACAATGAAAAAGAGATATCATTAAAAACCATAAATGGCCATAGATGAAGTAGCGAGAAAAGACTGATGAATTATAGAGTTTCAGAAAATATGGCTCCAATGAATGGAAAAGTAGAACTTACAAAGCTGTGCTCAAATAACTATATTAATGCTTTGATCTTCAAATTCAATGATATTGGAGTCGAAAATGTGACTGTGTATTAAAAAAACTTAAGAAAAACAAATATGGTTAACCAGAGAACTAGTAAGATAAAAGAGGGGAAAGTTATTTTTTAGGGAAAAGCAGCCATAAAAACTTAATTACAAACATATAAGATACATTTGTGTCAGATATGTTGGACCAGGCTTGGTCATATAATGACAAACAATGGCCTAGGCCAGCCCATTCACTGAATGGAACACAAAAAACACCTGTGTCAAGCCCATGGGCATTAGAACTCACTGCAAATCCAGCATTAAGAAGGCCTAGTTAGGGCCACCCTGCAATAGTATTTCCGAACTTAGGAACTTGTTGTGAATTGCCTCGACTCAGTAAAGTTACCCAGTCAAAAAACTTAAACAAGTCTGGCCTCCACTTGGTAAAGTGACCAGGTCAAACAACCTACCAGGTCTGGCTAAGTCTGATTGACTACTTAGCCAGACTCACCCAAGTTACTTGGCTTGGTGACCTTCCAAGAGTGATGCTCTATTCACCCCTCCACGATAGTTCAGAAATTGTCTAATTTGACTAAACTTTGGAGGTCACTGAGTTGAGTCATAGGGACAAGTTTGCCTGAGTACTTGATTAGACTCACTTGACTCATGTGGGTCCAGGACTTACCAGGACAAGTCGAGCAGTAGAAAGAGAATTTAAACCTATTCATATCTCTAGTGTTAAAATCCTGTATCGGAAGGTCACCGACCCTTGCAACGTATTCGACCCTTCTGACTTGGTGACCTACCTAACTGAATTAGCTTGACCGAGTTAGAGCAAGTTTATAAACTATCACTGACATCTTATTGATCTGGAATATGTAGACCGTTAGAAATAAATGGTCATTCTAGGATCATTAACAAGTCAAGTCCATCTAACTGTATATTTTTCATGGGACCTTCATATGCGAAGATCATTCAAACAGAAATTATTAAGTTTCATTAGCTAACCATTTCTGCCACAGCCTTGAGGCCGTAGTATATACTTTTCAATACTCCCCGTCGGGTTGAGTCCATTCCTCAACCCTCCCCTTAGGTGGAACACAGTTGGTGAACTTTTTGTAACACACTTTTTAGCGCCGAGTTGTTCCACTTGGAAATCAAACTTGTGATTGGTTGGCTTTGATACTATAATAAGTTTCATTAGCTAACCATCTCTACAAAAGCTTCGAGGTGCTAGTAAAGGCAGCATAAATACTTTTCAACACTCCCCCTCGGGTTGAGCCCACTCCACAACAAAAGTCATTTATGAGTAAAGTCAGTAGAAACCAATCCCTATGGACCCCAATTTAAAAGGTTGAGTCATCCTTTTGTCATTTCTTTTATATCTAAAATTCACTAAAGAAAAATCAGCAATTTGGCTCATGTGGGTTCCATTTTTTCTTGATTGAGTTATCTATATCCAATGGAGTGATATTCACCGTTAGTTCGTTCAATATTTTGCTTGAGAAAAGAATAGCAACAACAACAATCATGACAGCTAGGTTCTCATTCTAGGTGTCCTAGGGTTGGAAATGTTGGACTTCTAACATCGTGTTTCAGGTTTGGATTCCCCTCATTTGGCACATAAAAACTTGCATATGGTGTTAACAATGCAGGTATCAGGTCAGTCAAATTATGAAGAAATATGAAGAACTACGCTTCCAAGGATCTTCATTCAGCTAAAAGGAGGCATATGGAAAGCTTTGAAATCACTTGAAGTACATGAAAAAGCCAAAATAGTGAAAGTGAGCTCCTTTCCGTGTCCCCTAGACCCTAGTAGATGCACTGAGTATAGTTCCAGGTGTCAGATCAAGCTGAAACTTCAAATGAAGCCCTAAAATACATGATTGGAGGTTCCCTCAAAGTTCCAAGGCAATCTGGGACCATGTGGGCTCAAACCTAGTTAAAGTGCATTCACTCACCGACAGGCTGGATGATGATCTGTATAACTATATTTGACAGAGTAAATCATGATCTAAGGCCAAGTAATTCATATTAAGGGCATTTTCCAAAGTTTCATCGTGGTTCCATATCATTTGGGTGCAGATTCAGCCAAGATCACTCCAAGCCCTAGGTCCCGAGACATAATGGAATTACTGCTTCTGGATGGTCAAATGTGATGAAATCATCTCTGGTGGTCAAACATAAGCTTGAAAGGCATCACTCCAATTTTCAGATCAATTGAATACCATTTGGACCCAAACTCACGGGAGCCAGAAGTCATGGGATGTGGAATGGAAATCCTACTTCCAGAAGTCCAACGGAAGTGAAATATTCTTAGAAGATTCAAAATGTGTCCAATAATGATTTCTCAAAGTTTCATAACCATTGGAGGTCATTTGAACTTTATCTAAGCAAAACAATGTTCAGGTCACCGTCAGGGGATGCAAGATGGAAATCGTACGTCCAGGAGACCAAAAGTGATAAAATTTTAATGGAAGCTTCAAAATGTATTAATAATAATTTTTCCAAAGTTTCGTAGTCATTGGAGATCATTTGAACTCAATCCAAGAAAAACAGGTCCCTGTTAGGGGATCCAAAATGGAAATCTTGCTTCTAGGAAATTAAAAGGGATAAATTTTTCATGGAAGCTACAAAAAGTGTTCAATAATGATTTCCCAAAGTTTCATAACCATTGGAGGCCATTTGAACTCAATCTAGGCAAAGCAGTGTTCACGTCCCTTCATAAAACTCTGGAAAGCAAGGCAACAACAATTGGGCAACTTACAGGTGTCAAATGATGGTGAAATCACTCCCACGGTGTTAAGATGAGTTCTAAAGGCATTTTCTCAAGTTTCAAGGGCATTGAAGGTCATTTGGGCCTGAAACAGGTCAAAAAACCTCTCACGTTCGGCCAAGGCATAAACTGCCTAGACATAAACCTTAAAGTGGTTGGAAACGGTTCCTTCCCTCCGGGTTTTGAATTCAAACCTTTTGAAACCACCTTAACTGCTTCCTAGACCTATAAATATACCCCTTGGTCGACCATTTGCACCATCATCAATGACACAGACATCCTCAAGCATCCAAAACCTTCTACAAGCAACTAGAAACCATCTCCAAGTCCTCCCTCTCACCACCATAAGGTGGGATTTTTGCCCCAACAATGTGAAAACACCATGATCACTTCTGAAAGCTTGGATCTCAACCTCTCAAAAGTGTTTCAAGGGAAGAAACCAAGTAATCATGGCTTTACCAACATCCCAAGTCCAAAAAACATGATCAAACAATCTTTTCTTTGATTTACTTACTCAAAGGAGTACAAACTCCATGACTGTTGTGTATGCCCTTACATGGCTTCATTCTGGTTTTCAAAAATACGAGGCCAGAGTGACAGAACCTTGGATATTTGTTGGAACAAAAACTAGCAGCTCCCTTGAATTGTACAAACACAGTCCTTAATAACAAGTGATGAGTTTCAAAGATTACTGTTAGTCAAAGTGGAGTCCCACAAAACCAAAACCTTGGTAGAACCATCCCAAACTCAGAGGCAGAAGCAGAAGCATACACAACCCTTGGCGGCCATTTGGGAAGAAGAAGATAAGAAAAGAAGGAAGAAAGAGGGTAGCAGGAATCCATGTCCTGTCAAACCATGGTTGTCAGACATGGGCTCCAAAAGTTACAATTTTGCAGTTTTATGTATCCTTTACAGTATTTCTATTCCTTTTGTTCAATTTTAGACCAAATCTAAGGCTAGATGGAGGGGTTGTAAATTAAAATTCATTGAAAACAACTTGCATCCACAAGCCAGAGTATGAACCCATGTAAAACTAAAAAGGAGGAATGAATACAAGTTACTCCTATTGTCTATGTTTTGAATGTTGTGAAATTTACATCTTCCTTCACAATTTTCAACCGACACCCTCCAAACCAACGCCTAACTGTCCTTTTCTCCTATAATGAAATTTCTCTTCTACCCAAGGATCAAAATTGTGGTCGTAACTAGCATAACACCAAGTGTCTACAAAGCTACGTAGCAAGTGATACGTAGCTGCATAGCGGTGTGAATTTTTTAACTAATAAAAAATTTTCAAATTTTGTGTAGCAACCAATCTTGTGTTTTTTTCTTTTTTAGTAATTTGGAACCATATAAGGGGTAAAGACAATATTAGAAAAGGCTATTGAGGAAAGAAATAGGAATAAAAAAAGCAATGCTTTAAATAAAAATTGCATGGCTCTCCTATGTTTTAGATTTTAGTGACATTATTTTCAAAATTGCATAGTGGCCTCAATTGTTAGTGCCATAATCAGAGTAGAGCTAACCTCTATAGTCAATTCCATGTTAAATGTCAAAAGTCAAAGTCATAGTCCCAGTCTATGAAGCACGGACACTCCAAGATGGCCCCCGTGTCCGTGTCGGACACGTGTCGGACACGGACACGGCTCGGACACGCCGGGACACGTGTCCGACACGCCGAAAACGTGTCCTGGAATTTTTTTTTATTTTTTAAATTCCGGACACGGCTCGGACACGGGGTGGACACGGCTCGGACACGGGGTGGACACGGCAGGACACGGCAGGGACACGGCAGGACATGGGTGTAAATGTAGGGTGTAAATGTAATAGAATAAGAAAAACAGAAGGGTGTAAATGTAAAATTTGTAAACTTTAGAGGCAGCGATGCCCTAATCCTCATTTGTTGCAACGAAAAAAAGGAGGAGCGAGCGGGGGAAAAGGGGAAAACAGAAGAGAAGAAAGAAGAAGCAGCAGTAGCAACTCCCGTCCGGTGAAGGATCTCGTCCGGCAGTCCACGTCCAAGTTGCATCCCACATCCGGCGAGGTATGTCTTGTTTTTTTTTTCTGCAACCGTCCGGCGAGACTGTTTTGTTCTTTTTCTTTTTTGTGTTTTCTTTTTTTCTTTCTGTCTTGTTGCTGCTCTTTGTTTTATTTCTGTAGTTTCTTTGTCGCTGCTGCTGCTTTTTTCTATTTGCTTTTCTGTTTTTTTTTCCATGCCTGTTTGCTGCTGCCTTTTCTTTTGCTTCTTTTTGTTGCTGCTGTGTTTTTTTGTCCATGCCTTTTTGGTGCTGTTATCTGCTGCTGTGTTTTTATTTTTCCTGCTGCTATCTGCTGCTGCTTTTTTTTTTTTGTTTCTGCACGTTTTTTTTTGCTGTCTGCTCGCTGCTGCTGCTGCCATCTTTTGTTGTCTGCTATCCAGCTGCTGCTGCTTTTCTGTTTCTTTTTTTTTTTTTTTTGTTTCTGCCCCTTGTTTTCTGCTGCGTTATTTTTTTTCATGTTTTTTTCTGCTGCTACTATCTGCATTTTTCTTCCTGTTTTGCATGCTTTTTGCTGCTGTTTTTTTTTTTTACTGCTGCTGCTGTTTGTTTTTTTGCTGCTGCTGCTGTTTGTTTTCTCATCTCTGGATATTCATTTGGTGTTGATAATGCATTTGTCTGTGCATACTGACTGCCATGTTGATTATTGCCTTTTTGGTATCAAAATATGTTTGCTTGGATGGATTTTACTTTGCCAATGCTAATTTTAAATTATTTATCTATCACAAAATATCTATTTTCTTATCTATAATGTGCGCCTCACCTTGCGCCTTTCACTTAAGCCCCAGGATACCTTTGGCGCCTCGATGCGCCTTGCGCCTTCAATGTGATAGGAAATTGATTCGATTATGATGTAATTGTGACATGTAATGTTGATGATGATTGATGTACTATGGGCTTATGGCCTACTATTACATTACATTATGCATTATAGATTTTATTTTTTATTTTTTCAGTATCAGTTATGTTTTTTTCTTTATTAATTGTGACATTATACTTTTTAATTTGGCTAAAAATATAACTATTCTTTAACTTTATGATTATATATAAAAATATATATATTTATTATTTGCCGTGTCCTAGCCGTGTCCGTGTCCTACTTTTTTAGGATTTGCCGTATCGCCGTGTCCGTGTCGTGTCGTATCCGTGTCCCGTGTCCGTATCCGTGCTTCATAGGTCCCAGTTATATATTTGTTGTGCACGTGGGGAAGCGCATAACCTGGATCGACAATCAAAGCCACATACAAGAAGAGATAAGCACACAATAGCACACATTAGAGATTTATGTGGTTCGACAAGATGCTTACGTCCACGGGTAAAAGAGAACTCTACTCTTTTACTGCACTCTTCTGTTTAGATTTGGGGTTACATGTTACATCATATATATAACCCCTCTTTCTTAGTCCTTAAGAAAGTCTGATACAAAGACCAAAATACCCCTAATCCTAAGCCTGGTCCAAGACTAACCCTTTGGACCAATCTAGTGAACCTAGAATACAAGATATAAACCCAACAATATTCATCAAGACCATTTATCAAGATCGATCAAGGAAGATCAAGTTCAAGTCTTGGAAAGGCATGAAGCTCGTCAGTTGGAAGATCCTCAATGAGTGCCAAAGGTAATTTGACCTCTTAGAGCCAATTAGAAAGACATTAGAAAAACCTAATTTTTCTGGAACATATTTTACTTAAAAATATGTTTTTCTAGGTGCTTTCGGTTTGGATTATGGCTAAGCCTAGGAAAGCCATGGCTCACTCTCAAGAGAGCTTACTTGGAGTTCAGGTGCATTACAGCTTACCTTACGACTAAGCCGTAGAAGGATTTACAGCTAAGCCGTAGAATAATAATTCCGAATCTTAGTCAAACTAGCCGTTGGATATGAATGTTGGAATACGGCTAAGCCGTAGATCTGTCCATTGGAGCAAATCTTTATATAAGAGAAGCACTTCTTTTCACAAGAGACACACTTTCTTTTGGCAAAACTTTGAGAGCCTTTTCAAGCTTCTAAGCCCTTATTATTAAGTTCTTTTGCTACGCTCCAACCATCCATCGCCTCTCACATCTAAGATTATTTAAAGGCATTAATCTTATGAGAAGAGGAGATCTTCTTCTAGAGAAGCCCTAAACCAAATCCAAGTAAACCTTAGCTTTCCTAGATTCAAAAACTCTTCCCTTGGCTGTGCACTTATTTGAGATCATCTTCACCAGAAAGCATTTGAAGAGGACAAAGCTTCGAGATTTCTTGAAAGCTACAAGCGCACTGATCAAGACTAAGGTATCTTATTTTGAGTAAGGTGCTCCCCTTTCAAATTTCATTTATTCACAGTATATGGCGGAAGACAAACCACCGCATCAAAAATCGTTGTGATTGGTGGAGTAGATCTGAGATCAAACCACCGGATTAAAAAACTGTGTGGATGGAAGATAAACCACTGTATTGAGAAAAAAAGGAAAAAAAAAAAACTGTTGCAGGAGGTGTACTTGTGTAGTTACCTCATCCTTAGTGAAACCAAAGAGTGATTGCTCTTAAGAGTGGATGTAGGTCTTGGAATGAACCATTATAAAATCTTGTGTTTTTTGTGTGTGGTTGATTGTGTGGATTGGCTCTAGTTTATTTTGATCTCTCTTACTTATGCCATCTAATCTTGTTGAGTTCACTTTTATGTTGTGTTGATATTCATTTATTTGAATCAATTGTTTTAGTTTGTATTAGTAATAAATTAATAAATCAAATTGGATTTGATTTAGAAGAAAAGAAAAGAAAATAAATTGTATTAGTCTTATTCTCTAGGACGTGGTGAGATCTAGTCTTGTACTTTCATCAATTGCTATGGTCAATAATGTAATTGTTGAGCTACATAGCGGCCACTATGTTGATAAGCTATGTTTCTACCAATAAAACAAAACTAATATCCATAAAACAAAACTGACTTAAAACAAACAAACAAACAAACAAACAACAACAACAACTATTAGTCTTACCCTTCCTTTATAGAAGGATCAATCCAATTTACACTTCCATTCAAAGGCCACGAAAGGCTTCATAAATAAGTGGGGCCCATTAGGAACAAATATGTAAGCCATTCATTTCTAATGGAGTAATATTCACCATTAGATTAATCAATACTAATAAAAAAAAAGCAATTGTTGATTTAAGTCCTTTTACATAGATCAATCAAACCTTGGTGTGTCACTCCGATCGCAAGACTGGCTGTATGAATGGAGCAATAATCACCGTTAGATTGATCAATACTTTTTGATTAAAAAAAAAGCCAACTATTGATCTGAGTCCCTTCTTTTTACACAGATCAATGAAACCGTGTACGCAACTCCGATGCAGGGACTGTTGTATGAATGGCTCAATTTATAATAAAAAAAAGGGATTTTTTTTTGTACAGTTACCTTTTGTGGTGAATATTCCCATGCCCTCACCAAATTTGAGCTATTTACATACGCGTTCTCCCACATTTTTTGTACATAGTACTCATGATTGGTAGAAGAAATTACCTTTTTGAGATATCACAAAATAACATTACATGAAATCGCATATACTTTATGTGATATCCCAAATTGATTTCTTAAAAAGTCAAAGAAGGCCTTCGTTTATATTTTCATTCCGTCAATGTGATTGGCGAAGTCTAAAGTAAAAAAAAAAAAAAAAAAAAAACAATATGCGAAATCACAAGAACTTAAAAAAACAATATGCGAAATCACAAGAACTTGTGATTTCGCATAAAGTAATTTGCAATTTTACATAAAGTAAGCTTGCGATTTTTGCAAAATCTATTACCACCTTCTTTACAACAAATACTTCTCTATAGTTGTAGAAAAACGTGTGGGTAAATAAAATGTGATAAGTGCATGACAAAATTAACCTTTAAAAGTTACCGTACAGGAAAAAACCCAAAAAAAGTGGGGTCCACTTGGGTCAGATCTTTAACCATCCAAATACAATAGAGTAATATTCACCGTCTGATTCGTCTGATTCTCGAATCCTTTGATTACAGAAAGAGAGAGAAGAAAAAGAAAAAGAAACACCAATTGATCCAAGTCCCGCGCTTTACACACAGAACAATACCAACGGTGGAAATCGCTCTTATTCGATGGACTGCGTTGTGGATGGCTTGATCAAAAGGTGGGGCTCACTCGGATCAGATCTTTAAGCCATCGTATTAGATGGATTTCTCACTATTAGATTAAAAAAAGTACTAATCTAGATCCCTTCTTTTACAGAGATCAATCAAACGGTGCAGATCGCTCCGACTCGAGATCAGCAGTGTGAATAGCTTGATCAAAAAAGTTTTCCCACTTGGATCAGATCTTTAAGCCACCCATGCCCAATGAAGCAATCAATATTCACCGTCCGATTGTTCAATCCTTTGATTATTAAAAGGGTACCACTTAGATCCGATCCTAGTAAAAGAGAAACCGAGATATCAGCCCATAACCAATATAACGTCCGATTCGCAAAGATTTCGGCTTTGGCCAATACATTGTCCAAAACCATCTTCTAAAACCCATTTTCAGTTCAGACCACATGATCCATAGAGCCCAAGAAAGCAAAGAATTAATTCAAAGAGCATAATCAGAAAATGAAGATCAAAACCTTCAAAGGCTTTCATGAGACTCTTAGCATCTTCAGTTGGGGATGGAACTGGGTGAGGAACTCTAATGCTAGCCATCTTCTTCTCTCTTCTTGCTCTTTCACTCTTTCTAGATGACTACAATGAGAAGAGGAAAGATGCCCGTTTGTATACTACAAAAAATAAAGCAGGTCTGTTTTATTACGTCCGCTGATATCAATGTAAATTGATGTTTACGATGATCTGGTCATCCAGGTGTTGATTTATTCCTCAAATAAACAGGAAGACTCATGATGTTATGTCACACCTTTTACACTGTGTGCAGCATCCGCCCTTCACCAAGTGGCCCATTGCAGATTAAAAGTTTAATTGAAAGTGGTGTGGCGTGGTTGGTGGAAAGAAAATTTATCCTGAATTGACCGATGCCCTTTTCCTGGTTTCAGAAGGGGCCCACCTCCTACTACAATTTTTATTGGTATTGAATTTCACGTTGATACAATAACTATTCACTACTGGGCTAAACTGGAAGAAATTTGTACCGCGTGAAGGCACAAATTTTGAGGTCCTTTGTTAAGGGTTGTGATCACTTGATGAATGGTTCATTGGTATTGATTTTGAGCTTGATACAAAAACCATCCACTACTGGATTTAATTGGAAGAAATTTGTACTTTATGAAGGCATACACTTTGAGTTTGAGATCACTTAGTTAAGGATTGTCATCATTTGATGAAGGGTTGATTTTGAGCATAACCATTATGCATCGCCAAATCTGGCTCTTGAGACTGATGTTGGGCTCACCCCTTATTTATCTAAAAAATCTATTTTTCCCATATGCTGCCTGTGTCTGCATTAGATGGGAACTTTGAAAAGACAAAATGCATTTGTTTGAAAGGACAACATGCATTTGTAATTTGTCGGTCATTGGAAGAGGATGAGGCATTCCATTTGGAACCTTCCATTTGAATTTATGGGCCCAAGCATCGGCCCAATCCAAGTTGAGTTGCACATGAGCTCGGTTTGGCGGGCTAGGTTTGATCTCTTCCCTTCTTTTTTGGTTTGGCCTAATTTGGTTTTGATCCCGGATCATATATATTTTGTAATGTATAGACATCATCAATATCTATATATGGATAACAAGTCTTGTTGATGGTGTCACTAAAAATAATCTCTACTTAAAGTTTCTGGCCATCTTTGCTCGTGCCGTAGCTGAAAAATATAAATGCTTAACATTTAAATGAGTACAGAAATGCCAATCAACATACCATATGTACTTTTGATAGGATTATCGTATTTATGAAGTTATACTACTTTGTTATAAGATGTATTATTATATGTGGATGCCCACATTGGGACCCACATGAGATAAAGGAATTACTAAGGGTTAGGGTTTTTCCCTATTGGGTTGCTTGAGGAGGAAGCAATCTTATTCTATAAATAAGATCCTCCTCCCCCCATTATGTACACAGAAATCTCATCAATAAGAGCTCTCTCTCTCCCTCCCTCTACTCTTCAGTTCTTCTATTCTAACACGTTATCAGCACGAGAGTTCTACAATGAGTTTTATTGGATATCGGTATGTCGACGATCAGATCTCAACGTCTGGTTGAGATTGATCTCTGTTATTTGAGAAGGAATCAGATTTTGATCTGATCGAGACCACTGTGTGGATTGGGTTCTTGTTCGATTGTAGAAGAAGATAGTTTACCGAAAAGATCCAGTCATTGATTTGGATGTTGATCAGAGGGATTTTCCATTTTGGATGACTGAACGAGGATTGGTTGTCTTCGCCTGAGAAGAAGAGACTCGTTTCCGCTCCAAAGAGATCAATCTAGTTCTCTCTTTCTGCTACGATGTCGGTCGACGAGCTCGCCTGCACTTATGCTTGTCTCATCCTCCACGATGATGGCATCTCCATCACGGTGGACAAGATCTCGACCTTGGTGAATTCGGCTGGAGTCAAGGTCCAGGCTTATTGGCCTGGACTCTTCGTCAACCTCCTGCAGAAGAAGAACGTCGATGATCTCATCTTGAATGTCGGATCTGGAGGCGGTGGTGCTCCTGTCGCCTTCTCTGCTCCGGCCGATGGTGGAGCAGCTGCCGCCGCCTCCGCCGCTGATCTTCGCCGTCACCGGGGAAACCACCGCCGTCAGTTGCAGCCTCCCTCATCTGTCTCGCTGCTGCAGATGTAGTGCAAGTGGCGCTGGTTTCTGTTGCAGAACCCACTTCGGTCATGAGGGAGAAGACAAAGAATGGTGCAGGTGGTGGTCAGGTCGGGTTGACCTGACCTGCTACAAGGAGAGACCTGGTCTGGATCGGGTTAGATCGGGTTAGGTTAGACCTAACTCGTGAGGCCCAGTCCAACCCCGAAAACAAAAGGTGCAGTTCAGGTCGGGTCAGGTTGACCCGAACCTGCCTGCAACAAGTCCAATCTGCCAGAAGTAACATGATGTCAACATGACGCTAGCCGCTGACGCAAGCATCTGTCAGCAAATCATACGGTCAAAGGCAGATTTGACCGGATCGATGGTAGAAAATTGTTTCTGCAATATCTTGACGGTCCGAAGTCCGATTTGAGATCCGTTAGTACCTATGGAAAGCTCGTGAGCAGATCTACACATTGGCGCCAAAACGAGGACAATTTAAAGGTTAAGTAATTTCTCCTTATTTTATGACCATTTATTCGTTTGATAATCTGCATTTAACTTTATTCCTTTTAGATTTATAAGTATTTATCATTTTAATTCGAGTGATGAATTGTAATTTCTTATCAAAAGGAGATCATGATAAAATTGAAAATCATGGATCATAAATAGAACCAGAAGTTCTATGCAAGAAATTAGAACCCAAAGTTCCATACGATATTTAGAACCAGAAGTTCTATATGGAATCAATAATTCGGACTCGAAGTTCCGTAAATTATTTTAATCTATGAACCAGAAGTTCTTTCAAATTCAGACCAGAAGATCCGTTGGTTATTTTACTTTGAAACTAGAAGTTTTCAGATCTACAATACGTATTCAAAGTTTCATATGATACTTAGAACTAGAAATTCTATATCGAATAAATAACCTGAATATGCAGTTTTGTATGTTATTCTAATTTAGAACCAAAAGTTCTAACTCGGACGTGAAGATCTATGAATTATCCTAATCTAGAACCTGAAGTTCTAACTTGTACTGAAAGATCCATGAACTATTTTAGAACCAGAAGTTCTGATTCTTAAGTTGAAAACCTGATGTTCTAAACTTCAATTTCTCAATCCTTCATCACATTTTTATTATTATATTTAATTGGATGTTAAGAACCTGAAGTTCTACATTTTATTTCTGTTTCTCATATACACTTATTTTTATATTCTATAACATTATACTGCATGCTTGATATAATTCCTTCGGTATAATTACCACTACTGATTATCTGAAACTTTAGTTTTGATGAATTTATTATTGCCAGAAGCAGTAGTTCCAAATAATAGAACCTGAAGTTCTATATCCAATGAATAATCTGGACCTGAAGATCCATACATTATCTGGAACCAGAAGTTCTAAGATTTGGAATATGAACCCGAAGATTCATATTCATAATTAAACTTGGAGCTTTGATTTCTAAAGATTCACAGTAGTGTAGATCGATACGAAGGCCATGAAATCAAACCTGAAGTTTTGATAGAACCAGAAGTTGTGATTCAAACCTGAAGCTTTGATAGAACCAGTAGTTCTAAGAACCTAAAGTTCTATCACTAGCCTAAAGTATTGACAGAACTAGAAGTTCTGATTCATCAGTTAAGAACCCGAAGTTCTAACTTTCTGATTGGCCAATTCTTCATTATACTTTGTCATCGGATATTGAGAACCCGAAGTTCTATTTTCGTTTGATTGTTATTAGTAAATCGATCTTAACACACTCTAAACGGCTTGGTGATACTATCAAAGTCGAAAATAAAATATCCCTGAAGGATATGGCATACGCTCTTATTTTCCGCGCCATTATATCCCCATTAGACAGGGATGATCACCAGCAGATGGTCATACACCCAATGCTTGAAATAAATGCCAGATTAGTCAATTAAAATCCCTCCAGAAGAGGTAGATATAATATGTTCTCCAGTAGAGTTGCAAACAACCAACCCAGGAGAGGTGCTTGACAAGGCATTTTGTTTGGAAATTGGGCGAACCACCAAGCATGGTCTGGAAGACCTACAACTACTTTTATGAGTTTGAACATTGAGTTCAGTTCTTAGATATTTTGTTGAATGCTAGGACTTATTTTTAATCCCCCGTATATTATGTTATATTTGCTTTGAATGCTGAATTGTTTAGTTGTTCTTACTTTTATTTTTGTAATGCGATTAACTAGTTATATAAGTTTATTATCACTTGCTATATGGCTCATGGAAAGCATGAAACTGAGGATAATATCTGTCCAGTAGCCAGTGCAACAAAACACACTACATTGAAAAAACCAGAAGTTTTTCTCTGAATTAGTGTTTCATTCGTGCACGGCATCGATCATAGCTGTATCCGTACAAATACTTGAATGCTCCGGAAGAGTCTACATAATGGTATTTGTACATCATTACTAGTATTGACAGCCAGAAGCTGATACTAGAAAAGCTAAGTGCATTCTCCTTATATTTCAAGGCTATATTACAAGACAATTTTTACAAATCGAATCATATTCGATTACGAGCAAAACGACAAAGTTAAGCCAGAAGCTTGTTATTCTAGGGGTCCTATGCTCTGGTAAATTATTGATACTTCTGTTATGTACTCCTTAGAGTACCATCTATTGACCATCCTTTTCGCAAAGGATATTGTGTGACATTTGTGAACCTATCTAATCCCACCCATTAGCACATATTATTAAACCTAGGATACACATCCTTAAGCATGTTATTAAATTTATAAGGCTTGATATTGTAGGTTTGTGACTTGCATGTGCCTACAACGTAGACTCTATGTTGGTTATACTTCACCCTAATTAATGGATATCTAGACCCAATGACAGGAGATATATTCATTGTTCGTTTTTGCTAATTGTCATCTTGATGAGACAGTCTTCTCGCCGTTAGGGGGAGATAAGAGAGTTCCTGAAGAACACCTTGTTCCTGAAGAACAATCCGTTCCTGAAGAACGGCGAGAATTAATATGGAATACTTCCACTCAATCTCATCTAGATTTATGTACTTCACAATGTGAGAATGAAGTACGGAGAATTGTGCACTTAATTACAATTGAATTCCCTAATGCTTTTAATGATGCAACAAAAGTGACTAGGTCACATGTATCGGCTATGAACACACAAGCACGAATTAATGTCCCTGTAGGACAAGTACGAATTAGTGTTCCTGAAGAATAAAGTCCAAATATGGCAACAAATGAATCTACACATGGCAGAAGCATGGTAGACTTATAGGTTTCAAGGACTCAACTCTCCAGAAGAAGAGAAATGAGCAATCATATCCCAATCATACTCCAGAAGAGGTATACTCCCGAAGAGTTTATGATAAAATCCACTCTCTCCAAATTTCCTGAAGAAATTAATGTCCCGGAAGAGACACGAGTCCCGGAAGAGACTCTAGAAGCCCCTGAAGAGGCAATGGGTACCCAAATATATAAAGAGATCTCTATATTTTATAATTATTCAAGAGAGAGATGGAATAGAAATGAAATTATCATCGATGACGCATTTGTATATGCGGTAGCTACTCAAATATCAAGGAAAAATGAGAATGATGATTGGGATACAAAACCACGTTCTATAAATGAATGTCGACAAAGAACATATTGGCCAAAATAAAGAGATATCATTAAGGAATTACAATCTCTAAATAGACGTGGTATATATGAACCTATAGTACAAACCCCAGATGGTGTTAACCTTGTAGGTTACAAATGGGTGTTTGTAAGGCAAATGAACGAAGGCAAAATTGTGATATAAGGTTTCCTGTAGAAACTTGGGATTGAAAACATACACAGACATATATATATATATATGAAAATCCCAGAAGGATTTGCTTTGCCTGAAGCAAAGTAAGAGAGTACGTACTCAATATAAGTAAGACGTTTATTGTACAGCCTGAACATTCCAGAAGAATATGGTACAATCGTCTTAGTAAATGTCTATATAAGGAAGAGTATGAAAACAATCCCATTTGCCTATTTATCTTTATACAATCCTTAAATGGATTTATAATAGTAGAAGTTTATGTTATTTACATAAATAACATAAATCTAATCGAGACTCCAGAAGAGCTCGAGAAAACTATTGACTATTTTATCTCGACCCGCAGATCGAGAGAAGTTCTAATGAGATTTTTATTCTTTATAAATATGCTTCCCATATATAGTTTTGTACCAAGGCTTTGGATTGGTATTAAACAAATGCTATGATATCTATGTCTGTTTTATGGTTGAAACCAAATTTTGTAGGATATACAGATTCAGGATATATCCCTGATCCTCATAAGGATCGATCATAGACATGTTATATGTTTCTTCATGTTAATATCATTATTTTTGATATTCTACTAAATTGACTATTGATAGCTACTTATTCTAACCATGCTGAGATTTTTAAGCCAGTGGGGAATGTGTATGGCAACAATATTTAACTCAGCATAGATGTAGTTCTTGTCAATTACCTCTTAGTACAGGTACATTGAGCATTATTTGCAAAGACAATGGGGCATGTATTCAACAGATTCAAGAATGATACATTAAAGATGACAAGATGAAGCACATTACACCAAAGTTCTTCTTCACTTATGAGCTTCAGAAAAATAACAAGATTGAAGTCAAGCAAGTACGTTCAAGCAACAACCTGGCTGATCAGTTTACGAAGTTCTTGTCAAAACTCAGTATTTTAGAAATTGTATATGAGATTGACATGTTTAATTATGTACAAAGATGTTATCATCAGGGGGAATAGTAATCAGGGGGAGGCATCCTGAAGTATGCTACCCAGGACATATGTGCGCTGTACTCTTTTTCCTTCTCTAGGTTTTGTCCCACTGGGTTTTCCTAGTTAAGGTTTTAACGAGGCAGCATTATGCACGTCCAACACCAAGTCAATGATCCTGTAGAACGTTGTACTCTTTTTCCTTCGCTTTAGTTTTTATCCCACTGGGTTTTTCCTTTGCAAGGTTTTAATGAGGCAACTGTCATTGAATGGTGGTCATCCAAGGGGGAGTGTTATAAGATGTATTATCATATGTGGATGCCCACATTGGGACCCACATGAGATAAAGGAATTACTAAGGGTTAGGGTTTTTTCCTATTGGGTTGCTTGAGGAGGAAGCAATCTTATTCTATAAATAAGATCCTCCTCCCCCCATTATGTACACAGAAATCTCATCAATAAGAGCTCTCTCTCTCTCCCTCCCTCTACTCTTCAGTTTTTCTATTCTAACATACTTTATTTTTTAGGGATTTTTACCTAAAAAATTCATTCTAAACTTAGATTAAACGAATTTATTAATAAATACAAAAAAAAAAAAACTTCCGATGGGTTTGTACATTTTTTTTACTAATTTGCCCTCTAACGATATCATTATTGGTTATCCTAAGTATCGTTTAGCAAATGTTGAAGCTGCGCATATTTCTCTTTTTCCCTTATTTCTTCTTCTCCACTCTCTATGTATATTATCAATATTCTGATTATCATTTTTTCATTAGCCCAATGAAGAAGGTAAGCTCCAATCGGGCCCAAGAGAATGGTATAAATGAGGTTATCCATAATCATATTTATTTATCAGATCTCTCAATCTCATTAATAAGTTGTTATGGAAGAATCCTTAAAAAAAAAAGGATGTTAGCCCATTCATCATCTGCAAGATTCACTAATATTGCAGAAAAAAACGGAAAACAAATTTTGTAGAACTCATTCTCATTGCATTTTTTGCCAGAGCAACTTGTAAATATATAATGGAAAAATAATTAGCACACTTTAAATCATACTAACAATGAGAAAGCTCATTTTACAACAGCTCAACATAGTGAAAATACTTAAGATCCAACCTCAAGACAACCATATTTATAGAAAAGCTATGAAAATTACTCGCCTCATGGGTGTTGGCATAAGAGTCCGACGTTCATTTCTTACACAATGTAGCACCAAGACTACAGTAGTACATTGATGTATGGACATCTAATGATTACACTGTGTTGGATGGTTAGGAACAATGAGTTATCTTAGATTAGAATTGGCTTGTAAATCTCCTTGAATCCTTATTGATTATGTTGCATTCATATTGTTACCATGTGCACACATTATTTAATCATGTTCTTTATAAGAGTATATATATTGATTGAACTCTATCCATTGTTCAATAGTTTATTGTTTATATGTCACTTGAGAGGGTTATTGCTCTAGATATTGCAAAGGTAACCTGTTTACCAATGATAATGATACTGAATGATATCGGTTGATACAAATTAAAAGAAAATAATGAATTGATATAGCTATTGACTCATATTGGTCGGCATCACTCAGCTTCTACCCTATAAGGTTCAACAGGGCTGAATATGGATATAGTTAAATGGATCCTACTGCAGTTAGGTTATACGGAGTTGTTGTTATCACTCGGGTAGCTAGGTGTGCCTTTAGTTGGGTCAACTAGTGATATTCTAATACGATTGATACTGCTCTCCTCTTGAGGACACACATGATGCAACCAACGGTTGAGAGAATATATTGAGTGTGGTTGCCAACTAGAATGTTTATATATTTTAATCATGATTATAATTTAAATGCGATCAAATTACAATGTTGGAGTAAAATTTCCAACTTCAAAATATTTAAATAAAAACTTACCCTCAGGAGTTAGATATGCAGTAATGCCCTTAACGTCACTGGGAATTTCTCCTTCTTCCATCGAGATGTCGGTAATTGGTCCCTCGGAGGTTTTTTGTGGTACCTTTGGCTATTTGGTCTGAGGGAAAACATCTCTTTCAGAAGCATCAGCAACACCAATCTGCACTTTACCGCTACTCACTTGCTCCAAAACTAGCTCCAGGGGTACTTCGCTGCTAGTTACTTTGTCAAAGGTAATAGCAACACCCACATCATTACTAGATTTCTTTACGACAATGGACTCTGCTAGCATATCCATTGTAGTTTTTCTCCCAGACTACATCATTACCTGGCCAAACATGTCTTTCTCAAAATCAAACTCGATGTTAATATTGCTATCGATTCGTTCTTCAGTGGTGGGAGTATCAAAGCCACTCTCTCCCTCATCACCTTCATCAAAGGCATATTCTTCCATGATTTCGGCCATCTTTTGTGAGACCCCTCCAGTGGCCGAAGTTTGAGCTAATGAGGCTGCAAGACAAAGTGTAGAAATAAAAATAAAAAAAAAGAAAAGAAAAAGAAGAGCAAGTGATAATGTCATGAAGAAACAAAGAAGTATTTACCACCTTTAGCCTTTGGGAACGACAAGTTCTAGGGCTTTCAGCTTTCCTCTTTGTCACGCCCCGATCTCGGGAATTTGGGGATTTGAGTGGGCCCACAGGGCGTGGATACGTAATCCCGTAGAATTCTGTGCCCTGAAGAATTATGCACGAATTCCTACAAGGGAAATTCCACAGGAACGTGTGAGGTATGCTGACACACGTGCAAACATAACTTATCATAAGCGACATCCTGCGAAATACTCAGTATTTATCAAGAGCACATGCTTTCATAAGTAAACATATAAACATACGGTTGAGTTAAAGTCTTTAAGTACATTCCCAAAATGGTTCTTAAAAGTGTGTTACAAAAGTCCCCAGCATAATATCCCAAGAATAGACGCTCTCCGTAGGATGACTAGTAATAGACGTCGCCATCCATCCATTCGCCTACACTCCGAGGTACCGTTGAGGTACCCTCTGGGGGCGCATCAGTGTCCTCGTTGGGACCGGGGGCTGGACCTGCAATACCAAGGGTAACACTGTTAACACGACGGTTAAGCAAGTACTGAGGCATATGAAACTAATACAACATAATATATTAACAAGAGCAATCTCTAAACATGATGCATGAGTGAAACTTAAATGTCATACATACTGATTGGCAACCACGGGGCTCTATTCTCCCGAAAAGGAAGCATACATATCGTATAGGTCGCTAGGGGATCAGACTAGCTTCCGGAGGAGCGTCGACAACCCCTCCGTAAACCTACAGCAGTGGTGACATACATAACGTATACCCAAAAAGGGCGTAAGCTGAGTGGTGCCGACTCAGAGTCAATCGTATCAGTCATATCATACCCTTGGCCAGCAAGCTCGCACTCATTAGAAGCTCTAGTTTGTCAGACACGCGCTCATTAGAAGCTCAGGTTTGAATGACCTCAGGGTTTTGCTTGAGTAAACAGTTCATGTTGAAGGTGGTGTGATGTAGCAAGATGTGTGCATTCGGATTGAGATATTACTATTCATTTTATATTAATTGGCCCATGATTCCCGATAACATTCAACACGATGTACTCATAAGAAATCGGGTGTCGTTTTGTTACCGCATCTTGGTATTGCCTTATATATGGGACACCTTCTTATGCCAACATCCATGACTTGCTATTGGGAGATCATTCATAAGTCATTCATTCATTCTAACCTGTGATTACCAGTGGCCAAGGTGGAGGTATGGAAGGTACCAACACTAAGGTCCTACAAAATCATTGAGGTTCCTAACATCTTACATTCACTGGGTTCTTACGGCTTAGCCGTGTACAAGGCTACGGCTTAACCGAGTGGATCAGAAATTCATCCGGATTTTCGACGTAGTTACGGTCCAACCGTATATTAGCCTGCGGCTTAGCCGAGCTAAGCCTACGGCTAGGGTACAGGGAAGTTACTGCTTAGCCGTAGTGTATTCCACGGTGCAGCCGTCTGCAAACTGTAGAAGAAACCGGGTTTCATGAGCTCTCTGGAAAGCTCGCCGTAGGGAGACCTGCGGCTAGGTTACGGCTGGATACTGCTTAGCCGTAGTGAAGTTCACGGCGTAGCCGTAAATGAGCCGTAGTACAAAATCCCATTTTATTGCTCTCTGGACCTTGAGCCGTAAGTGCTCACGACTTAGCCGTAGCTTCGCCGTAAGCTTCAGAAAATCTGAATACAGTTCTGTAGCTCAATTTCTGTACGGGATCACTATAGAACTAACTTGTAAGGGAATTCTAAAGCTCAATTGAAGTGTCCTTGAGAGTATCCCATGCTCACACACCCTCCTATTCCCTTCTTGATATTCTAACTCAATACACACCAAACACACCACATTCATATCGATGAAAACAAAGAAGGGAAATGACTGAAATTAAAAATATGAAGAGCTGGTGCAATACACAATAACTTAGTCATTTATGCAACATATATGACTCTAATACTTGCCTTTTCACCAGAGTTAGCCCTCTCAAACTCCCTTTCTTGCTGTGTGCTCAGGAAAGTCTCTGGAATGAAATGGGTTCTCTACAATTAACTTGAAAGGTGGAATATGGAGGCTTAGATTAACATGCATGTCATGTGATTGAGTCTCTTAGACTCTAACAAGCTTATAGAGATGAATCGGAGATACCATTCTCACCTTAAGTCTCTAGCTTAGAGAAGAGTGTGATTTCTAGGGAGATAGAAGTGCCCAAAGAAGAAGATGAAGAAGATGGATGCTACAAACATCACATGGAAGCTCTAATTCTCCCTTCCCAGCTCTAAGGTGAAATGGAGAGAGATGGAGTGCAAGAGCTCCAATAGCTGAAATGAAGAAAGAAGGAGCAGGGTACGTGGAGCTTCCCTTTTAACATAATTTCTCCTGAAGTTGCATGCAAGTCCACTAGTTTCCAGAAATTTCAATTTAGACCGAAAGGACCTCAATTGGCCCGGAATGAGTCCGGATCAACTCAAGTCCAACACGAAAGATGATCTACACGAAAGATTACACGAGAAGGAATGGACGAGGTGTCCAAGAGATGCAAGGACAATTACGAAAAGGCCCTTAACTACTAAAGTGGGGCCGAACTCCGCCCGACTCCCTAACCAAGGTCCAAACCCGATAATTTTTGGATTAAATTAGCCTTAATCGAGTTCAATTAATATAGAACAAGCTTAATTAACGTAAATCAAGATTAGTGGGATTCGGGACCTTACACTCTTTTTAAAAGAAGTTCCTTTGCCATTAAGAGTTTTGTTTACACTTTTTGAGCATATCGCTCAAAGCTTCTTATGAAGAACCAGGCCCGCTTGAGGTTTTGTTGATGATGTAACTGGTGGCCTTGACCTGGTAGTTGCCTCTGTCAACTGTACTACCTCTATTGGGCTTGGAATTATAGGTGCCTCTATTGGTAATGAAGCAATGGTAGTAGTCTCTAGCAAATTTTGGCGAGCAAAGTCTACCTTTGCGGCTACATGCGTGATGGTCTACTCCTCTTCAAATTTCCTTGCCTACTCGCCAACCAAAACCTTGGTTCTAATAGAATGAGAAGTAGGCCCAA
This sequence comes from Sextonia rubra, assembly GCA_037013555.1. Lineage (NCBI taxonomy): Eukaryota > Viridiplantae > Streptophyta > Magnoliopsida > Laurales > Lauraceae > Sextonia > Sextonia rubra. The sequence goes on from JASUAD010000001.1 coordinate 81,410,723, forward strand.
AGTCCAGTGCAGCTTTACCAACTCGTTTGGCTTCGTAAGCCTCTCCCTCTCTTGAAGGTTCTCATTTACAACCTATTGCATCCTTTCTGCGGTCACATTGGGAGGAGGCAAGTGTTCCTTGTCTTCTTCACCTTCCAAAGAGTGGTGAGCTTTGTAGATATTAGACCCGGCCACTAAGTCAATTTTCCACTCATTTCCATCATATAACCAATCTTCAAAGTTGGCCTGGATGAAGCGCTCTTTCTCCACCTTCTCTTCCTTTTTAGGAACAGATGAAACGCGCCATTTGACATGAGAGTTGCTTGCATACGTTTCTATAATAACGGTGGTGCCTTTTGCATACCATTATGTAAAACTACTTGTGTATCCAGCTTCTGGAAGACGAGGATAGCTAAAACAAGCTCTAGTGCCAAGTGCTTGGTAGAATTCCCAAGTGTTTCTACCATTCTGCAAAGAACCAAGTCTACCTTGGATACAACCAGGTGCTCCCACAATGACTTGGTGGAAGTTAAATTGCTTGCAAAACTTGACGGGTATTTAAGGTTGAATGTTAATGTATGAATTTTTTTATACACCAAGTACACGAGTCTCAAGCTGAAGAACCAACTCTTTTCTTAATCTGATAAGCCAACCTTTCGACCACCTTCTCCGATGTAGTCAATTAGTGGTTCTACTGCATTTCTCATATGAGTTTTAACTTCAATGTTTGGCATAGATGCTCGACAAGCAACAAAATTATTGAAATTATGCAAATGTTGTTGTAGATCAGTCATGGAGTAGGCATTGATCAAGTAGCTCCCGCCTACTATACCCTCCATGTAGATGCTCCCTGGTGCACTACTATAAGAGTGAAGCCCATTGTAGTGGTACATAAACCAAGTGTACAACAGATGTTCAGCATAATACCGATTGAAAGCTTTTTCCTCTTTGAAAGTGAAGGCACATAGCATTAATTCAATTAACATATATGCCACAAAAGTTGGGCCCAAGGCAAAACTATGTCCAAATGCCATTCTAAGCACAGGATATATACAACCAGGCCTGATGTCGCCCCCAACACTTGGAAAGCGAACATCCAACAACCATGCCATCAAAAATGTAACAAGCCAACACTTCCTCTTCAATTATGGATATTTAACAAAAATGTACGGCATGAAATCAAGCTTATCATGATAAACGATTGTTGGCTCCTTCTTGGTATCTTCATGAGGGATAAGCTCTTTCCTCTTATAGTATCCCTCATTTAAAAAGAAAGGACTAGTGGTGGTTTTTACTTGAATTATCCATAGGGCAACTTTGCCCCGACTTTGGTTGCTCATTTAGATTGAATCTTTGAGAGCAAATAGGATATAATGCGCAATCTGAAACTCATCATCCATGGTGGCCAATTCTTCATTGGGTGGAATGGTTTCATCATAAAACTCGCCATAAGGTGTTAAACCAAAGATTTTCTTCACTTCCCACAAAGAAAACCCTAACTCCATGTTTGGAGTAATGATGGTATCCGTTGCCGGGCAAAAGAATTCTAGAATAGCCCTGCATATGTTCTTGTTTTCAGAAGGTACTTTCCATGTATGGTGTTTAAAGCTTCAAAGGTACCAACTGCTTGTAAATCCTCTTCGTAATGCTATTTGATCAAAGTTGCCCAGTTCTACTAGTCCTCGATGTAGTTAAACCATCCACGAAACTTGTGCCTTTCACCAATTCAGGCACTTCCATCTTCAATGTGGATGCTAAGCCTAGCTGTTCTCAATTGCAAGATCACGGTACCCATTGCAAGGTTTAGGGTACGTGGTTTTACGGTCTCTATCTCAGATCTTGGAATCTCCATGAAATTATATGGGTGTTAGAGCATAAATTTACCTGTCTTAAAATGTTCATGATGCTTTTTCATTTAAAGGGATCATTCCTTGCCGGGATAGATAGAGTCATTGTCATTATCTTCGGATATCTCTTGACAGATTGCATAGTGTTCACCTCATGAGAAACTCCCACCATGTCTCCATAATTGTACTGTATGCTTTTAGCTAGTTGTTTCATGGACTCACTCGTAGCATCTCCAAATATGTAATGAGGCTTGTCAAAGCTCACTCAGTCATTATTCTCCCAAATGGTGTTATTAGCCAGATACCAATAAATGTACCAATTCCTCACTATCAGGGCTTTGGTTATCTGATTTATCAAAGTAGAGGCAAATACTTCATTTGGATCTTTTGGACTAGGATTACTTGCAGCCTCACCCTTCAAACGACTCTTTGATGCCCCAGAAGTTGAAGTTGTGGGTGCTTTGCCTTTTTTGTCTGCTAAAAAAAAAAAAAAAAAAAAGATAGAAAAAAATTAGTGACAACAGAAATGGTTAAGGCATGAAATTCTACCGAAATTTTGGTGGCAACTCCCCTTAGCAAAGGCCAAAAGGAGAAAATAATACTCAGTTCTAAGATGAAGAATTTGCATCAAGGCACACTTAAGTCCCGAAACTGAAGCTCCCAGTCCAAACAAGTGTTCAAGCACCTTAAAACCTTTTAGGGGGCAATTTGATTCGTGTTCAAGCACAAAGTTGCAGTATCAAAATGCATTGAATGCATGTACAATGCAAGGCATGATAGCAACGATATATAGCACAAACCATAAACAAGCTCAACATTTATGAAGGTATAGCATGTGAAGGTATATGACGTGTTTTCAACAAAGAGCAACATCAATTTAAAGTACTGAAGACATAAGTAAATGCTTTCAGTCTAATGGCAACCATCTCCGTTCATTTCCTATGGTTTCATTACACTTACCTGCAACTATTGGAGACTATTTCACTCTCCACACTCAAATTTGAAGTCAACCAAAGGATCTCTAGATTCCCAAGACGGCATCCCTAACAAATCCCGGCAAGCAAAGTCCCTTATGGTGATTTGCTATGATCGGACTATTAGACATTCTTGTGTGAGTTTGAAAGTACACTATTCTCAGTGCATCTAGAACTAATGAAGGAAACATTGCTATGCAAAGTTAATTTCAAAATAAAATCATCAGCTATCATCAATGATCGGAAGGCAATATTGCATCCGTTAGCTTCCCACCAAGATGGTCGTCACTACTCAAATTGGCTCTGACAATGTACCTCGGGTTGAAATCGAAAAAGATAAGAAAGGGTGAATTATTAGCCTTGGAAGTTGTGGTTGAGAAAGACAATATAAAAAGATCATTAGTGATCATATTCAAAGTTACATGTGACTACTCGACCAGAGGTTAATCTTATCGGTTTCTTTAACCAACCACTCATATTGAGGTGATTTATAATTCTTATGTTTATTGAGATTTAAGGGGAGTAACCTTCTCATTAAAAGCAAAAAAAAAAAAAAAAAAAAAAAAAAAAAAAAAGAAGAAGAAAAAGAAAATGCGCCTTGTAGCTATCCAGTTGGCTAACCGTTAAAAAATCCCCACAGAAGCCACGATGGTCAAGTCTATGTTTACATCGTGCTAGTGACAGGGCAAACTACTACAAACGAATCCCTTGTAATTCCCACAAAGGCTATGGTGACCTAACTTGTTCCTTATAATATGATAAGAATCAAGCAAGTTGTCAGTTTTCAATCCCCCTACACTTCCCACATACCACAAAGGTCAAGTGTGTGCTCAGACTGTGTCAATGTTCAAGAAGAGCAAATGGGTGTGTTTTCACTAAACCTAACAGTGAGAGGGTGAAGCCTATCAAAGACATACATTTCCCCAGATAGAGCTTGTTTTAACTTTGTTTAAGAGTAGGTTCTCTAACAAACTTTTTGATGTTTAAAACCTCGGAAGCTATTCTAATGACTTCAGATAAGTCATGTGCAATCCACTTTGAGTAATCATGATTTTCCAAATCAAAGAAAAAAAAAGATGAGAGAGGAAAACTTGTGGCACCAAATCTAGTTCACTCAGTTGTGATCATGGCCATCATCGTAGGTACGCCTGAACAATGCTTGGGCATGACGAAGTTTCAAGAACTTTTCATATCATGAGGTTGAGATGGAATTCAAGGAGTAATTTGATAACCAAGGGTGTCAGACTCCAACGAAGCATCTAAAGCAGCGCAAAAAAAAGAAGAAAAAGAAGAAGAAGAAGAAACACAGTCACGATAGGCTGTGACCGTGAGACTTCTCCAGACAGTGATGGTCGTGGCCATGGGGCGGCTTATACAATGATCAATTCAAGAGAGACTTGACAGAAAAAGCTCAAGCAAAAGTCTTGCAGCTATGGCAAGTTAGAACCATGGTGAAATCAAAGTAGAAGGGTTCAAGCCCACAATTTAGTTCATCACATAAAAAGCCCATTAAAGCTGTGGATATCCATTGAGAACTTGGGTATGTTTCATTGCAAATTCATGAAAACCAATGAAGTGCGTGAGAAGAGCTAACACTAGTCAAAGTATGAAAGCACAGAAGCAAATCAAAGGAAAAGGAATTTCAAATCAAACATGTCTTCAAACAAGTGGTGACCATGGACTTCCATGGACAGTTCAGGCCATGGCTGGGACTTGTTTGAACAATGCTCAATTTGAGCAAAACTGTTGGAAGTAGGTGGGTCTCGTGGATAGATTTTCAAAACTTTTGACCCACTTGACACAGAGATCAATTATCCATAAGACCAAAAACCCAATCCAAGATGCATTACCCTCAATCTCGTGACCATGTATAGTAAATATTCTATCTAAAAGACAGAATCAAATAGCACTAAACATCCATAATAATCTACGACATGCAAGAAGTAGATCATACCTTTGGAGATCCGCAGTGCTCTAATGGAGAAGTTGCGACTCTAGTTGATGATGAGAATCTTCAACACCTCTTAGCCTTCCACGCTATGACCTGAATTGGATTTCTTTTCTCAAGAAGAGTGGTGGAATCTTCAGGAGAAATCCCAACTCGAAACTCCAAGGAACTAGAAGAGAGAAGGAGAGAGAAACTCGCGCAACTCTTGCACGAATAGGGTTTTGGGCGTGAGAGAGAGTCTTATTAGACGTCCAAGAGATTTTATAGACTTTCAAATCTCTCCCTTATCTAATTGAAATAGAAGTCTTACTTCCAAAGCAATCAGCAACTTTCTCCTTTCTCATCCCTTCTTTCTAGAGTTCAAGTCGGATTAGTATTTTCCAATAATTTGGGCTAGCGTGGGGACCACTAGGGATTCCTTAGAAAGCTGGCTCCAACTGGAACACCGCGACCCCACATCTCATGTGTAATCTGGGCCCACAGTTAATTGCAAATAACACCACTATATACATGCAATTGCACTCTAGTCTTAGGAATAAATTACAATGAAGACCCTAAACTTCCCAATTACCACAAGTAGGCCCCTCTATCAATATCCGTGGATCAATTGGAATAAATCTGTCTCTTCCAATTTAAGTTCCACATCTTATTGTCCTTGATCCCCAATTAATCATAGTAATCATCAGTACGATCCAATTAACTCTCAATTGAGATGGGTGCGCACTTACTAATGACAAATCCGTTAATTGGCACAAGGGGATAATAGAGATAGATTCCATCTTGATCATTCAACGTTCCCACAGTTCTACTACCACATACCCAAGACACCGAGGTGTTAACCTACAGTCGGCCTCACTCATTGGTGACTCAAAGCAAATGAATAGATAGAAATTTGAGTTCATCAATGTCTCAGGTTTAAGAGCCTATTACTAGGGAATTATGAGAGCATACCTTATTATTGAGACAGAATTCCATAAGGTGTATCTCATGGTCCTTCAATACATCCAATGTACCAGCACCGTGATCCAGAATCTCACATTCTGATGATTGAGACAAATCACACTATCTCATAGTGATCAAAGTGCTGCAACCTTATCAAATGAGATGCCCAGTCTCATTACTGGTTGTGAAGCTATTTAAGTATAAGATTTGTGATATTTATCTCCCGTGTGTGGATCTCATCCATGCACATATATCACATCTAATATACTAATGGGACCCGGTTCAACTCATGAACCATTATGTCATATGTATTGGTCATGTGCATGAAGTAGTAAAATAACATTCATCTCATGAAAGTAAAGCATGATTTTATTGATAAATAAAGAAATTAATCAATTTATTACATCAACTGATGGATTGAGTCCACAAAATCTAACAATCTCCCACTTGGGCTCAATGCCAGTCAGGGTTGCATCTCATGCCCATCCCTTCTACATGCTGCTCAAAGACTTTAGTAGTCAAAGGCTTAGTAAAGGGATCTGCCAAATTGTCCGTAGAGGCTATCTTGGTAATAGCAATATCACCTCTCTACACAATCTCTTTGACTAAGTGATACTTCCTCTGTACATGCTTTGGCTTTTATGGCTTCTGGGTTCCTTTGACTGAGCGACTGCCCCGCTGCTGTCACAGTAAATTGTGAGTGGCTGTCGCGCCAAAGGTACCACCCCAAGTTCCAAAAGGAATCTTTTAAGCCATACTAATTCCTTAGCTGCTTCACAAGCTGCTACATATTCAGCCTCCGAGGTTGAATCAGCGGTACATTCTTGTTTTATACTCCTCCAGCTGATAGTTCCGCCTCCAAGCATAAATACATAACCAGTAGTGGATTTCCTAGAATCCTTATCTGACATAAAGTCAGAATCTGTGTATCCGACTGGAATCAACTCATCAATACTATAAATAACATGTAATCTCTAGTCCTTCTCAAGTATTTGAGAATACATTTTACAGCAGTCCAATGTTCAAGTCCTGGATTAGATTGATATTTGCTGACTAGGGCCACTACATAACAGATATCTGGTCTAGTACATAACATAGCATACATGAGGCTACCAACAGCCGAAGCGTATGGTATCGACCTCATCTGCTCCTTTTCCTCGGGTGTCTTAGGACACTGATCCTTGGAAAGGTACACTCCATGCCTGAAAGGTGTGATACCCTTTTTGGAGTCTTGCATTGCAAACCGTACTAGCACCTTATCTATTATGCAGCTTGGGATAAGCCAATCATTCTATTTTTCCGGTCTTGATAGAGTTTGATCCCTAGGATGTAGCTAGCTTCTCCCAAGTCCTTCATATCAAAAGTCTTGGCTAACCAAACTTTTACTGTTGACAACATTCATATGTCTTTCCCGAGGAGAAGGATGTCATCGACATATAAAACCAGAAAAACTACCCTGTCACCTTCACTTTTTATGTACACACATGACTCATCCGGATTTTGATGATTGCTTGGTCAAAACGGATATTCCAGCTTCGGGATGCCTGCTTCAGTCCATAAATAGACTTCTGCAGCTTGCAAACTTTTTGCTCTTGGTTTTTAGCTACAAAACCGTCTGGCTGCACCATATAGATGTCTTCCTCAAGATGGCCGTTGAGAAACGCCGTCTTGATATCCATTTGCTAAATATTGTAATCGATGATCGCGCTTAAAAATGTAGGCGTGGAAATGAATTACGGAATCAAGGTCCGACATTCACGCACTTTAAGCGTTAAGAAGAATGAGAAATAATTACAGTTCATCATTAATTTCCCTTTTGTTTACATGGGTTCAAGTGCCCTGACCGCGGGGATGCAGGTTGTTTACATACATTTTGAAAGTTTATAACCCCTCTCTCAAGTCTTAGATGTGATCTCAATTTGGAAAATACAAGAAAATATACATAAGGTGGAAGAAAATGTGAAAAAGAGGAAAAAATGGGAGGTGACCGTGACCCGCGGTCACTGCCCCATTCCAGTGACCGTGACTCACCCACGGTCACTGGGGCCTTCCAGTGACCGTGACTCACTCACGGTCACTGGGGCCTTTCAGTGACCGTGACTCACCCACGGTCACTGGGGCCTTCCAGTGACCGTGACTCACCCACGGTCACTGGAACCTGCCAGTGACCGTGGGTCACGGTCACTGACAGACAATGGCCGTAAAGCCACTGTTTGCCTCCGTTTTTTGTACTGTTCGCGCTGGTTCTTTCTTGGGACTTCTTTCAAGTGTTGGAACTCCATTTTCATGACTTTGGAGCGGTGGACAACCAACAAGAAGATCACATTTAACTATGGAATCAATTGAAATCGCTGTAACTCATCATTCGTGCTTACGGACTGCGTTTTTGTTTCAAGTCCGAAATGGGCAAATTTGAAGCCGGAGTTGTGTCATTTCAAACCTATCATTTTCAAGGAACAAAATGAGGCCTAGAGAGACTTCTTTCACAACTCTTGTAATGGCTAAGAAGCCCTACAAATAAGAGAAACAGAGGTGACAATGTCATCCTCTCAAAAATTGGCGTCGTACGAACATAGTATGGACTTTGGCCATTCCACTTCCTTCTCTCCTTCTGAATTTTCTTGCTCACCTTCAAAACTAAGAAAAGAAGGTGGGAATGGTCGTGGAAGTGCTGCTAGAGTTTGCTTCTTGTTGCCTTAGGTGGTGACTTTCTTCAATTTCTTCACTTTTTTTCCTTATGTGTGTTCCCCCTTTGTTTCTTCAAAATTTTCTCTTTTTATAGACTCCCAATCAGTTTTGTGCAGTTTTGGGGAGTTAATAGCAGTTGTGGGGAGTTGGATTTCGAAGAGGAGTGGAGGGAAACCACCCAAAATCGTGGGAAACATCCTTTGAAGGTCCGTGACCGCAGGCTGGGTCACGGACGAGGCCCAATTTCGGGTTTTCGCGTATGTGGCCCATTTTTATCTGTTTTGGGCTCAAATGAAGTCCGATTGCCACCAAACTTGGAGGGATACTTCTTAACACTATTTCCTACATGTCATAAAAATTTCAGCCCGTTTTGACTTCAGGAAGTTGGTCAACTTTTTCATTAATTGGGCCCCGGTCACGGACAAGGCCCACTTTTGGAACATTGCATATGCGGTCTATTTTCCATTGTTTGAGGCCCGAATGATGTCCAATCATCACGAAACTTGGAGAGATGTTGCTTGACACCATTTTAAGTGTTTCATAGAAGTGTCAGCTCTGTTTGACCACCTGAACATGGTCAACTCCTTTTGTTTGTGAGCCCCGGTCACTCCCAAGGCCCACTCTTGGATTTTTGCATATGTGGCTTGTTTCCGCCTGTTCGGGGCCCAAACGGTGTCCAATCGCCACGAAACTTGGAGGGATGCTTCTTGACACTATTTTGAGTGTGTCACAGAAGTTTCAGCTTTGTTTGACCACCTGAACTTGGTCAATTCCTTTTGTTTATGGGCCCCGGTCACTCCCAGGGCCCATTATTGGATTTTTGCATATGTGGCTTGTTTCCGCCTGTTTAGGGCCCAAACGGTGTCCAATCGCCACGAAACTTGAAGGGATTCTTCTTGACACTATTTGAGTGTATCACAGAAGTTTCAACTCTGTTTGACCACCTGAACTTGGTCAACTCCTTTTGTTTGTGGGCCCCAGTCACTCCCAAGGCCCATTCTTGGATTTTTGCATATGTGGCTTATTTCAGCCTGTTCGGGGTCCAAACGGTGCCCAATCGCCATGAAACTTGGAGGAATGCTTCTTAACACTATTTTGAGTGTGTCACAGAAGTTGCAACTCTGTTTGACCACCTGAACTTGGTCAACTCCTTTTGTTTGTGGGCCCCGGTCACTCCCAAGGCCCATTATTGGATTTTTGCATATGTGGCTTGTTTCCCTCTGTTTGGGGTCCAAACGACGTCCAATCACCACGGAACTTGAAGGGATGCTTCTTGACACTATTTTGAGTGTGTCATAGAAGTTTCAGCTCTATTTGACCACCTGAACTTGGTCAACTCCTTTTGTTTGTGGGCCCCGGTCACTCTCAAGGCCCATTCTTGAACTTTTGCATATGTGGCTTGTTTCCGCCTGTTCGGGGTCCAAACGACGTCCAATTGCCACGAAACTTGGAGGAACACTTCTTGACATATTTTTAGTGTGTCACAGAAGTTTCAGCTTTGTTTGACCATCTGAACTTGGTCAACTCTCCAGTTGACTTTTTTATGACAGTGTGCCCTTGTTTCGGTTGTTTGAAGGCCAAATGACCCCGGTTTGATTTGAAACTTGGAGGGACTGACGTCAAGAACATCTTGGAGTATTCATCAAAATTTCATGCAGTTTGGATTTGAGAAAGTAGGATTTCGAACTGTAATCTATTCATTGCATGCGTTAGGTCACTATTCACTCCACATTGAGATAGTTAGCCTGGTTTCTATCCGAACAACCTCCCCTTGACTTGAAACTTTGGGAGAATAACTTGGGGCATTCTTTGAGCATTTGTTCCAAATTTTATCTGCTTTGGCCTTCTGGAAGTAAGATCTTAGCCGACGACCCCCAAAATCGGGATTACTATCCTCTAAGCTTACATGTAATGAAATTTAGACCAAACGGAGTCTTTTCGACTTGAAAATTTGCAAAGTATCTTCTGAGCATGACTGAAGTTTCGTGCCCAAATTTCATCAATTTTGGACATCGGGAAGCAGGACTTTGGTCAGTGACCCCCTGGCTTGGGGGGAACTGACCTCAGGCTGACATGCTTGTGGCTTTTGAGTTCGATGATGTCTGTTCAACCCGAAATTTGAACTTCCTCTGAGAGTTCCAGCTACCTTGATCCTCATGGAATGCCGGTTCTCACAGTGATTCCCCAGGATCTGCAAATAACCTCTGTAGCCTAAATTAAGCTGAGATGAGGTGTCTTCACTGCAGTATTTGCAATTTTTATAGGTCAACAAGTGCCCCCTCGAGGTGCAATGATTATAGTATAATAATCATTGTGCCTCAAAATAGCCAATCTGTGGGAATGATGGATGGCTTGATGAAAAGACAGTTTGTCAAGGTAGGTTGTAGGCCTAAACTTGGGATTTGAAAATTTTGATAAAAACCATGAAGGGTTTGATGACGGAATTTTGAAAAGACATAAGAAATCTGAATTTCTTTGCCCTATTTTTACGGATATCAAAAGTAGCAACTCCATGGGGACTGTGGGGAACACCCACAAAGGAATCCTTTAGGTATTTAGAAAATTCAGAAGTTTATGAATTTTGTTTGGATTTTGGAAATGAATTTGATTTTCTTTTGACCTATTTTCACAGATATCCAGAGTGGCGTCTCTGTGGGGATGTGGGGAACACCCACAAAAAGAATCCCTGAGGTTTTAAGAAATTCAAAAGTTTTAGAGAAAATGGATTTGGGTTTGGATCTTCATGGATTTTTGGTTCATTTTCAAAGATCAAAGTTTGGGTTTTGACTTGGCTTGACATGATTTAAAATGAGATGCAATTTTGACAAAATGAGATGTAATTTTGAAAGAGATTGGCTTTTATGGGTTTTGATGAAAAACAATTTGAGACATTGGTTTGAAATCAAATTTCGACCCAAAGTTGATTTGGAAAGAGACTCGGCATCTCTTTTTTTTTTGTTAGACTTCCCTCAAAATACTCTAAAATAGGATTATTTCATTTGTAAATTACCCCAAGTGGACCCCTCATAGGACTTACAAAAGATCACAGAGATCGTAGATGAAGAAGGAGGAATCCATCAAGACTTGATCTTAGACTCTACTGATTTTAACCAAATTGTATTTGTGGGAAGGAGGCCAAATAGTAATTGAGGCGGAATTCCCAATTTTGGACCATTAATTGATTTTGGACTTCCCTATTCTATGTGCTGGCATCAAATAGCGGGCTCCATTTAGGAATAGCAGTGACCGTGGGTAAGGAAGCCAAACAGGAATTTTTTTTTTTGCTCAAACCAACAAAGAGAAAGGGAGACCGAGAGGTTTTTTTTTTTTTTGTAAACTGAGAAAAAAGGAGAGAGACCGAGAAAAATTGGGAGAAAGGGAGAGAAGGATCGAGAAAGAGGGAGAGAGACCGAGAGAGAAAAGGAAAAAAAAAAGAAACTGAGAGAGAGAGAGAGAAAAGTGAAAGAGAGACCGTGAGAGAGAGAGAAAAAGAAAGAGACACCGGGAGAGAGATAGAGCGGTGAAAGAGGGAAAAAAACAGCGACAAAGAGAGATAACCGGGAGGGAGAGAGAAAAGAGAGAGACTGGGAGAGAGAGAAAAGAGAGAAAGAGACCGGGAGAGAGAGAGAAGAGAGAGAAAGACTGAGTGAGACAGAGAGTGGGAGAGAGAGAGAAAACTGAGAGAGACGGAGTGAGACAGAGAGCGGGAGAGAGAGAAGAAAATGAGAGAGAGACCGGGAAAGAGAGAGAGAGGGAAAAAAGAAAAAAACTGAGTGAGACAGAGCGGGAGAGAGAGAAGAAAAAGAGAGAGAGACCGGGAAAGAGAGAGAGAGAAAAAAGAAAGAAACTGAGTGAGACAGAGAGTGGGAGAGAGAGAGAAAACTGAGAGAGACCGGGAGAGAGAGAGAGAGAAAAAAGAAAGAAACCGAGTGAGACAGAGAGTGGGAGAGAGAGAGAAAACTGAGAGAGACCAGGAGAGAGAGAGGAGAGAAAGACCGAAAATGAGAGAGAAACCGAGAGAAAAAGAAAGAAACTGATAGAGAGGGAGAGAAAGACCGAGAGAGAGAAACCGGGAGAGAAATTAGAGAGAGAGGAAAAGAAAGAAATCGAGAGAGGGAGAGAGAAACCGAGAGAAACAGAGAGACCGGGAGAGAGAGAAAAAGAGAGAAAGACAGACCGAGAGATAGAAAAAATTGAGAAAAAGAGAGATTGAGAGAGAGAGATTGAAAGACCGAGACAGAGAAACCGAGAGAGAGAGAGAAAAATTGGGAGAGAGAGACAGACCGGGAGATAGAAAAACTGAGAAAGAGAGAGAAAGAAATCAGAAAAGAGGGAAAAAGACTGAGAGAGAGAAATCGGGAGCCCAAATTGAACCGATTGAGAGAGAGAGAGAGACTGAGACTTCAAGCTTCATCTCAGTTTTCTTCTTCCACCTCCCATCTTGTGGATTTGTTGACTGAAGATAATTGCCATAGCCGGTAAGTTTCTGTATCTCAACTTCTCCAAACTCTGTCATGGCCAAATAGACAACTTGAGTTTTGCTTGGGATTTCTTCATTCTTCTTTTGGATGCATAACACGATCTGATTTTACATGATGAATGTTTTCAAATTGTGGCACAGTCCGGGCAAACACTGTGGTCATGGCTGATTTGTGACTGACTATGTGAGCACACTCACGGTTACAGCGAATGGTAAGATGGAATTGAGTCTGGGCTCTGTTTCGCCCTTCTGCTTTCTTCTTTCTGCTTTCTTATGCCAAAACCCATATTTCCATTCGGATTACAACCTGCACTATCTGCAGGGGCCCCTGGTCACCAACTGTTTGATGGAATGCTCAATTGAAAATTTTGCTGAATTCACTTCCTGTCTTCTGCTGTAGTGCTGTTTTATTAAATTTGGGATTGCCCAAATGCATTCTCAATCATAGCCATTGCTGTCTTGCTGGATTCAACCGATTTTCTTGGCACATGATGGAGCCCTGAATTTCATTCTCTGGTAGAGTCCACATCGAGCAAGCCAAAACAGCTGTTGTAATCCATGGTCATGACTGAAACAATTTGTAAAGTGTTCACAGTCATGACTAAAAAAACTTTGCTGAATTTGCTTCTGACCTTTTGCTATCTTGGCTTGGTTAATTCCATGGTCGCAGAGTACTCATGTATACTGAATTGAATGGGCTGCAGTTCTTTTTCTCTTTCTGATATTTGTGTTCAAGTGCAGGCTAGGCATTATCCAAAGACAACCATGGCACAGCGGCTTTTAATCACAGGCCATCCAAATGATTTTATCTCCTGCCATGGTGACTCATATGAATTGACTTTGTTATTAGCGAGAATGCTTCTGACCAAACGGTGGTAAAGCTAGCCACAGATTCCAAGAGACTATTGTGACTTCTTATTTTTTTAACATAGTGAAAGCATAAATCGAATCACCATAGCCTCTGTGGGAATTATAGAATGCCATTTTCGTGCTTGAACACGAACCTGCTGCTCCCTGAAAAGGTCTTAAGATGCTTGAACATCTGTTTGGACCACGAGCCTCGGTTTTGAGACTCAAGTGTGCCTTTTGATGCCAATTTTTGGTCTCAGAATTGAGTATTGCCTTCTCCTTTTGGCCTTATACTAAGGGGAGATGCTGCCCCTTTTTTTTTTTTTTTTGAGAAGTTCCATATCATTGTTACTGATACCCATCTTTCCTTTCTTTTGATTTGTTTTGCAGATAGAAAGGGTAAAGCACTTGCAACTGCCACTGCCGCGGCACCTAAAAGTCGTGCCAAGGGTAAGACCACAAGAGAGCATGATCCGAAAGACCCAAATGAAGCATCTGATGTCAATTTGTGGCTCTAGAGAGCTAAGGCTTTGTCATCAAGAAACTGGTATTCGTATTGGTGTAAGCTAGACGAGATTGACATTAGTACTGCTATCCCTGCTTATGCAAGCTACAAAGGGCGCATCCTCATGGCAGAAGTGCTAAATGCCAAGGGGAAACTGGAGGAGTTCCTGGACTGAGATTCTCTGCTGCACCTTCGATTTGATGGTTTTGCTTTTTCTGATTAGCCCTGAGGGCCATGTGTACATTGACTTCACTGTTTATATTCAAACTTTAAAATGGATATCAATGGAAAATGTTTTTTTTCTTTCTATTTTTGTCATTGGTATGGGTGTTTGGTTTGATTTTTTGTGGATGTTTGATGTGGTTTATGTGGATGGTTTGTTTGGTTTGGTTTTCTCAGACTTGTATGAGGGTGTGATTTGTGATCTTTTGGATCCACAAATCGAAAATAAGGGAGTCATATAAGTGGACGTTATCCGGTGGCCATGTGTGAGGCTTTCTCCTGGGTCCATGACTTGATCCTTTTGGTGTCGAAAGGGGTCAAACAAAGTAGATGTTATCTGGTACCCATGTGTGAGGCTATCCCGGGATCTTTGACTTATTCCTTAGGACAAAGATTTGGTTTTGGTTTTTGTTTTGATTTTCGTTATACAGGGTCTCTAAAAAGACTTGTTCTATATAACCGAAGGCAGTCATATAGGGTCTACAAAAGACTTGTTCTATACAACTAAGGATTAGCTATATGGGGTCTAAAAAAAGACTTATTCCACACAGCTGAGTTTTGCTATACAGGGTCTGCAAAAAGACTTAATCTATATAGCTGGATGTTACAAGGGGTCTTGTAAGGACGTTATCCAAGTAACAAAAGTTTGACTAGAGGGGTCGTGGGACTTGATCCTCGTAGTCATTTTATACAAGTCTAAGAGATTTTGGTTAGGAGTCATAGGTTGTGAGGCTCGAAACCAGAGAATTTTGGTTTTGGAATGAAAATGTACATTGTGCATGGTTTGGGTACATGGCATGGGTGTACCAATGACATTTAGGTATAATATTTCTTGAGAAGTTTTCCATTGATAGGTATCATGCATCTGTCCCCTTCAAGTGTGAGGAGCGCATATGCGCCATTGGAGTAAACCTTATTGACAACAAAAGGTCCTTCCCATTTAGGTTCGAACTTGCCTCTCGACAATTGCGTGGAAAACATAGGTCTTCTAACTGCAAGGACTAGGTCTCCCTCCTTGTAAGCTCTATAGTTGACTTTTTTGTTAAAAGATGCAGCCATACGAGCTGGATACAACTCAATACTTTGTCGAGCGGCAAGTCTTTTCTCATCAAGGCTTTCTAGCTCTTGTAATCTGAGTTTGGCATTCTTTTCTTCAGTATATTTGTTTATCACAGCCACCCGAAAAGAGGGAAGTTGAATTTCCAAAGGTATTACAGCTTCACAACCATAGACCAAGGAATACGGTGTTGATTTAGTAGGACCACGAACTGTAGTTCTGTAAGCCCATAATGCTTCAGGAAGCCGGGTACTCCAACTCTTTTTGTTGTCAGAAACCATTTTCTTCAAAATCTTGCAAATGGTTTTGTTAAAAGCCTCAGTAAGTCCGTTGGCCGCGGGGTTATATGCTGTAGATGGAAACACTGGATCCAGTATTTGTCACAGAATCTGTAAAATTTATTATTATTGAATTGAGGGTCATTGTCATGATACAGACGTTTGGGCACCCTAAAACGGCAAATGACATAAGTTTTCAGGAAGCTAAGGACTGTATCAGTTTTAACTTCTATGAGAGGTATTGCTTCTGCCCATTTGGAGAAGTAATCGGTTGCAGCCAAAATGAATTGATGTCCACGTTCTGAGGGTGGACTGATCTTCCCCACTATATCCATTCCCCAAGATTCAAACGGCCAAGAAGTGGTCGTAGGGTGCAAATGTTTAGGAGGCTGGTGAATGTAATCACCATGAATTTGGCACTCATTGCATCTTTTAGCAAAATTAATAGCGTCGGACACCATGGTAGGCCAATAGTAGCCTAATCTTCGAATTTGATCATGAAGTTTTGGTCCAGCTTGGTGAGCACCACATAGGCCCGCATGAACTTCTCTAAGAACATGTTCAGCTTCTTTCGGGGACAAACATCGAAGTAGAACTCCATCGTATGATTTGCGATAAAGAGTTTTTGAGGGCAAATCAAAATGAAATTTGAGAGTTCGCCTTTGAATACTGGTTCTATCTTTAGGATTCTCTGGTATTACTCCATGCAGAATATAATCAATAAAAGGATCTCTCCAATCCCTGAATGAGTTTTGGAAATATGAAATTCGATTTTTGATTACAGTGAAGCTATCTTCTACTGCCTTGTAAGTGTCGAGTGGGGGTAGTAGTCTTCTCTCAACAACTTCCAATATCATCTTGTCATTCTCATGGATTGCCATTGAAGCTGCCAAGCTTGCTAAGGCGTTTGCTTTGACATTCTGGCATTTCGGAACATGATGAAACGCAATCAATTTAAACCTTTGTTTGAGTTCATATGCCCTATTGAAAAGGGGAATTAGGTCTGGCTTCTTTACTTCATACTCGTGATTCATTTGCTTAATCACAAGTTGTGAATCTCCATAGACCCCTAGCATGTTAATGCCAGCATCTAAAGCTAACTCAAGCCCCATAATTAATGCCGTGTATTCTGCCACATTGTTCGAGCATGGCTTGATCAATGAAAAGGAGTGAGGAACATAAAATCTTCCTAGACTGCAGAAAATAATTCCAACCCCTGATACTGGCTTTCCTCGTTCATTAGTCCTGGAAGCTCCATCAAAATGCATGGTCCAATGTAGATCTGAATCAATGGTGGATTTTCGTGTTTGTTCAGTGAAGAAGACTGACTCATCAGGGAGATTGTCTGTGAACTCAGAATCTTCTGACAGTGGATGTTCTGCTAGAAAATCTGCAAGAGCTTGTCCTTTTACTGCTTTCGCAGGAGTGTATCTGATGTCATATTGAGAAAGAAGGATGGACCATTTGGCCAGACGTTCGCTCAACGCCCCGGCTTTTGTCACTAATACCTTTAATGGATTAATATTGGAAACCAGATACACCACATTAGAGAGGATGTAATGCCGTAGCTTTTGTATTGCAAACATAAGCGCTAGACATTCTTTTTTTATTGGGTGATAATTGTGGTCAGCACCAACTAGCATCCTTGACAGGTAATAGAGTGCCACCTCCTTTCTTTCATCATTCTTTTGAGCTAACAATGCTCCCAAGGAATGATCATGAGCCCTTGTATAAAGAATGAAAGGCTTGCCCGGAATTGGAGCTGAAAGAACAGGCAGGTTTGTAAGATATTGTTTGATATCCTGAAAAGCATTTTCACAAGCTTTGTCCCATACAAAGTCTACTCCTTTCTCCATCAATTTGGAGAATGGTCTGCACTTTCCGGACAAGTTGGAAATGAACCGTCGGATGTGGGCGAGTCTTCCTTGCAATCCTTTCAATTCTCTCAAATTTCTCGGCGAAGGCATTTCCAATATGGCTTTGATTTTGACGGGATCTATTTCAATGCCCCCTTTTCGCACCACAAATCCTAGAAACTTTCCGGAAGAAACTCTGAAAAAACATTTCAGGGGATTCATTCGAAGATTGAATTTCCGTAATCTCTCAAAGACAGTGCGAAGATCGGCGAGATGGTCTGATTTATGCTTGCTCTTGACTGCCAAATCATCAACATAACATTCAACAGATTTATGTTGTAAGTCCTTGAATATTTTCATCATTGATCTTTGGTACGTGGCTCCAGCATTTTTAAGACTAAATGGCATGACAGTATAGCAGTATATGCCGAATGGAGTTCTAAAGGAAGTGTGTTTCTCATCCTCTTTGAACATTTTGATCTGATTATACCCCGAGAAGCCATCCATGAATGACATTCTTTCGAACCCAAAAGTATTGTCAATCATTATTTCTGGTAGAGGTAATGGAAAATCATCTTTGGGGCAGGCTTTATTCAGATCTCTGAAGTCAATACAGATTCTGATTTGTCCATTCTTTTTAGCAACTGGGACTATATTAGCCAACCAGTCTGGATGTTGTTCTTCACGGATGAAATTAATGCCCTTGAGTTTCTGAACTTCTGCTTCTATCTTCTCCATGATTTCAGGCTTAGTCCTCCTTTGGTCCAGTTTTACAGGTTTAGCATCATCTGCTATATTTAATTTTTGTACGGAGATTTTTGGATCTAGGCCCGGCATTTCTGCATAAGTCCATGCAAAGCAATCTATGAACTCTCGCAAGAATCCTACAAACAGATCAAGTTCACTTCCTTTAATTTGAGAGCTTACAAAGGTAGGTCGGGGATTTTCTGGGGTTCCCAAGTTTATTTCTTGTACTTGGTCCTCAGTTGGAGGATTAGGAGGAAGTGCTTCTACATTATTATTAGAAGTTTTTAACTCTGTGAAACCCTCTGGGGTTTCAGTTGGGGGTTTTAGCCAAGGCCTGATCCCTTTCCAAGGATTTGGTTTTTTAGGCTCTTTGGCTTTTACATCTAGGGCTAAGCATTCCCAGCGGACATGTTGGGACGGGCTTATTTCCTCGTTGAGTTCAGGTGGCCAATAGTCAGTGATTTGTGATGCAGCATCATCTTCATCACTTGCCCCCTCAGGATGCTGAAAAATGGCCCAATCAATGGGATCTTGAAGCACAGGAATTTCATAAGAGTCATCCGAGTCATATTCTTCAGTGAAGACTACCGATCTGGCTTTAACACTTCGTTTAAATTTAGGAATGTTACTGTAAGGAACATATCCTATGCAATGACGCAGCTGCTCAATTCTGCCCCCTGTCTGGAGATCTTCTTTCATCTCTGGAGTAAAGACATCCAAAGGAGCCCGTATGCCATTTGCAGTTAATCCAAGACCCATAGGTTTCTTGAGATTGTACCCCATATTTTTTATCATGTTACAGACCACAGGATTATAAATATCAAGCCGGATTTTTCCCTCATTACTGATTTTGTCAATGATATATGGTGGAGAAGTATCTTCAGCCCGATGAAAAATAATCGGATGATTATACTGCTTAGATGAAGGTACCAAAAAGCAAGAACCTTCGAATTCATAAATATGAGAGGGAGTAGGCCATGGCATAAGCGGAAGATTGCAGTCTACCATAGAATGCACGAAGGTGCTCATTTCTTCAGCGTCTTCAGAGTCCAACTCCGAATCTGTATCTCTGATCATTGAAATGACATGTATTGGACTCATTCTTCTAGACCTCCTGCGCAGCCAGTGGAGTGCCACTTCGAGAGATGATACAATTCGAGACATCTCATCAAAGGTTTGAAATTCCATCGCCATGGTTAAGCTGCGGAGAGCTGGCCAAAAACCTACCCAGCACAAGTGAATCCATGCGGAGTAGTGTGGAGGATTTTCACATCTTTCAGCCAAACGGAGCCATCTATCAATGTACCTGTCGACTAATTCTCCCCTCTGCTGTGATGTCAATATCAATTAACTAAAAGTGATAGGAGAATCAGGCTTTACAGGCGATATTCCCCTAGTAGGGGAAGGTATATCATTGCTTTCTTGATTAGTGCTCGAGGATACCATGTTGGCCGAAAATGAAAACTTCTGATGTTCAGCATCTTTTACTTTTGATAGCTTTGTGGATATGATTAAAGGTGGATCTGGCTTTTTGATTTCAGATTTCACCTTAATTATCAAAGGAGCTTTGATATCCACACATTTTGCTGCAGATTTTCCTGCACATTCCAACTTTATGGGGAGATTAGATTTTTGACCAACTTTCTTTGCTGAAATAGTGAAAGGTTCTGCAGGATTATCATTCACAGGAGCATTCTTTGTATTTGAGTTGGATTTTGTAGGCTCTTCTTGATACATTGCTGCGTCTGTGAAATAAACCTCCTTTCCTTTGAATGACTTTTCCTCTGCAAAGACTCGATGTACCTTCCCCTCATTGTCAATGTATTTAAGGCATTGATGAAGAGTAGAAGGTACTATGGCATAATCTTGAAGCCATCGTCTCCCCAAGAGGATGTTATAGCAAGCACGAGCTTTTACTACATGCAGAGTGGCCTCTGAGACTAAATCTCCCAACTGGAATCGAATTCGGATTTTACCAATCAGATCCTGGACTTCTCCATCGTAACCTTGAATAGAAGTCTTTGTAGCAGACAGCTTGCTCACTGGAATACCGAGCTCTTGAAGGGCCGTAATTGTGATGAGATTTAGAGCTGACCCTGGGTCAACTTGAACTCTTGGGACAGGCATATCTTTGATGTAGGCCGTGAAATAAAATGGCCTCGTATGCTTCATATTTCCCAAGAGGAGATCCTTTTTGGTGAAAGAGATAGTAGCTTTAGAAGCATTGTGAGTTAAGAGACACTCCTTGTATTGCTTTTGAGGCCTCTTGGATTTCGCCTTCAAATAGTTCTTTTCTATTTGATGCACTTGTGCTATATGAGTATTATCTCAATATTCAAGGCCTGTAGTGCTCGTATGAAGTTGTCACGAGTCTCCTTCGACATCTGTAAGAGATTAAAAATGTGGAGTCGTGCAGGTATGTGCTTAAGGTGTTCAACAACATCATACGTGAATGGCTCTGGTGGCCTTGCATTATCATTTACTTCTGGAGAAGTTACATTTACATTGGTATTGCCTCCTGAAGGGTTTACATAAGAAGAGGAAGGAACAGAGGATTTATCATAGTTGACCCTGTAGTTACGACCAGAGCGAGTGCCATCATTAAGCATGTTGCTTCGGTCAATTTCCGGTCGTGTGTCTCTTCTTATGGCATTAACTTCTTCTGGTTCGATGAAAAGCTGATTGACCTCTTCCAGGCCTACTTCTTGATTTACATCATTAGGAATAGCCTGCGATGTTTGAGATTCTATGGCAGCATTTAAAACCACCAGGGTAGGAGCCGTTGACAGTTCCTCTTCAAAGTCAGAGATATTCTCGACAATATTACCAATACTGGGGTTATTATGTCTCCTTGGTAACCCAAGTTCCCTGACTGAGTTAAAGTCAACAAACTGATTACTTAATTCAGAATTTTCATTTGAAAAGATCAACTCTGAATTAGGTGTGGAAGAAGCGTCTGGCGTGGAAGGAGGAAAAACCGTCTGCTGATCCTGAACTTCATCGTGCTCGACTAATGGTAGTGGATCCGGATGAACTTCTGAAGGTAGTGGAAAAAGAGGAGGATCATTCGACCAGCCACTTGAACTTGGCCTATGTATGTCATACAAGGTCACCGATAGTGTATTTAGACCATGCTTGATATTAAGCGTTCTCGTCTCGGGTCAAAGGCTTGTTCGAAATCCTCATCCTCATCAAAAGGGTATTCATCAGCAAAATAATCATCGATCCATTGATCGTCTGCAAGATCAGAGTAATCCGACCATTGATTTTCATCATCGGAGTTAGGGGGTGTACCATCCCATGATATCCGATTGCAGTTGGATATTGCTGGTTCTTCCTCATCTTTTGGAATAGGAATGATGTAGTCGGCTAGAGTAAAATAACCTTTGGCTGATCTGGGAGGATTTTTGAAGACTGGGGCCTCGACCGCCTTGTCTTTCTTCTGCTTAAACTGTTGTTCTTGTTTCTTTTGAGCAGTTTTCTGGAGACCTTTAATTTGCCTTTTGATCTTTCTTCTTTCCACAGGTGTGGGTTTAGTTTTCAGTTTTTCCCATCCCTCATCATTTATTAAGTCCGGGTGAACCCACATTTCCTGCCCTGAAAAATCTTTGATAAGTATCAACCCCTGTTCTTTATGCAGTGCATTGATGACCCGGAATTCGACCATTGGTGGCCCTGATGGAGCGGGTATTGCCACAGATGCAAATTGCCCGAAGGAAATCATATTGACTGGGGCCGTATCATATTTTCGATTAAAGGTTATTACTCCATTTTTCCACATCTCATTGACCTTTTCTTTTAGGATAAAGCAATCTTTCAAAGGATGAGATACCATCCGACGGTATGCACAATAGTTTGGATCATTAACACGACCCGCTTGCTCTGGCTTTTTCATGGGTGGAAGCTCGAGCTTGTTGTTCTCCATCAATGCTTGGAAGATGACTTCAATGTCCCCGTCAAAAGGGTACTTAGTTTGCTTCCTCTTTTCATATTCTTCCTTTTTATTTTGCTCCGTCTTACCATTCTGTGGTTTTTGAGGAACTGGTTTGGAGGTTTGTACATTGAATACCTCCTGCTTCTTTTGGGGTTTCGTCACAGTTGGTTTTGGAGCAGAAGATGATGATGATTCCATTTTTCGGGAACTTGCTTTCTTCTGGCTAATTTCTTTCAGGGTTAACTCCGCATCAGTGGCTACTTCAACCAATCTGGCCAAAGACTTAGTTTTATGACTAAGTATGATAGCCTTAATTTCTGGCCGTAAATTGGTTTTGCACATTTCAATTGTCGCCTTTGGAGATGGTTGTTCTAGGCATCTGTAAGACAATGCTCTCCATCTATTGATAAAGGCTTGTGCAGTTTCATTATCCCCTTGCTTTGTACTACTGAACATAGCGAAGGTGACCGTTTGATCTTCTTCCTGAAAGTGAAGTAGAAACTTTTCTTCTGTAACTGGCCATGTAGTGAAGGAGAGTTCTGGCAATTGTTTGTACCAATCGAAAGCAACTCCCTTCAAT
This sequence comes from Sextonia rubra, assembly GCA_037013555.1. Classification (NCBI taxonomy): domain Eukaryota; kingdom Viridiplantae; phylum Streptophyta; class Magnoliopsida; order Laurales; family Lauraceae; genus Sextonia; species Sextonia rubra. The sequence continues at coordinate 81,433,609 of JASUAD010000001.1, forward strand.
GTACCACCAAACAGCCTTATTTTTAGTGCATCCAATTCGGGTAAACTGCCAAGGAGCGACTTAAAATGCACTATATGCTGATAGGCTGACCCTTTTCCAAGGTAAGGCTGGAAAGTCGGAAGTTTGTAATCTGGCGGAAATGGAACCAAATCAAACTTCGGAGGGTATTTAGATGTAATACCCTTTTTCTTCATCCTGGTTTCCACTTTTGATTTGTTTAAAATTTCCTCCACTTCTTTAAAAGTTACAGGTTTTTCAGGATCTGCGTGGAAACCAAGGATTGAGGAGTGATCACCTCGAGTTGAACCTGAGGCGATTACTTTATCTGTTAGTGCCTTGATTTGTGCTGTAAGTAGGTCAATTTTGGTGGCATTCCTCCTAATCATTGCCTGTTCTCTTCTATCAGCAAATAAGGGGTTAACAGGAGCTTCAGCTGGACTACCCAGTTTGTCTGCTAAGATTTTCAATTGAGCCGTCAGGTGGTCAATTTTAGCTCCTTTTTGCTTGACAACATCACTGACGTCATTCTCTTGATTTTCGTCAGCATTTTCTTCGCTAACATCTTTGCCTCCACCGGCATCCTCTTCATTACCGGTCCCACTCCCTTCAGCCATAAATACGGTGTATTGACGGGGGTAAGAGGATGTAGGAAGAGTGGATTGACTATCTTCGGTGTCCAGGAGAGTTATTGAGTCCTTATTAGAACCATGATCGTCAGAGGTCCTATCTGAATGAGAGTTCGAATCAGAATCTTGGGACTGAGTTCGAGCCATACTCCGAGTAACTCTCCTGGTTGAGCCAGGTCCGACCATACATGAGGAGGTTAGATTTGGCTCATCTTCTTTAATCACCCATTTTTGAGTGATTCTATGTTGTGACTGCATCGGAGCATGTCTCTTGGAGCGAGCCAAAGCCCTCTTCTTTATTTGCTGGGCCAATCTGGCTGCTAGAGTTTGATCTCTGAATCTAGCAACTAATGGCCTAGAAGCGCTAGCAACTTGCTCCCAATCTATAGGGTCGGAAGTGGGAAGTGAAAGGATGTTAACAGCATTTCTTTCAATTTTCTTCTTCTGCTCCTTTTTTTGTTGAAGCAAATTTTTAAATTGAACGAGATCGGTCGAATTTTTGATGACCAATCGTTCAGCATATTTCTTGTTTTTAGTGCCATATGACGGGCGCTGGGTTGAAAGTGATGGTGATGGTGCCACAATAACAGAAGGTAAGCGCCTCCTGCCGAACCTCCGCCCCTCCTTCTGGGTCAATGGGTAAAAGACATTCTTTTTAAGTGGGGCCAAGGGTTTCTCCTCAGATTTTCTAGACTTCTGCATACGTGGCTGTGGTGACCACATACGGTAATTTGGAATAACAACATCCTTCTGACCCTTTTCATGAGCTAGGGCTTGCTTGCGAGTGGTTTGCTTTTTGAGATATACCCTTTGTTTAGGATGCATAAATGAGGACTTAGTAGTCTGCAAAGCCTCCTGCTGTAAACCAACGGGTATCTCTGTTTTGTTGTTCGTAAACCGAACCTGCCTTGCCCCCAGTCGAGGCTTGGTGATATGAAAATTACTGCCTTCCGACCTCACTTTGTGTTTTAAGTCATAGTGACCTTTGTGAAAGACTCCAAAGGGGTTTTGGGCATATTTGGAGACCCAAGTTTGAGGAGTCTTTGCCTTCTTGATGGGCTTCAGGGTTTCTGATGACCCATTGTAGGTTGAGGTCATGTAGCTTGAAGGAGTAGAAAGCCTTTGAAAGACCGAGACCCTTGATGTAGGAGCATTGGTGTTCATTCTGCCCTTTTTGGGTGCCCTTGTGGTCTGAGCCATGGAGATTTTGAACAATCTCTCTTTAGCTTTGTCGAAAGTGATGATCAAAGAACCCATGCTGTTTCCTGCAAAAAGTTAGCCGATGGGACTATATTAGTAGTATAACCAACATGGCTGCCTCTTGTGCTAGCCGGAATGGTTTATAGATGCCATCTAGACCAACATGGTTTTGAACCGGAATTGTTAGATATAGGCATAAATCCCATCTCATTATGCTATGCTGACTATCCCTGCTGTCAGAATTTCTGCAGCATTTTGGGTTTATCGAGTCAGGCTTAAAAGCATGCTATGCTGACTAGACCTGGCTACCAAAATTTTAGCAGCATTTCAGGACTATTTGTGTCAGACTTATAAGCAAGAGAGGGTTGGATCAATCAAAGGGATAGGGCCCACAGGATCAAGCCTGCACCACTATCACAATGACCACACAAGATCCATCAGTAGTTGACGTCGGACAATACATAATTACAATGTCGTTGGTCTTATCACTGATTTAATAAACATTTTATATAGGTCAGAAGTCCTTTGAACTGAATCATCACTCTTCTAAAGTGAAAAGGGTGATGATTTGGTCATGCACATCAAGGTGCGAATTCATTCAATCAAGTTATGCACATCAAAGTGCAAATTCTTCCAATTAAATGGCAAGTGTACGCACATCAAGGTGCCCAATGCCTTCATTTGTATGAACAATATGCACTTCAAGGTGCAAAAGTCCTTTAATGATATTTTCAAACCCATTGCAGACATCAAAGGTCTTGTATGGGTGTAATTGGAGGTTAAATAAGCCTTTGTCATCATAAAAATAGGTAAGTGACCGTGTACGCCAGTCACAGGCTTTTAGCAGCAGTTTTCAGTGAAACAGCAGCAGTTTCCAGCACAACAGCGGCAGTTTCTAGTGCAATAGCAGCAGTTACAGTGCAATAGCAGCAGTTACAGTGCAATAGCAGCAGTTTCAGTGAAACAGCAGCACTCTTAGTGCAACAGCAGCAGTTTCAGTGAACCAGCAGCCCTCTTCAACACAACAGCAGCACTTTCAGTGCAATAGCAGCAGTTACAGTGCAACAGCGGCACTCTCAGTGCAACAGCAGCAGTTTCAGTGAAACAACAGCACTCTTCAACACAACAGCAGCACTTTCAGTGCAATAGCAGCAGTTACAGTGCAACAGCGGCACTTTCAGTGCAACAGCGGCAGTTTTCAGGGCAACAGTGGTAGTTTTCAGGGCAGCAGCAGCACTTTTCAGCAATTTTCAGCGCTTTCATGCATTTTTCACCAAATTCGATCACAAATTAGGGTATATAATTTCCCACAGACGGCGCCAATCTTCTGATCGCGCTTAAAAATGTAGGCGGGGAAATGAATTACGGAATCAAGGTCCGACATTCATGCACTTTAAGCGTTAAGAAGAATGGGAAATAATTATAGTTTATCATTAATTTTCCTTTTGTTTATATGGGTTCAAGTGCCCTGACCGCGGGGATGCAGGTTGTTTACATACATTTTGAAAGTTTATAACCCCTCCCTCAAGTCTTAGATGTGATCTCAATTTGGAAAATATAAGAAAATATACATAAGGTGGAAGAAAATGTAAAAAAGAGGAAAAAATGGGGGGTGACCGATCACGGTCACTGGGGCCTTTCAGTGACCGTGACTCACCCACGGTCACTGGAACCTGCCAGTGACCGTGGGTCACGGTCACTGGCAGACAATGGCCGTGAAGCCACTGTTTGTCTCCGTTTTTTGTGTTGTTCGCGCTGGTTCTTTCTTGGAACTTCTTTCAAGTGTTGGAACTCCATTTTCATGACTTTGGAGTGGTGGACAACCATCAAGAAGATCACATTTAACCATGGAATCAATTAAAACCGCTGTAACTCATCATTCGTGCTTACGGACTGCGTTTTTGTTTCAAGTCCGAAATGGGCAAATTTGAAGCCGGAGTTGTGTCATTTCGAACCTATCATTTTCAAGGAACAAAATGAGGCCTAGAGAGACTTCTTTCACAACTCTTGTAATGGCTAAGAAGCCCTACGAATAAGAGAAACAGAGGTGACAATGTCATCCTCTCAAAAATTGGCGTCGTACGAACATAGTATGGACTTTGGCCATTCCACTTCCTTCTCTCCTTCTGAATTTTCTTGCTCACCTTCAAAACTAAGAAAAGAAGGTGGGAATGGTCGTGGAAGTGCTGCTAGAGTTTGCTTCTTGTTGCCTTAGGTGGTGACTTTCTTCAATTTCTTCACTTTTCTTCCTTATGTGTGTTCCCCCTTTGTTTCTTCAAAATTTTCTCTTTTTATAGACTCCCAATCAGTTTTGTGCAGTTTTGGGGAGTTAATAGCAGTTGTGGGGAGTTGGATTTCGAAGAGGAGTGGAGGGAAACCACCCAAAATCGTGGGAAACATCCTTTGAAGGTCCGTGACCGCAGGCTGGGTCACGGACGAGGCCCAATTTCGGGTTTTTGCGTATGTGGCCCATTTTTATCTGTTTTGGGCTCAAATGAAGTCCGATTGCCACCAAACTTGGAGGGATACTTCTTAACACTATTTCCTACATGTCATAAAAATTTCAGCCCGTTTTGACTTCAGGAAGTTGGTCAACTTTTTCATTAATTGGGCCCCGGTCACGGACAAGGCCCACTTTTGGAACATTGCATATGCGGTCTATTTTCCATTGTTTGAGGCCCGAATGATGTCCAATCATCACGAAACTTGGAGAGATGTTGCTTGACACCATTTTAAGTGTTTCATAGAAGTTTCAGCTCTGTTTGACCACCTGAACATGGTCAAATCCTTTTGTTTGTGAGCCCCGGTCACTCCCAAGGCCCATTCTTGGATTTTTGCATATGTGGCTTGTTTCTGCTTGTTAGGGGCCCAAACGGTGTCCAATCGCCAAGAAACATGGAGGGATGCTTCTTGACACTATTTTGAGTATGTCACAGAAGTTTCAGCTTTGGTTGATCACCTGAACTTGGTCAATTCCTTTTGTTTGTGGGCCCCGGTCACTCCTAAGCCCATTATTGGATTTTTGTATATGTGGCTTGTTTCCGCCTATTCGGGGCCCAAACGGTGTACAATCGCCACGAAACTTGGAGGGATGCTTCTTGAAACTATTTTGAGTTTGTCACAGAAGTTTCAGCTTTGTTCGACCACCTGAACTTGGTCAATTCCTTTTGTTTGTGGGCCCCGGTCACTCCCAAGGCCCATTATTGGATTGTTGCATATGTGGCTTGTTTCCGCCTTTTTAGGGCCCAAACGGTGTCCAATCGCCACGAAACTTGAAGGGATGCTTATTGAAATTATTTTGAGTGTTTCATGGAAGTTTCAGCTCTGTTTGACGACCTGAACTTGGTCAACTCCTTTTGTTTGTGGGCCCCGGTCACTCCCAAGGCCCATTATTGGATTTTTGCATATGTGGCTTATTTCAGCCTGTTCGGGGTCCAAACGGTGCCCAATCGCCATGAAACTTGGAGGAATGCTTCTTGACACTATTTTGAGTGTGTCACAGAAGTTTCAGCTCTGTTTGACCACCTGAACTTGGTCAACTCCTTTTGTTTGTGGCCCCCGGTCACTCCCAAGGCCCATTCTTGGATTTTTGCATATGTGGCTTATTTCCCTCTGTTTGGGGTCCAAACGACGTCCAATCACCACGAAACTTGAAGGGATGCTTCTTGACACTATTTTGAGTGTGTCACAGAAGTTTCAGCTCTGTTTGACCACCTGAACTTGGTCAACTCCTTTTGTTTGTGGGCCCCGGTCACTCTCAAGGCCCATTCTTGAACTTTTGCATATGTGGCTTGTTTCCGCCTGTTCGGGGTCCGAACGGCGTCCAATCACCACAAAACTTGGAGGAACACTTCTTGACACTATTTTGAGTGTGTCACAGAAGTTTCAGCTTTGTTTGACCATCTGAACTCGGTCAATTTTGCGGTTGACTTTTTTATGACAGTGAGCCCTTGTTTCAGCTGTTTGAAGGCCAAATGACCCCGGTTTGATTTGGAACTTGGAGGGACTGACGTCAAGAACATCTTGGAGTATTCATCAAAATTTCATGCAGTTTGGATTTGAGGAAGTAGGATTTCGAACTGTAACCTATTCATTGCATGCGTTAGGTCACTATTCACTCCACATTGAGATAGTTAGCCTGTTTTCTATCCAAACAACCTCTCCTTGACTTGAAACTTTGGGAGAATAACTTGGGGCATTCTTTGAGCATTTGTTCCAAATTTTATTTGCTTTGGCCTTCTGGAAGTAAGATCTTAGCCGATGACCCCCAAATTCGGGATTACTGTCCTCTAAGCTGACATGTAATGAAATTTAGACCAAACGGAGTCTTTTCGACTTGAAAATTTGCAAAGTATCTTCTGAGCATGACTGAAGTTTCGTGCCCAAATTTCACCAATTTTGGACATCGGGAGCCAGGACTTTGGTCAGTGACCCCCTGGCTTGGGGGGAACTGACCTCAGGCTGACATGCTTATGGCTTTTGAGTTCAGTGATGTCTGTTCAACCCGAAATTTGAACTTCCTCTGAGAGTTCCAGCTACCTTGATCTTCATGGAATGCCGGTTCTCACAGTGATTCCCCAGGATCTGCAAATAACCTCTGTAGCCTAAATTAAGCTGAGATGAGGTGTCTTCGCTGCAGTATTTGCAATTTTTATATGTCAACAAGTGCCCCCTCGAGGTGCAATGATTATAGTAAAATAATCATTGTGCCTCGAAATAGCCAATCTGTGGGAATGATGGATGGCTTGATGAAAAGACAGTTTGTCAAGGTAGGTTGTAGGCCTAAACTTAGGATTTGAAAATTTTGATAAAAACCATGAAGGGTTTGATGACGGAATTTTGAAAAGACATAAGAAATCTGAATTTCTTTGCCCTATTTTTACGGATATCAAAAGTAGCATCTCCGTGGGGACTGTGGGGAACACCCACAAAGGAATCCCTTAGGTATTTAGAAAATTCAGAAGTTTATGAATTTTGTTTGGATTTTGGAAATGAATTTGATTTTCTTTTGACCTATTTTCACAAATATCCAGAGTGGCGTCTCTGTAGGGATGTGGGGAACACCCACAAAAAGAATCCCTGAGGTTTTAAGAAATTCAAAAGTTTTAGAGAATATGGATTTGGGTTTGGATCTTCATGGATTTTTGGTTCATTTTTAAAGATCAAAGTTTGGGTTTTGACTTGGCTTGACATGATTTAAAATGAAATGCAATTTTGACAAAATGAGATGTAATTTTGAAAGAGATTGGCTTTTATGGGTTTTGGTGAAAAACAATTTGAGACATTGGTTTGAAATCAAGTTTCGACCCAAAGTTGATTTGGAAAGAGACTCCGCATCTCTTTTTTTTTTGTATGACTTCCCTCAAAATACTCTAAAATAGGATTATTTCATTTGTAAATTACCCCAAGTGGACCCCTCATAGGACTTGCAAAAGATCACAGAGATCATAGATGAAGAAGGAGGAATCCATCAAGACTTGATTTTAGACTCTACTGATTTTAACCAAATTGTATTTGTGGGCAGGAGGCCAAACAGTAATTGAGGGGGAATTCCCAATTTTGGACCATTAATTGATTTTGGACTTCCCTATTCTATGTGCTGGCATCAAATAGCGGGCTCCATTTAGGAATAGCAGTGACCGTGGGTAAGGAAGCCAAACAGGAAATTTTTTTTTTGCTCAAACCAACAAAGAGAAAGGGAGACCGAGAGGTTTTTTTTTTTTTTTTGTAAACTGAGAAAAAAGGAGAGAGACCGAGAGAAAGAGAAAAATTGGGAGAAAGGGAGAGAAGGATCGAGAAAGAGGGAGAGAGATCGAGAGAGAAAAGGAAAAAAAAAGAAACAGAGAGAGAGAGAAAAGTGAAAGAGAGACCGTGAGAGAGAGAGAAAAAGAAAGAGAGACCGGGAGAGAGATAGAGCGGTGAAAGAGGGAAAAAAACAGCAACAAAGATAGAGAGACCGGGAGAGAGAGAAAAGAGAGAAAGAGACCGGGAGAGAGAGAGAAAAGAGAGAGAAAGACTGAGTGAGACAGAGAGTGGGAGAGAGAGAGAAAACTGAGAGAGACCGAGTGAGACAGAGAGCGGGAGAGAGAGAAGAAAATGAGAGAGAGACCGGGAAAGAGAGAGAGGGAAAAAAGAAAGAAACCGAGTGAGACAGAGCGGGAAAGAGAGAAGAAAAAGAGAGAGAGACCGGGAAAGAGAGAGAGAGAAAAAAGAAAGAAACTGAGTGAGACAGAGAGTGGGAGAGAGAGAGAAAACTGAGAGAGATCGGGAGAGTGAGAGAGAAAAAAGAAAGAAACCGAGTGAGACAGAGAGTGGGAGAGAGAGAGAAAACTGAGGGAGACCAGGAGAGAGAGAGAGAAAAAAAAAAGAAACCGAGTGAGACAGAGAGTGGGAGAGAGAGAAAACTGAGAGAGACCGGGAGAGAGAGAGGGAGAGAAAGACCGAGAATGAGAGAGAAACCGAGAGAAAAAAAAGAAACTGAGAGAGAGGGAGAGAAAGACCGAGAGAGAGAAACCAGGAGAGAAAAAAGAGAGATAGAGGAAAAGAAAGAACTCGAGAGAGGGAGAGAGAAACCGAGAGAAACAAAGAGACCGGGAGAGAGGGAAAAAGAAAGAGAAAGACAGACCGAGAGATAGAAAAAATTGAGAAAAAGAGAGACTGAGAGAGAGAGATTGAAAGACCGAGAGAGAGAAACCGAGAGAGAGAGAAAAATTGGGAGAGAGAGACAGACCGGGAGAGAGAAAAACTGAGAAAGAGAGAGAAAGAAATCAGAAAAGAGGGAAAAAGACTGAGAGAGAGAAATCGGGAGCCCAAATTGAACCGATTGAGAGAGAGAGAGACTGAGACTTCAAGCTTCATCTCAGTTTTCTTCTTCCACCTCCCATCTTGTGGATTTGTTGACTGAAGATAATTGCCATGGCCGGTAAGTTTCTGTATCTCAACTTCTCCAAACTCTGTCATGGACAAATAGACAACTTGAGTTTTGCTTGGGATTTCTTCATTCTTCTTTTGGATGCATAACACGATCTGATTTTGCATGATGAATGTTCTCAAATTGTGGCACAGTCCGGGCAAACACTGTGGTCATGGCTGATTTGTGACTGACTGTGTGAGCACACTCACGGTTACAGCGAATGGCAAGATGGAATTGAGTCTGGGCTCTGTTTCGCCCTTCTGCTTTCTTCTTTCTGCCTTCTTATGCCAAAACCCATATTTCCATTCGGATTACAACCTGCACTATCTGCAGGGGCCCCTGGTCACCAGCTGTTTGATGGAATGCTCAATTGAAAAATTTGCTGAATTCACTTCCTGTCTTCTGCTGTAGTGCTGTTTTATTAAATTTGGGATTGCCCAAATGTATTCTCAATCATAGCCATTGCTGTCTTGCTGGATTCAACCGATTTTCTTGGCACATGATGGAGCCCTGAATTTCATTCTCTGGTAGAGTCCACATCGAGCAAGCCAAAACAGCTGTTGTAATCCATGGTCATGACTGAAACAATTTGTAAAGTGTTCACAGTCATGACTGAAAAAACTTTGCTGAATTTGCTTCTGACCTTTTGCTATCTTGGCTTGGTTAATTCCATGGTCGCAGAGTACTCATGTATATGAATTGAATGGGCTGCAGTTCTTTTTCTCTTTCTGATATTTGTGTTCAAGTGCAGGCTAGGCATTATCCAAATACAACCATGGCACAACGGCTCTTAATCACAGGCCATCCAAATGATTTTATCTCCTGCCATGGTGACTCATATGAATTGACTTTGTTATTAGCGAGAATGCTTCTGACCAAACGGTGGTAAAGCTAGCCACAGATTCCAAGAGACTATTGTGACTTCTTATTTTTTTAGCATAGTGAAAGCATAAATCGAATCACCATAGCCACTGTGGGAATTATAGAATGCCATTTTCGTGCTTGAACACGAACTTGCTGCTCCCTGAAAAGGTCTTAAGATGGTTGAACATCTGTTTGGACCGGGAGCCTCGGTTTTGAGACTTAAGTGTGCCTTTTGATGCCAATTTTTGGTCTCAGAATTGAGTAGTGCCTTCTCCTTTTGGCTTTATACTAAGGGGAGATGCTGCCCCTTTTTTTTTTTTTTGAGAAGTTCCATATCATTGTTACTGATACCCATCTTTCCTTTCTTTTGATTTGTTTTGCAGATAGAAAGGGTAAAGCACTTGCAACTGCCACTGCCGCGGCACCTAAAAGTCGTGCCAAGGGTAAGACCACAAGAGAGCATGATCCGAAAGACCCAAATGAAGCATCTGATGTCAATTTGTGGCTCTAGAGAGCTAAGGCTTTGTCATCAAGAAACTGGTATTCGTATTGGTGTAAGCTAGACGAGATTGACATTAGTACTGCTATCCCTGCTTATGCAAGCTACAAAGGGCGCATCCTCATGGCAGAAGTGCTAAATGCCAAGGGGAAACTGGAGGAGTTCCTGGACTGAGATTCTCTGCTGCACCTTCGATTTGATGGTTTTGCTTTTTCTGATTAGCCCTGAGGGCCATGTGTACATTGACTTCACTGTTTATATTCAAACTTTAAAATGGATATCAATGGAAAATGTTTTTTTTCTTTCTATTTTTGTCATTGGTATGGGTGTTTGGTTTGATTTTTTGTGGATGTTTGATGTGGTTTATGTGGATGGTTTGTTTGGTTTGGTTTTCTCAGACTTGTATGAGGGTGTGATTTGTGATCTTTTGGATCCACAAATCGAAAATAAGGGAGTCATATAAGTGGACGTTATCCAGTGCCCATGTGTGAGGCTTTCTCCCGGGTCCATGACTTGATCCTTTTGGTGTCGAAAGGGGTCAAACAAAGTAGATGTTATCTGGTACCCATGTGTGAGGCTATCCCGGGATCTTTGACTTATTCCTTAGGACAAAGATTTGGTTTTGGTTTTTGTTTTGATTTTCGTTATACAGGGTCTGTAAAAAGACTTGTTCTGTATAGCCGAAGGCAGTCATATAGGGTCTACAAAAGACTTGTTCTATACAATTAAGGATTAGCTATATGGGGTCTAAAAAAAGACTTATTCCACACAGCTGAGTTTTGCTATACAGGGTCTGCAAAAAGACTTAATCTATATAGCTGGATGTTACAAGGGGTCTTGTAAGGACGTTATCCAAGTAACAAAAGTTTGACTAGAGGGGTCGTGGGACTTGATCCTCGTAGTCATTTTATACAAGTCTAAGAGATTTTGGTTAGGAGTCATAGGTTGTGAGGCTCGAAACCAGAGAATTTTGGTTTTGGAATGAAAATGTACATTGTGCATGGTTTGGGTACATGGCATGGGTGTACCAATGACATTTAGGTATAATATTTCTTGAGAAGTTTTCCATTGATAGGCATCATGCATCTGTCCCCTTCAAGTGTGAGGAGCGCATATGCGCCATTGGAGTAAACCTTATTGACAACAAAAGGTCCTTCCCATTTAGGTTCGAACTTGCCTCTCGACAATTGCGTGGAAAACATAGGTCTTCTAACTGCAAGGACTAGGTCTCCCTCCTTGTAAGCTCTATAGTTGACTTTTTTGTTAAAAGATGCAGCCATACGAGTTGGATACAACTCAATACTTTGTCGAGCGGCAAGTCTTTTCTCATCAAGGCTTTCTAGCTCTTGTAATCTGAGTTTGGCATTCTTTTCTTCAGTATATTTGTTTATCACAGCCACCCGAAAAGAGGGAAGTTGAATTTCCAAAGGTATTACAGCTTCACAACCATAGACCAAGGAATACGGTGTTGATTTAGTAGGACCACGAACTGTAGTTCTGTAAGCCCATAATGCTTCAGGAAGCCTGGTACTCCAACTCTTTTTGTTGTCAGAAACCATTTTCTTCAAAATCTTGCAAATGGTTTTGTTAAAAGCCTCAGTAAGTCCGTTGGCCGCGGGGTTATACGCTGTAGATGGACAACACTGGATCCCGTATTTGTCACAGAATCTGTAAAATTTATTATTATTGAATTGAGGGCCATTGTCATGAGACAGACGTTTGGACACCCCAAAACGGCAAATGACATAAGTTTTCAGGAAGCTAAGGACTGTATCAGTTTTAACTTCTATGAGAGGTATTGCTTCTGCCCATTTGGAGAAGTAATCGGTTGCAGCCAAAATGAATTGATGTCCACGTTCTGAGGGTGGACTGATCTTCCCCACTATATCCATTCCCCAAGATTCAAACGGCCAAGAAGTGGTCGTAGGGTGCAAATGTTTAGGAGGCTGGTGAATGTAATCACCATGAATTTGGCACTCATTGCATCTTTTAGCAAAATTAATAGCGTCGGACACCATGGTAGGCCAATAGTAGCCTAATCTTCGAATTTGATCATGAAGTTTTGGTCCAGCTTGGTGAGCACCACATAGGCCCGCATGAACTTCTCTAAGAACATGTTCAGCTTCTTTCGGGGACAAACATCGAAGTAGAACTCCATCGTATGATTTGCGATAAAGAGTTTTTGAGGGCAAATCAAAATGAAATTTGAGAGTTCGCCTTTGAATACTGGTTCTATCTTTAGGATTCTCTGGTATTACTCCATGCAGAATATAATCAATAAAAGGATCTCTCCAATCCCTGAATGAGTTTTGGAAATATGAAATTCGATTTTTGATTACAGTGAAGCTATCTTCTACTGCCTTGTAAGTGTCGAGTGGGGGTAGAAGTCTTCTCTCAACAACTTCCAATATCATCTTGTCATTTTCAGGGATTGCCATTGAAGCTGCCAAGCTTGCTAAGGCGTCTGCTTTGACATTCTGGCATCTCGGAACATGATGAAACTCAATCAATTTAAACCTTTGTTTGAGTTCATATGCCCTATTGAAAAGGGGAATTAGGTTTGGCTTCTTTACTTCATACTCGTGATTCATTTGCTTAATCACAAGTTGTGAATCTCCATAGACCCCTAGCATGTTAATGCCAGCATCTAAAGCTAACTCAAGCCCCATAATTAATGCCGTGTATTCTGCCACATTGTTCGAGCATGGCTTGATCAATGAAAAGGAGTGAGGAACATAAAATCTTCCTGGACTGCAGAAAATAATTCCAACCCCTGATACTGGCTTTCCTCGTTCATTAGTCCTGGAAGCTCCATCAAAATGCATGGTCCAATGTAGATCTGAATCAATGGTGGATTTCCGTGTTTGTTCAGTGAAGAAGACTGACTCATCAGGGAGATTGTCTGTGAACTCAGAATCTTCTGACAGTGGATGTTCTGCTAGAAAATCTGTAAGAGCTTGTCCGTTTACTGCTTTCGCAGGAGTGTATCTGATGTCATATTGAGAAAGAAGGATGGACCATTTGGCCAGACGTTCGCTCAACGCCCCGGCTTTTGTCACTATTACCTTTAATGGATTAATATTGGAAACCAGATACACCACATTAGAGAGGATGTAATGCCGCAGCTTTTGTATTGCAAACATAAGCGCTAGACATTCTTTTTTTATTGGGTGATAATTGTGCTCAGCACCAACTAGCATCCTTGACAGGTAATAGAGTGCCACCTCCTTTCCTTCATCATTCTTTTGAGCTAACAATGCTCCCAAGGAATGATCATGAGCCCTTGTATAAAGAATGAAAGGCTTGCCCGGAATTGGAGCTGAAAGAACTGGCGGGTTTGTAAGATATTGTTTGATATCTTGAAAAGCATTTTCACAAGCTTTGTCCCATACAAAGTCTACTCCTTTCTTCATCAATTTGGAGAATGGTCTGCACTTTCCGGACAAGTTGGAAATGAACCGTCGGATGTAGGCGAGTCTTCCTTCCAATCCGTTCAATTCTCTCAAATTTCTCGGCGAAGGCATTTCCAATATGGCTTTGATTTTGACAGGATCTATTTCAATGCCCCCTTTTCGCACCACAAATCCTAGAAACTTTCCGGAAGGAACTTCGAAAAAACATTTCAGGGGATTCATTCGAAGATTGAATTTCCGTAATATCTCAAAGACAGTGCGAAGATCGGCGAGATGGTCTGATTTATGCTTGCACTTGACTGCCAAATCATCAACATAACATTCAACAGATTTATGTTGTAAGTCCTTGAATATTTTCATCATTGATCTTTGGCACGTGGCTCTAGCATTTTTGAGACTAAATGGCATGACAGTATAACAGTATATGCCGAATGGAGTTCTAAAGGAAGTGTGTTTCTCATCCTCTTTGAACATTTTGATCTGATTATACCCCGAGAAGCCATCCATGAATGACATTCTTTTGAACCCAAAAGTATTGTCAATCATTATTTCTGGTAGAGGTAATGGAAAATCATCTTTGGGGCAGGCTTTATTCAGATCTCTGAAGTCAATACAGATTCTAATTTGTCCATTCTTTTTAGTAACTGGGACTATATTAGCCAACCAGTCTAGATGTTGTTCCTCACGGATGAAATTAACGCCCTTGAGTTTCTGAACTTCTGCTTCTATCTTCTCCATGATTTCAGGCTTAGTCCTCCTTTGGTCCTGTTTTACAGGTTTAGCATCATCTGCTATATTTAATTTGTGTACGGAGATTTCTGGATCTAGGCCCGGCATTTCTGCATAAGTCCATGCAAAGCAATCTATGAACTCTCGCAAGAATCCTACAAATAGATCAAGTTCACTTCCTTTAATTTGAGAGCTTACAAAGGTAGGTCGGGGATTTTCTGGGGTTCCCAAGTTTATTTCTTGTACTTGGTCCTCAGTTGGAGGATTAGGAGGAAGTGCTTCTACATTGTTATTAGAAGTTTCTAACTCTGTGAAACCCTCTGGGGTTTCAGTTGGGGGTTTTAGCCAAGGCCTGATCCCTTTCCAAGGATTTGCTTTTTTAGGTCTTTGGCTTTTAGATCAAGGGCTAAGCATTCCTAGCGGACATGTTGGGACGGGCTTATTTCCTCGTTGAGTTCAGGTGGCCAATAGTCAGTGATTTGTGATGCAGCATCATCTTCATCACTTGCCCCCTCAGGATGCTGAAAAATGGCCCAATCAACGGGATCTTGAAGCACAGGAATTTCATGAGAGTCATCCAAGTCATATTCTTCAGTGAAGACTACCGATCTGGCTTTAACACTTCGTTTAAATTTAGGAATGTTACTGTAAGGAACATATCCTATGTAATGACGCAGCTGCTCAATTCTGCCCCCTGTCTGGAGATCTTCTTTCATCTCTGGGGTAAAGACATCCAAAGGAGCCCGTATGCCATTTGCAGTTAATCCAAGACCCATAGGTTTCTTGAGATTGTACCCCATGTTTTTCATCATGTTACAGACCACAGGATTATAAATATCAAGCCGGATTTTTCCCTCATTACTGATTTTGTCAATGATATATGGTGGAGAAGTATCTTCAGCCTGATGAAAAATAATCGGATGATTATACTGCTTAGATGAAGGTACCAAAAAGCAAGAACCTTCGAATTCATAAATGTGAGAGGGAGTAGGCCATGGCATAAGCGGAAGATTGCAGTCTACCATAGAATGCACGAAGGTGCTCATTTCTTTAGCGTCTTCAGAGTCCAACTCAGAATCTGTATCTCTGATCATTGAAATGACATGTATTAGACGCATTCTTCTAGACCTCCTGCGCAGCCAGTGGAGTGCCACTTCGAGAGATGATACAATTCGAGACATCTCATCAAAGGTTTGAAATTCCATCGCCATGGTTAAGCTGCGGAGAGCTGGCCGAAAACCTACCCAGCACAAGTGAATCCATGCGGAGTAGTGTGGAGGATTTTCACATCTTTCAGCCAAACGGAGCCATCTATCAATGTACCTGTCGGCTAATTCTCTCCTCTGCTGTGATGTCAATATCAATTGACTAAAAGTGATCGGAGAATCAGGCTTTATAGGCGATATTCCCCTAGTAGGGGAAGGTATATCATTGCTTTCTTGATTAGAGCTCGAGGATACCATGTTGGCCGAAAATGAAAACTTCTGATGTTCAGCATCTTTTACTTTTGATAGCTTTGTGGATATGATTAAAGGTGGATCTGGCTTTTTGATTTCAGATTTCACCTTAATTATCAAAGGAGCTTTGATATTCACGCATTTTGCCGCAGATTTTCCTGCACATTCCAACTTTATGGGGAGATTAGATTTTTGACCAACTTTCTTTGCTGAAATAGTGAAAGGTTCTGCGGGATTATCATTCACAGGAGCATTCTTTGTATTTGAGTTGGATTTTGTAGGCTTTTCTTGATACATTGCTGCGTCTGTGAAATAAACCTCCTTTCCTTTGAATGGCTTTTCCTCTGCAAAGACTCGATGTACCTTCCCCTCATTGTCAATGTATTTATGGCATTGATGAAGAGTAGAAGGTACTATGGCATAATCTTGAAGCCATCGTCTCCCCAAGAGGATGTTATAGCAAGCACGGATTTTTACTACATGCAGAGTGGCCTCTGAGACTAAATCTCCCAACTGGAATCAAATTCGGATTTTACCAATCAGATCCTGGACTTCCCCATCGTAACCTTGAATAGAAGTCTTTGTAGCAGACAGCTTGCTCACTGGAATACCGAGCTCTTGAAGGGCCGCAATTGTGATGAGATTTAGAGCTGACCCTGGGTCAACTTGAACTCTTGGGACAGGCATATCTTTGATGTAGGCCGTGAAATAAAGTGGCCTCGTATGCTTCATATTTCCCAAGAGGAGATCCTCTTTGGTGAAAGAGATAGTAGCTTTAGAAGCATTGTGAGTTAAGAGACACTCCTTGCATTGCTTTTGAGGCCTCTTGGATTTCGCCTTCAAATAGTTCTTTTCTATTTGATGCACTTGTGCTATATGAGTATTATTCTCAATATTTAAGGCCTGTAGTGCTCATATGAAGTTGTCACGAGTCTCCTTCGACATCTGCAAGAGATCAAAAATGCGGAGTCATGCAGGTATGTGCTTAAGGTGTTCAACAACATCATACGTGAATGGCTCTGGTGACCTTGCATTATCATTTACTTCTGGAGAAGTTACATTTACATTGGTATTGCCTCCTGAAGGGTTTACATAAGAAGAGGAAGGAACAGAGGATTTATCATAGTTGTGTTAGATTTTGTGGACTCAATCCATCAGTTGATGTAATAAATTGATTAATTTCTTTATTTATCAATAAAATCATGCTTTGCTTTCATGAGATGAATGTTATTTTACTACTTCATGCACATGACCAATACGTATGACATAATGGTTCATGAGTTGAACCGGATCCCATTAGTATATTAGATGTGATATATGTGCATGGATGAGATCCACGCGCAGGAGATATATGTCACAAATCTTATACTTAAAATAGCTTCACAACCAGTAATGAGATTGGGCATCTCATTTGATAAGGTTGCAGCACTTTGATCACTATGAGATAGTGTGATTTGTCTCGATCATCAGAATGTAAGATTCTGGATCACAGTGCTGGTACATTGGATGTATTGAAGGACCATGAGATGCACCTTATGGAATTCCATCTCAATAATAAGGTATGCTCTCATAATTCCCTAGCAATAGGCTCTCAATCCTGAGACATTGACGAACTCAAGTTTCTATCTATTCATTTGCTTTGAGTCACCAATGAGTGAGGCCGACTATAGGTTAACACCTCGGTGTCTTGGGTATGTGGTAGTAGAACTATGGGAACGTTGAATGATCAAGATGGAATCTATCTCTATTATCCCCTTGTGCCAATTAATGGATTTGTCATTAATAAGTGCGCACCCATCTCAATTAAGAGTTAATTGGATGGTACTGATGACTACTGTGATTAATTGGGGCTCAAGGATAATAAGATGTGGAACTTAGATTGGAAGAGACGGATTTATTCCAATTGATCCACGGATATTGATAGAGGGGCCTACTTGTGGTAATTGGGAAGTTTAGGGTCTTCATTATAATTTATTCCTAAGACTGGAGTGCAATTGCATTTATATAGTGGTGTTATTTGCAATTAACTGTGGGCCCGGATTGCACATGAGATGTGGGGTCGCGGTGTTCCAGTTGGAGCCAGCTTTCTAAGGAATCCCTAGTGGTCCCCACGCTAGCCCAAATTATTGGAAAATACTAATCCGACTCGAACTCTAGAAAGAAAGGATAAGAAAGGAGAAACTTGCTAATTGCTTTGGAAGTGAGACTTCTATTTCAATTAGACAAGGGAGAGATTTGGACGTATATAAAATATCCTTGGACGTCCAAAAGACTCCCCCTTACGCCCAAAACCCTTTCGTGCAAGAGTTGCGTGAGTTACTCTCCTCTCCTTTCTTCTAGTTCCTTGGAGTCTCGGGTTGGGGTTTTCTCCTGAAGATTCCACCGTTCTTCTTGAGAAAAGAAATCCAATTCGGGGGTCATAGCGTGGAAGGCTAAGAGGTCTTGAAGAAGTCCATTAGAGCACTGTGGGTCTCCAAAGGTATGATCTACTTCTTGCATGTCGTAGATTATTTTGGATGTTTAGTGCTGGTATAATTTTTACTGTACATGGTCACGAGATTGAGGGTAACGCATCCTGGATTGGGTTTTGGTCTTATGGATAGTTGATCCCTGTGTCAAGTGGGTCAAAAGTTTTGAAAATCTATCAATGAGATCCACCTACTTCCAACAAGTTGACCCTGTAGTTATGACCAGAGCGAGTGCCATCATTAAGCATGTTGCTTCGGTCAATTTCCGGTCGTGTGTCTCTTCTTATGGCATTAACTTCTTCTGGTTCGATGAAAAGCTGATTGATCTCTTCCAGGCCTACTTCTTGATTTACATCATTAGGAATAGCCTGCGATGTTTGAGATTCTATGGCAGCATTTAAAACCACCAGGGTAGGAGCCGTTGACAGTTCCTCTTCAAAGTCAGAGATATTCTCGACAATATTACCAATACTGGGGTTATTATGTCTCCTTGGTAACCCAAGTTCCCTGACTGAGTTAAAGTCAACAAACTGATTACTTAATTCAGAATTTTCATTTGAAAAGATCGACTCTGAATTAGGTGTGGAAGAAGCGTCTGGCGTGGAAGGAGGAAAAACCGTCTGCTGATCCTGAACTTCATCGTGCCCGACTAATGGTAGTGGATCCGGATGAACTCCTGGAGGTAGTGGAAAAAGAGGAGGATCATTCGACCAGCCACTTGAACTTGGCCTGTGTATGTCATACAAGGTCACCGATAGTGTATTTAGACCATGCTTGATATTAAGCGTTCCCGTCTCGGGGTCAAAGGCTTGTTCGAAATCCTCATCCTCATCAAAAGGGTATTCATCAGCAAAATAATCATCGATCCATTGATCGTCTTCAAGATCAGAGTAATCCGACCATTGATTTTCATCATCGGAGTTAGGGGGTGTACCATCTCATGATATCCGATTGCAACTGGATATTGCTGGTTCTTCCTCATCTTTTGGAATTGGAATGATGTAGTCGGCTATAGTAAAATAACCTCTGGCTGATCTGGGAGGATTTTCGAAGACTGGGGCCTCGACCGCCTTGTCTTTCTTCTGCTTAAACTGTTGTTCTTGTTTCTTTTGAGCAGTTTTCTGGAGACCTTTAATTTGCCTTTTGATCTTTCTTCTTTCCACGGGTGTGGGTTTAGTTTTCACTTTTTCCCATCCTTCATCATTTATTAAGTCCGGGTGAACCCACAGTTCCGGCCCTGAAAAATCTTTGATAAGTATCAACCCCTATTCATTATGTAGTGCATTGATGACCTGGAATTCGACCATTGTTGGCCTTGATGGAGCGGGTATTGCCACAGGTGCAAATTGCCCAAAGGAAATCATATTGACTGGGGCCGTATCATATTTTCGATTAAAGGTTATTACTCCATTTTTCCACATCTCATTGACTTTTTCTTTTAAGATAAAGCAATCTTTCAAAGGATGAGATACCATCCGATGGTATGCACAATAGTTTGGATCATTAACACGACCCACTTGCTCTGGCTTTTTCATGGGTGGAAGCTCGAGCTTGTTGTTCTCCATTAATGCTTGGAAGATGACTTCAATGTCCCCGTCAAAAGGGTACTTAGTTTGCTTCCTCTTTTCATATTCTTCCTTTTTGTTTTGCTCCGTCTCACCATTCTGTGGTTTTTGAGGAACTGGTTTGGAGGTTTGTACATTGAATACCTCCTGCTTCTTTTGGGGTTTCGTCACAGTTGGTTTTGGAGCAGAAGATGATGATGATTCCATTTTTCGGGAACTTGCTTTCTTCTGGCTAATTTCTTTCAGGGTTAACTCCGCATCAGTAGCTACTTCAACCAATCTGGCCAAAGACTTAGTTTTATGACTAAGTATGATAGCCTTAATTTCTGGCCGTAAATTGGTTTTGCACATTTCAATTGTCGCTTTTGGAGATGGTTGTTCTACGCATCTGTAAGACAATGCTCTCCATCTATTGATAAAGGCTTGTGCAGTTTCATTATCCCCTTGCTTTGTACTACTGAACATAGCGAAGGTGACCGTTTGATCTTCTTCCTGAAAGTGAAGTAGAAACTTTTCTTCTGTAACTGGCCATGTAGTGAAGGAGAGTTCTGGCAATTGTTTGTACCAATCGAAAGCAACTCCCTTCAATGTACCAACAAACAGCCTTATTTTTAGTGCATCCAATTCGGGTAAACTGCCAAGGAGCGACTTAAAATGCACTATATGCTGATAGGCTGACCCTTTTCCAAGGTAAGGCTGGAAAGTCGGAAGTTTGTAATCTGGCGGAAATGGAACCAAATCAAACTCCGGAGGGTATTTAGATGTAATACCCTTTTTCTTCATCCTGGTTTCCACTTTTGATTTGTTTAAAATTTCCTCCACTTCTTTAAAAGTTACAGGTTTTTCAGGATCTGCGTGGAAACCAAGGATTGAGGAGTGATCACCTCGAGTTGAACCTGAGGCGATTACTTTATCTGTTAGTGCCTTGATTTGTGCTGTAAGTAGGTCAATTTTGGTGGCATTCCTCCTGATCATTGCCTGTTCTCTTCTATCAGCAAATAAGGGGTTAACAGGAACTTCAGCTGGACTACCCAGTTTGTCTGCTAAGATTTTCAATTGAGCCATCAGGTGGTCAATTTTAGCTCCTTGTTGCTTGACAACATCACTGACGCCATTCTCTTGATTTTCGTCAGCATTTTCTTCGCTAACATCTTTGCCTCCACCGGCATCCTCTTCATTACCGGTCCCACTCCCTTCAGCCATAAATACGGTGTATTGACGGGGGTAAGAGGATGTAGGAAGAGTGGATTGACTATCTTCGGTGTCCAGGAGAGTTATTGAGTCCTTATTAGAACCATGATCGTCAGAGGTCCTATCTGAATGAGAGTTCGAATCAGAATCTTGGGACTGAGTTCGAGCAATACTCCGAGTAACTCTCCTGGTTGAGCCAGGTCCGACCATACATGAGGAGGTTAGATTTGGCTCATCTTCTTTAATCACCCATTTTTGAGTGATTCTATGTTGTGACTGCTTCTGAGCATGTCTCTTGGAGCGAGCCAAAGCCCTCTTCTTTATTTGCTGGGCCAATCTGGCTGCTAGAGTTTGATCTCTGAATCTAGCAACCAATGGCCTAGAAGTGCTAGCAACTTGCTCCCAATCTATAGGGTCGGACGTGGGAAGTGAAAGGATGTTAACAGCATTTCTTTCAATTTTCTTCTTCGGCTCCTTCTTTTGTTGAAGCAAATTTTTAAATTGAACGAAATCGGTCGAATTTTTGATGACCAATCGTTCAGCATATTTCTTGTTTTAGTGCCATATGACGGGCGCTGGGTTGAAAGTGATGGTGATGGTGCCACAATAACAGAAGGTAAGCGCCTCCTGCCGAACCTCCGTCCCTCCTTCTGGGTCAAAGGGTAAAAGACATTCTTTTCAAGTGGGGCCAAGGGTTTCTCCTCAGCTTTTCTAGACTTCTGCATATGTGGCTGTGGTGACCACATACGGTAATTTGGACTAATAACATCCTTCTGACCCTTTTCATGGGCTAGGGCTTGCTTGCGAGTGGTTTGCTTTTTGAGATGTACCCTTTGTTTAGGATGCATAAATGAGGACTTAGTAGTCTGCAAAGCCTCCTGCTGTGAACCAACGGGTATCTCTGTTTTGTTGTTCGTAAACCGAACCTGCCTTGCCCCCAGTCGAGGCTTGGTGATATGAAAATTACTGCCTTCCGACCTCACTTTGTGTTTTAAGTCATAGTAACCTTTGTGAAAGACTCCAAAGGGGTTTTGGGCATATTTGGAGACCCAAGTTTGAGGAGTCTTTGCCTTCTTGATGGGCTTCAGGGTTTCTGATGACCCATTGTAGGTTGAGGTCATGTAGCTTGAAGGAGTAGAAAGCCTTTGAAAGATCGAGACCCTTGATGTAGGAGCATTGGTGTTCATTCGGCCCCTTTTGGGTGCCCTTGTGGTCTGAGCCATGGAGATTTTGAACAATCTCTCTTTAGCTTTGTCGAAAGTGATGATCAAAGAACCCATGCTGTTTCCTGCAAAAAGTTAGCCGATGGGACTATATTAGTAGTATAACCAACATGGCTGCCTCTTGTGCTAGCCGGAATGGTTTATAGATGCCATCTAGACCAACATGGTTTTGAACCGGAATGGTTAGATATAAGCATAAATCCCATCTCATTATGCTATGCTGACTATCCCTGCTGTCAGAATTTCTGCAGCATTTTGGGTTTATCGAGTCAGGCTTCAAAGCATGCTATGCTGACTAGACCTGGCTATCAAAATTTCAGCAGCATTTCAGGACTATTTGTGTCAGACTTATAAGCAAGAGAGGGTTGGATCAATAAAAGGGATAGGGCCCACAGGATCAAGCCTGCACCACTATCACAATGACCACACAAGATCCATCAGTAGTTGACGTCGGACAATGCATAATTACAATGTCATTGGTCTTATCACTGATTTAATAAACATTTTATATAGGTCAGAAGTCCTTTGAACTGAATCATCACTCTTCTAAAGTGAAAAGGGTGATGATTTGGTCCATGCACATCAAGGTGCGAATTTATTCAATCAAGTTATGCACATCAAAGTGCAAATTCTTCCAATTAAATGGCAAGTGTACGCACATCAAGGTGCCCAATGCCTTCATTTGTATGAACAATATGCACTTCAAGGTGCAAAAGTCCTTTAATGATATTTTCAAACCCATTGCAGACATCAAAGGTCTTGTATGGGTGTAATTGGAGGTTAAATAAGCCTTTGTCATTATAAAAATAGGTAAGTGACCGTGTACCCCAGTCAAAGGCTTTTAGCAGCAGTTTTCAGTGAAACAGCAGCAGTTTTCAGCACAACAGCGGCAGTTTCTAGTGCAATAGCAGCAGTTACAGTGCAATAGCAGCAGTTTTAGTGAAACAGCAGCAGTCTCAGTGCAACAGCAACAGTTTCAGTGAACCAGCAGCACTCTTCAGCACAACAGCAGCACTTTCAGTGCAACAGCAGCAGTTACAGTGCAACAGCGGCACTTTCTGTGCAACAGCGGCACTTTCTGTGCAACAGCAGCAGTTTCAGTGAAACAGCAGCACTCTTCAACACAACAGCAGCACTTTCAGTGCAATAGCAGCAGTTACAGTGCAACAGCGGCACTTTCAGTGCAACAGCGGCAGTTTTCAGGGCAACAGTGGCAGTTTTCAGGGCAGCAGCAGCACTTTTCAGCAATTTTCAGCGCTTTCATGCATTTTTCACCAAATTCGATCACAAATTAGGACATATAATTTCCCACAGACGGCGCCAATCTTCTGATCGCGCTTAAAAATGTAGGCGTGGAAATGAATTACGGAATCAAGGTCCGACATTCACGCACTTTAAGCGTTAAGAAGAATGGGAAATAATTAAAGTTCATCATTAATTTCCCTTTTGTTTACATGGGTTCAAGTGCCCTGACCGCGGGGATGCAGGTTGTTTACATACATTTTGAAAGTTTATAACCCCTCCCTCAAGTCTTAGATGTGATCTCAATTTGGAAAATACAAGAAAATATACATAAGGTGGAAGAAAACGTGAAAAAAAGGAAAAAATGGGGGGTGACTGTGACCCGCGGTCACTGCCCCGTTCCAGTGACCGTGACTCAACCACGGTCACTGGGGCCTTCCAGTGACCGTGACTCACTCACGGTCACTGGGGCCTTTCAGTGACCGTGACTCACCCACGGTCACTGGGGCCTTCCAGTGACCGTGACTCACCCACGGTCACTGGAACCTGCCAGTGACTGTGGGTCACGGTCACTGGCAGACAATGGCCGTGAAGCCACTGTTTGCCTCTGTTTTTTGTGCTGTTCACGCTGGTTCTTTCTTGGAACTTCTTTCAAGTGTTGGAACTCCATTTTCATGACTTTAGAGCGGTGGACAACCATCAAGAAGATCACATTTAACCATGGAATCAATTGAAACCGCTGTAACTCATCATTCGTGCTTACGGACTGCGTTTTTGTTTCAAGTCCGAAATGGGCAAATTTGAAGCCGGAGTTGTGTCATTTTGAACCTATCATTTTCAAGGAACAAAATGAGGCCTAGAGAGACTTCTTTCACAACTCTTGTAATGGCTAAGAAGCCCTACGAATAAGAGAAACAGAGGTGACAATGTCATCCTCTCAAAAATTGGCGTCGTACGAACATAGTATGGACTTTGGCCATTCCACTTCCTTCTCTCCTTCTGAATTTTCTTGCTCACCTTCAAAACTAAGAAAAGAAGGTGGGAATGGTCGTGGAAGTGCTGCTGGAGTTTGCTTCTTGTTGCCTTAGGTGGTGACTTTCTTCAATTTCTTCACTTTTCTTCCTTATGTGTGTTCCCCCTTTGTTTCTTCAAAATTTTCTCTTTTTATAGACTCCCAATCAGTTTTGTGCAGTTTTGGGGAGTTAATAGCAGTTGTGGGGAGTTGGATTTCGAAGAGGAGTGGAGGGAAACCACCCAAAATCGTGGGAAACATCCTTTGAAGGTCCGTGACCGCAGGCTGGGTCACGGACGAGGCCCAATTTCGGGTTTTCGCGTATGTGGTCCATTTTCATCTGTTTTGGGCTTAAACGAAGTCCGATTGCCACCAAACTTGGAGGGTGCTTCCTAACACTATTTTATACATGTCATAAAAATTTCAGCCCGTTTTGACTTCAGGAAGTTGGTCAACTTTTTCATTAATTGGGCCCCAGTCACGGACAAGGCCCACTTTTGGAACATTGCATATGCAGTCTATTTTCCATTGTTTGAGGCCCGAATGATGTCCAATCATCACGAAACTTCGAAAGATGTTTCTTGACACCATTTTAAGTGTTTCATAGAAGTTTCAGCTCTGTTTGACCACCTAAACATGGTCAACTCCTTTTGTTTGTGGGCCCTAGTCACTCCCAAGGCCCATTCTTGGATTTTTGCATATGTGGCTTGTTTCCACCTGTTCGGGGCCCAAACGGTGTCCAATCGCCACGAACCTTGAAAGGATGCTTCTTGACACTATTTTGAGTGTGTCACAGAAGTTTCAGCTCTGTTTGACCACCTAAACATGGTCAACTCCTTTTGTTTGTGGGCCCCGGTCACTCCCAAGGCCCATTCTTGGATTTTTGCATATGTGGCTTGTTTCCACCTGTTCGGGGCCCAAACGGTGTCCAATCGCCACGAAACTTGGAGGGATACTTCTTGACACTATTTTGAGTATGTCACAGAAGTTTCAGCTCTGTTTAACCACCTGAAGTTGGTCAATTCCCTTTGTTTGTGGGCCCCAGTCACTCCCAAGGCCCATTATTGGATTTTTGCATATGTGGCTTGTTTCCGCCTTTTTAGGGCCCAAATGGTGTCCAATCACCACGAAATTTGAAGGGATGCTTCTTGACACTATTTTGAGTGTGCCACAGAAGTCTCAGCTCTGTTTGACCACTTGAACTTGGTCAACTCCTTTTGTTTGTGGGCCCCGGTCACTCCCAAGGCCCATTCTTGGATTTTTGCATATGTGGTTTGTTTCAGCCTGTTCGGTGTCCAAACGGTGCCCAATCGCCATGAAACTTGGAGGAATGCTTCTTGACACTATTTTGAGTGTGTCACAGAAGTTTCAACTCTGTTTGACCAACTGAACTTGGTCAACTCCTTTTGTTTGTGTGCCCCGGTCACTCCCAAGGCCCATTCTTGGATTTTTGCATATGTGGCTTGTTTCCCTCTGTTCGGGAACCAAACGACGTCCAATCGCCACGAAACTTGAAGGGATGCTTCTTGACACTATTTTAAGTGTGTCACAGAAGTGTCAGCTCTGTTTGACCACCTGAACTTGGTCAACTCCTTTTGTTTGTGGGCCCCGATCACTCTCAAGGCCCATTCTTGAACTTTTGCATATGTGGCTTGTTTCCGCCTGTTCGGGGTCCAAACGATGACCAATTGCCACGAAACTTGGAGGAACACTTCTTAATACTCTTTTGAGTGTGTCACAGAAGTTTCAGCTTTGTTTGACCATCTGAACTTGGTCAACTCTCCAGTTGACTTTTTTATGACAGTGGGCCCTTGTTTCAGCTGTTTGAAGCCCAAATGACCCCGGTTTGATTTAAAACTTGGAGGGACTGACGTCAAGAACATCTTGGAGTATTCATCCAAATTTCATGCAGTTTGGATTTGAGAAAGTAGGATTTCGAACAGTAACCTATTCATTGCATGCGTTAGGTCACTATTCACTCCAGATTGAGATAGTTAGCCTGTTTTCTATCCGAACAACCTCCCCTTGACTTGAAACTTTGGGAGAATAACTTGGGGTATTCTTTGAGCATTTGTTCCAAATTTTATCTACTTTGGCCTTCTGGAAGTAAGATCTTAGCTGATGACCCCCAAATTCGGGATTACTGTTCTCTAAGCTGACATGTAATGAAATTTAGACCAAACGGAGTCTTTTTGTCTTGAAAATTTGCAAAGTATCTTCTGAGCATGACTGAAGTTTCGTGCCCAAATTTCATCAATTTTGGACATCGGGAAGCAGGACTTTGGTTAGTGACCCCCTGGCTTGGGGGGAACTGACGTCGGGCTGACATGCTTGTGGCTTTTGAGTTCGATGATGTCTGTTCAACCCAAAATTTGAACTTCCTCTAAGAGTTCCAGCTACCTTGATCTTCATGGAATGCCGGTTCTCACAGTGATTCCCCAGGATCTGCAAATAACCTCTGTAGCCTAAATTAAGCTGAGATGAGGTGTCTTCGCTGCAGTATTTGCAATTTTTATAGGTCAACAATCGAGATGAGCTGCAATGGATAAGAGTATCCGGATGGATTTGAGCATGGCTACTGTCGAGAAGGTTCCCTCATAATCGATCCCCTTTTTCTGAGTATATCCTTTCGCAACAAGCCTAGCCTTATAGGTCTCCACTCTTCTATCTGGTCCTCTTTTTCTCTTGTAGACCCACTTGCACCCAATAGGTTTAATATTGGTAGGCAAGTCCATGTAACACTCCGACCCAGCTTGACCCCGTTTAGCGGCTAGTTAATCTTGTTTTCGTTTCTAATCGTGTTTTGTTTGTGTTTTATTTTCGTTTCGGGTCATGGATAGGTAGTTGGGTTGAGTTTGACCTGGATTAAGTAGACCAAGCCCTTTTTCGTAATTTTAGCTTTTCTTAGACATGGTCATTTTTGCATCATCTTGATGTCAACACGTGTCTTTCGTTGAGCTCGTTAACTTTCGTAACTACGTCATTTGCAACCGATGTCGTGTGATTCCATTGGACCCGGATTTGACTCAAACTGAAAATACACTTCTAACTTGGACTCTCTTGTAATTTGAACAACCCATTAGCTTATATACACTCCATCCATCGACACAAGCACGTTCTCTCTCATTTCCTTTCTTCACTGTGCACGTGGAATTCTTCTTTCTCTCTTGAATTCTCTCCTCCATCGATCTCCATCGATCAAGCTCTAGTGAAAGAAGTTTGGGTCTTGCATGTGAGGTGAGTGGAATTCTTTCCATTCCTCTCATCTCCTTTCTCTATCTCTTCTCCTTCTTGTTTCTCATTGCATGGTGTGTCTGTGATTCCAATTCTCATGCATGCATGTTGTTTGATTTGTGTTAGGTTGTGTTTGGGCTTTAGGACAACAAATTGTGCAATTGAATTCCAATTAAGGCAAGTATAACCATAACTTGTGAGAACCCATGTTGGTATGCATTTGATTTGGTTAGTTTACATGAATTGATATGGAAAAATGTGTTTACAACCCATTTGATTACTCATTGATTCAGTACTTGTCTATCTTCATTGGAGAATTGCAATTTTGATGGTGTTACAGAAATTCTGTAAATGCTTCAGAACATTGATCTCGTGCACGTACGGCTACGCCGTATGGCACTTACGGCTCAAAGTCCAGAGAGGATAAAAACCCAGTTTTCCTCTACGGCTAGGGCACGGCTAAGCCGTGTATTGCCCTACGGCTAAGCCGAAGCTCAACCGTGGCCAAGCCGTAGATCAATACAGGGTGCATTTTCTGAATTTAACTGAGAGCCATCACTTGACAGACCTTCTACGGCCCAGCCACGGCTAAGCCGTAGACCACACACGGCTAAGCCGTAGCACACACACGGCTGAGCCGTATCCACGCTAGACTAATGAAAAACAAGGATAGGTGTAAGGGAAAGACCGGTATGGCCTTCATGATAGAATGTAGAGCACCTAGACCTGCCCAACGGAATGTGATACAACGCGTGAATGATCTCGAGGGCTGCGAATCATTCATGTTCGTTATCCGGATGTTAAGCACCTCCCCATGGGTGTTGGTTTAAGGGACTTCGTGCACTGCCCGATTCAATGCAACACTAGACAACGGTGCATCGAATAACTTAAAACTACATCATCATGCACGGTTAGAAACACCGGATAATTAGATTAGAATTAGTTTGTAAATAAAGATGATCCAATTTCGCATGATTTGTTGCATAACATATTGCATTCGATTATTGACCTCTCTTCACTGATATGATTACGTGTGTTTCGTTACTTTCACATTTTGGTTCTTTACCTTGAGTATGCATGTATAATATGTTTTCCGATATGCACGTATGATATGTTGTCATGATCTACTCAGGGTTTTCATGATTGACTCTGTATGGTCAGGCACTACTTAGCCTCAGCCTTAGGATCCCGACGGGGTGAATTTGGTATAGTTATATGGCCTTGCTGCAGTAAGGATACGTCTTGGGAAACCGGACCCCAGGAAACCGAGACCCATTGTACCCTGGCCCGGACAATGGTGTTCTTTGCACGTTATAAGATCCCTCTTTTGGGAGCATATGGTAATGTAGTAGCCACTAGTTATGTACACAGCATGTATCCATTGATTCGCATAGCATATTCATTTCTTGCACGACAGCCTAGAATACAAAAATGCCTTATTTAATTTACATGATGTTCTTTACTCTATTAGACACAACGTGTGTTAACTTGCTATGGTTTATACTTTGCTGAATCGTCGTATTCACGGTTGTTTTTGGTGTTGCAGGCCCAGATACCCCTGCCGAACCCCCGCAGGTCGGCCAGACTCCAGATGAGACCCCCGAGGCCCCATCAGGCCTAGAGGAGTGGATGTGATCACTCCGCGGGAGAGCGTTCTTGGCATGCATCATTGGAGTCTTGTTTTGAGGATTTGCTCATTTGTGTATATGTGATGACTGTATATGTTATTTTGTTCTTTTTGTAAGACCTTCACATGTAATTATGCTAGTCTTTTCTTCGTATTCTCTTCTTGCACTGTTAGTTGATGTTTCTGATATTTACAGCTTCCGCGTACATGTTTGGCACATGTGAATGTTCCCTTGTGTGTGTGCATTTAGACTCGGTCTACGTGTACAAGCACGGGAGTACGTGTGTCATCAGGTTTGGCTTTTGCTAACCCCCGAACCCTGGGCTCGGGTTGTGACATACGTATTGTATGGTATCAGAGCATTCCTTGCTCATTCCTAGATAATAAGCATGTAGGCATGTAGGATCGTGGTGAGGATACGATTTTCTTTGTGATCTTTCTAGATTTTGGGGCTTATTGGGCGCAATTGTTTTGTATTTGTGTCTGATTCTTTCCATTTTACAGGATGGCGTCAGGTTCGGGTTCTCTGCAGAATGCCGGAAATAATGAAAGCGGATCCGCACCGTCACCACCGACACAGAACACAGATGAACGCATCCTCATGTTATTTCAGTCTCTACAAGCACAATCGCAATCAATGCAGAACTTGCAAGCACAAGTTACCACCATGTTAGACCGACAAAGCCAAGCCCCAGTTCAGTCACACATAGACCAGCAGGTGGTCTTACAGCCTCGAGAGAGTGACCCGAATGCCCTCTACGGTAAATTTCGCAAGCGAGGAGCCATTGGGTTTTTCGGGACAGAAGAGCCATTGAAGGCAGAACAGTGGTTGGAGTAGACGGAGGATGTCTTTGAGACCGTCGTGTGCACGAACCGGCAGAAAGTCGGACTAGCAACTTCTATGTTGAGAGACGTCGCAAAAACTTGGTGGAAAAGCGTGAAAGACTCATACAGAGACATTCCTAGTGCGACGGTTTGGGAGATGTTCAAGCAGCAGTTCAGGAGGAAGTTCATCCCGGCTCATGTGTTCCGAGCCAAGGAGGTTGAGTTTTTAGCCCTCCGCCAACAGCAGATGACTGTAGCAGAATATGTGAACAAGTTTACTCAGTTGTCGCACTTTGCTCCGGACATGATCAGTACCAAAGAGAGGAAGGTGAATCGGTTTGTTGAAGGTCTGCATCCCCGGTACATGCACCACGTGACTGCGTTTCAGCGTCCGGCTACGTTTGATGATGCAGTGGACAGGGCCTATTCTGCAGAGGCCATTCACCAAGCTGTGAGAGCCGTTGAGCCTAAGCGACAGCCGCCTTTCAGTGCACGAGGACAAGTACAGAAGAAGACAAAAGGTCAGCAGAGTTCTTCCAGTTCCGCCGGAGTGACTTGTGGGTATTGTGGCAAGAGCCACGCGACTGACGTGTGTTGGAGGAAGGCAGGTGCTTGTTTTATCTGCGGTTCGAGGGAGCATATGATCACCAATTGTCCTCGATATAGAGCCTCCCAGCCCCCAACCTCTGGTCCTACCTCCGGTGCAGTTCCTAGCAGACCCAGTGCACCTACAACTCCGAGCAAGTCACAGTCAGCTCGTCTAGGCTCGAGACAGCCTCGCCAGACAGCCCGTGCTTACGCTGCTACCCATGAGAGTGCCAAGGATCCACAGGTGGATGAAGGTACTGTTTTGATTTCGCACGTCGAGGCATTAGCATTGTTCGATTCGGGGTCTACATGGTCTTATGTAGCACCTCATTTCGCCGAGCGGTTACATCAGCCGTCTAAGCCGTTACCATATGTGCTGGTTGTATCCACCCCAGTTGGCAAGCGAGTGGAGTGTAGTGTATACTAACCCCATTGCGACGTGCAGATTGCAGGTCATCAGTTACCTGTTGATTTGATCCTGTTGTCGATGCTGGACTTCGACGTGATCCTTGGTATGGATTGGCTCGCTCGATATCGTGCCTATGTTAACTGTTACAACAGGACGATCTTCTTCGATTTAGGTAAGGGCTTCCGTTTCGAGGGTAGTCAGCAGAGATGCCCCAGACGTGTGATCTCGGCGTGTAAGGCAGATCGCTTGATCCACCGAGGGTGTGAAGGCTTCATTGCCTTTATCTCAGCGAAGAAAGAGACGAAGCAGCTAGGTGAGATCCAGGTGGTCTGTAAGTTTCCTGATATCTTCCCAAACAATGTGCCAGACTTACCCCCGGTTCGAGATGTGGAGTTCGCCATTGAGCTTGTTCCCGGCACGGCACCGATCAGCAAGGCTCCATATCGCATGGCCCCAACTGAATTGTCAGAGTTGAAGAAGCAATTGCAGGAGCTTTTAGACAAGGGTTTCATTTGCCCGAGCGTCTCACCTTGGGGAGCACCAGTCTTGTTTGTCAAGAAGAAGAATGGTACTTTTCGGATGTGCATAGACTACCGACAGCTGAACAAAATGACTATCAACAACAAGTACCCCCTACCCAGGATTGATGAGTTGTTTGATCAACTTCAGGGTGCAGCATATTTTTCTAAGATTGATTTGAGGTCCGGATATCACCAGTTGAGAGTTAAAGAAGATGATATTCCCAAGACTGCCTTCAGGACTCGTTATGGACATTATGAATTCCTCGTGATGCCTTTTAGACTAACCAACGCCCCTGCAGCGTTTATGGCATTGATGAATCAGATCTTTGCTCCTTTCTTGGACCAATTCGTAGTCATTTTTATTGATGATATACTGATATACTCTAAGTCAGCAGAGGAGCATAGGGAGCACTTGAGAAAAGCCTTATCATTGTTGAGAGAACACCGATTGTTTGCTAAGTTGTCGAAATGTGATTTTTGGCTTGAGCAGGTGGCATTTTTAGGTCATATCATTTCACGAGAGGGATTGGCAGTTGATCCATCTAAAGTGGAGGCAGTGGTGAATTGGCCTAGCCCCAAGACAGTGATAGAGGTTCGCAGTTTTCTTGGTCTAGCAGGTTACTATCGTCGATTTGTCCAGGACTTTGCTAAGATCTCTTCTCCTTTGACGAAGTTGACCAGGAAGAATGTACCATTTGATTGGACTGAGGAGTGTGAAGCCCGTTTCCGGACTTTGAAAGAGAAGTTGACTACGGTTCCAGTGTTAGCCTTGCCAGATGGTAGTGAAGGGTTCGTGGTATATTCAGATGCCTCTCGAGTTGGTCTAGGCTGTGTGTTGATGCAGCACGGGAAGGTTATTGCTTATGGATCGAGACAGTTGCGAGAACATGAGAAGAATTACGCCACCCATGATTTGGAATTGGCAGCCATCGTGTTTGCATTGAAGCTGTGGAGACATTATCTGTATGGTGTGCAGTTTGAGGTTCGTTCTGACCACCACAGTTTGCAGTACTTATTCACGCAGCAAGAGCTGAACATGAGACAGCGGAGATGGCTTGAGCTTATTAAGGATTATGACTTCCCGATCAAATATCAGCCAGGCAAGGGAAATGTGGTGGCAGATGCGCTCAGCAGGAAAGCAGAGTCAGTGCAGCTATTGAGCAGTTTCCTCTTAGAGTTCCATGGTCTCCCTGTTGAAGTAAGACTAGTGGATGAGTGCGTGACTTTGGCTAGTACGCTAGTGTTTCAGCCTGAGATGATTCAGCAGATGAAAGACAGGCAGTTTGAAGATCTAGCCTTGAAGCGCATTCGAGACCACATTGGAGACAGACCCGATTTCAGACTCGAGGATAGTGTACTCTATTTTCGGAGTAGGTTGTGCGTGCCAGCAGTTGATGATTTCAAAGAGAAACTGATGAACGAAGCGCATTACGCTCGATATGCGATGCACCCAGGCAGCACAAAGATGTTTCGGAATCTCAAAGATCGCTTCTGGTGGAACAACATGAAGAGAGAAGTAGCAGGATTTGTTGCTCGCTGTTTGACATGCCAGAAGGTGAAGGCAGATCATCAGAGACCGCCAGGCTCGTTGCATCCTTTGCATATACCGCAGTGGAAGTGGGAACACATCACCATGGACTTCGTTTCCGAATTACCGCCGACGAGCAGGAAGAACAACGCCATTTGGGTGATTGTAGATCGATTGACAAAGTCAGCCCATTTTATTCCTTTCCGGAAGGGTATGACATTTTCAGAGATGGCAAGGAAGTTCGTGGATGAGATCGTCAGGCTCCATGGTACCCCCGTGTCGATTGTATCCGATCGCGACAGCCGTTTTGTTTCATCTTTCTAGAGAGCTTTCCAAGAGGCTATGGGTACGAAGTTGAGCTTCAGTACGGCATACCACCCACAGACGGATGGGCAATCAGAGCGGACGATTCAGACTTTGGAGGATATGTTGCGAGCCAGCGTGTTGAGCTATGAGAAAGAATGGGATCTTCACCTATCGTTGTGCGAGTTCGCCTACAACAACAACTTCCACGAGAGCATTGGGATGGCGCCATATGAAGCATTGTACAGGAAGAAGTGTAGAAGTCCGGTTTGTTGGGAAGAAGTTGGAACTCGAAGTTTTCATGGACCAACGATCATTGCCGAGACTACGGAAAAGGTACAGGAAGCAATTGAGAACTTGAAAGTTGCTCGGTCGAGGCAGAAGAGTTATGCAGACACCCGCAGACGACCCTTAGAGTTTCAAGTTGGTGAGTGGGTTTTTCTGAAGGTCTCACCGATGAAGGGTACAATCCGTTTCGGCCAGAAAGGCAAGTTAGCTCCACGCTATGTCGGACCGTTCGAGATCAAGAGTCGGATTGGTGATTTGGCCTATCGATTAGAGCTTTCCGAGATGTTTTCAGGAGTGCACAACGTTTTCCACATTTCGATGTTTCGGAAATATGTTCATGATCCCTCCCATGTCATTTGTTACGACGAGGTTCAGATTCAGCCGAATGTTGCATACGTTGAGCGACCGCTCCGTATCGTGGGAACCCGAGAGCAGATACTCCGCACCAGGACAATTCGATGGGTCAAAGTACTTTGGGAGCCTCACAGTCCCGATGAGGCTACTTGGGAGTTAGAAGAGCAGATGGCACGACAATACCCCGATCTGTTTTCCCAGGTATGAGTGAGTGAGTGTTCATTCCGAGGACGGAATGATTCTCAAGTAGGGGAGGATGTAACACTCCGACCCAGCTTGACCCCGTTTAGCGGCTAGTTAATCTTGTTTTCGTTTCTAATCGTGTTTTGTTTGTGTTTTATTTTAGTTTAGGGTCATGGATAGGTAGTTGGGTTGAGTTTGACCTGGATTAAGTAGACCAAGCCCTTTTTCGTAATTTTAGCTTTTCTTAGACATGGTCATTTTTGCATCATCTTGATGTCAACACGTGTCTTTCGTTGATCTCGTTAACTTTCGTACTACATCGTTTGCAACCGATGTCGTGTGATTCCATTGGACCCGGATTTGACTCAAACTGAAAATACACTTCTAACTTGGACTCTCTTGTAATTTGAACAACCCATTAGCTTATATACACTCCATCCATCGACACAAGCACGTTCTCTCTCATTTCCTTTCTTCACTGTGCACGTGGAATTCTTCTTTCTCTCTTGAATTCTCTCCTCCATCGATCTCCATCGATCAAGCTCTAGTGAAAGAAGTTTGGGTCTTGCATGTGAGGTGAGTGGAATTCTTTCCATTCCTCTCATCTCCTTTCTCTATCTCTTCTCCTTCTTGTTTCTCATTGCATGGTGTGTCTGTGATTCCAATTCTCATGCATGCATGTTGTTTGATTTGTGTTAGGTTGTGTTTGGGCTTTAGGACAACAAATTGTGCAATTGAATTCTAATTAAGGCAAGTATAACCATAACTTGTGAGAACCCATGTTGGTATGCATTTGATTTGGTTAGTTTACATGAATTGATATGGAAAAATGTGTTTACAACCCATTTGATTACTCATTGATTCAGTACTTGTCTATCTCCATTGGAGAATTACAATTTTGATGGTGTTACAGAAATTCTGTAAATGTTTCAGAACATTGATCTCGTGCACGTACGGCTACGCCGTATGGCACTTACGGTTCAAAGTCCAGAGAGGATAAAAACCCAGTTTTCCTCTACGGCTAGGGCACGGCTAAGCCATGTATTGCCCTACGGCTAAGCCGAAGCTCAGCCGTGGCCAAGCCGTAGATCAATACAGGGTGCATTTTCTGAATTTAACTGAGAGCCATCACTTAACAGACCTTCTACGGCCCAGCCACGGCTAAGCCGTAGACCACACACGGCTAAGCCGTTGCACACACACGGCTGAGCCGTATCCATGCTAGACTAATGAAAAACAAGGATAGGTGTAAGGGAAAGACCGGTATGGCCTTCATGATAGAATGTAGAGCACCTAGACCTGCCCAACGGAATGTGATACAACGCGTGAATGATCTCGAGGGCTGCGAATCATTCATGTTCGTTATCCGGATGTTAAGCACCTCCCCATGGGTGTTGGTTTAAGGGACTTCGTGCACTGCCCGATTCAATGCAACACTAGACAACGGTGCATCGAATAACTTAAAACTACATCATCATGCACGGTTAGAAACACCGGATAATTAGATTAGAATTAGTTTGTAAATAAAGATGATCCAATTTCGCATGATTTGTTGCATAACATATTGCATTCGATTATTGACCTCTCTTCACTGATATGATTACGTGTGTTTCGTTACTTTCACATTTTGGTTCTTTACCTTGAGTATGCATGTATAATATGTTTTCCGATATGCACGTATGATATGTTGTCATGATCTACTTAGGGTTTTCATGATTGACTCTGTATGGTCAGGCACTACTTAGCCTCAGCCTTAGGATCCCGACGGGGTGAATTTGGTATAGTTATATGGCCTTGCTGCAGTAAGGATACGTCTTGGGGAACCGGACCCCAGGAAACCGAGACCCATTGTACCCTGGCCCGGACAATGGTGTTCTTTGCACGTTATAAGATCCCTCTTTTGGGAGCATATGGTAATGTAGTAGCCACTAGTTATGTACACAGCATGTATCCATTGATTCGCATAGCATATTCATTTCTTGCACGACAGCCTAGAATACAAAAATGCCTTATTTAATTTACATGATGTTCTTTACTCTATTAGACACAACGTGTGTTAACTTGCTACGGTTTATACTTTGCTGAATCGTCGTATTCACGGTTGTTTTTGGTGTTGCAGGCCCAGATACCCCTGCCGAACCCCCGCAGGTCGGCCAGACTCCAGATGAGACCCCCGAGGCCCCATCAGGCCTAGAGGGGTGGATGTGATCTTTCCGCGGGAGAGCGTTCTTGGCATGCATCATTGGAGTCTTGTTTTGAGGATTTGCTCATTTGTGTATATGTCATGACTGTATAGGTTATTTTGTTCTTTTTGTAAGACCTTCACATGTAATTATGTCAGTCCTTTCTTCGTATTCTCTTCTTGCACTGTTAGTTGATGTTTCTGATATTTACAGCTTCCGCGTACATGTTTGGCACGCGTGAATGTTCCCTTGTGCGTGTGCATTTAGACTCGGTCGACGTGTACAAGCACGGGAGTACGTGTGTCATCAGGTTTGGCTTTTGCTAACCCCCGAACCCTGGGCTCGGGTTGTGACAGTCCACAAGTGTCCAGACCTAATTTGAGTACATAAACTCCATCTCAACTTTCATAGCATCTTGCCAGTGTCCCGAGTCTAAGTCATTGATTGCTTCATCATAGTTAGAGGGATCTTGTTCCAGCTTTTCTGGGATTGCTTCATAAGACTCTCCCAAGAATGAGAACCTGTCAGGGGGTCTGACAATCCTCCCACTATGACGAGGTACTGGTGTAACTACTGGGTCTGGTAAGGGTGGTTCTTCCTCAAGTCCGGTCATACTTGGATTTGGAATTGATTGCTCCTGAATCTCTTCCAAGATCACCTTTTCTAAAGATTTCTGGTCCATCATATAATCTTCCTCCAGAAAAACCACATTGGTGCTGACCAACACTTTCTGCTCTCTGGGATTATAGAATAACCAACCTTTAGTTCCTTTAGGATATCCTACAAATGTGCATACTTCTGACTTCGTTTCCAACTTATCCGTCTTAACCTTGAGCACGTGTGTTGGACAACCCCAAATGTGTAAATGTTGTAGACTAGGCTTTCGCCCAGACCACAATTCTCGGAGAGTCTTAGGTATAGACTTAGATGGTATGAGGTTTAGTATGTATATTGCAGTATCCAAAGCATATCCCCAAAAGGATATAGGTAATCTTGAGAAACTCAGCATAGACCTAATCATATCTAAAAGAGTCCGGTTCCTTCTTTCTGCTACTCCATTCTGTTGAGGCATACCAGGAGCAGACAACTGTGATAGAATCCCATTTTCTGATAAGTAACCCATAAAATCAGTAGAGAGATATTCCCCTCCTCGATCTGATCGAAGAGTCTTGATACTCTTACCTAATTGCTTTTCCGCTGCCGCTCGAAACTCTTTGAACTTTTCAAAAGCTTCGGACTTACGGTGCATAAGGTATATGTAACCATATCTTGAGTAATCATCTGTGAAAGTGATGAAGCACTCATATCCTCCTCTGGTCCTGACATTAATGGGTCCGCAGACATCAGTATGCACTAATTCCAATAAATCTTTGGCCCTATTACCCTTAGCTGAAAAGGGTCTTTTGGTCATTTTACCTTCCAAACAGGACTCATAGACAGGCATTGGTTCTACCACCAATGAAGGTAAGATACCATCTTTCACTAGCCTCTCAATCCTGTTAAGGTTTATATGACCTAACCTCAGGTGCCAAAGTTTTGTTGGATTAGATGAAGGTGACTTTCTCTTTAATGATGGTTTATTAATTATTTCAGTGTCATGTATCTCATACATCGTGGGAGTTAACAAATAAAGTCCATTGGTTACCTTGCCATAACATATGAAAGTACCATTCCTCTTTATGACAACTTCAGTACCAAAAGTAATAGAATAACCTTTATTCACCAAACTAGAAACTGAAATTAAATTTCGCCTTAAAGATGGTACATATAATGTTTCTGACAAAACCAATTTATTATTTGAAAAACATAAAGTAATGACTCCCACTGAAACAGCCTCCGCCTTAGCGTCAGATCCTAGGTTGACAATGATTTCTCCATCACTTAGCCTCCTGGTTTCCCTGAACCCCTGCAACGTATTACATATGTGATTAGTTGCCCTGGAATCCACACACCAGGATTCTGAAGTACCAGTTGCAAAACTAACTTCAGATATAAGTGACTCAATCATACCTGGGGTCTTTTTCTTAGACAGATATTCTGGACAATTCCTCTTCCAATGTCCTGTCTTACCACAATGGAAACACTTTCCTTTTGTCCCTGAACCCTTAACTTTAGCTACGCCACCAGTTGGACCATTCTCCACCTTAGGACCTTTCTGAACTGATTTTTTTTTTGCCTTTCCGCCCTTTGCCTTTTGGCTTGGACTTGGCATCTGACTTTTCTGTCATTAAGGCAGTTGGTTTTTTCTTCATAATCCCTTTAGTTGCTACCAGCTGACTAGATAGCTCAGCCAGAGTCAGATTCATCTTATTCATATTATAATTGACCTTGAAATTGTTGAAGGACTCTGGTAGCGACTCGAGGATTATGTCAATCTGTGATTCTGCATCAATCGCAGCTCCCAGTACATCTAACTCATTTAATGAGTCCATCATCTTCAACATGTGTTCCTGTACTGATGTACCTTCAGCCATCTTGGTGCTAATGAGCACCCTCATGGCTGCCTGCCAGCAAGCCCGCCTTGTTCTGCAAGCATCTCTTTTAAGTTCGATATCATATCATATGCAATCTTATAAGATTGATGTTGGTGTTGCAGCACACTAGACATGGATGCCAGAATGTAACATCGGGCCATCTCATCGTCTTTGGTCAATTTGGTGTAAAGGTCTTTTTCTGCTTCTGATGCATCCGGGCCAGGCTCTTCAAGGGGGTTTTTGGTAAGGACATATTTATATCCTGAAGCTGTTAGGACAATATCCAGATTCCGTTTCCAGTCTAAATAGTTGGATCCCACCAACTTATTCTGGTTGAGGATGGTCACAAGTGGATTGAAAGTATTCGAATTCATGCTTGTAATACTGTAGCACATAACCATACATTCAATTAATGAATTTAAATGACATTAGGGTTTAGTATTCTACCAAATTTATGTGGGAATCCTCATAACCACAAAATTCAGAATACATCGGAATCCCAATCCTGTGGGGTATGCCTCCTTGGGGAGTGCGTATACCTCCTAGACTGGTGCGGATCGAAGTTGGTCAAAATTGGGATTAAGACTAACTATCTATGATCCTTTTCATTCATTACTATCTAAGTATCTCATACCAAATAATGTATGACTCCCGATTAGCTTCGATTTCTAAAATACATGAGGCAAATCCTTGGGGATACTACATTATTATTTTAGTTAAGTGTGACCCACCAACTAGCATTACATGACAACCGTTGCGGGCAGCTCCTCCTTGGGGAGTGGGCTC
Source organism: Sextonia rubra (assembly GCA_037013555.1). NCBI lineage: Eukaryota > Viridiplantae > Streptophyta > Magnoliopsida > Laurales > Lauraceae > Sextonia > Sextonia rubra. The sequence goes on from JASUAD010000001.1 coordinate 81,473,314, forward strand.
CCACCCCGTCTCATCAACACTATCCATAGGAGATCCATATGCAGTATCCAGATAAATACAAACTCTCCGTGGGGAATGGCCATTCTCAAAATGGCGCGAGGCTAATACTTTCCTTACAATGGATCTATGGTGGAAAACCATGGGGATTTGTATATATATAAATGCCCCGCTCCCACTTAATATTTTAGAGTTGAGGATTTCCTTATAAGTGTATTGGTCCATCAAATATAGGTATAAATTCATCTCATGATACGACCAATGATTGGTTCCAAGTCAAGTTATTTTAAGGAAAGTCCAGCTTCTAAAATTAGTGTTACCAATAGATCCATCTCATGGGCCCACCAACTCTAATTAGAACTCTTTCCAAAAATTAATTTGATTTGACCAATTTTGGGATTTGCTATGTTTGGATCAGATATGGAAGTACTTTAAAATTATCATTCATCCATAAATAGAAAGTGCTATAATAAAAGACTAGTCCTCTCCTCCACATGGCCCAGGCGGAAAAGACTTCTTGGACTTCTAGACTTTCCAAAACTTTGGGATTCCTCAAACTCTTTGGGCATCTCCAAAACACCTTTTGGTAATCTTCAAACTCTTTGATTAGGAGTCCAGCTTCTCTTTCCTTCTTTGTTTCGGACATCTCCAGAATTTACAAATTTTAAAAAAATACATAAATTCCTGTGTCTCTATAATGAGACTTACATGGTAATCTAAACATAGAAACAAAAGGGCTATAGGGAAATTCACCATGCCTTGCCCTTTCATGGGAAACCAAGGGAACCATGATGCCCTTTACACTTTGCCACAAATAAACCAATAAGTAAAAGGAAAGAAAAAACATGTGGGCCATATGGAGAGGACATTATCACTTACAAGTTAGTATCTCATACAACAAAGCATCTCACAAAACCAAGTTGCCAAACCACAATGAAAAAACAAGATGCCAATAGTTTGCCACCACTATACAAGATCCCCTACGCAGCGGGGGTCCGGGGGCAACGCCCCCGGCTGGGGTCGAGCTGCCTGGTCAGCTCGCGGGGTTCCAGGGGGTAGCGCCCCCGAAAAAAAAAAACAACAACAACAACTAAGACCAAGAACAAAATGATTCTGCCTGGGTTCGGCTAGCCGATCTGGTCCCTACGGTTAGCCAACAAACCTCTACAACCATAGTGGTCCGTTTAACTAACCGACTTAACGAACCCAAAAATTTGGGTTTTTTTTAGATTCGGCTCCTGCTGTCCCCAATCACTTCTAATGATCTCAGTATGCTTCTAATGGCATCTTACCATCCTCCTATCATGATTAAAACCTTTTGTGACTTTCCAAACATGGATCTACTACAAAGCAAGCAAACCCAATAAACACTAATCCTTTCATAGCTCTTGCTCTATCCTCTTCACATCTCATGCAAAGATTAGAACAAGATTACTTATCTAACATGATTGGAGATGAGGTATGTCTCTGATACCAATTGTTGGAAGTAGGTGGGTCTTGTGGATAGATTTTCAAAACTTTTGACCCACTTGACACAGGGATCAACTATCCATAAGACCAAAACCCAATGCAGGATGCATTACCCTCAATCTCATGACCATGTACAGTAAATATTCTACCAGCACTAAACATCCATAATAATCTACGACATGCAAGAAGTAGATCATACCTTTGGAGATCCGCAGTGCTCTAATGATTAGAGATGAGGTATGTCACGATAGGCTGTGACCGTGAGACTTCTCCAGACAGTGATGGTCGTGGCCATGGGGCGGCTTGGACAAGTTAGAACCATGGTGAAATCAAGGTAGAAGGGTTCAAGCCCAGAATTTAGTTCATCACATAAAAAGCCCATTAAAACTGTGGATATCCATTGAGAACTTGGGTATGTTTCATTGCAAATTCATGAAAACCAATGAAGTGCGTGAGAAGAGCTAACACTAGTCAAAGTATGAAAGCACAGAAGCAAATCAAAGAAAAAGGAATTTCAAATCGAACATTTCTTCAAACAAGTGGTGACCATGGACTTCCATAGACAGTTCAGGCCATGGCTGGGACTTGTTTGAACAATGCTCAATTTGAGCAAAACCACTATAGAAAAATCCAAAGCAGCACTTTTGCATCAAAAAAGAAAAAAGGGAGAAAAAGAAGAGATAGCAAGGCCTCATTCCACTTCGCCGTGAGCTAAGCCTCTTCCCACTGTGGGTTAATACTCTAAAACGAGGGCCATCTAGAAAATCATTCAGATGAGAAGGGGTGGCCAATGCAAACTCTCAGAGAAGATGAGAAACAACACACAGACCATGCCGTGTATCAGTTCGACCATGACCAAAACTTGAAGAAGGAAAAGAACAGGGCTATACTAGCCATGGATTGATCATAGGAAGTGAAGAAGAATAGAACTTTGCTTGCCGATTGAGAAGAAGTGCCCAGCACTCGTCTTTGCTTTTGCTCTTGCTCCTTGCTCAGAGGACTCAAACGGCAGAATGAAATAAAAATAAAAAAGATGAAGTGAACTCGCCTTTTATACAGCGTGGGTCCACGGTCATCGCTGTTTCACTGCCTTCCTTTTTTCTGTGTCAAGTAGTGGGGTCCATGGTTTACCAATCCAATTTCCCACGGACTAAGTTGTTGGACGTAGGTGGGTCTCGTGGATAGATTTTCAAAACTTTTGATCCACTTGACACAGGGATCAACTATACATAAGACCAAAACCCAATCCAGGATGCGTTACCCTCAATCTCATGACCATGTACAGTAAAAATTCTACCAGCACTAAACATCCAAAATAATCTATGACATGCAAGAAGTAGATCATACCTTTGGAGATCCGCAGTGCTCTAATGGATTTCTTCAACACCTCTTAGCCTTCCACGCTATGACCCCCAAATAGGATTTCTTTTCTCAAGAAGAATGGTGGAATCTTCAGGAGAAAATCCCAACTCGAAACTCCAAGGAACTAGAAGAAAGGAGAAGAGAATAACTCGTGCAACTCTTGCACGAAAGGGTTTTGGGCGTGAGAGAGAGTCTTATTAGACGTCCAAGAGATTTTATAGACTTTCAAATCTCTCCCTTGTCTAATTGAAATAGAAGTCTTACTTCCAAAGCAATTAGCAACTTTCTCCTTTCCAAACTCTTATTTCTAGAGTCCAAGTCGGATTAGTGTTTTCCAATATCTTGGGCTAGCGTGGGGACCACTAGGGATTCCTTAGAAAGCTGGCTCCAACTGGAACACCGCGACCCCACATCTCATGTGCAATCCGGGCCCACAGTTAATTGCAAATAACACCACTATATAAATGCAATTGCACTCCAGTCTTAGGAATAAATTACAATGAAGACCCTAAACTTCCCAATTACCACAAGTAGGCCCCTCTATCAATATCCGTGGATCAATTGGAATAAATCCGTCTCTTCCAATCTAAGTTCCACATCTTATTATCCTTGAGCCCCAATTAATCACAGTAATCATCAGTACCATCCAATTAACTCTTAATTGAGATGGGTGCGCACTTACTAATGACAAATCCATTAATTGGCACAAGGGGATAATAGAGATAGATTCCATCTTAATCAATCAACGTTCCCACAGTTCTACTACCACATACCCAAGACACCGAGGTGTTAACCTACAGTCGGCCTCACTCATTGGTGACTCAAAGCAAATGAATAGATAGAAACTTGAGTTCGTCAATGTCTCAGGATTGAGAGCCTATTGCTAGGGAATTATGAGAGCATACCTTATTATTAAGACGGAATTCCATAAGGTGCATCTCATGGTCCTTCAATACATCTAATGTACCAGCACCGTGATCCAGAATCTTACATTCTGATGATCAAGACAAATCACACTATTTCATAGTGATCAAAGTGCTGTAACCTTATCAAATGAGATGCCCAGTCTCATTACTGGTTGTGAAGCTATTTTAAGTATAAGATTTGTGACATAAATATTGTTCATTCCTATCTACACTTTGAAAGGAACGAGCAAGATTAGGGAAAAAAATGAAAAAGAAAAAAGGTCCATTGCCTTCATACTCTTCATGTTTATTACATTTTGTGTATGTTATTTAGGGCCTATTTATTTGCAATAGAATATCTAGCGTTCATACCATAACTAGTAAAAAATGGAGATTGATGGTAAGTTTTCAAACATGATCATCAAATAACCTTTCCTTTTATGGAAGTATATAATTAAAAGAAGATGGAAGATAAATATGTCACGCCCTTAGAATTGGGATGGATCAAAGTTCAAATCTAAGCGTATGAGAATTGGGACCAATTAAAATTTCTCTTAATAATAATACCGTCAGCTCTAACTACGGGTGGATCGAAATCCTATGTGAGGTCATGTATGATGATCAGTCATCATAATCACACAAGGAATCAATTACACAATCGCTGTGCAGCTAGTACAAGCAAATCCAACATAATATTATTAACATTAAATGAGAACATGGGCAAATCTCCAACTGTTTCCTACATAATTATTCAAGTATGGAATTAGAAGAATTAAATACAACTAATCTCAGGCCCAACAACTATTGCCACATTTGTTTAAATAATAAACCATCCAGCCCAACGAAGCCTATGGCATTTCAAATTATGTCGTCGGTGCTCCACTCAACAACTCTACCATCTGGCAGAATCTCTGGCATCTTTCGACCCTTCGGCTCGGCTGTGGTGTTGGTACTTATGCATCAAATGTAGCACTGTTAGATTGATATAATCTTTCAAATAGATAGATATAAGTGATGAAACATAAGTTTAACAAATAAAGTGATCATATTTAAGACTTTGCAATTCTCAGTGTATAACATTAGTCATATACATATATTTTTAATAAATTGATACAAATGTACATGGGTGAACCCACTAAATGAATGCACATAAGCAAACCCGCTTTGCTCAACTGCATATTGTCTCACACAATTTATGCTGGCCCAATGGTGTACATCTACCTCTAACTACAGTCAGTAACAAATGCATGTAAAGTCCTTACCTATGAGCAAACATCCTAAACTGTGGTAAGAGTAATAGTAAACAAAATTATATTATTATAGAAATTGTTTAATTACAAAGGACAACAAATCAGACTAAGCTTGTGTTATGTAATAATAAGTAAACCACCCTACCCCTAATCCAACACTAATCTAATGGTGATTGAGATTAATAAGGAATGAGGCTGGTTCTAAGCCATCCTATGGTCCAGGCTAATAGGTACGCCTACCCACTAAGCTATGCCATGTAACACAATGGCCATCTAGGCCCGCGACGCAAAATTATACTCATTTGGTGCCTCCCTTGTAAAGTATCCCATGTGTTCTGTATCATCACCCATAGTCTGGAGAAACCCATTGTATGTGGCTAGTCAACCAGTGGAGATTAAGGTCACACACCCATAGTTATTAAATTCGTGTCGGTTCGACCAAAACTTCCGAATTCATTTGTTTTGGAAGGAAAATCAAACCAAATCAAGGTTTTATTCTCATTCGATGTAAAATTCGGTGAGTTTCGGTGAGATTGCTGATTTTGGATGGAAAATACATAACTCGAGTGAACTATATCCAAAACATGAAACTCAGACAAATTGCATTCGATGTCTTGATAAAGAAAAAAAATGAAGACTTTGGGGGAGAATTTTCATTTTCCGGTGTCTTTTAAGAGATCAAGGAACGGTTTTACCTTTATCCCTTTTTGGGTGAGAGTTACTAGAGAATAACTTGTTTCTTCTTCGTGCTTTACATGTGACAATCCAACCCATCCTGTCAGTAGCAATGAGAAATTTGTTGCCCTACTGCCCTTGCCAAAGTCGAAGCTTGAGATTCAACAAACCTTGTGCTTGCTTTAATATCCTATTCTCATTGAAGTCCTATCGACCATCATCTAACTACAACTACACTCACAAAGGCTCCAAGTATATCGACTGCCTCCTACTCCTCTTCTCTTCTTCTCTGTTATCTTTTCCTGTCTTTTATACAAGTCTGTATTGGCCTCCATTCATGAAGAGTTTCGTGAAGAGTGGGGCCCACTGAAATGGGAATTAAGATAGGGCTAGAGGGCCCCACCTAAATGGAAAATTAAAACAGGGTCCCAAGAACAGACAGATTCCTAAGTGATCCTTAGTGCTCTTACTTTTTATGAAGAAATTAATAATCGGGGCCCATTGGCAAATGATCATACAAAAGAAGGGTTGACTTTTTTCCTTTTGAAAGTTTATTTAGTATTTAAAAGTCAACAATCCAATGGTGGGGCCAAGCCATTTGATCTAAGCAAAATCTAATTGACTTTACATAATATTGAGAGGGCATTTGTTTTAAAGATTTGAATTTTTTTCAAGTAGGCCCCTCCTAGGAGGTTCATAAAATTCTTGTAAGAATTCCTTGGCCATTTAATGCGACCACAAAAGAAAATTAAATAGAGCCCACATAATTCCTATTATTGGATTAAATTGTCTATTATCCAATCATGTTTTCATATTGCATTGCTAAATCTGATTGTCATCTAGTCTTCATTTTTCTAAATCTAGTTGTTATCTATTCTCGGATCAGATCAAGCCATCTATATGTTTTTAATATATATATATATATATATATACAAACTTATTATGAAACAAAATTCTGAATTGAAAAGCCGAAATGCCGAATCATCCCAAATATTTAGGTTTGGAGCTAAACCGAAATATAGTCCAAACTGAAATTAACAACTATGCACACGCCTCTTCACATCCGTTCCCTTCTTCTAATAGGTTTATTTAACTCCTAACAGGTCTATTTAAGTCTAAGGTTATGATTCTAAGGTTATGGGTTCCATTTTCCAAAAGTTGCACGTCACGAATAAAAGCCACAATCGGCCGTATGTGGGCCACAACCATTAGTGAGGTTTGATCATATGTGTATAGTTACCCTATAACAATACATAACAAGGGTGTCTACTTGAGTGAGGACGAGCTCTACTTAGCAAGTCTGATAGCGAACGAACCTATATGGTTCGACCTACAGACAGAAGGGGTCTACCTCGAGCGAGGCTAACTTCCACTTGTGTGGACCTAACAAACAAAATTCTATAGGGATTTAATGGAGACATATCGAGTCTTTGCTCAAGTGAAGGAAATCCATGCTCGGGCAGACTTGATAGGACTTGATTATGCGGAACTTAATTGAAAGCAAATGGGTGCCCACTCGAGAGAGGCCAACCTCCGCTTGAGCAAACTTTTTAGGTCACGAATCCACAGGCCAAATCCAATAGGGTTTACAATCCTTGCCCGAAGACATTTTCAGAAACTCGACCCAACCATTCCGTTACCAATTAAACACCCCAACCCTAGGTTCTCAAATCCTTAATAACAATCATCGATTCCCTTAATATTCCATATCCACATGATTATCAATTCTTTTATTCATGAGATCAATAAGAGTCAATTCAAATACACAAATATCCCAACATCTAAAACTATCCACTTGCCTTTGGGCTTTAGCACAAATACTCCCTCATGTAGAGGTCTAGGGTGTTGTCCCAAATCGACAAATCTACACCAATAGATGCCACCAGCCAAGATCACCTCCTACAAACCAAAAGAACACAATCCAATCCCTACAGAATTACATGACCTATGAATAAAGCAAGGAAACTATATGAGGGTTTGAGGAAGGAAGGCTTACCTATGATGGAAGTAGAAGAAAGGGAAGATGATGGTGGTGAAGCTTCTTGAATCTTGAGAGGTTTTTATCCCCTTGGAGTAGTGCTAGGGTTTGTGGTAGAGAAGAAAGAAAATGAGGAAGAAGAAAGAGTAGGGAATGAATGACTAGAAGAGTAAAATGGGTTTAGGTTGTAGAGATGGTTTATTGTATTTATCAAAAGGGGTTTGATGCTATTTTAATGAGTTTTGGGTAATTCCAAGAAAGGGCTTTTGGGATTACGCATAACAAGGTCCAATGGGTTTGGGTTTAAGGTCCATGGTAGGTTTGGGTCACCCATCCCCATTGGGCCCCAAAATGATATGAAATTCATGAGATGTGCCTCACTCCTAAAATGCCCTACTAAATACACCTCTAAACCCAACTAAGCCAACCCAATCTTGACTAAATAATCTGACCCACATAATTAAGGCTGGGGTCTTATAAAATACTCGGTCATTGCCGTAATAACTCAATACATAGAAATGTGAAGGTCCTATCTACATCTCCACTTTAAATCCAGTCCTTTAACCATTCCTTCACTTCAAACCTCTTTATTAATCCTTTGATAGGGTTTTTTAACCACGAATTCTTATATATTTTAATGCAAACAAATAGGCCCTTTAGGTAGGAATGTTGTAGGATTTTCATAGTTTTCTAATTGAGTTTTGTTTTTTTATAATTCATTGGAAGATTGTCATATTTTCTAATGAATTTTATTATTAATAATTATATTTCTTAGGGTATCTTCATTCCTTCACTTGTAGCCACAAATAAGCCTCTTGTGTAACTCATTTGCACATTTACAAAGACGTACCTCACTTTTGACTCTTTCAAGTAAACATATTAAAGAACAACTCCTTACCTTAGTGGTAGGGAGTTTTAGATCTTACTGGGAGGCCTCAAGTTCAATTGTCACCTCTCTCCTCTTTGCATATGTGAATTTTATCTCTTCACATGTGTAAGTTATGTTGTGTTTTCTCACACATGCGAGTCCCCATTACCTCGCAAATGTAAGTTATGTGTGTCCCTCACATGTGCAATGTGCGAGTCCCCATTACCTCTCATTTGTGAGTTGGTATTGGTGTTGTGTTGGTGTTTGTATTCGGTCTCAGTCCCTTAGCTTGGTTACCAAAGAAAGGTAAACATAGTTATGCCCTCTGCACTTGAAATGTAATAGTTACTCTTTTTTTCCTCCTATACAAAGGACTTGAACTCAAACACACACATATCTCTAACTCGTTGTACACAAATGTATTAGTTTCTATTTTATTTTTTAGTCATTTACAATAACAAGGTAATTTTCAATTACATGACTCTTTGGTCCCCACCTTTAATTCATGGCCTTGCTTTTGTAGACAACATGGAAAAAAAATCCCATAAGTGTGGGAATTCCGTAGTTGAAAAGGAGCAAAAATAATATAGCTAATTTAGGGGTGTTGGTGGTAGAGCTGGCAAAATCCAGCCTGATCCGCTTACCCGACCTGTTTGAAATATGAGTTGGGTTAGGGTTAGGTTTTACCAACCCATATAAAAATGGGTTAGGTTAGGGTTGACCCGCCTAACCCGTTTGCCCCGTTTAGATTTTACTAAATTACTATGACTTTCCAATTTTCATATGACTTTTTTTTTTTCATGTGTGCCATAAACTATGTACTTTTAATTTTTTGTGGAGGAGTTATTTAAAATTTTAATACTTAAAATATAAAAATTATTTTTTATTTAATAATATGATGTTTTTTTAGTTCAAATATTGATATGTGTTTTTTATTTTTATGTTGGCATATAAATTTATCTCTAAAATATGGATATGAATGAAATACAATATCGTTAATGAGTCTTATATTTATACTCAAATATGGAATTATAAAATTGAACAAAAATTAAAAAAGATTATCTCAAATTCTCAATAAATGGGCTAGAAAATATTTACAGATTCCCCATTTTTTACACCTTGAAAAATGATAAATTATAAATTCATACTCAATACAACATTTTAAATGAATTTAGATGTAAGGAGACCTTTACAAATAAAATTAGGCCACATAAAATGAGTTAAATCATACATAAAATGGGAATTAAATATGTTAGGTTGAGTTAACCCAACCCAACACGCACCAAGTTTGGGTTAGGCAAGTCCGGTCGGGTTGACTCGCTACGAGAGCGGGTTAAAGGTTTTCAACCCGTTTTAAAACAGATCGGGTTAGGGTTGAAATGAACAAATTCGGGTTGGATTGACCTAAACCGAATTTAGTCAACCCGACCCGTTTGCCAGGTCTAGTTGGTGGCTAGGACAACTCTAGCTCAACCAAAGCCCAGCTCACATTGAGCAGGATTTACGTTATGTTTTAGGGCCCGAGTCTGAAATCAGTCTTCATTCTGTGGCCTGATAGTTAAACAAGCTAGTCCTGAGCCTTTGAATGCTTAAAGGCCCAGTCGAGTCCTACATGATATTTAACACAAGGAGTACGTACAATCTGCAAATGGACTCAGCCCAGGCTCTACTTCTATACTAGAGGGCAAGAACCAAGCCTAAACATTATATCGAAAACGGCCCATATGTTATGGAGCAATTCTCACTAAACCATATTATTAAATCCGCAGTCAACACCAACACAGCAATCAACACCAACACAGCAACAATTCTTAGACCCAGAAAGAGTCCTAGGAACCTGGTTGTGTTGCCATCAGAGTTAACCTGTAAATCTAATTAATTATCTATAACTAAAAAAAAAACTGTTAACCTATTAACTGGTTTTAGCAGAGAACAAAATAATTTTTGCACATGATATACACAAACTAATTTAACTGCACCAGGTTAACAAGGATCCAAGCGGCCCTCAAGGACCGATTGAGGGCAAAGATAATTAATTTAGCACCATAATCCAAACAGAAGCACACAATTATTATATAAAGTTCGACATTAAAACCAGCAAGACAAAACACTACTAGAGCTGAAGAAGTTAGATATATGACATATCCCTCTATGTTGATATAGAAGATAAAAGAGCTGATGCTCTTAATCTCCAAGTAGTGCAAGAAGGAAGGCCTTGTAGTCCCCAGAAGTGTCCTTAGCTACAGCATGGGTGAGAGGAACATTGTTTCTCTTGTAATACACCTCCTTGATCTCCTGCAAGTCTTTCTCTGCACGCATGACAATCACGCGCGTGAGAGTATGTTCATCTGTCCCTTGATTACGCAGTAACTGAAAAAAAAAAAAAAGAATTCATGGAAGAGAAGTATAATTAACTTGGGTAGAATTTTGTGAAAATTATGATAATCTTCCTATTTATTTCACACCTTTTCGAAGTATTTGCATGGGGAAGTGAGGCTCCTGATTGTTGCCCGCAATGCCAAGAAGAATTCATTCTCTCTATCAGCTGGTAGACTCTGAAAATTGCATGCCAACATTAGAAAAAGCTCATTTTCCTCAATTGAAATTATAGAAAAACAAATCAACAATATGATGATTTGCACTTGATGGAAAAATGTAAACATCTACTATGGAGATCATAAATGTTGACGTGGTGGCCACTCAATGGGAAGTTCAAAAGTGGGAGTGGTGAGCCTCTGAACATGTACCATCTCTCACATTTACTTCACATTGTGTCATTATGAAATCATCAAATTCAAGTAACCCACCAATTTAGTTAAGATGATCCTAACCCTTTGATTTATGGGTATAAAAAGATCATGATCACCATACAGATGCCGCATGATTGTGGGAGCATCATTTGAGCTCATGCCTCTATAGTGGCTACTACTAACCTTTTACCCTTTCTTTGAAAACAGAGGATACAATACTATGGAAACATCTAGAACAAGAATAATCATATAATCTGATATGTTCTAAAATATTATCCCATCTAAATGAGGTTTGTCGAGTGCTCCTTTCACAAATATAACTTTCACTATGATTTTTGTAGATTTTTTAAGGATGCTTGCCACTGTGATACCAATCCTCCTCTATTCAGGCTTGGCATGAGGAGTAAAATATTTGTTAGGTTCTGACAAGGCAAACATCTTTGGTGACTAGATGACCAGAGTTATCTAAAAACCAGATCAAACCAACTGAAACTCAATCAGGAACACCTTGTCTCTCAATTAAATCCAGTTTCAAGCTGGCCTGGCTTAGTTGTGTTAGAGAACAGCTAAATATTCTAGGAATGTCTGGAGATCACTTAGAATTAGATCCTTACCCGTAGAGCTATAAGGATGAGGTCTAATTTGAATTTGAAAATTTTTGTTTTATTTGTGTAAATTGAGGTCCTTTATCCTAAATAAAACTTTTCAAAATGTTGCAACATAAAATGTTGGTCAGATATCCTGTTATCCATACCCTGGTAATGGTAGTTCCATACTCGTCTTTGTAGCAGTTGAAAGTCGCATTAAGCTGAGCCTTACTTCTTGTGGTCAAGATCCGAATGACTTCTTCATGACCAAAGGCCTTATCTTCGATGGCATTGTGAAGAGTTTTTGCTTCTGCTTGTGCAAGCCTTGTGTCTATTTCACCACCATTGTACCTGTATGTGCCCACTAATGCGACCATAAGCTGTGACACAATTCAGGACTGACAAGATCTAAGTGACTGCACAATGCACATACCACATTAAGTTCAACAAATTACAAAATGAGTTAGAATTTGTGCTTGAGGGCTTGCCTTCCGTATGTCACCGGTGAAACGCACAGCAATATCTTCTTCTAGGGAATGCTTGTACCGCACCTGGTAGACTTTCTTTATTGCCAGGAGTTCATCAGGAGAGCTAACACATGCTATTTCTATGATCACTCGGAGGTCGGGAGTGGGATTGGCCTTCCTCACTTCCGTATAAACCAAGATGGCCTCTCGCTCGGCTGGCCCAAATATCCAGCGATAAATTGCTTTCTGATCACAAAAATCAGTATCATCATATTCTTCTTAGAAAACTAAAATTGATGCGTAATCATAAATATGAAAGTTAAGTTATTGTAATTCCATTTTGAACTCTAAGGGCATCAGGGCCCAAGTCCGCATGAATAAATGTCATTATTAGTTGACAATTATGGCTACTTATATGGTTCAGATGTTCAAGATAAAACCTCCAAGTGACCAGAGAGCTCAGATTCCAGTCGCTTGATAAGATCCCGGTGATAAAGCTCTTCATAGGCCTGTCTTATATGCATCCTTTGAGCTGCATCTCTATGTGCAAGGATTGAAATTACAGACTTCTCATTCGTTCCCCAACCTAACATGAAACAAATTTAAAACAAACAAGTTAATGAAAGTTTCAAAGTTCATAAAACAGCAGAGTGCAGGCCACATTTTTAAACGAGACTATCAGAGAAAATTAGACAAGGAGCTCAAGGGGCATAGAAAGTATATGACCACATTTTCACAAGCCACAAAAAGTAGATATATTTTGTTAAAAAGGTCATTGCGACGGGAAATTTAGATTAAACAAATAAATAGACAGCTTTGATTGGATGGATTGCCTAAGTTGCAGGTCATGCTCTCCTTGAGGCAATAAATAGCCCCACACTAAACTGATGTCTGCAAAATGGATTACTAGCAAATTTGCCTCCACGTTGAGAAAATGCTACTCTTCGGAAGAGTTGCTTCAGAAATTCGATATTACCATCAAGTCCAACTTGCTCCATTGGTAGTCCGACTCGGTTGGATAAAAGAAACCAATATGGAGACCAGATCTCGACTCTAATACCAATATGGCGCAGGCTTGAATCCTCCAGTTGAAGTATAGATCAATCTCCCAAGGGACTGATCGAATCTAAATATGGATTCTATCCCTAGGGCACAAAAAACACACGGTAGACACAACATATTGAGATAACACTCTATTTATAAAGTGAATAAGCATGCACAATCGCAATGGGGACTCATCTAGTGCTTCTCAACAATCAAAACATGCTGAAAATAAAATAAGCACCTATCTAATCTTAATCCAACAGAAAATAGAATTCAGGAAACAACATATTCATTTAGAAAATAGAATTTAGGAAACAGCATATTAATTTAGAAACTATCTAACTAATGGATAGTAATCCCTGATCCTGGGCAGATCATGGATTAGGTGGTGCTCATCAAGGTTTGCGGGCTTGTGATTTGGGCCAGATCCTGGACGGCCTGCATCAAAGTACCAATCCAATTTACACTTCCGTTCAAAGGCCATGAAGGGCTTCATAAAAAAGTGGGACCCACTTGGAACAGATCTGTAAGCCATCCATTTATAATGGAGTAATATTCACCATTAGATTGATCGATGCTTGCAAAGAAAAAAAAAACATTTGATTTAAGTCCTTTTACATAGATTAATCAAACCGTGTATGTCACTCCAATCGCAGGGCTTTCTGTATGAATGGCTTGATAAAAAAGGTGGGCCCAATTGCAGTAAGATCTTTAAGTCATCCATATACGATGGAGGAATAATCACTATTAATAATTGATCTAATGAACCGTGCATGCAATTCCGAATGCAGGGACTGCTGTATGAATGGCTTAATTTAAAAAAATAAATATAAAAGTGGGGTCCACTTGGGCCAGATCTTTAAGCCATCCAAATACAACAGAGTAACATTCACTGTCTTCTCGAATCCTTTGATTAGAGAGAGAGAGAAGAAAAAGAAAAAGAAACAATTGATCCAAGTCCCTCGCTTTACACGCAGAACTATACCAACGGTCGAAATCGCTCTTATTCGAGAGACTCCGTTGTGGATGGCTTGATCAAAAAGTGGGGCTCACTTGGATCAGGGGCTCACTTGGATCAGATCTTTAAGCCATCGTATCAGATGGGGTAATGTTAATCCTTAGATTGCTCACTATTAGATTTTTAGAACAAGTACTAATCTAGATCCCTTCTTTTACAGATATCAATCCAACGGTGCAGACCGCTCCTACTCGAGATCAGCAGTGTGTATGGCTTGACCAAAAAAGTGCTCCCACTTGGATCAGATCTTTAAGGTATCCATGTCCAATGAAGCAATCAATATTCACCGTCCGATTGTTCAATACTATGATTATTAAAAAATGGGTACCACTTAGATCCGATCCTAGAAAAAGAGAAACCGAGATATCAGCCCAGGACAGATTTAACGTCCGACAAGCAAAGATTTCGGCTTTGGCCAATACATTGTCCAAAACCATCTTCTAAAACCCATTTTCAGTTCAGACCACATGATCCATAAACCCCAAGAAACCAAAGAATCAATTCAAAGAGCATAATAAGAAAATGAAGATCAGAACCTTCAAAGGCCTTCATGAGACTCTTAGCATCTTCAGTTGGGGATGGAACTGGGTGAGGAACTCTAATGCTAGCCATCTTCTTCTCTCTTCTTCCTCTTTCTCTCTTTCTTGATGACTACAATGAGAAGAGGAAAGATACCCGTCTATATACTAATAAAAATAAAGCAGGTCGGTTTCATTTCTTTTACTAGGTCCGTTGATATCAACGTAAGTTGATGTTTACGGTGATCTGGACCATATCCAGGTGTTGATTTCTTCCTAAAATAAACCGAAACAGACAGCAAGACTAATGATGTTTTGTCACACCAAAAAACACTGTGTGCCTCATCCGGCCCTTCATCAAGTGGCCCATTCCAGATTAAAAGTTTAATTGAAAGTGGCGTGGGGTGGTTAGTTGAGAGACAATTTCAATGTAAATTGATGTTGATGATGATCTGGACCATATCCAGGTGTTGATTTATTCCTAAAATAAACAGAAACAGGCAGCAAGACTAATGATGTTTTGTCACACCTTTTACACTGTGTGCCTCATCTGGCCCTTCATCAAGTGGCCCATTGCAGATTAAAAGTTTAATTAAAAGTGGTGTGGGGCGGTTAGTTGAAAGGCAAGTTGTCCTGAATTGACGATTTGATACCCTTTCCTGGTTTTGGAAGGGGCCCACCTGACCTGACTACTGCTATTTTCATTTGTTTTGATTTTCACGTTGAAACAACAACTATCTACTACTGGATTTAGGTGGAAGAGATTGGTGCTGTATGGAGGCACAAATTTTGATGCCCTTTGTTAAAGATTGTGATCATTTGATGCATGGTTCATTGGTATTGATTTTGAGGTTGATGCAATAACTATCACTACTGGATTTAATTGGGAGAAATTAGTACTAATGAAGGCATAAACTTCAAGTTTGGGGTCCTTAGTTAATGTGGAGAAAGACAAAAACCAAAAATTCAAAATTCATATAGAAAAGTGGATAGTGTATGGAGAAGTGGATAGGAGTAATGAAGTGTATGGGAACATGCATAAAATATGATGTGGCAACATGGGAAAATGGAAAAGTGGTTGGATGGAGAGAAGCTAAGAGAGAGTGACATGTGTCATCAACACATGTATAAGTGGGACCCATTACAAAATCAAAATGCCCCCACCACACAAAAAAAAATACATAATAACCTTAATTGAACACTCAAAAAATAAAAAGAAAATAAAACAAATAAATTAAACTAAAGATTTTCTAGAAAATGCACTTTAAAATTTAACACTCCCCCTTAAAGTGATTTTCTAGAAATGACTAAGCTTTCCTCTAAAAAATCCTAATGATCCTTTGGAAAAAGACTTCATAAAAAAATCAGCCACATTGTCATTGCTTCTCACCTCCAAGGCTTCAATTGTTTCATCAAGCACTTTCTCACAAATGAAATGATGTCCAATTTCAATGTGCTTGATCCTTCCATGACAAACTAGGTTTCTTGCAAGCTTTAGAGAGCTTTCATTGTCACCGTGTAAAATATTTGGTTTTTTAATTCTTGAACAAACATCCTCGACCAATCGTCAGAGCCACACGTATTCTTATGTGGCAAGAGAACCCGCTTTGTTTTATGCTTCCGTTGTAGAAAGAGATGTCCGATCTTGCTTCTTGCTACACCATGAAATGCATGCCGATCCACATGAGAAGACATAACCCGACGTAGACTTGCTATCATCTAAGTCACCACCCAAATTGGCATCGGCATATCCTATCAAGTTAAAATCAACTCCTTTCTTGAACAAAAGACCCATGTCAAGTGTAAAGTGAACATATTTCAAGATTCGCTTTGCAACATCCAAATGTGATTTCCATAGAGTATGCATATAATGGCTAACAAGTCTAACACAAAATGAAATATCTGGCCTTGTAATAGCCAAATAAATGAGACTACCAACAAAAGCCCAATAAGACTGAGGATTCGAAAGAAACTTCCCTTCACCATGCCTTAACTTGATGTTGGCATCAAGTGGAGTAGATTACCGCTTACTTTGGTCCAAACCAAAGTTGCATATAACCTTTTCTGCATAGTCTTTTTAAGGCACAAATATGCCATCTTTCAATGATTCCACCTCCAAGCCAAGGAAGTGACTCAAATTCCCCAAATCATTGATCTCAAAGTGAATGGAAAGCTCGCCTTGAAGCTTTGGAATCTCACCATCATCATTGCCGGTGATAATCATGTCATCGATATACAAGAGACCAATAACATGCACTTTTCCCTACTTCTTAATAAACAAACTAGAATAGGAGTTAGAAGCATAATAATTACAAAATTGCAAGTATTTGGTAATCTTACAATACCAAGCTATAGGGGCTTGCTTAAGTCCATAAAGAGCCTTCTTAAGTTTGCAAATATACTCCAGATGTGTATGAGATTCATAGCCATGTGGTTGCTCAATGTAGATGTCTCTATCAATTTTTCCATACAAAAAAGCATTTTTGACATCTGATTGCCATTAACTTCCACCCATAGCATGCCGCCAAAGAAATCACAACCCGAATTGAAGTCATTTTTGCCATGGCACTAAATGTTTCTTCATAGTCTTCCTTGTACTTTTGTGAGAACATCCAAGCATTCCATCAAGTTTACGTTTAAGTTTGTAAACTTACTTGCAAGTGATAAGCTTCCCATCCTTAGGTTTAGGTACAAAATCCCAAGCTTGATTTTTATGAGAGATTGCATCTTATCATCCATGGCATGAACTCATTCTTTGACACCCTTTGCTTCATCAAAACAAAAAGGCTTACTATCTTTATTTGGACCAGTAAGAAAACATCAGTAACACTTACAAAATTTCCATTCCTATACTAAGCAGGCAAAACAATTTACCTTGTAGACCCCCTAAGAGGTGGTGCACTTTGAACTCCCTCAAGATTATCAATACTCAGTGCTTCATGCACATGGCTAACACACCACTCCCCCTATCATATTGCTCCCCCATAGATGAAGAAGAGGAACAACTTGACACCATAGGGGCACTTGAATCCATGTGTAGGCTAACTTTCTTTTGAATTTCATTAAGACCATAAGAACCACCATCAACACTTCCAATGGTGGCTTCCAATGGTGCATCATCTTCTCGATAATATGATGAAACTTCATCAAACACAACATCCTGAGAAACAACAAAATTATGAGTTTCGGGATCCTTGCATTTCCACCCTTTCTTTTTTTTACCATAGCTGATGAAAATACATTTCTTTGCCTTTGCATCTAGTTTTGTTCTTTTTGCGTTTGGCACATGAACATAGCAAATTGAGCCAAAAACTTTAAAATGCTTGACACTAGGCTTTTTCCTAAACATTAACTCATAGGGTGATTTCATATTAATGGGGCTAAGAGGCACCCGATTAATCACATAACTTGCACATACCATACCTTCCACCCATAAGGCCTTAGGTAAATTTTTTGCATGTAGCTAATTTTTACATGTCTCCACAATGTGCCTAATTTTCCTTTCTGATACACCATTTTGTTACGGTCTATAAGCACAAGAAAATTTTCTTTTGATTCCATTTTTTTTGGCAAAATGAAGAGAAATCATGAGAAGTGAACGTCCCCCCAGTATCCGTCCTTAACCTCTTTATCTTTTTATCAAAGACACCCTTAACCGTCATTTTGAATTCTTTGAATTTTGAAAATACATCCGACTTCTCCTTTATAAAATAAACCCACATATAACGTGTAAAGTCATCAACAAGCAACAACATGTGATAGTTTCCTGAATATGAAGGTGTCTCACAAGGTCCCATCAAATCACTATGAATAAGCACCAATGGGGCCTTACATTTAGAGAAGGACTTGTCAAGTGGAAGACGATGTACTTCACCATATTAGCACCCTTCAAACACTTCACCATTGCCAAAGGTATTTAACTTGGGCAACCCATTCACCAAATTCTTCAACACCATAACCTTCAATTTATCCATGCTAAGATGCCCCAATCTAGCATGCAAATTGATGCTCCTTCATTTCTACCCATTTTATCAACATATAAAGTAGTAGATGATAAAACAAATAAATCTTTAACTCTCTTACCAGTATGAATGATGTCCGCCTTCAAACTCAAAATGTTCCGAAGAAACTTCACATCTTTGGAACCAAACAAGACATAATTTCCCGCATCTACCAAATTAGCAATGGAGAATAAATTCTTTTTCATGCCTGGCACTTGAAAAACACTATCAAGTGTGATTTGATCATCTCCATTGCCGTTGATGAGAATTTAGAGTCATTGCCTGTGAGATGGTACCCACAACCGGAATTAATGATCCAATCATTGTCAAAATTGATTGATGTCAAAGCATCAACCATAGTGGTACCCGCCGTAAAGCAGTTTCCCATTCTTCTTTACCTTTAGATTCATCTTCTTTTTTGGTAACATTTCCACTTTTCAATTTCGCACGGTAATTCTTTCTTATTTGCCCAAGTTCAACACATTGGTAACACTTGACACCCTTCTGATTTCCATCACCCTTATCGGATAATTCTCCATCACCATGTTTAGATGAAACGTCATTAGAATTCCCATGATTTTTGAAATTTCGATCCTTGTCTTTGTCTTTGCTAGAGATCTTTTTGTTATTTGAAAACAATGCATTTCCATCACCATCGAAAATTGAACATTTGGCCATTTGGCGAGCCAAAGACTCTTGCGAAGCAAGAAGATTCTCAAGTTCAACCAAGGATGGTTGTGTAGCCCACCCTTGAATAGATGTAACATAAGGAATGTATTCCCTTTTTAACCGACAAATGATATGCCTCTTTATTCGTGCTTTCCATATTCTTTCGGATCAAGAATAGAAATTTCTGAATACAAATTTTTAATCTTCAAGAAGAATTGAGAAATAAAAAAGATTACCTTAACTAGTATTAGCCAATTAATTCTCCAATAATTGCAATTGAGCCACATCCTTCTTGTTGAATAGCCCATCAAGAGTAGCCCAAATATCATGCGTTGATTTGCAACCTGTGATATGATCAAATAAGCCATGAGAGATAGACCACTTCATGATAGACTCTGTCTTTGCATTTGATATTTGCTATTTCTTGAAAGCATTGAATGCTCTTGATCATTTTGAAGAGTCTCTGTATCACCTCCACCAACAACATCCCACAAGTCCTTATCAACAAGATGAGACTCCATACATGTCCTCCATATCTTATAGTTGGATTGAGTAAGCAACTCAATATCAAAAGAATTATACTTTCCACCCGAATCCATCTTTTATAAAATGATTGAACTTCTTCACCAAGAGATTCAAGATAAAACACCACCTCCCTTGAGGCTCTGATACCATTGGAGAAGGACAAAAACCAAAAATCCAGAATTTCGCTTCTCAATTAGTGTGAAAAAACAACACTAGCCCGAGACTCAAATTAACCAAGATAAGAGAAGAACAGTCAAAAGATAAAGGGAGAAAAGAACTTCATAAAAAAGAAAAACCTTACAAGTTTAGCTTGAGGCCACCATTTGCACAAGATACAGACTTGTTGTTGATGTGACTACACTCCTCTCTACTTGCTCCAAGATGAGTTTGATGGACATTAGCTTAAAGAGGCCACCACATACATACAGGGGCGAAACCAGGATTCTGTAACAAAGGGGGGCCAAACTAGAAGATTTTTGTTATTCATGCAATCATTATATTTTCAAGTGTTTCGTGGAAGATTTTAAGTTCAAGCAAGACAAATATATCAAGAGTAAATACTAAGTTTTTATATGGAAAAAAAATCCCTATCTATTCAGTATTTGTAAAAGATGAACAAAAGAGGTTTTTTAGTAGCTTTCAACCATGTAACTCAATATCTATCAAAGTGGAACTCTACGTTCTTTAAAATCCTGAAAATCATTAATAATTGAATCTACACTGAATTTTGTAGCAATTTCTCTTTGAATGAACATAACCTAGAAATGTGCATCAATTGGAATTGTCTTTCCCATCTAAAAATTAAATAGAAAATAACATGCACATTTTAGTAATTATGATAAAATAAGTGATTAACAATCTAGTAGGTTTTTTCCCTTTTTTTCCTTACTAACTACTTCAGTCATCACACAAATATTGAAAATACTTTAGAGATCAAAACGCATAATTTGGGTAAGAAAACTATTTGCTCTTCACAATCGCATACTCAATGGCATAGTCATGTTAATGCTTTGGGTAAGAAATGGACAAAACATCTCAATTCTCAAGTATATTAAAATGCTAGAATCAAAATTAAATAACTTGTTAACAATGAATATCCTATGGGCGAGGAGACTCTAAGGAACACTTCTATGCCATCATTAATTTAAAAACCCAAAACACCTCACTATGAAGAGGTTGGGAGCTTACCAAGAGCTTAATGAAGAGGGAGAAATTAAGAAAATGGTATCCAATGGATGAGGGCGACACGATGAAGAATATGCCGGAGGAAGATAGGTAGTTGGGGACTTGGGGGTAGCTAGCCGTGAGGTGGATGGAGAAGGAAGGAGGAAATAAGGAGAGGAATGAACAAAAGAAAAAAAAAAGAGATGGGGGGTTAGGTGTTTTCTGTCCAATGGGGATTTTTTTTTTTTAAAGCTGGGGGGGGGGGGGGGGGGGGGGGGGGGGGGGGGGTCGCCCCCTCCTGCCCTAAGGTTGTTTGGCCACTACATACATATATATAGGTGATTTGGAAGATGCAAGCATAATGAGGTGGTTGTATAGGAAAAGAAGATAATTAGTAGAGGGTCATGAGAAAGATGAGAAATGGTTGAATGGAAGTAGTTGGATGCATGGGAAGACTAAGATTAGTGTATGAAGAAGTGAAAAGAGTAATAAGGCATATGGGAAAACGTGGTTTAGTGTATAGAGAAGTGTATAGGAGTAATGAAACATATGGAAAAGTGGGTATAGTGTATGGAGAAGTGGATGGGAGTAATAAAGTGTATGGAAAAATGCATATTGGGCTTGGTGAAGATATGATGTGGCAACATAGGAAGATAGAAAAGTTCTTGGATGGAGAGAAGTTAAGAGAGTGTGATATGTGTCATCCACACATGTGCAAGTGGGACCCATTACAAAACCAAAATACCTCTACTACACAAAAATACATAATAATCTCACTACAACACTCAAAAATAAAAAGAAACGAAAAGAAATAAATTAAACTAAAGATTTTCTAGAAAATACACTTTAAAATTTAACAGGATTGTCATTAACTGATGAAGGGTTGATTTTGAGCATAACCAATATGTACCACCAAATCTGGCTCTTAAGATTGATATTGTGCCCACTTGTTATTTATCTAGAAAGTAAACTTTTCCCATATGTCACTTTGGTCTACATTAGATGGGCACTTTGAAAAGACAACATGCATTTGTCATTTGTGAGGCATCTGTAGAGGATGAGGCCTCCCATTTGAATTTAAGTACGGGCCCAAGCATCATCTCACTCCAAGTTGAGTTGAACATGGGCTCTGCTTGGCGGGCCAAGTTTAATCTCTTCCTTCTTTTGGTCTGGCCTAATTTGGTTTTGAACCCAGATCCTATATATTTTGTAATGTAAGGACAACATCAATAGCTATGTATGGATGGCAGGTCTTGTTGATGGTAGGTTTCCACTAAAAATCATCTCTATTTTAAGTTTCTAGCCATCTTGCGGTAGCTGAAGAATATTAATGATTGACATTTAAATGCGCACAAATGCCAATCAATAGACCATATGTACTTTTGAGAAGATTATCATGTTTTATTCTAAACTTATATTAAATGAATTTATTAACAAATACAAAAAAACTTTTGATAGAGTTTGTACATTTTATTATACTAATTTTCCCTCTAACAATATCATTATCGGTTGCCCTAAGTGTTGTTAGGCTAATGTGGAAACCTCACATATCTCTCTTTTTTCCTTCTTTCTTCTTCATTATTGTTTACATATGTTAACAATATTCTGATTGTTGTCATTCCATTCGCCTTTGAAGATGGTAAGCTTTGATTGGGGTCTAAGAGAATGGTATTAATGAAGTTATCTACAATCACATATACTTATCAGATCTCTCAACCTTTGTAATTAGCTATCGTGGAAGAAGCCTAAAAGGAAAAAAAAAGAAGATGTAAACCTATTAATCATTTCTCAGATTCACTAATGCAACCACAGAAAATAGAAAACACATTCTATAAAACTCATTCTCAAACTATTTTTTGGCATAGCAACTTGTAAATATATAATGAAAAATATAAATTAGCGCACTTCAAATCATACCAACAATGAGAAACGTACTTCTATCATGGTAGATGTGCTGGGTCGCACCCGTGTCAACACACCAGTCTCTACAATTACTGATAAGGTTCACCTCTATTACTATAGCCACAAAATTATCTTCTGTGAGATTGGCTTGATTTTTAACTTTAGTTCCTTTTTTGCTGTGGCATTCATTTGCATAGTGGCCATTTTTCCCGCAAACAAAGCATTCAATCTCTTTTCTTTTGTTTATATATGGTTTTGGTTCTTCTTCCATTTTTTTTTTTTTTTTGGCTTTCAACATGGTGGGCTGGCTTTTTCTAATCATTTTTGTTTCACTAAGATTGGCCTTACCCACATGTTCAGAATCCTTACTCTTCATATCACATTCTTGGTATGAGATCTTTCAATTTCATTTGCTTCTTATTTATGTTTTAAGGTGATCCCAAAGTCCTTTTACAATGTGGGAGTTTATGTATCATACTGCCTACTACAAATTGTTTAGGTAAAACCATTCTCTCAGTTTGTACTTTATGGATTATCTTTTGAAAATATTTCATCTGTGTCATCACTGATTTTCGTCTTTAATTTGAATCGCATATTTAGTGGCATATTCTTTGATGAATGCATCCCATAGTTCCTTAGCAGTTTTGTATTTTGAAAATATGTCGTATAAGGAATTATCTAAATGATTTAAAATTTCATTTTTATAGTCAAAATCATCAGATTTCCACTGATCATTTTCATAAGCACTAGCGGGTCTATATCCATATAGTTTGGGGCATTTTCATTTGCCACATTTTAAAATGTTGGCCTTAAAGTTGAAAATCTTAAAGGTAGAATTCCCTAGTAGTCATATTTTGAAAGAATTGACCGAACAATTGGTAGCCGAATCACGCCTTTGGCATTTGATCCAAATCTAGATCCATTTGCGGTCCAAAAATACACGTGTAAGACTAGGCCCAACCATAAGGAAGACTTGGCCGAGTCCACCTCCACTCGCCACACCCGCATGGCACGGCCGGCCACGCGCTCACGCATGTGTGGTTACCACCACAAAAACAAACACTATAAGCTAGTGAGGAATTCAATTTAAATGCTTCATAAAGAGTTTTCCATTTCCAATGTGGGACTCTAAGAAATAAAATGAAGTAAAGAAAGGAAATAATAATGTTTTAATGCACATATATACCGACAGATAGGCCTTGTACGGGTGTAGATGTTAACATACTTTTGTCCACTTGTTAGCAACATATTTGAAGTTGAAAGAAACTTACATTAAACTTGATAAGTAACCCTAATTATGCCTATTTAGATTGAATTTATTAATATTGATTGACATGACTCTTACATTACTTTATTATGTCATTATGAGATGTTCTCATAGTACGAGGTGAAAATAAACCTTTGACATATAAATATCGTTCATGCCTATCTACACTTTGAAAAGAAGGAACAAGATTAGGGAAAAAAGTGAAAAATAAAATAGGTACCTTACTTTCATACGCTTCGTGTATATTATATTTTGTGTATGTTATTTAGGGCCGATTTATTTGCAATAGAATATATAGGATTCATACCATAACTAGTAAAAAATGAAGATTAGTGGTAAGTTTTCAAACACAACCATCAAATAACCTTTCCTTTTATGAAAGTATAATAAAAAGAAGATGAGAAATAAATACTTAGCCATTGCCGTAATAACTCAATACATAAAAATGTGAAAGGTCCTACCTACATCTCTACTTTATATCCAGCCCTTTAACCATTCGTTCACTTCAGACCTCTTTAATAATCCTTTGATAGAGTTTATTTAACCTTATGTATTTAAATGCAAACAAGCATTCTTATGATGAGTTTCTAATTTTAGTGGCTTGAGAAAGAATCTTTTTTACTTTTTATGTTGAAAGTAGATTTTTTTTGTCAGTTAGTAGAATGGAAAAATATCTTTTTAACTTTTTAGTGTAAAAAAGTAGAATTTTTTGAAATGTGGTATTTTGATTTGATTCCTTTTAATTTATTATGTCTCGAAATGATACCTTACTTCAACTTTCTAGTGAAGTGAATTTACCAAACACACCTTAAGTACGAATGTTGTAGGATTTTCATAGTTTCCTGAGGAATTTTGTTTTTAATTCATTGTAGGATTTTCATATTTTCTTATGAAATTTGTTTTTAATAATCCTATTTCTTAGGGTATCTATATTCCTTCACTTGTAGCCACAAATAAGCATCTTGTCTAATTCATTCGCACATTGACCAAGATGTACATCACTTTTGACTCTTTCAAGTAAACATAGTAATGCTCTCGGCCCTTGAAATGTAATAGTTTACTCTTCTTTTTTTCTCTCTCTCATCCATGAAGGACTTGAACTTACACTGAACACACACTCGTCTCTAACTCGTTGTAGACAAATGTATTAGTTTCTATTTTATTTTTTAGTCATTTATAGTAACAAGGTAATTTTCACTTATAGGACTTTTTGGTCCTCATCTTTAATTCATGGGCTCACTCTGTCGACAACATGGATAAAATAAGGGAAAATTTCAAAATAGGCCTAAGTTTTAACCATGTTTCAAAATTGGATAAAAAAAATCTATATTTCAAATCAAGACATAAGTTTTCCACTTTTTTTTTAGATTAAGACAAACCGCTAGATTGACATTTTCCAGCTACTTTTTCAACTTATTATTTTAAAATCCCAAAAATGCCCTTCTTCATTTCCTTTTTCTCTCTTCATATCTTCCCTCCCATTGCCTCTATCTTTGCCCTATTATGAGCTCATTAACAAAAACAATCCGATGCATTTCTCTTGGTTCGGTACTTTTGTGATTTTTCCAAGTCTCTTGAGCTACTACATGTCTTTTACTTACAATTTATTGTTTTTTCTTCTCAGTCCTTAGTTGGAGGAAGGCAAGAAAGATTACATTCGGGCTAGGAGCACAAGTCATAAAACCAAGCCGTAAATTCATAGTATTTGCATTTTTCAGTAGTTTTTGGCAGCTAGGTAACCATTAGCTAATTGAAATAGACCTCTAAAATTCTTTGTAGAGTGTAGATACTAATATAGAAATGGCATTAAGTTTATACCATTTCATGTAATTCACAGAAATAGCATTTTTGGCATTTTTTTTTGGCAACTGGGTAATTGTTAATTCATCTATAGAAGTTTCCAAAGACAAAATCTTTGTTGATAAACATCGAGATAGAATAAATGGCGTTGAGTTTTGACATTTCTATCACCAGATAAATATTTCGATTGGGGCCCCTTAAGAGCTTTGTAATCGAGTGGCACAGGCAGTTATGGAGCTAGAAAAAGGGAAAAATGTGATGATTGAAAAGAAGAGCCTATGATAGTTCTCTAGATATGTATCAGAAATAAGTATTCTTTTTCAAGAGTTTAAATAGAAAAGAATCTAGCAATCTAAAGAGTCCACAAATACATAGAATGCGCTGTAAAACTTGAATTCATAGCTTAAAGCAGTGTGCGAGATTATATAAAAGCACAAATCAGAGAGTCGGGTTTGGCTGTAGATGAAGGTTAGCTTGTTGCTTCAGCAAATGGAGTAGTCAGTAAAGGAAATCTCGCACAAAGGAAGGAGGAGGGAAGAAAGGAAGAGAGGAAGTGGAAGGAAAAAGGACATTTTGGGGATTTTAAAAATTTTAATGAAGTGAAAAGAGTCACCGAAAATTGTCCAATTTGGCGGTTTGTCCTGATCTGAAAAAAAATGGAAAACTTATGTCTTGATTTGAAATGTAGATTTTTTTTTTCCTATTTTGAAATGTGGTGAAAAGTTAGACCTAATTTGAAAATTTCCCTTTCTTTTAACTATGTCCTTGATATCAATCTAAATTGATGTTAATGATGACCTAGACCATATCCAAGTGTTGATTTCTTCCAAAAAAAATAGAAATAGATAGCACATCTTATGACATTTTCTTACACCTTTCACATTATGTGGCCCATCAGCCCCTTCATCAAGTGGCCCATTGTAGGTTAAAAGTTTAATTGAAAATGCTGTGGGGTGGTTGGTTGAAAGACAATTTATCCTGAATTGACCATTTGATGCCCTTTTCCTAATTCCAGAAGGGGCCTTCTTGACTTAACTTCTGCTATTTTCATTGATATTGATTTTCACGTTGATACAATAACTATCTACTACTGGATTTAACTGGAAGAACTTAGTACTATATGAAGGCATAAATTTTGAGGTCTGTTGTTAAGGACTGTGATCATTTTGATGAATGGTTCATTGGTGTTGATTTTGAGGTTAATACAATAACTACCACTACTGGATTTACTTAGAAGAAATTAGTACTAGATGAAGGCTTACTTTGAGTTTAAGATCCTTAGTTAAGGATTTTCATTATTTGATAAAGGGTTGATTTTGAGCAAAAACATTATGCACCACCAAATCAGGCTTTTAAGACTGATATTAGGCTCACCCCTTAGTTATCTCAAAAATTGAATTTTCCCATATATCACTTGTGTCTACATTAGATGGGCACTTTGAAAAGACAACATGCATTTGTTTGAAAAGACAACAAGCATTTGTCATTTGTGGGTCATCTGTAGAGGATGAGGCCTCCCATTTGAAACCTTCCATTTGAATTTACAGGCCCAAGCATCAGCCCGATCTAAGTTGAGTTGCACATGGGCTCAGCTTGGTGGGCCAAGTTTGATCTCTTCCCTCTTTTGGTCTAGCCTGATTCGGTTTTGAACCCAGATCCTATATTTTGTAATGTAAAGCTATCATCAACATCTATGTATGAATGACAGCTTCTGTTGATGGTATCCACTAAAAAACATCTCTATTTCTAGTTTCTGGCCATCTTGCTATAGCTAAAGAATATTAATGATTGACTTTTAAATGCGCACAAATCCCAATCAACAAACCATATGTACTTTCGATAGGATTATCATATTTATGAAGTTATAGTACGTTATCTTTCAGGAAATTTTACTAAAAAAATTCATTCTAAACTTAGATTAAACAAATTTATTAATAAACACAAAAAAAAACTTCCGATGGGTTCATACATTTTTTTTTTACTAATTTTCCCTCTAACGATATCATTATCGGTTGCCCTAAGTATCATTAGGCTAATGTTGACGCCTCGCATATCTCACTTTTTCCTTCTTTCTTCTTCTTCATTCTCTGTGTATATTATCAACACTTTGATTATCATCATTCCATTCGCCCACCAAAGAAAGTAAGCTCTGACCAAGAGAATGGTATAAATGAAGTTATCCACAATCATATATACTTATCAAATCTCTCAATCTCATTAATCAGCTGTCATAGAAGAATCCTAAAAAAGAAAAAGAATGATGTAAACCCATTAATCATCCTCTAGATTCACTAATACAGCATTAGAAAACGGAAAACAAATTCTATAGAATTCATTCTCAATGCATTTTTTGCCAGAGCAACTTGTAAATATATAATGGAAAAATAATTAGCACACTTTAAATCATACCAACAATGAGAAATCTCGTTTACAAAAGCCCAACATATTGTACTTAAGATCCAACCTCAAGACAACCATATTTACAGAGAAGTTGTGAAAATTACTTGCCCCATGGGTGTTGGCATAAAGAGTTCGATGTCCGTTTTATACACAATGTAGCACCAAGACTACGGTAGCACATTGACATATGGATATCTTATGATTATGCCATGTTGGATGGTTAGGAACGATGAGTTATCTTAGATTAGGATTGGCGTGTAAATCTCCTTGAATCCTTATCGATTATATTGCATTCATATTGTAAATAAACACCATGCCTGCACATGATTTAATCATGTTCTTTATAAGAGTATATATTGATCGAACTATATCCATTTCTGAAGAGTTTACTATTTATACACCACATAAAAGGGTTATTGCTCTAGAGATTGCAAAGGTAACTTGTTTACCAATGATAATGATACTGAATGATATCGATTGATACAAAGTGAAAGAAAATAATGAATTGCTATAGTTATTGACTTGTATTGGTCAGCACCACTCAGCTTCTACCCTATAAGGCTCATTGAGGCTAAGTATAGATAATAGTTAAATGGATCCTACTGCATTTACGTTATACAGGATTGTCGGCGTTCCATGAGTAGCTAGGTGTGCCTTTGGCTAGGTCACTTGGTGACATCCCAACACGATTGATACTACTCTCGTCTTGAGGACACGCATGATGCAACCAACGGTTGAGAGTATATAGTGAGTGTGGTTGCCAACTAGAATGTTTATATCTTTTATTCATGATTCTTTAATTCATGATTATTATTCAATAGCATAACTGCTAGAATATGATTCTTGCTCTCATTTAATCTACATGTTTCTTAACTCAATTTGATATAACATGTTATGTTTTATATTTGCTTTTTCTTGCCAAATGGTCATGTTTACAGTGCTACTTGGTGTTATAGGCACAGACACCAATATCCCCACAACATACACAGCCACAGAAGAGGACCTAGTGGTTCCTTAGGGTCTAGAGGAGTGGAAAGTGGAAGACATTTGCTAGTCTTTCCATATACATAGAGCATCATGGAGTTCTCTTTTGGTTTACTCTTAGGATAGCCATTGAATTGGCAATGTTGCATCATGCCATCAAACATATGCATTGTTCTATTCTATATTATTGATGAACATGTATTTTGATCTTTTGAACATGGACTTTGTATAGATATTGCATATAGTTTTATTTTGTCACTATTTCATACACATGGCATACTGTGCATACTTGTAGATAGACTTTGGACATTGTACATATAGATATGACATTTTGGACATACAGATACATGAATACATGGTTTATATAAAGGAATGTTATATGGTTATATTTGAAAAATTGATCAGATGAACTATTTGTGCTTAATACTGTATTCCAAGTTGTAGACTGCACAGCTCAGAGATTGTATAGGTGAATTATACAGGCTTTCGTGAAATTTTAAAATACAAACATGTCATTATTCTATCCTCATAAGTGAATCTTGTGGGAATTCCCTTATGCTGTTCGTACGTGCTTTAGCATGGCACGAATTGTCATAGCATACACATGTCGCACTTCAGGGTCCACCTTAATCACATAATCTTAGGGTCGAGGTATTACACACTCTCTCTTTTGTTCCTGGATAATTTGACACTAGGATCAAAAGGAGTGGAAACACCATTCCTTCCAAACATATTATACCTATGAAGAACTTTCTTATTATAATGAGCCTAAGATAAAATAATTCCTTTAGGGTGTTTATATATTTTTACTTTCAATATCACATCAGCCTCTCCCATATCTTTCATGTTAGACTTAAAACAAATGAATTTTTTAGTGTTCTCTACTGAAGTAAGATCAGTGCAAAAAATAAGCCTGTCATCCACATACAAGTAAATAATGATGCAGAACTACCAATATTTTTATAGTAAATACATTTATTTGATTAATTATTCTAAACCTTTGAAAATCATCACTTGCTCAAACTTTTGAGGCCACTGCTTAGGAGCTTGCTTACAAAGATTTAATTAACTTGTAAACTTTTTTTTCTTTCACAGGTACAAAAAATCTTTTAGGTTGCCCCATATATATTTCTTCTTCCAAATCTCCATTTAAGAATAAGGTTTTAACATCCATTTGATGGACGACCATATTGTGAATGGAAGTTATAGCTATCAAGACTCTAATGGTCGTGATCCTGGTAATAGGAACATGTGTCAAAGTAATCAACTCCTTTTTGTTTAAATCCTTTTGCAACCAGTCTTGCTTTGAAATTTTCTATCGAGTCATAAGTTCTTAATTTAATTTTGAATATCCATTTGCAACCTAATGGTTTGGTTCCTAGAGAAAGATCAACTAGTTCTCAGGTATGATTGACCAAAATAGACTCAATTTCACTATTAAGAGCTTTTTTCAAAAAAGTAGCGTCAAGAGAAAGCATGGCCTCCTAACAGGTTGTGGGGTCATTTTCTAAAATAAAAATGATAAAATTAGGGCCAAAGGTGGATTCCTTTATAGATTTACTACTTCTACATGGTTATAGATCTTTAGATTTAGAATCACTAAATGGGGCTGGTCTAACAATGTTAAGAGTTGCTACTAGAACTAGGAAAGACTTGTTTAAAGAAAAATCATTTTCAAAGAATGGCTAAGCACCCCCACACTTTGAGGTATTCCAAATTCATATGAGGTTTTAATGGTCTTTTTGAAGGGGGTACTCTATTAAGTATATTGTGACAAGCTGTAAGAAAAGCTTCTCCCACAAGTTCTTAAGTAGTCCAGAACTGTTTATGATATAATTCACCATTTCAACTGTATGTTGCTTTTTCTTTCGACTACACCATTTTGTTGTGTGGAGTAGGGGGCTGTCACTTCATAAATTATCCCTAAGGTGTTACAAGTCTTAATGAAATCATTAGACAAGTATTCGTCTCCTCTATCAAACCTCAAAGTCTTAATCCTTTTGCCCAGCTGATTTTCAACTTCAAGTCTAAAGAGGTTAAATTTATCAAGGGCCTCGTATTTTTTTTAAAGTGATTATACATAGGAAATTTGGGAGAATCATTTATGAAAGTAATAAAGTAATTCATACCACCTTTAGTGATGATATTATTTGATTCACAAATGTCACTATGAATCAAACCTATTAGCTCAGAACATCTCTCAACACTTTCAGAAGGTTTTCTAGAAAATTTGGGTTAAACAAAAATTTCACAAGAGTTGGGTTGAAAATCAGTTTTACAAATCAAACCTAAATTCTTCATATTTTTCATAAAAGAATAGTTCACATGTCCTAATCTAGCATTCCATAGGTCAGAAGACACAACAATATAAGAAAAAGTAAAAGCATTCTTATTACCAATGGAATTTATATTTATTTTGAAAAAGCCTTCAGTAACATAGCCTTTTCCTACAAAAACTCCATCTTTGGTAATTATAGGTTTAATTTATTCAAATACTAACTCAAAACCATTTTCACTCAAGATGGAACCAAAGACTAAGTTCTTTCGCACATAGGGCTCATGCAGCACTTCGGTTAAAGTGAAAGACTTGCCGGATGAGAGGTACAAGACCACTTTCACTTGACCAATTACTTTTTGTCGTACAGGAGTTTCCCATGTAGAGCTCTTGTCCATCTTTGATATGCTTGTAGGAGACAAACACACTTCTGTCACTGTAGATGTGCTGGGTCACACCAATGTCAACCCACCAGTCTCTACAATTACTAACAAGGTTCACCACTATTACAACAGCCACAAAATTCTCTTCCATGAGATTGGCTTGATTTTTTTTCTTTGGTTTCTTTTCTGTGTTGGCGTTCGTTTTCATAGTGGCCCTTTTTCTTGCATACAAAGCATTCAATCTCTTTTCTTTTATTTGTATCATTGCGGGGCTTAAGAGATTATTTTTGGTTCTTCTTCTAATTTTTATTAGCCTGGGACATGTTGGCTTTTGGCTTTTTTTGATAATTTTTTGTTTCAGTAAGATTGGCTTACTCAAATGTTTAGAATCCTTATTTTTCATGTCACATTCTCAGTGATGCTCTTGGATTTTGAGTCTGACTATGAGATATTTCAGTTCCATTTCCTTTAACTTTATGTTTTAAGGTGATCCCAAAGTCCTTCCATGATGGTAGGAATGTATGTATCATATTGCCTAATACAAATTGTTCAAGTAAAATGATTCCCTCAGTTTGTACTTTATGGATTACCTTTTGAAAATCTCTCATTTGCTATCTTGGTTTTCTATCTTCCATTTGAAAATCAAAAAATTGTTCAATTGCATACTTTTTGATACTTGCATCTTCGGTGACATATTCTTTCCCATAATTCCTTGGTGGTTTTGTATTTTGAAAGTACGCTATATAAGGAATTATCTAAATGAAGAAAGTTTCATTTCTGCAATCAAAATCATTAGAATTTCACTGATCATTTTCATGCGTACCAGCGGGCCTATATCCATATGGTTAGGGGTATTTAATTGATAACACATAAAAAAATTTCATCACTTTGGGGAGATACTCCATTTTCATTTGCCATATTTTAAAAGCCCTCAAAGTTAAAAACCTCAGGGTAGTATTTCCTAGCAGTCACATTTCCAAATAATCCACAATTGCCAGAGATATGCCTAAACTATTAGAAAAAAAGGAAAAGAAAGAGTTAATCGAATAATTGGTAGCCAAATCACATCTTTGGAGACGCTTTCTTTAGGCATATTTTGGTCCCACACCGGTGCAAAATGGACTCATGGACATCTGCCCCAGGATAAGATGGATGGCTTCTTGATCAGACGATCTCCACTAATCATGAAGACACTTGACTCCCCAAGGGACCGCTTCACAGACTTACAGCATAAGTAGAAAGACTTTTGGGAAAATTAGAGCAGAGAAGACTTAACGGATAGGTGGGTGGGCTGCTGACAAGTGGATTTGAATTTGAATCCATCTGCATTCCAAAAATATACATGCAAGACTTGGCCCATCCCATGAGGAAGACAGGGCTCAGCCCACCTCCACTTGCGACGCCTACAAGGCATGGTCGGCTGGCACACACACACACATGTATGGTTACCACCACTAAAGCCCACCACAAAGACAAACACTATAAGCGAGGAACTCAGTATAAATGATTCATAAAGAGTTCTCCACTTCTAATGTGGGACTCTTAGAAATAAAGAGAAGTAAAAGAAGGGAATAATAGTGCTTGAATGCACATATATACCAACAGATAGGCCTTGCATATGTGTAGATGTTAATACACTTTTGTTGACCTATTAGTGACATGTTTGAAGTTTAAAGAAACTTAACTCATGGATGAAGATGTAGATATACTTTTAAAACCAATAACTATAACTGAAATTGAAGATGTAGTCCACTACGCAAATCCTCGTAAAGCCTCAGGATCTGATGGATTTTAATGCACATATTTTCAAAGTATGTTGGCCTATCGTGGATTTTTTCCAATTCCAAATCTATGTTAAACCAACTAAAGGCTACATTTATTGTACCAGTTCCTAAAAGTGATGATATTGGTACTCCATATAAGTTTATACCAATATCCTTTACTAATGAGATTTACAAGATTATTAGTCGAATATTGCTTAATAGGTTGAAAGCTGTTATTGGGAAGTCGATTGGCCTTATGCAATCTGCTTTTATTCTTGGGAGGAGCATTGCTGATAACATCCTGTTGGCTCAAGGCTTGATACATAAATTTCATTTTTTAGCATGTGATCCCAAGGATGTGCATTAAACTAGATCTTGTGAAGGCCTATAGCAATGTTAGATGGGATTTCTTAGAAGAGGTAATGTGTTTCCCACTTCATTTCATAAAGGTGATTATGACTTGTGTGAGGAATCCGTAATTTTCAGTTCTCATAAAATGGAACATCTGTGGGTTATTTTAGGAGTACCAGGGGTCCTAGATAGCATATTTATTCACTATAGTGATGGGAGTTTTTCTCACTTATGATGAATTCATATGCCATCTCAAACTTGAACCCTACTCCTTTTATGCAAGGTGAAATGATTGTCTCTCATCTAATGCTTGCTAATGATCTCATTGTATTTAGCAAAGCTTCTATTGGTGCACCAAACATATTCAGGAATTTTTTGGAACACTTTCATGGATTTTCGGGATTAGTTGTTAATTGGGCTTAAAGTTCCGTTTTAACTCCAATTGTATGGATGATGAAAAGTAGGCTATAACCACTTCCCTGAATATTAAAGAGGAAGCTCTTCCTATCAGATATTTGGGAATTCCCATTACATCAAAGAGAATATCCTTTAAGGAGTGCCAGCCTTTGACTGACAAGCTACAAGCTAAGCTATCAGGATGAAAATCTACGATCCTCTCTTATGCAGGAAGGGTGGAGCTCATTCGGTCTACATTGTCACTTCACATCTATTAGGCAACAGTCTCTATCCTTCCTCAATTTGTGCTCCATATGATGGATAGATGCATTAGGAATTTTTTCTGGAGTGAGTGCTTAAGAGGTCATTATCTCCATCCCATAGCGTGGGAGGTGATTTGTTTGCCATACTCTCTTAGAGGGCTAGGAATAAAGTCTATATTCAGCTTATCCAAGGTAGTCATTATGAGATAGGTATGTAATATTATTTAAAATAATTCTCTGTGTTGGAATTTGTGGATAAAAAGTAAATACCTGAAAAAGAAGTTTTCCTGGGATGCTCCTATTCCGAGAAATGCATCTTGGGGGTGGAAAGGGATTTTAAAAATGATATATAAAATGCTTCCATTTGTCCGATACCTTATAGGCAATGCTGCTACTACATCTTTTTGGCATGACCCATGGCTACAAGATGGGGTGTTGCAAATTCAATATGGAGAACGTGCTATTTCTGACTTAGGAATGGTTACTTATATATTCATTAGTGAATTTGTGTGGAATAATGACTGGTACCTTCTGCCTATAACTTCATATGACCTCAGTCTTGCTTGGTAGAAAATTTTTAATGAAATAACTCCTTCACCTAATTTCCAGGATGAAGTAGTATGGATTGCGGAACTAAATGGAGATTTTATTATGAAATCAACATACAATATTATCCACAAGCATCTTCTCTTTACAAAACCAGATTGGGTGGAGTGGATTTGGTCTAGGGGCTGCATTAAAAAGTTTTTTGTCCTTGCATGGATGATTTTTAAGGGATACCTTGAAACTAAAGATTTTCTGTTAAGAAGAAACGTGAATTGTGATTCAAGGTGTGAGCTTTGTAATGGTAGGTGGAAATCGGCAGAACTTCTTTTCTTGCAATGCCCTTTCTCACAATACATTTGTGTTGGGTTGTTAAAAAAGTCGTTTCTTCCAGTGGTTCCTTGTGATTCACCATCAGATATGATTAGCTCTATTCTGGATAAATTAAATCCAGAACATAAAGACCTACAAAAGGTTGGTCTTTTTATTTTTCCAGCATTTGCATGGCATAGTAGGATAGAACGAAATGCAAGACTTTTTCAAATGAAGAAAGCCCCACCTTCTAGTGTATTGCAAATTATTTTTAGCAAAATTCGAACCTGGATTATATATATATTGGTTTATCACTGCCTAACAGATATGCCAGGGAGTGGAACCTGCCTCCTTTGGACTTTGCCATTATTCTTCCTAAGGTCAGTTCTTCCCTTAGATGCACAATTTCTATCTCTCATTTACATCCTACATTGGTAGGGATTTTGTGGAAGGATAAGTATGAATCAAAAGAAAGATTAATACAGTATGATATGGACTCCTATGAGTTTATATACAATTTGTTTCAGTTGATTCCCTCTGATGTTCAAGTAACTAATATCAAGGGCGATCATGGATTGACTAAGGTACTTTAGCATCCATCTGTATCTCCTTAGCAATAGTGGTTTCAAGCAAGAAAATTGCAAGTTTATCTTCAAAGGTTGCAAAAGATATGGTACTTCACTTGCTCTAAAAGATCAATCCATATTAGTTGGAAAATGAAAAGGTTATTTTAGGTATCCTACCAAGCTTACAAGATGAAAATGATGGCACTTTGAACTTCTTAACATTTGTGCCTAGGACATGGGCTTAGTTGTAAAATGGGGTATGCCCCATTAGGACCTTAAGTTGGAAGGTCCTTTCTGTATATTATGCTTTTTGAGAAAATGAAAGCTTATCTTATCTTAGAAAAAAAAAACTTGCATTAAACATTGATGAGTAACCCTAATTGTGCCTATCTAGATTAAATTTATTAATACCGGTTGACATAACTCATTATATCACTTTATTCTGTCATTAGTAGACGTTCTCATAATACAAGGTGAAAATAATTGTTTGATAGATAAATATCATTTATTCCTATCTACACTTTGAAAGGAACTAGCAAGATTAGGGAAGAAAATGAAAAAGAAAATAGGACCTTGCCTTTATACCCTTCATATATATTATATTTTGTGCATGCTATTTAGGGGCTATTTATTCGCAATAGAATATCTAGCATTCATACCATAGCTAGTAAAAATGGAGATTAATTGAAGTTTTCAAACATGACCATCAAATAACCTTTCCTTAATAGAAGTATATAATTAAAAGAAGATGGAAACTAAATATGTCACCCTCACAAAATTGGGATGGATCCAAGTCCAAATCCAAGCGTATGAGAATTAGGGCCAATTAGAATTTTTCTCAATAATAATACTGTGGGCTCCAACTCCGGGTGGATTGAAATCCCACGTGAGGTCATGTATGATGATCAGTCATCAAAATCACATGAGGAATCAACGACACAATCGCTGTGCAACTGGTATAAGAAAATTCAACATAATATTATTAACATTAAGAACATAGTCAATTCTCCAACGGTTTCCTACATAATTATTCAAGTGTGCAATTAGAAGAATTAAGTACAACTAATCTCAGGCCCAACAACTATGGCCACATTTATTTAAATACTAAAGCATCCAGTCCAATGAAGCCTATGGCATCTCAAACTATGTCGTTGCTGCTCCACTCAACAACTCCGCCATTTGGCAAAATCTCTGATGTCTTTTGACCCTCCCGCTTGGCTATGGTGTTGGTACTTATGCATCAAATGTAGCACTATTAGATTGAAATAATCTGTCAAATAGATAGATATAGGTGATGAAACATAAGTGTGACAAATAAAGTGATCATATTTAAGACTTTGCAGTTCTCAGGGTATAACATTAGTCATAAGCATATATTTAAAATAATCCGACACAAGTGTACACATGTGAACCCACTAAATGAATGCATATGAGCGAACCCGCTTAGCTCAGCTACATATTGCCTCACATAATATATGCTAGCCTAATGGCAACGTCCACCTTTAACTGCAGTCAGTAACAAATGCATGTAGAGTCCTTACGAGCTAGCATACATCCTAAATCGTGGTAGGAGTAATAGTAAATCAAATTATACTATGACGGAAGCTGTTTAACTAAAAAGGATAATAAATCAAACTGAGCTTGTGTTATGTAATAATAAGTAAACCACCCAACCCCTAATCCAACAATAATCAAATGGTGATTGACATTATTAAGGAATGAGGTTGGTTCTCAGCCATCCTATGGTCTAGGCCAACCAGTACACATACCCACTAAGCTACGTTGTCTAACACAATGGCCATCCAAGATTGGGTTATCTATACCGATGCTTTAATGCAAAACAGAAAGGTGATAGCATATGCATCTTGACAATTAAGGGAACATGAAAAGAATTATGCCACACATGATTTAGAATTGGCCGCTATCATCTTTGCCTTGAAGTTGTGGAGACACTACTTGTATGGAGAGATATTTGAAGTCTATAGTGATTATTGTAGTCTCCAGTATTTGTTCTCTCAACATGATCTTAATATGAGATCACGTAGATGGTTAGAATTCATAAAGGACTATGATTTTCAAATCAAGTATATTCCAGGGAAAGGAAATATTGTGGCTGATGCTCTAAGCAGAAAATCAACTATTGAGATGGCAGTCATATGTGGTGAATGGTCTCTACTAGAAGAATTTCGAGATCTGGACGTGGAAGTCAAATTCGTGGATGATAAGGTTATGTTAGTGGCTATGTTTGTTTTTGAACCCACCTTAATACAACAACTTAAAGAGAGATAGTTTGAAGATTCATAATTTGTTAAGATTCGTGACCACATATCTGAGAGACCAGATTTCAAGATAGTGGATGGGGTGCTGTACTTCAGAGACCGGTTATGCATTCCAGCGGTTCAAAATCGAAATCTAAAAAAAAGCAATCATGATGGAAGCACATCATGCTAGATATTCCAAGCATCCCAAGAGTACCAAAATGTACCGAAATTTACATGGCAGGTTCTGGTGGAATAACATGAAGAGAGACATTGCAGGTTTTGCGGCAAGATGTCTTACCTGCTAACGTGTAAAGGCTGAACATAAAAAGCCTTCTGGTTTGTTACATCCTTTATATATTCCGAAGTGGAAATGGGAGAATCTTTTTATGGATTTCGTTTCAGGGCTACCTTGGACGAGTAGACGTCATGATGTCATTTGGGTGATCGTCAATCGACTAATGAAGTCAGCTCACTTTATTCATATTTGGAAGGGGATAAAATTTCAGGAAATGGCCAAGATTTTCATAGATGAGGTTACGTGGTTGCACGTTATGTCACAACCTGAGCCCAGAAATTGGGGTTTAGTTTAAACTAATCAGTGACACACGTACTCCCGTGCATATACACTTCCCGTGCATATACACTTAGACCCCGTTTAAATGCACACGCACAAGGGAACAATCAAACGTGCCAATAGAGTGTACGCGGAAGCTGTAAGTATCGTTGCATGAAAAAGAAGAGGATACACAAACAAAAGACAAGATAATATTAATTACCAGATATACAACAAAAGAAACACTGTCTATACAAAGTGATGAACAGTTTCAAAGAAGCCAAGACACCAAAATGCAAGGAGTTGAATTACTCTAAGACAAACACATGATGCATCCCACAAAATCCCAGAGGCAGCCTAACATGGCATAACGCTATCCGATGGAGTGATTACATCCACTCCTCTAGCCCTAACAGGGCTTCTATGGTTTCTTCTGGAGTCTTGTCGACTGACGAGGGGTCGGCAAAGGGATATGAGCTTGCAACACTAAGAACAACTAATGAATTGCACTACACCAAAATTGGCTATCTGAAACGGCAGGTTGGAACGGACGTTGTCTGTATCTAAATTGGAATGGACTAAATTACTTCTAGCTATTGAAAATCCATTCCTCTTTTCAATAATGACTTGGGTTATATATAAAAATGCTGAAGAAATCATTGGCACCCAACATTTCCTCCCTCGCGCCTTTTTCCTCTCCTGCGCCTTTTTTTCCTCTTAACGTGCCCTAACCCCAAAAATGCCCATTCACAACATCCGCTTCTCTCCCCATTTTGTTTCAGTCCCTTCCCCTCTGCTTGCCGTTGTGAAGGGCACCGTGCTAACCCAAGTAGTCACCACAACATGCTGCTCCTCCTCCCCATCGACTGGCTTCCCCTTTTTAGGTAAATTTAGTTGTGAGCAGAACATCATCATCGTCATCTTTCTAAACCATCTAATCTGTATGGTGTGAAGATCGAAAGATCGTTCGAAGGTACGAGGAGCAAGAATCTCTCTCTCTCTCTCTCTCTCTCTCTCTCTCTCTCTCAATCAACAACTTCTCTATTATCTCATTTCAAGACTCATATTTTACTCGGCATAATGCTGTAGAGTGTTTTTGTTTCTTCTCATTGTACGGTTTTGAGTATTAGGCCTCTGAAAAATATATAAATCCATAGGGGTGTTTTTTTTTTAAGGAGTCAAGATTTTCTTTATTTATGGGGTTAGGGCTTTTGCAAGTTGTTCTGATATCAGGATTTAGGATGCATTTTGATTTGAAGATTTGGTTCAATTGATATAGTGCTGATGTTGTTTTGCTAATATTCTCTGATGTTTTGGGTCTTCTTCTTGGTTTTTAGTTAGTTGCTTAGAGAACAAACTCCATCCCCTTTTTTGGTGTTCTGCCACCACCTGATAAAGGGCCATTGAGATTTGATTAGGGTTCAACAAAATCATGGAAAAAAGTATTGCAAGTATGGGCATTCAACTCCATTTCTACTACAACTAGGAAAGGATTTTTTGATAAAGAATACTCCATCAGTGCCTGAAACATGTTGTTCAGTCTCAACCATCTGTTGGATGGGCCACTAACTAGGATGATATAATACCAATTAATTCCTACTACAGAGCCAACGGCAAATGCGTAGGCCATCTAAGTTGTTGATCAAGATGTGAACCAGTGGTTCCACGGTTGTCTCAGGCAATTAGTTAGATGCACCAATAATGAACAGGACAAGGGAAGGGGAGACATATCACATATCCATGTTATTCTCATCCCACAATGCTTTTAGGTGTTAAGAGGAGAGTAACCAAGAAAATAAAGGCAGATGGAAGCCAAGCAATGACTCTTCATATAAGATTAAGGATAATCAGATCTTTGTTGATCTCATTTGATTTGATTTTTTTTTATTTTGACATATTTCTTCCTTTTTTTTCCTCTTTTTAATGTGACCTAGTGGCTATTTTTCATGTAATTGCAAGTGTGACCTAACATTTTCATGCAAAAATGTTAGGATTACGATATATATCTATGAACTGGATTGAACATGACGGCCATCAGATAAACATTCCATATAGTGTCCTGGAGTCGGCCATTTGGGTTCTTGATCATTGATTGACCGGCTTAACCACTAGCCTCACTATAGAGTTTGAA
This sequence comes from Sextonia rubra, assembly GCA_037013555.1. Classification (NCBI taxonomy): domain Eukaryota; kingdom Viridiplantae; phylum Streptophyta; class Magnoliopsida; order Laurales; family Lauraceae; genus Sextonia; species Sextonia rubra. The sequence continues at coordinate 81,514,712 of JASUAD010000001.1, forward strand.
GTTGACCTTCTACGAAAAAAAAAAACCTTCTCAAGTGGCTTTCATGGTTTGATCGTTGGATGATTTCAATATTTGTCAATAAGTAAGATCTGTTAGGCAAATTCTTATCTAATTGGATCTCTGATCATACAGCCTTGCACAATTGTATAAATTATTTCCTAATGAATTGTGACATGTTCATATTTTTGTTAAAGATTTATTAGTAATAGTTGTTAGTTGTTTTCTGCACCTTTCTAAGTAGTTAGGTGGCAACAACGCAATCCTTTTATGATATTTTATGCTGCCAAAAGCCTAACTGATCATAACGGCCTCAAATGAACCTATCATAATTTATTAAGCCAAATGTTTAATATTTTGGAGAATCTATTTCTAATGTCGGAGTTTCTTATTGTCATGTGAATATAGAATAAAGTATGTCCTAAAATGAGACTTATAGAAGCAAGGCCGGAAGTAGGAAATTTTTGGGTTTAGCTGGCAAACTAGTCCGGTTAACATTATCTAATGCTTGAAAGTCAGCCCGTTTAAGTGAAATTACTTATTTGTTGTCATGTTATTCTATTTGTTTATAAATGAATAACATATTTTTTTACATGAACTGCTTTATATCTGAAGCATGAGATGATAATCTTAATGGTCCTTTTAAATTTTCACGTTGACCATTCACCTAATTTCTTTGATAAATATCTTTTTCTAAATTTCATATGCAATCATTATTAAATTGAATAGTTCACTAGATCTCCATTTTAAAAATATGACAATGCTTTATAGATAATGATATGTTACCTTATTGATTGCAGAATGTCGTCACCGGGTAATAAAACGTGGATGACCAAACATAAATTAAGTCCAGAGTATTTGAATGGGCTTGTCCATTTCATTGAGTTTACAAAGAAAAATGGTGGTGAATTTAATCATTTTCCATGTCCATGTGCTAAATGTCGAAATGCGCGTGGAATGATTGCCCTTGAATTGATTCATGAGCATTTGCTCATTAACAGTATTGATTAATCATATACACAATGGATTTTCCATGGAGAGAGTATATCAAAAACTAATAAAAAGCCATCAATATCAATGTCTGGAATTCACCCTGATGACATGTATCCTAGAATGAAGGAACTTGTAAATGATGTATTTGGAAGAATTGGGGAACATGTAGATTCTCTCATGGACGATCTCGTAAGGAATGAAGATTTTAATGAAATAAATTCAGAGTTTAAAGGGCATGAAGACCATGAAACAAGAACGTATAGGTCTTTATTTGATGGTGCAAGGCAACCTTTATATCCTTCTTGTTCAAAGGAACTCACAAAATTATCAGTTATTGTTGAGCTTTATAGTTTAAAAGCACAAAATGGTTGGTCAAACAATAGCTTTAATGAGCTACTTCGATTGGTGAAGAAGTTGCTCCCACTAAGAAACACGTTGCCAGAAAGCACATATCATGCTAAGAAAATGATTAACTCTCTTGGAATGACCTACGAGTCTATACATGCATGCCCAAATGATTGCATTCTTTATTGGAAAGAGTATAAAGATAGATAAAATTGTCCAATATGTCATACATCTCGATGGAGGTCAGATTACTTGGCAAAAAAAAAAGTGTTAAAGTCCCATTAAAGGTTTTGAGATATTTTCCTTTAGCACCAAGGCTACAAAGGCTATGCAGGTTACATTTCAAGGTTAATTATAGTTTTTTGGTTATCCTAATTGTGTATGGGTATTAAGTTTGATAAGTATTTAATTTTCTAACTTTGTTATGCAGTTTGCCATGGATAGCGGAGCAAAATGACTTGGCATGCTTGAATAAAAGAATATAGTGGTGTGATGCATCATCCATCTGATTCTTCAAGTTGGATGGTAATAAATGGCAAGTGGCCAAATTTTTCAGAGAAACATCGTAATGTTCGTCTAGGACTTGCGACTGATGGTTTTAACCCTTTTGGACATCTCAGTAGCGTTTACAGTTGTTGGCCTGTTATTTTAGTGCCCTACAATCTTCACCCCTTCGATGTGCATGAAAAGAGAATTTTCAATATTAACAGTGTTGATACCAGGTCCAAAAGGACCTAGTAAAGACATTGTTGTTTACCTACAACCATTGGTTGATGAGTTGAAGGGGTTATGGCTTGATGGAGTGTCAACATATGATTCTTATTCGAGGACAATGTTTAATCTCAGAGCTATGTTGATGTGTGGAATTCATGATTTTCCTACATATGGAAGTTTATCGGATTGTATAACACATGCACAAAATGCTTGCCCTGTATGTGGGGAGGGAACCATTGCTGAACGTCTTAAGAGTGGCAAGAAGTACTCCTATCGGAGTCATCGAAGATTTCTTCGAACTGATCATGTTTTTAAGGCCTAAAGTCAGCTTTCAATAATAAATCGGAAGAAGGAAGACCTCCACGTTGATTGAATGGTTTAGAAGTTGAAGAGAAGGTGGAGAGTATTCAAATGGATATAGGTAAATCAAAGGGGAAGAAACGAAAAAATTATATTGATGAGTCAGTTGAACATACAACTGCTTGGTACAAAAGATCGATCCTATTTGACTTACCATATTGGAAGGTGATTTCCATAATTTTGCATTGTATTTCATGTACTTGTATTTTAATAAATAACAAGTTAATAATTAATTTGAAATATGATTTGACAGGATTTGCCAGTCCGTTATAACTTGGATATGATGCATGTTGTAAAGAATGTTGGTGACCATCTTTTGTCGACAATCTTAGATGTCAAAGATAAAACAAAGGATGACAAAAGTGCACGTGAGGATTTAAAAAGCATGAACATTAGAGAAGAACTATGGTTACAAGAATCGGGTGGTAGAACTATTAAACCAAAAGCACATTTCACTCTAAGTGTAAGGAAAAAGAAATATTCTGTCATACTTTGCATGACTTAAAAGTTCCAGCAGGGTATAGTTCAAGATTTAAACATCTAGTGAACCTAGAAAACCTTGAGATAAAGGGGCTCAAGTCACATGATTATCACGTGATAATGCAACAATTATTACCTGTTTTGCTACACCATGCTTTCTCGGAGCATAAGATATTGAAAGGTGCTATTGTTCAAATTTGCAACTTTTTTAATATCTTGTGTTCGAAGACCATCAGTGCAGATAATATCATTGTTGCTAAACAATGACTTATCGAGGCAATGTGTATTTTGGAAAAGTTCTTTGCATCTTCATTTTTTGTTATTAGCATTCACCTCATGGTGCACTTAGCTGATAAAGTATTAGCTTGCAGTCCAGTTAAATTTCGTTGGATGTATCCTTTTGCACGGTAAAGCTCTAACTCTAAATATGTTTTATTTTAATTGTATAATATGATGCTAATTTGATATATTTCAACAGGTTAGTGAAAATTTATAAAGGATATGTAAAAAATACAGCACATCCTGAAAGGTGCATTGCAGAGCACTACATTGTAGAGAAATCTATTTTGTATTGTATGGAATACATGCCAGATGGTGATAAAGGTAATCACAAGAAAACGCACCAAAGGTTCTTGGACGATGATGGTGAGTGTGATGAAAAGCCTTTGGATAAAGGCAACATTGTTTACTTAAGTAACGTACAACATCAACGTAGATGGGTTCTTCATTGTTATGATAAGACTGCAAGCTGGAAAATGTGAGTGAATAAAGTTTATATAATAACTGTAAGTTGTAGAAATTAGATAAAATGTTGATGAGATGTACATAATAATGTACCTGTCACTGATTTAGGAAATATCAAACATATATAAGAGCAGCATCTTCAAAGGGACACAAAAAGAAGAGGAATATATCTAAGAATGATGAACCTGATTTCATTAGTTCGTTGCGGAAGGAGGTATTATTTATTTATTCAATTTGAAGTATTGGATGATATGAATGCTCATATATGCCAAGTATTATGAAATTCCCCTTTTTATATGCAGATGGAATCTGTTGATGGTGAGCCAATTTTGAAGCGACTAGCAAATGGTCTAATGTTTAAGGCAAAATGTTATAACAAATATCGTGTTAATGGTTTTGTGTTCTCTCCAGTGGAATACGAAACTAATAAGTCAACACAAAATAGTGGGGTCTCAATGAAAGCCATCACTAAATACAGGGCAAGTGCTAGAGATAAGAATTAAAATGAAGATGAGACAACTTATTATGGGGTTGTTAAACAGATAATTGAGCTTGATTACATTGATTTTCGTTAGACGGTTTTTTATTGTGACTGGTTCAAAGTTGAGGACAGGACCAATGGGTGCATTGTTGATCCCAAGACAAATTTGACAATGGTAAACACGGAGAAAATTAAAGGAAATGATAAGGAAGGAGATGAGCCATTCATATTAGCATCTCAAGCAAGTCAAGTATTCTACTCCAAAGATCAAACAAGGCCTGCATGGTCTGTTGTTCTAGTAGCCCCAAAGCGACTAATAAAGGATGTAGACGCACTTGAAGATCCTAGTCTTTTTTCTTCCTTTGTTGGTGAAAATGCAAATTTAGAAAATGTTCTAAAAGAAATTCACTATGAATTGTAAAGCTGGACACATTTACTTTTGATTTTCAATTTTTTTTATACATGATGGTATTATCTACTTATTAATATGTACTTTCTGCTTATAGTTATGCTTATGGTGCCTTGATTATGATCATGCTCATTATTAAAAGTTCCATTCAATATAGCTTTTGTTTATTTTATTGGTTGTTGACTATGAATTGCTCTTGCTAAGTGACATATGTCATGTGAGACATAGGTGTTCTAATGGAGGTGGAAGGCAATACAAGTTCTATAAATGCAAGTTTAAAAAACTTGGATTTCACTACTTAAACACTTTCATACTTTATTTTATAATGGTATTTGTTTTATATAACATTGTTTATCTATTTGTTAGGAACTTTCACATTGCCAAAACAAAGGCCGGTAATTACCTTAAATAAATATGGCTTACCTGTGGGTGATAATTCAATCAAGTTGGTATCAAAATGTGGGGAGATTGTTCTCACCCATAATCATATTTCCATTATGGACTGGCGTGCCGTACCTAAGAGCAAGAAAGATGAACTTTGGAATCTCCTTCTGGTATGAATTATCATGCTATCTCTATTGAAAATGGATGGAACACGCATTTTATTTTCTACAAAGTTATTGATTCTCAATTTTTATTTTAACAGAAAGATTTTGATGTTTCTCAATCCTATAAGAACAAGTGCCTCAAGAACATATGTGATATGATGAGAAAGTATAAGACAAGATTGAGGCAAAAATACTTTGATCCTTATATAAGTCATAAAGAGAAATTACACAATCGTCCTCAAGGAGTTAGGCATGAAGATTAGGCAGCATTTGTTGAGCATAATTTGAGTCCCAACATAATAGAACAACGAAAAAAGAACGCGGAGGTGAGAAAGAAATTGAAAATTTATCATACAACTGGTAGGGATGGCCACGCAAGGCTTGAGGAAAAAATCGTAAGTATTTGAATATGTATATAACATATATGTCTAGTTGCTTTGTATATTAACAACTGATAATATAAAATATGTGCACCTATAGAAATGTCAAAAGACATACAATGACCCCCCAATTACTAAGGCTGAAGTATGGATCGCAGGCCACACGAGAAAGGACGGTTCTATCCCTAGTTCTGTGTCTTCACATGTGGTAAATTCATCATCTTATATTTAACTTGATATGATAGAAAATAACAAAAGAAGTTTCCTTATTTGATGAATACATAGTTTGACAGGACATATTAAAAGAGATACTTTCTAGTCAAGTTGAAATAAATTCCCACAACAGCCTCAGTGACCCATTGACTCAAGTGTTTGGTGTTGATACAAGAGGTCGTGTTCATGGTGTTGGGAATGTTGTATCAAGAACTCAAATTGTAGGGTCGTCTTTCGCTCTTGAAAAACTAGCAGTCAATGAAAAAAATGCAATTGAGTAATCGACCTTAATCAAGAATCTGCAGTCCCAAGTAAATCACTTACTTGAAGAACAAAAATATCTTGTTGAAAAACTTAGTGGAATCCAACAGTTGCTTGAGGTAAGTTTCTATTAGAATTATAGGATTTTTATTTAAATTTTCATTATATTATATTTTTTTACATGTACTCATGAGTGAATTAATAACACATTCTTAAAATAAATTTACAGCAACATGTGACTTTAGGATCCCATGGAAGCAATCATTCCCATCAAAGTTGCGACTTCAAACGTAGTAGTGAACAATCAGCTTTCAATGAGATTGCAACCATGCAAATTGATGGATTGGTGTCACGAGGTTGTCGCTCATGGAAGGGCCTATGTAGGGAATGGGTCCATACAAATTCATTCAAAACCTCTTTCGGAAGATGCATACAAGGTTATAGTTGATATCATTGACAAAAAAGCGATCAAACTGCCATATCCAAATGGTTATCATTCGACTTTAGGCGAAGTTGGGAATGGATCCTTTATAGCGTGGCCTATGAATTTTACCAAAATCATAGATTAGAAATTCCCCATGTTGTTAAAATTTGATCATATACACTCAAGAGCTATGCCTTTTGTTAGGCTTATTTATTTTGTTAAACTTAGATCATATCATTATCTTTTGCAAAAGGCCTGTTCCTTCCTATGGATTATTATTATTGTTATTCTTATTACTATTTATTTTCTGTGGTTTGTGCATTCTTTTAGTTTGGTATCTTGGTTTTGTGGTATGGGATTTCGTTGATCAGGTGTTGGAATATGATAAGGAGAGGGTGGAAAAGTTAGAATTGATATGCCTATGCTAGCAAGTTTTATTTTTTACAACCAGGTACACTCATATCTACCTATGCAATCAAGGTTTTTTTTTTCTTTTTTCTGTTTCTTGCAAGTGTATAAGGTATTCTTGAGGTGGATATGTACCACAAGTGATCCTTTTGTAATTGTCTCAAAAGGATACTTATATATAAAAACTCCCTTGTTCAAGGGTCTAACCCACAACCCCTAACCTGACTGTCTCTACATGATTGTTCTTTTTCTTTGTGGCCTTTTGTTCTTTTCCTTGCAAGCTATGTTTTACTTGGTATCTCATATGCAGGAAAGTTCTCCTAAAGTAAGGGTGTTGGAGTGGTTTACAATGATGCAAAATTACTATTCAGATTCGAAGAAAACCACGTGTTTAAGGTTCTTTCCGAAGCCTTAATAGTATGAAATGCAATGTATCAGGACGAAGTGGGTAGGAATTCAGGTTGAATGATGTGGAGGAATTCCATCCAGAGCCATTTTGGATGAGTTTTAGCAAGAAAGCATTTGGGTATGGTCCTTTCCCTTTTTTTTTTTTTTTTATCACTTATCTTAATTTTCAACTATGTGGATATGTTTGTTATAGTTGAAGAGAATTGTGTAACTGTGGATACTAGTTATATCCCCAGTAGTCCTCTTACAGTTGTTTGGGTCAAGAACCATTTGTTTATTTCCTCCATTCTTTTTATGAGATTACAAATCATAGTCCTCCAATTTTAGATAATAATATCAATATAAAAGATTGAGAGATTTTCATTTTATAATCGCAAGCATGTGATCTGTTGAGGTCATTCACTTAGGAGGCTTGGTGCTGTGAATGACATGGCAAGCACGATGATGCAGAAGTTTTAGGATTCTGCTCTTGCCCTTGAACCACCAGATGATGAATGTGATAGCAAAGGAGGTCATTCGTTTAGGAGGCTCTTGCCCTTGGTTTACTGATTAAGTTAATAACTCGTTGAATCATGGGCCAACCAAGTGATCTTTCAGCCCTGTTTTGTCTTTGGCAGTTGGGAAGAGAAGTCACAGATACTTTGATGAAGCATAGAGAAACCACTAGAAGTCCGCATCACAACATTAAGTGCCCTGAAAAATTAGCAAGTTCCCTTTTTCTCATGGTGGATCCAGCTCTTTACATTAAAATCAATTGCTGCAGGAGAAAATTTTGCTTAGATGAGAAGGCCTACAAACTGAGGCTGGAGAAAACTGTTTATTTCTCCAATTGTCCCTTGAAGCACATTTTACTGACACCAGAATTTCTTGCCATATTCCCTTTTCTTTGTTTCAATTTTTGCATCATTGCAGCAAACTACAGTAGAGCACATTTCCTCTCTATCTTGAAATATTCATCTTGCATTCACATGCCCTAAGTTTAGTGTTCAATGATGCCTAGGACATTGCTCCATGGACCATGGTCTATCCACAGTGGCAGTGAGACCCAGAAGTTGTACTTCAGCTTATTATACCTGCAAGTACTTGTTAAGATATATGGGAAAGCTGCCCAAGTAAAGAATGGGACTGAAGCATTATAACAGGGAGCTCTCAATGATGCTGATGATTACGGCACAAGCAAAGGATGGGACAGAAGTCTATGTCTTCCTAGCTATTCCTTCACAATTTTATCCTGATGTGTCTTTCTCGGAACCTTCATTGATGTTATTTTTTTTCCCTTCATTTCATCCCAAAAGACACTCCTACTATCTTTTCCCATAATTTTTTTAATGCTTTCTCTCAGTTAACATTATAATTGACATGAATACCGATGCATGCTTTTAGGTTTCCTCTAATAGCAAGAGCACTCTGGTCAAAGGAGCATGTGGGTTAGGCATGGGTTTTGCTTCTCAGGATCTTCTTACCAAAGGTGGAGTTGGAGATTCTAACATGGAAGAAAGAACTGCTGGCTTTAGGGAAGCCGCTTTACTTGGGGATATTGTTAAAGCCTTCTCCACAATGATATCCCAACTGTGTCCATCTTCATTTCACTCCATGCAAAGCCTTTGTGAAAAACTCTCCTGTACAGGTAATGTGCCCTTCCAGGAAACTGTGGATTTGTTGGGTGACAACTTAGAGAAGATGGAAGAAGACATATGGGGTGTTGCAGACCTTGTACTTGGTCTAGCTCATTCTGTTATTGCTATATGCAGAGCTGGAGCTCATGATGTTTTCCTCATGATAAAAGATATGCTCTTATCATGGATTCCACATGTTAATTCTTTTGTTCATAATCATAGTGTTTGCAATGAGAGACCTGAAACAGCATTATCAGTGGGTTCCTGTTTCGCACTACCCATGGTAGTTGGTTTTTGTCAGAGAGTAGAACTCGTGGGTAACAAAATAGACAATCTAGTTAACGGCTACAAATCGCACTACCCATGGTAGTTGGTTTTTTGTCAGAGAGAAGAACTCGTGGGTAACAAAATAGACAATCTAGTTAACGGCTACAAATCACTTACCACTAAACTAGTCAAACTAAAGAAATCTGGAATTTTACACCAGAGTTTGCTCGTGGCATCCTGTATAAGAGCTGGAAACCTACTCTCATGCATTTTGAATGAAGGGGTACACCCAATGAAAGCTGATGATGTTAAGGGCTTGTTAGAATTGATGAGAAATACTTACTGTCAACCTTATCCCCCTACTGTCAACTTGGGTGGCCTGCTTGGTATTGTTAATTCATTGGGTGCTGGTGCGGGGGCTCTCAGTCACACTTACTATGAGCCCTTTCTCCAGATAGATTGTGCACCGAAGCTACCAATGCTTTCATAGTTTCATATGTTTCTTTTTTCCATGTACCATGTATGTATTTGGTCGTATTCTGGCTTTGCAAGAATCTTGTTACATCAAAGGGCCTATACTTTCAAGTGCTGTTTGTGAGCCACTCTGTACATCATTGATCCAAAAAATGTTTGTAATTGCTCAGGATTCCAATAATCAGCAAATACAAAGATATGCTGCATGGGCAGTTTCATTCCTTAGGCATCAATGGTGGTCCAAGGACTCTCAATTTATGGATGTTTCATCATTGCCTTTTCGTCATTAATTTCTCATATTTTTCGTGGCCTTGCAGGGATAATCTTTTGCCTAATATGGAACATAGTTGCTGTGACTCTCTGTTGGATCAGAGGTGAAGGTAGGCCTTTGTTTCCTATGTGTTTTTACTTTTTATTATTACAGTTTTACAAGACAGATTTCTTTAGCTAGTATTATATTTTCTGAGAACTTTTACCATCTGCAGGAGTTAGAATCTTTTTCCTTACAACCATCTATGCTTTACTTGGATGTCCTCTATCATATGTGCTCTGGTATAGGCCCCTTTATAATGCAATGAGGTAGGTTGTCTGTAGTTTCGATTATTTAGCTGCATGTAAAAATAAGTAGTTTAAGTTTTTTTTTGGACTTAAATAGTTTAAAATATTTAACTAAATTCAGCTGTTGGAAGATATTTGCACTGATTACAAAAATGGTAATGATAGGAGATGCTCTGATTTATTTATTTATTTATGTTTCAGTTGAAGATCCAATTAGGTGAATCACTGAATTGTCTTAACCCTGGAATACTGCTGTCTACTCTATATAGAGCTTTTACAAAAACTCTTTTCCTGCTTTCAAAGTTTCAGAGAACTGCTCATATGGTAGTTGTTTTAATTTTTTAACTAGTTATTAGATAGAAAATGATCCCAATTCCCATGTGATGGATGCATTGTGACTTTTATTACAAACACTTCAATTGTGAATTTGGACAACACACATTGTTGGTCAGGGCAGTCCCTATGGTCCAATCCACTTACCATAGGCCATCTTTTGGAAATGACACTATTATGGATAATTTTTACAATTTGACCAATGCTCCATACAATTGATTGTTCAAGTTTTTTAACAAAAAGGGCCTGATGCTAAAATCATCTTTTTGAGTTTTCTAATTAATAAATCTCACCTTGGAAAGATTAATTTATAACTGAAATTGCAATCAGATAATCCTTACAATCTCATGTATTGGACAAGGGATGGTTCTGTGTGCAAAATAGGACAAGATATGGGTGGTTCTGATCATCAATGCTATTTGATTTTTATTAGTTGGCATATGAATGTAGTCACATTATAACTTAACATGGCACGTGGATCATTTCTGTTGTTGATACTGGATAACATGTTCTGCCGGATCATTTCCTGTTACCGATAATCATAAAGATCTGATTCTCTCATATTGATAACCAAAATGGTTCCTGTTATTGACTACCTATTTAATAATCGAGTCATCTTGGGTTTGGCCATGATCCCTTGTGCCTAGGTCTCAACCCAACCTCTTGCCACTCGTAATCAATCCATCTTGCCCTGGACCCACTCAACTCCACTATGCAGCCTCACAAGATAATCTCTTCCATATTTTATATGTTAGCTTTAGTCTTTACTTGTTCAATGAAGTTGATGCATTGTTGTCTGATTTTTTTTTGAAAATGGCGTGTACTTGCTTAAAAACTCGAGGGCATCTAGGAAAATATACAACTGTGAAGAGTTCAACTTGCATCACAGTTGCAGGAAACTACAGTTGCTTTCATTCGTCGTGGATGTTGACTACTTTTCACAAATGTTGTTTTTGAATTGCAGGACAGGAAGTGCACTGAAGGTTAGCTGGTTTTTTTTGTTGTACATGGTATCTTTTGGTAATCACTTCTTGTTAGTCATTGCTGTGGGTTCTCAATGGATCATTTTCTCATGTTATTTACATTGGAATCTGCAGTTCCATATTGCCTTTTGCATTTATGCTGCTATTGCTCCTCCATTTATCTTTCATGGGAAGTCATTAACATAAGTTCTTATCTCTTTTCCCATAATTCCAAATTTCAATCAGTATAAATGTATAACTTTGGCACTACATTCCATGTACATGCCCTGATGGAACTAAAGTTGGCCTGATCAGTCAGTTAGCTCCTGTTGATTGTTTGTCAGAATCAGGGAGTCTTGTGTTTTTTGGTCAGAAATCAATTTCACGCAGAAGCCTTGCGGAGAGAATGGCAGCAAGATTAGGAATTAATGCTCCGAGACTGAATACAGCAAGAATTAGAAAGAGTTTAGAGGAAAGTCAACTCTTTCATTTTATTATTATTTTTTCTTTATATTTATTAAGGATTTGAACTACTGTTAATGACAAAAGAGTACTGTTTAGCATTGTTTTGTGCAAGGACTATGCACAATTAAGCAAAAGATACATTATTTGCATCATTTAATGTACATCGATGATTGTAAATAAATAAATGTTACCATTGATGAGCAATGCTAATTTAATATGAATGTGAATTTAGTTGTTGGATGATTAAATGACTTTTTTCTATATCTTTATCTGCTTGAAATCATTTTAATCATTTGAAATGAAATATAAATAGCCCTCTAAAATTTGTATCCAAATAAAAAAAATAGTTACAAACTTTTTTTGGAACAGATTTAGAATTATTTAGGAACGGTTTTCAACAGTTCCAAAGTGCAATTCAGCAATGAATTTCAACTATGATGAACCGTTACAAATTAAATGTAAAAGTGTTCCAATCATGTATTTAGGAACAATCTCAAAATTTTGCGGAACGGTTTTAAACTATTCCAAAAATATATATCTGGAACGGCTTCGATCAATTCCAAATTTTCTGCGACAGCCTTATCTGGAACGGCTTAAAATTGTTCCAGATTTGGTTTGGAACGGATTTAAGCCGTTCCTGATAGCCAATTTTGGTGTAGTGACAATGATTCAGCAAAGCATAAGCAACAAGAATGTAACACGTGTTGTGTCTACAAGATTAATTAATAGGTAAGAGTGCATAGAGTTTTAAATTAGTAAACTAGGCAAGTCGTGCATATAAATAAAACATGCTATCAGAATCATATAACAGATATATTTGCTAGGTGGCTACTACATTTGCCATATTATCCCTATCAAGAGTAGGCGTTGAGAACACCATTGACCGGGCCAGGGTACGAATGGGTCTCTGGTTCCTAGGGTCTGGAAGTCCCATGACAGGAGCACACTGCAGCGGCAACAAGCAGGCTACGTCAAAGTCAACCCCATCGGGTATCCTGATGCTGAGGCTGAGTAGAGCCAGACCATGTCAATCGTGTCATATAATGCACATCAATTTAAATCACATTCGAGCTGTATAGTACGTGCATCACATCATATCACATTAAGGCCAATGCCAGTATCAACTCTTTCAGGACAAATACAGACAAATACAAATATAAGTCAAAACAATAATAATGAATGGAGGGCAATAACCGCAATCAACATGCAATGCAATTCAAGTTAGTTTAGGGAATCATGATCGTTTACTAGCCAACTCTAAATTAGTTGTCCATTGTTTTTAATGGTGCACGATAATGTAGTTTTAAGTTGTTCAATACATAGTTGTCCGTTTTATGGGTGTTGTAATGTATCGAGAAACATGTATCTAAGTCCCTTAAACCAACACCCATGGGGAGGTGCTTAACAATTGGACAACACACATGAATGAGTCATAGCTCTCAAGACCATTCATGCTATTAAGGTAGTCCATTGGGCAAGTTAAGAGGTTGAGAAATCCATATGAAGGCCCTTTAAGGTCTCATCATTAACCCTATCTTTTCCTCTAATTAATTAAAGAGCAGAGAGACCCGGGAATGTAGTATAAAAGGGTCCTCTTAGTGTTTAAAAGCAGGAGAATGTGAATGAGCAAGAAGAGGATTCAGTCTAAAACTAAATCTCCTGGAGTAGAGTGCTTTAAGGCCGATCGGTCGGTCCTGAAGCCCGATCGGTTGGATTTCAGTTCCGGAAGGTGATCGATCAGTCTGACACTATACCCGATCGGTTGGGTAACAGAACTCTATTACAGAACGACTGAAATGGAATTATTTGCACCATGGCGACAACAAGTATAAAGAGAAAGACTACAAAAGGGCTGTAAGTCACAACACACTTGTGAGATTAAAGGAGACTAATAACAATCACCGTGTACCAACATGTGCCCATCCTTAATGTGCTTATACTTGCCTTAAATGAGCTTTTTCCATGAATTAGTTGTCTTTTGGCTCAAATCAACTGCGAAATGTAGCTCTAACAACCATGCATGCAAGAAAAAAGAGGTATTAAGTGCATGTAGTGCATAAGGAGGAGAGAGGAGAAGAAGTGAAACTCATAAAGATAAGCAAGAACCCAACTCTTACCTTCGAACCCACAAGGAAACTGGGTGCACAAGAAGTTCCCCTTTTCTTTGATCATGAAGAAGAAGAAAAGGAAAGGAAGAAACGAAGAGTAGAGAAGAGAGAAAGGAGAAGACGTTGAAGATGGAGAGAAAATGGAGAGGAAATCGGTGCATGTATCTAATTTAAAAGATATGATGACAAAAATTATATAAAAGTCAAAAAGTTAAGATAATTACAGTTCGAGTCAAATAATTGTCTAATGGAAGCAAACGAAGTCGTTTGCAAAAGAGTCAGTTACGGGACTGAAGCTTGATGAGATAAACGTGCTAACACTAAGATGATGCATGAATGACAAACTCTCACAAAATTGAATATTATGAAAAATGGCTCATGTCTACCTATTCTAGGTTAAACTCAACCCAGCTACCTATCCACGACCTGAAACGAGACTCAAAAAGGACAAAACAACAAGCATAAAACTAATTCGCTAGAAATTTAGCCAAACACACATTAATTAGTCACTAAATTGGATTAAGCTAGGCTGGAGTGTTACACGGTACTCCAGTCTCTAATGTGTCTGACCGAGACAGTAGGTTTGTATCCTCTTTTTGGCAATCTTTCCAAAAATCCATGGGTACCAAACTCAATTTTAGTACGGCTTACCATCCTCAAACCAATGGGCAATCGGAGCGAACTATACAAACTCTTGAAGACATGCTTCAAGCTAGCTTGATAGACTTTGGAAAAGAATGGGATGAACACTTTTACTTATGTGAATTTGCATACAACAATAGTTATCACGTGAGCATCGGATGGCTCCATTCGAAGCTCTGTATGGTTGTAAATGCCGTACATCGGTCTGTTGGGAAGAAGTAAGAGTTAGAAGTTTTCATGGATCTTCTCTGGTTGTGGATACGGCAGAAAAGGTGCGAAAGGTGTAAGATAGATTGAAGGTTGTGCAGTCTTGCCAGAAGAGTTATGCAGACAACCGCCGTAGACCCCTTGAATTCTAAGTGGGAGATAAAATCTTCTTAAAGGTTTCTCCAATGAAGGGTATTATCAAGTTTGTGCAGAAGGGCAAGTTAGCTTCTGATTTGTAGGACCTTTTGAGATACAGAACAGAGTCGAAGATTTGGCTTATAGGTTGGAGTTGCCACCTCAACTCGCAGGAGTTCATAATGTATTTCATGTATTAATGCTTAGGAAGTACCTTCCGGATCCTTCACATGTTCTTGAATTAGATGAGATACAAGTTAAGCCGGATGTGAGCTATGAGGAAAGACCCCTTTGTATTATTGACACTAAAGACCAAGTACTGCATACTCGGATAATCAAATGGGTTAAGGTCCTATGCGAGCATCATGGACAAGAAGAAGATACTTGGGAGCTTGAAGATCAAGTTCGGAAAAAATATTTAGAGCTCCTACCCGAGGTGCGTTGCATTCAGAAAACTGAATGATCTTAAAAGGGGGAGGATGTAAGGTCCTGATCCCAACTAATCTCAATTTATATTAATTAATTTTTTTTACTTTAATTAAAATGTGTTTAGGCTAATTTAACTCAAACCTTTGGGGCTTGGGTCATGGATGGGTTGTTGGGTCGGGTTCGAACCTTACCTAGATAGTTAAGGACCTTTTTGTAATTTGTTCTTATATCATACTGACACCTTATTAGTTGCATCTTGTGTAATTCCTTGTGGATCATCTTTCATATTGGCCTCAACTTGATTCGGACCCATCTTGGCCAATTGAGGTTTATTTGACCTAAACTGTAATTTCTTGAAAATATTGGGCTTGCATGTAATACTGTGGAAAATTTTGATTAAAAAGAGGAACGCAACATCTCTCCTTATCTTTCCTTTGGTGTTTTCATTGGAAGTCTTTCTACTCTTCTCCCTTCTTCATTTCGACCTCAATTTGGAGTTGACAACAAAGCTTTGAAGCCTTACATGCAATGGTAAAAGCCTCCACCCATCTTCTCCTTCCTCCATTGTGCATGTTCTCTTTAGGAATCACCATCTCCTTCAAGTTATTAACTTCCTAAGGTGCAAACTTAACATCTATTTTAATTTTTTGGGTTTAATAGAGTCAAGGAGACTCAATTATACAACATGCACGCATTTTACACTAGATTCACCATTTGCATGTCTTCATGTAGAGAACCTATTCTTTTATTAAGGCTTTTCCTAACCACACACCAAGGAAGAGTTAGTAAGGTTAAGTACTCTATAAAAAGGCAAGTATTAGAGTATCTACGGTGCAGTATGTATGTTTAAATTGTTGATTCTTTGATTGAAAGCTCTAATTCCAAATTACAGCTCTTTCCTCTTTGATTTAAGTATATATATATGTTTAATTGAATGAATTAGAGCATGAATAGGTAATATGGGTATTGTGTGAGTATTGGATAACCCTTAGTGACATTTTAAAACCATAGGAAGCTCCCTGTAACCCCCTTCATTCAAAACTCTGTACTGAGTTCGAGCTTCAGAATCACCTTTAGAATTTTTAAAGCTCATGGCGAAGCCACGACTAAGTCGTAAATGTGTACAGCTCAAAGTCTCGAGAGTATCAAAACCCATTTTTGTACTATGGTTAACCTTCGGCTAAGTTGTGGAATGAACTACGGCTAAGCTGTAACTATCCCGTGACCAAGCTGTAAGCCATTTTATGACAAGCTTTCCCGGGAGCCTGAAATCCAACTTCCCTTTTATGGCTTACCCACGGCTAAGCCGTAGATTGTACTACAAAGAAGCTGTATCCCAGCCGTAGCCTAACCGTAGGCTAATATACTATTAAGCCGTAAATGCATAGGAATTTGAAAAAAAAACTAAGCCACTAGGCTAAGCTGTAAGAACACTGTGAACCTAGGATATTAGGAATTTCAAATAACCTTATAAGGCTTTACATATGGCATGTTTTCCACAATTAAATTAGTCTAATGGTGTTTAAATAATAAGGAGGACAACTGTAGAGCTGTCACTTATCCCCTTCAATTTTCCAAACGAATTCCCGATGCTATGTCATGGGTGTTGGTATAAAAAGAGGTGTCCTTTACATATAAAATGTAATGCTAAGATTGGTGACACAATGACCCCGGACGTCTTATGAATATATCATGTTGAATGACCTTGGGTTCATGAATAGTCAGGTATAAGTTTGACTTGTAAATTTTTCGTGATACCTTCTCAATTTAAATGCATTCATATTGTTAAAAAGCCATGCCCTCAACATGATGTAGCTCAATTTAGTATGTATTAATTGATTATCAGATACTTGTCACTCCCGATTTCTATGAATAAATATGATCTCAAGACTGGAACTCCCTTATGTACGATATGATAAGTATGACTAAATGTATGAAAGATGTAGATTTGAGTCGGTCTTGATACGTTGAATCAACACCACTTAGCCTGTGCCCTTATTAGGTTCAATGGGACCGATTTGGGTATCTTTATGTCGTTACTATAGTAGTCCACGAAGGAGTTGTCGGCGCTCCTCGAGAAGCTAGTCTGATCTCCTAGCGTCCCATATGCACGCTTTCTCTAAATGATATGCTCTCTTTTGGGAAAATATAGCATTGTGGATGCCAATTAGTATGTACGATATTTCGTTTATGATTCGTTACGCATGATTACTCATGTACAACATGCCTAGTTTGCGTTTATTGCCCTCTTTTAATCTATATATACATAATTCTTAATTCATTTGATACAACATGCTAGTCTTATGCATCTCTACATTTGCTTAACCATCGTGTTAACAGTACTACCCTTGGTGTTACAGGTACAGCTTCAAACCCCAACCCGAATGTCGATACGTCCCCGGAGGGTGCCCCAATGGTACCTCGGAGTATAGATGAATGGAAAAACTACAACATTTTTTTATTAGTCATTACGAAGAGTGTCGAAAAGGGGTTATTCACTGGGTTATTAGATTAGCCCTGTTGGGACTGGTTTTGTATAAATGAATATGGTTAAGTGAATTGTGGATAGTATGTGGTTTATGTGTTTGAAAATGTTTGAGCAAAAGACTTAAGTTTATTATATGATGGTATGATATTCTCTTTTATGCATTGCTTATGATCATAACAGATGTATTTCACATGTTTTCGCTTTATGTTTGAAATTAAATCTACGTGTTGTTGGATATTCTCACACGTTCCTTTAGAATCTCCCTTGTAGTGATTCGTGTATATCTTCACATGACACGGATTATTATGAGATTACGTATTTACACCCTAGGGGCCCATTCTAATTCCCAATTCCCAGGATTGGAGCATGACACCTATCAACTATTATCAAACTACAATTACACTCACAGAGGCTCTAGGTATGTCGTTTGCCTCCTACTCCTTTTCTCTTCTTCTCTGTCATCTTTTTCTTTCTTTTATACAAGTCCATATTGGCCTCCATTCACAAAGAGTTTCTTGAAGTTTCATGAGTGGCGCCCATTGAAATGGGAAATTAAAATAGGTCCAAAGGGCCCCTCCTAAATGGAAAATTAAAATAGGGTCCTAAATACCAACAAATATTCTTGAGTGATCCTTATACTCTTACTCTTTATGAAGAAATCAATAATCTAGGCCCATTGGCAGATGATCATACAAAGGAATGGTTGACTTTTTTTTGTCACGACCCGTGCTCGAGAATCCTTGGATTAAGGTAAATTCCGAGGCGTGACACACATACTTACATGAAATTCGCACCTAGACCAAGGCCAAGGCGGAATTACACAAGGGATATTCATATCCTTACACATGTGAGGTGCTTTTAATGGATGCCTATCCAAGTATGTAGCACACGGAAGCCTGTCAATAACACCTATAAAAATTTCGTTCCAACAGGTAAACATTTCAATATGTATCAATTCCTGAAACAGTACACATCAACATGCCAAATAAAAAAGAAACATACTATATTACTATATTTGTGACCCATATACACTAATCTATACAATAACATGTACATTAACATGTCTATGCAAAAGAGGTATAAAAGTTATGGACAAAAACAAAAGATATACATTGTCCTAAAAGAAGAGGAATGATGAACTATGCATGGAAAAACTAGTGCAATGTCATGAAACCCTAATGCATCTAAAAATTCCAAAATAGAAGGACCTATTGTGATCATATCGCACTCCGCAAGAGGATCAGTCAGCTTGCTTCTGCTATTCACTCATCGAGGCCTGAAGGACCGTTATAGGTCTCTTCCTGGGTTGATTGGGCTCTGCAAGACTGGGACTAGGATCAGAGCCCTATAACACCAATAGACAACTTATGAATAAGACTATTTAGAAAAGTATAAGCATAATTAAGGTAACATGCATTGTATCTAAGGGAATCGTTAATAGTTAATCATAGAATTCAAGTTAGGATACTAGGCATATTGTGCATTGAGTAACGTATGATATAAGAATCAATTAAGAGAAATACTTTACTATTTGCCTACTACATTTGCTATATCCTCCCAATACGGATTATTGCATTGGGAACACTAATGCTCTGGCCAAAGATATGATTGGGTTTCTACGTTCATAGAGTCCATAAACTCCAAAGGTATATTATAGCAGTGCCATATTATTCTACTACACCAAAGTCAACCCCACTAGGTATCATAAGGTTGAAGCCAAGTAGAGCCAAACCATTTTGAATCATATAATTAAATTGGAGTAAATCATGCAATTAGTTTCATTGTAAAAAATTCATTATGCATGCAATTTATTCTTATTCAATTCAATGTTGACAATAAGATAACCGGATGTAATAAAAAATGTGAATCATAATCAATTCATATCTTGACCATTTCATAAGCATTTTAATAATAGAGGACAATTATAAGGATTTCAATATGTTACGCAATTTAAATTAGTAAAATCAAGATAATTTACAAGCCAATCCTAATATAGTCATTTATTGTTTCTAATTGTGCATGATGATATAGTTTTAACTTATCTAATACACAGCAGTCTCTATTTGGTATTATATTGTATAAGGAAGGCATATCAAAGTCGCTTAAACAAACACCCATCGAGAGGTGCTAAACAAATGAACAACACCACATGAATAAATCCCAACCCTCAAGACATTTCATGTTAATATTTTCCATTGGGCCAAATGATTTGGTTAAAGGATCTAAGGAACTAAGGCCTTACAAGGTCTTATCATTGTCCCTAGTTAAGCCTAAGTTTTCATGCTTCCCATGGCTTAGCCATGCAGGGCCTATGGTTTAGCCGTGGCTTTTACAAAATTTTGTCCCGCATCTATGGCTCAGCCGTGGATAGCCTATGGCCTAACCGTAGATGGCCTACGGCTTGGCCACAGCTTGGATACAGCTTAGCCGTAGTACATTTCACGACTTAATCGTAGTGCATTTCACGGTTTTATAATGACCTTAGTTGCAGAAGAAAAGTTTCAACTTTTCCTTTTAGTCAGGCTTTTGGGTCTTTACGGCTTAGCCATAAGCTTCAAAAATTCTGATTCAGTTACAGAATGAATTCAGTTACAAAATGCTCCTCTTCAGCCCATAATGTTGGGATTCTTACTGCGTGTCTACCACTTATTTCAAGAAGTCATTCCTACTTCAATCAACCATTTAACATTTCATTCATTTACTTAAGCAATCTCATTATGCATTTGAAACAAGGATATAAGAGCTGAAAATCAAACTTCGATTTCAATAGATTTACATGGATCACAAATTACCAACATACATTCAACAAATATTAGCCTATACTTGCCTTAGATTTGTATTCAAATCATTCCTCCTCCTCTTGGCTCAAATAGAGAAGAAGAACCCAATTCTTGATCCTAAGATAACATGCATGTAAAAGAATGAAGAGCATGAGTGCATGCTTAAGATAAGAGTCTCTTTTACTCTATTAAACCAAGAAATCTATAAATGGGTAAGGGATCTTACCAAGACAACAATTAGAGAGCTGTAGAGAGAGATGTAAACCGCTATCTTCAATTCCAAAAGGAAAGAAAGGTAGAGAAGAGATGGAATGATGCAATGGAAGCCTTATGCATGCAAGATTCACAAGGCTCATGGTGACAATAAGGAATAGAATGGTGGGGGAAGAACTTGCTATAGTTGCAAGAGAGGAAAAAGGAAAGGACCGGGTGAAGTGGGTTCTGTCCCCTTCAAGACCCAGTTTTCCTAGGTTTTAATAAAAACTCCAATTTCTAAGTTACAATTTCAGTTTAAGTCAAATGAGGGCTTAACTGACTCAAACAAGGTCAATTGGGTTCAAGCCAAACATAAAAGTTGACAAGCTCAACGAGGCAAACGTGATAACATCAATATGATGCATGGAAGATGTAAGATCATGAAATCTAAAATTTTGAAAAAAGGGCTTCCATCTACTTAATTAAGGTTAAACCCAACCCGACTACCTATCCATTAAACTCAATGAGACAAAAAGAAATTTTATCTAACCTAATTAGCGATAAAACATTATTATTTAGAATAATTCTAAATTAATTAACAAATAACCTACTTAATTAATTACTAAACATGCTTAACCGGGCTTAGAATGTTACATTTTTCCTTTTGAAAGTTTATTTAGTATTTAAAAGTCAACAATTCATTGGTGGGGCCAAGCTATTTGATCTAAGTAAAATTTGATTGACTTTAAATTATAGTGAGAGGGCATTTGTTTTAATGATTTGAATTTTTTCAAGTATGCCCCTCCTAGGAGCTTCTTAAAATTCTTGTAAGAATTCCTTGGCCACTCAATGTGACCATGTAAGAAAATTAAATAGAGCCCGCATAATTCCTATTATTGGATTAAACTGTCTATTAGTTAATCATGTCTTCACATCGTATAGTTGAGTTTGATTGTCATCTAATCTTCATTTTTCTAAATCTAATTGCGATCTATTCCTGAATCAAGTCAAGCCATCTATATATTATATATATACACACTTATTATGAAATGAAATTCCAAATTGAAAAGCCGAAATGGCGAATCATCCAAAATATTTAGGTTTGGAGCTAAACTGAAACGTAGTCTAAACCAAAATTAACAACTATGCACACACCTCTTCACATATGGTCCCTTCTCGTAACAGTTTAATTTAAGTTTAAGGTTATGATTCTAAGGTTATGGGTTCCATTTCCCAAAAGTCACATTTCAAGAATAAAAGTCACGGTCGGCCCTATGTGGGCCTCAGCCATTTGTGGGGTTTCATCATATGTGTACAGTTAACCCTATAACACTACACAATAGGGGTGTTTGCTTAAGCGAGGATAGGCTCTTCTTGGCAGGTTTGACAGGGAGCTAACCTATATAGTTGGACTTGCAAATAGAAAGGGTCTCCTCTTAAGCGAACCTTTGCTCGAGTGGACCTTATAGACAAAATTCTACAGGGATTTAATGGAGACAGACTGGGTCTCCACTCAAGGGAAGGAAATCCCCGCTCGAGCAAACCTAATGTAACACTCTAATCCAACCTAATCTGGTTTAGTGACTAAGTAATGACGAATTAGTTGTTAATATGTTTTGTTTTTGTTTTGGTTTCGTTCCGGGTCATGGATAAGTAGTTGGATTGAGTTTAACCTGATTTAGGTAGACATGAGCCCCATTTCGTAAGTTTAGATTTTGTAAGATGTTGTCATGCGTGCATCATTTTGGTGTCAACACGTGTCTTTTGTCGAGCTCGTCAATTTTCGTAACTACCAAGTATGCAATAGACGTCGTTTGTTTCCGTTAGACAGTTATTCTTCTCAATTCATAATTCTCTCGAATGTTTGGACCTTTATATAATTTATTTTAATCCTTATCTTTATATAGATCAACATACACCGACTTACTCATCTTTCATCTTCACATTGGTTCCTTTTTCTTCTCTGTCTTTGTTTTTTCTTTCATTTTTCTCCTTCCTGATCAAGAAAAGAAAAAGAGGATTTGTGCACTCATGCTCTCGTTTCGTCTCAGGTGTGGGTTAAGGTGAGCTTTGGGTTTTGATTTCTTCTTCATCTTCTTCACGTCAGTTACTGCACTTGCACTCAAGTTTCTCTCTTTCTTCTTTCTTTCACATGCACGGGTGTTAGAGCAGTATATAGTCGATGAATTTGACCCCAAGAGCAACCGTTTACGTGTTAGAACTCATTTGAGGCAAGCATAAGCATGATTTGGATGAACCCATGTTGGTATATGTATGATTGTGAAGAACTCCTTAATCTTGCATGTGGAATGTGTTTTACAACCCAAGTATGTTGAATTCCATCATTTAGATGTTGTTGTTTCAATTCTGTACACTTCCAGTTTGTTCTGTAACAGGTTTAGAAAACGACCCTGTGCAGTTTATGGCTAAACCATAACTGCTTGCGGCTCAACTTCCTGAGAGCTGCAAAAATCCAGTTTTTTTCTACGGTCAGGCTATGGCTAAGCCGTAGGCTAGCCATGACCCAACTGTAGGTCAAGCTACGACTTGATTTCCAGAGAGTTGAAATTCGAGCGAACCTTCTACGGTCCAGCCACGGCTAAGCCGTGTAATATGTTACAGTTAAGCCATAACTGTAGCAAGTCTAGGCAGGAGAACAAAACAAGGCTAAGCTTGAAATACGGGTGAACAGTAAAGGGAATCACGACTGAGCCACAGTACATATTACAGCTACGCCATAAGATGTCTACGACTAAGCCGTTGGACACCCCCGGCTGAGCCGTAAGACCAGTGAAACGTCAGAAAGGTAGGTGTTGGAAAAGACCTTGTAGGGCTTTTGAGTTAGAATGTAGGCAATCCTGACTTGCCCAATGGAATATGATAGAATTGCATGAATGATCTCGAGGGCTGCGATTCATTTATGTACGTTATCCAGTTGTTAAGCACCTCCCCATGGGTGTTGGTTTAAGGGACTCCGATACAACTTCACGAGACAATACAACACCAGAGAATTATGTATTGGATAATTTAAAACTACATCATTATGCACAGTTAGGAACACTGGATAGCTAGATTAAGGTTGGCTAATAAATGATCTTGATTCGAGTAAATTGAGTTGCATGGCATTTTGTATGACGCTCATTGACCTCCACTCTTCTGTAAGGTTTGGTTTGTCTTCGTTATGCCCATTTGATATAATAAGTTCAATTTGTTTGATTTGTTCGATATATTTTCAGTAACTTGAGTATCGTATGTATGTTTGAATTGACCGTATGCACATATGATATATGCTCTATATAATATGCATGGCTTATTAAATCAAATTAAGTAAGTCATAATCTCAACTCGATATAAAATAGAAAATAGATAATTAATTAAAAACTATCTAACTAAAGATAAGGATCTCTGATTTTGAGGAGATCATGGATCAAGCCGGGCCTATCCAAGTGGCCCATCAATGCCAAGATCCAGCCCGCATCAGCTACTTTCACAAATAGAACGTTCACTATGATTTTTGTAGATTTTTGGAGGATGCTTGCCACTGTGACACCAATCCTCCTCTTGGGATGAGGAGTAAAATATTTGTTAGGTTCCGACAATTTCAAGACCATAGTTGCAGCTTGTCCATCCCCGCTGGGTCCAGCCCAAGGGCCAGAAAGTCAAGCCCCAACAAGTTCAGCTGTCTGGGCAAACATATTTGGTGTTTCGACGGAATCAAGACTAGATGACCGGAGTTATCTAAAAACCAGATCAAACCAACTGGAACACAATCAGGAACACCTTGTCTCTCAATTCAATTAGGTTCCAAGCCGGCCTGGCTTAGTTATGTTAGAGAACAGTTAAATATTCTAGGAATGTCCGGAGATCAGTTAGAATTAGATCCTTACCTGTAGAGCTATAAGGATGAGGTTTAATTTGAATTTGAAATATTTTGTTTCATTTGTATAAATTGAAGTCCTTTATCCTAAATAAAACTTTTCAAAATGTTGTAACATAAAATGTTGGTCAGATATCCTGTTATCCATACCCTGTTAATGGTAGTTCCACACTCATCTTTGTAGCAGTTGAAAATCGCACTAAGTTGAGCCTTACTTCTTGTGGTCAAGATCCGAATGACTTCTTAATGACCAAAGGCCTTATCTTTGATGGCATCGTGAAGAGTTTTTGCTTCTGCTACTGCAAGCCTTGTGTCTATTTCACCACCATTTTACCTGTATGTGCCCGCTAAAGCGACCAAAAGCTGCGACACACAATTCAAGACTAACAAGATCTAAGTGACTGCACAATGCAGATACGACATTAAGTTCATCAAATTACAAAATGAGTTAGAATTTGTGCTTGAGGGCTTGCCTTCCGTATTTCTGTTGGCTGCTAGCAAGATAAATGTATACTGGTGATAAAATAGTGACCAGCTATCTTCATAGGATGGTGTAGACACACTGCAGAAAATTACTTATATTGGAAGCAAACTGAATGGGAGAGAGAGGTAGGCATAAATTGTACCAAAAATTTTTATATGTTGGATACCACACAATACTTAAATACACATAGGTGACTTAACAATAAAAGGACAAGTGTCCTATGACCACCTAAACTCTAGAACTAACAAGTACACGTTACATGCACGTTTGTGGCCTTCTTCAACAACAATGACTTATTCAAAGTACAATACACTGCATGGTATTTGAATTAGTCTAATATTTTAACGATGTCGCTGGTGAAACACACGGCAAAATCGTCTTCTCGAGAATGCTTGTACCGCACCCGGTAGACTTTCTTTATTGCCAAGAGTTCATCAGGAGAGCTAACACATGCTACTTCTATCATCACTCGGGGGTCGGGAGTGGGATTGGCCTTCCTCACTTCTGTATAAACCAAGATGGCCTCCCGCTCGGCCGGGCCAAATATCCAGCGATACATTGCTTTCTGATCACACTAATCAATATCATGATGTTCTTCGTAGAAAACTAAAATTAATGCGTTATCTTAAATATGAAAGTTAATTTATTGTAATTCCATTTTGAACTATAAAGGTATCAGGGCCCTAGTCCGCATTAATACATGTCATTATTAGTTGACAATTATGGCTACTTATATGTTTCAGATGTTCAAGATAAAACTGACCAGACAGCTCAGATTCCAGTCGCTTGATAAGATCCTGCTGATAAAGATCCAGTCTTATATGCATCCTTTGAGCTGCATCTCTATGTGCAAGGATTGAAATTACAGACTTCTCATTCGTTCGCCAACCTAACATTACGCAAATTTAAAACAAACAAGTTAATGAAAATTCCAAAGTTCATAAAATTTCAGAGTGCAGACTACATTTTTAAACGAGACTGCCAGAGAAAATTAGACTAGGAGCTCAAGGGGCATAGAAAGTATATGATCACATTTTCACAAGCCACAAATGTAAATATATTTTGTTAAATAGGTCACCGAGATGGGAAATTTAGTTTAAACAAATGAATAGATAGCTTTGATTGGATGGATCGCCGAAGTTGTGGGTCATGCTCTCCTTAAGGTAAGAAATGCCCCCACACAAAATTGATGTCTACAAAATGGATTACTGGCAAATTTGCCTCCAAGTTCAGAGAATGCTACTCTTCGGAAGAGTTGCTTCAGACATTGGATATTACCATCAAGTCCAACCTGCTCCATTGGAAGCCCGACTTGATTGGATAAAGATAACAATACAGCAATTGGATTTCGGCTCTTATACCAATATGGCGCAAGCCTGAATCCCCAATTGAAGTGTAAATCAATCTCTCAAAGGATTGATCGAATCCAAAGATGGATTTTAACCCTAGCACACAATAAAATTCACGGTAGACACAACATATTGGAATAACACTCTATTTATTAAGTGAATAAACAAACACAATTACAATGGGGACTCATCTAGTGTTTCTTAACAATCAAAACATGCTAAAAATAAAATAAGCAACTGTCTAATGCTAAGCCAACGGAAAATAGAATTTAGGAAACAACATATTAATTTAGAAACTATCTAACTAATTGATAGTAATCCTGGATCCTTGGTAGATCATGGATTAGGTGGTGCCCATCAAGTTGTGTGGGCCTGCATCAAACGACTAATCCAATTTACACTTCTGTTCAAAGCCCGGCCATGAAGGGCTTCATAAAAAAGTAGGGCCCACTTGGAACAGATCTGTGAGCCATCCATCTGTCATGGAGTAATATTCACCATTAGATTGATGGATATATACTTGCCAAAAAAAAAAAAAAAAACAGTTGATTTAAGTCTTTTTACATAGATTAATCAAACAATGTCAGTCACTCCAATCGCAGCACTTGCTGTATGAATGGCTTGATACAAAAGGTGGGCCCACTTGCAGTCAGATCTTTAAGTCATCCATATCCAATGGAGCAATAATCACTAGTAATAATTGATCTAAAAGTCCCTTTACACAGATCAATGAAACCGGGCATGCAATTCCGAATGCATGGACTGCGGTATGAATGGCTTAATTTAAAAAAATAAAAATAAAAGTGGGATCCCCTTGGGTCATATCTTTAAGCCATCCAAATACAATAAAGTAATACTAGCAACAGAGGCCCGTGCCCAAAAGTTAATTTCAAATTTTTATGCATATTATTGAGAAGGACAATATTAAAATGAAAACGATTATGTTATTAATCATTTTTAAATTTATTTAACAAAATATAAAGAAGACAAAAAATGAAATTTAAACAATCCATAAATAAAATTCTAGTTTATAATTCTCATTTTTTATAATTTATAATTTAAGAAAAAAGATAATTTATAAATCTATAAATTAGAATAAAAATAAATGTAAAAATCAAATGAGTTTTACGTAAATTACTTATGATAAATATCATAATTAACTAATGCATGAGATCCCTTGAAAGAGGGCCACCATGACTTGGCATAATGAGGAGAAAGTTTGATGTTAATGTGGCCTCGTAAGGCTCGGGTAACGAAAGAAAAAAATATTAAAATAAAATGAAAAAGAACAAAATAAAATATGAGATATAGAAAGGAAATATGATAAAAAAAAATGCCACAAGATTTAATAATAGAAATTGAAGGAAAATAAAATGAAAGAAATTCATGAATCATCAAAAAAGAGCAAACAAAAAAGAAATTTTAATTGTAAGCATGTACTACAATAAAAATAACAAAATGAAATAGAAAAAACTATAAAAAAAATCTATAACAAAATACAATAGAAAAGAAAATCATACCTCTATTACATCTCCTCTTGGATTTATAACAATTGGTGCATTAACGAAAAAAAAGTGCAAAAGAAAAAAATAAAATAAAAAAGAAAAAACAATACGATAAAGTGCAAAATAAAATAAAATTATACTTCTTGGTGAGTAAAACTTCTAACTCCTCTATGTGGAAAAGCATCTACGTCTAAATTAAAATTTTATTAAAAATTTAAACTTTTAAGTATAATTAATAAAAATAAATCTAAATATAAATATATTATAAAGAGAAATGAAAGGAATTGAATCATGCTGGATTATCAAATCCGTTAAACATAGTATCTCTATTTTTTTAATGAAAATCCAGAAGGAAAGATCCCAACAAATCTATATACACTTGATCTTCTTCTCCTAGGAAAAAACCAATGCATAAAAAAAAACTAATAAACTCTACAAATCTGATCATAATCTCTTTAAAAAATAAAATATACAAATGATCAATATAACCATGTTACACAATACTATAATTTTTGTTTATTTTTATGAAAGGTAAGTGAGTCTTTTCTATTAAAACCGCATTCATTCAAAACAAAAACCACATATCATCAATATCTAAAAGAAGGGAGCAACACATAGGGACAACAGCAACGACAGCACAGTTAAGAATCAGAAGGTTTTTCCCTGGAATGATGGATGCTTGGTGGAACCACCGTCTAGCTTTTTTTGTTAGAAACTCAAGTCAACATTGTTTCTTCTCCATAGAAAGAGTGCACCATGCATTTGTTTGTGACAAAGTGCACTGGGGTTTGTTTGTGTAATTTTAAGCAATCTAGATTTGAAAGTGATATGAAAAGAGTGATAGGAACCTAAATTTCAAATCTTTAAGTTTGTTGTAGATAAGTCTTGCTTTTGCAGCAAGGACTTTGTGCAAACGGATGGATGGTGAGCAAAGGTTGAATCATGGGCCCTAAGTGGGTCCCACAAGCTATCTCACATGTTTTGTGGGCATTTAACCTAGGAAAATCTTATAAAATGGGCCATGCTTTACAACTTAATGGTAATACCCATTTTCCATCTGAGTATGGATTGGAATTTTTTCTATGGCAGTTGCATGAGATGTTAACCAATCTTCCACAGGCCCTATTTTGGATGAAAAACTACTTAAAAACCATACCAGTGCATGTATATTTGAGTATGGATCGGATTTTTCTTATATAGCACATGCATGAGATGTTAACCAATCATGCATAGGCCCTATCTTGGATGATAGATTATTTAAAAATTACACCAGTGAATGTAATTCGATTTGGAAATCCACTTGATTGACTGCTTTGACTTTTTCTTAATTTAAGTTTGGAAGATTATAGATGGAAACGTCTCTGTGGATAATCTTTGGGGTTATGGTGAAGGAATAGATAGAAGGTCTTTCTAACCGAATCTTATCATTGGGATGCTGACTTGGTGCTCTAGAAAAAAAAGAAAAATATGGGGTGCTGATGTGGCACCTTCCAGAGGTCTCCATTTTTGTAGCTTTAATATATATAATTCTTATAGCTTTAATATATAGATATAATTGTTGAATCCTTTAATTACAGAAAGAGAAAGAGAGAGAGAGAGAAAAAAAGAAACACCAATTGATCCAAGTCCCTCGCTTTACACAAAATCACTACCAACAGTGAAAATCACTCCTACTCAAGAGACTGTGTTGTGGATGGCTTGATCAAAAGGTGGGACTCACTTGGATCAGATCTTTAAGCCATCATATCGATGGGATAATGTTAATCTTTAGATTCTTGCACTATTAGATTAAAAGAAAAGTACTAATCTAGATCCCTTCTTTAACACAAATCAATCCATCTTGCCGTCCAGCTAACCGCTCCGTTGTTTGAGCCTTAGCTTTGCTCCCAAGGGTATTGAGTTTGACTCCCACCCTTGCGTTATAGATAGCCTAGGTCATTAAAAAAAACACGCACACACACACATCAATCCAACGGTGCATATCACTCCTACTCGAGATCATCAATGTGAATAGCTTGATCAAAAAGGTGTTCACACTTGGATCAGATATTTAAGCCATCCATGTCCAATGAAGCAATCAATATTCAGCGTCCGATTGTTCAATACTTTGATTATAAAAAAATGTGTACCACTTAGATCCGATCCTAGTAAAAAAGAAACCGATATATCAGCACAGAACCAATATAACGTCCGATAAGCAAAGATTTCGGCCTTGGCCAATATATTGTCCAAAACCATCTACTAAAACCCGTTTTCAGTTCAGACCACATGATCCATAAACCCCAAGAAACTAAAGAATCAATTCAAAGAGCATAATAAGAAAATGAAGATCAAAACCTTTAAAGGCCTTCATGAGACTCTTAGCATCTTCAGTTGGAGATGGAACTGGGTGAGGAACTCTAATGCTAGCCATCTTCTTCTCTCTTCTTCCTCTCTCTTTCTCGATGACTACAATGAGAAGAGGATAGATGCCCGTTTATATACAAAAGAATAAAGCAGGTCTATTTCATTTCTTTTATTAGGTCTGCTGGTTTCAATGTAAATTGATATTGATGATGATCTGGACCATATCCAGCTGTTGATTTCTTCCTAAAATACAGAAACAGACAACAAGACTAATGATGTTTTGTCACACCTTTTACACTGTGTGCCCCATCCACCCCTTCATCAAGTGGCCCATTGCAGATTAAATGCTTAATTGAAAAGTGCTGCTCTTTAAAGACCGTTATTTTCACTCTTGAGACAGTTTCTCTCTGGACACAAGGCTAAATTTAGAAGGGCTTTTTTCTCTTTGTTAACACAGCCAACATCCCAAAATGCCCATTCCCCTTCTTTCTCTCTACGCTCACTTTTCTCATCATGCCAACACTAAAAGAATCGTTTCTCCTTTCCCATTCCCTCTTATTTCTTTTACTCTCCAACTACACTCATCTTTCTTTACTTCACTTTACTTTCTCTCTTCCATTCCAAAGCTTGAACCCTCATCCATTTCAAGATATTGTTTTCTTCTTCAATATCTACCACTATTTCATTATGGTTTGAAAGCTATATTTGGTTTGGTGCATCCATTAAGGCATGAAATTGTTTTATATTACTATCCAACATCATATTAAATGGTTTTAAAGCTTATATTGTGGATTATTGAAGATCGAGGGCATGAAATCCATTTTTTTTTTTTGTTTCCATCCTTTGTGCTTCCCTAAATGGCTGAACATATAAGTTATGCATAGCCACCTGTGGCCGAACATAATATGGACGTTTGGCCACAGAAGGCTGAACAGCTTATATTTGTTCAGCCTTCTATGGCCGAACATTTCATTGGTAACTTTTTTTTTTAAATATGAATACTTTTTAAACTTTTTCATTTAAATTGTATATATGGATAGAGCAAGTTCTTGAGATTGTGACCCACTGCCTCTAGTAGGAGGCATTGTCAACGGGTGGAAGAGCCTGCAGAAGAACCACAAATTGAAGAACAAGAATCTACAGAAAATGATGAAGAAAATGTTGAACATGAAGAGTAGCCTAGAATTGGGGCACCTTATCAGAGCTTAGTGAAGAGTTTCGATACGCACATTGTGTATTTCCTATGGAAGGGCGATGTATGCTTAAATTTTTTTTCCTAAACAATAATCTATTTGTTATTTGAGGGAAACTAATTATGAATTTTTGTTTAAATACAGGATCATGGAACCCTAAAATGCCTAAGTCAAAGGTGAAAAATAAATTTGTAGCCTTTGAACGATAGTTAATGGTTTAAGCAATGGGTTTGAGCTACTTCGTTGTCTCCATTAATTGTTTGTACTTATCGGTTGGTAAACAAGACCATAGTGTCCGATTTTGTGGAAAGGTAGCATCCTGAAACAAACTCCTTCCACATGCTTTTTGGTGAGATAATGATCACCCTAGATGATGAATCATGCATTTTGAACATTCTAGTTTATGGTACTGCTACTATGTATGACTAAAAACTGAAGTATCCCAAATCCGTAGATTTTGTTGTTAATGCATTGGAAGTTACTAATGAAGAGGCATAAGTTAAACTATTCACTCAAAGAGGCCAATCACTAAAGTTAGAATGGCTTAGAGAGAAATTTCTTGAAGTAGATGATGATGATGGACAGGAAGTTATTAATTTGTGCAGTGAGTATTTACTATCTTTTTTATTTGGTTGTACACTGTTTACTGACAAGAGCAGGACAAGAGTTCAATGTGTATATCTGAAGATGTTGATGGATTTAGAAAATGTCAGTAATTAAGCAGAGGGTATAGCTGCCCTAGCATATTTGTACCATCAATTGGGCTTAGCGAGATATAATGAGGTGAAACAAATAGCTGGATATTTGACTCTATTGAAAGCATGGGTGTATGAGCACTCTGAAATACTAGCTCCAACTATGAACGTTTCATATTTATTGAGGCAGCCTTGTGTTATATATTGGGTTTCTCGTACGGAGACCGATTGCACCCTACAATCTTTGTGAGAGTAACTAACTGTTTGACCGTTGATAAGATAAATTAATATGAAAACTGTTTTATTCCCATTGGAAGCATATAATGTTAATACAATGCACCATCAAGCATTTACAGTTATTTTGATGTTTGCAGATCACATGAGATCCTTATTTTTCTTGCAGGTGAGAACATCCATTCCATCAAATCACTTTCTATTATGGATACATTACATACTTGGAGATTTTAGAGCCCTACCATCCAGAGAGGGTTCTTAGTTAGTTTGGTCGGGTCCAAACCATTCCTACACCGCCTTTAGAGCCTTTTCGTGCTTTGCGAGGTATTTCAGCCCAATCATACCATGTCTAATTCAGATTCATGGATCAAATGTGGGATGGTGAGCAATCACTTGTTGGCCCTAGTAAATAGGAGTATACCTGTCCGCTATCCTTAGGATTGCGTTCTTAGTTACATGGATTGGTAGCAATGGTGTCAAGAAGAACATTGAGAAACCTCAAGACACACCCCGGTCTCCCTTCGCATTTATCGATGGTGTCATGGAGAGCATGATCAAGTATGAAATGTACAATACAAATGCACTTAGCATCTACGAACGAATCAAGCCAATGGTTAAAGAAGCATTCGCACAAGATAGACAAGGATTGTACTGAGATGTTTAACACATGGCCCGAGCATTGCTGGACTAACAATTGAGGATGAGAGGGAAACAAGCACAGACCCTCGTATAACAGCACGTACTTACTCTCATTACACTAGGAGGGAGAGTTGAATATGTACTATATGGAAATTTGAAAGTTGTTTTAAGGAAGTCTATGTACTAAATTATGATTCAATATAATGAAATATATCTTCCATTCATTTCAATATTTCACATAAAATAGTTTCCATTACAAAATAAAATTGTTTCACTACATAATAAAATTCATTTCAATGCAATTGTTTCACATTAGACTATGTCAGGATTGATGAGTTCTTTAAAGTGCTCAATCCGCTCTTTATATTCAATTTCCCATCCTCTTGCACAAGAATGATGAAATTTTTGCCACTTGCTTGCAATTGGTGGTGTTAGAGCTCTGGGTGCTAAAAAGACTTGCAAATGTAAACCTCAATGTTAGAATATGTACTATATGGAATTTAGCTTTCATGGCTCAATGATTTTTGTTGGGTCATATCTGAACAAAACGACAACTGCCAACAAAACCTATTGCTATCTCCTTTCTGTTATAAATAAGAACAAAAGATGACTGTAGAGGAAAAAAAGTAAGTTACTGTTCCATGCTCAAGTGAAACAAGACCAAATTATAACAAGATGCTATAAGATGCCCCATGTCAAACATTGTCATCCAATCATTTTATGATGGGTAATCCTGAGAGTATGATAATGACGTTATTAGATCTTCAACTCTATTCTCCACCTCATAGAATGTCCCGTACTCATTCACATTTGTAATGAATTATCCAACAAGTTCTCTTTTGACTTGTCTCCAACCATTTTCAGTGAGACCAAGCAATTTTGCAATAGCTCTGAAGCCACAATTACCATGAGTTGCGACATCCTTCACAATACTTATGTACGGTCTTATTCCTTGTGGGAATGAATAGAACAAAGATATAGAATTCGAGCTGTTCAATTTTGTACGCATTACTTCCTTCCCAACCTTCTCTTTCTTCTATGCTTTACTATTGGATGTAGGATTGCAACTCTCATATATGGATAAGGCTAACTCAAATGAACTTGGATTACATTGAGTAGATGTATCAAGCTTCAATGGTGGTTTTCCTCGAGTCTTTGCTTTCACTTCTAGTTCTAGTAAAAAAGTAGTGTCTAGCGTAAATATCTTCTGCAATTTCTTCAACACTTGCTTTTTTTTGGTGCAATCAGAATTGGAGAACATTGATTGAATATAAGACAACTCTACCATACACTGCATGTCCATAGTTAAGTCCTTTGATATATGAGTAGGCAACATATCAAGCTTAGCCCAACGAGGATGTATGATTTTGAAATAAATCGTATGTCCTTCAGCCATGTACTCCACAATCTCATGAGCACAAGGTAAACCATGTGTATGTCTCATAACACACTGACATGCATTTTGGTTAATTCCAGTTACACTAACTCTTTTTGTCTCTGTTAATATTTTTTTCAATTTATTCTTAGATATGTTCCCATGAAGCTCCTTGAATTCAGATAGCTTAAAGTTGTGTTGGACAACTGTCTTGCTCTTTTTCGAATGATGTTTTAATACTTGTGTGTTATAATTGAAGCAAATTATGGATCTTTGTTTAAGATGTTTCTAAATATCCTTGACTCGATTGAAGGTGCCTTTTTAACTGCGCATGCGATGTCTCTACCTTGTTAAGAAGAAAAAAAATTCTCAATATTTTACAATCTAGTTCTGCGTAACATTGAAAAGTTAAAATTAAGTTTCATAACTATACCTATTGATTGTCATATTCTCAAAATGCATATAGTTATCTGTCCATGCAGAGCCAAATATTTCCTTATATGTACCTATTTGCTAGATTTGATATATTAAAGAGCTTTTGGATATATATTGAAACGTTCATTTAGCTTCCTTAGTTATTCAATGTATTTTGATTTTGTCGATGAATTCGACAACATATTCCAATGCGTAATGAATTTTTTCTAACTTTGTTTTGTCTCAAACAACTTTTAACATTTAGCCAACACATTTTTGTTGATGTGTCATTTTCATAATAAATGTATGGTAGTTGGAAATACTTTATCAATGGCATTCATCAGTGACATTTCTCTATCTGTTACAATAACATCAAAAAGAACACCATCCCCAATGATGGAACGCAACACACCCAATATCCATGTATAGTTGTCTTCACGTTCAGCTTCCATATATATAAAACATATAGAGAACATCATGTCTGTAAAAATTACTTCAACAACCTCTAACAGGGGCACGCAATATCGATTGGCCTTGTAAGTACAATCTATTATCAATACATGTGGAAATGCACGTAACAAGTCTATACTAGTTGGGTGCGTCCATAAAATGTCCTTGACAACATCATCATTATTGGAATTTCTACGCCATTCAATGTATTTATGCCATGCGAACTTTCCCAACAAAATTTGCAATTGACTTCTCCTACCTCGCTTGATGACTTTATGCCTATATCTTATATATAGTCTTTATTGTTGTCACATTAAGTTCACTTCTTCATTTTAATTTAACCAAAATTTCTTTGGGTTTTACCATACTCTTAGACATATCAACCGACAATCTCATTTCCTCTTTTGATAATCTCCTTGCATATGAATGGCCCTCTAGATATTCTACAATAGAATGGTTATGCACACCACAAACAACCTCTAATACGCAATCATCATTTGTGTTCAATTTTTTATCCTTTAATGTAAATGGACATCCACATTTCTTTGTACTTGTTTGCTTCATCTTCTTCTTAACAGGTAACTCATCAATGATCATCTTTGTATTATAATGTTCATTTGTTTCGCATGCAAGTAATACTCTAGCTTTGACTCTAACCCAAGGCGCATTAGAAGCTTCAATAATGATGATGAAGCCATTTCTTCTTCCAACAATATGAGCCCATTTGATTAATGCCTCCCGATTGTGGAATATCTATAAATTTCAAAAACTTAACTAAAATTACTGTTAAAACAATGTTGAAAAAATTTTTTGATAAAAACTATTAAGAATTTACCATACCTCTTCAGTAGTAAACTCGTTAGTATAATCCTTAACACATTTCAAGCCTACTTTAATTACTTGTGTAAAAGCCTGCGCAGCATAAAAGCAAATGATTCTCAATTAAAAAAAATTAAAATATATGTTCAGCCACACATGGTCGAACTTAACTTCAATTTTCGGCTCTACAAATCCATACAGGAGGTAGACTCAACTTCTCCAACTAATTGTGAAACTTTGAAAAAAGGTCAAAATCTAAAAAAAATTCTTAATTCACTGACCTTGACACATGTATTTGGAGTGATCACCACTAATTTCTTACTCATTCCCTTCTTCATTACACCCTTTGATTATTGATAGCCTTTAGAAAGTAAGAAGAGACGAGTGATTAATGGAGGAAAGAAAAAAGAGTGAGTGATGGAAAAAGAAGAGATGAATGAGTGATGGAGAAAGAAGAGATTAGGAGGAAAAAGAGATGAGTGAGTGATACAGAAAGAAGAGATTAGGAGGAAAAAGAGATGAGTGAAGAGGGGAGGAAGATGACTTGTGTGTGAAGAGGAAGAGTTGATTGCATTTTGGAGGGAAAAGGACATTTTTGTCATTTTATAAAGGGGTAATTCTGGGATTAAAATCTCATTAAAAAACCGTCTCAAGAGAGAAAAAGCTGGTGTTTAAAGAGCAGCACTCAATTGAAAATGGTGTGGGGTGGTTGGTTGGAAGACAGTTTATCAGGAGTTGACCATTTGATACCCTTTTCTTGGTTTCAGAAACGCCCACCTTACCTGACTACCGTTATTTTCATTGTATCCGGATCTTCTAATATTTAACTCCACAGTGGTCACCGTGGCTGAGCCTATCATGATCCGCAACATTACCAAGGGGTAGTTTGCCATGCAGAATTGAGATTTTTTGAGTTTGCCTCATGTTGATCGTGAGTGGACTTATCATGGTCTGCCACCTCACCATGGGGCAGCTACCCGTGTGCATGATAGGTTGCCCTGACATGGCAGAATGTGAAAAGTTCCATCATGGTACCGTGGCGTGAAATATTAGAAGATCCGAATTCATACATGCAGGTCTGCCCCATGGTGATATGGCAAATCGTGATAAGTCCACTCATGGTCACTGTACGTAAACCCTCATATAATCTCAATTCATTTTCATTGGTATTGATTTTTACATTGAAATAATAACCATCTTGGATTTAAATGGAACAAATTAGTATTGTGAAGGCATAAATTTTGAGGTCCTTTGCTAAGGGGTGGTCTGTTAATTTCACAGGTGATGTGAAAATACTTTACATATATAAATATAAATGACCGTGAGTCATTTACATATGTAAATGACTTACATATGAAATACAATCCCATGTTTGTCATTCTTACACCTCATCTTATGTAAATAAGAATATATTTGATGATTAACCATTTTTCACAAAAGTTTTTTGCCATTTTTTATATAAATTTGTAAAAATATATGATGAATAAAGGCATAATACTTTACCCCTAGGCATAATACCTAGTGAGGCGTGAAAATTTTAGGCACAAATCCACACCATTTTTACACCCATTTTACACATCATTTACACACATCTTATGTAAATCAATCTAAACAAATGTAAAGATACATGACAATTACGCATGTTAACTATTTATGTATGTAAATGGCAGTAATCAAACAACCGGTAAGGATTGTGATCATTTGATGAATGGTTCATTGGTATTGATTTTGAGGATGATACAATAACTATTCACTACTGGATTTAATTGGAAGAAATTAGTACTGTATGAAGGCATAAACTTTGAGTTTGAGGTCCTTAGTCAAGGATTTTGATCATTAGATGAATGATTGATTTTGAGCATAACCATTATGCACCACCAAATCTGGCTCTTAGGATTGATATTGGGCTCACCCCTTATTTGTCGCAAAAATCTACTTTTCTATGTCACTTGGGTCTACTTTAGATAGGCGCTTTAAAAAAAAATGCATTTGTCATTTGTGGGTCATGTGTAGAGGATGAGGCCTCCCATTTGTAACCGTCCATTTGAATTTACAAGCCTAAGAATCAGCCCAATTCAAGTTGAGTTGCACATGAGCTCGGCTCGGCGGGCCTAGTTTGATCTCTTCCCTCTTTTGGTTTGGCCTAATTTGGTTTTGATCCTGGATCTCATATATTTTGTAATGAATAGACATCATCAATATCTATGCATGGATGACAAATCCTGTTGATGGCATCACTAAAAATAATCTCTATTTCAAGTTTCTGGCCATCTTTGCTCGTGCCGTAGTTGAAGAACATTAATGATTGACATTTAAATGTACACAAATGCCAATCAACAAACCAAATATACTTTTGATGGCATTATAATATTTATGAATTTATAGTACTTTATTTTTTTTATGAATTTTTACAAAAAAAAATTCTATATTAAGATTAAATGAATTTATTAACAAATACAAAAAAAGAGTGCTGTTATTGACACACAAAATTTTTCACTCCCCACACATCATTAAAAAAAAAAAGAAAACATATAAAATTACCCAAATGCCCCCCTGCTTTCCACCTCCCCCTCCTCTCTCCTCCCCTTGCCCACCTCTGCTTTTCCACCCCTCCCTCTCCCCCACCCTCTCTCCACGTGACGATGTCCATCAAGCAAAGGGAGGGGGAAGTGAGAGGGAGGGAGAGAAAAGAGGGGGCGAAGGCGGGAGGGGGTGGGGAGAGAGAGAACAAAGAGGGGAAGGGATAGAGAGAGAGGGACAAATGGGTAGGGAGGGGGAAGGAGAGAGAGAGAGAGAGAGAGAGGGCACATCAGTGGGGTGGGGACTGGGGAGGGGGTGGAGTAGGGAGATAACAAAGAGGGGGAGGGAAAGGGAGAGGGAGAGGGAGAGGGCGCCGGCCATGGGGTGGAGAGGGGCGGGTGAGGGAGATAACAACGAGAGGAAAGAGAGAGGGCAAGGAGAGAATAAAGGAGGGAAGGGAGAGAGAGGGGCGGAGGGGGTAGTCCCCCTCTACCGGCGCCACCTATCGTCGCCCTCGTCAGAGTTGGAGGGGAGGGGGAAAGAGGGAGGGGGGGAGGGGGTGGGGAAGGAGATAAGGGAGGGGGTATTTCTGTCTTTTTAAAAAAAATTGAAAGGGTGTTGTCTGAACATAAAAAATTGGTGTGCCACTAGCAGCTCTCAAAAGAACAAAAAAAAAAAAAAAAAGGAAACTTCCAAGGGGGGCTCGCACATCTTTGTTTTTTACTAATTTTTCCTCTAACGATATCATTATCGGTTACCCATTGTATCATTAGGCTAATGTTGAAACCTCCCATATCTCTTTTTTTTCCCTTCTTTCTTCTTCTCCACTTTGTACGTATGTTACCAATATTTTGATTGTTGTCGTTCCATTCGCCCACTGAAAAAGGTAAGCTTCGATTAGGGTCCAAGAGAATGGTATTAATGAAGTTATCCACAATTATATATACTTACTAGATCTCTCAATCTCATTAATCAGCTATCATGGAAGAATCCTTTAAAAAAAAGGATGTAAACCCATTAATCAATTACCAGATTCACTAATGCAGCAGTAGAAAACAGGAAAAAAAAAAATTTTCTGCAGAACTCATGCTCAATGCATTTGTTTGACAGAGCAACTTGTAAATATATAATGTAAAAATAAATCAACACATTTCAAATCATACTAACAATGAGAAAGCTCATTTTACAAAAATCCAACATGGTGAAAATACTTAAAATCCAACCTCATGACAATTACATTTATAAAACAGTTGTAAGAACTCACCCCATTGTCATTTCCTTCGGTTGTGCCATTTTTGGAGGACGGTGGCAATGAAGAACAACTCTGATCAGCAAATTCACAAATGGGATGGCAAAAAGTCTAGAGGAAGGGAGAACATTGCTCTAGACGAGTAGGAACAATAGCTTATCTCCTTTGACCGGTAAATGGAACAACGAAAACCAAAATGTTGGTAACAAACGCATAGAGCTGAGAAAGAAAACAAAGAAAAAAAAAGAAAAGGGAATCGGTGAGGCTTTAACAATAGCCTAAAGATGTCATTAAGGCAACCTCATAACGAGATCATTAAGGTGCAAATTAATCCAAAAAAAAAAAAGTACAAACCCCAAGGTTTTTGTGTGTTTGTTAATAAACTTGTTTAATATGGATTTAATATAGATTTTTTGTGAAAGTCCTTTTTTTTATAGATATTTAATTCACAAATGTTTTTAATGAAATCAGATTCTAATGTCACTAACTTTTCTTGTGCCCTTCTCATCAGGTTTGTCGTGCAAAAGGACTTAACCCACTTTGTCGCCAAATTGGTTTTGATCTAAACCATCTTAATAGGGCCCAGCAGTTTTTTAGGCCACAACTTGCAGACTCTTTATGATGCAAACGAATTTGCAATGAAAGCATGCTGATGCCACCAAAATATATTTGACTCGTATGGGCCTATGTCTCAGCTAATAGTCCTCCAAATCAAAATAATCTTCTTGGTCTAAGCTTTGGATTGACCTGTTTAATTCTTTATGATGTAAAGGAATATGCAATGAACGCATGCTGATGCCACCAAAATTTATTTGACTTGCATTGGCCTATGTCTCAGCTAATAGTCCTCCAAGTCAAAATTATTATCTTGATCTAAGCTTTGGATTAAACTGTTTAACTACTGAGTGAGAAAAAATGTTACACAAGCTTGAAAGAGGTCATCTAAATTTAGAAAACTATTTACACAACAAAATGATGAAATTGGGCAGCAAACCTATACTTAAATGGATTCAACTGGTAAATCCAAAATCCCTAATAGGACATTTATTATTCCAAAATCATTCGAATGTAACTAATGTACCATTGGATTAAAACTACATTAGCTCAGAATATTAACTCTCTCATGTCTCTGTCTCAAGTCTATAGTTGCTTTTTATTTAATGGTTAATGTAATAAAATGTTCTCCAGTCTCTACATTGACAGCTATGATATCTAATGAGTTATTCTTGTTATTTTTACTATTTCATGATTTGACATCCATCTTCCCTCTACTTCAAATGTGTAAAGTAACAGGCTGGACCACATCGTACATGGCTGCAAGTGCAATATCTTTGTGAATTCAATCAAAGTACAGTTTGACCAGACTATATATAGTCAATTACAATTGAATTAAATTACCTTAAAATTAGAATGGCATTTTGAAACTATAAGGCATCGAGACACTCTATTTTGAAACCATGAGGCATTGAGAGAGTTCTCTCGTAAGTGTGGCAAAAATTGTCGGGTCTAATTTATGTCGAGCCACGAATCTTATTACATAGGAATCAACTTGACCCTACAGCCATACATTTGTTCAAAGACATACACAAGGATAAGTCCAGTAGTCTGTTACCAGTACAAATATATACTAGTCATATTTAGAAAATATATTGATAATATGGTGATATTCCTGAAGATATCCTTCGATGATGCCACCTGTCCAAAACGCCACAGCGCCAGAAAAAAATCATAAATTTCTTGAGAAGAATCCGTGTAAATCACAAAATAAGGAAAAGCTATAAAATAATTTTCTAACAGTTTTATGTATTTATTACTAGTAGAACCCCGTTCTATGCACGGACTCAGGTACTAGCCTAACCCATGCTATCCACCTTCTTTTTCATAATTTGGTTTGTTTTATGCGAGGATGTTAAATGGGGTGGTACAGTGGTTCTTAGCCCGAGTCAA
This sequence comes from Sextonia rubra, assembly GCA_037013555.1. NCBI lineage: Eukaryota > Viridiplantae > Streptophyta > Magnoliopsida > Laurales > Lauraceae > Sextonia > Sextonia rubra. Next base: position 81,556,632 of record JASUAD010000001.1, read on the forward strand.
AGTGTTTATTTATTGTAGTCCATTTTTTTTTTCTCTTGGGTTTGGGCTTAGGTTATTAAAGTTTTTTAGAAATTTCCTTAGAAAATAACTCCTTTTTTTTTTGGTTTATTCTAGCGGTCCCCCATGTCATGCACGGGGGAGTGTGGGCATATGAAGAAAGATGATCGAAAACCTTTAGGGTTATATTATGTAAAGGTTCTTCTAAATTACAAGGAAGGGCTCCTTGCTTTTAAATAATTTTAACAAAATTTCAGAAAAGGGCTTTTGGCTTTAAAAGGGTCAAATAACTTAGGCCCAAGGCCCTAGAATGTTTAATCAGCCCATCTCCAATGGGCTCTATACAAAACTACCATGCATGCAAGGATCCAAATCTCTAAAATGGCCTATTAATTACCCATCTAACCTTCTCAACTCGACTAAAACCCGACAAACTAATTCAACCCAAAATTAAAAATTTAGAGCCTGACATCTCATCCCCCTTAAAAGACATTTGGTCCTCTAAATGACTAACATACTTGAGGAAGAAGGTGCGGATACTGTTTCTTTACTTCATCTCTGAGCTCCCATTTTGCTTCTTTCGGGCGATGATGACTTTATTGAACCTTCACCGAATGGATGACGTGGTTCCTCAACACCTGCTCTTTGGTGTCGACAATCCTCACTGGCTGCTCAATGTAAGTCGTATCACCCTGTACTTGCAACAATTCATACTGCAATATGTGCAAAAGGTCTACTACATCCCCCTCAGTAGAACAAAAGGTCTACTACATCCCCCTCAGCATAGAAACATGGAAGACGTTATGAACATATGATAGCTCTGGTGGCAATGCTAACCGATAAGTTACCTCGTTGACCTTGCTGAAAATCTGGAACAATCCCACATATCTTCTAGACAGTTTCCCTTCTGCCCAAATCGTAAGGTACCACATGTAGGTGACACCTTCATAAACACATGATCACCAACCTCAAACTTCAGCTCCCTCCTCCTCTTATCTGCATAACTCTTTTGGCAGCTACGAGCGATCTTCAACTTTTCTCGAATCTACTTGACCTTCTCACTAGACTCTCCAATAACAAATGGTTCATGAAAACCACGAGCCCCAAAGTTTGCCCAACATATAGGAGTTCTGCATCTTCTCCCATACAAGGCCTTAAAAGGTGTCATGCCAATACTAGAATGATAGTTATTATTATATGCAAATTCACACAGAGGCAAGCTTTCATCCTAACTGGTTTTGAAATCCAAGATACATGCCTTTAGCATATCCTATAAGGTCTCGTTTGTACGTTCTGTCTGTCCATCAGTTTGGGGATAGTAGGTTGTACTGAAACTCAACCTGGTCCCCAAAGCTTCCTGCAGTGCTACCCAAAACAGAGATCCGAACTTACTATTCCGATCGGAGACAATGGAAACTAGTGTTCCATGCAATCTCACCGCTTCCTTGATATACAAATCTGTCGTTTTCTCCATTCCTTGATCAGTCTTGAACGGTATAAAGTGGGCTAACTTAGTCAAATGGTCTACTATCACTCAAATCACATCAAAGCCCTTCTTAGTATTAGGCAATCCTGACACAAAGTCCATAGTAATGTGCTTCCACTTCCACTGAGGAATCTCCAACTAATGCAAAAGACCAGGGGGTCTTTTATAATCTGCATTAATCTACTGACAAACCAAACATTTTCCAACAAATTCTGCGATATCCTTCTTCATATTCTTCCACCAGTAGTGATCCTTCATGTCTTGATACATCTTGGTATCGCCTAGATGAATAGTATAGCGAGTATAGTGTACCTCTATCATGATTTCATCCTTCAAGTTTGGAAAATCAAGCACACAAATTATGCCTTTATAATACAAAATATCATTTTTCAACTTAAAATCAAGCCTCTCAACCATATGATCTTTGATTCTTGTTATCTAGGGGTCTAGTAACTAGTGTTCTTGAATCCTTAGAAGTAATTCGGGTTCCCACGAGATTATACTAGCCAACACTGTCTGCTCACTGATAGGCTAAAAATAAACATCCATATTTTCCAAAGATCAAATCCAGAAGTATTCTGCAATCAATCTGCCAGTGAACGCTGATTTTCTATTTAGAGCATCTACCACTATATTAGCCTTTCCTGGATGGTACTTCAACCCAAAATCGTAATCTTTAATATATTCCATCCATCTCCTCTATCTCATGTTCAATTCACCCTATGTAAAGAGAAACTAGGGGCTCTTATGGTCTGAATGCACTTCAAAAGTGGCTCCATAAAGATAATGTCTCCACTTCTTCAAAGCAAAGACCACTATTGCTAGTTCCAAGTTATGGGTTGCATACTTTCTTTCATGCTCCTTCAACTGTCTAGACCCATATGTTACCACCTTCCCATGTTGCATGAGAACACAACTAAGTCCAACTCTGGATGCATCAGTGAAAATCACAAAACCATCACTGCCTGTAGGTAAGGTCAAAATAGAGGCTGGGGTCAATCTTTTTTTCAATTCCTGAAAGCTCTGCTCAGCCTCATCATTCCACACAAAAGGAACTTCCTTATAAATCAATCTTGATAGTAGGGTTGTTATCATAGAAAATCCTTCTACAAATCGACGATAATAACCTATTAGGCCTAAGAAACTTTGAATCTCTAACATTGTTTTCGGTCCTTCCCATTTTACCACTGCTTCAATCTTTACTGGGTCCATTACTAAACCTTCCATGGAGATTATATGACCAAGGAATTCTACCTGCTCCAATTAAAATTCACACTTACTTGCCTTAGCATACAATTGTTGTTGTCTCAACAGTTGTAATGAAGTGCGAAGATGCTGAGCATGCTCTTCATGACTCTTCGAATATACAAATACATCGTCGATATATACCACCACAAACTGGTCCAAGTTCTGTGCAAAAACCCTATTCATTATAGCCATAAAAGTTGCAGGCGCATTAATCAATCCAAAAGACATCACCAGAAATTCATAATGAATATATCTAATTCTAAATGTAGTTTTCAGAATATTCTGATCTCGTACCCTCAACTGATGATATCCTGATCTTAGATCAATCTTAGAAAAATACCGGGCACCTTGCAATTGATCAAACAATTCATCAATTCTAAGTAAAGGGTACTTGTTATTGATGGTCACTTGATTAAGTTGTCTATAGTCAATACACATTCTCATAGGACCATCTTGTTTTTTCACAAATAAAACTGGAGCCACCTAAGGAGAGATACTCAGTCTAATAAAACCCTTGTTCAACAGCTCCTATAATTGCTCCCTAAGTTCTCTTAACTCAGCTAGGGCCATCTTATAAGGGGCTTTCAAGATCGGAGTTGTGCCTGGCACAAGCTCAATTATAAAGTCAATCTCACGCACTGGCAACAATCCTGGAATGTCATTGGAAAAAACATCTGGAAACTCAGACACCACAAGTGTCTCCTTCACTGCTTTAGTCCGTTTATCCTCCGTGATAAACGCTATATATCCCTTAGAACCTGTCATTAACAACTTCATAGCCTTAATAGCTGAGATCATGCGAGTAATTACCTTCTTCTTAGATTCCAAAAATTGCACCTCAGTGCCATCATCAGCTGTTAACTTAACTATCTTAGCACGGCAGTCCATCACCACATTATGAGTAGAAAGCCAATCCATACCCAACATGGTATCAAAGTCATTCATCATCAACAATATTAAATTAGCCTTTAACACAGCACCACTTATCACTAATTTGCAATCAGGGTAGTACTTCAAACAACTTATTTTTTTACCCACCCGGGTAGCCACAACTAACTCAAATGGCAGCTCAGCTGCTCTAACACCAATCTTCATAGAAAAACTAGGGGAAATATAAGAATGGGTAGATCCAGGATCAAATAAAGCTTTATCAATGTTATCACAAACAAAAATAATACCTTCCACAATGTTCTCTGCAGTATCAACCTGTTCTTGAGTCGTGGTATACACTCTGCCTGCCTGTTGGGGCCTTGGTTGTTGTCTGTTAGGCCCTTGGGGTCGCTGGGGCCTCTCTGAGTTAGGGCTGTTGGGGAGGTCGGTACAATTGCATTGTTGCTACGATACTTAAGGTCGTGGCTGCTGCGAAGAAGTTGGTATTATCTATCTTAATGGTTGTGCTTGAATAGGAGCTCCTTGTGTAGATATCTGCTAATACTGTTGGCCTTTCTTATTAGGGCAATCCTTGACTTGATGACTAGTATCTCCACAGTGAAAACACCCGCCTGTTTGCCTCCAACACTTAGATGTTAGGTGGTTATTGCTACAAATGCCACAAGACTCCATCTTCTACTTCTCAAATTGGTGCTGTGGGGCCGGAGACGGAGCAACTTTCTGCTTGAGCTGGCTCGGAGGGGCCATGTGCCCAATCACCTCCTCGTCCCAATATACTTTATCCAAATATTCCTGGTAGGTATTCAAAACTTGTAACTTGGCATGCAGTAGTATATCTGGGAAGGCCATCAAGGATCCGTCAAATCCTTTTGCTTTCGAGAGTGATGAGAGTTGGTGCAAAACGAGAGAGACATGCGAATTACAGTTCATATTCCTGTAACACTCCGACCCAACTTAATCTGGTTTAGCGACTAATTATTGATGAGTTGGTTGCTAATTGTGTTTTGTCTTTGTTTTTGCTTTGTTCCGGGTTATGGATAGGTAGTTGGGTAGAGTTTGACCTGGTTTAGGTAGGCATGAGCCTTTTTTCGGAATGTTAGATTTTGTTTTATGTCATCACTCATGCATCATCTTGATGTCAATGCATGTCTTTTGTTGAGCTCGTTAATTCTCGTAACTATTCTGTTCGCAAAAGATGTCGTTTGTTTTCATTAGACCCGCAAATGACTTGAACTGTAATTAGTAATAGCACTTGGACTTTCTTGCAAATTGCCTTAATCCTTATCTTTATAAACCACCGACCTTCTTCCTTCCTCTGTACGCTTCTTTTTTCTCTTCTCTTCTCCTTTCTTCTCCAACGATCCAGTCAAGGAAGGGGATTCCATGCACTCAAGTCTTGATTTCTCTCTTGTGGGAGCTAAGGCATGAGTTGGGTTTAGCTAAGGGCATCTTCTTCTTCTCCTTCTTCTTCTTGTCAGCTACTGTTTCATGCACTCACGCCTCTCGTTCCTTCTTCTTTTACATGCATGGGTGTTAGATCTTTGCCGAGACGTGTGAATGAGCCCAAGGACAACAAAGAGAGTGTTAGAACTCATTTGAGGCAAGTATAAGCATAATTTGTATGAACCATGTGGGAAGATGTTTGACTGTGATTGATTCACGTAATCTTGCATGTGAAGTATAGTTACAGCCCATCTTGTGTGAGTTTCCATCTCTTTTATGTGATTTTGCCATTGTGGTACACATGCAATTGTTTCTGTAACAGGTTCAGAATATAACCCCGAGCAGTCTACGGCTAAACCGTAAACTACCTACGGCTCATAGTCCAGAGAGTTAAAAACCCAGATTTCTTCTTCGGCCAGGTCATGGCTAAGCCGTGTAATGGACTACGGCTTAGCCGTAGCTTAGCTGTGACCCAGTCGTAGATCCGTACAGGGTGGCTTTTTCTGGATCAACTGGGAGTAAGCATTTGACAGACCTTCTACGGCGCAATCATGTCTAAGCCGTTAAACATGCTACGGCTAAGTCGTAGAATAGAATACGGCTGAGCTGTAGAGCGAAATACAGTTGAACAGTAAATACGGATGAATAGTAAGGGGAATCGTGGCTGAGCCGCAGTGCATATTACGGCTAAGCCGTAAGATGCCTACGGCTAAGCCGTATGTTCACCTACGGCTAAGCCGTATCACCCCTGAGAAATGAATAAAAAGGATAGGATTAAGGAAGAGACCTGATATGGCCCTCATGCTAGAATGTAGATAACCCGAACCTGCTTAATGGAATATAAGAATGGCATGAATGATCTCGAGGGCTGCGAATCATTCATGTACGTTATCCAAATGTTAAGCACTTCTCCATGGGTGTTGGTTTAAGGGACTTCGGTGCACCTCCAGATACAATGCAACACTAGACAACGGTGCCTTGGATAACTTAAAACTATATCATCATGCATGGTTAGTAACACTGGGTAACTAGAATAGGATTGGCTAGTAAAAGATCTTGATTCCCGCAAGATAATCTGATTTGCATTGCATCTTGGCTTCGGTCTTTGCCCTCTTATACTCTTTCTGCGCTGGGGCAAACAATTGGATAATTCCTGGCTCTGTCCATGGTTAATCCCGGGTGGAACAGCGGTCTTGCATGTTCAATCCCACGTTTGATGCATATGAGTTGAGATGCCTTCACCTTTTGGTATCTTAGTTCTTCATATTATGTTGGCATCCATTGTATCGTTTGATCTAATAAGTTTGATTTGGTTGTTCTATTCGATATATATGATTAGGTTAACTCATATGACCTCTTGATCTGTCTGATATATGCCTAACAAGACATGCACATCACATTCTGATAAGATATACATGTATGCTATGCACACATTATGATATGCACGTTAGGATTAGATATGCATGTTCTTATGTTTGTTTGACTCCATATGGTCTGACCTTACTAAGCCTCAGCCTTAGGAACCCGACAGAGTGAATTTGGTGTAGTTACATGGCCTTGCTGCAGTGAGGATATGTCTTGGGGAATCCGGACCCCAGAAAACTGAGACCCATCTGGCCTATGGTGTTCTCTGCACAGATATAAGATCCCTATTTTGGGAGCATATGGCGTATGTAGGAGCCACCTAGTATGTACATGCCATGTATACAATGATTCTGAGAGCATGTTTTAAATTGAATGCACAACTGCCTAGAATACGAAATGGAAATGCTAGGACTTATCTAATGTCTCTATTCTAATAGATACCACATGTGTTAACTTGTTATTGCTTATACTTTGCTGAATCGTTGTATTTATGAGTTGTCCTTGGTGTTGCAGGCTCAGACCCCGTGACCGAGTTTTCGTCGGTCCTTCAGATTGCAGGGGTGACTCCAACTGTCTCTTCAGGTTCACGGAGTGTGTAAAATCACTCCATCGGAGTGCGACATTATCATATTTGCATATTGTCTTCTTTTTATATCATTGGTTATATTTATGTTCTGTATCTTTGTGATTGGATTCAGTTTGTGTATTTCCGACCTTTATGTCACCAGTTGGATATCATTCATTTGATTTTCCTGTATGTTTGGTGTTACGATTTAATATCTACAGCTTCTGCGTACATGTTTGCACGTGTGATCTTCCCTGGTTCGTGTGCATCTAGACTGGGTCTAAGTGCATATGCATGGGAGTATGTGTGTCGCCGGTTGGTTTTTTTGCTAACCCCCACTCGCCTGGGCTCGGGTTGTGACAATTCTATAACGAATAAAATACCTTGCTTTAATATGTCAAACGCTATTTGCTTCTGAATGTGAACATGCTCCGGTACATATTTCTCACAGAATTGGTTGTGAAAGGTAGTCCAAGCTACTTCCTAAGCTATTACATTATATGCTTTTTTAACAGTGGACCACCACCTGTCAGTTATATCCCGGAACATTGAAGCTGCCAACTTAACTTTCTGTACCCCTGTACAGACTAGGTTCTCAAATTTCTTTTCAACCTGGATGAGAAATTCTTCTACTACCATTGGATCTTCACCCCCGTTGAACTCTAGCAGACCCCTTTTCTTAAACTTTTTCAAAAATATTGTTTGGATCCTGGGGTCTAGGGGCAACAGCAACATGAGGCTACCCAATCCTCTACAAAGCCTCAAGCACATTGGTCTGAAATGCTGTTGATCCGCTACTTGAGGCCGTATCACAAACATTGGTTGTGGCATTATCCGTGGCTGAGTTGCATGCGTTGTGAGGTTAATTCAACCTCTGCACAACTTCCAACAACTGTGCCATCTGCTGATCCTGACATTGCTAGTGGGCTAACATATCCTAGAGCATAGTCTATGTTTGATCATTAGCTGCACCGCTAGACTCACCTGACTCCGAACTGGACAGGTTGGCTTTTGTTTTCCTTATTCTAGATGCTATGTTTGCAAAACAACCATTCGTTTGAGACTAAACGACCAAAAATGTGGAAGATAACAAACTCCTGTAGCCTCTAAACAATGATAAAGTTCGTATACGGTAATATGCATCAAAAGCCCAACGTTCCCACCTAACATTTTCTAATCCTCACATCGGACTTACGTTCTAGCATCTTTTAGAATTTCTAGAACTTGACCGCTATAATACCATCTGTCACATCCCTAGAACCGGGTTTGGATCCGGCCTAGTTTTAGGGGCATGACAAGACATACTTTCAATGAAAGGACGTTTGGAATCATTAACACGAAACTCTTTCTTTATCAGGTGGGATCTCCCTTTCGAGATCATTTTTCTTTCTTTTGTTTACCTTTTTGAGAAGTGCTTAAGCTCTTGAGCACCATGGCTTGAGGTTGGAGGAAAGAACATAACAAATTGGTATCAAAGCCACAACCTGGGATGGCAGAGAGCCACAAGGATCTCAGATTAAAGAGTAACTGTGAATCCTACAAAATTCTCAGGCAGCGTTAAAAGAGACATTTGAACGCCATGGGAAGTTGCTGGCCGGAATACTGTAACGTTTGGAGAATCTCCGAACTACATAAAGCTCATCTAGGGAGACATATTTGGCAGATCAAGTTGTCGGCGAGCCTGCCTTTGGCACTATTCCATCTGCATGAATGGTAATGCGGGAGCCCAAAACTCCAAGTCCACTACCACTACCACTACCACCACACCATAGCCACATCCACCCACCGTAGTCAACACTGCCTCCTGCCTCCCTCTTCGAGGTCAGCCTCGTCGATGCCATCCAGGCCAGTGCCAATGGATGCTTTAGTGTCTTCCATGTGGAAAACTCATCCTCGCCCAACGAGTTGAGGGACCCAAACCTAGAGCTCGTCCCTTTTGCCGTGCCAAAATAAAGAGACGTTTTCTTTTTTGAAGATCATGTGAGTCCTTTTTCACCATTTTCAAAAAAAAAAAAAATCATGTGAGTACTTTTTTTAGTAGTTTCTTTTTTATACTTTTTGTGCTGGAGAGATATTTTCTTCCATTTGTTTAGGTTTGTTCAGGTAAATAAGACCTTTAGCAGTTAAGTTTGTAGTCCATGGTGGAATCTTATTCAGTTTATAAACACCCGACAATTTAATTGTTTATTTTTAATTTAGGAAATCGGATGTTATTTCCTAATTGAATACTGTTTATGGTATGTGCCAATCAGGATACACCTAGTCACCAGAGCAGAGTCAATGTTGGTTTGTTGCATGGTCCTATTATCACCACTATGAGTAATTGTTCTTGTTTTTTAAAGTTAAGCATCATAACCATCCATATAAACAATCAGAAGTCAATTGTTGGCACTGTTGCTGAGAGACTTGTGTGAGTTTTTTTTTTTTTTTTTTTTTACTTCAACTCTTCACTTGCCCATGGCATTTATATCACATGCCCCTTAATCAATAGGGAGGGACCTAGAGTTTACAATGGTTGAATTGATGTTCACCGTTGAATTGTTCAATGTGTATAAAAAGATAGAATTAAATTTAATATTTAATTTTACGTTTTTGAGCCCTGATGAATCTACCAGTGTTTGTTACCTCAATTGGAGTAGAAGTATATTTGGTTTCTTACCCATTCATTAAGAATCATGCGATGTCAGTGGCTTGGATCAAAGTAGTCCCAGAACCTAAATGGAAATCAGCCATGTAAAAATCGCATGTGGACATCAACATGTCATTATAAAAGTAAGAAAGAAGGGAGGGTAAAGGAGATCTTTACATATCCTGGGCAATTCCCTGTTAGATTGTACTATTGGCACGGACTATTGGGACCTTAATTGGTATTGCTGGGGCCTAGAAAATCCAGTAGAAAGGTAGAACTCCTATTAAAACGGGTTTAGCGAAGGTTAAATAATTTTTATGCCCTGCATTTCTTTTTGTTCTGCTATGACATGAACCACAAGCACCTTGTTCTGGGAGAATACATAACATTATGCAGATATTCTCATATACCCTTTGGAAAGTGCAACCCAAGTCAAGGAGAAGTTGCACTTGGGACTTGTAAATTCAGGTTGAGTTTTCTTTGGATGTGTTTGGGTTTCATTTTAAGGATGGGTTTGCATTTGTCACATAGTATTTGTGTATGGCTTGGGTTGAACCAATAGTACTTGACCCAATCTGCGCAAAGTTGCATCCCTAATCACCAGTGAAAACCTCACAGTCATCACGATAGATACGAATGCTATCGGAGTCCAGTGGATCTGATTAGCTTTGTATGCTGATAGACAAACACTCCTTTCATTTCATCTCATGTGTATTCTTTTTTGTCGATTTGTCCCATTTATTTCTGAAATCACTCATCATGCTCGCATAATATTTTGAGACCGGATGACAAATCTCATATGAAGAAATCATTAGGGTGCCCCATCTTCCCTTGGGATTTGTCTTTTGTTATCTAATCTTCTGATCACCCATACGTCTATTTTTTTATCTTCATTTTTCCGTGGCGGTCTTCTATACTTTCTTTGATGACCATTAAAGGGATGCCATGCCTGAAATGAATTGCAAATTTAGTTGAGTTGATTTTTGTTTTCATTTTCATAGTTACGTTCATTTGGACAATCTCAATCTAAACTGAGGGGTTTTCCAATATTGTCAGGGAACTACTGTTGTGTGGACTACTTGTTAAACAGTGACGACGTCCATTACATGATCGGTGGTGCCTCGAGAACCCTTGGACTAAATGTGGCAGAAGATGCAACAATTAAAAGAGTGGTTGTAGGAGGTTGTGATGGCCTGTTTCCAGGAAGGACTCTAAAGAGGAAGTTCAACTTTTGTTTTAGGAAATGCAGGGACAGCTAGCTATGCGTCCATTCACTGCTGTTAGATAATGTTATATTAAGATAATGTTGAAACTTTTCCAAAGATTCATAAATATAAAATCTTTCATGAGGAGAAAGTGGTGTATCTGTAAAGAAAACTGCTTTTCTCACCTTTTACTAAAAGTAGTTAAGAGAAGAATTAATTTCTCTTATAGACAGAAGTGAAAAAAAAATTACTTTAAGAGAAGAGTTAATTTCTTTTGTAAACAAAATTGGAAAAAAAATTCTCTAAAGAAAGGTTTTTCTGCGCTCTTCTTTTGGATGGGCCTTTAGCCTCCATCCAGTTCAAATTCACACTGTTGAACCATTTTATGTTTGTGATACATAAAATTTACTGTTGATGAGGATTGCAGATTTTATTTATTTTTGTTGAGAATCATTTATAAAAAAAATGCAATTAATGGTGAACAAAAGAATCCACTGCTACAGTAAAGACTATTAGCAGTGGAAATGAACTGCCACTATAAAGGAAATAGTGGCGGAAAGAGTAAGTCATGGCTCAAAGTACCAATAGTGCCGGATTTTTTCTATCGCTAACTCCTTCTTTTTCTTAGCCAAAAAATCCACTGTTGTATGTGATTTTTTAGGAGTCTATTATTTTCCTACTGGTAAAACCAATGGTGATAATATCTTTTGATGGTGGAATTAGCGGTGGAAAACCTTTAGAGGCGGATTTTGTATTCTAGTGGCAGCTTTTGCGTTTTTTTCATTTTAGGGGCTAAAAGTAACTTATCCTGTAGTGTGATTAGGCTTCACTAGTTTTTAGTATCTTCATTTGTAACCATCACGACCTTGCAGTCTCACCCAGCCCTCCAAACCATTAATATAAAAAGACGTCTTAAGAATTAAGATTGCATTGCCTATGTATTTGCATCACCTAAATGAAGATGATTTGAGAATTAAAAATCTGTTCATAGAGGATTTTCCTTCATGGTAAAAGAAGGTGACATTAGTCATACAAATAAAATGTTACTGGATATTAGGCGCCTAAAAATCTAATAAAAAGGCTTTGCCATGCTATCTTGAGATATATAAATGTTTTCAAGCATAGTACTGGTCTGAGAATCCCAAAAAAAAAAAAAAAAAGGGATTTTGAAGCTAGTTTTGAACCCCAAAATGGCCATGGCCAAAACCGTCACATAATGTCCGACAAGCCAAACTGTTGTATCTGTTTGCTTTATTCAAATCTTTTTTATCTTTTAGAAAACATGAAATTATTGAAATTTGAAAATCTCAATTCTTGAGGGAGTGTTTAATATATTCCTCATATATTAAATATGAAAGTGTAGAGTTTGGAGATAAATGAAAGGTTGAAATGATGTGGAATGAGTATGGCTAACAAAGCAGACATTCCATTTGATCCTGCTTCTGATAATAAAAATATTCTCATCCACATGTGGAAAGCTTTGAAGGTGAACCTTTGTAGGTATTCCTTTGTACAATATCTTCCACTTTTTCGTTTGGTTATGTCTTGTATTCCGGTTTAACTGGATAGGTCCACTGGGTTAGTAAGTGACCGGTTTAAGGTCGAGGGTATTTTGATAATTGTACTGGGTTTTTTTGGTGGACAAGAAAGTAAAGATTATATATGTATATAGTCTGTAACCTTAGATCTTTGCGATGAAGAGAGGTGAGAGCTCTCTTAACCATTGTGTTATCACACTACGTAGGAGAGACGATGTGACATCTTGCTCTTCTTCTTTCTCAACAACTGGTATCAAAGCAGGGTGAAGATCACTCAAGCTTTAGTGATTGATGGATCGGATCTTTGAGGGAAGAGTTCAAAGGGGATCTTTATTGGGCCACACGTTGCAGAAAAGAGAGAAGGGCTTTTTGTTTCTTAGATTTGTGGAAGAGCCTGTGTACAGTTTCTTGCATAAGGAACAAAAAGGATTCAGTTTCGCCGAACTCGTAGAAGGAAAGGGCTACCGATCGTTCTCTGTGCCAAAGTTCATCGTCGGAATCTTCGCTGCCGGAGAAGGGGTTGCTGCCAGATCCCACACTACCACCATCGTAGTTGCCGTTCTTGTGTTGTCGCCATCCTCTACACCATGGAGTTATCACCTACCATCATCAAACTAGCCGACGTCACCTCGTTTCACCGCCCTGTGCATTGCCGCTTTTGAAGAAGAAGAGGCGCAGGGGTTTTCTCAGTCCAATGGGTTGTAGAAACCGGTTTGGAAGAAGAAGACTTGTTTGGGTCAGTTTGGGGTTGGGTTAAGACCTAACCTGTGAAGCCTAGGAAGTAACTCAGATTCAGGGTCGGGTCAAGTTCAGGTCAACCCGCCTCACAGTGAAGGCCAGTCTGTAGATTAGCCTTGATCAAGTTCAGTTTCAGGTCGGTTCTGGCCTGATTTGTTTTAGAAGCCCAACAAAGTATAAGGTAGTGACGTGAACAGTGTCGTCAGCATCGGTCAATAGCAAGTTTGACCAAATTCAACAACCAGAATTCAATTATGTTTTTTGAGGTCATCTGGAATCCGAATTGTGCTCCATTTTTTTCTGTGCACTCATAGTGACAAGATCTACGAGATAAATGAAACAAATTGACTGTTTGGTTGACAGAAAAATAATTAAGCAAATAGAGCTTTGTTTTGAGTGGGAGCAATGATGGACAACACAAAGCAAACGATTGAAAATTTTAATGGCCAAAATTTTGCATTCTGTAAGATGTAGATAGAGGATCTCCTTTACCAGAAGAATTTTTACTTGCCACTTGGAGGAAAAGCAAAGAAACATGTGACTATGTCAGATCCAGATTGGGAGTTACTCGACAGAAAACCCTTCGGTACCATCAAACTCTCTCTAACAAAGTCTGTTGCATTCAATATTTCAAAAGAGCAAACCACTGCAGATGTTATGGCTGCCATTTCACGAATGTATGAAAACCATTTATTTCAAATAAAGTCCATTTGATGAAAAGATTGTTTAACATGAAGATGGCTGAAGGTAGGATTACTGTTGAACATATAAATGAGTTCAACATAGTCATAAGCCAATTGTCATCGGTAAAAATACATTTTGATGATGAGATTTCGGCACTATTACTATTACCTTCTTTACTAGATAGTTGAGGTGGTATGGTTATTTCACTGAGTAATTCATCGGGATCAAGCAAACTGAAGTTTGATGATGTTGTGAGTATTGTCATTGATGAGGAATGTCACAACCCGAGCCCAGAGATTAATTACAGAGTTTCATCTTAGTATGCGAAGCAAATCGTGCATAGAAGTAAAGTATGATAAGTGAATCAAAGCATAGAAATACAGAACTAGGTGGCTACTACATTAACCATATTCTCTCCAATAGAGAGCAGAGCAGAGCAGATAATAACACCACTGACCGGGCCAAGGGTACAAGTGGGTCTCGGTTTCCTGGGTTCCGAGGTCCCAAGACAAAGCGACACTACAGTGATACAGAGATACAGAGATCTAAGCCAGAGGTAACCCCGTCGGGCCTCCTAGGGCTGAGGCTGAGTAGAGCCAGACTAATACCAATCAAATCAAATCCAAAAGAAGGGAGATTATCTTCTTTGGACTCACCGATGACAAGGACCGAATCTTATCCTCACGTATTAATCTCTGGGCAGAGCCACCCGGGAATACCCAGTGAATCAGAGAAATACAAAGCCAGAAATATACAAAGCCAGAGATATACAAAGCAAAGCATAACTAAGTCAAAGAACAGCATAGATCAAAGCATAGTGCAGAACGAAGAATAAAATAGATATACAGGACGAAAGCAAAATGACCTCGTAGTGCATAAACATAGATTAGCAAAACAGAGGGCAAAACTGTAAGCAATATGCAATGCATCTCAGATTAATACGGAATTAAGGTTAATTACAAGCTAACACTAATCTAGTTGTCCACTGTTACTAGCCATGCATGATGATGTAGTTTTAAGTTATTCGATGCACCATTGCCATCCAAGTGTTGCAAAGTAATCCTCGCGTGCACCGAAGTCCCTTAAACCAACACCCATTGCGAGGTGCTTAACAGTAAATCAACGCTCACATGAATAAGTTACAGCCTAATAGACTATTCATGCGATCCAAAGAATCCATTGGGCAGGTTTACATGGGTGGTTAACCTGTCTTTTAGCCCTACCAAGTCACACCCTTATCCTAAGTTTTATTTCAGATTTTTTCCAGGTCTTATGGTTTAGCCATGCGTGACCTACGGCTTAGCCGTATACATCTTACGGCTTAGCCGTAACATGCACTACGGCTTAGCTGTGGTTCCCTTCAGAACACGGCTAATCCTGTCATCCTCCACCTCTGATCTGATACATTTCACGGCTGAGCTACGGTGGAGTCCACGGCTAGCTTACGGCTCAGCCGTAGAACAATTTACGATTCAGCCGTAGCCTAGCCGTAGAACAAAATACAAAATTTTGAGTCTCTGGAGTCTGAGCCGTACGGAATTACGGCTTAACCGTACAATACAGAAAATGAAATCGAGCTGAGTACAGAAACTGAGATTTGGTACAGAATCTTAGCAAAACAAGCTCCAGAGGTTCCAACATCACAGAATTAGGCTGTAAAACATCCCAAACATGAAAGATGCAAGAAATCTAAGAAATCAAACAATATACCCATATGTGTTATCAAATCCTGTACTTATACTTGCCTCAAGTGCTGTCAAATTACTGAAGTCAAGCTCAAATCCAACTAAAAATCCAACAAAGCAAAGCAACAACACATGCAAACAATGAGAACACAGAAAGAGAGATAGGAAAACTAATTGGAGGAGAAGAATGATGAACCCACTTACCTCAAAGCACAGACAGAGAAAAGAGGGAAAGAAAACCCAATCGAAATGGGAGGGAAAACCCAACACCAACCAGAGACAGAGAAGAGAAGTGAAGAGAAGAGAGTGTACGTGGAGTCTCCCTGGAGTTTTGCACGCAACGTTGAAGCAAAGGAGTAGAAATGAAGACATCTGTACAGGTGATGTGTATATATATAGTTTCTGAAGTTTAAAACAAAGTCCGTCAAGTTTAGGCTATTTTCAATTCAAGTCACACCAGTGTCCAACTTCTCCAATTGACTCCGAATGGGTCTGAAATAGTTACGAAAATTGACGAGCTCAAAGAAATACACGTGCTGACACCAAGATGATGCAAGTATGATGCACTCAAAGCAAAAACAAAATTACGAAAAAGGGCTTAGAACTACCTATCCCAAGTCAAAGGTTACTTAACTACCTATCCAAGACCCGAAACCAAATCTAAAAGGGTAAAACAACAGAAAAGCACACGCATGAGCCACTAAGCTGGCTCAAAGGGGATTGGAGTGGTACAAGGAACTTCGCAGGAAACCCTCAGGTAAATCATCAAGAAGTGCATTGAATGTGGAAAACAGATGAAGGAAAACCGAGAGAGGTCAGAATCGTGGAAGATCAAAATCAAGAAGCAAGTCAAGATCATCAAAAGGTAAGTTCACATGCAGAGCTCCATCCAAAAAAAAACAAGCAATGGAACGGTAACAATGACAACGATAATGATGCTTCCACAAGTATTGCAGATGATATTGTTCAAGATGCTTTAATTCTTTCTTTTGATCATAAATCTGAATCTTGGGTTATAAATTCTGGTACGTCCTTTCATGCCACTGCATACAAAGAATATCTCAAAAATTATATGAAAGGTGACTTTGGAGAAGTGTATTTTCGCGATAATGAACCTTGTAACATAATTGGCAAAGGAGATGTTCATATCAAATTGCCAAACGGAGGTACATGGCAATTGAATGATGTGAGGCATAACCGAGCCTAAGAAGAAACCGTATATTTGTTGGTCAACTTGCAAGCTTTGGTTATGTCACAATCTTCAGAGGTGACTCATGGAAAATGACAAAAGGGAGTATGGTTGTTGCTCATGGTAAGAGAAAATGTACTCTTTACCTTACTAATAGCAATACTAATTCTGTTGCAGTTGCAGATAAAGGTACATACTCAAACACATGGCACTGTAGACTTGGACACATGAGTGAAAAATGGCTGAAAATTCTTCACTCCGAAGGCAAGCTATAAGACCTCAAGTCTTTGGACTTAGAGTTCTATGAAGATTGTGTTTTTAGAAAGCAAAGGAAAATTACTTTCTATAAAGTAGAGAGTCTACCAAAAATAGAAAGATTGGAATTGGTTTACATAGATGTATCTTCTCTTTTTAAGATTTTTGCACTAAGCTGTAGATCTCATCACAATGAATAAGTTGGAAGAAACGAATCTAAAATTCGCCCCTGGATGGCTTCAATATCGTACAAACAGTCTTCATGATCCTAATTAGTCAAACTCCTTGTTAACCATCAAATAGCTAATCTTCTTCCACAAATGTGTAGATATACTCGAAATGAGTTTGTAAATACAAACGGATCTCCAATAAAACGTCGAATGATCAAGATATCACAGAAATAAAATTTTGTCGTCGATCCATCAAATCTGCCTTTGGCCGTACGATATGCTAACGTAGGCTGACGTCAGTGCTATGCTGCTGCGGGCTGGGCTTCTACAAACAGGTTCAGGTTGACCTAACCCGAATCAAAATTACACCTTTTTTTGTCTTGTTCTGGGCTATGCTACTACAGGTCAAGTCAAGTCAAAACCTAACCTAAAACTGAAGACCTAAAGTTGACTTAGGATAAATCCTAGGCTCCCTTCTCCTCTCCTTTCCTGTTCTGTAACAGGGACAAATCACAGCCTCTTCCCTTCCTCAGTTGCGGCGAACAGGGATGGGCGACCAACGACGGTGGTGTGGCTAGTCCGACAATGGTGCTCACCGAACACGGTTGGCGACTGGTGAGGACAACAACGGTAGGGAGTGGCCAGTGAGTTTTTTTTCTTTTTTTGTTTTCTTTTATTGTGCAGTCGGAGAAAAGGAGCTTCTCCAAGCTTCCTCCTCAAGAAATCCAGCAGTCAAAAAAAACCCATAAAAAAAAACCGAAAACCCCTCGACAGCAATAAGAACCTAACTCCTCTTTCTTCTTCTCCGATGGTGGCCAACAAAGATCACGAATGTTGTGTCTTCTTCTCTAATGTGTGGCCACATGAGATCACAGTCGATCTCTACACAAATAGCAAAATTTGTTTATCTGGTCCTCTCCGCGAAATCTGGCAGCCACACCCCAACGTAGGCATGATTGGTCCTCCTTTGTCTTTGATTTCTGTAGCAATCGAAGAATTGAGAACCCCAATCCAAGAACCCAGTTCCAGTCCTCTTCTCCAGTCTAGGCAAACCCGAGAGCCCAAACCTCTTCTTCCTCTCTGATGATCAGGTCAATAACCTGATCCGTGGCTGCAATGGTCGAAGACCCTTTTCTCTCTCTTTTTTGTAGGCAGTTATAGAAATCCAGATCTCCCTTAGATCCGATCTATCGATCTCCATGCACAACCCAGTCCCGGAAAACCCAGGCATTGAACGATGATCGTCGAGCGATATCCACCTCGCTCAGAAACCCAAGGAACACCACCTCGACTCTGATACCACTTGTTGTGAATTTGACATCAGATGTTGTGCGCAGGCATGAATCACAAGATCAGTAGAGAAGCAACCACACACAAGAAGAGACACAGAGATTTATGTGGTTCACCCAAACAGGGCTATGTCCACAGCACAGCGACGATTATCTTCACTATGACAAATAAAGCATACAGAGACTCTCACTCTCTCACACACCACTCAGAATAATATAGAAGCCCTAATTAACAATACCTAGGCATTTACAACCGTCGGATCTGATCTTATAACAAAGGATCAAGATTAAACCATTTGATTATATATTTACCGCAATAAATATTGAATATACCTAGATTAGGCTTCACCAACCTATCAATCTCCCACTTGAAAACTAATTATACTGAATGGCAATGACAGCAGCATAACACGGCTTTAAATCTCAATACATTCACTACTCTCCTACATACCCACTTTCATACGTTAATTACAGAAAATGTGAACAACCACTAGAGCGTTCTTTAGGGTCCGTTTGTTAATTTAACTATTAGAGTGAAGTGAAGTGAATGGTAATTTTAAAAGATAAAAAATTAAGAGGGGTTAAATCAATACAATGATTAGATTTTGTTTTTTAGTGGAAAGAGAATGTAACTTTTTGACTTTTTGTGTTAAAAGTAGATATTTTTTGTTTGTTAGTGGGATGAAAAGGTAACTTTTTGACTTTTTTGTGTAAAAAGGTAAAAGAATTTTTTTGAAATGTGGTATTTTGATTTGACTTTTTTGAGTTGTTGTGTGGTGAAATGAAAGATGACTTTAACTTTACAATGAGGAGAAATTAACAAACGGGCCCTTAATGTTTTTTTTTTTTTTAAACAAAAGGTAAATGACAAGCGAAACCATAGACAAATGGTACAGTTTTTTTTACTCCATATTCTGATTGTAAGCACGAGTTCTGGGCCTATGTGATGCTGTGTATCTTGCCCAAGAAGTAACCGCATGACAAAATTAACCGCATGACTTGATCCAGCAGCCTACTTCTAATCCATAAGTGGGGGTTGTAACAATTTCCTTTTATATGCTCTGTTGCTGTAGGCATTGATTCGTCCTAGGTGAAGAGCTACACAGAAGATTGAACAAGAAGATATAGTTTCAGAACCTTCTAATTTCCCTTTTTTTTTGTTCTTTTTCACTTTTTTTTTTTTTCTTTTAAGGCGATAACAAAACTTCATTAAGAAAAAAAAAAACAAAAGATAGGGAAAAAAGAAAAGAGAAAAAAGAAAGTGTAAGAGAGATGTACCAACTTTAATTTCAATTACAACACACCTACCTAAAGAGACAATCTATCAATTCTTTATTTAACTATAACATCCGCCGTAAAATTAGTGGATCTAACCTCATGGTACACGAAACCTTATTCTAATTTCATTTGATGTTTGTCTTCATAGCACGTGTCAGTTCCCCTATAATCGGACATAAAACTGTGCAACCCGTCTAATATAGTAATGATACGACATTGAAATATTCTAATGAGAGAGGAATTCTGATGGGGACCTCCTTGCATGTCAGCCTTTGGGGGAATAAAGCAAAATTTTTTTTTTTTTGGGTAAGAGAATATTTAATAACCCAACACAAAGATACAAGCGGAACCCAAAACAACAGTAAACACTAAGTCCCACTAATCCAAATACCGCCCACAACAATTAACCCAAGTGATAGGGGTCTCTAGCCCACACATAGTAGAGACCCGCTTGGCCCTATTTAGCAAGATAGTGGGCCGCCATATTAAGTTTTATAGGGATGAAAAAAAATTACAGACTCAAAAAAATAAGTAAATGTCTGGAGGTCTCTTATGATTGCCTAGAATAAAGCAATTAAAAGCTTGAAAAAGAAGCAGTAAAGAGAAGATAGTGCCCCCCACAAGTTTGTTGGGAAACATATCTAGGATCTATGATAAACCACAGCATGCACAAATCAACACAATCACAAGCAATCAAGCAAGCAACCACAAAGAAAATGACACAAGCAATTACGTGGTTTGGCAACTTTGCCTACTTCAACGGAGAAAGCTTACTCAATCGTTTTCTCTTCTTACTGTGTTCAACACAACTTTACCAAGGTTTAGGGTTACACATTACATTAATATATAAATCACGTTTTCTTGGCCACCAAGAAAACCTATACATAATGACTAAAATATCCTTAACCCTGAACCTCAACTCTGGCTAACCCAAACGACTAATCTGTTTATACCAGAATACAAGATAAAACCTAATAATCTCCACTTTAGCTTGTTTTCTGTGAATCTCTAGAGCCACCTTGAGATACCTGGTAATGTCTTCACGTACCTTGCTAAATGGTACGTCACTACACCGATGGCACAGTTTTCTTTCTTCAACACTCTAATATGTTGAACTAGCACTTCATGCATCTCGCTAAAAGGTAAGCCTCCGCACATGCTACGACCAAGTGCAACTCTTGCACCTCCTATTCAGAGTGCACAGACAATCTCATTATTATCTGATGTTAATCAAGTCTAAATTGACTTGAGACTTTCCACAATTGCCTCCTTTGACTTTAACACCCCTATCTTAAGCCTCCGAAGTGCATCCATTTGTTGTCACATGCTTCTGTCCTTGCAACACAATGAACCTAACTTCCATCCGTCAAGACAAAATTGAAGACCTCCCCAAATTCAAATCTCACTAGTACCTTATGATCCTTTCTTCTATCTCTATTTCGGTGTTCCTTCTATCAAACTTATAACTGTCCTGTCTAGCCTCTTTAACATGGATGTCAAACATCCATGTTGACTATTGAACTACCAATCTTCTTCTACAAACACGTACATCAACTCTCAATGAGTCCGTAGACACAAACGAATCTCTAATTGGACATCAGACGATCAAGATATTGTATAAATAATTTTAGCCATAAATCTAGTCAAAACTGCCTTTGACCGAACTACTTGCTGACGTATGTTGATGTCAGCACTGCTGCTGCACTCGATTGGACTCTATAAATGGGTCAGTTCTACTTGACCCAGAATTGACCTGGATTTTTTTGTTGAACAGAAGGCTACTCCACAAGACAAGTTGACCTAACATGGACCTGGACTTGGGCTAGAAACCAGGCCCTGGGTCTCCTTCCTTGATTGTTTTGCGAAGGGGTTATACAACTATATGCCCCAAGCCCTCTTCCTCGAGTTCGACTACGGCAACTGGTGGTGTCACAGTGGTGGTAACGGCGAGTAGCAGTGGCGCCGGCATTGGGCAGTGAGGCAGTAGCGACCGGCAACTCCTTCCCCTGTTTCGGCAATGGTTGCTAGGTCTTCTCTGGGCATGGGCGAGAGGTCTGCATCACCTTTTCCTTGTTTCTGCAAATAAAAACCTACAGTAGTCTCTGCGGTGTAGATCAAAGGTGTAATCGATTCAACGCCACTAGTCCATATCTCTATCTCTTCCTTAACGAGAACTATGCAAACCCAGGCTCCATCCGCTTCCTCTCAATCACCGCCCGGTTAGGTTCTGCAACTCCAAGCTTGCACAGTGTTTTCTGTTCAATAACAAAGATGATCTGGACTATTAGATCTGCAACGATGAGGCCTCAGATGCCTCCGATTGATCTGCTCAAATCTGAAGTTCAAACCTGGCCTCCTTCTATAGTACCAGCCAACATCTGAGAACGCTGCCCTTCAACATGAAGATGGATTTGAGCAGAACTGCTGATCCTCTTCCTCCTTGTAAATCCGATCCGTTAATGACATTGCCCAAGCAATCTCCAACTCTCTTTGATACCACTTGTTGGGAGATATATCTAGGATTTGTGATCAACACAATCACAAGCAATTAAGCAAGCAACAACGAAGAAAATGACACATAAGTAATTACATGGGTCAGCAACTTTGCCTACATCCACAGAGGAAGCTCACTTGATTCCTTTCTCTTCCTGCTGTGTTCAACACAACTTCACCAAGGTTTAGGATTACACAACACATTAATATATAGATCCCATTTTCTTAGTCACGAAGAAAATCCATACATAAAGACTTAAATACCCCTAACCCTAAACCTCGGTTCTGACTAATCCAGACGATCGATCCTGCTAAACCAAAATACAAGACAAAACCCGACAAAGTTGTCCACTACATTACAACAATTGAGAGAGAGGAAGCACTCTTTTGTCATTGATTCTTGTGGATAATGGGTATCCACTGTAATAATCTGTAATAATCTGTATATAGGTTTGAACTTTGACTGGGTAGGTCCTACTCTTAATGGGCCATCTGACATTGCTAACTAGAGGACTTTTGAAAAAAACAAAATGGGTGCCTGGACTATTTTTTATGCATTTGCAGACCATCTTGCTAGTGATTCTAAGCTTTAGTCCCTAAGGTGGTAGGGCTCATTGGATTATTTTGTTTTTTTGTCTTGCACATGTGTGCACTTCTACAAGAAGTGTATTATTGATGAAGGTACATAGAAAGTGGAAGACACCATAGACTTTATCTTTTTCATTTTACTGTACCGATACACGTAATAATATCCCTATGAGAATATGGGCTAAGCCTAACTTATTTCCCATTTATGCTTTCACAAACATTTTACCAAGGTTTGATAAAAAGGATGGAGTGTCATGTGATTTGTTGAATTTGTATCTTTGATTCTGGGTTAACTAGATGAATCCTTGGGTTAGCTAAGGACTATATTAAGATCAATATATTTTGGTAATCATATCAAAACTTTTCAGGGGAATAGGAAAGTAGAAATTATATATTTGTAATATTCCGGCCCCAGATCTAGGATTTAATTGATAATCTTTCCTGCTTATTGTTAATTCATAGTATTTTAATCTTAATTACATTATGGGCAGGTAGATTGGAGGGACCTTACTCTTAATTAGTGAGTTTTAAGGACTTTGGTAATTTAACCAGCCTAATTTGCATTATATCATCATCTCATTAATCATGTCAAGTGCATTAATCATGATTATGATAATACATTAGTGGCCCCATTTCATTTAACACCTAAGTCACTTAGGTGGGACCCTTATAATCTCTTTTGTAAATAACATAAACCAATGGACTTGCTAGTAAATATCTAAGAGTTCTAGCTACTCTAACACTATATAAAGACACTCTTCCCAAAGAAAGAGCTCTTTGTGCCCCCTAGACAAGAACCCTGGCCCCCAAGTTCTCCCAACTTCATCTTCCTTCCTCCTATAAGCCTAGAGTGTCTCTGAGAGATATATTTCAACTATTAGAAGTTAGATCCATTTTCTCCTTCACATTTCGTTTTACCCATTTGTAGTTTGTTTGGAAAAAAAACTCATCTACACCTTTTCGCTAACTTTTTAGGTAAGAAACCCAACCTACCTTAGTATTTATGCCCATTTGAATATTGTATAGTGATTTTCTATCTTAAGCATCTTTCAAATCATCTTTTCATGACATTTATCTCAATTATTTGTTTGTTTTCCTTATCATACCATGATTAGGGGTCTACTTGAACAAGAGGATTTGGGGGTTTGCACTCTAAGAGTTTTGCATTTAGAGTTTGGAAGCATTACAAGGCAAGTTTAAGCAAGTAATACCATATATGATTGTATTTAAGCTTGATTCTTTCATATTCCTATGTGTAAGAATATTAGTACTGCTCATGCTCTACTTGTGTTCAGAAATGAGAATGTTATGAGGGTTAGGAAATGGATTTTAAATAGAATAAATGAATGTTAAAATTAAATGATTTGGAATGAGGTTGAATAGCTATAAATGTGAAAGATTCAGAATATGATTGCATATATTAATGCAGGTGGAAGTATGGGGTTAAAACTGTAGAAACTCAGATGCAAAACAGAGCTGCAGATCTGGATCCCAAGTGTTGGAAGGCAGCTGCCAGGATCCCTAGATATTCAGCATAGAACACTGCAGAAGTAACTTTAGGCGATAACAATTCAAAAACTATACTTGCGAGATCTATTTGATTTAATCTTGGTTTTATAGCAACCCAAAAATATCAAGACCCTCTACTATATTCCTCTATGCTCGAACTTGCACTTGAGTGTAGGCCTCTTATGCGAGTTCTCTTTGCTCTAAAAAAATGAGCTTTCTCTTGTATGTTTCTCTTAGAGAGCAATAGCTTATATTTATAGGCCACAAGAGAGACCTTAAGAAGGAAATAAGGAATAAGCTTTTTATGGAAATAGGAAACCCTAATTCGACCCAAATTAGAATCCTAGTTCCATAAATTACAATTCAGTTCACTAGAGAATTATAATTGCACTCTTGTCTTTATTCTTAAAATAGCTTTTTGTTATTAAATGCTTATTAATCTCTCCATATTAAGATTTCAGATATCCATCGATTAAATAATTACTGACACTCATATTTAATCGATATCTTTATAGTTCCTTGAAACCTTACATTTAACTTATTTGATATGTTGGACACAAAATCCACCTGCAGGGTTTTACATAATCAAAACTTATATGCTTCATCAAGGGAATATCATCAATCCCTATTACGGGATGTGGATTCTATCAATGAACTAATATCCACCATACACGTAGTGTACTTATCCAATTTACTGATAATTGACCTATAAAAGGTCTCATTCCTTTGCAAATCAAAATGTCAAACACTAAATATATATGTCTATTATGTATGTCGGGATTAAGAGTACAAGCACTCATAATAACCATTTGGATGTTAATCGTCTTATATAATCAGTATAAAGATAATAAACCCAAAAGTGGTCATATTTAATACACATAAAGTGTACTAGCATAACGAGTCGAAACTATACCATTTCCCATAGGCAAGATAAGATAAGCCTACTAAAAACATCATGTTATAATCGTATCGATGGTGTGTTCAACTCCATTTAGATTGCGAATAACAATAACTTATATTTTATAAGAACCGACAAACAAGTCTTCCGTATATAAACTGAACTCTATACATCAACTTGTCAACTTTATAAAATAAAAGACACACACATGCATAATAAATAACAATTCAACCATTTGTCCATACAAATTCTCATTAAGATGAAAAGAAACACTTTACTAATAAATAAATCAGCCAAAGACAAATACATTAAAGTATGCTTTTAGTATAAATTTTTAGCACTGAGCCCACGCTTTCGAGCTGACCCAGGTGCACTCGAGCGCGCAATTAAAATTCTCAGTTATTTCGAACACTATGTATCAAGCTCGAGCACTTACTCATTCACGCTTAAGTGGGTTAACCTCTGTGAAGCCCACTCAAGCTCGTGCTTAACCATGTTAAGCGCAATCTGAATTAATTAATTAATTAATTAATTTAATTATTTAATTATTATTTCAATGTTCATCTAGATTGGATTGGCTACACTAGACTTTTTATTGGGTACATTTGGAATTGACCCATGGTCAAGTATTACCTTAGATTTATTAGGTGAACCCTATGACTATGTAAAACCTTGTTTCTTGGAACCATTATACTTTAAACATTGTCCAACGAAATCAAATGAGATAAACAAGGAAATTGTTAGCTATCACTCATCCTTGTTAGATGATTCGATTAGTTCTCACATTATGCCTTTCGTGTATGGGTGTAAGAAGCCGGTGTCTAGATTTATATACAATGTTACACCAAGATTCGGTAACACATGGCATCGGAATCCTTATGATCATGCCTAAGTGGGAAACTAAGGATACGGTCATCTTAATTACCTCACCTTGTAAATTATCCTCGTTCCTTAATTAATTGGAATTATGCATATTTTGATGACTTTTGAATCCTTCATTTATTTATGTAATCAGTTCAGTTATGTTCCTTCATATGTTATCAGTTCAGTTATATTCCTTTCATTATATTATTCATTCAGTTATGTTCTTTATATTATATTATCAGTTTAGTTATGTACCTTTCATTACCTTCACATTTACTTTTGTTATTATTATTAGTTATTGATATGATTATGCTTTTGTTACTTAATTGTTAAGTTAGTAAGTTTTGTTGAGAAGGTAAGTATGAGAGCACGATAGTGCTATCTGTTCTAACTATATTGATTCATAGAGTCGATACCATTGAGATGGACTCTATAAGGTCTAGCGTGGTTGAATATGGTTTGAAATTTAGTATACCACTATAGTGGGTATTCTGTAGAGTAAATTGACGCTCCTTTGGGTGGTCAAATTAGCTACCTGATCTCCCATTTTGTTCTGATATCTATCTCTCTTCGGAGAGGATTATAGCCATGTCGTCTACCATCTAGTTGCGATACTCTCTTATCTTGATTCATTATGGTTATGCTTTATCTTATGCTTACATGCTTATATTTTACTTTTGCCCTATTTAATTGGTATTGTTTTTTTACTTTTGCCCTATTTAATTGGTATTGTTTTTAACTCTATTTGGAACAACATATTTAGTGTACTACTTGCTTATTTCTTGTTGAATTGTCATGCTTAGGGTGCTACCCTTTGTGTTGCAGGAGCAGGCTCCAACCCGGACCCGATTATCGACACAATCCCAAAGGTTGCCACAACGGTACCTTCATGACTAACTGAGTGGGGATCAAATGATGTCTTTTATTAGGCGTATCTGTAGAGCGACATGGGTTCCGTTGAGCATTTAGGATTTGAGTTATAATAGCTCTTTTTATCTTATCATCATGACTATAGAATTGATTTATGTTATTTCATTTGAGGAATTGATCATACTTTCGGTCTTTGACCGTTATGCATTTCCGCACTTTATCACTTTATATGCATTCAGACATTAGTATTATGCATAGGTTATGTTCATTTTGATAATTCAGTAAGTAGTTTAATTAGAGAATGTTAAACAAGTATTTGTTTAGGCTCTTGTACTATCATAGAGTGTTTATTGTATACATTAAGTACTAAGTTTCGCAGTTTGATTTAAATATGTATGTTATGGATCTTCCACACATATGAGAAAAGTTTGAAAATTCCCTTGTAATGGTCCATATTTGCCTTAGTGCAGTGTGCATTACTACGTGATTACACATGCCATGTCACGGTCCCATCCGAATTGACCTAATCTCGGGTTTGGAGCGTGACAATATTGATGTCATCTATAACCCTATATTTTGTAAAAGAGAGTGAACTCTCTCGCTCTGAGGTGTTGGACCAACACCATATAGAAGAGAGACGATGAGAGATTGCATGTCTAATGCTTTTGCTTGTTATAGTAAAAATGATATTGTCTATGTTTTCGTGGATGTAACACACATTAGGTGAACCATGTAAATCTTTGTGTGTCTTTTCATGCGGGTGGCTTGTAAATCTATGTGTGTCTCCTCTTGTGTGTGGCTTGTAAGTTGATTGTAGGTTTTGTGCTTCTACACATACATAACAAATTGTATCAAAGCTGTAACAAATGGTATCAAGACAGGCTAGGGTTCCATCGGGCTTGAAGTGTGCATCGTGCGATTGACGGAGCAGATCTTTTTACAGGATTTGGTTTTCTACGGAGTCCATTGCATAGAAAACAAGGATTGGAGTTAATCTTTATGTTGGCCATGGATTAGGATCTTGCCTAAACAGAGAAGAAGAAGAGAGGCTTCGGGTTCTGTTCGCAGAGAGTTGATTGAAGAAGAAACAAAGAGTTTCTTGCAGATCTCTGTTGGAGAAGACAGAGGACGGCTCTGTTATATTTGACCAACGCAGGAGAAGAAAGCTCTTGCCAGGGCTTTGTTCTGATCTCACCGTTGCTGGAGAAATAGAGGGTTCCCTGACTTTTAGAGCTGATCGGAGAAAAAACTGGGAGTTTCTATTTTCCTGTTTGGGTTTTTTCTGCACGAAGCACAACGCTGCTGTTGCTGTCTCGCCGTCGCCGGTGAGGGTCACCCTTCGCCGCCTATGCGCCACTATTTCCTGAGGTGGGTTGTTGCTCCAGTCTCTAGTCGTTGCTGCCTGAGAGGAAATCTTGCGGCGCTTCCGTTCTCCGGGTGCGGGAATCAACAGGAAGAAGGAGCAGCGGTCTTAGGCCTAGGTTCCTAAGCCCAAGTCAGATTTGGTTTCGGTTGGGGTCAAGTCGACCCGTTCTCATTAAGCCCAGTGCAGAGGAAAGAAACCAGGCTAGATTAGTTCGGTTCCACGTTTAGGTTGGGTCGGACCTAACCCATGAAGCAGCCCATCACCGGTGCAATGCTGATGTCACTGCATCAGCATCTTTATGGTTAAAGGCTAGTTGACTAGATTTGTGGTAAAATTCTTTCTATAATATCTTAATCATCTAAAGTCCAATCGGAGATCGTTTTTCGCTTATGGAATCATTTCGAGTAGATCTACATAGTAGTAGAAGAAAATTGGCAGTTCAATGGTCAATAGAAGAGTTTGATCGATTAAATTGAGAAAAACTATTTTTGCAATATTAGAGCCATCCGGATCGAACTTCAAATCTGTTTCTTCTAGCGTATTCGTAGTGACAAGATCTACATTGTGGTGTAGAAATTGACAAGAGAAGATAGTTGCTCCTTACTCGCCTAAGTTAGAGAAATCCAGATCTTCATACCTCACCAAAAGTCATCCTATCTTGTTTATAGAAGGAAGAAGGAGTTCAGGCAGCACTAACTTTTCTAATAAAGTAGATTTGAACAGATGAGGTTTAGGTTGGTTAGTGAGTGATTCAGATATCGATATCATTCGGTCTCGTCAATGGATTCGAGCTCTTGTTTGAGGTGAAGTTTGACGAAAAGATGAACATTTTTCAAAGTTCATATGCTGGTTCGACTTGACAGAGCGTTGAAGAAAGAATATTGCACCGTTGGTGCAATGACATGCTTGTCAGTATGGTACATGAAGACATTGTTGGTTTTATCTTTTGGTGGCTCAAATTGCAAAATTCAAGTTAAGGTAGAAATTGTTAGGTTTGTGCCTTGTATTCTAAGTTAACCGGATAGGTCCATTGGGTTAACGAATGATTAGATTAATATTAGGGTATTTTGATAATTGTACAGGGGCTTTTTTGGAAACTAAGAAAACAGAGATTATATATTGATGTAATCTATAACCTTAGATCTTTGTGGAAGAGAGTGTCTTCTTTTGGCTTTGGTGTTTGTCGAACACCACGTAGGAGAGACGATAAGAGAGTGAGGGTTTCTGTGTGCTTTTGCTTGTTATGATGAGGATGATATCGTCTCTGTGCATGTGGATGTAGCCCTCGTTGAGTGAACCATATAAATCTCTTTGTGTCTCTTCTTATGTGTGGCTTATTTGTCGATCGCAGGTTTTATGCTTTCGCACGTGCACAACAAGTAAATCAATGGTGGATGCTAAACAAGCCTTAATTAGATTGGTAGGATTCTCCAAAATATGTATTTGAAGTGCACAACTGTAGGCTGTCTGAAGGTCATTCAAAATTTATTTTTGAGCTACCCTGACTTTGTCGAGGCTACACAGCTTAGTGAGTCAAGCAAGTGAAATCAGTATGACTGAGAACTTAGCCAAACTTACCTAAGTTACTATATTGAGTTGAGTTACGCTTCCTGGTTTTTCCAACCTAGCTCTATAGGCCCACTTGGTTCCACCTTTGATCATTATCTCCCACGGTACTTTTTTTGTTTTTTGTTTTTTTTTTTTTTGGTATCCCAGCCTTAGGGGAGTTAGGGCCCTTAACCCTCAGGTGAGGGAAGGCACCTCGCGAGAGGTTAAAAAGGGAAATGCAGAAGGATTGGAATGGTCGTAATTGGGCTATGTATTACAAGAAAGGATGGTGGCTCTCTGGAAAAGCTCCTGTATCACCTATCAGATCTCTATCACCTTTTACCTCCATCCCTTTCATTTTTAACTGACGGTGCTGATTTACTAAGACCATTTATTGATCTATTTCTACATTGTTGAGACCAAGACCCACATTTTATGTCCCAAGTCATAGGGTCTAGCATTGGCCTCGTTCTGAAAGAAATGCCCTACATCTTAGCTACTAGTATCAACGATGGTAGACTACTTTCCAGCAAGATGTTAATGAATTTATTTTAATGGAACTTCCACCATTTTTTTCTGCCCTTTTGATTAGGATAATGGTGAAAAACTTTGGTAATTAAGTCCCTGTGTTACTATCTTAGTTCCTTTTTTCAAAAGGTTAATGGCCCTGGTTTCATACTCCAGTCAAAGGGGCTAGGACCCAAGGTAGCGCACACATTGTGTAGGAGAGCATACACAAGTGGGAAGGAAGCTCATACAAGTAAAAAGAGGAGCCAACAAATGTGGGACAAGTAGCATACCCAATGATTGATCCATCAGTATCCGAGGTTACCAACCAACCGAGCAACCTTATGTTGTCAACAGGTCTAACCTACAATACCACAATTATCATTCAGCAGAAGTTATTGTCCTAGAAATGACAAGATATTTTGAAATTTGAGGCTTTAGTCATAATATTATTTTAAAAAATACAATGAAAAACAAATCAATTTGTATATAACAAAAAATACAATGATAACGTTAGAAGGAAATTACGGAAAAAATTACCTTAGCGGGCCACTAAACAAAAAAGGCCCCCACTAGTGTTTTGCAAACAAAAAGAGCCCAATGGGGCCATTTTCATCACTCCACAAAAAATTATTTTCCTTTTTCTTTTTATTTCATTTTGCCTTATTCTTTCACCTTTCTCCTTCCCTTCTTCTTCTTTGCTTACAACCAGCATCTCATCTTCTTCCCCTTATGCCCCTTCTTTTCTTCTTCTTCTTTCTCTCATCTTCTTCTTCTTATTTTCTTTTATTTTTCCTATTTTCTCCTTGCTAATGATGAACAAAAGACCGTCGTCAGTAGCAAACACAGGGGACAATGCTCCGATGATGTTTGGTGAAGGGTGGCACCACCATCTGGTGATTGTCTTCTCTGACGAAGGTCATTAAGGAGGGCGTGGGTGAGAAGGCAACAAAGATGAGGAAGCGATCGATGCGGCGTTTGCGCTTGGAGGCGATGATGCTGCCGGAGAAAACACCGGAGAAGATAGGGTCATCTCCTCCAGTCCCACCCGCCACACCGACCCATCTTTTATCTCTGCCGCACATTCCTCCCACTTCACCTATAAAACGCCCGCTAATTGCTCGACGAAAAGCTTCATAGAGATCTTGAGTAAGGAACCCACTTTTTCGAGCCACTACCTCATCTTCCTCAATTTAAAACTCCTCTCCTTGGTTGAATCATCTCAAGGTGGTCCCTTTGAAACGTGTTGGTGCGTCATCTTCTCCATCGACGAAACGAATACTTCGTGCCACTGCCCCATGTTTGTTTTCTATTTTCTTTGTTTTATCTTCTTTTCAATCTACAAACTATTAATTAATTTTGAACCAAAATCTAGTTGATACTCATGCATTTTGATGCAATGTTTAGTGTTGGATGTAGTGGTACCTATTGTTGAGAAAGAGTTTTCCTCCTTTTTTTCAGTGAGTTCAAATATTGAGTGTAGAACTGGAGTAAGTGGTGTAACTATTGTTTGGAAGCACAGATGGAGTGTTTGTGTTGTTTTTTCATCCATTTTCATGTTTATGAATTTTTATTGAGTGTTAGTTTGTTCCTTTGAAGACTTCATGCTTTGTTTCTTCATCTATTTTCACGTTTATAAAAACGATATATGGTTTTGGATTATGGGTATGTAGAGAAAGTTGGGAGCTTTTGGTGTTGGGTTGGAGATTCATAGGTATGTGGAGAGAGTTGAGTTGAGGTGGGGTATGAGGTTTGTGATCGCTCTTGTTGGCATGTATATGGGTTGGATTTGAGGTTGGAAACTGCTCTTTTTCAAAGCTCTTATCTTTCGTTAAATCATCTCAAGGTAGTCCCTTTGCAATGTATTGGTTAATCCCTTCATCTCTTTTTGATTCATCTCATGTTTTATTTTGTTAAAGTTCCTTTCTTTCAAGTTATTAATAATGGAGTTCAGCGTTGCTCATTAATAATGATGGTGTGAACTTTTTTGCAATTTCTATTCTTTTGATATGTTTGAATGAAATTGTAAATATATGTTTCAATGAAGTGTTTGATGGAGACTTTGTTTTTGATATTATATATCCCGTGTAGAGCGACGGAAGGCAAAAGTTATAGTGATTTAATGCAAGACGAATTGAGGTTTGTAATTTGAAAGAGGACTGTGGAAATTCAAATGGTGCAAGAGTTGGAGATATTAATACAAGGATGAATGTGTTAGATTTTGTGGACTCAATCCATCAGTTGATGTAATAAATTGATTAATTTCTTTATTTATCAATAAAATCATGCTTTGCTTTCATGAGATGAATGTTATTTTACTACTTCATGCACATGACCAATACGTATGACATAATGGTTCATGAGTTGAACTGGATCCCATTAGTATATTAGATGTGATATATGTGCATGGATGGGATCCACGCGCGGGAGATATATGTCACAAATCTTATACTTAAAATAGCTTCACAACCAGTAATGAGATTGGGCATCTCATTTGATAAGGCTGTAGCACTTTGATCACTATGAGATAGTGTGATTTGTCTCGATCATCAGAATGTAAGATTCTGAATCACGGTGCTGGTACATTGGATGTATTGAAGGACCATGAGATGCACCTTATGGAATTCCGTCTCAATAATAAGGTATGCTCTCATAATTCCCTAGCAATAGGCTCTCAATCCTAAGACATTGATGAACTCAAGTTTCTATCTATTAATTTGCTTTGAGTCACCAATGAGTGAGGCCGACTATAGGTTAACACCTCGATGTCTTGGGTATGTGGTAGTAGAACTGTGGGAACGTTGAATGATCAAGATGGAATCTATCTCTATTATCCCATTGTGCCAATTAATGGATTTGTCATTAGTAAGTGTGCACCCATCTCAATTAAGAGTTAATTGGATGGTACTGATGATTACTGTGATTAATTGGGGCTAAAGGATAATAAGATGTGGAACTTAGATTGGAAGAGACGGATTTATTCCAATTTATCCACGGATATTGATAGAGGAGCCTACTTGTGGTAATTGGGAAGTTTAGGGTCTTCATTGTAATTTATTCCTAAGACTGGAGTGCAATTGCATTTATATAGTGGTGTTATTTGCAATTAACTGTGGGCCCGGATTGCACATGAGATGTGGGGTCGCGGTGTTCCAGTTGGAGCCAGCTTTCTAAGGAATCCCTAGTGGTCCCCACGCTAGCCCAAGATATTGGAAAACACTAATCCGACTTGAACTCTAGAAATAAGAGTTTGGAAAGGAGAAAGCTGCTAATTGCTTTGGAAGTAAGACTTCTATTTCAATTAGACAAGGGAGAGATTTGGAAGTCTATAAAATCTCTTAGACGTCCAATAAGACTCCCTCTCACGCCCAAAACCCTTTCGTGCAAGAGTTGCACGAGTTTCTCTCCTTCTTTCTTCTTGTTCCTTGGAGTTTCGAGTTGGGAATTTTCTCCTGAAGATTCCACCATTCTTCTCGAGAAAAGAAATCCAATTCGGGGGTCATAGCGTGGAAGGCTAAGAGGTGTTGAAGAAATCCATTAGAACACTGCGGATCTCCAAAGGTATGATCTACTTCTTGCATGTCGTAGATTATTTTAGATGTTTAGTGCTGGTAGAATTTTTACTGTACATGGTCACAAGATTGAGGGTAACGTATCCTGGATTGGGTTTTGGTCTTATGGATAGTTGATCCCTGTGTCAAGTGGGTCAAAAGTTTTGAAAATCTATCCACGAGACCCACCTACTTCCAAAAATTGGTATCAGAGCCATACCTCATCTCTAATCATATTAGATCAGTAATCTTATTCTAATCTTCGCATGAGATGTGAAGAGGATAGAGCAAGGGCTATGATAGGATCAGTGTTTATTGGGTTTGCTTGCTTTTGTAGTAGATACATGTTTGAAAAGTTACAAAAGGTTTTAATCATGATAGGAGGATGATAAGATGCCATTAAAAGCATACTGAGATCATTAGAGGTGACTGGGTACAGCGGGAGCCGAATTTGAAAAAGAACCCAAATTTCTGGGTTCGTCAGGTCGGTTAGTCAAACGGACCACTATGGCTATAGAGGTCTGTTGGCTAACCATAGGGACCAGATCGGCTAGCCGAACCTAGGCAAAATCATCTTGTTCTTGGTCTGAGTTGTTGTTGTTTTTTTTTTTTTCTTCGAGGGTGCTGCCCCCGAGCCCCCGCCAGGGGCGCTGCCCCTTGGAACCCCACGAGCTGACCAGGCAGCTCGACCCCCGCCGGGGGCGCTGCCCCCGGACCCCCGTTGTGTAGGGGATCTTGTATCATGGTGGCAAAATATTTGGCATCTTGTTTTTCCATTGTGGTTTGGTAACCTAGTTTTGTGAGATGCTTTGTTGTATGAGATACTAACTTGCAGGTGATAATGTCCTCTCCATATAGCCCACATGTTTTTCTTTCCTTTTAATTATTGGTTTATTTGTGGCTAAGTGTAAAGGGCATCATGGTTTCCTTGGTTTCCCGTGAAAGGGCAAGGCATGGTGAATTTCCCTATAGCCTTTTTATTTCCATGTTTAGACTACCATGTAAGTCTCATTATAGAGACATAGGAATTTATGTATTTTTAAAATTTGTAAATTCTGGAGATGTCCGAAACAAAGAATAAAAGAGAAGCTGGACTCCTAATCAAAGAGTTTGAAGATTATCAAAAGGTTTTTTGGAGATGCCCAAAGAGTTTGAGGAATCCCAAAGTCTTGGAAAGTCTAGAAGTCCAAGAAGTCTTTTCTACCTGAGTCATGTGGAGGAAAGGACTAGTCTTTTATTATAGCACTTTCTATTTATGGATGAATGCTTATTTTAGAGTATTTCCATATCTGAACCAAACATAGCAAATTCCAAAATTGGTCAAATCAAATTAATTTTTGGAAAGAGTTCTAATTAGAGTTGGTGGGCCCATGAGATGGATCTATTGGTAACACTAATTTTAGAAACTGGACTTTCCTTAAAATAACTTGACTTGGAACCAATCATTGGTCTTATCACGAGATGAATATATACCTATATTTGATGGACCCATACACCTATAAGGAAATCCTCAACTCTAAAATATTAAGTGGGAGCGGGGCATTTCTATATATATATATAAATCCCCATGGTTTTCCACCATAGGTCCATTGTAAGGAAAGTATTAGCCTCGCGCCATTTTGAGAACAGTCATTCCCCACGGAGGGCTTGTATTTATCTGGATACTGGATATGGATCTCCTATGGATAGTGTTGATGAGACGGGGTGGGAGCCCACTCCCCAAGGAGGAGCTGCTCGCAACGGTTGTCATGCAATGCTAGTTGGTGGGTCACACTTAACTAAAATAATGATGCAGTATCCCCAAGGATTTGCCTCATGTATTTTAGAAACTGAAGCTAATCGGGAGTCATACATTATTTGGTATGAGATACCTAGATTGTAATGAATGAAGGGGATCATGGATAGTTAGTCTTAATCCAAATTTTGACCAACTTTGATCCGCACCAGTCTAGGAGGTATTTGCACTCCCCAAGGAGGCATACCCCGCAGGATTGGGATTCCGATGTATTCTGAATTTTGTGGTTATGAGGATTCCCACATAAATTTGGTAGAATACTAATCCCTAATGTCATTTAAATTTATTAATTGAATGTATGGTTATGTATTACAGTATTACAAGCATGAATTCGAATACTTTCAATCCACTTGCGACAATCCTCAAACAGAATAAGTTGGTGGGAACCAACTATGTAGACTGGAAACGGAATCTGGATATTGTCCTGACAGCTTCAGGATATAAATATGTCCTTACCAAAAACCCCCTTGAAGAGCCTGCCCAGATGCATCAGAAGCAGAAAAGGACCTTTACACCAAATGGGCCAAAGTCGATGAGATGGCCCAATGTTACATTCTGGCATCCATGTCAAGTGTGCTGCAACATTAACATCAATCTTATAAGACTGCATATGATATGATATCGAACTTAAAAGAGATATTTGCAGAACAAGGCAGACCTGCTAGGCAGGCAGCCATGAGGGTGCTCATTAGCACCAAGATGGTTGAAGGTACATCAGTACAGGAACACATGTTGAAGATGATGGACTCATTAAATGAGTTAGATGTACTGGGAGTTACGATTGATGCAGAATCGCAGATTGACATAATTCTTGAGTCACTACTAGAGTCATTCAACAATTTCAAGGTCAATTATAATATGAATAAAATGAATCTGACTCTGGCTCAGCTATCTAATCAGCTGGTAGCAACTGAAGGGATTATGAAGAAGAAACCAACTGCCTTAATGATAGAAAAGTCAGATGCCAAGTCCAAGCCGAACGGCAAAGGGTGGAAAGGCAAAAAGAAATCAGTTCCAAAGGGTCCTAAGGTGGAGAATGGTCCAACTGCTGGCGTGGCTAAAGCTAAGGGTTTAGGGACAAAAGGAAAGTGTTTCCATTGTGGTAAGACAGGACATTGGAAGAGGAATTGTCCAGAATATCTATCTAAGAAAAAGACCCCAGGTATGATTGAGTCACTTATATCTGAAGTTAGTTTTGCAACTGGTACTTCAGAATCCTGGTGTGTGGATTCCGGGGCAACTAATCACATATGTAATACGTTGCAGGGGTTCAGGGAAACCAGGAGGCTAAGTGATGGAGAAATCATTGTCAACCTAGGATCTGACGCTAAGGCGGAGGCTGTTTCAGTAGGAGTCATTACTTTATGTTTTTCAAATAATAAATTGGTTTTGTCAGAAACATTATATGTGCCGTCTTTAAGGCGGAATTTAATTTCAGTTTCTAGTTTGGTGAATAAAGGTTATTCTATTACTTTTGGTACTGAAGTTGTCATAAAGAGGAATGGTACTTTCGTATGTTCTGGCAAGGTAACCAATGGACTTTATTTGTTAACTCCCACGATGTATGAGATACATGATACTGAAACAATTAGTAGATCATCATTAAAGAGAAAGTCACCTTCATCTAATCCAACAAAACTTTGGCACCTGAGGCTAGGTCATATAAACCTTAACAGGATTGAGAGGCTAGTGAAAGATGGTATCTTACCTTCATTGGTGGTAGAACCAATGCCTATCTGTGAGTCCTGTTTGGAAGGTAAAATGACCAAAAGACCCTTTTCAGCTAAGGGTAATAGGGCCAAAGATTTATTAGAATTAGTGCATACTGATGTTTGCGGACCCATTAATGTCAAGGCCAGAGGAGGATATGAGTACTTCATCACTTTCACAGATGATTACTCAAGATATGGTTACATATACCTTATGCACCACAAGTCCGAAGCTTTTGAAAAGTTCAAAGAATTTCGAGCGGAAGCGGAAAAGCAATTAGGTAAGAGTATCAAGACTCTTCGATCAGATCGAGGAGGGGAATATCTCTCTGCTGATTTTATGGGTTACTTATTAGAAAATGGGATTCTATCCCAGTTGTCTGCTCCTGGTATGCCTCAACAGAATGGAGTAGCAGAAAGAAGGAATCAGACTCTTTTAGATATGATTAGGTCTATGCTGAGTTTCTCAAGATTACCTATATCCTTTTGGGGATACGCTTTGGATACTGCAATGTACATACTAGACCTCGTACCATCTAAGTCTATACCTAAGACTCCCCGGGAATTGTGGTCTGGGCAAAAGCCTAGTCTACAACATTTACACATTTGGGGTTGTCCAGCACACATGCTCAAGGTTAAGACGGATAAGTTGGAAGCGAAGTCGGAAGTATGCACATTTGTAGGATATCCTAAAGGAACTAAAGGTTGGTTATTCTATAATCCCAGAGAGCAGAAAGTGCTGGTCAGCACCAATGCGGTTTTTCTGGAGAAAGATTATATGATGGATAGGAAATTTTTAGAAAAGGTGATCTTGGAAGAGATTCAGGAGCAATAAATTCCAAATCCAAGTATGACCGGACTTAAGGAAGAACCGCCCTTACAAGACCCAGTAGTTACACCAGTACCTCGTCGTAGTGGTAGGATTGTTAGACCCCCTGAGAGGTTCTCATTCTTAGGGGAGTCTTATGAAGCAATCCTAGAAGAGCCGGAACAAGATCCCTCTAACTATGATGAAGCAATTAATGACTTAGACTCGGGACGCTGGCAAGATGCTATGAAAGCTAAGAGTCTACGTATTCAAATCAGGTCTGGACACTTGTGGACTTGCCTGCCAATATTAAACCTATTGGGTGCAAGTGGGTCTATAAGAGAAAAAGAGGACCAGAAGGAAGAGTGGAGACCTATAAGGCTAGGCTTGTTGCGAAAGGATATACTCAGCAAGAGGGGATCGATTATGAGGAAACCTTCTCGCTAGTAGCCATGCTCAAATCCATCCAGATACTCTTATCCATTGCGGCTCATCTCGATTACGAGATTTGGCAAATGGATGTCAAGACGGCGTTTCTCAACGGCCATCTTGAGGAAAACATCTATATGGTGCAGTCAGACGGTTTTGTAACTAAAAACCAGGAGTAAAAAGTTTGCAAGCTGTAGAAGTCTATTTATGGACTGAAGCAAGCATCCCGAAGCTGGAATATCCGTTTTGACCAGGCAATCAAGTCATTTGGTTTTTGTCAAAATCCAAATGAGTCATGTGTGTACATGAAAAGTGAGGGTGGAAGGGTAGTTTTTCTAGTTTTATATGTCGATGACATCTTTCTCCTTAGGAAAGACATAGGAATGTTGTCAACGGTAAAAGTTTAGTTAGCCAAGACTTTTGATATGAAGGACTTAGGAGAAGCTAGCTACATCCTAGGGATCAAACTCTATGGAGACCGAAAAAATAGGATGATTGGCTTATCCCAAGCTGCATACATAGATAAGGTGCTAGTACGGTTTGCAATGCAAGACTCCAAGAAGGGGATCACACCTTTCAGGCATGGAGTGCACCTTTCCAAGGATCAGTGTCCTAAGACACCCGAGGAAAAGGAGCAGATGAGGTAGATACCATACGCTTCGGCTGTTGGTAGCCTCATGTATGCTATGTTATGTACTAGACCAGATCTCTGTTATGTAGTGGGCCTAGTCAGCAGATATCAATCTAATCCAGGACCTGAACATTGGACTGCTGTAAAATGTATTCTCAAATACTTAAGAAGGACTAGAGATTACATGTTGATTTATAGCAGTGATGAGTTGATTCCAGTCGGATACACAGATTCTGACTTTATGTCAGATAAGGATTCTAGGAAATCCACCACTGGTTATGTATTTATGCTTGGAGGCGGAGCTATCAGCTGGAGGAGTATAAAACAAGAATGTACCGCTGATTCAACCTCAGAAGCTGAATATGTAGCAGCTAAGGAAGCAGTATGGCTTAAAAGATTCCTTTTGGAACTTGGGGTGGTACCTTTGGTACGACAGCCACTCACAGTTTACTGTGACAGCAGCGGGGCAGTCGCTCAGTCAAAGGAACCCAGAAGCTATAAAAGCCAAAAGCATGTATAGATGAAGTATCACTTAGTCAGAGAGATTGTGCAGAGAGGTGATATTGCTATTACCAAGATAGCCTCTGCAGACAATTTGGCAGATCCCTTTACTAAGCCTTTGACTACCAAAGTCTTTGAGCAACATGTAGAAGGGATGGGCATGAGATGCAACCCTGACTGGCATTGAGCCCAAGTGGGAGATTATTAGATTTTGTGGACTCAATCCATCAGTTGATGTAATAAATTGATTAATTTCTTTATTTATCAATAAAATCATGTTTTGCTTTCATGAGATGAATGTTATTTTACTACTTCATGCACATGACCAATACGTATGACATAATGGTTCATGAGTTGAACCGGATCCCATTAGTATATTAGATGTGATATATGTGCATGGATGGGATCCACGCACGGGAGATATATGTCACAAATCTTATACTTAAAATAGCTTCACAACCAGTAATGAGATTGGGCATCTCATTTGATAAGGCTGCAGCACTTTGATCACTATGAGATAGTGTGATTTGTCTCGATCATCAGAATGTAAGATTCTGGATCACGGTGCTGGTACATTGGATGTATTGAAGGACCATGAGATGCACCTTATGGAATTCCGTCTCAATAATAAGGTATGCTCTCATAATTCCCTAGCAATAGGCTCTCAATCCTAAGACATTGATGAACTCAAGTTTCTATCTATTAATTTGCTTTGAGTCACCAATGAGTGAGGCCGACTATAGGTTAACACCTCGATGTCTTGGGTATGTGGTAGTAGAACTGTGGGAACGTTGAATGATCAAGATGGAATCTATCTCTATTATCCCCTTGTGCCAATTAATGGATTTGTCATTAGTAAGTGCGCATCCATCTCAATTAAGAGTTAATTGGATGGTACTGATGATTACTATGATTAATTGGGGCTAAAGGATAATAAGATGTGGAACTTAGATTGGAAGAGACGGATTTATTCCAATTGATCCACGGATATTGATAGAGGGGCCTACTTGTGGTAATTGGGAAGTTTAGGGTCTTCATTGTAATTTATTCCTAAGACTGGAGTGCAATTGCATTTATATAGTGGTGTTATTTGCAATTAACTGTGGGCCCGGATTGCACATGAGATGTGGGGTCGCGGTGTTCCAGTTGGAGCCAGCTTTCTAAGGAATCCCTAGTGGTCCCCACGCTAGCCCAAGATATTGGAAAACACTAATCCGACTTGAACTCTAGAAATAAGAGTTTGGAAAGGAGAAAGCTGCTAATTGCTTTGGAAGTAAGACTTCTATTTCAATTAGACAAGGGAGAGATTTGGAAGTCTATAAAATCTCTTGGACGTCCAATAAGACTCCCTCTCATGCCCAAAACCCTTTCGTGCAAGAGTTGCACGAGTTTCTCTCCTTCTCTCTTCTAGTTCCTTGGAGTTTCGAGTTGGGAATTTTCTCCTGAAGATTCCACCATTCTTCTCGAGAAAAGAAATCCAATTCGGGGGTCATAGCGTGGAAGGCTAAGAGGTGTTGAAGAAATCCATTAGAGCACTGCGGATCTCCAAAGGTATGATCTACTTCTTGCATGTCGTAGATTATTTTGGATGTTTAGTGCTGGTAGAATTTTTCCTGTACATGGTCACGAGATTGAGGGTAACGCATCCTGGATTGGGTTTTGGTCTTATGGATAGTTGATCCCTGTGTCAAGTGGGTCAAAAGTTTTGAAAATCTATCCACGAGACCCACCTACTTCCAACAGAATGTAATAGAAATTTTACAATTTGTGAGCTTTGATACGACGATGTCACTGGGTAACACAACATTTTTTTAAAGGTTCTGTGAAGTGATGTCATCATCACTCGTTAACTCTTCTTTTTTTTTAGGTTCTGTGAATTGACGATGCCGTTACTCGTTAGCAAAAAAATTTTTTTTTCAGGTCCTACGAAGTGACAACATTGTCACTTGTTAATGCAATTTTTTTTTCTTTTAAAGTTTTGTAGACACTAATGGAGCTTTTCTCTCCACATAATGTTATTTATTATTCCATATCAATTTCAAATCTTCAAATTCAAAATATTCTCTGCCTTCACATTATTAACTTACAATTATTCACATTGGTACACTTCAAAT
The DNA here is from genome assembly GCA_037013555.1 of Sextonia rubra. Taxonomy (NCBI): domain Eukaryota; kingdom Viridiplantae; phylum Streptophyta; class Magnoliopsida; order Laurales; family Lauraceae; genus Sextonia; species Sextonia rubra. The sequence goes on from JASUAD010000001.1 coordinate 81,598,468, forward strand.
GCTTACATTCTTAAAGTCCCTACATCAATTAATCAATGCTAAACATTCATACAATATCAACTTTAAACACTTATAAAAACTCCAAATATGCATACAGTGTCATTAATACAAATCTTCATATATTCATATTTCATTTATTATATATACAATCCATATATTACAACATTCATATAATTTACTAACAAAAATACATCATTTCTCATCACAAAACCTAAATACAACCAATAAATGTACATAAGTGAACTTCACATCACATATATCGACATTCCAACTAATATATCTAAACTTTTAAGTCTGATCACAATCATTTGTTGTTCACAAATGCACTTCTGTTGTTCTTCAATGAACTTTTGAGATTTTATCTCATTACATAATCAATAAAAAGATTGTCCATTACAAATGATTTTGCTTTATTTTAGCACAATTTCACATCCAAAATCGCACAATCAATAGCACATGAATCTTTATCCCAAACAGTCAACACAATTCCACATCACATTAACTTAATAAATCGACAATCAACTTCAAGGATTAAGACAATGCCGTGAGCTATCTTGCATCTTAGAGAATTAAGAAACTCAAGCACCTCAAGCCAAACATAAAAAGAACAAAATTTCGTTGGCCGTGGCTGTGGACTGCTTTGGATAATGCAGGCCGTGACTCAGGGCTTGTTTGAGCAAGACTCAATTTGATTGAACCATTATAAAAGGCGCTTAGGAATCATTCTCGCATCAAAGAATAAAAAACAGAAGAGAGAGAAAGAAAAAATAATCGATTAGCTATTTCATCAAACGGGTTGTGACCGTGGACTTCCCAGAGACTCTTCACTCGGACATTGTGTCAGTTTAAAAACCTCCGTGAATGGTGACTCCAATCTATGCTAGTCACTATGAGAAGAGCAAAAAAAAAAAAAAAAACTCGCTGAATCAAATTAAGCATTGGGTTTTTGAGCCCTAGCCCCAACTCGTCACCCACGGAAAACACAAACCGTGAGCAACTCTTGGAATGTTGGGGCATGCTTCGGTTAAAACCCACGGGAAGGACAAATAACAGCACATGAGGAATGACTTGCATCATCCAAACATGAAAAGCATTAGAGAAATCAAAGAGATATCACAAAATTTCAAAGGCATATGTTCGGCCATCACAAAATTCGAAAAGAAGAAAAAGAAGAAGATAAAGTTCGATGAACTTACCAGCCATTGAAGGAGCTTTGAAGGGAAAAAGAAGCTTGGATTTTGTTCAAAAATTGGAGAATGAGAAGTATGAAGCCTTCTTTTCCTTTCTCTCTTGCGTTGCCCTGCCTTTTGAAACGATAAGAAGGGAGAAGAACGGAACTACAGTTTTTATATAAATTGTGTCCGGACCATAGTTACCTGGTTTGTAGTTCGACCAATTCGAATTTGAATTCGCAATTCACAATTCGCAAGTTACTTAAATTCCAAAATTCGATGGGTTAGGATTAGCTAATTCGATTTCCAGTTCGCATAATTCGCAGTTCGAGTTCGATGAATTCGCTAGACTAATTCGAATATATAATTCGATGTAGTTCGATACTATTCGTAAGTCCATTAAATTTATACATAAATATTTTATAGAAATTGGATGCTTTAATAAGCATATAAATAATGACATTTCACAAAATAGAAAAAGAAAGTAAGATAAACTAAAAGTTCATTAATTTTAGAATAAAAGTCTTCATTCCCAACGCTTTTTTCCTTTGTCATGAGAAGATTGCAAACTACGTCCGTATGATAAAATACTTCTTTGTTTGATAGGTGGACGTGATTGTAAAGATGATTAAACAACTGCAACGTTAGATGTGCCACTTGGTTGGGATTCCACATTACTCTCATTACGACTTTGAAGTTGAGGCTCATCATCATCATCTAGTGCTTTCCACCTTAGGTCTTCTAAATGTGCACTTGAATCATCAATAACATTAGGCTCAGGATTAATGTCCCATTTTTGAAATGGTCCATCATGGTGTCCCTCCTTCATGCGTGATAAAAGGCGAAGATTTGAATGAATAAAGACAAGTATATCTGCACGTTTAGCATTAAGCCTATTTCTTTTAACATTATGTATAAATGAATATGTACTCCAACTTCTCTCTGTAGACGATGAGCTTACAGGTTGTGCAAGAATTTTTACAGCTATCTCTGCTAGCTCTGGTGTCTCACTTCCATATGTTGACCACCATTTTATTGGTGACATAGTAACTGCATCCACTTTTGCTGCAGGAAGTCCAAAAACACCATCTTTGGAATGAAATACTGCATATTGAGCTCTCAATTTAGCCTCAGCTCCAGTATCCTGTAGAAATAAAAGATTGTAAAATAATTTATTGAATGTGTCAGGAACACAATAAGAACATAATAAATAAAATATTTGTAGAAATTTAGACTGAAAATGCATACCTTTGATAGTCTTTCAAATGCTTCCATGACTCCCTTTATGACCTCTTTATCTTGATTTAGGGGCTTTCTTTTCTCACCACCAGGTACTAATTTAGCAAGATAGGATGAATTATAAAATCGAGGTGTAAGTGCAAATCCAAGACAATGCAATGGGCTATGCATCATGATCCACCTATTTATTATTATATCTTTCACCATCTCATAAATCTCCTTAAAATCATCATAATCATTGAGACTATCTTTTATTTCACCAAGCATATTATCCATTCATTCATATACTTCTCCCATCAATGGTCCATCTTGATCACAAAATTTAATCATTTTGAAGATGGGCATGGTAATTTTTACCATCTGCTGCACACTTGTCCAAAAAGTATCATCATCGTCAATCACCCATCGCTTTATATTTTCTGATGTTTCCTTCATTTTTTCGTCATCATGCTTTGCCCATTCTCTCCAATCATCAAGAACAACAATAGATTTAAGTGCCTGTCTCACATCTAAAAGCCGTTTCATCATGATAAAATATGATGCAAACCGAGTCTTTGCAACCTTTAGAAGTTCTAATCGAGAATGACTTCTAAATATTGCCAATGCATGTGTATGGTTAACAATATATGTCACAATTGTCTTACACATTTTGTAAATGTCTTCATACCATTTCCAAGACTTTGACAAGTCCTTAAAGATCAGATTGAGTGTGTGACAGGCACAAGGAGACCAAAATATATGGTTATAAATCTTTTCAATTTCCTTACCTGCCAGCTTGCAATTAGCTGCATTGTCTGTGATTATTTGAACAATGTTAGATGGACATACCTCTTCAATTGCATCTATTAATAAGTTTTTTATATAAATTTTAGTCTTTTCAATTCCAGAGCACTCTACCGCATATAAAAACATCGCCCCATCCTTATTTGCTGCAAGTACATTAATCAATGGCTGATTTTTTACGTTGGTCTATTCATCAGAGATAATAGAAACACCCAGAGTATTCCATGTATCTTTAATTGTTGCAATTTCATTCTCCACTTTTCTTTTCTCCTCATCTAACAAAGATGTTCTGGCCTTTTCAAATGAAGGTGCTTTATATCCATCAGGAGCTTTATTTACAGCTGAAATCATTTCATGAAAAAATGGTGACCTCAATATGTTGAAGGGCACTCCACAAGCACATAACCATCTTATAATTGCACTGTCAACAGAACCCCTTTCCACTTTCTTAAATGACTCCATAATTGGGTTCTTTTGCTTAACTTGTTGCGGTGGGAGAAGTGTTGATTGCTTTAACTGGAAATGAATTCCAGGGTTCTCGGCTTTCATAATCTGGTCCATAATTTCTTGTAATAATTAAGAGCCTTTAGGTTGCTTTAGCAATGTTGGACATCGAATAATATCTAATTTTTTATTTGGCCTTGGCCCAAAAAAGTGTTTATGAACTCTTGTGTAGGAACTTTTGAATTCACGCTTGCAGTGTGGACACGACCAAAATTTACCTGTTTTTGCATCCCCCAATATCGTCACTTCATCCCATAGTGGTTTTCCTTTAAAAAGACTTTCTTTTTCTGAAGGAACATCATTTTGATTACCATCTATATCTTCATCACTCTTCTCATCGATGAACTGTTCACCTTCTTCTTCAATATAGATGACATTATCATCTTCTTGTTGTTTTCTTTTTTTTTGTCCACTAAACATTATGCTGCACAAACTTTAATATAAGAATAAAGTGTTTTTAATACATAATCAATATTACAATTCTATCTCTAATTATTTGAAAATGTGTATTTCTAAGTCATCAATGAGCCATACAAAACTACATTCCAATTAAGAAGTTTTTTCAAATCTCCTTTTTTGTATTTTTATCAATTGTTTTTTTTTCTTTTTTTGTATCGGGCCTATCAACGAGCCTTTTATTAAAATACTGATGGCTCATAAATATTATACATTACTTGTTCTTCTCAAAGTGTGGCCCATATATCAAAAAAATTAAAGTAGTTAAAATGAATTTTTTTACAAATAAAATTAATGTCTTTTAAACTTTCTTAAAATTTTTTAATTAATTGCTCTCTTATAAGAAAGGGATTCATCGCTAATTTATTTAGTATAAATAAGTGAATTCTTTTTAACATTTATTCACATATTTCACCACTGATTTATTTAGCATAAATAAGTGAATTATTTTGTAATATTTATTCACATATCTTGTAAGTGTTTATTCTTACTAATTTTTTAATTAAATTAGAGTTTAATTTAATAATTCATGCATAAAAAGGGTCATATTAGTATAAATAAGTGAATTATTTTGTAATATTTATTCACATATCTTGTAAGTGTTTATTCTTACTTTTTTTTTAATTAATTTAGAGTTTAACTTTATTAAATCACACATAAAAGGGGTCATATTAGTATAAATAAGTGAATTCTTTGTAATATTTATTCACATATCTTGTAAGTGTTTATTCTTACTTTTTTTAATTAATTTATAGTTTAACTTCAATAAATCATACATAAAAGGGGTCATATTATTTTGATCCATTAGAATTTTTTCATCTCCAAATATAAACTACCAGCTATAGAAATTGAAGGAGCTTTTTTACCACATGAGGCTTTAAACAATTACCAAATTCATAAAATAAACAAAACTAGTTTGATGCTTTTAAGACCGGAAGGAATACAAAATAGTTCAAAAATATATATATCCCACTCACAATTTACCAAAAAAAAAAATACAAAGCCTATCCAAAATGTCATTTGCCTACGGTGTCTTCCACAACAAAACAAGGGTCACCTATTTAATTAAAAAAAACAAGAGGTTGCCTTATATATATATAATATATAATATATACATCTTTAAATCTGACAATGGATAAGTCCAAAGTACAATATAAAAAATTTTAAAAGCAAAGGATAAAGTGGCTTAAATGGGATGCATGCTGGTGGTTGAAAAAAGTCAACATTGCATTGCTAGAGATTCATTATTTTGTACGATTAATACTGTGTTACAAAAGATTCATTATTGTGTACTATTGTAACTTACAGAAACTATGAAATACAAGAATTAGAACTAGATGGTAGGGTATCTATTTAAATCTTAATGGTTCAAAATTTATATAATGTACTTACTTATGTAATTCTCAAATATTACATTGATTAGAGTTTATCCAACCGTCGAATTGAATGCATGATGAAAAAAAGTTATTATCATCATATTTTTCATCTAAATTTTAATCCAATGGTGGATCAAACTTGGATTAATGAATACTTCATAAATAACCTATAAATCTATAAGAGGATTATTTTGTATGATTTGGATAAGGGTTGCAATTGGGATTTTTCCTAATCTATATTAATTATCATAAAAATTGAATGGGTTATGGACTCTGAATCGTGCATGAGAGAGAGAGGAACATTAAAGCATATGGGGGTGTGGAGTACCATACGATAAAATGAGGCATAGGGCAGTGGGAACGCTGATATCCTTCCCACTTCCCCATCCATCATCCTTATCAATCAAGTTCAATAGCTCACCATCCCCATTGTCGCCTTCCATCTCGCCTCAATCTTCTGCAAGACTTTTTTTTTTCTTCTTCTTCTTCTTTCTTTTCATTAAACGTTATGAAGGGAGAAAGTATATCTGAAATCTTCGCTTCGCACTACACGCACGCAGGAGAGATGGAGAGATTGTGGTGATCTAAAATCTGGATTCCCTGGCCTTGAGAGTTTCTGCAGCTATGGTTGCACTGGATTAAATAGGTATTTATAGATTTTAGTTCTAATCTATTTCTAAAATCTATTACTCTTTGTTTCCTCTTCTGATTAAACTTTTTATTTTTTTTAATTTTTCTTGTAATGTTTTGGTAATCTTTAGATCTCTGCTTTCTTTTGTATAAACTTCTCTCAAAATAAATTTATTTCTAGAATAGTTTTGACTTTGGTAGAAGTCTCCTTCTCAGTTTCCACAAAAAGGAAAAACAGAGTTCTGATGTAACACGAACTGTGTCGAATCACAATTTTTTGTAAATCGGGAATTCGTCGAATCGAACAGCGAGCTGTTCGATTCGGATTGCGCGGGATTCAATAGCAGAGTTACCGAAATAGGTAACTATGGTCCGGACACTTACCTTTCTCATGGTCACAACGTGGCTGATGCTGGCGATTCCTCCTACGTACACGAGGCTTTTTTCTCACCATCCACGGACACTTCATGATCAAAGTAGTGGGGTCCTCAACGTGTTATCCCTCTAGCTCGCAGACGGCTGCTTCGAAGTTCATGGCTGCTGGTATCATCTCCCACGGACATGACTTCATCAAAATGACAGGGTCCATGGTCACCCATGTTGAGCACTCTTTTCCACAGCATCGTGTGGTTAAAACAGTGGGGTCAATGGCTTAGTAGCTCAAGATGTAGTGATTTGAACTCCTTCAACATACGGTGAATCTCTTATCCTTGTTGAGTAGTTGGACCCACTGTTTAGTGGCCCATTCTCTTGAAATGTGCTCATTGAAATTTCCATAGCACATGGCAAATCCACTTCGGGTATTGTACCCAAACCAAAAAAAAAAAAAAAAAAACAGAGAGATTTTCCATAGCTTGATAAACTCACTTTGGGTATTTTGCTCAAAACAAAATTGTGTATTTTCTCAAAGTCAAAAGTTAATCCAAATTTCAAATTCATTTTGGGTCAAACCCAATTTGGCGCCAGATTTGTTGAATAAAAAAAAAATTTCGGATCAAGATCCACAAAAGCCAGTCTTCTCAAAAGTCCATCTCATTTTGTCTCATGTTAAGCCAAGTCAAAACCTACACTTCGATTTTTTGAAAACAGAATCAATGAAATTCCAAACCTAAATTCATTTCAAATACAAAACCTTGGTTTTCTTAAAACCTCAGGGATCCATTAAGTGGGTGTTCCCCACAGGCCCCACAGAAATGCTACTTTAGATATCTGTGATAAATAGGTCACAAGAAAATCAAATTCACTTTCAAAATCCAAAACCAAATTCATAAACTTCCGAATTTTTCAATACCTCAAGAATTTCTTTTTGTGGGTGTTCCCCACACTTCCTACAGATATGCTACTTTGATATCTATGAGAAATAGAGCAACAAAAATTATATTCTTTACGTTTTTACCAAAATTCTATCATCAAAACCTTCATGGTTTTTTTTTTATCAAAATTTCAAAAATTTCAAGTCTAGGCCTACAACCTACCTTGACAAAACTATTTTTTTTTCATCAAGCCATTCATCATTCCCACAAATTGGTTATTTCAAGGCACAATGATTGTCATATTTTAATCACTGCACCTCAATGGGGCACTTGTTGATCCATAAAAAATAACAAATGTTACAGTAAAAATATTACAAATAAATTCCAAGCTAAGGACATATAAACCTTAGGATTGTGGAATGTCAAGTCAAGTATTGCACCTAGATATTCAAAACTGATGCAACTCGCTTTGAAGACTTCAGATGAGCTCAAAGTGCAGCAATTCAAATTTCAGAGGTGGTGGACTTCAGTTGGTCACTCAACTCACTAAACATCAAATTTAAGGTTCACTGGCTCAAAAGCCTACACGTCATTGAATACACTTAGTCTTTTGGGTTATTCAAGTGGCTTAAAATCACATGGCAACTCCAAAACATACTCAGGAATGATGCTTCAAAATTTCAAAGTATTTGAACTTCATTTCATCTCAAATTAAAGCTTCAGTGACTGTCTGCCAGCTCCTCTGTGGCAACCGACACTTCTACTTATCAAAATCAGTTGAAACTCCTGGAGAAAACTCAAAATTATATTCATGAGCGATTCTATAAAATTTCGTGACAAGTGTATGTCATTTAACTTAATGTTAACAAATAGGTTAGCTTAGGAGTCAGTGACCCCCAAGCCATGGGTCACTAACCAAAGACCTGCTTTCCAGTAATCGAAGTTGATGAAATTCAGACATAGAGATCAAGTCAAGTTCAGAAATGATTTTATAAAATTTTAAGCTAAGGAGACTTCATCTGACCTTGCTTCAACTGCAAATCAACTTATGAGTTAGTGACCCCAAGCCATAGGGTCACTGACCAAAATCCTACTTCCAATAGGCCAAAGTTGATGAAATTTCGATTAAAGACTCAAAATGTACTCAAAGTCATTTCCTCAAAGTTTCAAATCAATTGGATATCATTCAGATAGAAAACAAGCTAATTACTTGTAATGCAAGAGGACATTAACTTTAAACATACAATAATTGACCCACTGGACAAAATCCTACTTTTACAAATCCAAACCACATGAAATTTATATGGACACTTAAAGATACACCTGAAATCAATTCCTCTAAGTTTCATGTCAATTCTAGGTCATTTAGGCTTCAAACAGCTGACACAAGGGCCTATTTTCATGAAAATTTAAAGGGAGGGTTGACCAACCTCAAAAGGTCAAAATAGGTTGATATTTCTATGACACACTCAAAATGGTATTAAAAAGCAGCCCTCCAAGTTTCATAAAAATTGGACATCATTTGGGCCCCAAACTTATGGAAATGGGTCACAATGCAGAGAACCCAAAATTGGGCCTTTCGGTGACCATGACTATAGTCACGGATGCCTGTGAAGTGGTTCTCAACAGTTTTTAGTGGTTTTTTACACTTAATTTTGAATTAAAACTACTCATAACTCCCCAATTGCCTCTGAACTCTATAAAAGGCAAGTTTTTGCAAGGAAAGGGTTCGAAAAGTTCTTACCAAGACTTCAAGCAAAATTCCAAGATTGCAATGATTCTCAAGCATCAAGCTTTCAAACTCTCTCAGTTCTTATCCCTCCCACTAACTTAAGGTGAGAAATGGTTAATGGGGGAGAAGGCATACATACTTATCACTCAAAAAAGAGGAGTTTTAAAGTCAATAAGGGTAAGAGAACTCCAAGGAATGAAACTATGTTTTCCTTGGTTCTCCCACTTGAAGGGACTTTTAGGCCATCTTTTAAGGTCGTGAACAAGTCCTGTAAGGCTTTATTTATTCCTTAAAAATTATAAGATTAGAATTACATAACTTTGGCCTCCATTGCTTACACAAAAGCACCCCTTTTTAGATTTGCAAAAAAGTGATCCGGAACAAAGAAGCAGTTATTACCAAAGATAATAGATGATTCTATGGTCGCATTTAGTGCTCTTGGTGATCATTCAATACTCCCAAAGTCAGAAAACACAGTTTTCAACACTCTAAAGGCACTACAGAAGTAAACTGGAGTGAAACAGAGACAAACAGTGGCTAATATGGCCCCTGTCTATTAGTGACCATGGGCCTAGGTCACTGATAGGGGGCAATGACCATAAGCCACGGTCACTGACCCACTGCGTTCATTTTTCTGCATTTTGTCTACTTTTTTCATGTAATTTGTGACATTGAGGCCCAGCTTAATCTGGTTTAATGACTAATTAATGTGGTTTTGGGTCATTTTCTAATGAGTTTTGTTTCGGGTCATGGATAGGTAACTGGGTTGAGTTTAACTTGGAATAGGTAGACATGAGCCCTTTTTCATAATTTTTGATTTGGTAAGAGTTCGTCATTCATCCATCATCTTGCTGTTAACATGTGTATCTTGTCGAGCTCGTTAACTTCCGTAACTGACTCGCTTGTCAACGACTTCGTTTGCTTCCGTTGGATCATTAATTAACTCAAACTGTAATTCTCATTCATCTTTGGACTTTTATATAAACCGTTCAATACTTATCTTATAAGAGAAGACATGCACTGACTATTACTGCACTCCATGCCTTCTTCTTCTTCTTCCTTTCCTTTGTTTCTCTTTTTCTTTTCTTCTTCTTCTCACAATCAAAGAGAGGGGAAATTCTTATGCACCGGTTGCTCGTCATCTCTTTGGGTTTGAAGGTAAGAGGCAAGTTCTTTCTCTTCTCTTCGCTACTCGAAGTCTCTCCCGTTCACTGCACTCTTCTTCGATTTAGTCTTCTTTGTCTCTTCGTTGTGGACAAGAACCTCGAACCATTTTCCCAGTTCATCTTAGGTAAGCAGTTGAGTCATGGTCTTTGTTATGAGTCTAGGATGTGATTTCACTACATGCCTACCTTTCTTTTACTCACTCTTGGCATCCATGGTGTTAGGACTGCATCTCCGAGGTCAATTGGGCCAAAGAACAACTAATTTACAGAAAAAGCTCAATCGAGGCAAGTATAAGCACAGTATGGATGAACACATGTTAGTACACGGTGATTGTTATTGTTTCTTTTAATCTCTCTCTCAAGTGTGTTGTGGTGTACAGCTCTCTTGTAAATGGATATTTTGTTGCCTCCGTGAGTGTAAGAAATTCAATTCAGTCATTCTGTACAGAGTCCTGCTACCCAACCGATCGGGCCTGGAGTTCGACCGATCGGACACTTCCATAACCGAAATCCGATCGATCAGGCTTCAAAGCCGACCGGTCGGCCCTGAAGCACTTTTGCTCTGGGAGATTCAGTGTTTGACTGAATCCTATTCTTGCTCATTCTTTTTTTCTTGCTTCTTGAACACCCAGAGGAACTTTTTATGCTACCTTCTGGTCTCTCTGCTCTTTAATGAATGAGAGAAAAGATAGGGTTAATGATGTGACCTTCTAGGGCTTTCACATGGGTTTCTCAACTACATAACTTGCCCAACGGAGTACCTTAATAGCATGAATGGTCTTGAGGGCTATGACACATTTACGTGAGTCGTCCAATTGTTAAGCACCTCCCCATGGGTGTTGGTTTAAGGGATTTCGATACACGTCTCTCGATACCTTGCAACACCCACAAAACTGAACAACGGTGTATTGATTAACTTAAAACTACATCATCATGCACGGTTAGAAACATTGAACAACTAGTTAGCGTTGGCTAGTAAACAATCGTGATTCACAATACTAACTTGACTTGCATTGCATACTGAGTTCAATTATTGCCTTTCATGCTCTTATTCTTGTTTCGACTTGAGACTGTTTGACTTATATTGGCATTGAAATTCAACTTGTAATTGTGTGATGCACTCACTGTACTGCCTGTATGATATGACATGCTATACGCATTGTACTGCCTGACTAACATTGAATTGACGTGTATCATTTGACATGACTAATTTGGTCTGGCTCTACTCAGCCTCAGCCTCAGGATACCCGACGGGGTTGACTTTTGAGTAGCCTGCTTGTTGCCGTTGTAGTGTGCTCCTGTCTTGGGATTCCGGACCCCGGGAACTAGAGACCCATTCGTACCCTGGCCCGATTGATGGTGTTCTCATCCTGTTTGCTCTCGATAGGGAGAATATGGCAAATGTAGTAGCCACCTAGCCAGTTTTTTTGTTTTATGATTCTGATAGCATGCTTATTTCTATGCATAACTTGCCTAGTATACGATCATGAGCTCTATGCATTAGTATCTGTTAACTATTCTGCTAGACACAATGCGTGTTAACTTATTGTTGTTTATGCTTTGCTGAATCATTGTATTCATCAGTTGTTCTTGGTGTTGCAGGCCCAGATCCTTCTATAGACCCCTCATCGGTCAGCCAAACTCCAGGAGAGACGCGAGAGGCCCAGTTAAGGCTAGAGGAGTGGATGTGATCCCTCTAGTGGAGAGCGGCCTTGCATTTGCATCAGTTGCTTGTCTCGTTATATGTGGGGTTTGATTTGGGTTTTTGGGTTCTCTTGTATACCTTGCATTTTTGTCTCGAAGATACTGTCTCTCCAATTTGTTTTGTACAATCTGTAATTAAGGTAACTTTTGGTATCTGTTATATCTAGTTGCGTATTCTCTTGTCTTGCAATGATGCCTACTGCTTCCGCGTACAACATGTTTGCATGTGTGAATATCCCTTGTGTATGTACACTTAGACGAGGTCTAGGTGTTCCTACACGGGAGTACGTATGTCACTGGTTAGGTTTTTACTAACCCCCGACTTTCAGGCTCGGGTTGTGACATAATTTCTTGTATCTTTCGAGTTTAGATCACATTTGAGACTAGAGGGAGGAGTAGTAATTTTCCAAAACTTGTAAACAACCTATATCTTCGAGGTCAGAGCATTGAACCCATATAATAAAGGGAATTTAATGATAAACGGTAGTTATGTTCTCATTCTTCTTTGCACTTGAATTTGTAAATATTGGACAAAATTCTGCTACATTTCACATCATTTTTTAGTGCGATTAGGTCATATCTTACAAACCATATTGAGTTCACAATCCGTAATCTGCCAAACAATGCACGAAATTTTCATTTATTGTGCTTCATTGCCCCATACATGGTCCATAGTTTTGTAGTCCAGACTCTTGATGCAATGAACCCAGCAATGGGAATGAACCTAGCAATGGGAGTACTGTTTGAATATTTTCAGACTGAATTATGCCGGCCATTAATCTTTATCTTCCTCATCTAGATAGTTGCTGTTATTATTTTTTAAACCTCCATTGACCAACATTTGAATTGAAGGACTTTCAGGCCATTGCTCCATTGAGTGTGATCCCCGCATCAACATTGTGGACCATTTTTTTTATTTTTTACTCCAACCAAGGGGGCTAAGTCCCAAGAGTCCACACACACGGGAATAAAGGCCACATATGAGGGAAAGGAAGTTCGCACACATGAAAACAGAAGCCTATACACGGGGGAAAGATGGTGTATCTAGGGTTTTTAACTCTAGACACTCAGGTGAGAATCACCACTCCTTATCATTTGGGTAAGGAGCCATTTTGGCCTATTTGGATAAATGATGCAAGCAAGATCTATGATTGGCCAGCCCATTGGGTGCAAATCCAAAGCCCAGCAATGAAGAGCTCTTAGTTTTCTATTATCAGTTGCTTTCCTAAGTTTTCCAAAATTCTTTTATTTTCAAAAGTCATTATTAGGATTAAATTAGAAGTCTTTTGCTTTATGGATTGTTTCCTTATTTAGAGAGCAGCTTAGTTATAAATACATATATAATCCCTTCTTGTGGGACAGATTACAATATTGTATAAGATTTCAATTTTCTTCTCCGGAGTAAGTTAAAGTCGATTTTGTCTTTAGTATGAGACCTAGATAGTTTATCTTAAACTTTTGGCTTGGAAAGTAGTATGTTGGCTATTCGTCTTTCCCATGCTACTTCAAAAAATGATGAGTAGTGTAAAGTGAAGTAGATTTTACATAAGTGAAGTGGAAGAGAAGTGGGTTGAAGTTAAGGTGGATTACTTCGCTTCACTCTGTTTGGATGCTTAATGTGAAGTGAAATCTAAAATTATTTTGGAGTAAAATAGACTTTTATTCAAGAAAATTAAAGTATTTAGGATCAAAGTTAAATGGAGTATACATGAGTTGACAATAATACTTCATTTGTTGGACCAAACTCATCCAAACAGGTTAAAGTTGAAATTTAAGCAGTTAGGGCTCATTTAATTGCACTCTACTCTATTTTTTGCTTATCTAAATAGGCTGGGCTTCTGGACCATGTAATCCTTTAGGTGTCGTTTGTTTAGAGTCATTTACATATGTAATTGACTCACATGGGTAATGGTTACATACCATTATGTTTGTTTGCACTGATTTATGCATCAACTGTGTAAATTGCATATGAAAATGATTATTCATCATACATACCACTTGTTTCATACATTAAACCATGCATAAGTATGAGCTCATTCAAACTCTTAAAATGCAAAATGTAGCTGACTCATTGATCAGTCCTAGTTTGCCTCAGCATGAGTACTTTGCCCAATTATCCCAGATTGCCTTCACGAGATCAGAAAGAACTACTTCTACCATCCTCTCTACAATGAAGTGATATTCTCAATCTTGATGGGAAGAAAGTACACTTAACTAATGTTTTTGTGTTTTGATCCGGTAATGAAATACCTGATACTTAATTGGCCCTTTTGGCTATGCATCATGTTATCCTGCCTACTGTATTTGTTATTCCAGGTTCCCAACTACAGTTGCAACTAGGGCTGGTAAGCCCAAGCCCACAGTGGATGATGGGCTTTGGGCTGTAATTGTAAGACCATGGACAGCGGGCGTACTTTGTGCTCACAGCTAAACAAGGACGACCAAGGTCAACATGTATTTAAGGAGCAACTAAACCAACTAGTGGGAAATTTTAACAGAATGGGTGGAGAGCTGTCAATGGGGTGGTATGAGTTCCTTCAAGCCCTGATTTGGAACTGGTTGGTCTAGGTCCAATGGGACAATTTTATTTAATATGTGAGTTCTCCTATGATGGGTCATAACACTTAGCAATTTCATTATGGCAGGAGGTATTTTTCTAACGTCTGGGCTGAACCCAGACCTGAATAGTTTCCTCGGTAACTAAGCAGACTGGGTTTGGAAAAGTTTCGACCTGCTTAACATGGTCATGAGTGATCATAGGACACGTTTTTTTTCTTTTGGAAAGGCGAAATTTATTAAACGAAAAACAAGCTACAGATTACAAAGAGATGATGAAGACAAAAGACAAGGTGGCGCAGACGCCATAATTCTCCCATCTATTTCAAAATTAACAATGTAGGTCCCTTGGCTGCTATTCCCCACAGAAGCAGCCACCTAAGGGCGACATTTAACTATTACAATACATCCAACCAATCCAGAAATACTCACCAAAGGGCTACACTGCAGTGTTCATATGTGGCCTAGCTCTATAGGCCCACTTGTGCCCATCTTCATTAGTCTCCTCCATATACTCAGCAATCAGCATACCTTTTTTGACACTCATCCAACCTGGGCTCACCAACAGACTGAAACTAAAAAAACTTTAGTTATAAACTGTATAAATTTGAGGCCATGAAATCAAGAGATAGGTATGTCAGAAGGCCTGACTTTTTTTTGTCCCATAAAGTTTCGTGATGAGGCATTTCCAACCTTCTTCCCTGATGGCATGCTTTCAGGTGGGCCCTACTGAGTGGATCACATAAACAGTATGCGGTCTTGCCTGTTGAGAACATTCTCCTGCATTAAACAGGTTCAACCAGTGCCACAATTAGGATTGAGTAGAAACTATCATCCCAGAAATGCAGTGATATTTCAAAAGAAGTTTTCTCTTGAGATGCAATGAAAAACCACAAAAAAAAAAAAAAAAAAGCTCTGGCAAATATCAACTTTTAAACAACTAAAAAAATACAAGGACAACAATAAATATGAATCACCTTTAAATTTACTTTGAATTAGATCATAATCAAAGATGTTGATGAACCATAGATCTTAACAGTCCATTCAACTGTCTCGTTGAACATTGACAATCCCCAATCGATCCATTCAAACAGATGGACTGGATAATCTGATTACTGCCAAATTCTTTTTACTACAACCATTTCCATTTCCACCGTTCACAATGTGTAGTCCTCCAGACTTCACAACAAATATGTGGATTATCGTTCCTCCTTTTCCATACATGGTCCATGATTCTATAATCCAGACTCTTGATGCATTGAACCCTGCATAGGGAGTCATGCTTCAAAAAATTTCAGACTGAAATATCCTAGCCAAAGATCTTTACCTTTATCATCTAGGCAAGAATTGCTGATATTATTATCAAAACCATATATTTTTAGGCATTTGAAAGGACTGTCACAGCACACTTCATTCAATGTGACCCACCACATCAAAATTCTGGACCATCGAGTCCTTGGTCCTTGAACCTGCATGTAAAAATTACAAATAAATTACATTTGTGTAGCACACCAGAACAGAATAATGCTAGCCTCATCATACAAACCACTTGCTCCATAGATTAAACCATGAATATGCAGGAGCTAATTCAAACTCTGAAAACACAAAATGACTCATGAATCAGCTGAAGTTTGGAGATGTTAGTTCCCCCACCTCATGTTGTCTCTCGGCACACACATACGCCTAAGAAAGGAAGGTTGGCGTTAGACTGGCAATCAGCTAAAAAACTCACCTATTATTGTATAAGAGTAGCAATCAAGCATATTAGAAAAGGTTACAGCAGATGAAGACACACTCTGGCAAAACAAATTAGTACTACTAGGTTACAGAGGAGTCTGTTACCAGAGCAAGAGTGGAGGAGAAAATTTTCTGATGATTGCTATGTCATTTCAAGCATGGACAGTTCTCAATCTTTAGTTCCAGAAGTGCAGTGTGACGTTTCAACCCAGGAGGCAAGGAGAATATGTTAGGGCAATTTCGAATGCTCAAATATTGAAGCGATGTGAGATTTAAGAACCATTCTGGCAAACCCTCCAAAATATCACAGCTACTTAGATACAGTTCTTGTAGTGAAGTAGCATATTGTAGTCCATCCGGCAGCGAAACTAGCTTAGGAAGGAAACATATGGTCAACTTTCGGAGTGCTCTAAGATTCTTCATACCATCTGGCAGAATCACCATGTCCTTACATCCAGTGATGGCCATGGTTTCAAGTGCAGTGAGGTATTGCAGTCCTGACAAAGATGTCAGTTTCTCACACGAATTGATCGACAAATTGCGAAGAGAGGTCATGCCTAGCATTCCCTCCTCCGGAGTTGATATCAAGCTTTTACAAATACTTATCTCCAATTTTTCTAGAGAGGTTAGATTTTTCAATCCTTTGGGCAATGATGTGAGTTTCCTGCAATCAACAATGCATAATGATTTCAAAGCAACAAGGTTGTCCAGCACTGAATCCAAAAACATGAGCTCTGGCAAAGACGAAATATATAGAGAACTAAGATTAGCAGAGTTTTGAAGCATCCCTTTCGGAAAAGATGTCAGCTGATCGAAATCTGATATTTTAAGTGATGAAAGTGAAGTGAGGCTCAACACTGACATAAATACTGTAGGAGTGCAACTCGTTAGCTCCAGATTTTTAAGAGAGAGAATACTTGGAGTAGTTCTCAACATTGAGCACTCTTCAATTGTTAACTTCTGAAGTTGGGGAAGTAGTTCTCTTCCATCTATTGTCGACCATTCCTCCCAATTAGGCATGTCATAGAATTCAAGTTCTTCTAAAGAGGGAAATGCTCTTGTTGTTTCATCATTACCATAGAAGTCAGTACTAATGAACTTAACTGAATCCATTCCATGTACTTTGAGGTGCTTCAGAGATGGAAGTTGACCAAGTGGTGGGAGATTTTGACTTCTGTTGCAGTTGATTAGAGATAATTCAACTAGTTTTGGAAGCATGTCATCTCTCATCCAACTTGGAAACATCAAACCCCGAAAGTTTTTTATTTGCAGTCGTTTTAAGTTAGGATGGGGTTGTAGGCCTTCTAGAACTTCCTCTTCTCGTGTTTTATCATCTACATCAGGCTTCCATGACAACCCAAGTGAGAGGAGTGGTTTGCTTGTCAACTTGGCTTCTTTGGCCTCCTTTGCATCTCTCACAAACTCAAGATGTTTTATCTTGATTTTTCCTCTGAGATTTAAACCTTGTAACTCTCCTATGCGACATCCATTCTTCTTACCCACAATGAAGACTCTTAGAGTTTGAAGATAACTTAACTGCCCCAACCCTCTGGGCATGCATATCAGCGAACTACATTTTGCATTGTCTAGATGTCTGAGGCTATTCATTTTCCTCATTTCTTCAGGAAGTTTCCGGAGTGAAGAACACATACTAACATTCAATGTTTGTAAATTTTGCAGCCTGGTAACTGATTCAGGTAATGTTTCAAGATTTGAGCAAGAAAGGTTGAGGTACCTTAGATGTTTCAAGTTACCAATCAAAGGCGACAAATTTTTGACACTAGCATATGTTAATTCTAGAACCCGCAACTGTTTGAATTTTGACATTTGGTGAGGAACAACTATGATTCTTCTTTGATAATCATATAGTGTAAAGAATGTTCGAAGGGTGTGTGATTCATATAAGCTCATTGGAATGGTTGATTCCCGATCATAAGAAAAATGTCGAATCTTTTTAGGAATCCTTTCTTCCTTGCCAATTATTAGCATAGAGCACTCATCAACCATCACAGATCGCGCAAGATCATGAACAAGATCGTGCATCTTGCACTTAATTGTATTTCCATCCTCGTCTTTTTGTATGCTTTGGAAGAATGATCTCCATAGCAAGTCTTTGAAAATGTCATGGCCTGCATCTTCTAGCTCTTTCATTCCTTCGGAAGGAATAAAACCATTCGCCATCCATTGCTGAATCAATTTATCCTTTTCCATTTCATAATTTTTAGGAAATATGGAACAATATGCAAAGCATTGCCTCAAATGCGAGGGTAGCTGATCATAGCTCAACTTTAAGGCTGGCAGAATGACATTGTCATCATCTGATAGGTTCCAAATTTCATTGTCTCTGACATATATCCACTCTCCCTCCTCACTTTTGAAGCACATCATACTTCCTAGAGCCTTTGCTGCTAGAGGCACTCCTCCACACTTCTTCACAATGTCCTTGCCAATTGCTACCAAGTTTGGATGCTCCTCTCGTCTTCCCAACTCAAACGCCTGCCGTTTGAACAATGACCAGCAGTCCTCATCTGATAGACAAGCTAAGTGGTGTGTTTGAAGTGTGCCCATCATCAATGCAACCTTTTCTATACGAGTAGTCACGACGACTATGCTCCCTTTACCTCCACATGTTAATATGTTCTTCAACCTATCCCATTTTTCTTGATTTTCATTCCAAACATCATCTAAAACAAGTAAAAATCTCTTAGCACTCAGAGTTTCCCGGAGTCTACATTGCAATGGATCTAGTTCTACACAACCACTAGCTTTGCCACAGACGTGCTCTATAATTGCATCCATCAATCTTTTCAACCCAAAGTTGTCGGATACACAAATCCAAATTCTCACCTCAAAATGTTTCTTGACCCTTTCATCATTGTAGGCCAATTGTGCAAGTGTAGTCTTTCCAAGGCCCCCCATGCCAACTATGGGTAAGACAGAAACATTCTCAGGGTTACTCAAATTGCTTACCAGTGACTCTACAATCGCCTCCTTTTCATCGTCTCGACCATAAATTTCCGATTCAATTATAAACGAGCCTGTCACTGGTCTCTCTTCATTTTCAACAAAACTTTCTACACCTTCTATCAAGTGAAACTGAGACTTCTCTGCTGCAATCCCATTTAACTTATCCCTGATCTTCTTAATCTTATGCCCCATCTTAATGCCAAATGCAAGAGGGTTTGAAAGCGAGACGAATTTGCGTACCGTTTCATTGTATCAGCAGCTTTGAATTGTAGAGCTTCTGTGTTGCACTCATCGATAATGTCCTCTGCATCATATGCCGCATCTTTGAGCTTTCTCAGCCAATTTCTGAGCGGCTCGTACTTGACCTTCTTTGCCTCTGCATCTCGAAGCACTGATTGGATTGTTGACAGCGTGCTTTCGAGCTTTTCTAGCTCTTTCTTGAGACCCCATGCCGTCGTTATCTCCGCCTGTAGTAGAGAGTTCAAGGAACCCATGAGTGCCCGAACGGCCCCAGAAGCAAGCATTTCTGCCATGCCTTTCTTTACCGGAGGTGATTAGCAGTTGGACTGAGAAAGGGTACTCAACCTCTAAGTTGTACCTTGCAATGGTTACGAGAACAGAAAGTTGAATGAATTTACAGGAATTGCTGCTGGAAGTTTCAGGGATGAACACCACAACCCTTTTTCAACTGTGTGAGGGCAAGAAAGAGAGAGGAAAACACATTTAATGGACGAGACGCCCCACCCCACACACGCTTTTCACCGCGCTACAGCTGGTAAGAGAGTTGGAAGTTGACCTCTACCTTTCCAGAGACAAAGGCTGTATTCCACAAATGCTAGGACCACTTGAAGTTGTGGGTCTTGGGAATACGTCTGGAACACTGGGGCTGTCCATCAAGGTTGGAACCCTAATGGGTGCCGCAAGGGAGTTGCGTCTTTTTTTTTTTTTTTTTAGTGTTGTTATTTCAACATTAGTTTTTATTTAGTTTAGATATTTTTTTAATACATGTGTGATTAAGTTAGTCATATTGGTTGTTTTCTCTCTAAAGTTACCCATCTTCCGAATATATTCCCACCCATCTAAACATGTTTTTTCTCTAAACATTTTCTATCAACAGTCACCCATCCACCCATCCTTCTCTCTATAGACACAAAACATCATCTTTCTCTCTTCATCCTCCATTATCAAAGCTTGGTCTCCTTCCTCCATTGCTAAAACTTCCCTTATCATTTATTAGTCTCCATTGTCAAGGGTAAATTCTCTCTCTTCTTCACCATTTTCATTTCTTTATGTCACCTCAATTTTCATTCAAATGCAGTTTGGATTCTATTAGATGAATGTGTTTGCATGAATCTCTTTTTTTTTTAATGTTTAACATGAAAAAAATATGATTTTGTGAATGTTTTTCATTAAAAAACATGAGTTTTTTCAACTCCTAGAGAACCATTGTTGCTGTCTTGTTCGGCCCTTCGAGGCTAAATAGGACACTACTTGTTTGGCCCTGGCTTCTCAGGGCCAAATAGTACATTATTCACAGTTTTTTATTAACCTCTGCTAATGTGATGGAATTAAATATTATAGATATAGCTAGCAGTTTTAGAGTTCAACCTACAGCTTTTGAAAGGAAGTGTTGTTGCCCAGTAGAAGAAGTGATTGATGAAGCGTCAGAAATCCTGGACTTAGACGATAATGAGGATGAAGACATTGATAGAAGAAATACATGTTGGACCAACTGATCGATCACTACTGAAGAGTTTCAAAACCCATATTGCGATTTTTATTTGACTAGGGGTGGTATGTTTTTTTTTAAAAGACAAATTTATTTTTTATTGCTTCATTAATGTATACAATTTTTTTCAGGATCATGGCCTGCTGAAGTGCATGAGTCATGGCAAAAAAGTAATGATGTGGCCATTGAATGACTCAAATATATTTAGAGAGAAGATTAATAGATTAGGATTGGCACCATTAATCATAACTTCCTACAAATCTGTAAATAAGAGCCTTGTGTCTGCTTTTTTAGAGAGGTGGCATCCCGAGACTAATACTTTCTACATGCCATTCGAGGAGATGGCTATCACATTACATGAGGTTGCTTCCATTCTTGAGATCCTAGTGATGGGTGTAGTTATGTCACATAGTGAAAGATTTAGACTTACTGAAGCTGAAGAACTACTGCAACCAACTCTTGGAGTTCGACACATGGACACACATGTTGAGCTTGTGCAAGTGCGCGGTCAATCAGTAAGGTTGAAATAGCTAGGGCAGATGTTTCAAGAAGTGATTGATGGTGATGGAGAAGTAGTCATTGACTATGCAATGAGAGTATACATGCTTTATGTATTAGGATGTACGTTGTTCTGTGACAAAAGTGGCACACGAATGCAGGTAATATATCTTACGCTTCTGATGGATGTTGATCGTGTGTGTTTATATGCATGGGGTGCCGCTGCTTTGTCATATCTTTATAGGCAGTTAGGATTAGCTACTAGGTATGAAGTGAAATAGATAGTTGGGTTTAAATGCATGGGGTGACATTGCTTTGGCATTACTTTTTTCAAATGAGGCTCTAATACTTGTATGTTGCAACTGAAGGAGATTGTGGATCTTTGTCTAATTTGTTTCTAACTCTCCTTGACACGATCCAAGTTGTTTCTTCAGCTGTGCATGTGGACTCTTAGCCCTGGAAGAAAATATAAAATTGTATAATTAGTGATTGATTTAGTGGTTAGTATTAATTAAAAGCTTTAAGAAATCTAGCATTTAAATTAGCTATTCGATATAGCATTCCCCAAGTATATACAATTATCTACTCATGCAAACACGAATCTTTCCTTCTATGTATGTAACTAAGTAGCTTTTATATACTCTACTGCTTCTAGATAAGTATGAAAATATTTATTTAGCCTACAAAGAAATTCAGTGTACTCTTCTTCTGTGGAAGAAGACATAAAAAATGTTCCAACTCATATTGAACTTATCCCACAACTTTTTTGTTTAAAATAACTTTTTACATGTAAACAAAACACTGTTGTTAATGTACCACATGCACAATAAATGAGTACTCTTAGGGAATACACTGTCGATGGCTTTCATAAGCCCTAATTCTCTATTTGTCACAATCACAATAACATTAAGAAATACACCATCAGCATTAACAATTTCCAACATCCAATCATCATTTGTAATCAACTTCTTGCTCTTTAATGTAAAAGTGCATCCACATTTCTTCAAACATATTTGCCTGGTCTTCTTATCAAGGGGTCCTTTATCTTTGGTCTTGTGAAAGTTAAAATGTCCAAGTCTCTCACATCCAATGGTAAGTCTAGGTTTCCTACCAACTCCACCTGCATTTGAGGCTTTAATCACAACGATAATACTGTTTCTCTTTCCAACATCAGGAGCCCACTAGATTAATGCACTACGGCTCTTGAATATCTACATTTATCACTATTAAAAACTATTTTAGTAACTCATACTGCCAATTTAAAGATAATTCAACTTTGCGTCTTACCTCATAAGTTGTAAATTCACTCGTGTAATCCATTACACACTCGAAGCCAACTTGATTGCATTGTGTACATAGACCATCCTACATTAGAGAAATTCATATAAAATTAGTGAATATATTGAAAAAAAAAACAACAATACACTTTTTAGCCCTGTGTGGAGTATCAGTTGCTACAATGACCCTAAAGAAGCTAGGGGATAACCACTGAAGCTTGAGTGTGTTCAATGACCCTATGGTTTTGAGTCAATGAACCTTGAATTCGATAGTTGAAGAGTAGAGTAACCAAATGAGGTCCACTAACTTTGAAATTTGAACTGCTACACTCTGAGCTTTTCTAAAGTCTTCTGAGTGAGGTGCATTAGTTCTGAATATCTGGGTGCAGTATTTGACCCTGCATCCCAAAACGCTAGGGTTTATGTGCCCCTGAACTTGAAATTTGCTTGCGATGTCTTTGCTGCAACACCTATAATGCTTGTGATTTTTTATGGGTCAACAAGATCACTTTAATTTCTCCATCAAAGGGATATTTAATTTTCTTCCTTTTCTTAAATTCCTCTTTTTTATCATTCTTTATGTTTTGAGGCTTTTGGGAAGGCTAAAGAAGTAAATGAAGGCTTTGTTCTTCGAGAGTTTGCTGTCTTTTGGCTAATCTTTTTGAGAGTCAGTTTTGCATTAGTTGAAACCTCTACTAATCAAGTCAGGTACTTGGTTTTATGACTAAGCACAATGGCCTTGACTTAAAAAGTGCCCCCTTGAGGTGCAATGTTGAAAACATGACTCTAGAATCATTGTGCCTCAAAATAGGCAATCTATGGGAATGGTGAATAGTTTGATGAAAATGTAGTTTTTCCAAGATAGGTTGTAGGCTTAGACTTCAAATTTTCAAATTTGGAGAAGAAACCGTGAAAGGTTTGCTGATAGAATTTGGTAAAAACATAAGGGATCTAATTTTGTTTGCCTTATTTTTCATAGATATCAAAAGTAGCATCTCTATGGGATTGTGGGAAACACCCCCAAAAAGAAATCCTTAAGGTGTTAGAAAATCAAAAGTTATGAATTTGGTTTGGATTTTGGAAATGAATTTGATTTTCTCATGACCTATTTATCACAGATATCTAAAGTAGCATTTCTGTGGGGACTATGGAGAATACCCACAAAAAGAAATCCCAAAGGTGGTAAGAAAAATCAAGGTTTAGATTTTGAGATGTATTTGGGTTTAGAGCTTCATGGATTTTTGTTTATTTTCAAAAAATCAAGGTTTAGGTTTTTGACTTGGCTTGACATGAGTCAAAATGAGATGGGATATTGAAGGAGATTGGATTTTGTGAATTTTGATCCAAAAGCAATTTGAGATGACAAATTTGTCTCAAAATTGGGTACCCAAGATGAATTTTTCGGTTATGTTTGGCTTTGAGAGGAAACACCAACCCACACCCCCCCCACCAACAAAAATATATATATATATATTTGTTTTGTTTTGGTTTTGGGTAAAATACCCGAAGTGGGCTCACCATGTGCTATGGGAATTTGGTTGATCTCGCTTGAAAGAGTGGGTCACTAAGCAGTGGACCCTATTGTTCAATCAAGTTGTGACTGTGAGATTTTCAAGTGATGGAGAGTAATACATTAGGCCGTGGACCCCATCACTCGACACAGCAATGTCCGTGAGCAAAGGGGGAAGCCCTCGTGTCCGTGAGCAAGGGAACGCCCTTGTGTCCAGACACGAGTCATGTAATAGGGTAGGTTTTTGGTTTTTTTTTTCAACTCTGCTATTTCTAATTTTTGCAACACAAGCCAAGAGAAAAGTGGTTGTCAGGTGATCTTCTCCTTTGATTTCAAAGTGGAGCTTGAGCTTCCATTTCTCCAGGTTAAATCCATGGTTGGTGAGTCCCTGCACTTCATCTTTTATCAGTTCTATCAAAAGGAGAGATGAAAGTTCCTCCTTCTAAGTTAGAGGATAAAAAGCATTGTCCTAAAGTGAGACCAAGGGTTGTTCTCAGCCTTGCTAGGTTTTGAAGTACATCGTTATGGAGACCACGTGTTGAATCCTGGAATGGACACATCCTTATAGGCCTTCTTATGTATAAGGAACTACCGAAGGTCCTCTGGTGCTTAAAGCAATTGGTTGTTGATGACCTGCTGTTTTGGTCGAGTTAATGTTGATTTTGGGCCCTAAACAGGCATGGCATGTAGCTTTCTAGGAAATGTTGAGTTTTGATCCATGAGTCGGACTTTTCTTGCCCCTAGATGATGTTTGATGATGTGAAGGCTGCTGCAGTCTAATTGCATCTTGGGCTTAAGTTCCTCCTGAACCTTAGTAAAGATCCCAAACAGGTTCTGGGCATAATTAGAAACCCAAGGTTTGGGAAATTTAGACATTTTGATGGGCTTCAGGGTCATTATGGGAGTAGATCTAAAAGACTAAAACCCTTAATGCAGGAGCAGAAGAGTCAGTACAGGCCTGCTTAGAAGTTCTTGCAGATAGATTAGTTTAGGCCATGGAGATTTTGATTAATGTCTCCTTAGCTTCATCAAAAGTAATATTTAAAGAACCCATTTATATTTTCTGCAAAACAAACCCAAAGGATTGTATCAGTTATATAACCAACGTGGTTACCTCTTGGGCTAGCCAAAATGGTTTATGAATGCCTTCTAAACCAATATGGTCTCCTTATTAGCAGAACTGACATGGTCAGAAATAGGCATAAACTCAATCTCATTATGCTATGCTAACTAGTCCTAGCTACTAGAATTTCAATAGCATTTCGGGACTATATAGTAAGCAAGAAAGAGTATGTAAATTGAATCTCATTATACTATGCTAACCAGTCTTGGCTTCCAGAATTTCGGCAGCATTTCGAGCCTATATAGTCAGGCTTATAAGTGCAAGAGAGTTGGATTCAACCAAAGGGATAGGGTTTGCAGGATCAAACCTAGACCACCATCATAATGATCATAGGGGATCCATCAGTGCAAGGTGCCGAACAATGCATAACTGCAAATATCATTGTTCTTATGATTAATTTTTTATAATATTTGTTAGGTCTTATAAACGAATTGATGATCCTACAACTAGTAATGTAAAGCCTTTGGACCAAATCAATACTCTTTTTAATAGTACAAGGGTGTTGATTTAGTCTGTACACATCAAGGTGCAATGTTCCTCCACATAGGTTGACAAGTTCATGCACTTCAAGGTGCAAAGCTCCTCCATGAATGCTCTCAAACCCATCATAGATGTCAAAGGTCTTGAATAGGTTGTCTTTAGAGTCAATCAGGTCCAACTGGGGCCCAAATAGGTCAGGCTGTTCTGCACAGCATCCTGCGGTCACAGGCCATTTGACACATCATTCTATGGTCACAGGCCATTTTACACAGCACTCTATGGTCACAAGCCATTTTACACAGCACTCCACGATCAATAGCTCACAGTAGCATTTTTTAGCATGTTTAAGCACATTTTCATTCTTTTTGGCACTTTTTTGTGCCTTTTAGCCTAGTTTGATCACAAATTAGACCAAGATATCTTTCCCACAGATAACACCAATCTTCTGAATGTGTATGAAATGATGATTAATGTAAAGGAATAAAGTCCAACATTCACACATTCAATGAAAAAGTAATTGCAAATCATCCTTTTCCCTTTTGTTTACATGGGTTCAATGCTCTGACCTTGGGCATGCAAGTTGTTTACAAGTGTTAGAAAATTACAACCCCTCCCTTTGGTCACATATGTCATCCAAATTAAGAAAAATTGGGAAAATTAAATGAAAAAACTGAAAAAATGCAGAAATTGGAAGGGGTGGGTTAGTGAGCCCCTAACAGTGGCCATTTTGGCCATTGTTTCTCTCTAGCTTTGCCTTGTTTGCTTTTGTAGTGCCTCCAAGGTGCTGAGACCTATATTTTTTGCTTTTGGGAGTCATATAAGACAACCAAGAGTGCCTGAATCCCATCTTTGAATCATCTATGATCTTTGGTAATTACCACTTTGAATTACAGATTGTGTTTGAGGAAATCCATGAGTTTCAACTGGTTTGATCTTCATGAGGTACCACTTTGAACAGTGACCTCAAAATGCTTGAAAGACAATCACCTGAACTAGGTTTGGGTCCAGGTGATTTCCAAATGTTCTGAAACTTTGAAGTGTAGTCCTTGAATGTATTTGAAGTCATTCCCATGAGTTTCATATGGTTTTGACATGTAAAAGTGTCAGTTTTTGTAGTGACCTCAAGGAAGTTGGGAGATAGCCATTGAAGCTTAAGTGTATTCAGTGACCCCATGGTTTTGAGTTAATGATCATTGAATTTAATGGTTGGTGAGTTGAGTGTGTGAGTGTCATTGTAAGAATGTGTTGTCAATTACGTGACCCAAGTCTAGTTTAGCTCTAGAAAGAACTAATTACATCTATGAAGTTCAAGATCAAGTTAGATCAAGGAAGCTCAAGGTCTATCAATGAAGATCAAGCAAGTTCAAGGAAGATCAAGATCAATCAAGTCCACCATCTAGAAGACCCTCTATGAGTGCCAAGGGATAAGGTAACATTGACCCTCAATGTTCGTAGAAATAAAATGGGAAAAGGGCTTCTAAACACCCTGACTTTGAACTATGGCTTGGACCACGGCTAAGCCGTAGATCCTACGGCTCACTCTCCAGAGAGAAAAATTTTGAATTAATTGTTCTACGGCTGACCCTACGGCTGCACCGTAAAAAGGATACGGCTAAGCCGTAGTACGATTCATGGCTAAGCTGTAATGTTTACGGGCCACTTTCCAGAGAGCAGTTTTGGGAGATTTTAGCTTACGGCTTACCCACGGTTAGGCCGTAAGATGCTCATGGCTAAGCCATATAAGGATTTACGGCTAAGCCGTAAGCTTAACCGTAAAAAGGAATAACTTTGAATCTGGGTCAAACTAGCCGTTGGATGCTGTCAAAGCATATGGCTAAGCCGTAGGCCATTTTGTTCTTAGCTGTAGATCTAACCGTTGGAGCTTTTCTGTATTTAAAGAGGACCTCTCTTTTCCTCCAAACAGAGAGATTAAATTGAGAAAAATTCTAACATTGCTGATCTTTTGCACCATTAGTAAAACTATACCAAAAAGCTCTCACAACCACCTACTCTACAACTCTTACAGTGCCATTATTGTACTGAGAAGAGAAGTTGTGCATTTAGGAAAGGTTTCATTCAATCTGAGAAAATCTTAGCCTTTCAAATCTTTTTAAAACCTCTTCCCTTGGCTGTACACTCATTTGAAGATCTTCATCACCAAGGATTAAGCAAAAGAGGTCAAAGCTTGGAGGTAGTCTTTCAAGCTTCATAAGCACCACACAAAACTAAGGTATATAGTTCCTTATTTGGGTGTTCTACTTTATTCAAATTTTCTCTGCTGTATATGGTGGAAGACAAACCACCGCATCAAAAATTTTTGTAGTTGGTGGACTAGATCAAAAATCAACCACCTGATCAAAAATCCAGTTGATGGAAGACAAACCCCCAGATGAAAAATTGTTACAAGAGGTGTTTGTTATGTAAGTACCTTATATTTAGTGGAACCAAGGGAAATTGCTCTTGAGAGTGGATGTAGGTCTAGGACCGAACCACTATAAATTTCTGTGTTTATTTCTTGTTGTGTGTGGTGGATGCCGTATAGCTTTATTTACTTGTGTTGATCATCATTTTAAGCTATATCTTCTTCATTCTAGTTGCATTTCTATACACTATCAGCACACACAACTCTGAGCATCTTTCTTGATCTTACTTGTGGGTTCTTAATTTTAATTAACCCTTTAGATTGCACACTAATAAAACCTCATTTCTGGAAAGAATTTCTTAATAGTCCTATTCACCCCCCTCTAGGACTTGGTGAGAACTAGCTGTTGCATTTTCAATTGGTATCAAAGCGGGTTACTTCTTAAGGGTGTAATAGTCTGAAGTAGATCCTTCTTTTGCTAGATTCCCCATGAATCCAGAAGGAAGCTCTATTACCCGGCTTCCTTTCTTTGATGGAACAAATTATGCCTTTTAGAAAGCCCATATGACAGCATTTTTAAAATCCATGGACTGGGCTGTTTGGGAGGCTATAGAGAAAGGCTAGACGGAACCCACTGAAGAAGTGACTATAAATGGTGTCACAACCACTAGACCATTGGATCCAGCAAGATGGTCTGCTGCTCAGCTACTTCTTAGACAAAACAATGCTAGAGCTTACAATGCTATAGTGTGTGCCATGAATCAAGAAGAGTTTAAAAAGATCATGACAACCACTAATGCAAAATAGGCCTGGAGAATCCTTGAAGTTACTTATGAGGGTACCTCTGTTGTGAAAAGATCTAAACTTTAGATGCTCACAAGTCAGTTTGAAAACATACGCATGGAAGAAAATGAAATGGTTACTGACTTTCATACAAAGCTCATGAAAATTGTTAATGAAATGTGGGCTCTGTGGGAAACTCTTTCGGAAGTTAAAATTTGTAGTAAAATCTTAAGATCACTTCCGGAAAGATTTCATCCCAAGGTAACCTCTATAGAAGAACACAAGGATTCAGAACAAATTAAAGATTTAGTGGGATCCCTTCAGACCTTTGAACTAAAATTTAACAATGACGAAAAGAAATCAATTGCGCTAATTACTTCGCACAACACATCTTCTTCTAAAGATGACATAGGAAAAACAAGTGATGATGACGATGAAGATGTGGCTCTTTTGGCTAAAAGATTTTTGAAGCAATTTAAGAAAAAGAGAGTAAAAGATTTTAAAAATGAAAACTTTAATGATAAACACAAAGGTCGGTCAAGTTCCCTCTTTAAGAGTAAGTATAAGGAGCCCATGTGTTATAGGTGTAAGAAATTTGGACACATATCCACCGAGAAATTTGGACACATATCCACCGAGTGTCCACTAAAAGGAAAATCCAAAAAAGAAGAATCTAGTAGCCACTTGGGATGATTCACCTGAATCAGATTCTGACTCAGATGAATCACATCAAAATGAATCGGACAAATATACAGTTTTGATGGCTACCACTACAACTTTCAGCTTCTCTGAGGAAATGATCAAATCTGAAACATCACATGAAGAAATCTTAGGAAGCGAGTCAGAGAGTGAATATGAAAATTCAGGTGATGAGGGTAACACCACGGATTCCTATGAACTACTTTATGAGGGAACGTGTAGACTGGTTGAAACTGTAAGTAAGCAACAAAACAAAATTAATAATTTAAAAGGAAAGGTTGATAGTATCAATACTGAAAAGGAGGAATTAATCAAAGAACTTGAAAAAGTAAAAGCCTAGTTATCGACAGAAAGAGAAAATGTAATTAAATTAAGAGAAAATGAAAAAACACTTTGGAAAATAAAAGATGAAAATAGTGCTCTCCACAATAAAGTGGTTATTCTGAAACGATATAAAGAAAAGTATGAGTACAGATTTACTCAAAATAATGAGAAGTACGTTAGACTATTCAAACTTGGGAACTCTTATAAGGATATGACCGGTCTTGGATATGACAAATATGTTAATCAGTCTCCAAGTTCCAGAACTGTCTTTGTCAAAAGTGCTCTAGAAAAGGAAAATACTAGTGTTAAAAACATTTTGGATAGAGCTTCTACTAGTACTCATGCTGTTTCATCAAATGTCATTTGTCATTATTGTGGAAAAAGGAGTCATTTCAAAATGGAGTGCAAGTTGAGAAAAATTCATCATAACATAAGTCTAAAAAATGAGAAAAACACCTCCAAGAAAATGGAACTTGAAAACAAAATGCTAAAGTCTCAAATAAACAAATTCCCCTTGAACCAAAAGACGAATAATCTATTAAAAGAAGTCCAGAAGTTAAGAAAACAATTTGAAATATACAAAAGAGATGGAGCGAAAATTGGAGCAAACATTCTTTCCCCCCCAACATAAAACATTTCAAGTGAAACATCAAAAGCCAGTTGGGATCCCCACTACTAGTACACTTCAGTGGATACCTAAGAACAAGAATCTAGTGGTTCACACAGCTTTTAAAGCTGCAAATCAATTAAGATGGTATCTG
This sequence comes from Sextonia rubra, assembly GCA_037013555.1. NCBI lineage: Eukaryota > Viridiplantae > Streptophyta > Magnoliopsida > Laurales > Lauraceae > Sextonia > Sextonia rubra. Next base: position 81,629,289 of record JASUAD010000001.1, read on the forward strand.
GATAGTGGATGCTCAAAACATATGATTGGTGATAAATCATGTTTGTCTAAAATGATTGAATTCGATGGAGGCACAGTTACTTTTGTTGATGGTAGTACTGCAAAAATTATTGGTAAGGGAACTTTAAATGTTCCAAACCTACCACCTTTTGAGAATGTTCTATGCGTTGATGGGTTGAAACATAATTTACTTAGCATATCTCAAATCTGTGATAAATTTACTTAGCATATCTCAAATCTGTGATAAAGACTATGCTGTGAACTTTAGTAGTCATAGTTGTGAGATCTTAAGGAATGGAAAGATAATCTTGAGAGGTCTTAGAACTACCGACAATTGTTATGTGGTGGGAAAATCAAATACTTCATCCTCCACTTCTTGCTTATTGACTAATATTGATGAAGCTAAATTGTGGCATCAAAGACTTGGGCATGTAAACTACGGGGACTTATCTCATCTAAACAAATATATTGAAGGACTGCCCAAGATCAGTAGCCAAGAAAAGATGATCTGTGGAGAATGCCTTCAAGGAAAACAAATTAGAAGTGCCCATAAAAGGGTGAATGCTATGAAAACTTCTCGACCTCTAGAACTTATTTATATGGATCTGGTTGGACCAACAAAAAGAGAGAGTCGAGGTAAGAAAAGGTACTTTCTTGTTATGGTAGATGATTACTCCAGATTCACTTAGGTTGCATTCTTGAGGGAAAAATCTGAAGCCTTTGGAGAATTTAAAAGGATAGTAAAATAGAGTCAAATTGAAAAAGGCACGTCAGTAGCTCGAATTCAAAGTGATCATGGGGGAGAATTTGAAAATGATCAATTTGAAAAATTCTGTGAGAAATATGGCATTCATCATGAATATTCAGCACCTAAAACTCCACAACAAAATGGGGTAGCTGAAAGAAAGAATCGAGTTCTTCAAGACATGGACACAGTCATGCTTCATAGTAAGAATCTTCCTAGAGACTTATGCACCGAAGCTATTAATACCAGCTGCTACATCATCAACCGAGTCTATCTTAGGATTAGTACAAATCATACAGCTTATGAACTGTGGCATGGGAAGAAACCGAATGTCAAATATTTTAAGGTCTTTGGAAGTAAATGTTACATTCTGAAGGACAGAGAACAACTGAGTAAATTTGACTCGAAAAGTGATGAAGGTATATTCTTAGGCTATTCGATACGAAGTCGAGCCTATCGTGTTCTAAATATGAGAACCGGAGTCATCCAAGAGTCAATAAATGTTATTATAGATGATGAATCCACAGTTTTTGATGATGTTGATGAAGTAGAAGTCCCTTTGGTGACTGAACCCACACGATCCATAATAAAAACTGATATACCTACTTCCACTGAAAATTTGGTGAATGTTAAAGATCATCCTATAGATCAGATTATTAGTGACCCTTTAATAGGTGTAAAAACTAGGAAACAATTGGAGAACATTATGAGTCACTTGTGCTTTACTTCTGTTTTAGAACCTACATGCGTTGATGAAGCCTTTTCAGATAGTGATTGGATAAAAGCAATGCAAGAAGAATTGAACCAATTTATAAGAAGTGATGTTTGGAGCCTAGTTCCAAGACCAAAGGATAAAAATGTGATAGGCACTAAATGGATTTTCAAAAATAAACTTGATGAAAATGGCGTCATTGTTAGGAACAAAGCAAGGTTGGTAGCACAGGAATACTCTCAAATTGAAGGTATTGACTTTGATGAGACCTTTACGCCAGTTGCCCGTTTAGAATCAATTAGGATTTTGTTGTCTATAGCTTGTTTTTTAAAGTTCAAATTGTATCAAATGGATGTTAAAAGTGCCTTTCTAAATGGAATTTTGAATGAGGAATTGTATGTTGAACAACCTAAAGGGTTTATAAACACAAAATTCCCTAATCATGTGTTTAGATTAAAGAAAACTTTGTATGGTCTTAAGCAAGCTCCACATGCTTGGTATGAAAGATTGACAAAATTCTTGTTAGATAATGATTTTCAAAGAGGTAGTGTTGATAAAACTCTTTTCATCCAAAAAACAAGAGAGTCAGTTTTAATAGCACAAATATATGTAGATGATATCATATTTAGCTCTACGTGTAATGAATTGACTACTCAGTTCGCAAATCTAATGCAATCTGAATTCGAAATGAGTATGGTTGGCAAACTGAGTTTCTTCTTAGGTTTGCAAGTCAAATAATTACATGATGGTATTTTCATTTCCCAGTCCAAGCACGCAAAGGAATTGGTAAAACGATTTGGTCTAATGGCTGGGAAACATATCAAAACCCACATGAGTACAACCATCAAACTTACTAAAGATACTAATGGTAAAGGGGTTGACTCAAGCCTATAAAGAAGTATGATTGGTAGCCTGTTATACCTGACTGCAAGTAGGCCAGACATAGCATTTAGTGTGGGAGCGTGTGCACGGTATCAATCAGATCCGAAAGAATCCCATCTGACTGTTGTAAAAAGAATCATCAAGTATATTGCTGATACAACTGAATATGATCTATGGTATCCTCATGACTCATCATCTTCCATTGTTGGATATTCAAGTGCTTGACCTTTTGCAGGTCAAGCATCATCAAAGGGGGAGCCTCAATATGTTGAACTTTCAATCTTATGTAGACCAGTTTGGTTAAAGTGTATTCAGTCATGTAGCTCTTGTTGTATCTTTTTGTTGAGTTAAAATGTTGTATCTTCTTCACTATGTTTATTTTTGTCACGAAATTGACAAAGGTGGAGATTGTTAGTGTCATTGTAAGAATGTGTTGTCAATTACGTGACCCAAGTCTAGTTTAGCTCTAGAAAGAACTAGTCACATCTATGAAGTTCAAAATCAAGTTAGATCAAGGAAGTTCAAGGTCTATCAATGAAGATCAAGCAAGTTCAAGGAAGATCAAGATCAATCAAGTCCACTATCTAGAAGACCCTCTATGAGTGCCAAGGGATAAGGTAACATTGACCCTCAATGTCCGTAGAAATAGAATGGGAAAAGGGTTTCTAAACACCCTGACTTTGAACTACAGCTTGGAAAATGACTAAGCCGTAGATCCTATGGCTCACTCTCCAGGGAGAAAAATTTTGAATCAGTTGTTTTACGGCTGACCCTACGGCTGCACCGTAAAAGGGATACGGCTAAGCCGTAGTACGATTCATGGATAAGCCGTAATGTTTACGGGCCACTCTCTAGAGAGCAGTTTTGGGAGATTTTAGCTTACAGCTTACCCATGGCTAGGCCGTAAGGTGCTCACAGCTAAGCCGTATAAGGATTTACGGCTAAGCTGTAAGCTTAACCATAAGAAGGAATAACATTGAATCTGGGTCAAACTAGCCGTTGGATACTGTCAGAGCATACGGCTAAGCCATAGGCCATTTTGTTCTTAGCCGTAGGTCTAACCGTTGGAGCTTTTCTGTATTTAAAGAGGACCCCTCTTTTCCTCTAAACAGAGAGATTAAATTGAGAAAAATTCTAACATTACTGAGCCTTTGCACCATTAGTAAAACTATACCAAAAAGCTCTCACAACCACCTACTCTACAACTCTTACAGTGCCATTATTGTCCTGAGAAGAGAAGTTGTGCATTTAGGAAAGGCTTCATTCAATCTGAGAAAATCTTAGCCTTCCAAACCTTTTTAAAACCTCTTCCCTTGGCTATACACTCATTTGAAGATCTTCATCACAAAGGATTAAGCATAAGAGGTCAAAGCTTGGAGGTAGTCTTTCAAGCTTCATGAGCACCACACAAAACTAAGGTATATAGTTCCTTGTTTGGGTGTTCTACTTTATTCAAATTTTCTCTACTATATATGGTGGAAGACAAATCACCGCATCAAAAATTGTTGTAGTTGGTGGACTGGATTAAGGATCAACCACCTGATCAAAAATCCAGTTGGTGGAAGACAAACCATCGAATCAAAAATTGTTGCAAGAGGTGTTTGTTATGTAAGTACCTCATATTTAGTGGAACCAAGGGAAATTGCTCTTGAGAGCGGATGTAGGTCTGGGACCGAACCACTATAAATTTCTGTGTTTATTTCTTGTTGTGTGTGGTGGATGCCGTATAGCCTTATTTACTTGTGTTGATCATCATTTTAAGCTATATCTTCTTCATTCTAGTTGCATTTCTATACACTGTCAGCACACACAACTCTGAGCATTTTTCTTGATCTTACTTATGGACTCTTAATTTTAATTAACCCTTTAGATTGCACACTAATAAAACCTCATTTCTGGAAAGAATTTTTAATAGTCCTATTCACCCCCCCTCTAGGACTTGGTGAGATCTAGCTGTTGCATGTTCAGAGTGTCCAAATGAAGTCCACTAACTCTGAAATTTGAACTAGTACACTCTAAGCTTATTTGAAGTCTTTTGAGTAAGTTGCATTAGCTTTGAACATCTTGGTACAGTGCTTGACCTAGCATCCCACAACCCTAGGGTTTACGAGCCCTTAAGCTTGGAATTTGCTTCCGATATCTTCAATGCGACACTTATAATGTTTGTTATTTTTTATGGGTCAATAAGATCTCTTCAATTTCTCCATCAAAGAATATTTAGTTTTCTTCCTTTTCTCAAATTCCTCTTTTGTATCATTCTTTATGTATGGATGTTTCTGAGAAGGTTTAGAACTTTTCACATTGAAAACCTCTTGTTTCTTCTTTGGTTATCTGAAGAAAAAGATGATGGCTTTGTTCTTCGAGTGTGTTCCTCCTTTTGACTGATCTCTTTGAGAATCAATTCTGCATCAGTTGCAACCTCTACTAATTGAGCAAGGGAGTTAGTTATGACTAAGCATAAAGGCCTTGACTTCTAGCCATAAATTGGTTTTGCACATTTCAATTGTTGGAATTTAAGATGGTTGTTCCATGCATATGAAGGATAATGTTCTTCATCTGTTGATATAGGCATGAGTAGTCCATTATCTCCTTGCCTTGTGCTGCTGAGCATGTCAAAAGTGACCATCTTATCCTCTTGTTGGAAGTGGAGCAAGAAATTCTTTTTTGTGATTGGCCATGTCATGAAAGAGAGTTTCGGCAACTACTTATACCAATCAAATGCGACTCCTTTCATTGTACCGACAAATAGCTTGATTTTCAATATGTCTAATTCTAGCAAAGCTTCTAAGAAGTGATTTGAAATGCATGATATGTTGATAAGTTGACCCTTTTCTAAGATATGGTTGGAAAGTCGGAAGCTTATAGTCTGGTGGAAATGGAACAAGACCAAACTCTTGTGGCACCTTGGTGTGATACCTTTCTTTTTCATTTTAGTCTCCATCTTTGACTTTGATAGTATTTCTTCCACCTTATGAGTGTAACATGCTTGTCAGGATCTATATGAAGGCCCAGAATTGACAAATGGTCACCAGAAGAACCTGCAACCATCACTTTGTTTGTTAAGGATTTAATTTGAGCGATGAGCAGATCAATCTTAGTTGCATTTTTCTTGATCATTGCTTGTTCTTTTCTATTGGCGAAAAAAGAATTTGTTGGAGTCTCAACCGAACAACCTAGCTTACCCATTAAGAGTTGTAATTGGGTAGCTATATGGTCAATCTTGACCCCTTGTTACTTTATAGCATAACTAACATTATCATCTTCATTTTCATAAGCCTCCTCTTTCCCTATTCCTTCACCACCATTGGCGTCATCATTTCTATCCTTGTTAGTTCCACTCACCTCAGCCATAAACACAGTGTACTAAATAGGGTAGGATGATGTTAGCATCTAAGGAGTAGATAGCTGTCTTCTGTATCCAAGGCTATGATAGGATCATCTTCAGTGTCAATCTTGACATAACCTTTTGAGGTTTTGTTGGAATGAGAATTTGAATCTGACCCGTGTGATTAAGTATGATCCATACTCCAAGTAACTCTACGAGTAGAACCTAGCCCAATGATGTATGAAGAGGTCAAGTTGAGATCGTCTTTTTTTACCATACACCTTTGACTGATCTTGTGATGAGACAGCTTCTAAGTCTACTCCCTTTAATTAGCCAAAGCTTTCCTTTGATTTGACTATCTAGCCTGGGTTCCAAAGTTTGGTATTTGAATCTGGCCACCATCGGCCTGAAAATGCCAACAATGTGTTCCCAATCCATTGGATTGGAAGTGGGAAACGAGACGATGTCAAGGGATCTCTTTTGTTATTTTCCTTTTGTTCCTTATTCTATTGGAGCATGCGTTTGAATTGAGAGAGATTGGTTGCAATGTTAACGACCAATCGCTTAACTTCCTTCTGATGTTTAACATGCACCAAATGCTAAGGGGAGGATAGCAAAGTAGGCATTATAATGACTCAAGTTCCTTCTGATGTTCAACATGCACCAAATGCTAAGGGGAGGATAGCAAAGTAGGCATTATAATGACTGATGGTAAACACCTTTTTCTGAACTTTTGAGTTAAAGGGTAGAAAGTGTAGTTTTCAAGTGAGGCCAAGGGCTTGTTTTCGGCCTTGCTGGGTTTTTAAGTACATGATTAGGGTGACCACATGTTGCATCTTGAAATGGACACATCCTTCTGTGCCTTTTTACGTATAAGGAGCTATTGAAGGTCCTCTAATACTTGAAGCAATTGATTGTTGTTGAACTGCTATTTGGGTTTTATTGATGTTGACTCTGGGCCCTTGGAAACCACAACTTGTGACTTACCAGGAACTGTTGAGTTTTAATTCATGAGTTGGACCTTTCTTGCCCTTAAATGAGGCTTGATTATGTGAAGACTATTGCCTTTGCTAACCCCCTAGTTGCATCTTGTGTTTAGGTTCCTCCTAAACCTTGGTAAAGATCTTAAATGGATTCTAGGCATATTTGGAAACCCAAGGTTTAAGAAATTCAACCTTCTTTATGGGCTCGAGATCAATGATGACCCGCTCAAATTGGAGGAAACAATCGAGCCCATAGGAGTAGAGAGCCTTTAAAAGACTAAGACCCTTGATGTAGGAGTAATAAGGTCAATCAGGCTTAGTTATGAGTTCTTGCTGATAGACTAGTTTCAGTCATTGAGAGTTTGAACAATCTCACCTTAGTTATATCAAAAGTAATGATTAAAGAACCCATTCATTTTTTTTTTCTACAAAACAAGCCTAAAGGACTGTATCAATCTTATAACTAATATGGCTTCCTTTAGGGCTAGCCGAAATGGTTATGAACGCCTTTTAAACCAACATAGTCCCTTTATTGGACAAATCGAAATGATCAGAAGTAAGCGTTTACTCAATCTCATTGTGTTATAATGACTAGTCCTAGTTACTAGAATTTCAACAGCATTTCGGAACTACATAGTCAAACTAATAAGAATGAGAGAGTTTTGGATCTGACCAGAGAATAGGGCACATAGGATGAAGCCTACACCACTATCACAATGATCATACGGGATTTATTTGTGAAAGACTATAAGCAATCAATGACTACAAATGTCGTTGTTCTTATGACTGATTTAACATGAACATTTTTAGGTCTTATAAATGAACTGGTGATCCTACAGCTAATAACGTACTGCCTTTAGATTAAAGCCATACTATTTCAATTCATATAAGGGTGTTGATTTAGTCCATGCACTTCATGGTTCAAAGTCCCCAATTCGAGTCATCTTAGGGACTCAACTTTCTCATGAATGCTCCCAGAACCTTGATAGACATCAAAGGTCTTAAATAGGGTGCCTTCGGAGCGAAATGAGTAATATAAAGTGGTCTAGGTAGTCAGTGGCTGAGTAGGCTCAATTATTGTCAATTCTGCATATGTCCCCCAGTCACAAGCTCATAGCAACATTTTTCAACGCATTTACTACACTTTTGCATGTCTTTTGGCCCAATTTGACCACAAATTAGAGTAAATATTTCCCACACATGGTGCCAATCTTATGTAGCACGTGAAATGCTGATGAATGCAAAAGATTTGAGTCCAACATCTATACATTCAAATGAATAGAAGAATGGGAATAAACTTATAGATCATCATTAAATCTCCTTTGTTTACATGGTTTCAGTGCTCTAACCTTAGGGATTTAGACTATTTACAAGTTGTAGAAAATCACAGTCCCTCCCTTTTGATCTCAAATGTGATCCAAACTAAGTAAAAAAGGCAAAATTGGAATTACATAAGGAAAAATTGGAAAAGTTGCAGAAAACAAAGGGACTGAGGTCATTGACCACGTGGCTTGGTCACTAGCTCTATGGGCCGAAGTTGGCCTTTTCTCCTTCTATGTTCGCTTCTGAAAGTACTCCTAGGTATTATTGTTCTTTTGTTTGTCCTTTAAAGCTCCTAAAATGCAATTAAAAATCTGAAAAATGGGTTTAGACTCATTATGGTCTTCAATAACCATCACTTTGTGTCATGCCCCAATCCCGAGAATTAGGGATTAGAATGTGCCCTACGAGGTTTGCATACATAATCCTACAGTAATTTGTGCATGTGAAGGCATTCACACACAAATCACTACAAGGGAGATTCCACAGGAACGTGTAGAGAAGTTTCTTCAACACATAATTTAATTTCAACAATAAGTGGAAGCCTGTGTAATGCACTTGTAATGATCAAAAGCAATAATAAAGAAGAATCATCTATATCATAAATAAGTCTGAAGTCTGTACTTAACCATCCACATCTGTATGATGACAATTACGTAAACATATGCAAAATCTAAAATTATATAAGTGTCTATCAAATTGTTAGGTGCAAGAACAACCATAGTCCAACCATGTCTAAGCTAAACAACCCAACAAAGAACCCATTTTCGCTCTTCGTGGGATGACTAGTAGAAGGCATTGTCTTGATTTCACTCATATACTCCCTGAGTTTTCATTGAGGTTCCTACCGGGAGGTGTTGTTCGCCTTACTGGGTTGGGTTTAGTACCTGTAATATCAAGGGTAGCACTGTTAATACGACAATTAAGTAAGTATAGAGATATATAAGACCATCACGATGCATTAAATGAATTAAGTTATATATTGATTAAAAGAAAGCAATAGCAAAAAACTAGGCAGATTGTACATGAATTAAGAATGAGTGACATATCATAAACAGTATATCAAAACATACTAGTTGGCATCTACAAGACTATATTCTCCTAAAATATAGCATATCATCTAAGGAGAGCGTATAACATACATATGGAAATTAAGCGAGGGGATCAGGCTAGCTTTCCGAGGATCGCTGACAACTCCTCCATAAACTACTGCGTAGGAACATAAAGAATACCCGAATTGGTCCCATCGAACCTAATAAGGGTACAAGCTAAGTGGTGCCGACTCAATGTATCAAGACTGACTCGAGTTCATATCTTTCATATTTATGATCAATCGTAGTAATCATCTCATATTCATACATATCAATCATACTTATCATATCATACACTACACCAAAAACTATCATATGGAATAGTTTTGCACTATTCCTAAAGGTATCTGGAATGGTTCTGAACCATTCTAGAATGGCATGTCGTTGAAAATCTGGAATGGTACAAAACCATTCCTATTTTTTTTTTTTTTTGGAACGGTTCTGAACCGTTCCAGATGGGTCAGAAACTGTTCCTAATTTTACTTTTGGAATGGTTCTGAACTGTTCCAGTTGGGTCAGAAACCATTCTTAATTTTACTTCTGTAATTGTTCTGAACCATTCCAGTTAGATCAAAACCATTCCTGTTTTTACTTTTGAAATCATTCTAAACTGTTCCAATTGGGTCAAAACCATTCCTATGTTTACTTTTGAAATGGTTTTGATTTGTTCCAATTGTTTTTTAGGAATGCTTTAAACAATTTCAAAATTCTAATTCTATGATATTTTTAAACCATTCTAATTTTTTTATTTTGAAATAATAAAATATAGTTTATGAACAATTATTTCCAATTCTAAAGGGATTAGAACATTTCTAAAATGTAAAATAGAAGTAATTTTGTAGCATTCCAAAATATAGCATTCCCATACACTTCATAGAAATTATATTTCATTATAATAATAAACGCAATGAATGCTATAGGCAATATAGAAGACATGGTACCACAAAAATCATATTTAATGACATAATTCCATTGCATACACTATCATGAAATCCATTACATGTTGTGCTCAAACTCAATCTCTAACTTATGTGATGACTATGGTAGAGACCCACAAGCTTTGGTGATTTTCTTCTTTAAAAACTTTGAAGCATCATCCACAAGCTTCATTAGAACTTGCCAATATAAAAGGGGAAAAAATATATTAGACCCTTGATTAAAACACACTCACAAGTATCATAGGTACATACAATTTTCTAAGTTAAGAAATTTTAGTACCATCTAACTTGGGATAGGTACTGTACATGCTACTAGTAAGAACCCCTTATGCAAGTGTCCCACATTCATATGAAACCGTATCATATGGCATGTCACATTCATCCACTCTATCCCTCTTTGCAAGTATCTGAGGAAAAATACTCTAGGTGTTGATTGGATAGGCTATGAATTGCCCAAGTTAATGTTTCACTTCACTATAGATAATGAATGAATGGCTAGTAATTTTATGAAAGAAATATTTATGTTGGATAAAAAAGTGGTAGGGATTCATGCCAAAACCATGAAACCAACTGGTGATAGATCTAAGTTAAAACAACATGGATAGTATAGAAAGAAGGAAACTCAAAGAATTTGTTTGGAAGTAATTTTTCTGAAACAATATAATAAATAAATAATCAACTAAGAATAACAAGGGATGTCAAATTTATATACCTCTTCTGCAGTGGCCAATGGATTTTTCTTAACCTCAATGGGTCTACCCACCACAACATGCATTGGATGTTGATAAGGTATAGGTGATCTACACGAAAAAAAAGGAAAAACCAAAAAGAAGTTATCATTAAGAAACAGTGGCACACATATTCCAAAGTTCTAGACATGATTGGAGTACTCTCTTATAAACGGAAGTACTTTCTTCTTTCCAAGTCATTCAATGAAACACAATCGTTCTCTTCCTATTTTGGTGTCAAATGTCCGTTGGTATGAGACCTAGACATGTGAATGGGCTTATTCATTTAAGCCTCAGCTTAGAGAGTAACATTGGCCACCCTTTCTCTCCCTTGACTGACAGAAATCTCAAACATGATTTTCTTTTTTCATTTCAAAGAATTGATACTCTGATAGTCATGAAAATAGCAGATTGGAGATAGTTTCCTCTAAGTTTTAGAATTTAAATATAGTTCCAAACAAACAATTCAGGTAGATGGATTTTGAGAATGAAGAAAGGCCTTTTGTTTCACAGACAAGGCATATTAGTCCAGCATAACAATTAGAAAGAATATTACTCGCAATGCATACGTAAGACGTATGTTTTCCTTAACAATATCTTGTCTGTGGGAGATGGATTTTGATGCAGCCTTCTTGCTGCTGTTGATCAAATGCCTGCTTATAAAACCAAATCAAAATAATGAAAATCTCAAGCACAAGTAAATAAGGGGAAAAAAAAACACAGTACAGCAGATTCTACTAACCATGCGCATATTTGCAATGCACTTTTCAAGAAGACACTTCTCATTTTGCATTTGAATTTCCTATCAATAATTAATACATTAACATATGTTCATGGTCAAAATAAAATTTTATAGGAGTGAAAAAAGATTTTGATATATACCAAGCGAATTAGAAAATAAGATCAGATAGGCATTCCATACCTTTATTTTGTAATTAGCAAGATCCATCCTTAGCTGCAGAATCTCCTCTTCATGTTCTCTCACCTTAAGAACAAGATCCTGCAAGAAAACATTTGATATACCACCAGGTTTACAGGTTAGGAGGAGTATGACAGGATATAGTTCAATGCAATGAGAAATGGTACCTGTTTCCAAAGACTAGTTGGATTATTTGTTCTAGATATCTGCATGAGGCCCTGACCAAATAAATTAACCTTAGGATCATATTCTTCTTCCCTCTGGTATTTGTATAAAAAACAGCAGATGCCAATGCATTTCTTATTTGGTAGAGATACAAAATATCAAATCTGCAACTTAACATATTTCAACTCCAGGTTCTGAACATGAAGCACCTGCTTGGAGAAAAGGGTCTTGAAGATGGAGAGATTTGAGAAAAGCTAGCGTAATCAACACCTGCTAGCCCACAAGGAGCGTATCCAACACCTTCATTGTTCCAATTGCTTTGTTACTCTCAGAATAGGGCTGGATTTCCACACTAGTTGGTAACATAGGACCTTCATTTTTAGGAAATGGATTTTGATGAATAAATACAGTACCTCAAAGATGCAGCGCGGAACTACCTTCTTCATTCCTCGTAGGTGAAACAGGGAAATTTACTTTATAAGGTCCTTGGATACGCTCATCTAATGAACCATCTGCAGATGTTTCTTGATCACCTGAATCAGCTAATTTCTACCCAAAACATGATTGGAGTGAACTTGATTAATCTAGCAATGCTGGGAAGTAGTTTCCCACTAGGTTTCCACCACTTGTAGACATTACCAAATATTGCTCAAATGATTGGTTATAGTAGTTGGTTTTACTTTTGAAATGATACTCATTTAAGAAAATTATTCACAATAATTTTATCACCTGATTATACTCCCTCCTTATCATTTAAGAAAAACCAATATGTCTTTGTTGAGCTGTTGAGCCTGCAAAAACAAGAAGATAGACCTGAGATCATAGCCATTCAAGTAGCAGAAATCAAAAGAATGCTCTTGGAACTCGGCAATCACCTCTGGTGAATCAAATGGCATGCATTCCAAGTAAGATACAAACATATGCAAGACCCACCTAGATTTCAATACCCCAAATTAAATAGTGATTTGAGAGCACTTTCAAGATTAATTAACCATTACAGTTATGGCAAGCTCAACAATTTGCTAATGAATAGAAGCCTCTCTATCAGATAAGGTTGCCAAGACCTAGAGCTGGGGAAGAAGAAGAAAAGGAAAAAAGGATTCTGTAGAGGATCCCTCATCCTTTCTGAACATAACTATACAACCTAGTATCATCAACACAAAAATACAAGATTATAGTATCATGTAGAAAAATCATATGCCAATGAAGAGATCATCTTAGGTTCTATTCTGATTCAGTCAGAGAAAAGAAAATCACAAATAGAATTGATGTGAATGTCTTTCCACTATTATCCCCAGTTCACATGTTGCACAATAATGCTAGTCCTATTACCGTAACATAAACTAATCACTTACAACATCAGCAGTCCCCAAGCCCTAAGTCAATTAATAGCCATAGGATGTTTGCTTATTATCAATAATGTACTGAGGATCTGTAATTCCACATTTCCTTCTCCATGATATTAGGATACAAGCAATATTAATGAGAATCACAGCGGTATAGACACCACAACAGTGGTTTTGAACCTGCAGTGAACCCTGACACTTTTCTGTGTTTGTGGTTGAGTCCAAGTACTGGGTTGACCCACCAGATGCTCTGCCCATGCTTTTTGTGATGGCTATCCTATCGTCACTACTTTTGTCTTAGTCATTTGATGCCTTCAGTTTTAAAAGTATAGCACAGCTTAGAGATAATTAAAGTACTCATTTTTTTCATGAAGATATGGGGTTGAGACCCCCAAAAAATTTTATTTCAGCAAGAATAAACAACATAACAGAAGGGAAGGAAACACAAAGCACTCTAAATCAGTTATAACTTCAACCATTAGTTTTAAATGAGAATGGACCAGCAACTTCAGACAACTATAGGAACTGCTTCCCATATCTAATAACATAATTACACTACTCTTGATTTGACCTTTCCTTTTCTTATGAGTTTCCTTTTGTTGACAAATGAATAAGAAGACAAAGGGATAGAAAACTAGCCTTTTAACATGTATGCTAAAAATTCAGTGGGATCCCGGTGCATCTCTCATGCTTATATTCAAACTGTTGTGCATAGTTCATCTTCCAATTCCAAAATTGCCCTTTTGCATCATAGCAACAAACTCACCATAGTCAATCCAACCATCCTGAAATATTATGCAGGTTAACAGGTAAACAGCAAATACGATATACAGTTACTGATCAAAAAGAAAACAAGTAAATACATTATGAGCTGTAGAAGGAAATAAAGAACACATAAAATAAAGACAAATAATCTTTTGTCCTGAAGTTAAGTCAATGAATAGGTTGGTGGATTCCTTAACAAAGCAGTAGGTTGATAGATCTTCCTCCTTTAGAGGTATTTTGTATTTTAGGGTACAAGTTTCTTGTGCCTAGTCTATTGCTTATTCTTTAATGAAATGTAACAAGATAAGTTTTAGAAAAGAAAAAAAATAGCACAAATTGAATATTCATCAAAGATCAGATCTTTCTAAAAACCTAGAAAAAAAACAAGGATACTGAAACAATTGAATTAGAAATTCATAGTAGTATGACAGTAGAATAAAATTCTGCAAAGTTACAGGATTCATTCATAAACTAGTGAAAATGAAAGCAGAACTAGCAACTGGGAGAAGGGTCAACCTCCCTGTATATTCTTATCATCTCTCACAAGTGTACTTGATGCTCAACCAAAATGAATAACATTAGATACATATGAACTGAATAGATCCACATAATTTCATTAAGTGAAGAATATTCTCCTAGAATTCAGACACTGTACCTTCGATGAATGCAGCCTAATGAAAATGCAATGGATCCAATGTAGATTGAATCTAATGTCCCTTATAAAGAAAATGACCCTTACAAAGAAAATTATTAAATTGGTATGGAAGTTAAACACAGAAAAAAAGACCAAGTGCCATGTAAGGTCCCAAATCCCACTAATCTTGATTTGCGTTAATTAAGCTCGTTCTATATTAATTAAACTCGATTAAGGCTAATTTAATCCAAAAAAATTATTGGGTTTGGGCCTTAGATAAGAAGCTCAGCCCCACTTTAGTAGTTAAGGGCCTTTTCGTAATTTGTCCTTGCATCCCTTAGATACCTCGTCCATTGCCTTTCCTGTAATTTTTTGAGTAGATCATCTTTCGTGTTGGGCCCAACTTGATCTAGATTCATTTTGGGCCAACTTAGGCTACATGACCTATATTGTAAATACCCCAAATAAATGGGTTTGCATGTAAGGGAAAGGAGATTTTATTGAAAAAGGGGTGAAGTACTCGACGTTCTTAGTTTTGCTCTTTCCTATTGCTGGAACTCTTCTGTCTTCTCTTCTTGATCTTCAACCAATCCTGTGTCGAGGTAAAGCTTGGGAGATCTTGCATGTGATGGAGGAGACTTCTCTTATTCTCCTTCTCTTCCTCTTCTCCTCCAAATGTGCATTTCGCTCTTAGTGTATCTCTCGTTCTAAGCCACAGCTACACAAGGTGAAGGCTTACCTCCATTTTGTTCATTTTGGGATTGTTAGAGTCTTAAGGATTCAGTCACTTGACATGCATATAAATCTAAACCTCCATATTCCACCTTTTATGTTATTTGTAGAGAACCCATTTCAGTTTAGAGAGTTTCCTCTGAGCATTCAGCAAGAAAGAGTTGGGAGGGCTAACACTGGTGAAAAGGCAAGTATTAGAGTCATATGTGTTGCATGAATGACTAAGTTATTGTGTATTGAACCTGCTCTTTGTATTTTCAATTTGAGCTATTCTCCTTCATTGTTTTAATTGAGATGAATGTGGTGTGCATTGAGTTAGAATGCCAAAAGAAGGGAACAAGAGGGTGTGTGAGTATGGGATACTTTCAAGGACACTTCAACTGAGCTTTAGAATTCCCTCACAAGTCAGTTCTGTGTTGATCCCGTACTGAAAATGAGCTACAGAACTGATTTCAGATTTTTCTGAAGCTTACGGCGAAGCTACGGCTAAACAGTGAGCATCTACGGCTCAAAGTCCAGAGAGCAACAAAACTCGGTTCTGAACTATGGCTCACCTACGGCTGAACCGTGAAATGTATTACGGCTAAGCCGTGACCAGCCCGTAACACAGCCGTAGGTCTTCCTACGGCGAGCTTTCCAGAGAGCTCACGAAACCCAGTTCCCTCTACAGCTTATCCACGGCTACACCGTGAGATACCCTACGGCTAAGCTGTAACCCCCCCGTAACCTAGCCATAGGCTTAGCACGGCTAAGCCGTAGGCCAACATACGGGTGGACCGTAAATGTGCCGAAAATCCTGATGAATTCTGACCCTCTTCTGCTAAGCCGTTGCCTTGTATACGGCTAAGCTGTAAGAACCCAATGAATATAGGATGTTAGGAACCTCAATCATCTTATAGGGCCTTAGTATTGGTACCTTCCACACATCCACCTTAGCCACCGGTAATTACATGTTGGAATGAATGAATGACTTATGAATGATCTCCCAATAACAAGTCATGGATGTTGGCATAAGAAGGTGTCCCGTATGCCCATAAGATAATACCAAGATAAGATAACACAACGACCCCGGATTTCTTATGAGAACGTCATGTTGAATGTTCTTGGGAATCATGGGTCAATTAATATAGGATAAGAAAGCATGCATCTTGCTATAACACACCACCTACAACATTTACTACTTCTTCTAGCAAAACCCTGAGGCAATTCAGACCTGAGCTTCTAATGAGCTCGTGTCTGACAAGTCAGAGCTTCTAATGAGTGCGAGCTTGCTAGCCAAGGGTATGATACGATTGGATCTGAGTTGGCACCACTCAGCTTACGCCCTTTTGGGTATATGTTATGTATGTCACCACTGCAGTAGGTTTACGGAGGAGTAGTCGGTGCTCCTCGGGAAGCTAGCCTGTTCCCCTAGCGACCCATATGTATGTATGCTCCCTTTCTGGGAGAATAGAGCCCCGTGGTTGCCAATCAGTATGTATGATGCGTTGACGGTAATTTCCCATTCATTGCCATTCTTGCATTATGTGTTTAGCACGTCACCATTGCTCTCTTAAATCAATGCATACTGTTTAAGTACTTCTGTTATATGTATAGATTGTTATACTTGTTTCATATGCCTCAGTACTTGCTTAACCGTCGTGTTAACAGTGTTACCCTTGGTATTGCAGGTCCAGCACCCGGTCCCAACGAGGACACTGACGCGCCCCCGGAGGGTACCCCAACGGTACCTCGGAGTGTAGACGAGTGGAAAGATGGCGACGTCTATTACTAGCCATCTTACGGAGCGCGTGGATTCTTGAGATGTTCTGCTTGAACCCTTTTGTATCAAACTCTTAAGTAGTATTCCTGGAATGTAATTAAAGACTTTAACTCTACTGTATGTTTATATGTTTACGTATGAAAGTTAACAGACTATGAAAGCAAGTGCTCTTGATAATTACTGAGTATTTCGCAGGATTTCGTTTATGATAAGTTATGTTTGTACGTGTGTCAGCATACCTCACACGTTCCTACGGAATCTCCCTTGTAGGAATTCGTGCACGAATTTCTACGGGATTACGTATCTACGCCCTGGGGGCCCACTCAATAAAGCAAATTCCCAGGATTGGGGTGTGACATGCCAGAAGGTGAAAAGATATGAAGAAAATGATGTTTGGCTGGTAAGATTTCAAAATTGGGGCAAGTTCGAAATGGTTCCAAGAAAAAAAAGCCTGAATAAGATGAAATGGTCAGAGTAGGTGATGAATTATTCTAGAAGCAACAATAATTATTATATTTAAATGAGACCTGTACATCAATAAGGACCAAATTTATTAACAATTGCTACAAAGAAATCATGTCAAAAAGCACGTGGCAAAAAAACCAAAATAATAGAAACTGAGAGGTTCCTGTAATCCTATGATAAGGTCCCCTTGATTCACACCCACTTTTGCTTAGGAATCACCAAAAAGAAAGGCTGAAATGAGTGTCTTGTGTAAGTTGTAAGTGAATATCTGAGATCTGGAAGAATTCATTAGAGAAGTGGATGAGCTTCTGATGGAGAGGAATTCAAAGTTGGCTTGATTGTTTTAGTCCCCAAGATAAAAGCTTGAACCTATGTGTTGCAATTTTATGGTTATTAAAGTTTCAACATACAAGATAGAAAAAACAAAGGACCTTTGCAACAAACAGAGAAGATAATCAAAGCAAGAGAAATGGAAATCTTTAGTACCCAGAAAGACTTGGTGCTGGGAAGGACTTGCAATTTGCTTGAGGAAATTAACAATCCTACCCATGAAACTGTCTCTTGCAATGGCTTCCTCAGCATAACCTTCACAATCTACAGATTTTAATGGCCTCTCTGCTCTAGCATGCTAGCTTGCTATGACTAAGCTGACAAACACAAGCCCAATAGCTACAATTGTTGTGAAATGGTATCTAGCCATGGATGGAGAGAGAGAGAGAAAGAAAGAGAGAAAGAGAAGATGATAGAAGAATAAGTTTTCTTTCCTTTCTTTCACTGTGTTTTATATTCATGCTTACAATTGGTAGGCAAAGCAAATAGCAAAAGAAGATTAAAGGGGTTGAATAAAGATGCAACTTGTAATAGATGAATAAATATGACAACCAACTTCTACCAAAAAACAAAAAAAGGACAACCAAACTTTGGACTAACCCATGATAATCTCCTATAGCATTCTTAGTCGAAAAATCCAACTCTCACCCAACCTAGACTTGATCTTGTCAACATCCAAGATCCAACATCCACCCCCCAATTGAATGATCCTCGCACAAAGAAACCTCATCCTTTGCATCCAGACCAACACAACTCATCACCCAACCAACCTAGAACCGAACCCAACCTGAAAGACCCCCAAAAAACAAACAGCACCATTTCTGTCACTGCAAACCCACCATCCCATTACTCACCTTCTCCATCCAAATCCAACCCAACAAAGAGAGAGAGAGAGAGGGAGAGAAACCAAAATTAAACCCAAAGTAAATCTGAGATTCCAATGGCAATGGATAACATAAAAAAAGAAAAACCAAGATCATCACTAATAACAGTTAAAATTGAAAACAAGTTAAGATAAAAATCCAATGGTGCAAACATCATCAACACAAATCCAAGACAAGACATCACAAGCATCTTGAGATAGTAATCTCCTAATAAATTTGGAAAATCAACACGAATCTCCACAAATCAATCTAAAAACAAGCAAAACATCCAAAAAACACAGATCTGACAAAATAGAGCAAGATAAGATGAAAATCGCAGAAGATCTGTAGAGAAAGGAGTATAATAATCGGCTAGGGTTTATACCAATGGAGAGACAAGAAGAAGATCTGCAGAAGATGTGACCAATGTGAAGAAGACATGCAGAAGACAAAACCCTAGCGTCTCTTTTTTTTCTCCTACAACCAACATGAAGAAGACTTTGAGAAAACAAAACCCTAGCCGTCTCTTCTCTTCTCTTGCAACCAACGAGAGACAATAGATCCATCAAACCCTAAACAACAAGGATCTAAGAGTTGAGAGATTGATTGAGAAATCCCTAACTTGCCTTTTGAGAAATTGAGAAGCAGAGATAGTAGAAGAAGAGTAAAAGCAGCTAGAAGGAAACACGAATAATGGACAAAAGTAAAACCCTTTTCTTCTCAAGTGGGCCTTGTGCAGAACGGGTCAGATCCGTTTTATTTCAAAAACGGCCCAAAACAAGGCCCACAATCTATTCCTGAATTGCATTTTTGGTGTAGCAATACATAAGGGAGATTCGGTCTTAAGATCATATGCAGTTATAGAAATTGGAATTAGCAAGGTAACTGATAATTAAACAATACATACTTAAATGAGCTAATAGAGCTCAAACCCTCTCAACCTTAGCTACACCCATTTCGGCTCACGGACACACACTCAGTAGAAGCTCTGGACCGATTGCCTCAAGGTTTGCTAAGGAGAATGGGAACTTGATTACATCATGTTGGGGGCAAGGTTTCTTAACAAAATGAATGCATTTAAATTAAGAAGGTATCAAGGAGATTTACTAGCCAACATTATGCTAGATAATCCATAATCTCAGGGACATTCAACACGGTGCATTCAAAAAACATCATGTGTCATTGTATTACCAATCTTGTTGTTACATTGATATGCAAAGGACACCTCTTCTTATGCCAACACCTATGGCATGACATCGGGAATTCATCTAGAAAATCGAAGGGGATAAGTGACAGTTCTACACTCGTCCTCCTTATCATCTGATCACTATTAGGCTAATTTAATTGGAGAGAAGGTGCCATATTTAAAGCCCTACGAAGTCATTGAAAATTCTTAATGTCCTAAGTTCACAGTATTCTTACCGCTTAGCCGCATACATGTTACAGCATAGTCGAGTAACTTAGTCTTTTCCTTAATTTCTTACGCATGTATAGCTTAACTGTCTATTAGCCTGTAGCTTAGCCGTGCTAAGCCTACGGCTATGCTACGGCTTAGCGATAGCACAATGCACGGCTTAGCCATGGGTGAGCCGTAGAGTAATTATTGTTTTTGGAGCTCTCTGGAAAGTTCACCATAGAATGGCTTACGGCTTGGTCACAGGAGGGTTACAGCTTAGTCGTAGTTCATTTCATGGCTTGGCTGAGGGTTAGCCGTAGTTTAATTGTGGGTTTTGAGCTCTCTGGATTTTGAGTTGTAGAACAATTACGGCTTAGCCGTAAGCTTTAGAAATTCTAGAAATTATTCCTGACGCTCGAGTTTAGTACAGAACTTTCAGTTATTAGTTCCAATGTGTTTTCTTATGCTTCAAATTATCATCATGAGTCTTACATTGCCCACATGTATCATTAATATTGCATATTTATACTCATCTTCACTCAATCCAATATATATACTTAATCAAGGGGTGAATGAGCTGTTAACTTGCATTGAGAGTGATCACTTAAAGAGTTAACAAGTTTAGACATGCATGTGGTAATATATACTCTTATACTTGCCTTGTATTAGTGCTTTACCCAAAGCTAGCATCCTTTGTTTGAAGGTGGAAAAAGCCTCTACAGAAGCAAATCCTATTATATGCAAAGACATGGAATGGTGAATCAAGTGTCATGTGCATGCATGCTACTCATTTGAGTCTCCTTGACTCTTTTGAACTCAAGCAAATGAAATAGGAGTGGTTCCTTACCTTAGAGAGCTGTAGATTGTGAGAAAGACGATAAAATTGAAGGCTCAAGAGAAGGAGATGAACAAGCAAGTGATGAGTAAGAGCATAGATGCCTTGGCTCTTACATGTATGGTCTTAAGCTCCAGATCTCAGTTGGTAGGGAAAGGGAAAAGTAAAAAAGAAGCTTCAGCAAGAGAATAGAGAATAGAGAGAAGAGGGATGGTGGATTCTCTTTTAAACTTAGACTTTTCTGAAGTTTGCATGCAAGTCCTCTTTCTTTGATGAAATTATAGTTTGAGTCAAATGGACTCTAGCAAAGCCTAAATGGATCTGAATTAAGTTGGGCTAAATATGAAAAATGATCCACAAGATGAAATGCATATGATGCAGCTAATATAGTTTTAGAATGATGCAACCATGTGACTTTAATTTATAAGAAAGTCCTCAACTACCTAAATAAGGTTCGAACCCAACTACCTAACTAATTAAGACCCAATAAAAATTAAGAACAAGATAAATTAACGATAAAATACATTAATTAATAGAAAATCAAGTTTAATTAATGTAAATTATAATTAAGTCAGGTCAGGACCTTACATCTCATCCTACTTAAGATCATTCGGTCCTTCGAATAAAACAAACTAATAAAATCAGATACTAAAACAAATCAGGAATAGTTACTGAACCTATTCGCTACGTAGATGACATTAAGAAGCTACTCCACGTACATTGCATCTGGTTCCACTTTGATCTCCCCATATTTAACGACGCAAAATGAGATTAGAATTATGTTACAAAGTCTCGTCACATGAAAGGCATCGAGAATTCCTACGAATTTTACCCCAATGAATCTCATTTCTCAATGAAACCTTTGACACTACTCTATCATCGATCGAAAATTCGGGGACATTTCTGTGACTATCGATGAAACTTCCCTGTTCGCAATGACATTCTTTGATTCTTGAACTTTCTGCGTCGACTTCGCTATATTAACGACGATCGAAAACTTAAGGAATCTTTTAGATCCACTTCTTTTCGAATGCAAGGACACACACTTCATGCCTTTAGAAGTCTGGATGGAAGGTCTGATCAAACATCTAACTTTGGCGGGTATTCTGTGTTGAAGCTAAGACTTGCCACTAACAATTAAAAAACATCAATCACAATTATAAGGCAACCTACTAACTGCAAATGGACATTATTCCTACCTAGGAATTAGCAGCCTAATCACTAAACGATCTAAGAGCTCTGTCGAATCACTAATGATCAATAGTTATCCAACTTATTTCATCAAACATGCCTTTAGATGCTAAATTGATATTAACCGAACCTCGATCAATTAAATAATATCCTTTGCACGCTGATTGGATTGAGTAATTCATCAATACTGACAGTAAGCGTTTTGTTCTCACCAATCACATAACTCAACTGCTCTATCAATATGCCTTCGAACGGTACTAATTTCCTTTTTGTCAATTAACATCAAAGTTTTTTTTTCCACAAATTGACTAGGTGAAGAAATATGGAATCCCATCTAGGATATGCTCTTAATAAACTCTCAAGAAACGAGTTTTGATAATAGTATCATCAATCATGTGAACAAGGACTCTAATCAAATCTGAATCCCCAACTACCTACTTATATCTGTTGGATCAACTCTAATATTTGCATCCTCATACAATTCTACTGATTCTCAAATAATCAAAGAATTCGCATGGCTTAGAAGTTATGCTCACACCGGTCTATCCACACAAAAGAATTATTCATCTCAATTAATTAACAAACAGAACTACAATTTTGGAATTATCTTACAATCCTATGAAAACATCTTATAAGACCACAAGGAACCCCGAATCTAGGCAACTGACCTCGAACTTTGCTGACTGATAATAATCTCAATTCTACTGGATCATTGAACATTTAACTCAAGATATGATATGACTTAAGACCACAACTTGGTCAACTAAGAATTACATATCTACATTAGCAAAATCAGTTAATCCGCAAGAAATGAAAAAAAGTCTTCAAAGGATTATCACAAGTACTAACAAATTGGGATACATTAAGATATCAATGATAATTGTAATCCAAAAATCAATCCATGTAAGGAATAAGGATTCTATTTCTTAACTCACAATATATTTGGAGCATTGATTAATCCAATAATCCATCAAGAACTCCTAATGTCCAAATTTGATCTTAAGAGTTGATCTTCAAACATTTTATGCTCAAGCTTAAAGTTGAAATAACCTATCCTCAAATCAATTTGTTTAGAAATTATCCTGTACCCTGAAATTAATGGGACAGCTCATCAATATAAGGCAGTAATCACTATACTCAATAGCCATCGATTTAACTGCCTTAATTAGTATACATCTGAAGGGTGCCAACTTTATCTTAACAAATAATACCAAATGTCTTCACAGGATCACTAAGGAGAATAATTTCGGAATCTTACTTGAAAATTCATATACAACAAGTATCTCGAAGACTGTCCTAGATAGCAAATCACATAGACTACTTATAACATCTATAAGCAAAAAAACAACAAAGAATGAACGTATTAGGTAAAGAGATCACCTTTGTTGACGCTGCTTGCAACTTGATTTTAATGAGTTGCTTAACTAATTACTACCGTTGGCATAATGGGGCTTCGCTAGCATTTTTCTTCCCTAGACATTTTGCTAGGCGATGCTCTATCAAACCACAACAAAAGCATGCTCCAGTCTTTCTCCAACATTTATTCATCTCATGGCCCTTGCCACACAAATCACACACTGGTTTTCCAAAACTAAGAGCCTTGATCTTCTATTTCTTCCACTGTCAAGGTGCTCCTAAGAGGGTGATGCATCCCCTTGGATTTCTTCTTCAAAACAACCTGCAACCTCTCCTCTACTACTGCCAAATTCTATTGAAGTTAAGCCTATCTTTCTATTATCGATGCAACCCACACTTGCATTGCAGCTGGATTCGTACTGATCCTTGTTACTTGCTCCATCATCATCATTAACATGCTTTGCATTATCAAAAGGAATCGATTATCTGCAAACAGAGAAGGTGGAGGCACATGATCCAAGTTCTCAACGGGAATATCCTTTAAGCTATAATTTCTTGTGTTGCTTGAGGAACCGTGACGGGTATTCTTAACTCTTGGGATTAAGGCCATTATCTATAAGAAACTGTTATTAATTTAAGCAATGTGTTAGTAGACTCAAAGCATCCTATAAAACCCATATCCCAACGCACCTATCGTATCCTCACCATGTTTCCTAAGTTTCTAAATCTTTTATTCCAGACTTATTTTTGCTACAACACCATTCCCTAGTTGCATATTTTATAAGATCCATGCTCTAATAACATTAATTACGTATGTCATGCCCCGATCTTGGGAATTGGGGATTAGAATGGGCCCACGGGGTGTGCATACATAATCCAGTAGCAATCTATGCATGTGAAAGCATGCACAAGTTACTACAAGGGAGATTCCACAAGAATGTGTAGAAAAGTTTCTCCAACATGTAATTTAATTTCAACAATAAGTGGAAACCTTTGTAATGCACCTGTAATGATCAAAAGCAACAATAAAGAAGAATCATCAACATCATAAATAAGTCTGAAGTCTGTACTTAAACATCCACATCTATATGGCAACAATTACTTAAATATATACAAAATCTAGAATTATATATGTGTCTATCAAATTGCTAGGTACAAGAACAACCATAGTCCAACCATGTATAAGCTAAACAACCTAACAAAAAACCCATTGTCGCTTTTCGTAGGATGACTAGTAGAAGGCGTTGTCTTGATTTTACTCATATAGTCCCCGAGTTTCCATTGAGGTTCCTGCTGGGGGGTGTCATTCACCATACTGGGTTGGGTTTGGTACCTATAACACCAAAGGTAGCACTGTTAACATGACGGTTAAGCAAGTATAGAGATGTATAAGACCATCATGATGCATCAAATGAATTAAGGTGCATATTGATTAAAAGAAAGCAATAACAGAAAATGTAACACTCCGATCCCCTTTGAGCCGGATTAGTGGCTCATTAGTGTGTGTTTTGTTTTGTTTATTTCTTTTGGACTTGTTTTGGGTCATGGATAGGTAGTTGAGCAACCTTTGACCTGAGATAGGTAGTTCTAAGCCCTTTTCGTAATTTTGCTTTTGCGTTGCTTGCATCATATTTGCATCATCTTGGTGTCAGCATATGTATTTTGTTAAGCTCGTTATTTTCCGTAACTGTGTCAGATCCGTTTGGAGTCAATTGGAGAAGTTGGACCTTCGTGTGACTTGAACTGTAATTAGTCTAAACTCACCGGACCTTGTTTTAAACTTTCAAAACCTATATATACAATGCAACCCCAGGTGTCTCTCTCCCTGCTCTTTTGTCTTCCACGTTGCATGCAAGAGAGAAAGCTCCAGGAGAAGCTCCATGTTCAGCTCGTTCTCTCTCTCTCTCTTCTTCCATTCTCTTGCTCGATTGAGGAGTGGATCCCTTGTTTGATTTGGGTTCTCTCCCTCTCCTCTCTGTCTATGTTTTGTGGCTTTGGGTAAGTGGATTCTTTCCCAACTCTTTCTTCTTCTCCAATTGCACCTCTCATTCTCTGATTTCTGTGGTTTCATCTCATGCATGGTGTATCTCTTGATTTGCTTTGATTTTAGTTGCTTTGGGAGGTTGAGTCAGTGGATTTGGTAGAGATTTGAGGCAAGTATAAGTACAGACTTTTATAACACACATGGGTGCTCTATTTGAATGCTTTGATTTCCATCTTCTTTAGTGTATCTGATGTTTTACAGCCACATTTGGTAAAATGGAACCTCTGTAATTCATTTTGTGCAGTTTCTGTGTCAAAATTTCATTTCTGTACTCAACCCATTTTCGGATCTGTATTGCACGGCTAAGCCGTGAACTTCTACGGTTTGATTTCCAGAGACTTCAATTTTGAGCTTTGTTCTACGGCTAGGATACGGCTAAGCCGTAAATTGTTCTACGGCTGAGCCGTAAGCTAGCCGTGACCCAACCGTACCCCATCCGTGAATTAAATCTCTGATCAGTCGAAACTTTTCTGATATCAGTACTCCTACGGTGAGGCTACGGCTAAGCCGTGGAATGCTACGGCTAAGCCGTGGATTGGTCTACGGCTAAGCCGTATACTGACTGTAGCTCAGCCGAAAAAGGCATCAGATCAGAGGTGAAAGATGATCAGTTTAGCTGTGTTTTGAATGGAACCAGGGTTAAGCTGTGGTGCATAATACGTCGAGCGCGTAAGATGTCTCCGGCTCAACCATAGGTCCCTCATGGCTAAACCGTTAGGCATGGCAATTCTGAAACATAACTTAGGATAATGGTGAGACTTGTAGGGCTCAAATACAGATTAATCACCCTTGTAAACCGGCCAATGGATTCTTGGAGCACATGAATAGTCTGTTCGGCTGTGACTCATTCATGTGGGCGTTGATCACTGTTAAGCACCTCCCCATGGGTGTTGGTTTAAGGGACGTCGGTGCACGCACAGATTACATTGCAACACTTTGATGGCAACGGTGCATTGACTAACTTAAAACTACATCAACATGCACGGTTAGTGACAGTGAACAACTAGCTTAGGACTGGCTTGTAATGAACCTTGACTCCGTATGAATCTGAGATGCATTGCATATTGTTTATGGTTTTGCCCTCTGTTCTGTTAATCTATGTTTATGCATTCCGTAGTCATTTTTGTTTTCGTCCTGTATATCTGTTCTATGCTTCGTTCCGCACTATGCTTTGATCGATGCTGTGCTTTGGATTTATATCTATGCTCTGCTGGCTTTGCTTATCTCTGAGTTTGGGTATTCCCTGGTGGCTCTGCCCAAAGATTAATACGTGAGGATAAGATCCGGTCTTTGCCATCGGTGAGTCCAAAGCGGATAATCTCCCTTTCTATGGATTTGATTTGATTGGTACTGGTCTGGCTCTACTCAGCCTCAGCCCTAGGATGCCCGACGGGGTTACCTCTGGCTTAGATCTCTGTATCTCTGTATTCACTGCAGTGTCGCTTTGTCTTGGGACCCCGGAACCCAGGAACCTGAGACCCACTTGTACCCTGGCCCGGTCAGTGGTGTTCTCCTCTGCTTTGCTTTGCTCTGCTCTCTATTGGAGAGAACATGGTTAACGTAGAAGCCACTTAGTCAGTATTTCTATGTTTGATTCACATATCATGTTTTACTTCTATGCACGATTGGCTTAGTTTCCTAATATGGAACTCTGTATTTAATCTTCTGTCATTATTATACTCACCTTGATACTATGAGTGTTGCACCCCTGTTACTTATATTTGCTGGATCGTTGTATTCATTTGTGTTGTCTGTGGTGTTGCAGGCACAGATACCTTGCCCAGCTCCCCGGCGGTCGAGGAGGCTGCAGGGGCGAGTGTAGAGGCACCCTCAGGGTTGGCAGAGTGGGCCTGATCATCTCTGCCGAGTGCGTTCATGCATGCTGCCAGTGGCTTTTCATTTTGGGATTTTGAGAGATTTGTATTTGGACTTTGGACTTTGGACTTGTATTCTGTGTATTTTGTACATACGTATTTTGGTGTGTATTCGGTTTTATATTAGTGTATTTGTCTTTGTCTTTTCCGTTTCGTATTTACTTTGGCTTCCGCTATTTTCTTTGTTGCTTGCTATGATATGTACAGCTTCCGCGTACGCTTAGTTCGCACGTGTTAGATCCCTTGTGTGCGTGCATCTGGACTGGGTTTGGATGCACGTGCACGGGAGTACGTGTGTCACCGGTTTAGCTTTTCGCTAACCCCCGCATTCTGGGCTCGGGTCGTGACATACGTATTGTATGGTATCAGAGCTTGCTAGTTATAAGCATGTAGGCATCTAAGATCGTGGTGAGATAACGCTATCAACTATTTGACTCGAAGTCTCATATGTTGATTTGGGATTCGACTAACTCAGGGCATTTTATATTTGTGGGTTGTGTTTCTTTTCCTTTTGCAGGATGGCCTCAGGATCAGGATCTCGGGATGAGAATCAACAGGGCCATAACGGTGATAGTGGATCAGTACCCCCACACATCAGTAGTGAGGAGCGGATGATGATGATGATGCAGTCTATGCAGTCATTACAGGCACAGATGGCATCCATGGTAGATAGACAGAGTCAGGCTGCCGCAGTTGCATCACCTCGTATAGATCAGCAAGTGATTTTCCAGCCCAAGGAATCAGATCCTAATGCTCTTTTTGACAAGTTCCGTAAGCGAGGGGCGACTGAGTTCCATGGGATAGAGGATGCATTGCAGGCTGAGCAATGGTTGGAGCAGACTGAAGAGCTATTTGATACGATTGTGTGCAGTAACAAGCAGAAGGTAGTTCTCACAGCCTCTATGCTTCGGAGTGTAGCCAAGACATGGTGGAGGAGTGTTAAGACTTCATTTCAGACTATGCCCAGTGCCACAGTTTGGGAGACCTTCAACCAGCAATTCCGTCGGAAGTTCATGCCTCTTCACATTCAGCGAGCTAAGGAAGTGGAATTCTTCAACCTCCAGCAGAGACAGATGTCAGTTGCAGATTATGTACACAGGTTTACCGAGTTGTCTCATTTTGCAGAGGACATGGTGAACACAGAGCATAAGAAGGTGACTCGCTTCGTCAACGGCCTGAATCCGAGGCACAAACGCCACGTGGTTGCTTGTATGTGGCCGGCTACCTTGGACGACGCTATTGACAGGGCTTATGATGCAGAGGCCATCTTTGAGGAGGAGCGAACAAAGGCTAAGAGGGCAGCAGGTTTCAGTGGCAGAAGTCAGTTCCAGAAGAAGTTCAAGGGTAGGCAGGGCAGTTCGAGCAGTTCTCAGGTAGTTTGCGGTCACTGTGGGAAGGATCACCCCACCGACAGATGTTGGAGGAAGATTGGGGCTTGTTTCGGGTGTGGCTCTACGGATCACAGGCGGGCCCAATGCCCGAAGTTTCAGTCCTCTCCACAGACGAGACAGGCAGGACCTACAGCGCAGGGCAGATCTCAGCCAGCTCGCCCAGCTCAGAAGCCGAACCGCCAGACAGCCCGAGCCTATGCTGCTACGCATGAGGGCGCGGAGGAGGCCACGGTAATGGAAGGTAAAATTTTAATTTCTGATGCTGAAGCTTTAGCCTTATTTGACTCAAGGTCTACGCGTTCGTACGTAGCACCCCATTTTGTTGTGCAGCTTCGACAGCGACCCACACCACTTCCATATTTGTTGTTAGTATCCACTCCGGTTGGTAAGCGTGTGGAGTGCAGTGTTTTCTACCCTCAGTGTGATGTGCGGATAGCTGGTCATCAGCTCCCAGTAGACCTCGTGTTGCTCACGACACTGGATTTTGATGTGATCCTTGGTATGGACTGGCTTGCGAGATATCATGCGTGTATCAATTGCTACAGCAAGGCTATCTACTTTGATTTGGGCAGCGAATTCCGATTTGAGGGCAGCCAGATGAAGTGCCCAAGACGTGTGATCTCTGCTTGTAAAGCAGACAGGATGCTTCGTAGGGGATGTGAGGGATTTCTTGCATTCATCTCAGAGAAGAAAGATCAGCGACAGCTCAGTGAGATCCCAGTAGTTAGCGAGTTTCCGGATGTCTTCCCGGAGGATGTGCCAGAGTTGCCACCGGTTCGGGAGGTAGAATTTGCTATTGACTTGATGCCAGGTACAGCACCCATCAGTAGAGCTCCATATCGTATGGCACCTGCAGAGTTGTTGGAATTGAAGAAACAGTTGCAGGATCTGTTGGATAAAGGGTTCATACGCCCAAGCGTTTCACTTTGGGGAGCTCCTGTATTGTTTGTCAAGAAGAAGGATGGCAGTTTCCGGATGTGCATTGACTACAGGCAGTTGAACAAAGTGACTATCAAGAACAAATATCCATTGCCTAGGATTGATGAGTTGTTCGATCAGCTTCAGGGTGCAGCTTACTTCTCTAAGATTGACTTGAGGTCAGGATATCACCAGCTCAGGGTGAAGGATGAGGATGTTCCGAAGACAGCTTTCAGGACTCGGTATGGACACTACGAGTTCCTTGTCATGCCATTTGGTTTGACTAACGCACCCGCAGCTTTCATGGCGTTGATGAATAGGGTGTTTACTTCCTTCTTGGACCAGTTCGTTGTGGTTTTTATAGATGACATATTGGTCTATTCGAAGACTGCTGAGGAACATACAGACCATTTGAGGAAAGCATTGCAGCTGCTTAAGGACCACAAGTTGTATGCAAAGTTGTCCAAGTGTGAGTTTTGGCTCGAGCAAGTTACATTTCTGGGTCATAAGATTTCTAGAGATGGATTGATGGTGGATCCGGCTAAGATTGAGGCAGTAGTCCATTGGCCCCGTCCTAGATCAGTGACAGAGATTCGGAGTTTTCTGGGTTTGGCGGGATATTATCGCAGGTTCGTGCAGGACTTCTCGAAGATTTCAGCCCCGCTGACTCAGTTGACTCGGAAGAAGGTCCCGTATGAGTGGACAGAGAAGTGTGAGCGTAGTTTCCAGATGTTGAAAGAAAAGCTCACTACGGCGCCAGTGTTGACTCTCCCGGATGGTAGTGAGGGATTCGTGATTTATTCCGATGCTTCTCGAGTTGGATTAGGCTGTGTACTGATGCAGAATCAGAAAGTGATTGCCTATGGTTCCAGACAGCTGAAAGAACATGAGAAGAACTATGCCACCCATGACTTGGAGCTAGCAGCCATTGTATTTGCACTGAAGTTGTGGCGGCATTACTTGTACGGTGTAAAGTTCGAGGTCCATTCCGATCATCACAGTCTGCAGTACCTGTTTGATCAGCATGATTTAAATATGAGGCAACGAAGATGGTTAGAGTTCATCAAGGACTACGACTTTCCGATCAAGTACCACCCAGGCAAAGGAAATGTAGTTGCAGATGCACTTAGCAGGAAGACAGACAGCCTTCAGGTGTTGGCAGGATTCTATATGCTTGTGCATGATCAGCCTGTAGAGGTTCGGATGGTAGGCGAATTAGTGACATTAGCTACTACCGTCGTATTTCAGCCTGAAGTGATTCAGCAGATCAAGGATCGCCAGTTTGAGGACCCCCTCCTGGTGAAGTTCAGAGATCGGATTGCAGATCGACCGGATTTTAGCTTGGTGGATGGAGTTTTGTACTTCAGGAATAGATTGTGTGTTCCCGCTGTGGATGAGCTGAAAGATAAGTTGATGACAGATGCGCACGATGCCCGATATGCGATGCACCCCGGGAGTACGAAGATGTACCGGAACTTGAAGGACAGATTTTGGTGGAACAATATGAAGCGGGAGATCGCAGGGTTCGTAGCTCGATGTTTGACCTGTCAGAGGGTGAAAGCTGACCATCAGCGACCTCCAGGATCATTGCATCCATTGCACACTCCGCAGTGGAAGTGGGAGCACATTACGATGGATTTCGTCTCCGGTTTTCCGCCAACCAGTAGAAAGAATAATGCGATCTGGGTAATAGTGGACAGATTGACCAAGTCAGCACATTTCCTTCCGTTCAAGAAAGGGATGACATTCACGGAGATGGCTAGGAAGTTTGTTGACGAGGTAGTCAGATTGCATGGCACCCCGGTATCGATTGTGTCGGATCGAGACAGTCGTTTTGTATCTTCATTCTGGAGAGCATTTCAGGAAGCTATGGGCACGAAGCTGAGTTTTAGCATGGCATACCACCCCCAGACTAATGGACAGTCGGAGCGTACCATTCAGACGTTGGAGGATATGCTCAGAGCTAGTGTGCTGAACTTTGAGAAAGAATGGGATATGCATCTGGCATTGTGTGAGTTTGCTTACAACAACAGCTTTCATGAGAGCATTGGTATGGCACCTTATGAGGCTCTATACGGACGCAAGTGCAGGACCCCAGTGTGCTGGGAAGAAGTTGGAACTAGAAGTTTCCATGGTCCGACAATCATTGCTGAGACGACAGAGAAGGTGCAGAAAGTGATAGAGAATCTGAAGATTGCTCGGTCCAGGCAGAAGAGCTATGCTGATACTCGGAGGAGACCTTTGGCATTCCAAGTCGGAGATTGGGTATTTCTTAAAGTTTCTCCGATGAAGGGCACAGTTCGATTTGGTCAGAAGGGCAAGTTAGCCCCGAGATATGTAGGACCGTTTGAAGTCAAGAGCCAAGTTGGAGATTTAGCCTATCGGTTGACACTTCCAGTCGAGTTCTCCGGTGTTCACGATGTGTTCCATGTGTCGATGCTCCGTAAGTACGTGCCAGATCCGAGCCATGTGATTCGCTACGATGATATCCAGATTCAGCCTAATACGACTTACGTTGAGCGTCCGCTTCGCATCGTTGGGACACGAGAGCAGATTCTTCGTACCAGGACTATCAGATGGGTTAAAGTGTTGTGGGAACATCACGGTCCAGATGAGGCTACTTGGGAGCTAGAGGAGCAGCTAGCGCGCCAGTACCCGCATCTCTTTGCGCAGGTAGGTAGTCATTCCGAGGACGGAATGATTCATAGTGGGGGAGGATGTAACACTCCGATCCCCTTTGAGCCGGATTAGTGGCTCATTAGTGTGTGTTTTGTTTTGTTTATTTCTTTTGGACTTGTTTTGGGTCATGGATAGGTAGTTGAGCAACCTTTGACCTGAGATAGGTAGTTCTAAGCCCTTTTCGTAATTTTGCTTTTGCGTTGCTTGCATCATATTTGCATCATCTTGTTGTCAGCATATGTATTTTGTTGAGCTCGTTATTTTCCGTAACTGTGTCAGATCCGTTTGGAGTCAATTGGAGAAGTTGGACCTTCGTGTGACTTGAACTGTAATTAGTCTAAACTCACCGGACCTTGTTTTAAACTTTCAAAACCTATATATACAATGCAACCCCAGGTGTCTCTCTCCCTGCTCTTTTGTCTTCCACGTTGCATGCAAGAGAGAAAGCTCCAGGAGAAGCTCCATGTTCAGCTCGTTCTCTCTCTCTCTCTCTTCTTCCATTCTCTTGCTCGATTGAGGAGTGGATCCCTTGTTTGATTTGGGTTCTCTCCCTCTCCTCTCTGTCTATGTTTTGTGGCTTTGGGTAAGTGGGTTCTTTCCCAACTCTTTCTTCTTCTCCAATTGCACCTCTCATTCTCTGATTTCTGTGGTTTCATCTCATGCATGGTGTATCTCTTGATTTGCTTTGATTTTAGTTGCTTTGGGAGGTTGAGTCAGTGGATTTGGTAGAGATTTGAGGCAAGTATAAGTACAGACTTTTATAACACACATGGGTGCTCTATTTGAATGCTTTGATTTCCATCTTCTTTAGTGTATCTGATGTTTTACAGCCACATTTGGTAAAATGGAACCTCTGTAATTCATTTTGTGCAGTTTCTGTGTCAAAATTTCGTTTCTGTACTCAACCCATTTTCGGATCTGTATTGCACGGCTAAGCTGTGAACTTCTACGGTTTGATTTCCAGAGACTTCAATTTTGAGCTTTGTTCTACGGCTAGGATACGGCTAAGCCGTAAATTGTTCTACGGCTGAGCCGTAAGCTAGCCGTGACCCAACCGTACCCCATCCGTGAATTAAATCTCTGATCAGTCGAAACTTTTCTGATATCAGTACTCCTACGGTGAGGCTACGGCTAAGCCGTGGAATGCTACGGCTAAGCCGTGGATTGGTCTACGGCTAAGCCGTATACTGACTGTAGCTCAGCCGAAAAAGGCATCAGATCAGAGGTGAAAGATGATCAGTTTAGCTGTGTTTTGAATGGAACCAGGGTTAAGCTGTGGTGCATAATACGTCGAGCGCGTAAGATGTCTCCGGCTCAACCATAGGTCCCTCATGGCTAAACCGTTAGGCATGGCAATTCTGAAACATAACTTAGGATAATGGTGAGACTTGTAGGGCTCAAATACAGATTAATCACCCTTGTAAACCGGCCAATGGATTCTTGGAGCGCATGAATAGTCTGTTCGGCTGTGACTCATTCATGTGGGCGTTGATCACTGTTAAGCACCTCCCCATGGGTGTTGGTTTAAGGGACGTCGGTGCACGCACAGATTACATTGCAACACTTTGATGGCAACGGTGCATTGACTAACTTAAAACTACATCAACATGCACGGTTAGTGACAGTGAACAACTAGCTTAGGACTGGCTTGTAATGAACCTTGACTCCGTATGAATCTGAGATGCATTGCATATTGTTTATGGTTTTGCCCTCTGTTCTGTTAATCTATGTTTATGCATTCCGTAGTCATTTTTGTTTTCGTCCTGTATATCTGTTCTATGCTTCGTTCCGCACTATGCTTTGATCGATGCTGTGCTTTGGATTTATATCTATGCTCTGCTGGCTTTGCTTATCTCTGAGTTTGGGTATTCCCTGGTGGCTCTGCCCAAAGATTAATACGTGAGGATAAGATCCGGTCTTTGCCATCGGTGAGTCCAAAGCGGATAATCTCCCTTTCTATGGATTTGATTTGATTGGTACTGGTCTGGCTCTACTCAGCCTCAGCCCTAGGATGCCCGACGGGGTTACCTCTGGCTTAGATCTCTGTATCTCTGTATTCACTGCAGTGTCGCTTTGTCTTGGGACCCCGGAACCCAGGAACCTGAGACCCACTTGTACCCTGGCCCGGTCAGTGGTGTTCTCCTCTGCTTTGCTTTGCTCTGCTCTCTATTGGAGAGAACATGGTTAACGTAGAAGCCACTTAGTCAGTATTTCTATGTTTGATTCACATATCATGTTTTACTTCTATGCACGATTGGCTTAGTTTCCTAATATGGAACTCTGTATTTAATCTTCTGTCATTATTATACTCACCTTGATACTATGAGTGTTGCACCCCTGTTACTTATATTTGCTGGATCGTTGTATTCATTTGTGTTGTCTGTGGTGTTGCAGGCACAGATACCTTGCCCAGCTCCCCGGCGGTCGAGGAGGCTGCAGTGGCGAGTGTAGAGGCACCCTCAGGGTTGGCAGAGTGGGCCTGATCATCTCTGCCAAGTGCGTTCATGCATGCTGCCAGTGGCTTTTCATTTTGGGATTTTGAGAGATTTGTATTTGGACTTTGGACTTTGGACTTGTATTCTGTGTATTTTGTACATACGTATTTTGGTGTGTATTCGGTTTTATATTAGTGTATTTGTCTTTGTCTTTTCCGTTTCGTATTTACTTTGGCTTCCGCTATTTTCTTTGTTGCTTGCTATGATATGTACAGCTTCCGCGTACGCTTAGTTCGCACGTGTTAGATCCCTTGTGTGCGTGCATCTGGACTGGGTTTGGATGCACGTGCACGGGAGTACGTGTGTCACCGGTTTAGCTTTTCGCTAACCCCCGCATTCTGGGCTCGGGTCGTGACAGAAAATTAGGCAAATTGTGCATGAATTAAGTATAAGTGACGAATCATAAATAGTATATCAAAACATACTAGTTGATATCTACAAAGCTATATTTTCCCAAAAGAGAGCGTATCATTTAGAGAGAATGTATGACATACATATGGAAATTATGCTAGGGGATTAGGCTAGCTTCCCAAGGAGTGCCAATAACTCCTCCTTAAACTACTACAGTAGGAACATAAAGAATACTGTTCTGTCGAACCTAATAAGGGTATAAGCTAAGTGGTGTCGACTCAATGTATCAAAACCGACTCAAGTTCATATCTTTTATACTTATGATCAATCGTAGTGATTGTCTCAAATTCATACATATCAATCATACTTATCATATCATACATAAGGGAGATTCAATCTTGAGATCATATACAGTCAAAGAAATTGGAATTAGTAAGGTAATTGATAATTAAACAATGCATACTTAAATGAGCTAATAGAGCTCAAACCCTCTCAACCTTAGCTACACCCATGTCTGCTCATAGACACACACTCAATAGAAGTTCTGGACCGATTGCCTCAAGTTTTTCCAGGAAGAATGGGAACATGACTACATCATGTTGAGGGCAAGGTTTCTTAACAATACGAATACATTTAAATTAAGAAGGTATCAAGGAGATTTACTAGCCAACCTTATACTAGATAATCCGTGATTACGGAGGCATTCAACATGGTGTATTCATAAAACATGTGTCATTTTGTTACTAATCTTGTTGTTACATTGTGTATGCAAAGGATACCTCTTCTTATGTTAACACCCATAACATGAAATCGGGGATTCATCCGAAAAATCAAAGGAGATAAGTGACAGCTCTACACTTGTCCTCCTTATCATTTGATCACCATTGAACTAATTTAATTGGAGAGAAGGTGCCATATCTAAAGCCCTACAAAGTCATTGGAAATTCTTAATATCCTAAGTTCAGAGTGTTCTTATGGCTTAGCCGCATACATGTTATGACTTAGTCGAGTGACTTAGTATTTCCCTCAATTTCCTATACGTTTATGGCTTAACTGTATATTAGCTTGCGGCTTAGCTGTGCCAAGCCTATGGCTAGGCTACGGCTTGTCTATGGCTTAGCCGTAGCACAATCCACGGCTTAGCTGTGGGTGAGCCGTAGAGTAATTATTGGTTTTGGGGCTCTCTGGAAAGTTCACCGTAGAATGGCTTACGGCTTGGTCATGGGAGGGTTACGGCTTAGCCATTGTTCATTTTACGGCTTGGCCAAGGGTTAGCCATAGTTCAATTGTGGGTTTTGAGTTCTCTGGATTTTGAGCCATAGAACACTTATGCCTTAGCCATAAGCTTCACCGTAAGCTTCAAAAAGTTTGAAAACTGTTTCTGAAGCTCAAGTTTAGTACATAACTATCAGTTATTAGATCCAATGTGATTTCTTATGCTCCAAATTATCATCATGGGTCTTACATTGCCCACATGTATCATTAATGTTGCATATTTATACTCATCTTTACTCAATCCAACATAAATGTACTTAATCAAAGGGTAACTGAGCTGTTAACTTGCATTTAAAGTGATCACTTCAAGAGTCAAAAAGTTTAGACATGCATGTGGTAATATATACTCTTATACTTGCCTTGTATCAGTGCTTTACCCAAAGCTAGCATCCTTTTGTTTGAAGGTGGAGAAAACCTCTAGAAAAGCAAAAGCAATCCTATTATATGCAAAGACATGGAATGGTGAATCAAGTGTAATATGCATGCATGCCACTCATTTGAGTCTCTTTGACTCTTTTGAACTTAAGCAAATGAAATAGGAGTGGTTCCTTACCTTAGAGAGCTGTAAATTGTGAGAAAGATGATGAAATTGAAGGCTCAAGAGAAGGAGATGAACAAGCAAGTGATGAGTAAGAGAATAGATGCCTTGGCTCTTACATGTATGGTCCCAAGCTCCAAATCTCAGCTGGTAGGGAAAGAGAAAAGTGAAGAGCAAGAAGCTTTAGTAAGAGAATAGAGAATAGAGAGAAGAGGGACGGTAGATTCTCTTTTAAACTCAGATTTTTCTGAAGTTTGCATGCAAGTCCTCTTTCTTTGAGGAAATTACAGTTTGAGTCAAATGGACTCCAACTGAAACTAGATGGATCCGAATTACGTTGAGCCAAATATGAAAGATGATCCACAAGATGAAATGCATATGATACAACAAATATAGTGTTAGAATAATGCAACCATGTGACTCTAATTTACAAGAGGGTCCTCAACTACTTAAGTAGGGTTTGAATTGAACTACCTATCCAATTGAGACCCAATAAAAGTTAAGAACAAGATAAATTAAGGATAAAATACATTAATAATTAGGAAACCAAGTTTAATTAACATAAATTATAATTAAGTCAGGTCGGGACTTTACATTTTGTATTAATTTGCAATTCAACATTTGTGTCTATAATCAATCCAAAATTGTGTCGTTCTAGACTTTTTTTTCTAAGATCAAAGTGAAGTTATCAGCACACTTATGAGGATGGTTCATCCTCATTCGT
Source organism: Sextonia rubra (assembly GCA_037013555.1). Classification (NCBI taxonomy): domain Eukaryota; kingdom Viridiplantae; phylum Streptophyta; class Magnoliopsida; order Laurales; family Lauraceae; genus Sextonia; species Sextonia rubra. The sequence continues at coordinate 81,667,060 of JASUAD010000001.1, forward strand.
CTAAGAAAACTAAAGAAAACCATAACTTCATCCTTTTAACCCTCTAAAATGCTTTGTGGCTTTGAGGTTTGGAGTTTAGGGACAACAGCCATGCACATCTTCTTCCCCACAACCAAATTTTACCTTAGGTTTATGAAGGAAATAAGTGTGGAGAAAGTCCAAAGCTGTGCTGCATGCCAAGTGTAGGAGAAGGTCTTTTACAGATTCTCAAAATGCTTGCTTGAGTCTTTTGAATGGGAAGAGTCTCCTGTAGAAAGGCTTTTCATATGTTTTTATAGCTTCTTAGGGGGAGTCAGGGTGGTTTCAGCAGTTATGGGAAGTTTCAATTTGAAATTAAAGTAAGGAAACCACTCAAAACTGTCCAAGACCATTTTATGGGTGGCAGTGACCACCGGGCCTAGTCACTACCAGGCCCATTTGTGAGCCTTTTGTACATGAGGCCTGTTACAATCAGTTAAAGGGCCAAATGAATTCTAAACTTCTCAAAACTTAGAGGGATATATCCTAGAATTATTTTGACCATGCCACAGAAACTTCATCATGTTTTGACTTATAAAAGTTGATCAACCGTTCCTTTGACTTTTCATGAAAGTTGGCTTTTGCTTCAGCTATTTGGAGCCCAATTAACCTCGGATTGACTTAAAACTTGGAGGAATTGATATTAGTTATTTCTTGATATCTTTATACAGATTCCATGTGATTTGACTTTGTGGAGACATGGTTTGCATCCAGTATCTCCGGAACTGCATGTTCTAAATCAGTGTCACCTATGGTTATAGGCAATCAGTTGGTTGTCCACCCAAATGATATCTAATTGATTTGAAACTTTCAGGAGTCCATCTTAAACATATTTTGAGTCTCTCATCTAAATTTCATCAACTTTGGCCTTCCAAAAGCAGGATTTTGGTTAGTGACCGTAAGGTTTGGGGGTCACTGACCCCTAAGCTAACATATAGTTGAAGTAGGGTCAGATGAAGTTGTCTTAACTTGAAAAATTAAAACTTCATTTCTAAACATGACCTAAGTCCTCCATCTAAATTTCATCAACTTTGGCCACCTAGAAGCGGGACTTTGGTCAATGACCCCAAGGTTTGGGGGTCACTGACCCAAAGTTGACATATTTGTTGAACTTGGGTCAAATGACATTCAATTATCTTGAAATATTGCAAAGCCACTCTTAAATATGACTTGAACTTACTCCAAGAGTTTCAACAAATTTGGTCTTCATGAGGTGCCACTTCGAATAGTGACCCCGAAAAACTTGAACTACAACCATCTAAACTTGGTTTGGGTTCAAATGATGTCCAAATGTTCTAAAACTTTGAAGAATTGTCCTTGATTGTATTTGAAGATATCCCTATGTTCAAATGTCAATTGCCATAGTGACCCGAAATAAGCTGGCTAATAGTAATCAAAGCTTGAATTTGAGTTGAAATGAAGTCCAAATGCCTTGAAACTTTGAAGCATCATTCTTGAGCATGTTTTGGAGTTGCCATGTGATTCTCAACCACTTTGGTAATCTTGAAACTTGAATGTGTTTAGTGACCCTATGGTATTGAGTTAATGAACCTTAAATTTGGTGATTGCTAAGTTGAGTGACCAAGTGAAGTCCAATGGCTTTGAAATTTGAACTGGTGTAATTTGAGCTCATTGGAAGTCTTCCGAGTGAGTCTCACTAGCTTTGAACATCTAATTCCAGTACTTGACGTAGTGTCCCGTAACTCTAAGGTTTATGTGCTGTTGAGCTTGGAACTTGTGTATGATGTCTTCATTACAACACTAATGATGTTTGTGGTTTTTTATGAGCAACACATTGTTAATTTGCTTATGGATTTCTATAAAGTCCAAACCCAAACTAATCCTAATTTACTATAATTAATCTTATTTTACTCTAAATAATGCATAATTTAGAGTAATTTAACTCAAACCCTTGGGGGTTTGGGTCATGATAAGTAATTGGGTTGGGTCTAAACCTTACTTAAGTAGTTGAGGGCCTTCTTGTAAAATTAGAATTGCATGGTTTTGCATCATCTTGGCACCATATTAATTACATCATGTGTATTTTACATTGTGGGTCATCTTTCATGATTGGCTCAAGTCGATTCAAATTCATCTTGGCCCAACCAAAGTCCATTTAACTCTATATATAAATTCCTCAAGAAAACTGGACTTGTTTGTAATTCCTAGCAATTCTTGATTTAAAAAAACTCCCACTCCAACATATTTGCCTCTTCCCCATCTTTAAGAACTACTGAAGCTTCGGTTTCTTCTTTCTTTCTCCTTCTTTAGCAGCTAGAAATTTAAACTTGAAGCTTTGTATGTGAGACCTAAGGCTCCCATCTTTTCCCTCCTTGCTTCCTTGTTCATCTTCTTCCTTTGGAAGTCACAATTCCATCTCCTCCTTCTTCCTTTGGAAGTCACAATTCTATCTCCTCCTTCTTCCTCTTCTTAAATCTATAGCTCTCTAAGGTAATGGACAACTCGCATTTCAGTTCTTTGGGTTCAGTGGAGTCAAGGAGACTCAATTTGGCAACATGCATGTATCTTATACCCATTTCACCCATTGCATGTCTTTACATCATGTCTTCGATCATCTTTTATTAAGGCTTTCTCCACCATTAAAGCAAAAAGAAGGTTGATTTGGGCAACGCATTGAAATTAAAAGTATAAGAGTATATTTTGCTACATGAATCTTTAAATATGTTGATTCTTGATGAACTCTTTATGAATGCCAATTTACAGCTATATTACTCTTTGATTAAGATAATGTAAGTGTTAATGATGAATGTGAGTGTAATCATGAATGAATGAAGGGACTAGGTGAAGGTGAACCCAATTGTGATGTGAAAGAGAACCACTGTAATGGATTGAAATGTAGACGATGGAACCCCAATGTTATAGGTGAAAGAGAAATTTCTTTACTAAAACAACTTCAGAAATCTGAAGCTTATAGCTAAGCCGTAAGAACACTATGGCCAGCTTTCCAGAGACCCAAAACTTGACCTTTCTTCCACGGCTAACTTCACGGCTAAGCCGTGAGATGCATTATAGCTAAGTTATAGCTAAGCCATGGCCTAGCCGTAGGTTACCTAAGGTTAAGTCGTAGGCTAAATCACAGCTGAGCCGTAATTACAGAAAAATTTTATGAACGACGACTAAGCCGTAGCTATTCACGGTTAAGCCATAGGAACACAGGAACTTGGCCAACTTAGGCAAAATTTAGGAATATTCAAAGACTTTGTAGGGCCTTAGAAATGGCACTTTTACCTCAAATAAATTAGCCCAACAGTTTTAAATTTTAGGAAGGAAGAGTGTGGAGCTTTCACTCATTCTCTCTTGATTTTCTGAATGGTTTCTGACGTCACGACATAGGTGTTGACGTAAAAAGAGGTGTTTATTGCCTACACAGTATAACACCAAGATTTTTGGAAACACATTGATACTAGACATTTTATAAATACACCATACTGACTGACTACAGAAACATGGATTATTATAGTCAGGGTTGGCTAGTAAACAACCTTGATAACCACTCAATTCAAATGCATTCACATTGTTTAAGTAAACCTTACTCTCGACATGATCTAATCATGTACCCATACTTCTTGGTGAACCTTGAGGTAAGATCGGAGATGGAGCTTCTATTGAGTGTGAGTCCGTGAGCCAAGATAGAAGGTAACGAAGGTTGAGAGGGTTTGAGCTACATTAGCTAAATTAATTATAGATTGTTTGAATAATAGTTACTTCATTTAATTTTGATTTTTATGACTGAATCCGATCTCAAGACTTGTATATGTTTCCGTATAAGAATGAATCAATCGCTACGTATGATAAGTGTAAAAGTATGAATTCTAATCAGACTTGAGACCATCGAGTTAGCACCACTTAGCTTGTACCCATAGGAGGTTCGACGAGACTGAATGAGGGTATTCTATATGTTATCTACTGCAGTAGTTTATAAAGAGTTGGTTGGCACTCTTAGGGTAGCTAGATGGTTTTGGCCCTACCGCTAATGATTTCCTACTATATGATATGCTCTCGTTCTAGAGAAAAGATAGCCATGTGGATGCCAACTAGTATGTTATTGTATTTTTATTTATGATTTGTAACTCATGCTTATTCACATACACAACATGCCTAGCTTCTGTTATTGCTGTCTTTCAATTAATATGTTTCTGATTCAATTGGTACATCATGATAGTCTTATGTACTCTATATTTGCTTAACCGTTATGTTAATAGTGCTACCACTGGTTTTATAGGTACAGAACACAATATTGGCACAGCAGTTGATGCGGCCCCGGAGGAAACTCCAATGGTACCTCGAGGAGTAGATGAGTGGAATGAGTATGACGTCTTTTACTAGTCATCGACGTAGAGCGTCACAGGGTTTCTTTTGTGTTCCATAAAGAGTAAATCATGCCATCATCATTATGCTATTTTGGAGCCATAGATTGATGGACATATTATTTTGGGTTTTGTATCTATTTATATATAATCTGTATATTGTGTGCATGTGGAAGGTTTAATTAACAAACTTTGGATTATGTTAACAAATGATGTGGTTTTATTAGTATATATGATATATATAGGTGAATTCTCCAGCTTTCCGCTTAATTGTGAAAAATGATTGTTATGTGTTTACAGATCTTCCTCATATGTAGCTGTGGAATCACCCCTGTACTAATTCGTACGTGTCTTAACACGGCACAGATTGCTATGGTTTATGTGTGCTGCACCTTGGGATTCACCCTAATCCCTAATTCTCGGGTTTTGGAGCACAACAATTTCTTCCAAACATTTTGCATGTCAACAACAAAGATATTGGCATCCACAACTGCAACCCACTAACCACATGGGATGTCCTAAACACACTCCCTACTCTCATCCAAGGCTTTAGGAAGATTCTCCGCCTACTTATCTTTCATGTAAGTTTTTTCATATATTGGCTAATTCTTGGGTTGGTCAAAACTCTAGGTCCATTAAATTGTATTTTATTTTTCTTATAAAGTGGATTGTGATTATCGTCGCCAGATATGCTGAAGTGAAAAAAGTAGAAAACAAGGTGTTCAATCGAGCTAATCATTGCCCGATTGATTGAACCTGAGATAGAAGTGATACCCGATCGATTAGATGATTGTTCGATCTATCGGATGACAAAAAAAAAAGAAGGACCCACCAACCTATTGCAAATTTATTTCCTATTTATCCCAAGATTAGTAAGTTGTATTGTACAAGGAGTATTATTATGAGGCATGAATTGTAGGTTATTTAAAAGGTTTCTCTCCCAACCCTAAGGTATCCATCTCCTATTATGATTTTGAGAATATATATTGGAGATTCCGTTATTCTCTAGAGCCTTCATTAGAGAGATTTTGCTGAGGTGTTTTTTTTTACAAATTCTTGTCTTTTACATCTATTGTGGAAGATTGTCCGAAGAATCGAGGAAGGTTTGGATTTGTTACAGAGATCGGCAGGCGGTCATGACAATGCATACTGTGTAAGAAGAAACACAGCCTTTAGGTTGCACGAGAACCAGATAAGGGTTGTAAGTATATCATCCTGTATTACGAGATTCGTAGTGCTTCATTAAAGGTCCAGTTTGAACTTAGGGTTTTTTCTTGTCGTGTCTTATTATGGTGATTGCTTGTTTAATTTATTTTATTTTCTACTACATATTTTGTGTTTGTTTACAATCCAAAAAATTTTATACTTGGAAGCACCCCCAAATCATTTATTTCAAAATTTTAAAAACTGGCTAAAGACGAAAGAATTATCACAACAAGGAGAGAAGATTGCACAAGAGGAAAAGGAGGGCCCACTTATCTACATGGGATGTCCATCCTCTCTCTTTAAACAAGTTTCAGTTAGTTTCAAACTCATGTTATTCATCTCTCTATTATCTCTTGCAAATTCAAAGGAAGGAGAGGATAATTCAAATGAAGAGAAGTCCTATTGTAAGAACAAAAGTCAATCCCATTTTTCTCATGACAATATATATTAACACAGTCATATCTATCAAACTGTGGGTCAAATCAGGGCAATCTATGTACCGTTGGAAAGTTCTTTACGAATAGATATCTGTGGAGCCCAAGATTATACAAATCGGAGTTGAAATAATAAAGTTATGGCTTAGAAGTTGGCTATAAATTTTTTACTGGAGATTAAAAGTTTCTCATCAAGGTGGGCCCAATCTTTGTGGTGTTAGCACAAATTCAAATCCAAAGGAGAGGGTGTGCAAACAAATCCAGCAACTAGAGTCCCTTATCTTATATCTCATATCTCCCTCATCTGAATCCTAATCTCACTCAACTTGGTGACCAAACAAAGAAATCCTTCTCAAATTGCGATAGACCCAATCTCTACAAAGTAAGAATCTTAAAGAGAAACAAACTTGTAGCCTCAAAAATATAAAAGAACCATGCCTTGGGCGTCTTAATGTATGAAGAAAGGTAGATCCCTCAACTAGAAGCACCTCCACTCTACCTGTTCTTCTTTCTTTTTCCCATAATTGTTCTACATCAAGAAGGTTGGGTTATGGCCACACTACCAACTTGAGATCATCATCTAGAAGAGGTTTCTCCATCTTAGCATATGTATGTCTTTGGTTTTTAATTTTCAATATGATTTGTAAAAGACTTTCATCTTAGTTAAGTTCTTTACTTTTTTTCTCTCTTTTTTTTTTTTGTATTTTTGTGTGACTTGATTTTTATTTTTTTTTCAAGTCTTTTCAAAAGGGTTAATTAGTTGTGCACTGTGGTAAGGTAAGTAGAAGGATGTCTTACCCCGAATGGCTTGACTTAGTATCCTCCAACATGTGCTCTAGATCTTAAGTCTCATGCATGTATAGGAGGCAATGCAATAGGAAATCAAAGTGAATGTTTTTGAGCCTAGTAATGCTTATGAGCCATACCTTGAAACCTTGTGTCCTTGGCGCACTAATTTAGTGTTCATGCTTGGCTTGACAATCAAAGTTGTAGGACAAGGCCCTAGACTTGTTAACTTAGAAATTCTTGAACCAATTTGAGAGGAGAAAGTTTAAAAAATTGATCTCTCATACATTTGCTTTTACCGTACTTTTACACACATTTAAATTTGTTGTCAAAATTACACACATTTACTTTTATGAAAATTCTGCAAACATTTATTCTTTTTGTCAAATCACCACACATTTAAATTCCATAATTTTTATTTTTATTTTGTTTGATTTTTCATGTATTGTTTAGTTAGATTGCATTATTGCTGAAAATTGCATATCATGCATACATAGTTTGCATAACTAGTTGCATATTAGGTTTTTTTTATTAAGTTTGATTTCAGAAATTAATTCTTGTGCTTGAACATCAAATATCTTTAATTCTGAATATGATTTTAATGAGGATTTAATTCTAAAATCCGATTTAACAATTTGCATTTATACATTGTAAACTAGTAGAGAACATCCATGCATTGAGTACATTGTTTTGCATTGTTTTTCAGATTTGATGACTTAGTTTTATTTATGAATTCACATCATAATTTCATGCATATTTAGATTAGATTTTCAGCAATAGACAAGTTCTAGTTCTATCAGGACTCTACATGCATTCATGTTAGGCATACTAAGCATACTAATCATGCATTCATGTTAGGAAACTAGTTTTTCATACATTGCATAGTTCTCATAATTTTTGCATCATTCATAGAATTTGCATCAAATTAGAATTTGGAATTAGGATTAGTTTTGAATTAGATTTTTAGGAATTCTAATTACATTAGAAGTCTAGTTTAGATCTATATTAGAATTAGAAAACTAATACTAACTTTGCATTGTTGTGTAAGACTCTTGCATATAGGAAAGATTTTTAGATTTTTGGATTCTTTCTCAATTCAAATTGTATTCAAAATCTTTAATATTGAGAAGTTTCTACATTAGCAACTCTAACATCATTACGAGTCTAACTAATTTAGTTTAGTACTTTATTTACTGTGGTAATTGATAAGTCTTTAAAAATACATTTTTTCATATACATTTTGGACCATTTTAAGGACTTAATGATTCAAAAGATTCTCATTTATATTGAAATCATGGTTTTGTATATTTATACATCATTATAGTGCATTCATGTATAATTTGATAACAAATAATTATTTTTGCTTAAATTCATGAAACCTGCCATTTTTAGGATTCTATTTTTAGAAAGTTTTTGTAAAAATTGGTTTTCATGGAATCATATCTAATGATGTGCTTTTATGCTATCATTTTATGAGAGATGGACCCACATTCATGCATTTTTGACTCATGGTCAAAATTATTTTTATAAAATGAAATGTCACTGTTTATTTATAGGTTTTTGAAGAAAGGAGTCCCACTCTCTAATTGTTGCAAGAATTTAAAAATGATGCAAAGAAAAAAAGCCAAGGTGGAGAGAATTCAAGGAAAGAAAAGTCAAAAAGGAGAATTCAAAAAAAGAAAGTCAATCCCATTTTCTTTGAATAATATACATTAAAATGGTCATAACTCTCAAACCAAGTATTTGATTTGACAATCTATCTACTGTTGAAAAGCTCTTTTCGAGTAGATATTCATAGGATCCAAAATTACACTAATTAGAGTTAAAATGACAAAGATATGACCTCGGGATATTTACTATACATTTTTAGGCAACATTGTAAAGAGTTTGAAAATTTCCTCCATGTTATACACCTTTAGGTGGGGCCCATTCAAAGCAATGTGAAATACAATGATGATAAAAAAAAAAAAAAGGGGTCTACCATGCACATAAAAACTTCATCTTTGGTGAGGCCAAATTGTGAAGATTTGATAAAGTTATTTTCAGAAAGCTTGTGTAGAGAAATTTTAAACAAGGAAATAATCAAGAATCTCTCACATATCTTGCCAAACATTGGAAAATTTGTTTTCCAAGAAGAGGATTACCAATTAAAGGAGATCTTTGCTACAAAGTAGGATCTATGGAGAGAAACAAAGGGCTCTCAACTCCTATAATTTAAAGCATTGGCTTCCCATTCTCTTCATGGAAGAATTACTCATCTCCCACCTCTAGATCTCTACACTCATCTTCTTTCTCTCTCTCTCTCTCTCTCTCCCCCTTCATCATAGTCCTCAAAGAGATTTGGCATGGAAATCATACTACACCTTTGAGATTTCAACTAGAAGAGGTTTTTTTTTCTATCCTAGCCTGTATTTTTCTTTGATTTTATTTTTCTATCTCTTGTAAAGACTTTACATGCTAGTATAATTCTTTTCAATTTCTTTTCTTTTTTTGTGGTTTGTGTGGATACTTTGTTGATATTTATTGCTTTTGTGCTTGGATTGATGACCCAAGATACTAAGATCATACTTCAAGTAACCAATAAATTTTAAGAAGACAACTTCACTACCATTACTACATTTAAATTCTTGTTCACTACATTTATTTTTCTGCAATCACTTCATTTAGATTCTTCCAATTACTACATTTAAATTCCAGTTTCTTACTATATTTAAATTTCTATGATTTTTTTTCTTTTGATGTTATTTATGTTTCAATGTTTGTTTTATGTATGGTTTAATGGCTGAAAGTTTTGTCATAGCATACATCACTTATTGGTGAGTTCTTTAACATGTGTAAGGTGTCAAAATAACTAAGTTTCAGAATTATTTGACTGAAGTTAAAACTCAGATTTGATGACATGTTTGGACGTCTAACATCAGTCCATATTGAAGAAAATTTCTAGTTAAAAATTTTATTATCACATGTTTGGTTTACATGTTCATTGTTGGTTCAGTTGTGATACTTAAGAACCATTAAAATCATAATTTGGAGAAAGATTTTGAATATGTTTCAGATCTAAAATCTAAATTCCAGCATATATAATTCAGAAATTCTACAATTCTGTTTGGTACCTACACACGTCAAGTTTTCATGTATTCTTACATTATTTAAATTGGAAAGTTCACGGGCCATAAATATTGCTAAAAACACTTTCTAAAACTTGATTTTTCATCTCAGTTATGCCCAGAAATGCCTCAGTTTCAGATGTGAAAGCAATCCAAGATCAGCTCATATCAGTGGTAAAATTCTGCACTGCAGAATTTTTGTAACTAAATTCATTCATTCATGCATATTTTTCTTCTTTTTCAATCTTTTTCCTTGCTATTTTTTTATTTATTGAATTCATGCATTTATTAAGTATGTTTTTCAGCCATCAAACTTAGATTAGGTTTGCATTAGATTAGGATTAGATTTTATTTAAATTTTGGATCTTGTATTAGGAAAGTTTGCATTAGTTACATGGCATACATTGCATAGATTGTATTGATTTTCTAATTTTAGATTTGTTGCTAATTTTAGGTTTTTGATAGTTTTAAGCAATTTCCAGGCTTGAGATTATTTCTAAAAGTATTTGATTGCAAAGATTTTAATTTGGAAAGTTTTCTAGTTTTGGAAATTCTAACTTAGGAAAGTTTTCAACTTTAAGATTTTAATTTTAGAATGTAAGTTTGTTTTCTAACTTTGATTGTTTGATACTAACTTTTTTTGATTGGTTGTTACTAATTTTGGTTTGTTTCTAATTTAGTTCAGTTTAGTTTGTAATTTAGTTCTTAGTTTTATTTTTAGAAACTTTATAGTTTTCGAAGTTTGAACTTATGTTTTAGTTTTGCAGGAACTTTAGTTTTATTTTAGGAAATTTTAGACTTAGGTTTTTAGTTTAGAAAAGCTTCATTTTATTTGGTTGTAATGAATTTAATTTTGGCAAGTAGGATGCTCGTATTTGTTAGTTTTTAAATTAGGCTAGTTTTAGATTTTTATATAGGGCAGGTTACAAGTTGAAAAAAAGCTTAAACACATTGCTCTCTGAAGATTGACCGTGTCTCACCAGTTTTATTACTACATTGTGATTATGCACTTGGAACTCATTAACAAGTTTTTAGCGCCATTGCCGGGGAGCGCCGTTTAAGGTAATTTTTCAAGCTTTCTTGGTTTACATTGCTTTGTGGTTGTGATTTAATTTTAACATCTTTCCAAAAATAGGAGGATATGCATGGAATGTTAAATCGCCTTAAATTGGAATAGGAAAGTGCATGGATTGTTAGAAAGTTCACATTACTCTAATTTTTAGCAACTTTCTATAATTGAAAAAAGTTATTGTTTTTTAACTTGTTTTTAACTCTTTTTGGAAGATAGTAAACCGAAAGTGACCTAACCATTGTCCTTGATAATCTCGGTACCCAAGAAAAGCCTTTGCCCCTATTGCGTGCGATAGCTTGTCTATTCAGGGTATTGGTCCTTCAAACGAGTCCATTAAGTGCACACTACAACTCCCTGGTCATTAATCTGGCCTAACTGATTTCATAGGACTAGGTTAGTGAACTTAGGTGAAGCTTTCAACCTTAAAGAACTGACTTCGTTTTTTTTTTAGGTTAGATTTTTTATTCCATCTATTTTTAAAAAAATCCAAAAATTTAAAAATAAAAAAAAAACAAGTGATTCCAAAAATAGATTGGTGGGAATCCACAAATATGAGAGGAATTAACAATGGGCAAACCAATGAGAATGAAATCAATGCTGATGGCCCACCGAAGTCCTTGTGCACCTTGTGCGAATAAGAAAAAATTGAAAAGTTACATCAAACAAATTGTTTGGTCGCATCTTATGAACGGAAGTGGGCCAATCACTATGATCATTGTTATAATGAGGAATTTGTGAAAAAGTTTAATGGAATGATTAAGTCAAATGATCAACCAATGATGGCCCCACATGAGTTCTCATGCCCCACACAATCATTCACTCATTCCAATATAAATGTGGGATTTCCATGGAGGGCCAAATCAAGTACAAATCAATGGCATTACCATAATGACATGGGTAACATGAGTTGTCAGAATTGGGATGATCAATCACTCAACAATTGGCGAGATGGGCCCAACAAAGATCATACCTCTTATCCCCAAGAATTTATTCTGGGTGGGTCATATGACTACGCCTCACTAGATACATCATATGTACCCCATTCTTCTCCTTAGTCGTATGCACCTCATAATTTCCTATTGCCTGGATGGTTATATGAACCACCACCACCCCTGAAGGATTCTTTAGAGGATACTTTAGCCAAATTCATTAAGTTCACACAAAACACTATGCAATCCATACAAAATAATGCACAATGCTTTGAAAGCCTAATGACTTCGATTAGTCAAATAGCACTTGAAATGAAAAAAAGAAATGACACTCTTGGCATTAAAATGAAAATTCAAGAAGATGATCCTAAATTCATTGAAGATCTTATAAATACAGATCACACAAATACACAGTGGATATCTAAGAGTACACATGAGAACATGGATAATGGTGCGATGCATGAACCAGTTGATGAATTACATGACCCCGTGTACCCTACTTTTCCTCAGAACCAGCCATTCCACTTCACTAAAGAGGAATTTATACCCTTTTACATAAATCCCTTTTATAATTCAAATTCCCCTAATGATTTTGGCATTGTGGTCTTTTAAAATTTTGATATTCCTATTATCAAGGAAACTACGAATGCAATTAATATGCCCCAAATGAAAGATTACAATTAGGAGAATGACAACATTTTTCAGATTTTTAAGTCAGATAATTTGGAATCCCTGGAATCTTGTACTAAATTCTTCATGGAATCTAATGATCCAACCTTTAGAGAAATTGCCCTCGCATTTCTTGGCCCTCAATGTTATTCAGAAAAACTTGTGGAATTGGAGAGCAGTGGTCCCATTCAGACCCCCAGTCTGATAATTTGGAGTCCATCCTTTGAGCTCATCCTTAAACAGACTGTGGAAATCAATTCAAAAGAATTTATGGCATGGGAGGACCTAGGGCCACCCAGTTGCTCATTACATCCTGTAACACTCCGATCCCCTTTGAGCCGGATTAGTGGCTCATTAGTGTGTGTTTTGTTTTGTTTATTCTTTTGGACTTGGTTTTGGGCCTTGGATAGGTAGTTGAGTGACCTTTGACCTGGAATAGGTAGTTCTAAGCCCTTTTTCGTAATTTTGCTTTTGTTTTGCTCATATCATCTTTGCATCATCTTGGTGTCAGCACGCGTATTTCGTTGAGCTCGACAATTTCCGTAACTGTGTCAGATCCGTTTGGAGTCAATTGGGGAAGATGGACCTTCGTGTGACTTGAACTGTAAATAGCTTAAACTCCATGGATCTTGTTTTAAACTCTCAAATCTATAAATATGAGTCATGTTCCAGATGTCCAACTCCTTGCCCATTTGTCTTGGTCGTTGCATGCAAGGAGAATTCCAGGGAAGCTCCACGTTGTCTCATTCTCTCTTCTTCCTTCTCTTGCTCGATTGTGGATTGGAGCCCTTGTTTGATTTGGGTTTGCTACTCTTCATTGGATTGGGTTCTTCTTCATTCTTTCCTCTCTGTCTATGTTTTGTGGCTTTGGGTAAGTGGGTTCTCTCCTAACTCTCCCTTCTTCTTCTCCAATTTCAGCTCTTTTCTTTGTTGATGTGTCTACATCTCATGCATGGTGTATCTCTTTGATTTGCTTTGATTTTTAGTTGCTTTGGAGCTTGAGTTTGTGGATTGATAGAGCTTTGAGGCAAGTATAAGTACAGACTTTTATAACACACATGGGTGCTCTATTTGAATGCTTTGATTTCCATCTTCTTTAGTGTATTTGATGTTTACAGCCAATGCTTGTGAATTTGGAACCTCTGTAGCTTATTTGGGGATGTTTCTGTGTCAAATTTCCGTTTCTGTACTCAGCCCGAATTCATCTCTGTATTGTACGGCTAAGCCGTGAACTTCTACGGCTTGATTTCCAGAGACTCGAAATTTGAGTTTTGTTCTACGGCTAGGCTACGGCTAAGCCGTAATTTGTTCTACGGCTGAGCCGTAAGCTAGCCGTGACCCAACCGTACCCCAGCCGTGAATTAAATCTCTGATCAGTCGAAACTTTTCTGATATCAGTACTCCTACGGTGAGGCTACGGCTAAGCCGTGGAATGCTACGGCCAAGCCGTGGATTGGTCTACGGCTAAGCCGTATACTGACTGTAGCTCAGCCGAAAAAGGCATCAGATCAGAAGTGAAAGATGATTCGTTTAGCTGTGTTTTGAATGGAACCAAGGTGAAGCCGTAGTGCATAGTACGACAAGCGCGTAAGATGTCTTCGGCTCAACCATAGGTCCCCCATAGCTAAACCGTTAGGCATGGCAATTCTGAAACATAACTTAGGATAATGGTGAGACTTGTAGGACTCAAATACAGGTTAACCACCCATGTAAACCGGCCCAATGGATTCTTGGATCGCATGAATAGTCTGTTTGGCTGTGACTTATTCATGTGAGTGTTGATTTACTGTTAAGCACCTCCCCATGGGTGTTGGTTTAAGGGACGTCGGTGCACGCACAGATTACATTGCAACACTTTGATGGCAACGGTGCATTGACTAACTTAAAACTACATCAACATGCACGGTTAGTGACAGTGAACAACTAGCTTAGGACTGGCTTGTAATGAACCTTGACTCCGTATTAATCTGAGATGCATTGCATATTGTTTATGATTTTGCCCTCTATTCTGTTAATCTAAGTTTATGCATTCCGTAGTCATTTTTGTTTTCGTCCTGTATCTCTGTTCTATGCTTCGTTCTGCACTATGCTTTGATCTATGCTGTGCTTTGGATTTATATCTATGCTCTGCTGGCTTTGTTTATCTCTGAGTTTGGGTATTCCCGGGTGGCTCTGCCCAGAGGTTAATACGTGAGGATAAGATCCGGTCTTTGTCATCGGTGAGTCCAAAGCGGATAATCTCCCTTTCTATGGATTTGATTTGATTGGTATTAGTCTGGCTCTACTCAGCCTCAGCCCTAGGATGCCCGACGGGGTTACCTTTGGCTTAGATCTCTGTATCTCTGTATAACTGCAGTGTTGCTTTGTCTTGGGACCCCGGAACCCAGGAAACCGAGACCCACTTGTACCCTGGCCCGGTCAGTGGTGTTCTCATCTGCTCTGCTCTGCTCTCTATTGGAGAGAACATGGTTAACGTAGTAGCCACTTAGTCAGTATTTCTATGTTTGATTCACATATCATGTTTTACGTCTATGCACGATTTGCTTAGCTTACTAAGATGAAATTCTGAAATCATTATTCTGTCATTTATTCAGCTTTGATACTATGAGTGTTTCATCTCTGTTACTTATATTTGCTGGATCGTTGTATTCATTTGTGTTGTCTGTGGTGTTGCAGGCACAGATACCTTGCCCAGCTCCCCGGCGGTCGAGGAGGCTGCAGGGGCAAGTGTAGAGGCACCCCTCAGGTTTGGCAGAGTGGGCCTGATCATCTCTGCCGAGAGCGTTCATGCATACTTCCAGTGGCTTTTCGAGTTTTTGGTTTTTGAGAGATTGTATTTGGACTTTGGATCTTTGGACTTTGGACTTATCTTCTGTGTATTTTGTATATATTGATTTTGGTGTGTATTCGGTTTTATATCAGTGTATTTGTCTTTGTCTTATCCGTTCCGCATTTGTTTTAGCTTCCGCTATTTATTTTCCTTTGTTGCTTGCTATGATATGTACAGCTTCCGCGTACACTTAGTTCGCACGTGTTAGATCCCTTGTGGGCGTGCATCTGGACTGGGTTTGGGTGCACGTGCACGGGAGTACGTGTGTCACCGGTTTAGCTTTTTGCTAACCCCCGAATTCTGGGCTCGGGTCGTGACATACGTATTGTATGGTATCAGAGCATGCTAGTTATAAGCATGTAGGCATCTAAGATCGTGGTGAGATAACGATATCAACTATTTGACTCGAAGTCTCATATGTTGATTTGGGGTTTGACTAACTCAGGGCATTTTATATTTGTGTGTTGTGTTTCTTTTCCTTTTGCAGGATGGCATCAGGATCGGGATCTCGGGATGAGAATCAACAAGGCCACAACGGTGATAGTGGATCAGTACCTCCACCCATCAGTAGTGAGGAACGAATGATGATGATGATGCAGTCTATGCAGTCATTACAGGCACAGATGGCGTCCATGGTAGATAGACATAGTCAGGCTGCTGCCGCAGTAGCATCACCTCGTATAGATCAGCAGGTGATTTTCCAGCCTAAGGAATCAGATCCTAATGCTCTTTTCGACAAGTTCCGTAAGCGAGGGGCGACCGAGTTTCATGGGATAGAGGATGCATTGCAGGCGGAGCAATGGTTGGAGCAGACTGAAGAGCTATTTGACACGATTGTGTGCAGTAACAAGCAGAAGGTAGTTCTCACAGCCTCTATGCTTCGGAGTGTAGCCAAGACATGGTGGAGGAGTGTTAAGACTTCATTTCAGACTATGCCCAGTGCCACAGTTTGGGAGACCT
This sequence comes from Sextonia rubra, assembly GCA_037013555.1. Lineage (NCBI taxonomy): Eukaryota > Viridiplantae > Streptophyta > Magnoliopsida > Laurales > Lauraceae > Sextonia > Sextonia rubra. The sequence continues at coordinate 81,683,399 of JASUAD010000001.1, forward strand.
TCAAGCAGCAATTCCGTCGTAAGTTCATGCCTCTCCACATTCAGCGAGCCAAGGAAGTGGAATTCTTCAACCTTCAGCAGAGACAGCTGTCAGTCGCAGATTATGTACACAGGTTCACAGAGTTGTCTCACTTCGCAGAGGATATGGTGAACACGGAGCAGAAGAAGGTGACTCGCTTCGTCAACGGTCTGAATCCGAGACACAAACGCCACGTGGTTGCTTGTATGTGGCCGGCTACATTGGATGACGCTATTGACAGGGCTTACGATGCAGAGGCCATCTTTGAGGAGGAGCGAACAGAAGCTAAGAGGGCGGCAGGTTCCAGTGGCAGAAGTCAGTTTCAGAAAAGGTTCAAGGGTAAGCAGGGCAGTTCGAGCAGTACTCCGTTGGTATGTGGTCACTGTGGGAAGGATCACCCAACAGACAGATGTTGGAGGAAGATTGGGGCTTGTTTCGGGTGTGGCTCTACGGATCACAGGCGGGCCCAATGCCCGAAGTTTCAGTCCTCTCCACAGACGAGACAGGCAGGATCTACAGCGCAGGGCAGATCTCAGCCAGCTCGCCCAGCTCAGAAGCCGAACCGCCAGACAGCCCGAGCCTATGCTGCTACGCATGAGGGCGCGGAGGAGGCCACGGTAGTGGAAGGTAAAATTTTAATTTCTGATGCAGAAGCTTTAGCTTTATTTGACTCCGGGTCTACGCGTTCGTACGTAGCACCCCATTTTGCTGTGCAGCTTCGACAGCGACCCACACCACTTCCATACTTGTTGCTAGTATCCACTCCGGTTGGTAAGCGGGTGGAGTGCAGTGTGTTTTACCCTCAGTGTGATGTGCGGATAGCTGGTCATCAGCTCCCAGTAAACCTCGTGTTGCTCACGACACTGGATTTTGATGTGATTCTTGGTATGGACTGGCTTGCGAGATATCATGCGTGTATCAATTGCTACAGCAAAGCTATCTACTTTGATTTGGGCAGCGGATTCCGATTTGAGGGCAGCCAGATGAAGTGCCCAAGACGTGTGATCTCTGCTTGTAAGGCAGACAGGATGCTTCGTAGGGGATGTGAGGGATTTCTTGCATTCATTTCAGAAAAGAAAGATCGGCGACAGCTCAGTGAGATTCCAGTAGTCAGCGAGTTTCCGGATGTCTTTCCGGAGGATGTGCCAGAGTTGCCACCAGTTCGGGAGGTAGAATTTGCTATTGACGTGGTACCAGGTACAGCACCTATCAGTAGAGCTCCATACCGTATGGCACCTGCAGAGTTGTTGGAATTAAAGAAACAGTTGCAGGATCTGTTGGACAAAGGGTTCATACGCCCAAGTGTTTCACCTTGGGGAGCTCCTGTATTGTTTGTCAAGAAGAAGGATGGCAGTTTCCGGATGTGCATTGACTACAGGCAGTTGAATAAAGTGACTATCAAGAACAAATATCCATTGCCTAGGATTGATGAGTTGTTCGATCAACTTCAGGGTGCAGCTTATTTCTCTAAGATTGACTTGAGGTCAGGATATCACCAGCTCAGGATGAAGGATGAGGATGTTCCTAAGACAGCTTTCAGGACTCGGTATGGACACTACGAGTTCCTTGTCATGCCATTTGGTTTGACAAACGCACCCGCAGCTTTTATGGCACTGATGAACAGGGTGTTTACTTCCTTCTTGGACCAGTTCGTTGTGGTTTTCATAGATGACATATTGGTCTATTCGAAGATAGCTGAGGAACATACAGACCATCTGAGGAAAGCATTGCAGCTGCTTAGAGATCACAAGTTGTATGCAAAGTTGACTAAGTGTGATTTCTGGTTAGAGCAAGTTGCATTTCTGGGTCATAAGATTTCTAGAGATGGATTAATGGTGGATCCGGCGAAGATTGAGGCAGTAGTCCATTGGCCCCGTCCCAGATCAGTGACAGAGATTCGGAGTTTTCTGGGATTGGCGGGATATTACCGCAGGTTTGTGCAGGACTTCTCGAAGATTTCAGCCCCGCTGACTCAGTTGACTCGGAAGAAGGTCCCGTATGAGTGGACAGAGAAGTGTGAGCGTAGTTTCCAGATGTTGAAAGAAAAGCTCACTACGGCGCCAGTGTTGACTCTCCCGGATGGTAGTGAGGGATTCGTGATTTATTCCGATGCTTCTCGAGTTGGATTAGGCTGTGTACTGATGCAGAATCAGAAAGTGATTGCCTATGGATCCCGACAGCTGAAGGAGCATGAGAAGAACTATGCCACTCATGACTTGGAGTTAGCAGCCATTGTATTTGCATTGAAGTTGTGGCGGCATTACTTGTACGGTGTAAAGTTCGAGGTCCATTCCGATCATCACAGTCTGCAGTACTTGTTTGATCAGCATGACTTGAATATGAGGCAGCGGAGATGGTTGGAGTTTATCAAAGACTACGACTTTCCGATCAAGTACCACCCAGGCAAGGGCAATGTAGTTGCAGATGCACTCAGCAGGAGAGCAGACAGTCTTCAGGTGTTGGCAGGATTCTATATGCTTGTGCATGACCAGCCCGTTGAGGTTCGGATGGTAGGTGACTTGGTGACATTAGCTGCTACTGTCGTGTTTCAGCCTGAGGTGATTCAACAGATCAAGGATCGCTAGTTTGAGGACCCCCTCCTAGTGAAGTTCAGAGATAGGAGTACAGATCGACCGGATTTCAGCCTGGTAGCTGGAGTTTTGTACTTCAGGAATCGATTGTGTGTTCCCGCTGTGGATGAGCTGAAAGATCAGTTGATGACAGATGCGCACGATGCCCGATATGCGATGCACCCAGGGAGTACGAAGATGTACCGGAACTTGAAGGACAGATTTTGGTGGAACAATATAAAGCGGGAGATCGCAGGGTTCGTAGCTCGATGTTTGACCTGTCAGAGGGTGAAAGCTGACCATCAGCGACCTCCAGGATCATTACATCCATTGCACACTCCGCAGTGGAAGTGGGAGCACATTACGATGGATTTCGTCTCCGGTTTTCCGCCGACCAGTAGAAAGAACAATGCGATCTGGGTAATAGTGGACAGATTGACCAAGTCAGCACATTTCCTTCCGTTCAAGAAGGGGATGACATTCACGGAGATGGCTAGGAAGTTTGTTGACGAGGTAGTCAGATTGCATGGCACCCCGGTATCGATTGTGTCGGATCGAGACAGTCGTTTTGTATCTTCATTCTGGAGAGCATTTCAGGAAGCTATGGGCACGAAGCTGAGTTTTAGCACGGCATACCACCCCCAGACTGATGGACAGTCGGAGCGTACCATTCAGACGTTGGAGGATATGCTCAGAGCTAGTGTGCTGAACTTTGAGAAGGAATGGGATATGCATTTGGCATTGTGTGAGTTTGCTTACAACAACAGCTTTCACGAGAGTATTGGTATGGCACCATATGAGGCTCTCTACGGACGTAAGTGCAGGACCCCGGTGTGCTGGGAAGAGGTAGGAGCAAGGAGTTTTCATGGTCCGACGATCATAGCAGAGACGACGGAGAAAGTGCAAAAAGTGATAGAGAATTTGAAGATTGCTCGGTCCAGGCAGAAGAGCTATGCTGATACTCGGAGGAGACCTTTGGCATTCCAAGTCGGAGATTGGGTGTTCCTTAAAGTTTCTCCGATGAAGGGCACAGTTCGATTTGGTCAGAAGGGTAAGTTAGCTCCGAGATATGTAGGACCGTTCGAAGTCAAGAGCCGAGTTGGAGATTTAGCTTATCGGTTGACGCTTCCAGTTGAGTTCTCCGGTGTGCACGATGTCTTCCATGTGTCGATGCTCCGTAAGTATGTGCCAGATCCGAGCCATGTGATTCGCTACGATGATATCCAGATTCAGCCTAATGCAACTTACGTTGAGCGCCCGCTTCGCATCGTTGGCACACGAGAGCAGATTCTCCGTACCAGGACTATCAGATGGGTTAAAGTGTTGTGGGAGCATCACGGTCCAGATGAGGCTACTTGGGAGCTAGAGGAGCAGCTAGCGCGCCAGTACCCCCAGCTCTTTGCGCAGGTAGGTAGTCATTCCGAGGACGGAATGATTCCTAGTGGGGGAGGATGTAACACTCCGATCCCCTTTGAGCCGGATTAGTGGCTCATTAGTGTGTGTTTTGTTTTGTTTATTCTTTTGGACTTGGTTTTGGGCCTTGGATAGGTAGTTGAGTGACCTTTGACCTGGAATAGGTAGTTCTAAGCCCTTTTTCGTAATTTTGCTTTTGTTTTGCTCATATCATCTTTGCATCATCTTGGTGTCAGCACGCGTATTTCGTTGAGCTCGACAATTTCCGTAACTGTGTCAGATCCGTTTGGAGTCAATTGGGGAAGATGGACCTTCGTGTGACTTGAACTGTAAATAGCTTAAACTCCATGGATCTTGTTTTAAACTCTCAAATCTATAAATATGAGTCATGTTCCAGATGTCCAACTCCTTGCCCATTTGTCTTGGTCGTTGCATGCAAGGAGAATTCCAGGGAAGCTCCACGTTGTCTCATTCTCTCTTCTTCCTTCTCTTGCTCGATTGTGGATTGGAGCCCTTGTTTGATTTGGGTTTGCTACTCTTCATTGGATTGGGTTCTTCTTCATTCTTTCCTCTCTGTCTATGTTTTGTGGCTTTGGGTAAGTGGGTTCTCTCCTAACTCTCCCTTCTTCTTCTCCAATTTCAGCTCTTTTCTTTGTTGATGTGTCTACATCTCATGCATGGTGTATCTCTTTGATTTGCTTTGATTTTTAGTTGCTTTGGAGCTTGAGTTTGTGGATTGATAGAGCTTTGAGGCAAGTATAAGTACAGACTTTTATAACACACATGGGTGCTCTATTTGAATGCTTTGATTTCCATCTTCTTTAGTGTATTTGATGTTTACAGCCAATGCTTGTGAATTTGGAACCTCTGTAGCTTATTTGGGGATGTTTCTGTGTCAAATTTCCGTTTCTGTACTCAGCCCGAATTCATCTCTGTATTGTACGGCTAAGCCGTGAACTTCTACGGCTTGATTTCCAGAGACTCGAAATTTGAGTTTTGTTCTACGGCTAGGCTACGGCTAAGCCGTAATTTGTTCTACGGCTGAGCCGTAAGCTAGCCGTGACCCAACCGTACCCCAGCCGTGAATTAAATCTCTGATCAGTCGAAACTTTTCTGATATCAGTACTCCTACGGTGAGGCTACGGCTAAGCCGTGAAATGCTACGGCCAAGCCGTGGATTGGTCTACGGCTAAGCCGTATACTGACTGTAGCTCAGCCGAAAAAGGCATCAGATCAGAAGTGAAAGATGATTCGTTTAGCTGTGTTTTGAATGGAACCAAGGTGAAGCCGTAGTGCATAGTACGACAAGCGCGTAAGATGTCTTCGGCTCAACCATAGGTCCCCCATAGCTAAACCGTTAGGCATGGCAATTCTGAAACATAACTTAGGATAATGGTGAGACTTGTAGGACTCAAATACAGGTTAACCACCCATGTAAACCGGCCCAATGGATTCTTGGATCGCATGAATAGTCTGTTTGGCTGTGACTTATTCATGTGAGTGTTGATTTACTGTTAAACACCTCCCCATGGGTGTTGGTTTAAGGGACGTCGGTGCACGCACAGATTACATTGCAACACTTTGATGGCAACGGTGCATTGACTAACTTAAAACTACATCAACATGCACGGTTAGTGACAGTGAACAACTAGCTTAGGACTGGCTTGTAATGAACCTTGACTCCGTATTAATCTGAGATGCATTGCATATTGTTTATGATTTTGCCCTCTATTCTGTTAATCTAAGTTTATGCATTCCGTAGTCATTTTTGTTTTCGTCCTGTATCTCTGTTCTATGCTTCGTTCTGCACTATGCTTTGATCTATGCTGTGCTTTGGATTTATATCTATGCTCTGCTGGCTTTGTTTATCTCTGAGTTTGGGTATTCCCGGGTGGCTCTGCCCAGAGGTTAATACGTGAGGATAAGATCCGGTCTTTGTCATCGGTGAGTCCAAAGCGGATAATCTCCCTTTCTATGGATTTGATTTGATTGGTATTAGTCTGGCTCTACTCAGCCTCAGCCCTAGGATGCCCGACGGGGTTACCTTTGGCTTAGATCTCTGTATCTCTGTATAACTGCAGTGTTGCTTTGTCTTGGGACCCCGGAACCCAGGAAACCGAGACCCACTTGTACCCTGGCCCGGTCAGTGGTGTTCTCATCTGCTCTGCTCTGCTCTCTATTGGAGAGAACATGGTTAACGTAGTAGCCACTTAGTCAGTATTTCTATGTTTGATTCACATATCATGTTTTACGTCTATGCACGATTTGCTTAGCTTACTAAGATGAAATTCTGAAATCATTATTCTGTCATTTATTCAGCTTTGATACTATGAGTGTTTCATCTCTGTTACTTATATTTGCTGGATCGTTGTATTCATTTGTGTTGTCTGTGGTGTTGCAGGCACAGATACCTTGCCCAGCTCCCCGGCGGTCGAGGAGGCTGCAGGGGCAAGTGTAGAGGCACCCCTCAGGTTTGGCAGAGTGGGCCTGATCATCTCTGCCGAGAGCGTTCATGCATACTTCCAGTGGCTTTTCGAGTTTTTGGTTTTTGAGAGATTGTATTTGGACTTTGGATCTTTGGACTTTGGACTTATCTTCTGTGTATTTTGTATATATTGATTTTGGTGTGTATTCGGTTTTATATCAGTGTATTTGTCTTTGTCTTATCCGTTCCGCATTTGTTTTAGCTTCCGCTATTTATTTTCCTTTGTTGCTTGCTATGATATGTACAGCTTCCGCGTACACTTAGTTCGCACGTGTTAGATCCCTTGTGGGCGTGCATCTGGACTGGGTTTGGGTGCACGTGCACGGGAGTACGTGTGTCACCGGTTTAGCTTTTTGCTAACCCCCGAATTCTGGGCTCGGGTCGTGACACATCCTCTCCTATCTTTCAAAGATCCATTTTTAAGAAAGGAGGATGAATTTTTCATGGTAGTCCCCTCTTCACACAATCTACAAGAACCAGCAGTCCTCTTGTTCATTAAGCCCATAGCTTCATCTCTTTCTGTGCTTCTTATAAACTATGTGGAAAAAATTTTCATTTGGGATCCGGGTAGATTCATGGTTTCAAATCTAGTAGTGTAGGCTTTTTCTTTTCTTTTTCTTATCTCTTTTGTTCTTTTTTTTTTTTTTTTGTTTAACCTTGGACAAGGAGCAGCTCTAATGCATTTTTAGGTGACTTCTTCTCTTTACCCTCACTTATATTTAGGTTTCCTCATGCTACTTTTATAATTCTGCGTTGCATGCATAAACATCGAGGACGATGTTCATCTTAGGTTGAGGGATGAGAACAAGCATGCTTGTCCAATTTTAGACAAAAAATGTTTCGATTTTCCTGTCACTTTTATCATTTTAGTCAGTTTTTAATCATTTTAGTTACTTTTTAGAAAAAATTTTTCATTTTTTGAGGACTTCTATTTTTTTGTTAGTGTTTATTTTTCATTTTAGAAAAGAAAGTTTTCAAAATAACTAAGTTTTAGAATTATTTGACTAAAGTTAAAACTCAGATTTGATGACATGTTTGGACATCTAACATCAGTCCATATTGAAGAAAATTTCTGGTTAAAAATCTGATTATCATATGTTTGGTTTACATGTTCATTGTTGGTTCAGTTGTGATACTTAAAAACCATTAAAATCAAGATTTGGAGAAAGACTTTGAACATGTTTCAGATCTGAAATTTGAATTCCAGCACATACAATTCAAAAATTCTACAATTCCGTTTGGCACCTACACACGTCAATTTTTCATGTATTCTTACATTATTTAAATTGGAAAGTTTATGGGCCATAAATATTGCTAAAAACACTTTCCAAAACTTGATTTTTCATCTCAGTTGTGCTTAGAAACACCTTAGTTTCAGATGTGAAAACAGTCCAAGAATAGCTCATATCTATATTAAAATTCTACACTATAGAATTTTTGTCACTAGATTCATTCATTCATTTATAATTTTCTTGCCTTTTAATCTTTTTCCTTGCTTTTTTGTATTGAATTCATGCATTCATTAAGTGTGTTTTTTAGCCATCAAACTTAGATTAGGTTTCCATTAGATTAGCATCATATTTTATTTAAATTTTGCATCTGATATTATGAAAGTTTGCATTAGTTACATGGCATACATTGCATAAATTGTGTTGATTTTCTAATTTTAGTTTTGTGGCTAATTTTAGGTTTTTGATAGTTTCAAGCAATTTCCAGACTTGAGATTCTTTCTAGAAGTACTTGATTGCAAAGATTTTAAACTGGAAAGTTTTCTAGTTATGGAAATTCTAAATTAGGAAAGTTTTTAACTTTAAGATTTTAACTTTAGAAAGTAGGTTTGTTTTCTAACTTTGATTGTTTAATACTAACTTTTCTTGATTGGTTGTTACTAATTTTGGTTTTTTTCTAATTTAGTTTAGTTTAGTTTGTAATTTAGTTCTTAGTTTTACTTGTAGTAACTTTCTAGTTTTGGAATTTCTAACAAGTGTTTTAGTTTTACAGCAACTTTAGTTTTATTTTAGGAAATTTTAGATTTAGGTTTTTAGTTTTAGCGAAGCTTCATTTTATTTAGTTGTAATTAATTTAATTTTGGCAAGTAGGATACTTATATTTGTTAGTTTTTAAACTAGCCTAGTTTTAGATTTTTATTTAGGGTAGGTCACAAGTTAAAAAGAACCTCAAACACATTGCTGCCTAAGGATCGACCTGGTCTCACCAGTTTTTATTACTACATCGCATTTCTACACTTGAAACTCACGATCAGTAACTTAGTTGTTTTGGCTTTTTTTCTACTTTTACACTTTTGTTTTAATTACATGTTGGAAAGAAATATAATCAAATCTACTCTCCATGCATTGACCCCATACTCAGTGGGATTAATACTACATCGAGGCGCTACACTTAGGGCTTGCGAATAGTATTTGTTAGGTTTTTGTGTGTTGGCAATTCACAAGGACAAAAATTGAAACTAAATAGAGTTTCAATTTTATATTCTTAGTTTTGGATTTTAGCATTCTTCATTGAGTACCTTGAAGTGAACAAACTGGGGATAGAACATGAAGTCTAGAAATTGGAGCCAGAACAAGAGTTCAGTCGACTGAACCTTGAAGATGTGGACACAGAACATGAGTTTGGTCAACCCAACTTAAATCTAACTCAACCCAACCTTGCAAATTTGTTTTACTGACCCAGCCACGTTACATTTCCCATTCCATCACAAATTACATGTTTGAGCCCTACAAAGAGTTGCTATCTTGATCCACAAATCATAGGCTATTTCAAGCCATGTCTTGTGAACCCTATAAGCATGCATTCTCCATATTCTAAACCTTTGGAGAATTCTTCTCTATAGGGTATCTTTACTTTAAGGGTTCTACTGCAATTTAAAGGATCTGCTTCTGAAGTATCTTCTTTTACTTTCTTGTAGGAGATTAGAACGTCTTACAGGGCATAAATTCGAGTTGCTGATTTGACCACAGGCAGATGGTGAATGGCGACTTATCGGCAAGAAGAACCATAGTTTGTAGGTTGAATTCAACGAGAAAGGTCTGTGAGTTGATCTTGTAACTGTTTAATTTCTTATAATGCTTGGTTTCCTTTGGACCAAAGGATTAGTCTAGTGGTTTTCTCCCCATGGTTTTCCACATAAAAAATCTCTGTGTCTTTTTGTGTTGTTTTTGTTTTGATTTAGCTCTCATGAATGCTAGTTAAGTTATTTGAACTACATACTAGGAATCTATCAGCACCTAAACTGTCACTAGTTCCTCTCATGTGGTATCAACATAGGTTCACACAAAGAATTTCCTTTTGTTTCTTTTAACGTGTGAATCCATTAGATTTCTACCATGGAATTCAATTAGGAAGGCACATCCACCACCAAGCCACCTCTATTTGATGGTATAAACTATGCTTACTTGAAAGTTCACATGATTGCATTTCTTTAATCCATTAATGAAGATGTTTTGAATTCCATAGAATTTAGATACACTAGACTCGTTGTTGAGTCTGATGGAAAAACCATCCTTAAATCTAGGGATCAATGAACTAGAAAAGGAAAACAGGCTACTAATTATAATTGTAAGGCTATCAATGCTATTCTCAATGGTGTTTCTTCTTCCAAGTTTCGCAGGATTTCTATTTGTGTGTCTGCAAAACAGGCATGGGGTAGTTTGCAAACTACTTGTGAGGGTACCATAATAGTTAAACAATCTAAGCTCCAAATACTTACTACAGGCTTTAAAATACTTAGGATAGAGGATAATGAAACCTATGATGATTTTTATGCAAAGCTAAGTGACATTGTCAGCTCTAACTTTAACCTAGGTGAAGTTATACTTGAGAATCAAGCAGTCCGCAAAATTCTAAGATCTTTACTAGAAAGGTTTTATGCAAAGGTTGTAGCAATTGAGGAGACTAGAGATTTCGATGCCCTCAAAGTTGACCAAGTTGTAGGAGATTTATAGACTTTTGAGGCAAATCATTGATCTAACATAAAATCTAAGGGGATGGCGCTAGAGACTTCTAAGGAATTAGAAGAGGATATTGATGAGGGTGTAGTTTATGATTTTGATGAAATTGATCTCGAAGCCGTTGCTCCCATGCCGCTACGCAATGTGCAAACAAGAAGTTGAAGAACAAATGTAAGGTTTTAATTGTCACTTGAGATGATGAGTTTGATGATGAAGGTAATGAACTTGAAACTCCTACTCTTAATAATGACAGTTCAAACTTTTTTGCATTTATGGCTAGATCTAACTTTCTATCTTTGCAGGGTGCATCTGACAAAGATTTAAATCTGATGATGAAATTGCTGATAATCTTAAGTTAAATGGTGTGTCAGATGATAGGCAAGATTGGGAAGAAGCTAATAAATCATTGTGGGAAGATTATATAAAAATGAATAAATTAAATGACAAAATGACCATGAAGTGAAAAATTGAAGAAAATCAAACAACTTCTCTCAAACTAGAATTAGAAGACACTTTGCAAAGATAAATCATTTGGAAACACAACATAATCTAATGTTTGAAAATCTTATTGATGTCTTTAGGAAGTGCAATCTTCTAACTAAGGAAGCCAAGAAATCCACAGAGTAGCATTAAGGAAAGAATTTCATGCATATTAGGAAGAAAAAAGGAATCCAGAAGAAAAGATTAGAATCACTCATCAAAACTAGCTGCCACTAAAGCAACGCTGAACAGGATGAACACTGGATTAAAGAAGTTGGATGATATCCTGAGAAATCAAAAATTGGACACTGACAGACATGAGATTAGCTATGTCGACGGTTCAAACAATCTAGGGAGATCTGTATTTGTTGAAGGACGTACTTTGTTTTCTATGGCACCCACTGTTAAACGCACTACACCAATGAATTTTGTTACTAGTAAATCTCACAAAAATGTGTCTCATTCTAAATTTGTTCCCATATGTCACTTCTATGGAATTAAATGACACATTTGACAACATTGTAATTAATTGAGAAACCACATTAGAAATTAGTGAAGGAAGAAACAACCTTCTTCCCAAAAGGCCAAAACAAAAGCCATTTGGCTAAGAAAGTCTGACCTACATTGTCATGTAATCCATACTACGTTGAAAACACAAAATTTGCATATGTGGTACCTTAACAGTAGATGTTCAAGACACATGACAGGTGATCATTCTTTGTTCTTATCCCTTGAAAAAAAAACAATGGAGGTCTAGCTCAATTTGGCAATGGAAACAATACAAGACTTATAGGCAGCGATATCACTTCAATCCAAGGTATGCCTAATTGGATAATGTGCTGTTGGTGGATCGGTTAAAAGCAAATTTTCTTAGCATAAGTCAATAGAATGATTCTCAGGATGAGGTACACTTCTATTTAAATGATTGTGTTATTGTTGATAAGAAAGGAAGAAGTGTGCTTCATGGTGTGAGAACTTCTAATTATTACAATGTTGTTGCTCCCTAAAATGATCTAACATGTCACTCAGCCAAAATCAATGACATTGATCTATGACGTCAACATTTGTGTCATTTAAATTGAATGACTTGGAGAAATTGTCGAAGCAAGGCTTGAACGAAACACCTTGAGACTAGTTAGTTTGAATCCCTTCGAAACTCCTTATCCAAGTGCTTTCTCCCTTGATTTTTTTTCCTTAATTCATGAAGTTATATACACATGCATTCTTTGGCAAGAATTCTCTATGTTTATTTAGCATGTGCTACACGTAATTTGCTCAGTTGTTTAATCAACTTTCTTTTTATATGTTTTTAGGATTATTGATCATGTTTTGTTGTGCACACAAACCGCGAGGGATATTTACTTTGTATTATTTAAAAACTGAAGTTGATGTGATTCTTAATTTATTGCATTTTCCCTATTTCCCTCATGCTCCTTCCTCAAATGTCTAAAAAAAAAAAAAGAAAAAAAAATTGAGCTTAGAGGAAAGGGCTACCTAGGAGCATGTGTGATAGCTTCCAAAGAAAATCTTAAAGAGAGCTACATACTTATTAGTGTGAAAGCCACCAATGAAGGTTCAACGTTAAATAAAATAAATAAATAAAAAGTGTGGCATTAAAGGGGGGCATCCCATTAAATTTATCTCATTATGCATAACGAGTGATGAATATCAATATTGGTGGCTCATTGATCTCATTGCAATATTCTATGTGGATTCAAAACCTTGAAAAAACATGCTCCTTTGATATTTGATCTATTAAAATTTGAAAATTCTGTGCAATCTGAAATAAAACTTTATATATTGTCTTTATGAATTTGACATGTAAGTATCTTGTGCATCTCAAGGTCACAAATTCTATGCTTACTCTTAGGATATTCATTTCTCTTCTTTGCAAATTCTAGACAAATAGGAGTATTAGAAACACTCCAAGTGTAGAGTTCTGAAATTGTGATGAGTACAGCATCGATCCATAAGAAGCAAGTTTGATTAGAGTACTTTTCAACTTTTAATTAAAGAAAAATTATAAAGTTAGAAAATTTTAAAACTAATAACGAAAATCAAAACAACTAAGTTAGAAAACTAATTAATTTACTATCTCTAAGTTGGAACCCAAATTAAATTAGGACTCTTACTTCTAAAAACTTCTCAAATTTTAAAGATATTAAATCCCATTCAAAATTGAGAAAGAATTCAAACTTCACTAACTCTGAAAAATAAAAAATTCAATCTTATCTCAAACCTATCTAATCCTAATGTTATTTAAATTTTGAAAACTTCTCCAAATTTTTATCTAATCTTGAGACACTATAAAAAGGAATTCAAATTTGGGAATTATCCTCAAAATTAGTGAAAAAAAAAATCTAAACTAGCTTATATGATAATCTCTAATGCATGAATGATGCAAATCTAGAATTTGGAAACCATATGATGCATGCTGAAAGATTTTTGAAGTATGACAAAACAATTGCACAACCCAACTTTGAGGCATTACACATGTGAGCTAATGCATTTTAAAATTGGATCTAATAGTTGGGATTCAAACTCTAATGATGCATGAATCAAATAAAAAATCAGCAGAAATGAAAAAGGATTTAAAATGAGAGAGTTATGCATGTCTAAAGTTGATGGTTGGACAAGTTTACTGTCAAAATTCTACACGGGAGTTAACTGAGTCACCATGTTTAGGCCTCTAGAAACATCACTTCCTAAAATCCTTTGAGAATTAATTTTTAGGGTTTGAAAGACCACTCAGCACATTTTGGTTTCCTAAATTTCAAGCATAAACAATTAAGCTTTCATGTGTTTAAACTCACGAACGTTGGCAAAAAACATGTTGAAGTCAACCTTAACTTGGTGCAGAACTCGTAACTGGGTTGCTATAATCCAAATTTATAGATCTAAATCACTATCTTTTCATCAACAAAACTAGGCAATAACTATTCCTAATGAATGATGCATAATATGGTCAACTATTCTAGCCATAAAATCATGCATACACTGATATAATTAGAAACATAACCGAATTGCAGAAATTAAAGGTTGGTAAAAACAGGAATTTATGGATGGTAAAAGTTGGTAATTTGCTAAAAAATAAAGATTGGTAAGTGCTGAAAAAGTAAACCTTGGTGAAGTTTAATTCCAATTCTCCCTCTTCTACTTGGGCTTAATGAAAACTTGAAATCCAAAACTAGGGGTGTTGTGGCTTTGATACCAATTGTTGTGATTTTCTGATAATCACCCGTTGTGCGCATCCACGGAATCACAAGATCAAACACGAACAAGCTACACACAAGAAGAGACACAAGATTTACGTGGTTCACCCAAACAGGGCTACATCCACGGGCACAGGAGGACGAACATCTTCACTATGATAAGTAAAGCATACAAGAGATTCCCACACTCTCACCTCATCTCTCCTACGTGGTGTGGGAGCACCACGGGCAACTGCCGCCGCAAGGTCTAGGGTTACAGACTATACATATATATAATCTCCGCTTTCTTGGCCACCAAGAAAGCCCCGGTACAAGTACCAAAATACCCTTGACCTTAAACCAGTCCTTGGCTAACCCAGTGACTCATCCGGCTAAACCGGAATACAAGACATAAACCTAACAAGGAGCCTTGATCTTAAATCTAGATCATCAATCCAAATCTAGATCAGTAAACTACATGTGAATAGTAGGGCATTTCATGGAAGGGCTTGTAAACAATATTTGGCACAAAAAACTCTTCTCCAACTTCCATTGCCTCTAATCACAAAAATAAAAGAGTAATTAGACCATAAATAGGAGGCTACTAAAATGGGATGTTACTAGTAAAAAATATCCCTCTAATAAGCTTACCCATCACATACGCAATTAACCATAGATCTGAAAATAACCAAAATCAGAAAAGAATAATGTAGAGCAAGAAGAGAGACAAAACAACTTGAAATTTAATCTTTACTAATATGTGATATTTGATTACATAATATGAAAGAAAATAACTCTTCAAAATCCTACATAGTGGGATAAAGAATACTTTCTCTTCTATTGAATGATCTTACTTTTTGGCAATTCACTAAAAATTCTAAAAATTATCTATAGGGATATTTTGAGCAAGGTGAGTTAACCCCCTTGGCTGTGTTACATGTGTGAGCTCTCCACATGTGTGTATGTGCGGGGTCCACATGATTCATTTCTTTCTCTTTCTTCTTTATTTCTTCACCAGTCATATTCAATCTTCACTATGGTGCCCAAGATAGATTATATGCTTGAAAGTGGGTCCCATATAAGAGTCCTAAGGCCACTAGGACTCCTCATCTAACTTGGATTTCTGTTTCCAACTGAGTTCAGTTGGTCCCGATTTCATCATTACGTGCAACAAAGGCTCAAAAGTTGAATATCAATAGAGTTTTGGTGCAATTAGGACTCTTCATGAAGAGTCCTGATCCAATGGGATTCTTTGAAATTTTGAGAAATAAAAGATAATGCCTAGAAAAATGCAATGAACAATGATTTCAATGATCTCATACAGAAAACGGTGACATTTTATGCGAAATGACAATTTTACCACTATAGTCACAAATGCATGAATGCAGGCCCTTTCACATGAAATTATTACAAAAAATGACAACATTGGATCGGTTTTGATTTGAATAAACTAATGATGATGAATAGAATTCAGATCATTTCATGAAGAATCAAGGTTTTCCAAAAATTTTCATAAATTAGGGTTTTTTAGAAATGCAATTTTTTTTATATATTCCCATGGATAAAAAAATCGGCCGATACCGGTTTGTGTCGGCCGATACGTACCGGTATCGGCCGGTACCTAACCGATAACTTACTTTGTATCAGTCTTGGTATCGTTATTGCAAAATATAGCCAAAATATCGCGATATATCGGCCGCGATTTCAAAATATTGGCAGAATCGATATATTGGCCGATATTTTCAAAATATCAGCCGATATTATATATAAACCCTCAAATCCTAATTTTTTTCATCTTTCTCCCCCTCTACTCATCCTCCTCTACCCAAAGACGGCTAACTTGCTGCTTCTCCTCCATTAACTTCCAAAGCATCACAAAATCATTTTTTTGGGTGGATTTGGCTTATAAAAGTAAAGAAAATACATTTATAAGGTAAGTATATTAAATTACTTTTATGTTTTTTTAAATATTTGTTTAGTAGGAGCTTAGAAGTGATCCATCATGATGATTCCACTTATTTTATGTTATGGATTTACATATTGTGATTTATGATTGTGGATCTATTATTTGGTTTTTTAAAATATTAAGATTTTAACGTTTGTTAAGATTTAGAGTCTTTTAATGTTAAGTAGTATTTTTAATTTTATTAGTATGTAAAAACATGATTTTATGAAGCAAGTTTGATAGATTTAGTAGTAGAAGACATAGATCTACAAGATGTGGACATTTTATGTATAATTATTTTCGGATTTTTAAATATTTTAATATTAAAATAAGATTTTTTGAGGGTTTAATCACAAATTTGTTATTTTATTGTATATTTCATGTATGATATGAATATGGTAAGTTTTCATTTTTTTTCAAAATATTATGTAAATAGTTTTATATTTTCAAATTTTATTTTCTTGTATGAAATAATAATTTAATATTTAAAACGAATATTTTGAGGATTTCACTATAATTTTTTTAAAGTAAGCATAATCTTTGTAAAGTTCATGTAGGATCACTTTTTTTTATTTTTCTTTAATGTAATTAGTTTTATATTTTTTAATTTATTTTTGGATTTATTTTAATTTTATATTAAACTATTATATATTTAGATTTTCACTATAAGTATGATTTCCTAATTTTATATAATCATTGTATTCTTCACATATGCTAATTTTTATGGTTGTCTCATCATTTATGTGAATATCAGAATATGTAACATGTCAATATTTTTTATATTTCTGAATTTATTTTTGGATTGTTAAAACATGGAATTAGAAAAATTAAATAATTAATGTATCATTTAAAATGTGTCCTTTTGAGATTCCAATTGTTTTTATATGAATGTATTAATTTCTTTGTTTTTATTATATTTTGAATCTTAGTTTAAATGTTATAAATTGTGCCAATGTGTTCTTTTGTTTTGAAAAAGCGAGATTAAAATGGTGTGTGACATTGATCCGGTATGGAACCATTGTGAAGAAGATGGAAGTAAACATAAGATTAAATATAATTATTGCCAAAAAATCATAAATGGAGGGATAACTAGATCGAAGCAACACTTGGCTCATAGGCAAGGCCAAGTAGCAAAGTGTCCTCATGTACCACCTAATGTGAAAAAAGAAATGCAAGAGTTGTTGGATGCAGGAAAACAGAAAAAGGTTGTCAGAGAGAAAAGAAAAGAGGAGGAATTTAAAGCATGTAGGGAAGAAGTTTTTGGGTCTAGGGAGGGAGATATTATTTCCTCCGATGATGATGAGGATCCAAATTTAAGCAGGGCTAGAAAAGAAAGTTTGAGGTCACTTCAGGAGGAAGAGGAAAGAAAAAGAATGTAGTATGAGGCAGCTATGAGAGGTGGCCAATATGATGAGGGTGGCTCATCTGGATCTTGGGGAGGTGGTTTGCGTCTAGCATTTAGTCAAAGACAACCTCGCCCAGTAGATATTGAGGATGATAATGAACCTTCTACACAGGCACCTCATATGCCAAGTGTGGTGGGTCCAATGGACCCATTTGCATATAGAAAACCAACAGCCAAGTAACCCAGCATTGTAAAAGCACTGAAGGGAAATTTTAATAAAGTAAGAGATAATTTGATCAGAGCTATTGGAAAGTTCTTTTTAGATGCAGCCATTCCACCACATAAGGCAAACTCTCCTTATTTTACCACTATATTAGATGCATCAACGGAACATGATCCCGGTATAAAAGCACCCACCCCATATGAGATTGGTCATCTCTATGTTAAAAAAGAATATGAGGAGTTACAGCTTTGGGTGGAAACTTTTAGGAGGATTTGGAGAGAAAGGTGCTGCATACTAATGTGTGATGGGTGGACGACCCTCACAAAACGTCATCTCTTGAATTTTCTAGTTTATTGCCCTTTGGGAACAGTTTTTATCAAATCAGTTGATGCAACTGATTATGTTTAAGATGCTAGATACATTAATAAGTTGTTTAATGAAGTGATTAATGATATTAGGGCAGATTGTGTAGTTCAAGTTGTCACCGATAATGCTGCAAACATGAAAAAAGCAGGACTGATGCTTATGCAGCAGAAGCCAAATATTTTTTGGTCACCATGTGCAGTACATTGCATAGACTTAATGCTTGAAGAAATTTCCAAAGGAAAAGTCATGAAACAAGTGATTGAAAAAATGAAGAAAATCACTAATTTTTTCTACCAGTCTTATAGACTTGTTTCAATGATGAAGAAATTTACAAACAATCATGAACTACTACAGCCTGGCATTACTCAATTTGCCACCCACTTCATAACCATCAAGAGTATTTACAAGTATATAGGAGGGCTTCTCCAACTCATCAAATCAGATGAATGGCTGAATTCTAAGTGGGGAAAGTGGCCAACTCCCCAAGCAGAAGAAGTATGCAAGACCATTGAGTCCAATAAAATTTGGCCTCATGTTAAAAATTGCTTAAATGTTCTTGAGCCTCTAATAAAAGTTCTTCGATTGGTTGATGGTGATGATAAGCCAACTATGGGCTTCTTACATGAGGCCATGGAGAAAGCAAAGATGGCTATTAGAGCAAATTGTAGATATTATACTAAACATTGGAAAATCATCGATAGCCGTTGGGAGTGTTAATTGCATCATGACTTACACACTGCTGGTAAGTGGAGACTGATTTCTTATTGACTTTCATTTTTACATTAAATTCTTTTGAATACATTACTCACGTAAATTTTTGCATTTAATAGGTTACTTTCTCAATCCACAATTTCGATATGAATCTTTGGATCGAAATATAACTGATGAAATTAGAGTGGGCATGAAAAATGTTATTGAAAGACTAGCAAATGACGCCGATGAGGCTATTAAGGCAACAAACTAAGTAAGTAAATTAAAAAGTAGAGATCTTATATAATGTATGTTGTCTTCTTCAATTTAATTTATATCATTATTCATTCATAAGTCATAATAGTTGATATTGATAATTCTTTTTCTTCTTTAATGCTATTAGATCGATGTATATAATGAAGGTATGGGAAGTTTTGGCACCACCATTGCTCGAAGAGCTGTCATGCAAACATATCCTGGTAAGGATTGTATAATATAAATAGTAAATTATATTTTCATTATTTGAAAATTCAAAAATTAAATTTTTAATCTTATTTTCTTTTATTTTCAGCTGAATGGTGGTTAAATTATGGAGAGAGTGCTCCAGCATTAAGGACAATTGCAATTAAAGTTCTTAGTCAAACTACATCTTCATCAAATTGCGAAAGAAATTGGAGCACCTTTGTTTTTATCCACACAAAAGTAAGGAATAAAATCATGATGGATAATTTAAACAAACTGGTCTACATTCACTATAACCTCAAGCTCCACAGTTGAAATCGAAGAAGAAAAGCATTTGAGGATCAACGAGATTACTTCTGCCCAATTAATTTAGACTATATATTTTCAACAGAAGATGATTTGTTAGGTGAGTAGCTAGAAGAGGCAGAAGAGCCATTATTAGATGGAGATCCAGAGCTAACAGAAATAATTGAGGACTTGACTGGGAAGCAATTTGAGCCAATGAAAGCCTCTGAAAGATTACAAGCGATTAATTTGACACAACAACAGAGGGGTACTACGGTTGATCCTACAGAAGCAAGAGGAAAGGAGGTGGGTGAGGAGAGTGAGTCAAGTATCTCTACATCTTCCTCATCAGTAAGAATTCCTCCTAATTCTCCTAGGACTGGCGATCACTATGGAGATAATGAGCCACCAATGTATGAGACAGTTGAGCATTTTCTTGGTGCTGCAGACTTAGATCCCCATCGTAGTTATGTAAGATATGTCTCACAAAATGAGATAGAGATTGGTAGTAGCATCGGTCAAGGAGGAGGGGAAGGTACTTCTGTAGGCAATGTTGGACAACAGTAGGCTAGGTATGGTCCGTATGGATACAACCCTCATTGGCCAACTCAACTGCCTTTAGCTCCACCGTTACAACCGTGGTATGAGCAAGGACAAGGAATGATCCAACGTGAACCCCAACAAGCTATTTTTGTTCCTCATGAATTTTTTTAATTTAAATTTGAGCCCCCAGTCATCTCAATCTACTGAGGATAGCTCATCATATTATTAAGGAATCTTCACTCCTCAGCAACAATATCAATATGGCCAAGGGTATGGGAGTGTAATGAAAGAGTTTGGATCATATTACTATAACCCATACCAAAGAAGAAGAAATGATGATGATGATGATGATCATGATATTGAGCTTGGAAGATACTCTACTTGGAATTAGGGTATGTATTCATTCTCTCCAATTGCTTTATGGTTTATTTTACTGTCATTATGTCATATGCTATGTTAATATTCATGTTCTTGAATTTTACGACTTGCTTGATAATTGAGTGATGAATTGATGGTTGATGAATGATGAATGATGATTGATAAATAATGATTTATATACTATATAAGATACAAGTACAACTTACAAGTGTACAACACTACAACCACTATATATAAATTAAAAATAAGTTGTATTCTCTAAAATTTCACACTAATAGATAGTTCATATTTTATAAGTCATAATTATGGTTTTTATAAAAAAAAAATCACAATTTCAGACAAGACAGCGATATAGGTTACCATAAATTATGGAGACCGATATTTTGATTTATATGTGTTACTAATGAAAAAAATATATTGTTTTCCAGTATTTTCTAATATTTTGGATTTTTTGGATATTCTTTCAATTTTTTTTGGATTAAAAAAAATTCAAACCACAATGACTGCGATGGACCGCGAACCGCAACCGATACCAATACCGTATCTGTTTTTTGGACCGACCGATACCACGACCAATACCACGATTTTTATCCATGTTTATCCCAAACATAAGATTTTTTTAGTATATTAAGCATTACCCTAAATGTTGTAGTTTAAAATGAATAAGTCCTTAAACTGTATCAAATTATTCACTTAAAAATGAAATTTTTAGGACTCATCACACCCTCAACTAGCATTTTGCTAAACCCTAGCAAAACTATGGAAGGAAAGAGAGTCTGCATCTTAAAATTAACCTAAGCTAATGCAATGCATGAAAAATAGAAAAATAATGCCACTTTCACTAGCACTCTTGACTGCATTTAGCGCATGTAGCAAGCCCTTAAACCTAAACCACTAGGTTCCCCCTAGTGGAGGATTATGTCCTATGAGGTTTTGTAGTAACGTACCCACAAAATTCATTTACCCTAAAAAAACAAACAAAATTAATTCTCCAAAAGAAAATTGAGTCAAATCCGATATTTTCATCCTCCAAAATAATAAAAATCTTGGACTTTTCAAGATCTCATTCACCATTCTATTTTCAAAAACTTACTCAAAAATCAGGCCAAACTTATGTACCTTGTGTAAGTGTATACATTAAATCAATTTTTTTAAATGTTTCTTAGTAATGTTGAAAACAGAATTGCCCCTCAAATATTTCAACTCTCCTAGATTTAGAAGCTTATAAGCTTCCTCTCAAAGCTACTATGATAGCTTTCACACTATTGTTTACTCTGCCTCTTTCTTTTTGAAAATTGAACCTTCATTCGCAACTATCACACTAATTAGTATGGTAACCTTCTCCTTTGATGCAATTTGTTAACTTTCACACATACTCTTAGGGTGCCTTCTCCTTTGGTTCAATTCAAAAATTATATCACTCACATTTTTCCCAACAAAAATTCCCAAGTTCATATGATAAAAGAAAAACTAAGATACAGGGAGTAGACCTAGTCATTATTCAGTTCTAGTAGACCTAATCATTATTCAGTTCCACACATACTCCCTCGAAAACTTCTACGGGCACTCAATTTTGGGCCAAAATTCATCATTTTCTTAAAGCAAATAATAGGTAGCCATCTTCAATTCACCCGAATTAACTCACTCAAGTTTCCGTAGATCAAGTCTACCCAGTTGAACAGGGAGAACTTACAAGTCTAAATTTCAAGAAGTCATCCTATTTTTCTGAGAAATTTTGAAAAAACATTAAAGCTTTCTATCAAAAATCTTGAAAGATGAACATGTGTTTCTTGTGAAAAACAAGTTTGGTAATCATTTGATCAATTCCATCATTAAGAAACATCAAACCTTCATTTTACTTCCAAAAATTTCGAGATTCCGGATTTCTAAATATCTTCAGATCATCTCAATTCTTTTGAAAACTTTTTTTTCCAAAAACAAAACAAAGTTCCTAACGAAATCTACTAAAAAGTGATAAAAACAATGGAAAAACAAAAACCTAAATTAGTCTACCCCGACCTGGCATGGAGGTCTTTTAACATCAAATTCCTAGATGATTTAGTCGTCTTTGTAAGAACTCATTCATTTTCCTACTGATGTAACCCATCTCATACTAAATTTTTTTTATTCTTACTCAATGATTCCAAATCAGTAGCATCCTTTTTTTCTTTCCTTTCTTCGAGCCATTAGGTTGCCTCCTAACAAGCGCTAAGTTTAATGTCTTCAACTTGATGAAAACTAAGAATATTTTGAAAAAAAAAAATTGAAAATTTTGTGAAAACCAAAAAAAATTCTAAAATTGGATAAGCATGCTTGTTCCCACCTCCAAAACTAAGATGAACATCATCCTAGATGTTATGCATGCAGTATAGGAGACCAAAGTAAATGATAGGAGGGTATGGGAAAAAAGTTACCTGAAGATTTGTTTGAGCTGCTCTTTGTCCAAGGCTCTTAAACAAGAAAATAAAAAGGAAAAGAAGCTACACTACTAAAAAAATTTACGCTAAAAAAAATAAAAACCCACATTATTGATCCGAATCCTATTAATCCAACCAGACCCCAGATGAAGTTTTTCTCTACACAGTTGACAAAAAAAAAAAGACATAATGATGGAACCATTCGACAATTATGCCCAATGAACATGAGGACCGCATGTTCCTTTTTGATGTGTGGAGGGACCACCATGGAAAATTCTTCCTCTTCCCTTAAAAATGGTTCTTTAAACGGTAGGAGAGGAGGTTGCAATGAACAACTAGGTGGCCCTAGGTCCTCTCATGTTATAAATTCTATTAGTTCAATTTCCTCAATCTCCTTCAGCACAGGCTTAAATGATTCCAAACTGTCATACTTGAGGGTCTGAATGGGAACACACTATTCTAATTCCAAAAGTTTTTTCAAAAGTTTTTCTTAATAATGTTGAGGCATGGCCATGAAATGCACAAGCAATTTCTCTAAAAATCATATCATCAGATTTATTCATCACACAATTCAAAAGACTCCAAATTGTCCGATTCTAAAATTTGAAAAATGGTGTCAACCTCCCAATTGTAATCTTTTGTTTAAGGCTATGGGGTGCATTTGTTGTTTCATCAGTCATGAGAATATCACATTCTTGGAAACTAGCAATGCCAAAATTATTAGAGGAATCTGAATTATAGAAAGGATTGATATACATGGGCACAATTTCCTTTGAAAGATAGTGGAATGGGCGAAATGGAAAAGATGGGGTATACGGGCTTATGTGGTTCAAAAATTGATTCATGCATCGCACCCTCATCCATGTCTTCATGTGTACCCTGAATATCCCCTATTTTTGTGTAATTCATATTTGTGGAATTTTCAAGGAGTATGGGATCATCTTTTTGAATTTCAGTCTCACTTCCAAGGGTGTCATTTCCTTTCTCTAGTTGCAATGCAATTTGACTTACTGAGGATGTTAGCCTTTTGATTGATTCCATGGTGGTTTGCATGAATGCGACAAGAATATTCTCTAAGGATTTCTCCAAGGGGGTGGTGGTGGTGGTGGCGGTTTATATAACTATTTGGGCAGAAGGGAATCATGAGGTTCATATGACCAAGTGGATAAAGAGGGTACATATGACATACCCTACATGGCCCATCTGGAGTAATTTCTTGAGGGTAAAAAGTATAATTCACATTGGGCCCACCTTGCCAACTGTTAGGAGTTTGATTTTCCCAAATTTGGGTCATACATGTTACCCATGTCAATTTGGCAGTGTCATTGATTTGCATTTGATTTAACTTGCCATTGAATTCCCACATCCAAATTGGAAGAATTGAACAACTGTGTGGGGTGTGGGTAATCATGTGGGGCCTTCCTTGGTTGATCATTCTCCATTATCATTCCATTAAAATCTTCAATGGACCCTTTTTTGCAGCCATAACCATAGTGGTTAGCCCATCTTTGTCCAAAGGATCCAAGCAAATAAGTTGTTTGATGTGAAATTTCATTTTTCACTTGTTCGCACAACGTACGCCATGACCTTGATGGACTATCACTACAAATTTCCATTGAATTGACAATCATTTACAAAAAATCCTTCCATGTTATTCAAGGACGGATCAAAATTGAGGAGTTCCTTCTCATTCATGCATTCCCATTGGTACATTTTTCGAATCACTTTCTCAATTTTTATTTTTGGATTTTTTTTTAAGAAAAGGGGTTAGTGGCTAAGACAAGTTGAACCTAACCTAAGACCAACAACTAACCACTCCAAAGGTCGAAAAGTTAAATTAGTCTACCAACTCGGACTTATGGAGTTAACCTGACCAGATCAACCCCCAAGTAAGTGGCAGGGTCACACTGGTCCCATTTAAAAACCACTTGCCTCGAATGGCTTTGACTATATCCACTGTGGGACAAGGCTTTTCTTTGGCATCAAGTTAACCAAAGAATGTAGTCTTAAGTTTTGGGTTCCTTTCCTTCCAAAAAGCATTTCCTAAAATGAATTAAAAAAAAAAAAAACAAAACAAAAGCAAGAGTGCACATAGGCCTCCACCCAGTCTATCAAAACCAACTCGACCAGATCGGTCCCTGGGTTAGCGGTGGGGTCACAACAATCCCACTTAAAAACCGCTTGCCTAGACTGGACTGTTCTTAGGCATTTGGGTGATCAAGGAGTGCAATTGGTGCAACCATGGTGTTCTTTTTCAAAAAGAGCTAAGTCCTAAAAAGTTAAATCCTAAAAATACAAGTTGGAAAAGGTAAATTTTTGGAATTTGTTAGAAATTTGTAATGAAGTGACTACTAACATTCCACACACTCTCCTTTTCCAAATTAGGGCAGTCAACCATTCAATGCATGCACCTCCGATTTCTAGCAGAATGCAAATTTTAAAGCACACCTACAAAATTTAACCAAGGAAAGTTAGAAAGTTACCTCAATCGACGCTCTCTGACAATGGCACCAAAAACTTGTTCAAAAAGCTACAAGTGCAAAGTTCTAATGTTGTAATAATCCTAATGAGTATAGGGTCAATCCACAGGGAGCAAATTTGATTAGAGTACTTTCCAACTTGTAATTAAAATAAAATTATAAAGCTAGAAATTTTAAAACTAATAACGAAAATCAAAATAATATGTTAGACAACTAATTAATTTACTATCTCTAAGTTAGAACACAACTTAAACTAGGACTTTTACTTCTAGAAACTTCACAAATTTTAAAGATATTCAATCCTATTCAAAACTGAGATAGAATTAAAACTTCACTAAGTTAGCAAAATAAAAAATTCTAACTTATCTCAAACCTATCTAACCCTAATTTTATCAGAATTTTGAAAACTTCTCCAAATTGTTATCTTATATTGAAACACAATGAAAAAGAATTCAAAATCTAGAATTATCCTAAAAATTAGTCACAAAGAAAATCTAAACTATCTCATATGATAATCTCCTAGGATTTCAAAATAATGCATGTTAAAATCCTATTCTAATTAAAATTCTAATTACTTAAATTACATTGTAATGTTGTGGTCCTAAATTCTAAGTCAGACCGAAATCCTAATTCTAAATTCTAATCAAATGCAAGATTGAAACCTATGCATGAATGATGCAAATCTAGAATTTTGAGACCATATGATGCATGCTGAAAATTTTTTTAAGTACGGAAAAACTGTTGCACAAGTCCAACGTTGAGGCTCTGTACACGTGACCTATTGCATCCTAAAATTGGATCTAATGGCTGGGATTCAAACTCTTATGAAGCATGAATCAAATAAGAAAAATAAAAAAACAGAAGTCAAAATGGATTTAATGACAGAGATATGCTAGCCTAAAGTTGATGGTTTGACAATTCTACTGTCAGAATTCTGCATCTGAGTTGACTGAGTCACCATGTTTAGGCCTCTAGAAACCTCACTTTCGGAAATCCTTTGAGACTGAAATATTACGGTTTGAAAGACCACACAGCAAGGTTTTGACTCCAGAAACTTGAAGCAAACACAATAAAGTTTGCCTGGGTTTCAAGCCACGAACGTTTGGCCAAAAACATGCTGAAATCTGCCTTTTTGCGGTGCAGAATTAGGTACAGGGTTGCTGATTTTTCAGTTTAGGATGCTGTAAACCGAATTTACAGAGATCTGAACCACTATTTTTTCATCAACAAAACCATGCAACAATTATTCCTAATGAGTGATGCATAATATGATCAACTATTCAA
Organism: Sextonia rubra; assembly: GCA_037013555.1. Classification (NCBI taxonomy): domain Eukaryota; kingdom Viridiplantae; phylum Streptophyta; class Magnoliopsida; order Laurales; family Lauraceae; genus Sextonia; species Sextonia rubra. The sequence goes on from JASUAD010000001.1 coordinate 81,709,942, forward strand.
GCCATAAAATCATGCATAGACCGATAATTACAGACATAAACAAATTGCAGAAAGTAGAGGGTGGTAAAAACAGGAATTTATAGGTTTGTAATTGCATGAAAATAAAAGTAAAAGTTGGTAATTTGCTGAAAAATAAAGGTTGGTAAGTGTAGAAAAAGTAAAGGTGGGTGAGATTTAATTCCAATTCTCATTCTTCTACTTGAGTTTAATGAAAATAAGAAATCTAGACCTCGGGCCTTGAACTTAAATATGGGTTGTCAATCCAAATCTAGATCTGTAAATAGCATGCAAACAGGATAGGGTTTCAGGGTAGGGCACGTATGCAACATTCGGCAGAAAAAAAACACTCTTCATCTCCAATTTGCATTGCCTCTAATCACAGAAAGGAGAGAGAAATGGATACTAAATAGGACTGTTAGTAGTAAGAAATCATCCCTCTACTAACTTTACCTATCACATGCAATTAGCCATAGATCTAGAAATAACCAGAATTAGAAAAGCATAAAGTAGAACAAGAAGACAGACAAAACAACTTGAAATTAAATCTTTCCTAATATGTGATGTTTGATTGCATAATATGAAAGAAAATAAATCTACAAATACCACATACTAGGATGAAGAAAACTTTCTCTTCTAGTGAATGATCTTCAACATGGTGGCCAGCCTTCTTGAACAGAGAGGTCGAGCCATGGAGGGGATAAACGGGTGTGTGAGAGAGAGCACTAGATAGAGAGAGGGGATTTTCTCATGGTTTTGACGTCCCCACACCCCCCCACCCCAAGCTCAATTTATAGTTTTTCAAGCCTCAAGTTTGGCTCACTTTGGGACTCATAATTGGATCACATCTCACCCCTTTTGAAAGATCTTCCTCAGCCAATCTTTGGATGAGATGAGGGAGTGATAAGAGAGAGTTTTTGGCTGATTTCTTTGCACACCCTTTCTTTAACTTGAATTTGATCTAAAACTTGCCAAAGGATTGGGCCCACCTTTGATGAGAAACTTTCAATCTTGAGTAGTAAATTTGCAGCCAAATTCTCGAGGCCATGACTTTGTTATTTCAGCTCTGATTGGCACAATCTTGGGTTCTACGGATATCTACTCGAAAGGATCTTTCCAACGGTACCTATATTTCCCCAATCTAATGCTTAATTCAAGAGTTATGACAATTTTAATCCATAGTTTCCTGCAAAAAAATGGTATTAGCTCTCCTTTCTGCAGTATGACCCTTTCTTCTCTTGGAATTTCTTGAATTTAAAGAGAAAATTGAGAAGAAAATGATCTCAATTGTTTGCACAAATTCAAGCTCAACCCAAGATGAGGATGGACATCCTTGGTACGAAAGAACTTCATCTCTTATTGTAAGATCTCATTCCCTAAATTATGGTCTATTTGCTAATTAATTATGTTTTATACTAATTAATGGTGTTTTAACCTAATTGGATGATTTTTTGTTAATTGAGTTGACTAGATAGATAGGTTGGACCCTAACTGTGATTAAGTAGTTTAGATAGACCTTGTATTAGTACATGGTTTGTATATTATTCTATCATTTTCTCATTTATCATTAGCATTCCATTTCATTTGTAACATTACTTAGGTTATGACATCTCAAGAAAGTCCTTTCAACTCATTTTGTGATATTTCCAAAGAGATGGACTTGCTTGTAATTTTATAAGTATCCCTTAAGCCAAAACCCTAACCTCCATTTCTTTTCCTCCATCTCCTACCTCCACCTCCCTTGCCTCTTTTCCACTATTAGAGAGAAAGAGAGAGCTTGGCTCCACCATACCTTTTCCACTACTATCTTCTTCTTCCCCATCACCCATTCAACATTTGCAAACTTATTAGTTTGGGAAGCTTTGTTCTCTACTCTACAACTAGTAAGTTAGAATTCTCATTTTCCCTCTTTTAAGCCTAGAAATAGCTTTATCACCATCAAAGAGGGGTTTGTCCCATCATCTTCTTTCCATCATTTTTAAGCTTAGAGCTATTGGTACCTTGCATGCTATTCTCTATAACTTCTTAAGGTAAAATTACCCTACTCATTCTTGGATTTCAACTTTATTTGAATAAGGGAACCCAAATCTATGATATGTTATGCATCTCATTATCCTTATTTCTTCTTATTCCATTTTCATGAATAGGGCATTTTCTTAAGCTTGAGAAATTGAGGATTTCATCTCATTTAGCTTAGATTAGGTATAAAGCACCAGTTAAGGCAAGTTTAGCAAGTAGATAATGACATGATAAGCTATATTATTGATTCTTTAGTTATTCTCCTCTCTAATGCATGATTACAACACATTTTTTCTATGTTTCTCTAATGGAAGATATCTTTTGGTTTGAAAATAAATGTTTATGTTTTAAAAATGGGTTTGAATAGATGTGAAGAAATGGAAGTAAAAATGACCCTAAAATAGTTGGATTTAGTGTAATGTATGATGGGTTTGCCCGATCGATCAAGCAGACTTGTTTTTCAAAAAATGATTATTTATTTAATTATTTTATTTTACTCAAAACACTTTTTGTCTAAACTTCTTTTAAGACTAATATAATTTGACTTGATGATATCAAGTATACTTTAAAGAACTTTAAACTTGATTATGGGGTCAAATATTACATTGATATCAAGTATACTTTAGAGAACCTTAAACGTGATCATGGGTTAAATATTACATTAGAATGTTAAGTGAACCTTATAACTATATAGGACTTAACTTTTGGAATCCTTATACCTTATATGTGACTAACGAAATCAAAGAAAATAAACAAAGAACATGTTAACTATCATGGAATCTTTGTTAGATGTTATGGTTAATTCTAATGCCGTATCCTCAAGTGTGGGTATAAGGGTCCAATGTTTTTATTTATATACAATGCGACACCAAGAACTTCGATAACATCGACATTGGATGGTTTATGGTCACACTGAAAAGGGAGGCTAAAGACACAGGCATATTAAAATAGTTTTGCTCATAAGCATCCATGTCTCTTAATTAAATTGAAAACTTATGTAGCTTGTTATACATTGTCTTCTCTTATCTTAACTATTCATTTATGTTCAATTATGTTCATTATATTCATTATGTTCAGTTATATTCAGTTATGTCTAGCATGTTTAGTTATATTCAGTCATATTAAGTTATGTTCAATATGTCCTTCATCTTTGTTATATTGTTCTTATTTGTTGTCATTCTTATTTGGTAACAACATGCTTTAGTTAGCTTAACATGATATACAAAAAAGTTGTGACTAGTAAATATGATATGCACAATTGTACAGAATGTTTCATCATATTATTGATTCATAAAGTCGGCACTACTAAGCTTAACTATATGAGGTTCGGCGGTGCTGAGTATGAATTTAAGATTATAAACCACTATAGTTGGTTCCCAATAGGAGTATGTAGATGCTCCTTTGAGTAATCAGGATCAGTACCTAATTTCCGTCCCGTATATGTCACGCTCCCACATACAAGGAGTATACTAGTGATGTGGATAACCAAATTTGTAAGTACTTTTCCTATTATATGTGATTACCATGCACATGCTTCACTACATACTAACATGCCTAGATTCTGACCAATATTTAAATATCATGTCCTAACTTTATTTGGTACACCATGTGATTTACTACTTGTTAAGTTATCATACTCAAGATGCTACCATTGGCGTTGCAAGACCCAGTAATGACCCGATCCATGAAGCACTCTAGGAAGGTGCCATGTAAGTACTGTCAGGAATAGACCAGTAGACTTTCAATAGCTTATTCTATTTGTCATCTTCGTTAGAGAGTCATAGGTCACTTGGGCATGTTGGACTTAGCCCTTAGGGTGTTTCCTTTATTTCATCATGTCATATGATTCAAACTTATGGTATTACACACTGCTATAATGTTTATTCGATTTTTAGACCATTTGGTTATGTCTATTTACTTATGCATCTTATGCCATATGTTTGGCTTACTTTTCATTCGATTTTACTTTGAACATGTAGAAATTCATTGGATTCATATTCATTTTGATAATTAATTAATTTTGTTATGAAATGTTTAATTAGGTATTTGTTTAGGCTTTTTTACTATCATAGGGTATTCAATTGGTGCACTAAGCACTAAGTCCATAGTTGGATTTGAATATATATATATATATATATGTAAATATGGATCTTCTGCACATGTAAGATATGTGAAAAGTTCCCTTATAGTGGTTCATGTTTGCATTAATGCGACGTGAACTGCTACGAGATTACGTGTGCCACATGACGGGCCTAGCCGTATTAACCTAATCTTGGGCTAGGGGCATGACATTTATCTTCAAACTTTATTTCTTCCTTTTTGATAAATCTTCAATCTTCTTTTTTTATTTTGAAGTTTTGAGAGATGATGATAGGATAATCTTCTGTAATCAAGAAGCATCTTGAACAAGAGACAAGAGTGTGGGGCATCCCCTATGGGTATGTGGGTCCCATCTGTGGATGCCAATCACCCATTTGATATAAATTCTTTAATTTTTTGGCAATTCACTTAAAATTTTGAAAATCATCTATAGGGACATTTTGAGCAAGATGAGTGGACCCCTTTAGCCATGCCACATGTGCGATCTCTCCACATGTGTGTATGTGCGGGGTCCACATGATTCATTTCTTTCTCTTTCTTCCTCATTTCTTCACCAGTCAGATTCAATCCTCACTATGGAGCCCAAGATGGATTCTGTGCTTGAAAGTGGGTCCCATGTAAAAGTCCAATGCCACTAGGACTCCTCATCCAACTTGGGTTTCTGCTTCCAAATGAGTTTAGTGGGTCCCAATTTCATCATTTCGTGCAACAAAGGCTTAAAAGTTGAATATTAATAGAGTTTTGGTGCAACTAGGACTCTTCACAAAGAGTCATGATCCAATAGGATTCTTTGAAATTTTGAGAAATGAAATATAATGCCTAGAAAAATGCGATGAACAATGATTTTAGTAATTTCATGCAAAAGACGGTGACATTTTATGTGAAATGGTAATTTTACCCATAAGATCACAAATGCATAAATGCGGGCTCATTTCACATGAAATGATAATATAAAATGACATCATTGGATAGGCTTTGACTTGAATAAACTAATGATAATGAGAACTCAGATCACTTCATGAAGAATCAAGGCTTGCCAAATATTTTAAACAATTAGGGTTTTCTAGAAATGCAATTTTCATAATTTCATGCAAAACATGTATGTTTTAGTAAAGTATGCATAAAAATACAACAAGTGGATTTCAAGTGCATAGATCTTGATTTTACCCTAAAGGATGCAATTTAGATTGTTAGATGCTTTTGTGTTGACAATTCTTGGCTTAAGGACAAAACTTGAGTCAAAATAGAGTTATAATTTTATATTTTTAGTTTTGGACACTAGCAATCTTTGTTGAGTCACTTGAAGTGAAGAAATTGGAGACAGAATATGAAGTGAAGAAATTGGAGACAAAACATAAGTTTGGTCGACCCAGCTCAAATCTCGGCCAACCTAACTTTGAAGATGGGGAGAGATAACATGAGTTTGGTTGACCCAACTTTAATCTGGGTTGACCTAACCTTTTGAATTTTTTTTGCTAACTCAGCCAAGTCACCTTCCATGCTCCATCACAAATTAGCCATTTTAGCCTTATTAGGAGTTGGCAACTTGAGCCACAAACCATAAGCTATTTAGCCATGTCTTGTGAACCCTAAGCATGCATTCTCCCTATTCAAAACCTAGAAACCGATTAGAGAATTCTTCTCTCTGGAGTAACTTTACTTGAAGGGTTATACTGCAATTCAAAGGATCTGTTTCTGTAGTATTTTTTTCTACTCGCTTGTAGGAGATTGGAGCATGTTGAGAAGCATCAAGGCAAGTTGCTGATTCAAGCAAAGGCAAACTATGAACAGCAAATCGTCAGCAAGAAGAACTACAACAACGGGAAAGGTTTGTAAGTAGATCTTGTAAGTGTTTAATTTCTTATAGTGCTAGGTTTTCCTTTGGACCAGGGGCTCGGTCTTGTGGTATTTCCCTTCTAGGGATGTATCTGTCTTCTTGTGTAGTATTTGTTTTGATTTAGCTCTCATAGTTACTGGTTAAGTTATTCGAACTACATAGTAGAAATGTATCAGGACCTAAACCCTCACCAGTTTGTCTTAGTATTCATAATATCAATCTAATCTCAATGCTTTAATTTTTCTATTTAATTGTCTCTCTACCTTTACCTTGAATATTTTAAAGTCATTCAAAGCTTTGGACTTTTGTTTAATTAGATAGACATATCCATACCATGAGAAGTCATCTATGAAGTTGATGAAATACATTTCTCCAGTAAAACAAGGTACATACAATTTTCTATAGATATCTGTATAAATTAATTCGAGAAGCTTTGAACTCCTTGTGGTAGCTTTTTTAATTGTCCTTGTTTTTGTCCCTTTGATACAATCAACACAAACACAAAAATAAGTTAAATCTAGGTTTGGTAATAACTCATCTTTCACTAATCTCTCCATTCTATCTTTTGAGATGTATCACAAGCTTTTATGCCACATCTTAGATGAGTTCTCCTTTTTAGTCTTCTCTTTAAACCCAAATTCAAACCATCATTAATGTGCCGGGTAGATAAGGTTTGTGCAAAAAATTGAATCTAACTTTAATTCATATAATGCATCTATCACATAAAATATTACCAATTAAAACTCTATAAACATTCATAAATGCATTCGCAAAACTAAATGCATGATTTATTTACTTATGAGTGTTTTACAAGATAATAGTAAAATACTTTATTTGTACATAGAACGATGTGATTCTATGTATAGCATTGCTTTCCTCTTTGAAGCTTAAGTATTGGTACATGTCCCTCTGGTATAGGTGGAATGCATGAGTTGGGCAAAATCAAAACAAAGCAAAAATTGAGGATGTGATCTATGGCCAATTGGCTCAAGTGGTAGAATGTTAGCAAATGGACATGTGGTCGACTTGACCGCATGCCTATACATGAGACCCACCTCTGGAGTTGAAAGCAATTAAAGACTCCTCTTTGTCTTGGTATTTAGAAATTAAGAGTTTACTTTCTAAATTAAGAGTTTACTTCCTACTCAAGTTACTAATAAGAGGGATAGTCCTAGTTCAATTAAGAATTCCATAAGGGGCTGTTTGTTAATTTAACTAGTAGAGTGAAGTCATGAGGTGAATGGTTATTTCAAAAAATTAAAAAAAGAGAGGGGTTAAATTAATCCTATAATGAGATTTTTTTTCTTTTAGTAAAAAGAGAATGTAACTTTTTAACTTTCTGTGTTAGAAGTAGATATTTTTTGTTAATTAATGGGATAAAAAAGTAACTTTTTGACTTTTTGGTGTAAAAAGGTAGAAGAATTATTTTGAAATGTGGTATTTTGATTTGATTTAATGTGTTATAGGACAGTAGTTAGACCAGTTATGATATATGGAGTAGAATGTTGGCCAATTAAGAAAACGCATATACATAAGATGGATGTCGCGGAGATGAGAATGCTTAGGTGGATGTGTGGTAAAACTAGAAAAGATAAAATTAGAAATGAGCACTTTCGAGAGCATTTAAAGGTAGTACTAATAAGAGATAAGATTAGAGAAACTCATTTAAGATGATTTGGGTATGTTAAGCATAAGCTGGTAATGACACCAATGAAAAATTTTTTTGCTATAAAGGTGGATGGCTCATCAAGAGGTAAGGGTAGGCCAAAGAAAATATTAATGGAGGTCATTAAATTAGATTTGAAGAAGTTTAACTTATCTGAGGATTTGGCTCAAAATAGAACAGAATGGAGAAATAGAATTCATGTAGTCAACCCCAACATGGTTGGGATAAGGCTTTGATGATGATAAAGATGATAATGATAGTATTTTGATTTAACTCTTTTAGTTTATTGTGTCTTGAAATAAGAGATGACTTTAACTTTTATCATAAAGCCCCTAATGAAAAGAGAACTACACAAGGATATATAAATATATGGGTCTAGAGCAACTTGCGTCACCTCAAGAAATTATTGCTTGGCTCTCTTACCATTTGCACACATTAAAGAGAAGTAGAACTGAGTTATAAGCCCTACATGTAAAGGCTTATTCTTCTTCACACGCTTAACATACGATGGAACCGAGTACAATTGTGATTTAAATAATAAATCAAAGAAGAAGAACAAGCCTTCGCACATGGGGCTTACAGTACACTTCTACTTTTCTTTAATGTGTGCAAGTGATGAAGAGAACCAAACAATAATCTCTTGAACTAAAGAAAGTTACCTTAGACCCATATATTTATAGCTCTCTATGATAGTTTCTTTCTCATTATAAAACTCTTAATTTAATTAGGACTATCCCTCTTATAGGTAACTTGAGTAGGAATCAAACTCATAGTTTTCAAGTCCAATGGGATTTCTAAATACCAAAACAGATTATAGTCTTTAATTGCTTTCGACTCCAAAAGTTGACCCATGCATGGGGCGTGCGGTCAACTTGACCGCATGTCCATATGCTAGCAATTTTAACCTACTCTAAATCCGCCGAGTAGATTAGCTCAATTGCTCAATGAGTCAAGCAGGTTAAATGAGTTCGATTGTATACAGAACAATACTTGCCCAAGTTACTTTACTCAATAACCTTCCAAGTTTGATCTATAATATAGAAGGGTCAATAGATGGAGTGTTCAAGATCTATACATGGACTATAAGTCATCATATCTCGATGCCAGTTGAAGCATTTTTGTACTGCCAAGCCTTTTAATCTATTAAAAGTTCTCTTTTCCAGCAAAATATACATGTATATAGGGAAATAATCTTATGAGAACTAGTTATCACTATTTTTTTGTGAGAGCTCTAGGTGGGGCCCATCTATCATCTAATCCAAACCTTGCAAGACACAGGGATCGTCCTAATAGTCACTTGCGTGAAGTTTCAGTCAAATCCGAATTTATTGGACCATTGGATCGACTGTGCACCAATCTGAATGGACTGAATTTGTGGATCATGGGTGAGGGGTTAGGGACATGTGATTGGAACCAACCTTGATATGTGGGGTGGTCCCACATAGATCTTTCATCCCCCCTGGTTTCATCTTTAAATGCAACCCACAAGTGGGCCTCTTAAAAAGTTCTCACGATAGGTGCGTGAGAACAGTTCTCACAAGATCAAAATCATGAGTGGGTTAAAACCGTAGTCTAAAAATTTTAGAGACTTTACTTGACTTAGAAGGTCACTGAGCAGAGTAACTCAGTGAGTCTTCCAACTCAACAAACTTGGAGATATGCTGAGTCAGGGCAAGTCTGGACACGTTTTTAAACCATGGGCAACTCTTGTCCAGGTCCCGCCATTATTACTAGACCTAACATTTAGTCCCAATTCCAGCTCACAGGCCTGTGGTTGGTTGGATCCAGATCCACCTCTTATATTAATAGAGAGACACTCGTTTCAGGTACATCAGGCTGGGCCTGACAACCCAATGGGGACTTTAAGCAATCACTAAATAGTGGTCCAATTCCCATCCCATGGATCCACGAACATAGCCCATAACTGGATAGACACGGGCCAGACTGGGATTCAAATGGCCCACTTGAAATCCTACAAAATCAGTTATTGTGGGATCCAGGCCACACAATATCCGGACTGGCTCAGTTAGATTGACAATTGGTTGGCGTATTCTATTTCTCAATCTAATTTTCTGTATTCAGAGAAGATATTGAATAATAATCTCACCTTTTTTTATAAAAAAGGGTGTAGGAAGAGATCTTATAGTTATTTGCTCCCATGTCAGCCTGTATGCATGTATGGGACGGTAGCAAACAAGGAACAAAATATCCATTTAACCAGAAATCTCTACCTCAGATCAAGCCGCTAGGTTATTCATTTGGCCCAGCTCGATAAGCCCACTTGGTTCCACCTTTGATTAGTCACCCTCCTCATACCCTGACCCCATTAATTGGCACCATACCCAATCACCTCTGTATTGAATCACAAAAAACTATATAAACTGTTAAAAGATTTCAGGCTATGTATATCTGATAGGATGATTCAACATTGTTCTATGATAAGGCCCGTCCAAAACCTCTTCTCCCTATTTTTATGGCTCCTGGTGCACCCCATAGTGTGGAATGCATATGAACAATATGCATTTCCCTTTCAGGAGAAAATTCCACTGCATTTAACTGGTTCACCCAGTGCCACAATTTTCATTCACTAGAAATTATTGTCCCAAAAAATTTGGGCATGTATTCAAATTTGAGTCTTTCAAATAACTAAGTACCATGGACAATGAATCGGTTCTTTTAAATAACTGCAAATACAAAGAGAAAAACACATATGAATTGCTGTTGAAAGCACTTTAAATGGAGCATAATTAATATCTAAAAGACCCAGAAATCAGAGCCACCTATTCAATTTTTGCCATTGAATATTGACCGTCAGACTATGGATCATTCTCTCTGTAGTCCCTATTCAGATATTCAGGGGATTATCTGATTACTGCCAAATTCTTTCACTGTAAGTGTAACAATTGACGTTTCCATAATTGGTTCACAATCTGTAGTCTGCCAAAGAGTGCACCTAATATGTGGTTTATCCTGTCTCCTTGTTGCTTGAATGGACCCTGGTTCAGTAGCCTTGATGCTTCCCTGCAGTGGGACTGATGTCTCGAAAACTTTCATATAGAAATACACTAGCCATTGATCTTTCACCTTTCTTGGCTACTCAATTGCTTTTATTTTTGTCCAGACCATTCATCTTTAGGGAATTGACATGTCACCTGAAAGGCTATCAAGGCATCAACATTCTGGACCATTGAATTCTGGATGTAGAAAACTGCATGTGTGCTGCAAAACAGAGCAGTATAATTCTTCATCATATACAACTTATTTTGGAGATCAAACCATGTAAGAGCAAGGATGAGTTAATTCAAATACTGAAACTACAAATTACTCCAATTTTAGTATTAGCTCATACTGAAACTACAAATTACTCCAATTTTAGTATTAGCTCCTCCACCTTATGCCATTATCACCATGTGCTAACCTTATGCTTGAAAAGGAAGGTCAGCCTCAGACAGACGGTGTCAAAATTTGCAGAACCAACTTTTGAGTCTACATTTATATGAAAGTAGTGTTAACCAAAATGGCCCATTCTAGGAACTCTGAACGGATTAGATTCGCACACCAATGGATATGATTAAATGTACATGGATTTCCAAAAATTGCATGGCATACCTGTATCCATCGCTAATGGAGACGGAATGGATGCCAAAGTGGGTCTTACAACTCCCTCAGTCTTCTCTTGATGCCAGCAACTCGATAGTGATGCTCAGCCTTTGATTTGAATTCGTATGAGTGTATGTAAGTGTGAAGAAGAGGGAGTTTCCCGGCTTTTATAGCCATCTCACCATCACTGATGGCTGCAACGTCTCCCATTCATTATGGACCGTTGCAAGCTTTCATTCATGGAGATTTAAGAGAGGAGAAACTGAAGAAACGTGCATGGACAGTGAATGGCAGTGAAGAGGAGAGAAGAGACGTTACATTCATGAGCGGTGGTCATTTGGACCACCACTCTCGTCTTCCAACAATCTCCCACTTGGTCCATATGACCACTATACATCCACTTAGTATATATATAGTGTATAGAAAATACTTTATTTTTGCAAACGAAGTTTTGAAAACGACTCTAACTGATGCGCATCATTTGAAAAACACCGATTATCCATGAAAACTGTAATGCTAAGATCTTTAATCTGAGATTAGGTTAGTTTACTAGTGCGAACTGTGGCGGTTACACATCTTTACGATATATTTCCTTCCACAATCACAGCACCAATATCCTTTCCTAATCAAGAACTTAACTTTAATATGACTACTTTAATGGGAACTATTATGTCATAATACTTCTATATTCTTACTTCATTGCATAATTATCACATGTGAATATATAACAAAGTAAGAGTTGCAAAATCGTTTCTTTAATTGATCATTGAATAGTGTCATACATTATTGATTCCTTCAAGGCATATCTTTCAATCCCATACTCAATACATGGTCTTTAAAATCATTTGGCGCCAATGCCTTTGTTAATGGATCAGCAACCATGAGCTTCGATGGAGCTCCAACAATTGACACTAAACGATCTCGCACCTTTTCCTTCAAAACAAGGTACTTTACTTCCAAAAACTTTGATTTACTGGAACACTTGTCATTCTGCGCAAAAAGTCGAGCAGCATTGTTATCGCAGTAAATCTTTAGCGGTTCAGAAACACTGCCCATAATTGTAAGTTCCTTGATAAAGTTACGCATCCATAATGCGTGACCCGTGGTTTCAAAGCACACCACATATTCTGCATTAAATGTACATGGATTTCCAAAAATTGCATGGCATACCTGTATCCATCGCTAATGGAGACGGAATGGATGCCAAAGTGGGTCTTACAACTCCCTCAGTCTTCTCTTGATGCCAGCAACTCGATGGTGATGCTCAGCCTTTGATTTGAATTCGTATGAGTGTATGTAAGTGTGAAGAAGAGGGAGTTTCCCGGCTTTTATAGCCATCTCACCATCACTGATGGCTGCAACGTCTCCCATTCATTATGGACCGTTGCAAGCTTTCATTCATGGAGATTTAAGAGAGGAGAAACTGAAGAAACGTGCATGGACAGTGAATGGCAGTGAAGAGGAGAGAAGAGACGTTACATTCATGAGCGGTGGTCATTTGGACCACCACTCTCGTCTTCCAACAAGTAGTAATCAACATACCCTGCAATGCCAGGTAAACATTATAAAAGATGAACAGATTACTTCCTTGAAGAAACAACAAAAAAATAGTACTAGGATTATAGATGATAAAGGGTTCAGAAACAAAAACCTAAGTGGAATCTGTTACACGAGCGTGAAAAAGGAGAAGATCTTTGGAGATGGTTGTGTCATTTCAATTGTGGACAATCTTCAATCTTCATTTCTAGAAGTGCGGCACGGTGTTTCAACCCAGCAGGCAAAGAGGATATGTTAGGGCACAGCCAAATACTCAATGATCGAAGGCATGTGAGATTTTCGATCCATTCAGGCAAGCCTGCTAAGCTCTTACAGCCACCCAGATTCAGTTCTTGTAGTGAAGTAGCATGTTGTAGCCCATCCGGTAAGGAAACCAGGTTTGGCAGGCTATGTATTGACAGCGTTCGAAGCATTCTAAGATTCTCCATACCATCTGGCAGCATGGACACCTCCTTACATCCAGTGATGGCCAAGGTTTTCAGTGCAGTGAGGTATCGTAGTCCTGGCAAAGATGTCAGTTTGTCACATGAATTGATTGACAAATCACAAAGAGAGGTCATGCCTTGCAATCCCTCCTCTGGAAGGGACAATATACTATCACAAATACTTATCTCTAATCTTTCTAAAGAGGTGAGATTTTTCAATCCTCCAGGCAATGATGCTAGTTCCTTGCAACTGACAATGCACAATGACTTCAAAGCAACGAGGTTGTCTAGTTCCCTATTCAGAAACATAAGCTTTGGCAAACACCCAATATATAAGGAAACTAGATTGGTAGAGTTCTCAAGCATTCCCACTGGAAAAGATGTCAGCTGATTGAAATTAGATATGTGAAGTGATGAAAGCAGAGTGAGGCTTGGTACTGACATTAGTATTGTAGGATCGCTTCTCATTAGCTTCAAATCTTGAAGAGAGGCAATACATGGCATAGTTGTCAACTTTGAGCACATATCAATTGTTAATTTCTGAAGTTGGGGAAATAGTTCTTGTCCGTCTGATCGTGACCATTCCTCCCAATTAGGCATATCATAGAATTCAAGTTCTTTCAATGAAGGAAATGCTTTCATTGTTTCATCATCACCATAGAAGCCAGTGCCGATGAACTTGACCACATCCATTTCATGTATTTTAAGGGTCTTCAAAGAAGGAAGTTTACCAAGTGGCGGTAGATTTTCACTTCTCTTGCAGTTGATTAGAGATAATCTAACAAGGTTTGGAAGTGTTGTATCTCTCATCCAACTTGGGAACACTAAGCCATGGTAGTTGTTTATTAGCAGCTGTTTTAAGTTACGATGGGGTTGTAGGCCTTCTAGAACATCATTGAGATTTTCTTGCATTTTATCATCAGCTGCATCATTCCATGACAATCCAAGCGACCAGAGGTGCGGTTTGCTAATCAACTTGGCTCCTTCAGCATCCTTTGCATCTCTCACACAGTTGAGACTTTCTATGTTGAGTTCTCCTCTGAGATTTAAATTTTGCAACTCGCTGACGCGATATCCATTCTTCTTACCCACAATGAAAATTTTTAGAGTTTGGAGGTGAGTTAACTGTCCCATCCTTCTTGGCATGCACTTTAGCGAAGTATTTTGTGCATTGTCGAGATGTGTGAGGTTCTTCATTTTCCTCATTTCTCTGGGTAGCTTGCAGAGTGAATGACACATGCTAACATTCAATATTTGCAAATTTTGTAGGTTTGTAAATGTTTCGGGTATTGTTTCAATATCAGAGCAAGAGAGGTTTAGGTACCTTAGATGTTTCAAATTCCCAATCAAAGGTGACAAAGTTCTGACACAAGCATATGTTAATTCTAGCACCCGCAAGTGTTTCAATTGTGACATGTGGTGAGAAATGGCTATGATTCCCCGTTGATAATTATATAGAGTAAGGAATGTCCAGAGTGTGGGTGAGTCATATAAGCTCATTGGAATGGTTGTTTCCCTGTCATAAGAGAAATGACGAATTTTCTCAGGAATCCTTTCTTCCTTACCAATTATTAGGATGGAGCTATCATCAACCATTACAGATTGTGCGAGATCATGAACAAGATCATGCATCTTGCACTTGGTTATATTTCCATCCTCATCTTTTACTATGTTTTGGAAGAAAGATCTCCAGAGCAAGTCGTTGAAAATATCATTGCCTACATCCTCCAACTCCTTCATTCTTTTCAATGGAATAAAACCATGTGCCATCCATTGATGAATCAGTTTTTCTTTTTCTATTTCATAATCTTTGGGAAATATGGAACAATATGCAAAGCATTGCCTTGAATGTGAAGATAGATGATCATAGCTCAACCTTAAGGCTGGCAAAATGGCATTGTCATCATCTGATAGGTCCCAAATTTCACTGTCTTTGACATACAGCCAGTCCCTTTCCTCACCTTTGTAGCACAACATACTTCCTAGCGCCTTAACTGCTAGAGGCACTCCTCCACACTTCTTCACAATCTCCTTGCCAATTGCTACCAAGTTTGGATGCTCCTCTCTTCTCCCTAACTCGAACGCCCGTCGCCTGAATAAGGACCAGCAGTCATCATCTGATAGACATGCTAAGTGAAATGTTTGAAGCGTGTGTGTCATCCATGCAACCTTTTCTATACGAGTAGTCACAATGATTGTGCTCCCTTTACCTCCGCATGTTAATATGTTTTTCAATCTGTCCCACTTTTCTTGATCTTCACTCCAAACATCATCTAAAACTAGTAAAAATCTCTTCCCACTCAGTGTCTCCCGGAGGCGACGTTGCAATGGATCTAGTTCTACAAAACCGCTAACATTGCCACATACCGACTCTATAATTGCATCCATTAATCTTCTCACCTCAAAGTTGTCAGATACGCAAATCCAAATTCTCTGGTCAAAATGCTTCACGATCCTTTCATCGTTATAGGCTAATTGTGCAAGTGTTGTCTTCCCAAGGCCGCCCATTCCAACTATGGGTAAGATGGAAACATTCCCCGGTTCACCCATATTGCTTAGTAGGGATTTTACGATCAGCTCTTTCTCGCTTTCTCTGCCGTAAATTTCTGATTCAATGACAAACGAGTCAGTCACTATTCTCTCTTCATTCTCAACCCTATTTCCTCCACCTTCATCTCTCAAGTGAAAATTAGACCTCTCTGCCGCAATGGCATCTAACTTATCTCGTATCTCCTGAATCTTATGCCCCATCTCAATGCCAAAAGAAAGTGGGTTTGAACGTGAGAAGAATTTGGGTACCTTTTTCAGTGAACCAGCAGCTTTCCATTGTAGAGCTTCTATTTTGAACTCATCGATAATGTCATCTGCATCATATGCAGCATCTTTAAGCTTTCTCAGCCAGTTTTTCAGCTCCTCGTTCTTGCCCTTCTTCGTCTCTGCATCTTTAAGCACTGCTTGGATTGTTATCAGCGTGCTTTCCAGCTTTTCTAGCTCTTTTTTTAGGCCCCATGCAACCGCAATCTCTTGCTGTAGTAGAGTGCTCAAGGTCCCCATGAGTGTTTTCACAAGACCAGAAATAAGCATTTCCGCCATGCCTTTCTTTACAGTAGGAGATTATCAGCTGAACACAGAGAGGATACGCAACCAGAAATTTGCAACTTGCAATCGAAGGATGTATATTGTTTTGCAATTATTGCAATGACCACAAGAGCTGGAAGATAAAGTTTTTAGTAAAGGTCTGTGGAATTTTCAAAGATGCTATTTTTTTTTTCCCACATGGTATACTGAATACCATCGTTCCTTCTTTTAACTTCTGCTCTCCACATCACGTCAATGGGGTTCTTCACAGACAAGCCCATTAAATTTGTAGGGCCACTGAAAGTTTCTTTCATTTGAAGGTGGTTGGTAAAAGCATTTGACATCTAGTGTAGCCATTTAATGAGAAAAAACCTTTCCCCATAGCCTATGCCTTTTCTCTCTAAATTATTTTTCGGTCACTAGGATAATTGGGGATACAAATGTGTCAAACCCAGTGCAGAACCATGGTGACCCGACGTAAATATAATTCTTACTAATTAATCTTGGTTTTAGTTAATTGATGTAGTTTTGACGTTAATTTGTTCATTTTTATCTTATTAGATCATTGTTAGATAGGTAGTGGGGTTTGACCAAACCTACTAGATTTTATGGCCCATTTTGGTAATTTATATATTAAGAGTAATGTATTCATTGGGCACATCATTCATGCATTAGTTTGGCTTCATCATACTTTTTTCAACATGAATTTCAATTTTAGTATTAAAGCAAAACCCATTTGAAACCTCAAAACCCTTCATTTTGCTAAATTTCACTAGTAAAGGCAAAATTGCTTTTTCACTTAAAATCTGAATCAAATTTCAAAATTCCAAAATTGTGTCAATAGTATACTTATGAGAAAGTAAATTTAATTTCAAGCACATAGATTTAATTTCAAATACATTTATCTCTTGCACCAAGTAATCTGAAGTGCAGAACCAAGTGTTTTAAGCTCTTTAAGTTACTAAAGTTGTGGGGCCCACTTTCCATTTTCTTTTTAAACCCACACCAGCCGTTGATCGTCCCTTTTTCTCTTCTCATTTTTTGTTTCTACAACTAGCAACAGCTGAAGCTTGTTTTCTCTTCTTCTTCATGCTCCTTCTCTCCAAATCCAAGGTCAAACCTTACTGAATCAAAAATCAAACCTTACTGAATCAAAAATCTAACTCCGACAATGCATTTCCTTCCTCACAAGCTTCTTCCCATGCCCTTCTTTCCATGAATCACTGCTAATAACCCCCTCTCCCATCATCTTCTTCTCCGTTGGGCACCCCCCAAGTAAGTTCTCCTTCTCTTCTTTTAGTATGATGATTAGGAGGTCATCTACTTCCTTTATATTTACATGCAAAGGATGATTAGTAGTGGGTTACGAGTTGCAATTTTTGGGACAGTTTTAGTGTAGGAAATGGGTTCTTGTGGCTGGAAGCTTGAGGTAGAAGACTAACTCATTTAATGGTTGCATGCATGGTGTCACAACCTGGGCTCAAGAAATCGGGATTGGGGTTAAACCCAATCAGTGACACATGTAGTCGCGTTCAATTCTCACCCAGACAGAAGTCTAAATGGAATTATACAAGGAATATTCACATACTTACACGTGTGAAGTGCTGAATGGAACATCTGTCCAAGCATTCAATGCGTGGAAGCTAATATCGCCTATAATTTTTCACTTTTCCTTTTTATTGACAGTTCAGCAATATTATTACAACCGTGAAACAGTCCAAATTTTAAATATTTAAGAACATAAAATTATTATATTAATTCCATGTCACCTGTACAACCCGACATAATATGCATATGTATGCAACTACACCAAGGATACATTCTATGAAGAGAAGATAGAACAACGGAGTATAAGAAGGCAAAGGCATACATTATGAGATCAAGATTATCCAGTTATACCCATACAGTCTACATGGATGCAATTATGCGCAAATGTTAAAAGTTTCAAAATACTCAATTTACAGACTCCTAAGATATTAGTGAGTCGCTCTGGCGTACGGATCAGTCAGTAATCTTCTGTTGTCCATTTGTTACAGCTTGAAAGGATGACTACGGTCTCCTTCTTTGATTCTTGGGTCTGTGCTAGGGTGGGTTCGGGATTTGGACCTGTAACACCATTAGACAACTTGTGAATAAAACTATTCAGCAAAGTATAAACATAATTAAGGTAATATGCGTTATATCTAAAAGAATTAATGACATGTGACTAATAGAGTTCAAGTTACTATACTAGGCATATCGTGCATTTGAAATAAGCATGCTATAAGAATCAATACGTGAAATACATACTATTTAGCTACTACATTTGTCATTTCCTCCCTCTAAGGATTTATGCGTTGAGAACACCATCGACTGGGCCAAGGTACGAATGGGTATTTAGTTCCTAGAGTCTGGAAGCCCTAAGAAAAGCACACTGCAGCGGCAACATACATGCTACACCAAAGTCAACCCCGCTAGGTATTATAAGGCTGAGGCTGAGTAGAGCCAGACCATGTCGATTCAGTCATATCATTGAGCTTGAAAATCATGCAATGCATTTCATTCATTCGTGCAAACGTTCGTACTTCATTCAACGTCAATAGTTAATGTCAATCGAATATCAAGAAACATATCAAGTAGATCTAATGCATACAATATTGAAATATTAGAAGTCAAGACATGCGTAATCATTTAATTCCTTTCATAAGAGTGGAGGACAATGACTGTCATCCAATATGCCATGCAATCCAGTTTAATAGAATCAAGGTAATTTTACTAGCCAACCCTAATCTAATCATCCATTGTTTCTAACCGTGCATGATGATGTAGTTTTAAGTTATTAGATATACAGTTGTCTTTCTTTGGTGTTACATTGTGTTAGGAAAGTGTATCGAAGTCCCTTAAACCAACACATATAGGAAGATGCTTAACGAATGGACAACACCATATGAATAAGTCTCAACTTTCAAGACTTTTCATGATCTTTCATTATTCCATTAGGCTGGTTACTAAGGTAATAAGATCCGATATCTAAGGCCCTACAAGGTCTTATACAATACCTATTTTCCTTTAAATTTCATTGTCTTTACGGCTTAGTCGTGGGTGACTTACGGCTCAACTGTGTGCATCTTACGGCTTAGTCGTAAATTGCACTACGGCTTAGTCATAGGTACCCAAGATTTTCCTCTGCATTTACGGTTGAACCGTGGTTTGTCTTACAGCTTAGCCGTATTTGTTCTACGGTTGAGCCACGGTTTGGCTATAGCTTATCCATAGAACATTATATGGCTTGGCCGTGGCTTAGCTGTAGAAGGATTTCCACTTTTCATGCTCTCGGGTTTTCAAGCTATAAAATTGCTTACGGTTAGACTATGGCTAGGTTACGGCGTAGCCGTAGTACATCCTACGGCTTAGCCGTAACTTAGCTGTAGTACAAATTTCAAATTTGTTGCTCTCTAGAATCTGAGCCATAAAAGACTTATAGCGTAGTCGTAAGCTCTAGATTTCATAAGGCTCAAGTACTACACATATAGTTTTATAACTTGTAACTTAATATGCATTTTTAAATTGATGGAAGAGAGGTACAAATAAAGGGCTGTAAAACACATTACAATTCAAAGATTTGCAATAATTATTAGGACCAACATGCATTCATCCAATAATTGCTTATACTTGCTTAGATTAAGCTTTCAACTAGCTATTACTTCTCATGCTCAACTTGAAGAGAAGCACCAAATTCTTGAGCCCAAATGCCATTTTGCAAGAAATGTGGCAAGGGATGAGTGCATGTGTTAGAATGAGAGTTTCCCTAATTCATTGAACCAAGAAGTATATAAATGAAAGGAAATCTTACCTGATACAGTAATTAGAGATTAGTTTGAGAAGGAAGACAGTGGTTTAAGAAGGAAGAACCCACTATCTTCAATTCCTAACAAGGAAAGAAAGTAGAGGAGAGCTGGAATGATGGAGTGGGTGCTTAAAATCCCACATGTAAGACCTCTCTTGCTCTCTTGATGAAGAAGTAGAATAAGAGAATAAGAGAATAAGAGCTCCACAGAACCAATGTCAAAATGGGTACTGAAACCCATTTGACTCTATATATATAATGTGGGGTTCAAAATAAAGTCATTCTAGTTTGGTTTATTTCCAATATAAGTCAAATGAGGGTCCAACTGAGTCAAATAAAGTTTAATATGTTCAAGTCCAGTGCAAAAATTGACGAACTCAACAAGACAATCGTGCTGGTGTTAATATGATACATGTATGACATGAAATCATGAATTTTAAAATTACGAAAAAGGGCTTTCACCTAGTTAGGTAAGGTCAAACCCAACCCAACTACTTATCCATAACCTGAACTTGACTCGTTGAACTCCACAAGATTAAAATAGACTTATTTACGATAAAACCACATCAATTAGCTCGTAATCACAATTAGTTACTTACTAATCATGCTTAGTTTGAGTCGGAGTGTTACATCCTCCCCCGCTTAGGAATCATTCAGTCATCTGAATGAAACAAAATATGAAAAACAATTCAAGCATTTAATGTACCTGTGTCCTACATACTGAAGCCGAATTATTCTCCTATTTTGTCTGATAAATAAAGTCGACCAAAACATCAAGCTGATATTCTTCACTTGAGTCTTCACGATTGATTGTTGGCAAGGTTATTCTATTGGGATGACACTCCTTAATCTTCCTTGGACTTGGATAACGATGATGCACGATCTTATGAAACTGTTAATGTTTGGATACATTTATTAAGTTGCTCTATGGTGGTAGTGGTACTATGTTGGATTGAATCTAATTGCCGAGATCACTGCACCATAAACAATTATTCATAGGACGTAGGAAATGAAATTGCGTGCAATCAAAATGAAGTCATTTTAGCTTTTTGGTGGTTGAAGATAGAAGAGTCTCAAGACACAGAGTTTGGCATACAAGTCAACGAAGTCCTAAACTCATTAAAAGACAGGGATCAAACATTTGTAGGAAAGGGTTTTCTCTCGACATGAAAACTTGAGGAATCAGAATAGTGAGTTTCGACAAGTCATAGGTCGGAAACACTGATATGCATGAAAGTGGAAAAGAACTTTTGGTTCTAATTTGCACATTAAAATCTTAAAGTCTGTAGTTCATGAAAAGCGAGAGTAAAGAAGGAAAGGACAATTCAAATCTCATACAAGATAGAGAAGAGAAAAGGGAAGTCAATAAAGCGAAGAAGGAAAATCTCTTATCTAGGCAAAAATTTCTTTGCTCACATTGCCAATCAAAGAAAATGAAGAGAAAGCAAATTCTCAAACACGATACCAAATGAGGACAAACCAAGCTTCTTAGAAGGAAGATGTCGGTAGAAACAATGAGGCATCCAAGAATATAGGATTACATATAAACGGGATTATGTGATCCATCAGATCTAATTGTTTTTAGTACTAGGTAAGGGTGATTATTGTTATCATCAGTTAAGGATGAAAGAAGATTGTTGTTAGCAAAACAACCTTAAAATCAAGGTACGACCATTACGAATTCTAGTGATGGCATTTGAGCCATGAATTGGACTAATGTACTTGCAGGGTTTATGGCTTGATGAGTAGGGTTTTTGCTATGAAAGTCTGGGCAATATTATCTGCATGTAGATGTTTGAAGTTTATTTAAATCGCTACAAATTATGATATCCTTTTGAACAACATGACTCGAATATGAGACAATGAAAATAGATTGAATTCATTAAGGATTAGGACCTCCATATCGATATCAACTAAAGGAAATGTCGTGGCAGGTGCTCTAATAGGAAGATGGTACAGTTGAATGTCTTAGGAAAGTTCATTTTTTAATTGTAATAGGTATAAGACTTTATAGATTTAATAATCCGGGTATAATAAGTTGAGCTTCCAAATGAAGAAGAATAAGGATAGAGAGGAAAGAATTAAGTCAGGAATAAGGGACTAATTGAACTTGGGTTCTTATTTCCATAAAATAAAACAAAACCAAACAATACAAGAACCAAAACTAATTATAGAAATAGAGAGAACATAAAATTTGTTTGAGTGAATAAAAAGGGAACATCAAATTCTTCAGGTGAATTCCAATTAGTCACATAAGAAGGGGATAAAAGGGATCATTTGAATGGATATGTCGTGTGAAAAATTAGTTATAGAAGAAGACTTAGTTGATTTTACTAATTTTTTTAAAGAAATTCCCCAATAGATTAGATAATAAAATAAAATATCGTATAAGTCTCTTAGGGTTCAAATGGAAACAAAAGATTCAGATCATGTTGGTCAGAATCAACAATGATGTATAAGATGAGTCAGGTATGATGCACTTAGTAAAATATATAAAAGTAAGAATACTGATAGTCCTAGTATGAAAATGTCTAACTACGTATCAAGATAACTTACTTAAACCTTTCTAAATCTTCAAATTAGGATATACAATTTGCTTTCAAATCACATGATCATCATCATCCAATTTAATGCAAGATCTCTTCTATTACAATTACCTCTTTAATCAAATTGAATCCTCAAGCTACCAAATTATCTGATGAATCACTTTTAACTTTCCACAACAGTGTTCAACTCACTTTATTCTTAAAATATGCTTAAGATAGATTCTTCAATGTTCATTTCGATTTCAAAACCTCAAAACTTAATTCATACTCATCAAGCAGGCAGAAGAACATTCTTCAATAATTCAAATAATTCAATAAAAAGGATCTGTCCTTTGGAATATAGTTTCTATAATCAACAATAAAATCTTCACAACACTAAAGTTCCTAATGAAATGACTTAAATTGCCATTGAAATGATCCCTAAATCAAAGATTATTTCTCCCTAGTCTACATTGAGATTAAGTAAGCTGCAAAGGCAAAGCAATTCTCCAATTGATCCTCGCGATTTAACAATGAATTTTCATTTAAGCTATGGGGACATTAAAACAAACATTTTTATTCCTCTGATATATTTTTATTCCTTTAATATCGTCATTAAGAGATTTCTTTCATCAAAATATTGTTGATGTTATTCACTTCTATTTTTATCTAATAAGAAAAACAAATTCATTTCTTCACCCATGATTGTTGATAATCAATCAGCCAATCGAAAGATCTAACGAATGACTCCCAATACTTGTCTCTCTAAGCTATCAAACCTCAATCGATTTAGAATTATCTTACACGTAATATTGATTGACAAATCTTTAATAATGGAATAATGAGAATATAGTTGACTCATCTAAGATCAACATTTTATTAAGGCAGTAACCAATATTGCAAAACCATTAAGGATTTCAAAACCCATATTTGATTTTAAAACTTTCTTCCATTAATCAATGGGATTTAGCCTTGAAAGTATATTTTATGAATTTGCGATGCACCCAATAAATGATCAATTCTACATCAATACAAGACGATGAAAATCCATACGTGCTAATCACTTAATTTACCCACTCATGATTCAGTACTACACATCCAAGGTACAAGATGACATCTAATAGGTAAACCACAACATTTAGCTTAGATTATAGAAGAGAATATATAAAGAAAAATTGATGTCAATTAATATTCTAATGTTCATACGAAGTTACCTTCAATACGGTACGATGAAAGTGTGCAGTCCCCTATAAAGGGTATACCAAATAATGATTTCTTAGATGGTGTTGATATATTTAGCGCATTATTCTAACAATGCTTCCATACAGGAGTTGAAGTGCTCTTCTGGCGTAACATTATTGTTGCTCAGCATCCAGGCTCTGTACAGCAGGAAATTGGAATGCGTCCTAAGTATCTCTCATGCTTTGAATACTTACAAAATAAGTCGTCTCCTTCTGCACACAACCTCATATGAATCCGGAAGAAAACGTTTGATACTTTCTTCTAAAGTATACCGTTCTTTGGATAATTTGACTTCTCGAAGAAAGTTCACTAGGGCTGTCATCTAAATAGCGTAAGGTATGCCTCGAAGAGATCCCAACTCCCATCGAAGGACATCTATGTAAGGCTTTGGGAATTCCATTGTATGCCATGAGTTTTGTCGAACAATTCTATTAATTGGTTCTATACTTTACTACTTGACAATTACCTGTAAAAGAACTGAATCTCATTTAAAAGTAAAATACTTGCCTACCTAATCAACTTCTAAAACATTGAAGTCAAATAATTGACATCCGGACTTATGCTAGTGCATTCTCACCACGTTCCTACGTTCTAAATCTGTTATAGAGATTTCTTATAGACTGTTCATGGCGACTGTTCTGATGCCATACTATACGTATGTCACAACCCAAGCCTAAGAAATCGGGATTGGGGTTAAACCCAATCAGTGACACACGTAATCCCATGAAATTCTCACCTGGACCGAAGTCTGAATAGAATTACACAAGGGATATTCACATGCTTACACATGTGAAGCGTTGAATGAAACATCTGTCCAAGCATTCAATTTGCAGAAGCCTGTCAATATCGCCTATAAATTTTCACTTTACCTTTTTATTGACAATTCAGCAATATTATCACACCCGTGAAATAGTCCAAATCTTAAATATTTAAGAACATAAGATTATTATATTAATTCCATGTCACCTGTACAACCCGACATGATATGCATATGTATGCAACTACACTAAGGATACATTCTATGAAGAGAAGATAGAATAACGGAGTACAAGAAGGCAAAGGCATACGTAATGAGATCAAGATTATCCAGTTATACCCATACAGTCTACATAGATGCAATTATGCACAAATATTAAAAGTCTCAAAATACTCAATTTACAAACTCCTAAGATATTAATGAGTCGCTCTCGGCGTATGGATCAGTCAGTAATCTTCTGTTGTCCATTTGTTACAGCCTGAAGGGATGACTACGGTCTCCTTCTTTGATTCTTGGGTCTGTGCTAGGCTGGGTTCGGGATTTGGACCTGTAACACCATTAGACAACTTGTGAATAAAACTATTCAGCAAAGTATAAGCATAATTAAGGTAATATGCGTCATATCTAAAAGAATTAATGACATGTGATTAATAGAGTTCAAGTTACTATACTAGGCATATCGTGCATTTGAAATAAACATGCTATAAGAATCAATACGTGAAATACATACTATTTAGCTATTACATTTGCCATTTCCTCCTTCTAGGGATTTATGCACTGAGAACACCATCGACGGGGTCAAGGTACGAATGGGTATTTAGTTCCTGGAGTCTGGAAGCCCTAAGAAAAGCACACTGCAGCGGCAACATACATGCTGCACCAAAGTCGACCCGGCTGGGTATTATAAGGCTAAGGCTGAGTAAAGCTAGACCATGTCGATTCAGTCATATCATTGAGCTTAAATAATCATGCAATGCATTTCATTCATTCGTGCAAACTTCGTACTTCATTCAATGTCAATAGTAAATGTCAATCGAATATTAAGAAACATATCAAGCAAATCCAATGCATACAATATTGGAATATTATAAGTCAACATATACGATAATTATTCAATTCCTTTTATAAGAGTGGAGGACAATGACCATTGTCCAATATGCCATGCAATCCAATTTAATAGAATCAAGGTAGTTTTACTAGCCAACCCTAATCTAGTCATCCATTGTTTCTAATCTTGTATGATGATGTAGTTTTAAGTTATTAGATATACTGTTGTCTTTCTTTGGTGTTACATTGTGTTAGGAATGTGTATCAAAGTCCCTCAAACCAACACCCATGGGGAGGTGCTTAACGAATGGACGACGCCACATGAATAAGTCTTAGCCCTCAAGACTTTTTATGATCTTTCATTATTCCATTGGGTTGGTTACTGAGGTAATAAGAGATCCGATATCTAAGGCCCAACAAGGTCTCATACAATACCTGTTTTCTCTTAAGTGTCACTGCCTTTACGGCTTAGCCGTAGGTGACTTAAGGCTCAGCCATGTGCATCTTATGGCTTAGCCGTAAATTGCACTACAGCTTAGCCGTAGGTACCCAAAATTTTCCTCTGCATTTATGGTTGAATCATTGTTTATCTTACAACTTAGCCGTATTTATTCTATGGTTGAGCCACGATTTGGCTACAGTTTAGCCGCAGCACATTATATGGCTTTGTCGTGGCTTAACCGTAGATGGATTTCCACTTTTCATACTCTGGGGTTTTCAAGCAGTAAAATTGCTTACGGTTAGACTACAGCTAAGTTACGGCGTAGCCGTAGTACATCCTACGGCTTAGCCGTAACTTAGTTGTAGTACAAATTTTAAATTTGTTACTCTCTGAAATCTAAGCTGTAGAAGACTTACGGCATAGGCGTAAGCTTTAGTTGTCCTAAAGCTTAAGTACTACAAGTATAGTTTTATAACTTGCAACTTAACATACATTTTTAAATCGATGGAAGAGATGTACAAATAAAGGGCTATAAAACTCATTACAATTCAAAGAATTGCAATAATTATTAGAATCATCTTATACCAACATGCATTAATCCAAAATTTGCTTATACTTGCCTTAGATTAAGCTTTCAACTAGCTGTTGCTTCTCTTGGCTCAACTTGCGGAGAAGCAATAAATTCATGAGCCCAAATGCCATGCATGCAAGAAATAAGGCAGGGGATGAGTGCATGTGTTAGAATGAAAGTCTCATTGACTCATTAAACCAAGAAGTATATAAATGAAAGGAGATTTTAGATGATACAGTAACTAGAGAGTAGTTTGAGAAGGAAGAACTCACTGTCTTTAATTCCTAACAAGGAAAGAAGGTAAAAGAGAGCTGGAATGATGGAGTGGGTGCTTAAAATTCCACGTACAAGACCTCTCTTGCTATCTTGATGAAGAAGAAAAAGAAAAGAAGAAGAGAAAAAAAGAAGAAGAGATCCACAGAACCAACGTCCAAAATGGGTAGTGAAACCATTTGACTCTATATATATAATGTGGGGTTTAAAAGAAAGTCCTTCTAGTTTGCTTTATTTCCAATATAAGTCAAATAAGGGTCCAACTGAGTCAAATAAAGTCTAATACTTTCAAGTTTAGTACGAAAGTTGACGAGCTCAACAAGACAATCATGATGGTGTTAATATGATGCATGTATGACATGAAATCATGAATTCTAAAATTATGAAAAAGGGCATTCATCTACTTAGGTAAGGTCAAACCCAACCCAACTACCTATCCATGACCTGAACTTAACTCGCTGAACTCCACAAAACTAAAATAGACTTATTTATGATAAAACCACATTAATTAGCTCGTAATCACAATTAGTTACTTGTTAATCATGCTTAGTTTGGATCGGAGTGTTACACATAGCATCACATCTTCATTTCATTCATTTCTCATGTAGGGTGTGCAAGTTTGGGGATTCCTACTCTATTGAGCCAAGACAAGAGGTATCTCAAGTTTAAGCACTGCAAACGACAAGTATAAGTGGGTATATTTGCTACATGTATGGTTATTGCTTGATTCTTGAAATATTTCATGTATATTGCCAAATTACAACTCTTTTCTTCTTAAAAATGTAGGCCAAATAGGGATTTATGTCTTAATGGTATTATGGATGAAAGATGATGAATTTTGGAGTAGAGGAGTTTGGTGGGAATCTGGAAGTGCTTTCATTGCAGGAAATGGAAAAAGGATAGGCAGAATCAGTGATTCTACATTGAAGCAGAACTCGCCGAATGTGCTCGAGCGTACCCAAGAGCACGCTATGCTCTAGATGAGTAGAATTGTCATCAGACATTGGGCACTCAAGTGCGCATGAGTTGGGCTTGAGCGCACATGATTTTGAGAAGATCCGCTCAAGCGTGATGGGGTTCATCGAGCTCGTGACCCTGATGACTACATAAACCCCCTTTTATTTTGTTTAGGTCAATTATGGAATTGACCAGGGCTCTAATTGGATTTCCATGGGGATATCTTTGAGTCAACCATGACCTTAGAACGTTAGGTGGATGAAAGACTTTGTAGAACTTCTAGAAATGGCACCTTATACCCTATATAACATGCCTTAATTATAAAGCAGGGAGAGTGTAGAACTGTCACTCATTCGTCTTGATTTTTTGGATGATCTCCAATCTCATGTCATGGGTGCTGGCCTAATGAGGTAGTGTCCATAGCCTACACAATGTAGCACCAGGATTATCGGTAGCATATTTGACATCGAACATCTTATGATTACATCGTGCTGAATGAGTAGGAGCTACAAATTATCTAATTTAGAGTTGGCTAGTAAAACTTTTTATATTACCTTTAATCAGTTGTATACATATTATTAAAATAAGCAATGATCTCAGCATGATTTAATCATGTACCCAATTCTTCCTAGTCGAACCTTAAGGCAATCGAGCCAGAGCCTATGTGTAGCGTGTGCCTTTAAGCCAATAGAGACTAGCCAAGGTTGAGGGCGTTCAAGTAATTATAGCTATAATAAGTTATGCATTGTCCAGTTTAGTTTACTTTCTATTAGTACCGTTTTGGGTTCAATGTTGTACAAAGTATTATGTTTCAATTCTCAATTTTTCAGGGCAAACATTAAGACAACATTCAGGCCAGAGCCTATGCGTTGCGCATGCCTGTTAGTTAAGAGAGGGTAGCCATGATTTACAAGGTTAAGTTATCAACAATGATTAAGATTTCTGTGATTGCAAATGACTTGTATGTGTCAGCACTACTCAGCCTCTGCCCTTAGGAGGCTCGACGTAGCCAAGTTAGGGTTTAGTTTCTATTCATTACTGTAGTACTTTTATTAAGAGTTAGTCAAAGCTCCTTGGGTAGCTAGGAGGGCCCTTAGTGATTTCCCACTCGATAATATTTGATCTCTCCTTAAAGGGAAATATAACTGTGTGAATGCCAATTAGTTCAACACGTGTAATTCCATATATGATTCTTTATTCATACTATATTCATATGCGCAACATGCCTAGTTTCCATATATTTGTTCTCTTTAAATTAATTTGTTTTTGAATTTAGTTAAGACGGCATAATAGTTTTATATGCACCTATATTTGCTAAATCATTTTGTTTACAGTGCTACCCTTGGTGTTACGGTTTTAACTTCTGACATCGATTCCACCTTAGACACGCCCATAAAGAAGGTTTCTATGACTTCCAGGGTACAATAGAGTGGACTGCATATGACACCTCTAGTCGTACAATTAGTAGAGCGTGCCCATGGGAATATTTTGGAGCATGACTAGTTATACCATCGGTTGAGCTATGTTTATGTATCATCCCATTATTTCATATTGTTATTATGTTACCTAATTTTGGTGGACATGTATGGCAGTTTTTTAGTTTGTATTCAAGTTCTACGCAGTTTGGTTATATCATACATCCGTATTTTAGATCATTCATGTATAAACTTATATTTTTGGACATTTATGTATATGCATGGGCTCATGTTTTATATAAAAAACTATTTTAAGTTTTAAACCTTTTGATTTACAGTTGAAATTTAATTGACTCAGCTTATACTTAATACCATATTTCAAAATATTAACTGTACAAGATACTGTTATGTATAGGTGAAATACACAAGCTTCTGCATTATTGTTTAATTGGTACACATGCTTATGGATCTTCCTCATATGGATTCCTATTAATTTTCCTTGTGGCGGTTTGTACTTGCCTTGGTGCGGCAAGAATTGCCATAGGATTATGTATGTCGTGTCTCGGGGCTTTCTCTAATCCCTAATTCTCAAGCTCGGGGCATAACAATCCACACGCAAATTTGTTTTTATAATTCGATTATGGTTCCGACACGGAACCATTCTTTTTTCTTTTTTATGATTCAGGTTTCAACTTAAAAACCAAATCCGAAATAAGATGTTTATTGCATTAGTATAACTATATAAAACGAGAGTTAAAAATAAGTTTATTTTATGTGAAATAATCCTATGAGATATAGTTCTCACCACTTTTTGTGAGAAGTCTAGGTAGGCCTATCTATCACTCGATCCAAATCTTGCAATACATAGGAACTCCCTGATAGTCACACGCTCGAAGTTACGGTTAAATCCAAATATACCGTTGGATCAACTATGCACTAATTCTAATGAATTAGATTTGTGGGCTACGGATAAAAGCGTTAGGGACCTATTACTGAGGTCAACTTGATATTTAGGGTGGTTCCACATTGTTTTTGTCATCACCTTTGGTTACATCCCCCAATGTGACCCACAAAGTGGGCTCCAAAAAAAGTTTTCACAGTAAGTGCGTGAGAACACTTCTTAAAGGATTAAGGTCCTTATATATATAAGTAGGATTACTAAATAGCATATTATTGAAGAAAAATATGCTCTCAAATATAAATATAACTTGTAGGACCTTAAAACCTATATAAATAATATACATGAATGTAATCTTAATTTAACCAGAACCTCGAATAGGATCCAATTCTCAATCCAAATGTTTTAGATCTTATATGGATGATTTCGGAGCCAATGTGTTCCTCTTGGATCGAAAAAAGGGTACCGTTTCCTTAAGACCCGAGACTTCAAATACTCGGTTAATTGGATACCCATTAGATACCCATTCAAAATCATACTAGAATTATTGTATGTTTGTATGCTATCAGCAAAAATGTGGGATTGGACTATTAATTGGATTTGACTAAGAGGAAGCGTGGATCATGGTTTTGGCTCAAAATTTGTGTGAGGATTCAAGTCCATACATTGAACTTCATTGCTTATAGGTGCACATATATGGATCATGTCTGACCTGAGCCCAAATAACCCAACAAGACCAAAATTTATGTCGGTCTTAGAGTCGGGCTGGGTCAAAGCTAGTACCCATATAGGATTTGGGTAGAGTTCAGGTTTGGGTTCCTAGTACCCAAATTCGATTCAATTACCCAATCTTTTAGGAACATATACGAACCACTTGTTAAAAAAGAAATGATACATGTACATATTAAGATGCACACAAAATGCACACTAGCTTATGTGGCACCATACAATAGCATCTTTGCCTCACTTTTTATTCCTCTCTTTCACACACACCAACACCAATGCATGGGATAAATACATTTGTATTCAATAACAAGTGGGCCCAATGCATGGATTAGGTTCCTCCACTTGATGGAGACCACCTTGGATGTGCCCTTTCATAATGAGTCGTAAAGTAACAGTACTGATGGTGGCGCCCACTTATTATTGGATACAAATGTATTTATCCCAATACATTGGTCTGGATGTGTGTTAAAGAGAGGAATAAAAAGTAAAACATAGATGCTATTTGTGGTCCCACATAAGCTTATGTGCATGTATCATTTCTCATATCTTAAAGGAGAATTTTCAAATAAGGCCCGAAGTTTTTGTCTTATTTCAAAAAAGGATACAAATTTTAAAACTTTTCAAATTAGTCTCTATGTTTTCTAAGAAGTTTTCAATTAAGGAAACCCATCCATTTAAAACTATTTTCCGGCAGCCTTTTTCCTCATTTTTTTTCAAAATACCAAGATTACCCTTTATTAAAATAAATTCCGCATTCAATTTCTTTATATTCCCCTCATTTCTTTTTTGAATGATCGAGGACAACTAGTGCCCTTGCGGTGATCAGTTGCATGTAGTGGCCGCTAAAACCATGTAATGGCTTTAAATGATTGATAATTTTTAATATTTTAAGTAAATTTTTAGCATGCATGCCAATTTCAAGGCAACACTTGGAAAATACTAACTAGGCTCACCCTTTTTTTTATCTTATATGTATATGGGCTTTAATCCTATGAGAAGTATTCTCACACACCTATTGTGAGAGTTTTTATGGGGCCCACTTATGGGTCCCATTTAGGATGGAACTATAGGGATGAAAAGATCTATGTGGGACTGCCCCAAATATCATGTTTGACTCTAATCACATGTCCTTAACACATTCATCTATGGCTTACAAATTCAATCCATTAGATCGGTGCATAGTCAATCCAACGGTCCAGTAAATTCAGATTTGATCGAAACTTGGAGCCTGTGACTATCGAGGGGGGGTTTCTGTGTATTGCAAGATTGGGATTGGGTGATAGATGAGCTTCACCTAGACTTCTCACAAAAATAGTAATGAGAATTAGTTCTCATAGGATTATTTGCAACATCCCGAGTAACCTACTAGCCTAGTAAATTGGTTAGCCTGTCACGTGGCAAAGACATTTAAACCCAATTACCAGTAGTAACCTACATAGTTCATTATATACCAGATTCATATTTTAGTCATAAGCGATGTGGGATGGGGTATTATAATTTACCCCTTTAAGGCCACATGTCCCTGTGTAAATCTATTAACTTCACTAGGCAATGTTGGACCGAACCATTCTACACCCATGTCCTCTGTGAATTTTACTATCTTAACTCACAGGCTCGCGGCTCTGTCATGATCTTGCCTCAAGGGCTATCCTAGTGGGATTGGGGGTTCCACATTTTCAACTGGTGGTAATCTCTGATACCAATTATCATAACCTTACTAGCCTAATGGCACAATTACTTGGTTAGCTTGTCACGAGGTCCAAAATGCTTAAGCCCAAATTACCAATAGTAACCTACATAATTCATTATATACCAGACTCACATTTCATTCATAAGCGATGTGGGATGGAGCGTTACATCCCACATTACTTATGAATGAAATATGAGCCTGGTATATAATAAACCATATAGATTACTACTAGTAAATTGGGGTTAAGTATATTTGGGTCACCTGACAGGCTCACCAAGTTATTGGACTAACAGGCTACTTGGGTCATAAATTCTATAGGAACTAGTTCTCACCATTTTTTGTGAGAAATCTAGGTGAAGTCCATCTATCACCCAATCTAAATCTTGTAATACACAAGGACCTCTCATGATAGTCACACCCCCAAAGTTTGTAGTTCTCACCACTTTTCTATGAAAAGTCTAGGTGGAGCCCATCTATCACCTAATACAAATCTTGAATACACAAGGACTTCCTCTAATAGTCACACGCCCAAAGTTTCAGTTAAATCCAAATTTACTGAATCATTAGATCAACCGTGCACCGATCTGAATGGACTATTGACCGTTAAATTTTTGGAGCCTATGGTTGGGGATGATTTTTGTAAAGAGCAGGGTCCTAGAGAGTCCTTCAATTCCCCCTATCCTCATCCCCATGTGGGTCCCCAGGTGGGCTCCACAACCGTGAGCCACACACTTGAGCTTATTTTATCCTATGCTTGAACTTAAGAGAGGGGCTATATATATAGAGGGAGAAAGAGTAAGAAATTCTTAGGAATGCCCCATTTAAAACAAAGCGTTTTTGCCCTCTTTTTATCCTCTAATGAGGGACAAGTCATGTGAAGACTTTTTCTTTTTTTTTAAACTAACATTAATTGCTTTTTCACAACAATAAATTTTCCTTATCTCCTATTCATTGCAAAAAAAAGGTGTTTTCACTTTCGAAACCCGGTGGCAATCTAACACTCCTCATATATATATACATGAGAAATTCTAACGAGTGCCCTACTTTGAAAGCGCTCCTTTTTCCGCCCCTCTTCTTTTTGGTAATGAGGCCCATGTTGATTCAATATAGTCTTTTCATACACATTACCCCCCCTATGAATAGTCATAAATCCAAGTTTAACGTTCATCCAACTATTTTTTCACCATTGAATTAAAATCATCATAAAATGATGCTTCTAAACTATTAAATTATAGGGTCATAAATCAAAATGTTAGAATTATCTTATGGATTCAAGATTTTGCATATAGGTAGGCCTCATATAGATCTTCTCATACAATAAAATCAATGGTCCAAGTGTTGGGTCATGAACCAGATCCCAAAGATTTTGAGATCAGAATTTGAGGCAACAAGTTGAACAGCTGACCCAAAGCCTGGAGCATTTGGAGCATCCGAATCATCGCCGAGATTACAATGATGAGACAGATGCCAAGGAGTTTATCAACCCATTCCATAATCAGTCTCCGGTGAAAAGACAACGGCGTATGGAACATCATGAGGACAATGATCTGGGTTTGAATATTAAATTCGAAATTCTCAATTATAATGGCACCACAAATGGTGATGAATTTTATGATTGGTTGAACGCGGTTGAGAAAATATTTGCATACAAGGATTTGGCCAATCACAAGAAAGTCAAGTTGGTGGCTATTAAACTTCGTGGCAAATCCAATGCATGGTGGGAACCACTTCAAAAGTCCCATCAACATATGGGTAAAGCACTTATTACCTTGTGAGAGAAGATGAAAATGTATATAAAGGAGTATTTCTTCCTCCTACATATAAGCAAACACTTTTTATATGGCTACAAAATCTCGAATAACGAAATCGCTCCGTAGATGACTACAAGGAGGAATTCTAGTACTTAGTAGCACGCAATGATGTTATGGAAGATGAAGATCAATTAGTGGGAAGATAAAAGGGCAGGTTACAGCCATCCCTACTGAAGGTTATGTCTTACCATCCTTGCTGCACATTGACAGAAGCCTTTCAATGCGCCATATCCAGCAAAGAAGCCAATGCAATTGAGAATCTACATTTTAGATCAGCAGATCAATCTTCATGTCCTATGACGAAGGACGTTAGTGGATCTAAGCAATATCGTGATGCAAGCTAGATCTAAGATCCGACTTGGCATTAATGGGTAGCTAATGTAAGCGAGATCCAAGATTCAACCCGGCATTGATGGGCGACTTTGATGGGCCCTGCTTGATTCATGATCTATCTAAGATCAGGGATCCCTATCCTCAATTAAATAGTTTTAATTAATTATTTATTCCCATTTTATATTGAGTTAAGATTAATACTTAATTTATTTTAGTAAGCTATGATTGTTTAGAGATAGTTTTTCCTAATTTAGAAACAATCACTTCTATATATAAAGAGGAGTCTTCCATTGTAATGCTTATGCTTATTTTCAATCAATTAAAGTTCTCCTTTGAAATTTATCTCTATTATGGTGCTTTTCCTCTTGTGAGGGTGCCCTGGGCTGAAATCCATTCGGATTCAATCAATTCTTTGGGAGATTGATCTACGCCTGATAGATATGGGACTACGCGAGTTTAGTATTAGAGCCGAAATCCAGTAGTCGGGAAAACATCTTTTTTCCTGGAGTCATCTCTCCGCCCATTGTTCACCATTCACCCTCTCCACCATCATCGAAGAACCCTGCAAACCCAGCCGCCCCAAACCCATCTACTGCTAACCATCCCTGCCACAAAAAACCCACCTCACCTTTTCATTAACATCCGATCCCAAACCACCCCATCCCCCATTTCCGTAATCCACTCCAACCCCATCAGCCATCCCTAACCCACAACCCAAACTTCCTTTCACAAATCCTAACCCAAAACCGTAAACCCGATCAACCCAACCTCCCCCAAACATCCTAAACCCTAAACCCATTCCTCTTTGACGAGATCCCATCACCCATTGACGCAATCAAAACCCATCCCTCAATCTGATGCATCCCAAATAGTCCCTATCACCCGAGACCTAGAAAATCCCTTCCAACCCACTTCGAATCATCACCAATCCTCTGCAATCAAAGCCACCCTTCCGAAACCATCCTCGTCCCCATTCGTCCTTGTCGACGAACACCAATCTTACACTGAACGACAAACCCCTCTCTGTTCAATACAGGCTCATCCCATCTTGACCGAAGCCCTACATACAAGCCACTGAGAACCATTCCAACATGCCTACCACAATCCACGACCAACAAAATCCCAGTCCCTAAACCATGGCCCACTAAACCCTTTTCCTGAACTCCACATCACCCACTAACGACTCCCAACAATCTTGCAGGCCCCTAAAACACCACGGATTGACATCCCATCCCAAACCGGGAGTAAAAAAAAAATAGAGAGAGAGGAGGAAAAACGCTACAGCAAGAAAAAGAGAGGGGCTCTGATTCAGGAGTACTGTGCACCAACGTCTCCTATTGTCATTGATTAAACCATCACCAACGATCGCCCGGTCACTGCCTCCTCTTCATCGCCGACTCCTACTCATTGCTGCCATTGTCAAGCTTTCCCGTGGTAGAATCTCGCGTGGCTTCCACTGCTTAGCCATCACCAAAGCCCATTAGCCTTTTCCTCTGATTGGAAACGAAAATAAGTATGCTTCTTGCTGCTCTTTTTCTTTTCTTGCACCAAAGTCGAGACAGAACCTAGGGACAGTGCCACACTTGCCTTCTTGATTTCATTTGGGCCAAGTGGCAGTTAGACCAAGCTTGATCTAGGGCCTGCATGTTAGATCCAACCTAACCCAGGGAGACTGACTCTATTTGGGCTTGCAGCCACACCCGATCCAAACCCATCAAACTTCCTTAAAAAAAAATAAAATAAACATTTTGACCCAACCACAACGGGCCAAGCCAAACCAAAAGTACAGATTTTGGGTTAAATCTTGTTCTCCTTGCATCCAAATTATCATGGGAATTTTTGGACACTTAGTTGAAGTTCAAAGCTTTGTCAATACAAATATAAAAATTAGTAGTTTGAGAATGAGTTATACTTTGAGCAATTTCTGAGTTTAAAGCAAGAAAAATTAACAATTGATGAATATACCTGTGAATTTCGAGAGTTGTAAGATATCTGTGAACTAGAGGAGACTGAAACACATATATTTGTTCACTATATCAGAGGCTTGAGACCAGACATCTTGGAGAATATGAATTGTTGCGATATTAGTCAAGAGGCATATTTAAAAGCCTTTCGTGTCGAACATATGCTTAGATAGTCTCACATAAAACAATGTGGATCTCAACAAAGACCAAGAGCATATGTTGTGGAAAGACTTTTTGCCTAAGAAGAAAATGTCATGATTGTCATTCACCACCTCCTCAACACAAATGAGAAGGAAGACGAAAAATGGAGACAACCAAAAAAATCCCACACGTGAGTGAGAGTTAGAGACAGAGCCATCAATTTAACTATTGACAATGGTAGTGCAATCAATTTTATCGTACAAGAAGTTATTGACAAGCTTCGTTTGCCAATTGAGAAACTTCCGAAACCCTACTAACTCACATGGTCTAGTGGTTATGTTATCTCCGTAACTCACAGATGCTTGGTATTATTCAAGATTAGTAATTATTAAAACAAAATTTGGTGTGATGTAATCCACGTAAATATTACTCATTATTTTTGGACAACAATAGATTTTTTACCCAAAAGTATGCCATGATAAAGAGATGAACACATATACCTTTCAGTGGGAAAGAAAATGAATTGGGCTCTGTCCATTGCCATTAACAGCCCAGTCTTCATCTACATCATCACCTTCAACTGAAGAACCACAAAAAGGGCAAAAAGAAGAAATTTAGAACCATAGCATCATGATTACACCAAAGGCGATGTCAACTATGACAACTGATATTAATGATGCAATAACTGAGCAAAGTCAAAGCAAAACTGATATCATGAAACATTCAAACAAAATCATAGACGAGCAAGTTTATGGCAACATTGTTTTCATGGGTTCAAACAATATTGATCAAGATAATGTCAGCCAGGAGCCGCAAAGAGTTAAGGAAGAAAAAGGAAAGCAAAATATTCAAAACTTTGAACAAATTAACGAGAATTTTGAACATCTAGGAGCTTTGATTGTACCACTACTTCTAGTAAATACAATTGGATCATCAGAAGTCAAGTTAATTGTTTCAGTCGTTTTGCAAGCAGATCAAATTGTTGAAGTTCTCCACATTGACTTCATTTTGAGGTATCAGACATGGATGATAAACAACCAACAATTAGAGTATCTACATGTCATATCATACATCCGGGATAAATTCATTCATCAGAAAAAGCGACACGTCTAATGTATGTTTCCATGGAGTAAACGACTACGTCAAGCTTTTAAGTCATGTCATGGAAAAGCGAAACAAAAGACTAGGCAGGTGTTTGTGCAACTGTTTTTTGACCCTAGAGGAAGTTTTTCCCCACTTGCAGTTATATTCTTCCCAGTATTTCTTAAGTTGGCAAACTCATTGGAGTTGAGTTTTTCCAAGCCAAAGAGAGTTCCTGTAGGCTAGATCCAAGATCTGACCCAGCATTAATGGGCCATTTAATGGGCCCCCACTTGATCCATGATCTGTCCAAGATCAGGGATCTCTATCCATAGTTAGATAGTTTTAATTAATTAATTATTTTTTATTTTATGCTAAGTTGAGATTAGTACTTGCTTAATTTATTTTAGTTAGTCATGATTGTTAAGAAATAGTCTTTCCTAGTTTAGAAACAATTACTCCTATATATAGAGAGGAGTCTTCCACTATAATGCTTATGCTTATTTCCAATCAATTAAAATTCTCTTTTGAAATTTATCTCTATTATGGTGTTTTTCCTCTTGTGAGGGTGCCCTAGGGGTTGGAATCTATCTCTGAATTTGATCAATCCTTCAGGAGATTAATCTACACTCAATCAGAAATCCGGAGCTATGCCATATAAGCAACATAATAGAGATGATCAGGCTGGTAACCGGTCCACTCGACCTACTCAAACTAGTCAATGCACTAATAATACAGATGATAAGGGAAAAGGCAAAGCAATTGTCTGTTGCTTCAAGTGCAATGAGTACAGTCGCATATCCTCTGATTGTAGAAAGCGAGAAATTCATGTTGCCGAAAAAGAAGAAGATTCAAACACACCGATCTTCAATCAAACACAAAATCCACACACAAGGAGAAAGGGTAGAAATTCGCTAACCGTTGCTAGCGAAATCCACCATAGAGATCTCCATTCAAAGAAACTTGAATTAATTTTCATAAAATATTCCAATGCTGCCTACTACAATCGACTATTAAAATTTATAAGAAACTAATTTCTTTCTATGGAATTGTAATCAAATCAATTATCTAACTAGGTCATGATTTTTTCCATGATCTTAGGTCTTTGTTGACACTAATTGATAGCTAATTAAAAAGGAAAGTCAAAGCTCCTAAAGGATTCTTTTGATAAGGAAAACCTGCATAAATCTGTACAATTACCGTTTCTAAATTGAATCTTAGAAATTACAGACTCCACCCTGTATTTTCTGTTTTCTTCAAAACAACTCCTACAACCATACTTTCTTCAATATCCTGGTTTGTTTGAAGCCCAATTGTTCATTTGGCTCACTTAGACAAGTGTGTCCACGCTTTGCATGCTTGATCACAAGCATCAAATAATTATTCTTCTTGATTGTTATCAATTCATGATAATTGATTTTCATCACAAGGACTTGAAAAAGAAGTCATACAAAGAAAGATCAAATGAATTGAAAGTTTAGTAGGGATGTGCATAGAACTGACCACCTGTGAGAATTGAAGCTCAAGAGCACAAAGAGATTCGTTCTGATAACTTAACTCAATAATTAGTAAAGATAGAGAGATTAAAGAAGATGCTTAACATAAAATATGAGCATGATAGTTTCAGTGCAGACTTACTTCTCAATTGCTTTAAGATTGACACATATAGGCAAGATTAAAGGGAGAATTGTAGAGGATAATGATTAGACCAGTTGAACCTATGGAGAAAAATGTTGGCTAGTTAAGAAGCAATATATCCATAAAATACTTGATGCAGGACGATGTAAAATCTAGCCTAATGCAATGTGTAACAATCAGGAAATTAATTAATTAACACAAAGAATTTGGATCTGGCTCATTACCAATAGTCAGTTAATTCCAAGGAATGGATCAGCCATAGATCTAGGGCCTTTTCGTAGATCCCGCAGTAATAGTTCTCAGATTCGAGAAGGGGATCTTAATAAAA
Source organism: Sextonia rubra (assembly GCA_037013555.1). Classification (NCBI taxonomy): domain Eukaryota; kingdom Viridiplantae; phylum Streptophyta; class Magnoliopsida; order Laurales; family Lauraceae; genus Sextonia; species Sextonia rubra. The sequence continues at coordinate 81,749,885 of JASUAD010000001.1, forward strand.
GGCAAGACTTCCAACACTTAGGGTTTGATTTGTGAAGAAAAGGGTTTCATCAAACAAAACAAAGCCAAAGTGTTCAATATCAGATCTGGGGTTACTGGCTCCAGTTTCTATTCAGCAGATCTGTAGTCTTATGGTTACTTGAAAGTGCTCAGTAAGGGAAAAATAGGAAAGATAGTGGTCACCTTTATTGATCTCTCACCAAACTTCAATCACAAGAGGCGTTAATGGCGGTTGGCAAGAAAGGTGGCTTGCAACCCAAGTGGAGAAGAGGAAGAGGAAGAAAAGCTCTCTTTCTTATTTCATATCAAATTTCATACAAGCATAATCATCGAGAAAAGAACCTAGATCTGAAAATAAAAGAGATCTCCCCACCAAAAATGGAAAAAAACCAAAACAAAAAAAAAAGGAAAAGAGAAGGAGGGGAAGATGTGCATAAGACATGACTTGGCAACATCTTGGGATTCGTGCGCAAGTCACGACTTGTGCATGGTTTTTTTTTTTTAAACTAAATTGTGGCCCCCCCTTTTCCTCTCACTTATTACATAAGACCAAGTATGGGTCCCCCCTCACCACTAGACACTAATAAAAACTTAGATGGGACCAAACAACTAAACAACTTAAGATATGGGACCAAACAAATAAGTTATGGACCAAATAAATTAAAACATAGGACCAAATTAAACCAAGTTAAACCCCAAACAAATTAAACCAAGGGACTCTTCCACTTTCTTCAATCCATGTGACACTTCCCTATGTGGGGCCTTCAATGTAATTGTGCACATGGGGCCATCAATGCTCCACCAATGTGATCAACTGAAATCCAACCATCGGATCTCCTCGGAATGACAATCCAACGGTGGATTTATATTTTCTTCACGATCAAAGCTAGGATATTGGTCATCCATCCAGATCAAAGCTTGATCCACTGCCCTGCGTCTTCTTCTTTGATAAACTTTGAATGAATTTGGGGAATTTGGTATAATGTCCCCATCATTTCCCGTAGGTTGCGAGAATTGCACCTCTGGTGAGATGAAACTATCACATCGTTCAAGAAGATCTGGATTAATGCGCTACAACTCAGTCCTGGTAATCCATGTATTGTCATGTTGAGGCCGATCCTTCCACTTGACAAGAAACTTTTGAATGCCCCCTTGTCTGGTGGAGACCAACTGGTCATCCAATATGTCTTCTGCTACATCTTTCAGCTGAGCTTTAGGTTTAGGAGGTGGAGTTGGCTGGGGAAGGTGAGAGAAGGATGCTGGCTCAAAACTAGGGGAGGAATGGGAAGGAAAAGGGACAGAGTATGGATCACTAGGAGATGGTGTGGGGCCATGAAAAAGAACAAGGTCCTCAATATTAAAAGTGGAACTAATGCCCATATCGGATGGAATGTCCAACACATATGCATTAGGACCCAATCACTTCAAAATCTTATATGGACCAGTACCGCGGGCCTATAATTTCTTGGCAATTCCCTATGGAAATCGCTCGGGCCTTATGCGAACCATTACCTCATCACCCACTTGGAATTCTGTGAATCTACGATGTGAATCAATAGAAGATTTGTACTGTTCATTATGTAAATTAATTCGTTTCTTGATTTCATCATAGAATGTATGTATGTGTTGAATGAATGCATCAGCTGACTCAGAAGGGAGATGAATGGATGACATGGGAATGAGATCTATAGGCATCCTAGGCTTATAACCAGTGACAGCTTCAAATGGACTCATGCCTATGAATCTATTAACGGAACTATTATATGCAAATTCAACAATTGGTAAGACAGATTTCCATGTTCGCACATGTTCACTCACAAGACACCTCAATAGATTTCTCAAACTTCTGTTCACTATCTCAGTTTGTCCATCAGTTTATGGATGATAGGTGTAAGGTTCCGAACCCCACTAATCTTAAATTACGGTAATTAATCTTGCTCTACGCTAAGTAAACCTTACTAAGGCTAATTTAATTCAAAACTATTGGATTTGGGCTTTGGACGGGTAATTAAGAGGAGTTTGAACCTTACTTCAATAATGGAGGGCCTTTTTGTAAATTGATCTTCCATCTTAAGGGCACCTCGCCAATCATTCCTAGTGTAGTTTTTCATGTAGATCATCTTTCGTGTTGGTCTTGCGCTGATCTGAACTCGTCTTGAGCCAATTGAGGTCCATTTGGCCTAAACTGAAATTTCATAAAAAGATTGGACTTGCATGTTAAATACAAGAAATTTAAGTTAAAAAGGGGACTCAACGTCCCATTTTCTCTTCTCCTCCTTACTGCTACGGCTGGAGCTGCTTCTTCCTTCTTGATCTCCTTTCTTTCTCACTTCAATCTTGAAGAGCTACTAGGGTTGGGGGTTTTGCATGCGCTAGGGATAGTCTTCACCCATCTTCCTCTTCCTCATAGGAGCATTTTCTTCTTTGGGAAGCACATCTTCTTTAAGTTACAGCTCACTAAGGTGAGGGTTTTGCTTCCATTCCATATATTCAAGTTGTTGGAGTCAGGAAGACTCCAATCCATGACATGCATGCAACTCTACATTCCATTTATCATTTGTATGTTGCCATGTAGAGAACCCACTTCTCCTTGGAGGTTTTCCCTTAGCCACACAACAAGAAGGACATAGGAAAGGGCTAACACTGGTAAAAGGCAAGTATTAGAGTTCATATGTGCTGCATGAATGATTAAGTTATTGATTCATGGGTTGGTTCTTTCAATTCTCAAATTTTAGTCCATTTTTCATGGTTTAATTGGTGTAATTATGGTATGGATTGAGTTAGGAGGTCAACATGCAATAGATGGGTGTGTGAGTATAGAACACTCTCAAGGACACTCTGATTGAGCCTTAGAATTGCCCCACAAGTCAGTTCTGTATTGATCCCGTACAGAAATTCAGCTACAGAACTAATTCAGGTTTCTGAAGCTTACGGCGAAGTTACGGCTAAGCCGTGAGCATCTACGGCTCAAAGTCCAGAGAGCAGCAAAACTTGGTTTTGTACTACGGCTTACCCATAGTTACACCATGAAATGCACTACGGCTAAGCCGTGGCCAGCCCGTACCCAAGCCGTAGGTCTTCCTACGACGAGCTTTCCAGAGAGCTCCAGAAAACCATTCTCTTCTACGGCTTGCATACAGCTGCACCGTGAAATGCCTTACAGCTAAGCCGTAACCCGACCGTAACCCAACCGTCAGCTTAGCACGGCTAAGCTGTAAGCTAATATGCGGCTAAGCCGTAAATGCGTCTGTACTGTTGAAGGGAACCTGAACTACTCGGCTAAGCCGTAGTGTTGTATACGGCTAAGTCATATGAACACAGTGAATTTAGGATATTAGGAATTCTTCATTGATCTTATAGGGCCTTTGTATTGGCACCTTCTCCCCCCTACACGGGCCCAACTGTAAGGATGTATTAAGAGGATAAACGAATTCTGGATGATTCCCCAAAGTCAAGTGGATGTTGGCATCAGAAGGGGGTGTTCTTTACACACACAAGGCAATACTAAGAAGTGGTAACACAATGACACCGGATGTTTTATAAGTATATCGTGTTGAATGTCCTTTAGGATCATGGGATACTTACTCAATCTAAGTGCATTCATATTGTTATGATATATTACCTTCGACATGATTTGTTATCGGATTCACTTCCTCTAGCAAACCCTGAGGCAATTCAGACTAAGCTTCTAATAAGTGCGTGTCTGACAAGCCAGAGCTTCTACTGAGTGTGTGCTTGCTTGCCAAGGGTAGAGCCGAGGTTCGGGCCTTTGTAGCTCATATGCATGTGTTTTGTTTGGTTATTCGTTGCTTCCATGATTAACTACTCCTTATGGATGTTATGACTAGTATGATTGATTCCGAGTCGGCATCACTTAGCTTGTGCCCTTTGGGTGTATGTATGTCACTACTGCAGTAGTTTATAGAGAAGTTGTCGACGCTTCTCGGGAAGCTAGCGTGATCCCCTAGCGACCCATATGTATGTTCCCTTTTGGGAGAATAGAGCATCGTGGTTGCCATTCAGTATGATATTTAATTGTAATTCCTCATCCATTGCCACTCATGCACCATATGTCTAATAAACTATTATTGCTCCCTTTAATCAGTGTATATTGTTAGGTTCATTTGACATAATATGTTATACTTGCTTCAAATGCCTCAGTACTTGTTTAACCATCGTGTTAACAGTATTACCCTTGGTATTGCAGGTACAGAACCCGGTCCCAACTCGGATGTTGACACGCCCCCGGAAAGTACCCCAACGGTACCTCGGGGTATAGATGAATGGAAGGATGGCGATGTTTTCTATTAGTCATCCTATGGAATGCGTCAGTCCTGAAGATGTCACGGTCACTTTTTGGTCTGTTCTTGAGAGAAAAGCAAATTGGTCTTTATGTATTTAACCCCTTTAATCAGATGTGCAAGAAAGAAGTGTAATTGGAACTTAAGTACTGCTTTATATATATACCTATATGTTTATCTATGCATGACCACAAATATGCTCTTTAACTTGCTCTTGATTATTACTGAGTATTTCGCAGGAATTCGATTATGATGAGTTACATTCCTACGTGTGTTGGCATACCTCACACGTTCCTATGGAATCTCCCTTATAGGAATTCGTACATAATCCTTCAGGGCACGGATTTCTACGGGATTACGTATACACGCCCTGGGAGCCCACTCTAATCCCCAAATTCCCGGGATCGGGGTGTGACAATAGGCAGAAGAAAATTACAATTTAGTGCCTAAGAGTTTCCACAGTATTTTCCAAAAATAGTTAGTGAACTTCACATCCCTATCAGAAACAATTGTTTTCGAAACACCATAAAGACTGACAATGCACTCAAAGAAAATCTTCACGATATGCGAAGCATCAGAAGTTTTTGAGCACAGGACAAAATGGGCGATTTTAGAGAAACGGTCCACAACGACAAAGATGGAATCGTGCTGCTTGGATGTCTTAGGAAGCCCAAGCACAAAGTCCATGCTGAGATCTTGCCACGGTGCATGAGGAATGGGCAAAGGAGTATACAAGCCAGTATTCTGTTTGCGCTGCTTTGCTAATTGGCAAGTTCGGCAACGCGCAATCATATGCGCAACGTCTCGTTTGAGACTCGGCCAGTAAAAACGATCTTCCAAAATAATGATGGTCTTATCCCGACCAAAGTGTCCTCCCACACCTCCCGTGTGGAGTTCCCAAATTAAAATTTCTCTCATGGAAGTACAGGGAATGCAAATCTGATTACCTTGAAAAATATAACTATCTTTCAATGTAAACCAACCAATGCTTCACAGAGGATTATTAGAAAGTGAAGCAAACATATCCCCAAAATCAGGACAAGATGGGTAATCATCTTGAAGACGATCAAACCCTGTGACTTCGACATTCATGGAGTGAATTAAATGGATTCTGCAACTTAACACATCAGCTGGTTTATTATCCACTCCCGCCTTGTGTTTTAATACGAAAGTATATTCTTGCAAAAGTTCAACCCATTTGGCATGTACCTCTTTCAACTTAGATTGGGAATTCAAGTACCGTAATGCTTCATGATTAGAGAACAGGACAAATTCTTGAGGTAAAAGGTAATGTCGCCAAAATTCAAGGGTTTGCACTATTGCATAGAATTCTTTCTCGTAATTAGAATACTTTCTTCGCTTAGCATCATTCAGCTTTTCGCTGAAGTAAGCGACTGGTTGTCCTTCCTGGCTCAAGACACCTCCTATTCCCACACCAGACGCGTCACAAGTCACTTCAAAAACTTTAGAGAAATCAGGCAATCGCATGACAGGTGCCTTTGTTATTTTGACCTTAATTTCCTGAAAAGCGGCAGTAGCAGCTAGGCTCCAATGAAACTCACCCTTTTTCATGCAGTCTGTGATTGGAGCCATGATGGTACTGAAGCCTTTAATGAATCTACGGTAAAATGTGGCCAAACCATGAAAGCTGGACCTCATGAATATTGGATGGAATCTTCCATTCGACAATAGCATGAATCTTTTTCAGGATCGACAGCCATGCCCGCAGCATATATTACGAAACTTAAGAAAACCAATTTATCTATCATGAATGTACATTTCTTAAGGTTTGCGTATAGTTGTTCCTTCCACAAAATACTACAAACTTGCCACAAGTGTTTGATATGTTGTTCTGTGGAAGTGTTGTAGATAAGGATATCATCAAAATAGACTACCAAGAACTTACTAATAAATAGCCTCAACACTTGTGTCATGACCCGCGTAAAAGTACTTGGTGCATTGAACAACCCAAAAGGCATGACGATCCACTCATATAACCCATCCTTTGTTTTGAAGGCAGTCTTCCACTTGTCGCCAGGACGAATACAAATCTAATGGTAGCCACTCTTAAGATCTATCTTGGAAAAGATAGTGGCACCAGCCATCATGTCAAGCATATCATCTAACCGAGGTGTCACAACCCGAGCCCAGGGACCGGGGGTCAGAGAAAGTCTAACCAATGACACACGTACTCCCGTGCATGCACACCTGGACCCCGTCCAAGCATACACACACAAGGGATCATTCACACGTGCAAACAACTGTACGCGGAAGCTGTACGTATCAAGGCATACCACAAATATACCAAAAGACATAGGAGATTACAAAACAATATACACTGATGATAAGACCAAATACATGAACGTATGACAAGAGAGCGGGCTTACAACAATCCAACAATCAAAATACAGGTATCACTCAAGGCCCACTTTACAGGTACAGAAAAAATCCCCTCGATAGACTCCAATACCAAGAATGGGGAAAACAAAATGATGCAAACCGTACTCTGGAGGATGGATCAAGTCCACTCCTCTAGGCCGGAGGGGGCCTCGCGAGCCTCTCCTGCAGTCGGGTCGACCGACGCAGGATCGGAAGAGGGATCTGAGCCTGCAACACACAAAGACAACTAATAAGTACGACGACTTAGCAAAGTATAAGCCAACAAGAAGATAACACGAATTGTGTCTAAAGTGAGCATTAGTCATAATACAAGACATCATACAAGATCTACAGAAAACATGTTCGTATACCGAGCAATTATGCAAATGATAGGCATGCTGTAAGAATCATAAACAGATAACATTCAAGTGGCTACTACATTGGCCATTTTCTCCCTTACGAGAACAATCAGGATGAGAACACCAGCGACCGGGCCAGGGTACGCATGGGTCTCTAGTTCCCGGGGTCCGGAAGCCCAGGACAATCACTCTGCAGAGGTAAACACTTAAACTAAACCAAAGTTAACCCCGTCGGGTATCCTAAGGCTGAGGCTCAGTAGTGCCAATACCAATCACAATCAAATCAGATGATGCACCTCACTCAATCAATCATATCATATCACGTATAGATCTCACATAGCGCGCTGAATACACAATAGGAAGTGCATCGAACATGATACTGATACTGAATGTACACAAACAGGTACATAAACACATACAAGAAGTGTTAACAATGAGTATCAATTACAATCACTGACTCATAACTGATGCAAGTACTCCAATAGAGTAACGGTAAACACAATACACGATAAGAATGGTTCCGCCCGGGCTTCGCTCTGGGGTTGCTGCATTTCCCACAGAATCGAGAGGTCCAGCGCAGAACACATAAGAGGGCATAACCGAAATCAATATGCTGTACAAATCAATAAATCAAGTACTTATACGAATCAATGATCAATTACAAGCCAATCCTACATTAATTATCCAGTGTTTCTAACCGTGCATGTTGATGTAGTTTTAAGTTGTTCGATGCACCATTGTCTAGTGTTGCAGGGTCAGGGGTGTGCACCGAAGTCCCTTAAACCAACACCCATGGGGAGGTGCTAAACAACTGGATAACTATCCATGAATGATTCGCAGCCCTCGAGATCATCCATGTCACTCAACATTCCATTGGGCATGTCCAGGTTAACTACATTCTAACATGAAAGTCATCTACGGTCTTTTACTTAAACCTAGTCCCTTTTCATTCAATTCTCAGGGTCTCACGGTGTAGCCGTAGGTAACCTTACGGCTTAGCCGTGGCATCTTACGGCTTAGCCGTACTATGCACTGCGGCTGAGCTGAGGTTCCCCAAATATCCCTTCGGATTTACGGCTTAACCGTATTTTGCTCTACGGCTCAGCCGTATCCTGGCCCACGGCTTAGCCGTAAGACAATGTACGGCGTAGATCAGGCTGGGCCGTAGAAGAATGTCAAATTGCCAACATCCAGTTATTTTCAGCTAACAGTCTGTACTGTTCTACGGTTTGGGTTACGGTTGGGTCTCGGCTTAGCCGTAAGCCATTTTACGGCTTAGCCGTAGCACATTTCACGGCTTAGCCGTGAGTGCACGGGCTCATTTTCCTGAAATTGTTACAGTCATACAGAAACTGTGCAAAACAACCGAAAACAGCAGAATAACAACAGAACTGACTGAAAGGGGCTGTCTAACACTGAGATACACAATGAAACATAAAAACACAACAATCAAATCACTATCAATCGGTGTTCACACATCTTGGGCTTATACTTGCCTCACGGACGAAATCCACACGCGGATTGGCTCAGTCCACCGGGATCACACACACTGACGAGTTCCTTTCTTCCTCCCTCAAGCAATCGAAACAGAGATGGAGAAGAGAGAAAGAGAGCTGACGAGAGAGAGAGAGAGAGAGAGACGATCGAGAGAAAACAAGAGGGTTGGTGGGGATATTTAAAGGTTAACTTGAGTCAAATTTACATTTAAGTCCAAACAGTTAACACGAATATCAGTTCAAGTCAAATGACGGTCCAACAAGAGCAAACGAACTCATTCGAAGCCAAGACAGTTACGAACATTGACAAGCTCAACGAAATACACGCGCTGACGTCAAAATGACGCAAAACTGACAAGGTCAATCAAAAGCCAAAATTACGAAAAAGGGCTCGATCTACTTAGACCAAGTCAAACTCAACCCAACGATCTCTCTACGAGTCAAAACCAAAGGAAACAAAATCAAAACACTCTTAGCGATAAAAACACACGCAATGACCCACTAATCCGGGTCAACTCGGGTCGGAGTGTTACACGAGGTATCAGAAATCGATACTTAATGGTGATCTTGTTGATAGCTCGACTATCCATGCACATTCTCCATGTTCCATCTTTCTTTGGAGTCAATAGTGCGGGAACGGCACAAGGGCATAGACTTTCCCTAAGGAAACCCTTGGCAAGGAGCTCATCTACCTGCCTTTTAAATTCTGTGTGTTCCGTAGGATTCAACCAATAATGGGGCAAGTTAGGTAGGGTCGCTCATGGAACGAGGTCAATTGCGTGTTGAATATCACGCATGGGTGGGAGCTCATTCAGTAAGTCGTCGGGAAAGACATCCTGAAACTCATGAAAAACAGGTTCCACTGCACATGGAATACCAACGGCAGGCTCTTTGACAATGTCTGTAGAGACTACGACATAAACAATAGGATCGTCCTTAGAGCCCTTATGAGTCCTCTCATCCAGTTCAGCCTGGAACTCGCTTGCACTTAAAATGTGTAAACCCTTGGTTGTGGGAGTTGAGGCACTGGTGCTGGGTTTCGCACTTTCTTTAGGGCTATCCTTGCTTTTAGGAGGTAATGGATGTAATTTTATTTTTTTATCTTTGAATTGAAAGGCATAAATGTTTGTGCGCCCAAAGTTGGTAACATCCATATCATAAAGCCAAGGCCTCTCCAAAATAATATGTCCCACGTCTATAGGAACCACGTCATACCATAGCTGGTCCTGATAGGTAGACATGCTGATTGGGACCAAGCATCGTTGGGTCACAGGAATTGATGTAGAATCCACCCAAGAGATGCGGTATAGCTTGGGATGTGGTACTGGGGTCAAGCCTAGTCGAGACAAGTTTTTGGCTGACACCACATTGGTACAGCTCTCGCTATCAATAATGATCTTACAGCTCTTCTCATTGTACTTGACATAGGTATGAATTATGGAAGTTCTACGCCAATCCTCATTTTCTTGAATGGTCAATGTACATCTTACACCCATTAATTGTAGTGGATCATCTTTTATTAAAGCCTGTGCATTTTCATTTTGAGGATAAGAGGGTGAAAATCAAAGGAAGGATACCTGATCCTCCGGATTTTCACATTTCTCATCGCTAGGCATAAAATCCGGAATGTAGGTATCTACTATAGGATCATCCTCATCTTCTACGTCTTCTACGCAGAAATTAATGTTATGCGTAGTGTCCATAACCATGACATTTGTGGCAGGTAAGAGGTTTAGAGCTGCCACTAATGATTCCTTTACCTTTATTATTCTTAAATGTATGCGGTCCATTTGTGAGATTACGGTATATTGGGAATTAGAATTAGATTTGTTACCTGATGAATAAGGCTTAGAATCTATTCCCTGATAATCACTACATTTAGCATGCTTGTTTTTTATGACTATCTCAAGGTTAAGCGTCACCTCGTAAATGACTTCCAAGCTAGCCGTTTTAACAGTGATCAATTTCCTTTGAAATTCGGGGTGAAGACCTGTTCTAAATTTTGAAATTCGCTCGGGAAGGTCTTCTTGGGTATTACATCTTAAGTTAAGTTCTTCGAACTTATTGATGTAATCAGTTACGAACATACTACCCTGTCTAAGATTAGAATTTTGATCTAAAAGTCTATCCCTGTAAGATTGGGGCTAGTATTTGACCCGTAAATGTTTCTTCATTTCATCCTAAGTCTCAATAGGTGCCTCCTGACGACGCTGTAAACCCCGCTCAAGATCAACTCAATACAAGCGTGCTTGACTCACCAATTTCATCTTGGTGAATCGGACCTTTCTTTCCTCGGACATATCATACCAATCAAAATAGTGGTCCATGTCATATTCCCAATCAGAGTAGGTTCTTGGATCAATGCGACCATCAAAGGTTGGGGTTTCAACCTTTGCACTTTTCATGATCCACTCATCAGGATTCCTTCTCCTACCATGGGGCCTACGGTTATCACCCACCTCAGATTCGAGGTCGGTGTCATTATCACGCTCTCTACCCCTATTTATCCACTGTGGATGATTCCGAGCATGCCGATGCCTGTTATCATCACGTTGGGATCTCTCAATTTGTTCAAGGTGTGCCTCAAGACGCGCTGTGGCCTCATGAAAGCGAGTGTCAAATTGCGCTTTCATGGCAACCAACCGCTCATTCATAATCACATTGTTCTTGGCCAAATCTTCTTCCATCAACTTGGAAATTTGGGATAAATCCATTGTAAGGTGTTTCGGGTTGGAAATCTTTACCGCTCCTAGTGGGCATGCAAGATGGATGCTAAAATGACTATCCTAATTATATTATGCACTGCTAAAAATTATGTCAGATGTAATGCAATGATATTATGTAATGATGAAAATAATTTCAGATTTAATGCAATGGTGTTTTAGACTACCCTAAGGGAACCTATATCTCTGATACCAAAATTGATGCAGGACAATGTAAAATCTAGCCTAATGCAATGTGTAACAATCAAGAAATTAATTAATTAACACAAAGAATTTGGATCTGGCTTATTATCAATAGTCAGTTAATTCCAAGGAATGGATCAGCCATAGATCTAGGCCCTTTTCGCAGATTCCGCAATAATAGTTCTCAGATTTGAGAAGAGGATCTTATTGGAAGGCAAGACTTCCAACACTTAGGGTTTGATTGAGAAGAAAAGGGTTTCATCAAACAAAACAAAGCCAAAGTGTTCAATATTAGATCTGGGGTTAATGGCTCCAGTTTCTATTCAGCAGATCTGTAGTCTTATGGTTACTTGAAAGTGCTCAGTAAGGGAAAAGTAGAAAAGATAGTGGTCACCTTTATTGAGCTCTCACCAAACTCCAATCACAGGAGGCGTTAATGGCGGTTGGCAAGAAAGGTTGCTTGCAACCCAAGTGGAGAAGATGAAGAGGAAGAAAAGCTCTCTTTCTTTTTTCAAATCAAATTTCATACAAGCATAATCATCGAGAAAAGAACCTAGATATGAAAATAAAAGAGATCTACCCACCAAAAATGACAAAAAAACCAAAACAAAACAAAACAAAAAAGGAAAAGAGAAGGAGGGGAAGATGTGCTCAAGACATAACTTGCTCACGTCTTGGGATTCGTGCGCAAGTCATTGCTTGTGCATGGTTTTTTTTTGTTTTACTAAATTGCGCACCCCCCCCCCCCCCCCCCCCCCCCTTTCCTCTCACTTATTACATAAGACCAAGTGTGGGTCCCTCCTCACTACTAGACACTAATAAAAACTTAGATGGGACCAAACAACTAAACAACTTAAGATATGGGACCAAACAAATAAGTTATGGGACCAAATAAATTAAAACATAGGACCAAATTAAACCAAGTTAAACTATGGACCCAAACAAATTAAACCAAGGGACCCTTCCACTTTCTTCAATCCATGTGACACTTCCCTATGTGGGGCCTTCAATGTAATTGTGCACATGGGGCCGTCAATGCTCCACCAATGTGATCAACTGAAATCCAACCGTCGGATCTCCTCTGAATGACAATCCAACGGTGGATTTATATTTTCTTAGTGATCAAAGTTTGAATATTGGTCATCCATCCAGATCAAAGCTTGATCCACTGCCCTGCGTCTTCTTCTTTGATAAACTTTGAATGAATTTGGGGAATTTGGTATGATGTCCCCATCAATAAGTGTTGTAGAAATGAGAATGTTAAGATAGATGTATGGTAAAAGTAGTAAAAATAGAATTAGAAATAAGTGCATTGGGAGCATTTAGGGGTTTTTGCTTTAGTAGGTGATAAATTAAGAAAGACCCATTTGATATTTGAACATGTCCAACGTAGGCCAACAACGGTGCTAGTGCTGAAATTTTTTTCGATGAAAGTTGATGGCCCGCTACAAAAAGGTAGTAAGCAAAGAGAACATGGACAGAAGTAGTAAGGTTAGATTTGAAAAAGTGTAACCTATCGAAGGATATGACTTAGGATAGACTGAAATGGAGAAACAAAATTCATATAGCCGGCCCAACATATTTGGCACATAGCTCTAATGATGATGATGAAAAATACTTATACACACTTATACATTCATATTATAAGTCTCTCTCTCTCTCTCTCTCTCTCTCTCTCTCTCTCTCTCTCTCTCTCTCTCTCTCTCTCTCTCTCATAAGGCCTGACTTAGACCGAGCCCAGACCAAGAACCAGACCCAATATCTATGTCTGGACCAGACATAGATCCGACACGTGATTGTTACCTTCCACCTTGATTTCTTCTTCAAATAAATCTCAATAGTAATTTCCATTCGAAAAAAAAAAAGAAGTATATTCAAAGAGTGGCTTGTTGAATCTGTTCATTAGCGAAATTTTTTCTTGATGACTCATTAGCCTACTGACCGGGTCAACTAGGCTCAGATTTGTTGTCAAGCGAAGTTTTTTTCTTTCTATTGCATTTTTGTTCCAATCTGCTTTCTATTATTGTTAAACAATAGCTTCTGATGTCAAGTTTTCTTCTTTGGAAATAGTACCAATGATCATGTCCACTAAGGATGACTACATATTGGAAGAGCATGGAGCTATTCCCTGTTCCTTCCATCATATACCTAATTCACAATAATGTTCGGTTTGCTACGCTTACATACTTGGATACATCAGCTTGTCGGATAATGGGCAATCTGAAGATTGTCACAATTGGTATTTTATTCATGCGTGAACAGATGCATAATGCATGTGAACTATCTAATAAGAAAAACTTGAATTAGGTTCTTCATATTTATTTTTAAAGATACTACCTTTTTGTGGTTGACAGCCTCAATAAAACTTTTGCCACAACTACAATGTGAATTTTGGGATATCAACATTCTGTGATCATGCTAGGGCATTCTATCTGAGGATTTGTCTGGATAGACTAGAATGAAGAAATAGAATTCATGTAACTTAACTCAACATAGTTGGCATGTAGTTGAACCCAACATAGTTGGAACAAGACTGTGATTATGATGATGATGATAGTACTATTTATTTTTGAACAAATGCTCTTGTTTAATATCTCAGGCTGTTCTTGAGGAGAAAATTGACAAACCTGCAGTGGATAGAAATCATCCTATTTAACTGTTGGAACAACCACAAGCCAGGTGGTTATTGAAGCATCTCTCTCTCTCTCTCTCTCTCTCTCTCTCTCTCTCTCTCTCACAATGGATGTTAACTGCATTTAACGGCATTTTTTATGACTTGTAGTTAACTTAATACAGTAAGCTTCAAGTACCATAACAATGCATTCTGAATATTTTCAAATAAAATACATTGAAATGAGCCTTTATATTTTATATCAACAATGAAACAATTGTTTCTATTGAAGGAATCATAGGATTAGTCCAATGCCCATTTTAATTTGCAATTAGAAAAATGCCCCTTTTTATATGGTTTGAAACAAGTAGAATGCTTGCATATTTATTGCACCATGTATAGTTCTTAGTTGATTTTTTGTATCTGCTTTGGCTGTATGGGGAAACAAAAATCCTTTGTCAGAGGTAGCTAGAGAACTACATTGTTCTATTTTGCTATAAACTTGTAGTTTGTTTTATTTAAGATTGCCATGGACAGATTTTAGTTATAGGGGGTGTTAGTATCCTAGTTGTCAATTTCGGTTTGTTTGCAACACCCTTGAAGGACTTCGTTGGTCTGATTTTTATTTATTTATTTATTTATTTATTTATTGAGTTAGAGACTTCAGTTAGGAATTAGGATCGTGCTCTTGTTTGGCAAGATGTGTTTTTTTTCTTGTTATTGTTTTATTTTCTTTTCTAAGCTAGTTTGTGACAAATATGATCTCCATTGATGCTGACTCTAATCTATCTATCTATCTATCTATTTATGTATGTATCTATCTATCTATATGAGGGATTCTAAAGAATGCCCCAATAGAAAGGGGCGTTTTTGCCCCTTATCTAACGTCCAATGGGAGAAGGTTGGCACGAGACTTTTGCTCCTTCAATAAAGCATTCATTTATTGCCTTCCTATTTTTTGTTTCTTTATAAAAAAAAAAGTACCTAAAGCAAATCTTGTTATTTAGTTTCTTGACACATCCTGCAAAATAGTATTTAAAAAAAAGCTAGATTGATTACCTAAAGTCTCGTGATTTAGTTTCTTGACATCCTACAAAAGCAACAATTGATTGCCTAACACAATCAAAATAGTATCTCCCATGTTTATAGGAGAAAAGAAAGGAAGTGGAATAAAAAATGTTTTAAATGCAGAAGCTATGATGGGTGGAAGTTATCTTTATTTTCAAATTTTCAAAATGGACTTTGCTTTCTTTCCAAGTTTAGTAAATGTCTCCACTACATTAAATAATGGATACCATGTGGATGGTTTCTACATAATGAGGGAAGGAGGCACTTCACTTTTGAAAATGCCTGGGCGCTATATAGACCTCCTCTCTCTCTATATCTTTCCATTCAAAATTAATAGAGAAAGAGGTTCCTTTTGTTTTTCCCTATTATTGGTAAGTTGTTCCCTTAGTTTGGCTTCTTATTTTTTATATTTCGTCATTTGTGCATTTATTTATTTGGCAGGTAGCTCTAGCATTTACATTGTTGATTTGGCTGAATGAATTAAATAATGTAGTTTATATGCTATTTTCACTTCTTAATATTTTTTCATATATTTCTAAATTTTTAAGTATTGTATATTTTTCTTTTCTTTTCCAAAAACACAATTCCAAAATGAAACATTGAAACCCAGAATGGCCAAAACATTTGAGTTTGGAGTCAAACCAGAGTCAAATCAGAATGGGTTCTGCAACAAATTTGACAATTTTCGTAAAAGTGCTTTGTTAAAATGCTCTGTTGGTTTGTTGTAAAGAGCTACTGAAAATGTTGGTAATTGATGCTATAATTGACAGTTGTTCTACCTCCACAGTTCAATGGGGTCATCTGCTGTTTCGTATCCTTGATTTCTCGCGGATTGGATTGGGGAAATCTGCAGCATTTCTTGTGCTCGTAACTTTTTACGCATACATTTTAGAAAAGCGAATGATTTGTCAGATAAGATCGTCCAAAGATTGGTGCATCTTGTATCTAACTTCTCTTTCATTTCTTGATGATTGGACGTATTTTCTCGTTTTTGTTAATGAAGTTTATTTTTTATTGAAAAAAAAAAGGAAATTTGCCAATTTATTGGAGTTCCTTTGAAGCTAACCATAATATATATACCACTATGCAACAACTGTCTATCTCCAATGGTGTCTGGTGTGATACAATGATCTGGACCCATATTTTGTTATGAGTAAGTCAAAATCAGCTCAACAATGATTTCTAGCAGTTCCAATTCTAGACAACATTTATATTGATGTAGACTAAGAAGATCAAGAACTTGAGGATCTCACCACAGCCTATGCAATGGATGTTTGGGGAGGTTTGGTTGTGTGGCTGCCATTGGGTACAATACCCATGTATAAAGCATATAGGCCCATTGATTTGGGCTCAGGTTAGGGAGATCTATCCTTTGACACTCACTTCTTTTCATTCTAGATTGGTGCGTCCTCCATCATATATGTATATAGTTTCTCAGAAGTTCTCTAATTTCCATCATCATAATCAAATTCATGACATTCTATTTTATTGATTGTAGGTGAAGGGTTGTGGTGAGGCTTCATGCAATTCCCTCTTACCAGCACCAATACAAGGCTATATGCTAGGAATTCTATCTGCCTGCCTATCAGAACTAGCAAGTGCTTATACAGAATTTATTATGAAGAAGAACAATGACAGTCTGTATTGGCAGAATGTACAATTGTATATGTAGGTATCCCTCATTTCCTTGTATTAAGGGCAACATTGACGAAAGAAGCCGTGCAATGCTTTACCCACAAGAACTCAACAAAGGAAACAAGGAATGTGGCTGTCACTTAATACTCATAAATTAGTCTGACCAACAAATACATATTTCTGATAGGTAAAAGATATACTATAGATTAATAATAACAAAACTAACAGAAAAATCTTGAAATTTGAAAAGGTAAAATAAAGTAAAAAGTGATAAATATACGTGACATGATTTTCATGAATCTTGGCAGAGATAGAAAAGGAAAAAAGTACTTCTGATGAAAGAAATAACAGAAAGAATTTATTTATTTATTTATTTTTGCTACATTGGAGATTCAAACTCAAATATTGCACTCACATGCCCATGCCCCTAAGCTGATGTGCTACAGCTGAGAGACAAAGGAAGGAATTAATTCATCATTAGAATATATATATATATATATTGTTAATGAGATAGTAAAACGCAAAATGAAAAAAGGACATTTGAATACCAATACTGAAGGTAATAAAATAAAATGAATTAGTTTTAAGGGTACAATGTTAAATTATTATGGCCCACACGATCACAATAAGATTTGATTATTCTACCTTTATATGACTTCCTTTTATATTAGTCAAATGATACTCAAATAGTTTCCATCCATGCTAAGGTTAAGGGACAAAATAAATTAATTGAGTGATTTTCTCTCCTTGATAGAAGGAGAGATTTTGGATTTTTGAATTTATAAAAGAGATCCTTGGGTAACTCTCTTGCCTATGTTGTTTTCCTATCTATCACTAACTTTGGAAGAAGAAAGACAAAGGACAAGAGAGCTGTAATCCTCATTGAAGACCAACCCTCTACTGGATCGGAGGCTCAAGATGGTGCATTCAGGTAATATCTAACCCATGCAATGGTTTAGATCTATATTTTTTTGTATTATTGGATTAATTCCATAAAAGATGCTTTATGAATATCAATTTGTTTTCTTCCAACATTTGGTATCGGCGCCATGCTGGTTTCAATCCAATGTTCAATGGTATTCTTTATTTATAATTTTGTGGCTTCCTGGATTTTTCCAAAAGTAAAATCCAAATACCCAAAGAAAAGTATTTTTTGGGTATTTGATAATAGAGATTCCATTCATGGGAATGAACGGCCTCAAATGAGGATTACATAGCCCACAACTCAATTTGAAAGAGATGGGAATAATAGATTTATTTATTTATCTATTTTTATTGTCCATGTGTTCTTTTTTTTAAATTTAAGAACTACAAAAGTTCTAATAAAAAGAATGCCTTATGGGATTGTGCTGGAACTGTGTACTGTTCCAGCACATGTGCACTGGCCATGTGCTGTAAAGCCAGCCACCAGCTGGGCTACGCCAGGCCAGCCAGGTCAGCCCAGGCCGACTTGACCTACCCACCCTGGCAGTTTGTTTGGGCAGGGCTAACAGGCGAGGTCGGCCTGACCTGACCTGCCCTACCTGCCTGGGCTGGTTAAAATCTAGGCCTGTTTCTCGGCTGGGTTAGGGTTGGGTCGACCCATAGGGCCCATTAAGCCTAGTAATTAAAAATAAAAAAATAATATTAATAAAATAAAAAATTAATTTTTGTTTTAGTTTGACCCACTTATTAAATGATACATAATGGTGTATCCAATTAACTCAATTGTGATCTATAAGAGGTCCAATTTAAATGTTGTAAAATGGCCCTTGGACTATTAAAGTGTACGTACTAGTGGGAATATTGAACATGCGATGTAACCTATTGTTTTGATTATCTTTTATGGAATTTTTTACTATCAAATCAGACACATTTAAAGTCTAATTGTAGTTTGGTAACACTTATTGGACATAGATTTGTCAAGATCAAGTGTAATTGATCACTAAAGTTATATTCTAATTACTCTTACATGATGATTATTTAATACAATCAGATCCGTTGAAGTGACTTTATTGGACATATCTAAGTTTCTATTGGTCAACATCAAAGTTGAAAAGATTGATCAATAAAGAATCGTCCAAATTGTATTTTGATCATAAAAGGCACATCCAAACTCAGATTAATGATCCGTTTTCTTCTATATATTAATGGCAACGAGAACTATCACTTGAATGGATTTGATGGACTAATAAATGACTCTAAGATAGAGCGTATTTTATTTTAATGCTATTCTTAGTCTCATTAGATAGAGAGTATTTTATTTTAATGCTATTCTTAGTCTCATTAGATAGAGCGTATTTTATTTTAATGCTATTCTTAGTCTCACTTATATTATTTCCACTGTAAATTTAAATTGTTTTATATAATCAAAGTTATGTTCATAAGAATATGCTCACTTATGTTTAAAAGTTGAAGTTGTTTATCATTTGTTTTGTTGCATAAATATTTCTATTGAATCAATTAAAGAATTAGATAATAATCAATGACCAATTAAGGTTATTTTGAACCATTGATTCATTTAATGATACCTAATAAAGTTTGTATGATATAGTTATTTTAGATATCAATATTTTGGAACAAGAAACCATTAGATCGGTTGAATTAAATCATTTGATAATAAAGTAAACCTACTTCACCACTTAAGTGTTGTTATCAATTTAGCAAAATCAACATTTTTTTTCAACTTGGTAGTCGCCAAAGTGACCTAGTTATTAATATTTATGTGATTTTCTAAATTGAACTAAGGGATATCACAAATTACATTTTTTGTGAATATGACAACACTTAGCATTGCAATTTTCATTATGGAAATGGTTGAATCAAACCCAAAGGTATGATTGTCCATAATTTGAATTTGGAATATGACATGATTAATAACTGTGTTGTTTTGTTTGATTTCTTGGTACAATCCAAATCTAGGATGTGCCTGAATTAATCAAATGAGATCAAAGTAGTGTAATAATTATTGAGTTAACAATGATAATATTAATATGTATTAATAATTACTCACTTTGATATAATCATCTCACACTTGGTCACTTGTTGTAACCTTTTTTTGTAATGTTGTCCCAACCAAAGCCACTGAATCCCATGAGAGTCTTAATACAATTATAATGACTCTTTATCGTTCTTAGTCAATTTTTAATTTTTTTTCTTATCATATTCTATTCCATACTTCTCTTTCATCTTTCTTTCAATATCTCTCTACCCTTTCATAGTCTAACTATTTCCATCCCTTCTCCTGAGATGGATTTGTTCTATCAATATATCAGCTAATTGCTCATCTGTCGTCCATGTCTATTCTTCTTTTCCCTCTTACAACGCCTTTTTCAGAGGACGAACCAATATCAATGCATTCAACATCTCGATGACATTTTTCATTCTCCATTTCTATATAACATGAAGTAGTTAAATATGTAAACAAAAGTATGGGTTTTGTATCTAAATTTAGGTAGGTTAAATATGAGCATATACAAGTGGCATGTAGATAAACCCATATCAAGTTTGATTTCAAAATCAAGTTCTCATTTCTTAAATTTGAGGTTATAATCAAATACGCCATGTAAAAAGAGCTGAACCAAAACCTCATGTATTCATGTGGTAGAACCTGGAAGCACTTGTTACCCACAACTCTATCTCTCTATTTTCTTTTTCTTCTTTTCTTTTCTTTTTTCTTTTTTTTTTTCTCATCTCTCTTTTCATCCTAAAAACTACAAAGGGTAGTGGAATGGGGATGTCTAGAAAAACTTGAGAATTTAAAACTGATCATGATACCAAAAAATTGTTCAGTAACAACAGCACTGCCACAAAATTCTCAACCAAGTGATAGCCTACACATCTACCCAACTCCATCATGAGAACTACAGCCTATTGAAAACCAATCAAACGATATGAAAGCGCCCAATTCACAAAATCATAAGACTTATAATAATTTAGAACAATTTATAGCAACTCATGTTCAAATCTCATCAGTTAGATCAGGTTCTCCAAATTTCTACAAATTGAAGATAACCCCTTTTTCATATTTTCAATAACTCCAATAATAAGTTAACAATAAAAAATAATCTAATAATTAGATTTCATAATCAAATTTCACCATCAATATAAGAAAAAGAAGAGAGAGAGAGAGAGAGGGAGAGAGGGAGAGAGAGAGAGAGTGGTATGTGGGTGGCATGTGGGTGTTGGAAGCACTGGGCGACCAAATTGGCAGGAGCAGATACTCCGGACTTAGCATAGATAAGACGAGATTGGTGGGGGCCGGTTATGATGGGTTTATGAGGGTTGTACTGGGGTGGGCCAGTTGCAGTGTGAGGGCAATCATTCCGATTGGAGTTGGGCTGTTGGGTGGTAGTAAGAAAGGAGGAAAAGAGAGGAGCAAAGAGGGAGAGAGGAAGATAGAGAAGAAAAAGAAGAAGGAGAGAGACAGAAAGAAGGAAAGAGCAAGAAGAAGAAGAAGAGAAGAGAGAGAGTGTGCCATACCTGGTTGGTCTTGCTCGTTTCCTTCTGCAGGTTGCTGGGGAGAGAGATGGAAGGTGAGTAGGGTTTGAACTTTCGTTGGATGGTGGAAACAAAAAAGAATTCAAAAAAGGGTCATTTTGGGGGAGTGGGGTTTCGAACCCAGCACTCCCCATGACGGAATGTAGCTGGTCCACACCGTCTGCCATTTTGGATGTAAAAATGTTTCATATGATATTGAGGTGTGTAACCTTTTACTATCATGTGAGGTGTGAAAACTTCTATATGAAAAATGGCTGATTTTCACGTCATTTTCATATGCAATTTATATAGTTGATGCGTAAATGAGTACAAACAAATATAAAGTGAGTAACCATTACTCATGTGAGTCAATTAAATATGTAAATGACTCTAAACAAACGACACCTAAAAGTCTCGTGCCTAACAAATGATCATTTGTCAGAGAGGGTCATTCAAATCTCATGTCTCTCAGATAATACTAGGCATATGTGTGTGGGGCTTTACAAAGGGATGTGGAAGAGATCCCTGAGTTTTTATTTGTCAATACTTGTCCTAATGAGGACTTGGACTCAAGAGGAAAGCACTTGAAAATAAACATTGACACCCATTTAACTCCATTGTCTTCGTCCCTGAAACATCTACTTTTTTGCACTGTTTTTAAAAGGAAAGACTCAACCTTCCCCTATTATAACGAGGGTTGAATTTGGCTCTTGTTAACACTCCATTAAAAATAGCAAGTGGAGACCACTTTGGAGTCTAAAAGTCTAGAGGGGCCTTTTTAGTTTTTTTTTTTTTGGATAAAATCCTCTTAAAATATTTTTTTTGTTTTTACATGATATATTTGATATATGGGGTTACTAGAAAAAACCCATTGCATGTAAGTACAAAACCTCCCTTCTCTCTCTGTGAAAAATCTTTTGGCACATTTTTTGTGACGAGATATCTACGTGATTTTTTTTAAATGAAAACTCTATCACTTTTATGTAAAAATAACTGCAAAACCAATTTTATACATGTACACATATAATGTGAAAAACATTGTACAATATATTGCATGTGAACAAGGTATGAAAATGGCTTCTATCATGTAGTAAAATTGAGAATATATATAACGGCTGATTTTTGGTGCAAATGATATGCGTGTCACATAATATGTCATGGATCCCATTAGATTAAAAGCAATTTGAGTGGATTGGACCACATAATCAAAATCAAACTAAACCATGTATAAAAGGGATAAGTTAGGGTGATAGGATTGGCTTAAATTTTCATAGGCTAGGCCCACTTAGATCTTTCCATCCCCCAATTCATCATTGGTGGGGCCCCAGGTAGGCCTCAAAGGCTATCTAGCTCGGATGATTTCATCCAACGCGGCAACCACAGAGGAGAACAGCCCATAACATATATACATCCAACTTACATATCCCATGGTAAAAAAAAAAAAAGAACTTGAACCCAAAGAAGAAGGCTCATGGTCCTGAGCTTTTTCAAACCGGATTGATTTTCAAATTCATTGGTAGACGAAAGGATAATGACATTGTAGACTCTTTGGATTTGGGTTGAATGTGGGCCTATTTGAATATATGGTGTAGTGAAGTATGGTGAGGTGAAGCTTTAAATCAAGAGAGAATTGAGGTCAAATCATAATATGGTAAGTTTTTATTTTTAGTGGTTTGAGAAGAAATCTTTTTGACTTTTTGTGTCAAAAGTAAATATTTTTTGTGAGTTAGTTGACTTTTCAACTTTTTAGTGTAAAAGGTAAAAGAATTTTTTGAAATGTAGTTTTTTTATTGGAGTCCTTTTTGTTTATTGTGTCTTGAAATGATATCTCATTTCAACTTAATAGTGAAGTGAATTTACCAAACAAACGTGCTTTTAGATCTCTTGGGTTGTCTCACGGGAGCAAGCTTGGGCTTTATGATCTCGGCCCTTAATCATATTTTAGGTTGGGCTTAGACCCTCCACCTTAGGCTTGTGCTATGATTGGGCATCGACCTAGGGAGTCTGGCCTAGTTCTAGCCCATACAAACTCTCGATTTCACCATCACGGCCATAAATAAAAAAGGGAAGTTTTTATTTGTTGGGTCCAATTTCAATAGCCAAATGACAAACAACGTCTGGTGGAAGAGATTTGACTTGAGATTCCCTAACGCACAGCATGAGTGGAATTTTGATCTCAATGAAAGGCATCGTAAAATTCTAATCCACTCGCATTAAAAACTTTGATTTTTTTAATTAACTTGCTGATAGAGTTGTTTTTTGTCTTTTGCCTTATCTCAAAAGGGTTCCTTTTTATATTTCTTTAATGTGAGTGACATAGTCATAATCATAAAAAGTCAGCTCATATTATAATTCTTAATTTCCTATAATGGTGAGAATGCATTGTAAATCTTATAAACGTGGGTCTCATGTTCTAATTCTAAAGGTGGGTATCACGATGTAAAATCTAAAGGTGGGTCTCATGTCCACAGTCATAGAAAAAGTGACCCCCACTTTATATTTCTTAATGGTGGGTCATATGGACACAATCACAAAAAGGCGGAGCCACATTGTAATTCCTATAAATGTAGCCCCCATTGTGAATCATGTGAATGTGCCTCATGTTTTAGTTAATAAAAGGTGGGCACCACATAAATTTTACAGGTAAGCCCCTGATCTCAATAAAAAAAAAAACAATGATGACAATAATACAATGATGTTAGAGCATGCTAAAGAAACTTCTAATGAGAAGAAGAAGATGATAGAAGCTGAGGAATGGCATGTTATTAAAAGTAAGTCATCATCTACAAGACAAAGGTCTCGTAGTCCAGAGGAAAGCCCTTCTCAATTGAGCAGTCCCAAGCCTATTCTTTCTGCTAAAATGACATCCAATCAAGAGCACTAGTTTATCGAACTTAGAACAAGACTCTGAAGCTCCTCAACATGAGATTGCAGCAACTACGGTGATGGTGGTGGACGCCAGCAGTGGAATTTATGACAAACATAATCCAGGTGAGCCTCCTATACAAGATAAGATTTTATCCTCCATTCATGACTTGGATAAAAGTTCATTAGCTAGAATGCCCAACTTAAGTGCAAAATAAAGGTATGGTTCTACTGGTGTAACCATTAAGGAAAAACTAGAACCATGGTGTAACCATTAAGGAAAAACTAGTACCCAAGAACCGTTCTTAATGCCTATCCTCATATGGAATGTTAGGGGTCTAAATAGACCCTCCATGTAATTGGAAATCAGGAATAAAATTAGAAGTATGAAGCTTTCCTTGTTGGGTTTATTAGAAATGAAGATTAGAAAGCATGTTGTATATAATATCAGAAGCTCTATTGTGCCAACTGGGTGGGAGGATATTTCCAATAGTGGGGAAGGCTCCACTATTCGAATCTGGATACTATGGGACCTAAGAAGTCTGCAAATTAAGGCCATAAGTAGGGCAGCCCAAGTAATTCATTCTGAAGTGAAATGTATGAATAAGGACTTTTCCTTTTGTGCATGTTATGGGTTTAACAGTTATGCTTAAAGAAGAGACTTGTGGCAAGATATTATTGATAAACAAAAAATTCTAAATTTTCCACGGATTGTGGCTGGTGACTTTAATACCATTAGATGGTCTCATGAGAAAGTGGGTAGCTCTTCCCCTCTAGCTATTGGGTTAATAGAATTCAGTGATTGTATTCAGGAAGCAGGCCTCATTGATCTGAATTTAGTAGGTCATAAGTTCACTTGGTTTAATTCTAGTATCGGTGATAAAATGATAAAATGTAGACTAGACAGAGTGATGGTAAATCCAACTCTTATGAATTCGAATCCTTTCATGGGGAAAGTGCTGAATCAAAATCTTTTGGACCATTCTCTCATTCTTTTATCCCTTTAAGAAAGAATCCAAAGCTCCTTTTAGATATTTTAACTACTGGGCGAAAATGGATGGCTTCTCCAAGGTTGTTCGGGTGGCTTGGGATAATGATGTCAGTGGTACTCTTTTGTATTTAGGTTATGAAATTGGAAAGGGATAAAGAGTAAATAATTGAATAGTGCAAATCTCAACACCCACTGCCAACAAAATTATCTCAAGCTAGGTTTCATCTTGAAGAAATCCAGCATAACCTGCAAGCTAACCCAGAAAATGTTTTGCTTAAAGAGGAGCAGGATACTCGGTATACTTATCATATGTTTTCCATGACAAAGGAAAGTATGTACAAGCAGAGATCCGGGGACCAAGCAGTGAACTTGGGGATGGTAATACAAAATATTTTTACCGTTTGATGCGGAAGAGGCAAGCCTATTCATACATCTCTCAAATAGAAGATATGGAAGGTAATGTTTTTAATGACCCTGCAGGTATTTTATCAATATTTGTTTCCTATTTCAGGAATATTTTTGCTCCGCAAATTATAATACAGGAACCTGATTTATCTTCTGTCACTCCATATGGCTATGTAAATGAGGAGGAAAATGCTAAATTATCTATGTCAATGACAATTGTTGAAATTGAAAGGGCTATCAAAAATGCTAATCCAAACAAAGCCCCTAACCCAGATGGCTTTAATACTCTTTTTTTTTTTAATGTCTTCTAGCCAATTATAGGGAAGGATGTTTGTCAGGAAATCATAGACTTTTTCAAACATGGATTTAAGCGGAAACAGTTGAAGGCTGCTTTTATTGTCCTAGTCCCAAAAGGTGAGAATGCAGCTTCACCAGATAAATTTCAGCAAATATCCTTGACTAATGAATTATACAAAATCATTAGTAGGATATTGGTATATAGACTGAAGCCAATTGTTTCTAAGATTGTTGGGCTTATGCAACCAGCGTTTATCTTGGGCAGAAACATTGCAGACAATATTATTTTAGCCCAAGATTTTTTGCATATATTTTCTCCTGGACAAAAGATCTTCTAAAATGTGCATAAAGATTGATTTGGCAAAAGCATATGATAGTGTAAGATAGGACTTCCTTTAAGTAGCTCTTCAATGCATATAGTTCTCTCCTCACATTATCAAGTTGATCATGGCCTATGTCACTAATGCTTCATTCTCAGTCTTAGTTAATGGCAGTGCAGAGGAGCATTTTAAAAGCACAAGAGGTCTGAGACAGGGATGTCCATTATCTCCATCTCTCTTTGATATTGTTATGGAGTGTTTCTCTATCTTAATGTCTAAATATGCTTCATCTCAATAAATTCCCATTTCCTTTCAAAAAAAAAAAAAAAAAAAACACAAGGTGACTATTTCTCATTTAATGTTTGTTGATGACTTGATGGTTTTTAGCAAAGGCATTACTTATGCAGCGGCAAATCTTAAAAACTTTTTGGAACATTTTAAAATGTTTTCAGGTCTTGGAGTTAATTGAGCAAAGATTGTTGTTTTCTTTTTAAATTGCAGTAATGAAGATGCAAAGGCTATAACCTCACTTATGAATATTCCAAGGTCCAATTTTCCTATGAAATATCTTGAAGTTCCTTTGTCCTCAAGGCGTCTCAACTTCAATGATTGTCAACCTATTTTAGCAAAAATTCAAAGCAGGCTTGGTGGATGGAAATCTAAAGTCTTATATTATGCAAATGGAGTAGAGCTGATAAGTCTACGCTGTCCTCATTTCATCTTTATTGGGTAACAACTTTTATGCTTCCTTCAGCCTCCTTCATGCTCTAGATAGATAGGTGCGTCATTTCTTCTGGAACTGTTGGAACCCAATGTACATTCACCCCATTGCTTGGGACTACATATGCAAACCAGTTGATTGTGGGGGACTTGTTATTAGATCCATATTTGCTACTTCAAAAGCTGCATTAAGATAAGTTTGGAATGTGGTAAATAATGAAGGAACTTGTTGGAATATATGGATTAATGCAAAGTACCTTAGGGGCCAATCTATATGGGATGTTTTTGTTCCACAAAATGCCTAATGAAGGAACTTGTTGGAATCTATGGATTAATGCAAAGTACCTAGGGGCCAATCTATATGGGATGCTTCAGTTCCACAAAATGCCTCTTCGGCTTGGAAAGGTATTCTTGCTCTCCGGCCTATTTGTTAGATTTTGTGGACTCAATCCATCAGTTGATGTAATAAATTGATTAATTTCTTTATTTATCAATAAAATCATGCTTTGCTTTCATGAGATGAATGTTATTTTATTACTTCATGCACATGACCAATACGTATGACATAATGGTTCATGAGTTGAACCGGATCCCATTAGTATACTAGATGTGATATATGTGCATGGATGAGATCCACGCGCAGGAGATATATGTCACAAATCTTATACTTAAAATAGCTTCACAACCAGTAATGAGATTGGGCATCTCATTTGATAAGGTTGCAGCACTTTGATCACTATGAGATAGTGTGATTTGTCTCGATCATCAGAATGTAAGATTCTGGATCACGGTGCTGGTACATTGGATGTATTGAAGGACCATGAGATGCACCTTATGGAATTCCGTCTCAATAATAAGGTATGCTCTCATAATTTCCTAGCAATAGGCTCTCAATCCTGAGACATTGACGAACTCAAGTTTCTATCTATTCATTTGCTTTGAGTCACCAATGAGTGAGGCCGACTATAGGTTAACACCTCGGTGTCTTGGGTATATGGTAGTAGAACTGTGGGAACGTTGAATGATCAAGATGGAATCTATCTATATTATCCCCTTGTGCCAATTAATGGATTTGTCATTAGTAAGTGCGCACCCATCTCAATTAAGAGTTAATTGGATGGTACTGATGATTACTGTGATTAATTGGGGCTCAAGGATAATAAGATGTGGAACTTAGATTGGAAGAGACGAGTTTATTCCAATTGATCCACGGATATTGATAGAGGGGCCTACTTGTGGTAATTGGGAAGTTTAGGGTCTTCATTGTAATTTATTCCTAAGACTGGAGTGCAATTGCATTTATATAGTGGTGTTATTTGCAATTAACTGTGGGCCCGGATTGCACATGAGATGTGGGGTCGCGGTGTTCCAGTTGGAGCCAGCTTTCTAAGGAATCCCTAGTGGTCCCCACGCTAGCCCAAGATATTGGAAAACACTAATCCGACTTGGACTCTAGAAATAAGAGTTTGGAAAGGAGAAAGTTGCTAATTGCTTTGGAAGTAAGACTTCTATTTCAATTAGACAAGGGAGAGATTTGGAAGTCTATAAAATAGACTTGGACGTCCAAAAGAGTCCCCCTCACGCCCAAAACCCTTTCGTGCAAGAGTTGCACGAGTTTCTCTCCTTCTCTCTTCTAGTTCCTTGAAGTTTCGAGTTGGGAATTTTCTCCTGAAGATTCCACCATTCTTCTCGAGAGAAGTAATTCAATTCGGGTCATAGCGTGGAAGGCTAAGAGGTCTTGAAGAAGTCCATTAGAGCACTGCGGGTCTCCAAAGGTATGATCTACTTCTTGCATGTTGTAGGTTATTTTGGATGTTTAGTGCTGGTATAATTTTTACTGTACATGGTCACGAGATTGAGGGTAACGCATTCTGGATTGGGTTTTGGTCTTATGGATAGTTGATCCCTGTGTCAAGTGGGTCAAAAGTTTTGAAAATCTATCCACGAGACTCACCTACTTCCAACACTATTGCCTTCCCTTATATTAAACATTTGATTGGGAATGGCAGATCAACAAAGCTCTAGACTGACTCATATTTGAACATGGGTCATCTAAAGGATGTATATGGTAAGTGTGCAATCTATAATATGCGTTTGGGATCAATTTTAAAGGTACAACACCTTATTAATGATGGAGGGTGGAATTTCCCTATACCAAACTCAAATGCCCTTATGAAAATCTTTCACAATATCCCACTAGAAATCTAGCCTAATCCAAATTTTCAAAATGAAACAGTCTGGACATTGGAGGAGAATGATAGATTCACACTAAAGTTAACCTATTATTTGGTGAGGGGACTGCAAAATCAGGAAATCTAGTGGCATTCTTTAATTTGGTTTAAAGGTTGCATTAGGAAGTATTTTATATGTGCCTAGATGTTCTTTATAGAAATACTAAAAACAAAAAGATTTTTTAATTCAAAGAAATGTTCATTGTGACACTCATTGTATATTTTGTGACTACAATTGGGAGATGACTAAGCATTTAATGCTTTAGTGTGCTTACTCTCAAGATGTTTGGTCCCACCTTTTGGCAATTCTAGATTTGCTCCCTATTCTTTGTGATGCCCCACAGGATATGGTGGAGTCAATTACCCTTTATATTGATCAGCAGCATAAAGGGGTCCAAACATTGGGGAAACTTTTGTTTTGTGCCTTCATTTGGTTTATTTGGTAAGAAAGGAATCAGAGGTTTTTCAGAAATCATCATAAGCCAGTTTCAACAATAGTAAAAGGAATTCTTCTGACCATCTAGAGTTAACTACTCTTCTTGGGTATAAGCTTTCCTGACAATATATCAAACCCATTGGAATTTGACTCAAATATCTTTACATAATTATCGTCATCCAGTGGTTTTTATTCCCGGGGGTCTACGTCTTTCCCTTTGTGCTATCAGACAGGCTATTATTGGTGTTTTATAGATTGATGCTGATAGTTCTGTAAAAGCAGTCATTGACGCTAAGTTTAATTACTACAATGGCGATAATAACCTGATTTATCTCCTTCTAGACCAAGGCTTTCTCTTATTTAGAGACCGAGAAATCTCTTCTCTAGGAATAACGTTAGCCACAACTCTCTCCATGGAAGGAAAGATTCAACGATTCAATTATGTTCAAACTTCAAATCTTCATACAAGAACTATCCAGTTTAGCCAGAAAGTTGTCCATTATAGAAATGCTTCTGCAAGTCTTACGACTTTGGAAGTAGAGCTCCTATATCATTTTTCATTATTTACTTGATGCTTGGGCTGTGGGGCTTTTTTGTAGTTTAGGGGGGTATGCCCCTTTGAAGCCCCTATCATCTTTGTGATGGCTCCTTTTTGTAATATGCTTTTGCTTTTGAAGAAATAAGACCATATTTACTCTTCAAAAAAAAAAAAAAAAAAGAAAAGAAAAGAAATGGTCCCTATTGACTCAAAAAAAAATCACAAATGTTGTATTGAAGACAACACAAGCAAATTTCAGGCCAAGGGGCACATAAACACTAAGATTGTGGAATGTCAAGTCAAGTACTCTAACCAGAGGTTCAAAACTGATGCAACTCACTCTGAAGACTTTAAATGAGCTCAGATTGCAGCAGTTCAAATTTCAGAGTTTATGAACTTCATTTGATCACTCAACTCACCAACCACCAAATTCAAGCTTCATTGACTCAAAACCTAGGGGTCGCCGAACACACTCAGGCTTTTAAATTACCAAAGTGTCTGAAAATCACATGATAACTCCAACACATGCTTAGCAATGATGTTGCAACGTTTCAAAGCATTTGGACTTCGTTTTAGCTCGAACTCAAGCTTCACTGGGGTCACTATGAGAACTGACATTTTTATCTGTTAGAATTAGTTGAAACTCCTGGAGAAAGCTCAAATTATATTCAGGAGTGACTCTGTAAAATTTCAAGTCAAATGAACATCGTTTGACCCAAATTCAACAAACATGTCGACTTTGGATTTGTGACCTTTAAGCCATGGGGTCACTTACCAAAGTCCTGCTTCCGACTGACCAAAGTTGATGAAATTTGGGTGTAAAACTCAAGCCATGTTCAGAAATACTTTACAAACTTTCAACCTAAGAGGACTTCATCTGACTCAACTCCAATTACGTGTAGCTTAGGGGTCAGTAACACCCCCCCCCCCCCCCCCCCCCCCCCGCACCAAAAAAAAAAAAAAAAACAACATTGACCAAAATCCTACTTCCAGGGGGCCAAAGCTGATGAAATTTGGATTAGAGACTTAAAATGTTTTCAAAGTCAACTACTCAAAGTTTTAAATCAATTGAATATCACTTGGGTAGAAAATAAGCTGACTGCTTTCAATGTAAAGGGAAATTGACTTAGAACATACAACAAATTGGCTATTCGTCAAAATCTTACTTTCATAAATCCAAACCACATGAAATTTGGATGGATACTTCAAGATGCTCTTGACATCAATCCCTCCAAGTTTTAAGTCAATTTGAGGTCATTTTAGTCTCAATAGCTGAAATAAGGGCCCATTTTCATGAAAAGTCAAAGGAAGGTTTGACCAACTTCAAAAGGTCAAAATAGGTTGAAATTTTTGTGATACAGTCAAAATGAAGTTAAAACACATTCCTCCAAGTTTTGTAAATTTTGGATGTCGTTCGAGCCCCAAACTGATGAAAACGGATCATATGTGCAAAAAAACCAAAATTGGGCTTATCCATGACTGTCATGGTCAAGGACACTTGGAAAGTGGTTCTTGACGGTTTTTCAGTAGTTTTCTCTACTTTATTTGAACTATAAGTTTCCATAACTCCGCCAACTACCTCTGAAGTCTATAAAAGGTAAGTTTGGGCACTTGGGAAAATGTTTGAAAGGTTCTAACCAAGTTCCAAGTAAGGATTCCAAGTTCCAACCAAGATTCAAACAAGAGTCAAAGGCTTCATAAGCATCAAACTTCCGAGTTAACCCTCTACTCTTCTTCCTTTCACTAACTTAAGGTGAGAAATGGCTCAGGGGAGGAAGATATACATGCTTATCACTCAGAGAGGAAGAGTTTTAAAGCCATCAAGCACACCAATGGATGAGGTTACGTTTCTTTGGTTCTCCCACTTAAAGGGGCTTTAGGCTATATCTAAGGTTGTGAACAAGCCTCCTGAGGCTTCATTCTGCTCCTTGAAAATCTTAGAATTAGAATGACACAACTTTAGCCTCAATTTGCTTATACAAATCTCCTTTTTGGATTTGCACAAAAGCTATATGTAACAAAGAAGTGATGATTACCAAAGATTGTGGGTGATTCTACAGTTGAATTCAATACTCTTGGCGATCATTCAACATTCCAAAAGTCAAAAAACATAAGTTTCAACACTCTAAAGGCACTACAAAAGTAAATAAAAGCGAAATAGGGGCAAACAGTGGACAAAATGGCTACTGTTTGTTAGTGACCTTGTCATTGTCAGTGACCGTGAGATGCGGTAAATGGCCACTGTGTTCATTTTTTCTACTTTTTGTCCATTTTTCATATAATTTCTTCAATTTTCCTAGTTTGGATCACATTTAGGACTAAAGGGAGGGATTGTAATTTTTCAAAACTTGTAAACAACCTGCATTTCCAAGGTTAGAACATTAAACCAAGGTAATTAAAGGGGGTTTAATGATGAACAATAGTTATTTTCTCATTCTTTTTTGTGCTTTAATGTGTGAAGGTTGGACTTGATTCTGCTGAATTCATGTCATTTCGAGTGTGATCAATCCCATATTGTAATTCCTTCAAAGGTAAGCCAACATTTTAAATCCTATGAATGTGTCCTATGTTCTAATTTCTAAAGGTGGACACCACACTTGTAATTTTAAAGGCGGGTCATGCGTACACAATCATAAAAAATGTGGCTTCACTTTATAATTCCTAAATGTGGATAACAATTGTTACTATCACAAAAAGGTTGACCCGCATTGCAAATCCTATGAATGCAAGCCTCATATACTAATTTCTAAGGATGTGTTTTCTGCAAAGTCGTGGAAGGCAGTTGGCTTCCGACAAGGGTGGTGAGAAAAGAAGATCCTCACCGGCGAAGGAAAACATGAATGAGAAGGCACCAAATTTACTTGAAGTGCCGAGTCATCGTTGCACCAAACATAGGCACCAAGTTTTTTGGCTCCATCTCTTTCCTTTTCCATGGCAAATAGTCTTGCACAAACATACCCTAAATGTGTGTACCAAGTTGTAATTTTGAAAAATGAGTCTTATATTTACATTTACAAAAAGGTGACCACACATTACAATTTCAATAAAAGGTAAGCCCATATTGTAAATCCTATGAATATGGGCCTCATGTTCTAGTTTTTAAAGGTGGGTACCATGCTATAATTTTTATAGTTTGGTCCCATAGTTACATTCACAAAAAGATTGACAAACATTATAAATCCTATAAAATAGCCCTACATTATAAATCTTATAAATATAGGCCCCATGTTCTAAATTTTAAAAGTGGGTACCACATTGTCATTTCTACATGTGTGTCCCATGTAGGACAATAACAGATACCACTAACAAGAAAATCTTGGTCCCGCACTCTAAGTCCTATAATTCCTTTTCCCACGTAACAAAACCTATTATTTTTTTACTTTCCTTCCTTGAATGAAAACTTTTATAATGTTAGCAAACAAAGTTTCATAGAACATATTCTTTGCAGAGGTTTTGCAACGTGTAGCACCGGCACAATCCCGTCTCAACATAACTTGATGAGGGCACAAAATTGGAAACAATATGAAAACGGTACTGAATAAGCCCTAGATTCTCAAGTTTGAAACATGTATGATTCAGGATTCAAATCCAAAAACTATTTCAATTGCAAAAAAAAAAAAAAGAAAATCTATATTGGATTTAGATTCTCCCGGATGAAAAATATGAAAAAAGAAAATTCATATCCTCTTTTATTTTTTTCTTTTCTCTTCTAGATTGACAGTAGAGATGCCAATTAATCGGGTGAGATTTGGGCCAGATTCAGCATTGAGGGTTCCGACACATTCGTAGGCTTTAGCTCTAGTTCGGCTTATGTTTCTGTACAATTAATCGGGTTGGATTGGGATTGGGCCGAGTTTGCGGGTTAAATACCCAACCCTTCCATTAATCAAAGCCAGAAATATCAACCCGAACCCGAATTCACAAGCTGGTGGATTGAGGGTGTGGGTTAACAGGCCAGGTCATCGATTGCCATCCCTAAGCCGAGAATTCGGATGTCTCAACATCCGATCACATCGACATCCAAACTCTATTGGGCCCACAACTGATGTCTCAAGTTAGCTCACCATCCAAACCTGGTGACTTGCAAAGTTACGCTGACATGGCCGCCCCCATCTGACCATGTATGTGGAGTGGATTTTCCATTTTCCGTCACTACTAGGGTTGAGGGTTTATGCGTTTCTTACTTTCTCATTTCTGAACACCGCCAAAAGCTAGGGTTTTAGAGCTCCAACGTTCAGGTATCTGGGGTTAGGGTTTTAGATCGTTCGGTTTCTCCACCACCACGAGCTTGAAGAAATCGTAATGTGGGCACTTCGAAGAGCTTCTAAACCCATCAGGTAATGAATGCTCTTCTTCACCCATTTCTCCACACTCCCTCCCTTTTCATTTCTCCATCTGAAACTCCTTGGAGACGTGTCATCATCTTTTCTTGTTTCTTCAAGAATCTGTAGGTTTGAATCTCTATTTCAACATTTGGTGCCCCCATTTGGGACATGTCTTTGGGTCTTGCTTGATATGTCCTACTTGTCTTATTGCAGGGGCCATGCCTTCCGCTTTGGAGGCCCTCGAGCTTCTGCTGCCACATCACAAGTGTTTCGTGGTGATTTACAACATGGAGTGGATAACCATGAGCATGCCTCAATCATACCGTACCAGAGGCTGTCAGTTCCAACCAAGTTCTTTTCTGGGACCCAGTGTCTTTCTTCTCAAGCTGGAACCAAGAGCAGCGGCGAGGACGATGACCTAGAAGACGGGTTTTCCGACCTAGAAACTCCTCTAGGGAGTGAAACTGCTGATGAAAACAATGGGGGTGAAGAGGCTGCTGAGGACTTGATCTCAGAACCAGAGCTTTCTGACGATGATTCTGCGGATGAACTGTCCGATGCTGCTCCCGATTTGCTTGATTTATCTGATGAGCAGCTGAGTGACACAAGTAGTGAAAAGGTGTCACGAAAGAAAACCTTTGGTTCTCCATTGTTTAAGGTTATCATGGATTCTCCGCGCCAATCCATTAACAGCGCTATTGATAAGTGGGTTGGAGAGGGCAATACGCTGGGCCGAACAGAGATGTCAGTTGCTATGCTCAATCTTCGGAAGCGGCGGATGTTTGGGAGAGCCTTGCAGGTACCATTAATCGAGTCTTTTTGCATAAAGTCTGACATTGTGCTTACCTTCTGTTACTGGATGCAATATGCATTGATAGTTCCTACACCATCTGAAAAAAATTTTTTTTTTTTCATTTGCTTGCTTAATTTTCTACCTGCACAAAGGGTAGACTAATGGTTCGAGCATGCTAATGCTCACAATTCTCTATATATGAAGGCCACTTACAGTGAGCCTTATTTATGTATGGAATGCCACATGGTGGACAGAGACACATTGACACTCTTCTCCATCAGATGATTCTAGCCATATTTAGCGAATCTCCATTTTAAACTCCATATTATATAAAAAAAAGACTTTGTATAATCAGTGCAGAAAAAGGATGGTCTGGGTTCAACCAAAACTGCTGCCTTGGATGATCTGGTACATATCAAACTGGTGACTTGGTAAAGAGTGGTCAAACCAATGTTATGAAATTCTGTTCGGGCACCATTTCGGTTTGGCTTCCAAGTGAAACGTTTCGGCCGATTTGGAAACTTTGGTGAAACATTTTGGAAAAAAAATTGTTATATATATATATTAACATGTTAAAATAATATATGATGCATTTAATTTATTCTACTAAGTCAATGCAATATATCAATTTATATTTGATGGGCTATTTCATATTAGAGTGAAACTTGGCTAGCTTATTCATATCAAAATGTTTTATATTGGAATAAAATTTGCTTAATGCCAAAAGGCCAAACAACATGTGCTTTTTAGTTATTTAGATTTTTAAAAGATGGGCGGCTCCACAATGGAGCACACAATTTTTTTAAGCCAAAAGGCCAAAAAAATTTTTTTTTACTTTTACTTTTAAGTTAATAATATATGTCTAGCCCCTCAGTTTTCATTTTTTTTATATGGTGGGAGTGGGACCAGTATTTGGACTAATCCAACATATTGGCTGAAATCATGAAATTCGGACCAAATTGGACGAATTGGAATGAATTCTGGGACGAATAATTATAGCGGTCTTTTTCGTTTTGGTAGAACAAGCGAACCGAAATTATTCGGAAATTTCTGCTGAAATGAACCGAATTTCATCACATTGGCACAAACCTGTTTAAACTGATCTGAACTGGCAGGTGGGCCCCATTGAATTGGTGGTTTAAATAGTTTAACATTATCCAAAAGGCATCCAATTCGAATATTTTGAACTGGCTCTTGAACCATCTGTAAAGTAGTGTGACCCCCTGTTAGAATTTTTACATTTGTGCATAATTAATATGCTTCTGGAAATTGCCAATTTTTTTTTTTTTTTTCCATTGTTAGGGCATTTAAAACTTCTTTTAGTAGGAACATATTTTTTTATTTACAATTAAAAAATATTTTTTATTTCATTTTTTTGTTTTTAGAATGTAGCAACTCTGATTGTTGATCTTGATCTGGGAATGGATCATATACATCCAAACAAAACCATCCAAGACAAAGGCCCACCATGAACAGGCCATGGTTAGTTTGCATTCTTTTAAAACGATCCAATTCATTGGATTGGCAGATACTTAAAGCCATAGAATATCCACTGGCTTACACTCATTATTTTTTCAAAAGGTCGATAATCAGCTACCGATGGTCGCTTCTGAAGCTGACAACTGTTCAGTTGCCACCATGAATGTATTGGGTTATGTTACTCATGTAGATAGCAGATTCGCACTAATTAGCTGTATCTAGCTTTTTTTCCATAGTATATTTGTACTAATTTGAACTTTCATTTGTTGATATGTTTTGGGACAAGGCTTTGATGATGATGATGATGATGATGATGATTCGTTGACATCATAGTATATTTGTACTAATTTGAACTTTCATTTGTTGATATGTTTTGGGACAAGGTTTTGATGATGAGGATGATGATGATGATTCATTGACATTTTGGCCTTTCTATTGTTTTGAGTCAATTGTGCCTTTCTTATGAGAATCAAATTGAATTGAACAGAAGTCTTTCCCATGTGCTTTTTATTGCTGCTAATTAAGAGGCTAATTATCTAAATTAGCCCTTAAAAAATATAGTTTAGTTATCTAATTAGTTGTTTGGCTAGGTCCTTTTGATAAGGGCAATGTCAGGCATTTTCCATTCTCTATGGGTCCACCACATCACATAAAGTGAGTTGTTCCAGGCTATTGTTCGGCTGGTTAGGGACTGTAATGTGCATGGTTGTGTGAAAGTTTGAGTGTCTTGTACGGAAAAAAATAAAAATAAAAAAAAAATCTTTTGTGTTGAACACCTGCATTGTTAATTCTATTAAACAACTTTGGTTCTTCGTCCTTACTCTTCAACTGTTGATTTGATAAGCATGCTAACTAGGGTTGCAAATGGGTCCTTGATTCTCGAATTCTCTGATGTCTCTGATCTGAAATAAACTTGGTTTGGAACCCAATTTAGGTTCTGATTGACAAATGGGTCTGGATCTGGAACTTAATTTCAGAATTGGCAAAAAAATAAAAAGGGTTGGGTTCTAGAACCATACTGATTGAGACCCATGGACCTAGGACTTGGCCCTTTGGCATTTTAGTCTCCTCTAAGTTTCTTCTCTCTCTCTCTCTCTCTCTCTCTCTCTCTCTCTCGCTCTCTCTCTTCTCTTTGCCTTTAGGTGAAATTTTATTAAACATTGGAGATAGCATTGCTCTCCACCAGCTAACTACTCATCCCTTCAATATAATATATAGTTGTTTTCACCTTTCTTTGGCACAATTCAGCTATGATGCCGGATATGGTATGGATATGACAGAGACATGCCGTGGACATGGCAGGAATATGAATTTTACAAATAAAAGCTGAAGTATTGGATATGATATTTCATGATATGTTTCCCGTTTTGAAGTAACTATGCATTATAGCAGGTTGGTACAAAAGTCATGTGCCACCTTTTCTCCTTTCTCTTCCATTTTTTTCTTTTCCTTTTTATTCTTTTATAAGAATTAGAAGAGAAAGCCTTCCCAGCCAATATCTTGTCCACAGGGACAAATGTTGTTATCTCTCCATAGCTACAACCATAGATCCATGTATTGTTAGGCTTTGCCATGCACCCTCTCATCTCCCTCCCTCTTATGAAGTACTAGTCACTTCAAAGTACACTTATATGTACCATTCGGAGCCATGAACCTTCCCATCTCCCTCCTTTTTCTCTCTTCCCCCTTCTTCTTTCTTCTTTTGAAAGTGAAGGTGCTCATGAAATCGTCTGGGGCCGGGCTTGGAGTGAAGCAGCAGGGGCAAGAAGAGTAGCCAATGGGCTATTCTCTAAGCCAAAAGGCTTAATGATAGAATGTCTATGTGCCTCACCAAAGACAAACAATAACTCTCAATTGGGAACTAAACATTGAATTTCATTAATATCAATAGTCTATCCCATGAGAAAGGATTATAATCCTTTATATAGACTCATACCTAATCTATTCTTGGAACCAATCCTAATTAAGTGTTCTAGCTCAATCATAATACTAATTTCCATTATAAAAATATGAGACTCCTACTAATAATAAAAACTAATCTTCACTGCTGGGTCTTATTGGACTTGGGCCCAATGGGTTGGTGAATCATGGATCTGGCCTGCATCATTTTGTAACCGGACCCAGTCCTTTAGTCGGAATGGGATTTAGAACTAGAAAACAGGTTCCGAGCTAGAATTGGAACCAACGTTTAGAAAATGGTTGCCATTTCAATTCCAATATGGTTCTGGCCTGGACCCAACCTGTTTGAACCCCTAATGCTAATCATTCCTTTCAGTCTCCAATGAGCCCCATCTCCTTGCCATTGAATTTTCATGTTCCCATCTCCAATGGTATCACTTTGCCATCACTTCACTTCTATTATTTCCTTGGATCCCAATTTATCTGTTACTGTTCCATTAGGAGCCTTGTTTCATTGCATCACTACTGTCACTCCTAGCAAGCGCATATTATTCCTGCATGCTCATCAATGCGTCATATAAATCTTATTGATTCCTGTATTGTCTGTCATATCACATGTGTACTCATGCGTCACTTGTAGGCTGCAACTCTAATTATCATTCCTTCTCAAGGTGTCCTATCAACTTCCATATCACCACAACAAGTGGTCGCTGCCACCATCTCATTTCTTGTCCAACTTCAACTGGTTGTTACATCTAATGAACTTTGTCTGAACTGTTTATTCATGCAGACCTTTTCTCTTTTGTTTTTTTTTCCCTTTCCAAAATGATTATGACTCATTCAACCAATGAAAGGACAACAAGAAAAGATGTAACTGACACTTGTCCAGACCACAGAAGTGATATTTCCTTCTAACCTTGTAAGGCACTTAACAGAGATTTAATATTTTCCTTTGGCCAACAATTGCACTTGATGGTGAGTCCCCTTCAACTTTTATATTTGCATTTACATAAGTTATAAATAATTTATTTATTAACCTAATTGCTAGAATCTCCTGTATGTGAGACTCTTTCATAGCCACTGGGCCTGAGAAACATGCCCTCATTGAAGTTGTCATAGAGACGCATAATCCCAGTTAAGCATAGCTTGCCTCTTCCTGCTCCATCACATTAAACTTCTACAGGGTTTAGAGCATCTCTCAAGGACACGCCAACTTGTTGTCACCCACAATATAATTTTCTTCAAACCCTGAAAAATAGGATTGCAAGCTTTTTTCTTCTTTAAAACTCATTCCTCACTTACAGCCATCTTGCGGCATTCACATTCTCTAGCAGTAACACCATTCGACTTCTTACTTTCAAATGCTTATCAATTTTTTCTTTTTTTATCTTATCCTTGGTCCACTGTCCACACTACCCTTACATGACCATAGGGGAATGACTTCTACATTAACTTGCCCCTTGGCCATGGCTCCCACCCCAAGACTGAATCATATCCTGCAATATCACTCAAAACAACTATAAAGAAAAATGTGTTATTCAAAACACTGTCCAATCTCAAATAGCTCTACCAAAGCTCAAATGCACCAAGGAGAAAGCACAATGAATTGATAGATGTATCTCATTTGTGACCTTGGATGTAGGACTCAGTGCTCCATTTCCTTCTATTTTAGTAAAAGATCACCAAATCCTTTATCCCTAGTGTCAGCTATAATAATGAACCATAACCTTCATTACATAGGAATTATCAAGTGTCAACACTTTGTGCTACAATAAATCAAGTATAGTGGTGCATCTATCTCATACTAACATAATAAAATGCACAAAAAAGTAGTAAATACTAGCATAATAATATACACCAAGAAGAAGTAAACACTTGCAAAGTAGGACTCTTAAAGCTTGAAACTTCACTATAACTTCAATATACACTACCAATAAATGGTCAACTTCTTCAATACTTGTCAAAACTTGTTGAGTCTTGAGACCTTTTGTAAGGCTTAGGAATTAGCCCTTTAAAATACCAATTTCATGTCATGAGGACCATAGGTACTCTCAAAATTACATCAAATTGCAAATGGTTCGACTTCAACAATTGGAAATTTGATTTATTATGGTTCGGAACCATACAATGAACTTTTTTGTGGCGCTGCCGCGAATCCTCGATTGATAAAATAGATCAATCTCCCAAAGAATTGATCGAATTTAAGAAGGACTCAACCCCTAGGGCATCCTCACAAGAGGAGCAAACACCATAAGAGATAACATTTTAAATTTCAAAAGAAAACTTCATTTATTAAAAACTGAGCATGCATAACAATGAGGCCTAACATCCTTTATATAGAGGAGTTGGCTTGATTCCTAAGAAACAAAACTTACTAATATTAGAATAAACCTAAACAAGATAGGAAACTCACTACAATTAATCATAATAAAATCAAACTACTACTAATATTCCTAAATAACTAGATGTCCAATTGGGCTTTTGGACTAGGCCCAATGGGTAGGCCGACCTATGGTCTGGCCTGCGTCAGTATGATGAGGACATTGTTTGACAAACAAGATATGCTCATTTATAAAAAGCACAAAAAAGGCGTACAACCTTCTTTCATTAACTTGACCATTCTTTGACCCTTTATTGGCTGTGGGC
Source organism: Sextonia rubra (assembly GCA_037013555.1). Lineage (NCBI taxonomy): Eukaryota > Viridiplantae > Streptophyta > Magnoliopsida > Laurales > Lauraceae > Sextonia > Sextonia rubra. The sequence goes on from JASUAD010000001.1 coordinate 81,791,042, forward strand.
CGCCCTTTTTGTTAATCCATACTGCTGATTTGTATCAGTTTTAACTCTAGGGCCCAAGATGTAACAGGCTTTAATACTTCAAAGATGGGCCATACTCAAACTCAAGCATACAATATAATGATATAATACTATTTAGTAATTTAATATTTATATGCAATTTCAATTGCCCAATGCATTGGTGCTGCAATATTGATTAAGCAATCAGTTTATCTTAATTGTGCAGTCACCAATCCATTGGTAGCTCCGTGGTGAGGCACCTTCCTTCTAGAGAAACAACTGGGATCCATCCTGAGCTGTAACGCTGATGGTGTGGGACTTAGGTGAGTATTTGGGTATGTGAGGATTAATGAGAAAAGAAAAAAAAAAAAGTGGGGCGGCCCAGTGCACGAGGCTCCCAATAAAAAAAAATTTGAGCAATCCGATCATTCGCTGGTTAAATCTACTTCAATTTATTTTCACTCAAGCAGTAAACAATGGTACCCTGTGCTTAGGGATGGTCATTGCATCTGTGCTATAACATATCCTGTGCTTCGACTTTTATTTGTAAAATCTGTATCCATGGCGTGTTGTCGTTGTATTGATTCATATATAGGCATCATAGCTGCTAAAACTTGCAGTTTCCCTTGATGGACATAGGTTTTTTTTCCTTTGATATTCTGATTTGGGTTGTAATCCCTTCTCAGGTTTTTTTTTTTTAAAGATGACTATATATTGTTAAATAATAAAGGATTTACAGTATAAGAAAGGTATACTGTATCTAAAACTGCCCAACACAAAAAAACAGAAAATCACAGGGGCAACCACAAATTCTCAGATACACACAGTATTATTAACTTAAAAGGTGAGATGGACTCCCTCTGAATTGATGCGACGGTCAATATGGAGAAAGTTAGCTTGTTACTTAGCAAGATATACAATCTCTTTTTACACATTTGCAAGACTCCAAGGATCTTTTGCAGTACCCCATGCCCATCGAATAATGCAAAAAGAGTTCCCTTCCACCAAAATATGCTGGGCCTTTAACCTCTATTCTTGGCAGAGGGTGATCTTCAAGGCCACAAAAATCTTCATCAATCAGGTTAGAGTCTAAAATCAGCCGGGGAGGAATGAGATACTTCTTTCCTACTAGAAGGATCCCGTCAATAGGGATATCACGAAAATCAGGGAGTGCGGAGACCCATGTAGTGACAAGTTCAACTTTATCCCTTTTTATATTAACACTAGATTCCTTCCCTTCAAAAGAATGCAGGTTCCTTTCTTTCCGAATGAGACGACCCAGATTGTCACCATAAAATTGGTTTTCCACATTATCTTACCCATTCTGTGCCTCACATGTAGATACCAAGGTTCAAAAAGAGTAGACAAGGTAGGAGGGAGCACCCCTCTGTGATCGAACAAACTGAAAATGGAGTACCAAGTGCAGCAGTACAATTTAGGAATGAATGATCTGTGGATTCAGCGTCCGCCAAACACAGTGGGCATGTATTTAGTGACAATCATCCTCCTCTTCCTTTATCTAAGGTCAAAATTCTTCCTAACAGTGCCGTCTGTCCAATTGCAAGAATCCTAGGAGGAGAATGAGTCTTCCAAAGAGAAGCAATAAAATTGGGAGTTAATCCAGTCTCTGTAATGGCGGAAAAGAATGAGGCTAACTGTAAATTCAGTATTGCTTAATTGTTTGCCTTAACTGTACTTCATTTTCTTTATTTTTCTCTAGCATCACCTACTTTTCTGATTTTTCTCATTACCATTAAGAAATGAGTTCTTATTTTTCCAATACGTTAGTTGGTGTTTAACCTTCATTTTCCTAGAGTTCATTGTTCTTTTTTTTCCCCTTAACTTTTCTTACTTTACATTAAGGTACAGGTTTTCCAGTTTTGTGATTATTTTTATTTTTCATTAATTGAGAAATTGGTTTAGTTATCCAAGTACTTTCTAATTTTCCTTATGATCAATATGTTTGGTTAACTAACGATTCTCCCATTAACTTTTCCTTTATTGATTTTTCTAATTTTTCCCTGACGCAGAAGTTAGTTTGGTTTTCTTAATGTTTATGATTTTGGTTTGTGTCCTTGCTTTTCGTCTACTTATTTTTTCATATTCTAATCATAATTCTAGTATTAATTTATTTTGATATTTGTTTTTATTAAGTGGTGAAAGAGGATATAGGGAAGAGGATATGGATGGAAGTTGTAAAGTTAGATCTAAAAAACTGCAACCTCTTCGAGGTTTTGGCTGAGGATAGATTAGGATGGAGAAGAAGGATTCATATAGCTGATCCCAGTGTAGTTGGGACAAGGATATGATAAAGCTGATGACTCTGAGAGATTATATTTCTTACTTGATAATGAGAGGATAGGAAATGGATGTGAAAACAATAATCACTTACTGTTAGACTGTAACTGACAAGTACTTCCAGTCAGTTCCATTAATTGTCCTTCGGTGGGTGTTTATGTATTGAAAATAAACCCTCCTTTTACAGTGACCTTAGGGAATGAGATGTTTGCGCTAAAAAGTTATAAGCGCCTGGAATTTTTTTTTTCCAGCTAGTGTTTTCAACAAAACTTGCCAAAATGATGGGTGGCCCGAGTCAAAGTGGGTTTCATTGTTTAGTGTGATGACGCTGATTGTTACTACAATTCTGGTAGTAGATTTGTCACATGCAGATGTAAATGCCTTTCCACTTTAACTACTGTGATATAGATGAATGAACCTACATGCAATTTTAATCTAGCCTACATAATTACAGTTTAGCCAATAATTCTGTTCAAAAAATTGAAAAAAGAAAAGAAAAAAAAATTACATAAGAGACTTATTTATTTCCTTTGATGTAGCATGGGGAAGAAGAATAGTAAACAGTCTATTTTCCAAGCCAAAAGGCTTGGGGATAAACTGCCTAGGTGTCACACCAAAGACAACCGACTCATTCTGGAAAATAGAACTGAAATCTTATTCAATGCTGTAGTCTATTTCATGAGAAGGGATTACATCTATATTTATAATTGAACTACTCTTTAAATAAGGAACTAATCTAATTCAATCCAAATAAGGAGTCCTAATTTAAATATAAAATCAATTTCTTAAAATAAGAAACTTAAGAAAGCAATTATTAATAATAAATTAATTTTCACTGCTGGGCTTTGGATTTGGGCTTTATGGGCTGGCCAATTATGGATCTGGCCTGTATTAATTCCTCCTCTCTTGGGGAAGAACTCATCATCGAGTTCGGCAAATGTCTGCATAGGTCGAAAATCAATTAAACAAACTTCCGAATTGCTTGTTGAGCTTCATTTTGGGGACATGACTTGAAAGCGTGATTTGATCTTTTCTCCTAATTAGAAGTAGGTTGGAGGTGTTGCTTCTTCTGAGGATTGCATGTATCTTGAATTTGTGGTCCATCTTGAATTTGTGATCGGACCATTAGATGCTTCAATTGTTGGCTGTCTATCATCTATGCTTGATCTCCGAAGATGAAGTCAATGTGGTGGACTTCAATAGCTTGATCTTCTTGCAAAATCATTGGAACAATTGTTTTGACATCTGTTGATTCAATTGGCTTTTCTGAAATTGGTGGTGGAATCATATCCATTGGATGACCAATGTCCAGTTGTACTTCTTCTGGCTTTACCTCTTGTTTCTGTAGATCAGCATTGTCCTTAGACGGAAATTTATCTTCTTCCTTTCGAAGATCAGATTAAAAATGACCCATTTTGAGAGTTCTGCAGTTAATTTTACTTGAAGTTGTCATAAGATCATCCTTTCCTTGAACGTGTTTCTCAACATCACCCTTGGATTTTGTTTCTTCTTGTTGTTTTTCCTTTGGCTTTTCAGTTGAAGGGGATGATGTAGACAAAGATGGAAGGAGCGTGACCTATCATCCTTTCCACCTGAAGTTATATGTGTTTTTCTCGTTGTCATTGTGCACATTTCGATTAGAAATCCATCGTTTTCCTAAAAGAATATTAGTTATATTCATAAGAATTACATCACACCAAATTTTATCTTTATATCCACCAATCTTGAAAGACATCTGTGAGTTACATGAATGACAAAATCATTAGACCATATAACTTTGTAAGGCTTCGAGAGAGTCTCTATATACCAATTGAGTTTGTCAATAACTTCTTGTATCACAAAATTGATAGCACTGATACGATCAATAACTAGATTGGCTAACCTGCCTTCACATGTTGCTCGCGTATGGAATGTCATAGTTTGCTTTTACTCTTCTTATTCTATTTCAGTGGTGGTGAGAAGTCTGTGAATGACAGGTGTGGGATTATCTTCTCCTGTTTCCAATACTTATGCTTTCGTTTGTTGTGGAGAATTTTTTTTTTTTTTTTTGAGACTTAACTTGTCGCATGCGAGACCGTTGAAGCATGTGCTCAACACGAATAGCTTCATCGTATGCTTCATAAATAGTGTTGCAGTAAATTATCTTCTCTAAAATGCTTGGTCTTAATCCTCTACTAAAGCGAATCAAATCATGCAATTCATTATGTTCCAATTTGCATATTTGATGCAGTCTTGAAAATTGATTTAAATATTAATCAACTGACAACTTATCTTGCTTCAAATTGAGAAATTGTTCGAATAAGAGCTGATTCTCAAAATACTAATTGCCATACTTATGCTCATACTGCATTCATTGAACTTCATCGGATGATCCAAAGATGTGCATATTGGCATTCATGTAAGAAAACAAAAATTTCCAAATTACCAAAAATTAACTAACTTGTTATGTAGATCTTGTTGACAGTAGCATGCACACAAAGATGGATCGTTCACTGGATTTTATATGACCAAGATATCACCCCGTTGAGAATCAGTGGATGAGATAAAAAAAATGCTGGATGGTGCTCTTTTAGGCTTGACTTGGCCCACTTGTTATTATTATTATTATTATTATTTTTAGAAGAACTACTTGGGCTGGCCTTTAACCCAAAAAAAATTGAGGAGTTGAGGAATTGGGTCTGACTCAAACTAGAGCCCAGAAAGTGGGCTTGTCTCCTTGTCAGCTGGCCTCAAAAGAAATTTTATTTCTTCTTTTTTTCGGTTGCAACTTGGGTTCGGCCTTTTTTAATTAAGTGGGCTTATTGTGTGGCACGTGCTACAGGCATGGGTGGCTCTTTCGGGCCTGATAAAACGATTGAAGGGAAAAGGGTTTTCAAAACCCTCTTCTGCTTTTCGGTTTGGAGTCGAAAATGAAGGAGAGTAACGAGATGTGAGATGGAAGGGAAGCGACTGAGGTTGCCGCTTCTGGCAATAGCAAAGGCAAAGGTTCAAACTAGATCTTGAGAGGAGAAGGGGGAAGGCAAATTTGGGTTTTGGCTTTTGGCTTCTGGAGAAGGAACAATGGAAGAGAGGAGGGCGATGGTGTTGATGCGATGATGCCGACAGCGAGCGGCGACGATGAAGGGGTTGCTTGTGGTGGTGCTTGGTGATGAATGCAGGTGGCTGGTGAACGGTACGCCCTTTGAATTCTCTGCTTCTTCTCTGTTCTCTATTTGCTTTTTTTTTTTTTCCTTGGTTTTGGGTTTTTGTGGAAATGGGCAAAGGGTTCGGACTAGTTGGATGGAGACAGGAGAGGGTTTTCAACTAGGGATTCAAGTGTACTGGGTGACTGACGTGGGTTATGGTAGTGGAGGGATGGCCTTTGATGGGATGCAGTGGGGTTACGGTTTGAAGGTTTCGGGTGGGGCTAGTGTTTATGTGGGAGGGTTTCGGCAAGGCTGGTGGCTGGAAGGTGTGATTAGGGTGGGCTTCTGTGGGTTGGGAATTGGTGCGAAAGGTGGGTAGGGGTGGTATGGGTTTCGGGGATGTAGTTCTGGGATTCTATGGTTGGATGGGATTTGGGAAGGGTTTGTTGGATGAAGGGGGTGATGATGATGAAGCTGGGAAGTGAGGTTTTAGGGAATGGGTTGGAGATGGGTTCGAATGATGCCGATGATGATGATGATGCTCTGATGGTGGATGATGATGATATATGTGAGATGAGGATGACGATGGGTGATGGAAGAAACAACAATCACAAAGATGGAATTCTTGGGTTGCCTTGAATCGGCGATCAGAACGGACGGCGATCCGAGATTGAATCTTCTCTTTGATACTAATTGACGCTGCGCTGGGAAGAAGAATAGTCAACGATTTATTCTCTAAGCCAAAAGGCTTAGGGATAATTGTCTAGGTTTTACATTAAAGACAACCAGCTCACTCTGAAGAAGAAAATTGAAATCTAATATAATATTATAGTCTATCCCATGAGAAGGGATTATAGTCTATCCTTTGAGAAGGGATTACATTTATATTTTTAACTAAACTACTTTTCGAATAAGGAAACAATTTAATTCAATCTAAATAAGGAGTCCTACTTCAAATATAAAATCATCTTCTTAAAATAAGAAACTTAAGAAAGCAACTACTAATAATAAATTAATCTTCATTGCTGGGCTTTGGATTTGGGCCCAATGGTTGGGCCCAATGGGCTGGCCAATCATGTATTGTTGCCTTCCCATTGTGATAGAGGCTGTACATGTGCAGTTTTGTTGGCTTCTTTATGTTATGTCAGCATTGTTTTTTCATTTGGCTCACAAATACTTTTTATTTTTATTTTTATTGCAGCTTTCTGAGTGGGTGGAAGCAAACAAGCGGATTGAATTTGTTGAGCGAGATTATGCTTCCCGAGTGGATTTAATTTGCAAAGTGCATGGTCTCCACAAGGCTGAAAAGTATGTTGACAAAGTCCCCCAGTCCTTCCGAGGAGAAGTAATCTACCGAACACTCTTGGCCAACTGTGCTTCTTCTTTGAATGTCAAGAAAGCAGAGGAACTGTTTAACAAGATGCGGGACCTTGGATTCCCATTGACTCCATTTTCATGCAACCAGCTACTTTTACTCTATAAGAGAGTTGACCGGAAGAAGATAGCTGACGTTCTACTGTTGATGGAGAAAGAAAATGTAAAGCCATCTTTATTTACATACAAGCTTTTGATAGATGCCAAAGGCCGTTCCAATGACATAGGCGGCATGGAGCAGGTTATTCAGACTATGAAATCTGATGGCCTTGAGCCTGATTTACTGACTCAGGCTATGGTGGCAAGGTACTATGCTTTTGGGGGGCTTCAGGAGAAAGCAGAGGCAGTACTGAAAGAGATGGAGGGTGATGACCTAAAGGAGAATCGTGGTGCTTGCAAGCTGCTTCTCCCTTTATATGCATCCCTAGGCAAAGCTGATGAGGTAGGCCGAATTTGGAAGGTTTGTGAGGTTAATCCACGTCTAGAGGAGTGCCTAGCTGCCATTGAAGCATGGGGTACTGTTGGACGTGTGGACAATGGAGAAGCTGTCTTTGAGAAGATGATGAAGACATGGAAGAAGCTCTCAGCGAAGTACTACACTGCCCTTTTGAAGGTTTATGCGAATCACAAGATGCTTGCAAAGGGGAAGGATCTTGCGAAGCGGATGTCAGATAATGGGTGTCAAATTGGCCCATACACATGGGACGCGCTCGTGAAGCTCTACGTGGAAGCAGGGGAGGTAGAAAAAGCAGACTCGATCTTGCAGAAGGCGACCCAACAGAGCTCAATGAGGCCACTCTACAGCTCATACCTTGCTGTTTTAGATAAGTATGCAAAGAGAGGCGACATCCACAATGCAGAGAAGATATTTCACAGGTTGCGGCTGTCAGGGTATGTGGGTAGGATGCTGCAGTATCAATCACTCCTTCAGGCCTATGCCAATGCAAAGGTTCCTGCATATGGATTTAGGGAGAGGCTCAAAGCAGATAACATCTTTCCAAATAAGGCAGTGGCGGCACTGCTAACAAAAGTTGATGCGTTCAAGAAGACTGCCATATCTGATCTGCTTGATTGAAGTAAGTTCGTGGGCCTTGAATGTAGTAGATAATCTTCTCCCATGTATGGATCTTGAGCTTGTGCATGAATTTTGTTTATGGGGAAATGAAGTGCTCAGCATTTGATGCATAGTATTCAGGTGTGGAAGATGGATAATCGATGGGAGCTTAGGAGCTCTGAACCTTTCTGTTTTTTATTTATTTAAATTTCCAGCAAGATAATTTAAATAGGATATTAACCTCTTGCATCTTTTCATGGGCTGATTTTCAGGAAACTTATCGTATCTCCTTGACACAGCACCGGTTTATCCCAATAACAGACATGCCCCAATATTTTATCACTGGTTTTGTGCTGTGTCAGTATCTGTGAAATAGCCTATACATTTAGCTTATTCAGCGCTCTTGAAATCTTCCAAGTTCAAGCGTTTATTGGATTTGGTCTCGTTTACTATTTGTGACCATTGTTTTTGTTTGTAATTCCTGAACCACTTTGAGTTGTGCATATCTCTGAACAGAGCTTGTATGCTCTGGTTAGCACTGATCATCTCATTAGGTGAATTGCACCTACTTTCTCTTTTTTTTTTTTTTTTTGTACCTAATGTGTCTCACCCTCATCATCTGGTGTCTGGAAATTCCATTATTCTGGTGTACTCAAGCCTTCTTATGCTTGTGTGCCACCTTAGCTGCAGAATACATTCATTCACTTTTCTTTTCGTCATACGCCACCTTTGCTGCACAGTTCATTTTCACTTTACTTTTGCTTGTATGCCACCTTTGCTGCACAATTCATGCATTCACTTCTCACACACTGTTTCTCTTCATGCACCTTTACTGCGTTCCTTAGATCAGTCAGACATGGTATGGGTTCATGTATCCCGACTTCATTGAGTTGTCTCACCTTCTCCCTTGTGTATCTGGTACTCTCTTGAAGCATCAATCCCTCTTGACCAAGTGTTATTGACACATCGCGGGCAGGGGAGACTAGCCAATAGCTTAAGGATAGGGACCCATAGTATCGAAACTATCTTGGGCTCACGACAGACACACAACTGAGAGAAAATTCTACGGAGAAATTTTATTAATCAATAGAACTTATCCCTAATGAGGGAGTACAATCCTATATAAGCTCCATACTATTAACTCGAATTAGAAAACAATTCTAATTAAAATAAACAGTAACTCGAATACGATAAAACTTTCTAATTTATCTCATAACTATCCCTAAAATTCAGCTTCTATTAGAAATTATGAATTAAAAACTTGGATGACAATTTTCCGGAAAGATTTGGAAATCTTATTAATGGGATTTAGAGGACTTGGGCCCAATGGGCTGGCTGACTGAGGGCCCGGCCTGCATCAGCTCCCCCACTTGGAGGCTACTTGATCTCGAGTTCAGTAGGTGTCCTCATTGGACAAAAACCAAGGTACAGCTTTTTGATGTTCTTGCTCTTGACATGGCTTGGAAGTTTGATTCGATCTTTTACTTCACTTAAGAAGTAGTGCAGAGGTGTTGATTCTTCTAAATTCTGAATTCAACTTTGATGTGTGATTTGATTGTAATATATGTCATTTGTGGACTTTGTGCAAGTTGATCACAATGTTCAGATATCAATGGTCGGTCCACGAAGATGAAATCAATATGACTTTGTTCTCATTCGCAACCAACCTCTTGGGTAATAGCTTTGTTGTCTGTTGAGCAAATTGACTTTTTAGGAAGTGGGCTTGTGAGTAGAACCATTGGATCATCAGCAACCCTGCTTATCATCAGGGATCAAAATAGCGGCTACTACATAGTGTAGCGGCTGTAGCAGCAAGCGTCGCTATGTAGTGGATGAGTTATAAAAGCCAGCCATGACTTCAAAGGGTTCCCATTCTCTCTTTTTACTTCTTTTCTTCTATGATGCCCGAATTCGGCAAGGACACGCTATGGACATGGCAAGGATACAGATTTTATACATAATAAGTGAAGTATCGGATACGATGCGACATGATACATTAGCCATTTGAAGTATCCATGTATCATAGCTTTTCTTCCATTTTTACCGTAGTTCATTTCCAAGTTGTGTCCCTTGCATGATTTTCTTCCAATCTAAAGCTAGAAGATACGCATACAGAGACACACACACAAAAAGAACACAATAAGGGGACTGCCACGGCCCCTTTTATCTTAGCCACTTTTGGAAAAAAAAATCTGGCTTTTTACAAGATTTTTGATTTTCTAAAATCTTTTCGGATTTTTTGACAATTTTTTTATTAGATCACTACCCGCTATTTAGCGCCGGTTGTTACACCAACTGCAATTGCTATTTTGATAATTTCTTACCATGACTAAGTCTTTAGTGCTTGTGTCTTCTTGTTTTGATGCTTGTGTCTTTTGATCATCATTGTCAGCTCATTTGTCTCTTGGATATTCCAAAATCAGACCATTTTCAAAAAGCAAAAAAAAAAAAAAAAAAAGAAATCCAAAATCAGATATTCTTCAGAAGTTGGGATTGTCGTGGAATTCTCTTGCTTTTGTTCTTGTTTCATAATATCAATCCTTTTATCCTCTGATAGGGTTCCCACAACATTGGATTTTGTTGCTTGTGGAGACTTTTTCTCTTGACACTTAGCTTTTTACAGGCAGGGCTCAACATGAATTGTTTTCTAGTATGTATGCTTTATGAATGGTCTTGCAGTCATTCATATTTTGCAATATATTTGGTTTCAAACCTTTGATAAAGCTATTCAAATCATGTGGCTTGCTCTGTTCTAGTTCACTTGCTTGTTGCATCGTTGAAAATTGATCTGCATATTCATCAACTGTTGAATTTACTTGTCGTAGATTAAGGAGCTGATCAAAGTAGACGATGTTGTCATAATACCATTCTCCATATTCTTGCTGATATAATTCTTTGAACTTCATTTGAATGTTCAAAATTTCTCATACTAACCTGATTAATTCAAGGTGCAATTGGAAATTGTTGTTGGGTTATGGCTTCTGGACTTTGACGCAGGTTATTGTTATTATTTTTTCCATTGCTGGTGAGGGGTCAGATTTGACCTGAACTCAAGCCCATTGCTAGGCTCATCCACATGAATCACTTGAAGTGGCGGACGTGCAAAACGAAAATAGCCTCTTTGCAATTTTGTCTTGAATCCAGTGCCAGAAAAAAAAAAAATGAGGGGAGAGGTTCTGCTTGTTCTTCTCATTGAGCTCTCAAATAGTGAGGAGAAGAAGACGATGGAGATGCTGGTGGTGAACATGGAGGTGGGCGATGGATATTGGTGCGGCATAGGGTGCTTGACGATGATGGTGTTGTGGCAGAAATAGGCACACAATGAAGGATGGATGTGGGTTTGGGTAATGAAGGATGGATGTGGGTTTGCGGTTTGACGAAAGGGTTCTGATTTGGGGATTGGCAGTGGGGTTTGACTGAGGATGAACGGATTTGGGGTTTTGGATGAAAAAATTGGATATTTGGGTTTTGAGGACCAGTTTGGTTGGAGCTCAATTGGTTTTTGGACATGGAGATGGGGTTTTTAGGAGTGTTGGATATGATGGTGAATAGCACAAAAGGGCCAGTTTTTAATCCATATTCTTATTTTAAGCCCTGACTTACGAGCCTATTTGCTTGAGCTTAAGCATATATTTTAGGCCCATGAGGTGTAACAAGGTGACTAAATTACGATTGCAACTGTCTGACTTCGTTTTGAACAGGAATTTACTTCTTAACTAGCAGTTTACTAAGCAAGCAAAAACAGAGCAATTGCAATATTTTCTATTGATGCAGGCTAGACCATGGGTTGGCCAACCCATTGGTCCAGGTCATAGCGCCAATAGGACATATATTTATTTAGGAATTTTATTAAGTGGTTTAATTTGATTAAGGTTAATATTTGTGAGTTTCTTATTTTGTTTACGCATATTTAGATAGAAAAAGGTTTTGTTTCTTTGGAATCAAACCAACTCCTATATATAAGAATGTTGGGCCTCATTGTAATGGATGGTTTTTTTTTTTTTTTTTCAATCAATAAAGGTTTTCTTATGAGATTTATCTCTTGTAGTGTTTTCTCTTATTGTGAGGGTACCCTAGTGGTTGATGGATCCAATCAGTTCTTTAGAAGATTGATCTATTTGTCGATTGCGGATATGGGGCTCCATCAATTAGTATGAGAGCCGAATTTTGATTGCCACGGAGACTATCTGTTCTTCCCGGATTTTCTCAGTCATCCATCATTCACCATCCTCATCGTCGCCACACCATCGCCGTCCCTCCATCTCATCAATCTCTTTCTCGTCACCCACCCCAAACTAAGCCCCTCTTCTGTCGAGACCCTTTCACCGAATTCCATCTCACACACCAATTCAAGAAGACTCAGAATAGGAAAGATGCATTTTGACTGAAATTTCATTCTCATTCTGAGTTTATTATAGTGGGTTCTGACTTGAAGACCTCACCGGTGCAGGTTGTTTACATTCCTCTCCTTTTTCTTAATAGATTTCGTACAACCTCCTTGTCCGGTTTCGGACGTTTGAAGTCAAAAGAAATACGGAGTTGCATCACGAAGAAGAGGGAGAAACTCATGAAGAACAAGGAGAAAAGACATGGGCCCTCGGAGACTCTTTTCACCTTTCCCACCCTTAACAGAATTCAGGGACAATAAATACCCTGTCACAGTGAAGTGTTTTCCTTGTTTGCTTGCTTTTGTGAATGATTTTGGTACAGTGTGCTTAGCTTAGGGATCATTCCTTTTAACAGAGCTCCATGGGCCATATTTATAGCTTTTCCATGGAGGTGGTGGTGTTGCCATGGCTGATGAGCAAGGAAATGGTGATCGTGGGGGAGAGGTCTTCCCACGTTTGATGAGTCGTCTCTGGAGGATTCCACGCGTCATTGGCTCTTCCCATGTTGTATGACGGCTTCCCATCGTGTGACCGTCGTCGAAACTGCCACTTGGTGGTTGCTGAACGTGTGTGTTCGTGCGGTTGAGCCTTGTTAAGTTCGCCCGGAGAGGCATAACTTTGACGGATGCTGACATTAGGATCCAGGAGGCGTTGGCGTTCTTCAAGTGCGCACTGCTCGGGAGGCGTTCTTAAAGTGCGCTCGGTCAATGCGTGCCGATAACTAGCGCCCGAGGCATGATTCATATGGTCAGCTATGGGAACGGTGATCCAAGCTTCTTAAAAGGGTGAATGTCCCGGCAGCTATTTGCTCGCATCCTCCTCCCTCTTTTGAGGTTCCCTCAGAAGAAAGAACAAAAACCTATTCATCCCTAAAGAAAAAGGGTGTTAAGAATTTTGCATTCCAACACCTGTCTCGAACAAAACCCAACCACCGACTGCCCCATTCCATCACCATCAACTGTCCCCCAACCTTCCCCAACCAAAGCGACACTTCCCAACCACCACTAATGACACCCCGGCACCTTTGTCCAACACCCAGAAACCCAAAACCCAAAACCCAGGCCCTCTGTTGAAAACCCTGAACACAAAACCCCAGGCCCCAATCATACCAAACTGAACAACAACTAGAACCAATCTACAGTTGAACCAAAACCCATTCCCACACACTCCAATCCTCCTTGGTCGTTAGTACCTAAAACCAGGAAAAGAAAAGAGAGAAAAAAAAAACAGAGACGGGAGAAGGATAATCAAAAGAGAGGAATGCATACTTGCACCGTTGTCCTCTCATGCATCACCCAACCTGGTTGCCCTCTTTGGCCATTGCGAAGGCCTCTTGTCATCGCAAATTTGTCTGCGATCGCAACTGGACTCCAACCGCTACCATTGTTTGTCGCTTTCATCTTCCTCTCATCCCAGCCACATCATTGTTGTCTCGATAGCCCCTCCAATCTCCTTCACTGTAGCCAACTTCCAACAAGGAAAACCAACCTTCTCCAGCCCAAGTTTTTGTCTTTCATCTTCTCGTCGTTACAGTTGAAGGGTTTTTCCTTTATTCTTTTTTCTGCATACGAGTTCAAACAAACCAAAACAGTATGCTCATCCCGTGTATACTCTATACGTGCCAAGCCATCCTCTGGGCATAAGTTCGGGACTGACCTGAACCCCAGTCCGAACCATCTTTATATGAAAAAAAAAACCTCTAGTCAAAGGCCCATTGCTGAGGATTTTAGATAGTCTAGATCTACGATCCATCTTCGCCAACATACTGCAATCAATAGGATCTCCATAACAAGTCAGTCCTTCCTTTTCAAGCAGTTGAATTTTGATTTGTTTTTTAATCCAACAAGTCCTTCCTTCGCCGGATATTCATTTGAACAACAAAGAAATTTATATTAGCATACATATGGAAATTGGTACTTTGAGAATGAGTTTTATTTTGACAAATTTCTTAACTTGAAGTAAGAAAATTTGTCTATTGATGAATACATCCGTCAATTTTAAGAGTTGAAAGATTTATGTAAACTAGAGAAGAGTGAGACACATTATTTGGTTCGTTATGTCCGGGGGGTTAGAACTTGGCATTGTGGATAGTATGTATTATTGTGAAACTGGGGCAGCCACGAATATACAATTGAGAAAATAAATCAATCTCCCAAAAGATTGATTAAATAGAGAAGGATACAACCACTATGGCACTCTCACAAGAGGAGCAAATACCATAAGAGATAGCATCTCAAAGAGAACTTTATTAATTGAAACTAATATGAGATAACATCTCAAAGTGAACTTTTTTAATTGAAACAAGTATCATAGCAATGAGGCCTAACATCCTTATATAGAAGAGTTGGCTTAATTTCTAAGAAACAAAACTTACTAATATTAGAATAATCCTATACAACATAGGAAACCCACTAATATTAACCCTAATGCAATCAAACTACTAATAATATTCATAAATAACTAGATGTTCGATTGGGCTTATGGATTGAGCCTAATGGGTTGGTCAACCTATGGTTTGGCCTGTATCAGAAACCATTCAAGAGGCATATTTAGAAAAATCGATGTTGAGTATATATTTAAATATTCTCGTATGTGACAATGTGCGTCTCAACAAATTTTGAGGGCCCCTGTTGTGGAGAAACTTTTGACTTGAGAAGATAATCCCATGATTGTCATCCGCCAACGTCTCCATAAAAATGAAAAGGAATATGAAGAATAGAGATAAATTTAGAAATTCCACACATGGGTAAGAGTCAAAGATATGGCCGTTAATTTGATTATTAACAATGGTAATGCAATCAATTTTGTCACACTAGAGTTTATTGATAAGCTTTATTTGCCAATTGAAAACCTTTCAAAGCCCTACCAAGTCACATGGTCTAATGGTTATGTCATCCTTGTGATTCATAGATGCTTAATATCATTCAAGATTGGCAATTATGCATAAAAAAATTGGAGTGATGTGATCCATATGAATATTGCTCATATTATATTGGATGACCATGGCTTTTTTCATTAGACAGTGCAGCATGATAAAAAGATGAACACATTCAATTGCGTGGGATGAAAAATGAATTAGGCTTATTCCATTGCATCAATAGTCATGTTTTCATCGACATCATCACCTTCAGCTTAAGAACCACAAAAAAGAGCAAAACAAAGAAACAAAAGACATGATTGCACCAAAATTGCCAGTAGAAGACATTAAGGATGACAAGCGCTAGTTCATGGCAACACTGATTTCGTGAGTATAAACAATTTTGATAAAAGGCAATGTCAACCAAGAGACACAAAATGTTGAGGAAGACCAAATGCAAGCAAATATTAACAATTTTAATCGCGTTAGCAAGGAGATTGAACATTCAGTGGATCTGCCACTTCCAAACAATTCAATTGGGTCATCGGAAATCAAAACAGTTATTTCAGTGGTTCTGCAAGAAGATCAAGTTGTGGAATTCCCCGGCATTGACTTCCTCTTTGGAGGATCAAACATTGATGATTGAAAGCCAACAATTGAAGCATCTATAGGTCAGATCACGTCATATCACACATCCGAGCTAAATTCATTTATCAAAAGAAGAAACACTAGTGGAGCCCCGGATCCACAATCAATAAGATAGATCAATCTCCCAAGAGATTGATTTAATCCAAGATGGATTTTAGCCTTAAGGCACAATCATAACCATGGTACGAGCCACAATTGAATGAAAACCAACGAGAAATTTATTAATCATCAAGGCATAAGCAACTACAATAAGATCTCTAATATTTATAGAGTAATAAACCTAATCTTGGCAACTAGGACTTTCTAATTAAAACAGGAAACTTTTTAATTTCAATTAAAAAAAACTAAAATTAGAAATAAAATAAAATAGGAGATGCCGTAGTAATTCTTAGTCAATTGGACTTGTGATTGAACCCAACGAACCGGGTTGAGTCCTGTGTCAATATTTGGGCCCAGTTACCTTTGTTGGCCAACCAATTGGGCCCAGTCCATAGGCCCAACTGGATATCCAGTTATTAAGGAATATTATAAGTAGTTTGATTTTATTAGGATTAATATTAGTGATTTTATTATTTTTTTAGGCTTATTTTATTATTAGGAAGGCTTGTTTCTTAGGGATCTAGCCTACACTTTTATATAAAGATGTTAGGCCTCATTATAATGCATGCTTATTTCCAATCAATTCAAGTTTTTCTTAAGATTTTTCTCTTATGGTGTTTTCTCCTCTCGTGAGGGTACCCTAGTTGTTGAATCCATTTTTAGATTCGATCAATCGTTTGTGAGATTCATCTATTTTATCAATGGTGGATCTAGGGCTACAGTAGACACTTCCAACGTACCTTTACATGGAGAAAAGTTTTTGTCAAGCTTTCAAGCAATGCCATGTAAATGTGGATCAAAATAAATGACAGATGTTTGTGCGATTGATTTTTAACCTTGGTGGACATTTTCCCGAACTTGCAGTCGAATGCTTTGGCATTTTTATCAAGCTGACAACTCGTTGGAGTCGAGTTTTTTTCCAAGTCGTGGAGAGTTGATGCAGGTTCAACGGGTCGGCCAATCCATTGTGCCAAATTCATAGGCTCAATGGAACATATTTATTTCAGGATTTTATTAAATAGTTTTAATTTGATTAGAATTAACATTAGTGGGTTTCTTATTTTGTTTAGGCTTATTTAGATATCCAAAAGTTTTGTTGTTTCTTGGGGATCAAGCTAACTCCTCTATAAATAAGGATGGTAAGCCTCATTGTAATGGATTTTTTTTTTCAATTGGTAAAAGTTTGCTTTTTAGAATTTTCTCTTATGGTGTTTTCTCTCTTGTGAGGGTGTCCTAGCGGCTGAGTCCATCTTTGGATTTGATCAATTCTTCAAGAGATTGATCTATTTGTCGATTGCAGATCCAGGATTGCATCACTTACATATGCTTTGTTGTTGTAGGTAACTATCAAGCTATACTAGTTGAGCAGCTCAGCTGAAAGTGCTATGGGGAATTGAGGAATGTATGGTTTCATAATCTTCCAATTTCACTCACAAAGACATTTTTTTTAAATTGTACCATGACTTAATTGGTTGTAATTTATATGCTATTTTCACTTAATATTTTTTAAATTTGTGAATCTTTTAATTTTTTTTTCTTTTCCAAAACACGTCCCCATGAAACATCGAAACACAGAGAAGGCCAAAATGTTTCAGTTTAGGCTTAAAACCAAAATGGTTACTGAAATGAAATTGACAACAACAGTTAAAATGCACTGTTAGTTGATGTAATCTGATTGACTTTTGCGTCAGACAACTATCTCTAACTCAAAGTAACCAATGGTATCTGCTATGCTGGTTGGTGGGTTAAGAGCTACAAAAAAATGTTGGTAGTCAGTGCTATAACTGAGGTTGGATCTACGGTTGTGCTTTTGCTCTCTTGCAGATTGCATGAGAATTTAGATGCCTCAAATCCTACATATTAAAAAAAGCAGGCCCTTTGCAATGTAGTTTTATACATCTACTTAGGCTGACTGCTTTTGGAGATAACAACGCCGATGCCCATTTCTTAGACTGGTGAATTGCAGCTACAATACGCCTAGCTTGAAAACGCTGCTGCCACTTGGGTTTGGAAGGATCCCTCACAATCTTAAGCCATGGCCTATCCAATAAAAAAAGATAGACAATATGGTTGATGGTTGTGCTCAAGTTGCAATTTGGCTATCAATTCAATTTGGAATCTCAAGTCCAAGACACAGAAGAGGACTATAGATTGTATGCATACATTTAGGAAAATGAATGAGTTGGGGATGTACCTACCAAAGAGCCAAAGATGGTGCATCTTGCATCTTTACTTATCTTTCAATTCTTGATGATTGGATTTTTTTTCCTTGATTCTGTTAATGAATTTTATAATTTTATTTATCATTAAAAATAGAACTTTGTCAGTTCGAGTTCCTTTGAAGCTGACCATAATAGAAATACCATTAACTGTCTTTTTCCAATGGTGCTCGGTGTGATCTGGTAATCTAGCCCATTTTTAGTTGAGAGCATTTCAAAATCACCTCAACAAAAGATTTGTAGTCCTACTCCAGCCACTAACATTTGCACTGATGGAGACTAGGAAGATCAAGAGCTTAAGGATCGCACATCCTATGTCACTGGACTGTTTGTACAAGTCCTGCACCATGTACTTGTTCCTTGTCATGCACCCTTGCACTCGCTCAGTCTGGGTCCGCCTCCAGTTTTTAAGCACAGGTTTTAGTCCGACTACTAGTTGACCATGGACTCAACCTGGTTCCATAGATAGCCATTGCATAATGATTAATGGTTTGACATGACCGGAATAAATCACATATAATTTTGCCTAGAACCCGTAGACCCTAATATTCTTCCAAACATCTGTTATATCACTTTTAAAAGTTTTAAGTTCGTTTTTGTGGTCATGCATGGAGCAAAAGGAGAGATGGAAGGGGAAAGGAGAAAGACATAAGAAGAAAATAAGAAAGAGAAAGGACAGAGAAGGTTCTATTGTGCTAAATACTAACCGATCTAAACAGGTTATTGAAGTAAGTATAAATTATCACAAGGTACACACAGACCTTTATGATGGTCCATTCATAACAATTTTCCTCGAGCTGTGGTGTGTATATCAATGGTCCAGAAAGGGTAACTGTTGCTTTATATTATCTTGCCCTGGTGTTTTCTGTGAAGACATTCAAGTTTATTTTTAGATCCAACTTAGAAGGTGATGATATGCTATTTTTGCCGTCAATGCGGTGGCTCAATTTGTTTGGGCCTTGGGTTTATTCCTCAAGGTCTTGAGTTTGACTTTTGCCCTTATATTATTTGGGTATTGTATGTGTGGCTGTGAATGTACCCCCAAGAAAATTTTCCTTTCGCGTCCGAATTGGGTAACCTCTGGGCTGGAGGCTAAAGGTCTGAAGGTTGAGCTGGCGAGGGATATCTTGGGTCAAAAAAAAAAAAAAAAAACTCCATGTGTATCCTTCTTACATATAAACTGATAGTAAACTCCGATGTCTTCCAGTCTTTTGCCGAAGATTGATAGGAGGTGATGTCAAAGACTGCACGATTGTCACAGAAAATCTATTTGGACAACCATCTCATATGCTCTAGAAAGTGCACTTCGTGTTTCACTCCTGTATTGATATTACCCCCAACATGGTACAACCCACAGTTGAACTTCAATCTGAGAGTGAGGCCAACAAATCATCGCTCGAGCAGCAGTAATGGATACAGTTCAATGGGGAGCATTTAGGACTCCATGATCAGACATACCCATGGCTGACACACCAAACCCAAAAAACCCCACGCACACATAAAAGGCCCCTCTGTTTTTATTTTCTTTCTTTCTTGTGCATTTGGCCCGCTCAAAAATTTGTTTTCCTTAGACATCCGAGGATTCTAGACTGCTTCCAAAAGACTTCTTTCAGGGGCACACACATTACGTCTGGTGGTGACTGGTGAGAATTCTTTTCGCTATAAATTCCCAAAACGGTCTAAGATCTTCATACAGCAGGCAACCATCCAAACAGCAACTAAAACTACATCCAACATACACCCAGACGGCAAGCCCACATTAATATAAGATCCCATGTGGGACCACACTGCCTGCCAACATCAATATCAGATTGAAACAGCCAACATATGACCAAATACTAATAACAGATGAAAATGACCAATGTGTTAAATGTTGCCCCTTCTGCATCAACCATGCTTTCAGAAACATTGGAACAGAGGCACTTTGGAACAGAGGCATATGGTATCACTTTCAGAAACATTGGAACAAAGGCATATTGGGATCAAATATTTGTATTTTTTTCATTGAAGAATCAAACAAAAAACTGACTAGTATACACTATTCTCTTAACTTGGAAAAAAATATCTCCCTGCCAAATCTTGAGATGAAATTCCTATTGATTGGAAGAAACCACAAAGACGATGAAATGAAAAATTCACGAGAAAAAATCATCAAGAGGCAAGTGACATAAATGGAAATAAAATCTTCTACAGCGGTGTGATCCTATACTTCAATGATTGTGCTGCTACTAATATCAGTA
Organism: Sextonia rubra; assembly: GCA_037013555.1. Classification (NCBI taxonomy): domain Eukaryota; kingdom Viridiplantae; phylum Streptophyta; class Magnoliopsida; order Laurales; family Lauraceae; genus Sextonia; species Sextonia rubra. The sequence goes on from JASUAD010000001.1 coordinate 81,811,341, forward strand.
GGAAATAGAGTTGGGACATGTACAAGCAAGCTGCTTTGGCTTAGGGCTTGGGTAACATCCGGCTCTGGGTTTATTTTAATTTTGGATCGATGGGTACATTTGTAAATTGAGATTAAGTTTTCTACATTTGGATTAGTTTAAATGAGTTATTTTAGGCTAGGATTTGTACTTCTTTGGTTGTACTTCATAAATAATCGTTAGCTATTCTCAATAGTAAAGAGTGGACCTTGAAGAACGAAGTTATCATTGAATAAAGAGCCGCTTCCTGATTTATGGTGTCCCTTTTAAACTGAAACCTTTTTTCGGTATTTTAGTGTGTGCACAAATAATTATTGTTTCTGCACCCAAATTTCCTTTTATCATCAACTTTCAGTAGTTAGTTCCATGCTTTATGGTCATTGAAAAATTGAGAGTGAAACTTAGAATTTTCAGGTTGTGGTTCAAACCGCACCTTGCTAGTTATGATGCAGGTGGGTGAAAATTTCACTGCAGCGCTCCAACCTGTTTGGATCGGATCCTTCGTTATCAAAACTAAGACAAGGCCAAGTATTGTTGACTGGAACACACAACCTCATGTTGCAATATTGAGCACCTTCTGCCAAATGCTCATCTATTTTGAGTAATTTTTTACATATGGTCATCTTGCATGTAATACTTTGGCCCCAAATCTAGGATTTAATTACTAATATTTCATGCTTATTGCTAATTATTAATATTTTAATCTTAATTACATAATGGTAGTAGATTGGGGGGACCTTACTCTTAATTACGTAGTTTTGAGAACTAACTAGTAATTTAACTAGCCTAATTTGTATTATCTAATCATCTCATTAATCATGTCATATGCATTAATATTGAGTACCAACAGACATCAGTGGACCCATTTGAATTGAGACCTAAGTCATCTATATGGGACTACTATGACCTCTTTTGTAAAATAACATTAGCCTATGGACTTGCTAGTAAATACCAAAAACTTCTAATAACCCTAGCCCTATATAAAGGCACTTTCACCAAAGTAAGAGCTCATTATGCCTCCTAAACAAGAACTTTAGCTCCTAAGCTCTTTCTACACCATTTTCCTTCCTCCTACAAGCCTAGAGTGTGTGTATGAGAGAGAGATTTCATCAATTAGAACTTAGATCCATCTTCTCCTCCACATTCCCTCTTACCCATTTGTTGTTTGTTTGCACAGAAAAAAGCATCTCCACCTTTTTTTCTCAACTTTTGAGGTAAGAAACCCAACTCATTTGGTATTTGAGCCATTAAATAGTGTAGTAGTGGATTTTTCTCAAGGTTAGCTTCATTTATACATTTTTTCACCTTTTTTGCTCATCTTTTGAGGTAAGAAACTCAACTCATTTGGTATTTGAGCCATTAAATAGTGTAGTAGTGGATTCTTCTTAAGGTTAGCTTTATTTATTCATCCTTTCATGGCATTTATCTCATCATTCATATTTTTTTCATGTCATTTCCATGTTTAGGGATTTACTTGATCTATTAAGATTTAGGAGTTTACACTTGACAGCCTTGTATTTGGAATTTTGGGAGCACCACAAGGCAAGTTTAAGTACGTAGTAACATACATGATTGTATTTAAGCTTGATTATTTGAGATTCTTATGTTTTAGAATATTAGTACAGCTCATTCTCTACTTATTTCATAAATGAGAGTGTTATAGTAGGTAGAAAATGGATTTTAAATGGAATAGATGAATATTATGATTGAATGATTTGGAATGAGACTGAAATGGCCATAAATGTGGAAGATATGGAGTATGAATGCATGCATTAATGCAAGTGGAAAAGTGGGATTAAAGGTGTAGAAATTCAGATTCAAATAGAGTTGTTGAACTGGGTCTTGAGCCTACATGCTTGAGCGGACTCAGGCATGCTCAAGCGCGTAGTGAAAATTTCAGTTATTTCGAGTAGTGTGTGTTAGGCTCTAGCGCATGCTCATTTGCGTTCAAGCACATTAGTCTTTGTGAAGCTCGCTCAAGCGCGTGCTCAACTGCACTCAAGCGCATACTCAAATTATTTATTTATTTATTATTCCAATTTCACCTGAATTGGATTGGCTATACTAGACCTTTCATTAGGCATATTTGGATTAGACCTGTGGTCAAGTATTACCTTAGATTTATTATGTAAACTTTATGACTATGTAGGATATTGATTCTTGGAACCATTATACCTTAAACCTTGTCTAACGAATCAAATGCGATAAACAAGGAAAATGTTAGATGATTCGCTTTGTTCTAATGTTATGCCCTTTGTGTATGGGTATAAGGAGCTTGGTGTCTAGATTCATACACAATGTGACACCAAGATTTCGGTAACACATGGCATCGGAATTCTTATAGTCATGCCGAACTAAGAACACGAACAACTTAGTTTGATTTGTAAATGATCCTTGTTCTTAATTAATAAAAAAATTATCCATATTTTAATGACTTCTAAATCCTTCATTTACTTATGTTATCAGTTCAATTATATTCCTTACAATATGTTATCTGTTTAATTGTATTCCTTATATTATATTATTAGTTCAGTTATATTCATTTCGTTACCTTCACATTTGCTTTTGTTATTACTATTCGTTAGTTATATCATTATGCTTCTGTTATTGAAAATGTTTAGTCAGTAAGTTCTATTAAGAAATTAAGTATGGGAGTATGATGGTGCTATTTGTTTTGGCTATGTTGATTCATAAAGTCAGCACCATTAAGCTGGACTCTATGAAGTCTGGTAGTTTAAATATTAGATTTCAAGGTAAGAGATCTTATCGGTTTAAATTTTAAAGTACATTATAGTAGAATTCCAATAAAGATTGAAACTCTTTGTTCTATGATATGCATGGTCCAATACCTAAAGGGTTTGGTAAATCCTCACACGGATTGTGTTATGTGTACAATGAAGGTCCCAATCGTTAATACATCTTTGATACCAAACTATCAAAATATTTAGAAAAATGTTGTGGATGTAGTGATGATGTTGTGATGCATAAAAAGTCTTGTTTTCTTTTGTTCATTGAAAAATGTATCTTTTTCATTTTAGATCTATCAAATCAAATGAATGAGAAAAGAAAACTTTTAGGTCTATGCCTAAATTGAGAACATAACCATCTAGTTCCAACTACTCCAAAAAAACTTATAATATGAAAAAGTCCGCTGTTTAAGATGATCCTTTGCCACGATACTAAGGATTATCGAGCGTTTAAATATTTATTTGAACGGGGTTTTTATTCATAGATTCTAATGTTTCCTAAAATAGATTGCATTAAATCCCTCAATCTCTACGATTGCCACTATGGTGAGATTGGTAGACATGCTGCTCTTAGGAAGCAATGCTAGAGCATCTCGGTTCTAGTCCAAGTGGCGGCATCCCCTAAAAAAGTTGCAATAGATCATATAATGAATTCAATTCCGGATTTCCATTTTGTAATTAGGGATTCCCTCCTAAAAAAATTATGATATTTGCAACTTTAGAACATATATTAACTCACATCTCTTTTTCTATCATTTTAGTTGTTATTATGATTCATTTGATGACCTTATTAGTCGATGAAACCGTAGGACTATTGGATTTGTTAGAAAAAGCCATGATGGCTACCTTTTTCTGTATAACAAGATTATTAGTTACTCGTTGGATTTATTCGAGACATTTACCATTAAGTGATTTATATGAATCTTTAATGTTTCTTTCATGGAGTTTCTCCATTATTCATATGTTTCCTAAAAGACGAAACAATAAAAGTTATTTGAGCGCAATAGTCGCGCCGAGTGCTATTTTTACCCAAGGCTTTGTCACCTCGGGTGTTATAATGGAAATGCATCAATTTGCAATATTAGTACCCGCTCTACAATCCCAGTGGTTAATATGCGCGTAAGTATGATGTCATTGAGCGATGCAGCTCTTTTATGTAGACTGTTATTATCCCTAGCTCTTTTAGTTATTACATTTTGAAAACCCTAGTTATTCCTAGTAAAAGCAATCATTTATTAATTGGATCATTTTCCTTTGTGAATGAAAAAAGAAGTGTTTTACAAAACACTTATTTTCTTTCATTTATAAATTATCACAGGTATCAATTAACTAAGCAATTAGATTGTTGTAGTTGTCATGTCATTAGTCTAGGGTTTAGTTTTTTATGAGGCCCGGTGGGGCTGAGTATGGGTTGAAATTTTGTGCACCTCTACATTAGTTTTTCTTTGGAGTAAGTCCATGCTCTTTTGAGTAGTCAGATTAGCTATTTGATCTTCCGTTTTGTTTTGATATATGTCTCTCTTCGAGGAGGATTGTAACCATGTGGTTTTGCCATCTAGTTGTGATATCTTGTTATCTTGATTCCTTATTGTTATGCTTTATCTTATGCTAACTTTCTTAGATTTATCTTTTGCCCTATTTAATCAATATATCCATAATTCTTATTGGAACGATATGTTTAGTGTACTACTTGCCCATTTCTTGTTGAGCTGTCATGCTTAGGGTGCTACCCTTGGTATTGCAAAAGCAGGCCCCAATCCTGACTAAGTTATTGACATGATCCCGGAGGATTTCATAGCAGTTCCTTCCGGACTAGCTGTGTGGCAATCAAATGACGTTTTCTATTAGGCGTATCCATAGAGCGACATGGGTCTCTTATGGGCATTTAGGATTTGAGCTATGATAGTTCGCTTTATCTCATTATCATGACTTTAGACTTAGTTCATGTTTATTTTATCTGAGGATATGTATTATACTTTCGGTTTATGATCGTTATGCATTTTTGTACTTTATTAGCTTATATGCACTCAAACTTGTAGTTTATGCATAGAATTATAATAATTTTTGTAGCTCTTTAAGTAGTTTAATTATGGAATGTTTAAACAAGTATTTGTTTAGGCTCTTTTACTATCATTGGTTGTTCATTAGGTGCACTATGCACTAAGTTCTGCAGTTAGATTTGAATGCCCATAATTATGGATCTTCCACACATATGAGAATTACGAAAATTCCCTTATAATGGTCCATGTTTGACTTAGTGTGGCATGAATTATTGCGGAATTCCCTGTGCAATGTCACAGGCCTATCCGTAATGACCTAATTTTGGGCCCAGGGCATGACATACGTAAGTAGTGGCATTAGAGCCATTGGTTTTTGTGATAAGTTATAGTATTTGAGATTGAATGAATTTTGGGATAAAAGATTTAGAACTTCAGGTACGTGGTGAGGATACGATAGGTGCAATGGTTACAGTTTGTAGTGAGTTTGAGTTTGGAAATGCTCTGTCATTAAGCTAGCCAGAGAATTTTCTTGGAGACAAATGGCATGAGGTAGGGGTACACATCGTGGCTAGTCTAGCTCCACTCACGATATTAAAGGGAAGGGGGGATGTGTTTGTCAAAAGAAGGAGAGATGATCTACCTCCTTGACCTTTGCCTACTGACAATCGATTTGTGATGATGATGCAAGTGGTTCAGACCATGTAGACCCAGATTGCTACAATTATCAAGAGGCAAGGATAGGCTTTGATAGGGACTCTAGTTATTTTGCATACCAAGGAGAATGACCCTAACGCCTTGTATAAGAAGTTCCATAAGGGGGGAGCTACTGAGTTTATTAGTTGCTAGGATTCAATCGTAGCTAATGAGTAGATGAAGCATACTAAAAATGTCTTCGATTCAGTCATTTATACCAACAAGCAATAGGTGATGCTCAGGGCTTCGATGTTCAAAGGCATTGCAGACACTTGGTGGAAGAGCATATACCTATTGACCCATAAAAAAAAATTATTACAGATGTTGTAGTGAAGACATTACAATCAAATTCTAAGCCAAGGGGACATAAACCTAAAGATTGTGGAATGCCAGGTCAAGTACTGCATCCAGATGTTCAGAATTGATGCAATTCATTCAGAAGATTTCAAATGAGCTTAAGGTGTAGCGTTTGAATTTTAGAATTAGTGGACTTCATTTGGCCACTCAACTTACCAAATATTAAACTTAAGGTTCACTGGCACAAAACCTAGGGATCACCAAATACATTCAAGATTCTAGGTTATCAAAGTGGCTAAAAATCATATGATAACTCCAAAACATGCATAGAAATTATTCTTCAAAGTTTTAATGCATTTGGACTTCCTTGCAGCTCAAAATCAAGCTTCAGTGGCTGTATATTAGCTCCTAAGGGTTATTGACTTTTACCCGTCAGAATTAGCTGAAACTCCTGGAGAAAGCTCAAACTATATTCAGGATTGACTCTATCAAGCTTCAGTGGCTGTCTGCTAGCTCCTGAGGGTTATTATGACAATTGAAACTTTTACATGTCAGAATCAACTGAAACTCTTAGAGAAAGATCAAACTATATTTAGGAGTGACTCTGTAAAATTTCAAGTCAAGTGGAGGTCATTTGATCCAAAGTCAACAAAAGTGTCAACTTTGAGTTAGTGACCCCCAAGCCATGGGGTCACTACCCAAAGTCCTCCCTCCATGTGATGGAAGTTGATGAAATTTGGCAATAAATTTTACGTTATACTCAAAAGTTGTTATGCAAATTTTTGAGCTAAGAGGACTTCGTTTGACTATACTTCAACTACATGTCAACTAGTGACCCCCAAGTCATAGGGTCACAAACCAAAGATCATACTTCTAGGAGACCAAAGCTGATGAGATTTGGATTAGAGACTCAAAATGTGCTCAAAGTCAATTTCGCTACGTTTCAAATTAAGTGAGCATCATTCAGGTAGAAAACAAGCTAACTACTTGTAATGCAAGAAGACATTGACTTATAACCTACAACTAGTGGTTACTGGACAAAATCCTACTTCCACAACTCCAAATTACATTAAATTTATATGGACACTTCAAGATGCTCCTAACATCAGTCCCTTCAAGTTTTAAATTGATTCGAGGTCATTTGGGTGTCAAATAGCTGAAGCAAGGGCCCATTTTCACAATAAGTCGAAGGGGAAGTTGACTAACTTAAACAGGGTGAAATTTCTATGACACACTCAAAATAGTGTTAGAAAGCATCTCTCCAAGTTTCGTAAAAATCAAACATCGTTTGGGTTCCAAACAGATGAAAATGGGTCATATATGCAAAAACCCCAAAATTGGGCTTGTCCGTGACCACAGCCACGATCACGGACACCTGTGAAGTGGTTCCCGTTAGTGTTTAGTAGTTTTATCCACTTTATCTCAAACTACAACCTCCCATAACTCCCTCAACTACCTCTGAATTCTATAAAAGGCAAGTTTTGGCACTTGAGAAAGGTTCCAAAATTAAGTTCGAAAGATTTAAAGCAAGTCCTAAGGGATTTAAAGCAAGTCACAAGGCTTCTCAAGCACTACAAGTTCATTCTTTTTCTCCTTCTTACTAACTTAAGTTGAGAAATAGTTCAGAGGAGGAGAAGAAGTATGTCATCATTCAAGGAAGATGAGTGTCAAGACCATCGAACATACTAAGGGATGAAACTGCATTCCTTTGGTTTTCTCACTTGGAAATACTTTAGGACATTTTTGAATTTGTGAACAAGACTCTTTAGGCTTCATTCTATTCCTTGAAAATTATAGGATCAAAATGACATAACTTCGGCTTTAGTTTGCTTGTATAAAGCGCCCTTTCCAGATTTGTACAAAAACGATCTGTAAACAAAAAATGATGATTACCAAAGGTTGTAGTTGATTTCACTATTGAATTAAGCCTCTTGGGCGGTCAGTCAATACTCCAAAAGTCAAAAAGCACAAGTTTCAACACTTTGAAAGTATCGCAGAAGTGAAACACAATAAGAACATGGAGAAACATTGGCCATTTCGGCCACTTTCTCTTAATGACCATGGGCTATGGTCACTCCCTCCCTGCAATTTGTTTTATTTATTTATTTATTTTTATTATTATTAGTATTTTGCATTTTGACCCCTTTTTCATGTATTTTCATATAATTTTTGAGTTTGGATTACATCTGAGACTAGATGGAGGGGTTGTAAATTTTCAAAACTTGTAAACAACTTGCATTCCCGAGGTCAGAGCGTTGAACCCATGAAAACAAAGGGAATTTAATGATGAACAATAATTACTTTCCTAATCTACTTTACACTTTAAAAATGTGAATGTTGTAACTGAATCCATTGCATTTCACATCACTTTTGGGCGCGATCACCCCCAGCATACAGCGTCGTGCTTGAAGCTACAATCTGGGAGACTTTCAAGGCATAATTTCATAAGAAGTTCATCCTAGAGCACATTAGTTGGCAAAAGAAGGCTGAATTCCATACCTTGTAGTAGAAGTTCATGATCGTTGAAGATTATATTCACAGCTTCACCCAGCTCTCCAGATTTGAGACAAATCTCTTTGATACCGATGAAAAGAAGACAAAGAGATTCATTGAAGGGTTGAGGCCTTCCCTTGTGGGTCATGTGACTGCATTCTAGTAGCTGATAGTGTATGAGGACGCAGTTGAGAAAGCTTATGCAGTCAAGGTATTAGAACTAAAGGAGATGGCCAGTGAACCTAAGAAAATGTCCAATCTTCTAGCAAGTATCAACATTAGTCCAAGAAGCATAAAGGTAGTGGCAACAACAACAGAGGTGCTAGTTAGTTGGTGTGTGGCCTTTGCGGTAAGGGTCATGCAACGTAGAATTGGTGGAGAGCGACAGGAGCTTATTTTAGTTATGGTTTCATGGACCACAATCTATCAAAGCCCTAAAAGGAAGCTTGATTCCAGAGCCCCTCAGTAACAACCAGCTCAGTAATTGCAATATCAATAGCTTATCAGGATAGCTTTGCCAACTTCGGCAGCATGACTTGCACTACCAACCCCTCCCAGAAAGCAGCCAGGCAGACAGTGTCAGGGTCAGACCAGACAGGGTCATTAGAGTTCCCAGCAATCAGGACGGGCTTATGCATTGACTCATGAACAAACAGAAGCAGTTGGTAACATCATGGAAGGTACAATCCTTGTTTTTTATGTTGTTGCTATAGCATTGTTGGATCCCAAATCGACTGATTCCATTGTTGCACTGCTTTTTGTTGGTGTTTTTGAGAGCAGCCAGTGCAGCTACCCTTCGTGTTATCCATCACTACCCCTGATGGCAAGAGGGTGGTATGCAAGAATTTCTACCCTGGATGTAGGATCCCAGTAGGCGAGTTGCATATGTTGGCAAATTTAATCGTGTTGGCGATGCACGATTTCGATGTGATACTAGGCATGGATTGGTTGTCACGATACAGGGCCTATATGGACTGTTTCCACAAGACTATCATCTTCAAGGTTGATGAAGCCAGTCCTCGCGTAATGTTCAAGGGCGAGAGAAGGCATTTGGAGACCAGGATAGTTTCAGCCCTTAGAGCTGAACGGTTGATCCGCAATGGTTGCGAAGGATACATTGCCTTCATCTCATAGCAAAGGCTATCCTCAAAGCTTGAAGAGATTCCAGTTGGTCATGAGTTTCCAGATGTATTTCTAGAAGAGGTTATGGGTTTGCCGCCAGTGAGAGAAGTCGATTTTACAATTGAGCTTGTACCCGGCATGGCACCGATTTCTAAAGCTCTGTATAGAATGGCACCAATAGAACTTCATGAGCTAAAGATTCAATTGAAAGTGCTATCAGAGAAGGGTTTCATTTGCCCAAGTATTTCTCCATGGGGAGCTTCAGTGTTGCTCGTCAAGAAGAATTATGGTAGCTTGTGAATGTGTATCGACTACAGGAAATTGAACCAAATGACCATTAAGAACAAATACCCTTTGCCTCAGATTTATGAGATATTTGATCAACTTTAAGGTGCAGTGCATTTCTCCATGATACACCTAAGGTCAGGCTACCATCAGTTGAGCATTAGAGAGGTAGATATTTCTAAGATAGCCTTTAGGACTAGATATGGACACTATGAGTTCTTAGTCATGCCTTTTGAGTTAATGAATGCCCCTACTGTGTTCATGGCATTGTTAAACATAATCTTTTCTCTATATCTTGATCAATTCGTGGTGGAGTTCATTGATAACATCTTGGTGTACTCGAAGATAAAGAATGACCACAGAGAACATTTGAGGACATCATTCCAACTCTTGAGGAGTAATTAATTTTATGCCTAGCTAGAGAAATGTGAATTTTGGATGAAACAAGTTGCATTCTTAGGCCATATTATATCCTAAGACGAACTTGTAGTTGACACGTTGAAGATTGAAGCTATCACTAATTGGCAGAGTCCGAGATCAGTTGTAGAGATTTGATCTTTTTTGGGTTTGGCTCGATACTATCATCGATTCGTTCAAGATGTCTCAAAGATTTAGCTCCATTTACCAAATTGATTTGGAAGAATGTGTCTTTCCAGTGGATAGATTAGTGTGAGTCTAGCTTCCAATTGCATAAAGAGAAATTGATTACAGCCCTAATCCTATCCTTGCCTGAGGGCAGCAGTGGATTAGTGATTGATTTTGATGCCTCTGGAGTTAGTATTGGTTGTGTGTTGATGCAGAATGGCAAAGTCATAGTCTATGGTTCTTGACAACCAAAGGAGCACAAGAAGAACTACGCCACACATGATCTTGAGTTAGCAACTATTGTGTATGCACTGAAAATGTGGAGACATTATCTTTACGGAGAGAGGTTTGAAGTTCATTAGGACCATTGGAGTTTACAGTATCTTTTTTCTCAATAAGATCTTAACATGCAGTAGCACTGATGGTTAGAGCTCATTAAGGATTTCAATTTTCCTATTAAGTACTTCCCTAGCAAGGCTAGTGTAGTGGCAATGCTTTGAGCCAAAAATCCTCAGTAAAGCTTGTAACCTTGCATGGAGAACAGATTCTTTTTGAAGAATTAGGGATTTGGATATAGAGATTGAGTTTATCAGCGATAGGGTAATGTTAGCAGCGAAGTTAGCTTTTTAGCCAAAGTTGATTTAATGAATTAAAGACAAACATATTGAAGACCCAGAGTTGGCTAAGTCTCGTGATTAGATTCACCGAAGACCAGATTTTAAATTGGTTGAGAATGTGTTGTACTTTAGGGATAGACTTTGTATGTTAGTTATCGACAGAATCAAGGAAGTAATCATGCTGAAGAACACCGTGGTAGATACTTTATGCATCTAGGAATCATGAAGATGTAAAGAAATTTGAAAGACGTGAAAACGGATAAGTTAGAACTAAGGGCTGTGAAGTGTATCTTTGTTGGATATGCTTATGGGGTGAAGGGATACAGGTTGTAGTGTACCAATCGAGATTCAACCAAATATGTCATCAGCAGGGATGTTACATTCATGAGGATGCTTTGCTCGATATGAGAATGTAGGTGGAGAATACAGAAATAGGTAGCAGTAGTGGCAACGTTTAGGTGGAGTTAGACATCCCAGTTTGGAAAGAGAGTGCATCCAACTCCTTTAGGGATACTGAGGATAGTCAGACTGAGCCGCACACAGGTAGACCGCTAAGAATGAGGAAACCGCCAGTCAGATACAGTTTCGAGGATGAGTTGGTAACATATGATGTTGTTGCATATGCATTGATGGTTGAGCCATCTACGTATCTGGAGTCAGTAGAAGGACATAAAAGTGGTCAATAAGCAACAATCATAGATGAAGAGATGGAGCCTTTTGATGATGGCAATCAGGCCATTGGATGCAAGTAGGTCCACGAGGATAAGGAAGGAACTTCTCATGCAGGTGGAATGAAGTTTCAAATTCCTGATGATGCATGCAATTTAGAGACATCATAGTGCGGGTTGAAGCAAGCTTCTAGACAATGTTACAAGTGATTTGGGGAATTCATGATGACATTGGTTGAGGACAAGTTAGAGTCTTGCTTGGACTTGATCCGTGTCACTCATCATTGAAAAGTGAAGATTGTACTTGGTGACAGTGGGCACAGGGACATACCTTTCAGCGATGTACATGGAGCTGAAGGCATTGCTAGTTATTTTTCTTGTGGCTTGAATTCTATGGAATCCAAGCCAAGGTGGAGATTGTTAGGTTTATGTTTTGAATTCCGGGTTCATTGGATTAGTCCATAGGTTTAGTCTTGGACCAGGCTTTGGGTCAAGGGTATTTTGGTCTTTGTACCGGGCTTTTTTAGGGGCTAAGAAAGAGAGAGTTATATATATATGATATAACCTATAACCTTAGACCTAAGCAAAAGAGTACAGTAAAAGAGTAGAGTTCTCTTTTGGCCGTGGACGCAGGCATCTTGCTGAACTACGTAAATCTCTTGTGTGCTCTTGTGTGTTTGTCTCTTTTTGTGTCTGGCTTTGATTATTGATCACAGCTTACACACTTCGCATGTGCAAAACATGAATGTTGTCTGATAGATATCTGTATAAGAGTAGTGAAAAGGAAGTGTTGTTATCTAATCGCCAATTTGCATGCAGTTTATGGCCATGACTAAAACTAATTAAGTGGTAATGAGCTAAACTATTTGGTGACTATACTATGTCTTAGATTTGGTTTTTTGGTGTAGATTTTCATTCCCCCACCCCCCCCCCCCCCCTTTTTTTTATAAATTTTATATGTACTAAATTCAATATGCTTAAACTCTAATTCCAATGGCGAGGAATCATTTCCTACCCTTGGTTCATTTTCAATATTTTATGCTTTACTAAATAATTTTTTTCAGGCCTAAGTCAACCCTTTGACACTTGACAGCCCTAAGTGCCACAGTTTTGAAACATTGGTTGTGAGTCTCTGGGCTCCCCTATCCAATACCCACTGATAGGACAAGAATGCCTATGGCTCGTTTCTGTATTCATGTCTGAGTTAGGTGCGGTTTGGTTCCAGTTTCTTTTTTTTAGGTACCCAGCTATAGGGGGCTAGGACCCCCTTTAGGTGACAGACCTTGACCTTGGGTGTGGTGGTGGAGCCCTTGGGTGAGAAAATGAAACCTCAAGTGAGGTGATAAAGCCTACTGATGAGAAGGTAGTATTCCCAGGGTTCGAATCCTAGGGAGCCAGGTGAAATTTGCCGTCTCTTACTAGGGTGAGAGGAGGCCATTCTCTGCTATTAGGCATGTTAGTGTGTGAGATGGACAAAGTGAGTTGAGTCCTTAATATAGTTTTGTTTTCACTGAAGCCATTCTTGACAAACAATCAAATCAAACTAGACTAAAGGCAATTAGACCTTCCAATTTTTTGTCTTTCTTTTTGACCATTTTACCCTTACAAAAAACTCAAGTATAGGGTCTGGCTTTCATCATCTGCCTTTTGCATTCCAGCCCTAATAGTACTCTGATACATTTGGAAATTGTGCAGCTTATGTCTTTTACAGTCAATACCCGTTACTCCCAAATTCTTTCCACAACAAGGCATTGAGTTTCCTATGCCAATAGCATCTTATACCAATCTCTTTGTTTGTGAGGAAAATAGAACTATGAAAGAATTGTCGGAACCTCCATCTAAGGGTCATGTCAAGCTTAACTTTGATGGATCACTAGTCCTAGACAAGCAGTTGTAGGAATTGGGAGCATATTATGAAACCACTAACTAGGGAGCCATTATTGCAAATGGTGCACAAAAGACTATTAATCCAAGTTGAACTCCTAAGCCTTTTAAAAGGTCTGAGTTAATGTGTACTCGAGGATTGGACAACCTAATTATCAAGGGAAATGCTCTCCTCATTATAGAAGCATTACAGGAAATAAAATCCTTCTAGTTGGAGCTCATGACCTTATGGAAGAAATGTTCGAATTATTGACGGTTGGAGATTACTGTGGAAGCTTTGGATCACTGCTACAAGTTTGCTACAACACACAGGATCAATCTATGCAATGGATGAGATCACGTATTCGTTAAGATGTTAGAATAGATCTACTAAAATTTCTCTCACTCAAATCACTCCCTATTGTCCACAGGCTTAGAGATGGATGCTTGATAAATGATCTAATGGTTGGATAAATTGGATCTCAAGAATAATTTCTCCCTCTTTTACTTTCTCAATAGTCTTTGCCAACCACTCTGGAACACCCCAATCCTTAAAGAAAAAGAAGATAGGGATATTTGTTTTTGTCTTCTCTACATTCCTGATATAGCCAAAGTAAAGATGACTGTTGAGGAGATGCATAAAGAGGTCTCTAATGGCTTATAATACAATGGCAGTTTCCTCATTCAAGAAGAGGAGGGAATAACAATATCAATATAGTGAGGGGTGTTTAGGTTGGGGCCATGGTGGACTGACATGGTAGCGGGCCGCAACTCACTATTTCTAATAATTATTGGGCTTGGTGCAATGACTACATGCCCATGTGGGTTCCCCACTTTAGAAGACCACTGTCCATTAGGACTCCAATATTGATAAGTCTGCTTATGGAGATATCTTTGTTATTTAGGTAAAGTTGCTAGCCTAATAGAGTTTCCCATGCTAAAAAGAATCTAAATCCGAATTAAATTAAGATTTCATGATGGGAAGGGAGTTTTTAATGATTGTTGAGTGTTGGCTAATTCATGGGTTATGGACAAAACTTGGGTCCAATGTGAATTGTAATTTTACATTATTAGTTTTGGGTAGTAACATGCTTCATCAGGTCATTTGAATGTAAAAAGGAAAGCTTAGGTCTATTTCTCTCAAGATAGTATAGATTAAAATGGTCATAACTCTCAAACCGAGTGTCGGATCAGGGTAATCTAGCGCCGTTGGAAATCTCTTTTTGAATAGATATCCAAAGGATCTAATATTGCATCAATTGGAGCTAAAATGATAAAATTACAACCTCAAAAAGTTTGCAAAAATTAAAGATTTCTTTTCTCTCTGGAGCAGCCATTATAGGGTTCTGCTGCACGTTCAAGCTATTGTTGTTGACATGTAAAAAAGTGTGGAAGAAATCCATAACCATCTTAGCAATCAAAAGGATAAGTCAAGACTCAAGCTTAGTTCAAACATAACAAAATAAAGCACAAACAGCTTAAGGACCAAGCCTAAGAAGACACCTTGAAGTTTGAATAATAAAATAAGTCAAAACACTACAAAAAGTGGAAAAGATCTACATTGGCCGACTGAACAAATCAGTGGGTTAAATGTACATTGGCCGACTAAACAAATTAGTGGTCAAATGTGCATTGGCCAACTAAATAAATCAGTGACCGAATGCAAACTGGCCGACTGAATAAATTAGTGGCTGAGTATACATTGGTTAACAAAGGCAAGTGATTGGCCGATAGTTAAAATCCTGACAGCTCAATGAGTAGTTGATTGAGATCTTGTTAAATTATTTAGAGTTGATTTCAAGATGATTAACAGGATCCAAGGACAAAGACTTGGATCCCACCTCACAAAGTTGACTGTGGGACGGTAGCCAACCATACAATTATACGGTCGGCTACCTACCTTACAAAGTAAATTTGGTTCAATATTCTCTCCGCTACAAATAACTAGAGAAGACTCTTGGAGGCTATATACCCCCCCTTGGGAGCTGCCCATTCCAAGACACAATACAGATAACATAGACTCACAATACACCGGTGCATACAACACAGCAAAGTTCTTTAGTGTCTCTTCAAGAAGACTCCGGTGCTTCGATTTTTCAAAAGTTCAAGCTTCGACTCTCATAACAAGGTACTTGATCTTCTTAAAGTAATCAAAATGATAGTACATTGATTCGAAAGAATCTCTAAGGGGTTGTTTGTTTGGTGTGGCTTACATATGTAAATGAGTTACCCATGTAACAGTTACATATGTTCATGTTTGTTTTTATAGATTTACACATCAGTTGTGTAAATTACATGTGAATTTCATGTGAAAAGGGGGCCATTTTTACACAGCAACTTTCCCATCTCATGTGATGGGAAAATGTTACCCACCTCATATGCCTGTGAAACGGATTCACGTCAAAAAAGCGGACGGTTTTTCCAAAACGCATTCCGTCAAGCATAGGGGACGAGTTTGAAACCCTCTCACCCATCAGGAATGGTATTTGTATAACGTCTTTAAGGAAAGAGGAGCCCTCTCATTCAGTTCAGCAACAAATTCCCCCAGCTCGTCATCTCCCCCCCAGCAACCTGCAGCAGCAAGCTTCCAAGACCGGCAACTGCAGAAGGAGACGATCGCGGACTAGCCGGCAACTGCAGAAGGAGACGATCGCGGACCAGCCGGAGTGCTGCAGATTGAGACGATTGCGGACCAGCCGGCAACTGCAGAAGGAGACGATCGCGGACCAGGTATGACACCATCTCTTGTAGACACTCTCTCTTTTGCCCTCCTTCCTTCCCTCTTCTTCTCTCTTTCCTTGTTTCTGTCACTCTCCTTCTTCTTCTTCGTGATCGACCTCTCTCCATCTTTGCTCCCTTTTTTCCCATGCAGCCCAAGTTTGATTTCAACATGATCGCTCTCACACTGCAAGTGGCCCACCCCCTCACAACTGTCAATTTCAACTTGATCACCCAAACCCTCACAACCCCATCACAGCCGGCACCCACCAATCTCGGTCTTTCTCTTCTTCCCTCTTTTCCCCGTTTTCTGCCTCTCTGATCCTCTTTTTTTCCTCCTTTCAACAACAAAACCCATTCAATTGGAGGAGTGATTGCCCAAACCCTCCAGAAGCCCATCACAGCCGGTACCCCCCAATCTCTGTCTTTCTCTTCTTCCCTTTTTTCCCCCTCTTCTCCCTCTCTGATCCTCTTTTTTCCCCTTTTCAAAGACGGAACCCATTTCACCTCTCCACCCTTCTCGTTCCTTGTCTCTCTCTCTCATCTTCTCTCTCGTTCCTGCTATGCGCCCTCTCTCTCTGCTCCTCTCTGTCCATCCTTTCAACCATCGATCCCATCTCATCCGTTTTCCCTTCTCTGTCTCTTTGTCTCTCTCTCTTTCTCTCTGTTTCGTTCCTCCTTTTACTCCTCTGCTCTCTCTTTTCCCCCTTTCAACCAGTCAGCCATTTCCCCTGTTTAAGCCAAACTCAACATATTTCAAGTTGCCAAATGGACGGGGGATATGGGAGGGACTCGTTCAGAACTTCTCTAGATTATTGGAAAGAAAGAATTCCTGCCTGAGATTGGATAATTTCTGTTTCATCATTCGAATTTTTCAGTGGAATCTTTGTATATTTATTATGCATTTTACACACACATTCACTCTCTCCCAGTGACCTTCTTCTTGCCATTCCACCAAAACAACTAGGCCAAAAAAAACATGCAACAGCAGAATAGGAAAGAGAAAGAAAAATAGCAAATATGTTGAAGGAGTGCAAAGGAAGAAGATGAACAAGCCTAATTTTTTTATGGCACAGAGTAAAAGTGGGAGATCTGTAGTTCCATTAATGCCTCCCAGAATGCCTGAATTTGTAAATTCTGTCAAGGGTGGATTACAGTGATGTTTGGCCTAATCGAAATGAAATTGTAGATGATCATATTTAACTGTGTAAATATCATAGTTATTGTTTTTATATTTAACTAACTTGCTTCCTTCTTCTCATCATCTATTGTTGATATTATGGCAAATGAATCTTATCAAATTTTAATAATTTCTTCATGTTATATAGAAATGGAGAATGAAAAATGTGATGGAGATATTGAATGTATTGATATTGGTTCATCTTTTGACAAAAGGCGTGGTAAGAGGGAAAAAAGGAATACAACATGGTCAGATGATATAGATGATCAATTAGCTGATATATTGATAGAACAAATTCATCTCGGGCGAAGGGATGAAAATAGCTGGACTGTAGAAGGTTGGAGAGAGATTGAAAGAAAGATGAAAGAAAAGTATGGAGTGGAATATGATAAGGAAAAAAATTAGGAATCGACTAAGAATGATAAAAAGTCATTACAATTGTATCAAGACTCTAATGGGATTAAGTGGCTTTGGTTGGGATGACACTACAAAAAGGGTTACAACAAGTGACTAAGTGTGGGACGATTATATCAAGGTGAGTAATTATTAATGTAATATTAATTCTATCATTGTTAACTCAATAATTATTACAGTACTTTGTTCTCATTTGATTAATTCAGGCACATCCTAGATTTGGAATGTACCGAGGAAGAAGTGTGGTCAACTATGAAAAGTTTGCTATTATATATGGAGATTCAATTGCTGATGGAAGAGATGTGATGTTGACTAACCAACGTCCACCACATCCGATGGAAACCCCACAAGCATCCCTCCAAGATGTAGTAGTAGAATCAAGTAGCTCTGATAAGAGGGATGAGGGTGTCTCTGAAGCGCCTCGTGCCAAGAAACGCTCAACAGCTATTTCTCGGCGCAATGTGCAGGATGAAACTAAAAGCGAATATGATCTTGCACATGCAATTAAGGACATAAACACTACTTTGATCCACCTTGCTGATAAGATGACTCAGTCAGGGCCAAGCCAAGCTGATATAGTTGCTGCTATTGAAGAGTTAGATTTAAACCTTACTTTAGAAGTGAGGGCTCTCAGACTACTTAAGGATCCACAAGTGGCCAGTCAATTTCTTGCATTTTCAACAAAGGATCGATGTCGTGCGTGGCTTATGGCGGAGTTAAGCGGCTCTATATAGGACTGTTGGTTGTTGAAAAAAATCTCTTTGGGGACTTGCTTTTGATTTCTTGTTTTGTTTTATTTTGAGATGACATTCTATATATTGTCTTGGTATGTGTTTATGATGGACTTCATGTTTTATTTCGAGATGACATTCTATATATTGTCTTGGTATATGTTTATGATGGACTTCATGTTTTATTTCGAGATGACATTCTATATGTTGTCTTGGTATATGTTTATGATGGACTTCATGTTTTATTTTGAGATGAAATTCTATATATTGTCTTGGTATATGTATATGATGGACTTCATATTTTAATTTGAGACTTCATATTATAAATCGTCTTGTTATGCAAAATTAGTTCCTTATTCTAATATTTTTCAATTATTTATTAAACAGTGCAAAAGTAATGGATACAAAGATGAAGATCGTATTTTTACATGTAGTAGCAATGACAATGATTACAGTTTTATTTTTATGGGAACATCAATGTAGACGGAAGAGGGACAAAAAGAGAAAGCGAGTACATGAGTTGTCTTTGTCTGGCCATGAGTTCACTCAGTACCTCATTAGGAGTAATCCCCGTAATTCATATGATTTACTACGCATGAGGACTGATGTATTTTTAGAATTATGTGACTTATTAAAGAGAGGGGCTACTGCGTGGAACTAGAAGAGTTTCTGTAGAAGAACAGGTGGCCATCTTTCTAGCTACTGTAGGGCATAGTCAGAGGAATTGAGTAATGCAAATTCAATTTCAGCATTCAGGCCAAACAATTAGCAAGTATTTCAATGCTGTTCTAGACGCACTTCTTTATATCTGTCCTGATTAAATTAAACTTCCTGGACCAGAAACTCCTACTCCAACACAAATTGCAATGAACCCAGTATTTTATCCCTTTTTCAAGGTAAATGGAATATTTTAAATTTAGCACTTTTTAGTTTTTAAGATGTATGTTCAAAATTGATTTGATTTTATTTGTTTATTTTTGTAACCAAATTGTTATTGATGAGTCATGTTTAAATTATTATTGGGATAGGATTGCGTTGGTGTCATTGATGGTACTTACGTTCCAGCATGGATATTAGTTAAAGATCATCAACGATATCGATGCAGAAAAGGTTTTATTGCACAAAATGTAATGGCAATTGTAGGTTTTGACATGATTTTTCAATTTGTCTGTGCCGGTTTTGAAGGATCAGCTAATGATCAAAAAGTTCTTTCCGACGTTGTGCAAAATAGGGGAGCCCTTAATCTTCAAGTTCCAGAAGGTAAATATTTACATCAAGAAATAATATTATTTTTTGTCTACTAGTTAAAGAAATTACAATATTTTGATACTTGTCAAATTTAATCATTATAGGAAAATATTTTCTTGTTGATGCTGGTTATGGTCATAGGCGAGGTTTCATTGGACCATATCGTGGGACACGATATCATCTGAAGGAATATGGATCTCAAGCATTGGCTCCCAGGACTCCTACTGAGCTATTTAATCTTCGACATGCAAAATTGCGGAATGTCATTGAAAGAACTTTTGGGTTGTGGAAGGAACGATTTCCAATTTTGGCACATATACCTCGTAATTATCCTATAAAGTCACAAGTCAAGATTGTAAATGCATGTGCTGTCTTACACAATTTTATTATGATGAAAAACCCAAGTGGGGATGAATTCTACTAGCGTCATCGTCATGAACGAATATTTTCTGATGTGGAAGACAACGATGATCATCAAAATGAAGTGATTAATGAAGAATCTGATAGTCAATATGCTTATCGCCTACAAGATGCAATAGCAACGAGATGTGGGGGGCAAATGCTAATAGGAGAGCTCGATGAATTGAATTATAGAAATTCTCTCACTTTTTTTGCAAATGGAGAAATTTTCATTTTGGATATATGATGGGAGTCTATTTTGTATGGGTACTTTGAAAATTTTTTTGAATGGTATATATTTTGTATAGGTTGATGTAAATCATTTTTTGAAATGTATATTTTGTATGGGTGCTTATCGCCTACGACATGCACTAGCAACAGAGATGTGGGATGCGAATGCTAGTAGGAGAGCTCACTGAATTGAAATGTAGAAATCTCTCACTTTTTGCATTTGGAGAAAAAATTCGTTTTGCATTTGGATGTAGTTGATGTCAATAGATTGAATTTCTACTCATTTGAGTGCTGGTCAACCGAGGTTGTGAAAATGTCTGGTTCGTTTATGTGTAGTCCATAATTGCTGGATATTGCATTTCTAATGAGAGATTTATGTGGATTGTTTTTTGTACTAGTATTAGCAGTCCATAATTCATTTTTTGTACTAGTATTAGCAGAACAACCTTTTCACATATATGTATATACATAGATTTGTAATTCAAAATGAATTTCTTACATTATCACATGTAAGTCAAACAAACGTGGTAAAATGAATTACACGTGTAAATGATATGAAAATGGCATCAATAGACAAACGATGTAAACAGAAACACGAGTGTAATGTTTACATATATAAAGTTTACATATGAAATACTTACATATGTAAATCGCATTTACACATCTCATGCGAAAAAGACAAACGACCCCTAAAGAATTTAAATCTTTCGAGACTTCTTTCATTCCCTTCACTTAAGAGTTGAAGAAGATATGAGTATAACTATAGCCAACCTACTAGTATAATGTGGCAACCATGACCATAGAACTTTCGTTCCAAACTCCCCTTGAATTCTACATCCAAAGGAAATGAGTGACAGGTTACGAAAATTTCTCAATTGACTTGAAATACAAAAAGTGGCTCACGTCTCCGGATCGGTCTCCTTTAGTTATTTTCTTTCCTTATTGTAAAGTGTTGATCATTTGAGACTAAATGGGGTGGGGTTGTGATAAAAAAATACATGTAAACTGCTTGCATCTAGGAGGTTAGAATGTAAAAGAACCCACAAAAATAAACTCAGAATTGAAAAGAGTCAAAAAGTTCGGCATTCCTTGCTTTCTTTCTCTTTTGTGTCTTTTTCTTGCTCTCTAAAAAGGGGGCGAATAAAGAAATTGGCATCGTTTGTGGGAAATTTCAAAAAAAAAATGATAAGCCAATTAAGAGTTCTAGTTTGATTAACACTTGAAAGAAAAAATGCATGGAGAGTAGCTGACCTATGCATGGATCGACTACCCTTCCCAAAAAAAAAAAAAAAAAAAAAAAAAAAAAGAGGGATCTTCCCTTGGATTTTTTAATTTCAATGCAACCCAAAAAGGTGGCTGTGAGCCACCTTAAAGTCTGACCAAATGGTATGGTGAACATTGATTCACTGTAGTCCTTGGAAAAGACAAGGTCCAGCGGGCTAGTTAAAACTGGTTGCGCTAAATATTGTATGTCAATTAGACAATGCTGGATCTGATCTTTTTCTCACATTTTCGGACCAATCCTTTCACATCAAAAAGATGTGAAGAAGGTTTAGAAAAGAGAAAGAAATGAGGAATACCATTAGTCTATCCAAATGGTGTGGTAAACATTGATTTATTATAGTTTTTAGAATGGATGGAGTCCACATGAGTAGTTCAGGCAGGTTGTGTTAAGCTATTACACTTTGGCCAAACCAAGTTGGACCCAACCCTTTCTCTTCTCACTACGAGACCACTCCTTTCGTGTTAAAATGTGAATGGTTGGGAACAAAGAGAAAGGGGAAGTGTTAAAATACTCACTTCGTCAACATGCTTTGTTGTACTAATGGCCACTTTCCTCATCATCTTTAACGAGGCAAAAGAAGTTTGTTTTGACTTTCCCTCACCCGTGCCCAATCTGCACCAAGCAGATCCATGCAATCTAGTGATAGAATGGCTAGGATACTGACTACCACTGCAACCCGGGTCCCAGCCACTAACTCAACTGGGGTCCCAATCTCCATAGGACCCACATCATCTGCAGCCAGCATGGCACCGGTAAGACTTTGTGTTTTAAGGAGTATAGGCTCGACAACTACACCCTGGGTTTCTAAGTAAGCTAGGACCCTTTTGGAGTCCACCTCTTACCCAAGAAACAGCTTGCCAAAAGATGCACAACCACACTACAAAGCAGTTACCCCACTAGCCTTCACATTATCAAAGAGGTGCGCAAAGCCTGAATAGCCGTGTTTACCCCAAAGAAAACATAGGGACAAAAGAGAACCCGATAGGAGTCCACAATGCTCCGATGCAGCACTTGGTCTCCTAAACCTGAGAGAACCAAAAGGTTCTAACAATTGAAGAACCCTTATGGAGGCTCAAGGATAACTCCTTCTATCCTCTGGCCTAAAAAGGGACAACCAAGTTCCCAAAAGACTAACCTAGCCACTCAGCGTAAGAGTCGAGCGCAACGTAGAGGGAACTAGTGGAACAAAGAAGCAACTGCTGAAATTCTATCACTACTAGATGGGGAAAGGTCGGTAGCCCCTTTTCCACATCTCAAAGTGGTCCATAAATGGATCGCAAAAGAAACTGACCTAGTAGTCACACTAGTCCATATGGTTTGACTAGGGTTCGCACGGAGTCACCTAAAGCATGGCTGAAAGGCAGAGCTCCTAACCACCCATCAGTTCAAATGAGACTTCAAATGACCATGCTTAGATATACTACAGCTCGGGCAATGATACTGATGCAGATGAAAGCATCAATGCTCACACCTTGTCCCTGATTGAACCCACCAGTGTTCAGTCTTCATGGTAGAAAGAAGTGAGAAATGTTCGGGAAATGTGGAGGAAAATAAATGGGCCTTCAATAATGATGAAGATGAGGAGGTTGACATGAGTTATCTAGTCAGGCAACAAGGGAAGCGGAAGACCAGATTGCCACTCGACTGCAAGTATTAGTAGAAAGGACAATGGCGTCTGATGATTATAGTCCTCGGCGCAAGTCACCCAAAAGTGAAACTAGCAAGGACAAGGAACCAATAAACTAGATCACAGTCCAAATCAAGGCCCTAATTGGAAAACACCAGAAGCAGGGACCTTTGGGATTCACTCTTCTAGCAGCAGTTAGAAAACCAAGCTCGATAAGCCAATGACTGACAAAGAGGTCGTAGAAATCGTAAATAAATCAGAGGGAGAAAACTGCTGAAGAAGAAGGGGATGTTTCCCATCCTCCTGAGTTTGACCTAGTTCCGTTTCCCAAGAACTACAAATAGCCTACATTCTAGGCCTATGCAGAGAAAGGGTCTACTCATCAACATCTAATACACTTCAAGTCCTTACTTGGAAGTTTACAAAACATAGACACGTTGAAGATCTGTTTGTTCATTAGAACCATCAAAGGGGTTGCTTTTGACTGGTATAGGTAGCTGCCTGATTACTCTCTCAGTTCATGGGCAGTATTGGAAAAAAAGCTCCTACTGTACTTCTAGGAAGAGCATTAAGTAGTGACCCTAAACTTCCTTAGTAGTTCTAAGTAGGAAGATGATGAGCCTTCCCAAACCTTCATCAACAGGTGGAGAGCACTTTCCTACAGATGCATGGAACCACCAACGCAAAAATCAACGGTGGATATGTGCATGGATAACCTTAAGCCCAGAATTCATGCCATGGTGGTAGCCTTGAAAACCAAATCACTCTCCAGGGTCGTTAAAGTAGCTGCCAGGCTGAAAATGTATGCAAAGAGCTAGGCAAGAAAGAAGGGAAGAGAAGTAATACCTATGCTTCAAAGACACCCAAAAGTGAGAAAAAGAAGAAGGAGGAGTTCAATGTTCAAACCTCCAAACCACCAGGCAAAACTCAGAGCTCAACAAATGAGCAGGCTCACAAGGAGGATTATGAAAAAAAGGAAGAATGCGAATTCCCTTTCAACAAGGACATCAAAGTCATCTTTCAATCCTTAGTAAAAACTGCGAAGATTGAACTTCCTCCCTCAAAAAGGCCAAATAAAGAGGTGAAAGTTGACGATCCTAATTGCTATGCATATCATAGGTCAGTCTCACACTCCTTTAAGGAAAGTTTCATCCTCAAGAAAAAAAATCAACAAAATGTGGAAGAATAGGATCATCACCTTTGACCAAAAATATGTCCAGCTCCTATCAATTTAATATCCCTTGGGCAGTTTGGACCAATGGCAGTTTCTGTACCTCTGACACCATAAACGGTGGAGTTTCAGTCATAAACTGGGTCCATCATGAAAATGGCTTGATACCCATCAAGACCAACTTCGAAGAGGAATTCTGGGTTCATCCTGATCTGGTCAATGATGAATATTGGGAATTGGTCACAAAATCATCTTGAAAAGGAGAGACGAAAAGCAAAAGAAAGAACAGAAAGGTAGCCCGCAAGGTCCAACACCTTCGACAAACCAAAAGGTTGAAACAACCACAAAAAAAAGTTTGCCTCCAGAAATGCTAGGAAACCTTTCACATTGGCAGATTTTATGGCCCCAATCCATAACAATGATGAGGAGAACCCACAAATCTCCATTTGCAGCCAAATATCTTGGGCTAATAACCCTTGGACTCCAAAAATGAGGACAAAAGAAGTCTACTTTCATGGAATGATCTGGAGGATAAAAAACACCTTTCCAATGAGATCTTAAATGTAGATGACATTTTCTACCTCGAAATGCCAAAAGTGACCATCTCCTTATATTATCCAAATGCACCTACAAATAGATATTAGCCTATTGAGCAAAGGGTAAGGACGGAAGCTTCACCACAAAGGAATGTTGATCCCCGCGTAATCACTTGGCTGAATCAACAATTCAACCAAGTTCACCACAGTAATGAGCTTCATATTCAAGAAGGTGAATGGTGGGACTCGAACATTGAGGAAAAAGTGACAATAGCGCCAAGCTTGATGGTAGCTAGCTCGATGCGATCCACACCTAATCATTTTCTCCTGAGGAAATGATCATGCCATTACACACCCCCTTAATGAAATTACAAACCGAGGATGGGTAATGTTTGACCCATATAGTTGTAATCCCATCAGATAATAAAAAAGATGGGATATGATTTTAGAAACCAACCAGGCTGGGAAACTAAAAGGGTCTCCTAGTGCCTTATGATGGGATGATGCCTGAATAATGGGATGAATACAAATGTGAAAGCCGCATCGACACTCATACATATGGCCTAGGATACGTTCCTTACAACAATATCTATGCAAATCCTTAATCATAGGGAAAAGGACATTATGTCCTCAGATGGATACAATTTAGAAGAAACAGTCTTGGCTCATGAACCAGATGACTAAGCTTTTTCCAACATGAAAAAAGTAACGATGATAATGGCACTCCCCAGTAGGCAATATAGCCTGCAAATGAAGAAATAGACAACAAAGGTCAGGGGGAATTGGATCATCTTGTATTAAATGTAAAAACCAAAGAGCCAATAAAAATAAGTCCTTAGAAAGGGATAAAGCCTTGGCTCAAGCCAAAAAATGACATCCGAGAGGGATTTATAGAGTTGGAAGCTTCCGAAAGCAATGTGGAAGAACCTCCTCCTAACCTTCTGACTGAGTATCAATTCGAGGAGATCAATCTAGGGACCTTGGAAACTCCTCGTCCCACCTTTGTAAGTTTGAAAATAAAAGAAAGAGAGCTTGTAGAGTATATTGGCTTGTTGCATGAGTTTGTAAACTATTTTGCATGGACTTATGCGAAAATGGCCGGACTTGACCTGAATATCGCAAGTGGCAGTTTAAACATCACTCTAAATATAGCGCTAGTAAAGCAAGGTTAGACGCAAACCAAGCCTGACAAGATCGACAAAATAAAAAAGAAGTCCAAAAGCTAAGGGCATTAGCTTCATTTTTTAAAAACAACATTTAGAATGGCTGGCAAACATAGTCCCAGTCACAAATAAAAATGGTCAGATCAGAGTCCATCAACTTTAGAGACTTGAATAAAGCATGTTCGAAAGATGACTTCTTACTACCTATTCCAGAACTCATGATAGACAACACCTTTGGATACGAAAGGATGTCATTCATGGATGGTTTCTAGGGATATAATAAGATAAAGATGGATCCAGAGAATGAAAAGCACACTTCCTTTAGAACACTGCTTGGAGTCTACTACTACACTATCATGCCCTTTGGACTAAAAAAATACTAGAACCACCTATCACAGGGCTATGAGAATATCTTCAAAGACATGCAGCATAAGACTGTTGAATTTTATGTCGACAACTTGGTTGTTAAGAGTAAGAAAACAATTGAACAACTGATAGACCTTCGCAAAGTCTTTGAGCGGCTATGGAAATTCAAACTCTATATGAATCCACTAAAATGCTTCTTTGAAGTTTCCTCTAAAAATTCCTAGGGTTCGTCATTCGAAAGGATGGGATCGAGCTTGATCCTAGCAAAGTCAAGGCTATATTAGAAATGCATCCACCTCAAACGCTAAAGCAGCCTTGAGGATTACAAGGAAGGTTAACATACATCATAAGGTTCATCTCGAATCTATGAGGGAAATGCCGACCATTCTCCAAACTAATGAAGAAAGGAGGGACAAAGAATGTAATGATACTTTTGAAAATATCAAAAGGTATCTCACCAACCCACCTGTTCTCGCAGCGCTTGTGTCCGGGAAACTATTTATCTTATACACAAAGGCTTTAGAACATTCACTGGGGATATTACTCGCTAAAAAAAAAAAAGACGGAAGACAAGAAATCGCTCTCTATTACCTCTCTTAAAAGATGATAGGCACTGAACACAAATATTCATCAATTAGAAAAGA
Source organism: Sextonia rubra (assembly GCA_037013555.1). Taxonomy (NCBI): domain Eukaryota; kingdom Viridiplantae; phylum Streptophyta; class Magnoliopsida; order Laurales; family Lauraceae; genus Sextonia; species Sextonia rubra. The sequence goes on from JASUAD010000001.1 coordinate 81,838,442, forward strand.
ATGTTTGGCAATCATGTTCTCCATCCAAAAATTATGGCATTATCCCCAATTTCATACGATATACCTGATCTCTTGGGTAAATCTAATAAAATTGTTAGTCTCAAATGTCGGAGATTTAAGAGATTGACTAGCAAAATGGTCCATTCTGTTTACATAGTACGACCTCAGATACATAGAAGTAAAAGTTATTAAAGGGCATGCCCTAGCCAATTTCTTAGAAAAATATCCGTTATTGGATGGCCTCGAATTTGAAGAGGAGCTGCTTGATAAACATGCATTTCTCGCAGAAGAACCTGAGATGGAAGCAGATCCAGATATCCACTGGACCGTGTACTTTGATGGAGCTTCAAGAAATAATGAGCATCATCAACTAATAGCAAGAGCTTGGATAGGGATCTACAATCTCGAGAAACATACATACCACACTCCTCAATGACCAAAGGGTATTCCAATAACAAGGTAGAGTATGTAGCCCTTATCATTAGGCTGAAACTCGCTTTGGAATCAGGTATCAATGTCCTTAGAGTTTACGGGGATTCTCAATTGGTTATTAAACAAATGAATTCAAAATATGAAATGAAGACACCAAATTTGTTGCCATACCATGAAAAGGCTCATTAATTGAGGAAATGATTCACTTTGGTGGAATTTAATCATGTTCTATGATATCAAAATTCCAAAGTAGATTCATTAGGCAGTCTCGTAGCATCACTAGTTGTAACAAAAGGCACTCAAGTCAAAATATCAATCTTCAAACAATGGTTTCTACCTCCTCTAGAAATTGTCTCAACTCCAAAAAATGCTTTAGGACAGCTGGAAGTTAAACTCTTTTTTTGAGAATTCCTTTTAGGATTGGTGTGAACTTTTTATCAATCACATATTGTATGAAGTCCTACTAGAAAATCCTAAAGATAGAGCAAGCATTCAAAGGAGAGCTCTTAAAATGCATTTTGATATGCCATCAAAAAACCTATACTGAAAACCCCATAACGGGTACTCCTTCACTGTTTATCTCAAAGGGAAGTAGAATAAACCCTAAAGGACATGCATGTAATTCTATGTGAGGCACATTTTTTAGGGCTAAAACTACATGATCATATTCGTAGACTAGGCTACTATTTACCTACAATGGTCTCTGATGTTATGGAATTTGCAAACAAGTGCAGGGAATGCCAATTCCAAAGAGACTATATTCATGTGCCTCAGGAAAACTTCCACCCAACTTCCGTTTCTTGGCCATTCAAAGCCCGAGGAGTGGACACTGTCGGAAAAATCAACCTACCGACATCATTTCATTTTAGTTGCTACAGATTACTTCTCTAAGTGGGTTGGACCCACACCCTTAACAGAAGTCAAATCAACCACAATTATCAAATTTGTAAAAACAAACATCATCTGCCGGTATGGAGTGCCAAAATGGTTATACTACGACAATGGACTATAGTTCAATAATGACAAATTTTATAGGTTTTGTGAGAAATACGAGATCCAATATTCCCATCCATGGCCTATAACCTAGTAGCAAATGGTTTGACAGAAGTCTTTAATAAGACAAGTTGCTATATACTTAAGAAAATGGTTTTAGGCTGCAAAAAGACATGGGGCACAAAGTTACTCGAAGCATTGTGGGTCTATCGGACTATAATGCATGGTCCCACTAAGTCCACACCATATTCCTTAGTATATGGCTGTGAAGCTGTGGTGCCTTTAGAAACATAACTCCCCTCCTTTCGCGTGGCTCTCGTAGGAAATCTTACACAAGAGGAGAATGTGAAATTGAGACTTCAATAATTAGAGAGTCTTGATGAAAAATGGTTGGCAACTCGACAAAGCATTGTCACACCTCGATCTCGGGAATTGGGGTTAGAATGGGCCCCATGGGGTGTGCATACATAATCCCATAGCAATCTGTGTATGTGGAAGAACACACACAAATCACTATAAGGGAGATTCCACAGGAATGTGTAGAAAAGTTTCTCCAACACGTAAATTACATTCAACAATAAGCGGAAGCCTGTGTAATACATTTGTAATGATCATAAGCAATAACAATAGGAACATCATCCATTTCATAAATAAGTCTGCACTTAACCATTCCCATTTAATGACAATAATTACTTAAGCATATACAAAATCCAAAATTATATATTCGGTCTGTCAAATTGCTAAATGCAAGAACAATCATAGTCTTTAGCATGTCTGAGCTATACACTCAACAAAGGTCCCATTGTCGTTAAGGCGTTATTTGCATTACACTCATCTAGTCCCCGTGGTTCCATTGAGGTTCCTACCGGGGTGCATTGTTTGCCTATTGGGTTGGATTCAGTACTTATAACACCAAGGACAACACTGTAACACGATGGTTAAGTATATAGAGATACATAAGACCATCATGTTGTATCAAATGAATTAAAGTACATATTAATTAAAAAAAAGCACTAGCGGAAAACTAAGTAGATTGTGCACAAATTAAGCATGAGTCATGAATCATAAACAATAAACCAAAACATACTAGATGGCATCCATGAGGCTATATTCTCCCAAAAGAAAACATATCATCTAGAGAGAGAGTACATATGGGACACTAGGGGATCAAGCTAGCTTCCCGAGGAGCGCCGACAACTCCTCTGTGGACTACTACAATAGCAACATACAATACCCAACTGGTCTCGTCGAACCTAATAAGGGCACAAGCAAAGTGGTGCCAACTCAATGTATCAAGACCAACATGAATTCATATTTTTTATACATTTCAGTCATACTTATCATATCGTACATACGGAGAGTATCGGTCTTGAAATCATATTCAATCATAAAAATTAGAATTAACAAGGTAACTGATAACTGAATAATGCATACTTATATGAGCTAGGAGAGCTCGAACCCTCACAACCTTAGCTACACCTATTTGACTAATAAGCATGCACTGAGTAGAAGCTCAGGCCTGATAGACACGTACTCAGTAAAAGCTTAGGCCTGATAGACATGCACTCAGTAGAAGCTCAGGTCTAAATTGTCTCAAGGTTTGCTAGGAAGAGTGGGCACATGACTAAATCATGTTTAGGGCAAGGTATCTTAACAATATGAATGCATTCAGATTTAAATAGGTGCCATGGACTTTTACTAGCCAACCCTAAGCTAGATAATTCGTGATCCCAAGGTCATTTAACACGATATATTCATAAAACATCTGGTGTCATTGTGTTACTAATTCTTAGCGTTACATTGTGTATATAAAAGACACCTCTTTTTATGCCAACACCTATGACATGACATTGGGAATTCATTTGGAAAATTGAAGGGGACAAGTGACAGCTCTATAGTTGTCGTCCTTATCATTTGATCACCATTGGGCTAATTTAGTTGGAAGAAATGTGCCATCAGAAAGGCCCTACAAGGTCATTGGAAATCCCTAATATCCTAAGTTTACAATATTCTTATGGCTTAGCCGAGTGGCTTAAGTTTTCTCCTAAAGTCCATGTGCATTTACGGTTCAACCATATGTTGGCCTACGGCTTAGCCGTGCTAAGCCTACGGCTAGGTTACGACGTAGCCGTAGCAGAGTCCACGGCGTAACCACGCGTGGGCCGTAAAGTAATTCTTGGTTTCGGGCTTTCTGGAAGGTTCACCATAGAATGGCCTATGACTTGGTCACGGGGTGGTTATGATTTAGCTGTAGTTCATCCCACGGCTTAGCCGAGAGTTAGTTGTGCTCAATTTGGCTCTCTAGATTCTAAGCCGTAGATACTTGTGGCTTAGCCGTGGCTTCACCGTGAGCATCAGAATTCCTAAACTAATTTATGAAGCACGAGTTCAAGTGCAGAACTCTATCATTTGGGTTATAATGGGGTTCTTTTGCTCTAACTTAAGGCTTACCTACGCACATATCATTAATATTACATATCTATCCTCATATTCAGTTAATCCAACAAATATGTACTTAATCAAGGGATAAATGAGCTGTTAACTTGCGATTAGAGTAATCTCTTTAAGAATCAACAAATTTAGACATGCATGTAGTAATATATATACTTTTATACTTGCCTTTACATAGTGCTTGACCCTACCCAACTCCTTCTTGGTGTGTGATTAGGGGAAATCTTCAATGGAAGGTGGGTTCTCTACATAAAAGACATGCAATTAGTCAATGTGATGTAGAGTGTATGCATGTTATGTAATTGAGTCTTCTTGACTCTATCAAGTCTAAAGAAATAAAACAGAGGTTGAGTCTTCACCTTAATGGACAATGGCTTAGAGAAGAAGGTGCTTCCCCAAGAAAAAATACACAAAAGAAGAAGAAGAAGAAGAAGAAGAAGAAGAAGAAGAAGAAAAAGAATGGAGGCTTCTTTTCTTGCATGCAAGGCTTCAAAACTTGGTTTACAACTCTAAATGGAGGTGGAGATGAAGAAGAGGTGAAGAGAGGGATGAATACAGTAAGGGGAACGAGGAGAATAAGAAAGGAAACGTTGGGTTTTCCTTTTAAATGTAATTTTTTTCTAGTGTTTACATGCAAGTCCAAGTTTTTGGAATATTTACAGTTTAGGTCACATGGCCTCAATTGGGCTAAGATGAGTTCGAATTAAGTTAAGTCCAGCGTGAAAGATGTTCTACATGCAAAATAACACAAGTTGCAACAAATGAGGTGTTAATGTGATCCAAGAACAATTTACAAAAGGGTCCTTAACCACCTAGGTAAAGTCCGAACCCCAACTACCTATCCAACTGAGACCCACTAAAACTAAGAACATGATGAATTAAGTCCAAAATACACGTATTAATTGGAAAATAAGTTTAATTAATATAAATTATTATTAAGTCAGGTCGGGACCTTACAGACATTGAGTTATACCAAGCTCGAATGGCCAAAGCCTTCGACAAAAAAGTAAAAGAAAGGTCATTGAAAAAAGGCTCCTTAGTTCTAGCCATCAGAAGACCAATTTCTCTAACACATAAATCAAAAGGAAAATTCGAGCAAAAAATGAGAAGGACTATTTGTCATTAACAAGGTCTATCCTAATAACGCTTAGATTGTCCTCACTATGGAAGGAGATCGGTGTATGATGCCAATCAATGGAAAATTTCTGAAGCAATATTATTCTTGAAAGCATCCTCCGTTTAAAAGCAAACTAGAAAGCTTCAAGCAAAACAATCATAAAGGAACAAGTCAAGGAACCTGGATAAAGTCATGCACAAAGACACCAGTCAATGTCTACCCGTCTCAACCAAAGCAAAAGGTACGGCCAAGGACCCCGGAAAAGGTCATACATTCAAGACCTTAGTCAAAGTCCATTCTACAAGGCCCTCCATCAAACTCACTAGATGCAAATACCAAACCATACAACAAAAGAAGAATAGTGGAGACATTCATAAAAAATGAAAAGAAGGGTCTTCATTCAAAAAATGTTCATTACAATTTTCAAAAAAATTGTTACATAAAAAACTGCTTGATCTGTCAAGAAATATCTTGAAGATGGGCTTCTGATCACTGATCCAGGAGGCCATGTAAGTGTGAGAGGTAGGTTCAGCAGTGGCCTCATTAATTGACATTCTGAGGGCATCCTTCATAGATTTTAGGAAAGCACTTAGCCCTTCCTTTTCGGTACTAAGCTTGCCAGCGATACCCTCTTGCTTTTCAGTCAAGCTTGTACATGATGGTCATCATGCACATAGGTGGCACGGGCGATAGCCTCTTCTCAGCTTAGTCGATTTGCTTACTATGAAAGCCTAACAACCTTTCAAGATGACTCTGCTCAAGGGTATGGCTAACTTCCTGCTACTTGAGTTTCAACATCTTCTGGTTAAAGGCCTCTTTCTTGTTGAGCATTTCTCACTGATAAAAGCTTAAAGGGTCTTTGCCGGCTCTCCTTAGCCATGCCTCGGCCACCTCAAAAAACTTGTCAAAAAGAATAGTCAAAGGCCTCACATCCATCATAGCAGCTCAAATACTTAATGAGAAGTCTACCACATGATGAAGAGTGCCAATTGGCCAATAACTTTCAAGAAGACAAGGCTTGAAGAGGACCACTCAAGATAGGCCACATTGTCTCCTTTGCCACCTCGACGGAATCTTATTCGTCCCTGGTGGTATACCTCTTTAAAGGACGCTTACTTTTAGAAGAATAGCTCGGACCCATTGCAATGGCCTAAGTAGGGTTGTCAACACCTTCAGATGCAGACTCTAAACGAGTAACAAATTTCACCCCAACACCAGTGGCAGCTGCACTTGGCACTGGAGATTCGGTTGAGTACTTCCTCTTCAAAGAAGTCACCTCCTTATGAGCCGAAGCTATGGAGGCTGGTGAAATACCAGTACCCACTTGAGCCATAGGGAAACTCTTGACATTAGTAACTTGAAGCTATTGTTGAACCGCTCCAGGCTGGTAGCCTTCAAAGTGACAGTACCAACCTAAGCCCAAACCAATAATGTAGGGTTGGAGTTGATTACATTCTTGATCTTTGACCTGCCAATCTGGCTAACTGCAAACACTTACCAATTAAATCCAAGTACAACTTGTTAATTTGGAGTTTGGGTTGAGATTTTGATGCAAGACGATGAATACTATTCTACATTGAATATTATTTAGGTTAATTTGAAAATTAATAATCATAAAAAAGATTACAAGATTATTGAATCGCAATCCACCATAAAACCAACTTCCAAACATTACATGGCCATAATCCCACCAGCTAAACATGATATGGATCATAACCCATAGTTGGAATTGCAAGTGACCAAAGCCAAATTGTTAACCTTCAATCACATCATTTAGAAAACAATTTTTTGGACTATAAAAAAGAGACCCATTGTTTTTTTTTAATGTGAAAAGATGAGGCCTTATTTTATGGGGAGAAAGAAAATGATGATAGTTGGTTGTTTTGTAATTCGAAAAGATGCCAACTTACTATTTTGGGGCCTTTTTTTAGATTGAAAAAAAATGGTGGTAGTTTCTATTTTGGGGCCCTATTTTTTGGGGTCCTAAAGCAACAAACTTTGTTGGCTTTATGGTAAAACCAGCACTAATTATATCTCCACACCATACCAAGAGGATATTATGGGAGAGTTTAAATTGCATAACTTCAATACTTTCCCACAAAGCATAAAATTTATAGTAATGAACTAGTTATATTATATCATGGTTCATAAAGCATACCAAGTTTCAAAATATTTATAACTACTGAAGTCTTTAAGTTTACAACATAGTGTTTGTATGCATGATTACAAAATTAAAGCTCATCTACCACCAAATCTATTCATGTTATATCCTCCATAGGACACTATCCCAATAATCAACTCTCATGATCATACCATCGAACCACATCATCCGAAGTGAATTCATTTCCTTCTTGGCTAGTCTCTTCTATCGTCTCTATCTCAAAGGTATTGGTAAAGACGAGATTTCCTACAACATCAATCGTTACATCAGAATAGAGTAAGAGAACCAATAATAAAGATAGGGTAAGGTCAAGTGACATTATAAAAACATGTGAAACTGATAAAACAACGCGAAGCTAAAAATTCATAAACATGCTAAAATAGATAAATAGTAATAATAAAACATATGATGCATGTAATTAGGTATATAAAAACTGGAGGGCATAACCATATTTGACCATATTAGTTGTTTTCTTAAAAAAAAACTCTTAACCATAAGAGAGCAAATAATGATACTAAACTGATCATTGAGGTACCAACACGATATTAGAATAATGGCCACAATAATACACGATAAATAGGGGGTATCAGGAGTGGAAGACTCCAACATACAACAAAACTAAGCTTTAGTTAGTATACAGATATGTTCAACTTTCACCACATCCAGTTACAGAAGGACCAAGATAAGTGGTGTCATTTTGTAATATATGTCACAACCACAAAGTGCTAATCGTAATTATGAGGTGGCAACGTGCGTGGTGGTGTTAAGTGAGGTTTTCCACACATTTTACCCAAAGGACTCCACTATATGAGGTTTACAAGGCCCTCGAATCCACGAGGGATTCATGACAGAAGCTTATGGGAGCCATTTCAAGTTCAAGTGCATGAACAACAGCATGATAATACGGCATAAATAAGATAGACAAGATAACAAAAAGAAACACATTCTCATATATTAATTCAAGTTAAACATTTACAAAAAAAGATAAGTTTAATTACAACCCAAAATAAGGCTTGCAAAACAATGGCCATATAGACGAAAGAAACAAAAAGATGATCTCGAAATAGAAATTCAAAAGATGTGTCAGACGAGGTCTTGTGCTTCCAATGCCTAAATCACATCGTTAGCTGTTCATTCTCATATAATTGGATTGCCTCAAGGACCAACCCTAGGGCAAGGGGCTCATTACCTACATAGCACCAAGAGTAAATCAAACAATTGCCCGGCAAGGTGTCAATAGTGATAAAACATTGTTTTATCAAGATAGAATAAAGACATGTAAGATTAACAGAGTATAATAATAGGTTTCACTAAGCATTTTAGTGCAATAATGAGTAAAACATGTTGTGAATTAGAATTACAAGCTATATGTATAAATCCTAACAAAAATGACATTCACATAGCAATAATACTATGAACGGGTGCATCTGTTTTGCTCATAGCAAGCAAGCAGGCAATCCCATGAACTGCCTTGGAGTATATGACCTTTAACATGATTAGCCTTGCCATAGGTACATTTGCTTGTCCTTGGCAATGTGGATATTAAGGCGACACGAGGTTGCTTGTCAGGACTACACTACAGCAAGTTAACCATAAATAGGCTAATAATAGTATTATTAATAAGCGCTAAGTGGTGTTGACTCAAGAATCAACAAATTAATTTGATTATTGATCCAAAATGGGTAAATGACACAAGTCATGAAGTACTAGATATTGGGCAAATATGATTAGGATCATTTTCCACATTAGTTACATTTGCCATTTACGAGGTCTAACTAGATGAATCTAGACATGAATAGCAATTACGGGGTGTACCGAATAGGTTTGGACACTCCAAGGGTACAAGAATAGCTAACCAGTCAAATCAGTTCAGATCAACCTTACAACGGTTAGGATGTGTTGAATTATCCTAGAAAATTCTAAACACAAACAAGTATCATTTTGACTAGAAATAGAGTGCCTAAAATAGGTCAAAGAGGAATAAATCATGTCCCTACCCTAAATTGCTAAGTGTGTTTAGGGAGTCGTGACGCATGCATGTGGTTTTAATGAAAAGCTTCGTGCACTTTAAAATCCATAGGATTCCGCTATGTGAATATTACTAGGCCCTTGAATCTGCAGGGCTGCACGGCGGAAGCTTGTGGGCCATATCAATCATAATGATGATGATAAACATGCTTATATACATGTACACATAGACTGGATAACAGAAAGGAAAAATATTTTATTAAAATATATTCAAGTTAGCATTTACAAGTACAAAACACTTTTCAATTACAACCCAAGATAAGTCCTTAAAAACATTAAGCCACTAAACAACATACAAAAAAATCAGCCAAAAAGAAACCTAAAAGATGGTGATGACGGTCAAGCTCCGGTGCTTCCAATGTTTACATCACATCATCAGCATTCCACTCATGTACAATTGCTCATGTACAATTGGTGGATCCTGTTAGATCACCTCAAAGTTTTATTCTAGGGCAAGTTGCTCCTCACCGAGATAGCAGTAAAAGTAGGTTAGACTAAAGCCTGGCAAAGTGTTAGTAATGACAGCTTAACATGTTGATGGGCACTGGATCATATTTTTGATTGAAGGTCATCGATCTTCTCCTTGAGGATGAAGCAATCCTTTGGGGGATGTGAGATGACTTGTGGTATGCACTATAGCTGGGGTCATCAACTTTTCCTTTTTGATTTAGCCTTTTGGAGGGAGGGAGTTCAATCTTAACTCGTGTTCAACCAAGGGTCAAAAGATGATTTTGATGCCCTCATCGAAGGGATTTTTTGTAATCTTCCTCCTTTCATACTCTTCTTAACGAGTTTGATCATCAGCTGTGCTTTGAGCCTTGCGTGGGGCTTTAGAGGTTTTAACATTGAACACTCCCTCTTTCTTTTTCCCACTCTTATGCACCCTTGTTGAAGCACTGGAATTGCTTTTCTTTCTTTCTTTTTTGTCCAATTCTTTGCGGATGTTTTTAGCCCTAATGGCTAGGGGTTTATTTGTCAACCCCACCATCATGGCACAAATTTCTAACCTAAGGTTATCCATGCACATCTCTACTGCCGGTCTTTCTGACGGGGGCTCCATGCATCAGTAAGAAAGTGCCCTCCACCTATTGATGAAGATTTGGGTGAATGTATCATCTTCCTGGTTAGTGTTGATCAGGAAGCTGAAGGTTACTACCTGATCTTCCTCCTAAAAGTGTAGCAAGAATTTTTCTTCCAAGATTACCCAAGAAGTGAGGGACTACTCAGGAAGTTGTCGATACCAATTAAAGGTGACACTTTTGATCGTATCGATGAATAGGTGGATCCTCAAAGCAACTATGTCCAGCAGACTTCCAAGTAGTGACTTGAAGTGCACTAGATGCTGAAGCGCTAATCCTTTTCCCGTGTAAGCCTAGAAAGTAGTTTAATTGTAATTTTTAGGAAAAGGAACAATGTTACATTTCGGTGGGTATTTGGGTAACATCCCCTTGTTCTTTAACCGATTCTCCCTTTTAGCCTTAGTCATCATGTCGGTGACTTCTTTGTATGTCATCAGTTTATCAGGTTTGACCTTGTAGTTGTTGCTGGAGGAGTGATCTCCTGAGGGTCCTGATTCTTTTTCAAACAAGGTCTTTATATGCTCCATGATATGGTCAACCTTGTTCTTGCCCTTATGAGCCATACTCTTTTTTAACTTAGGCTGAGAACCAGGATCATCCGATGTTGACATTCTTTCTACAAGTATTTATAGTAGGGCAGCAATCTAGTTATTCCTTTCCGCTTGTTTCTTCATTAGATGGTTGATATTTGTTTCTCCGTCTTCATTAATATCTGATACTAGTTCATTTTGTTCTTCACTTCCTTCATGGTTTGTCCCAGGCTTTTAGCCATAAAAACAAAGTATTGGTGGGGTTTAGTAGATGAAAAGGTATGGGCAGTGCTATTTTCTCCTGCATCAACATCATCGTCTGAGTTGTTGTTTGTTTGGACATTGTCCTCCTACGTTTCTTCTAAACTGGTGGGTGCTCATGTAGCCAGCCTTGGGCCATGCTTTGATGACTCACTGTACCAGTCCAAGTAGGACCATGTTGGTAGGTGCGATGTCTGGGTCGGACTTTTTAATGATTCATTTCTAGGCCACTTTTTGCTATGGAGGGTGCGCTGCTAGTTTTGCATCTATTTCTTTTTATTGGAATTTAGACAACATGGGTCTTTTCTCATCCATTAGCGATAGAATTTTGGTGGTTATTGTCTTGTTCTGCTTGTTTCTCGTGCATTGTGCTTGACTCTTGTATTGGCCAGTTGGTTCCATCTTTTGGGACTTGGTTGGCAATCTTTTCGGGCCAAAGGTTAGAAGAAATTGCCCTCAAGCCTCCCTATGATTTCTTTAGGTTGTGGTGTCTTTTAGACCTTCCAGGCCTCCGGAGACCAGCTGTTGCATCCTACTATAGCGGGCTCTTAGGGGGTCCCTCTTCTATCCCCATTCCTTTTCGGGGTGTATTGGGTCGTTCTATCCCCACTTATCTCCTTGGAGCTGCAGAGACTAGGGGAGTGATTGGCTTATTGTATCAACATCTATGTTTTGGTGGGCTATTTCTTTGACCAGAGATGAGCTTGGAAAAAGATTATGGGCGTACTTAGAGAACCAAGGTTTTGGAGACAGTCTTGAGCTCCTTAGAACATGGGGTCCGATAAGTGGTCTAATGTTGGCAGATATGTGGGTCCTCAAGATGCTGGGACCCTAGTTATGCCTTTGCTGGGCTGAATGGGCCTGTTGAACGATAGCTGAGTGCGGGTGAAGGAAGCCTAAATGAGCGCTTATTGGCTTCGTTGAAAATGATGATTAGAGATACTATAGGTCCTACAAGACAAGTTAATCAAATAAGTCCAATTAGCACAACCCCTTTCTCTTTATTTCCAATCCATCAGTACTTTTGCTGTGAATAGAATGGCCCCATGATGGCAAGAGAATGGGTTGGGTCTAACTTGGTTAGACCAAAAAAGGCAGCCTAGTGTAAGAGGCTCCTGCATAGTTGGGTCTAGGGAGGGCAAGATGTACGCAGCCTTACCTTCATTTTGAAGAGGCTGTTTTCATAACTTGAACCCACATTCTCTAGGATGCTACTGTAAGACTTGTTTAGACCAAAGTAAAAATATTTAGCACAACTGGCGTGAACTAGTCATGTGGACTTCGTCTAATGCAATGGCTATAATGAGTCGAAGCTCACCATGCCATAAGGATAGACTCTAGAATATTATAACCTTTATCTCTTATTCCAAATCCAATTGCACTTTTTGGTACAGAAGGATTGGCCCTAAGATAAAAAGAGAAAGGTTGAGTCTGACTTAGTTCCATTGAAGTGCAAATGTTAGCACAACAAGTTTGAACTAGTCATTGTCACGACCCGAGCCCAGAATTCGGGGGTTAGCGAAAAGCTAAACCGGTGACACACGTACTCCCGTGCACGTGCACCCAAACCCAGTCCAGATGCACGCACACAAGGGATCTAACACGTGCGAACTAAGCGTACGCGGAAGCTGTACATATCATAGCAAGCAACAAAGGAAAATAAAATAGCGGAAGCCAAAGCAAATACGAAACGGAAAAGACAAAGACAAATACACTGAGATAAAACCGAATACACACCAAAATCAATATACACAAAATATACAGAATACAAGTCCAAAGTCCAAAGTCCAAATACAAGCTCTCAAAAACCAAAACGCAAAATAAAAGCCACTGGTATGCATGCACGCACTTGGCAGAAGTGATCAGGCCCACTCTGCCAGACCGGAGGGTGCCTCTACACTCGCCCCTGCAGCCTCCTCGACCGCCGGGGAGCTGGGCAAGGTATCTGTGCCTGCAACACCACAGACAACACAAATGAATACAACGATCCAGCAAATATAAGTAACAGGAAAGAAACACGCATAGTATCAAAGCGAAATGAAATAGGGACAGAAGATTAAATACAGAGTCCATCTTAGTATGCTAAGCAAATCGTGCATAGGAGTAAAACATGATAATGGAATCAAAACATAGAATACTGAACTAGTTGGCTACTACGTTAACCATGTTCTCTCCAAAAGAGAGCAGAGCAGAGCAGAGCAGAGCAGAGGAGAACACCGCTGTCCAGGCCAAAGGTACAACGGGTTTCGGTTCCTGGGTTCCGGGGTCCCAAGACAAAGCAACACTGCAGTTAAAACAGAGATACAGAGATCTACGCCAGAGGTAACCCCGTCGGGTATCCTAGGGCTGAGGCTGAGTAGAGCCAGACTAATACCAATCAAATCAAAGCTAAAGAAAGGAGATTATCCGCTTTGGACTCACCGATGACAAGGACCGGATCTTATCCTCACGTATTAACCTCTGGGCAGAGCCACCAGGGAATACCCAAAAATCAGAGATATACAAAGCCAGAGAATATACAAAGCATAGCATAGATCAAAACATAGTACAGAGCGAAGAATAATACAGATATACAGAACGAAAGCAAAATGACTGAGGAATGCATAACATAGATTAACAGAACAGAGGGCAAAACCATAAACAATATGCAATGCATCTCAGATTAATACGGAATCAAGGTTCATTACAAGCCAAGTCTAATCTAGTTGCATCACTGTCACTAACCGTGCATGTTGAGGTAGTTTTAAGTTATTCGATGCACCGTTGCCATCCTAGTGTTGCAATATAATCCTCATGTGCACCGAAGTCCCTTAAACCAACACCCATGGGGGGGTGCTTAACAATGAGCAACACTCACATGAATAAGTCACAGCCTAACAGACTATTCATGCGCTCCAAAGAATCCATTTGGGCCGGTTTACGGGTATGGTTAACCTGTATTTGAGCCCTACAAGGTCACACCATTAGCCTAAGTTAACTGATATTTAACAGGTCTTACGGTTTAGCCATGGGTGACCTACGGCTTAGCCGTGGCATCCTACGGCGTAGCCGCAATATGCACTACGGCTTAGCCGTGGTTCCCTTCAGAACACGGCTAAACTGTCAGCTTTTCCACCTCTGATCTGATACCTCTCACGGCTGAGCTACAGTCAGTATACGGCTTAGCCGTAGACCAATCCACGGCTTAGCCGTAGCCTCACCGTAGGAGTACTGATATCAGAAAAGTTTCGACTGATCAGAGAATTAATTCACGGCTGGGGTACGGTTGGGTCACGGCTAGCTTACGGCTCAGCCGTAGGACAATTTACGGCTTAGCCGTAGCCTAGCCGTAGAACAAAACTCAAATTTCGAGTCTCTGGAAACCAAGCCGTAGAAGTTCACGGCTTAGCCGTACAATACAGAGATGAATTCGGGCTGAGTACAGAAACTGAAATTTGATACAGAAACTGAATAAAATGAGTTACAGAGGTTCCAAATTCACAAATTGTGGCTGTAAAACATGCTAGACAAAGAATAAGAGTGAATCAAAGCCATCAAACAAACACCCATATGTGTTATCAAAGCCTGTACTTATACTTGCCTCAAATCTGACAAAATCCTCTGAAATCAAGCTCCAAGCAACTAAAATCAAAACAAATCAAAGCAATCACACATGCATGAGATGAAGACAAAGCAACAGAGAATGGGAGATGTAATTTGGAGAAGAAATACAAAGAGTTGGGAAAGAACCCACTTACCTAAGGCAAGGACAGAGATGAGAGAATGGAGAAGAACCCAAGCCAAACAGAGGATCCAAATCCTCAATCGATCAAGAGAAGGAAAGAAGAGAGAGAGAGAGAGAGAACGAACGTGGAGAGCTTCCCTGGAATTCCTCTTGCATGCAACGATCAAATGAAATGGAGCAAGAGAGAGACACCTGGAGAGTGACTCATTTAAATAGGTTTTGTGGTTTAGGTCAAAGGCCGGTAAGTTTATACTAATTACAGTTCAAGTCACACGAAGGTCTAACTTCTCCAATTGACTCCAAACGGATCTGACACAGTTACGGAATTTGTCGAGCTCAACGAAATACGCGTGCTGACACCAAGATGATGCAAAGATGAGATGAGCAAAGCCAAAGCAAAATTACGAAAAAGGGCTTAGAACTACCTATCTCAGGTCAAAGGTTGCTCAACTACCTATCCAAGGCCCAAAACCAAGTCCAAAAGAATAAAATAAAACAAAACACACACTAATGAGCCACTAATCCGGCTCAAAGGGGATCGGAGTGTTACATCCTCCCCCACTAGGAATCATTCCGTCCTCGGAATGACTACCTACCTGCGCAAAGAGCTGGGGGTACTGGCGCGCTAGCTGCTCCTCTAGCTCCCAAGTAGCCTCATCCGGACCGTGATGCTCCCACAACACTTTAACCCATCTGATAGTCCTGGTACGGAGAATCTGCTCTCGTGTCCCAACGATGCGAAGCGGACGCTCAACGTAAGTCGCATTAGGCTGAATCTGGATATCATCGTAGCGAATCACATGGCTCGGATCTGGCACATACTTACGGAGCATCGACACATGGAACACATCGTGAACACCGGAGAACTCAACTGGAAGTGTCAACCGATAGGCTAAATCTCCAACTCGGCTCTTGACTTCGAACGGTCCTACATATCTCGGAGCTAACTTGCCCTTCTGACCAAATCGAACTGTGCCCTTCATCGGAGAAACTTTAAGGAACACCCAATCTCCAACTTGAAATGCCAAAGGTCTCCTCCGCGTATCCGCATAGCTCTTCTGCCTGGACCGAGCAATCTTCAGATTCTCTATCACTTTCTGCACTTTCTCTGTCGTCTCAGCAATGATCGTCGGACCATGGAAACTTCTAGTTCCAACTTCTTCCCAGCACACTGGGGTCCTGCACTTGCGTCCGTATAGAGCCTCATAAGGTGCCATACCAATACTCTCATGGAAGCTGTTGTTGTAAGCAAACTCACACAAGGCCAGATGTGTATCCCATTCCTTCTCAAAGTTCAGCACACTAGCTCTGAGCATATCCTCCAACGTCTGAATGGTACGCTCCGACTGTCCATCGGTCTGGGGGTGGTATGCCGTACTAAAACTCAGCTTCGTACCCATAGCTTCCTGAAATGCTCTCCAGAATGAAGATACAAAACGACTGTCTCGATCTGACACAATCGATACTGGGGTGCCATGCAATCTGACTATCTCGTCAACAAACTTCCTGGCCATCTCCGTGAATGTCATCCCTTTTTTGAACGGAAGGAAATGTGCTGACTTAGTCAATCTGTCCACTATGACCCAGATCGCATTATTCTTCCTACTGGTCGGCGGAAAACCGGAGACGAAATCCATCGTAATGTGCTCCCACTTCCACTGCGGAGTGTGCAATGGATGCAATGATCCTGGAGGTCGCTGATGATCCGCTTTCACCCTCTGACAGGTCAAACATCGAGCTACGAACCCTGCGATCTCCCGCTTCATATTGTTCCACCAAAATCTATCTTTCAAGTTCTGGTACATCTTCGTACTACCGGGGTGCATCGCATATCGGGCATCGTGCGCATCTGTCATCAACTTATCTTTCAGCTCGTCCACAGCGGGAACACACAGTCTATTCCGAAAGTATAAAACTCCATCTACCAAGCTAAAATCCGGTCGATCTGCAATCCGATCTCTGAACTTCACCAGGAGGGGGTCCTCAAACTGGCGATCCTTGATCTGCTGAATCACCTCAGGCTGAAACACGATGGTAGTAGCTAATGTCACCAATCCACCTACCATCTGAACCTCAACAGGCTGATCACGCACAAGCATATAAAATCCTGCCAACACCTGAAGACTGTCTGTCCTCCTGCTAAGTGCATCTGCAACTACATTGCCTTTGCCTGGGTGGTACTTGATCGGAAAGTCGTAATCTTTGATGAACTCCAACCACCTTCGCTGCCTCATATTCAAGTCATGCTGATCAAACAGGTACTGCAAACTGTGATGATCGGAATGGACCTCAAACTTCACACCGTACAGGTAATGTCGCCACAACTTCAATGCAAATACAATGGATGCTAACTCCAAGTCATGTGTGGCATAGTTCTTCTCATGTTCTTTCAACTGTCTGGATCCATAGGCAATCACCTTCTGATTCTGCATCAGTACACAGCCTAGTCCAACTCTAGAGGCATCTGAGTAAATCATGAATCCCTCACTACCATTCGGGAGAGTCAACACTGGCGCCGTAGTGAGCTTTTCCTTCAGCAACTGAAAACTACGCTCACATTTCTCTGTCCACTCATACGGGACCTTCTTCCGAGTCAACTGAGTCAGCGGGGCTGAAATCTTCGAGAAATCCTGCACAAACCTGCGGTAATATCCTGCTAATCCCAGAAAACTCCGAATCTCTGTCACTGATCTAGGACGGGGCCAATGGACTACTGCCTCAATCTTAGCCGGATCCACCATCAATCCATCTCTAGAAATCTTATGACCCAGAAATGCAACTTGCTCTAACCAGAAATCACACTTAGCCAACTTTGCATACAACTTGTGATCTTGAAGCAGCTGCAATGCCTTCCTCAGATGGTCTGTATGTTCCTCAGCAGTCTTCGAATAGACCAATATGTCATCTATAAAAACCACAACGAACTGGTCCAAGAAGGAAGTAAACACCCTGTTCATCAACGCCATAAAAGCTGCGGGTGCGTTCGTCAAACCAAACGGCATGACAAGGAACTCGTAGTGTCCATACCGAGTCCTGAAAGCTGTCTTAGGAACATCCTCATCCTTCACCCTGAGCTGGTGATATCCTGACCTCAAGTCAATCTTAGAGAAGTAAGCTGCACCCTGAAGTTGATCGAACAACTCATCAATCCTAGGCAATGGGTATTTGTTCTTGATAGTCACTTTGTTCAACTGCCTGTAGTCAATGCACATCCGGAAACTGCCATCCTTCTTCTTGACAAACAATACAGGAGCTCCCCAAGGTGAAACACTTGGGCGTATGAACCCTTTATCCAACAAATCCTGCAACTGTTTCTTTAATTCCAACAACTCTGCAGGTGCCATACGATATGGAGCTCTACTGATGGGTGCTGTACCTGGCATCAAATCAATCGCAAACTCTATCTCTCGAGCTGGTGGTAACCCTGGCACATCCTCCGGAAAGACATCCGGGAACTCGCTGACTACTGGAATCTCGCTGAGCTGTCGCTGATCTTTCTTCTCTGAAATGAATGCAAGAAATCCTTCACATCCCCTACGAAGCATCCTGTCTGCCTTACAAGCAGATATCACACGCCTGGGGCACTTCGTCTGGCTGCCCTCAAATCGGAATCCGCTGCCTAAATCAAAATAAATAGCCTTGCTGTAGCAATTGATACTCGCATGATATCTCGCAAGCCAGTCCATACCAAGAATCACATCAAAATCCAGTGTCGTGAGCAACACGAGGTCTACTGGGAGCTGATGACCAGCTATCCGCACATCACACTGAGGGTAAAACACACTGCACTCCACCCGCTTACCAACCGGAGTGGATACTAGCAACAAGTATGGAAGTGGTGTGGGTCGCTGTCGAAGCTGCACAGCAAAATGGGGTGCTACGTACGAACGCGTAGACCCGGAGTCAAATAAAGCTAAAGCTTCTGCATCGGAAATTAAAATTTTACCTTCCACTACCGTGGCCTCCTCCGCGCCCTCATGCGTAGCAGCATAGGCTCGGGCTGTCTGGCGATTCGGCTTCTGACCTGGGCGAGCTGGCTGAGATCTGCCCTGTGCTGTAGGTCCTGTCTGTCTCGTCTGTGGAGAGGACTGAAACTTCGGGCATTGGGCCCGCCTGTGGTCCGTAGAGCCACACCCGAAACAAGCCCCACTCTTCCTCCAACATCTGTCGGTGGGGTGATCCTTCCCACAGTGACTGCAAACTATCTGAGGACTGCTCGAACTGCCCTGTTTACCCTTGAACTTCTTCTGGAACTGACTTCTGCCACTGAAACCTGCTGCCCTCTTAGCCTCTGTTCGCTCCTCCTCAAAGATGGCCTCTGCATCATAAGCCCTGTCAATAGCGTCATCCAAGGTAGCCGGCCACATACAAGCAACCACGTGGCGTTTGTGTCTCGGATTTAGGCCGTTGACGAAGCGAGTCACCTTCTTATGCTCCGTGTTCACCATATCCTCTGCGAAATGAGACAACTCTGTAAACCTGTGTACATAATCTGCAACTGACATCTGTCTCTGCTGAAGGTTGAAGAATTCCACTTCCTTGGCTCGCTGAATATGGAGAGGCATGAACTTACGACGGAATTGCTGCTTGAAGGTCTCCCAAACTGTGGCACTGGGCATAGTCTGAAATGAGGTCTTAACACTCCTCCACCATGTCTTAGCTACACTCCGAAGCATAGAGGCTGTGAGAACTACCTTCTGCTTGTTGCTGCACACAATCGTATCAAATAGCTCTTCAGTCTGCTCCAACCATTGCTCAGCCTGCAATGCATCCTCTATCCCATGGAACTCAGTCGCCCCTCGCTTACGGAACTTGTCGAAAAGCGCATTAGGATCTGATTCCTTAGGCTGGAAAATCACCTGCTGATCTACATGAGGTGATGCTACTGCAGCAGCCTGACTCTGCCTATCTACCATGGATGCCATCTGCGCCTGTAATGACTGCATAGACTGCATCATCATCATCAAGCGCTCCTCACTGCTGATATGTGGGGGTACCGATCCACTATCACCGTTATGGCCCTGTTGATTCTCATCCCTAGATCCTGATCCTGATGCCATCCTGTAAAAGGAAAAGAAACAGAACACACAAATATAACATGCCCTGAGTTAGTCAAACCCCAAATCAACATATGAGACCTCGAGTCAAATAGTTGATATCGTTATCTCACCACGATCTTAGATGCCTACATGCTTATAACTAGCATGCTCTGATACCATACAATACGTAAGTCACGACCCGAGCCCAGAATTCGGGGGTTAGCGAAAAGCTAAACCGGTGACACACGTACTCCCGTGCACGTGCACCCAAACCCAGTCCAGATGCACGCACACAAGGGATCTAACACGTGCGAACTAAGCGTACGCGGAAGCTGTACATATCATAGCAAGCAACAAAGGAAAATAAAATAGCGGAAGCCAAAGCAAATACGAAACGGAAAAGACAAAGACAAATACACTGAGATAAAACCGAATACACACCAAAATCAATATACACAAAATATACAGAATACAAGTCCAAAGTCCAAAGTCCAAATACAAGCTCTCAAAAACCAAAACGCAAAATAAAAGCCACTGGTATGCATGCACGCACTTGGCAGAAGTGATCAGGCCCACTCTGCCAGACCGGAGGGTGCCTCTACACTCGCCCCTGCAGCCTCCTCGACCGCCGGGGAGCTGGGCAAGGTATCTGTGCCTGCAACACCACAGACAACACAAATGAATACAACGATCCAGCAAATATAAGTAACAGGAAAGAAACACGCATAGTATCAAAGCGAAATGAAATAGGGACAGAAGATTAAATACAGAGTCCATCTTAGTATGCTAAGCAAATCGTGCATAGGAGTAAAACATGATAATGGAATCAAAACATAGAATACTGAACTAGTTGGCTACTACGTTAACCATGTTCTCTCCAAAAGAGAGCAGAGCAGAGCAGAGCAGAGCAGAGGAGAACACCGCTGTCCAGGCCAAAGGTACAACGGGTCTCGGTTCCTGGGTTCCGGGGTCCCAAGACAAAGCAACACTGCAGTTAAAACAGAGATACAGAGATCTACGCCAGAGGTAACCCCGTCGGGTATCCTAGGGCTGAGGCTGAGTAGAGCCAGACTAATACCAATCAAATCAAAGCTAAAGAAAGGAGATTATCCGCTTTGGACTCACCGATGACAAGGACCGGATCTTATCCTCACGTATTAACCTCTGGGCAGAGCCACCAGGGAATACCCAAAAATCAGAGATATACAAAGCCAAAGAATATACAAAGCATAGCATAGATCAAAACATAGTACAGAGCGAAGAATAATACAGATATACAGAACGAAAGCAAAATGACTGAGGAATGCATAACATAGATTAACAGAACAGAGGGCAAAACCATAAACAATATGCAATGCATCTCAGATTAATACGGAATCAAGGTTCATTACAAGCCAAGTCTAATCTAGTTGCATCACTGTCACTAACCGTGCATGTTGAGGTAGTTTTAAGTTATTCGATGCACCGTTGCCATCCTAGTGTTGCAATATAATCCTCATGTGCACCGAAGTCCCTTAAACCAACACCCATGGGGGGGTGCTTAACAATGAGCAACACTCACATGAATAAGTCACAGCCTAACAGACTATTCATGCGCTCCAAAGAATCCATTTGGGCCGGTTTACGGGTATGGTTAACCTGTATTTGAGCCCTACAAGGTCACACCATTAGCCTAAGTTAACTGATATTTAACAGGTCTTACGGTTTAGCCATGGGTGACCTACGGCTTAGCCGTGGCATCCTACGGCGTAGCCGCAATATGCACTACGGCTTAGCCGTGGTTCCCTTCAGAACACGGCTAAACTGTCAGCTTTTCCACCTCTGATCTGATACCTCTCACGGCTGAGCTACAGTCAGTATACGGCTTAGCCGTAGACCAATCCACGGCTTAGCCGTAGCCTCACCGTAGGAGTACTGATATCAGAAAAGTTTCGACTGATCAGAGAATTAATTCACGGCTGGGGTACGGTTGGGTCACGGCTAGCTTACGGCTCAGCCGTAGGACAATTTACGGCTTAGCCGTAGCCTAGCCGTAGAACAAAACTCAAATTTCGAGTCTCTGGAAACCAAGCCGTAGAAGTTCACGGCTTAGCCGTACAATACAGAGATGAATTCGGGCTGAGTACAGAAACTGAAATTTGATACAGAAACTGAATAAAATGAGTTACAGAGGTTCCAAATTCACAAATTGTGGCTGTAAAACATGCTAGACAAAGAATAAGAGTGAATCAAAGCCATCAAACAAACACCCATATGTGTTATCAAAGCCTGTACTTATACTTGCCTCAAATCTGACAAAATCCTCTGAAATCAAGCTCCAAGCAACTAAAATCAAAACAAATCAAAGCAATCACACATGCATGAGATGAAGACAAAGCAACAGAGAATGGGAGATGTAATTTGGAGAAGAAATACAAAGAGTTGGGAAAGAACCCACTTACCTAAGGCAAGGACAGAGATGAGAGAATGGAGAAGAACCCAAGCCAAACAGAGGATCCAAATCCTCAATCGATCAAGAGAAGGAAAGAAGAGAGAGAGAGAGAGAGAACGAACGTGGAGAGCTTCCCTGGAATTCCTCTTGCATGCAACGATCAAATGAAATGGAGCAAGAGAGAGACACCTGGAGAGTGACTCATTTAAATAGGTTTTGTGGTTTAGGTCAAAGGCCGGTAAGTTTATACTAATTACAGTTCAAGTCACACGAAGGTCTAACTTCTCCAATTGACTCCAAACGGATCTGACACAGTTACGGAATTTGTCGAGCTCAACGAAATACGCGTGCTGACACCAAGATGATGCAAAGATGAGATGAGCAAAGCCAAAGCAAAATTACGAAAAAGGGCTTAGAACTACCTATCTCAGGTCAAAGGTTGCTCAACTACCTATCCAAGGCCCAAAACCAAGTCCAAAAGAATAAAATAAAACAAAACACACACTAATGAGCCACTAATCCGGCTCAAAGGGGATCGGAGTGTTACAGTCATGTAGACTTCGTCTAATCCAAGGACTACAAGAAATTGATGCTCACCACACCACAACGATAGACTCCTACATGTATTCACGATTTGATTTAAAAAGAACCAAACGGAAGGCAACACGGGCTGCATCAGAATAGCAAAATCCTAGGGGAAGATCTTATTTATGTGTTTTTTGGGAGGGTAGCTGACTACCTTGATAGTGTTATGCTACTTTCCATTCAGAATTCCCACGTACGTGTATTTTACCAATTTTTAATCAAACTAGAATTTTGGTGTCCCAAATATTCTTCATGCAAACAGTGCCAATCTTTTCTTTTTACCCGAAAAAGAGAGATCGAGGGCCACGAAGCGCATCCTGACTCCTTTCTAACAAACGAGAAAGGACACAAAATAAAAAATAGGAATTTCATAGTTTTCACTCCTAGGTTTATTTTTGCATGTTCTTTTACATTCTAACCTCCCAAGTGCAAGCTGTCTACATTTATTTTTTGGACAGCTTTCCCACTTGGTCTCAGATGATGATCACATAGTAAAATGTATAAATACAAAGTACATGGAAATTTTGCAGAAGAAAGAAAAAAAAATTAAGATATGGCCTATTGTTCAAGAGAACAACTAACTATCTAAGTATGGTTGTTGATCATGCTTGTATGAAGTGTGCACCATTTTTTTTTTCTAAGTCGATCGAGCAGTCTTCATAGCCTATTACTTGTTTTCCTAAGATTTGAAGTCCAAAGGGGAGTTAGAATGAAAGATCTACGGTCATAATTCCCCCATAGATCACTTATCGTGTTATGCCAATGGGTTCATCATAGTCGTATCCATATCTTTTTTACAACTCTTAAGTGAAGGAGACGAAGAACATCTTGAAGTTCATTAGGGGGCCATTCAAGTCAAAGCACTATCTTTCTGATCATTTTTAAAAAATCAAGTACCTTCTCTTTGGTGTTACTATAGAAGAAATTGAAGTACTGAAGTCTTCTTGAAGGGAAATCGAAGATGCTTGATGGATAGTTGGCTGCTGATTCCTCTGGGTTGTGTGTGTTGTCTCTCCTAAAATGGGCACCCAAGAAGGGTATTTATAGCCCTTAGCAGTCTTCCTCAGCCACTTGTAAAAGGGAGAAGATTTGAGCGAAAATTTGATTTATAGCGGGTAGGCGACTGTGCATTTGTATGGTTGGCTATCATCCTATGGTCAGCTATGTGAGGTGGAAGATAGATTTTGTCCCTTGAATCATGCCAATCAGCCTCAAATTAGCCAAGGAAGAGACACATGAAAAGACACCACAAGATGGAGAATTTGGCATTCCATTACCTTGTTGTAGTGGGAGGATTACTGAGTCTCAAGCTAATGATACTCCAGGTGATCCCACCAACATGCTGGGTGATGAACTGGATCGGCTTGTAGATGATGATACACTAGTATTAGTTTTAGCACAACATGACACTTCTCCTACACAGACACAGGATGTGCCTTGTAGTAGTAGGAGGGTTGTTCGTCAACCCAAGTAGTATATGTTCTTTGGAGAGTCATTCGACAGAGTGCCTCATGAGTTAGATACTGAACCTTATAACTATAATGAAGCATTTTAAGACAAAGATGCAGAATTATGGTAAAAAGCTATGAAATCAGAAATAGAGTCTATGTACTCTAATCAAGTTTGGGATCATGTAGAACCACTAGAGGGGATAAAACTATCGATTTTAAGTGGGTCTACAAGAAGAAAAGAGGGATGGATGGAATGGTTGAAACGTTCAAAGCTAGGCTTATTGCAAAAGGGTTTACTCAGAAAGAAGGAATCGATTATGAGGAGACCTTTTCGCTAGTAGCCATGCTAAAACCCATCCAAATTCTTTTATCCATTACGGCTCATTTCGATTATGAAATTTAGCAAAAGGATGTTAAGGCATCTTTCCTTAATGGAAATCTTGATGAGTGTATCTATATAGTGCAACCAAATAGATTCATAGTTGAAGGCTGTGAGCACATGTTATGCAAGCTTAAGAAGTCCATTTATGGACTTAAGCAAGAGTTTAAATCTTGGAACATTCATTTTGATCAAGCCATTAAATATTATGGTTTCGAGCAAAACCCTGATGAATCCTGTGTGTATAAAAGGTATAATGGCAGTGTGCTGCTTTTCTTAATACTTTATGTAGAAGATATCCTACTCATTAGAAACGATGTTGAGGTATTGTTTTCAGTCAAAGTATAGTTGAGCAGTCAGTTCAATATAAAGGACTTAGGAGAAACTGGTCAAATTCTAAGGATCAAGCTCCTGCAAGATCGAAAACAAAGAATGTGGAGCTTATCTCAAGCAGTTTATATTGATGCGATTTTTACTTATTTTAGCATGCTAGATTCCAAGAAAGGACTTCTTCCTTTCAAGCATGGAATTACTTTATCGAAGGATCAGTGTCCTAAGACACCTGATGAGATAGAATAGATAAAGGAAGTACCTTATGTTTCAGCGGTGGGAAGCCTCGTTTATTTAATGCTATTCCCTAGATTTGATATTTGTTTTATCGTTGGCATGGTTAGCAGATACTAGTCTAACCAAGGAGAGAACATTGGACTACGGTAAAGCATATTCTTAAGTACCTTAAGAGGACTAGAAATTATATGCTAATTTACCGGCCTGGAGTTTAATACCCATTGAGTACACAGACTCAGACTTCTAGTCAGATAATGATGTCAAAAAATCCACCTTAGGATTTGTATTTACCTTATGAGGTGGAGTCATAAGTTGAAGGAGCATTAAGCACTCCTGTACTATTGACTTTACCATGGAAGCCGAATATGTGGCAGTTTCTGAAGCAGCCAAGGAGGCAATTTGGCTCAAAAACTTCTTGATGGATGTATAAGTAGTACCTTTGATAAAATCACCTATAATACTATATTGTGATAATACCAGTGTGGTTACTAATGCAAAGGAACCCAGGATGCATAAGAAGGGTAAGCACATTTATCGTTAGTATCATCTCATACGAAAAATCATACAGAGGAGTGATATAATTGTGACCAAGATTGCATCGGCGGACAACCTGACAAATCCTTTTATAAAGTGCTTACCATCAAAGATCTTTGATAATCATGTCGAGGGAATGGGGTTGAAATACATGCAAGCATGGTTTTGAGTATAAGTGGGAATTATCGGAAATTTATAATAAAAGATACTTTCATGTATTTGTCTTTAACTAATTCATTTATTAGTAATATTTTTCTTTTTATCTTAATGAGCAATTGTCTCTGCAAATGGTTGCACTATTATTTATTATGTATGTGTGTCTTTCATTTTATAAAGTAGGCATGTTCGTGTGTAAAGTTTAGCTTTCATACAGAAGATTTTTTGTCGGTTCTTATAGAATACAAGTTATTGCTGTTCACAATCTAAATGAAGTTGGACATATAATCGGTACAATTGTAACAAGATGTTTTAACAGGATTTTCTTGGTTATGGGAAATAGTTTAGTTTTGACTTGTTATACTAGTACATTTTGTGTGTATTGAACAGAACCGCTTTTGGGTTTATTATATTTATACTAACCATATAAGATGATAAACATCCAAATGGTTATTATAAGTACTTGTACTCTTAATCCCAATATAAATAATAGACAGATGTATTTAATATTTGGCATTTTGATTTATAAAGGAGTGAGACCTTTAATGGGTCAATAATCTTAGTAAATTGGATGACTACACTATGTGTATGGTGGATATTAGTTTATTGATGGAATCCACATTCCGTAATAGGGATTGATGATATCCCCTAGATGAAGTTTATAAGTTTTGATTATGTCAAACCCTGCAGATAGACCTTGTGTTCGACATATCAAATAAGTTAAGTGTAATGTCTCAAGGAATTATAAAGATATCGATTAAATATAGATGTCAGTAATTATTTAATCAATGGATATCTGAAATCTTAACGTAGTCAAATTAATAAGCATTTAATAACGAGAAGCTTGAAATATAATTTTGAGAATAAGGACAGGAGTACAATTATAATTCTCTAGTAGACTGAATTATAATTTATAGAACAAGGTTTCTAATTTTGGTTGAATTTGAGTTTTTTATTTCCATAAGAAGCCTATTCCTTATTTCCTTCTTAAAGTCCCTATTGTAGCCTATAAATATGCGCTATTGCTCTTTAGGAAAAACATATAAGAGAAATCTCTTTTTTTAGAGTAAAAGAGAATTCACAGAAGAGGCTCACACCCTGGTGCAAGTTCGAGAGATTTTCGAGTAAAAGGTCTTAAGATTTTCGAGTTGTTGTAAGCCCGAGATCAAATCAAAGAGATCTTGTAGGTATGGTTCTTGAATCATCATCATCTAAAGTTATTTTCATAGTAATCTGTGCGTAATATCTAGGGATCCTGGCGGCTGCCTCCCAACACAAGTACCTTATCTTTGGTGTTACTGTAGAAAAAGTTGAAGTATTGAAGTCTTCTTGAAGGGAAATCAAAGATGCCTGATGGATGGTTGGCTGTTGATTCCTTTGGGTTGTGTGTGTTGTCTCTCTTGAAATAGGCACCCAAAAAGGGGTATGTATAGCCCTTAGAAGTCTTCCTCGGCCATTTGTGGAAGGGAGAAGATTTGAACAAAGATTTGATTTGTACGGGGTAGCTGACTATGCATTTGTATAGTTGGCTATCCTCCTATGGTCAGCTGTGTGAGGTGGTAGCTAAATTTTGTCCCTTGAATCATGCCAATCAGCTTCAAATTAGCCAAGGAATGATTTGACTAGATTTGGATAAGCTACTTGCCGAGCTATTAGAGATTTGTAATTGTTGGCTACTGTTTTCCTCTAGTTGGCCATGCATTCATCAACCGCTACATTTGTATCATTGGCCATTGTGCAATTGGCCACTGATTTTGCTCAATCAGCCAGTGCACCCATTTTTCTTTCTTTCTTTTTTTTTTTTTTTTGAAGTTCTTTGATTTGTTTTCATCTCCAAACTTCAAGGGATCTTTTTTGTGATTTGTCCTTGAGTTTGTTTGGTCTGAGTTTTGATGAGTTTGAGCGATGTTTGAGTCTTGACTCTAGCTTTTGCATAGTTAATTTGCTAGTGGATTTCTTCCAATCATTTTCCATGTCAACACACACCATTACATTGATTGGCCTACCGATATCATGTATTTAAGCAGTCGTTGAGGAGTGTAGTAAATCCTAAATCAGAAATCCAATTAAGGTTATATTAGCTTCACCCTAACACCCACACCTCATGGGGAACTCCTACAACTCTCCTTTTGCCTTTAGGCCCCCATATAGGAATGATCATGCTTGTGTCATGCAAGGCCACATCAGTGTGTTGGTTGATAATAGGTGGTGTGATCGAATAGTTTGGTTGGGTTTGGTGGATTTCAATGGGTTAGTAAGTGCAATTTCTGGGTTTGATCCATTTTGCACTTTCTTTTTTAACTTTCCAATTTTTGTTGTTCTTCTTCTTACGTTTGCTTATTCTATATTTGAAGTTTAGGTTTTATTTGGCATCATTCCATTGTTTAATTTCTGCAACAAAACACTGGGAACTCACCATCCATAGTCTGATCTTCCAGCCGCCATCACCGTTCACTCTCTTCTTCTTCTTCTTCTTCTTCTTCTTCTTTCCCATTAGTTCAATCTACCAAACCATCTCATCATTCTCAACACAGCCGCCAATGTCTCCATCTCTCCGCACCCTCACCCAAGGATCTAAATGAGGAGAGTTAGAGAGTGGAGTTGTAGGTTTCAACAAAAATTGTGAAATAGGTGATGTTATCATTAGAAGGGTAACATTATGTTAGAGGGCTAATTATGTCAAAAATATTGTACAATAACTTAATCTTTTTTGTTTTCTACCCATATTTGTTTAATTAGAGTTGAGCACAGGTTTTTTTTTTTTTTTTTTTTTTGTAAAACTCCCTTTTTTTCCAAAATTTTTAATATAATGAATTAGACTATCAGTGCCAAGTATGGGCGCATTTCACTAGTTTAACAACTAATTCATGATAGAAACCATCTATTTCCACTATTTGTGAAAGGTATCACTCTCACAACTTGTTACCGACTTTTCATGGAAAGTGTAGTGCTGAAGAGCATGGGAGGGAAAGAGATGAAGAGGTAACGTTGTAAGATCTACATGAATCTGTCTTTTTTTAGCTCTACCATGGGCAGACATACATATATAGTTTTGGGGGCGGTCGCATGTGTTGGACCTGAGTCCACTAATGAAACACATAAAATCCTGAGTCCACCCACAAAGCCTACGCACATAAAAACATTGGGTTTGCCCCAAAACCCAACTACCTGTTTGGTCCACCGCTTTTAGAAGCAAATCCTGCGTGTGTCATACTAGCTAGGAGTAATACTATCAATCTGAAGCCCTAACGATTGATCCCTCACCATATGTGTTATACTCAGGCGCCAACACTACTCAACCATGAATATATTGGCAAATCTAATTTTTAATTTTTTAAATAAAAATAGGAATACATATGGGTTAGGTTTGATTGGGAACCTTGGTGAGTCCAAATCTGGATCTGACAGCGACCAGGCGTGTTTGGATTTGGATTTAGCACTAACGAAAAGAAGAAAAGAAAATCTAGATTCTTGTACAGACTTGGGACACTGGCGCTCAAAATAGATGCATAGATGTTTTCAGTGCATGAATCGGGCCCTCAGAACAGCAGAGAAGACTCGACTTCGCAAACACCCCAATCAACATTATTGATAACAGCTCTTCAGTCTCTTACAATATATTTCTTCTGAATTTCTTCATAAACCCTTGCAGTTTGTTCTGATTCAGATCATCAAATCGAGAAACAATAGAACTAGAATTCAGATTAACAAGACTTGCTAGATCGTACCTGTATGGAATGATCATATCCCAATTTCTATTGAATCTAGAACCAGGTTTCTTGCCCACCTTACACCTTGGTCTTAGCGGACGTTGATTGATTGAATGAGTGGACAAACATCCTTGACATTTGGAATCTTGAAAATTTTCCTTGTCTAACTTGGATTTGTGGGCTCGACCCATGGCAATAATTCTGAAATTCTAATCCAGAAAATCTGGTCCCACCAATGATGCATTATGCATGTGGGTTCTATCTTCAATAATCAGATCTCCTGTGACCCTCCACGTAGACATTGGGATTTATATATATATATATATATAAAGGCTAGAGCCCCAGACTCTGGTCAACAAATTATCATAACCATTCACAAAAGAGAAATTAGAGGCTGGAATTTCTGTTATGGGGAACACAAAGGAACAGGTGGATCTCTAAGGACCAGCGTAACCAATTGGGTGGGCCATGTTCTGGAATTTGAATTAGTTGAAGTTGATACTGAGCATTGGATGCTAACATAATTCAAATTACTTTCAAGTATAATGATGCGGTAAGCATAGTCAATCAATCTGGTACTTTGGTCTACAACCACTACAAATATCCACTGTATTAACTCTCTCTCTCTATATAAAAGGACAAAACTACTATACATATGTCCCTTGCACTATGGTGAAGATGTCCTTCCTTTTTTGAAAAATATTAATGTGGAAGAAGACAAAATCACACACCTCATGAAACCTTTTTGATCTTGTTAGGTATAAAAAAGGAAGTATCTCTCACCATAATGTGAGGGATAGATGCATAGTAGTCTTTATATATATAAATTATATGAGGAATTTTCAAAAACTCCATATTTTAAAAGAAGAGTTTTTGCCACTCTTTATTTGTCAAATTAGATGTCACATTTACATGTCAACGCGAATTTAAAGAGAAAAATTAGGAATTTTTAAATGCTTTAACTTCCTAAATAATAGCGTAAGAGGAACACTTCAACCAATCAGAAAAATGGTGTTTTTCTTAAGAAAATGCCCGGGGAGTTTTTTTTAGTATAACTCATATATAGATATATATATATATATATGAGGGAAAATTGAATGAATGCCCCATTCAAATTGGGGCGTTTCTGCCCTCCATAATAACTGATGAAAAGGAGAAACATTTATTATGGCAAGAGGAACAAGGAGAAAAAATAGGACCTATGTCTAAACCATTTATTGGTTTGCCATCCACCTAGTAATATGCCAATACCCTTCCTTTTTCTCATAATTTATTTTTTTTCTTCTTAACTTACAAGAGGGGCCCACAATAAAGTTTTAGCAATTTAGGAGTTTGGCCATACATATATTGCACATGATTCTTGCCCTTCTTAAGGAAATAATTTCAAATGAAAATGGATTGGAGTTACAATGATCCTCTCATTAATCCCTTAAAACTAGCTTTCTTTCCTTAAATAACGTCTAGGTGAGCAATCTTATTATAAATCCCCTCCTCTTATTCGTCCAAGAAAAGAGGCATTCTTTCTTTTTTTTTTTTTTTTTTGATAAGAGAAAAGAGGCATTCATATTAATTTATTTCCTACAAACCATAAAAGAGTCTACCTAAGCAACCCCTCTCATAAATGATTGACATCTCTTATTTGTCCATAAAGGGCGTTCTTCCTCTTAAAAAACACCTAAGCAACCACACGGACACGTAAAGGGGATGGACCCATGAGACTTGCACATGTGAGGTAAGGGGAACTCACACATGCAAGAAAACACAAATCACTTATGCTAGGTGATCGGAACTCACACATGCAATGAGACACAACTCAAACATGTGAGGTAATAGAACTCACATATGTAAGGAGGGGAGGCAAAGTTTGAAACCTTGACCTCTGAGTAAGAACAAGCACTCCTTACTAATTGTTCTCCTGATCTTCTTATGGTTGATCATTGGTTAAACCCCGGATATACAATACTACCTACTAGCACTGTGTGTCAACTATCAATATGATCATCTTTTGACAAATTTATAGGATATTGATTGGAGTACTGTATCACCTATTTCTACTTCTACTTTTAAAAACCTCTGACATATCCACCTAGCATTTTTACTCCACCATATATAAACAAGGAATATTGCCCAAACAGTAGTTGTTGGGTGTATATCTTATATTTTGGGTTTACCAGATTGGTCCATAATGTTAGCTATGGACTAGGCTTCGGGTCAGGGGCATTTTAGTATTTGTATTGGGCTTTCTTAGGAGCTAAGAAAGAGAAAGTTATATATAAGATGTAACATGTAAACCTAGACCTAAGCGAAGAGAATAATAAAAGAATAGAGTTCTCTTTTGGCCGTGGATGTAGGTGCATCGCCAACCACGTAAATTTCTCATGCGTGTGCTTTTGTGCACCTGTTTCTTCTTATGTGTGGCTTTGATTATTGATCGCAAGTTACGCACTTCCACACCTGCATAACAAGTGGCATTAGGGATTGGGTTGTTGTAGGCGAACAACTGACAAGATCTATATTGGAGATTGGATTTGTTCTAATCTCGGTGATCGATGAAGAAGAAAAGAGGAATCAATCACGTGGACCTGATTCCTTGTTTCATTGGAAACTTGGGAGAGTTGAAGACTAGTTTTTGGTTTTTGTGATTGGAAACCTCTTGGTGAAAAGTGGAAAAGAGATCTAAAGGGAAGACAAAAGTAGTCTGTCTTTATCCTCCTTTTTGACAAAAGGTGACAGAGATTTGAATTTAAAAAATAAAAAGATATTGCTAGTTCTCAGCGGTTTTGGGAGCACAATGACAATCCGGAATTTGGTCCTCACCGGATTGTTCACCAAAAGTCACTGCCATTGTAGTTGACGCCACCAGAGTTCGCTGCTGCTGCAAGTTAGGCCGGTTTCCTCCGTTGCCAGAGTAGTGCGGTAGCTAAGAAGAAGTCTCAAGCCGAGACTCTTGTCTTAGCGTCTTCTGCTGTAAAAAATAAAAATGTAGAGGAAGACATTGGTGTGGGCTTGCATTGTTCACCCTAGGTCTGGCTTCGGGTTGGGTTAGACCAAACCTGTGAAGCAAGCCTAGTTAAGCAACAAGTGCGTTCCAAGTTAGGTCGGGTTAACCTGATCAGTGCAGAGCCCACTAGCAGGTGCAGGGCCATCATCAGTAAGTACGGTCAAAGGCAGTTTGACTAGGTTTTCTGGCTGAAAAGTTTTTTTATGATATATTGATTATCCGGTGTCTAATCGTAGATTCGTTTGGGCCTACGGACTCAAAGCAGATTTACATAGCGGTAGAGGGTGATTGGCTGTTTGACAATCAATGAGGAGGTTTGACCGATCGGAGTTTAAAAACGTGTTTCTACGAATATCGGAGCCATCTAGACTTAGATTTCAGATCTGTGTTTTCCAGCTTACTCGTGGTGACGAGATCTGCCATTCGGTGAAAAAATTTTGTAGGAATGGAAGCAAAATTTAAAGTTGAAAAATTCAATGACAAGAATGATTTCAACTTGTGACGCATGAAGACAAATGCTTTATTGGTTCAAAAGGGACTACATGAATCATTAATGGGAAAAAATGCCCTTCCTATGAAAATGTCAGAAGATGAGGAGGAGGATATGCTAGACAAGGCACATGGAGTGATTTTGTTATGCTTGAGTGATAGAGTGATGCAGAACTTTGCTAAAAGGAAAACCGCCATTGGATTATGGCTAAGATTAGAGAATCTATACACAACCAAGTCTCTGACGAACCGTTTGTATCTGAAGAAATGGTTGTTCACTTTCCAAATGAAGGAAGGTATGTCCCCTGATGCCCATTTTGATACATTTAACAAAACTGTCATGAATCTAGAAAATATTGATGTTTCAATCAATGATGAAGACCAAGCTATTTTCCTATTATGTTCTTTATTACCCTCGTATGATCATTTTGTTAATACCATGATGTATGATATAGATACTCTTTCAAAGGAAGATGTAAAGGCAGTTTTGAACTCTAAGGAAATGTAGAAAAAGTTTGCGTTTGAAAACAATGATATCTCAAGTGAGGGTTTGATTGCAAAAAGAAGAACAAAAGACTCCAGTAACAAGGGCAAACATAGATCCATGTCTAAATCCAATAGGAAGAACATTGATTGTTATTATTGCTATAAGAAAGGGCACATTTGAAAGAACTGTGCTAATTATAGAGGAAAGGGAAAGAAATAAAAGATTCATCCTCTGATGATTCAGTTAATGTTGCAGAGGGAAGATTAGGTTTTGATGTCGATAGTGCATTTTCTATAATTACAGATCGTATTCATTGTCAGGATGAATGGACTCTTGATTCTAGATGTTCCTACCATATATGTCCCAATAAGGACTAGTTTATTACCTATCATGAGATTAGCGGTGGTAGTATTTTAATGGGCAACGATATTGCATGTAAGACGGTTGGGATTAGAATAATTAGAATAAAGATGTATGATGGAATATTCAAAACATTGGCAAAGGTTCGACATATCCCTGATCTAAAAAAGATCTTATTTCTTTGGGTGCCTTAAACTCTGATGGTTGTAAATTCTCAACTGAAAGTGGAATATGAAGTTTAGAAGGGTGCTCTAGTTCTTATGAGAGGCAATAGAGTTGGAGATTTGTATGTTTTGTTTGGAAATACTGTTTTAGGTGGAGCTACAGTGTCTTCATTAGATGACCACGAATTTGTTTCAATGCGTACTTGCATGTGGGTCACATTAGTGGGAAGAGCTTGACATTGCTGAGCAAATGGAATTTGCTATGTTGCTTGAAGACAAGCAAGTTGGATTTTTGTGAGAAATGCATATTTGGAAAACAACACAAGGTTAGTTTCAAAATGGGTATTCATCGCACGGAAGGTATTCTTGATTACATTTATTCAGATGTGTGGGGTCTTTCCAAGGTTTATTCCAAGGGTGGGTCCCACTTTATATTGACTTTCATTGATGATTATTCAAAGAAAGTCTGGGTTTATACACTGAAGACGAATGATTGAACCTTTGAAACATTCAAGTGATAGATGGTAATGGTTCAGAAACAGACCGGCAGAAAGGTGAGGAAGTTGAGGACAAATAATCACAAGGAGTACAGATCCAATGAATTCGAGAACTGTTGCAAGGATAAAGGCATAGTCCAGCATTATACCAGCACAGGAACTCCACAATAGAATGGAGCTGTAGAGAAGATGAACAAAATGATCTTAGAAAGGGCTCATTATCTGGTGTTTACTATAGGATTGTCCAAAGACTTGTCGGCTGATGCAGTACATGTTGTATGTTACTTGGTTAATAGGTCTTCACACTCAGGGATTGGTTGCAAAACATTAGAATAAATATGGTCAGGTAATCTAGCAAATTACTCTAACTTGAGGGTTTTCAGTTGTCCATCGTATGCTCATATAAAAACGGATAAGTCAGAATCAAGGGTTGTGAAGTACATCTTGGTTGGATATGCTTATGAGGTAAAAGGATACAGGTTGTGGTGTACTGATAAAAATTCACCCAGATTTATATCAACAAGGATGTTACATTTCATGAGAATACTTTACTCGATGTGAGAAAGTAGATAGAAAATACAGAAGTAAGTAGTAGCAGTGGCACTGTTTAGGTGGAGTTAGACATCCAGTTCCTCTCAGGATACTGAAGACAGTCTAATTAAGCTGCACACAGGTAGACCCTAGAGAGTGAAGAAACCGTCAGTCAGACACAATTTTAAAGATATGTTGGTGACATATAATATGGTTGCATATGCGCCAACGGTTGAGCCATCCATGTATCTGGAGTCAGTGGAAAGGCAGAAAAATGATCAACGGGCAACAATCATAGATGAAGTGATGGAGTCTTTTGATGATGGCAATCAGGCCATTGGATGCAAGCAGGTCTACGAGGACAAAAAAGGAACTTTCCATGCAAGTAGAGTGAAGTTTCAAATTCCTGATCATGTATGCAATTCAGAAAAATCATTTTATGAGTCGAAGCAAGCTTCTGGTCAATAGTACAAGCGATTTGGGGCATTCATGATGAAATTGGTTAAGGACAAGTTCAAGACTTGCTTGGACTTGATCTATGTCACTCATCATTGAAGCTGTACCTGGTGATAATGGGCGCAAGGACGTACCTTTCAGCAAGGTACGTGGAGTTGAAGACATTGCCGATTGTTCTTCCGGTGGTTCGAGTTCTACAGAATCCAAGGCGAGGTGGGTATTATTGGGTTATGTCTTATATTCTGGGTTTACAAAATTGGCCCATTATGTTAGGTATGGACCGGGCTTTGGGTTATGAGTATTTTGTTAGTTGTACCAAGCTTTCTTTGGGGCTAAGAAAAAAAGAGTTATATATAATATAACCTATAACTTTAAACCTAAGCAAAAGAGTGCAGTAAAATAGTAGCGTTCTCTTTTGGCCGTGGATGTAGGCATATCACCAAACTATATAAATCTCTTGTGTGTGTGCTCTTATATACTTGTCTCTTTTTGTGTGTGGCTTTGATTATTGATAGTAGGTTACGTACTTCCGTACATTCACAACGGTAGTCTTTAGATGTAACATTCTTCCATAAACTGTCGAGTTTAAGTATTTTCCATAAAATTGTTCGTGTGATATCCTAAGGTCAAGCAATATCACACATTGGATTGTGTGATATCTTAGGCCGTGCAACATCACACATTATTGTATGAACAGCTATGTAATAAATATTTAAACTTCTCCTAGCTATTTTGGAGCAAATGTTAAGTTTAAGGGCAGTTGTACATGCGATATCCCTATAACAAACATGCTTGGATTTAGGAGCTAGGATTTAGGCGCAACAAAATGGACTGCACTTGAAGAAGCTTTGCTGGTCCTACCTGGCCCATGTCCAAACCTATCCTTTTTAGTAAACGCTTTTTACATACATGTATTCAAAATGTACAAATATTTTAGGTGAATCGCTCAAATATGTCAATTTAATTGTTATAAATTCAAATAAAAATTCATTGGATGATATTTATAATTTATCAGAATACTGTTGTTACAGGAAAAAGATAATGAAAATATTGTGATAATATCGGCGGTATTGATGGGAGTGGATTACATATGAAAGGATTACATATGAAAGTGAGATGTGGCGTGCTTGACAAAAGTCCCCGAACATTGAGTGGGATGGGTCCAATGCCAACTAAAAAGACAAGAAACGAATGGTGGCCATGTGCACCGAATTTGGAAATGGCTCATACTAGAGTGTGGCACATAAAAGTATAAGTGGGTGGTTCATCATCACATGAGGTGCTTTTGTAACAATGTGGGGGGACTAAAGTTTTGTGGGCCACAAACGAGAAGTAATCATAGAAGCAGAAGAATGGGTGAGGACTATTGATGAAGATGGTATCCTTTTACCCCTCTCATTGGTGGAGAGGAGTGACGTTAAATCTAATCTACTTACAAGTATACTTCTCTTCTTGCCAGGGTCATGACATGTATTCAAATGAATGTGCAACGGCAACAAGTCATCAAATTTTTTTATGCTCATTTATGCATACAATTATAATATATGAACAGTATAGGGTTAGATTTTGCAATTGATTTCCAATTTTACTATTAATTCAGAAATTGAGCCTCAATTTAGATTACAATCTTTCTCCCATTTTGAATTGGAGAGCAATTTTAGGAACTATCCTTATCTAAACTTGTGATGAAGCAAATCTCTTATCTTAAACTACTAATCATTTTATGAGAGAATCTATCCTTATCTAAAATTCTGATACTGCAAATCTCTTATCTTAAACTATTAATCATTTTATGAAAATAAAGCCAAACATGAAACATCTACAGCATCAGCCTATATCTGGCCTAGCTTGCTTTACCATGGACTTGGACTTTAAGTTTGAGTACTTAGGCCTATCTTGGATTATTTAGCTGTGCCCATTTAATAGACGGGTCGTGCTTGGATATAATTGTAACTATTCAGGCTCACTATCCACATGATATTGTCCACTTTGGCTCATGGGATTTCAACTCAATCTTGCCGATGGTTTTAAAGGGCCTCATGTGAGGTTAAGGCCAAGGCCACACTTATATTCTCTAGGATCAAGACTTGAATATTTTTTATATAAAATTGAACAAAGTCTCACAGTGCTAATCAATGCACTCTACCCTTATCCTTGTAGATCCTCCTCTCTTGGCTCACAGGAGCACTTGACTTGATCTCGTGTCAAGGGATTACCTAGAAGGATTGAGTCTCACACTTTCCTTTACAGGAAATAGAGCTTTGGCTCATGGGGTTTCAACCCAATCTTGCTGTATGGT
Source organism: Sextonia rubra (assembly GCA_037013555.1). Taxonomy (NCBI): domain Eukaryota; kingdom Viridiplantae; phylum Streptophyta; class Magnoliopsida; order Laurales; family Lauraceae; genus Sextonia; species Sextonia rubra. Next base: position 81,876,354 of record JASUAD010000001.1, read on the forward strand.
TTTAACAGACCTCATGTGAGGTTAAGGCCAAGGTTGCACTTATATTCACAAGATCAAGACTTGAATATTTTTCATATGGAACTTGAACAAAGTCTTACGATGCTAATCAAAGCACTCCACCCTTATCGCCACGGATCCCTCTTTCTTGGCTCATAGGAGCACTTGACTTGTTCTTGTCTCAAGAGATTACCTAGACAGATTGGGTCTCACACTCTCCCTCATAGGAAATAGAGTTGTTCTCGGCTCTGATACCATTTGTAATGACTTAGGCCACTATCCACATGACATTATCTACTTTGGCTCATGGGATCTTAACCCAATATTGCCCCACGATCTTGAAAGGGCTCAGGTTGGGTTATGGTGAAAGTTGCACTTATATTTCCAGGATCAGGACTTGAATGTTTATGTGGAGCTTGAACAAAGTCTCACAGGGCTAATCAAAGCACCCAACCCTTATCCCTGCAGATCCCCCTTTTCTGGCTCAAAGGAGCTCCTAAGTTGATCCTGCCTTAAGGGTTTACCCTATAAAGTCGTTATGAATGGTATTAGAGCCGAAATAGCTTTATTCCTAGTGGGAGAGAGTGTGAGACCCTAATCTGCCTAGGCAACCCCTTGAGGCAAGACAAGGTCAAGTACTCCTTGAGCTAAGACAAGGAAATTTGCATGGATAAGGGTAGAATGATTTGGTTAGCACTATGAGACTTTGTTCAAGTCCCACATTGAAAATATTCAAGTCTTGATCCTAGGTATATAAGTGTGGCATTGGTTATAACCCCACATGAGGCCTTTTAAAATTGTGAGGCAAGATTGAGTTGAAACCTCATGAGACAAATAGATAATATCCTGTGGGTGTGGGCCCGAGTTGTTATAGTGATTTTCACTAAATATTATCTAATATTTTTATTTTTTTAATTTAAAAATTAGATCTTAATTTCAATGTTAATTTTGAATTGAGGGAGCGATTTTATATATTGGATAGAAAATTTTTATGTTATACATCTAAATAAAAAGGCCAATCTAAAAGGAGTTTCTTTTTAAATAGTCTAATCTTCTACAAACTCAAATCAATCATTCCATATTTAAAATTTCTTATCTAAGAGTGTTCATTGATCGGGCTAACTTGCGCTTGTATCCGGGCCAACTTGCTTTAACCTAGTTTGAGTACTCATGCCTAGCTTGAATTATTTAACTAGGCTCATTTAATAGACAGGCTGAGCTTGGATTAAATGGTTGAAGACCGAGGCTGGCTCAACCCGGCTGTAAAAATAATTGTGAATAAGAAGAGGGATACATTTGAAAGCATGACAACTCATTGATACACAAGTACCCAAACCATTTGAGATAAGGGCAAGTATATATAAAAAGATGACTTTTTTGTTATAATGTTAACTTAGGCTTGTTAGTGTCATTGTAAGAGTGTGTTGTCAATTACGTGGCCAAAGCGTAGTTCAGTTCTAGAAAGACCTAGTTCACCTCTGAAGTTCATTGAAGATCAAGCCAAGTTCAAAGAAGTTCAAGCAAGTTCAAGGAAGTTTAAGACCATTTAAGAAAGACCTATCAATGAAGACTAAACAAGTTCAAAGAAGTTCAAGATCATTCAAGAAGATCCTTTGTGAGTGCCAAGGGATAAGGTAACTGTGACCCCTAGTGTCCGTAGAAATAAAATAGGAAATTAGGGTTTTCAAACACCCAGTTTTTGTTCTACGGCTTGGACCACGGCTAAGCCGTAGATCCTACGGCTCATTCTCCAGAGAGTATATTTTGAATCATTTTGTTCTACGGCTGACCCTGCGGCTGCACCGAAAAATGTTACGGCTAAGCTATAGTGTATTTCACGGCTAAGCCGTAAAATCTACGGGCCACAATTCAGAGGGTGCATTTGGCCATATAATGCCTACGGTTGACTTTGCGGCCAAGCCAAAAGGCCTTCACGGCTAAGCCATAGGGTGATTCACGGCTAAGCCGTAAAGATTACGGGCCACTCTCTAGAGAGCAGTTTTTGGGAAATTTCAGCTTACGGCTGACCCACGGCTAGGTCAAAAGGTGCTCACGGCTAAGCCATATAAGGATTTACGGCTAAGCCGTAAGCTTAACCGTAAAAAGGAACTTTTGTTGAATCTGGTCAAACTAGCCGTTGGATGTTGTCAGAGCTTACGGCTAAGCGGTAGACCATTCTGTTCTTAGCCGTAGATCTGTCCGTTGGAGCTTATCAGTATTTAAAGAGGACCTCTCCCTTGCTCCAACCACTGAATTTATTACTGGGAAAATCACTAGTATAGCTGAGCCTTTGCACCTCCATTAAAATCATCTTCAAAGCTCCCACAACCACCTACTCTCCAACACCAAAAAGTGCCATTATTGTTTCAAGAAGAGTAGTTGGTGATTTAGGAAAGGCTCCATTAAATCTGAGAGAATACCTTAGCCTTCCAAACCCTCTTAAAACCTCTTCCCTTGGCTGAGCACTCATCTGAAGATCTTCATCACCAAGGAGCAAGAACAAGAGGCCAAAGCTTGGAGATAGTCTTTCAAGCATCAAGAGCACCACTCAAAACCAAGGTATACAATTCCTTGTTTAGGTGTTCCTTAATATTTCAATTCACATTGCTGTATTTGGTGGAAGACAAACCACCGCATCAAAAATTGTTGTAGTTGGTGGACTAGATCAAGGATCAACCACCTGATCAAAAACCCCAGTTGGTGGAAGACAAACCACCGAATCAAAAACTGTTGCAAGAGGTGTATGTTATGTAAGTACCTCTTATTTAGTGGAACCAAGAGAGATTGCTCTTGAGAGTGGATGTAGGTCTAGGATCGAACCACTATAAATCACTGTGTTTATTGCTTGTTGTGTGTGGATGTTGCCTTGCATTTTTGTCACTTGAGTTGATCATCATTTCTAAGCTACATCTTTGTTACTCTAGTTGCATTTCTACATACTGTAAACACTCACAACTCTGAATATCTCTCTTAATCTTCTTGGGGACTCTCAATTTTAATTAATCTTTCAGATTGCCCACTAATAAAACTTAATTCTTGAAAAGAAATTTTTAATAGTCCTATTCACCCCCCTCTAGGACTTGGTGATATCTAGCTATTGCACTTTCAATTGGTATTAGAGCGGGTTACCTCTTAAGGATGTAATAACCTGAAGTAGATCCATCTTTTGCTAGATTCACCATGAATCCTGAAGGAAGTTCTATCACCCGTCCACCTTTCTTTGATGGAACAAATTATGCCTTCTGGAAAGCCCGGATGACAGCATTTTTAAAATCCATGGACTGGGCTGTTTGGGAGGCTATAGAGAAAGGTTGGATGGAACCCACTGAAGATGTGTCTATAAATGGTGTCACAACCACTAGACCATTAGATCCAGCTAGATGGTCTCCTGCTCAGCTACTTCTTAGACAAAATAATGCTAGAGCTTACAATGCTATAGTATGTGCCATGAATCAAGAAGAGTTTAAAAAGATCATGACAACCACTAATGCAAAACAGGCATGGAGAATCCTTGAAGTAACTTATGAGGGTACCTCAGTTGTCAAAAAATCTAAACTTCAGATGCTCACGAGTCAGTTCGAAAACATTCGCATGGAAGAAAATGAAATGTTTACTGACTTCCATACTAAGCTCATGAAAATTGTAAATGAAATGTGGGCTCTTGGGGAAACTCTTCCGGAAGGTAAAATTTGTAGTAAAATCTTGAGATCACTTCTGGAAAGATTCCATCCTAAGGTAACCTCTATAGAAGAACACAAGGATTCGGAACAAATGAAAATTGAAGATTTAGTGGCATCTCTTCAGACCTTTGAACTCAAATTTAACAATGACAAAAAGAAATCAATCGCTCTAATCACCTCTCATAACACATCTTCCTCTAAAGATGACATAGGAATAACTAGTAATGACGAGGATGAAGATGTGGCCCTTTTAGCTAAAAGATTTTTGAAACAATTTAAGAAAAAGAGGGTGAAAGAGTATAAAAATGAAACCACTAATGATAGATACAAAGGTCGGTCAAGTTCCCTTTCTAGAAGTAAACATAAGGAACCTGTGTTACAGATGTAAGAAAATTGGACACATATCCACCGATTGTCCTCAAAAAGGAAAATTCAAAAAGAAGAATCTTGTAGCCACTTGGGATGATTTATCTGAATCAGATTCTGACTCAGATGAATCACATCAAAATGAATCAGACAAATATACAGTTCTGATGGCTACCACTGCCACATTCAATCTCTCTGAGGAAATGATTAAAATATCGAATGAAGAAATCTCAGGAAGTGAGTCAAAGAGTGAATATGAAAATTCAGATGATGAGGATAATGACAACACCACGGATTCCTATGAACTACTCTATGAGGGAACCTGTTGGCTCGTTGAAACTGTAAGCAATCAACAAAACAAAATTAAGAATTTAAAAGAAAAGGTTGATAGTATTAAAGCTGAAAAGGAAGAATTGATCAAAGAACTCGAAAGTGTAAAAATCCAATTATCAACAGAAAGAGAAAATGTACTCAAATTAAGAGAAAATGAAAAATCCCTTTTAAAAATAAAAGATGAAAATAATGCTCTCCACAATGAAGTGACTATTCTGAAACGGTATAAAGAAAAGTATGAGTACAGATTTACTCAAAATGATGAGAAATACATTAGACTATTCAAAATTGGGAAAGCTTATAAAGACATGACCGGCCTTGGATATGACAAAAATGTTAATCAGTCCCCAAGTTTCGAAACTGTTTTTGTCAAAAGTGCTTTAAAGAAGGAAGATACCAGTGTTCAAAACACTTTGGATAAGGCATCTACTAGTACTCATATTGTTTCATCAAATGTCTTCTGTCATTATTGTGGAAAAAGAGGTCATTTCAAAATGGAGTGCAAGTTAAGAAAAATTCATTATAACATTAGTCAAAAATTTGAGAAAAACATCTCTAAGAAAGTGGAACTTGAAAACAAAAAGCAGAAGTTTCAAATAAACACGTTCCCCTTAAACCAAAAGATGGATAATTTGTTAAAAAAAGTCCAAAAGTTAAGAAAACAATTTGAAATATACAAAAAGAATGGAGCAAACATTCTTATTCCCCAACATAAAACCTTTTAAGTGAAACACCAAAAACCAACTGTGATCCCCACTACTAGTACACTTAAATGGATGCCTAAAAACAAGAATCTAGTGGTCCACACAGCTTTTAAAGCTGTAGAACAATCAAGATGGTATCTGGATAGTGGATGCTCAAAACATATGACTGGTGATAAATCTTGTTTGTCTAAAATGATTGAATTCGATGGAGGCACGGTTACTTTTGGTGATGGCAGTACTACGAAAATTATTGGGAAAGGAACTTTAAATGTTCCAAACTTACCACCTTTTGAGAATGTTTTTTGTGTTAATGGGTTAAAACATAATTTACTTAGCATATCTCAAATCTGTGATAAAGATTATGTCGTAAACTTTAGTAGTCATAGTTGTGAGATCTCAAGGAATGGAAAGATAATATTGAGAGGTCTTAGAACTACCGATAACTGTTATGTGGTGGGAAAAACAAATACTTCATCCTCTGCTTCTTGCCTATTAACTAGTATTGATGAAGCTAAGTTGTGGCATCAAAGACTTAGGCATGTAAACTACAGGGACTTATCCCATCTAAACAAATATGTTGAAGGACTGCCCAAGATCAGTAGTCAAGAAAAGATGATCTGTGGAGAGTGCCTTCAAGGAAAACAAATTAGAAGTGCCCATAAAATGGTGAATGCTATGAAAACTACTCGACCTCTAGAACTTATTCATATGGACTTGGTTGGACCAACTAAAAGAGAGAGTCGAGGTAAGAAAAGGTACTTTCTTGTTATGGTAGATGATTTCTCTAGATTCACTTGGGTTGCATTCTTGAGAGAAAAATCTGAAGCGTTTGGAGAATTCAAAAGGATTGTAAAACAAATTCAGACTGAAAAAGGTACTTCAGTAGCCTGAATCAGAAGTGATCATGGTGGAGAATTTGAAAATGATCAATTTGACAAATTTTGTGAGAAATATGGTATTCATCATGAATATTCTGCACCCAAAACTCCACAACAAAATGGGGTAGCTGAAAGAAAAAATAGAGTTCTCCAAGACATGGCCACAATCATGCTTCATAGTAAGAATCTTCCTAGAGACTTGTGGGCCAAAGCTGTTAATACCAGCTGCTACATCATTAACCGAGTTTATCTTAGGACTGGTACAAATCAGACAGCTTATGAATTGTGGCATGGGAAGAAACCAAATATGAAATATCTTAAGGTCTTTGGAAGCAAATGTTACATCTTGAAGGATAGAGAACAACTGAGTAAATTTGACTCAAAAAGTGATGAAGGTATATTCTTAGGCTATTCAACACGGAGTCGAGCCTATCGTGTACTAAATATGAGAACCGGAGTCATCCAAGAGTCAATAAATGTCATTATAGATGATGAATCCACAATGTCTGATAATGTTGATGAAGTGGAAATGCCCTCAATGATTGAACCCACACGATCCACAATAAAAACTGATGTACCTATTTCTATTGAAAATTTGGTGAATGTAAAAGATCATCCTATAAATCAGATTATTGGTGACCCCCTAACAGGTGTAAAAACTAGGAAACAATTGGAGAACATTATGAGTCACTTGTGCTTTACTTCTGTTTTAGAACCTACCTGCGTTGATGAACCCTTTTCAGACAATGATTGGATAAAAGCTATGCAAGAAGAATTGAATCAGTTTACAAGAAGTGATGTTTGGTACCTAGTTCCAAGACCAAAGGATAAAAATGTGATAGGCACTAAATGGATCTTCAAAAATAAACTTGATGAAAATGGCGTTATTGTTAGGAACAAAGCTAGGTTGGTAGCGCAGGGATATTCTCAAATTAAAAGTATTGACTTCGATGAGACCTTTGCTCCAGTTGCTCGTTTAGAATCAATTAGAATTTTACTATCTATAGCTTGTTTTTTAAAGTTCAAATTGTTTCAAATGGATGTTAAGAGTGCTTTTCTAAATGGAATTTTGAATGAGGAAGTGTATGTTGAACAACCTAAAGGTTTTATAGACTCAAAATTCCCTGACCATGTGTTTAGACTGAAGAAAGCTCTGTATGGTCTTAAGCAAGCACCACGTTATTGGTATGAAAGGTTGACAAAATTCTTATTAGACAATAATTTTCAAAGAGGTAGTGTTGATAAAACTCTTTTTATCCAAAAGACAAGAAAGTCAGTTTTAATAGCGCAAATATATGTAGATGATATCATCTTTGGCTCCACATCTAATGAATTGACTGCTCAGTTCGCTAATCTAATGCAATCTGAATTCGAAATGAGTATGGTTGGCGAATTGAATTTCTTCTTAGGTTTACAAGTCAAACAATTACGTGATGGTATCTTCATTTCCCAGTCCAAGTATGCCAAAGAACTGGTAAAACGATTTGGTCTAATGACTGGGAAACATGTCAAAACTTCCATGAGTACAACCATCAAACTTACTAAAGATGCAAATGGTAAAGGGGTTGACTCTAGCCTATATAGAAGTATGATCGGTAGTCTGTTATACCTTACTGCAAGTAGGCCAGACATAGCATTTAGTGTGGGAGCATGTGCTCGATATCAAGCAGATCCAAAAGAATCCCATCTAACTGCTGTAAAAAGAATCATTAAGTACATTGCAGATACAACTGAATATGGTCTATGGTATCCTCATGACTCATCATCCTCCATTGCTGGATACTCAGATGCTGATTGGGCAGGAAACTTAGATGATAGAAAATCCACAAGTGGTGGCTGTTTTTATGTTGGAAATTGTCTAGTAGCTTGGCATAGTAAAAAGCAAAATTCGATATCTCTCCACTGTGGAGGCTGAATACATAGCTGCCGGAAGCTGCTGTTCTCAACTCTTGTGGATGAAGCAGATGCTTATGGACTATGGCATTAAACAAGGAATAATGAGCTTGTATTATGATAACACGAGTGCCATACACATTTCTAAAAATCCGGTCCAGCACTCTCGCACCAAACACATTGATATTCGACATCATTTCATTAGAGAATTGGTCGAAGAAGGAATCATTGAGCTCGAATATATTTAAACTGAAAAACAACTTGCAGACATCTTGACTAAACCTCTTGATGTGTTAAAATTTGAAAATTTGAGGAAATCAATTGGTGTTTGCTGTTTGGATTAACCTGTGTCTTGCCCAGGGTCTACGGCTAAGCCGTACGCCATTTTACGGCTAAGCTATAATCTCCTTACGGTTAACCCGTATTTGCACAAACATTTACCCTACGGCTCAACCGTAAGGGTTTACGGCTCAGCCGTAAAATACTCTATGGCTAAGCCGTAAGTATTATTTCTGTCCTCGTTCTGCGCCGATGCCTACTTAACTCCGTCTCTTCGTCTTTTTTTGGCCTCTGCCTCTGCACGAACGCTCTGCCCTCGTCTCTGCTCCTTCTTCCTTTCTTTTTCTTCCTCTTCCGGCGAGGTCTTTTTGGCGTCTTCCTTCTCCGGCCTTCCTCCTCCGACGTCTTCCTCTCTTTTTGGTCATTGTACTGTTCTCTTCTCTCTCTCTCTTCTTGTTTTCTCATTACTGTTTCATTTGTTTTACTGTGCTCGTTTCTCTTGTGTGCTTTTTTCCTCCTGTTTTTGGGTGTGTGGCTTTCCCTCTGGTTATCATCATGCCTCCACGAAACAAGAACGCTTACCGCCCTGGTAAGAGGCCTCGTGCCTCCAGTAGCTCCTCCCGGCCTCGTCAGCCATCTCCACCCTCTCCCCGAGTTTTGGTTCCACGGGAACCCACTCGTGATCGATCCTTCTTTTCCCGACCCATTACTGTTTAACGTGATGTCAATATTCTCGCCGTTGAGACATATGGAGTCCATACACTTCTCACCCACGTTGGGTGGGAAAATATTCTGAAATGGGGTGGTCCTGGCTTCCCCTCGATTGTGCGTACCATGTATGCATCCATCACACACGCATCGTTAGACTCCTTGTCTTTTGACCTTGAGTTCACTGATGGCACCAATACCATCCCCCCTGCCATCATTTCAGCCCTTTTGTGTGTGCCTCTCTCCGATACCTCACCTTCGGTCATCTTGGATTCTCTATCCGAAGAAGAAAAGCAAACTACCACTTTCGCTCTCTGTGGAGCCACCGTCCCATGGAAGGACAGGGGGTTCCTTCCTGCAGCCTCCCTGCTTCCTCATTACCGGATCCTCCATGATATCTTCACCTGCAACATCTATCCTCGGAGGGGGAATTTCTCTGACCTAACCCCGTTCATGGTTAATGTCCTCTACTCGGTTCACATGGGGGTCAGAGTGTGTCTTCCATCTCTCATCTGTGCTACCATTATTCGGTTTTGGTTGTGCCCGGGCAGAGGCACCAATGCATGCATCTTTGGATATCTCATGACTCGCCTCGCCTCTCAGTGTGGGGTCAATTTACCTTCAGATGAAGCTCCTGAGTCTCACCCCACCTTTGGCACAGTTAATATTCAGAACATGCGCTTCTCCAAACAACAGGTAGCTGGCCCCGCCTTCATGACTCCGGAGACGAAGATGATTCACCGGATGAGTCTCTTCCTGCAGCACCCTCTACTGTTTCCTCGGTTCCGGTTCCTCCCCCGGCTTCTTCCTCTTCCTCGTTTGAAGCTCGGTTGGCCGCACTCGAACAAAGGCAAACCAAGATGGAGAAGCTCTTGAAGAAATCCTTTCAATACCTGTCCAAGATCTCCAAAAGTTGCCGGAGAGACGATGAGGCGATTCCTTCCCCCTCTCCTCCTTCTGATTGATGTCTGTTCTTGTCTTCTTTTTGTATTTTGGGCATTGCCTGTGTTTCACCTGTTGGTCTTGTTTGTTATCTCTTTTGTTATTATGGGTGATGTATCTTTTTTTGACATGGTTGTACTGCTCCTCATTTCTAATCTCATATAGCCATTACTTCACAGCTGCTTATCTTTGTGTGCCATTATGCTCTTCTTTATGCTTTCTCTCTTTGTCAATATTGTGCCAAAAAGGGGGAGAATTGTATGCATGTCTTGAGGGGGAGCTTTCTAACCTCCCACCTTTCTAGTAGATTGTGTTTGCAGCCTTTGTGCAGGTTAAGCATCTTCAAAGGGGGAGCTTCAATGTGTTGAACTTTCAGACTAATGTAGATCTGTTAGGTTAAGGTGTTTTCGGTATTATAATACTTGTTGTATCATGTATGTTGAGCTAAAATGTTGCATCTTCTTCACATTATGTAATTTTGTCACGAAATTGACAAAGGGGGAGATTGTTAGTGTCATTGTAAGAGTGTGTTGTCAATTACGTGACCAAAGTGTAGTTCAGTTCTAGAAAGACCTAGTTCACCTTTGAAGTTCATTGAAGATCAAGCCAAGTTCAAAGAAGTTCAAGCAAGTTCAAGGAAGTTCAAGACCATTCAAGAAAGACCTATCAATGAAGACTAAGCAAGTTCAAAGAAGTTCAAGATCATTCAAGAAGATCCTCTGTGAGTGCCAAGGGATAAGGTAATTGTGACCCCTAGTGTCCGTAGAAATAAAATAGGAAATTAGGGTTTTCAAACGCCCAGTTTTTGTTCTACGGCTTGGACCACGGCTAAGCCGTAGATCCTACGGCTCACTCTCCAGAGAGTATATTTTGAATCATTTTGTTCTACGGCTGACCCTACGGCTGCACCGAAAAATGTTACGGCTAAGCCGTAGTGTATTTCACGGCTAAGCCATAAAATCTACGGGCCACAATTCAGAGAGTACATTTGGCCATATAATGCCTACGGTTGACTTTGCGGCCAAGCCGAAAGGCCTTCACAGCTAAGCCGTAGGGTGATTCACGGCTAAGCCGTAAAGATTACGGGCCACTCTCCAGAGAGCAGTTTTTGGGAAATTTCAGCTTACGGCTGACCCACGGCTAGGCCGAAAGGTGCTCACGGCTAAGCCGTATAAGGATTTACGGCTAAGCCGTAAGCTTAACCGTAAAAAGGAACTTTTGTTGAATCTGGTCAAACTAGCCGTTGGATGTTGTCAGAGCTTACGGCTAAGCGGTAGACCATTCTGTTCTTAGCCGTAGATCTGTCCGTTGGAGCTTATCAGTATTTAAAGAGGACCTCTCCCTTGCTCCAACCACTGAATTTATTACTGGGAAAATCACTAGTATAGCTGAGCCTTTGCACCTCCATTAAAATCATCTTCAAAGCTCCCACAGCCACCTACTCTCCAACACCAAAAAGTGCCATTATTGTTTCAAGAAGAGTAGTTGGTGATTTAGGAAAGGCTCCATTAAATTTGAGAGAATACCTTAGCCTTCCAAACCCTCTTAAAACCTCTTCCCTTGGCTGAGCACTCATCTGAAGATCTTCATCACCAAGGAGCAAGAACAAGAGGCCAAAGCTTGGAGATAGTCTTTCAAGCATCAAGAGCACCACTCAAAACCAAGGTATACAATTCCTTGTTTAGGTGTTCCTTAATATTTCAATTCACATTGCTGTATTTCGTGGAAGACAAACCACCGCATCAAAAATTGTTGTAGTTGGTGGACTAGATCAAGGATCAACCACCTGATCAAAAACCCCAGTTGGTGGAAGACAAACCACCGAATCAAAAACTGTTGCAAGAGGTGTATGTTATGTAAGTACCTCTTATTTAGTGGAACCAAGAGAGATTGCTCTTGAGAGTGGATGTAGGTCTAGGACCGAACCACTATAAATCACTGTGTTTATTGCTTGTTGTGTGTGGATGTTGCCTTGTATTTTTGTCACTTGAGTTGATCATCATTTCTAAGCTACATCTTTGTTACTCTAGTTGCATTTCTACATACTGTAAACACTCACAACTCTGAATATCTCTCTTAATCTTCTTGGGGACTCTCAATTTTAATTAATCTTTCAGATTGCCCACTAATAAAACCTAATTCTTGAAAAGAAATTTTTAATAGTCCTATTCACCCCCCCTCTAGGACTTGGTGAGATCTAGTTATTGCACTTTCAAGGCTAGGCTCGACCTTAATATGATTTAGGAGGGTTAGGCTTGTGCTAGTTAGTTATGGCCCAATCCATGCTTGTTCTATAAGCTTAGAAGTCAAGTCAGGCATGGACATTTCTCATCCCAACCCAACTCAGCCCATGAACACTCCTATTATCTAATGTCGAGAGTAAGCAAATCTTATCTGATGTTATATTAAAAAGTCTATAATCTGAACCTTTCATCCCTTATTTCGTACAATTCCATAATGGTTTTTGAATTTAGATAACGTTTAATTAGATCTACATTCTTTTATATCCCTTCAATCACTAAATTCAAATTAGTGAGAGTGAGTAGAACATGAGGATTCTCAGAATTGTATTTTTAATCATTTCTGCTATATGATCATGTCATAACTCTTCCATTTTTTTTATTTTTTTCCTTTTTATGTATTTTTTGGTGTTTTAATGTTGCTTTTTTTTATAGTTTTGTTTTTATATTTTTTTGGATTTTGATGGGTTCTTTTAGTTTCCTTAGTAATAGGTTTTCATGAATTTATTCTTTTCATTTTATCTTGTAGATTCAATTTTTTCATTAGTTTTTCATGGGTTTATTTGTTTCTTATAACTTATTTTGATTATTGGATTGTCTATGGAATTTTATTTTCATGTTCTATTCTTATCAAATTTTATTTTTTTATTGTGAGTTTATTCTTCCAATTTCAAAAGAATGTTTGAAGTAAAATATTCAACTTATTTCAAAAAAATTAAAGTGTTTTCATTTCGGAAGCTACCAATTATTTTATCATTATTATTTTAGATTTTAATTTTAATTTCAATTTTTACCACCATGATATAATTTATACTAAATTTAATATTTTTATTATTTTTAATTTTAAAATTTCTATTGCACATGCCTATTATAATATATGAACGGGATATAATTTGATTTTGTAATTGAGCTCCAATTTCGTAATTAATCAGAAAACTAGAGATCAATTTTCATATTAATTTTAGTCAATTTTAACTTAAGGGAGAGAATTTAAGGATTTGAGAGAAATTTTTTATTTTAGCCATAGAAATAAATAGGTCAATATAAAAATAGTTTCCTTTTAAATAGTCCATTCTTTCACGATCTCTAATTAATCCATATTTAAATTTTCTTAAGGGTGGTCATGGATCAGGCTGGCCTGACCCTGTATCCTGCCCAACTCGCTTTAGCTTGAACTTGGACCTCAAGTTTGAGTACTTAGGCCGAGCTTGAATTATTTAGTCGGGCCCATTTAATAGATGGGCTAAGATTGGACTGAATGGTAAAAAGACCAAGCCTAGCCCAACTTGACTGTAAAAATAATTATGGGAAAAAAAGTAGGAAGATATTGAACACATGATATCTCTTTGAGCCACAGATACCCAAACTAATTGAGATAATGATAAGTATAAATAAAAGAAGTCTTTTTTGTTATAATGTTAACTTGGGCTGGCTTGGCCTTAATATAGTTTAGGCGGGTCGGGCTCGGGCTAGTCAATTATGGCCCAATCTAGGCTTGGGTCGGGCTTGGTCCTTAAGCTCAAAATACACCCCCCCCTCCCCCACCCGGCACCCTCTCCCCCAAATTACTAATGTCCTAGATAAGCAAACCTTATTTGATGCTATATTAAAAAGTCTATCATCTGAACCTTTCATCTCTTATTTCATGTAATCTCATAATGATTTTCAATTTTAAATAAGGTTTAATTGGATCTTCACTCCTTAATTTCCCTTCAATCACATAATTCAAATTAACAGGAGTGAGTAAAATACGATGATTCTCATAACTACATTTTTATGCTTTATGTTATACGATCATGTCATATCTCAACCCTTTCTTAATTTTTTTTTCTTGTTATATATTTTTTTGGTGTTTTAATGTTGTTTTTTAATCATAGTTCTATTTTATTTTTTTTGGTTTTGATGAGTTCTTTTAGTCTTCGTCGTGATAGGTCTTCATGGATTTTTGCTTTTTCTTTTGTTTTTAGCTTTATATTTTATTTTTAGCCAATTAGGTTTCATGGGCTTATTTGTTTCTTCTAAGTTATTTTTTTTATTATATTATCAATGGACTTTTCTTTTCATATTGTATTTTGTGGTGTTTTTATCAAATTTTATTTTTTTATTATGATTTATTCATCTAATTCCAAAAGAATGTTTGAAATAAAATATTCATCTCATTTCAAACAAAATTAAAATGCTTTCAGGTTAGAATTTACCAATTATTTCTTTCTATTATGCATTTTAATTTTGATTGCAATTTTTACCACCTTAATAAAATTTATGAAAGCATGTCCTAGATCCGAATTTCTAGATTGCAATTCAAAATATATGAGGCAGAAAAATAAAAGAACTAGCAAATAAATCAATCACACACCCCAAGAAGAAGAACCACAGATTTTATATGGAAAACCCTACTTGGGAAAAACCATGAGCTCTCCTCGAACCCACAAAAACTAGGCACTAATAATAGCTAATTACAAGATATACTCACAGACCCTTTCCTAGTTACAACTAAACCTAAGAACTGCAATTTTTCTTGCCGACTACTCCTCATTCACTGCTAACCGTGTTTGAAACAAACACCTTAAATCTACAAGGTGAACGAACTTTTTACAAAAGAAGTCAATCTTCTATAAGGAAGTAGAAACACAAGTATCTAGAACTCAAAGCTTCGGCACAATCTCTCCAATGGCTGCTTTAGAGAAGAAGGGTATCTCCAATATATATTCTCAACTTAGAATAGGGAGATGGATGACTTAAGGTTGAGAGAAACCCTTTTTATAGCCCGCAATTTGTGTCTTAGGTTTAGAAACCAAATCTAAGTGAAACAAGCAAGTCTAACACAAATAACAAAGTTTTTCGTACAAGTCGATGCACTTCTCCCACCCATGTGCTCGATCGTAGTCAAATTGGTACTCAAGCATGCTTGGACTATCTTTGGAGCTTGAGCTCAGTTAAACTTGCGCTCAAACATGGTTTGATTTTTTTAAGTGCAACAATGAACTTTCCGAGGTTATAACTTTGCATTTTAGCTCCGACTTATGCAATCTTGGGCTTTATGGATATCTACTCAAAATGAACTTTCTAATGTAGGTAAGTTGTCTCAATCTAAAACTCAGTTTGTGACATATGACCTTTTTAATCCAAATAGACATTTGAAAATCAGTTCAAAATACCGCCATTTGCATTTGTTCTTTAATTTCTTCAATTTACATTCACCATAGTCCATTTTAAAAGGAATAAAAAATCTTAGCTCAATGGACATAGAGTTTTGTCCAACCCATGAATTAACCAACACACAAATATCCTAACACCTTGGCATTCTTGGCTCAAATTCAAACTCAAGAGAGGACATTTAAAAGGTTTTCAGGTACTAAATTTGGGGCTATCAAACAATAACCATGGGGACCAGTATCGTAACACATTATTTAGTGTTATGTGGGATTGTCTTCCTCACCATCTCATTATTTTGTCCATCTCATTAACAATCCCAATTTATGGTTTTATGAAAAAAAACCATAAAATAATGAGATGTTAGTTGATGGTATCGTCAACTTGTAAGGTCTTGACCCGATTTAATTATAATTTATATTAATTAAGCTTGATTTTCTTATTAATATGTATATTTTAGTCTTAATTCACCTTGCTTTTAATTATTAGTGGGTCTCAGTTGGATAGGTAGTTGGGTTCGAACTTTACTTAGGTAGTCAAGGACCTTTTTGTAATTAATCTTACATCATATGGACATCTTATCAGTTGCATCATGTGCATTTCAACTTGTGGGTCAACTTTCAAGTTGGGCTCAATTTGATTCACACTCATCTTGGCCTAGTTGAGGTCCATATGACCTAAACTGTAAATTTCTAGAAATTGCGGGTTTGCATGTAAACCATAGGAAATTTAGTTATAAGAGAACCCAACGTCTCTTCCTCTCTTTGTTTTCTTCGGTACTTCTTGAAGCCACTTTTCTCTTCAACCTTCCTCCTCTCCATCTCAACTTGAAGCTAGGAGTAATGGCTTTGAAGCCTTGCATGCGTGAGGATTAGACTCCACATATCTTCTCCTTCAAACTTTGTATAACTCTTTCACTAGAATCAACCCATTCTCGATCTCTTTCAAGCCATAGCCCCTCTAAGGTGAAGAATCTACTTCCATTTCACATTTTGGGGTTTGTTGGAGTTAAGGGGACTCCATCATGCAACATGCATGCATTTTTACACCTTATTCATCAATTACATGTCTTTTATGTAGAGAACCCACCTTCCGTTGAGGATTTTCTCTAATTACACACCAAGGAGGAGTTGAGTAGGGTCAAGCACTGTGATAAGGCAAGTATTGGAGTATATATGGTACTGCATGTATGTTTAAATTGATTGATTCTTGGATTGATCATTCAAATTTCAACTTACAGCTCATTTCCCCTTGAATAAACACACATAGGTGTTGAATTAGGTGATAATGAGTAGAATTAGGCAATATTAATGATATTAAGCAATGTAAGACCTATTATGGGGTTTGGAAGCATAAAGAACCCTCATTGAAATCCAAATGATAGAGTTTTGCACTTGAACCCGAGCTGCGGAATCAGTTTCAGAAATTCTAAAGCTTATGATGAAGCCCACGGCTAAGCCGTAAGTCTTTACGGCTTAGAATCCATAGAGCCAAATTGAACTACGGTTAACACTCGGCTAAGCCGTGGAATGAACTACGGCTAAACCGTAACCACCCTATGACCAAGCCATAGGCTATTCTACGGTGAACCTTCCAGAGGCCCCAAAACCCAGAATTCATCTACGGCTCACGCACGGCTACACCGTGAACTCTGCTACGGCCACGCCGTACCCAAGCCGTGACCCTAGTTGTAGGCTTAGCACAGCTAAGCTGTAGGTCAATATACGGCCAAGCCGTAAATGCGTATCGAATTAAGAAGGAGACCTGAGCCACTCGGCTAAGCCGTAACATGTGTATGGGTAAGCCGTAAAAGCACTATGAACTTAGGATATTAGGGTTTCCAGTGACCTTGTAGGGCTCTAGATATGGCACCTATTTCCTAACCAAATTAGCCCAATGGTGATCAAATGAAAGGTGGACAAGTGTAGAGTTGTCACTCATCTCCTTCGATTTTCCGGACGAATTCCCGATGTCACTGTTGGAAGTAGGTGGGTCTCGTGGATAGATTTTCAAAACTTTTGATCCACTTGACACAGGGATCAACTATACATAAAACCAAAACCCAATCCAGGATGCGTTACCCTCAATCTCGTGACCATGTACAGTAAAAAATTCTACCAGCACTAAACATCCAAAATAATCTACGACATGCAAGAAGTAGATCATACCTTTGGAGATCCGCAGTGCTCTAATGGATTTCTTCAACACCTCTTAGCCTTCCACGCTATGACCCCCGAATAGGATTTCTTTTCTCAAGAAGAATGGTGGAATCTTCAGGAGAAAATCCCAACTCGAAACTCCAAGGAACTAGAAGAAAGGAGAAGAGAATAACTCGTGCAACTCTTGCACGAAAGGGTTTTGGGCGTGAGGGAGAGTCTTATTGGACGTCCAAGAGATTTTATAGACTTCCAAATCTCTCCCTTGTCTAATTGAAATAGAAGTCTTACTTCCAAAGCAATTAGTAGCTTTCTCCTTTCCAAACTCTTATTTCTAGAGTTCAAGGGGATTAGTGTTTTCCAATAACTTGGGCTAGCGTGGGGACCACTAGGGATTCCTTAGAAAGCTGGCTCCAACTGGAACATCGCGACCCCACATCTCATGTGCAATCCGGGCCCACAGTTAATTGCAAATAACACCACTATATAAATGCAATTGCACTCCAGTCTTAGGAATAAATTACAATGAAGACCCTAAACTTCCCAATTACCACAAGTAGGCTCCTCTATCAATATCCGTGGATCAATTGGAATAAATCCGTCTCTTCCAATCTAAGTCCACATCTTATTATCCTTGAGCCCCAATTAATCACAGTAATCATCAGTATCATCCAATTAACTCTTAATTGAGATGGGTGCGCACTTACTAATGACAAATCCATTAATTGGCACAAGGGGATAATAGAGATAGATTCCATCTTGATCATTCAACGTTCCCACAATTCTACTACCATATACCCAAGACACCGAGGTGTTAACCTAGAGTCGGCCTCACTCATTGGTGACTCAAAGCAAATGAATAGATAGAAACTTGAGTTCGTCAGTGTCTCAGGATTGAGAGCCTATTGCTAGGGAATTATGAGAGCATACCTTATTATTGAGACGGAATTCCATAAGGTGCATCTCATGGTCCTTCAATACATCTAATGTACCAGCACCGTGATCCAGAATCTTACATTCTGATGATCGAGACAAATCACACTATTTCATAGTGATCAAAGTGCTGCAACCTTATCAAATGAGATGCCCAGTCTCATTACTGGTTGTGAAGCTATTTAAGTATAAGATTTGTGACATATATCTCCCGCGTGTAGATCTCATCCATGCACATATATCACATCTAATATACTAAAGGGACCCGGTTCAACTCATGAACCATTATGTCATATTTAGTGGTCATGTGCATGAATTAGTAAAATAACACTCATCTCATGAAAGCAAAGCATGATTTTATTGATAAATAAAGAAATTAATCAATTTATTACATCAACTGATGGATTGAGTCCACAAAATCTAACAGTCACGTCATGGGTGTTGGCATAAGAAGAGGTGTCCTTTGCATACATAATGTAACGCCAAGATTGGTAACACAATGACACTGGACGTTTTATGAATACATCGTATTGAATGCCCTCAGGATCATGGATTATCTAGCATAGGGTTGGCTAGTAATTATCCTCGATGCCTACTCAATCTAAATGCATCCATATTGTTAAGAAACCATGCCCTCAACATAATGTAGCTCAATTAAGTATACATGAATTGATTATCAGATATGAATGAATGAATGAATATAATCTTAAGACCGAACTCCTAGTATGTATGATATGACAAGTGTAACCAAGATGTATAAAAGATATGAATTTGAGTCGGTCTTGATATGTTAAGTCGGCACCACTTAGCTACACCCTTATTAGGTTTGACGGGACCAGTTTGGGTATGATATGATATGTCGCTGCTGCAATAGTCCTCAGAGGAGTAGTCGGCGCTTCTCAATAAGCTAGGCTGATCCCCTAGAATATATACACTCTCTCTAGATGATATGCTCTCTCTTGGGAGAATATGGCCACGTGGTTGCCAATAAGTTTGTATGATAATCTGTTTATGATTCATTACACATGCTTACTCAAGCACAACATGCCTAGTGTACGATTTTTGCCTTCTTTTAATCAATATATATTCTTAATTCATTTGATACGGCATGATGGTCTTATGTATCTCTATATATTTGTTTAACCGTCGTGTTAATAGTGCTACCCTTGGTGTTACGGGTACTAAACCTCGGGTACTAGATGAGGGTAATGCAGATGATGCCTTATGTTAATCATCGTACGAAGAGCAACAACGGGATACTTGTTGAGTGTTTAAGATTGGATAGGCCTATTTACACTTTAGGATTTTGTTTATGCTTAAATAATTGTTATCATGTAAATGAGAATGGTTAAGTACAGACTTATTTATGAATTTTATGATAATTCGGTTGTTATTGCTTATGATCATTACATATGTATTACACAAGCTTCCGCTTACTATTGAATATAATTTATGTGTTGGAGAAACTTCTCTACACGTTCATGTGCAATCTCCCTTGTAGTGATTTGTGTGTGTATGTTTACATGCATAGATTACTACGGGATTATGTATGTACACCCCGTGGGGCTATCCTAACCCTAATTCCCCGGATCGGGGTGCGACACAACCTCTTGTAACTTTTCTTTATCTTCTTCAACTTTCTTCTCTACTATTTGTTGGTTTCATAGTTGATTGTCTTATGTTTGGAGGAGATGATGTTGAAATTTTGTAGGAGTTTAAATGCCCATTTCAAATAAATGAAAAAAATAAAAAAGAAGTGATCAATGCATCAAAGAAGGAGTAATAAAATGGGTTCAATTCATCCATTATCAAATCAATGCATAAAATTGGTTCAAAGTTTCTAGCTTAATGGAAAAAAAAACCATTCTTGGGATGTAAAACTCCACACAAATAACGTACTACTGAGGAAAAATTTTGTATTCGCTACTTAAAGATTGCTCAACATGGCTACATGTTGCTCACAAACATCAATACCTATAAAACTTCTCCAAACAAATGGTTTCAACCTCGAAATGTTCATAAATCACACCCGAATTCATCCGCTCCAACCAAACTCAAAGTCACCACCTAATAAGGAGAAAATCCTCATTAAGGAATTTCGTCAAAAATCATGCATTCCAAACTCAAACTCTCAAAACTCATGTGAAGGAAGCAACAAGTGCATACAAACTAAGCATGGAACCCATACCACCTAAGGAAGATTGTTGAGACCACTTGAGAAAGACCACAAAAACACAATATATAATGATTTTCATAACTTTTTCATCACTAAGTAGAAGAAGATAGAGCAAAATATCATGTTTTGCAATATAGGTTGATGACATTGTTAACCAATTGATGGTATCATCAACTGAGGTGATGGTATCGTCACGTGATAGCAAAATATGCCCATTGTCCACGTGATAGTTTCCTGCTTAACTTAGCATGATAGTGTTCGATTTGGTCCACGTGCATGCACAAGGACTTCCCAGGAGGTCACCCGCTTAGTACTACTCTCACATGTGCACGCCGCCCAATGTTGAGTTAATATAGGGTTTGAGTTATAAGCCCAAAGATCCAGACACTCCCTTGCTGGTGTGGGACCGTAAGACCATAGTCCACCAGGTGGACCCTGTGGTTGACACACTATGTCCCGTTAAGATCGAAGTCTTGTGGAGTGGCTTTTGGTTCGGGGCTTCACATCATCTCCCACCAGGAGAAAGAGTTGTCCTTAGCTTTGATACCAAGTGTCACATCTTGGCCCTGTTCCCGTACAAGTACGCTTAACTCCGGAGTTCTTATAGATTTGGGGCCACATGGTTTTAAAACATGTTATGTTGAGTTACTATGGAGTTTGAGTTATAAGCCCAAGGTAAGGACTTGGATATTTCGAATGTGGGACTTTAACATGTCTCACGGGGCTAACTAAAGCATTTTACCCTTACCCCTCGGATTCCCCTATCTTGGTTCATATGTTCGCTCACCTAAGCTCTAGCCTGATCTTGGCTCAAGGGATTACTAGGGCAGGTTGGGGTCTCACACCCATTTATTATGGCCAATATATACTTGATAATATTAAAAATAATACAAATCTTAAATAATATTTGGTCTAAATTGTAGGATCTCAAACCCCATTGAGCCACCACTTATCCCAAAACCTTAAGGTGATAGGAAGGGTAGAATGAATGGTTTTATAGTTTTCTCAGTTGTGTTGGAGGAATTTGAGCATCACTCCACATGGGTGCTCGAGGGTTGTACCAGGATCTCACAATTCCCCCCTCATTGGTACCACTCAGAAGTGACTCAAACCCCTAACCTTATCAGGCTTTGATACCACTTGTAGGATCTTAGACCCCACTAAGCTACCATTTATCCCAAAACCTTAAAGTGATAGGAAGGCTAGTAAAATCAATGTTTTTGTAGTTTTCTCAGTTGTGTTAGGAGGGATTCGAGCATCAATCGACACTAGTGCCCGAGGGTTGTATTAGGGACCTATCACAAGGAATATGGCCCACAAGTGCTGAGAAATTTTCAATCCCGTATAGAAAATTCATAGCTCTGAAGCCATAAATTTATCATTTCAGCTCCGAATGGAATAATCTTTGGCTCCACGATATCAACTCAAAAAGAACTTTTGAATGGTACCTAGATTTCCCAATTCGAAGGTTGGTTTGAGAGTTATGGCCGCCTTGAGTTTAGATGTCATTAGAAAATGAGAATAGTCCTTTTTCTTGAAATGGGACTCTTTCTTATCTTTGATTTTCTTGAATTATTGAGGGATAATTAAGGGAGCATTATCTCAAGCAGTTGGCACACATTTGAATCAACAAGAGAGATAAGGTGGAGATCTCCTCTCTAGGGTGTGGACTTCATCTTCTTTGATCTTAATTTACCTGCTTTCCTAATAAATTTTCAAGCTTTACATGGGACTATTGGAGATAAATGATATTTGAAAAGGCATTTTGAGTCCTCTGGAAGCTTTTCTAGATGAGAGGAAAGAGTGAGATGTCCTATATGGAGTGTGGGTCCCATCTTGACTTGCGAGCTTCCTTGTTGCGTAATACTTATTCAATTCAGTAATTTCCTAACAATTTCTCAGCATTTTCTTAGAATTGTCTGTAATGACAAATAGGGTAAGGTAAGTGAACGCCCCTTGGTGATTCCACATGTGTGAGTGCTCCACATGAGTGTATGTGTGTGGGGTCCACTTGATTCAACTTTTCTTCTTTCATATTCCTTTTTCTTTTTTCAGCTTTTTTCTTCACTATGGGGCCTAAGATGGATTCTGTGCTTGCAAGTGAGTCCGAAGCGAAATTCACAATGCTAGAATGACTCTTTATCCAAGTAGGATTTCTTCTTCAGACTTAGTTTAGCGAATCCCAGTTTTAGCCAGACATGCAGAAATGAAAGGCATTTGACTATTAATAAAGTTCTAGGACAATTGGGACTCTTCATGAAGAGTCCTGATCCAACTATGATTCTTTGAAACTTTAAGAAATGAAATAAAAAGCCTAGAAAAATGCTGTGAACAGTAATTTAGTCATTTCATGTAGAAATCAATGACATTTTATATGAAATGACCTTTTTAACCCCAAAAGTCACAATGCATGAATGTAAGCTCCCTTTCATAGAAATGACAGCATAAAATGACATCATTGTAGATGACATAACTTAAATGAACTAATGATGAAGAAAATTCAAATCATTTCATAAAATATTAGGGTTTTGGCAAAGATTTTCAAAAATTAGGGTTTCCAAAAATGCAGTTTTCATGATTTTATGAAAACATGATGATTTTTTAGGGAATCATGCATTAAAACACTATAAATGGATTTAAAGTGCACAAATCATGATTTTACCCTAATTGATACTTTGAAGAATGATTAAGTCCTTAAAATGTATGAAATTTCTACTTAAAATGCAATTTTTTTAGGACTTATTATTATTCAACCAATTTTATCAATACATGTAGGAATTGGTAGGTGTAGTGTAAAGACCCGACCCATAATTATATGTATTTAGGGTTAATTAAGAATGATTAAGAATAATTAATTATGATTATTAATTTTTATGGTGTTCTAGATGTGGACAAACTTAGTTTAAGGGTTGGAGCAGGTTTTCAATAGCTTTGGGAAGTTTGGAGTGTATTTGGGCCAAGTCAAGTGACTTTAGGGACTAATTTATAAATCAAAAAAATTGTAGGGGGTGATTGTAAATTGTGAAAATTCCTATACCAGCTCCATTTGATAGATCAAATCATGACTTACGAGGTTTGTATTTGTCTGAGTCCATTCGGAGTCAACAAACTCTCGGTTTCATCAAAATTCAGTTGTCAAAGCCAAAAACAATCCAAATTCCAACTCCACCAAACCATGTCAAAATTGGGCTCATTGGGAACCTAATTTGATTTCAAGCACCTATGTTTTGCAGTGACTCAATTTGACAAATTATTTGCAAGTTATAGCCCAAATAATATTGTTAAGTGAGTGGGACCTACTTCAACCCATTATATAAGGCTCCCACCTTTCTATTTCGTTCCTCTTCGTCATTTCTCTTCCCATTAGAAAATGAGCAGCGTAGCACACCTTCTTCTTCTCTTTTTCTCCTTTTTCTACCCTCCATTTCTCTTCCCAAGCTCCACCAAACTTCAAGCTTCAACTTCCTATCTTCTTCTCCTTGTTATCCTCTCTCTTCCCATGTAATTTCCTTGCGGACTAAGCTAGGGCAGCCCCCCATATATGAACTTCATGCTAATAAGAGGTATTAGAGGTGAGATCCCCTTCTCATTCTTCTAGATTAAAAGTTTCCCATTCCAACATGCAAATCTTCTCTCCAAGTTTTTCTTGGTTTTTCCATTTTCCTTGTATTTATGGGCTATTTTGGGGAATTTTTATGCTTAGGTTGTTTTCAATTGTTTGGAAGGAATTAGAGGCTTGTTTTGGACAATTCAATATTGAGGCAAGTGATTAATTTCATGTACATGATGTGTTGCATGATCCCTTGTTGATTCCCATTTGCTAGTTTCATGTGCTCTTAGTTTTCTCCATTTATAATAATTTAATTTTATTATCTATAATTTACATGATTTAGGGCCTCTAAATTGTGTTAAAATTTAGTCCGTTAATACTCTAAAAGATGACTATAGATTGCCTAAGGAATGGCTAAAAAATTAAGATTTTTTAGGCTCCAAAGTTGATAAAAACAAGTGACCGGCCACTGCAGTGGTGCATTGACCAAAATGGCCACTTAGGGCCAATGTCCAAAAGCCATTCGGACACTACACCCTGCAATGTCTGAATGGCCCCATTTGGGCGCTTTCCACCCCCTTTCCTTAGTCCATTTTGCCCAAATTTTGAGGGCCTATTCTAGGATATTTAAGGCATTATTTAAGGCAGAAAATTGTCCTTCGAACGTACCAATTAGAGGATTTAAACGTGTGCATGTCTCAAGTTAGGTATGCTTAACTTAGGCTCATGTATTAGGACTACCACCCGGACTCACCTGGACCTCAAACCCAAACTTCCAATTTGAGAAGTTTGGAGTATTAACAACCTTGGGTCTGCTCGGAGGCGTGCGAAGAATGCTAGCGAATCGAATTAGGCCAATTAACGATTAAGGATGTCTTTACATGATTGAGCACCAAGGTGGTATAAATTATGATATACGGACCTTAAGTGCATTTTGTGATTAATCCTCCTCGTCGAAGACAACTCATAGAGCTTAATAAAATGTTAGGTGGTATTCTTTACTCGTTTCAAGTTAGTATTGTTCATTTCATCCGAACATGTCACACTTTACACACTAGCTACCCTTAACCCTCTCCGTACCTGGACGTAGATGGGATGGTTAGGTTTGGTAGGTGCTCTAGGGTATAACGTCTGGCACTTGTGTCATAACTAGAGACCCTTGCCTGACATGGATCCTAGGTTAGGGTGTTTTGAGGATTGGCAAGTGTTGCCTTGTTGCACTATGTCCACCCTCAGACGCTGGATCGACCTTGTACCTTTTTACCCATTTTGGGGCACACAGTTCCATGCTGAAATGTTGTCTGACGGTTTTTCAGACCTTATGGTTTCTATGTTTTTGTTTTCCATGTAAATCTTGTAAGTGACCCATTTTTAACGAAAAAAAGGATTGTTTTCAACCGATTTCTCCTGGAAATCGCTCAATATGCTTGTTGCGAACCTATTTACATAGTTTTTTCATGTAGTGACCCCCAAAGGACTATTGGTAAGCATGTTACAAGTTCAATATTAAATGCAAGTCAGGAATAGTCCCTCATTTCAGGATTTTAGTCACATTTTGCCAGGTCACCTTATTTGTCATGATTCCATGTGTTGGCACCACTGAGCTTCAACCCTTACTTGGTGAGGCCAAACTAAGTCTTAGGTTTAGATTATTATTGCGCCTCTACAGATGGCTTCATGTTTGCCCCTTGAGCTCTAGAGTGAAGTAATTTTTCCACTCTGGCTTTAGCTACAACGGACCCTTTACCCTTTCTAGCCATGTTGTGCAACCGTGAGCGGTTTTCCTTCACTCGAGACATGCAGCACATCCCAGAGTGAATTACATGTTCATGTGTGCCATGTTGTGGTCACATAGTGCAACCATGATAGAGAATTTAGCCACACAGATTGCCAACTAGTAAGTTAACATGCTTTATTACTTGTTCATGATTCTTATATGCATATTACCCTTTATCATACACAACAAGCCTAGTTATCTTGTTCTTGCGCTCTATTTAATCGATTATCATGTTCGCTATTCTATATTACTACAAGTATGTTGAGTAGTGTTATTAATCCTTTACCAAATTGTTGTATTTGACTTGATCATGTTGATGTTCAGGCTTTGCTTACCCTTGCCTTTGAGCTAGAGTGTGATGAGGCTATGGAGTTACAGGTATTTTCAAGAATGTTAATGCCCTTTATGTCACATAGACGTCAAACTATGTATCGGAGCTACGTCACATATTATGGGAGGGTTGAGTGCATTGGTATTTTAAGTTTATTTTGGATTATATTGGTCTATTCGACCATGTGTATTGCTATATGTATATAATGTAACATTTCAGCTTATAAATAGCGAAAGATATTAATGAGTGGTTACTTGTCTAGCTATGTATCTTATGAGTTTTATAATTACCAATTTGATTATTGATATTATCTTGGTGAGTATGAATTTAGCGTAGGGTTGCAGCAGGAAATCCAATGGCCACAAAATTCATGTCAGAACACCATGTAAGCCTCTATGATTAGTCACTACGAGTGATGGCACTTGTCCTCAGTCATGAGGATTCGGTTTGGGGATTTAAACACGCAAATAGCCCATCATCATTATTCACCATCATTAGATTCTAAACTGTCGCACCTCGGGGTACGTGCATCTTTCCTCATTATTTGTTCCCGAGGCGTGACAGGTAGATTTTACAAATATCAAAATGTTGAAACCACTGTCAAAATTGAAACCCATGAGATACAACGTAGAGATTCTTTTCGATAATTAAGCTCAATGATTAGTAAGGATGGGGAAATTGACAAAGATGTGGAGCATAGGATAAAAGCTAGATAGCAGAAGTGGAGACTAGCTTCTAGAGTGCTTTGTGACAGACGAATGCCAACGAAATTGAAAGGCAAATTTTACAGAACAGTGATTAGACCAGCTATGACATATGGAGCAGAATGTTGGCCAATTAAGAAGACGCATATTCATAAGATAGATGTAGTGGAACTGAGAATGCTTAGGTGGATGTGTGGTAAGGCTAGAAAAGATAAAATTAGAAATGAGCGCTTTCGAAAGCATTTAGGGGTAACACCAATAGGGATAAGATTAGAAAAACCCATTTAAGATGGTTTGGGCATGTTGAGTGTAGGCCGGTAATGGCACCGGTGAGAAAAAATTTGGCTATACAGGTGGATGGCCTATCAAGAGGGAGGGGTAGGCCTAAGAAAACATTAATGGAGGTCATTGACTCAAATTTAAAGAAGTTTAACTTATCGAAGGATTTAGCTCAAAATAGAATAGAATGGAGAAACAGAATTCATGTAGCTGAACCCAACATGGTTAGGGTAAGGCTTTGATGATGATGATGATGATGATGAGTTTAGAATCTTTCTTAAATGAATCCTCTCCCAATGAAATTCACAAAGCTTTTATTATATAGATCCAGAAAACAATAATATTCCTCAAAATATTAGTGACTTTAGACCTATTTGTTTATATAATTTTTTCTATAAAATAATTGTTGAAGTTTTTTTCTAATAAACTTAAAGGAATTGTTGGAAGAATTGTGGGCCCTTTTAAAAGGACATTTGTCAAGTACAGATCTATTTCTAATAATTTATATTGAAGCTTATTAGATCCTCCATTTGTTCAAATAAGAAAAAGAAGAAGAAGGCTAAAAATTCCTGGGTCTTGAACTTGACATGGCAAATGCATATGAATGGATGGAATGGGATTCTCTTGCCAATGTATTAGAGGTATTTGGTTTCCACAATGATTGGCTTGTAACTCTCCCGTCTCTTTTCCTATCCTTCTTAATGGTTCACCTTTTAGGAACTTTTCATCTAAAAGGTCTCCAACGAGGGGGGCCCTTTCACCTTTTCTCTTTTCTCTAGGTGTGGAGATTTTTTTTCACATGTCATTAAAAGCAAAAAAAAAAAAAAAGGGTCTTATCCATGGTGTTAAAGTCACCAAAAGGGCTCCAAGTGTTACGGCTCCAAGTGTTACTTATTTAACATTTTTGTGGATGGTAATCTCTTTGTTTGTAATGGTAGAGTAAGTAAAGAAAGGGCAAATTAATGATTAGAAGAGTATAGTTAAATTTTTTGGTCTTTTCTCAAAAAGGTCCCCTTAGAGTTTTTATAAAACAAAACAAACCCCAAAGAATTTTATGGTCCAGAGTAGTCCCCTAAGCCCTTTCTATTTTTTTTTCTTTTCAATATTATTCATGAGCATATATATCTATGCTCAAGCGTAACATATGTCACACCCTTTTCGTATTCTTGCTTCCTTTTCATAATCTCTTCTTCTTATTTTGGTCAAGGGTTCTATTTAGGTTATGTCTAGGGCAAAGAAGAGAAAATCAAGAAGAAGAAAAAAAAGATAAAGAAAATAGAAAAAAAAGAAAAAGAAAAGACAAGGAAGAGGATAAAGGAAGAAGAAAAGAGAAGAAGAAGAATAAGGAAGAAGAAGAAATGTTAGGAGGAGAAAGAGAATGATAGCGTGTAATG
Source organism: Sextonia rubra (assembly GCA_037013555.1). Taxonomy (NCBI): domain Eukaryota; kingdom Viridiplantae; phylum Streptophyta; class Magnoliopsida; order Laurales; family Lauraceae; genus Sextonia; species Sextonia rubra. The sequence continues at coordinate 81,904,827 of JASUAD010000001.1, forward strand.
AAAGGTAAAATATGATCGCACTCAAAATAATGATGAATTCAATGGAATCAAATCCAACATTCACAGATTCAAGCACACAGAAGAATGGGAAAATAACTATGGATCATTGTTAAATTTCCTTTAATTACATGGGTTCAATGCTCTGACTTCGGAGATTCAGGTTGTTTACAAGTTTTAAAAAATTTCAACCTCTTTTTTTGGTCTCAATTATGATCCAAACTAAGAAAATTAAAGAAATTACATAAAAAATGGAAGAAATGCAGAAAAAAATGAAGATCCAGGGTTAGTGACTGTGGCCCATAGTCATTGACAGACAATGGCCATTTTGGCCACTGTTTGTCACTGTTTTGTCTCTTGTTGTCTCTATAGTGCTTTTGAAGTATTGGAACTTGTGTCCTTTGACTTTAGGAGCATTGGACAATCACCAAGGTTGTTGAATTTGACTGTAGAATCGTCTATGATCTATGGCAGTCACCATTTCGTTGTTACGGATCGCGTTTGTGCAAATCCAGAAGTGGTGCTTTTGTACAAGTAATTGAGGCTAGAGTTATGTCATTCTAATCCTTTGACTTTCAAGGAGCAGAATGAAACCTAAAGAGGCTTTTTCATAACTTTAGAGATGGCCTAAAGCCCCTTCAAGTGAGAGAATCAAAGAAAACATAGTTTCACCATCGGAGTTCCCTTGCACTTGATGGCTTTGAAACTCATCCTTTCTGACTAACAATGATGTATATCTTTATCCCTAGAACCATTTCTCACTTAAGTTAGTGAGAGGAAGAACAATGGAAGAAAATTGAGAGCCAAGTTCTTGAGAAGGTTGTTTGTGATCTTCAAAGGAGATGACAAAGTCTTCAAAGTGTCTAGTCCCCTTGATCCAAGGACCCTTCTTACGCTTTTGTAGCCTTCAAAGGGAGTTGGGGTGGTTTTCTATAGTTGTGAGGGAGTTATGTTTCGAAACAATGTGAAATGACTCCCGAAAACCATCTGTAACTCCTTTACAGGTGTCCGTGACCATGGCCACGGCCACAGATCGACCCAGTTTTGGGTTTTTTTTACATATTTGACCCATTTTCATCAGTTTGGAGCCCAAAAAAATGACCAATCTTCAAAGAACTTGGAGGGATGTTTTCTAAAAGTATTTTGAGTGTTCCATAGAAATCTCAACATGCTTTGACCTTTTGAAGTTGGTCAACCGTCCCTTTGATTTTCACGAAAATGTGTCCTTATTTCAACTATTTGAGGCCCAAATGATCTCGGATTGACTTCAACCTTGGAGGAATTGATGTTAAGAGAATCTTGAAGTATCCATCCAAATTTCATGTCATTTAGAATTTCGAAAGTAGGTTTTTGACCAGTGGCTCATTCGGTGCATGTTCTATGTCAATGTCCCATTGCATTACAGGCAATTAGCTTGCTTTCTACCTAAATGATGTTCAATTGATTTAAAACTTTGCAAAGGTGACTTTGAGCACATTTTGAGTCTCTAATCTAACATTCATCAACTTTGGCCTCCTGGAAGTAGGATTTTGGTCAGTAACCATGAGGCTTTTTGGTTTGGTTTGTGGGGGGGGGGGGGTCACTAACCCTTAGCTTATATGTAACTGAAGTGGGGTTAGATGAAGTGCCCGGCTTGGAAATGAACTTGGGATCAAATACATCCATTTAACCTAAAATTTTGCAGAGTCACTCCTGAGTATAATTTGAGATTTCCCCAGGAGTTTTAGATTATTTTGACATGTAGAAGTGTCAGTCGCCATAATGACCCTAAAGAGTTGGTAGACAACCACTAAAGCTTGAGTTTGAGCTGAAATGAAGTCTAAATGCTTTGAAACTCTAGAGCATCATTCCTAAGCATGTATTGGAGCCGTTGTGTGATTTTCAAACACTTTGGTAATCTAGAAGCCAGAGTGTGTTCAGTGACTATTGGGTTTTGAGTTGATGAACTTTGAATTTAATGGTTAGTGAGTTAAGTGACCAAATGAAGTCCACTAACTCTAACATTTGAACTACTACATTATGAGTGCATTTGAAGTCTTTTGAGTAAGATGCATCAGCTCTGAACATCTAGTTGCAGTATTTGACTTGGCATCCCATAACCCTAGGGTTTACGTGCTCCTAAGCTTGGAATTTGCTTGTGATGTCTTCATTGCAACGCTTGTAATATTTGTGATTCTTTTATGGGTCAATAAGTGGCCGCACAAGGTATAATGATGAAAGAATGACTCTGGAATCATTATGCCATAAAATATCCAATCTGTGGGAATGGTGAATATCTTTATGAAATATAGTGTTGTCATGGTAGGTTGTAACTTAGAGTTAAAGTTTTGAAATTTTGTTTAAAAAACAATGAAGAGTTCGCTGATGGAATTTAGTAAAAATATAACAGTTTTGATTCTTTTTGCTCTTTTTTTTCATAGATATCAAAAGTAGCATCTATGTGGGGGACTGTGGAGAACACCCACAAAAAGAATCCCTTAGGTATTGGAAAATCCAAAATTTTATGAATTTGGTTTGGATTTTGGAAAGTGGATTTGATTTTCTCATGACCTGTTTATCATAGATATCTAAAACAACATCTCTATGGGGACTGTGGGGAACATCCTCCCAATGAATCCCTGAGGTTGTAAGAAAAATCAAGGTTTGGATTTGAAGTGAATTTGGGTTTGGGATTTTCATGGATTTTGGTTTATTTTAAAAAAAAATCAAGGTTTAGGTTTTGATTTGGCTTAACATGAGTTAAAATGAGATGGAATTTTGAAAAAAATCGGCTTTGGTGGATTATAATCCAAAAGTAATTTGAGATGACAAATTTTGGTTCAACATTGTGTTTGACTCGAGATGGCTTTGAAATTTGGGGTTTAACCAAGAATGGCTTGGGACTTGGCTTAATGTTGGCTTGAGTTGAATCCAATTTTCTCTCTCTCTCTCTCTCTCTCTCTCTCTCTCTCTCTCTCTCTTGTTTTGGGTCAAATAGCAAAAAAGACCATTTTTTTTAAAAGATGCCCAAAGCGGGTTCATCATATGTTGTGGGAAATTAAATGGACAAATTTGACAGAGTGGACCACTAAGCAATGGGTCCCATTGCTCAAGATTGTAGTGACCATGTGAATTTGAAGGAGGGCCCCACTTTTCAACATAGCTATGTATGTGAAGACTTAGGGAGGAGCCTGATGTCTATGAGCAAGAGGAATAGCACATTGCAGACTTAGATGAAAGGAAAATAGTGACCGTGGCATGGATCCCATTGTTTGTAGCACACAATGTCCATGAGTGGAGGTTGGCAAGCTAGGGACCCCATTGATGAACCAAGTTTTATAGGAAGGAGCCTCATGTCCATGTACAAAGAGTATATAGCACGCGTGTTCTTCTTTTTTCCCTAATTCTTCTATTTGAATCAATTGAGGTAGAAAGGGATAGAGACAAAGGCAATCAAGACCAGGAGCATTTCATCCTCTTAAATTTTTTCTCTAAGTTGCAAATCCACAATCCAAACAATTGCCATGGTTGGTAAGAGCATCAATTTTACTTTCCTCGTGTTCATTCATAGGTGAACCCAGGCAGTGATTTCCTGTGTGCTCTTGATTGATTGTTTTTGTAATTTTCATGTTTTACTGATGCAAATCGCTCTTCACACACAACTACTCATCTGCTTCATGGATCGTCACTGAAACAACTCCAAATTTTCAACAGCTACCCATGGGTTTGTTTGGGGATTTATCCATGGCGAGTTGGAGTTAGGGTTTAACTCTTCTTGTTTCGATCTTCCTTCCAAGATTTTGATTTGCTTTTGATACAAGGGTTTTCCTTAAGGTTGTTTGCTCGAATCGGGCACTGTCCAAGCTAAGCCATGGTCATAGCCATCACTGTCTAGGGAATTCCACGGTCACGGCCAGTTTGTTTACTTTTTTTCTCTGGCTTTGGTGCTTGACTTAATCAACTCTTTTTAGCAGAAACTGGCCCTTTGAACTCCACTCTTGTGTAGAATGTGGTGAAGCTTACCAAGTTCAAGGAGTATCCAAACAACCCATAGTTACAGCCAAATGACTAAATTTAGCATGAACTCTCCTCTCTCTCTCTCTCGCTTTTTAAGATGTTCAAGTTATGCTTGATTTGATGTCGAATAAAGTCAATGATGCTTACCAATAGAACATTTGACAGATTAGGCCACTGTCTAAGCATGTTCATGGTCACGATCTCTTGGTGACTGTTTGGGCCTTCCCTTCTTCTCTCTCTCCTTTCTTTTTCTACACTACTCTAGATATCGGCTTGGAGTTTGATATCCTTGGTGTAAAATCACTTTTGGATACAGGGTTTCTTGAGAGTAGCACACGGGGCTGTGAACTTCAAAAGGTTTGTAAAGAGCCCACCTTTCAACAAACTCGTAGCGAACAAACTCCGTATGAGGGAATGTAAAACGTTAGGCTTCACTAGTTCACTGTTGGACTTAGTGAGGACACACCCACCTATTTTTCTTGAGGGTCTAAGCACACACTTGACCCTTGCGGTCTGTGGGAAGTGTAGGGGGTTAAGAATTGACAATCCACCTGATCCTTAACATAGTGTAAGTACAAGTTAGGTCACCACGGCTTCTGTGGGAATTTTCCATGGTCAACAAGCTGAGCATGCCCAAGATGCACCTTTTTTGCTTTTGTTAAAAAGGTTAATCCCCTTAAATCTCAACAAACATGAGAAGTAAAAATCACATGATTGTGGGTGACCAGTATGGAAACTGATGAAGATAGGATTAGCCTCCGGTCAGGTGATCATGGGTAGCTTTGGGTATAATCACTAATGAGATTTTTAAAGTGTCTTTCTCAACCACAACTTCCAAGGCTCATTCACTATTCCTTGTCTTTCCCAGATCCAAGTAAGTGTGGATGATGTCGACTGCCTTTGTGGGAAGCCAACAAATACAAATCACTTTCCTATCATTGATGACAATTGATGATCTTGTTTTGAAATTAACCTTGCTTATGTTTGTTGGAGAGGCCATCGTAGGAATGTTGAAATCCTTTTGTTGGCTTCAAATTTGTGGATGGAGAATGAAACAGTCTCCAATAGTTGCAAGTAAGTCTAATGAAACCATGGGAAATGACTGGAGATGGTTGTCATTAGACTAATAGTATTTGCTTTTTGTCTTCAATGCTTTGAATTTACATTTTTCTCTTATTGAAAACATGCCATCTGCCTTCATATGCTGTGTTTTCATACATGTTGAGCTTGTTTGTGCTTTGCGATGTATGTAGCTATTGCCAAGTTTTATTTGTATTATGCATGTATTTCATGCATTAAATACTGCATCTTTTGTGCTAAAGTGCACATCAAATTGCCCCCTAAAAAGGTCTTAAGGTGCTCGAACACCTGTTTAGACCGGGAGCTTTAGTTTTGAGACTTAAGTGTGCCTTGATGCCAATTCTTGGTCTCATAATTGAATATTATTTTCTCCTTTTGGACTTTTGTTAAAGGGAGATGTTCTAGAATTTCGGTAGAATCCCATGCATTTGCCATTTTTGTTATTACTGAAGTTCTCCCTCTTTTTTTTTTCTTTTTTGTTTTCAGATAGAAAAGGCAAAGCACTTGCAACTTCATCTTCTAGTGTATCGAAGAGCCGTTCCAAGGGTTATGCTGAAAGTAGCCCTAATAAGAAAGACCCAAATGAAGTGTTTGCAGCCATTTGGAAGAATTAGATAACCAGAGCCCTGGCAGTGCAGAATTGGTATACATATTAGTGTTTAACCAATAACACCATTTGGATGAATAATAATCAAGTGAGCTTCGACAAACCCCGTTACGTATTTGGAGATGCGACAAGGGAGTTAATGAAACAACCAAGTGAGAGCGTATGATACTGTTACATGGACATGGTTGGAGCTTCTCATGAGGTCATCACCATTCGATCTGTTAAGAGATATCAGAGGGTAATGACAATGACCCCAACCATCCCAGCAAGGGTGGATCCTTTTTCATGGATAAAGCACCATGCCCATTTCAAGACTAGCAAGTTTATGTACCAGCACCCATATTACTTCTTGGAGATTTCAAGATCTGAAATAGAAATGTTGGACCCCTGTACTCTAAATCTTAAAGTAGGTACCACTATCTCGCAATTAAGGATAGTAGGCTTGGCATCCATACTGAGGATGGAAGTGCCTAGGTTGTTGAAATGCACATGTCTCGTAGGTGATTTAACTGCTTTAAAGAATTGCAAAATTGGATAACCTTGATTAAGCGCCACGGCAAAGAAACTTTGAAAGCGGTTTGCATTTTTGAAGCCATGAATGCCACTACATATATAGAAAGTGCCTTGTGAGAACAAAAACATATGCAGGGTGATTCTTGAATTATATTGTCCCACCACCAACACTTTCATCACTCCAAACATAGAGTTAGGGTTTTCTTTATGGGAGATGAAGAAGATCTTCAATTTGTCACCCTACAACGAGATCTATGATGAGACTATCCTATCAAACGCCAAATTGGCCACCATAGAAGATGAATTTCAAGCTGCCTATTATGTCCTTTTCACTTTTGAAGATTCAATTCAAACAAGCAGTCGAAGTTGAGGTAAAATCGCTTAGTGGAAGGAGAGGGTGAAAACCACTACAAGCTTTTTCTTTTTAAATGAGGGACACTGCAAGTGAAGGGAGGTCATCCAGTACAAAGTTCCTTAGAAAGTGCCATAGCTTGTTTATTATGAAAAGTGTGACTTCATGCCGTATATCTTTGATAAGTATTTAGACTTGAAGATAAAATGCTAGCTTGCTGCATTTTTTATAGCTTGGCTATCAGATGTTCTTTTTACAAGCGTTGGGAGTGCAATCAGGCCTGGCCACATATATTTAGCACTCATAATGGTGTTTGGGCATAGGCTTGTTCTCAGTTTAGCTTTTATGGCATATATATCGACCAAGTTAAAGCTATTTACCTTCACAATTAGAAAGGGGAAACCTTTCAACCAATATACCCGAGCACTCGTTATGCACTTAGTTTACATACCACTACAATGGGCTTCATCCACATAGTGGTGCACCAGGGAGCATATATATGGAAGACGTGGTGGGCAGAAATTACTTGATCAATGCCCACACTATGATTGAATTATGCCAGCACTTGCGCAATTTTAATAATTATATCCACTCCCGTTCCACCATGCCAAATATTGAAGTTTTGACCCGCACAAGAAATGTGGTAAATCCATCGATTGACAAAGTTGGAGAAGGTGGTTGAGAGGTTGATCTTCCAGATGAAGAAAAAAGTTGGCTCATCCGCTTGAGACCTACAGACCTGGTGTACAGGAAGAATACCTATATCAACATTTAACCATATGTTACCCCTCGATTTTACAGGCAATTTGACTTCTACCAAGCTGTTGTGGGAGCACCTGGTTGCATAGAGGGCACACTTGGCTCCCTGTAAGATACTAGAAATGCTTAGGAATTTTATCAAGGGTTCAACATTGGAGCCCGTTTTGGCTATCGTTGTCTTCCTTAGGCTGGCTACACAAGCGGCTTTGCACAATGGTATGCAAAAAGCATCACTGCCATTGTGGAGTCATTCGCAAGCAATCCTCGCGTCAAATGGCGTGTTCCACCAGTTTAAAAGAAAGGAGAGAAGGTAGAGAAGGATCACTTCATCCTGGCTAATTTTATAAATTGGTTATTTGATGGAAATGAATGGTGAATTGGATTAGTCACTGGGTCTGACGTCTGCAAAGCTCACTGTTCATTAAAAGGTGAAAAAAACAAGGATTACTTGCCTCTGCCCAATGTTACTGCAATAATGTTCAATGAAAAACTTTGGGAGAGGGAAAGTCTTGCTGAGGCCTGGCGAGCTGATAGAGCTCCATTTGACTTTGGGTCCACTTCTCATTTTGCTAGTACTAAAGTATTAGTTGTTGAGTAGACCAGAAGGTTTGAAGAAAAGCAAGCCATCATGCGTGTAGCCTCAATGGTAGACATGGCTCGTTAGAATTTCCTAGAAGCTATTAGTTCATTACCAATAGAGGCACATACAACTCCAAGTCCAACAAAGATAGTACAATCAACGTAGATAGATGCTGAGTCAAGCCCATCAATTGTTCTATTAATAAAACCTCCAGCAGACCCAATTCTTCATAGGAAGCTTCTAGCGATGCGCTCAAAGAGTGTAACTAGAGCTCCTAGTAGCAAAAGGACTTCATCAAAGAAGAGGAAAGCTGAGAGCCCTTGAACTCGATGTTCCTAGAGGCTAAGAGCTAGTACATGTCTTTTTTTATGACAGTTTTACTCATTTCCTTCTTTCATTTCTATCTTAACATCTTGCCACACCCCAAATCCGAGAATTGGCGATTAGAATGGGCCCATAGGGTTTGACACACGTAATACTGTAGTAATTGATAAGTTCTTAAAACTGCATATTTTCATACATATTTTGGACCATTTTAAGGACTTATTAACTTGAAAGAGCCTCATTTAGTGTGATCTAGTGGTTTCAAGCATTTTAAATTCATTTTAGTATTTTTTTGCATAATTTTTTTGAAAGTCACACTTTTTGTATACATTTATGAAACTTGCCATTTTTGAAAAGTCTATTTTTGGAAAGTTTTCAGGAAATAATTTTTCTCATGAAATAAATTGAATTTTAATCATCATTAGTTCATTCATATAAAATTATGAAAAATTGTATGCATTTTTATTGCCATTTCATGAGAGCTGGGCCCGTATTCATGCATTTGTGATGTTAAGGGTAAAATTATATTTTTCATATGAATTCACATTTGTTTTTTAGGAAATTGATGATATGCGTCTCATTTATAACTAATTGAGGCAAGGAATTGATTTTCAAGAGAAAAGAGAGAAGAATTGAAGAAAAAAGAAAATTGGAAGAAAAAACATGCAAAAGTTAGCTTTATGGTCCCACACACATATGTATATGTGTGAGGTACACTTGTAAAACATCCAAGATGGGGTCCATTTATTTGTTGCACATTTTTAAAAAAATTTGAAGAGGAATTAAAGAATAACTCATCAAAGATGAACAAAGAAAGCCACATAGGAGTTCTTTTTGGAGAAGGTGAAGATTTAATTGAAAAAATAATAAAAATAAATATCCAACCAACCATTCCACATCCAAAAGAGGATTTAATTCAGATCTTTGGCTAAAAAAGAAAAGGAAAAAAAATCAAAAGGGTTATGTTCAAAGCTCTCTTCAAGTTTTGAGCCAACAAGGAGAATTTTCCAAAAAATAGAAAGTTGACAATGCAAAGAGATAAAGGGGGAAGTTCTATACCTCATATTGGCCAAGTTTGATTCTAAAAGAGGATTCTTATCCCTACTTTATCCTTCGAAAGATCTCAATGCAAGGTGGCAAAGACAAAGAAGGAAAGAAGCATCCAAGAAAGATTTCCAAACAAAGCAAGCAAGGAAAGAAATGAAAAATAAAAAGAAAAAAAAGCCCGAAAGATATGTCACACCCAAAGCCTTGTATGGAGCCTATTTTCTTTCAATTTTTTTTATTATTTTTGAGATTTTAAAGTTGGAGAAGGAGTAAGCCTTGAAAAAGTAGAACTAGGGAACCCCTCTCCCATATTTTTCATGGAAGAATTACCCACTCCCACCTTTAGAATTTCTACACTCCACCTCTCCCTTTCTTGTTCTTTACATCTCAATTCATCAAGGAGGCTTAGCCCTAAAGCCACACTACCAACCTTGAAGATCAGGTAAAAGAAGGAATTCTTTTCCATCCTAGTATGTGTAATCTTTTGTTTTAATTTTATTTCATATTGTGTAAAGGATTCTCATATTAGTTCAATAATATTCATCTGGATATTCTTCTCATTCTTATGGTTGCATGATTGCTTGATTTGTGTTTTTCTTGCATGGATTGACAACCCAAATATAAGAGCATATTTTAAGAAATTGTCAGACCTAGACTAAGAGAGAATTTTGAGTGAATATATAGCCTTTGACTTTCGTTGTTCTGCTACTTTTAACTTCAATTGTTTACCGCCTTTGACTTCATGCACTTTTTATTTTCTTTTATCGCACTTTTATTTTAAATTTCTGCACTTTTACATTTTCTTTTCTGCACTTTTATCTTTAATTTCTGCACTTTTAAATTCCTATGCACTTTATGTTCATACACAGTTTTTTCTTTTGAATTGTTTACTGCTATAGGTTGCATTAGATTCATGCATATTTCACTTTTCAATCATGTTTAATGGTGATGATCATGACAAGTTTAAAAATCAGATTTTCAGTTTTGCTAAGTTCTAAGATTCTGAATTGAAAACAGTCCATAAATTAAAGCAAATTTGAATTTTACAGTGGGTCATATGTTGGACAACTGTTATTAATAGTTTATACATGTTTATAATGGCTTAATGCTTGATGGTTTCAAATAATTTAAACCTGAATCCAGACCTAAAAACTCAATGAAAAATAGCCCAAAATCAGTTATGAAACAGTGGTGAAAGTTGGCTTTTACTCAAGTGATTGTGCCTTATGTTTGTGAATTGTTTCAACTATTCTTAAAAACTGATTTTCTGCACTTGAAAGATTGAAGTTTCAAATCTGAAACATGATTGAATTAGCTCCATTAAATCTGATTTCTGAAGTGAATATGGTCATTCATCATACTCATGAACGCCCCATTCATTCATGCATCTTGTAATTTTTTTTATTTGCATTTTCATAATTCTTACATCATACATTACTATAGGAAAGTTAAGTTTTAGATTTGCATTCATTTTTGTGTTTATCATGTTTGGGAAAGTTTTTCATGTTTGATTTGTTGCATTCTTAAATTAGAAAGTTGCATTGTTTGGTTCATATACATTGTATGGTTTTAGAAATAGCTTAACCTAGGTTAGTTTCCAGTTATTGTTCTGACTCGCTAACTTTCTAATTTAGAATTTTGTTTAAGAAAGTGTAGATTCTTAACTTAACTTTTAATTTAAGAAAGTTTTTTTTGTTTTCTTTTAATTTAGTTTAATTTGTTTCTAACTTTGTTTATTTTTTATTTTTATTAAGTTTCTAATTTTAGTTTTTGTTTTGTTGGAAGGTCTAATGTGTGTTTTGGTTTGTAGAGATTTTAGTTTTTATTTTTAGGAAATTTTAGATTTAGGAATTTTAATTTAGGAATTGTTGTTATAATTGTTTAATTTTTGAGAATGACTGTATTGGTTAGATTTTAAATTAGTATAGTTTTAGAATTTGAATTAAGCAGGTGACAAGTTGAAAACTTCTTTAAATATAATTCCTTGTGGATTCGACCCCACACTTACCGAGATATTACTACATCACGGCTCTGCACTTGGAGTTCTCGATCAGTAATCTATGCCATTTAAAGACGCGCGAACCACTACTAGGGAGAATCCACAAGAACGTGTCACTATAACAAAATCCACTTTTATCGACGCATAAAAAAACATTGGCAAAAGTCAAAAAGCGCTAGCAAAACACTTTAACAATTAAAAAAATGCACTGAAAAGGTATTGGTAAAAGTATGTGGGGAATACCCTTTACCAACACAAACCAAAAATGTTAGAAAAAGTTGATCTTTACCAAAACAAAACGGTGTTAGCAAAATTAGGTATAACAAGTTGGTGAAGCAACTTTTGCCAATGCAAAATAAAAATGTTGGCAAAAGTTGATCTTTACTAACGCAAACAGGTGTTGGAAAAAGCAGGAAAACAACTTGGTAAATAAACTTTTACCAACGCAAAACAAAACATTGTCAAAAGTTGAACTTTACCAATGTACTATGGTGTTGGCAAAAGTAGGAAAAGAATTAATAAAACAACTTTTGCCAAACCAAAAATGCGTTGCCAAAATAAAATTTGTTTTGGCAAAAGTAATTTCAAATGTTTTTTTTTCAATTTTGAAAAAAAATATTTCGGTAACCTGTTTACACTTATATATATATATATCTCATCCCAACAAATTATCAACACAGTAAATATACTCCTAACTTTGTTAACATATCTAGTCAAGTAGTGTAAGGTTCCGACCCAACTTAATTGTAATTTATATTAATTAAACTTGATTTTCTATTAATTAATGTATTTTAGTCTTAATTTATCTTGTTTTTAATTTTTATCGGGTCATGGATAGGTAGTTGGGTTAGAATTGACCAAACCTATATAGTCAAGGGCCTTTTCTTATTTTAGAATTTTATGGTTTTGCATCATATTAACATCATATTAATTAATTGAGTGTGTCTCATCTTGAGGGTCATCTTTTATGTTTGGCCCAACTCAATTTGGATTCATCTCGGCCCATTTTAAGCCTAACTGACTCAAATTGGAAATATATAAAACTAGAGGGCTTGTTTGTAATTTCCAAAAACCCAATTCATTTAAATACCAAGAAACCCATTTCATCCTTCTCTTCTTCCCTCATTTCTACTGGAGCCATTGGTTTCTCTCTTCCTCCCATGCTCTCTTCCTCATTTTCTTTCTAAATTGGGCGATTGAAGTTGTGCATGCAAAGAGTTTGAGCTTTTTCTTCTTCCTTGTCACTCTTCTTGTCCTCCTGTTTGGAATCTAAGGCATCATTCCTTTCTTTGTGCTTGTAGAAGCCTTAAGGTAAGAGCTTCATCACCATTCCATTTTCTTGAGTTTCATAGAGTCAATGAGACTCAATCTTGTTACATGCAACCCATCTCATCACCATTTCATCCATTTTCATGTAGGGTTTTATTTATGGTTAGAGGTTGGGTTTTCTCAACCATCAAACCAAAAGAAGAGTTAGATTTGGGTAAAGTTCTGAGTTAAGGCAAGTATAATTGAATATAATCACTGCATGTTTGTTAAATTGGTTGATTCTTAATGAACTCACTATGTATGCTAATCTACAACTCATTTCCTCTTTAATTTAGAGTATTAAGTTTTAATGATTAATGAGAATGTAATTTAATTAATGATGTGGGTCGGTGTTAAGGAGTGATTAAAAGGTTTAATATGAATATGAGTGAAAGGAGCCAAGAAAAAAGGAGAAAAATCAGTTTGAAATTGATTCTACCCAGAGCAGAGTGCTCCAGGGCTGACCGGTTAGCCCTAGAGTCTGATCGGTCGAATTCCCATTCTGGGAGGTGTCCAACCGGTCGGACAGATACTCGATCGGTCGAGTAACTGAAATTCTCGGTTGAAATGTTTATTTAAAGAATTGTTCAAATAACTTACTAAGGACCTTCCGTAGTCCATCGTGGGGTATAAGGAGAGGTTACACCTTTGATCTTTGATGGAGCCGAGGTATTCTAAAATTTACCATTAAATTATCTAAATTTTCTACAACCATAATAATATCTAAAATTATCATAATATGGGGTCTTACCAAAGCTCTGGTAAGTACTAATAAGCATTGAAATATGGGTAAACTTTGACTTTTTTTTTTTTTTATGTTTTAGAGCCCAAATTTCTCTACGAAACTCACTCACAATGTTTTGTGAGACAAGCTCCATATGAGCATAATTATTTTATGAAAATAAAAGTTATTTTATGGAAATGTTTTGGGGGAGGGGTGTTAGATTTTGTGGACTCAATCCATCAGTTGATGTAATAAATTGATTAATTTCTTTATTTATCAATAAAATCATGCTTTACTTTCATGAGATGAATATTATTTTACTACTTCATGCACATGACCAATACATATGACATAATGGTTCATGAGTTGAACCAGGTCCCATTAGTATATTAGATGTGATATATGTGCATGGATGAGATCCACACACGGGAGATATATGTCACAAATCTTATACTTAAATAACTTCACAACCAGTAATGAGACTGGGCATCTCATTTGATAAGGTTGCAGCACTTTGATCACTATGAGATAGTGTGATTTGTTTCGATCATCAGAATGTAAGATTATGGATCATGGTGCTGGTACATTGGATTATTGAAGGACCATGAGATGCACTTTATGGAATTCCATCTCAATAATAAGATATGCTCTCATAATTCCCTAGCAATAGGCTCTCAATCCTGAGACATTGATGAACTCAAGTTTCTATCTATTCATTTGCTTTGAGTGACCAATGAGTGAGGCCAACTATATGTTAACACCTCGGTGTCTTGGGTATGTGGTAGTAGAACTGTGGGAACATTGAATGATCAAGATGGAATCTATCTCTCTTATCCCCTTGTGCCAATTAATGGATTTGTCATTAGTAAGTGCGCACCCATCTCAATTAAGAGCTAATTGGATGGTACTGATGATTACTGTGATTAATTGGGGCTCAAGGATAATAAGATGTGGAACTTAGATTGGAAGAGACAGATTTATTCCAATTGATCCACGGATATTAATAGAGGGGCCTACTTGTGGTAATTGGAAAGTTTAGGGTCTTCATTGTAATTTATTCCTAAGACTGGAGTGCAATTGCATTTATATAGTGGTGTTATTTGCAATTAACTATGGCCCCGGATTGCACATGAGATGTGGGGTCGCAGTGTTCCAGTTGGAGCCAACTTTCTAAGGAATCCCTAGTGGTCCCCACACTAGCCCAAGATATTGGAAAATACTAATCCGACTTGAACACTAGAAAGAAGAGTTTGGGAAGGAGAAAGTTGCTAATTGCTTTGGAAGTAAGACTTCTATTTCAATTAGACAAGGGAGAGGTTTGAAAGTCTATAAAATCTCTTGGACGTCCAATAAGACTCTTTCTCACGCCCAAAACCCTATTAGTGCAAGAGTTGCACGAGTTTCAGTCTCCTTCTCTCTTCTAGTTCCTTGGAGTTTTGAGTTGGGATTTCTCCTGGAGATTCCACCAATCTTCTTGAGAAAAGAAATCCAATTCGGGTCAGAGTGTGGAAGGCTAAGAGGTGTTGAAGATTCTCATCATCAAGTAGAGTCGCAATTTCTTCATTAGAGCACTACGGATCTCCAAAGGTATGATCTACTTGTTTCATGTCATAGATTATTGTGGATATTTGTGCTATTTGAATCTATCTTTTAGATAGAATATTTACTGTACATGGTCACGAGATTGAGGGTAATGCATCCTAGATTGGGTTCTTGGTCTTATGGATAGTTGATCCCTGTGTCAAGTGGGTCAAAAGTTTTGAAAATCTATCCACGAGACCCACCTGCTTCCAACAAGGGGGACATATACACATGCTAGGAATTCTCTATGACTATTTATGAGAGTTATTGGGGAGCAAATGTACCTCCAGTTTTAGTAAAACTTTATTCTATTTCTTTGAAATGAAAATTAAATTGGGAGTTGTTCCAACCTTATTTTGAAACTTAGAGATATAATATAAGCCACCTTTACCCTTAGGACATTAAGTCTAATTAAAGACCATGTGGGGCCTTAGAAATGGTATCCTTACCTCAAATAAATTAGCCCAATGGTAATTAAATATTAATAAGGAAAAGTGTTGAGCTGTCACTCATTCCCTCTTGATTTTCGGTTAGTTTCCAATGTTACGTTATGGGTGTTGGCATAAGAAGAGGTGCCTTTTGCATATACAATGTAACACTGAGATTTTGGTAACACAATGACACCGGACGTTTTTTGAATACATCGTATTGAATGACCTTGGAAACATGGATTATTTAGCATAGGGTTGGCTAGTAACTATCCTTCATAATTGCTCAATCTAACTGCATTCATATTGTTAAGTAACGTTGCCCTTAACATGATCTAATCATATACCCAATTCTTCCTAGCGAACCTTGAGGCGAAATCAGTGCTAGATCTTCTGTTGAGTATGGCCTATGAGCCAAAATGGGTATAGCTAAGGTTGAGAGGGTTTGATCTCCATTAGCTTATGTAAGTATGCATTGTTTGATTATCAATCACTTTATTTAATTCTGAATTTATGATTGAATATGTTTTTAAGACCGAAAATCCCTTATGTATGAAATGATCAATGATAAGTATGTATGATATAAATTTGGATGGTCTTGATTTGTCGAGTCGGCACCACTTAGCTTGTACCCTTGTTAGGTTCAACGGGACCAATTTGAGTATTCTTCATATTCCTATTGTAGTAGTTTATAGAGGAGTTGGTCGGCGCTCATCGGGAAGCTAGACTAATCCCCTAGCATAATTCCCATACGTTCGTTATACACTCTCTCTAGATGATATGCTCTCTTTGATGAGAATATAGCCATGTGGATGCCAACTAGCATATTTCAGTATAATGTTTATGATTCATTACTCATGCTTACTCATGCACAACATGCCTAAAATATGATGATTGCTCTCTTTAATTAATACGTCTCTAATTCATTTGATACAACATGATAGTTTTATATGCACCTATATTTGCTTAACCGTCGTATTAACAGTGATACCCTTAGTGTTACAAACAGGTTTAGGTATTGATTCCACCTCAGAAGCACCCATAGATGAGTTTCCAGAGACTTCGCAAGGTATATATAGTAGTATGGACTTGACAACATTCTCCAGTTGTCTATCTCGCAGAGCATCATGGGTTTATTTTTGGGACATGTTAGAACATGCCACGGATATGGTTATGTTTATGCATCATGCCATTATGTTACATTGTGATTATGTTGTTTGATTTGATGGACATGTACATCTCTTATTCGAATTGTATCTAAATCCTATGTACTTGGTCACACCATGTATTCTTCTTTGGATCATTCATGTAGGCACTTATATTTTGGTCATGTAGAATTATGCATGGGATTATGTTTTATATAAAAGACTTTTTTAAGTTCTATATCTTTGGTTTATAATTTTTAATTTAATAGACTCAATTTATGTTTAATACCATAACTAAAAAATCTGAATTTCACAGGATGCTGCTAAGTACAAGTAAAAATACATAAGCTTCCGCAAATGTTTTAAATGAATTATGTGCTTTTTCCCTTGTGGTGGTTCGTATGTGTCTCAATACCACACGGATTGCCACAGGATTACATATGCCGCGCCTCGGGAGTCACCTTAGTCATAAAATCTCGGGCTCGGGGCGTGATATACGTAAATAATGGTATCAGAGCATGAATCCTGAAAAATATGCAAGTAACGTATGGTGTTGTAGTGTAAATAAGTCTGGAATAATAGATTTAGAAACTTAGGGAACATGGTGAGGATACGATATGTGTGTTGGGATATGGTTTGTATAGGATGTTTTGAGTCTACTAATGCTTTGTTTTTAAATAATAATGGTTTTCTTACAAATAATGGCCCGATTCCAAGAGTTAAGAGTACCAGTCACGGTTCCTCGAGCAATGCCAGGAATGATGACTTAGAGGATGTTCCCATTGAGAACTTAGATCGCGTGCCTCTGACTTCTCCATCTATAGATAATCTGTTCCTTTTGATGTTGCAAAGCATGTTAATGATGATGATGGAGCAAGTAACAAGGATCAGTGAGAACCAAGCTGCAATGCAAATGAAGATAGTGACGATAGTGGAAAGACAAGCTCAACTGCAATAGAATTTGGCAATAGTATAAGAGAGTTTGCAGGATGTTATGGAGAAGAAATCTAAGAAGAATGCCTCATCCTTTGAGGAGCACCTTAGACAGTGGAAGAAATAGAAGATCAAGGCTCATAGTTCTGGAAAACCAGAGTGTGATTTGTGTAGCAAGAGCCATGAGACGAATAAATGCTAGAGAAAGACTGGAG
Organism: Sextonia rubra; assembly: GCA_037013555.1. Classification (NCBI taxonomy): domain Eukaryota; kingdom Viridiplantae; phylum Streptophyta; class Magnoliopsida; order Laurales; family Lauraceae; genus Sextonia; species Sextonia rubra. The sequence continues at coordinate 81,922,415 of JASUAD010000001.1, forward strand.
CATGCTTTCGTTGTGGTTCGATGGAGCATCAACTAACAAAATGCCCAGGGAAGAAAAATGCCAGCAAAGCCCCATTGTGCCAGCAGCATTAATCAGTTGAGCAACCTCATTAGAATCAAGTTGCAAGTAGCGTCAGCAAAGGTAATCTCTTTATCTACTATCTTTATTCTCTGTTTTTCCTTTTGTTTGTAGATGTGATAAATAGTCTATGTGACTGTTATTTAAGATAGTTTCCTGAGATTCTTGTTGAACATGAGTTTTGAAGTGAGATTTAGAAATTGTTTTCCTTAGAAATCCTTTGGGGAGATTTGGTGTTGTTTGTTGAGATATAGTTAGCACCCTTCAGATGTATACCAATTTAAGCAGTTAAACCCGGTGGCTATTGAGTATAATAATTACTACTTTATATTGATGAGTTATCCAATCAGTTTTAGGGTGCAAGATAATTTTCAAAAGAATTTGATTTGACGTTGGATTATTTCAATCATAAACTTCAGAGTAAAATGTTCAAAGATCAGCTCTTAAGATCAAATTGGACGTTAGGAGTTCTTAATGGATTATTAGATTAATGAATGTTCCAAATATATTTGTGAGTTAAGGAATAGAATCTTTATTCATACATGGATCGGTTTGTGGACTACAATTATCATTAATATTTTGATGTATCCCAATCTGTTGGTGCTCGTGATAATCCTTAGAGGACTTTTCTTTATCTCTTAAGGATATAATTGATTTTACTAATTGAAGAGATACTAATTTTAGTTTGACAAGTTGCAGTCTTAAAGGCACATCATATCTAATGTTGAATGTTCAATGATCTAGTAAATTTGAGATTATTATTAGTTGGCAAAGTTTGAGGTCAATAACATAGATTCGGAACTCCTTGTGATCTTACAAGATGTTATTATAGGATTGTGAGATAATTCTGAAATTGTAGTTCTGTTTGTTAATTGATTGAGAGGAATAACTCTTTGTGTGGATAGATTAATGTGAGCACAACTTCTGAGTTTTGTGATACTCCTTGATTCTTTGAGAACCAGTAGATCTGTGTGAAGATGCAGATAATAGAATTGATTCAGCAGATATAATTAGGTAGTTAGGGATTCGGACTTAATTAGAGTCCTTGATCACATAATGGGTGAGATTGTTATCTAGACTAGTTTCTTGGGAGTTTATTGAGAGCATATCCTAGATCGGATTCTAAGTTTCTTCGCTTCATAAATTCATGGAAAGTTTTGATGTTAATTGATAGGAGGGAAATTCGCACCATTTAAAGGTTTATTAATCAATGGCAATTGAGTTATGTGATTAGTAAAAACAATCGTTCACTGTCAGTATTGATGAATTGCTTAATCAAATCAGCGTACAAAGGAAATTATTTAAATTGAATTAAGGTTCAATTGATACCAATTTAGCATCTAAAGCTATGTTATTTGAAGCTATATCCCAATCAGAAAGAAATGTAATAAATTCTTGGCTATTTATTTGGTGGTCAATTAATTGATGTTACTATGATTTGATGAATAGAATGCTTGTATATTCTTAGATCATTTTTGGTGTTTCTCAAAAAAAATATTTTGATGTAATATGATCTTGTTATTGGAAAAGTGAATCACTTAAAGACTTTTTTCAACTTCTGAAGTGTAATCAATTAAATGATTATCTAGAGACTATAATTGTGGATTTGACTAAATTGTGTTATGAGATCAATCTCTAGAATCATATTTGGGTTATATGATTTCTTGTATATCATTGAGGTGATGAATACTTTGAGTGTATATATGTCTTTGTTGAATAAAATCTGTTTCGTTCTTATGGTTACCTTCATCGATGATATTTTGATGCATTAAATTCATTAACAAAGATGTTGAATGTAAGAGAAAATCTATTCAAGCATGAGGATTATCAGTTCATTCATGGAGTATCAGTTCATTCATGGAGAGTCCGAAATATATTTAAACCTAAAGGCATGTTTGATGAAATAATTTGAGTGACTGTCGATCACTAGTGAATTGACAGAGGTCTTTGATTGTATGGTGATTAGGCTGCCAATTCCTAGGTAGGAATAGTGTTTGCTTGGGTTAGTAGGTTGCCTTATAATTTTAATTGATATTCCTCAGTAGATGGTGGCAAGTCTTAGCTTCACATAGAGTACCAAACGAAGTCCTATATCCAACCAGATCTTCCATCCAGACTCCTAAAAGCATGAAGTGTGCATCCTTGTGTTCGAGAAGAAGTGGATCTAGAGGATTGGTTAAGTTTACAATCGTTGCTGATGCAGTGGAGTCACCGCAGGAAGTTTAAGAACCAAAGAAAGTCGTTCCTAGCAGAGAAACTTTACCGATAATCACAGAAATGTCCTTGAATTTTGGATTGATGATAGAGTAGTACCAAGGATTTCGTTGAAGGAAGCAACCCATTTTGGGCAAGAATCATCGATATCTTCCACCTGTCGAAGCTCGAGGAGCTATTTTCGTTCTGCCATGTGTCGCAAGTATAAAGAAATCTAAATGAAGCCAGAGGAAATGCACTTGGAGCCGCTTCTTCACATCATCTATGAATGAACAAGTTTGATAAGTGTGCCCAATTTATTTTATTATTTTGTTTTATAAGTTTGTTTCATGCGGAGGACCGAATGATCTTAAGTAGGGTGAGTTGTAAGGTCCTGACCCAACTTAATTGTAATTTATATTAATTAAACTTGATCTTCTATTAATTAATGTATTTTAGTCTTAATTTATCTTGTTTTTAATATTTATCAGGTCATCGATAGGAAGTTGGGTAAGAATTGACCAAATCTAGGCAGTCAAGAGCATTTTCTTATTTTAGAATTTCATGGTTTTGCATCATATTGACATCATATTAATTACATTGAGTGTGTCTCATCTTGACGGTCATCTTTCATGTTTGGCCCAACTCAATTCGGATTCATCTCGGCCCATTTTAAGCCCAACTGACTCAAACTGGAAATATATAAAACTATAGGGCCTGTTTGTAATTTCCAGAAGCCCAATTCACTTAAATACCAAGAAACCCATTTTGTCCTTCTCTTTTTCCCTCATTTCTGCTGGAGCCATTGGTTTCTCTCTTCCTCCCATGCTCTCTTCCTCATTTTCTTTCTAAATTAGGTGATTGAAGCTGTGCATGCAAAGAGTTTGAGCTTCTTCTTCTTCCTCTCCACTCTTCTTGTTCTCCTTCTTGGAATCTAAGGCATCATTCCCTTTTTTGTGCTTGTAGTAGCCTTGAGGTAAGAGTTTCATCATCATTCCATTTTCTTGAGTTTCATAGAGTCAATGAGACTCAATCTTGTTACATGCAACCCATCTCATCACCATTTCATCCATTTTCATGTAGGGTTTTATTTATGGTTAGAGATTGTGTTTTCTCCACCATCAAACCAAAAGAAGAGCTAGATTTGGGTAAAGCATTGAGTTAAGACAAGTATAGTTGGATATAATCACTGCATGTATGTTAAATTGGTTGATTCTTAATGAACTCACTATGTATGCCAATCTACAACTCATTTCTTCTTTGATTTCGATTATTAAGTTTTAATGATTGATGAGAATGTAATTTAATTAATCATGTGGGTTGGTGTTAAGGAGTGATTAGAAGGTTTATTTGATGAATGGGAGTGAAAGGAAACAAGAAGAAAGAGAAAAATCAGTTTGAAACTGATTCTACCCGGAGCATAGTGCCCCAAGGCCGACTGGTCGGCCTTGAAGTCCGATCGGTCAAATTCCTATTCTAGTAGGTCACCAACCAATCAAATAGATACCCAATCGGTTGGGTAACTGAAATTCTCGATTGAAATGTTTATTTAAAGATTTGTTCAAATAACTTACCAATGACCTTTCATAGTCCATCGTGGGGTATAAGGAGAGGCTACACCCTTGATCTTTGGTGGAGCCGAGGTATTCTAAAATTTACCATTAGATTAAATAACTTTTCTACAACCATAATAATATCTAAAATTATCATAATATGGGGTCTTACCGAAGCTCCGGTAAGTACTCGTAAGTATGAAAATATGGGTAATACTTTTGAATACTTTATTGGATATAGACATGATAAACCGTAAACTTTGACTTCTTTTTATGTTTTAGAGCCCAAATTTCTCTACGAAACTCACTCACGATGTTTTGTGTGGCAAACTCCATATGAGCACAACTATTTTACGAAAATGAGAGCTATTTTATGGAAATGTTTTCGGGGGGACATATACACATGTTAGGAATATTCTAGGACTATTTATGAGAGTTATTAAAGAGCAAATGTACCCCCAATTTTAGTAAAACTTTATTCTATATCTTTAAAATGGGAATTAAATTGGGAGTTGTTTCAACCTTATTTTGAGACTTAGAGATATAATATAAGCCACCCTTACCTTTAGGATATTAAGTCTAATTAAAGACCATGTAGGGCCTTAGAAATGGTATCCTTACCTCAAACAAATTAGCCCAACAGTAATTAAATACTAAGAAGGAAAAGTATTGAGCTGTCACTCATTCTCTCTTGATCTTCCGGTTAGTTTCCAATGTTACGTCATGGGTGTTGGCATAAAAAGAGGTGTCTTTTGCACATACAAAGTAACACCGAGATTTTGGTAATACAATGACACCGGATGTTTTATGAATACATCGTATTGAATGACCTTAGAAACACGGATTATCTATCATAGGGTTGGCTAGTAACTATCCTTGATAATTGCTCAATCTAACTGCATTCATATTGTTAAGTAACCTTGCCTTCAACATGATCTAATCATATACTCAATTCTTCCTAGTGAACCTTAAGGCGAAATCAGTGCTGGATCTTCTATTGAGTATGGCCTATGAGCCAAAATGGGCGTAGCTAAGGTTGAGAGGGTTTCATCTCCATTAGCTCATTTAAGTATACATTGTTTGATTATCAGTCACTTTGTTTAATTCCGAATTTTATGATTGAATATGTTCTCAAGATCAAAAATCCCTTATGTATGTTATGATCAATAATAAGTATGTATGATATGAATTTGGACGATCTTGATTTGTTGAGTCGGCACCACTTAGCTTGTACCCTTGTTAGGTTTGATGGGACCAATTTGGGTATTCTTTATATTCCTACTGTAGTAGTTTATGGAGGAGTTCGTCAGTGCTCATTGGGAAGCTAGACTGATCCCCTAGTGTAATTCCCATACGTACGTTATACGCTCTCTCTAGATGATATGCTCTCTTTGGGGAGAATATAGCCATGTGGATGCCAACTAGCGTGTTTCGATATAACATTTATGATTCATTACCCATGCTTACTCATGCACAATATGCCTAGAATATGATGATTGCTCTCTTTAATTAATACATCTCTAATTCATTTGATACAACATGATAGTTTTATATGCACCTATATTTGCTTAACCGTCGTGTTAACAATGATACCTTAGTGTTACAAACAAGTTAGGTACTGATTCCACCTCAAATGCACCCATATAGGAGTTTCCAAAGACTTCGCAAGGTATAGTATAGTAGTGTGGACTTGACAACATTCTCCAGTTGTCTATCTCGCAGAGCGTCATGGGTTTATTTTTGGGACTTGTTAGAACATGCCACAAGTATGGCTATGTTTATGCATCATGCCATTATGTTACATTGTGATTATGTTGTTTGATTTGATGGACATGTACAGCTCTTATTCTGATTGTATCTAAATCCTATGTACTTGGTCGCACCATGTATTCTTACTTTGGATCATTCATGTAGGCACTTATATTTTGGTCATGTAGAATTATGCATGGGATTATGTTTCATATAAAAGACTCTTTGAGGTTCTATATCTTTGGTTTACAATTTTTAATTTAATAGACTCAATTTATGTTTAATACCATAACTCAAAAATTTGAATTGCACAGGATGTTGCTAAGTATAGGTAAAAATACACAAGCTTCCACAAATATTTTAATTGAATTATATGCTTTTTCCCTTGTGGTGGTTCATACGTGTCTCAGTATCACATGGATTGCCACGGGATTATGTATGCGGTGCCTCGGGAGTCACCTTAATTATGGAATCTCAGGCTCGAGGCATGACAAGTAGCAACTTTATTCAATCAAAAAAGGAGAAAGCACCTTCAAGAGTAATAGAGTATTGACATGATCTTTAACATAGAAGTTGTGTTCCATATCATCACTGTATCGGAGTTGGGTAATTTAAGCTTCTCATCACTTTGAAATGTAACAAAAGCAGTACATTTTTATCGTCATCAAAATGGTTTCTTCACAAATACATCAACATGACCTACTAGACCAATCACACCCCATCAATCTAATAGTCCCTATAAACACCATAGCCATTCTCTTAAGAAGTTTCTTTCACATATGCCTTAGAACATCAAGTTTACTAATGGTGACAAAATATGAACAAAAAAAAAAAAAAAGGAAAAAAGGCTGGCAACTAGCAATAATTTCAAGTCAAATAAACAAAATATCAAAGTACATATATCAAAATGGAAGACAAGCTACTGCAGGCTCGAATGCGACACTTATCTTTAACCTGTGTCAAAAGATACAAAACAACATAAGCATCTTATCAATAAAACATCAAATCCAATATTCATGAACATAAGCATTCGTTATCATGAAATGCAAAAGTGGAAACTAAGAATTTTAGATTTAAAGCTTTTAGGTTGTAAGCCTAGCTTTGCTTTTTTTAGACAAAGTGAAGCATAACATTCCCCAAGAGATTGCCGAAGGAATTCCAAGTCACCCCAAAATAAAAAACTTAAATAATTTCTCCCCCTTGTCTTTAAAATTAACAAATCTAAAAAAAAAAAAAACACACAGCCAACAAAAAGGGGCAACCCATGCAATCTAAAATCAAGGATGGGCTACGCATTACCCATGTCATCCCATTCTCCTTTTCATCTCCAATAAGGAAAAACCAATGAATATTCAATTAGCACACCAAGCAGTACTCTCCAATAACGACATTTATATTCATACCAACATAAAATCCAATAACCATTCATATAGAACACTGGGTAGTGTTCTCCATCTATTATTACTTATATTGAAAGTAAATAGTATTCATATACTAATCAAGAGAAGCTGCATCGTGCCCTTTAGTTGATGGGCCATCTCCACTACCTCTCCATAGACTAAATCCTGGCATGCTAGTTGGATCTATCCATACTCTTTTTCAGCCAACATTAGCAAAAAGTTTTGAACTCTTGACATTTGACTCTTATATTCAGTAACCTGCTGGCGTAGAGTGATCAATTTAGTATTAGATGCTCGAGACTACATAGAAGATGAACGGTGCTGCGAATCCCATATCCCAAGTTGTAGCTCAACCTCTTTCCAATTACCTCGTGAGAAACCTAAATCTCAATCTGTGAATTTAGGACATCCGAGTGCGGCTATGAGGCAATCCTATCCAACATCATAGTTTGTCAATTTCAAATACATTATCATTTAACAAAGGTATAAAAATGCAGTCATGGGTGATTATCGCAAATGAATTAGGTATACGTACATGATGTTGCTCAGCAATGTTGTTTATCCACAAACCCCCTTTTTATGACGTTTGTGGGTGTTCGCAAATCTATCCAGCATAAACGGCTATACACCACTCTCTTTTGTCTATTATTTTATTAGATAAACCAATTATACTTAATAAATACTGAAACTTATAATAATACTGTAAGAATTTCTAAACACACACTCACAGAAATATCAATTCAGAATGCAAACAATCTAAACCTACTCGTATGATTGTATTTTAGGGCGGCTCAAGTAGTCCTTCCATCTGAAACGTCTCTTCAGTAGAAACATCAAAAGTAAGAACACCCCTCTCCCATAGATCCTTCAACTCGTCAATCAAAGACCTCAGGCAGATATCAATGTTCTTTCCCAGTTGATTCGGCCTTAGAATGAGTAAAGACAACATGAAAGATAGGTCCTTCATGGCCTTCCAAGGTGGCAAATTATAGGGCATAAGTATAGCCGGCCACATGTTGTAAGAAGTGCTCAAGTTCCTAAAAGAGTTGAACCCATCTGTGGCCAAGCCCAACCTTACATTGTGAATCTTTCGAGCAAACTAAGGATAACTCTGATCAAAGTCCCTTCACTCCTTACAGTCGACTGGATGACTTGCTAGCCCTTTATTGAAATGCTTACCACAATGCCATCTCATGTCATTTGCTGTTATCCTGGACAAGTGCAATCTTCGCAACCTCTATACTAATAGGAACCAACGTAGTATCTTGTGAAAAATCTTCTTACCACGACCATCATTGACCTTGAACTTGGACTCCTGACATATAGGGCAGCTTTCCAATTTAGCAGTCTATTTCCATAATAGTGTACAATCATTTTTGCATGCATCTATGAACTTGTAGCCTAATCCTAAGTCATGAAGTAACTTCTTGCACTCATACATTGATTCAAGAACTATGTTTTCCTTTGGTAAGAACTTCTTGAATGTCTTTAACATATTATTAAAAGAGTTATTTCTCCACCCATATTCTACCTTCACCTATAACATGTGAATGATGAACGATAGGAAACTGTCTAACTCTTTGCAATCATGGTACAAGCCTTGTTGAGAGACCTCCAATATTTTCTCAAAGTTCTGTACATTCTCCCGCTCTAAGATATCATCCTCCATGTAAATCCCGCTATAATGGTCCTCTATCAATTCATTAAAATCACCATGTTCCTCATCGAATTCATCATCGTTCTCATCTAGTTCATTAGGTTGTGAAATTTCCTCATGATCTAACCAGACAGTATAGGATTCCCCATCCCATTGTTTTAGCAAATGACGTTTCACAGTACCATACTATACGGGTGTGTAAAATGGTTACAACAGTTTGCACATGAACACTTAATATCTCTAGCCCTAACCAAATGCACCATTGTAAATTCAATAAATGAATCCACCCCATCCATATACTGCTTACTAAATTTATCTCTAAGAAATTTCCAACTCTTGTCCATATCTGATCACATGTAGGTTCCTGATTAGGTCATCAAATACAAGGTAAACAGTTTCCTACAAAATATGAGCATTTTATTGGAAACCTCCAACTTGTCAGACAGAATGCAAGCTACAGGACTTTAAGGCCTAGAATACTGCTAAGATCCTAATAAACAGAAGGTTTCACTTGTTCACTCATTCATGGACTAATTTGTCTTGCAGATGTTCCTACTTTTGTTCGCTTTACAAATTCCAACTAAGACTCATTGGCTTTCTTTTGGTCTTTTTGATAGGAAGAAAGCTATTACCCAAAACAATTAATAATAAATCACTAAAATCAATCAATTAATATCCATTGCCAGCTATTACCAAGTTCTTGATGAATTAGAATGAAAGTATATTTGATTATTCTATACATAACAAAAAGCATGCCTTTGGAGATAACTGTTGCTACGAGATTTAAGATCCACAATATAATTTATTTTAAAAGTTACATTTTAATTAAGTTTCTTTTTAATATTAGAACAAAAAGAGAATGAAGAACTATTTTTTTAATGTCTCCTTCACTTGTCAAAACCACTAACAAGAAAAGAAAAATAACTTGTTAGCCATGTGACGTCAAGATTCATTCCACTATTCATTAAACTTAAAAAAAAAATCTAACAACCAAATGCTAAATGCCAGAATTGATTGAAAAAAACCAATAGAATTTTAAAATTTGGGAGAACTTAGCTCTTATCAATAGTAAAAACATCTCATCTTTTTAAAACTAGAAGCATCAGTAGAACCGGATGGATTTTATTTATTTTGAGAATAGTATTGTTTAAAGAGAAGAGTTTTAGATCGTCAATATAAAAAAGGAGTAAGTAATTTAATTTAGGTCTTCAAATAGGTGGCATGTTACCAGCCATCTCAACCAACTTAATCGAACTTGAACACCCAAACACGACACAGAACACATGCATTGAACCCTTTCTTCTTCATCACCAATTTTTCCCCTCTCTTCTTTATCTTCTCTCTTCCACATTTCTAGCCATCAAACCATTCCTTGCACCACCTATCCAGACCATCGAACCCTACGCGAGACTTCACCACAATATACTCACACACCCCATCATCATGTTCACCATACTCTGCACCAACATTAGCCCGTAATCCAACCCAGTAGAACCCACTTGCTTGTAGACAACTAGAAGTTAAAAACTAAACATAAAAAAAAAAGCAACAATGATTCGACACATGAGAGGCAGAAAGAGAGGAGGGGGATCAAAGAAGAAAACTTATTTAAAGAGGAACCACGGTGCGCATGCATCGTACATTGATGTTGATGATGGAGAGGAAGCTTAGGGAGAGAGGGAGATAATTGAGGATTATGGTTAGATTTGGAGAAAGGGAGAGAGAGGATAGATTGGGATTTCGTGGGGCAAACGAGTTTTGTTTAAAGGCCTTTTGTGTAATTTTTTTTTAAATTTGGGTTGGGACTTCCCTTACATGTGGGCCTACCCATATATAGATAATCAAAGCCTTCAAGATGAGCACTCGCATGTAAATGTGTGTCGTATTGGATGGCTGGCCCAGCTGTACCTGGCACGTGTCATGCCATGCCCAAGCAGCTGGGAGTCTAGCCCAGCATGGCTCAGGGCATGACTTATCACTTCTGTCATATTGTACTAGACCGTAGCCCCAGAGGGCTGGACCGTGCTACCCATGGGCCAGCCCACTTACCTTTTCTATTGCTTTTTAAAAAAATTTTATGTATAATTAAAGGAGAGATCATGCACTCTTAGGATTTCTAACTTAAAATAAAATTGAAACTAGTAGAATAAATGCACAAATATGGATGCGAATTTATAAATGATTGAAGAGAAATACTTTAATTCTTTTAAATTTATACTTAATTTATAATAAAATATATATTTTTATTACAAATGTCATGCTCAGTGCGTAGGCCTTATATAAAGGCTGCGCAATGAGTTTCTCAATTACCAAAAGGGCAAAAACAACTTTGACTATCCATAAATGGCCATGGGTGGCCCTAAAAAAAATCATAATGTACTCCCCTCAAAGGCAAAAATGATTTGGGGCCATATCCATATTTTGGAGCAAGTGGGTCCTATATAAAAACCTTGCGCCAGCAAACTTTTCAATTACCAGAAAGGATCTGAGCTAATAATATACTGAAAATCTGATGACAAGGATTTGAATAATATTTTAGAAAATTTCCTAAATAAAATTTAATTTATTTCAAAAAATTCTCAGAGATGTGAAACTCTAGAGTGAAACTCTAGACTTTCACTCCTTGGAGATGTACAATAGAAATTGGAAGATGATCTCTATCGTTGGATTCAATAGTTCTCAGTGTTTTTTAAGAAAGAGAAGATGGAAATGGGAGAGGAAGAAGAAAGACTTGACGGAGATTAGGGTTTGGAGAGATGAGAGGGAGGCAGTGATTTAGGATTGGGGCCGGGAATGAAATATGTTTTTTCACTCATTTATTTTTCAATTCAATTTTCCAACTGTCATTGGTAGTAGGTAAAACCAATAAAGAGTCAAAAATTACCAACTACTTCGATCAGTCAATAAAACTGAAGTGTAGATATCACATTTTTTCCTTTTTGACGTAGTGTCGTGTTGTTTATAAGGGGCTTCTTTTATGTTGTGTGTTGGGGGGGGGGGGGGGGGGCGCGTTGGTGGGAATTTCTCGTGCCAATTTTTGGACCTTTGCCAATGCATCCCGTATTGCTTTGGCAAAGGTATACATTCTCTCCACCTTTCGCCAACACATTCTTTTATGCGTTGGAAAAAGTATCTCATTTACTAAAATGTAACCTTTACAAATATATATTTTATTGCATTGGTAAAAGGGTACTTTCACCAACATAAATAATAATGCATTGGCAAAAGTACTCCCCCCTTGTAACTTTCCCAACACATTCTGATTTGTGTTGGTAAAAGGTATTATTTACCAACTTATATTTTATTGCATTGGTAAAAGGGTACTTTCACCAACGTAAATAATAATGCATTAGCAAAAGTACTAACCCCCTTGTGACTTTTCCCAACACATTCTAATCTATGTTAGTAAAAGGTAACTTTTACCAATGCATATTTTATCGTGTTGGCAAAAAGAATACTTTCACCAACGCAAATAATAATGCATTGGCGAAAGTACTCTCCCCTTGTGACTTTTTCCAACATATTCTCATATGTGTTGGTAAAAGGTAACATTTACCAACGTATATTTTATCTTGTTAGTAAAAGGGTAATTCTACCAACACAATTTATAATGCGTTGGCAAAAGTACTTTGACATTTCCTAACACATCATCATTTACGTTGGGAAAAGGTACCATTTACTAACCCATTTTGAGTTGTATTAGTAAAAAGTGTTGGTAAAGATGCAATTTATTGCAGTGTGTGAGGAAGTTCTACAAACTCGTAGATTAAATTTCAACATTAAGCGGAAGCCTGGGAAATACACCTGTGATGATCATAAGCAATAATAAAACATCATCCATATTATAAATAAGTCTGAAGTCTCTTACTTAACCATCCCCATCTGCATAGTAACAAATACTTAAACATATACAAAATCCAAAAAACATGTCTATCAAATCTTTAACTTCAAAATAACCATAGTCCAAGCATGTCTAAACTAAATAACCCAACAAGAAAACCCATTGACGCTCTTCATAAGACAACTAATAACAAACGTTGTCTTTGTTCCACTCATCTACTCCCCAAGGCACCATTGAGGTTCCTTCTGGCAGCGCATCGTTCGCCACATTGGCATTGGGTTTGGCATCTTAACACCAAGGATAGCACTGTTAACATGACAGTTAAGCAAATATAGAGATATATAAGACTATCATGATGCATTAATAGAATTAGAGAACATATTGATTAAAAGAGAGCAATAATCAAAGCTAGGCATGTTGTGCATAAAATTAGAATAAGTAATGAATCATAAATAGAGTATCATAACATATTTGTTGGCATCCATGTGGCTAGATTCTCTCTAAGAAGAGCATGTAACATACAGAGGGGAATATTACTAGGAGATGAGTCTAACTTCCCAAGGAGCACCGGCCTTCTCTTTCATAAACTACTGTAGCAGTGACATAAGGGATACCCCAAATTGGTCCCGTCAAACCTAATATAGATACAAGCTAAGTGGTGCCGACTCAGAGTATTAAGACCGTCCCGAATTTGTATCATGCATACTTATCATTGATCATAGTGATCGTCACATATTCATACATAAACATTCATACATAAAGGTATTATCAGTCTTGAGATCATATTTAGTCATAAGAATCAGAATTGAACAAGTAATCTAATAATCAGACAATGCATACTTAGATAAGCTAATAGAGCTCGAACCCTTTCAAGCTAAGCTACACCCATTTTGGCTCATAGGCACACGCACAATAGAAGCTCTAGCAGTGATTTTGCCTCAAGGTTCACCAGGAAGAATGGGTACATAATTAGATCATGTTGAGGGCAAAGTTACTTAACAATATGAATGCAGTTAGATTAAGCAATTATCAAGGACCATTACTAACTAACCTATGCTAGATAATCTGTGTTTCCAAAGTCATTCAATACGATGTATTCATAAAACGTCTGGTGTCATTGTGTTTTCAAAATCTCGGTGTTACATTATGTATGCAAAAGACACCTCTTCTTATGCCAACACCCATGACGTAACATCGGAAAACTATCCAAAAAATCAAAGGAGATGAAAGACAACTCTTCACTATTCCTTATTATCATTTGATCACTATTGGACTAATTTAATTGAGGTAAAGGTGCTATATCTAAAGCCCTACAAAGTCTTGAAAATTCTTAATTTCCTTAGTTCATAGTATTCTTACTGCCTAGCCGTGTACAGGTTTTGGCTTAGCCATGTGACTTACGTTTCTTAATTTCACTCGCATTTACAGCTTGGCCATATATTGGCCTATGGCTTAGCCATATGGAACCTATGGTCAGGCCATGGCTGGGCTACGGCTTAGCCGTAGCACAATCCATTGTTTAGCCGAGGGTTAGCCATAGAAAAAAAATTAGTTTTTAGGGTTCTCTAGAAGGCTCACTGTAAAATGACTTACGGCTCGGTCACAGGGTGGTTACGGCTTAGCCGTAGTTCATTTTACGGCTTGGCCGTGGGTTGGCCATAGTTCAAATTCAGAATTTGAGCTTTCTAGATTCTGAGCAGTAAAGCACTTACGGCTCACTATAAGCTTCAAAATTTCTGGAAGCTGTTTCTGAAGCACGAGTTCAGTATATAACTCTTCACTTTTGGTTACAATGAGATTTTTTTTGCTCCCAAATCATCCCAATAGGTCTTACATTGCCCACATATAATCAATATTACATATTTATACTCACATCACTTAATCCAACATATATATGTACTTAATCAATGGATGAAAAAGCTGATTACTTGCATTTAGAGTGATCACTTCAAGAATCAACAAATTTAGACATGCATGTAGTAATATATACTTTTATACTTGCCTTGTATCAATGCTTTACTCACAACTAGCCTCTTGTTTGGTTTGATGCTGTAGAAAGCCTCAACAGAAGCAAATGCTATTACATGCAAAGACATACAAATGGTGAATCAAGTGAAAGATCCATGTATGTTGCTATTTAAGTCTTTTTGACTCTTTTGAACTCAAGGGAATGAAATGAAAGCTGTCTCTTACCTTAGAGAGTTGTAGATTGTGAGCGAAAAATGAATTTGGTGGCTTCAATGAAGGAGATGCACAAGAGGATGAAGAAAGAGAAAATTGGAATTTAGTAAGAGCACAAGCAAGCTCTAGGATTCAATTTTTGAGCTCAAGTTGGAAGTGGAGATGAGAAAAAAGTGAAAGAGATGGAGCTCCAACAAAAGAGAGTAGAAGGAAAATGGAGAGGGACGATAGATATACCCCTTTTAACTCAAATTTTTCAGGGATTTACATGCAAGTTTATTTTCTTTAGGAAAATTAAAATTTGAGTAAAATGGACTTCAATTGGGCCAAGATAGATTCAAATTAAGTTAGGCCAAATATAAAAGATAATTCACAAGATGAAAGACACATGATACAACTAATGTGGTGCCAAAATGGTGCAAACCATGTGACTCTAAACTATAAGAAGGTCCTTAACTACCTAAGTAAAGTTTGAACCCGACCCAACTACTTATCCATGACCCAAACCCAAGGGTTATGAGTTAAATTAGGTTAAATAAGTATTGATTAGAACAAAACAAGATTAATTATTATAAATCAAGATTAATTCGGGTTTGGACCTTACATCCTCTCCCTCTTTAGATCATTCGGTCCTTTGAATGAAACAAACTGATAAAACAAATCAGGAATACTTACCAAACCTGTTCATTACATAGATGACACGAAAAAGCTGCTCCACGTGCTTTGCATCTGGTTCCACTTTGATCTTTACATATTCAGTGACGTAAAACAAGTTTAGAATCATCCTGTAAAGCCTCACCACACGAAAAGCATCAAGAATTCCTATGAATTCTGCCCAAAACGGATCTCCTTTCTCAATAAAACTTTCGAGACTACTTTATCATCAATCTGGAGTTTGGGGACATTTCAACGATTGTCAATGAAACTTCTCTACTTGGAATGACATTATTCGATTCTTAGAGTTCATGCGTCGACTCCGCTGCATTAATGACAATAAAAAATTTAAGGAATCCTCTAGATACACTTCTTCTAGAACACGAGGATGCACACTCATGCCTTTATAAGCCCGGATGGAAGGTCTGATTGGACATCTAACTTCGGCTGGCACTCTATGTTAAAACTAAGACTTGCCACCAACAACTGAGGAACATCAATCACAATTATAAGGCAATCTACTAACCCAAACGGACATTATTCCTACCTAGGAATTAGCAGCCTAATCACCATACGATCCAAGACCTCTATCAAATCACCAACGATCAATAGTCATCCGAATTATTTCATCAAACATGCCTTTAAGTTTAAATCCATTTCGAATTCTCCACGAATGAAATGATAATCCTCATACTTGGATATAATTTCTCTTACAACTAAAATCTTCATAAATGAATTTAATACATCAAAATACCATCGATGAAGGTAACCATAAATTACTGTTACGAACAAAACAAGATTCTATTTGACAAAGACATACATACACTTCAAAGTATTCGTCACCTCAGTTTTATATAGGAAATCATGTAACCCAAATATGATTCTAAAGATTAATCTCAGAACACAATTTAATTAGATCCAAAATTATAATCTCTAGATTATCATTTAATCAGTTACACTTCAAAAGTAGAATGAAATCTTTAGGGAATCCACCTCTTCAGTAGTAAATCAGATTATATCAGGATATTCTTAATAAACACCACAACTGATTTGAGAATTTATAAGCATTCTATTCATCAAATCATAAATACTATGAAATTAATTGACTACCAAAACAAATAGCCAAGAATTTATAACGCAATTTTTTGATTAGGATATAGCTTCAAATCACATAGCTTTAGATGCTAAATTGATACCAATTAAACCTCAATTAATTTAAATAATATCCTTTGCACACTGATTTAATTGAGCAATTCATCAATGCTGATAGTGAATGATTGTTCTTACTAGTCACATAACTCAACTGCATTTGATCAATATGAACTCGAATGGTGCAAATTTCCTTACTGTCAATTAACATCAAAATTTTTCATGAATTTACGAAGCGAAGAAACTTAGAATACCATCTAGGATATGCTCTCAATAAACTCTTAAGAAACTAGTCTAGATAACAACCTCATCAATTATGTGATCAAAGACTAATCAAATCTAAATCCTCAACTACCTAATTATATCTGCTGGATCAATTTTGTTATTTGCATCTTCACACAAAACTACTGGTTCTCGAAGAATTAAGGAATATCACAAGACTTAGAAGTTATACTCACATTAATCTATCCACACAAAAGAATTATTCCTCTCAATCAATTAACAAACAGAATTATGCTTTTAGAAATATCTCATAATCCTATGATAACATCTTGTAAGACCACAAGGAGCCCCGAATTTAGGTAACTAATCTCAAACTTTGCCAACTAATATTAATCTCAAATCCACCGGATCATTGAACATTCAACACAGAATATGAGATAACTTAAAACTGCAACTTGATCAAACTAGGAATTATATCTCTATAATTGGCAAAATAAATTAATCCTCAAGAAATGAAGAAAACTCTTGAAAGGATTATCACGATCACTAACAAATTGAAATACATCAAAATATCAATAATAATTGTAATCCACAAACCAAGCCATATACGAATAAGGATTCTATTCCTTAATTCATAAATATATTTGGAACATTCATTAATCTAATAATCCATTAAGAACTCTTAATGTCCAAATTTGATCATAAGAGTTGATCTTTGGACATTTTACTCGAGCTTAAGATTGAAATAACCTATCCTCAAATCAAATTTTGGAAAATTATCCTACACCCTGAAACTAATTGAACAACTCATTAATATAAAATAGTAAGTACTTATACTCAATAGCCACCGGGTTTAACTGTTTAAATTGGTATACATCTAAAGGGTGCCAACTGTATCTCAACAAATAATGCCAAATATCCTCTCAGGATTATTAAGAAAAATAATTTCGGAATCTCACTTGAAAGCTCATATACAATAAGAATCTCAAAAACTATCTTAAACAGCAAATCACATAGAGTACTTATAACATCTATAAACAAAAGGAAAAACAGAGAATAAAGATAATAGGTAAAGAGTCACCTTTGCTAACGCAGCTTGCAACTTCATTCTGATGAGGTTGCTTAACTGATTGTTGCTGCTGGTACAATGGAGCTTTACTGGCGTTTTTCTTCCCTCGACATTTTGCTTGCCAATGCTCCATCAAACCACAACGAAAGCATGCTCTAGTTTTTCTCCAACATTTATTCATCTCATGGCCCTTGCCACACATATCACACACTGGTTTTCCGGAACTATGAGCCTTGATCTTTTTTTTCTTCCACAGCCAAAGGTGCTCCTGTAAGGTTCAAACCCGAAATAATCATAATTTATAATAATTAATTTTGTTTTATTTTAATTAATATGTAATTAGGTTAATTGAACTCAAATCCCTTTGGGTTTGGGTCATGGATAGGTAGTCGAGTCAGGTTTGAACCTTACTTAGGTAGTCAAGGGCCTTTTCTTATTTTAGAATTTCATGTTTTTGCATCATTAAGGCATCATATCAATCACATCGAGTGTGTCTCATCTTGAGGGTTATCTTTCATGTTTAGCCCAACTTAATTCGGATTTATTTCGGCCCATTATAAAGCCAACTGACTCAAATTGGAAAATATAGAAAACAGGGGGCCTATTGCAAATTCCAGAAAAAATCAACATTTAAAAACACCAAACCCATCATTTGCTCTTCTCATTCCCTCATTTCTGCTGGAGCAAGAGTTTCTTCTTCATCCCATGTTCTCTCCTTCACCTCCTCCCTATTTTGGGCGTTAGAAGTGTTGCATGCAAAGGATTTAAAGCTTCTTTTTCTTCCTCTTCACTCTTCTTGTTCTCCTTCTTGGAATCAAGGCCTCATTTCCTTCATTGTGTTTGTAGAAGTCTTGAGGTAAGAGAACCCTATCACCATTTTAGTTCTTGAGTTCAATAAGGTAAAAAAGACTCAAGCTTGGAGCATACATGCATCACATTCTCATTTTTCTCAATGCATGTGTTAGATCAATCTCTACTGAAGCCTTATCCACCATCTAACCAAAGGGAAATTTGATTTGGGTGAAGCACTGCACTTAAGGCAAGTATAAGGGTGTATATTATTTACATGCATGATCAATTCATTGATTCTTGTTAAGCTCTTTGCATGTACCAATTTACAACTCTTTAATCTTTAATTAAGGTTGTGTAAGATGGATCTTATGGTAATGATTGGATGGTGGAATGAATGATAAGAATGGATGGTAGAGAGACCCAAGAATGTAGTATGGATGGTCTCCTTTGGTGTTTGAATGCAGGGGAAGTAGAATGAGAAAAATGAGAATTCAATTTGAAATTGAATCTCCTAGAATAGAGTGCTTTAGGGGCGACCGGTCAGTTCTAGAGCCCAATCAATTGAATTCATGTTCTGGGAGGTGTTCGACTGGTCGGACACCATGCCCAATCAGTCGGGTAACCCAGAGTTCTGTATTAAAAATTCTATTTAAAGCTTGGTTCCATGACTGACTATAGGCCTTCCATAGTCCATAGTGTGGTATAAGGAAGGGTTACACCTTCGAACCTTGGTGAAGCCGATGTGTTTTAAGCTAATTTTACCTTAGGATTATAAGTATAATCGAAGACCATTTAGGGCCTTAGGAGTGGAACCTTTACCTCAAACGAATTAGCCCAACGGTAATTATACACTAAGAAGGAAGAGTGTTGAATTGTCACTCATTCCCCCTTGATTACTGATCAATTCTGATGTCTTGTCATGGGTGTTGGCATAAGAAGTGGTGTCCATTATGTATACAATATAACACTAAGATTTTAGTTACACGTTGACACCGGACGTTTTATGAATATGCTGTTATTGAATGACTAAGGAAATGCAGAATGTCTTAGAATAGGGTTGGCTAGTAAATTTCCTTGATAACCTCTTGATCTGAATGCATTCATATTGTTAAGTAAACCTTGTCCTCAACATGATTTAATCATGTACCCATTCCTCCTGGTGAACCTTGAGGTAAAATTGGATACGGAGCCTCTACTGAGCATGAGCTCGTGAGCCAATATAAGTGTAGCTAAGGTTGAGAGGGTTCGAGCTCTGATAGCTCATTTAAGTATGCATTATTGATATTGGTTACTCCGTTAATTCTGATTCTATGATTGGTAACGATCTCAAGACTGATATCCGTTTCCATATAAGTATGAGTTAATCGCTATGTATGAAAGTATAAATTCTGATCAATCTTAATACATTGAGTCAGCACTACTTAGCTTGTACCCATAGGAGCTTCAACGGGACCGAATGAGGGTATTCTATATGTTACCTACTACAGTAGTTATATGAAGAGTTGGTCGACGCTCTTAGGGTAGTTAGATGGTCTTGGCCTAATTGCTAGTGATTTCCAACAGTACGATATGCTCTCTTAGTAGACAGAAGATAGCCACGTGGATGCCAATTAGTGTGATGTTGTCTTTGCATCTATAATTTGTCATTCATGCTTATTCACATGCACAGCTTGCCTAGTTTCTGTTATTGCTCTCTTTTAATCATTATGCTGTTTAATTTCAATTGTTACATCATGATAGGCTTACGTACCCTTATATTTGTTGACCGTTGTGTTAACAGTGCTGCCCTTGGTATTACAAGTACAAAACCCAGCACTGATATGGCAGTCAAAGCATCCCCAGAGGAACCACAGCGGTACCTCAGGATGTAAACGAGTGGAACGAGGATGATGTATTTTATTAGTTATCCTTCACAGCGTGTAATAGGTTCTTTTGGGGTGGTTAGTATGTAGCCATAGTTGGCTTATAATAGATTATACCATTACCATTTAGCTATTTGAAATTATTGTTGATGAACTTGTAATCTTGCATTTTCTTTAAGTTATGGAACCTTCATACCATGTGCATGTGGATGGGTAATTAACAGACTTTGGTTATATTAATGAATTAGCAAATGTTTTCTTAATGTCTATAATATGTACAGGTGAATACTCCTGGTTTCCGCTTAATTATTCAAATGTTTGATACGTGTTTATGGATCTTCCTCATACGTACCTATGGAACCACCCTTGTGACACTTTGTACATGTCTTGATGATGCAAGAATTATCACGGGTTGGGTGTGTTGTTCCTTAGGATCCACTATAAATCCCCAATTCTCGGGTTCGAGGCATGGCATACATAAGCATGGTATCAGAGCATTAATAAGTCAATTAAAAGACTTACCAACCCTGGGAAATGTGGTGAGGTTACAATAGATTCAATTGGGGAAATAGATTTTGTATAAGGATTTATAATTTACCTTCTGTGTTAAGGTGTTATTGTGACTAACCACTGTTATAGTTGCAGATAATGGCTTCTGGATCAGGATCTGGTAATAATATGAGAGACAACGAACGTGATGATGTTGCGATAGAGGACGCGAAGCCTCCACCGCCTCCACCTCCTTATCCTACATATGGTACAGAATAATGCTTCATGATGTTGATGCATCAGTTGGCGGCAACCAATGCCAATCAAGCAGCAATGCAAATGTAACTAGCAACCTTGTTAGAAAGACAAAATTGAGCTACAGATCCTAACTCCCTATATGAGAAGTTCCGAAAAATAGGAGCTACCGAATTTACGGGAAGAGAAGACCCACTGCAAGCGAATGAATGGTTTGAGGACACGAAAAATGTTTTCTATTCGTTAACTTGCACAAGGAAGCAACAAGTGATCTTAACTGCCTCTATGTTCAAAGATGTGGCAGATGTCTGGCAGAAGAGTATTCGTGATCACGTCAAGGCTATGCCAGAAGATACAATTTAGGATGCTTTTAAGAAACAATTCAAGAAAAAGTTTATCCCAGAGCATGTCAACCATAAGAAAAATGCTGAATTCCTTACTCTACAGCAAGGTACCATGACAGTAGCAGAGTATGTGCACACCTTCAGTCAGCTCTCCCGGTTTGCTATAGGTTTGATTGATACCAAGGGAAAGAAGGTTGAAAGGTTTCTCGAAGATTAAGGCCAGCTATCAAGGGACATGCTACGGCTTTCCAGTGCCCAGTGGAATATGACGACACTGTGGAGAGAGACTACGCAGCTGAGGAAATTGAGAATAGCCTATTCTTGAGTGAACCTAGGAAGAGTGCCCCACCTTCTGGAAGGAACCTAGTGTGTCATCATGGTTAGTTTGTGGCATGTGTGGGAAGAATCATGAGATAAACAAGTGCTGGAGAGTTACAGGAACTTGCTTTGGTTATGGCTCGATGGACCACCATTTATTAGAAAGCCCAAAGAGGAAGGATACCGGTCAAGCCCCACAACAACAACAATACTCGCAGCCTTCTAAGACAGCACCACCTGTTCCTCCACATCAGCAACAACAGGCAAGGCAGGGCAAGGACAAGCACGACAGGGACAGAGCTAACCAAGACAGGACAACAGAGGCAAGGACAACAGAACCGACCCCAAAGACAAGGCCACACATATGCAGTAACTTCAGAGGAAACGGAAGCAGCAAAGCACACAGTCGTAGGTAAGTTTTCTATTTATGATGTGAAGCTAAGGTATTGTTTGATTCTGGATCTTCACATTCTTTTATTTCACTCCAATTTTCTAGTAGGATACAGGAGCAACCTGTTGGAAATTATACTAAAAGCATACTTTTATGTATTTTTTCTTTAACTGATTTACTTATCAGTAAAGTTTGTTTTTTTCCATCTTAATGAGAATTTGTATGGGTAAATGGTTGCATTATTATTTATTGTGTATAAGTACGTCTTTTATTCTATAAAGTAGACAAGTTGGTGTGTAGAGTTCAGCTTACGCACGGAATACTTATTTGTCGGTTCTTATAGAATATAAGTTGTTGGTCACAATCTAGATGGAGCTGGACACATAATCAGTATGATTGTAGCATGATGTTTTAGTAGGCTTGTCTTTGCTGCGGGAAATAGTACAGTTTCGACTCGTTATGCTAGTACACTTTGTGTGTATTGAATAAGACCACTTTTGGGTTATTGTCTTTATACTGACTATATAAGATTATTAACATCCAAATGGTTATTATGAGAGCTTGTACTCTTAATCCTGATATAAATAATAGACACGTGCATTTAGTATTTGGCATTTTGATTAACAAAGGAGTGAGACCTTTTGTGGGTCAATAATCTCAGTAAATTGGATGACTGCACTACATGTATAGTGCATATTAGTTTATTAACGGAATCCACGTCCCGTAATAGGGATTAATGATATCCCCTTGATGAAGCTTATAAGTTTTGATTATGTCAAACACTGTAGGTGGACTTTGTGTCCGACATATCAAATAAGTTAAGTATAAGGTCTCAAGGAATTATAAAGATATCGATTAAATATAGGTGTTAGTAATTATTTAATCGATGGATATCTGAAATCTTAACGTGGGGAGATTAATAAGCATTTAATAACAAGAAGCTCGAAATATTATTTTGAGAATAAGATAGGAGTGCAATTATAATTCTTTAGTGGACTGAATTGTAATTTATGGATCTAGGACTCTAATTTGGGTCGAATTAGGGTTTTCTATTTCTATAAGAAGCCTTTTCCTTTTTTCCTTCTTAGGGTCCCTACTGTAGCCTATAAATATGCGTTATCACTCTCTAGAAATAACACACAAGAGAAATCTCGTTTTTGAGAGCAAGGAGAATTCACAGAAGAGGCCTACACCCCGGTGCGAGTTCGAGCATATAGGAATACAATAGAAGATCTTGAGATTTTCAGGTTGTTATAAAACCGAGATCAAATCAAAGAGATCTCGCAGGTATAATTCTTGAATCATCAGCGTTTAAACTTATTTCCGCAATGATCTGTGCGCAATTTCTAAGGATCCTAGCGGCTGCCTTCCAACACAGCCAACGCAGCTACTGTACGTGTTGAATATTATCACCCCCATATGCAAGAAGGTGATTTGTGAGGTTTACTACCTAGGTTATAAGGTTCTGATTGGTGAGATGCAATCCCTGGTGGAACTCATCGTGTTACTGATGCACGATTTCAATGTGATCCTAGGCATGGACTGGTTGACTAAATATATGGCTTATTTGGATTGTTTTCGTAAGGCCGTCACCATGAAGGTTGATGAAGCTGTTCCAAGTATTGTCTTCCAAAGCGAGAAAAGGAGTTCAAACACTAGGATAATTTCCGCACTTCGAGCAGAATGACTAATTCATAGTGGTTGCGAGGGTATATTGCCTTTATTGTTGAGAAGAAGCCACCTAAGAAGTTAGAGGAGATCACGGTAGTTTGTGAGTTTCCAGATGAAGTCCCGATCTTCCTCCAGTTAGGGAAGTAAATTTTACTATAAAACTCGTACCTAGTACAGTTCTGATCTCTAGAGCACCGTGTAGAATGGCACCTACAGAATTACGTGAGCTCAAAGTACAGCTACAAGACCTACTAGACAAAGGATTTATTCGTCCTAGCACATTAAGATGGGGAGCCCCAGTCTTATTTGTGAAGAAGAAAGATGGCACCCTTAGAATGTGTATTGGTTATAGGCAGTTGAATCAGGCGACCATTAAGAACAAATACCCACTGCCTCGAATAAATGAGTTATTTGATCAATTACAGGGTGTGACACATTTCTCCAAGATTGACTTGAGTTCTGGATATCATCAGTTGCGAATTAGAGATCAAGATACACCCAAGACAGCCTTCAGAACTAGATATGGGCATTATGAATTCTTAGTCATGCCATTTAGGTTAACTAATGCCCCTGCTATATTCACGGCCTTGATGAATAGAATCTTTTCACCTTATCTCAACCGATTTCTAGCGATTTTCATCGATGATGTATTGGTGTATTGCAAGACCAAAGATGAACATGTTGAGCATTTGAGGACTTCACTTCAGTTATTGAGAGATCATCGACTATACGCCAAATTGGATAAGTGTGATTTCTGGTTGAAACAAGTTGCTTTCTTAGAACATAATTTCAAAAGATGGACTTGCAGTAGACCCAGCTAAGATTGAGGCGATAACCAGTTGGCAGAGCCCTAAAATAGTTGTTGAGGTTAGAAGTTTTGTTGGTCTTGCTGGTTATTATTGGAGATTTGTTAAAGACTTTTCCAGGATAGCGGCACCGTTGACTAAATTGACTAGGAAGAATAAATCATTTATTTGGTCAGATGATTGTGAATCAAGTTTCCAATTACTTAAGGAGAAGTTAATCTCAGCCCTAATCCTGTCTTTACCAGAAGGTAATGGTGGATTTGTCATATATACTGATGCCTCAAAAATCGGATTGGGATGTGTGTTGATGCAAAATGGAAAGGTTATAGTATACAGATCTCGGCAGTTAAAGGAACATGAGAAGAACTATGCCACACATGATCTAGAATTGGCCACTATCGTCTTTGCTTTGGAGGTATGGAGACACTACTTATATGGAGAGAGATTTGAAGTCCATAATGATCATCGCAGTCTTTAGTACTTATTTTCTCAACATGATCTCAATAATGAGACAGCGTAGATGGCTTGAGTTTATAAAGGACTATGATTTTCCAATTAAGTATTTTTCGGGGAAAGGAAATGTAGTGGCGGATGTTTTGAGTAGGAAATCGACTATTGAGATGGTAGCTATGCATGGTGAGTGGTCTTTAGTAGAAGAATTCCGATATTTGGATGTGGAAGTCAAATTTGTGGATGATAAGGTTATGCTTGTAGCTATGTCTATCTGCGAACTGACCCTGATACAACAAATTAAGGAGAGACAGTTTGAAGACCTAGAATTCTTCAAGATTCGAGATCATATATCACTGAGACCAGATTTCAAGATGGTTGATGGCGTGTTATATTTCAGGGATAGACTGTGTGTTCCAGTAGTACAAAATCTAAAGAAAGCAATCATGACCGAAGCACATCACGCCAGATATTCCATGCACCCCGGGAGTACTAAGATGTATCAAAATTTGAATAGCAGGTTTTGGTGGAACAACATGAAAAGAGATATTGCAGGTCTTGTGGCTAGATGTCTCACCTGCCAGCGTGTGAAGGCTGAACATAAAAAGCCTCCTAGTTTACTCCATCCCCTACATATCCCCAAGTGGAAATAGGAAAATATCTCAATGGATTTTGTCTTAGGGCTGCCTTGGAGGAGCAAACGTCATGATGCTTTATGGGTGATTGTTGATCGATTAACAAAATTAGCCCATTTTATTCCTATTAGGAAAGGGATGAAATTTCATGAGATGGCCAAATCTTCACAGATGAAATTACGCGGTTGCATGGCACCCCAGTATCTATAGATTCAGACAGGGACAATAGATTTGTTTCTTCTTTCTGACAATCTTTTTAGAAATCTATGGGCACCCAATTCAACTTTAGCACTACGTACCACCCTCAAACCGATGGGCAATCAGAGCGTACAATACAGACTCTTGAGGATATGCTTCAAGCCAGCCTATTAG
Organism: Sextonia rubra; assembly: GCA_037013555.1. Classification (NCBI taxonomy): domain Eukaryota; kingdom Viridiplantae; phylum Streptophyta; class Magnoliopsida; order Laurales; family Lauraceae; genus Sextonia; species Sextonia rubra. The sequence continues at coordinate 81,948,546 of JASUAD010000001.1, forward strand.
ACTTTGGAAAAGAATAGGATGAACACCTTTCCTTGTGTGAATTTATATATAACAATAGCTATCACACGAGCATCTGAATGGCTCTATCTGAAGCTTTGTATTGACGTAAGTGTCATACACCAGTATGTTGGGTAGAAGTTGGAGTTAGAAGTTTCCATGGACCTTCTCTTATTGCAGATACCGCGGAGAAAGTACAGAAAGTCTAAGACAGATCGAAGATTGCAAGGTCTCGTCAAAAGAGCTATGTGGATAACCGCCGTAGACCTCTCAAGTTTCAGGTGGGGGATAAGGCTTTTTTTAAGTCTCCCCAATGAAAGGTACTATTAGGTTTGGATAGAAAGGCAAGCTTGCTCCGCGATTTGTAGGTCCTTTTGAGATTCAAAGTAGAGTCGGAGATTTGGCATATCGACTAGAATTACCACCTCAACTCGCTAGAGTTCACAACGTATTCCACGTATCAATGCTTAGAAAATATCTTCTAAACCCCTCACATGTTCTCAAGATGGATGACATCCAAGTGAAGCCGGATGTGAGCTATGAAGAGCGACCACTTTGTGTTATTGATGTTAGATTTTGTGGACTCAATCCATCAGTTGATGTAATAAATTGATTAATTTCTTCATTTATCAATAATATCATGCTTTACTTTCATGAGATGAATGTTATTTTACTACTTCATGCACATGACCAATACATATGACATAATGGTTCATGAGTTGAACCGGGTCCCATTAGTATATTAGATGTGATATATGTGCATGGATGAGATCCACACGCGGGGGATATATGTCACAAATCTTATACTTAAATAGCTTCACAACCAGTAATGAGACTGGGCATCTCATTTGATAAGGTTGTAGCACTTTGATCACTATGAGATAGTGTGATTTGTCTCGATTATCAGAATGTAATATTCTGGATTACGGTACTAGTACATTGGATGTATTGAAGGACCATGAGATGTACCTTATGGAATTCTGTCTCAATAATAAGGTATGCTCTCATAATTCCCTAGCAATAGGCTCTCAATCCTGAGACATTGATGAACTCAAGTTTCTATCTGTTCATTTGCTTTGAGTCACCAATGAGTGAGGCCGACTGTAGGTTAACACCTCGGTGTCTTGGGTATGTGGTAGTAGAACTGTGGGAACGTTGAATGATCAAGATGGAATCTATCTCTATTATCCCCTTGTGCCAATTAATGGATTTGTCATTAGTAAGTGCGCACCCATCTCAATTAAGAGTTAATTGGTGGTACTGATGGTTACTGTGATTAATTGGGGCTCAAGGATAATAAGATGTGGAACTTATATTGGAAGAGACAGATTTATTCCAATTGATCCATAGATATTGATAGAGGGGCCTACTTGTGGTAATTGGGAGTTTAGGGTCTTCATTGTAATTTATTCCTAAGACTGGAGTACAATTGCATTTATATAGTGGTGATATTTGCAATTAACTATGGGCCCGGATTGCACATGAGATGTGGGGTCGCGGTGTTCCAGTTGGAGCTAGCTTTCTAAGGAATCCTTAGTGGTCCCCACACTAGCCCAAGTTATTAGAAAATACTAATCCGACTTGAACTCTAGAAAGAAGGTTTTAGAAAAGAGAAAGTCGCTAATTGCTTTGGAAGTAAGACTTCTATTTCAATTCAGCAAGGAAGAGATTCAAAAATATATAAAAACATCTCTTGGACATCTAATGAGACTCTCTCATGCCTAAAGCCCTATTCGTGCAAGAGGTGCACGAGTTTCTCTCTCCTTCTCTCTTCTAGTTCCTTGGAGTTTCGAGTTGGGATTTCTCCTGAAGATTCCACCAATCTTCTTGAGAAAAGAAATCCAATTCGGGTCATAGCGTGGAAGGCTAAGAGGTGTTGAAGATTCTCATCATCAAGCAGAGTCACAACTTCTTCATTAGAGCACTACGGATCTCTAAAAGTATGATCTACTTCTTGCATGTCATAGATTATTATGGATGTTTAGTGTTGTTTGATTCTGTCTTTTAGATAGAATATTTACTATAAATGGTCACGAGATTGAGGGTAATGAATCTTGGATTGGGTTTTTGGTCTTATGGAGAGTTGATCCCTGTGTCAAGTGGGTCAAAAGTTTTGAAATTTTATCCACGAGACCCACCTACTTCCAACAAGTGACACAAAGGACCAAGTGCTACGTACCCGGATGATTAGATGGGTCAAGATTCTTTGAGAACATTATGGAATAGAAGAGGCTACTTGGGAGCTCGAGGAACAAGTTTGTGAAAAGTATTTAGGACTTCTACCTGAGATATGTTGCATGCGGAGGACCAAATGTTCTTTTAAAAGGGGAGGATGTAAGGTCCAAACCCAAGATAATCATAATTTATAATAATTAATTTTATTTCACTTTAATTAATATGTAATTAGGTTAATTTAACTCAAATCCCTTTGGGTTTAGGTCATGGATAGGTAGTTGGGTTGGGTTCAAACCTTACTTAGGTAGTCAAGGGCCTTTTCTTATTTTAGAATTTCATAGTTTTGCATCATTAAGGAATCATATCAATTTCATCAAGTGTGTCTCATCAAGGAAAACTGGGGGCCTATTGCAAATTCCAGAAAAACCATCATTTAAAAACACCAAATTCATCGTTCGCTCTTCTCATTCCCTCATTTCTACTGGAGCAAAAGTTTCTTCTTCCTCCCATGTTCTCTCTTTCACCTCCTCCCTATTTTAGGCATTAGAAGTGTTGTATGCAAAGGATTTGAGCTTCTTCTTCTTCCTCTTCACTCTTCTTGTTCTCCTTTTTGGAATCAAGGCCTCATTTCCTTCATTGTGTTTATAGAAGTTCTAAGGTAGGAGAACCCCATCACCATTTCAATTCTTGAGTTCAATAGGGTCAAAAAGACTCAAGCTTGGAGCATGCATGCATCACATTCTCATTTTTCTCAATGCATGTGTTAGATCAATCTCTAGTGAAGCCTTCTCCACCATCTAACCAAAGGGCAATTTGATTTGGGTGAAGCACTGCATTTAAGGCAAGTATAAGGGTGCATATTCTCTACATGCATGATCAATTTATTGATTCTTGATGAGCTCTTTACATGTACCAATTTACAGTTCTTTAATCTTTAATTAAGGCTGTGTAAGATTGATCTTGTGATAATGATTGGATGGTGGAACGAATGATAAGAATGGATGGTAGAGAGACCCAAGAATGTAGTATGGATGGTCTCCTTTGGTGTTTGAATGCAGGGGAATAGAATGAGCTTGAAGAGAATTTAGTTTAAAACTGAATCTCCCGAAGCAGAGTGCTTCGGGCTGACCGGTTGGTCTTGGAGCCCGATCGGTTGAATTCATGTTCTCGGAGGTGTCCAACCAGTCGGACACCATACTTGATCGGTCGGGTAATCTAGAGTTCTGTAGTGAAAATTCTATTTAAAACTTGGTTCCATGACTAACCATAAGCCTTCCATAGTCCACAGTGTGGCATAAGGAAAGGTTATACCTTCTAACCTTTTGAAGCCAAGGTGTTTTAAGCTAATTTTACCTTAGGATTGTAAGTATAAGTGAAAACCATTTAACGCCTTAGGAGTGGAACCTTTACCTCAAACGAATTAGCCCAGCGGAAATTATACACTAAGAAGGAAGAGTGTTGAGCTATCATTCATTCCCTCCTGACTTCTGATCATTCCTAATGTCATGTTATGGGTGTTGGCATAAGAAGTAGTATCCATTGTGTATAGAATGTAACACTAAGATTTTGGTAACACGTTGATACCGGACGTTTTATGAATATGCCATATTGAATGACTAAGGAAACGCAGAATGTCTTAGAATAAGGTTGGCTAGTAAATTTCCTTGATAACCTCTTGATCTGAATGCATTCATATTTTAAGTAAACCTTGTTCTCAACATGATCTAATCATGTACCCATTCCTCCTGGTGAACCTTGAGGCAAAATTGGATACGGAGCTTCTACTGAGCGTGAGCCTGTGAGCCAAGATAGGTGTAGCTAAGGTTGAGAGGGTTCGAGCTCTGATAGCTCATTTAAGTATGCATTATTGATATTAGTTACTCCGTTAATTCTGATTCTATGATTGGTAATGATCTCAAGACTGATATACATTTCCGTATAAGTATGAGTCGATCATTATGTATAAAAGTATGAATTTTGATCAGTCTTGATGCATTGAGTCAGCACCACTTAGCTTGTACCCATAGGAGCTTCGACAGAACCAAATGAGGGTATTCTATATGTTACTTACTACAGTAGTTATATGAAGAATTGATCGACGCTCTTAGAGTAGCTAGACGGTCTTGGCGCAATCGCTAGTAATTTCCCATAGTACGATATGCTCTCTTACTAAGAGAAGATAGCCACGTGGATGCCAATTAGTGTGATGTTGTCATTCCATCTATGATTCTTCATTCATGCTTATTCACATGCACAACTTTCTTAGTTTCTGTTATTGCTCTCTTTTAATTATTATGCTGTTTAATTTCAATTGTTACACCATGATAGGCTTACATACCCTTATATTTGTTGACCGTTGTGTTAACAGTGCTACCCTTAGTGTTACAGGTACAGAACCCAGCGCCGATACAGCAGTCCAAACGTCCCTGGAGGGAACCACAGCAATACCTCGGGATATAAATGAGTAGAATGAGGATGATGTATTTTATTAGTCATCCTTCATAGTGCGTAATAAGGTTCTTTTGGGGTTGTTAGTATGTAGCCATGTTTGGCTTGTAGTAGATTATACCATTGTCATTTTGCTATTCGAAATTACTGTTGATGAACTTGTAATCTTCCATTTTCTTTAAGTTATGGAACCTTCGTACCACGTGCATGTGGATGGGTAATTAATAGACTTTGGTTATATTAATGAACTAGCAAATGTTTTATTAATGTCTATAATATGTACAGGTGAATGCTCTAGGTTTCCACTTAATTATTCAAATGTTTGATACATGTTTATAGATCTTCATCACACGTACCTGTGGAACCACCATTGGGATAGTTCGTATGTCTCTTGATGATGCACGAATTATCACAGGTTACGTGTGTCGCGCCTCGGGATCCACAATAAATCCCCAATTCTTGGGTTCGGGGCGTGATAGTTCCCTAGAGGATGATGTATACCTCTTGGATTTCTTCTTCATAACATCCTTTAAACTCTCCTCTAATGTTGCTAAATTCTACTGTAACTGAGCTTGTCTTTTCATTATCGTTGCTATCTGCACTTGCATTGTACCTTAATTTTCACTAATCTTTGTTCCTTGCTCCATTGTCATCATTAACATGCTTTGCATCATCAAAAGGAATTGATTATGTGTAGATGGAAAACGCGGAGGCACACGATCTAAGTTCTCACTGAGAACATCCTCTAAGTCATCATTCCTAGTATTGCTCGAGCAACCGTGATGAGTATTCTTAACTCTTGGGATTGATGCCATTATCTGTAAGAAACCATTATTATTTTAAAGCAAAGATTAGTAGACTAATAAATATCAATGATAATTGTAATCCACAAACCAATCCATGTACGAATAAGGATTCTATTCCTTAACTCATAATATATTTGGATAATTCATTAATCTAATAATCCATTAAGAACTCCTAACGTCCAAATTTGATCATAAGAGTTAATCTTTGGGCATTTTACTCTCGAGCTTAAGATTGAAATAACCTATCCTTAAATCAAATTTTTGAAAATTATCCTGCATCTAAAACTAATTGGACGACTCATTAATATAAAGTAGTAATTACTTATACTCAATAACCACCAGGTTTAATTATTTAAATTGGTATACATCTGAAGTGTGCCAACTGTATCTCAACAAATAATGCCAAATATCCTCATAGGATTACTAAGGAAAATAATTTCGGAATCTCACTTGAAAGCTCATATACAATAAGAATCTTGGAAACTATCTTAAACAGCAAATCACATAGACTACTTATAACATCTACAAACAAAAGGAACAACAGAGAATAAAGATAATAGTTAAAGAGTCACCTTTGCTGACGCAGCTTGCAACTTGATTCTGATGAGGTTGTTTAACTGATTACTGCTGCTGGTACAATGGAGCTTCACTGGTGTTTTTCTTCCCTAGATATTTTGCTTGCCAATGTTCCATCAAAACCACAATGAAAGCACACTCTAGTTTTTCTCTAACATTTATTCATCTCATGGCCCTTGCCACACAGATCACACACTAGTTTTCAGGAATTGAGAGCCTTGATCATTTGTTTCTTCCACAGCCAAAGGTGCTCCCCAGAGGATGATGTGTACCTCTTGGATTTATTCTTCATAACATCTTGTAAACTCTCCTCTAATGTTGCTAAATTCTATTGCAATTGAGCATGTTTTTCCATTATCGTTGCTATCTGCACTTACATTGCATCTTGATTCTCACTGATCTTTGTTACTTGCTCCATTATCATCATTAACGGGCTTTGCATCATCAAAAGGAATCAATTTTTTGCATACAGAAAATATGGAGGCACGCAATCTAAGTTCTCAATGAGAACATCCTCTAAGTCATCATTCTTGGTATTGCTCGAGCAACTGTGACAGGTATTCTTAACTTTTAGGATTAAAGCCATTGTCTATAAGAAAACCTTTATTATTTTAAAGCAAAGCATTAGTAGATTCAAAACATCCTATACAACCCAAATCACAATGCATATATCATATCCTCACCACGCTCCGTAAGTTTCTAAATCTTTTATTTTAAACTTATTTATACCATAACACCATACCTTACTTGCATATTTTACAGGATTCATGCTCTAATACCATTACTTATGTGTTATGCCTCGAATTTGACAATTGGGGATTAAAATGAGCCCACGAGGTGTGGCACACATAATCTCATTGCAATCCGTGCCATATGAAGACACGCACAACCACTACAAGGGAGATTCCACGGAAACATGTGAGGAAGTTCCACAGACACGTAGATTAAGTTTCAGCATTAAGTGGAAGCCTGTAAAATACACGTATAATGATCATAAGCAATAATAAAACATTATACATATTATAAATAAGTCTAAAGTCTTTACTTAACCATCCAAATCTATATGGTAACAAATACTTAAACATATACAAAATCCAAACAACATGTCTATCAAATCTTTAACTTCAAAATAAACATAGTCCAAGCATGTATAAACTAAACAACCCAACAAGAAAATCCATTGACACTCTTCATAGGATGACTAATAGAAAATGTCATCTTTGTTCCACTCATCTACTCCCTAATGTACTGTTGAGGTTTTTTCTGGGGGCACGCCGTTCGCCAGACTGGCATTGAATTCAGTGCCTGTAACACTAAAGGTTGCACTGTTAACACGACGGTTAAGTAAATATAAAGATATCTAAGACTATCATAATGCATCAATAGAGTTAGAGAACATATTGATTAAAAGAGAGCGAAGTTAGGCATGTTGTGCATGAAATTATCACAAGTAACGAATCATAAATAGAGTATCATAACATACTAGTTGGCATCCATGTAGCTATATTCTCTCTAAGGAGAGCATATAACATACAGAGGGAAATATTGGCAGGGGATCAATCTAACTTCCCAAAGAGCGCCAACCTTCTCCTTCGTAAACCACTACAGCAGTGACATAAGGGATACCTAAATTGGTCCCATCGAACCTAATATGAATATAAGCTAAGTGGTGCCAACTCAGAGTATCAAGACCGTTCCGAATTTTATCAAACATTCATATCATTGATCATAGTGATTATCACATATTCATACACAAACAGTTGTACATAAAGAGAGTATCAGTTTGAGATTGTATTTAATTATAAGAATCGAAATTGAATCGGTAATCTAATAATCAAACAATGCATATTTATATGAGCTAATAGGGCTTGAACCCTCTCAACCTTGATGCACCCATTGTGGCTCACAGGCACACACTCAATAGAAGCTCCAGTAGTGATTTTGCCTCAAGGTTTACCAGAAGGAATGGGTATATGATTAGATCATGTTGAGGGCAAGATTACTTAACAATATGAATGCAGTTAGATTAAGAAATTATCAAGCACAGTTACTAACCAACTATGCTAGATAATCTGTGTTTCCAAAGTCATTCAATATGATGTATTCATAAAATGTCTAGTGTCATTGTGTTTCCAAAATCTTGGTGTTACATTGTGTATGTAAAAGACACCTTTTCTTATGCCAACACTCATGACATAACATCGGAAAACTATCTGGAAAATCGAAGGGGATTAGTGACAACTCTTCACTATTCTTCCTTATCATTTAATCACCATTAGGATAATTTAATTGAGATAAAGGTACCATTTCTAAAGCCGTACAAAGTCTTGGAAATTCCTAATTTCCTAAGTTCACAGTGTTTTTACGGCTTAGCCATGTACAAGTTACAGTTTATCCGTGTGGCTTAGGTTTCTTAATTTCACTAGCATTTACTGCTCAGCCATGTATTAGCCAATGACTTAGCAGTATGGAACCTGCGGTCAAGCCATGGCTGGGCTAGGCTTAGTTGTAGCACAATCCATGGCTTATCCGAGGATTAGCCGTAGAAGAAAATTAGTTTTGGGGGTTATTTGGAAGGCTCACCATAAAATGACTTATGGCTTAGTCACGGGGTGGTTACGCTTAGCTGTAGTTCATTTCACTGCTTGGTCATGAGTTAGCCGTAGTTCAAATTCAGAATTTGAGCTCTCTAGATTTTGAGTTATAAAAAACTTACAGCTTAGCCATGAGCTTCACCATAAGCTTCAGCGTTTCTGGAAGCTGTTTTTGAAACACGAGTTCAATGTAGAATTCTTCACTTTTTGTTACAATGAAATTTCTTTTGCTCCCAAATTATCACAATAGGTGTTACATTGCCCTTACATATTTATACTCATTATCACTTAATCCAACACATATATGTACTTAGTCAAGGGCTGAAAGAGCTATTAACTTGCATTTAGAATGATTACTTTAAGAATCAACAAATTTAGACAGTAGTAATATATACTCTTATACTTGCCTTGTATTAGTGCTTTACCCATAACTAGCTTCTCCTTTGGTTTGATGCTATAGAAAGCCTTAATAGAAGCAAATCATAATACATGCAAAGATATATAAACGGTGAATCAAATGTAAGATGCATGCATGTTGCTCATTTAAGTCTTCTTGACTCTTTTGAACTCAAGGGAATGAAATGAAAGTTGTCTCTTTCCTTAGAAAGCTGTAGGTTATGAGCAAAAGATGAATTTGGTGGCTTCAATAAAGGAGATGCAGAAGAAGATAAAGAAAGAGAAGAATGGAATCTAATAAGAGCACATGCAAGCTCTAGGATTTAGTTTTTCAACTCAAGTTGGAAGTGGAGATAAAAAAAGAGTAAAAAAGATGGAGCTCTAGAAAAAGAGAGTAGAAGGGAAATGGAGAAGGACGATAGATATACCCCTTTTAACTCAAATTCTTTGGGGATTTGCATGTAAGTCCATTTTCTTTAGGGAAATTACAATTTGAGTCAAATGGACTTCAATTGGTCCACAATGGATTCAAATTAAATTGGGCCAAATCTAAAAGATAATTCACAAGATAAAAGACACATGATGCAACTAATGTGGTGCCAAAATGATGCAAAACATGTGACTCTAAATTACAAAAAGGTCCTCAACTACCTAAGTAAAGTTAGAACCCGACCCAACTACCTATCCATGACCCAAACCCAAGGGTTATGAGTTAAATTAGTCCAAATAAGTATTCATTAGCACAAAACAAGAGTAATTGTTATAAATCAAAATTAATTCAGGTTTGGACCTTACACAACTGCACTTTATTTTGTAGCCTCATTAGTTAAAACGTCGGCCATTAGAGAAATCTAATAGAAGGTGGCCGAAATTATGGAGGAGTATGCTTCTACTGATAAAGACAAGAGGGTGAGTGGTTTTGATACCCCTACACTAAATAGAGAACTAATAACAATATCAGTGTCGAGTTCGATTTTGAAAAGGACATATTTGACTAAGTAATGACGCCTGAGTCTGAGAGAAAGACTACAAAGGATGTAGCCATAGAGGTCATTGTTGTGGAGAAACCTAGCAATTATATGGGTGTTGCAACTGTTGTTGATAAAGTAGCTAGCGTCTATGTAACCATGGAGCCAATTTTTGAACAAGTGAGCATCGGCGATGCTTATTTTGGTGTTGCCGCTAAAGAAGCAGTCGACATTGGCAGAGTTGATGAACGTGTCTTTGAGGAAGAACCATGTAATGTAAATCCCATTGAACCAGAGATACTTGCTTCTAAAAGAGACAATGTTCCTTAGGCCGAGCAGTGAGACACCAAAGTTCTCTAAGGGACCAATTGCCAATGTTGTGATGGAAGAAGGGAAATTTCCTAGCACCGTTGAGGGAACTACTGCAGAGCCAACTCTTGAGGGTAAGCCTTGATTTGAATATTGAGAGTAGAAGATTTTATTACAACAACTTGATTTGACCTCCCCCCCCACTCCCTGTCTCCCTTTTTTTTGTTGTTCCTTTTTAGGTACTCAAATTAACGAAAGTGTCCCTATTGTGCCTCCCACATTAGAGAGAAAGCCTTTTGAGTCGCCAATTGAAGAGCAAGCAGGGAAAAAGGGTCATGAAGCTCTAGTCAACTTGGATAACATCTCTATTCATAGCGAATACTTCGAGACATCTCTGAACAGTTATCTAAAGAGAAACCTGTACAAGGCCATGGAAGATCCCTCCTACTTAGATTCACTAACCAAAAGCATTAATAACAATCCAGAGTTGTCAACAAGGCTTGTTTTGTCAACTATTTGCACTATGCCTCCAGTAGTGCCAAGTGTGATCCCTCTTGTAAGGTCCAAACCCGAACCAATCTCGATTTACGAAAATTAATGATTATTTAGACTAATTCAACCATAAACACCTTGATTTGGGTCAAGGATAGTTAATTAAGTCGGATTCAAACCTTATTTAAGTAGTTAAGGGCCTTCTTATAATTTAAAGTTACATAGCTTGCATCATCTTGGCACCACATTAGTTGTAACATGTGTATTTTATCATATGGGTCAACTTTCATATTTGGCCTAGCCCAATTCGGACTCATCTTCACTCAATTGAAGTCCAATTGACTTAAACTATAATTCCCATAAAACTAAGTGTGCCTGCTTGTAATTTTTAGAAAAGTTGGATTTAAACTGCATCTCCTCTACTCCTCTGCTAGAGATTCTACCTCTCACTCTCCTCCTATCTCTTTTTCAAGCTTAGAGCTAGAAATTGAATTTTGGAACTTGTATTTGCTCCAACTAGGTTTCATTCTCCTCTTTCTTCATCCTCTTGTATATCTCCTTCCTTGAACCTCTAATTTCAAATCCTTATCTTCTTTATGGCTCTCCAAGCCCATCATCTTTTCAATTCTTTGTGTTTAATAGAGTCAAGGAGACTCAATTTGGTGACATGCATGCATCTCATATCCATTGTCTCAATTGCATGTCTTTGGATGTAGTAGGATCATCTTCTATTAAGGTTTTCTCCATCATCAACCCAAGGGAAAAGCTTAATTGAGTAAAGCACTGAGATAGGACAAGTATAGGAATGTACATTACTGCATGTATGTCCATTTATGTTATTCTTAAAGAACTCCTCTTAAATGCCAATTTACAGCTCTTTCACCTTTTGTAATTTAAGAATGTTTGATAGTTTGAATGATAATGAGTATGCTTATGAAGTATTGATGAAATCTGGGTATTAAAAAATGAATGATGATAGTTTGGAGCAGAGAGAACCACATTGGAACCAATTGAAAAAGTTTTTTACTGAACTTTGCTTTAGAATTGAAATTTTAAAGCTTACAGCTAAGCCATACTTACACTACGGGTAAGAATCCAGAGAACCAAAATCTAACATTTCTTTTATGGTTAACCTCACAGCTAAGTTGTGAAATGCACTATAGCTAAGCTGTAGCCAAGTTGTGGCCCAGCTATAGGCTACCTACCACTAAGTCAAACGCTAAATTACGGCTGAGTCGTAATTGCCAGGAAATTTAGTGAATCATGACTACATCATGACCTATTCACAGCCAAAACCGTAAGAGCATAGTGAGCATAGGGAAATTAGGGACATTCAAAGACCACATAGGGCCTTGGAAATGGTACTTTTGTCTCGGCTAAATTAACCCAACAATAATCAGATACTAAGGAGGAAGAGTGTAGAACTGTTAGTCACTTTCTCTTGATTTTCTATATGATTTCTAATGTCACGTTATAGGTATTGCATAAGAAGAGGTGTCTAATGCCTACACAATGTAACATCAAATTTTTAGTAACACATTGACACTGGACATTTTTTGAATACACCGTATTGAATGACTATGGAAACATGGATTATCTTCGCATAGGGTTGGCTAGTAAATAACGTTAATAACCTCTCAATTCAAATGCATTCATATTGTTAAGTAAACCTTGCCCTCAACATGATCAATTCATATGCCCATTCTTCCTGGTAAACCTTGAGGCGAGAACAGAGGCAGAGCTTCTACTGAGCGTGAACCTGTGAGCCAAGATAAAGGTAACTAAGGTTAAGAGGGCTCAAGCTCGAATAGCGCATTTAAGTATGCATTTTTTTTGAATAATAGTTATTTTGTTTAATTCTGATCTTTATGATTGAATACGATCTCAAAACCGATATATGCTTCTGTATAAGAATAAGTCGTTCACTATGTACAATAAGTATGCAAGTTATGAATCTTGATCGATCTTGATACATTGAGTTAGCACCACTCAGCTTATACCCATAGGAGGTTCGACAAGATCGAAGGAGGGTATTCAAGATGTTATCGACTGCAGTAGTTTTATGAAGAGTTGGTTAGCACTTTTAGGGTAGTTAGATGGTCTTGGCCCGATAGGTAATGATTTCCCACTGTATGATATGCTCTCCTTTTAGAAAGAAGATGGCCATATGGATGCCAACTAGTATGTTATTGCATTTCCGTTTATGATTTAGTAGTCATGCTTTTTCACATGCACAATCTTGCCTAGCTTTCGTTATTGCTCTCTTTTAATCAATATGTTTTTTAATTCAATTGATACATCATGATAGTCTTATATATACTCATATTTGCTTAAACGTCCTATATTGGGCTACCCTTGGTGTTACAGGTATAGAACCCAATGCTAGCACGGTAATCAACACGGCCCTAAAAGGAACCCCAATGGTACCTCGGTGTAAATAAGTAAAATAAGAATGATGCCTTCTACTAATCATTCTACATTGAGCATCAAAGGGTCTCATTTTGGGTTTGTTTAGGTTTAGTCATGTTTGGACTTGTGGATAGATCATGCCATCTTTGTCCTGTTGTTCTTTAAGCCATTGATTAATGGACATGTGTTTTTGATTTGGATGTGTCTCATATATTTTAGTATATTATATGTGCATGTGGATGGTTTAATTAATAAACTATGGTTTATATTAATGAATGAATGAATGTTATTTTTATTAATGCCTATAATGAATTACAGGTGAATTCTTGAGGTTTTCGCTTAATTATGCAAAACGATTGTTATGTATATATGGATCTTTCTCATACGTACCTGTGGAATCTCCTTTATAACAGTTCATACGTGCCTTGACATGGCACAGATTGCTATGGGTTACATATGTCGTGCCTCGAGATCCACCCTACTCCCCAATTCTCGGATTCAGGGCGTGACACCTCTAGTGAGTCTTGATTTAGAATTAGGATCACATGTAAGCAAATCAAGGATTGATGCAACTCTGGATGTTCAGATAGAATTAAATGTTGAACTCGTTGGCCCGATTAAAAAGGAGGTTGATATTGAAATGGCTCCAGTTAAGATGACTACTATGAAGATTGGCCCTTCTGCCCAAAAGAAGTTGGTTATTGAAGACAAGGTTGCTGATCTTATAGAGGATGATGTCCTTCCTATGCCAGGTACCCGTAGCTTCACACCACCTAGGGCCATGGTGCCTTCATAAGTGCATTTTAGGGTTGAGTAACTACCACCTACAAAAGAGCTAAAGGCCCAGTTGCGCCAATAATATCAAATAAAGCTTCCGCTACCAAGGGTGAAGGTTCCCAAAGAATACCATTGAACGTTACGGTAACACCACATGCAAATCAGGATCTTTCCTCCATGTTGTCTTCACAAGGATCACATGAATCAACCTCCGTCCTTAAAGAAGGATTAACTATCTGTCACAACTCGAGCCCAGGGTTCGGGAGTTAGCAAAAGCCAAACCAATGACACACGTACTCCCGTGCCTGTACACGTAAACCTGATCTAAATGCACACACACAAGGGAACATTCACACGTGCCAAACATGTACGCGGAAGCTGTAAATATCAGAAGCATCAAACTAACAGTGCAAAAAGAGAAGACGAAGAAAGAACTGACATAATTCCTTGTGAAGGTCTTACAAAATGAACAAAATAATAAATACAATCATGACATATACAAGTGAGACAAAGCTCAAAAACAAAACTCCAATGCCATGCATGTCAAGAACGCTCTCCCGTGGAGTGATCACATCCACTCCTCTAGGCCTGATGGGGCATCGGGGGTCTCATCTGGAGTCTGGCCGACCGGCGAGGGGTCGGCAGGGGTATCTGGGCCTGCAACACCAAAAACAACTGTGAATACGACGATTCAGCAAAGTATAAATCATAACAAGTTATCACACGCTGTGTCTAATAAAATAAAGAACATCATGTAAATTAAACAAGGCATTTTTGTATTCTATGCTGTCATGCAAGAAAGAAATATGCTATGCGAATCAATAGGTACATGCAGTGGACATAACTAGTGGCTACTACATTGCCATATGCTCCCAAAAGAGGGATCTTGTATCGTGCAAAGAACACCATTGTCCGGGCCAGGGTACAATGGGTCTTAGTTTCCTGGGGTCCAGTTCCCCAAGACGTTTCCTTACTGCAGCAAGGCCATGTAAACTACACCAAATTCACCCCGTCGGGATCCTAAGGCTGAGGCTAAGTAGTGCCTGACCATACAAAATCAATCATGAAAACCCTGAGTAGATTGTGACAACATATCATACGTGCATATCTGTGAACATGTCTTATATGTGAAATATACATGCATACTCAAGGTAAAGAACCACAATGTGAAAGTAACGGAAAACAAGATATCAGAGAGTAGAGATCAATGATCGAATGCAGTATGTTATGCAACAAATCATGTGAGATCGGATCATCTTTATTTACAAGCCAATTCTAATCACACGACATCGTTTGCAAACGACGTAGTTACAAAAGTTGACGAGCTCAACGAAAGACACGTGTTGACATCAAGATGATGCAAAAATGACCATGTCTTAGAAAAACTAAAATTACGAAAAAGGGCTTGGTCTACTTAATCCAGGTCAAACTCAACCCAACTACCTATCCATGACCCGCAACGAAAACAAAACACAATTAGCAACGAAAAAAAGGTTAATTAACTGCTAAACGAGGTCAATCTGGGTCGGAGTGTTACACTATCCATGTGTGTGCAGGTGCAAATGTGAAAAGGGAGAAGATAACCAATCGAACTCCCAGACTCAGTCAAATTCATAAGAGTGTGAATCAGGTCCATCTGCACACTAGGAATTGATTTTATTTGGCGATGTCCCCCAGACCTAAATCTGCCATTAAAGGTGTAATGAAGATGATACTTTGTAGCATCTTGGTTAAGTATCTCAAGATAACCTCACAGTTAAAAAGGTATAAAATTGCAAAGCACTGGCTGAGATACTAGTTTGTTCTGCTCCTAATACTGATGTAAGCATTCTCCAAGATGCTCTCATCATCTTGTTCAATAACCTTGAACAAAAAGTCACCTGAAACAATAGTGTGGACTATGTTAAGGCCTTTTAAGATGAAGTCTTAATGGAAAGGGTTCATTTGGTGACTGATATTGAAAGCATTGTAGAAGAAGCCAAAATGGTGGATGAAGCAAATGTTGGGAGGCAGCCGCCAGGATCCGTAGATATCGCACACAGATCACTGCGGAAATAAGTTTAAACAATAATGATTCAAGAACCATACCTGCGAGATCTCTCTGATTTGATCTTGGTCTTATAATAGCCTGAAAATCTCAAGACCTTCTACTGTATTCCTCTATGCTCGAACTCGCACCAGGGTGTGGGCCTCTTCTGCGAATTCTCCTTGCTCTAAAAAAATGAGATTTCTCTTGTGTGTATTTCTAGAGAGAAATAGCACATATTGATAAGCTAAAATAGGGACCTTAAGAAGGAAATAAGGAATAGGCTTCTTAAAGAAATAGGAAACCCTAATTCGACCCCAAGTAGAATCCTAAATCCATAAATTACAATTTAGTCTACTAAAGAATTATAATTATACTCCTATCCTTATTCTCAAAATAAAATTTTGACTTTCTTGTTATTCAATGCTTATCAATCTCCCCACGTTAAGATTTCAGATATCCATCGATTAAATAATTACTGACGCCTATATTTAATCAATATCTTTATAATTCCTTGAGACTTTACACTTAACTTATTTGATATGTCAGAGACTAAGTCCACCTGCAAGGTTTGACATAATCAAAACTTATAAGCTTCATCAAGGGGATATCATCAATCCCTATTACGGGATGTGGATTCCGTCAATAAACTAATATGCACCATACACGTAGTGTAGTCATCTAATTTACTGAGATTATTGACTCACAAAAGGTCTCACTCCTTTGTAAATTAAAATGACAAATACTAAATGCACGTGTCTATTATTTATATCTGGATTAAGAGTATAAACTCTCATAATAACCATTTGGATGTTAATAATCTTATATAGTTAGTAAAAAGACAATAACCCAAAAGTGGTCATGTTCAATACACACAAAGTGTACTAGCATAACGAGTAGAAACTATACTATTTCCCGTAGCCAAGACAAGCCTACTAAAACATCATGTTACAATCGTACCGATGGTGTGTCCAGCTCCATCTATATTGTGAACAACAATAACTTATATTCTATAAGAACCGACAAATAAGTCTTCCGTGCGTAAGCTGAACTCTACACACCAACTTGTCTACTTTATAGAATAAAAGACGCACTTATGCACAGTAAATAATAATGAAACCATTTACCCATACAAATTCTCATTAAGATAGAAAAAGCAAACTTTACTAATAAGTTAATCAGTCAAAGAAAAATACATAAAAGTATGCTTTTAGTATAAATGCCCAATAGCAAATGTCCAGTTGGCACAAGAAATGAATATGCACCAGGAAGAGTATGAACACCTACAACAATAGATCACCATATTGTAGCAATAGCTTTTAGCTTTGGAAGACAATGCTCTAAAGCTTCTAAGTACCTTAGATGATTTGGAGAAGTCTAGTGCAAAGAACTAGACCTACAAAGATAGCCCTCTCACCAAAGTAAAGGCGAAGCAGACAACCTTGAATGATTTTGTTCAATCCTCGGAGAGTGCGATGAACATCAATCTAAACAAGATTAACATCGATGCTACTGTCCCAGCTTATGTGAGCTACGAAGGATGCATCCTCAAAGAAGAAACCCTAAATGCGAGGAGATGACTTGAGAAGTTCTTGGACTAGGTCTCTTTGCTGCAACTCTTATTTGGCTCTTTTTATTTTGATCAGCCTAGGTGTCCATATACATATTGACTTCATTCTTTACCCTTAAACTTCAAATGAATATCAATGAAAAAAATTTTCTTTCGCTCCATTTTGCCATTGGTATGGAGCGTATGGATTGGTTTTTTATGAATGTTTAATGTGGTTTATATGGATGGTTTATTTGGTATGGTTTCTTTGGATGGTCTGTTTGGTTCATTTTCTAAGACTTTTATGAGGGTGTGACTTACGATCTTTTAGATCTACAAATCAGAAGGAAAAAAAAGAGTAATATAGGTGGAATTTATCCGGTGCCCATGTGTGAGGCTTTCTCCAGGGTCTATGGCTCGATCCTTTTAGATGCCAAACAAAGTGGACATTATCCGGTGCCCATATGTGAGGCTTTCTCTAGAGGCCTTGACTTGTTCCCTAGGACAGAAATTTGGTTTTGGAGTTTTGTTTGGATTTTCGTTTTACAGGGTCCATAAAAAGACTTATTCCATACAATCGAAGATAGCCATATAGGGTCTACAAAAAGACTTGTTCTATATGGCTAAGGGTTAGCCACATAGAGTCTGCAAAAGACTTATTCCATATAGCTGAGTTTTGCTATACAAGGTCCACAAAAGGACTTGATCTATACAGCAGGATATTATAAGGGGTCTTGTAGGAAAATTATCCAAGTAACAAGGATTGACTATAGGGGTCAAAGGATATTATCCTCATAGTCATTTTGTAGAAGTCTGAAGCATTTTGTTAGGAGTCATAGGTTGTAAGGCTTAAAACCGAGGGATTTTTGATGAGTATGTACATTGTACATGGTTTGGGTATACCAATGACATTTAAGCATAGTATTTCTTTAGAAGTTTTCCATTGATAGGCATCATCATCTATCTCTTTTGAGTGTGAGGAGTGCGTAGGTGTCATTGGAATAGACCCTATCGACATAAAAATGTCTTTCCCATTTGGATTCAAATTTGCCTTTTGACATGTGTGTGGAGAATATGGGCCTTTTGACTACAAGGATTAAGTCTCCTTTCTTGTAAGCTCTATATCTGACCTTCTTATCGAAAGACCCGGTCATACGAGCTTCATACAGTTCAATGCTTTGTCAAGCAACAAGCCTTCTCATGTACAGTTTTTCAAACTCTTAAAGTCTGAGCTTGGCATTCTTTTCTTCAATATATTTGTTTATCATGGCTATAAGAAAAGAAGGAAGTTTCACAACTCGAGCCCAAGAATTCGAATATTAGGATTAAACCCAAATAATGACACATACACTCCTGTGTAACATACACTTGGAGTCGAGTTTAAGCGGAATTACACAAGGGATATTCACATGCTTACACATGTGAGGTGCTTTTAAATAGATATCTGTCGAAGCATTCAATACGTGAAAGCCTGTCAAAATCATTATAACATTTTATTTTTTAAGGTTCTTTAGTTCCAAGATATCAATTCATAAAACAAGATAACATAACACCAAACTAATACACATCTATATGCTATGTCACATACAAGAGTTGTAATAAGACATGTCTTTACAAAAAGGAAGGAAAGTTTATGGATAGTAAGAAAGATTTACATAGTCTCATAATATAATGGATCATGAGTTATATATGAAAAAAGAAAATGAATACAAGTCTTAAAACCCTAATCATCCATAAAAAAAAAACCTAAATAGAAGAACTCTACGTAAATTGTGTCGCACTCCGTAGGTGGATCAGTCAAAGGGTATCCATTGTCCAGTCATCTAGGTCTAAGGGAGTCCTGAAGGTTTCCTTTGGAGTCTCCTCGATCTTCGCAAAATTGAGACTGGAATCTGAGCCGATAACACCGTAGACAACTAGTCAATAAGACTATTCAACAAAGTATAAGCAAAATTAAGGTAATACGCATTGTATATAAAAGAATTAATGACAAATGATTAATAGAAGTCAATTCAATACATTAGGTATGTTGTGCATTGAATAAATCATGTTATAAAAATCAATGATATGAAATATTTTGCTAATTGGCTACTACATTTGTCATATCCTCCCTCTGGGGATCTCAATGTTGAG
Organism: Sextonia rubra; assembly: GCA_037013555.1. NCBI lineage: Eukaryota > Viridiplantae > Streptophyta > Magnoliopsida > Laurales > Lauraceae > Sextonia > Sextonia rubra. The sequence goes on from JASUAD010000001.1 coordinate 81,968,201, forward strand.
AACACCATTGACCGGCCCAAGGTACAAATGGGTATCTTCATACATGCAGTCTGAAAACTCCAAAGGCACACTGTAGTAGTACCGTTAGTAAACTACACCAAAGTTAACCTTGTCGGGTATCATAAGGCTAAAGCTGAGTAGAGCTAGACCATTTTGATTCATGTAATTGAACTTGAGTAATTTGTGCAATTCATTCATTGAGAACAATATAATACAATATATGTTCAATTCATTCGTTCAATTCATTCTTACTCAATTCAAAGTTAGTGTTAATATAAAACGTATATCAAGAAACAATTCAACTAGAATCAATTTATCCATAATCATTTCAATTCAAAATCATTACTGGAATGATAGATAATAATGAAGGCAATAACGGTACTCTAATTTGCCATGCAATTCAATTATTAGAATCAAGGTAGTGTTACAAATCATTCCTAATCTAGTCATCCATTGTTTCTAATCATGCATGATGATGTAGTTTTAAAATATCTGATACACGGTTATCTTTCTTTTGGCGTCATATTCTATAAAGGATGTCTGTTGAAGTCCCTTAAACCAACACCCATGGAAAGGTGCTTAACGAATGGACAATGTCACGCCCCCAAAACTGGGCCGGATCCAAACCCGGTTCCAGGGGTGTGAGAATTGGGGCCAATTAAAATTTTTCTAAACATAAACAGCACAGGCCCCAATTCCGGGTGGATCGAAGTCCTTCGTGAGGCTATGCTTGGTGATCAAGCAACCGTAATCACACGCGGAACAAAAATCCATGCTCATCGCAGACGGATATTACATCACAATAAGATAATCAATCTCATTAATAAATAAACCAGAGTCAAGTGCTTCGAAGCATCACAATTAAAGTTAAAATCTCAAGACAACCAAACTTAAATTAATAAACTAATGGCCCAAACATGGCCTTATTACATAATCTAAAGTTTTCGAACTCAGCACCGCCCTAGGACACCTCAGATGATGTCATCGGTGCTCCACTCAACAACTCCGCCCTCTGGCGGAATTTCCTGCGTCGCCTGACCCTCCGGTTCGGCACCGGCAACGGAACCTAGACACCCAAAAGTAGTGGGTCAGATTGACATAATCTGGCAAGAGGGTAAGCTGCAACAATGGATTAATCAACTGAATTAAATGATATATTCATTATGAACCAAAACAAATCAGATGCAAACCCCAATGGCATGAATGCACAGAAACGGGTATTCCCGCGGATAAATATACAGAAACGGGTAAATCCCGCATACAGATAATCAGAAACGGGTAATCCCGCAGATAATAACAGAAACGGGTAATCCCGCAAATAATAACAGAAACGGGTAATCCCGCAAATAATAACAGAAGGCACAGCTGCATACTATTATCCACAGTACACGCTGACCCGATGGCGTACGTCCACCTCCGAACTGCAGTCGGTCAGATATATATATACAAATATGCATACTTACAAATACATACGTATACAGATGCAAAATGAACCATGATATGAAACCCTCAATCCCAACATTCAACCCAATACCATTTTGAGTACTTAAATTTAAAAGTGTATTATGAACATGTGTCCATTCAAATTATTGAGGGTAAGCACTAATCCACCAACGGTCAAGTTAGATAAATATGCACATGAGAACTAACTCTCTATCACAATGGAAATATGAGTCCACGATGCCGATATACTACTTTTGGTGCCTATCATGTGGTGCATCCTGAACCTCACATTCCCATTCTGCATTTAGTCTAATTCTCATGTGCACATTCAACTAACATTCCTAAAAGACATAATTCATCTAATCCAATTATATATAATTAGTGTGTTTTACAAATTAGGTAAAAGATGTTCAATTTCTAAATCCAAAGTTAAATCAAGTTACGATCCAAAGGGGAAAGAAAATAATTAATTCCTTAATATCATTGTTGTGTACAAATACACATTATCATTTTATACAAAACAGAGGGTACAAATTTCGGATCCCAATTTGAAATCTAACTCATTTAAGATTCCAATTTAAAATTATAAACACATTCTATTTACGGTTTAATCGCTACCAAATACATCTTTAGTTTATTTCAATCAACCTAGGAGAACACTAATCAAAATTTCATAATTCTCAATTAAGTTTATAAATAATCCAAGATACGTTTCTAATGACATCAAATTAAAATTAATTTAATAAAACCTAATCTCCATTAAAATATTAAACCATTAATCAAAATATAACCTTTTGATTCTTTATAAAAGCAATATTATGCATAAATACATATATAAATAATATATATATTTTAAAAGGAAATGGGCTAATGGACCCAGACCTGTACCCGGGCCCAGGCCATCCAGGCCGGGCCCAGCCAGCCAGGCGGCCCAGCCCGCCTGGCCTGCTGCCAGGCGGCAGATGTTGTCCAGCAGCAACTGCTGCTAGGCAGCGCTGCTGCTGCCTAGCGGCAGTTGCTGCCAGGCAGCGCTGCTGCAGGCGGCAGCGGCCGCACGGACAGTTTTTTTTTTATTTTTAACAAAAACATTAATCTACAAGTTTTGGAAGAAAAATCAAAACACACTATTACCCCCCAAGAGCCATTAATCCAACAAGAAGAAGTCATGCACAAAGTATGTAAAACAACAAGCAACTAAAACATATTGCAAACACCAAAAACCATTGTTTCAACTATCCACTTGCCTGGATCTTGAAGCCAAAGTAAATCTGAAGATCAAAGCTTGGAAGAGCCCACCTTGGTTTCTCCCTTAGAGAGCCTCTAGGGTTTTGGTTGAAGAAGAAAAGAAGAGGGTTGGGGAGTGGGGGAAAACCCTAAGAATAGAGTTTATATAAAAGAGGAGGTTTTTCTAAATTACAAAGAAGGGCCTCCTGCTTTCTAGTGGGTTTTAAGAAATTTCAAAAAGAGTCTCTGGCCCAAAAAGGGTCCATTAACTCAGGCCCCACTTGTGTTAAATCAATCTATCTGACCCTCTTAACCTAACTCAAACCCGACAAACGGTGTGACCCAATAAAAAAAATTCGGGACTTGACATCTTACCCCCCTTAAAGGACATTTGGTCCTCCAAATGACTAACATACCTCTGGAAGAAGGTGCGGATACTGACACTGCACTTCGTCTCTAAGCTCCCACGTTGCTTCCTCTGGGCGATGATGACTCCATTGAACCTTCACCCAGTGGATGACACGGTTTCTCAACACCTGCTCCTTGGTATCGACAATCCCCACCGGTTGTTCAGTGTACATTGTATCATCCTGCACTTGCAATGGCTCATATTGCAGCACGTGTGAAGGGTCTGCTACATATTTCCTCAACATAGAAACATGGAAGACGTTGTGAACACCCGACAACTCTGGTGGCAGTGCTAACCGATAAGCCACGTCATTAATCTTGCTGATAATTTTGAACGGTCCCACATATCTTCGGGAAAGCTTCCCTTTCTGCCCAAACCGCAATGTACCACGCGTAGGTGATACCTTCAAAAATACATGGTCACCAACCTCAAACTTCAACTCTCTCCTCCTTTTATCAGCATAACTCTTTTGACGACTGCGGGCAACCTTCAACCTTTCCCAAATCTGTCTTATCTTGTCACTGGACTCTCCAACCACAGACGGTCCATGAAAACCACGAGCTCCAAAATTCGACCAACATATAGGGGTTCGACATCTCCTTCCGTACAAAGCTTCAAAAGGCGCCATGCCAATGCTAGAGTGGTAACTGTTGTTGTACGCGAATTCACATAGAGCCAAACTTTCATCCCAACTAGTCTTGAAATCCAAGACACATGCCCTTAGCATATCCTCCAATGTTTGATTTGTCCGCTCTGTTTGTCCGTCTGTTTGAGGATGATAGGCTGTACTAAAACTCAGTTTGGTTCCTAAGGCTTCTTGCAGTGATACCCAAAACCGAGATACAAACTTACTATCCCAATCGGAGACAATAGAAACCGGTGCTCCATGCAATCTTACCACCTCCTTAATATACAAATCTGCCATTTTCTTCATTCCTTGACTAGTCTTGAATGGTACAAAGTGGGCTGACTTGGTCAAACGGTCCACTATCACCCAAATAGCATCAAATCCCTTTCTAGTATGAGGCAATCCAGACAAGAAGTCCATAGTAACGTGCTCCCACTTCCACTGAGGAATCTCCAACTGATGCAAAAGACCCGGGGGTCGCCTATAATCTGCTTTAATCTGCTGGCAGACCAAACATTTTCCAACAAATTCTGCAATATCCTTTTTCATATTCTTCCACCAATAGTGATCCTTCAGATCGTGATACATCTTGGTACTGCCTGGATGAATAGTATACCGAGTATAGTGTGCCTCGACCATGATTTCATCCTTCAATTCTGGAAAATCGGGCACACAAATTCTGCCTTTATAATGTAAAATATTATCTTCCAACTTAAAATCGGGCCTCTCCTCCATATGATCTTTGATTCTTGTAATCTCGGGGTCTAGTAGCTAGTATTCTCTAATCCTCGGGAGTAATTCGGGTTCCCACGAGAATATATTAGCTAATACTGCTTGCTCACTGATAGGCTGAAAGTAAACATCCATATCTTCTAAACATCGAATCCAGAAGTATTCTGCAATTAATCCCCCAGTGAATGCTGCTTTTCTACTTAGAGCATCTGCTACCACATTAGCCTTCCCAGGATGGTACTTCAACCCAAAATCATAATCCTTAATATACTCCATCCATCTCCTCTGTCTCATATTCAAATCACCCTGTGTAAACTCATATTCAAATCACCCTGTGTAAAGACATATTGAAGGCTTTTATGGTCTGAATGTACTTCAAAAGTGGCTCCGTAAAGGTAATGTCTCCACATTTTCAAAGCAAAGACCACTGCAGCAAGTTCCAAGTCATAGTTTGCATACTTTCGTTCATGATCCTTCAACTGTCTAGACCCATAAGCCACCACCTTCCCATGTTGCATGAGAACACAACCAAGTCCAACTCCAGATGCATCAGTGTAAATCACAAAACCATCATCACCAGCAGGTAAGGTCAAAATAAGGGTTGTGGTCAACCTTCTTTTCAACTCCTGAAAACTTTGTTCACAATCCTCATTCCACACAAAAGGAACTCCCTTATGGGTCAATCTCGATAATGGGGCTGCTATTGAGGAAAATCCTTCCACGAATCTACGATAATAACCTGCGAGGCCTAGGAAACTTCGGATCTCCGACACTGTTTTTGGCCTATCCCACTTTACCACTGCTTCAATCTTCGCTGGGTCCACCGCTAAACCTTCCTTAGAGATGATGTAACCAAGAAATCCTACTTGTTTTAACCAAAATTCACATTTACTTGCCTTAGCATACAATTGGTGTTCCCTCAATAACTGCAATGAAGTACGAAGATGCTGAGCATGCTCTTCCTGACTCTTCGAATATACAAGTATATCATCAATAAACACCACCACAAACTTATCCAAGTACTGTGCAAAAACCCTATTCATCATAGCCATAAAAGCTGCTGGCGCATTTGTCAACCCAAACGACATCACCAGAAATTCATAGTGACCATATCTAGTTCTGAATGCAGTTTTTGGAATATCTTGATCTCGTACCCTCAACTGGTGATATCCTGACCTTAGATCAATTTTAGAAAAATATTGAGCACCTTGCAATTGATCAAACAATTCATCGATTCGCGGCAAAGGATACTTATTCTTGATGGTCACTTGATTTAGTTGTCTATAATCAATGCACATTCTCATAGAACCATCCTTTTTCTTCACAAATAAAACTGGAGCCCCCCAAGGAGAGACACTCGGTCTAATAAGACCCTTGTTTAAGAGCTCTTGCAATTGCTCATTGAGTTCTCTCAACTCCGCTGGGGCCATTCTATAAGGGGCTTTTGAGATCGGAGCTGTGCCTGGAACATGCTCAATTGAAAAATCAATTTCACGGACCGGTGGCAATCCGGGAATATCATCGGGAAAAACATCCGGAAACTCAGACACCACCGGTATCTCCTCCACCGCTTTAGTCTGTTTATCCTCCGTGATAAACGCAATATACCCCTCAGAACCTTTCATCAATAATTTCATAGCTTTAATGACTGAGACCACATGAGTAACAACCTTCTTCTTAGTTCCCGTAAATAGCACCTCAGTGCCATTACCAGCTGTTAACTTCACTGTCTTAGCTCGACAATTCATAACTGCACTATGAGTAGCAAGCCAATCCATACCCAAAATGGCATCAAAGTCATTCATCGTCAATAATATCAAATTGGCCTTAAACACAACTCCACTTATCACCAATTTACAATTAGGGTAGTATTTCAAACAACTAACCTTTTTACCCATCGGGGTGGCCACAATTAAATCATACGGCAAATCAATTGCTCTAACACCAATCTTCAAGGCAAAACTAGGGGAAACATAGGAGTGCGTAGAACCGGGATCAAATAAAGTTTTTGCATGGGTATCACAAATAGAAATAGTACCTTCCACAATGTTCTCTGCAATATCAGCTTGCTCCTGGGTCATGGCATACACTCTGCCTGCTTGTTGTGGTCTTGATTGCTGTCTGTTAGGCCCCTGTGGTCGCTGAAGTCCTTTCTGAGGTCGGGGCTGCTGGGGAGGTCGGTACAACTGCATCTGCTGTTGCGGCGCCTGGAACCGCTGCTGCGGGGGAGCTGGTGCTATCTGTCTCAGCGGCTGTGCTTGAATAGGAGCCCCTTGTGTAGTTGCCTGCCCATATTACTGACCTTTCTTCTTAGGGCAATCCTTGACCTGATGATTAGTGTCTCCACAGTAAAAGCACCCCTCTATCTGTCTCCAACACTTAGAAGTAGAGTGGTTATTGCCACAAATGCCACAAGACTCCCTCCTTTGCTTTTTGAATTGGGGTTGTGGGGTTGAAGACGGAGCAACTTTCTGCTTGGGTTGGCTCATAGGGGCCATGCGCCCAATCACCTCCTCTGCCCAATATGCCTTATCCAAATATGCCTGGTAAGTATTTAGAACTTGTGACTTGGCATGAAGGAGTATATCTGGTCGAAGGCCATCGAGGAACCGTCGAATTCTCTCACTTTCTGGAGTAATGAGGGTTGATGCGAAGCGGGAAAGATGGGTAAACTGTAGCTCATATTCCCGAACAGACAAATTCCCTTGCCTCAATCTATCAAACTCTATTCGCTTTTGAATGCGAACATGTTCTGGTACATACTTTGCACGAAACTGATTACGAAAGGTAGTCCAAGCTACCTCTTCAGCAATCTCCTCATATGTCTCTTTAACTGTAGTCCACCACCTGTCTGCTACATCTCGAAACATGGAAGCTGTCAACTTGACCTTCTGTATCTCCGTGCAGACTAGGTTTTCAAATATCTTTTCCACTTGAATGAGGAATTCCTCTGCCACCATTGGATCTTCACCCCCGTTGAACTCCGGCGGACCCCTCTTTTTAAACTTTTCAAAAATATCATTTGGATCATGGGGTCTGGGGGCAACAACAACCTGAGGCTGCCCAATCCTCTACAAGGCCTCAAGTACACCAGTCTGAAATGCAGCTTGATCCACTACTTGAGGTCGCACCACAGGCGTTGGTTGTGACATTACCGGTGGCGGAGTTTCATTTACTGCATGAGGGTGGTTCATTCTTTGCACAACCTCTAATAATTGTGCTATTTGTTGATCCTGACGTTGCTGATGGGCTAACATAGTCTGGAGCAGAGCCTGTATCGGATCATTGGTGGTTCCGCTAGGCTCACCCAACTCCGAACTGGATGGGTTAGTTTTCGTTTTCCTTGTTCTAGGTGCCATGTCTGCAAAACAACCGTTCATTAAAGACTAAACGACAAAAAATAAGAAAGGTAACAAATTTTGAAACCTCTAACCATGCTAAAGCTCATATACGATTATACGCATGAAAACGCCATCGTCCCCATCTAAAGTTTCTAATCCTCACATCGGACCTACGTTCTAGCATTTTTTAGAACTTCTAGAACTTGACTGGCTCTGATACCATCTGTCACGCCCCCAAAACTGGGCCGGATCCAAACCCGGTTCCAGGGGTGTGAGAATTGGGGCCAATTAAAATTTTTCTAAACATAAACAGCACGGGCCCCAATTCCGGGTGGATCGAAGTCCTTCGTGAGGCTATGCTTGGTGATCAAGCAACCGTAATCACACGCGGAACAAAAATCCATGCTCATCGCAGACGGATATTACATCACAATAAGATAATCAATCTCATTAATAAATAAACCAGAGTCAAGTGCTTCGAAGCATCACAATTAGAGTTAAAATCTCAAGACAACCAAACTTAAATTAATAAACTAATGGCCCAAACATGGCCTTATTACATAATCTAAAGTTTTCGAACTCAGCACCGCCCTAGGACACCTCAGATGATGTCATCGGTGCTCCACTCAACAACTCCGCCCTCTGGCGGAATTTCCTGCGTCGCCTGACCCTCCGGTTCGGCACCGGCAACGGAACTTAGACACCCAAAAGTAGTGGGTCAGATTGACATAATCTGGCAAGAGGGTAAGCTACAACAATGGATTAATCAACTGAATTAAATGATATATTCATTATGAACCAAAACAAATCAGATGCAAACCCCAATGGCATGAATGCACAGAAACGGGTATTCCCGCGGATAAATATACAGAAACGGGTAAATCCCGCATACAGATAATCAGAAATGGGTAATCCCGCAATAATAACAGAAACGGGTAATCCCGCAGATAATAACAGAAACGGGTAATCCTGCAAATAATAACAGAAACGGGTAATCCCGCAAATAATAACAGACAGCACAGTTGCATACTATTATCCACAGTACACGCTGACCCGATGGCGTACGTCCACCTCTGAACTGCAGTCGGTCAGATATATATATACAAATATGCATACTTACAAATACATACGTATACAGATGCAAAATGAACCATGATATGAAACCCTCAATCCCAACATTCAATCCAATACCATTTTGAGTACTTAAATTTAAAAGTGTATTATGAACATGTGTCCATTCAAATTATTGACGGTAAGCACTAATCCACCAACGGTCAAGTTAGATAAATATGCACATGAGAACTAACTCTCTATCACAATGGAAATATGAGTCCACGATGCCGATATACTACTTATGGTGCCTATCATGTGGTGCATCCTGAACCTCACATTCCCATTCTGCATTTAGTCTAATTCTCATGTGCACATTCAACTAACATTCCTAAAAGACATAATTCATCTAATCCAATTATATATAATTAGTGTGTTTTACAAATTAGGTAAAAGATGTTCAATTTCTAAATCCAAAGTTAAATCAAGTTACGATCCAAAGGGGAAAGAAAATAATTAATTCCTTAATATCATTGTTGTGTACAAATACACATTATCATTTTATACAAAACAGAGGGTACAAATTTCGGATCCCAATTTGAAATCTAACTCATTTAAGATTCCAATTTAAAATTATAAACACATTCTATTTACGGTTTAATCGCTACCAAATACATTTTTAGTTTATTTCAATCAACCTAGGAGAACACTAATCAAAATTTCATAATTCTCAATTAAGTTTATAAATAATCCAAGATATGTTTCTAATGACATCAAATTAAAATTAATTTAATAAAACCTAATCTCCATTAAAATATTAAACCATTAATCAAAATATAACCTTTTGATTCTTTATAAAAGCAATATTGTGCATAAATACATATATAAATAATATATATATTTTTTAAAAGGAAATGGGCTAATGGGCCTAAACCTGTACCCGGGCCCTGGCCAGCCAGGACGGGCCTAGCCAGCCAAGCCGGGCCCAGCCAGCCAGGCCGGGCCCAGCCAGCCAGGCGGCCCAGCCCACCTGGCTTGCTGCCAGGCGGCAGATGCTGCCCAGCAGCAACTGCTGCCAGGCAGCGCTGCTGCTGCCCAGCGGCAGTTGCTGCCAGGCAGCGCTGCAGCTAGGCAGCGGCCGCACGGACAGTTTTTTTTTTTTTTTTAACAAAAACATTAATCTACAAGTTTTGGAAGAAAAATCAAAACACACTATTACCCCCTAAGAGCCATTAACCCAACAAGAAGAAGTCATGCACAAAGTATGTAAAACAACAAGCAACTAAAACATATTGCAAACACCAAAAACCATTGTTTCAACTATCCACTTGCCTGGATCTTGAAGCCAAAGTAGATCTGAAGATCAAAGCTTGGAAGAGCCCACCTTGGTTTCCCCCTTAGAGAGCCTCTAGGGTTTTGGTTGAAGAAGAAAAGAAGAGGGTTGGGGAATGGGGGAAAACCCTAAGAATAGAGTTTATATAAAAGAGGGGGTTTTCTAAATTACAAAGAAGGGCCTCCTGCTTTCTAGTGGGTTTTAAGAAATTTCAAAAAGAGTCTCTGGCCCAAAAAGGGTCCATTAACTCAGGCCCCACTTGTGTTAAATCAATCTATTTGACCCTCTTAACCCAACTCAAACCCGACAAACGGTGTGACCCAATAAAAAAAATTCGGGACTTGACAGACAACATCACATAAATGAGTCTCAGACCTCAAGACTTTCCATGGCATTAGATTACTCCATTAGGCCAGTTAATATGGTAGAAAGATCTAGGAGCTAAGGCCCTACACGGTCTTGTAACAACCCCTATTTAATTGTAATTTACAATGGCTTTACGACTTAGCCATAAAATGCACTACGGCTTACGACTTAGCCATGGTTACCCAGATTTTTCTTCCGCATTCACGGTTGAACCATATTTTGTTCTACGACTTCATCATACTTGTCTTAGGCTGAGCCACGACTTCTCTACGGCTTTGCCGTAACTCATTTCATGGCTTAGCGGTACAAAAAAATCTCAAATTATTGATCTCTAGATTTTGAAACGTAACTTACCTACGGCTTAGCCGTAAGCTTTAGATTTTCTGAAAGCAAAATCAACATAGTTTCAATTCACTTTAGAACCTTTCAACTTGGTCTTTATTCAGATATTCCCTACTCCATTTGGTCATTCTACCATATCAACCTGGTGTTTTTTTCACAAATCATCAAGATTACTAAAAATCTCATTTATACAAGAGAAATTTAGAGAACAAGAACATGGGGCTAAATGCACATTAAAGGTGAAAAAGACTTATAAGATTCATGAACTACCAACATGCATTCAATGAAATTTTGCTTATACTTGCCATAGGTTTAAAATTCAAACTACTACTCTTGCTCTTGGCTCTTGGCTCAATCTTAAGAAGAAGAATGCAAAGTACTTGACCCTAACATGCCATGCATAAAGCAAAAATAGAAGGAATGAGTGCATGTTTGAAATGAAAGTCTAGTCTTGACTTGAAGGGCTATAATGGAAAACTTCTAATCTAAGAGAGCGATTAAAAGGAAATGGTGCTTGAATTCTTTACATCACAGAATGTGATGAGAATAGAAGAACTAGAGATTATTATAGGAGCCCCTAATCACACATGCAAACTTCTAATCTCTTGATTTAATGAGAAATGGTGATGGAGGGAAAAAGGATAAGAGTCTCGGAGCAAGGAGAGTATCTGGGAGAGAAGAGATTAAATGGTAATAGTTGGGCTCTTTTATACAAAATAATTTCTGAAGTTTATAAGAAAGCCCATATTTTTTGAGTTAATTTCAGTTTAAGTCAAAAGAGGTTCCAACTAATGTAAACAAATTCATTCGCATTCAAGTCAAGTATAGAAATTAAGGAGCTCAATGAGATGAATACGATGATATCAATATGATGTGTATAAGATGCGAGACTACGATTTTTAAAATTACGAAAAAGGGCTTGCACTACCTAGTCAAGGTTAAACTCAACCCAAATTACCTATCCTTAACCCAAACTTAACCTATTATTCTGAATGAGACATAGGTAAACTAAATCTAACCTAATTAAACTCCAAACATCGTTGTATAGGCTAATATTATATTAATAATCTAATAACTCATTTAATTAGTCACTAAACACGCTTAATTGGGTTTGGTGTGTTACACGTTCTCCCACTAAGAGTCATTCAGTCCTCTAAATGAAACATACATGCGTGAAAAGGTCAAGATATTGTCAAGCCATTTGTTCTTCAAGTTCCCACGTTGCCTCATCGGAACCATAATGTTCCCAAAGAACTTAGACCCATGGTCCTTATACGCAGTATTTGTTCCCTCGTACCTATGATACGGAGCAGGTGCTCGATGTACGACACATTCGGCTGAATCTGAATATCGTCAGATATTCAGATGGGTAGAATCTCGAATGTACTTTTTGGCATCGAAACATGAAACACATCATAAACTTCGGAGAACTCAACAGGAAGTGCTAACCCATAGGCCAAATTACCAATTCTGCTCTTGGTTTCGAGCGGGCTTACATACCTCAGAACAAACTTGCCCTTTTGACTAAAATGAATCGTACCCTTTATAAGAGAGACCTTTAGAAAAACCTAATCACAAATCTTAAACTCCAAGTCTCTTTTGCAAGTTTCAACATAGCTCTTCTGTATTAAGCGACCAACTTTCAAATTCACAATCGTTTTCTACACCTTTTCATTAGTTTCAAATGATAATAGTCGGTCCATGGAAACTTCTAATTCTGACCTCTTCCTAATAAACTGGACTTCGACATTTACATTTATGCAATGCTTCAAACAAAGCCATACCAAAGCTTTCCTGGAAGCTGTTGTCATATGCAAATTCACACAATGATAGGTGCTTATCCATTCCTTATCAAAATTCCAAATGCTAGCACGCAATATGTCTTCCAATGTCTGAATAGTGCATTTGAATTGTCCATCAGTTTGTGGATGGTATGCAGTACTGAAACTGAGTTTGGTACCCAACCTTCCAAAAGGATGATATAAATCTACTGTCGCAATTTGAAACTATCAACACTAGTGTACCATACAATCTTACAATCTCATCCACAAACTTCTTGGCCATTTCCGAGAAAGTTATACCTATCTTGAATGGGATGAAGTGAGCTAATTTTGTTAGTTTATCTACAATCACCCAAATTACATTATTTTTCTTACTCGTTGAGGGTAAACCAGAGACGAAATCCATCATGACATGCTACCATTTCCACTAGGGAATATGCAATGGTTGTAATGAACCATGAGGTCTCTGATGATCAGCTTTCACTTTCTGACATGTAAAGCACCTAGCCATGAAGCCTACTATTTCTCTTTTCATATTAGTCCACCAAAATTGATCCTTTAGATTCTGGTACATCTTCATGCTACTAGGTGCATCACATACCTAGCATAATGTGCATCTATAATTAGGCTCTCTTTCATGCTATCATGAGCCGGTACACACAATCTGTTCTTGAAACACAAAAACACCACCTTCTAGACAAAAACCTGGTCTATCTACTATATGATCTTTAATTTTTGCCAGATTAGGGTCTTCAAACTATCTATCTTTGATCACTTGAATTATGTTAGGCTGGAAGGCAATAGTACTTGCAAATATCACTAAATCATCTACCAATTTTACTTCTACAAGCATGTCCTTGAATTCATCTTGTATGAACAATGTTGAGCTCAATATGACATTGAGACTCACTGTCTTCCCGCTAAGAGCATCGGCTACTGCATTTCCTTTTCCTAAATAATACATAGTTTTTTATGAACTCAAACCATCTACGTTACCTCATATTTAAATCATGCTATTCAAACAAATACTGCAAACTATGGTGATCTAAATGAACCTCAAACCTTCCCCCATATAGGTAATGTCACCAAAGTTTCAATGCAAAAACGATAGCTGCTAGCTCCAGATCATGCGTGGCATAGTTCTTTTCATGCTCTTTTAACTATCTAGAGCCATACATAATCACCTTTCCAATTTGCATCAAAACACATTCCAACCCAATTCTAGAAGCATCTGAATAAATTACAAATCCTTCCCGCCATTCGGTAATGTTAACATTGGAGCGGTGGTTAACTTCTCTCAAAGTTTTGAAACTCATCTCACATTCTTGACTCCAAGTAAATGGCACATTCTTTTGAGTTAACTTTGTCAAAGGGGCAGATATTTTCGAGAAGTCTTGAACAAATCTTCTATAATAGCCTACTAGTCCAGAAAACTTCTAACCTGTGTCACAGTTTTTAAACTTGGCCGATTTACAATTGCCTCAACTTTTGCTAGATCAACTACCAAACCATCTCGTGAAATGATATGACATAGATAAGCTACTTGCTCAGGCCAGAAATCATTTTTGTCCAACTTTGCATATAATCGATGTTTTCTCAACAATTGCAATGATCTGCTCAAATGGTCTACATACTCCTCTACTGTCTTTAAATACACTATAATATCATTGATGAACACCATAACAAATTGATCCAAACAAGGAGCGAAGACCCTATTCATCAAAGCCATAAACACAACAGGTGCATTAGTTAAACCAAAAGGCATCACGAGAAACTCAAAATGGCTATACCTTATTCTAAAGGCTGTTTTAGTAATATCATCTTCCTTAACTCTTAATGGATGATAACCTGATCTTAGATTGATCTTCAAAAAATACGTGCCACCTTAGAGTTTATCAAATAATTCATCAGTACGAGGTCATGGATAGTTATTCTTGGTCGTCACCTTATTCAATTGCTAGTAATCGATACATTCTAAACGTGCCGTTCTTTTTATTTACAAACAACATCGGGGCTCCCCGTGGTGCAACACTAGGGTATATGAAACCCTTATCAAGCAAATCCTGCAATTGCTTCTTTAATTCCTGTAATTTTGTGGGAGCCATCTAATATGGAGCTTTGCTAATTTGTACTGTGCCTGGTACGAGTTCTATAGAGAAATCAACTTCTGTAACCGGAGGTAAGCTTGGGAGTTCATCAAGAAATACTTCCAGAAAGTCACTTACAATGGAGATTTCTGTAAGCTTCTTGAGCTCCTTCATCTCAAAAATAAATGCAATGAAGCCTTCACAACCTTTGTAGATCATTCTATACGTTTTGAATGCGAAGATGACACAGTTAAGCAATTTCTTCTTACTTCCCTCAAAATGGAGCCCTTTACCCAAATCTAAGTAAATCGTCCCGTTATAACAATTCACACAGGCGTGATATCTCACTAACCAATCCATTCTAAGGATGACGTCAAAATCTAGCATTGACAACAAAATCAAGTCAATGGTAAGTTAATGACCCTCGATCCGTACATCACATTGGGGTAGTATAGACTACACTCTACTCTCTTACCCATAGAAGTGGACACCACCAACACATACAGTAGTGGCTTAGGCTACTTCAATAGCTTCACAGCAAAATGAAGTGCTACGTACAAACGCATAAACTCCGAATCAAACAATACTTGTGCTTCTTCATTATCAATGGAAAGAATAGCTTCAATCACATCAGCATCCTCCACGCTCTCATTAGTGGTAACATAAGCATGAGCATTCTGGCGGTTCTGCTTCTGGCTTTGACTTGATTACTCCTGTTTATCTTAAGAATTTGGTGCGATGAGTCGCGATTTCTAGTTGGGCTTGTACTTGGGATATCGAGCATCTAATACTCCATTGAACCACAAATCAGAAAAGCTCTTGTATTTCTCCACATGCCTCTGTTCGATGTGGCTTGCCACTAAGGCCACACTTCATAATTACTTGGATGGCCCTAACCACCCTTAATCGTTTTCTGTGATTATCCCTTGCTATCTAAAGATGTGTTCCTTTTGGGAACCATCACTCTTTTCTCGCGGGCATTAGCTCCACTGAGTAAGCTCTATCTACAGCATCATCAAATGTAGCTAGCCTCTGGAAAGTTGCAACATAATCCTTGTACATGGGGTCTAGGCCAATGATAAACTTATTAACCTTTTTCTCCTCCATATTCATCATATCTTATGCATACTATGACAATTGAGTAAAGGTGTATACATATGATGCTATGGACATTTGATGTTACTACAATGCCACGAATTCAACTTCTTTCTCCCTCTACACACGTACAGGGATGAACTTCCTTTTAAACTGTTTCTTGAAAGTCTCCCATACGGTAACATCATACATATGCTTAGAAGAATCTCTCACACTTTTCCACTAAGTTTTAGCCACACCACGAAACATAGAGGTGGTGAGTAAAACCTTCTACCTGTTAGTATAAACAACCGTATCAAACATATCATCAATATGCTCTAACCATTCATCTGCTTGTAAAGCATCTTCCTTGCCGTGGAATTCCATTGCGCCTCTCTTCTTGAACTTCTTATATAAAGCATTAGGATAATTTTCTTTGGGCTGAAACACCACTTGGCGCTCTACATGTGGTTAGATTGATGGCTAACTATGTCGTTCAACTATAAAAGCCATCTATGCTTATAAAGACCGCATAGCTTATATATGTGCTTACATTGCTTAAGACTGCGCTTGAATTGCTTGCATTACTGTGATAAAACAGTCTTCTGCATTGGGAGGTGGCTGTTGAGGAGCAGATCCACTAGTCTCTAAGAGTGGATTCATGTTAACCTGGTTGTTGTTCTTAGTACCCAATCCTGATGCCATTTTTGCAACAAAGAAAATTATCCAACTTAGAAATACCCATCTATCAACATATTCAGACTATAGAGTCAAATAGTTGATATATGCTTAATTCTATCATATCCTCACCACGATCTTACATCATCATCATCATCATCATCATCAAAGCCCTATCCCAACCATGTTGGGGTCGGCTACATGAATTCTATTTCTTCATTCCGTTCTATTTTGAGCTAAATCTTTCGATAAGTGCAACTTCTTTAAATCTGAATTAATGACTTCCATCCATGTTTTCTTTGGCCTACCCCTACCTCTTGATGGACCCTCCACCTGTATATCCAAACTTTTTCTCACCGGTGCCATTACTGGCCTACGCTCTACATGCCCAAACCATCTTAAATGAGTTTCTCTAATCTTATCTCCTATTGGTGCTACCCCTAAATGTTCTCGAAAGCGCTCATTTCTAATTTTATCTTTCCAAATTTTACCACACATCCACCTAAGCATTCTCATTTCCACTACATCCATCTTATGAATATGTGTCTTCTTAATTGGCTAACATTCTGCTCCATATGTCATAGCTGGTCTAACCACTGTCCTGTAAAATTTTCCCTTCAATTTTGTTGGCATTTGTCTATCACAAAGTACTCCCGAAGCTAGTCTCCACTTCAGCCATCCAGCTCTTATCCTATGCTCCACATCTTCGTCAATCTCCCTATCCTTACTAATCATCGAGGCTAGGTACCGAAAAGAATCTTTACGTGGTATCTCATGGGTTTCAATTTTGACAGTGGTTTCAACACTTTGTATATGTTCACTGAAATTGTAATCCATATATTCTGTCTTTGTACGACTTATTTTAAAGCCTCTAGATTTTAATGCCCTCCGCCATCTCTCAAGCTTTGCATTTACACCCTCTCTTAATTCATCAACCAATACTATATCATCTGCGAACAACATACACCACTGTACTTCTTCTTGAATATGCACAGTTAACTCATCCATAATTAATGCAAAGAGATAAGGGCTTAAGGATGATCCCTGATGTAAGCCTATAGTCACGGGAAATCCGCCCGTTTCTCCACATGTGGTTTTCACATTTGTTATTGCACCTTCGTGCATATCCTTTAAAATTTCAATGTAACCTCTTGGGACATTCCTTTTCTTTAAGACCCACCAAATTAAATTCCTCGGTACCCTATCATAGGCTTTTTCCAAATCGATAAAGACCATATGTAGATTTTTCCTCTTTGCTCGGTATTTTTCCATTAATTGCCTAAGTGAAAAGATAGCTTCCATAGTTGATCTCCCTGGCATAAAATCAAATTGATTTTGCCGAAATCTTAGTCTTTTTTCTTAGTCTTTGCTTTATTATTCTCTCCCATAACTTCATAGTGTGACTCATAAGTTTAATCCCTCGATAGTTGGTACAATTTTGTATATCTCCTTTATTCTTATATATAGGTACTACAATGCTTCTTCTCCATTCATCCGGCATTTTCTTTGTCACAAGTATCTTATTGAATAGTCTACATAACCAACTTACTCCAACCTTTCCTAAGCATTTCCATACCTCTATCGGAATACCATCTGGGCCTGTTGCCTTTTCTGTCTTCATTCGTTTCAATGCTTCCTTCACTTCCACCCCTCTAATTCTACGGAGAAAAGTATACTCTTGCAATGAAGTATCCTCCTACACTCTTGTATCGCCCAAATATTCTTCATTTAAAAGTTTACTAAAATATTCTTTCCACCTTTCTATAATATCGTTGTCCTTCACCAAAATATTTTCCTCATTGTCCTTGATACATTTGATATGATCTAAGTCCCTACTTTTCTTTTCTCTTATTTTTGTAAACTTAAAAATATCATTTTCTCCTTCTCTTGTTCCCAACCTATTATAGAGGTCATCGTATGTTTTGAACTTTGCACTACTTACTACTTTCTTAGCTTCTTTCTTTGCCTTCTTATACAACTCAAAATTTTCTATACTCTTAGTCCCCTGCGAAACTTTGTAGCAATGTTTTTTTTATCGAATAACTTCCTAAACCTCCATACTCCACCACCATGTTTCTTTATTAATATGTCTCTTCCCTTTTGATTCTCCAAGTACCTCCTTTACAACATTCTTAATGCAATTAGCCATTTGATTCCACATTACTGTAGTTTCTTCTTCAATATTCCATTCTCCTTTCTCAATCATTTTGTCCTTAAATATATTTGCTCTTTCCCCCTTCAAATCTCTCCACCTTGTTTTAGGGTCCATTTTGTTTACTATTGCTCTCTTTTTACTTCTAATGCAAATATCTAAAATTCGAAGCCTATGTTGCGTAGTCAAACTCTCTCCTGGGATAATCTTACAATCTTTACAAGCCAATCGGTCCTGTTTTCTAACTAGAAAAAAGTCTATCTGACTCCTATTACTCCCACTTTTATATGTAATTAAATGCCAATCTCTCTTTTTAAAGTAAGTATTTGTTATTATAAGATCAAATGCCACTGCAAAGTCCAATATAGTGTTTTCGCATTCATTCTTTTCTCCAAATCCATGCCCTCCATGCACTCTCTCATATCCTCTATTATCTCTTCCTATATGCCCGTTTAAATCCCCTCCAAGGAAAATTTTATCACTGTTTGGGATTTTTCGCATTAAATCATCCATCTCCTCCCAAAATTGTCTTTTCACACTTTCTTCTAGTCCTACTTGCGGAGCATATGCACTAATGATATGAATTATGTCTTCCTCTAGTACTAGTTTAATTGCTATAATTCTATCACCAAACCTCTTTACCCCCACAATTTTCTCTTTTAAATCCTTATCTATAATTATACCCACTTCATTTCTTGTATTACTCTTTCCTGCATAGAAAAGCTTATACCCATCCATGAGCTCCTTAGCTTTATTCCCTTTCCACCTTGTCTCCTGTATACAAGCCACACTAATTCTTCTTCTTTTCATTACCTCAACCAACTCCATGCTCTTGCCTGTCAAGGTTCCTATATTCCAAGTAGCAAGTCTAATTTTCATATTCCTCCTCTTCTTCTCATGAACTAACTTCTTTAACCGCATCAGCCCAAAGTCATGCGGTAGCCCTTGCACACTTTTCACTGCAGTCGAGCGATGCTTCAATGCGTCGCTTAAAGCGGGGAACGCCCTAGCCTTATCGTGAAATATCATTTGTTCAGAATTCATGTTTGGGTTGTGACAAAGTTTTACGCTGGCTGTCACCTACCTAACGCAACCCTCCTCCTTTACCCGGGCTTAGGACCGGCAGCAAAACTGGCAGAGTTACCACGGTCCTACATGCTTAAGAAATTTAAAATGATTGTTTCATGCTCTGATACCATAGTTACGTATGTCATAACCCGAACCCAAGAATTTGAGTATTAGGATTAAACCTAAATAATGACACATGCTCTCCAATGTAATACACATGGTCCCAAGTCTAAGCGGAATTACACAAGAGATATTCACATGCTTACACATGTGAGGTGCTTTTAAACGGACATCTATCCAAGTATTCAACACCCGGAAGCCTGTCAACATCATTATAACATTTTTGTTTTTTAAGGTTCTTTAGTTTCAAGATATCATTTCATGAAACAAGATACCATAACACCAAACTAATACACATCTATATAATATGTCATGTGCAAGAGTTATAATGAGACATGTCTTTACAAAAAGAAAGGAAAATTTATAAACAGTAAGAAAGATTTATACAGTCTCACAATACAAGGGATCATGAGTTATTTATGACAAAAGAAAATGAATGCAAGTCATGAAACCCTAATCATTTATAAAAAACCAAAATTGAAGAACTCTAGGCAGATCGTGTCGCACTCTGTAGGTGGATTAGTTAGAAGGTATCCACTATCTAACCATTTAGGCCTGAGGGAATCCCAAAGGTCTCCTTTGGAGTCTCCTCGATCTTTGTAAGACTGAGACTAGGATCTGAGCCTACAACACCATAGACAACTAATAAATAAGATTATTCAACAAAGTATAAGCAGAACTAAGGTAATACGCATTGTATCTAAAAGAATTAATGACAAATGATCAATAAAAGTCAATTCAGTACATTAGGTATGTTGTGGATTAAATAAATCATGCTATAAGAATCAATATTATGAAATACTTTACTAATTGGCTACTACATTTGCCATATCCTTCCTCTAGAGATCTTTACATTAAGAACACCATCGACTGGGCCATGGTACAAATAGGACTCTTCATACATGGAGTCTAAAAGCTCCAAAGGTACACCGCAATGGCACCGTTTGTATACTATACTAAAGTCAACCCAGCCAAGTATCATAAGCCTGAGGTTGAGTAGAGCCGACCATTTCGATTCATAAAATTGAACTTGAGTAATTTGTGTAATTCATTTATTAAGAACAATACAGTATACGTTTAATTCATTCTTACTCAGTTCAATGTCAACGTCAATATAAAATGTATATCAAGAAATAATTCAATTAGAATCAATTTATGCATTATCATTTCAATTCAAAATTGTTATTGGAATAATAGAAGGCAATAACGGTGCTCTAATATGCCATGCAATTCAATTAAAAGAATCAAGGTAGTTTTACAAATTAATCTTAATCTAGTCATCCATTATTTCCAACCGTACATGATGGTGTAGTTTTAAATTATCCGATACAAGGTTGTCTTTCTTTTGGTGTCACATTGTATAAAGGATGTGTATCAAAGTCCCTTAAAGCAACACCCATGGAGAGGTGCTTAACGAATGGACAACATCACATGAATGAGTCTCAGCCATCAAGACTTTCCATGGTATTAGATTACTCCACAGGGCCAGTTAATAAGGCAAAGGGATCCAAAGCTAAGGCCCTACAAGGTTTTGTAACAGCCCCTACTTAACCCCAATTTTCAATGGCTTTACAGCTTAGCCGTTGGTAAACAAAGGCTTAACCATGGGTAGCCTACAGCTTAGCCGTAAAATGCACTACGGCTTATCTGTGGTTACCCAGATTTTTCTTCCGCATTCACGGTTGAACTGCATTTTGCTCTACGGCTGAGCTATACTTGTCTTACAGTTAAGCCACGGCTTATCTACAGCTTTACCATAACTCATTTCACGGCTTAGCTGTAGAAGAAAGTCCCAAATTATTGCTCTCTAGATGTTGAGCCGTAACTTGCTTATGGCTTAGCCGTAAGCTTTAGATTTTCTGAAAGCAAAATCAACATAGTTCAGTTCACTTCAGAACCCTTCAACTTGGTCTCAACTTGGATATTCCTTACTCCATTCGGTCATTCTACCATATCAACTTGGTGTTTTGATTCACAATTCATCAAGATTACTAAAAATCTCATTTTTACAGTAGAAATTTAAAGAACAAGACATGGGGCTGAATGCACATTAAAGGTGAAAAAGACTTATAAGATTCATGAAATACCAACATCATTCAACCAAAATTTGCTTATACTTGCCATAGGTTTAAAATTCAAACTACTACTCTTATTCTTGGCTCTTGACTCAATCTTGAGAAGAAGAACCCAAAAAACTTGACCCTAACATGCCATGTATCAAGGAATGATAAAAAGAATGAGTGCATGTTTGAAATGAAAGTCTAGTCTTGAACCAAGGGGCTGTAATGGAAAAGATCTTACCTTAGAGATCGATTAAAAAGAAAAGGTACTTGAATCCTTTACTTCACAGAATGTGATGAGAATTGAAGACACTAGAGATGATGATAGGAGCCCTCAATCACACATGCAAACTTCTAATCTCTTGATTTGATGAGAAATGGTGATGGAGGGAAGAAAGATAAGGGTTTCAGAGCAAGGAGAGTATCAAAGAGAAAAAAGATCAAATGGTAACAGTTGGGCTCTTTTGTACAGAATAATTTCTGAAGTTTATAAGAAAACCCATATTTTTTTAGGGTAATTTTAGTTTAAGCTAAATGAGGTTCCAACTAATGTAAATGAATTCATTTGCATTCAGTCAAGTATGGACGTTAACGAGCTCAATGAGATGAATACGATGATATCAATATAATGTGTATAAGACGTGAAACCATGATTTTTAAAATTATGAAAAGGGGCTTGCACTACCTAGTCTAGGTTAAACTCAACCCAAACTACCTATCCTTGACCATGTTAGTCTAAATGAGACAAAAGTAAACAAAATCTAACCTAATTAAACGCCAAACATCATTATTTAGGCTAATGTTATATTAATTAGCTAATGACTCATTTAATTAGTCACTAAACGTGCTTTCTTGGGTTTGGTGTGTTACAAAAGTTGAATTTCCAAAGGTATTATAGTTTCACGGCTTAAACCAAAGAATATGGTGCTGATTTGGTTGGATCACAGACTGTAGTCTGTAGGCCCACAAAGCTTAAAGAAGTTTAATACTCCAACTCTTTTTGCTATCAGAGACCATTTTCTTCAGAATCATGCAAATAGTCTCGTTAAAAGCTTCAGCAAGTCCATTAGCTACAGGGTTGTATGCCATAGAAGAGCAGTATTGGATTCCATACTTGTCACAAAATCTGTAGAATTTGTCATGTTGAATTGAGGACCATTGTCATGATGTAAACGTTTCGGCACCCCAAAACGACAAATGATATGTGTCTTCAAGAAGCTGTGGATCATATCCATTTTGACTTCTGCTAAAGGTATTAATTTTGCTCAATTGGAGTAGTAATCTATCGGGCTAAAATGAATTGATAACCACGTTCTGATGGAAGATTGATTTTGCTAACAATGTTCATTCCGCAAGCCTCAAATGGCCATAAGGTAGACATAAAATGCAAATATTCAGGGGGTTGATGTTGTAATTGCCATGTATTTGGCATTCATTGCATTTCTTCGCAAAATTGACAACATCAGATACCATGGTAGGCCAGTAGTAGCCTAACCTTCGAATCTAATCGTGAAGCTTTGGTCCAGCTTGGTGAGCAATGCATAGTCCAGAATGAACTTCTTTGAGTACCTAATTTGCTTCTTTGGTGACAAGCAATGGAGAAGAAATCCATTATATGACTTACGGTAGAGAGTCTTTGAAGGCAAATCAAAGTGAAATATTAGAGTTCATCTTTGAATACTGGTTCTGTCCTTAGCATTCTTTAGCAAGACTCCATGAATAATACAATCAATGAAAGGGTCACTCCAGTCTCTAAATGGGTTTTGGAAAGATGAAATCTGATTCTTGATCACTTCAATACAATATGTTATTGCTTTATGGGTGTAAGTAGAGATTGAAGTCTTCTTTCAACTACTTTTAGTGTCATTTTGTCATTTTCAGGGATTGATATTGATGCCATTAATCCCGCTAGTGCATCTGCTTTGACATTTTGATGTCTTGAAATGTGGTGAAATTCAATCAACATGAATCTCTCCTTGAGTTCATATGCTTTGTTAAAAAAAGGGAAGTAAATTTGGTTTCTACACTGCGTATTCAAAATTCATTTATTTGATTACGAGTTACAAATCTCCATAGACTCCAAGTAAGGATCATCAATTGGCCCATTGGCCCGTTACCCAGTTCAAGCCCACCAGCCCAAGCCCGGTCGTCGGGCGTGCTAGCCGAGCCTGAATAGTATTTGGGTTGGGCTCGGGCTTAGGGTTTAAAGCCCGGCCAGGCTCAATAGCCAATCCAGCAACCCACCCACAAGCCCGCAGGCTATTCATGTAGCAAACTAGCAATGGGTAGTTGTTTGTAATTTGTATTCATGCATTTATCTAGACTTCTAATTATTTGTACTCATGTCCATCAGTCTATATAGCAAACTAACAATGGCAATGGGTAGTTGTTTGTACTTTATACTCATGCATAATGCATTCATTTTAAAATGATGTTATTAAATGATAAAAGAATATAAAAAAAATCCCAACCGGCCTGAAAAAAAGCCCGATGGGCGAGCTTGGGCTTAGAATTTTCAAACAAAGCCCAGCCACCCAGCCCACCAAAAAAAGAAGCCCACTAAGTAAAGCCCACGAGCCGACTTAGGTATCACTTCCAGCTCAGCCCAGCCTAATGACAACCCTTAACTCCAAGCATGTTGATGCCCAACTCCAAGGCTAGTTCAAGATCCATAATCAAGGTTATGTATTCTGCCACATTATTTGTACATGGCTTGATTAATGAGAAGGAGTGAGGAATATTCAATCTTTCTGGCCTGTAAAAAATGATTCCCACCCCTGAAACTGGATCTCCTAACTCATTAGTTCTAAAAGCTCCATCAAAATGCATGAACCAATGTAAGCCTAGATTAACAATAGGTTTCCATATTTGTTCAACAAAGAAGACTGGCTCATCAAGGAGACTATCTTTGAGCTCAGAGTCTTCTAAAAGTGGATGTTTTATTAGATAATCAAAGAGAGCCTGTCCTTTCATGACCTTTGCTGGAGGTTATTTAATGTCATATTGAAAGAGAATAATAGACCATTTGGGGAGACAATCACTCAATGTACCAGCTTTTGTCACAAGTGTCTTCAATGAGTTAATGTTGGAAACCAAGTACACCACATTAGAGAGGATGTAGTGATGCAGTTTCTGTACTGCAAACATCAATGTAAGACCACATTAAAGAGGATGTAGTAACATAGTTTTTGTACTGTGAACATCAATGTAAGACCTTTTTTCTCCACTGGATGATAGTTATGTTCAATACTGACTAGCAGCTGTGACAAATAGTAAAGAGCCACTTCCATACCCTTGTCATTCTTTTGAGCTAATAATGCCCTAAAAAAGTGATCAAGAACCCAAATATAAAGGATGAAAGGTTTGCTTAGAACTGAAGTTAAAAGAATTGGTGGGTTTGTAAGATACTGTTTAATATCTTGAAAGGCATCTTCACAAGGTTTATCCCACAAATTTAGCTCCTTTCTTCATGAGTTTGGAAAATGCTCTGTACTTCCTAGATAAGTTTGAGATGAACTCGTGAATATAGGCAAGTCAGTCCTATAATCTTTTGAGCACTTTGAGAGTTTTTAGAGAAGGCATCTCCAATATGACTTTGATTTTGATTAGATCCAATTCAATATCACCTTTTCAAACCACGAATCCTAAGAATTTCGCGAAGTAGACCCAAAGAAACACTTCAAAAGGTCCATTCGAAGATTGAATTTTCACAACCTTTTGAAGACTTTGCGAAGATCAGTTAGAATGTTTGACTTCTGTTTACTTTTGAGTGCCAAATCATCGACATAGCATTTGGTAGACTTGTTCTACATGTCTTTGAAAATTTTCATCATTGCCCTCTATTATGTTGCTCCTGAATTCTTAACGCCAAAGTGAATGACGGTGTAACTATTCATGCCAAAGGGGTTTCGAAAGGATGTGCACTCCTCATCCTTCTTGTGCATCTTGATTTGATTGTATCCCGAAAACCCATCCATGAATGACATTCTTTCAAATCTGAAAGTATTATCAATCATGATTTCTGGTATAGGTAGCGGCAAATCATCTTTGGGACAAGGTTTGTTTAGATCTCTAAAGTCAATGTAGACTTTGATTTGCCTATTCTTCTTAGTGACTATGTTAATCAACCAGTTGGGATGCTGCTCTTCACGAATGAAGTGGACATCCTTGAGTTTTTGGACTTCCTTTTCTATTTTGTCCATGGTTTTTTGTTTCATGCTTCTTTTTTCCTTCTTTAGAGGTTTAGCATCTTCTGCTAAGTTCAACTTGTGCATGGAAACTTCTGGATCTAAACCCGGCATCTTTACATAGGCCGATGCAAAACAATCCATAAACTCTTGCAAGAAACTCACATACATGCTAAGTTCTTTTCCTTTGATTTGAAAGCTTACAAAAGTAGGACGAGGATTTTTTGGGGAACCCAAGTTTTTTTCTTGTACTTGCTCCTGAATTGGAGGTTCGGGGGGAGGTTCTTCCACAGTATCTTTGGAAGCTTCTGGCTTCGTGAAACCTTTTGGGGTTTCATTTGAGGGTTTTAAGCAAAGGCTTGATCCTTTTCCATGGATTTGGTTTTTTAGGCTCTTTAACTTGACATCGAGGGCTAGACATTCCCACTGAGTGTCCTAAGATGAATCTATTTCTTCATTTGGTTTAAGCGGCTAATATTCAGTGACTTGTGACATTGCGTCATCATCATCACTTACCCCCTTAGGTAGCATTTGGTTCACTGGAATGATTTTTGACAGGAATGGAATGGAGGCTGGAATAGTAATTCCCATTCCAACGTTTGGTTAGACAAAGGAATCAATCTAGTAATGGGATTCTCATCCCAATTCCTGTGTTTGGTACGCTGGAATGATGCTTGGAATGGAATAAAATTTATATAAACTGACCAATAGACCCCTGTAATAAGATACCTTAAACATGATTTACAATAGCAATAAACATCAACAAAATCTCCATGTAACATGTTACTAAACTTCAACATCACATATATTATCTAAACCAAGTCATTTAAAAGTTTGGATTCATCCAACATGTCCAAAATAACATCCATATAGTGCTTAAAACAAAGAGTAACAAATATAAAATATAGATAATCAATGCACCTAGGTGCATCAAAGACCTCCACTTAACAAAACCCTCACAAAGTCTTCTTTCTCATCATCTTCCAAAGTAAAAAAAACTGCAGTCATCTCATGATCACGGCCTATAGCAATCAAGGCTCTATGGCGTTCCATCCTTGATAGATTTGGAAGTTTGCGAAGTTCTTCATTGATTTTATCTCTCTTCGTCGCTATATCCAAATCAACACCAACAGCTCGACTGAACTTCTTAGTAGCTTCATCAATCTTGTTGCCTATGATCATGACTGCTTCTCAAAATCCATCCATATTATCGAGGCTCCTCCTCCTTTTTCCTTTCTAACTAGCTCCTTCATTATTAATTGAAGCTGTGGAAATTTCCTCTAAATTCACAGGACAATTTTCTGTATCTTCATCCTCCTCATTTCTAGTCAACTCATCCAAAACATCTTCAGTGGTAGCAACTGCCCTTCCTGTAGCACGATCTTTACCAAAGATAGTCCAAAGCAGTTCATAATGTGGAAAACTTCTAATCCTCCACTGAGCTGCACCCTTATGCATCTACAAAAAACATATAAATAAGACAAATAAAGTATTATATTCAAAGGACAGATAAAAATACATCAAATAATTCTTAAAATAATAATACATTCACATAACCGTTCCAAACTTCATCTTCCATAACCACCAAATTTTTCTGTGAATCCCATCCAAATCCACTGCGATTTACTCCATTAAGCATATCATACACAACACAAAAGTCCTTTTTTATTGTCTTAATTCTAGAATCAATGTGTGGCTTAGCTTTAATTCCACTTTGATGTAACTTTTGCTTTAACACAGATTCAAGCACTCCAAGAAAGCCTGACTTGAACCCATTGTCAGCCTTATGAGTCCCAGGATTAACCATATCAAACAATGCAAAAACTAACTCTTTATCCTCTGCTTCGGTCCATTTTCTTTAATTCTTCCCTGGCCCCTTCTCATTCATGTTTATGTCTTCGTTCATGTCCATGCTATTAATATTGGAACAACCAAATCACCAATAATATGATACTTAATTAGCCATGAGCCAACAACATAATGTAGAAAAATGGCACAATGAAATAATGTATAAAAATAACATGATATAGCAATTTAAATTAACCATTGCAAATAGTCACTCCAATACAAGCAAATAAACGAAACAACCATTACAAACTTTGCCATTAAAATACAAACAAATTCAAATAGTTCATCTCCACACATTAAACATAGAAATAGCCATTTGTTGTCTAAATGAGTTCCATTCATTTGAAGTCTCTACAGTGTCAATTAGATCCCCGTCTCCTTCGTTGTCCTCCTCGTTTAGTTCTATATCTTCATATGGTCCACAAGTAACTCATTTCTTATATAGTTATGAAGCAAACAACACACCAAGATAATATGAACTTGAATATTAATGGGATAGAAGGTAGGACTCCTAAGAATTGCCCATCATTTTTTCAATATCCCAAAGGCTCTTTCTATTACATTTCTAACAATTGAATGCTTCATATTAAAATATTCCTCTGCACTCGTCGGTTGACGTCCATTACTCCACTCATTTAGATGATAACGTTGACCTCTATATGGTGCAAGAAATCCTTCACCATTTGTATACCCAGCATCAACCAAATAGTAGGCACCTTAAACCAATTGAACATTTTTTTTATGTTAGTGATATATAATCTTTTCAAGAAATTACTTTATTATTTATTTTGTAACAGTATTATATCTTACCACGTGGAACAACTAGACCATGTCTTCTAGCAATTGCATCCCGTAACACTCGACCATCATCGGCTGACCCCTCCCATCCGGGCAATACATAAGTAAATTGTAGATCTGGGTTACACGCTGCAAGGACATTAGTTGCAATGTGATTTTTTCTAGTTCAATACCTAGGTCTGTCAATAGCCGGCACATGGACCGGTATGTGTGTCCCATCTAAAACTCCTAAACATCCCTGCAAGACATTACAATGCATCAAAATATACTTACACATAGATGATAAATTACACAGCTATAATTTAAAAAAATATGAATCATTTACCTTAAACCACTTCCATTTTTCATCTACCGAGCTTTTTGGTATTGGCTCGGGTTTCTTGTATAATTTTCCCTGCAATCTAATGACTGCAACAAAAAAAACTTTTTGAAATGCCTACTGATTGACTTAGCTGAACGATTAAACTCACTCTGAATTACCCTATTTTTAACAGATGAACAAGGTTATGCAAGGAAATTACAACTTGTTCATCAACTAACATGTGTCTGGTTGGTTCTAGCTTTCCAATTGTGCTAAGCAAGTGACATAACTTCACAAATGGTCACCTAGTCAGTCTAAAATTGTTCATACATGTCTGATCACTCTTATACACTCAATTCTCAATTATTTCTCTATTACCATAGTAATCTAATTGGTACCTAGATCTAACCCCACGCATGCATTGCTTTTCGAACAATTTATATGATAATTGTAGGAATAGCCCCAATAGATGTAGAATGTCCAACCACCACTACATAACCATTGCCAATTTCTTCACTTCCAATTTTCTTTTGGTTAAACTAAGACGTGCCATAGCTGTCATAAAAGAAAGATACATCAATTTAATATAAAATAGATGAAATAAGCATTACAATGTTGCATTATAAACTAGAAGAAACAACCCTCACTGTCTCCCTCAGTCCAACACTCTCTCACTCAACCTCTACCCCAGCCCCTCTCACTCTCCCTCATTCCCAGACCCCCTTTCACTAGCCCTCAGTCCCAAGACCCCTCTCACTATCACTCAGTCATAGCCCCATCTCATTCAACCTCTGCCCCAACTACCCTCTCACTCTCCCTCATTCCCAGCCCCCCTCTTACTAGCCCTCAGTCCCACTCTCACTGTCCCTCAATCCCAGCCCCCTCTATCTCTGTCTCTCAATCCCAGCCCCCTCTATCTCTGTTTCATCCCAGCCCCCTCCCTATCTCAGCCCAGCCCCCTCCCTATCTCAGCCCAGCCCCCTCTCTCTGTCTCATCCTAACCCCCCTCTCTGTCCCTCAGTCCTAGCCCCACTCTCATGTCCCACAGTCCCAACTCCCTCTCCCTATCTCATTCCAGCCCTCCTCTCACTGTCTCAGCCCAACCCCCTCTCTATCTCAGTCCCAGACCCCCTCTCACTAGCCCTCAGTCCCAGCACCCCTCTCACTATCACTTAGTCCCAGCCCCCTCTCATTCAACTTCTACCCCAACCCCCCTCTCACTAGCCCTCAGTCCCACTCTCACTGTCCCTCAATCCCAACCCCCTTTATCTCTATCTCTCAATCTCTGCCCCCTCTATCTCTGTCTCTCAATCCCAACCCCCTATATCTCTGTCTCATCCCAGCCCCCTATCACTCTCCCTCATTCCCAGCCCCCCTCTCACTAGCCCTCGGTCCCAGCCCCCTCTCACCTCCCTCGGTCCCAGCACCCCTCTCACTATCCCTTAATCCCAACCCCACTCTCATGTCCCTCAGTCCCAGCTCCCTCTCTCTCTGTCTCATCCCAGCCCTCCTTTCACTGTCTCAGCCCAGCCCCCTCTCTATCTTAGTCCCAGACCCCCTCTCACTAGCCATTAGTCCCAGTCCCCAGCCCCCTCTCACTATCCCTCAGTCCCAGCCCCACTCTCACTGTCCCTCAGTCCCAGCCCCACTCTCACTGTCCCTCAATACCAGCCCCCTCTATCTCTGTCTCTCAATCCCAGCCCCCCTCTCTATCTCAACCCAACCCCCTCTCTCTATCTCATCCTAACCCCCCTCTCTGTCCCTCAGTCCCAGCCCCACTCTCATGTCGCTCAATCCCAGCTCCCTCTCTCTCTGTCTTATCCCAGCCCTCCTCTCACATTCTCAGCCCAACCCCCTCTCTATCTCAGTCCCAGATCCCCTGTCACTAGCCCTCAGTCCCAACCCCCTCTCACCTCCCTTGGTCCCAGCACTCCTCTCACTGTCCCTCAGTCCCAGCCCCACTCTCACTGTCCCTCAATCGCAGCCCTCTCTATCTCTGTCTCTCAATCCCAGCCCCCTCTATCTCTATCTCAGCCCAGCCCCCTCTCACTGTCCCTCAATCCCAGTCCCACTCTCACTGTCCCTCAATCCCAGTCCCACTCTCACTGTCCCTCAATCCTAGCCCCCTCTATCTCTGTCTCTTAATCCCAGCCCCCTCTATCTCTGTCTCTCAATCCCAGCCCCCTCTATCTCTGTCTCATCCCAGCACCCCCTCTCTATCTCAGCCCAACCCCCTCTCTTTGTCTCATCCTAACCCCCCTCTCTGTCTTAGTCCCAGCCCCCCTTACTATTCCTCAGTCCCAGACCCCCTCTCACTGTCACTCAGAACTAGCCCCCTCTCACTCAACCACTAACCCAGCCCCCTCTCACTCTCCCTCATTCCTAGGCCCCCTCTCACTAGCCCTCAGTCCCAGCACCCCTCTCACTGTCACTCAGTCCCATGCCCCTCTCATTCAACCTCTGCCCCAACCCCCCTCTCACTCTCCCTCATTCCCAGCCCCTCTTTCACTAGCCCTCACTCCTAACCCCCTCTCACCTCCCTATGTCCCAGCTCCCCCTCTTTGTCTCATCCCAGCCCCTTCACTGTCTCCCTCAATCCCACCCCCTCTCACTCTCCCTCTGTCTTAGACCCCCTTCTTTGTCTCATCCCACTCCCCCCCCCCCCCATTCTCTATCTTACTCCTGAACCCTTCTCACCGTCCCTCTGTCCCAGCCCTCCTCCTCCCTCACCCAGCCCCCTTTCCCTCTCTCGCTCCCATCCCTCTTTTCCTTTCTCAGCCAGCCCCCTCTCTTCTCCCTCTGTCCCTCTCTCACAGCCCTCTCCCACTATCCCTCTGTCCCATCACCCCTCCCACTATCCCTCTATCCCAGCCCTCCTCCTCCGTCACCCAGCCTTCTCCCACATTTCCTTTGTCCCAGCCCCTCCTCTCTCTATCTAACTTCCCTCCCTCTCTTTGTCCCCCATTTCTATCCCCCCTCCTCTCCCTCCCTCTGTCCTTCCCCTCTCCCTCCCTCTGTCCCTCTGTCCCTCTCACCAAGCCCTTTCACTCTCCCTATGTCCCACCCCCAAAAGCTAGGGTTCAAATGTAGGCAGAGAACTGTGTGTGCATCTGTAGCAGTGTCTTCTAGAAAGAGAGGAGAACAGGAGAGAGTGAGAAAGGGAGATTACTACCTGGTATGGCTCGATGGTGTGCGATCGGCGATGACAGAGAAGTAAAGAGAGGCCAGAGACAAAGATGGAGAAAGCGAAGGGGAGAGAGCCACAGACGAAGATGGAGAAAGCAAGGGGGAGAGAGGCAAAAGACGAAGATGGGAAAAGGATGGTGAGCTTTCGATCGGGTTAGGGCATTTTGGGCTTAACAAAGAATCGTAAAGGAATGGAATGGCCATTCCTCTGGCCCCCCAACGGAATGGTCATTCCCCTGTCTAAAGGAATAGTGATTCCTGCAATAATGCTCATTCCGTTAATTTTTACGAACCAAACGTGAGAATGGTTACTCCAACGGAATGACCATTCCATTCCGACCTTCATTCCAGCGAACCAAACGCTACCTTATGATGTTGAAAAGCAGCCCAATTAGCAAATCTCGGAAAACAGTAGTCTCTTTAGAGTCATCAGCGTCATACCTCTCAAAGAAGACAATAGACCTTACTCTAAAGTTCTGGTTTGGCTTAGGAACATTACTATAAGGAACGCATCCTATGCAATGTCACAGCTATTCAATTTTGCTCCCTTTTTGGAGATCCTCTTTCATTTCTGGAGTGAAGACATCAAAAAGAACCTAAAGCCCATTTGCAATCATTCTGAGGCCAGTGGTCTTCTTGAGATTATACCCCATGTTCTTCATCATGTTGTAGACTACAGGATTGTAGATGCCAAGCTTATTCACCCATCATTGGCGATTTTATCAATAGGATAAGAAACAGATGTATCTTCGGCTCGATGGAAGACTATTGAGTAATTATGTTGCGATGATGGAGGTATAAAGAAGCAAGCACCTCCAAAATCATAGATTTGAGATGGAGTGGGCCATGGAAAAAGTGGAGGGTCCCAATTCATGATAGAGTACACGAAGGTGTCTACTTTTTCGGTATCCTCAGAGTCTGACTTGGAATCTTGATCCCTAACCACTGAGACAACATGCACTGGGCGCATCTGTCTGGATCTTCCATGTAAACAATAGAGTGCCACTTCAATGGATAAAACAATTCGAGATATATCATCGAAGGTTTGGAACTCCATAACTACTGTCAAGTTATGAATGGCCGACCTTAAGCCTATCCAGTACAAATGAATCTAGCTGACTAGTGTGGAGGATTTTCATATCATTCATCCAAATGAACCCATCTATTGATACATCTATAAGATGACTCACTCCTATGTTGTGATACAGCACGAGTTGGCTGAAAGTGACAGGAGAATCAAGCCTCATGAGTGACATTCTCCTTACGGGAGTGTTGGAAGTAAGTGGGTCTCGTAGATAGATTCTCAAAACTTTTGACCCATTTGACACAGGGATCAACTATCCATAAGGCCAAAAACCTAATCCAGGATGCATTACCCTCAATCTCGTGGCCATATACAGTAAATATTCTATCTAAAAGACATAATCAAATAGCACTAAACATCCATAATAATCTACGATATGCAAGAAGTAGATCATACCTTTGGAGATCTGTAGTGCTCTAATGGAGAAGTTGCGACTCTGCTTGATGATGAGAATCTTCAACACCTCTTAGCCTTCCACACTATGACCTGAATTAGATTTCTTTTCTCAAGAAGATTAGTGGAATCTTCAGGACAAATCCCAACTCGAAACTCCAAGGAACTAGAAGAAAGAAGGAGAGAGAAACTCATACAACTCTTGCACGAACAGGGCTTTGGGCGTGAGAGAGACTCTTATTGGACGTCCAAGAGATTTTATATATTTTCAAATCTCTTCCTCGCTTAATTGAAATAGAAGTCTTACTTCCAAAGTAATTAGCAACTTTCTCTTTTCTAAAACCTTCTTTTTAGAGTTCAAGTCGGATTAGTATTTTCCAATAACTTGGGTAGCATGGGGACCACTAGGGATTCCTTAGAAAGCTGGCTCCAACTGGAACACCGTGACCCCACATCTCATGTGCAATCCGGGCCCACAGTTAATTGCAAATAACACCACTATATAAATGCAATTGCACTCCAGTCTTAGGAATAAATTACAATGAAGACCCTAAACTTCTCAATTATCATAAGTAGGCCCCTCTATCAATATCTATGGATCAATTGGAATAAATCTGTCTCTTCTAATATAAGTTCCACATCTTATTATCCTTGAGCCCCAATTAATCACAGTAATCATCAGTACCATCCAATTAACTCTTAATTGAGATGGGTGCGCACTTACTAATGACAAATCTATTAATTGGCACAAGGAGATAATGGAGATAAATTCCATCTTGATCATTCAACATTCCCATAGTTCTACTACCACATACCAAGACATCGAGGTGTTAACCTACAGTCGGCTTAACTTATTGGTGACTCAAAGCAAATGAACAGATAGAAACTTGAGTTCATCAAAATCTCAGGATTGAGAGCCTATTACTAGGGAATTATGAGAGCATACCTTATTATTGAGACAGAATTCCATAAGGTGCATCTCATGGTCCTTCAATACATCCAATGTACCAGCAACGTGATCCAGAATCTTACATTCTGATGATCGAGACAAATCACACTATCTCATAGTGATCAAAGTGCTGCAACCTTATCAAATGAGATGCCCAGTCTCATTACTGGTTGTGAAGCTATTTAAGTATAAGATTTGTGACATATATCTCCCACGTGTGGATCTCATCTATGCACATATATCACATCTAATATACTAATGGGACCTGGTTCAACTCATGAACCATTATGTCATATGTATTGATCATGTGCATGAAGTAGTAAAATAGCATTCATCTCATGAAAGTAAAGCATGATATTATTGATAAATAAAGAAATTAATCAATTTATTACATCAACTGATGGATTGAGTCCACAAAATCTAACAATCTCCCACTTGGGCTCAATGCCAGTCAGGGTTGCATCTCATGCCTATCCCTTCTACATGTTGCTCAAAGACTTTGGTAGTTAAAGGCTTAGTAAAGGGATCTGCCAAATTGTCCACAGAGGCTATCTTGGTAATAGCAATATCACCTCTCTGCACAATCTCTCTGACTAAGTGATACTTCCTCTGTACATGCTTTTGGCTTTTATGGCTTCTGGGTTCCTTTGACTGAGCGACTGCCCCGCTGCTGTCACAGTAAACTGTGAGTGGCTGTCGTGCCAAAGGTACCACCCCAAGTTCCAAAAGGAATCTTTTAGGCCATACTGCTTCCTTAGCTGCTTCACAAGCTGCTACATATTCAACCTCCAAGGTTGAATCAGCGGTACATTCTTGTTTTATACTCCTCCAGCTGATAACTCTGCCTCCAAGTATAAATACATAACCAGAGGTGGATTTCCTAGAATCCTTATCTAACATAAAGTCAGAATCTGTGTATCCAACTGGAATCAACTCATCACTGCTATAAATCAACATATGTAATCTCTAGTCCTTCTCAAGTATTTGCGAATACATTTTACAGCAGTCCAATGTTCAGGTCCTGGATTAGATTGATATCTGCTGACTAGGCCCACTACATAATAGATATCTGGTCTAGTACATAACATAGCATACATGAGGCTACCAACAACCGAAGCATATGGTATCGACCTCATCTGCTCCTTTTACTTGGGTGTCTTAGGACACTGATCCTTGGAAAGGTGCACTCCATGCCTGAAAGGTGTGATACCCTTCTTGGAGTCCTGCATTGCAAACCGTACTAGCACCTTATCTATGTATACAGCTTGGGATAAGCCAATCATCCTATTTTTCCGGTCTCGATAGAGTTTGATCCCTAGGATGTAGCTAGCTTCTCCCAAGTCCTTGATATCAAAAGTCTTGGCTAACCAAACTTTTACTGTTGACAACATTCCTATGTCTTTCCCGAGGAGAAGGATGTCATCGACATATAAAACCAGAAAAACTACCCTTTCACCCTCACTTTTCATGTACACACATGACTCATCCGGATTTTGACAAAAATCAAATAACTTGATTGCCTGGTCAAAACGGATATTCCAGCTTCGGGATATTTGCTTCAGTCCATAAATAGACTTCTGCAGCTTGCAAACTTTTTGCTCCTGGTTTTTAGCTACAAAGCCATCTGGCTACACCATATAGATGTCTTCCTCAAGATGGCCATTGAGAAACACCGTCTTGACATCCATTTGCCAAATCTCGTAATCGAGATGAGCCGCAATGGATAAGAGTATCCGCATGGATTTGAGCATGGCTACTGGCAAAAAGGTTTCCTTATAATTGATCCCCTCTTTCTGAGTATATCCTTTCGCAACAAGCCTAGCCTTATAGGTCTCCACTCTTCCATCAGGTCCTCTTTTTCTCTTGTAGACCCACTTGCACCCAATAGGTTTATTATTGGTAGGCAAGTCCACAAGTGTCCAGACCTGATTTGAGTACATAGACTCCATCTCAGCTTTCATAGCATCTTGCCAGCGTCCCGAGTCTAAGTCATTGATTGCTTCATCATAGTTAGAGGGATTTTGTTCCGGCTCTTCTGGGATTGCTTCATAAGACTCTCCCAAGAATAAGAACCTGTCAGGGGGTCTGACAATCCTCCCACTACGACGAGGTACTGGTGTAACTAATGGGTCTGGTAAGGGCGGTTCTTCCTCAAGTCCGGTCATACTTGGATTTGGAATTGATTGCTCCTGAATCTCTTCCAAGATCACATTTTCTAAAGATTTCTGGTCCATCATATAATTTTCCTCCAGAAAAACCGCATTGGTGCTTACCAGCACTTTCTGCTTTCTGGGATTATAGAATAACCAACCTTTAGTTCCTTTAGGATATCCTACAAACATGCATATTTTCGACTTCATTCCCAACTTATCCGTCTTAACCTTGAACACAGGTGCTGGACAACCCCAAATGTGTAAATGTTGTAGACTAGGCTTTCGCCCAGACCACAATTCCCGAGGAGTCTTAGGTATAGACTTAGATGGTACGAGGTTTAGTATGTACATTGCTGTATCCAAAGCATATCCCCAAAAAGATATAGGTAATCTTGAAAAACTCAACATAGACCTAATCATATCTAAAAGAGTCTGGTTCCTTCTTTCTACTACTCCATTCTGTTGAGGCATACCGGAGCAGACAACTGAGATAAAATCCCATTTTCTGATAAGTAATCCATAAAATCAGTAGAGAGATATTCCCCTCCTCGATCTGATCGAAGAGTCTTGATACTCTTACCTAATTGCTTTTCCGCTTCCGCTCGAAACTCTTTGAACTTTTCAAAAGCTTCGAACTTGTGGTGCATAAGGTATATGTAACCATATCTTGAGTAATCATCTGTGAAAATGATGAAGTACTCATATCCTCCTCTGGCCCGGACACTAATGGGTCCGCAGACATCAGTATGCACTAATTCCAATAAATCTTTGGCCCTATTACCCTTAGTTGAAAGGGTCTTTTGGTCATTTTACCTTCCAAACAGGACTTACAGACAGGCATTGGTTCTACCACCAATGAAGGTAAGATACCATCTTTCACTAGCCTCTCAATCCTGTTAAGGTTTATATGACCTAGCCTGAAGTGCCAAAGTTTTGTTGGATTAAATGAAGGTGACTTTCTCTTTAATGATGGTCTATTAATTGTTTCAGTATCATGTATCTCATACATCATGGGAGTTAACAAATAAAGTCCATTGGTTACCTTGCCAGAACATATGAAAGTACCATTCCTCTTTATGACAACTTCAGTACCAAAAGTAATAGAATAACCTTTATTCACCAAACTAGAAACTGAAATTAAATTCCGCCTTAAAGACGGTACATATAATGTTTCTGACAAAACCAATTTATTATTTGAAAAACATAAAGTAATGACTCCCACTGAAACAGCCTCCGCCTTAGCGTTAGATCCTAGGTTGACAATGATTTCTCCATTACTTAGCCTCCTGGTTTCCCTGAACCCCTAGGGTCTTTTTCTTAAACAGATATTCTGGACAATTCCTCTTCCAATATCCTGTCTTACCACAATGGAAACACTTTCCTTTTGTCCCTGAACCCTTAGCTTTAGCCACGCCACTAGTTGGACCATTCTCCACCTTAGGACCCTTTGGAACTGATTTCTTTTTACCTTTCTGCCCTTTGCCTTTCGGCTTGGACTTGGCATCTGACTTTTCTGTCATTAAGGCAATTGGTTTTTTCTTCATAATCCCTTCAATTGCTACCAGCTGACTAAATAGCTTAGCCAGAGTCAGATTCATTTTATTCATATTATAATTGACCTTGAAATTATTGAATGACTCTGGTAGTGACTCAAGGATTATGTCAATCTGTGATTCTGCATCAATCACAGCTCCCAGTACATCTAACTCATTTAATGAGTCCATCATCTTCAACATGTGTTCCTGTACTGATGTACCTTCAGCCATCTTGGTGCTAATGAGCACCCTCATGGCTGCCTGCCTAGCAGGTCTACCTTGTTCTGCAAACATCTCCTTTAAGTTTGATATCATATCATATGCAATCTTATAAGATTGATGTTGGTGTTGCAGCACACTAGACATGGATGCCAGAATGTAACATCGGGCCATCTCATCGTCTTTGGCACATTTGGTGTAAAGGTCCTTTTCTGCTTCTGATGCATTTGGGCCAAGCTCTTCAAGGGGATTTTTGGTAAGGACATATTTATATCCTGAAGCTATTAGGACAATATCCAGATTCCGTTTCCAGTCTACATAGTTGGATCCCACCAACTTATTCTGGTTGAGGATGGTCGCAAGTGGATTGAAAGTATTTGAATTCATGCTTGTAATACTGTAGCACATAACCATACATTCAATTAATGAATTTAAATGACATTAGGGTTTAGTATTCTACCAAATTTATGTGGGAATCCTCATAACCACAAAATTCAGAATACATCGGAATCCCAATCCTGCGGGGTATGCCTCCTTGGAGAGTGCGAATACCTCCTAGACTGGTGTGGATCAAAGTTGGTCAAAATTGGGATTAAGACTATCTATCCATGATCCCCTTCATTCATTACTATACAGGTATCTCATACCAAATAATGTATGACTCCCGATTAGCTTCGGTTTTTAAAATATATGAGGCAAATCCTTGGGGATACTACATCATTATTTTAGTTAAGTGTGACCCACCAACTAGTATTTTATGACAACCGTTGCGGGCAGCTCCTCCTTGTAGAGTGAGCTCCCACCCCGTCTCATCAACACTATCCATAGGAGATCCATATCCAGTATCCAGATAAATACAAGCCCTCCGTGGGGAATGGCCATTTTTAAAATGACGCGAGGCTAATACTTTCCTTACAATGAACCTATGGTGGAAAACCATGCGAATTTGTATATATATAAATGCCCCGCTCCCACTTAATATTTTAGAGTTGAGGATTTCCTTATAGGTGTATAGGTCCATCAAATATAGGTATAAATTCATCTCATGATACGACTAATGATTGGTTCCAAGTCAAGTTATTTTAAGGAAAGTCCAGTTTCTAAAATTAGTGTCACTAATAGATCCATCTCATGGGCCCACCAACTCTAATTAGAACTCTTTTCAAAAATTAATTTGATTTGACCAATTTTGGAATTTGCTATGTTTGGATCAGATATGGAAATACTCTAAAATAAGCATTCATCCATAAATAGAAAGTGCTATAATAAAAGACTAGTCCTCTCTTCCACATGGCCTAGGCGGAAAAGACTTCTTGGACTTCTAGACTTTCCAAAACTTTGGGATTCATCAAACTCTTTGGGCATCTCCAAAACACCTTTTGGTAATATTCAAACTCTTTGATTAGGAGTCCACCTTTTCTTTCCTTCTTTGTTTCGGACATCTCCAGAATTTACAAATTTTTTAAAAAAATACATAAATTCCTATGTCTCTATAATGAAACCTACATGGTAATCTAAACATGGAAATAAAAGGGCTATAGTTACTCTCTCCTCCTTTCTTCTAGTTCCTTGGAGTTTCGAGTTGGGATTTTCTCCTGAAAATTTCACCATTCTTCTTGAGAAAAGAAATCCAATTCGGGCGTCATAGCGTGGAAGGCTAAGAGGTGTTGAAGAAATCCATTAGAGCACTGCGGATCTCCAAAGGTATGATCTACTTCTTGCATGTCGTAGATTATTTTGGATGTTTAGTGCTGGTAGAATTTTTACTGTACATGGTCACGAGATTGAGGGTAACGCATCCTGGATTGGGTTTTGGTCTTATGGATAGTTGATCCATGTGTCAAGTGGGTCAAAAGTTTTGAAAATCTATCCACGAGACCCACCTACTTCCAACACTACTACCATAGTGGTCCGCTTGACTAACCGACCTGACGAACCCAGAAATTTGGGTTTTTTTTTAGATTCGGCTCCTGCTGTCCCAATCACTTCTAATGATCTCAGTATGCTTCTAATGGCATCTAACCATCCTCCTATCATGATTAAAACCTTTTGTGACTTTCCAAGTATGGATCTACTACAAAAGCAAGCAAACCCAATAAACACTGATCCTTTCATAGCCCTTGCTCTATCCCTTTCACATCTCATGCAAAGATAGAACAAGATTACTGATCTAACATGATTAGAGATGAGGTATGGCCATGATACCAATTGTGGGAAGTAGGGGGGTCGCGTAGATAGATTCTCAAAACTTTTGACCCATTTGACACGGGGATCAACTATCCATAAGACCAAAAACCCAATCCAGGATGCATTACCCTTAATCTCGTGGCCATATACAGTAGATATTCTATCTAAAAGACATAATCAAATAGCACTAAACATCCATAATAATCTACGACATGCAAGAAGTAGATCATACCTTTGGAGATCTGTAGTGCTCTAATGGAGAAGTTGCGACTCTGTTTGATGATGAGAATCTTCAACACCTCTTAGCCTTCCACGCTATGACCCGAATTAGATTTCTTTTCTCAAGAAGATTGGTGGAATCTGCAGGAGAAATCCCAACTCGAAACTCCAAGGAACTAGAAGAAAGAAGGAAAGAGAAACTCGTGCAACTCTTGCACGAATAGGGTTTTGGGCGTGAAAGAGACTATTATTGGACGTCTAAGAGATTTTATATATTTTCAAATATCTTCCTTTCTTAATTGAAATAGAAGTCTTACTTCCAAAGCAATTAGCAACTTTCTCTTTACTAAAACCTTCTTTCTAGAGTTCAAGTCGGATTA
This sequence comes from Sextonia rubra, assembly GCA_037013555.1. Lineage (NCBI taxonomy): Eukaryota > Viridiplantae > Streptophyta > Magnoliopsida > Laurales > Lauraceae > Sextonia > Sextonia rubra. The sequence goes on from JASUAD010000001.1 coordinate 82,009,528, forward strand.
GTATTTTCCAATAACTTGAGCTAACGTGGGGACCACTAGGGATTCCTTAGAAAGCTGGCTCCAACTGGAACACCGCGACCCCACATCTCATGTGCAATCTGGGTCTACAGTTAATTGCAAATAACACCACTATATAAATGCAATTGCACTCCAGTCTTAGGAATAAATTACAATGAAGACCCTAAACTTCCCAATTACCACAAATAGGCCCCTCTATCAATATCCATGGATCAAATGGAATAAATCTGTTTCTTCCAATATAAGTTTCACATCTTATTATCCTTGAGCCCCAATTATTCACAGTAATCATCAGTACCATCCAATTAACTCTTAATTGAGATGGGTGCGCACTTACTAATGACAAATCCATTAATTGGCACAAGGGGATAATAAAGATAGATTCCATCTTGATCATTCAACGTTCCCACAGTTCTACTACCACATACCCAAGACAACGAGGTGTTAACCTACAGTTGGCCTCACTCATTGGTGACTCAAAGCAAATGAACAGATAGAAACTTGAGTTCATCAATGTCTCAGGATTGAGAGCCTATTGCTAGGGAATTATGAGAGCATACCTTATTATTGAGACAGAATTCCATAAGGTGCATCTCATGGTCCTTCATTACATCCAATGTACCAGCACTGTGATCCAAAATCTTACATTCTAATGATCGAGACAAATCACACTATCTCATAATGATCAAAGTGCTGCAACCTTATCAAATGAGATGTCCAGTCTCATTACTGGTTGTAAAGCTATTTAAGTATAAGATTTGTGACATATATCTCTTGCGTGTGGATCTCATCCATGCACATATATCACATCTAATATACTAATGGGACCCGATTCAACTCACGAACCATTATGTCATATGTATTGGTCATGTGCATGAAGTAGTAAAATAGCATTCATCTCATGAAAGTAAAGCATGATATTATTGATAAATAAAGAAATTAATCAATTTATTACATCAACCGATGGATTGAGTCCACAAAATCTAACAGGGAGGAGGTACATCATTGCTTTCCTGATCAGAATCTGTGTCACTAACCAAGGAAATCACATTTGTTAGATAAGAGGGCCTTGCTATCTTGCAGTAGGTAGTTTGCCATTCTTCATTTGCACTGAAAAGTACTCAATTGGTGGCATTGCTGAGTTCCGAGTGGGCACTATATACATAGCTAGACTACATGTCTTGCTTGTATGAATAAAAAGCCTGCTTGCTTTGTCCTAGATGGTTTTATGGATATGACCAAAGGTTGATCTGATTGTTTGATTTTAGGTTCGACCTTGATCACTAAAGGAGCTTTGGCATCCACAAATCTGACCATTGAATTCTTTGTAGACTCCAGTTTCTTGGCAGGTTCAGATCTTTTGCCAAACCTTAGATAAATTTTCTTTTCTGTTGAGATGGTGAAGGGTTCTGCCAGATCATCACCCACAGAAGAGTTGCTTGCATTTGGTTTAGGCTTTGTAAGTCTTTCTTGATACATGGTTGCATCAGTGAAATAAACCTCCTTGCTTTTAAATGGCTTTTCATCTGTAAATATGCAATGCACATTACATTCATCATCAACGTATTTAAGGCATTGATGGAGAATGGAGGGCACTATTGAATAATCTGAAAGCCATCACCTTCCCAAAAGGATGTTGCAGCAATCACGCATTTTGACCACATGAAAAATGGCTTCTAAAATTAGATCACTCAGCTAGAACCGAATCTGAGTCTTGCCAATCAAATCCTAAACTCCTCCATCATAGCCTTTAATCAAAGTTTTGGTAGCCAATAGCTTGCTTACTAGGATGCCAAGTTCCTGAAGAACTGTGATTATGATGAGGTTTAAGGTCGATCTTGGATCAACTTGAACTCTCTGAATAGGTATTTCCTTGATGTAGGCCGTGAAGTACAGCGGCCTTATGTACTTCATGTCGCCTAAGAGCAGATCATCTTTGGCAAATGAAATGGTGGCCTTGGAAACATTGTGAACGGAAAGGCATTCCATACATTACTTCTAGGGCCTTTTGGACTTTGCTTTAAGATAGTTTTTCTCTTTCTAATGCACTTGCATAACATGAGTTTTATTGTCGATATTTACAGCCAATAGAGCTTGTATGAAATTGTTACAAGTCACCTCAGACATCTGCAAAAGATAAAAAATGTGAAGTCATACAAATATATGCTTAAGTTGTTCAACAATAGGCTCTGATGGCATTTTATTAGCATTTGCTTCTAAAGAAGTTACATTTATGTTTGGATTATTCCCTGAAAGGTTTACATAAGAAGAAGAAGAAGATCTATCATAGTTGACTCTATATTGCGACTAAAGCAAGTGCGGTAGTTGACTATATTGTTTCGGTGAACATCTTGACAAGTATCTCTTCTTAGGCATCATCTTTTTTAGGTTCAGTAAAGAGCCTGCTAACTTCTTTCAAACCTATCTCTTGATTTGCATTGTCATAGGCAACTTGAGATGTTGAGGGTTCATTAGCAAAAGTGCTAATGACTACCAAAGCAAGTACCAATGGCATCTCTTCTTCTGAATCAGAAAGATTATCCTAAACTTGGAAAACTTCTTAAGGCACAATAGGACTACCGATGTTGAATTCGTTGTGTTTATCTCATGACTCAAGATCACCATTTGCTTTGGTGTTGATGAGTTGAGTGCTCAGTTCAGAGCTCGGCTTCAAAAAAGTCGGCTCAAAACTTGGTTTAGGAGAACCATTTGGTATAGATTTCACTTCCAGTGAACTAAAAGATGATGCTTGTTGTTATTATGTCCAATCAGATTCAACTAAAGTAAAAGATCCGAATGAGTCTCTAAAGGAGGTGGAAAAGGAGGAGTATTACTCGACCAACCACTTACACTCTGTCTATGTATATGATAAAGAGCCACTAACAGTGTGTTGAGACCATGTTTGATGTTAAGAGTAGCCGTTTCAAGATTAAAAGTTTGTTCAATACTCTCATCCTCATCAAAGGAGTATTCATCTATCAAGTAATCATCAATCCACTGATCATCATCAAAGTCTGAGAAGTCTAATCAATCTTCCTCATCATCCAAATTAGGAGGTATACCATCACATGATATCCTATTGCAATTGCATAATGGTCATTCTTCCTCATCCTTCGGAATTGGAATGAAGTCAGCCAAAAAAAAAATGACCTCTAACCAGCTTAGAAGGTTCTTCTTAAGTGAAAGCTTCTATCGCCTTTTCCTTCTTCTTTTTAGCTTGTTTTTCTTACTTAATCAAGCAGTTCTGGGCAACTCTTTGCAGGTTCTTAAGCTACCTTTGTAACTTCTTTCTGTCTATGGGTGTGGGTTTGGTTTTAACCTTTTCCCAACCTTCATCATTTACTAAGTCTAGGTGGCCCACATTTCTTTTCCTCAAGAGGTCTTGAGTAGTATCAGAACAAGTTTATCATGCATTACATTGACCAGATGGAATTCAACCTGATTGATTTTGATGGAGAAGGTACAACAATGGGCGCAAGCAATCTGAAGGAGATCACATTGACCGGAGCTGGATCATACTTCCAATTAAAAGTTATCACTCCATTCTTCCACATCTTATTGACTTTCCTTTTTAGAATGAAACAATCTTTGAGAGGATATGACACTTTCCAATTGTATGCACAGCAGTAGGGATCATTGATGCGACCCGCTTGTTCAGGTTTCTTTATTTGTGGAAGCTCAATTTTGTTGTTATCCATCAATGACCAAAAGATCACTTTAATTTCATGATCAAAGGGATACTTAGTTTTCTTCCTATTTTCATATTCCTCTTTCATGGTTTGACCACTCTTTGTGTTTTGAGGTGTCTCAGGAGGTTCAGAGGTTTGCACACTGAAGATCTCATGCTTGTTCTTTGATTTTGATGTAGAAGATAAAGGTGACTCTATTTTTTGAGAGCTTGCCTTCTTTTAACTAATCTCTTTAAGGGTTAGTTCTGCATCAACGATGTAAGGCCCAAACCTGAACAAATCATGATTTACTAGAATTAACCTTGTTTTGCTCTAATTAATATATAATTAGGCTTATTAATTAGGCCAAACCCAAGACATCTTGGTTTGGGTCTTGCATAGGTATTTGGATCGGGTTCATAGTTAAAGGCCTTTTTGTAATTTAGATTCACATGGTTTTGTATCATATTAGCATCATATTAATTACATCATGTATATCTAATCATATGAGTCATCTTTTATGTTTGGCCCAGCTCAATCTAGATCCATCTTTGCCCAACTAGAGTCCACTTGACTCAAATTGTAAATTCCCCAAGCAGACTGAACTTGCTAGTAATTTCCAGAAGATTTTTAATTAAAACAGCCTAAGTCTTCATTCCCTCTTCATTCTCTAAACCACTTCTGGTGGAGCTTCCACTTCTACCATTTCTTCTTCAAGCTAGAGCAGGATTTGGATCTTGGAGCAGTTGCATGCTAGAGCCAAAGCTCACATCTTCTTCCTCATCACCTCATTGCTCATCTTCTTCCTTTGGAACCTCCAATTTCATTTATTCTTCTTCTATACTGCTCTAGAAAGTAAGGAGAAGCTTCCTTCTCACCTCCATGGGTCTCTTTGAGTTTAATAGAGTCAAGGAGACTAAAATCTATAGTATGTATCCATCTTATATCCATTTTATCAATTACATGTCTTAGATTGTTCTTGTTGAGGTCTTCTCCACCATTAAACCAAAAGAGAAGCTTATTTTGGGTAAAGCACTGAGTTAAGGCAAGATAAGTGTATATTTACTGCACGTATGGTTTATTATATTGATTCTTGATAAATTCTCTACTAATGCCAAGTTACAGCTCTTCTGCCTTCTAATTCAAGAATGTAAAATGGTTTATGTGTTAATGAATGTAATTAAAAATGAATGATGGGAATGGATGAAGGAGAAACGTAATTGTGGAGTAGAAGGGTGTTGGAGGGGGGTTGAAGGGTTAAATTGATGAATGGGAGCAGAAGAATCCAAGGGAAGGGGGGAGGAATCAGTTCAATCAGAACTGATCCTGCTGGGAGCCAGAGGCTTCAGGGTCTGATCAATCGAATTCAAATTCTAGGAGGTCCAATCGATTGGACAACTGCACGATTGATTAAGGACCCCTTTTATTTATAAAACTTTATTTTTGATTATTTCAAATAGGGATCAATCAAGAGTTTTCTAAGCTTCTTTTAAGATATTAGAGAGTTGATATAAACCATTCTTACCATTAGGATCTAAGTAGATCCAAAGACCGTGGCACCTTTACCTCAAACAAATTAGCCCAACAATAATTAAGTATTAAGAAGAAAAAGTGTAAAGCTATCACTTATTCCCTCTTGATTTTTCAGTTAGTTTCCCGAGTCACATCATGGGTGTTGGTATAAAAAGTGGTGTCCATAACTTATACAATGTAACACCAAGATTTTGGAAACACATTAACACCGGACGTTTTGTGGATACGCCGTTCTGTTTCACTAAGGAAACACGGATTATCTTAGCTAAGGTTGATTAGTAAATATCCTCATTAACCTCTCGATTCAAGTGCATTTACATTGTTAAGGTAATTCTTGCCCTCAACATAATTAAATCATGTACCCATTCTTCCTGAGTAAACCTTGAGGTAAAATTGGAGATGGAGCTTCCACTAAGCATGGGCCCATGAGCCAAGATAGGGGTAACTAAGGTTAAGAGGGTTCAAGCACTATTAACTCACTTAAGTATGCATTCTTTGATTTTTAGTTACTCTGTTCAATTCTAAATTTGTGATTTTATATGATCTGAAGAGTGATATATGCGTTTGTATAAGAATGAGACAATCGCTATGTACGACAAGTGTGAAAGTTATGAATCTCATCGGTCTTGATACATTGAATTGGCACCACTTAACTTGTACCCATAGGAGGTTCAATCGGACCGAATGAGGATACTCAATATGTTACCTACTACAATCATTGTATGAAGAGTCGGTTAACGCCCTTAGGGTAGCTAGACGGATCTTGGTTTGACCGCTAGTGATTTCCCACCGTACGATATGCTCTCTCTACAGAGAGAAGATGGCCATGTGGATGCCAACTAGTATTGTATTGTATTTTTATTTATGATTCGTTATTCATGCTTATTCACATGCACAATATGCCTAGTTTTTGTTATTTCTCTCTTTTAATCAATATGTTTTCAAATTTAATTGATATATCATAATAGTCTTATGTACTCTTATATTTGCTTAACCATCATGTTAACAGTGCTACCCTTGGTGTTATAAGTACAAAACCCAATGCCAACTCGGCAGTCAACATGCCTCCAGAAGGAACCACAACAGTACCTTAGGGTATAGATGAGTGGAATGAGGATAATATCTACTATTAGTCATTCTACGTAGCTCATCATAGGGATTCATTTTTGGCTTATTTAGGCTTTAGCCAAGTTCTGGCATTGTGGATAGATCATGCCATCATCACCATGCTATTTTGGAGTCATCGATGGATGGAAATGTTATTTTGTATTTATGTATATGTTTATGTATCTTTTGTATATCATGTGCATGTGGATGGACTACTTAGGAACTTTGGTATATTAAAGAATGTATGTTTTTGTTAGTGCCTATGATACTTACAATGTACTTCATAGGTTTCTGCTTTGTTATTAAAATAATTGCTATGTGTTTATAGATCTTTCTCATACATCCCTGTAGAATTACCCTTGTGGCAATTCGTACGTATCTTGACATGGCACGAATTGCCACAAGTTACATGTGACGCGCCTCGAGATCCACTTTAATCCCCAATTCTCAGGTTTTGGGAGTGACAAGTGGCAACCTCAACCAATCAGACAAAAGACTTAGTTTTGTGACTAAGTACAATAGCTTAAACTTCTAATCACAAATTGGTTTAGCATATTTCAATTATTGCCCTTTGATATGGTTGTTCCAAGCATCTATAAAATAATGCTCTCCATCTGTTAATAAAAGACTATGCAGTTTCATTGTCTCCCTGCCTTATACTACTGACCATGGCAAAGGTGATTGTTTGATCCTCCTCCTAGAAGTAGAGCAAGAACTTTTCTTCTGTGATTGGCCATGTCATAAAAGAGGGTTCTGGTAACTACTTGTACCAATCAAAAGCAACTCCTTTCAGTGTGCCAACAAACAACCTTATTTTCAAAGCATCCAATTCTAGCAAACTTTTAAGAAATGATTTGAAATGCACAATGTGTTGATAAGTTGACCCCTTCCCAAGGTATGGTTAAATAGTAGGAAGCTTATAATCTGATGGAAAGGGACGAGATCGAACTTCGAAGGGTACTTTGGTGTGATACCCTTCTTTTTCATCCTGGTCTCCACCTTTGATGTTTTTAATATTTCTTCAACCTCGTTGAAGGTTAACGTGCTTTTCAAGATCTGTGAAGGCCCAGAATTGACGAATGATCACCTAATGAACCCCCTACCATCACTTTTTCTATCAAGGATTTGATTTTAGCCATGAGCGGATCGATCTTAGTTGCATTCCTCCTAATCATTGCTTATTCTCTTCTATCGGCGAACAGAGGATTTGCCTAAACTTCAATCAGACCACCTAGCTTATCTATTAACATTTGCAGTTGGGCAGTCAAGTGGTCAATCTTAGCTCCCTGTTGTTTTACAACGTCATTGACATTGTCATCTTCATTTTCTGTCACAACCCGAATCCTAAAATTCGAGGATTAAGGTTAATCCTTAAGTGTGACACACGTACTCCCGTGTAATCCACACCTAGACCGGTGTCTATATGGAGTTACAAAAAGAATATTCACATTACTTACATGTAAGGTGCTTTTAGTGGATATCTGTTTAAGCAATCAACAAGCAAAAACTTGTCAATATCACCTAAAATTTCTTTTTCTTTTACCAATTAATTAACAATTCCTAAAATATCAATCCATGAAAACATGCACACACTAAAATGCCTATATATAAAAAGTAGAGAAACATAACTGTATAACATAATATGACATATTCAAGAGTTGAACAAGAGTAAATATACATGTCTTTACAAAAAGGAATAAAGTTTAAAGACAATTACAAAATATACATCGTCCCATAAGAGAGGGAATCATGAACTATGCATGAATAAAACTAATGCAAAATGTCATGAAACCCCATGTATCCAAAATCTCAAAGTAAAAAGGCCCTATAAAGATCGCGTCACACTCCGTAGGTGGATCGGTCAAATCATTTTTACTGTCCACTCGTTGAGGCCTGAAGGGACCCAAGGCCTCCTTTGGAGTCTCCTCAATCTTCACAAGATCGGGACTAGAATCTAAGCCTGTAACACCATTAACCAACTATGAATAAGACTATCCAGCAAAATATAAGCATAATTTAAGTAACATGCATTATGTCTAAAAGAATCATTAGCAAGTAATCATAGAGGTCAATTTAGTATACTAAGCATGTTATGCATTGAATAATGCATGATATAAGATTCAAATAAAAAAATATATATTATTTTTTGGCTACTACATATGCTATATTCTCCCTTTAGGGATCTTTGCATTAAAAACACTAACACCTGGCCAAAGGTATGATTAGGTCCCTACATTCATGGAGTCCAAAAGCCCCAAAGGGCACTGCAGCGGCACCATTACAATCTATTACACCAAAATCAACCCCGCCAGGTATCATAAGGCTGAAACTGAGTAGAGCCCGACCATTACGAATCATATAATTGAAATTGAGTAAATCGTGCAATTTGTTTCATTGTAGACAATTCATTAGACATTCAATTCATTCTTACTTAATTCAATACTAATAATTAGAAAACCTTATATCAAGGAACATTAAATGAAAATCATTTCGTATCATGATCATCTCATAATCATTCCAATGATAGAATAAGTATTTCAATAATGAAAAACAACCATAAAAATTCAATATGCTATAAAAATTCAATATGCTATGTAATTGAATTAGTAGAATCTAGGAAATTTACAAGCCAACCCTAATCTAGTCATCCATTGTTTCTAATCGTGCATGATGATGTAGTTTTAACTTATCTGATATACAGTTGTTTTTGTTTGGTGTCACTTTGTGTAAGAGAGAGAGTGTATCAAAGTCCCTTAAACCAACACCATGGGGAAGTACTTAACGAATGGACAACATCACATGAATGAGTCTCAGCCCTCAAGAAACTTCATATTACTAAATTTTTCATTAGCCAAATAATTTGGATAAAGGTTCCAAGAAACTAAAGTCCTACAAGGTCCTGTGACAGTCCCTAATTAACCCTAGTTTTCAAGGGTCTTACAGCTTAGCTGTGGTGACCTACGGCTTCATCGTGGGTAGCCTACCTCTTAGCTATGGAATACACCGTGACTTAGCTGTGGCTTTGTTCACTGTTTCCCTGCATCCACTGCTTAGCTGTGAAAGAACATATAGCTTAATCGTGCCTAGCCTACAGTTGAGCCAAGGCTTGGCTATAGTGCATTTCACAGCTTAGCCATGAGATTAGTCATAGAAAAAAAGTCAAAATTTGGATCTCTGGAAAACTAGACATAGTACATTTACGGCTTAGCTATAAGCTTCAGAATTTCTGAAGCTGTTTTAGTACAAAGTTTAATTTATTATAGCACTTTTTCAACTTAGTTTCAATATGGTTTCCTACTCCAATCTATTATTTTACATTCCCATTTCACATTTCATCACTCATGGAAGAGATCTCATCATGCATTAAAATTTTGATAGAATCAGGATATGAGGGCTAAAAAATCATATTAGAGCTTAATAGATTTACATGAATCACATTATGCCAACATGCATTCAATATTAATTAGCTTATACTTGCCTTAGATTTGTATTCAATTCACTACTCCTCTTGGCTCAAATAGAGAAAAAGAGCACTAAACTTGACCTTAAAATGCCATACATGAAGAAAAAATAGAAAGAATGAGTGCATGGGGAAGATGAAAGTCTCTTTGACTCCATTAACCTAAAAGACCTATAAATGGGTAAAGGATCTTACCAAGACAACTGCTAAAAGCCTGTAGAGATAGATGTGAACCACTATCTTCAATTACAGGAGGAAAGGAAAGTAGAGAAGAGGTGAAATGATGGAATGGAGGCCTTAAATCCTACATCCAAGATCTTCCTTGCTCATTGTGATTAAGAGGAAAAAGAATGGGAGAAGAAAAAAAAGAAGAAGAAGCTATTGTAGTTGAGAGAAAAAAGGGGATCGAATGAAGGGGGTTCTCCGCTCTTGTAGAATTACAGGAAAATCTTCATTTCTCAATTACATTCTCAATTTAAGTCAAATGAAGGTCTAATTACTTCAAACAAAGTCAAATGTGTTCAAGTCAAGTACAAAAGTTGATGAGCTCAATAAGAGAAATGCGATGATCTTAATATGATGCTTGTATGACGTAAAACAATGAAATCTAAAATTACGAAAGAGGTCATTCATCTACTAGTTAAGGTCAAACCCAGCCCAAACTACCTATCCATAACTCGAACTCTATCGGTTAGACTCAATGAGACAAGATGAACTAGATCTAACCGAGTTAGTGTTGAACATCATTATTTAGACTAATTCTATATTAATTAGCTAATAACTTACTTAATTAGTCATTAATCATACTTAATTGGGATCGGAGTATTACGTTTTCACCAGCATTTTCTTCACCAGCATCTTTGTTTCCAGCAGCATCGTCATTTCCATCTTTGTTAATCCCACTCCCCTCAGCCATAAACATAGTATACTGATGGGAGTAGGACAATTCAATGCGTGAGGAGTATACACACTATCTTTTTGTAAACAGTGATAGGATCATCTTCAAAGTCAGTGTCAACATGACCTTCAGAATCCTGCTTGAATGAGAGTTTGAATCAGACCCCTTGTGATTAAGTCCAAGCCATACTCTAAGTAACTCTTCGAGCCGAACCTGGCCTGACCGTATAAGACGAGGTCAAGTCAGGATCATCTTCTTTGACCACCCACTTTTGAGTGATCTTGCACTATGATAGCTTCTGATTCCATTCCCTATGGTAAGCCAAAGCTTTGCTTTTTGATTTGGTTGGCCAGTTTAGTTGCCAAGGTTTAATCTTTGAACTTGGCCACCAGTGGCCTTGAAGTGCCAATGACTCATTCCCAATCCATTGGATCGGAAGTAGGAAATGAGAGGCTATCAACAACACCTCTTTGGTTCTTTTTATGTTTCTCCTTTTGTTGGAGCAAATCTTTGAATTGAACGAATTCGGTCGCATTGTCAATGACCAATCTCTCAATTTTCTTTTGGTCTTCAACAGCATACAACAGACGCAGAGGAGAAGATGACGGGGTAGGTGCTACAAAAACTGAAGGTAGATGCCTTTTGCTGAACCTTTGTCCCTCATTCTAATTTAAAGGGTAGAAAGTGTTCTTTTTAAGTGTGGGCAAGTGTTTGTTCTCAGCCTTGTTGTTTTTTGAAGTACATGGCTGAGGTGACCATGCACTAGATCCAAGAATAAATGGATCCTTCTAAGCCTCCTTGCGGTAAGGAATTGCTGAAGGTCCTCCAGTGTTCAAAGCATTTGATTATTATTGACCCGCTGCTTGGGTCGGGTTGATGATGACTTTGGGCCCTGGGCAGCCATGGCACACAGCTTATCAAGAACCATTGGTTTGCAATCCATGAATGGGACCTGTCTTGTCCCAAGACGAGTCTTGATGATATAAAGACTCTTGCCTTCTGATTGCATCATGAGTTTAGATTCTTCCCAAACCTTGGTAGAAATCCCAAATAGGTTCTAGGCATATTTGGAAACCCAAGATTTTAGAACTTCAGTCTTTTGAGTAGACTTTGGGGTCTCCGATGACCTGTTCAAATCAAAGGAAGCAGCTAATCTCACAAGGTTAGAGAGCCTCTAAAAGACTAAGACCCTTCATGCAAGAGTAACAGGGTCAGTCCGAACCTACTTAGGTGTTCTTACAGATTGACTGTTCTGAGTCATGGAAATCTTAAATAGGCTCTCCTTAGCTTCATTAAAGGAAATGATTAGGGAGCCTGATCGTGAACTCCAAGTGCAGAGCTGCGATGTAGTAATAAAACTGGTGAGACCAGGTCGATCCTCAGGGAGCAATGTGTTTAAGGTATTTTCAACTTGTAACCTGTCTTAAATAAAAATCTAAAACTAACCTAATTTATAATCTAACAAATACATACATTCCTAAAACAAAATAATTACAATCCCTAATTCTAAAAGTTCCTAAAAGTAAAATTAAATTTACTGCAAAACAAAACACACGTTAGAACTTCCAATAAAACTAAATCTAAAATTAGAAACTAACTAAACTAAACAATGTTTAAAACAAAATAAACAAAAGTTAGAAACTTTTCTAAGTTAGAATTTCCAAAACTAATAAACTTTCCAATTGAAAATCTTCAATTAAAATAATTTTAGAAAGATATTTAATTTTGAAAATTAACTAAAACAATCAAAAACATAAAACTAGAAACAAAATTAAAATTAGAAAGTTAGTAAAATTAGTAATGCAATGCAGGCCATGAGATGCTTAAAAATTCTAAGTATGAAAAACTAGTATGTTGATGCAAATTTTATGCGTGATTTGAACTATTCTAATGCATCCTAAATTTAAATTTAATGGCTGGAATTCATGATCTACTGATGCAAGAAACCAAAAAAAATGGAAGTGAAAAAGGATTTAAAACGAAAAAGTTATGAATGCATGAATATGACAACTTTGCAAAATTCTGTGCAGGAATTCTGATTCGGGTTGACTGATTGGCAAAGTTTAAGCCTCTGGTTCACAAACCTTCCGAAATTATTTTGATCTGAAATTTTGGGGAATGAAAGACCACATCCTAAACTTTAAGTCTTCCAAGTTTCAAAGAAAAATATTGTGATTTGACTGGTCTACCCACTTCGAACTTTTTGTCAAAAACTGTTTTTACAGTTTGCTAAAACTGTTAAGTTATGCTGTTTGTAAATTGAGTCCGAATTTAATCATTAGATTCAGATCTGAAGGCTTAATTTTCATCAACTTAAATATGCACAAAATCTTATGATAAGAAAATAGATGCAATGATTCCTAATCCAACCATCAAACTATGCAAAAACAAAACTTAAAATCAATGTGAATGTAACAAAAGTGCAGAAAATAAAATAGAAGTGCAAGAAAATAAAATTGTAGAAATTTAAAATTAAAAGTGCAATGAAAGAAAATAAAAATTGCAGGAAGTCAAAGGCGGTATAACTGAAGTTAAAGGCGGTAAACAATAGAAGTTAAAGGCGGTATTAACAAGAAGTCAAAGGCGGTATATTCACTCAAATTCTCCCTTAGTCTAGGCCTAATAATTTATTAAAGTATGTTCTTTATTTGGGTCGTCAATCCAAACAAGAAAAAAACACAAATCAAGCAATCATACAACCATAAGAATAAGAAGAATAAGAAGATGAATATTATTGAACTAGTATGACAATCCTTTACATAAGATGAAAAAAAAAAAATTAAACCAAAAGATTATACATACTAGGATGGAAAAGAATTCCTCCTTCTAGTTGATCTTCAAGGTTGGTGGTGTGGCTTTAGGGCTAAGCCTCCTTGATGACTTGAGATGGAGAGAAGAAGAGAGGGAGAGATGGAGTGTAGAAATCTAGAGGTGGGAGGTGGGTAATTCTTCCATGAAGAATATGGGAGAAGGGTGCCCTATTTATACTTTTTCAAGTCTTACTCCTTCTCAAACTTTAAAAATCTTAAAAACAATAAAAAATAAAAGAAAAAAGGGCTCCAACTAATGCTTTGGACGTGCAATATCCTTGGGGATTTTTTTTCTTTTTATTTTTCTCTTCTTTCCTTGCTTGTTTTGTCCAGAAATCCCTCTTGGATGCTCTTTTCCTTCTTTATCTTTGTCACCTTGCATTGAGATCTTTTGAGAGATGAAATAGGGATAAGAATCCTCTCTTAGAATCAAACTTGGCCCACATGAGGTGTAGATCTTCCCCTTTTATCTCTTTGCATCGTCAACTTTCCTTTTTTGGAAAGTTCTCCTTGTTGGCTCCTAACTTGAAGAGATCTTCTAGATAATTCTCCCTTGATTTTTTTCCTTTATTTTTTTCAATCAAAATCTAATCCAAAATCTCTTTTGGACGTGGAATAGCTTGCTTGGATATTTTTTTGCATTTTTTTTTCAATTAAATCTTCTCCTTCTCAAAAAAGAACTCCTATGTGGCTTTCCTTGTCCATCTTTGATGAGATATTCTTCAAATTCTCTTCAAAATCTCTTGAAAATGTGCAATAAATAAATGGACCCCATCTTGGATGTTTTACAAGTGTGCCCCACACATGTGCATGTGTGTGTGGGACCATGAAGCCGACTTTTTGCAATTTTCTTCCAATTTCTTTTTCTCTTCAATTCTGCTCTCCTTTCTCTTGAAAATCAATTCCTTGCCTCAATTCTTTACAAATGGGACCCATATAATCAATTTCCTACAAAACAGATGTGAATTCATGTGAAAAGACAATTTTACCCCTAACACCACATATGCATGACTGTGGGCCCATTTCTCATGAAATGATAATAAAAATGTACATCATTCTTCATGATTTTGTATGAATGAACTAATGATGAAGAGAATTCAATTTATTTCATGAGAAAAATTATTTTCACAAAACTTTCCAAAAATAGACTTTCTAAAAATAGCAGGTTTCATGAATTTATGCAAAAAGTGTGATTTTTAAGCAATTTATGCAGAAAAATATAAAGATGAATTTAAAATGAATTAAACCATGATATCACACTAAATGAGGCTCTTTCAAGTTAATAAGTCCTTAAAATGGGTCAAAATGTGTATGAAAATATGCATTTTTAAAGACTCATCACACCCCCCAACCAGCGTTTTGCTAGTCCCTAGCAAAAATGCGATAAAATATGAGGAATTCATCCTAACCTAATCTTATCTTAAACTAATGCAATGCAATAAAACTAAACATGAATGCAACGCCACTTTTGCTGGCACTCTCGACTGCATTTAGCTTATGCAGCAAGCCCTTAAACCCCTAGGTTCCCCCTAGTGGACGACTTGTGCCTCGTGAGGGTTTGCAGTGAATATACCCACAAAATTCTCTTTTTTGTTTAATGAAAAAAAAAATAAACAAATGAATAAAAGAGAAAAGAAATTCCCCAAAAGAAAATTCACTCATATCAGATATTTTCGAAATCTGGAATAATTACACTTTCAGACTTTTCAAATTCCGGTCCACAATTCTATTCTCAAAAACTTTCTCAAATTCAAACCAACTTGTGTGCATTGTGCGAAATTGTATACATCAAAAACCTATTTCGGATATTCTACAATAATGCTGCAAAAACAGAATGTTTCCTTAAAATAGTTTGATCCCCTGAAATTTAGCAAAAAGAAATTTCCTCTCAAAGTTACTAAGATAGTTGCCACTTTACTATTTACTTCGATTGGCCTCTTTTTCTTTCACTATCTTTTTCCGACGCAAGAGTTCCCAAGTTCATACGATATAAGAAAAGTTAAGATCCAGAGAGCAAATCTAGTCCTTGTCCTTCCCCGCACATACTCCCTTGCAAACTCTTACGGACACTCTTCACTCTTTTACTTTTTCCAACGTAGAATTTTCCAAGTTCATATGATATAGCAAAAGTTGGGATCTAAGGAGCAAACTTAGTCCTTATGCTTTTCCGCACATATCCCTTGAAAATTTCTATGGACACTCGTTGGGCCATAATTCAACTTTATTTTTATTTTTTTTTCTTTCCTGTGACTGTGCAATGTTTAGGTCCCTTAAGCTTTCTAATTAACCCATGTAGCGAGCGTTAGGCCAATGACTCCCAAACCAGATGGCTTTAGGGCACTAGATATGGAAATATCCCTCCGGGCTTACTAGCTCGAGTTAAAAAGGCTACGAACCCAAACTAGTCACAAATTGCTCATTATATGCTCTCTTTTTTTTCACTCTTGTTTTTTTTTTTTTTAAACCAAAGTAAACACTAGGTGGCAATTCTCATTTCACTCCAATTAATTCATCGTGGTTCTAATATATACAATTTACCAACAATGAACTAGGAAACAAAAATATTCTACAAACTAAATTTCAAGTTCACATTGTATTCTCCAGAAAAATTCCAAAAACAAACAGCATCAAAGCTTCATATCCAAAATTGTCGAAAAAAATGTATACGTGTATGTATAGGAAGAGCAAGTTTTGGTTATCTTTTGATAGGTTTTCTCCTTCAGAAAACCCAAACTTTCTTTTTACTTCCTTCCAAAAGTATGAAAATTCCAGATTTCTATATATCTTCAAATCGCTTCAATTCTTTTGAAAACTTTCTTTTATGAAATGGAAAGCAAATGAGAAAAACAAATGAGAGATAAATGCAAAAGTAAATGAAAATGTAAAAAAAAAATGCGGGCAAAAATTCCTAAAACTAAAAAAAAAAGGTCTAAAAAAAATTAAAAGCTTTAAAAAAAACCTATATGCCTAAAAGTGGACAAGCGTGCTTGTTCCCACCCCCCAACCGATTATGTGCATCGTCCTCAATGTATATGAATGGAATATAAACAGTAAGAAAAACATGAGGAAACAAAACAGTAAAAGAGGGTAAGGAGAAAAGGCACCTGAAATCATGTCTGGGTTGCTCCCTGTCCAAGTTTAGACAAAAATAAAAAAAAGCAAAACCATAATATACATAGTATACACAGCAAAAGGCCTCTGTCAGATCCAAGGCCGATCAATCCTTGTATATAGGATCATCAAGAGAAATTTCATCCTCCTCAGGTGGTGTGATCTCCAAGAATGGCTTCAATCTTTGGCCATTGACTTTGAACATTTGGCCATCCTTTGGATCGAAAATCTCAACAGCACCATATGGAAAAACTGTTTTGACGATGTACGGACCAGTCCATCGAGAGTTGAGCTTACCAGGAAATAAACGAAGCCTAGAATTGTAAAGGAGGACTTTTTGCTCAGGGTGGAAATTTTTCCTGATGATTTGATTATCATGAAAAACCTTTGCCCTCTCTTTGTATATTTTAGAATTAACATAGGCTTCTCTGCGCAACTCTTCCAATTCATTCAGTTGTAGTTTCCTATTAGATCCAGCTTTATCTGTATCCAGGTTGAACTATTTAATAGCCCAATAAGCTCTATGCTCAAGTTCCACTGGCAAGTGGCAAGCTTTCCCATAAATTAGCCGATAAGGAGACATTCCAATAGGAGTTTTGAAAGCTGTCCGATAAGCCCATAATGCATCGGTTAGTCGAGTAGACCAATCTTTTCGATTAGGGTTTACGGTAGTCTCCAAAATCCGCTTGATTTCACGATTTGATACCTCTACTTGCCCACTAGTTTGTGGGTGATAAGGGGTGGCCACTTTGTGAGTTATTCCGTATTGCTTCATAAGGGCCTCAAAAGTTCTATTACAAAAATGCGATCCCCCATCACTTATAATGGCACGAGGGGTTCCAAATCGTGAAAACACATCCTTCAAAAATCTCTGAACAGTTTTAGCATCATTACTCCGGCAAGGAATAGCTTCTATCCATTTTGAGACATAATCAACAGCAACCAAGACATAAATGAAACCAAAACTAGGAGGAAAAGGTCCCATAAAGTCTATACCCCATACATCAAAATTTTCAATTACCAAAATTGGGTTCAAAGGCATCATGTTTCTTTTTGAAATATTACCCAATTTTTGGCAGCGCTCACAGGCCTTGCAAAATTCATGAACATCCTTAAAAAGTGTGGGCCAATAAAAACCACATTGTAATATTTTGCAGGATGTCTTTTTAGCAGAAAAATGGCCTCCACAAGCCTGTGAATGACAGAATGATATGACACTAGGAATCTCATCATCTGGCACACACCTCCTGATAATTTGATCTGGGCAGTATTTGAACAAGTATGGATCATCCCAGAAAAAATGTTTCACCTCAGAAAAGAACAAATCTTTATCTTGCTTAGTCCAATGACTAGGAATACTGCCCATAGCAAGATAATTTGCTATATCTACAAACCAAGGGGGTTTGGATAATGCAAAAAGGTGTTCATCTGGAAAATTGTCCTTGATTGGTGTTGGCTTAATAGTATCAGAAATGACAAGTCTAGAAAGGTGATCTGCCACAACATTTTCTACTCCTTTCTTATCTCTGATTTCTAAGTCAAATTCCTGGAGTAAAAGGATCCATCTAATCAGTCTGGGCTTAGCATCTTTCTTAGAAAGAAGGTACTTTAGCGCGGAATGATCAGTAAACACCACAATCTTAGATCCAATCAAGTAAGAGCGAAATTTGTCAAGTGCAAAGACCACTGCCAATAATTCCTTCTCAGTGGTTGAATAGTTGATCTGTGTACTATTCAGGCTCTTACTTGCATAATAAATCACGTAAGGCTTTTTATCCTTACGTTGTCCCAAAACAGCCCCAACCGCAAAATCACTGGCATCACACATGAGTTCAAAAGGAAGGTTCCAATCTGGAGGTTGCATAATTGGAGCAGACGTTAGCATACCTTTTAATTTTTCAAAGGCCACTTGGCATGCCTCAGTCCATTCAAATTGTGCATCCTTGGATAACAGTTCACAGAGAGGGCGAGATATAGAACTAAAATCTTTAATGAACCTTCTGTAGAACCCTGCATGCCCTAAGAATGATCTTATATCTCTTACGGTTTTGGGTGTGGGTAACTTGGCAATCAAATCAATTTTAGACTTGTCAACTTCTAGACCTTTTTCAGACACAATATGACCAAGGACAATTCCCTGGCGAACCATGAAATGGCATTTTTCCCAATTGAGTACCAAGTTCTTTTCTTCGCATCTGGTGAGAACAATCTCGAGGTTGGTCAAACAATCCTCAAATGAGTCACCAAACACAGAGAAATCATCCATGAAGACCTCGAGAATGCGTTCCACCATGTCACTAAAAATACTCAGCATACAACGCTGAAATGTGGCGGGAGCATTACATAACCCAAAAGGCATTCGCCGATAAGCAAAAGTACCAAAGGGGCATGTAAATGTAGTTTTCTCCTGGTCTTCAAGGGAGATTTCTATTTGGTTATATCCAGAATATCCATCAAGAAAACAATAGTACTGGTGGCCAGCTACCCTTTCCAAAATTTGGTCCATAAAGGGTAGAGGGAAATGGTCCTTACGTGTGACTGCATTAAGTTTCCTGTAGTCTATGCATACCCTCCATCCTGTGGAGACTCGGGTAGGAACAAGTTCATTTTGCATATTTTTAACTACAGTGATACCGGTTTTTTTTGGAACGACCTGGGTAGGGCTGACCCACTGGCTATCTGAGATGGGATAGATTATGCCCACATCAAGCAGTTTAAGCACCTTAGCCCTAACCACTTCTTGCATGGTAGGATTAAGCCGGCGTTGCATCTGCCTACATGGTTTTGCATCCTCTTCAAGGTAGATGCGATGCGTACACACTAAAGGATCGATTCCTTTGATGTCAGCCACATTCCAAGCAATCGCATTCTTGTGTTGTTTGAGTACTTTCAATAATTGGGCCTCTTGATTCTCAGTAAGAAGCGAAGAAATAACTATTGGGTAGGTCTCCTCATCCCCAAGGTAAGCATATTTGAGGTTAGAAGGGAGGGGTTTCAACTCAGGTTTGGGTGGTTCAACCTGAGATGGAAGAGGTGGTGCACCATTTGGTACAAGCTCCTCAAACTTGGGTGTCCAAATAGCATGAGCTTCTTCCATAGTGTCATTATCCATTTCCTCAAGAAAGTCTATATCCTCATTGGCCTCAAGCATCAGTGCAATGTGGGAGTTAACACACTCCTCTAAATCATCCTCTAGCACAGTATTCACAGAGTTCATTTTAAGGAGATCATCATCAATATCCTCAGGATGTTTGTATAAATTGAATATATTTAATTCAATGGTCATGTTTCCAAAAGAAAGTTTTAACATTCCATTCTGGCAATTGATTAATGCATTTGATGTTGCTAAAAATGGTCTTCCCAAAATTACCGGAATCTGAGCATTGTGATTATGTACTGGTTGAGTGTCCAATACATAAAAATCAGCAGGAAAATAGAATTTTTCAATTTGCACTAATACGTCTTCTATTACCCCCCTTGGTTTCTTGATCGAACGATCTGCGAGTTGTAGAGTAACCTTGGTAGGTTTCAACTCGCCTAGCCCCAGTTGTTGATAAACCGAGTAGGGTAATAGATTAACACTGGCCCCCAGGTCTAGTAAAGCCTGACCAATCCGGTGATTTCCAATGGTGCACGATATGGTGGGGCATCCCGGATCTTTGTATTTCTGGGGTGTGCTCCCGTTTAGGAGTGCACTAACTTGCTCAGTGAAAAAAGCTTTCTTTTGTACATTCGTCCTACGCTTGACAGTGCAAAGATCCTTAAGGAACTTAGCGTAGGATGGAATCTGATTTATTGCATCCAATAGAGGAATATTGATTTTAACATCCTTAAAAATGTCTAAGATCTCCTGGTTTGGGATTGGCTTCTTGGGGTGGGTCAACCTTTGTGGAAAAGGGGCAATGGGTGTGACAGTTATGGGGTAAGGACCTTTTTCATTCTCAACAACAATTTTTGCATTAGTACTATCCTTTTTAATCTTTTCATTCAAATCCGAGGAGACATGTTGTTTATCTTTTTCTGGATTGTCTTGAAGTTCTTTGCCACTGCGTAGAGTGACTGCTTGAACATGCTCCTGATAGTTTGGGTTAGTTATGTCGTTCACTTCAAACTGGCCTTTTGGGTTTGGGAGAGGTTGAGCAGGAAATGTTCCTTTCCCTTGAATTTGAAGGCTACGTTTGATTTGTTCGACAGAAGTTTCTAACCTTTGGATAGCCTGCTGGTTATTCTGAATCATTTGTTGATTATTTTGCATATTTTGCATAAATTGTTGTTGAGAATGAACTAGCATACTGAGGGACTCCTCCAATGACCTATTATGAGCTTGTGGTGCATAAGATGTATTATGTTGTGGAGACATGTATGCACCAGAATTTGATGGTCTTTGGGGATTATACTCAGGTGTAGTACTTGGCCCATTCCTCCAGCTAAAATTTGGGTGGTTTCGCCACGAAGGATTATACGTGTTCCCCATGGTATTTGTATTGAACGGCTTTTGGTATGAGTTCAAAATGTTAGCCTGTTCTTGAATTGCTTCCTGTAATGCAGGTCCAGTTGGACAGTCTGCTGACAAATGATCTTCAGAAGCACAAATACCACAAACCATGATTGTATCCTTGTTCTTTCCAAGTTTCAGGGTTTCTACTTCTCTTGTAAGTGCAGCAAGCTTGGCTTGAATTTCAGTTTGATTGTTCAGATGATAGATTCCTCCTCCCTTAGACTGGTTCAATAACCTGGATTGATCCGCCCCATCAGACGAGGCCCATTTTTGTGCATTTTCGGCCATTAGTTCCAAGAATTCCCACGCTTCATCAATTTGTTTTTGATCGAATTGACCATTGCACATCATCTCAATAAATTGACGGGTATCAGGGGTTAAACCCTCAATAAAAATCTCGATGAGACGATATGTTTCATATCCATGATGAGGACATGCAAGGACTAATTCGTTAAATCTTTCCCAACACTTATAATAGGGTTCCTTAAGATTTTGTCTAAACATCATAATTTCCCTTTTCAAAGTGTTGGTCTTATGCTGTGGGAAGAATTTCTTCAAAAATTCAGTCTCTAGGCCTTTCCAGGTGTTGATTGAACTTGGTCTAAGAGAGTGGAGCCAAGTCTTAGCTTTATCTTTCAAAGAAAATGGAAATAATCGAAGTTTGATTACATCCGGCATTACATTTTGTAACTGAAGTGTTGAGCATACTTCATCAAATTCTTTTAGGTGCAAGTATGCACTTTCAGAGTCAAGCCCATGAAACTTGGGTAGAAGTTGGATCATGCCTGGTTTGATCTCAAATTGACCCGTGATTGGGGGCATCACTATACAGGATGGTGTAGTTTGTCAAGCGGGGTTCAAGTAATCACGTAAAGTCCTAGGTGGCTGATTAACCTCCACACCATTGCGGTCCCCATTGTTATTCCCATTCCTGAATTGGGCATCATTGTTACCGGACCCACTCGACATTGAAGACAATCTCAAAGGACTGGAGGGTCTAGGAGATTCTTTCCTTTCTAATCTATGCGCTGATCCTCTTTGCCAAATTGGCTGAGAGGGCTTGTCCTTTCTTTTTGGAATTTTGAGATTTGAAAAAAAAAACCTAAGTTATGAAAGCAACTAAAAAAAAACTCCCTTGCGTTGAAAAGTTTCCTTAAGTTTTCCAATCTAGTCCTCCGAAACCAACTCGGCCAGTTAGCCACCAGGAAGTGGTAGAGTCACAGATGGACCCGTTTGAAGGACCAGTTTCCTGAACAGACAAGCTGTCGCGCACTACAGGGGCAAAGGCTTTCTTAGACACCGAGAAGATTAAGGACAATGACTAGATCACTTTTGGTAAACTTTCTTCCCAAAAGAAGTTGAGACAAGTTGAAAAACAATAACTTTTCCAATTTTAGAAAGTTTCTAAAAATCAGAGTGATGTGTACTTTCTAGCATTCCATGCACATTCCTATTCCAAATTAGGGCGGCTTAGCATTCCATGCATGTCCTCCTATTTCTAGAAAGAAACCACAATGAAACCACAACCACAAAACAATGTAAAAAAAAAAAGAAAGTTAGAAAAATTACCTTAAATGGCGCTCCCCGGCAACGGCGCCAAAAACTTGATCGTGAACTCCAAGTGCAGAGCTGCGATGTAGTAATAAAACTGGTGAGACCAGGTCGATCCTCAGGGAGCAATGTGTTTAAGGTATTTTCAACTTGTAACCTGTCTTAAATAAAAATCTAAAACTAACCTAATCTATAATCTAACAAATACATACATTCCTAAAACAAAATAATTACAATCCCTAATTCTAAAAGTTCCTAAAAGTAAAATTAAATTTACTGCAAAACAAAACACACGTTAGAACTTCCAATAAAACTAAATCTAAAATTAGAAACTAACTAAACTAAACAATGTTTAAAACAAAATAAACAAAAGTTAGAAACTTTTCTAAGTTAGAATTTCCAAAACTAATAAACTTTCCAATTGAAAATCTTCAATTAAAATAATTTTAGAAAGATATTTAATTTTGAAAATTAACTAAAACAATCAAAAACATAAAACTAGAAACAAAATTAAAATTAGAAAGTTAGTAAAATTAGTAATGCAATGCAGGCCATGAGATGCTTAAAAATTCTAAGTATGAAAAACTAGTATGTTGATGCAAATTTTATGCGTGATTTGAACTATTCTAATGCATCCTAAATTTAAATTTAATGGCTGGAATTCATGATCTACTGATGCAAGAAACCAAAAAAAATGGAAGTGAAAAAGGATTTAAAACGAAAAAGTTATGAATGCATGAATATGACAACTTTGCAAAATTCTGTGCAGGAATTCTGATTCGGGTTGACTGATTGGCAAAGTTTAAGCCTCTGGTTCACAAACCTTCCGAAATTATTTTGATCTGAAATTTTGGGGAATGAAAGACCACATCCTAAACTTTAAGTCTTCCAAGTTTCAAAGAAAAATATTGTGATTTGACTGGTCTACCCACTTCGAACTTTTTGTCAAAAACTGTTTTTACAGTTTGCTAAAACTGTTAAGTTATGCTGTTTGTAAATTGAGTCCGAATTTAATCATTAGATTCAGATCTGAAGGCTTAATTTTCATCAACTTAAATATGCACAAAATCTTATGATAAGAAAATAGATGCAATGATTCCTAATCCAACCATCAAACTATGCAAAAACAAAACTTAAAATCAATGTGAATGTAACAAAAGTGCAGAAAATAAAATAGAAGTGCAAGAAAATAAAATTGTAGAAATTTAAAATTAAAAGTGCAATGAAAGAAAATAAAAATTGCAGGAAGTCAAAGGCGGTATAACTGAAGTTAAAGGCGGTAAACAATAGAAGTTAAAGGCGGTATTAACAAGAAGTCAAAGGCGGTATATTCACTCAAATTCTCCCTTAGTCTAGGCCTAATAATTTATTAAAGTATGTTCTTTATTTGGGTCGTCAATCCAAACAAGAAAAAAACACAAATCAAGCAATCATACAACCATAAGAATAAGAAGAATAAGAAGATGAATATTATTGAACTAGTATGACAAGCCTTTACATAAGATGAAAAAAAAAAAATTAAACCAAAAGATTATACATACTAGGATGGAAAAGAATTCCTCCTTCTAGTTGATCTTCAAGGTTGGTGGTGTGGCTTTAGGGCTAAGCCTCCTTGATGACTTGAGATGGAGAGAAGAAGAGAGGGAGAGATGGAGTGTAGAAATCTAGAGGTGGGAGGTGGGTAATTCTTCCATGAAGAATATGGGAGAAGGGTGCCCTATTTATACTTTTTCAAGTCTTACTCCTTCTCAAACTTTAAAAATCTTAAAAACAATAAAAAATAAAAGAAAAAAGGGCTCCAACTAATGCTTTGGACGTGCAATATCCTTGGGGATTTTTTTTCTTTTTATTTTTCTCTTCTTTCCTTGCTTGTTTTGTCCAGAAATCCCTCTTGGATGCTCTTTTCCTTCTTTATCTTTGCCACCTTGCATTGAGATCTTTTGAGAGATGAAATAGGGATAAGAATCCTCTCTTAGAATCAAACTTGGCCCACATGAGGTGTAGATCTTCCCCTTTTATCTCTTTGCATCGTCAACTTTCCTTTTTTGGAAAGTTCTCCTTGTTGGCTCCTAACTTGAAGAGATCTTCTAGATAATTCTCCCTTGATTTTTTCCTTTATTTTTTTCAATCAAAATCTAATCCAAAATCTCTTTTGGACGTGGAATAGCTTGCTTGGATATTTTTTTGCATTTTTTTTTCAATTAAATCTTCTCCTTCTCAAAAAAGAACTCCTATGTGGCTTTCCTTGTCCATCTTTGATGAGATATTCTTCAAATTCTCTTCAAAATCTCTTGAAAATGTGCAACAAATAAATGGACCCCATCTTGGATGTTTTACAAGTGTGCCCCACACATGTGCATGTGTGTGTGGGACCATGAAGCCGACTTTTTGCAATTTTCTTCCAATTTCTTTTTCTCTTCAATTCTGCTCTCCTTTCTCTTGAAAATCAATTCCTTGCCTCAATTCTTTACAAATGGGACCCATATAATCAATTTCCTACAAAACAGATGTGAATTCATGTGAAAAGACAATTTTACCCCTAACACCACATATGCATGACTGTGGGCCCATTTCTCATGAAATGATAATAAAAATGTACATCATTCTTCATGATTTTGTATGAATGAACTAATGATGAAGAGAATTCAATTTATTTCATGAGAAAAATTATTTTCACAAAACTTTCCAAAAATAGACTTTCTAAAAATAGCAGGTTTCATGAATTTATGCAAAAAGTGTGATTTTTAAGCAATTTATGCAGAAAAATATAAAGATGAATTTAAAATGAATTAAACCATGATATCACACTAAATGAGGCTCTTTCAAGTTAATAAGTCCTTAAAATGGGTCAAAATGTGTATGAAAATATGCATTTTTAAAGACTCATCAGAGCCCATTGGTATTTTCTGCAAAATAGCAAGCCCAAAGGACTGTATCAGTTTCATAAGCAACATGGCTTCCTTTTGGGCTAACTAGAATAGTCTATGAATGCTTTCTGAACCAACATTGTCTCCTTATTAGATGAACCCAAATGGTCAAGAACAGGCATGAACTCAATCTCATTGTGCTATTTTAACCAACCTTGACTACCGGAATTTCAATACCATTTTGGGACTATGAAGTTAGACTTAGAAGCGTGCTACGCTGACTAGTCCTAGCTACCAAAATTTTGGCATTGTTTTGGGACTATATAATCAGACTTATGAGCAAGAGAGAGTTTAATCCAACCAAAGGGATATGGCCCACAGGATCAAGCTTATACCACTACAACAATCATCGCACAGGAACCATTAGTGATAGACTCCGGACAATATATAACTATGAATGTCATTGATTTTATAACTGATTTGATATAAACATTTGTTTAAGTCTTATAAACGAACCAGTGATCCTACAGCCAATAACGTAAAACCTTTTAGACTAAATCAACACTCTTTCATTTCATACAAGGTGTTGAATTGGTTCGTGCACTTCAAGGTGCAAGATCCCTCCATTTAAGCTGACAAGTTGATGCACTTCAGGTGCAAGATTCTTCTACAAATGCTCCAAAACCCATCATAGACATCAAAGGTCTTGAATGGGGTGTCTTCAGAGTCAAACAAGTCCAACTTGGGTCAAAACAGGTCAATGACCATGGATCCACAGTCACTACTCATTTTGCACAGCATCCTACAATCACAACACTTTTTGCCTAGCCTCTATGGTCACGGGCCATTTTACTACGGTCACAAGCCATTTTACATAACATCATATGATCACTGGCCAACAGCAACACTTTTCAGTACTTTTTTATGTATTTTGGCACCTTTTCATGTCTTTTAGCCAAGTTTGATCACAAACTAGAGCAAGTAAAGTTCCCACAGATGGCACCAATCTTCTAATTATGGTAGAAATGATGATGAATGAAATGGAATCAAGTCCAACATTCACACATTTAAGCATACAGAAGAATGGGAAAATAACTACGGATCATCGTTAAATTCCTTTTAATTACATGGGTTCAATGCTCTGACCTCGTGGATATAGGTTGTTTACAGGTTTTAGAAAATTACAACACCTCCCTCTGGTTTCAGATGTGAAAATTAAAGAAATTACATGAAAAAAATGGAAGAAATGCAGAAAAAATGAAGACCAGGAGTCGGTGACTATGGCTCACGGTCACTGACAAATAGTGGCCAATGTTTGTCATTGTTTCATCTCTTTTCACCTCTATAATACTTCTAAAGTGTTGAAACTTGTGTCCTTTGACTTTAGGAGCATTAGATGATCACCAAGGGTGTGGAATTTGATCATAGAATCATTTACAATCATTGGTAGTCACCACTTCATTGTTACGGATCACGTTTGTGCAAATTCAGAAGGGGTGCTTTGTACAAGTAATTGAGACCAAAGTTACGTTATTCTGATCCTATGACTTTCAAGGAGCAGAATCAAACCAAAAGAGGCTTGTTCACAACCTTAGAGATGGCCTAAAACCCCTTTAAGTGGGAGAACAAAAAAAAAATGTAGTTTCATCCATTGAAGTGCCCTTACACTTAATAGCTTTGAAGCTCATCTTTTCTGAATAGCAAGTATATATATCTTCTTCCCCATAACCATTTCTCATCATTAGTTAGTGAGAGGAAGAAGAATGGGAGCAAATTGCAAGCCAAGTGCTTGATAAGGTTGCTTGTGATCTTCAAAGGAGGTGTCAAAGTCTTCAACGTGTCCAGTCCCCTTGATTCAGGGTGTCTTTTTGCAATTTTAGGGGATTTATGTTTTGAGATAAAGTGAAATAACTCCCAAAAACCATCCATAACTCCTTTACAAGTGTCCATGACAATGGCCATAGTCACGGACAAGCCCAATTTTAGATTTTTTGCTTATGTGACTCACTTTCGTCAATTTGGGGACCAAACAATATTTGATATTTACGAAACTTAGGGAGATGTCTTCTAACACTATTTTAAGTGTTTCATAGAGAGTTCAATATGTTTTGACCTTTTGAAGTTGGTTAACTCTCCCTTTGACTTTTCATAAAAATGGCCCTTATTTCAGCTGTTTGAGATTGACTTGAAACTTGGACGAATTGATGTCAGGATCATCTTGAAGTATCCATATAAATTTCATGTCATTTAGATTTGCAAAAGTAGGATTTTGACCAGTGGCCTATTCATTGCATGTTTTAAGTCAATGTCCCCTTGCATTAAAAGCAGTCAACTTGTTTTCTACCCAAATAATATTCAATTGATTTGAAACTTTGAACAGTTGACTTTGAGGACATTTTGAGTCTCTAATCCAATTTTCATTGGGTTTGGCCTCCTGAAAGTAAGATTTTAGTTAGTGACCTCGAGGTTTTTTTTTTTTTTTTTTTGGGAGGGGGTCATTAACCCCTGAATTGACATGTAGCTGAAGTATGGTCAAATGAAGTCCCTTTGACTTGAAAACTTGCAAAATCATTTTTGAACATGACTTGAGCTATGCATCTAAGATTCATCAACTTTGGTCATCTGGAGGTAGGACTTTGATTAGTGACCCTAAGGTTTAGGGGGTCACTGACCCAAAGTTGACATGTTTGTTGAACTTGGGATCAAATAGCATCTGTTTGACTTGAAAATTTGTAGAGTCACTCCTGTATATAATTTGAGCTTTCTCCAGGAATTTCAACCGATTCTGATATGTAGAAGTGTTAGTTGCTATAGTGACCCCAAGGTGCTAGTAGACAGCCACTGAAACTTGAGTTTGAACTGAAATGAAGTCCAAATGCTTTGGAACTCTGAAGCATCATTTCTAACCTTGTATTGGAGTTGTCGTATAATTTTCAGCCACTTTGGTAATTCAAAAGCTTGATGATAAGTCCTTAAAAATGTATATTTTCATATACATTTTGGACCATTTTAAGGACTTATTAACTTGAAAGAGCTTCATTTAGTGTGATATAATGGTTTCATGTATTCTAAATTCATTTTAGTATTTTTCTACATAATTTGCTTAAAAATCACACTTTTTGCTTATATTCATAAAACCTGCCATTTTTAGAAATCTATTTTCTGAAAGTTTATGAAAATTATTTTTTCTCATGAAAAAAGATCAAATTTTCATCATCATTAGTTCATTCACATAAAATCATAAAAATCTGTGTGCATTTTTATTGCCATTTCATGAGAGATGGATCCACAATTATGCATTTGTGACGTTAGGGTTAAAATTGTCTTTTCACATGAATTCACATTTGTTTTTATGGGAAATTGATAACATGGGTTCCATTTTCAAGAATTGAGGCAAGAAATTTATTTTCAAAAGAAAGGAGAGAAGAATTAAAGACAGGAAAGAAATTAGAAGAAAAATGCAAAAATTGGCTTTATGGTCCCACACACATGCACATGTGTGAGGGCACACTTGTGGCATAGCCAAGAGAGGTCCACCATCTTTTACTAGATCATTCAAATTATCTTTTGATAATTCAAAGATAATTTCAATAGATATCAAGATATTTCATGCAAGGAAAGCTACATAGGAGACCTTCTTTGCAAAGGAGTAGGATTACAAGAATAGAAAGAAACATCAAAGAAGGACTTCCAACAAAGAAACAAAGGAAACTTTGGGGATTGAAAAACTATAAATAGGACACGCTTGTGGTAGTCTAAGGCATGGAAGAATTACCCACCTCCCACCTCTAGGATTCCTACTCGTCTCTCCCTCTCTTGCCTCTTCATCTCAAGTTATCGAAGAGGTTTAATCCTAAAGCCACATTACAACCTTGAGGATTCAACTAGAAGGAGAAATTCTTTTCCATCCTAATTACAAGTAGAAAATACCTTAAACACATTGTTCCCAGATGATCGACTTGGTCTCACCAGTTTTTGTTACTACATCGCAGTTCTACACTTGAAACTCACGATCGCTTAAGTGTGTTCAGTGACCATTGAGTTTTCAGTCAATGAACTTTGAATTTGATAGTTGATAACTTGAACGACCAAATAAAGTCTACTAACTCTGAAATTCGAACTGCTACACTTTGAGCTCATCTAGAGTCTTTTAGGTGAGCTATATTAGCTCTGAACATCTAGTTGCAATACTTGACCTGGCATCTCACAACCTTAGGGTTTTTGTACCCCTACGGTTAGATTTGCATATGATGTCTTCACTGCAACACTTATAATATTTGCGATTTTTTATGGGTCAAGAAAAATAGAAGAAAAATAAGCAAAAGAGATGAAGAAGAGAATCAGCAGATCGAACTAAAGCAACAAGAAAAAGATAAAAGAAGAAATATTATGCTCGAGCATAGATATCTATATTTAAGCGTAATATGCCTAAAACAGAATCACGATTTTCTTTTAGACATCGTTGATGAGTGTAGATATTACTGCTTATCAGCATTATCTAAAAAAAACCTAATTCTACTTTGAGTATATTACGCTTGATTATAAATATCTATGCTCAAGCATAGCATACGCAAAACTCTTTCTCCATTCCTTTTTCTTCTTCATCCTTTCTTCTTTCTAGTTTGGTAGAGGTTTCCATTTATGTTCTATCTGGGGTAGGGAGGCAAAAATTAAGAAGAAGAAAAAGAGAAAGAGAAAATAAAAGAAAAAGAGAAGACAAGGAAAAGGAGGAAGGAAGAAAAAGAAGAAATGCTGGGAGGAGGAAGAGGATGATGAAGGAGAAATGTTTGGGTTATGTTTTTCTTTTATTTTCTTTTTCTCTTTTTCTTCTTCTTAAATTTCCACTCCTCACCCCAAATAGAACAAAAATGGAACCCTCCACCAAATCAGGAAAAAGAGATGGCAAAAAGGAAAAAAGAATAAGGAAATGGTTTATGTATACTATGCTTGAGCATAGATATCTATGCTCAAGCATAATATACCCAAAGTAGAATCAAGGATTTTTTTTGTTATAGACATTATTGATAAGCAGCAATATCTATACTCATCAACAATGTCTATAAAAAATCATGATTCCGCTTTGGGTATATTACGCTTGAATGTAAATATCTATGCTCAAGCGTATTATTTCTTCTTTTCCTTTTTTTCTTCTTGTTTTAGTTCCTTCTTCTGATAGTCTTCTTCATCTCTTCTACTTATTTTTTTCTTATATGACCTTTCATTATACACTCTTATTCTCTTTCTCCTCCCAATAATGTTTTTTTTCCTTGTTCTTCTTTTTCTTTTTTCTTCTTCCTTTATCCTCTTCCTCGTTTTCTCTTTTTCTTTTGTTTCTATTTTCTTTCTCTTTTATCATCTGCTTGATTTTCTCCTCTTTGCCCAGCCAAACCTAAACAGAACCCTTGACCAACCAAGAAGAAGAGATGATAAAAAGGAAGAAAGTATATGAAGAGGAAGAAGGAATATGGAAATGGTTTGATGTATGTTATGCTTGAGTATAAATATTTATGCTCATGAATAATATGGAAAAAAAACATGAAAGGGCTCAAGGGACTACTTCGGGCCATAAAAGTCTTTTTGATCCATTGTGGGACCCATTGGTGAGGGGTGACCCAAACCCATCATGAGCCCTTGGCCTTAGCCCATTAGACCATTATGTTTAGGCTCAAAAGCTTTTAGTTGGTATTATCCAAAATTTACTAAAAGAACAAGAAGCCCCTTTTTGTAATTTAAATAAACCTTCTTTATAACTTTAGCCCTAAACCCATTCTCCTAATCCTTCCCTCTTTCACATCTCTGCAAACCCTTTCTCTTCTGTTTTCCCTCTTCTCTAGCCATAACTCCAGTGTTCCCAAGAAGTTATGAGGCTACCCAAATCATCTAGGGATTACATTTATCTCTCTATATCTTGTCTCCCCATATCTTCATCTTAAGTAAATAATCATTCTTAGACCTTCATATAGTTCTTCTTCTTCATTAAGGCATGCATCATTAGATTAGAGGGTATTTGTATATGTTTTGGGTTCGTATGAGGTGGCTTGGCTTGGAGATTTGGATTTGGAAGGGGGATTTGCATTCTGTATCAAGCCTTACATATCAAAAGATCTAGTTTTTGGTATTAAAGCTCTAAGGCAAGTGGATAGCTACAACTAATGTGATCTTTGTGTGTTCCTTATAATTATTCTTAGTTATTAGCATTTTTTATGTTTGGATGATGATGAAATCTCATGGATCTAAGGTTTGATGATCTCGGGGTTGAGGATCTAAAAGTTTGTGAAAGAATGCACATGAAACACAAATGGGTTGCTCCTATGGCTAAGGCGTAGAGTATCTAAGGCTTAGTTACAACTCACTTTCCAGTGAGATAACTTTTGAAGTTTTGTTCTACGGCTAGCCTTACAGCTAGCCGTAAAAACAACCCTGCTAAGCTGTAACCACCACCACGGTTAAGCCATAGAAGCCTTGCATATGAGTAATTAAAGGAAGTTTGTAGGTGTAATCTGGTCACCTTAGTATTTGGAAAAACCGGTGCCTTTAACCCTACCAAAGGTAGTATATGGATGCCGTTCAAGTAGGGGTTTGGCCTCACTCATGCAAGAACCTTATGAAAAAAATTATTTTATCAACTTGCATGGATTCTGACAATTTCTATCTGTCAACGGCCCCACGATTGACCGCAACCCACTAGGGTCACACACCATTTAGATCCAAGAGTTGGGCTTTTAGAAAGTAGAATCCCTCACCCTAGTCTCATGACCTTTAGTTTAATTCAGTAAATAAGAGACTGAGACGACTTATGAGAGAACATAAGAGTGGACTCTCCCCACGAATAAGTTGTACTTAGACAATTGGGCTTGCTTCATACTACTAATGGAAACTTGGGTTTCGAGATGCCCTTAAATGAGAGGCACAATATGTAGATTAATTTGCATTGCGAGCCTATGTTTCCATTAGGGTGGATGGCCATGACTCACATGTGTAATTGGCTAACCTTGAAATGAGGATGTTGTAGTATTTACCTTGGACCAATTAATTATACTCTATAAATTCATTAGTGTTAAGGTGGACATGGGTTGGCATTTCACTTAGTTCATAACCCAAGTAGATTACTTCTCATTGTCTTTCCTTGTTGTTATTTTTAATTATGCATTTATGTTATGGGTGATGTGAGTTGGTATCATTTATCATGGCATAGATGAGCATTTGGCACATATATATATGTACCAACTACAATTGGAGGTGGACGTATGCCATCGAACCAGCGTGTATTGTGTGAGGCAATATGTAACTGAGCTGTGCACCATATCTGATAGGATTACCCGTGTTTATGCAACATATCTAATAGGATCACCCGTGTTTTCGCATCATATCTATTGGTATTCTTCTTGTTTGTGCATCATATTTATCGAGTTCACCTATGTTTGTACATTTGATATAGAACGGGATTAACCATGTGCATTTATATCTGTTTATGTTCATTATACTTTCCATTATGAGGCACTATATTTATTACTTGTAACTTACCCATTTGCCAGATTATGTTAATTTGACCTTGCTACATTTGGTGTGTCAATTTAACCTTGCTACATTTGGTGTCTAGGTATCAATGTCGTGATCGAACCGGAGAGTCTACAAACACTGTAGATTCCTCCAAATGGCAGAGTTGTTGAGTGGTGTGCCAATGGCATAGTTTGAGTCATCATCATTGGTGCGAGAATGATTTCACACTTACCCCTATCTAATGGTTTGAACTAGAGGTTGTATTTTAAAGCCTTAGTTTTTTGGTCTAGACTTGTTAAACTTATCCTTAACTTTGTAATTGAATCTTAATTAGTTGTCTTTTGACCCTTTACCAGTTCTCCATATTTATTGATGATATTTATGTTGATATTATTTATACTCGCTAGCAGTGATTGTTTCATTGGTTCCCATGTGTGATTATGGCGACTAATCATCATACATAACCTTACATAGGACTTTGATCCACTTGGCGTTAGAGCCAATGGCACCTTCTATAAATCTTAATTAGTTATCTTCTACCCCTTGACTAGTTCTCCATATTTACTGATGATATTTATGTTGATTTTATTTATACTAGCTTAGAATTGATTGTTTTGTTGGTTTCTGCGTGTGATTATAGTGGTTGATCATCATACATAACCTCACATAGAACTTGAATCCACCCGGAGTTAGGGCCCATGGCACCTTTTCTGTGAAAAATTTTAATTGACCCCAATTCTCACACCCTTGAAACTAGGTATGGATCTGGCCCAATTTTGGGGTGTGACAAGTGTCACCGCCATCGAAGCTGGCCTTTTTCCTATCCTACCATCAGTTATTGAATAGAAACACTCAATTTTTTTAACTCTGCTGCACTCAAATTTGATGGAAAAGTGACTTGATTCTTGGGGTTTTCTTTTTTTTTCTTTTTTTTTTTTGTCTTTAATAGGATTGTTGAGTGTTACCATTTCAATGATGATGAAAGAGAAAAGAATAGGGGGAAGGCTGAGGGTGTAGGTTTTAGTTGAGGTTAGTTTAGGTATTATGTGGGGAGTATAAAGAAAAATCTAATATTTTCAAATTCAATGGTTGGTGTTGAGAGAATGAAGGTGTGAAAAGGAAAAAAATGTGGGTGTATTTAGAAGCTCTTAGTTTTTTACGTGATTCAAATATTTTAGAACATGTTTGAGTAATATCCAAACCTTGAAAAGCAAATTCGTGACCCAATAAAGGGTGTACATGCAAAACCCCCAAACTTTTTAGACAACTCCTATGTATTTTAAAGTCTCTATACACTTTTTACCATTTGCACCCCCCCCCCCCCCAAAGAATATTTATACTTAGTGGCCCCCCAAAGCTAGATTTCTTGCAACCATCATCTATAAGATTGTATAACAAGAAGATTTCATGATCTACAAATTTATGTTTCAAAGTGAGAGGCTTCCTAGATTCCTATCACTCCCAAAGGTAATCAAAATCCTCTATGTCAAGTAAATCAGTTCATTTTTTCCTTATCTGCTAGGAAAATGTTTGCACCAAACAATGGACCAATGGGCTGCATGGAAATCAAAATAATTTTTCTCTCTAAAGTAGAATCCTCTCATTGCACGATGAGCTGATTTTGTACTTTATGGAATAATGTTTCTATGAGGAGAGGATCCCTATATTCCTACATCCCTAATTGTGCATATTTATGAAGTAGTGCTGGCATGAAAAAGCAATGACCCTCCTCCCTCAAACCCAGAAGAGAAAAAATAAATAAAAATAAAAAGATTTTCCTTGATATCATGTATTTAAGTATTCACTTTAAAAAAAATGGCAAATAAAAGAGGCACTACAGTAGGATCTATCCATTAAACATTCAAACTCAATGAAGCACACAAATTAAAATTTAAGTTGCTCAAAATAAATGTCAACCCTCTCTTCCATTGCCATTGGCCATCACCAAACTAATTCTAGCATTTTGGTATCACACACATGCCTAGTGATCAATCCCTAAGTCTTCAAGTTGATAGTATCACACTCCTGGACAATAAGCCAACATAGCAAGAAGAAAAAAAAAAGAAAAAACTAAAGGAAAAAATATAGATTTACCTCCCGTCATGAAGCATATAACATACATGAATTGTCTCTTTGTAAATATTTTAACCAAGAGTACTGAGTTTGATAAGTCTTATGGTGGGCCCACAACATGAAAAGTGAAAAGTCTACCACATCTCATAAGCGAAAGAGGTTTTTTTTTTTTTTTTTGCAAGCAACATGGATTTTAAATACATAGACCCTAGTGTTGACAAACACATGGGATTTTTGTAACATATACTTACCGTGAGCCTAAACACATTAGAGTCAGATTTAGCCATATAATATATAAGAGAAATGTATTTATTTCAAGCCATTAATATTTTGAATAACAGGGGGGCCCACCATGGAGCCTCACTGGAAATTTGTGATCTTAGCCCATGAAAGCACAATGGTTTTTTAGTTAGAAAAAAGGAAGGAAATGCCTCCAATTATTTTTTAGTATATGCGCATGTGTGAGAGCAAGAGTAAGGTATGTGAAGCTATTGTTTTTAGAAAAAAATATATTATCTTTTTTTTTTTAACAAGAGCCAAAGGGGGCTGGGACTCATGAGAGAATCCACGGCAATGGAAGAAAGTTCACACGCATGGGAAAAGAGCCCCCATGTGCTGGAAAAAAACCCACACACATGGGAAAGGGGCAGCCCTCCCATGGATTGAACCCTGTGAAGATGAGTCAAATACAGGGTTGATGTTAGATCATAGAATTTTTGAGTGATTAATTATTTAATAATTCTATTTATTAGGCAATAAATTGGATTGTAATGTTAGAATTATCATGTGGCGGAATTTTGACCTTAGTTAGACCTATCCATAATTTGAGAGAAGCTTAGGGGGTTATCTGTAAATATATGTTTTTTTATTTCTTGGCATCATTGCTTCGGGGACATTATTTCAAACCTCTTTAGTTCTCGAACCATATTGTTTCATTATGACATGTGATCAGAAATGATGAATTTTAGAGAAAAAAGGACTTTTTAGACATTTTGAAAAACCTTCATCAAAGTTATTGTGTAGTAACTTTGGCCTTCTTCTTTTGTTTTCTTCTTCCTTATTTTCTTTCTTCTTCCTTATCTTCTTTTGCTCTTCATCATACAATGAGAGAAAGTGAGAGAGAAGAGTATGAGTTATGCTTCTCCTTCATCTTCTTCTTTTTGTTCTTTATTTCATGCTTTGTCCTCTTTTCTTTCTTCTTTTTCTTCTCGTTTTGTTTTTGTTAGCTGTAACCTTGGTTTTGCTTTACAAAGTAGATTTGATTGTGCTTGGCATGAAAGAAATAGAGAGACAACTTCTAAAGAGCAAGAATTTAGGCAAGAAACCATTCGTTTTTTATTTATGAGATTTTCGATGAATTTCCATGAATTTCACTATAACATGAGTTTTTACATCTTCATGCATCATTGATGGTTTTTGATGATTCAAGATGTTGTAAAAAGGTTTCTTTCATGTTTTTATACAATCTAGAGCTTGGTAGCATTGAAATGAATGGAAAAAATTTGAATTTGGATCAAAATAGAGGATTATGCAATCAACCTTGGAAGGTCTCATAGTCAACCATGATGGCTTCCTCAATCAACAAAGGTACGATCACAGGGTTACCACAGACGCAACATGACAAGTAAGAGTTTCAACTTTTTCCCCATATTTCATTTTCAAGGTCAACCGTGGATCAACTGCAAACACCGTAAAGTTCTGGTTCATTTCTAGCCTTCGACTATTTAGCCTGGGAAGGAACCCTATAGTTTTTCAATGACTTTAAACTTTGGGGAAAATATAATATGACCTGTTTATGACCAGTATTGACCATTGGTTTGATTTAGTTTCAAATTAACATCAATGAACAACATTATGCAAGGTCAATTTGCTAATCCTTGAGATACACAATTTTGTTTACTAATATTATTGATTTATTTTAGATATGTTAAAAACCTATTTTACAAATTCAAAATATCTACTTCATGCATGAAAGAATATGTTTTTATGCAATATACATGTTCATGACTTGCATTTATTTAGTATGTGTATGTGTCACCACTTAGCCGAAGTTGTTCACTTGTTGTAGTCTAGTTCAATTTAGTTATTAGATCACTGAGTCAATAGGTAATGGTGGCCACATTTATTTTGATGATGATACTAAAGTTCAGTTCAGTTCAGTTTTTGCATGTGTGTGTACGTATATAAGGACAATATTTATGTACATATGTTTCCTCATGAATTTTTTGTGAGAACTCTAGGTGGGGCATATCTATCACCCAATCCAAACCTTACAATACAAAAAGGGTCCCCAAGTTTTGATCATATCTGAATTTACTAGACCATTTGATCAATTGTACATAGATTCGAACAAAATAGATTTGTGGGCCACGGAAGATGGGGTTAGATACATGTGATTGGGGCCAAACTTAATATGTGAGGTAGTCCCCATGGATCTTTCCACCTCCCCAGTCTCATCTCTTGGTGGGGTCCACAGTGGGCCCAATGTAGGAGTATGCATATGCATACAAAGGTTCCTTATATATGTATATATAGATATATATGAGAAATGGTCATGTAAGGACAGTCCTTACAAACTATTTTGTATCGTTTCAAATAATGGAGCCCACGTTTGGTTGTCCCGTCTATTTGGATGAGACCCAAAACTGGTGGATGTGTGCAATTCAAAAAAGTCGCGTGTATGATCCATTTAGATGCCTAACAACGTGGGTCCCACTATCCAAAAATGTCTAAAATGGTCAGTAAGGACCGTCTTTACAGGATTGTTTCTATATAGATTAGTTGTGGCTATGGTGGGTTACCCTAATGCATCATTTGTTTTTCTTTCAATACATCATGTGGATGATATTATAGAGCATCTGTTGATTTTCAGATATATTTAGATGTTATTTAAACTTTTTTAGAT
Source organism: Sextonia rubra (assembly GCA_037013555.1). NCBI lineage: Eukaryota > Viridiplantae > Streptophyta > Magnoliopsida > Laurales > Lauraceae > Sextonia > Sextonia rubra. Next base: position 82,047,527 of record JASUAD010000001.1, read on the forward strand.
TTCTAATTTTCCAATTTATCAGTCAAAAATGATTTGTAAAGGGGCATGAAACTTCCTTATTTTGTTATTGGTTTACTTGCCCTAATTTGATGTCACAATTGATGTTACAAGAGACAGAGTCTTTACCCATATCCCATAATGGGAAACATTTTCGAAGGTTAGCTAGTAAATAAGTGAGTGGCATTCAAACAATGAGGTATCACATGTTAGTGAGAGCTCACCAATGGATAGTGTCGTGTGGTGGATGGTATAATATGGAAAGTTCTGGTGGTGATAGATGAGCTATTGATCTATAGATATGTAAATAAAATATAGTATTGTAAGCTTAAAGACTTCTGTAGCTATAAACATCTTCGAGACTTCATATGCTCTATAAACCTTGATATAAATATAACTAGTCAGTTATTTTAATTTTTGGCTTCCGCTAGAATGTATGGAGTGCATAGTAGATAAACTCACTTGTGATATCCTATGGGTTGGTGTGGTGATAATATTTCGAGGATTCTAAACATACATGTTTTTCTTTCTTTTTACACTAGGATTTTGTTTTTTTATTACATTTTTGCCCTTGCATGAAAGGACTAAAATGTCCTTATCTCTTGCAACATTAGCCCATTATTTCTTTTCATACACACTCTTCCATCCTTCTTCCTTCTTCCTTCTTTCCTCCAAAAGCATCTTCCCTCTTCCTTCTTCTCTCTTCCCTTTTCCATCTAAGAGAACATGCCTAAGACCTTCTCCTTCCCTCTTCCACATTGCTTTTAATAGAGCATCACTATCTAAGAGTACAAGTTAGCATTCTCTTCCCTTCTCATTGCTTTTTGTCCCAGCAAACACCAATCAACACTCAAATAGTGCAATGGAGGAGGAGATTAACACTCAAACAGTTGTTTTCAATAAGAATGGCAGTGATAAGTGAGCGTGTGTGAAATTTGTACAATTTTTTTATTTTTTTCTAAAAATTTTTTGTATCAGCCCATGAGCTATTTGGTCCCGGAAGCCCGAACATCTATATGCATGTTCGGTCTGCAATGACCGAACATACATTATATATGTTCTACCAGAGGAGGCAAAACACATGTAGTGTGTTTGACCAATTATGGCTAAACATACATATATATGTTCGGCCATAGGAGGCCGAACATTTTCACATATGTTCGGTCCTAAATGGCCAAACAGTATATGTATGTTCGGCCATTCAGTGCTGAACATAAATATATGAGTTAACATTCCATTTCATTTCCATATGTAGAATGGTCCTTCTAAACAATGCAGCTGAGTGACTGATGACTGTGTAATAGATTATATGAGTGAATTTACCACTCATGAGGTAAGAGGCAAAGTTTAATAATTTTGTAAATTAATTGCATGAGTTAATATATAAAAATAAATGGTTATATGTGTAGATATTCAAGAGCCGGGATGCTTTAATCAAGTGGACTCGTGATGTTGGTAAGAGAAATGGTATTATCGTTGTGATTAGAGCCTCAAATGCATGTGGGGTTAGTGTAAAACCAAGAATTACCCTTGCATGTGAAAGATTTGGACATTATAATGTGTGCAAGTCCAATGACAAAGGGACTCCTAAAAAGAAGATCAAGCAAACAGGTCCGAAGAAATGTGGATGCCCATTCACATTAAAGGGCAAGAAGTTGGCTACAGGCGATGATTGGATGTTGGAAGTTGTGTGTGGTGTTCATAATCACTCGGCTGCGGAGTATCTAGAAGGGCACTCATTTGCAGGGTGATTGTCAAAGGAAGAGACGGAGTTGTTAGTTGATCTGTCAAAGAGTACGGTTAGGCCAAAAGATATTTTGGTTACATTAAAACAAAGAAGTGAACTAAATGTAACAATAATGAAGACTATCTACAATACACATTATAGGCAGAAAGTCTTTGAATAGGGTAGGAGAAGTCAAATGCAACAGCTCTTATGCAAATTGGCAGAGCATAAGTACATTGAATGGCACAGAAACTGTGATAATACTGAAACCCTTAGTAACATTTGTTGGACACACCCAACCAGCTTAGAATTGTTGCATGCATTTCCATATGTCTTGATAATGGATTGCACGTACAAGACAAACCAGTATCGACTGTCTCTTTTGGAGATTGTTGGAGTTACGTTTACAGAAATGATATTTTATGTATGTTTTGATTATCTCCAAACTGAATGTGAAGATAACTATGCATGGGTGTTGGGTGTCATGCGTTCTATCATTGTTGATGCTAATTGTGTTCTTCTTGGAGTCATTGTCACCGATAGAGAGTTGGGGCTCATGAAGGCCATCGACAGTGTATTTCCGGACAGTACTCATTTATTGTGTATGTGGCACATTAATAAGAATGTCTTGAGTAAATGTAAAAAGTTGTTTGAAACCAAGAAATATATGGGACAAGTTCAATATGAGTTAAAATATGGTAATGTCTTCTTCCATAGAAGAAAAGTATAATGAACTTTTGGGTAGGCTAATGAAGGATTTCCATACTTATCCCGAAGCGCTGTAATATGTGAAGAGCAGATGGTTAGATGCATACAAGGAAAATTTTGTTTCTGCATGGATAGATAATTGTTTACATTTGGAGAATACTATATCGAATAGGTAATGTGAATGTTGATTCTTGAGTGAGTTACATTTATTATGTAATATGTCCATATGAATTAAAAACTTTTATTTTTTTTACAGGGCTGAGAGTTCACATGCACAGTTAAAGAGACAACTTGGATCAAGTCAAGGAAATCTTGAATCAAGCTGGACAAAGATCCATAATCTGCTCCAATTACAACATACTAGTATTAAAGTATCATTTGAAAAAAGTAAGACAGTTGTGCAACAAAATTTCAAGCCTTCTGATTTCAATGAGTTTCGTAGCAACATCTCAAAAAATGCATTGGATAAAATATTATCAGGAAGAAAAAGTGCCCATCAAGTTGGAACTAATCCGATCTCATGTATGTATATCCTTCATCGTACACATGGTTTACCTTATGCATATGAGATTGGAGAATATGTTTATCAACAACGCCCAACTCCCCTCAGTTGCATACATCCACATTAGTGTAAGCTTGACATGTTGCCTAATAGTGCAATGAAGAGGTCTACTTTGGATGTTAAAGCAAAGTTGGTGTTAGTTGAAAGCGCTTTTAATGAAGGTGATCATACAAAGCAATTGCAAATGTTGATAAAGTTGAGAGAGTTATATAAACCAGATAGTACATTCTTAATGGAACCATAAGTGAAATTAAAAGCTCGAGGTCACCCATCTAATAAGGTTGATACATCAACCCGGCATGATCCAAGTGCCTTTGAGATAACGCAATCTGCACATGATAGTTACTCTCCTGTATTTAATGAAACGAACGCTGTTCACAGCAAGGCAAGTGTACATGGTTGAGTTAATAACAAAGGAAAGGCGAAAGTGCATCACACAAGATCACAGCCTACTGTTTCTTACCGTAAGCAATTTCTAGATGGTATTAGATACTACATACGTGTCGTAAAAGACATTGCAGCTGATGGTAACTGTGGCTTTAGAGCCATTGTAAGGCTGCTTGGGTTGACCGAAGATGATTAGCCACGGGTTAGAAGAGTAAATGAATTACTTACCCATTTAATAGAGTATCAACAACAGTATGGGATTGAAAACAGAGTTCAAGAATTAATTGAGGCCTTGTCATATTCTGATAATTATTCCAGTTATTCCCATTAAATGACTATGTCAGACATGGGGCATATTATTGCATTTTATTATAATTTGATATTATTCCACTTTAGCATGCAACAATATCTTACCTTTCTGCCTCTTTGGTTCGTGCCACCGTCAATAGTTTCTCGCAAGGAGATAGTGATTGGTTTTGTAAATGGCAACCACTTTGTTCAGGTTATAATCCATCTTTTTTCGAAACATTTTATTATTTCCAAATGAAGTTTCTAACTTTTGCTTTGTTTTAGCTCTTCTTAGACTCAGGTTCCACCGATTGTGAACAAGTGGCGTAATTTCATCTTCCATGCACAAATGAATGGGCAACTACATATACTGGTTGCATTGAGCATTTCAAAGAGCTTGGCAGCTCAAATGTAACAACAAGTGAAACAATAGAGATTGGGTGAACTTATTGTAGCTCATTTAGAATGTCACACAATGTAACTAATTTGGCATGTAACTCATTTGGGATGTAACTAATTTTGAATGTAACTCATTGTACTCATTTGGAAGATAACATGCAACTTTGATTACTAGCAGTACATTTGTTAATTTCATATATGAAATTTGTAAACTACTTACATCATCATCATCATCAAAGCCTTATTCCAACCATGTTGGGGTCAGCTACATGAATTCTGTTTCTCCATTCCGTTCTATTTTGAGCTAAATCTTTCGATAAGTTAAACTTCTTCAAATCTGAATTAATGACTTACATCCATGTTTTCTTCGACCTACCCCTACCTCTTGATGGGCCATCCACCTGTATATCCAAATCTTTTCTCACCAGTGCCATTACTGGCCCACGTTCAACATGCCCAAACCATCTTAAACGAGTTTCTCTAATCTTATCCCCTATTGGTGCTACCCCTAAATGTTCTCGAAAGAGCTCATTTCTAATTTTATCTTTCTTAGTTTTACCACACATCCACCTAAGTATTCTCATTTCCACCACATCCATCTTATGAATATACGTCTTCTTAATTGGCCAATATTTTGCTCCATATGTCATAGCTGGTCTAACCACTGTCCTGTAAAATTTACCCTTCAATTTTATTGGCATTCGTCTATCACAAAGCACTCCCGAAGCTAGTCTCTACTTCAGCCATCCAGCTTTTATCCTATGCTCCACATCTTCGTCAATCACCCAATCCTTACTAATCATCGAGCCTAGATACCGAAAAGAATCTCTACGTGGTATCTCATGGGTTTCAATTTTAACAATGGTTTCAACACTTTGTATATGTCCACTGAAGTTGCAATCCATATATTCTGTCTTTATACGACTTATTTTAAAGCCTCTAGATTTTAATGCCCCCGCCATCTTTCAAGCTTTGCATTTACACGATCTCTTGATTCATCCACCAATACTATATCATCTGCAAACAACATGCACAATGGTACTTCTTCTTAAATATGCACAGTTAACTCATCCATAATTAATGCAAAGAGATAAGGGCTTAAAGTTAATCCCTGATGTAAACCTATAGTCACAGGGAATTCACCTATTTCTCCACATGTGGTTCTCACATTCGTTATTGCTCCTTCATACATATCCGTAAAATTTTCAATGTAACCTCTAGAGACATTCCCTTTCATTAAAACCCACCAAATTAAATTCCTCGATACCATATCATAGGCTTTTTCCAAATCGATAAAGACTATATGTAAATTTTTCCTCTTTGCTCGGTATTTTTCCATTAACTGCCTAAGTAAAAAGATAGCTTCCATAGTTGATCTCCCTGGCATAAAACCAAATTGATTTTTAAATATTTTGGTTTTCTTTCTCAGTCTTTGCTCCATTATTCTCACACATAACTTCATAGTATGACTCATAAGTTTAATTCCTCGATAGTTAGTACAATTTTGTATATCTCCTTAAGTACTACAATGATTCTTCTCCATGCATTCGGCATTTTCTTTGTCACAAGTATCTTATTGAATAGACTACATAACCAACTTACCCCAACCTCTCCTAAACATTTCCATACCTCTATCGGAATACCATCTGGGCCTGTTGCATTTCCTATCTTTATTCGCTTCAATACTTCTGTCACGCCCCGAATCCGAGAATTGGGGATTTGATGTGGGTTCCAAGGAATGACACACGTACCCGTGACAATTCGTGCCATGATTAGACACGTACGAACTGTCACAAGGGTGATCCCACAAGCACGTGTGAGGGATATTCACTAACACGTATCATCAACATAGATATTCAAGCGGAAACCTGGAGATTTCACCTGTAATTATATCATAAGCATCCATAAAACATCCATTCAGTTTCATACATTAAATAAACAAGTCTGTTAATTAACCCATCTACGTGCATAAGACATGGGGATCCACAATAATACAAAATAAATCAATGGAAGGTGAACCCTAAGTCCAATCCCAAAATGTTCCATGTTGTGCACTATTGAGGAGAATCAAGAGAAGATGTCCTCCTCACTCCACTCGTCCATGTCCCGAGGTAACATTGGGGTTACCTCCGGGAGCGTACTGATTGCCTGATTGGCATCGGATTCTGCACCTATAACACCATGGTAATTCTAGTTAACACGACGGTTAAGCAAAGATAAGGATACATGAGCTTAGCATGATAGATCAAGGGAAATAAATAATATATTGATTAAAAGAGATCAATATCGAAATCTAGGCACTGATGCATATGAGTTAGCATAAATAGTGAATCATGAAATACAGAATATATCATACCAAAATGGCAACCACATTCGCTATCTCCTCTCTAAAAAAAGATTAACTGATCCTTGGGAAACCACTAGCGGCCGGGCCAGGGCCAACTAGCTGCCCGTGAGAGCGTCGACTCACTCTCCTGATACTACTGCAGTAGGCAACTGATAACACATCCCATGGGGTCTCGTCGAACCTCCTATGGGGAATAATAAGCTAAGTGGCACCGACTCTTAACATGTCGGGAATAATTTGGGATCTTTACTTACTATATACCAATCTGTTTATACTGATAAGAGAAAGTAATTCATTCTTGGAACAATATCAAACATAGATTTGTCCTCGAGTAACTGATTATCAATAATGCAACTGATATAGACCCTTATGTAAAGATCAAGTTTACCACCAATATGAATGCAATTAGATTGTAAGGTTATCAAGGACAATTACTAGCCAATCCTTTACTAGATAATCCGGGTTTCCAAGGTCATTCAATACGGTGTATTCATAAGATATTCGGTGTCCCGGCATTACCATTCTTGGTGTTACCTCATGTATATATATAGGACACTTCACCTTATGCCAACACCCATGACGTGACATTGAAAACTAACCGGAGAATCACGAAGAAAAAGGGGTGACAGCTCAACACTCCTTCTCCTTTATATTAATCACCGTTGGGCTAGTTTGGCGGTAGCAAAGATCCAACTCTATGGTCTTATAAGGTCTTTGGTTGAACCTACAACCTATGGTAATGTGTGGGTGGATATCTCGGTCTCTTTCTAAGATTTAAGGGAGTAACCCATCATTAGGCTCTCCTATAGACTATAGAAAGTTCATAGTCTAGCATAGAAATTGGTTTTGGAACACCTCTCTAAAAGTTACATGTCTGACTTACCCGACCAATCGGGTGTTTGTTCGACCGGTCAGACCGCTTCCAGAAAAGTAATTCGACTGGTTGGGCTGAATAGCCGACCAGTCGGACTACTAGGAAGGCAATTCGACCGATCCGGCTTCAAGACCAACTGGTCAGCCCTGAAGCACTCTATTACGGGAGGGTTTCTATTCCACCGGTTTCTTTCTTCTAATGTCTATTCTACCTGTAATAGAACCACTCCAAAAGCTTCCGTTCTACACCCTTGGTTATCTTAAAGACCATTAACCTCTTTATTCTTGCAAAATCACCATTTGATCCATACATTTACCATAGAGCTGTAAATTTGGGTAAAACCATACAATCCATCAAGAATCAAAGGAATAAAGCCATACATGTAAGAATATGTATCCTTATACTTGCCTGGTGCTTGGTGCTTCACTTAAACCGATTTGCCCCTTGATTAGATGAAGAATAAGGCTTCACAAATGGAGAATCTAACATATGCACAAGGGAAACGAAATGAGATGCATGCATACCAAATCCTTGAGTTTCCATGCCCCCAAATGGACTCAACAGTTGTAATAGAAATGGGTTTTTCCTTACCTCAAGCCTTCTACAACTAGAAGGTGAACATGGTGCCTTGATGCCAATGAAGAGCAAGGAGAAAATGAAGAGAAAGAAGGAAGAAGCTCAGGTTGATGCACGTGAGCTTCAATCACCAAAGAAGTGGAGGCAAGATGAAGCAGATGACGATGGAAGAAGGAGAAGAAAGGGCCAGTGCTACTACGTGAGGGAGGTAGAAGAGGAATAGGGATCGATGGGGTTTTGGGGATTTTTATAGGAATGAAGTTTCTGGAATTTATAGGAATAAAGTTTCTGGAATTTACAAGGAAGCCCTCTTGGTTTCTAGACATTTCGGGTTTAAGTCAATTCGGGTTTGAATGGGCCGGAATGAGTCCAAATGGATTTGAGCCAAACATAGAAGATGTTCAACAAGATGAAACTCACCCAATGCAACTAATATGGTACATAAATAATGCCAAATCATGAAAATACCAAATACAAAAGGTCTTGCACTACCTAATAAGGTATGAACCCGACTCAACTACCTATCCAAAACCCAAACCTCTGGAGACTTGGTCTCAATTAACCTAATAACATCTTGATTAAAGTAAAATCAACTTAATTACTATAAATCATAATTATCTAGGGTTGGGGCATTACAACTTCCTTCACTTCCACCCTTCTAATTCTACGGAGAAAAGTATGCTCTTGTGATGAAGTATCCACCTTAACTCTTGTATCGCCCAAATGTTCTTCATTTAGAAGTTTGCTAAAATATTCCTTCCACCTTTCTTTAATATCGTTGTCCTTCACCAAAATATTTTCCTCATTGTCCTTGATACATTTGACATGATCTAAGTCCATACTTTTCTTTTCTCTTATTCTTGCGAGCTTAAAAATATCATTTTCTCCTTCTCTTATTCCCAACCTATTATAGAGGTCATCGTATACTTGGAACTTTGCACTACTTACTACTTTCTTAACTTCTTTCATTGCCTTCTTATACAGCTCAAAATTTTCCATACTCATAGTCCTCTGCTAAACTTTGTAGCAATGTTTTTTCTATCAAATAACTTCCTGAACCCCCATACTCCACCACTGTGTTTCTTTATTAATATGTCTCTTCCCTTTTGATTCTCCAAGTACCTCCTTTGCCACATTCCTAATACAATTAGCCATTTGATTCCACATTACTGTAGTTTCTCCTTTAATATTATATTCTCCCTTTTCAATCATTTTGTTCTTAAATATATTTGATCTTTCCCCCTTCAAATCTCTCCACCTTGTTTCAGGGTCCAATTTGTTTACTACCGCTCTCTTTCTAGTTCTAATGCAAATATCTAAAACTCCGAGCCTATGTTGCGTAGTTAAACTCTCTCCTAAAATAACCTTGCAATATTTATAAGTTAATCGGTCCTATTTTCTAACTAGACAAAAGTCTATCTGACTCCTATTACTCCCACTTTTATATGTAATTAAATGCTCATCTCTCTTTTTTAAAGTAAGTATTTGCTACTACAAGATCAAATGCCATTACAAAGTCCAATATAATGTTTTCGAATTCATTTTTTTCCCCAAATCCATCCCCTCCATGCACTCTCTCATATCCTCTATCATATCCTCTATTATCTCTTTTTATATGCCCGTTTAAATCCCTTCCAAGGAAAATCTTATCACTATTTGGGATTTCTCACATTAAATCATCCATCTTTTCTCAAAATTGTCTTTTCACACTTTCCTCTAATCCTACTTGGGGAGCATATGCACTGGTGATATGAATTATGTTTTCCTCTAGCACTAGTTTAATTACTATAATTCTATCACCAGACCTCTTTACCCCACAATTTTCTCTTTCAAATCCTTATCTACAACTATACCCACTCCATTTCTTGTATTACTATTTCCTGCATAGAAAAGCTTATACCCATCCGTAAGCTCTTTAGCTTTATTCCCTTTTCACTTTGTCTTTTGTATACAAGCCACACTAATTCTTCTTCTTTTCATTGCCTCAACCAACTCCATGCTCTTGCCTATCAAGGTTCCTATATTCCAAGTAGCAAGTCTAATTTTCCTATTCCTCCTCTTCTTCTCATGGACTAACTTCTTTAACCGCACTAGTCTAAAGTCATGTGGTAGCCCTTGCACACTTTTCACTACAACCAGGCGACACTGCAATGCGTCGCTTAAAATGGGGAATGCCCTAGCCTTATCGTGAAATATCATTTTCTCAGAATTCATGTTTGGGTTGTGACAAAGTTGTATACTAGCTGTCACCTACCTAACGCAACCCTCCTCTTTTACCCGGGCTTGGGACCGGCAGCAAAAACTAACGGAGTTTGTGAACTACTTACATACTTAACAAAAATAAAGAACCCCATCCTAAACAAAAAACAACACCATCATGGACACATCAACCTCTGTCACTCCTACTCCAGTGTCTATAAGTACTGGATGTCATATGGGATCCCTCACAACTCGTTGTGCATCTTGAAGTGAAAGTCCCCTTAACACATGGCGCATGTGATCAATATTAGCGTACATCCTCCGCGGGTCACGATAAAAGTCAGCCTCTATCAGTGGCTCAGCGATACTTAGTGTATCTTGACAACGCTACTCGTAATTTGTAGACGAGCTCGCCCCACTTGCCTCATTTCTTTGCCCCCACGTGGATCGATACCTTGGGTTTTGTACATCCTCCATGATATCTGTGTGTACCAGCTCATATAATCAAGGACATAATCCGATGGAAATCTAATTGCCCAACTCTAGTTTACAGGTGACAATACATTATTCTCCCATCTCTGCCACTGCTGATCAACCCATTGATATGCAATTTGATATTGCTTAGCACTTGGACCTCGATGTGCCCGATTTGGAGTCCATGGTGCTAAAGGAATAGTCTGTAGTCTTCCAAATTGCCTCAACACTCTCTCTAGGTGATTTGGCTCCGCAATCTTCAAACACTTAATGCATCCAGAGTAGAATGCAAACTCATACAATGGATGTTGCTGTCTTGAATTATGATACGGATCCCAAGTAACCTGCATCAATTAACATAGATATCTAGTAGCACATAAATACAAGAATGTAGGTTACTTTGAAATTATTGCTGGTGAGAAATGCAATACCTTATTATTACCCATTTCGTCAATCGTTTCTCGTAATGATTGAAAACAGCCATCTTTGTTTGACTCTCTGCTCAGACACCACAGTAATGCTCGAGGGTCATGTTGAAGGTACATGAGATTTGGGTCAAGAGCAAAACATGAAAAATGCTCATATATCCATGCTTCCAGGAGTGATAGATATCCGGCTATTTGTTTCACTTCATACCGAGTAGCTAAGCCCAAATGCCAATAGAGATAGGCCAAAGCAGCAGCACCCCATGCATATGAAGTCACACTATTAACATCCATGAGGAAATAAAAATAAATGACCGAAACGCATGTACCACTTTTGTCACTAAACAGTGTACATCCAAATAAATATATAGCAAATAGGCTCTCACTGCCTGCCCGGTCAATGGCTACTTCTCCATCAAAATCTGTCATTGCATCAAACTTATGTTTTAGCCATTCCAACCTTATTGAGTGACCCCAGACCTGTGCAAGCCCATCATGATCCTCTGAGCGTCAAACTCCTAGTGCTCAGTGTAATAGCTCTTTAGCTTCAGAAAATCTAAAATCATCATTATATGAAACAGTTATCCCCATCACTGGGATCCTAAGAATGGTGGCAAAATCATCTAGAGTGATGGTCATCTCCCCGAAAAGCATGTGGAACCTATTAGTCTCTGGATGCCACCTTTCCGCAAAGGCCCTTATCAACAGATCTGTAATAAGTCCTGATCAACGATGTTAGATTAGATCTATGAATCTTCTGTCTAAATAAATCTGACTCATTCAGATGCCACATTCTCACTTTTTGGCTATGACTCAAACACTTGAGTGGAAGACAGTCCTGAAAATATGCATACACATTAAAGAAGAAATAAGACATCACATTTATATGGAAAAAATATAAAAACATATATTTCCTTCCTAAATAAATTTTACAACGTGTGTTTGAATACTCCTCAAGACTGAAGGGTCATTCGGCCCAACCATTTCTTCTCCATTATCTTCTTCAACCTCTTCCACCTCCTCATCTTCATCCTCTTCAAAGTCCGAGACTTCATGTTGTTCCGGCTCTTCAATAATTGCTTCTTTCAACGCGTTGATGACGCCTTCTTTCAGAAGCCATTGGACAAGCTCTAGAACTACTAGCCACATCTGTAAGTAATTCAATCACCTGTTACTTGAGTTAGACTTCTGTGTATTCATTGTGTTCAGCCCTATCTGACCGAATCTTCTTCCAAGTGTTCGGCCAAAATTGGCCGAACACAATGCATGCATTCGGTCCATGTTGGCCAAACATATTGAATAAAGTTCGGCCACTGATGACCGAACACAATGAACAGTGTTCGACCATCAATGGCCGAACAGCATCCTTGTGTTCAGCGTTGTATGGCCGAACAGTCTGCATGCTGTTCGGCCCTATATAACCGAACAGTGTGCATGTTGTTCGGCCTCACAGGGCCGAACATGGCGATAGGAAGAAGTCATCTTCTTTGGGCATAACGATCACCGAATGGAATGACAAAAAAAAAACATTCTTCTATCACAATCCAAACATGCAAGAACCCATTTTAATGAAAAATATGGTAGAGAAGAGAAGAGAGAATACCTTTGAGAATGGTGGAGAAGAAAAGGAAGAACACCTGTGGCAATGGTGGAGAAGAGAAGAAAGCTTACCTTCAAGATTGGAGAGGAATAGAAGAGGAATGGAGGAAGAAGGGAGAACAACCGTTGGGGAAGAATGTGTAGCTGTTAGATTTTGTGGACTCAATCCATCAGTTGATATAATAAATTGATTAATTTCCTTTTTTATCAATAAAATCATGCTTTACTTTCATGAGATAAATGTTATTTTACTACTTCATGCACATGACCAATACATATGACATAATGGTTCATGAGTTGAACCGGGTCCCATTAGTATATTAGATGTGATATATGTGCATGGATGAGATCTACAAGCGGGAGATATATGTCACAAATCTTATACTTAAATAACTTCACAACCAGTAATGAGACTAGGCATCTCATTTGATAAGGTTGTAGCACTTTGATCACTATGAGATAGTGTGATTTGTCTCGATCATCAGAATGTAAGATTCTGGATCACGGTGCTGGTACATTGGTAGTATTGAAGGACCATGAGATGCACCTTATGGAATTCTGTCTCAATAATAATGTATGCTCTCATAATTCCCTCGCAATAGGCTCTCAATCCTTAGACATTGATGAACTCAAGTTTCTATCTATTCATTTGCTTTGAGTCACCAATAAGTGAGGCCGACTGTAGGTTAACACCTCGGTGTCCTGGGTATGTGGTAGTAGAACTGTGGGAACGTTGAATGCTCAAGATGGAATCTATCTCTATTATCCCCTTGCGCCAATTAATGGATTTGTCATTAGTAAGTACACACCCAACTCAATTAAGAGTTAATTGGATGGTACTGATGATTACTGTGATTAATTGGGGCTCAAGGATAATAAGATGTGGAACTTAGATTGAAATAGAAGTCTTACTAAGGAATCCCTAGTGGTCCCCACGCTAGCCCAAGTTATTGGAAAATACTAATCCGACTTGAACTCTAGAAAGAAGGTTTTAGAAAGGAGAAAGTTGCTAATTGCTTTAGAAGTAAGACTTCTATTTCAATTAAGCAAGGAAGAGATTTGAAAATATATAAAAGCCTCTTGGACGTCCAATAAGAGTCACTCTCACGCCCAAAACCCTATTCGTGCAAGAGTTGCACGAGTTTCTCTCTCCTTCTCTCTTCTAGTTCCTTGGAGTTTCGAGTTGGGATTTCTCCTAAAGATTCCACCAATCTTCTTGAGAAAAGAAATCCAATTCGGGTCATAGCGTAGAAGGCTAAGAGGTGTTGAAGATTCTCATCATCAAGTAGAGTTACAACTTCTCCATTAGAGAACTACGGATCTCCAAAGGTATGATCTACTTCTTGCATGTAGTAGATTATTATGGATGTTTAGTGCTGTTTGATTCTGTCTTTTAAATAGAATATTTACTGTACATGGTCACAAGATTGAGGGTAATGCATCTTGGATTGGGTTTTTAGTCTTATGGATAGTTGATCCCTGTGTCAAGTAGGTCAAAAGTTTTAAAAATCTAGCCACGAGACCCACCTACTTCCAACAGTAGTGAAAGAGGGATTTTTGGTGTAGAAAGAGAGGGATTTGGGTGGGGGTATATTATGTAAATGTGGTGTGCGTAAAAAGAGAAAAACCAAACTAACTCACTAATTGTGTATAAAGAGAAGTGTTGTAAGAAGAGAGAAAATTAGTGTATGTTTAGAAGCTCCCTAATATTTTCATATAAAAGTCATAAATGTCAAACTAACTTATAATCTCTACACTCGTTACGTCTTGAAATTAGAATCTAATTGACCTCCTATTTTGAAGTGTGACAGTTGATGTAAGCCAAATGACTTTTTTGCATCATTGAACTCATCCATCATAAATTATATGGCCCATCACAACATCTATGGTATTTTTTTCTAATGCATTTCTATTTTTTCTCATATTATTTTTAGATATTATTATTCTTATTCATCATTTTTTTTAGAACTTAATATTTTTTACAAAAATTTTTTCAAAAAAAGAAACCCTTAGAATTTAGGGCTTGTTTATTTGCATGGAATTGAGTTCATGAATTCCTAGGAATTCGAATAAATATTTTCTCATCAATGTGACAAAAATTGTAGAAGCAATGGTGAAATTTTACAAATAATCCCTTCTTTAGTATATAAGATTACCCAGTCCTAGGTCACCTTGGCAATTCAAATCCAAGAAAAAGCAGGTCCTATCTATACTTTCAACTTGTGTCTCTATCCCTTATCTCATTAATATTCCTTAGTTAACAATGGGGCAGAAGTCTTTTTCACTTTTTGTTTGTTCGCTTTTTAATGTTTAGTTCAGCTGTATCTGAATCCAACTTTTCTTATTCTTCTTATTTCGTTTTTTTTTAATATGTGTGTTTAGTTTTAGTTCAGGTGTATCTGAATTGAAGAATCCTTTCTTCTTTTATTTTTATTTTATTTTATTTTTTGTTTGGTTTTAGTTCAGGTGTATCTGAATCCAAGAATCTTTCTTCCCCCTAATGAAGACAACATTCACATGTCCCGGTTTCTTAAATATCTCAAATAACATTATGACTCTTTCAACAAGTATAAATACAAATAAGTCCTTACTAATGTTGATGACAATATTGATCTCCGGTTGCTGTTCTCAAATTATTGAAACAAAAATTTGATAATGGAAATTATGATATTTATTTTTAATTGTAAGAGTTTCCTAAATGTACAAGACAGTGCATCTAATATGCTCCATTCAGTGGCGGACCTGAGAAGGGCCCAAAATTCCAAAAGTTTAGGAAAGCCCCTTTATATTTTTAATATTTTTAATTTTTTTTTACATATGCGAACCCCCCCCCCCCCCCCCCCCCCCCCGGGCCCAAAGAAAAATTCCTGGATCCACCCGTGGCTCCATTCATTGTTTTTCATCGTAGTATTGGACTGATAAGTGCAGAACTTATGGAAGTTGATGTAATGGTCCAAACAATTGTATTACTTGCTACTGGCTCTAATAGCAGTTAGGTGTTTTTTTTTCTTCTTTTTTTCGTTTTGGTAAAAGTGGAATTTCATTTCAAAAAAGAAAAACCTACACATCACATAAGCAAGGTTTCTAATCCAAAATGGCTAACGAATAAACCATAATCTATATATAGTTAGAGCACCTAACACACTTTTGGGCAAGGCAATGAGCAGGACTGTATGAGGTCTTGGGTTTCTATGTGTTCTAAAAATTCAGAAAAAAAGTGAATTTTTCTGTTTTTCCAAAAAAAAAAGGCATTTTTATCCTTTTCCATGTCTTACTTTTACAAAGTGCAAAATGATGCATTTATGTATTTGCCTTACATCCCCCATTATTAGTGTGACCTTTTAGGAAATCACGTGCTCTATATACTTCAAGTTCTTCTAAGCTAATCTATTGCGCTTGCGAGTTGGGCTTGGCTTATGGTTAGTTTGGAGTGTTGGAATCCAAAACATTTGAATAGGCATGTCTATGATCATCGTGTGCAGCAAGGTGCAAATTCAGTCTAATGGTGTTTATTAATGAGGTCGAGGTTAACATGGCTAAGGAAGACATCATAGTTATATTAAAATATTATTGATATACTAGGAACTTTTGGAAAGATGTTAGGAGGTATGGAGCAACGCTGATCTCCAAGATTGTTTTAAAATATTACTGATATACTAAGAACTTTTGGAAAGATTTAGAAGGTATGGAGCCTTGCTGGTCTCCAAGATTTTCAAGGATGTGGCACGTGTTTTAGGAGAACTAGAACCAACGAGTCTAACGCGCCCTTACATTAATAAACATGACTATAGATAGTGTCCATAAAAATAAGTTGCCAACCTTAAATCATTTACGGCTCAACATGAGACGTATTGGGAAGACTTACGGTCATAATCATGACCATTTAATGAATGAAGTCGGCCATTAATTAAAACTCATTGATCTGAAAGATAGATACCTTGACAACTTTAATCATTTTCTCTGTGGAATTTTACCCTTTGATGTAAGTATGAGATAAGGACCATTGGTTTGATGATGACCATCCTGTGCTCCTGATAAGTGCTTCCGTGAGAAGGGGAGAAAAGAGAAGGTATGGGCCTGTTTGTTTGTATGGCAGAGTAAAAAAAATTAAAAAATTAAATGTGAAATAAATAAAAATAAAAATAAATAAAACCTGGAGGTGAGCTTTACGTAGGATAATATCAGCTCGAGTTGAAATGGCGTCATTTCTCTTGAGTTTCTCATGATATCTTCAAAGTATTATGATATTTTCATATTTTCCTCATTGCACTCTTTTCTTAGGAAATGATCACTATAGTTTCGAAATAGCTGTATATTGGGATAATGGTTATAATTAGGTTTTGAAAATCATGTTGTAAGGTTCTATGCAATTGACTAATTTATGAGTTGGATAAAATTA
Organism: Sextonia rubra; assembly: GCA_037013555.1. Lineage (NCBI taxonomy): Eukaryota > Viridiplantae > Streptophyta > Magnoliopsida > Laurales > Lauraceae > Sextonia > Sextonia rubra. Next base: position 82,064,487 of record JASUAD010000001.1, read on the forward strand.
GAGTCCATTAAGTTGTATTTTATATGTCTTATAAACTGAACTCAAGTTCAGATTGCCAAAACAGCTGAAGAGGAGAAATCAGATTAAATGGGGTTACCGAATTGATTGAGCGATCATCCAATCAATCAATTTGGAGGCATAGGCGAGATCCAATCGATTAAGTATCTGTCCGATCGATCAGATGGCGAACAGAAACCCACCAACTTTATGCGGAATTATTTTCTATTTATATCAAGATTAGTAAGTTGGGTTCTACAAGGACTATCCTTATAAGAAACAAATTGTGAGCTCTCAATCGTAATACACAAATCTAATATTCAAGGTGGAGATTATTCTTTAAAAATCATCTTTATTCTCTAGAGCTTCCATTGAAGAGACTTTGCTGAAGCTTTGATTTCTAAAGTTTGCTGCTTCAACTTCCTTGTAGGGGATTACTTATCTTGTGAAATCAAGGTAATTAGATCAAGCGCGGAGAGCAAGGCACGGAAGGCTAGTCGTATCATAGATTTTACAAAAAGAACTACATCCTAAGTTGATGGACTATCTGAAAAGGGTTGTGAGTATATCTTATAATTGTTTGAAATTAGTACTTAGTATTACTAGTCCGAAAGGGCTCGTAGTTTTTACTCTATTGAGGTTTTCAACATTAAAATTCTGTGTCATCTTCATATGTGGTTTATTGTTTTTGCTTGCAAGTTTGTTTTTATTGATTCTGTTGCATATTGTTTTACTTGCAAATATAGAAATCCAAAGCCCTAAAAACTTTCACATGTCATTCTCCAAAAGAGCCTAAAAAAATTTTTATGAAACTATGAATGCTCTCAACTTAGGAGGCTTTCACTAGATATTTTGAAGAGAATATCAGGAAAGCAAACTGATTTTTAAATCGATAAAATAACAATATAAATTTTAGAAACAAATAAATAATATTGAATTTTTAACCTCAATAATATCATTAGTTTATTGTCATCGTTTCAATTTGTTATGTTTCAAAAATATCATGATAACAGTAAGATAGTATTCCATGCAAGTATTGCAAAAATATGATCATGAAGTGAAGGACATATCTTCATTATTTGTCATAGTGCTCATAATACATTGGCCAGAACTGATGATTATTGTGGCAAATCATTGCATGACACATGAAGAACAGTTTTAGTAGGCCCCACTTGAACATTATTCTACTCAACAAAGATGGTGTATTGTTCAGGTGAAGGGGCATTAGAGAAGAATCCATTTGTATAATTCTTCCACCCGTCTTCCTCCTTTAAAAAAGCATAAAAAAAATTCGGGTCTAAATATTCATTTCAAAACAGATAATAATAGTAGCAGAATATTACGAAATTGTCACCTGAGAAGTGACCCCATCCAGTTCATTTCTCAAGCTACTAACCTGAATAGGCGCCTCTAAGAGGGTGAAGACAGCTGGAAGGGTCCCATAATAGACATGGGACGTCAGGTGACAAATGGACATCATCAAATGATTTCACGGAATTTTGAGAGTTAATTCAGTGGTGAATAAAGATAGAATCTGATTGCATGCAGAAGCAGGGATTGTTATGTTGGAAAAATGGGTTTTTAACTTTAGTTTTTGGGCAACTTTAGACCAAAATAAGTGTGGGTCCCACACATCTTTTGAAGCGAGTCTAAGTGCTAACATATTCTCTTCCAAGAGAAAATTAAACCCAAGCCATTATTCATTAAAAACTATTAAAAGTGACCACTTAAACTTAAAGTTGCTTGTATATGGTAATAAAGAAACATTGCTTGTGAACTAAAATATGTATCTGTTTATATACACTAAGCCTTGATCGTCAAAATATTTTATTCTGACTTCACTTTCTCTAAGTTTAAATTTATAAGTGGCGGCACACATGTGTTAGTTTTGGTGTTATATAAGTCTTCCCTCCCGGATAAAATGTGGGTGCCCCTTGGGGCCCAAACTATATCTCCACTCTTAGCATATATAAACACACACACACACACACACACACACACTTTAGTTTACAAGCAATGTGGGATTCTTAGTTTACAAGCTATGTGAGATTCCCTTCTTCCCTTCTTTGTTACCATATACAAGCAACTTTAAGTCGTCACTTTAGGACTCAATTTCTAGTTCATATCTTAGTAGTTTTTAATGAACAATAGTTTGGATTTAATCTCCTCTTAGAAGAGAATACGTTAACACTTGAACCCGCTTCAAAAGATGTGTGGGATCCGTACTTATTATCCACACTTATTATGGTCCAAAGTTGCCCAAAAACCAAAGTTAAAAACCCATTTTTCCAACATGTTATTTGTTTGTGGCATATGATACATGGGGCCCACCATTTATAAAATGGATAATTTATCTATTCTGTTAGCCCTACTATAATATGGCCTACAATGCCAAAATTGCATCAAGAGTTGCAGGGTTCTGATCATTGACATAAAACTCAATGGGACTGGATTTAACTCTCAAGTCAACATGAGTTCAAGTGAAATGAGTCTCCAATCTGGTTTTATTATAGAAGATCAATAATTGCTGTTATTTATATTTGCAATTTAAAGTTTTCTACCATAAGAGTTTTCACACCTACTCAAAAGAAAAAAAAATGATCATAAGTGTCGAGATACATTATTATCCTCCAATGATTATTATTTTTGTTTTAAAAAAAGCAGTTTTGGTCTTCGGCCTGTGGGCCCCATCTTTTTTTTATGGTTATCCTACTACTCCAATTGCACCGTCCGTTATTAACTGTTTGATTAATCACTCTTTGGGCCACGACTCAGCTCTTATGGAAATTAGTTAGCTTTTTACCGAAAAAAGAAAAAAGAAATTATGTTTTGTAGCATGATCTATCAAACGTGTGATTCAAAACTAGTGATGATGCTTGTAGATTTCTTAAACCATTCAAAGAATAGGAGCTATCATTACCTAATTTGCCTCGGCACTTGCACCAGACTATTTTTATTTTTTTAATTAAAATACGAATCATATAGAAATAATTGATACGTTGATTTATATCATTCACCATCAGAAGTACTAACTATTAGTTAGTAACAGTAAATTATATTAAAGACTTAAGAAAGGTACAATTATAGAAAATGGGAAAAAAAAAAAGATAGCATGCAAAGTTATTAGAGTTAAATACCTATAAGGAATGTAATATTGGCAAGTTCATTAGCTAGACAAAACTTGGATTTAAATGTGTTGTAAGTTTATTTTTCTAGAATGACTAAAGTATCTACCAAAGTTACAGATCAAGGTCTTCTATTTAAAGGTGGAAAGCACGCTTTTATCTCTGTCGAATTGGCCGGATTATTGACAGATTGGTCAAACTAGCTGGAACCTGTGTCATCTAGGCAAAATTGAAGACCAAACGGTCGGCTGTGTTGCCCGATTGGTCAGACCCATGCCTGACCGGTCGGACCCATGCTCAACTGGTCGAACATCGCGTCCGATCGATCGGCTAGGTTAGCTGCGGCTCGAGTTTACATTTGAATTTTCGGATCTACTTTCTTGTGCGATTAAATCAATCTTTATCCTCTTGGAAACCAGATCTAAGAGGACACCATAGTTTTGGAGTATATATGGTTCAACCCTCTCTATTCAAAGCACCTCTGGAACGTCTCTTCCATTGCTGTACTGCATAGTAAGTTCCTGAGATTCATCTTCTTTTTCTTTTGTTGAGATTCATCTTGAGAGGCTTCAAGGCGTGAAGATCAAGCGTGAAGAAGGTGAACGGCGTGTGCATCGACAAGAAGAACTTCTAGTCCTTTAAGTTATGTTCAACTGAAAAAAGGATAGTAAGTAATCTTATAACATATCTTGCCTAGTGCTTGTTGTTAGTGGACTGGTGGTTGGTCCAGTGGTTTTTTTCCATTTGGATTTTTTACGTAAAAATCTTGTGTCTATCTTCCTTGTGGTGATTGATGGTTAACTCGGTTTTGGTTGCTACTTATCTTTATAACAAAATCTGTATTGGAACCTTAACCTATGTTAAGGTTTAAAGAGTTTCAATACCTATGTAAACAAAAAAAAAAAAACAATAAAATACAAAGGAGCAAACAAAGCAAATATTTGAAGGATAAAATAGATAACCCTTCATATCAATTCTCACAAGAAACATTCAAGCATTAGAGAACTTAAGGTCTTGGATTAAGTTAATTCAATTAGTCGGACCCAACACATAGTTGAAGTTGAGCAAATGAGTCTAAATTGCCCAACTCAATGACCAATTGAATCGAGTTTACTTACCCCCAAATTCACCTTGTTCACTGGCATATAGTGTGGGCTTACTCTTCTCATCATGTGTTTGAGGTCCACCCTAGATTTACTTGGTGTCATGAGTTGAAGGGTCATGTGTGTGATTGAAGAATAGTTCTATCAAATATAATTACCAAGGAGATACAATGTCAAAATAATAAATAAAGAAAGAAGAAGAATAAGAAGAAGAAGTAGAAGAAGAATTGTGCCGACTCATCAAGAATTGGCGTAGGTCAAAACAAGGTTGAGAAAGTGATTTGTATGCATAAACTTTGGATTGATGCAAGGTGTTCCCTAATCGAAATGTGAGAATACTCTAATTTAATGGAAGAATAAGTTCCACCTCCAAACACATGGACGGCGGATGAGACACAGTCACATGATAGTCTTCTCCACAAACGAAAACTTACACTATTTTGTCCTCGATTGATGTGATATGATACTCTTGAAGGCCTGTCAAAGAAAGGGGTCATGCGCAGACATCACAACCCACCAAACTTAACATAATTAAGCCCCCACAACAACCGTGCAAAGGGTTCTATCATCATTTTACAAATGCCCGCATTTCATAGGCCCCAAATAGCTAGGAAAATCGCATATTGAATTTCATTATTATTTTTCTAGGACCCTTTCTCCATTATTAAATTTTTAGAACCCTTTATGCAATAATTGAGAAAATAAACCCACTTGTTAATTGATGCTTGTCTGTCCCAATAATGCTAACTCAATAATTGAATGAATGTGGACGAGAGATGGGTCTCTACATACCTCTCTATAAATACCCCAACAAAGTCCTTCCCACAGATCAGGTTCCTTTGAGATCTCTTATCTCTCTCTCTCTTGCGAGTCTATTTCTTCGTCTCCCTGTCTCTCTTTTGATAAGAAAGACAACATCCCTTCTTAGCACCATCTGAAATGGCCACCTGCATTGTCTCTAATGAGCCAACGTAAGCCCATTATATTATTGTTGCCTTTTACTTTTATTCATCCCTTTTCATTCCTCCTTGAGCCATATTTTTCAATATTTGTTTTTTTGTTCGACCCTCTTTTTTCATTTTCATTTCATCTCTCTTTTGAGTAATTTTTCCATCTCGTTATTATACTTATATACCCATCCCTCTCTCTCTCTCTCTCTCTCTCTCTCTCTCTCTCTTGTTTTATATGTTATTTATTATCCTATCAAACTATTTATATATTTCCATCTCTATCTATCTACCTACTTACCTATCTATTACTTGTTTTATATGTTATTTATATTAAATTTCTTTAGCGAACCATTCATACCAAAACCTCGAGATGATAGTAGAGAAAGCGGAAATACTTTTCAATGTTTTCTATCGAATGGAGCTTACTTCTCAATACTCTTCTCAAGTGAAACTCAATCGGCGGCGCACTTTTGGCGACACGCATTTTTTTTTACCACTAAGTTATTCCTCCATGAATTCGAACTCACGATCAGTTGGCTTTAATACAATATTAAATTTCTTTAGCTAACCATTCATACCAAATCCTCAAGGCATTACTAAATGTAGCGAAAATACTTTCCAATAGTCCTCATTGGGTGAAGCCTACTCTTCCATTATTTATCATCGCATCAAATTATTTTTGTATTTCCATCTCTATCTATCTACCTACTTACCTGTCTATTGATATCTCTATTTTACATATCATCCCTATCGACCTAACATCTACTAATTATGCTCTCTCTATATATATATGCATATTATCCTTTTTACCGCTAATAATTCTCTCTATCTATACACACGTGCGCGTGCACACTTATCCAACATGAACCACACTATAGGGCCCAACTACTAGCCAACCTCGAGATGGAACTTGGGGGGTTTGAAGATTGGGATGGGGCTCAAAATAGCCCCATCAGATCTTCATAATCACTGGGGACTCACAAGTCCAATGAATTTGAATGGGATATACAATCAAGAAAAGTCCAATCCATTCAAATGAATCCAAACTAGAAGCTTGAGTATAATAGTCAATTTTAGTCCACTCAAATGGGCTAGTAGGTAGGCCCCACTAGGGGTGCACAACATGCACATTAGACGCATATGATAACTAGTACGTATGTGTGTGTATATCACCCTATTTATCCATCCATCTATCTACTTAACTAGATTTACTACTTAAAATCATTTATCGCCATCTACATATCTATCCATTTATCCATCTATCATTATACATGTCATCTCATTTATCTATCAGACTAGATTTACTACATACAATTCTCTCTCTCTCTCTCTCTCTCTCTCTCTCTCTCTCATATTTTATCTTATCTATCTAGTGGATGGATCATAGTCCCACCTAGATTCTAAAAAAAAATGGTGAAAGGTATATGTACATGAATATTGTCCTATAAATATATATCTAAGTTATTTATATACCTCTAGGTTACTGGGATGCATGGATGAGGGTCGTGCCCGCATTAGAACGAGGGTCGCAAGTGAAAAAGGCTAGGGCGAGCCAGCATCAGTGCATCCTGCTCTCATCTTTATTAGGCTGGGTCCCTTTAGGCCAGTCAAGTGCAACATGCCTATTTTTTGCCTAAAGATCACCGTGCTTGAGCTAGGTGAATTTGTCTTTTAGCCTTACTGGAAGACCTAACTGGCCCTGATATATCTAAAATAAGGCCACAGGTCTAGAGTAACATGCTCAGCCCATGGGCTTAACCGGACCCCAAATATTAGCGTAGATAGACTAACAAAAATGCTCCTACGTGTTTGGATGAATGTAGAATATAATATCATCAAATTTGAATATTATAAGATTTAATTGTCACAGAATAAAATATTATCATATTATAACATTGTGTCACTTATAGTGTTTGGCAATATACATTTCAATATACTTTTAACACTGTTTTATACAACACATACTTAAATATTTTAATAGAAAACTTTTTGCAAGAATGTGAAATATTATAAAATATCTTTTAAGATACTCGAATGCCTACTTTTTATATTCCTAGATTATATTTTAAACTAAAATATAATATAGTAAAATCTTTTAAAATATATGTCTTTCAAACACTCAAAATTAGGATTTTGATGTTTAGGAGAAGTGCAAGCGTTTTAAGATGACACTTAACTTTTTTTGTATCGATACTTGACGGTTTGATGACCATTGATATTAGTAGTTTGGACGGTCCATTTGCTTCCATCCAATATTCCATTTGCTCTATCAACATATATATATATATAAATATATATATATATATTCTATTTGCAAACAAGTGAAAATAGTAATAATGAAATGAACCAGTCAAACTTAAATATCGGTCCATTTTCATATACCTTTCCATTTTTCATGCAAAAAATGCAATGGTTATGATCATCTAACTGAAGTCGTACTTTGAAAGCTATCTAAGAAATCTGAGATGGGCCCGAATTGATCGATGAATCATATATGGTTGATATTGAGGCCTTTTAAAATTTATTTTAACCGTCTATCATTGTGTTTGTATATATATAGTAATATTGTTTATTTATTGCTAATTAACTTTAAAGCCCGTTGCTAGTATTTTAGATACAGGTGAGCAAAATGTGTATTGCAGTCGTAGTGTGAAAGCTGGCCCACACTCAACCATGCTATTGCTAGGTACCAAAAAAAGTAAAAAAAGCCATGCTCGATCTGCTTTATCTCCGATGGTCCGGAACAGGAGGCACCGAGGGGAAACTCAATCCTTTTAGTATGGCCAGAACCGAATTAACTTGGTGACTTTGTTCTTGGGTGCAACTATGGTGGAACCCTGATTCATCGTTATTGATTCAGAACTAAATCCAAGGTGGGATCCATGTGTTGTATCTAGATCTAGCATCAACAAAAAAATGAGTTAAGTTCCAGATTTGGTTCTAAAATAATACGTGGAGTGTATTATATTATAATTGGCTGAAAGAGTTTTAAAATAAAATTTTTTAAAACTATACTCTTGGACTTACTAAATAGTAGTTAATCAAAGCTAATTGGACAATCAAATATGAGTATAATTCAAGCTACATAGGTCGTTAAAACTTATATATTTCTATATATATATACACTAAAAGACTTTGATCATGTGAGAAATGTTTTCATGCACAACATTTTATTAAAGGTTCCAATTGGGAATAAGACTAAGAGGGATGAAAAGATCTATGGGGGACTATCCCACATATCAAGTTTAGCCCCAATCACATATTTTTAACCCCTTCATACGTAGCCCACAAATTCAGTCTATTCGAATTGATGCACAATCAACCTAACGGTCTACAAAATTCAGATCTGATTAAAACTTGAGGTAAATAACTATCAAAGAGGTTCTCATGTATTGCAATGTTTAAATTGGATGATAGATGAGTCTCACTTAGAGTTTTGATAAAATAATGATAAGAACTAATTCTCATAGAATTATTTTCATATAATTAATATGTGAATGTAACCATTATAGATTTGGTTCCTCTAGTTGAAAAATATAGGGACTCGATACAATATGTGAATGAATCCTCTTTACATGGATCTGGATCTGTATATATTGTCCTTGTTACTCTGTCAAGACCGCTAAGTCTCGGAGTAGACTTTCTCTGACAAATTTTAAAAGTCGAGTTGAGTTCGAAGATCTTGTAAACAATGACAGCAAAGCTTTTCCATCGTGTTAAATCAATGAAGTTTCAATCTCATCGTGAATGATTAACTGTCACAAATGTCACTTTTCAACTCCTTGCATCCAATGGTGCTAATCAGGTTAATTTGATTAACATTTGGAGTATTCACACCTTAATAAATTGGGCCCACGGGTTGTCTTTTACAGGAAGTGGGCTTCGCAGAGAAGATTTGACCTCACCTATTATGGCAAGTCACATGGCGGCAATTACTGTAAAATTAAAAATGATTTTAAAAATGAAAAAATGATGACCGAAATGATATTTTGTAGTCCATTGATCGAAGAGTTAGATCTTCTAATAAGGGTCCACTTCAGTACATGAATACCATTTAGTGCAACAAATATCAGCTACATTTCTTTTTTTTTATGTAATAAATTTGCAAAGTGAATACAAATAAATCATTATACTTCCCACATTATTACAATTTTCAAAACATAAATAGAATTGAGAATATATATATATCACTGAAGTTTTGTTTAACGTTATGTGAGATTTCACAAAATCAGGTACATTTTTTAATTTATTTTTTCATGACTTTCTAACACTTTTTATTTAAAATTTAAGTTTTGTGTGGTTTTCGAAACGAAATAATCCAAGAAAATCCAGCAGACTTAGAAATTATCATGATATTCGCCCGAGATGACAAAAATTGAAGATGAGATAATGGAACCAATCCTAAAAGTAAAACTATTAGGAATATTGAGTTACACATGAATTATTGAGTTCATAATGGGTCCATCATCATAGTATTCATGTCCTTTGGTCTTAGGCCGCGGACTGGACCTGACCCATGGGTGTGAACTTGGACCAGACCCAATGTGTTTCAGAATGGGTCAAGTCCATCAGGGAGGTTCCAAAAGATTACACTACAGACAGCAATGTTATTTAGTTGAGGATGGCTTTTGTTTTATATCATCATCATCATCATCATCATCATCAAAGTCTGATCCCAACCATGTTGGGGTCGGCTACATGAATTCTATTTCTCCATTCTGTTCTATTTTGAGCTAAATCTTTCGATAAGTGCAACTTCTTCAAATCTGAATTAATGACTTACATCCATGTTTTCTTCGGCCTACCCCTACCTCTTGATGGACCATTCACCTGTATATCCAAACTTTTTCTCACCGGTGCCATTACTGGCCTACGCTCAATATGCCCAAACCATCTTAAACGAGTTTCTCTAATCTTATCTCCTATTGGTGCTACCCCTAAATGTTCTCGAAAGCGCTCATTTCTAATTTTATCTTTCCTAGTTTTACCACACATCCACCTAAGCATTCTCATTTCCGCTACATCCATCTTATAAATATGTGTCTTCTTAATTGGCCAACATTCTGCTCCATATGTCATAGCTGGTCTAACCACTGTCCTGTAAAATTTTCCCTCCAATTTTGTTGGCATTATCTATCACAAAGTACTCTCGGAGCTAGTCTCCACTTCAGTCATCCAGCTCTTATCCTATGCTCCACATCTTCGTCAATCTTCCCATCCTTACTAATCATCGAGCCTAGGTACCGAAAAGGCTTTTGTTTTATAGTATTTAGGAAATTACTATGTGCGCGATAAAAAATGAAAACATTAAGATCACTATAGATGATAAGCTTTCAGCTTTATCTGTTATTAATCTTCATAGTCTATTATGGATTTTTACTGGCAGAATCAACCCGATGGTCGCTGTTGTGAGCGAAAGCGAGGGGCCCATTGAAACAATACCCCATGATGTTACGGAGATTGTGGTTGTTAGACATGGAGAGACCACATGGAATGCCACCGGAAGAATCCAGGTATTTACAGTCTGCAGATTGTCTTCCCTGCTTGGTATAATTCCTCCGCCATACGTTGTGGCGATCCTAAGCCCATGAAAAAGGAGGGTTGGTACCAATGCAAGTAGTAGCCTATAATAATTAGCCAAACTAAATTTTGAGTCTATTTTTAAATAAAAGTAATAGCTGGATTGGATGTGGTCCAAAATTTCACTCCAATCCCATGCCATCTTCAATGAGTCAATCCAAAAATGAATATCACTGATGTTTAAATGGATTTCAAATCCAATAGACCAATCTGTATACCTCACATAGAAACAATGCTTACCTAATTCTTAACATGTAAGTTGTTGTATGTGTATGTGCAGGGCCAGTTGGAGTCAGAACTGAATGAGTGGGATGGAAGCAAGCGGAAGCAGTTAAGATCTGAAATCATGTTCATTTCTCTAATATATGATAATGCCACCACATCTCACCATAAAGACACAAGTGAATATCTTCATTCTCAAAAAAAAAAAAAAAAAAGAAAAGAAAAAAGAAAAAGAGAAATAAATGAAAAGAAAAGCAAAACTTGCAAAGACATTTGTTTGTTTGTTATTGTTGTTGTAGGGTACAAATGGGGCACTTGTGCTCACCATTTCAGAGCCACAGGAACTGTCAAAACAAAAAATGATTTAATGGTTTTTTTCTACCCATGTGCACCTAAGGATAATCTGTTAAGAATAACTTTTCCACAATACTATAGAAATATTGCACCTTATGTTATGGATTTCTTGAATTTCTTGGTGATCATTTAATTTAACCATGTGAGGGAAAAAAAAAATTTATCCACAGATAGCTGATAGGCTGGGAAAGGAATTGAAGCCAGCCGCCGTCTACTCATCTGACCTCAAGCGGGCAAAAGACACAGCAGAGATGATAGCAAAGAAATGTCACTGCCATGAGGTTCAACTCTTTCTCTTTTTTTTTCTTTTTTTCTTTTTTGTATTTTGCATTAAATGACAATTTTCTCAAGAATAATTCTCAAGGCAGAACACATGTGCCATATATCTGGGTGGCTTCCAAATTCTAGTTTCTAGTTACGCCTATTTAGACCTTTGTTTTATTTTACTCTTTTTTTACGCATCATTTGTGTGTCCGAAACCTTCTTGGAATGATAATCTGTACATACGCTGTTGAAATATGAGTGTTCGCTAAATTTTTTGTGTTTGTACAGGTGATTGTGGTTCCCGAGTTGAAAGAGAGGCATGTAGGAAGCTTGCAAGGTTTGGTTTGGGCAGAGATTCAGGAGAAGGTGCCTGAGGCTTATCATGCCTTCTTCTCATCAGAAAAGGAACTTGAAATCCCTGTATGCTCTCTCTCTCTCTCTCTCTCTCTCTCTCTCTCTCTCTCTCTCTCTCTCTCTCTCTCTCTCTCTCTCTCTCTCTCTCTCTCTCTCTCTCTCTCTCTCTCTCTCTCTCAGTTGCATATATTTCTTGTCACGCCCCCAAAATTGGGCCAGACTCAAACCCGATCTTAGAGGTGTGAAAATTAGGGCGAATTTAAAATTTTTTTGAATATACAACAATGGCCCCAATTTCAAATGAATCGAAGTCTTTTATGAGGCTATGCTTATTAATCAAGCACTCATAATCACACAAGGAACTAAGAATCCATATACTGCATAATTGAATATCATATTCAAACCATATAAATCAGTCAATAATAATTAAATAAATGGTTAAGTACTCCAAAGCATAACAATTAAAGCTATAATTCCCAAAACAAATAAATTTAATCTCTACGCTAATGGCTTCCAAACATGGCCTTATTATAGAGTTCTAGTATTCCAATCTAATCATCACAATTAGGACATCTCAAACGATACCATTAATGCTCCACTCAGCAACTCCAACATCTAATAGAATCTCCTGTATCTTTTAATCCTCCGATTCGGCACTGGCATCGGAACTTATACACAAAAAGTAGTGGGTCAAATTAACATAATCTAGCAAAAGGTAAATTATAAGTAATAATGTTAGGCAGCGAAGATAAATTACAGTTATATGTTAAACCAAAATACTAAATGCCAAACAATTCAATGAATGCATAAACACGGGTATTCCTACCAAATACAATATATAAATATAGGTATTCCCTCCAAATATAACAAACAGCACAACTGTGTACTATATCACACAGTACACACTAACCCGATAGTGTACAACTACCTCCAACTACAGTCGATCAGATATATATACGGATACATAAGTACGGATGCTCGATCAAGTCATACCACGAAATACTCGAACTCGTAATACCGATACCTTTATCTAATGTGATAAGGTTGAATATTTATAAATACATTATGCTCAGGTGATATTTTCTATTTTTATTGAAGGTAAACTCTACACCACCTAATGGTCACAGATAGTTAAGTATACACATGGGGACGAACCTTCCTTCACAATGATAATAAAAGCCCACGATGTTATTATCCTACTTTTAGTGTCTACCATGTGTCGCATCTCGGAATTCTCATTCCTATTTCAAGTTCAAGCCAATTCCCATATGTACATTTATTTAACTTTCCTTAAGAACAGAATTCATCTTATCTTCAGACCCAATTCATATACTAATTTATTTGTTAATTAAACCATTGGGCATGGTCTAAGGTTAGATGATCCTACCCCCTTAGAGGTCACTCACCTAGGGTCCCTTACCTGTAACACAGTCGGTGTAATTGAAGCTCCGAACTACAGTAACCAATCTAACCTATTGTACTACCAATTAAGTTTAAAATTACTGGGCACTCACAGCTTAGCCATAGTTAATTTACAGCTAGCTACCATAAAGCTTGTTGTACCACAATAATCCCAAAAACAACCCACTAGAATGTGAGCCATAAGGTGCACTGTCTTGCACCTTTTGGGCATTTCATCCAAAAACCAACCTAAAGATGAATCTATAGATTTCCCCACACATCTAACCCTCAATATTCATTCAAAAACAATATTAATCAACGAAAAACAGATATTAAACCATTAATGGCAGGTATCCACTTGCCTTGGTGCCAACGCTCAAAATCAAATATAAAGATGCAAAAAAGTTAATCTAAACATGAATCCTCACTTCAAATCCAAACTATGATTGAAATCCCCCTACAATCCTCTATGAAACACAACAAACCTAGTCTATTAAACATACCCTAATAAGATGAAAGATCTACATGAAATGTTAGGGCTTGATGCTTACTAGAGTTTGTGGAAGCTCTCACACCAACCAAAAGGAGAGGAAGAAGATAAAGAGACGGTAATGGTGGAAAGTCTCCTTTCCTCTTGAAAGTTGGGTCCTCTGTAGAAGGCCAAGGCTTGGTAGCAGAAAAAAGACGGGAAGAAAAGAGTTTATAAAGAGAAAACAATTAGAAAATTTTAGGGTTAAGTTAACTTTAAGGTTTATCTAAATTACAAGGAAGGGCCCCCTGCTATTTAATGAGCTTTACAAAATTTTAAAAAAGGGCTTTTGGCTCACAAAGGTCCAATGACTTTAGCTACAAGGCCTAAGAAAGTTTGACCAGCCCATCTCCAATAGGACCTACACACAATGTTATGCATGCAATGATCCAAACTTCAAAAATGACCTACTAAATGTCCATCTAACCCTCTCAACCCAACTCGAATCCGACAAACCGACCTGACCCCAGATTAAAAGATCCAAGGCCTGACATTTCTTCCGTGTCTCTAGTTCTAAGCGAGCTAAATAAATAAGTAAATAAAAAATCATGAACAACCCATATTAGAAAAGTCCAGATGCTCTGATGGTTTGCCCTACAGCGACCATGGGTGGATGAATCACCACCCGCCACATCACCATGGGATGCCTTCCATGCAATGGGGAAGCTACCCGCGTGCATGGTAGGCGACCCTTGGTGACATGGCGGATGGTGATTCGTCCACCCATGGACACTGTGGGGCAAAGCATCAGAGGATCGAGACTCATATTAGTAACAAAATGAAACCAATAGGGCTGTAAGTATGTCAGCCTAACTAGAGATCAAATGGGACTCAACGTTTTTTTTTCTTTTTATCTTCTTTTTTCTTTTTTTCTTTGTTTCTTTTTTTTTTTCGGGGGTTGGGGTTGTTTTTTGTGGTGTCGGGGGGGGGGGGGGGGGGGGGGGGGGGGGGTGGTTAGAGAAATGAGACTCAACCCTAGAAACCGTGGAATCTGATCCAAGTTAAGACCCAGGAGATGGGTTTCCAAAGCCAAAAAGTAGGACGCTAACAACATGAAGTGGACGCAAATTAAAATTATATGAACAACGCACTTCTATAACATATTTTATGATATCAGTTTCTCATTTAGGTTATAACCATGGACCCAAAATGGGCCGATTTAATAAATCTGGGTCTGGGTCTGGGTCCGGGTCCAAGTGTTGTACTTCACATTCAAGCCCAGACCAGAGGTCCAGCGGGACACAGCTGAAGAATTGACACATCCTGTATGACATCTGGACCGCTATCGCTATATTGGTGTAAACCATAGTTTTGATCAGAAGGCCAGATTTCGATCAAAGCTTTGCTTGTGATTGCATCGAGATTCACCTACATCAAGATTCGGTGTAACTTAATAATAATAATAATTTTGTTATTTAAATGCACTTCCGATAAACAATGTGGCACATGTAACTATTTAATTAATCGAATTAAGTTAATTGGTTTTATTATCATTCAAAAAAGCCCTAAATTTTCCTCTTTACATTCTTCCTGACTGTCCAAAAGGGTGGTGGAGAGAGCTTCAATCAGCTATGTGAGAGGTCTGTTGCTGCTCTTGAGGAAATTGCATCCAGACACAAAGGTACATGATCTTCTCCATCTCCATTTTATGTCTTTAGTATGTTGTTATTATTGATAATACAACCACATTGTGTAAGCGTGCATGTGTGAGAAAGATTAATTAGGGCCAGGTCACAGTGATGGTGGAGACATACCCCATCTCCATAGATATGCCCAAATGTGTCTTGGGCACAGTTTAAAACTTGTTCTAACTCATCCTGACTCAACCAAATGCATGGACTTGGGACCATATGTAACCAAGCTAGTTGAACAAGTTTGACCAAGTACTCGAAGGCTCAGTGACCTTATGAGCAAAGCAATTTTCTTAGTTTTAAGCCAATGGTCATAATTGCACCCATTTGAAATGCCCAAGAGTGCAATTAGGGCAGTAAATTAACCAGATATGGAACGGTATGGGTGAGAGAGTGAGTTTTAAGTCCTACCAAAGAGAAATATGTATGAAGATCTGAGTAGACATGCATTCGATAATAATTGAAATAAATTTCATAGTTGATGGGTTCATTTTGTTGACCCAAACCCAACCATGGGCAACAAGATCCATGATCTGACCAGATAGTTATCAATGATCTGTACCTTGATCTGGCCCTAGTCTCAATCAAATTCAATGCCAATTTTATCAGCCTATAGTAGATACAAAAGAAATTTAGTTTATGATTATGGATATATAAAATTTAAGATGGTTTGGACATGTTGAGCATAGGCCAATAATGACACCGGTAAGAAAAAGTTTGACTATACAGGTGGATGGCCCATCAAGAGATTAGGGTAGGCCGAATAAAACATTGATAGAAGTCATTGATTCAAATTTAAAGAAGTTTAACTTATCGAATGTTTTGGCTCAAAATAAAACGAAATGAAAAAACAAAATTCATATAGCCGACTCCAACATGGTTGGTATAAGGCTTTGATGATGATAATGACAACAACGATTATGGATATATAAAAAAATCTCCAAAGCATCATTTGTATCACACGAGGTCATGGGCTAGGCCAGCCTAGATCTAACGCAAGCTCTTCTAGATAAACACTATATGATCCTTGGGCCCAATTGCTAGACGGGCTTCACTATTTCTATTATTTCAACATTCAAATTCATGGCCCATATACCACTGCCGCAGGTGAGCGTGTCATCGTCGTCACCCATGGGGGCGTGTTAAGAGCGATCAACATGGCGTTGACTCGCGAGCCCTCGTCAGGGAAGGTATTGAATGCGTCCATCAACGTCCTGCATCTCTCCAAGAAGAAATGGGCCTTCAAGTCATGGAGCGATGTGGCCCACCTCAATGAAGTGGGCTTTCTCCAGCGTGGTTTCAACGGAGACTTCCTCCAACAATGAAACACTGCACCAGAGAAAGATGAAGATCGTTCATTAGCGATTTATAAATAAGGATGAAGTGTGCTTATTCCCACCAAACCATGGACTGTAGTGATGGCATGGTTATTGTTATAGATGTAGCCCATTTATATCATTGAGGGATGTCTTTTGTATTACTTTGAAGTCCCAGACGCTTTTTGATAGTGTTCTATTATGATTATGTTGTCCATGCACATGTAGTGCACATGCTTTAGTTGTACCTTTGCTAAAAGATGTTGGAGCTTTTTTATTATAATAAAAGCCTAAGTATCTTCTTCCTCACAATTTAGTATGGGCTTATGTTTTGGCCTTTTCTTTTCATTCCATTTGTACTATGTTCTTTGATATCCAAATAGACTGTCCAAAAAGCAATATTGAAAGGAATGTGAGGTGGTCACTAATATTTTTATGCCAATTTGTCAAAAATGGGAATTTATTTACATATCGGCTGAGTTGTTAATCCACGATCTCACTAGAATGCAATCAAATACACTATCTGACATGAGAGTTAAAAGTGACAAAAGTGGATTCTAGATTCAATTTCACTAGTTTCAATTGGACATCACACCATTAGGAAAATATTCCTCATGAAGGAGAAGTTTTAAAGATTGCAAGACCAAAGATCCCCTCGTATTTTTTTCATTTTTACCCCTTGCATACTTGCCTAGTCGCTAAGTTGGACTATGTAAACCTACTTGCCTAAGGATCAAGCTCCAAACAGTAATGGTGAGAGCAAGAATCATCTACATAGACATCCTTATATTCTCAAAGATTCCCTCATCTTTAAAAATAAGGTTTTATATAGGATTTCAAAGGATATGGATCCTCCAATGAGTGGCAAAGGATTTAAAACCGAAATGATTGGTGAGCTACTCAACCTCAACTTGTTTTATGAGCTTCTAAGGCCTAATTGGTTGAATTGATCCTTTAAAAGGGCTCAGCTGGAGGCTAAGCCTAGCTCTCTTGGTATTTATGCATTACATAATATAATTATTTATACTTTTGGTTAAAATATGTTTATATTGTACTTTTGGTTAAAATATGTTTATACTTTAGAAAGTATGATGGCTTATAAAACAAAAGCCAGTATTATATGTAATACATTAAACATAAGTTTACTTAGAAATTTAAAAAGAATCTCAATGTATTACATTGGCAGCAGAATCATTATTTCTATCTGAATAAAGGGATAGCCCAACGGTTCAAAGTTCATTTCTTACCGAATTACCTAGTGTTCAATCTTTAAGTTTTCTCCTTTACATGTGAAAGTGATAATTTTCTCCGAATGTACACCTGGTTCACTCCCACATTTTTCAGGTCTTTCAAGGGCCCAGTTAACCTTGGCCATTGCCCAAAAGAAATATATATATATATATATCCTTGTTTAAGAATCTTTGTTCAATGAATTTGCCTTTCCATCTATGCTTTAACCTTTAGTGATTTCTAAAAATAAAAAAATAATCCTTTAGTGATAGTGGCCAAATGATCCATACAAAATGGCACTCTAATGGCGATTATGTAAGTGAGTCCGTAGCTAGATAGAAAGTTATCAAAATTCCATATTCTTTATTCCATCATTTTGCAAGTCTTGTTTTTGTACAAGTAGTTAAAAATGAAGAAACAAAGGTGAATATTCAAAATTGACCATCAATAATCTCCCCTTTAATAAAAAATGAATTATGGACATATAGGAAATTAATACCCAGCTACGACCTTAGTAATTCAAATTCTTGGGACATCAAGGTCCCATCTACATCTCTATCTTATGTCATTCACCTGCCACATCTTTATAACAATCTTTATTGGACCGTATTTTATCACAAATTCCCATGTATTCAATTCCATACAAGTAAGGGCCCTCAACTGAAATAAGGACATAAAAAAATTCAAAATGAACATCATCTTGTGCCATTGGAGAAAGGTCAACATCTTGTGACATTGGAGAAAAGTAAACAAAGAGCAATAATGAAAATAGAGTTCATCGCACTATGCAAGAGAACTTCAAGCCGAAACAGGTTTAACTAAATAGAGACCAGATTCGACTTGCTACTAATCCACTTTCCCCCGCCTTGCAAGATGTCTATAATCAAGTCATCATAAAATAGGGTTTTCTCTATCGAAGCGCTCGAGCACAGGTGGGCGCCCACTTGAATGCAGTCTTCACACATCCAATTATGTTGAGATTCGTCTATCAGGCTTGAGCGCAGTCACTTCTCTCTAGGCCCACTCGAGCGCATGAGCATTCTCACTCAAGCTCGGTCTTTGTTTTCTGATTTCTTCAATTCAGCTCTTCTAGTAACACGAATCACAATTCATTCTAAAGAACATAAAATACAACTCAATGGACCCAAAGTTTTGTCCAACCCATGAATTAACCAATTACAAATATCTTTAAAATCTTCCCCTTTGGTAATTCATATGCAAAACTTCCTAAACATACAATCTACCTGAAAAATATAAACAAAAAATATGTTGAGTAAGAATTACATCAAAAAAATTATACCATCAACTCAAGTTTCTTCATTTTCCCCCTTTTTGTCCATAATTGAGAAAAATAATGAAGTCAGCATGCAACATATTTGTCAATCTAGGATCCAGCAGTAGCTACCCCTCAATTTTGACTCCCCATTAATGAGATCCTCATAGCAGCTGGGAGTGAGAGCTTGATCTTCTTTATCAGGGGCTTTTGGATTTTGGTATCCACACTTGCGAATTTAGGAATTTCAGTATAGTGTGTACCAACACATTGGGTAAATTATCTTTCTTAACCCAAATGGCTTTAATCTTGATCTTTGCCCCAAAAAATTGCTTCCTTCATTATACGTTCTTTGGTAATGCTCTACGCTTGTTGCAATTGGGTTGAATGTGTCCTTTAACTATATAATGATGACATGTGGGTGTAGTTTTAAGACTTGATACATTCTTCTTCATTATATTACTCCGAATATTACTTATGCATACTCTATGTGGAGCAGTTGGTGTTGTAAAATTTAAAGCAAAACTTTTAACAAAAGCAGTTTTACCTTTCGATTTTGAAGTAGATGCACCATTGTCAAAACCAATATCGGGTTTGTTATCAAGCCTTTTCTAATTGTACCATATGTCATTGAGTGTTATTGAACCAGCATTCATCTTGTCAAGCAATTCTTTCAATACAATCAACTCTGACATTGTTATCTTTAACTTGCCATTGAAGTCAATATTCCAATTTGACAAGTTTGCATCTTTATTTTCAACTTTTCCATCTATTAAGTAAATCTGTCAAGAATAGCAATCATTGACTTATACTTTTGTTTTATAGCAGTCAACTCGTTAGCCAAATCAATTTTATGATTATCGAGGAGTTAAACCTTTAATGAGCTTTACCCAATTTAGCCTTCAGTAAAGAATTATATTCTTCTATAGCTTGACAATTGACAGCAACCCCCTCATTCATCTTGACCATCTTTGTAGTATTGTCAAACACAATTTGATATTCTGCCTTCCAATGTGTTCATCCTCTAATTCAATATTATCATTATCAAAATCAACTTTAGAGGAGACTAGTGAAGACAGAATTAGACCTGGCCATAAAAGCCGTAAATTTCTCTTGGCTGGAAGTAGGATTTTCAGTTTCAAGTTTATCCTCCTCTCCATTTGAAAAATCATCATCCTATGGTTGAAAGCCTTTTTCTTCTTTTTCTTGTTACCATAGTCCCTTGCAACATGTCCTTACCCTTGGCACTCATAACACTGAATTCTTTTAGAAGACTTCTTTTTTACAAATTTTGGCATTTTCAAATCAGTTCCCCCCCCCCCCCCCCCCCTCCTCATAAATCACACGAATTGCATCATAAACTGGACAGCCACTTGGAGACCAATTTTCTCAAAATCAGAATCTAAGTTGCTTTCAACAGCCTTATCTAATTCTTTGATAACTTTTAAGGCAACTCCTTTTGACTTTACTTTCCAATCAGTAATGGAGTTTGCCTCAAAATTTTAAAGGTTTCCTATCAAATCATCAACCTTAAGAGTCTTTAATCTATTTTTTTCAACAATTGCTACTATCTTGGTATGATAACTATTTAGGAGAAATCGAAGAATTTCCTAACAATCTTATCTTCAAGAATTGATTCCCCTGAATTGAAACATAAATTCACATTGTCACTTAGATTGTCATAATCACTAAAACTTTCATCATTAGCCCTTATAAGGGTTCCATGAGCAGTAGTGAGGCTTTATAACTTAGTCTCTTTAACTCCCTCATGAACTCTCAACAAGATGTCTATACCTCTTTTGCAGTCATACAAGTAGAGATCCTATGAAATTCAGATGGTAACACTCCATAGTAGATTGAATTCATAGCCTTATTATTACAATTGCAGGCATGTTTTTCATTTTTAGACCACTCCCCAATAAATTTTGGGAAAATAGCATATAACCCTCTTATACTTAGGGCCAGATGCAAAGTGCCCACTCGAACTTTAAAACTTTATACTAAACTATCTTAACTTTAAAGTAAATTGCAAATGTAAACAGATGTTATGAAAAAGGTACAGTTACAATTTTACCCTGATATATATAATGACCCACCTACCTTTTCACTTTCATTTCCTTTCATTTTTACTCAACGAAGACACTTTTCCTCTAGAGGATCCCTAACTCTCTCTCTCCTCTCTCTCTCTCTCTCTCAATCTCTCTTCACCTCCATCAAGCGTCTTGTCTGATCATTGCTAAAAAGAGGATCCTTGCTTGTTGATGTATATACTCATTCCTTTAATCCTTATGGCATATAGATGGATGCTTGGAGTTTAGAAAAAGCTGTGATTTGCGGCAGTTAGGCATCCATTCTACGTGCATGCATGTAGATTTTGTTGATAGATTTGTCTCATGTGTATGATGTTTTTCTTTTTTCTACTAAGATTTCTCAGTGGACCTTCCATTGTTTTTGGATTTCAAAATGTTCCCCTTTTCTGAAAAGTTTAAATGTTTTATCATATGTGTATGGAAAACAGTCCCCACTTGAGCAATTTGATTGTTAATGGAAGAGGTCCTCAATTTAACATTTATTTTTATGTAGGTGGAAGAAGGTCCCCACTTTATTAATTATTGGAAGAAGCTCACCACTTTAACAATTTTTTTTTTATGTTGGTGGAAGAAGGTTCACACTTGAACAATTGCTTTTTATGTTGATTGAAAAAAGTGCCCACTTTGAGTTCGATTTTCCAGAAATATATTGTTTTTTATAAAATGGTACTAGATACACATGGTAGGGACCGGCTTTCTTTAGTTTCAACTATACCATTAGGAGTTGTTTATTAATATTTGTTTGTTACTTTTCATAAATTTTTCTTCCATTATTGTTATGTAATTTAGTTTTTTTAACTGTTTCAGTGCATGCATATGGAGAATAATGTTACACTTAAGTTCCATCATGGTGGGTATTTTACAAACCCACGAAACAAGGTCTATATTTTTGGGTTTTGGGGTGGGGGGGGGGTTGTTGTTGTCATAGATGAGGTCAATGACTTTAATGTTGACAAGGCATCATTTTTTTAGTTTAGGGATTATGTAATAGAACTTGGGTATCTAACAAATAGTTCAATTTTCTATAAGGTGCCGACTTTCAGTTTCAAAGATGGTCTTAGGAAAATAAATTTAGACAAAGATATATTGCTTTTCTTAGAGTGTTACAAGGACTCAAATGTGTTAACTATATTTGTTGACAGGGTGTCACGACTCGAGCCCTCGAGGATTGGGGTTAAACCCAATTAGTAACACACATACTCCCGTGCAATTCTCACCCCGACTGAAGTCAAAATTGAATTACACAAGAGATATTCATATGCTTACATGTGTGAAGTATTGAACGAAACATCTGTCCAAGCATTCAATGTGCGGAAGCCTGTCAAGATCGTTATAAGTTTTCTTCACTTTTCATTGAACAGTTCAGCAATATTATCACAACCATGGAACAATCCAAATCTTAAATATTTAAGAACAAAAGATTATTATATTAATTCCATATCACTTATACAACCCGACATGATATGCACATGTATGCAACTACACCAAGAATACATTCTATGAAGAGAAGATAGAATATTGGAGTACAAGAAGGCAAAGGCATACATAACAAGATCAAGATTATCCAGTTATACCCATACAGTCTACATTGATGCAATTATGTGCAAATGTTAAAAGTCCCCAAATACCTAATTTACATATTTTTAAGATACTAATGAGTCGCTCTCAGCATAAGGATCAGTCAGTGAATTTCTGCTATCCACCCACTAAAATTTAAGAAACCACTGCGATCTCCTTCTCTAACTCCTGGGTCTGTGCCAATCCAGGTTTGGGATTTGGACCTGTAACATAATTAGACAACTTGTGAATAAGACTATTTAGCAACGTATAAGCATAATTAAGGTAATACAAGTTGTATTTAAAAGAATTAATGACATTTGATTAATAGAGTTCAAGTTAATATACTAGGCATATTATGCATTTTAAATAAGCATGCTATAAGAATCAATACGTGAAATACATACTATTTGGCTACTACATTTGTCATATCCTCCCTCAAGAGATCTATGCGTTGAGAACACCATCGATCGGGCCAAGATACGAATGGGTCTCTCGTACATGGAGTCCGGAAGCCATAAAAGCACACTGCAGCGGCAATATACATGCTACACCAAAGTCAACTCCACCAGGTATCATAAGGCTGAGGCTGAGTAGAGCCAAAACATGTCGGTTCAGTCATATCATTAAGCTTGAATAATCATGTAGTGCATTTCATTCATTTGTGCAAACGTTCGTACTCAATTCAAAGTCAATAGTCAATGTCAATTGACTATCAAGAATATCAAGAATCATATCAAGTAGATCCAATATATACAATATTGAAATATTAGAAGTTAAGACGTACAATAATCATTCAATTCTTTTCATAAGAGTGGTGGACAATAACCATCGTCCAATATGCCATGCAATTTAATTTAATAGAATCAAGGTAGTTTTACTAGCCAACCCTAATATAGTAATCCATTGTTTCTAACCATGCATAATAATGTAGTTTTAAGTTATCCGATATACAGTTGTCTTTCTTTTGGTATTACATTGTATTAGGAAGGTGTATCGAAGTCCCTTAAACTAATACTTATGGGGAGGTGCTCAATGAATGGACGACACCACATGAATGAGTCTCAGCCCTCAAGACTCTTCATGATGTTCAATTATTCCTTTGTGCCAGTTAATATGGTATAGGAATCTAAAAGTTAAGGTCCTACAAAGGCTCACACAGTACTTACTTAATCCTAGTTTTCAGTGGCCTTGTGGCTTAGCCGTGGGTGACTTACAGCTTAGTCAGGTGACTTACGGCTTAGTCGTGGGTGACTTATGGCTTAGCCATAGATACCCAAAGTTTCCTCTGCATTCACGGTTGAACCGTGGTTTGTCTTACAACTTCACGATATTTGTTCTACGGTTGAGCCATGGTTTGGCTACGGCTTAGCCGCAGCACATTATACGGCTTGACCGTGGCTTAACCGTAGAAGGATTTTCACTTTCATAATCTCGGGTTTTTAAGCCATAAAATTGCTTATGGTTAAACCACGGCTAGATTACTGCTTAGCCGTAGCATGGCCATAGTATAATTTTTAAATTTGTTACACTCTGGAATCTGAGCCGTAGAAAATTTACGGCGTAGCCATAAGCTTTAGATTTCCTGAAACTCAGGCACTATACATATAGTTTCAAAACTTGCAACTTAACATGTATTTTTAAATCGATGGAAGAAAGGTGCAAATAAGGGTTGTAAAACACATTACAATTGAAAGATTTGCAAGAATTAAAGGAATCATATTATACCAACATGCATTCATCCAAAATTTGCTTATACTTGTCTTAGATTAAGCTTTTATCTAATTAACCTTTCCTTTGGCTCAACTCGAGGAGATTCATCTACATCTTGAACCCAATGCCATGCATGCAATAAAAGATAAAGAAGGTGAGTGCATGTTTGAGAAATGAGTCTTCTTGACTCCCTAAACCTAAAACTCCACATATTAGGAAGTGCTCTTATTGTAACACTCCGACCCAGCTTAATCCCGATTAGTGACTAATTAATGTTACCATAGCTGTTAATTGTGTTTTACTTTTGTTTTGGTTTTGTTGCGGTCATGGATAGGTAGTTAAGTTGAGTTTGACCTGGATTAAGTAGACCAAGCCCTTTTTTGTAATTTTAGCTTTTATAAGACATCGTCATTCGCGCATCATCTTGGTATCAACACGTGTCTTTTGTTGAGCTCGTTAACTTCCGTAACTATGTCATTTGCAAAAGATGTCGTATGATTCCGTTGGACCCAAATTTGACTCGAACTATAAATTGTTTTATGCTTTGAACTTTCTTGTAATTTTCCTTAATCTTATCCTAATATAAGGCCATCTCCACCGACTCTTCTCTCTCACTCTATTCTCTTCTCTCACATTGCTCGTGTTGCAGGCTCTATCTTTCTCCCTCTCGATTCTTCTCCTTCTCAATCAAGCCAAGGACTCTCTTGTAGTGAGTTAAGGATTGTGTTTGGACGGGAATTGAGCCCCAAGGCCAACAATTTGTGTGTTAGAACTCAATTGAGGCAAGTATAAGCATAATTTGTATGAATCCATAATGGTATATGCTTGTTTTCACTAATTCTCATGATCTTGGATGTGAGACATGTTCACAGCCCAATTTGTGTTTCTTTTCCTCCATTAGATGTGTTTTTGCTGCTTTTGTATCTCCCCAGTGTTTCTGTATCAGATGCAGGAATTCGACCCAACGCATTCACGGCTAAGCCACGAAATGTGTTACTGCCAAGCCGTGTCGTCTTCTACAGCTGAGCCGTAAGCCTCACCGTGACCCAGGTGTAGATTAATACAAGGTATGTCTGAAACTAACTAAGAGTATGCAAATCTGCAGCTCTTTTACGGCCCAGCCACAACTAAACTGTGAAGCTTCCTACGGCTAAGTTGTAAGGTGCCTTTGGCTAAGCCGTAAGGTCACCCACAGCTAAGCCTGAGGACATGAACAATAAGAAAGATAGGAAATGAATGAGACTTGTAGGGCCTTTGAAGTAGAAGGGAGGTAACCTCAACTTGCCCAACGGATTGTGAAAAACATACGTGAACGATCTCGAGGGCTTCGAACCATTCATGTTCATTATCCAGTTGTTAAGCACCTCCCCATGGGTGTTGATTTAAGAGACTTCGGTGCACCATATGATACAATGCAACACTAGACAACAGTGCATCGAATAACTTAAAACTACATCATCATGCACGGTTAGTAACATTGGATAATTAGATTATGATTGGATCGTAAAGACACTTGATTCGATATGATATTAATTGCTTGCATGGCATCTTGTATTATGATCATTGATCTCCACTCGTAAGCATGATTGAATTGTGTCATGTAACATCGAATGGTTGACTTTCTTACCATGTTTTCAATACCTTGAGTATGCATGTATGTTATTGAGCTTGCACGTATAAGACATGTTCTTGAGTATGTACGCATGATATGCTTATCACAATCTACTCATGATGTTCATGATTGACTCTGTATGGTCAGGCACTACTTAGCCTCAGCCTTAGGATCCCAACGGGGTGAATTTGGTGTAGTTTACATGGCCTTGCTGTAGTAAGAATTTGTCTTCGGGAATTCGGACCCCAGGAACCCGAGACCCATTTGTACCATGGCCCGGTCAATGGTGTTCTCAGCACGGATATAAATCCCTATTTGGGAGCATATGGCAATGTAGTAGCCAACTAGTTATGTACACAGCATGTATACCTTGATTCACTTTGTATACTGTAATCCTGGCACAATTACTTAGTATACAAACGTGAACTGTTATGATTTCTCTTATGTTCTTTATTCTATTATACACAACATGTTTTAACTTGTTATGGCTTATACTTTGCTGAATCGTTATATTCACGAGTTGTCTTTGGTGTTGCAAGCTCAGATACCCAAACTGACCCCTCGTCGGTTGACCAGACTCCTAGGGAGACCCCCGAAGCCCCATCCGATTAGAAGAGTGGATGTAGTCACTCTATCGGAGAGCACCACGAACATAATTGCATACGAGTCTTCTTCATTTTGAGATCTGTCACGATTGAATCAAGTCATGATTTGTAAATGTATCTTTTGCTTCATTTTGTAAAACCTTTATCTATATATGTCATCTTTTATCTAGATGCTTGGTTTCTGTAATTTCCTGTATTGTGTTTGATACCTACAGCTTCTGCATACATGTTTGGAACATGTGAACTTTTCCTTGTGCGTGTGCATTTAGACCAGGTCTACGTGTACAGGCACGGGAGTACATGTGTCATCGGTTAGGTTTCTGCTAACCCCCGAACTCCTGGGCTCGGATTGTGACACTTACCTTAGTGAACGATTAGGAAGAAGAAGAGCTTAAATCATTCACTTTACAGAGTGAGGAGGTCTAAAAGGTAATGAGAGTGGGGAAAGAAAGCTTCATACTACACATGCAAGATGTAATCTTCGATTTGTTAATGTAAATGGTGTGGAAGAGATGAAGTGGAAAGGAACAAAGAACTATAGTACTTGCAAGAGAGTAATGGACAAATGAAATGGGTATTCAAGCCCATGCCAGCATATATATAACTTACAGGTTCATTAGAAGGTCCTTCTTGTTTATTTTATTTCCAATGTAAGTCAAATGAGAGTCCAATTGATTCAAATGATGTCCAATGCTTTCAAGTCATGTGCGAAAGTTGACGATCTCAACAAGACCATTGTGATGGTGTCAATATAATGCATGTATAACGTGAAATCAGGCATTCTAAAAATACGAAAAAGAGCTTTTTTCTACTTAGGTAAAGTCAAACCCAACCCAACTACCTATCCATGACCTGAACTTAATCCACTCGACTCCGCAAAACAAAAATAAACTTGTTTGCAATAAAATGAGATTGACTAGCTCATAATCACAATTAGTTACTTGCTAATCAAGCTTAGCTTGGGTCGGAGCGTCATACCCTCCCCTGCTTAAAAATCATTCAGTCCTCTGAATGAAATAAAATATAAATAACAGTTAGAGTGTCTAATGTACCTGTCTCCTACATTCCGACGCTAAATTATTCTCTTGTAAATCTTTATTTTTGTCTAATAAATGAAAGTTGACCAGAGTATTAAGCTGATATTCTTTACTCAAGTCTTCACGATTGATTGTTAACAAGGTTCTTTTATTAGAGTGGTACTCCCCGATCTTACTTGGACTTGTATGATGATGATGCGAACTTTATGAAGCCGTTGCTGTTTGGATACAACTTATCAAGTTGTTCTACAGCGGTAGCAATACTACACCGAATTGAATCTAATCACCATAGATCACTCCACCATGAACAATTATAAGTAGGAAGAAGGAAATGAAAATGCATGTAATCAAAATGAGGTCATTTTAACTTTTTAGTTGTCGAAGATAGAAGAGTTTTAAGACATAGATTTTTGGCGTGCAAGTCAAAGATGTACTGAACTTATTAAAAGACAGGGATAGAGCATTTGAATAAAGGGTTTTATCTTTTGACATGAAAATCTATGGAAGGAAGAATAAGTTTCAAAAAGTCAAAAGTCAAAAATACTAATATGAAAGTGGAAAATAATTTTTGGTTTTAATTCACACATTGAGATCTCGAAGTCCTAAGTTCATAAGGAAGGAATAGGGGGGGTGGGGAAGAACAATTCAAATTATGTATAAGAAAAGTAAGGAAGAGAAAGTCAATAAAGAAAACATAATATTTCATTTATAGGTACAATTTCCTTGTTCAAATTCTTAGTCACAAGAAAATGGAGAAAAGACAAATTCTCAATCAGTATATGAAAAAGGAAAGCAGAGCTAGCTTCTCAAAGGGAGCAATGTCGGTGGAAACAACCAAATTTTTTAGAATTTACGATTACATACAAACATGTTTACTCAATGAATGAGGTTTGGTTGCTGTTAGCACTAGTTGAGGGTGAAAGAGGATATTAACAAAACAACCTTTAAATCAAGGTATGACCATTATGAATTCTAGTGATGGCTTTTGAGCCATGAGTTGGACTAATGTACTTATAGGGTTTACAGCTTGAAGAATCGAGCCCTTGCTTTGAAATTTTTGGTAACTCTAAGTAGAAGTAAAATGTTTATGCAGATTACTGTAGATTACAATATCCTTTTAAACATCATGATTCGAATATAGATAGCTTGACGTCGTAAGGATTAGGACTTCTTTATCGGGTATCATCAAGAAAAACAGAAAGTCGTGAAAGATGTTTTTAGCAGAAGACAATAAACTTGAATGTCAACAACAAAAGTTCATTGTTAATTGTAACCAGAATAATGCTTCATCGATTTAACCATTTGGGTATAATAGTTCGAGCATCTAAATGAACGAGAACAAAGATAAAAAGGAAAAAAAAGTAAGTCAGGAATGGAGAACTGTTTGACTTGGGTTCCCATTTCCAGGATCTAAATCAAAACCAAATAATACACGAACCAAAACTAATTATAAAAACAAAGAGAAAATAAATTTAGTTCAAGTCAACAAAAAAAGGGAACAGCAAAATTCTTTAGGTGAATTCCAAATAGTCACATTAGAAGGGAATAGAAAGGATTGTTTGAATGGATATGTCGAGAGGAAAATTAGTTATAAAAAAAGACTTAGTTGATTTTACAAATCTTTTTAAAGAAATTCCCCAATCGATTAGATACTAGAATGAAATATCGTATGAGTCTCTTAGGGTTCAAATGGAAACAAAAGATTCAGATCATGTTGGTCAAAATCAACAATGATGTACAAGATGAGTCGAGTATGATGCACTTAGAAAAATACCGATAGCCAAGGTTTGGAAGATGTCTAACTACATATCAAGATAACTTTTTTAAACTTTTCTAAATCTTCAAATTAGGATATACGACTTGCTTTCAAATCACATGATCATCATCATCTGATCTAATGCAAGATCCCTTCTATGACAATTACATCTTTAATCAAATTGAATCCTCAAGCTACCAAAATATTCAATGAATTACTTTTTAACTTTCCACAATAGTGTTGGACTAACTTATTCTTGGAATATGCTTAAGATAGATTCTTCAATGTTTATTTTGATTTCAAAACCTCAAAACTTAATTCATACTCATCAAACAGACAAAAGAGCATTCTTCAGTAATTCTAATAATTTAGTAAAAAGGATCTGTCATTTGGAATATAGTTTCAATAATCAATGATAAAACTCTTCATAACTCCAAGGTTTCTAATGAAATGACTCCAATTGCAATTTAATGCTACTTCAATCAAAATTTTATTTCTCCCTAGTACACATTGAGATTGAATAATTTGCAGGAGCGAAGTAAATCGTCAATTGATCATCACAATTAATCCTGAATTCTCATTTAAGTCATGGTACATCTTTATTCCTCCGACATTGATAGTAAGAGATTTAGGTCATCTAAATACTATGGATGTTGTTCACTTCTGTATCATCTAGTGAATAAAATAAATTTTATTCTTCACTCGCGATTGTTGTCATATATCCATTTGATGAAAGGATCTAACCAATGACTCCCAATACATGTCTCTATCTCTGGTTTTCGAATTTATTTTTTTCCATACCAGTAAGCATATTAAGATAATATGCATTGTATCTAAAAGAATTAATGATATGTGATTAATAGAGTTCAAGTTAGTATACTAGGCATATCATGCATTTAAAATAAGCATGGTATAAGAATCAATACGTAAAATACATACAATTTGGCTACTACATTTGCCATATCCTCCCTCTAAAGATCTATACATTGAGAACGCCATCAACTAGGCCAACGTACAAATGGGTCTCTCGCACATGGAGTCCGGAAGCCACAAGAAAATCACACTGCAATGGTAACATACATGCTACACCAAAGTCAACCCCGCCGAGTATCATAAGGCTGAGGCTGAATAGAACCAGAACATATCAATTTAGTCATATCATTGAGCTTGAATAATCATGCAATGCATTCCATTCATTCGTGCAAACATTCGTACTCAATTCAATGCCAATAGTCAATGTCAATCAAATATCAAGAATATCAAAAATCATATCAAGTAGATCCAATGCATACAATATTAAAATATTAGAAGTCAAGACATACGATAATCATTCAATTCTTTTCATAAGAATGGAGGACAATAACCATCGTCCAATATGCCATGCAATCCAATTTAATAAAATCAAGGTAGTTTTACTAACCAACCCTAATCTAGTTATCCATTGTTTCTAACCATGCATGATGATGTAGTTTTAAGTTATCCGATACACAATTGTCTTTCTTTTGGTGTTACATTTATTGGAAGGTGTATCGAAATCCCTTAAACCAACACCTATGGGGAGGTGCTCAACGAATGGACGACACCACATGAATGAGTTTCAGCCCTCAAGACTCTTAATGATGTTCAATTATTCATTTGGGCCAGTTAACATGGTATAGGAATCCAAATGTTAAGGTCCTACAAAGGCTCACAACAGTACTTACTTAATCCTAGTTTTCAGTAGCCTTGTGGCTTAACTGTGGGTGACTTACGGCTTAGCTGTAGGCATATTACAGCTTAGTCGTAAATTGCACTACGGTTTAGCTGTAGATACCTAAAGTTTCCTCCGCATTTACGGTTGAACCGTGGTTTGTCTTACAACTTAACCGTATTTGTTATACGGTTGAGCCATGGTTTGGCTATGGCTTAGCCATAGCACATTATACAGCTTGACCGTGGCTTAATCGTAGAAAGATTTCCACTTTTCATACTTTCAGGTTTTCAAGCCGTAAAATTGCTTACGGCTAGACCACGGCTAGGTTACGGCTTAACCATTGTACATCTTGCGGCTTAGCCGTAACTTGGCAGTAGTATAATTTTCAAATTTGTTGCTCTCTGGAATCTGAGCCGTAAAAGATTTACGGCGTAACCGTAAGCTTTAGATTTCCTGAAGCTCGGCACTACGCGTATAGTTTCAAAACTTGCAACTTAACATGCATTTTTAAATCGATGGAAGAGAGGTGCAAATAAGGGCTGTGAAACACATTACAATTGAAAGATTTGTAAGAATTATAGGAATCATATTATACAAATATGCATTCATCCAAGATTTGCTTATACTTGCCTTAGATTAAGCTTTCATCTAATTAATCTTTCCTTTGGCTTAACTTGAGGAGACTCATCTACATCTTGAACCCCCAATGCCATACATGCAAGAAAAAATAAAGAACATCTGTGCATAATTAAGAAAAGAGTCTTCTTGACTCCCTGAACCCAAAACTCCACATATTAGGAAGTGCTCTTACCTTAGTGAACAATTAGGAAGAAGAAGAGCTTGAATCATTCACTTCACAGAGTGAGGAGGTCAAAAAGGTAATGAGAGTGGAGGAGGTGAGCTTCATACTACACATGCAAGATGTAATCTTCGATTGTTGATGGAAATGGTGTGGAAGAGATGAAGTAGAGAGGAACAAAGAACTATAGCAGTTGTAAGAGAGTAATGGACGAATGAAATGGGTATTCAAGCCCATGCCAGCATATATATAACTTATAGGTTTATAAGAAGGTCCTTTTTGTTTATTTTATTTCCAATATAAGTCAAATGAGAGTCCAATTGATTCAAATGATGTCTAATGCTTTCAAGTCATGTGCGAAAGTTGACGATCTCAACAAGACCATCGTGATGATGTCAATATGATGCATGTATGACGTGAAATCATGTATTCTAAAATTAAAAAAAAAGGGCTTTCTTCTACTTAAGTAAAGTCACACCCAACCCAACTACCTATCCATAACCTGAACTTAACCCACTGACTCCGTAAAACAAAAATAGACTTGTTTACGATAAAATGACATTAATTAGCTCATAATCGCAATTAGTTACTTTCTAATCAAGCTTAACTTGAGTCGGAGCATTATAGAGGGGGCATAAACCACCGATGGTAGTTTCACTCAAGGGTAAGATATTGAAAAAAAACATAAATACTGGAGGGTGTCTAAAGCAACTACCTACCCCTTTAGATGGATGTGTTGAGAGTGAGAGTGAGAATCAGAAATAGAAAATGAATTGTGTTAACAATCTACCTGATGAGGACTACCATGCTGATTTTGAAGTAGAGAATGAGGAGGCTAATGAAGATAGTCATGAGGAGGCTAATTATGCCAGTCATGAGGAGGATAATGATAACAGTCATAAGAATGAGGACTATAATGATGACAATGATCAAATTAGATTAGATCCTAATGATTCAACATAATTATATGGGGATACTGCGAAGCTAGATGATAAGGATATTTTTAGAAAAACATGTGATGGTGTGGATAAAGGGCCAGGTTTGAGAGAAGGTCTGGTTGTTGATCACGGATAGGGACTTGATCAAGAATAGGTGTTTATCAAGGATAGGGTGTTAATCAAAGAGAAGGAGTTGATCAAGGATAGGGAGTTAATAAAGGACAATGTGCTGATCATGGACATGGAGTTGATCAAGGACATGGTATTAATCAAGGACAGGGTGCTGATCAAGATGGACATAAATTCAGTCAAGAATATGGTAAGGTTTCAAGTGGACATAAATTTAGTTAAGTACCAGTTAATCAGAACTAGTACATAGATAATGAGGATATTTATGAACTTCATAGCTTATATGGCTCATTTAATGATGATATAAGGAGCATATAGTGTGTGTTCAATGAGTTGACTAATATAGATAATCCTAGATTGAAGTTAGATTTGAAGTTTTCTAGTTCTTCAATCTTTAGATAGGCCCTTGTTGAATGGACTGTGAGATAGGGTTTGATATTAAGTATTTGAAAAATGAAACCAAAAGGATCACAGCTATCTACAAATATGATTGTGGATTTAGAATTCATGCATCCCCTATGCAGGGAGAAAGTTCTTTCCAAATTAAGCGTGTTCAGCCGAAACTTACATTTGGCATCAAGTTTAAAAGCCCCACTTTGTCACTTCTAAGTATATTGCCAATAAATACCAACAGAGGTTCAATGAAAACCCTGAATGGGAAATCACTGCCATACAAAGAGAACTTAGAAAAGAACTTAAAGTGGACTTCTCCATCCGTAAGTTGTATAGGGCCAAGAAGCAAGCTGCAAACAACATTTCTAGAGATATGAAAATTTAGTACAGTAGACTAAGGGGCTACTGTGTCACTATTATGAAGCATAATCCAAATGGAAAGATATTTGTGGTGACAGAGAGACCTAGCATGGATTTGATTCTCTTTTTTCAAAGACTATATGCATGTTATAAGGCATAGAAAAAGTAGATTCTTAAGTGGATGGATGCCGATAATTGGGGATTAGAGTAGATCCTGAGGCATGGCATACGTACACCGTAACAATCAGTGCCATGTCAAGATACATACGAACTGCTACAAAAAAGATTCCATAGGTACGTGTGAGGAAGATCCATATACACGTAACAATCACTTGTCATAATAAAGTGGAAACTTAGAGAATTCACCTGTAATTTGTCATAGGCATTAATAAACATTCTTTCAGTCGTTAATATAAACCAAAGTCTACTAATTAAACCATCCACATGCACACAGTACTAAGATACGTAAACATATTCATCATCATGAATGTCATGTCCCTCAAACAGGGACCCAAAATAATATAGTATAACC
Source organism: Sextonia rubra (assembly GCA_037013555.1). Lineage (NCBI taxonomy): Eukaryota > Viridiplantae > Streptophyta > Magnoliopsida > Laurales > Lauraceae > Sextonia > Sextonia rubra. The sequence goes on from JASUAD010000001.1 coordinate 82,099,030, forward strand.
ATAAGCCAAAGCATCTATGTCCTAAACAAACCCTAAAAACATGAACCCCATGACGCTCTTCGTAGGATGACTAATAGAAGACGTCATCCTCGTTCCACTCATTTATACCCCAAAGTACTGTTGACGTTCCCTCCAGAGCCACGTCGACTACCGAACTAGTGTTGGGTTCTGTACCTATAACACCAAAAGTAGCACTGTTAACACGCTGGTTAAGCAAATATCAAGATATATAAGACTATTATGATGTATCCATTGAATTAGAAAATAAATTGATTAAAAAAGAGCAATAATCAGAAACTAGGCATGTTGCACATGTTATTAAGCATAAGTAACGAATCATAAATGGAAATACCATAACATACTAGTTGGCATCCATATGGCTATCTTGTCTCTAGAATGAGAGCATATTGTAAAGTGTGAAATCACTAACGGTCAGGCTCAGACCATCTAGCTACCCTAAGAGCGCTAACCAACTTTTCATACAACTACTGCAGTAGATAACATATTGAATACCCTCATTCAGTCCTGTCGAACCTCCTATGGGTACAAGTTAAGTGGTGCCGACTCAATGTAGCAAGACCGACTGAGATTCATAACTTTCATACTTATCATAAATAACAATCGACTTATTCTTATACAGAAGCATATATCGGCCCTAAGATCGTATTTAGTCATAAAGATTAGAATTAAACAAAGTACCTATTATTCAAATAATGCATACTTAAATGAGCTATCAGAGTTCGAGCCCTCTCAACCTTTGTTACCCCTATCTTGGCTCACGAACTCACACTCAGTAGAAGATCTGTCTCTGATCTTACCTCAAGGTTCACCAAAAAGGATGGTTACATGATTAAATCATGTTGAGGGCACAGTTTACTTAAACAATATGAATGCATTTGAATTGAGTGGTTAACAAGGATATTTACTAGCCAACCCTAACTAAGATAATCTGTATTTCCTTAGTCATTCAATAAGACGTATTCATAAAACATACGGTGTCGATGCGTTACCAAAAATCTTAAGGTTACATTATGTAGGCATTAGACATGCTTAGCTGTGATTTACTAAATTTTTCCCGCAGTTATGGCTCAGTCGTATTTTAGTTTTCAGCTTAGCCGTGCTTCACTAAGTTTTTCATGTAGTTACGGCTGGGCCACAGCTTAGCTACGGCTTAGTTGTACTGTATTCACAACTTAACCGTGAGGTGAGCTATAAAAGAAATGTTGGATTTTTGTCTTTGGATGCCTAGCCATAGTGGCTACGGCTTATCAGTAAGTGTAAGGTCCCGAATCCCACTAATTTTGATTTACGTTAATTAAGCTCATTCTATATTAATTGAACTCGATTAAGGCTAATTTAATCCAATAATTAGTGGGGTTGGGCCTCGAATAGGGAGTTGGGCAGAGTTCGGCCCCACTTCAGTAGTTAAGGGCCTTTTGGTAATTTGTCCTCGCACCTCTTGGACACCCCGTCCATTTCCTTAAGTGTAACTTTACGCGTGGATCATCTTTCCTATTGGGTCCGACTTGATTCGGACTTATTTTGGTCCAATTGAGGTGCATTTAGCCTAAACTGAAATTTCAGAAAAAGATAGGGCTTGTATGTAACTTCCAGGGAAAGTTATGTTTAAATGGGAGCTCAACGTATCTTCCTCCCTTCTTTTCGATTTGTTTCATTTGAGTTGCTGGAACAGTGTCTTCTCCCTCTTCTCCCGAACTTCCTCCTTCTTAAGACTTGAGGAGCCACTTGGCTTGGGGATCATCTTCTTCCTCCTTCCCCTCCCTGAGCCATCACTTTGTACTGTTCTTTTCTGCAAGCTAGCTGTTTAAGGTAAGGATCCACCTCCATTTTTATGTATTTGGGGTTATGAGAGTCATGAGGAATCAATCTACACGACATGCATGTGGATCTAAACCCCATATTCCGCACTTTCATGTTCTATTGTAGAGAACCCATTTCGATTTGGAGTGTTCCCTCTACCCACACGACAAGAAGAGTTAGAAAGGGGCTAAACACTGGTAACAAGGCAAGTACTTGAGCTTATGTGCACGGCATGTGTAATTGTTCATTGCATGTTGAGTTAGTCCTTCCAATTTTCCCACTTGAGTCTCTTCTTAATGCGTATGTATGAATTAAGCTGTTACTTGGGTGCCAATGGGGTATGAATCAAGTGGGAATGGAGAAAAAATGGAAAAAAAGGTTTTGGGAGTACAGAACACCTTAATTGGGTACTCCTAGTAAGTCATAGAACCCCCTTCCAATATAGGTTTTGTACTGACTAAAACCGGAATTGAGCTACAGAACTGTATTCAGATTTATGAAGCTTACGGTGAAGCTACGGCCAAGCCGTAAGCATCTACGGCTCAAAGTCCAGAGAGCATCAAAACGTGATTTTGTACTACGGCTTATCTACGGCTACGCCGTAGATTTCACTACGGCTAAGCCGTATCCAACCCGTATCCAAACCGTAGGTTTTCCTACGGCGAGCTTTCCAGAGAGCTCATGGAACCCAGTTTCTTCTACGGCTTGCACACGGCTGCACCGTGGAATACACTACGGCTTAGCCGTGCGCCGTAGGCTTAGCACGGCTAAGCCGTAGGCCAACATACGGTTCGGCCGTAATTGCGCATAAAAAATCCGGAAGGAATCTAACCCACTCGGCTAAGCCGTAGCCTTGTATACGGCTGGGCTGTAAGAACCCAGTAACACAGGATGTTAGAGACTCTCAATGATTTTGTAGGACCTTAGTATTGGCACCTTCTATACCACTACAGAGGCCCAATGGTAAGTATATGTTGGGGAGAATGAATGATTCCCGGAGGGTCTCCTAATGGCAAGTCATGGATGTTGGCATAAGGAGGGTGTCCTGTATGCACAAGGCAATACCAAGACACGGTAACACAACGACACTGAACATCTTATGTGTACATCGTGTTGAATGCCCTTGGGGACTATAGGTTACTTAATTGGGGTGAAGGTAGTAATTCCTTGGACTCACTTAAGCTGAATGCATCCATAATGTTATGATATACCACCTTCAACATGAATTACTTCTTTTAGTAAAACCCTGAGGCAATTCAGACCTGAGCTTCTAATGAGTGAGTGTCTGACAAGCCAGAGCTTCTAATGAATGCGAGCTTGTTAGCCAAGGGTATGATATGACTGATACAATTGGATATGAGTCGGCACCACTCAGCTTACGCCCTTTTGGGTATATGTTATGTATGTCACCACTGCAGTAGGTTTACGGAGGAGTAGTCGGCACTCCTCGGGAAGCTAGCCTGATCCCCTAGCGACCCATACGATATGTGTATGCTCCCTTTTGGAAGAATAGAACGTTGTGGTTGCCAATCAGTATGTATGACATTTAAACTGTAATTTTTTACTCATGCATCATGTTCAGTGATTATTCTTATTGATATATCATGCTATACTTGTTCCATATGCCTCAGTACTTGCTTAACCGTCTTGTTAACAGTGTTACTCTTGGTATTGCAGGTCCAGTGACCGGTCCCAACGCGGACACTGACGCACACCCAGAGGGTACCCCAACGGTACCTCGGGATGTAGATGAGTGGAAAGACGGCGACGTCTTTTACTAGCCATCCCATGGAGCGCGACTATTCTTGGGGGAAATATTATTGTTATGCTTGGGACTTTTTTTTTTTATCAAACACTTAAGCAGTCTTCTTGGGATTGTATTTAAAGACTTCAACACTACCATATGTATATATTTATAGATATGTTTACTTTTGAAAGTTAACAGACTATGAACTCGTGTGCTCTTGATAATTACAGAGAATCTTGCAGGATTTCGTTTATGATAAATTACATTTGTACGTGTGTCAGCATACCTCACACGTTCCTGTGGAATTTCTCTTGTAGGAATTCGTGCATAATTCTTCAGGGCATGAATTTCTACGGGATTACGTATTCACGCGCTGGGGGCCCACTCAGATCCCCAAATTCCCGAGATCGGTGCGTGACAGTAAGCTCTAGAATTTCTAAAGCTGTTTCCAAAATAGAAGTTTAGTACAGAACTTCTCCAATCTAGATTCTATTATTGTCTTCTCTACTCCAATCTATCATTATACATTTCAAAAGCCACATTTCATCATTCATGCATAAGCATATCTATCATCTTTCAAACCATCATATGTTCTGAAATTGAGTGGAGCGATAGAGCTGTAGATTGGCATTTACAAGAGAGTTCCTTAAGAATCAACATAAATGGCTATACATGCAATAATATATACTCTTATACTTGCCTTTAATTTAGTGCTTTACCTAAATCAAGCTCTTTTTTTTATTTGATGGTGGAGAAGCCTTAATAGAAGATGATCCTACTACATACAATATCATGTAATTGAGGAAATGGGCATGAGATGCATGCATGTTGCTTATTTGAGTCCCCTTGACTCTTTTCAACTCAAAGAAATGGAATAGTGATGGGATCCTCACCTTGGAGAGCTGTAGAAGAGAAAAAGAGATGAAATTGAGAGATTCCAATAGAGAAGACAAGCAAGAAGATGATGAGGAAAACAATAGGAGCTTTGGCTCCAACATGCAACAGTGCCAAGCCTTAGAGTTTGTGCGAAGGAGAGTGAGAAAGAAAACAAAGTTAGAGCTCCAGTAAGGGTGTAGAAGAGATGACAAGGGAATGATGGTTAGTCCCTCTTTAAATCAAATTTTCCTGGAATTTGCATGCAAGTCCAACTTACTCATAAAAATTACAGTTTACGGCAGTTGGATTCCAATTGGGCCAAGATGGTTCTAGATTGAGCTGGGCTAAATATGAAAGTTGACCCACAAGATCAAATACACATGATACAACTAATATGGTGCCAAGATGATGTAAGCCATGTACTCTAAATTACAAGAAGGTCCTTGACTACTTAGGTAAGGTTCGAACATGACCCAACTATCTATCTATGACCCAAACCCAAGGGGTTTGTGTTAAATTAGTCTAAATAAGCATTAATTAAGGTAAAATAAGATCAATTATCATAAATCAAGATTAGTTTGGGTTTGGACCTTACGGGCCTTTAAGACAGAAATTCCTGCAGCTGAAGTTAGACATTGCATGAAGCATATGTATGACAATTTTAAGAAGCTTTACAAAGTAAAATTATTGAAAGATGCAATGTGAGCTGCAGCATCATGTGGAAGTACTAGAGAGTTTGATTCTCATATAAAGATGATCAAGGAGATTAATCAAGCTGCTTATAAATGGTTGATGGATGCTAATCCTATCAGGTGGGCTAGATCATAGTTTAATACAAAGGCAAAGTGTGATGCATTAACAAACAACCTATATGAGTCATTCAATAATTAGATAATGGTAGCAAGGGATAAACCAATAGTTTCTACACTTGAGTGGATAAGGAGGAAACTTATGATCAAGACTTAGGTGAAGTTGAGAGGGATGACTCAGTACAATGGTACAATATGTCCAAGTATTATAAACAAGTTGGAAAAGAACAAGAATAAATCAAAACATTGTTTTCCAAACTGGTCAGAGAAAGGTGAGTTTGAGGTGGACGATTTTGCAAGGACATACATAGTGAACATTGAGAAGATGACTTGTTTGTGTAGGATGTGGGATTTGAGTGGGATCCCCTATAAACATGCAATATCATGTATCTACCTTGCTCAATAACAATCAGAAGACTACATTCATCCATGCTATAGCAAAGATAATTATCTGAGGGCTTACGACAATATGATACACCCTGTACCTGGCATGCATGATTAGGTTGAAAGCGGAATGGAAGCAATTGCTCCACCTTCATACAGAAGACCTATAGGCAGGCCTAAAAAAGTGAGGAGAAGGTATCCGGATGAAATGCATAATTCTAGCAGAGTTTTCAGGTAAGCAAGGGTTATGAGTTGTGCTAGATGCTTACAAAAGAACCACAATGCCAGGTCTTGCCCAGTACATCCTAAATCCAGGCTATTTAGACAGTCATTACAGCAGATCCCCTCATCACAACCCAAATCTTTTTCACAATAGCCTAGGAGTTCACCAAGGGGTCAGCACAGCCCAGGCATGCCTCTCATCCAACCCCTGCCACATGTTCAGTCCCATCCAGTAGCAGGATAATACAAAGGGTGAGGACTACCTGTTACTTCATGTTCTCATGCAATTATTTACATGAATTCAAATTAAACATGTTCCTATTTCTTCAAAGGAGAGGCAAGGGAGCACCACAACCTAGGCATACTTCAGAGCCAGTCCCTGCCACTTGTTAAGTCCCATCCAGCAGCAAGACACCACCTAATGTGAGGACTACCTATTACTTCATATTCTCATGCAATTATTTACATGAATCCAAACTGAACATGTCCTTATTTCTTCAAGGGCAAGTAAAGGTGAATCACGGCCCAAACATGCTTCACAACCAGTCCCAGCCACTTGTTCAATCCCATCCAACAACAAGACACCACCTAGGGTGAGGACTACCTGTTTCTTTATTTTCTCATGCAATTATTTTGATGAATCCAAACTAAATGTGTTGTTATTTCTTCAGGGGAAAGGCAAGAGAGCATCCTAGCCCAAGCATGCCTCACATCCAGCCCTTGCCACTTGTTCAGCCCCATCCAACAACATCAAGAAACCACTTAGGGTTTAGGATAAAGGCAAAGAAGCTTCATAATTGAGTTTTTCATCACAGCCAACTGTTGTTGTTCCAAGTGCAAAATCAATGCCAAAGCCTGCCTCACAACCAAATTCCTTAGCATCATCAACCAGTGGCAGAGGATGGAAGGCACAACCAATGAGGGCCCCATCAAAAGGCAAAGGTAGAGGGAGGATTGGAGCAGACACAAATAGCCTAGTGCATGTGAGGCAGAGGCTATTTGATTCTTAATTTGAAGATTTTTTGGTTTGAAATGTGAACTGTTTTTAAGAGTACTATGTAATTGATATTAGGTAGAAATGTTTAAGACAGAGGATTAGAAAACTTGTAATTAATATGGATCTTATATGAACTATCTTTTTGTGGATAGAAGATTAGAAATCTCATATTCTAAAGTGAGAGCAAAACCCATCTTTTCGTTGAAAGCAAGTACCAATTATTTATTTAGTGTTAAGAGACCTACAATAGAATAAATTCCACTGGGTGCTCATGTGATAGTAAAGTTAATTTTTTAAATTAAAAGCAAGTATTTATTTAGCATTAAGAGACCCACAATAGAGCAAAATTCCACTGTGTGCTCAAGTCAAAGAAAAATTCAGGCTTTTCGTTGAAACCAGTCAAGGCCACTACTTCTTCTAAGCATCCATGTATAGAATAAAATACACATGGATATCCATTAAAGGGACTCAAGTTCACATTAATCAATATATGGTTGAATTGGATTTCAAAATATATTTACATCTCAAAATAGGATTACACAAATTCAAGGTAATTCCAAACATCTACAGGGACTCAAACTATAATCAGGTAACATGTGAACAACACCAACCCAATTCCAACCCAGGTTCCGACCAACATCACACATAACTCTTTCCCTCCCTCGAGCTGACTTGCGTTCCTTATCCAACATATCAATCCGATCCATTAACTTCTGCACGAGCTCCATTTCCCCATCAACCCATTCAAAAAATCTACAGTTTTGCTAGATCTGAGATTTCCAAAAATGAAGAAAATATAAATAAAACATGTCATGGTTCAGTGTAGATCAAATAACCCAAAAAAATGTATTAAATTAAACATAACAAAACATACACCATATAGTGCACAGCTAAGAAACCTCCACCTATGTTGCGCTGTGTCCATGAAGTTCTCAAAGCAGCTCTATGGTAGCAAAAATAATAATAACATCCCCAGGACATTTAGAATAAGAGCTTTCACCACGAGATTGATGAAAATGAGAGCTTTGAGAGGATGCGATTTTGTATGGATGCTGATTGGTTTAGAGCTCAAAATTAATAGTGGTGGTTGCTAATTTATGTTAAGAAAAAATCTGAATCCGTTAGATGTAACAGATTCTGTTATGTTTGCAATTTATTTTGAAGTTAAGATGGGTTTAGTACAACGTTTTAAAGTCCAAGGGGGCACTTTACATCCGGCCCTAAGTATAAGGGGCTATATACTATTTTCCCATAAGTTTTTCACTAAATATTCCATTAGCAATAACCATGGGTAAAGAGTAGCCCTTAACAACAAGATGCCAGACATCTTCATCTACAAATTTGAGAAAACCAGTCATTTTGACCTTCTACTATACATAATTATTGAATCCATCCAAAAGAAGAGGCTTGGTTGTAGATGTGCTTTCCCGATTGATTTCTATTCTAAAAATCTCAATAGATCTACACATAGCAAATTTGTGTGACCTACTCTGATACAATTGAAGGTTTTGGTAGATTTTTATATTGCAGTTCAACTTATGTATATGCAGCAGAAAAATAAATGAACTAGTAAACAAAAGCAATCAACCACACAAGAAGAAGACACACGAATTTTTAATGTGGAAAACCTAAATGGGAAAAACCACAAGTCCTTCCAGACTAGCTAAACCGAGCACTAATATCGAACAGTTACAAGATATACTTATAACCCTTTTTAGCCACTCCTTCAACCTAAGGACCATAGCTCTTCTTATACAAATCCTCAACATAACAGTCCGTCACTGTGCACTGCTTCCGCACTTCATCCAATCACTTTGAATCCACAAAATGAACAATCTTATAAGAAAAAGTAGAAGCCACAAACTCTAGAACTCAAAGCTTCAGCAAAGTCTCTCAAATAGAAACTCCAAAGAAAAAGAGTGATCTCAAAAATGTAAGCTCCACTTAGAATAATGAGATCTATATGTTAAGGTTGAGAGAAGAACCCTTTAAATAACCCACAATTTATGCCTCATAAGGATAGTCCTTGTAAACTCAACTTATTATTCCTAACACAAATAAGCAACAATTTCATAACAAGTAAGTGGTTTTCTCCATTACCACACTAGAGTGCAAGTGAGTTAATGTGAATTTCAATTCAAATCCAATAAAACTGCAAGTGCAAATATGTCTTTATGAGCAGTGGCAAATACAAGTGGATCCCACAAGGAGCACCACTAAGTTAAAAATATAAATATAAATTTTTTCAATTAAACAGAAATTGATGTGATGTAAACTTAATAATATCAAAAACTTAATGCAATTGAAAGTAGTAAAAAATCAACGGAGAAAACATATTAGAGTATCTAAAATCTACTAAGCAAGTAAATGAATCCAATCATGCAATTATTCTATTCTTTGTCTAAAAATGATTTAGATCATAAACAAATCAATGTTTCTGACCTAAAAGATTTGTCTTTCACAAAAATCAATTTTTAATAAAAAAGAATAAAATCATCGCCCAAGACCTCCTTCACCTCATAAAAGAATGAAAAATCATAAGCACGACTTATCAAATTAAGCATAAATTATCAGATGATCTCAGCCCAAAGCATAATCTATCAAAATAAGCATACATCATCAAACTATTTTCATTAGAAATCAAAACAAATGCTACTTAAGGCATGAATGCAAATCTTTTATTCTAATAGAGAATTCATTTAAAAAGATGAAAAAAGAAAGAATAACAACATGAATTAAAATAAAATTTTACTTAGCTTCATCTTTGTACTCTAATCCAATATCTTCATTATAAATTTTATTAAGAGCATTCTTATACAATAATTACTCTATGAGAATCTCTCTTTTAAAATCCAAGTTTCTAGAACAAGGCTCTAGAAATACTTTAAACATAAAAATAGAAAATTGATGGGAGGAAGAGAGGGAGAGAAGAGAGGAGAGAGAGAGAGATGGCTTGGTCATCCAAAGTGGTGGGGGAAAGAGCATGTATGTACATCCCATCATGGGTTCCTTTTATTACTCCCTGTTATCTTACAAATGCATTGAATTTGGACAACTTCTACAGCACTTGTGGATTGAGGTTATCTTTTGAGCAAATATGACTTGTTGGCCAAGTTAAGTAGAGATAAGGTTATCTCTAACAAGGACTACTTCTTTGATAGGGTCCTACCTTGGATGTGCAGCAATGAATCTTCAACGGTGTAGATTTAAATGCAATCCCGTTTAAAAATGTACCTAAAATTTTCCGGGCCTATAACTTTCTCATTTTAAAACTGATTTATGCAATCATGAGCTCCACAGACATCTACTCTTAAGGATGTTTCCAACAGTAGGTCATTTACATCAATTTAACATCTAGATTGAGAGTTATGACCATTTTAAGATAAGATGTCCTAAGAAAAATGGGATTGAATTTTGAACTTTGATTTGCAATAAACTTTATCTCTGCACAACTTCTAGACTTGAAAGGAGATTAGCTGTGGATGATTCAAACTCCTTAGGTTTTATCTCCCACTAAAATTATCTTATTTGAATTAATTAAGGGATAATTAAAGTTAATTCAATTATACAACTGGTGTGGACCCTACTAGGTGGGACAGCTCCTTTGCTTTAATAGTGGACCCTATGAGAGGGTCTTCTACTGCAATTAGGACTCTTCAACTAACATGATTAGTGGACCCTCCCTCGAATTAATCATGTGTATGTGGGGTACTAGGTTAGAGTCCTGATGTAACTAGGACTTTTCACAAAATCATCCCTTAGTTTCAGTAGGTCCTACCAACTTCATTTACTACACATTCTAATTCAACCAATAAAATGCTAAAAATCCTATATTGAAGTGGGACCTGTCCAGGCAGAGTTCTATTCCAACTAGGACTCTTTAAAGAAAAATTACATAATTTCTTAAATAATGCAGAAAATATACAAAAAATATGTAAATTCCTATTCCTATGTAAAAATGCATGAAATGATGAAATTCAATAAACAAATGATGCATTTAATTCAATTAAGTCCAAAATTCTACTTAAAATAAGGCCAAAATGATGCAAATTAGTGGACTTAACATGAGTGCCCACTCAAGTGAGGTCTTCGTGCATCCATTTATTTTGTTATCGATCATTAAGCTTAACTGTGGTCTTCAGGGGCTTGAGCGTAATTACTTCTGTCTATACACGCTCGAGCGCGTAAGCATGCCCTCTCGAGCGCAGTCTCTGTTTCCTCATTTTTTTTTGCAATTCAGTTATTCTGGAGACACGAACTACAATCCATTCTAAAGAATATAAAATACAACTCAACGAACCCTAAGTTTTATCCAACTCATGAATTAGCCAATTACAAAAATCCTTATGCACTATTCATCAGTTCATGCCCAAGTGGGTTTGTCACACAGAGTGAACCCCCTTTGTTGTATATCTTGTCAATAGATTGTTATGTATCTTGTCAGTAGATCAAAGCTTGGTAGCATTTCAGCACAATGGCTTCCCACTGGTACCTAAACATAATTATTCATTCACTAATTAGTTGAGCGTGATGATGGTTCTTTTTCAACTACACAGCAATTATGGTTTCATTAGAGAGATACTGCTGCAACCAACTTGAGGGGATAGGTTGTTGAAGTCATTGCTGACTTAGCACATCCACCGGAGGGTTTAGGCCGGTGGCACCATATAGGATAGGTCTCCTTACTAGGTTAGGTTCCCTATGTCATTTAGGGTTATCCTTTTTTGATTTGTTTCCTAATTTGAGTAGGTTTTTTAGTTACCAAGTTAGGTTAAGATTTTCCTATTTATATTAGTGAATGTGATGGGATTACTTAGAATGCAATAAATTGGGTTTTAGTTGTGTTCTCAATTTTCACTCTTCCTTGTCCCTCAACATAGGTTTGGTCCAGGGGATTATATTATTAGCAGATGCCTAAAAGGGAGCTGTCGAAGAAGGGGGATTAACCAAGTTTGAAGGCTTCTAAAGTTCTTGTTAGGATTTTGTATTGGCTAATTATGGGTTAGGCAAAACTTTAAGTCAATTAAGTCTTATTTTATATATCTTTTAGTATGGGCTATGGTATGAGTCGTAGGATGTACTAAAGTGAAGAAATCAAAGAAAAAGCGACAAATTAAAGTATTTTAGCGACAAATTAAAGTATTTTTTTTAAGGATAACATGGTTTAAAAAAGGTAATATCTCATAAATCGAACATTGTATATGGGCAAGCTACCTACTGTTAGAAAGCTCATTTCAAGTAGATATCTATAGAGCTCAAGATTGTGTTAATCGGAGCTAAAACAACAAAAGTTATGGCCTTAGGAAATTTACAGAAATTTGTACTAAATTTCATCCAATCAATTAGGCAAATATCTGATTGATCTAACCTGAAACAGTAGCTTAATCCAATTGATCTGACCTTTGACCAATCAATCAGGTGTTGGGCAAAAACCCACTGACCTGAGCAAAATTGTTTCTTGTTTGTTCCAGAGTTGCTTGTTTTGTTCATACTTGGACTCTAACCCTAACGCACAAACTGTGGGTTAGAAAAAGGCTATTCTCTCAACCCTAAGTCATACACATACATCTCCCTAATCTAAGTTGAGATTATACATTGGAAATTCTATTTATAGCTTCTAGAGAGATTAGGCTGAAGACTTCAAGATCTAGTGTTGGTGCTTTTACTTCATCGTAGGAGATCTACGGCTTCTACATCTTCATAGAAAAGTGTTCTCTCGCTGAAGAAAATCATTTGGAGTGGAGATCAAAGCACTGATACTAGGGCACCGAGGGACTGCAGTCGAAGAATCTAGCAAAAACAAGTACAACACCTTGTGTTGAGGGACTGACTATAAGGTTGTGAATATGTCTTGTAAGTGCGGAAGTTAATGTTTGAATTTGTCCACTTTGAACTTGTGATTTTTTTTCTTATTAGGGTTTTCACATTAAATATTGTGTCGCCTTTTTTGTGTGGTTAATTTCTTTTATTTTACACTACATAAAAGTAGTAGTAATTGAACTACAATTTTGAATAAATCCCCCATGTCCATCTTTTATTTCCTTTGAAGATTGAATTTGAAGAATTGAAAATGGTTGGGCATTTCTTTTGCTCGTGAAGCTGAAGTAGTTGCACTAAGTCTATGATATTACAATATAAACTAGAAAAAGTTTTGGCTAGTAATCATTATTTCTATGTATCATCTTTTAACATGGGGCATCTTAGATCAATGGAGCATAGAATAGTCCAGTCCTACAAGGAATTCAGGCCCACAGATGGAACACTATCTACTCTTTTATTTGATCTCTATTCATAGAGTGTAATTTATGTTGATTGGATGTAATGATCAATGTCAATTTTAGCGTAATCCAATTACAAGCTTTATAATGGCCGCAAAAGTCTAGGATTGCTGCAATGTTGAAAAAGTAGAAAAACAGGGCAATCTGCATTGGGAGATCTATATAGAAATTCAACAAACCTGAATATCCATTTTAAAAGTTTTGCAATTACTTTAATAAATCTAAAGTTCAGTTTGTTTGGTATTGCCATAATTTTAGTCTAATGGTTATCATTGGAAACTAAACTAAACTAGAGAATTTAGTCTTATGGCATCTGTGCTTAACCTTGAGTAGATCAGATCTTGAAGATATGGCCTGATCTAGTTCTAGGGATCTCTCCCTCGTAGGAAAGATGATGACTTTTGAGAGTGTACCATGTACAAGAGTAGCATTGGGCCTACCGTTCATTGTGGGGAAATAATTCTAGCATATGACTTGGATATCTTTATGATAAAGAATAACCTGTAGAGTCAATTATCGCACACCACTCTCAAAAGGGCGAGTTGCGTTTACAATTAGAAATCAAATAATAGATTTCTGCTCTAAAAATCTTCTCTTGTAGACTTAAGTTGAGAGCATTAAAGATCATTGCCCTCTGTGCTAGCTAGTGTTCACACACCATTTAGTTCACGAGTGCCGATGTATCTCATCTGTGGATCAATGCTCATCGGTATGCTGAACTTTTACTTCCTCTAGGCCACTAAATGGAAGTCCATACATACTGATTCATTTCAGTATTTAGTTGTTTATGGTGATGGCTCATTTTCAACTAGTCAACATTTGTGGTTGGATCGTAGATATACTACACCAACCAGCTTGAGGGGCTAGGTTTATAATAGTGGATTTTATTGTTGGCATAAGGGGGGCTCAACCAAATTTAAAGGCCATTGTAGATTTTGATGACTTCATTAAATCTTTGTATCTGAGGATTTGAAAATGGTTAGGCATTTCTTTTGTCAGTCAAAGTAAACGAGATGCAGTACAACATTACAATGTAAACTGCATAAAGTTTTGGCCAGTTAGATTTTTATTTTCTGCTTGATAATGGAGACTCTAATCTTCCTGAAGCCGATGATCTCAAAGAAATGGGCCACTGGAAGGCCTCCTAGCAGTTCAAGTCCACAACTGGTTACCCTATTTTCCAAAATAGGAGAAAAGAGGAGAATTGTCATTAGACCGGCAGTATGCAATCAAAACATGCCAAATTACATCATTTGCTACTTCGAGAAAAAAACAGTAGTACTAAAACCACCCAATTAAGGGGGGATAAGGCTTCAATAATGTGATGCACTTATAACTTATTAGGTTAAACGATTGAAGGTTTTCAAAGTTTAATTTTAGGTTCACTAGGTTCGATGAATGGGATTTTAATGACTACTCAATGCAATGTAGAAGCAATCCTAATAAAAAAACATTAATTAGAATTTCCAATCACATTTAATTTAAGCTACAGATTTCTATCCGCTCCAGTTTATAGGTTTTCAGTTATGGCAATTTTTTTGCCAATTGCAACTTTCATAAAAAAATGACTTTAGTGAATGGAAAATGGAATTGGGTTAAATCCAGTGTTTGAGACAACTGGTTTATTTAAAAATTGATGAAATTTTGGTATGGATGTGATATTTAGAATAGAAAAAAGTCTCAAGTAAGTCAAATGCCATGTCATCAAATTTAGGACTAGATTTAGTTTTTCTGCTATTCATTTAGGTCATAGAAAATGTCTCTTTTAATGTGTTGGACTACTGGTTAGATGTGATGCTTTTACCTTGATGACCCAGGGATTGATCCCCAGGCACGCATGTGAAACAATAAGTATAACAATATATTTCTGTTTACATATTTTCTAGTTGTTCTTTTGATCTTGTGGGGTTGATTAAGGGAGGAATTAATTTCTGGAGTCCTTGCGCTACATATTTGTTATAAGCTTAAATTCCCATGTATCTGATGTTTTCTCTTTTATGAAGTTTCCTATTATAAACTAACACTAATTTGTTCCATGCCTTTCTTCCGAGAACAAGAGTTTTCCTTGAATTCATCTTCTTTATCAAGTTGTGGTAATTTCCATGTAGCCTCCCTTCAATTGTACTACTTAGAAATGTTACTATAGGGAGGAAAACCCAAAATGAAATTAGTAATTAGGGGTAGATTTAAACGCCGACTGTTGCTAATCATTTTTAGGGTCTGTTCATTTGCATATTATAGGTATTCATGCCCTAAGTGGTTAAAATTTGAGAATGAAAATCAGAGGTGAATAACCAAAAATAAGCGTCTAATCACATTTCATTTCATAGAAATAGAACTAAGCATAGGTGGAAAAAGAAATAATGAATATGCAGCCATCACCCTAGTAATTCAAATCCTGGTAAAGTCAAGGTCTAATCTGGCAATCTACATTGCTACCTTGTATCCTTCACCCTCACCTCATATCTTTCATTCCTTACCTATCTAATAATCTTGAAGATGAAGCTAATTAACCATGAATTGCATCCCCATTGTGACAATTTGAAATCAACCCAAATAGTAAAAGAAACTAGGAAAAGTGCCTTTAAAAGCTCATAAACTGCTACTAAAGGATATAGCAGCAGAAAAAGTTTGCCGCTATAGTTATTGTCACTTACCAGCAAAAAGTCCGCCGCGAAAAGTAATAGTAGTGGCAAAAATAAAATTCCGCTGCTAAAAGTAATAACAGTGGCAAACATCTACTACCAATCTGATAAAATCTACTTTCAGCGGCTGAAAATATAATAGTAGTGGCAATTTTTAGTTACCTCTATATAGTATTTTAGCAGCGAAATTATGTTTCTACTGCAATTGGTTTTGTTCATCAATGGCAGATTTTTTTTATCTCTCGCTAAAACATTTAAAAAAAATACATAGGGAAATCCTAGTAAGAGCATGTACCATTAGAAAAATCTGCATATATGTAGCTATTTAAGATGTAGAAACACATGCCACTTTCTCACATAAATTTTCACTACATGTATTTCTCCGATGGGCCATACATGTATTTATTAGCTCTTTCACGTTCTATTAAATGACATACACAACCCCTCTCAACAACCTCCACCACATATTCTAAGTTATATTGAACCTAATTCCAATTAAATATACCACTCGGTAGAAGGCATGTATCTCAATGGAGAAGAGAATTGGTATGCATCAATCCTAAACTCACAAGACGTCCTAATGTGTGAAAGTCTAGTTAGGTCCAATTAGACTTAGAGTTGGGTACTATACATTGGACCTATGTCATGCCCATGTCCAAGTCCATTTTGGTAAGACCAATTTACATTCTAACTTTAATGTGACTAAACTTGAAATTTATTACAATTGAGTTGAGTAGACAAAGTTAAAACTGATAGGGAGGATGGTGTTTGATGTTTGGAACAATTTTAAGTTTTTCTAAAGGTACTGTTTGACTCCATGAGTTTATTGATTCAAGAGTGAGAGGCTATATTGAACATATCCAAATGATATATTTATTAATAAGATTATATAATCTAAGAAAAAGCAATGGTTCAAAATAATCAAAAGATAAGGAAAAATATAACTTGTGAACATAATCTAATAATGTACGCAAAAAAATCATACTATTAAATAAAAAAACTAAATAAATGAAAATAGAAAGAAAATGCTAAATGTCAGGAATTTTTTTAGTTTAAGTATTTTGCAAATGATTTAGGGATGGCAATGGGTCCACTTTAAATGGGGATCTGTACCAACCAACTCACATTAGGCCTTTGATTGTGTGTCGGAAAGGTCCAAGTTATGTTTAGACACTAACTAGAGTTAGGTTTGCAGCGCTTATAACCCGTGCCACCCCGTATGTCTCCACTTTATATATTACTAAATATTATGTATGAAAATTTATTTATTGTTGGTGGCAGTAAGGAGTGACATTTTTCTAAACACCATGGGTTCAAAACTTTCTTATTGCATACATTTTTCCACGTTTAAAAAAAAAACAACAACTAATAAACCCGATCCGATCTGTGTTTGTCACGGGGAAGGTTTGGTATGAAAAGGCTCAAGCCATGTTGATAAGTGGTAACGCCAAAGTATCATTGGAAATGGCCTTGAAAATTAGTTGTGGAGCCTTGAGAAGTTTGTAGTAATTTCTGCTACTAGATCTCATGATTTTGCTGATTTGATGACTAATAAAAACATTGATTGTCACGACCCAAATTCTGGGGCCCTATTGGAATCTGAATTATAACGCATTGACATACAATTCACATGCTTAAATCAAATGAACACATAAGGCATAAGCATCATTTATTCAAATTGTCTTTTCATATAATCCAACCAATTAAATGACCAACTAATAGAGTCTCAAGCGTCTAACAATTCCCATAATAAAATTCTTCAACTAATTTAAAATATTCAATACTGTTAATTCTCCTAAACTACTGAATATTGATGTAACACTCTCCTCAGCCATGCATGCCAAACACTATGGGCTGATCTTCGCCATTCTCCAATCCACCCGCAACTTGGTTACTTGAAGGGGGTAACCCAACATCAGTGTAAACTGGTGAATAAATTCCTACTCTAACATACAACCACTATTGACATAATGGCATCATTAGAAACAAGTCAATAATAAAAAATAAATAATTTGAATCAATGAATAGAGTTCATGCCATGACACTTATTTGAACTACATCCTTGCACCCAATCTACATCATTGTACCATGTTAACATATCACAATTTTTCGAGATGCCACTCATATATCTCCACACCTGGCGTCCTATAGGACCCATTGCATCAAGACCTCAGTGTCCTATCATCCGCATCCAAAGACAACATAAACAAACTTTAAATCGAACCCAGTGGTCCAGAATCACATAATCATAATAGATCATACCATGCTAGTAGTTTAGATCATGTTCCATTCTAATAAAATCATAAACAACAGAATTTATAAATTAGAATATTTTCTTGTCTATCAATTATTACATGCCTGACCCCCTTATACTGGAACCATGGAATTGTTCCCCCCTACTTACCAATATAGGTAATTGTCTATGCATAACTAGACATCCCTTTTTTTTTATTGCATTCCACAAATTTTAGATTCTTTATTGTAAGCCTATTTAAAATACAGTCTATATATATTATAAGTATCCTCTACAGTACACCCTGTACTTAAAACATTAGTTATTAAGATCTGGAAGGACTCTTATGTAATTATGATAACAATAGGGCCTTTTTTAAAATTTCCCAATTAAGTATGCACTCGACAGAGACGTAATCCCTATGGAGTTCAAGTCCTCAACAGAACCCAGTCCTATTAACATTCATTTCAAGCCAAGCCCTGTATAAAATATCCAATGGTGGGCCATCCAGGGCCCCATCCTCTAGGATCCATTGTGACTGGGGTCGCCCATGGGTCTTCTCCAAGATCCATGGTGCTGATCTCCCATCACATGGCCCACCTGGGCCCAGAACCCCATGCCCCAAAAGATGTCTTAGACGGCTTGATTGTGTAAAATTCCAAATTTCAACTATGGTATTGCATGATGTAAGGTCCAAACCCGAGTTAATCATAATTTATAAATCCCCAATTCTCAGGTTTGGGGCGTGACACATATTCCAAAGGAAATCCAAATTGGGTAAGCTCCATTATCCTTCTTCAATTGTTGTTACAAAGATTTCTAGCATCCCTAGCCAATGATCATGCCTTTTTACTCTATAACCCTTGAATTCAGGGTTGTCAGTCCACTCTACATTTAGTCATGACATCAAGAAAACAGTATGGTAGAGTCTAATTTCCTACCCCTCCCTCATTGAAGTTCTATACAAATTATCATCCATAAGCACTACTGCTCAGATTTATTGAATATATTCACATTCACAGTACCCGTAATATGATTTCCAAACCCAGAATTGTCAACACAGCACAACAACATTCAAGTAGAGATTCACTCACCTCCTGTAGACGTTCATAATGTTCAGTTGAGACTTGAGAGGATATCGATCAACGATCGGTTGGCTGGTTGCTTTCCTCCTCCTTGCGGAAACTAGATCTTTTCTTAGATTGTAGAAGACAAGGTTTCCCTTCTCAAATTTTCTTTCTATTTTTCTCTCCCAAAGAATACAATGGGTTTAACGAATACTCCTAGACTTTATAAGGATGGTAGTCGAGCAATGCTAGAGTCCTTTCTACTTCCAGACTATCATACTTTATACTAGAATATTTCCAATGTTAGAGTCCCCTATTTTTGGAAGTCTCACACATAAGCAGAGTCCTCAAAAGAAGTCTCACACACAAGAGGAGTCCTCGAGAGGTCTCAATCTAAATAAACATAGGACCCACCAATCTAAATCAACTATCCAATTAAACATTGGACCCACCAATCTAAATCAACTAAATTAAGCATAAAAAATACGTCTAGAATTCCTTAGTTGTGAACCTAATTACACCAAAGGGTCTGCTAAGGCCTTGGGTCTTATCATTGATCAATCAAAATAAGAATAACAAAGGTGTCATGGATAGGGCATAAGTTAAATGAGTTTAGCTTCTTTTTCCATCTCCCTTAGAATTAACCTTCCTTGATCATCCATTTATATACAGCTTTCCATCCGAATCAGAGATAATCTCTCCACATAATCTCTTCACACCTCTTGTGTCACATGAGTCAATTTTCCTCTTAATATTAACGTAGTAACTATTCTGAAAAAAAAAACACTTGATTGGCCACAGCTTTCAAGTGCATCAACTAAACCTATATGTATTTTTTTTTAGATGCAACTATGGCTGTCACAAGTAGTGGCCCAAGAAATTGGAGTTATATCAATGAGATGTAAAGTCAAAATTGACTTTGAGATGGTAGTTATTTTCTCTTTCTTTTTTTTGGTAGAAACTCTAAGACGATAGTAAAAGTCCTATTCTTAAAAATGTTAGAGTTATTGGGCTTAAGTGTAGCCCAATGACCACATGCCCATGTGAGTCCCCCACTTATGAAACGTACATTAGGACTCATGTATCTATAAGTCTCCCTACGGAGATATCTTTGGTGTTTAGGGAAAGTTACTAAACTAATAAACTAATAGAGTTTCCTATGCTAAAAGAATTTAAATCCTAATTTAATTAAGACTCCATGATGGGAAGAGAGTTGTTTAAGAAAACCTATATATAGGATTTAGGGGTTAGAGCTCCTCTCTAGACACCCATCAAGATCACGTAGAAAGGTCGTAGTTGAGGAGTGTAGTAAATCCCCAATCAAAGGTAGTTGTCCAAATTAGGCGAATGCAATGGAGTCAAGTACGCATTTAGATTTCAAATCTCTGTTCTGTTATCCAAATCTATCATGTTACTGTCGAGATCCAATTTAAGTGTGTTAGTTGAAAAACTAACAAAAAAAAATTGAGATGTTGTCCTCTTTGGGTGAGGACAGAAGACCTTGCCATGATCTTGGAGTTGCTCCAAACTCTCTTCTCTTTTATGCTTTAATCTAGTAAGTTATTTTCATATGATTTACTTCATAATTATACAGGCCATAAATGGGAGCTCTCTGTCGGTCAGAATCATATGAAAACCAGTTGGTGAATTCAGAAGCTCCTATTGTGGATCAAAAACCTGTTTCAGCACCAATAGACCTGTTGGTTGGCCTTCTCTCTGTATAAAACGTTGTATGAATTCCTCTCAGTAATAGCATGGAACGTTTCAGAGAAATGATGTCAAACAAGTCCCTAACAATCATTACAGGCTGTTCAAAGGAAACAAAGTGCAACTTAGATTTGAAATTAGAGTGACCAAAATTCCATTTCCACAAGAAAACTCCTTAGTAATTCTGATGACTGATTATACATCTGACAAACGAAAGCAAAACCATCAGTAATAAACCAGTTTCAGAATAAAGAAACAGAACAAGTAAAAGAAAAGCTTTTCCCCAATGTTGTAGCAAAGATTTCCAGGTAAATGAACCTGAAGAATCCTGCATAGCAATAACACAAAAGTTACAACAAAAGACAATACAATGATAAGGCAAATGATATAGACATATAAGTAGAATATGAAGGGTGAAAAAATAACTCAATAGAGACTACAAATAAGACCGCAACTTCCAACTGCAAAGATGGTCTCAATAGTACCAGCTACCAAATATTCATGACATGAATCCAAACAATAAAACTGTGAAACCTTTTAACTTGTATAACAGCAAGCATATGAATGATTCTATCCAAACAATAAAATCTTGATAAAATTTTAAAATTATAAATTTTCAGATGTTTTTCTGATCACAAAAGCAACAAGTTCTAAAGAAACAATTATCGTGGAAAAATATTTAAAATTTGCTATGAATCTTCAAAAGAAAATTTAAAAGATATTGTGTTAGGAATGAGATCAGAAGGAATATCCATAAAGAAATAATGCTGATACACAACAAGTGCGGCATATTGTCATGCCTTGAAGGTATGGGTCCTACTGTTGTGTAATGGGATGTCCAATAAACAAGTCAAGAGATGGATTTTTGTTCATTTATGTTGATTGGTAAATAACATAGAGACCAAAGCTCAAAGGAATAAGACTCATGCCGACATATCACCAAATGCTGGATGGTCCCTTATTTCTCATGAGGCACAACCATGTACAAATATACTACACCAACAAACAGAAGATTTGTGGAGGCCTAGCTTAGTTGAAAACTGATGGAAAATAAAAATAAAAGAATCGCCACCAAGAGAAAACCAGTAGAGAAAGAGAAGGAAGAGACAATGGAGAAAAGAACAAGTTACTGAGTTTATTCTCTCCAAGGAAAACAGGACTGTCACCTTGGAGAGAATATGTCTTCTCCTTATTTTAGAGAGAGATTGTTTTTGTTATATAAGAGAAAGATCAATTTCCCGAGACACACGGGGGAAATATTTCAAGAGGTCTTTGAAAAGAATAAAGAGCTTTTAGAGTGTAGATGTTATAAGACCAATAATAGTAGAGATACATCTTAGAAGTGCTCTTTACTTAGCTAAGGAGTCGGAAGATCAAAATACAATTGATCTGCTCAGAGACCCCACATTAAAACGGTTTTGCAAAGGGAAGCAATAGACATCTAGTGAAAACATGTTGAAGAATGGTTCATGGAAGGAATGTTGTGGTTATACAATGGGTAAAATGTGTTCTTTAAAGTGGTTGTTTATCTTGTTAGTGAAGATGGTCATCTTCTCATTGACACAGGTCTCTGTCACCCACAAACAAAACCATGTGCACTATAAGAATACATAGGAATGTTCTCACCTGATCAATGTACTCATTTTATTGACTATGTCATTCACAGACTCCCAGAAGTGTCTGCACAATAAGTATATATTTGGACATTCTCACATGATCACCGTACTCATTTCATTGACTGGATCATTGACCTTGATAGAATAAAGTACAGAATTAGTCCATCTTCTTATAGTTGGTATGAAGCCATACTGATATTGAGAACTAACACTGCATGGATGATTCTGAACAATTTTGACAGCTTGTTAGTTGCAAAGATGTTCCCAAAGCCCATCAGATGAAAATATAAGAAATCAATCATGTGGCTGAAGAGGGTGCATTGATACCAACAGTTCGGCACTCAATATTGGCCTTCGGAAAGGCTCGCAAAGATGAAATTCAGCATACAAAGGCTCTCTGTTGAATTCAGCCTTCTTCAGGTACGAGTCACCAATTGATCTAGAAACCTGGGAAAACAAATGCAGTATTGTCTGAAATTAAAGAGAAACCAAATCCCATTTTAAACATAGCAGTGTTGCAAATTTACAGATGAAAATAATAGTCAAACTGTAGCTTACAGTCTTTAAGCTGCAAAATCAGTCCATTGATTAATGCAGAAAAATGGTGCAATCTAATATTAGTCTTCTAGAAAAAAGGGCAATCATATAATGCAAATTTGAGGGGAAAACTTCAAGGATAGTATCATACAGTGAGCACATGAGATGTATAACAGTTCGTGCTGTTTTTTGTTTCTTTTTTTATCGGTAAGATTACTCGAACCTAAAACCTCTTGGTTGCAGCAATGAGCACCTTTGAACTGTGCAAAATCAGAGTGGGCTCATCTTTCAGTAATTCAGACCATCCATAAAAGGATTACCAATCATGCATAGGCAACAGAACACAATTAGCCTCCATTGGACAATTCCTGCTATCGATTTGTCAAATTTTTATGCAGTTGGATATGGGCCATGGTTGTATTCAAGTTGAACCTCCATTTTCAAAACAAACTCTCAAATGGCAAAGATCTGTTGGAAAAGTTTTTGCAGCATCATCCATTCAAGGGGACCACCAAACAAATGGTTATTATTATGAATTTATGATCAGTGAAAGGTAGACCCCACCCGTATAGAATTCTGGCTAGAGTAAGTTGCTCATTCTTTTGGAAAAGGCATTTCATATTTGGCCATTGAAAATTCTCCACATGACAGCAATGGCTGTATTTGGCTCCAGCATCTCCACTGCAAACATGGCCCACTTACTGGGCAATGAGATGTGAAGGCACCAAGCCCAGACCAAAACTGAAATTGCCCAACGCAAATTTTGGTTTGGGTGAGCAGGGTCATGCAGATTCAAGCTGAGACTCAGCCAAGTTGCACCAAGATGGTACCCAATCAAGGATGGAGATGGGGTTTATGGGTTGAACAAGGATGAAGCTAAAGATAGAAAAATAGAAATAAGAAAAGAAGGGAAGAAGATGATAGTTATTAAAGAGGGAGGAGATAACTGCACTCGGCAGCTGAAATCAAGATCATTTAAGCTCTCATACCAACTGGTAAAAGCACGGGTCTGAATGAGAGGCCTGACCCAATCGATCAATCAGTAAGAACACTAAACCAAGGACTCAATCATACCAACAAAAGAGCGAGGAAAGATTAAAAAATAGCAACTTATATTCAATCCCTATTTTAGTACACTGTTTACAAAGAGACCTAGTGAAAAGAAATCGAAACACCAACATCTAATCATAATCTAATTCAAAATAGAAACCCAAATCAACTAGATATCTATACTACATTTACTGACAAAGGTAACACAAATATTGAATACTAATAAGAATGTTGTCAATTCTAATAAAAGATGAGCACTAACAAAATTGGAAGGTGCTCAGTGTTGCAATCACAAGGTTGCGAGTTGGATCATGTAAAAAAAAAATTGCTAACTCTCTGCTAACAGGTTTCAATTTTGACCGCATTGGACCTACTACTTGACTTCTGAAAGACTGTTGAATAAGCCATGGTCTAAACAAGCCACAATCAATTAAAATCACTGATGTACACCCCTATGGACACTACAGTCGAAATTACAACATGAATGTCAACTGCTGAAAATGTTATAAAAATTTCATGCACTGAAGGAACTGCAGGAAATCAAAAAGAAATTAAAGATTGTGGCAAGTATCTATATATACAAGGTACCCTGTCCTATAGTAGAACAAGTCATCACAGTTGGTCAGACAATCAATCTGCTTTGACATTTGCCTCATTGTGAAGATGAGTCAACATCAGGCCAGAACGGAAGTCGAAGTCATTCTAAACTTTAATTGGTTTCTGTTATGGGTAAGGACTCACCCACTTGTTTAGCTTGCTGCAGAAGGCCCTGCTGACAAAAACAAGTCCTGACATAACCTTAAAACTCTTCCTCTATTAACCCATACTTTAACGGCCAGTGTCCTCTGTTTGTGACCAGCCACATGGACAAAAATTGCACCATGACTTAGGCCACATTTTATAATGGAAAAAGAGGATAATGCACTTGTGGCTTTGTTTTTAAGTACTACAACAAAGTTTGGTGGAAATCTAATTCAGAAAAGCAAATGAACTTTTAAGTGCGAGTAGATCTGATAACAACAATCTTAAAGACATAAAAATCACCACATCTAACAATTATATAATACACTCAAGACCAAGTTAGCACTGGAAGAAGAATCTGCTTATTATGACCAAGTAAGAACATGACCAAGGAAGCTGAAAATTGAAAATATTCAATAGTGTCCAATCATTTGCTTCACAGCTCTTAAACTAAAAGACCATCAATCCTGAAGCCAAATATGGAGAGTTTTAGACCTCATACATGTATTTGGATCTTTCATGTCAAACTCATATGGATTTTTATTCTTATTTGGCCCAAGTGCAGCCATATATACTCCGTAACTCAAGATTTTCCCTTGAACACATTAATGACTTTAGCAGTCGGCCCTTGGTACTATGTACAAGAATTTGAGCCACTAATCAAAGCTGATGTTTTATAATTAATCATACCTCATTATGTGCCTTAATTAGTTAGGAGTGGGTGGACTTGATAAAGGAAACAGACAGTGAAAGCTGTTCTCAGGATTCAACAGTGAAAAACGCATCCATTCAACTTTTATAATTTGTTTGTTTTTAATTATTATTTCTTTTTAACTCTGTAGGAAATGGTTTTAAATTTTTGATGGAGTGAAATGTACCTGAAAATTCCCTGACTGACTTTCTACTGAGAGGTGTGATTTCTTATTGTGAAATTGGATGAAGGAAAACCTCTTTTCTGAAAGTGCATGAAGAGATTTTCTTTTTCTGAAAGTGCATGAAGAAAAGTCTCTTTTGTTTTCAAGGAATTGGACAACTAACTTCCACCAACTAGAAATTTAAGCAGTTTTAGTTTTGAAAAATGAAAACTGAGAAAGTTGTCCTCTTTCTTTCCCTCATTTCTTCTTCTTCTTCTTCTTGACAAAATTACCATCAGGACCACACAAATTGAACATC
This sequence comes from Sextonia rubra, assembly GCA_037013555.1. Taxonomy (NCBI): domain Eukaryota; kingdom Viridiplantae; phylum Streptophyta; class Magnoliopsida; order Laurales; family Lauraceae; genus Sextonia; species Sextonia rubra. The sequence goes on from JASUAD010000001.1 coordinate 82,124,933, forward strand.
TAGGAGTCTCCCATCTAGCAGAATTTCTGTATATGGCCAGCTGAGAATGGTTTGGACATGTGAAACATGGTCTCCAATTGTAGAAACTAGAAGCCCATATTATAAAGTATAGATACATGTTCACAACTTCAGATGCATGCCTTACATATTCCCTCTAGAGAAATGGTTCCTTCAAAATGTCCTACAATAATAGTAAATCAATACAGTTTTTGCCTTGATATTGGAGTTGCAGGTATACCTGTCGTTAGAATTGATTTGGATTTTGGCCTGTGTCAGCAATGACCACAAGCAATAAAAGGTGGGTTTTTCTTCTTCTTCTTCTTCTTCTTCTTCTTCTTCTTCTTCTATTTCCTTTGCCTTCTTAATAATACCTTGAACTTGTACATACTGAAAGAAAGGGTCAATTCTTTTTTCTCCTCATGTTACATTAGCTGCTTAGCTTATCTTAACATTGTAAAGTAACATTACTTATGAATGACTGCATTATATTATAGATGTCTTAAGTAACTTTTCCGCATAAATGTGTACATTACCTTGCCAAAGTGTAACTGACAGATTTTAAGAAAGAATGGATATATCAGTTGTTCAATCTTGATATGTCCACTACATCACTAAATGGCCAATCAGATAAAATGTCTTCGATGGTCTTGATCACTGACAACATATTCCATAAGCAGTCAAAATTTGTACAAAGTCCACTTCCACCTGCTCTCCCCAGCATCATTGGAGGATTATCCATTTTCTTCCCATTAATCTCTGCAGCAGTGTGTGGTGCGTAGAAGGTTAGTGTGATAAAGAGTGGAGAGAATGATAATGAGTGAAGCTTTCGTGAATTCACAGTCACTCAAGTTTTTTATTTATACAGGCGAGGTTGGTTCTGTGACTTCTGTCTCTGCATCTTCTTTAAGGTTTTGACAGTATATACTTACATAACGTCATCCCCTGATTGGAATTTCTATATGTGGCCACTATATTTGGCTAATTGGCTTTAAAATTCCTTTGTGAGAAAATTCAATGAATATGTGCTAATCTGATGTTTATCATTGAAATTTTATGGCTTTGAAACTGTATGCTCCTTCCATTAGTGCACTATAAAGAAAAACCCACACCCAATCATATCTACGAACCAAGTACATGTAAGATTTTGCAAAACCCGGAAATCTACTTCTGTTTCTAAATGTTCCAAATGGAGGAGAAATGATACCACAACCTCTGGATTCGTGCATTCTAGCTGGTCAAGAGGAATTTTCAAATTGCTAGATATTTTTTCACAGGGAAAATAATCGAACTCATAGATCAATTAGACAGATTCATAATTTTAATCCTTGTTAACATTTGTCAACTTGAAATAACTAGGAATTCTCAGGGATAAAATCATCAGCATGTAAGATAAATTGGAATCTTTATTGATGAGAGAGAGACCAAAACAAAACTTAGGAAGGCTCCTTAGAACCACCTGTTAGATCATATCATACAACATTTCCCTCAATCAAATATTGTAACAAAAAAAATTTTAAAAAAATTAAAAGAATCACTCATGTTCCAATTGGAAGAAGAAGAAGAAGAAGCAGAAGAAGAAAGACATTGGAAATAAATTGGCTACGTAATTTTCACTCTAGTTTCCTTTCCCAGCCAATCAAAAAACACAACTTGTTCTCCTCTTGGGGTTGTTGGTCGGGGCTGCTGTAGCGAGTTAGCCACATTAGAACTGTATCTCCAGCCGTCAACTGATTTTCGTTCACCAGATCAATCCATTCTTTTTGAATGATGTTCACAGGGATACTAGGCCAGTATTTCAGCTCCAAATTCCAACTTCTGCCGTTTTGATCAAGACCCAGGACTGGAATTCCCTGCAGCAGCCTTCCCTTCTCTTGTTGAGTCAAAGCTGGTTTGAGCGTATTCTCTGAACCATCAGTTGGCATGAAGATACGCCTCAAACCTTTGTCGGTATCGCTTTTTTTGAGTAGCTTCTTGCAAATCCACATGGGTGGCTGGGCATTGTGCAGGTGAGTGCGAGCCAATTCTTCAAACCAGGCAGGTATGGGAGTGGGTATAGATTCTTCCATCTTGACCTGCTGGAGTCGCATATTCTTCTTCTTCTGTTTGGTCTTGGTCTCCTTGTTCTTTGCTTTCTTTTTGTTGGAGAAAGATTGCCAAGGCTTATATTCATCATAATCATTATCATGATTGGCCTGGATCTTCCTTGTTCTTGATGATTCTGGTCGAGATTGTGAAGTGAGCAGACCATTGAGACAGTTGGAGGAGAATGATTTCAGAGGCTTGTGTTGGTCCTCGTCAACATCAATGTTCTCAATCATCTTCTTCTTTTTGGATGGTTCTATCTGAGGAGATTGTGAATTGAGTGTACCATTGGGACAATTGTGTAGGGCATCAACCTTGAAGCTCGATGGTTTATATCTTGTTCTTTGCCTCTTTGGAAACGATTCAAATATCATCTCCACCCTTTCTGCTTCAATGAACACATCAGCAAGAAGCATGAGTCCACTAACGTCTTCTTCCGCTGTTTCGTGTTGTTGATGGTGATTCATGATTGCTGTTTGGCATCCAAATTCCAAATGTTGATGTTAGAATTGAATTGAAAGTGACCCAAGGAAAAAACAGAGAGACCGATATATAAACAGAAAATGTAATAAACCAAGAACAAGAAAGAAAGGGAAAGAGAGATGATGGTTATTGTTGATAGATGACGGAATTGAAAATGAAAAGCAAGAGCAAGAATGAGAACAAACGACAGATAGAAACTGAAACAAATAAAAAAAAAAAAAAACGTGACTTACATTGATTCAAACTTGCAACTGAGAGAGAGAGAGAGAGAGAGAGAGAGAGAGAGAGATGATGATGATGATGATGATGACGACGACGATGACGACGACGACGATGGATGGTTACTGATTGAGAATGAGAGAGTTTCTCTGCTCAGTGATCGTTTGTGTTGATGCCGAGAAGGACTTCGTTTGTGTTGGTGCCGAGAAGGACTTTATTTATATGTTTCGGTAGATGACTTGCCTCGTCCTTTCAGAAATACAACGGTCTTCTTCTAACGACTTTCTATTTCTGATATTTCTTGAATCCTGACCTACCAAGGTAACTATTTCGATTGCGATTTCTATTTCTATTACTATTTCTAATTTCATATACCGGCGAATTAGGAAATGTCTCTCTACTTTCCTTTTCTTGATAAAAACGGTTTAAACCCTAACTTTTAAACATAAAAAATTCCAACCGTTTTTTTTTTTTTTCAAGATATGTATCTCTCTCTACCCAGGGCTCTTGTTTGGTGGGGCCCATAGTGGAGATGATTTAAGACCGTTGATTCTATTTTCTATTTGCACTCATCATCTGGGCAAGCCCATGCTGCCTGTATTAGGGCTCCAATACAAGTCAATTGTTAGTCCAAGTTTGCTTGGAATTGAATTTATAGTGAAATGAATCCCAATAAATGGAAAGAAGAAAATAAGGTGGAGAGGTAAAGATAGGAGAAAATATTCCAGTAAGAACTGCTGTCACCTGTTTTTCCTTGAGAACCATGGGTGGGGCCTATCTATTACTCAATTTAAACGTTATAATAGATGGTACCCCCTTGATATTTATATGCCCTAATTTGGTATATATCCGAATGGATTAGACTGTTAAATCGACTGCACACCCATCTGAATAAACTAGACTTGTGGGCCACGGATGAAAGGCTTAGAGAAATATGATTGCGCCTAAACTTGATATAGAGGGTGGTCCAACATGGATCTTTCCATCCTTCTAACCTCATCCCTTTATGGGGTATATAGTGGGCCCCATGGGAGTTCACATGGACTACTAGTGAGGGCACACACAAAAAAATCATCCAAGGATGGGTATTCAGCTTTTTAGATTTATAGTTAGATTTGGTGTGGATTTTTCCCCAACATGACTCTAGCGCAATAATATATTTTTTTTCAAATTATCGTCATCATCATTTTGGATAGTGTGGCTACTGTCCTGAATTGATACGCAAGGATCAATTCCTGATACTAAGACTTCTCAACCATGCGTGTGTTGGCTTTGATCTTGTTTTATATGTAACAAATACTTCTTCATGCCACTAATTGTTTATTCCATTTATGTATGTAACTAATGGTTCATGCGTAACCAATTAACAATTAAACATCACTTCTTTGTCTATACCATTTTCCGTACTACCTGTGTTAATATTGATGTGAAAATTCTGATGTTTGGTAACAGTCCATGGTGATGAGAGGATTCTATAGTTTAAAAGAATCCTTCCTGAAACTTGGAAACAACCCATCCTTCTATAAAAAAAATTAGGTTTGGCAACAAAAAGGATTTTCACAGAGGAGATTTTAAAAAATCAACGGCTTGAAATGATTTGGCCAATATATGATGATCCACAAGGCTTCCCGTTATAAAATTTGATCCCATAGCTATTTTTGGCCTCCAAATTAGATCTAACAATCTGAATTTTTCAAAAGGGGCTCATAGATTTTCAAATCTGCGTATCTAACATTAACCACATTTTCTAAAATATCTCAAGATCTAAGAAGAATCAATGGTTGAACATTGGGTTTATAGCCATTTTGGGGGTGCTGCTCACATCTAACGGTGTAGATCATCCATTGGACGCCCACCCACTGATCAAATGCAAAAAAGGTGGACTAAGCAATCTAATGCCCCGGGTACTGTTCATCTGCCGGAATTCAAGGTATGTTGGGTGGGGGGGGGGGGGGGGGTGGGGGGTTGCAACCATGGCTTTCTTTGAATCGGTAGAAAGAAGAAATCCAGTTTCTGCTTTTCTCTCATTAGCCAAACGTGGTAAATCCTCAAATCTAAAGATTTCCGGCTGGAAATCCACAGATTTGATAGTTGCCAAATGTGTCCTAAAATTTATCCACTTTGCACCTAAAATTTTCACACCTGGTAAACCATTTTGTATGTTATTCTTAATGCATGCATGCCAAAGGAACTTTGGTGAGATTTGAGTTACCATTTGAAACAACATTTTTTTTTTGTTATAATGTAGGTATCCTTGGGGTCTTTAATCCAACAAGACTAATTTTTTGGATGGCGTCTACTAAACCCACACAAACGTACATCGGGCAACTGAAAACATCGACATGGCATCATAACTATATTATAAGTAAAATAAATAGACATTTAATAAAATGAGTTAAATATAAAATAATTTTTTTATCATATAAAAGAATATAAAAGATTTTATGGAAAAGAACCTCTTTGGTGGGCCATGCACGAAAAATGACCTCCAAGATATTACCGCACAGATGTCCTATGAGGCCAATCTCCATTTTTTTTTAACATTGAAGGGGAGCAACATAGAGTGGCTCCGCTATTTTTTTATTTATAAACGAGAAGGCAAAAATACCGTTGTCTAATGAACTTTTAAACTAAACTTTCAATTTCTCATAGGATTTAGATTCCTACTCATAATCCACAAAGGTATCCTACGAGTGTTAGAAGTATTTGTACTTTCCTTTTTTGGGTTGATTCAAGATGAAAATAGTTTAAACTTACTTCATCAAGTTAAACTTCCGAACGTCTTTTTTTTATTTTTTCAATCTCATGTAGTCCAAGACTATTGTTTTGGTGGGCCCAACAATGGGCACAGTAAAAATATAAGGCGTTTACTCAGTTTTCTGACTCATCATCCTCTGATGAGCTCAAGCCGTGGCCCACCCCTGTTATTTTAGGGCTCTAGTCCAATATCAACCTACACCAAAAGAAATTTCTAATTGGTTTACGCCCAGCTGACCAGCTCCACCCAATTCATGCTCCAATATCTATTTCTAATTTCAAATATCTATGAATTAGAAATTTTTATACTTTCCTTTTCTTGATAAAAAAATGGTTTAAATTTCAAGTTTTAAACAAATTCTGACCTTCCTGTAATACATATATATATATATATCTCTCTCTATATATACAGGGCTATTTTGTTTGGTGGGGTGGCCCATTTTGTGCAGATGGATTAAAGGCCATTGATTCAGCTTTTTATTTGCACTCATCATCTACCCAAGCCCATGTTTCCTGTATTAGGGCTAAATATAAGTCAATTTTTAGTTCGGGCCCATTTATTTACTTGGAATTGAATTCACAGTGAAATGGATCTCAATAAATAGAGTGAAACAAGTAAGGTGGAGATGTAAATGATAGGTATTCATCTTTTGCGCTTTACAATTAGATTTGGTTTGGATTTTTCCTGAAAATGACTCCGCCGCATTAATATATTTTTTCAGATGATCATCATCATCATCATCATCATTTGGCTAGTTGAGCTGCTGGTCCTAAAATGATACTTTTAACTTGAGTACACATGATTAGTCCCTTGTGCTAAGTACTTCTCAACCATGAGTGTGTTGGCAATGATCATATTATATGTATAACAAATTACATATAATGAAAGAATTAGTTTTAATTATTTGACTCAAACCAAATTATTTTGACCCCTCCAAAAACTCCTCCACTTTCACTCCTCTCTTCACGTTAATGTCTTTCCACTAATTGAAGACTCTCTTTTCCTTTCATCTCTTTAAAGATTTTAAATATAAACATTCAATGTTTTTAATAACAAATAATATCATGTTTCCTCTTCCTCTAGATCTTCCTCTACACACTTTAAAGTGATCTTCCTCAATTACTTTTGATTGTGGGTAATCAAATTGGGCCCAAATTATGGTTAGAATAGGTAATTTCTAGCCTCTCCCACTTAGTGCTCCTAAAAAGTCTTTTCAATATCTTCTCTAATTAAATAAGTACACCCCTTTCTTCCTTATTCTCTTCAAATCCCAACATTTCAAAAGTATCCAATATAATCCCTTATGTAAATAAAGAAATGGAAGTAGTTGCAAAACATTAGATATCTCTCTTAGCTCTCACTAGAGTTTGGACCCTGGTGGTAGCCCTTTACTTCCTACATCTTAGCCATTGGGCCAATCAAGCAAAAAAAAAAAAAAAAAAGTAAGATTTAATTAAGGACCAACTTTGGGTGAGTCCTAGGTGAGCTATGGCTAGGCCACATCATATAATCATGGCATACATGCTAGCAAATGGAGCTTGCTAGGACCACATTTTAAACTCAACCAATTTTGCTCTCCTCTACATCATCATGTAGCCCAAATGATCAATTTAAACTCTCACTCCATCTACAAAACTTCATGATGATCATAACCCATTGGATTAACAATCCAAATTTGACACCCTTACTCTTGGATTACTTCTAAGGTATTGAAAGACTGCATCATATCTGCCAATAATTTTTTACTCATAGTTAAGACCTTTCAAATGAATTATTTCTTAATTTGAATTTATATTAGGATGATTACACAAACGGATTTATCATTTACTATTTTCTAGTAAATAATTTTTAATTTGGGTATTAGATTTAATTTTGTGATATATAATTTCATACAGATGCCCTTATACTCGACATTTGCCCAAAAACTTTCCACAAAAAGATAATTACCACACAACTATTTGTGCAGAAAATGACACCTTGCAAATGACAATTTTAACCTTAAAATTTGTGATGTCCTATAGGTGTAGGATATCGAACGAAATCTATATTTTCTTACCGCTTCCTTCTATTGAAGAGAGTGAAAATTGTTTTGCTTCTTCTTCCTACAAATGATAAATGAAAATAAACCGCGCTATAACAGTCCTTTTTACTAAAATAAATAATCTCTAGAAAATAGAAAGTAGTATAAAAATAGCCCCAACTCAAAATTTCAAAAAAAAAAAAAAACAAAAATGATGAAAATAGAATAGAGTTTTGTGGTGAAAATGCACTTTAGCTTTGGGGGGGAAGGGCGTAGAACTTCCAAAATCCTACACATCGTTCGATATCCTTTCTTTGTGGGATATCACACCATTTGATATCTTACAGGCAATTTTTAAGAGTAAAATGGTCATTTGCAGGAAGTCCTCTTATGTTCAAAAACTGTGTGGTAATTATCTTTTTGTGAATAGTTTTTGGGCAAGTATGGGATATAAGGTCATCCGTATTGTAATTATCCCTTTAATTTTTATTCCTTTTTTACACTACATATAAGCATATGTTTGCATCTCTGTGGTGTCATTTTAGCACCATGAGAAGCCTCTTTTTGTGAATACACTTGTTTTGATTGCCGCATCGCGTGCTTCAAGCCTACTTAATGACCTTTATGCTAATCCGTCACTTTGGATAGATATCCATGTCTTAAAAATAGAGAGGAAAAAGTTCTCTATATCATGTTTTTTTCCAATTTCAAATGAAATCTTCTTCTCTTGTCAAACAACCTTGCTTTCTTTACTTTTCTTTTTGTTTTTGTTTTTGTTTTTTTTCTACTTTCGATCCACTGCGGGATCCATCTATTCCTAAAAAAAATGTTCTTTTATGAAAAGCAATAATATTTTAGTCCATTGTGGGGCCTACATATATGAAATTTACACTGCAATAAATAATATGTTTTATTCACTATGGGACCTACCTATTTAAAATATGAAGTTAATGCCATAAAGAAATAATAATAATAAATATAAAAATTAAATGTGTTTTATCCATTACGAGGCATACCTATATGAAGTTCAAAGGAAAATAATGTTATCCTACTAACACTTGCAAGTGCACTCCAGCACTATTGAGCCCACTTGGGCCTACCATTCACCGGTGCAGCCCCTCCTATAGTCTTTACATCACATGATCTCGCATTGTGCCCAATTTTAAACTTACCAAACCTTTATGTACCATTGAATTGACTCTCAAGAAAATCTACATTTAAGATAATATTATGTAAGAACCCAAAATTTTAATTTTGGCAAATTTAATCTAAACCAAGGATTTGATTTTTGTGGACCCCACTTGTTTTTCTTATTTCAATCATGTTACTGTTATTATTGTTTTATCAAATTGGTTTGGCAATTTATTATTATTTTGATTTTAAGCAATGGGACCCATCTAGGATTATAAAATTGAAATAATGTTGAGATTAATGGAATTTTAAGGTTTTGCTTAATTGGAAATTAAATTTGAGGAGGTGTCATATGGGAGTCCTTTCAATACCTCTTTTAACGTGGGAAATCAGGTGCGATTTTTATAGTCATTGTAGTGGCACGTCCACCGTGCGTTGTGGACTCTCCCTCTCTCTTCTCTCTCTCTATATATATAGTCTCTCTCCCTTCCCCTACTACTCTCTCCCATACAAAACTCTGATTCTCTTTCTCTCGCCCCTGACAAGCTCTCTCTCCATCCTGGTAATTGTCCCCTTTCCTTCTCTTTTGTTGTTTGCTATAAGCTAACCTCTGCTTTCTTTTGTTTCCTTAATTTGGTTTTAGTCTGTGCTCTACTTGTATCATCATCATTTGTCATCCTTATTTACAGTATGCATGCACCATCTTCCTTGCAATACACCACAAAAGGCCCTCTCTCTCTCTCTCTCTCTCTCTCTCTCTCTCTCTCTCTCTCTCTCTCATGGCTGAACCCAAAGTCCCTGCAGCTTGACACAGTCGAGACCACATTCGTGGTTTTAATTTTGTTGAACTACCTGTAAACCAACACAATTGTCCCTGCACCTGTATCAACTTCTAGAGCTGATTTGCTACTCAAACTATGCACCCTCTAAAACAGAACCAGGTCCCCACTATTCTCATCCATGCACAAACATTAACACACTCAGCGGATATCAGTGGCCAAGGAACCCACCTTGATCAAATTTAAGTAACCGACCCACCAGCCTCTTTAGCACCACGCGCCAGGCCATGTAAATCCATTTTGAGGCTCACTTGGTTATATGTAAATCCATTTTGAGGCTCACTTGGTTATATATATTCTGGTCCACTGACTTACTTTAATGGTCCATCACATTATAACACACGTACCAAGATTTATTCCATGTTTTCTTGATCTAGGCAAATCAGTTTACTAAAGCGGAGAGTGTACGGCTATATGATCTTTTAGCTATGGGGAGGCCCACCTTGTTTTTATGATATCTGACCATTTGAAATTTGAGTCTTGTGCTGTAGTGGCCCGTGAAAATAAACCGGGTTTAAATCAGTCTTTGACCTGAAACAATTTCTCTAATAGTCCTTGGCTATTCTAATCTAAGTCCCCATCCTACTTGACTTAGATTAATAACTTGGCCTATGCCATCATGGATAGACCTGATTTTGGGTGATTTTTATAATGCTTCCCTTGATTGGTTAAAACTAGATCCGAGTATGACCTATAGATGGCAGGACCATTTATTGGCATGCTAGTGACTGCAAGGAATGTGCAAGTTAGCATGTGGTTGTGAGATGCCTTAAGCACAAAAATGGTTTGGATTCATTTTGACTTTGTTGAGGCACGGCATGCCGAGTCAATAATGTGGCTATGACAGACCTGGTTTCAAGATGTGGTCTTGACCTTACTTGGATTTATATCAACTGAGAAAACCTACTTCGGGTTTTAACCGAACCTTACTCCCTTACTTTATCAGACCTAGACATGATCTATTAACCTCGGCCCAAACCTATTTGTATTAACCCATGATGCATGATACATACCTAAGCCCGATCCAAGTCAAACAAATGGTGCATGAACCCAATCATTGGATCCCTTTGATAATTTAATTGTGGACCGTCATTATTAGAGACCCACACCCAGACACCCAGGTTAGTGCAAGTCAAATTCTTTGATCATCGTTGATCTAAGCAAGTAGTGTTACTATGTTATCTTGGTATTGAGTTTTTTGTTCCTTGCCTTAATCATGCCTTAAATCATAAATTTGTAATTTCTTGTATAATCATAGAGTTTCGAGGATTTTTGCAACCTTTGTTTTGTTTTGGTTACTTTGATTTGTTTCGTTCAAATTGATGTGTAGAGTTGATATTGATCCCTTGACACCATCCTAATATGAAATGAATTATTTTGTAAGATTTTTTTTTCATTTGGTTTAAATGGTTGGAATTGTGAAAAAATTAATAACATATGATTGATTTGTGTGTCCAATACCAATCCTATTTGTGAATTAAAATTGTGAAATTTCCGACTTTGTTATCTTTATAGCATTGACATCAAGGCATTCTTTACAGTATGAGAAACACACAGTGGGTACGTTCATATGTAGATTTTAGCTTCTATTGATATGGCATTGGAATTGAGACCCTTTTGTGCGATATTTCTAGTCTACAACTAGACCCATTATAATTTGTGGAAATTACTAGCATCTCGGGCCTTGCCAACTTTGTATGGATATAAAATGGCTTGTACCTGGCTGATACTTTGTATTTGGCATAGGCTTAATTTTGGATAGCATACTTTATTACTTTGTTTACTACGAAATTGCTTTATCTTAAGTTTGGGTTAAGATTTTCTTCCTAAATTGTGATATACTTAATTTTTGCTAGACAATTATACATGAAGGTGTGATTTTACAAGAATTTGAACTTTGTCAAATCCTATCTGATATGTCATTCAAGATATTTGAATTTATTTGATCATTACTTCGATCTTACATACCTTTATAATTGTGCTAAATATGGACTTTGCCATATTTTAGTTTGTGTGCTATCTCTACTCAGTTTATTGATTTTAATTTAGTCTTACTTAATCTAATGATCTTGCTTAGAATTTCATGCCTTTAAATTCTAGTCAAATGTGCTATCAATTGAATGTTAACCATTTTGTTATGGTTTCATGGTTTTAATTATTTGTTCAGCATTATTCAGTCCCATTGTGTTTCCCCATTTTTCAACGTTGAGCCAAAAGCCGAGAAGACCTAACTTGCTTGTGGGGTACGAGATTGTGATGAGCTGCAAAGACTTTGGCGTTAGGGATTAGTAGATTGATTTAATAGTTTATTTACTATTTTAAAACTAGCATGTAAATCATTTTTTGTTGGAGTTTTATTAATTTTGCCTTTCAATTGAGATTTTTTAAATAAAGTTTGACTCTTTTTTTTTTTTTTGTTTTAATTATTGTAGACTCATCGTGCTTAGTGATTTGAGGGTCCTAAGGAACTCAGATTTCGGGCATAACATATTGTGGGGCTTGTTCATGTTGGGACATTTTAATTTGCCCTCCTCTAACTTGGTTAACTTACATCTAAGTGGGCCCATGAGTTAGATTACATATAAGCCATATGCAGCCTTCTTATAGGTGAAAATTTTCCAAAATTCAAACTTCCTTAAAATCAATGGATGCATCCATTGTAGAACCAACCTATTCAAAGTATGAACCAATTGAACTTACTTTATAAAAGAATTCATGTGTTTTACCAATTGTGTGGCGTAAAAACACATGTATTATGTCCATTGTTAGGCCTACCTACTTGATAAAAATAAGAGTAATGTACGTTATCCATTGTGGGGCCAAAAAAATTAGTGTGTTTCATTCAAATTTTAAGGTCTACTTATATGAAATATACACTAAAATAAATTCATATACTTTATCAATGGTGGCACCCATACCTACTACAAATCAGGCATGCCACGTCATGTAAGCTTCAATTTTAAACTTCATATAAAGTAAGAGAAACCACAATACACGAAGAAAGCAATTGTGTCTACAATATATCGGGCCCAAACCACATCTACTACAAAAGAGCAGTTATTTATTTTAAATAGGAAGAGCCTGTTGTTTACTTTAGATAGAAAGAGTCCATTGTTTGGCCCTTATCATTTTTATTAGCTTATACAATTATTTATTTTAATAAAAAAAATTAAAAAAAGACACTATATATGCAGCCCGAGCTAAGCACGTACTGGTCTTTATTGCTAGTACTTCATGATGCAGCTTAATTGTTTACTCCTGTTTATGTATGTAAATGAAGGTTCATGTGTAACCAATTATAACCATTAATTAAACATGACATATTTGTCTATACCATTTTACACACTACATGCCTTAATATTGGCGTGAGAATGCTCTAAAATTTGTATAGATTTGACCCAAAATTTTCACGCCTCTAACCATGTAAATAAGTATGTATGTTCTTGTTAATGGATGGGTGGCACAATAACCTTTGGCGATATTTTATGTTACCAATTGAAACAATAATATTTTTTAAGATGCTGAAGTCTTTAACTATACGGAGCTAATTTTCTAGATAGTACCAACTAAACCCACACAAACATATATTGCACAAATGAACATGACATCATAACAGTCTTATAAGTAAATCAAATATAAAATTAACTAAAACAAGTAATGTAAAAGAACATAAAGGGTTTGAAGAATGATCCAATCCAAAAATAAAAAGAAATAAAAAAAATGTTGAACTAATCCACGAAATGCAGCAACTCTATTCAATTGAGCAAGTGCAGCCAATCCGATTCGATCAATTTCAAAATACTGGTCCAGAGTCCAAAGTCCAAACCGACCAAAATTGTTATCATTTCCTGGTCAACACAGTTGACCCATTTAACCCAAACCCACCCATTTCCAGCCCTTATTGCCAGTGGCATTTGAGTAACTTGATCCAAGTGTACTAGGAGGAGGGAAAAACAAAGTAGGGTTTTCAAGTTTCTTTCTTCAACTTATCCATTCAAAAGCTCAGCTCACAAAACCCCAACAAATCAAAACACCCCCTCTAATCTCACACAACACAGAAAGCAGAGAGGGATCCTTTCCTTTCCTTTCTTTTCTGTGTTCTTCTTTCTTTCTTGAATGGCTCTGTTACTAAGGTCTCCTCCTTGTTCTCTTCCCGTACGCCGCATTGCCATCCGCCTCTTCTCTTCTCCACCACTCAAAGCCCACCACTCCATCTCTCGCTTATTCTTCAATACCAGGTCTATATCTCTTTCTCTGTTTGCTTTTCTTTCTTTGTTGTCGTTTGGGTTTGATTGATTGAGATATCGGATTGTTTCTGAAGAATCTGTTCTTGTGTTCTCAGAACGAACCTCAGAGCTCGCAGGGTGTTGGTGGGGTACCCCACAAAAAATGCGGGCGTTTTTAGGGCATTCATGTCGTCCACCAGCCTTGCCTCGGAGGCTTTTCAGGAGAAGTCCCGCACCACTGGCTATAGTTCCGAGCAGATTCAGGTACACTGCTGGCTGCTACTTGGTTATTGAAATGGACGGTCTGGATGAAGTTGGATCTCCATGCTTTTTTTTTTAATCTTTTTTCAACGACCCAGATTGTTACGCCTACCCGCCTTCTGATTGGTGGAGTATGTGACTGCTTTTTGCCTCTTGAGTGGATGGTTACTGGGCAGTTATTGGATGGAGAGGATTGGGGGATGAAGGTGGTGGCATTGCCTTTTGTTGTATATGTTTAGTGAGTGCTAGAAATGGTTGGGACTAAAGTTGGTTTTGAGTGTGTTTTAGGAGGAGACTGCGGAGTTCGATTTGGGGCAGTATGATTTGTTGTTGTTCTGTATCTAAAATTGTAAATTTCAAGGGGGCTGCATAAAAAAATTAATAAATAAATATCAGAGAACATATCTTTTAAAAAGTAAAAAAAAAAAGAAAAAACTAGTTCACTTTTTCTCTGTTAGTTGCTAGTTTGGGAACAAAGACAAAAGAATTGGTATTTGGTTTGCTGCAGCGCATAAAGATAAAGCAGAGAGTAGACAAGCTGGAAAGTAACAAGAGTTCCACGGGATGTAGGGATGTAAATAGGACCCCAATTCTCCGATTATGTGAGGCTCCGACCTGTCAATGATCGGGTTAGGGTCTGTCTTAGTTCCTGATAAGTAAATGGATCCGGGTCTGAGTCCTTTTTTTTGGACCTGTGACCTAAACGGTTCCAGATCTTGCTTCACCTTGGTTCTAGCGCATATTAGCTCAATTCTCGAGAATTCTTTGGTTCTGGTTTTGGTTCCATCTTCTCATTAACGGTCATGGTTTTGTAACAAAAAAATTGGTTTCAAACTGGGGACTGGAGCTGACCCATTTACATCCCTAATGGGATGGAGAGCAATTGGAAAAATAAGGGATCCAGAAACTGAATGAGATTTCACACACAGAGAGAGAGAGAGAGAGAGAGAGAGAGAGAGAGAGAGAGAGAGAGAGAGAGAGAGAGAGAGAGATTGTAGGGTCAAAAGTTTCCTCATTTGCATCTCTATTACCTTGAGCAAGAGACATAATCATCATTGTTCTATGCTCCCAAATCTTCCTCAAGACTTTTACGTACTGAGTTTCTATTTACATGTTGAGAGTAGATGTGGAAATGCCTACATACTGCTTATTTTTGGTACTCTTTAGTGAATTCCTGAAATGCTTTTTCACTAGATCAAGAGGGTTGATGAAACATGACCCACTTTCACCCCTTTTTTTCACCAGTGGTAGGAAGGCTGCATAGATTTTGCAAAATGTTTAATTCGAGGATGTGAAAATTTGACATTTTCAATTTGCGGATGATACTGTCTTTCTGTAATACATTTTCAGATTGGCTTAAGAATTATTTAGTGGTGGTTTGCAACCTTTCAAAGAGATTCATATAGGGAGTGCCATCATCAGTGGCTTTTATTTCCCTCCTTGACTTTGCTATCATTTGGTTTGTTTTTCCATTCAAATTTCTTTTTTATCTTCTTGTTGGGGTTAAGTCCAGATCACCTTATGTTTTGGAATCTAGTATTGAGAAATTCTATTTAGGAATTATCATCTTGGCAGAGATGTTTCACAATAAGTCCACTCTGGCCAATGTTTTTGTTATCTCTCTTTTTTTGGACCTTGAGACTTGAGTAGTGTAGCTAAATGGTGTGAGATGGTCCAAAAGCATTTTTTGGGGAGAAATGGGTGATAAAAAAAAAGTTTCACTTGGTAGAGTGGGAAGGTGTGATACTACTAGTGGAATATGGTCAAACTTGCATAGGCAAAATGAAGGTAGAATTTGAGTGTTCTTATCAAATTAGGGTGGATGCTTGTGTTGGGAGGGGATGCTTATGGAGGTGGCTTGTTGCCTCAAATTATGAGAAAAAAGTATAGAGGTAGGACATGACCAAGGAAAGGGATCTTTATGAAATATTAGGGCTTTTGGGAGGACGTCATGAAATTGGGAGATGTGACAAACAAGGTGGGGCAATTAATAGTTAAGAATATTCAGTATGTGATGAAATCTGACAAGTTTTGGGAAGATGTTTGGATCGGCAATGAACTCCTTCAAAGACAGTCTATTCTCTCTAACTGTAAAATGGATTTATAGGGAGAATGAAGGTTTGAGTGTCACATTCGATAGAGATTTTTGTTTTTCTTTGGCCAACTCACCCGACTTGAACCTCTACTACTTTGGGGCTACTGTAAGAGATCTCATGGATTTAGAGTTCACGTGCTGGCTAACTATATGAAAGTTCTAAATGGAATCTCCTGTCCTATAGATGTTTAAATAATAACTTGTATGTTGTGCTAGGTTTTTTATTTTTAATGAATGGTTACATCCAACAAAATCTTACATTTGGATAACCTTAGTTGTCGTAAGATAACCTTACTGGAAGCATTATAACCTATCCTTTTTTTCTTTTTGAATGGTGAATTGTATTAAAAAAGGCTGGACAGTACTACAGAATTATATTGACAAGCACAGGGCTGAGAATGAGGCCCCCAAAACAAAAAATACCACGCAAAAAGGAAGAGCAAGGAGAGCAAACCACCATAGAAGGATGGCCAAAAAGCTCCTGTGGTAACCATGGCCTACAAAAAATAGACTGAAGCTAAACAAAAGCCTATACAAAATCAATAAGAGAACACTCTAAGAGAGGGCCTCCTCCCTCCAATTAAAAAGAATGAAGTCAGATTTGATGCCTCAAAACTCTGGAAATGTAAAAGCCCAATGAATGAGCAATGCTGATTTTCATCGTGATGAAAATGTCTTCTATGGAGGTAGCTTTGGCTTCAAAAAATCTTTGGTTTCTTTCCTTCCAAATAGTACAAATGAATATCATTGCTAAAATAAAAAAAAAAGAAAAAACAAAGAGATAGATGCCACAAATTCTTCCCTTCTAAGGAACCTATAGGGGGGCTTTCTTGCTTCAAACAAGTCAATGATGGTCCAAGGGAGGACCCAGATGCAATCAACATTGCAAAGGAGCATTTTCCAGTGCTTTTGCACCACAATGCAATTAAGCGTTAAATGACCAACCGATTCCTCATTTGATAGACACATAGGGCAGGCATTAACAATGAGCACTTTCCACCGGTCACATCATAGCCTATCAAATGATCACAAATAATTAATTAATGTGATGCCTGTAGTAGGCACGGACAATTGAAAATTCATTAATTGGTTACTTGTGATAGCCTATCAAATGATCACAAGCATCCAATTAATGGTTTTTCAATTGCCCATGCTTATTGCAAGCATCATGTCCTGTCATTAATTAATTATAGGTGGATTGGCGCACATATGAACCATTTGGCATGGTTCTTACTTTGATTAGAGTGAGATAAACTCGGTCCTAAAATAAGGAGTAAATCATTGTTTTGAACTTTTTGGATTCTTTATGGTGAGCTTTATTATTTTCGTATTTTAACTATCCCAACTTACTTTTGAGGACTTTTCTTAAAAAATATTGAGGTACTTTCAAATTAAGGAATTTTTTGGATATGATTAAAATTTTTAAATAATAATTTATTTTAAATGAGGTGCAACGTTAAGGTTGCTCCATTTCTACCTAGGTGTTATGGGTTCAAAATGTGAAAGCAGCCTCTCCACTTGCGGGGGTAAGGTTGCATACATCTGACCCTCCTCAGACCCCGCAATGGCGAGAGCGCCGTGCACTGGGTTGCCCTGTTTTTATTTGTTGTAAATGACTAGTAGAACATAATAAATATAAATTATTATTCATTGACTATTGCTTGTTCTCCCTAGATGAAAATTTTGGATCCCCTCCACTTGCAGTTGTTAGCCTGGATTTTTCTCTAGTTGTAGCTGTATTCACTGTTGGGTTGAGCCAATGTTAATGATATATTTTTTTAAAATTAAATTTGTGTGTCAAGTTTTTCCATTGTGTCATGGGGTCATCTTTAGTGGCATGATGGTTTTGTTCTATTCAGGTATTGGAAGGGTTGGACCCTGTTAGGAAAAGACCAGGAATGTATATCGGAAGCACAGGTCCTCGTGGTTTGCATCATTTGGTACTCCTCTCTCTCAACAGTTATGGTACAGGTGCTTATCTTGTTCAATCTGCCAACTTTTTGTTTGTTTTGTATGTTTTATTCTTTTGTTTTTCTCCAGGTTTATGAAATATTGGATAATGCCATCGATGAAGCTCAGGCAGGGTTTGCTTCTAAGATAGATGTTGTTCTATGTGCTGATAATTCTGTGAGCATCACTGATAATGGACGTGGGGTATGAGCCTTTGTTTTAATTTTGTTGACACATTACATATAGTGGAAGCATGGCCTCAAATTAGTATTGGTGGAACCTGAAGTAGGATTTTTTTTTGTCACTAGTTTTGAATATTTTTGTAAGGATATTTTATTGGATTCATTTTGAGAGTTTGTGTTTGTATTTACAGATCAAAATATGAGTTCTCGTGGGTATATTTGCTGGCGTCCAAAATGATACGTATGGGTTGTGGTGATACATATTAGTTATCAATGTGGATTGAAAATGAGGTTAAAAAATGTCTGAAAAAAATATCCAAACAATGCAATAGATTGGAAAATGTTAGAATTATTATTTTTCATTAGTAACTAAGATAGATGGAGTTCAGACCCAAGGATTAAAAACTCAGTTGAGTTCACGTTGACTTGGACTTGGTCCTAATCGAGATGGGTCCTATGGGACTTTGACCTTAATCCATAGGACTTAGTTAGTTATGTTGTCCGAGTCCGCATAGTGACGGCCTTGCTTGACTATATAAACTCTTTTTCTCTTTTTATTGGGAAGTTAGCTTTTTTAATTTTAGTCTTGACTAATTGTGGCTCTTAAGAATGATGGTTGTTGATACTTGATAAGTTATAACACCTAAATAAAAAAAAATCAATTGCATCACAAAATACCAATCAAATTATGAAAAATCTATTAAAATAAAAAAACTCAGCAAATTGTTTATAGTTGGGGTCCGTTTTCTATATTTTAGAATTTTTTTGGTGATTCATGAGGACTTAGCGCGAGTCCGCCGACTTGATTCTGAGTTTGAGTTTTTTTTTTTTTTTGAATTATAAATATCCTTCATCCAACCCCTCATTGTTATATAGGCTCTATATCATTGCATGACTATAAAATAACAATATTAATCTATTTGTCCACATTTATTCATGTTGGTTAGCTATATTTAGTTAAACACTAATAAAATGCTAATTTTCAACAATATCATTAAAATTTAGTCATTATTATGCATTTCTAAAATTCAAACAATCAATTTGGCACACACATGGTATAAATGTATAATCATAATCATTCATAGAGATTAGACATGTCATGCACATGGTCTTGGATAGGTGTATTGATCATGTGGCATGATTTTGATGATTTTGCTGGGTTTCTGCATGGTGAGGGATACAAATGAAAGTTTTCCCTTGGTTTGGATTGCCTAATGGGTACTGAGTAGTACCCTCCATACGGATTATAATTTATAATTGCCTTGGATTCATATTGTTGTTTTTTGGCCTCCAACATCTCTTGACCATATCGGCTCATATGGGTTTGTATCTAGGGGTGTTGATGGATCAGGCCAGTTTGAGCTCGGCTTGGGCCCAACCCGCTTTGGGTAGGGCTTGGGCCGTAGGTTTTCGTACTCGGACCGGGATTGGACATTTTATCTAGGCTCGCTGAATAGATGGGCCAGGCTTGGTTCAGCGGTCAGAGCCCAAGCCCAGCCCGGGCTGATTGTTCAAAAAATATTATTAGAGGTGTTGGAGAGAAGACTCAAAGTCCCTCTCATCTCACATATAATAGAGTGTTATAACCACTTGAACTACCACTTGAAATTGCATATAAAAGTCCTATCATTTTTATATAAAGCAAACTCGGGCTTTGCCCAGGCTTTGTCATTTTCAGACGGGCAGGACTTGAGCCAGCCACTTAAGTCCCAATTCGGGATTGGACTGGGCTTGGACATATATTTAAGAAGTCGGGCTGGGCCTGGATATGCCTCAGCCCGGTGCAGCGCTGCTCATGAACACCCCTATCTATATTGGCCCGTATTGGCTGATATGAATCTGAGCGGTGATATTTTTGGTTTATCGGACTGGTTGTGGCCCGTAAGGCCAATATTTTGAACCTTTGTGGCCTTTAGGCCTACATATGAGGGTAGATAGGAGAGGCTGCTTATAAAACAGTTACCTATGAGGGTTTCTTAGGCACATGCTGTAAAGCAGCAGAAGTGCTGCTTGTATGTTTTAGATGGAGGACTATGGAATTTCGGACTCATATATCATATACTCTGGAGATGTCCTTGTCTATACATTTCTCCACTCCATGCATTTCTTGGGTGTTTTTCCTCATTTATTAAGAAAGAAATCACTGAAAGCCTTCTTCCTGGTTATTATGCTTTCTTTGTGGCCATTTGTAATTTCCAGATCACATGCACTGTGCAGATGTTGCATTTGATGTTATATGATATCATTTTGCTTGGGGCGTTTTTCTTTTCAAATGAAAAAGGCACTGGAAACATGGAGTCTGAACTCAGTTGATTTGGCTAAGTTCTGGTAGCGAATAAAATTATTTGGCAGTGGATCTGCGCTCAAATTGGATGATTCGAAAGATTCTTAACAGGTTGTATGGGGCTGGAATGGTTGCAGGATATGTTTTCTATTTCCTCATATTCTAATGTCAGTAATTTGGTTCAATTTTTGTAATATTACTAAGTAATTTGGTTAAATTTTTGTAATATAACACACTGAGTATACCATCAGAGGAGGAAGTTTGTATATGAACCATTCACAAGTTTTAAAGTGGCAAACCCTTCCGCGGGGTCCATCTTTATCTCAATTGTGAGTTTAGGGTGTTATTGGGAGGTCTTGGTGCGAATTAGATGATCTGAACAAGAGGGGCATTATCTGATGATCATAACCGTATCAAAGTTTTATGATTATATGAACACGTGAAAACCATTAAACTCTGAGACATTGAATAGATGGTTCCAAATAATAATCATCAGGTCATACTGGAATTTGGCCCACGCTTAATCTGTATAAGAAGCTTTCAACCCCACTTTAAACCCATAATTGACATGCATCAAGTTTAAAACCTTTTGATAGATAATAGCTGAATTTTACTCCACGTTAGAATATTTAAACATGAATGTGCTAGTCTCTATACTAAATATCTAAACTAAACAGTTTAAACTTTAAATATTTATACTACACAGACCTATTATCTTATTAAGTAATAAAGCTGAAACTTTGACTAGTTACATAGCGCACTTATGTACATTATATAATGTTGTCTTCACTGTTTTTGCTTTAGATACCTGCTTAAGCTTTATGCTGTCGGTGACTGCAGTGCTTTTAGAATCATTTGGTGCTTATCCCCCAAATGAAGCATGCATTTTAACTTGGCTCAACCCTGCTTAACTCATTGAAAAGCTTAAAAACATCCCTGTTCTCTAATTTTTTTATTTAAGATTCTTTTTATTGTAGCTATTTATTTATTAAAAAGGAGGCTGATGAGGCTTATACTCCCTGCTTTGTGTTTTATGTTCCATGCTTTGGCCAATTGGAATGCCTCTGCCTCACATCTAAAAGTTCTAAAACCTTGAGTGGTTGAGCTGTATTATGTACATTACTAGGTTTCATGCAATTTTTGTATGTGTAAAGCATAATCGGAAATCAGTTCCATTTTTAATATCAGAATACAGGTGGATGGTCCAGCTTCTTTTAGATAAAAGATGCATGGTGCCCATTTCCCATCTTATTTTCTGTTTCTTTGATGCATTAATTTTGTTTATGGCTATGAATTCTTAAGTTACTTACCATGTCACTGAGTTTTGATTTTATGTGCAGATTCCCATAGATTTACATCCCATCACAAAAAAATCTGCATTGGAGACTGTTTTGACGGTAATGCTAAAATGAGCTTTTATATTTTTAACTTTATCAAGTTACAGAATGTGCATGAATGTTGTGCAATATGGGTTCTTTTACAAGCTTTTCTCCCCTTTACCTCTGCTTAATGCAGTTGAAAGTATTTACACTTTTCCATGGAAAGTTATGAAAAAACTTCGAGTGGAAAAAGAAGGAAAAACGAAGAAAATAGAGAAGAATTTGGAGAAGGAACTCAACAGTTTGTGTGCCTAGGGTTAGGTGGCCACAACCATCATGAAGAAGACATTTCATCCTATTCGTAACCTTAAAATGAGCTGGTTTTAAATTGCTTTTGGATCTCTATAACCTATTTAATGAGCATCTTCTTTTCATTTCTCCAGAAAAAACTGCAAAATTATGGAAATCTATTGTTATTCTAACCATTTGCATGTTTCTTTTGATTCATTTGTGAACATCTCTGATTTAAATGCTTTTTGGTGAACTGTTCTTTGGAGTCAATCTAGAGGTGGCGGTGAAACTAGTGTTCGTTAGAAGGAAATTGATGGGTCCTATTCACACGCATCAGACAGTAATAGATTTTTAGCAAGCAATAATGTTCAAATCCATGCAGATTCTAGAATGTCATGCATGTTGGGGATTTGCTCTTTTCCACAAGGATATTTCAGTGTTAAATAGAAAAAAAGGGGTAAAAGATAAAAAAGAAAGGATCACTGGTTCTTATTCTGGCAGCAACTAAATCTGTAGAAAAGAAAGAATGGGTTTAACCTTCTGTTTTCCATTATTTATTGATTTTCTCTTGCATCCATTAAAAGAAGTACATTAAACACTCATCAACACATTGTTGCAGTTATTTGATGCTATTTGAGGCTATATGACTCTACCTTTTTACTTTCTATAATTTCTTGACAATGTAGTGTACTATTAACTGCACAAATATTTTGTAGATCTTACATGCAGGAGGCAAGTTTGGTGGTTCGAGCAGTGGGTACAATGTTTCTGGCGGTTTGCATGGTGTTGGCTTGTCTGTTGTTAATGCCTTATCTGAGGTGCTTGCTTTGTTTTCTTGTTAGCTGCTTGATTTCTTTCAATTATATTGCTTTTAAATGAATTTATATGTTTTTGAATTGTATTTTTTTTTCATTATGTTGCCTATTAATGTTGATTGAATCTATTCTAGATGGTCTGGACATATCCATTAGTTTGAATTCTAAGATGGTTATTGTTGACTCAACATCTCAATACTTTTGATCGTATGTGCTATTTTATGTATTCGTTTTACATTTCAGATGTTTCATACCAAGTATGTCTCAATTTCTTGTGTTCTTGATTTTCTTATGCTTGGTGCTTAGTCATTAGAAGTTACTGTTTGGCGGGATGGAAAGGAATATAGACAGCGTTATTCCCGTGGAAAGCCAGTGACAACTCTGACATCTTACATCCTGCCAACTGAATTCAGTGATCGGCAGGGAACATGTATCAGGTTTTGGCCTGACAGAGAAGGTGTGTTGTTCTTTCTATTCGCCAATTCTCCTCTCTTGCATTGAACTGTTTGAATGTTCTTTCCTAATGCTATGAAAGAAAAACTGCAGTCAAAGATTCTCACTGTTTTCTTGCTGTCATTATTTTTCTACAAACAGTATTCACCACAACAATTCAGTTTGACTATAACACAATAGCTGGGCGCATTCGGGAGCTGGCCTTTTTGAACCCTGAGGTAAATTGAATACAGTGAGTACATGAAAATTCAATTGTGTTTACTGCTCATCAAATAAACATCTGCAGTTTTTAGCAATAAGACACTTCTGACATGCTGTTCTTTCACCCTAATCCCATCTATGTGCTCCATTTTTGTTTGATAAGGTTGCCTTAATGTGGAACCAGCAACTCCAACCTATTCTTTTCTATCTGCAAATAACTTGGTTAGTGATTAGTGATCGTTACGGTTCACATGCATAGCATAACAAGTAGCAGCTATCTTCTAAGATGATATGAAAATCTTTCTGCTAGTCCTTCTATGGCTGTTAGATCTTCATTAATTTGGTAATCAGTTGGGATCATGGAGAGAGGGAGCACATATATCCGTGTGTGTGTGGAGAGAGAGAGAGAGAGAGAGAGAGAGAGAGAGCCTACTTCATACTCCTGCTGCTGCATCCCTCTTCTTTCTTTTTTCCTCTCCATGTTATTCCCTCTTATTTTCTTTCCTCTTCTCTTCTTTCTCTTCCCTTTACCTCTTCATCTACCCAAAAAGCCCTAATGAGTGATTTTTTCTCTTTAAAAGGAGTCCGGTTACTCTTGATCTCTAACTCACTGTAAATTTGTGATTTGTTGGCCTACTTATAAAAAAAAATGCCCACCTCTTACATGGGATCTAGTCAGATTTCATTCAAATATGTTTTAGGCCCATGTAAGATTCATCATGCAGAAAACATTTGAATTAAAAAAGTACAAAAAAATTCTTTTATTGTTATTTTTGAATGGTAAATTGTATTAATTAAAAGGTTGTCAGTACAAAAGAGATATATTGAAAGGAAGAGACAAATGCCCAAAAGACAGGAAAACACCATCCAAAATAAGAAAAAAAGGGAAGGGAAGAGTGGAGCCCAAATATAGGATGGATACGGAAAGGTTGCACTATGGACACGGATTTTACACATAAAAAGTTAAGTATTGGATACGATACGACATGATGTGTTGGCTATTTTGAAGTGTCTGTGCATCATAACTCCGAAGCCTAAAGGCGTTAACACTATACAAATAGAAGAGAGGACCACGAGCATGTGGAAGTCACCTCTTTCCAATTATGCAGAATGACATCAATAGGCACTCCGCAAAAATCTGGGAGGACTGAAACCCAGGAGGCAGCATGAAATCTTTATATGGAGAAAAAAACAAATGCAGGGGAGGATTTGCCTTCAAAGCTTCTTTGGTTTCTTTCCTTCCATATGGCCCAAAATAGTTGCCAAAAAAAAAAAAAACCACTTCATTGTAGCTTCCTTTTGAAAGAACTTGAGCCAAACTTCCAAGTTTCAAAAAGGTCGTGAATGGACAAAGGAAGAACCTAACTATAGTCAAAGCAGCAAGGAGCGAATTCCAAATAGCTTGGGCAATTGCACATTGAAGGAGGTGATCCACGGATTATTCCGTGGCAGAGAGAGAAAGGGGACAAGCACCACCATCACTTTAGGCCAACAAAGATTTTCCTAAGTGAGGATACTGCCTCAAAGAACTAACCATCCAAAAGTAAGGACCCTGGCGGCACCTTAGATTTTCACAAGAACTCAATTTGATTCTCAGAATTAGAGGAAAACAACAGGGCTGAGAAGAATGAAGAGACTGAGAAAACACCATTTTGAGAGGGGAGACCCAAACTTTTTTGTCACTCCCACCTTATGGCATGAAACTTTGCTCTTAAAATTTCTAGAAGGTAAAAGAGATTTCCCACTTCATACCCCTACTGTCCTGCAAGTTCCTTCTAAAAATCAAGCACCGAGAAATTTGATTGTCATTCCTGACCATATAATTTTGACCTTAGCCTCAAAGAGCACCCCTGAATAAATCTAGGAATTCCCCCACCTGAATGTCAAGCCACAAAGAGCATCTGCACTAGAGCCAATCCTGCATCTGATATGCAGAACAAACACATCATTGATAGAAACAATGACTCTCCATAAGCCAGATGATCTACACGACAGCTGAGAAATGTTCAAACCATTTCTTCTCACACCATATTTTGCTGGAAGATTTGCTTCCTCAGATTATCTGATAATTTCCCTATACACCATACCCACTTTCGCAAGAGTACTTTGATTCATTTTCTTTGGAGGCCTAAAGCCAAGACCTCTATCGATTTCCACTCGACCAGGTGAAGCTTCTTCTGGTTACTTTTGCCCTGCCATAAGAAATCCTGCTACATTAATGCGCTTGATGATCAACATCGGACATTTGAAGATTAACACAAAATAGATCGAAAGGTTGGCTAGAGCTGATTGCATTAATGTGATTCTACCCCTGAAAGAGAGATACTTGTTTTTCCGAGAAGCCAATCTTTGTTCCACCCTCTCCACTACTAGATTCCAAATTGATATAGGCGAACTATTGAGGCAAAGAGGCAACCAAAGGTAAGAGGTTGGAAAAGAGGTCACCTTGCACCCCGTGATGTTTGTAAGCCCCTCTAGGAACTACTTCTCCATTGAAATGCCAACTATTGCACTCATGAAAAAAATCATCTTAGAATGGCAACCACTTTCTTAATTTGATCCTCTTTTGTCGTACAAAAAGTCAGAGCGTCATCTGCAACTTGAAGATGAGTGATCGTCGGACCATTGGTTGGAACTCACAAGCTTGAAGCCGCTGATGAGATTAACCTTGCTTGCCGCAAAAATCATCTTACTGAGAGTTTCACATACAATGATGAATAAGAATGGGGGGAGGGGATCACCTTGACGAAGTCCTTTTTGAGCTGGGTTAAAAATCTTTCAGAGAACAATTAATCAACATGGAGAATCTAGCGGAAGAGATGCATCGAACACCCATACTTGCCACTTAGCTCCAAAGTCCATTTGACACATCAAATTAGGAAGGAATCCCCAATCTACTCTGTCTTATGCCTTTTCCAAACCAAGCTTGCACATGATACCTAGCTCCTTCTGTGTCTAGAATGGGTGTACTCATTAGCAATAAGAACCCCATCCAAAATCTGCCTTTTGTTAATAAAAGCAGCTTGTGAGTGGGAAATGATGGGAGGTCAACCTTTTTCAATCCCCTTGCCAATACCTTTTTCAGAATTTTATAAATATTCATCACTGTATCCCGGGAAAGCACATTTTGTGGCTTGAGCAGAGAGAGTGGTACATCGCGCAGGGGGCAGGGGGGTGTGTGTGCTGGGGCTGGGGCCACATCCATAGACTATAAGATTAGAATGTAAATGCCCAACCTTAGGACCCACTATGTTTAATTACTATCTTAATTTATTATTAACGTTTTGGGTTATCAATTAAATTGAGATTGCAATCTAAGTTATAGGGAAGATTTGATAACAAGGATTAGGTGAACTAAGTTGATTAATGAAGGACCAATAAAATATATGTTGAACTAGGCTTTAAGTATCAATGGGGCCCAAAGGGAGGAGACTCAAATAAATGTACACAAGTCTCAAGGAGGATACTTGGGAGTTTGGACCTAGTGGCGGACCCATGATGTTTTTTTGGGTGGGCGGATGAATGATGGTCAAATAAAAATATCAATCATTATTTTATTATACTTTCTTCAAATTACCAATGGCAATAGAGCAAATGTATTGCAAAGTTTAAATAGATACAAATGATTTAATTGAGTCAACTAATTAATATTTTTCATCAAAATTTAGCACTACACACCCTTTTTTTTTTCCATTTTTGTTTTTTCATTTTCACAGAAAATTTTATGGATTACATTTTTTATGATACTTATGGTGAATGTTTCGTTGGTGAAAAGAATTCTTACGACAATTTCAAACATTCTTAATATAATCCTACATTAAAGTGTAAAAGATGAACTAAATTCTACACATTTACTAAAGAATGAGAGATAACAAAACTATAAGTCAAGGCCTTTTGTTAACTACATACTATACTGCAGACAATAATGCTAAAAACCTGTGGAAAATGAATAAGAGAACTGCTCACATTTGCTTGAGGGAAAATAATTTGTTCTTGGAACCTTAAACTTATAATCAGGATATAAGAAATTCATTAAAAAAATTCAAGTCACAAATGGAGTTTAATATCAAAATGGCACCACTAATAAAGTAGGTCAAAAACAAAAAGTTCAAAGTCAAGATAGAGACCAAATATTGTATTAGATTTTTTAATAGAGAAGCCATAGCCTCTAGCAGCTGCCAAGTATAATTTCAATTGCTAGTTATTGAAAATTATATTGATTTAATGGAGCTGACGATCTGAAGTAATTTCTTCTTTCACCAAAAAAGTTTTCAACTAATCCAATAGGGCCATTGAGGCTCATACTGCTTAGATTCGCAGAGCCCACATGTCTGCACAACAGCACAAGCCAACAGCCTCAACCCACTTAGTTTTAGGGCATGGCAATCCTTACCCAACTTAAGACTTGGGATTACATTTGCAGCACAGTCAATAAACAAATTGCAATTTTGTTTGTCTCATTATATAGGGTCCCTATTTAAATTGGATTTACCAAAAAAAGTTTACTGCACGTCAAATATGTAGAAATATTAGCTTCCAATTAGGATCAGATAAAGATTGGGTTTAGAGATTTAGGGATTGGGATTAGGGATTAAGTTTCAAAATTTAGGGATTGTGGATTAGGAAAATGGATGACTAATAAGTGTTTGAGTTAGGCAATTGAAGTTTAGGTACTGAGATTTTGGAAAGGGAATAGGGGATTATGGTTAGGGTTGACGGATTTAAGCATTGGGGTTAGAAATTTAGGGATGATGGAAAGAATTGGGTTCGTTTGTTGCTTGCTGTGTGTTAGAGAGATACTGAGAGAAAGGGAGAAAAACTTGCTGTGCTACCTTTTAGAGAGGGAGGGAGCGCAATCACTGGAGTCGGAGATGACTTCTCATTTGGAGTTGGGAAGGTGGGCCAAACTTTTTTGACTAATGGGTGCATGCGCCGGACAGTCAATAGCCTCTATGGGATTTTTTCCGGATATGGGTGGGGTGGATGCACCCACATGCTAATACGTGAGTCTGCCAGTGTTTGGACCCTCTTTGGTTGTTTCCTTTTCCTTATATATCTGTCTTTAGCTCCCTAAACCCTAACACTAGCCCAGCACAAGAAAAGTGAAAAGAAGAGAGGCTTGGCTAAAAGATGATGCAAGAGAAGAAGGTGGGGAGAGCGGGGAGCCAGCTTCAATCCATGTTCTATATCCTTCCCCAACTTAGACGAGCCTCAAAAACTTACCATAGGTGTGGGAATGAAATCTGAATCTACATTTACTTGCACAGGGACTTTTTTTTAATTTAAACATATACTTTTTTTGGGTTCTGAATCATGAGATATGAAGTAGTAGTTGGGTTAGCTGAGCATGCATGCATCATTTCTCCATCATTCTGTAATCCTTTTATGTATTTGAGTGCTCTCTGTTGATGCTCTGATGTATTATTCTTCTGTGTGTATGTCATCCATTATGAGGATTACCAAGGGATGATGAAGTGGATAAAAGAATCAGTAAAACCTGCAGAGAATGCTGGTTGCCGCTGTAAACTGTAGTGTACACCAGATGACAAGGGATTATACTTGCTGACCATAGCTTTGCCCCTCTAATACACGAACTATTGAGAGTTGTCAGCATTTCAGTTTGCAGGGGGCTATGTGACCATTGGATACTCATGTACATGTAGCTTACCGTCCATCGATGGGTATGGATTGCATGGCCAAATCAGGCCTGGGTTATCCTTATCCTAGATGACCTGCTGGTGTTGTGGAATTCTCAAAACTCAATTTCGAGCTGCTCATGATCTAATCCAAGCCATGCCAAACCCCAACCGCTACATTAGAGTGCTAACGGTAGTAGAAAGGTGATGAGAAAAATTGTAGGAATCTGCAATATCCAGGATTTTGGGTCCTGCAGACTGTAGAGTGTAGACACCACTGGAGAAATCTGTCCACGGGGCCCACATGGCCTGCCGATCTGGAAGATGTGTAGTACTGGGAAGCCCACTCAGAGGCAACACAGGTAGTGTGGGTCCCAAATAGAGCCAGCAAAACTCAGCCCAACCAGCAATTGACCTGCCCAACCTGACCCAAATATTATACGGGTCGGTCATGGACTCGTCGGATTCTCTTGACCCTCCAAAAATGGGTCGGGTTAGGGTTTACCCACCTAAGCAGTGCAACCTGGATATATACATACATGATACGTGTATGTTTATGTATTTTTTCAACTGATCAAATTCATGACCCCTGGAAAACTTAATATTAAATCCTATGCGTTGGTAGAATATGTCATGGAGTTGATTTTCTCTTCTCTGCTTGAAGATCTCATTCTTTGCAACTGAGTTTTGAAGAGGAGCAATGTAGGAGAAGTAGAATTTTAGGTGTTCTTTATTAGCACAGGACCCACCATTTCAGCATTGAATCATGAGTGACAGAAGGGTAGTGCTGTCCTCTCCATCATGGTGAGAGGACTGGATAAGTGGGAGTTCTTTGCCCTTTTTCTCTTGAAATTCATTTTGTATACTTTTTTTTTTTGGCACAAGGAACCATTTTTTATCCTTATGCTTTTAGTTGACATTTGGGTGCAGGTTAGATTGACCTGTGGTGGGTGCGGGTAAATAAAACCTGACCTGGTTTTGAAATGGGTAGAAATAATGCAAAACCCAACCAGAAGCGGAGGTGGCTTTGCACTTATTGTGCACAAGTTGACAATCAAAGATAAGTCTAGAAGTTAAATTAGGATCATAATTGGTGTCAAGGAGATGCAAAGGCTGGATGATTAGAATGCACATTATACAAGTACTGGAGAATGAGGCATATTTTTATCGTTGGCAGCTATAATTTGCCTTTTTCCAGTGCAAGGTTGTGTGTAATGAAATGCATATTTGATGTAAGTCATATGGTTGGATGCTCTTGAGTTGGTACCATGTGGTGGGAAGGAGGGTAAGGAAGCACTACTGTAAGCTTTTGGAGGTGAGATGAGGAAATTGGTAATTTTGGTAATTTTGCGAAGGGTATTTTGGTAATTTTCTGAGGAGTCACTAAAGCACAGTGTGACAGTGGATGACAAGTCCAAACGGTAGATTGCTATTAATTTCAACAAATTGAAGTGGTTGATCTTAATTTCAAAAAAATTGAAATGGAAACAATCTCCACAAAGGGCCAAGAAATGAGGAACGTTAGGTTTGTCGTTGATCTTTTTGGACTGGGTACGTAGCCTAGAGCATCTGTGACTCTTGGTTGATACAAAGCTTTTGGTCAGCGTGACAACTATCAACATGAAACCTTTTAACTCAACTGAGTGACTCAAGGTGTTTTAGATCCGAGGGAACTGAAGTCCTCAAAGTAATCCTCAAGAAAACTCTAAACACCAGTAGTTCTAGAAAAGAGTATCTGAACATTGAACACTGAGAAAAACCAAACATTGGGACTTAGAGCGAGAGCCATAGTGGAGAAATGCCCATGGCACTGGAACTCAAGTCTGGGCAAGAGTTGCAGTTGGAACTCAAGTGTTTTCAGATTTCTACGCGTCGGTGTGGGAATGCTCAGAAAATGTTTTTTAGGCGTGGGGGTCCCTGAAATATTCTTTTTCCATTTTTAGGCATGGAGAGTCCCACCCAAGCCCAGTTTTGGTATTTTTACTCTGTTCTTGGCCTCCTGAACTTTGATTTCATTGCGTTTTGAACCGTTCGTCCACTTTTTGCATCTTGAACTTATTTTTTCTTGTATAGTTGACTTGTAAAAAGCACTTTCCTTGATTTCTCCTTTTTCATGGTTTTTCCTGATTTTCCATAGAAACCACTTTCCATACGTACTTTTTTGGGGAATTTTTTGCTCCTTTTTCATGGAGAAAATTGTTTGTCTATAGCTTCTGGATACTCCCATAGCAGAGAAGGCACTTTTCATAGATGCTTCAACAAAATTTTCAATCAGTTGCTTAATTTGCTCTAGAGCCAGGGAAGGGAAGTTGGAGGCATAAATGGGCACAACATTAGTAGTAGCCTTCGCTTGCAATGTTGTTGGGCCTGGATCATGTTGTCGAGGATGAGACTGAGGGTTCTTTTGCTGAGATAGTGGGTGCATTTGGAGATGATATCACCACTTCTTTTGCAATAGGAACATATTTCTCTTTTTTGTAGTTGTGACTTGTGAGCAATGTGTCCAAAACCTTTAAATTCATGTCATTGCAAGGATCTTTACCTTTGTCGGTAGTGATCAGGGTAGATGTATCTGTCATACAAGATTCTAGGAGTGGTGGGTTGTGAATGAAAGTTGATTGGGATTGCACCTCAATTCCTCTTGCAATACCTCCTCGACGTAGGTGTCAAGGTCAAGGGCAGTTTCTTGATTCATAAGTGCTGCTCGAGCTTATTCAAATTCTGAGTGAATATTCATTCAAAACCAACTTATAAAGGTATCTTTTGGGATGTGAAGTACATATCTAAGCCTTTTGGAGTCAAGTGAAGGATCATGGAATCCCTTTTGATCCAAAGTGTTGGAACCCACTAACTCATATCTTCTTGGGTGTGTTGACGAGTTTAGCGTGGAGGTAAAATTTTCGAACCTTGTTTCACTTGATGATATAATTTGTTTTAAGTGAGTCCACATTTTGGTGGATGGCTTGAAGGATTGAAGTGACAGTCCAACATTGGATCATAATCCATGCTACGACTTTTGAGTTATTCTTATTCCAAGTAGCTAACACCTTGTGGTTTGTGGTTCTTTCCATTGAGTTTGATGTGAATGAGGTCATTATTTTTCTCCATGGTAGCCATGAACGATTAGAGGGATGTTAAAAAGAAGTTGCAGAATCTCCTTTTTTACCTTTGAGGAAAAAAATGTCTTGGGCAAGCAGCTGGATGGCCTGTGGAATGCCAAAAAGGGGCCCAAAAACTGTCCAGTGAAGGGTCAGAGGATACAAAATTCTTGGACTGCTAGTATCATACATTGATATCAATTGCAGAGGAGATGGGACAAGATTTGAAGAAAATAAATGGTGGCGATGAGAAGCAGTCAATAAATCTGCCAACTGAAGGCACTCTTCGAAAACTAATCAAAGCACAATGAGAAAAATCTGAAAAAAAAGAAAAAAAAAAGCTGAGATAGCCAAGGGCCTCAGTGACCAGGTCTGGATGGTTTGGTCTTGGTTGGATCTCTGGTGTAGGTCTTACTGGATAAAAGTTGAGAATGACTGCCAACTGGTTGCAGAAAGAGGGGTGACTAGATGTATGTCTACTGGTTGCAAAAGTAGTTTCCTTTCCAGACGTGTTTTGGCACTGATCAAATAAAAGAAGATGGATCCAGCAAGGTTTGTATGCTTGGAAGTCAGACTGGGATGGCAGATGAATAAGAATTTCCAACAAATGAATCAAGGGAGGGGCTTCTGTGATCATGGTGGTATACGATTGCAAACTAAACTGAAGGACTGGCAATCACTAATCAAGAGGCTTCTGTAATTCTGAATCCAGATGCAGAGATGAATGATTCCCTCTCTTAATATGACCTCATTCTGTCACAACCCAAATTCCAGGGCCCTATTGGAATCTGAGTTATAACTCATTGGTGCACAATTTCCATGTTTGAATCAAATAAAACACATAAGGCATAAGCAACATCTATTAAAATTGTCTTTCAATTAATTAAACCAAATAAGTAACCAACTAATAGAGTCTCAAATGTCTAACAAACTCCATAATCAATTCTTCTAGTCTAACTAAACAAATAACAACATGTCTAATATTATTTCCTTTTTTAAACTATTGATATTGACGTAATGCTCTCCTCAGCCAGCATGTTAAACACTACGGGCTGATCTTTAGCGTTCTCTGGCCCTCCTGCAATCCAATTATCTGAAGGTGCAATCTAACACCAGTACAAACTGATGTAGGAAAGCTCCATGGTCCACTATGGGCCGACCCGCATTTGGGCCCCAGCCCACTTATCATAGTTTATTTAGGATTTTATTTGCTTTAAGTTGTTTTACTAAGATGTTTTAATCTTAACTGTCAAAATGTGGATGGTCTAGATTAGTCATAGGGTTAAGTTCTTTTTTTTTTATATTATTATCTATTTAAGCATTGTAAAACCTCTTTGGCTTAGTTAGTAATGAATGATTAATGAAAAGCTTTGGGATCTTCCCAAATTTCTTCAAGTTCTCCTTGAAATCTCTAACGCCTCCTGGATTGGAGTTTGTTGAGAGCCCAATTTCTCTAACGCCCTCGGATCAGAGTTTAATGAGAGCCCAATCAAAGGTATTATCTTTCTTCTTCATATTTGCATTCTTGAGCTTACCATTTTTCCTCAAACTTCAACCTTCTCACAAGAACGATCACCCAAACCATATTTTGATCTTAGATCTACACGACCCTAATCTACAGATTTATGCCCATAACCCTTCCACAACCCCAAATCCAACAACTCCAAATCCATTAACCCAAATTTCCCCTCTATTTCCATATTCTACCTTACTCGCTTGGCAAATCCATTCTGTTCTGCATTATTTGGTTTCAGAGACGAGGATCGATCCATTGGATTCGAGATTCGCCAATCCATTAGCCTTCCGAAGCAGCTTTAACACCTTCGCAATCCTAGATTGATCAGATCTCGAACTCACCACCCTA
Source organism: Sextonia rubra (assembly GCA_037013555.1). Lineage (NCBI taxonomy): Eukaryota > Viridiplantae > Streptophyta > Magnoliopsida > Laurales > Lauraceae > Sextonia > Sextonia rubra. The sequence continues at coordinate 82,159,140 of JASUAD010000001.1, forward strand.
TCTCTGCCAATCCCTTAACCACTCGATAACCATCGCTTCCAAGTCTGGCCATTCGAGGCCCATTCAAACCCTAAAACCAACCTTCGTTTTCTAGATCTCCAATAGCTGAACTCCATTCTTGCCAAATCCTAGTCGATCAACAGCCCCAATCACCGAAAACCACCTCTTTCTCCTCCATCACCACTATTCCTAACCCCTGCTAGTCAAAAACCCCATTTGAACCCAGAAACCCAAACCGAGGAACCCATCTGCCCCAATCCAAACACCCCAAAAACCCCATCCCTTGCGTCGTCATCCCCCACATGCACCGCCACAATCCCTCAAGTATCTCTTTGTAGTCGCCAGCACTAGAGCCAACACCAGCTCTCCTCCCTTTACAGAGGTCCTCAGAAGAAACGAAAGAGGGTCAAGTCCCCTCCTTTTTGCCTTCCTTGCATGAAGAACGAGAAAGTAAAGGCTGGGTCTTGTATGTTGCAGAAACAGAAATCATAAGCCACCTAATCACTGCTGCCGGAGTAGGAGACTAGCAGAAGTTAGGCTATAGGTTCTCTGTTCGCATAAATTGGAGAAGGAAAACAACGAACAGATCAGTAGGGGCTGATCGACATTGTTAGTCTCACTTGCCACTCATCGCCTAAGTGCTTGCTGTCACCTGAGGGAGAGGATCCCCTGTCGGTCGCAGTTGAAGAGGGCCTGGCATGCACGCTGTCAAATCTTATTGTGTCTGAGCTTTGCAGAACTAAGAACGAAACATAAAATTAAATAAGGTCTTGTGTGATATATGGTGAATAAATTTCCTACTCTAGCATACATTGACAATAACATAAAGAGCTCCAAATGACATAAATCAACAATAACAATAATAACCCCGTTGAATAGAATTACATAATCCATCCCCAGGACATATCTCTAATCTACATTCTCGCACTGGGTCTACATCATCATGCCACTCTGGCATTACACATACCCAAAGATGCCACATATGCATCTTATTAGCCGGCGTCCCATAGGACCCACTTTCTTAGGAACTGCAATGTTCCGTCATCCACAAATCATAGACATCATAACCAAATCTCAAACATACTCAATGGTCCAAATCTCATAACCACAAACAGCCCTTAGTACGGAATCACCACTTCGTACTGTGCTAGTAGTTTAGAGCATGTTCCATCCCCCTTATGCAATCCTTTCACAAAATAAAAGCATGCACAACATTACTCTTAATTAACAAACATTTATTTATTTATCTTTTCTTTTTATGTCTATTAATTAACATATGCCTAGCCCCATTATACCCCAGTTGATCATTGCCCACTTCTTGTCATAATTGGTGGTTGTCCATGTATGGCGGCCACATCCCCTTTTATCGTGTCCATATGAGATTGGAATTCTCACATCATAAACTTATTAAAAGCAAAGATCCATGTCACATAATCTCAAGATGCAAACACATAACAAAATTTCATAATTTAAAATCAGCAATTATTAAGTAAAGAAAATAATGACATAATATGAGTTACTTCCTCCCGTTATCAAGATTAATTGCTGTCATTCTCTTCAAAGTCTCTAAAGAAATAGTCTCAAAAAAGTAAGAAGGGGTTTGGGCTTTTCTAGAAATTTCCAAAGACATTCCATGTCTCAATGGAACTCCAATTTCTGTCTTGGGTTTTTCTTCAATAGCATCACTTGGGAACATCAGATGGTGGGCCATGTAGGGCCCACTCAGTAGGAGTCCCATACAGCCCTGGTCGTCCGTGGATCCTCTTTAAGATCCATAGTGTTGATCATCCATCAGGGGGTCCACTTGGGCCTACAACTTCACGCCCAAAAAGATGTCCCAGACCGCCTGGGAATGAAAGAAACCCAGATTCAGTTCTGGTTTTTCCTTTTACAACGAATGTTAGGTTGGGTATGTTGCCTCATCATCTTTCTATTGCTGCCCCAAGTAATTTCCAACATTAATAATTATTAAATATGCAGTTATATCCAAGAACTATCATAACACAAGGTCGTCAGTCTGTATACATTCAACTGTTAAAAAAAAATTAAAAAAAACCAGTTAATTCAAATAAAAATACTCTACAACATTAGTAACAAAGGTTTTAACCCTCTCATGCCCCAATATCTTTATCGCATAAAGAATTCAATTTACATAGAGATGTAGCAACACCGTTTTGTGAATATAGAAGATGGCTTTTGGTTTCCAGATTATGGGTCCACCACTGGTATAATACAAAACACATTGTAATAAACAGGTAGGGATCCCAATCTCAGATTTGTCAAATGCATCATAGTATATATCTAAAGTAGGAGATTCACTCACCTCTTGTAGAATCTTTTGACGTTCGCAAGTTGTGGTTGAAAGTAGGACATTAACTACTACCTGGCTGATTGCCTTCTTCCTCCCCTTCGCATCCTTCTTCCAAACCTAGAATCCAGAAGCTTTCCTCTTAATGTTTCTTTCTCTCTCTCAAAAATCAAGATGGACAATCGTATGAACCACAATAGAGGTTATAAAGGTATATATCGACAAGTGTTATAATCCCACTGGAAGTGTCCTGAGCACAAGGGGACTCCTTTAAGGAGTTTGCGCACAAGCTCCCTCCTTCCAAGTAGTCATACGTCAACCCTCTTTGGGTCCCATTGCTATGTGGAATAAAAGTAAATTAGGATATCACTAAAAAGGAGTCCCATCCTTCTTATACTTAGGTGTAAGGATTGTAGTATGTTGTATTTCTATTTATTTTAGACTAGGAGTTTAAAGAGGTTAAAGAGTTTTTAAAAAGCTATAATAAAGGTATTTAGATTAAAAAGGTCATATCTCACAAACCGAGCGTCTTATATGAGCAAGCGACCTACCGTTGAAAAGGTTGTTTTGAGTAGATATCCATATGTTTCAAGATTGTATCAATCATAACTAAAACGACAGTTATGGCCTCGGAAAGTTTGCAGAAATTGTGCTGTCCGAAATTTCGAAACTGCAATTGTGCAAATTTCCATTTCTATTTTAAGTGGAACTTTCTTGTTTTGTGCTAATTCCTATTCTAGTTGGATTCCCATTATGGGGCACGAAATTGAGCTATAAAAAGTGGTTCTTTCTCAATCCTAAGATAGAGATTTTATTGGACTTAGTAGAAATTACTTATTGGAGATTATTTTCTCTAGAGCATCCATTGAAGAGAGCTATGCTGAAGTTGAAGTTCTAGAGTTTCTTGTCTTCTACATCTCTTGTAGAAGATCGTCTTCTAAGCGTAGAAGATTTGAGGAGTGAAGCGCAACAATTAGAGGGTATCTAGTTTAGTAGATTTGTAACAGGCAGCGGTAGGCGGTTATTGTGTAGTACTTCTTTATAGGAGGAGTACATTACAGATGTTATCTGTAAGTGACTTATAACTGTGTGATAATTCATAATACTTGATTATTAGTCCAGGTCAGATTTATAGTTTTTGCCCAATTAGGGTTTTCCACATAAAAATCGTATCTTCTTGTGGTGTGTGCTTTTGTGTTGATTTGATTAGTATTTCTGCTGCGTAGTTATTTATTTGCACGCATTATTGTTGAAATTGATTGCGTAGATCTATTCTAGACAAACCCCCAAATCTTTCAAGTTGTGTCAGAGCAGGTTACACTAATTTGCTGTGTTTGAGCCTAAGAGATGTTTAAAATGGTGCTCAGTTTAGAAGGCACATCCACTTTCAAGCCTCCACTATTTGATGGCTCAAATTATGTTTATTGGAAGCAAAAGATGGTTGGCTACCTTAAGTCCATTGATGGTGATGTGTGGGATATTGTTGTGGATGGTTATTCCAAACCTACAATTACGACAGATGGGCAAATAGTTGTTAAACCTAAAGCCCAATTGACTAAGGATGAGAAGCATTCCTCCAACTGCAATATTAAGGCTATGAATAGTATTTATAATCGAGTCACTGCGATCAGTTTCGTAGGATATCCCCGTGTAAAACTGCAAGAGAAGCGGGGGATGTCTTACAATTTGTATATGAGGGTATAGTGATGTAGTATGGGCCCACAAGTGGTTTATCTTCAAATTAGATTTAGGATTTTTATTTAGTAATTATATGTCATTAGATTGCTAATTTTATTTAATGAATTGTAATTAGGATTTAGCTTCCTATATTATGTAGTTTCCTAGTTTCCTTAGATTTCTTGGGCCTTAAGTTATTTTACTATTTATATGGAATTGTAATGGAGAATTATTCAGAGATTGGATTATTGAATAGAATTGTAGGGTTTACCCCTGGAGGTGCGTCCTTGTGTGTTTAAAGTTAAATTGGCAATTTGAAGTGTCCTCATACATGTGCTCTGGCACTCTATGCAAGCCCTAATCTTGGGCGTGCATTAGCTTGATATTAGAGATGAACGATCCGTTGATCGTTGGCGTGATGGCCCTTATCCATCCAGTCCACTCCCGAAACCAACATCAACATCCCCATCGTCACAGCCTTTCATATCCTTCTGCAAAACTAGATCCCTGATAGCATCTAGAATCCAGATTTCCATCTTCACCCATCTTCCCTCTACCCGATACCCCTACGGCACCCTGCTCTCCTCTCAAACCGTTGCACCCAAGTCTACCTTGTCCGACAGAATCCCAACTAAAAAAAAAAAAAGTTGACTAAAACCCCGTCATTCCTTAAAACCTTTGCAATCGACACTAATCCCTTTTCCCCATCAATCACCGAAATCCCATCTCCTTTGCCAGAAATTAGAAAAAGAAAAAGGGCAAGAAGAAGAAAAAGAGAAGTAGTTGCAGTGAACATACTTGCAGTTGTTCGACTCCATCCAGCCTATCATTGCCACTCATTGTCATTAGAGATAGAGTTGCAGCTACACGCCTCTGTAGCCAGTAGCACCAACCATAGTTGTGGTCGTCTGCCATCACCATAGCCTACACCGCAGTCGGCACCATCACGCTTTACCGTTGTTGTAGTTGTCCTCGCCCACCACACCTCTGTCTTCTTCCTTTTGTTTGGATTGCCTTTTTTTTTTGTTAGCATAAAGGCAAAGTGGAAGTCATGTGCGTGCCAACTCACACTCAGTCAAATAACAGCTTTGACCCAATTGACCACCGGAATTTGTTGTTGTGATATTGTGCCCATTGTAAGTCAGATATTCGATCCGTCTTTGCCAGTGTGCTTCTTGAGACTAGATCTACATATTAGGTGGGTCAGCCTTTAAATTTGCATAAAAAAATGTCTCCTAAGAAGCAAGTTGAGGTGGAATCTTCATCTTTTTCAATTGAAGATTTGGTTAGTGTCATTAGAGATTTAATTGCCACAGTTCACAATATGCAAACCACCCTATAACAACTGGAAATTAGGGTGACAACTTTAGAAAATAATCAACGTCTACAGCTGTGATGATGGTGAAAATATTCGGAATCAACGAGATCCACCAGTCAATAATCCTGATCTAGATTTAGGAATGAAACTCGTGATTTCCAAATATGAAAGAAAATTGTAGCCCGCTGAATTCTTAGATTGGTTAGTGTGTGTGGAGAATATTTTTACGCACAAGCCAATGAATATGCTTCAAAAAGTTACACTAGTTGCCCCTCGATTTCGCAATTATGCTGTAACTTGGTGGATATAATTACAAAGAAAAAGGAAGAATCAGAATATGGACCCTGTTGAAACTTAGATTGAGATGAAAAATATATTGACAAAAAATTTCTCCTCGTCAATTTTTAACAAGATCTTTGTGCAAGTTTTCAAACCTTGAAATAACGAACTAAGTCAGTTGTTGAATACTCTAAAGAATTCTCGACTTTGCAAGCACGCTGTAGTTTGAATGAAAATGATGATGTGGTTGGTGATAGATTTTTTAATGGGTAGAGAATAGATATTCAGCATATCCTTACATTCCAAAATTTTGATAATGTCGATGAACTATTCCAATATGCTGTCAATGCCAAGGGAATTGCAAATCATCAAGCACAAAAAATTAATGCATCCAAATGGGCTCTGCAAAAGAATTCATTTTTCCAAGATGCTAAATCTAGTGGTTCATTGGGAAAACTTGTCCCCAAACCTGAAGATCATAATAAAGTCAAATGTTTCCATTGCAAACAAAAAGGACGTTATTCCTTTGAATGTCCCAAATGAGTAAACCTAATGGAAGGCTTACATGATGAACCAATCACACAGGATCATCCTCCGGACAATGATGAAACTGAGGAAGCAATAAAGTAAGAAGCATACAAAGATGGTGAAGCTCTCATGGGATCAACGAGGCTCCACTCATTGTTGAAAAGAGATGGTTGAGGAAAAATATCTTCCGTTCTGTGGGTACAGTTCTTGGACAACATTGCATAGTTGTTGGTAGAGGAAGTTGTGAAAATCTCATCTCGTAAGCTCTTGTTGACCGCCTCAAGTTGAAAGCTTACAAGCACAATCACCTTTATTTTCTTAAATAGCTGATGACAGGCAATTAAGCACATGTTTGACATACTTGCAAAGTTACTTTTGCCATTGGTGAGATTTACAAAGATACAATTTGGTGTAATGTGTTACTTGTAGATAGTGGTGATATCTTATTGGGGTACAATTTGGTGTGATGTGCTACCTGTAGATAGTAGTGATATCTTATTGGGCCGCCCATGGATGTATGACAAAAATGGAACTCATGGTATACACAACAGCACATATTTATGCATGGTAAAGAGCAAGTTACTCTTCATATCGAGAAATCAGAACCGTCGAAGAAAAATTCCCGAGCTGCTATAGCCTAGGAAACCTTTTGTGTCCATCACATTTACAGAGGCAATTCGATGAAGACTCGAATTCAAGGATAAACTTTTCTTTTAACCCGGGGCGGATGATGCAGTATGGGCCCACAAATGGTCCCTCTTCAAATTAGATTTAGGATTTTTATTTAGTAATTACGTAATTAGATTACTAATTTTTTTAATGAGTTGTAATTAGGATTTAGTTTCTTATGTTATGTAGTTTCCTAGTTTCCTTAAATTTCTTAGGCTCTAAGTTATTTTACTATTTATATGGCATTGTAATGAAGAATTATCTAGGGGTTGGATTATTGAATAGAATTGTAGGTTTTATCCTAGAGGTGCATCCTTGTATGTTTAAATTCATATTGACAATTCAAAGTGTACTCGGACATGTACTCCGAGACTCAACGCAAGCCCTAACCCTAGGGCCTGCATCATATAGATACGATGAAGCAAGCTAAACTGTAGAGGTTAAATAAATCCTTTGAAATTGTTTTGATGGAAGAAGATGAGACTTTCAATCAGTTCTATGCTAAGCTGAATGACATTGTTAATTTTGTTTTCAACTTGGGTGAAAAAATCTCTAAAAATAAGATTGTCAAGAAGATCCTAAGGTTTCTTACTTCTAAGTATGATTCAAAGGTGGATGCTATTGAGGAAAATAAGAATTTAGAAAATTTCACCGTAAATTAGTTGGTTGGAAATCTTCAGGCTTTTGAAGAAAACTGTTTAAATAAAGGAAAGTCAATGAAGTATAACAGCTTGGCTTTGACAGTTTTTCGAGAATCAGCAAGGAAACCTGAAAAGAAAATTGAGTATGATTTTGATTCAAATATTGAAGATCCTGATATGGATGAGTTGTTGAAACAAGTCAAAAAAATCATGAAGAGTAGACAAGATAAATGAAAGGGCTTCAAGTCTGAGATTAAGTCATCTTCAAAAGTGATTGGGTGTTTTGAATGTCAGGGTTATGGTCACTTTGCGAATGAATGTGCCAACAGGAAAAAGAATCCCAAGCATAAAGCTATTAAAACTTGGGATGATGATTCGTTTGAGGAAGAAAAAGAAGAAAAGAAAGATCCTGAGCATTATAGTGGTAAGTTAATCACATTTATGGCTAGATCTTCTCTGTATGATGAGAGTTCTGATGAAGAGATTGTTAATGATGTAGTGTCAGACGATGAAAACAAAGATTGGGAAGCTGAATATGATATTTTGTTGCAGAAAACTGTGAAGTTGAGTGAGCTGTTTAAAAAAGATAAATTGAAGAAGAAAACAGAGATTCAATCTCTTTAAGACTATAAAGGCTGAAAAGGAATATTTGGTTGGCAAACTAAAGATTGCGTTGTTTGAGCTCGATGCTACGAAAGCTTCTCTAAATAAGATAAATATTGGTTCAAAATATCTTAAAGACATTTTGTGTGTTTAGAAGCTACTTAATGACAAGCGTAGTCTTAGTTACAATGATGGTGCATCTACTTTAAAGACGAAATGTAAAACTACTTTTGTTAAAAGTTTTGCTTTCAACTCTTTGTCACATACTGCTCCACATCTTGTCACATGCTGCTCCACATCTTGCTTATGTTCATCATGTTAGGAGTAGCTTAAAAAAGAAGATTGTGTCACGTCCTGCACGCACATCTACTTTTCATTATTGTCGAGTAAAAGGACACATTTGTCCACATTACAATAAGCTAAGAGCTTTGCCAAAGTATAAGCAATGGTGGAAATAATTGTTTGAGCCAATGGTTAAGACAAGAGCTATTTGGGTTAAGAAGTTTATAGTTAATCACACTGTTCTGAAAAATCAAACTATACAAGTGTGGGTGGCTGCATGCAAAACTCCCTAATCAATAAAATTAAACTCCCACCCCCAGTGCTGCTATGAAGATACAAGTAAGGGAGAGTTGTAATTGAGGGGGAGCTACTGTTGGATCCAAGTTGACAAATTGTTGTATGATTGATCATTAGATTGTCAATTATGGACAAAAAGGGGGAGATACTATATTCAGGGGGGGACATTCCGAGTCAAGATACTAAAAGCTCAAATGTTCAGAGACAAACAGAGACAATACAGATCTACAAGTGTGCTGATGGTAAATTTTTTTGGGTTGAAAATTCAATGTATTTTTGGATTTTATTTTGGGTAGATTTTATGTATTGTTTTAGGGAGTTTTGTTCATAAATTGCCGAAGGGGGAGATTGTAAGGATTGTAGTATGTTGGCAAAATTCATAGATTAGACAAAACTTTAGTTTTAGTAAAAGTTGTATTTCTATTTATTTTAAACTAGGAGTTTGAAGTTAAAAGAGTTCTAGAAGAACTGGAATGAAGGTATTTGGATTAAAAAGGTCATATCTCATAAATCAAGCGTCGTATATGGGCAAGTGACCTACCATTGGAAAGTTTGTTTCGAGTATATATTCTTATGTTCTAAGATTGTGTCAATTGGAGTTAAAATGACAAAATTATGACCTCGGGAAGTTTGCAGAAATTGTGCTATTCGAAATTATGAAACTGCTATTGCGTGAATTTATATTTTTATTTTACGTGGGACTTTCCTGTTTTGTGCCAATTTCTATTCTCGTTGGATTACCATTATGAGGCATAAAATTAGGGCTATAAAAAGGGGTTCTTTCTCACCCTAAGATAGAGATCTCATTGGGCTACTTAGAGATTACTTATTGGGGATCATTTTCTTTAGAGCATTCAATAAAAAGAGCGGTGCTGAAGTTGAAGTACTAAAGTTTCTTGTCTTTACATCTCTTGTAAAAGATTGCCTTTTAAGCGTAGAATATTTGAGGAGTGAAGCGCAACGACTAGAGGATCTATTGAGTGGATTTGTAGCAGGCAGCAGCAGGCGGTTGTTGTAGACTGATTATTTCCTGGAGGAGTATGTTACAGAGGTTATCTGCAAGTGGCTTGTAACTACGTGATAATTCATAGTGCGTGATTATTAGTTTAGGTCGAACTCGTGGTTTTTGCCTGATTAGGGTTCTCCACGTAAAAATCGTATCTTCTTGTGGTGTGTGCTTTTGTGTTGATTTGATTAGTATTTCTGCTTCGTAGTTATTTATTTGCACACATTATTGTTAAGATTGATTGCGTAGATCCATTCTAGAAACCCCCCAAATATTTCAACAGCAATTAATTCAAATAACTTAACCCAAGGGTCTATGATTGACCTGGGCATGATAGATTCTAAATAGGAAGCTTTACTTAGAAATTTTCTTAGAAGAAAAAAAAATGGATATAAGAAGCTGAATATATTATGAATGATACAATGTAGAATATAAATCAATGAAATCTGAATAGATTGTCTTGCTTATCTCAAATGATCCTCTCTCTCTCTCTCTATATATATATGTATGTATGTATGTTTGTGTGTGTGTTGTGTGTGTGTGTGAATGTATGTATGTATTTCGTTGTACAATAAGATAAGATAAAAGATGACAGGATAAAGGGTCGTTCGTCTACAATTCTATTAGATGAAATTTGTCAAATCTTATATACTGGGCGGGGGGGTGTTAATTTTGTGTGGTTTAGATTTTTAATAATTTGGCCCTACTATAGAGCTATTCGAATTTTACGATTCACTCGTTTTATAAATGATCAATGTAACTTTGGCCCAATGAATTTCATGAAGGGCCATTCTACTCTGGGCATACATATTGATCAATTTAGGCTTTTCATAAGTGGGCCCACTAAGGATTTTTTAAGTTCATCCTTATAAATCCACTAATTGAGGATCACTTTGTTTAGGAAAAGTGAAAACAAAGAAGTTCATGTCCACAATGAGTTGCGGTGGCCATGAACATGGCATATGACCGTGACCATGCTTTTGAAGATGGTTAGGTGTGTTTGTGCGTGGTGCAAGGAATAAAATAGCGGCCGGCACCGCTACGCTACGGAGGTGTTAGTGGCGCTAACACCTGTAGCGGGGCGTAGCGGCTGCTATTTTCCCACTATTTTCTTGCTGGGCCTATTTAAATTCCCTGACGCCCATTTTTCTACATTTTTTACTCCTGTCTCCATCTTTCCTTTTTCTTTTCCACTATTTTTTGGTCCGACCTCCCTCCTTCTTCAAATCAAAGGCAACAAGGGTCCAAAAACACATTAAGACCTACAAATCTAGATCATTCATCTTTTTTGGAGTCAAAAGGCATCTCTCAAAAGGTATTTTTTATGTGATTTTCTTATATCTATGTCTCTATTCCTCTTTTCTCCTTCATGAATCTCTTAGAAATGGCTTGTAAGTGATAGATCTATGTTTCTCATAGATCAAACCCCCCATTTTCTATAGTTTATTTATTTATTATTTATTTTTTATTCTCGGATTTTTTTTATTTTTTGAAAAATTTTTTTTTCTTGAAGAAACACCAACGAAATCACTTAAAAATTACTCTTAAGTGTTAGATCTATGAATCCCATGAATGAATCACACTTTCTTTCTTGTTTATTTGAATTTATTTAATTTTTTATGTTCATATTAATATGACTTTTGGTGGTAGAGGTATTCCTCTAATCATTTCTCAAATCTCAACTTTATATTAACTCTCATATGTTAACTCTTTAAGTACAATGTTATTTATAAAGTTATTATTTATTATGTCATTTATTGTGTTGAATGTTGATTGTTGAGTCACTGACTCTAGTGACTAATTTCTCTAAATCTTAAATTCTTGACTCTTGAGTCTTAACTTTGAGTCTTGAATCTTGATTCTTGATACTATGTGAAAATTAAGAATGATGCTATTATTTTTTAATTATACAGTGATATAGGACATCATACATTTAGGGGACCGCTACGCCCCCTTATTTTAGGCTTTTTTGCAAAAACAAACACATATTCTAACTCATTACAATTTTCTGGATTTTCTAGAGTTTTTTCAAAATTTTTTGAATCACACCGCTACGTCACGACGTAGCCCCGCTACCGCTAAATAATGCCTGTTACGTAGCATTTTGGCGACCGGCCGCGACGTTATCCGCTACCGCCATTGTTGTCAAAATCGTACGATATTCGATATGAATCGTACGATTCATATTGTATCGTATAGAAATCGATTCATATCGATATATAAATCGTATTTATTAAAAAATCGTACGATATTTATGATGCGAATCGAATCGTATGAATCATGTTTATCATACGATTTAATCAGGGTGGGAATTTGAAGGGTCTAGTACTCCCTAATGTCTAAAAAATGGCATCATGTCAATAAGGCATTTAAGGCAAGAGGCAACTCTTGCAGAGATGATCATTAGAAACAGAAAAAAAAAAAAAAAAGAAACCATCAATGCAAGTGCAAACAGCTAGAAGCCAAGAAGAAGAACGTAGAAGCTTGGCTTTCCTTGTCTTCGCCTCTGCATGTAGAAAACTCGCTTCTTAGCGAGGAAGAGTGCTGCCGACGAAGAAGCTTGGACCAACAACAACCAACGACGACAAGCCTGGGTTATTTCTTCGCTTTGCTTGCAGAAAACCCACTTCTCAGTGAGGATCAACGACACCGACGAAGGTACTTAGGCCAGTGACAAGCAACAACGAGAGGTGGAGAACGAAGAAGGTTAGTAGATTTTTTTTTTCTTCTTCTGTCGATCGTCTTTCAGAGGCTTTGTCGGCACTTTTTTTTTTTTCTTTTCTGACGATCCCAGAGTTATCAAAACGCAGAAGCTTGGCTTTTCTCGTCTTTGCCTCTGCATGCAGAAAGCCCTCTTTTCAGTGAGGAAGAGTGCCGCCAACGAAGAAGGACTAGTGACAACCAGTGACGACAAGTTGGGGTTTTTTCTTCGCTCTGCCTGTAGAAAACCCACTTCTTAGTGAGGATCAGCGACGTCGACGAAGGTGCTTAGGCCAACGACAAGCAGCGACAAGAGGAGGAGAACGAAGAAGGTTCGTAGATTTTTTTTTTCTTCTTCTGCCGATCGTCTTTTAAAGGCTTTGTTGTTTTTTTCTTTTTTTTTTTTTTTTTTTTTTTTGTTGTGACGATCCCAGAGCTTATCAAAATGCAAAAGCTCATTTTGTAATGATCTTGGAGCTTATCAAAGGGCATGAGCGAATGTTTTTTCTCATCCTTCAGTGGGGCCCATTAATGGGGTTTTTTTTTTTTTTAATCTTCTGTCTATCGCTTTGGCGAGGGCTCTCTCTCTTTTTTTTTTTTTTTTTCATTTGTATTGGGGCATATCTAAACCAAATTGCTGGGGCATGATGGGGTCTTGATTTTTCTCATTTATCAGTGGGGCCTTGAATGATTTTTTTTTTATTTTGGTTTTGTACAGTCTGAAGAAGGCCACGCTCTCTGTCTCTCTCTTTTCAGTTTTTATCAATTGGTGGGGCTCATTCATAGCATTTTGCTACTTGGGCATATCAAATCGAGCTCATCAAAATAGGGCCGTTTCTTGCCATCCATCAGTGGGGCCCACCAATAAATTTTCTTTTTATATGATGGCTAGAATTCTAGAATGCCTTTGCAGTAGGGCCCACCAATGATTCTATTTTAGGATGGCTGAAATTGTTGAAAGATTTTGCTATGGCCCCATAAGTGGGGCTCTCCAATGAATATTTTTTTTTCTAAAATGGTTGAAACTTGAAACTCTACAATGATTTTGCTGTATTTTTTTTCCTGAAACAGTGGAAATTTTGGAATGATTTTGCTGTCCTTTTATTTTTTGCAAAATTCATATTTCTTTTCATTAATACATCGGGCTTGATGTGTAGATGACCTTCCAATCCAATTACTTTTATTTTTCATGAATTTGTGAGGCCTATCTTAAAAAAAAAAACCTATGAGGCCCATCAAGAAACTATAGTGATGATTGAATGGATTTTTTTTTTTTTTTTTACAGTCATGGGTAGGCCAAAAAAAGGGAAAGGAAACAACCCAGGAGATGATGACCTTACATGGAATTATTGCTCCAAGGTTAACCCAAATAATCACTTGAATGTGAGATGCAATTTTGTTGGAAAAGAGATGTGGGGTGGAGTGTTTCGTATGAAACACCATTTAGCTTGAACAAAACAAAATATAAAGCCATGCCTTCAAGTTGATGATGATGTAGCAAGTCAGTTTAGGAAATTGTTACATGATAACAAAGATGAAAAGGAAAAAAAAAAGATGACATGTATGATATTGGGCGTTCATCATATTATTATTTTCAAGATAATGATGAAGTGATTGAAATACCACAAGATAAAGGAAAAAGAAAAAGCACAATGGATGCCTTTGTGGTTAAAGGAAAAAATCCAAAACAAGCAACAATCAATCACATTTGGAAAAAATGAGATAGAGAAAGTGTTGTATTGGCAATATGTAGATTTTTTTATGCTAATGCATTGCCTTTTAATGTTGTTAAAAGCCCTTTTTTTGCTCCAATGATGGAGGCAGTGGCTTCATTCGGACCGGGGTTGAAACTTCTAAGTTATCATGAGGTGAGGCACACTTTTCTCCAAAAGGAAGTGCAACTTATTGAGAAATCATGGGATCAATATAGAAAATAATGGAGTCAATATGGTTGCACATTGATGACAGATGGATGGACCGATGGAAAGAACAGAAGCATCACAAATTTTCTGGTTAACAGCCCACATGGTACTGCTTTTATTAAATCTGTGGATACTTCTTCAATTTCTAGATATGCACAGAATATGTTTGAGTTGATAGATTCAATTGTTGAAGAAATTGGAGAAGAGCATGTTGTGCAAGTGGTGACAGATAGTGCTGCAGCTCTAGTGCTGCAAGTGGTCACCATGTTCGGCACATCTAGTTGACTTTATGCTAGCAGATATTGGAAATTGCCCACTCATGCTATAACAGTTGCAAAGGCGAGGAATATTACTGTTTTTATCTATACACATATATGGGTGTTAAATTTAATGAGAAAATATAAAAAGGGAAGGGAGCTTATAAGAGCCGCTATCACCCGTTTTGCTACAAATTTTTTGACATTGAAAAGCATTCATGAACAAAGAGTTGCATTACGGTCAATGCTTGCTTCAAAGGAATGGGAAGAGAGTGCATACTCCACTCAAGTTGATGGAGTGAGAGTGAGGGATATTATCTTGGCAGACAAAGACTTTTGGCCTTCCATTAAGTATTGCATCAAATGTGTAACTCCCTTAGTAGAAGTCCTTCGCTTGGTTGACTCCGATGAAAGACTGCCAATGGGATACATTTACGAAGCAATGGACCGGGCCAAAGAGGCTATTGCCAAAAATTTTGACAATGTGAAGAAGCGGTATGATCCCATATGGAGAATCATAGATTCAAGATGGAACCTACAGTTGCATCGTCCCTTGCATGCAGCCTCATATTTTTTAAATCCCGCATTTCAATATGATGAGAAATTTAATGCTGATTTGGATGTTAAAAAGGGATTGTATGACACGTTAGAACGATTTGTTCGAGATGGTAGAACTCGGATTCTTGTTGATGAACAAATTGACTATTTCAAGAGAAAGATCGGCATGTTTGGAAGAGAAACGGCCCAATTAACGATCAAGACAAAACAACCCGCTAATATACATACTCAGTTTTTTTATATTCCGTAATTCATATTATTTTTCTTCATTATGTTATCCTTTTTCAATCATTGACTTTATTCTTATAATATAAACTAGCTTTGTGGTGGGAGAGCTATGGTGATCATTGCCCTGAACTACAAAAGCTAGCACTTCGAATATTAAGTTTAACGTGTAGTTCATCGGGGTGTGAAAGAAATTGGAGTACGTTTGAACATGTGAGATTTGTTAAATTTATTTTCATTACTTGGTTATATAAATGTATAAATCTCGATGTTTAAATTTAATGATTGAATGAATCTAACTTTTGTGTAGATACATTCGAAAAGGAGAAACAAACTAGAGCAACAACGTCTTAATTCTTTAGTCTTCGTTAAATACAATCTCAATCTCCAAGTTCGTCAAAAAAAGAGAGAGGGATCAAGGTCTTGACCCTATTTGCTTGTCCGTTTGTTAAATTTATTTTCATTACTTGGTTATATAAATGTATAAATCTCGATGTTTAAATTTAATGATTGAATGAATCTAACTTTTGTGTAGATTCATTCGAAAAGGAGAAACAGACTAGAGCAACAACGTCTTAATTCTTTAGTCTTTGTTAAATACAATCTCAATCTCCAAGTCCGTCAAAAAAAGAGAGAGAGGGATCAAGGTCTTGACCCTATTTGCTTGTCCAATATGGATTTTGATGATGAGTGCCAGGATCAAAATAGCGGTAGCGGATAGCGTCGCGGCCAGTCGCCAAAACGCTATGTAGCGGGCGCTACGTAGCGGTAGCGGGGCTACATAGCGGCGTAGCGGTGTGATTCAAGAAAATTATCAAAAAAATTTGAAAAAATTCCAGAAAATCTAGAAAATTGTAATGAGCTAGAATATGTATTTGTTTTGCAAAAAAGCCTAAAATAAGGGGGCGTAGCGGTCCCCTAAATGCATGATGTCCTGTATCGCTGTATAATTAAAAAATAATAGTATCATTCCTAATTTTCACATGGTATCATGAATCAAGATTCAAGACTCAAAGTCAAGACTCAAGAGTCAAGAATTTAAGATTTAGAGAGATTAGTCACTAGAGTCAGTGACGCAACAATCAACATTCAACACAATAAATGACATAGTAAATAATAACTTTATAAATAGCATTGTACTTAAAGAACTGAGACATGAGAGTTAATATAAAGTTGAGATTTGAGAAATGATTAGAGGAATACCTTTACCACCAAAAGTCATATTAATATGAACATAAAAAATTAAATAAGTTCAAATAAATAAGAAAGAAAGTGTAATTCATGCATGGGATTCATAGATCTAACACTTGGGAGTAATTTTCAAGTGATTTGGTTGGTGTTTTTTCAAGAAATTTTTTTTTTTCAAAAAATAAAAAAATTCGAGAATAAAAAATAAATAAATCATAGAAAATGGGGGGTTTGATCTATGAGAAACAAAGATTTATCACTTACAAGCCATTTCCAAGAGATTCATGAAGGAGAAAAGAGGAATAGAGCCATAGATCTAAGAAAATCACATAAAAAATACCTTTTGAGAGATGCCCTTTGACTCCAAAGAAGCTGAATGATCTAGATTTATAAATCTTAATGTGTTTTTGGACTCTTGTTGCCTTTAATTTGAAGAAAGAGGGAGGTAGGACCAAAAAACAGTGGACAGGGAAAAGGAAAGATGGAGACAGGAGTGAAAACTGTAGAAGAATGGGCGTCAGGGCATTTAAATAGGCCCAGCAGGAAAATAGCGGCAAAATAGCGGTCATAGCGTCAAAATAGCGGCCTAGCAGGAAAATAGTGGCAAAATAGCGGCCGTAGCGGCGCTAACACCTCCGTAGCGTAGCGGTGCCGGCCGCTACAGCCGATATAGCGGCCGCTACGCTTTGTAGCGGCCGCTATTTTATTCTATGGATGAGTGGGTCACTGAAAAAGAAGACCCTACTTTAGATAATGACATGTCATGGATGGACCAAGGAGAATGCTTTATTGAAGGGACAAATAGTAGACAAGACAAACAACGAGGTACTACTAATTTACTGAATGTCAAAGTCTAAAAATTAATATTTGTATTTTATTTTAGCAAACTAAAAGTTCTAATCTTGTTTTATAGGGCCTAGAAAACTTACATTTGGAAGAAAAGATAAAGGAAAGAGGAAAGTTTCTGAGGTTGACGAAGAAGAAGCTTTGGTGTCTTCATCTAATAGTGGAGAGGAGGAACTTCAATGTTTTGACAATGGATCATCTTCATGTGGTGATGATGATATTGGGGATGATGATGTTGATGTGGATATAGTCATTGGCAATGATGGGGATATGAGCATCTTTTGATGTATTTTGCCTTTTTGGGATGAAATATTTTGTATTTAGCTCATAGATTAGTTCATGAGCATCTTTTGTTGAGAGAACGTTTTCCTTTTTCAACATATAAATGTTGCTGACTTGCTATGTATGGAAAATGGATGAGTTATGCATATCTATAATTTTTATGATTTTTACATATTTTTTTGAATTTTTTAGAACTATTTTGGAAAAAATAAAATGAATCCTATGATTCACGATTCGATTCGCGATTCGATTCGATTTAGAACCTAAAACGATTCACGATACGATTCCGATTCTAACAACCTTGGCTACCGCTATTTTGATCCTTGGCGTGGTGAACATCTTATAAATGTTTTCTTTGCCTAGACTAGATTCTAAAATGGTAGAGGACTAGTGTATCCTTGATTTTAACTTAAACTTCTAAAAACACAACTGTGCTGTCTATTAGAGTTTTATTATCATGTATGAATTAAAAATTTCCTTTTTGCTGTGATGCTGATGGTTGTTATTTTGCAGCTTACAATAACCCTTGCTAAGGAGGATGCTGATTCAAAAACAACTCAGAGTAATGAGTATTGCTATGCTGGTGGATTGGTTGAGTATGTGAAATGGCTAAATACTGATAAGGTGTGCAAATGGCTTAGTCTCAACATTTTTCTTTTTAATGAATCGAAGAGATATTGACACCAGGCATGATCAATTCTGTATTTGCATCATGCTAAGTTTACCTTTTGTTTGTGAGATTTTTTTATTTTTCTGAGCTTAGGTTACTAAAACATTTTTTGATGAATAGTGGGTTACTAGAACATTTCATTACTGAATAATCTTATATTTGCAATATTCAGCAGAAAGCTTTATAACACCAAATATTGCCTGCAACCTTTTTGTGGTTAAAAAGTTATTTAAAAATGAGAACAGAATAAATTTACAGGATGGATGAAGAGTGATAGACTCTGGAGATTTTTCAGGGCCCAGCTGTTCAGTCGAAGCTAATGCTATGCTTCTCTTTCCCTTCCAAGAAAAAGTGGACTTTCTTTTATCTCCCCGACCCACATCCACCACCCCGGAAAAAAAAAAAGAAGGATAATAAGGAAGAAAGAAAGAAAAAAAAGAGAAGCCTCTTGATTGATCTATTGATCTCTTCAAATTATGAATGGGTTATGGTTGAAGCATGACTACATGAGATTGGAAAGCCTGAGCAACTAGCTGCTGCAGGATTGGAAGTTTATTATCTCAGGCTCTCAGCATCAATGCCAGAAGAGGGAATGGTTTTCTTGTGGCTCATTACTTCATTGCTTGTTACCACTGTCTTTGTCAACTGAGTGATATATCCACTGTGGCATTATTGAAGACAAGAGTCTTCCTTTTATTCATGCAAAGTATCTTCTGGACATTTGATGCCTTTTGAGAAAGATCTATATAAAATGAGTCATTTCTCCCATCAATCCACCCAGTAATGATTATTGGAAACCCTTTGTTTGGTTGCATGTGATCATTTGGTGGACCACAGTGCTAGCAGTAAATATTGATACCTGAGAGGATAGGATTTAATCCATTCACCATGTCAGAAAAAGGTAGCTCCCTATGTCTAATTGGTAGCTATCATACAAATTTAGGAGTTTGGATCTTTTGATTATTTGGTTGATGTCTTGCTTATTGAATATCTGAACTGCTCAAAATGAACTCCCTGCCATTAAGTAGAAAATTTTCAAAATTTACTTCAATTGGAGTTGGTGTTACAATAATTGAGCATATATGATTAAGAATGTCATATACTCAATCTTATAGTAGGACAAACTCCTATAATCTTATTGGCATAAAATTTTCTATCGGCCAATAAAAGGGAAGGACATTTAATTTTAGTGGCTTGGGTTTTTGATTGGTGGGCTCTATTATGGAGTTCCACACCTCTTACTATAGGGTAAGCGAAACCTCAACATTGAGAGGGTGGGGGGGGGGATCCTGAAGATCATGAGGGACAAGCCTATGCCACTTCTAAATGATTTAAATACTTGTGTCCATAAATATACTGGCAATGTTCTCACAATATCTGTTCTCTACTGCATGCCCATTTACTGCCAGTTTCTAATAAAAACATTGATGTGCATTTATGTTTTCTTCTGCTGTTAATGGCACAGGAAGATAAATAGCGTATTTGAAATGGGAATTCCATATATGTTGGTAGGAAGATGACCTGCACAGCCATTTAAGAAACAAGGAAAAGAAAAAAAAAATTAAAATAAAAAGATGATCATTGCGTTATCATTGTGAGCTTCTAGTGTTTATTCCTGTTTATTCTATATGTACTTCCTTGTGACAAGCTCTAGACTGAAAAAGAAAATAAAAAATGGATCTCTTCTGCTAAATCAACTCCTATGCTGAAGTCAATGCTGATTATATTTTGTAGTCATGATCTTATGTTACCTTTCTTAAATTGTAACAGACATGTTTTCTATGTAGAAACCTCTTCATGATGTTGTTTCCTTCAGAAAAGAAATAGATGGAATCACAATTGATGTAGCTCTTCAATGGTAAATACAGAACTCTCTTATTGTTGTTTAAAATTCGTCCTTTTTCTTTGTTTACTGTTACATTCATTTGTTTGTACAGAACATCAATAGTTGATATTAATGCGTGTCCATGTACCTGATCCTTTTTCTCCTTCAATATGACACTACAATTTAGTCATCAAGTGGTTGTCAAAACACTTGGAAATTGGTGTTGTGGTATATTCTACTACCCATCCAAGAAGTCTTGGACTGCACAATTTTGATTGGAATTGATCAAGCATCTGGACGTTAAGAAAACTTTAATTGATTTAGGACTTTTTGTCCTTTACTCAGCTTAAAGTCTTAGTTGGAGAAGGGTTGCATCTTAACCTCCAAACTTCATTTTGTTTTATTGGGATTCTTTTGGCACAGTCTTGAGTCCTTTTAAGAATTCTTGATGTATTTTACCAAAAAAAGGATGTCTTGATGTAAAAAGAACAGGGGTTAAACCAAATGGATGATGATCAGGTCAGTTGTTTGTAGAGTGGTTGTAAAGGATGACAAGGTTAAGATGGGCCATCTTAGGCCAACTGAATCGGTTAGGACAGCAAGGTTAAGGCAGGCCATCTCAGGCCAACTGAATTGGTTTGGCTAAATCCAATCTGACCTAATCCTGAATTTATACTTCTCAAAAGCAAGTTCTACACTAATAAAACCCAACAAGCACTTGTTTTATTTTGGCAGAACTTTTAGGAACCGAAAGAGTTATTGTGTGCAAATTCATGTTATGAACAGAAATGGAATATTAGTCCCCTAGGGGTAATAAAATTATACTTCTTCAGAAATTTATCATTCACATCCAAACACAAGGTTGATATGAAGCTGTGATCAATCTACAGCATTGATTGGATCAGCGGGGAACTTTATCAAGCAGTTGCTAAGCAACTGGTATTTAAAATCCAATGATTAGTGTGTTCTTTATGGAGTTTCAACTCTTAGAATGGCAGTAGATGTATCCTAATAATTATATATATGGCTGAGTTATCAATTGCACACCTTTTTTGGTGCATACCTTGTAGAGGGGCCCACCTGATGTTTCATTTGAATGGACCAACATCACCCCACTACCCACAAAAAAAAAAAAAAAAAAAAAAAAGACTCATAAGTCGCTGGCATAGCTATCAAAAATTTAAAATTGTATGATTCGCATTTAGATCATACGATGCATATCATATTGGAAGGAAACCAATTAGTATTGCATGTCTGAATTGTATTTGGGAAGAAATCGTCTGATTTGGTCATGAATCGTACTATTCAATTCGAATCATATTGCCTCGTGCAATACAAATGATTCTAGTTGGGAGGTAAAGGAGTCTTGGGACTCTATTTAGGGGTTATTTTGGGCCTTTACGACCGCTTGATTTAATTACCTCAGAAGTAAAAAAGGATTAAAGGCCTTCTATATTTTAAGAGGTAAGCCAGCTACGAAGAATCTCTTTGCTGCAAGCTCTCTTTCCCTTTCTTTGCCGCAAGCTCTTGGCATTCCAAGCCCCAGCTCTAGTAAGGAAGATGCAGTATCGGGCTGCTGACAGCTACCTGCTATCTGTTGCTTGCTGCAAGCTCTCGCCGTTGGTGAGAAGCTTTGAACAGTCAGTCGTTTCCAGTATTCTTTTGAGTTTTTTATAAATGGATGGGTGGGCCCCACTGATTTCATTTCTGTTTTTGATCACTACATCTGGCCATTTTGGATTTCATAGATGGGTGGAACCACTGATTTATTTATTTATTTTTCTTAAGTCTCATAGGTTTTATCTTTTTTTTCCCCATCCATTGCTCTCTAGTCTCTCCTCTTTTATCCCTTTTTTTTATCCATCTGTGGGGCTCACCTGCAGTTTGACACCAATCAGTTGTGGGCCCTAATAAAGCAAGTTTTCATCCTTACGTGGGGCCTAAACAATTTCTGAATGTGTTGGAAGTTCCTGTTTTGGATTTCACAGATGGGTGGGCCCCGCTGATGGCTTTATTTATTTATTTATTTTTTACTTCTTCAAGTTCCATGTGTCCCTTTTTTTCCCCATCACGTGTCATTGTTTTGGACAGTTGAAATTAGACACAGTAATTCCATGATATAATGTCCATCAGTGGAACAATGGATCTATCAGTGGACATAGGATGCCCATCCTTCTTCTTCTTCTATGTATGTGAACTAGTGGGTCTGTCATTGGATGTGGCCCTCATCATGCAAAATGGATGAATTATGTATACCTACACTTTTACCTATTTTTACATTTTTTTTAATTTTTAAAATTATTTTTGAAAAAACATAAAATGAATCTTGCTATTCACAATTCAATTCGATTTAGCTCCTAAAACGATTTAGGATACAATTTCGATTTTCAAGACTATGAGCACTAGACCCCCCTTGGATTTGTACCCATCCAAATGAACTATGTTGTTATGATGTAGGTAAGATGATGGGTCGGCGAATCCATTGGGCTCAGTCCATAGGCCTAATAGGACATTCAATTATTTAGGGACCTATTAAGTAGTTTAATTTGATTAGAATTAATACAAGTCAATTTCTTATTTTGTTTAGATTTATTCAGATATTAGAGAATTTTCTTTGTTAGGCATCAAGCCAACCCCTTTATATGAGGATGTTAGGCCTCATTGTAGTGAATGCTTAATTTCAATCAATTAAAGTTTTCTTTTGAGATTAATTTTTATGGTGTTTTCTCTTTTTGTGAGGGTACCTTTGTGGCTGAATCTATCATTGGATTCGATTAATATTTCTGGAGATTGATCTACACATCGTTCGTGGATTTGGGGCTGTGTCATGTTAGATCGATTGCACACCTATTTAGATGGCTGAAACTTGTCGGCCTTTAATTGAGGGGTTAGGATGATCACATGAGCCCCCATTACCATACACCTGTAGGCCCCACCTAGATCTTCAAATCAGCCTAGACCCAACCCCATGTGGCCCCCAGGTGGGCGCCATCAACATGCACCTTGGGCATAGGATAAACCCTCATACATATATATGTGTATATATATGTTTACATATATATATGTATGTATGTATGTATATATATTATCCTGAGCTGTATGTGAGAAACAGGTGCATTTCAAAGAATTGCTTGCAGATATATCAAGAAAATGCAACTGGGGAGAAGATGGCTTCTAGACTGCTTCCCAGTTCTTGTGGTGCTTGCAGCTGTGCTTTTCAGGTCTTAAATCAGAGCTTCAGGTGAAGAAGTTTGGGGCAAATAAGTAAGCTAACGATTGGATGAATTGTTTGCAAGGTTCTGCATTGATAGGTCCTATCCCTTTGCTCAAAAACAGGGTTTTTCCCAAATGAAACTTGAAGAGAGGGCTTATGCAGAAAATCAAATATCGTATTCCAATCGATAATACTATGGTTTATCCTCCGCTACATCTCTTATTTATGATAAATTAAAAAAAATATAGTACAAACTACAAAGTCTAAACCATTAGATCCACTAGATATTATCAAAATCTGATCCTAACCACCAGTTAAATAAGCATGGCGTTCCTTAATCAAGACATGTAGTAGTTAGCAAATAAAGTCGCTATGTTGTAGATTTAAGAAGATTGTAATGTGCTAATCCCTTAGAAACGTGTCAATATTGACGTCAAACCTC
Organism: Sextonia rubra; assembly: GCA_037013555.1. Classification (NCBI taxonomy): domain Eukaryota; kingdom Viridiplantae; phylum Streptophyta; class Magnoliopsida; order Laurales; family Lauraceae; genus Sextonia; species Sextonia rubra. Next base: position 82,182,877 of record JASUAD010000001.1, read on the forward strand.
CCTCTTCAGGTTGTCTGTGGGTAAAAGATGATACTACAGCTCCTCATTTTGGCACTGATGGCAGATAGTGCCTGATTTAACCTGTGTTTGCAGATCTGTTCATTTCGCATCACTCCCTATGTATATGGGCTGGCCCACATTTCACTCAAATTGAAGTGATGCACCGTTAAATTGATCATGTGGATATATGAGTTTGCTACATATCATTAGTGGCAGGCCCAAGATTTTCACTTGAGGGGGATTGATGATGGTCAAGATTTCTTTACATATGTTGTGGGGTGTCAGGTCCATCCACATCATCCAATTTTGGATGTCTACGTCTATCATCAGTTCAGCATCATCAGATATATGTCATTAGGTGATTATGTGTTAAGTATTTTCATGAACAAGTTGCTTTGTATGATTAAGAGAGACATTACTGAATAGGAAAAATATGAAATATAGGCCCCATACAGGAAAAATACGAAGTATAGGCCCATATTCATTTAACTGATGACAAAAACTGTTGTGGCCAAGATCTTTCATTTTTGAGATTTCATTTTTCTTGGCATTGTCCAACATCTTGAGCTCCATTTGATCAATGGTCTAGATCACCTTGAGCCCCATCATACACAACAAGTGGGGGCTTATTCGATTTTGTAAGTGAGGGCTGGGCTAGTAGGGCCTTGGAGCCCATATGGGCTTTTTTTTAGGTTGGGTGGGGGCAGAAGCTCCCTGGCCCTCACACGTAGGTCAGCCCCTACACATCATCAATGTTGCATATCACACATACTTTGGCTGGGGAGGAAATTGAGCCAGTCATTATATAGAGGGGTTCATACAAGTTTGCAGCTGTCTCTACAGTATGACAGAAATATAGGATCATTTAGGTTCTAGCTAGCAAAGCATGTTCTTGTGAGATTCGAATTAAAGAAAGACTAGAGGAGAATGGGGATGTTTTGTTTTGTTTTTTAATTTTTTATATTAATTTCCTTATTCTAGTTGATTAGTTTTTGTGATTGCATCTTTATACATACGACCGTATTGGTATTAAATTTGTCCATGAGATCTATTTTTGACATATCAGAGCTCAGCATCAGTGGCAATTTCTACAACTGGAAAGCCACTACAAAACAACTCTAACTTGGTTTTGAACTTCTTGCAGATGTTATATTTCTGTAAAAAAAAAATTGTATATATTTTTCAAAGGTGGTGTAGAAATTATCATAAATTTTGATGAAAAATGTATGCATTTAGTTAGTTTCTAATTTATCATCACTTTTTTAGGTGCTCAGATGCATATGCAGATACGATGCTTGGGTATGCTAATAGCATTCGTACAGTTGATGGTGGCACCCATATAGATGGCATGAAGGCTTCGCTAACAAGAACTCTCAATAATTTTGGGAAGAAGTCTAAGCTTATTAAGGTGCATTAATTAATTAATCAAAATTTTGTTACTCCAGCATTACATTTTTACTAACAAAACAACAGTGGCATTTTGTCAGTTTTATTTCAAATAACAGTGACTGGATTGTGTTGCTTCTCATATGTCTTGGACCATTTGAATGAGAGTGAAGCTGAGTCCGCATTGGGCTGAGGGGTTTCAGTGGGTTGGTACCGGGTTTTGCTGAGGGCACCTTGTACCCTAACTGACAAGCTATGCTAAGGACCTAAACTCAGACTCTCTGATTGTGTCATATCACTTCGATCAATCCGATTGGATAAAAGGCAAACCGGCCTTGACTAGACCCTAACTATTTTCTTGGTAAAAGGGGTATTGTATGTTCTACTTAATAACCATTTTTAGGCTCAATTGTGAACAGAAAAGGCTTCACTTATGACCTTAACTTATGATGGGCCGGCTTGCCCTGGCCTACTTATTTTAGCACTAATGGACCTTGAACTTGGCTAATGCACATGACTTGGACCCAGTTCATGCCTCTGGTGTAGGCGTGCCTGATCATTACACCTAACATATAAATGTTCCAGGCCTGGACAAGCTGCTGTCTTGCTCCATGAAGTTGCATTAAGAGTATTGAGTCATCTTTGCAGTGTTATAATCCTTGATATGTCCCATTCCAGGAGAAGGATATTAGCTTAAGCGGCGAACATGTAAGGGAGGGATTAACATCTGTGATCTCAGTCAAAGTGCCAAATCCAGAATTCGAAGGACAAACAAAGGTGGTGGATGTTTCATCATTATGTTAGTTGTTGATGCCCTAAGGTCTTGGATCACACTTTTGGCCCAAGTGTGCTGGGCAATACAAGAAAGCGGTTTCATGTGTCAAATAAGTGCTTATTCCTTTGCTTGTACTTGTTTCTTATGTGAAAGACGAGGTTGGGAAATCCAGAAGTACGGAGAGTGGTTGATCAATCTATTCACGAGCATCTCACTGAGTACTTGGAACTGCATCCAGATGTCCTAGATTTGATTCTATCAAAGTCTCTTAATGCTCTCAAGGTATTATTGTTTTTACTTACTATGGTTTAATCGTTGTGTTCATATTTCTCTACTCCATTGGGTTTTTTTTTAGTGTTTTCTTGTTTTGTGGGGTGTAACTGATCTTCCGGTAGATTCAATTAGGCACTTATAGTCCGATTCAGAAGCAATGCATGCACAAACTGAGTGTAGTAGAGATGATAATGTTGAGGTGGATGTGTGGTAAAACGATGTAAGAAAGAATTAGAAATGAGCACTTTCAAGAGCATTGGTAGCATAACATAGGCGTTGGTAGCATAACATAGGCGATAAAATAAGAGACACTTGTTTTAGTTGGTTTGGACATAAACACTACCCAGCAGCGACACCGGTAAGGAAAAGTATTTCTATGCAGGTTGATGACCTAACAATGGTAAGGTGTAGATCATGGTGGACGTAGATGTAAGCAGTAGCAGTAGATTTGAAGCAGTGCAACCTATCTAAGGATTTGGCTCAGGGTAGATCAGAATTGAGAAACTAAATTCAATGTAGTCAACCCCAACATCGTCGGGTGACAAGGCAGTGATATCTGTCTTCTACGAATGTTGCATGCACTTAGGGGAAAAGTATTGAATATCCTGTAGCAATTTAGTGATCATAGTCCGTGTTCTTTTTTTTTTTTTTTTGTTATTTTTCTTTTATATTCAAATTGAAACAGAGTCTTGTAGTTTCAGTGTGTTGCTGATGATACATTTTGTAGAATTATGTTAGAAGCTATGATGCCAGAGATGCATCGGTGCAACAGGGACATAGATTTTACATATAAAAATGAAGTATCTAATACGATACGAGTAGTTGCTATTTTGCATTATCCAGGCATCATATGTTAGAAGATGACATCACTTCATGAAAAGACCTTGCAATCTTGCTTGTTCTTCTGAATGCTATTACATTTTTATAGAACTGTATTGTTGGATATACATGAGCACTCTTCTAAAGCAGTATATTTTCCAGTGAATTTCTCTTCAAAAATGTTTGAGTTTGAAGTTTTATTAGGTTTTCTTATTTAGGCAGCTATGGCCGCCAAGAGGGCAAGGGAATTGGTGAGAACAAAAAGTGTCTTGAAATCGTCTTCTCTTCCTGGCAAACTTGCTGATTGCTCATGTACGGACCCTGAAGAATCTGGTACATTACTGTCTTACATGGAACTAATTTCGGTTTTAATCTTCTTATATACAAATGCTGTGTGTTAATGATTCTGAATTGATATAAATGGACTACTTAATATTAGTTTGCTTATCTGGTTGCTCAATTCAACTGATAGTTCTCTTACATTGATCGGCTTATTCTGTTTATCTTTTTTTGTTGTAGTATCTGTTTTGCTTGACATATAAATTACAACTCTTTAAAACATTAATCTGATTGTCGGAGTCTAGTAAGCCTAGTTTTCCCTTTATAACTAATCTACTGGTTGGAATTAGGCTATGAATTTCTTCTATTGTCTAGTATGAAGTTGGGTTTGGCATATGTTTTAGTTGTAGGGAGGATTGCCCTTCCATGGTTTAAAAAACCGGCCGAGTCAACTTATCTCGGACTTGACACATACTGAGTTGGGTCCCATGGGACCCAGACTCAACTACTTGGTCCAGTCCTATGGGACTTGGCCGAGTCGGGTGCCGTGTCCAATTTTTTAAACCTTGCACCGCCCATCATCTTGATTAGTGTTGTGAATAAGAAAAATCTTTTTGGTTGTTTTGTGGGAAACCAAATTAGAGTTCTGCTTAAAAACATATATTTGTATAGAAGGGTTTAAAACCCACTTCCATTAAGGGGCACTTGAAGGGGTTTGGGATGTGTATGGGTTTCCAAATTTTGAGTTGATTTGGGTTTTTCAACTAGGTTCACCCCATTTATACCATTTACATATTGTTAATAAAATGTAATACACGTTTAGCACTTTATATGTTTGTACCCTATGCACACCGTGTGCATTGTGTGCACTCATAGTGTTGGCCACCTGATGGTCCATCCTGGTCACACACCCCTTGGGTCTGCACCCATGTGAATGGACTGGACCATTAGATGACCATGCACCCATATGAATGTACTCGTGGGCTATGGATGATAAAATGGGGCTGATTTTTTTGTACCTAGGAAAGATCCACCCAGATCTTTAAATCCCCCCACCTCACCACAAAAGCCCCATCCAAAAGTGGTGCGTAGGTGGGCCCCATAGTGAGTGTGCATGGAGCATGTGCACATAGGATCCGGACTATATATATGGGAAATTCTCAAAAAATGCCCCACTTTAAAGATGCCCCCTTTTCCACCTCTCTTTTTTATTTTGTCATGGAGCCTATGGTGAGCCAATAATCTTGTTGGCCATATTACCCACTTATGTATGGTCACAAGTCCAAATTTGACACTCATCTAACTTTTCGTCACCATTGGATTGAAATCATAATAAAATGATGCTTGTAAACCATTAAATTTTAGGGCCATGGATTAAAAGTTTATGGACTCAAGATTTTGAATATAGTTAGGCCTCATGGATTTCCATGATCTTCATGCATCCCATGGGGCCCAACTAGGAGGGGTGGTTTTCTCTTAATAACCACCTAGGTATTGTGTAATCCTCATATATATGATGAATTCTCAAAAACTCTCCATTTTGGGAGAGAGTAGAGGTGGGTTGGTGGAGATTGAGCGAGAGGGGTGCTGGGCGGTGGTTGATTAAGCAAAAGAGACGAGTGAAGTGAGTGGGTGGTGATTAAGCGGGAGAGATGAGGAGAGCGAGCGGGCGGAGATGTTGTGAGAGCGATGAGGAGAGTGAGCGAGAGAGAGAAATCTTTACGATTTTTTCTTTTTTCCCCTTGTCGATGGGGTTTTGATATTTTGGCAAGACTTTCACATTGGCTGAAAATTTCATAGGTTTCACACATGATGAGCGAACCTTCTCCTCAGCTTGAGTTTAGAAGAGGGGCTCTCATATATATAAATATTTCCCTTATATATATGTATAGGGGGATATTTATGTGAGTCCAACCTTCACCATCTGGTGAGGGACAAGCTTGATAGGGCCCATTTGGAGCCCCTGTGATTATGGGGGGAAAGAGTAACCTTAGATGGGCCCATAAATCAAGTTTGGGGTCAATTCCAAGCCTCTAATCCCTTCATCCGTGGCCCACAAATTTAACGACCTTATATTAAAGAAAAATTTTGACCCTCAATCCAATGGTCTAATCCATTTGGATTAGTGAAAACTTAATTGATTCATTATAATATAAGGGGGTCCCATGTGTGTAGATGGTTTGGATGGTTCATAAAGTAGGCACTACTATGTTTTCCGTCACCATAGCATGGTGAAGGATAGATGCGCGTGAATATTTTCCATATATGTGTATATAGATACACAACCTTATCTAAGCACTAGTGCTCACAATCGGTGCTCTAGAACACGTGGTGGGACCCATGTTTTGATCCATCCAAGTGGTCCATAAAACATGGGCCCTTTTAATGGTCATGCGTCTTAGGATTTGGTACCCATCTGAATGAATTAGACCATTGGACCAAGTGACCACTCATTTTGGATGGTAAAAACCTGTTGGCCATGGATGAAGCAGGCCAGTGATGATCCAAGGCTCTGTCGCCATATGGAGGGATCTGTTCCATGTCTGAAACAGTGCAAGGAAGAAGAATAACCAACGAGCTAATCTCCAAGCCAAAAGGCTTAAGGAGATGATGTCTAGGTGCCTCACTAAAGACAACAAATCAACTCTCAACTGAGAAAGAACTCAAATTAAATAAGGAATCCTAAACAAAAAATAATAGGGATTTCTAAATATTAAAGAATCCTGGATAACTAAGAAAGCAACTACTAATAGGAATAAGAATTAATCTTCTCTACTATACTAGGCCTTATTAGTCTTGGGCCTGTGGGCATAGACTTTCAGGCGGGGCCTACTAGGGTCTGCATCAACTCTCCTCGGCTTGGAAAAACACGACTTTGGCGAGTTGTTAGCTTGGTATTGTTCATATAAATATAGATTGATCTGTTGGAAATCGGTATCCATAATCCATGTAGCTTCGGAGAATGGTTTTCCTTTTCACTTGACGAAAAACTTGTGAAATCCGCCATTCTTAGTTGAAATGAGCTGATCAGCAAAAACATCTTCAGTTTCGTCTGGAGGATATTAATGGAGAGGGATGCGTAGAGTTTGTTCCTTAAAGGATTCATATTTGTGATGCCCATGATAAAATGCCAAATCTTCAACAGTAAAGGTGGAACTGATATTCATGTTTGAAGGAAGGTCAAGAACATATGCATTGGTGCTGATTTTCTTCAGAATTTTGAAGGCATTTGCACTTTGTTGATGTAGCTTCTTGTATTTACCTGCAGGAAACCGTTTGAGTTTCAAATAAGCTATTACCATATCGCCTTTGGCAAACTCAACATGGTATCTTCAACAATCCGCATGCTTTTTATATGCCTCGTTACTTTTAGCAATTTGTTGGCAAACTTCATTATGAACATTCTTCATATGTTGTGCAAATTGTTCAGCTTCCTGACTTGGCCGAGAGTCAACTGGTAATGGGCTTAAGTAAGAGAGGAAGACGTGGCTTGACACTGGTGACAACTTCAAATGGTGATCTCCCTATTGTTTTGTTGATAGAAATATTGTAAGCAAACTCCACTATGGATAAAAGAAGATCCCATGAAGCAACATATTCTCTAATTAAACATCGAAGGAGGTTTCCCAAACTACGATTGACGACTTTTGTTTGGCTATCAGTTTGCGGATGATGAGCACTTAAGAGTGTTGGAGTTTTGTGCGCATCGTGTGTTATAAAGTCTTCCAGAAGAAAATCATGAACTTCGAATCTTTGTCAGATACTATTGTTTTGGGAAGGCCATGCAGATGAATAACCTCTTTAAAGAAAATAGTAGCAGTCTTCTTGGCATCTGCTGTGTTAGAACAGGGGATAAATGTGCCATTTTTGAGAAACGATCCACAACAATAAGTACAGAATCTACCTTCCTCGCTGTTTTGGGTAAGCCCAAGACAAAATCCATGCTCAAATCTTACCACGGCGCATGTGGAATAGGAAGGGGCTGATACAAACCTATATTCTTCTTTGGACCCTTTGCAAGTTGGCATACTTTGCATAATTCACAAATTCAGGCAACATCTGTTTTTAAGCGTTGCCAAAAGAAACGGTCTTCCACAATAACTAATGTTTTATCATGCCCAAGATGTCTACTACATCCACCACCATGTAATTCACGTATCACAAACTTATGGATAGATGTAGTTGGCAAACATAACTGATTTTTACGAAAGAGGTAATCATCATGAATGGAAAACTTTGGATGGTCATAAAACTCACCATTTAGAAAATCTGTATAAATTCAACCAAAGTCATGATTAGCTATGTATTCTTTGCATATTTCTTCAAAGCGGGGAATATTGACGGAAATTGTCGTATGTGAGTTCAACAACTCAAAGCATCCGCGATTTTATTTTCCGTGCCATATTTATGACAGAACAAAAGTGTACTCCTGTAAGTATGCGCTCCATTTGACACGATTGACGCTCATCTTCTTTTGAGAATTCAGATGTTGCAGTGCTTCATGGTCATAGTATAAGACAAACTCTTTTCCGATTAAATAATGACGCCAATAACGAAGAGCTTAAACCACTGCATAATATTCTAGATCATAGACCGTATTCTTCTTACGGGAGTTGTTTAAGTTTTCATTGAAATAAGCAAATGGATGACCGTCTTAACTCAAGACTCCGCCAATACCGACGTAGGAAGCATCATAACTAACTTCGAAGGCCTTTTCAAAGTTTGGAAGTTTTAAAACCGTTACCTTGGTCATTTTCTGCTTAATCTGTTCAAATGCTTGAGAGGCGGCGTTTGTCTAAGTGAACTCTTATTTTTTCATGCAATTAGTTATAGGGGTCAGGAAGGTACTGAAATTACGAATGAACCTCCTATAAAAGGTAGCCAATCCATGAAAGCTGCGTACCTCGTGTATAGAAGTGGGAATGGGCCAATCAGTGATTACTTTGATTTTATCTGGATCAGCTTCAACTCATCGAGCCGAAACAACAAAGCTCAAAAATATAACTTTGGAACTAAAAAATGTGTACTTCTTCAAACTAATGTATTTTCTTTATCAAGTGCACGCATGACATACCTCAAATGGTTGAAATGAGCTTCTTTTGATTTGCTGAAGATCAAGATGTTATCAAAATATACCACAACAAATTTGTCAAGAAAAGGCCACAGAAGCTGAGTTATTACTCTCATAAAAGTGCTGGGACCATTAAATAAACCGAATGGCATGACCAGCCATTCGTATAATCCATCTTTGGTCTTGAATGCCATCTTCCATTCATCTCCTGGCCGAATATGGATTTGATGATATCCGCTCCTGAGATCAATCTTGGAGAAGACAGATGATCCGGCCATCATATCAAGCATGTCGTCCACTCGGAGAATCGGAAATCGATATTTGATGGTGATCTTGTTAATGGCTCAGCTATCGATGCACATTCGCCAAGAACCATCTTTCTTTGGTGTTAAGAGGGCTGGAAGTGCGCAAGGACTCATGCTTTTGCAGATTTACCCTTCTAGAGTAAGTCTTCAACTTGTCTTCGCAATTCTGCATGCTCGGCAGGCTCATGCAATAAGCAGGTAAATTAGGAATGGTAGACCTGGGGACTAAATCAATGGCATGCTGTATGTCCTGTATAGGAGGCAGTTCATTAGGAAACTCTGCTGGAATCAAGTCTTAAAAATCATTGAGCAATGGCGTGACCTCTAGTGGTGTAGAAACCTATTGTTTATCATCTGCCTTTTTGACTTCTTTTTTGAACAAGAGCATAAACAACTCCTTGGTTTTTGCTTTCTATTTCAAATTTCTTCATAGAGAACTTGAGTGCTTGATGGGGTGGTAGACACTGCCAAAGAGGATGTTAATGGAGGCAGTGGAAGGAGATCCACTTGTTCTTTCCACTTAAAAGAATGTATGTACTTTTTTTGATAAGTGTGTACCTCTCGTCATATAGTCATAGTCAGCCAAGTAGGATGTCAGCAATATTCATGGGAATGATATCACACCAAATATCATATTCATATATGCCAATTTTAAAATGAACCAAGTAATGATGAGTCACAAAAATTAAATGATAGTCGACCTAAGCGACCTTGTAAGGCTTTGGGTGCTTTTCAGTGGGCAAATTGAACTTATTAATCATTTCCTGTGAAACAACATTCATTGCACTTCCATCATCAACAATTAAAATGCATAGCTTACCTTTTTATCTCACGCGTGTCCTGAAGATTGAAGTACGTCGCCAATCTTCTTCTTCTTCTTGCTCATTGGTGATGTGAAGTTTGCGTATAATAAAGACATGACCACTTTCTTCTACAACGGTGGTGGCGCGAGGAGGAGGATCAAATTGAGCCTCGGGTTGTGGATCCGACTAAGCTTTTGATTGGACGTGGTCAGGAGGAGGCTCCATCTCAATATGCTCATCATATTCTTCTGACGAATAAGGATCTTCATCACAATAATAAAGATTGCGAACCTTGGGGCATTCATTAACAAAGTGACCTTGTTGACCGCATTGCCAACAACCATCAGTCTGTCAATCCTGTCGAGGAGGTCCACAACTTATCATAACTTGTTTTTGTGGCACTGTGTACCATTGATTTTGAGCAAAAGGATGTTGGTCAGGTTGGTTGTGTTGCTGTTTTGGAGGTGGACAATAACCCGCTGGCGGAGCAAGGTTATATTGAAAATTATTTGGCTTGGGTGGAGCATGATAGTTATTCTAAAAGGCGGGGGCTCGACGAGTCATTGACTCCCCAGCTTGAGTGCCGAAGCGTCTCAAAGTAGACGATCGTAATTCTAGCTCAACTTGTTTTGCCTTTTTATAAATGTCATCAACAGTTTCAAAGTCATGTTTAAGGACCTCACGTTTAATTTCTTCCTGCAAACCAGTTCTATACCGGTTGACTAGCATAAAATCATCTTCTTGAACTTTATACCGAATAACATAATCATTGAATTTCTTTGTTTACTCATCTAGTGATAATGTGCCTTGCTTGAAAACAAAATATTCTTGCTGAAGGATACTCAGATAATTGGATGGTAGGTATTTACCTTCGAGCTTTTCACATATATCATTCCACTTAATAATAGCAGGGTGTCTAATGACAAGATTGTTGTGCTCAATCCTATGCCACCAGATGAGTGCGGAACCTTTAAGTTTGACTTTGAAAAAAGCAACACGTTGTGCATCATCCATATGATACCAAGTGAAATGATCTTCAAGAGAATTAAGCCAGTTAATAAAAACCTTTGGATTGAGACGACCGGAGAAATCGACAACATCAATTTTGACTCGCTTTGTGATATCATCAAGCTTGGAAGCAATTAGCATGTCTTCAGGATCTTTCTCAGTAAAAAGACTCTGAATAAAATCATGGATAGATTCTTGACGTCCTGTCATTTCTTGACGGGCTGAATTTTGTTGGTTTCTAGCACTAGATGAAACTTCTGCAGCAATAGGCCCTTTGTGAACTCCGGGACATGACTTCCAATGCATGTACTTTTTTAGATAACTCCATTATCATAGCATCATGTTGGTAATCAGAGAATTTGCCCCGATATGGTTGACCACTTCGGGTACAGGCATGCTTCAGGAAGACATTGCTTGTAAAAAGAAAAATGAAAAGAAACAAAGGTATTCTCTCCTTTTTTTTTTTTTTTTTTTTTACTGTTTGAAGTTGGTCAAGCTGGACCTTTCAAAGGAGTAGGTCGAACCTGACCTGTACTAAGCCCAAGCTATGACCTGTACTAGTCACGAAAATAAAGTTGGAAAGGAAACTTTCCCTTTTTGTTGCTGTTGATGAAGCAAGAGGGGTTTGGAGCTTACGGGAGAAGGTGGCTTGCTGCAGTCGGCGATGATTGGTGAAGGTGCTGGTGGCAACGGTGCATGGTATGTCTTTGATCTCTCTTCTCCTCTTTTTTTGCTATTTGTTTCCCTTGCGATTCCCTTTTTCATTATTATTTTTTTCCTCTGGTCTGGGGCAGAAGACAGGCTTGAAGAGGATGGGTTTGGTTTGGGGTTTTTTTTTTTGGGAGGTAGAGGGTGCTGCGGTGTAGGGATTTGGGCTTTCGTAGGTTTTCGGGTGTGAGGCAAAGAGGCTGGGGTTAGGATTTGGCAGCAGGTGTAGGAAAGGGATTGCTACGGAGAAGGGTTGTGGGTTCCCTGTGGGGTGGGAGTTAGGTTCGGCTGAGTGGCAAGGAGGGCTTTGAATAGCCGAGATGAGGGGAAGCGGGGGTGGGGGGTGATCGTCTAATGGGATATGTCGAGGGATGAGGGTCGGGTGTCAAGGGGTTTGGTGAGAGATGAGGTTTTGGTGCTCGATTAGGGTGGTGTATTTTGTGGTCACTGGTGTGGTGGATTCGTGAGGAAGGTGGAGGGAAGAGTTCAATGGGTGTCGGTTAGGGATTGAATATGGCAGAAAGGGATTTTAGGATGGTGGATGGTGATGACTGATGATGATTGATGATGGAAATAACGAAAGGGAGATGGAGATATCCGGCTTACCTTGGCTTGATGATTGAAGGGCGATCTGAGATTGGATCTTTTATTTGATACCAATTGAAGCAGCGCAGGGAAGAAGAATAGCCAACGGGCTAATCTCCACGCCATAAGGCCTAATGATAGGATATCTAGGTGCCACACCAAAGACAACAAATCAACTCTCAGCTGAGAAAGAACTCAAATTCTTATTCAATATCAATGTTTTGTATCCCATGAGGAGGGATTATATCTTTATTTATAACTGAGATACCTTCTAAGGAAATAATCCAATTTAAATCAAATAAGGAGTCCTAAACCAAACATAATTGGAATTTCTAAATATTAAAGAATCCTAAATAACGAAGAAAGTAACTACTAATTGGAATGGGAATTAATCTTCTCTAGGGTCTTATTAGTCTTGGGCCTATGGGCATAGACTTTCAGGCGGGGCCTACTAAGGCCTGCATCAATGTCTCATGCCTAGGTGGGGCTCGAGGTGAGCCCCACAAGTTGTGAGCAGAGGAGCTATAAGCTTGCTGCAATTCGTTGGACATTTGACGAGTGAGGGTTGTGAGATTTTACCAATCCAGCAAGCTTTTATTATAATATGTATATATAAATATTTATATAATATGAAAATATAATATGTATATATAAATATTTATATAAATGATTTTTCTTATATTTTCATAACTTAAGAAAACGGTGAAGGTCAATCAAGATCAAGTATCACAAGCTTATCTGGGCTAGCTCAGGTCTGGGGAAGACAAGTGCGAGTCAGAGTAGTTTTGGCTTACCCTAACCTATAGAAAACCCAACCAATTGGCCTTGTTTGCAATTTTTTGTTAGTTTTTATGTTCTTAGTTTTGTTGGATTCTATTCTCTTGTTTATTTCTTTTTTTTTTACCTCTACTTTTGAGTGGAGGAGTTTTAGTCATGGTTGGCAACCAAATCCTCGGGTAAAACATTTTTTCTTTCCACAGAGTAGTGGAAAATCCATTTTTTGGCAATTTCAAATCCTCAGGCATTTGGACCAATGGAAATCCTTATTTGTGAGGATTTTCAATTCTGATCTCTCCCATAGGATTTGAAAATCCTCACTTGTGTGGATTTGCACGTCGAAAGAAATTCTTCTCAACTATTATATGGATTGATATGCACTGATATCAATATGAAATCCTCAGCTATACAAATCCTCAGCAATGAATCTATGTTCCAAGGGCAGTGAGGAATCCTCAAATGTACTGAGTCCTCACCTGTTACCAAACGTGCTTAGAGTAAGACTCGTTTACCTGACCCTAGATTGATAATGGCGATGCTGATGTCATGTTTTCTAGGAATGTTTAGATCATCTAGCAAAGAGAAACGCAACCATTGTCATGGGACTAAGATCAGAGCATATCTAGCCCTGATATGAGATGGTTTGATTGTTTAATTTTTGTGCCGGACTATTATCTTGAGTGAGACTATTCTTAGGTGTGGCCTTGATTGATAAAAATCTTTTTGAATTCCAATCAACTCAAAAAACTTGGTCGCTGCTGTTTTTTTCCTATCAAAACTATGAAATGGATTTATTATAGCTTGCAAATTTGGAATTACACCAGAAATGAAATTATGCACAAATTTTACAAGATCTTTCATACATGAATTGGTGCAACATGGATTTTTCAATAACCCATGGTATCATTTCCACAGTTTCGGTGATGATATCATCACCCGGATTATGGTGATATGATTATGGGAGTTCCTTCTGCCATGTATGCTCAGCGATACTTGAGGGCTACTATATAAATTATTAGTTGCTTTTTTTTTTGTTGGTAAATGACGAAAGCGACAATCTTGTGGTTGCTAAATTGAGTACCTTTATAAGCATTCGGTGTGCTTGGCTCTTCTCAATATTAGAATTTTTGAAAAATGCTCAGGGCTAAGGTCTCAGGTCTAGCCTAGATTCAGGCATATGCTTCAGTCATCCACTAAATTTGGAGAGCATACACCCTGTTAACATCCTATTTTTCAAGAAAAAAGGAAGAGTACTTTTTTGGTTTAAAAACTTTATTTTTATTTCTATTTTTTTAATTTAAAACTTAAATCATCCTAACCACTGAAAAGCATAAAACTGCCAAACTTCTAGTATTTTCTATTTATTTATATATTTCCTATCTTATGTAATTATTATTATTATTGTTTTTCTAGGAATTGTATGTACTTGTTTGTTTATATAAAAGAGGCGTGTATTTGCTAAATTGATTTAGAGGATTTTACTAGTAAAATCTCCTTAGGTGGCCCTTAAACCCGAAAGAACCCATTATTAGTTTACCTTTTTTTTACTTTTTATTTTTTATTTTTTTATTTTTTATGATTGTAAAAACCAGTGCCAAATTCGACACAGGTTTTCTTTATACCAGAATTTGACCTTGCCTGTTATATGTACCTGATGCCTGTCATCCTCCCTCGGGGTATCCATGGTTTCAATTGGGAACTTTTAGTATGGTTGAGATTCAATGGTCTAATCTAATTCTTAAGAGGACTTACTCCTAGGGTTACCCATTTGTGCCTTACATGATGTGGGGACCTGATCCTTGATCGGGTGGGCCACATGGACCAATCACTGATTTGGAAAAAGCCCAAAATTTTTTCTTTGGTTATCGAATTCGCCACGGGCATTCTCCTTCCCCTTTCATTTCTTGTTTCAGAACCAGAAACGAAAACCCCAAGTTGAGTGGACTTGCCTGATCTCTGGGATTGGCCTCTAGATCTTCTAAGGTATTACTAAAATCATTGAATGGATTGTGAATAAAAATGATCTGCTATATTATTGCTGAGGTGGAGGTATTTAAACTCATGCACATTTGGGTCATTGCACACCCTGTGAGAGGTGTGTGCTGGATCTAAGTTTGGATATAAGCCAGGCTGTTTTGGGGGGCTTCTGGCCCTGATCTGCCATGGGCAATGCTCGGCCATAATTTCAGGCCTGATTGATCAATGGTCAGGGCCTGGAATGATAAATGTGCTCCACCTGATATCATACTTGCACTTATGGCTGGCAGTGGTTGGGCTGAAGTAGATCCTTCTGTCAATTGACCCTTAAATTTATGCCTTGGGCCAACCAAGAACTGTCCAAATAAGCCTGAACCACAGCTTTGAAGCAGAAGTTGCCTATTGGCCGTTGATCAATCAGGCCTAAAATTATGGCCGAGCATTGCCATGGCAGATCAGGGCCAGAAGTTTCACAAAACAGCCTGGTTTATTTCTAGACTTGGATCCAGCACACCCCTCTCATAGAGTGTGCAACGACCACATATGCATGAGTTTAAATACCTCCACCTCAGCAATAATACAGCAGATCATTTTTATTCACAATCTATTCAATGATTTTAGTCATACCATAGAAGATCGAGCGGCCAATCCCAGAGATCAGGCAAGTCCACTCACTTGGTTTTCCCGCTTCTAGTTTTGAAACCAAAAATGAAAGGGGAAGGATACTGCCCTGTGTCGAATTCGATACCCAAAGGAAAAATTTTGGGTTTTTCTCCAAATTAGTGATGGGTCCATGTGGTCCACCTGATCAAGGATCAAGTCCCCACATCATGTAGAGCACTGATGGGCGACACTAAGAGTGAGTTGATTGCAAAACTCCAAGTGCAGAGTTGTCCGATGTAGTAGTATCCTGGTCAGTACGGGGTCGAATCCTCAAGGAGCAAATACAGTTAGGTCCTTTCCAACTTAACAAAAGGCTAAACTAATAAAATAAATGATTAAAGTAAACAAAAATTAAAGTAAATAATTTTTAAATCTAAAGTCAATCCTAAACCTATTCCTACACTCTAGTCAATGCAACAATGCATGAAAATGACTCCATCAAAACACTAAGATGCATGTTGGAATTCTTGTCAAGTATGAAATTACTTGTATACAGCCCCTTTTTTAAGGTTTTGTACGACTGACATAAAATGATCTAAATCTAAACTTAATAGATGGAATTTAAACCTTAATGATGCATGTTTCAAACAAAAAAATGGAATCGAAAATCAATCTAAAACGAAGAAAATGTGCATGAATGAAGATGACCAATACAATATGTAACTTAAGAATTTCAGCACATAGGTAGGTTGTCCACTTTGTGTTCAAACCCTTTGTTTCCAGACTTTCCAAATTTATTTTCACTTGAAACTCAGGAGTTTGAAAGTCCACCTATCAAAGTCTAATTCCACCAATTTTTACAGAAAAGTTCACTGATTTGATAGGGTAATCAATTCTAAATTTTCGGACAAAAATCTGCCCTGCTATGGAAATCTGAATGCAGACTGTTTTACTAGTATGTGTTTAAGCCACTGGAAATCCAACTTCCCAAAATCTTTTTTCTTTGAAATTTTTATGGTCTAAAGTTCTTTTAGTAAGCAACAATTCTACCCTATGAAGCACGGGTACTACCAAAATATACACGTATCCGTACCGGGTACTTACTCATACACGTACTGGGTATGGGTATGGCAAAAAAAGTATCGGATAAGGTTAAATGCACCCGGTATGTATTGACTTTGTGGGTATGGGATGGGTGCATTTTATAGATACGGGATGGATACGTTCCTGGTACTTTTAGAAGAGTTTTTCTTTTTTTTTTTTTTGTAAAAACTTTTGTAAGAATTTGAAAAAGCTAAAAATATAATTTTTAATTTTAGCCCTAACCCTCCTCGACAAACTTAAAAGGAAAAAGGTTTTAGCCCTAACCCATCTCCAATCCCCTCGTTTCCAATATGAAAAGGAGGAAGAAGAAGAATAAGAAGGAAGAAATGCTGGATTATGAAACATAAAAAATAATATTACTGTTGCTCGTTTGTTTCATTAGGTTGAATTTGTAATGGTATTAAGTAATTGTTGGCTTGTTGCATCTAAGAATTCTAACCTATTTTAATTATTAGCATATTGCATTATTAAAATTTTAAAAAATATAATTATTTAATGGACGTACCCAAGCCGTACCCGTATTCTATTTTTTTTAAAATTTTACATATCAGCGTACCCATACTGTATCCATATCGGTACCCGTACTAGTACCTGTGCTTCATAGATTCTACCGAATTCCAGGGCAAACTAATATTTCTAAATGAAGTTTTCAATTGTCAAGATTCAGACTAAAAACAACACTGTATGCTGTTGTTTTTATGCAGCCTCTTTTTTAATCCGAATTTCAAACAAATAATTTTCAGATCTAAGAATTAAATTCCTAGCAACCAAAATTCATCATAAATCTCATGTAATAATTATGCATGTTTCTAAAACCTAATTCCATCCGTAAGCTATGCAACATATAAACATAAAAATACAACTAGAAGGAAAATACAAAGACAAGGAATTTAAATGTAGTAAGCATAAATTATATGTAGTATCAACATGGAATTTAAATGTAGTGAACTTAAATGTAAATGTAGTAGAAAATAATTTAAATGTAGTAAACATGTAGTCAAAGTAGTTCAAGCAGTAGTTTACTTTTCTAAAAATCAAATCAATCACAAGATCTATCCATCACTTTAACCATAATACTATAGATTAGGGTTGTCAATTGTTGGAAGCAGGTGGGTCTCGTAGATAGATTTTCAAAACTTTTGACCCACTTGACACAGGGATCAACTATCCATAAGACCAAAAACCCAATCCAGGATGCATTATCCTCAATCTCGTGACCATGTACAGTAAATATTCTATCTAAAAGATAGAATCGAATAGCACTAAATATCCACAATAATCTACGACATGAAAGAAGTAGATCATACCTTTGGAGATCCGTAGTGCTCTAATGGAGAAGTTGCGACTCTACTTGATGATGAGAATCTTCAACACCTCTTAGCCTTCCACGCTATGACCCAAATTGGATTTCTTTTCTCAAGAAGATTGGTGGAATCTTCAGGAGAAATCCCAACTCGAAACTCCAAGGAACTAGAAGAGAGAAGGAGAGAGAAACTTGTGCAACTCTTGCACAAATAGTGTTTTGGGCGTAAGAGAGAGTCTTATTGGACGTCCAAGAGATTTTATAGACTTTCAAATCTCTCCCTTGTCTAATTGAAATAGAAGTCTTAATTCCAAAGCAATTAGCAACTTTCTCCTTTCCAAACTCTTCTTTTTAGAGTTCAAGTCAGATTAGCATTTTTCAATATCTTGGGCTAGCGTGGGGACCACTAGGGATTCCTTAGAAAGCTGGCTCCAACTGGAACACTGCGACTGCACATCTCATGTGCAATCCGGGCCCACAGTTAATTGCAAATAACACCACTATATAAATGCAATTGTACTCCAGTCTTAGGAATAAATTACAATGAAGACCCTAAACTTCCCAATTACCACAAGTAGGCCCCTCTATCAATATCCGTGGACCAATTGGAATAAATCTGTCTCTTCCAATCTAAGTTCCACATCTTATTATCCTTGAGCCCCAATTAATCACAGTAATCATCAGTACCATCCAATTAACTCTTAATTGAGATGGGTGCGCACTTACTAATGACAAATCCATTAATTGGTACAAGGGGATAATAGAGATAGATTCTATCTTGATCATTCAATGTTCCGACAGTTCTACTACCACATACCTAAGAAACCGAGGTGTTAACCTATAGTCGGCCTCACTCATTGGCGACTCAAAGCAAATGAACAGATAGAAACTTGAGTTCATCAATGTCTCAGGATTGAGAGCCTATTGCTAGGGAATTATGAGAGCATACCTTATTATTGAGACGGAATTCCATAAGGTGCATCTCATGGTCCTTCAATACATCCAATGTACCAGCACCGTGATCCAAAATCTTACATTCTGATGATCAAGACAAATCACATTATCTCATAGTGATCAAAGTGCTGCAACTTTATCAAATGAGATGCCCAGTCTCATTACTGGTTGTGAAGCTATTTAAGTATAAGATTTGTGACATATATCTCCCGCGTGTGGATCTCATCCATGCACATATATCACATCTAATATACTAATGGGACCCGGTTCAACTCATGAACCATTATGTCCTATGTATTGGTCATGTGCATGAAGTAGTAAAATAATATTCATCTCATGAAAGTAAAGCATGATTTTATTGATAAATAAAGAAATTAATCAATTTATTACATCAACTGATGGATTGAGTCCACAAAATTTAACAGTCAATCACATCATAAACATTATAATCAAAATAATAAATCATGGAAAAGACAAGATCTAAAAGAAAAGTAGAATTTTAGTAATGAAATAGTGTTCTTTACAAAAATTACTTCAATTGAATAAAAAAAGAACTACGTACGCTAGGATGGATTGGAACCTTCTTCTTCTTCTAGATGGTGGACCAAGTTGGTGGTGTTGCCAATGCCGAACCTGCTTGATGACCTTTTTGATGGAGAGAACTTGAAGTGGAGAAAATGTAATGAAGAGAGGATTAGAAGAGGGAGAGAGGAGCCAACCATAGCTAGGGTCGTGCAAGCCTCCTTCCTTAAGTAGATTTTGGCATTCCAAGTCCCTCTCTTACGAAACTCCTTTGAAAATTGCAACAATCTCCTTTGAGATGGGGTTTGCTTCTTAGCCAACAAGTTTGGATGAGATTTGGATTGAGTAAAAGAGATTTTTCTTGCTGAAATTCTAAGTGCACCCACCATTTTAATTTTTTCTAAAAGTTGCCAAAGGATGGGGCCCAGTTTTGATATACAATCTCAATCCCGAGTAGAAAATTTACAGCCTCATTCCTGGGGTCATAACTTTCTCATTTCTGCTTCAGATCGCACAATCTTGGTCTTCACAGTTATCTACTTTGAAAGAGCTTTCCAGTGGTACCAAGATTGGCCCAATGCAATGTACGGTTTGAGAGTTATACCCATTTTGTTCTTGGCTGCTCTGAAAAAAAACGAGATTGACTTTCCTTCTTTTGATAGGACTCTTCTCTTTGAATTATCACTTTCTCTTTACTTCTTAAACTCCAAGCTTGCTAAGGATGAGATAAGGAAGAGTTTTGTTGCTGAAAATTTGCATGAATTTTAGCCAAAAGCAATGGCAGTGGGGCCCACTTGAAGTAGAATCATAGTTGTCAAGTTCACTTCGGACAACGTTTTAGTTTGGCTCCAAAGTGAAACATCTTGGCTGATGCGGTTATTTCGCTTTCTAATTCGAAAAATCATTTTGGAATATATATAAAAAAATAAATAGATATATGTATTAAAAAATATTGAAAATTTCATTCTACTAAACATCACAAATGCAATTCCCATAAGATGGTGAGCACTGGGGCCACTGGAAGTTTAATTAATAATGTTTAGTACTATTTATGGGGGCCACTAAATGTTTAATTACTACTTTTTGATTGGCTGCTCAATTGGCTAATAAAATTTTCTTATGGGACCCTTAGAAAAAAAATAAAGCCATTTAATTCTAGCTGTACCAATCAAACTTTATTACCCTACTCAAATTTAAGGGCCCACTTTAGGATCATATTTTTTTCAAATGGTCTCATAAGATATGTATTAAACTCAAATATTTTTGTAGGCAGTACGACCATATGTAACGCAACTTGTGATGGACCTCAATATTTCAAATAGTGACATTTAATTGAAGATTCATCTTCTACATCAATTACAATTATGTGGGCCTCTTATTACTTTCAGTGAATGAGCCATTAGAAATAGTGGGCCTCACTATCAAATATCAATAATTCATCTTGACCTTTTTAATAAAATGCTACTATCCCCAATTTTTATAAAAAGACTTCCCGTCATACAAAAAACAAGAATCCTTCCTGAGCCCTTTTCCAAACCCTTTTCTCAAAACGAAGAACAAAAAGAGAGATCAGGCATACCTGTTACTTGAGTGAGAAGCTTCGCATTGGTAGCAACGAAGACCTTCAAAGAAAAAGTAGATGCTCCCAACAATGGTGGCGAGGGAGGATTGGAGCTTTAAAGGCTGCTTATTGTAAAAGAAGATGAAACGAGTAGCCGTCAGCTCTCTTTGATGAGAAAGGTATGTGGAATAATTTTATTTATTTCTCTTCAGTTTCATCTGAATTTCAAATATAGTTCTTCCATTTTTCTTTTCTTTTTTTTTTTTTTTCGTGATCAATTCCTAGATTCATCTGAATCTGTCTATTTGGACACTGTTCATATGGATGAATCTATTTATTTGGACACTGTTCAAATGAAATTAGGGGTTTTGCACCGAAACCCTATTATTCGAGCGAAATTAGATGAAATCTTAATCGAATATCTTCAGGCGAGATGTTCGGTTCGGTTTTTGCTTTGAAATGAGATAAATTAGACATTTCGTCCCAACCAAACCGAACTAGACAACTATGAATAGAATGCAAAAACACATGGAAGGGCCCACTTTTCTTCAATTTTTCTTCAATTGCAAGTGGAGTAAGGTCCACCTCCTTTGCTGGACGTCCAAGGCTAAGGTGAGCCTCCCTTGGATGTGAAAAATACTCTCCTTGAAAGGATAAGGGTCTATCTCCTATGATGGCTTATCCTTTTCCCATTAAAACTCTCGTTTCTCTCATGAATCTTCTCCTTCTTTCTCAAATTTTGCATAAATAATGTGGAGATGATTTAAGAGAGTTTTAAGTGTGATCCAAACATAAAAATAGAGAAGGCTTGGATGTGCATGCTTGTGTGTGGGTCCCTTTGTGTCTTTGCAAACTCCTTGAGTTATTTCTTCAATTACTGCATCATTGTGGTATTTTCTCAAACTTTTCTGAAAAAGGCTGTAGGGATAGTTCAAGTGGAATGAGTGGATCCCCCTTTTACCTGTGGCGCATGTGTGAGCTCTCCACGTGTGAATGTGTGCTAGGTCCACGGACTTCAATTCTTCTTTGTTTTTTTTTATCAGATCGCACCTCTTTAGCTTCAATCTTGATTGCGAGGCACGATATGATTTTCTAAGCTGTGTGTGGGTCCCAGCCAAGAATCCTGATGTCAATAGGATTCTTCATCCAGGATGGGTATCTTTTCCGATTGACATCCAGAGGTCCTAATTTTCAAAGTATCTACAAGAAAAGTTAAAACGATAAAAATTAGTAGAGTTCTATTCTAACTGAGACTTTTCGTCAAGAGTCCTGATCCAAGTAGGATTCTTTGAAAACTTTGCTAAATGATATTAAACATTAAGAATGGTGCAATGAATGATGAATCCAGTGATTTCATGCAGAAAATAGTGACATTTTATGTGAAGTGATAATTTTATCCTTGAAGTTATAAATGCATGAATGCAAAATCGTTTCACATGAAATGATTGCATAAGATGACATCATTGCAAATGTTTTGGCTAAAATAAACTAATGATGAAGGAATTTCAAATCATTTCATGAAGAATCAAGGTTTAGCAAATATTTTGAGAAATTAAGGTTTTAGAAAAGCAGTTTTTATGATTTTGTGCTAAAATGATGATTTTTGAGAGAATTATGCATTAATACACAACAAATCGATGTCAAGTGCACTAATCATTATTCTATCCTAATTGATGCAATTTAGAATGATTTAAGTCCTTAAAATGTATGAAATTATGCATGAAAAAGTGCAGTTTTTAGGACTCATCATGGGTCCTCTTAAGGATTAGACTATTGGATCTCAAGTACACTAAAAGTTCCCAGTTGAAACCATGGATACCCAGAAGGATGACATGCATCAAATACAGGTAATGAACAGGGTTGAATTCGACTTTGGTATAAAAACATGTGTCGAATTCAACACAGCTTTTTACAAACATAAGGAAAACTAAAGTGGTCTCATGGGACCACTTTGGAAGGTAAACTACTAAGGGGCTCTTTCAGGTTCAAGGTCCACCTAAGGGGTTTTTACTAGTAAAATCCTCATTGATTTACTTTATACTATTAGCAATTGATTCATCTTAATTTTTTATTAACATATTTTACGTACTTTTGTGGATATACCCCTTGGTATATTAGTATGTGTGAAGGGTTCATGCTGGATCTCTATGATTTCAATTCCTTTTTGTTTTCTCTACTCATATGAGTGACAATTTGCTTTTACTCAGCTGTTCTTGGCTTAAAACCTTAAAAAAACTTTTGATTAAAGAATTTTGTTGACCTATGAGTCCAATTGATACTATTATAGCCAATTTTCACCAATTCAGTTAGTCAATTGTATGGGGATATGGCCTTCTTCAAAATGTGTAACTTATCCTCAAATGGAACTGATTTAAACATGATACTCTGTAATACTTGCCATTGCCTAAGAAGCACGGACACTTCTAAGAAAGTGACGTCTCTATGTTGGATACCGACACTCCTTGGGCACTATCGGATATGTGTCCGATACTATTTGAATCATGTCCATAATTAAGAACTAAAAATCTTAATTTCGGACACTTGTCTAATACTCTTTTTGCGACATGTCCCACAATTTTTAGCCCTTGTCTATGACTAAAAACTAAATATGTGGCTGATATTTCTTGGACACTTTGTTAACATGTGGTTACTGAAACTTGTAAATTTGATATGTGACAATTCTATATCATGGAAAAATGTGTGATTGTTAATATTAATCATATCACAAACAAAAGACAAATAAATCTTTCACTAAAAAATAGGCCTTGACATTGGCTTCTTTTTTGCTTTTTGTTCATTTTTTTTTGTTTTTTGTTTTTTTTTTTAAGGGAGGGAGAGATGATCCTCCATTTTCTTTGGATGGATTTTATGGAACTATGGATATTTCATGTTTAATGATTATAAATTATGTTTTAGTGTTGTATTGATATTTGATAATTTAATATGTTTGTTAGTTGGTACTTGAATTTTTATTTCTTGATTGCTAAATTGATTAAAAAGTTAAAATGATATTATTTTTTTAGTATATGATTATATAGATAAATTAATATATGTATATTATTAACGTATCACCCGATGTGCCCGTGTCCTACTTTTCTGAGAAATGCCATGTTGACATGTCCGTGTCGTGTTGTATTTGTGTCCTGTGTCCGTGTCCATGCTTATTTGGCCATTTCAAGTGTCTTTTCATTATGTTGGGAGGGAGGCCAATAGTTTAGCAGATTCACTAGCTAAGTGAGGGGTGGATAGGTCTTGGAATTTGGCAGCTCTAGCCAAGCAGTTTGTTGTTGTTCTCTATTGTGTTGGTTGCTTTTTCTTTGTATTTCTCCTTGCTATATTACTCTTATACCTTTGATCTTTCTTCTATTAGGGCCTTTTGTTTCTTTCTAGTTTCCATTAATATAATGTGTCGTTACCAATAAAAAAATTTGTTGTCATATGGACATTACTAAAACTTAAAGCTGTTGCAGAGATATTTATAGTTGAAGGAGATTCAGCTGGAGGCAGCGCAAAGCAAGGTCGTGATAGGCGCTTCCAGGTAAAATATGCTACTTCCCTACGGTAGGCAGTAGTTATAAATTATAATATCTTGCCAGCCTACTGTTGCAATGAGATGGGCTGAGTTTGGGCTGGACCAACCAAGCCTGACTCGTTTTGTTCTGGGCCTGAAAGACAAATCTCTGACTTAACTTTTTCATGGAAAAAATTGTGTCTTTGTTCAGGCAGGTCTCAATTTAAAAAACTTGCTCATACCCAAAACCTGATCCATAGTAGGTGGGCTTGGATGCTTAATGAGTCTAGCTTATTCCCATTCTGACGAGCATTTAATCTTGGGCCTCATGATAGCGTACATTTAGTCTTGGGCCTCGTGACAACCTTGAAGGAGCCTATTGATGCAGATACAGGTTTCAGTAATGATTTCAAAGTAGAGGAGGCAGTTAAGGCAACGTAACTGAAAGGAAATGAACAATCCGTGGAATTTGCAACAAAATATAGAATATAATAGAAGTGTAATATATATAGATAGAGAGAGAGAGAGAGAGAGAGAGAGAGAGAGAGGCTATGTGACGCCTGGGTGTTTTTTAAAGAGGAATGCCCCATGCATTGAACGAATGAAACAAGTGTGATTTGTTGTTGGCATTAATTGTGTTATCTTGAAAAAAGAGGGGAGAAAATGGCTTAAATGGCTAAAGTGGCTCCTAATTTCTTTCTCAGAAGGCCAACTTATGGCTCCTACTTTTTCTCTATAAGGCTCCTAAATTCTCTCTCAACAAATGCTCCAGATTATCGATTCTTTAACTTTTTAAAAAAAATGCTAGCCGGGAAGAATAAAAATCCACACCGGGATGGTTTGGGATTTGAAATGACCATGGTTTGGCCCCATCATAGATGACAGAAATGAGCTTTTGTTTAAAAACAAGAGGTTGCTTCATGTGTTTGTGTGTGTGTGTGTGTTTTTTTTTTTTTTCCAATATTGGCCTTATATCTTTGATGTGTGTAGCGTAGTAGCTCACATTTGAAAAAATGCAAGCCTAGAAGAATACAAATCCACACCAGGATGGTTTGGGGTTTGAAATGACCATGGTTGGGCCCCATCATAGATAACAGAAATGAGGTTTTGTTTAAAAAAAAAGGTTGCTTCATTTTTTTTTCTTTTCAATATTGGCTTTATATCTATGATGTGTGTACAGTAGTACCTCACATTTGAATATAATCGTGGAGCCCATTTTGATCCTATGGTGGAGATTTTGCCCAAAGAAAAATTCAATGAGTTTCACTTTTTAAAACTTGATTTAATTTTTTTTTCTCCACTTCAATCCTATGGTAGACTGTGGTCTGATGACTTTCAAATTGGGCAAAGTGCTAATACACATGGATATAGTCATGTGAGGGTTTGATATTTGAATTAATCAGGCCTCATCATCCTGATCATAATTTGGGATGCAAGTAGGGAGCCCACTTAGGTGTTTTTTATGCAAGGTGCCACTCTTTTTAAATAAATCATTAGCTCAATTGTGAGGTGATGCAGGCCTTAGGGTTAGGGCTGCGTAGGGGTGTTGAAGCACGTGTTCGAGGACATTTCAAATCCTCGAGAAAACTTTACACACAAGGACGCACCTCCAAGATAAAAAATCCACAAATCTATTAATCAATCAAAGTTTGAGAATCTCTTCCCTATAATGCCATATATATAATAAAAGCAAACTTAATGCCTAAGCAAACGCTAAGCTATGAATAGAAACTTCCCTAATAACAATGTAATTAGAAATCTCCTAATAAAAATAATATAATCCTAATATAACTTGGAGAGGGACCACTTGTGGGGCTCATAGTGTATCATCCTACCCAGGTTGAAAGAAGAGTTTGTCCTTGAACTTGAGTCCTCTTCGAATTGCCTCTGTAAATGTGGTGAACATTAAGGACTTTGTTGCAACTTTCTAGGAATTTTTCGGCGGTTCTGGTTCTCGGGATGAAGAGTAAACCGTTTTCCACCATGCATGAATGTATGTGTTGTCACGCATACCATGAGTTCCATTTTTATCATACATCCATGGACGGCCCAATAATATATCGCCACTATCCATGGATAACACATCACACCAAATTGTTTCTTTATAAACCTCACCAATGGGAAAGTAACTTTGCAAGTATGTCAAATATGCGCTTGATCATCAGTCATCAGCCATTTGGTAAAATAAGGGCGGTTGTGCTTGTAAACTTTCAACTTGAGGTGATTAACAAGAGCTTGAGAAATGAGCTTTTCACAACTTTCGCTGTCAATAACAACTATGCAATTTTGTCTATGAACTGTAGCCACGGACCGGAAGATATTTTTTCTCAACCATTTATTCTTTACAGTTGATGGAGTATCTTTGATGATGATAAAAGCTTCACCTGTGGTACCTGCACGTGTCAGCAATTTTCTCATTTTCAATATCCTTGGGATCAGTTTCAGCACCTTGAGGATCATCTAGGCTATTTTTATGATCACCTTAAATCTCAATTAGATGTATGCGCTTTGAACATTCTGCTGCACGATACTCGGGCTGTTGACAATGAAAACAAATCATCTTATTTTGACCTTCTGTCCTTACAAAAATTTGTCTTAACAAACCATTTGGTTTAGCATCTTATAGAGATGAATTCTTTGGTGGAACCCATTTGGATTTTTGTGCTTGATGATTTGCAATACCCTCAGCGTTGACAGCATGTTGGCTGAGTTTATCGACATTATAATGGAAGGCCAGAATATGCTGAATGTCTATTCTCAATCTATTGAAAAATCTATCAACAACCATATCATCATCTTTATTTAACCTTAACGAGCTTGCAGAGTCAGAAATTCTTTAGAATAATCAACAACTGTCTTGGACCTTTGTTTTAAGTTTTGAAAGCTTGAACGTAGATCTCTTGCATAGTTGACGAGAAGGAATTTTTGCTTCAAAAATATTCTTCATCTCAATCCATGTTTCAACAGGGTCTATGTTCTAATTCCTCCTTTTTCTTCGTATTTCAGCCCACCAAGTTGTAGCATAATTACTGAATCTAGTGGCAATCAGTGTGACTTTATGGTGCTCAGTCATTGGTTTGTGTGTAAAAATATTCTCTACACACACTAACCAATCCATGAATTCAGCAGCTGCAATTTCCATTATATTTAGAATCACGAGTTTAATTCCTAAATCTCTATCAGGATTATTAATTGATGAATCTCGTTGATTCCAAATATTTTCTCCATAATTTCGATTGTGATTCACATGCTGATTATTTTCCAAAGTTGTCACCCTAGTGTCCAGTTTGCACGCCATCAACTTTTGCGGATAATTCTTTGATGGCATTAATCAAATCTTTAAGTGAAGAAGATTCGACTTTAACTTGCTTCTTAGGAGACATTTTTTTTTCTTTTAAATTCAAAAATCTAATTGACTTGATGTGTAGATCGGCTTTCCACAAACGCGTTGGTGAAGGCAGATCTAAAATCTGATGTCCGATGATTTCAAAATTGCAAAAACAATTTCTAGCCCTGAATTCGTAAAATTAGCTATAGTTGAAGGTGCTGATGCCTGATGATGTCAGCAAGAATTCTAGATCTCTTATTGGGTCAAGTTCTCTCTCTTTTTTTTTTTTCTTTTTTGACTTTATACTGTTAACTGTTCGGGTTTGGGTGAACCTAAACTGAGGCCCACAAACACAATTTGGGCTCGTCACACGTGCCCACTTTTAATACGACGATGGACTCCTCTACTTTTTGTCTTCTATCGTTCACAGGAGCAAAAGAGGGAGGGCGGACGATGATGGCTGCTTGCGGGCGGCAATGCAAGGTGACGATCATCGCTATGGAGAACGACGATGTGCGGTGCGAACGGCAGGATGAGGGTGACAGTGGTTTCCAAGTGTGTCTTCCCTTCTCTGCTTTTTTCTTCCTCTCTTTCTCTCTTCTTCTTTTTCTTTTTTCTATTGCTACTGGGGGATTTGACGACACTGGAGAGGAAGGGGGGGGGGGGGTGTCCGTGAGATTTGGGGACTTGACAGGGATGGTGAAGGGTTTTGTATGTGAGAGGTGTGCAGGTTAGGTCGACAAGGGCTGGTTGGGCGTCGGGATTGGGTGTGTGGTGGGATTTTGGTTGAGGTGAGATGGATCTAGGAGGGAGATTGGTATTGGATAGATGATCCAGGTATGGGTTAATCACGCCAACAATCAGGAATCGATCGTTTTGCTCTAATACTAAACTGATGCAGGCCCTGGGGTTAGGGCTACATAAGGGCGCCAAAGCATGTGTCCGAGGACACTTCGAATCGTCGAGAAGACTTCACACATGAGGACACACCTCCAAGATAAAATCCACAAATCTATTAATCAATTAAAGTCTGAGAATCTCTTTTCTACAATGCCATATATATAATAAAAGCAAACTTAATGCCTAAGCAAACCCTAAGCTATGAATAGAAACTTCCCTAATAACAATGTAATTAGAAATCTACTAATAAAAATAATATAATCCTAATCTAATTTGAAGAAGGACCACTTGTGGGGCCCAGATTATATTATGAGGTAGGATACAAGAATTCTTACCCGATAGATCAAACCTTACCGAGGAATGCATGGATAGATTCCAACCTAGGTGATTTCGATGCAAGGTGTCACTCCTTGTAATGTGATTTTCTGGTTGATTGCCAATAACATTCATCGTAGGTAGGGTAGGTAGATTGGTAATTGCTGAGTTTCCACAGAAGAAACCTACAGTAATTTAAGTCTAAATGTGATTTTTAGCTTGCTTGCCAATAACATTCATCATAGATGGTGCCAGAACTTCATGAAGTACATGTCCAAAATGCACATCCAAAACAATTTAATTTGAGATTCCCATCCAGAACAAATTTAGACCATCAATTAATTTCAAATAATCATCCAGAGTAAATTAAAATAACCATTGATGACATCAATCATTTGAAAATACTCATCTAATACAAATAAAAAATCATCTTTTCGTGGCCACTTCACAATGGATTCATTGTAAACCACCATCTTTGATGTCTAAAATGGTTAAGATCTATTGCAAATAGCAATGTAACAGTCAGAACCACATTCAACATCTTAAATTAATTATAAATAAGTACCAAAGAAATAAAAAAAAATTACTAAAATAGTAAGGAAGTACACAACAAAAGTAATATACTCTCGAAAAGAGCTAGCATAGATATCATCTTGGGTGACAAATAAGAAAAAAAATAAACAAGTTAACAGATAAATAAGATGAAAATAATTATTTTAAAGTAATGAATTTGAATAAACTTTGACTTAAAAAGTTTGCATCTTTCTTTTTCATTGGACAATTGCGTGCATCATGATCTGTGACATATTTCATGCAAACCTTACAAAGTCTTGGTTTGTTTCTTCTTAATTTCAATCCCTAATTTTAGATGCCTTGCAACCGGTATTCTTCCTTTGGATTTTGAAGCTATCGGATCACATGCATTGATGGATGCTATGGGCCCATTAACTTCATTATTTATCCCATTTTGAGTGCCGCCTTTGGAGTTTGATCCTTGACAATCAATATTTTGAGTCATTGAGTTTTCTAATGCATCCATTTCATTTTCCATAACTTTGAAATATTTGACCGCTAAAGCATACATTTGAGGAGATTGAATGGCTCTCTTTGCCAATAGATGAATCATTTGATAGAAATGCAAGTGCCTAATGCTCATATTGTCATTGCAATCATTTACAATTTTCCCTCCTTTATCATCAAAGACATCCCCATTTTTAGCATCCTTTGTCCATCGCTTTAAAACATATTGAGGTGGTATCTCAATCACATTGAATTTTATGTATATTTGAAGAATGTGTTGACACAATAACCTTATAAATTCAAATTGCCGACAAGTAAAATTTGGTTGTTTGTCTTGACGATTAAAAAAGACAGTGAATAAAATGCATGGATCCGCATAGTGAATGGCTAAGAATTTCAACTCTTCACCGGTGCTACTTTCTTCTTCTGACATCAAGCTTTGACTCTTCTTAAATTGCTTTTCATACTTGCAAAACATTGCATGTGTCTAAATTCTTGATGCATGTCTTTCAATTGGCAAACATGAACTTAATTGCACCAACTTATGATGAGACTCATAGTCTTTTTAATTCGGCCCTCTAAGCCGACAATGCACCGCACGAGTATATTGTTTGAAAAACTCATGTAAAGATGATTATGAATGAACAAAACTATCAAAAAATGAATTTATGGTTTCACTACGAGATGTGGTGGACATATATGTGAAAAAAATGGTCTATACAGTAAGCAGGTATCTACTTTTCTGTAATTTTATAGAGATCCTTTAACCATTAATTATCACTCATGTCATTTTTTCGATCAATTCCTCCCAAGTTGTTTCAAGCTTTTCAATTCTTATAGATTTATGAATATATATCTTTAATTTCTTCCTGAATTCTTCTAACACATGAGTAGGTATTTTCTCTAGAAATTTTTCCATGCCGAACTTTTCAATTCTTATAGATTTATGAGTGTATTTCTTTAATTTCTTCCAAATTCTTTTAACACGAGTAGGTATTTTCTCTGGAAAATTTTCCATGATATGCCACATGCACAATCGATGACGAGCATTAGGAAAAACTATTGAAATTGCCCTTGTCATTGCTTTACCTTGATATGTATTATGGCTGATGGTGGATGATTTGACATTGCTTCGAGCCATGATTTAAAAAGCCAAATAAAAGATTCAAGATTCTCATTTTGCAACAAAGAACATCCAAATAGGATAGTCTGATAATGATGATTAACTCCAACTGAAGGAGCAAATGGCTTCCCATACTTATTTGTTTTGTACATTGTGTCAAAACTAACAACATCGCCAAAGTAATGATATTCAATTCTTAATCTACTTTCCACCTAAAAAAGGTTTGTTAAACGATTCTCCTCATCAAAGACGGTCATCGAGTGGAGAAAGGGAGAGGGAGAGAGAAAGAAGAGAGTGGCGAAGGGGTGGTGGGGGGAGAGAGGGGCAGAGGAAGGAGGGGGTGGGGGAGAGAGAGTATAGAGAGGGAGGGGGAGGGAGAGGGATAGAGAGAAGAGAGAGGGGTGGAGGGTTAGAGAGGGGGTGAGGGGGAGAGAGAACCAGGGGGTGGGGAGGGGGGTGGGGAGAGAACAAAGAGGGGGAGTGAGAGAAAGGAGAGGGGGAGGTGGGGAAGGGGAGGAGGGGGGGCAGCCCCTTTCTATCGCTGCTGCCAATTGTTGCCAGAGCCGGAGGAGGGGGAGGTGGGGAAGGGGAGAAAGAGGGGTGGGGGCATTTTCGTATTTTCACTTGGGTTATATATATTTAAAAGTCATGTGTAGATAGTGAAAGTCTGTGTTCCAATAGCTGCACTCCATTGGGATTTTGATCAAATTTTTTTGAAAATGACAAGTATACCCTTGGTCGACTGAAAATTGATAAAACAAGGGGTTTTGAGGCATTTAATGAGTTCGGACAAACATGAAAGTTGTCAGGAATGATTTTATTTGTCTAACAAGTTGAAATAGGGATTTTTATGAAATTACAAAGAACCCCCTGGAATTTTTCAAAATTACTTGGGCTCCTGAAGTCATCCGACTTGGCCAAAAAACACACAAAACTTCCAAAAGCTATTAAAATCATATTCTAACCCCCAACCTAAGTTGGTCCAGATCTAAAATGATTAGAAAACTAATAAAAATGATTAATTATTGCTAATTACTAATAATTAACCTAATTATATATAATTATGGTCTGGGTCTTTTTAGGTAGCCAGAGGAAAAGGCTTTTTGTTAATGTCTTGGGGAATCCAATACCTAAACTTATCTATTCTTAGTTTTCTCACCCTCCAACCAAACATTGTTCCATCAAGTTTCCCTATAAATGTCATATTTCTAACCATTTCCCTCAATTACTACATTTCAAGAATAGAATATTTGATAAAAACACCTTTACTAGTCACAATCATATACTCTTTGATAAACCTTGAAGCTAACAGAATGTCATCAAGCTACATCTCTTTTTAAAATCATGTCCTACTTTAATGCCACACTAGTATTCGAGAGGCCACCTTGGTTGACTAATTTCCAAAATTTATTATGTTCTTCCACACCTTTGATGCAAATCTTCAACCACTTCCCCTTAATAAGCTATGATGCATGGATATGTAAAAGTGGGCAACAAATCGTGTTGTCTTGTCTCCAATACTTAACTTTTTATGCGTAAAGTCTGTCCTTGTTGTGTCCATAGCGTGTCCTTGTCGTATCCATGTCATATCAAGGCGTCATAGTTGATAAGTAATAAGTTGAGCCCCTATTTCTTATACTTTGAAAGCTATTTTCTTCGTTATGCATCTATACCTCCAAAATCCACCTCCATTTTGACAATAAGTGCCTAATTTTTGCTACTAAGTCTAACGCCTAGACTCTCATTGACAGACGGACAAGAAAAAAGAAACCCACCTACACTCCCATTTGTAGTTGGCTGTTTCAGCTCTTTCAATTCATGAGATGTATTTTTTTCTATTTTTCTATAACTGTAAATTTTATCAAAAAGAGGAACCAAAAAAAAAAAAGAAAGAAAACAAACACCGGAGGAACAAACAAAAATGATTAACAACTGAAAAAATGTATATTTTTCCTATTGTTGACCCCATCCATAAGAAATACCTTAGGATCTGTTTTTGTTTTTCTTTCTTTTTTCTTTTTTGGCCTCTTTCCTTCTATTCCTTTTTTCTTTTTGCTACTCTTCTGCATTTGGAGAAGGGATAAAATAGATTGGGAGGTTATCTAGGGTGAACTTAGGAGGGCAGTTCTTTTTTGCTTTATGAGGACTTGATCTCCCACATCCATGCGCATTAAAATGTCCCTAACCAACTAGGAACAGCTTAGGAGGGCAGTTCTACCTCTGACAGAAAGGTGCTTATTTTCTTTTCTTCGAAGAAGCTAGGCTTTTTTCAAGTTTGTTGATGATGGGATTCCAAAGATGAGATCTAGGGTTTCCAAATATAGGATAAAAGTGGGATGGTTGAAGTAGAAACTTGCTTCTGGAGTCCTTTGTAACTAAAGAATGCCAGTAAGAATGAGGGAAAATTTTTACAGGACAGTAATTAGACTAGCTACGACCTATAGAGAAAATGTTGGCCAATTAAGAAGCAACATATCCTCAAAATGGATGTAGCGGAGATAAGAATATTGAGTTGGATGTGTAGTAAAATTAGGAAGGATAAAATTAGAAATGATCGATTTCAAGAGCACTTAAGAGTAACATCAATAGATCCTTGATCGAAGCTTTAGACCAATCCTCCCAAGGGATTGATTGAATCCAAATGGATTCCAGCCCTAAGGCACATGTACAACCATGAAACAAACCATAATCGAGGAGAAACTAAAATTTTCATCAGCCATAAGAGGCATACGCAACTACAATGATATCTCTATTATTTATTGTGTAATAATCTAATTCTTAGCAACTAAGACTTTTTAATTAAAACAAGAAACTTCCTAATCCTGAGTAAACTGGAATTAAAATTAGAAATAGGATAAAATAAGATTTTCCATACTAACTCTCAGTTAATTGGGCCTATGGACTAAACCCAATGGACTGAATTGACCCCGAGGTCAATATGTGGGCCTCGTGGATTTCTTGAGCCTAGTCCATACTGCATCAAAAGGTTTGGGTATGCAAGTTGATGGCCCACCAGGGGAAGGGTGGGGTGAAGAAGACATGGATGGAGGTAGTAAAAAATAGACCTGAAAAAGTACAACTTATTTTAGGATTTGACTCAAGATAGATCGAAATGGAGAAACAATATTCATGGAGCCAACTTAACATAGTTGGGACAAGGCTTTGATGATGATGAAAGTTCAAGATAGTTATCCCAAAAACATAGCTTGCTATAATCATTGCTTTGATCTCAATATTCTTTCTATTTTGCATTTGTCCTTTTTTCTCATCCATGTGCTGCTTACATTTTGTATCACTTCTCAATTTCTTTTCTTTGAGGTATATGGTCTTTAAGTTCCTTGGGGTATCAGTTTTGTTCCTCCAATATCAATAGTTGCAATTAATTGGTTATATGACCTGAATGTTATTTTTAAAATAGTAATGTAAATGATACTCATAATGACCTTTCTGAAATGGATTGACTTGTTGATGTCTATGCGCAGGCTATTTTGCCTCTAAGGGGTAAAATTTTGAACATTGAGAGGAAGGATGAAGCTGCTATGTACAAAAATGAAGAAATCCAAAATCTTATTCTTGGTCTTGGACTTGGAGTAAAGGTTGTTGCATTGCATTTGCATTCTCTCCTTTCTGCATTAGTTCATTGACCCAGTTCTTGTTTCAGGGAGAGGATTTCAAAAAGGAGGCTCTTCGCTACCATAAGATCATTATTCTAACTGATGCTGATGTAGATGGTGCTCACATTCGTACTCTTCTATTGACATTTTTCTTCAGATATCAGGTACAGTTCGCTTATTGTTTAAGATACAACAGAAGGATGCTGAAAGTTAGAGGGTTTGTTTTGATGCACCAGATATTGAGCAGATTAACCTTAACATACCTGGATACTTTAAAAGTTCGCTACATTTTCTTTTGCAATTCTTTTGTCCATAAAAAATCCGACCTTTCTGCGTCCGTTCTGTATTCTGACACATATGAGAACCCATGGCACAGTGGAAAGTGCTTACTATTGCAACATTGAGGGTGTAGGCTCAAGTCATGTTACATTTGAACAATTAAAGAAAAGAAAATTAAAAACATTTGAACAATTTGCCAAGTAACTAATACTAGTACTAAAGCAAAAAACAGCATAAGCAACAATTATGAACTGGGGAATTCAACTCATGCTTAAAGTGTTTGATGTATTTGATTTTCCATTATTAGTAACTTGTTTTATAATATAATCTGTTTGATGACTTGATTCAGCCACTTGCCTTTGCAGAAAGCACTCTTTGATGAAGGTTGCATCTATGTTGGTGTTCCACCACTTTTCAAGGTCTACCTCATTCCCCTGACCTTGTTTAAATTTGAAGAGTATTTGAGCATCCATAGCCTCATGTCTTTCAGATGTATGCAGGTTGAGCGGGGTAAGCAGATACACTACTGCTACAATGATGCAGATCTCAAAATCCTCCAGAAGTCTTTCCCACCAAATGCTTCCTATAATCTCCAGCGATTCAAAGGTATGAAAATTGGATAAGGTTAATTTATATCCAATTGTAAATGCATTTTCAAGCAATTCCTTGCACTGACATTCAAGCATACACTAGTTCTTCCACATCCTTATGTCATAAATACCTAATGTAAGCTTGAATGCTCGAGCATGTAAGATGTACCAACCATCTAACTTGAGGAGTTATAATCCTGATCCTTCAGGAATGTGTGCGGTGCCGTGACCTGACAGTCTTTGGTGGATGGAGGCTGCCCTAAACTTCTTGAAAACACCTACTCTTTTGAAACTGCTGCCATACTTTATCTTCACTAAAATTTGATTTCCAGGATCTTCCATTCTCACCTGGGCATGACCCTTCCATAGGATGAAATAACTGGAGCAGTATGTACTCAAGGTGTAAAAAGGCCAAGCTGAGTGCAGCTTCAAGCTCAAGCTCAGTAGAGTGGGGGCAAGCCAGACTCAACCTCACTCCTCAACTTCAGTCTAGTGAGGGCAAGCCAAATCAATGATAGTTGCCCAAGCTTGACTTGTTTGAGTCAAACTTGAGTCAGTTTACCAAGGTTGATTATAAATGAGCCAGGCTTAAGCTTGGGCCTGTGATCAGCATATCTTTGAACACATTTATGTACAATAATGAGCCAAGCCCTTAATTAAGTTGAGAACAATCCAATCTGAGCTGAGCAGGCCCTAGCTTGAGCTCAGCCTGATTAGCTTGAGTCCAAGCTCAACTGAGATGAGTCAAGTTGGTTCATGAGCTGAAAGCCTTAGCATATGCATCTGAATGCATTAGGATTCTATATTTTAACTGCATTACATGTGCACCAACCTGCATTCTTCCCCGTTTTCTTCTCTTCTTTCTTTAAGAAAAGAATTCTATTCCTTGAATCAATAGGCTTGGGTGAGATGATGCCTGTGCAACTATGGGAAACAACAATGGATCCAGAAAAGAGGCTGCTTAAACGATTAGTTGTTGAAGACGCTGCAGAAGCGAATGTAGTGTTCTCCTCTCTCATGGGTGCTCGGGTAAGCAACAACTTGCTGTATTTATTGTTAGAATCTTTTTCCCATTTGATTGTGATTGGATTATCTTTATTTTCAAGCCAATTACATGATTGGATGGGCTGGATCCAGATCTGACATCTTTTTACCTGGGTCCATTTATGGCTATCAGAATCTGAACTTCGCCTTGACAATCCATGTTTTGGTGCTTAACAAATAAATAGATTAAAGCGAGGTCAATCTGAGACTGACCCAGCCTGCTGAAACTCTTGTTCATCATCTGTAAACAGGTGATTCTGACTGTTATCTTTATCCATTGACCATATTTTATGAATTCCATTTCAGGTGGATGTTCGGAAGGAACTCATACAGAACTCAGCAAGCATGATCAACCTGGATCATCTGGATATTTGAGGATGATTCAGTAGGGATGTTGACGTTTATCGTATATATAGCTGAATGCAGGGGCCAATCTAGTCTTCTTTATGTTTGCACCTTTGTGTAAGAAAATGGATGTTCATTTTGGTGCATCATGAATCTAGGGGGATCCATCAATTTGGCACTAATTTCAGGAGAGCATTAGATACATCTCATTTTTATGGAAAAGCATGCATATGCAGTTCTCTATTGGATGGGTAAGTGAGGCAGTCTACTTGTGAATGAGATTTAAATGTGGTTATGGATGTATTACTAGTTTGGCTAACGACAGATTAGGCATTTTTGTTTTCAGATGTATGTAAAATATATCAACAGATCTCGCATAGCCATTACACAAGGATGAACAGAGTCTTGTAATCATATTCCCATCATGCTTCAATGGTTTTTTTTATACAGATCTCTATAGTTCGTGTTTTAGAATAGGACATGAGTCCATGAAGCCCAATGCCGTAAGAAATTTTTTTGGATTAGCCATCTAGAATCCTAAGTAGACAGCTAATGGTGAAAATGGAAACTCTGCTGACCTGAGTGATTGGATTGGGTTTGATCAGGTTTGGGCTGGCTACTTACCTGGATGTTGAAATCCCCTTGATAAGTCTAGTTCGGGTTTGGGTCTTTGGGTTGTCAGGTTTGAATGGGAAAATTTACAATTCCTGTTGGGTTTGGGTAGAGAGGTTGGGTTTCATTGACATCGGATTTGTGATTGTTTTTACTTGGATGAGTTTGATGGGCCTGTTCTATTCATGCATACTTAATGACCTGAACAATAGGCCTTTGCTTACACCTTTTTTGGGGAAGGGATGCAAGATTTTGTAAATGGACCATGGGCCTAAGTTTCAAGCACATGGGCTGGGTTTGAGCCTGACAAGAATGGAACTGCCGTGACCGAGATGCTGGAGCACTGAAATGTTGGTCCTGCCTGTAATCCGAAGTAGGAATTTGTAGCTCTTGCCAAGCAGTGTGACAAGTATTGTGCTCGAAAAATTATTTTCATGGTAAAATAATATTTCAAATTTGGTTTTTTCTTAGGAGAATCATTAAAATATGAAAAGAAAAAAAATAAAATTTATTAGAATAAATACAAGTTACAGACAAATGTTTGATTTTTCTCATCTTATTCCAATTTTTCCACATCTCCGATCTTCCAACACTTTGAAAATATTGAGTTATTATTGGTAAATTAATATTAATTACTAATATGGCGATAGGTCACAAAATTTTTTTAATATTTTCAAAATATCACCAATATTTGTGACTTAACCGGGTTTCTCAAGCTCAGAAGGAAGAATCATGGTACACACAATGGGCCACATGAAGTACTAACATCGTAGTTTATAAAACATCAAGATCTCTTAAGTTACTAATGAAAACCTCTCCTATCGTAGAACCCAACTTTATGAATACTGCAGGGTAACCGATTGGAGCTTCCACCCAGGCTTCAAATCCCCGCGGTGAATGGCCCAAATAATCCGATGACCTGCCAAACAGTTTCCCTGTCCATATATGCTGCCAAGAACACCCTCCACTTAAAGGGAAGTAGGCCTTTACTTGTTTCCTTCCTTTGTCCAAGACAGGCACCACAAGGATCTCTGTACCAACCAAGAACTGCTGATGACTTAGGCTGTGTACATGCTCATCCTCCAGAAAATGGAGAAACAAATGCCGGCAGACCGGAAGTCCTTTTTGCGCAGCTTCCTATATTCAAACCCATTGAAGTGATTCAAACCCATTGAAGTGCAATTAAAGTGAAGAAATATTTGACAAAATGATAATGTTCTCAAGAAAATTAGAAAGAGAACATACAATGTCAGTTACAAGGAAAATGGGAAGCTGGTGGTTTACATCAGTGATAATAGTATATTCTCAAAGTAGACCTTATATTTAACTACTAAGACTCATGACCAAGAAATCGTTGTTGTTTGATGCTTGTGCAAATGGACAGATGAAAGGCAGTATGGGCCCGCAACTATTCTTTCTTAAGTAGTTTATAAAGAGCTGGACCACAATGAGAGTTTGCAACCCATAAGAAATATATGATATCAAAACTATGGGATTGTCCTGTATATAATCAAGGTTGATTAACTGTCTTTAATGGATATGGCATAATACATGCCATAATTATTACCTTCACTAGCTGGATCCTGTAGAACTCCCATGCCTTGTATACCTTCGCAAAACGT
This sequence comes from Sextonia rubra, assembly GCA_037013555.1. NCBI lineage: Eukaryota > Viridiplantae > Streptophyta > Magnoliopsida > Laurales > Lauraceae > Sextonia > Sextonia rubra. The sequence goes on from JASUAD010000001.1 coordinate 82,221,993, forward strand.
GCAAAATGTGATAAGGTGCGGGTGTTTGAATAGAATTGAATGTTGGCAGATGGATTGCTTCCCTGTTGACATTGCAATCATCAAACGATGACAGAAATAAATGTCAATAAACCAATGTATTCAGAAAACAGTGGCACAATATTTTAAAGACAGTTGCAACTTGCACACCAAATTTGAAGTGAAGTGGCAAAGTAAAGACCAGGGGGTACTATACTTTTTGTTTAATAATCGGTAACAAGAAACACTTTTATTTGAAAGGAAGCAACATTATGCAAAAACAAACAAGGAGAGACAGTGATAGGGGAGTAAATTATACAATAATTAAAAGGACTAAATCAAATCATCACAAACAACACATGAAGACGCCAGATTTTTTATGTGAAAAACCCTAGAAGAGAAAACCACGAGACCAATCCCTCAGTCCAAGGGGAAACCAAGCACTATAAGAAATTGAATAGTTATAAAATCTACTTAAAGACCCTTTCCGTTGAACTCAACCTGAGGACTGCAATTCTTCTTACCAACAACTCGCCGTTCACCGTCTGCCCATGCTTGAATCAACTAGCCTTGATGCCTCCCAAAATGCACAAATCTCCTACAAGAGAGTAGAAGGAAAAACTCTAGAAGCAGTAACTTTGAATTCTAGTTGAATCCTTCAATAAGACGGCTCCAGAGTGAAGAGATCTCCAATGTGAATTCTAGGTGTAGAATTGGGAGAAGAAATGGTTAGGATTAACAAGAGATGGCTTTAAATAGCCTTTAGTTCATGGCTTAAGATGGAAGTCCAATTAGGGCTCAAACAGGTAATCACAAATGAATTAGGAAAGGAAACTTGGCTGGGCAAAAAAATTAATTTCACGAGGTTGGGTTGACCCATATTTAAGTTGGGTCAACCGAATGCATGTTCTGTCTCTAGAATTCAAACTTCTGCAAAGTTGGGTTGACCAAACTCACATTTTGCCTCCAATTTTTAAACTTCATGAAAAATTATGCACTTCATGTTTTGTCTCGAATTTCTTTACTTCAAGCGATTCAATGAAGAACGGTACAGTCCAAATCTAACAATATAAAATTACAACCCTATTTGGACTCAATTTTTGTTCATAACCCAAGGATTGACAACACTAAAAAACCTAACACACGGGTGGTTGTGGGGGGGGTGGGGCGGGTATAAGAGCATTATACCACACAAAAAATGATTACATAAGGGATGCCATTTGGCTCAAGCATCTTCCATACTTTTTTGCTCTTTTTTTTTTTTTTTTTTTTTGGCTGATTTGGCCCACTAGCTAGGAGTAGGAGCGAAAGGGCCCCCACCAAGGTTCGAACGCTGATGGGCACTATGGGAGTTGATGCCTTATCCACAAGGACAAACTTATGTTCCCATCTGCCAAACTATTTGCCAACCTAACCCCATGATGAAAAATCATACAAAAACAAATAAGGAAACGAAGAAGAAGAAGAAGTAGGGGTCTAAGAGCACTATACAACACACATACCAAAACAAACAAAATAAATAAATAAAAAGATTACAAAAGGGTCACAATTTGGGTCAAGCATTTATTGTACTATTTGCCAACCTAACCACATGATATTAAAAAAAAAAATCACATCTAAAGGAGAAGCCAACCCATTAATCTCATTCATATACAATCAGCATCCCCATTCCTTCACCCTAAGTTGCTAAATCCACATCATACATTTGCCAAACACACTGTTCACAATCAATTGGCCTTCAAAAGAACCCAAAAATATTCGACGAGCTTCTAACACAGCCATTACCTCAGCCGTATTGGACTCCCTGGAGCTTATATACTTGGAGAACATTAGCAAACTCCACCCTTAAGGTTGTGAAGCTCCTCTAATATTTGTTGACCCAGTTTATTGTTAGCCACTCCATGCACATTAAACTTTAACATGCCATTTGGAGCACCAATAAATTGATTTCCTCTCTTTTCTCAACCCACATACCATTGAAGCTCCTAATTAAAAAACAATGGCATTCATGTTAATGTTGGCAAACTTTTTTCTAAATAAACCCCACTTTGCAATCCTAAGATACGACAAAAAATAAGTGAATCAACTAAAAAACCTCTCATTCCTTTCCCTCTACATTGTTCATGGAATTGCAAAATGAATAATACTCCAAAGGACAAGCCCTCAACCATGGAAAGGCCTCCAACCCCAATATTGAACCAACTGCAAAACAACACCTAGGAACCACCAAGCCATGCCACATCTATTGAGAAAATGACACCAAAAGAGACGCCACCACACAATGAATCAAGAGATGATCTATCGATTCCATGACCCTCTCATATAACACATATCCTAAGAAGCACAGACTCAGACACGGGACACGGATACGACACGACACAGACACGGCAACACGGCAATACGGCAAATCCTAAAAAATTAGGATACAAACACGGCTAGGACACGGCAAATAATAAATATATATATTTATATATAATCATAAAATTAAAGAATAGCTATATTTTTAGCCAAATTAAGAAGCATAATATCACAATTAATAAAGAAGAAACATAAGTAATACTAGAAAAGTCAAAAATAAAATCCATACTGCATAATGTAATACAATAGTAGGCCATAGTACATCATCAACATTACAAGTCACAATTACATCATAATCAAAACAACAAAAAAGATCCCTCCTCCCTTACCCCACTCCATAAATATAAAAAATAAAAAATAAATCCTTGCCTCATTCATGATTCATCATTTGACACAAGATCAATGGCATCATCATCCCCATCAACACTCCCATCATTAGTAAATAGCACAACCTCTAATTTTGGTGCATCAATTGAAAAAAAAACTATGAAAAAAAAAATACAGCAGTTTTGGGGAAAAAAAATGCAGCAACAGTAGTAGTTTTGAAAAAAAAAAAGTAGCAGTGGCAGTTTGGAAAAGAAAGAAAAAAAGAAAATATAAGCAGCAACAGCACAACAATTCTAGAGAAAAAAAAACAGTAGCAGCAATTCTGAAAAGACTACACAAAAACAGCAGTAGCAAATTAAAAAAAACAGCAGCTGCAAAAACAAAACGAAAAAAAAAAGCAGCAGCAGAAATTCTGAAAAGACAACAAAAAAAACAACAGCAACAAAAAAAAAAACTATGGCAACAATTCTGAAAAAAAGAAAAAAAAAAACAACAGTAGAAGCTTCTTCTTCTTCTTCCGGCCATGTCTGAAACGTGTCCACCCCGTGTCCAGCCCGTGTTTGAGCCGTGTCCATCCCGTGTCCGAGCCGTGTCCATCCCGTGTCTGAGCCATGTCCGCATCTTTAAAAATTTTTTAAAAAGACAGGACACGTTTTTGGCGTGTCGGACACATGTCCGGCCGTGTCAGAGCCGTGTCCGTGTCCGACACGGACACGGAGACCCTATACAAGTGTCCGTGCTTCATAGCATATATCCAAAGTGTTGCTGACACCGTGCCTTCGTAAGTTATCAGCCATAGGCACCTTCCCTGTAAACCGGTAGAAAGCATCATAGTCTTGAAATCGACCCTAGCCACGCTAGCACATTAGGGTGAGAAGGTTGCCTCTAGATCCGAGTAAAAAGCCTCAGTTGAGAATCTATACATGGGTGAGTGCTTCCAAATATAAGAATCCTTGCCCTCCCTGCAAACAAAAGAAAGATTCATTAATTACCTATACCAGACATCCTCAAACTGACAAAGAGCTTTCCTAAAAGAGACTATTCAAGACATATTGTTTCCCCTCACCTCAAAACACCTTTTTCTCTAACAAAAAACTCTTTGTTGGATACCACTTTAAACAAATGAGGAATGAAACACACCCCTTAGGGATCCACTCCCACCCATCTGTAAAACCAAGACTTCACATACCTCTAATCCCAATCAACAAAACCAACTCAACAAAAGCAATACACCCCCAAAGAGGCACATGATACCTCAAAAGTAACTTATGCACCAATCCCATTTATCCTCTACGTATATTAAGGCAATCATCCTTCTCCAAAGAGCTTCCTTTTCCCTAAATCTCCTCCAGCATTTAGTAAGAAACCATATACCAACCAAAAAGCTTAAGCTGATAAGTGGAATGTCCAAACAAGTATATGAACCCATTACGTGGGCGATGTGTGATGTAGGGCTTTTTTCCCAACAAGCTCCCTCATGTGCAGGTTCAATATATTTCATGGATAGCCCCGCCACGTAGGCTATACAAGAATAACACCTGCTCTAATACCATGTAAGATACCATATATCAACCCAAATGCTTAAGTGGATAAATGGAAGGCTGAAACAAGTATATGAAGCCATGTCAAACCCATTACTTAGGTGATGTGGGATTTGAGACTTCTTTCGAATACATTTCACTAGCAATGCTTAATTCTTATTATTTAGATTACCAAATGCCATGTCACAAACCTATGCACCTTTTTAGTTTAATTGCCTCACTGCAATTCACTAAGTGCAACTTCTTCACATCGCTACATCTATCCCAAAGAAAGTCCCGTCCCCCAACCCCACCCCACCCCCCACCCAACCAAAACCCAAAAAAAAAAAAAAAAAAAAAAAAAACAACTTAGCCTTGTCAACCCCACTTTAGGCATCTTAAAAAGAGACATGTAATACATTGGATGATTAGACAAACTAGCCTTAATCAAGGTTATTCTCCCCCCAAAACATGAATTGGGGTATCATATTGGTATCAAGTTATTCCAAGAAAGATCTATGTGATAGCCAATTTAACATCTAGTTTAATCCAAGAAAATGGAAAAAAAATTCCAAATTTGCCCACTCTATTAATCGTACACATTGCCTCAAGGGCCACAAACCCCATTCCACCAACCTTAAGCTATCCGAACCTCTTAGCTCTTAAACCTGTACAACCATCACAATCAAGAAGCCCTAACTATAGTCAGTGAACTTATCACAACCCTGTCCTAAACACTTCACTATCCAATCTAATACAAGACAGCCCCAGGCCCCACAATGCCCTAACCTTGCCCCAAGAATCCTTCAAGAAACCAAGAAACCAAATCAAGAGCCTATCACGAATAATGCAAGTCAAGAAGCGTGAAACCCATCATTTGAACCCTAACTATCCTAATTTCATTACCTAATCAAACTCAAATTGAACCAACAAAATTACATTAAAATCTTATTTTTATGTGTCAAATCATCCTGCCAAAACCCTAAGCTTTTCCACTTGAAATCCCTCAACTAGAGCTCCAACTCAGTCCTAAAATGAACCCCAATTCCTAACTCCAAACCCAAGTATGCCTAAATTGCAATGCAAATTGGAACCCATTTGAAAACATGTAACTGTAATTAGTTCTCATTCTATAGACCAAATTTCTCTATTATCCCATTTTCTCTCTGTAACTTGTAAAAGAAATTTCCCATTACATACTATTTTATTTCCCTCAATTTCAACCACTATTAAATTTTATTATTATTATTATCATTTTGTTTCTTAAAGGTAATATGTATATATATATATTTTTTGATAGGCAATGGTAAAATTTTAAAAAAAAGAAGAAAACAAGTACAAAAACAAAGATGCCCTATCAAAGAGAGTGGGGAAGACAATGGCATAGAAGAGATATACTAAGGGAACAAGGAAAAGATAAAGAAATTACATAGTTGAGATAAGCAAATCAGAGGACCTATCCACCCCTAATTTCTCAAGAGAATTTGTGAAACTATTAGCTGATCGCTAACAAGTTGAAAGACGACCCGAACCTCAGAAAAGATTAACTTAATTTCATTAAAGTAAAAAATGAAACTTCCAAGGTGCCTTGGCAAGATCAGACGCCCAAGAAATGGCATTAAGAGAGTTGTTTTCCATGAGCAAAGAGGCTTGAAAGTGGCCCAAGACAAAAATTCGAAGGGCTTCTAGGATGGCCACCACCTCCACCTCATTGGACTCCATTAACCCAACATTCTTAGAGAACAAAACCAACACTGCCCCTTAATCATTATGAAGCACCCCACCAACACCTGCTGAACCCAGCTTTCCTCTAGCAAACCCATCAACATTGAACTTCAAAACCCCTTGTGAAGGGGGGCTCCAAGGCACAACTGATCTCTCCTTTGACTTCTGCAATAAAGGGATGCTTCTCAATTATGAAAGATGCCCTCTACCCTTAGGCTATCAAGCACCTTGCTTACAAAGATCCAATTTGCAATACGCACTAGCACCAATGAAAGCACATCCTCCTAGGGCATTGAAGAACCCTTAAAGGCTACCATTCCTCTTTTTCCAAATTGACCAAAAAGATGGCAAATAGGATAAGCCTCCATAGAACCAAGCCACACCCTAAGAAAGATGACAACCCCCACGCCTTTATTGTGCTCGAGAGTGACTACGAGGGACACCACAACACACCACAACGATCTAACATTCAACGCCACAAAAAGTGAGAATTCATAGCGCAAAACCATATGATCTATCTCTCCCTCTCCTTTTCGCAAAGCAAGCACAGATCTCATATAGCCTCTGAAGACATGCATCTATGCCTGAGATTATCCACTATAGCGATCTTCCCGGACATTGCAAGCCAACAAAAGACCTCCACCCTAGGCGGAGCCAAAACCATCCACACCAAGGAAGTAGCATGCCTAACGTCCCGAGGTACCTCCAATGTCTTATAAAAAAGACTTAAGGTGAACACAAATGAAGGAAAAAATTTCCAAATGCAAACATCTATCTCATCCCTGCATAAGAAAACTTTAGCATGAAAGGATAAAAGAGGCTGATATTCCAACTCTTCTAACTAACGCAAACTTCTCCTAAAGTACATTGCCCAAGTTACCAAACTACTATCACCCCCATAGCACTCCTTGACTAAGGACATCTTGTTAACAACAAGTTTAAAAAACCTAGGAAAGGATAAAGACAAAAGCCCCACACCCAACCATGTTAATAACCAATAATACCAAAAGCTTGAGCTGTTAGTGAAGGGCATAACAATGTCTATCAACAACACCCCCCCCCCCCCCCCCCCGAACGGGAGGCCATCCGAACTTGGAACCCAACAAACAGACGTAAGATGGGGGTAACATGCCCCCCCCCCCCAAGGGTTTCAAACTCGTGACCTTTGGTTCTGATACCGTATTAATAACCAATAACACTAAAAGCTTGAGCTATTGGTGACGAGCATAACAATGTATATCAACAAACCAATCATCCTCCCAAAATCGAACAAAACACCCCTCCCCAATTTTAAAGCCCATCCCCCTCTAAAATAGAAACACACACACAAACACCCCCCCCCCCCCCCCCCCCCCAACACACACACACACACACACACACCCCAACAAAAAAAAAAGAAAAAGAAAATAGATCTCCAAAGTTTAAAATGGCCCCTCCTCATAAGCTTGACGCCCTACACCTAGGAACTTTCTTTGGTGTCCAACCCCGCTCATCAACTCCATACTTTGCAACAATAAATCTCCTCCATAATGCCTCTTTTTCCTCCCCATACCTCCACCATTTTGCCAACAAAGCCCAAATTTTAGCCTTTAAGTTGCCTAAGCCCAGGTCTCCTGCAGCTTCGAGTTTTACAAAAATATCCCACTTCATAAGGCGCACCTTCCTTCTCATACTACAAGCATCCCACAAGAAACTCCTTCAACAATCCAGTTTCTCCCTCACCCCCATAGGCATGATCAGTAAAGACATGTAGTACATCGGAAGGTTAGACACTGATGCCTTTATCAAAGTGATTTTCCTCCCAATGAAAGATAGTTCCTCTTCCACATGGATAACATTCACTCAAATTTTTCCACAACTGAATCCCATATAACAGTAGACTTTGGATTCGCCCCAACTAGGAGTGCTAAATATAAAAAAGGGAAGGTGGTCAACCTTACAATGAAGCTTGTTAGCCAAAGACTGAACTAACTCTTCTTGGCACCCCAGACCAACTGGAGCACTTTTGGATAAATTAATTTTTTGACTGAAGAAAGCTCAAAGCACTTGACGACTCTTTTTAACACCACAGCCTCATCCCACTTAGAAGAACTAAAGAGAATGGTATCATCGGCAAATTGAAGATGTGTGATCCCCTCCTCACCACCACCTATTTTGAAACCCTCAATAAGACTACATTCCTTAGCCCTTAAAAGAAGAGCACTTAGGGCTTCGACAACAATGGTGAACAAGAAAGGAGAAAGCGGGTCTTGTCGCCTAAGTCCTCGAGACACTTGAAAGAGACAAGATGGAGAGCCATTCACTAACACTGAAAAATAAGTTGAAGAAATGCATTCCGAAGTCCAACCGCGACACCTTTCACTAAAGCCAAACCTCCTCAACATGTAATCCAAAAAATTCCAATTAACATAATCATAAGCCTTTTCCAAATAAATTTTTAACATGAGTCCCTCTTACTTAGCGCACCTCCTAGAGTGAATGAGTTCATTGGCAACCAAAACACCTTCTTAGGGGTGTACATGGTTCGGATTGGATCGGATTGAGCCAAATCAGTCACCAAACCGTTACCTATGGATTGACAATTTTATAATCCGTCACCGATCCGTTGCCCTTTAAAACCGATCCGAACCGAACCGTAGATCAATGGTTTGGATCAGTTAAAACCGTTCAATCCGTTGATAGAGCCCATGATAGGAATTTTTTGGCAATAAAATAAAGTAAAAATAGAAGTTAAAGTTGTAGGTGGCCTATTGGTAAAACTTGATCATAGGTGGCCCATCTCTATCCTTCCTATGTGACCATTCCCAAATTATTAGATGAAGTCATTGTCAAGATCAACACGTTGGACATGTTCATTTTATGAAATGTCTTGAAGAAAACAGATCTTGAAGAGGTTCAAACAGGACACATTTAACCATCCTATGGGCTCTCACAAGGTGATTATAGTATAAGATAAACAAGGTGATCATGGTATAAGATAATTGCCATATCACCAGATAAATAATGTAGAATACAAGTAATATGAGAAAGATATATAAGTAGATACCCCAAATAAAATTTTTAAGCAAAAACCCTAAATTTTGAGTATTTCAAAAGCATAAATGACTTGCTAGCATGTATCAAATTAGTTTTTTTAACTGAATCCCACTCTTCTAACTCAAAGATAATTGTATTACCAATTCTATAAGGTCTTTAAAGGATCCTAACAGAAACTCACCAGGAAAATTTTAACAAAAGGATGAAATAAAACTCACAAAATACTTAAATCTCCTGGAAGATATTTTGTAATGGGACCACACAAAACACTTAAACCTTCTGGAAGAAATTATTGTCTTTTAATTTTTCTATATAAAAATAAATACATAGATATATATTTTTTATTTCAACGGATTGGATCAGTTTAAATCCACGGATTAAGGATAAAATCCGTCACCAATCTGTCACTAACGGATTAGGATTTTTCTAATCCGTCACCAATCCATTAACAATCGGATCGGTCAAAAAACCACAGATCGGATTAGATATGATTGGTTTAACGGATTGACAGATTTTTTTGTACACCCCTACACCTTCTAAAATCGGTATGCCTTTTACAAAAGCCCCATGAAAAGGACCAATGATAAGAGGAAGAATTACTTTCAACCAATTAGCCAAAATTTTAAACAACAATTTATAAACACTACCCACTAAACGGATGGGTTTAAAGTCCCTTAAGCAAGGATGAAAATAGTGATTGCGGCGGGCATAGCGGCCCGCTGCCGAAACGATACGTAGCGGGCGATACGTAGCGGTGTAGCGGTGTGATTTAAAAAAGTCTTCAAAAAAATCCAAAAAAATTCCAGAAAATCCAGAATATTGGAAAATGATGGAATATGTGTTTGTTTTGCAAAAGTAACTAGTTTATGATTTTGTAGCGGTCCCCTCATTGCATGAGTTCTTGTATCGCTGTATCAATAAAAAAGAATAGGAATGATCAATGTTTTTCATAGGGATTCATGTTGTTTAGTTATGTCAACTTAAATATTAATTTAAGGCTTACAAAAAAGATGTTATAAACAAATTTCATCAAGATTCATTCAAGAATGAAAGATAAACTATGTTCAAACTTTATAGAAAAATAATATACTAATCTACTTAAAGGGCAAAAACTTTGTAATGGAGGAATACCTTGCTGATAGGTCTAATACCAAAGGGATTGATTTGTGGGAAATATAGATCTAACATTTAGGGACATTTAGGGACCATTTTCAACCCATTTGATTGAGTTTACTTTTATAAAAAAAAATATTAAAAAAATCCGAAAATAAAAAATATGAAAAAATTAGAAGAACACAAAACGATGTGGGATTGATCTATGGGAAACATAGATCTAACATTTAGGAATCATTTTCAACTCATTTTATTGGTTTTCCATGAATAAAATAGATTTCTTTTTTCAAATAATAAAATAATCCGAAAATAAAATTCAAAATAAAAAAAATTAAAAAGTGATAAAAAAAAAAGAGGGGCTTGATCAAAAGGGAACATGGACTTAACAATAACAACTTATTTTCAAGTGATTCATGGAAGAAAAGAGAGAAATAAACTCAAAGTAGAAAAAAATAAGCCTCAAAACTCACCTTTTTTTTTGAGTTTGTTGCTTGAATCTTGAATACCACCTTAATGTTTTGATGTTTTTGATGTTTTTAGTTATGATTCTATTGTTTTTTTTTAGAGGATTTGAAAAATGGAGGCAAGGAAAGGGGTTTGGAGCAGTGAAAAGTGGAGAGAAAAGGAGTAAAGATAAAAAAAAATGAGTGAAAAAGGCCAACTGGTGGGGTTTTTAACCCCACCCGCTACGTAGCGGCCGCTACAGGCCGCTACATTTGTGAACCCCGCTATTTTCAAAATAGCGTAGCACCCATGGGCGCTACGGCCGATATATCGGCCGCTACTAAGATATTTACATCCATGCCCTTAAGTCCACAGGGATCTACATTTTAGGAATCAAGGCCAAGAAAGTAGTATTGATCTCCTTGCTTAGTCTACCCCTTCGATGAAACTCTAATAACATGTCACAAAAGTCCAACTTCAAAACATCCCACGTTGCTCGAATGAAAGTAAAATTAATCCTATTCGGCCCAGGTGCCTACACAATCAGATAAAGCTGAGCTGATCTCCTCCTCAAACGCCCTTTCCAACCAGACCTTTAAGTGAGAGGGAATGGAAGGAAAAGACACACCCTCCAAAGTTGGCTCTGAAAACATCATCAGAATACAACTTTTCAAATAAAGAAGTTACCTCCTCTTAGACTTCCATTGGGTTACTCATAAAACCTGACCCTTCTAAAGTTTACCATTATAGTTGATTCTCTTTCTAATATTCGCCATGAGGTGAAAAAATTTAGTATTTATGTCCTTATTTTCAAGCCAAAGAGCTCTAGACTTTTGCCACCATGAGACCTCCAACATTCTCTCAATACCCCATAACTTTTTGAAAGCTACAACTTTAGCCTCCCTCTCTTCCCCAATCAACTCTCTCTCCTCCACTTGATCCCAATCCTACCGAAAACAGTTATATTCCACTCCTTAATCTTTGATTTGAGCAATTGCAATTTTTTGAATAATCTAAAGCCTGCAAACCCAAAGACATTTGATTGTAACCACCATTCTTTAACCGGCAGCAAGAAATCTTGATGCAAAAGCCAAAAATTTTCAAACTTGAAAGGCTTTGGCCCCCAATTAACCCTCTCTAAAGATAGCTTGAGGGGTTTGTTATCTGACAATCCCATAGGCAAAGCCGATTGAATTGCTCCATCAAAATGCTCATCCCACTTGTTAGAGGCAAGGAAACGGTCAATTCTACTCATGGCCGAGAGAACCTGAGTAAGAGGAAAGTCAATGAGGTCATTAGCATTAATAAAATCTATGAATCTCTCCATGCTATATTAAGAGAGGAAAAACAATACATAGGCAAAAGCCCCAAAAGAGCCTTACATGGCTAAGAACGAAAGCTCTAGAAAGAGCCAAAAGAATGAGGGAACCAAGGCAAAAGAATACAATGTCAGTGAGTTTGATTTACAAACATTAGTACAGAAGACTACATATCAATAGAGGTCGCTGGAGAAATCCAGTTGTTGTTGAAGGTCACCTCATTGTGAGCAGACCTAATGGAGGAGATGAGGCGAAAAAGAATAGAGGTGGCAATTTTCCTTCCAATACCATCTCTACCAGTAGAGAAGGCATGTCATAGGTGGCCAACACCAGGGTGAAGGATGTAAGGATCAGCATATCCTTATATTAACTAGAATAGAAAGAAGAATATAGAAAAGAGGAATTGGAAATTTTGTCAGATGCCTTAGATGAGCATCGACCTTCACATTTATAATCTGTATTACCTTGATCTCAGGCTGATTTACAAAGATTAGTATCTAATTACAAGCAAAGAAAGACAATAAAGCATACAGCTAACAGAATATTGATTGACTAATTTATGTTAACTAAATCCCTCAAGTGGGATAGGCTGGTGAGCCAGATGCGCCTGGGCTGATAGGCCTGATCTTACTATGCTTTTACACCCCCACAAATTGATGTGGTTGTTCAGGAAGCATCAATTTGGAAAGGATGTAATCATCACGATCCCTACGCAATCCTTTGGTAAACACATTTGCTATTTGTTCTGATGATGAAATATATGGTTGAAAGATGGAACCGGTGATAAAATGTTGATGGATAAAATGACAGTCAATCTCAATATGCTTAATACGCTCATGGAAGACGGTATTCTTGGCAATTCAGATGGCACTAGTGTTATCTACATATAATGGGGCAAGGCCATTAACGAAGACACCAAATTCACGAAGAAGATGCTGGAGCCATATGACCTCGCTACTGGCAGCAAACATGGAACGATATTCTAACTCAGCAGTGGATTTGGAGACTGTGATTTGTTTCTTGTTTTTCCAAAAAATGAGAGAAGGCCCTAAGAACATACACTAGCCTGTCATTGATCAACGAGTATCAGGACATCCTGCCCAATTGGCATTAACATAGGCTTGCAATTCGAGGATTGGGGGGGGGGGGGGGGGGGCGCGTAGAATAAACCACGAGCATAAGTACCTTTGACATAACAAAGAATCCGATAGACAACTCGAAGATGTGGTTTATGAGGTTCTCAAATAAATTGACTGACAATTTGCACAGCATGGGAGATATTCGGCTAAGTCATTATTAAGTAGAGAAGGCTACCAATGAGATGACGGAATAGAGTCGAATCTTGAAGATGATTCCCATCATCTTTGCTAATTTTAACATTGAGCTCTATGGGGGTAGCAAAGGTTTTAGCATCACCGAGTCGTGCATAGTGAAGTAAGTCATCAACATATTTTGACTGAGTGATTCAAATTCCATCTTGGTTACGTGCAACTTCCAACCCCAGAAAGTAAGTCAAATGACCAAGTCCTTCATTCGAAACATACACATGAGATGTGACTTGAGGTCAGAGATGCCTGCATTATCATTGTCGCTAAGGATCATATCATCAACATAGAGCAATAGAAATGTACAACTATGAGATGTTTGCCGAATAAAAAGAGAGCTATCATTTGAACTCTGATAGAAGTTTACTTAAAGGATGGCAGATTGAAACTTGTCAAACCAAGTGCGTGGAGCCTATTTGAGTCTGTACAAGGATTTTGTCAACTTACAGGCATATTGTGGTGGACAAGCATATCCCAGTGGAGGACGCATGTAAACAGTTTCCTTGAGATCCCCATGTAGAAAGGCATTTTTGACATCCATATGCCAAAGGGGCTAATGATTGGCTGTTGCAATAGCAAGTAAACACCTAACTGTAGTAATTTTAGCTACCGGAGCAAAGGTTTCCTCATAGTCAATCCCATACTTTTGTTCGTAACCTTGGGCTACCAGGCGAGCCTTGTACTGATCAATACTACCATCAGGTCGCTTTTTAATAGAATAGACACACTTGCTGCCAATAATTGATGTATCTGCAGGAAGTGGTACCAATTCCCAGGTTTGATTAGCCTCAAGGGTAAGGAGTTCATTTGTCATTACATCTTGCCAACATGAGATATTAGCAGCTTTAGAATAAGATGTTTTTATGGAAATAGGATCAGAAGCAATAAATAAAGCTGGAAAGCCAAATCTATCAGGGGGCATCAAGAGACGACTAGGGCATCTTAAGAGAGGGCCAGAGGTCATACTTTTAATAAAAGTATCATTGTCTAGAGGAACTGGCTTAGGAGGTGTAGCAGGAAAGGGAGCAGTAGGAGGTAGCTGTCTCAGATGACGAGTATAAACTTGAGTGATTAGAGGAAGCATAGTGGGAGAAGATGGTGAAAAGGATGGAAGATAAAAGACTTGAATATTAGAAGGATTTGGTGACTGAGAATAAAATAGGACGTGTTCTAAGAAAACATTTCGAGAGATTCTCAGTCGTTGCTCTTTAGGATCATAATATTGGAAACCTTTGTATTCATCATTGTAGCCAAGAAACATAAAGCAAGCCGTTTGTGGTGATTGTTTGTTATGCTCTAGAGAGGGAAGATGCACAAAACAGAGGCATCCAAAAATCCGTAAATGCGAGTAGATAGGAGGGTGACCAAATAAACACTCAGAAGGAGATATTTTACCTAGGACAGAGCTAGGTAACCTGTTGATAATATGGACAGCTGTATGGGTGGCCTCACACCGGAACTTAGGAGGAATAAGTAATTCCACAAGGAGAGTTCTAAGAGTTTCTAAGAGATGGCGATTTTTCCTCTTTGCAACCCCATGTTGTTGAGGTGTGTGAAGGCAAGATTTTTTTATGAAGAATCCCTTTGTCCGCTAGAAAATTATGGAATTCAGTGGATGTATATTTTCCCCTTGAGTCGAAGTCGAAATGGATGATTTTAATGGACTTGTAGAATTGGGTGCTCACCATATTATAGAATTTTTGAAACATAGAAAAAACTTCAGATTTAGATTTTAAGAAATATATCTGTGTAGCGACAGTGATCATCGATAAATGTGAAATAATATTTTTATCCAAGTCTATTTAAATGAGGAGCAATCCCCCATACATTTGTGTGAACTAGATCAAAAGGAGCAGTGCTACGTGAATAATGAATAGGAAAAGGTAAGATATGACTTTTGCTCAGACAACATGATTCACATTTAGATTTTGCAAAATTAGAAGCCAAGGAACTAGAAATAGATTTATCCAAACAGCCAAGTTGAAATAAAGACAACAAATTTGCATTATTCAAACGACCAATGCGTTTATGCCAAGTGGTCCGCACATTATTGAAAAGACTCATAGGCAAATAGCGATGCTTTTTCATTGCCAAGAAGAAATAGCTTGCCATGCTTACTCTCCATTCCGATCACCTTCCCAGTTTGTCGTTCCTGTATGATACAAACTAGAGGGAGAAAAGTGAACCAAATAACTATAATCAATAAGTTGACCAATGAAAATGAGATTTGCAACCAAATTGGGGACAACATAAACAGTGCAGGGTAAGAGCTCCAATGGAGACAGTTCCAATACCAGAGATGGGCAATTGATGACCATTTGTGGTGGTGATGGAATCACGACTAGTGTAAGGTTGGTGGTTGTACAAATGTTGTGCCACAGAGGTCATGTGATTGGAGGCCCCGGAGTCGAGGAACCATGTGGCAGGGGTCAAAAATGTAGATGATGAGATGGATGAATGAAATGCAGGAAAAGCAAAGGAAGAGGACAAACCACTAATACCCATGAAGGTAAATGCAGACGCTGCCGAGGAATTGATCAAATCCTTACTCTAAGCTGTAGTCATTGTGACAGAAGTGTCTGAGGATGCTATGAGATCCATTGGAGTAGTAGTCTGAGCCTAAAGTGCAGTATTGCCACGATTTGGAGATTGTGGTAATTTCTTTTCAGGCATTCGTGTGCAAGTGTAAAGAACATGACCATTCATTTTGAGTAGTTGCAAAATAATTTTCTCCTGTAGTCATAAGCCGCATGCCCATACTTCTTACACTCAAAACACTGTGGTTTCTGACCACGAGTAGTGATCATTGCCATCTCGTCAGCTGATGATGAAGCTGGAGATGTCATGAGGGCTTTAGGTTCTGTAAGAAGAGAATGAGTAGATGATAGGCGAGTTTCTTCACAAAGAACCTCCTGGACATGTGTCCAGATCAGGAAAGATCTCACGGTGCATAAGCGCGGCCTGTAAAGGTTCAAATTCCGAGCGAAGATTCATCAGAAATTGACTGACATGTTGTTCCTCCTGTAATTTAATGGCTTGTGGAAGAAACTCAGCTGATATAGATTGAAAGAGCATTTGATCCCTCTCAATCCACAGAGCAAGAAAGCCATCGTAGTATTGCTGAACAAACTTTTCAGGCAAAATTTGGATAATTCTATATCAAGGTGAAATCTGCGGGCCTTGTTCTGCTAATGATATATTTTTTCATATGGACCCACATATCGGAAGCCTTGGTAAAGGCTTGAAGTGCCATCGAATAGGAGGGATCGACTGAATTTAGGATACAAGTTATAATTATGGCATTGTGTTGGCTCCATGTGGCTAGGGCCTTATCATCTACAACCGGAGTGGTTAATGTGGTAGTAATTTATACAGTCGGTTTGGAAGTGGTCCCATCTAAATACCCAATCATACCTTGCCCCTCAATAAAATTTTTGAGATGGAAGGACCAGGATAGGTAGTTAGTCCCATTAAATTTGACTGGAATGATGTTAATCTTATCCATTAGAGCCAAAAAGATGAGGTAGCCAAAAGAGGAATGAATAGCAAACAACCTGTTGTGAGGTTAAAATTTTGAAAAAATGTGGAGAATTCCTAGAATAAAAGGAAAACCAGCTTGGTGCAAAAAAAATTGACCATCACACAATTAGAGGTGGGGCCCACTCCTTGATCAAACGGTCAGATCGCTTGATTGGTGCAGAGAAAGGGACCAGAACTGTTCTCCTTGCTCTGATCCTGAGATTTGATGGCTGAGATGGGAGGTAAGCTACTGCTGAAATGTCCTGATGTAGTCGATGCCTGATGCCTTGTTGCAAGGATGAAGGACACAAAGAATGCAATCTCTGTTATGGACGACAGTGAGAATAGGAGAGGAAATGTAGCTCTGAAATCTCTGAAACCTTGCTTTGATACCATGTAAGGATCAACAGATCCTTATATTAACTAGAATAGGAAGAAGAAGAATATAAACAAGAGGAATTGGAATTTCTGTCGTACGCCTTGGATGAGCATCGACCTTCACATTTATAATCTGTATTACCTTGATCAAAGGCTAATTTACGATGATTAGTATCTAATTAGAAGTAAGGAAAGACAATAAAGCATACAGCTAACAAAATGTTGACTGACTGATTTATGTTAACTAAATCCCTCAAGTGGGATAGACTGATGAGCCAGATGGGCCTGCGCTGATTGACCTAATCTTACTATGCTAAGGAAAGGTTGACTGAGCACTATACAAAGCCAAGACCACCATTCTTGTAGAAGAGAAGGTGAAGGTCTATTTCAACATCAACGCAGCAAAAGGGATATCAAAAAGCCAGATTGATGCCCACTAATTGAGCCGGCTTGTATAAGGGTTTTCCTATGACGAAGGCACCGAAAGAAGCAAGCTATTTTGGGCCGAACAAACTTGGTCCAAACCAACTTTCCCTAAGGAACAACACCAGCCCTTGATTTTACTAGATGCCAAGTGTCTTTCAAAGATATGGAGCCTATATGGTGTAATAACCGAACCTTTTGTAGGCCAACCCTTTTCCAGGTGGGCCATGATAGTCCAAACTATATTTGGAGCCTGACTGGGAGTCTCCTAATTGATCGGAAGACCTTTGGCAAGTCCATCGTGGAGTCCCAATAGACTTCCTCTCTCAGAATAGCAGTTTCCAAACAGGACTCCCACCAAACACTATATATATATATATAGATTAGAACTCATCGTAGGACAGCAACGATAGAAATTTCAGAGAGAGAGAGAGAGAGAGAGAGAGTTGAGATTGATTTCAGAATTTGAAGAAGAAGAGGAAGATCACCATCGGATGCCTGACGAGAGACCAACCATTGCCCGATCAACACGCGTTTATACCAGGTGAGTAGAATCTAACTTGATTATCTGAATGAGGATAGAAGATTAGACCTATTTGAGTTCCCGTTAAACAGTAGCCATTATGTATTATACTGTTACAGTGATTAATGGCCAGATTTGATTTAGAGCCCACACCGATCATCCAAAACAATAATCAGATCACTGATATGCATTACGACGCCTAATCGACACCTTTTAGTCTTGTATGGATTAGAAATCAACTCACCTGGAACCTTGATGATAAGATGAAGCCCTTTCGGTAGTTGTCGACTTGGCACAAATCGAAAATATAGTCGAAAAAGCCCCTTTTGTAGGTGGAAACTTGCGGTGATGACATCTTCTGATCAGCACACCCCCGAGACTTCGATTCAGGCTAGGAAGAGGACTGTTTGCTCTGGAGTATCAGATCTGAACTGAGAGTTGGGATTTCAGACTGTCGGAGATGGGTTTGGGTCGTCAGTGGTAGAGGGTCCACCGGGGTTCCCCGATCAAGGATCAGGTCCATACATCTTAGCGTGGACCCTTGGGCGACCATTGTGGTGAAGGTTCCATGCGCATCAGACCGCTGGGCCCCACCCTGCAATTTCCTCCAGTCGAGCCTAGCGTTACTCTTCCCTGACGAACGAAACAGGCGAACAGTGGAGTTAACGACCTGGGGTGATATTTTATAAACCTCTGGAAGTTACGAATTTGCCCCTGCTGTTTGATTTTATATTCTAAACCCCTTTTTAGGCTTATGAAAAATTAGATGGAATGATAAATTATAAGTCCCCTATTTTGTCTATTAATTAAATTAACATGTGTTCAGTTAATTGAATGTTATGTGGGCCCTTTCATAATGATTAACTATTCTTTATGACTTAATTTTCCATGATAAATTCTGGAATAACTAGCCCTTTAATGTGATACTTTACCTGGACTTATTAATTGTATCTTGATTGAAATAAGTGTGATATCAACTGTTGGCACTGAGTATAGAACCTCCCTCGTGGATGTTGGTCGGGGGGGGAAGAGGTTCAGCAAACATGGTGGCATGATAAGCCATGTTGTTGATGGAAACGTAGATACTCCAGTTGGGAGTATCGGAACAGGCTCAACATTCATGGTGGATGACAAACCATGTTGTTGACAGAAATGTAGATACACCGTATGGGGTATCGGAATTGTTTGATGCCACAGTGGGAAATCACTTAAGAAAGAAATTGATTAGAATGTGACTGAAATCATATCATTGAATATATATGTTTTCCGAATAATTGAAATATGCTTTATCTTAATGATTTCCTATTCTACTCACCAGTTTTACTGATTAGTGGTTCGCCCCACTTCAGGTAATGCAGTCATGGAGGTGGCGGGAAGTGACGGGGATCAGCCAGTGGATTTTGGCATGCGTAGCTAATCCAGAGTGCGGAGAAAACAAAAGAACATATTTATAGCTGGGATTAGCACAAGACTTAGATGTTATTATTATTTTTCTTTTTCAATTAGGAATGGTCTTATTCAGTAGTATTGTCAAGACATATAATATTTACATACTGGTTGAAATAAAATAAAAATTTGATTGTTTATGACCTTGATGCTTATGAGAATTTGATTTATGTGATGTTGTTATAATAATCTGAGTACGGCTTAAGAATCTGAAGAGCTCCAGATTCTTGGGTCGTTACATATGGTTACTATCCCACCGAAGAGTGTCTTGAGCAAGCTTTGCTACCAGAGAGATTGACTTTGATTGCGTTAGGAAAGTAAGGGGATCTTGAGGCAAGTTATGAGGGAGCACCCATCTCTTGTCCTTAATAATAGTAGAAACAGTATCCAACTTGAGACAGTGTAGTGGGAAAACTTAGGGCCGATTGGATGAGAGCCAGCCAGTAATCAGACCAGAGGCTAATTGCATGCCATCACCAATGGACCACCTACAGCGAGCTTGAAGAACAGCTGAGAAGGATATGATCTTTTTCCAAATGCAAGAGCGAATGGAGATATTACTTGGGTGCCATAGGGAAGAGGTTCTAAAGTAGCAATGCTTAAACTAATCAGCCCAAAGTGAAGTAGTCATTGCATTCCATACAAGCCTAAGCATGCATGCATCATTCACTTCACACACACGCCTAATCCCTAGACCACGTTCAAGTTTTGATAGGCAAACGAGCTCCCATCTGGCTAAATTCCCTTTCTTTAGAGAAAAGTGAGAAGACCAGAGGAAGTTCCTTGTGAGTTTTTCAATTTGTAGATATGTTTTCTTGGGAATAGGAATTGTCAGAGATTTATGCATTGGGATGCTCCATAGGACATGGTTAACCAAGACTAAGCAGCCTGGAAATGAAAGACTTTTCATTTTTGATGCAACACGGAGAAGGAATAATAGCCAACAGGCTACTCTCAAAGCCAAAAGACTTAGGGTAAGATGTCTAGGTCTCACACCAAAGACAAGAAATCAACTCACAATGGAGAAGAAAACTGAAATTATTATTGAATCTCAATGTAGTGTCCCATCACCCATGAGAAGGAATCACATCCCTCTACATATAGCTAATTTATTCTCTACTAATTCTAATGCAATCCTAATAAAGACTTCTAACTCAATTATAATAACTACTTCTAAAAATAAGAATCTTAACAAGATTGAAATCCTAAAAAACTAAAAATCTTAGAATAACTTTATTTGTGAACTCTTCACTGGGCCAAGGCCTTGTTGGACTTAGGCCTACGGGTATAAACATTCAAGCGGGGCCCATTATTATGGCCTGCATCAACTCTCCTTAGCTTGGAAAAACTCGACTCCGATGAGTTGTCAACTTCGTACTTCTCATATAAATCCGAATTAAGTTGCTGAAAGTCGGTAGCAGTGATCTATATAGCCTCAGAGAAAGGTTTTCCTTTCCACTTTACTAAGAACTTGTAAAATCATGCTATGAGGAGGTAAATTAGAAAGAAAGAAGCCGAGGACTAAATCAATAGCATGCTAGATGTCCCTCATAGGTGGCAGCTCTTTTGGAAGTTCGGTTGGAATCAAGTCTTTAAAATCATGAAGCAAAGACTAATCTCTGATGGTGTAGAAGCATGTGTCTTATCATCTGCCTCTTCGAATTCTTTTGGAACAAGAGCACAAAAAATTCCTTGTTCTTTGCTTTTTATTTCAAATTTTCGAATAGAGAAAATGCGAGAAATCGTCTTTTGTGTAAGTTTCTTTGTCGAGATGGATGAGGGTTGCTTTGTCGAGGCAGTTGGTGGTTTGAGTGGTGTAACTTTCCTACCCTTGAAAAGTATGAGTAATAGCTTCTCCATTACTTTGGACCTTGTTATCAAAGAACCAAGGTCTTCCTAATAAATATGAGTAACAGTCATAGGAATAATATCACACTAAATAGAATCTTCATAACCACCAATTTTAAATGTTAATTGGCATTTTTAGTTACCGGTATTGCTATGTCATTCGCCCAAGAGACTTTGTAAGGCTTTGGATGTTTTTCTGGTGGAAGCCTCAGCTTGTCAATTACCGTTTGGGACACCACGTTCATCTGACTTCATCAAATAACTAGATTGCACAATTTGTCAGAACATTTTGCCACGGAGTGAAAGTGGTTCATCTCCAGTCTTCAGCTTCCTCTTTGGTAGTGATGAAGAGGTGACAAATGAATAATGTTCGTCCTTCCCTTTCACCTTGATAGAAGGAATGACCTTCTTACTAGGGCTAAGGTTTAGGATCATCATACGGAGTTTCAACATCATACTCTTCATAAAGATGCTCTGATTCATAGGCATCCTCATCATGCTGTATATAACGAAGGCTCTTAGTCTTAGAGCATAATGCCCTTTGCCTTTGCATCGATAGCAATCAATGTCTTGGTTTGGGCATGAAGAATTGACAACATTCTTTCCTTTGTTTGCATAATTTGGTGAAGGGATTTTGAGGTGGGACTTGCCTATTAAAATTGCACGGTGAAGCTTGCTAGTTGGAGTTTTGTGAAAGAGCGACCCACTGATAGGTTAGATCGGAGTTTATCTCTTATGAGGTTCTCCAAAACACCATGAGTAGGGATGCCATAGCTGATCTTCGACCCGAAGTGCCAAGCGATGGACTTTCTCAATTCAGGGTAGTCAATTCTCTTTGAATCTCTTAACGGAATCCCTTCTTGTACCTAGTAATGACTTGGCGATCTTGCTCGGACACTTCATATCGTACATGGATATAAATATCGGCCGCTACGCCGATATATCGGCCGTAGCGCCAATAAGCGCTACGATATTTAAAAGAAATCGCCGCTCACAAACGTAGCGGCCCGTAGCGGCTGCTACGCAAGGGCTGCTACAGGTTGTAATGGCTGCTACGTATCGCTGAACACCCCCCCCCCCCCCCCCCCCCAGTCGATTTTTTGACCCACTGTTTTCATTTTTACTCTTATCTTCTCCCCTTTTCACTGCTCCAAACCCCTTTCCTTGCCTCCATTTTTCAAATCCCAAAATCATAACCAAAAACATCAAGGTGGTATTCAAGATTCAAGTATCAAACTCAAAAAAGGTGAGTTTTGGAACGTATTTTTTTCTACTTTGTGCTTATTTCTCTCTTTTCTTCCATGAATCACTTGAAAATGAGTTGTTGTTGTTAGATCCATGTTCCCCTTTGATCAAGCCCTTCTTTTTTTTATCACTTTCTTAATTTTTTTTTGAATTTTATTTTCGGATTATTTTATTATTTGAAAAAAGAAATCTATTTTATTAATAGAAAACCAATCAAACGGGTTGAAAGTGGTCCCTAAATGTTAGATCTATGTTTCCCATAGATCAATCCCACATATTTTTGTGTTCTTCTAATTTTTTCATATTTTTTATTTTCAAATTTTTATATTTTTTTAAAAAATATTTTTTTATAGAAGCAAACCCAATCATATGAGTTAAAAGTGGTCCCTAAATGTTAGATCTATATTTCCCATAGAGCAATCCCACATATTTTTGTGTTCTTCTAATTTTTTCATATTTTTTATTTTCAGATTTTTGTATATTTTTTTCAAAAATATTTTTTTATAGAAGCAAACTCAATCAAATGGGTTGAAAGTGGTCCCTAAATGTTAGATCTATGTTTTCCATAGATCAATCCCATATATTTTTGTGTCCCTCTAATTTTTTTCATATTTTTTATTTTTTGATTTTTGTATTTTCTTTAAAAAATATTTTTTTATAAAAGTAAACTCAATCAAATGGGTTGAAAATGGTCCCTAAATATTAGATTTATGTTTCCCATAGATCAATCCTACATATTTTTGTGTTCTTTTAATTTTTTCATATTTTTTATTGTAGGATTTTTGTATTTTTTTAATAAAAATATTTTTTTATAAAAGTAAACTCAATCAAATGGGTTGAAAATAATCCCTAAATGTTAGATCTATGTTTCCCATATATCAATCCCACCCACGTAGTTGCGTGTTCTAATTTTTTTCATGTTTTTAAAATTGATTTAAATTTTAACCTATTACTTTTAAATCTTTTTTAGGTATTGTGACGTGAAAAAATGCTGCATGAGATAAATCCTGCATGGAGCTATGGTGAGGTAATTGAAAACAATCGGTTGTGGCTCAAGCTGAGCGGGGTATTACGTCGCCATCCGTGTATGATGTGGGCACCAAGTACCTTGAAGAAGAGTATAAAGAAATAAAGGCTTGGGTGAAGATGTTTAGGCCCATGTGGGGGCAAAATGGGGTCACTATTATATGTGACGGGTGGACAAGCGGCACTCAAACACAATTAATTAACTTTTTGGTGTATAATGTCACTGGGTCCGTCTTTGTGAAGTCCGTTGATACATCTGAAGAGAAACGGACAGCAGATTATATTTATAGGCTTATGGATAAAGTTGTAGAAAGTGTTGGAGAGGAGAACATTGTCCAGATTGTGATAGACAATGGAGCCAATTTTAAGAAGGCCAGTCAACTTTTAATGGAAAAAAGGACACATTTATTTTGGACCCCATGTGCAGCACATTGCATTGACCTTATAATGGAGGATATTGGAAAGAAGAAGAATGCAGCCGCTGCAATCAAGGCATGTAGAGGCATTACAAGGTTCATATATGACCATTCATAGCTCTTAAGCTTGATGAAGAGATTCACAAACAATCATGCCTTAGTGCATCCGGCATCCACTAGATTTGCTACCCATTTTATTAATATGGAAAGCTTAGTACATTGGAGAACAGAGCTAATTCAGATGTTTTTATCAGAAGAATGGCTTTGTTCGAAATGGGGCAAAGCAACACATGGTCCAGAGTTTGACATCCCAATTCTAATGAGGGATAATAAATTTTGGGCCAAAGTAAATAACATATTAAAGGTGTATGAACCTTTAGTGAAAGTGTTGCAGCTTGTAGATGGCGATGAAAAGCCGACAATGGGGTACATTTATGAAGCAATTGATCGGGCAAAGCAAACCATTATAGAAAATTGCCAATATCATGATGATTACATAAAAATTATTGATGCCCGGTGGAACGATCAGCTGCACTATCCATTGCATGCTGCAGGTTATTTTTTAAATCCTGAATTCTATTATAACAATGCCCCACACCACACTAAAGCAATAAATACGGAATTGCAAGTGGGATTAAGGACAGTGTTGAAAAGAATTTTGAGTGAAGATGATCATATTGAAGCTATACAAGATGTGAGCTACTTAAGAAATTTATTTAATCTTTTAAATATATTTGAGATAACTGTATTGTTGATATGGTGTACTTATTTATTTCTAATTTTTTGCATTGTAGATTTCTACTTATACACATAAAAGAGGAACTTTCGCTGACCCTCTTGTACAGCAAGTGATTAGAAGATGTTCACCTGGTAGTTATACTTACACACAACTAACAATACATAGAAAAGGAACTTTCTACGATTTAAAGATGTCTTTTTTTTTTTTTTTTTTGCATTACAGCCGATTGGTGGGAGAGTTTTGGAGAGAGTACTCCACATCTAAAGAGAGCAGCCATTCACATCCTTAGTCAAACAACAGCATCATCAAATTGTGAAAGGAATTGGAGCACTTTCTCCATGATCCATACGAAGCCCAGGCATTGGATAACCATGAGAAAACTCAACAAAATTGGTATACTGCCATTACAATCTCAAGTTGAGGAACAGAAATAGAGAGAGAAAGGCAAGGGATGATCCTACTTATTGTCCAATTAATTTGGATCACATATTCAGAGACAATGATCCCTTACTTCCATGGATAGCCGAGATTGAAGATCTATTGCTAGATTTAGATCTGGGCTTTTAATAAGAAGTACAACGTTTAATTGTTGAAGATGTACAAATGTCAGGGGGACAGCCACCTCAGGGAGAAAGAAGTAGTGCAAGTGCAAGTGCGACATCTAAAAGGAAGGAACCAGCTCATATTATGTCATCTTCTGAAGATAGTAGTTCCACTGTTGCCTCTTCCAGTAGCCATGGTGGAGGTCCTAGAGGAGATGGAGGAGATAGCGGAACAGGTGGCACTACTGAGTTTTATCAATATGATGAAAAAGAAAATGTTGTTCCTGTTGAGACTGTAGAGGAGTTTCCCGAACAATCAAGAATGGATCCACAACGTGCTTATCAAAGGCGACGGAGAGTGTCATCACCCGCACACAGATGAGCAAGGGAATATGCGTGGAAGTGGAAATGTAGGAGGGGAACAAACAGCATCTTGGAACCTTATTTATAATGTTCCACTTCCACATTCAAACTACAGGCCATATCCTCATGAACCATCACAATATTATCAGTATGGTCATGTGCCACAAAAAGAAGAACAATCTTCGTCTTCAGGGTCTTACTCATATGGTGACTATGATGATAGTCAACCTCAATATATACATCCACCTCCTCCAAGCACCTTTGATTTCTTCTTTGCATTCCAAGATCCCAATGCCCACCAATATCAAATTCAATTTGGTGAGAATGTGCAATATCATAGGGGCACAACAAATGATGATGGAGACGATGACACCGACAGCAATGTGATTCCTGGAAGACATTGCCTTTGGTATTAGATTAGAGCTAATCAGTAAGATATTCCTCCATTACAAAGTCTTTGCTCTTTAAGTAAATTAGTATATTGTCTTTCTATGAAGTTTGAACATAGTTTATCCTTTATTCTTGAATGAATCTTGATGAAATTTTTTTATAACATTTTTTTATAAGCCTTAAGTTAGTATTTAAGTTGACATAACTAAACAACATGAACCCATATAAAAAACATTGATCATTCCTATTCTTTTATATTGATACAGTAATACAAGACTTCATGCAATAAAAGGACCACTACATACCCATATACTAGTTACTTTTGCAAAAAAAATATATATTCCACCATTTTCCAACATTCTGAATTTTCTAAAATTTTTTTGGATTTTTTTGAAGACTTTTTCAGATCACACTACTACGCCGCTACGTATCGCCACTACCGTTATGTATCGCCCGCTATGTAGCGTTTTGGCGGCGGGCCGCTACGCCCGCCGCAACCGCTATTTTTATCCTTGGTATCGTACCATGAGATCATAGAACCTTTCTATGAAATCATCCACTGTGGAGGTCCCTTGCCTACAATCAACTAGTTTATCAAAGGGGCAATCAACATAGTTAACTGGTAGGTATTTATCTTCAAGTTTTTCCTTCATCTCTTCCCTTGTGTCAACAAGGCATCCCCTATGATTAGCATTCCTTTCATCAATTCTCCACCCCCGCACGCATGATGCACTTGTCATTAAAGATAAGTTACAATGATGATGATGATAGGATGGTGATGACAATGGATGAATGGCAGAAACAAAAATAATGAGATGGGGCACCTGGGTTACCTTGGATCAGCACTCGGAACGGCGATTTGAGATCAGATCCCTTCTCTAATACCAAATGATGCAGCACAAGAAAGGAAGAATGGCCAGCAGGCCACTCTCCAAATCAGAAGGCTTAAGCTAGAATGTCTAGTCTCACACCAAAGACAAGAAATCAACTCACAATAATGAAAAAAACTGAAATTCTTATTGAATCTCAATGTAGTGTGTCCCATGAGAAGGAATCACATCTCTATATGTAGCTAATTTTTACTCTAATTAGGGAAATAATTCTAATTCAATCCTAATAAAGACTTCTAACTCAATTATAATAACAACTTATAAAAATAAGAGAATCCTAACAAGCTTGAAATCCTAGAAAACTAAAAACCGTAGAAGAACTGTAGTTCTGAATTCTTTTGCTGGGCTTGGGCCTTGTTGGACTTGGGCATGCGAGTGTAAACCTTCATGTGGGGCCCATTATTCTGGCTTGGATCAATTTTCCACCCTTCAAGCTTGGATCTCAACACAGAGAGGAGCTTCTCAAAGTGCTGGTCTTTTGGGCTGCCTAGGAAAAAGTGGACAGCAAGGTATAAGGGGGGAAGGCTTGTGGAATGGCTAACAACGAGGATATTTTTTGGCTCTCCAAGACCTACTTTTACCCGCAAAAGGTTGACTTTCTGAAACAGCTCCTTGGTACATTCCCAACATTTTTTTTTTTAATCAACAAAAGGCTTCACTTAGAGGTATTGAGGAAAAACAATATATCAACTGCATAAAAAGGTGACAAGGAGTATATTGGACAGGGGAAATTGGAAAGATCAGTCATTCTTTGCAAAGTGAGTGGAGTTTTAAGCTAAGAATTTCCTCTTCCAAAATGAAAAGGTATGGAGACAAGGGATTCCCATGGTGCAGATTGCAAGAAGAGTCGAAAAAAACACAAGGACTTCTGTTAATGAGGACAGAGCCTCTTGTTCTGCAAATAAACTCCTTGATGAGACAAGGGCCTTTGTGTAAAGGCCCTTTACAGGTTGCATTGGTCTTTCTTGTTCAAAGCTCATGAACTGCTTTTGTTATCTGAAAATTTGAAGAATTGAAGAGCTTTGAACAAGAAAGACCAATGCAACCTGTAAAGGGCCTTTGTGATGTCTAGTTTTAGACACATAGAGCCTCCCCTAATTTTAGAATTAAGCTTTTGGAGCAGTTCATGAGCCAAAGTAGTGTGTTGGTGGATTGATCTTTCTCTAACAAAAGCAGCTTGATTTTTGGAAATGAGGTTTCGATAGAAGAGTCTTTCAGCCAAATTTTTTGATATAATCATGCAAGAGAAGTGTAGTAAAATGATCAGGCAATAGTCCGCAAGCGTGAGAGAAGAAGAAAATTTTGGAATTATTGTCAAAAAGTAGGCGTTAGAAGCTCTCAACATGCTACCAAAAAGTGGTTGATAACAGAGAAAACATCCTTACTTATGATGTGCCAAGAAGTTGTAAAGAACACGCCGAAGAAGCCATCGGGGCCAGGAGCACTGCTCCTCTTTAGGGAGAAGATTGCCTTCCTAATCTCTGCATCAGAAGGGACTTTGACCATAAGCTTGTTATCAGCTTCTGGGTTGCACATCAAAAAAAGAGACTGCTGGGATTTCCAGGTGGGCATTAAATTGGGCAGAAAAAAGCTCGACAACTTTTTGTTTGATGATGAGAGTGTCTTCAAAGAGCTTGCCGTCCATGGAGATCTTGTCTATTCTATTGAACACCCTCTACCTTTGGCCGAGAGATGAAAGAAATGAGTGTTATTATCACCAATGCAAAGCCAGTTGTTTCTGGATTTTTTCGTCAAATGAGTTTCCTCTGCTTTTAGCAAATTATGAAGAGAGGCTTTAGCAAGGTTCAAGTCTGAAGGAGACTCATCAATAGATTGCTAGCATTGGTTAACCCTAGAAGTGGCAGCTTGAATGTTGGAGCATAGCTGACCAAAAGTATTTTTGTTCCAATCTTAAGTTGCCTTTTTAGGTACTCGAGTTTTTGGGCCAGGATGTACTGGGGATTATCTGTAAAGGGCTAGGCCCAGCTTTGCTCAAACAATGCTCAAAAATCAAGATGAAGAGTCCACATTTCTTCAAATTTGAAAGGAATGTCAGTTGGAAGCCAAGGGGACTTATGGCTAAGAAGAATTAGACTCTGGTCTGAGGCTAATCTTGGGAGGTGGGTAAGAGGGGGGTCTTCGAAGAGGCCACACCATGTTGAATTTATGAAGGCCTGGTCAAGACAGGCTGTAACATAAGATGTGCCCTTCCTATTATTCACCCATGTGAACGGATTGCCTTTGTAGCAAATGTCCTTATGACCAGCCAGCATGGCCATGAATGAAAAATCATTGACAAAAATGGTGGAAGGAGGTCTAATGCTGGACTTCTCACTAGCAAAGAGGATAGCATTAAAGTCTCCTAGAACACACCACGGAAGGGTTGGTGGAGGAGGTATTAATTAGGTACTGCCACAATTCTCTTCTGATTCTGAAGTCATTTGAGGCATAAATACCATTAATGATACTTGCTTGGCTGGAAGAGGAGTCCAGAATGTAGATTGAAAGGTGTTGATTAGAAGAGTCCAGAAAGGAGCAGTTGAAATTGGAGTTCCTCTAGTAAAGGCACCGTAAATGATATAAAGAGTATGCAGGTGGGGTGCAAAGAAGGGAATCAAAACCAAATTTGGAAGCACCAAGGGAGGGGAGAGACTGAAGGCATATCATAGGCTCATCTAGAAAGATAATGTCAGGTCAATGGGAAAAGACCAAGTGATTAAGGGCTGTTTTGGTAAGGGAGTTACCAATACTCCTACAATTACAAAAGATGAATTTAGTCATTGAGGACGAAGGGAAGGAGAAAGAAGCCCGCTTTTGCACATAGACCTTGTTCCAGGAGAAGAAGCTATAACACCCCATCCCTCCTTAACCTTGATTAGTACCTAATTAATTGTGATTTGGTGCTAAGTGTATTGTTTTGCATGATAATGATTGTGGTTTGGTAGTATTGAAGGGGATTCGACCTTGCCTAGGTAGTTTAAAGACCTTTTTATAATTTGGGTTATGGTCTACGTTGAGTTCCTTGCGCGACTTTAATGGCTTTTTTGGAGCATTAAGCAAAGCATTTCATTTGCATCATTTCTCATGTTTTGACCCAAATCATTTGAGCTCATCTAAGCCCATTTAAATGCCAAATGCCCTTTTACGTAAAATCTATAAACCCCTGTGTTTGAATGTAACTGCTGGAGAAAGTTCTTTTAAAAGCCAAGAAACCATAAAACCCTAAACCCTCATCTCTTTGTTTCATCTCTACACTCTCCAGCCCCCTTTCTCCTCTCTACTATCTCATTTCCTCCATCATGTCATCCTAATCCACCAAAAGTAAGCTAGGAATGAGAGATCTCAACTTCACACCCATCTTCTTGTTTTTCTTCATCTTATCCAAGCACCCATTTCATCAGGGTGAGTGCCATCTCTTTCTATCTCTTTCCATTGCATCCAAAGGCAAGGAAACCTTTTTTCTTTTCATTCCTTCTTACTAGAATCAATTCTCTAGGCTCATTTGGCTACCCATATGTGGATTTGATGCCCATTTCACGCACTCAACATGTTAGGGTTGTTTGGGAGCTTCTATTGGAGGGATTTGGTGATTTTAAGCTTGCTCAAAGTCGGCAATAGCTTGGATTTTGTGGGTATTAGCTAAAGCACTGTTAAAAGGCAAGTGAACACTTGTATCTCATGGCATGCTTGTTTAATCTCTTGATTCAAGCTTGATTTACACGTTAAATACCCATTAAATCTCTCAAGTTGGGTTTTCAAGCTAGATTGGTTCTTGTAATTGATTTTAAGTAAAATGCAAGTTTCTTATGGGTCTAAAAACATTTACAAATGTTTTTGAAAAGTTGGAACATCAGGAGAATAAAAACTACAAACCCCAAAGCGAAACCTTGCTTAACTGGGCAAAACTTGAGCAGGCCCACTCGAGCGGAGCCTATTATGCCTCTCACGTCGAGTGCAGGGCAGGCCCTGTTTCTACCCTCTTTTTACTCAATATTTGTAGGACTATGTCATACGTCGTTTGGACCTCTAGAATGGTTCCCTTTACCCTCTAACACGGTGTAAGAACCCTGAATTATAAATGGGCCAAGCCTGAATTATTAAATGGGCTAAATGGGCTTAGAGAGGCCCAGTTTCGATCAGTCCAATTCATGACTGGATTGGGCTATTGGGTCAAATTTTTCAGGTCCATAAATGATCCAAACTCACTTAATTGTGACTCTATAGCTTCCCAAAATTATGACTGTGAAACTCCCACATTTAAATTCCCCAAACTTAAATTTTCCAAAATTATAACTGTGTAACTCCCAAAATAATGACCTTAAATTGTGACTTTTAGTCTTCTTAGGTGACCTTTCAAGGGAAATCCTTTAGCATTCCAGCTCTATATAAGAAGAGGTCTCCTCTCATCTTTGGTCACTTTCTCATGGTTCTCATGGAAGAAGAGTAGGAGTCCAATAGAGTGATATTTGAAAATAAAAGCAAGAAGATTCCAAGGAATACCTAACATAGTGGATGTCTGATTTGAGGCCACTTATTACTTATACCAGGTGAGTAGGACTTCTCTTATACTCATGTGAATATGGTGTTCCTTATATTCTGCTGTTTGGTTTCTATTTACATATATCAGTCAGTTTCTGTTGATATCCTTGCAACAGGATATAAATTCTGTTTGACATAAGATTATCATTTCTTTGATTTGGCTTAATAAGGGTTCATTATATTAAAAATCCAGATCTGAATTGATGAAAATGCTAGACTGACGACAGGATTGTGAAGGAAAATACAGATTTAAAATTTATCCTCTTTGTGTAATGATTGGTAAATCTGAATCTTATGATAAATGTGATTATTAAGGACTGTTTTCATCATACAGTCTTCTGGTCTAATATGTACATTAATTCTTTGTATAATGACTGGTAAATTTGAATCCTATGATTGATACACTTCCTATGGACTGTTTCTTTTATAGAATATAATGTTTTATTGAGTGAAGAAATTCAGAACTAAGCTACTGTTATATATCAGTCACAAGTGCCTTTGAACTAAGTTACTGTTATACGTTTTCTTACCCAATCACAAGTATTTTTTTAACTAAGCTACTGTTATACATTTTCTTACCCAATTACAAGTACTCTTTGAACTAAGCTACTGTTATACATTTTCTTAATCAGTCACAAGTAATCTTTGAACTAAACAACTGTTATTTTCTTAATCAGTTATAAGCACTCTTTCAACTAAACTACTGTTATTTTCCTAATCGGTCACAAGTGCTCCTTTGAACTATGTTACTGTTATACAATTTCATATCAAAGAAACTTAGGAATTTTTATAAAGGACTTTGGGTTCCAAAGAATCCCTAGGATTAATCTATATTATGAGAAAATGGGAATACTAGTACTATTGTATAGTATTACATGTACAGTAGTGACTGCTTTCCATTTCACGAATATTTAGCTGTGAAACATTATGTTAATATTGCACCGTTGTAAGGGATTGTTAAGAAGTTCCCTCTTTTATTAAATAAGATCGTGTGAATAAGATGAGCTACCATAATATAACTAGTTCCAAATTAAGTAGTGGGTACTTCAATCGCTACAGTCTCATTTTTATTTTTACTATACAAATGATGACTTGTAAATTCTGAATCTCAATCTAGATTTAATACTGTCCTTAGTAGCTATGTATGGAATGAATAATTAATATGAGACTCTATGATACTTGCTCAAAGTGATTAATTCTAATTATATGAGTATAGTATTCTCTCTATGACTAAAAAGAATTTCAAAAAAATAGGGCCAATGCCACATATTTGGAGCACCAGTTATGAATTAGAGTAGGGCGAGATTTTGACTCAAGTATGTGGGACTGGCCAATGGAAGACATAATGATACTTATTATGAAATCAGTGAGCGGAGATATTTTTTTAGAATTGTTTGGAAGTGTCTGTTTCCATTGGTATTGGATTCGACTTATGAATTAAGAATGGTGACAATCTTGTCACGACATGAATATGAATCCCCTTACAATTAAAGAATGGTGACAATCTTGTCACGACACGAATATGAATCCCTTGTTCATGCTGCTAATATAAACAGGTATGGTGGTAGTTTAGTCAATCAACCTATGAACTTCTATTGATATCATGATAATTACTATTGCTCTCTTGATTTTAGAAATTCTACTCACCAGTGTTACTGACTAGTGGTTCGCCCCACTATAGGTAATGTTTTTGTAGCAGGATCTGGGAGCGGCGGAGATCAGCATATAGATTTTGGCATGCAACGCTGATAGAGAGTTCGAAAACCATCTAAACCATTAGATGGAGTTAGCCCCATTTTGGAATATTTTAGATCTATTGTCATTTCTTAGCTATAATTGTAAAGACTTTGTTAAGATATTAATATTATGAATTTACCTTCATTTTCCTTAGACTTGCTCTTGAATTTATTTTATGAATTTGTAATATGATCAAGTTAACGACTTAAGAATCTGAAGAGCTCCAGAATCTTGGGTCGTTACAAAGTGGTATCAGAGCAAAGTCTTGGGCAATCCTTAAAACACTTAGAAACCAGTAGCATACGTGGTGAGGCCGTGGTTTGGGGGCGTTAGATTGTGATATGCATTTCCTTGTGTTAATTATTGTGTATCTTATTATAGGAGAAAGAACATGAGTTCCCAACAGAATCTTAACGGCAATGGCACTGAAAGTCGAACATCAAACCCAGATGGGGGATCGTCCTCGATGCCTGAATATGTGAAGATGATGTTCGATACCTTTATGAAAGCTTACGATCAGGTGCAAGAGCAGATAAAGACTTTGGCTCATCGTCAGGATGATGGTGGCCAAAGTGGGATTGCTATTGGTGGGAGCAGGGACAGGGAACGAGATTCCCTATATAAAAGATTTAACGAATTCCGTCCTAGGTACTTTGATGAAACTGCAGATCCTTGGGATGCAAATAAGTGGATAGAAAATGTCGAAGCAATTTTTGAAGTTATGGGCTGTTCTGATCAGCAGAAAGCTCTATTGGCAGCTTTCAAACTTGAAGGAAATGCAAAGGAGTGGTGGAAGTCCGCCAGAAGGACCTATCCAGGTCCTGAAAATGAAATTCCTTGGAGCTTCTTCAAAAAGGAGTTTATTGCAAAATTCATACCGGAGCATATAAAAGAAAGGAAGAAGAGGGAATTTCAAAATTTGGTTCAAGGAGACATGTCAGTGACCAAATACAATAATAAGTTCATAGAATTGTCTCACTTTGCTGAACCCTTGGTAGCTACAGAAGAACTGAAATGCAACAAGTTTACTGAGGGATTACGCCCTGATATTAAGAAGGATGTACGATTGGGACAGCCAGTCACATACGCAGATGCCTTAAAAAGAGCCTATGTATCTGAAGAAGCCATTGATGAGATCAATGGAGTACTTCCATCTAATCCAACTGGGGATGGAAAAAGAAATCAAGAAAGCCGTCCTCCTCAAAAGAAACAGAAAATGGAATCTCATGTTAAATGCAGTCGCTGTGGGAAGAACCACGCCTTAGAACAATGTCGATGGCAGCGTGGTGCTTGCTTTTCATGTGGCCAGGTGGGCCATAAGGCTAACGATTGTCCCAAGAAGCAGGAGAAAGATCGATCACAACGGCATGGCCACAAGTCACGACAACATCAAGGCTATCAACAATCACGACAGAATTCGCAAAGCTACCCTCCTCGGGATAAAGGGAACTCTAATCAGAATTACTACCAGAACCAGCAATTGGGCCAGAATCAGCAAAGTGGATATCAGCGGAATCCGCCACAGGGACAGAATTTCAACCAAGAGAGAGGCAATCAAGGTGGACATCAAAAGAGTCACCCACCAAATGCGAGGGTTTATGCTATTACTCAACGGGAGGCGGAAGTAGCAAGCAATGTGGTTGAGGATATGCTCCTAATCTCTGGCAACAAGGCTATTGCATTATTTGATTCCGGCTCCACACACTGCTTTGTTTCACATAATTTTGCTCCAAAATTGCACATAACCCCTTCTAAACTTTCCCAAGCAATGGCAGTTTCCACCCCTACTGGAGGACAATTGAATACTCACACCATATTCTATGAATGTCCTTTAAGCATTGGGGAAGTTGTGATGCCTGCAGATTTAATTTTGCTACCAATGAATGATTTTGATATTATTTTGGGAATGGATTGGTTAGCAAAACACAGGGCTGTGCTAGACTGTTTTAATAAAATAGTCCGCTTTAAACTAGAAGGGTTCAAAAATGTGCGTGTAATGGGGATAAGGAAAGCAGTAGAGACACGTGTGATTTCGGAAATTAAAGCCAGCCAATTATTAAGAACTGGGTGTACGGGGTATTTAGCATTCGTTACCGAGGAAAAACAAGAACCAAAACTAGAAGAAATCCCAGTAGCAAGAGAATTTCCTAATGTTTTCCAAGATGAATTATCCGGTTTACCACCGTTGCGGGAGGTAGATTTTACTATTGAAGTGATACCGGGAACAGCTCCAATCTCTAGGTCTCCTTATCGAATGGCACCCACAGAACTACGGGAACTTAAGGAGCAACTACAGGACTTACTAGACAAAGGATTCATTAGGCCCAGTGTTTCACCATGGGGAGCTCCTGTTCTTTTTGTTAAAAAGAAGGATGGAACCTTGCGTATGTGCATAGATTATCGACAGCTCAACCAAGTCACTATTAAGAATAAGTATCCGCTGCCACGGATCGATGAGCTGTTTGACCAACTCCAAGGAGCAAGGTACTTTTCAAAAATTGATCTACGGACTGGATACCATCAGTTGAGGGTGAGGGAGGAGGATGTACCTAAGATAGCTTTCCGGACTCGATATGGACATTATGAGTTTCTGGTAATGCCATTTGGGCTAACCAATGCACCAGCTGTATTCATGGCACTCATGAATCAAATCTTCAAGCCCTATTTGGACCAGTTTGTTGTTGTATTCATCGATGATATACTAATTTACTCTAAGACAGAATTGGAGCATGGAGATCATCTGCGCACTGCATTGAAGTTGTTAGAAGACAATCAGCTATATGCTAAGTTGAGCAAATGTGACTTTTGGCTAACTCAGGTGAATTTCCTAGGTCACATCATTTCAGGTGAAGGATTGTCTGTGGACCCTGCCAAGGTGGAAGCTATCACTAGTTGGAAACGGCCAACAACAGTGTCAAAGGTTCGGAGTTTCTTAGGACTCGCAGGGTATTATAGGAGATTTGTGCAAAGGTTTTCTTCCCTTGCAGGACCCCTAACTCGTCTCACTAGGAAAGATGTGCAATTTAATTGGGACGACAAATGTGAGACCAGTTTCCAGACACTGAAGGATAAGTTGATTTCGGCACCAGTTTTGCCCTTACCTTCAGGTAGTGGTGGTTTTGTCATATTTTGTGATGCGTCATTCAAAGGACTGGGGTGCGTACTTATGCAGCACGGAAAAGTAATTGCTTATGCATCTAGACAATTGAAGACACATGAGCAAAATTATGCCACTCATGATTTAGAATTGGCTCTGTAGTTTTCGCTCTTAAAATTTGGCGACATTATCTCTATGGAGAAGAATTCAAGGTGTACACGGACCATAAAAGCCTAAAATATATCTTTTCCCAGCAGGAGTTAAATTTGAGGCAGCGGAGATGGTTAGAATTTTTGAAAGACTATGACTTCACTATAAATTACCATCCCGGAAAGGCAAATGTTGTGGCCGATGCATTAAGCAGAAAGTCAGTCCAATTGGCTCACTTGACAGCGGAATGGAATTTACTAGCAGAAATCAGAGACTTGGATGTGAATTTTCGGATCATTGGTGACAATATATTATTGGGGAGTTTCAAAGTTCAACCAGAAATCATCCAGCAAATTAAGGACCGCCAAAAGAATGATGGGACACTAGTACAAATCTTCAACAAATTGGGAGATAAGCCGGATTTTTCACTTACTAATGGTACCTTGTATTACAAGAATAGGTTGTGTGTTCCAAATGATCGGGAAATTAAGGATGAGATACTGCATGAGGCACATCATACCCGATATACCATTCATCCAGGAAGTACTAAGATGTACCAGAATCTCAAGAAGCAATTCTGGTGGAATGGTATGAAAAAGGACATTGCAGAATTTGTGGCAAAATGCTTAACATGCTAGCAAGTTAAGGCAGATCATCGGAAACCTGGCGGGTTGTTGCAGCCATTGCCTGTACCAGAGTGGAAATGGGAGCACATCACTATGGACTTCATTTCTGGCTTTCCAAAGACTTTCAGGGGCAATGAAGTAATTTGGGTAATTGTGGACCGCTCGACCAAGTCTGCCCACTTCATCCCTCTGAAAGGAAGAACATGGATGGAAGAATTGGCACGAAGATATGTTAAGGAGATTGTTCGACTGCATGGAATTCCGGTGTCTTTTGTCTCGGATAGGGACTCCAGGTTTGTATCCAACTTTTGGAGAAAATTACAGACGGCCATGGGAACACAATTGCGGTTCAGCACCGCATATCATCCTCAAACTGAAGGCCAGACTGAAAGAACTAATCAGACTCTTGAAGATATGTTGCGAGCCTGTGCCCTAGATTTCAAAGACAGCTGGGATGAGCAGTTACCCTTGGTAGAATTTGCCTATAATAACAGTTATCATTCCAGTATTCAAATGGCACCTTTCGAAGCATTGTATGGACGGAATTGCCGATCTCCCATCTGTTGGGAGGAAGTTGGCGATCGAAGAATCCTTGGGCCAGAATGGGTTCAATCCTCAACGGACACCATCAAAAAAATCCGAGACAGACTCAAAACTGCCCAAAGTAGACAGAAAAGTTATGCGGACAATCGCAGGAGGGAGCTGGAGTTCACAATAGGAGATCATGTCTTTCTCAAAGTTTCTCCAACCAAGGGTATCATGCGGTTTGGGAAAAAAGGCAAGTTGAGTCCGCGTTACATCGGACCTTTTGAGATAATTGGTCGTGTTAGTAATGGGAATGCTTATGAACTAGCATTACCCCCACAACTGGCTGGTGTACACAATGTGTTTCATGTATCCATGCTAAAGAAATATGAACCAGACTCGTCTCATGTGATAGACTTCGGACCACTTCGGATACAAGAAGATTTGTCTTATGAAGAGAAGCCAATAGTCATTTTAGAAACACGAGAAAGAGCCCTGCGGAATAAAACTATCCGCTTGGTTAAAATTTTGTGGGAGCATCATAATCAGCAGGAGGCCACTTGGGAGACAGAAAAAGATGTCCGAGAAAAGTATCCACATCTCTTTCTCTAAGGTATGATTTAAATTTGGAGGACCAAATTTCACAAGGGGGGGAGTATGTAAGAACCCTGAATTATAAATGGGCCAAGCCTGAATTATTAAATGGGCTAAATGGGCTTAGAGAGGCCCAGTTTCGATCAGTCCAATTCATGACTGGATTGGGCTATTGGGTCAAATTTTTCAGGTCCATAAATGATCCAAACTCACTTAATTGTGACTCTATAGCTTCCCAAAATTATGACTGTGAAACTCCCACACTTAAATTCCCCAAACTTAAATTTTCCAAAATTATAACTGTGTAACTCCCAAAATAATGACCTTAAATTGTGACTTTTAGTCTTCTTAGGTGACCTTTCAAGGGAAATCCTTTAGCATTCCAGCTCTATATAAGAAGAGGTCTCCTCTCATCTTTGGTCACTTTCTCATGGTTCTCATGGAAGAAGAGTAGGAGTCCAATAGAGTGATATTTGAAAATAAAAGCAAGAAGATTCCAAGGAATACCTAACATAGTGGATGTCTGATTTGAGGTCACTTATTACTTATACCAGGTGAGTAGGACTTCTCTTATACTCATGTGAATATGGTGTTCCTTATATTCTGCTGTTTGGTTTCTATTTACATATATCAGTCAGTTTCTGTTGATATCCTTGCAACAGGATATAAATTCTGTTTGACATAAGATTATCATTTCTTTGATTTGGCTTAATAAGGGTTCATTATATTAAAAATCCAGATCTGAATTGATGAAAATGCTAGACTGACGACAGGATTGTGAAGGAAAATACAGATTTAAAATTTATCCTCTTTGTGTAATGATTGGTAAATCTGAATCTTATGATAAATGTGATTATTAAGGACTGTTTTCATCATACAGTCTTCTGGTCTAATATGTACATTAATTCTTTGTATAATGACTGGTAAATTTGAATCCTATGATTGATACACTTCCTATGGACTGTTTCTTTTATAGAATATAATGTTTTATTGAGTGAAGAAATTCAGAACTAAGCTACTGTTATATATCAGTCACAAGTGCCTTTGAACTAAGTTACTGTTATACGTTTTCTTACCCAATCACAAGTATTTTTTTAACTAAGCTACTGTTATACATTTTCTTACCCAATTACAAGTACTCTTTGAACTAAGCTACTGTTATACATTTTCTTAATCAGTCACAAGTAATCTTTGAACTAAACAACTGTTATTTTCTTAATCAGTTATAAGCACTCTTTCAACTAAACTACTGTTATTTTCCTAATCGGTCACAAGTGCTCCTTTGAACTATGTTACTGTTATACAATTTCATATCAAAGAAACTTAGGAATTTTTATAAAGGACTTTGGGTTCCAAAGAATCCCTAGGATTAATCTATATTATGAGAAAATGGGAATACTAGTACTATTGTATAGTATTACATGTACAGTAGTGACTGCTTTCCATTTCACGAATATTTAGCTGTGAAACATTATGTTAATATTGCACCGTTGTAAGGGATTGTTAAGAAGTTCCCTCTTTTATTAAATAAGATCGTGTGAATAAGATGAGCTACCATAATATAACTAGTTCCAAATTAAGTAGTGGGTACTTCAATCGCTACAGTCTCATTTTTATTTTTACTATACAAATGATGACTTGTAAATTCTGAATCTCAATCTAGATTTAATACTGTCCTTAGTAGCTATGTATGGAATGAATAATTAATATGAGACTCTATGATACTTGCTCAAAGTGATTAATTCTAATTATATGAGTATAGTATTCTCTCTATGACTAAAAAGAATTTCAAAAAAATAGGGCCAATGCCACATATTTGGAGCACCAGTTATGAATTAGAGTGGGGCGAGATTTTGACTCAAGTATGTGGGACTGGCCAATGGAAGACATAATGATACTTATTATGAAATCAGTGAGCGGAGATATTTTTTTAGAATTGTTTGGAAGTGTCTGTTTCCATTGGTATTGGATTCGACTTATGAATTAAGAATGGTAACAATCTTGTCACGACATGAATATGAATCCCCTTACAATTAAAGAATGGTGACAATCTTGTCACGACATGAATATGAATCCCCTTACAATGAATGGTGACGGTCATGTCACGACATGAATCCCTTTACAACTAAGAATGGTGACAGTTTTGTCACGACATGAATATGAATCCCCTTATAATTAAGAATGGTGACAATCTTGTCACGACATGAATATGAATCCCCTTCACAATTAAGAATGGTGACGGTTATGTCACGACATGAATATAAATCCCTTTACAACTAAGAATGGTGACAATCTTGTCACGACACGAATATGAATCCCTTGTTCATGCTGCTAATATAAACAGGTATGGTGGTAGTTTAGTCAATCAACCTATGAACTTCTATTGATATCATGATAATTACTATTGCTCTCTTGATTTTAGAAATTCTACTCACCAGTGTTACTGACTAGTGGTTCGCCCCACTACAGGTAATGTTTTTGTAGCGGGATCTGGGAGCGGCGGAGATCAGCATATAGATTTTGGCATGCAACGCTGATAGAGAGTTCGAAAACCATCTAGACCATTAGATGGAGTTAGCCCCATTTTGGAATATTTTAGATCTATTGTCATTTCTTAGCTATAATTGTAAAGACTTTGTTAAGATATTAATATTATGAATTTACCTTCATTTTCCTTAGACTTGCTCTTGAATTTATTTTATGAATTTGTAATATGATCAAGTTAACGACTTAAGAATCTGAAGAGCTCCAGAATCTTGGGTCGTTACACACGGCCTAATAGTTTTTATAAGATTAATTAAGAGGTGTTTGAGCTTGCGCCTTCTTACGTGGGTATCCGATCTGTGTTAATTCTAGATCAAGTTGGCCTATGGTACTTGCATCCTCACATACACGATAACACCAAGACAAATAGTAGCCCATTGACGTTGAGGACCCTAGTACTACACCAAATTGGATGGTGTTATGCGGCGGGTAGCCCCATACTTAGGTTGGCTAGTAAATTACCTTGAATGCGCGATCGATCTCATGCATACATCTTGTATTACATTTCTAGTTCTCGCATGACTTGTTCATGCATTCTTTAATGTTCTAGTATAATTTATTGCAATGCATTTTACCATTTGTTGCCATTGTTCACACATTGTTAAATTTGTAATCTCGCCATGCTTTATTATCTTATCACGATATTGTTAGAGTTTCCATG
Organism: Sextonia rubra; assembly: GCA_037013555.1. Classification (NCBI taxonomy): domain Eukaryota; kingdom Viridiplantae; phylum Streptophyta; class Magnoliopsida; order Laurales; family Lauraceae; genus Sextonia; species Sextonia rubra. The sequence continues at coordinate 82,263,378 of JASUAD010000001.1, forward strand.
TGCATACTCCACACCATTGCACGTATCATGCTTGTATTTAGTGGAGTAGCCCCTTTATGATAATACATTCACGATTATATTTGTTTAACATGATTCCCATGTGTCGGCACTACATGTCTTCAACCCTTTCTAAACTTGGCGAGGTGAAGTGGGGTACAGATTACACACAATGTAGTTGTAGCTTAGTTTGCACATGAGTTGTCTGGAATTGAAGGTTCACGATGAAGGGACATGGGGCCCTCAGCCTTCTAGTGATATCATCACATACATGCACGCTCGCTTATCTCTTGTGCAATGGGTTTTAGCCAAGAGAAAGAATTTAACCAAGTGGTTTGCCAATTAGTTACCTGTTCATTTATAATGTCATACTTGATTCCATTTATACATGCTTATTCATGCTAACATGCCTAGTATACTCATGAATGAACTCACATGATCTTATGCATGTCTTTATTCTATCTTGTACCGCGTGTTAGGTTTTATGAGTGGCTATCTTGCAAGACTGTCATGTCTCATGGTGATATTCTTGGTGTTAACAAGTGAGGACACAGCCACCCCTCCCGAAATGAATGAGGAGGTCAAGGAGACCCCTCAAGAATTTGCTGAGTGGATTGTAGATGATGTCTTCTAGATGTCATGTCCATAGAAGAGTTCATCATGGGATGTTTTAGGATTTGGGCCTAGTTAGCCATGGATATTTATCATTTAAAACTTATATTATGTTTATGGGTTTTAACACTTAACTAACTTTACCACTTCCACATTAGATTACTTTTATTACTCTTACTGATGCAGACTTGAACTTAATTATGCTATAGATGGATTATGCTCATTACCACATGATTGTTGTTGTAGAATGATTATTTTATATAGTTGTGATTTGATGTCAAGTTACATAGGCTTTCACATTTACAGGAAAGAATTTTGTATACCCTATTCTTTAGGGGATTGTGTGATAAGCCCCACACGTGAAACCTGCGGTGTCAAGTCCCGGATTTTTATATTGGGTCATACCAGTTTGTCGGGTTTGAGTTGGGTTAAGAGGGTCAAATAGATCGGTTTAACACATTTGGGCCTGAGTTAATGGACCCTTTTTGGGCCAGAGGACCCTTTTTGTAATTTCTTAAAACCCACTAGAAAGCAGGAGGCCCTTCTTTGTAATTTAGAAAAACCCCCTCTTTTATATAAACTCTATTCTTAGGGTTTTCCCCCATTCCCCAACCCTCTTCTTTTCTTCTTCAACCAAAACCCTAGAGGCTCTCTAAGGGGGAAACCAAGGTGGGCTCTTCCAAGTTTTGATCTTCAGATCTATTTTAGCTTCAAGATCCAGGCAAGTGGATAGTTGGAACAATGGTTTTTGGTGTTTGCAATATGTTTTAGTTGCTTGTTGATTTACATGCTTTGAGCATGATTTCTTCTTGTTGGTTTAATGGCTTTTAGAGGGTAATAGTGTGATTTGATTTTCTCAAAAAAAAATTATAAGGGTGATTTATGTTGAGTATTGTTTAAAAAATAATAATAATAATAATCGGAGCCGCCGCCGCCCAGGCAGCAGCTGCCGCCCAGGCAGCAGCGCTGCCCAGGCGGGCTGGGCCTGCCTCGCTGGCTGGGCCCGGCCTGGCTGGTTTGGGCCTGGGTCGGGTCTGGGCCCGTCAGTCCATTCTTAAAAAAAAATGTATATATATTATTAAATATATATATTTGTACATAATATTACTAAATAAATAATTATGTTAGGATATTCTTATAAAGGATTAAAGGGTTATATTTTGATTAATAGTTTAGTATTTTAATGGAGATTAGGTTTTATTAAATTAATTTTAATTTGATGTCATTAGAAACGTATCTTGGATTATTTATAAACTTAATTGAGAATTATGAAATTTTGATTAGTGTTCACTTAGGTTGATTAAAATAAACTGAAAATGTATTTCGTAGCGATTAAACCATAAATAGAATGTATTTATAATTTTAAATTGGAATCTTAATTGAGTTAGATTTCAAATTGGGATCCGAAATTTGTACCTTCTGTTTTGCATAAAATGATAATGTGTATTTGTACACAACAATGATATTAAGGAATTAATTACTTCCTTTCCCCTTTTGATCGTAACTTGATTTAACTTTGGATTCAGAAATTGAACATCTTTTACCTAATTTGTAAAACACACTAATTATATATAATTGGATTAGATGAATTATGTCTTTTAGGAATGTTAGTTGAATGTTCACATGAGAATTAGACTAAATGCAGAATGGGAATGTGAGGTTCGGGATGCACCACATGATAGGCACCAAAAGTAGTATATCGGCATCGTGGACTCATATTTCCATTGTGATAGGAAGTTAGTTCTCATGTGCATATTTATCTAACTTGACCATTGGTGGATTAGTGCTTACCCTCAATAATTTGAATTGACACACGTTCATAATACACTTTTAAATTTAAGTACTCAAAATGGTAGTGGATTGAATGGTGGGATTGAGGGTTTCATATCATGGTTCATTTTGCATCTGTATACGTATGTATTTGTAAGTATGTATATTTGTATATATATATCTGACCGACTGCAGTTCGGAGATGGACGTACGCCATCGGGTCAGCGTGTACTGTGGATAATAGTATGCAGCTGTACCTTCTGTTATTATTTGCGGGATTACCCGTTTCTGTTATTATTTGCGGGATTACCCGTTTCTGTTATTATCTGCGGGATTACCCGTTTCTGTTATCTGTATGCGGGATTTACCCGTTTCTGTATATTTATCTGCGGGAATACCCGTTTCTGTGCATTCATGCCATTGGGGTTTGCATCTGATTTATTTTGGTTCATAATGATTATATCATTTAATTCAGTTGATTAATCCATTGTTGCAGCTTACCCTCTTGCCAGATTATGTCAATCTGACCCACTACTTTTGGTGTCTAGGTTCCGTTGCCAGTGCCGAACCGGAGAGTCAGGCTACGCAGGAAATTCCGCCGGATGGCGGAGTTGTTGAGTGGAGCACCGATGACATCATCCGATGTGTCCTAGTGCGGTGCAGAGTTCGAAAAACTTTAGGTTATGTCATAAGGCTATTTTTGGGCCATTAGTTTATTTAATTAAATTTATTTGTTTTGAAATTACAACTTTAATTGTTATGCTTCGAAGCACTTGACCCTGATTTTATTATTAATGAGATTTGTTACATGGATGTTATGTGATATCCGTCTGCGATGAGTATGGATTTTAGTTCCGCGTGTGATTATGGTTGCTTGATCACCAAGCATAGCCTCACGAAGGACTTCGATCCACCCGGAATTGGGGCTCGTATTGTATATGTTAGAAAAATTTTAATTAGCCCCAATTCTCACACCCCTGAAACCGGGTTTGGATCCGGCCCAGTTTTGGGGGCGTGACATGCGGGAACTTCCATGTGGGGACCCTATACATGAGTTTTTGACTTGAACCCCACATGTGAAGATTCTAATTATTCCTTGAGGCTCAAGGAGTGACAAAAGCCTTTTTGTTACCCATGAGGGAGAAACCTGAGATAATTTCCCCCTAGCACATCTTCCACCATTAGGCTAATCATTAGGTTGCTGATCTTGGGATTCAACAGAGACAGCCAAGGTCTCTGGAGGGGCTTCAAGGATCTCACTGATAGGAGGGGGCTCTACAATCTGCTTGGTTTGAAGGTAAGACTAAATCGATGTCACGTGAAGAGTACTATCTGAATTAGCTAATGTTGCGTCACTAAATGAGCTATAACCAAGCACTGATAAGGGGTTAGAGAGTTCAATTAGGGAGACAGGGACTTTTTCTAGAGTGGTTAAGAGTGCTGACCTGATTGGGCTGGAGGCCTGATTGCCAGCGGTGTGTTAATGTTAGTGAGTAGGGCCTTGCAAGGTGGTGGAGCCAAGTTGAACATTAGCAAAGATTGGCTGGTTGAGGGCTCTTATGTGGAACTGGGCTGTATGGTAGATGGGTGTTGGTTGGGGGCTAGGAGGGTGGATCGAAAATGATTGGGGCGTGATGGATGTCATCTTGATGAACTGGGTTTGTATCTGATATTGCAATGGAGGCCATGGCTATTGGTGGAGAGCGAGAGGGGGTAGAAACCAGACCAGCGGTAGGACATTGTGAGAAAGGATGACAAGAGGATAAGCAATTTGGGCAAGGTACATTCTCATAGTAGACGTCCAAGACGATCCCGCCTTAACCTTTGAGTTCCACCAGCACCTTGGTAAGTCTTGGCTTGGAGAGGACTAGATTAACTAGAATCCTTGCATGATAGGATTTTTTGGCCAGTGGTCATATCCTCCAACCTAATTAGTGCACCAATCGAACTAGCAATGGAGACAAGGATGTGCTAGCTCCAGTAGTGGTAGTGCACACCTTTTAGTCGAATCCAAATAGGGACTACAAATGGCCATGAAAGATTCTCTATACTAGGGCTCCAAGAGAGGAGGTGCAATTTCTTCTACTCCATCATAAGAGGGCTTTGAGCAAGAAGCATATCTTTTTCTACCTAGGAGGGGATCCTCAAGATGAAATAGCCATTATCTGTTAGAGAAATGAGGCATGGTGTGGAGAGGTTCCAGTTTGTGTTGACCATGTGCTCAAGCCATTCCAGGGACCGTCTCTTGCCAACGAATTTGCCTATCACAGAGTATCGGAATGATTCTTTGCTGCTAGAAATCATATGAAGGGGCGTTTTCAAAGAGGGTTTCCCTTCCTACCAGGTTGTGGTAAGGAAAGAGGGAGACAGCATCAAGGTTCGAGTGAAATAATTGGCATAGGTAGGTTGAGATGTGCTACTGGCAAAGAGGGTTGAAATGGGAGATGGAAGAAGGGAGGGTTTGAAGCTGGATGCAGTTGCATTGGGTTCTACCCTCTGCTAAGGAGGGATAAGGGGTGGAGGTGGCAGAATTGGGGTAGAGGTGGTAGCAGTTGAGAGAGGGATCAGATGTGGAATCAACCACAGAAGGGGATGAGAAAATGGGGTTAGGGTTTGGAAAGTTAAAAGTGGGGAGAGGGGGAGGAGTGTGAGTTAAACACCCAAACAGAATCCCAACCTCCAATGACCATAGAGGCCAAGACACAGTCCAAATCAAGATTCAAAAACAGCCCCAGCTGAGCCCAATTCCAACTATTCAACATCCGACTATAAAAATTTACCGACTGACAAGTTCAACTCAGTTTCTCCTATTTGCTTCTTTTTCTCCTTCCCTCTCGCTATTTTTTCTCTTGAATCACCTTATGTGTGAGGATTACTCTACCTATTTCTACTAAACAAGATAATGAAATGATAAGAGGAGCATCAAATGATAATAGAAATTTGAATGCTTTTTTTGTATATTCATAGGATTGATTGCATCCCGCCAATCATATTGCGAGAGATGCATCAAATAGGAGTACTACCCCATTATGCCAATGTCTGGCTGCACAAATGAAATTATCCGCATTTAGGATAAAAACCATAACAACAACAGTTCCTCCAGCTTACATATTTTAATTCCTCATGTTGGTAGACAAACTGATGTTGTCAACAACTTATTTCAATGCAAGGGCAAACCCATTTCATTAATGGCTTAACAACTAGATTTTTTATGCAGAGCGGCATACCAAACGTGGGGCGAGCAGAGATGAAGAGAGTAGAGATGGAGGGTGGAAGGGATAGGTCAAGCCTCCACTGGAAAATTTGGAGTGAGATACCCAAATCACTCAATAAAAATTTCATTAATCAATTCTAAAGCCATATGAGGCATTATAATTCTTAAATAGCTAAAGACTAACCATAAAACTAATCTCAACCATATGACAACCCTACAGTTGAAATTAAAACATCTCAATAGAGATAAATAAAACATATTAAATATTAAAATGATTTTAAATAGGATAAGGTTATGCGAGTTGGGCCCAAAGGCGGGTCGACCCATTGCAGATCACGAGTCCATCCTTCATCAACGCTCCCCTTCTTGGAGAGAACTCAACCTTGAGTTCTATAAATGTCCTTCATGATCAAATGTCATGCATACAAATCCTCGACATGCTTCTTGGTCTTCATCCTCTTTGCATGGCTTGGAGGTTGAAATTGATCTCTTCCTCTATGTAGATGGAGAATGGAGCATGACTTCTTTTGATTTTTGAATTTGACCATCAAATTCATCAGATGTTGAAGTGGATCACAATCTTCTAATTTCAATAGTCTATCCGTGAGGATAAAATAATTATGGGGAATCTCCATGACTTGATCTTCTGTTGCAACCCCCTGACCACTAGTCTTTTCATCTTATGACTTAATTGGACTTTCTAAAAGTGGGTTTATGATTATCAAATGATTAAACTCCTCAATTTTCTTTGTTGCATGCATTTGTTGATCAACACTTTCTTCAAATTCTGGAAATGTATAATTGTCTTCCGAAGTTGTGCACGCTACCTCACCTAATAATGTCATAGAATTCTCTTTTTTTTTTAATTCTAACTCCCTCACTGTTTGCCTTGATATTCTCAACATGGGCTTCACAATAAGGGCTTCTATGACTTGTAGAGAATGCTCCTTTTGACGTTTAGATTTTTGCATTCGAAACCGCCTAATCCTGTAATCAACACGGATTGCTTCCTGATATCCCTCAAAAATGTCTTTACAATCTCTCATAATTTCCGAAATGTTTGATCGTAAACCTCTGAGGAAGCGATCGATGCATAGTTCTCGCTCTTCAATTTACATACACATTATAGCCTTGAGAACTCATCAATATATTCATCCATAGTCAATTTTTCTTGCCTCAAAATAAGGAACTGGTCAAAGTAAACCTTATTCTCGTAAAAATATTTAATGGCATACTCAAGCCTTTTTAGTTGATCATTGAGGTTACTGATTTTGAATTTCATGTTGACTTAGATGAGAAAAGAGTATAAAACTTAATAATACTCAAAATTAAATCAACCTGACCTGATGTGAAGATTGCATTGATTAGAATATGCAAGTGCAGAAAGATCATAGATCGAAATCTGGATGATCAAAATATAAACAAATCAAATTTGAGCAATTGAGCAATCCTATTTGATCAAATTGTTAACTAGGGATCCACCCTTGAGTTTGCTTCTGCAGTTGGTACTCGATAATATATTTTTTTGCACTGTTGTTGTAGTCAGATTTGGACCCAATACGTGTCACAAAAGACACGCGAGGCCCCTATTTGCCTATCTCTGGCTCATGTCCAATAAGCTTCACAGATGAGAGAGGAGGTTGGTCACTACTGGTGCCTGCGGTCATCACTACTGTGGTGGCGACAAACCTCAGCGACACTAGTAGGAAGAGATGCAATAATGCTGCAAATGATGATGATGGGGCTACTGTTATGGTGTGAAGATGCTTGAAAGGTGTGGCGATGGGAGTTCCGACATGGTCAATTGTGGTGTTAGGCGCTTATGGTGCCAAGTATGCTCGTCTCTTCTCTTTTCATCTATTTCTTTCCTTTTTCTTTTTTTGATCTCTGCCCCTCTTTCTCTCTCTCTCTCTCCCTCTTTCCCTTTTTCCTTTTTTTGTTATTCTTGATGGGGTTTTGAAGGGTCGAGGTGTGGCAGAGACGGTGAGGCAAAGGGATTTGGGATGGGCAGTATTGGTCGAGATGAACAAAGGTGGAGTTTCGGCAAGAGAAAATTTTTTTTTCTGCTCTTCTTAGTTCGCCTTTGGTAAAGGGATTTGGTTTCTAATGTGCTCTGGAGTGGGGATTTTTGGGGATTAGGGTTCGGACAACTTGTAAAGGTCTCGGGTTATTCGGTTTTGGGTTCTAGCCAAGGGATGCATTGGGTTGAAATGCTAGGAGAATTTAGGTGGATTTAGGTTTCTACATAGGTGAAGATGCTGGGATTAAATCCTTAGGGTGTTTTTTTTTTTTTGGGAAGGTCCGGGTTAAGGGTTTTGGGATATCTATGGGGATGACAAGGATGGGTGTTCAGTTAACTTGAATTTGATTTAGGGTGATGGACAATGGTGGAATGGAAATGGATGTAAAAGGAGATGGTTAGGAAGTACCTATGGCAGAGGGGATGATGGAAGATGGATCTAAGAGTGATGGTGGAGTGTCGATTATCAAATCCAAATGGAGATCTTTGGCTCTACTACCAAATGATGTGGAGCGGGGTACAAGACGCGGGGCCGGTAGAGATGGAGAGAGTAGAGATGGAAGGTGAAAGGGATAGGAGGCTTCCGCCTGAAGAATTTGGCGTGAGATACCCAAATCACTTGATAAAAATTTCATTAATCAATTCTAAAGCCATACGAGGGATTACAATGCTTAAATGGATAAAAGGCTAACCCTAAATCTACTCTCAACCATCTAACAACCTTACGGTCAAGATTAAAACATCTCAATATAGACAAATAAAAGACATTAAATATTAAAATAATTTTAAATAGGATAAAGACTGATGGGTTTAGCCCAAAGGGGGGTCGACCCCATGAGGGACCACTAGTCTGTCCTACATCAATTTGCTAACAAAAAAATATTGAGAGAATGGAGTTATCATTTCAGTAAGTGATGAAATTTTCATTGTTTAGGAGTATCATGTCTACAAGATGACAAATCCTAATATAATTTGACTCATATGATGATGCTTCATAGAGACATGTTACACCTTCATCAGATTAGGATATCCAAAATATCCTGCTTGACAAAGATCAGGATTTTTTGGTTTCCATAATAACAACTAGAGATTGTTCTATTCAGTGGTTTTCAACATGAAAGATGAAATTTTGGAATTTCACTGCACGAAGAATGCTAGAAAGGGACAATACCCTGATGAAGTGCAGTTGGGACTTGTGAAGAAACCCAAAAAAAAGGGAGATGCAGGTGTGTCAATGCTACACCAAAAAAAAAAAAAAATCCTGACTACTTCAAGAATTGAGTTAGAAAAAATGAAGCTCAATATGCCGATAATCCATTAGGGAATATGAAACTGAGAATAAAGAGATAATAAATTATAATCCCAATGATGAGAGGCAGTGGTTCAACTTACCTCATGGGTCCGGAAAACAGTGTTGAATGCATTCAACTCCATCCACCGGAGCAGCAGCTCTTCACTTCTTTGATACCTAATAATAGGTAAGTTTACTGCACAGTAGCCTCCTATGTCACTGTGGTTAAAGGCAAGACCTGAGAGCCCACTACTAAGCAAACCTACAACGGCACTCTTTATTCCATCATTATTTTGCCAACTTACCATTTGGTCACCTTCCCAAAATAGTGTGGCCCACTTTGGACTATCTCTGAAACCAGCCCTTACAAAAAAGACCAAGGTATCTTCTTCTTTTCCCTCTGAAAGGCACATTGATCTCCATTCATCAACAAATTCCCTATTTAGTTTAGCCCATAATTCTGGGTATCTATTATGAGCCGAAACTGGATCTTCACCTAACCATTATAAAAGTTGCCTTTAGTTAGTTGCTTATCTAAAGTGACCAAATATAGAATATTCTTCTTAATACAAAGGGGTTCTTTGGTTAAGCAAGAAAAATGCACAGGTGGAACCCACCATTGTGTGATCCAGATCCTGCACACTGCAAGCTACATTATGGATTAAACATCTGCCTATTTCTTTTCTCCGGATATATTACTGCTGAATGTGGATGGTTGGTCAAACTACAAATTAGTAAATATTCAGGTCGTGAATCAAGAAATAAGATTGTCAGTTGCAGGAATGGTGGCATGATCCATCTTTTGAGCCACATCATAAATGGATGTTGCCTAAAATCTGGCCCAAAGGATATATTCGAAATAGCCATCCTCATTTTTTTTTTTTTCACTTCACTGAAATTGAACCATGGGTTTAATTTGACTTATTTAGTTCACCAAACAGGCACATACAAAGCAAAATATCTGAAGCATGACACAGATAATAGTGCTTCTAGATGCATGTTCTGGATCATTGAGAGGTGGATCTCATCTGTTGAGTTAATGGGAGAGTAAAAAAACATTGTGTCCTCAGATTGAGCAACAAAGAGTCCACTCAAATTTGGTGGAAAATTTTCTGTGAGTAGGAGGAAAAATTATAAATTGTAGACCTGAAAAGAGGCAAGCATCTAGTGGCAGCCCTTCGCCGAAATCCGCCATCCAACCCCTCACACCACCATCCACCATTTCACGCAAGATCTTCTTGAACCAACAGCCAGTAGATGGGTGTGAGAGATCTAGCATCGCTACATTAAAAGCTGTATTTGGCATCATGTATGTTTCACCCATTTTGTCTTTCACTAAGATGCCCAAGTCATTTGCCTCATCAAAAAGGTTCCTCTTTTGGTTTGGCTTGTTTTCTGTCTGCAAAAGAAATGGAAGCCTCAGGAATAGTCCAAGCAATTTGGACTGAACCATCCAAAACACTAGTCTGAACAAATGGTCCAGGCCAGTACTTATAGCACTGGAAAGGGATAATGTTTTAAAAATGGTTGAAAGCATTGGAGAGCAAATACTGTTTAGAACTAAATTTCAGCTCTTCAAGTACATATTTTTTTGTTTAGATTTTCTCAATTATTGCAGAGATTACTGAATTTATATATCCTTTCTTAAGTTGAAGGAGTGACCTTTCTGAGATTTCCTGTGCATTGCACCTGATTTCTGGTTGGAACCCTTGCTCGTGGACCTGCCATCCTTAAAATGACACTAAATTTATGACTTTGTGAGAAACAACATCTTCATGTGATGCAGAAACAGTACTGTTTCTGACAAGTCTTGGATCTTCTCCAATCTAGGATATCCAGCAGTGTTGAATTTTTCTTTAGCTGAAGGCAACAGCCTTTCGATGTATAAAAAAATGGATAACCATGTAGTTTTGATTTACAAACCTGACAGTCTCTACTCCATGTCCAGTCAGATTATCAATTAAATATCAAGATCACCGTCTTCATCAAAGCCTTGTGCCAACTATGTTAGGGTCAGCGACATGAATTTTGTTTCGTCATTCCAGTCTATACAAGGCCAAATCCTAGATAGGATTCACTTTCAAAATCTATTCATACTACTTCCATGCATGTCTTCTTCAGCCAATCCGTTTCCTTGAAGGGCTATCAACCATTCAACCTGCACAGGAAAACTTCTCCCTAGCGCCATTGTTGGCTTGCATTGGACATGTCCAAACCATCTCAAACAAGTCCCTCTTAATTTATCTCCTACTGATGCTAACGGTAACATGGTCAACTCAACATAATTGAGATAAGGCTTTGATGGTGATTATGATGATGCTACATTTAGGCCTCTCATGTGAGGTGAGGTGCATTAACAATTTTTGTGATGCTATCAAGGATGAAATACAATTAAGGATGTTCCCACTTGACATTGACTTGACACCAATCATCTGCATTTCTTTTTGTGATCACTATTTACTCCATCTTTCCTAGTTTTATCATATATCCATCTCAATATTCTCAGCTCTACTACACTCTTTTTTTTTTTTTACATGTGTTGTTTCTTAATTGGCCAACATTTTGCTCCATAATTCATAGTTTGTCTAATCATTGTCTTGAATAACTAAATATCAACAAAATATTCTAAAAAGGTTTACAAATATCATCCACTAATCAGGAATTATATGGTCATGACACATTAAGATTGCATTGTGTCCAAAACCATCTGCATGGATTGGGGATGCCCTATAATCTTTTTTAATTATAAGAATCATCCACCAGAATTCTCTCTTTTATCAGAGACATTGAAGTAGTTTTTACTTAAAGCTTCTACTGAGGATAAAGGTTAAGTGGTACAGTATTTTAATCACTCCTCTTCATTGGTCGTATCTGGATCCAAAGAAGTTAGTAAAAAAATGTTGCAAAATAAAGCTAAATAAACACAAAAATGCCTGTAATGCCGCATCGGTTGATTTTGCACCAACTTGACACAGAATGGTTAATTGATTCAATTTGTCTGTCACAACTGAACAGTTTACTAGCATAGGTTTTTGGTTAACCCTAACTAGTTTTAGAAGCTTTTGCTAGGTCATGAGGCTATTTTTTACACAAATGCATGTGATGAAGAGGCAAATGTAATACCCAAGGGTGGAGACTCTAGCTGTGTTCTTAAATACTTAATTGTTGATTTTAAGGTGAGTCGGGAGTCCTATTGCTAATTAGTTATTGTGGGGCAAGATATAGGATAAATATTTGAGTGAGGGGACCCATTCCATAGTAGTATAGATTAGTATTCAAAAGAAGGAAAGAGAACTTTTATGGCACGACACCTACTTTCCTTAGGAGGTGAATTTTGGATGGAAAGGAAGTCTTACTTATGACCCTTCTCAGGAAGTGGGGATCTACTATAGATATATATATCTAGGAGTCTCTCAATTGTTCCACCTTATTTTTTCTCTAAAACATAGGGGAGAATTAGAAAGGGAGAGAGAGAAGCCTAAAAGAAGAAGGAGAAGAAGGTGACAAGCCGGGTAGCAGTTGATGGATGTCCTCTCAGCCCTCAGCCACATATCGTGAACATCCACAAAAGGTGAGTAATCTTCCTACATCTTTTTATTGAGATTGGGTTATGGGGTCTGTCAGTCATGGTTGCATGTGTAAGATTTAAACCTCTTTTGTTACAATTTAAGTAGTGCAAGGTTAGGCTAAAGTATCTATGAGTTATGGGTTACCCAGTGTCTTTCTTCTCCTCTAGTCCATCGACAGTAGTGGGAATTAAGGATTCTGGGTTGCAGAATGATTGGCGTGATGAACAATCGAAGGGTGAGACCCCGGTGGACCACTAGTGGACAGATCTAGACCATAGACTGGTGAATCACTTCAAAAGAAGTAAGTTGTGTGGAAATCAGTCAAAAAGGGGGCTGTAGGTATGAACCGGGACCTTGTCTTCATGGTAGCCTGCACTGTTGACCCTCTAGGAAAGGACTATTAATGATCGAAACCCATCTTTAGGTGACAAAACTCGACCAATTGAATTTCTATGAGCAGTAAGCCTCTTAGGCATCATGTATGCTAGCAAAGATAGAAGGGTTACAATATGAATGCAATCGGAGAAGGAGTTTTCCAATTTCCAAGTCGTCTTGAACCAGTTTGGTCGTCTGGGATTATGGGCCCACATGACCCACCTGATGCAAGATTTGATCCACAGATCTTGTAGTGGACCCTTGGGCGAACCCTAGGGTGGTCCCAGTTGATTCAAACCATAGGGTCCCACCATCTGATGTCTTGAATAGGGCCAGGCGTGAAGGCTCTTCCAATGGGTCTGGGCTCTGTATATTTCAATTCTGTCAATGCCAGTTTCATCGGGAGTTTATGGATGGGGCTGTAATGCCATTATAATTACATATACGTCCTTCTCTATCTTAAAAATTTAGTATTCAAAAGACTGGGGGTGTTGTTGAGAATACTTATGCTGTATGTATATAGATTGCCTTAGTATAGAAATCTGACTTTAAGGAATGAAACAAAAGGGGGACATCCAAGCAAGTATAGAAATCTGACTTTAAGGAATGAAACAAAAGGGGGACATCCAAGCATACCCAGACAATCCGTAAAAAGGCTAAGTAGTGGGTAATAATTAATTGACCCTAGTGCATGGGGCCAGACATGTACTAATTCATAAGCTCGAAAATATTTTGGAGTTATAATTTCTATTGTGCATGACTCTAATTGGAACAAATCATGATCCGAACTACTAGCACAGAATTATCTATTGTGATTGTGTGATTTTGGGATCATTGGATTTGATTGGTAGATTGATCATGTTGTCTATGGATGTGGAGATTAGAACATTGAGGTCCTGATGCGAAAGGGTCCTATGGGACACCGGTTGAGGAGATGCAGGAGTGGCATCTCGAAGAATTTTGGCATATTGAAATGGTACAATGATGTGGACTGGGTGCAAGGATGTGGTTCAGAAATGTTTCGTAAAATGAGTTTTATTCATTGATTTAATTATTTATTATTTATATTTATTTGTTCTGATGATGTCATTACGTTAATTATGAATGTATGTTAGAGTAGGAGATTCATTCACCAGTTGTACTGATATTGGTTACCCCCTTCAGGTAACAGAGTTGCGGTTGGACTAGGGACTGATGAAGAGCAGCCCGTAGTGTTTGACATGTGTGGCTGAGGAGAGCGTTACATCCATACTCTATAGTTTAGGGAGATCTTAGTATTGGTTATTTAATTATTATTTGATGGATTTATTTTGGAATTTTTAGACATTGAAAATTCTATTGATTAATTTATATGAAAGGATTTATTTTTAATAAATGGTGCTTATGCCTTATGTGTTTATTTGATTTATGTGTATGAATTGTATGCCAATGTGTTATAACTCAGATTCCGATAGGGCCCCGGAATTTGGGTCATGACAGCAAACGTATCATTTACAAAATCCAAGCAAGAATCAGGTGACACCCACAAAGTAGATCATCTCACCAGAAAGCCAAGCTGGCCCATTCACTGGATGGACCCCCAATGTACAACACACAAGGTTGAGTGTTGACCAAAAATTTTCAGGATTTGTTTTAAACAGTCACCCACCTGAACTCTATCTTGCTTTCTAGGGACAGCTCTACATGATGGAACCATTGTAGGCACCTAGTTATATGCAAGTGTTTGCCACCTACGTAGATACAATAGCATAGAGAAACAGCACACAGAATCAGTGAACTTCTTAGAACTACATTTTAAGTGTAAATGTTGCAGGTTCCACACCAGTTGCCATATTAGGAGGTAATACAGATATTCCCTAACCCAAGATCTTCCAATAAGCATCAATAAGGCAGAAAATAATTACCGGAACAAGGCAGGGATTGCAGTAAGTCATCATCCTGATTTGATGAGCACGGAGATCATCTACTAGTTGTTGCCATCCTTCATAGTGAGCCGTATCCACTTCCCAATTCCACCAAAGTTGTGAGCCAATGACAGTTTTCCTCTGCCCCACCCAATCCTACATAGCAACCACCAAATCCTGTGTTAAACCGTACTATCAGGGCATTCTGATCAGCGACTTTCCCACAATTTGGGCAGTATACAAAGTTCAGGCTTTCATTTTACACAATTTGGTCACCTGTAACCAGAATGCAGAAAGAGGAACATCGTGCTCTTGTAATTGACCCCAAACGCGGCGCACAGCTTCAGTCCCACCTTGCATTCCAACAACAGCACCAGACAGAATCCAACTTGGAAGCTCAGGAGGCCTCCCAATGGTTTCTGTAAACCGTTCAATAAACTCAACTGGCGAATTCCCATGCAATATCCTTCCTTGAGCAGAGTCACTGTATATCTGTAATCAATAACCAATTTTTCACATGAAGTGAATTGATTTTGAAAATTTGTTGAACTCTCTTGGGCAATAAAATGAGTAAATGAAACTGATTCACAATTTGTTGTGAATAGATAGATCATCACTTGCCATGAATTAAGGCGAATTCAATTTTTGAAAATTCACAAATTGGATTCCAAATTAGTAAATATGCTCTAAAAATATCCAACTTCATTGTATTTATGCTACATACATGGCACAAACTCATCAATTTTGTACTCCTTTAAGCACCCAAAAGTCAAAGCTAGCCAGATAAGAAGAAATATGAAATTGCTAGGATTGTACTGGAAACTGAGGAAGATTAGAAAATTGTCTGCCTAAAAAGTGTATAAATTTCATTAAACATACGAAGTGAGGTTGCAAATATTGGAACTCAATACTGTAAAATGAATGAAATGATGTTAACCGAATTGCACGAATAGGAGTCAATTTGGGTTCAGGAATTATGGAATTTGGGCTGCATACATCTACCTCTATTGCTGATAGGATCCTCATATATTCCACAAAAATAAGGTAAATTTTCAATCAAAATGTACATAGGTAAAATGAAAGTTCATTTTATCCATTTCCTCCGCTTCTATCGCTAGAGAAAAGAAGCAAAATTTAATGGACATCAGACAGAGAGGGGACAGGAGACAGAAAATGTACTCTGTGGAAATAAAACCATCCAAATATCATCACTTCTACATTTTATGAAAACAAAGTACATTTTCATGGAAATCCATGTAGCTAAGCCGTGAATAGAATTCTAACTGAGTTGAAAACTGGGTTAGAACTAATTTTGGGCAATCAGAATGTGTTCTAAAATTAGCAACCACCTACATTGACATCAAAAATAAAGCATTGGGCCTGTTTCAAGCGTATTCGCTGAGATATGGCTGTCAGTAAGAGAGCGCATCTGAAAACATGACCAAAAGGGGGGAAAAGGGAAAGCTAATAATAGAAAGACCCAGCGACAAGCACACACAACAATAAGGTGAAGTTGTTAAGCCCAGAGACTGTCTTTGCCTGAAGATAAAGCGGATAGAATATACTTTTGTTTTTCTGTTCCACAAATAAATTAATGGCAACATGAAAGGATAAGCTAAATTGCAATAATAACCATGAAGAATCAGTTCTTTACTTGCTCAAACTACAACAGCTTTCATTTGGAAGCTGACTGTCTATGGCTCATATTGAGTCCTCTTCCTACATGAATTTTGGTGTATTAAAGGTTGAGAGGATTGGTGGCTAGTATGGATTTTAACATTATCAAAAACCCAGCTCTCAGATGTGTAAAGAGGCTGGAACCAACCCAAGAGCTCAGGCTAATACGTGGAAGGCCCACAAAAGTATATGAAGCCATCTCAAACCCATTTCTTGGGTGATGTGGGATGTGGTATTTTCCCAACACTTCCCCTCACATGCAGGCCCAACAAATTTCATGAACATGCTTGGCCATGTGGGCTACACAAGAACAACATCGTGCTCCGATACCATGTAAAGTTGCTAACCAACACACCCAAAATGCCTAGGCATTAAAAGCGCGGCAAACTAACTACTTAATAGTTAACACCCTCCGTTGGGCTGGATCCAACCTGCACCCAAAGCACATGCTCACACAAGACCGACATGGGGCTTTTTTGACCTATGCACATGTGCCTGTGCACAAAATGCAGCATGGGCTCTTTTTTGCCCAATGCGGATTCAAATCGGGACATGCTGGCTCTAATACCATGTAAAGAGGTTGAAACCGACCCAAAAGCTCAAGCTAATAGGTGGAAGGCCCAAACAGGTATATGAAGCCATTTCAAACCTATTAGTTGGGCAATGTGGGATGTGGAGCTTTCCCAACAAGATGAACTGTAACCTGGAAATTGTATCAAACTATCTACTGTGATACTCTACAGCCAAAAGAGTGTAAGACGAATGTCAACAAATGTCTAAGTAGTATCTTACGAACACTGAATAGATTTAGTGGATCATCAAATTTCATCCTGAATTGATCAAGACACTTTCCAATCTTTTTAGCTGCTTAGTAGTCATAGACATGCACTGGTTCCTACCTCTTCAAGTATAAGATGGATTGATCAGCTTCTGCAATAAAGGGAGAAGAGAGAGAGAGAGAGAGAGAGAGAGAGAGAGAGAGAGAGAGAGAGAGAGAGAGAGTTCTACACTGACTAACCTGAATCTGTACTCTATCCTGTTTTGTTAGATCAAAAACTGAATAGTCGTATCCTTCAAGATATAGAGACCTCATCTTTGATGTCATGTAGAATGGAGATGGAGCATAAGTCGTACTAGAATCACCACCAGACCTGTATTTTTATATTTAAAAAAACAAAAAGCATAACCATGGATTTTACAAATAAAATATCACATAATTCAACCAAGGTCACATGCTAAAAATAAGTGGGCCTGTAGTGATCCTACACCTATAAAAATGTCAAAAAGTGGTGCACTTTGCATCATCATCTAACTGGTAACAGGAAAAATCATAAAATTCATAGATAGCGAAATGTTACTATTGACAGTTGACTCCAAAAACATTCGTGCTAGAAAAAGAATTTTGGAAGGTGATTTGTCCAAATCTTTGCACTTATGAGCAGCACCTGCATTACAATGAAGAGCAAAGCAGTTTCCATTATGTTAAGATCTTACACATAAAACAAGCTATATAGTCTATGCCAAATGCCCCTTGCACGATGGTACATCTTCTATGGTTCTACCACCCAATCAAGATCAGAAGGTCACAGTTGGCCTGCATAATCTTACTATACTATAAAATGATTTTTGTTTAAATTTCTTTCGGGCTTTCAAGACCACCTAGCAAAACAACTTAATAACCATTAAATTAAACTTGTTACATGGGAAATGAACTGACGCAACAGATAGATCAGGCAATTCTGCTGCATCTGAATGTTCTACTTGCTGACCTGAATCAAATGGTGGTAGGATGAAGTTCAACATAATTAACCATACCCTCTGAAAACCTTGGGTGAGGCCCACTACCATCAATGTCTGACAATAATCACCCTGGATGTCATATATCAAATGAGGTCACTTCTCATCACGAACTGATCATGATTGATTGAATGGATGTAACTGTCAGTGTTTACTAACATTTATACTAAGGGCTTGTTTGTTTGCATTACAATACATAGGAACTAAATATGTAATATTTAGGTTATAAGTGGTGAAAAATGAAGACCAAAGGTGAATGCTAAAAGATGAGCATCAAATAACCTTTCCTCGAAAAAAAATGAAAGGAAGATCGGAAATGAATAACTAAGGGTGATAACTGGTTATTCATTTCCCATTTTTCTTTGATTCCTTTTTTTTCCATATAAGGAAAGATCATTTGATGCTCAATTTTTGAAAATTGACTTATGATCTTCATTTTTTAATTACCTATGGCATAAATCCTATGGCTCTAAAAAACTATAAAAAAAAATAGATGATCAGATTGTAAATTCATTTACCTGTAACAACCCAAATTAGCAGCAAAACTAATTGCTTGATTTCAGTTTAATAATGTTTATACTAGAAATAAGAAAATCATAAAATTAGATGATCATTGATCAGGTTAGCAATCCATATACCTGTAGCTAACCAAATTAGCCGCAAAAGTAATTGGTTGATCTCCCCTTCCAACACCTTGCTCTTGAACAAATATAGGCACCCTTCTGCCTTTAAATTCCATATGAGAGAACTGCTCTCCAAACCCATAAAACCTCTCGTCTCCTTCACTTGAATATGTAATAAACACCCTATTGAACTTTGAAAACTCTTCAACCTTTTCCTCCTCTTCCTCTTCCGATGAAAGCCGAGGGGATACTAGAGGCCTGTAGAACCAACCAATTTGCCGCCTCCGAAGCCCACGCAAAGTTCTCTTTAGGATCAGGAAGCTTCTACAGGCTTTTAAAATGTGTCTTGAGTGAAACTGCAAATTGGGTTTTCCAAATATGACTTGGAATCCAACTTGATTACTATTTTTCTGATCAATCAAAACCCAGTACTTGGCAGCAATAGAAAGTCTCTTCCTCGTTCCAAGTTTGATCTTTGTTGTCTCAAAATCTGCATTTTTTCCTTTGACTAGTTTTACTAACTTCTTCTTACTGAAAATACAACCTGATAAAAGCAAAACTGGGAATTGGGCATCCTTCAATAGCTTTGAAAGCTCCTTTTTCTGGTCTAATCTCGAAGACCCAGATGAAGAATCATATCCTTCTGCCTCCAGATCAATCTCAGGTTGATTTATCACCTTTATGTCCTCCAAGGATTGATGATTGCATATAAAATGGATATCTCTGTCCTTTATGACAAAGGAGCCTCTGCTTTCCTCAGCCTCAGTTTCTGCAAGTGCTGCAGAAACAAAGGCCTCCCCTGGGATTGTAGACCAGATGCTTCTGTGGGGTTGTGAACAGTGGGAAATGGAGAAACACCCACCATTGTCAGGGGTCCAATGGAGCTGGAAATCCTCTCCAATTTGGAAATTTTGGTGTTGGGGTGGAATTTGGGGACTGGTAAAAAGGTTTCCATGGATGACAGGAAGGGTTTTAGGGGAGGAAGGAAAGGGATTATTAAGGAGTTTGTGGTGCTTCTTGGAGAGTTTGAAGGATGACATAATTTGGAATTTTTGGAGTATGAATTTGAAGAAAGGTCTTCTCTATTGGATATCTATTTTAACACAGATTCAACATCTGATGTTCTCATACATAGTTAACACTCAGGGGAAAAGGTTTCCACACATGACAGGAAGGGGTATGGGGGAGAGAGGAAAGGAAAGGAAAGGAATTATTGGAGAGTTTGAAGGATTGTAAAATTTGGAGTTGGAGCTGCTAGAAATCTGGATTTGAAGAAAGAGGGCATCCATTTCAACAAAGATTCAAGATCTTATATAGAATCTGAATTGTTCCTCCAAGGGGATTATGTGAAAAAGCACAAAGACTGTGTGCAAGGGAATGGGAAAAGGACGGCGAAACCAATAAGAATTTTCTCATGGCGATAACGGTGGTCCATGTAGGATAAGTCTATTGTCGTGTCGTTTCCTGTCACTGTCCTTTATATGAAAGTGAATAGTGGGCCTTTACTGGCGCTGTCAGTGGCCCTGATCTATACAATGGGCTGATCTAAAGAAGGCAGTTGGTTACTTGGTTAAGCCCTAAAAGATTACAGGCCAGAATGTGGATTTGGGTTGGAGACAGACCACAGAGCTGACTTCACCTGATAAGGTTATGAAAAGTCCACGTGCAGTGGGTAAATGCCAAAGTCCAACTTGGATTCGGGGCATGTTCAACAGGCCCATTTGTTTCAAAGAAGTCTCCAAATAGTATCCCCTCAAGTGAAATTTTTAATGCTTAGGATGGGATAGTATTTTAAGAGTTGAAGTTTTGAGAATTGAGAATTCAAAAAGCTAATTAAGAAGGGGACATAAAAACATCTCTATGAGAAAATCCCCAACACCCACAATTCTACTTAGAAATACCTCCAAACACGCACCAACTCTTTTGCATGAGGTGGAGAAATTATATGGAGAAAGTTGCTCATAATCCAATACAATGCTGGGGAGACAGGGAGCATACATTTGATACATATTATTTATTTATTTATTTATTTGTTTTTTTTTTTGAAAAATTTAAGGCAATCTACATGTATCAAAGGGCTGTGTATAGGAATTAATCCTAGAGATATATGGTAAGCATCCAAGGGCTATTTATCCATTGTGCCTATATATTTTATTGGAGAATCTTCATACACATCCGTCCTTCACCTTTTTTTTTTTATGAGAACTCTAGGTGGGACCTATCTATTACTCAATCGAAACCTTACAACACACATGAAACCCCATGATAGCAACTTGCCCCAAGTTTTGGTCAGATCCAAATTAATTAGACCGTTGGATCGATTGTACACCAATCCGAACGGAATGAATTTGTGAGCCATAGATGAAGGGGTTAGGGGTATGTAATTGGGGCCAAATTTGATATGTGGGGTGCTTTCACATAGATCTTTTCAACACCCCGGTCTCCTCCCTTGATGGGGTCCACAGTGGGCTCCATCAAAGAGTGTGCACGAAATGTCCATGAGGGACGTATGCACAGAAAAAAACCCTATTTTATTTTTTATTTTTACATTTTTATGAGCTAAGATATTTTTCGTTAGCTCAGCTTTAAACCTTTCAAATTTGGCGTAGGGGTTATCACGTTCTATGAGCAAAGACTATTTTCTAAGAGACACACATATGGCTGCCCACATAGCACCTATATAATGCAAGAAGTGTGAGTCAAATTCAAAACTTTGGGGAGCAAATCTAAGGTTCAAACTATTGTGCCCATATTAGCATCCAAATAATTTGAATACACGGATCTCAAATTGGTCCAAAGAGTTGGACTCCCAATGTGAGGGCGAGGATTGATTCCTTGGATAATATCATGAAATTAAGGTGCCTCTACAACTGATCCATCAATAGTGTGCTCATAAAGCCCAAGCCCAAGCCATTTTGTGCAAAAAAGAAAAAAAACCTACCCCATTTTAGCCAAAAAAAAAATTTTTAACTACCACCGGTGTGACCACCCAATCAATGGAGTGGGTCCCCAACTACAGGCCAAGGGGACATGCCTAGTCTGTATTACCCTTTCTCTTCATTACATGTGACCTAAAATCCTTTTTCAAGAGCTTGCCTATTTGTGTTCCGTTTTGCATCTCCTCGCCAGTGTGGAATGTAGAGTCTTTTATAATGCATGCAGACGTATATTTGAGAAACTTGGTTTTTTTAGTTTCCTCTTGCATCTGGTCGTGTTATTCGAACTTGTAGCAGTGTGTATCTAGCCATATTTTTAGCCACAGTTCATCAGGTGCCTTTTTGTTGGAACAACTTTAAGGCGACTAGTCGACTGACGTGCAAGAGATTGTCACAGGGACTGCCGTGCAAGATTGGTGAAGCTTCTTTTACAATGTGAAATTGTGGGTCTCTCTCTTTTTAACCTGGGTGTACTTTTTAGAAAGTACTCTTCTCCCATTTGGGCTCATATGGAGTTTAATGGTCAGAATTGATGTCAAATTAGTTCCTTGCTAACCTTAGTTGGTTGAATTTTTTCTTATGCTTGGTTGTATCAATGGTATGGAGATGTTAAGCTAACCTAAATGCCAAAAATTGATTCCTTGGTAGCTACGTGAGGCGAGATGGAGGCCCCACCCCAGACTGGCCTCCAGAAATTTTGAAAAATTGCCCAATCTTTTGGATTTTTTTCTACAGTGGGTCAACCCTCTAGAGATATTCTCACTCTGTTTTTTTATTTTTAACTTAGAAATTTCCTGGTCCCTCGAGAGGCACGTGTTCCTTTTATGGTTGATTTGGAATTTATGTATTTTATGCTCGGGTTAGCAAAGCCACTATTTACAGTTCAACCGCTAAATCGTGCAAATTCTAACTAAGTTGCACCAGTTTGATTAGGTTAAAAACCCTACAAAAATTGTAAGAGCTAGTAAAAGCAATTTGACATCAGTAAAAACTGGTAAAAATCGTCCAAAACTAGCAATCAGACTATTGGGTTGGTCACGTGTATAACTGGTAACCAGTGCAACCCTTTAATTAAATATGCCTATAATCAACGATCCTTGAGCATGAAGGTCCATAAATACAAAAAGGTAACATATTACTCTCACATCCTTTATTATTAGCGCTATAATTAGAGATTGCTCCATAATTATTTTTATAGGAGGGAGCAGTTAACTCTCCTTCTATCTACACCCACTCCCAATACGTTGAATTTCCAACAGAAATGCCCTCAACCAAACAGGCCAAAATCACTATGAAAAAGTGAAGCAAACCCTATGTTTGATTAAGCAACCATAGTCGGCCGAACTCAACTAGAATCTTACTTGGATCGAGAGCTTAAAATCTGGGTTGGGTTGTCATCAAGTGCTTTCAAGATTCAATTTGTTCTTGTACAGTTTATGTTTGCTTTATCTGCATTAGTGTCACAAATATTATTCTTGATATCTCAGAAATATATATATATATATATGAGGATTTTTCCAAAAAAATCCTGTTACATTCACTTTACATAAAAAAAGACAAAAAAGATTTGTATCCACCATAGTAGCCCCAGGGACCCTTTTTTGTTCTTTTTTTTTTTTACAAGCGGTAATATCCCCGCTCACCTGCATAGACAAGTGGGGATATCATTGCTCATTTTTTCTTTTTCTTCATAGTTAAGCGGGGATATCCTTGCTTGGGTTAGATTAAAAAAATTAAAATGCTCCTGTGAATGATGTTTACATGGAGGCTAAATGTTGATGAGTGAAGTTGAAGATAATGATGAAAAAAAAATGTAATAGATGAGTCTTGGTAATAAGTAGGAGTTGGTTTATGTATTGTGAATTAGGTTGGTAGAGAAGGGAAATGAAAGGGGAATGCGATGAGATGGTGATGGGGTAGCGGTGGTTTGGAAATAAGCATATTAGTTGGGCAAGGAGATAAAAAAAAGATGATGAGAAATGATATTGAGAAAGGTCGGTTATAGAGAATAAGAATGGAATGGAAATAAAGAAAAAGAAAAAAAATGAACGAAAGAAAAGAGGAAAGGATGGGTTCAAGAGAGAGAGACTGTAAGTTCTCCGAAATGAGGGTGATGCTTCATTCGTTTAGTTGAAAGTAGATGAATGGGTTTAGATGAATTTGTTTAGGATATGAGAGAAAAAGAGATGATGAAGATGATGAATTTAGATGAGTACATGGTATTATAAGTGTTTTGGTAACAACCTCCCACATGCGCCCAAGTCCATGACTATTGAGGTAATCATATCATAAAAGAAGATGTTGTGTAGAAGTGGAAAGAGTTGGAGGAAGGAGAAGAACGAGGAGAAGGAAAAAGGAAGATGGGGAAAAAAGAGAAAAGGTGAGTGGGGAGCTCATATATGAGAGTGAGTGGGGATATCGCCGCTCGGCAGAACAACAAAAAAAAATAAACAAAAAGGGGCACCTAGGACTACTATTGTGGATACATAATTTTAGGTCTTTTTTTGTCTATACGAAATCTAGGAAGATTTTTTTGGTAAAATCTTCTCTCTCTCTCTCTCTCTCTCTCTATATATATATGAAAATTTTCAAACTTTGGGATTTTATTAGGATACTATCAGGATAATCAATGGAAAATAAAGTAGTTGTGTATAGAAAAAGTACTAAAAAACGAAAAACAGATGTAAAGTACTGTTACAAATTATAATATATGAACTGTATAGGATTCAATTTTGCAATTGAGCACCAATTTCACAATTAATTGAAAAATTGCTCAAATTCGATTTTAATTTTGGATTAGTTTTAACTTGAGAGATAGATTTTAGGAATTTGAGATAAATTTTTGATTTTAGCCATCTAAATGAATTTGTCAATCTAAAAGGATTTCCCTTTTTAAAGTGTCCAATATTCCATGGCCACTAATCAATTAATTCATATTTAGCCTATCTAAGGGTGTTCATGGATCAAGACCTAAACCATTTCAAATAATGGCAAGTATATATAAAAAGAAACCCTTTTTGTTATAATGTTAACTTAGAGGTTCAACACAAGCTTAATATGCTTTAGGTAGGTCGGGCTCAAGCTAGCCTGTTATGGCCTAATTCGAGCTTAGAGTGGGCTTGGTCTATAATCTCAAAAGTTGAGCTTGCATGGACATTCTTCAGCCCAACCTAGCGGAGTCCATGAACACCCCCTATTATCTATTGTCGTAGGTAAGTAGATCTTATCTAATGATATAATAAAGAGTCTATCATCTCAATCTTTCATCCCTTATTTTGTGTTATCCCTTCATTGTTTTAAATTTTAGGTGAGGTTTAATTGAATTTGCACTTTTTAATCTCCCTTCAATCCGTAGTTCAAATTAACGAGAGTGGGTGGAATGCAAAGATTCTCACAACTATATGGTTAATTATTTATGCTACGCAATCATGTCATATCTTTTTTCTTTTTTATGTATTTTTTTGGTGTTTTAATGTTTTTTAATCGTAATTTGTTTTATTATTTTTTCGATTTTGATGATTTTTTTAGCTTCCGTGGTGATAGATTTTTAGGGATTTATGTTTTTCCTTTTATTTTTTAGTTTCACTTTTTTTTATTTTTAGGCATTGGGTATTTTATGGGTGTACTTATTTCTTCTATGATGCTTTTATTATTAGATTGTCTACAAACTTTTGTTTTTATGTTGTATTTTTGTGGTATTTTTTATCAAATTTTATTTTTTATTTTGGATGGATCCTTCCAATTTCAAAAGAATGTTTAAAGTAAAATACTCAACTCATTTTAAACAAATTAAAGTGCTTTCATTTTAAAATTTAATAAGTTTTTTTTTTGTGTTATTATTATAGGTTTAACTGTGATTGCAATTTTTACCACATTAATTAATTTAGACTGACATTATTTAAAATTTTTTATCTTTAACATTATAAATTAGATATTACCCATGTTAAGCGCAAGCATGTTTTGCTAGTAATTTGATAGAGTTTTCCCAATACTTTTTCATTTATTGTTTTCAATTTTCGTGATTCTCATGGAATGCTTTCAATCTTAGCAGGTGTTGAGAACTTACCTTCTGATTATGTGTTTTAATATTATCAATATATTTTCATACTGAATTGAGGCCTAAAGAACGACCCCCAAAACATTGCTTATGCAACAAGCACTGGGACCCATTTTAAACATCAATATGTTGGCATTAATAGGTGTGCTGATACAGGCCTATAATGCATGCATGTCATATAATTGAGTCTTCTTGATTCTAACAACTGCAGAAATGTGAAATGGAGGTAGAGTTTCACCTTAAGGAGGTTATAGCTTGAAGAAGAAGATGTTTCCAAGGAGAAAATGTACAAGGGAAGAAGATGATGAAAAATAGAGGCTCTTACTAATGCATGCAAGGCTTCAAATCCTTGTTTGCAGCTTCACAAGTAGAGGGAGGTGAAAAAGAGTAGAGAGGAGAAGTGGTTTCAAGGTACACAGAAGGAGAATGAGAAGCAACGTTGAGTTTCATTCTTTTAAATGGAATTTTTTGCAGTTATATCCAAGTCCAAGTTTTTTGGGATATTTACAGTTTAGGTCACATGGCCTTAATTGGGCCAAGATGAGTCTGAATCAAGTTGTGCCCAATATGAAAGATGATCTACATGAAGAATTACACAAGATACAATTAATGAGATGTCAATATAATGCATAAACAAATTACGAAAGGGTTCTTTAACTACCTAGGTAAAGTTCAAACTCGACATGACTATCTATCCGAGACCCAAGCCCAAAGGGCTTGAGTTAAATTAGCCTAAACACGATTTAATTAATATAGAACAAGATTAATTAATATAAATCGAGGTTAGTTGGGATCAGGACCTTACAACAGGCAGATGAACTCTAAGGGTCTTAATCTTCAAGCAATGGGACATAAATTATCTTTAGGGTTCTGTGAGTTCTGCAAATTTCATTTCCTACATATTCTAATTCAACAAGTAAAATACTGAAGAGCTCACAATGAAGCGAGACCCATCTGGATAGAGTTTTACTCCAATTGAGACTTTTTGGAGAAAAATTGCAAACATTCTTAATTAATGTAGAAAATGTATAAAAATGGTACAAATTCTGATTGCTAGGTGAAAATGCATGAAATGATAAAATTTAATGAATAATAATGCATTTAACTTAATTAAGTCTCTAATCCACCTCAAAATGATGCATAAATGTGAAAATTCATGACCTTAACAACGTCCCTTTAAGTTTCAACTAATTATGCCATGTAGAAGTGTCAATTGCCATAGTGAGCCCAAGGAAACTAAGAGATAGTCACTTAAGCCTGAATTTGAGTTGGAATAAAATCCAAATGCCTTGAAACTTTGAAGCATGATTTATGAGCATGTGTTTGGAGTTGTCATGTGGTTTTCAGACACTTTGGTACTTTTGAAGCTTGAATGTGCTTAATGACCCCAAGACTTTGTGTCAATGAATCTTGAATTTATTGTTGCTGAGTTGAGTGATCAAATGAAGTCCAATAGCTTTGAAATTTGAACAGTTGCACTATGAGTTCATCTAAAGTCTTCTCAGTGAGTTGTATTAGTTTTGAATATTTAGATGAAGTACTTTACTTGCTGTTCCACAACTCTAGGGTTGCTGTGCCTTTTGAGCTTGAAGCTTGCTTGTGATGTTTTCACTGCAATACTTGTAATGTTTGTGAGTTTTTATAGGTTAACAGTTGAGGGAGAAGATAGAAGGTGAGAAGTCAGATCAAGATGGTAATTGTGCATTTGATGTGGCTATGAAAATAGTAGAGACATTTACATGTATTTACTACTCATTGAAATCTAGAGTGTAAAATAAAAAAATTATGTTTTAAAATGATGTTCAAAGTCACGGGTAGTCAAAATCAAGACTTGATTTCTCAATTGAACTCAATTAGAAACAATCCCTTATATATATATTGATATAGGTTGAGAAAAGGATATAGCTTTAGTTGGGGGTGCCAATTGGGCAACCGAACCCGCATGGCCTAACTTGACCAAAAGTGAGTATGGGTTCACCTTGTTTGAAGTTGGGTTTGGCCCGGCCTCTAATTTGAAACCTGCATGGAAATATATATGTTTTTTCCTTGAGTGTTTGTGTAGGCTTTGGGTTTGGGAGCCAGGTTACTACAAGCAATGTATAAACATTTTCTATGGAAAAGCAAATCAAACCCCAGATTGTGGTCACCCCATCCGAATCAACCCAACTTTTATCAACAGAGTATTTGGTTGAAAGAATTGTGAAAAGCTTTTATACTATTTTTGAAGTATTCAAATATTTATATGCTTTTTATTAAAATGAGTCAAAGGTTTTATACTTTTTGAAGACTTCCTTTTTTATTATTCTATTCTTTTTTGTACTGGCATTTTACATGTATTTGCTGTATATGTTAATTTATATATTATCAAAAAGAATATATTTGAGTGTATATGTGGATTTACTTGAACATGATTCTTTTGTGATACTTACCTGGGCTCTTATTAGCATGAGATCACTTCTCTTTAGTTATTGGAGCCTAATGTTTAACCTTTAGTTATATTCAGATTCAATGCTAATGACCCACCCCTTGGATGGATCAAAGTGTGTAAAACAAAGTATTTATTCGATGATTTTTTTGCTTAGATAGGATACATTTGATCGTTTGGTATTTAATTCATACGAATCTAACGCAGTGCACTCTATCAAGTGCCTAAAATTGATGAGTTAAAAGATAAGATGCACTAACACCATTAAATAGCCTTCTCTTAAATAGTAAATGATTTATTGTAAAATATGGTTAAAACACATAAAAGAAAGAAAAAATAATAAATTTAAAATACAAGTATGTCAAAAAATAAAAAGTAAAAATAGAATGGATAAATCTAAACCCAATTCCACCAAATCAATCAATATGAAAATGACCTTGAACATATAATATTAATAGGTTCTCAAAGAGGGCTTGTTTGTCTTTTACAAATGAGATATAAAAATGAGATTTGCATATAAAATTTGGACATATGAAAATTTACAAATGTAAATTCTACACATATAAAACAATACCATGTTCATTTGGAAGCACCATGTTTCAACATTGAATGGTTTATATTACATATTTAAAATATTCATATATCTCAAACTCTATACATATATAAGAAGTGAAGTTTATTGGGTCAATAAAATTTTTTGAATGGTTCAAATTAAAATTTTGAGATCTTTTTTTTCTTTTCTTTTGCAAAGCTGGCTTAGTGTCCAGGAGAGGGTAATTCAAACACCCATAGGTTGTCTATCCACCAGGTCAACCCTCAAGTTCCAAAATTTTGAGATCTTTAGAATTCATAAATAAAAGTAGGAAAGAAACTTAATGCCACGGCATGTATCAGACTTGATTGGTGCTTTCTTAACTAAGGAGGTGTTTAGTTCTTTTCCCACCTTTATAAATGTAAAAATTTTCATGAGAAAATTGCCTCATTTACGCATTAATTTTGCACCTCATTCATGTTGTGATGGGTAAATGAGCCTAAACAAGCATATCTATTCATCTTTTACATATGTATAAATGCGTGCAAAAAAAAAAAAATCCCTAAATAGGAATTAAGTCAAGGAAAGATAGGAATCAATAACCCAGCTATCACCTTAATAGTTTAAATCCTAAGAAAACCAAGTTTTCATATATATATATATGTATATATTACTATTTTATATCCTTCACCCTTTAGCAATGCTAATTTGACTATGACCTCAATACATTCAATTCCCATGCATTCTATGTAAACAATTAGTTCCAAAAAAATATATATATATATAGATGCTAATGATATGCTGCATATTTTCACGTAGAAGAAGACCATTGTCTTGGCTATGATTACATTTGATGTTTATTAAGCATAAATCAAGAGAGTAGAGTAGAGTAAACCCCAAATTAAGAGAGAAAAATATATAATAGGGTTATGATGACTTTTTGTTTTTAATTTTTTTGATAAGGAATCTTTTGACGTTTGTAGTTTAGTGGTTATTTTTTAACTTTTTATAAAAAGAAAAGAGAGAAATTTAAAATTTTAAAATGGATGGAAAAAAATTTAAACTTAAATTATTTTACTTTATTCTATTTTACTTTACACCACAAACTTAAGGGCCTAACTAGTGTAGGCCCGCGCCGAAGGCTGTAGTTCAACGTTAGGCCCATTCTGTATATGTATGGATGGAATGCGGCCCTCAGCACTCAATGTTTCCACCCAATACACGGTGCAAGCAAAAACCAAACCTATCCGGCATCCGTTGTACAAGCTACATCTACCATTATCAACGAGAGAGAGAGAGAGAGAGAGAGAGAGAGAGAGAGTAGTTGATCTGTCGGCAAGAAAAAGAATGGCTTTTACAATGAGGGCTGTAAAGGTTCCACCCAACTCAGTAAATCTGGAGGAAGCGAGGAGTCGGACCTTCGAATTCTTCAAATCAGCCTGCAGATCGATCCCAACCGTCATGGATATCTATAACCTCCATGACGTAACCACAGTCTCCCAGCTCCGCTCCACTATCGCCTCCGAAATCCGCAAGAACGCCCACATCGACAACCCCAAGGCATGCATCTCTTTTCCCCTATCATTGCTGTTTCATTTTCTCGGTAGATTGGTCAAATTCTGCTGATGGGTTTCTGATTTTGTTATCTAATTTGGATTCTCTTGCCATTTTTTCTCCTCCTTTGGTCATTTTGCTTGTGGGGTCTTTGATTTTCTTGCTTATTTGGGCGATTCTGCCGTTGGGGTTCTGGTGTCTCTGCTATTTCTCATTCTGGTGTCACCATAACCTCTTCTTTTGGTGATTATGCGACATGGGTATTTGATTTGTTTTGTGGGTTGGTGGATTTCGTTGTCTCTTTGTTGTTGGTGGGTTGTTGCTTTTTAATTGGTTGATGGTGTTAAAGTTGAAGCATTGTAATAGTATCATCTTCTTCTCATCAATCCAAAAAAAGATGACTAATTGGCACCAACCCCACCATCCAAAATAAAACATTTCCAAGTTTTTACCAATGAATGACAATGTCATTTGATCTATGAGGCCCACATATGGATACCTTAGTACTCTGACGGGGAGATTACTGTACTTAATGCTCTGAAATTCAAGACACATATGGGTATGGCTATCCTATTCATGACATGAAATTTCATATTTCATATTTGCATTTTAAACTATTGTTTTATTGTTTAGAACACTTAGAAAGATATTGAAATTAGTATTATTATTAGCAGTTCTTTCTAGTGTTTCTACTTTCTAATGGTGAAAACTCAGAAAATTATTAACAAGTTTAAGAAACAATGGACTTCTACAATATAACACTGTATGAGTTAATAGGAATTAGAACAATAAGATACGTGAAATTATGCCCTACAAGTATCGGGTAGGGCATATAACTTGGGTAGAGTTGTGGTCTAGATGGGTCAAAATCCTGAGCCCAAATTGTATGCCTGCTTATTATTGTTTGGAACCTTCTCTGTTAGTGTGGGCAGGCCGAGTGCTACCCTTGTTCAAAGTAGACTGAGAAATTGATCTGACAACTTCTTTTTGAATGTTTGACTGCTTGTCTGGTGCCGGCACTCTTATTCCTAAACTAACACTTCCCACCAAAAGCCCATAAACTCCTAACTGAATCTGAATATTTTACGTTGCCAGGGTAACATGTTAAGCACTGGAAGCAGCAGCAGATAGTTCAACAATCTCAACATAAAATATAGGATTGTGATTGAATCATTAAACATGGGAATAAACCCGATTTGAACATTCAAGTAGTCAAGAAACTAAAGGGGAAAGTAGGCACTTTGTACAAAAGATTGGGGGTGCTTGAATGAAGCAGAGTGGCGCAGCCCCGGATCTCCGATTGGGTGTAGAACAATCTCTCGAAGTATTATTCGAATCTGAAGATGGATTCAAGCCCTAGGACATAATGAAATACACGATCAACACCATAAAGAGAGAGAAATCTCACTTGATAACAGAATATAGTTGAATAAGTATGTCTATTACAATGAATGGCTCCTTCTTATATAGGAAGGGCTATTGTTAAATTAGGAAAGAGTAATCCTAAACAATCATGGCTTACTAAATTAAATTAAGTAAGTCCTAATCTCAACTAAAATAGGAAATAATTAATTAATTACTATCTAACTAAGGATAGAGATCCTTGAGGAGATCAAGGATAAATTGGGGCCCATCACTAACTGTGGGCATGTGATCTAAGCTGGATCTGGAATCGGCTTGCATCACAAAGGATTAGATCTCATTTTGTAATTACGAGAGAAAAAAATTCTGATATGGAATCATTTGGTTTGTTGCCTCCTTATTGTGGCCTGAATCTAGGTGGTAGGTGCAGACCTAATTCAGTATCTTATCAGACCCAAGTTAGAATCTAAATTCAACCTCAACCAATACATGCTGAGAAAAATCCCAGAACCTAGCTCAATGCACGAGGGAAGAGTAATGAAAAAGTTTTATTTTTGAAAGGTAAGAATAATGGAAAACTATTGCAAATTTCTTTGAATTCTTTCTCTCACTTTCACTTCTTTGTTCGACCAATAAAAGCTTGCTAGTTTACATTAGTGCAACTCAAAAAGTATTTCAACCCAAACATCCAATATTTTTACTACTTACAACTGGACTCCTAACCTCATAACTCTAGTGCCCCATCGAAAATTGGGCCATATCTTGTCCAATACTTATCATCCTTGGATAAACTTGGCTTTGTTATATACATAATAGAATAACCATCAAACATAACCAGTTTCACATCAATTAGACACTATGAAGCACGGGTACGGGTATCGGTAGAAGTACGGGTACGCTAATATTGCAAAATTCTAAAAAAATATGGTATGGGTACAGTTGGGGTACGTCCATTAAAAATTTTTAATAATGAAATATGTTAATAATTAAAATCCATGAAGCACAGACACCTGTATAGGGTCCCCATGTCCGTGTCGGACACGTGTTGGACACGAACACGGCGTGGACACGGCCAGACATGTGTCTGACACGCAAAAAACGTGTCCTGTTTTTTTTAAAAATTTTTTAAGATGCGGACACGGCTCAGACACGGGATGGACACAGCTCAGACACAGGTCGGACACGTCGGGACACGGGGTGGATATGTCGGGACACGTTTCGGACATGGCAGGAAAAAGAAGAAGCCTCTACTGTTTTTTTTTTTATGCTGCTTTTTCTTTTTTTCAGAATTGTTGCCATAGTTTTTTTTTTTTGCTGCTGTTTTTTTTTTTTGTAGTCTTTTCAGAATTTTGGTTGTTGTTTTTTTTTTTCATTTTGTTTTTGCAGCTGCTGTTTTTTCTAATTTGCTGCTGCTATTTTTGTGTAGTCTTTTCAGAATTGCTGCTGCTGTTTTTTTTTTTTAGAATTATTGTGCTGCTGCTGCTTATGTTTTCTTTCTTTCTTTCTTTTCCGAACTGCCACTATTGCTTTTTTTTTTTCAGAACTACTGCTGTTGCTGTATTTTTTTCCCCAAAACTGCTGTATTTTTTTTTTCATAGTTTATTTTTCAATTGATGCGCCAAAATTAGAGGCTGTGCTATTTACCGATGATGAGAGTGTTGGTGGGGATGATGATGCCATTGAAGTTTTGTCAAATGATGAATCATGAATGAAGCAAGGATTTTTTTTTTATTTTTTTTATTTATGGAGTGGGGTAATGGAGGAGGGATCTTTTTTGTTGTTTTGATTATGATGTAATTGTGACTTGTAATGTTGATGATGTACTATGGCCTACTATTGTTTTACATTATGCAGTATGGATTTTATTTTTGACTTTTCTAGTATTACTTATGTTTCTTCTTTATTAATTGTGACATTATACTTCTTAATTTGGCTAAAAAAATATAACTATTCTTTAATTTTATGATTATATATAAATATATATATTATTTGCCGTGTCCTGGCTGTGTCTGTATCCTAATTTTTTAGGATTTGCCGTATTGCCGTGTCCGTGTTGTATCGTATCCGTGTCCCATGTCCGTGTCTGTGCTTCTTAGATTAAAATAGGTTAGAATCCTTAAATGCAACAAGTCAACAATTACTCAATACCATTACAAATTCAACCTAATGAAAAAATAAGAGCAATAGCAATATTATTTTTTATATTTCATAATCCAGTATTCCTTCCTTTTTTTTCTTCTTCCTCCATTCTGTTTTCTTTTTTTAATTCCGCTGGAGACAAGGGGTTTGGAGATGGGTTAGAGCTAAAGTCTTTTCTCTTTTAAGTTCGTTGAGAAGGGTTAGGGTTAAAGTTAAAAATTACATTTTTATCTCTTTGAAATTCTTACAAAAGTTTTTACAAAAAAAAAAACAAAAAAAACTTTTACAAAAGTACTGGGAATATACCCATATACGTATCCATCCCATACCCACAAACTTACCCATCTTGTACCCAGAAAGTCAAAATGTACTGGGTATGTTGGACCATAACCAATACGTTTTTGCCGTACCCGTTCCGGGTACGTACCTAGTACGTGTATGTGTACATTTTGAAAGTATCCGTGCTTCATAGATTAGACACTATGTGGCATATAAAATATAACCTCTCCAAAGAAAGAAAAAAGAAGAAGAAGAAAATAAATAAATAACTAATTTACTCTTATGGTTATAGTTAGAGGCATATTCCTTGGACTTGCATGCATGCATGGGTATATAGAAATGATGAGTGTTATGCATGCATGTGTATGGAAGATCTACATGGATTTGGTAGAAGTTGTAATCCTAAGTGGATTGGGGGAGAAGTTTTTATCCCGTAGGAGTTAGCAAGTTGTCATTAAGTAGGAGGATGGATGAGTAATCCTAGTAAGTTATTGCATTATGTATTGTGCTGTAACTCTTCTACATAAATGACTAACTAATGAGATGGCATGAACCGTCTCACATTTCACATCTGCTCTCTTATCGTACTTCTTAGGGGGTTTGGTTCTCCAAATTGTTTCATGACATTTCAAATAATCTCTCTTATCCTATTTCATAGGAGGTTTGGTTCTCCTCCATGTTGAACCGATGAATTTTTTTAGTTATTCAACTCTTAAACTTATGTGTGTTTCCATGCAAAACCAGAACACTCATTTCAGCATTGCCACCTCCTTTCAAAGTACCTGTAACATTTGGTGTCGAAGCCAATTGATCATGTTTGATTGGACAAGGATTTTTAAGAATGAGAGTGATATCTGGACTCCCATGGAGAAATCAATAGACGACAACACACTCTCCAATTAAAATTATAAAAAAAATCTGTCGTTGATGGTATGTATGACCAAATGGCTGCCATTATCTAGAGAGAAAGATTGGATAAATCTTAGAATTTGCATCTTAGAGTAGGAGAAGTGGCAAGTTTTCAAATCAGAGGTTGGGAGGATAGATCCAAACAAGAATCTGTAGGCTTGATTTTCCTCGTTTAGTGGGGAAGATCCTAATGTCTCGCTATACTAGCAGCATACTTTTTCTCACCGTAAAACTCCTCCAAAACAACGAATTATCATTGCTTCTTTCCATCTTGAGGGAGAAGCACTATAGTGGTTTGGATGGGTGGAGAAGGTTTTTGGACCCCCTTTTTTGGCAGACCTTTTCAGAAGGCCTCAATAAAAGATTCGGAGCCATCAAATTTGAAGACTATGAAGGAGCTCCTTCGAAATTAAAGCAAACCAGTTCTATAAAGGATTATCAATCCCCATTTGAAAGATTGGCTAATAGAATTGTTCGGTTGCCAGAGCCTTTTTTGTTAAGTCACTTTATAGTGGCTCGGGGATGCCATCTGCCTTGATGTTTAGATGGTTAACCCCAAAGCAGTGGTGACAACCATTGAGCTAGCTCAATTGTAAAAAGAAAAGTGGATAGCTGGAAGATGGAGTGCTTGCCATCTCATTCCTAAGCCAATTTACCAGCATGGTATTTTGGCTTTAAAACCTTCCATTCCACCTATCAAATGTGATGCGGAGCGTGGTATCAGATGCGGGGGGAGCAGAGATTGAGAGAGTAGAGATGGAGGGTGGAAGGGTTAGGTCAAGCTTATGCCTGAAAAATTGTCATTACGCCGAACTCCTTCTTGCGGGCGAGGAAGAAGATAACTTTGGAAAACCCAAAATTACTTTTGAAAATTTTTCATTCATCATTAACTGAGTAGCCAAGGAGGCTTTATATCATTATATAGGGAAACGAAAACCTAAAACTCATTTGGACCATCCAGAGACATTGATGGTCAAGATTAAAACATCAAATTAAGTACAAGTTGAATCATAAATAAATCCTAAACACAGAATAATTAGATTGATAGGTGGGTTGGGCCCTGGTCGAGATGGATGGGCTGGGCCCATTGGTAGGTTGACCCATGGGGACCATGGGTCTATCCTGCATCAAAATGTCCTACGTCAAAATGCCTCGGTCTAGATGAAATCAAAGAGTGCCGAGATTGAGAGCTATGTTACAATTGTGATGAAATGTTCCACCCCAACCACCATTGTAAATCTCAAAATCTCTCTCTATTTCTCATGCATAGGGCTTGGTGGGATGATGATGGGCCACATGAGAAATCTGTCGAGATTGAAGACAAAGAACCGGTGGGGATACACCTCCTGAAATCTCTTTACATGAAGTTGCAGGGGGGACTCATCCTCAAACTATGTGTGTGAATGAATAGAGAGTCACAGCAAAAATGGTGTACCAAAATTATGGGATATGATTACCACATAGAATACAAAATTGGAAGAGAAAATTGGGTGTCTGATGCCCTTTTTACGCAAGCAAGAAGATGCCTGTGCAGCCATACCAATGCCCATCCCTGATTGATGGAAATATATTCTACAAGTACAAGACTCATCTTTATGAGCCTTTCCCAAAATAATTCCTAAACTGATGGGAAAAAAGCTTGTTGGACCGGTAACAATCACTACTAGTTCGAGACAACTTGAGGCCTAAGCGACAATCCTAAATGAGGCATTTTCTATTTTTTAAAATATTATTAGAAACATTTT
Source organism: Sextonia rubra (assembly GCA_037013555.1). Taxonomy (NCBI): domain Eukaryota; kingdom Viridiplantae; phylum Streptophyta; class Magnoliopsida; order Laurales; family Lauraceae; genus Sextonia; species Sextonia rubra. The sequence continues at coordinate 82,300,165 of JASUAD010000001.1, forward strand.
ATTTGAAATCTATTTTCCTTGCTTTTTGTGATTAGATTTTGAATAGCAAAGCTATCAAGTATATGCAAAACGCTGTAAAAACTATCAAATTATACTACTGCAACTTTCTGACAAATGGTTCTAATTTTTTATATTTAGAAAACGTCAGCACATCTTTGAAATAACAATATTTTAAAAATATCATCACAATCTTCTCAAAAGATCACCAACATATGTGACACTGATCCTAAGGTGGATGGTGTATCCCACCTCATGGATAAAAATAGGCCCAAATACCAAATATATATATTTATATCTTTTTTTATTCTCGGCCCAAATTCAGGTCCTTTGTATAAGCCCATATAAAACAACTATCCTAAATTGATGAGTCGGTATACAACACTTTGTTTAACCTATGATGCCCAGATACGGCATGGATATGGCAGGGACACGCCATGGTCCCAGCAAGGACATGGATTTTATACATAAAAAGTGAAGTATTGAATATGATACGACATGATACATTGCCCATTTTGAAGTATTTGTGCATCATAGTGTTTAACAAAAACATAATGCAGCAACATTTATGTTGCATTATCTGTATGAATTGGTGATTCAACATAGCTTTTAAGTTTGTCAGGCAGTTATGGAGGAATAAGATTATGGATTTCAGGATATCAATGACTTTGCTGAAAGGGGTGGCGAATAATTCAAAATTGGAGGCAAAGGTGTTGACCTTAGTGGTAACAAAGAGGTTTCCTGATATTTATTTTTCAGCTATGCAGAATACAGTTGAGATGTAACATTGTGTGAAGGATGCAGACAAAGGATTTGTTTGAGTCGGGCTGCTTAGTTGCGTAGTTCCTCTTGTTTAGTGTGAAGCTAGCTTGACCATGAATGCTTAAAGCATGGGCATGTATATCCATTAAAAACAATAGTCATAGGCGGTTAATATTTAAAAAACATAATTAATTTTATAACTCGATTGCAATAATAATTTTATTGGCACCTGTGTTTAACAAGAAAAAAAATGCCGTAGAAGAGACTTTTGATGAGGAGTCCCTTTGAATTTGAATTGATTAGATGGGGAGTCCAGATGATTGGACTATGGGAGACTTTCATTCTCAATACTGAATTAGGAAAGAAAACCTTATTATATTGTTAAGGCTCAGAGAATTCAGATTGTGCAAGACACTTATATTTGAGAAGATAAAGTCAAAATTGAGAGTGAGATTGGGTAACCAATTGCAAAATTGAGCCTTGATTGTGAAATCAAATTGCCCGCTCTTAATATATATTAATGTGATTTGAACTCATAACCTCAAGTTGGGGCACTGAACATCTACCTCATGGGTTCTTATCTGTTGTGGAATTTTTTAAGGTCATGATTTTTTTGAAAACTAGTAGGGTCTGGTCAGTTTTGGGATTAGCCAATGACAGAAGTTGGTGATGCGGGTGTTTTTCTCTTTAAGCTTGAGGGGGATAAAATATCTGCAATATGTGAAACATTGGATTATGTGCGGTTTTTGTTTTATATTATTATTATTATTATTTTGTGTGTGTGTGTGTGTGTGTGTGAAGTGATAATGTGATTTAAAAGCAACAAAGGCAGACACAAGAATAAACATCAAACAGAAAGGAAAACCGCTTGGCTAACACTGCCAAAAGCGAAGATGAAAAACAGAAACTTAACAGCAAACCAACACAAGGCATCCCATCTTAACAAGTCAGTACTCTGTATCTCCCAATTTGACTTTTCTGCTTTTCCCTGCCATGTATTCTTCATCTTCAACATTGGATTCAAATTTTGGGCTCTCACATATTTATGTTGAATTGGTGGGGCTAAAAAATGACCTGTGCATTGCTGAGGGCTCCAGCTACTTAGCCAGCCTCTCAACAAACCAAACAAGCCACAGGAAGGAAGGACTCATGAAAGAAGATCAAGTAGGCTCAGCATACAAGACCACACTTGATTAACTCTCTCCAGCTACTCAAACTGTGGGACAAGCCCATATAAAGATGACACAATCTCTGCAACTCTCTCTGAGATCTCCATAATTCACTCACAAGCAAGGGCAAAGAGAAACCACTTTGAATGTTTGTGAATGGAACTTTTCTTTTTCATTTTCATACTTGTTTTTTATGGCCTTGAACATGAACGATATCCATTTTGAATACAAATAAAGCCCCTGCACATAATGTGTAATGGAATGGGCCCATTACTTCATTATGATTGTGGAGTGTTCGGTAAATGTTTTTTTTATTTTTTATATCTTTTACTTCTATTTTCAAACTTTGAACAGGGAATCATTTTGAACCAAATACCATCCCTCGTAAACTTGATGTTTTAATAAGTGGCAACTGCTTAATAATGAAGGTTTTTTATTATTATTTTATTTTAATATACTTTTTTTAATCCAATGTAGGCTTCAAGATGAGAAAAATGCTCACATGCTGTCGTCTTCAGTGGAGTTTCCATCTTGTGACCTCCATTTAACTTACATGGGGCATACTCTTGATTGATCAAATCCATTTACATCACAAGCCCCATAGTGGAGGGGGTATTGGCCCAGATTTCACTACAGCTGAATTGATTTAAATCATTGGATTGATCGATGTTTATTAAAGTGAAATTTAACCTAGTGTTGGATCTTGTTTTTAACACATTGATGAATCTAATGACATGTACTCCAATCAGTGTAAAATTTGGACTACTTTCCCTTCACTGGGATGCATGTCATGTGAATGGCTTGGGTCAATGAAAAGTAGGTTTCGCTTTAGTTAAATAGAGCGTCCACATGGAAAATCCCATGAGAATGTCAACATATGATATATTTTCTACACGTTAATTTCTTTATGTTATTACATATACACATTCATTTAAAACACACTGATAAAATAATTCTTGTGTAAAAATGGTAGGAAAATGTTGTATGTAGAAAATATTGCAAAAACTTGAATGTTTATAACATTTGACCAACCTTGATTTATATATGTAAACTAGATGTAGATACAAATGAGTCCCAAGGGATAATTCCATTTGTGATCATTCCAAAAAAAAAAAAAAAAATCCAATTTATGGTTTTATTTCTTCCTGTTCTAATGATTCCTTTCATGATGTTATTTCTATTTAGGACTTGATCCTAAATAAAACAAGTTTTGACCAAGGGAAGCTTTGATTGATAATATGAAATTTATCGTAGTCTCTTGATCTTCCTCTATTCCTCAATTCCGAGGTGTTTCTGTTGCTTTAATGTTGATAAAATGGAAGGAGGTGGTTTCTCTTCCTCTGGACCAAGGGAAGGTTGACATGGTCACAATCCGACGACCTCCTAGGTTGGATTGCTAAAAATCAAAATTTAATGGAAGTATCATTAGTAATCTAGGATATGGTGGTAGTGGAGGATCGTTGTTTTCATCCATTTACAAATGTAGATGATGCATGCGTGTAAATTTAAGCATGGTCACGTTTGTTTGTGCTCATTTATGTAACACATGCATAAGTGAGGTGTGAAAATGGTGCATGCTTGTGTGTGGAGAGTGGCCTTCTCTTGTGCTCATGTTCGGAAAAGATTACATACACTCCAACCATATCCTTCGAAGACGTTGAATAGTCAGAAAATGCTCTTGGGAAAAAGCTACTTATGTTTCCTATTAAAGTTCTTAAACTCAATGTTTTCCCAGTTCTCTCTCTCTCTCTCTCTCTCTCTCTCTCTTAGCATTCTCCCTCTGGCTCCCTCCCTCTTTCTCTTAGCATTCTTTACTCAACACTCTCTCTCTCTCTCTCTCTCTCTCTCTCTCTCTCTCTCTCTCTCTCTCTCTCACACACACACACACAGACACCCACAGACACCCATAACACACATACCAATCTCTCTTTATCGTTCTCTTTTAACTAAACCCATAGTAAACACCTGTAGTCTAAAGCCTGGTAGAGTCAGTCGTTTTTAATTTAAAACATTGTTTTGTTATTTCTTTTCCTCAATACTCTTTTCTAAAGTTGTCTCTACCATTATTTGATTCCAAATCACTAAAAGACACAATATTGACCTATGATAACCGGATACCTCATTTGACCTAAGGTATCCATAATGATACGGTTGGGATCCAGTGCACAATTTTATGATACGGCTTTCTTAAATTTTATGAAAAGAAAAAGGCAAACATGGATGAATTAATCCAAAATTGAGCTAAACAATGAATATCGTGTGAAATCTTTGGTTATAACTTAAAAAGAGTACTTTCATTTTTACATTCAGCCCCCTTTATTTTATTTTAATATTGCAAAACTTAAAGTCCACTGTATATTCGATGGTTGTTTACCCCCTTTCGTTCTCATATTTAAAGTTCTGCCATTTTATTTATATTTTTTTACTGGATGGGGAAGTGGCCTTTCTTGTCATGTCATTCAATATCCTTCTTTTCTCAATTTAAATTATATTTCCCTCTTCTTGAAAAATTGAAATTTATCTCCCTCCCTCCATTTTAATTTTGATAGCTATAATTTTTTTGGATTATAAGTTTGGCCATATCACCCCACTTTAGATTGAGATTTTTAGGGACCCACTTCTAGTAGTTAGTCATGTATGATGCATTTCATACTATCAAAACGTGATATTCGTACCAGTATCCGTGTCGTATCCTATGTCCGTATTGTATATTAAGTGATCCCATACCCGTATCCATGTTATAAAATTTTGAAGTTGCCGTGTCGAATTCTCGTTTCTCGTGCCGGTATCCGTATCTGTGTTCATATCTAGGCATCATAGATATTAACTGCTGCACAATATTTGAATTCTTTTGACCATTTAAAAAACTCACACTGCTATATTGCTACAGATCGTTGCAACTACTATGTATCTCCTGCAATGTAACATTTTGGCCATTGGCTGCTACACTCTTTACAACCGCTATTTTGATCCTTGCTCTCAATAGCTATGCTAATTTTTTACCATAGGAGTATCATTCCGGCATCAAGTGCCTATGGCATATTGGTATCACATGGTCATGTTGGACATGTGCAAGTGTCCTTGTATGAGAGCTCAATATAAAGGATATGCTAAGTTGTACACTAGAAGTATCAATTCATTGACGACTGCACGTATAGGTTTCATATCAGTCAGACATGGGCATGCTGAGCATGTCTGGAGGTTTTGGAACAATTACTGAAGGCTAGGAACTGCCTTTGTGAGAAGAATTGGGGGATTTCTTGGAGGAAAGGAAGGCCATTCCAAACCTTGAACGACATGTCGTTGTGGTGTAACTGAGCACAACATTTAACAGGTTGAGTGAAAGAACAAATCTCACAAAGATGACCTGAAGTCGATGGGTTTTGCTACCTTGGAAATGATGAGGTGTATCCTTAGAGGGTGACGATCTATAGCATTATATACTAGGTAGACAGAATTTCTCATTCTTACACTACACAGTGTGGGAGGGAGGGAGGGAGGGAGGTAGAGGGGCCATGCTTTCTTTGTAGTGAGTTGGTACTTGTAGGTTTTGTTCCAACTTTGTTGGATTATAGTTTTTTAGTGAGCAGTTTTAGAGCAGTGCCCCCTTACCGAACCCCATATTGATGGGATGAGGCTCTGATGATGTTGTCTTGTAGTTTAGAATGCAACTCCCTTTTGGTCAACCATAAATCGAGGTTGGGAACCTTGGAACTTGTAATTGATTCCTTCTATCTAAAAGTTGGCTCAGGCATGTCAATGCAGCAACTCAGGTGTGTCACTTTTTTTTTTTAACAATGTTTTTTAGAAATATATTAAATACCTGTAAAAATATTTACTTGAATTTGACATCTTTTTTCATGACTACTGATTGCCATGATCTTAAACTTTGTAGTTAAGAAGGATAATAAAATTAAAACCTAAATGCATGTATGCGAAAAAAAAAATTAAAAATAGAAAGGATGACTTGGTCACTATTTGGCTGCGTATGTGCTTCACTCAACCATGACTTGGACAAGAGTCATGTCTAATTTAAGAGGGTTAAAATTGACACAACTAGCTTGGTTTTTGCGACTTGGCTGACATAGTGAATCGTTTAAAACCTCGGCTGTGTCAGCCTGACTCTGTCTTGTTTTTAATGTGAAAAAAAAGGGTCATTACCCAGTGCGGGTCCCACCAAAGTAGGGTCCTGGGGAGGGTCTAGACCAGGTACAGACCCTAACCTTTGGCAATATTGAACAAAGTGGCTGCTTGCCTGTGTTATCACGGATGATACCCGAGACTTCTTCCATTGGACCAAAACAATTACCCCATCTTGTTTTTAATGTAAGCAATCCTTAATTTCAACTCATTCTCCAAAAAGTGGACTTGGCTGAGTCACAAGTTGACTCGCCGAGTTTCCAAACTTGCCCCAGATTGATGGCATGAGGGGCTAATATTGATGAATAAGGAAACATAAATAAGTAAATAAATTATTAAATAAATAAATAAAAACTTTCTTTGAGCTTCCAAACTCTGAGCTATGGTGGCATTTGATTGCTAGGATTATCTTTGTGTGTAGTATTCCCATTGGTATTTTTTCAAAAAACTGATGAGATCTGTGAGATCTATGGGTAAATCTGTGGTATTCCAATTGATTGCTAGGATTATCTCATCTCTGATGAGATCTGTGGGTAAATCTAGCCCTGGGAAATAGGAAAAAAAAATGAAGATTTTTGGGCAATTGCTTGGGTCATTTGGAAGGAGAGAAATCTCTCGGGTGGCTCGAAGGTAAATCTTCTTAGGTTAAGGGTTTGATTGAAAGAATCTTTTTCTCTTATTGCCATGTCTATCCTTCTGATTTTCATTGGCATCTCTACTTATCCCATGCTGTGTTTAAATGGAGGGGGATAGCTTCTTCATAATTTGGTGTTTTGATGCCTTTTAGCATTTTTTGGTACTATGGTTTTTATTTATTCAGGCCTATGGGTTTCTTGGTCTGTATGGTTTGGAGTGTCATCTCTTTTGGCCTTGCAGGTTTTGAGATTCCTTTTAATAGAGCTGTCTTATATTGATTTCTTTTATCTAATGAAAGTCATTAATTAAAAGAATATGAAGGTATTTAGTTTTGAACTAACAGTAGAGATAATGGTGGGCATTATTTGAGTTTAATTTTTTTCCTTGAACTAGGTAATCGACATGCTTCTTTTCAAAGGGATGGAAGAACTCAACAACGTTGTGGAACATGCGAAACAACGGCACCATATCATTGGGCAGTATGTAGTTGGGCGTGATGGTCTTATAAAGGACTTGGGCACCAAAGACCAGGGCGCTTCAGAGTTTCTGAAACAGTTCTACAAAAGTAACTATTTTTAAGCTGAGGAATGCTCAATGCTTCTTGTTCTTTCCCCAGTCAACTTCATTTGGGTTATGGTCATACTGCTTTTACCTTGATTAGACATTGTATGTTTGGTTGAAAGCCTCAAGAATAAAATCCTGAAGCTGTTTGACACTTTTGTATTTTCAGTCTTTTCAATATTGGAGTCTTTCCCCCGTTTCCATAAGTTGGGTTGAATTAAAAAAAAAAAAAAATCCTTCGGAGACTTAACCTTTATACATGTTGTGAATCTATGCATGGTCCAGAGCCCAAATCATGCTGATTAAACAATCCTAAAATTGTTTGTCTATTGAAAGAAAAGAATGGACGGTTAATGTTTTCTTTGGTCATTCATTTTCCCCTGGTAGAAACTACTCGGAGTCATCTGTTTTGGACAATCCCTTCATTAGACATTCAAATGGGACTTGATTCTTTTATTAACGATCCATTTTCCTTCTTCAACTAGTTGCATGGGAAAGTAACATTCGTTTCTAAAGTTAAGTGGGTAAGGTAGCTGTAGCGTATCCATGTTATATATATATATATATATGAGGGATGTATGCACCTAAATATCATCAAAAATATATATATATATAGGAAAATGGTCCTATAAGGACGGTCCTTATGGAATATTTTTCACCATTTTGGATAGTATGGCTCACGTTGCAAACCATCCAAATGGATTACACACATTACCCCCGTGAATTGCATGCATTCACTAATTTTGGGTTTCATCCAAATAGATTAGACCGTTGGATCGACTGTATATCCATTCGAATAGATTTTATATATATCTATCTATAGATATGAGTGTGCAGTCGATCCAACGGCCTAATCTATTTGGATAAGACCCAAAATTGATGAACGTGTGCAATTCACGGGGGGTAATGTGTGTAATCCATTTGGATGGCTCATAATGTGGGCCACACTATCTAAAATGGTGAGAAATGGTCCGTAAGGACCGTTCTTATAGGACCGTTTCTCATATATATATTTATATATATTTATATACTACACCGGGGAACTTTTTTTTTCCCAAAAAGTATTTTTGTAATAGGTGAAGAAGTCTATCAATTTAATGTCCGTAATGATGTTTTGTCTCATGTTTTTAGTATAATTGAATCTAATGATGAATACAACCTGAATCAGGTAGAAAGTAAGGCAAATGTAATACAGAGAAGATAAAGGAAGGTGTGAGAATTGATGTGGCCTTGCAAAATCAATGTGCATGGGATTGACACTTCTTTTTTTTTTTTTTTTTAAATCTCAGCTAAGGGGCTGGGACGTGTGAGGCTTGGTACATGTGAGGTGATGGAAACTCACGTATGCATGAAGACTATCTTACATGCAAGGTGATAGGAACTCACATATGTGAGGAGATACAACTCACAAGTGTAAAGTAATAGCGACTCTCATATGCAATGAAGGAGAGAGGCTAGGTTTGAAGGGCGGACCTCTTACTGAGAATTGTTGCTCCTTACCATTGGGGGTAAGGAGCTGTTGTGGGATTGGCACTTTTTGGAATGGGCATGCGAAGTACCCGTGCATGACTCATGGATGGGCTCTTCTAATGCATTGTTTGCGACAAGCTATTCTGCTGGCACTGTTAAAGTCCTTAAGCTAGGTTGTTCTTCTTGGCACTTGTGTTGGTCGAATCATAGGTTATTGGTCTTGATCCAATTCTTCGTCCAGTTATTTTAGCATATTTTTGGCTAGTCAAATCCTTGGCCCAACCAATCTATTTTACTCTGTGTGTGTGTGTGTGGGGAATGTGGATAGGCAGGGTTGACAGGGATCGTGATTCCTTTGCTAAAGAAAAGAAAGCTAGTGTGACTGGGCCAGGTCGAGTTACTGTAACTTGGCTCAGCTTTTGGTTCCTAGTCCGAGTCCGTCATTTGAAAACCTGTGAATTTTAAACCTAAACGTGCAAAATTCCGACGCTTTTCATGTCAATAGAAGAAACTCCTGGTTTTTTTTTTCTTGGCCCAAGTTTATTAAATTTATGTTCATGATTTTCATTAGAGAAACTCACAAGTTCTTTTTCTGTTATTTTTGTCTAAGCTTGTAAAATTCATTTTCCCGGTCTTCTAGTGTAGAGCTTGTAAAATCTTGTGATTTTCACACCAAACTCACATATCTATTACTTAGCCTATACTTGTAAAATCTGATGGTTTTCATGCTAAAGGGTCACAATTTCATGGTTTTTTGCCTAATTTTGTAAATTTACGTTCATGGCTCTCATAGCCTACTTGAAAAATTCATGATTTCACACCAAAAATTCACGAGCTCATTATTTTTTATATGGTACGAATCTCTTGCGTGGAATATTGTACAGACTTGCTTGCGGGCCCCACCAATCACTGGGGATATAGGGGATTAAAAAAATGGATTTGGCTCACCTGTGGAAGAAATTTCAAGTCCGTCCCGTTGATCCATGGGCTTCAAATTCAATAATAAAGAGAGCATTATTTGTTTTTAATAATTTCAATTCAACTATTCATTTCATTCAAATCAGTATAGCACCCATAGGCATTCAAGGGGGGTGGTATTGTGCGACAGGATTGGATTGATCAAAGGGGCCCCATCAGATTTCTCATAAGTACAAGACTTCTGCACCTTAATATCGTCCTTCACTTAAATAAATACATATTATAAAAATAAATATAAGAGGCCATTGTCTTTTTTTTTTCTTTTTTTTTTTTATGATCTAGGGTATCCCTCGCCAGGGCAACCAAGAGACCTTTGGCGTCCAACAAAGGAGTTAGCCGATTCTGATGAACAAGGACTAATTTCAGGGGGTGGTATTGTCTTTTTTTTTTTTTTTTGTTTATGACCTAGGGTATTTCTCGTTAGCTTAGCCTTCAAACTTTTGGCTTCAAGCGTTGCCCAATTATAATGAGCAAGGACTATTCTTTAAGAGGTACATACATAGCCACACACATAGTACCTGGATAACGCAAGGGCCAGAAGTCCAATTTGAGACTTTGGAGAGCAAACCTAAGGTTCAAACTAACTGAGCCATGGCCTTCAATTTTATCAAACCTCACTCTTGGTGTAAGAAAATAAGAAATAACCTCTCATTTTACAATCTTTTTGGAGGCTGGACTAAGGGGCGTGCCCGCATAGGAAAGCCCAATTAACCGGCCTAGGTGCAGGGCTAAAGAACAATACCATTACATGGGTTTTAAGACCTGTGGATTGCTTTAATGTTAATAATATGAAAAGAAATGCTCTCCTTCTCTTGTGTTTTTAAAACACAATATTTATTTGGTGTACGTGTTTGTGGCACCTGCTGTGTGGCTTTAACAGGTTCCGCCTGAGGTATTAGTCTAATTGACTCAAAGACCTAGCCCTATACGTCTTAATATTATACTATATATATAAGTATGTGGTTTTATTTTGGGCTCATTTGAGATTTAGCAACATTGCAGTAAGCAAAAGCAGGTATATGTAATCGGGCAGAATTGTTTTTGCTGTCAAACAGTTATGGGCTTTAAAATGAGATTTATTTGATTAAACACGTGTCTAGATCAGGCCTTGTATTCCAAAGCCCAAAAGCCTGGTCTAGTCCAACTAAACATTGTGGTTAATGATACTTAGGGCTGTCAGTCTGGCCCTTTGATGATGGAGCCCGGCCCACAAAAGCGCTCACAGCAAGGGTTTTTCTTTTTTCCCTAAAGTTCGAGGGTAGGGTAGGGAAGGGACCAATCTTGAAAAGCCCGCAATCTTGAGGGCCGAGTTAGGGCTTAACTTAATAGTTTAATGTTTATTTGAACCATATATACTAACTAATTTATTTGGAAAAGGTTTAATGTATATTTGAAATAAATCTAATTGAATCATATGAGAATTGTTAAGTAAGATCTAATTGTCCATATTATTGCTTTATAAAAAAATTGTAGTAAATAAACTAAAAAAATAGTATAACTAGCGGAATTTTAACTTGTGACAACCTTACAGTAGCGTAGTGACAAATAAAACTAATTCATTCTTTAACTACTATTGGTGAGCTAAGGCATTTAATTGTGTCTCCCATTGCCTAATTCATGTCACAATACTATCAAATTAGCTTATATTACGTAATCCTAAATAATATTTTTATATGAGAAAAATGTAACTTATTTCATATATTTTTTTTAGAAGTTGCACAATAATATTAACTTTTGCTTTGTACCCATCTGTATCTCAAATAAAGGAATGAGTTAGCATCGTGGTATAGAAACATTATTACATATAAAAATAGTAAGAAAAATATTTTCTTTCGGTCTTAGCCTGGCCGTGGCACTTGAGGGTAGTGTAAAAGTTCCGATATTATAGGCTCGTTAAGGAATCTGAGGGCTTTAGCTTGGCATAAGCCTAGCTCGCATATATAAGGGTAAGGTCAGGGCTTGGCCTGACCCGGGCTTGGGCCCAGCCCTTTTGACTGCCCCAATGATACTAGATGCCAGGTTTGGTTTCTATTTAAAGATATGATGATGTGAGGCCCTTTTGTTTTTATAGAATTGATTTAAGTTAATTGAATTCATAGGAATTCTAAGAAATGCTTTTTTACAAAGCATCTAAAAATTGCCATCAAGGCGATGGCTCAATTGGTTTGAACTTTGGGTTTGCTCCAAAGATCTTGAATTTGACTCCCACTCCTTATGTTATCCGAGTACTATGTGTGTGGCTATGTATGTAGTCTTGCTTGTCATAATCGGATAACCCTTGGGCTGGTGACCAAAGGTCCGAAGACGGAGCGGCCAAGGATACGCTCAATCATAAAAAATATATAGTATCTAAAAATTGTGAAACGAAGGTGATGATGCCCTAAGGTCCATTACATGACTCCTTTTGGTGGAAATTGAAACCAATCCATCAAAACTCATTACATCTCTACTATATTTCCTTTATTCCTTGGGACTCATTTTACCATGAATTCTAAGCAAACCTTGAGGATCCAACTAAAACTGAGTGGAGATGGTCAGCCAGGCATAAATCAATTAGTAATTTCTTGTGGTGTAGATTAAGATATATATATATATATTTTTTTTGATGACCTAAGCTATGGTGTCGATCGATATTGAAGCCTGAATATAACAACAGTGGGCTACGGCTTGAGCTCATCAGAGGATGACGAGTCAGAAAACTGAGTAAACGTCTTAAATTTTACTATGTTCATTGTTGAAGTAAATTTAAACCATTTTCGTCTTGAATTAACCCAAAAAACGAAAGTACAAATATTTCTAACACTCATAGGATACCTGTGGATTGAGAGTAGGAATCGAAATTCTGAATCCTGCGAGAAATTGAAAATTCAGTTCAAAATTTCATTGGATAAGGGTACTTTTGACTTCTTGTTTATAAATAAACAGGAGCGACCTTATGATGCTCCCTTTCAATGTACCAAAAAAGAAAAAAAAATGGAATAGGCCACCACATTTGTGCACGGATATCAAGGAGATCATTTTTTGTACATCGCCACCTAAGGGATTTTTTTTCCATAAAATCTTCTACATTCTTTTATATGATTTAAACAATTATTTTTTATTTAATTGATTTTTTGTTAAGTGTATATTTGATTTACTTGAAATACAAATATGATGCCAGGTTGATGTTTTCAATTACCCGGTGTACGTTTGTGTGGGTTTAGTGGGTGCCACCCAAAAGGGGTTTTTTTCATAAAATCCTTATATTCTTTTATATGATTTAACAAATTATTTTTATATTTAATTTATTTTTTATTAAATGTATATTCAATTTACTTATACTACAATTATGATGCCATGTTGATTTTTTTAATTGCCCATTGTATGTTTGTGTGGGTTTAGTGGGCGCCACCCAGGAGATTAGTCCAGTTTGGTCGATGACCTCTAAGATATCTATGTCATATCTCATCAGAAAAAAAAGTTGTTTTTTAAAATAGTAATCGAAAATCTCACAAAAATTACTGCAACACGCGTGCATTAATAATAACATACATAACTGTTTACCAGGGTTGGATGTCAAATTTTGGAGGCAGAGCTGGACAATTTACTTCAGGACCAACAATCCAACTATCCAAATAATGATGTTGATAATAGGAAAAAAAATCTATATATACCCCCATCAGGTTCTTGGAATTTGCAAATAGGCCCATGTAGTTTTAGTTTTTACGTATAGCTCCTTACATTTTCATTCTAATACCTTTGATGTCCCAAAATTAGTAGCCCCACAACTACTATAAGTTTTTTAGAGTGAAATGACATCTTTACCCACGTCTTTATCTCTACGCACATAATTTTAAAAGCTTAAATTCATTTTTTTAAATAAAGTTTGTAATATTGACCATTAGTATAGTATATTTAGTAAGAGAAAGTAAGTCTACATAAATCTACTTCTATCAATATAGGACTTAATTTGTTAAATTTAAATCGATCATAACCTATACTTAAAATTGATTATAATTGACCTATAATCCATGGATGACCCATTGTTCGAGTGACGTATAATTTAAAATACATAATTAGGCTACATGTGCATTGGAGAATTATTAAGAGAGAAATCATTGGGCCTTGAGATAACATAACAATATCTTTTTGTAACTAATGATATACTCATTTTTTAATGGGTGTAAGGGCAAATTGGCTCATCATCATCAAAGCCTTATCTCAATTATATTGGGGTTGGCTACATGAATTCTGTTTCTCCATTCCGTTCTATTTTGAATTAAATCTTTCGATAAGTGAAACTTCTTCAAATATGAATTAATGACTTTCATCCATGTTTTATTCGGCCTGCCCCTACCTCTTAATGGGCCATTCACCTGTATAGCTAAACTTTTTCTCACCGGTGTTATTACGGGCCTACGCTCAACATGTCCAAACCATCTGTGGTTGCTCATTCTCATCAAGACTACTGATATTGGGGACATAAAAGATATTGAAATGAAAAGATAGGGGATTATATACAAATACTGAAACAACAAAGGCTTATTTACATATTCTATGAACCTTAGGGAGGTGTATGCAAAACACTCAAAAATAAATTATCTCACCAGATCATTTTTAGAAAATGCCTGAACCAAATCTCATTATAAATCTAATAGAGTTTTATTGTATAAAAATCCCTAAGGTTTTAAAATTTATAAATAGGCCCTTGTGATTTTAGTATTTGTAAATAAGCCCCAGCCATTCATTTTAATACCTACCATGTTTTCAAAATTAGTCTACTTAAGGAGGATGTGTTAATATGTTTTGGATTTTTTTTATAAAAATAACAACTTTGCCCTTAAATTTGTTTAGCAAAAATAAGTATATTATTAGTTACGAAAATAAAATTATTAAATCTGAAGTCCCAACGGCCTCTCTCAATAACACTTTCATGAACACGAAATCTAATCATGTATTTTGAAATTTTCATCAATCTAGTAGTTGGTCCTACATGGATTAGATCAATTATATTTATTATAGGTACATATGTTGATTGTCATTATGATCAATTTAAATTTAATGAAATGAGCCCTACAATTAAAAAAATGAATTTAGTTAAAGTTAATCATTGCTAGTAAATGTAATTATTAATGTTAAGCTTTAGAGAAAAATAGGTGTAAGCTTTTGAAATTATGCATATAGCGATAAAAGGATGGGCAACAGTATCATCTAACTCTAAATCTTGTGGTGGTTTGAAGGTTATTGATTTCAAGGACATGAAAGGTATTAAAATGAAAAGGCAGAACCCTATTTACAAATACAAAAATCATAGGAGCTAATTTAAAAACCCTAAAAACTTTAGGGGGTATATATAAAAAGCTCAAACCTATCCTTTTACATCTCCACCTCATTTTTTACTCTCCATTTATTGGGACTTGTTTCACAATGAATTCAACTCCAAGCAAACTCGGACTAAAAATTGACTAATATTGGAGCCATAATACAGGAAGCATGGGCTTGGGCAGATGATGAGTGCAAATAGAAAATAGAATCAACGGTCTTAAATCTATCTCCACTATGGGCCCCACCAAACAAGAGCCCTGGGTAGAGAGAGATACATATCTTGAAAAAAAAAAAACGGTTGGAATTTTTTATGTTTAAAAGTTAGGGTTTAAACCGTTTTTATCAAGAAAAGGAAAGTAGAGAGACATTTCCTAATTCGCCGGTATATGAAATTAGAAATAGTAATAGAAATAGAAACCGCAATCGAAAAAGTTACCTTGGTAGGTCAGGATTCAGGAAATATCAGAAATAGAAAGTCGTTAGAAGAAGACCGTTGTATTTCTGAAAGGACGAGGCAAGTCATCTACCGAAACATATAAATAAAGTCCTTCTCGGCACCAACACAAACGAAGTCCTTCTCGGCACCAACACAAAACGATCACTGAGCAGAGAAACTCTCTCATTCTCAATCAGTAACCATCCATCGTCGTCGTCGTCATCGTCGTCATCATCATCATCATCATCTCTCTCTCTCTCTCTCTCTCTCTCTCTCTCTCTCTCTCTCTCTCTCTCTCTCAGTTGCAAGTTTGAATCAATGTAAGTCACGTTTTTTTTTTAATTTGTTTCACTTTCTCTCTGTCGTTTGTTCTCATTCTTGCTCTTGCTTTTCATTTTCAATTCCGTCATCTATCAACAATAACCATCATCTCTCTTTCCCTTTCTTTCTTGTTCTTGGTTTATTACATTTTCTGTTTATATATCGGTCTCTCTGTTTTTTCCTTGGGTCACTTTCAATTCAATTCTAACATCAACATTTGGAATTTGGATGCCAAACAGCAATCATGAATCACCATCAACAACACGAAACAGCGGAAGAAGACGTTAGTGGACTCATGCTTCTTGCTGATGTGTTCATTGAAGCAGAAAGGGTGGAGATGATATTTGAATCGTTTCCAAAGAGGCAAAGAACAAGATATAAACCATCGAGCTTCAAGGTTGATGCCCTACACAACTGTCCCAATGGTCCACTCAATTCACAATCTCCTCAGCTAGAACCATCCAAAAAGAAGAAGATGATTGAGAACATTGATGTTGACGAGGACCAACACAAGCCTCTGAAATCATTCTCCTCCAACTGTCTCAATGGTCTGCTCACTTCACAATCTCGACCAGAATCATCAAGAACAAGGAAGATCCAGGCCAATCATGATAATGATTATGATGAATATAAGCCTTGGCAATCTTTCTCCAACAAAAAGAAAGCAAAGAACAAGGAGACCAAGACCAAACAGAAGAAGAAGAATATGCGACTCCAGCAGGTCAAGATGGAAGAATCTATACCCACTCCCATACCTGCCTGGTTTGAAGAATTGGCTCGCACTCACCTGCACAATGCCCAGCCACCCATGTGGGTTTGCAAGAAGCTACTCAAAAAAAGCGATACCGACAAAGGTTTGAGGCGTATCTTCATGCCAACTGATGGTTCAGAGAATACGCTCAAACCAGCTTTGACTCAACAAGAGAAGGGAAGGCTGCTGCAGGGAATTCCAGTCCTGGGTCTTGATCAAAACGGCAGAAGTTGGAATTTGGAGCTGAAATACTGGCCTAGTATCCCTGTGAACATCATTCAAAAAGAATGGATTGATCTGGTGAATGAAAATCAGCTGACGGCTGGAGATACAGTTCTAATGTGGCTAACTCGCTACAGCAGCCCCGACCAACTACCCCAAGAGGAGAACAAGTTGTGTTTTTTGATCGGCTGGGAAAGGAAACTAGAGTGAAAATTACATAGCCAATTTATTTCCAATGTCCTTCTTCTTCTTCTTCTTCTTCTTATTCTTCTTCTTCCAATTGGAACATGAGTGATTCTTTTAATTTTTTTAAAGTTTTTTTTGTTACAATATTTGATTGAGGGAAATGTAGTATGATATGATCTAACAGGTGGTTCTAAGGAGCCTTCCTAAGTTTTGTTCTGTTCTCTCTCTCATCAATAAAGATTCCAATTTATCTTACATGCTGATGAATTTATCCCTGAGAATTCCTAGTTATTTCAAGTTGACAAATGTTAACAAGGATAAAAATTATGATTCTGTCTAAATGATCTATGAGTTCTACTATTTTCCCTGTGAAAAAATATCTAGCAATTTGAAAATTCCTCTTAACCAGCTAGAATGCACGAATCCAGAGGTTGTGGTATCATTTCTCCTCCATTTGGAACATTTAGAAACAGAAGTAGATTTCCGGATTTTGCAAAATCTTACATGTACTTGGTTCGTAGATATGATTGGGTGTGGGTTTTTCTTTATAGTGCACTAATGGAAGGAGCATACAGTTTTAAAGCCATAAAATTTCAATGATGAACATCAGATTAGCACATATTCATTGAATTTTCTCACAAAGGAATTTTAAAGCCAATTAGCCAAATATAGTAGCCACATATAGAAATTCCAATCAGGGGATGACGTTATGTAAGTATATACTGTCAAAACCTTAAAGAAGATGCAGAGACAGAACCAACCTCGCCTGTATAAATAAAAAACTTGAGTGACTGTGAATTCACGAAAGCTTCACTCATTATCATTCTCTCCACTCTTTATCACACTAACCTTCTACGCACCACACACTGCTGCAGAGATTAATGGGAAGAAAATGGATAATCCTCCAATGATGCTGGGGAGAGCAGGTGGAAGTGGACTTTGTACAAATTTTGACTGCTTATTGAATATGTTGTCAGTGATCAAGACCATCGAAGACATTTTATCTGACTGGCCATTTAGTGATGTAGTGGACATATCAAGATTGAACAACTGATATATCCATTGTTTCTTAAAATCTGTCAGTTACACTTTGGCAAGGTAATGTACACATTTATGAGGAAAAGTTACTTAAGACATCTATAATATAATGCAGTCATTCATAAGTACTGTTACTTTACAATGTTACGATAAGCTAAGCAGCTAATGTAACATGAGGAGAAAAAAGAATTGACCCTTTCTTTCAGTATGTACAAGTTCAAGGTATTATTAAGAAGGCAAAGGAAATAGAAGAAGAAGAAGAAGAAGAAGAAGAAGAAGAAAAACCCATCTTTTATTGCTTGTGGCCATTGCTGACACAGGCCAAAATCCAAACCAATTCTAACAAAAGGTATACCTGCGACTCTTATATCAAGCCAAAAAATGTATTAATCTACTATTATTGTAAGACAATTTGAAGGAACCATTTCTTTAGAGGGAATATGTAATGCGTGCATGTGAACATGTATCTATAGTTTATAATATGGGCTTCTAGTTTCTACAATTGGAGACCATGTTTCACATGTCCAAACCATTATCAGCTGGCCATATACGGAAATACTGCTAGATGAGAGACTCCTAGATGTTCAATTTGTGGTGTGGTCCTACATTATAATGGAACTCTCCAGTATAATAGACTGGTGCCTGCAATATTCTAAACTTAAACCACCGAATCGCGAGCCTGATGGTAATTCTTTCAAGAAGAAGAAGAAGAAGAAGAAACGAGTGAAAGAAAGAGGAGTACAACTTTCTCAGTTTTCAAATTTCAAAACTAAGACTGCTTTGGTTTCTAGTTAGTGGAAGTTAGTTGTCCAATTCCTCAAAAAAAAAAAAAAAAGAGATTTTTCTTCATGCACTTTCAGAAAAGGAAAATCTCTTCATGCACTTTCAGAAAAGAGGTTTTCCTTCTCCAATTTCAGGATAAGAAATCACACCTCTCTCAGTAGAAAGTCAATCAGGGAATTTTCAGGTACATTTCACTCCACCAAAAATTTGAAACCATTTCCTCCAGAGTAAAAGAGAAATAATAATTAAAAACAAACAAATTCTAAAAGTTGAGTGGATGCCTGTTGCACTGTTGAATGCCGAGAACAGCTTTCACTGTCAGTTTCCTTTATCAAATCCACCCACTCCCAACTTATTATGGCTTATAATGATGGCCTGAATTAATTTTTAGACATATATGATTAATTACAGAACATCAGCTTTGATTTGTGGCACAAATTCTTGTACATAGTACCAAGGGCCGACTGCCAATTTCATTTATGTGTTCAAGGGAAAATCCTGAGTTACAAAGTATATATGGCTTTACTTTGGCCAAATAAGAATAAAAATCCATATGAGTTTGACATGAAAGATCCAGATACTAGTATGAGGTCCAAAATCCTCCATGTTTGGCTTTAGGATTGATGGTCTTTTGGTTTAAGAGCTGTGAAGCAAATGATTGGACACTATCGGATATTTTGAATTTTCAGCTTCCTTTGCCATGTTCTCACTTGGTCATAATGAGCAGGTTCTTCTTCCAGTACTAACTTGGTCTTGAGTGTATCGTATAATTGTTAGCTGTGGAGATTTTTTTGTCTTGAAGATTGTTGTTATCAGATCTTTTCACACTAAAAAGTTCATTTGCTTTTCTGAGTTAGATTTCCACCAAAACTTTGTTGTAGTACTTAAAAACAAAGCCAGAAGTGCATTATCCTCTTTTACCATTATAAAATGTGGCCAAGTCATGGTGTAATTTTTGTCCATGTGGCTGGTTACAAACAGAGGACACTGGCCCTTAGAGCATGGGTTAATAGAGGAAGAATTTTAAGGGTATGTGAGGACTTGTTCTTTGTCAGCAGGGCCTTCTGCAACAAGCTAAACAAGTGGGTGAGCCCTTACCCATAACAGAAACCAAATAAAGTTTAGAATGACTTCGACTTCCATTCTGGCCTGACGTCGACTCATCTTCACAATGAGGCAAATGTCAAAGCAGATTGCTTGTCTGACCGACTGTGATGAATTTTTCTAGAATAGGACAGGGTCCCTTGTATATATAGATACTTGCACGATCTTTAATTTCTTTTTTATTTCCTGCAGTTCCTTCAGTGCATGAAATTTTTATAACATGACATGCATGTTGTAATTTTGACTGTAGTGTCCATGGGGGTACACATTAGTAATTTTAATTAATTGAGGTTCATTTAGCCCATGGCTTATGCAACAGTCTTTCAGAACTTGGAAGCCCAAGTAGTAGGCCCCATGCGGTCAAAATTGAAAACTATTAGCAGAGAATTAGCAATTTTTTTAAACTTGTACATGATCTGAACTCGCAACCTTGCTATTGTGACACTGAGCACCTTCCAATTTTGCTAGCGCTCATCTTTTTTATTAGAATTGGAAACATTCTTATTAGTAATCAATATTTGTGATGCCTTTGTTGGTAAATGTAGTATAGATATCTATTTGAATTGGGTTTCTATTTTGAATTAGATTATGATTAGATGTTGGGGTTTGGATTTCTTTTCACTAGGTGTCTCTTTGTAAATAGTGTAATAAATAGGGATTGAATGTAATTTTCTATTTTTTAATCTGTCCTTGATCTTGTGTGGGTATGATTCAGTCCTTGCTTTAGTGTTCTTTCTTATTGATCGATTGGGTTAGGCCTCATTCAGACCCGTGCTTGCACCAGTTGGTATTAGAGCTTAAATGGTCTTGATTTCAGCGGCTGAGTGCAGTTATCTTCTCCCTCTTTAATAACTATCATATTCTTCCTTCCCTACTTTTCTTATTTCTATTTTGCTATTTTTAGCTTCATCCCGTTCAACTCCTAAACCCCATCTCCATCCATGATTGGGTCCTATCTAGGTGCAACTTGGCCGAGTCTAAGCTTGAATCTGCATGACCCTGCTCAACCAAACGAAAACTTGGGTTGGGGAATTTCAGTTTTGGTTTGGGCTTGGCGCCTTCACATCATATTGCCCCAGAAGTGGGCCATGTTTGCAGTGGAGATGCTGGAGCCAAATACAGCCATTGCTGTCATGTGGAGAATTTTCAGTGGCCAAATATGAAATCCCTTTTCCAAGAGAATGAGCAATTTATTCTAGCCAGAATTCTATATGGGTGGGGTCTACCTTTCAGTGATCATAAATTCATAATAACCATTTGTTTGGTGGTCCCTTTGAATGGGTGATGCTGCAAAATACTTTTCCACCAGATCTTTGCCATTTGATAGTTTGTTTTGAAAATGGAGGTTCAACTTGAATACAACCATGGCCCATATCCAACTGCATAAAAATTTGACAGAGCAATAGCAGGAATTGTCCAATGGAGGCTAATTGTGTTCTGTTGCCTATGCATGATTGGTAACACTTTAATGGATGGTCTGAATTACTGAAAGATGAGCCCCACACTGATTTTGCACTGCTGAAAGGTGCTCATTGCTGCAACCAAGAGGTTTTAGGTTTGAGTAATCTTACTGACAAAAAAAAAAGAAACGATAAACAGAATGAGCTGTTATACATCCCATGTGGTCACTGTATGATACTATGCTTGGAGGTTTTCCCCTCCAATTTGCATTATATGATTGCCACTTTGTCTAGAAGACTAATGTTAGATTGCACCATTCTACTGAATTAATCAGTGGACTGATTTTGCAGCTTAAAGACTATAAGCTACAGTGTGAATATTATTTTCATCTGTAAATTTGGAACAATGCTATGTTTAAAATGGGATTTGGTTTCTCTCTATTTTCAAACAATACTGCATTTGTTTTTCTAGGTTTCTAGATCAATTGGAGATGTGTACCTGAAGAAGGCTGAATTCAACAGAGAGCCTTTGTATGCTAAATTCCGTCTTTGCAAGCCTTTTCAAAGGCCAATATTGAGTGCTGAACCGTTGGTATCCATGCACCATCTTCAGACACATGATCGATTTCTTATGTTTTCATATGATGGGCTTTGGTAGCATCTTTGCAACCACGAAGCTGTCAACATTGTTCAGAGTCATCCACGCAGTGTAAGTTCTCAATCTCAGTATGGCTTCATACTGACTATATGAAGATGGACTAATTCTGTACTTTCAGAAGCAGGCTTGATTATTATGCAATTTTTTAAAGATAATGAATATTAGGTAGTTTCTATATAACTTCATTCTATCGAGTTCAATGACCTAGTCAATGAAATGAGTACACTGATCGTGTGAGAATGTCCAAATATATACTTATTGTGCAGACATTTCTGCGAGTCTGTGCTGAATGTATTGGATGGAATGACATAGTCAATAAAATTAGTACATTGATCAGTTGAGAACATTCCTATGTTTTCTTATAGTGTGCATGATTTTGCTTGTGGGTGAGAGAGAGACCTGTGTCAATGAGAAGATGACCATCTTCACTGACTAGACAAACAACCACTTTGAAGAACACATTTTACCCATTGTATAACCACAATATTCCTTCCATGAAGCATTCTTCAATATGTTTTCACTAGATGACTATTGCTTCTCTTTGCAAAACCATTTTAATGTGGAGTCTCTGAGCAGATCAATTGTTTTTGATCTTCCAACTCCTTAGCTAAGTAGAGAACACTTCTAATATGTATCTCTACCATTATTGATCTTATTCTTATAACACCTACATGATATGAATTTAATCAATCTACTTAAAATTGCAAGTGCATAGTTGTCCCATTGAAATAGTGGCAAATACAGGTCAATCTCATAAAGAACACTTTTGAACTTTTAATAAAAAATCTGAATTTTTCTCGAAAGGAAAACAATAATAAAAGAGATGTGTTGTATGCAAATCAGAAATTAAATAAATTTCTGAAGTTAATAACAATGATAAGCAACAGATCAGAGCAGCCAAAATCTACTAAGTTATTCAAAGATCTAATTTAGGCAATTAATTTACCCTTTTTGTCTCAATTATTACTTAGAACAGAAACAAACCAATGTTTTTTATCCACATGATTTGGCGATTGCAAAAACCAATTTGTAATTGAGACAAACAAAATCAATACCCAAGACCTCCTTCATCTCATAAAAGAATGAACATTTGAAGCATCACCTATCAAACTAAGCATAGACTATCAAAGACAACTACAGATCTAAACATAATCTATCAAAGTAAGTATAAATGATCCAAATTTATTTATTACGAACATAAATTAGAGGTTTGCCTTTGGCATGAAGAAAGATTTATTATTCTAATAAAGCATTTATTAGACAGAAAATGAAAAAGAAATAATCACATAAATTAGAACAAAAATTCACTTAGCTTCATCTGTGTGCTCTAATCAGAAACTCAACCCACCATTATAAGGAACCTCAAAAATAACTTCATTTCTATCTTCTCCTTATACAATGATCTCTCAGAAATTTCTTTTCAAGATCCTACTTTCTGGAACAACTCTCCAAAATACCTTTAAAATAAAATAAAAAATTAATAGAGGGAAGAGCGGTGGATAAGATAGGGAGAGGGAGATCTGGGACTTCCAGATCTTGTTGGAAATGATGAGGAGCCTCCCATGGTGGCCTCCTTTTTATAGTTTTATGGCTCCTCAGGTTCATTGAATTTAGACCTCTTCTTGGTGGATTGAGAGATAAGATCTGTTGCTTGTTAATTGAGTTTATTTCTTGAGATGAGAGAGATCTTGGGGATAAGATGAGGTGAAAGTTTTTCGAATTCTTATTTGATCTTCAAATAGGTCCATAAAGGGATGTGCAATAGTTATACTTCATTGTTGCAGATTTTATTAGCAATCCGGCCTAAAAATGTATATGCCACTTTTCGAGGCCATAACTTTATCAATTAGATCCAATTTGTGTAATCTTCCATGGACATCTACTTTGAATAAGCTTTCCAATGGTGAGTTATTTGTGCCAATCTGATATCCGGATTGAGAGCCATGGCCATTTTAAGTAGGCTATCATGAGAAAATGGGATTAAATTTTGAATTTTGATTTGCAAAGGACTCTATCTTTGTAGTAGTAACGACTTGTTATTCAAGTTAAAAGAATATTCCTTGGCATAAATAGGAAGAAATAAGAGATTTTGGAAGTCTTAGCTGATCTTCAGGTGGGGTCCACAAGCAGATGAACTCTAAGGTGTGGATCTTCAAGCAGTTGGAACCATATCGTCTCTAGGGTTCTGTGGGTCCTACAAATTTCATTTTCTACACATTCTAATTTAACTAGTAAAATACTAAAGAGCCTTCATTGAAGAGGACGCATCTGGATAGAGTTCTTCTCAAATTGGGACTCGTCGGAGAAAAATTGCAAACATTCTTAATTAATATAAAAAATGGTGAAAATTCCAATTTTTAGGTAAAATCATGAAATGATGGACTTGAATGAATAATGACACATTTAATCTAATTAAATCGCTAATCCACCCTAAAATGATTCATAAATGCGCAAATTCATGAACTTAACAACCTACACTCTCAAATCCTTTTATTCTTTTCAAAGACCTCTTGAAATATTCCCCCTATGTGTCTTGGGAAATTGATCTTTCTCTTATATAAGAAAAATGATCTCTCTCTTTCTTATATAAGGAGAAGACATATTCTCTCCAAGGAGACAGTCCTGTTTTCCTTGGAGAGAATAAACTCATTAACTTGTTCTTTTCTCCATTTTCTCTTACTTCTTTTTCTTTATTGGTTTTCTCTTAGTGGGGATTCTTCTATTTTTATTTTCCATTAGTTTTCAACTAAGAACCCTAGGCCTCCACAAATCTTCTGTTTCTTGGTGTAGTATATTAGTACATGGTTATGCCTCATGAGAAACAAGAGACCAGCAGACATTTAGTGATATGTTGGCATGAGTCTCTTTCCTTTGAGCTTTGGTCTATATGTCATTTACCAATCAACATAAATGAACAAAAATCCATCTCTTGACTTGTTTATTGGACATTCTATGACACCACAGTAGGACCCATAAGTTCGAGGCATGACAATATATGAAGCCCAAGCACTTGTTGTGTAGCAACATTATTTCTTTATGAATATTCCTTCTGATCTCATTCCTAACACAATATCTTTTGAATTTTCTTTTGAAGATTCATAGCTAATTTTAAATATTTTTCTATGATAATTTTTTCTTTAGAACTTGTTGCTTTTGTGCTTAGAAAAACATCTGGAATTTTATAATTTAAAATTTTATCAAGAATTTATTTTTTGGATAGAATCATTCATATGAAGTTTTATTGTTTGGATTCATGTTGTGAATATTTGGTAGTTAATAATATTGAGACCCTCTTGTTGGAAGTTGGGTTCTTATTTGTAGTCTCTATTGAGTTATTTTTTCTCCTTGCCTATTCTACTTATATCTTTATATCATTTGCCTTATCATTGTATTGTCTTTTGTTGTAACTTGTGTGTTATTGCCATGTAGGTTTCTTCAGCTTCATTTACTTGGAAATCTTTACTACAACATTGGGGGAAAACTTTTCTTTTACATGTTCTGTTTCTATATTCTGAAACTGGTTTATTACAGATGGTTTTGTTTTTTTTTTTTTTGTTTTTTTTTTGTGAGATGTTTATTAGGTCATCAGATTTACTAAGGTGTTTTCTTGTGGAAATGCAATTATGGTCACTCTAGTTTCAAATCTAAGTTTCGTTTTTTTGCTTTTGTGCAGCCTTTAATGATTGTCAGGGACCTGTTTGGCATCATTTCTTTGAAACGTTTCATGCTATTACTGAGAGGAATTCGTACAATGTTTCATATAGAGAGAAGGCCAACCAACAGGTCTATTGGTGCTGAAACAGGTTTTTGATCCACAATAGGAGCTTCTAAATTCACCAACTGGTTTTCATCTGATTCTGACTAGCATAGAGCTCCCACTTATGGCCTGTATAATTATGAAGTAAATCATATGAAAATAACTTACTAGATTGAAGCATAAAAGATAAGAGAGTTTGGAGTAACTCCAAGATCATGACAAGGTCTTCTGTCCTCACTCAAAGAGGACAACATCTCATCTTATTTTTTGTTAGTTATTCAACTAACATACTTAAATTGGATCTTGACAATAACATGATAGATTTGGATAACACAACATTGATGTGTAATCTAAACCCGTACTTGACTCCATTGCATTCACCTAATTTGGACCGCTACCTTTGATTGGGGATTTACTACACTCCTCAACCATGACCTTTCTTCGTGATCTTGATGGGGTAATCACTGTTTTGTGTGTAGAGAAGAGCTGTAACCCCTTAACCCTATATATATGTTTTCTTAGATAACTCTCTTCCCATCATGGAGTCTTAATTCAATTCAGATTTAGATTTTCTTAGCATAAGAAACTCTATTAGGTACAACTTTCCCTAAACACCAACTATGGAGACTTACAAATATAGTAGTCCTAATGTATAGTAGTCTTCAAAAGTGGGGGACCCACATGGGCATGTGGTCATTGAATCACACTTAAGTCAATAACTCTAACATTTTCAAGAATAAACTCCTATTATCATTTCAGAGTTTCTATAAAAAAAAAAGAAAAAAAAAGAAAAAGGAAATAACTACCATCTCAAAGTCAATTCTGACTTTACATCTCATTGATATAACTCCAATTTCTTGGGCAATTACTTGTAATGGGCATACTTGAATCCAAAAAAAATACTTACAGGTTCAGTTGATGCACTTGAAAGCTGTGGCCGCTCAAGCAGATGACAGTACCCCCAGGTTCCCCTCAACTGTTTTGCTCTTTTTTTTTCTTGGAATAATAACTACATTAATATATAAGAGGAAAATTTGGTCACATGACATAGGAGGTGTGGAGAGATTTTCTCTGATTTAGATGGCAAGAGGTATATATAAAAGGATGATCAAGCAAGGTTAATGCTACGAGAGATGGGAAAAGAAGCTACACTCATTTAACTTGTGCCCCATCCGTGACACTTTTGTCATTCTTACATATTTGCATCATTACCATACCAGCAAGATTTCAGATATTTTTATGTCTTTATTATTGCGTGACTAAGGACTATTTTAATCAATCAATGTCTTTATTAGTCATCAAATCCACAAAATCTTGAGATCTAGTAGTAGAAATTACTTCAAACTTCTCAAGGACCCACAAATAATTTTCAAGGCCATTTCCAATGATGCTTCGGCATTGTCACTTATCAAACATGGCTTGAGCCAGCAAACTTGCCCCATGACAAACACGGGCCAAGTCAGGTTTATTAGTGCTTAGCTTCTTTTTTTTTTTTAAGTGGAAAAGCATATGTATTAAGAAAGTTTTGAACCCATGGTGTCTAGAAAAATATCACTCCTAACTTCCACCAACAATAAATAAATTTTCATACATAATAATTTAGTAATATATAAAGTGGAGACATACAGGGCAACACAGGTTAAGAACGTTGTAAACCAGACTTTGGTTGGTGTCTAAACATGACATGGACCCTACCAACACACAATCAAATGCCTAATAGGAGTTGGATGGGACCAATCCCCATTTAAAAAGGACCTAGTGCCATCCCTAAATCATTTGCAAAAAAGTTATTTTTTTCCTTATCTTTTGATCATTTTGAAACATTGCTCTTTCTTAGATTATATAATCTTATTCATAAATATATCATTTGGAATTATTTTCAATGTAGCCTATCACTCTTGAACCAATAAACTCAACAAGTCAAACTGTACCTCTAGAAAAAAATTAACATTGTTCCAAACATGAAATGCCATCCTATCTATCAGTTGTAACTTTTGTCCATTCAACTCAACAGTGATAAATTGCAAGTCGAGTCGCATTAAAGTCAGAATATAAATTGGTCTGGCCAAAATGGAATTGGACATGGGCATGATACAAGTCCAATGCAGAGTACCCAACTCGAAGTTAGATTGGACCGAACTAGACTTTCACCCATTAGGATGTCTTCTAAGTTTAGGATTGATGCAACACCAATTCTCTTCTCCATTGAGATACATGCCTTTTACCAAATGGTATATTTGATTGTAATTAGTTCAATATAACTTAGAATATGTAGTGCAGGTTGTTGAGAGAGGCTGTGTATGTCATTTAGCAAAACGCGAAAGAGCTAATAAATACATGTATGGCCCATCAAAGATATGAATGTAGTGAAAATTAATGTGACCAAGTGGCATGTGTTTGTACACCTTAAATAGCTACATATATGCAGGTTTTTCTAATGGCATATGCTCCTACTAGAATCTCCCTATGTATTTTTTTAAAAATGTTTTAGCTGTAAATAAAAAAAAATCAGCCACTGATGAGCAAAACCAATTTAGATAAAACACTTAATAGCGGCAACTATAAATTGCCACTACTATTATATTTTCCGCCGCCGAAAATAATAAAAGGCATTTTTCTGTTTGTTAAGTACACTTTTTGCGGCAGATTTTATTGGATTGGTGACAATAAATGTTTGCCACTATTATAGCTTTAAACAGCGGACTTTTATATCTGCCACTATTGTAACTTTTAGCAGCAAACTTTTTTCTGCTGCTATTGGTTTTTTCCTTTATTGACACTTACATTAGGCGAAACTATAGAGGCAGACTTTTTCCACTGCTGTATCCTTTAGTGGCAGTTTATGAACTTTTAGCGGCAATTTATTTTTGCTGCTAAAGGCTCATTTTTTTGTAATATACTTGTCCTAGTTTCTTTTATTTCTTGCGTTGATTTCAAATTGTCACAGCTGGGATGCAATTCATGGTTAATTAGTTCCATCTTCAAGATAATTAGATAAGTAAGGCATGAAAGATATGAGGTGAGGGTGAAGGATACTAGGGTGATGGTTGCATATTCATTATTTCATTTTCCACCTATGCTTCATTCTATTTCTATAAAATGAAATGTTACTGGATGCTTATTTTTGGTTATTCACCTCTGATCGTCATTCTTAAGTCTTAACCACTGAAGGCATGAATACCTATGTATTCTATGCAAATGAATAGACCATAAAAATGATTAGGAACAGTCGACGTTTAAATCTGTCCCTTATTAAGAAATTTTGGGTTTTCCTTCCCATAGGAACATTTCCGAGTAGTACAATTGAAGGGATGCTGCATGAGAAGTACTACAACTTGATAAAGAAGATGAATTCAAGGAAAGCTCTTGTTCTCAAAAAATAGGCATGGAAAAAATCATTGTTATTTAGTTTTCAATAGAAAACTTCATAAAAGAGAAAACATCAAATACACGGGAATTTAAGCTTATAACAAATATGCAGTGCAAGGACTCAAGAAATCAATTCCTTCGTTATTCAACGACACAAGATCAAATGAACAACCAGAAAATATGTAAACTAAGATATATTGTTACACTCATGGTTTCACATGCATGTTTAGGATGAATCACTGGGTCCTCAAGGTAAAAGTATCACATCTAATGATTTTTTGACACAGAAAAAGAGTAATTTTCTAGAACCCACAAAATGAATAGCAGAAACACTATACCTAGCCCTAAATTAGATGAAAAGGCATTTGTCTAACTTGAGACTTTTCTATGCCAGAACCAGTTGTCTTAGGCACTGGATTTAATGCAATTTCATTTTCCATTCACTAAAGACATGTTCTGTGAGAGTTGAAATCAGTAAATAAAAGTGTCATAACTAAAAACCTACAAATAAGAACATATAGAAATTTGTAACTTTAATCAAATATGTGAATGGAAATTCTAATCAATTTGTTATTAGGATTGCTTCTACAATGCATTAAGTAGACATTGACATCCCATTCACTGAGCTCAGTCAACCAAAAGTGAAACCTTGAAAATCTTCACTCATTTGACCTAATCCTTTATTTGTGCATCACATTATCAAAGCCTTACCCCTCCTAATTGGATGATCTTAGTAAAACTTTTCTCTAAGTAGCAAATTATGTAATGTGGAAAGTTTTGATTGCATACAACTGGTTTGATGACAGTTTTCCTCTTTTGGGTAATAGCATAACTGATAGTGAATTTCTACTTTTAGGAGGCCTTACAATGGTCCATTTGATTATCGGGTTCAAGAAGATTACAATCTCTAGTATCCAACAGAAAAATTCTTACTGGTTAAAACTTTGTGCAGTTTACATTGTAATATCATGTTACATCCAGTTTAATTTGACGGACAAAAGAAGTGCCCAATCATTTTCAAATCCTAACATACAAAGATTTAATGAAGTCATTAAAAACTACAACGACCTTCTAATTTGGTGGAGCCCCCACTTATGCTAACAGTATAATCCCCTGTTACAAGCCTACCCTCTCAAGCTGATTGGTGCAGTATATCTATGATCCAACCACGAATGTTGTCTAGTTGAAAATGAGCCATCGTCATAACCAACTAAATCATCATCATCAAAGCCTTATCCCAACCATGTTGGGGTCGGCTATATGAATTCTATTTCTCCATTCCGTTCTATTTTGAGCTAAATCTTTCGATAAGTGCAACTTCTTCAAATCTGAATTAATAACTTTCATCAATGTTTTCTTCGGCCTACCCCTACCTCTTGATGGACCCTCCACCTATATATCCAAACTTTTTCTCACCGGTGCCATTACTGGCCTATGCTCAACATGCCCAAACCATCTTAAACGAGTTTCTCTAATCTTATCTCCTATTGGTGCTACCCCTAAATGTTCTCGAAAGCGCTCATTTCTAATTTTATCTTTCCTAATTTTACCACACATCCACCTAAGCATTCTCATTTCCGCTACATCCATCTTATGAATATGTGTCTTCTTAATTGGCCAACATTTTGCTCCATATGTCATAGCTGGTCTAACCACTGTCCTATAAAATTTTCCCTTCAATTTTGTTGGCATTTGTCTATCACAAAGTACTCCCGAAGCTAGTCTCCACTTCAGCCATCCAGCTCTTATCCTATGCTCCACATCTTCGTCAATCTCCCCATCCTTACTAATCATCGAGCCTAGGTACCGAAAAGAATCTTTACGTGGTATCTCATGAGTTTCAATTTTGACAGTGGTTTCAACACTTTGTATATGTCCACTGAAATTACAATCCATATATTCTATCTTTGTACGACTTATTTGAAAGCCTCTAGATTTTAATGCCCTCCGCCATCTCTTAAGCTTTGCATTTACACCCTCTCTTGATTCATTCACCAATACTATATCATCTACGAATAACATACACCATGGTACTTCTTCTTGAATATGCACAGTTAACTCATCCATAATTAATGCAAAGAGATAAGGGCTTAAGAATGATCCCTGATGTAAGCCTATGGTCATGGGAAATCCGCCCGTTTATCCACATGTGGTTTTCACATTTGTTATTGCACCTTCGTACATATCCTTTAAAATTTCAATGTAACCTCTTGGGACATTCCTTTTCTTTAAGACCCACCAAATTAAATTCCTCGGTACCCTATCATAGGCTTTTTCCAAATCGATAAAGACCATATGTAGATTTTTCCTCTTTGCTCGGTATTTTTCCATTAATTGCCTTAGTGAAAAGATAGCTTCCATAGTTGATCTTCCTAGCATAAAACCAAATTGATTTTCCGAAATCTTAGTCTTTTTTCTCAGTCTTTGCTCTATTATTCTCTCCCATAACTTCATAGTGTGACTCATAAGTTTAATCCCTCGATAGTTGGTACAATTTTGTATATCTCCTTTATTCTTATATATAGGTACTATAATACTTCTTCTCTATTCATCCGGCATTTTCTTTTTCACAAGTATCTTATTGAATAGTCTACATAACCAACTTACTCCAACCTCTCTTAAGCATTTTCATACCTTTATCGGAATACCATCTGGGCCTGTTGCCTTTCCTGTCTTCATTCGCTTCAATGCTTCCTTCACTTCCACCCCTCTAATTCTATGGAGAAAAGTATACTCTTGTAATGAAGTATCCTCCTCTACTTTTGTATCGCCCAAATATTCTTCATTTAAAAGTTTACTAAAATATTCTTTCCACCTTTCTATAATATCATTGTCCTTCACCAAAATATTTTCCTCATTGTCCTTGATACATTTGACATGATCTAAGTCCCTACTTTTCTTTTCTCTTATTTTTGCAAGCTTAAAAATATCATTTTCTCCTTCTCTTGTTCCCAACTTATTATAGAGGTCATCGTATGCTTTAAACTTTGCACTACTTGCTACTTTCTTAACTTCTTTCTTTGCCTTCTTATACAACTCAAAATTTTCTATACTCTTAGTCCCCTACCAAACTTTGTAGCAATGTTTTTTTTGTCGAATAACTTCCTGAACCTCCATACTCCACCACCATGTTTCTTTATTAATATGTCTTTTCCCTTTTGATTCTCCAAGTACCTCCTTTGCAACATTCCTAATGCAATTAGCCATTTGATTCTACATTACTATAGTTTCTCCTTCAATATTCCATTCTCCTTTCTTAATCATTTTGTCCTTAAATATATTTGCTCTTTTCCCCTTCAAATCTCTCCACCTTGTTTTAGGGTCCATTTTGTTTACTACTGCTCTCTTTTTACTTCTAATGCAAATATCTAAAACTCCAAGCCTATGTTGCGTAGTCAAACTCTCTCTTGGGATAATCTTACAATCTTTACAAGCCAATCGGTCCTGTTTTCTAACTAGAAAAAAGTCTATCTGACTCCTATTACTCCAACTTTTATATGTAATTAAATGCTCATCTCTCTTTTTAAAGTAAGTATTTGCTATTATAAGATCAGATGCCACTGCAAAGTCCAATATAGTGTTTCCGAATTCATTCTTTTCTCCAAATCCATGCCCTCCATGCACTCTCTCATATCCTCTATTATCTCTTCCTATATGCCCGTTTAAATCCCCTCCAAGGAAAATTTTATCACTATTTGGGATTTCTCGCATTAAATCATCCATCTCCTCCCAAAATTGTCTTTTCACACTTTATTCTAGTCCGACTTAGGGATCATATGCATTAATGATATGAATTATGTCTTCTTCTAGTACTAGTTTAATTACTATAATTCTATCACCAAACCTCTTTACCCCCACGATTTTCTCTTTTAAATCAACTAAATATTGAAATAAATCAAATTATGTGGACCGCTAGTCAATGGCTTAGAGGAAGTAAAAGTTCAGTATAGCGATGAGCATTGATCCACCAATGAGATGCACTGGCACTTTTGAAGTGCATGGTGGCGAACAATACTACCTAGCAGGGAGGACAATGATATCAATGATCTCAACTTAAGTCTACAAAATAAAAATTTTTGATTTAGTAGAAATCTATTTTTGATTCCTATTGCAGATGCAGCTCACTCTTTTAAGAGCAATATGCGATGATTGACTCGACAGGTTATGCTTTTGTCACAAAGATATCCAAGTCATGTGGTAGATTTGTTTCCCGACAATGCACGTTAGGCCTAATGCTACTATTGTTTAGCTTACACTCTCAAAAGTCATAGACTTTCCTACAAGGGAGAGGTTCCTAGAAGTAGATCAAGCTAATATCTTTAAAATCTGATCTACTCAAGGTTAAGAACAACTGCAGGTGTGACTAAAATCTTCTGTAGTTAAGTTCACCAATGATGACCATAAGACTAAATCATGGCAATACCAGATGAGCTGAACTCCAGATTAATTGGGTTAATTGCCAAACTTTAAAAATGGATATTTAGGTTTGTCAAATTTCTATAGAGATATCCCAAGAATGTAATGCAGATTACCCTGTTATTCTACTTTATTAACATTACAGTAATCCTAGACAAAAGCTTCGGTACATCTGGTTGAATAGAATTATTTTGTCCCGTTGAACACTTTTGGGCTTTAAGATAAAATTTATTGATTGAGAAGCGACTGGTCAGGCCTTATATTCTGAAGCCCAAAAGCCTCGTCTAGCCCAATTAAACACATGGTTAGTGATACTAGATGCCAGGCTTGGTGTCTATGACTTTATTGAAAGGAATGACTATGAAGATCCAGTTTTGTTTATCAAAGAATTGAATTCATAGGAATTGTAAGAAATGTCTTCTTACCAAACTGTCTAAAATTTGTGAAAAGGAAGTAAAAAATTCCCTATTATTTGCCACTACATAATCTCCCTGCTTTGGTGGAAATTGATTTCCAATTCATCATAAGCCATCTCATCTCTACGCCCATCATTGTTTTTATTGGGACCCATTTTACCATGAATTCACAACACCAAAATGATCAGTCCTTCTTTGCTCTAACAATCTTGAGTTTTGACCGATTTCTGCACGGAGCTTACAAGCATTCATAAAAGTCAAGTTTAGAATCTATATGCCCTTCTTTTATCAGTATATCTAATAATACGATCAATACCAGCTTCAGGATTGTATAATTCCTCTTCCTATATTGTGTAACAACCCCACTATTGTCATTGCTACACCTTTTCATACATCAAGCAGATGCCTTTGCTCACAGCATCAATGCATTGTTTAAAGGGTCTTTATCAAGTGAACATGCTTTATTTTGTGATATATATGCCCATGAGTTGGGACTTGTGTTTGTGTTAAAAATGTTAAGAATATTTCTTTGTAACTTTTAGCTATATGGTTAGGTCACCCTAACTTTTCTAGTCGAAAGTTGGAACATCAAATTACATTCCCTCAATATTAAACAAATATCTTTTTCAGCATAGTTTAGGATAAGCAAAGTTTGATGCTCAGTTTTTTTCTGAATAGTTACATGAAGTTCAAGTTTCCATTCTTTTGGGCCATTTCTAGGATGCATTGTTTTGAAGACTTGTCCTTTTGGTTCATGTATATTCTCCCCTTTCTTTAATATAATTCCATTAGTCTTCAAGCAAATAATAATGAAAAATGAAATACAATAAAATCTATCCCTCAAAGTTCTCCTTTTGAGTTGAAAAGTATAGGGTTTGGAGAAATAAGTTGAAAGAGAATAAAATTCAAAATGGGAATTTGGAAAAGCGAAAAAAAAAAGGATCTCAGGGGAAAATGTTTTGTTCTTCTATTGACATTATCTTTATTAAATATGCACTGAACCGCTGAATGGGTCAGTGGTCGAGGCACTCCACTTCGGACGGATGACAGGGAATCGATCCCTGGTACCCTATGTTAGACCTACAGTACTGTACAACTCATCCAAAGTAGTGAGAAAAATGTCTCAAATATTAGTGTTCTGCATGATTACAATACAAACTACTAAGAATGAAAACGTTTTTCCCCTTCTTTGTACTCAGTTCTAGCAACTAGAGTAGCTTTTTTTTCCCTTCTTTGTACTCAGTTCTAGCAGTTAGAGACTCAATATCAATCATAACCAAATCAGATAGGGGCCTGATTTAACCCTAAACAATCTTGACCAATTCAACAAACATCTTTCCAATATCAAAAACTTCCCAGCACCAACTTATCTGAGCAGAAAATACCTCTCTCTAAGGGCCAATAGCAATTTTAATGCTACTATATCCCTCTTTAAATTCAAATTCACAACAATGATAGATCCCGACCGAATGCCATTGACATAAATAGAGACGGTTTATTCCTTTAAGTCTCTCTTTAACTTCTTTTAGATTTTCTCCCTTTCAAATCAATGTTTAGAAAATTAGGTAGACCCTACTAACAGTACAATATGTGTCAAATTTGTAATTGCTAGAGCATCATTGTCCCATAGTTATCACAATGCACTAATTTTCTTTTTATAGAATCTCAATGCATTAGTTGAAATCTTAAAAAAAAAACATGGTCTGTTTGAGGGTCCTATGATCTCCTTAAAAATTAATGAGGGACTGTCTTTCTTTTTTGGATTTTAATTAGAGGAACTTAGTCTTTTTTTCGTTTCTTATAAATTAGGAGTAACCCACATTCATCTTTGTCACTCATAAAATCTCCAATTACCATCCTTTGAAAGCTCTTAAAATCTCTTTCTTCATCACCAATGCAATAGAATAAAAGAATTTTTAGCCCTATTGCGAGTTCTCACTCCATGACACTCAATCCATTAGAATGTCGAGACACTCTTGATTTCATGATTTTCTTTTTCTTTTTATTTTGATTTTTTTTGCTGTTGAGCCAAGTTGACTCCAATCAGGTTGAATCAATGTATTAATATGTTTTGGAGTTGTTTGCTTTTTGAAATCTTATGATTTAGGAAATGTAAAATCACATGTAGTATTATGTTCATATAATCCACTAGATGTGCGTGATGAAAATCTAAACATTCATCACATTATTAAAGTGGATGTCTAAAGTGTTTTCAAGTTAACCAAGCAACAAGAAGGCCATGACAACTTTGCTAGGGACTTCCACGCACCTATGCATCAACTGCAAATATATATATATTATTGGTTCTTTACGTTAATGTATTTTTTTTAAAATTTCAAAATAGGGCCTAATTTCTTAGTGCATTTCAACTCAGGACAAAAAAAACCAACATGTCAAATCAAGACTTAAGTTTTCCATTTTTATTTTAGATCAATACAAATTGTCGGATTGGATATTTTTTAGTGACTTTTTATGCTTATTTTTTCAAAAAATTCCAAAATACTCTTAGCTTTTAAGTTTCCAACCATTTTAAGCCTTTCTTTTTCCTCCTTCCCTCTTCCATCTGCCCAAGCATCTATCAAGACCTCTCACTATCTTTTTTCATCTCTCCACTCACAGAAAGCATCTATCAGGGCCTCTCACTATCTTTCTTCATCTCTCCACTCACAAAAGCTATGTCAACCCATTCACAAACTCAATCCCTCATCACCAACTATAATAAAGCCACCAACTTGAACAGTTGCATACCAATACTCTTCACTTGCCTACTATCTTCACCTGCACCCATGGCCTTTCACCACCCTCCTGCAACATCACCCTCCCAACCAAACAACCCATTTTCACATTATCACCTTCCTTTTAAAAAATCAGCCGATTATAAAGACCATAGTCACCCACAGGCCCCACACTTAGACATGACCCACCTATGATGTACTCAAGAGCACTCACTTGAACATCATACCCACATAGCCATCTAACTAGCCTAGCCAAGCCATGACCCATAACTCCTAACTCACTACCCCTTCACCATTCTCTCAGTCTCATCATCGATCCAACCCACACCTCCAGAGAATCCATAAGCATATGCATCTTCACTAATCCAAATAACAACAACCCAATCCCAGCTGTCCATTTCATTCAGGGGAAGACCCAGGAACTTTTCCTTGGGGGGCCACTATCTATAAAAAAAAGTATTGTGAGGGCCCTATATAAAAGATAAATATAGTTTTCAAAATATGTAAGGGGTTTTCTAAAAATTTTGGAGGTCATATGTAAAAATGTTATAAACTTAAAAGAGTTTTGTAAAATCTTGGGGGGCCATATAAAAAAGTTTAAAATATTAAAAACTTTAAGGGGCTTTATGAAATCTTGGGGGGCTATGGCCCCCTAGGCCTACATATGTATCCTCCCTTGATCAGTCACACTCTGCCAAACCACATCATACAAGCAAGTTAGCTTGCTAACTCACAGAACCCATCAAGCCAAGATCTGTACATCCGTCCCACATCTAGCCCATCTATTCAACTTGTTTGACCTAAGCAAACTCAACTCAACCCAAGCACCCACTTGGCCCCAACCTATAGACCAGTACACCACCCAAACCCACTCAGCCCACTCTTTGGTGCCCATAGATACAAACCCAAACCCATGTAGTACATGACCCGGCTGCACCCATTCACTACATCCCACAAAGACAGAGACCTCTTGTAACTCAAAACTTACCCGGTTAAACTCTCTTTCATTTATCCTATCTATTGCCTTAATTTCTTTTTGTTATATATATTTTTTCTTTTAAAAGTTAATCATCATTCATATCTGATGATGAGAACAAAAGAGAAAGAAAATTTAAAAAAAGGGTTCATTGAGTGATCGCTTTTACCAAAAACACAAAAACAAAAAAGAAAAAAGTTGAGTGATCTCATGCACTGGAAAATGAGTTGGGGGTGGGTGTTGCACGTTACAATTAGTTAAGCTGGGCATGAGTATATATCTACTAGTTCATTTCATTAAAAAATAAAAATAAAAAAGATTGGTGACGAGGGATGAAGGAAGGAAGAGTAAAGAATGAAGAAAAAAGGCTTAAGATGGTTGCAAACTTAAAAATCAAGGGTAATTTAGGGTTTTTGAAAAAATAAGGGTAAAAAGTAGTCGAAAATGTCTAATCCTGTTGTTCACCCTGATCTGAAATAAAAGTGAAAAACTTAAGTCCTGATTTGAAATATAGTGTTTTTGTCCTAAATTGAAATGTGCTGAAAAGTTAGGCCCTATTTTGAAAACTTCCCCACTTTTGTTTCTTCTAACAATGAAAGGAGTCAATTGATTTTCCCCATTTATTAAATGTTCATTTATCTTAATTTTGTTCTCGCTCTATTTTTTTTATAGATTTTTCTTGTAAATTGAGATAAGAAAAATATTTAGTTCACATAGATTGGAGGTCGGTGACTTGAAAAGGAAAATGTTGGCAGGCAAGGAATGTGTTACTAATGGACCCATGTTTGTCCATCAATTCATCTATTCCTCAGTTTGAAGACAATTCACATCCCTTTTCTAAGAGATGCAATGGTGCTGTGAAGTCATAAAGCCTGGGGTGGAACGTGCCAACCAACCTAATAATTGGGGTGAGCTATGAAAGCTTTTTGTTATATTTAGAGCAGGAAAGTGGAGCCTATTTGGAAGTTAAAAGAAAAAACTTTTATTTCTTGGATAGGAAATTTATTATTATTACTATTTTTTGTTCTCAACCATGTAGTAAAATACTTTGACCAAATCAATTCACTCTTATTAACTCATTTCACACTAACATTAGTATAAATTAAAAACAACACTCTCTTTATTTGTAGGTCCTAGAATGGAGTTTGCTTTGGATGGAAATATAGATAGCTCAATGATGTGAGCATTCAAATGAAGCCCTCTTCATCAATATTAGATACTAATTATGTTACTTTTTCATCGTTAGGCTATTTTTTTTTTTCCAAATGAAAGTTGAGTATAATTATTTAGAGAACAAATTCATTGTAAACTTCTTCTTTTTTCTTTACTTCTATTGCGATGAGTGGATAAAGATTAAGATTGGGTGTCTTTATCATTTAAGATTGTGAGTAAATTCTTTATCGTTCTAACTTCCAAATATCAAATCTTAAGAACTACCACCATTGATTCATGAAGTACTTTATTATTAACATGATCTAGACTTTGATCATTAAAAAAAGCTAAAATGCATTGGATCATTTTTAGTTTTACGTTTTCCTTTAATTTGTTAGATATTTAAAATGTTTTAGAGATAGTGCCAAGAATTATGGAGTTGCAATGACCATTGCATTGCTACAAATCCACAACCTATCAAGACAAGAGCAACAAAATATTTTCTTTATCCATTGACTTCTTTTTCTAAGCAAGTAGTTGTGGTGTTCTTTTTTTTTTCTTTTTTTTTTTTTGGCCTTTACAGTGACTCAGACTTATGCATCCATGCATACTTACTATTTTTTAGAAATCTTATTTTTAATTTTATTCAAATAAGATTTTCAATACCATCATCATCATTCTCTTTTTTTTAATTATTTTAAATTTCTTATAAAGCGAGGTTAATTAGTGGTTCAATCTAAGTTTTATAAATAAATTAGTTTGGTTGTGCACCCAAGCTTAGAGCGAGCCTTTTTTGCTAATAATGAATACGCTTATTTTTAATTTTTTGCCAATAGTGTTATAGGGAAAACAGGCCTGGACATACTATGGGCCCTTGTTGCTAGTTATATATTATAAGGGAGTTGAAGGGTTTCCATTCAATTTTAGTAAGGGTTTTTTTTTTTCAACAATTGGGCCAAGCTAAATACCTCACAGAAAGTCCTTTTTTTCTAATTATGTTATCATATCTATAATGTATTAAACTTGCATTAAGGTGAAGAAAGGGAATGCTCAATTTCAAAAAATCGGTGAAGGCTATAAACCAAATACTAGCCAAAGAGGCTCGGGTTCAACCTGGGCTGAAACAAAAAGAGAATGCTAAAAATGATGCTAAAATAGCAACAAAATGTATGAAGTTTAGAAACTAAAATGATTAAAAGAATTCAAAAGTTTAAAGAAAGCTTAAATTAATTAAAAATACTATAAATAAAAATTCATTATTGGAAGAAATTAAAACACTTAAATATCATTTTTCATTATTTTTTTCCATCAACACTTCATAGTTCTTTATCTGCATAAGGTTGAGAGGGGGCAACTTGGTGATTCCCTTTAAAAGTAGAGGAAGATATAGAGAGATATATTTTATTTTTTTCCTTTTGTCCCTCCTCGACTTTTCTTTTTCTTTTGTTTTGCGCCTCAAGAATCTTTTTTGCTCTTAGCAAAGAATGAAACTTTGAAAATACATTATGCTGTGAAAAGAGAACTTATCAAATCACAAATAAGGTAAGCATTATGCTGTGATTTTGTCCTTTTATTCTTTCTCTTTTTTGCCCATTATTGACCCTAGAATCCTAATCCTCTCAAACTTTGAATTTCACAATAACTCATTTAATTTATTATCAATTTTTGAGTTTTTAACATCTTACTTCAAAATCAAGATTAAACTAAATCTAATTTAATTCCTAAGTAAGGAACTTCAAGTTGCTATAATGGTGCTCAAGTTTTTTTTAATACTAATTATATGTAATGGTTTCATCAATGCTAGTTGTTTTATTAAAGTTTGAAAAAGGATTTTGGTTCTAAATAATGGACCAAAAATCAATATTTTTTTCTATAAAAGTTAGTCCCATATTATCTAAATATTATTTAATTTAATTTTTAATTAAAATTATGTGTTCATGAGTAAAAATGCTAAAATTATAAAATTTACAATTCTTCTTAAGTATTTCATATTATTGTTGGAATAAAGAGCAATCTAAATTCGTCTTTTTTAAAAGTATTTTTGGGGCATAATATAATAACTCTGTAATTTTTTGTGCCCATTATAATGTAATAACAATTTTGAGGTATACTGTAATAAATTTTTTGATTATTTCTCAAATTTCTTACTAAGAGAAACTTCCCGCTCCACCTCAAAGAAAATAGAAACTCTTATCTTTGTCACTGTGACTACTTTGGCTTATTGCTCCATGAGTGGATTTTATTTATCTTTGGCGATAGGTTCTGCAAGTCGTAGAGGAGATTAGCATTAGTATCTTAAAGATGGGTAGAGAATTTTAAGATAGAAATTAAAGTTTAAAATAACCCTCTAAATTTAGATTGCATCATGCGTCACGCCCTTACAAAGAGGGCTGCTTATCAGGGGCCCAAAAAGAAAATAGAAATTAAATTCCAATATTTTTTGAAATAATATTAGAAATAAAATAAGTTTAAAATGTATAGGCACGTTATTTAAACTACTTAAATTCTCCATGTCAAGATTTGTTAAAAGAAATCTCTCAACGAATTTAAAAATTACAAATCAAGCATTCTTATTAAAAAAAATTGTCTAGCACCATTGCCTATACTCTCTTTTATTTATACATTGAATTTGAAGCTATCTAAATAAACTGAATTGGAAAAGCACTTTCTTTGATTTAATCATTAAAAAATCTCTAGAAACGATCATCACTAATGGAGATTGGACATATAACGATGAATATGCTTCATTTCAAATAAGAGTGTTGATATAGTTGGGGGCGGACCAGGAGTAAAAAAGCCTATAAAATATCATAACTAATGAGTGGTAGATCAATTGGCTCACAATAAGAGGTTTTGTGTTTGACATGCACCTTCATTAGCCACCTTCAATATTCTTACTCGGTGCATGTAAATAGGAGAGCTTGCATATGCTTCTATGGATTAGTTCTTGGTTATTCAGAATCTAGTCTCCCTTGTGTTCAGGGCCAAAGTCTATTGACCTAGGGAGGAGATGCCCTAAGTTTTTTTTAAGTATATTAATCATATAATGAATAATAACATGATTAACACGGTCTTACGTTTACAAAAAAAAAAAAAAAGGGTCTTATGTGTTAGGAGTTAATAAGCAAAATGTGGCGGGTGCTAAGTACCCATCTACTACGTAGTGGGTTCTACACAATCTAGTACCATATACAAATATATGTACACATTTGCACTATTGGTTGAGTAGGTTGGCAATTGTTGATCCATAAGGTAAAGTAAATAATGACTAATTTAATTAACACGATCCAAGGTGTTAGGAATTAATGGGGGGATGTAGTGGGTCCCAAGTTTACATTTATTATCTAGTGGGTCCCTTAAAGAGTAACCTTAAGTAGATGCACAAATGCGCGGCTGAATAAGTAAATTGGCTACTACAGATCCATTAAGATAAGGTTTCTAGGGTATCTATCTATAGGTCTTCTCAATTGTTTAGAATCTAATCTCCCTTGGGCTCAAAGCAAAAGTCTAATGGGTTGGGTGGGAGATACCTTAAGTTATTAAAAAAAGTATATTGACCTTATGATGAATAATATTATGATTTTATGGGGTCTTCTGGTTACCAAAAAAAAAAAAAAAAGGTCTCATGTGTTAAGAGTTAATAAGCGGAATGTGGTAGGTCCCAAATACTCATCTACCACATATTGGGTCCAATAAAATCTAGTGCTATATAAATGCACATTTAGACTATTGGGTAAGCAAGTTAGCCATCGTTGACTCATTATGTAGGGTGAATAATGAATAACTTAATTAACACAATCCTACGCGTTAGGGATTAATGGGCAGGATGTGGTGGGTCCCAAATTTCCATTCACTATCTAGTGGGTGCCTTAAAGAGTAGTCTCATGCAGATGTAAAAATGCGCGAATAGATAAGTAGATTGGTTACTATAGATCTATTAGGTAAAGTAAACAATGAATAACTTAATTAACAGGATCCTATGTGTTAGGAATTAATGGGCAGGATGTGGCGGGTC
Source organism: Sextonia rubra (assembly GCA_037013555.1). NCBI lineage: Eukaryota > Viridiplantae > Streptophyta > Magnoliopsida > Laurales > Lauraceae > Sextonia > Sextonia rubra. The sequence goes on from JASUAD010000001.1 coordinate 82,342,917, forward strand.
ATAAGTTTTCATTCACTATCTGGTCTGCCCCTTACAGAGTAACCTCGTATAGATGCACAAATGTGCGACTGAAAAAGTACACTGGATACTATAAAATCCATTAAGATAAGGCTTACTGGGTATCTATCTCCAGGTCTTCTCGGTTGTTCATAATCTAGTCTCCTTTGGGCTCAGGGCCAATGTCTCATCGGCTGGGCTAGGTTGGGAGGGAGATATTTTAAGTTATCAATATATATATATATATATATATATTTCAATAGTTATTTTCTAACTAAGGGCATTCAGATATCGGTAATGTAGGTTAGTTGGTCAACCTTTATCCAACTTATGTTACCGTGTGTCAGGTTGGATTATCTGGGTAAGACTTGGGTCCTATTTCAGTTAGGTCTATGGGATGGGTTAAAAATTTCACCCCTACTCAAGTAATTTTGAATAAGGAAAGCTTATTTGATTTAATGGTCACTTTCAATATATATATATATTGGTTTATAGTTTTAATCATGTGTAGAAATACAAGTCATGATATTCCTGCAATTAACAGACGAATGTGATTAAGTGGTTTTTTGGGGGATTGGTATGTGGACTCAATTAGTAAAAGTGTGTAACAAGAAACGACTGTTAGATTGGTTGTGTTTTATTGGAAAGGTTAATATTAATCAGTAAAGGTGGGGCCCAATATGTGCAGATCCATCCTGCTCAAAGTCAATCAATGGGGAGTGAAAAGATGGGCCTCAATGGTGGATAGAGACTGGTGGGGCACCGCTGTCACGAATTAAGAAGGCCAGCCCATCAAACAAACATTGACGGTGGGGCCCACCTTGATCAGTGGGATCTGTTCTCACGCTCCTCATCCCAAAGTAATAAAGCATAAATACATGTGGAAACGAAGCCAGTGCCTCGGAGAGTCCAACGGTCCACAACCCGACAGCTGTTTTTATGTGCCTTCATCGCAGAGACTCTGGTCTCTCGATTCCAAGGGAAGTGCCCTCTTCCAGGCTCGCTCTCTCTCTCTCTCTCTCAGTCTCTGCAATACTCGACCTCTCCAACCTTAGAAATCAAAACAAAAACGAGATAGAAATCGAATGATAGCGTGACCGACCGATTCAAGAAAATGATGGATGTGATGATGGTAAGGAAGAAGCTGTGGCCTGTGGGGATGGCTATTGGCAAGCAATTGTGTCATTTCCTTCTTCGCATTCGGCGGTTCCCCTTGTCTTTTCTGGGTCATGATATGGTCAGATCTCATCTCATCTCACTCTCTCTCTCTCTCTCTCTCTCTCTCTCTGCATATCATCTCTAGGGTTTTGGGTTTGGGTTTGGGTTTGGCTTTTTTTTTGGGGGGGTTTATGTCGATTTGGGAGAAATTGGTGTTTGTGGTTTTTGTTGAGGTTTTGGTGTCTGATTGATGAACAAATTTGAAGAAATCAGGGTTTTTTTCTTCTTGGATACGTATGTGTGACCTTTCGGGATTTTATGATTTGTGATAACCGAGTGCCCTCTTCCAGGCTCGCTCTCTCTCTCTCTCGGTTTCATCTTGCCATCGATCGATCGCTGTCTCCATATCTTCTACGGATTATTTGAGAAGGTTTCCGATCTGATGCGCAGAAGAGCTTCATGCAGTCGTCGTCGCTGGTGAATCTCGCGCGAGATCAAGCCGTCGATCTCATCGCAATCGACACTGATCGGCCGTTGATCGATCGACTGCATCCTCCCGAAACCCTAACATCCCCATGGATGTCCATCCTCTCTGAGCCGCCCTGTCTCCATGCTCCACCGGGTTGTTGTACCACGATTGGAGATCCCGCAGATCCGAAGCAGATCGTCGTCTTCGATTCCGACCGATTTCTCTGCCGCCGGCGGCCTGAAGTTTTCGGTAATCAATAATAGCAGCACGCCATTCATCGATAATCTACCCGAACCCTAGTGTGTAGTTTTCTTCCTATTCCTCTGTTCAATTTAAATCTTAGGGTTTCGTTTCCCAGGCATCTGGATACTAGGGTTTCAGTCTCAGATCTATGGTTGCAAAGCCCTGCATGTATCTTTTGCCTCTTTTTGTTGGAGATCTGATTTTCGTGCTTTGTGCTGGAAATCCCGTCATCTGGTTTTGGGTTGTTTTCAATGGAGGGAGTATCGGGAGAGGACAGCATCGCCATTTGCAAAATTGAGGAGCGAGTTCTTGAGGGCGTTTCAGTACCTGTATCTGGATCTATTGATGCCGCATATGGTGGGGTGATGGCTGGGGACGCAGGGTGTAGAGGCTAGGTTTCTGTCGCCTCAGTTGGATCCCGAGCTGGCGGTTATGGATGGCCTGTCGCTCCCGACGAAGGGCTTGGATGAATTCTGGTCTCATGAAAGTGTTGGTGATCAATCAGAGTATGCTTTTAGGAATCCCATTGATCTGTCTCACTTGGAAGATGCTTTATTCTACTGTCTTTTGAGTGTCAAACAAATTCTATTTTTGTATTTGCAGGTATGTCAATGGTATAAACTCAATTCTTACTACAAGTATCCCTGTTCTTGGCGGCCTACCATTGCCCATCTGCTTCCACTTTTTCTTAGACAAGGTATTTTTTTTTATCACTTGCTTTATGTTGTTATTATCATCATCATCATCATCATCGTCATGGAGCTTGTGAGTTGATAGTTTTTATTCAGCCTTATGTAAAGCCATGTCCTTTGTAACTCCAAAATCTTGCATCTATTGTTTCACTTTATTTATCTCAGGTTTTCAGTTGGCTCCCTTCTAGTTCCTTGAATTTTTACCATTTTAATTCTTCATATGAGGGTTGTTTTTGATCTTTTGTATGCATGCTTTAGCTTTCTGAATTGAAATTCCTTGATTTTCTGTTATATTGGGTCCCCACTTGTAGATTACTCTTATGTACTGATTCCCAATTCTGTTTGTGTTGCTCTGCACATGCATTGTAGCATATGCATCTAAACCATAAATTATATCATGTCCTTGAAGATATATGTTGTCATGTGATGATGTGATTTTATGAAAAATGAAAACCAATGATGCAAGCAAGAAGATATAATAGAATACAACATTGCAACATAACAGAAGGAATTCTCTATTCCCTTCCTGTTATATTGAAGGAATAAAATTTCCAATCACCAGTGTTAAATATTGGAAGCTACCTGCTGATGCCAAAATACCTCATAGAAATGTTAGAAGAAATGAATATGAGTACCTGATTAGTTGTCCTCTGCAAAATCCTGCGAGCGTGGAGTACAATTGGATGCTGCTCATTGTTATAATTGAAATGTTGCTGTTTGACTTAGCTTGATTTGCAAAAAGAACTTTTTTTGGAATCTCAAATATTTGAATAAGTGCCTATGTTAGAGTTTCCCAGCATCATCGAACATAATGAACCATTCAAGAGTCACCTAGGATTGCGAAATGGGGCTTGCCAAGATCTAAAAAGATTGTGGGATCATGTTGAAAGGTCTGAAAAAAAGAAAAAAACAACTCTTTATAAAAGAGATATAGCTTGTCTTTTGGGGCTAAGATAACCCTCATTAAAGCTACCTTCTCTAATCTTTCCATTTCTTATATCTCTCTACAAAAAGCCAGCGAGGGTGATTCAATGGTTGGATCACATTCAGAGATACTTTTAATGCGAATGTCTCAACCGAGGAAAAAGATGTTGCATGTTTTACTGTAGAGTGAGGAAGTGAAGGCAAAGTCCGCCTGTTGGTTACATTGAGATGAGCACCTTGGAGATCTGATATAGAAAAAGGAAGAGGGGATTGGGAAGGAGAGTTGTGTTTCTAAATATGGCGAGGATGAGTGGTGTTGGTTACTTGTCAGAGTAATATCCGTGGAAGCTACCATTACAGAGTTATAAAACATTCAACTATAATATAATATAGTTGGCCAAGTCTGTCACATAGAAACTACCGTTAAAAACTCACCCGAGTCACATAGGACTCGGTTGTGTGCCATGTGACTTACTCGGGTTATATGGGATTCAGCTGAGTCCCATGATTTGAGTCTGAGTACAAGCCCCATATGATCTAATTCGTTTAAGGCGGAGTCAACCTATGCTCGTCCAATTTTTTAATTGATGGTCTGCAAGTCGAAAATTAGGCCTAACTTGGTCATGCAAGCTCAAGGGGTAGGTCATAGGCATTACTAGGTCAGGTTAATGGTCTGGGTGTGGGGTAGGTAATCGGCATGGCTAGGTTAGGTCAATGGTCTGGGTGTGGTCCGGTTTGAGTCTGACAAGTCTGACATTGGCCCGTTTGGACCTATAGGCATGGCATGCCACCAAGGTGGGTCCGAATTGATAGGCTTTTCCTTCTAAAGGTCTAGGCTTGGAGTACAACATGCTTCTTCTCCATCACTTGGGCTTGACACTTATCATTAATTAGGTCCACTGCATTGCCTTTAGCCAACTTATCAATGGGGTCACAATGGGTATTTTTGGATCACGTAACCATGTGCCCCACTTGTTCCACGTGGCACCTCAGGAAATGTGCATGTGTTACAACGTAGGACCATATAATTCATCTTTCGACATTGATGGTCTGAGTAAAAATATCAGTGATCTATCCACCAAAGACATGGTGTGTGTGTGTGTGTGTAGGCATGTTACCTCATATTCAAATGGTGGCCCTTCTGGGTATGTAGTAAGGCTTAGTGCATTAACCATCTAAGTAGTGGTTATTAGATGGTTAAAATGAAAATTTTCAAGGGTGAACTTTCAAGTGGTTAGGATCAGCTCATGAGCTTGATATTTGGTTTATACTTGTGTAATTATGGGGCTCACAGATGAAGTCTTGATTGGCATGATGATAAGGGGCTAGCTAGAGGTATATTGGGACCGGTAGATATAAGGTTGTATCCTTTCTGATGCAAACAAGAAGGTGGTGTTAGTTTTCTCTCCTCCTATTGGGCTGAAGGATTATAATAAAGCTGAGGTTTGAGTGAAAAAAGAAGCATTGATTCAATCTCCCAGCCCCATCCCCATGTGGGCTAGCAGGTGGGCCCCACAATGAGGTGCACGCAATGGATCATAGCACGTGTGTGTATATATATATCATGCATTGGATGATTGTGCGCACCTTGATTTGGGCACCACATGGGGCCCCAACTGAGACTGGGACCTAGAAGGAGCAAAATATATACCTAGGGCCCCCCATCTCTACTAACAATTAGCCCCATCCGTAAACCCATTCATCTCGATCTGGGCTTCGCAAGTTTAACAGTTGTACAATCCATTCAGATGGGTGTATAATCGATCCAACAGTCCAGTCCATTCAAATGGGTGCAAAATTAGGGATTGTGTAAAATTCAGTGGATATGTGTGGTTTTCAGGTGGATGGAACATCAAGTGGGTCCCACTCCTGGTGTGCAATATGTGCATTTGGCGCACCTAATAATGTGTGTATATAGGGGGCCCCCCTCCTCAGCTCCAGCCGAGGATAAGGCCGTCAGCTCAAGCTCGTAAATTTTTGCCCTTCTCCATGTTTGTGGGAAGCTGGCCAAATGGTTTTGAAGATTGGCATCTTGATAGTATGGAATATCCTGTGACACTGGCCTCGCGACCAAACAAAAAAAGCTACATCTACAATCCAATTGCCAAATCCAAATTCAAATCTTTCCTTGGGCACCCTTTCAGGGTGGTTTCTCATCATGTATAGTTCAGAATAAAGGACGGAGTTTCTTTGCTTTAATGCTTCGCAAAGATACACTTGAGGCCATGATGCTTAGAGGGATGAGGTTCATATATCTCTCTTCCTTGGTGATCACAGTCATCCCTATGACTAGACACAGCTATATTTGTCTTGGTCAGCCTCTTTGACAAGAGATGGACGGATGTGCATAAATCCATGATAGGGGTTATAGGAGCCTCCATGAACGAAGTTTCGGTGGTCTTTGAGATTGATCCAAATATCGTCCTCTCTAAAGGACCGAAATCTCAAGAAGGCGCTCACTCTTTGTATCATAATAGAAGGCTTCAGGCATCTTATGGATGGATCAGAAAATATCATGTTTCAATACAAAGTGTTCCTATTAGGGCACCTGTGTTCAAAGGGTTATTCCTCAAAGGAAACAACCAAAGAATGGCTATGATGCCCCTCAAGATGGACCCATCAAAGCTCCTCATTCCAAAACGATGGACATTGGGCTCACTACATACTGAGGTTGAAGTAGAAAAGCCCCTTGTGGGAAGGTGTAGAGCCCACGATGATGAAACGAGAAACTTCATCCTAAGTTTGTTGTTGGCATACTTGAAGATGCCAATAGATTCAAAAGTCTCCCTATGACTTCTACACGGCTACTAGCTGAAAAGGAAGCCTATGAGAAGGATGAATGAAGAAAATGGTGGCACACCGAGTTCTTGCTTCATCCGCGGAAAAGACTCTGATCCCAATGGTCCTTTGGCATGAAGGATCACAGAGATGCACGTTGCCTCATGGACTTTTTCTACGGAGCAAGAATCCCTGCTTCCGAAGAAACATCAGTAGAAAAAGATCATCGGGCACAACTAGAAGCTACCAAGGTAGACCCAGAAAAGGAGCAGATGGAAGATCCACAGCCAGTTGTGGACACCATTGCTTTTCTTAGTGACTCTTCTTGGGTTCTTCAATGAGCAAAGGGGCCCAGGAGAATCTCTTCTGTCCCCACATGTCCCCCCATAACCTGCACGAGTCTTGTCAACTAAAGCATGCTTTTGTTTTGAATTATAGCATGGAACTTATATAGATTTTTCTAAGAGTATTTATATTTTAAATTGTAAGTCATTTTTGGCACATGGCCCTCATCAGTTCTCCCTGAATTGATAGAACTTGACTCGATGAGTTAAGATGGGCTTAATTCTCCTAGATCAAATATCAACCATACAAATTCACCACCAAATGGTTGGATTTCTTTTAAAGATCGCTGTGAATGTGGGGCATTCTTTTTTTATTGTCTTAAAGTGCTCTATAGGGCCTATGAATAAATGGATCATCTAATAATATAGATCTTGTTGCAGATAGATCATCAAATAAGCAAAACCTAATTTCTAATCTTCAAAAGGGTTGTTTTTTCATTTTTGGAAAATGCCTTAAAGGAAATTTGTCGTCCCTAGGAGAGAGGACCCTTTTGGAAGAAACATTGGAAAACTTTTATACGTTTTCAAAATAACCAATACATGAGGCCCCTTTTTAAGAGTTGACTAAAACTTTAGGATGTTTTTGAAACTTTTTCGTCATCATCATGAGCAAAGCCTATTAACCATTTTCGTTTGCTTCTCCGATGTTTGTATTTCTTTTTATTTTTTCCTCTTTTTAATAAAATTTACAATTAAAAAAAAATCATCATCAAAGCCTTCTTGCAGCTATGTTGGGTTATACCAGCTACATGAATATTGTTTTGTCATTCCAGTCCATCCTAGGCCAAATCCTCAGTTTGATTGCACTTCGTATCTGTTCTATCCATACTCCGTCCATCTGCGTCCTTTTCGGCTGGGTTGCAAATGGGTTGGTTCTAGGTTGAAACCATGTTGGATCTGGAACTGAATTGGTTCTGGGATCTGAACTGTTATCTTTTTATTTTTAGTTTTTAATTTTTAGATGCATGAAGGAATGTAGTATGAGGTTAAAGTAAGGGAGGAATTTTGGATAGAGGGATCATTTATGTGATTTGGCTCCTGTTTGTAGTGGTCATCTGTGGTGTTGATGATTGTCATACCTAATTCGTCTTTAGAAATTGTGGAAGTTTTGTTCATGTGCAGTTTAGCATCTGGTGGTGGAGGCAATTAGGGTATAAATTACCGGTTTTTTGAATAACCGGAATGGACCTTCAATGGGGTGTGAAGTTGAAACTTAAGTTTTGCTTGACCCCTGCTAGATTTTTGAAATGTGCTTTCTCGCTTTGAGAATAGACATCATAGTATCTTTCTAGTATATGGGGTTTCATATTTGGTCATTAGTGTAGGAAATAAAGCATTTTGCATTATTTTTTTTAATTGTGGTTTGTGTGTGTGTGTGTGTGTGTGTTGTGCGCATGCGAACTTGTGCGTGCGTGTGCATGCACGTGTTCACGTGCGTGTGCATGCACGTGCGTGTGCTTGTGCGTGCGTAAGCATGAGATATGAAGCATCGGGCATAGCCACATAGGTATCCTCTATCATCAAATGCAGTTCAATTTCTGTAAGGTGATGTACTTGAAGTTGTATGAGAGAAAGTAATCATGGTTCCAAATTGTAGCCAATACTTCCTCTATGCTATATCAAGTACTACATTATGAGAGCCGTGGTGGACTATTGGTTACCACTATGATTGATCAAATTGAAGTGGTGTAATGGTGATATCATGAGTGTTGGATGGTATCTATCAGATACAAGCAGTCACCGTGATTGATCAAATTGAAATGGTGTAATTGTGATGTCACGAGTGTTCGACGGTATCTATCAGATACAAGCGATGGAAACTGATATACTCTGTTCCATTCTTTTCATCCAGATAGCATGGAAGAATAAGCTTCTTTGTGTTGCTGGACATACAAAGGATCCCTTTGAATTTGTTACAGGTTGAATTCATTTCACATTTATATTCTTTTTCTTTTTGTACACTTAGTCATCTCTATGCTCAATTTCTGTAGTTCCAATTAACGCTTTTGCCCTTTTTCTTCTCTTACTCTCATGACAGTGCTGGAATTTCATATGCAAACTTGGACGTGGTCTAAGCTAAAGTCTAATGGGAAGATACCGGTTTGTAGATCTTTTTTCTTTGGTGAAAACATAGTATTTATTTCTGCCTTCAGTCAAAAAGATGAGAACCATCTTTTCTTATTGAATGTATGGTGTTGTTTGAGGATGATAACTTATCAAATAATTGTACATCCATACACTATACAAACCATCTTGCTTGATTAAGTTATGAAATGTGTTAAGACTTCAGGTTAGGTTTAAAAGTTAAGGAAACTCTTTAATTATTTAATAATTATTGTTGTTGTTGCTGTTGCTTCTTGTGGTTTGCTTTTTTGTCTATTGTTAGAAGATCATAAAGTGCCTTTGTTTTCATTGGTTCAACTTCTATTATCTCTTCTAGAAATAAAAATGTTCTCAGTATTCTATTATTTTACATGAGTATAGATTGCTATCATTGACCAAGACATTCATTAGTAAATTTTTTGGCCCGATTTTCTATATTTTTGGACACCATAAATATATGTAGTCCCTATTGTAAGTCAGTGCATAGTCTGTTTTGTGCATTTATTTTTATTTTGGAGGCTCCTTGTATCCTATGCCGGGATAAAAAAACGAAAAAAAAAAAGAAAAAGCCATGATTCATAAACTTTATTAAAACCTTGTTTCAAGTCTGAAATCTTGATTTGCTTAATCCATAGCAGTGTTCATTTTCACGTAAATGTGGAAGACTGTTTGAATATTGTGGAAGCATCATGAGGCATTTTGGTTTTCTTCTAATGACTATAATTATGGTGTTTGTGTTAGTGTATTTGTATTAGTTGCTTTTTTGTTGTGTTGGAAGCTTCTCTGCTCTCCATCAGAAATGCTCATTGTGTTCTTATTGATTTTTCATTTTTTGGGTAGGTTTCACGTGGAGGCCAGATGGTAACCCTTGTTGGAATGAGTTTGGTCATGTTTAGTGGTGAAGATGCAAAGAGGTCTCTCCTCAATGAGCTGCACATTCTTGACATGGAAACAATGACCTGAGATGAAATTGATGCTGTGTAAGAGGCTGACTGACAAGTTTAAGCACCCTTTTTTGTGTCTTTTTTTCTTTTTTGGGATCATAATTGCTGCTTCTATTGTTAGATTCATGTACTTATTTGAAATGTTTAGAATTTTTCATCTGCACTGCTTTTGGAGACTAGTGTAGAATGATCCCATGTCGCCGTTGTTTTCGTCATTTGTGTAGTTGTAGCGTGACCCCATGTCATTGTGTAAATAGATGACTCTATTCTTTACTGCATGCTTCCTCTGTTGTTACCCAAAATCTATTTTCTTATTTTCAATGCAATGCCAAGGTAAAAATATGGAGTTATTTTCTAATTAATTCCCATGTATATATTAACTCATCAGAGGATGTTCTTTACTGCATGCTTCCTCTGTTGTTACCCAAAATCTATTTTCTTATTTTCAATGCAATGCCAAGGTAAAAATATGGAGTTATTTTCTAATTAATTCCCATGTATATATTAACTCATCAGAGGATGTCTCCTCAATCTAACGGCAATCATATTGACATTTTTTTTGGTTCTTTGAGAAAAGAGATTGTCTTATTAGTCCCCCTTTTAATGTTAACTGTTCACTGTATATATCATTTGTATCTTGCACTGCTCTTCATTGTTCTGTAGGGGGTGCCACCTTCTCCAAGGGCTGATCATATTGCTGCAGTACATGCAGAGTGATGCCTTTTGATCTTTGCTGGGGGCTCACATGCTACATGTTTCAATGATCTCCGTGTCCTTGACTTGCATGGTGTAAGAGTACTTCCTCCATCAAGTATTTTCCTTTTTGTTTTAGTGTTTATTAGCTTTTTATATAAACATGTATCAATTTGTTGCAGATGCAATGGTCTAGACCAAAGAAGTAGGGTAGCATTCCAACTGCACGAGTTGGACATGCTGTTGTAACTATAGGAGAAAACTGGTTCATTGTTGGAGGTGGTGATAACAAGAGTGGTCTGTTTTGCAAAGCTTCAGTTTCTAAGCATTCACATGGTTTTATCTTTCAAAAGAACAGGGGAAATTTTTGAATGATTTAGGCCTTGACACTGTACCAGGACTTCTATGTAACACTTACTTGCAAGATGTCAACTTGTCAATTTTGTCCTTTCTGTTTGCTATGCACTTCCAGGCTGTATCACAAAGGTCATCATGACTCATAGGAGCCCATAGCACAGTTGGAAGGCACTCATTGTCACAACCACAAGGTAAAAAATACTTGTTACATTGTTGCTAATATTTGAGCTGTGACTACACTTTTTTGAGTTTTTATTGGCTTCAAATTGAGTTTTAACCTTTGATTTTAATCTGTTGCTTGAACGTGTGTTCTTTTTTTTTCCTTTTTTTTTAATTATATCATGAAGGTGTGTACAACCATGTAAAAACCACATTCCCTTAGTATCCATGTAAGCCCCCAGGCATCAGGTATTACAACTGTCAATTGCAAATAGGCTTTGATGCTTTCATCTATAATCTTCAAGATTATAGAAACTGATTTGCTAGTTGTCTTTTATGAAATTTGCCATTTGCATTTAAAGCATGATCAATCAACAGATGGTTTGGCACACAAAAAATGATTGTGCCTACCGATCAGTGATTGTAAGATTTTTGGTTAAATTTCCTTCAATATTGATAGCTTAATGATAGATTTGTTGTTTGATAGAACTTGCGGTTTGTGTGCATCATCTTTTTAGTTCATTTAGAAGCTTGGAATCCAATCTTGTCTATGTCAAGGCACAGTAAAGGTTGAACTTAAGTTTTTGGGAACCAATTTTTGGTTTTAAGAGTTTTTATTTATTTGCATGTCGATGTGTTTTTTCTTTAACCGACCTACAATGGTTTCTTTGTCTCTCTTTTAGAATTTTCTTTTTCTATTCTTATTTTTTACAATCACCATCATCATCTAGTGGCGTTTCTTTTTCTTCTACTTTATTGGTTTCTAGAACTGAGGCTACTTCCTAGATCGATTTTCCTGGCATTGTCATCTACGTTGCTTCTCTTTTTTTGCGTATTCTCTTATCTATTTCTCTCCAGGTACTTCTTTTCTTATTCTCTATTTCTCTCTGGTTTTTAGTTATTTATTTATGTCATTTAGATTTGGTGTGAAAACTAGAAATGAAAATAGAGTGTAGGGGTTTTTGAGTATATAGTGTAGGGGTTTTTTGTTTTTAGGTGTTTCGATATTTGGTTTTGGGGTAGGGAGATTGAACTATACAGTTATTTTTCGTATTTAGAAAACGATGGATTCACATCATTTGGTTACAAAAATTTATTTTATGATTTCTAAATTTTTAATTTATTTTCTATGAATTTTCTATTTAAATTGGTTTTCTAATGTTTCTTATGGTGGATGCAGTCTTCTGATTTCTATTTCTTATGGTGGATGCAGTCTTTCAATTTTAGTTTAGTCTTCTGATTTAGTTTATTTAATTCTGGTCTATATCGGTTTTGAGTAGAATTTTAAATTTTCTTTTAGGATAGTTTCAAGTTGTGTGAATTGACCTCGCCTTGTTGATCAACCTTGTTACAGTGGGTCTTATTACTACTTCGCAACCTTCCATTTGGATTGTCGAATAAGTTCTTGATGCCGTTGCCGGGGGAGCGCCATATGAGTTAAGCTTTTTTTCTTTTCCTCTTTATTTAATTGCATTTTGGGATTGGTTACTATATTTGTCATAATATTAGTTTTAGGAGGTCCATGCATGGAATGTTTTGACTTGCCCATAATCAGATAATGGAAATTTTAAATTCTAAATTTTTGATTGAAATCTGATTTTTCGTCTAATTTCTAAACTCATAAAGCTAGTTTTTAAAAATATAAATTTATACAAAGTTGTCTTTCTTAGCTTATTTCTTATTTTGGAAATTTTAATTTTTTTGTAGGTTTCTTTTTAAAAGATCTTTCTTTTGGTTAAAATTTGGTTTCTTAGTTTAGTTTTTTTTTTTTTTGTAAGAAAAGAATAAGAATACAAAAATTTGGACACCCGCCCTTTGATTTTGTAAGTGTATGATGAAAAGGCCAGTATGGCAACACAACTCAAAGCGATGTTTAGAACATGAAGTATATGGTACAACCTATATGTACTGGAAAATTTTAGAGTTTCTAAACTTTTGGATTTTCTAAAATTTTTGATTTTCTAATATTGTAAAAATTTAAAACCTTAAAACCTAACCCCAAAAATCAAATAACCCTAAACCCCATAAGCCCACAACCCCAAACCTAAAACCTCAAAATATTAAGTGCTAAACCCCTTTTACATTTTTTTTTCCTCATGATATTCTTATTGTTTTGCATACTCTTCATATACATCGAGGACGATGCACATAATTGGTTGGGGGGTGGGAACAAGCATGCTTGTCCAATTTTAGGCATACTTTTAGGCATATAGGAATTTTTTTCATATTTTTTTTCAATTTTTAGACTTCTATTTTGGTTTGAGGAATTTTTGCCGGCATTTATTTTACATTTTCATTTACTTTCGCATTTATCTCTCTTTTTTTTTTTCATTTTATGAAAGAAAGTTTTCAAAAGAATTGAAGCGATTTGAAGATATATAGAAATCTGGAATCTTGATACTTTTGGAAGGAAGTAAAAAGAAAGTTTGCATTTTCTAAAGGAGAAAACCTATCAGAAGATTACCAAAACTTGCTCTTCACATACACACGTATACATTTTTCGAAATTTTGGATATGAAGCTTTGATGCTGTTTATTTTTTGGAATTTTCTTGGAGAATACAATGTGAACTTGAAATTTAGTTTGTAGAATATTTTTGTTTCCTGATTCATTTTTGGTAAATTGTATATGTAGAACCAAAATGAATTAATTCGAGTGAAATGAGAATTGCCACCTAGTGTTTACTTTGGTTTAAAAAAAAAATGAGAGTGAAAAAAAAGTATATAATGAGCAGTTCGTGACTAGTTTGGGTTCGTAGCCTTTTTAACTCGAGCTAGTAAGCCCGGAGGGATATTTTCATATCTAGTGCCCTAAAGCCATCTGGTTTGGGAGTCATTGGCCTAATGCTCGCTACATGGGTTAATTAGAAAGCTTAAGGAACCTAAACATTGCACAATCACAAGAAAAAAAAAATGAGAGTGAAAAAAAAGTATATAATGAGCAGTTCGTGACTAGTTTGGGTTCGTAGCCTTTTTAACTCGAGCTAGTAAGCCCGGAGGGATATTTTCATATCTAGTGCCCTAAAGCCATCTGGTTTGGGAGTCATTGGCCTAACGCTCGCTACATGGGTTAATTAGAAAGCTTAAGGAACCTAAACATTGCACAATCACAAGAAAAAAAAGAAAAAAGAAAATGAAGAATGAATTATGGCCGAACGAGTGTCCGTAGAAATTTTCAAGGGATATGTGCGCAAAAGCATAAGGACTAAGTTTGCTCCTTAGATCCCAACTTTTGCTATATCATATGAACTTGAAAAATTCTACGTTGGAAAAAGTAAGAGAGTGAAGAGTGTCCGTAAGAGTTCGCATGGGAGTATGTGCGGGGAAGGATAATGACCAAATTTGCTCTCGGGATTCTAACTTTTCTTATATCGTATGAACTTGGGAACTCTTGCGTTGGAAAAAGATAGTGAGGCCAATCAAAGTAAATAGTAAAGTGGCAGCTATCTTAGTAACTTTGAGAGGAAATTTCTTTTTGCTAAATTTCAGGGGATCAGACTATTTGAAAGAAAAATTCTGTTTTTGCAGCATTATTGTAGAATATCCGAAATAGGTTTTTGATGTATACATTTTTCACCATGCACGCAAGTTGGTTTGAATTTGAGAAAGTTTTTGAGAATAGAATTGTGGACCGGACTCTGAAAAGTCTGAAAGTTTAATTATTCTAGATTTCGAAAATATCCGATATGAGTGAATTTTCTTTTGGGGAATTTCTTTTCGCTTGTATTCATTTATTTATTTATTTTTCCTTAAAATAAAAAAGAGAATTTTGTGGGTATATTCACTGCAAACCTTCACGAGGCACAACTCGTCCACTAGGGGAAACCTAGGGGTTTAAGGGCTTGCTGCATAAGCTAAATGCAGTCGAGAGTGCCAGCGAAAGTGGTGTTGCATTCATGTTTAGTTTTATTGCATTGCATTAGTTTAAGCTAAGATTAGGTTAGGATGGAGGCCTCATAATTTTCGCATTTTTTTGCTAGGGACTAGCAAAACGCTGGTTGGGGAGTGTGATGAGTTGCATATTTTTATACACATTTTGACCCATTTTAAGGACTTATTAACTTGAAAGAGCCTCATTTAGTGGTGATTCAAACACACAAAAGCTATCTGACAGATAAACTGACTTCCCTGCACTGGGTTTACAAAGATCCAAATCGGTAAACATGGACCTCCAAATTACATCCATACATGTTTTTGAAAGATTTTTGAGCATATAACATGTTTCTTATAAGCAGAATTTTGTGACATGTAACCTAGGTTTTAGAATATGTCCTCTTTTTCTCCCTCTGTAACCGTAGGTAAATCGATTCTCTTATCAGGAACCAGTTTCTGTCACCAATACCCTACTGAAATGTGAAACCTTCTTCATTCTAAGTTGGAGAAAAGAGATTAGCAAACAACTGGAAGGATCTCCTTCAGATCCTGCAAAGCAATTTTGAATCAGGAGTATCACATCTTTCATAAATATGGCTGGACACTACAAGCTTGCAATGGATGGGAAGGACATTGTTAGATTCCTAACCTTAACAATTGGAAGCTTCACCCAAGATCGTTTAATTGACAAAGAACAGAGAATTCAACAGAAAGAACATTGTGCAGAGAGATTAGCAGCAGAAGATGGGAGCTGCGATAGAAATGCGGAAGTCTAGTATTCTGATCAAGCTGTCTTGGCAAATTTGGACTGGGGAATTGATGCTTTTGAAGAAGCCATCAGCACCTCTAACCTGGAAACCAAGCTTGCACGCCTGGACTTGCAGAAAAGATGTTACAGGTCTGCGCAATGTTGGACTCCCACCACAAAACAGCAGGGGTCCCCAATTTCTATCTATCTGCTTGAGCGCATCTCAACCTTGCCTTCCTTTGGAAGCTACGAAACAATGTTCACAACTCTGTTCTTCACGTAATTGAGATGTTTATCATCGATCCATTTTTCTCCAGGATTGATTTTGCACCAGAATTATGGGAAGCACTCTTTCTTCCTCACATGAGCTCTATTGTTGGGTGGCATACGGAGGAAAGACATAAAATTGTAATTGAAGTGATTCCTGATTCTGCTGATCTTTCCCTTACAGCTGATTTTGATAAGTTCTTCAACGATTCTTTGATGTTTTCCATGAGGCCTGATCAAGCTGAGAGGCTGCAGAAGTTGGAGAAGCTTTATGGGGAATCATTGGATGAGAACACCAGACTCTATGCTAGGTACTACAAGGAATGTATGAACTTTGATTCAACAGTTAGCAAGAAGGGGATGCCAATGATGCCGATTGCAGAGTCGCCCACGACACCTCTACATGAAGTCAGCCGATCAGTACCTGATTACGTTAAGTTTGGTCCAATCTTGCCTAAGAGTGCTGGGTTCACTCCAGTTCTGAAAGATAAAGACGTTGAAATCGAAGACTGCAGGTTTTTGCTTAGTTCCTTTTGGATATGCACCAAATTGCAACTAGTTTAAATATATTAGGCAACGTGGATGGTAACTATTTCTTCTATGAATTCGGCTTATAACAAGAGAGAGACAGTTTTACATACTACGTCCAAGTTAATACAGCTATTGTCAGTGATGATGATTTAAAGCAGGAATGGTAGAAGAAACAAGTTCCCACGTAATGTCATTTCTCATTTCCACACTACATGTGCTCACAAATTGATTCCAATCTGAGACACATCCAAACACTCTCCAATCAACTCTTCTTTTGATGAAGTTCACTTGGATGTAGTTGTTAATGTTGATTATATAACCAGATGAATCTATAAGATAATGATTGTTAATGTCGATTATGTAACCAGCTGATTCTATAAGATGATAATTTGTTGGAATCTTGACAAGCAGATCGAGTGTAGCTTCAAATTCTATGAACAAAATGGAAAAATCTTCCAAGCCGGTAGCCAACAGAATGCTGGAGGTCTGTAACTATTAGTTTCACTCTGTTCTCATAAACCTGAGGAACCTTCATATAATCATTTTTCTTGTTTTCCATCACTAGTTTTAGGCTTTATAGATTGAGAATTGAAGCATTTTTCTTGGTTGTTGATGTTAGGAGGTCTTGCTTGAGGCGAATGAAGATGACCTTGAGTATGATTATGGGAATGTAGATATGGACTCAGATGTCACAAACAAAAAACTACTAGCTCTAAACAGAATGAAACCAATAGATGCTGCAGGAAGTGCATCAAAAGTACAGCCCCGTAGAAAAGACTCCTAGGTTTCTCCAAAGATTCTCTCTCCTTTGGATTCTCCTCACACCCCTTCTCCCAAGATTTTATCTTCAAAACCCGATATCACTAGTAAGAAGGAACCTGAACAATTCCTGCGCCTCTTGTCTGGTCGTCTTGCAAATCCTACTATGCCTATTTCTTTGCCTAATTCTTTGCCAGTATCCCCTCGTCTGTCAAATGACTGCAGCATTAGCTCTGCAGATTCTGATGGTGAAGTGTTAGTAAGTCTTCTTTGCCTCTTTTCTCAAGATTCACCAAATTTTGGTTAAAGGCTTGTTTTTTCTATTTCAAACATGAAAAAACTTGGTTTATCTGAAAGTAGATTTTCTTCTTTTTTGTTTCCAGGAAGTGCAGAGAAATTATAGAAAGAACTTCAGTTGCATGCGGAGTATGAGTTCGGGAGGTCTAAAGAACCAAGTCTCAGTGAATGCGTAAGACTGGCAGTTTGCTTCAGATGTGTAGCTCAAGTATATACGGTAGTAAAATTCACTTCATCAAGATTGTCTTGTTGGCTGACAAAAATTGCCAACTGTGTTGATGGATGATTCTTCTAATAGGTATTATACAATCTTCGGCCCATGGTAATCATTGGGGTCAACCATTCCGAATGGTGTGGGCTTCAAGGTCATTTTCATTGATCTGGATTCTGATCTCATACTAAAACTCCATTTGCAGGCAATGGAACAAAAGCCTCTCCCAGAATCTTTAAGTTTCTACCTGTTGTTTGCGACCTATTGGCCATATTTTCACTCAACTGTCCATTTTCACTCAACTGTCCATCTGCAAGTCAATTACCAGATGGTAACATTTTTCCACTGGAATTGTTCTTTGTAGTATCATGAATTGTTCTTTGTAGTATCACTTATAGATGACAGACCCAGCCAGCAAAATCTAAATGATCTAGATCACTCAGATGCGTCCCACCTAAATGGAAAGCTTAACTTGGTTGATAACCCATACCAAAGGCCAAGGATGATAGTAATACCTCTTCTATAGAGGCCAACCACCTGTACCAGATACTGCATAGACCTTTAGACTGCTGTTTTTCTATTATCACTTTTGTATAATTCCAGATAATGACAACTTTCATTTTTACTATTACTTTTTAGTTCCATGCTCCAAGGAAAAATATGAAATTAATGCCATTGGAAATGGTCCTCAGATGGAACCCTTTTCCATTTTCTTAGATTCAAACCAATTCATGGCTTGACATCTGCAGTTTCCATAGTGAAAGTGAGGAAGAAGTAAGCCAGAGCAGTGTTTCTGTCCCATTATCAGAGAAGTTAACTACTCGAACGCGGCCACCAAAAGATTTTGTGTGTCCAATCACAGGCCAGCTCTTCAGTGACCCAGTGACACAACATCACCAGTTGAAACCAGCATTCTCTCAGCTGTTGGCCCATGACCTGGTTCCTTCACTTGTTCAAGTAATTATGAGCAAAACTGAAGAACTGGATGACTTTCAGTTGGTGATAGAGCCCAAAGATGCTGCAATAGCAATGCTTGACCAGATATTATTAGGAGGGGATCAAAACAGCAAGTCAAATAATGCTTTGAATGTCATTACTGAAATGGTCTTCCTGCTTTAATCAAGTGCTTGGATCGTGTTGAGGGAAGGACATCTGTTGTATCCATTCTTCTGAGCTGTATGCGTGCAGATCGGAGTTGCAGAAATTTGATAGCAAACAGAGCTGATTTGACTCCTGTTCTTGAATTATTTCATGCTGGCAACGACGATGAGAGGGCATATGCATTGATTTTATCTCTGAGCTGGTCCGTTTGAACAGGTACACTTTTTGCTTTAAACTTCTTCCAACACACAAACTTCTACTAAAGCTGGCATTTGGGTGGGATCATCATAGTTCTAAACAGTTTTCTGATTGGTCATGGATAGCTCTTAATTCAGTCCCTTGAGTTCTTGTTTTAGAGATGTAATTTCAATCACACATTTCACAACTAAACCTGCATGCACGGTACAAATGGATACTTCTATTTCAAATGCATGGGTAGGCATCCATGTAATCTCTCTCTCTCTCTCTCTCTCCCTCTCTCCACACACACACACGACGTTTAATTCATATATTTATGTGTCCATTCCTGGTGAAAAACTATTTACTCACATATGAACCTTTTCTTTTGTTATTTCCTGAGGAGAACATTTTGCAATCAAATTTTGCAGATAGTTAAAGATTATGGGGCATTTAGTACCATGCACACCTTCCTCGTGTACATTCAGATGGCTCCTATAGAGCAACAACCTGCTGTGGCTAGTCTTCTTCTTCAGCTTGATCTACTGGTCTGTTTCAACATTTTGAACCGCCACATTTCAAAAGTTGCACATGCTTTTAGCATAATGAACTATAACCAACCATTACAGACCCTTTAATTATGAATTTCAGGTTGAACCTCGGAAGATGAGCATTTACAGGGAAGAAGCTATTGAAGCACTGATTGAAGCACTTCGTAGAAAAGATTTCTCTTTTTGTCAAATAAGAGCTCTAGAGGCATTTGCATCTCTCTCTGGTCACTTGACTACCTCAGGGAAGTCTCTTACTGAAGCCTGGTTACTCAAAACTGCTGGCCTTCATCAGCCTTACAATAATATAATGAAGGCAAAGAAGATGCAAAAAGAGGATGATGAACTCACAGAGACAATGGTACAGATTTCCTAAGAGCAAGTTTGGTTTAGTTGAGATCCTTTTCGTTCATCCTTTTGGACCTGCCTTTTCTCACTCTATATATCCACTTACACAGGAAGAAAATAACATTGCAAGTGCATGGGAGAAACGAACATTAGAAGAGTGCCTTAAGAGCAACTCCTTGGAGTTGGCAAAGTCGTGCCTAGTCATTGCTACATGGCTTGTGCATATGCTTAGCGACCTTCCTGAAACTGGTGTAAGAAAAAATTGCGCATCAGTGTTTATTAGACCAATTCATTAATGTCCTTCAATCATCTAAAAATCTTGAGGAGAAGGTTCTTGCAGCTCTTTCTTTGAAAAGCTTCATTAATGATCCAGGTAATGCTAACTTCTAAAAGCTTACGGTCATGCAATTCACCCTTTCCCCCGTTCGAGTAGAAACAGTTTACTGAATTATCTTGCACTGATTCAGATGCACTTAAAGATCTTGGAATGTATGCAAAGAGCATATGCAAACCCTTGAGAAAGCTTAAGAAGAGTTCAGCAGTGCTTACAGATACATTAAAAGCATTGATGAGTTGCCATCTGTCAATGCAGTGAGCGTGCAAACTATGGAATTTTTTAAGTGAGAAAGATATAGATCATGTATGTGCTGATTTTTGTGCACATTTGCATTTTCAGACACAGCTCTGGTCCTGTACTGAAGTAGTTGAGGTAGATTCAAGTACTAATGGGGACGTCCTGTCCTTGGCTCATATAAAAGGCCGATTGTCTAGCAGACATTCTGATGGACATATTAAAGTATGTTTCCTCTCTCTCTCTCTCTCTCTCTCTCTCTCTCTCTCTCTCTCTCTCGATATATATGATTGTGCATGTGGGGCCCACCTGAATGCCAATACAATTGAAGAAATTTGAAGGGAATGTCATGAATGTCCTGTATTTGAAATTTTACTATAACCACCACAATGTGGTTTGGCCGTTTGGGGCATGTACTCAGTTTCATTGTTTTAGCTAATTATTCATTTTCGTCAAGTGGCTAGGATATCCAGTTTGGTGAGATTTTTTGCTCTATTTGAATCTGATACACACCTGTGAACTGACATGCATCTAATAAGCTTCACAAGATATGCTGAGATCAGGTGTAATCTGAGCATACTTTGTCAATACTCTTATCTGTTTGAATGTTAATTAGTATTCTATGTTATACCTAGGTGTGTAATTCTCTGGAGAGTGTTCGGTTATCAGTTTAGGAAATATCTGAGCTTACGAATCTATATTTGTGCTGCATGTTAAACCATTTGATCTTTGTATAGGTATGGGATTCTGGAAAGAGAGTTTTAAGATTACTTCAAAATATTCGTGAGCATACGAAGCCCGTCACATGCATCTTCATCCCAT
The DNA here is from genome assembly GCA_037013555.1 of Sextonia rubra. Lineage (NCBI taxonomy): Eukaryota > Viridiplantae > Streptophyta > Magnoliopsida > Laurales > Lauraceae > Sextonia > Sextonia rubra. Next base: position 82,364,029 of record JASUAD010000001.1, read on the forward strand.
CTACAGGTGACAAGATGTACACCGGTTCACTAGACAAAACAATTCGAGTAAGTGGTCTTGTCCACCTATTCCAACTCATCCAAAACTGTTTCATGATTGGAAATGTTTTGAGATTATTGATCAACAATCAGGAAGTGCTAATTTCTTCTTTGTTTCTTGGTATTCCACCTTATCCAAAACTGTTTGGTTCCCTTTGTTTCTTCTTTGTTGTAATTTCTTTCGCTTTCTTGATATGATGTTATTATACCATTTTGAGCCATCTTGTTTTGGAGGGTTTGTAGATTTTAACTCTGTTTTCTCTAATATAGTTAATTGGTTACCAATAAAAATAAAAAAAATTGGTGAAAATATGTTCTTGATTTTCCTGTTTTGTACCTTTGAGTTATCAGAAATATCAGCACATTGAGATGTAAAAGAAGAAAATAACAATATCAAAACGGGCTAAATTTGAAAATTTAACAACTATAGAGAGTGTTTTATGCCCATGGCCTTCTAATTATGATGACAACTAGATAAGGATACAGGTACAGGGGTAAACAAAGTTTTATGTGCTTACATTACTAATGTCAGCATGTTCATTCCAGTACCGTGGAAAAGTACAAGTATCTGTGCATCCTTACTCTCAAATTTGGAAAATAAGATATACATCATTTACAAAATTGGGTAGAAAAAGGTGATCGGGGAGCACACAATGTGATAACTTGAACAGGCTCACTGATGTTAATATAAAGTAATTTCTACGTACATCAAAGAAACATTGAGAGGACAAATTATTGTTGATTTTGATGCATTATATTTGGCTTCATTTCATACAGGATCAGCTTGGCAAAATTTGAACACACTAGTTTTTGTCCATAAAGACGCACAAATTTGTTGTTGATCTTCAGTTATATATGATAAGATTTCACGTTTAGAAAAGTTTTTCATGTCTTGGATCTGAGAGGACGTTTGGATGTGGGATGGTGGGGAATGTCAAAAGTGATCACACAAGTTTAAAGTTTAAATTTGAACTGTGATTTTTTCGAGTCCTTGCCTTCTTCCCATATTCAAAGCCCCCTCCATACAGTATTTGGGCCTCAAGTTGAACCAAGAAACTGTTTGAACTGTCAAACACTCTTCAGTTGGGATGCAAATGGGTTGGTTCTAGGTCGGATCCATGTTGGACCTGGAACTGGATTGGTTCTGGGATTTGAACTGTTATCTTTCGCGATGCAAACTGATACACTCCGTTCCATTCTTTCCATCCAGATAGCATGGAGGAATAAGCTTCTTTGTGTTGTTGGACATACAAGGGATCCCTTTGAATCTGTTACAGGTTGAATTCATTTCACATTTAACTTCTTTGTCTTTTTGTACACTTAGTCATCTCTATGCTCAATTTCTGTAGTTCCAATTAACGCTTTTGCCCTTATGCTTCTCTTACTCTCATGATAGTGTTGGAATTTCATATACAAACTTGGACGTGGTCTAAGCTAAAGTCTAATGGGAAGATACCGGTTTGTAGATCTTTTTTCTTTGGTGAAAACATAGTATTTATTTCTGCCTTCAGTCAGAAAGATGAGAACCATATTTTCTTATTGAATGTATGGTGTTGTTTGACGATGAGAACTTATCAAATGATTGTACATCCATACACTATACAAACCATCTTGCTTGATTAAGTTATGAAATGTGGTAAGACTTCAGGTTAGGTTTAAAAGTTAAGGAAACTCTTTAATTATTTAATAATTATTATTGTTGTTGCTGCTGCTGCTTCTTGTGGTTCGCTTTTTTGTCTATTGTTAGAAAAGATCATAGAGTGCCTTTGTTTTGATTGGTCCAACTTCTAGTATCTCTTCTGGAAATAAAAATGTTCTCAGTGTTCTATTATTTTACATGAGTGTAGACTGCTATCATTGACCAAGACATTCATAAGTAAATTTTTTGCCCTGATTTTCTATTTTTTGGGACACCATAAATATATGTAGTCCCTATTGTAAGTCAGTGCATAGTCCGTTTTCTGCATTTATTTTTATTTTGGAGGCTCCTTGTATCCTATGTTGGGGTAAAAAAAAAGAAAAAAAAGAAAAAAGAAAAAGCCCTGATTCATAAACTTTATTAAAACATTGTTTCAAGTCTGAAATCGTGATTTGCTTAATCCATAGCAATGTTCGTTTTCACGTAAATGTGGAAGACTATTTGAATATTGTGGAAGCATCTTGAGGCATTTTGGTTTTCTTCTAATGACTATAATTATGGTGTTTGTGTTAGTGTGTTGGTTGCTTTTTGTTGTGTTGGAAGCTTCTCTACTCTCCAGAAATGCTCATTGTGTTCTTATTGATTTTTCATTTTTTGGGTAGGTCTCACGTGGAGGCCAATGGTTTTCCTTGTTGGAATGAGTTTGGTCGTGTCTCACGTGGAGGCCAATGGTTACCCTTGTTGGAATGAGTTTGGTCGTGTTTGGTGGTGACTAACAAGTTTAAGCACTCTTTTTTGTGTCTTTTTTTCTTTTTTGAGATCATAATTGCTGCTTCTGTTGTTAGATTCATGTACTTATTTGAAATGTTTATAATTTTGCATCTGCACTGCTTTTGGAGACTAGTGTAAAATGATCCCATGTCGTCGTTGTTTTCGTCATTTGTGTAGTTGTAGTGTGACCCCATGTCATTATGTAAATAGATGACTCTTTTCTTTACTGCATGCTTTCTCTGTTGTTACCCAAAAACTATTTTCTTATTTTCAATGCAATGTTAAGGTAAAAAGAGATTGTCTTATTAGTCCCCCTCTTAATGTTAACTGTTCACTATATATATCATTTGTATCTTGCACTGCTCTTCATTGTTCTGTAGGGGGGTGCCACCTTCTCCAAGGGCTGATCATATTGCTGCGGTACATGCAGAGTGATGCCTACTGATCTTTGGTGGGGGCATGGGGGCTCACATGCTACATGTTTCAATGATCTCCATGTCCTTGACCTGCATGGTGTAAGAGTACTTCCTCCATCAAGTATTTTCCTTTTTGTTTTAGTGTTTATTAGCTTTTTATATAAACATGTATCAATTCAATGATCTCCATGTCGTTGACTTGCATGGTGTAAGAGTACTTCCTCCATCAATTATTTTCCTTTTTGTTTTAGTGTTTATTAGCTTTTTATATAAACATGTATCAATTTGTTGCATATGCAATGGTCTAGACCAAAGCAGCAGGGTAGCATTCCAACTGCACGAGCTGGACATGCTGGTGTAACTATAGGAGAAAATTGGTTCATTGTTGGAGGTGGTGATAACAAGAGTGGTATGTTTTGCAAAGCTTCAGTTTCTAAGCACTTACATGGTTTTATCTTTCAAAAGAACAAGAGAAATTTTTGGATGATTTAGGCCTTGACACTGTACCAGGACTTCTATGTAATACTTACTTGCAAGATGTCAACTTGTCAATTTTCTCCTTTCTGTTTTGTTATGCACTTCCAGGCTGTATCACAAAGGTCATCATGACTCATAGGAGCCCATAGCACAGTTGGAAGGCACTCATTGTCACAACCAGAAGGTAAAAAATGCTTGTTACATTGTTGCTAATATTTGAGCTGTGACTACACTTTTTTGAGTTTTTATTGGCTTCAAGTTGAGTTTTAACCATTGATTTTAATCTGTTGCTTGAATGTGTGTTCTTTTTTTTCCTTCTTTTTTTTTTTTAATTATATCATGAAGGTGTGTACAACCATGTAAAAACCACATTCCCTTATTATCCATGTAAGCCCCCAAGCATCAGGTATTACAACTGTCAATTGCAAATAGGCTTTGATGCTTTCATCTATAATCTTCAAGATTATAGAAACTGATTTGCTAGCTGTCTATTATGAAATTTGCCATTTGCATTTAAAACATGATCAATCAACAAACAGTTTGGCACACAAAAAATGATTGTGCCTACCGATCAGTGATTGTAAGATTTTTTGTTACATCTCCTTCAATATTGATAGCATAATGATAGATTTGTTGTTTGATGTAACTTGCGGTTTGTGTGCATCATCTTTTCAGTTTATTTAGAAACTTGAAATCTAATCTAGTCTATGTCAAGGCACAGTAAAGGTTGAACTTAAGTTTTTGGGAACCATTTAATGGTTTTAAGAGTTTTATTTATTTGCATGTCAGTGTGTTTTTTTCTTTAACTGACTTACAATGGTTTCTGTGTCTCTTTTTTATATTTTTCTTTTTCTATTTTTATATTTGATAATCACCATCATTATCTAATGGCATTTCTTTTTCTTTTACTTTCTTGGTTTGTGAAACTGAAGCTACTTCCTAGATTGATTTTTCCTGGCGTTGTCATCTACGTCGCTTCTCTTTTTTTGCATATTCTCTTATCTATTTCTCTCCGGGTACTTCTTTTCTTATTCCCTATTTCTCTCTGGTTTTTAGTTATTTATTTATGTCATTCAAATTTGGTGTGAAAACTAGAAATGAAAATAGAGTGTAGGGGTTTTGAGTATATAGTGTAGGGGTTTTTTGTTTTTAGGTGTTTGGATATTTGGTTTTGGGGTAGGGAGATTGAACTATGCTGTTGTTATTTTTCGTATTTAGAAAACGATGGATTCACATCATTTGGTTACAAAATTTATTTTATGATTTCTGAAATTTTAATTTATTATCTCTGAATTTTTTATTTAAATTGGTTTTCTAATGTTTCTTATGGTGGATGTAGTCTTCTGATTTCTATTTCTTATGGTGGATGTAGCCTTTTGATTTTAGTTTAGTCTGTTGATTTAGTTTATTCAATTCTGGTCTGTATAGGTTTTGAGTAGAATTTTAAATTTTCTTTTAGGATAGTTTTAAGTTGTATGAATTGATCTTGCCCTGTTGATCAACCCTATTTACGGTGGGTCTTATTACTACTTCACAGCCTTCCACTTGGATTGTCGAATAAGTTCTTGATGCCGTTGCTGGGGAGCGCCATATGAGATAAACTTTTTTACTTTCCCTCTTTATTTAATTACATTTTGGGATTGGTTACTATATTTGTTTTCATACTAGTTTTAAGAGGTCCATGCATTGAATGTTTTGACCTACCCATAATCAGATAATGGAAATTTCAAATTCTAAAATTTTGATTGAAATCTGATTTTTCATCTAATTTCTGAACTCATAAAGCTAGTTTTTAAAAATATAAATTTATACAAAGTTGTCTTTCTTAGCTTATTTCTTATTTTGGAAATTTTAATTTTTTTTAGGTTTCTTTTTAAAAGATCTTTCTTTTGGTTAAAATTTGGTTTCTTAGTTTAGTTTTTTTTTTTTGGTAAGAAAAGAATAAAAATACAAAAATTTGGACACCCACCCCTTGATTTTGTAAGTGTATGATGAAAAAGCCAGTATGGCAACACAACTCAAAGCGATGTTTAGAACGTAAAGTATATAATACAACTCCAAAAATCGAAAAACCCTAAACCCCATAAACCCACAACCCAAACCTAAAACCTCAAAATATTAAGTGCTAAACCCCAACCCCAACCCCAACCCCAAACCCCAAACAAACTCCAAAACCCTAAACACTAAACCTTATAATTGTAAAATAGTAAAATCCTAAATTAAGAAAACGTAAAACCTTGAAACCCTAAAATGCTTAACTCTAAAAACTAACACCTAAAGCTTGAAAATCCTAAATCTTTAAATTCTAAAACTCAAAACCTCCAAACCTCAAATTCTAGACCTGAACCCCAAAACCCCAAACCTGTTCACCTAGAACTCAGAAAATCTTAGACCTCTAAATCCCAAAACCCCAAGTCAAAACTTAACCCCAAACAAATCCCGAACCTTTGAAACCTCAAACCCCAAACCCTTAACCCTTAATGCCTTAAACCCCTAAACCATAAACCCAAAAACCTTAAAACCCTAGCCCTTATACACTATATCCTAAACCCCAAACCACCAAACCCTAAATCCCCAAAACCCCCAACCTAAACCCCCAACCATCAATCCCTAAACCCTAAACCCCAAATCCCTAAACCCCTCCAAACTCAAAATCTCATACCCCTAAAACCCAAAACCTCAAAACTTAAACCTCCGAACTCAAAATTCAAAACTTAAACCTCCAAATTCAAAACTCAAAACTTAAACCTCAATCCTCATACCCCAAAAAATCCGAAACCCCAATCCTCCATTCCCAATCACAAATCCTAAATCCTAAACCATAAGCCCCAAACCCAAATCCAAATCCAAAGTCAAAGCCCAAAATGTTGAAACCCCCAAGACCCCAATACCTAAACCCGAAACCCTTGAACCCTAAAAAACCGATAAAGCCTAAACCCCAATGCCTAAAAGCCAAAAACCCAAAACTTTAACCCCTGAACTCAAACCCCAACCTCCAAACCCGAAACCCAATCCCTAATCTCTAAGCCATAAACCCTAAATCGTAAACCTCAAACCCTCAATCATAAACCCCCAAAACCCAAGACACCTAGACTCCTAAACGCATGCAAATGTAAAATCGCAAAAACTCGTAAAACCCTAAATTCTAAAAAAACTTTAAAACCTAAATCCTTAAATCTAAAATCCAAAACTCTAAAACCTAAACCCAAAACCCTTAAATCCAAAACTCTAAACCCAAAACCCAAAACACAATACCCAAAATCATAAATCCTAAAATTGTAAAAAACCAAAATCACCAAAACCACAAGACCCTAAAATCCCAAACCCAACACTTAAAATCCCTAACTCCGAACCCAAATCTTGAAACCCTAAACCCTTGAACCCCATACCCTAAAGCCCAATCCCTAAAACCCCAAAACCCAAAACTTAAAAACCAAATCTCCCAAACCTTAAACGCAAAACACCAAACTGAAAAACTCAACCCCCAAACACAAAACGGTAAGAACCCCATTCCCCAATGTTCTATTGCCAATCACAAATTCCCAATCCTCTATCGCCAATCTATAATATCCTAAACCGCAATCCCTAAACCCAAAACCAAGCCATAAAACCCCCAACTCCTTAAAACCCCTAAACTCCTAAACCCCGAAATCTAATTATAAAGCTCTAAATCCTAAATTGTAAAAATGTATAACCCTGAAAATCCTAAAACCCGAAAAAATCCTAAATTCCTAAATTTTAAAAAACCTTATATACTAAAACCTTAATCCTTTAATCTTTAAATCTAAAACCCAAAACCCTAAATCTTATATCCAAAACCCTTACACCCTAAACACAAAATCCAAAAAAAAAAAAAATTCCTGAGACAATAAACTCAAAATCCAAAACACAATACCTTAAAAGCCATAAAATCGTAAAAATGTAAAACACTGAACCCTAAGATTTAATTCAATTCTAATTTTATTCGATTCGATTTCATTTCAATTTCAATTCAGTTCCATTCAAATTCAATTTAATTCAATTCCTATCCAATTAAACTCGATTCTAGTTCAATTCATTTCCAATTTAATTTAACTAAAATCAATTAAATTTATACCAATTCAATTCAAATCCAATTCAATTCTAATTCAATTTAGCTGAATTCTAATTTAATTCAATTTAATTCTAATTAAATTCAAATTCAATTCCAATTGAATTCAACTCAGTTCAATAGAATTGAATTCAATTGTATTCTATTCAATTAAATTCAATTAAATGTATTTCAATTCAATGTAGTTCAATTAAAATGTAATTTAATTCAGTTCTAATGTAATTTTAATTTTAATTTTAATTCAATTCAATTCCAATTTAATTTATTTTATTTCAATTGAATTAAATTATGATGTTTTAGCCCCTTCCATGTGTGTACACCTGTATGCGTCTGGTTGTGAAGATAGGTTAAGTGATAAAAAAATACTTAGTTACACAGTTGCTAACATCTGGGCTGTTGCTTGAATGTTTTTTTTTTAATAATTATATTATGAGGGTGTGTACTCCAATGGAAAAACCACATTCACTCAGTACCAAATATAAGCCCGTAAGCATCAGGTATTAGAATTATCCATTTGCAAATAGGCTTTGATGCTTTCATCTCTAATATTCCATATTAGAGAAATTGACATGTTAGTTGTCTATTATGAAATTTGCCATTTGCAGTTAAAGCAAGATCACTCAACGTACGGTTTGCCACACAAAAAATGATTGTGCGTACCAATAAGTAATTATTAAATTTTTGGTTAAATATTTTTCAATATTTATATCTTAATGTTAAATTTGTTGTTTGATTTAACTTGTGGTTTGTGTGCATCATCTTTTCAGCTCATTCAAAAACATGGAACCCGAATTGGTCTATGTCAACTTACAGTAAAGGTTGAACTCATGTTTTGGTAACAATTTGCTGGATTTAAGAGTTCTTATTTATTTGCATGTTAATGTGTTTTTTTTTAACTGACCCACATGGTTTCTCTGTCTCTCTTTAAGATTTTTCCTTTTTTTTTCTTATTTTTGAAAATCACCATCATCATCTAATGCCTTTTTTTGTTCTTCTACTTTATTGTTTTTTGGACCTGAGGCTGCATGGACTGATTTTTCCTGACGTCGTCATTTTCGTCGCTTCTCTCTTTTTGCGTATTTTCTTGTATGTTTTTCACCAGGTACTTTTCTTATTCTCTATTTATCTCTGGTTTTTAGTTATTTATTTATGTCATTTAGATTTGGTGTGAAAACTAAGAAAGAAATTAGAGTTAAGGGTTTTTTGAGTGTAGAGTGTAGGGGCTTTTTGTTTTTGGGTGTTTGGATATTTGGTTTTGAGATGGTGAGATTGAACTATACAATTCTTATTTTTTGTTTTTAGAAAACAATAGATTCAGATCATTAGGTTACAAAATTTATTTTATTATTTTTGAATTTTTAATTTACTTTCTCTGACTTTTTTATTTAAATTGGTTTTTTAATGTTTCTTATGGTGGATGCAGTCTTCTGATTTCTAGTTTAGGTCTGTAGTGTAGGGCTTTTAGTTTAGATAATTTTTATGGTGTGTAAATAACTTTAATTAATTTAATTTTAGTTTAATTAATTCTGGTCTGTATAGGTTTTGAGTAGGATTTTAGATTTTTTTTAGGACAGGTTCAAGTTATGTGAATTGATCTCGCCTTGGTGATCGACCCTGTTTACGGTGGGTCTTATTACTACTTTGCAACCTTCCACTTGAATTGTCGAATAAGTTCTTAATGCCGTTGTCGTGGGAGCACCACAGGAGGTAAGCTTTTTAACTTTCCCTTTTTATTCTATTGCATTTTGGGATTGGTTAGTATATTTGTCATTATACTAGTCTTAGGAGGTGCATGCATGGAATGTTTTGACCAGCCCATAATCAGATAAAGTAAATTTTAAATTTTAAAATTTTGATTGAAATATGATTTTTCATTTAATTTTGAATCTCATAAAAGTAGTTTTTAAAAATATGAATTTTTACGGTTTCTTTTTAAAGGATCTTTCTTTTGGTTAAAATTTGGTTTCCTAGTTTAGTTTTTTTATATAAAAAATAAAAAAATAAAAAAACCCACCCCTCTTGACTCTATTAGTGCATGATGAACAATGGCAACGTGACTCAAAGTGACGTTTAGAACTTGAAGTATCTAGTACTAGAAAATTTGGATTTTCTAATATTGTAAAAACGTAAAACCCTCTTAGTTTTAGGAATTTTTTTTGTTATATTTTTTGGTTATATTGTTTTATAGGGTTATATTTATTTTTGGGTTATATTTTCTTTAGGGTCTTTTTTTTTAGTTTATATTTTTCTTAGGGTTATATAATTTTTTAAGCTTATATTTTTATTTTCAAGGTTATATTTATATTTAGGGTTATATTTTTTAGGTATATTTTTTTAGGTTATATTTTTCATTTTACAGTTATATTTTATTTTTGGGTTATAGTTCAATTATAATGTAATTTAATTCAGTTCTAATGTATTTTTAATTTTAATTCAATTCAATTCCAATTTAATTTAATTTATTTCAATTGAATTAAATTATGATGTTTTAGCCCCTTCCATGTGTGTACACCTGCATGTATGCGTCTGGTTGTGAAGACAGGTTAAGTGATAAAAAAAATACTTAGTTACACAGTTGCTAACATTTGAGCTGTCGCTTGAATGTTTTTTTTTTTTAATAATTATATTATGAGGGTGTATACTCTAATGGAAAAACCACATTCACTCAGTACCAAATATAAGCCCGTAAGCATCAGGTATTAGAATTATCCATTTGCAAATAGGCTTTGATGCTTTCATCTATAATATTCCATATTAGAGAAACTGATTTGTTAGTTGTCTATTATGAAATTTGCCATTTGCAGTTAAAGCAAGATCACTCAACGTACGATTTGCCACACAAAAAATGATTGTGCGTACCAATAAGTGATTATTAAATTTTTGGTTAAATCTTTTTCAATATTTATATCTTAATGTTAAATTTGTTATTTGATTTAACTTGTGGTTTGTGTGCATCATCTTTTCATCTCATTCAAAAACATGGAACCCGAATTGGTCTATGTCAACTTACAGTAAAGGTTGAACTCAAGTTTTGGTAACAATTTGCTGGATTTAAGAGTTCTTATTTATTTGCGTGTTAATGTGTTTTTTCTTTAACTGACCCACATGGTTTCTCTGTCTCTCTTTAAGATTTTTCCTTTTTTTTTTCTTATTTTTGAAAATCACCATCATCATCTAATGCCTTTTTTTGTTCTTCTACTTTATTGTTTTTTGGACCTGAGGCTGCATGGACTGATTTTTCCTGACGTCGTCATTTACGTCACTTCTCTCTTCTTGCGTATTTTCTTGTATGTTTTTCACCAGGTACTTCTTTTCTTATTCTCTATTTATCTCTGGTTTTTAGTTATTTATTTATGTCATTTAGATTTGGTGTGAAAACTAAGAAAGAAATTAGAGTTAAGGGTTTTTTGAGTGTAGAGTGTAGGGGCCTTTTGTTTTTGGGTATTTGGATATTTGGTTTTGAGATGGTGAGATTGAACTATACAATTCTTATTTTTGGTTCTTAGAAAACAATAGATTCAGATCATTAGGTTACAAAATTTATTTTATTATTTCTGAATTTTTAATTTACTTTCTCTGATTTTTTTTATTTAAATTGGTTTTTTAATGTTTCTTATGGTGGATGCAGTCTTCTGATTTCTAGTTTAGGTCTGTAGTGTAGGGCTTTTAGTTTAGATAATTTTTATGGTGTGTAAATAACTTTAATTAATTTAATTTTAGTTTAATTAATTCTGGTCTGTATAGGTTTTGAGTAGGATTTTTAGATTTTTTTTAGGACAGGTTCAAGTTATGTGAATTGATCTCGCCTTGGTGATCGACCCTGTTTACAATGGGTCTTATTACTACTTTGCAACCTTCCACTTGAATTGTCGAATAAGTTCTTAATGCCGTTGTCATGGGAGCACCACAGGAGGTAAGCTTTTTAACCTTCCCTTTTTATTTTATTGCATTTTGGGATTGGTTAGTATATTTGTCATTATACTAGTCTTAGGAGGTGCATGCATGGAATGTTTTGACCAGCCCATAATCAGATAAAGTAAATTTTAAATTTTAAAATTTTGATTGAAATATGATTTTTCATTTAATTTTGAATCTCATAAAGGTAGTTTTTAAAAATATGAATTTTTACGGTTTCTTTTTAAAGGATCTTTCTTTTGGTTAAAATTTGGTTTCCTAGTTTAGTTTTTTTATATAAAAAATAAAAAAATAAAAAAACCCACCCCTCTTGACTCTATTAGTGCATGATGAAAAAGTCACAATGGCAACGTGGCGCAAAGTGACGTTTAGAACTTGAAGTATCTAGTACTAGAAAATTTGGATTTTCTAATATCGTAAAAACGTAAAACCCTCTTAGTTTTAGGAATTTTTTTTGTTATATTTTTTGGTTATATTGTTTTATAGGGTTATATTTATTTTAGGGTTATATTTTCTTTAGGGTGTTTTTTTTTAGTTTATATTTTTCTTAGGCTTATATAATTTTTTAAGCTTATATTTTTCTTTTCAAGGTTATATTTTTATTTAGGGTCATATTTTTATAGGGTTATATGTTTTTAAGGTTTATATTTTTCTGAGGTTATATTTTTTTAGGGTTATATTTTTTAAGGGTTAAATTTTCTGCGGCCTATATTTTTTTTTTGGATTATATTTTTATTTTGGAGTTATATTATCACAAGGGTTATTTTATAGGGTTATATTTTTTAGATATATATATATATTTTAAGGTTTTATATCTTTCTAAGGGTTACATTTTTCTTTAGGGTTATATGTTACTAGGCTTATATATTTTTTTAATGATTTATTGTTTTTAGGGATTTATTTTTTTAAGGTTATATTATTGTAAAGTTTACATTTTTTTGGGTTATTTTTTTATTGTTATATTTTATTAGTGTTAATTTTTATGGTTATTTTCTTAGCGTTATATATTTTTTATGGTTTTCTATCTTTTATGGTTATATATTTCTTTTTATAGTTACATTTTATTTTTGGATTATATTTTTTAAATGTTATTTTTTATAGGGTTGTATTTTTCTAGGGTTATATTTTTATGGGATTATAATTTTTTTGGGTTGTATTCTATTTTCAGGATATATATTTTTAGGGTTATAGTGTGTTGGGGTCATATATTTTGTTTTATCTTGTTTTGGGGTTATATTTGTTCTAGGGTTATCTTTCTTTAGATTTTTAATTTTTTTATGTTTCGATTTTTCTTTCTATATTTATTTTTTATTTTTGGGTTATATTTTTTAAGGTTATTTTTTTAGGGCTATATATATATTTTTGGGTTATTTTGGGGATTAAATCTTTGTAGGGTTAAATTTTTTCTTTTTATAGATATATTTTATTTTTTACTTATATTTTTTTAGGATCATAATTGTTTGTGTTTTTTTTTTTGGTTATATTTGTTTTTGGATTTTATTTTTTTGGGGTTATATTTTTACTTTTATTTATGGTTACATGTTTTTTAAGCTTACATTAATTTTTAGGTCATAGTCTTTTAGGGTTATAATTTTTTCTATGCTATAAATTTTTTGTTTACATTTTTATTTAGGGGAAGTTTGTTTTTAAAATTACATTTTCTTAGGCTATTTTTGTTTTGGTTATATTCTTTTTGGCTCATTATTTTTTATAGTTACATTTTTTTGGTTAATATTTTTATTTTAATTTTTTTTAAATTACATTTTGTTATTATGTCTTTTAGAGTTATATTTTTACTTAGGGTTATTTTTAAAAAAAATTTTATTTTGGATCATAAATTTTTTTAGGGTTATTTTTTTGGGGTTATATTTTTCTAGTGTAATATTTTTTTAGGGCTATATTTTTTTGTGGTTATATTTTTGAAAATTACATTTATTTTGGGCTATTTTAGATGTTTATATTTATGTAGGGTTATAATTTTTTGGAGTTATCCTTTTATGTTCATTTTTTTAAAACTACATTAATTTTTCGGTGATATTTTTTTAGTGCTATATTTTTTCTAGTGTTATATTTTTGATTGGCTTATACTTTTTAGGGTTATATTTTTGTTAGGGATATTTTTTGGGGTTATATTTTTTTTAGGATTTTATATCTTTTTAAGGGTTATATTTTTCATTAGGGTTTTATAATGTTAGCCTTATATTTTTTTAATTTATTTATTGATTTTAGTGATTTATTTTTTTAGGGTTATATTCTTTTTAACGTTATAAATTTTTTAGGGTTTTATATTTTTTACGGTTATATTTTTCTTTCTATAGTTATATTTTATTTTTGGGTTATATTTTTTTAAGGTTACTTTTTTAGGGTTACGTTTTTATGTGATTATAAAATTTTTGGATTATATTCTATTTTGGGGATATATATTTTTAAGGTTAGTGTTTTGGGGTCATATATTTTGTGTTATATATATATTTTGAGTTATTTTTGTTTTAGGGTTATATTGTTTGTGTATATTTTTTATGTTTAGATTTTACTTTCTATAGTTATTTTTTTACTTTTAGGTTATATTTTTTTAAGGTCATTATTTTAGGGTTATATATTTTTTGGGACATTTTTGGGGTTGGATCTTTTTAGGGTTATATTTTTCTTTTTATAGCTATATTTTATTTTTGGCATATATTTTTTTAGGGTTATAATTGTTTGTGTTTTTTTTTGGGTTATATTTGCTTAGGATTATATTTTTTTGTAGTTATATTTTTACTTTTATTTACGGTTATATTTTATTAAGATTACATTAATTTTTAGGTCAGATTTTTAGGGTTATATTTTTTCCTGTATAAAATATTTTTTGTTTACATTTTTATTTAGGAAAAAATTGTTTTTAAAACTACATTTTCTTAGGTTATTTTTGTTTCGGTTACATTTTTCACGGCCCATTACTTTTTATGGTAATATTTTTGGGTTAATATTTTTATTTTAATTTTTTGTAAAATTAGATTTTGTTATTATATTTTTCAGAGTTTTATTTTTATTTAAGGTTATTTTTTTAAAATTTATATTTAAGATTATAAATTTTTTAGCGTTATTTTTTTGAGGTTATATTTTTCCATTGTTTTATTTTCTAAAGGCTATATTTTTTTGGGTTATATTTCTATTTGGTGTCATAGTTTTCTAGGGCTATATTTTTTAAGGTTTTTTTAGGCTAATATTTTTTTAGGGTTAAATGCTTTAGGTTATATATATTTTTTAGGATTATATTTCTTTAGGGTTATATTTTTGATAGGCTTATATATATATATTTTGGATATAATTTTTTAAGTGTTATATTTGTTGGGGTCATACTTATTTTTAAAGTTAATAGTTTTTGGGGATATGTTTTTTTTTTGTTATTTTTTAGGTTATATTTTTTTTGGGGTTATATATATTTTTAGGGTTATATTTTTATTTTTATAGTTTTATTTTATTTCTGGGTTGTATATTTTTTAGGGTCATTTTTTAAAGGTTATATTTTTTTAGTGTTACCCCCCTGTACTTTAACCTGATTGCAAAGTGGCCCATCGTAGTTTAAACTTTGTATTAAACCTATGTAAACTCACGATTAAATTGCAAAATAGATGTTTTTGTTAATAGAATTTGTAAAAGTACCAAATTACCTTTTTCTCTATTCGATCTCTTCATCTCTTTTCTCCCTTACACATCCATCTGAAATCCCCAAACCTACTTAAGAAACATTGGACAATCCCTTATCACCATTCTCCCAATAAGCCGCCATAATTACATTCCACGAAACGACATACCTTTTGGGCATTTCATTGCATAGTTGACAGACGGCTTCGATCAAAGTCCCATTGCTGAAGCTTCAAATGTGCATCAATGAATATCACCTTCTGAATTCTATCCATCCCAACCAATGGTGTTTTTGCTTCATTCTCCTAAGCTATGCCTTGAACTAACTTGAACAGTGAAAATACCGCCTCCAATTCACTTCCAAAACCCCACATCCTTAACCATATTTACGATGTCCCTAGTAGCTAGATCTTTCATACAAGTGACATTATAAAAATCCTATTGACTACCACTCACAGAGCACTAGAGGAGCTCAAGATATCTTCAGTCGATGCCTTCCTCGTCAACAGTATTAAAGAGGGTTAAGGAGAAGGGACTTGCTCCCACCCATCGTCTTCCTCGTCAATGGTGGCTGACGATATGGCGATAGTGGGTGGATGTTTGGTGACTACTGTCAATGTTCAACGAGCAGCTTCACTCCAGTGATGATCTTGGTTTCTGGTTCTATAACTAGAAACCAACAACACTCCTCGTGTCTTTTTCTTCCTCAACACTGGTGGAATAGCGAGCAGTAAAAGTGGACCAGCTACAGAGGTGAAGGTCCAACAATTGCTCGCGGTAGTGCTCCAGCAATGGAGGTGCTGTGGTCTCGGCAAAAACCCTAGTAGAATTGGCAATTAGTAACGAACTGCTAGTCAAACAATGGCTTGTCTTGTGGTTTTTTTTTAGAAAACTTATGGAGATCGAGGAGCTTCTCCTTTCTTAGCCCAATTGAAGAAATAAAGACAACAGAGAGCTAATAAGAAAAAGAAGACATCGAGATCCCCCAAATCCACAATCCTCTATGATGCCTGAGGTTGTTAAGAAAAAGCTTCAAGGGCAAATTCATTAATTTTCTTTTTTTTTTTTCATTTTGGGCCGATAAGTTCCCGCCACTAAGCATTAGGCAGGATTTCGTTAGATCTAACAGATTATGTTATATTTGCGCATTAATTTGAACTCCAAATAGGTTTAGTGCAAATCTTTAAGGTTGGAAGGGTACTCCTCAAAACGGATTAAAGGATGGGGGGTTAAATACTACTTACCCTATTTTTTTAGGGTTATATTTTCTTAGGGTTATATTTTTTTTGTTATATTTTCTTTAGGTAATTTTTTCAAGTTAGATTTTTTTAGGGCTATATTTTTCTTTTAAGAGCTATATTTTTAGGTATATTTTTTTAAGGTAATGTTTTTTTTTTGGGTTAGTTTTTACTGTAATATATTTTTTTGGTGTTTTAGTTTCTTAGGGCTATTTTTTTTTGTTTATGTTTTTTAAGGTTATGTTTTTTAAGGGTTATCTCTCTCTTTTTTTGGGTTTAATTTATTTTTGGTTTATATCTTTCTTAGGGTCATTTTTTAGAGTTATAGATTTTTTTTAGGGTTATAGATTTTTATGGTTTTGTTTTTTTAGGGTTATAATTTTTTTTGGGTTATATTTTTATTGAGAGTTTATATATATATATTTTTATGGTTATATTTTTTTAAGGTCATATTGTTTTTGGGGTTATAATTATATGGTTTCTATTTTTTTTTGCATTGTACTTTTTAGAGTTTTATATTTTTTTGCGTGAAATTCTTTTAAATTTATATTTTATCTTTGGGTTATATTATTATGGGGGTCTATTTTTTAAGGGACATTTTTTTTAGTGTTTTACTTTTTTAAGCTTATATTTGTTTTAGGGTTATATTTTTTATGGGTTACATTCTATTAGGATTATAATTTTCTTTTTATAGTTATATTTTATTTTTGAGTTATATTTTTTAAGGTTATTTTTGTTTTAGGGTTATTTTTTTAGGGCTATTTTTTAGGGGTAATAGTATTATATTTTTTTTTGGATTATACTTTTTTAGGGTTACATTTTATTAGAGTTATATTTTATTTTTGGCTTATATTTATTTAGGGTTATTTTCACGGGGTTATACTTTTATTTATGGGCACATTTTTATTTAGAGTTCCATTTATTTTGGGGTTATATTTTTTTAGGGTTATTTTTTAGGGCAATAATTTTTCAAGTGTTTTATTTATGGGGTTTTGTTTTTTTTTTTGGGTAATATTTTTTCCTAAAATTACTTTTTTGGCCATTTTTTCTTTTGGGGTTATATTTTTTAAGTGTTATATTTTTTTGGGTTATAATTTTCATATCTTTTAGGTTCATATTTTTTTGTAATATTTTTATTTAGGGCAATATTTATTTTAAAATTACAATTTTTTAGTGCTATTTTTTTAGGGTGATATATTTTTCTACTATTATATTTTTCAAGGTTATTTTTTGGGGGTTATTTTTTATTACTTTTTATGTTTTTTTAAATTACATTCTTTTAAGGCTAGATTATTTTTTGTTTTCTATTTTTTTCAGGTTATATTTGTTATGTATCATATTTTTTTAGTGTTATATTTCACTTAGGGTTATTTTTTTTTCTAAAATTACTTTTTTAGGGTTTTATTATTTATAGGTTTATATTTTTTTGAGGATTATATATTTTTTGGGTTATTTCTTTTTAGTGTTATTTATTTTTTGGTTTTATATTTTTCTTTTAATGGTTATATTTTATTTTTGGAATATATTTTTTTACATTTTTGTATTTCATTTTTTATGGTTATATTTTTTTGGTATAATTGTAATTTTTTATGGTTATATTTTTTAAAATTACTGTTATTGAGGGCTATTTTTTATGTTTATATTTATATAGGGTTATATATTTTTTTGGGTTGTACTTTTCTTTATGTTTTTTTAAATTACATTATTTTTTGGGTATTATTTTTTTAGAGTTATATTTTTTCTAGTTTCTATTTTTTAGGGTTATTTTTTTGGGTTATATTTTTGATAGGCTTATATTTTCTGGGGTTATATTTTTTTGTAAGGGTTATTTTTTAGTGTTATATTTTTTTAGATATATTTTTTTAAGGTTTCATATCTTTTTTAGGGTTATATTTTTCTTTTTGGTTATGTGTTGTTAGGCTTATATTTTTTTTATTGATTCATTGTTTCCAGGGATTTACTTTTTTAGGGTTATATTGTTTTAAAGTTTGCCTTTTTTGGGTTATTTTATTAGTGGAATATTTTTTCAGTGTTATTTTTTTAGGGTTATATTTTTTTTAACTTTATAAATTTTTTAGGGTTTTATATCTTTAATAGTTATATTTTTCTTTCTATAGTTATATTTTATTTTTTGGTTATATTCTTTTAAGGTTATTTTTTTAGGGTTATATTTTTATGGGATTATAATTCTTTTGGGTTATATACGATTTTTGGGGTAAATTTTTTTCAGGTTGTAGTGTTTTGGGGTCATATATTTTGTGTTATATTTGTTTTAGGGTTAAATTTTTGTAGGGTTCTATTTTTTATGTTTAGATTTTTCTTTCTATAGTTATTTTTTATTTTTGAGTTATATTTTTTTAAGGTTATTTTTTTAGGGTTATATATATTTTTTAGGATATTTTTGGGGTTCGATCTTTTTAGGGTTATATTTTTCTTTTTATAGCTATATTTTATTTTTGGCTTATATTCTTTTAGGGTCATAATTGTTTGTGTTTTTTTTTTTGAGTTATATTTATTTTGGGACTATATTTTTTTTGTGGTTATATTTTTACTTTGATTTATGGTTATTTTTTTAAGATTAAATTAATTTTAGGTCATAATTTTTTAGGGTGATACTTTTTCCTGTGTTATATATTTTTGGTGCACATTTTTATTTAGTGGAAAATTATATTTAAAATTACATGTTCTTAGGTTATTTTTGTTTGGGTTATATTTTTTTAGCTCATTATTTTTTACGGTTACATTTTTTGGCTAATATTTTTATTTTAATTTTTTGTAAAATTACATTTTTTATTATATTTTTTGGAGTTATGTGTTTATTTATGGTTACCTTTGAAAATTTAAATTTAGGATTATAAATTTTTTAGGGCTATTACTTTGGGGTTATATTTTTCCAGTGTTATATTTTTTTAGGGCTATATTTTTTCGGGTTATATTTCTTTTTAGTGTTATAGTTTTTTAGGGCTATATTTTTTTAGGTATGTTTTTCTTAGGGAACTAAAGTTTTGGGTTATATACATTTTTTAGGGTTATATATTTCTTTAGGGTTATATTTTTGATAAGCTTATATATATTTTTTGGAAATAGTTTTTCTAGGGTTATATTTATTGGGGTCATACTTATTTTTAAAGTTACATATCTTTTGGGGTTCTATTTTTTTTTTGTTACTTTTTTAGGTTTATATTCTTTTAGGGTTATATATATTTTTAGGGATATATTTTTATTTTTATAGTTTTATTTTATTTCTGGGTTGTCCATTCTGTAGGGTCGTTTTATAATTTTTTAGTGATACTCCCTATTCTTTGACCTAATTGTAAAGTGGCCTCTTGTAGTTTAAACTTTTGCACTAAACCTGCTTAAACTCATAATTAAAGTGCAAACTGGATATTTTTGAGCAAAACTTACAAAAGTACCAAATTACCTTTTCTCTATTCACAATTATAATTTTTTTGAGTTATATTCTATTTTTGCAATATGTTTTTTTAGGGTAATAGTGTTTTTTGGTCATATATTTTGTGTTATATTTTTCTTTTGTTTATATTTTTTTAGGGTAATATTTTTTTAGTGTTATATTTTTTATGTTTAGGGTTTTTCTTTCTATAGTTATTTTTTATTTCTAGGTTACATTTTTTTAAGGTTATTTTTTTAGGGTTATATATTTTTTTGGGGATATTTTTTGGGTTAGATCTTTTTAGGGTTATTTTTTCTTTTTATAGCTATATTTTATTTTCGGCTTCCATTTTTTTACGGTCATAACTATTTGTGTTTTTTTTCTTGGGTTATATTTGTCTTGTGGTTATATTTTTACTTTTATTTATGGTTAAAATTTTTTGAAGATTACATTAATTTTTAGGTCATAGTATTTTAGGATTATATTTTTTCCTATGTTATATATTTTTGGTTTACAATTTTATTTAGGGAAAAAATGTTTTTAAAATTACATTTTCTTAGGTTATTTTTGTTTTAGTTATATTTTTCAAGGCTCATTATTTTTTGTGGTTACATTTTTTAGTTAATATTTTTTATTTTAATTTTTTGTAAAATCACATTTTTGTTATTATATTTTTTAGATTTATATATTTATTTAGGGTTATTTTTTAAAAAATTATATTTAGGATAATAAATTTTTTGGTCAATTTTTTTGGGGTTATATTTTTCTAGTGTTTCATTTTTTTCTTAGGGCTATATTTTTTTAGGTATATCTTTTAGGGTAACATTTTTTTAGGGTTAAATGTTTTGGGCTATATATATCTTTTAGGGTTATATATTTCTTTAGGGTTTTGTTTTTTTATAGGCTTATATATATTTTTTGGATATAATTTTGCTCGGGTAATATTTATTGGGGTCATACTTATTTTTGAAGTTACATATTTATTGGGGTTATGTTTTTGTTTGGATATTTTTTATGGTTTATATTTTTTTAGGTTTATATGTATTTTTAGGTTTATATTTTTATTTTTATAGTTTTATTTTATTTCTAGGTTGCATATTATTTTGGATCATTTTTTAAGGTTTATATTTTTTTAGTGTTACCCCTTGTACTTTGACTGGATTGCAAAGTGGCCCATCGTAGTTTAAACTTTTGTACTAAATCCACGTAAACTCACAATTAAAGTACAAACTCGATGGTTGTTAATAGAGCTTATAAAAGTACCGAATTACCTCTTTTCTCTATTTGACCTTTTCATCCCCTTCATCCCTCGCACATCCATCTGAAATCCCTAAATCCACCTAAGAAATAGAGGACAATCCCTTATCACCATTCTGCCAGTAAGCGGCCATAATTGCATTCCACAAAACGACATTCCTTTTAGGAGTTTCATAGAGCAGTTGACGGGCGGGTTCGATCAAAGTCCCACTGCTAAAGCTTTGAATATTTATTCATAAACATGACCTTTTGAATCCTATCCATCCCAACCAATGGCTTTTCTGCTTCAATCTCCTGAGCTATGCGTTGAACTAACTTGAATGGTGAAAATACCACCTCCAAGTCACTCCAAAACCCCACATCCTTAACCATATCTACGACGTCCCTGGTAACTAGATCTTCCACACAAATCATATTATAAGATCCTCATTGACTACAGCTCGCAGAGCACCAGAGGAGCGAAGACATCTTCAGTCGACGCCTCCCTCGTCAATGGTATCAAAGAGGATTTAGGAGAAGGGGTCTACTCCCACCCATCGTCTTCCTCGTCAATGGGTCGACAATACGGCCATAGCTGGTGGCTGTTCGGCACTACTAAAGATGTCCGGCAAGCAACGTTACTCTAGCATTGATCCTAGTTTCTGGTTTTGTAACCAAAAAGCAATAACACTCCTCGTGTTTCTTTCTTTCACAGCATCGGTGGAGCAGCGAATGGTGAAAGTGGATTTGTTACAAAGGGTAAAGGTCTGACAACTACCGGCAGCAGTCCTTCGGCCATGGAGGCATTGCAGTCTCGGCAAGAACCCTAGTAGAACTGGTGGTCAGCAACGAACTGCTTATCAAACAGTGGCTCGTGTTGTGGTTTTCTTTGAGAAAACTTATGGAGATCGAAGAGCTTCTCCTTTCTTAGCCTAGTTGAGGAAATGAAGACATCAAAGAGCTAATAAGAAAAAGAAAACCGTCGAGATCCCCCCAATCCACAACCCTCTATGATGCCTAAGGCTATTAAGAAAAACTTTAAGGGCAAATCCCTCAATTTTTATTTTCATTTTAGGTAGGCAAGTTCCCACCACTAAGCTTTAGGCATAATTACATTAGATCTAACAGATTCAATTATATATATTAGCACATTAATTTGATGTCCAAATAGGTTTAGTGCAAAATTTTAAAGTTAGAAGGGTACTCTGCAAAATGGGTAAAAAGACAGGGTTTAGATGCCATTTACCCTATTTTTTTAGGGTTATATTTTCCTACGGTTATATTTTTCTTAGGGTTATAAATTTTTTTGTTATATTTTCTTTAAATAATTTTTTTTCAATTTAAAATATTTTAGGGCAACATTTTTATTTTTAGGGTTATATTTTTAGGTATATTTTTTTAAGGTTATATTTTTTTTGGGGGTTAGTTCTTTGCTGTTATATTTTTTTAGTGTTTTAGTTTTTCGGGGTTATTTTTTTTAGGTTTTTATTTTTTTTAAGGTTATGTTTTTTAACGGTTATATTTTTGGGTAATATTTTTTTAGTTTTATTTCATTTTTGGTTTTTATATTTTCTAGGGTCTTTTTTTAGAGTTATAGTTTTCTTGAGGGTTATAGATTTTTATGGTTATAATTTTTTTGGGTTTTATTTTTATTGAGAGTTTATATATAGTTTTTATGGTTATATTCTTTTAAGGTCATATTTTTTTGGGGTTATAGTTTTTTGACTTATAATTTTTTTTGTGTTGTGATTTTAGGGTTTTAAATTCTTTTAGCATTATATTTTTTTATATTTATATTTGATTTTTGGGTTCTAACTTTTTAGGGGTATATTTTCTAAGGGTCATATTTTTTTAGTGTTTAATTCTTTTAGGGTTATAATTGTTCTAGGGTTATATTTTTTACATGTTATATTTTTTAAGAATTATAATTTTATTTCTATAGTTATATTTTATTTTTTGGTTGTATTTTTTAAAGGTTATTTTTGTTTTAGGGTTATATTTTCTTAGGGTCATTTTTTGGGGCAATAGTATTATATTTTTTTTAGATTATACTTTTTTAGGGTTATATTTTATTTTTGGTTTAAATCTATTTAGGATTTTTTTGGGTGGGGTTATATTCCTTTTAGGTATATTTTTTTTCTAAAATGACTTTTTTAGGATTATTTTTTTGCTTCAATTTTTTAACTGTTATATATATATTTTGGGCTATATTCTTCATATTTTTAAGGTTTATATTTTCAAGTAATATTTTTCTTTAGGGTATTATGTATTTTAAAATCACAATTTTTATTAGTGTAATGTTTTTAGGGTTATATATTTTTTCTGCTATTATATTTTTTTTAAGGTTATTTTTTTGGAGGTTATATTTTTATTAATGTTTGATGTTTTTTTATTACATTTTTTAAAGGTTAGATTATTTTTAGTGTTTTATTTTTTCAGTTAATATTTGTCATGTGTCATATTTTTTTAGTATATTATTTTCACTTAGGGTTATTTTTTTCTAAAATTATATTTTGAGGGTTTTACTTTCATTAGCTTTATATTTTTTTGAGGCTTATATATTTTTTTGTGATAAAGTTTTTAGTGTTATTTAATTTTTGGTTTATATTTTTCTTTTAATGGTTATATTTTATTTTTGGCATATATTTTTTTTACATTTTTGTATTGTATTTTTTAGGGTTATATTTTTTTTGTGGTCATAATTGCAAATGTTTTTTTTATGGTTATGTTATTTAAAATTACATTTATTTAGGGTTATTTTTTATGTTTATATTTATACAGGGTTATATTTTATTATTATACTTTTATTTATGTTTATTTTTTTAATTTACATTAATTTCTGGGTTATATCTTTTTAGGGTTATATTTTTTCTAGTGTTATATATATTAGGGTTATATTATTCTAGATATATATTTTTTTAGGGTTTTATAACTTTTTAAGGGTTATATTTTTCTTTAAGGTTATGTGTTCTTAGGCTTTTATTTTTTTATTGACTTATTGTTTGTAGGGATTTATTTTTTTAGGGTTATATTGTTTTAAAGTTTAAATATTTTTTTGCGGTTATTTTATTATTGTTATATTTTTTTAGTGTTATTTTTTTAGGGTTATAATTCTTTTAACCTTATATATATTTTAGGATTTTATACCTTTTATGGTTAATTTTTCTTTCTAAAGTTACTTTTTATTTTTGGGTTATATTTTTTAAACATTACTTTTTAAGGTTGAATTTTATGGGACTATAATTTTTTTGGGTTATATTCTACTTTTGAGATATATTTCTTTTAGGGTTATAGTGTTTTGGGGTCATATATTCTGTGTTATACCTTTTTGGGGTTATATTTGTTTTAGGGTTATATTTTGTTAGTGTTATACTTTTTACGTTTAGATTTTTCTTTCTATAGTTATTTTTTATTTTTGGGTTATATTTTTTTAAGGTTATATTTTTTGGGTTAAATCTTTTTAAGGCTGTATTTTCCTTTTTATAGCTATATTTTATTTTTTGGTTTATATTTTTTTAGGGTAATAATTTTTTGCATTTTTTTGGGTTATATTTGTTTTGGGATTATATTTTTTTGTAGTTATATTTTTACATTTATTTATGGTTATATTTTTTTGAGCTTACATTAATTTCTAGGTCATAGTTTTTTAGGGTTATATTTTTTTCCTATGTTATATACTTTTGGTTTACATTTTTATTTAGGGGAAAATTATTTTTAAAATTACATTTTCTTTGGTTAATTTTATTTTGGTTATATTTTTCTCAGCTCATTATCTTTTACGGTTACATTTTTTGGTTAATATTTTTATTTTTATATTTTGTAAAATTACATTTTGTTATAATAGTTTTTTTAGTGTTGCTTTTTTAGGGTTATATTTTTCCAGTGTTTTATTTTTTTAAGGCTACATATTTTTGGGTTATATTTCTAGTTGGTGTTATAGTTTTTTAGGGCTATACTTTTTTAAGAAATATTTTTTTAAGGTTAAATGTTTTGGGTTATATATATTTTTCATGGTTATATATTTATTTAGGGTTATATTTTTGATAGGCTTATATATTTTTTTGATATAATTTTTCTAGGGTTATATTTATTGGGGTCATACTTATTTTTTAAGTTACATATTTTTTGGGGTTATGTTTTTTTTTGGGTTTATTTTTGTTTATAGTTTTTTTGGGTTATTTATATTTTTAGGGTTACATTTTTATTTTTATAGTTTTTTTTATTTCTGGGTTGTATATTATTTTGGGTCATTTTTTAAGTGTTATATTTTTTTAGTGTTACCCCCCCTGTACTTTGACCCGATTGTAAAGTGGCTAATCGTAGTTTAAAGTGCAAACTGGATGTTTGTTAATAGAACTTATAAAAGTACCAAATTAACTTTTTTCTCTATTCGACCTTTTTATCCCCTTCCTCCCTCGCACATCCATCTGAAATCCCCAAACCCACCTAAGAAACACTGGACAATCCCTTATCACCATTCTGCCAGTAAGCCATCGTAAGTGCATTCCACGAAACAACATCCCTTTCGGGCATTTCATTGAGCAGTTGATGGGCGGCTTTAATCAAAGTCCCACTGCTGAAGTTTCAAATGTGCAACAATGAATATCACCTTCTGAATCCTATCCATCCCAACCAATGGTTTTTCTGCTTCGATCTCCTAAGTTGTGCCTTGAACTAATTTGAACGGTGAAAATGCCACCTCCAATTCACTCCAAACCCCATATCCTTAACCATATGTCAACGTCCCTGGCAACTAGATCTTCCACACAAATCACATTATAAGAATCCTCATTAACTACCACTCGCAAAGCACCAGAGGAGCTCAAGATATCTTCAGGCGATGCCTTCCTTGTCAGCGGTATCAAAGAGGGTTAAGGAGAATGGCCCTGCTCCCACCATCATCTTCCTCATTAATGGTGGTCGACGATACGACGGTAATGGGTGGATGTTTAGCGACTACCTACAACATGCGTTGAGTAGTGTTTCTTCAGCAACGATCTTGGTTTCTAGTTCTATAACCAGAAACCAACAACACTCCTCGTGTCTCTTTCTTCCTCAACACTGGTGGAACGATGAGACCTACAGAGGGTGAAAGTCCAACAACTGCAGGCGGCAGTGCTTTAGTAATGGAGGTGCCATGGCTTGGCAAGAACCCCAGCAGAATTGGCGGTTAGCAATGAATTGGTAGTCAAATAGTGGCTTGTCTTGTGGTTTTCTTTGAGAAAACTTATGGAGATCAAGGAGCTTCTCCTTTTTTAGCCCAGTTGAAGAAATGAAGACATCAAAGAGCTAATAAGGAAAAGAAAACTATCAAGATACACCAAATCCACAACCCTCTATGATGCCTGAGGCTATTAAGAAAAAGCTTCGAGGAAAATTCACCAAAATTTTTTTTTTCATTTTGGGCAGGTAAGTTCCCTCCACTATGCTTTAGGCACGATCTCGTTAGATCTAATAGATTCTATTATATTTGCACATGAATTTGAAGTCCAAATAAGTTTAGTGCAAGTTTTTAAAGTTGGAAGGGTACTCTGCAAAACAAGTAAAAGGACAGGGGGTTAGATGCTATTTACCCTATTTTTTTAGGGTTATATTTTTTTTGTTATATTTTCTTTAGGTAATTTTTTTCAGTTTATATTTTTTAAGGTTATATTTTTCATTTTAGGGTTTTTTTAGGTAAATTTTTTTTAAGTTTATATTTTTTTGGGTTAGTTTTTGCTATTATATTTTTTTTAGTGTTTCAGTTGTTAAGGGTTATTTGTTTTTGGTTTATGATTTTTTAAGGTTTTATTTTTTAAGGGTTATATCTCTTTTTTTATAGGTTTATTTTATTTTTGGTTTATATCTTTTTTAGGGTCATTTTTTTTTAGAGTTATAGTTTTTTCTAGGGTTATAGATTCTTATGGTTTTGTTCTTCTACGGATATAATTTTTTTGGGTTATATTTTTATTGAGAGTTTATATATATTTTTTACGGTTATATTCTTTTAAGGTCATATTTTCTGGGGGTTATATTCTTTTTTGGCATATAATTTTTTTTTGTGTTGTATTTTTTAAAGTTTTATATTTTTTAGCGTTATATTTTTTATATTTATATTTTAGTTTTGGGTTATATTTTTAAGGGGGTATATTTTTTAAGGGTCATATTTTTGAGTGTTTTATTTTTTAAAGTTATATTTTTTTTAAATTCGAATTTTCGTTTTTAGTTATATTTTATTTTAAGGCTATATTTTTTATGGTTATTTTTGTTTTAGGGTTATGTTTTTCTAGGGTCATTCTTTTTGGGGTAATTGTATTATTTTTTTTGAATTATACTTTTTCAGGGTTATATTTTTTAGGGTTGTATTTTATTTTTGGTTTATATTTATTTAGGGTTATTTTTTTAGGGCTATAATTTTATTTTTGTAGCTTATTTTTATTTAGAATTCCATTTATTTTAGGGTCATATTTTTTTAAGGTTATTTTTTAGGGCAATAATTTTTCAAGTGTTCTATTTTTGGGGTTATGTTTTTTTTTGGGTAATCATTTTTTTAATGTCTTTTTTGTCTATTTTTTCCTTTCGGGTTATAGTTTTTAACTATTATATTTTACATATTTTAAGGCATCTATTTTCGTATAATATTTTTATTTAGGGTATAATTGTTTTTAAATTAAAATTTTTTTAGTGCTATCTTTTTAAGGTTATATATTTTTCTATAGTTACATTTTTTAAGGTTTTTTTTGGGGGTTATAATTTTTATTAATGTTGTATGTTTTTTTAAATTAGATTTTTTTAAGGTTACATTATCTTTAGTTTATTATTTTTTTAGGTTATATTTGTTCTATGTCATATTTTTTTAGAGTTATATTTTCACTTAGGGTTACTTTTTTTTCTAAAATTCCATTTTTAGGGTTTTATTTTCTTCAGGTCCTTTTTTCTGGGTTATATCTTTTTTAGTGCTATTTAATTTTTGGTGTTTCACTTTTCTTTTAATGGTTATATTTTATTTTTGGCATATATTTTTTTACATTTTTGTATTGCATTTTTACCGTTATATTTTTTATGGTTATAATTGCAAATGTTTCTTTTACGGTTATATTTCTTAAAATTACCTTTATTTAGGGCTATTTTTTATGTTTATATTTATATAGGGTTATATTTTTTTTTGGATTATACTTTTCTTTATGCCTATTTTTTTAAAATTACATAAACTTTTGGGTTATATTTTTTATTGTTTTATTATTTTCAAGTGTCATATTTTTTAGGGTTATATTTTTTGAGTTATATTTTTTATAGGCTTATATTTTTTTAGGGTTATATTTTTTTAGATATCTACTTTTTTAGGGTTTTATATCTTTCTAAGGGTTAAATTTTTCTTTAGGGTTACATGTTGTGGGCTTATATTTTTTTATGGATTTATCGTTTTTAGGGATTTATTTTCATAGGGCTATATTATTTTAAAGCTTACATTTTTTTGGGTTATTTTATTATTGTTATATTTTCTAGTGTTTTTTTTAGGTTTAAATTTTTTATCATTACGTATTTTTTAGGGTTTCATATCTTTTATTGTTATATTTTTCTTTTTGTATTTATGTTTTATTTTTGGGTTATATTTCATTAGAGTTATTTTTTTAGGGTTATATTTTTTTATTTTATACATTTTTTCTGGTTTTAATGGTTATATTTTTCTTTCTATACTTATATTTTATTTTTGGGTTATATTTTTTTAGTGTCACTTTTTAGGGTTATATTTTTTTAACATTATATATTTTTAGGGTATTATATCTTTTATGGTTGTAGTTTTCCTTTTATAGTTATATTTTATTTTTGGGTTATATTTTTTAAGGTTATATTTTTATGGGATTATAATTTTTTTGGGTTATATTCTATCTTTTTGGGATATATATTTTTAGGGTTATAGTGTTTTGGGGTCATATATTTTGTCTTATATTTTTTGGGATATATTTCTTTTAGAGATATATTTTTTTAGTGCTAGATTTTTTAGTGTTTTTATTTTTTTCTATTATTATTTCAAAATTTTGTGTTATATTTTTTAAGGTTATTTTTTTAGGGTTATTTTTTTTGGGATGTTCTTGGGGTTAGATCTTTTTCTTTTTACAGCTATATTTCATTTTTGGCGTATATTTTTCTAGGGTTATATCTTTATAGGTTTAAATTTTTTATGTTTAGATTTTTATTTCTACAGTTATTTTTTATTTTTGGGTTATTATTTTTTAAAATTACATTTATTTTGGGCTATTTTTTATGTTTATATTTATATAGGGTTATATTTTTTGGGTTAAAGTATAAAAAAGGATATGAAATAAAATGGGTTAAAGAAAATAAAAATGCTTGAAAATAAAAAGAGTTAAAAAATAAAAATAGTTAGTAATAAAAGGACTTATAAAATAAAAAGGGATAAATAAAACAAAAACTGTTAAGGAAAATAGAAGGGATAAAGAAAATAAAATGGGTTAGAAAATTAAAAAAGGTTAGAAAATAAAAATGGTTTAGAAAATATAAAAAGATGCAAAAATAAAAATTGTTTAGAAAATGAAAAGGGTTACAAAATTACAAGGGTGAGAAAGTAAAAAAGGTTAGAAAACAAAAGGCATTTAAAATTGAAAAGGGCTCAAAAAATGAAAACATTTAGAAAATAAAGGGGCATTTGAAAGTAAAAAATGTTACCAAATAAAGAGTGTTAGAAAATGAAAAGGAAAAGAAAAAAAGCATTAGGGAATAAAAAGTGTTAAAATTTTAAATGGGTATAAAAATAAAAAAAGAGATCAAAAATTAAAAGGGTGAGAAAAAAAGGGTTAGGAAATAGAAAGGGTTAGAAAATAAAAGAAGTTTATAAAATAAAAAGAGTTAAAAAATAAAAAATTGTTAGAAAATAAAAGGGGTTTGAAAATAGAAAGGGTTACGATCTAAAAAAGGTTAGATAATAAAAAGGATTAAAAAATGAAGAGGGCTAGAAATTGAAAAGGGTTAGAAACTAAAAAGGGCTTGAAAATAAAAATGGGTTCAGAAAATAAAAGTGTATAGAAAATAAAAATGGTTAAAAAATAAAAAAGGGTGAGAAAATAGAAGGGTTAGGAAATAAAGGCTTTAGAGCATAAAAAGGGCTAGAAAATAAAAGGGCTTTTGGGATGTGGGGGTCTAGGATTTTCAAGTTTTAGGGGTTGAGGTTTCAGTCTAGAGTTTAGACTTTTAGGGTTTTGAGTTTTAGAGTTAAATGATTTAGGATTTTTAGGTTTTAGAGGATAGGTTTTAGAGTTACGCGTTTTAGGGTTTCAAGATTTTACCTTTTTTTTTAATTTAGGGTTTACGATTTTACAATTATAGGGTTTAGTGTTTAAGGTTGGAGTTAGGGTTCAGAAAATAAAAAGGGCTAAAAATAAAAGGGGTTTGAAAATAGAAAGGGTTATGATGTAAAAAAGGTTAGTTAATAAAAAGGATTAGAAAATGAAGAGGGTTCGAAATTGAAAAGGGTTAAAAACTAAAATGGGCTTGAAAATAAAAAGGGTTCAGAAAATAAAAGGTTATAGAAAATAAAAATGGTTAAAAAATAAAGTGGGTGAGAAAATAGAAGGGTTAGAAAATAAAAGGCTTTACAGAATAAAAAGGGCGAGAAAATAAAAAAAAACTATATAAAAAAAAGCTAGAAACCAAAAAGGTTAGAAAATAAAAAAGATTAAAAAACAAAAGGTTTTGAAAATAGAAAGGACTACAAAGTAAAAAGGGTTAGATAGTAAAAAAGGCTTAGAAAATAAAAAAAGGTTACAAATAAAAAAGGATTAGAAGCTAAAGAGGGTTAGAAAATAGTAAGGGTTTAGAAAATAAGAATGGTCAAAAAATAAAAAAGGTTTAGAAAATAAGAAGGGTTAGAAAATAAAAAGGGTTCAAAAAATTAAAAGGGTTGGAAAATAAAAAAAAGTTGGAAAACATAAAGGGTTAGAAAATAGTGGAGATTAGAAAAGAAAAAGGGTTCAGAAAATTAAAAGGGTTATAGAATAAAATGGGTTAAGAAAAGAAAAGGGTTAGAAACTAAAAAGGTTACAATATAAAAAAGGGGTAGAAAAGAAAAAGGGTTGGAAAAAATAAAAAGGGCAAGAAAATGATAAAAAAAGGGTCACAAAAAAATAAAAAGGGTTAGATAAATAAAAAGAGTTAGAAAATAAAATGTGTTACAAAATAAAAAAGGTTTAGAACATAAAGAGTTAGAAAATAAAAATGGTTAGCAAAATAAAAGGGGTTAGAAAATAAAATGGTTAGAAAGTAAAAGGAGTTAGAAAATAAATCTGGTTTAGAAAGTGAAAAGGGTTAAAACAATAGAAGGGGTTTGAAAAAAAGAAAGGGATAGAAAATAAAATGGGTTAAAAATATATGGGGTTTGCAAATAGAAAGGGATAGAAAATACAAAGAGTTATAAAATGAAAAGGGTAAGAAAACAAGGAGATTTAGAAAATGAAAAGGGTTAGAAAATAAAAAGGGTTTGAAAATAATAGGGGGTTTGACAATAAAAAAGTTAGAAAATAAAAAGGGTTCAGAAATTAAAAAGGGTTAAAAAATAAAAAGGGTTCAAAAAATAAAAAAGGTTAGAAAATAAATACGCTTCAGAAAATAAAAATGGTTAGGAAATAAAAAGGGTTAGAATATAAATTAGGCTTAGAAAGTAAAAAGGGTTACAAAATGAAAGGGGTTTGAAAATAGAAGGGAATAGAAAATGAAAAGCGTTAAAAAAAAAAAGAAAGGGTTTGAAGATAGAAAGGGATGGAAAATAAAAAGGGTTATAAATGAAAAGGGTTATAAAATAAAGAGGGTTAGAAAATGAAAAGGGTTTGAAAATAAAAAGGGTTAAAAAATCAAAAGGGCTAAAAAATAAGACGTGTTTGACAATTAAAAAGGTTTAGAAAATAAAGAGGGTTAGAAAATAAAAAGGATTTGAAAATAAAAAAGGTTCAAAAATTAAAAAGGGTTCAACAATAAAAAGGGTTCAGAAAATGAAAATGGTTAGAAAATAAAATGGATTAAAGAAAATAAAAAGGGTTTAAAAAATAAAAAAGTTATGAAATAAAAGGGTTTAAAAAATAAAAAGGGATAATGAAAATAAAAAGTTTTAAAGAAAAAAATGGATAGAGACAATAAAATGTGTTAGAAAATGAAAAGGGTTAAAAAATAAAAAGGGTTTGGAGAAAAAAGGGTTAGAGATTAAACAGGGTTATAAAATAAAAAGGGTTAGAAAATACAAAGGGTACATAAAATAAAAATGGTTAAAAAGTAAAAAAGGCAATAAAATAAAAGGGCTAGAAAATAAAAAAATTTATAAAATAAAAAGAGTTAGAAACGACAAAGGGTTAGAAAATAAAAATTGTTAGAAAATAAAAAGAATTAACAAAAAAAAGGATTAGAAAACAAAAGGGTTTTGAAAATAAGAAGGGTTACAAAGTAAAAAGGGTTAGAAAATAAAGAGGTTTAGAAAATGAAAAAGGTTAGATAATAAAAAAAGGTTTGAAAATAAAAGGGTTTAGAAAATAAAAAAGGGTTACAAAGTAAATGGGGTTTGAAAATAAATAAGGTTAGAAAATAAAAAGGGTTTAGAAAATAAGAAGTGTTAGAAAATAAAAAGGGTTCAAAAATATGAAGGGTTAGTAAATAAAAAGGGTTCAAAAAATAAAAAGGGTTAGAAAACAAAAAAGGTTAGAAAACAAAATGGTTAGAAAATAATAGAGATTGGAAAAGAAAAAGGGGTTAGAACGTAAAAAGGGTCCAGGAAATTAAAAGGGTTATAGAATAAAATGGGTTAGAAAAGAAAAGGATTAGAAACTAAAAAGGTTACAATATAAAAAAGGGTAGAGAAGAAAAAGGTTGAAAAAATAAAAAGAGCAAGAAAATGATAAAAAGGGTTGCAAACAAATGAAAAGGGTTAGATAAAAAAAGAGTTAGAAAATAAACTGCATTACAAAATTAAAAAGGTTTAAAAAATAAAAATGGTTAGGAAATAAAAGGGCTAGAAAATAAATCTAGTTCAAAAAGTGAAAAGGGTTAAAAAGGGTTTGAAAATAGAAAAGGATAGAAAATAAAATGGGTTAAAAAATAAAAGGGGTTTGAAAATAGAAAGGGATAGAAAATAAAAAAGGTTATAAAATGAAAAAGGTTAGAAAATAAAAAGGTTTAGAAAATGAAAAGGGTTAGAAAATAAAAAGGCTTTGAAAATAAAGAAAGGGCTCAAAAACTAAAAAGGGTTTGAAAATAATGGGGGTTTGACAATAAAAAAGGTTAAAAAATTATGAGGGTTAAAAAAAATAAAAGGGTTCAGAAATTAAAAAGGGTTTGAAAATAAAAAGGGTTTAGAAAATAAAATGGGTTAGAAAATAAAAAAGGTTCAGAAAATGAAAATAGTTAGAAAATAAAAAGGGATAAAAAAATAAATCGAGCGCAAAAAGTAAAAAGGGTTAAAAAATAAAAGGGGATTGAAAATAGAAAGGGATAGAAAATAAAGAGAGTTAAAAAATAGAAGTGGTTTGAAGATAGAAAGGGATAGAAAATAAAAAGGGTTATAAAATGAAAAGGGTTAGAAAATAAAGAGGGTTAAAAAATGAAAAAGGTTTAGAAAATAAAAGGGTTTGAAAGTAAAAAGGGTTCAAAAAATAAAAAGGGCTCTAAAATAATAGGCATTGGAAAATAAAAAAAGGTTTAGAAAATAAAGAGGGTTAGAAAATAAAAAGGATTTGAAAATAAAAATGGTTCAGAAATTAAAAAGGGTTAGAAAATAAAAAGGGATAATGAAAATAAAGAGTGTTAAAGAAAATAAAAAGGGATAAAGAAAATAAAATGTGTTAAAAAATAAAAAAAGGTTAGAAAATAAAAATAGTTCAGAAAAGAAAAAGGGCTGGAAAATAAAGGGGGTGAGAAAATTAAAAGGGTTAGAGAATAAAAAGGATTCGAAAAATAAAAAGGTTTAGAAACTAAAAGGGGTTTGAAAATAAAAAGGGATAGAAAATAAAAAAGGGTTAGAGAACAAAAAGGGTTACAGAATAAAAAGGGTTCTAAAAATAAGAAGGGTTTAAAAAATAAAAAGGATTAGAAACTAAAAAGGTCATTAAAAATAAAAAGGGTAAGGAAACAAAAAGGGTGAGTGAATGAAAAGGGCTAGAGAATCAAATCCTTTATAAAATAAAAAAACTTTTAAAAATAAAAAGAGCTAGAAACCAAAATGGGTTTGGAAATAAAAAAAGTTAGAAAATAATAGGGATTAGAAAATGAAAAGGGTTAAAAAAAGGGGGTTTGAAAATAAAAAAGATTACAAAGTAAAAAGGGTTAGGTAATAAAAAGAATTAGAAAAATAAAGAGCGTTAAAAAATGAAAAGCGTTAGAAAATAATAATGGTTCAAACATAAAAAGGGGTTCGAAAATAAAAAATGATAGCAAATAAAGAGAGTTCAAAAATAAAAAAGGATAGAAAATAAAAAAGGGTTAGAGAATAAAAGGGGCTAGAAAATAAAAAGGGTTCTAAAAATAAAAAGGGTTCAGAAAATGAAGAGGGTTAGAAACTTAAAAGGGTTCTAAAAAAATAAAAAAGATAAGCGAATAAAAGGGGTTAGAAAATAAAAGGCTTTAGAAAATAAAAAATTAAAAAAATAAAAAGAGTTAGAAACCAAAATGGGTTAGAAAATAAAAGAGATTAGAAAATAAAAATGGCAAAAAAAGAGATTTGAAAAGAAAAAGGGTTAGATAATAAAAAGGGTTAGAAATAAAGAGGGTTAGAAAATAAAGAGGGTCAGAAAATGAAAAGGGTTAGAAATTAAAAAGGGTTTGAAAATAAAAATGGTTTTGAAAAAAAATGGTTACAAAATAAAAGGGGTTTGAAAATAAAAAGGGTTAGAAAATAAAAAGGTTAGAAAATAAAAAGGTTTGAAAGTTAAAAAGGTTTAAAAAATAAAAAAAAAGTTACAAAATAAAAGTGGTTTGAAAATAAAAAGGGTTAGAAAATAAAAAGAACTACAAAAGAAAAAGGGTGACAAAATAAAAAGGATAGAAAATAACAAGCGTTTGAAAATAAAAAGTGTTTAAAAAATAAAAAGGTTTAGAAAATAAAAGAGCTTTGAAAATAAAAGGTGCTAGAAAATAAAGAGGGATAGAAAATAAAAAGGGTTAAAAATTAAAAATGGTTGAAAATAAAAAGAGTTAGAAAATAAAAAGGGCTAGAAAATAAAAATGGTTAAAGAAAATAAAAATGGTTAGAAAATAAAACGGGTTAAAGAAAATAAAAATGCTAGAAAATAAACAGGGTTAAAAGATAAAATTGTTAGAAGTAAAAGGGTTTAGAAAATAAAAAGGGATAAAGAAAACAAAAGGTCTTAAAGTAATTTAAAAGGTGTAAGGAAAATAAGATGGGTGAGAAAATAAAAATGGTTCAGAAAATAAAAAAAGGTTAAAAATAAAAATGGTTCAAAAAATAAAAAGAGTAAAAAAAATAAAAAGGGTGAGAAAATAAAAGGATTAGAAAAAAAAAGGCATTAGAAAATTAGAAAGGTTCAGAAAATAAAAAGGTTTAAAAGATAAAAGGGATTTGTTAGAAAATAAAAGGTGTTAGAAAATGAGAAGGGTTTAGAAAAAAAGGTTTAGGAGATAAAAAGGATTTGAAAATAAAAAGTGTTAGAAAATAAAGAGCTTCTAAAAATAAAAAGGGATAGAAAATAAAAAGGGTTAGAAAATAAATTTGATATTAAAAAGGTTTCAGAAAATAAAAAGGGTTTTGAAAATAAAAAGTGTACTAAAAAATGGTTAGAAAATTAAAAGGGTGAGAAAATAAAAAGGGTTAGAAAATAAAAAGCATTAGAAAATAAAAGGGTTAACAAATAAAAAAAGCTTAAAAAACAAAAAGAGTTAGAAACCAAAAAGGGTTAGAAAATAAAAAATGTTAGAAAATAAAATGATTAGAAAATAAAAGGGGTTCAAAAAAAGGGGTATGAAAATAGAAAGGGTTATAAAGTAAAAATGGTTAGATAAAAAAAATGGTTAGAAAATAAAAAGGGTTTGAAAATTAAAGGGTTTACAAAATAAAAAAGTGTTACTAATAAAAGGGGTTTGAAAATAAAAGGATCAAAAAATAAAAAGAATTAGAAATTAAAAAAAGATAGAAGATAGAAAGGATTAAAAAACAAAAAGGGTTAGAAAATAAAAATGGGTTAAAGAAAAAAAGGGTTGAAATTAAAAAAGGTTAAAAAATAAAAATGATTAGAAATAAAAAGGTTCAGAAAATAACAAGTGATAAAGAAAACAAAAGGTGTTAAAGAAAATAAAAAGGGATAAAGAAAATAAAATGGATTAAAGAAAATAAAATGGGTTAGAAAATAAAAAAACCTTCGAAAATAAAAATGGTTCTAAAAATAAAAATGGTTAGAAAATAAAAATGGTTCAGGAAATAAAAAGGGTTAGAAAATAAAAAGGGTGGGAAAATAAAAACATTAGAAAATGAAAAGTGCTCAAAAAATAAAAAGGTTTAGAAAATAAAAGGGGTTTGAAAATAAAAAGTGTTAGAAAATAGAGAGCATCAAAAAACAAAAAGGGATAGAAAATAAAAAGGGTTAGAAAATAGAGAGCATCAAAAAACAAAAAGGGATAGAAAATAAAAAGGGTTAGAGAATACAAGGGTTAGAAAATACAAAGGGTTTTGAAAATAAGAAGGGTTCAGAAAATAAAAAGGGTTAGAAAATAAAAAGGTCACACAAAATAAAAATGGTTAGAAAATTAAAAGGGTTAGAAAATAAACTACGAGAGAAAATAAAAAGAATTAGAAAATGAAAAAAACGTATAAAATAAAAATAAGTTAGAAACCAAAAATTGTTAGAAAATAAACAATGTTAGAAAATAAAAGGGATTACAAAATAAAAAGGGTTAAAAAATAAAAGGGGTTCGAAAATAAAAAGGGTTACAAAGTAAAAAAAAGGTTAGATAATAAAAATGGTTAGAAAATAAAAAGGGTTAGAAAATGAAAAAGGTAAGAAAATAAAAAGTGTTTGAAAATGAAAGGGTTTAGAAAATAAAAAAAGGTTTACAAAGTAAAAGGGAATGGAAGTAAAAAGGATTAAAAAATAAAGAGGTTAGAAAATTAAAAAAGGTTTACAAAATAAGATGGGTTAGAAAATAAAATGGGTTCAAAAAATAAGAAGGATTAGAAAATAAAAGGGTTCAACAAATAAAAGAGTTAGAAAATAAAAAAGGTATAAAAAAGGATTAGAAATTAAAAAAGGTTAAGAAAATAAAATGGGTTAGAAGATAAATAGGGTTAAAAATTAAAATGGGTTCAAATTTTAAAATGGATGAAAAATAAAAAGGATTAGAAAATAAAGAGGGTTAGAAAATGAAAAGGGTTAGAAAAGTAAAAGGATTTGAAAATAAAAAGGATACAGAAAATTAAAAAAGGGTTCAAAAATAAGAGGGGATTGAAGATAAAAAGTGCTAGAAAAGAAAAAGGGTTAGAAAATGAGAAGGGTTTAGAATATAAAAAGGGTTAGAAAATCAAAAAAGGTTCAGAAAATAAAATGGGCTAAAAAAGGTAAGAAATTAAAAAGGTTCTAAAATAAAGAGGGTTAAAGAAAATAAAAGGGCTAGAAAATAAATGGGTTAAAAAATAAAAAGGGTTAGAAAGTAAAACGATTTAGAAAATGACAAGAGATAAAGAAAATAAAAGTGGTTAAAAAATAAAATCAGTTAGAAAAAAAAGGTTCTTAAATAAAAGGATTTGAAAATAAAAAATTGTTAGAAAATAAAGAGGG
Source organism: Sextonia rubra (assembly GCA_037013555.1). NCBI lineage: Eukaryota > Viridiplantae > Streptophyta > Magnoliopsida > Laurales > Lauraceae > Sextonia > Sextonia rubra. Next base: position 82,401,627 of record JASUAD010000001.1, read on the forward strand.
TTTGAAAATAAAAAGGGTTCAGAACTTCAAAAGGGTTAGAAATAAAAAGGGTTAAAAAATAAAAAATGTTCAAAAAATGAAAAAAGTTAGAAATTAAAAGGAGTTCAGAAAATAAAGTGTTAAAGAAAATAAAAAGGGTTACAAAATAAAATGCATTCAGAAAATAAAAAGGGTTAGAAATTAAAAAGGGTTCAGAAAATAAAAAGAGGCAACAGTAGAACTACTATCTTAAGAAGATGACATAATATGAGCTGGTTCCTTCCCTTTAGATGTTGCACTTGCACTTCCACTACGTCTTTCTCCCGGAGGTGGCTGTCCCCCTGATATTTGTACATCTTCAGCAATTAAACGTTGTACATTTTGCTGAAAGCCCGGATCTGAATCTAACAATGGATCTTCAGTCTCGGCTATCCATGGAAGTAAGGGATCATCGTCTCTGAATATGTGATCCAAATTAATTGGACAATAAGTAGGATCATCCCTTACCTTTCTCTCTCTATTTCTGTTCCTCAACTTGAGATTGTAATGGCAGTATACCAATTTGTTGAGTTTTCTCATTGTTATCTGATTCCTGAGCGTCGTATGGATCATGGAGAAAGTGCTCCAATTCCTTTCACAATTTGATGATGTTGTTGTCTGACTAAGGATGTAAATGGCTGCTCTCCTTAGATGTGGAGTACTCTCTCCAAAACTCTCCCACCAATCAGCTAGAATACAAAAAAAAAAAAAGAAAAAGAAAAAAAATTAGACATCTTTAAATCGTAGAAAGTTCCTTTTCTATGTATTGTCAGTTGCGTATAAGTATAACTACCAGGTGAACATTTTACAATCGCTCACTGTACAAAAGGGTCAGCGAAAGTTTCTCTTTTATGTGTATAAGTAGAAATCTACAATGCAAAAATTAGAAATAAATAAGTACACCATATCAATACAATTATCTCAAATATATTTAAAAGATTAAATAAAATTTTTAATTAGCTTACCTCTTGTATAGCTTCGATATGATCATCTTTACTCAAAATTCTTTTCAACACTGTCCTTAATCCTACTCGTAATTCCGTATCTATTGCTTCAGTGTGGTGTGGGGCATTGCGATAGTAGAATTCAGGATTTAAAAAATAACCTACAGCATGCAATGGATGGTGCAGCTGATCGTTCCACCGGGCATCAATAATTTTTATGTAATCATCATGATATCTGCAATTTTCTATAATGGCTTGCTTTGCCCGATCAATTGCTTCATAAATGTACCCCATTATTGGCTTTTCATCAGCATCAACAAGCCGTAACACTTTCACTAAAGGTTCATATGCCTTTAATATGTTCTCTACTTTGGCCCAAAATTTATTAACCCTCATTAGAATTGGGATGTCAAACTCCGGACCATGTGTTGCTTTGCCCCATTTCGAACGAAGCCATTCTTCTGATGAAAACATCTGAATTAGCTCCGTTCTCCAACGTAGTAGGCTTTCCATAGCAATAAAATGGGTAGTAAATCTAGTGGATGCGGGACGCACTAAGGCATGATTGTTTATGAATCTCTTCATCAAGCTTAAGAGCCATGAATGGTCGTATATGAACCTTTTAATGCCTCTACATGCCTTGATTGCAGTGGCCACATTCTTCTTCTTTCCAATATCCTCCATTATAAGGTCAATGCAATGTGCTGCACATGGGGTCCAAAATAAATGTGTCCTCTTTTCCATTAATAGTTGACCAGCCTTCTTCAAATTAGCTCCATTGTCTGTCACAATCTGGACAATGTTCTCCTCTCCAACACTTTCTACAACTTTATCCATAAGCCTATAAATATAATCTGCCATCCGTTTCTCTTTAGATGCATCAACGGACTTCACAAAGATGGTCCCAGTGACATTATACACCAAAAAGTTAATTAATTGTATTTGGGTGCCGCTTGTCCACCCGTCACACATAATAGTGACTCCATTTTGCCCCCACATGGGCCTAAACGTCTCTACCCAAGCCTTTATTTCTTTATACTCTTCTTCAAGGTAATTGGTGCCCACATCATACACAGATGGCGACGTAATACCCGCCCAGCTTGAGCCGCAACATCAAGAACTGTTTGAAAAATAAGGAGAATCAATTGCGGTAGGGGGTATATTCTTATGAGTTAGCCATTTTGCTGTAGCTTTGGCTAATCTATCTCTTGCAGCCTTCATGACACCCTTGACAACATTAGAGATTTTTGGTTGCTTAGCTGCCTCCGATCTATGTGCGAAAGGATCAACAAAACTAACCCCACGTCCAGTTTTTGTAGGTGTAGCCATCTGAGTAGAAATAATCTCTATATCATCATCCCGCTGTCGGGTGCTAAATGCTCTACGCAATTTACCCGCAATGCCTTTGCCCTTGCTTGTTGCACCAGATGAGCCACCTTCATCATAGTTTCTACGCTGGCTATAGGCTTGACGCTCTACTTCTTCTTGGCACGACATAAGGGACTCTCGACGTGCAGCCATCATTTCTGGGTCATCAAACTCATTATCAGAAGCAGCACCAAGACCTTCATCCCCAAATACATCATGGCGTGTTGCATCAACACCCTGCTGCTTCTTCTCTTTAATTTGTACTTTTCTCTATTTTGTTTGATTCAATAAATTTTTCATTTGTTCCCTAACTTCTTTGGACACTTCAGGACACCCTGCAACATTGCCTTACACATGGGCCAAATGTTGTTTAAATCTTGTAATGCCCCCATCGGTCACTTTGTGACAAAACTTGCACTTAATCTTCAACCGATTGTTTTCAATTGCCTCACCATAGCTCCATGCAAGATCTATCTCACGTGGTATTTTTTCACGTCACAATACCTAAACAAGATTTAAAAGTAATAGGTTAAAATTTAAATAAATTTCAAAAACATGAAAAAATTAGAATAACACGCATCTACGTGGGTGGGAATTGGGATTGATATATGGGAAATATAGATATAACATTTGGGGACTATTTTCAACCCATTTGATTCAGTTTACTTTTATAAAAAAATATTTTTATTAAAAAATACAAAAATCCGAAAATAAAAAATATGAAAAAATTAAAAGAACACAAAAATATGTAGGATTGATCTATGGGAAACATAGATCTAATATTTAGTGACCATTTTCAACCCATTTGATTTAGTTTACTTTTATAAAAAAAATATTTTTAAAAAAATACAAAAATCCAAAAATAAAAAATATGAAAAAATTAGAGGGACACAAAAATATATGGGATTGATCTATGGGAAGCATAGATCTAACATTTAGGGACCACTTTCAACCCATTTGATTGGGTTTGCTTCCATAAAAAAATATTTTTTTAAAAAAATATAAAAATTCAAAAATAAAAAATATGAAAAAATTAGAAGAACACAAAAATATGTGAGATTGATCTATGGGAAGCGTAGATCTAACATTTAGGGACCACTTTCAACTCATTTGATTGGGTTTGCTTCTATAAAAAAATATTTTTTAAAAAAACATACAAAAATCCGAAAATAAAAAATATGAAAAAATTAGAAGAACACAAAAATATGTGGGATTGATCTATGGGAACCATAGATCTAGCATTTAGGGACCACTTTCAACCCATTTGATTGGGTTTGCTTCTATAAAAAAATATTTTTTAAAAAAAATACAAAATTCCGAAAATAAAAAATATGAAAAAATTAGAAGAACACAAAAATATGTGGGATTAATCTATGGGAAACATAGATCTAATATTTAGGGACCACTTTCAACCCATTTTATTGGTTTTCCATTAACAAAATAGATTTTTTTTTCAAATAATAAAATAATCTGAAAATAAAATTCAAAAAAAAATTAAGAAAGTGATAAAAAAGAGGGGCTTGATCAAAGAGGAACATGGATCTAGCAACAACAACTCATTTTCAAGTGATTCATAGAAGAAAAGAGAGAAATAAGCACAAAGTAGGAAAAAAAATGCTTCAAAACTCACCTTTTTTGAGCTTGATGCTTGAATCTTGAATGCCACCTTAATCTTTGGATGTTTTTGATGTTTTTGTTGATGATTTTACTGTTTTTTTGAGAGGATTTGAAAAATGGAGGCAAGAAAAGGGGCTTGGAGTAGTGAAGAGGGGAGAAGATAAATGCTAAAAGGGAAAGATGGGTAAAAAAATCGGCTGGGGGGTTTTAGCGTATAAACCCCCTAGCCGATACGTATCGGCCGATACAAAGTGTATCGGCCGACGTATCGGCCGATACGGGCCGATACACTTGTGAACAACAATTTTTTCCAAATATCGTAGCGCCCATTGGCGCCACGCCTGATTTAGCTTATCGGACGATATTTATATCCTTGATTACCTTGATAGTTTAATAAAGCAACTAGCTCAGCTACTATTGAAATTGGTTGTTGCAAGAATTGAGAATCTAACTTCCTAGTCCTCTAGTATCTTAAATTTAGTATGTCTCTTCTATTAGCTGACCATCGATCAAAATCATAATAATTGTACACACATTTGTGTATGGAATCTGTACCGGAGAATGAGAAACCATTAGTATTTAGTACGCCCTTTCAGGTATAGGTTTCTATTTTTTTAAATTATTCTCTAAATATATCAAATCTTGGGCAACCTAGAGCTATAGAATTTTGGATTGATCTGATTTGGGCTGTGCTTTTTTATATCTATTATCTGGTTCATTAATAGCCCAATAGATAAACAGTCGGGCCAACTGTGGCAGGGTCTTTCCTCTCAGATGCCTAATTTCATCTTTCTATGTATTATGTAATCTTTACTTACCTGATTATCTAATTTGAAGGCAACTGCCAAATTCCTATATGGCTTTTAACTAGTGCCCATCTTTTATTGGACCCTTCATTCTGTTGGAATTTATTACTTTGGAAGTCTTTTTTTTTTTTTTGCTAGTTGGCATATTGGCCAAAGAAGTAGAAGGAACCTTGGGAGCGGCCGTGGGTGGTGGCTGTTCTATCTAGAGATACACCTTATGATTCCCAAATCCTTTTTTTCACTTGAGCAGGTGGTGTTAGTTTTCCAAGCCATGTAAATAACTGGCTAAATCTACATGGGGATAATCATCCTAGACTGTTCACTTATTTGATAGTTAGTATTTTACTCTTTCTTAAATACAATATGAGGAAAAATGACATAGATTGGTTTGGGTGCTTTATACTTCTTGTGTTACGTTATCCTATATGGTTGTTGCATTATTTTTAAAGTATAAGGCGTGGCAAAGAAAATCAGCAGATTGATTCCTATGTCACGGATTTAATTTATGTTAGTTTATGATGCTTATTTGTCCTGATATGGAAAGTGAATGGGCTGCGAATTTGGGACATGGCAAAGGTGAGTGAAGATCTTGAAGTAATTGTCTTGGTGGTATTTATCATATTTTCAGCCCATGAGTGTGTAGATCTATTAGCTTCAGTGTTGAATCAATGTTTGGATGTATTTATGAAATATATATGATGGAAAACCATATGGGGAGTAGATCTCCTTAGCTAAACCTATGAGTTGGGTTTTATGTGTTGACTAAACGCAAATTTTGGATTTTGGACTGATCAAACCCCATATCATCAAGGTTTTGATTGTGGGTAGGACCGTAGGAATGGTTCTGCCACAATTGGCCAAACCTTAATTATGTATGTATGCTGGCCGAATGTAAGACAATCCTATTGAAATCGTGTCATAATTCTATTCTTATTATTTCAGAGCTATACTCCTCTTCTAATCTGATTATAAACAGTTCTGTTATGATTTGTTCCTATTTTTTGATGCCAATCTGTTGTAGTACTTTCAGTTCTATTATGATCCATTCTTATTTTTTATGCCAATCTGTTGTAGTACTTTTATAGTGAAATCTCAGTTTTTATACATGAGTAATGATGAAGCCTAATATGCTAGGGATGAGCATCACACAACCAGATTTGGATGGGGACTGTAACTTTGATAAAAATCCTAGTTTTGATCTTGGTTGAATGGCCAATTGTTGGGGATATTATAATTGATTATGTCTAATAGATAACCTAATTATCTGTATTTTTATGGTTGGTGTTTTATGTTGCCATTTATGTATCAAGTTGTTTAATATGGTTCTCATGTGGATGAATTTCTGTTTCCTTATATTTTATCAATGGTTGATTTGGTGACCTGAGTTGAAATCACTTTTGTTAGAGTTGCTGGTAGCATCTTAAATCTGAAAGGGTATTAGTTATTGGACCCTACCATATATTGACAACCACTTACTTTAAAAGCTTAAGCTAATCGAGAATGGCGTAACAATGCAAACTCCTTCATGGGAATTTCACCTCCTTCATGGGAATTACACCATCCATAGGAGAATATAGGGGCTCTGCACAGGAATTACACCCTCCATGGGAAAATACAAGGAAGGCACAACAGCCTCGGGATTCGAACACTCGACCTCCCTCTATCATGTACCAACCCAAAAGCTTAAGTTGATAGGTGAAAAGCCCAAATGGGTATGTGAAGCCACGTAAACCCATTACTTGGGCGATGTGGGACATGGGACTTTTTTCCAACACCATACACTACTAAATACCAATAATGATCCCGTCATGCGCAAGTGAATTTCAGAGCTAGCAATATGGAATTGGTTTCAGCTTTTAGAGGTTGGGATCTCCAATGTAGGCATATTACCTATGATGCACGGATACTTCAAAATGGGCAATTTATCATGTCATAACGTGTCTGATTCTTCACTTTTTATGTATAAAGTTCATGTCCCTTCTATATCCATGCTGTGTCCCTATCGTATCCATGTCGTATCTAGGCATCATAGCATACCACACAAATCAGTCTGTCCAATTGGTGTTTAGTATTCCCTTTGGGGACCCCTAGACTGCTAGCACAATATATGGTGACCTTCGTATATAGGGGCCATTTGGGGTGAGTATGGACTAAAGTCAAATTGTTAGAAGGGTGGTTCTGATTTGGTGATTTTGGACCAGTTTGGTAATTATGTTGTTTACATGAGGTTGTGCAAGGTATCTTTGTGAATGTATATATTTTTGGAGGCATCCACGCAATGCATATGTTTCGGATGGCATCTGAGGCTACAATTGTTATTTACCTATGCTACTAAGCAGTTTGATGGTAGTCTTTAGATGTGATTGTAACCATGCGATAACCTTGAACTTAGATCTTACATTTTTTCATATTAAACTAGCAAAATGTGCCCATGCTTAGCACAAGCAGGAAACTAAAAAAAAATAATAAAATGGGCCCATAAAAAAGAACAAATGCATTAAAATAGCAAAAAATAGAATGTAGAAATCGAAATGCAAATAATATACCATAATATAAGCAACTTATTTGAAATAAACAAACCCATTGGAATGCAAAATACCCAAAATTTCTAATGGATTGGTAAGAGCATTTTGAGTGAGTGTAAAGATCCTAGCAAGAGCACCCTAGGTATCAAGTTTGGTCTCAATTATATGTCCCTAAGCCGTTCAAGTCCAGTCCATTGAGATGGGTGTACAATTGATCCAACAATACAGTCCATTTGGATGTATGTTAAACTTGGGGCATGTGTCTATCATGGGGGTTCTTATCCATTGTAAGGCTTGGATTGGGTGATAGATGGGCCCTACCCTTGGTTCTCAAAGGAAAAACGGTGAGGACAGTTCTCACTTAAATATTTTCCTACTTTATATACCTTCGTAATATTAATCTCTTTTTAAGTGTAAAATATCATCAAGTTTACTTATTAATTGCATCATACCATAAGCATGTACCGAAGAAGAGTGTACATTTCCATGTTTCACTTTCTCTATTTACAAATCTTGCATTGCAAATGTAGTTGGTTGCTTACACGTGCATAGCACAGGTAGTAGAAGTCATCTCAATACCAATATAGAAAGTGAATTCCCTATCTGAAAAATGAGCAGATAAATAGATCCAATACATTAAACCATCAAGTTTCAATTCAAAATACCATAGAGCAGTATAACACTTAGCACAACTATGAAGGAGATGGAGTGGCAAAATGAAAGACAATGAATAAATTATATACCTACAAATTTACACTCCTTTCCATGTAGATAGGTTGGGTGTTTTTGACTAACTCCAAGTAGATATTCCACTTTTATATCTTTCACCGTCAATGCAAGTTCGGTCCTATCTTCTTTTTCTGAGCTTCATGAATAATTGGGGTTTTCAATACTGGTTGTGCCCGGTTTCATGAACGACATGATTTGAGACTTCATATATATTTTGTCTACTTCAATCATTCCCATATATAGAGATGCTTCCTATTGACCTGCTACTCTAATTGCTAGTTGAAAACCAAATACTTCGCCATTTAAAAATAAATAAATACAAGGGCCACTTTTGCAAGATGAACCAAGCAGAGAGAAAGTATCATCATTTTTTTTTGTTTTGTTAGTTCTAACGGAAGTTAAATGCACACATTCAAAACCATTAGAAGCAATCCCTTGCAAATTACATCAAGACCTTAAGCAAATTACATTATCTAGTTGCTTTATTTTGTTTTTCATTTTCAATATTATAGCCAATCCCTGATTGTATAAAATGGATACCTAATATTTCTATTTAGGAGAGCTACATCTCAGATAGTGATCTTATGGGGATTGTCATCTCATTTTGAATTTATTATTAACTATAGTGAATTCACAATAATAGTGGTTGGTTGTTCTTGCATAAAAAAAATGATACATAAAGGCGAGAAATTCAAAAACGAAAAAAAATAATTAGTACAAACAACTCCCACAAAGGCAAATTCTAGACCCGCACAATCCCAAGCGCCTTAAAAACTGTAAAGAAGAAGGTCATATAAAGAGTACTTTGTGTTTCTAAGTTCAACAAGAACTATGTAATGAGAAGAGTTAGTATAGCTGAGAAGTGGATCTTTTGTATAATAGACCATGCTTAAATCCCAAAGTCAAATATTGAGATTTTTTTCATAAAAATTTCCACGAATTTAACCATGATACATTTCAAAGGTAGAAATTAAAATGATAGAAACCAGAAGCAATTGTCTAATCATGTAACTCGACATTAATTGAGTAGAATCCAGGTATGCAGAAAGTGGGTTTCAAACGGCACCAACAATGCTCCATATACCGATTCCAATATCTAACTGCAACATTCATCCATAGTTCAAATCACCATCTAATTGTAAAGAAAAGAACACAAGTAACCCACGGTAACGAAGCTTTTAGTGCACCCGGATTGCACTCCAAGAGAAACCACAATATCAGAATAATCTCAAAACAAAAAAATAGATAATCATAAAGAAATAAATAAATAAAGAATAAGAAACCAAAATGAAAAAACTTCTGGGCACTACTCCTAAAATTCCAGAAGAAATCATAAAGAGAGAACAACTACTGAAGAAATCAATGACTGGTAAACCCAAAGAAATGAAAACAAAATGCACAAAAATGAGAAGAATAAACCAAAAATAAATGAAGAAAAAAATAAATATATAGTCCAAAATAAGAACTTAAAATACTGATGGGTTCTACTCCAAAAATTCCACATAAATCATAAAATAAAAACAACTACCAAAGCAAGCATAATCTGATGGGTGGAACCAAATATATTTTAAGTTATAAAAACAATAAGAATCAAATAAAAAAAGAAAATAGTGCTCTACAAAAAGAAAAAAGGGAAATTAGAAACCCAGAAGAACAATCAAAATGAACGAAAAAATCAAAGTAGGGTTGGTTTAAATAAGCCATAACATTAATAGAATTTGCACTTGAAGTAATTGAGGATGACATGACGAGAAGCCATGTGGGGTGGGACGAGAATGTTAGACAAGTCTTCTCTCCATTGAGGATAGCTCTCATTGTCTTATGAGGTAGCTCTAATCTTCTTAATTTATTCAGAGAGGATCTTCATGCATTCTCTCTCTTCTTCTTACAACTTCTTTATTCATAGAAGATCTTTATGCAAATGTTTTCTCTCCACTTCCAAATAGATTTGGAGATTTTCAATATCTTTTTTTTTTTACCCAGATTTCAAAATAATGTCTGGAGTTAATAGATCAAAATTTTGAGGAGGAAGGGTTTCCACCAGAGAGAGGTGATTACAGGAATAAGACCAAGAGCCTTTTGTTTTTTCTTCTTTTTCAAATGACCAAGAGTTGTGGAAAGAGTACTAATGATAGTGAAATGGATAGGTTTGCATACATTTTTTTTAGAAGTTTGCATGGGGTTAATGCACATTTGTGAAGGAGTTAAAAGGGGAGGGAGAGGGAAACGTTGGCATGCATGTTTTTTTTTTTAGAAGTTTGCATGTAGTTAATGCACCTTTGTGAAGGAATTAGGAGGGGAGGTAGAGGGAGAGGATTTGTTAAGAGGGAAATGTTTTATACACTCTTACAATTCTGACGTGGAGAGAGGGGATTAAGAGGGGTTAACAAAATTGTAAAAAGTCAAAATCAATTGAACCAATTGGGATTGATTTCACAATTAGAACCAGTCCCTTTTATATATAATAATTGTGCATTTTCTTCACAATAATGACATTTTCTTTCACTCAGTTCATATCGATCTGCCCAAGCCAACTAATTAGCATGTAGGAGACCACACGTGCTAGGATGATCATGAACAGAATTTTGACATATGTGGCTGAGAGCATGAATTTTGACGTTGTAGCTAAGAACATGTTATCAAAGCTTGTCCAAGTCCAAGTTGACTTGGCCCTAAATGAGTCGGGTACTATAGGATTCGAGCTCGAATTATGACACTAGTCGATTGATAACCATGTGACTTGCCCGAATCGACTAGGACTCGGCCTTGACCGAGTCCCATTTCGAGTCCTAGTTTTATCTTTTCTTCCTTGGCTAATAGGTGCTTTCACTAGTGATTTTGAAGACTAACCTCCTCTATTTTATCTAGAATTAAAATTGATGAAATTATTTTATTTCAGTTGAACTTGTCTAGTTTTATATACATATAAATGCTTTTTTTAAGTTTTCCTTTAGTTGTGAATAAAATTAATGGTGACTATTTATTTCAAATAAATTGCGTGGTATGATTCTATTACAGACCTAACCAATATGTCAAAAGCACTAAGATTGATGGAACGCGTCAAATTAGGTCTTGTAACTATTTAGGACCATAATAGACCACCATGCTCCCATAGCCGACGTCCTCAGTGGCTCACTATAGCGGCAGGTAGCCCTTTCCCCGCTTGGGATGGCTCACACTCTGCTCTAGTTAACTATCTCCTTGGTGGCTCTAGCTTTAACGATAGGTAGCCCTTTTCCCTTTTTTTTAACAGCTCTTACTCTACTCCGAGTAGCCCTTTTTGTGACTTGAATCCGTGACGTAGAGGTTGACTTTGATACTAATGAAGGACAATGCAAGGCTAACCTATATGATTTTAATGAGACCAAAAGTAATTAACAATTGCAGTTAGACATATGAATTAAAATTTAGATTATACCCTTCTTGTATTAAATTTCAAATGAGTCCAGGGATGACTCTAGGCTTTGTCACAATCCCACAATATAAATCCATCAAATTAGGATCGGGGGTCTCAATTGAAGAGAATCCCTCCCATTAGCTTAGGGATCAATTAATTTTCATTTAGTTCACTTGTCCCTTCAGGGGTTTTGACTAATAGGCTAAGTTCAATTGGGTTGCCAACAAAGTAATCTAAGAAGAGATCAGCGATTATAATTTCAAAGGTGAAGTAAAAAATTCCCGCAGTTAATTAAATCAACAATAAAAGGGAAAGGCCCTGAAAAATAAATGTTCAAGTAGGCCTGCAAAACCTAAAATCTGGTCAGCCTGGTCTTTATTAGGCCCAATAGGACTTGGTCTTATTGGGGTTAAACTTGGGTTTGGCTAGGTCTTAAGGGAATGGCATGTGGTTCATGGGCACATGGGCTGCTAGACATTAGGGCCAATTTAAAGTGGTACTGATAGGTGGCTATGTTGCTCACAAGTGTACATGCCATCTAAGAGTGCTACATAATGTTTAACAATACTGCATAACATGTAACAACAAGATAGCCCTTTATTTCTTTTGATAAAGAGAATTTGACAGGGGTAAGGAGGAGAGGCTTGAAAAGTCGTAAGGCTGACCAGATTTGTAGGGTGAGGTATTCAACCGTGTGGTTTGGAGTTTGGTAGTGACTCAGCCAACATATATGGGTGTGACAGCCAACGGCTGTTGGGGAATAGGAGGTTCGGCTTCGAGTTAGAATTTAGGTGATGATTGGCCAATGGATTTGGGGTATTAGGCTGCTCAACGATGGAGATGATGATGAGGGAAAAGAAGAACACCCCACCAACAATAAAATAATCCGAAGGAAGGAGAAAAAGATACCTTGTTTCGCCGGATTCCACTAATGGCTTCCACCAAGTCATTTCCTGGAGAGAGAGTCACCAAAAAACATTCGATTATTCATTAACTAGAAAAATAGGTTTTACAATGCTATATAAAGATAACCCTAAACCAAAACTACTTCTCAACCATAAAGCATATGAAAGGTTGATATTAAACACTAATAACAATAATAATGGTCCCACTACTAATGGTTCTCAAATGATCAAATAAATAATAATAATAAAATAATAGAAATAATGTCTGCCACATCTAGTATTCATCACAATCATGGGTCACATGTCAGATCGGATTGGACCCAACGATGGATTTATGTCATGATTAAGATCCAATGGTGGATCTGCACTAGGATCAAGATCCATTGGTGGATCTACATTTGATTTGCCATCTCACGGCAGATCTTCACCGGATCTGCAATCTATCACCAAGAAATACTGATGTAACCACAGAGTGGCTTCCCTTTATGATTTCTTCTTCTTCCGTTGGTATATCTTAAACGAAGGAGCTGATGTCCTCATTAGATACCTAATGTTATGAACCTAACCAATATGCCAAAAGAAGCAAGACTGATGGAATGCATCAAATTAAGTCTTTATAATTATTTAGGGTTGTAATAGATTTTTATGTCATGGATTTAATTTTGTTGGTTTATGGTGCTTATTTCTCATGATTCTGAATTCGAATGGGCCATGGATTTGGGGTGTGACAAAGGTGAGTGGAGATCTTGAAGTAATTGTGTCTTGGTGGTATTTATCATCTTTTGCAGCCAATAAGTGCATAGGTCTATTAGCTTCAAACTTGAATCCATGTTTGATGTAGTTATGAAATATATGTGATGGAAAACCAATATGGAGACTCGGTTTCCATTGCTGAACCTAAGAATTGGGTTTAATGGAATCCAAAACTGAACCTATTGTATTAATTTTGCAATATTATTATTATTTTTTCAGAGCGAAAATCCTCTTATAATCTAATTATAAGCTGTTCTATTCTGATCCATCCTTATTTTTTTATGCCAATCTTTTGTAGTACTTTACGGTGAAATACAAATTTTATACAGATAAAACCCCTAGCTTAGACCTTGGTCAGTGGCCAAATTCTCCATTTGAGTCAAGTCATTGAGTAAAGTCTTTAATAATGGAATTAGGGATATATTATAGCTGAATATGTCTAACAGACACTCCTATTATTTGTATTTTTGTGGCGGTGTTTTATGTTGATCATTCATGTCTCATGTTGTTTAATATGGTTCTCATATGGATGAACTTTTGTTTCCATATATTTTGTCAACGATTAATTTGGAAGCCTAAGATTAAATCACTTTTGTTAATTAAAGTCACTAGTACGGTTGCCACTTATACATTCCTAACACGGATTATGCGTGGGAATTTTGTAGTCGACATGTTTCTAATGATGTATTAGGGTTGTATAGTTGGTTAGCACATGTCATTTGCTTAGTTCTCTACTCATCTTGTCACAATCAATTTGGTTACAATTTTGGAATTTGTGTAATTTTATTTGCTGCATTTTTGTGTCTTTGATCTTGTGCAGTCCATTTCTTTCTTAAAGACTGTTACTAACATCCTATGATTTTCTTTTAGCAAAAAAAAAAAAAAAGTCGTTAACGAAAGTAAAGAAAGGATCTGAAGTAGGGTGTTGCAGGTGTCTTTTGCCAAGAAGAAGAAGAACACAGTTCAAAATCCTGAAGAACTGGGTTCAGCCCAAAAGCTAATAGGTTAAAAAAAAATCTTTGAAGAAAGTAAATAAGGGACCTGAAGTTGAATGTTACAAGTGTTTTTTGCTGAGAAGAAGAACCCAGTTCAAAATGCTAGAGAACTGGGTTGAGTCCAAAAGCTAATAGGTCGGGCATTAATTTTGAGAAGTCCTCTGGGTTGGGTGCCAAGGCCGTTAATTTGTTGGCTTTTAAGAAATATTTAATGCATCTCCGAAGGTAATATTAAGAGAGGACGATATGTCTATCAATGTATGAAAGGTAATGACAATGTATGAAATATGTGGAGAGATCTGAATTTCCATTGGAGTTAGATTGCACCAAGGTTTCACTTTGAGTTTATTTGAATTTACCACAGACAATTTGATGGCATATACACTGGAGGAGCTCTTGTTATGGATTGCATTGGTTATGGACAATTCAATTTCAATGTTTCTCATCATTCAATTGTAACAACCCAAGAATCTAGAGCTCTTCAGATTCTTACGACGTTCTTAAAAAATTTTTTTTAACAACACCACATAAATCAAATTTCCATAAGTAACAAGGTCTAAAACATTTAAATTCCATTTGTAGTTAAATCCTAAAGTATATTGAAATTCATGATAGAGACTACTGTGTGAAAAAAAAATCTCTATTTGCAAAAGAGAAAATATCTAAGACTTGGGCTAATCCCAACTATGAATCTATTCTTTGCTTTTCGCACTCTGGATCAGCCACGCATGCCAAAATCCATCGGTTGATCTCCGTTACTCCCCGCAACCTCCATGACTACATTACCTGAAGTGGGGTGAATCATTGGTCAGTAACACCAGTGAGTAGAATAATTAAGTGTCAAGATATAACACATGCAAACAATCATATGAATATTTATAGATTCGATGATAGAATTAAACGCAATGTCATAATCATTTCTTTTCTGAGTATATTTTTCCACCGCAAGCATCAAATGATTCCGATACCACATACGGGTGCATTTACATTTTTGTCAACAACCTGGTTTGTCATCCACCCTGGTTGTTGAACCTGTTCCGATTCTCCCACATTGGAGCATCTAGATTTCTATCAACAACATGGTTTGTCTTACCACTATGTTTGTTGAATTTACTTCCGTCGACAACATCCACGAGAGAATTTCTATACCCACTAGCGGTTTGTGTTATTCTAACTCAAACATCATGAACAAAATAATTGGTTACATTATCTTATTCTTTTCTATGGCCAGTACCACATAACACTAGTTAGTCTTCGCCCCACTCCGAGTCGAAGTTGGTATCAAGTTGTGGCATTGCCCATATTTGATTAAGGAAACTAATTATTCATCATAATTAACAACAGGATTCAAGACATGATTAATGAATTCAAATTTAAATAATTTTCAATAGATTTGAATATTCGGTAAACATTCCATGTTAATCACATTGTATTTCCAATTCAGATGTGACGATAGAAATTTAGCATTTATTACAATATATGTCATATGGATTTCATTCTAGTAATAGCCCATGGATATTGTTTCTTACATGTCTGTACAAGAAAGAAAAATAGTAAATATACCTAACTATCTTATAAAGAATATAGTGCCAGATCCCCATGTCATGCTACAACATGCGAACTACACATTCGACAGGAGAGGTTCACGCCTGGCACTTTTTAAATCTTTAGATGGTGGGGCTCAACGGTCTAATCTGTCGCCCAGGGGTCCACTATTTAGATGTGTGGACCTGATCCTTGATCAGGTGGCCCACGAGGTTCCACTACTAATGTTGACCAAACCACGAATTGAAGGCCTGAATTCCAAAGTATTCTAGATTCGTCTGGATCTCCTTGTTAATCATTCAAGCTTGCTTCCTAAATTCAAGTTCTAAAGGTACGGTATTCATAAATTCTACTTGGCTAATTTTTCCATCCCTGTACTAAGCCTTTCGAGATCAAATCGTTACACAGCAGGGTCGTTAGGTTTGTTTTTTCCTGACAAGGTATTTCCACCATCAGATCTGTGAGCCCAATTGGGTTGAATCCTACTGGGATAAGTCTACTAGGGTCACATAAAGGTCCTCTTCAAGATGTGGGGATGTGATCTCTGATCAGGTGGGTAGCGTGGGCCCACAACTCAAGTTGATTACAGCAAGTTTTAACGACATGAATTCCGGAAACTTCCAAATCTGATTTTGATACGACAAAAACCATTGATCTCTGCTATCTACTTCCCTGTCCATCATCCCTACTAGTTTTAGAAACCCAGTTCGACAAGTTTGTTCAAGATTTATGGATTTCTGGAGGATGTCTTCTACTTTACTTATATCGACAGTAATGATAGTAGTATTATAGGGTTGGGAATAGTCCATCAATCGATCATATCTCTAAACTTCTTCAAATCCAGACTTTCCAATAATAAGTTCAGAGATTCTACTCACCTGGTATAGTAGTGTATTGCTTCGGCAGTGATCGGCCTCACGTCAGACCTCCGCTGTCGTCCCGCTGTTGCTCTTCCTCTCCTTTTAATAATTCCACAACTAAATTAATCTTTCTCTCTCCCTCTCTCTAAATTTTTTTTTCGTTGATGTGTGTGTGATAACAGGAGCCTCTACACATATATATTGGTGTTGAGAGAAAAGTCCTATTTGGAAACTACAGGGAAGTCTTATTGGCAATAGTAGTCCTAGAGAGAGGTCGGTTTGGGACTCCTTATACTTCTAATAACCTTGTTCTCGCCTATATTGGACTTACAAAGAGTCCTAATCCATGACTCCATTCTGACTTCATCTATGTTTGACAAATATGGCCCACCTTGTAAGATGGCCCACTAAGGTAAGTTAGGTTATTACATCAATTGTTGGTATATTATTACTTAAAACATGATTATATATTGTAATTGTTATTACTATTATTTATCTCTATTAGTTTTGGTTTTATTTATTTTTTTTTGTTTTTATTATTGATGGGAAAATGGTTCTATGCACAAACTGCAGTTGTAAGTGAAGGTGCCCACCATGTGTTGTTAGGAGGTGCAACTTTTTATATGTTCTTCAATACAATAATCAACATAATTATTCGTTATTGCATCTAATACAACACTTGATGCAGCCAAGAGGACCACCCTTGGCTGACTTCAACAGGGGGCTTTAGGTCCTGGCCCATGGATATGGTGCACATAAGCTAGGCTCAAAGCCTAGGTTTAAAATATTATTGGTTTCCTAATTTATAGTTTGGTTTCCTGAAATGTCATTTAGATCTCTATTTTGCACTTATTTTAGTTTTACTCCTTGGAGTATTTTCCTTTACCCAATGACTTGAAATGGAATGTGCTAGATCTTTTTTTCTTTTCTAAGAAATGTCATTTCTGGCACCTTGGGCTTACTCCAATAGGAGGCTTTGCTAGATTGAGAATTTGGTGATTATTGACACTTTTATAATGTATATCCACCAAACTTTCTGTAGGGGGGGATGTAAGGCATTCATAACTAGCTGCCAGATCACATTAACTACACTAGTTGAAAGTAGTATTATGAGTTAAGTTCTATGCTACTGCCAATTGCCCCTTTTACGAGGGCAATGAACTTCAATCAAGGTGATTGATTGACTGACTTCTAGTTTCACATTATCTTTTTCCGTTGCACCAAAATCAGTTGAAGAATGTATTTAAATATTTAGCAAAATCTGTTTTGTTATTTACTTTATAGACAAAAATCTGAAATTTGATGTCCCAAAGGATTTCTTTTTTCTTTCCCTTTGAAACTACTCTCTCTTGAGTTAAGACCATCTTGACGCCAATTATAAAATGCCTTTATGATTATCTGCCCCATAAGATAAATGTGGGAAATCCATAAAAATCATCTATTGTATGCATGCCATTCTCAATTTTCGTAGGCTAAAGTAATTTCTCATAGAGTAGATGTCTTATTTGTGTTCTTGAGGATTATGTTCACTTTGTCCAGTGCAATTATTTCAAGAAAATTAAAATTAATGTAATGCTTGTTATCATATAGTAAACCAGTCTTATTCGTTCCTATCTAATTGAAAAGTTTGAGAATTTGTCACATTTCATCATTGAGCAAACATGCTAATTGTTTCAATTTCATACTTACCCATCAGTACTTCCTTAGCAAGTCATTTTGATTTTTTTTTTCAAAAATTAAATGTCACTATTATGTATCATTGTTTGATTATTGCAGGTTCCTTATATCTCTCAAACATTTACAGTGATGCTTGTTTTCACTGACCCATGTTTAAATATTATTCTAGGTTTTGTTCAATTGGTTTGTTAACATTGCCATTCGGTATTCTATTTCTTGTCCATGTTTATGGATGAGAAGTCTCTAGTATGTTTTCGCTGTGTTGCTCAAATACTTTTTCAACACGCGTCAGCTCCTCATTATAAAATGAAAGATTTTGTGCAATTTCAACACATCATTCTTATTTTTCTATTTGCCTTGTCATTTGATTATTTTTTAGTTACAATCTATATTCACTAAGAAAGAAAGGGTAAATCTTGACTCTTTTTTGTAGAGATTTATTGGTCCTTTCTAAAGTTCTTTCTCAAAACCGTTCCAACTGATTTTCTTACTCTTTTGTTTTTCTTAGGAGGATGCTCTGCAGAAAATACTTGTGTTAAAAAAGCAATGGGATACAAAGCAAGCATTGAATTTCCAAGTTTTTTTGGTAGGCTTTTTCCACCTGAAACACACTTCACCATGTGTTTGTTTTTGTTTGAACTTTGGCATCTATGGATTTGTTACTGCCAAAAATGTACTGAAACTCACCCTTTCTCTCTGATCTCTCTTTTTGTTCTAAGGTATTTCTTCTTCCTCATGCATTGACTTCTTCCCATTTGTTATTATTCATGCAGCAGGCAAATGTGTTTGTTAACTTTAATGTTTCATGCAAATACAATGGGTGATATGAAATGAGTATACGAAAGTTAATATTCGTCTAAGGGTCCGTTGGCTACTATAATACTAATGCCTTTTGATGTTTTCAACCATTTGAATATATTTATTGAGTGGTCTTGTAGAAATTATTTAAGAAAAATATGTTAACTTAGAAGGTTAGGACTATCAAAAAATTATCTTTTGAATGCTTAAGTTTAACGATATGATAGGTTATATTTCCATGTAAATGGATCAAGCTCTCTAGGCAATCTATTTCCATTTTGTTAATTGATCAAGTTCTCAACCAATGTATTGTTTTATCACAAGTAAAAATTTTGTAAGTCATAAAGATGGCCCCAAATGGAAATGAGAGGGCTTTGGTTTGCAATTGAAATGATAGGGCTTTGGTTGGCAATGATCCTCAAAGAAGTTTCAGTAGAGTTAGAGAATCTATGTAGATCATGGCGGTGAGAAAACAATAGATGCCCATTTCCATCAATGATGGTGGTAGGAACTCACATGGGGGAATGACGTGGTATATTATGATGTTTATGAGTATTGCAAAGGCATGCAGGAGGGAAACGTAGTACTAGACTACTAGTCTATGCTGATTTATCACTTAATGATGTTATCCACTTGGTTGGAATATCCGTTTTATAACATGATACGGAATATCCAGTTTGAGCATATATGACTGATTTTTGAATTGTCTGGCACATTTAGCATTGTATGGTAAAGATAGTTGTATATAGTATTTTTTTTTTCATATGAATAGTAGCTGTCTTGACCGGTGTTTAAATCTAAATAATAAGTTTTTGAGGTTTGGAGTAGTTTTGAAATTCGACCTTTAAAAGTGCATAGCATGTTTTTACGTTCATAAAAAATCTAACCAATATATGTCATTTAGAACTCCTAGCAAGAGAGGGACAAGATTTCTTACTCATGAAGAAATGTTTAAATTGGTCATACAAATTCTAGCTGTTCTAAATATGTGATGAATTGTTGCTGATATGAGATATTTTGTGTACTAAAACAAACATGACAAATGTGTCATATAGCATATATGACTGATTTTTAAATTGTCTGGCACATTCAGCATTGTATGGTAAAGCTAGTTGTATATAATAATTTTTTTTCATATGAATAGTAGCTGTCTTGACTGGTGTTTAAATCTAAATAATGAGTTTCTGATGTTTGGAGTAGTTTTCAAATTTGACCTTTAAAATTGCATAGCATGTTTTTACGTTAATAAGAATTCTAACCAATATATGTAATTTAGAACTCTAGTAAGAGAGGGACAAGATTTCTTACTCATGAAACAATGTTTAAATTGGTAATACAAATTCTAGCTATTCTAAATATGTGACGAATTGTTGCTGATATGAGATACTTTGTGTACTAAAACAAACATGACAAACGTGTATTGTCATTTACATATGAGGGCCTTATTATAGGGCTTTTCTCTCCTTATGCTAAATGCTTAATATTGTTACTTTCAATGAAGCTTAATTGTCGTTCCTCTGGAACGGATTATGGAAAATTATGACCACTAATGATATAGGATAAATTTCCCACAGGATTTTGCTGTGAGGGTCATACAGACCGTCGTAGTTTACAATTCAATATGATTATGCAGAAGCGTGTAGAAAATTAGACTTAGTCATCAACAAGGCATGGTGAAATAAATAAGACAAGAATCAGAGTACAATAGATCGAACAAGACATTTTCATTAACGTATTCAATATTTACATCCAAAAGTTTATAGGTCTTACAAAAGCTATGATCGAACAGACCAGATTTCCCCAAAATAAACCCAAAAGTACAAGAGATATAATCCTTCCAAATAGATGTGATCGTTGTGCTCCACTTATAGTCCCCGACGTCTAGATGATGCCGTTTGTGCACCATGCACCTACTGTTAACATTAACCCATTTTTTAATATACATGGCCCAATGTTAACACTTACTGACTACGGCTTCTCTGCTGGCTCTTCGTGCTCCTCCTCAACTGCAATGGGGTCAAACCCTAAAAACATCAAGGTGATCGGGTCAAATACGACGATCTAGCAAAAGATTAATAACAATACACAACATACTTGTAGCAATATTGAATAATAAAACATGTTAACTGATTTAATAGAGAACATAAATGAGAATTACTAGGCATGTTGTGCATTATAAAAAATGATAAGCACCTGGGAATCATAAATAAAAGATAAATCATACTAGAAACATAAACGAACTAGTTGGCGATCCATGTAGCTAAATCCTCCATCACGGCTGCATCTGCGAGACCATGACACAACACGCCAATTAGTCACTCGGGGATGCTGCTACGTGTCCTAAGTGAGGAATAATTCACTCTCAGCTGCTATGGCATGACTAGAGCAGGTAAAACTAAAACCATCTGCAAAGCTGTAATACAAAAATCTAAATCCAACTCTCGACTTGGCCTAACCAAGAGAGGATCGAAGCTCGGTGTTGCCGACATGTGGAATCAAGACAGTTTGGCTAACTGGCTTGATGTGACCAAATTCCCAAAATGAGGAACTGTTCTTGACTTATGTTTCTTATAGGGTAGGTAACATACTCACAAATAGTCCTTTGGGAACACAATAGGTAAAAACCATGTAACTTGGGTCATAGCAAGTGTATAGGTAATTTTTGGAGAAAAATGGGTGAAAACAATCATTTTATATGGAAAATAGGTCATTTTCTTAGCATTAGTTTAAAACAATGTCGAAAGAAACCTAAGTTTTGGTAACCACTGGGCAGCATTCTGACATGGAATTGCAAGCCCTAAAATGGGTAAAAAGGTATAATGTGGATCCAGTGTTCAAGTGTGGATGCGGTGCGTCGATGCACCCCTACCTATCCTTGAAACACCATAACCTAGGATCTAGTCGGGCAAGGGTCTCCAGGTGTGACACAAGTGCTGGACGTCGTTCCACGCATGACCTTTGAATCTAATTGTCCCATCTAAGTCCAAGTATGGAGTGGGTAATGGGGTAGCTAGCGTGTATGTGAGTGACATGAGTGTAGTTCGGATGAAATGGACAGTATAACTTGAAATCAGTAAAGAATACCACCTAACATTTCAATAAGATGATGGGTTGTCTTCGGCATGGTGAAGTGTTAATGAAACGCAATTACACTCTTTTAAGGTCTAGATGTTGGGTTTCTTCTCACCTTGGTGTTCAATTATATGAAGATGTCCTTAACCCTCAAATGGTCTAACCTTCAGTTCATAAACAATCCTCCTGTGCCTTTGAACAAGCCCTAAGGTTGCTGCATGTTCCAAACTTCTCAAATTTGCAGTTTAGGTTTGAGGTCCAAGTGAGTCCGGGCGGTGGTCTTAATGCTTGATACTATGTTAAGCAACTCTACTTGAGAATTGCATTGAATTTGACCCTTAATTGGTGCATTAAGGGAGGCCTATGATTGGCGGGCGAGAGATGGGGGGCAAAGCCGCCCTTAACTTGTCCCCAAAAATGGGGACCTGAGACCTGGTTGGACACTGCAATGGGCAGTGTCCCAGCAGGACTTGTTCATTGCTCCACTGCAGTGTTCAAAATCCATTTGGACACCACAGTGGGGGTAGCAACAGTCCCCACTGCATAACATGAGTGGGGTATAGATTTTCCCACCTGATGGCCCTGCTTGGGGCTCTCTTTGGGCAATCTTTGGAGCACAACATGGCAGCAATTAAACGTTAATTAGAGGCTCCAAATTAGTCATAATTAATTGGCCAAACTCATTCCAATTGAAGGAAATCTAAGCATGCATTGAACTAGTAAAAGGAGTCAACAAGAGACTAAGAAACACATCATGCTATTGAATTAATAACTTGCCTCAAGTTGCTACGGTCCCAAAGAAGCCTCTAATACCTTCCAATTGGTTATAACAAGCCTAAACACCAAAATCCCCCAAAACAGCCCAAAAATCATGAGAAATTGAAAATTCAAGTGAAGACTTGGTGAATGGTTTGCATGTTGGAATGGGGAGCCATTAGTACATGCTCTACCGAAATCTAAGAGAAAGTGGGAGAGATCTCACCTCTAACACCTCAGATCAGCAAGAATAGCTTGAAAGCTGGGGCTGCCCACGTCCGAATTAGGAGAAAAAGAGATGGGGAGAAAGAGAAGAGTGAGAGGGAGAAGATGATGGAGTATGTCCTTTGATTTGGTGAAGCTTGGAGGAGGAAGAATGGAGAAAGAAGAGCAGAAAGGGTCTACTGTTAGAGCTCCTCTTTGTTACAGTAGAAGAGAAGGACGAAGGTGAAGGAAAAGGGAGGTTGGCCCTTTTATATTATGTAATAGTGAGGCCCACCCACTAAAAGAACTTGTCTAGGCTATATCTCACAATCCGCAGCTCAAAATGCGATACCGTATGAGACAAAAGCTTGGGAAATGAAATTAGATTTCCAATGAGCCCAAATTTGCAAGGCTTGGATGAGTGGGAAATTTGACCTGAATTTGATTTTTGGCGACCAATCTTTTTACAAAACAAGGGGTTAAATGACTTTGAATGGACTCGGACAAAACATGGAGGTTGTAGAGCATGATTTTATCAATCAACCTAGTAGGAATAGGAATTTTCAGAGATTACCAATACCCTCTTATAATTTTCTCGAATTTACAAATTGACCCCTAAAGTCATGTGACTTGGCTAGTACTTACTCAAAACTTCCCAAAGCTAATTAAAATGCATTCTTACCCCAAAAGTAAGTTGGTCCAAATCTAAAACACCTATAAAAATCAATAATCATAATTAATTATTCCTAATTACCCTTAATTAAGCCTAATTATATCTAATTATGAGCTAGGTCTTTACATAATTTCCACTTGTTCAAAATAATATAATTGTGTGACATTGTTTATTGACACTAATCATGCTCTCTTTTGTTATTCATTTTGCAGTATTATCTTGTTTCATATAGTAATTACTCTCTATATCACGTAGTACTTTATACATTTTGTCGATAGTTGTTTTCACCTCGACCAACTCAAGATGGCATTAGTATCTTCAATATGTTTGACCATCATCTCTATTTCCATCATGATTTAAATGGTCCATGTAGAATGTGAAGACTTGTGGGGAGTTATATTTGAATAGTTATGGTTGCAACTTCTATTTAGCACTTGAAATTCATTGTTTTTAAATGCATCCTTTTTCACAGAGTCTTTTTATTACTTGGTAGATCAGGAGCTGTTGATTGACATATGGGCCTAAGTGGAACTCCTTGGCCTAATAAATGCTCATTTGGAAGTAAGAAAGTTGGTGCATTATTTTTTTTAAAGAAAAGATCCATTGAACACAAATCATCTGCATATGCAACTAAGATATTTAATTATTATGATGTTTTAGCATTTCTAATGATAAAGCACTATGCAATTTTGTTCATCTTCAATGATCTTATGGTTATCGCTACAAATTACATGCAACTTGTGCCATGTATTTAGTGAAAAAAAAAAACTAACTCTTACCTAAAGATTTTGTGGCTAGAGACTACTTCTTGCAGTCCTCGCTTTTTTCATATGAATGGTATCTTGTTACCAAATAATTTCTTTTTGTTTGAATGAGAAGACAAGACTATAAAAAATTCTGAGGATGTCCACATGAAGAATCTTCAATGAATTTTGGTTATTTGACTTGACCATTTTATTTAAGTCTCTGAGTAAGGAAGGTTGGAATTCTTGAATCTGCTTGGGTGTAGGATTTGCAATTAGGTTGGTATTCTCAGAATTCCAAAGGCTGTTGAGACTTTGTAGGTAGCTAGAGCTCAAAATTCTAGCAAAGAAACTTGGCATTTTAAGGACAAACCATCACATCATGTCCATGAATATCAACATCCCAAATTTCCTTAGAGTATTCTAACGTTGAAACATTCTAAAAGCATTTGATGGTGAAGAATTATTTTCTCTATTGAAATTGTGGAAATCCTTTTTGGTGTGGCTATGGATTCCTTACCTATGCTATCCCAATAGCATTACAATGAACAAATCAAATTTCAATTTACTAAGCACAAATCAAAATCACATCCCCATGGAATTAATAAAAATTCACAATATGAAGACAATCCAATCCAAACTAATTAACACAATCAAGAAGTTGCATAAATACCTAATCCAGCATTATTGTTATTAGAAAAATAAACAAAATCAACAACAACACGAAATACATGAGAATGAAAACAACAATTGAATTATTAAAGTTCTGTTTTTGTTTTCTCTTTTAGTTTCGTATTGATACTATTATTGTAAGCTCAATGGGGTATAATTGGTATCGAATTTGGTATAGGACATTTTAATGTGGATAAATGTAAACAATACTTGTTAGATTTTGTTTCTTTAATGACTTTATGCTGTTTTTGTTCTCATCTCTATTGTTTTTCTATTTTGTATCTAATTTTTTGTGCTTTTCAAGATGACGGCATTATTTAGTGGATTGTTGGAAAGGAAAATAAATGCTTTCTTCATCTATTTGATTATGCATTCATTATTTGTTTATGCAAGCACATATTTCCTAGCCACCTTAGGAGTTTGATCCTATTTGTAATCTAGACTAACTTATAAATTTGATTTCTTGCGATTTTGAAAGCTAACAAAGATTTTTGCTTATTTTTCTGAAATTAAGAAACTCCTAATAATTCTAGGCCGGGA
Organism: Sextonia rubra; assembly: GCA_037013555.1. Taxonomy (NCBI): domain Eukaryota; kingdom Viridiplantae; phylum Streptophyta; class Magnoliopsida; order Laurales; family Lauraceae; genus Sextonia; species Sextonia rubra. The sequence goes on from JASUAD010000001.1 coordinate 82,427,224, forward strand.
AGAAAAATATTTCCATTACCAAAAAATGCTTCCAGCCTTCACTATAGGGAAACATACTTTTAGTGAAAATTTCATAGCAATGATTGTGAAAGACTGCCACTAAATGTAACTATTACCGCCGTGTTTTAAAACACACCGCTATATCATGGAGCTTCTCCCTTCATAGGAGTTTTTTGTGAAGTTTTTAGCAATGGACTTTCAATATTGGATGTTGATTGCAACCATTGCTATATTTTAAAATTTCAACAATATAGGTGTGGTTTCCAGTAGTGGATGCCTGGATGGTAATAATCATTGCTATATATACCTTTTTACCAGTGGAGTTCATTGCTACTACTAGGATCCAATATGTTTTATTTGTGTGATCTTGTAGTGCCATGATTTTCCAGCCATTTTTTTTTGTGTTGCTTGCCTATCTAATTTCACTTCTCATTTTAATTGAGAAATATCCATGCTTTTGAATCCTATCGCTCTTCAACACAAGGTATTTAACCCCCATCCAATTTCTCCATCAATTGAAGTTTTGTAACTCTGATTTTTCTTTTTTGAGGAATCAAAATGAGCTCAGATCATGGAATCTGACATCAATATGTCCGAGAGGATTGACGTTCTTCTTCTTCAAAGCTTTTGGAGTGTTATTCTCATGAATGTTTTAGGTTAATTCCTGAAATGCCTTTTTCTTGGTTCGAATTCATTCTACATGAGATTTTTGGGTTTTTGTTTTTTGGTTCCATTCCCTCTATAAGTCCGATCTTCACATTTCGAAACTCTCCACAGATCTCAGCTTCTATTGCTTAGATTTCAAAGATCTCCACAGCGAAGATCGGGTGTTTTGTTTTTTTTGCTAATTTGATCTTCAAAAACCGCAAGTTAAAAGTTGATTTTCTAGCAGCTGTATCTACATTTCTATCAACGATATGGCTTATTATCTACCATGATTGTTGAGCCAGTTCCGATACTCCAGACAGGAGTATCTACATGTCCGTCAACAACATGGCTTGTCATCCACCATGATTGTTAAGTCAATTTCGATATCCTAGAAGAGAGTATCTATGTTTCCGTCAACTACATGGCTTGTTGTCCACAATGATTGTTGATATCATAAGACTAATTCATATAATCCGAGTCATAAATAGTAAATGAGGATGGAATCATGTCTTAATATATCCAATTTCATTGTTAATTTCACATCATAATAACACAATATCTGCCATTATCCATCATTCTCAATGGTTTCTATAACAGATTAGACAAAGAGGGTGTTTAAAGGGCTTAAATAAATGACTCTAAATTTTTAGGGGTCTTTCTGGAATTTCTAGAAAGTATCTCAAACCCAACATATGCATATATCATTAACTACTGTCCATCTTCACGTAATACTACAGTAACAGTAGTCAGTAGCCAAAGGGTTAATTTATAAATAACTCTATACTTCAGGGGACTATTTTAGTCGGTTTAGAATCAACATGGGGTTTCCTAAAATTACAGAAGTTATAATAAAAATCATCAGAAACAAAACATGTCGTCCCGGGCATGCTTCACGCCTGGCACTTTGATCAAGTGGATAGTGGGGCCCTTACTGGTGGGACCCACAAACACTGTCCCTTGGGGTCACCCATCAACCCTCCATCTGATGGTCAATGTGGATCGTTGATCAGGTGGGCCATAGGGTCCCACAACCGATGCCGACCAAGGCATGTTCTGACGGCACCAGTTTGGAAAAATCCCAATTCCTGGTTGGTTCCCTGCTGGATTTTATTTTTATGGCATTGAAACAGTAATTGAGAGTTGCCTTAACTAGAAGTGATCCATTCATCAATCTATACTCATCAAAAAATTGGATTTTATATCATCAAAATTGTACACAGGGAGGTCGTCATCGCTTTCCATTCTATGGACAGATTTTCAAGCTCCAAATCAATGGGCCCAACGAGTTGCTTACAACTCAAAACAAGTGTGCTGAGGTTGCTCGGCGGTCTTCTATTTGATGAACAGACCTGATCTTTGATCAGGTGGGTCATGGGGTCCCACAACTGTCATCGACCACCACTGCCCATCTTCATCCTGTGCTGGAAAATACACAATTTAGGTCTGATTTTCACTTGCCTTTTTGTGATTTGTTCATCATCACCTTCTAAGAATCCCTACTCTTCCCAGAAGACCAATTCAAGTTCCCTCTCATTCAAGGTGTCGTCAGTATTTCTTCATCTCGTGAGCAGATGTTCAGGGCTGATCTGGGGTCCAATAGGGATCGGTTCCTAAACATACTAAGTTTACTAGGGTCTCCCATGGGCCCCTTTCCTGATGATCAGGTCTGATCCCTATTCTAATAGGACACATGTGGGGCCTGTAGTCTGAAACATGAAAACCAACTGGGAAGACCTCTTTCCCTGATGATCCCATTTTTCTACATGATTTGTCATTGATATCTAAAGAGTTGAGTAGGGTAGGCTTCTTAATCATCATACAAATATTACCACATAGTTTGCAAAACTTTCTTGGTAATCAGAAGGTGATTTGTTACCAATCAAGGGGTTTCCTATGGTCCGCAGTCACTGTAACTTAGTTCAGAACCTAGAAAAATCAGTTGGATTATTCATATTCATTGAAATCTCATCCTACCATTGTGTAGGTAGAAATCCAAACACCAAGTTCCAAATTTTTAGGCATCATATGCAAGCAAATTGGAAAGTTCTACTCACTTTGTATAAAAGTTCGTTGCTCGAACAGTGATTGGTCTTATGCCAAACATCCCGCCGATGGTCCTCTTCATCTCCCTCACAATCCTCTCCTTTTGCTGCACAATCCCATGTTAGAGCTCTCTCCCTCTTGCAATTTTTGTCATTGATGTGAAGATGAAAGGAGAGAAAGCTTTCTTATATATAAGTGCTTGGACGGTTATGCACAAAAGTCCTTTTTGAGAACTACAAGGGAGTCCCATCAGGAGTGTATTCTTGAGAGATTCCTATTTGGAACTCTCATTCTCCTAATGATTTTGATCTAGCCTAACTATAAACTTACTAAGAGCCCTGGCCCTACTCAAAATAACATTTATATATTTTGACCAATTTAAGAAATCAACTAGGCCCATACAGCCCCTTACTTGGGCTGATTAAGAGGGCCCATCTGACCCAAGCTGGCATTCGTAAGTCTAGGTAAGGATATTACAATCTATAAAGTAGAAGGTAGGAAGTTCATGATTTCTTAGGAAAGTTTCTTTTAAAGGCTAAAACCAAGCAAGTGCTTGAGACATCTGGGAATTAGCATCCTAAGACCAAATTATCGGTGAATTACCAATTAAACTATACTTTCAATTGTGCAGTAATTATGTTGATTATCATGTCAGTACAAGGGAACAGATTACATTTCAGGATACTATGGAGAACATGTTTTCTTTAATGCAATGAACTTTTTTTTTTTTTTTTGTTTTTTGGTACTCTTAAAGCAATGAGTTGATGCAGAATAGTTGTAATTTTTTTCGTTTCGATATAGCTTCATGAATTAAGATTGTTTTAGTTTTTTCATTTTTGTTTATGAGGATTGAGTACCGGTTTTATTGATTTTTTAAATTTATTTTTCTAATGTACTACTCTTTGTGGATTTCTTTAAAGAACCTAGGATCTCTTTAAAGAACCAAGTACATTACTGATTACACTCATTTCATTACATGACTGTAGTAGAATGTATTCTTGTTGAGATGATGAGTCTACTCCAAAGCCAGAGTTGGTTTTACTTGACATCTGATACAACAGGTAAAATGTTTTTTTTTCCCTTTTTTTGATAACAGGTAGAAGGAGTTATTAAACAACAATAGGACCTCCTACAAATCATTACAAAGCACTTTGACATTATGTGTTAACTTTTACAATGGGGGGTTTTGTGTTTATGCAAGTATACTTTTCTTTAATTATATTAGTGAATGATTTTTCAATGTTATAATGTTTTTCCTGCTCGTACATTTCTGGATCTATCAACAACATGCTGGCTTAGCTCCTGCGTATGAGAAAATATCAAATAATTGATTTAAAAGTAAAAATGTGGATTTAGTTGGCAATGACTTCTGTACTGGTGATCCCGTCCTTTGAAATGGTGAGGTTGTAGCAGTTGGCAGTTGGCAACAACTTGTGTAATTTCCAACTTGATGATATTTCTGCAATAGAGACTGATATTGAGTTTTTCAAAGGTGGACCTAATCAAAAGGATGGCCTACTATCGGTAATTTTGAAGACATAGATAGAATGTTTAGGTAGTTGTTAATATTTTGTGCCCTTTTTTTTTCGTCATGGTTTTGTGCTTAACGTTTGGTTATTGATGAATACTTTCTAAGGATCAAAGGATCTATGGTCTACCTGTTACATTTACTTGTTCCATCACAACATCCTATGTCTTAAAGCATAAACGTGGATTGGTTGCATGAGATCCCAATGCTTATCTTTGGGCACCACTGCCTAGAAAATGACCTACCAACTATCCACATTTAAATCTGGCTGGTGTGATTCTTGAGCCTTTGCCTATACATAATAGCAATAATGAAGAGCCTGGATCCATACTAAAACATCATGTAGTTGGATAGAAGGTGATTGAAAAGCTAATTTGGATGCATGCATCAAGAAACAAAACCTTTTTATGTTACTTTTTGTTCATTACTGAGACATAATGCCAGTTGATTCGGAATTAATTGATGTTTTCACTCTTTGTTTCAGTTTATTTGGTTTTGCAGAAATTGTGATTTCACATTCAGGATGAATAGTACTAGTAGCATCAAGGGTACTCTGTCAAGGTTGGCAACTTTTGAACTTCATCTTTTAAGGGGCACTCTGTTATTTTTTGTATTATTTGTTTTAGAATGTACTCCTGGAACCACTGGTTTGGTTATGCTTTTTGTCGGAATGATTTTTTTCCTTCAAACTGATTGATCTAGTTTTGGTTGTTTGTTGGGTACAACCGAAATGCAATGAAGCTTTGTTAGAGATGTTTTGGATTGACTATTATTGGAACTCTCGCTATGTCAGCTGTAACTCTTCTGTCTTACATCACTGGTTGTCCTCAAATGACCACATCTTGGTCGTTTTTTCGGATGGGGTTGTCAGTACTTCAGTAATGAAGTTGTTTCGTGATGCCAAGAAAAATGGTTAGTTAACCTTAATTTACTCAGGACTAGGTGGCTTTTGCCTTCAAAGAAAAGTCCTACTTGGGCTACTAATGTACTAGGGCAAATATTCCAATGAGATGATGATATGAGTCACTACACCAAAATTGAATATTAGGAATAGTGTTCCAACGCAACCCAAAACCAGTTCTAATTAGAAACTGTTTAAAATAGTTCATAGTCCAAAAAACTGTTTCTAAAACAAAATTAACCCAGGCAAACCCCTTTCCTAAAAGCAAAAATCGTTCCTTATCCTCTTGTCAAAAATGTCGCTGTTGGCATTCGTTGATCTGAACACCGCTCAAAACCCATTCGCCATTCGTCGATCTAGTAGAGATTAGGCATTTTTGTTTCAAAAAATCTGAAATCTCTTTTCTTCCAAAATCACCTTGGATTTTATGCTAAAAAATGAGGAAAATCACTAGATGCCTCGTGATCGATGTAAATGACTTATTATAGATCCTTCTTGCGGTTTCTAGGTTTTTTTAGGATTTTAGATCTTGATCTTCTGAAGGCTTTGGAAAATTGCGATTGGATTTGGGAATCTGATCTCTTAAGGAGAGGAAGTTGAAGCTATTTGTAATACCATAGGTTGGAATTTAAAACCTGTTTTAAATATTTGAATAGTTGATTTGCATTGGTGGATCCTATTACGATTTAGTTATTGTTAGGATGAGTTATTTGATTTTAACATTGTGTACAAGGGTGATGGACCCATACCTTGTAAAAACGTTAGATCTCCTTGTTGCACGACACTTCCATCCCAAAAGGAGACTATTGTTGCACGACACTTCCATCCCAAAAGAAGTGTTGCACAGAAATAGAACCTTCGATGGGAGAGGAAGTCTTGTACATAACGTCTACTAGGAAAAGGAGGATTGACTATATATTTTGGGGAGTCTCTTATTTGCTTCACTTGATCTCTTTCTTAAGTCTAAAAGAGAATCTCACACACACAGAGAGAGGGAGAGAGAGAGAGAGAGAGAGAGAGCTTGGGGATTTGCGAGGAGGAAAAATGCAACTAGACGGATGTCCTCTCAACCCCAAATAGCAAACATCACAAGATTCTACAAGAGATGAGTGGTCCCTATTCGATTATTGTTAATCTGTTTCATAGTTGAAACTCTCAGATCATGATCTGAGACTAGAAGCTTAGATCTCCTATATACATGTGTAGTTCTGGATTTCCTTAATAGGGATCAGTTGGTTGGCTTCCATGAGATTTGTATTATTGATTGAAAGTGAGTATTAATCTGGGTGTTCAATATTGATGAAGTTTCTATATATGTTCAACCAGATTTTTATTTATGATCAGGAGTTACAATGATTGACAACCATTGTAATGTGATAGTTTAGGGTTTAAATCATACTTCGGGGGGGAAGATGCTATTAAATCTATTTAATATCAATGGTAGGATGGTGAGAGACCTCCTTAAACTAGATTTTCTCTCATGATGGGGAGAAACCCTTGCTAAAACTGAAATTATTTCAGTTCAGGTCATCAGTGGCAGTTTTTCTTGAATGGGGTTGGGGGCCCAGTGGGCCACTAGATCGGGGATCAGCACCTTGGATCTTGGAGAGGATCCATGGGCGACCAGGCTATAAAGGACTTTTGATGAGTGGGTCCTATTTGGCTTATCATCTGATGACACCAAATCATGGTGTGAAGTGTGATAAAAACGGAAAAGGTTCTATCGAGACCAAATTTGTGGTAGGGAAAATTACATTTAGGTTCTATCCCTTTTAGGATATAATAAAATAGTCCTTTTACTTTCTTAATGAAAAGTTAGGAGATATAGTGTATGAATGATGAGCTTATATATATATTGCTGATCATTTATTGTTGTTGCTTTAGAAATGATATGGGAATTTTGATAATTTAATTCATAGACATGAAATATTTTATGATAAATGTTGTATATGAATTGTGTTATAGTGTTATGATTTTCTAGGATTGAGTCATTCATGCATATCATACATTTTTGCATTAATCAAAGTGTAGGAACAGGTTTAGGATTAATTTTAGAATTAGGAACCATTAATTGTAATTTTTATTGTTTATTTTGTTTAGTTTTATTAGTTTAGCCTTTTGTAAAGTTGGAAAGGACCTAACCATATTTGCTCCCTTTGGATTTGACCCCGCACTTACTAGGATAATACGACAACGAGGCTCTTCACTTGGAGTTTTGCGATCAAACCCATTTCATTTTTTATAATTGCATAGTCATTTTTGTATTAGACACTTGTAAATTTTGCATTATCTAATCCACCTCACTGGGATTATGAGTGTTGGCTAATTCATAGGGTTGGACAAAACTCTGGATCCATTGAGTTGTAATTTTCTAATTACTTTGGAATGGACTATAGTGTGTGTCGCTGGAAGAGCTGAAGTGAAGAAACATGAAGAAACAAATAAATTCAGAGGAAAAAGAAATAGGAATAAAAGCTTTGCCCAATCGAGCAAAGAGATGCCCACTTAAGTGGACCTGATGAAATTCATCAGACGCTTCTCGAGCAAACGACGAAGAAAAACCTACTTTCCTGTTTGTGAATTATTTCATTGCTATTCTGTGTTCTATGCAAACCCTTACTCCTATGCACGAATTGTGTGTTATAAATAAGCGTTCTCTCTCAACCCTATGGTAGCTCTCTCATTGTTCTAAGCATAAAATATCTAATTAAGAGATCATTTCTTCTCTAGAGCGGCCATTAGAGAGATTATATTCAAACGTTTAGTTCTAGAGATTGTTCCTTCCACATACTTAGAGAAGATTGTCTTCTCTTGAAGAAGATTTGTGCACCTTGCAGCTTCAAGGTTGTTAGATCAAGCGCGGTGAATGGTGAGGATTCGGCAGCTACAGTCCTTAGATTGAGGAGACTAGAGAAGGGTCTATGAGTATTGCTTGTAAGTGTTCATTCATAGTGCTTGGTTTCTATTGGTCCAAGGAGGATCAATGGTTTTTTCCACGAAACATTTTCATGTAAAAAATCGTGTACCTTGTCTTCTTTGTGTGGTTGATTGATTTGCGCATTCTTTTATTTTTTCCGCCATTATTAATTGAACTACAATCTAGAAATGTGAGATAGGACATTGTACACCATCTTTGTGATTCTCAAATCTTAAATTGCTATCAAAGAGGGTTATACAAATCTGTTGTGTAGATCTATTCATTTTTAGAATGGGATTTAACCACGAAGGCACTTCAACTACCAAGCCACCGTATTATTGCTTATTGGAAAGTCAGAATTATTGCTTTTCTAAGGTCCATTGATGATGATGTCTGGGAGTATGTTGAATATGGTATAAACCAGACCCACTATTGTGACCAAAGGTAAATCTATTCCTAAACCAAAAGCACAATGGACAAAAGAGGAAAACCATGCCTCCAATTGTAATAACAAGGCCATTAATGCTATTTACAATGGAGTTTCTGTCTCAATGTTCCATAGGATCTCTACCTGCACCTCAACTAAGGAAGCATGGGATATTCTACAAATTGTTTATGAGGGCATTGATACTGTTAAGCAATATAAACTACAAAAATTGACTACAGTCTTTGAAACCCTTAAGATGATGAGACTTTTGATGAAATTTATGCCAAATTGAGTGATATTGCCATTTCTAGTTTCAATTTGGGTGAGTCTATTCTTGAAAATAAAGTTGTTTAGAAGATTCTAAGATCTCTACCTGAAAGGTTTGATTCAAAGGTTGTGGCTATTAAGGAAAATAGAAATCTTGATACTCTCAAGGTTGATCAGCTTGTTGACAATCTTCAAACTTTTAAGACAAACCATAGGACTAAGGGAAAATCTAAATCCAAAAGTGTTGACTCAAAATTTTCTAAAGAATCATACAAGGTTTTTAATTATGATTCTAATTCTAATTCTAAGGAAATTAATCCCCATAAAGCCATTCAATTTACGAAAAACTTCAAGAAATATATAAAAGGGAAGAAATCTGGCTTAAAGATTTTAAAATCTGAGAAGAAGCCTTCAAAAGGTATTTAGTGCTATGATGCCAAGGGTATGGTCATGTTGCTAATAACAGTCAAGTGGAATATTGCAAAAGAATAGATCTCCTCTCTTAAGACGAAATTAAAAGAAGCTCTTGGTAAGGTATGTCTCTTGGAATCTTAGAAGAATGATATGTTGACAAGTTGGCTGATTCAGATAAAAAATATGAATATAGTCTAATATATTGAGAAAGCTAAACAAGAGATGGAGACCTTGAAGCAAGAACTAAAGACATGCTAGACACATAAAGCTGATTTGGAAAGAAAATAAAAAATGGCTATATTAGTGCTAGCTACAACAAAAGCTTCACTAGATAAGATGAACATTGGCTCGAAGAAACTTGATGACATCCTATGCAGTCAAAAGTTACCAAGTGACAGACATCATCAAAAGGTAAAGGTAAATAGTGCTTGTTAAAAATTCTATTGTTTTAAAACCTATTTGCACTAAGCATATAGCAAGTTTTTCAAAGAAGAAGAACATATCTTGTCCTGCATTCACACTAACATGTCATCACTGTCGAATCAAATGGCACATTTATCCCCATTGCAATAAGTTAAGAAGTTTGCAAAAAAATAAGTAATGAAAGAAACAAATGTCTAAGCCAAGGATCACGAAGAGAGCCATCGGGGTTAGAAAATCTGACTTGCATACTGAATTGGTATACATTTCGTTGAAAGCTCCAAATTTGCAAGTGTGGGTACCTAAGTCACAACCTTGATTAAGAAGATCAAGCCCCCCGCCCTAGAGCTGAAAAGAAAAGATGACATTAAGGGGGAGTTATAATTGAGGGGGAGCTGTTGATGCTTGATTGACAAATATGTTGTATGTTAATCATTATTTTTTTTGTCAATTATGGAAAAAGGCGGGGGGGGGGGGGGGGGGGGGGGGGAGGGGGGGGGGGGGGGAGTATGAAGGAGATTTGAGCTAAAAAGTTAAATTTTGTTTGTATCTTAGGTTTTTAGTTTTGGCTAAAATAGTTGTATGTCTTGGGAGTTTTGTCTATGAATTGTGAAAAGGGGGAGATTGTTAGGATTATGAGTGTTGGCTAATTCATGGGTTGGATAAAACTGTGGGTCCATTGAGTTGTAATTTTCTATTTAATTTAGAATGGACTGTGGTTTGTGTCTCTAAAAGAGTTGAAGTGAAGAAAAACGAAAAAATGAAGAAATTTTGGAAGAAAAATAGACCAAGACGAAAGCTCTACCTGCTCGAGTGGAGAGATGCCCGCTTGAGTGGGCCTAACAAAATTCACCCGATAGAAAGTTCACTCGCTTGAGCTGAAGACGTAGAAAAACCCACTTTCTTGTTTGCAATTATTTCTTGTTTGTGCTGGGGTTGCTATTTTGTATTCTATACAAACCCTAAATCTTATGCATGAATTATGGGTTATAAATAATGGCCTCTCTAAATCCTAAGGTACCTCTCTCATTGTTCTTAAAATACCTAATTGAGAAACCTTTTCTTCTTTAATGCAGCCATTGGAGAGATTGTGCTAAAGCTTTAAGTTCTAGAGACAGTTGTTTCAACATCTTTGTAGAAGATTATCTTCTCTTGAAGAAGATTTGTGCACTTTGCAGTTTCAAGGTGGTTGGATCAAGCACGGTGAGCAGTGAACGGTGAGGAGTCAATATATAACTATAGTCCTTAGGTTAAGGAAACTAGATAAGGGTCTGTGAGTATTGCTTGTAACTGTTCATTTATAATGCTTGGTTTCTATTAGTCCAAGGAGGACTAGTGGTTTTTTCCACATAGAGTTTCCACATAGAAGATCATGTGCTCTGCCTTCTTTGTTTGGTTGATTGACTTGTGTGTTTTTTTATTTTTCCACCGTTATTAATTGAACTGCAATCTAGAAATTTGAGTTGGGACCTTGAACAGCTTCTTGGTAATTCCCAAATCTTCAAACCTCCATCAAGTTTAGTGGAACAAAAGCTCTACTGAACAGAGTTGCTTCTTTTAGCTTTTTTTAATATGGCAAAGATCTAATATTAAAAAAAACTCTAAAAAAAGAAAATAAAAATTAGAGGTTTATCAAATTTCTAAAAAAACTCTAAAAATTTCTACTGATTCACAGTCTCAAAGCATTCAAAACATCTAAAAATAGCTTTGATGTTTTCTACATTCCATGTTGATGCCTCGCGAAAGTGAAGTTTCACGTGCAAACTATTAATGAGTCAAATCCTTTGGAGCTTCTAGATGAACTTGTTGATGAGCCATTATCAACACTGAATGCATATCTTCACTTATCTCCTTCACTTAGCACAAAACCCATCCTGTGTAACATGCACAAAAAGACCCCAGTCTTCGCAGTCGTATTCCCTTTACATAATATTTTGTTTAACAAAACTTTGTCATGCTTATAAATCATTTTGAAATGAGTTTCTTCATTTGCATTATGCAATCCATTTTTACTTTTGACAAATGGTCCTTGAGTTGGCCAGACAAAAATTGGCATAACTTCTCTCATTTTACCAACCAATAATTTGGATAAAACCTAATGAAACATCCAATGAGACTAATTGGCCTAAAATCTTTTAATTCCCTAGTGATTTTTTTTGGGCCAAAATAGATGGCATTAAGTTGCACATTTAGTTCAACTCTTTTGCATCCATGATGCAATAAATTTGAAACACCAACCCATGGACCTTATCATATTTGAAAAGACTTCACCTGTTTCTCCAGATGCCTTATCCAAGCTTCTTCTTTTTTTTTCGCTAATAGAGGGTATGCCTTTTCCAAGCATTAATGAATTTAAAAGGCCCGAGACACTAGTCCACTTTATCTCTTAAAGAACTATTGGCAAATGATTTGACCTAGTAAATATTCTTCCTACCATGGGCAAACCTACTCTCTCTCTCTATATATAGTGTTTCTATCTCTAGAAAAATCTTCCTTCCCTCTCTCTTCTCATGAAGGTACTTACTAGATGTTCTTTTAAGCTGAGTAAGGATTAATACTATTATTAATGGTGGTGATCTATGATGCACGGATACTTCAAAATGGACAACGTATCATGTCGTATCGTATCCAATACTTCACCTTTTATTTGTAAAATCCGGGTCCCTTCCGTATCCATGCCATGTTCCTATGGTATCCTTGCCGTATCCGTGCATCATAGGTGGTGATTATATGCAAAGTCATCTTCTAGCATGGTTGGACTATTACTAGCTTAGGAATAATCTAGCCCTTGGAGCCTACCTGACTAAAGGCATGAGTGGCTTAAAAAGGTTTTCCTTACAACCAACTTGTGCACAAAAAATGGAACCATCTCATAAAGTGATGTACTGTTTTTAGGAAGGTCTAAAACTTGGACTAATGGCCAACACAACCCCCTTTGTGTTGAGTTGAGTAGACCGATTGCCTTCTGGGCTGAAGAAACCTTGCAAAGTGCCTTTGAATAGTCATTAAAGTCAAAATACCAGGCAACTTGCCAAACTCAGACTTGGAATTGACCATGTCGTAGTGGGAGTCGGCCTATTTGCTTTTATAATGGGGGACTTTGGCCCATGCTTCATCTAGGTCAAGGCGGTTTTGACTCGATTGATTTTTAAAATCATGATTTTAAGAGCCTAAAAATTTTTCCAATCCCTAGTCATTATATAAAGCCGAATGACTGTCGATTTTGTATAATAATAGAGGGACTTACAATGTCAAATTTAGGATGAATGTCCAATTAAGATTCGGATCCTATTACGTTTAAATTGGGATCTAGACTCAGCATATGGATTATGATCAACATTTAAACTCAAGTATGATATAACCAAGATTGTTCTATTCCAATCAACCTGTTTTAGTGCCCTACGTAAAGATTTGACACCATCTTTGGGCTTCTTCTATTTTTTTTTCCTCTCTCCATTATTATATATTAAGCGCCTTAGGATTCATTTTGAAATTATGGTCCAATTTCGCAGTTGATTAAAAAATTTGAGCTCGATTTCGAAGTTAATTTTAAATTAATTTTAACTTAAAGGGAGAGATTTGAGGAATTTGATATAGATTTTTTATTTTAACCATTTAAGTAAATAAGCAATCTGAAATGAGTTTCCTTTTAATGAGTCCAATCTTTCACCGTCTCTAATAAATCAATCCATATTTAGATTTTTCTTATCTAAGGATGTTAATGGATCAGGCCAACTTAAGCCCGTATCCATCCTAGCTCACTTTAGCTTGAGCTTAGACCTTAAGTTTGACTAGTTGGAGCAGGCTTGGATTATTTAGGTAGAACTATTTGAAAGACGGGTCGAGCTTGGTCACTAAGCCTGGGCATGCTTGATTGCAACTGCGCTCCAATTTCGCAATTAATTGAAAAATTGTAGCTCAATTTCGATTTTCATCTTAAATCAATTTTAACATAGGGAGAGACTTTCGGTGACTATTTTGCTCTGTCCATGTGTATGATGATTAAAGTGGAGTGGTCTTTGTTTAATTGACTTTCAATCACATATTTCTTAGGTGGGCTATTTTGCTGCCAATTTCCTTCTCTAGGTGGCTTGGCAGCTAGCAAGAATATCTTGAAGAGCTTCATTTCTCATATTCATATCTAGTTGTGGTGTGTGCTTCTAGTCTTTTCAAATCCCTATAATTTTATGCCATCTAGTTTAGATTAAACGAAAACAAGTTACAAGCTTTGTTTGAGTCAAGATATAACTTTTGATGACAAAATGTTACTTGATGTAATTAGATGTTTTGTATATGCAATACATTCTCTCTTTTGACTAAGTTAATGCTAAGAAAGAATGATAAATTAGTAATTAACTTTTCAAGTGACTGGCATAAGCTCCCCTCATAGCCAAATCCTGGATCTACCACTGGTTCCAAGGATTAAGGTTTTAGACAAGTCCTTCGTCATTGAAAGCCTTGCCTTCAAAATCAACCAATCATTAGAAAAACAACAACTTGGGCATGCCTGCTTGTTTTGAAGAATTGATGACACGGCTTGTTTCTAGTGCTAGAGAATTTCTAGAAATCCTATTAAGAGTTCACTGATTGAGAGGAAGACATGTGAGATTTCTTAGTCCCTAGATTCCCTAGAAGTTGGATGACCTATATTTTCAAATGCTGCAACAGTCATTTGGGTTTTGGGTTTGGGTTTGCTAGGGTTTTCTTCCTTTAGAAGATAAAGGGATTTAGTTCATTTTCACAGTGGGGAGAGGTTTCTCAATTTAGTTTTGGCTTTATTAAACATTGGATGTCCTTACCAACCAATGGTTGAAATAGTTTTGATCACACCGTATCTATACTCAATGTGAGCATGGGACTAGCCCTGATAAAGTATTATCTGGAGACATCCACCATTCAAGTGTAAGAACTTTATTTTGAAAATGGTCAAGATTAAAGGAACAGATCCTTGAATGGGACCCAGTTCAAAAATATAAAAAAGTAAGACTCTTAGCATGAAAACTACTAATTCTCCTAAGTGGGCATATTTGGAAAAAAAATGAAATGGTAAGAAAAGTCTACTTCTCATGAAAGAAATATGTAATATGAAAATTTTAATTCCAATACGATATGTGCTAGCCATCAAATATATCTACATATATCATTTAATTTTTAATTATTTTATCTTAGTATTTTGAAATTTTATTATTTGCAATGGGTCATCGGAATAAAATCTAGTAAAGACTATACCCTATAAGAGGGTGTTATTCTTTTATCGATTTAGCCAACTAAGTGGCATCCCAAAATTCTCATGGTAACCGTACCTATTTCTTCGCTTCCTCTTTTTTATTATATTTTTTATTGACATGTCCACTATGTAAACAGCCTTGAAAAGGCACTAAAGCAATGCCAAGTTTTAAATCAAAATTTTCAGTCCACAATGAGCTAGGCCAATTGTAAGCCTTGTTTTTATTTCATCATTATCAGCCTTTTAATCTCAATATTGACTTATAAGCTACAAATTTTATATTATTAACCAAAATTTTCTAGTCACTTAATCATTTAATGTTAAATTATTTATTTTGACTTTTAAGTACGATTAAGATAATTATTGCATTTGTTTTCTAATTTATTTGATCAAAATTGATCTAAAAATGAAAATCCCCTGTTTTTATACCAAAGAAACTCACGTTTGTCTTATTTGGCTTAGAATTATGACCAATTATGACCAATATATACTTCACTATTATATGACCTTTTTCTTAAACCAAAACAATATTTAGAATTATGCATTTTTTATAATTTATTATTTCAATTTGTAAATTGAGCTCCTTCTAACCTCATTGCCCATTACTATTTTTAAAGCTAGTTGAGTTCAATTGAAAAATTATCCTCAATTTGATCAATTGGTTTTGACCCTCTAGAATTTATTTTGATTATCCTTTGATATTCTATGGCGAACCATAATTCCTTTCTCTTTTTAATTTATCTCTTTAAATCCTGTAGTCTTTTCTCTCTTCTATTATTACACCTCCAATCAAAGCCAATAACATCCCTCATCAAAGTGGAGATCTGACTCTTTGTTTTTCCCTCCACTACACCAAAAATGCAGTTTAGGAATGGGCTATGGGCTCGGTTTAGGACCGTTCTTGAATTGAAACGGGTTTGACCCATTCTGACGTGGCCCACTCTTTTTTCTAGTCTTTTATTTTCTCATCTACGAGGGTAGTTTTCTTCTCAAAGGAAAAAACATGAAGAAATCTCAAATGCTTGCTGGAGAAGTAGTAAGAGCAAGAGATGAGCATCTTCTCCAAACGTTCTCGCTCAATCGGATGGTTAGGGTTTTCTTCTCTAAACGTTCTCACTCAATCAGACGGCTAGGGTTTTCTTCTCCAAAAGGGTAGCATCTTCTTGTCTTTGCAACTTGCAGATCTTCAAATCCTCTCTTCATTACTCACGATCGTTTTTGCGACCTACAGATCTTCTCCATCACTTATGATCTGCTGAAATCCCATTCTGATTGGTATAAATCTCTCTCTACTACATGTCAATTTTTTTCTTATGGATCATTGAGCGATTTTTCTGTTTTGCTTAATCTGATCTTCTTCCTAGGGTTTCTGTTTTGTCAGATCTGTTGATGTTTTGCTTATTTTTGCTTGCTTGATTTCTCACTTTTTGAGAAATGATATGGTTTTGCTAATGTTGGCCCATTTCCTTGATTTGAAGGCCTTGATGTGGGGAATTGCAGAGAGTTTTACCACAAGAAGAGTTGTTTGTGCTATTGGATTTTCTAACACATACATTTTCCAATATTAGAAATGTAGAGTTAGAGATTGATTCGCAGCACACCAAGTGTTTTTTTTTTTTGCTACAAATGTTCATTCGCTTTGATCTCTTTCTTTCCATCTTTTTAGAGATCATTGGAGGCTCTTTTGTTTAATTCATTATCTATCTGATTCGTTTATATGATGGTAACTATGGATATTCTTCTGCCCCCATTTGCCTTGAATCAATTTTATCAGTCTCTAATGAAATTCCTAAAGCTCTTTTTATGCATTTCGCTGATTTGGGTTGTTGTTGTTTTTCTTTTTCTGTAATGGGTTTTCTTAGTTCTCATGGCCTCGTGTGAAATAGCTAGAGGTGCATGTTATGCATTCATTTGAATGGCATCTATGTATGTGTGTGTTTGTTTCTCTTGTTTCTGATATGGTCTTTTGTAGTTTCTCTATCCAGCTACTGGGCTATCTCTTGTTTTTCTATTTGTTTGTGTGGATATTCCTCTTTTTTGGGCAGAGAAGCATCTTTTGACAGAACCCAACAAAGGAATTGTTGTGATTCTTCATAAAGATGTCTTTTTTAAGAGAACCCATCAAAGGAAATGTTGTGGGAAATCTGGATTTCATCTTACTTAGCTTTCTTCTCTTGTTTTGCTTTTGTTTTTGTTTTTTTGGGTTTCAATGGATAGAAAATGGAGTCTGGTTGGTGGCTTATGTTGGGTTCCATTATTGCATTCTTTGAAGCTGCTCTAGGGAGCATTGGAGGTGTTGACAGAGGCGGGATTTTTGTTCCAATGCTTACACTGATCAGATTTGCTGTCCTTCTTTAATGACATGACTCTTGTTGCTACTGTTGATTTTGAATATGGCTTTCAAGTGGGGCTCAGCGGAATAGAGAACTCACAAAGACAACCCCATATAGATAATGGTCGCTTTAATTTAAAACTGTCTTAACTATGATGTGCTTATCCTTGATAGTATGAGCAAAACGCTTGAGCGATATCAACGTTGCTGCTACAGTCCACATGGTGCTAATATATCCAACCATGAAACGCAGGTGTTTTTTTTTCCTTTGGCTGATTTCTTTTTCCTTATTACACATTTCATCAACTTTTTTATGCCTAAGGTGTGGTTCTGCTATGGCAGCAAAAGCAAAAATTTACTTTTGGTAAAAGTTTACAATATTTGAAAAAAAAAACTAATTAGATGGGTTTTTTTTTTGTGGAAAGATAAGTGTATATATTTCAAATACATAAATATCTTTATTTTACAAAAATGCATGTGTGACTATGAGTAGGCTACACTTAATATAAGCTGTTCATGTGGGGATCCCCATCATAGGTCATGGAACAAGGCCTAATAAGTAATAACCACAGTTATTTTTACATCCTGGTATATAAGTGAAAGCATTTATCATTAAGTGGACTGTCGGGGAATGTTACTAACCATCTATTATCTCGTATGTATGGCCCAGTTGATGAACTACCCGAATGGTAGCCACCGATTCAGACCTAAACTATTAACTTGATCGGCAACTTTATGAATAAACAATAATTAAGAAAGTATACATGTGGGAAGATCATAGCCATCAAATTAAGCATGGCGCACTTCATGAACTATCCAAATGGTTGTTATGATTTATTGACACAGTCCAATGTTACCCATGCAAGAAGCTATGATACCCGAATACTTGTACAAGCCCAATGTATCCGTATCGGACTGATACGATACTTGTACTGGTACCTGCTACTGCACCAATACTTCTGGGGTATAAGTTTAGTATATCTTACTTATCAAGTCCATTATTCTATTTATTTCTTTAAGTTTTCTTACTTTTTAATATAGAAAATGTTAGAATTGAGCATAAACAATGATAATTTCATTAATTAAATCGTAATTTAAAGAAAAATTAAGGACTCCCGTATTTGTATCCGTGTCCTAAATTTTTCACAAGTGCAGAGTTGTATCCCCGTATCCGTGTCCGTACCCATGTTCGTATCTGGGCATCATAGGTAAGAAGATCATGGCCATCTAATATTTGCCCTTCCTACACTAAATGTAGTCCATTACTTTATTTAGTCTTTTTTTTTACTATTACTTGTAAGATTGTTGGTCATTGTTGGTCAAATGGTCAGAGTTATTAAGAGTTGACACTTAAAATAAAAATAAAAAATAAAAACAACTCATGTGACATGTGACTTATCAAGAATAACTTTCAATTATTTGAACTAATATATCATGTGACCTGAGTTCCTTTTCTGTTTTTTTATTAGCTCTGGACAGTCGTTCAATTTGTCAATGGAAAGAATGCTATAGATTTTATCCCATATTAGGAGACCTTGGGTTCAAACACATGGAAGTTAAGGTTTCCTATCATTCACTGATTCACTTAAATTGTAACTAAGGGGCTTATGATTCAGAAATTAGATACTTTTCTACTACTAGTAGAAAACACATGATTCATGATAAACATGCCTTATTATGATACTGAACTATGTGTGTTTTGCATTTATAGCTGATAGTTGTTAATAAATAAGAAAGGAACTTATTGCATCAAGTGAATCCAAGTGATCCCGACTCAAGCACTGTTGTTCTGGAGTCTTCTAATCTGAAATTCTATTAATTGATTAGTCCACGTTTCTAGGATTGTTTAAACCCACAAATAATTGCAATTTACAGGCTTTTCAAAGGCAGTGGACTGTTTGTGCATATAGAGCAGTCAACAGGTAGGAACAGGCAGGTCTGACTTCTGAGTATACAAGCGTTGCAGTAGCTGCATCCAAAAAACTATCTTCTAGTGATTCTCTCTCTCTTCAAAACCATACCAGTTAATTTATCACTACAATATCTGTTGCTATAGAACTCCAGCAGAGTAGTGGATGTGCAGGGGTGCATTAGGACTGTGGATGCAATGGGATTGCAAACTTCCCAACAAGCAAACCAGAAAGAATGGAAGAGGATTTAGTGCCAATTTTAGACTCACCCACCTCCGCCTTGATAATCTATTATAGCTTTTCAAAGTGAGGATTTGGTGAAGATTTGATTATGGATTGAAATTTTTAGTTGGCCAAGGCATTGATGGGGCAATTTGAGCATCACAGGAAGGCCCGCGATGGTTGAATAAAGTTTCAGGCCCCAAATGGTCCCAAATATTAAGTAGAATTGATGTCAAGGACTGTTGTGGAAAAACAGAGAAACTGGGGATTTTACATTTCCCAGCATTAAATAGAATTGATGTTCTGGAGATTCTAAATAGTCCAGAACATGGACTATTTTGGGCTGGAGTTTGCCAACCTGGACCCCAACTCAATAAGGGTCTACATCCCTAGGGTCACCCAAAGGCACTCTTGAAGATAGTGGGGTCCACTTTCCTTAACATGGACCCTATGGAGCCTAAAGTAGAGATGTCCATAGTTGTCCGCGTTGTCCAGAGAGTTGCAATTTGGTCTCTTTTGATTATTTTAGAAATTTAGTCATGTTTAGGAGTCTGATTAGGGTAGAAAGAAAGTATGGTTAGTATAGTAGTCTCCAAGGTTTTATGAAGGGTTACACACATTTTCAATTTTCTAGATTCTTTCAATTTTCTTCAATTTTCCCTGTTTGCTAGATATTTTCTGGGTTCATCAATTTGGCCCCTTTGACAGTCCAATTTCACTTGACGGGACTGCGTCAGGACTGCAGTTGGTCTATTTCTTTCTGATTAACATGAAAGCTTGTTCACGCTCAGGAGTTCACTCAAACTCATTTTGCTCATAGCATTATGACTATATCAAGCACTAAGCTCAATTTCTTGTTGAACCTTTTTTAGCATTGTGACATCATAGTTGCTCTCTCTCTCTCTCTCTCTCTCTCTCTCCATCTCAGATTTCTGGAATCTGTTGATGATATGCTGTTTTTCTAATCACTCTTTCGTTTGTTCAACCGGATGATATCTAGATTTGAACTAGTTTGTTGATGATGTTTCCGGTCAATCTGTTCGATTCATGCTTTTAGATTTCGTAAGAATAGTTTTCTTTTTCTAATCTCTTGTTCCATTGTGAATGCATGTTGTGATCTATTTATTTTAATCTCAATTCCTGTTGTTGTTGTTGTGTTCTTTTCCTATCTTCTTTGATTTTGTCAACAGATTAGTGTGTGCTCTCTGTTTCATAAGCTTAGCATCTTGTGTCTTTGTGTAGTGCTTATATTCATTCATGTATTTCCTTTTTTTTAGTAATACGTTGTTGTTAGAAGTTTATGCTCCTGGGTTTGTCTGTACATTTTTTTTTCCTTCTCATTTGCCTTGTTATTTTTCTGTTTGATTGTGGATACTCTGTTTTACCTTTGCCCTATGCAATGTGTTTACATATATTTGGTTCAAGTTTTACCTAATTGATTTTCTTCTTATTATGGTTGTAATGGTGGATTGTGTTCAGTCTAAAGGAAGAAAACAAAACAGGGTGGATTGTGTATTATTGCCAGTCATTTTGTTTATCTGGTAGCTGTTTAGAATTTCTATGAGATTGAGGATTGCACGAAACATGTTGTATGGATTAAATAACTTTTGCTTTCAGTTTTCTGGATTGTAGATCTTGTGGACGCACTTTGGATGGCTGATGTGCGTGGTTGTCATTCATAGTTGGGCCCTGAATGATTGCAACAATGACAATGTTGCCCCTGGGCAATGCTAGGCCCACATGACATTCACTGGCATAAATGCATGATGTACTAATGGATAACAACATATTTGTGTATGTTTTTTAAATTAATTGTGTGCCTATCTTTCTCTTTTTTGTTTGTACTTGACACTTAAAATGTTCCCTTGGTTCATGTATTCTTGAACAATTGCATTGTTTGTATGTAGGAAATCTCCATCAGTCATGTAACATTAATTTCTTGTTTTCTGTGTTCTTTAATACAATTTCTTGTTACTGTTCTACTAGGTGTCAATAACCCCTGAGGTGACTTCGCAAGGAGTCAGCAGAGCTATTATTGGTGAACTGATTGATTTGTATAAGGAGTCATTCTTGGGTGACAAAAGACCATCCTATGATGAAAGGAAAAATTTATACACTGTTGGTCCTTTACCCTTCAAGTCTAAAGGAGCTTCTAATCAAATTGGTTGACAAAGATGAGCATGCAAATTCTGTGAGGTCTGTTTTTAAGCTTCTGCATTGTCCATAGTTTGTCATATGTAGGTTTATTTTTTCTTTTTTCAATGTCATATTGTTTTGTGCTTTTGTTTCATTGCTGTATATATTCTTTACTTGAGGTTATTATGTCCCACAGGAGAGAGCGGGAATTTAAGGCAGCAATTAAGTTTGTCAGGCGAACTGATCTCCAGCACTCACAACAATTTTTAATGGGCAAACGAAGAGATGCACCACAGGAAACTTTGCAAGTGCTTGATGTTGTTTTGAGAGAATCTCCAACTAAGAGGTAATCATTTTGATTTGCTATTCTGTCTTTGTTTCATACAAGTGGTTTTTCTTGTTTCGACTGTTTTCTTCTACAGTTATGTCCCGGTTGGAATGTCATTTTTCTCAACTCCCTTGGGTTAGACGGATAGTTTGGGTGATGGATTGGAATGCTAGAGAGGATTTTATCAGAGCATGCGCCCTACGCAGATGGGATTGTCCTTGAACATTGGTACTTTGTATTATGGTTTTGTTTTGCTTCATTTTGTTTTGTCTTTTTTAATCAGCAAAGTGAAAATATCGGTTAATGTGTTTTGTTTATTTTAAACCTAGCCTATTCATTTAGTTTCAATGTAGGATCATGGTTTAGAAAAAGAGTTCTCTATATGTTGTTATGGCCTTATGCATGCACAAATGCTTGGTTTTTGAACTTCACTGTTCCATGCTCTGATTGTTATAATATGCTGCTTGTGAAGTAGAGCCTTGTCCATCTCTTTATATGCCCATTTTTAGTATCTCAGGGGAAAATTTTTTTCACTTTTTTAAATGATGATTGGTCCATCTAAAGAGTATAAACTGCTTGGACTGTTAGTCAATATTGGAGGGAGACTACTACAGAGAAAAGATAACATGGTCGGTAGAGCCTATCTTCCTCCTTGGTTCAAGTATGGTGTAGAATAGAGCAATTCCTAGAAATAGTTATTATCATTGGGATACCACCAACTCATTCATGGCTGCTATGTTTTGCAGTGTTGCTCCAATGATGGACTGGACAGATAACCATTATAGGACTCTTGTTCGACTCATGTCAAAACATGCATGGCTTTACACAGAAATGGTTGTTGCAGAAACCCTCATTCATTTAAAGGAAAATTTGGTAAGTGAACTAGATTGTTTTGTATCTTCCATGCTATATTGGGATTTTAATCTTTCCACCTTGAGGCAATTTTGGATTTGCTAATTTACAAGCTCTTGGTCTGTTACTTTACATTATGAGAAAACCACTTGGTGCTAGGAAGCACTTTTTGGAAGCCAATGCTGAAGAAGCAAACCAAACTAACAGCAAAATAGAGTTCTCCAAATTATTCCCCACTAACATATTTTAAAACTTGAAAGTCTTTAGCATTCTAAAAGGAATGCTTTACTATGTTTCAGAGATGACTTCAGCACAAACCTCTATGAATGAGTCTTCATTAGATCATTATTACTTTGTGTTTTAAAGATCAGAGGCAAAACATAATTTATGATGTTTATTATAGTGACAGCACTGTCCCAAAACATAGTTTCTTTGTTGGATTTGTACTGCACTGTTATAAATGCACACAAACCATTTTTCTCTACTATATATAAAACAAAAGAATGCAAGGTCTCTCCAAGACGTAGGTTTACTCAGGATAGCAAATGGATCGGATTAAGATCGTAGCTCAAATTAAACTTGTCTTTTTCACAGAGCAGTAGTTCAAATGAAGATTAACACGTGAACTAATTCTCATGAGCAAACCATGCCATTTTCCTACACAATTGTTCTAATATTGAGTGGTTTGTTCCCAAGTATTGAATGACATGAGTTGATCTCATAATGCCTAGATTGTGAATTGAGATTAGTGAGGAAAAACCCCATGGTGAACGTGGCAGGACCTGGTCACCAGTGGGGTTTTTAACCACAGGATCCGGACTCCTAGATTGTCCTCTATATCTTGAATTCAATGTGGGGTCATTGTCTTCGAGAAACTAATTTGACTCTTCCATGATCTATTGACTATCAGTTTAGCTTCCCTTCCAAATTATTCAAGTAACCATTTCAAGGCGATGATTAGTGTTTTCCTTGGTTGGAGAAAGGTGTTAAGAGTCCTTGTGGTGCAATGCAAGGTGATTCAAATTGTTTGTATTTTTAAGGTTCCAAACCATCTGGATTCTTGCCTCTCCACAAATTATGTATGAGCGTGTTGAAAGTGAATCCCCCATCAAGTCCCTCTTGGTGCTGCTATTTCATCCGTTGAGGGTTCCGCTGATGCAAACGTGTTACTTTGTTGATTGGACACGAGTCATTATTTGCACTTTGAATAGGAGATCTAAGCCAAATGCTTTGAGAGTATAAAAAAAATCTCATTCTAGTGTGCCTCAACCATGTCATGGTGCCTACGACAAATGCACAAATGTTGCATGTGTTTGTGATATATGTGATGGAAGTGGAAATCTAATTCTGTGCACCAAAATTCCGGCTAATTTTGCATGTTACATTGCAAGGACTTAAGAGCTGAAAACTGGATAGTCTTTTTGCATTTTCTGATTTTGAAAGGGTGTGTGTGATGGTGTGAGTGAGACAATCTTTGTTGCATGTAGGTTTTGATGATATTTCAAGTTTGAAGATCTTCATGATCTGTTGTATGTGATTAGG
The DNA here is from genome assembly GCA_037013555.1 of Sextonia rubra. NCBI lineage: Eukaryota > Viridiplantae > Streptophyta > Magnoliopsida > Laurales > Lauraceae > Sextonia > Sextonia rubra. Next base: position 82,451,338 of record JASUAD010000001.1, read on the forward strand.
AATTCTAACTTCGGTTCACTTATGAAGCTTGTTAGATCAAAAATGGAATTTGATGGCTGATTCCGACAGTCCCACAGGAATAACTATGAATGCCTTCTGTTTGGTAACCCTCCTACACGGAAGCTTTGTTTTCAAGACTTGATCATTGAATAGATATCAAATGGCAATTTGGTTTTCAGATTTAGCTGATACTTTCTATCCATTGAGTTCTGGCCTGGTAACAGCATGCCAGAGGAACATTGAAGGTTCAGAAGATTACTCTTTGTCTCTTATGGCTCTCTTTGATGTTGTTCAAGTTGGTCTATTTCTAATTCTTTTTTCTCTCTTGTGTCTGTCTTCAAATTACATCATTGAGAAACTTGGGATAAATAAAAGAAAAATCTCTTATTTGTGCAATATACTAGACAAGAATTATGGGACAACAATGGTAGGTCTCAAGGTGTGATTTTAACGACACTTCTGCTTTTCAGATTTCTAATGTTTAGGATGTTTTTTCATATTAACTTTTTCTATTCTATAGGCCATAAGCTATAAATTTGATCATGGTGAATATCATAGGTGTCGCATCCTTCTTTCTATCTATTTTATGGCTTAGATATTTATTTGGGAATGAATCCAACCTTTTTTTATTTTTGTATTACAGCTTTGTTCATGGAAGGCTCCCCTATGAAAAGCTAAAACCAGGTCATGTTCTGAAGTACCTTTTGTTGAGCATTCCTATTCACAAAGTTGGAAGTTTGTTATTGTTGAATAATTGAGGAATAATGATTTTATACCGATGCTCTTTTTCTTTTCTTCTCATAACTTCTTTCTAGAAATAAATTTTTACAAATGGGGATAAGGTTTTATGTTTGGATTTTGTTGAGAAATAGTATTTTTAGCAGTTGGCATATACATCTTTGTTAGTAACTATATGTATTTTTTTTTCCTTTTATATTAGCAGGTTCTAAGAAAGCTTGTGGATGTTGCTTCAAAGTTTTTAAATGAGAAAGTCACCAATGCTTGTGGATCTCTAATATAGTCATCACATAAGTTAGAGATTGAGTTTGAGCATCGACGTATAATGGATTTTATGATGGTGTATGCAAAGAATTTATGTCACTAAATGTGAGTTTTGTGGTACCATGTCTTATATAATGCTTGTGGCAAACAATGCCTTTGTTATAAAGAAAGAATGTGTGTAATGAAATATAATTTCTATGAAAGTGTATGGATGAGTCGATGTTATATTTTGGAATGCTATAAAATTATTTCTATTTTACATTTTAGAAATGTTCTAATCCCTTTAGAATTGGAAATAATTATTCATAAACTATGTTTTATTATTTCAAAATAAGAAGATTAAAATGGTTTAAAATTATCATAGAATTAGAATTTTAGAACGGTTTAAAGCATTCCTAAAAAACAATTGGAACAGTCTAAAACCATTCCAAAAGTGAAAATAGTAATGGTTTTGACCCAACTGGAACAGTTTAGAACCATTTCAAAAGTAAAATAAGGAACGGTTTTGATTCAATTGGAATGGTTCAGAACAATTATAGAAATAAAATTAGGAATGGTTTTTTACCCAACTGGAATAGTTCTTCCAGATTTTCAACGATAGGCCATTCTAGAACGGTTCAGAATCATTCCAGATACTATTAGGAACAGTTCAAAATCGTTCCAGATGACAATTTTTTGTATAGTGCTCTTTCAAATTTCTAAATTGACATGCTTTATATAAGACTTTTGTAAGGCAATATCTTACTTATCTATAATATAACTAAGTTGAGTTTGGAAGTGTATGAAATTTTTAGGTTTATGTTTGCATTTCCCTCTTTATTTGGCAATTGAGAGAGATAATGCATTTTGAGAAGAGCTTTCATGTGATACTTTTGAAATTCATTGCATTCAATGGGTGGTTATATGTGCACCATCACATAGTGGGTGAGTCAATTTGCTTCATTCCTATAAGCCAAACAAGTCCAGTATGAACATTTTTCGAGTTGGCGAGTCTTTTGGTGGATTTTAATTTACCCAAATTTGTTTCTCATTTTTTGTATAGTGATTTTACATCTCATTTTTTATATTTCAAGGAAACTGATTCAATTTGGAAATTTACTAATTTATTTTGATTGGGTGAGCAATATCAACGCAACTCTTCTCCATTAGAAAATGCTCCTATCACCAAGAAATTATTTCTCTAATAATTTATAATTCATCAATTCCATTTAAAACTAATGGTATCCAATTTTCCATCCAATACAGCCATCATTAAAACTATTCAATTATTTCCTTTTCTACTAACAAAAAAGGCCCATTCTGAGCGGGCTAATACAAAGATATATTAATTAATACAATTGTAAAACTTGAAAAAAAAATTACTCTTGTCATGTTTTTAGAATTTTTAGAATAGAAAAAATGAAAAGGAGCTTAAATATTTATGGTAAAAGAATGATACTCACATGAAAAATAATAATAGGCAATATTTTTATTAATAAGAAGTATTGTACTCAATAAAAAAAATATTAGATTTGAGCAAAAAGCATGAAGTGAACTAAAAAAATCTATATATTTATTTGTCAATAAGAATGGCAAAAAAAGTAGATAAAATACTAAGAGAGAACATAGAAAAAAGTAGAAATCCAACCATTGAAGAAAATAAAATAATTAAAATAAAAAATAAAAAATAAAAGTGCTTTTCTTTATTTTTCTAAGTTTACCAAGTGGAAAGACATTAGTGTTATTTTAGGCTTTGCTTTGTTAGATTGTTAGACCTCATTTGTCGTTTTTTTTTTCTTTTACATGGTCACATTGGTAGAGCTTGAGGTGTTTCTGTTGTTCATGGTAGCATATAGTTAAGCAATCCACGACCCGAAATTGAAGTGGACCCTAATAAAAAAATTAGCCAATAAAAATTAATAATATATCATAAAAATAAGTTGGGGAAAAAAAGCAAATAACTCATCCCAAAATACTTCATAATCAACCAAAAGAAAAACAATTAAATTCATCAAATGTAACATTTTAAACAATGTTGAAGCAAATCTATTTCTTAATACTAGATATATGTAAACTTTGCAAAAGTTGTAAGGTCAAACATTAAGACTTACAACAATCTAATATACAATCAAGACTAGGAATTTATACATAGATATGTGTCCTACATAACCTAGATTGTAGACAATTAAAGATCCTTGAATTGGGCTTGGGTACATTTTTGGTCAATTCTAACCTGAAATTTAAAGTCCTTACTCAAATATTTTACACAATCATGGATATACATCATCCTTATAAAAAAGTCTAATTGAGATGAAAAAGAGCTTGCAATAATACAAATTATCATCATAAGGAAACAAAATATATTTTTTTATATAGTCTATTTTGATATATGCAATCAATGGATGAGATATTACAACTTCAATATATAACAAAACATAGTTGATGCAAGAAATCTCTTCATTTTAAATTTTTGAAAACCGTATAATCATATTTAATGGAACGATTTACAATAGAATTAAAAATTAAATAAATAAATTAGAAATCATAAATTAGAGCTCCATGCAAAAGTGAAAAATATAAATGTGATACGCTCTATATTTTATAATAATATCTTATGTGCTATGTGTTTGAAATGAATATGCTTTGCATTTTTGTAACAATAAAAGGACATAATTAGGGCAAAAATAGGATATAGTGCATAATTTGTTGTTTGCTTATTTTCCTTTTTTAAAAAATTAATTATATTCCTTTTAAAATTTTCTTCTTTAGCTGTAAAATATTATCGATTTAACTTATCAATTCAATGGTAGTAAGAGCAAACACTAAAAAAAAAGCATGTAATCCGCATCCTTTTTCTCTTTATAAATTTTGCATCAGCAATAATATTGGTCCATTGTTCACCTATGCTCAGCACAAGCATCTTTTGCTAGTCTATATATCTAAAAGGTGTAGGATTTGATTTTAAGATTCTCTAATTGATTTGAGAAATTGAGCCAAATCTTAAAATTAATTTTAGAAATTGTGCAAAATTGAGCTTAAATCTCTAATTGATTTGCGAAATTGAGCTAGAATCTATAATTGATTTGAGAAATTGGGCTAAAAATTCTCTAATTGACTTGAGAAACTGAGCCTGATTTTAAATATTAAAGAGTCCAATTTAATAGGACACTTAATAAAAATCAAAGATTCTTATTATTTTAAGAAAGTTCAATTTAATAGGATTTTTATTAAATATCAGAAATTCTTATCTAGGACTCTTATTAAATATAAGAGATTCTTATCTACAAAGGTGATAATCTTATATGAACTCTTCGAAATCACATAAAAAATAATTAAAATCATGGTTTAATCTTATATTGAACATATCTAATGAGTACTTTAATCCTCTCCTTTGAATAGATCAAGAATTACATTCTCGTTGTTCTACCTTATTTACACAAGACCCACTTGACCCATGGATCTAATTAATTCATACATATAAGTGGCTCCTGCTTAGAAAAGGTTCATTATTTCTACTTGTTTACCTCCCTAGTGGGACCTACTAAATGTAAAGATCTTATACATTGATCCATCCAACTGGAACCTAACAAATGAAGAGAGTTGCCATTTCAACACCACTTCTGACTCAGTTTAGACATGGATTTTATTTATTTATTTATTTTTTACAATTTGCCCATGTATGAAAGGACTAAAAAGGCCATTGTCCCATGAAAACTAAAATCCTTACTTTCTTTTCATACACACATTCTCATCTTCTCTTTCCCTATTCCCTTTTAGAGTGCATCATCCATTTCCAAATATATCATTCTTCCAATCTGTGCAAATGACCATCTCTTCCATTCTCTTTTCTCTTTGTCCCATCAAACACAACAATTAGTACAATGGAAGATGATATGAACACTCAAATAGTAGTTTTCAATGATAATAACACCGACAAGGGTAGTAGTTGTTTACTCATAAAAAATAAAAAACCATTGTAAGTATTGCAGTGAAAACATCATAAGAAAATTCCAAGCTCAGGGGCACATAAACCCAAGGGTTGTGGGATACCAGGTCAAGTACTAGATTCAGATGTTCAGAGCTAATGCAACTCACTCAAAAGACTTTGTATGAGCTCAGAGTGCAGTAGTTCAAACTTTAGAGTTAGTGGACATCATTTGGTCGCTCAATTCACTAACCATCAAATTCAAGGGTCATTGACTCAAAACCTAAGGGTCGCTGAACACACTCAAGCTTCTGGAGTACCAAAGTGGCTGAAAAATCACTGTGGCAACTAACGCTTCTACAAATTATATTTAGAAATGACTCTACAAATTTTCAAGGCAAGGGGACTTCATTCGAACATATTAAACTCTATGTCAGTTAGGGTCAATGGCCCCCAAACCTTGGGGTCATTGACCAAACTCCTACTCCAGGAGGCTAAAAGATGATAAATTTTTGGATCAGATACTCAAACTGTGCTCAAGGTCAACTCCTCAAGATTTCAAATTAATTGAACATTATTCAGGTAGAAAACAAGCTGATTGCCCTTAATCAAGGAGACACTGAGTTCACATGCAACAAATGGGCCGCTGATCAAAATCCTACTTTCACAAATCCAAATCACATGAAATTTGGATGGATACTTCAAGATTCTCCTTATATTAATTCCTCCAAGTTGCAAGTCAAACTGATGTCATTTGGGACTCAAACAACTGAGATAGGGGCCCACTTTTACGAAATGTCAAAGGAAGGGTTGATCAACTTCAAAAGGTCAAAACATCATGAACTTTCTATGACACCCTCAAAACGGTGTTAGAAAACATCCCCCCAAGTTTCGTCAAGATCGAACATCGTTCGCTCTCCAAACTGATGAAGACGGGTTACATGTGCAAAAAACCCAAAATTGAGCCTGTCCGTAACCATGGCCACGGTCATGGACACCTATAAATTGGTTTCCAACAGTTTGAAGTGGTTTTCTCGACTTTATTTTGAAACCTAACTTCTTGTAACTCTCCTAATTGCCTCTCAAGTCTGTAATAGGCATTCTTAGGCACTTGGGAAGGGGTTCAAGAAAAATTTCCAATAGACAACAAGATTCCAAAGGTTCCACAAGATTTTAAGGCCCTACACAAGGGATTCCTGAAACACTTGGCCTGTAACTCTCTTCATTCTTTTTCCTTTTACAATTTTAAAGTGAAAAATGAGTTTGAAGAAGAAGATACGCATCAATACTATTCATAAAAGATGAGTTTCAAGGCTACCAAATGTCAAAGGTGTTCAATGGGATGAAACTATTTTCTTTAGTTCTCCCACTTGAGGGGGTTTTTGGCCATCTCTAAGGTTGTGAACAGATGTTTTTTAGGTTTCATTCTACTCCTTGAAAATCATAGGATCAGAATGACACAACTCTAACCTCAATTACTTATACAGAAGTACCCATTCCTGATTTGTATAAATGCGATCTGTAACAATGAAGTGGTAACTATCAAAGATCATAAACGATTCTAAATTTGAATTCCGTACTCTTGGTGATCATCCCATGCTCCCAAAGTCAGATAATAAAAGTTTTAGCACCTTGAAGGCATCACAGAAGCAAACAGAAATGAAATGAGGAGAATAATGGCCAAAACGACCATTTTCTGTCAGTGACTGTGGGCCACAGTCACTAACAGGGGCTCAATGACCGTGGTCCACGGTCACCACTCCCCTACCTTCAATTTTCTACATTTCTTCCTCTTTTCATGTAATTTTTCTAATTTCCCTAATTTGGATCACATCTAAGGCCAAAGGGAAGGGTTGTAATTTTCTAATATTTGTAAACAACCTACATCCCTGGGGTTAGAGGATTGAACCCATATAATTTAAGGGAATTTAATGTGATTTGTAATTATTTTATCATTCTTCTATGTGCTTGAGTGCATGGATGTTAGTCTTGATTCCGTTGCATCCATCATCATTGTAAGTGCTCTAGAAGATTGGCACCGTCTGTGGAAATTTACTGCTCTAGTTTGCGATCAAACTAGACTATAAGACATAAAAAAAAGTGCCAAAGTACATGAAAAAGTGCTGTAGTGAGCTAGTGACTACAGAGTGCTGTGTAAAATAACCTATAACCACAGAGTGCTATGTAAAATGGCTTGTGACCGCAAAGTGCTGCATAAAACGGCCTATGACAGCAGCGTGTTATGTAAAAAGTGCTGTGACCACGGAGTGTTGTGCAAAATGGGTAGTAACCATGAGTCCACGATCACTGACTTTTTTTTACCCTAGATGAGCCTATTTGACTTTGAAAGCACCCTATTTAAGACTTTTGATGTCTATGATGGGTTTGGAAGCATTTATGGAGGAATTTTGCACCTTGAAGTTCATTAACTTGCCACCTCAAATGAAGGAACTTACACCCTTTACACCCTTGTATGAAATGAAAGAGTGTTGATTCAATCCAAAAGGTTTACATTACTGGCTATAGGCTTTATAAGAACTAACAAATGTTTAAATTAAATCAATTATAAAAACAACGACATTTACAGTTATGCATTATCCAAAGTCTTGCACTAATGGATCTCATGTGATTCTTGTGATAGTAGTGCAGGCTTGATCCTGTGGGCTCTATCCCTTTGGTTGGATCCAACTCTCTCTTGCTTATAAGTCTGACATATAGTCCCCAAATGCTGTCAAAATTTTGGTAGCTAGGACTAGTCAGCATAACATGCTTCTAAGTCTGACTACATAGTCCTGAAATATTGTGGAAATTTCGGTAGCTATGACTAGTCAGCATAGCACAAAGAGATTGAATTTATGCCTGTTTCTGACCATTTCAATTTATTCAATAAGGAGACTATGTTGGTTTAGATGTCATTCATAAATTATTTCGGCTAGCCCAAGAGGTAGCCATATTAGTTATGAGACTAATATAGTCCTTTAGGCTTATTTTTGCATAAAATACCAATGGGTACCATGAGCATTACCTTTGATGAAGCAAAGGAGAGGCTATTCAAAATCTCCATGACTTAGAAAGGTCCATCTACGAGAACTCCTAGGCGGGCCTAGACTATTGCTCTTCCATCAAGGGTCTTAGTATTTCAAAAGCTCTCTACTCCTATGAGCTCAGTTGTCTCCTCTAATCTAAATGTGTCATTAGTGACCCTAAACTTACCAAAAAGAATGAAGTTCTCAAACCTTGGGTTTCCATATTTACCCAGAACCTGTTTAGGATTTCTACCAAGGTTCACTAGGAACCTAAAGCCAAGAAACAATCAGAAGGCTATTCTTCACATTATCAAGCCTTGTCTGGAGTTAAGACAACTCTGATTCATGGATCAAGAGTTGCTGTTTCCTAGTAAGCTACCTGTTATGGTTGCTTAGGGCCTAAGGTCAACAATCAAATGCTTCAAGCACCGGGAGGACCTTTGGCAATTCCTTACTTGCAAGAAGGCTCAGAAGGATGAGTCTAATCCTAGACGCAACACGTGGTCACCACAACCACAAACCTCAAAACCCAACAAGGCTAAGATCAAACCCTTGGCCTCACTTGAAGAGAACACCTTCTACCCTCTAACTCAAAATAAGGGATGAAGGTTCGGCAAATGGTGTCCACCTTTAGTCATTGTAGTACCTACCCTACTATCTTCACCTTAGCATTCGTCGTGCATCGCTAAACATCAAAAGAAGACTGAATGATTGGTCATTGATAATGTGACCAATCTTGCTTACTTTAAAGACTCGCTTCAGTAAAAGAAAGAGCAAAAGAAAAAGAACAAAAGAGATGTTATGTTATCGACATCCTCTCATTTCTTACTTTTGATCAAAAGGATTGGGAATGAGTTATTGGCATTTCAAGGCCGCTTGTAGCTAAATTCAAAGATGAAAAGTTCGCAGCCTGGCTAGTTAACCAAGTCAAAAGAAAAGCCTTAGCTCGCCACAGGGAGCAAACTCAAAAGCTGTCTCAATGCAAAATCACTCAATAGTGGGTGGTCAAAGAAAATGACCCTGACTTGACCTCATATCACATGGTCGGGCCAAGTTCTCCTCGAAGAGTCACTCAAAGTATTGCTTGAACTCAATCACAAGGGTCTGATTAAACTCTCATTCCAGCAAGACTTTTGAAGGTCATGTCTATACTGACTTTGAAGATGATCCAATCATGATCTTGGATATGAAAGATAGCTTGTCTACTCCTCAAACACTAATATTATCCTACCCCCGTCAGTATACTATATTTATAGTTAAAGAGAGTGGAACTAGAAAAGATGAAAATGATGATGCCGGTGGTGACAAAGATGCCAGAGAAAAAGATGCTGGTGAGAATGAAGATAACAATGTTAGTGACGTCATAAAACAACAAGAAGCTAAGATCGACCATATAACTGCCCTGTTGAAAATCTTACCGAATAAGCTAAGTGGTCCGGTCATAGCTTAGACAAATCCTTTTTTCGCTAATAAAAGAGAACAAGTAATGATCAGAAAGAATGCAACTAAGATTTATTTGCTCATAACTCAAATCAAATCCTTGACAAACAAAATGATGGTTGAGCGTTCTTCTGGTGATCATTAGTCAATCTTAGGTTTTCATACAAATCCTAAAAAGCATGTAACCTTTAAGTAGGTTGAGGAAATACTGACAAAATCAAAGATGGAAACCAAGATGAAAAAGAAGGTTACCACACCACGGTAGCCTTCGGAGTCCGATCTCGTTTTATTTCCACCAGATTATAAGCTTCATACTTTCCAACCATATCTTGGGTACGGGTCAGCTTATCAACACATTGTGCATTTCAAATCATTTCTCGAAAGTTTGCCAGAATAGGATGCATTAAAAATAAGGCTGTTTGTCGGCACACTAAAAGGAGTTGCCTTTGATTGGTACAAACAGCTGCCAGAACTCTTTTTCATGACATCGCCAATCACAAAAGAAAAGTTCTTGCTCCATTTCCAGGAGGAAGATCAGACAATCAACTTTGACACGCTCAATAGCATAAGGCAAGAAGACAACGAAACTGCTTAGGCCTTTATCAATAGATGGAGAGCATTATCCTACGATGCTTGGAACAACCATCTCAAAGGGCAACAATTGAAATGTGTAAAACTAATTTGCAACTAGTAGTTAAAGCTATTGTGTCTTTAGCCCAATCAATTGAGGTTGCCACTGATGCAGAGCTGACCATCAAAGAGATCAGCCAAACAAAGGCAAACTCTTGAAAAACATAGTCATCTTCATCTTCTATTGCGAAACCAAAGAAGAAGCAAGAGGTCTTCAATGTGCAAACTTCCAAACCTTCTTAGAAGTTATAAAACTCAAAGAATGATCAAACCAAGAGAGAGGAATATGAGAAAAGGAAAAAGACTAAGTATCCTTTGATAGAGACATTGAAGTGATATTCCGATCATTGATGGATAACAACAAAATTGAATTTCGACCAATGAAGAAATCCAAACAAATCGGGTCACATCAATGATCCCAATTACTATGCATACCACCGAATGGTGTCATATCCTCTCAAAGACTGCTTTATTCTAAAAGAAAAGGTCAATGAGATGTGGAAGAATGAAGTAATAACTTTTGATTGAAAGTATAATCCTGCTATGATCAATATGATCTCCTATGATCCTGCTACGATCAATATAATCTCCTGTGGACAGTTTGTACCCATTGTTGTACCTTCTGCAATGAAACCAATGATGGTTGAATTCCATATTATCAATCCAACACATAACAAAAAAGGTTTGATACCAATAAAGACCTTTAGGGGAAGAAGTGTGGGTCCAACTAGACCTAGTAAATGATGAAGGGTGGGAAAAGGTGATGACCAAACCCAAAAATGTTGAGTCTAGATCCAAAAATTTCCATGTACAAATTGAACATAGCAAACGATGCTAAAGCTCTAAAGCAAAACCAAAGAAGGACAAATCCAAAATCATGGACAAGATAGAAATAGAAGTTTAGAAACTCAGGGATATCCCCTTCATCCTTGAAGGGTAGCATCCCGATTGGTTAGCTAACATAGTGCCAATTATCAAGAAGAATGGGCACATCAAAGTTTACATCAACTTTAGAGATTTAAACAAAGCCTATCCCAAGAATGATTGTCCACTACCCCTACTAGAAATTATGATTGATAATACTTTCGGATTTGAAAGAATGTCATTCATGGATGGGTTCTCGGGATATAATCAAATCAAAATGTATAAGAAGGATGAAAAGCACACATCATTTTGAACCCCCTTTTGGCGCATACTGTTACACCTAGAGGTGGCAATCGGGTCGAGTCAGGCTAAACAGGTCAGACTCATTTAATAAATTGGTCAAAATAGCCTAACCCACATTCAACCATTTATTAAACAGGTCAGAAACCCCTAACTCGCACCGACCACGAGTCAACCAGACCTAACCTGCTTTAACCCACATATCCTATGTGTTCAATTGCATTTGTTAAATCAAAATTTAAACCACAATACAAGCATGGCTCATGAAAATAAAAGTTGAAAACAAGGAAGAAACTGAAGACAAGGAAAAATCTGAGGAATGTGAAAAGATAAAAGAGGAAATAATCATAAGGAACACTTTCTGCTTATGTTCTTAAATAGGCTTAAGTAAAAATAAGAATTAATGCGGGTTAAGTAGGTCAACCCTAAATTGGCCCATTTAATTGCGGGGTCAGATATTCCTAACCCGCGACCGACCTGTCTATCATGCGAGTCAGGTTATGCGAGTTATATATAGGTCAGGTCAGATCTGTTTTGCGGGTCGGGTTGCATTTCACCAACTCTAGCTACACCGTCATGCCCTTCAGCCTTAAGAATGTTAGAACCATAAATTAGGGCGATGATGAAAATTTTTAAAGACATGCAACATAAGTATGTCGAATGCTATGTCAACAACTTAGGATTTAAAAAGCAAACAGAAGTCAAACCATCTAGCTGATTTTTGCATGGTATTCAAAAGGTTGCGAAAGTTCAATCTTCGCATGAACCCTTTAAAGTGTTTCTTTGGAGTCTCCTCTGGAAAATTCTTAGGATTCGTGGTTTGAAAAGGCAGTATTGAACTGCATCTGGTCAAAGTTAAAACAATATTGGAGATGTCTTCTCCCCGCACTTTCAAATAACTCAAAGGATTGTAAGGCAGACTTGCCTACATCTGCCAGTTCATGTCAAACTTATTTGGGAAGTGCAGAACATTTTTGAAACTCATGAAAAAAGAGTTGAATTTGTATGGGATAAAGCTTGTGAGGATGCCTTTCAAGAAATCAAAAGGTATCTCACAAATCCACCAGTTCTTTTGGCTCCTATTCCAAGCAAACCTTTCATCCTCTACACTCAAGCTCTTGATCACTCCTTGGGGGCATCATTAGCTCAAAAGAATGATGAGAGTAAGGAGGTGGCTCTTTACTATTTTTCACAGATGTTAGTTGGTGCTGAACATAACTACCATCCAGTGGAAAAAGAATGTCTTGCATTGATGTTCGCAGTACAGAAACTACGTAACTACATTATCTCCAATGTGGTGTACTTGGTTTCCAACATTAATCCATTAAAGACACTTGTGACGAAAGCTGGTGTACTAAGTGATCGTCTAGCCAAATGGTCTATTTCGTTCTCTCAATATGACATCAAATACACATTGCAAAGGTAGTGAAAGTACAAGCTCTCACCGTTTTCCTTGCAGAACATCCACTTTTGGAGCATACTGAATTCAAAGACAATCTCCCTGATGAGTCGGTCTTCTTTGTTGAGCAAATATAGAAACCCACCATTAATCCAGACCAACATTGGATCATGCATTTTAATGAACTTCCAAAACTAATGAGTTAGGAGATCTAGTTTCATGGGTTGGAATCATTTTCTGTAGCCTTGAAAGATTTTATGTCCCTCACTCCTTCTCATTGATCAAGCCATGTATAAACAATTTGGTAGACTACACAGCATTAATTATGGGTCTCAAGCTAGCTTTGGATTTGGGCATCAATATGCTTGAAGTCAATGGAGATCCATAACTCATAATCAAACAAATAAATCCCGAATATGAAGTGAAGAAACCAAATTTGCTTCCCTTCTTCAACAAAGCCTATGAACTCAAGGAGAGATTCGTGTTAATCAAATTTCACCATATTACAAGGCAAAAAAATGTCAAAACAGATGCACTAGTAGGATTAACAACATTAATGTCAATCCTCAAGAATGACAGAATGGCATTAGAAGTAGTCGAAAAAAGACTTCTACCTCCACTGACACCCATAAAGCAGTAGCAAATTGCTTTAATGTGCTTAAGAATTGGATTTCATCTTTCTAAAACTCATTCAAAGACTGGGATTTAAAGGCGAACTTTAAAATTTCACTACAATTTGCCTTCAAAGACTCTCCACTGCAAGTCATATGATGGAGTTCTTCTTCATTGCTTGTCGCCAAAAAAAGCAAATCAAATACTCAAAGAAGTTCGTTCTAGCCTATCCAAGTTGAACCAAAGCTTCATGATTAGCTTCAAAGGTTAGGCTCCAACTGGCCTACCATGGTTTCTAACACCATCAATTTTGCAAAAAGACACAATGAATGCTAAATCCATAGCAATTACATTCATTAGCCGCCTGAATATTTACATCTCTATCTCTTAACCATTTGAGACTTCTGCCATTAGAACATGGTCATTAATTCATTTTGCTGCGATAGATTACTTCTCCAAATGGGTAAAAGCGGTGCCTCTTGCAAAAATCAAAACAGATGCAATCCTCAGCTTTTTAAATACTCAAATCATTTCTCATTTTGGGGTTCCTAAATGTCTTCATCATGATAATGGTCCTCATTTCAACAAGGACAAATTTTATAGATTCTATGACAAGTACGGAATCCAACGTTGTCCTTGCAACATATAACCCCATAGTTAATGGACTTGTTGAAGCTTTCAATAAGAATATTTGCAAAATTCTATGGAAAATTGTCTTTAATAACAAAAAAGAGTTAGAGTACCAAACTTCGTGAAGCTTTGTGGGCTTACAGAACTACAATCTGTGGTCCAACCAAATCAACACCATATTCCTTAGTTTATGGCTGTGAAGCTATGATACCTTTGGAATTCATCTTCCTTCTTTTCGTTTAGCTGTGAAAAACAAATACACCGAATAAAAGAACACTAAGCTCAGACTTGAAGAGTTTGAAAGGCTTGATGAGAAGAGGCTTGTTGCTCAACAAAGCATCAAGCTATATCAAATTCATATGGCTCGGTCTTTTAACAAGAAGGTCAAATACAAAGCTTACAAGAAATGAGAATTAGTCCTTGTAGTCAAGAGGCTCATGTTCTCTACACACATGTCAAAAGGCAAATTTGAACCCAAATGGGAAGGACCTTTTGTTGTCAACAAGGTCTACTCCAACGACACTTACGCACTCTTCAACTTGAAGGAGAAAGATGCATAATGCCTGTTAAAGAAATATTATGCATAAATGTCATTGGTATAGCCAAACCATGTATAGTGTACATTCTCATCCCAAAAATCTTCCTGTTTTAAGCCTTACAACCTATGACTCCTACCAAACTTCCCTCGGACTTGTACATAATGACTACTAGGATAATATCTTTTAGCCCCTCTAGTCAACCCTTGTTACTTGGATAAAGTCCCTATAAGACCACTTGTAACATCTTGCTATCTATATTAAGCCTTTTGTAGACCCTATATAGCAAAACTCAACTGTATCAACAAGTCATTTTGTAGACCCTATATGGCTACCTTTAGTTATATGAAATAAGTCTTTTTGCAAACCACATGTGGCTAACCCTCAATTGTATAGAACAAGTCTCATTGCATACCCTATATGGCTACCTTCGGTTATATGGAATAAGTCTTTTTACAAATCCTATATAACCAAAATCTAAACAAAACCCAATACAAATTTTTTTCCCAAGAAAAAAGTCAAGGACCTCGGAGAAAACCTCACACAAGGGCATCGGATAACGTCCACTTTGTTTGACCCCTTTAGTATCCAAAAGGATCAAGTCACGGACCTTGGACAAAGCCTCACACAGGGGCCCCAGATAAAGCCCACCTATATGATTCCTTTTTTTTGTTGATTTGTAGATTCAAAAGATCAAATGTCATACCCCATACAAGTCTGAGAAAACAAACTACATGAAATATACATTCAAACCACCCACATAAACCACATCAAAACAAAATCAACCTATACATTCCATACCAATGTCAAGTGGAGCAAAAGAAAAAAATTCCATTGATATTCATTTGAGGTTTAATACAAAGAATGAAGTAAAAAATACATAGCCATCCAAGCTGATCAAAATAAAAAAAGCCAAACAAGAGCTGCGGCAATGAAGATCTAGTCCGAGAACTTCTTAAGTTGCCTCTTCGCGTTCAAGATTTCTTCTTTCAAGATGCGACCTTCGTAGCTTGCATAAGCAGGGACAGCACCATCGATGTTAATTTCATCTAGCTTGATGTTCATTTCACTCTTGAGGGATTGAACAAAATCATTAAGGCTGTCTACTTTGCCCTTACTTACGAGAAAACTATCTTTGAGGGCCTGGTTCTTTGAACTAGACTTCTTTAAATCATCTAAGGTGCTTCTAAGCTGTAGAGCATTGTCTTCCAAGGTTGAAAGCTGTTGCTGCAATGTGGTGATCTATTGTTACAGGCGTTCATACTCTTCCCGGTGCATACTCATCTCTTGTGCCAGTTAAACATTTGCTCCATCCACCACTTTAGCCTCTTCTGCAGCGCTTTCAATCTCAGCTGCCAACTAAACCGATCCATCAAACCTCATCTTAAAAGGCCTTGGCATAGTCCACACCACTATCCCAAGTGACTTTCTCCTCAAACTTGTTGAACAAGACCATGAAAACATCTTGGATGCTGCTTAAATCAACCTCAAGAGTAGAACAGACTAGTGTTTCAGGTAATACTTTGCAAGTTAATATTTTCTCAATTGTAAGATCTTCTTATGAGACTGTATACAAGATACTATAGAGCATCATCCTTATGGCTCCTTTCATGGGAAAATCAGGTTTGGGAGCTTCTCCAAACAAATTTAGTTCTTGATGTGCGGAGGGACCTAACTTATGCTTTTGTGAATTTGACTGAGTCTGGGAACCTTAGCGGTCATCATCCTCCATAAGATCTGCCACCTCATATTTAAGAACCAATTTCCAATGGGCAAGAGGGCCAGTCTTCATAGTAACCGACTCAATTGGAGTCATTTCATTGTCAACTTCCTCCTCAACCATGCCAACAGGTTTAACATTGGGCTCCATTTGAGCACCGAGAGTTGCATCAATTCTTAGCACATTGGTGGCAGCAGGTGATCCACTTGTATGTGATCCTGATTCTGAATCAAGACTCGCCAAAGGGATCACACTTGGCACTACTGGGAGCATAGTGCAAATAGGTGGCAAAACAAGTACTGATAACAACTCTAGATTGTTGTTTATGCTTCTAGTCGGCGAATCTAGGTAAGAGGGATCTTCCATGGCCTTGCGCAAGTCTCTGTTCAAAGAACTATTCATTGATGTCTTAAAGTATTCACTATAAGTAAAAATATTATCCAAATTAATTGGAGCCCTCTTTTTCTATTCGCTCTTCATTGGCAACCCAAAAGGCATTCTTTCTAACGTGGGAGGCACAACAAGGGCGCTTTGGTTCATTTGGATACCTAAAAAAGAGCCAAGAAAAAGAGGTCAAATCAAGATGTTGTAATAAAATGTTCAATTTTTAATATTCAAGTCAAGGCTTACCCTTGGGAGTTGGCTCTGCAGTAATTCCCTTAGCAGTGCCGGGAATTTATCCTCTTTCCATCATGACATCAACATTTGGTCCCTCAGAGATCTTTGGTGGAATCTCTTGCTATTTGGCTTGAGGGATAGTATCTCTTTTAGAAGTAGGCATCTTTGGTTCAATGGGATTTACACTACTCCTTGGTTCTTCCCCAAAAATATGTTCACCAACTTTACCAATGTCGACTACTCCTTTAACGACAGTGCCAAAGTAAGCCTTGGAGCTACTTACTTGTTAAAAAATTGCCTCTACAACGCTACTGGCTACCTTATCAATAGTAGTGGTAGCACCCACATCATCACTAGATTTCTCCACAACAATGGACTCTACGGGCATGTGCATTGTAGTCTTTTTCCTAGAATCAGGCATCATTGCCTAATCAAAAATGTCCTTTTCAATATCAAACTTGATATTGATATCATTATTGGTTCTTTCTTCAATAGCAGGGGTATCAAAACCACTCCCCTACTCGTTGGCATCATGATAGGCATACTCCTCCACAATTTAGCTTCCTTTTGTGAGATTCGATGAAAAGGGGCCCGGGGGGGGGGGGGGGGGCAGGGTGGGGAAGACAAGTAAAAATATCATAAAAAGAGATATTTGCCCACTTTTAGCCTTTAGGAGGGATGAGTTCCAGGGCTCTCGGCTTTACTTTTCTTCAGTGGAGTCCCTTTGCTTCTAAAAGCTCTAGTTACACTCTTCGAATGTATCATCAGAAGCTTCCTATGAAGAACTGGGCCTGCTAGAGGTTTTAACGATGAAACAACAGGTGGCCTGACTCAGCAGCTATTTCTATTTACTATACCATTTCTGTTGGACTTGGAGTCATATATGCCTTTGTTAGCAATGAGCCAGCAATAGCTTCCAACAAATTTTAATGAACTATGTCTACCCCTGCGGCTACACACATGATGGCTTGTTTTTCTTTAAATCTTTTGGTTTGCTTGCCAACTTGGTCCTGGCAGTATGAAAATTGGACCCAAAGTCCAATGGAGCTCTACCAGCTTGCCTGGCCTCAGCGAGACTCTCTTTCTCTTGAAGGTTTTCATTAATGGCCCACTGTAGCCTCGCTACAATAACATTGGGAGAAGGTAGGTAATCCTCGTCTTCCTCACCTTTCAATAAACAGTAGGCCTTGCAGACGTCAGCTCTGGTGACCAATCCAATCTTCCACTCATTCCCATTAAATAACCAATTTTCAAAGTTAGCTGGGTTGAAACGATCCTTCTCCACCTTCTCACCTTTCTTATAAACTAGCGGAGCATGCCATTTGACACAAGAGTTACTTGCAAATGTCTCCACAATGGTAATAATGCTTTTGATGTACCATTGCAAAAAAATGCTTGTGTAATCAGCCTGAGGAAAATAAGGATAGCCAAAGCGAGCTTTGGTACCAAACGCTTGGTAAAATTCCCACGCATTTCTAGCATCCTACAAGGAGCCAAGTGTGCCCCAAATGTGACCAGGCTCTCCCACAACAACCTAGTAAAAGCTAAATTTTTTGCAAAACTTGGTAGGTACATAATTTTGGATGTTGATGTAGGCATTCTTCCTATACATTAAGTCCATAGGTCTCAAACTAAGGAGCTAGCTTTTTTCTTCATCTTAAAGGTCAACCTCTGGACCACCTTCTTTAACTTTATCAAGCGATGGCTTTACACCATTTCTCGTGTGATTTGAAACTTCAATATTCGGCATGGAAAAGCAAGAGGCAACATAATTATTGAAATTATGCAAGTGTTGGCATAACTTAATCATGGTGTGGAAATTGATCAAACAACTTCTGCCCACCATGCCTTCCATATAGCTGCTCCTGGGTGCACTACTACGCAAATGAATCCCATTGTAGTGGTATGTAGACTAGGTATATACCAGGTGCTTAGCGTAATAACTATTGAAGGATTTCCCCTCTCTAACTATAAAGGCTGACCACTTTAACTCTATCAACATTTATGCCACAAAAGCTGGATCGAGAGCAAGCCTATACCCAAATGCCATTCGGAATGCAGGTTATATCCAACACTTGAAAAGAGGACATTTGATAGCCATGCCGTCAAAAATGTAGTAAACCGGCATTTCATCTTCAAATCAGGATATTTAACAAAAATATGACATAAATCTTGCTTCTCATGATAAACAAGCTTTGGCGGCTTCTGAGGATCTTTGTAGGGAATAACCTCCCTCCACTTGCACTATCCCTCATTTGAAAAGAAAAAGCTTGTAGTGGTCTTCACCTGTTCCATCCATAGGGCAATTTTAGCCCGGCTTCGGCTACTTATCTGAATTGAGTCTTCAAAAGCAAAGAAAAGGTAATAGGCATCCTGAAATTCATCATCCATGGTGGTCAATTTTGCAATAGATGGGATGGTCTCGTCATAAATCTCACCATAGGGATAAAAACTAAAGATTTTCGTCATTTCCCAAAAAAAAAAAAACCTAGCTCCATGTTCAGAGTGATAAAGGTGTTGGTTTCGGGACAGTATAATTCAAGAATGGCCCAACATATGTTCTTATTTTCACAAGATACCCTTTGAGTAGTGGCATTTATAGCTTCAAAAAAGCTGACCACTCTCAAAGTTTCTTTGCAATGGTGATTAATCAAAGTTTTCTAGTTCTGCCAAGGTCCAACCGTGTCCATGTAATGGTATCTTAGACTCTCACTTGGCTATTTCATTGACTCCTTTGTCGCATCGCCAAATATGTAGTAGGGTTTCTTGAAGCTTACTTGATTGTTATTCATCTAATCAGTGTTATTAACCAAATGCCAAGAAGTTTACCAATTCCGTACAGCCAAGGCTCTGGTTCTTTGTTTCTTCATATTGGAAGTGAAGACTTTATTTGGTTCTCTAGTATTTGGGCTATTTTCAGCTCAGCCCTTGAAGTGGCTCTTTGACACCCCAGAAGATGAAGCAGCGGGCGCCTTTCCCTTTCTATGTAAAAAACAATAGAGAGAGAGAAAGAGAGAGAGAGAGAGAGCTTCAGTAACAGCAAATATGGCAAAGGTAGGAAATTCTACTGAAATTTCGGTAGGGCCCTTACCAAAAAGCCAAAAGGAGAAAATAATGCTCAGTTTTAAGACAAAGAATTGACATCAAGGTACAGTTAAGTCCCAAAACTAAGGCTCCCTGTCCAAACAGATGTTCAAGCACCTTAAGACCTTTTAGGGGGCAATTTGACGTGCACTCGGGCATAGAAGATGCAATATCCAATGCACGAAATACATGCATAGCACAAGTAAAGCATGAAGCAACTATATGTATCACAAATACGTAAATAAGCTCAACATGTGTGAAAAATGAAGCATGTGGAGGTGGATATCATGTTTTCAAAAAATTTCAAGGATTGAAGGAAAAAAAAAAGTAAATGCTGATAGTCTAATGACACATATTTCCAGTCATTTCCCATGGTTTTAGACTTACCTACAACTATTGAAAATTGTTTCATTCTCCATGATAAAATTTCAAGCCGACAAAACGATCTCAACATTCCTACAACGGCCTCAACAAAAACAAGTAAGAATGCTTTATCAATGTTCGGCAACTTATTTCCCACAAAGATAGTCAACATTTTCCAGACTCACTTCAAGCCGGGAAAAACATGGAAGGTGAATTAGCCTTGGAAGTTGTGGATGAGAAAGACACAGTAAGAAGCTCAAAGTTAAAGTAGCACTAGTGATCATACTCAAACTACATGTGATCACTTGACTGGAGGCTACTCCTATCTCCATCGATTTCTATATCAGCCACTAACATTCATGAGATTTTTACTTCTTATGTTTGTTGAGATTTAAGAGGGGTAACCTTCTCTTCAAAAACAAAGGAAGTGCATCTTAGGCATGCTCTGCTTGTTGACATGGAAGAAAGTGCATCTTGGGCATGCTCTGCTTATTGACCATAGAAAATTCCCACAGTGGCATGGTGACCTGACTTATAGTTACACTATGCTAAGGATCAGGTGGACAGTAATCGCTTGGCCCCATAAACTTCCCATAGTCCGCAAATGCCAAGTGTGTGCTTAGACTGTTCGAGCAGAATGGGTGGGTGTGCCTTTACTAAGCCCAATGGCAAAAGGGTGAAGCCTAATTCTCTACCAAATTTCTACATTCCCCTAGACGGAGCTTGTTCACTTCAAGTTTGTTGAAGAGTGGATTCTTTGCAAAAGATTTTGAAGTTCAAGGCCTTTGGTGTTATTCTAATGAGAGCACAAACCAAAAAAAAAAAAAAAAAAAGAAAGAAAGAAAGAAAGGAGACAACTTTTAGCTTCAAATTCAGTTCACTCAATTATGACCGTGGGTATGTTCAAACAGTGACCCAAGCTATCAAATTTTGTGCTGGTGTATTTGGCCTCAAGAACATTGATCAAATTAAGCACATCAATCAACAAAAAAAGAGGAGCTACTGCATAGGCTGTGACTGTGAGAGTCTCAGAAACTACTTAGGTACAGTCAAGTCTTGCAAAATTCTGCACCAATTCATAAACAAAAAGGTGAAGCTCGAAGCACTATCATGCGTTAAAAAGGACTGACTAAGTCAAGCATCCAAAAAAAAAAAAAAAAGGAAAAAAAATCAAATTAAACATTTCCTCAAACAGGTGGTGACTATGGACTTCCACGGATAGTGCAAGTAGCTGTGATTGGAACTTGCTTGAACAATGCTCAATTTGAGCAAAGCAGCCTAGGCAGTACCCTTACATCCAAAGCAATAATAATAATAAAGAGGAGAAAAAGAAGAGCAATTGGGGCCGTGCCTTGACTCTACTTCACCATGAGCTAGACCCCACTTCACTGCATGTCAAGTCCTCAAAACCTCAAAAGGGTTGTTGACATCTTGGGTTTTACTCTGATGCAAACTCGTGGAGAAGATGAAAATTGCAGCATTGTGGTGCTTCGCGTCAATTGCAGCCAAAAATCAACAAGGCAAGCAAGTAAAAAAAAATTCAACCAAAATCACATGAATTCAATAACATGGGTTCGGCCATGGATGAAACACAAAAAAGGCAAAGTTGAAAGCCATACCTGCGATTGAGAAAGCTTGGGAGAATGAAGAAAAGCTTGAATTCCACTTGCAAAATTAAGAAAAATGCTTGTCTGCTATTACTCTTGCTCAACTCAGAAAACAAATTTTGCAACAATGGAATGAAGGAGAAAAGAGGGACATGAGTTTTATATGACTAGTGTCTGAACACGAGGCTCCTCTCAAGCCCATAATCACTGCCTTAACTTCACCCACGGACAGTGTGTGGTTAAAACAGTGGGGTCCACAGCTTGGTGGCCCAAGCTATTTTGTGCAGTGATTTGAATTCCCTCAACATATAGTGAACCTTTTACCCTTGTTAAGCAATGGGACCCATTGCTTAGTGGCCCACTCTCTCAAATCTGATCATTCAAATTCCAACAGCATATAGTGGACCCACTCCAAATATTTTACCCAAAATTTAAAAAAAATGATAATTTTCCACAACACGCTGGACCCACTTTGGGACTTTTCCAAAATAAAAAGATTTTGTTGTGTATGTTTTCTTCAAGTCAACACCACCCAAATTTCAAATTCACCTTGGGTCAAGCCAAATTTTGGACCAAATTTTGACGTCACAAATTGCTTTGGATCAAAAACCACGAAAAGCCTAAAATTCACAACAGCCAATCTCCTTTAAAACTCCATCTCATTTTGACTCATTTCAAGCAAAGTCAAAACCCAAACCTTAATTTTTGAAAATAAACCAAAATCCATGAAATTTCTAACACAAATTCACTTTAAACCCAAATCTTGATTTTTTTTTTTAAACCTTAGGGATTCATTGAGTGGGTGTTCCCATAGTTCCCATAAAGATGCTACTTTAGATAGCTGTGACAAATAGGTAATGAGAAAATCAAATCCACTTTTTAAAATGAAAACCAAATTCATGAAATTTTGAATTTTCCAATACCTTAGGGATTTCCTTTTATGAGTATTCCCCACATTCCCCACAGCGATGCTGCTTTAGATATCTATAAATAATAGAGCAAGGAAAATCAGACTCATTATACTTTTACCAAATTCACACATCAAACCATTCATGTTTTTTTAATCAAACTTTCAAGTCTAGGCCTATAACATACCTTGACAAAACTACTTTTTCATCAAGTCATTCACTATTCTCACAGATTGGCTATTTTGAAGCACAATAATTCCAGGCTCATTCTTCCATCATTGTACCTTGATGGGGCTCATTGACCCATAGAAAAATCACAAACATAGTAAGTATTGCAATGAAGGCATCACAGGCAAATTCCAAGCTTAAGGGCACATAAACCATAGGGTTGTGGGATGCCAGGTCAAGTACTACACCAGATGTTCAGAGCTAATGCAACTCACTCAGACGACTTTAGATGACCTCAGAGTGTAGTAGTTCAAACTTCAAAGTTAGTGAACTCTATTTGGTTACTCAACTCACCAACAATCAAATTCAAGGTTCATTTACTCAAAACCTAGGGGTGATTGAACACAATCAAACTTCTGGATTACCAAAGCAACTGAAAATCACTGTGGCAAATGACACTTCTACATGTCAAAATCAGCTGAAACTCCTCAAAAAAGCTCAAATTATATTAAGGAATGACTCTACAAATTTTCAAGCCAAGGGGCTTCATTCGACCCTACTTCAGCTATATGTCAGCTTAGGGATCAGTAACCCCAAACCTTGGAGTCACTGACCAAAGTCCTGTTTCCAAGAGGCCAAAGTTGATGAAATTTGGAATAAATACTCAAAATATGCTCAATGTAAACTCCTCAAAGTTTTAAATCAATTGAACATCATTTGAATAAAAAACAAACTGATTGCCTGCAATGCAAGAGGGCACCAACTTAGAACATGCAACAATTGGGCCACTAATCAAAATCCTACTTCCATAAATCCAAGTCACCTAAAGCCTGGATGAATACTTTAAGATGCTCCTGACATTAATTAGTCCAAGTTTCAAGTCGATATAAGGTCATTTGGGCCTCAAACAATTGAAACAAAGGCCCACTTTCATGAAAACTAAAAGGAAGGGTTGACCAACTACAAAAGGTCAAAACAAAATGCAATTTCTAAAACATGATCAAAATGATGTTAGAAAACATCCCTCCAAGTTTCGTAAAGATTGGACATGGTTTGGGCCCCAAACTGATGAAAACAGGTCACATATACAAAAAATCCAAAACTAGGCCTGGCCATGGTCACGGAAACTTGTAAAGTGGTTCCCGACAGTTTCAAATGGTTTCTCTACTTTATTTCAAAACCCAACTTCATACAACTCTCTTGCCTCTAAACTTATAAAAGGCATGTTTAGACACTTGGGAAAGAGGTTCAAGGAAAGTTTCCAAGAGATAGACAAGGTTTCGAATGTTCCACAAGATTCTAAGGCTTTGAACGAGGGATTCTTCAAACACTTGGTTTGCAACTCTCTGCATTCTTCTTCCTCTTACAAGTTTAAGGTGAGAATTGAGTTTGAGGAAGAAGATACGCACCAATACTGTTCATAAAGGATGAGTTCAATGCTACAAAGTGCCAAAAATGTTTAATAGGATGAAACTGTTTTCAATGTTTCTTTGACTTAAAGGGTTTTAGGCCATCTCTAAGGATGTGAATAGAACTCTCTGGGGTTTTATTCTGCTCCTTCAAAATCTTAGGATCAGAGTGACACAACTTGGCTTCAATCGCTTATACAAAAGCACTCCTTTCAGATTTACACAAATGCAATTCGTACCAACGAAGTGGTAACTATCAAATATCATGGATGATTCTAAATTAGAATTCCATACTTTTGGTGATCATCAAATGCTCCTAAAGTTAGAAAATACAAGTTTTAGCTTCTTAGAGGCATCACAAAAGCAAATGGAAATGAAACAGACGAAAAGAGTGGCCAAAATGGTCACTGTCTGTCCCTGACCATGATCACCACTCCCCTACCTATAGTTTTCTACATTTTCTTCCTTTTTTCATATAATTTTCCTAGTTTAGATCATATCTGAGATCAAAGGGAGGGGTTTTAATTTTCTAACACTTGTAAACAATCTACATTTCCAAAGTTAGAGCATTGAACCCATGTAATTAAAAGGAATTTAATGATGACCTGTAATTACTTTTCCATTCTTCTATGTGCTTAAGCGTATAGATGTTGGACTTGATTCCATTGTATTCATCATCATTTCGAGCGCCTCTAGTGGTGTGTACATTTTCACATTTTTTTTGGAAGTTCATAGTGATTTTTCATGAAGTAGCTCGTGTTTTGACCGAACTTGAAGACCCCAACATAAAGAGAATTGTTCAGTCTTGTATGGCCAAATAGGGCTCTGCATGTTCGAATTCTCCTAGCTAAATAGTCCTCTTACTGTTTAGCTTGGAGCAACCAAATAGATAGATTCGGCCACACAAGGCAGAACAATGGTTTTTTTCCATTCTCTTTACTAATTTTATATGAACTTCCCTAATGTAGGATGGTCCGTCTATACAATGCAGCCGAGTTAGCTTCGAGTGTGTAATGGATTTTACGAGTGAATTTACCACTCATGAGGTAAGACAAAAAAATGAATTATATTTTAAATTGGTGATATGAGTTGCTAAAATAGTTTTCAATAGTGATATTGTAAATATTCAAGAGCCACAATGCATTAATCGAGTGGGCTCATGATGTTGAAAAAGAAACGGTATTGTCATTGTGATTAGAACCTCAAAAGCCAGTGGGGTTGATATAAAACCTAGAGTTAGCCATACATGTGAGAGATTTGGACATTATAATTCTCGCAAGACTAAAGACGAGGGACCTCCTAATAAGAAGACCAAGCAAATATGTTAGAAAAAATGTGGGCGCCCTTTTACATTAAAGGGTAAGAAGTTTGTTATGGATGATGATTGGAAGTTGGGTATTGTATGTGGTGTGCATAATCACTCGGTTGCATAGTATCTAGAAGAACACTCATATGCAAGGAGATTATCAAATGATGAAATGAAGTTGTTAGTTGATGTGTCAAGGAGCATGGTTAGACCCAAAGAGATTTTGGTTATATTGAAAAAAAAAAGTGAATTAAATGCAACCATAATGAAGACTATCTATAATGTGCATTATCAACAAAAAGTGTTTGAGCAGAGTGGAAGAAGTAAAATGCAACAACTCTTAGGGAAGTTGACAGACCATAAGTACATTGAAGGCATAAGAACTGTGATAATAGTAACACTGTTAGTAACATTTGTCGGACACACCCAATCATCTTAGAATTGTTATGTGTATGTTCACATGTCTTAATAATGGATTGCACTTATAAGACCAACCAGAATTGTATGCCACTATTGGAGATTGATGGAGTGATGCCCACAGAAATGATATTTTTCTCATGCTTTGCATACCTCGAAACTGAATGTGAAGATAACTATACATGGGTGTTGGGTGTATTGCATTCTATCATTGTTGATACTGATATTCTTCCTAATGTTATTATAATAGATAGACAGTTGGGATGCATGAAAGCCATCGACGGTGTTTTCTCTAAGAGCACTCATCTATTGCCCATGTGGCACATTAATAAGAATGTTGATAAGTCCATAAAAATGCACTTTTTCAATGTTATTTTTTGAAGTTTTAAAGACTTATTAAGCCAAGAGGGCCTCACTTAGTGTGATATAATGGTTTCATTCATTTTAAAATCATTTGAGTATTTTCCTGCATAATTTGCTTAAAATCATACTTTTTGTATAAATTCATAAACTTGCCATCTTTGGAAATCTATTTTTGAAAAGTTTTGTCAAAACTATATTCTCATGGGATGATGTAACTTTTCATCATCATTACTTCAATAAAGTCAAATCATGCATAATGATGTGCATTCATACTATAATTTCATGAGAGATAGGTCCACTGTCATGCAATTGTGACTATTAATTAAAATTAATATTTTAAATGATAATTCACTTTTTTTATACAAGAACTTGTTGAAATGGGTCCCATAACAAATGTTTGAGGCATACAACACATTTTTGAAAAAATGGAAGAAGGAAATTGAAAGGAGAAAGCATTTTCCAAGAAATTATAAAAATTAGATTCCTAGATCCCACACAAATGAACATGTGTGACTTCACACATGTGGGACACCAATGTGGGTCCACTTTCTCTACATATTTTAGATAATTTCAAGAATATCATAAAGACTTGAAGAAATCTCCAAGAAGTTTCAAAGAAGGAAGGTCAATGGTGGAGATCATTTGCATATGTAGAAAAATGCAAATAAAAAGGAAAGTGCATCTCCAAATTATCTCTTGAGGTCCAAAGTCAAAAAAATAATTTCTTGAGAATGGAAAGGTTAGTTGTGCAAATAATTCAAACTTGAAAAGTTGCTTACATCCAATGAGTTGTCCACTCCAATATTGACTCAATTCAAATTGTTGCCAGCCACTTTGAAGGAAGAATATCTCTCAACATATCCCATAAAGATCAATTTACAAAAGAAATTTTGTTTAAGGAGGAGACTTACTAAACAATGAAGATTACTAGCAAAGAAAGAAGAGCCAGGGAAGAAAACAAAGCAATAAAAAAAATCTATATAAACAAGCTTGGACCTCCCTTACTCTCTATGGAAGAATTACCAACCTCCCACCTTTAAATCTCCTACATTCATCTATTCCCCTCTTGTCCCGACATCTCACGTCATTAAAGAGGCTTAGCCCTAAAGTCACACCACCAACCTGATGGCTTAACTATAAGGAGGTTTTTTTTTCTATCTTAGTATGTGTAATTTCTTTGTTTAAAATTTTTTTTATCTTGTATAAAGAATTATCATGCTAGTTTCAATGATATTTATCTCATCATTCCTCGCATTCTTAAGGTTTGTCTTGTTGCTTGATTTGTGTTTTTGTGCTTGGATTAACGACCAAAGTCCATGATAGCATATTTAAAGTGATTTTTGGGCTTGGATTAAGGGAGGATTTTGAGATAATATACATACTAATTGAACTACCTTTAAATTATTATTTTACCACCTTTAAATTTCTATTTCGCCACTTTTGAATTTCAGTTTGCTACCTTTTAATTCAGCATACCACCTTATTTTTTGCACTTTTATTTTCTATCCACTTTAAATTTAAATTTCTGCATAGTTATTTTTCTTAGGGCACGTAGTTAGGAATTATTTGTGCAGTGTTCAGAATTGGAGTTTCAGAAGTTGAATGTTTGCATGTTAAAAAAAATAATAACAATAAATAGTCCATAAGACAAGTCAAATCTGAATCTGTCTGGCCGAATTTATCATTCAAATTTGTGATGGTTCTTCACCCCTTTATGCTTAAAAAAATGAGCCAATGAAGAAACATGAATATCAGATTATAAGCCAACTTAAAATTCACTCAGAATTGGTGCATGAAGGTCAATAAAAAATCCGATGTGAAATAAGTTGGAAACCTACTAAATTTTGTACATATAGTCTTGTGGTTAACATGAAATTGTTGTGTGATGATTTAAAATATAATAACAACTTTAAACATTGCAAATCAAAATTGGAATCTCTTTGAGTTCAATACAGTTTAATGTAAAAAACATGGCTGAAATCTGAATTGGACAATGTTAAGAAATAGTTGAATCACATGGCAAATTTATGGACTGTTTTAGACCAATCTTCCAATATGATTTTTCACACTTAAACTGAAGAAGTTTCAGGTCTGATACCTGGCTAAACTGGTACCATTCACATTGATTTCTGGTCATCCAAAAAATTCATACATTGTAGCCTGCATGGCCCACATATAGTTGCATGATAGTTGGTTGTTTTGTATTGTTTCTTTTATCATTCATACATTCTAGGTTGGTAAGAATTTAGTAGTACTCATTAATAGAAGCATGCATTAATTTAGGGTTGCACGTCACATGCATGACATGATTGAAAACTCTGCACTGTCATTAAGTTTTGCACCATGATTAGGCCAAGAAAGTCGGTTTCCTGTTTCTTTTTTATTAGAAAGTCTTGCATGCATATAAACTTGGATTTGATTCATTCATAATTTGGAAAGTTTCAATGTTTAATTTTTCTACATTGTTTAGTTTTAGAATTATCTTGCATTAAATAGTTTGTCATCTAATTTTTACCATCCAATTTTGTTTGTTTAGTTTTATTTTTAGTAAGTTTTATTTTTGAAAGGTCTAACCTGTGTTTTATTTTGCAGCAGCTTTGATTATTGTTTCCTAGTTTTTAGATTTAGGATTTTCTAGTTTTAGATTTTATTTTATTTGGTTTGTAATAAATTAGTTTAATTTTACAAATTAGGAATGAATGTATTTGTTAGATTTTAAATTAGGTTAGTTTTAGAATTTATTTAAAGCAAGTAACAAGTTGAAAATATTTTTAAAAACATTGCTCCTTGTGGATCGACCTAGTCTCACCAGTTTTATTACTACATCACAGCTCAACATTTGGAGCTCACGATCAAATGTTTTGATTAAATGTAAAAGATTATTTGAAACAAAAAAGTTGTGGGACAAGTTCAATATTAGTTGGAATATTTTGATGTCTTCTTACACAGAAGAAGAGAACAATGAACTTCTTTGTATGCAAAATAAATATTTCCATACTTATCCGAAAATGCAATAGTATGTGAAAACTACGTAGTTACATACATACAAGGAAAAATTCGTGTTGGTATGGGTGTATAATTGTATGCATTTAGGGAACACTACATCGAATAGGTAACGTGAATGCTAGTTTTCTTACAACTTTTTAATTAATACTAACTACTAAGTCAATCACTAATTATACAATTTTATGTTCTCTTGCAAGGTTGAGAGTTCGCATGCACAGTTGAAGAGACAACTTGGATCAAGTCAAAGAGATTTGGAAACGAATTGGACAAAGATCCACAATCTCCTCTAATTGCAACATACAAGTATAAGAGCCTCATTTCAAAAAGGCAAAACAGTTGTGCAGCACAATTTCAAAGCTTCTGAATTCATTGAGCTTTATGGTAGCATCTTAAAAAAATGCATTGGATAAAATATTATCAGAAAAAAAGAGAGCCGATACAGTTGGAATTGCCAAAAAACATGTGTGTTTATTATTCGACAAACACATGGTTTACCTTGTACTTATGAAATTACAGAATATGTTACTCAACAACGGCCAATTCCCCTTAATTGCATACATCCACATTGGAGTAAGCTTAATATGTTGCCAACAATGCACACAAAAGTTCTATTTCAAAATTAGACTGTAAAGCAAAGTTGGTGTTGGTTTTACATGTGTTCAATGGAAGTGATTTTACAAATAAATTTCAAATTTTGAAGAAACTGAACGAGATATGCAGTCCAGGCAATACGTTCTTAATAGATTCGAAAGTGAAATTAAGAACCCAAGGTTGACTATCTTTAAAGGTTGATAGATCTACTTGACATAATCCAAGTGCTTTTGAATTAGTACAATCTGGACATGATAGTTACTCTCTTGCATCTCAAAGAGTAACAGTTCTTAATAGTAAGGCAAAAATAAATCGAAAGCCCAAGAAAAAAAAAGGCCAAGGTGATTGCCACAAGACCAAAGCCTAATCTTCCATATCGTGAGCAATTTCCAAAGGGACTAAGGCCTTCCATACGCTTTATAAATGACATTGTTACTTATGTTAATTGTGGCTTTAAAACAATTGCCGGTTTGCTTGGGTTCAATGAAGATAATTGGCCATGAGTCAAGAGAGAATCAGTAAGTGAGCTACTTGCTCGTTCAGGGACTACCAGCAGTTATATAGGGTCGAGAATAGAGTAGGGAAATTGATTAAGGCCTTATCATACTTTGTTGATAACCGTGGTTATTTCCATTGGATGACTATGCCAGTATAGGTCATATTATCGCATCTCAGTATAATTTGATCTTATACCACATTAGCATGGAATGTCTTACCTTTCTACCCCTTTAATTAATGCCACTGCCTACCACTTCTGGCAAGGATATAACTATTAGTATTATAAATGAAGGTCACTTCGTTTAGACAATAATGCCTCTTTTATCAATTAAATCTTATTTTATTTTATTTTATTTTTAAATCTACTAAAATCTTATCTTCTTTTAGCTCTTCTTGAATCCAGATCATCCTATTCAACCCATTGCAAACAAGTGGCGAGAGTTTCATCTTCCTTGTGCAATTGACTGGCCAACTACATTTAAAGATCACATAAAATGTTTCAAAGAGCTCATCGATTCGGATATGGCAACATGTGAAACAATAGCATTGGATTGAGATGTATATATGTGAAATGTAACCATATTATTACTCGGGAGTTTCTTTATGTGGAATATAACAAGACAGTGTTTTTTAATGTGGAAATTAACTCAATAATGTTTACTATGTGGAATTTAACTAAGTAGTAATTAAAGATCTAACTTTACCATCCATTCAATTTAATACATCGTTTACATATGAAATTCATACATCTTTCAAAAAAAAAAAAAAAGAAAAAAGAAAACCACACCCTAAAGAAAATCAAAACATCATTTATATATGAATTCAACTTTTATACCTCCTACTTTGACCACTGTAACTAGTTGATGTCAAACTTGGAAATCTGACAGTTCATTCGCTTATCTTCAAGTGAAACTCCCCTTAACACGTGACGTATCCGCTCATTAGTGTACATCCCTCGTGGGTCAAAAACATGGTCCTTCTCCGTCATTGAGTTAACGATACTTAGTGCATTTTGACAACGCTGCAGTAATTATTGTATAAGATTATTAAAGATTAATAATAAAATAAAAAATGCATAAAAGGGATAAGTGCAATGACAAACCTGCAGGTAATCAATCAATGGACAAGCTAGACTGTGGATCTTGATCACGTTGCCCAGATTAGTATGGGTTTTGTATTATTCTCCGTGAACCTCGTGTGTACCAATTCATGTAACCGGGTACACATTCAAATGGAAATCTAACCGGTTGACTCCAGCTGACACTAAACAGTACGTGATTCTCCCATCCCTCCTAAACTTGATCTATAAATTGATAAACAACTTGATACTGTTAAGCACTTGCACCTCGATGACAACGACCTAGAATGATTGGTGAAGACTAGCCTAACCTCTCTCAAATTGCCTCAATACTTTATCTGGAGCATAGGGTTTAACAACATCCATACACATAATGCATCCATTATAAAGAGCGAACTCAGGTAATGGATGGTAGCACCTATAATCGCTATGGGCTCCCATGTGACCTGCAAACATGAATATAAGTATAGCAAATTAACTTCAAATAGAAGTGTGAAAATTCAGATTTTTATGGATATTAATTTTATACATTAGTACCTTATCATTACCTATGTCGTCAATCATTGCTCGTAATGATTATAATAGGCCTTCTATAATGGATTCCTTACGAGGATGCCAATGAAATGCTCGCAGGTAGTTTTGTTAAAATATAATGTTAGGTGGTGGAACAAAACATTCAAAATGCTTATATATCCATGCTTTAAGTAGGGTCAAATACCCGACTATTTTTATGCCAGGTAGCTAATCCCAACTGCCGATAGATATAGGCCATAGCACCGACACCCTATGCATATAAATTCATATGATCAACATCCATTAGCAGAGTAAGATATATCATATATACTCATGTGCCACTCTTGTCACTGAACAACGTGCATCCTAGTACATAAGGTAAGTATGCTTTCACTGCATAATCAATGACTACTTCTTCGTCAGCATCTGTCACTTCTTGAAACATATGCCTTCGTTACTCCAGCTTTACTAATTGACCCCACACCTGCACAAGCTCAGCATGTGCGTCCGTGCATCGAACTTCAAATGCTTAGTGCAATAGTTCTTGAGCTTCAGGAATTCCAAATCTTTCATTATATAAAACAGTTATACCTATCACTAGAATCCCAAGAATGGAGGTAACTTCATCTAATGTGAAAGTCATTTCCTCGAATGACATGTTAAAAGTATTAGTCTTGGGATGCCACCTCTTCATAAAAGCAAACACGAAGTTCTTATTTACAGATCTATAAGATGATTAATGGCGCCAATCCCAATTTATTAATCTTCTCTCTAAATATATTTGAGTCATTCAAAAGCCACATCCTTATTTTTTTGACCTTGACTCACGCACTTCAATGGGTCACAATCCTAATAATATATATACATATACATACATTAATGAAGAAAAAAATACATTTATATTCCAAAGAAAAAAAAACAACTTCTCCTTGCCAAATAAGTTTCACAACATATGTTTTGAAACTCTGCAGTAATGATTGGTCATGTGGCCCAACATGTATTTCTTCTCTGTTAACCTTTTCATCCTCATGATCGTCTAAGTCTGAGACTTCTAGCTTTTCAGCAACTACTTTTTCTACTAATCGATGGCGCCTCCTTTCAGAAGTGGTAGATCGAACTTCAGAACTGCTAGCCATATCTGTAATTATTCAATTCTATCACAAAAACAAATATGTTATGTAACATCTATGGATATTCATAAACTAGTTACTCATTTAAAAAAAAATCTATAGAACTGTTCGACCCCGTATGGCTGAACATAATGAGTACTGTTCAGCTAATAGGGTTAAATAGTCTATATAATGTTTGGGCCTGTGAGGCCGAAAAGTGTACAAATTATTCAACCGATAAGGCCAAACAAATAGTGCACTGCTTGGCCTCTTCGGCTGAACAATTAGTGTCCTATAGGGCTGAACATGACAATGACACTCAACTAAAAAATATATAAAAAAACACACAAAAAATCCTTAAAAGCTCAAGCTTATTCAAGCTAAACATTCACAAAATCAAAGGTATTTATGCAAACACATTCATTTAGATGAATCCAAACAGGGAAGAACCCATTTGACTAAAAATGGAAATGACATGAAGATCTAAAAATGGTGACGAAGAGAAGAGAAAAGTTACCTTTGAGAATGGAGAGTTTTAGAAGATGGGAAAGCTTTAACAATGGAAGAAGAGATGATGACAATGGAGACCATGCTTTGATAATGGAGGAAGAAGGAGGACAATGAATGAAGGAGACCATGCTTTGATGATGGAGGAAGAAGAGAGAAAGAAGGGTGCTTTATGTGCTCTATGTTTGAATGGGGCAAATGTGTAGAGAAAAAAAAATATGATTTTTGTGCTTGGATGGGTGGAGGTATGTTGGAAAATGGATGACTGTAGAGAGAAAAAAACCAATGTTGAAATGTGTATAGAAAAAATGTGTCTAAACTGAGTCAAAAGTAGTGTTGAAATAGTAGCTCTTTAAAGGAATGATCCAATCGACCCTAATTATTAACATCGGACCCACTAAATCCAATTGATTCATCTGTATGTCATATGCAAGGAGCGTAATAGATAACGAATCCTTGCCATGCAATCAAGCACATCTTTATAGGAGGGAATACAAAAAAGTTACATTTTCTTTTATTTTCTACTTGAATCTGCCTAATTTTCATGTTTGGATGTTTTATTCAATTTATTTTTAGTCTACAAGTCTGCTTTAATATGCAAGACGGTTTGTGGAAAAAATTGATAAATATCAATATCTAATTCATTGTCATTTCATTTGAGAATCTTAATAGCTTCTTCATTTAATTAGGATTTTTCTATGTATCTTCGAGTATGATATATGAAAAGAGGTACACTAAACAAATGCAATTTTTTGAGACAATGACACAACAAGAAATATATTAGTTTCTTCGTTAGAACTACTTTATAACATTTTTATTCCAATTTGTGTTGATTTTTAATTTCATTTTAAGTTTATGTTAATTTTTTATTTTATAGAAGATTTTATATTATTATATTATTTTTAATTCCAATTTTTAAAGAAGCTGAAGTTCTCTCATTTCATAATTCGAACAAATGATACTATTTATTACAAATTACTAATATTATAATTATATTTCCCTCTTTAAATTCAAATTCACAACAATGATAAATCCTAACGCAATGCCATTGACATAAACAAAGACAGTTATTCCTTTAAGTCTCTTTTTAACTTCTTTTAGATTCTCTCCCTTCCAAATCAATTTTTAGAAGATTAGGTAGACCCTACTAACAGTACAATATGTGTCAAATTTTTAATTGCTAGAGCATCATAGTCCCATAGTTATAACAATGCACTAATTTTCTTTTTATAGAATCTCAATGCATTAGTTGAAATCTTAAAAAAAACATGGTGTGTTTGAGCGTCCTATGATCTCCTTAAAAATTAATGAGGTGCTCTATTTCGTTTTTGGATTTTAATTAGAGGAACTTAGTCTCTTTTTCCTTTCTTATAAATTAGGAGCAACCCACATTCATCTTTGTCACTCGTAAAATCTCCAATTACCGTCCCTTGAAACCTCCTAAAACTCTTTCTTCATCACCAATGGAATAGAATAAAAGAATTGTTAGCCCTATTGTGAGTTCTCACTCCACGACACTCAATCTATTAGAATGTCTAGATGCTCTTGATTTCATGATTTTCTTTTTCTTTTTATTTTAATTTTTTGGCTATTGAGCCAAGTTGACTCCAATTAGGTTGAATCAATGTATGAATATGTTTTGGAGTTGTTTGCTTTTTGAAATCTTATGATTTAGGAAATGTAAAGTCACTTCTAGTATTGTGTTCATATAATCTACTGGATGTGCGTGATGAAAATCTAAACATTCATCATATCATTGAAATGGATGTCTAAAGTGTTTTCATGTTAATCAAGCAATAGGAAAGGCCACAACAACTTTGTTGGGGACTTCCACGCACCCATGCATCAACTGCAAATATATATATTACTAGTTCTCTATGTTAATGCATTTTTTTAAAAATTTTCAAAATAGAGCCTAATTTTTTAGCGCATTTCAACTCAAGACAAAAAAAAATAACATTTCAAATTAGGACTTGAGTTTTCCATTTTTATTTTAAATCAATACAAACCATAGGATTGGATATTTTCTGGTGACTTTTTATGCTTATTTTTTCAAAAAATTCCAAAATACTCTTAGCTTTTAAGTTTGCAACCATTTTAAGCCTTTCTTTTTCCTCCTTCCTCTCTTCTTCCCTTTTCCATTTGCCCAAGCATCTATCAAGGCCTCCCACTATCTTTCTTCATCTCTCTGCTCATAGAACCTATGTCAACTCATTTTATTAACCCATTCACAAACCCGGTCCCCCATCACCAGCTATAATAAAGCCATCGAGTTGAACAGCTACATATTAGTACCCTTCACTTGCCCACTATCTTCACCTGCATCCACGGCCTTTCACCACCCTCTTGTAACATCTTCCTCCCAACCAAACAACCCACTTCCACATTGTCACCTGCCTCTTAAAAAATCAGCCGATTATAAAGACCATAGTCACCCACAGTCCCCACACTTAGACCCAACCCACCTATAGTGTACCCGAGGGCACTCAACTCGAACATCATATCCACATAGCCATCTAACCAGCCCAGCCAAACCGTGACCCATAACTCCTAACTCACTCCCCCTTCACCGTTCTCTCAGTCTCATCATCGATCCAACCCACACCTCCAGCAAATCATAAGCACATGCATCTTCACTAATCCAAATAACCATAACCTGATCCCAGCTATCCATCTCATTCAGGGGCAAACCTAAGAACTTTTTCTTGGGGGCCACTATTAAAAAAAAGTTTTGCGAGGGCCCTATATGAAAGATAAATATAGTTTTCAAAATATGTAGGGAGTTTTCTAAAAATTTTGGTGGGCCATATGTAAAAATATTATAAGCTTAAAAGGGTTTGTAAAATATTGGAGGGCCATATATAAAAAATAAAAATATTAAAAACTTTAAGGGGCTTTGTGAAATCTTGGGGGGCCATGGCCCCCTAGGGCTACACATGGGTCCTCCCCTGATCTCATTCACACTTTGCCAAACCACATCACACAAGCAAGTTAGCTTGCTAACTCACAGAACCCATTAAGCCAAGACTTGCATATCCGTCCCACATCTGGCCCATCTATTCAATCCGTTTGACTTAACCAAACTCAACTTAGCCCAAGCACCCACTTGGCCCCAACCTATAGACCAGTACACCACCCAAACCCACTCAGTCCACTCATCGGTGCCCACAAATACAAACCCAAACCCATGTAGTACATGAGCCGGCCACACCCATTCACTACATCCCATAAAGACAGAGACCTCCCGCAACCCAAAACTTACCCAGTCAAACTCTCTTTCATTTATCCTATCTGTTACCTTAATTGCTTTTTGTTATTTTTTCTTTTAAAAGTTAATCATCATTCATATATGATGATGAGAAAAAGGAGAAAGAAAATTTTAAAAAAGGGTTCATTGAGTGATCTTTTTTCCCAAAAACACAAAAATAAAAAAGAAAAAAGTTGAGTGATCTCATGCACTGGAAAATGAGTTGGGTGTGGCTATCACATGTTACAATCAGTTGAGTTGAGCATGAGTATATATCTACCAGTTCATTTTGTTAAAAAAAATGATTGGTAAGAGGGACAAAGGAAGGAAGGTAGAGAGAAGGAAGAAAAAAGGCTTAAGACGGTTGCAAACTTAATAGTCAAGGGTAATTTGGGGTGTTTGAAAAAATAAGGGTAAAAAGTAGTTAAAAAATGTCCAATCCTGCTATTTGCCCCGATTTGAAATAAAAGTGAAAAACTTAAGTCTTGATTTGAAATGTAGTGTTTTTGTCCTAATTTAAAATGTGCCGAAAAGTTAGGCCCTATTTTGAAAACTTCTCCCCTTTTGTTTCTTCTAACAATGAAAAGAGACAATTGATTTTTCTCATTTATTAAATGTTCTTTTATCTTAATTTTGTTCTCGCTCTATTTTTTCATAGATTTTTATTGTAGATTGAGATAAGGAAAATATTTAGTTCACATAGATTGGAGGCCATGACTCGAAAAGGATAAAATTAGCAAGCAAAGAATGTGTTGCTAATGGACCCATGTTCGTTCATCGATTCATCTATTCCTTGGTTTGAAGAAGATTCACACCGCTTTCCTAAGAGATGCAATGGTGCTGCGAAGTCATAGAGCCTAGGGCAGAATGTGCTAACCAACCTAATAATTGAGGTGAGCTATGTAAGCTTTATGTTATATTTAGAGCAA
This sequence comes from Sextonia rubra, assembly GCA_037013555.1. Lineage (NCBI taxonomy): Eukaryota > Viridiplantae > Streptophyta > Magnoliopsida > Laurales > Lauraceae > Sextonia > Sextonia rubra. The sequence goes on from JASUAD010000001.1 coordinate 82,489,122, forward strand.
GAAAGCGGAGCCTATTTGGAAGTAAAAAAAAAACTTCTATTTCTTGGATAGGAAATTTATTTATTTTCTATTCTCAACAATTTAATAAAATACTTTGACCAAATCAATTCACTCTTATCAACTCATTTCACACTAACATTAGTATAAATTAAAAATTACACTCTCTTTATTTGTAGGTCCTACAATAGAGTTTGCTTTTGAATGGAAATATAGATGGCTCAATGATATAAGCATTCAAATGAAGCCCTCTTCATCAATATTAGATGCCAATCATGTTACCTTTTCATGGTTAGGCTATTGTTTTTTTCAAAGGAAAGTTGAGTATAGTTATTTAGAGAACAAATTTATTGTAAATTTCTTCTTTTTTCTTTACTTCTATTGTGACGAGTGGATGAAGATTAAGATTGGGTGTTTCTATCATTTAAGATTAGGAGTAAATTCTTTATGATTCTAACTTCAAAATATCAAATCTGAAAACTACCACCATTGATTATGAAGTACTTTATTATTCACATGATCTAGACTTTTATCATTAAAAAAAGCTAAAATGCATTGGATCAATTTAGTTTTATGTTTTTCTTTAATTTGTTCGATATTTAAAATATTTTAGAGTTAGTGCCAAGAATTATGGAGTTGCAATGACCATTGCGTTGCTTGAAATCCACAACTTATCAAGACAAGAGCAACAAAATATTTTCTTTATCCATTGATTTCTTTTTCTAAGTTGGTTGTGGAGTTCTTTTTTTTTTTTTTTTTTTGGCCTTTATAGTGACTCAAACATATGCATCCATGCATACTTACTATTTTTTAGAAATCTTATTTTTAATTTTATTCAAATAAGATTTTCAATTACCATCATCATTATTCTCTTTTTTAAAATTATTTTATATTTCTTATAGAGCTAGATTAATTAGTGGTTCAATCAAAGTTTTATAAATAAATTAGTTTAGTTGTGGGCCCTAGCCTAGAGCTAGCCTTTTTTTACTAATAATGAATATGTTTCTTTTTCATTTTTTAATAGTATTTTAAGGAAAAGAGGCCTAGACTTAGTACGGGCCCTTGTTGCTAGTTTATTTATTATAGGGGAGTTGAAGGGTTTCCATTCAATTTTGGTAAGGTTTTTTTTTTTTTTTTTTTACAATTGAGCCAAGTTGAATACCTCACAGAAAGTCTTTTTTTCTAATTATGTTATCATATTTATAATGTATTAAACTTGAATTAAAGTGAAGAAAAGGAATGCTCAATTTTTAAAAATGGGTGAAGCCTGTAAACCAAATACTAGCCAAAGAGGCTCGGGCTCAACCTGGGCTGAAACAAAAGGAGAATGCTAAAAATAATACTAAAATAACAACAAAATGTATGAAGTTTAGAAAATAAAATGATTAAAAGAATTCACAAGTTTAAAGAAAGCTTAAATTAATAAAAAGTACTATAAATAAAAATTCATTATTGGAAGAAATTAAATCACTTAAATATTTTTTTTCCTTATGTTTTTTCCAGCAACACACTTCATAGTTCTCTATCTGCATACGGTTGAGAGGGGGCAACTTAATTCTTCCTTTAAAGGTGGAGGAAGATATAGAGAGATATATTTTATTCTTTTCTTTTTGTCCCTTCTCAACTTTTCTTTTTCTTTTGTTTTACTCCTCAAACATCTTTTTTCCTCTTAGTAAAGAATGAAACTTTGAAAATACATAAAGGTACTTTGGCCTTTCACTCATGAAAAGAGAACTTATCAAATCATTAATAAAGTAGGCATTATGCTATGATTTTCTCCTTTTATTCTTTCTCTTTCTTGCCCATTATCGAGCCCAGAATCCTAATCCTCTCAACTTTAAATTTCACAATAACTCATTTAATTTATTATCAATTTTTGAGTTTTTAACATCTTACTTCAAAATCTAGATTAAATTAAATCTAATTTAATTCATAAGTAAGAAACTTCAAGTTGCTATAATGGTGCTTAAGTTTTTCTAATACTAATTATATGTAACGGTTTCATCAATGCTAGTTGTTTTATTTAAGTTTTAAAAAGGATTTGGGTTCTAAATAATGGACCAAAAATCAATATTTTTTTAAAAAGTTAATCCCATATGATCTAAAAATTATTTAATTTAAATTTTAAATAAAATTATGTGTTCATGAGTAAAAATGATAAAATTATAAAATTTACAATTCTTCTTAAGTATTTCGTATCATTGTTGGAATAAAGAGCAATCTAAATTAATTTTTTTAAAAATATTTTTGGGGTATAATATAGTAACTCCATAATTTTTTGTGCCCATTATGATGTAATAACAATTTTAAGGTATACCATAATAAATTTTTTGATTATTTCTCAAATTTACTAAGAGAAACTTCCTTCACCCCAGAGAAAATATGACCTTTGTCACTATGACTACTTTAGCTTATTGCTACCATGGGTGGATTTTTTTATCTTTGGTGATAGGTTTTGCAAGTTGTAAAGGGGATTAACATTATTATCTTAAAGATGGGTAGAGAATTTTAAGATAGAAATTAAAGTTTAAAAAAAAACCTCTAAATTTAGATTGGGTCATGCGTCACACCCTTGCAAAGAGGGCTGCTTATCACGGGTCAAAAAAGAAAATAGATACTAAATTTCAATATTTTTTGAAATAACATTAGAAATAAAATAAGTCCCAAATATATAGGTACATTGTTTTTAAACTTCTTAAATTCTCCTTGTCAAGGTTTGTTAAAAGAAATGTCTCAACAAATTAAAAAATTACAAATCAAGCATTCTTATTAAAAAAAATTGTCTAGCACCATTGCCTATACTCTCTTTTATTTATACATTGAATTTGAAGCTATCTAAATAAACTGAATTGGAAAAGCACTTTCTTTGATTTAATCATTAAAAAATCTCTAGAAAAGATCATCACTAATGGAGATTGGACATATATCGATGAATATGTTTCATTTCAAATAAGAGTGTTGACATAGTTGGGGGCGGACCAGGAGTAAAAAAGCCTATAAAATATCATAACTAATGTGTGGTAGATCAATTGGCTCACAATAAGAGGTTTTGTGTTTGACATGCACCTTCATTAGCCACCTTCAATATTCTTACTCAGTGCATGTAAATAGGAGAGCTTGCATGTGCTTCTATGGATTAGTTCTTGGTTATTCAGAATCTAGTCTCCCTTGTGTTCAGGGCCAAAGTCTCTTGACCTAGGGAGGAGATGCCCTAAGTTTTTTTTTTAAGTATATTAATCATATAATGAATAATAACATGATTAACACGGTCTTACGTTTACAAAAAAAAGGGTCTTATGTGTTAGGAGTTAATAAGCAAAATGCGGCAGGTGCTAAGTACCCATCTACTACGTAGTGGGTTCTACACAATCTAGTACCATATATAAATATATATACACATTTGCACTATTGGTTGAGTAGGTTGGCTATTGTTGATCCATAAGGTAAAGTAAATAATGACTAATTTAATTAACATGATCTTAGGTGTTAGGAATTAATGGCGGGATGTAGTGGGTCCTAAGTTTACATTTATCATCTAGTGGGTCCCTTAAAGAGTAACCTTAAGTAGATGCACAAATGCGCGACTGAATAAGTAGATTGGCTACTACATATCCATTAAGATAAGGTTTCTAGGGTATCTATCTATAGGTCTTCTCAATTGTTTAAAATCTAGTCTCCCTTGGGCTCAAAGCAAAAGTCTAATGGATTGGGTGGAAGATACCTTAAGTTATTAAAAAAAAGTATATTGACCTTATGATGAATAATATTATGATTTTATGGGGTCTTCTGGTTACCAAAAAAAAAAATGGTCTCATGTGTTAGGAGTTAATAAGCGGAATGTGGTAGGTCCCAAATACTCCTCTACCACATATTGGGTCCAACAAAATCTAGTGCTATATAAATGCACATTTAGACTACTGGGTAAGTAGGTTAGCTATTGTTGACCCATTAGGTGGGTAAATAATAAATAACTTAATTAACACAATCCTACGTGTTAGGGATTAATGGGCACGATGTGGTGGGTCCCAAGTTTCCATTCACTGTCTAGTGGGTGCCTTAAAGAGAAACCTCATGTAGATGAAAAAGTACATGATTGGATAAGTAGATTGGTTATGATAAACCTATCAGGTATAGTAAATAATGACTAACTTAATTAACATGATACTAAAGGTGGGGCCCAATATGTGCAGATCCATCCTGCTCAAAGTCAATCAATGGGGAGTGAAAAGATGGGCCTCAATGGTGGATAGAGATTGGTGGGGCACCGCTGTCACGAATTAAGAAGGCCAACCCATCAAACAAACATTGACGGTGGGCCCACCTTGATCAGTGGGATCTGTTCTCACGCTCCTCATCCCAAAGTAATAAAGCATTTATACATGTGGAAACGAAGCCAGTGCCTCGGAGAGTCCAACGGTCCACAACCCAACAGCTGTTTTTATGTGCCTTCCTCGCAGAGACTCTGGTCTCTCGATTCCAAGGGAAGTGCCCTCTTCCAGGCTCGCTCTCTCTCTCTCTCTCTCTCAGTCTCTGCAATACTCGACCTCTCCAACCTTAGAAATCAAAACAAAAACGAGATAGAAATCGAATGATAGCGTGACCGACCGATTCAAGAAAATGATGGATGTGATGATGGTAAGGAAGAAGCTGTGGCCTATGGGGATGGCTATTGGCAAGCAATTGTGTCATTTCCTTCTTCGCATTCGGCGGTTCCCCTTGTCTTTTCTGGGTCATGATATGGTCAGATCTCATCTCATCTCACTCTCTCTCTCTCTCTCTCTCTCTCTGCATATCATCTCTAGGGTTTTGGGTTTGGGTTTGGCTTTGGCTTTGGCTTTTTTTTTTGGGGGGGTTTATGTCGATTTGGGAGAAATTGGTTTTTGTTGAGGTTTTGGTGTTTGATTGATGAACAAATTTGAAGAAATCAGGGTTTTTTTCTTCTTGGATACGTATGTGTGACCTTTCGGGTTTTTATGATTTGTGATAACCGAAATGCAGTTTTCTTAATTCAGATCCTGAATCCAAGCAATGCACTGAAATTATTTTGTCCTCTCCTCTCATCATCTTCTTCCTCTTCTTGGTTACGGTTTTGGGTCATACTGGCCATGTGGGTTAACCCTAACTATACAATGTTCATTCCTTTTTCTTATCTAAGGAGGACACATGGCAATGTTTGTGGGGTCGATCAGTTTCATGCCTTCCTATCGGTTGTCTTTCCTGTACTATCAATGAAATGAAGTCTTGTTTATTCCATCTTCCCTTAGTTTCTCTCTATGGTTGCATGGATCTTGTAACTCATTCTCCTTTACAGACTTTTGTTGAATGGAAAATTCTTTAGTTATCTATCGATCCTGGGGTTTTGAAATGATCATAGGTCTGTGTTGTTTGTTTGTTTGTTCCTTTGATAATGAGTTGGTTTGTTTATGATGGTTGTGTTTATTTATTATGGGTGGTTTGTCTTTTCATTTAAATTATGATGTATATGTGCCCTGCTGTTAAGCAGCAGTTTGATTTTTTGGTGCAGATTGAGCTGCCTGGCTGCAAGGGAATTTGGACTGTGTACAACAAGAGCTCTTGTGCTCATAGTGCTAATTCTTGTAGAATTGCTTCTGAAGATGCTGAATATCATGCATATTTGATCATAAGCTTGGAATCTTGAACAATGGTACTTTCCAAAACGGAAGGTGAAGTATCTTTATTTCTTTTCTTCGCACTTTTCTTTTTTCCATTTGGAATAATGCATTAAAATTTTTATTTTCTTTGGGTCAAAAGATTATAATTTGTATTGTGGTTAAATTTGGCCTGTAGTTTGGGTTGAAAGACAATTGCTGCAGAAAATTTTCCCACCTCTGTCTTCAATCTGATAAGGGGTGTAAATTACTAAATTATGGTTGGAAGTCACATCTTTTCCCTTTCGCTTAAAACAAAACAAATTTGTTTATGCTTGAATTATACTTTTTTTAATGGTGAATTTGCTGCAGTAGTGATGCACCCACCTCTAGTTCTTTTCCTTTACTCGTTGCCAACTAATGTTTAGGTGTTACAAAAATTATCCTATCCAGCAATCAATGCTTTTTTTCATTGTTGCTACATTTAGTTCTGCATTGGTGAGTCCACCTTTCATGTTCAAAAGGAGGCCTACGTGATAACATTTTAGTTATTCAATTCGTGTTGAATTTGTTTATTTGGTTCCATTTGTGTTTTTTCATGATTTCTTCTATGTCATTGTTTCTATTCTATTTATGTTTTGGATGCCTTCAAGCTTCTTCTTGGATGAGTTGTTTCACCAATTTGATTGCTCAATGGAATTGTCTCTAATTCTATATTGGAACTGGTTTCAGTAATGACTGAGTACGATTCTGAAACTTGGGTGTTATTCTTTGGAGTGCATGTGGTCGATTTTTTCAGTTGATTCAAATTGTTTGGTATTTAAGTTTTGAAGGGGAATTCGTTTATTTATTTAAGAAACCTTGTTGGCATTGTAATGTATGATGCAACTGGTTTCAACCATTTTTTTTTCCTTTTTCATAATTATGCTCTGTGCCATCCTCACTAACTATATTGTTTTTGTGACACTTATGTTCTTGAGATAGTTGATTTTTCAGGGGAAGTTACAAAAACTGTTGACTATTATGTTGAGGCAAGTACTGTTGCTGCTGGAAACTTGTTTGGAAGGTGAATATGCATGTGGTCTTGAACTTCTTGACTGTTAGGTTTAGTTCATACTACAGTGATATGGGAACTCACGCAATGATGGGACCGCTCGCCCCCTTATCTTAGATACTTTTGGTTATATATATGTGTATAGAGGAATGCTAGTATGCATCCTTCCCTCACCATATGGTGAGGGGACATTTGGTCAATTGGAAGCATTCATGTGCAAAAGACAAAAAGGTATATGAAAAAGAGGAATGCTCATATACAACTGAGGAAAGCCATGTAAGCATCCCTCACTCTGGAAAACCAAGAACATTCTGACTTCTACGTCGTGACAAATATCTTTGGGATGTTGGTGTGGAAGGAAGTTTCATTTGGTGGGGTGTGGGAGTGGTTTTGGGTTGAAGGGTGCTCTAAGGAGGGGGCTGTAGTGGTCTCCAAAGTCCCCATGAGGGGTCTCCTTTTGCACCCAAGTTTAGATTCCTCTAGCATAAAATGTTAATTTTGGTAACTTTTGTATGGAATAGTTTATGTATGTCTTGTTACTTGTTGGAGAGCAAAGTGTGGAGAGGAAACACTCACATACACATAAATGGATTGATTTGTTTATTACCTTGATAGTTTGATAAAGCAACTAGTAGAGCTACTAATGAAATTGGTTGTTGCAAGATTTGAGAATCTAACTTCCTAGTCCTCTAGTGTTTTAAATTTATTATGTCTTTTCTATTGGTTGACAAGCGAATCATCAAAATCATAATAATTGTACACGCATTTGTGTATGGGATCTATACCAGAGAATGCGAAAATCAAACCCTTTCGGGTTTATTTTTCTTTTTTTTTCTTTAAATTATTCTCTAAATATGTTAAATCTTGGGTCAGCCTAGAACTATAGAATTTGGGCTGTGTTTTTTTATATCTGTGATTTGGGTCATTAATAGCCCAATAGATGAAGAGGTCGGGCCAACGATGGCAGGGTCTTTCATCTCGGATGCCTAATTTCATCTTTTTTTGTAATCTTTACTTACCTGATTATCTAATTTGAAGGCGACTGCCAAATTCTTATGGGTGTGCTTGATAATTTCACCTAGTAGAGTTAAAAGTCATATGTCATTTCAAAACACAACATACTAAAAGAATCAAATCAAAATCCACATTTCAAAAAAATTCTTCTACCTTTTTACATAAAAAGGTCAGAAAGCTACTTTTTCATCAAACTAACTGACAAAAAATATTTACTTTTAACACAAAAAGTCAAAAAGTTGCATTTGCTCTTCACTAAAAGACAAAATCTCATCATTGAATTGATTTAACCCTCTCATTTTTTTATGTTTTGAAATGACCATTCCCCTCACTTCACTTACCTAGTTAAATTAACGAACGGCCCTTATATGGCTTTTAATTAGTGCCCATCTTTTTATTGGACACTTCATTTTGTTGGAATTTATTACTGGGAAGTCTTTTTATCTTTCTTTTTCCTAGTTGGCCTATTGGCCAAAAAAGTGGAAGGAACCCTGGGAGGGGTTGTGGGTGGTGGCTGTTCTATCCATAGAGACACCCTCTGATTCCTAAAGTCTTCTTTTCACTTGAGCAGGTGGTAGTTTTTCAAGCCATGTAAGCAACTGGATAGCCTAAATCTATATGGGGATAATCATACTAGATTGTTCACTTATTTGATAGTTAGTATTTTACTCTTTCTTATATACAATATATGGATAAATGACATATTGGTTTGGGTGCTCAATACTTCTTGTTTTACGTTATCCTACATGGTTGTTGCATTATTTATGAAGTGCAAGGCGACACACACCATATATATTATTGAGATTTTCCTTTTATTTTGTCTTGTTATTTCCTGTTATTTATATATTTATTGTGGATCATAATGCAAATTTCTATGAACAAGTCCTTACGCAAGATTATGCTTAAGAAGTTAAAACATTGGATTAAACCTGAACCGATCTGTATTACAGCTATTTACTAGCTGGAATTAAATCGTTGTCACTGTTTGTACAATAATTATCTAATTTATCTTATTTTTTTCATTTATGTTAATTTTGCTGGTGATATCTAATAGTAGTGGGTCTGCATCAGTCAACAATTTTTTGCTTTTTGAGAGGTGCTGGTCAAAACTATGTTGCCTATATGTTTTACAGATATTTAGTTGCCAACAGCTCTGGTTTTGTTTAGTAACCTTTCATTTCTGAAATGCTTGTTTCATTTCTAATGTTGTCTTCTTCTTCTTCTTTTTTTTTTTCCTGATTCGGTTTGATTATCTATGAATGAGTTGAGAGGCTTGCATTTTTTTTACAGATATTTACTGCTTTTAACGGCCAACAACTCCAGTTTTGTTCTTTATCCATCTTTCATTTCTGAAATTATTGTTTTATTTCGAATGTTGTCTTTTTTTTTTTTTGTGTGTGTGTATGGCTTGGTTTGATTATCTATGAATGAGTTGAGGGGCCTGCACTTTTATGTATTTGAAATAGTTTTTTTTAATAATTATTTCTCTTATCACATCAATTTCATCTTGGTTTTGTAATAATTAGCCGCAAACAATTCTTTTTCTTTTTATTTTTTATGCATCTCATTTGGTGTATTAGTAAAAATAGGCAACTTGTAATTATAAGATGATCATTTTTCTCTCTTTCAATTGATTTCAATGGAGCAACTGGTTGGCATAAATTTATATGGGAATTACTATACTATCCTAATGATTGCTTGCAGCTGCCAACAACTCTGGTTTTGTTCTTTATTCATCTTTCATTTCTGAAGAAATGCTTGTATCATTTCTAATGTTGTCTTTTTTTTCATCTTTTTTTTTATGTATCTCATTTGGTGTATTAATAAAAATAGACAACTTGTAATTATAAGATGATAACTTTTCCCTCTTTCAATTTGATTTTAATAGAGCAACTGGTTGGCATAAATTTATATGGGAATAACTATTCACTTATTTGATAATAAGTCTCTTACTTTTTCTTAAATGCAATAAATTTTTACATGACATGGATTGGTTTGGGTGCTTTGCACTTCTTGTGTTACATTTTCCTATATGGTTATTGCATTATTTATATAGCATAGGGTGACATATACAATATCTATTGTTTAGGATTTTTTTTTATTATGTCCTTTGTTTCCTGTTATTTCTATATTTGAGCATTTGACTCATGTAACCATAATGCAGATTTCTATGAATAGGTCCTCACGCAAGACTATGCTTAAGAAGTTAAAACATTGGATGAGATCTGAATCGATCTATATTACAACTATTTATTTGCTAGAATTAAATCGTTGTCAATGTTTGTACCATGATTATCTAAAATATCTTGTTATTTTCATTTTTTATTATTTTGCTATTAGGGACTGAGATTCAAACTATAGTTGAGAGGAAAAATAGCGAAAAATCATCATTTGGTGAAAAATCAGACAAATGAGCTAAGATTGAACAATGTCATTGAGGTAATGTAACTCTCTTAAATGGGGCCTATTTTATGCTAGAAAAGTAAATGCATTTTTATATTTAGATCTCAAACTACGAAGGGCATTAGTTTGCTATATGTAAATCTAGATCCCTGTACACTTGTCATGGACATAGAGGGTACTGATACTTGTCATATTTTTCTATGTATTGAACTTATTCTAGATCCCTGTATACCTTTTTGTTTCCCTATGACAATTAACTTTTTGTTTCACATGCAAGAACAGTTGGTTTCTTGGCCATAGCTGCAACTGTGGTTTGTCTGCAATAGTTGCATATCTATTTCAAAATTCTCTTTATTGGAAAATGTTAAGTAGTGAGTGGAAATATGAGATTTGTGATATGGGTTTTCCATATTTCTAACTTTATTTCGCAGTAATGATTACTTTCAATATCTTATTTCTGATAATTGTGATTGTGATGTTTGTCACAGTGAAAATGGGAAAAGCATTGTATTGGGCTGTTGCTTCCTCTTCTTCCTCCTCATTTCTCGCTCTTCTTTGTGGGTAACTGCATGTGATTTCATTTTCATTTTTCAATCAATCATTTTCTTTAATAAAGAGTAGTATTAACTGCATACCCCAAGAGTGTGAAATTGGTTTCAAAGTTTTCAAAGTTAACTCACTAAAGAGGTTTGGACTTACAGTGTAGGGATACCAAAAAATCAGTCCATCCTAATTGTTAATTAGTATTCTGTTTTGAAGACCCCAAGAGTGCAAGCACAGTATAAGGTGACGTCCTTATACATGGGCCATTTGGGTGAGTATGATCTAAAGTAACATTGTTGCAAGGTTGGCTCATATTTGTTGATTTTGGACCATTATGTTCATTTTGCTGTGTACATGAGGTTGTGGGGGAAATCTTTGGGAATGTATATGGTTTTGGAGGCATCCATGCGATGGCATCTTAGGGTGCAATTGTTATGGGCTCGTGCCACCAAGCAGCTAGGTGGTAGTGATCGGATGTGACCTTAACTATCTGATAAACTTGAACTTAGATCTTATGTTGCTTCATATTTAAATTATGCATTTTATTAAATTTATGTTGACACAGTTCAATGCACAGGTAATTTGAGATTTCCGTTCACTTCTTTCGTATTGATCTCTAGTTTGCCCGTGCCAAGTAACTAGCATGTTGGAGACCATGTCGGCTGTGATGACCAAGAACTGGATTTTGACATTTGTGGCTAAGAACATGTATAAAAAAATCAGTTGAATCCGAGTTGGCTTAGCCCTAAACGAGTCAGGTCCCATGGGATTTGGACTCGAATTATGGGATTTGGCTGAGTCACATCGGACTCAGCCGTGTGCAATGTAATTTGGCCATGCAACTTAACCATCAAAGTCAACCGGCTATTTTTATTTTTTTCAAATTTGGACTTGGCCTAACTCGACTAGCTCCCATGCAACTCACTGCTGAGTCAACTCTGACTCAGCCCTAACTGAGCTTGGTCATGAGTCCCAGTTTTTCTTTTTCTCTCTGCTGAGAGGCGCTTCGTTATTTAGTTAGAGGAGTGGCCTCTTATATTTTATCTAGACTTAAACTTGATAAACTTTTTCATTTTGGCTGGACTTGTTTAGTTTTATATAATAATGTTTTTTTTCCTTTTTAAACTTTCCTTTATTTGTGGACAAAAATGGTTACTATTTGATTTCAAATAAAATCAGTGATTGATTCCTATCTTATGGATTTAACTTATGTTAGTTTATGATGCTTATTCGTCATGATATGGAGTTTGAATGGGCTGCGAATTTGGAAGGTGACAAAGGTTAGTGAAGATCTTGAAATAATTGTCTCGGTTGTATTTATCATATTTTACGGGCCGTAGGTGTATTGATCAATTAGTTTCATACTTGAATCCAAACAGTTTCCTTTAGTTATGGATAATAATGGTTCCTATTTATTTTAAATAAAATCAGCTGATTGATTCCTACATCACGAATTTAATATTTGTTAGTTTATGATGCTTCTTTGTCATGATCTATGATGCACGGATACTTTAAAATGGGCAACGTATTGTATTGTATCGTATTGAATATTTCACTTTTTATGTGAAATCAGTATCCCTGCCATGTCCATGGCATGTCCTTGTCTTGTCGTATCCATGCCGTATTTGGGCATCTTAGGTCATGATATGGAAAGTGAAATGGGTTGCGAATTTGGGATATGGCAAAATCGAGTGAAGATCTTGAAATACCTGTCTTGCTGGTATTTATCATAAGTTTTAGCCCATGAGTGTGTAGATCTATTAGTTTCAGAGTTGAATCAATGTTTGGATGTATTTATGAACTATATTTGATGGAAAATCCATATGGGGAGTAGATCTCCATAGCCAAACCTATGAATTGGGTTTTATGGGTTGACTAAATGCAAGTTTTGGATTTTGGACTCTTCAAACCCCATATCAAGGTTTTTATTGTGAGTAGGACTGCAGGAATGGTTCTGCCACAGTTGGCCAAGCCCAAATTATGTGTGTAGGCTGGCCAAATGTAAGACAACCCTATTGAAATCATGTCATAATACTATTCTTATTATTTCAGAGCTGAACTCCTCATATAATCTGATTAAAAACAGTTCTGTTATGATCCATTCTTATTTTATGATTTCAATCTGTGGGTGTACTGTATAGTGAAATCTGATTGTTTATGCAAATGATGGAGGCTAATTCAAAACTGAACTCCTCATACATACAATCTGATTATAAACAGTTCTGTAATGATCCATTCTTATTTTATGATGTCTATCTGTGGTAGTACTTTATAGTGAAATCTGAGTTTTTATACAAATGAAGGGGCCTAATATGTTAGGGGGTTTCATCCCTCTGGCGGTCGGTCATCCAATGCTGAAGATCATCACCACGCCTAGGCATGCTTGCTGGTTTTTTTTTTTTTTTTTTAACAAGAAGGTGGGTCGGGTCGGGTTGGACTTTATAATGGGTCGACCGACTTAGGTCCGTTTACAAATCAATGGACACACTCGGGTTGAGTACCCAGCCCGTTTCTCCCTCTTTCTGATATGTCGGGTATCGTGCAGAGAAAAGCAATAAAGATTGGAGAGGGACTTATTTGCTGCAATGAGGAACGGACTGGAAAGGGCTGGAGCTTCGGTGACGAAATCGGCTGGAGGAGGTGACGATCGGTGGGTGCACGCTGCAATGGAGCAATGATGGTGCGATGGAGGCACGGACGAACGTCGGAGTGCGGCTTGCCGCTGCTGTTGACGGCGACGACGAAGCCGTTGGAAGCCGACGACAATGGAGGCCACTGGTGCCAGGTACGTCGTCTTTCCCCTTTCTTCTCTCCGTGCTGATGTCTGCTTCTTCTCTCTGCGCTCTTTCGCTCCGGCAGCTCTCTGTCTCTCTTTTTTTTTTTTTTTCACTCTGGTGTGGGGGAAGTTCGTCGAACAGGAGTTGTGAAGAAAATTTCAGGATGTGGGATTTGGGTTTTCGGTGGTGGATCAGGGTGAGGGTTACTGATGGGGGTGTTTTAGGAGTTGAAGAAGTATTTGGTTTGGAGTCGGTCGTCTGTAAGGGCACGGGATCGGCCGAAAGGAGACGGGTTGGTTCCGGCGAGGGGTGTGGACAGGGGCGTGGTTTTAGGGTTCGGAATGGTGTGGGGATTTAGGGATTTGGGTACGGAACGGTTAGAGATTGGGGATTGAGGAAGTGACAGGGAGGTCGGTTGTTGGGTTTGAAGATGGTGGTGACGGGGTTAGGGTTCTGCGGTAATGGGACGGAGTTGATTGTCGGTGGACAGTGGATGTAAGGATGAATTCCGGGAACAACGATGCTGACCGGCAACCGGATCTAGGCTCTGATACCAATCTGGCGCAGCCCTAGATCTTGGATCGATTGTAGAACAATCTCCTAAAGGATTGTTCGAATCCAACGAAGGATTCAAAAACACAATGCAACTCACGATCACAACTGGAGAGAGAAAATCTCTTGAAACTGAAATTATATTGATAAAAGCATACTTTCAAAATGAAGAATTCCTCCTTATATAGGAGTGACTATTGCTCAAAATAGAAGATTAGTTCTAAACAGACATGACCTACTAAACACAAAATAGGAAGTAGATAAATAACTACTAAAAACAAAATAGAAAGTGCATCAATCGGAATCCTTGAAGAAGCCAAGGATCAATCGGATGTCCTGCGGGCCTGTGATCTGGGCTGTACTTGGGTTCGGCCTGCATCAGTCTTTGATCTCTCTTCTCCTCTTTTTTTGCTATTTCTTTCCCTTGCGCTTCCCTTTTTCATTATTATTTTTTTCCTCTGGTCTGGGGCAGAAGACAAGCTTGAAGAGGATGGGTTCGGTTTGGGGTTTTTTTTTTGGGAGGTAGAGGGTGCTGCGGTGTAGGGATTTGGGCTTTCGTAGGTTTTCGGGTGTGAGGCAGAGAGGCTGGGGTTAGGATTTGGCAGCAGGTGTAGGAAGGGGATTGCTACGGAGAAGGGTTGTGGGTTCCCTGTGGGGTGGGAGTTAGGTTCGGCTGAGTGGCAAGGAGGGCTTTGAATAGCCGAGATGAGGGGAAGCGGGGGTGGGGGGTGATCGTCTAATGGGATATGTCGAGGGATGAGGGTCGAGTGTCAGGGGGTTTGGTGAGAGATGAGGTTTTGGTGCTCGATTAGGGTGGTGTATTTTGTGGTCACTGGTGTGGTGGATTCGTGAGGAAGGTGGAGGGAAGAGTTTGATGGGTGTCGGTTAGGGATTGAATATGGCAGAAAGGGATTTTAGGATGGTGGATGGTGATGACTGATGATGATTGATGATGGAAATAACGAAAGGGAGATGGAGATATCCGGCTTACCTCGGATCGATGATTGAAGGGCGATCTGAGATTGGATCTTTTATTTGATACCAATTGAAGCAGCGCAGGGAAGAAGAATAGCCAACGAGCTAATCTCCACGCCATAAGGCCTAATGATAGGATATCTAGGTGCCACACCAAAGACAACAAATCAACTCTCAGCTGAGAAAGAACTCAAATTCTTATTCAATATCAATGTTTTGTATCCCATGAGGAGGGATTATATCTTTATTTATAACTAAGATACCTTCTAAGGAAATAATCCAATTCAAATCAAATAAGGAGTCCTAAACCAAACATAATTGGAAGTTCTAAATATTAAAGAATCCTAAATAACGAAGAAAGTAACTACTAATTGGAATGGGAATTAATCTTCTCTAGGGTCTTATTAGTCTTGGGCCTATGGGCATAGACTTTCAGGCGGGGCCTACTAAGGCCTGCATCAATGTCTCATGCCTAGGTGGGGCTCGAGGTGAGCCCCACAAGTTGTGAGCAGAGGAGCTATAAGCTTGCTGCAATTCGTTGGACATTTGACGAGTGAGGGATTGTGAGATTTTACCAATCCAGATCTTGCTTGGTGCAGAATATAATATGTATATATAAATATTTATATAAATGATTTTTCTCATATTTTCATAACTTAAGAAAACGGTGAAGGTCAATCAAGATCAAGTATCACAAGCTTATCTGGGCTAGCTCAGGTCTGGGGAAGACAAGTGCGAGTCAGAATAGTTTTGGCTTACCCTAACCTATAGAAAACCGACCAATTGGCCTTGTTTGCAATTTTTTGTTAGTTTTTATGTTCTTAGTTTTGTTGGATTCTATTCTCTTGTTTATTTCTTTTTTTTTTCCCTCTACTTTTGAGTGGAGGAGTTTTAGTCATGGTTGGCAACCAAATCCTCGGGTAAAACATTTTTTCTTTCCACAGAGTAGTGGAAAATCCATTTTTTGGCAATTTCAAATCCTCGGGCATTTGGACCAATGGAAATCCTTATTTTGAGGATTTTCAATTCTGATCTCTCCCATAGGATTTGAAAATCCTCACTTGTGTGGATTTGCACGTCGAAAGAAATTTTTCTCAACTATTATATGGATTGATATGTACTGATATCAATATGAAATCCTTAGCTATACAAATCCTCAGCAATGAATCTATGTTCCAAGGGCAGTGAGGAATCCTCAAATGTACTGAGTCCTCACCTATTACCAAACGTGCTTAGAGTAAGACTCGTTCACCTGACCCTAGATTGATAATGGCTATGCTGATGTCATGTTTTCTAGGAATGTTTAGATCATCTAGCAAAGAGAAACGCAACCATTGTCATGGGACTAAGATCAGAGCATATCTAGCCCTGATATGAGATGGTTTGATTGTTTAATTTTTGTGCCGGACTATTATCTTGAGTGAGACTATTCTTAGGTGTGGCCTTGATTGATAAAAATCTTTTTGAATTCCAATCAACTCAAAAAACTTGGTCGGTGCTGTTTTTTTCCTATCAAAACTATGAAATGGATTTATTATAGCTTGCAAATTTGGAATTACACCAGAAATGAAATTATGCACAAATTTTACAAGATCTTTCATACATGAATTGGTGCAACATGGATTTTTCAATAACCCATGGTATCATTTGCACAGTTTCGGTGATGATATCATCACCCGGATTATGGTGATATGATTATGGGAGTTCCTTCTGCCATGTATGCTCAGCGATACTTGATGGCCACTATACAAATTATTAGTTGCTTTTTTTTTGTTGGTAAATGACGAAAGCGACAATCTTGTGGTTGCTAAATTGAGTACCTTTATAAGCATTCGGTGTGCTTGGCTCTTCTCAATATTAGAATTTTTGAAAAATGCTCAGGGCTAAGGTCTTAGGTCTAGCCTAGATTCAGGCATATGCTTCAGTCATCCACTAAATTTGGAGAGCATACACCCTGTTAACACCCTATTTTTCAATAAAAAAGGAAGAGTACTTTTTTGGTTTAAAAACTTTCTTTTTATTTCTATTTTTTTAATTTAAAACTTAAATCATCCTAATTACTGAAAAGCATAAAACTGCCAAACTTCTAGTATTTTCTATTTATTTATATATTTCCTATCTTATGTAATTATTATTATTATTGTTTTTCTAGGAATTGTATGTACTTGTTTGTTTATATAAAAGAGGCGTGTATTTGCTAAATTGATTTAGAGGATTTTACTAGTAAAATCCCCTTAGGTGGCCCTTAAACCCGAAAGAACCCATTATTAGTTTACCTTTTTTTTACTTTTTATTTTTTTATTTTTTTATTTTTTATGCTTGTAAAAACCAGTGCCGAATTCGACACAGGTTTTCTTTATACCAGAATGAATTTGACCTTGCCTGTTATATGTATCTAGGGCTGCCAAAGGGCCGGGCCCGGGCCGGGCTGGGGTAAGCCCTTATCCTACCCTCACATGTGCGGGCCGGGCCTAACTGAGCAAAGGCCCTCAACATTTACGGCGGGCTTATAATTCTTAGGCCCTTACCCAGCCCTCAAGGGCCAGGGCCGGGCCAGGGCCAAAAGAAAGGAAAATTTTTTTTCTTTAATGAAAATAAATCTTTTCTAATGCGACAACTTAAGCCACTACCACCAACAAACCTTATACAAACCCTCCTCCTTTGTCCGGGCTGGGGACCGGCAATGCAATGCAAAAGGCAGCATGGCGGAGTTAAAAACTTTTTTTTAAGGCATTGGTGGTGGTATAAAATTATTTTTAAAATATAAAACATAAGGTAGATAATAATAATTCTATAAATGATAATAAATATATAACAAATAACAATAATTCTTTATTTAATTACTTAATCTACTTTTAGAACATCTAAAAGATCATCGAATGTATTACTATCATTGTCTTGCTGCGTACGTATCCAATCTTGTGTGCAAATTAAGGCTTCTACAGTCTCAGATTTTAAACAACTCCTATATTGATCAAGTACTCTTCCTCCCGTACTAAATGCTGATTCAGAAGCAACTGT
The DNA here is from genome assembly GCA_037013555.1 of Sextonia rubra. Lineage (NCBI taxonomy): Eukaryota > Viridiplantae > Streptophyta > Magnoliopsida > Laurales > Lauraceae > Sextonia > Sextonia rubra. Next base: position 82,507,067 of record JASUAD010000001.1, read on the forward strand.
AGAAACAGGAATTGCTAAAATGTCACAAGCCATTCTGGAGATAATTGGATATTTTGTTGAATTAACTTTCCACCAATCCAATATATTGAAATTTTCAGATTTATCCCTTGGCTCCTCCAAATAACAATCTAATTCCGATTTTTCGTCTACAACTGCCTGAGTCATTTGTTCCTCAAAAGCTAAAAAATCATCTTCAAACTCATTAGATTTTTTTACCAAATTAACTTCATCCACATTTAACAATGTTTTGGTAGGTGCATCACATATTGTAGAATACTCTTTATAGAGATTTCTAAAGAGTTTAAGAGTTTCAGCTCGACGAATACCTGCCTCTTCATTCGATCCATATAGCTTTCTTAAAGCATACTCTAAATACAACAACTTACGTTGAGGATCAAGGAGAATGGCCATTTCAAATAGTTTATTATAATGCTGCCAATATTTATCAAATTTCTCCTTCATTTTTCTAGCCATATTTCTAGAAAAAATATCTACACTATCTAACTTTTGTACCAATAAAATATGTATTTTAATCACTTCTGGTAAAAATAAATGAATAGATGGGTATTTACTTCCTGAAAACTTTAAAGTAGCTTTATAAAAATTCTTCAAAAACTCACATATTATATTAGCTCTTTCCCACTCTTCCTCTGAAGGAATGTTCTTGTAGTTTGAGTCTTCTAACCCTAGTGAATTGAAGACTTCTCTAAATATTAATGCACACTCTAACATTGAGTAGGTGGAGTTCCATCTAGTTGGAACATCAATAGGTAACCCCCTAGTGCTACTTAGCCCTAATTCATTAGCCATCTCTTGGAACTTACATACACGAGTTGTTGAATTTTTAATGAATTTCAATGTGTCCCTAATATTTTGAGTTGTAGAGGATATTTCTTTCAACCCATCTTGCACAATAAGGTTGAGAATATGTGCTGTACAACGCATATGAAACAAGCAACCATTCAATGGCAGACCATCCTTTTTTTTTGTAAGATGATTTTTAAGCGTCCTTACCATAACATCATTTGTAGTGCAATTATCTAAAGTTAAACAAAATATTCTATCATCAATTTTCCATTTTATTAAATTATTTTTAATAGTTTCAGCTAAGACTAACCCAGTGTGGGGCGGATCAACATTAACAAAGTTAATTATATACTTATGTAACTTCCAATGAGAATCAATAAAATGTGCAGTAATAGACATATATCCTATTGTCTGATTTGACGTCCACATATCAGATGTGAGACTAATCTTTGATGATATACCATCAATTAATTGAGAAATTTTGAGTTTCTCTTGTTTGTAAATTTCAATACAATCTGATTTCACTGTATTACGTGACACCACTTTAAATTGAGGTTGTAAAATTTTACAAAATTCAATAAAACCTTCATGTGTCACAACATTAAATGGATATTCATGTAAAATGATCATTCTTGCAAGTGTATCTCTACATTGTTTTTGATCAAATTTATAGATACCTAAAGTATCATTGGATGTCGCAAAAGCCGATGTCAATACTGATTGGTTTGTTTCACGTCTAGGTCTTTTGGGACATGATTCCTTAAAGTGTCTAGTTATGTGGGTAATTCCATTTCTGTCACTATTATTTAGTTGTTTCTTACAATATTTACACTCAGCAACACGACATTCTTTTTGAGTTCCATCTTTTTGTTTTTTTAAAACATTTAGTTGCTTAAAATGACCCCAAATTTCTGATCTTTTTGAGTTCTTTTTCGAAGGCTCTGAAATAGATATTGTGTTAGATGAAACCGGCACAGAAGAGGGTGTGGAAGATGAGGAAGAGGGAGGTTGAAAGGGCACATCATGGGTAGTTGCATCCACCTCAATGGGGATGGGTTCATGAATGCTATCATTAACAACATTACGAGTAGACATTGTTGACAAACCAATCTTAGATAAGAACTCTAATTAAGATAAATAAACAATATTAAACTAAAAAAGAGAAGTAAAAACAGTGAGTTGGAAGATAATGCCTGATTAGTGGCACTAGTAATTTTGCTGATTGGTGGCACTATTTATTTTAATTTTGTTGCCTATGTGTATCTGCAAAAGAAAATAAAAACAAAGACACATAATTTGTAAATGAATTAATGCAGTCCATACAAATCAATTAATGTAAATCAATTTGTAAATCATAATTTGTAAATCAATTAATTTTACATCATAAGTTGTAAAATGCCTATGCCTATGCTGATCTCTCTCTTTCCCTCTCATCCCCCTTTTCTTTTTCCCTCACCTGATCTCTCTGTTTCTCTCTCACTCTTGATCGCCCATTCGCCCGCCCCCTTTTCTTTTCTCCCTCACGTGATCTCTATCTTTCCCTCTCATCCCCCTTTTCTTTTTCCCTCACCTTATCTCTCTGTTTCTCTCTCACTCTTAATCGCCCATTCGCCCGCCCCCTTTTCTTTTCTCCCTCACCTGATCTTTCTGTTTCTCTCTCATTCCCGATCCGATATCACAGCAACAATCTCTAGGGTTTCCTCGACTTTCAACTTCAGGTACTTCAAAACTCATTCACTTCTTCTACCCCCTCATTCTCTCTACCACTTCAAAATCAAAGACCCTCTTGTGATCAAAATCCATCTCCAAAGATAAATCTTTTTAGGGTTTCTACCATCCCTCACATTCTTCCTGATCCTGTTTGCAATTTCACAGGTTTTCCAACCCCCCTCCATTTCTTATCAGAATGAAGACCCCGAAATCTGGGCCTACGAAGAGGATTCCGCCCCCGCCCAAGAAAGAGTCCGAGAATACTCCATCGAAATCCGAACAGGAGGAATCGGCAACCCCGAAAGCTGCCCAATCCAAATCTCCCCTTTCCACGGCGGCCAAGGCCGCGAGGAAGATCGTAAAGAAATCGACGCCCAAATCGGCTCCCAGGCCCGACCCCGTTGAAGACTCTCTCACTCCCGATCTGCTCTCTCTCACTCCCGATCTGCGCTCTCTTTCTCTCAGTCGTCTTTCGCTGGTTTTCTCTCTCTCACTCCCGATCTGCGCTCTCTTTCTCTCAGTCGTCTTTTGCTGGTTTTCTCTCTCTCACTCCCGATCTGCTCTCTTTCACTCCCGATCTGCACCCTCTTTCTCTCGGTCGTCGCTAGCTCGGATCTGCTCTCGCCTCTCTCACTCCCGATCTGCTCACTCACTCCCGATCTGCTCTCTCTTTCTCTCTCACACTCCCGATCTGCTATTTGCTCTCTCTTTCTCTCAGTCATCGCTAGGTGGGTTCTGATCTCTCTCTCTCTCAGTCGATCTCTCTCTCTCTGCTCTCTGCTCTCTGCTCTCTCTCTCAGTCGATCTCTCTCTCTCTGCTCTCTGCTCTCTCTCTCGGTCTTTCTCTCAGTCATTCTTTCTCTCTCCTCTCTCTCTCAGTCGATCTCTTTCTCTGCTTTCTGCTCTCTCTCTCTCTCTCAGTCATCTCACCTTCTCTCGGTCACTCTGCTCTCAGTCTATCCACAGCTAAACAAAACCAGAAAAAAAAAAGTGGAGATGGGGGAAGATAACCTTACCGACGCCACTAAACCACCATAGGAGGAAGAAACGAGAGGAAAATACTAGAGCTGAGTGTCAATAGCAGGAACGAGAAGATCAGAAATTGAAAACGAGAGGAAGAAAGTGATACTGTGCGGCGTTCTTGAGAGTGGGTCGATGACTGATGAGAGGGAGCCATTTATCAAAGATGATATTTAGGGTTTAGCGTTTAAAAGACTAAAATGCCCCTCAAATCTGATTGTTTTTTGACTGTTGTGTGGGCATTTTGATAATTTCTCACAAAATGCAAAGTGGAAAATATTTATATTTTATATTTTATATTAAATTTTAATAAAAAGCGGGCCGGGCCGGGCCCCCTCGGGCCTGATTTGTCAAATTTAAGCCCAGCCCTCTAGATGCGGGCTTTTAAAAAAAAAGCCCTACCCTACCCTCGGACTTTAGATAAAAAAAAAGCCCTCGTTTTGAGGGCTTTTGCGGGCCGGGCTGGGCCGGGCCCCCTCTCTAGAGGGCCGGATTGACAGCCCTATATGTATCTGATGCCTGTCATCCTCCCCCTGAGTATCCATGGTTTCAATTGGGAACTTTTAGTATGGTTGAGATTCAGTGGTCTAATCTAATTCTTAAGAGGACTTACTCCTAGGTTACCCATTTGTGCCTTACATGATGTGGGGACCTGATCCTTGATCGGGTGGGCCACATGGACCAATCACTGATTTGGAAAAAGCCCAAAATTTTTTCTTTGGTTATCGAATTCGCCACAGGGCATTCTCCTTCCCCTTTCATTTCTTGTTTCAGAACCAGAAACGAAAACCCCAAGTTGAGTGGACTTGCCTGATCTCTAGGATTGGCCTCTAGATCTTCTAAGGTATTACTAAAATCATTGAATGGATTGTGAATAAAAATGATCTGCTATATTATTGCTGAGGTGGAGGTATTTAAACTCATGCACATTTGGGTCATTGCACACCCTGTGAGAGGTGTGTGCTGGATCTAAGTTTGGATATAAGCTAGGCTGTTTTGGGGGGCTTCTGGCCCTGATCTGCCATGGGCAATGCTCGGCCATAATTTCAGGCCTGATTGATCAATGGTCAGGGCCTGGAAGGATAAATGTGCCCCACCTGATATCATACTTGCACTTATGGCTGGCAGTGGTTGGGCTGAAGTAGATCCTTCTGTCAATTGACCCTTAAATTTATGCCTTGGGCCAACCAATAACTGTCCAAATAAGCCTGAACCACAGCTTTGAAGCAGAAGTTGCCTATTGGCCGTTGATCAATCAGGCCTAAAATTATGGCCGAGCATTGCCATGGCAGATCAGGGCCAGAAGTGCCACAAAACAGCCTGGTTTATTTCTAGACTTGGATCCAGCACACCCCTCTCATAGAGTGTGCAACGACCACATATGCATGAGTTTAAATACCTCCACCTCAGCAATAATAAGCAGATCATTTTTATTCACAATCTATTCAATGATTTTAGTCATACCATAGAAGATTGAGCGGCCAATCCCAGAGATCAGGCAAGTCCACTCACTTGGTTTTCCCGCTTCTAGTTTTGAAACCAAAAATGAAAGGGGAAGGATACTGCCTTGTGTTGAATTCGATACCCAAAGGAAAAATTTTGGGTTTTTCTCCAAATTAGTGATGGGTCCATGTGGCCTACCTGATCAAGGATCAAGTCCCCACATCATGTAGAGCACTGATGGGCGACCCTAAGAGTGAGTTGATTGCAAAACTCCAAGTGCAGAGTTGTCCGATGTAGTAGTATGCTGGTCAGTACGGGGTCGAATCCTCAAGGATCAAATACAGTTAGGTCCTTTCCAACTTAACAAAAGGCTAAACTAATAAAATAAATGATTAAAGTAAACAAAAATTAAAGTAAATAATTTTTAAATCTAAAGTCAATCCTAAACCTATTCCTACACTCTAGTCAATGCAACAATGCATGAAAATGACTCCATCAAAACACTAAGATGCATGTTGGAATTCTTGTCAAGTATGAAACTACTTGTATACAGCCCCTTTTTTAAGGTTTTGTACGACTGACATAAAATGATCTAAATCTAAACTTAATAGATGGAATTTAAACCTTAATGATGCATGTTTCAAAACAAAAAATGGAATCGAAAATCAATCTAAAACGAAGAAAATGTGCATGAATGAAGATGACCAATACAATATGTAACTTAAGAATTTCTGCACATAGGTAGGTTGTCCACTTTGTGTTCAAACCCTTTGTTTCCAGACTTTCCAAATTTATTTTCACTTGAAACTCAGGAGTTTGAAAGTCCACCTATCAAAGTCTAATTCCACCAATTTTTACAGAAAAGTTCACTGATTTGATAGGGTAATCAATTCTAAATTTTCGGACAAAAATCTGCCTTGCTATGGAAATCTGAATGCAGACTGTTTTATTGGTATGTGTTTAAGCCACTGGAAATCCAACTTCCCAAAATCTTTTTCTTTGAAATTTTTATGGTCTAAAGTTCTTTTAGTAAGCAACAATTCTACCCTATGAAGCACGGGTACTTCCAAAATATACATGTATCCGTACCGGGTACTTACTCGTACACGTACTGGGTATGGGTATGGCAAAAAAAGTATCGGATAAGGTTAAATGCACCCGGTATGTATTGACTTTGTGGGTACGGGATGGGTGCATTTTATAGATACGGGATGGATACGTTCCTGGTACTTTTATAAGAGTTTTTCTTTTTCTTTTTTTTTTTTTGTAAAAACTTTTGTAAGAATTTGAAAAAGCTAAAAATATAATTTTTAATTTTAGCCCTAACCCTCCTCGACAAACTTAAAAGGAAAAAGGCTTTAGCCCTAACCCATCTCCAATCCCCTCGTTTCCAATATGAAAAGGAGGAAGAAGAAGAATAAGAAGGAAGAAATGCTGGATTATGAAACATAAAAAATAATATTACTGTTGCTCTTTTTTTTTCATTAGGTTGAATTTGTAATGATATTAAGCAATTATTGGCTTGTTGCATCTAAGAATTCTAACCTATTTTAATTATTAGCATATTGCATTATTAAAATTTTAAAAAATATAATTATTTAATGGACGTACCCAAGCCGTACCCATATTCTATTTTTTTAGAATTTTACGTATCGGCGTACCCATACTGTATCCGTATCGGTACCCGTACTAGTACCTGTGCTTCATAGATTCTACCGAATTCTAGGGCAAACTAATATTTCTAAATGAAGTTTTCAATTGTCAAGATTCAGACTAAAACCAACACTGTATGCTGTTGTTTTTATGCAGCCTCTTTTTTAATCCGAATTTCAAACAAATAATTTTCAGATCTAAGAATTAAATTCCCAGCAACCAAAATTCATCATAAATCTCATGTAATAATTATGCATGTTTCTAAAACCTAATTCCATCCGTAAGCTATGCAACATATAAACATAAAAATACAACTAGAAGTAAAATACAAAGACAAGGAATTTAAATGTAGTAAGCATAAATTATATGTAGTATCAACATGGAATTTAAATGTAGTGAACTTAAATGTAAATGCAGTAGAAAATAATTTAAATGTAGTAAACATGTAGTCAAAGTAGTTCAAGTAGTAGTTTACTTTTCTAAAAATCAAATCAATCACAAGATCTATCCATCACTTTAACCATAATACCATAGATTAGGGTTGTCAATTGTTGGAAGCAGGTGGGTCTCGTAGATAGATTTTCAAAACTTTTGACCCACTTGACACAGGGATCAACTATCCATAAGACCAAAAACCCAATCCAGGATGCATTACCCTCAATCTCGTGACCATGTACAGTAAATATTCTATCTAAAAGATAAAATCGAATAGCACTAAATATCCACAATAATCTACGACATGAAAGAAGTAGATCATACCTTTGGAGATCCGCAGTGCTCTAATGGAGAAGTTGCAACTCTACTTGATGATGAGAATCTTCAACACCTCTTAGCCTTCCACGCTATGACCCGAATTGGATTTCTTTTCTCATGAAGATTGGTGGAATCTTCAGGAGAAATCCTAACTCGAAACTCCAAGGAACTAGAAGAGAGAAGGAGAGAGAAACTTGTGCAACTCTTGCACGAATAGGGTTTTGGGCGTAAGAGAGAGTCTTATTGGACGTCCAAGAGATTTTATAGACTTTCAAATCTCTTCCTTGTCTAATTGAAATAGAAGTCTTACTTCCAAAGCAATTAGCAACTTTTTCCTTTCAAAACTCTTCTTTCTAGAGTTCAAGTCGGATTAGTATTTTCCAATATCTTGGGTTAGTGTGGGGACCACTAGCGATTCCTTAGAAAGCTGGCTCCAACTGGAACACCGCGACCACACATCTCATGTGCAAGCTGGGCCCACAGTTAATTACAAATAACACCACTATATAAATGCAATTGCACTCCAGTCTTAGGAATAAATTACAATGAAGACCTTAAACTTCCCAATTACCACAAGTAGGCCCCTCTATCAATATCCGTGGACCAATTGGAATAAATCTGTTTCTTCCAATTTAAGTTCCACATCTTATTATCCTTGAGCCCCAATTAATCATAGTAATCATCAGCACCATCCAATTAACTCTTAATTGAGATGGGTGTGCACTTACTAATGACAAATCCATTAATTGGCACAAGGGGATAATAGAGATAGATTCCATCTTGATCATTCAATGTTCCCACAGTTCTACTACCGCATACCCAAGACACCGAGGTGTTAACCTATAGTCGGTCTCACTCATTGGTGACTCAAAGCAAATGAATAGATAAAAACTTGAGTTCATCAATGTCTCAGGATTGAGAGCCTATTGTTAGGGAATTATGAGAGCATACTTTGTTATTGAGACCAAATTCCATAAGGTGCATCTCATGGTCCTTCAATACATCCAATGTACCAGCACCGTGATCCAGAATCTTACATTCTGATGATCGAGACAAATCACACATCTCATAGTGATCAAAGTGCTGCAACCTTATCAAATGAGATGCCCAGTCTTATTACTGGTTGTGAAGCTATTTAAGTATAAGATTTGTGACATATATCTCCCGCGCGTGGATCTCATCCATGCACATATATCACATCTAATATACTAATGGGACCCGGTTCAACTCATGAACCATTATGTCCTATGTATTGGTCAGGTGCATGAAGTAGTAAAATAATATTCATCTCATGAAAGTAAAGCATGATTTTATTGATAAATAAAGAAATTAATCAATTTATTACATCAACTGATGGATTGAGTCCACAAAATCTAACAGTCAATCACATCATAAACATTATAATCAAAATAATAAATCATGGAAAAGACAAGATCTAAAAGAAAAGTAGAATTTTAGTAATGAAATAGTGTTCTTTACAAAAATTACTTCAATTGAATAAAAAAAGAACTACATACGCTAGGATGGATTGGAACCTTCTTCTTCTTCTAGATGGTGGACCAAGTTGGTGGTGTTGCCAATGCCGAACCTGCTTGATGAGCCTTTTTGATGGAGAGAACTTGAAGTGGAGAAAATGTAATGAAGAGAGGATTAGAAGAGGGAGAGAGGAGCCAACCATAGCTAGGGTCGTGCAAGCCTCCTTCCTTAAGTAGATTTTGGCATTCCAAGTCCCTCTCTTACGAAACTCCTTTGAAAATTGCAACAATCTCCTTTGAGATGGGGTTTGCTTCTTAGCCAACAAGTTTGGATGAGATTTGGATTGAGTAAAAGAGATTTTTCTTGCTGAAATTCTAAGTGCACCCACCATTTTAATTTTTTCTAAAAGTTGCCAAAGGATGGGGCCCACCTTTGATATACAATCTCAATCCCGAGTAGAAAATTTACAGCCTCATTCCCGGGGTCATAACTTTCTCATTTCTACTCCAAATCGCACAATCTTGGTCTTCACAGTTATCTACTTTGAAAGAGCTTTCCAGTGGTACCAAGATTGGCCCAATGCAATGTACGGTTTGAGAGTTATACCCATTTTAGTCTTGGCTGCTCTGAAAAAAAACGAGATTGACTTTCCTTCTTTTGATAGGACTCTTCTCCTTGAATTATCACTTTCTCTTTACTTCTTAAACTCCAAGCTTGCTAAGGATGAGATAAGGAAGAGTTTTGTTGCTGAAAATTTGCATGAATTTTAGCCAAAAGCAATGGCAGTGGGGCCCACTTGAAGTAGAATCATAGTTGTCAAGTTCACTTCGGACGATGTTTTAGTTTGGCTCCAAAGTGAAACATCTTGGCTGATGCGGTTATTTCGCTTTCTAATTCAAAAACTCATTTTGGGATATATATAAAAAAATAAATAGATATATGTATTTAAAAATATTGAAAATTTCATTCTACTAAACATCACAAATGCAATTCCCATAAGATGGTGAGCACTGGGGCCACTGGAAGTTTAATTAATAATGTTTAGTACTATTTATGGGGGCCACTAAATGTTTAATTACTACCTTTTGATTGGCTGCTCAATTGGCTAATAAAATTTTCTTGTGGGACCCTTAGAAAAAAATAAAGCCATTTAATTCTAGCTGTACCAATCAAACTTTATTACCCTACTCAAATTTAAGGGCCCACTTTAGGATCATATTTTTTTCAAATGGTCTCATAAGATATGTAATAAACTCAAATATTTTTGTAGGCAGTATGACCATATGTAACGCAACTTGTGATGGACCTCAATATTTCAAATAGTGACATTTAATTGAAGATTCATCTTCTACATCAATTACAATTATGTGGGCCTCTTATTACTTTCAGTGAATGAGCCATTAGAAATAGTGGGCCTCACTGTCAAATATCAATAATTCATCTTGACCTTTTTAGTAAAATGCTACTATCCCCAATTTTTATAAAAAGACTTCTCGTCATACAAAAAACAAGAATCCTTCCTAAGCCCTTTTCCAAACCCTTTTCTCAAAACGAAGAACAAAAAGAGAGATCGGGCATACCTGTTACTTGAGTGAGAAGCTTCGCATTGGTAGCAACGAAGACCTTCAAAGAAGAAGTAGATGCTCCCAACAATGGTGGCGAGGGAGGATTGGAGCTTTAAAGGCTGCTTAATGTAAAAGAAGATGAAACGAGTAGTCGTCAGCTCTCTTTGATGAGAAAGGTATGTGGAATAATTTTATTTATTTCTCTTCAGTTTCATCTGAATCTCAAATACAGTTCTTCCATTTTTCTTTTCTTTTTTTTTTTTCGTGATCAATTCCTAGATTCATCCGAATCTGTCTATTTGGACACTGTTCATATGGATGAATCTATTTATTTGGACACTGTTCAAATGAAATTAGGGGTTTTGCACCGAAACCCTATTATTTGAGCGAAATTAGATGAAATCTTAATCGAATATCTTCAGGCGAGATGTTAGGTTCGGTTTTTGCTTCGAAATGAGATAAATTAGACATTTCGTCCCAACCAAACCGAACTAGACAACAATGAATAGAATGCAAAAACACATGGAAGGGCCCACTTTTCTTCAATTTTTCTTCAATTGCAAGTGGAGTAAGGTCCACCTCCTTGGCTGGACGTCCAAGGCTAAGGTGAGCCTCCCTTGGATGTGAAAAATACTCCTTGAAAGGATAAGGGTCTATCTCCTATGATGGCTTATCCTTTTCCCATTAAAACTCTCGTTTCTCTCATGAATCTTCTCCTTCTTTCTCAAATTTTGCATAAATAATGTGGAGATGATTTAAGAAAGTTTAAGTGTGATCCAAACATAAAAATAGAGAAGGCTTGGATGTGCATGCTTGTGTGTGGGTCCCTTTGTGTCTTTGCAAATTCCTTGAGTTATTTCTTCAATTACTGCATCATCGTGGTATTTTCTCAAACTTTTCTGAAAAAGGCTGTAGGGATAGTTCAAGTGGAATGAGTGGATCCCCCTTTTACCTGTGGTGCATGTGTGAGCTCTCCACGTGTGAATGTGTGCTGGGTCCACAGACTTCAATTCTTCTTTGTTTTTTTTTTATCAGATCGCACCGCTTTAGCTTCAATCTTGACTGCGAGGCACAATATGATTTTCTAAGCTGTGTGTGGGTCCCAGCCAAGAATCCTGATGTCAATAGGATTCTTCATCCAGGATGGGTATCTTTTCCGATTGACATCCAGAGGTCCTAATTTTCAAAGTATCTACAAGAAAAGTTAAAACGATAAAAATTAGTAGAGTTCTATTCCAACTGAGACTTTTCGTCAAGAGTCCTGATCCAAGTAGGATTCTTTGAAAACTTTGCTAAATGATATTAAACATTAAGAATGGTGCAATGAATGATGAATCCAATGATTTCATGCAGAAAATAGTGACATTTTATGTGAAGTGATAGTTTTACCCTTGAAGTCATAAATGCATGAATGCAAACTCGTTTCACATGAAATGATTGCATAAGATGACATCATTGCAAATGTTTTGGCTAAAATAAACTAATGATGAAGGAATTTCAAATCATTTCATGAAGAATCAAGGTTTAGCAAATATTTTGAGAAATTAAGGTTTTAGAAAAGCAGTTTTTATGATTTTTTGCTAAAATGATGATTTTTGAGAGAATTATGCATTAATACACAACAAATCGATGTCAAGTGCACTAATCATGATTCTATCCTAATTGATGCAATTTAGAATGATTTAAGTCCTTAAAATGTATGAAATTATGCATGAAAAAGTGTAGTTTTTAGGACTCATCATGGGTCCTCTTAAGGATTAGACTATTGGATCTCAAGTACACTAAAAGTTCCCAGTTGAAACCATGGATACCCAGAAGGATGACATGCATCAAATACAGGTAATGAACAGGGTTGAATTCAACTTTGGTATAAAAACATGTGTCGAATTCAACACAGCTTTTTACAAACATAAGGAAAACTAAAGTGGTCTCATGGGACCACTTTGGAAGGTAAACTACTAAGGGGCTCTTTCAGGTTCAAGGTCCACCTAAGGGGTTTTTACTAGTAAAATCCTCATTGATTTACTTTATACTATTAGCAGTTGATTCATCTTAATTTTTTATTAACATATTTTACGTACTTTTGTGGATATACCCCTTGGTATATTAGTATGTGTGAAGGGTTCATGCTGGATCTCTATGATTTCAATTCCTTTTTGTTTTCTCTACTCATATGAGTGACAATTTGCTTTTACTCAGCTGTTCTTGGCTTAAAACCTTAAAAAAACTTTTGATTAAAGAATTTTGTTGACCTATGAGTCCAATTGATACTATTATACCAATTTTCACCAATTCAGTTAGTCAATTGTATGGGGATAGGGCCTTCTTCAAAATGTGTAACTTATCCTCAAATGGAACTGATTTAAACATGATACTCTGTAATACTTGCCATTGCCTAAGAAGCACGGACACTTCTAAGAAAGTGATGTCTCTATGTTGGATACCGACACTCCTCGGGCACTATTGGATATGTGTCCGATACTATTTGAATCATGTCCATAATTAAGAACTAAAAATCTTAATTTCGGACACTTGTCTAATACTCTTTTTGCGACATGTCCCACAATTTTTAGCCCTTGTCTATTACTAAAAACTAAATATGTGGCTGATATTTCTTGGACACTTTGTTAACATGTGGTTACTGAAACTTATAAATTTGATATGTGACAATTCTATATCATGGAAAAATGTGTGATTGTTAATATTAATCATATCACAAACAAAAGACAAATAAATGTTTCACTAAAAAATAGGCCTTGACATTGGCTTCTTTTTTGCTTTTTGTTCGTTTTTTTTTTGTTTTTTGTTTTTTTTTAAGGGAGGGAGAGATGATCCTCCATTTTCTTTGGATGGATTTTATGGAACTATGGATATTTCATGTTTAATGATTATGAATTATGTTTTAGTGCTGTATTGATATTTGATAATTTAATATGTTTGTTAGTTGGTACTTGAATTTTTATTTTTTGATTGCTAAATTGATTAAAAAGTTAAAATGATATTATTTTTTTAGTATATGATTATATAGATAAATTAATATATGTATTTTATTAACGTGTCACCCGATGTGCCCGTGTCCTACTTTTTTGAGAAATGCTATGTTGACATGTCCGTGTCGTGTTGTATGTGTGTCATGTGTCCGTGTTCATGCTTATTTGGCCATTTCAAGTGTCTTTTCATTATGTTGGGAGGGAGGCCAATAGTTTAGCAGATTCACTAGCTAAGTGAGGGGTGGATAGGTCTTGGAATTTGGCAGCTCTAGCCAATTTGGCAGCTCTAACCAAGCAGTTTGTTGTTGTTCTCTATTGTGTTGGTTGCTTTTTCTTTGTATTTCTCCTTGCTATATTACTCTTATACCTTTGATCTTTCTTCTATTAGGGCCTTTTGTTTCTTTCTAGTTTCCATTAATATAATGTGTCGTTACCAATAAAAAAATTTGTTGTCATATGGACATTACTAAAACTTAAAGCTGTTGCAGAGATATTTATAGTTGAAGGAGATTCAGCTGGAGGCAGCGCAAAGCAAGGTCGTGATAGGCGCTTCCAGGTAAAATATGCTACTTCCCTACGGTAGGCAGTAGTTATAAATTATAATATCTTGCCAGCCTACTGTTGCAATGAGATGGGCTGAGTTTGGGCTGGACCAACCAAGCCTGACTCGTTTTGTTCTGGGCCTGAAAGACAAATCTCTGACTTAACTTTTTCATGGAAAAAATTGTGTGAGTCTTTGTTCAGGCAGGTCTCAATTTAAAAAAACTTGCTCATACCCAAAACCTGATCCATAGTAGGTGGGCTTGGATGCTTAATGAGTCTAGCTTATTCCCATTCTGACGAGCATTTAATCTTGGGCCTCATGATAGCGTACATTTAGTCTTGGGCCTCGTGACGACCTTGAAGGAGCCTATTGATGCAGATACAGGTTTCAGTAATGGTTTCAAAGTAGAGGCAGTTAAGGCAACGTAACTGAAAGGAAATGAACAATCCGTGGAATTTGCAACAAAATATAGAATATAATAGAAGTGTAATATATATCTATAGAGAGAGAGAGAGAGGGAGGCCATGTGACGCCCGGGCGTTTTTTAAAGAGGAACGCCCCATGCATTGAACGAATGAAACAAGTGTGATTTGTTGTTGGCACTAATTGTGTTATCTTGAAAAAAGAGGGGAGAAAATGGCTTAAATGGCTAAAGTGGCTCCTAATTTCTTTCTCAGAAGGCCAACTTATGGCTCCTACTTTTTCTCTATAAGGCTCCTAAATTCTCTCTCAACAAATGTTCCAGATTATCGATTCTTAAACTTTTTTAAAAAAATGCTAGCTGGGAAGAATAAAAATCCACACCGGGATGGTTTGGGATTTGAAATGACCATGGTTTGGCCCCATCATAGATGACAGAAATGAGCTTTTGTTTAAAAACAAGAGGTTGCTTCATGTGTTTGTGTGTGTGTGTGTGTGTGTGTGTGTTTTTTTTTTTTTTCCAATATTGGCCTTATATCTTTGATGTGTGTAGCGTAGTAGCTCACATTTGAAAAAATGCAAGCCTAGAAGAATACAAATCCACACCAGGATGGTTTGGGGTTTGAAATGACCATGGTTGGGCCCCATCATAGATAACAGAAATGAGGTTTTGTTTAAAAAAAAAAGGCTGCTTCATTTTTTTTTCTTTTGAATATTGGCTTTATATCTATGATGTGTGTACAGTAGTACCTCACATTTGAATATAATCGTGGAGCCCATTTTGATCCTATGGTGGAGATTTTGCCCAAAGAAAAATTCAATGAGTTTCACTTTTTAAAACTTGATTTAATTTTTTTTTCTCCACTTCAATCCTATGGTAGACTGTGGTCTGATGACTTTCAAATTGGGCAAAGTGCTAATACACATGGATATAGTCATGTGAGGGTTTGATATTTGAATTAATCAGGCCTCATCATCCTGATCATAATTTGGGATGCAAGTAGGGAGCCCACTTAGGTGTTTTTTATGCAAGGTGCCACTCTTTTTAAATAAATCATTAGCTCAATTGTGAGGTGATGCAGGCCTTAGGGTTAGGGCTGTGTAGGGGTGTTGAAGCACGTGTTCGAGGACATTTCAAATCCTTGAGAAAACTTTACACACAAGGACGCAACTCTAAGATAAAAAATCCACAAATCTATTAATCAATCAAAGTTTGAGAATCTCTTCCTTATAATGCCATATATATAATAAAAGCAAACTTAATGCCTAAGCAAACCCTAAGCTATGAATAGAAACTTCCCTAATAACAATGTAATTAGAAATCTACTAATAAAAATAATATAATCCTAATATAACTTGGAGAGGGACCACTTGTGGGGCTCATAGTGTATCATCCTACCCGGGTTGAAAGAAGAGTTTGTCCTTGAACTTGAGTCCTCTTCGAATTGCCTCTGTAAATGTGGTAAACATGAAGGACTTTGTTGCAACTTTCTAGGAATTTTTCAGCGGTTCTGATTATCGGGATGAAGAGTAACCCGTTTTCCACCATGCATGAATGTATGTGTTGTCACGCATACCATGAGTTCCATTTTTATCATACATCCATGGACAGCCCAATAATATATCGCCACTATCCATGGATAGCACATCACACCAAATTGTTTCTTTATAATCTTCACCAATGGGAAAGTAACTTTGCAAGTATGTCAAATATGCGCTTGATCATCAGTCATCAGCCATTTGGTAAAATAAGGGTGGTTGTGCTTGTAAACTTTCAACTTGAGGTGATTGACAAGAGCTTGAGAAATGAGCTTTTCACAACTTTCGCTGTCAATAACAACTATGCAATTTTGTCCATGAACTGTAGCCACGGAACAGAAGATATTTTTTCTCAACCATTTATTTTTTACAGTTGGTGGAGTATCTTTGATGATGATAAAATGATGTAGGCCGAACCCAAGTTCGGCCCAGATCACGGGCCCGCAGAATATCCGATTGATCCTTGGCTTCCTCAAGGATCCCTAACCTTATCTATTTCCTATTTTATTTTTAGTAGTTCATGTTTATGTATAATTAGGCCTTCTATTTTAGAATTAATCTCTCCTACATAAGGAGCAGTTCTTCAATGTAATAGGTATGCTTTTATCAATATAATTTCAGTTCAAGAGATTTTCTCTCTCTAGTTGTGCTTGTGAGTTTCATTGTGCTTAGGAATCCTTCTTTGGATTCGAACAATCCTTCGGGAGATTGTTCTACAATCGATCCAAGATCTAGGGCTGCGCCAGATTGGTATCAGAGACCAGATCCGGTCGCCAGAAGCCTCTGTCGTTTCCGGAATTCATCAATCCATCCACTCTGCTCACCGGTTATCCTCTCCACCACCACCAGTCGACCCTGCCTGACTAGCAAATCCTCAACTCCCAGACCAACCGAGGCCTCTGTTCAAACCTTTAAGCCCATTCCCGATCAGCCCAAATCCTCTTCGGACAACCCCAATCCTATACTGCAGACCATCCTGCCGACACCCATCTTTCTGTTACGTCCCATCTCTCCAACCCGAAACCTTACTCCCACTCCCGAAACTTCCCGGACACCCTCGGACCCAACCCTATCAGCCGAACCCCAGATCCTGCAAACTCCCACCTTCCGGCCAAGCCCCCACACCCTGAACCTTTTCCTCAACCCACTTTTCGACCACTGTTTCCTCAAACCCAGATCAACCGCCGAAAACCCCTGGTCGCTGTTTCAACCCTCGACAGCGGCAGTCCACCCCCCCCCCCCCCAACCACAGAGCATAACAAAAAAAAAAAAAAAAAAAGAGCAGATCGCAGCAAAAAGAGAAGAAAGCAGAGAAGAACAACGAGCGGCATCATACCTGGCGCCGGTGACTTCCACCGTCGGCCTCGTCGTCACCATCAGCAGCAGCGGTGGCATCTAGCCATTTCGTCGTCACCGTCATCGCAGCGGCCAAGCGCACTATCGACGGACGCTTCCATCAACCCCGCTCCGCCTAGCCTCCAGTCTCTCTGTTCTTTCCTCCTCTGCAGTCATCAGATAAGTCTCTTCATCCGCTCTCTTTTATTTTCTTCTCTGCACACAGACCGAGAAAGAAAGATCCAGAACCCCTCTTGCCTCCCTCTTGCCTCACGTGCTAACCGAGTTCCAGTTGGACCTAAGTTGGTCCGGCCCACCGACCCGCGGCACACCGATCCACCTACATACCAAAAAAAAAAAAAAGCAGCAATCATGCCTAGGCGTGGTGATGATCTTCAGCATTGGATGACCGACCGCCAGAGGGATGAAACCATCCTTAAACTCAATCAAGAATTAGAAGACATCACGGGACGTCTCAAAATAGTAGAAACTGCCATTGCTGAGCTACAAACAAAGCAATTTGTTAATCAAGAAGGATCTTCCAATGCGTATATGATTTACACGCCCGTCCAACCAGAAAGACCTGAAAATCATGAATCCATTCGTGATTTTATGCAGCGCCTTCTGGCTGAACGAGATCATCAAATTCACCATGTTGCACCCCCTCCTGATGACATCACTAGGAAAGTCAAAATTGAAATTGCTGATTTTAGTGGTGATGTGAGCCCGAAAGTCTTTGTTGATTGGCTTAATTCTTTGGAGGATTATTTTGCTTGGTATGGTATGAATGATGCACAGAGGATAGCCTTTACCAAGGTTAAACTAAAAGGTCCTGCTCGTATTTGGTGGTATGGTGTTGAAAACAATGAGCTTGCAGTAGGCCAGCCGATTCTCCGGTGGAATGTCATGAAAGAAAAGCTCAAAGGCAATTTTCTTTCTTCTGATTATATGGATATACTTCACCAAGAATATCTGAGTCTCCAGCAAGGCACTATGACTGTGGAAGAATATCCTAATAAGTTTCGCGAATACATTGTTCGCTGTAACTTGAGGACTGATGATCGTCTGACTATCACTCGGTACAGAGATAATCTGCGTGCCGATATCAGACGAGAGGTGGCCATGTTTGATTATGCCACAGTGGATGAAATATTCAATAAAGCCCGCAAAGCGAAACATGAAATTTAGTTGCGGAAGCATAATATTTTTCAAGCTAGGGAGTCTTCCACAAAACGAGGTCCTGATCCTACTTATAATCGCAATCAAGCAACAGTCTATAGGCCTCCTCCTTAGCGTCAAGTTCAGCAGCTTCCCCAAAATCCTCGGCTAAGGATGCAACAAAGACAGATGAATCCCCAACAGAATCAGAAGGGTCCACAGAACCAACCTGATAATCGTGCTTATGCCAGAACAGACAGGAGGGATATTGTTTGTCATGCCTGCAAGCAACGAGGACATTATGCTAATGAATGCCCTCATCGTAATTTATATACTTCCAAGGAGCCTGATATTGATGCTCAGTATGATGAGCATGTCGAATCCGGACAAGCTGACTCAGATCCTCCTTATGAAGATCAAGCAGATCGGATAGATTATGCAAACGCTGATGATGGTATTCCACTTCTTTTTCTAGATCGTCATTTGCTAGTAGCAGATGCTAAAGAGGAAGAAAATTGGAATCATGCTTCTATTTTTCGGTCTCCTGTCAGATGTATGGGCAGAGCATGTAATATGATTATTGATGGTGGAAGTGCTATGAATGTTATTTCCCAAGAAGCAGTTGATAAGCTTAAACTTTCCACAGTAAAGCATCCAAGGCCATATAAAGTTGCATGGGTTGATAATTATTCCATTCTTGTTCGTCAGCAATGCTTTGTGCCTTTTAAGATTGGCAATTATGAGGATACTCTTCTCTGTGATGTCATACCAAGGAATGTTACACATATTCTTTTTGGGCGGCCATGGTTACAGAAGCTTAAAGTGATCACAGATCATGAACACAATACCTATGCTTTCAATTGGAAAGGTAGACGTATCATGCTGCGCCCATTGCAAACTCCGCCATCCTCTCCTACCTATTCTCCTGCCGCCGCCGCAGCTTCTCCTACATCGCATATTTTAACCATGCGGAAATTTGAAGTTGAAAGCAAAGAGCAAGGTGTCATGTATGCCTTAGTTACTAAACAAGTTGCTGATGATTCTCATGCTATTCCTCAGGAAGTGAAGCCATTATTGGACAAATTTGCCGACCTAGTTCCTAATGAGTTACCCAAGGAACTACCCCCCTAAGGGACATTCAGCATGCTATTGATCTGGTTCCAGGAGCTTCTTTGCCTAACTTACCTGCTTATCGGATAAGCCCAGCAGAACATGCAGAGTTAAAAAGGCAAGTTGATGATTTGCTTCAAAAAGGTTATGTAAAGGAAAGTCTTAGTCCATGTGGTGTTCCAGCACTTCTCACTCCGAAGAAGGACGGAAGCTGGCGAATGTATGTAGATAGCCGTGCAATCAACAAAATCACGGTAAAATATCGCTTCCCTATCCCTCGTTTGGATGATATGTTAGATATGATGACTGGTGCATGTATATTTTCCAAAATTGACCTGCGGAGCGGATATCATCAAATTCGCATAAGACCAGGAGATGAATGGAAAACTGCCTTTAAAACAAAAGATGGTCTCTTTGAATGGATGGTTATGCCTTTCGGTTTAACCAATGCTCCTAGTACTTTTATGCGGGTTATGACACAATTATTGTAGCCTTATATTGGAAAATTTGGTGTTGTCTACTTCGATGATATTCTTATTTACAACCAGTCAAAAGAAGATCACCTTCAGCATTTAGATAAGGTCTGCCAACTTCTCCGCCGGGAGCGTTTCTATATCAATCTTAAGAAATGCACTTTCATGAGTGATTCTGTTGTTTTCTTGGGATATGTAGTATCTGCACAAGGAATTAAGATGGATCCTGCAAAAGTAAGCGCTATTCTTGATTGGCCAATTCCTACTACCCTTACTGAAGTTCGCAGTTTTCATAGTCTTGCCAATTTTTACAAAAGGTTTATCAGAAACTTCAGTACTATTATGGCTCCTATTACTGATTGCATGAGGAAAGGTGACTTCAAGTGGACCAATGCAGCCACCAGAGCTTTTGAGAAGATCAATCAAAAGATTACTGCAGCGCCCGTTCTGCAAGTTCCTGATTTTAGCAAGCTATTTGAAATTGCTTGCGATGCCTCAAATGTTGGCATTGGCGGAGTCCTTAGCCAGGAAGGACATCCTATTGCATTCTTCAGTGAGAAACTTTCTGATGCCAAGCGAAAGTATACTGCATATGATTTGGAGTTCTATGCACTCGTCCAAACACTTCGTCATAAAGCTGGAAAGGATAACCTGATTGCGGATGCATTAAGCCGGAGAAAACATCTTCTGACTGCCATGTCTATTAATGTGCCTGGTTTTGAGCAAATCAAACAAGATTATGCAGCCGACAAAGATTTTGGTTCTATTTATGTGGATCTCCTTAATGGTAGTCATATTCAACATTCTCATTATAGTCTTCATGATGGTTTCCTATTCAAAGGTACACAACTCTGTCTTCCAGTCACTTCTATTCGTGAATATGTTGTGCGAGAGTTGCATGCAGGTGGATGTAGCGGACACTTGGGTCACGACAAAACACTTGCTCTTCTCAGTGACTGATATTATTGGCCTCGCATGAAAACCAATATGATTCATATTTGTGAGAGATGCTGAACTTGCCAGATTGCCAAAGGAAACAAGAAGAACGCTGGATTATATTAGCCTTTGCCTGTTCCGCATACTCCTTGGGAAGACATTAGCATGGATTTTGTGCTCGGTTTATCTACGACTGCTAGAAAGGTTGATTCCATCTTCGTTGTTGTTGATCGCTTTTCAAAGATGGCACACTTCATTCCTTGCACCGCAACTGCTGATGCTTATAAGGTAGCCAAATTATTCTTCAAAGAAATCGTTCGACTACATGGGCTTCCAAAGACTATTGTTTCTGATCGAGATACGAAGTTTATGAGCTACTTCTGGAAGACATTATGGATGCTGTCTAACACCAAACTTAATTTCTCTACTGCTTATCACCCTCAATCTGATGGACAAACAGAGGTGGTGAATAGAAGTCTTGGCCAATTGTTACGCTGCCTTGTACGTGATCGTATCACAAACTGGGATCAAGTGCTCCCTATGGCAGAATTTGCTTACAATAATTCTGTCAACCGATCAACTAGACTTTCACCATTTGAAGCTGTTACTAGAGTTCGTCCACGACTCCCTGTTGATCTTGTTCCATTACCAGTTGATGCCAGAGTGAGTGCTGATGCTAAAACTTTCTTCCAACACATGCAGCAAGTCCATAATGAAGTACGTCGTCATATATCGGCCAGCAATGATGTTTATAAGCAGCAAGTTGACAAACATCGTTGCTTTGTTGAATTTAATGCAGGCGATATGGTTTTGGTGCGTATTCGACCTGAGAGATTGCCACCTGGAGCTAACAAGAAGTTACACCCTCGTAATTCAGGTCCTTTCAAGATTCTCCAGAAGATTAATTCCAATACCTACATTCTTGATATTCCTACTGATTTAGGCGTCAGTTCTTCATTCAATGTCGAGGATCTTACTCTCTATCGTGGCCATGATAATGAAGGAGAAAATGAAGAGCAGCTTATTTCTTTACCGGTTAATTCTCCACCTCCTGATGAAATTATTGATGTCCTTGATGATCAAATTGTTTCTACACGTCAAGGAGGTTACCAGAAGTTTTATGTACGCTGGCGGAATCGTCCTCTCTCTGATGCTACATGGATTACAGCTACTGACTTCCAGTGCATCAATCCTGATCTTTATGAGAGATATCAAGCGCTCAACTCGCCGGAGTCGAGTTTTTCCAAACCGGGGAGAGCTGATGCAGGCCGAACCCAAGTTCGGCCCAGATCACGGGCCCGCAGAATATCCGATTGATCCTTGGCTTCCTCAAGGATCTCTAACCTTATCTATTTCCTATTTTATTTTTAGTAGTTCATGTTTATGTACAATTAGGCCTTCTATTTTAGAATTAATCTCTCCTATATAAGGAGCAGTTCTTCAATGTAATGGGTATGCTTTTATCAATATAATTTCAGTTCAAGAGATTTTCTCTCTCTAGTTGTGCTCGTGAGTTTCATTGTGCTTGGGAATCCTTCTTTGGATTCGAACAATCCTTCGGGAGATTGTTCTACAATCAATCCAAGATCCAGGGCTGCGCCATAAAAGCTTCACCTGTGGTACCTGCACGTGTCAACAATTTTCTCATTTTCAATATCCTTGGGATCAGTTTCAGCACCTTGAGGATCATCTGGGCTATTTTTATGATCACCTTAAATCTCAATTAGATGTATGCGCTTTGAACATTCTGCTGCACGATACCCGGGCTGTTGACAATGAAAACAAATCATCTTATTTTGACCTTCAGTCCTTACAAAAATTTGTCTTAACAAACCATTTGGTTTAGCATCTTATAGAAATGAATTCTTTGGTGGAACCAATTTGGATTTTTGTGCTTGATGATTTGCAATTCCCTCAGTGTTGACAGCATGTTGGCTGAGTTTATCGACATTATAATGGAAGGCCAGAATATGCTGAATGTCTATTCTCAATCTATTAAAAAATCTATCAACAACCATATCATCATCTTTATTTAGCCTTAATGAGCTTGCAGAGTCAGAAATTCTTTAGAATAATCAACAACTGTCTTGGACCTTTGTTTTAAGTTTTGAAAGCTTGAACGTAGATCTCTTGCATAGTTGACGAGAAGGAATTTTTGCTTCAAAAATATTCTTCATCTCAATCCATGTTTCAACAGGGTCTATCTTCTAATTCTTCCTTTTTCTTCGTATTTCAGCCCACCAAGTTGTAGCATAATTACTGAATCTAGTGGCAATCAGTGTGACTTTATGGTGCTCAGTCATTGGTTTGTGTGTAAAAATATTCTCTACACACACTAACCAATCCACGAATTCAGCAGCTACAATTTCCATTATATTTAGGAATCACGAGTTTAATTCCTAAATCTCTGTCAGGATTATTAATTGATGAATTTCGTTGATTCCAAATATTTTCTCCATAATTTCGATTGTGATTCACATGCTGATTATTTTCCAAAGTTGTCACCCTAGTGTCCAGTTTGCACGCCATCAACTTTTGCGGATAATTCTTTGATGGCATTAATCAAATCTTTAAGTGAAGAAGATTCGACTTTAACTTGCTTCTTAGGAGACATTTTTTTTTCTTTTAAATTCAAAAATCTGATTGACTTGATGTGTAGATCGGCTTTCCACAAACGCGTTGGTGAAGGCAGATCTAAAATCTGATGTCCGATGATTTCAAAATTGCAAAAACAATTTCTAGCCCTGAATCCGTAAAATTAGCTGTAGTTGAAGGTGCTGATGCCTGATGATGTCAGCAAGAATTCTAGATCTCTTATTGGGTCAAGTTCTCTCTGTTTTTTTTTTTTTTTTCTTTTTTGACTTTATACTGTTAACTGTTCGGGTTTGGGTGAACCTAAACTGAGGCCCACAAACACAATTTGGGCTCTTCACACGTGCCCACTTTTAATACGACGATGGACTCCTCTACTTTTTGTCTTCTATCGTTCACAGGAGCAAGAGAGGGAGGGTGGACGATGATGGCTGCTTCCGGGCGGCAATGCAAGGTGACGATCATCGCTATGGAGAACGACGATGTGCGGTGCGAACAGCAGGATGAGGGTGACAGTGGTTTCCAAGTGTGTCTTCCCTTTTCTTCTTTTTTCTTCCTCTCTTTCTCTCTTCTTCTTTTTCTTTTTTCTATTGCTACAGGGGGATTTAACGACACTGGAGAAGGGGGGGGTAGGGGGTAGCTGGTCCGCGAGATTTGGGGACTTGACAGGGATGGTGAAGGGTTTTGTATGTGAGAGGTGTGCAGGTTAGGTCGACAAGGGCTGGTTGGGCGTCGGGATTGGGTGTGTGGTGGGATTTTGGTTGAGGTGAGATGGATCTGGGAGGGAGATTGGTAGTGGATAGATGATCCAGGTATGGGTTAATCACGCCAACAATCAGGAATCGATCGTTTTGCTCTAATACTAAACTGATGCAGGCCTTGGGGTTAGGGCTACATAAGGGCGCCAAAGCATGTGTCCGAAGACACTTCGAATCGTCGAGAAGACTTCACACATGAGGACACACCTCCAAGATAAAATCCACAAATCTATTAATCAATTAAAGTCTGAGAATCTCTTTTCTACAATGCCATATATATAATAAAAGCAAACTTAATGCCTAAGCAAACCCTAAGCTATGAATAGAAACTTTCCTAATAACAATGTAATTAGAAATCTACTAATAAAAATAATATAATCCTAATCTAATTTGAAGAAGGACCACTTGTGGGGCCCAGATTGTATTATGAGGTAGGATACAAGAATTCTTACCCGATAGATCAAACCTTACCAAGGAATGCATGGATAGATTCCAACCTAGGTGATTTCGATGCAAGGTGTCCCTCCTTGTAATGTGATTTTTTGGTTGATTGCCAATAACATTCATCGTAGGTAGGGTAGGTAGATTGGTAATTGCTGAGTTTCCACAGAAGAAACCTACAGGAATTTAAGTCTAAATGTGATTTTTAGCTTGCTTGCCAATAACATTCATCATAGATGGGGCCAGAACTTCATGAAATACAGGTCCAAAATGCACATCCAAAACAATTTAATTTGAGATTCCCATCCAGAACAAATTTAGACCATCAATTAATTTCAAATAATCATCCAGAGTAAATTAAAATAACCATTGATGACATCAATCATTTGAAAATACTCATCTAATACAAATAAAAAATCATCTTTTCGTGGCCACTTCACAATGGATTCATTGTAAACCACCATCTTTGATGTCTAAAATGGTTAAGATCTATTGCAAATAACAATGTAACAGTCAGAACCACATTCAACATCTTAAATTAATTATAAATAAGTACCAAAGAAATAAAAAAAACTTACCAAAATAGTAAGGAAGTACACAACAAAAGTAATATACTCTCGAAAAGAGCTAGCATAGATATCATCTTGGGTGACAAATAAGAAAAAAATAAACAAGTTAACAGATAAATAAGATAAAAATAATTATTTTAAAGTAATGAATTTGAATAAACTTTGACTTAAAAAGTTTGCATCTTTCTTTTTCATTGGACAATTGCGTGCATCATGATCTGTGACATATTTCATGCAAACCTTACAAAGTCTTGGATTGTTTCTTCTTAATTTCAATCCCTAATTTTAGATGCCTTGCGACCGGTATTCTTCCTTTGGATTTTGAAGTTATTGGATCACATGCATTGATGGATGCTCTGGGCCCATTAACTTCATTATTTATCCCATTTTGAGTGCCGCCTTTGGAGTTTGATCCTTGATGATCAATATTTTGAGTCATTGAGTTTTCTAATGCATCCATTTCATTTTCCATAACTTTGAAATATTTGACCGCTAAAGCATACATTTGAGGAGATTGAATGGCTCTCTTTGCCAATAGATGAATCATTTGATAGAAATGCAAGTGCCTAATGCTCATATTGTCATTGCAATCATTTACAATTTTCCCTCCTTTATCATCAAAGACATCCCCATTTTTAGCATCCTTTGTCCATCGCTTTAAAACATATTGAGGTGGTATCTCTATCACATTGAATTTTATGTATATTTGAAGAATGTGTTGACACAATAACCTTATAAATTCAAATTGCCGGCAAGTAAAATTTGCTTGTTTGTCTTGACGATTAAAAAAGACAGTGAATAAAATGCATGGATCCGCATAGTGAATGGCTAAGAATTTCAACTCTTCACCGGTGCTACTTTCTTCTTCTGACATCAAGCTTTGACTCTTCTTAAATTGCTTTTCATACTTGCAAAACATTGCATGTGTCTAAATTCTTGATGCATGTTTTTCAATTGGCAAACATGAACTTAATTGCACAAACTTATGATGAGACTCATAGTCTTTTTAATTCGGCCCTCTAAGTCGACAATGCACCGCACGAGTATATTGTTTGAAAAACTCATGTAAAGATGATTATGAATGAACAAAACTATCAAAAAATGAATTTATGCTTCCACTACGAGATGTGGTGGACATATATGTGAAAAAAATGGTCTCTACAGTAAGCAGGTATCTACTTTTCTGTAATTTTATAGAGATCCTTTAACCATTAATTATCACTCATGTCATTTTTTCGATCAATTCCTCCCAAGTTGTTTCAAGCTTTTCAATTCTTATAGATTTATGAATATATATCTTTAATTTCTTCCTGAATTCTTCTAACACATGAGTAGGTATTTTCTCTAGAAATTTTTCCATGCCGAACTTTTCAATTCTTATAGATTTATGAGTGTATTTCTTTAATTTCTTCCAAATTCTTTTAACACGAGTAGGTATTTTCTCTGGAAAATTTTCCATGATATGCCACATGCACAATCGATGACGAGCATTAGGAAAAACTATTGAAATTGCCTTTGTCATTGCTTTACCTTGATATGTATTATGGCTGATGGTGGATGATTTGACATTGCTTCGAGCCATGATTTAAAAAGCCAAATAAAAGATTCGAGATTCTCATTTTGCAACAAAGAACATCCAAATAGGATAGTCTGATAATGATGATTAACTCCAACTGAAGGAGCAAATGGCTTCCCATACTTATTTGTTTTGTACGTTGTGTCAAAACTAACAACATCGCCAACGTAATGATATTCAATTCTTAATCTACTTTCCACCTAAAAAAGGTTTGTTAAATGATTCTCCTCATCAAAAATAGTCATCGAGTGGAGAAAGGGAGAGGGAGAGAGAAAGAAGAGAGTGGCGAAGGGGTGGTGGGGGCAGAGAGGGGCAGAGGAAGGAGGGGGTGGGGGAGAGAGAGTATAGAGGGGGAGGGGGAGGGGGAGGGAGAGGGATAGAGAGAAGAGAGAGGGGTGGAGGGTTAGGGAGGGGGTGGGGGGGAGAGAGAACCAGGGGATGGGGAGGGGGGTGGGGAGAGAACAAAGAGGGGGAGTGAGAGAAAGGAGAGGGCGAGGTGGGGAAGGGGAGGAGTGGGGGCAGCCCCTTTCTATCGCTGCCGCCGATTGTTGCCAGAGCCGGAGGAGGGGGAGGTGGGGAAGGGGAGAAAGAGGGGTGGGGGCATTTTCGTATTTTCACTTGGGGTATATATATATATTTATAAGTCATGTGTAGATAGTGAAAGTCTGTGTTCCAATAGC
Organism: Sextonia rubra; assembly: GCA_037013555.1. Classification (NCBI taxonomy): domain Eukaryota; kingdom Viridiplantae; phylum Streptophyta; class Magnoliopsida; order Laurales; family Lauraceae; genus Sextonia; species Sextonia rubra. The sequence continues at coordinate 82,534,615 of JASUAD010000001.1, forward strand.
TGCACTCCATTAGGATTTTGATCAAATTTTTTTGAAAATGACAAGTATACCCTTGGTCGACTGAAAATTGATAAAACAAGGGGTTTTGAGGCATTTAATGAGTTCGGACAAACATGAAAGTTGTCAGGAATGATTTTATTTGTCTAACAAGTTGAAATTAGGGATTTTTATGAAATTACAAAGAACCCCCTGGAATTTTCCAAAATTACTTGGGCTCCTAAAGTCATCCGACTTGGCCAAAAAACGCACAAAACTTCCAAAAGCTATTAAAATCATGTTCTAACCCCCAACCTAAGTTGGTCCAGATCTAAAATGATTAGAAAACTAATAAAAATGATTAATTATTGCTAATTACTAATAATTAACCTAATTATATATAATTATGGTCTGGGTCTTTTTAGGTAGCCAGAGGAAAAGGCTTTTTGTTAATGCCTTGGGGAATCCAATACCTAAACTTATCTATTCTTAGTTTTCTCACCCTCCAACCAAACATGGCTCCATCAAGTTTCCCTATAAATGTCATATTTCTAACCATTTCCCTCAATTACTACATCTCAAGAATAGAATATTTGATAAAAACACCTTTACTAGTCACAATCATATACTCTTTGATAAACCTTGAAGCTAACAGAATGTCATCAAGCTACATCTCTTTTTAAAATCATGTCCTACTTTAATGCCACACTAGTATTCGAGAGGCCACCTTGGTTGACTAATTTCCAAAATTTATTATGTTCTTCCACACCTTTGATGCAAATCTTCAACCACTTCCCCTTAATAAGCTATGATGCATGGATATGTAAAAGTGGGCAACAAATCGTGTTGTCTTGTCTCCAATACTTAACTTTTTATGTGTAAAGTCTGTCCTTGTTGTGTCCATAGCGTGTCCTTGTCGTATCCATGTCGTATCAAGGCGTCATAGTTGATAAGTAATAAGTTGAGCCCCTATTTCTTATACTTTGAAAGCTATTTTCTTCGTTATGCATCTATACCTCCAAAATCCACCTCCATTTTGACAATAAGTGCCTAATTTTTGCTACTAAGTCTAACGCCTAGACTCTCATTGACAGACGGACAAGAAAAAAGAAACCCACCTACACTCCCATTTGTAGTTGGCTGTTTCAGCTCTTTCAATTCATGAGATGTATTTTTTTCTATTTTTCTATAACTATAAATTTTATCAAAAAGAGGAACCAAAACAAAAAAGAAAGAAAACAAACACCGGAGGAACAAACAAAAATGATTAACAACTGAAAAAATGTATATTTTTCCTATTATTGACCCCATCCATAAGAAATACCTTAGGATCTGTTTTTGTTTTTCTTTCTTTTTTTCTTTTTTTTTGGCCTCTTTCCTTCTATTCCTTTTTTCTTTTTGCTACTCTTCTGCATTTGGAGAAGGGATAAAATAGATTGAGAGGTTATCTAGGGTGAACTTAGGAGGGCAGTTGTTTTTTGCTTTATGAGGACTTGATCTCCCACATCCATGCGCATTAACATGTCCCTAACCAACTAGGAACAGCTTAGGAGGGCAGTTCTACCTCTGATAGAAAGGTGCTTATTTTCTTTTCTTCGAAGAAGCTAGGCTTTTTTCAAGTTTGTTGATGATGGGATTCCAAAGATGAGATCTAGGGTTTCCGAACATAGGATAAAAGTGGGATGGTTGAAGTAGAAACTTGCTTCTGGAGTCCTTTGTAACTAAAGAATGCCAGTAAGAATGAGGGAAAATTTTTACAGGACAGTAATTAGACTAGCTACGACCTATAGAGAAAATGTTGGCCAATTAAGAAGCAACATATCCTCAAAATGGATGTAGCGGAGATAAGAATATTGAGTTGGATGTGTAGTAAAATTAGGAAGGATAAAATTAGAAATGATCGATTTCAAGAGCACTTAAGAGTAACATCAATAGATCCTTGATCGAAGCTTTAGACCAATCCTCCCAAGGGATTGATTGAATCCAAATGGATTCCAGCCCTAAGGCACATGTACAACCATGAAACAAACCATAATCGAGGAGAAACTAAAATTTTCATTAGCCATAAGAGGCATAAGCAACTACAATGATATCTCTATTATTTATTGTGTAATAATCTAATTCTTAGCAACTAAGACTTTTTAATTAAAACAAGAAACTTCCTAATCCTAAGTAAACTAGAATTAAAATTAGAAATAGGATAAAATAAGATTTGCCATACTAACTCAGTTAATTGGGCCTATGGACTAAACCCAATGGACTGAATTGACCCCGAGGTCAATATGTGGGCCTAGTTGATTTCTTGAACCTAGTCCATACTACATCAAAAGGTTTGGGTATGCAAGTTGATGGCCCACCAGGGGAAGGGTGGGGTGAAGAAGACATGGATGGAGGTAGTAAAAAATAGACCTGAAAAAGTACAACTTATTTTAGGATTTGACTTAGGATAGATCGAAATGGAGAAACAATATTCATGGAGCCAACTTAACATAGTTGGGACAAGGCTTTGATGATGATGAGAGTTCAAGATAGTTATCCCAAAAACATAGCTTGCTATAATCATTGCTTTGATCTCAATACTCTTTCTATTTTGCATTTGTCCTTTTTTCTCATCCATGTGCTGCTTACATTTTGTATCACTTCTCAATTTCTTTTCTTTGAGGTATATGGTCTTTAAGTTCCTTGGGGTATCAGTTTTGTTCCTCCAATATCAATAGTTGCAATTAATTGGTTATATGACCTGAATGTTAATTTTAAAATAGTAATGTAAATGATACTCATAATGACCTTTTCTGAAATGGATTGACTTGTTGATGTCTATGCGCAGGCTATTTTGCCTCTAAGGGGTAAAATTTTGAACATTGAGAGGAAGGATGAAGCTGCTATGTACAAAAATGAAGAAATCCAAAATCTTATTCTTGGTCTTGGACTTGGAGTAAAGGTTGTTGCATTGCATTTGCATTCTCTCCTTTCTGCATTAGTTCATTGACCCAGTTCTTGTTTCAGGGAGAGGATTTCAAAAAGGAGGCTCTTCGCTACCATAAGATCATTATTCTAACTGATGCTGATGTAGATGGTGCTCACATTCGTACTCTTCTATTGACATTTTTCTTCAGATATCAGGTACAGTTCGCTTATTGTTTAAGATACAACAGAAGGATGCTGAAAGTTAGAGGGTTTGTTTTGATGCACCAGATATTGAGCAGATTAACCTTAACATACCTGGATATTTAAAAGTTCGCTACATTTTCTTTTGCAATTCTTTTGTCCATAAAAAATCCGACCTTTCTGCCTCCGTTCTGTATTCTGACACATATGAGAACCCATGGCACAGTGGAAAGTGCTTACTATTGCAACATTGAGGGTGTAGGCTCAAGTCATGTTACATTTGAACAATTAAAGAAAAGAAAATTAAAAACATTTGAACAATTTGCCAAGTAAATAATACTAGTACTAAAGCAAAAAACAGCATAAGCAACAATTATGAACTGGGGAATTCAACTCATGCTTAAAGTGTTTGATGTATTTGATTTTCCATTATTAGTAACTTGTTTTATAATATAATCTGTTTGATGACTTGATTCAGCCACTTGCCTTTGCAGAAAGCACTCTTTGACGAAGGTTGCATCTATGTTGGTGTTCCACCACTTTTCAAGGTCTACCTCATTCCCCTGACCTTGTTTAAATTTGAAGAGTATTTGAGCATCCATAGCCTCATGTCTTTCAGATGTATGCAGGTTGAGCGGGGTAAGCAGATACACTACTGCTACAATGATGCAGATCTCAAAATCCTCCAGAAGTCTTTCCCACCAAATGCTTCCTATAATATCCAGCGATTCAAAGGTATGAAAACTGGATAAGGTTAATTTATATCCAATTGCAAATGCATTTTCAAGCAATTCCTTGCACTGACATTCAAGCATACACTAGTTCTTCCACATCCTTATGTCATAAATACCTAATGTCAGCTTGAATGCTCGAGCATGTAAGATGTACCAACCATCTAACTTGAGGAGTTATAATCCTGATCCTTCAGGAATGTGTGCGGTGCCCTGACCTGACAGTCTTTGGTGGATGGAGGTTGCCCTAAACTTCTTGAAAACACCTACTCTTTTGAAACCGCTGCCATACTTTATCTTCACTAAAATTTGATTTCCAGGATCTTCCATTCTCACCTGGGCATGACCCTTCCATAGGATGAAATAACTGGAGCAGTATGTACTCAAGGTGTAAAAAGGCCAAGCTGAGTGCAGCTTCAAGCTCAAGCTCAGTAGAGTGGGGGCAAGCCAGACTCAACCTCACTCCTCAAGTTCAGTCTAGTGAGGGCAAGCCAAATCAATCTTAGTTGCCCAAGCTTGACTTGTTTGAGTCAAACTTGAGTCAGTTTACCAAGGTTGATTATAAATGAGCCAGGCTTAAGCTTGGGCCTGTGATCAGCTTATCTTTGAACACATTTATGTACAATAATGAGCCAAGCCCTTAATTAAGTTGAGAACAATCCAATCTGAGCTGAGCAGGCCCTAGCTCGAGCTCAGCCTGATTAGCTTGAGTCCAAGCTCAACTGAGATGAGTCAAGCTGGTTCATGAGCTGAAAGCCTTAGCATATGCATCTGAATGCATTAGGATTCTATATTTTAACTGCATTACATGTGCACCAACCTGCATTCTTCCCCGTTTTCTTCTCTTCTTTCTTTAAGAAAAGAATTCTATTCCTTGAATCAATAGGCTTGGGTGAGATGATGCCTGTGCAACTATGGGAAACAACAATGGATCCAGAAAAGAGGCTGCTTAAACGATTAGTTGTTGAAGACGCTGCAGAAGCGAATGTAGTGTTCTCCTCTCTCATGGGTGCTCGGGTAAGCAACAACTTGCTGTATTTATTGTTAGAATCTTTTTCCCATTTGATTGTGATTGGATTATCTTTATTTTCAAGCCAATTACATGATTGGATAGGCTGGATCCAGATCTGACATCTTTTTACCTGGGTCCATTTATGGCTATCAGAATCTGAACTTCGCCTTGACAATCCTTGTTTTGGTGCTTAACAAATAAATAGATTAAAGCGAGGTCAATCTGAGACTGACCCAGCCTGTTGAAACTCTTGTTCATCATCTGTAAACAGGTGATTCTGACTGTTATCTTTATCCATTGACCATATTTTATGAATTCCATTTCAGGTGGATGTTCGGAAGGAACTCATACAGAACTCAGCAAGCATGATCAACCTGGATCATCTGGATATTTGAGGATGATTCAGTAGGGATGTTGACGTTTATCGTATATATAGCTGAATGCAGGGGCCAATCAAGTCTTCTGTATGTTTGCACCTTTGTGTAAGAAAATGGATGCTCATTTTGGTGCATCATGAATCTAGGGGGATCCATCAATTTGGCACTAATTTCAGGAGAGCTTTAGATACATCTCATTATATGGAAAAGCATGCATATGCAGTTCTCTATTGGATGGGTAAGTGAGGCAGTCTACTTGTGAATGAGATTTAAATGTGGTTATGGATGTATTACTAGTTTGGCTAACAACAGATTAGGCATTTTTGTTTTCAGATGTATGTAAAATATATCAACAGATCTCGCATAGCCATTACACAAGGATGAACAGAGTCTTGTAATCATATTCCCATCATGCTTCAATGGTTTTTTTTATATAGATCTCTACAGTTCGTGTTTTAGAATAGGACATGAGTCCATGAAGCCCAATGCCCTAAGAAATTTTTGTGGATTGGCCATCTAGAATCCTAAGTGGGTAGACAGCTAATGGTGAAAATGGAAACTCTGCTGACCTGAGTGATTGGATTGGGTTTGATCAGGTTTGGGCTGGCTACTTACCTGGATGTTGAAATCCCCTTGATAAGTCTAGTTCGGGTTTGGGTCTTTGGGTTGTCAGGTTTGAATGGGAAAATTTACAATTCCTGTTGGGTTTGGGTAGAGAGGTTGGGTTTCATTGACATCGGATTTGTGATTGTTTTTACTTGGATGAGTTTGATGGGCCTGTTCTATTCATGCATACTTAATGACCTGAACAATAGGCCTTTGCTTACACCTTTTTTGGGGAAGGGATGCAAGATTTTGTAAATGGACCATGGGCCTAAGTTTCAAGCACATGGGCTGGGTTTGAGCCTGACAAGAATGGAACTGCCGTGACCGAGATGCTGGAGCACTGAAATGTTGGTCCTGCCTGTAATCCGAAGTAGGAATTTGTAGCTCTTGCCAAGCAGTGTGACAAGTATTGTGCTCGAAAAATTATTTTCATGGTAAAATAATTTTTCAAATTTGGTTTTTTCTTCGGAGAATCATTAAAATATGAAAAGAAAATAAATAAAATTTATTAGAATAAATACATGTTACAGACAAATGTTTGATTTTTCTCTTCTTATTCCAATTTTTCCACATCTCCGATCTTCCAACACTTTGAAAATATTGAGTTATTATTGGTAAATTAATATTAATTACTAATATGGCGATAGGTCACAATTTTTTTTAATATTTTCAAAATATCACCAATATTTGTGACTTAACCGGGTTTCTCAAGCTCAGAAGGAAGAATCATGGTACACCCAATGGGCCACATGAAGTACTAACATCGTAGTTTATAAAACATCAAGATCTCTTAAGTTATTAATGAAAACCTCTCCTATCGTAGAACCCAACTTTATGAATACTGCAGGGTAACCGATTGGAGCTTCCACCCAGGCTTCGAATCCCCGCGGTGAATGGCCCAAATAATCCGATGACCCGCCAAACAGTTTCCCTGTCCATATATGCTGCCAAGAGCACCCTCCACTTAAAGGGAAGTAGGCCTTTACTTGTTTCCTTCCTTTGTCCAAGACAGGCACCACAAGGATCTCTGTACCAACCAAGAACTGCTGATGACTTAGGCTGTGTACATGCTCATCCTCCAGAAAATGGAGAAACAAATGCCGGCAGACTGGAAGTCCTTTTTGCGCAGCTTCCTATATTCAAGCCCATTGAAGTGATTCAAACCCATTGAAGTGCAATTAAAGTGAAGAAATATTTGACAAAATGATAATGTTCTCAAGAAAATTAGAAAGAGAACATACAATGTCAGTTACAAGGAAAATGGGAAGCTGGTGGTTTACATCAGTGATAATAGTATATTCTCAAAGTAGACTGAAGCAGCGCAGGGGAAGAAGATTAGCCAACGGGCTAATCTCCAAGCCAAAAGGCTTAGGGATAAATTGTCTAGGTGTCTCACCAAAGACAATAACTCTCTCAACTGAGAACCAATGCCCAAAAGCTTTATTCAATATTCAATTCTATATCTCTTGAAGAGATTACAACCTTATTTATAACTAAAACATTCTCTAAAAAAGGAAATACCTAATTCTAAACAGGTAAGAAATCCTAAATCAAATCCAACTGGAATCAAATCCAACTGGACTTGCCAAATATCAAACAATTACTATAATAGAATCCTACTACAATGTTACTATGTTTTGGGCCTGCGGGTGTAGACTTTCAATCGGGACCCAGTATGATGATGGCCTGCATCAGCTCTCCCCGGCTTGGAAAAACTCGACTCTGGCGAGTTGCTGGCTTGGTACTGCTCATATAAATCTGGATTGATCTTTTGAAAATCTGCAGCCGTAATCCAGGTAGCTTCAGAGATAGGTTTGCCTTTCCACTTAACAAGAAACTTGTGAAATCCTCCATTCTTTGTGGAAATGATCTGATCATCAAAAACATCTTCAATTTCGTCTGGAGGGAATTGATGAAGAGGAATGCGAAGAGCTTGTTCTTCAAAGGAGTCATCATTGTGGTGCCCATGATATATTGTCAAATCTTCGACATTGAACGTGGAGCTGATATTCATATCTGCAGGAAGGTCTAGAACATATGCATTTGAACTGATTTTCTTTAGAATCTTGAAAGGACCTGCACTTCGTGGATGAAGCTTCTTGTATTTACCTGCAGGGAATCGTTCGGGCTTCAAACGAACCATTACCAAATCACCTTCGGTAAACTCAACATGGCGTTTGAGCAAATTAACTACTAAGACCTTCGGTAAACTCATCATAGACCTTATATTTAACTACTAAGACTCATGACCAAGAAATCGTTGTTGTTTGATGCTTATGCAAATGGACAGATGAAAGGCAGTATGGGCCCGCAACTATTCTTTCTTAAGTAGTTTATAAAGAGCTGGACCACAATGAGAGTTTGCAACCCATAAGAAATATATGATATCAAAACTATGGGCTTGTCCTGCATATAATCAAGGTTGATTAACTGTCTCTAATGGATATGGCATAATACATGCCATAATTATTACCTTCACTAGCTGGATCCTGTAGAACTCCCATGCCTTGTATACCTTCGCAAAACGCGCAAAATGTGATAAGGTGCGGGTGTTTGAATAGAATTGGATGTTGGCAGATGGATTGCTTCCCTGTTGACATTGCAATCATCAAACGATGACAGAAATAAATGTCAATAAACCAATGTATTCAGAAAACAGTGGCACAATATTTTAAAGACAGTTGCAACTTGCAAACCAAATTTGAAGTGAAGTGGCAAAGTAAAGACCAGGGGGTACTATACTTTTTGTTTAATAATCGGTAACAAGAAACACTTTTATTTGAAAGGAAGCAACATGATGCAAAAACAAACAAGGAGAGACAGTGATAGGGGAGTAAATTATACAATAATTAAAAGGACTAAATCAAATCATCACAAACCACACATGAAGATGCCAGATTTTTTATGTGAAAAACCCTAGAAGGGAAAACCACGAGACCAATCCCTCAGTCCAAGGGGAAACCAAGCACTATAAGAAATTGAATAGTTATAAAATCTACTTAAAGACCCTTTCCATTGAACTCAACCTAAGGACTGCAATTCTTCTTACCAACAACTCGCCGTTCACCGTCTGCCCATGCTTGAATCAACTCGCCTTGATGCCTCCCAAAATGCACAAATCTCCTACAAGAGAGTAGAAGGAAAAACTCTAGAAGCAGTAACTTTGAATTCTAGTTGAATCCTTCAATAAGATGGCTCCAGAGTGAAGAGATCTCCAATGTGAATTCTAGGTGCAGAATTGGGAGAAGACATGGTTAGGATTAACAAGAGATGGCTTTAAATAGCCTTTAGTTCATGGCTTAAGATGGAAGTCCAATTAGGGCTCAAACAGGTAATCACAAATGAATTAGGAAAGGAAACTTGGCTGGGCAAAAAAATTAATTTCACGAGGTTGGGTTGACCCATATTTAAGTTGGGTCAACCGAATGCATGTTCTGTCTCTAGATTTCAAACTTCTGCAAAGTTGGGTTGACCAAACTCACATTTTGCCTCCAATTTTTAAACTTCATGAAAAATTATGCACTTCACGTTCTATCTCGAATTTCTTTACTTCAAGCGATTCAATGAAGAATGCTACAGTCCAAATCTAACAATATAAAATTACAACTCTATTTGGACTCAATTTTTGTTCGTAACCTAGGGATTGACAACACTAAAAAACCTAACACACGCGGGTGGTGGGGGGTGGCGGGTATAAGAGCATTATACCACACAAAAAATGATTACATAAGGGATGCCATTTGGCTCAAGCATCTTCCATAGTTTTTTGCTTTTTTTCTTTTTTTTTTTTTTTTTTTTTTGCTGATTTGGCCCAGTAGCTAGGAGTGGGAACGAAAGGGCCCCCACCAAGGTTCGAACCCTGATGGGCACTATGGGAGCTGATGCCTTATCCACAAGGACAAACTTATGTTCCCATCTGCCAAACTATTTGCCAACCTAACCCCATGATGAAAAATCATACAAAAACAAATAAGGAAAAGAAGAAGAAGAAGTAGGGGTCTAAGAGCACTATACAACACACATACCAAAACAAACAAAATAAATAAATAAAAAGATTACAAAAGGGTCACAGTTTGGGTCAAGCATTTATCGTACTATTTGCCAACCTAACCACATGATATTAAAAAAAAAAATCACATCTAAAGGAGAAGCCAACCCATTAATCTCATTCATATACAATCAGCATCCCCATTCCTTCACCCTAAGTTGCTAAATCCACATCATACATTTGCAAACACACTGTTCACAATCAATTGGCCTTCAAAAGAACCCAAAAATATTCGACGAGCTTCTAACACAGCCATTACCTCAGCCGTATTGGACTCCTTGGAGCTTATATACTTGGAGAACATTAGCAAACTCCACCCTTAAGGTTGTGAAGCTCCTCTAATATTTGTTGACCCAGTTTATTGTTAGCCACTCCATGCACATTAAACTTTAACATGCCATTTGGAGCACCAATAAATTGATTTCCTCTCTTTTCTCAACCCACATACCATTGAAGCTCCTAATTAAAAAACAATGGCATTCAAGTTAATGTTGGCAAACTTTTTTCTAAATAAACCCCACTTTGCAATCCTAAGATACGACAAAAAATAAGTGAATCAACTAAAAAACCTCTCATTCCTTTCCCTCTACATTGTTCATGGAATTGCAAAATGAATAATACTTCAAAGGACAAGCCCTCAACCATGGAAAGGCCTCCAACCCCAATATTGAACCAACTGCAAAACAGCACCTAGGAACCACCAATCCATGCCACATCTATTGAGAAAATGACACCAAAAGAGACACCACCACACAATGAATCAAGAGATGATCTATCGATTCCATGACCCTCTCATATAACACATATATCCTAAGAAGCACAGGCACAGACACGGGACACGGATATGACACGGCACGGACACGGAAATACGGCAAATCCTAAAAAATTAGGATACAGACATGGCTAGGACACAGCAAATAATAAATATATATATTTATATATAATCATAAAATTAAAGAACAGCTATATTTTTAGCCAAATTAAGAAGCATAATGTCACAATTAATAAAGAAGAAACATAAGTAATACTAGAAAAGTCAAAAATAAAATCCATACTGCATAATGTAATACAATAGTAGGCCATAGTACATCATCAACATTATAAGTCACAATTACATCATAATCAAAACAACAAAAAAGATCCCTCCTCCATTACCCCACTCCATAAATATAAAAAATAAAAAATAAATCCTTGCTTCATTCATGATTCATCATTTGACACAACTTCAATGGCATCATCATCCCCACCAACACTCCCATCATCAGTAAATAGCACAGCCTCTAATTTTGGTGCATCAATTGAAAAATAAACTATGAAAAAAAAAATACAGCAGTTTTGGGGAAAAAAATGCAGCAACAGTAGTAGTTCTGAAAAAAAAAAAGTAGTAGTGGCAGTTTGGAAAAGAAAGAAAAAAAGAAAATATAAGCAGCAACAGCACAACAATTCTAGAAAAAAAAAAAACAGCAGCAGCAATTCTGAGAAGACTATACAAAAACAGCAGCAGCAAATTAGAAAAAACAGCAGCTGCAAAAACAAAACGAAAAAAAAACAGCAACAGAAATTTTGAAAAGACTACAAAAATACAACAGCAGCAAAAAAAAAACTATGGCAACAATTCTGAAAAAAAGAAAAAAGCAGCAACAAAAAAAAAAACAACAGTAGAAGTTTCTTCTTCTTCTTTCCGCCGTGTCCGAAACGTGTCCACCCCGTGTTCCGACGTGTCCGGCCCATGTCTGAGCCGTGTCCATCCCGTGTCCGAGCCGTGTCCATCCCATGTCTGAGCCATGTCCGCATCTTAAAAAATTTTTTAAAAAGGCAGGACACGTTTTTGGCATGTCGGACACGTGTCTGGCCGTGTCCGAGCCGTGTCCGTGTCCGACACGGACATGGGGACCTTATACAAGTGTCCGTGCTTCATAGCATATATCCAAAGTGTTGCTGACACCGTGCCCTCGTAAGTTATTAGCCATAGGCACCTTCCCTGTAAACCGGTAGAAAGCATCATAGTCTTGAAACCGACCCTAGCCACGCTAGCGCATTAGGGTGAGAAGGTTGCCTCTAGATCCGAGGAAAAAGCCTCAGTCGAGAATCTATACATGGGTGAGTGCTTCCAAATATAAGAATCCTTGCCCTCCCTGCAAACAAAAGAAAGATTCATTAATTACCTATACCAGACATCCTCAAACTGACAAAGAGCTTTCCTAAAAGAGACTATTCAAGACATATTGTTTCCCCTCACCTCAAAACACTTTTTTCTCTAACAAAAAACTCTTTGTTGGATACCACTTTAAACAAATGAGGAATGAAACACACCCCTTAGGGATCCATCCCACCCACCTGGAAAACCAAGACGTCACATACCTCTAATCCCCATCAACAAAACCAACTCAATAGAAGCAATACACCCCCAAAGAGGCACATGATACCTCAAAAGTAACTTATGCACCAATCCCATTTATCCTCTACATATATTAAAGTAATCATCCTTCTCCAAAGAGCTTCCTTTTTCCCCAAATCTCCTCTAGCATTTAGTAAGATACCATATACCAACCCAAAAGCTTAAGCTGATAAGTGGAATGTCCAAACAAGTATATGAACCCATTACGTGGGGGTTGTGTGATGTAGGGCTTTTGTCCAACATGCCCCTTCATGTGCAGGTCCAATATATTTCATGGATAGCCTTGCCACGTAGGCTATACAAGAATAACACCCGCTCTAATACCATGTAAGATACCATATATCAACCCAAATGCTTAAGTGGATAAATGGAAGGCCGAAACAAGTATATGAAGCCATGTCAAACCCATTACTTGGGTGACGTGGGATGTGAGACTTCTTTCGAATACATTTCACTAGCAATGCTCAATTCTTATTATTTAGATTACCAAATGCCATGTCACAAACCTATGCACCTTTTTGGTTTAATTGCCTCACTGCAATTCACTAAGTGCAACTTCTTCACATCGCTACATCTATCCCGAAGAAAGTCCCGTCCCCCAACCCCAACCCCAACCCCAACCCACCCCCCACCCAACCAAAACCCAAAAAAAAAAAAAAAAAACAACTTAGCCTTGTCAACCCCACTTTAGGCATCTTAAAAAGAGACATGTAATACATTGGATGATTAGACAAACTGGCCTTAATCAAGGTTATTCTCCCCCCAAAACATGAATTGGGGTATCATATTGGTATCAAGTTATTCCAAGAAAGATCTATGTGATAGCCAATTTAACATCTAGTTTAATCCAAGAAAATGGGAAAAAAAATTCCAAATTTGCCCACTCTATTAATCGTACACATTGCCTCAAGGGCCAAAAACCCCATTCCACCAACCTTAAGCTGTCCGAACCTCTTAGCTCTTAAACCGGTACAGCCATCACAATCAAGAAGCCCTAACTATAGTCAGTGAACTTATCACAACCCTGTCCTCAACACTTCACTATCCAATCTAATACAAGACAGCCCCAGGCCCCACAATACCCTAACCTTGCCGCAAGAATCCTTCAAGAAACCAAGAAACCAAATCAAGAGCCTATCACGAATAATGCAAGTCAAGAAGTGTGAAACCCATCATTTGAACCCTAACTATCCTAATTTCATTACCTAATCAAACTCAAATTGAACCAACAAAATTACATTAAAATCTTATTTTTATGTGTCAAATCATCCTACCAAAACCCTAAGCTTTTCCACTTGAAATCCCTCAACTAGAGCTCCAACTCAGTCTAAAATGAACCCCAATTCCTAACTCCAAACCCAAGTATGCCTAAATTGCAATGCAAATTGGAACCCATTTGAAAACATGTAACTGTAATTAGTTCTCATTCTATAGACCAAGTTTCTCTATTATCCCACTTTCTCTATGTAACTTGTAAAAGAAACTTCCCATTACATACTATTTTATTTCCCTCAATTTCAACCACTATTAAATTTTATTTTTATTATTATTATTTTGCTTCTTAAAGGTAATATGTATATATATATTGATAGGCAATGGTAAAATTTTTAAAAAAAGAAGAAAACAAGTACAAAAACAAAGATGCCCTATCAAAGAGAGCGGGGAAGACAATGGCATAGAAGAGATATACTAAGGGAACAAGGAAAAGATAAAGAAATTACATAGTTGAGATAAGCAAATCAGAGGACCTATCCACCCCTAATTTCTCAAGAGAATTTGTGAAACTATTAGCTAATTGCTAACAAGTTGAAAGATGACCCGAACCTCAGAAAAGATTAACTTAATTTCATTAAAGTAAAAAATGAAACTTCCAAGGTGCCTTGGCAAGATCAGACGCCCAAGAAATGGCATTAAGAGAGTCGTTTTCCACAAGCAAAGAGGCTTGAAAGTGGCCCAAGACAAAAATTCGAAGGGCTTCTAGGATGGCCACCACCTCCACCTCATTGGACTCCGTTAACCCAACATTCTTAGAGAACAAAATCAACATTGCCCCTTAATCATTATGAAGCACCCCACCAACACCTGCTGAACCCAGTTTTCCTCTAGCAAACCCATCAACATTGAACTTCAAAACCCCTTGTGAAGCGGGGCTCCAAGGCACAACTGATCTCTCCTTTGACTTCTGCAATAAAGGGATGCTTCTCAATTATGAAAGATGCCCTCTACCCTTAGGCTATCAAACACCTTGCTTACAAAGATCCAATTTGCAATACGCACTAGCACCAATGAAAGCACGTCTTCCTAGGGCATTGAAGAACCCTTAAAGGCTACCATTCCTCTTTTTCCAAATTGACCAAAAAGATGGCAAAAAGGATAAGCCTCCATAGAACCAAGCCACACCCTAAGAAAGATGACAACCCCCACGCCTTTATTGTGCTCGAGAGTGACTGAGGGACACCACAACACACCACAACAATCCAACATTCAACGCCACAAAAAGTGAGAATTCATAGCGCAAAACCATATGATCTATCTCTCCCTCTCCTTTTCGCAAAGCAAGCACAGATCTCATATAGCCTCTGAAGACATGCATCTATGCCTGAGATTATCCACTATAGTGATCTTCCCGGACATTGCAAGCCAACAAAAGACCTCCACCCTAGGCGGCGCCAAACCCATCCACACCAAGGAAGTAGCATGCCTAACGTCCCGAGGTACCTCCAATGTCTTATAAAAAAGACTTAAGGTGAACACACATGAAGGAAAAAATTTCTAAATGCAAACATCTATCTCATCCCTGCATAAGAAAACTTTAGCATGAAAGGATAAAAGAGGCTGATATTCCAACTCTTCTAACTAATGCAAACTTCTCCTAAAGGACATTGCCGAAGTTACCAAACTACTATCACCCCCATAGCACTCCTTGACTAAGGACATCTTGTTAACAACAAGTTTAAGAAACCTAGGAAAGGATAAAGACAAAAGCCCCACACCCAACCTTGTTAATAACCAATAATACCAAAAGCTTGAGCTGTTAGTGAAGGGCATAACAATGTCTATCCCCCCCCCAACGAACGGGAGGCCATCCGAACTTGGAACCCAACAAATAGACGTAAGATGGAGGTAACATGCCTCCCAAGGGTTTCAAACTCGTGACCTTTGGTTCTGATACCATATTAATAACCAATAACACTAAAAGCTTGAGCTATTAGTGAAGAGCATAACAATGTATATCAACAAACCAATCATCCTCCCAAAATCGAACAAAACACCCCTCCCCAATTTTAAAGCCCATCCCCCTCTAAAATAGAAATCATGAAAGGATAAAAGAGGCTGATATTCCAACTCTTCTAACTAATGCAAACTTCTCCTAAAGGACATTGCCGAAGTTACCAAACTACTATCACCCCCATAGCACTCCTTGACTAAGGACATCTTGTTAACAACAAGTTTAAGAAACCTAGGAAAGGATAAAGACAAAAGCCCCACACCCAACCTTGTTAATAACCAATAATACCAAAAGCTTGAGCTGTTAGTGAAGGGCATAACAATGTCTATCACCCCCCCCCCCCCCCAACGAACGGGAGGCCATCCAAACTTGGAACCCAACAAACAGACGTAAGATGGAGGTAACATGCCTCCCAAGGGTTTCAAACTCGTGACCTTTGGTTCTGATACCATATTAATAACCAATAACACTAAAAGCTTGAGCTATTAGTGAAGAGCATAACAATGTATATCAACAAACCAATCATCCTCCCAAAATCGAACAAAACACCCCTCCCCAATTTTAAAGCCCATCCCCCTCTAAAATAGAAATCATCCCCCCCCCCCACACACACACACACACACACACCACAACAAAAAAAAAAAAAGAAAAAGAAAATAGATCTCCAAAGTATAAAATGGCCCCTCATAAGCTTGACGCCCTACACCTAGGAACTTTCTCTGGTGTCCAACCCCGCTCATCAACTCCATAATTTGCAACAATAAATCTCCTCCATAATGCCTCTTTTTCCTCCCCATTCCTCCACCATTTTGCCAACAAAGCCCAAATTTTAGCCTTTAAGTTGCCTAAGCCCAGGTCTCCTGCAGCTTCGAGTTTTACAAAAGTATCCCACTTCATAAGGCGCACCTTCCTTCTCATACTACAAGCATCCCACAAGAAACTCCTTCAACAATCCAGTTTCTCCCTCACCCCCATAGGCATGATCAGTAAAGACATGTAGTACACCGGAAGGTTAGACACTGATGCCTTGATCAAAGTGATTTTCCTCCCAATGAAAAATAGTTCCTCTTCCACATGAATAACATTCACTCAAATTTTTCCACAACTGAATCCCATATAATAGTAGACTTTGGATTTGCCCCAACTAGGAGTGCCAAATATAAAAAAGGGAAGGTGGTCAACCTTACAATGAAGCTTGTTAGCCAAAGACTGAACTAACTGTTCTTGGCACCCCAGACCAACTGGAGCACTTTCGGATAAATTAATTTTTTGACTGAAGAAAGCTCAAAGCACCTGACGACTCTTTTTAACACCACAGCCTCATCCCACTTAGAAGAACTAAAGAGAATGGTATCATCGGCAAATTGAAGATGTGTGATCCCCTCCTCACCACCACCTATTTTGAAAACCTCAATAAGACCACATTCCTTAGCCTTTAAAAGAAGAGCACTTAGGGCTTCGACAACAATGGTGAACAAGAAAGGAGAAAGCGGGTTTTGTCGCCTAAGTCCTCAAGACACTTGAAAGAGACAAGATGGAGAGCCATTCACTAACACTGAAAAATAAGTTGACGAAATGCAGTCCCAAGTCCAGCCACGACACCTTTCACTAAAGCCAAACCTCCTCAACATGTAATCCACAAAATTCCAATTAACATAATCAAAAGCCTTTTCCAAATAAATTTTTAACACGAGCCCCTCTTACTTAGCACGCCTCCTAGAATGAATAAGTTCATTGGCAATCAAAACACCTTCTTAAGGGTGTACATGGTTCGGATTGGATCGGATTGAGCCAAATCAATCACCAAACCGTTATCTACGGATTGACAATTTTATAATCCGTCACCGATCTGTTGCCCTTTAAAACCGATCCGAACCGAACCGTAGATCAACGGTTTGGATCAATTAAAACCGTTCAATCCGTTGATAGAGCCCATGATAGGAATTTTTTTTGCAATAAAATAAAGTAAAAATAGAAGTTAAAGTTGTAAGTGGCCTATTGGTAAAACTTGATTATAGGTGGCCCATCTATATCCTTCCTACGCGACCATTCCTAAATTATTAGATGAAGTCATTGTCAAGATCAACACGTTGGACATGTTCATTTTATGAAATGTCTTGAAGAAAACAGATCTTGAAGAGGTTCAAACAAGACACATTTAACCATCCTATGGGCTCTCACAAGGTGATTATGGTATAAGATAAACAAGGTGATCATGGTATAAGATAATTGCCACATCACCAGATATATAATGCAGAATACAAGTAATAAGAGAAAGATATATAAGTAGATACCCCAAATAAAATCTTTAAGCAAAAACCCTAAATTTTGAGTATTTCAAAAGCATAAATGACTAGTTAGCATGTATCAAATTAGTTTTTTTAACTGAATCCCACTCTTCTAACTCAAAGATAATTGTATTACCAGTTCCATAAGGTCTTTAAAGGATCCAAACAGAAACTCACCAGGAAAATTTTAACAAAAGGATGAAATAAAACTCACAAAATACTTAAATCTCTTGGAAGATATTTTGTAATGGGTACCACACAAAACACTTAAACCTTCTGGAAGAAATTATTGTCTTTTAATTTTTCTATATAAAAATAAATACATAGATATATATTTTTTATTTCAACGGACTGGATCGGTTTAAATCCACGGATTAAGGATAAAATCCGTCACCAATCTGTTACTAACGGATTAGGATTTTTCTAATCCGTCACCAATCCATTAACAATCGGATCGGTTAAAAAACCACAGATCGGATCGGATATGATTGGTTTAACGGATCGACAGATTTTTTGTACACCCCTACACCTTCTAAAATCGGTATGCCTTTTACAAAAGCCCCATGAAAATGACCAATGATAAGAGGAAGAATTACTTTCAACCAATTAGCCAAAATTTTAAACAACAATTTATAAACACTACCCACTAAACTGATGGGTTTAAAGTCCCTTAAGCAAGGATGAAAATAGAAGTTGCGGCGGGCGTAGCAGCCCGCTGCCGAAACAATACGTAGCGGGCGATACGTAGCGGTGTGATTTAAAAAAGTCTTCAAAAAAATCTAAAAAAATTTTAGAAAATCCAGAATATTGGAAAATGATGGAATATGTGTTTGTTTTGCAAATGTAACTAGTATATGATTTTGTAGCAGTCCCCTCATTGCATGAGTTCTTGTATCGCTATATCAATAGAAAAGAATAGGAATGATCAATGTTTTTCATAGGGATTCATGTTGTTTAGTTATGTCAACTTAAATACTAACTTAAGGCTTACAAAAAAAATGTTATAAACAAATTTCATCAAGATTCATTCAAGAATGAAAGATAAACTATGTTCAAACTTCATAGAAAAATAATTTACTAATCTACTTAAAGAGCAAAGACTTTGTAATGGAGGAATACCTTGCTGATAGCTCTAATACCAAAGGGATTGATCTATGGGAAATATAGATCTAACATTTAGGGACATTTAGGGACCATTTTCAACCCATTTGATTCAGTTTACTTTTATAAAAAATATATTAAAAAAAAACAAAAATCCGAAAATAAAAAATATGAAAAAATTAGAAGAACACAAAACTATGTGGGATTTATCTATGGGAAACATAGATCTAACATTTAGGAATCATTTTCAACTCATTTTATTGGTTTTCCATGAATAAAATAGATTTCTTTTTTCAAATAATAAAATAATCCAAAAATAAAATTCAAAATATAAAAATTAAAAAAGTGATAAAAAAGAGGGGCTTGATCAAAGGGGAACATGGATTTAACAATAACAACTTATTTTCAAGTGATTCATGGAAGAAAAGAGAGAAATAAACTCAAAGTAGAAAAAAATAAGCCTCAAAACTCACCTTTTTTTGAGTTTGATGCTTGAATCTTGAATACCACCTTAATGTTTTGATGTTCTTGATGTTTTTAGTTATGATTCTAGTGTTTTTTTTAGAGAATTTGAAAAATAGAGGCAAGGAAAGGAGTTTGGAGCAGTGAAAAGTGGAGAAGAAAAGGAGTGAAGATAAAAAAAAGTGAGTGAAAAAGGTCAACTGGTGGGGTTTTTAACCCCACCGGCTACGTAGCGGCTGCTATGCATGCGTAGCGGCCGCTACAAGCCGCTACATTTGTGAACCCCGCTATTTTCAAAATAGCGTAGCACCCATGGGCACTACGGCCGATATATCGGCCGCTACGAAGATATTTACATCCATGCCCTTAAGTCCACAGGGATCTACATTTTAGGAATTAAGGCCAAGAAAGTAGTATTAATCTCCTTGCTTAGTCTACCCCTTCGATGAAACTCTAATAACATGTCACAAAAGTCCAACTTCAAAACATCCCACGTTGCTCGAATGAAAGTAAAATTAATCCTATTCGGCCTAGGTGCCTACACAATCAGATAAAGCTGAACTGATCTCCTCCTCAAACTCCCTTTCCAACCAGACCTTTAAGTGAGAGGGAATGGAAGGAAAAGACACACCCTCCAAAGTCAGCTCTGAAAGGAAACATCATCAGAATACAACTTTTCAAATAAAGAAGTAACCTCCTCTTAGACTTCCATTGGGTTACTCATAAAACCTGACCCTTCTGAAGTTTACCATTATAGTTGATTCTCTTTCTAATATTCACCATGAGGTGAAAAAATTTAGTATTTATGTCCCTATTTTTAAGCCAAAGAGCACTAGACTTTTGCCACCATGAGACCTCCAACATTCTCTCAATACCCCATAACTTTTTGAAAGCTACAACTTTAGCCTCCCTCTCTTCCCCAATCAACTCTCTCTCCTCCACTTGATCCTAATCCTACCGAAAACAGTTATATTCCACTCCTTAATCTTTGATTTGAGCAATTGCAAATTTTTGAATAATCTAAAGCCTGCAAACCCAAAGACATTTGATTGTAACCACCATTCTTTAACCGGCAACAAGAAATCTTGATGCAAAAGCCAAAAATTTTCAAACTTGAAAGGCTTTGGCCCCCAATTAACCCTCTCTGAAGATAGCTTGAGGGGTTTGTTATCTGACAATCCCATAGGCAAAGCCGATTGAATTGCTCCATCAAAATGCTCATCCCACTTGTTAGAGACAAGGAAACGGTCAATTCTACTCATGGCCGAGAGAACCTGAGTAAGAGGAAAGTCAATGAGGTCGTTAGCATTAATAAAATCTATGAATCTCTCCATGCTTTATCAAGAGAGGAAAAACAATACATAGGCAAAAGCCCCAAAAGAGCCTTACATGGCTAAGAATGAAAGCTCTAGAAAGAGCCAAAAGAATGAGGGAACCAAGGCAAAAGAATACAATGTCAGTGAGTTTGATTTACAAACATTAGTACAAAAGACTACATATCAATAGAGGTCGTTGGAGAAATCCAGTTGTTGTTGAAGGTCACCTCATTGTGAGCAGGCCTAATGGAGGAGATGAGGCGAAAAAGAATAGAGGTGGCAATTTTCATTCCAATACCATCTCTACCAGTGGAGAAGGCATGTCATAAGTGGCCAACACCAGGGTGAAGGATGTAAGGATCAGCATATCCTTATATTAACTAGAATAGAAAGGAGAAGAATATAGAAAAGAGGAATTGGAAATTTTATCAGATGCCTTAGATGAGCATCGACCTTCACATTTATAATCTGTATTACCTTGATCTCAGGCTGATTTACAAAGATTAGTATCTAATTACAAGCAAGGAAAGACAATAAAGCATACAGCTAACAGAATATTGATTGACTGATTTATGTTAACTAAATCCCTCACATGGGATAGACTGATGAGCCAGATGCGCCTGGGCTGATAGGCCTGATCTTACTATGCTTCTACACTCTCCCACAAATTGATGTGGTTGTTTAAGAAACATCAATTTGGAAAGGATGTAATCATCACGATCCCTACGCAGTCCTTTGGTAAACACATTTGCTATTTGTTTTGATGATGAAATATATGGTTGAAAGATGGTACCGGTGATAAAATGTTGATGGATAAAATGACAGTCAATCTCAATATGCTTAATACGCTCATGGAAGACGGTATTTTTGGCAATTCAGATGGCACTAGTGTTATCTACATATAACAGGGCAAGGCCATTAACGAAGACACCAAATTCACGTAGAAGATGCTAGAGCCATATGACCTCGCTACTGGCAGCAAACATGGAACGATATTCTGACTCAGCAGTGGATTTGGAGACTGTGCTTTGTTTCTTGTTTTTCCAAAAAATGAGAGAAGGCCCTAAGAACATACACTAGCCTGTCATTGATCAACGAGTATCAGGACATCCTGCCCAATCGGCATTAACATAGGCTTGCAATTGTAACGAGGATGTGGAGGGGTAGAATAAACCACGAGCATAAGTACCTTTGACATAACAAAGAATCCGATAGACAACTCGAAGATGTGGTTTATGAGGTTCTCAAATAAATTGACTAACAATTTGCACAGCATGGGAGATATTCGGCTAAGTCATTATTAAGTAGAGAAGGCTACCAACGAGATGACGAAATAGAGTCGAATCTTGAAGATGATTCCCATCATCTCTGCTAATTTTAACATTGAGCTCTATGGGGGTAGCAAAGGTTTTAGCATCACCGAGTCGTGCAGAGTGAAGTAAGTCATCAACATATTTTGACTGAGTGATTCAAATTCCATCTTGGTTACGTGCAACTTCCAACCCCAAAAAGTAAGTCAAATGACCAAGTCCTTCATTCGAAACATACACATGAGATGTGACTTGAGGTCAGAGATGCCTGCATTATCATTGTCACTAAGGATCATATCATCAACATAGAGCAATAGAAATGTACAACCATGAGATGTTTGCCGAATAAAAAGAGAGCTATCATTTGAACTCTAATAGAAGTTTACTTAAAGGATGGCAAAGTGAAACTTGTCAAACCAGGTGCGTGGAGCCTATTTGAGTCCGTACAAGGATTTTGTCAACTTACAGACATATTGTGGTGGACAAGCATATCCTAGTGGAGGACGCATGTCAACAGTTTCCTG
Organism: Sextonia rubra; assembly: GCA_037013555.1. NCBI lineage: Eukaryota > Viridiplantae > Streptophyta > Magnoliopsida > Laurales > Lauraceae > Sextonia > Sextonia rubra. Next base: position 82,557,101 of record JASUAD010000001.1, read on the forward strand.
AAATCCCCATGTAGAAAGGCATTTTTGACATCCATATGCCAAAGGGGCTAATGACGGGTTGTTGCAATAGCAAGTAAACACCTAACTGTAGTAATTTTAGCTACCGGAGCAAAGGTTTCCTCATAGTCAATCCCATACTTTTGTTTGTAACCTTAGGCTACCAGGCGAGCCTTGAACTAATCAATACTACCATCAGGTCGCTTTTTAATAGAATAGACACAATTGCGGCCAATAATTGATGTATCTGCAGGAAGTGATACCAATTCCCAGGTTTGATTAGCCTCAAGGGCAAGGAGTTCATTTGTCATTACATCTTGCCAACATGAGATATTAGCAGCTTTAGAATAAGATGTTGTTATGGAAATAGGATCAGAAGCAATAAATAAAGCTGGAAAGCCAAACCTATCAGGGGGCACCGAGAGACGACTAGGGCATCTTAAGTGAGGCTAGAGGTCATAGTTTTAGTAAAAGTATCATTGTCTAGAGGAACTGGCTTGGGAGGTATAGCAGGAAAGGGAGCAGTAGGAGGCAGCTGTCTCAGATGACGAGTATAAACTTGAGTGATTAGAGGAGGCGTAGTGGGAGAAGATGGTGAAAAGGATGGAAGATAAGAGACTTGAATATTAGAAGGATTTGGTGACTGAGAATAAAATAGGACGTGTTCTAAGAAAACATTTCGAGAGATTCTCAGTCGTTGCTCTTTAGGATCATAACATTGGAAACCTTTGTATTCATCACTGTAGCCAAGAAACATAAAGCGAGCCGCTTGTGGTGATTGTTTGTTATGCTCTAGAGAGGGAAGATGCACAAAACAGAGGCATCCAAAAATCCGTAAATGCGAGTAGATATGAGGGTGACCAAATAAACACTCAGAAGGAGATATTTTACCTAGGACAGAGCTAGGTAACCTGTTGATAATATGGACAGCTGTATGGGTGGCCTCACACCGGAACTTAGGAGGAACAAGTAATTCCACAAGGAGAGTTCTAAGAGTTTCTAAGAGATGGCGATTTTTCCTCTTTAAAACCCCATCTTGTTGAGGTGTGTGAAGGCAAGATTTTTTTATGAAGAATCCATTTGTCGGCTAGAAAATTATGGAATTCAGTGGATGTATATTTTCCCCTTGAGTCGAAATGGATGATTTTAATGGACTTCTAGAATTGGGTGCTCACCATATTATAGAATTTTTGAAACATAGAAAAAACTTCAGATTTAGATTTTAAGAAATATATCTGTGCAGCGACAGTGATCATCGATAAATGTGAAATAATATTTTTATCCAAGTCTATTTAAATGAGGAGCAATCCCCCATACATTTGTGTGAACTAGATCAAAAGGAGCAGTGCTTCGTGAATAATGAATAGGAAAAGGTAAGATATGACTTTTGCTCAGACAACATGATTCACATTTAGATTTTGCAAAATTAGAAGCCAAGGAACTAGAAATAGATTTATCCAAACAGCCAAGTTGAAATAAAGACAACAAATTTGCATTATTCAAATGACCAATGCGTTTATGCCAAGTGGTCCGCACATTATTGAAAAGACTCATAGAAAATGCAAAAAGCGATGCTTTTTCATTGCCGAGAAGAAATAGCTTGCCATACTTACTCTCCATCCCGATCACCTTCCCAGTTTGTCGTTCCTGTATGATACAAACTAGAGGGAGAAAAGTGAACCAAATAACTATAATCAATAAGTTGACCAATGAAAATGAGATTTGCAACCAAACTGGGGACAAAATAAACAGTGAAGGGTAAGAGCTCCAAATGGAGACAGTTCCAATACCAGAGATAGGCAATTGATGACCATTTGTGGTGGTGATGGAATCACGACTAGTGTAAGGTTGGTGGTTGTACAAATGTTGTGCCACAGAGGTCATGTGATTGGAGGCCCCGGAGTCGAGGAACCATGTGGCAGGGGTAAAATGTAGATGATGAGATGGATGAATGAAATGCAGGAAAAGCAAAGGAAGAGGACAAACCACTAATACCCATGAAGGTAAATGCAGACGCTGCCGAGGAATTGATCAAATCCTTACTCTAAGCTGTAGTCATTATGACAGAAGTGTCTGAGGATGCTGTGAGATCAATTGGAGTAGTAGTCTGAGCCTAAAGTGCAGTATTGCCACGCTTTGGAGATTGTGGTGATTTCTTTTTAGGCATTCGTGTGCAAGTGGAAAGAACATGACCATTCATTTTAAGTAGTTGCAAAATAATTTTCTCCTGTAGTCATAAGCCACATGCCCATACTTCTTACACTCAAAACACTGTGGTTTCTGACCACGAGTAGTGATCATTGCCATCTCGTCAGCTGATGATGAAGCTGGAGATGTCATGAGGGCTTTAGGTTCTGTAAGAAGAGAATGAGTAGATGATAGGCGAGTTTCTTCACAAAGAACCTCCTGGACATGTGTCCAGATCAGGAAAGATCTCACGGTGCATAAGCGCGGCCCGTAAAGGTTCAAATTCCGAGCGAAGATTCATCACAAATTGACTGAGATGTTGTTCCTCCTGTAATTTAATGGCCTGTGGAAGAAACTCAGTTGATACAAATTGAAAGAGCATTTGATCCCTCTCAGTCCACAGAGCAAGAAAGCCATCATAGTATTGCTGAACAAACTTTTCAGGCAAAATTTGGATAATTCTATATCTAGGTGAAATCTGCGGGCCTTGTTCTGCTAATGATATATTTTTTTCATATGGACCCACATATCGGAAGCCTTGGTAAAGGCTTGAAGTGCCATTGAATAGGAGGGATCGACTGAATTTAGGATCCAAGTTATAATTATGGCATTGTGTTGGCTCTATGTGGCTAGGGCCTTATCATCTACAACCGGAGTGGTTAATGTGGTAGTAATTTTTACAGTCGGTTTGGAAGGGGTCCCATCTAAATACCCAACCATACCTTGTCCCTCAATAAAATTTTTGTGATGGAAGGACCAGGATAGGTAGTTAGTCCCATTAAATTTGACTGGAATGATGTTGATCTTATCCATTAGAGCCAAAAAGATGAGGTAGCCAAAAGAGGAATGAATAGCAAACAACCTGTTGTGATGTTAAAATTTTGAAAAAATGTGGAGAATTCCTAGAATAAAAGGAAAACCAGCTTGGTGCAAAAAAAATTGACCATCACACAATTAGAGGTGGGGCCCACTCCTTGATCAAACGGTCAGATCGCTTGATTGGTGCAGAGAAAGGGACCAGAACTGTTCTCCTTGCTCTGATCCTGAGATCTGATGGCTGAGATGGGAGGTAAGCTACTGCTGAAATGTCCTGATGTAGTCGATGCCTGATGCCTTGTTGCAAGGATGAAGGACACAAAGAATGTAATCTCTGTTATGGACGACAGTGAGAATAGGAGAGGAAATGTAGCTCTGAAATCTCTGAAACCTTGCTTTGATACCATGTAAGGATCAACAGATCCTTATATTAACTAGAATAGGAAGAAGAAGAATATAAACAAGAGGAATTGGAATTTCTGTCGTACGCCTTGGATGAGCATCGACCTTCACATTTATAATCTGTATTACCTTGATCAAAGGCTAATTTACGATGATTAGTATCTAACTAGAAGTAAGGAAAGACAATAAAGCATACAGCTAACAAAATGTTGATTGACTGATTTATGTTAACTAAATCCCTCACGTGGGATAGACTGATGAGCCAGATGGGCTCGCGCTGATGGACCTAATCTTACTATGCTAAGGAAAGGTTGACTGAGCACTATACAAAGCCAAGACCACCATTCTTGTAGAAGAGAAGGTGAAGATCTATTTCAACATCAACGCAGCAAAAGGGATATCAAAAAGCCAGATTGATGCCCACTAATTGAGCCGGCTTGTATAAGGGTTTTCCTATGACGAAGGCACCGAAAGAAGCAAGCTATTTTGTGCCGAACAAACTTGGTCCAAACCAACTTTCCCTAAGGAACAACACCAGCCCTTGATTTTACTAGATGCCAGTTGTCTTTCAAAGATATGGAGCCTATATGGTTACTATCCCAACAAAGAGTGTCTTGAGCAAGCTTTGCTACCAGAGAGATTGACTTTGATTGCGTTAGGAAAGTAAGGGGATCTTGAGGCAAGTTATGAGGGAGCACCCATCTCTTGTCCTTAATAATAGTAGAAACAGTATCCAACTTGAGACAATGTAGTGGGAAAACTTAGGGCTGATTGGATGAGAGCCAGCCAGCAATCAGACCAGAGGCTAATTGCATGCCATCACCAATGGACCACCTACAGCTAGCTTGAAGAACAGCTGAGAAGGATATGATCTTTTTCCAAATGCAAGACCGAATGGAGATATTACTTGGGTGCCATAGGGAAGAGGTTCTAAAGTAGCAATGCTTAAATTAATCAGCCCAAAGTGAAGTAGTCATTGCATTCCATACAAGCCTAAGCATGCATGCATCATTCACTTCACACACACACCTAATCCCTAGACCACGTTCAAGTTTTGATAGGCAAACGAGCTCCCATCTGGCTAAATTCCCTTTCTTTAGAGAAAAGTGAGAAGACCAGAGGAAGTTCCTCGTGAGTTTTTCAATTTGTAGATATGTTTTCTTGGGAATAGGAATTGTCAAAGATTTATGCATTGGGATGCTCCATAGGACATGGTTAACTAGGACTAAGCAGCCTGGAAATGAAAGACTTTTCATTTTTGATGCAACACGGAGAAGGAATAATAGCCAACAGGCTACTCTCAAAGCCAAAAGACTTAGGGTAAGATATCTAGGTCTCACACCAAAGACAAGAAATCAACTCACAATGGAGAAGAAAACTGAAATTATTATTGAATCTCAATGTAGTGTCCCATGAGAAGGAATCACATCCCTCTACATATAGCTAATTTATTCTCTACTAATTCTAATGCAATCCTAATAAAGACTTCTAACTCTAACTACTTCTAAAAATAAGAATCTTAACAAGATTGAAATCCTAAAAACTAAAAATCTTAGAATAACTTTATTTGTGAACTCTTCACTGGGCCAAGGCCTTGTTGGACTTGGGCCTGTGGGTATAAACATTCAAGCGGGGCCCATTATTATGGCCTGCATCAACTCTCCTTAGCTTGGAAAAATTCGACTCCGATGAGTTGTCAGCTTCGTACTTCTCATATAAATCCGAATTGAGTTGCTGAAAGTCGGTAGCAGTGATCTATATAGCCTCAGAGAAAGGTTTTCCTTTCCACTTTACTAAGAACTTGTAAAATCATGCTATGAGGAGGTAAATTAGAAAGAAAGGAACCGGGGACTAAATCAATAGCATGCTAGGCGTCCCTCATAGGTGGCAGCTCTTTTGGAAGTTCGGTTGGAATCAAGTCTTTAAAATCATGAAGCAAAGACTAATATCTGATGGTGTAGAAACATGTGTCTTATCATCTGCCTCTTTGAATTCTTTTGGAATAAGAGCACAAAAAATTCCTTGTTCTTTGCTTTTTATTTCAAATTTTCGAATAGAGAAAATGCGAGAAATCATCTTTTGTGTAAGTTTCTTTGTCGAGATGGATGAGGGTTGCTTTGTCGAGGCGGTTGGTGGTTTGAGTGGTGTAACTTTCCTACCCTTGAAAAGTATGAGTAATAGCTTCTCCATTACTTTGGACCTTGTTATCAAAGAACCAAGGTCTTCCTAATAAATATGAGTAACAATCATAGGAATAATATCACACTAAATAGAATCTTCATAACCACCAATTTTAAATGTTAATTGGCATTTTTAGTTACTGGAATTGCTATGTCATTCGCCCAAGAGACTTTGTAAGGCTTTGGATGTTTTTCTGGTGGAAGCCTCAGCTTGTCAATTACCGTTTGGGACACCACGTTCATCTCACTTCATCAAATAACTAGATTGCACAATTTGTCACAACATTTTGCCACGGAGTGAAAGTGGTTCATCTCCAGTCTGCAGTTTCCTCTTTGGTAGTGATGAAGAGGTGACAAATGAATAATGTTCTTCCTTCCCTTTCACCTTGATAGAAGGAATGACCTTCTTACTAGGGCTAAGGTTTAGGATCATCATATAGAGTTTCAACATCATACTCTTCATAAAGATGCTCTGATTCATAGGCATCCTCATCATGCTGTATATAACAAAGGCTCTTAGTCTTAGAGCATAATGCCCTTTGCCTTTGCATCGAAAGCAATCAATGTCTTGCTTTGGGCATGAAGAATTGACAACATTCTTTCCTTTGTTTGCATAATTTGGTGAAGGGATTTTGAAATGGGACTTGCCTATTAAAATTGCACGGTGAAGCTTGCTAGTTGGAGTTTTGTGAAAGAGCGACCCACTGATAGGTTAGATCGGAGTTTATCTCTTATGAGGTTCTCCAAAACACCATGAGTAGCGATGCCATAGCTGATCTTCGACCCGAAGTGCCAAGCGATGGACTTTCTCGATTCAGGGTAGTCAATTCTCTTTGAATCTCTTAACGGAATCCCTTTTTGTACCTAGTAATGACTTGGCGATCTTGCTCGGACACTTCGTATCGTACATGGATATAAATATCGGCTGCTACGCTGATATATCGGCCGTAGCGCCAATAAGCGCTACGATATTTAAAAGAAATCACCGCTCACAAACGTAGCGGCCCGTAGCGGCCACTACGCATGGGCTGCTATAGGTTGTAACGGCCGCTACGTATCGCTAAATCCCCCCAATCGATTTTTTGACCCACTGTTTTCATTTTTACTCTTATCTTCTCCCCTTTTCACTGCTCCAAACCCCTTTCCTTGCCTCCATTTTTCAAATCCTCTCAAAAAAAAAATAGTAAAATCATAAACAAAAACATCAAAACATCAAGGTGGTATTCAAGATTCAAGCATCAAACTCAAAAAAGGTGAGTTTTGGAACGTATTTTTTTCTACTTTGTGCTTATTTCTCTCTTTTCTTCATGAATCACTTGAAAATGAGTTGTTGTTGTTAGATCCATGTTCCCCTTTGATCAAGCCCTTCTTTTTTATCACTTTCTTAATTTCTTTTTGAATTTTATTTTCAGATTATTTTATTATTTGAAAAAAGAAATCTATTTTATTAATGGAAAACCAATCAAATGGGTTGAAAGTGGTCCCTAAATGTTAGATCTATGTTTCCCATAGATCAATCCCACATATTTTTGTGTTCTTCTAATTTTTTCATATTTTTTATTTTCGGATTTTTGTATTTTTTTTAAATATTTTTTTATAGAAGCAAACCCAATCATATGAGTTGAAAGTGGTCCCTAAATGTTAGATCTATGTTTCCCATAGAGCAATCCCACATAATTTTGTGTTCTTCTAATTTTTTCATATTTTTTATTTTCGGATTTTTGTATTTTTTTTTCAAAAATATTTTTTTATAGAAGCAAACTCAATCATATGGGTTGAAAGTGGTCCCTAAATGTTAGATCTATGTTTCCCATAGATCAATCCCATATATTTTTGTGTCCCTATAATTTTTTCATATTTTTTATTTTTGGATTTTTGTATTTTGTTTAAAAAATATTTTTTTATAAAAGTAAACTCAATCAAATGGGTTGAAAATGGTCCCTAAATATTAGATTTATGTTTCCCATAGATCAATCCTACATATTTTTGTGCTCTTTTAATTTTTTCATATTTTTTATTTTCGGATTTTTGTATTTTTCTATAAAAATATGTTTTTATAAAAGTAAACTCAATCAAATGGGTTGAAAATAATCCCTAAATGTTAGATCTATGTTTCCCATATATCAATCCCACCCACGTAGTTGTGTGTTCTAATTTTCTCATGTTTTTAAAATTTATTTAAATTTTAACCTATTACTTTTAAATCTTTTTTAGGTATTGTGATGTGAAAAAATGCCGCGTGAGATAAATCCTGCATGGAGCTATGGTGAGGCAATTGAAAATAATCGGTTGTGGCTCAAGCTGAGCAGGGTATTACGTCACCATCCGTGTATGATGTGGGCACCAAGTACCTTGAAGAAGAGTATAAAGAAATAAAGGCTTGGGTGAAGATGTTTAGGCCCATGTGGGGGCAAAATGGGGTCACTATTATGTGTGACGGGTGGACAAGTGGCACCCAAACACAATTAATTAACTTTTTGGTGTATAATGTCACTGGGTCCGTCTTTATGAAGTCCGTTGATACATCTGAAGAGAAACGGACAGCAGATTATATTTATAAGCTTATGGATAAAGTTGTAGAAAGTGTTAGAGAGGAGAACATTGTCCAGATTGTGATAGACAATGGAGCCAATTTTAAGAAGGCCGGTCAACTTTTAATGGAAAAAATGACACATTTATTTTGGACCCCATGTGCAGCACATTGCATTGACCTTATAATGGAGGATATTGGAAAGAAGAAGAATGTGGCCTCTACAATCAAGGCATGTAGAGGCATTACAAGGTTCATATATGACCATTCATGGCTCTTAAGCTTAATGAAGAGATTCACAAACAATCATGCCTTAGTGCGTCCGACATCCACTAGATTTACTACCCATTTTATTGCTATGGAAAGCCTAGTACATTGGAGAACAGAGCTAATTCAGATGTTTTTATCAGAAGAATGGCTTTGTTCGAAATGGGGCAAAGCAACACATGGTCCGGAGTTCGACATCCCAATTCTAATGAGGGATAATAAATTTTGGGCCAAAGTAAAGAACATATTAAAGGTGTATGAACCTTTAGTGAAAGTGTCACGGCTTGTAGATGGCGATGAAAAGCCGACAATGGGGTACATTTATGAAGCAATTGATCGGGCAAAGCAAACCATTATAGAAAATTGCCGATATCATGATGATTACATAAAAATTATTGATGCCCGGTGGAACGATCAGCTGCACCATCCATTGCATGCTGCAGGTTATTTTTTAAATCCTGAATTCTACTATCACAATGCCCCACACCACACTGAAGTAATAGATACGGAATTGCAAGTGGGATTAAGGACAGTGTTGAAAAGAATTTCGAGTGAAGATAATCATATCAAAGCTATACAAGAGGTGAGCTACTTAAGAAATTTATTTAATCTTTTAAATATATTTGAGATAATTGTATTGATATGGTGTACTTATTTATTTCTAATTCTTTGCATTGTAGATTTCTACTTATACACATAAAAAGGAACTTTGGCTGACCCTCTTGTACAGCAAGTGATTGGAAGATATTCACCTGGTAGTTATACTTATACACAACTGACAATACATAGAAAAGGAACTTTCTACGATTTAAAGATGTCTTTTTTTTTTTTTTTTGTATTCCAGCCGATTGGTGGGAGAGTTTTGGTGAGAGTACTCCACATCTAAAGAGAGCAGCCATTCGCATCCTTAGTCAAACAACAGCATTATCAAATTGTGAAAGGAATTGGAGCACTTTCTCCATGATCCATATGAAGCCCAGGCATTGGATAACCATGAGAAAACTCAACAAATTGGTATACTGCCATTACAATCTCAAGTTGAGGAACAGAAATAGAGAGAGAAAGGCAAGGGATGGATCCTACTTATTGTCCAATTAATTTGGATCACATATTCATAGACAATGATCCCTTACTCCCATGGATAGCCGAGACTGAAGATCCATTGCTAGATTCAGATCCGGGCTTTCAATAAGAAGTACAACGTTTAATTGCTGAAGATGTTTAAATGTCAGGGGGACAGCCACCTCAGGGAGAAAAAATTAGTGCAAGGGCAAGTGCGACATCTAAAAGGAAGGAACCAGGTCATATTATGTCATCTTTTGAAGATAGTAGTTCCACTGTTGCCTCTTCCAGTAGCCATGGTGGAGGTCCTAGAGGAGATGGAGGAGATAGCGGGACAGGTGGCACTACTGAGTTTTATCAATATGATGAAAAAGAAAATGTTGTTCCTGTTGAGACTGTAGAGGAGTTTCCCGAACAATCAAGAATGGATCCACAACGTGCTTATCAAAGGCGACGGAGAGTGTCATCACCCGCACACATAGATGAGCAAGGGAATATGCGTGGAAGTAGAAATGTAGGAGGGGAACAAACAGCATCTTGGAACCTTATTGATAATGTTCCACTTCCACATTCAGACTACAGGCCATATCCTCATGAACCATCACAATATTATCAGTATGGTCATGTGCAACAAAAAGAAGAACAATCTTCAGCTTCAGGGTCTTACTCATTTGGTGACTATGATGATAGTCAACCTCAATATATATATCCACCTCCTCCAAGGACCTTTGATTTCTTCTTTGCATTCCAAGATCCCAATGCCCACCAATATCAAATTCAATTTGGTGAGAATGTGCAATATCATAGGGGTACAACAAATGATGATGGAGATAATGACACTGACAGCAATGTGATTCCTGGAAGACATTGCCTTTGGTATTAGATTAGAGCTAATCAGTAAGGTATTCCTCCATTACAAAGTCTTTGCTCTTCAAGTAAATTAGTATATTGTTTTTCTATGAAGTCTGAACATAGTTTATCCTTTATTCTCGAATGAATCTTGATGAAATTTTTTATAACATTTTTTTATAAGCCTTAAGTTAGTATTTAAGTTGACATAACTAAACAACATGAACCCATATGAAAAACATTGATCATTCCTATTCTTTTATATTGATACAGCAATACAGGACTTCATGCAATGAGAGGACCGCTACATACCCATATAGTAGTTACTTTTGCAAAACAAACATATATTCCAACATTTTCCAACATTCTGGATTTTCTGAAAATTTTTTGGATTTTTTTGAAGACTTTTTTAGGTCACACCACTACGCCGCTACGTATCGCCACTACCGTTACGTATCGCCCGCTATGTAGCGTTTTGGCGGCGAGCCGCTACGCCCGCCATAACCGCTATTTTCATCCTTGGTATCGTACCATGAGATCATAGAACCTTTCTATGAAATCATCCACTGTGGAGGTCCCTTGCCTACAATCAACTAGTTTATCAAAGGGGCAATCAACATAGTTAACTGGTAGGTATTTATCTTCAAGTTTTTCCTTCATCTCTTCCCTTGTGTCAACAAGGCATCCCCTATGATTAGCATTCCTTTCATCAATGCTCCACCCCCGCACGCGTGATGCACTTGTCATTAAAGATGAGTTACAATGACGATGATGATAGGATGGTGATGACAATGGATGAATGGCAGAAACGAAAATAATGAGATGGGGCACCTGGGTTACCTTGGATCAGCACTCGGAACGGCTATTTGAGATCAGATCCCTTCTCTAATACCAAATGATGTAGCACAAGAAAGGAAGAATGGCTTGCAGGCCACTCTCCAAATCAGAAGGCTTAAGCTAGAATGTCTAGTCTCACACCAAAGACAAGAAATCAACTCACAATAATGAAGAAAACTGAAATTCTTATTGAATCTCAATGTAGTGTGTCCCATGAGAAGGAATCACATCTCTAAATATAGCTAATTTTTACTCTAGCTAGGGAAATAATTCTAATTCAATCCTAATAAAGACTTCTAACTCAATTATAATAACAACTTAAAAAAATAAGAGAATCCTAACAAGCTTGAAATCCTAGAAAACTAAAAACCGTAGAAGAACTGTAGTTCTGAATTCTTTTGATGGGCTTGGGCCTTTTTGGACTTGGGCCTGCGAGTGTAAACCTTCAGGTGGGGCCCATTATTCTGGCTTGCATCAATTTTCCACCCTTCAAGCTTGGATCTCGACACAGAGAGGAGCTTCTCAAAGTGCTGGTCTTTTGGGCTGCCTAGGAAAAAGTGGACAGCAAGGTATAAGGGAGGAAGGCTTGTGGAATGGCTAACAATGAGGAGATTTTTTGGCTCTCTAAGACCTACTTTTACCCACAAAAGGTTGACTTTTTGAAACAGCTCCTTGGTACATTCCCAACACTTTTTTTTATCAACAAAAGGCTTCACTTAGAGGTATTGAGGAAAAACAATATATCAACTGAATAAAAAGGTGACAAGGAGTATATTGGACAGGGGAAATTGGAAGGATCAGTCATTCTTTGCAAAGTGAGTGGAGTTTTAAGCTAAGAATTTCCTCTTCCAAAATGAAAAGGTATGGAGACAAGGGATTCCCATGGTGCAGATTGCAAGAAGAGTCGAAAAAAACACAAGGGCTTCTGTTAATGAGGACAGAGCCTTTTGTTCTGCAAATAAACTCCTTGATGAGACAAGGGCCTTTTGTGTAAAGGCCCTTTACAGGTTGCATTGGTCTTTCTTGTTCAAAGCTCATGAACTGCTTTTGTTATATCTGAAAATTTGAAGAATTGAAGAGCTTTGAACAAGAAAGACCAATGCAACCTGTAAAGGGCCTTTGTGATGTCTAGTTTTAGACACACAGAGCCTCCTCTAATTTTAGAATTAAGCTTTTGGAGCAGTTCATGAGCCAAAGTAGTGTTGGTGGATTGATCTTTCTCTAACAAAAGCAGCTTGATTTTGGAAATGAGGTTTCGATAGAAGAGTCTTTCAGCCAAATTTTTTGATATAATCATGCAAGAGAAGTGTAGTAAAATGATCAGGCAATAGTCCGCAAAGGTGAGAGAAGAAGAAAATTTTGGAATTATTGTCAAAAAGTAGGTGTTAGAAGCTCTGAACATGCTACCAAAAAGTGGTTGATAACAGAGAAAACATCCATACTTATGATGTGCCAAGAAGCTGTAAAGAACACGCCGAAGAAGCCATCGGGGCCAAGAGCACTGCTCCTTTTTAGGGAGAAGATTGCCTTCCTAATCTCTGCATCAGAAGGGACTTTGACCATAAGCTTGTTATCAGCTTCTGGGTTGCACATCAAAAAAAGAGACTGCTGGGATTTCCAGGTGGGCTTTAAATTGGGCAAAAAAAAGCTCGACAACTTTTTGTTTGATGATGAGAGTGTCTTCAAAGAGCTTGCCGTCCATGGAGATCTTGTCTATTCTATTGCACACCCTCTACCTTTGGTCGAGAGATGAAAGAAATGAGTGTTATTATCACCTAAGAAGCACGGACACTTCTAAGAAAGTGACGTGTCCGTGTTGGACACGTGTCGGATGTAAAAAGACTGGGTCAACTGAATGACCCGGGCCGACCCATTGGGCTGACCCGTTTGGTATGATAATTACAGATTAGGAAATCTGTAATTATGATCTGTAGACTACTGTACGTTACTATGTATATGATGATTCTGATTGCTGTAGGTTTCCTTTCATTTTTTCAGCACAATTGTAAATTAGCTCATTCTTAGGAAATCTCTGTATATTTAAAGGCATGCAAGGGGATCGACAAAGGACGCAATTCATTGTTAAAGATCTCCGCTATTATTCTTGTTTTTCATTGTTTCACATGGTATCAGAGCTACTGTTGTGAGCAATAGGGCAGATCGTTGGTCTGGACGTCTCCAGACATTGGCTGGGTTACAGAAGTGGGGTCCACACTTGATCAGAGAGGAGGCGCACCAGCTCAAAGTGGTCGACCACTTATTGGAGATATTCTGTGATTTTTTCAGATTTTTTGGGCTGCATTAAGGTATTGTTTTTTGGCCATCTCTGTTCAGCAATTTTTACCAGACTGTTTTCATCAAGATCGTCTAGTTTTGAAATCTGCCATTGGATCAAACTTGACCAAGGCTTGTTGGGTGCGAAAATTGGTTAGTATTTGCTTTCTATAAGCTGATTTGTGCACTAATTGAGTTTTGGTGGTCCAATAGCCATTCTACACCCTGTCAACCGGGACACCCAAAGCTCATTTTTTGTTTTTCTTGCATCTCCATCTTCTGCTGTCGTCTGTAATGGCTGAGAAGGTGACTGGCATTAGTGTTATTCTTGATGGGACCAATTATGCTTACTGGTCACATCTCATGATGAATTTTTTGAAGGGACAGAAACTTTGGAAATTTGTGATAGAAAAGAAGCCAGGCCCTGACACCAAGGATCCTGCTTATGAGGATTGGGAAACATCTGTGGGTAAAATTAATTCTTGGATTGCAAATTCAGTCACTCCCTCCATTGGACATCAATTGTCTAAATTTTCTCATCCTAAGGATACCTGGGATTATTTGGCTCGGTTATATGTTCAATCCAATTCCGCCCGCCGTTATCAACTTGAATGGGAAATTAAAACTGTGCAACAAGGCTCTCAGTCCATTCATGAATTTTATGTCAAAATGACAGCATTATGGGATCAATTAGCTCTAATGGAACCCCAGTTTACCTGCTCTACCGACTCAACAACCTTTGAAAAATATCGGCAGGAAACTCGACTAGTTCAGTTTCTTATGGCTCTTCGCCCTGAGTATGAACACATTAGGGGTCTCCTATTACATCGATCTCCATTGCCATATGTGGATGTGGCTTTGTCTGAACTTCTAGCAGAGGAACAAACTCAACAGACCTTATCAAAGCGCAAAGCAGTTGAGTCCGATCACGTCCTCATTGCTGCCAAGTCATCCTCTTTGGCTAAACCTGTCGATTCTAACAACATCTATAATTATTGCAAAGAACCCGAACACTGGAAGAGAGACTGTCCTCAGCTGAAAAAGAAACAGAATCAGAAAGAGCCAAATCGACGTCCCGGTCAACGTCCTGGCCCTAATCAAACAGCAGCAGTAACTGCTGAAGCACCTCCTGACTTCTCTACTCAGATCCAGACTCTGATTGATGAACGCCTGCAGTAGCTCCTCCTCACTTCCTCCAGTGATCCCAGTACTACTCCAGCTGAACTGGTTAATTCTGCCATGGCCTCATTCTCTGGTAAAACTCCATCATGGATATTTGACTCAGGTGCCTCATCTCACATGGTTTCTGATTCATCATTATTGAGTCTCAGTCGAAAGCCCTCTACTATTCTAAACATTCATACTGCTTGTGGCACCACTATGCCTGTTTCCACCATTGGTACCATCACATCTCAGTCTTCCTCTGGACGACTATCTTTACCGAATGTTTTGTGTGTTCCAGGAATTGCAATTAACCTCATTTCCATCAGTCAACTTACTAATCTGGGTTATCTTGTCTCGTTTAACTCCACTGGTTGTGTTGTGCAGGATCCTCGCTCCGGGAAGCAGATTGGGACTGGCCATAAAGAAGGGAATTTATATCACTTGACCTCTCTTCATGTTCCTTCCTCACCAATTCTGGCAGCGTCTACATCCACTTCCTCCTCTAGCTTATGGCATCTTCGGTTAGGTCATTTGTCCAAAGGAAAATTAGATTTTTTACTTGCAAATAAATATCTTGGAAAAGTCACTTTGTCTGAATCTACTGGTTGTATTGGTTGCAAGTTGTCAAAGCAACCTATTTTGCCTTTTAATAAAAGTATGTCACTTTCCAGTGTACCTTTTGCACTTGTTCACTCTGATCTATGGGCTCTGCTGTTCAACCCACCAAAGGTGGCTCACGTTATTATGTTATCTTTGTGGATGATTACACCCGATTTACTTGGCTATACCTGTTAAAACACAAATCTGATTTTCTCAGTACATACTTGAACTTTACCACCATGATCGCCACCCAATTTTCTGCTAAGATCAAAGTTTTTCGCTCCGATGCGCGCGGGGGGGGGGGGGGGGGGGGGGGGGAGGAATATCGGTCACAACAATTTCAAACCCTGCTTGCCAGTCATTGTACAATAGCTCAACTCTCCTGCCCAGGTACTCCACAACAAAATGGGGTAGCTGAAAGAAAACATAGACATATCATTGAAACGGCTAGATCTATGCTACAGTCCTCTTCCGTGCCCATTACATTTTGGGGAGAAACTGTTCTCACTTCCGTTTATCTCATCAACAGAATGCCATCTTCTATTTTATCTAGGGCCACTCCTTTTGAGAAACTTTATGGTACAAAACCCACTTACTCTCATCTAAGAGTTTTTAGATGTACTTGTTTTGTCTTGCTTCCCCCTAGTGAGCGACACAAGCTCTCTCCCAAGTCTGCTATTTGTGTTTTTCTTGGATATGGTATAGAACAAAAGGGATATCGCTGTTATGATCCACACTTGAACAAGTTACGCATTTCTCATAATGTTACCTTCATGGAACATATACCTTATTACTCCTTGCCATCCTCACAGACTGTCTCCTTTGTACACCCCCTTGATCCTTTTCTGGATTTGTTTCCCTCTGAGACCTATCCTTTACCTACTTCAGAAACTTCTGTTGATCCTCCGCCACTTCTTGTCTATCAACGAAGGCACAAAGCCGACTCCATCCCTTCTGATGTGGCTGAAGTCCCCACTATTCCTGAAGCCCAGGATTCTGCTCCACCACGGAGATATCCACTGCGTACTCGCACACCTGTGCAGCGTTATGGATTTGTTTCTACAAACTTGTTTTCCCCTCAATATCGCAACTATCTTGCTTCAGTCCATTCACATTTTGAACCCAGGTCTTATACCGAAGCTTCTCAGTACCCTGAGTGGCAAAAAGCCATGGAAGAAGAATTAGCTGCACTTCAGCAAAATCACACTTGGGAGCTTGTCTCTCTTCCTCCAGGAAAGAAAGCTATTGGTTACAAATGGATTTTTAAAGTGAAGACAAATTCTGATGGCACCATTAAACGATATAAAGCTCGCCTAGTTGCCAAAGGATACACACAAGATTATGGAATTGATTATGAGGAAACATTCGCACCTGTTGCCAAACTGAGCATTGTACGAACATTGATATCTGTTGCTGCAGTTGGTCAATGGCCATTGTATCAACTTGATGTTAAAAACGCCTTTCTTCATGGGCATCTTTGTGAAGAAATCTTTATGGTACCTCCTCCTGGGGTTCCCCACTCCAATCAAGTGTGTCATCTGAAGAAAGCCCTGTATGGACTTAAACAAGCTCCTCGTGCCTGGTTTGAACGTTTTACTGAATCAGTTCTTTCTAGTGGCCTTCGACAGAGTCAGCATGACAGTGCTCTATTTACTCGCACTTCTAGCAATGGTATCGTCATTCTACTTCTATATGTGGATGATATGATCATTACTGGCAGTAATCATTCAGGTATTTCTGAGCTCAAACTCTTCCTTCAGAAACAATTTGAGATGAAGGATCTTGGTCATCTTCACTACTTTCTTGGGCTTGAAGTGGGATATTCCAAACGGGGATACATCCTCTCTCAAATGAAATACTGCTCGGATATCATCCAGTGTGCGGGTCTTACAGATCTCGCTCCAATTTCTACTCCCTCGGAAATCAATGCACGGCTGCGTAAACACGATGGTGTGCCTTTAGCTCATCCTACTCGCTACCGGGAAGTTGTTGGTAGTCTTGTTTACCTGACTATTACTAGACCTGACATTGCTGATGCTGTTCACATTGTGAGTCAATTTATGGCTCAGCCCACCTCGGTTCATTGGGGTGCTGTCTTGCAGATTCTTCGTTATTTACAGGGTACCCAATCATATGCCTTGCTTCTCTCTTCCGATAGTCCGCTTCATCTTCGAGCCTTTTTTGACTCTGATTGGGCAGGGGATGTGGATGATCGGCGTTCAACCACTAGTTATTACCTGTTCTTGGGTCATTCCTTGGTCTCCTGGAGGAGTAAGAAGCAGACATCTGTCTCCAAGTCTTCTGTAGAAGCCGAATATCGTGCTCTTGCAGATACTACCTCTGAAATTGTCTGGCTTCGGTGGTTACTGCATGACCTAGGTGTTCCTCTTCAAGCTTCTACAACATTATATTGTGACAATCAGAGTGCTGTTCGGATCACTCAAAATGAAGTTTTTCATGAACGAACTAAGCATATTGAAATTGATTGCCATCTTGTTCGCCAGCACTATAAATCAGGTACTTTGTCACTCCACTCCGTCAGTTCAGTTGACAATGCTGCTGATCTCTTTACCAAAGCTCAGACCTTTGCTCGTTTCTCGTCTTCCCTGAACAAACTCCTGCGCTGCCTCACCATGAGCTTGAGGAGGGGTGTAAAAAGACTGGGTCAACTGAATGACCCATTAGGCCGTCCCATTGGGCTCGCCTATTGGGTCGGCCCATTGGGCTGACCCGTTTGGTATGATAATTATAGATTAGGAAATCTGTAATTATGATCTGTAGACTACTGTACGTTACTATGTATATGATGATTCTGATTGCTATAGTTTCCTTTTATTTTTTCAGCACAGTTGTAAATTAGCTCATTCTTAGGAAATCTCTGTATATTTAAAGGCATGCAAGGGGATCGACAAAGGACGCAATTCATTGTTAAAGATCTCTGCTATTATTCTTGTTTTTCATTGTTTCACATTGGATACCGACACTCAGACACTCTCGGATACGTGTCCGATACTATTTAGCCGTGTCCATAATTAAGAACTAAAAATCTTAAATTCGGACACTTGTTCAACACTTTTTTTGCAACGTGTCCTAGAATTCTTAGCCCGTGTCTATGACTAAAAAATAAACATGTGACTGATATCTCTTGGACACTTTGTTAGCATATGGTTATTAAAACTTGTAAACTTGATATATGACAATTTTGTTCTATGGAAAAATGTATGATTGTAAATATTAATCATATCACAAGCTAAAGACAAATAAATATTTTACTAAAGAATAGGCCTCATGATTGGCTTCTTTTTTTCTTTTTGTTTTTTTTTTTTAACAGAGGGGAAAGAGATGATCCGCCCTTTTCTTTATATGGATTTTATGCAACTGTGGATATTTCAAGTTTAATGATTATGAATTATGTTTTAGTGTTATATTGATATTTGATAATTTGATATGTTTGTTAGTTGGTACTTGAGTTTTTATTTTTTGATTGCTAAATTGATTTAAAAAGTTAAAATGATATTATTTTTTAGTAGATAATTATATATATTAATATATATTATTAACGTGTCCCCCGACGTATCCGTGTCCTATTTTTTTGAGAAATGCCGTGTCGGCGTATCCGTGTCGTGTCGTGTCGTATCCGTGTCCCGTATCCGTGTCCATGCTTCTTAGATTATCACCAATGCGAAGCCAGTCGTTTCTGGATTTTTTCGTCAAATGAGTTTCCTCTGCTTTTAGCAAATTATGAAGAGAGGCTTTAGCAAGGTTCAAGTCTGAAGGAGACTCATAATAGATTGCTAGCATTGGTTAACCCTAGAAGTGGCAGCTTGAATGTTGGAGCATAACTGACCAAAAGTATTTTTATTCCAATCTTAAGTTGCCTTTTTAGGTACTCGAGTTTTTGGGCCAGGATGTACTGGGGATTATCTGTAAAGGGCTAGGCCCAGCTTTGCTCAAACAATGCTCAAAAATCAAGATGAAGAGTCCACATTTCTTCAAATTTGAAAGGAATGTCAGTTGGAAGCCAAGGGGACTTATGGCTAAGAACAATTAGACTCTGGTCTGAGGCTAATCTTGGGAGGTGGGTAAGAGGGGGGTCTTCGAAGAGGCCACACCATGTTGAATTTATGAAGGCCTGGTCAAGACAGGCTGTAACATAAGATGTGCCCTTACTATTATTCACCCATGTGAACGGATTGCCTTTGTAGCAAATGTCCTTATGACCAGCCAGCATGGCCATTGTCAAGCAAGCCCAAGTCCATTAGGCTCATTTCATGTCAAGCAAGCCCAAGTCCATTAGGCTCATTTATTGTACCTTTTTGTTACGTTGTAATTAGTCAAAGGTTGTTACTTAATTTGTGGCTTTAGTTTAGGATCTAAGATTTGTAATTGATTGTAATTAGGGACTTAATTTGTGGCTTCAGTTTAGGATCTAAGATTTGTAATTGATTGTAATTAGGGACTTAATTTGTGGCTTCAGTTTAGGATCTAAGATTTGTAATTGATTGTAATTAGGGAATTAAACCCTTATATAAGAACAGTCGATCCTCAAAGGAGGCACGACATTCATCTCTTTTATGTTCTGTATTTCATCTCTCTCTAAATATCATGGTATCAGAGCTCGATCATCTGTGATCTTCTCCTACATCATCTTCCAAACATTGGAAGCCAGTATATGATCATCTGTGATCATTCTCTTCAGCCAGATCATCCTGATCATCTCAGATCCGACGTGGCCCACCTGTGATTCTCACCAACTCATTAGCGGAATCCTACCATCTTGGTCACCTGAAGCTTCCAGGATTTATGAAGAATTTGTTTCTGATTTATTGATCATCAGAGTCATCTTCCAAGATCTGGAAGCCTTGATCATCCCTGTTCATCTCAGATCTGAAGTGGCCCACCTGCGATCATCATCGCCATTCAGCTGGACCAGCCCATCTTGGTCGTCTGGATTTCTACATTTTGTTTTTTTTTTGAAGATTTTCTCACCATTTATGGATCATCTGAGGTAGGCCATCTACCCTTTATTGTAGAAATTCTGTTTTGTCCATTTCTTTTCATCTCGGCCATCCAAAAGATATTGTTTTGCCAATATCCTTTCCGGACTGCTTTGTGCGGGTTTCTTCCTTCTCTTTAGTCATGGACAAACATGAGATTGCCCTGATTCGCTTTGATGGTACAAATTATACCTCCTGGGCCTTCCAATTTCAAATTTATTTGGAAGGAAAAGAACTCTGGGGACACATTGATGGATCTGAACCTCAACCTGCAGAAGATGATAAGAAACTTTTAGCTTGGAAAACAAAGGATGCTAAAATCAAGACCTGGTTGCTGGGCTCTGTTGAGTCACATTTTATTCTCAACCTCAAACCCTGCCACACTGCCCGTGCAATGTGGGAGTATCTTCAGAAAATTTACCAACAGGGCAATGCTGCTCGCCAGTTTCAATTAGAACTTGAAATCTCACAATTCACTCAAGGCACCCAGTCTATTCAGGAGTATTATAATGGCTTCCGCAGACTGTGGTCCGAATATGATGAGATTAAGTTTGCCTCGGTATCTGCAGCTCTTCTCCAGGAATTACTTCCATTACAGCAATGTAGTCATCGGGATCAGTTTCTTATGAAACTTCGTCTCGAGTTTGAGACAGTTCGATCTAACTTAATGAGCAGGGCTTCTCTTCCTAGCTTGGATGATTGTCTTCAGGAACTTCTACGGGAAGAACAACGTCGGGTCACTCAAACTACACTGGAACAACAGAGATCTGTTGAGACTCCCCTTGCCTATGTTGCTACAACTAGACCACCTTCTAGGGACATCAGTAAAGTTCAGTGCCATACCTGCAAGAAATATGGTCACTATGCAAATCAATGTAAGGCAAAAATCTGCCGATATTGTAAGGCCACTGGTCATGTTCTTGAAGAGTGCAGGAAGAAGAATCGCACTTCTCTTTCCCGCAACTATGTGCAGCCAGCCCCTGGTACTTACAGCGTGCAGTCAGCTCCTAGTGCTTACACTGTGACTACTCCACCATATGCTTCACCTGACTTCAGTGGTTCTCTGCAGTCTGATTCTTCATCCCAACCTGGTTCCTCCCAATCTACGTCAACAACTCCTCTCACCCCTGAGATGGTAAACCAAATGATCATCAATGCCTTAGCTTCCATGCACATCGCAGGTACTGCTTCCTCTCTTTCCAATACCTGGTACTTAGATTCTGGTGCAAGTAACCATATGACCACTTCAGCCCTAAAATTACACAATGTTGTTCCTTACACTGGTCATCTTACTGTCCAAGCTGCCAATGGAGATCATCTTCCTATCACCTCTGTTGGTGATATCCCTAGCCCCTTACCATTAACCAATGTTTTAGTTTCTCCTCATCTTGCTACCAATTTGGTTTCTGTGGGTCAACTTGTTGAAAATAACTACAATGTTTTGTTTTCTCCTTCTGGTTGTGTTGTGCAGGACCGGGAGTCGGGGGAAGTGATCGCGAGGGGGCCTAAGCGTGGAAGACTTTTTTCCTTACCAGTGTCTTCATTTATTCATGATAAAACTTTACATCAGTTATTTTGTTTTTTCATTAAGAATAATTCTCGGTTGTGGCATAATAGACTAGGTCATCCGACTGCTTCTACAATGTCTACTTTATTTCAATCTGGATTAATAAATAAACCTGTTGATTCTGCTTCTTTTGACTGTGATGCTTGTAAATTAGGGAAGAGTCAAACTTTACCCTTTCCAACTTCTAACACACGGAGCACTACATGTTTTGACTTAATTCACAGTGATGTTTGGGGCATTGCTCCGACCATTTCACATAGTCATTTCAAGTACTTTGTAACATTCATTGATGACTACAGCAGATTTACTTGGATTTATTTATTACATTCAAAGTCTGATGTTCTTAATGCATTTAAATTTTTTGTTCAATATGTTAAAAACCAATTCTCTAAATGCATTAAAACTTTGCGCTCAGACTCAGGGGGGGAGTATGTTTCCAAGGATTTTCAATCATTTTTAAACAATAATGGAATCATTTCCCAACGTACCTGTCCATATACTCCACAACAAAATGGAGTCGCGGAACGGAAAAACAGACATCTTCTTGCTGTCACTAGAACTCTTCTGATTGAAGCATCCGTTCCCCCTCGTTTTTGGACTGAAGCTCTCACCACAGCTGTCTATCTCATAAACCGCCTTCCATCACATACCATTGCTCATTTAACGCCTCATTTTAAATTGTTTGGTCATCATCCTGTGTTTGATCACTTACATACCTTTGGCTGTGTTTGCTTTGTTCATTTACCTCCCACAGAAAGAACGAAACTCACAGCACAATCTCGCCGGTGTGCTTTTTTGGATTATGCCACTAATCAAAAAGGTTTTGTTTGTTATGATCCCATTGGTCGTCGTATCAGGGTTTCTCGGAATGTTATTTTCTTTGAAAATCAATATTTCTTCCCCACTCACATGGACAGTCCTCATCCCTCTTCCCCAGCTCTCTTACCAGGTTTTTCGGATCAAACCTCTGTTACTCGGTTTAATCCTGCTTTTGTATACCACCGTCAGGAGAAACCTCCCACTGCGGATGGTCCTCCCCCTGATCCTCCACCGACACATGGTTCCACACCTACTCCTCCCTTACGTCGCTCTTCCAGAACTTCTAGACCGCCTGATAGGTATGGATTTACCCATACTTCCTTGATGACCACTCTCTCTTCTATCTCTATCCCAAGTTCTTATTTGCAGGCTGTCCAACACGATTGCTGGAACCAGGCTATGAAGGAGGAATTGGATGCATTGGATCAGAATCACACTTGGGATATTGTGGATTGTCCTTCCGGAGTTAAACCCATCGGTTGCAAATGGATCTACTCGATCAAGCTTAAATCTGATGGGTCATTGGATAGACACAAAGCTAGACTTGTAGCACTCGGAAACAGACAAGAGTATGGCATTGACTATGAGGAAACGTTTGCACCTGTGGCAAAAATGACATCTGTTCGGTTACTTCTCGCCATTGCTGCCTCTAAATCCTGGCCTTTATACCAAATGGATGTCAAAAATGCATTTCTCCATGGGGACCTGCACGAAGAAGTCTATATGCGGATACCACAAGGCGTCTCCTCTCCCTTCAAGAGGTCTGTCTGTCGCCTGCGCAAATCGCTTTATGGTTTAAAGCAAGCTCCTCGCGCTTGGTTTGAAACCTTCAAGGCTCGCTTATGCGAGAGTGGCTTTACCCAGAGTCCTTCTGATCCATCTCTTTTTTTATGCCACACATCTACTGGTGTTACTGTGCTTCTCGTCTATGTTGACGATATTATTATCACTGGCACGGATGATCGTTTGATCAAATCTCTCCAAGCTTCTCTCAGGGATTCCTTCCGTATGAAGGATTTGGGTCCTTTGCATTATTTCTTGGGCCTCGAGGTGCATCAATCTCCAAAAGGTTTATTTGTTAATCAGCACAAATACACATCAGATCTTATCGAGTTGGCTGACCTCAATGGTTCTTCACCTGTTGATACGCCTGTAGAGGTCAATCTCAAGTTGAGTAAAGATGATGGCGATCTTCTTCCTGATCCTCATACCTACCGGCGTCTGGTGGGAAGTCTTGTCTATCTCACCATCACTAGACCTGACATCTCATATGCTGTTCATCTTGTGAGCCAATTCATGACAGCTCCTCGACACCTTCATTTGACAGCTGTGAAGCGCATTATCCGTTATCTGCTCAAAACTGTCCCTCGTGGTTTATATTATCCAAAGGATAATCCTCTTCATCTGACCGCTTATGCAGATGCTGACTGGGCTGGCTGTCAAGACACACGCCGTTCTACTACTGGTTGGTGCATGTACCTTGGAACATCTCTCGTTTCTTGGAAATGCAAGAAACAAGAACGGGTGTCCCGCTCTTCCACGGAAGCTGAATATAGGGCTATGTCTTCTGCTTGTTCTGAGATCTTATGGTTACGGGGACTTCTTTCGGAACTCGGGTTTTCTCAAACCTCTCCTACTCCATTGCATGCCGATAATACTGGGGCTATCCGAATCACTGAAAATCCTGTCTTCCATGAACGCACCAAACATATCGAAGTTGACTGCCACTTTATTCGCGATGAATATAAGCGTGGTGTCATTACTCTTCCTCATGTTCCTACAGCATTTCAGTTTGCCGATATCTTCACAAAGGGACTTCCTCGTCCTCGTCATCAATTTCTTGTTTCCAAATTGCTGCTTTCTGACTCCCCAGCATCAATTTGAGGGGGGGTGTCAAGCAAGCCCAAGTCCATTAGGCTCATTTCATGTCAAGCAAGCCCAAGTCCATTAGGCTCATTTATTGTACCTTTTTGTTACGTTGTAATTAGTCAAAGGTTGTTACTTAATTTGTGGCTTTAGTTTAGGATCTAAGATTTGTAATTGATTGTAATTAGGGACTTAATTTGTGGCTTCAGTTTAGGATCTAAGATTTGTAATTGATTGTAATTAGGGACTTAATTTGTGGCTTCAGTTTAGGATCTAAGATTTGTAATTGATTGTAATTAGGGAATTAAACCCTTATATAAGAACAGTCGATCCTCAAAGGAGGCACGACATTCATCTCTCTTATGTTCTGTATTTCATCTCTCTCTAAATATCAGCCATGAATGAAAAATCATTGACAAAAATGGTGGAAGGAGGTCTAATGCTGGACTTCTCACTAGCAAAGAGGATAGCATTTAAGTCTCCTAGAACACGCCACAGAAGGGTTGGTGGAGGAGGTATTAATTAGGTACTACCACAATTCTCTTCTGATTCTGAAGTCATTTGAGGCATAAATACCATTAATGATACTTGCTTGGCTGGAAGAGGAGTCCAGAATGTAGATTGAAAGGTGTTGATTAGAAAAGTCCAGAAAGGAGCAGTTGAAATTGGAGTTCCTCTAGTAAAGGAACCTTAAATGATATAAAGAGTATGCAGGTGGGGTGCAAAGAAAGGAATCAAAACCAAATTTGGAAGCACCAAGGGAGGGGAGAGATTGAAGGCATATCATAGGATCATCTAGAAAGATAATGTCAGGTCAATGGGAAAAGACCAAGTGATTAAGGGCTGTTTTGGTAAGGGAGTTACCAATACTCCTACAATTACAAAAGATGAATTTAGTCACTGAGGACAAGGGGAAGGAGAAAGAAGCCCGTTTTTGCACATAGACCTTGTTCCAGGAGAAGAAGCTATAACACCCCATCCCTCCTTAACCTTGATTAGTACCTAATTAATTGTGATTTGGTGCTAAGTGTATTGTTTTGCATGATAATGATTGTGGTTTGGTAGTTTTGAAGGGGATTCGACCTTGCTAGGTAGTTTAAAGACCTTTTTATAATTTGGGTTATGGTCTACGTTGAGTTCCTTGCGCGACTTTAATGGCTTTTTTGGAGCATTAAGCAAAGCATTTCATTTGCATCATTTCTCATGTTTTGACCCAAATCATTTGAGCTCATCTAAGCCCATTTAAATGCCAAATGCCCTTTTATGTAAAATCTATAAACCCCTGTGTTTGAATGTAACTGCTGGAGAAAGTTCTTTTAAAAGCCAAGAAACCATAAAACCCTAAACCCTCATCTCTTTGTTTCATCTCTACACTCTCCAACCCCCTTTCTCCTCTCTACTGTCTCATTTCCTCCATCATGTCATCCTAATCCACCAAAAGTAAGCTAGGAATGAGAGATCTCAACTTCACACGCATCTTCTTGTTTTTCTTCATCTTATCCAAGCACCCATTTCATTAGGTTGAGTGCCATCTCTTTCTATCTCTTTCCATTGCATCTAAAGGCAAGGAAACCTTTTTTCTTTTCATTCCTTCTTACTAGAATCAATTCTCTAGACTCATTTGGCTACCCATATGTGGATTTGATGCCCATTTCATGCATTCAACATGTTAGGGTTGTTTGGGAGCTTCTACTGGACGGATTTGGTGATTTTAAGCTTGCTCAAAGTCGGCAATAGCTTGGATTTTGTGGGTATTAGCTAAAGCATTGTTAAAAGGCAAGTGAACACTTGTATCTCATGGCATGTTTGTTTAATCTCTTGATTCAAGCTTGATTTACACGTTAAATACCCATTAAATCTCTCAAGTTGGGTTTTCAAGCTAGATTGGTTCTTGTAATTGATTTCAAGTAAAATGCAAGTTTCTTATGGGTCTAAAAACATTTACAAATGTTTTTGAAAAGTTGGAACATCAGGAGAATAAAAACTACAAACCCCAAAGCGAAACCTTGCTTAACTGGGCAAAACCTGAGCAGGCCCGCTCGAGCGGAGCCTATTCTGCCTCTCACATCGAGTGCATGGCAGGCCCGGTTTCTACCCTCTTTTTACTCAATATTTGTAGGACTATTTCATACGTCGTTTGGACCTATAGAATGGTTCCCTTTACCCTCTAACACGGCCTAATAGTTTTTAAAAGATTAATTAAGAGGTGTTTGAGCTTGCGCCTTCTTACATGGGTATCCGATCTGTGTTAATTCTAGATCAGGTTGGCCTAGGGTACTTGCATCCTCACATACACGATAACACCAAGACAAATAGTAGCCCATTGACGTTGAGGACCCTAGTACTACACCAAATTGGATGGTGTTATGCGGCGGGTAGCCCCATACTTAGGTTGGCTAGTAAATTACCTTGAATGCGCGATCGATCTCATGCATACATCTTGTATTACATTTCTTGTTCTCGCATGACTTGTTCATGCATTCTTTAATGTTCTAGTATAATTTATTGCAATGCATTTTACCATTTGTTGCCATTGTTCACGCATTGTTAAATTTGTAATCTCGCCATGCTTTATTATCTTATCATGATATTCTTAGATTTTCCATGTGCATACTCCACACCATTGCACGTATCATGCTCGTATTTAGTGGAGTAGCCCCTTTATGATAATACATTCACGATTATATTTGTTTAACATGATTCCCACGTGTCGGCACTACATATCTTCAACCTTTTCTAAACTCGGTGAGGTGAAGTGGGGTATAGATTACACACAATGTAGTTGTAGCTTAGTTTGCACATGAGTTGTCTGGAATTGAAGGTTCACGATGAAGGGATATGGGGCCCTCAGCTTTCTAGTGATATCATCACATACATGCACACTCACTTATCTCTTGTGCAATGGGTTTTAGCCAAGAGAAAGAATTTAGCCAAGTGGTTTGCCAATTAGTTACCTGTTCATTTATAATGTCATACTTGATTCCGTTTATACATGCTTATTCATGCTAACATGCCTAGTATACTCATGAATGACCTCACATGATCTTATGCATGTCTTTATTCTATCTTGTACCGCGTGTTAGGTTTTATGAGTGGCTATCTTGCAAGACCGTCATGTCTCATGGGGATATTCTTGGTGTTAACAAGTGAGGACACAGCCACCCCTCCTGAGGAGAATGAGAAGGTCAAGGAGACCCCTCAAGAATTTGCTGAGTGGATTGTAGATGATGTCTTCTAGATGTCATGTCCATAGAAGAGTTCATCATGGGATGTTTTAGGATTTGGGCCCAGTTAGCCATGGATATTTATCATTTAAAACTTATATTATGTTTATGGGTTATAACACTTAACTAACTTTACCACTTCCACATTTGATTACTTTTATTACTCTTACTGATGCAGACTTGAACTTAATTATGCTATGGATGGATTATGCTCATTACCACATGATTGTTGTCGTAGAATGATTATTTTATATAGTTGTGATTTGATGGAAAGTTACATAGGCTTTCACATTTACAAGAAAGAATTTTGTATACCCTATTCTTTAGGGAATTGTGTGATAAGCCCCACACGTGAAACCTGCGGGAACTTACATGTGGGGACCCTATACATGAGTTTTTGACTTGAACCCCACATGTGAAGATTCTAATTATTCCTTGAGGCTCAAGGAGTGACAAAAGCTTTTTTGTTACCCATGAGGGAGAAACCTGAGAGATAATTTTCCACTAGCACATCTTCCACCATTAGGCTAATCATTAGGTTGCTGATCTTGGGATTCAACAGAGACAGCCAGGGTCTCTGGAGGGGCTTCAGGGATCTCACTGATAGGAGGGGACTCTACAATCTGCTTGGTTTGAAGGTAAGACTAAATCGATGTCACGTGAAGAGTACTATCTGAATTAGCAAATGTTGCGTCGCTAAATGAGCTATAACCAAGCACTGATAAGGGGTTAGAGAGTTCAATTAAGGAGACGGACTTTTTCTAGAGTGGTTAAGAGTGCTGACCTGATTGGGCTGGAGGCCTGATTGCCAGCGGTGTGCTAGTGTTAGTGAGTAGGGCCTTGCAAGGTGGTGGAGCCAAGTTGAACATTAGCAAAGATTGGCTGGTTGAGGGCTCTTATGTGGAACTGGGCTGTAGGGCAGATGGGTGTTGGTTGGGGGCTAGGAGGGTGGATCGAAAATGATTGGGGCGCGATGGATGTCATCTTGATGAACTGGGTTTGTATCTGATATTGCAATGGAGGCCATGGCTATTGGTGGAGAGGGAGAGGGGGTAGAAACCAGACCAGCGGTAGGACATTGTGAGAAAGGATGACAAGAGGATAAGCAATTTGGGCAAGGTACATTCTCATAGTAGACGTCCAAGACGATCTCGCCTTCACCTTTGAGTTCCACCAGCACCTTGGTAAGTCTTGGCTTGGAGAGGACGAGATTAACTAGAATCCTTGCATGATAGGATTTTTTGGCCAGTGGTCATATCCTCCAACCTAATTAGTGCACCAATCGAACTAGCAATGGAGACAAGGATGTGCTAGCTCCAGTAGTGGTAGTGCACACCTTTTAGTCGAATCCAAATAGGGACTACAAATGGCCATGAAAGATTCTCCATACTAGGGCTCCAAGAGAGGAGGTGCAATTTCTTCTTATCCATCATAAGAGGGCTTTGAGCAAGAAGCATATCTTTTTCTACCTGGGAGGGGATCCTCAAGATGAAATAGCCATTATCTATTAGAGAAATGAGGCATGGTGTGGAGAGGTTCCAGTTTGTGTTGACCACGTGCTCAAGCCATTCCAGGGACAGTCTCTTGCCAACGAATTTGCCTATCACAGAGTATTGGAATGATTCTTTGCTGCTAGAAATCATATGAAGGGGCGTTTTCAAAGAGGGTTTCCCTTCCTACCAGGTCGTGGTAAGGAAAGAGGGAGATAGCATCAAGGTTCGAGTGAAATAACTGGCATAGGTAGGTTGAGATGTGCTACTGGTAAAGAGGGTTGAAATGGGAGATGGAAGAAGGGAGGGTTTGAAGCTGGATGCAGTTGCATTGGGTTCTACCCTCTGCTAAGGAGGGATAAGGGGTGGAGGTGGCAGAATTGGGGTAGAGGTGGTAGCAGTTGAGAGAGGGATCAGATGTGGAATCAACCATAGAAGGGGATGAGAAAATGGGGTTAGGGTTTGGAAAGTTAAAAGTGGGGAGAGGGGGAGGAGTGTGAGTTAAACACCCAAACAGAATCCCAACCTCCAATGACCATAGAGGCCAAGACACAGTCCAAATCAAGATTCAAAAACAGCCCCAGCTGAGCCCAATTCCAACTATTCAACATCCGACCATAAAAATTTACAGACTGACAAGTTCAACTCAGTTTCTCCTATTTGCTTCTTTTTCTCCTTCCCTCTCGCTATTTTTTCAATTGAATCACCTTATGTGTGAGGATTACTCTACCTATTTCTACTAAACAAGATAATGAAATGATAAGAGGAGCATCAAATGATAATAGAAATTTGAATGCTTTTTTTGTATATTCATAGGATTGATTGCATCCCGCCAATCATATTGCGAGAGATGCATCAAATAGGAGTACTACCCCAATATGCCGATGTCTGGCTGCACAAATGAAATTATCCGCATTTAGGATAAAAACCATAACAACAACAGTTCCTCCAGCTTACAAATTTTAATTCCTAGTGTTGGTAGACAAACTGATGTTGTCAACAACTTATTTCAATGCAAGGGCAAACCTATTTCATTAATGGCTTAACAACTAGATTTTTTATGCGGAGCGGCATACCAAACTTGGGGCGAGCAGAGATGAAGAGAGTAGAGATGGAGGGTGGAAGGGATAGGTCAGGCCTCCACTGGAAAATTTTGGAATGAGATACCCAAATCACTCAATAATAATTTCATTAATCAATTCTAAAGCCATATGAGGCATTATAATTCTTAAATAGCTAAAGACTAACCATAAAACTAATCTCAACCATATGACAACCCTACAGTTGAAATTAAAACATCTCAATATAGATAAATAAAACATATTAAATATTAAAATGATTTTAAATAGGATAAGGTTATGCGAGTTGGGCCCAAAGGCAGGTCGACCCATTGGAGATCACGAATTCATCCTTCATCAACGCTCCCCTTCTTGGAGAGAACTCAACCTTGAGTTCTATAAATGTCCTTCATGATCAAATGTCAAGCATACAAATCCTCGACGTGCTTCTTGGTCTTCATCCTCTTTGCATGGCTTGGAGGTTGAAATTGATCTCTTCCTCTATGTAGATGGAGAATGGAGCATGACTTCTTTTGATTTTTGAATTTGACCATCAAATTCATCAGATGTTGAAGTGGATCACAATCTTCTAATTTCAATAGTCTATCCATGAGGATAAAATAATTATGGGGAATCTCCATGACTTGATCTTCTGTTGCAACCCCTTGACCACTAGTCTTTTCATCTTATGACTTAATTGGACTTTCTAAAAGTGGGTTTATGAGTATCAGATGATTAAACTCCTCAATTTTCTTTGTTGCATGCATTTGTTGATCATCACTTTCTTCAAATTCTGCCAATGTATAATTGTCTTCTGAAGTTGTGCACGCTACCTCACCTAATAATGTCATAGAATTCTCTTTCTTTATTCTAACTCCCTCACTGTTTGCCTTGATATTCTCAACATGGGCTTCACAATATGGGCTTCTATGACTTGCAGAGAATGCTCCTTTTGACGTTTAGATTTTTGCATTCGAAACTGCCTAATCCTGTAATCAACACGGATTGCTTCCTGATATCCCTCAAAAATGTCTTTACAATCTCTCAAAATTTCCGAAATGTTTGATCGTAAACCTCTGAGGAAGCGATCAATGCATAGTTCTCGCTCTTCAATTTACATACACATTGTAGCCTTGAGAACTCATCAATATATTCATCCATAGTCAATTTTTCTTGCCTCAAAAAAAGGAACTGGTCAAAGTAAACCTTATTCTCGTAAAAATATTTAATGGCATACTCAAGCCTTTTTAGTTGATCATTGAGGTTACTGATTTTGAATTTCATGTTGACTTAGATGAGAAAAGAATATAAAACTTAATAATACTCAAAATTAAATCAACCTGACCTGATGTGAAGATTGCATTGATTAGAATATGCAAGTGCAGAAGGATCGTAGATCGAAATCTGGATGATCAAAATATAAACAAATCAAATTTGAGCAATTGAGCAATCCTATTTGATCAAATTGTTAACTAGGGATCCACCCTTGAGTTTGCTTCTACAGTTGGTACTCAATAATATATTTTTTTGCACTGTTGCTGTAGTCAGATTTGGACCCAATACGTGTCACAAAAGACACGCGAGGCCCCTATTTGCCTATCTCTGGCTCATGTCCAATAAGCTTCACAGATGAGAGAGGAGGTTGGTCACTGCTGGTGCCTGCGTCATCACTACTGTGGTGGCGAGAAACCTCAGCGACACTAGCAGGAAGAGATGCAATAACGCTGCAAATGACGATGACGGGGCTACTGTTATGGTGTGAAGATGCTTGAAAGGTGTGGCAATGGAGTTCCAACATGGTCAGTTGTGGTGCTAGGCGCTTGTGGTGCCAAGTATGCTCGTCTCTTCTCTTTTCTTCTATTTCTTTTCTTTTTCTTTTTTTGATCTCTGCCCCTCTTTCTCTCTCTCTCCCTCTTCCCCTTTTTTCTTTTTTTGTTTTTCTTGATGGGGTTTTGAAGGGTCGAGGCGTGGCAGAGACAGTGAGGCAAAGGGATTTGGGATGGGCAGTATTGGTCGAGATGAACAAAGGTGGAGTTTTGGCAAGAGAAAATTTTTTTTTCTGCTCTTCTTAGT
Organism: Sextonia rubra; assembly: GCA_037013555.1. NCBI lineage: Eukaryota > Viridiplantae > Streptophyta > Magnoliopsida > Laurales > Lauraceae > Sextonia > Sextonia rubra. The sequence continues at coordinate 82,589,360 of JASUAD010000001.1, forward strand.
TCGCCTTCGGTAAAGGGATTTGGTTTCTAATGTGCTCTGGAGTGGGGATTTTTGGGGATTAGGGTTCGGACAACTTGTAAAGGTCTCGGGTTATTCGGTTTTGGGTTCTAGCCAAGGGATGTGTTGGCTTGAAATGCTAGGAGGATTTAGGTGGATTTAGGTTTCTACATAGGTGAAGATGCTGGGATTAAATGCTTTGGGTGTTTTTTTTTTTTTTGGGAAGGTCCGGATTAAGGGTTTTGGGATATCTATGGGGATGACAAGGATGGGTGTTCAGTTAACTTGAATTTGATTTGGGGTGATGGACGATGGTGGAATGGAAATGGATGTAAAAGGAGATGGTTAGGAAGTACCTATGGCAGAGGGGATGATGGAAGATGGATCTAAGAGTGATGATGGAGTGTCGATTATCAAATCCAAATGGATCGGTCTTTGGCTCTACTACCAAATGATGTGGAGCGGGGTACAAGACGTGGGGCCGGTAGAGATGGAGAGAGTAGAGATGGAAGGTGAAAGGGATAGGAGGCTTCTGCCTGAAGAATTTGGCGTGAGATACCCAAATCACTTGATAAAAATCTCATTAATCAATTCTAAAGCCATACGAGGGATTACAATGCTTAAATAGATAAAAGGCTAACCCTATATCTAATCTCAACCATCTAACAACCTTACGGTCAAGATTAAAACATCTCAATATAGACAAATAAAAGACATTAAATATTAAAATAATTTTAAATAGGATAAAGACTGATGGGTTCAGCCCAAAGGGGGGTCGACCCCATGAGGGACCACTAGTCTGTCCTACATCAATTTGCTAACAAAAAAATATTGAGAGAATGGAGTTATCATTTCAGTAAGTGATGAAATTTTCATTGTTTAGGAGTATCATGTCTACAAGATGACTAATCCTAATATAATTTGACTCATATGATGATGCTTCATAGTGACATGTTACACCTTCATCAGATTAGGATATCCAAAATATCCTGCTTGACAAAGATCAGGATTTTTTGGTTTCCATAATAACAGCTAGAGATTGTTCTATTCAGTGGTTTTCAACATGAAAGATGAAAATTTGGAATTTCACTGCACGAAGAATGCTAGAAAGGGACAATACCCTGATGAAGTGCAGTTGGGACTTGTGAAGAAACCCAAAAAAAAGGGAGATGCAGGTGTGTCAATGCTACACCAAAAAACAAGAAAAAATCCTGACTACTTCAAGAATTGAGTTAAAAAAAATGAAGCTCAAAATGCCTATAATCCATTAGGGAATATGAAACTGAGAATAAAGAGATAATAAATTATAATCCCAATGATGAGAGGCAGTGGTTCAACTTACCTCATGGGTCCGGAAAACAGTGTTGAATGCATTCAACTCCATCCACCGGAGCAGCAGCTCTTCACTTCTTTGATACCTAATAATAGGTAAGTTTACTGCACAGTAGCCTCCTATGTCACTGTGGTTAAAGGCAAGACCTGAGAGCCCACTACTAAGCAAACCTACAACGGCACTCTTTATTCCATCATTATTTTGCCAACTTACCATTTGGTCACCTTCCCAAAATAGTGTGGCCCACTTTGGACTATCTCTGAAACCAGCCCTTACAAAAAAGACCAAGGTATCTTCTTCTTTTCCCTCCGAAAGGCACATTGATCTCCATTCATCAACAAATTCCCTATTTAGTTTAGCCCATAATTCTGGGTATCTATTATGAGCCGAAACTGGATCTTCACCTAACCATTATAAAAGTTGCCTTTAGTTAGTTGCTTATCTAAAGTGACCAAATATAGAATATTCTTCTTAATACAAAGGGGTTCTTTGGTTAAGCAAGAAAAATGCACAGGTGGAACCCACCATTGTGTGATCCAGATCCTGCACACTGCAACCTACATTATGGATTAAACATCTGCCTATTTCTTTTCTCCAGATATATTACTGCTGAATGTGGATGGTTGGTCAAACTACAAATTAGTAAATATTCAGGTCGTGAATCAAGAAATAAGATTGTCAGTTGCAGGAATGGTCGCATGATCCATCTTTTGAGCTACATCATAAATGGATGTTGCCTCAAATCTGGCCCAAAGGATATATTCGAAATAGCCATCCTCATTTTTTTTTTTCACTTCACTGAAATTGAACCATGGGTTTAATTTGACTTATTTAGTTCACCAAACAGGCACATACAAAGCAAAATATCTGAAGCATGACACAGATAATAGTGCCTCTAGATGCATGTTCTGGATCATTAAGAGGTGGATCTCATCTGTTGAGTTAATGGGAGAGTAAAAAACATTGTGTCTTCAGATTGAGCAACAAAGAGTCCACTCAAATTTGGTGGAAAATTTTCTGTGAGTAGGAGGAAAAATTATAAATTGTAGACCTGAAAAGAGGCAAGCATCTAGTGGCAGCCCTTCGCCGAAATCCGCCATCCAACCCCTCACACCACCATCCACCATTTCAAGTAAGATCTTCTTGAACCAACAGCCAGTAGATGGGTGTGTGAGATCTAGCATCGCTACATTAAAAGCTGTATTTGGCATCATGTATGTTTCACCCATTTTGTCTTTCACTAAGATGCCCAAGTCATTTGCCTCATCAAAAAGGTTCCTCTTTTGGTTTGGCTTGTTTTCTGTCTGCAAAAGAAATGGAAGCCTCAGGAATAGTCCAAGCAATTTGGACTGAACCATCCAAAACACTAGTCTGAACAAATGGTCCAGGCCAGTACTTATAGCACTGGAAAGGGATAATGTTTTAAACATGGTTGAAAGCATTGGAGAGCAAATACTGTTTAGAACTAAATTTCAGCTCTTCAAGTACATATTTTCTTGTTTAGATTTTCTCAATTATTGCAGAGATTACTGAATTTATATATCCTTTCTTAAGTTGAAGGAGTGACCTTTCTGAGATTTCCTGTGCATTGCACCTGATTTCTGGTTGGAACCCTTGCTCGTGGACCTGCCATCCTTAAAATGACACTAAATTTATGACTTTGTGAGAAACAACATCTTCATGTGATGCAGAAACAGTACTGTTTCTGACCATAGATCAAAATAGCGGCCGCTACGAAGCGTAGCGGCCGCTATATCGGCCGTAGCGGCCCTACCCGCTACGCTATTTGGGTGTTAGCGGCGCTAACACCCGTAGCGGCCCGTAGCGGCCGCTACGTAGCGGCCGCATCATGTCTGGGCTATTTAAAGCCCAGACGAACTCCTTTCCCCATTTTTCACCTTTTGCACTGCTGTCTCCATCTCTCATTTTCGTTTTCCACTGTATTTTGGTCCTACCACCCTCTTTCTTCAAATCAAAAGCAACAAGAGTCCAAAAACACATCAAGATCTACAAATCTAGAGCATTCATCTTCTTTGGAGCCAAAAAGCTTTTTTCAAAAGGTATTTTCTATGTGATTTTTTTAGATCTATGGCTCTATTCTTCTTTTCTCCTTCATGAATCTCTTGGGAATGGCTTGTAAGTGATAGATCTATGTTTCCCATAGATCAAATCCCCAATTTCTATAGTTTATTTATTTATTATTTATTTTTTATTCTCGGATTTTTTTTATTTTTTGAAAAAAAAAAATTTTTTCTTGAAAAAACACCAACCAAATCACTTGAAAATTATTCTCAAGTGTTAGATCTATGAATCCCATGAATGAATCACACTTTTTTTCTTGTTTATTTGAATTTATTTAATTTTTTATGTTCATTTTAATAGGACTTTTTGAAAAAAATAAATTTTATTTAAATTTGGCCAACTAAATTGCTTAAAATCACTCCCAAGTAGCCTAGATCTATCATTCTCATAGATCAAACCCCCATTTTTTTGGGTTTTATAATTTATTTTTTATTTATTATTCTCGGATTTTATTTATTTATTTATTTTAAAAAAAATTTCTTTAAGAAACACCAACAAAATTGCTTGAAAATCACTCCCAAGTGTTAAATCTATGAATCCCAAGATTGAATCACACTTTCTTTCTTGTTATTTTAATTTATTTAATTTTTTATGATCATGTTAATAGGATTTTTTGAAAAAAGATAATTTTTATTCAAATGTGGTCAATCAAATCACTTAAAATCACTCCCAAGTAGCTAGATCTATAATTCTCATAGATCAAACCCCCATTTTTATGTGTTATTTATTCTTTTTTTATTTTTTATTTTCGGATTTTTTAATTTTTTTTTAAAAAAAATTTTTTTCTTGAAGAAACACTAACCAAATTGCTTGAAAATCACTCCCAAGTGTTAGATCAATGAATCCCATGGATGAATCACACATTCACACATTCTTTTTTTCTTTTTTTTGAATTTATTTAATTTTTCATGTTCATAGTTCATACTTCATACGCCATATTAATGGGATTTTTTGAAAAAAAAATATTTAAATGTGGTCAACTAAGTCATATATGCATTATGCAGGTATTTATTGTGTGCCTCAAAGTTCAACTTCTCTCATCATTTCCATTTGTGATTTGCTAAGAATTAAGATGGTGCGCGATGTAGATCCTGCATGGGCACACGGTGAAGCAGTTAATGGAAATAGGTCAAAAATAAAATGTAATTTGTGTGGTAAAATCACTAATGGGGGTATTACAAGATTCAAGCAGCACTTGGCTCATGTTTCAGGCAATGTTGCGGGATGTACAGTTGCACCAAAAGAGGTTAGAGAAGAGATGAAAAAGCTTGTAAATAAAGGAAAAGAAAGAAAAGTAGAGATCAAAGAAAAAAGAAGCCAAGAAGTTGATGATGCCCGCTATGAGGTGTTTGGAGAGCAAATTCCTTCTGATTTTGATGATGAAGGTGATGACCAAGAAATGGAAGCTGCAAGAAGAGAGTCACTTATGACGGCACAAATGGATGAAATGCGAAGAAGTACTGGTAGACAGTTTGAATCTGGGGGCTCATCTAGGGGAGGGGGGCCAGGGGACTCATCCAGGGGCAAAGGTATAGCTAGAACAATGCGTCGAGCATTCAGCACTCGACAACAGGAGGATGATATTGAGATTATTTCTTCTCGTAAAGCATTACGGACTCCTAGTAGTGCTATACCCGGTCCAATTGATCCTCTAGCACATGGAAATGAGTCAGCTAAACAGCCTAAAATCTCAAAGTTGTTTAATGGGGCCTTGAAAAGTGCAAGAGACAGATTAGCATCAGCTACAGCAAAGTGGTTAATTCACAAGAACATACCCCCTCAAGCTGTGGATTCTCCTTACTTCCAAACTATACTAGATGTTGCAGCTACCGCTGGTCCTGGTATAACAGCACCTTCTGTCTATGATGTGGGGACCAAGTATTTAGAAATTGAGTATGAAGATATAAAGAGTTGGGTAGCTACTTTTAAAGGTATATGGGAGGAAAGGGGAGTCACAATTATGTGTGACGGATGGACGAGCAGCACACAAACACAGTTAATAAATTTTTTAGTGTACTCTGCTGCTGGGACCGTCTTTGTTAAGTCCGTTGATGCATCTGAACATATACGGACTGCAAAATATATTTTCCGCCTTATGGATAAAGTTGTTGAAAGTGTTGGTGAGGAAAATGTTGTGCAAATTGTTACAGATAATGGTGCCAATTTCAAGAAAGCCGGGCAGTTGTTAATGGAAAAGAGAAATAACTTGTTTTGGACCCCATGTGCGGCACATTGTATAGATTTAATGTTGGAGGACATTGGAAAGAGGAAAAATGTGAAAACTGTCATCATGTCTTGTAGAAGCATCACAAGATTTATCTATGATCACTCGTGGTTGTTGGCATTAATGAAGACATTCACAAATGGAAGAGCCTTGGTGCGTCCAGCTGCAACAAGGTTTGCCACCCACTTCATTGCCATGGATAACCTTGTGCAACATAGAAATGAGTTGATTCAGATGTTTGCATCAGAACAATGGCTTAATTCAAAATGGGGAGCAGCAACGAGTGGTCCTGGCTTTGATGTCCCCAATCTTGTTAGAGATAATAAATTTTGGTCCAAAGTTAGAAATATTTTGAAGGTCTTTGAACCCTTAGTGAAAGTGTTGCGGCTTGTAGATAATGATGATAAGCCGACAATGGGTTATATTTATGAGGCAATGGATCGAGCAAAACTAGCAATACAAGAAAATTGCAGGTATTATCAAGAATTCTTGCAAATAATTGATGCTCGATGGAATGATCAATTGCACCATCCATTGCATGCTGCAGGTGAAATAAACTTTTACACTATTGGCCTATGATTTTACAAGAGTTTTACTTTTATTTTGTATTGTATAGAGATGTACTTATGCAAATTTGACATTTGAATTGTAGGATATTTTTTAAACCCTCAATTCTACTATTCGAACGAGAAACAACATACAAAAACAATTGATACCGAGTTGCGAATAGGATTGAAGGAGGTGTTGAAGAAAGTAATTCTTAATCACAATGACCAGGTTTTAGCCTTAAAAGAAGTAAGTGACATGTCATATATGATATAACGTTTATTATAGTTTAAATGTATTGTGATTTTTACCTAAGTTTTGAGTTGTGACAAATTTAAAATGATTTGTACTTTGTATATGTTAGATTTCTATATACACAATGAGACAAGGGAGTTTTGCAGACCCGTTGGCAATTAGATCAATAACCAGCTTATATCCTGGTACAAATAGTTTTAACCTAGTCACGTACTAGTTTTAAGTTTATATATATTATTTGCCGTGGAATGGGGATTGTGGATGACTAATTGTTTATGTTCATTTTTTTTTCCAATTTCAGCCGAGTGGTGGATCAATTTTGGAGAAAGTGCTCCACACTTGAGAATTGCTGCCATTCGGGTCCTTAGCCAAACAACGTCTTCATCGAATTGTGAAAGAAACTGGAGTACTTTCTCATTAATTCACACAAAATTGAGAAATCGGATAGCAATGCAGAAGCTGAACAAGCTAGTATATTGTCACTACAATTTGAAGCTGAGAGTCAGAAATAGACAAAGGAAGCAAAGGGATGATCCGAATTATTGCCCTATAAATTTGGATAATATCTTTCAGGAAGATGATCCCTTACTTCCATGGTTAGTTGATGTAGAAGATCCATTGTTAGATGGAGATGAGAATTTACACCAGGATATACAAGGAATAATGGACGAAGACGAAAGAGAAGGGGAAAGTGAGCCTCAGCCACCTACAGAAACTAGAACATCAAGGGGCATTGAACCTGAGCCCTCTCATGTAGTATCTACAGTGAGCTCTGATAGTTCGAGTTCAAGCATTGCTCCAAGTAGTGACTCTCCGTCTGGAGGAGGTAACGGGGCCGAGCCAAGTGATTCTTACCATGAAGACGAATTAAATGCTCCTGCTCAGACTGTAGATGAATTTCCAAATCCATCTCGTATGAGGTCAGGTCATGTTTATGTACGCCAAAGACCCCGTGATGGACAAGGAAATGATGGTACGAGTGCAAATGTTGAAAGGCAACAAACAGCAAAGTGGTACCCTATTTTCCATGACCCATATTCTGGGTACCAACCGTATGTCCCACCAGACTACGCACATGGTCAAGCGGAATCATCCTCACAACAATATTCAGAATCAGGGTCATTTGATCAATATCCTCATCCAAATCCAAGTCCATCCCATTTCTTTATGTTTGAGGATCCTAATGCCTACCAATATGGAGGGGAGTTGCACTATGTTGGTACAAGTGGGAGTGGTGCCAATGATAACAACTATGGGGATGAAGACAGTGATGCCAGTGTCATATATCCTGCTAGACATTCATTTTGGTGGTAGAGGTATTCCTCTAATCATTTCTTAAATCTCAACTTTATATTAACTCTCAGAGTCTAATGTCTCAACTCTTTAAATACAATGTTATTTATGAAGTTATTATTTATTATGTCATTTATTGTGTTGAATGTTGATTGTTAAGTCACTGACTCTAGTGACTAATCTCTCTAAGTCTTAAATTCTTGACTCTTGAGTCTTGACTTTCAGTGTTGAATATTGATTCTTGATACCATGTGAAAAATCGGATTGATACTATTATTTTTTAATTATACAGCGATACAGGACATTATGCATTTAGGGGACCGCTACACCCCCTTATTTTAGGCTTTTTTGCAAAACAAACACATATTCTAGTTATTTACAATTTTCTGGATTTTCTAGAATTTTTTCAAAATTTTTTGATACTTTTTTTGAATCACACCGCGAACCGCTACGTAGCCCCGCTACCGCTACGTAGCGCCCGCTACGTAGCGTTTTGGCGACCGGCCGCGACGCTATCCGCTACCGCTATTTTGATCCTTGTTTCTGACAAGTCTTGGATCTTCTCCAATCTAGGATATCCAGCAGTGTTGAATTTTTCTTTAGCTGAAGGCAGCAGCCTTTCGATGTATAAAAAAATGGATAAGCATGTAGTTTTGATTTACAAACCTGACAGTCTCTACTACATGTCCAGTCAGATCATCAATTAAATATCAAGATCACTGTCTTCATCAAAGCCTTGTGCCAACTATGTTAGGGTCAACGACATGAATTTTGTTTCGTCATTCCAGTCTATCCAAGGCCAAATCCTAGATAGGATTCACTTTCAAAATCTATTCATACTACTTCCATGCATGTCTTCTTCAGCCAATCCTTTTCCTTGAAGGGCTATCAACCATTCAACCTGCACAGGAAAACTTCTCCCTAGCGCCATTGTTGGCTTGCATTGGACATGTCCAAACCATCTCAAACAAGTCCCTCTTAATTTATCTCCTACTGATGCTAACGGTAACATGGTCGACTCAACATAATTGAGATAAGGCTTTGATGGTGATTATGATGATGCTACATTTAGGCCTCTCATGTGAGGTGAGGTGCATTAACAATTTTTGTGATGCTATCAAGGATGAAATACAATTAAGGATGTTCCCACTTGACAATGACTTGACACCAATCATCTGCATTTCTTTTTGTGATCACTATTTACTCCATCTTTCCTAGTTTTATCATATATCCATCTCAATATTCTCAGCTCTACTACACTCTTTTTTTTTTACATGTGTTGTTTCTTAATTGGCCAACATTTTGCTCCATAATTCATAGTTTGTCTAATCATTGTCTTGAATAACTAAATATCAACAAAATATTCTAAAAAGGTTTACAAATATCATCCACTAATCAGGAATTATATGGTCATGACACATTAAGATTGCATTGTGTCCAAAACCATCTGCATGGATTGGGGATGCCCTATAATCTTTTTTAATTATAAGAACCACCCACCAGAATTCTCTCTTTTATCAGAGACATTGAAGTAGTTTTTACTTAAAACTTCTACTGAGGATAAAGGTTAAGTGGTACAGTATTTTAATCACTCCTCTTCATTGGTCGTATCTGGATCCAAAGAAGTTAGTAAAAAAATGGTGCAAAATAAAGCTAAATAAACACAAAAATGCCTGTAATGCCGCATCGGTTGATTTTGCACCAACTTGACACAGAATGGTTAATTGATTCAATTTGTCTGTGACAACTGAACAGTTTACTAGCATAGGTTTTTGGTTAACCCTAACTAGTTTTAGAAGCTTTTGCTAAGTCATGAGGCTATTTTTTACCCAAATGCATGTGATGAAGAGGCAAATGTAAAACCCAAGGGTGGAGACTCTAGCTGTGTTCTTAAATACTTAATTGTTGATTTTATGGTGAGTCGGGAGTCCTATTGCTAATTAGTTATTGTGGGGCAAGATATAGGATAAATATTTGAGTGAGGGGACCCATTCCATAGTAGTATAGATTAGTCTTCAAAAGAAGGAAAGAGAGCTTTTATGGCACGACACCTACTTTCCTTAGGAGGTGAATTTTGGATGGAAAGGAAGTCTTACTTATGACCCTTATCAGGAAGTGGGGATCTACTATAGATATATATATATATCTAGGAGTCTCTCAATTGTTCCACCTTATTTTTTCTCTAAAACATAGGGGAGAATCAGAAAGGGAGAGAGAGAAGCCTAAGAGAAGAAGGAGAAGAAGGTAACAAGCCGGGTAGCAGTTGATGGATGTCCTCTCAGCCCTCAGCCACATATTGTGAACGTCCACAAAAGGTGAGTAATCTTCCTACATCTTTCTATTGAGGTTGGGTTATGAGGTCTGTCGGTCATGGTTGCTTATGTAAGATTTAAACCACTTTTGTTACAATTTAAGTATTGCAAGGTTAGGCTAAAGTATCTATGAGTTATGGGTTACCCAGTGTCTTTCTTCTCCTCTAGTCCAATGACAGTAGTGGGAATTAAGGATTTTGGGTTGCAGAATGATTGGCGTGATGAACAATCGAAGGGTGAGACCCCGGTGGACCACTAGTGGACAGATCTGGACCATAGACTGGTGAATCACTTCAAAAGAAGTAAGTTGTGTGGAAATTAGTCAAAAGGGGGGCTGTAGGTATGAACCGGGACCTTGTCTTCATGGTAGCCTGCACTGTCGACCCTCTAGGAAAGGACTATTAATGATCAAAACCCATCTTTAGGTGACGAAACTCAACCAATTGAATTTCTATGAGTAGTAAGCCTCTTAGGCATCATGTATGCTAGCAAAGATAGAAGGGTTACAAGATGAATGCAATCGGAGAAGGAGTTTTCCAATTTCCAAGTCGTCTTGAACCAGTTTGGTCGTCTGGGATTATGGGCCCACATGACCCACCTGATGCAAGATTTGATCCACAGATCTTGTAGTGGACCCTTGGGCGAACCCTAGGGTGGTCCCAGTTGATTCAAACCATTGGGTCCCACCATCTGATGTCTTGAATAGGGCCAAGCGTGAAGGCTATTCCAATGGGTTTGGACTCTGTATATTTCAATTCTGTCAATGCCAGTTTCATCGGGAGTTTATGGATGGGGCTGTAATGCCATCATAATTACATATAAGTCCTTCTCTATCTTAAAAATTTAGTATTCAAAAGACTGGGGGTGTTGTTGAGAATACTTATGCTGTATGTATATAGATTGCCTTAGTATAGAAATCTGACTTTAAGGAATGAAACAAAAGGGGGACGTCCAAGCATACCCAGACAATCCGTAAAAAGGATAAGTAGTGGGTAATAATTAATTGACCGTAGTGCATGGGGCCAGACATGTACTAATTCATAAGCTCGAAAATATTTTGGAGTTATAATTTCTATTGTGCATGACTCTAATTGGAACGAAACATGATCCGAACTACTAGCACGGAATTATCTATTGTGATTGTGTGATTTTGGGATCATTGGATTCGATTGGTAGATTGATCATGTTGTCTATGGATGTGGAGATTAGAACATTGAGGTCCTGATGTGAAAGGGTCCTATGGGACGCCGGTTGAGGAGATGCAGGAGTGGCACCTCGAAGAATTTTGGCATATTGAAATGGTACAATGATGTGGACTGGGTGCAAGGATGTGGTTCAGAAATGTTTCGTAAAATGAGTTCTATTCATTGATTTAATTATTTATTATTTATATTTATTTGTTCTGATGATGTCATTACGTTAATTATGAATGTATGTTGGAGTAGGAGATTCATTCACCAGTTGTACTGATATTGGTTACCCCCTTCAGGTAACAGAGTTGTGGTTGGATTGGGGACTGGCGAAGAGCAGCCCGTAGTGTTTGACATGGGTGGCTGAGGAAAGCGTTACATCCATATTCTGTAGTTTAGGGAGATCTTAGTATTGGATATTTAATTATTATTTGATGGATTTATTTTGGAATTTTTAGACATTGAAAATTCTATTGATTAATTTAAATGAAAGGATTTATTTTTAATAAATGGTGCTTATGCCTTATGTGTTTATTTGATTTATGTGTATGAATTGTATGCCAATGTGTTATAACTCAGATTCCGATAGGGCCCCGGAATTTGGGTCATGACAGCAAACGTATCATTTACAAAATCCAAGCAAGAATCAGGTGACACCCACAAAGTAGATCATCTCACCAGAAAGCCAAGCTGGCCCATTCACTGGATGGACCCCCAATATACAACACACAAGGTTGAGTGTTGACCAAAGATTTTCAGGATTTGTTTTAAACAGTCACCCACCTGAACTCTATCTTGCTTTCTAGGGACAGCTCTACATGATGGAACCATTGTAGGCACCTAGTTAAATGCAAGTGTTTGCCACCTACGTAGATACAATAGCATAGAGAAACCGCACACAGAATCAGTGAACTTCTTAGAACTACATTTTAAGTGTAAATGTTGCAGGTTCCACATCAGTTGCCATATTAGGAGGTAATACAGATATTCCCAAACCCAAGATCTTCCAATAAGCATCGATAAGGCAGAAAATAATTACCGGAACAAGGCAGGGATTGCAGTAAGTCATCATCCTGATTTGATGAGTACGGAGATCATCTACTAGTTGTTGCCATCCTTCATAGTGAGCTGTATCCACTTCCCAATTCCACCAAAGTTGTGAGCCAATGACAGTTTTCCTCTGCCCCACCCAATCCTACATAGCGACCACCAAATCCTGTGTTAAACCGTACTATCAGGGCATTCTGATCAGCAACTTTCCCACAATTTGGGCAGTATACAAAGTTCAGGCTTTCATTTTACACAATTTGGTCACCTGTAACCAGAATGCAGAAAGAGGAACATCGTGCTCTTGTAATTGACCCCAAACGCGGCTCACAGCTTCAGTCCCACCTTGCATTCCAACAACAGCACCAGACAGAATCCAACTTGGAAGCTCAGGAGGCCTCCCAATGGTTTCTGTAAACCGTTCAATAAACTCAACTGGCGAATTCCCATGCAATATCCTTCCTTGAGCAGAGTCACTGTATATCTGTAATCAATAACCAATTTTTCACATGAAGTGAATTGATTTTGAAAGTTTGTTGAACTCTCTTGGGCAATAAAATGAGTAAATGAAACTGATTCACAATTTGTTGTGAATAGATAGATCATCACTTGCCATGAATTAAGGCGAATTCAATTTTTGAAAATTCACAAATTGGATTCCAAATTAGTAAATATGCTCTAAAAATATCCAACTTCATTGTATTTATGCTACATACATGGCACAAACTCATCAATTTTGTACTCCTTTAAGCACCCAAAAGTCAAAGGTAGCCAGATAAGAAGAAATATGAAATTGCTAGGATTGTACTGGAAACTGAGGAAGATTAGAAAATTGTCTGCCTAAAAAGTGTATAAATTTCATTAAACATACGAAGTGAGGTTGCAAATATTGGAACTCAATACTGTAAAATGAATGAAATGATGTTAACCGAATTGCACGAATAGGAGTCAATTTGGGTTCAGGAATTATGGAATTTGGGCTGCATACATCTACCTCTATTGCTGATAGGATCCTCATATATTCCACAAAAATAAGGTAAATTTTCAATCAAAATGTACATAGGTAAAATGAAAGTTCATTTTATCCATTTCCTCCGCTTCTATTGCTAGAGAAAAGAAGCAAAAGTTAATGGACATCAGACAGAGAGGGGACAGGAGACAGAAAATGTACTCTGTGGAAATAAAACCATCCAAATATCATCACTTCTACATTTTATGAAAACAAAGTACATTTTCATGGAAATCCATGTAGCTAAGCCGTGAATAGAATTCTAACTGAGTTGAAAACTGGGTTAGAACTAATTTTGGGCAATCAGAATGTGATCTAAAATTAGCAACCACCTATGTTGACATCAAAAAAAAAGCATTGGGCCTGTTTCAAGCGTATTCGCTGAGATAAGGCTGTCAGTAACAGAGCGCATCTGAAAACATGACCAAAAGGGGGGAAAAGGGAAAGCTAATAATAGAAAGACCAAGCCACAAGCACACAGAACAATAAGGTGAAGTTGTTAAGCCCAGAGACTGCCTTTGCCTGAAGATAAAGTGGATAGAATATACTTTTTTTTTTCTGTTCCACAAATAAATTAATGGCAACATGAAAGGATAAGCTAAATTGCAATAATAACCATGAAGAATCAGTTCTTTACTTGCTCAAACTACAACAGCTTTCATTTGGAAGCTGACTGTCTATGGCTCATATTGAGTCCTCTTCCTACATGAATTTTGGTGTATTAAAGGTTGAGAGGATTGGTGGCTAGTATGGATTTTAACATTATCAAAAACCCAACTCTCAGATGTGTAAAGAGGCTGGAACCAACCCAAGACCTCAAGCTAATAGGTGGAAGGCCCACAAAAGTATATGAAGCCATGTCAAACCCATTTCTTGGGTGATGTGGGATGTGGTATTTTCCCAACACTTCCCCTCACATGCAGGCCCAACAAATTTCATGAACATGCTTGGCACGTGGGCTACACAAGAACAACATTGCGCTCCGATACCATGTAAAGTTGCTAACCAACACACCCAAAATGCCTAGGCGTTAAAAGCGCGGCAAACTAACTACTTAATAGTTAACACCCTCCGTTGGGCTGGATACAACCTGGGCCCAAAGCACATGCTCACACAAGACCAACATGGGGCTTTTTTGACCTACACACATGTGCCTGTGCACAAAATGCAGCATGGGCTCTTTTTTGCCCAATGCGGATTCAAATCGGGACATGCTGGCTCTAATACCATGTAAAGAGGTTGGAACCGACCCAAAAGCTCAAGCTAATAGGCGGAAGGCCCAAACAGGTATATGAAGCCATTTCAAACCTATTAGTTGGGCAATGTGGGACGTGGAGCTTTCCCAACAAGATGAACTGTAACCTGGAAATTGTATCAAACTATCTACTGTGATACTGTACAGCCAAAAGAGTGTAAGACGAATGTCAACAAATGTCTAAGTAGTATCTTACGAACACTGAATAGATTTAGTGGATCATCAAATTTCATCCTGAATTGATCAAGACACTTTCCAATCTTTTGAGCTGCTTAGTAGTCATAGACATGCACTGGTTCCTATCTCTTCAAGTATAAGATGGATTTATCAGCTTCTGCAATAAAGGGAGAAGAGAGAGAGAGAGAGAGAGAGAGAGAGTTCTACACTGACTAACCTGAATCTGTACTCTATCCTGTTTTGTTAGATCAAAAACTGAATAGTCGTATCCTTCAAGATATAGAGACCTCATCTTTGATGTCATGTAGAATGGAGATGGAGCATAAGTCGTACTAGAATCACCACCAGACCTGTATTTTTATATTTAAAAAAACAAAAAGCATAACCATGGATTTTACAAATAAAATATCACATAATTCAACCAAGGTCACATGCTAAAAATAAGTGGGCCTGTAGTGATCCTACACCTATAAAAATGTCAAAAAGTGGTGCACTTTGCATCATCATCTAACTGGTAACAGGAAAAATCATAAAATTCATAGATAGCGAAATGTTACTATTGACAGTTGACTCCAAAAACATTCGTGCTAGAAAAAGAATTTTGGAAGGTGATTTGTCCAAATCTTTGCACTTATGAGCAGCACCTGCATTACAATGAAGAGCAAAGCAGTTTCCATTATGTTAAGATCTTACACATAAAACAAGCTATATAGTCTATGCCAAATGCCCCTTGCACGATGGTACATCTTCTATGGTTCTACCACCCAATCGAGATCAGAAGGTCACAGTTGGCCTGCATAATCTTACTATACTATAAAATGATTTTTGTTTAAATTTCTTTCGGGCTTTCAAGACCACCTAGCAAAACAACTTAATAACCATTAAATTAAACTTGTTACATGGGAAATGAACTGACGCAACAGATAGATCAGGCAATTCTGCTGCATCTGAATGTTCTACTTGCTGACCTGAATCAAATGGTGTTAGGATGAAGTTCAACATAATTAACCATACCCTCTTAAAACCTTGGGTGAGGCCCACTACCATCAATGTCTGACAATAATCACCCTGGATGTCATATATCAAATGAGGTCACTTCTCATCACGAACTGATCATGATTGATTGAATGGATGTAACTGTCAGTCTAACATTTATACTAAGGGCTTGTTTGTTTGCATTACAATACATAGGAACTAAATATATAATATTTAGGTTATAAGTGGTGAAAAATGAAGACCAAAGGTGAATGCTAAAAAATGAGCATCAAATAACCTTTCCTCGAAAAAAAAATGAAAGGAAGATCGGAAATGAATAACTAAGGGTGATAACTGGTTATTCATTTCCCATTTTTCTTTGATTCCTTTTTTTTCCATATAAGGAAAGATCATTTGATGCTCAATTTTTGAAAATTGACTTATGATCTTCATTTTTTAATTACCTATGGCATAAATCCTATGGCTCTAAAAAACTATAAAAAAAAAAATAGATGATCAGATTGTAAATTCATTTACCTGTAACAACCCAAATTAGCAGCAAAACTAATTGCTTGATTTCAGTTTAATAATGTTTATACTAGAAATAAGAAAATCATAAAATTAGATGATCATTGATCAGGTTAGCAATCCATATACCTGTAGCTAACCAAATTAGCCGCAAAAGTAATTGGTTGATCTCCCCTTCCAACACCTTGCTCTTGAACAAATATAGGCACCCTTCTGCCTTTAAATTCCATATGAGAGAACTGCTCTCCAAACCCATAAAACCTCTCGTCTCCTTCACTTGAATATGTAATAAACACCCTATTGAACTTTGAAAACTCTTCAACCTTTTCCTCCTCTTCCTCTTCCGATGAAAGCCGAGGGGATACTAGAGGCCTGTAGAACCAACCAATTTGCCGCCTCCGAAGCCCACACAAAGTTCTCTTTAGGATCAGGAAGCTTCTAGAGGCTTTTAAAATGTGTCTTGAGTGAAACTGCAAATTGGGTTTTCCAAATATGACTTGGAATCCAACTTGATTACTATTTTTCTGATCAATCAAAAACCAGTACTTGGCAGCAATAGAAAGTCTCTTCCTCGTTCCAAGTTTGATCTTTGTTGTCTCAAAATCTGCATTTTTTCCTTTGACTAGTTTTACTAACTTCTTCTTACTGAAAATACAACCTGATAAAAGCAAAACTGGGAATTGGGCATCCTTCCATAGCTTTGAAAGCTCCTTTTTCTGGTCTAATCTCGAAGACCCAGATGAAGAATCATATCCTTCTGCCTCCAGATCAATCTCAGGTTGATTTATCACCTTTATGTCCTCCAAGGATTGATGATTGCATATAAAATGGATATCTCTGTCCTTTATGACAAAGGAGCCTCTGCTTTCCTCAGCCTCAGTTTCTGCAAGTGCTGCAGAAACAAAGGCCTCCCCTGGGATTGTAGACCAGATGCTTCTGTGGGGTTGTGAACAGTGGGAAATGGAGAAACACCCACCATTGTCAGGGGTCCAATGGAGCTGGAAATCCTCTCCAATTTGGAAATTTTGGTGTTGGGGTGGAATTTGGGGACTGGTAAAAAGGTTTCCATGGATGACAGGAAGGGTTTTAGGGGAGGAAGGAAAGGGATTATTAAGGAGTTTGTGGTGCTTCTTGGAGAGTTTGAAGGATGACATAATTTGGAATTTTTGGAGTATGAATTTGAAGAAAGGTCTTCTCTATTGGATATCTATTTTAACACAGATTCAACATCTGATGTTCTTATACATAGTTAACACTCAGGGGAAAAGGTTTCCACACATGACAGGAAGGGGTATGGGGGAGAGAGGAAAGGAAAGGAAAGGAAAGGAATTATTGGAGAGTTTGAAGGATTGTAAAATTTGGAGTTGGAGCTGCTAGAAATCTGGATTTGAAGAAAGAGGACGTCCATTTCAACAAAGATTCAAGATCTTATATAGAATCTGAATTGTTCCTCCAAGGGGATTATGTGGAAAAGCACAAAGACTGTGTGCAAGGGAATGGGAAAAGGACGGCGAAACCAATAAGAATTTTCTCATGGCGATAACGGTGGTCCATGTAGGATAAGTCTATTGTCGTGTCGTTTCCTGTCACTGTCCTTTATATGAAAGTGAATAGTGGGCCTTTGCTGGCGCTGTCAGTGGGCCTGATCTACACAATGGGCTGATCTAAAGAAGGCAGTTGGTTACTTGGTTAAGCCCTATAAAGATTACAGGCCAGAATCTGGATTGGGGTTGGAGACAGACCACAGAGCTGACTTCACCTGATAAGCTTTTGAAAAGTCCACGTGCAGTGGGTAAATGCCAAAGTCCAACTTGGATTCGGGGCATGTTCAACAGGCCCATTTGTTTCAAAGAAGTCTCCAAATAGTATCCCCTCAAGTGAAATTTTTAATGCTTAGGATGGGATAGTATTTTAAGAGTTGAAATTTTGAGAATTGAGAATTCAAAAAGCTAATTAAAAAAGGGGACATAAAAACATCTCTATGAGAAAATCCCCAACACCCACAATTCTACTTAGAAATACCTCCAAACACGCACCAACTCTTTTGCATGAGGTGGAGAAATTATATGGAGAAAGTTGATCATAATCCAACACTATGCTGGGGAGACAGGGAGCATACATTTGATACATATTATTTATTTATTTGTTTGTTTTTTTTTTTGAAAAATTTAAGGCAATCTACATGTATCAAAGGGCTGTGTATAAGAATTAATCCTGGAGATATATGGTAAGCATCCAAGGGCTATTTATCCATTGTGCCCATATATTTTATTGGAGAATCTTCATACGCATCCGTCCTTCACCATTTTTTTTATGAGAACTCTAGATGGGACCTATCTATTACTCAATCCAAACCTTATAACACACATGAAACCCCATGATAGCAACTTGCCCCAAGTTTTGGTCAGATCCAAATTAATTAGACCGTTGGATCGATTGTACACCAATCCGAACGGAATGAATTTGTGAGCCATAGATGAAGGGGTTAGGGATATGTAATTGGGGCCAAATTTGATATGTGGGGTGCTTTCACATAGATCTTTTCAACCCCCCGGTCTCATCCCTTGATGGGGTCCACAGTGGGCCCCACCAAAGAGTGTGCACAAAATGTCCATGAGAGACGTATGCACAGAAAAAAGCCCATATTTTATTTTTTATTTTTACATTTTTATGAGCTAAGATATTTTTCGTTAGCTCAGCTTTAACCCTTTCAAATTTGGCGTAGGGGTTATCACGTTCTATGAGCAAAGACTATTTTCTAAGAGACACACATATGGCTGCCCACATAGCACCTATATAACGCAAGAAGTGTGAGTCAAATTCAAAACTTTGGGGAGCAAATCTAAGGTTCAAACTATTGTGCCCATATTAGCATCCAAATAATTTGAATACACGGATCTCAAATTGGTCCAAAGAGTTGGACTCCCAATGTGAGGGCGAGGATTGATTCCTTGGATAATATCATGAAATTAAGGTGCCTCTACAACTGATCCATCAATAGTGTGCTCATAAAGCCCAAGCCCATGCCATTTTGTGCAAAAAAGAAAAAAAAATCTACCCCATTTTAGCCAAAAAAAAAATTTTTTAACTACCACCGGTGTGACCACCCAATCAATGGAGTGGGTCCCCAACTACAGGCCAAGGGGACATGCCTAGTCTGTATTACCCTTTCTCTTCATTACATGTGACCTAAAATCCTTTTTCAAGAGCTTGCCTATTTGTGTTCCGTTTTGCATCTCCTCGCCAGTGTGGAATGTAGAGTCTTTTATAATGCATGCAGACGTATATTTGAGAAACTTGGTTTTCTCAGTTTCCTCTTGCATCTGGTCGTGTTATTCGAACTTGTAGCAGTGTGTATCTAGCCATATTTTTAGCCACAGTTCATCAGGTGCCTTTTTGTTGGAACAACTTTAAGACGACTAGTCGACTAACGTGCAAGAGATTGTTACAGGGACTGCCGTGCAAGATTGGTGAAGCTTCGTTTACACTGTGATATTGTGGGTCTCTCTCTTTTTAACCTGGGTGTACTTTTTAGAAAGTACTCTTCTCCCATTTGGGCTCATATGGAGTTTAATGGTCAGAATTGATGTCAAATTAGTTCCTTGCTAACCTTAGTTGGTTGAATTTTTTTCTTATGCTTGGTTGTATCAGTGGTATAGAGATGTTAAACTAACCTAAATGCCAAAAATTGATTCCTTGGTAGCTACGTGAGGTGAGATGGAGGCCCCACCCCAGACTGGCCTCCAGAAATTTTGAAAAATTGCCCAATCTTTTGGATTTTTTTCTACAGTGGGTCAACCCTCTAGAGATATTCTCACTCTGTTTTTTTATTTTTAACTTAGAAATTTCCTGGTCCCTCGAGAGGCACGTGTTCCTTTTATGGTTGATTTGGAATTTATGTATTTTATGCTCGGGTTAGCAAAGCCACTATTTACAGTTCAACCGCTAAATCGTGCAAATTCTAACTAAGTTGCACCAGTTTGATTAGGTTAAAAACCCTACAAAAATTGTAAGAGCTAGTAAAAGCAATTTGACATCATTAAAAAATGGTAAAAATCGTCCAAAACTAGCATTCAGATTGCTTGGGTTGATCACATGTATAACGGGTAACCAGTGCAACCCTTTAATTAAATATGCCTATAATCAACGATCCTTGAGCATGAAGGTCCATAAATACAAAAAGGTAACATATTACTCTCACATCCTTTATTATTAGCGCTATAATTAGAGATTGCTCCATAATTATTTTTATAGGAGGGAGCAGTTAACTCTCCTTCTATCTACACCCACTCCCAATACGATGAATTTCCAACAGAAATGCCCTCAACCAAACAGGCCAAAATCACTGTGAAAAAGTGAAGCAAACCCTATGTTTGATTAAGCAACCATAGTCGGCCGAACTCAACTAGAATCTTACTTGGATCGAGAGCTTAAAATCTGGGTTGGGTTGTCATCAAGTGCTTTCAAGATTCAATTTGGTCTTGTACAGTTTATGTTTGCTTTATCTGCATTAGTGTCACAAATATTATTCTTGATATCTCAGAAATATATATATATGAGGATTTTTCCAAAAAAATCCTGTTACATTCACTTTACATAAAAAAAGACAAAAAAGATTTATATCCACCATAGTAGCCCCAGGGACCCTTTTTTGTTCTTTTTTTTTTTTTTTACAAGCGGTAATATCCCCGCTCACCTGCATAGACAAGTGGGGATATCATTGCTCATTTTTTCTTTTTCTTCATAGTTAAGCGGTGATATCCTTGCTTGGGTTAGATTAAAAAAATTAAAATGCTCCTGTGAATGATGTTTACATGGAGGCTAAATGTTGATGAGTGAAGTTGAAGATAATGATGAAAAAAAAAATGTGATAGATGAGTCTTGGTAATAAGTAGGAGTTGGTTTATGTATTGTGAATTAGGTTGGTAGAAAAGGGAAATGAAAGGGGAATGCGATGAGATGATGATGGGGTAGCGGTGGTTTGGAAATAAGCATATTAGTTGGGCAAGGAGATAAAAAAAAGATGATGAGAAATGATATTGAGAAAGGTCGGTTATAGAGAATAAGAATGGAATGGAAATAAAGAAAAAGAAAAAAAATGAACGAAAGAAAAGAGGAAAGGATGGGTTCAAGAGAGAGAGACTGTAAGTTCTCCGAAATGAGGGTGATGTTTCATTCGTTTAGTTAAAAGTAGATGAATGGGTTTAGATGAATTTGTTTAGGATATGAGAGAAAAAGAGATGAAGAAGATGATGAATTTAGATGAGTACATGATATTATAAGTGTTTTGGTAACAACCTCCCACATGCGCCCAAGTCTATGACTATTGAGGTAATCATATCATAAAAGAAGATGTTGTGTAGAAGTGGAAAGAGTTGGAGGAAGGAGAAGAACGAGGAGAAGGAAAAAGGAAGATGGGGAAAAAAGAGAAAAGGTGAGTGGGGAGCTCATATATGAGAGTGAGTGGGGATATCGCCGCTCGGCAGAACAATAAAAAAAAATAAACAAAAAGGGGCACCTAGGACTACTATTGTGGATACATAATTTTAGGTTTTTTTTTGTCTATACGAAATCTAGGAAGATTTTTTTGGTAAAATCTTCTCTCTCTCTCTATATATATATATATGAAAATTTTCAAACTTTGGGATTTTATTAGGATACTATCAGGATAATCAATGGAAAATAAAGTAGTTGTGTATAGAAAAAGTACTAAAAAAAGAAAAACAGATGTAAAGTACTATTACAAATTATAATATATGAACTGTATAGGATTCAATTTTGCAATTGAGCACCAATTTCACAATTAATTGAAAAATTGCTCAAATTCGATTTTAATTTTGGATCAGTTTTAACTTGAGAGATAGATTTTAGGAATTTGAGATAAATTTTTGATTTTAGCCATCTAAATGAATATGTCAATCTAAAAGGATTTCCCTTTTTAAAGTGTTCAATATTCCATGGCCACTAATCAATTAATTCATATTTAGCCTATCTAAGGGTGTTCATGGATCAAGACCTAAACCATTTCAAATAATGGCAAGTATATATAAAAAGAAACCCTTTTTGTTATAATGTTAACTTAGAGGTTCAACACAAGCTTAATATGCTTTAGGTAGGTCGGGCTCAAGCTAGCCTGTTATGGCCTAATTTGAGCTTAGAGTGGGCTTGGTCTATAATCTCAGAAGTTGAGCTTGCATGGACATTCTTCAGCCCAACCTAGCGGAGTCCATGAACACCCCCTATTATCTATTGTCGTAGGTAAGTAGATCTTATCTAATGATATAATAAAGAGTCTATCATCTCAATCTTTCATCCCTTATTTTGTGTTATCCCTTCATTGTTTTAAATTTTAGGTGAGGTTTAATTGAATTTGCACTTTTTAATCTCCCTTCAATCCGTAGTTCAAATTAACGAGAGTGGGTGGAATGCAAAGATTCTCACAACTATATGGTTAATTATTTATGCTACGCAATCATGTCATATCTTTTTTCTTTTTTATGTATTTTTTTGGTGTTTTAATGTTTTTTAATCATAATTTGTTTTATTATTTTTTCGATTTTGATGATTTTTTTAGCTTCCGTGGTGATAGATTTTTAGGGATTTATGTTTTTCCTTTTATTTTTTAGTTTCACTTTTTTTATTTTTAGGCATTGGGTATTTTATGGGTGTACTTATTTCTTCTATGATGCTTTTATTATTAGATTGTCTACAAACTTTTGTTTTCATGTTGTATTTTTGTGGTATTTTTTATCAAATTTTATTTTTTATTTTGGATGGATCCTTCTAATTTCAAAAGAATGTTTAAAGTAAAATACTCAACTCATTTTAAACAAATTAAAGTGCTTTCATTTTAAAATTTAATAAGTTTTTTTTTGTGTTATTATTATAGGTTTAACTGTGATTGCAATTTTTACCAGATTAATTAATTTAGACTGACATTATTTAAAATTTTTTATCTATAACATTATAAATTAGATATTACCCATGTTAAGCGCAAGCATGTTTTGCTAGTAATTTTGATAGAGTTTTCCCAATACTTTTTCATTTATTGTTTTCAATTTTCGTGATTCTCATGGAATGCTTTCAATCTTAGCAGGTGTTGAGAACTTACCTTCTGATTATGTGTTTTAATATTATCAATATATTTTCATACTGAATTGAGGCCCAAAGAGCCACCCCCAAAACATTGCTTATGCAACAAGCACTGAGACCCATTTTAAACATCAATATGTTGGCATTAATAGGTGTGCTGATACAGGCCTATAATGCATGCATGTCATATAATTGAGTCTTCTTGATTCTAACAACTGCAGAAATGTGAAATGGAGGTAAAGTTTCACCTTAAGGAGGTTATAGCTTAAAGAAGAAGATGTTTCCAAGGAGAAAATGTACAAGGGAAGAAGAGGATGAAAAATAGAGGCTCTTACTAATGCGTGCAAGGCTTCAAATCCTTGTTTGCAGCTTCACAAGTAGAGGGAGGTGAAAAAGAGTAGAGAGGAGAAGTGGTTTCAACGTACACAGAAGGAGAATGAGAAGCAACGTTGAGTTTCATTCTTTTAAATGGAATTTTTTGCAGTTATATCCAAGCCCAAGTTTTTTGGGATATTTACAGTTTAGGTCACATGGCCTTAATTGGGCCAAGATGAGTCTGAATCAAGTTGTGCCCAATATGAAAGATGATCTACATGAAGAATTACACAAGATGCAATTAATGAGATGTCAATATAATGCATAAACAAATTACAAAAGGGTTCTTTAACTACCTAGGTAAAGTTCAAACTCAACATGACTATCTATCCGAGACCCAAGCCCAAAGAGCTTGAGTTAAATTAGCCTAAACACGATTTAATTAATATAGAACAAGATTAATTAATATAAATCGAGGTTAGTTGGGATCAGGACCTTACAACAGGCAGATGAACTCTAAGGGTCTTAATCTTCAAGCAATGGGACATAAATTATCTTTAGGGTTCTGTGAGTTCTGCAAATTTCATTTCCTACATATTCTAATTCAACAAGTAAAATACTAAAGAGCTCACAATGAAGCGAGACCCATCTGGATAGAGTTCTACTCCAATTGAGACTCTTTGGAGAAAAATTGTAAACATTCTTAATTAATGTAGAAAATGTATAAAAATGGTACAAATTCTGATTGCTAGGTGAAAATGCATGAAATGATAAAATTTAATGAATAATAATGCATTTAACTTAATTAAGTCTCTAATCCACCTCAAAATGATGCATAAATGTGAAAATTCATGACCTTAACAACGTCCCTTTAAGTTTCAACTAATTGTGCCATGTAGAAGTGTCAATTGCCATAGTGAGCCCAAGGAAACTAAGAGATAGTCACTTAAGCCTGAATTTGAGTTGGAATAAAGTCCAAATGCCTTGAAACTTTGAAGCATGATTTATGAGCATGTGTTTGGAGTTGTCATGTGGTTTTCAGACACTTTGGTACTTTTGAAGCTTGAATGTGCTTAATGACCCCAAGACTTTGTGTCAATGAATCTTGAATTTATTGTTGTTGAGTTGAGTGATCAAATGAAGTCCAATAGCTTTGAAATTTGAACAGTTGCACTATGAGTTCATCTAAAGTCTTCTCAGTGAGTTGTATTAGTTTTGAATATTTAGATGAAGTACTTTACTTGCTGTTCCACAACTCTAGGTTTGCTGTGCCTTTTGAGCTTGAAACTTGCTTGTGATGTCTTCACTGCAATACTTGTAATGTTTGTGAGTTTTTATAGGTTAACAGTTGAGGGAGAAGATAGAAGGTGAGAAGTCAGATCAAGATGGTAATTGTGCATTTGATGTGGCTATGAAAATAGTAGAGACATTTACATGTATTTACTACTCATTGAAATCTAGGGTGTAAAATAAAAAAATTATGTTTTAAAATGATGTTCAAAGTCACGGGTAGTCAAAATCAAGACTTGATTTCTCAATTGAACTCAATTAGAAACAATCCCTTATATATATATATATATATATAGATATAGGTTGAGAAAAGGATAGTTGGGGGTGCCAATTGGGTAACTGAACCCGCATGGCCTAACTAGACCAAAAGTGAGTATGGGTTCACCTTGTTTGAAGTTGGGTTTGGCCCGGCCTCTAATTTGAAACCTGCGTGGAAATATATATGTTTTTTCCTTGAGTGTTTGTGTAGGCTTTGGGTTTGGGAGCCAGGTTACTACAAGCAATGTATAAACATTTTCTATGGAAAAGCAAATCAAACCCCAGATTGTGGTCACCCCATCCGAATCAACCCAACTTTTATCAACAGAGTATTTGGTTGAAAGAATTGTGAAAAGCTTTTATACTATTTTTGAAGTATTCAAATATTTATATGCTTTTATTAAAATGAGTCAAAGGTTTTATACTTTTTGAAAACTTCCCTTATTATTATTCTATTCTTTTTTGTACTGGCATTTTACATGTATTTGCTGTATATGTTAATTTATATATTATCAAAAAGAATATATTTGAGTGTATATGTGGATTTACTTGAACATGATTCTTTTGTGATACTTACCTGGGCTCTTATTAGCATGAGATCACTTCTCTTTAGTTATTGGAGCCTAATGTTTAACCTTTAGTTATATTCAGATTCAATGCTAATGACCCACCCCTTGGATGGATCAAAGTGTGTAAAACAAAGTATTTATTCGATGATTTTTTTGCTTAGATAGGATACATTTGATCGTTTGGTATTTAATTCATACGAATCTAACGCAGTGCACTCTATCGAGTGCCTAAAATTGATGAGTTAAAAGATAAGATTCACTAACACCATTAAATAGCGTTTTCTTAAATAGTAAATGATTTATTGTAAAATATGGTTAAAACACATAAAAGAAAGAAAAAATAATAAATTTAAAATACAAGTATGTCAAAAAATAAAAAGTAAAAATAGAATGGATAAATCTAAACCCAATTCCACCAAATCAATCAATATGAAAATGACCTTGAACATATAATATTAATAGGTTCTCAAAGAAGGCTTGTTTGTCTTTTACAAATGAGATATAAAAATGAGATTTGCATATAAAATTTGGACATATGAAAATTTACAAATGTAAATTCTACACATATAAAACAATACCATGTTTATTTGGAAGCACCATGTTTAAGCATTGAATGGTTTATATTACATATTTAAAATATCCATATATCTCAAACTCTATACATATATAAGAAGTGAAGTTTATTGGGTCAATAAAATTTTTTGAATGGTTCAAATTAAAATTTTGAGATCTTTTTTTTCTTTTCTTTTGCAAAGCTGGCTTAGTGTCCAGAAGAGGGTAATTCAAACACCCATAGGTTGTCTATCCACCAGGTCAACCCTCAAGTTCCAAAATTTTGAGATCTTTAGAATTCATAAATAAAAGTAGGAAAGAAATTTAATGCCATGGCATGTATCAGACTTGATTGGTGCTTTCTTAACTAAGGAGGTGTTTAGTTCTTTTCCCACCTTTATAAATGTAAAAATTTTCATGAGAAAATTGCCTCATTTACGCATTAATTTTGCACCTCATTCATGTTGTGATGGGTAAATGAGCCTAAAAAAGCATATCTATTCATCTTTTACATATGTATAAATGCGTGCAAAAAAAAAAAATCCCTAAATAGGAATTAAGTCAAGGAAAGATAGGAATCAATAACCCAGCTATCACCTTAATAGTTCAAATCCTAAGAAAACCAAGTCTTCATATATATATATATTACTATTTTATATCCTTCACCCTTTAGCAATGCTAATTTGACTATGACCTCAATACATTCAATTCCCATGTATTCTATGTAAACAAATAGTTCCAAAAAACAAAAAATATATATATAGATGCTAATGATATGCTGCATATTTTCATGTAGAAGAAGACCATTGTCTTGGCTATGATTACATTTGATGTTTATTAAGCATAAATCAAGAGAGTAGAGTAGAGTAAACCCCAAATTAAGAGAGAAAAATATATAATAGGGTTATGATGACTTTTTGTTTTTAATTTTTTTGATAAGGAATCTTTTGACCTTTGTAGTTTAGTGGTCATTTTTTAATTTTTTATAAAAACAAAAGAGAGAAATTTAAAATTTTAAAATGGATGAAAAAAATTTAAACTTAAATTATTTTACTTTACTCTATTTTACTTTACACCACAAACTTAAGGGCCTAACTAGTGTAGGCCCGCGCCGAAGGCTGTAGTCCAACGTTAGGCCCATTCTGTATATGTATGGATGGAATGCGGCCCTCAGCACTCAATGTTTCCACCCAATACACGGTGCAAGCAAAAACCAAACCTATCCGGCATCCGTTGTACAAGCTACATCTACCATTATCAACGAGAGAGAGAGAGAGAGAGAGAGTAGTTGATCTGTCGGCAAGAAAAAGAATGGCTTTTACAATGAGGGCTGTAAAGGTTCCACCCAACTCAGTAAATCTGGAGGAAGCGAGGAGTCGGACCTTCGAATTCTTCAAATCAGCCTGCAGATCGATCCCAACCGTCATGGATATCTATAACCTCCATGACGTAACCACAGTCTCCCAGCTCCGCTCCACTATCGCCTCCGAAATCCGCCAGAACGCCCACATCGACAACCCCAAGGCATGCATCTCTTTTCCCCTATCATTGCTGTTTCATTTTCTCGGTAGATTGGTCAAATTCTGCTGATGGGTTTCTGATTTTGTTATCTAATTTGGATTCTCTTGCCATTTTTTCTCCTCCTTTGGTCATTTTGCTTGTGGGGTCTTTGATTTTCTTGCTTATTTGGGCGATTCTGCCGTTGGGGTTCTGGTGTCTCTGCTATTTCTCATTCTGGTGTCACCATAACCTCTTCTTTTGGTGATTATGCGACATGGGTATTTGATTTGTTTTGTGGGTTGGTGGATTTCGTTGTCTCTTTGTTGTTGGTGAGTTTCCCCTTTCGGTCCTTGTGCTTTTTAATTGGTTGATGGTGTTAAAGTTGAAGCATTGTAATAGTATCATCTTCTTGTCATCAATCCAAAAAAAGATGACTAATTGGCACCAACCCCACCATCCAAAATAAAACATTTCCAAGTTTTTACCAATGAATGACAATGTCATTTGATCTATGAGGCCCACATATGGATACCTTAGTACTCTGACGGGGAGATTACTGTACTTAATGCTCTGAAATTCAAGACACATATGGGTATGGCTATCCTATTCATGACATGAAATTTCATATTTCATATTTGCATTTTAAACTATTGTTTTATTGTTTAGAACACTTAGAAAGATATTGAAATTAGTATTATTATTAGCAGTTCTTTCTAGTGTTTCTACTTTCTAATGGTGAAAACTCAGAAAATTATTAACAAGTTTAAGAAGCAATGGACTTCCACAATATAACACTGTATGAGTTAATAGGAATTAGAACAATAAGATACGTGAAATTATGCCCTACAAGTATCGGGTAGGGCATATAACTTGGGTAGAGTTGTGGTCTAGATGGGTCAAAGTCCTGAGCCCAAATTGTATGCCTGCTTATGTTTGGAACCTTCTCTGTTAGTGTGGGCAGGCCAAGTGCTACCCTTGTTCAAAGTAGACTGAGAAATTGATCTGACAACTTCTTTTTGAATGTTTGACTGCTTGTCTGGTGCCGGCACTCTTATTCCTAAACTAACACTTCCCACCAAAAGCCCATAAACTCCTAACTGAATCTGAATATTTTACGTTGCCAGGGTAACATGTTAAGCACTGGAAGCAGCAGCAGATAGTTCAACAATCTCAACATAAAATATAGGATTGTGATTGAATCATTAAACATGGGAATAAACCCGATTTGAACATTCAAGTAGTCAAGAAACTAAAGGGGAAAGTAGGCATTTTGTACAAAAGATTGGGGGTGCTTGAATGAAGCAGAGTGGCGCAGCCCCGGATCTCCGATTGGGTGTAGAACAATCTCTCGAAGGATTGTTCGAATCCGAAGATGGATTCAAGCCCTAGGGCATAATGAAATACACGATCAACACCATAAAGAGAGAGAGAAATCTCACTTGATAACAGAATATAGTTGAATAAGTATGTCTATTACAATGAATGGCTCCTTCTTATATAGGAAGGGCTATTGTTAAATTAGGAAAGAGTAATCCTAAACAATCATGGCTTACTAAATTAAATTAAGTAAGTCCTAATCTCAACTAAAATAGGAAATAATTAATTAATTACTATCTAACTAAGGATAGAGATCCTTGAGGAGATCAAGGATAAATTGGGGCCCATCACTATCTGCGGGCATGCGATCTGAGCTGGATTTGGAATCGGCTTGCATCACAAAGGATTAGATCTCATTTTGTAATTACGAGAGAAAAAAATTCTGATCTGGAATCATTTGGTTTGTTGCCTCCTTATTGTGGCCTGAATCTAGGTGGTAGGTGCAGACCTAATTTAGTATCTTATCAGACCCAAGTCAGAATCTAAATTCAACCTCAACCAATACATGCTGAGAAAAATCCCAGAACCTAGCTCAATGCACGAGGGAAGAGTAATGGAAAAGTTTTATTTTTGAAAGGTAAGAATAATGGAAAACTATTGCAAATTTCTTTGAATTCTTTCTCTCACTTTCACTTCTTTGTTCGACCAATAAAAGCTTGCTAGTTTACATTAGTGCAACTCAAAAAGTATTTCAACCCAAACATCCAATATTTTTACTACTTACAACTGGACTCCTAACCTCATAACTCTAGTGCCCCCATCGAAAATTGGGCCATATCTTGTCCAATACTTGTCAGCCTTGGATAAACTTGGCCTTGTTATATACATAATAGAATAACCATCAAACATAACCAGTTTCACATCAATTAGACACTATGAAGCACGGGTACGGGTATCGGTAGAAGTACGGGTACGCTAATATTGCAAAATTCTAAAAAAATATGATATGGGTACTGTTGAGGTACGTCCATTAAAAAATTTTAATAATGAAATATGCTAATAATTAAAATCCATGAAGCACAGACACCTGTATAGGGTCCCCATGTCCGTGTCGGACACGTGTCGGACACGGACAGGGCGCGGACACTGCCGGACATGTGTCTGACACTCCAAAAATGTGTCCTGTCTTTTTAAAAAATTTTTTAAGATGCGGACACAGCTCCGACACGAGATGGACACGGCTCAGACACAGGTCGGACACGTCGGGACATGGGGTGGATATGTCGGGACACATTTCGGACATGGCAGGAAAACGAAGAAGCTTCTATTGTTTTTTTTATGCTGCTTTTTCTTTTTTTCAGAATTGTTGCCATAGTTTTTTTTTTTTTGCTGCTGTTTTTTTTTTGTAGTCTTTTCAGAATTTTTGTTGTTGTTTTTTTTTTTTCGTTTTGTTTTTGCAGCTGCTGTTTTTTCTAATTTGCTGCTGCTATTTTTGTGTAGTCTTTTCAGAATTGCTGCTGTTGTTTTTTTTTTTCTAGAATTATTGTGCTGCTGCTGCTTATGTTTTCTTTCTTTCTTTCTTTTCCGAACTGCCACTGCTGCTTTTTTTTTTTTTTTCAGAACTACTGCTGTTGCTGTATTTTTTTCCCCAAAACTGCTGTATTTTTTTTTCATAGTTTATTTTTCAATTGATGCGCCAAAATTAGAGGCTGTGCTATTTACCGATGATAAGAGTGTTGGTGGGGATGATGATGCCATTGAAGTTGTGTCAAATGATGAATCATGAATGAAGCAAGGATTTTTTTTTATTTTTTTATTTATGGAGTGGGGTAATGGAGGAGGGATCTTTTTTGTTGTTTTGATTATGATGTAATTGTGACTTGTAAGGTTGATGATGTACTATGGCCTACTATTGTTTTACATTATACAGTATGGATTTTATTTTTGACTTTTCTAGTATTACTTATGTTTCTTCTTTATTAATTGTGACATTATACTTCTTAATTTGGCTAAAAAATATAACTATTCTTTAATTTTATGATTATATATAAATATATATTATTTGCCGTGTCCTGGCCGTGTCTGTATCCTAATTTTTTAGGATTTGCCGTATTGCCGTATCCGTGTCGTATCGTATCCGTGTCCCATGTCTGTGTCTGTGCTTCTTAGATTAAAATAGGTTAGAATCCTTAAATGCAACAAGCCAACAATTACTCAATACCATTACAAATTCAACCTAATGAAAAAATAAGAGCAATAGCAATATTATTTTTTATATTTCATAATCCAGTATTCCTTCCTTTTTTTTCTTCTTCCTCCTTTCTGTTTTCTTTTTTTAATTCCATTGGAGACAAGGGGTTTGGAGATGGGTTAGAGCTAAAGTCTTTTCTCTTTTAAGTTCGTTGAGAAGGGTTAGGGTTAAAGTTAAAAATTACATTTTTATCTCTTTGAAATTCTTACAAACGTGTTTACAAAAAAAAAACAAAAAAAACTTTTACAAAAGTACTGGGAATATACCCATATACGTATCCATCCCATACCCACAAACTTACCCATCTTACCCAGAAAGTCAAAATGTACTGGGTATGTTGGACCATACCCAATACGTTTTTGCCGTACCCGTACCGGGTACGTACCTGGTACGTGTATGTGTACATTTTGGAAGTATCCATGCTTCATAGATTAGACACTATGTGGCATATAAAATATAACCTCTCCAAAGAAAGAAAAAAGAAGAAGAAGAAAATAAATAAATAACTAATTTACTCTTATGGTTATAGTTAGAGGCATATTCCTTGGACTTGCATGCATGCATGGGTATATAGAAATGATGAGTGTTATGCATGCATGTGTATGGAAGATCTACATGGATTTGGTAGAAGTTGTAATCCTAAGTGGATTGGGGGAGAAGTTTTTATCCCGTAGGAGTTAGCAAGTTGTCATTAAGTAGGAGGATGGATGAGTAATCCTAGTAAGTTATTGCATTATGTATTGTGCTGTAACTCTTCTACAGAAATGACTAACTAATGAGATGGCATGAACCGTCTCACATTTCACATCTTCTCTCTTATCCTACTTCTTAGGGGGTTTGGTTCTCCAAATTGTTTCATGACATTTCAAATAATCTCTCTTATCCTATTTCATAGGAGGTTTGGTTCTCCTCCATGTTGAACCGATGAATTTTTTTAGTTATTCAACTCTTAAACTTATGTGTGTTTCCATGCAAAACCAGAACACTCATTTCAGCATTGCCACCTCCTTTCAAAGTACCCGTAACATTTGGTGTCGAAGCCAATTGATCATGTCTGATTGGACAAGGATTTTTAAGAATGAGAGTGATATCTGGACTCCCATGGAGAAATCAATAGACAACAACACACTCTCCAATTAAAATTATAAAAAAAATCTGTCGTTGATGGTATGTATGACCAAATGGCTGCCATTATCTAGAGAGAAAGATTGGATAAATCTTAGAATTTGCATCTTAGAGTAGGAGAAGTGGCAAGTCTTCAAATCAGAGGTTGGGAGGATAGATCCAAACAAGAATCTGTAGGCTTGATTTTCCTCGTTTAGTGGGGAAGATCCTAATGTCTCGCTATACTAGCAGCATACTTTTTCTCACCGTAAAACTCCTCCAAAACAACGAATTATCATTGCTTCTTTCCATCTTGAGGGAGAAGCACTATAGTGGTTTGGATGGGTGGAGAAGGTTTTTGGACCCCCTTTTTTGGTAGACCTTTTCAGAAGGCCTCAATAAAAGATTCGGAGCCATCAAATTTGAAGACTATGAAGGAGCTCCTTCGAAATTAAAGCAAACCAGTTCTATAAAGGATTATCAATCCCCATTTGAAAGATTGGCTAATAGAATTGTTCGGTTGCCAGAGCCTTTTTTGTTAAGTCACTTTATAGTGGCTCGGGGATGCCATCTGCCTTGATGTTTAGATGGTTAACCCCAAAGCAGTGGTGACAACCATTGAGCTAGCTCAATTGTAAAAAGAAAAGTGGATAGCTGGAAGATGGAGTGCTTGCCATCTCATTCCTAAGCCAATTTACCAGCATGGTATTTTGGCTTTAAAACCTTCCATTCCACCTATCAAATGTGATGCGGAGCGTGGTATCAGATGCGGGGCGAGCAGAGATTGAGAGAGTAGAGATGGAGGGTGGAAGGGATAGGTCAAGCTTCCGCCTGAAAAATTGTCATTACGCCGAACTCCTTATTGCGGGCGAGGAAGAAGATAACTTTGGAAAACCCAAAATTACTTTTGAAAATTTTTCATTCATCATTAACTGAGTAGCCAAGGAGGCTTTATATCATTATATAGGGAAACGAAAACCTAAAACTCATTTGGACCATCCAGAGACATTGATGGTCAAGATTAAAACATCAAATTAAGTACAAGTTGAATCATAAATAAATCCTAAACACAGAATAATTAGATTGATAGGTGGGTTGGGCCCTGGTCG
This sequence comes from Sextonia rubra, assembly GCA_037013555.1. Classification (NCBI taxonomy): domain Eukaryota; kingdom Viridiplantae; phylum Streptophyta; class Magnoliopsida; order Laurales; family Lauraceae; genus Sextonia; species Sextonia rubra. The sequence continues at coordinate 82,622,940 of JASUAD010000001.1, forward strand.
AGATGGATGGGCTGGGCCCATTGGTAGGTTGACCCATGGGGACCATGGGTCTATCCTGCATCAAAATGTCCTGCGTCAAAATGCCTCGGTCTAGATGAAATCAAAGAGTGCCGAGATTGAGAGCTATGTTACAATTGTGATGAAATGTTCCACCCCAACCACCATTGTAAATCTCAAAATCTCTTTCTCTATTTCTCATGCATAGGGCTTGGTGGGATGATGATGGGCCACATGAGAACTCTGTCGAGATTGAAGACAAAGAACCGGTGGGGATACACCTCCTGAAATCTCTTTACATGAAGTTGCAGGGGGGGACTCATCCTCAAACTATGTGTGTGAATGAATAGAAAGTCGCAGCAAAAATGGTGTACCAAAATTATGGGATATGATTACCACATAGAATACAAAATTGGAAGAGAAAATTGGGTGTCTGATGCCCTTTTTACGCAAGCAAGAAGATGCCTGTGCAGCCATACCAATGCCCATCCCTGATTGATGGAAATATATTCTACAAGTACAAGACTCATCTTTATGAGCCTTTCCCAAAATAATTCCTAAACTGATGGGAAAAAAGCTTGTTGGACCGGTAACAATCACTACTAGTTCGAGACAACTTGAGGCCTAAGCGACAATCCTAAATGAGGCATTTTCTATTTTTTAAAATATTATTAGAAATATTTTATTTAAAATCTATTTTCCTTGCTTTTTGTGATTAAATTTTGAATAGCAAAGCTATCAAGTATATGCAAAACGCTGTAAAAACTATCAAATTATACTACTGCAACTTTCTGACAAACGGTTCTAATTTTTTATATTTAGAAAACGTCAGCACATCTTTGAAATAACAATATATTAAAAATATCATCACAATCTTCTCAAAAGATCACCAACATATGTGACACTGATCCTAAGGTGGATGGTGTATCCCACCTCATGGATAAAAATAGGCCCAAATACCAAATATATATATATATATATTTATATCTTTTTTTATTCTCGGCCCAAATTCAGGTCCTTTGTATAAGCCCATATAAAACAACTATCCTAAATTGATGAGTCGGTATACAACGCTTTGTTTAACCTATGATGCCCAGATATGGCATGGATATGGTAGGGACACGCCATGGTCCCGGCAAGGACATGGATTTTATACATAAAAAGTGAAGTATTGAATATGATACGACATGATACATTGCCCATTTTGAAGTATCTGTGCATCATAGTATTTAACAAAAACATAATGCAGCAACATTTATGTTGCATTATCTTTATGAATTGGTGATTCAACATAGCTTTTAAGTTTGTCAGGCAGTTATGGAGGAATAAGATTATGGATTTCAGGATATCAATGACTTTGCTGAAAGGGGTGGCGAATAATTCAAAATTGGAGGCAAAGGTGTTGACCTTAGTGGTAACAAAGAGGTTTCCTGATATTTATTTTTCGGCTATGCAGAATACAGTTGAGATGTAACATTGTGTGAAGGATGCAGACAAAGGATTTGTTTGAGTCGGGCTGCTTAGTTGTGTAGTTCCTCTTGTTTAGTGTGAAACTAGCTTGACCATGAATGCTTAAAGCATGGGCATGTATATCCATTAAAAACAATAGTCATAGGCGGTTAATATTTAAAAAACATAATTAATTTTATAACTTGATTGCAATTATAATTTTATTGGCACCTGTGTTTAACAAGAAAAAAAATGCCGTAGAAGAGACTTGTGATGAAGAGTCCCTTTGAATTTGAATTGATTAGATGGGGAGTCCAGATGATTGGACTATGGGAGACTTTCATTCTCAATAGTGAATTAGGAAAGAAAACCTTATTATATTGTTAAGGCTCAGAGAATTCAGATTGTGTAAGACACTTATATTTGAGAAGATAAAGTCAAAATTGAGAGTGAGATTGGGTAACCAATTGCAAAATTGAGCCTTGATTGTGAAATCAAATTGCCTGCTCTTAATATATATTAATGTGATTTGAACTCATAACCTCAAGTTGGGGCACTGAACATCTACCTCATGGGTTCTTGTCTGTTGTGGAATTTTTTAAGGTCATGATTTTTTTGAAAACTAGTAGGGTCTGGTCAGTTTTGGGATTAGCCAATGACAGAAGTTGGTGATGCAGGTGTTTTTCTCTTTAAGCTTGGGGGGGATAAAATATCTGCAATATGTGAAACATTGGATTATGTGCGGTTTTTGTTTTATATTATTATTATTATTATTTTGTGTGTGTGTGTGTGTGTGTGTGAAGTGATAATGTGATTTAAAAGCAACAAAGGCAGACACAAGAATAAACATCAAACAGAAAGGAAAACCGCTTGGCTAACACTGCCAAAAGCGAAGCTGAAAAACAGAAACTTAACAGCAAACCAACACAAGGCGTCCCATCTTAACAAGTCATGTACTCTGTACCTCCCAATTTGACTTTTCTGCTTTTCCCTGCCATGTATTCTTCATCTTCAACATTGGATTCAAATTTTGGGCTCTCACATATTTATGTTGAATTGGTGGGGCTAAAAAATGACCTGTGCGTTGCTGAGGGCTCCAGCCACTTAGCCAGCCTCTCAACAAACCAAACAAGCCACAGGAAGGAAGGACTCATGAAAGAAGATCAAGTAGGCTCAGCATAGAAGACCACACTTGATTAACTCTCTCCAGCTACTCAAACTGTGGGACAAGCCCATATAAAGATGACACAATCTCTGCAACTCTCTCTGAGATCTCCATAATTCACTCACAAGCAAGGGCAAAGAGAAACCACTTTGAATGTTTGTGAATGGAACTTCTCTTTTTCATTTTCATACTTATTTTTTATGGCCTTGAACACGAACGATATCCATTTTGAATACAAATAAAGCCCCTGCACATAATGTGTAATGGAATGGGCCCATTACTTCATTATGATTGTGGAGTGTTTGGTAAATGTTTTTTTTATTTTTTATATCTTTTACTTCTATTTTCAAACTTTGAACAGGGAATCATTTTGAACCAAATACCATCCCTCGTAAACTTGATGTTTTAATAAGTGGCAACTGCTTAATAATGAAGGTTTTTTATTATTATTTTATTTTAATATACTTTTTTTAATCCAATGTAGGCTTCAAGATGAGAAAAATGCTCATGTGCTGTCGTCTTCAGTGGAGTTTCCATCTTGTGACCTCCATTTAACTTACATGGGGCATACTCTTGATTGATCAAATCCATTTACATCACAAGCCCCATAGTGGAGGGGGTATTGGCCCAGATTTCACTACAGCTGAATTGATTTAAATCATTGGATTGATCGATGTTTATTAAAGTGAAATTTAACCTAGTGTTGGATCTTGTTTTTAACACATTGATGAATCTAATGACATGTACTCCAATCAGTGTAAAATTTGGACTACTTTCCGTTCACTGGGATGCATGTCATGTGAATGGCTTGGGTCAATGAAAAGTAGGTTTCACTTTAGTTAAATAGAGCGTCCACATGGAAAATCCCATGAGAATGTCAACATATGATATATTTTCTACACGTTAATTTCTTTATGTTATTACATATACACATTCATTTGAAACAGACTGATAAAATAATTCTTGTGTAAAAATGGTAGGAAAATGTTGTATGTAGAAAATATTGCAAAAACTTGAATGTTTATGACATTTGACCAACCTTGATTTATATATGTAAAATAGATGTAGATACAAATGAGTCCCAAGGGATAATTCCATTTATGATCATTCCAAAAAAAAAATCCAATTTATGGTTTTATTTCTTCCTGTTCTAATGATTCCTTTCATGATGTTATTTCTATTTAGGACTTGATCCTAAATAAAACAAGTTTTGACCAAGGGAAGCTTTGATTGATAATATGAAATTTATCGTAGTCTCTTGATCTTCCTCTATTCCTCAATTCCGAGGTGTTTCTATTGCTTTAATGTTGATAAAATCGAAGGAGGTGGTTTCTCTTCCTCTAGACCAAGGGAAGGTTGACATGGTCACAATCCGACGACCTCCTGGGTTGGATTGCTAAAAATCAAAATTTAATGGAAGTATCATTAGTAATCTAGGATATGGTGGTAGTGGAGGATCGTTGTTTTCATCCATTTACAAATGTAGATGATGCATGCGTGTAAATTTAAGCATGGTCACGTTTGTTTGTGCTCATTTATGTAACACATGCATAAGTGAGGTGTGAAAATGGTGCATGCTTGTGTGTGGAGAGTGGCCTTCTCTTGTGCTCATGTTCGGAAAAGATTACATACACTCCAACCATATCCTTCCAAGACGTTGAATAGTCAGAAAATGCTCTTGGGAAAAAGCTACTTATGTTTCCTATTAAAGTTCTTAAACTCTCTCTCTCTCTCTCTCTCTCTCTCTCTCTCTTAGCATTCTCCCTCTGGCTCCCTCCCTCTTTCTCTTAGCATTCTTTACTCAACACTCTCTCTCTCTCTCTCTCTCTCTCTCTCTCTCTCTCTCTCTCTCTCAGACACCCACACACACCCATTACACACATACCAATCTCTCTTTATCGTTCTCTTTTAACTAAACCCATAGTAAACACCTGTAGTCTAAAGCCTGGTAGAGTCAGTCGTTTTTAATTTAAAACATTGTTTTGTTATTTCTTTTCCTCAATACTCTTTTCTAAAGTTGTCTCTACCATTATTTGATTCCAAATCACTAAAAGACACAATATTGACCTATGATAACCGGATACCTCATTTGACCTAAGGTATCCATAATGATACGGATATAGGTACAGGATATGGTTGGGATCCAGTGCACAATTTTATGATATGGCTTTCTTAAATTTTATGAAAAGAAAAAGGCAAACTTGGATGAATTAATCCAAAATTGAGCTAAACAATGAATATCGTGTGAAATCTTTGGTTATAACTTAAAAAGAGTACTTTCATTTTTACATTCAGCCCCTTTTATTTTATTTTAATATTGCAAAACTTAAAGTCCACTGTATATTCGATGGTTGTTTACCCCCTTTCGTTCTCATATTTGAAGTTCTGCTATTTTATTTATATTTTTTTACTGGATGGGGAAGTGGCCTTTCTTGTCATGTCATTCAATATCCTTCTTTTCTCAATTTAAATTATATTTCCCTCTTTTTGAAAAATTGAAATTTATCTCCCTCCCTCCATTTTAATTTTGATAGCTATGATTTTTTTGGATTATAAGTTTGGCCATATCACCCCACTTTAGATTGAGATTTTTAGGGACCCACTTCTAGTAGTTAGTCATGTATGATGCATTTCATACTATCAAAACGTGATATTCGTACTAGTATCCGTGTCGTATCTTGTGTCCGTATTGTATTTTAAGTGATACTATACCCGTATCCATGTTATAAATTTTTGAAGTTGCCGTGTCGAATTCTCGTTTCTCGTGCCGGTATCCGTATCCGTATCCGTGTTCATATCTAGGCATCATAGATATTAACTGCTGCACAATATTTGAATTCTTTTGACCATTTAAAAAACTCACACTGCTATGTTGCTACATATCGCTGCAACTGCTATGTATCTCCTGCAATGTAACATTTTGGCCATTGGCTGCTACACTCTTTACAACCGCTATTTTGATCCTTGCTCTCAATAGCTATGCTAATTTTTTACCATAGGAGTATCATTCCGGCATCAAGTGCCTATGGCATATTGGTATCACATGGTCATGTTGGACATGTGCAAGTGTCCTTGTATGAGAGCTCAATATAAAGGATATGCTAAGTTGTACACTGGAAGTATCAATTCATTGACGAGTGCAAGTATAGGTTTCATATCAGTCAGACATGGGCATGCTGAGCATGTCTGGAGGTTTTGGAACAATTACTGAAGGCTAGGAACTGCCTTTGTGAGAAGAATTGGGGGATTTCTTGGAGGAAAGGAAGGCCATTCCAAACCTTGAACGACATGTCGTTGTGGTGTAACTGAGCACAACATTTAACAGGTTGAGTGGAAGAACAAATCTCACAAAGATGACCTGAAGTCGATGGGTTTTGCTACCTTGGAAATGATGAGGTGTATCCTTAGAGGGTGACGATCTATAGCAGTATATACTAGGTAGACAGAATTTCTCATTCTTACACTACACAGTGCGGGAGGGAGGGAGGGAGGGAGGGAGGTAGAGGGGCCTTGCTTTCTTTGTAGTGAGTTGGTACTTGTAGGTTTTGTTCCAACTTTGTTGGATTATAGTTTTTTAGTGAGCAGTTTTAGAGCAGTGCCCCCTTACCTAACCCCTTATTGATGGGATGAGGCTCTGATGATGTTGTCTTGTAGTTTAGAATGCAACTCCCTTTTGGTCAACCATAAATCGAGGTTGGGAACCTTGGAACTTGTAATTGATTCCTTCTATCTAAAAGTTGGCTCAGGCGTGTCAATGCAGTGACTCAGGTGTGTCACTTTTTTTTTTAACAATTTTTTTTAGAAATATATTAAATACCTGTAAAAATATTTACTTGAATTTGACATCTTTTTTCATGACTACTGATTGCCATGATCTTAAACTTTGTAGTTAAGAAGGATAATAAAATTAAAACCTAAATGCATATACGCGAAAAAAAATTTAAAATAGAAAGGATGACTTGGTCACTATTTGGCTGCGTATGTGCTTCACTCAACCATGACTTGGACAAGAGTCATGTCTAATTTAAGAGAGTTAAAATTGACACAACTAGCTTGGTTTCTGCGACTTGGCTGACATAGTGAATCGTTTAAAACCTCGGCTGTGTCAGCCTGACTCTCTCTTGTTTTTAACGTGAAAAAAAAAAGGGTCATTACCCAGTGCGGGTTCCACCAAAGTAGGGTCCTGGGGAGGGTCTAGACCAGGTACAGACCCTAACCTTTGGCAATATTGAACAAAGTGGCTGCTCGCCTGTGTTATCACGGATGATACCCGAGACTTCTTCCATTGGACCAAAACAATTACCCCATCTTGTTTTTAATGTAAGCAATCCTTAATTTCAACTCATTCTCCAAAAAGTGGACTTGGCTGAGTCACAAGTTGACTCGCTGAGTTTCCAAACTTGCCCCAGATTGATGGCATGAGGGGCTAATATTGATGAATAAGGAAACATAAATAAGTAAATAAATTATTAAATAAATAAATAAAACCTTTCTTTGAGCTTCCAAACTCTGAGCTATGGCGGCATTTGATTGCTAGGATTATCTTTGTGTGTAGTATTCCCATTGGTATTTTTTCAAAAAACTGATGAGATCTGTGAGATCTATGGGTAAATCTGTGGTATTCCAATTGATTGCTAGGATTATCTCATCTCTGATAAGATCTGTGGGTAAATCTAGCCCTGGGAAATAGGAAAAAAAAATGAAGATTTTTGGGCAATTGCTTGGGTCATTTGGAAGGAGAGAAATCTCTCGGGTGGCTCGAAGGTTAAGGGTTTGATTGAAAGAATCTTTTTCTCTTATTGCCATGTCTATCCTTCTGATTTTCCATGGCATCTCTACTTATCCCATGCTGTGTTTAAATGGAGGGGGATGGCTTCTTCATAATTTGGTGTTTTGATGCCTTTTAGCATTTTTTGGTACTATGGTTTTTATTTATTCAGGCCTATGGGTTTCTTGGTCTGTATGGTTTGGAGTGTCATCTCTTTTGGCCTTGCAGGTTTTGAGATTCCTTTTAACAGAGCTGTCTTATATTGATTTCTTTTATCTAATGAAAGTCATTAATTAAAAGAATATGAAGGTATTTAGTTTTGAACTAACAGTAGAGATAATGGTGGGCATTATTTGAGTTTAATTTTTTTCCTTGAACTAGGTAATCGACATGCTTCTTTTCAAAGGGATGGAAGAACTCAACAACGTTGTGGAACATGCGAAACAACGGCACCATATCATTGGGCAGTATGTAGTTGGGCGTGATGGTCTTATAAAGGACTTGGGCACCAAAGACCAGGGCGCTTCAGAGTTTCTGAAACAGTTCTACAAAAGTAACTATTTTTAAGCTGAGGAATGCTCAATGCTTCTTGTTCTTTCCCCAGTCAACTTCATTTGGGTTATGGTCATACTGCTTTTACCTTGATTGGACATTGTATGTTTGGTTGAAAGCCTCAAGAATAAAATCCTGAAGCTGTTTGACACTTTTGTATTTTCAGTCTTTTCAATATTGGAGTCTTTCCCCCGTTTCCATAAGTTGGGTTGAATTAAAAAAAAAAAATCCTTCGGAGACTTAACCTTTATACGTGTTGTGAATCTATGCATGGTCCAGAGCCGAAATCATGCTGATTAAACAATCCTGTCTATTGAAAGAAAAGAATGGACGGTTAATGTTTTCTTTGGTCATTCATTTTCCCCTGGTAGAAACTACTCGGAGTGATCTGTTTTGGACAATCCCTTCATTAGACATTCAAATGGGACTTGATTCTTTTATTAACGATCCATTTCCCTTCTTCAACTAGTTGCATGGGAAAGTAACATTCGTTTCTAAAGTTAAGTGGGTAAGGTAGCTGTAGCGTATCCATGTTATATATATATATATATATATATATATGAGGGATGTATGCACCTGAATATCATCAAATATATATATATATATAGGAAAATGGTCCTGTAAGGATGGTCCTTGTGGAATATTTTTCACCATTTTGGATAGTATGGCTCACGTTGCAAACCATCCAAATGGATCACACACATTACCCCCGTGAATTGCACGTATTCACTAATTTTGAGTTTCATCTAAATAGATTGGACTGTTGGATCGATTGTATATCCATTCGAATAGATTTTATATATATCTATCTATAGATATGAGTGTGCAGTCGATCCAACGGCCTAATCTATTTGGAGAAGATCCAAAATTGGTGAACGTGTGCAATTCACGGGGGGTAATGTGTGTAATCCATTTGAATGGCTTATAACGTGGGCCACACTATCTAAAATGGTGAGAAATGGTCCGTAAAGACCGTTCTTATAGGACTGTTTCTCATATATATATATATATTTATATACTACACCGGGGAACTTTTTTTTTCCCAAAAAGTATTTTTGTAATAGGTGAAGAAATCTATCAATTTAATGTCCGTAATGATGTTTTGTCTCATGTTTTCAGCATAATTGAATCTAATGATGAATACAACCTGAATCAGGTAAAAAGTAAGGCAAATGTAATACAGAGAAGATAAAGGAAGGTGTGAGAATTGATGTGGCCTTGCAAAATCAATGTGCATGGGATTGACACTTCTTTTTTTTTTTTTTTTTAAATCTCAGCTAAGGGGCTGGGACGTGTGAGGCTTGGTACATGTGAGGTGATGGAAACTCACGTATGCATGAAGACTATCTCACATGCAAGGTGATGGGAACTCACATATGTGAGGAGATACAACTCACAAGTGTGAAGTAATAGCGACTCTCATATGCAATGAAGGAGAGAGGCTAGGTTTGAAGGGCGGACCTCTTACTGAGAATTGTTGCTCCTTACCATTCGGGGTAAGGAGCTGTTGTGGGATTGGCACTTTTTGGAATGGGCATGCAAAGTACCCGTTCATGACTCATGGATGGGCTCTTCTAATGCATTGTTTGCGACAAGCTATTCTGCTGGCACTGTTAAAGTCCCTAAGCTAGGTTGTTCTTCTTGGCACTTGTGTTGGTCGAATCATAGGTTATTGGTCTTGATCCAATTCTTCGTCCAGTTATTTTAGCATATTTTTGGCTAGTCAAATCCTTGGCCCAACCAATCTATTTTACTCTGTGTGTGTGTGTGTGTGTGTGTGGAATGTGGATAGGCAGGGTTGACAGGGATCGTGATTCCTTTGCTAAAGAAAAGAAAGCTAGTGTGACTGGGCCAGGTCGAGTTACTGTAACTTGGCTCAGCTTTTGGTTCCTAGTCCGAGTCCGTCATTTGAAACCCTGTGAATTTTAAACCTAAACGTGCAAAATTCCGACGCTTTTCATGTCAATAGAAGAAACTCCTGGTTTTTTTTTTCTTGGCCCAAGTTTATTAAATTTATGTTCATGATTTTCATTAGAGAAACTCACAAGTTCTTTTTCTGTTATTTTTGTCTAAGCTTGTAAAATTCATTTTCCCGGTCTTCTAGTGTAGAGCTAGTAAAATCTTGTGATTTTCACACCAAACTCACATATCTATTACTTAGCCTATACTTGTAAAATCTGATGGTTTTCATGCTAAAGGGTCACAATTTCATGGTTTTTGGCCTAATTTTGTAAATTTACGTTCATGGCTCTCATAGCCTACTTGAAAAATTCATGATTTCACACCAAAAATTCACGAGCTCATTATTTTTTATATTGTACGAATCTCTTGCGTGGAATATTGTACAGACTTGCTTGTGGGCCCCACCAATCACTGGGGATATAGGGGATAAAAAAAAAATGGATTTGGCTCACCTGTGGAAGAAATTTCAAGTCCGTCCCGTTGATCCATGGGCTTCAAATTCAATAATAAAGAGAGCATTATTTGTTTTTAATAATTTCAATTCAACTATTCATTTCATTCAAATCAGTATAGCACCCATAGGCATTCAAGGGGGGTGGTATTGTGCGACAAGATTGGATTGATCAAAGGGGGCCCATCAGATTTCTCATAAGTACAAGACTTCTGCACCTTAATATCGTCCTTTACTTAAATAAATACATATTATAAAAATAAATATAAGAGGCCATTGTCTTTTTTTTTTCTTTTTTTTTGATGATCCAGGGTATCCCTCGCCAGGGCAACCAAGCGACCTTCGGCGTCCAGCAAAGGAGTTAGCCGATTCTGATGCGCAAGGACTAATTCCAGGGGGTGGTATTGTCATTTTTTTTTCTTGTTTATGACCTAGGGTATTTCTCGTTAGCTTAGCCTTCAAACCTTTAGCTTCAAGCGTTGCCCAATTATAACAAGCAAGGACTATTCTTTAAGAGGTACATACATGGCCGCACACATAGTACCTGGATAACACAAGGGCCAGAAGTCCAATTTGAAACCTTGGAGAGCAAACCTAAGGCTCAAACTAACTGAGCCATGGCCTTCAATTTTATCAAACCTCACTCTTGGTGTAAGAAAATAAGAAATAACCTCTCATTTTACAATCTTTTTGGAGGCTGGGCTAAGGGGCGTGCCCGCATAGGAAAGCCCAATTAACCGGCCTAGGTGCAGGGCGAAAGAACAATACCATTACATGGGTTTTAAGACCCGTGGATTGCTTTAATGTTAATAATATGAAAAGAAATGCTCTCCTTCTCTTGTGTTTTTAAAACACAATATTTATTTGGTGTACGTGTTTGTGGCACCTGCTGTGTGGCTTTAACAGGTGCCACCTGAGGTATTAGTCTAATTGACTCAAAGACCTAGCCCTATACGTCTTAATATTATACTATATATATAAGTATGTGGTTTTATTTTGGGCTCATTTGAGATTTAGCAACATTGCAGTGAGCAAAAGCAGGTATATGTAATCGGGCAGAATTGTTTTTGCTGTCAAACAGTTATGGGCTTTAAAATGAGATTTATTTGATTAAACACATGTCTAGATCAGGCCTTGTATTCCAAAGCCCAAAAGCCTGGTCTAGTCCAACTAAACATTGTGGTTAATGATACTTAGGGCTGTCAGTCCGGCCCTTTGATGATGGAGCCCGGCCCACAAAAGCGCTCACAGCAAGGGTTTTTCTTTTTTCCCTAAAGTTCGAGGGTAGGGTAGGGAAGGGACCAATCTTGAAAAGCTCGCAATCTTGAGGGCCGAGTTAGGGCTTAACTTAGTAGTTTAATGTTTATTTGAACCATATATACTAACTAATTTATTTGGAAAAGGTTTAATATATATTTGAAATAAATCTAATTGAATCATATGAGAATTGTCAAGTAAGATCTAATTGTCCATATTATTGCTTTATAAAAAAATTGTAGTAAATAAACTAAAAAAATAGTATAACTAGCGGAATTTTAACTTGCGACAACCTTACAGTAGCCTAGTGTCAAATAAAACCAATTCATTCTTTAACTACTATTGGTGAGCTAAGGCATTTAATTGTGTCTCCCATTGCCTAATTCATGTCACAATACTATCAAATTGGCTTATATTACGTAATCCTAAATAATATTTTTATATGAGAAAAATGTAACTTATTTCATGTATTTTTTTTAGAAGTTGCACAATAATATTAACTTTTGCTTTGTACCCATCTATATCTCAAATAAAGGAATGAGTTAGCATCGTGGTATAGAAACATTATTACATATAAAAATAGTAAGAAAAATATTTTCTTTCGGTCTTAGCCTGGCCGTGGCACTTGAGGGTAGTGTAAAGGTTCTGATATTATAGGCTCGTTAAGGAATCTGAGGGCTTTAGCTTGGCATAAGCCTAGCTCGCATATATGAGGGTAAGGTCAGGGCTTGGCCTGACTCGGGCTTGGGCCCAGCCCTTTTGACTGCCCCAATGATACTAGATGCCAGGTTTGGTTTCTATTTAAAGGTATGATGATGTGAGGCCCTTTTGTTTTTATAGAGTTGATTTAAGTTAATTGAATTCATAGGAATTCTAAGAAATGCTTTTTTACAAAGTATCTAAAAATTGCCATCAAGGCGATGGCTCAATTGGTTTGAGCCTTGGGTTTGCTCCAAAGATCTTGAGTTTGACTCCCACTCCTTACGTTATCCGAGTACTATGTGTGCGGTTATGTATGTATCTCCTATAGATTGGTCTTGCTCGTCATAATCGGATAACCTTTGGGCCGGTGACCAAAGGTCTGAAGACGGAGCGGCCAAGGATACGCTCAGTCATAAAAAATATATAGTATCTAAAAATTGTGAAACGAAGGTGATGATGCCCTAAGGTCCATTACATGACTCCTTTTGGTGGAAATTGAAACCAATCCATCATAACTCATTACATCTCTACTATATTTCCTTTATTCCTTGGGACTCATTTTACCATGAATTCTAAGCAAACCTTGAGGATCCAACTAAAACTGAGTGGAGATGGTCAGCCGGGCATAAATCAATTAGTAATTTCTTGTGGTGTAGATTAAGATATATATATATATATTTTTTTTGATGACCTAAGCTATGGTGTCGATCGATATTGAAGCCTGAATATAACGGTGGGCTACGACTTGAGCTCATCAGAGGATGACGAGTCAGAAAACTGAGTAAACGTCTTAAATTTTACTATGTCCATTGTTGAAGTAAATTTAAACCATTTTCGTCTTGAATTAACCCAAAAAACGAAAGTACAAATATTTCTAATACTCATAGGATACCTGTGGATTGAGAGTAGGAATCGAAATTCTGAATCCTGCGAGAAATTGAAAATTCAGTTCAAAAGTTCATTGGATAAGGGTACTTTTGACTTCTTGTTTATAAATAAACAGGAGCGACCTTATGATGCTCCCTTTCAATGTACCAAAAAAAAAAAAAAAATGGAATAGGCCACCACATTTGTGCACTGGTATCAAGGAGATCATTTTTTGTACATCGCCACCTAAGGGGTTTTTTTTTCCATAAAATCTTCTATATTTTTTTTATATGATTTAAAAAATTATTTTTTATTTAATTGATTTTTTGTTAAGTGTATATTTGATTTACTTGAAATACAAATATGATGCCAGGTTGATGTTTTCAATTACCCGGTGTACGTTTGGGTGGGTTTAGTGGGTGCCACCCAAAAGGGGTTTTTTTTCATAAAATCCTTATATTCTTTTATATGATTTAAGAAATTATTTTTATATTTAATTTATTTTTTTATTAAATGTATATTCAATTTACTTATAATACAATTATGATGCCATGTTGATTTTCTTAATTGCCTGTTGTATGTTTGTGTGGGTTTAGTGGGCGCCACCCAGGAGATTAGTCCAGTTTGGTCGATGACCTCTAAGATATCTATGTCATATCTCATCAGAAAAAAAAGTTGTTTTTTAAAATAGTAATCGAAAATCTCACAAAAATTACTGCAACAGGCGTGCATTAATAATAACATACATAACTGTTTACCAGGGTTGGATGTCAAATTTTGGAGGCAGAGCTGGACAATTTACTTCAGGACCAACAATCCAACTATCCAAATAATGATGTTGATAATAGGAAAAAAAATCTATATATACCCCCATCAGGTTCTTGGAATTTGTAAATAGGCCCATGTAGTTTTAGTTTTTACGTATAGCTCTTTACATTTTTATTCTAATACCTTTGATGTCCCAAAATTAGTAGCCCCACAACTACTATAAGTTTTGGGACTTGCTAAACATACACTGAATTTATCTCTTCTTACACCACTTCTCTTTATACACAATGAAGTAAGTGAGGGGGTTTAGTTTTCCTCTCTTTATACACACTACATTTCCATATTATACCCCCACCCAACTAAATTCCTCTTTCTCTACACCAAAAATCCCTCTTTCCATTTCCCTTTCTTCCCCAAGGGATCTCTATTCTTCCTCCATTCCCTTTTTTTCCCCAAGGGTTCCTCTCCAATCTTGAAGGTAAGCTTTCATCTCTTCTTTACCATTGCCACAGTTGTTCTACATTCTCTTCTCCACCATTCTCAAAGGAATTATCTTCTTTAAGGTATTCTCTTCTCTTCTCTACATATTATTCATTACAATGGGTTCTTGCATGTTTAGATTGTGATAGTAGAATACATTTTTCCCTCCATTCCGCTGTGTGCTCTTGCATCCCGTCGCCATGTTCGGCCCTGCATGGCCGAACACAGTGCACATTGTTCGGCCTGGTATGGCCGAACAACAACATAGTGTTCGGCCATACAGGACCGAACATATTTCATATGTTCGGCCCCGGTTGGCCGAACATGTCTAGGTTGTTCGGCCCATGTTCGGCCACTCAGGGCCGAACCACATTAAAAAGGTTCGGTCCTGTATGGCCGAACACATTCAGTGTGTTCGCTCATACAGGGCCGAACACAATGAGGACACTGTACCCCCACTCAACTAACAACTGATTGAATTACTTGCAGATATGGCTAGTAGTTCTAGAGCTCGTCCAACAGCTTCTGAAAGAAGGCGTCGTCAACGCGTTGAAGAGCCAATTATTGAAGAGCCAGAACAACCGGAAGTCCCGGAGAATGAAGATGAGGAGGTGGAAGAGGATGAAGAAGATAATGGAGAAGAAATGGTTGGGCCGACTGACCCTTCGATCTTGAAGAGTTTTCAAACACATGTTGCAAAATTTATTTGGAATGGAGAGGTATGTTTTATATATTTTCAATATAAATGTGATCTCTTCTTTCATCTTTAATGTATATGTATATTTTCAGGTCCGTCTTCCGCTCAAGTGTTTGAGTCATGGGCAAAAAGTAAGGATGTGGTATTTGAACGAGTCTGATTTATTTAGACAGAAGATTGATAGATCTGGTTTAGCACCGTTGATCAGGACTTCTTACAAATCTGTTGATAAGAGCCTTGTGTCAGCGTTTGTAGAAAGGTGGCATCCAGAGACAAATACGTTCCACATGCCTTTTGGAGAGATGACCATCACGTTAGATGATGTTGCCACCATTCTTGGGATCCCAGTGACGGGAATAACTGTTTCGTATAATGATGATTTTGGATTTTCTGAAGCTAAAGAGCTATTACACCGAGCATTAGGAGTTCGACGCTCGGAGGCTCATGATGAGCTTGCACAGGTGCGGGGTCATTCAGTAAGGTTAGAGTGGCTAAAGAATAAGTTTGATGCAGTGACAGATTCTGATGGAGAAGTAGCCATTGATCGGGCAGTGAGAGCTTATTTGCTATATATATTTGGGTGTACACTGTTTAGTGACAAAAGTGGCACACGCGTTTCGGTCATTTATCTTCACTTCCTCATGGATGTTGATGCTGTGGCTTCATATGCATGGGGTGCTGCTACTTTGGCCTATCTTTATCGGCATTTGGGGTTAGCTACTCGGTATGAAGTGAAACAAATAGCCGGGTATCTATCACTCCTGGAAGCATGGATATATGAGCATTTTCCATGTTTTGCTCCTAACCCAAATCTCATGTACATTCAACATGACCCTAGAGCATTATTGTGGCAACCGAGCAGAGAGTCAAATAAAGATGGTCGCCTTCAGTCATTACGAGAAATTATTGACGAAATGGGCAATGAAAAGGTATTGCATTTCTCACTAGTAGTAATTTCAAATTAATCTGCATTCTTGTATTTATGTGCTACTAAAGATCTATGTAAATTGACGCAGGTTACTTGGGATCCATATCGTAATTCAAGGCAACAACATCCATTATATGATTTTGCATTCTACTCTGGATGTATTAGGTGTTTGGAGGTTATGGAACCGTACCACCCAGAGAGAGTGTTGAGGCAATTTGGAAGACTGCAATCGGTTCCTCCAGCACCATTGACTCCAGACCGGGCACATCGAGGTCTTAGTGCTCAGCAATATCAAATTGCACATCAATGGGTCGATCAGCAATGGCAAAGATGGGAGAACCATGTATTGTCACCCGCAAACCGGAGTCGGCCTGTCAGATTTCCATCTGATTGTGTTCCCGATTATATGAGCTGGTACACACAGATATCATGGAGGAAGCACAAAACCCAAGGTATCGATCCAGGTGGGGGCAAAGAAATGAGGCAAGTGGGGCGAGCACGTCTGCAAGTTACGAACAACGTTGTCAAGAAGCACTAAGTATCGCTGAGCCACTGACAGAAGCTGACTTCTATCGTGACCCGCAGGGGATGTATGCTAATGTTGATCGCATGCGCCATGTCTTAAGGGGACTTTCACTTCAAGAGGCGCAACGAATTTTGAGGGATCCCAATATGACTTCCAGTACTTACACACGCCGGAGTAGGAGTGACAGAGGTTGATGTGTCCATGCTGTTGTTTTTTGTTTAAGATGGGGTTCTTTATTTTTTGTACATGGAAGTAAGTCTGTAAGCAGTTCACAAATTTCATGTATGACATTAACAACTGTACTGCTACTAATCAAAGTTGCATGTTATCTTCTAAATGAGTACATTTAGTTACATTCAATATTGATTACATCCCAAATGTGTTATGTGCTACAATAAGTTCACCCAATCTCTATCGTTTCACTTGCTGCTATATTTGAACCGACAAGCTCTTTGAAATGCTCAATGCGACCATTGTATGCAGTTGCCCATTCACTTGCACATGGAAGATGAAATTCACGCCACTTGTTCGGAATCGGTGGAATTGGATGGCCTGGTTCCAAGAACAGCTGCAACATAACAGAAGTTAGAAGATTCATATGGAAATAATAAAATGTTTTTTTAAAAAAATTGATTGTGGAATAATAACCTGAATAAAGTGATTGTTGTTTACAAAACCAATCGCTATCTCCTTGCGAGATACTCTGGACGGTGGCACAGACCAAAGAGGCAGAAAGGTAAGACATTGTTGCATGCTAAAGTGGAATAATACCACATTATAATGAGAAGCGATAATATGCCCCATGTCTGGCATAGTCATCCAATGGGAATAACTGGGATAATTATCATAATATGACAATGCCTCAATCAATTCCTGAACTCCGTTTTTAATCCCATAAAGTTGTTGATACTCTTTTGAATGGGCAAGTAATTCATTTACTAAATCTCTCCTAACCCGTGACCAATCATCTTCGGTTAGCCCAAGTAGCCCTGCAATGGCTCTGAAGCCACAGTTGCCATCAGCTGCAATGTCTTTTATGACGCGTATGTAGTCTTGAATCCCATCTGGAAATTGCTCACGGTAAGAAATAGTAGGCTGTGATCTTGTGTGATGCACCTTCGCCTTTCCTTTCTTTTTAACTATACCATGTACAGTTGCCTTGCTGTGAACAGCCTTCGCTTCGTTAAATACAGGAGAGTAACTATCATGTGCAGATTGCGTTATCTCAAAGGCACTTGGATCACGCCGGGTCGATGTATTAGCCTTAACAGATGGGCGACCTCGAGCTTTTAATTTCACTTCTGGTTCTATTAAGAAAGTACTATCCGGTTCATATAACTCTCTCAACTTCCTTAACATTTGCAATTGCCTTGTATGATCACCCTCATTAAAAGCCCTTTCAACTAACACCAACTCCGCTTTAACATCCAAAGTAGGCCTCTTCAGTGCACTGTTAGGCAACATATCAAGCTTACACCAATGAGGATGTATGCAACTGAGAGGAATTGGGCGTTGTTGATAAACATATTCTCCAATCTCATGGGCACAAGGTAAACCATGTGTACGACGAAGGATGCACATGCATGAGATCGGATCAGTTCCAACTTGTTCGGCTCTTTTTCTTTCTGACAAAATTTTATCCAATGCATTTTTTGAGATGTTGCCGCGAAAGTCATTGAAATCAGAAGGCTTGAAATTGTGTTGCACAACTGTTTTACTTTTTTCAAATGATGCTTTTATACTAGTATGTTGCAGTTGGAGCAGATTATGGATTTTTGTCCAGTTTGATTCAAGATCTCCTTGACATGATCCAAGTTGTCTTTTTAATTGTGCATGTGAACTCTCGGCCCTGTAAGAAAAATAAACGTTATTAATTCATATGGATATATTACATAATAAATGTAACTCAATCAATAACAAACATTCACATTACCTATTCGATGTAGTATTCCCCAAATGTAAACAATTATCTGCCCATGCAGACACAAATTTTTCCTTGTATGGATCTAACCATGTGCTCTTCACATACTGCAGTGCTTCGGGATAAGTACAAAAATCCTTACGTAGCCTACCAAAAAGTTCATTATACTCTTCTTCTGTGGAAGCAGACATCACCATATTCCAACTTATATTAAACTTGTCCCACATTTTCTTGGTTTCAAACAACTTTTTACATTTACTTAAGACATTCTTATTAATGTGCCAAGTACATAATAAATGAGTACTCTCCGGAAATACACTGTCGATGGCCTTCATGAGTCCCAACTCTCTGTCGGTGACAATGACTCCAGGAAGAACACAATTAGCGTCAACAATGATAGAACGCAAGACTCTCAACACCCATGCATAATTATCTTCACATTCAGCTTGGAGATAAGCAAAGCATACGGAAAATGTCATTTCTGTGGACGTAACTCCAACAATCTCCAAGAGAGGAAGCCGATACCGGTTCGTCTTGTACGTGCAATCCATTATCAAGACATGTGGAAATGCACGCAACAATTCTAAGCTGGTTGGGTGTGTCCAACAAATGTCCCTGAGGGTGTCAGTATTATCACAGTTCTTATGCCATTCAATGTACTTATGCTCTGCCAATTTGCATAGGAGTTGTTGCATTTGACTTCTCCCACCATGTTCAGTGATTTTCTGCCTATAGCGTGCATTGTAGATAGTCTTCATTGTTGTTACATTTAGTTCACTTCTTTGTTTTAATGTAACCAAAATATCTTTTGGCCTAACCATACTCTTTGACAGATCAATTAACAACTCCGTCTCTTCCTTTGATAGTCTCCCTGCAAATGAGTGCCCTTCTAGGTACTGGGCAGCCGAGTGATTATGAACACCACACACAACTTCCAACATCCAATCATCACCTGTAGCCAACTTCTTGCCCTTTAATGTGAACGGGCATCCACATTTCTTTGATCCTGTTTGCTTGATCTTCTTTTTAGGAGTCCCTTTGTTATTGGACTCGCACGCATTATTATAATATCCAAATCTCTCACATGCAAGGGTAATTCTTGGTTTTACACCAACCCCACCTGCATTTGAAGCCCTAATCACAACAACAATACCATTTCTCTTGCCAACATCACGAGCCCACTTGGTTAAAGCATCCCGGCTCTTGAATATCTACACAAAAAAACATTTACTCTTATATATTAACGGATGCAATTAAATTACAAAATTATTCAACTATGCGCCTTACCTCATGAGTGGTAAATTCACTTGTATAATCCATTACACATTCATCAGTCACTCGGCTGCACTGTGTAGACGGACCATCCTACAGATGAAAATAAAATGAAATGTTAACACATATACTATGTTCAGCCCTGAATGGCCGAACAAATAGGTATTGTTCGGCCATATTTTGCCGAACATATCTATTATGTTCGGTTATTAATGGCCGAACACATTTGATGTGTTCGGCCAATAATGGCCGAACACACCTGATATGTTCGGCCATTTGTGGCCGAACATATCTATTATGTTCGGTCATTGCAGGCCGAACATATCAAAAGTGTTCGGATTTCCGGGACCGAACAGAGCACGAGCATGCAGAGAATTTAAAAAAAAGAAACAGAAAAGGAATGTATAAATTTCAAAAAAACTCACCTTGTCACTGCCATTCTCATTGAAAACAACTATTTGAGTGTTAATCTCCTCCTCCATTACACTATTTAAGTGTTGATTGATGTTTGCTATGACAGAGAGTAATGAGAAAGGAAGATAACGCCAACTTGTACTCTATTTGAAGGAAGGTGGAAGAGGGAAGGAGAGGGTCTTAGGAATGCTCTCTTGCATGGAAGAGGTAAGAGGGAAGAGGGAAGAAAGAAGAGGAAGGATGCTCTTGGAGGAAAAAAGGGAAGAAGGATGGAAGGGAAGATGATGGAAGAGTGTGTATGAAAAGAAATAATGGGCTAATGTTAGAAGAGACAAGGGCATTTTAGTCCTTTCATGCATGGGCAAAACTGTAAAAAAAAATAAAGAAAATTCTGGTGTAAGAAGAGAGAAAAACTGTTTATATTTAGAAGCTCCCTAAGTTTTTTAGAGTGAAATGACATCTTTACCCACGTCTTTATCTCTACACACATAATTTTAAAAGCTTAAATTCATTTTTTTAATAAAGTTTGTAATATTGACCATTAGTATAGTATATTTAGTAAGAGAAAGTAAGTCTACATAAATCTACTTCTATCAATATAGGACTTAATTTGTTAAATTTAAATCGATCATAACCTATACTTAAAATTGATTATAATTGACCTATAATCCATGGATGACGCATTGTTCGAGTGACGTATAATTTAAAATACATAATTAGGTTACATGTGCATTGGAGAATTATTAAGAGAGAAATCATTGAGCCTTGAGATAACATAACAATATCTTTTTGTAACTAATGATATACTCATTTTTTAATGGGTGTAAGGGCAAATTGACTTATCATCATTATCATCATCATCAAAGCATTATCCCAACTATATTGGGGTTGGCTACATGAATTCTGTTTCTCCATTCCGTTCTATTTTGAATTAAATTTTTCGATAAGTGAAACTTCTTCAAATATGAATTAATGACTTTCATTCATGTTTTCTTCGGCCTGCCCCTACCTCTTAATGGGCTATCCACCTGTATAGCTAAACTTTTTCTCACTGGTGTTATTAGGGCCTACGCTCAACATGTCCAAACCATCTGTGGTTGCTCATTCTCATCAAGACTACTGATATTGGGGACATAAAAGATATTGAAATGGAAAAATAGGGGATTATATACAAATATTGAAACAACAAAGGCTTATTTACATATTCTATGAACCTTAGGGAGGTGTATGCAAAACACTCAAAAATAAATTATCTCACCAGATCATTTTTAGAAAATGCCTGAACGAAATCTCATTGTAAATCTAATAGAGTTTTATTGTATAAAAATCCATAAGGTTTTAAAATTTATAAATAGGCCCTTGTGATTTTAGTATTTGTAAATAAGCCCCAGCCATTCATTTTAATACCTACCATGTTTTCAAAATTAGTCTACTTAAGGAGGATGTGTTAATATGTTTTGGATTTTTTTTATAAAAATGACAACTTTGCCCTTAAATTTGTTTAGCAAAAATAAGTATATTATTAGTTACGAAAATAAAATTATTAAATCTGAAGTCCCAACGGCCTCTCTCAATAACACTTTCATGAACACGAAATCTAATCATGTATTTTGAAATTTTCATCAATCTAGTAGTTGGTCCTACATGGATTAGATCAATTATATTTATTATAGGTACATATGTTGATTGTCATTATGATCAATTTAAATTTAATGAAATGGGCCCTACAATTAAAAAAATGAATTTAGTTAAAGTTAATCATTGCTAGTAAATGTAATTATTAATGTTAAGCTTTAGAGAAAAATAGGTGTAAGCTTTTGAAATTATGCATATAGCGATAAAAGGATGGGCAACAGTATCATCTAACTCTAAATCTTGTGGTGGTTTGAAGGTTATTGATTTCAAGGACATGAAAGGTATTAAAATGAAAAGGCGGAACCCTATTTACAAATACAAAAATCATAGGAGCTAATTTAAAAACCCTAAAAACTTTAGGGGGTATATATAAAAAGCTCAAACCTATCCTTTTACATCTCCACCTCATTTTTTACTCTCCATTTATTGGGACTTGTTTCACAATGAATTCAACTCCAAGCAAACTCGCACTAAAAATTGACTAATATTGGAGCCATAATACAGGAAGCATGGGCTTGGGCAGATGATGAGTGCAAATAGAAAATAGAATCAACGGTCTTAAATCTATCTCCACTATGGGCCCCACCAAACAAGAGCCCTGGGTAGAGAGAGATACATATCTTGAAAAAAAAAAAACGGTTGGAATTTTTTATGTTTAAAAGTTAGGGTTTAAACCGTTTTTATCAAGAAAAGGAAAGTAGAGAGACATTTCCTAATTCGCCGGTATATGAAATTAGAAATAGTAATAGAAATAGAAATCGCAATCGAAATAGTTACCTTGGTAGGTCAGGATTCAAGAAATATCAGAAATAGAAAGTCGTTAGAAGAAGACCGTTGTATTTCTGAAAGGACGAGGCAAGTCATCTACCGAAACATATAAATAAAGTCCTTCTCGGCACCAACACAAACGAAGTCCTTCTCGGCATCAACACAAACGATCACTGAGCAGAGAAACTCTCTCATTCTCAATCAGTAACCATCCATCGTCGTCGTCGTCATCGTCGTCGTCATCATCATCATCATCATCATCTCTCTCTCTCTCTCTCTCTCTCTCTCTCTCTCAGTTGCAAGTTTGAATCAATGTAAGTCACGTTTTTTTTTTTTTTTTATTTGTTTCAGTTTCTATCTGTCGTTTGTTCTCATTCTTGCTCTTGCTTTTCATTTTCAATTCCGTCATCTATCAACAATAACCATCATCTCTCTTTCCCTTTCTTTCTTGTTCTTGGTTTATTACATTTTCTGTTTATATATCGGTCTCTCTGTTTTTTCCTTGGGTCACTTTCAATTCAATTCTAACATCAACATTTGGAATTTGGATGCCAAACAGCAATCATGAATCACCATCAACAACACGAAACAGCGGAAGAAGACGTTAGTGGACTCATGCTTCTTGCTGATGTGTTCATTGAAGCAGAAAGGGTGGAGATGATATTTGAATCGTTTCCAAAGAGGCAAAGAACAAGATATAAACCATCGAGCTTCAAGGTTGATGCCCTACACAATTGTCCCAATGGTACACTCAATTCACAATCTCCTCAGATAGAACCATCCAAAAAGAAGAAGATGATTGAGAACATTGATGTTGACGAGGACCAACACAAGCCTCTGAAATCATTCTCCTCCAACTGTCTCAATGGTCTGCTCACTTCACAATCTCGACCAGAATCATCAAGAACAAGGAAGATCCAGGCCAATCATGATAATGATTATGATGAATATAAGCCTTGGCAATCTTTCTCCAACAAAAAGAAAGCAAAGAACAAGGAGACCAAGACCAAACAGAAGAAGAAGAATATGCGACTCCAGCAGGTCAAGATGGAAGAATCTATACCCACTCCCATACCTGCCTGGTTTGAAGAATTGGCTCGCACTCACCTGCACAATGCCCAGCCACCCATGTGGATTTGCAAGAAGCTACTCAAAAAAAGCGATACCGACAAAGGTTTGAGGCGTATCTTCATGCCAACTGATGGTTCAGAGAATACGCTCAAACCAGCTTTGACTCAACAAGAGAAGGGAAGGCTGCTGCAGGGAATTCCAGTCCTGGGTCTTGATCAAAACGGCAGAAGTTGGAATTTGGAGCTGAAATACTGGCCTAGTATCCCTGTGAACATCATTCAAAAAGAATGGATTGATCTGGTGAACGAAAATCAGTTGACGGCTGGAGATACAGTTCTAATGTGGCTAACTCGCTACAGCAGCCCCGACCAACAACCCCAAGAGGAGAACAAGTTGTGTTTTTTGATTGGCTGGGAAAGGAAACTAGAGTGAAAATTACGTAGCCAATTTATTTCCAATGTCTTTCTTCTTCTGCTTCTTCTTCTTCTTCTTCCAATTGGAACATGAGTGATTCTTTTAATTTTTTTAAAGTTTTTTTTGTTACAATATTTGATTGAGGGAAATGTAGTATGATATGATCTAACAGGTGGTTCTAAGGAGCCTTCCTAAGTTTTGTTCTGTTCTCTCTCTCATCAATAAAGATTCCAATTTATCTTACATGCTGATGAATTTATCCCTGAGAATTCCTAGTTATTTCAAGTTGACAAATGTTAACAAGGATAAAAATTATGATTCTGTCTAAATGATCTATGAGTTCTACTATTTTCCCTGTGAAAAAATATCTAGCAATTTGAAAATTCCTCTTAACCAGCTAGAATGCACGAATCCAGAGGTTGTGGTATCATTTCTCCTCCATTTGGAACATTTAGAAACAGAAGTAGATTTCCGGATTTTGCAAAATCTTACATGTACTTGGTTCGTAGATATGATTGGGTGTGGGTTTTTCTTTATAGTGCACTAATGGAAGGAGCATACAGTTTTAAAGCCATAAAATTTCAATGATGAACATCAGATTAGCACATATTCATTGAATTTTCTCACAAAGGAATTTTAAAGCCAATTAGCCAAATATAGTAGCCACATATAGAAATTCCAATCAGGGGATGACGTTATGTAAGTATATACTGTCAAAACCTTAAAGAAGATGCAGAGACAGAACCAACCTCGCCTGTATAAATAAAAAACTTGAGTGACTGTGAATTCACGAAAGCTTCACTCATTATCATTCTCTCCACTCTTTATCACACTAACCTTCTACGCACCACACACTGCTGCAGAGATTAATGGGAAGAAAATGTATAATCCTTCAATGATGCTGGGGAGAGCAGGTGGAAGTGGACTTTGTACAAATTTTGACTGCTTATTGAATATGTTGTCAGTGATCAAGACCATCGAAGACATTTTATCTGACTGGCCATTTAGTGATGTAGTGGACATATCAAGATTGAACAACTGATATATCCATTGTTTCTTAAAATCTGTCAGTTACACTTTGGCAAGGTAATGTACACATTTATGAGGAAAAGTTACTTAAGACATCTATAATATAATGCAGTCATTCATAAGTACTGTTACTTTACAATGTTAAGATAAGCTAAGCAGCTAATGTAACATGAGGAGAAAAAAGAATTGACCCTTTCTTTCAGTATGTACAAGTTCAAGGTATTATTAAGAAGGCAAAGGAAATAGAAGAAGAAGAAGAAGAAGAAGAAGAAGAAGAAGAAAAACCCATCTTTTATTGCTTGTGGCCATTGCTGACACAGGCCAAAATCCAAACCAATTCTAACAAAAGGTATACCTGCGACTCTTATATCAAGCCAAAAAATGTATTAATCTACTATTATTGTAAGACAATTTGAAGGAACCATTTCTTTAGAGGGAATATGTAATGCGTGCATGTGAACATGTATCTATAGTTTATAATATGGGCTTCTAGTTTCTACAATTGGAGACCATGTTTCACATGTCCAAACCATTATCAGCTGGCCATATACGGAAATACTGCTAGATGAGAGACTCCTAGATGTTCAATTTGTGGTGTGGTCCTACATTATAATGGAACTCTCCAGTATAATAGACTGGTGCCTGCAATATTCTAAACTTAAACCACCGAATCGCGAGCCTGATGGTAATTCTTTCAAGAAGAAGAAGAAGAAGAAGAAACGAGTGAAAGAAAGAGGAGTACAACTTTCTCAGTTTTCAAATTTCAAAACTAAGACTGCTTTGGTTTCTAGTTAGTGGAAGTTAGTTGTCCAATTCCTCAAAAAAAAAAAAAAAAGAGATTTTTCTTCATGCACTTTCAGAAAAGGAAAATCTCTTCATGCACTTTCAGAAAAGAGGTTTTCCTTCTCCAATTTCAGGATAAGAAATCACACCTCTCTCAGTAGAAAGTCAATCAGGGAATTTTCAGGTACATTTCACTCCACCAAAAATTTGAAACCATTTCCTCCAGAGTAAAAGAGAAATAATAATTAAAAACAAACAAATTCTAAAAGTTGAGTGGATGCCTGTTGCACTGTTGAATGCCGAGAACAGCTTTCACTGTCAGTTTCCTTTATCAAATCCACCCACTCCCAACTTATTATGGCTTATAATGATGGCCTGAATTAATTTTTAGACATATATGATTAATTACAGAACATCAGCTTTGATTTGTGGCACAAATTCTTGTACATAGTACCAAGGGCCGACTGCCAATTTCATTTATGTGTTCAAGGGAAAATCCTGAGTTACAAAGTATATATGGCTTTGCTTTGGCCAAATAAGAATAAAAATCCATATGAGTTTGACATGAAAGATCCAGATACTAGTATGAGGTCCAAAATCCTCCATGTTTGGCTTTAGGATTAATGGTCTTTTGGTTTAAGAGCTGTGAAGCAAATGATTGGACACTATCGGATATTTTGAATTTTCAGCTTCCTTTGCCATGTTCTCACTTGGTCATAATGAGCAGGTTCTTCTTCCAGTACTAACTTGGTCTTGAGTGTATCGTATAATTGTTAGCTGTGGAGATTTTTTTGTCTTGAAGATTGTTGTTATCAGATCTTTTCACACTAAAAAGTTCATTTGCTTTTCTGAGTTAGATTTCCACCAAAACTTTGTTGTAGTACTTAAAAACAAAGCCAGAAGTGCATTATCCTCTTTTACCATTATAAAATGTGGCCAAGTCATAGTGTAATTTTTGTCCATGTGGCTGGTTACAAACAGAGGACACTGGCCCTTAGAGCATGGGTTAATAGAGGAAGAATTTTAAGGGTATGTGAGGACTTGTTCTTTGTCAGCAGGGCCTTCTGCAACAAGCTAAACAAGTGGGTGAGCCCTTACCCATAACAGAAACCAAATAAAGTTTAGAATGACTTCGACTTCCATTCTGGCCTGACGTCGACTCATCTTCACAATGAGGCAAATGTCAAAGCAGATTGCTTGTCTGACCGACTGTGATGAATTTTTCTAGAATAGGACAGGGTCCCTTGTATATATAGATACTTGCACGATCTTTAATTTCTTTTTTATTTCCTGCAGTTCCTTCAGTGCATGAAATTTTTATAACATGACATGCATGTTGTAATTTTGACTGTAGTGTCCATGGGGGTACACATTAGTAATTTTAATTAATTGAGGTTCATTTAGCCCATGGCTTATGCAACAGTCTTTCAGAACTTGGAAGCCCAAGTAGTAGGCCCCATGCGGTCAAAATTGAAAACTATTAGCAGAGAATTAGCAATTTTTTTAAACTTGTACATGATCTGAACTCGCAACCTTGCTATTGTGACACTGAGCACCTTCCAATTTTGCTAGCGCTCATCTTTTTTATTAGAATTGGAAACATTCTTATTAGTAATCAATATTTGTGATGCCTTTGTTGGTAAATGTAGTATAGATATCTATTTGAATTGGGTTTCTATTTTGAATTAGATTATGATTAGATGTTGGGGTTTGGATTTCTTTTCACTAGGTGTCTCTTTGTAAATAGTGTAATAAATAGGGATTGAATGTAATTTTCTATTTTTTAATCTGTCCTTGATCTTGTGTGGGTATGATTCAGTCCTTGCTTTAGTGTTCTTTCTTATTGATCGATTGGGTTAGGCCTCATTCAGACCCGTGCTTGCACCAGTTGGTATTAGAGCTTAAATGGTCTTGATTTCAGCGGCTGAGTGCAGTTATCTTCTCCCTCTTTAATAACTATCATATTCTTCCTTCCCTACTTTTCTTATTTCTATTTTGCTATTTTTAGCTTCATCCCGTTCAACTCCTAAACCCCATCTCCATCCATGATTGGGTCCTATCTAGGTGCAACTTGGCCGAGTCTAAGCTTGAATCTGCATGACCCTGCTCAACCAAACGAAAACTTGGGTTGGGGAATTTCAGTTTTGGTTTGGGCTTGGCGCCTTCACATCATATTGCCCCAGAAGTGGGCCATGTTTGCAGTGGAGATGCTGGAGCCAAATACAGCCATTGCTGTCATGTGGAGAATTTTCAGTGGCCAAATATGAAATCCCTTTTCCAAGAGAATGAGCAATTTATTCTAGCCAGAATTCTATATGGGTGGGGTCTACCTTTCAGTGATCATAAATTCATAATAACCATTTGTTTGGTGGTCCCTTTGAATGGGTGATGCTGCAAAATACTTTTCCACCAGATCTTTGCCATTTGATAGTTTGTTTTGAAAATGGAGGTTCAACTTGAATACAACCATGGCCCATATCCAACTGCATAAAAATTTGACAGAGCAATAGCAGGAATTGTCCAATGGAGGCTAATTGTGTTCTGTTGCCTATGCATGATTGGTAACACTTTAATGGATGGTCTGAATTACTGAAAGATGAGCCCCACACTGATTTTGCACTGCTGAAAGGTGCTCATTGCTGCAACCAAGAGGTTTTAGGTTTGAGTAATCTTACTGACAAAAAAAAAAGAAACGATAAACAGAATGAGCTGTTATACATCCCATGTGGTCACTGTATGATACTATGCTTGGAGGTTTTCCCCTCCAATTTGCATTATATGATTGCCACTTTGTCTAGAAGACTAATGTTAGATTGCACCATTCTACTGAATTAATCAGTGGACTGATTTTGCAGCTTAAAGACTATAAGCTACAGTGTGAATATTATTTTCATCTGTAAATTTGGAACAATGCTATGTTTAAAATGGGATTTGGTTTCTCTCTATTTTCAAACAATACTGCATTTGTTTTTCTAGGTTTCTAGATCAATTGGAGATGTGTACCTGAAGAAGGCTGAATTCAACAGAGAGCCTTTGTATGCTAAATTCCGTCTTTGCAAGCCTTTTCAAAGGCCAATATTGAGTGCTGAACCGTTGGTATCCATGCACCATCTTCAGACACACGATCGATTTCTTATGTTTTCATATGATGGGCTTTGGTAGCATCTTTGCAACCACGAAGCTGTCAACATTGTTCAGAGTCATCCACGCAGTGTAAGTTCTCAATCTCAGTATGGCTTCATACTGACTATATGAAGATGGACTAATTCTGTACTTTCAGAAGCAGGCTTGATTATTATGCAATTTTTTAAAGATAATGAATATTAGGTAGTTTCTATATAACTTCATTCTATCGAGTTCAATGACCTAGTCAATGAAATGAGTACACTGATCGTGTGAGAATGTCCAAATATATACTTATTGTGCAGACATTTCTGCGAGTCTGTGCTGAATGTATTGGATGGAATGACATAGTCAATAAAATTAGTACATTGATCAGTTGAGAACATTCCTATGTTTTCTTATAGTGTGCATGATTTTGCTTGTGGGTGAGAGAGAGACCTGTGTCAATGAGAAGATGACCATCTTCACTGACTAGACAAACAACCACTTTGAAGAACACATTTTACCCATTGTATAACCACAATAGTCCTTCCATGAAGCATTCTTCAATATGTTTTCACTAGATGACTATTGCTTCTCTTTGCAAAACCATTTTAATGTGGAGTCTCTGAGCAGATCAATTGTTTTTGATCTTCCAACTCCTTAGCTAAGTAGAGAACACTTCTAATATGTATCTCTACCATTATTGATCTTATTCTTATAACACCTACATGATATGAATTTAATCAATCTACTTAAAATTGCAAGTGCATAGTTGTCCCATTGAAATAGTGGCAAATACAGGTCAATCTCATAAAGAACACTTTTGAACTTTTAATAAAAAATCTGAATTTTTCTCGAAAGGAAAACAATAATAAAAGAGATGTGTTGTATGCAAATCAGAAATTAAATAAATTTCTGAAGTTAATAACAATGATAAGCAACAGATCAGAGCAGCCAAAATCTACTAAGTTATTCAAAGATCTAATTTAGGCAATTAATTTACCCTTTTTGTCTCAATTATTACTTAGATTAGAAACAAACCAATGTTTTTTATCCACATGATTTGGCGATTGCAAAAACCAATTTGTAATTGAGACAAACAAAATCAATACCCAAGACCTCCTTCATCTCATAAAAGAATGAACATTTGAAGCATCACCTATCAAACTAAGCATAGACTATCAAAGACAACTACAGATCTAAACATAATCTATCAAAGTAAGTATAAATGATCCAAATTTATTTATTACGAACATAAATTAGAGGTTTGCCTTTGGCATGAAGAAAGATTTATTATTCTAATAAAGCATTTATTAGACAGAAAATGAAAAAGAAATAATCACATAAATTAGAACAAAAATTCACTTAGCTTCATCTGTGTGCTCTAATCAGAAACTCAACCCACCATTATAAGGAACCTCAAAAATAACTTCATTTCTATCTTCTCCTTATACAATGATCTCTCAGAAATTTCTTTTCAAGATCCTACTTTCTGGAACAACTCTCCAAAATACCTTTAAAATAAAATAAAAAATTAATAGAGGGAAGAGCGGTGGATAAGATAGGGAGAGGGAGATCTGGGACTTCCAGATCTTGTTGGAAATGATGAGGAGCCTCCCATGGTGGCCTCCTTTTTATAGTTTTATGGCTCCTCAGGTTCATTGAATTTAGACCTCTTCTTGGTGGATTGAGAGATAAGATCTGTTGCTTGTTAATTGAGTTTATTTCTTGAGATGAGAGAGATCTTGGGGATAAGATGAGGTGAAAGTCTTTCGAATTCTTATTTGATCTTCAAATAGGTCCATAAAGGGATGTGCAATAGTTATACTTCATTGTTGCAGATTTTATTAGCAATCCGGCCTAAAAATGTATATGCCACTTTTCGAGGCCATAACTTTATCAATTAGATCCAATTTGTGTAATCTTCCATGGACATCTACTTTGAATAAGCTTTCCAATGGTGAGTTATTTGTGCCAATCTGATATCCGGATTGAGAGCCATGGCCATTTTAAGTAGGCTATCATGAGAAAATGGGATTAAATTTTGAATTTTGATTTGCAAAGGACTCTATCTTTGTAGTAGTAACGACTTGTTATTCAAGTTAAAAGAATATTCCTTGGCATAAATAGGAAGAAATAAGAGATTTTGGAAGCCTTAGCTGATCTTCAGGTGGGGTCCACAAGCAGATGAACTCTAAGGTGTGGATCTTCAAGCAGTTGGAACCATATCGTCTCTAGGGTTCTGTGGGTCCTACAAATTTCATTTTCTACACATTCTAATTTAACTAGTAAAATACTAAAGAGCCTTCATTGAAGAGGACGCATCTGGATAGAGTTCTTCTCAAATTGGGACTCGTCGGAGAAAAATTGCAAACATTCTTAATTAATATAAAAAATGGTGAAAATTCCAATTTTTAGGTAAAATCATGAAATGATGGACTTGAATGAATAATGACACATTTAATCTAATTAAATCGCTAATCCACCCTAAAATGATTCATAAATGCGCAAATTCATGAACTTAACAACCTACACTCTCAAATCTTTTTATTCTTTTCAAAGACCTCTTGAAATATTCCCCCTATGTTTCTTGGGAAATTGATCTTTCTCTTATATAAGAAAAATGATCTCTCTCTTTCTTATATAAGGAGAAGACATATTCTCTCCAAGGAGACAGTCCTGTTTTCCTTGGAGAGAATAAACTCATTAACTTGTTCTTTTCTCCATTTTCTCTTACTTCTTTTTCTTTATTGGTTTTCTCTTAGTGGGGATTCTTCTATTTTTATTTTCCATTAGTTTTCAACTAAGAACCCTAGGCCTCCACAAATCTTCTGTTTCTTGGTGTAGTATATTAGTACATGGTTATAACTCATGAGAAACAAGAGACCAGCAGACATTTAGTGATATGTTGGCATGAGTCTCTTTCCTTTGAGCTTTGGTCTATATGTCATTTACCAATCAACATAAATGAACAAAAATCCATCTCTTGACTTGTTTATTGGACATTCTATGACACCACAGTAGGACCCATAAGTTCGAGGCATGACAATATATGAAGCCCAAGCACTTGTTGTGTAGCAACGTTATTTCTTTATGAATATTCCTTCTGATCTCATTCCTAACACAATATCTTTTGAATTTTCTTTTGAAGATTCATAGCTAATTTTAAATATTTTTCTATGATAATTTTTTCTTTAGAACTTGTTGCTTTTGTGCTTAGAAAAACATCTGGAATTTTATAATTTAAAATTTTATCAAGAATTTATTTTTTGGATAGAATCATTCATATGAAGTTTTATTGTTTGGATTCATGTTGTGAATATTTGGTAGTTAATAATATTGAGACCCTCTTGTTGGAAGTTGGGTTCTTATTTGTAGTCTCTATTGAGTTATTTTTTCTCCTTGCCTATTCTACTTATATCTTTATATCATTTGCCTTATCATTGTATTGTCTTTTGTTGTAACTTGTGTGTTATTGCCATGTAGGTTTCTTCAGCTTCATTTACTTGGAAATCTTTACTACAACATTGGGGGAAAACTTTTCTTTTACATGTTCTGTTTCTATATTCTGAAACTGGTTTATTACAGATGGTTTTGTTTTTTTTTTTTTTTGTTTTTTTTTTGTGAGATGTTTATTAGGTCATCAGATTTACTAAGGTGTTTTCTTGTGGAAATGCAATTATGGTCACTCTAGTTTCAAATCTAAGTTTCGTTTTTTTGCTTTTGTGCAGCCTTTAATGATTGTCAGGGACCTGTTTGGCATCATTTCTTTGAAACATTTCATGCTATTACTGAGAGGAATTCGTACAATGTTTCATATAGAGAGAAGGCCAACCAACAGGTCTATTGGTGCTGAAACAGGTTTTTGATCCACAATAGGAGCTTCTAAATTCACCAACTGGTTTTCATCTGATTCTGACTAGCATAGAGCTCCCACTTATGGCCTGTATAATTATGAAGTAAATCATATGAAAATAACTTACTAGATTGAAGCATAAAAGATAAGAGAGTTTGGAGTAACTCCAAGATCATGACAAGGTCTTCTGTCCTCACTCAAAGAGGACAACATCTCATCTTATTTTTTGTTAGTTATTCAACTAACATACTTAAATTGGATCTTGACAATAACATGATAGATTTGGATAACACAACATTGATTTGTAATCTAAACCCGTACTTGACTCCATTGCATTCACCTAATTTGGACCGCTACCTTTGATTGGGGATTTACTACACTCCTCAACCATGACCTTTCTTCGTGATCTTGATGGGGTAATCACTGTTTTGTGTGTAGAGAAGAGCTGTAACCCCTTAACCCTATATATATGTTTTCTTAGATAACTCTCTTCCCATCATGGAGTCTTAATTCAATTCAGATTTAGATTTTCTTAGCATAAGAAACTCTATTAGGTACAACTTTCCCTAAACACCAACTATGGAGACTTACAAATATAGTAGTCCTAATGTATAGTAGTCTTCAAAAGTGGGGGACCCACATGGGCATGTGGTCATTGAATCACACTTAAGTCAATAACTCTAACATTTTCAAGAATAAACTCCTATTATCATTTCAGAGTTTCTATAAAAAAAAAAGAAAAAAAAAGAAAAAGGAAATAACTACCATCTCAAAGTCAATTCTGACTTTACATCTCATTGATATAACTCCAATTTCTTGGGCAATTACTTGTAATGGGCATACTTGAATCCAAAAAAAGTACTTACAGGTTCAGTTGATGCACTTGAAAGCTGTGGCCGCTCAAGCAGATGACAGTACCCCCAGGTTCCCCTCAACTGTTTTGCTCTTTTTTTTTCTTGGAATAATAACTACATTAATATATAAGAGGAAAATTTGGTCACATGACATAGGAGGTGTGGAGAGATTTTCTCTGATTTAGATGGCAAGAGGTATATATAAAAGGATGATCAAGCAAGGTTAATGCTACGAGAGATGGGAAAAGAAGCTACACTCATTTAACTTGTGCCCCATCCGTGACACTTTTGTCATTCTTACATATTTGCATCATTACCATACCAGCAAGATTTCAGATATTTTTATGTCTTTATTATTGTGTGACTAAGGACTATTTTAATCAATCAATGTCTTTATTAGTCATCAAATCCACAAAATCTTGAGATCTAGTAGTAGAAATTACTTCAAACTTCTCAAGGACCCACAAATAATTTTCAAGGCCATTTCCAATGATGCTTCGGCATTGTCACTTATCAAACATGGCTTGAGCCAGCAAACTTGCCCCATGACAAACATGGGCCAAGTCAGGTTTATTAGTGCTTAGCTTCTTTTTTTTTTTTAAGTGGAAAAGCATATGTATTAAGAAAGTTTTGAACCCATGGTGTCTAGAAAAATATCACTCCTAACTTCCACCAACAATAAATAAATTTTCATACATAATAATTTCGTAATATATAAAGTGGAGACATACAGGGCAACACAGGTTAAGAACGTTGTAAACCAGACTTTGGTTGGTGTCTAAACATGACATGGACCCTACCAACACACAATCAAATGCCTAATAGGAGTTGGATGGGACCAATCCCCATTTAAAAAGGACCTAGTGCCATCCCTAAATCATTTGCAAAAAAGTTATTTTTTTCCTTATCTTTTGATCATTTTGAAACATTGCTCTTTCTTAGATTATATAATCTTATTCATAAATATATCATTTGGAATTATTTTCAATGTAGCCTATCACTCTTGAACCAATAAACTCAACAAGTCAAACTGTACCTCTAGAAAAAAATTAACATTGTTCCAAACATGAAATGCCATCCTATCTATCAGTTGTAACTTTTGTCCATTCAACTCAACAGTGATAAATTGCAAGTCGAGTCGCATTAAAGTCAGAATATAAATTGGTCTGGCCAAAATGGAATTGGACATGGGCATGATACAAGTCCAATGCAGAGTACCCAACTCGAAGTTAGATTGGACCGAACTAGACTTTCACCCATTAGGATGTCTTCTAAGTTTAGGATTGATGCAACACCAATTCTCTTCTCCATTGAGATACATGCCTTTTACCAAATGGTATATTTGATTGTAATTAGTTCAATATAACTTAGAATATGTAGTGCAGGTTGTTGAGAGAGGCTGTGTATGTCATTTAGCAAAACGCGAAAGAGCTAATAAATACATGTATGGCCCATCAAAGATATGAATGTAGTGAAAATTAATGTGACCAAGTGGCATGTGTTTGTACACCTTAAATAACTACATATATGCAGGTTTTTCTAATGGCATATGCTCCTACTAGAATCTCCCTATGTATTTTTTTAAAAATGTTTTAGCTGTAAATAAAAAAAAATCAGCCACTGATGAGCAAAACCAATTCAGATAAAACACTTAATAGCGGCAACTATAAATTGCCACTACTATTATATTTTCCGCCGCCGAAAATAATAAAAGGCATTTTTCTGTTTGTTAAGTACACTTTTTGCGGCAGATTTTATTGGATTGGTGACAATAAATGTTTGCCACTATTATAGCTTTAAACAGCGGACTTTTATATCTGCCACTATTGTAACTTTTAGCAGCAAACTTTTTTCTGCTGCTATTGGTTTTTTCCTTTATTGACACTTACATTAGGCGAAACTATAGAGGCAGACTTTTTCCACTGCTGTATCCTTTAGTGGCAGTTTATGAACTTTTAGCGGCAATTTATTTTTGCTGCTAAAGGCTCATTTTTTTGTAATATACTTGTCCTAGTTTCTTTTATTTCTTGCGTTGATTTCAAATTGTCACAGCTGGGATGCAATTCATGGTTAATTAGTTCCATCTTCAAGATAATTAGATAAGTAAGGCATGAAAGATATGAGGTGAGGGTGAAGGATACTAGGGTGATGGTTGCATATTCATTATTTCATTTTCCACCTATGCTTCATTCTATTTCTATAAAATGAAATGTTACTGGATGCTTATTTTTGGTTATTCACCTCTGATCGTCATTCTTAAGTCTTAACCACTGAAGGCATGAATACCTATGTATTCTATGCAAATGAATAGACCATAAAAATGATTAGGAACAGTCGACGTTTAAATCTGTCCCTTATTAAGAAATTTTGGGTTTTCCTTCCCATAGGAACATTTCCGAGTAGTACAATTGAAGGGATGCTGCATGAGAAGTACTACAACTTGATAAAGAAGATGAATTCAAGGAAAGCTCTTGTTCTCAAAAAATAGGCATGGAAAAAATCATTGTTATTTAGTTTTCAATAGAAAACTTCATAAAAGAGAAAACATCAAATACACGGGAATTTAAGCTTATAACAAATATGCAGTGCAAGGACTCAAGAAATCAATTCCTTCGTTATTCAACGACACAAGATCAAATGAACAACCAGAAAATATGTAAACTAAGATATATTGTTACACTCATGGTTTCACATGCATGTTTAGGATGAATCACTGGGTCCTCAAGGTAAAAGTATCACATCTAATGATTTTTTGACACAGAAAAAGAGTAATTTTCTAGAACCCACAAAATGAATAGCAGAAACACTATACCTAGCCCTAAATTAGATGAAAAGGCATTTGTCTAACTTGAGACTTTTCTATGCCAGAACCAGTTGTCTTAGGCACTGGATTTAACGCAATTTCATTTTCCATTCACTAAAGACATGTTCTGTGAGAGTTGAAATCAGTAAATAAAAGTGTCATAACTAAAAACCTACAAATAAGAACATATAGAAATTTGTAACTTTAATCAAATATGTGAATGGAAATTCTAATCAATTTGTTATTAGGATTGCTTCTACAATGCATTAAGTAGACATTGACATCCCATTCACTGAGCTCAGTCAACCAAAAGTGAAACCTTGAAAATCTTCACTCATTTGACCTAATCCTTTATTTGTGCATCACATTATCAAAGCCTTACCCCTCCTAATTGGATGATCTTAGTAAAACTTTTCTCTAAGTAGCAAATTATGTAATGTGGAAAGTTTTGATTGCATACAACTGGTTTGATGACAGTTTTCCTCTTTTGGGTAATAGCATAACTGATAGTGAAT
Source organism: Sextonia rubra (assembly GCA_037013555.1). Lineage (NCBI taxonomy): Eukaryota > Viridiplantae > Streptophyta > Magnoliopsida > Laurales > Lauraceae > Sextonia > Sextonia rubra. The sequence goes on from JASUAD010000001.1 coordinate 82,659,949, forward strand.
TTCTACTTTTAGGAGGCCTTACAATGGTCCATTTGATTATCGGGTTCAAGAAGATTACAATCTCCAGTATCCAACAGAAAAATTCTTACTGGTTAAAACTTTGTGCAGTTTACATTGTAATATCATGTTACATCCAGTTTAATTTGACGGACAAAAGAAGTGCCCAATCATTTTCAAATCCTAACATACAAAGATTTAATGAAGTCATTAAAAACTACAACGACCTTCTAATTTGGTGGAGCCCCCACTTATGCTAACAGTATAATCCCCTGTTACAAGCCTACCCTCTCAAGCTGATTGGTGCAGTATATCTATGATCCAACCACGAATGTTGTCTAGTTGAAAATGAGCCATCGTCATAACCAACTAAACCATCATCATCAAAGCCTTATCCCAACCATGTTGGGGTCGGCTATATGAATTCTATTTCTCCATTCCGTTCTATTTTGAGCTAAATCTTTCGATAAGTGCAACTTCTTCAAATCTGAATTAATAACTTTCATCAATGTTTTCTTCGGCCTACCCCTACCTCTTGATGGACCCTCCACCTATATATCCAAACTTTTTCTCACCGGTGCCATTACTGGCCTATGCTCAACATGCCCAAACCATCTTAAACGAGTTTCTCTAATCTTATCTCCTATTGGTGCTACCCCTAAATGTTCTCGAAAGCGCTCATTTCTAATTTTATCTTTCCTAATTTTACCACACATCCACCTAAGCATTCTCATTTCCGCTACATCCATCTTATGAATATGTGTCTTCTTAATTGGCCAACATTTTGCTCCATATGTCATAGCTGGTCTAACCACTGTCCTATAAAATTTTCCCTTCAATTTTGTTGGCATTTGTCTATCACAAAGTACTCCCGAAGCTAGTCTCCACTTCAGCCATCCAGCTCTTATCCTATGCTCCACATCTTCGTCAATCTCCCCATCCTTACTAATCATCGAGCCTAGGTACCGAAAAGAATCTTTACGTGGTATCTCATGAGTTTCAATTTTGACAGTGGTTTCAACACTTTGTACATGTCCACTGAAATTACAATCCATATATTCTATCTTTGTACGACTTATTTGAAAGCCTCTAGATTTTAATGCCCTCCGCCATCTCTTAAGCTTTGCATTTACACCCTCTCTTGATTCATTCACCAATACTATATCATCTACGAATAACATACACCATGGTACTTCTTCTTGAATATGCACAGTTAACTCATCCATAATTAATGCAAAGAGATAAGGGCTTAAGAATGATCCCTGATGTAAGCCTATGGTCATGGGAAATCCGCCCGTTTATCCACATGTGGTTTTCACATTTGTTATTGCACCTTCGTACATATCCTTTAAAATTTCAATGTAACCTCTTGGGACATTCCTTTTCTTTAAGACCCACCAAATTAAATTCCTCGGTACCCTATCATAGGCTTTTTCCAAATCGATAAAGACCATATGTAGATTTTTCCTCTTTGCTCGGTATTTTTCCATTAATTGCCTTAGTGAAAAGATAGCTTCCATAGTTGATCTTCCTAGCATAAAACCAAATTGATTTTCCGAAATCTTAGTCTTTTTTCTCAGTCTTTGCTCTATTATTCTCTCCCATAACTTCATAGTGTGACTCATAAGTTTAATCCCTCGATAGTTGGTACAATTTTGTATATCTCCTTTATTCTTATATATAGGTACTATAATACTTCTTCTCTATTCATCCGGCATTTTCTTTTTCACAAGTATCTTATTGAATAGTCTACAAAACCAACTTACTCCAACCTCTCTTAAGCATTTTCATACCTTTATCGGAATACCATCTGGGCCTGTTGCCTTTCCTGTCTTCATTCGCTTCAATGCTTCCTTCACTTCCACCCCTCTAATTCTATGGAGAAAAGTATACTCTTGTAATGAAGTATCCTCCTCTACTTTTGTATCGCCCAAATATTCTTCATTTAAAAGTTTACTAAAATATTCTTTCCACCTTTCTATAATATCATTGTCCTTCACCAAAATATTTTCCTCATTGTCCTTGATACATTTGACATGATCTAAGTCCCTACTTTTCTTTTCTCTTATTTTTGCAAGCTTAAAAATATCATTTTCTCCTTCTCTTGTTCCCAACTTATTATAGAGGTCATCGTATGCTTTAAACTTTGCACTACTTGCTACTTTCTTAACTTCTTTCTTTGCCTTCTTATACAACTCAAAATTTTCTATACTCTTAGTCCCCTACCAAACTTTGTAGCAATGTTTTTTTTGTCGAATAACTTCCTGAACCTCCATACTCCACCACCATGTTTCTTTATTAATATGTCTTTTCCCTTTTGATTCTCCAAGTACCTCCTTTGCAACATTCCTAATGCAATTAGCCATTTGATTCTACATTACTATAGTTTCTCCTTCAATATTCCATTCTCCTTTCTCAATCATTTTGTCCTTAAATATATTTGCTCTTTTCCCCTTCAAATCTCTCCACCTTGTTTTAGGGTCCATTTTGTTTACTACTGCTCTCTTTTTACTTCTAATGCAAATATCTAAAACTCCAAGCCTATGTTACGTAGTCAAACTCTCTCTTGGGATAATCTTACAATCTTTACAAGCCAATCGGTCCTGTTTTCTAACTAGAAAAAAGTCTATCTGACTCCTATTACTCCAACTTTTATATGTAATTAAATGCTCATCTCTCTTTTTAAAGTAAGTATTTGCTACTATAAGATCAGATGCCACTGCAAAGTCCAATATAGTGTTTCCGAATTCATTCTTTTCTCCAAATCCATGCCCTCCATGCACTCTCTCATATCCTCTATTATCTCTTCCTATATGCCCGTTTAAATCCCCTCCAAGGAAAATTTTATCACTATTTGGGATTTCTCGCATTAAATCATCCATCTCCTCCCAAAATTGTCTTTTCACACTTTCTTCTAGTCCTACTTAGGGATCATATGCATTAATGATATGAATTATGTCTTCTTCTAGTACTAGTTTAATTACTATAATTCTATCACCAAACCTCTTTACCCCCACGATTTTCTCTTTTAAATCAACTAAATATTAAAATAAATCAAATTATGTGGACCGCTAGTCAATGGCTTAGAGGAAGTAAAAGTTCAGTATAGCGATGAGCATTGATCCACCAATGAGATGCACTGGCACTTTTGAAGTGCATGGTGGCGAACAATACTACCTAGCAGGGAGGACAATGATATCAATGATCTCAACTTAAGTCTACAAAATAAGAATTTTTGATTTAGTAGAAATCTATTTTTGATTCCTATTGCAGATGCAGCTCACTCTTTTAAGAGCAATATGCGATGATTGACTCGACAGGTTATGCTTTTGTCACAAAGATATCCAAGTCATGTGGTAGATTTGTTTCCCGACAATGCACGTTAGGCCTAATGCTACTATTGTTTAGCTTACACTCTCAAAAGTCATAGACTTTCCTACAAGGGAGAGGTTCCTAGAAGTAGATCAAGCTAATATCTTTAAAATCTGATCTACTCAAGGTTAAGAACAACTGCAGGTGTGACTAAAATCTTCTGTAGTTAAGTTCACCAATGATGACCATAAGACTAAATCATGGCAATACCAGATGAGCTGAACTCCAGATTAATTGGGTTAATTGCCAAACTTTAAAAATGGATATTTAGGTTTGTCAAATTTCTATAGAGATATCCCAAGAATGTAATGCAGATTACCCTGTTATTCTACTTTATTAACATTACAGTAATCCTAGACAAAAGCTTCGGTACATCTGGTTGAATAGAATTATTTTGTCCCGTTGAACACTTTTGGGCTTTAAGATAAAATTTATTGATTGAGAAGCGACTGGTCAGGCCTTATATTCTGAAGCCCAAAAGCCTCGTCTAGCCCAATTAAACACATGGTTAGTGATACTAGATGCCAGGCTTGGTGTCTATGACTTTATTGAAAGGAATGACTATGAAGATCCAGTTTTGTTTATCAAAGAATTGAATTCATAGGAATTGTAAGAAATGTCTTCTTACCAAACTGTCTAAAATTTGTGAAAAGGAAGTAAAAAATTCCCTATTATTTGCCACTACATAATCTCCCTGCTTTGGTGGAAATTGATTTCCAATTCATCATAAGCCATCTCATCTCTACGCCCATCATTGTTTTTATTGGGACCCATTTTACCATGAATTCACAACACCAAAATGATCAGTCCTTCTTTGCTCTAACAATCTTGAGTTTTGACCGATTTCTGCACGGAGCTTACAAGCATTCATAAAAGTCAAGTTTAGAATCTATATGCCCTTCTTTTATCAGTATATCTAATAATACGATCAATACCAGCTTCAGGATTGTATAATTCCTCTTCCTATATTGTGTAACAACCCCACTATTGTCATTGCTACACCTTTTCATACATCAAGCAGATGCCTTTGCTCACAGCATCAATGCATTGTTTAAAGGGTCTTTATCAAGTGAACATGCTTTATTTTGTGATATATATGCCCATGAGTTGGGACTTGTGTTTGTGTTAAAAATGTTAAGAATATTTCTTTGTAACTTTTAGCTATATGGTTAGGTCACCCTAACTTTTCTAGTCGAAAGTTGAAACATCAAATTACATTCCCTCAATATTAAACAAATATCTTTTTCAGCATAGTTTAGGATAAGCAAAGTTTGATGCTCAGTTTTTTTCTGAATAGTTACATGAAGTTCAAGTTTCCATTCTTTTGGGCCATTTCTAGGATGCATTGTTTTGAAGACTTGTCCTTTTGGTTCATGTATATTCTCCCCTTTCTTTAATATAATTCCATTAGTCTTCAAGCAAATAATAATGAAAAATGAAATACAATAAAATCTATCCCTCAAAGTTCTCCTTTTGAGTTGAAAAGTATAGGGTTTGGAGAAATAAGTTGAAAGAGAATAAAATTCAAAATGGGAATTTGGAAAAGCGAAAAAAAAAAGGATCTCAGGGGAAAATGTTTTGTTCTTCTATTGACATTATCTTTATTAAATATGCACTGAACCGCTGAATGGGTCAGTGGTCGAGGCACTCCACTTCGGACGGATGACAGGGAATCGATCCCTGGTACCCTATGTTAGACCTACAGTACTGTACAACTCATCCAAAGTAGTGAGAAAAATGTCTCAAATATTAGTGTTCTGCATGATTACAATACAAACTACTAAGAATGAAAACGTTTTTCCCCTTCTTTGTACTCAGTTCTAGCAACTAGAGTAGCTTTTTTTTCCCTTCTTTGTACTCAGTTCTAGCAGTTAGAGACTCAATATCAATCATAACCAAATCAGATAGGGGCCTGATTTAACCCTAAACAATCTTGACCAATTCAACAAACATCTTTCCAATATCAAAAACTTCCCAGCACCAACTTATCTGAGCAGAAAATACCTCTCTCTAAGGGCCAATAGCAATTTTAATGCTACTATATCCCTCTTTAAATTCAAATTCACAACAATGATAGATCCCGACCGAATGCCATTGACATAAATAGAGACGGTTTATTCCTTTAAGTCTCTCTTTAACTTCTTTTAGATTTTCTCCCTTTCAAATCAATGTTTAGAAAATTAGGTAGACCCTACTAACAGTACAATATGTGTCAAATTTGTAATTGCTAGAGCATCATTGTCCCATAGTTATCACAATGCACTAATTTTCTTTTTATAGAATCTCAATGCATTAGTTGAAATCTTAAAAAAAAAACATGGTCTGTTTGAGGGTCCTATGATCTCCTTAAAAATTAATGAGGGACTGTCTTTCTTTTTTGGATTTTAATTAGAGGAACTTAGTCTTTTTTTCGTTTCTTATAAATTAGGAGTAACCCACATTCATCTTTGTCACTCATAAAATCTCCAATTACCATCCTTTGAAAGCTCTTAAAATCTCTTTCTTCATCACCAATGCAATAGAATAAAAGAATTTTTAGCCCTATTGCGAGTTCTCACTCCATGACACTCAATCCATTAGAATGTCGAGACACTCTTGATTTCATGATTTTCTTTTTCTTTTTATTTTGATTTTTTTTGCTGTTGAGCCAAGTTGACTCCAATCAGGTTGAATCAATGTATTAATATGTTTTGGAGTTGTTTGCTTTTTGAAATCTTATGATTTAGGAAATGTAAAATCACATGTAGTATTATGTTCATATAATCCACTAGATGTGCGTGATGAAAATCTAAACATTCATCACATTATTAAAGTGGATGTCTAAAGTGTTTTCAAGTTAACCAAGCAACAAGAAGGCCATGACAACTTTGCTAGGGACTTCCACGCACCTATGCATCAACTGCAAATATATATATATTATTGGTTCTTTACGTTAATGTATTTTTTTTAAAATTTCAAAATAGGGCCTAATTTCTTAGTGCATTTCAACTCAGGACAAAAAAAACCAACATGTCAAATCAAGACTTAAGTTTTCCATTTTTATTTTAGATCAATACAAATTGTCGGATTGGATATTTTTTAGTGACTTTTTATGCTTATTTTTTCAAAAAATTCCAAAATACTCTTAGCTTTTAAGTTTCCAACCATTTTAAGCCTTTCTTTTTCCTCCTTCCCTCTTCCATCTGCCCAAGCATCTATCAAGACCTCTCACTATCTTTTTTCATCTCTCCACTCATAGAAAGCATCTATCAGGGCCTCTCACTATCTTTCTTCATCCCTCCACTCACAAAAGCTATGTCAACCCATTCACAAACTCAATCCCTCATCACCAACTATAATAAAGCCACCAACTTGAACAGTTGCATACCAATACTCTTCACTTGCCTACTATCTTCACCTGCACCCATGGCCTTTCACCACCCTCCTGCAACATCACCCTCCCAACCAAACAACCCATTTTCACATTATCACCTTCCTTTTAAAAAATCAGCCGATTATAAAGACCATAGTCACCCACAGGCCCCACACTTAGACATGACCCACCTATGATGTACTCAAGAGCACTCACTTGAACATCATACCCACATAGCCATCTAACTAGCCTAGCCAAGCCATGACCCATAACTCCTAACTCACTACCCCTTCACCATTCTCTCAGTCTCATCATCGATCCAACCCACACCTCCAGAGAATCCATAAGCATATGCATCTTCACTAATCCAAATAACAACAACCCAATCCCAGCTGTCCATTTCATTCAGGGGAAGACCCAGGAACTTTTCCTTGGGGGGCCACTATCTATAAAAAAAAGTATTGTGAGGGCCCTATATAAAAGATAAATATAGTTTTCAAAATATGTAAGGGGTTTTCTAAAAATTTTGGAGGTCATATGTAAAAATATTATAAACTTAAAAGAGTTTTGTAAAATCTTGGGGGGCCATATAAAAAAGTTTAAAATATTAAAAACTTTAAGGGGCTTTATGAAATCTTGGGGGGCTATGGCCCCGTAGGCCTACATATGTATCCTCCCTTGATCAGTCACACTCTGCCAAACCACATCATACAAGCAAGTTAGCTTGCTAACTCACAGAACCCATCAAGCCAAGATCTGTACATCCGTCCCACATCTAGCCCATCTATTCAACTTGTTTGACCTAAGCAAACTCAACTCAACCCAAGCACCCACTTGGCCCCAACCTATAGACCAGTACACCACCCAAACCCACTCAGCCCACTCTTTGGTGCCCATAGATACAAACCCAAACCCATGTAGTACATGACCTGGCTGCACCCATTCACTACATCCCACAAAGACAGAGACCTCTTGTAACTCAAAACTTACCCGGTTAAACTCTCTTTCATTTATCCTATCTATTGCCTTAATTTCTTTTTGTTATATATATTTTTTCTTTTAAAAGTTAATCATCATTCATATCTGATGATGAGAACAAAAGAGAAAGAAAATTTAAAAAAAGGGTTCATTGAGTGATCGCTTTTACCAAAAACACAAAAACAAAAAAGAAAAAAGTTGAGTGATCTCATGCACTGGAAAATGAGTTGGGTGTGGGTGTTGCACGTTACAATTAGTTAAGCTGGGCATGAGTATATATCTACTAGTTCATTTCATTAAAAAATAAAAATAAAAAAGATTGGTGACGAGGGATGAAGGAAGGAAGAGTAAAGAATGAAGAAAAAAGGCTTAAGATGGTTGCAAACTTAAAAATCAAGGGTAATTTAGGGTTTTTGAAAAAATAAGGGTAAAAAGTAGTCGAAAATGTCTAATCCTGTTGTTCACCCTGATCTAAAATAAAAGTGAAAAACTTAAGTCCTGATTTGAAATATAGTGTTTTTGTCCTAAATTGAAATGTGCTGAAAAGTTAGGCCCTATTTTGAAAACTTCCCCACTTTTGTTTCTTCTAACAATGAAAGGAGTCAATTGATTTTCCCCATTTATTAAATGTTCATTTATCTTAATTTTGTTCTCGCTCTATTTTTTTTATAGATTTTTCTTGTAAATTGAGATAAGAAAAATATTTAGTTCACATAGATTGGAGGTCGGTGACTTGAAAAGGAAAATGTTGGCAGGCAAGGAATGTGTTACTAATGGACCCATGTTTGTCCATCAATTCATCTATTCCTCAGTTTGAAGACAATTCACATCCCTTTTCTAAGAGATGCAATGGTGCTGTGAAGTCATAAAGCCTAGGGTGGAACGTGCCAACCAACCTAATAATTGGGGTGAGCTATGAAAGCTTTTTGTTATATTTAGAGCAGGAAAGTGGAGCCTATTTGGAAGTTAAAAGAAAAAACTTTTATTTCTTGGATAGGAAATTTATTATTATTACTATTTTTTGTTCTCAACCATGTAGTAAAATACTTTGACCAAATCAATTCACTCTTATTAACTCATTTCACTCTAACATTAGTATAAATTAAAAACAACACTCTCTTTATTTGTAGGTCCTAGAATGGAGTTTGCTTTGGATGGAAATATAGATAGCTCAATGATGTGAGCATTCAAATGAAGCCCTCTTCATCAATATTAGATACTAATTATGTTACTTTTTCATCGTTAGGCTATTTTTTTTTTTCCAAATGAAAGTTGAGTATAATTATTTAGAGAACAAATTCATTGTAAACTTCTTCTTTTTTCTTTACTTCTATTGCGATGAGTGGATAAAGATTAAGATTGGGTGTCTTTATCATTTAAGATTGTGAGTAAATTCTTTATCGTTCTAACTTCCAAATATCAAATCTTAAGAACTACCACCATTGATTCATGAAGTACTTTATTATTAACATGATCTAGACTTTGATCATTAAAAAAAGCTAAAATGCATTGGATCATTTTTAGTTTTACGTTTTCCTTTAATTTGTTAGATATTTAAAATGTTTTAGAGATAGTGCCAAGAATTATGGAGTTGCAATGACCATTGCATTGCTACAAATCCACAACCTATCAAGACAAGAGCAACAAAATATTTTCTTTATCCATTGATTTCTTTTTCTAAGCAAGTAGTTGTGGTGTTCTTTTTTTTTTCTTTTTTTTTTTTTTGGCCTTTACAGTGACTCAGACTTATGCATCCATGCATACTTACTATTTTTTAGAAATCTTATTTTTAATTTTATTCAAATAAGATTTTCAATACCATCATCATCATTCTCTTTTTTTTAATTATTTTAAATTTCTTATAAAGCGAGGTTAATTAGTGGTTCAATCTAAGTTTTATAAATAAATTAGTTTGGTTGTGCACCCAAGCTTAGAGCGAGCCTTTTTTGCTAATAATGAATACGCTTATTTTTAATTTTTTGCCAATAGTGTTATAGGGAAAACAGGCCTGGACATACTATGGGCCCTTGTTGCTAGTTATATATTATAAGGGAGTTGAAGGGTTTCCATTCAATTTTAGTAAGGGTTTTTTTTTTCAACAATTGGGCCAAGCTAAATACCTCACAGAAAGTCCTTTTTTTCTAATTATGTTATCATATCTATAATGTATTAAACTTGCATTAAGGTGAAGAAAGGGAATGCTCAATTTCAAAAAATCGGTGAAGGCTATAAACCAAATACTAGCCAAAGAGGCTCGGGTTCAACCTGGGCTGAAACAAAAAGAGAATGCTAAAAATGATGCTAAAATAGCAACAAAATGTATGAAGTTTAGAAACTAAAATGATTAAAAGAATTCAAAAGTTTAAAGAAAGCTTAAATTAATTAAAAATACTATAAATAAAAATTCATTATTGGAAGAAATTAAAACACTTAAATATCATTTTTCATTATTTTTTTCCATCAACACTTCATAGTTCTTTATCTGCATGAGGTTGAGAGGGGGCAACTTGGTGATTCCCTTTAAAAGTAGAGGAAGATATAGAGAGATATATTTTATTTTTTTCCTTTTGTCCCTCCTCGACTTTTCTTTTTCTTTTGTTTTGCGCCTCAAGAATCTTTTTTGCTCTTAGCAAAGAATGAAACTTTGAAAATACATTATGCTGTGAAAAGAGAACTTATCAAATCACAAATAAGGTAAGCATTATGCTGTGATGTTGTCCTTTTATTCTTTCTCTTTTTTGCCCATTATTGACCCTATAATCCTAATCCTCTCAAACTTTGAATTTCACAATAACTCATTTAATTTATTATCAATTTTTGAGTTTTTAACATCTTACTTCAAAATCAAGATTAAACTAAATCTAATTTAATTCCTAAGTAAGGAACTTCAAGTTGCTATAATGGTGCTCAAGTTTTTTTTAATACTAATTATATGTAATGGTTTCATCAATGCTAGTTGTTTTATTAAAGTTTGAAAAAGGATTTTGGTTCTAAATAATGGACCAAAAATCAATATTTTTTTCTATAAAAGTTAGTCCCATATTATCTAAATATTATTTAATTTAATTTTTAATTAAAATTATGTGTTCATGAGTAAAAATGCTAAAATTATAAAATTTACAATTCTTCTTAAGTATTTCATATTATTGTTGGAATAAAGAGCAATCTAAATTCGTCTTTTTTAAAAGTATTTTTGGGGCATAATATAATAACTCTGTAATTTTTTGTGCCTATTATAATGTAATAACAATTTTGAGGTATACTGTAATAAATTTTTTGATTATTTCTCAAATTTCTTACTAAGAGAAACTTCCCGCTCCACCTCAAAGAAAATAGAAACTCTTATCTTTGTCACTGTGACTACTTTGGCTTATTGCTCCATGAGTGGATTTTATTTATCTTTGGCGATAGGTTCTGCAAGTCGTAGAGGAGATTAGCATTAGTATCTTAAAGATGGGTAGAGAATTTTAAGATAGAAATTAAAGTTTAAAATAACCCTCTAAATTTAGATTGCATCATGCGTCACGCCCTTACAAAGAGGGCTGCTTATCAGGGGCCCAAAAAGAAAATAGAAATTAAATTCCAATATTTTTTGAAATAATATTAGAAATAAAATAAGTTTAAAATGTATAGGCACGTTATTTAAACTACTTAAATTCTCCATGTCAAGATTTGTTAAAAGAAATCTTTCAACGAATTTAAAAATTACAAATCAAGCATTCTTATTAAAAAAAATTGTCTAGCACCATTGCCTATACTCTCTTTTATTTATACATTGAATTTGAAGCTATCTAAATAAACTGAATTGGAAAAGCACTTTCTTTGATTTAATCATTAAAAAATCTCTAGAAAAGATCATCACTAGTGGAGATTGGACATATAACGATGAATATGCTTCATTTCAAATAAGAGTGTTGATATAGTTGGGGGCGGACCAGGAGTAAAAAAGCCTATAAAATATCATAACTAATGAGTGGTAGATCAATTGGCTCACAATAAGAGGTTTTGTGTTTGACATGCACCTTCATTAGCCACCTTCAATATTCTTACTCGGTGCATGTAAATAGGAGAGCTTGCATATGCTTCTATGGATTAGTTCTTGGTTATTCAGAATCTAGTCTCCCTTGTGTTCAGGGCCAAAGTCTATTGACCTAGGGAGGAGATGCCCTAAGTTTTTTTTAAGTATATTAATCATATAATGAATAATAACATGATTAACACGGTCTTACGTTTACAAAAAAAAAAAAAAAAGGGTCTTATGTGTTAGGAGTTAATAAGCAAAATGTGGCGGGTGCTAAGTACCCATCTACTACGTAGTGGGTTCTACACAATCTAGTACCATATACAAATATATGTACACATTTGCACTATTGGTTGAGTAGGTTGGCAATTGTTGATCCATAAGGTAAAGTAAATAATGACTAATTTAATTAACACGATCCAAGGTGTTAGGAATTAATGGGGGGATGTAGTGGGTCCCAAGTTTACATTTATTATCTAGTGGGTCCCTTAAAGAGTAACCTTAAGTAGATGCACAAATGCGCGACTGAATAAGTAGATTGGCTACTACAGATCCATTAAGATAAGGTTTCTAGGGTATCTATCTATAGGTCTTCTCAATTGTTTAGAATCTAATCTCCCTTGGGCTCAAAGCAAAAGTCTAATGGGTTGGGTGGGAGATACCTTAAGTTATTAAAAAAAGTATATTGACCTTATGATGAATAATATTATGATTTTATGGGGTCTTCTGGTTACCAAAAAAAAAAAAAAAAAGGTCTCATGTGTTAAGAGTTAATAAGCGGAATGTGGTAGGTCCCAAATACTCATCTACCACATATTGGGTCCAATAAAATCTAGTGCTATATAAATGCACATTTAGACTATTGGGTAAGCAAGTTAGCCATCGTTGACTCATTATGTAGGGTGAATAATGAATAACTTAATTAACACAATCCTACGCGTTAGGGATTAATGGGCAGGATGTGGTGGGTCCCAAATTTCCATTCACTATCTAGTGGGTGCCTTAAAGAGTAGTCTCATGCAGATGTAAAAATGCGCGAATAGATAAGTAGATTGGTTACTATAGATCTATTAGGTAAAGTAAATAATGAATAACTTAATTAACAGGATCCTATGTGTTAGGAATTAATGGGCAGGATGTGGCGGGTCATAAGTTTTCATTCACTATCTGGTCTGCCCCTTACAGAGTAACCTCGTATAGATGCACAAATGTGCGACTGAAAAAGTACACTGGATACTATAAAATCCATTAAGATAAGGCTTACTGGGTATCTATCTCCAGGTCTTCTCGGTTGTTCATAATCTAGTCTCCTTTGGGCTCAGGGCCAATGTCTCATCGGCTGGGCTAGGTTGGGAGGGAGATATTTTAAGTTATCAATATTTATATATATATATATATATTTCAATAGTTATTTTCTAACTAAGGGCATTCAGATATCGGTAATGTAGGTTAGTTGGTCAACCTTTATCCAACTTATGTTACCGTGTGTCAGGTTGGATTATCTGGGTAAGACTTGGGTCCTATTTCAGTTAGGTCTATGGGATGGGTTAAAAATTTCACCCCTACTCAAGTAATTTTGAATAAGGAAAGCTTATTTGATTTAATGGTCACTTTCAATATATATATATATATATTGGTTTATAGTTTTAATCATGTGTAGAAATACAAGTCACGATATTCCTGCAATTAACAGACGAATGTGATTAAGTGGTTTTTTGGGGGATTGGTATGTGGACTCAATTAGTAAAAGTGTGTAACAAGAAACGACTGTTAGATTGGTTGTGTTTTATTGGAAAGGTTAATATTAATCAGTAAAGGTGGGGCCCAATATGTGCAGATCCATCCTGCTCAAAGTCAATCAATGGGGAGTGAAAAGATGGGCCTCAATGGTGGATAGAGACTGGTGGGGCACCGCTGTCACGAATTAAGAAGGCCAGCCCATCAAACAAACATTGACGGTGGGGCCCACCTTGATCAGTGGGATCTGTTCTCACGCTCCTCATCCCAAAGTAATAAAGCATAAATACATGTGGAAACGAAGCCAGTGCCTCGGAGAGTCCAACGGTCCACAACCCGACAGCTGTTTTTATGTGCCTTCCTCGCAGAGACTCTGGTCTCTCGATTCCAAGGGAAGTGCCCTCTTCCAGGCTCGCTCTCTCTCTCTCTCTCAGTCTCTGCAATACTCGACCTCTCCAACCTTAGAAATCAAAACAAAAACGAGATAGAAATCGAATGATAGCGTGACCGACCGATTCAAGAAAATGATGGATGTGATGATGGTAAGGAAGAAGCTGTGGCCTGTGGGGATGGCTATTGGCAAGCAATTGTGTCATTTCCTTCTTCGCATTCGGCGGTTCCCCTTGTCTTTTCTGGGTCATGATATGGTCAGATCTCATCTCATCTCACTCTCTCTCTCTCTCTCTCTCTCTCTCTGCATATCATCTCTAGGGTTTTGGGTTTGGGTTTGGGTTTGGCTTTTTTTTTGGGGGGGTTTATGTCGATTTGGGAGAAATTGGTGTTTGTGGTTTTTGTTGAGGTTTTGGTGTCTGATTGATGAACAAATTTGAAGAAATCAGGGTTTTTTTCTTCTTGGATACGTATGTGTGACCTTTCGGGATTTTATGATTTGTGATAACCGAGTGCCCTCTTCCAGGCTCGCTCTCTCTCTCTCTCGGTTTCATCTTGCCATCGATCGATCGCTGTCTCCATATCTTCTACGGATTATTTGAGAAGGTTTCCGATCTGATGCGCAGAAGAGCTTCATGCAGTCGTCGTCGCTGGTGAATCTCGCGCGAGATCAAGCCGTCGATCTCATCGCAATCGACACTGATCGGCCGTTGATCGATCGACTGCATCCTCCCGAAACCCTAACATCCCCATGGATGTCCATCCTCTCTGAGCCGCCCTGTCTCCATGCTCCACCGGGTTGTTGTACCACGATTGGAGATCCCCCAGATCCGAAGCAGATCGTCGTCTTCGATTCCGACCGATTTCTCTGCCGCCGGCGGCCTGAAGTTTTCGGTAATCACTAATAGCAGCACGCCATTCACCGATAATCTACCCGAACCCTAGTGTGTAGTTTTCTTCCTATTCCTCTGTTCAATTTAAATCTTAGGGTTTCGTTTCCCAGGCATCTGGATACTAGGGTTTCAGTCTCAGATCTATGGTTGCAAAGCCCTGCATGTATCTTTTGCCTCTTTTTGTTGGAGATCTGATTTTCGTGCTTTGTGCTGGAAATCCCGTCATCTGGTTTTGGGTTGTTTTCAATGGAGGGAGTATCGGGAGAGGACAGCATCGCCATTTGCAAAATTGAGGAGCGAGTTCTTGAGGGCTCAAGCGTTTCAGTACCTGTATCTGGATCTATTGATGCCGCATATGGTGGGGTGATGGCTGGGGACGCAGGGTGTAGAGGCTAGGTTTCTGTCGCCTCAGTTGGATCCCGAGCTGGCGGTTATGGATGGCCTGTCGCTCCCGACGAAGGGCTTGGATGAATTCTGGTCTCATGAAAGTGTTGGTGATCAATCAGAGTATGCTTTTAGGAATCCCATTGATCTGTCTCACTTGGAAGATGCTTTATTCTACTGTCTTTTGAGTGCCAAACAAATTCTATTTTTGTATTTGCAGGTATGTCAATGGTATAAACTCAATTCTTACTACAAGTATCCCTGTTCTTGGCGGCCTACCATTGCCCATCTGCTTCCACTTTTTCTTAGACAAGGTATTTTTTTTTTATCACTTGCTTTATGTTGTTATTATCATCATCATCATCATCGTCATGGAGCTTGTGAATTGATAGTTTTTATTCAGCCTTATGTAAAGCCATGTCCTTTGTAACTCCAAAATCTTGCATCTATTGTTTCACTTTATTTATCTCAGGTTTTCAGTTGGCTCCCTTCTAGTTCCTTGAATTTTTACCATTTTAATTCTTCATATGAGGGTTGTTTTTGATCTTTTGTATGCATGCTTTAGCTTTCTGAATTGAAATTCCTTGATTTTCTGTTATATTGGGTCCCCACTTGTAGATTACTCTTATGTACTGATTCCCAATTCTGTTTGTGTTGCTCTGCACATGCATTGTAGCATATGCATCTAAACCATAAATTATATCATGTCCTTGAAGATATATGTTGTCATGTGATGATGTGATTTTATGAAAAATGAAAACCAATGATGCAAGCAAGAAGATATAATAGAATACAACATTGCAACATAACAGAAGGAATTCTCTTTCCCTTCCTGTTATATTGAAGGAATAAAATTTCCAATCACCAGTGTTAAATATTGGAAGCTACCTGCTGATGCCAAAATACCTCATAGAAATGTTAGAAGAAATGAATATGAGTACCTGATTAGTTGTCCTCTGCAAAATCCTGCGAGCGTGGAGTACAATTGGATGCTGCTCATTGTTATAATTGAAATGTTGCTGTTTGACTTAGCTTGATTTGCAAAAAGAACTTTTTTTGGAATCTCAAATATTTGAATAAGTGCCTATGTTAGAGTTTCCCAGCATCATCGAACATAATGAACCATTCAAGAGTCACCTAGGATTGCGAAATGGGGCTTGCCAAGATCTAAAAAGATTGTGGGATTGTGTTGAAAGGTCTGAAAAAAAGAAAAAAACAACTCTTTATAAAAGAGATATAGCTTGTCTTTTGGGGCTAAGATAACCCTCATTAAAGCTACCTTCTCTAATCTTTCCATTTCTTATATCTCTCTACAAAAAGCCAGCGAGGGTGATTCAATGGTTGGATCACATTCAGAGATACTTTTAATGCGAATGTCTCAACCGAGGAAAAAGATGTTGCATGTTTTACTGTAGAGTGAGGAAGTGAAGGCAAAGTCCGCCTGTTGGTTACATTGAGATGAGCACCTTGGAGATCTGATATAGAAAAAGGAAGAGGGGATTGGGAAGGAGAGTTGTGTTTCTAAATATGGTGAGGATGAGTGGCGTTGGTTACTTGTCAGAGTAATATCCGTGGAAGCTACCATTACAGAGTTATAAAACATTCAACTATAATATAATATAGTTGGCCAAGTCTGTCACATAGAAACTACCGTTAAAAACTCACCCGAGTCACATAGGACTCGGTTGTGTGCCATGTGACTTACTCGGGTTATATGGGATTCAGCTGAGTCCCATGATTTGAGTCTGAGTACAAGCCCCATATGATCTAATTCGTTTAAGGCGGAGTCAACCTATGCTCGTCCAATTTTTTAATCGATGGTCTGCAAGTCGAAAATTAGGCCTAACTTGGTCATGCAAGCTCAAGGGGTAGGTCATAGGCATTACTAGGTCAGGTTAATGGTCTGGGTGTCGGGTAGGTAATCGGCATGGCTAGGTTAGGTCAATGGTCTGGGTGTGGTCCGGTTTGAGTCTGACAAGTCTGACATTGGCCCGTTTGGACCTATAGGCATGGCATGCCACCAAGGTGGGTCCGAATTGATAGGCTTTTCCTTCTAAAGGTCTAGGCTTGGAGTACAACATGCTTCTTCTCCATCACTTGGGCTTGACACTTATCATTAATTAGGTCCACTGCATTGCCTTTAGCCAACTTATCAATGGGGTCACAATGGGTATTTTTGGATCACGTAACCATGTGCCCCACTTGTTCCACGTGGCACCTCAGGAAATGTGCATGTGTTACAACGTAGGACCATATAATTCATCTTTCGACATTGATGGTCTGAGTAAAAATATCAGTGATCTATCCACCAAAGACATGGTGTGTGTGTGTGTGTGTGTAGGCATGTTACCTCATATTCAAATGGTGGCCCTTCTGGGTATGTAGTAAGGCTTAGTGCATTAACCATCTAAGTAGTGGTTATTAGATGGTTAAAATGAAAATTTTCAAGGGTGAACTTTCAAGTGGTTAGGATCAGCTCATGAGCTTGATATTTGGTTTATACTTGTGTAATTATGGGGCTCACAGATGAAGTCTTGATTGGCATGATGATAAGGGGCTAGCTAGAGGTATATTGGGACCGGTAGATATAAGGTTGTATCCTTTCTGATGCAAACAAGAAGGTGGTGTTAGTTTTCTCTCCTCCTATTGGGCTGAAGGATTATAATAAAGCTGAGGTTTGAGTGAAAAAAGAAGCATTGATTCAATCTCCCAGCCCCATCCCCATGTGGGCTAGCAGGTGGGCCCCACAATGAGGTGCACGCAATGGATCATAGCATGTGTGTGTATATATATATCATGCATTGGATGATTGTGCGCACCTTGATTTGGGCACCACATGGGGCCCCAACTGAGACTGGGACCTAGAAGGAGCAAAATATATACCTAGGGCCCCCCATCTCTACTAACAATTAGCCCCATCCGTAAACCCATTCATCTCGATCTGGGCTTCGCAAGTTTAACAGTTGTACAATCCATTCAGATGGGTGTATAATCGATCCAACAGTCCAGTCCATTCAAATGGGTGCAAAATTAGGGATTGTGTAAAATTCAGTGGATATGTGTGGTTTTCAGGTGGATGGAACATCAAGTGGGTCCCACTCCTGGTGTGCAATATGTGCATTTGGCGCACCTAATAATGTGTGTATATAGGGGGCCCCCCTCCTCAGCTCCAGCCGAGGATAAGGCCGTCAGCTCAAGCCCGTAAATTTTTGCCCTTCTCCATGTTTGTGGGAAGCTGGCCAAATGGTTTTGAAGATTGGCATCTTGATAGTATGGAATATCCTGTGACACTGGCCTCGCGACCAAACAAAAAAAGCTACATCTACAATCCAATTGCCAAATCCAAATTCAAATCTTTCCTTGGGCACCCTTTCAGGGTGGTTTCTCATCATGTATAGTTCAGAATAAAGGACGGAGTTTCTTTGCTTTAATGCTTCGCAAAGATACACTTGAGGCCATGATGCTTAGAGGGATGAGGTTCATATATCTCTCTTCCTTGGTGATCACAGTCATCCCTATGGTTTGACTAGACACAGCTATATTTGTCTTGGTCAGCCTCTTTGACAAGAGATGGACGGATGTGCATAAATCCATGATAGGGGTTATAGGAGCCTCCATGAACGAAGTTTCGGTGGTCTTTGAGATTGATCCAAATATCGTCCTCTCTAAAGGACCGAAATCTCAAGAAGGCGCTCACTCTTTGTATCATAATAGAAGGCTTCAGGCATCTTATGGATGGATCAGAAAATATCATGTTTCAATACAAAGTGTTCCTATTAGGGCACCTGTGTTCAAAGGGTTATTCCTCAAAGGAAACAACCAAAGAATGGCTATGATGCCCCTCAAGATGGACCCATCAAAGCTCCTCATTCCAAAACGATGGACATTGGGCTCACTACATACTGAGGTTGAAGTAGAAAAGCCCCTTGTGGGAAGGTGTAGAGCCCACGATGATGAAACGAGAAACTTCATCCTAAGTTTGTTGTTGGCATACTTGAAGATGCCAATAGATTCAAAAGTCTCCCTATGACTTCTACACGGCTACTAGCTGAAAAGGAAGCCTATGAGAAGGATGAATGAAGAAAATGGTGGCACACCGAGTTCTTGCTTCATCCTCGGAAAAGACTCTGATCCCAATGGTCCTTTGGCATGAAGGATCACAGAGATGCACGTTGCCTCATGGACTTTTTCTACGGAGCAAGAATCCCTGCTTCCGAAGAAACATCAGTAGAAAAAGATCATCGGGCACAACTAGAAGCTACCAAGGTAGACCCAGAAAAGGAGCAGATGGAAGATCCACAGCCAGTTGTGGACACCATTGCTTTTCTTAGTGACTCTACTTGGGTTCTTCAATGAGCAAAGGGGCCCAGGAGAATCTCTTCTGTCCCCACATGTCCCCCCATAACCTGCACGAGTCTTGTCAACTAAAGCATGCTTTTGTTTTGAATTATAGCATGGAACTTATATAGATTTTTCTAAGAGTATTTATATTTTAAATTGTAAGTCATTTTTGGCACATGGCCCTCATCAGTTCTCCCTGAATTGATAGAACTTGACTCGATGAGTTAAGATGGGCTTAATTCTCCTAGATCAAATATCAACCATACAAATTCACCACCAAATGGTTGGATTTCTTTTAAAGATCGCTGTGAATGTGGGGCATTCTTTTTTTATTGTCTTAAAGTGCTCTATAGGGCCTATGAATAAATGGATCATCTAATAATATAGATCTTGTTGCAGATAGATCATCAAATAAGCAAAACCTAATTTCTAATCTTCAAAAGGGTTGTTTTTTCATTTTTGGAAAATGCCTTAAAGGAAATTTGTCGTCCCTAGGAGAGAGGACCCTTTTGGAAGAAACATTGGAAAACTTTTATACGTTTTCAAAATAACCAATACATGAGGCCCCTTTTTAAGAGTTGACTAAAACTTTAGGATGTTTTTGAAACTTTTTCGTCATCATCATGAGCAAAGCCTATTAACCATTTTCGTTTGCTTCTCCGATGTTTGTATTTCTTTTTATTTTTTCCTCTTTTTAATAAAATTTACAATTAAAAAAAAATCATCATCAAAGCCTTCTTGCAGCTATGTTGGGTTATACCAGCTACATGAATATTGTTTTGTCATTCCAGTCCATCCTAGGCCAAATCCTCAGTTTGATTGCACTTCGTATCTGTTCTATCCATACTCCGTCCATCTGCGTCCTTTTCGGCTGGGTTGCAAATGGGTTGGTTCTAGGTTGAAACCATGTTGGATCTGGAACTGAATTGGTTCTGGGATCTGAACTGTTATCTTTTTATTTTTAGTTTTTAATTTTTAGATGCATGAAGGAATGTAGTATGAGGTTAAAGTAAGGGAGGAATTTTGGATAGAGGGATCATTTATGTGATTTGGCTCCTGTTTGTAGTGGTCATCTGTGGTGTTGATGATTGTCATACCTAATTCGTCTTTAGAAATTGTGGAAGTTTTGTTCATGTGCAGTTTAGCATCTGGTGGTGGAGGCAATTAGGGTATAAATTACCGGTTTTTTGAATAACCGGAATGGACCTTCAATGGGGTGTGAAGTTGAAACTTAAGTTTTGCTTGACCCCTGCTAGATTTTTGAAATGTGCTTTCTCGCTTTGAGAATAGACATCATAGTATCTTTCTAGTATATGGGGTTTCATATTTGGTCATTAGTGTAGGAAATAAAGCATTTTGCATTATTTTTTTTAATTGTGGTTTGTGTGTGTGTGTGTGTGTGTGTTGTGCGCATGCGAACTTGTGCGTGCGTGTGCATGCACGTGTTCACGTGCGTGTGCATGCACGTGCGTGTGCTTGTGCGTGCGTAAGCATGAGATATGAAGCATCGGGCATAGCCACATAGGTATCCTCTATCATCAAATGCAGTTCAATTTCTGTAAGGTGATGTACTTGAAGTTGTATGAGAGAAAGTAATCATGGTTCCAAATTGTAGCCAATACTTCCTCTATGCTATATCAAGTACTACATTATGAGAGCAGTGGTGGACTATTGGTTACCACTATGATTGATCAAATTGAAGTGGTGTAATGGTGATATCATGAGTGTTGGATGGTATCTATCAGATACAAGCAGTCACCGTGATTGATCAAATTGAAATGGTGTAATTGTGATGTCACGAGTGTTCGACGGTATCTATCAGATACAAGCGATGGAAACTGATATACTCTGTTCCATTCTTTTCATCCAGATAGCATGGAAGAATAAGCTTCTTTGTGTTGCTGGACATACAAAGGATCCCTTTGAATTTGTTACAGGTTGAATTCATTTCACATTTATATTCTTTTTCTTTTTGTACACTTAGTCATCTCTATGCTCAATTTCTGTAGTTCCAATTAACGCTTTTGCCCTTTTTCTTCTCTTACTCTCATGACAGTGCTGGAATTTCATATGCAAACTTGGACGTGGTCTAAGCTAAAGTCTAATGGGAAGATACCGGTTTGTAGATCTTTTTTCTTTGGTGAAAACATAGTATTTATTTCTGCCTTCAGTCAAAAAGATGAGAACCATCTTTTCTTATTGAATGTATGGTGTTGTTTGAGGATGATAACTTATCAAATAATTGTACATCCATACACTATACAAACCATCTTGCTTGATTAAGTTATGAAATGTGTTAAGACTTCAGGTTAGGTTTAAAAGTTAAGGAAACTCTTTAATTATTTAATAATTATTGTTGTTGTTGCTGTTGCTTCTTGTGGTTTGCTTTTTTGTCTATTGTTAGAAGATCATAAAGTGCCTTTGTTTTCATTGGTTCAACTTCTATTATCTCTTCTAGAAATAAAAATGTTCTCAGTATTCTATTATTTTACATGAGTATAGATTGCTATCATTGACCAAGACATTCATTAGTAAATTTTTTGGCCCGATTTTCTATATTTTTGGACACCATAAATATATGTAGTCCCTATTGTAAGTCAGTGCATAGTCTGTTTTGTGCATTTATTTTTATTTTGGAGGCTCCTTGTATCCTATGCCGGGATAAAAAAACGAAAAAAAAAAGAAAAAGCCATGATTCATAAACTTTATTAAAACCTTGTTTCAAGTCTGAAATCTTGATTTGCTTAATCCATAGCAGTGTTCATTTTCACGTAAATGTGGAAGACTGTTTGAATATTGTGGAAGCATCATGAGGCATTTTGGTTTTCTTCTAATGACTATAATTATGGTGTTTGTGTTAGTGTATTTGTATTAGTTGCTTTTTTGTTGTGTTGGAAGCTTCTCTGCTCTCCATCAGAAATGCTCATTGTGTTCTTATTGATTTTTCATTTTTTGGGTAGGTTTCACGTGGAGGCCAGATGGTAACCCTTGTTGGAATGAGTTTGGTCATGTTTAGTGGTGAAGATGCAAAGAGGTCTCTCCTCAATGAGCTGCACATTCTTGACATGGAAACAATGACCTGAGATGAAATTGATGCTGTGTAAGAGGCTGACTGACAAGTTTAAGCACCCTTTTTTGTGTCTTTTTTTCTTTTTTGGGATCATAATTGCTGCTTCTATTGTTAGATTCATGTACTTATTTGAAATGTTTAGAATTTTTCATCTGCACTGCTTTTGGAGACTAGTGTAGAATGATCCCATGTCGCCGTTGTTTTCGTCATTTGTGTAGTTTTAGCGTGACCCCATGTCATTGTGTAAATAGATGACTCTGTTCTTTACTGCATGCTTCCTCTGTTGTTACCCAAAATCTATTTTCTTATTTTCAATGCAATGCCAAGGTAAAAATATGGAGTTATTTTCTAATTAATTCCCATGTATATATTAACTCATCAGAGGATGTTCTTTACTGCATGCTTCCTCTGTTGTTACCCAAAATCTATTTTCTTATTTTCAATGCAATGCCAAGGTAAAAATATGGAGTTATTTTCTAATTAATTCCCATGTATATATTAACTCATCAGAGGATGTCTCCTCAATCTAACGGCAATCATATTGACATTTTTTTTGGTTCTTTGAGAAAAGAGATTGTCTTATTAGTCCCCCTTTTAATGTTAACTGTTCACTGTATATATCATTTGTATCTTGCACTGCTCTTCATTGTTCTGTAGGGGGTGCCACCTTCTCCAAGGGCTGATCATATTGCTGCAGTACATGCAGAGTGATGCCTTTTGATCTTTGCTGGGGGCTCACATGCTACATGTTTCAATGATCTCCGTGTCCTTGACTTGCATGGTGTAAGAGTACTTCCTCCATCAAGTATTTTCCTTTTTGTTTTAGTGTTTATTAGCTTTTTATATAAACATGTATCAATTTGTTGCAGATGCAATGGTCTAGACCAAAGAAGTAGGGTAGCATTCCAACTGCACGAGTTGGACATGCTGTTGTAACTATAGGAGAAAACTGGTTCATTGTTGGAGGTGGTGATAACAAGAGTGGTCTGTTTTGCAAAGCTTCAGTTTCTAAGCATTCACATGGTTTTATCTTTCAAAAGAATAGGGGAAATTTTTGAATGATTTAGGCCTTGACACTGTACCAGGACTTCTATGTAACACTTACTTGCAAGATGTCAACTTGTCAATTTTGTCCTTTCTGTTTGCTATGCACTTCCAGGCTATATCACAAAGGTCATCATGACTCATAGGAGCCCATAGCACAGTTGGAAGGCACTCATTGTCACAACCACAAGGTAAAAAATACTTGTTACATTGTTGCTAATATTTGAGCTGTGAATACACTTTTTTGAGTTTTTATTGGCTTCAAATTGAGTTTTAACCTTTGATTTTAATCTGTTGCTTGAACGTGTGTTCTTTTTTTTTCCTTTTTTTTTAATTATATCATGAAGGTGTGTACAACCATGTAAAAACCACATTCCCTTAGTATCCATGTAAGCCCCCAGGCATCAGGTATTACAACTGTCAATTGCAAATAGGCTTTGATGCTTTCATCTATAATCTTCAAGATTATAGAAACTGATTTGCTAGTTGTCTTTTATGAAATTTGCCATTTGCATTTAAAGCATGATCAATCAACAGATGGTTTGGCACACAAAAAATGATTGTGCCTACCGATCAGTGATTGTAAGATTTTTGGTTAAATTTCCTTCAATATTGATAGCTTAATGATAGATTTGTTGTTTGATAGAACTTGCGGTTTGTGTGCATCATCTTTTTAGTTCATTTAGAAGCTTGGAATCCAATCTTGTCTATGTCAAGGCACAGTAAAGGTTGAACTTAAGTTTTTGGGAACCAATTTTTGGTTTTAAGAGTTTTTATTTATTTGCATGTCGATGTGTTTTTTCTTTAACCGACCTACAATGGTTTCTTTGTCTCTCTTTTAGAATTTTCTTTTTCTATTCTTATTTTTTACAATCACCATCATCATCTAGTGGCGTTTCTTTTTCTTCTACTTTATTGGTTTCTAGAACTGAGGCTACTTCCTAGATCGATTTTCCTGGCATTGTCATCTACGTTGCTTCTCTTTTTTTGCGTATTCTCTTATCTATTTCTCTCCAGGTACTTCTTTTCTTATTCTCTATTTCTCTCTGGTTTTTAGTTATTTATTTGTCATTTAGATTTGGTGTGAAAACTAGAAATGAAAATAGAGTGTAGGGGTTTTTGAGTATATAGTGTAGGGGTTTTTTGTTTTTAGGTGTTTCGATATTTGGTTTTGGGGTAGGGAGATTGAACTATACAGTTATTTTTCGTATTTAGAAAACGATGGATTCACATCATTTGGTTACAAAAATTTATTTTATGATTTCTAAATTTTTAATTTATTTTCTATGAATTTTCTATTTAAATTGGTTTTCTAATGTTTCCTATGGTGGATGCAGTCTTCTGATTTCTATTTCTTATGGTGGATGCAGTCTTTCAATTTTAGTTTAGTCTTCTGATTTAGTTTATTTAATTCTGGTCTATATCGGTTTTGAGTAGAATTTTAAATTTTCTTTTAGGATAGTTTCAAGTTGTGTGAATTGACCTCGCCTTGTTGATCAACCTTGTTACAGTGGGTCTTATTACTACTTCGCAACCTTCCATTTGGATTGTCGAATAAGTTCTTGATGCCGTTGCCGGGGGAGCGCCATATGAGTTAAGCTTTTTTTCTTTTCCTCTTTATTTAATTGCATTTTGGGATTGGTTACTATATTTGTCATAATACTAGTTTTAGGAGGTCCATGCATGGAATGTTTTGACTTGCCCATAATCAGATAATGGAAATTTTAAATTCTAAATTTTTGATTGAAATCTGATTTTTCGTCTAATTTCTAAACTCATAAAGCTAGTTTTTAAAAATATAAATTTATACAAAGTTGTCTTTCTTAGCTTATTTCTTATTTTGGAAATTTTAATTTTTTTGTAGGTTTCTTTTTAAAAGATCTTTCTTTTGGTTAAAATTTGGTTTCTTAGTTTAGTTTTTTTTTTTTTTTGTAAGAAAAGAATAAGAATACAAAAATTTGGACACCCGCCCTTTGATTTTGTAAGTGTATGATGAAAAGGCCAGTATGGCAACACAACTCAAAGCGATGTTTAGAACATGAAGTATATGGTACAACCTATATGTACTGGAAAATTTTAGAGTTTCTAAACTTTTGGATTTTCTAAAATTTTTGATTTTCTAATATTGTAAAAATTTAAAACCTTAAAACCTAACCCCAAAAATCAAATAACCCTAAACCCCATAAGCCCACAACCCCAAACCTAAAACCTCAAAATATTAAGTGCTAAACCCCTTTTACATTTTTTTTTCCTCATGATATTCTTATTGTTTTGCATACTCTTCATATACATCGAGGACGATGCACATAATTGGTTGGGGGGTGGGAACAAGCATGCTTGTCCAATTTTAGGCATACTTTTAGGCATATAGGAATTTTTTTCATATTTTTTTTCAATTTTTAGACTTCTATTTTGGTTTGAGGAATTTTTGCCGGCATTTATTTTACATTTTCATTTACTTTTGCATTTATCTCTCTTTTTTTTTTTTTCATTTTATGAAAGAAAGTTTTCAAAAGAATTGAAGCGATTTGAAGATATATAGAAATCTGGAATTTTGATACTTTTGGAAGGAAGTAAAAAGAAAGTTTGCATTTTCTAAAGGAGAAAACCTATCAGAAGATTACCAAAACTTGCTCTTCACATACACACGTATACATTTTTCGAAATTTTGGATATGAAGCTTTGATGCTGTTTATTTTTTGGAATTTTCTTGGAGAATACAATGTGAACTTGAAATTTAGTTTGTAGAATATTTTTGTTTCCTGATTCATTTTTGGTAAATTGTATATGTAGAACCAAAATGAATTAATTCGAGTGAAATGAGAATTGCCACCTAGTGTTTACTTTGGTTTAAAAAAAAAATGAGAGTGAAAAAAAAGTATATAATGAGCAGTTCGTGACTAGTTTGGGTTCGTAGCCT
This sequence comes from Sextonia rubra, assembly GCA_037013555.1. Classification (NCBI taxonomy): domain Eukaryota; kingdom Viridiplantae; phylum Streptophyta; class Magnoliopsida; order Laurales; family Lauraceae; genus Sextonia; species Sextonia rubra. The sequence goes on from JASUAD010000001.1 coordinate 82,686,448, forward strand.
TTTTAACTCGAGCTAGTAAGCCCGGAGGGATATTTTCATATCTAGTGCCCTAAAGCCATCTGGTTTGGGAGTCATTGGCCTAACGCTCGCTACATGGGTTAATTAGAAAGCTTAAGGAACCTAAACATTGCACAATCACAAGAAAAAAAAAATGAGAGTGAAAAAAAAGTATATAATGAGCAGTTCGTGACTAGTTTGGGTTCGTAGCCTTTTTAACTCGAGCTAGTAAGCCCGGAGGGATATTTTCATATCTAGTGCCCTAAAGCCATCTGGTTTGGGAGTCATTGGCCTAACGCTCGCTACATGGGTTAATTAGAAAGCTTAAGGAACCTAAACATTGCACAATCACAAGAAAAAAAAGAAAAAAGAAAATGAAGAATGAATTATGGCCGAACGAGTGTCCGTAGAAATTTTCAAGGGATATGTGCGGAAAAGCATAAGGACTAAGTTTGCTCCTTAGATCCCAACTTTTGCTATATCATATGAACTTGAAAAATTCTACGTTGGAAAAAGTAAGAGAGTGAAGAGTGTCCGTAAGAGTTCGCATGGGAGTATGTGCGGGGAAGGATAATGACCAAATTTGCTCTCGGGATTCTAACTTTTCTTATATCGTATGAACTTGGGAACTCTTGCGTTGGAAAAAGATAGTGAGGCCAATCAAAGTAAATAGTAAAGTGGCAGCTATCTTAGTAACTTTGAGAGGAAATTTCTTTTTGCTAAATTTCAGGGGATCAGACTATTTGAAAGAAAAATTCTGTTTTTGCAGCATTATTGTAGAATATCCGAAATAGGTTTTTGATGTATACATTTTTCACCATGCACGCAAGTTGGTTTGAATTTGAGAAAGTTTTTGAGAATAGAATTGTGGACCGGACTCTGAAAAGTCTGAAAGTTTAATTATTCTAGATTTCGAAAATATCCGATATGAGTGAATTTTCTTTTGGGGAATTTCTTTTCGCTTGTATTCATTTATTTATTTATTTTTCCTTAAAATAAAAAAGAGAATTTTGTGGGTATATTCACTGCAAACCTTCACGAGGCACAACTCGTCCACTAGGGGAAACCTAGGGGTTTAAGGGCTTGCTGCATAAGCTAAATGCAGTCGAGAGTGCCAGCGAAAGTGGTGTTGCATTCATGTTTAGTTTTATTGCATTGCATTAGCTTAAGCTAAGATTAGGTTAGGATGGAGGCCTCATAATTTTCGCATTTTTTTGCTAGGGACTAGCAAAACGCTGGTTGGGGAGTGTGATGAGTTGCATATTTTTATACACATTTTGACCCATTTTAAGGACTTATTAACTTGAAAGAGCCTCATTTAGTGGTGATTCAAACACACAAAAGCTATCTGACAGATAAACTGACTTCCCTGCACTGGGTTTACAAAGATCCAAATCGGTAAACATGGACCTCCAAATTACATCCATACATGTTTTTGAAAGATTTTTGAGCATATAACATGTTTCTTATAAGCAGAATTTTGTGACATGTAACCTAGGTTTTAGAATATGTCCTCTTTTTCTCCCTCTGTAACCGTAGGTAAATCGATTCTCTTATCAGGAACCAGTTTCTGTCACCAATACCCTACTGAAATGTGAAACCTTCTTCATTCTAAGTTGGAGAAAAGAGATTAGCAAACAACTGGAAGGATCTCCTTCAGATCCTGCAAAGCAATTTTGAATCAGGAGTATCACATCTTTCATAAATATGGCTGGACACTACAAGCTTGCAATGGATGGGAAGGACATTGTTAGATTCCTAACCTTAACAATTGGAAGCTTCACCCAAGATCGTTTAATTGACAAAGAACAGAGAATTCAACAGAAAGAACATTGTGCAGAGAGATTAGCAGCAGAAGATGGGAGCTGCGATAGAAATGCGGAAGTCTAGTATTCTGATCAAGCTGTCTTGGCAAATTTGGACTGGGGAATTGATGCTTTTGAAGAAGCCATCAGCACCTCTAACCTGGAAACCAAGCTTGCACGCCTGGACTTGCAGAAAAGATGTTACAGGTCTGCGCAATGTTGGACTCCCACCACAAAACAGCAGGGGTCCCCAATTTCTATCTATCTGCTTGAGCGCATCTCAACCTTGCCTTCCTTTGGAAGCTACGAAACAATGTTCACAACTCTGTTCTTCACGTAATTGAGATGTTTATCATCGATCCATTTTTCTCCAGGATTGATTTTGCACCAGAATTATGGGAAGCACTCTTTCTTCCTCACATGAGCTCTATTGTTGGGTGGCATACGGAGGAAAGACATAAAATTGTAATTGAAGTGATTCCTGATTCTGCTGATCTTTCCCTTACAGCTGATTTTGATAAGTTCTTCAACGATTCTTTGATGTTTTCCATGAGGCCTGATCAAGCTGAGAGGCTGCAGAAGTTGGAGAAGCTTTATGGGGAATCATTGGATGAGAACACCAGACTCTATGCTAGGTACTACAAGGAATGTATGAACTTTGATTCAACAGTTAGCAAGAAGGGGATGCCAATGATGCCGATTGCAGAGTCGCCCACGACACCTCTACATGAAGTCAGCCGATCAGTACCTGATTACGTTAAGTTTGGTCCAATCTTGCCTAAGAGTGCTGGGTTCACTCCAGTTCTGAAAGATAAAGACGTTGAAATCGAAGACTGCAGGTTTTTGCTTAGTTCCTTTTGGATATGCACCAAATTGCAACTAGTTTAAATATATTAGGCAACGTGGATGGTAACTATTTCTTCTATGAATTCGGCTTATAACAAGAGAGAGACAGTTTTACATACTACGTCCAAGTTAATACAGCTATTGTCAGTGATGATGATTTAAAGCAGGAATGGTAGAAGAAACAAGTTCCCACGTAATGTCATTTCTCATTTCCACACTACATGTGCTCACAAATTGATTCCAATCTGAGACACATCCAAACACTCTCCAATCAACTCTTCTTTTGATGAAGTTCACTTGGATGTAGTTGTTAATGTTGATTATATAACCAGATGAATCTATAAGATAATGATTGTTAATGTCGATTATGTAACCAGCTGATTCTATAAGATGATAATTTGTTGGAATCTTGACAAGCAGATCGAGTGTAGCTTCAAATTCTATGAACAAAATGGAAAAATCTTCCAAGCCGGTAGCCAACAGAATGCTGGAGGTCTGTAACTATTAGTTTCACTCTGTTCTCATAAACCTGAGGAACCTTCATATAATCATTTTTCTTGTTTTCCATCACTAGTTTTAGGCTTTATAGATTGAGAATTGAAGCATTTTTCTTGGTTGTTGATGTTAGGAGGTCTTGCTTGAGGCGAATGAAGATGACCTTGAGTATGATTATGGGAATGTAGATATGGACTCAGATGTCACAAACAAAAAACTACTAGCTCTAAACAGAATGAAACCAATAGATGCTGCAGGAAGTGCATCAAAAGTACAGCCCCGTAGAAAAGACTCCTAGGTTTCTCCAAAGATTCTCTCTCCTTTGGATTCTCCTCACACCCCTTCTCCCAAGATTTTATCTTCAAAACCCGATATCACTAGTAAGAAGGAACTTGAACAATTCCTGCGCCTCTTGTCTGGTCGTCTTGCAAATCCTACTATGCCTATTTCTTTGCCTAATTCTTTGCCAGTATCCCCTCGTCTGTCAAATGACTGCAGCATTAGCTCTGCAGATTCTGATGGTGAAGTGTTAGTAAGTCTTCTTTGCCTCTTTTCTCAAGATTCACCAAATTTTGGTTAAAGGCTTGTTTTTTCTATTTCAAACATGAAAAAACTTGGTTTATCTGAAAGTAGATTTTCTTCTTTTTTGTTTCCAGGAAGTGCAGAGAAATTATAGAAAGAACTTCAGTTGCATGCGGAGTATGAGTTCGGGAGGTCTAAAGAACCAAGTCTCAGTGAATGCGTAAGACTGGCAGTTTGCTTCAGATGTGTAGCTCAAGTATATACGGTAGTAAAATTCACTTCATCAAGATTGTCTTGTTGGCTGACAAAAATTGCCAACTGTGTTGATGGATGATTCTTCTAATAGGTATTATACAATCTTCGGCCCATGGTAATCATTGGGGTCAACCATTCCGAATGGTGTGGGCTTCAAGGTCATTTTCATTGATCTGGATTCTGATCTCATACTAAAACTCCATTTGCAGGCAATGGAACAAAAGCCTCTCCCAGAATCTTTAAGTTTCTACCTGTTGTTTGCGACCTATTGGCCATATTTTCACTCAACTGTCCATTTTCACTCAACTGTCCATCTGCAAGTCAATTACCAGATGGTAACATTTTTCCACTGGAATTGTTCTTTGTAGTATCATGAATTGTTCTTTGTAGTATCACTTATAGATGACAGACCCAGCCAGCAAAATCTAAATGATCTAGATCACTCAGATGCGTCCCACCTAAATGGAAAGCTTAACTTGGTTGATAACCCATACCAAAGGCCAAGGATGATAGTAATACCTCTTCTATAGAGGCCAACCACCTGTACCAGATACTGCATAGACCTTTAGACTGCTGTTTTTCTATTATCACTTTTGTATAATTCCAGATAATGACAACTTCCATTTTTACTATTACTTTTTAGTTCCATGCTCCAAGGAAAAATATGAAATTAATGCCATTGGAAATGGTCCTCAGATGGAACCCTTTTCCATTTTCTTAGATTCAAACCAATTCATGGCTTGACATCTGCAGTTTCCATAGTGAAAGTGAGGAAGAAGTAAGCCAGAGCAGTGTTTCTGTCCCATTATCAGAGAAGTTAACTACTCGAACGCGGCCACCAAAAGATTTTGTGTGTCCAATCACAGGCCAGCTCTTCAGTGACCCAGTGACACAACATCACCAGTTGAAACCAGCATTCTCTCAGCTGTTGGCCCATGACCTGGTTCCTTCACTTGTTCAAGTAATTATGAGCAAAACTGAAGAACTGGATGACTTTCAGTTGGTGATAGAGCCCAAAGATGCTGCAATAGCAATGCTTGACCAGATATTATTAGGAGGGGATCAAAACAGCAAGTCAAATAATGCTTTGAATGTCATTACTGAAATGGTCTTCCTGCTTTAATCAAGTGCTTGGATCGTGTTGAGGGAAGGACATCTGTTGTATCCATTCTTCTGAGCTGTATGCGTGCAGATCGGAGTTGCAGAAATTTGATAGCAAACAGAGCTGATTTGACTCCTGTTCTTGAATTATTTCATGCTGGCAACGACGATGAGAGGGCATATGCATTGATTTTATCTCTGAGCTGGTCCGTTTGAACAGGTACACTTTTTGCTTTAAACTTCTTCCAACACACAAACTTCTACTAAAGCTGGCATTTGGGTGGGATCATCATAGTTCTAAACAGTTTTCTGATTGGTCATGGATAGCTCTTAATTCAGTCCCTTGAGTTCTTGTTTTAGAGATGTAATTTCAATCACACATTTCACAACTAAACCTGCATGCACGGTACAAATGGATACTTCTATTTCAAATGCATGGGTAGGCATCCATGTAATCTCTCTCTCTCTCTCTCTCTCCCTCTCTCCACACACACACACGACGTTTAATTCATATATTTATGTGTCCATTCCTGGTGAAAAACTATTTACTCACATATGAACCTTTTCTTTTGTTATTTCCTGAGGAGAACATTTTGCAATCAAATTTTGCAGATAGTTAAAGATTATGGGGCATTTAGTACCATGCACACCTTCCTCGTGTACATTCAGATGGCTCCTATAGAGCAACAACCTGCTGTGGCTAGTCTTCTTCTTCAGCTTGATCTACTGGTCTGTTTCAACATTTTGAACCACCACATTTCAAAAGTTGCACATGCTTTTAGCATAATGAACTATAACCAACCATTACAGACCCTTTAATTATGAATTTTAGGTTGAACCTCGGAAGATGAGCATTTACAGGGAAGAAGCTATTGAAGCACTGATTGAAGCACTTCGTAGAAAAGATTTCTCTTTTTGTCAAATAAGAGCTCTAGAGGCATTTGCATCTCTCTCTGGTCACTTGACTACCTCAGGGAAGTCTCTTACTGAAGCCTGGTTACTCAAAACTGCTGGCCTTCATCAGCCTTACAATAATATAATGAAGGCAAAGAAGATGCAAAAAGAGGATGATGAACTCACAGAGACAATGGTACAGATTTCCTAAGAGCAAGTTTGGTTTAGTTGAGATCCTTTTCGTTCATCCTTTTGGACCTGCCTTTTCTCACTCTATATATCCACTTACACAGGAAGAAAATAACATTGCAAGTGCATGGGAGAAACGAGCATTAGAAGAGTGCCTTAAGAGCAACTCCTTGGAGTTGGCAAAGTCGTGCCTAGTCATTGCTACATGGCTTGTGCATATGCTTAGCGACCTTCCTGAAACTGGTGTAAGAAAAAATTGCGCATCAGTGTTTATTAGACCAATTCATTAATGTCCTTCAATCATCTAAAAATCTTGAGGAGAAGGTTCTTGCAGCTCTTTCTTTGAAAAGCTTCATTAATGATCCAGGTAATGCTAACTTCTAAAAGCTTACGGTCATGCAATTCACCCTTTCCCCCGTTCGAGTAGAAACAGTTTACTGAATTATCTTGCACTGATTCAGATGCACTTAAAGATCTTGGAATGTATGCAAAGAGCATATGCAAACCCTTGAGAAAGCTTAAGAAGAGTTCAGCAGTGCTTACAGATACATTAAAAGCATTGATGAGTTGCCATCTGTCAATGCAGTGAGTGTGCAAACTATGGAATTTTTTAAGTGAGAAAGATATAGATCATGTATGTGCTGATTTTTGTGCACATTTGCATTTTCAGACACAGCTCTGGTCCTGTACTGAAGTAGTTGAGGTAGATTCAAGTACTAATGGGGACGTCCTGTCCTTGGCTCATATAAAAGGCCGGTTGTCTAGCAGACATTCTGATGGACATATTAAAGTATGTTTCCTCTCTCTCTCTCTCTCTCTCTCTCTCTCTCTCTCTCGATATATATGATTGTGCATGTGGGGCCCACCTGAATGCCAATACAATTGAAGAAATTTGAAGGGAATGTCATGAATGTCCTGTATTTGAAATTTTACTATAACCACCACAATGTGGTTTGGCCGTTTGGGGCATGTACTCAGTTTCATTGTTTTAGCTAATTATTCATTTTCGTCAAGTGGCTAGGATATCCAGTTTGGTGAGATTTTTTGCTCTATTTGAATCTGATACACACCTGTGAACTGACATGCATCTAATAAGCTTCACAAGATATGCTGAGATCAGGTGTAATCTGAGCATACTTTGTCAATACTCTTATCTGTTTGAATGTTAATTAGTATTCTATGTTATACCTAGGTGTGTAATTCTCTGGAGAGTGTTCGGTTATCAGTTCAGGAAATATCTGAGCTTACGAATCTATATTTGTGCTGCATGTTAAACCATTTGATATTTGTATAGGTATGGGATTCTGGAAAGAGAGTTTTAAGATTACTTCAAAATATTCGTGAGCATACGAAGCCCGTCACATGCATCTTCATCCCATCTACAGGTGACAAGATGTACACCGGTTCACTAGACAAAACAATTCGAGTAAGTGGTCTTGTCCACCTATTCCAACTCATCCAAAACTGTTTCATGATTGGAAATGTTTTGAGATTATTGATCAACAATCAGGAAGTGCTAATTTCTTCTTTGTTTCTTGGTATTCCACCTTATCCAAAACTGTTTGGTTCCCTTTGTTTCTTCTTTGTTGTAATTTCTTTCGCTTTCTTGATATGATGTTATTATACCATTTTGAGCCATCTTGTTTTGGAGGGTTTGTAGATTTTAACTCTGTTTTCTCTAATATAGTTAATTGGTTACCAATAAAAATAAAAAAAATTGGTGAAAATATGTTCTTGATTTTCCTGTTTTGTACCTTTGAGTTATCAGAAATATCAGCACATTGAGATGTAAAAGAAGAAAATAACAATATCAAAACGGGCTAAATTTGAAAATTTAACAACTATAGAGAGTGTTTTATGCCCATGGCCTTCTAATTATGATGACAACTAGATAAGGATACAGGTACAGGGGTAAACAAAGTTTTATGTGCTTACATTACTAATGTCAGCATGTTCATTCCAGTACCGTGGAAAAGTACAAGTATCTGTGCATCCTTACTCTCAAATTTGGAAAATAAGATATACATCATTTACAAAATTGGGTAGAAAAAGGTGATCGGGGAGCACACAATGTGATAACTTGAACAGGCTCACTGATGTTAATATAAAGTAATTTCTACGTACATCAAAGAAACATTGAGAGGACAAATTATTGTTGATTTTGATGCATTATATTTGGCTTCATTTCATACAGGATCAGCTTGGCAAAATTTGAACACACTAGTTTTTGTCCATAAAGACGCACAAATTTGTTGTTGATCTTCAGTTATATATGATAAGATTTCACGTTTAGAAAAGTTTTTCATGTCTTGGATCTGAGAGGACGTTTGGATGTGGGATGGTGGGGAATGTCAAAAGTGATCACACAAGTTTAAAGTTTAAATTTGAACTGTGATTTTTTCGAGTCCTTACCTTCTTCCCATATTCAAAGCCCCCTCCATACAGTATTTGGGCCTCAAGTTGAACCAAGAAACTGTTTGAACTGTCAAACACTCTTCAGTTGGGATGCAAATGGGTTGGTTCTAGGTCGGATCCATGTTGGACCTGGAACTGGATTGGTTCTGGGATTTGAACTGTTATCTTTTGCGATGCAAACTGATACACTCCGTTCCATTCTTTTCATCCAGATAGCATGGAGGAATAAGCTTCTTTGTGTTGTTGGACATACAAGGGATCCCTTTGAATCTGTTACAGGTTGAATTCATTTCACATTTAACTTCTTTGTCTTTTTGTACACTTAGTCATCTCTATGCTCAATTTCTGTAGTTCCAATTAACGCTTTTGCCCTTATGCTTCTCTTACTCTCATGATAGTGTTGGAATTTCATATACAAACTTGGACGTGGTCTAAGCTAAAGTCTAATGGGAAGATACCGGTTTGTAGATCTTTTTTCTTTGGTGAAAACATAGTATTTATTTCTGCCTTCAGTCAGAAAGATGAGAACCATATTTTCTTATTGAATGTATGGTGTTGTTTGACGATGAGAACTTATCAAATGATTGTACATCCATACACTATACAAACCATCTTGCTTGATGAAGTTATGAAATGTGGTAAGACTTCAGGTTAGGTTTAAAAGTTAAGGAAACTCTTTAATTATTTAATAATTATTATTGTTGTTGCTGCTGCTGCTTCTTGTGGTTCGCTTTTTTGTCTATTGTTAGAAAAGATCATAGAGTGCCTTTGTTTTGATTGGTCCAACTTCTAGTATCTCTTCTGGAAATAAAAATGTTCTCAGTGTTCTATTATTTTACATGAGTGTAGACTGCTATCATTGACCAAGACATTCATAAGTAAATTTTTTGCCCTGATTTTCTATTTTTTGGGACACCATAAATATATGTAGTCCCTATTGTAAGTCAGTGCATAGTCCGTTTTCTGCATTTATTTTTATTTTGGAGGCTCCTTGTATCCTATGTTGGGGTAAAAAAAAAGAAAAAAAAGAAAAAGCCCTGATTCATAAACTTTATTAAAACATTGTTTCAAGTCTGAAATCTTGATTTGCTTAATCCATAGCAATGTTCGTTTTCACGTAAATGTGGAAGACTATTTGAATATTGTGGAAGCATCTTGAGGCATTTTGGTTTTCTTCTAATGACTATAATTATGGTGTTTGTGTTAGTGTGTTAGTTGCTTTTTGTTGTGTTGGAAGCTTCTCTACTCTCCAGAAATGCTCATTGTGTTCTTATTGATTTTTCATTTTTTGGGTAGGTCTCACGTGGAGGCCAATGGTTTCCCTTGTTGGAATGAGTTTGGTCGTGTCTCACGTGGAGGCCAATGGTTACCCTTGTTGGAATGAGTTTGGTCGTGTTTGGTGGTGACTAACAAGTTTAAGCACTCTTTTTTGTGTCTTTTTTTCTTTTTTGAGATCATAATTGCTGCTTCTGTTGTTAGATTCATGTACTTATTTGAAATGTTTATAATTTTGCATCTGCACTGCTTTTGGAGACTAGTGTAAAATGATCCCATGTCGTCGTTGTTTTCGTCATTTGTGTAGTTGTAGTGTGACCCCATGTCATTATGTAAATAGATGACTCTTTTCTTTACTGCATGCTTTCTCTGTTGTTACCCAAAAACTATTTTCTTATTTTCAATGCAATGTTAAGGTAAAAAGAGATTGTCTTATTAGTCCCCCTCTTAATGTTAACTGTTCACTATATATATCATTTGTATCTTGCACTGCTCTTCATTGTTCTGTAGGGGGGTGCCACCTTCTCCAAGGGCTGATCATATTGCTGCGGTACATGCAGAGTGATGCCTACTGATCTTTGGTGGGGGCATGGGGGCTCACATGCTACATGTTTCAATGATCTCCATGTCCTTGACCTGCATGGTGTAAGAGTACTTCCTCCATCAAGTATTTTCCTTTTTGTTTTAGTGTTTATTAGCTTTTTATATAAACATGTATCAATTCAATGATCTCCATGTCGTTGACTTGCATGGTGTAAGAGTACTTCCTCCATCAATTATTTTCCTTTTTGTTTTAGTGTTTATTAGCTTTTTATATAAACATGTATCAATTTGTTGCATATGCAATGGTCTAGACCAAAGCAGCAGGGTAGCATTCCAACTGCACGAGCTGGACATGCTGGTGTAACTATAGGAGAAAATTGGTTCATTGTTGGAGGTGGTGATAACAAGAGTGGTATGTTTTGCAAAGCTTCAGTTTCTAAGCACTTACATGGTTTTATCTTTCAAAAGAACAAGAGAAATTTTTGGATGATTTAGGCCTTGACACTGTACCAGGACTTCTATGTAATACTTACTTGCAAGATGTCAACTTGTCAATTTTCTCCTTTCTGTTTTGTTATGCACTTCCAGGCTGTATCACAAAGGTCATCATGACTCATAGGAGCCCATAGCACAGTTGGAAGGCACTCATTGTCACAACCAGAAGGTAAAAAATGCTTGTTACATTGTTGCTAATATTTGAGCTGTGACTACACTTTTTTGAGTTTTTATTGGCTTCAAGTTGAGTTTTAACCATTGATTTTAATCTGTTGCTTGAATGTGTGTTCTTTTTTTTTCCTTCTTTTTTTTTTTTAATTATATCATGAAGGTGTGTACAACCATGTAAAAACCACATTCCCTTATTATCCATGTAAGCCCCCAGGCATCAGGTATTACAACTGTCAATTGCAAATAGGCTTTGATGCTTTCATCTATAATCTTCAAGATTATAGAAACTGATTTGCTAGCTGTCTATTATGAAATTTGCCATTTGCATTTAAAACATGATCAATCAACAAACAGTTTGGCACACAAAAAATGATTGTGCCTACCGATCAGTGATTGTAAGATTTTTTGTTACATCTCCTTCAATATTGATAGCATAATGATAGATTTGTTGTTTGATGTAACTTGCGGTTTGTGTGCATCATCTTTTCAGTTTATTTAGAAACTTGAAATCTAATCTAGTCTATGTCAAGGCACAGTAAAGGTTGAACTTAAGTTTTTGGGAACCATTTAATGGTTTTAAGAGTTTTATTTATTTGCATGTCAGTGTGTTTTTTTCTTTAACTGACTTACAATGGTTTCTGTGTCTCTTTTTTATATTTTTCTTTTTCTATTTTTATTTTTGATAATCACCATCATTATCTAATGGCATTTCTTTTTCTTTTACTTTCTTGGTTTGTGAAACTGAAGCTACTTCCTAGATTGATTTTTCCTGGCATTGTCATCTACGTCGCTTCTCTTTTTTTGCATATTCTCTTATCTATTTCTCTCCGGGTACTTCTTTTCTTATTCTCTATTTCTCTCTGGTTTTTAGTTATTTATTTATGTCATTCAAATTTGGTGTGAAAACTAGAAATGAAAATAGAGTGTAGGGGTTTTTGAGTATATAGTGTAGGGGTTTTTTGTTTTTAGGTGTTTGGATATTTGGTTTTGGGGTAGGGAGATTGAACTATGCTGTTGTTATTTTTCGTATTTAGAAAACGATGGATTCACATCATTTGGTTACAAAATTTATTTTATGATTTCTAAAATTTTAATTTATTATCTCTGAATTTTTTATTTAAATTGGTTTTCTAATGTTTCTTATGGTGGATGTAGTCTTCTGATTTCTATTTCTTATGGTGGATGTAGCCTTTTGATTTTAGTTTAGTCTGTTGATTTAGTTTATTCAATTCTGGTCTGTATAGGTTTTGAGTAGAATTTTAAATTTTCTTTTAGGATAGTTTTAAGGTGTATGAATTGATCTTGCCCTGTTGATCAACCCTATTTATGGTGGGTCTTATTACTACTTCACAGCCTTCCACTTGGATTGTCGAATAAGTTCTTGATGCCGTTGCTGGGGAGCGCCATATGAGATAAACTTTTTTACTTTCCCTCTTTATTTAATTACATTTTGGGATTGGTTACTATATTTGTTTTCATACTAGTTTTAAGAGGTCCATGCATTGAATGTTTTGACCTACCCATAATCAGATAATGGAAATTTCAAATTCTAAAATTTTGATTGAAATCTGATTTTTCATCTAATTTCTGAACTCATAAAGCTAGTTTTTAAAAATATAAATTTATACAAAGTTGTCTTTCTTAGCTTATTTCTTATTTTGGAAATTTTAATTTTTTTTAGGTTTCTTTTTAAAAGATCTTTCTTTTGGTTAAAATTTGGTTTCTTAGTTTAGTTTTTTTTTTTTTTGGTAAGAAAAGAATAAAAATACAAAAATTTGGACACCCACCCCTTGATTTTGTAAGTGTATGATGAAAAAGCCAGTATGGCAACACAACTCAAAGCGATGTTTAGAACGTAAAGTATATAGTACAACTCCAAAAATCGAAAAACCCTAAACCCCATAAACCCACAACCTAAACCTAAAACCTCAAAATATTAAGTGCTAAACCCCAACCCCAACCCCAACCCCAAACCCCAAACAAACTCCAAAACCCTAAACACTAAACCTTATAATTGTAAAATAGTAAAATCCTAAATTAAGAAAACGTAAAACCTTGAAACCCTAAAATGCTTAACTCTAAAAACTAACACCTAAAGCTTGAAAATCCTAAATCTTTAAATTCTAAAACTCAAAACCTCCAAACCTCAAATTCTAGACCTGAACCCCAAAACCCCAAACCTGTTCACCTAGAACTCAGAAAATCTTAGACCTCTAAATCCCAAAACCCCAAGTCAAAACTTAACCCCAAACAAATCCCGAACCTTTGAAACCTCAAACCCCAAACCCTTAACCCTTAATGCCTTAAACCCCTAAACCATAAACCCAAAAACCTTAAAACCCTAGCCCTTATACAGTATATCCTAAACCCCAAACCACCAAACCCTAAATCCCCAAAACCCCCAACCTAAACCCCCAACCATCAATCCCTAAACCCTAAACCCCAAATCCCTAAACCCCTCCAAACTCAAAATCTCATACCCCTAAAACCCAAAACCTCAAAACTTAAACCTCCAAACTCAAAATTCAAAACTTAAACCTCCAAATTCAAAACTCAAAACTTAAACCTCAATCCTCATACCCCAAAAAATCCGAAACCCCAATCCTCCATTCCCAATCACAAATCCTAAATCCTAAACCATAAGCCCCAAACCCAAATCCAAATCCAAAGTCAAAGCCCAAAATGTTGAAACCCCCAAGACCCCAATACCTAAACCCGAAACCCTTAAACCCTAAAAAACCGATAAAGCCTAAACCCCAATGCCTAAAAGCCAAAAACCCAAAACTTTAACCCCTGAACTCAAACCCCAACCTCCAAACCCGAAACCCAATCCCTAATCTCTAAGCCATAAACCCTAAATCGTAAACCTCAAACCCTCAATCATAAACCCCCAAAACCCAAGACACCTAGACTCCTAAACGCATGCAAATGTAAAATCGCAAAAACTCGTAAAACCCTAAATTCTAAAAAAACTTTAAAACCTAAATCCTTAAATCTAAAATCCAAAACTCTAAAACCTAAACCCAAAACCCTTAAATCCAAAACTCTAAACCCAAAACCCAAAACACAATACCCAAAATCATAAATCCTAAAATTGTAAAAAACCAAAATCACCAAAACCACAAGACCCTAAAATCCCAAACCCAACACTTAAAATCCCTAACTCCGAACCCAAATCTTGAAACCCTAAACCCTTGAACCCCATACCCTAAAGCCCAATCCCTAAAACCCCAAAACCCAAAACTTAAAAACCAAATCTCCCAAACCTTAAACGCAAAACACCAAACTGAAAAACTCAACCCCCAAACACAAAACGGTAAGAACCCCATTCCCCAATGTTCTATTGCCAATCACAAATTCCCAATCCTCTATCGCCAATCTATAATATCCTAAACCGCAATCCCTAAACCCAAAACCAAGCCATAAAACCCCCAACTCCTTAAAACCCCTAAACTCCTAAACCCCGAAATCTAATTATAAAGCTCTAAATCCTAAATTGTAAAAATGTATAACCCTGAAAATCCTAAAACCCTAAAAAATCCTAAATTCCTAAATTTTAAAAAACCTTATATACTAAAACCTTAATCCTTTAATCTTTAAATCTAAAACCCAAAACCCTAAATCTTATATCCAAAACCCTTACACCCTAAACACAAAATCCAAAAAAAAAAAAAAATTCCTGAGACAATAAACTCAAAATCCAAAACACAATACCTTAAAAGCCATAAAATTGTAAAAATGTAAAACACTGAACCCTAAGATTTAATTCAATTCTAATTTTATTCGATTTGATTTCATTTCAATTTCAATTCAGTTCCATTCAAATTCAATTTAATTCAATTCCTATCCAATTAAACTCGATTCTAGTTCAATTCATTTCCAATTTAATTTAACTAAAATCAATTAAATTTATACCAATTCAATTCAAATCCAATTCAATTCTAATTCAATTTAGCTGAATTCTAATTTAATTCAATTTAATTCTAATTAAATTCAAATTCAATTCCAATTGAATTCAACTCAGTTCAATAGAATTGAATTCAATTGTATTCTATTCAATTAAATTCAATTAAATGTATTTCAATTCAATGTAGTTCAATTAAAATGTAATTTAATTCAGTTCTAATGTAATTTTAATTTTAATTCAATTCAATTCCAATTTAATTTATTTTATTTCAATTGAATTAAATTATGATGTTTTAGCCCCTTCCATGTGTGTACACCTGTATGCGTCTGGTTGTGAAGATAGGTTAAGTGATAAAAAAATACTTAGTTACACAGTTGCTAACATCTGGGCTGTTGCTTGAATGTTTTTTTTTTAATAATTATATTATGAGGGTGTGTACTCCAATGGAAAAACCACATTCACTCAGTACCAAATATAAGCCCGTAAGCATCATGTATTAGAATTATCCATTTGCAAATAGGCTTTGATGCTTTCATCTCTAATATTCCATATTAGAGAAATTGACATGTTAGTTGTCTATTATGAAATTTGCCATTTGCAGTTAAAGCAAGATCACTCAACGTACGGTTTGCCACACAAAAAATGATTGTGCGTACCAATAAGTAATTATTAAATTTTTGGTTAAATATTTTTCAATATTTATATCTTAATGTTAAATTTGTTGTTTGATTTAACTTGTGGTTTGTGTGCATCATCTTTTCAGCTCATTCAAAAACATGGAACCCGAATTGGTCTATGTCAACTTACAGTAAAGGTTGAACTCAAGTTTTGGTAACAATTTGCTGGATTTAAGAGTTCTTATTTATTTGCATGTTAATGTGTTTTTTTTTAACTGACCCACATGGTTTCTCTGTCTCTCTTTAAGATTTTTCCTTTTTTTTTCTTATTTTTGAAAATCACCATCATCATCTAATGCCTTTTTTTGTTCTTCTACTTTATTGTTTTTTGGACCTGAGGCTGCATGGACTGATTTTTCCTGACGTCGTCATTTTCGTCGCTTCTCTCTTTTTGCGTATTTTCTTGTATGTTTTTCACCAGGTACTTTTCTTATTCTCTATTTATCTCTGGTTTTTAGTTATTTATTTATGTCATTTAGATTTGGTGTGAAAACTAAGAAAGAAATTAGAGTTAAGGGTTTTTTGAGTGTAGAGTGTAGGGGCTTTTTGTTTTTGGGTGTTTGGATATTTGGTTTTGAGATGGTGAGATTGAACTATACAATTCTTATTTTTTGTTTTTAGAAAACAATAGATTCAGATCATTAGGTTACAAAATTTATTTTATTATTTCTGAATTTTTAATTTACTTTCTCTGATTTTTTTATTTAAATTGGTTTTTTAATGTTTCTTATGGTGGATGCAGTCTTCTGATTTCTAGTTTAGGTCTGTAGTGTAGGGCTTTTAGTTTAGATAATTTTTATGGTGTGTAAATAACTTTAATTAATTTAATTTTAGTTTAATTAATTCTGGTCTGTATAGGTTTTGAGTAGGATTTTAGATTTTTTTTAGGACAGGTTCAAGTTATGAGAATTGATCTCGCCTTGGTGATCGACCCTGTTTACGGTGGGTCTTATTACTACTTTGCAACCTTCCACTTGAATTGTTGAATAAGTTCTTAATGCCGTTGTCGTGGGAGCACCACAGGAGGTAAGCTTTTTAACTTTCCCTTTTTATTCTATTGCATTTTGGGATTGGTTAGTATATTTGTCATTATACTAGTCTTAGGAGGTGCATGCATGGAATGTTTTGACCAGCCCATAATCAGATAAAGTAAATTTTAAATTTTAAAATTTTGATTGAAATATGATTTTTCATTTAATTTTGAATCTCATAAAAGTAGTTTTTAAAAATATGAATTTTTACGGTTTCTTTTTAAAGGATCTTTCTTTTGGTTAAAATTTGGTTTCCTAGTTTAGTTTTTTTATATAAAAAATAAAAAAATAAAAAAACCCACCCCTCTTGACTCTATTAGTGCATGATGAACAATGGCAACGTGACTCAAAGTGACGTTTAGAACTTGAAGTATCTAGTACTAGAAAATTTGGATTTTCTAATATTGTAAAAACGTAAAACCTCTTAGTTTTAGGAATTTTTTTTGTTATATTTTTTGGTTATATTGTTTTATAGGGTTATATTTATTTTTGGGTTATATTTTCTTTAGGGTCTTTTTTTTTAGTTTATATTTTTCTTAGGGTTATATAATTTTTTAAGCTTATATTTTTATTTTCAAGGTTATATTTATATTTAGGGTTATATTTTTTAGGTATATTTTTTTAGGTTATATTTTTCATTTTACAGTTATATTTTATTTTTGGGTTATAGTTCAATTATAATGTAATTTAATTCAGTTCTAATGTATTTTTAATTTTAATTCAATTCAATTCCAATTTAATTTAATTTATTTCAATTGAATTAAATTATGATGTTTTAGCCCCTTCCATGTGTGTACACCTGCATGTATGCGTCTGGTTGTGAAGACAGGTTAAGTGATAAAAAAAATACTTAGTTACACAGTTGCTAACATTTGAGCTGTTGCTTGAATGTTTTTTTTTTTAATAATTATATTATGAGGGTGTATACTCTAATGGAAAAACAACATTCACTCAGTACCAAATATAAGCCCGTAAGCATCAGGTATTAGAATTATCCATTTGCAAATAGGCTTTGATGCTTTCATCTATAATATTCCATATTAGAGAAACTGATTTGTTAGTTGTCTATTATGAAATTTGCCATTTGCAGTTAAAGCAAGATCACTCAACGTACGATTTGCCACACAAAAAATGATTGTGCGTACCAATAAGTGATTATTAAATTTTTGGTTAAATCTTTTTCAATATTTATATCTTAATGTTAAATTTGTTATTTGATTTAACTTGTGGTTTGTGTGCATCATCTTTTCATCTCATTCAAAAACATGGAACCCGAATTGGTCTATGTCAACTTACAGTAAAGGTTGAACTCAAGTTTTGGTAACAATTTGCTGGATTTAAGAGTTCTTATTTATTTGTGTGTTAATGTGTTTTTGTGTGTTAATGTGTTTTTTCTTTAACTGACCCACATGGTTTCTGTCTCTCTTTAAGATTTTTCCTTTTTTTTTCTTATTTTTGAAAATCACCATCATCATCTAATGCCTGTTTTTGTTCTTCTACTTTATTGTTTTTTGGACCTGAGGCTGCATGGACTGATTTTTCCTGACGTCGTCATTTACGTCACTTCTCTCTTCTTGCGTATTTTCTTGTATGTTTTTCACCAGGTACTTCTTTTCTTATTCTCAATTTATCTCTGGTTTTTAGTTATTTATTTATGTCATTTAGATTTGATGTGAAAACTAAGAAAGAAATTAGAGTTAAGGGTTTTTTGAGTGTAGAGTGTAGGGGCCTTTTGTTTTTGGGTATTTGGATATTTGGTTTTGAGATGGTGAGATTGAACTATACAATTCTTATTTTTTGTTCTTAGAAAACAATAGATTCAGATCATTAGGTTACAACATTTATTTTATTATTTCTGAATTTTTATTTTACTTTCTCTGATTTTTTTTATTTAAATTGGTTTTTTAATGTTTCTTATGGTGGATGCAGTCTTCTGATTTCTAGTTTAGGTCTGTAGTGTAGGGCTTTTAGTTTAGATAATTTTTATGGTGTGTAAATAACTTTAATTAATTTAATTTTAGTTTAATTAATTCTGGTCTGTATAGGTTTTGAGTAGGATTTTTAGATTTTTTTTAGGACAGGTTCAAGTTATGTGAATTGATCTCGCCTTGGTGATCGACCCTGTTTACAATGGGTCTTATTACTACTTTGCAACCTTCCACTTGAATTGTCGAATAAGTTCTTAATGCCGTTGTCAGGGGAGCATCACAGGAGGTAAGCTTTTTAACTTTCCCTTTTTATTTTATTGCATTTTGGGATTGGTTAGTATATTTGTCATTATACTAGTCTTAGGAGGTGCATGCATGGAATGTTTTGACCAGCCCATAATCAGATAAAGTAAATTTTAAATTTTAAAATTTTGATTGAAATATGATTTTTCATTTAATTTTGAATCTCATAAAGGTAGTTTTTAAAAATATGAATTTTTACGGTTTCTTTTTAAAGGATCTTTCTTTTGGTTAAAATTTGGTTTCCTAGTTTAGTTTTTTTATATAAAAAATAAAAAAATAAAAAAACCCACCCCTCTTGACTCTATTAGTGCATGATGAAAAAGTCACAATGGCAACGTGGCGCAAAGTGACGTTTAGAACTTGAAGTATCTAGTACTAGAAAATTTGGATTTTCTAATATCGTAAAAACGTAAAACCCTCTTAGTTTTAGGAATTTTTTTTGTTATATTTTTTGGTTATATTGTTTTATAGGGTTATATTTATTTTAGGGTTATATTTTCTTTAGGGTGTTTTTTTTTAGTTTATATTTTTCTTAGGCTTATATAATTTTTTAAGCTTATATTTTTCTTTTCAAGGTTATATTTTTATTTAGGGTTATATTTTTATAGGGTTATATGTTTTTAAGGTTTATATTTTTCTGAGGTTATATTTTTTTAGGGTTATATTTTTTAAGGGTTAAATTTTCTGCGGCCTATATATTTTTTTTGGATTATATTTTTATTTTGGAGTTATATTATCACAAGGGTTATTTTATAGGGTTATATTTTTTAGATATATATATATTTTAAGGTTTTATATCTTTTTAAGGGTTATATTTTTCTTTAGGGTTATATGTTACTAGGCTTATATATTTTTTTAATGATTTATTGTTTTTAGGGATTTATTTTTTTAAGGTTATATTATTGTAAAGTTTACATTTTTTTGGGTTATTTTTTTATTGTTATATTTTATTAGTGTTAATTTTTATGGTTATTTTCTTAGCGTTATATATTTTTTATGGTTTTCTATCTTTTATGGTTATATATTTCTTTTTATAGTTACATTTTATTTTTGGATTATATTTTTTAAATGTTATTTTTTATAGGGTTGTATTTTTCTAGGGTTATATTTTTATGGGATTATAATTTTTTTGGGTTGTATTCTATTTTCAGGATATATATTTTTAGGGTTATAGTGTGTTGGGGTCATATATTTTGTTTTATCTTGTTTTGGGGTTATATTTGTTCTAGGGTTATCTTTCTTTAGATTTTTAATTTTTTTATGTTTCGATTTTTCTTTCTATATTTATTTTTTATTTTTGGGTTATATTTTTTAAGGTTATTTTTTTAGGGCTATATATATATTTTTGGGTTATTTTGGGGATTAAATCTTTGTAGGGTTAAATTTTTTCTTTTTATAGATATATTTTATTTTTTACTTATATTTTTTTAGGATCATAATTGTTTTTGTTTTTTTTTTTTGGTTATATTTGTTTTTGGATTTTATTTTTTTGGGGTTATATTTTTACTTTTATTTATGGTTACATGTTTTTTAAGCTTACATTAATTTTTAGGTCATAGTCTTTTAGGGTTATAATTTTTTCTATGCTATAAATTTTTTGTTTACATTTTTATTTAGGGGAAGTTTGTTTTTAAAATTACATTTTCTTAGGCTATTTTTGTTTTGGTTATATTCTTTTTGGCTCATTATTTTTTATAGTTACATTTTTTTGGTTAATATTTTTATTTTAATTTTTTTTAAATTACATTTTGTTATTATGTCTTTTAGAGTTATATTTTTACTTAGGGTTATTTTTAAAAAAATTTTTATTTTGGATCATAAATTTTTTTAGGGTTATTTTTTTGGGGTTATATTTTTCTAGTGTAATATTTTTTTAGGGCTATATTTTTTTGTGGTTATATTTTTGAAAATTACATTTATTTTGGGCTATTTTAGATGTTTATATTTATGTAGGGTTATAATTTTTTGGAGTTATCCTTTTATGTTCATTTTTTTAAAACTACATTAATTTTTCGGTGATATTTTTTTAGTGCTATATTTTTTCTAGTGTTATATTTTTGATTGGCTTATACTTTTTAGGGTTATATTTTTGTTAGGGATATTTTTTGGGGTTATATTTTTTTTAGGATTTTATATCTTTTTAAGGGTTATATTTTTCATTAGGGTTTTATAATGTTAGCCTTATATTTTTTTAATTTATTTATTGATTTTAGTGATTTATTTTTTTAGGGTTATATTCTTTTAAGGTTTACATCTTCTTGGGTTATTTTATTATTGTTATAATTTTTTTCTGTTATTTTTTTAGGGTTATATTTTTTTTAACGTTATAAATTTTTTAGGGTTTTATATTTTTTACGGTTATATTTTTCTTTCTATAGTTATATTTTATTTTTGGGTTATATTTTTTTAAGGTTACTTTTTTAGGGTTACGTTTTTATGTGATTATAAAATTTTTGGATTATATTCTATTTTGGGGATATATATTTTTAAGGTTAGTGTTTTGGGGTCATATATTTTGTGTTATATATATATTTTGAGTTATTTTTGTTTTAGGGTTATATTGTTTGTGTATATTTTTTATGTTTAGATTTTACTTTCTATAGTTATTTTTTTACTTTTAGGTTATATTTTTTTAAGGTCATTATTTTAGGGTTATATATTTTTTGGGACATTTTTGGGGTTGGATCTTTTTAGGGTTATATTTTTCTTTTTATAGCTATATTTTATTTTTGGCATATATTTTTTTAGGGTTATAATTGTTTGTGTTTTTTTTGGGGTTATATTTGCTTAGGATTATATTTTTTTGTAGTTATATTTTTACTTTTATTTACGGTTATATTTTATTAAGATTACATTAATTTTTAGGTCATAGATTTTTAGGGTTATATTTTTTCCTGTATAAAATATTTTTTGTTTACATTTTTATTTAGGAAAAAATTGTTTTTAAAACTACATTTTCTTAGGTTATTTTTGTTTCGGTTACATTTTTCACGGCCCATTACTTTTTATGGTAATATTTTTGGGTTAATATTTTTATTTTAATTTTTTGTAAAATTAGATTTTGTTATTATATTTTTCAGAGTTTTATTTTTATTTAAGGTTATTTTTTTAAAATTTATATTTAAGATTATAAATTTTTTAGCGTTATTTTTTTGAGGTTATATTTTTCCATTGTTTTATTTTCTAAAGGCTATATTTTTTTGGGTTATATTTCTATTTGGTGTCATAGTTTTCTAGGGCTATATTTTTTAAGGTTTTTTTAGGCTAATATTTTTTTAGGGTTAAATGCTTTAGGTTATATATATTTTTTAGGATTATATTTCTTTAGGGTTATATTTTTGATAGGCTTATATATATATATTTTGGATATAATTTTTTTAGTGTTATATTTGTTGGGGTCATACTTATTTTTAAAGTTACATAGTTTTTGGGGATATGTTTTTTTTTTGTTATTTTTTAGGTTATATTTTTTTTGGGGTTATATATATTTTTAGGGTTATATTTTTATTTTTATAGTTTTATTTTATTTCTGGGTTGTATATTTTTTAGGGTCATTTTTTAAAGGTTATATTTTTTTAGTGTTACCCCCCTGTACTTTAACCTGATTGCAAAGTGGCCCATCGTAGTTTAAACTTTGTATTAAACCTATGTAAACTCACGATTAAATTGCAAAATAGATGTTTGTTAATAGAATTTATAAAAGTACCAAATTACCTTTTTCTCTATTCGATCTCTTCATCTCTTTTCTCCCTTACACATCCATCTGAAATCCCCAAACCTACTTAAGAAACATTGGACAATCCCTTATCACCATTCTCCCAATAAGCCGCCATAATTACATTCCACGAAACGACATACCTTTTGGGCATTTCATTGCATAGTTGACAAACGGCTTCGATCAAAGTCCCATTGCTGAAGCTTCAAATGTGCATCAATGAATATCACCTTCTGAATTCTATCCATCCCAACCAATGGTGTTTTTGCTTCATTCTCCTAAGCTATGCCTTGAACTAACTTGAACAGTGAAAATACCGCCTCCAATTCACTTCCAAAACCCCACATCCTTAACCATATTTACGATGTCCCTAGTAGCTAGATCTTTCATACAAGTGACATTATAAAAATCCTATTGACTACCACTCACAGAGCACTAGAGGAGCTCAAGATATCTTCAGTCGATGCCTTCCTCGTCAACAGTATTAAAGAGGGTTAAGGAGAAGGGACTTGCTCCCACCCATCGTCTTCCTCGTCAATGGTGGCTGACGAT
Source organism: Sextonia rubra (assembly GCA_037013555.1). Taxonomy (NCBI): domain Eukaryota; kingdom Viridiplantae; phylum Streptophyta; class Magnoliopsida; order Laurales; family Lauraceae; genus Sextonia; species Sextonia rubra. The sequence goes on from JASUAD010000001.1 coordinate 82,709,564, forward strand.
ATGGCGATAGTGGGTGGATGTTTGGTGACTACTGTCAATGTTCAACGAGCAGCTTCACTCCAGTGATGATCTTGGTTTCTGGTTCTATAACTAGAAACCAACAACACTCCTCGTGTCTTTTTCTTCCTCAACACTGGTGGAATAGCGAGCATTAAAAGTGGACCAGCTACAGAGGTGAAGGTCCAACAATTGCTCGCGGTAGTGCTCCAGCAATGGAGGCGCTGTGGTCTCGGCAAAAACCCTAGTAGAATTGGCAATTAGTAACGAACTGCTAGTCAAACAATGGCTTGTCTTGTGGTTTTTTTTTAGAAAACTTATGGAGATCGAGGAGCTTCTCCTTTCTTAGCCCAATTGAAGAAATAAAGACAACAGAGAGCTAATAAGAAAAAGAAGACATCGAGATCCCCCAAATCCACAATCCTCTATGATGCCTGAGGTTGTTAAGAAAAAGCTTCAAGGGCAAATTCATTAATTTTCTTTTTTTTTTTTTCATTTTGGGCCGATAAGTTCCCGCCACTAAGCATTAGGCAGGATTTCGTTAGATCTAACAGATTATGTTATATTTGCGCATTAATTTGAACTCCAAATAGGTTTAGTGCAAATCTTTAAGGTTGGAAGGGTACTCCTCAAAACGGATTAAAGGATGGGGGGTTAAATACTACTTACCCTATTTTTTTAGGGTTATATTTTCTTAGGGTTATATTTTTTTTGTTATATTTTCTTTAGGTAATTTTTTCAAGTTAGATTTTTTTAGGGCTATATTTTTCTTTTAAGAGCTATATTTTTAGGTATATTTTTTTAAGGTAATGTTTTTTTTTTTGGGTTAGTTTTTACTGTAATATATTTTTTTGGTGTTTTAGTTTCTTAGGGCTATTTTTTTTTGTTTATGTTTTTTAAGGTTATGTTTTTTAAGGGTTATCTCTCTCTTTTTTTGGGTTTAATTTATTTTTGGTTTATATCTTTCTTAGGGTCATTTTTTAGAGTTATAGATTTTTTTTAGGGTTATAGATTTTTATGGTTTTGTTTTTTTAGGGTTATAATTTTTTTTGGGATATATTTTTATTGAGAGTTTATATATATATATTTTTATGGTTATATTTTTTTTAAGGTCATATTGTTTTTGGGGTTATAATTATATGGTTTCTATTTTTTTTTGCATTGTACTTTTTAGAGTTTTATATTTTTTAGCGTGAAATTCTTTTAAATTTATATTTTATCTTTGGGTTATATTATTATGGGGTCTATTTTTTAAGGGACATTTTTTTTTAGTGTTTTACTTTTTTAAGCTTATATTTGTTTTAGGGTTATATTTTTTATGGGTTACATTCTATTAGGATTATAATTTTCTTTTTATAGTTATATTTTATTTTTGAGTTATATTTTTTAAGGTTATTTTTGTTTTAGGGTTATTTTTTTAGGGCTATTTTTTAGGGGTAATAGTATTATATTTTTTTTTGGATTATACTTTTTTAGGGTTACATTTTATTAGAGTTATATTTTATTTTTGGCTTATATTTATTTAGGGTTATTTTCACGGGGTTATACTTTTATTTATGGGCACATTTTTATTTAGAGTTCCATTTATTTTGGGGTTATATTTTTTTAGGGTTATTTTTTAGGGCAATAATTTTTCAAGTGTTTTATTTATGGGGTTTTGTTTTTTTTTTTGGGTAATATTTTTTCCTAAAATTACTTTTTTGGCCATTTTTTCTTTTGGGGTTATATTTTTTAAATGTTATATTTTTTTGGGTTATAATTTTCATATCTTTTAGGTTCATATTTTTTTGATATTTTTATTTAGGGCAATATTTATTTTAAAATTACAATTTTTTAGTGCTATTTTTTTAGGGTGATATATTTTTCTACTATTATATTTTTCAAGGTTATTTTTTGGGGGTTATATTTTATTACTTTTTATGTTTTTTTAAATTACATTCTTTTAAGGCTAGATTATTTTTTGTTTTCTATTTTTTTCAGGTTATATTTGTTATGTATCATATTTTTTTAGTGTTATATTTCACTTAGGGTTATTTTTTTTTCTAAAATTACTTTTTTAGGGTTTTATTATTTATAGGTTTATATTTTTTTGAGGATTATATATTTTTTGGGTTATTTCTTTTTAGTGTTATTTATTTTTTGGTTTTATATTTTTCTTTTAATGGTTATATTTTATTTTTGGAATATATTTTTTTACATTTTTGTATTTCATTTTTTATGGTTATATATTTTTTGGTATAATTGTAATTTTTTATGGTTATATTTTTTAAAATTACTGTTATTGAGGGCTATTTTTTATGTTTATATTTATATAGGGTTATATATTTTTTTGGGTTGTACTTTTCTTTATGTTTTTTTAAATTACATTATTTTTTGGGTATTTTTTTTTTAGAGTTATATTTTTTCTAGTTTCTATTTTTTAGGGTTATTTTTTTTGGGTTATATTTTTGATAGGCTTATATTTTCTGGGGTTATATTTTTTTGTAAGGGTTATTTTTTAGTGTTATATTTTTTTAGATATATTTTTTTAAGGTTTCATATCTTTTTTAGGGTTATATTTTTCTTTTTGGTTATGTGTTGTTAGGCTTATATTTTTTTTATTGATTCATTGTTTCCAGGGATTTACTTTTTTAGGGTTATATTGTTTTAAAGTTTGCCTTTTTTGGGTTATTTTATTAGTGGAATATTTTTTTAGTGTTATTTTTTTAGGGTTATATTTTTTTTAACTTTATAAATTTTTTAGGGTTTTATATCTTTAATAGTTATATTTTTCTTTCTATAGTTATATTTTATTTTTTGGTTATATTCTTTTAAGGTTATTTTTTTAGGGTTATATTTTTATGGGATTATAATTCTTTTGGGTTATATACGATTTTCGGGGTAAATTTTTTTCAGGTTGTAGTGTTTTGGGGTCATATATTTTGTGTTATATTTGTTTTAGGGTTAAATTTTTGTAGGGTTCTATTTTTTATGTTTAGATTTTTCTTTCTATAGTTATTTTTTATTTTTGAGTTATATTTTTTTAAGGTTATTTTTTTAGGGTTATATATATTTTTTAGGATATTTTTGGGGTTCGATCTTTTTAGGGTTATATTTTTCTTTTTATAGCTATATTTTATTTTTGGCTTATATTCTTTTAGGGTCATAATTGTTTGTGTTTTTTTTTTTTTGAGTTATATTTATTTTGGGACTATATTTTTTTTGTGGTTATATTTTTACTTTGATTTATGGTTATTTTTTTAAGATTAAATTAATTTTAGGTCATAATTTTTTAGGGTGATACTTTTTCCTGTGTTATATATTTTTGGTGCACATTTTTATTTAGTGGAAAATTATATTTAAAATTACATGTTCTTAGGTTATTTTTGTTTGGGTTATATTTTTTTAGCTCATTATTTTTTACGGTTACATTTTTTGGCTAATATTTTTATTTTAATTTTTTGTAAAATTACATTTTTTATTATATTTTTTGGAGTTATGTGTTTATTTATGGTTACCTTTGAAAATTTAAATTTAGGATTATAAATTTTTTAGGGCTATTACTTTGGGGTTATATTTTTCCAGTGTTATATTTTTTTAGGGCTATATTTTTTCGGGTTATATTTCTTTTTAGTGTTATAGTTTTTTAGGGCTATATTTTTTTAGGTATGTTTTTCTTAGGGAACTAAAGTTTTGGGTTATATACATTTTTTAGGGTTATATATTTCTTTAGGGTTATATTTTTGATAAGCTTATATATATTTTTTGGAAATAGTTTTTCTAGGGTTATATTTATTGGGGTCATACTTATTTTTAAAGTTACATATCTTTTGGGGTTCTATTTTTTTTTGGTTACTTTTTTAGGTTTATATTCTTTTAGGGTTATATATATTTTTAGGGATATATTTTTATTTTTATAGTTTTATTTTATTTCTGGGTTGTCCATTCTGTAGGGTCGTTTTATAATTTTTTAGTGATACTCCCTATTCTTTGACCTAATTGTAAAGTGGCCTCTTGTAGTTTAAACTTTTGCACTAAACCTGCCTAAACTCATAATTAAAGTGCAAACTGGATATTTTTGAGCAAAACTTACAAAAGTACCAAATTACCTTTTCTCTATTCACAATTATAATTTTTTTGAGTTATATTCTATTTTTGCAATATGTTTTTTTAGGGTAATAGTGTTTTTTGGTCATATATTTTGTGTTATATTTTTCTTTTGTTTATATTTTTTTAGGGTAATATTTTTTTAGTGTTATATTTTTTATGTTTAGGGTTTTTCTTTCTATAGTTATTTTTTATTTCTAGGTTATATTTTTTTAAGGTTATTTTTTTAGGGTTATATATTTTTTTGGGGATATTTTTTGGGTTAGATCTTTTTAGGGTTATTTTTTCTTTTTATAGCTATATTTTATTTTCGGCTTCCATTTTTTTACGGTCATAACTATTTGTGTTTTTTTTCTTGGGTTATATTTGTCTTGGGGTTATATTTTTACTTTTATTTATGGTTAAAATTTTTTGAAGATTACATTAATTTTTAGGTCATAGTATTTTAGGATTATATTTTTTCCTATGTTATATATTTTTGGTTTACAATTTTATTTAGGGAAAAAATGTTTTTAAAATTACATTTTCTTAGGTTATTTTTGTTTTAGTTATATTTTTCAAGGCTCATTATTTTTTGTGGTTACATTTTTTAGTTAATATTTTTTATTTTAATTTTTTGTAAAATCACATTTTTGTTATTATATTTTTTAGATTTATATATTTATTTAGGGTTATTTTTTAAAAAATTATATTTAGGATAATAAATTTTTTGGTCAATTTTTTTGGGGTTATATTTTTCTAGTGTTTCATTTTTTTCTTAGGGCTATATTTTTTTAGGTATATCTTTTAGGGTAACATTTTTTTAGGGTTAAATGTTTTGGGCTATATATATCTTTTAGGGTTATATATTTCTTTAGGGTTTTGTTTTTTTATAGGCATATATATATTTTTTGGATATAATTTTGCTCGGGTAATATTTATTGGGGTCATACTTATTTTTGAAGTTACATATTTATTGGGGTTATGTTTTTGTTTGGATATTTTTTATGGTTTATATTTTTTTAGGTTTATATGTATTTTTAGGTTTATATTTTTATTTTTATAGTTTTATTTCATTTCTAGGTTGCATATTATTTTGGATCATTTTTTAAGGTTTATATTTTTTTAGTGTTACCCCTTGTACTTTGACTGGATTGCAAAGTGGCCCATCGTAGTTTAAACTTTTGTACTAAATCCACGTAAACTCACAATTAAAGTACAAACTCGATGGTTGTTAATAGAGCTTATAAAAGTACCGAATTACCTCTTTTCTCTATTTGACCTTTTCATCCCCTTCATCCCTCGCACATCCATCTGAAATCCCTAAATCCACCTAAGAAATAGAGGACAATCCCTTATCACCATTCTGCCAGTAAGCGGCCATAATTGCATTCCACAAAACGACATTCCTTTTAGGAGTTTCATAGAGCAGTTGACGGGCGGGTTCGATCAAAGTCCCACTGCTAAAGCTTTGAATATTTATTCATAAACATGACCTTTTGAATCCTATCCATCCCAACCAATGGCTTTTCTGCTTCAATCTCCTGAGCTATGCGTTGAACTAACTTGAATGGTGAAAATACCACCTCCAAGTCACTCCAAAACCCCACATCCTTAACCATATCTACGACGTCCCTGGTAACTAGATCTTCCACACAAATCATATTATAAGATCCTCATTGACTACAGCTCGCAGAGCACCAGAGGAGCGAAGACATCTTCAGTCGACGCCTCCCTCGTCAATGGTATCAAAGAGGATTTAGGAGAAGGGGTCTACTCCCACCCATCGTCTTCCTCGTCAATGGGTCGACAATACGGCCATAGCTGGTGGCTGTTCGGCACTACTAAAGATGTCCGGCAAGTAACGTCACTCTAGCATTGATCCTAGTTTCTGGTTTTGTAACCAAAAAGCAATAACACTCCTCGTGTTTCTTTCTTTCACAGCATCGGTGGAGCAGCGAATGGTGAAAGTGGATTTGTTACAAAGGGTAAAGGTCTGACAACTACCGGCAGCAGTCCTTCGGCCATGGAGGCATTGCAGTCTCGGCAAGAACCCTAGTAGAACTGGTGGTCAGCAACGAACTGCTTATCAAACAGTGGCTCGTGTTGTGGTTTTTTTTGAGAAAACTTATGGAGATCGAAGAGCTTCTCCTTTCTTAGCCTAGTTGAGGAAATGAAGACATCAAAGAGCTAATAAGAAAAAGAAAACCGTCGAGATCCCCCCAATCCACAACCCTCTATGATGCCTAAGGCTATTAAGAAAAGCTTTAAGGGCAAATCCCTCAATTTTTATTTTCATTTTAGGTAGGCAAGTTCCCACCACTAAGCTTTAGGCATAATTACATTAGATCTAACAGATTCAATTATATATATTAGCACATTAATTTGATGTCCAAATAGGTTTAGTGCAAAATTTTAAAGTTAGAAGGGTACTCTGCAAAATGGGTAAAAAGACAGGGTTTAGATGCCATTTACCCTATTTTTTTAGGGTTATATTTTCCTACGGTTATATTTTTCTTAGGGTTATAAATTTTTTTGTTATATTTTCTTTAAATAATTTTTTTTCAATTTAAAATATTTTAGGGCAACATTTTTATTTTTAGGGTTATATTTTTAGGTATATTTTTTTAAGGTTATATTTTTTTTGGGGGTTAGTTCTTTGCTGTTATATTTTTTTAGTGTTTTAGTTTTTCGGGGTTATTTTTTTTAGGTTTTTATTTTTTTTAAGGCTATGTTTTTTAACGGTTATATTTTTGGGTAATATTTTTTTAGTTTTATTTCATTTTTGGTTTTTATATTTTCTAGGGTCTTTTTTTAGAGTTATAGTTTTCTTGAGGGTTATAGATTTTTATGGTTATAATTTTTTTGGGTTTTATTTTTATTGAGAGTTTATATATAGTTTTTTTGGTTATATTCTTTTAAGGTCATATTTTTTTGGGGTTATAGTTTTTTGACTTATAATTTTTTTTGTGTTGTGATTTTAGGGTTTTAAATTCTTTTAGCATTATATTTTTTTATATTTATATTTGATTTTTGGGTTCTAACTTTTTAGGGGTATATTTTCTAAGGGTCATATTTTTTTAGTGTTTAATTCTTTTAGGGTTATAATTGTTCTAGGGTTATATTTTTTACATGTTATATTTTTTAAGAATTATAATTTTATTTCTATAGTTATATTTTATTTTTTGGTTGTATTTTTTAAAGGTTATTTTTGTTTTAGGGTTATATTTTCTTAGGGTCATTTTTTGGGGCAATAGTATTATATTTTTTTTAGATTATACTTTTTTAGGGTTATATTTTATTTTTGGTTTAAATTTATTTATGATTTTTTTGGGTGGGGTTATATTCCTTTTAGGTATATTTTTTTTCTAAAATGACTTTTTTAGGATTATTTTTTTGCTTCAATTTTTTAACTGTTATATATATATTTTGGGTTATATTCTTCATATTTTTAAGGTTTATATTTTCAAGTAATATTTTTCTTTAGGGTATTATGTATTTTAAAATCACAATTTTTATTAGTGTAATGTTTTTAGGGTTATATATTTTTTCTGCTATTATATTTTTTTTAAGGTTATTTTTTTGGAGGTTATATTTTTATTAATGTTTGATGTTTTTTTATTACATTTTTTAAAGGTTAGATTATTTTTAGTGTTTTATTTTTTTCAGTTAATATTTGTCATGTGTCATATTTTTTTAGTATATTATTTTCACTTAGGGTTATTTTTTTCTAAAATTATATTTTGAGGGTTTTACTTTCATTAGCTTTATATTTTTTTGAGGCTTATATATTTTTTTGTGATAAAGTTTTTTAGTGTTATTTAATTTTTGGTGTTATATTTTTCTTTTAATGGTTATATTTTATTTTTGGCATATATTTTTTTTACATTTTTGTATTGTATTTTTTAGGGTTATATTTTTTTTGTGGTCATAATTGCAAATGTTTTTTTATGGTTATGTTATTTAAAATTACATTTATTTAGGGTTATTTTTTATGTTTATATTTATACAGGGTTATATTTTATTATTATACTTTTATTTATGTTTATTTTTTTAATTTACATTAATTTCTGGGTTATATCTTTTTAGGGTTATATTTTTTCTAGTGTTATATATATTAGGGTTATATTATTCTAGATATATATTTTTTTAGGGTTTTATAACTTTTTAAGGGTTATATTTTTCTTTAAGGTTATGTGTTCTTAGGCTTTTATTTTTTTATTGACTTATTGTTTGTAGGGATTTATTTTTTTAGGGTTATATTGTTTTAAAGTTTAAATATTTTTTGCGGTTATTTTATTATTGTTATATTTTTTTAGTGTTATTTTTTTAGGGTTATAATTCTTTTAACCTTATATATATTTTAGGATTTTATACCTTTTATGGTTAATTTTTCTTTCTATAGTTACTTTTTATTTTTGGGTTATATTTTTTAAACATTACTTTTTTAAGGTTGAATTTTATGGGACTATAATTTTTTTGGGTTATATTCTACTTTTGAGATATATTTCTTTTAGGGTTATAGTGTTTTGGGGTCATATATTCTGTGTTATACCTTTTTGGGGTTATATTTGTTTTAGGGTTATATTTTGTTAGTGTTATACTTTTTACGTTTAGATTTTTCTTTCTATAGTTATTTTTTATTTTTGGGTTATATTTTTTTAAGGTTATATTTTTAGGGTTATATATATTTTTAGGATATTTTTTGGGTTAAATCTTTTTAAGGCTGTATTTTCCTTTTTATAGCTATATTTTATTTTTTGGTTTATATTTTTTTAGGGTAATAATTTTTTGCATTTTTTTGGGTTATATTTGTTTTGGGATTATTTTTACATTTATTTATGGTTATATTTTTTTGAGCTTACATTAATTTCTAGGTCATAGTTTTTTAGGGTTATATTTTTTTCCTATGTTATATACTTTTGGTTTACATTTTTATTTAGGGGAAAATTATTTTTAAAATTACATTTTCTTTGGTTAATTTTATTTTGGTTATATTTTTCTCAGCTCATTATCTTTTACGGTTACATTTTTTTGGTTAATATTTTTATTTTTATATTTTGTAAAATTACATTTTGTTATAATAGTTTTTTTAGTGTTGCTTTTTTAGGGTTATATTTTCCAGTGTTTTATTTTTTTAAGGCTACATATTTTTGGGTTATATTTCTAGTTGGTGTTATAGTTTTTTAGGGCTATACTTTTTTAAGAAATATTTTTTTAAGGTTAAATGTTTTGGGTTATATATATTTTTCATGGTTATATATTTATTTAGGGTTATATTTTTGATAGGCTTATATATTTTTTTGATATAATTTTTCTAGGGTTATATTTATTGGGGTCATACTTATTTTTTAAGTTACATATTTTTTGGGGTTATGTTTTTTTTTGGGTTTATTTTTGTTTATAGTTTTTTTGGGTTATTTATATTTTTAGGGTTACATTTTTATTTTTATAGTTTTTTTTATTTCTGGGTTGTATATTATTTTGGGTCATTTTTTAAGTGTTATATTTTTTTAGTGTTACCCCCCCTGTACTTTGACCCGATTGTAAAGTGGCTAATCGTAGTTTAAAGTGCAAACTGGATGTTTGTTAATAGAACTTATAAAAGTACCAAATTAACTTTTTTCTCTATTCGACCTTTTTATCCCCTTCCTCCCTCGCACATCCATCTGAAATCCCCAAACCCACTTAAGAAACACTGGACAATCCCTTGTCACCATTCTGCCAGTAAGCCATCGTAAGTGCATTCCACGAAACAACATCCCTTTCGGGCATTTCATTGAGCAGTTGATGGGCGGCTTTAATCAAAGTCCCACTGCTGAAGTTTCAAATGTGCAACAATGAATATCACCTTCTGAATCCTATCCATCCCAACCAATGGTTTTTCTGCTTCGATCTCCTAAGTTGTGCCTTGAACTAATTTGAACGGTGAAAATGCCACCTCCAATTCACTCCAAACCCCATATCCTTAACCATATGTCAACGTCCCTGGCAACTAGATCTTCCACACAAATCACATTATAAGAATCCTCATTAACTACCACTCGCAAAGCACCAGAGGAGCTCAAGATATCTTCAGGCGATGCCTTCCTTGTCAGCGGTATCAAAGAGGGTTAAGGAGAATGGCCCTGCTCCCACCATCATCTTCCTCATTAATGGTGGTCGACGATACGACAGTAATGGGTGGATGTTTAGCGACTACCTACAACATGCGTTGAGTAGTGTTTCTTCAGCAACGATCTTGGTTTCTAGTTCTATAATCAGAAACCAACAACACTCCTCGTGTCTCTTTCTTCCTCAACACTGGTGGAACGATGAGACCTACAGAGGGTGAAAGTCCAACAACTGCAGGCGGCAGTGCTTTAGTAATGGAGGTGCCATGGCTTGGCAAGAACCCCAGCAGAATTGGCGGTTAGCAATGAATTGGTAGTCAAATAGTGGCTTGTCTTGTGGTTTTCTTTGAGAAAACTTATGGAGATCAAGGAGCTTCTCATTTTTTAGCCCAGTTGAAGAAATGAAGACATCAAAGAGCTAATAAGGAAAAGAAAACTATCAAGATACACCAAATCCACAACCCTCTATGATGCCTGAGGCTATTAAGAAAAAGCTTCGAGGAAAATTCACCAAAATTTTTTTTTTCATTTTGGGCAGGTAAGTTCCCTCCACTATGCTTTAGGCACGATCTCGTTAGATCTAATAGATTCTATTATATTTGCACATGAATTTGAAGTCCAAATAAGTTTAGTGCAAGTTTTTAAAGTTGGAAGGGTACTCTGCAAAACAAGTAAAAGGACAGGGGGTTAGATGCTATTTACCCTATTTTTTTAGGGTTATATTTTTTTTGTTTTATTTTCTTTAGGTAATTTTTTTCAGTTTATATTTTTTAAGGCTATATTTTTCATTTTAGGGTTTTTTTAGGTAAATTTTTTTTAAGTTTATATTTTTTTAGGTTAGTTTTTGCTATTATATTTTTTTAGTGTTTCAGTTGTTAAGGGTTATTTGTTTTTGGTTTATGATTTTTTAAGGTTTTATTTTTTAAGGGTTATATCTCTTTTTTTATAGGTTTATTTTATTTTTGGTTTATATCTTTTTTAGGGTCATTTTTTTTTAGAGTTATAGTTTTTTCTAGGGTTATAGATTCTTATGGTTTTGTTCTTCTACGGATATAATTTTTTTGGGTTATATTTTTATTGAGAGTTTATATATATTTTTTACGGTTATATTCTTTTAAGGTCATATTTTCTGGGGGTTATATTCTTTTTTGGCATATAATTTTTTTTGTGTTGTATTTTTTAAAGTTTTATATTTTTTAGCGTTATATTTTTTATATTTATATTTTAGTTTTGGGTTATATTTTTAAGGGGGTATATTTTTTAAGGGTCATATTTTTTAGTGTTTTATTTTTTAAAGTTATATTTTTTTTAAATTCGAATTTTCTTTTTTAGTTATATTTTATTTTAAGGCTATATTTTTTATGGTTATTTTTGTTTTAGGGTTATGTTTTTCTAGGGTCATTCTTTTTGGGGTAATTGTATTATTTTTTTTGAATTATACTTTTTCAGGGTTATATTTTTTAGGGTTGTATTTTATTTTTGGTTTATATTTATTTAGGGTTATTTTTTTAGGGCTATAATTTTATTTATGTAGCTTATTTTTATTTAGAATTCCATTTATTTTAGGGTCATATTTTTTTAAGGTTATTTTTTAGGGCAATAATTTTTCAAGTGTTCTATTTTTTGGGGTTATGTTTTTTTTTGGGTAATCATTTTTTTAATGTCTTTTTTGTCTATTTTTTCCTTTCGGGTTATAGTTTTTAACTATTATATTTTACATATTTTAAGGCATCTACTTTCGTATAATATTTTTATTTAGGGTAAAATTGTTTTTAAATTAAAATTTTTTTAGTGCTATCTTTTTAAGGTTATATATTTTTCTATAGTTACATTTTTTAAGGTTTTTTTTGGGGGTTATAATTTTTATTAATGTTGTATGTTTTTTTAAATTAGATTTTTTTAAGGTTACATTATCTTTAGTTTATTATTTTTTTAGGTTATATTTGTTCTATGTCATATTTTTTTAGAGTTATATTTTCACTTAGGGTTACTTTTTTTTTCTAAAATTCCATTTTTAGGGTTTTATTTTCTTCAGGTCCTTTTTTCTGGGTTATATCTTTTTTAGTGCTATTTAATTTTTGGTGTTTCACTTTTCTTTTAATGGATATATTTTATTTTTGGCATATATTTTTTTACATTTTTGTATTGCATTTTTACTGTTATATTTTTTATGGTTATAATTGCAAATGTTTCTTTTACGGTTATATTTCTTAAAATTACCTTTATTTAGGGCTATTTTTTATGTTTATATTTATATAGGGTTATATTTTTTTTGGATTATACTTTTCTTTATGCCTATTTTTTTAAAATTACATAAACTTTTGGGTTATATTTTTTATTGTTTTATTATTTTCAAGTGTCATATTTTTTAGGGTTATATTTTTTGAGTTATATTTTTTATAGGCTTATATTTTTTTAGGGTTATATTTTTTTAGATATCTACTTTTTTAGGGTTTTATATCTTTCTAAGGGTTAAATTTTTCTTTAGGGTTACATGTTGTGGGCTTATATTTTTTTATGGATTTATCGTTTTTAGGGATTTATTTTCATAGGGCTATATTGTTTTAAAGCTTACATTTTTTTGGGTTATTTTATTATTGTTATATTTTCTAGTGTTTTTTTTAGGTTTAAATTTTTTATCATTACGTATTTTTTAGGGTTTCATATCTTTTATTGTTATATTTTTCTTTTTGTATTTATGTTTTATTTTTGGGTTATATTTCATTAGAGTTATTTTTTTAGGGTTATATTTTTTTATTTTATACATTTTTTCTGGTTTTAATGGTTATATTTTTCTTTCTATACTTATATTTTATTTTTGGGTTATATTTTTTTAGTGTCACTTTTTAGGGTTATATTTTTTTAACATTATATATTTTTAGGGTATTATATCTTTTATGGTTGTAGTTTTCCTTTTATAGTTATATTTTATTTTTGGGTTATATTTTTTAAGGTTATATTTTTATGGGATTATAATTTTTTTGGGTTATATTCTATCTTTTTGGGATATATATTTTTAGGGTTATAGTGTTTTGGGGTCATATATTTTGTCTTATATTTTTTGGGATATATTTCTTTTAGAGATATATTTTTTTAGTGCTAGATTTTTTAGTGTTTTTATTTTTTTCTATTATTATTTCAAAATTTTGTATTATATTTTTTAAGGTTATTTTTTTAGGGTTATTTTTTTTGGGATGTTCTTGGGGTTAGATCTTTTTCTTTTTACAGCTATATTTCATTTTTGGCGTATATTTTTCTAGGGTTATATCTTTATAGGTTTAAATTTTTTATGTTTAGATTTTTATTTCTACAGTTATTTTTTATTTTTGGGTTATTATTTTTTAAAATTACATTTATTTTGGGCTATTTTTTATGTTTATATTTATATAGGGTTATATTTTTTGGGTTAAAGTATAAAAAAGGATATGAAATAAAATGGGTTAAAGAAAATAAAAATGCTTGAAAATAAAAAGAGTTAAAAAATAAAAATAGTTAGTAATAAAAGGACTTATAAAATAAAAAGGGATAAATAAAACAAAAACTGTTAAGGAAAATAGAAGGGATAAAGAAAATAAAATGGGTTAGAAAATTAAAAAAGGTTAGAAAATAAAAATGGTTTAGAAAATATAAAAAGATACAAAAATAAAAATTGTTTAGAAAATGAAAAGGGTTACAAAATTACAAGGGTGAGAAAGTAAAAAAGGTTAGAAAACAAAAGGCATTTAAAATTGAAAAGGGCTCAAAAAATGAAAACATTTAGAAAATAAAGGGGCATTTGAAAGTAAAAAATGTTACCAAATAAAGAGTGTTAGAAAATGAAAAGGAAAAGAAAAAAAGCATTAGGGAATAAAAAGTGTTAAAATTTTAAATGGGTATAAAAATAAAAAAAGAGATCAAAAATTAAAAGGGTGAGAAAAAAAGGGTTAGGAAATAGAAAGGGTTAGAAAATAAAAGAAGTTTATAAAATAAAAAGAGTTAAAAAATAAAAAATTGTTAGAAAATAAAAGGGGTTTGAAAATAGAAAGGGTTACGATCTAAAAAAGGTTAGATAATAAAAAGGATTAAAAAATGAAGAGGGCTAGAAATTGAAAAGGGTTAGAAACTAAAAAGGGCTTGAAAATAAAAATGGGTTCAGAAAATAAAAGTGTATAGAAAATAAAAATGGTTAAAAAATAAAAAAGGGTGAGAAAATAGAAGGGTTAGGAAATAAAGGCTTTAGAGCATAAAAAGGGCTAGAAAATAAAAGGGCTTTTGGGATGTGGGGGTCTAGGATTTTCAAGTTTTAGGGGTTGAGGTTTCAGTCTAGAGTTTAGACTTTTAGGGTTTTGAGTTTTAGAGTTAAATGATTTAGGATTTTTAGGTTTTAGAGGATAGGTTTTAGAGTTACGCGTTTTAGGGTTTCAAGATTTTACCTTTTTTTTTAATTTAGGGTTTACGATTTTACAATTATAGGGTTTAGTGTTTAAGGTTGGAGTTAGGGTTCAGAAAATAAAAAGGGCTAAAAATAAAAGGGGTTTGAAAATAGAAAGGGTTATGATGTAAAAAAGGTTAGTTAATAAAAAGGATTAGAAAATGAAGAGGGTTCGAAATTGAAAAGGGTTAAAAACTAAAATGGGCTTGAAAATAAAAAGGGTTCAGAAAATAAAAGGTTATAGAAAATAAAAATGGTTAAAAAATAAAGTGGGTGAGAAAATAGAAGGGTTAGAAAATAAAAGGCTTTACAGAATAAAAAGGGCGAGAAAATAAAAAAAAACTATATAAAAAAAAGCTAGAAACCAAAAAGGTTAGAAAATAAAAAAGATTAAAAAACAAAAGGTTTTGAAAATAGAAAGGACTACAAAGTAAAAAGGGTTAGATAGTAAAAAAGGCTTAGAAAATAAAAAAAGGTTACAAATAAAAAAGGATTAGAAGCTAAAGAGGGTTAGAAAATAGTAAGGGTTTAGAAAATAAGAATGGTCAAAAAATAAAAAAGGTTTAGAAAATAAGAAGGGTTAGAAAATAAAAAGGGTTCAAAAAATTAAAAGGGTTGGAAAATAAAAAAAAGTTGGAAAACATAAAGGGTTAGAAAATAGTGGAGATTAGAAAAGAAAAAGGGTTCAGAAAATTAAAAGGGTTATAGAATAAAATGGGTTAAGAAAAGAAAAGGGTTAGAAACTAAAAAGGTTACAATATAAAAAAGGGGTAGAAAAGAAAAAGGGTTGGAAAAAATAAAAAGGGCAAGAAAATGATAAAAAAAGGGTCACAAAAAAATAAAAAGGGTTAGATAAATAAAAAGAGTTACAAAAATAAAATGTGTTACAAAATAAAAAAGGTTTAGAACATAAAGAGTTAGAAAATAAAAATGGTTAGCAAAATAAAAGGGGTTAGAAAATAAAATGGTTAGAAAGTAAAAGGAGTTAGAAAATAAATCTGGTTTAGAAAGTGAAAAGGGTTAAAACAATAGAAGGGGTTTGAAAAAAAGAAAGGGATAGAAAATAAAATGGGTTAAAAATATATGGGGTTTGCAAATAGAAAGGGATAGAAAATAAAAAGAGTTATAAAATGAAAAGGGTAAGAAAACAAGGAGATTTAGAAAATGAAAAGGGTTAGAAAATAAAAAGGGTTTGAAAATAATAGGGGGTTTGACAATAAAAAAGTTAGAAAATAAAAAGGGTTCAGAAATTAAAAAGGGTTAAAAAATAAAAAGGGTTCAAAAAATAAAAAAGGTTAGAAAATAAATACGCTTCAGAAAATAAAAATGGTTAGGAAATAAAAAGGGTTAGAATATAAATTAGGCTTAGAAAGTAAAAAGGGTTACAAAATGAAAGGGGTTTGAAAATAGAAGGGAATAGAAAATGAAAAGCGTTAAAAAAAAAAGAAAGGGTTTGAAGATAGAAAGGGATGGAAAATAAAAAGGGTTATAAATGAAAAGGGTTATAAAATAAAGAGGGTTAGAAAATGAAAAGGGTTTGAAAATAAAAAGGGTTAAAAAATCAAAAGGGCTAAAAAATAAGACGTGTTTGACAATTAAAAAGGTTTAGAAAATAAAGAGGGTTAGAAAATAAAAAGGATTTGAAAATAAAAAAGGTTCAAAAATTAAAAAGGGTTCAACAATAAAAAGGGTTCAGAAAATGAAAATGGTTAGAAAATAAAATGGATTAAAGAAAATAAAAAGGGTTTAAAAAATAAAAAAGTTATGAAATAAAAGGGTTTAAAAAATAAAAAGGGATAATGAAAATAAAAAGTTTTAAAGAAAAAAATGGATAGAGACAATAAAATGTGTTAGAAAATGAAAAGGGTTAAAAAATAAAAAGGGTTTGGAGAAAAAAGGGTTAGAGATTAAACAGGGTTATAAAATAAAAAGGGTTAGAAAATACAAAGGGTACATAAAATAAAAATGGTTAAAAAGTAAAAAAGGCAATAAAATAAAAGGGCTAGAAAATAAAAAAATTTATAAAATAAAAAGAGTTAGAAACGACAAAGGGTTAGAAAATAAAAATTGTTAGAAAATAAAAAGAATTAACAAAAAAAAGGATTAGAAAACAAAAGGGTTTTGAAAATAAGAAGGGTTACAAAGTAAAAAGGGTTAGAAAATAAAGAGGTTTAGAAAATGAAAAGGGTTAGATAATAAAAAAAGGTTTGAAAATAAAAGGGTTTAGAAAATAAAAAAGGGTTACAAAGTAAATGGGGTTTGAAAATAAATAAGGTTAGAAAATAAAAAGGGTTTAGAAAATAAGAAGTGTTAGAAAATAAAAAGGGTTCAAAAATATGAAGGGTTAGTAAATAAAAAGGGTTCAAAAAATAAAAAGGGTTAGAAAACAAAAAAGGTTAGAAAACAAAATGGTTAGAAAATAATAGAGATTGGAAAAGAAAAAGGGGTTAGAACGTAAAAAGGGTCCAGGAAATTAAAAGGGTTATAGAATAAAATGGGTTAGAAAAGAAAAGGATTAGAAACTAAAAAGGTTACAATATAAAAAAGGGTAGAGAAGAAAAAGGTTGAAAAAATAAAAAGAGCAAGAAAATGATAAAAAGGGTTGCAAACAAATGAAAAGGGTTAGATAAAAAAAGAGTTAGAAAATAAACTGCATTACAAAATTAAAAAGGTTTAAAAAATAAAAATGGTTAGGAAATAAAAGGGCTAAAAAATAAATCTAGTTCAAAAAGTGAAAAGGGTTAAAAAGGGTTTGAAAATAGAAAAGGATAGAAAATAAAATGGGTTAAAAAATAAAAGGGGTTTGAAAATAGAAAGGGATAGAAAATAAAAAAGGTTATAAAATGAAAAAGGTTAGAAAATAAAAAGGTTTAGAAAATGAAAAGGGTTAGAAAATAAAAAGGCTTTGAAAATAAAGAAAGGGCTCAAAAACTAAAAAGGGTTTGAAAATAATGGGGGTTTGACAATAAAAAAGGTTAAAAAATTATGAGGGTTAAAAAAAATAAAAGGGTTCAGAAATTAAAAAGGGTTTGAAAATAAAAAGGGTTTAGGAAATAAAATGGGTTAGAAAATAAAAAAGGTTCAGAAAATGAAAATAGTTAGAAAATAAAAAGGGATAAAAAAATAAATCGAGCACAAAAAGTAAAAAGGGTTAAAAAATAAAAGGGGATTGAAAATAGAAAGGGATAGAAAATAAAGAGAGTTAAAAAATAGAAGTGGTTTGAAGATAGAAAGGGATAGAAAATAAAAAGGGTTATAAAATGAAAAGGGTTAGAAAATAAAGAGGGTTAAAAAATGAAAAGGGTTAGAAAATAAAAGGGTTTGAAAGTAAAAAGGGTTCAAAAAATAAAAAGGGCTCTAAAATAATAGGCATTGGAAAATAAAAAAAGGTTTAGAAAATAAAGAGCGTTAGAAAATAAAAAGGATTTGAAAATAAAAATGGTTCAGAAATTAAAAAGG
Organism: Sextonia rubra; assembly: GCA_037013555.1. Taxonomy (NCBI): domain Eukaryota; kingdom Viridiplantae; phylum Streptophyta; class Magnoliopsida; order Laurales; family Lauraceae; genus Sextonia; species Sextonia rubra. The sequence continues at coordinate 82,727,609 of JASUAD010000001.1, forward strand.
GTTAGAAAATAAAAAGGGATAATGAAAATAAAGAGTGTGAAAGAAAATAAAAAGGGATAAAGAAAATAAAATGTGTTAAAAAATAAAAAAAGGTTAGAAAATAAAAATAGTTCAGAAAAGAAAAAGGGCTGGAAAATAAAGGGGGTGAGAAAATTAAAAGGGTTAGAGAATAAAAAGGATTCGAAAAATAAAAAGGTTTAGAAACTAAAAGGGGTTTGAAAATAAAAAGGGATAGAAAATAAAAAAGGGTTAGAGAACAAAAAGGGTTACAGAATAAAAAGGGTTCTAAAAATAAGAAGGGTTTAAAAAATAAAAAGGATTAGAAACTAAAAAGGTCATTAAAAATAAAAAGGGTAAGGAAACAAAAAGGGTGAGTGAATGAAAAGGGCTAGAGAATCAAATCCTTTATAAAATAAAAAAACTTTTAAAAATAAAAAGAGCTAGAAACCAAAATGGGTTTGGAAATAAAAAAAGTTAGAAAATAAAAGGGATTAGAAAATGAAAAGGGTTAAAAAAAGGGGGTTTGAAAATAAAAAAGATTACAAAGTAAAAAGGGTTAGGTAATAAAAAGAATTAGAAAAATAAAGAGCGTTAAAAAACGAAAAGCGTTAGAAAATAATAATGGTTCAAACATAAAAAGGGGTTCGAAAATAAAAAATGATAGCAAATAAAGAGAGTTCGAAAATAAAAAAGGATAGAAAATAAAAAAGGGTTAGAGAATAAAAGGGGCTAGAAAATAAAAAGGGTTCTAAAAATAAAAAGGGTTCAGAAAATGAAGAGGGTTAGAAACTTAAAAGGGTTCTAAAAAAATAAAAAAGATAAGCGAATAAAAGGGGTTAGAAAATAAAAGGCTTTAGAAAATAAAAAATTAAAAAAATAAAAAGAGTTAGAAACCAAAATGGGTTAGAAAATAAAAGAGATTAGAAAATAAAAATGGCAAAAAAAGAGATTTGAAAAGAGAAAGGGTTAGATAATAAAAAGGGTTAGAAATAAAGAGGGTTAGAAAATAAAGAGGGTCAGAAAATGAAAAGGGTTAGAAATTAAAAAGGGTTTGAAAATAAAAATGGTTTTGAAAAAAAATGGTTACAAAATAAAAGGGGTTTGAAAATAAAAAGGGTTAGAAAATAAAAAGGTTAGAAAATAAAAAGGTTTGAAAGTTAAAAAGGTTTAAAAAATAAAAAAAAAGTTACAAAATAAAAGTGGTTTGAAAATAAAAAGGGTTAGAAAATAAAAAGAACTACAAAAGAAAAAGGGTGACAAAATAAAAAGGATAGAAAATAACAAGCGTTTGAAAATAAAAAGTGTTTAAAAAATAAAAAGGTTTAGAAAATAAAAGGGCTTTGAAAATAAAAGGTGCTAGAAAATAAAGAGGGATAGAAAATAAAAATGGTTAAAGAAAATAAAAATGGTTAGAAAATAAAACGGGTTAAAGAAAATAAAAATGCTAGAAAATAAACAGGGTTAAAAGATAAATTTGTTAGAAGTAAAAGGGTTTAGAAAATAAAAAGGGATAAAGAAAACAAAAGGTCTTAAAGTAATTTAAAAGGTGTAAGGAAAATAAGATGGGTGAGAAAATAAAAATGGTTCAGAAAATAAAAAAAGGTTAAAAATAAAAATGGTTCAAAAAATAAAAAGAGTAAAAAAAATAAAAAGGGTGAGAAAATAAAAGGATTAGAAAAAAAAAGGCATTAGAAAATTAGAAAGGTTCAGAAAATAAAAAGGTTTAAAAGATAAAAGGGATTTGTTAGAAAATAAAAGGTGTTAGAAAATGAGAAGGGTTTAGAAAAAAAGGTTTAGGAGATAAAAAGGATTTGAAAATAAAAAGTGTTAGAAAATAAAGAGCTTCTAAAAATAAAAAGGGATAGAAAATAAAAAGGGTTAGGGAATAAAAAGGGTTAGAAAATAAATTTGATATTAAAAAGGTTTCAGAAAATAAAAAGGGTTTTGAAAATAAAAAGTGTACTAAAAAATGGTTAGAAAATTAAAAGGGTGAGAAAATAAAAAGGGTTAGAAAATAAAAAGCATTAGAAAATAAAAGGGTTAACAAATAAAAAAAGCTTAAAAAACAAAAAGAGTTAGAAACCAAAAAGGGTTAGAAAATAAAAAATGTTAGAAAATAAAATGATTAGAAAATAAAAGGGGTTCAAAAAAAGGGGTATGAAAATAGAAAGGGTTATAAAGTAAAAATGGTTAGATAAAAAAAATGGTTAGAAAATAAAAAGGGTTTGAAAATTAAAGGGTTTACAAAATAAAAAAGTGTTACTAATAAAAGGGGTTTGAAAATAAAAGGATCAAAAAATAAAAAGAATTAGAAATTAAAAAAAGATAGAAGATAGAAAGGATTAAAAAACAAAAAGGGTTAGAAAATAAAAATGGGTTAAAGAAAAAAAGGGTTGAAATTAAAAAAGGTTAAAAAATAAAAATGATTAGAAATAAAAAGGTTCAGAAAATAAAAAGTGATAAAGAAAACAAAAGGTGTTAAAGAAAATAAAAAGGGATAAAGAAAATAAAATGGATTAAAGAAAATAAAATGGGTTAGAAAATAAAAAAACCTTCGAAAATAAAAATGGTTCTAAAAATAAAAATGGTTAGAAAATAAAAATGGTTCAGGAAATAAAAAGGGTTAGAAAATAAAAAGGGTGGGAAAATAAAAACATTAGAAAATGAAAAGTGCTCAAAAAATAAAAAGGTTTAGAAAATAAAAGGGGTTTGAAAATAAAAAGTGTTAGAAAATAGAGAGCATCAAAAAACAAAAAGGGATAGAAAATAAAAAGGGTTAGAAAATAGAGAGCATCAAAAAACAAAAAGGGATAGAAAATAAAAAGGGTTAGAGAATACAAGGGTTAGAAAATACAAAGGGTTTTGAAAATAAGAAGGGTTCAGAAAATAAAAAGGGTTAGAAAATAAAAAGGTCACACAAAATAAAAATGGTTAGAAAATTAAAAGGGTTAGAAAATAAACTACGAGAGAAAATAAAAAGAATTAGAAAATGAAAAAAAACGTATAAAATAAAAATAAGTTAGAAACCAAAAATTGTTAGAAAATAAACAATGTTAGAAAATAAAAGGGATTACAAAATAAAAAGGGTTAAAAAATAAAAGGGGTTCGAAAATAAAAAGGGTTACAAAGTAAAAAAAAGGTTAGATAATAAAAATGGTTAGAAAATAAAAAGGGTTAGAAAATGAAAAAGGTAAGAAAATAAAAAGTGTTTGAAAATGAAAGGGTTTAGAAAATAAAAAAAGGTTTACAAAGTAAAAGGGAATGGAAGTAAAAAGGATTAAAAAATAAAGAGGTTAGAAAATTAAAAAAGGTTTACAAAATAAGATGGGTTAGAAAATAAAATGGGTTCAAAAAATAAGAAGGATTAGAAAATAAAAGGGTTCAACAAATAAAAGAGTTAGAAAATAAAAAAGGTATAAAAAAGGATTAGAAATTAAAAAAGGTTAAGAAAATAAAATGGGTTAGAAGATAAATAGGGTTAAAAATTAAAATGGGTTCAAATTTTAAAATGGATGAAAAATAAAAAGGATTAGAAAATAAAGAGGGTTAGAAAATGAAAAGGGTTAGAAAAGTAAAAGGATTTGAAAATAAAAAGGATACAGAAAATTAAAAAAGGGTTCAAAAATAAGAGGGGATTGAAGATAAAAAGTGCTAGAAAAGAAAAAGGGTTAGAAAATGAGAAGGGTTTAGAATATAAAAAGGGTTAGAAAATCAAAAAAGGTTCAGAAAATAAAATGGGCTAAAAAAGGTAAGAAATTAAAAAGGTTCTAAAATAAAGAGGGTTAAAGAAAATAAAAGGGCTAGAAAATAAATGGGTTAAAAAATAAAAAGGGTTAGAAAGTAAAACGATTTAGAAAATGACAAGAGATAAAGAAAATAAAAGTGGTTAAAAAATAAAATCAGTTAGAAAAAAAAGGTTCTTAAATAAAAGGATTTGAAAATAAAAAATTGTTAGAAAATAAAGAGGGTTTGAAAATAAAAAGGGTTCAGAACTTCAAAAGGGTTAGAAATAAAAAGGGTTAAAAAATAAAAAATGTTCAAAAAATGAAAAAAGTTAGAAATTAAAAGGAGTTCAGAAAATAAAGTGTTAAAGAAAATAAAAAGGGTTACAAAATAAAATGCATTCAGAAAATAAAAAGGGTTAGAAATTAAAAAGGGTTCAGAAAATAAAAAGAGGCAACAGTAGAACTACTATCTTAAGAAGATGACATAATATGAGCTGGTTCCTTCCCTTTAGATGTTGCACTTGCACTTCCACTACGTCTTTCTCCCGGAGGTGGCTGTCCCCCTGATATTTGTACATCTTCAGCAATTAAACGTTGTACTTTTTGCTGAAAGCCCGGATCTGAATCTAACAATGGATCTTCAGTCTCGGCTATCCATGGAAGTAAGGGATCATCGTCTCTGAATATGTGATCCAAATTAATTGGACAATAAGTAGGATCATCCCTTACCTTTCTCTCTCTATTTCTGTTCCTCAACTTGAGATTGTAATGGCAGTATACCAATTTGTTGAGTTTTCTCATTGTTATCTGATTCCTGAGCGTCGTATGGATCATGGAGAAAGTGCTCCAATTCCTTTCACAATTTGATGATGTTGTTGTCTGACTAAGGATGTAAATGGCTGCTCTCCTTAGATGTGGAGTACTCTCTCCAAAACTCTCCCACCAATCAGCTAGAATACAAAAAAAAAAAAAAAAGAAAAAGAAAAAAAATTAGACATCTTTAAATCGTAGAAAGTTCCTTTTCTATGTATTGTCAGTTGCGTATAAGTATAACTACCAGGTGAACATTTTACAATCGCTCACTGTACAAAAGGGTCAGCGAAAGTTTCTCTTTTATGTGTATAAGTAGAAATCTACAATGCAAAAATTAGAAATAAATAAGTACACCATATCAATACAATTATCTCAAATATATTTAAAAGATTAAATAAAATTTTTAATTAGCTTACCTCTTGTATAGCTTCGATATGATCATCTTTACTCAAAATTCTTTTCAACACTGTCCTTAATCCTACTCGTAATTCCGTATCTATTGCTTCAGTGTGGTGTGGGGCATTGCGATAGTAGAATTCAGGATTTAAAAAATAACCTACAGCATGCAATGGATGGTGCAGCTGATCGTTCCACCGGGCATCAATAATTTTTATGTAATCATCATGATATCTGCAATTTTCTATAATGGCTTGCTTTGCCCGATCAATTGCTTCATAAATGTACCCCATTATTGGCTTTTCATCAGCATCAACAAGCCGTAACACTTTCACTAAAGGTTCATATGCCTTTAATATGTTCTCTACTTTGGCCCAAAATTTATTAACCCTCATTAGAATTGGGATGTCAAACTCCGGACCATGTGTTGCTTTGCCCCATTTCGAACGAAGCCATTCTTCTGATGAAAACATCTGAATTAGCTCCGTTCTCCAACGTAGTAGGCTTTCCATAGCAATAAAATGGATAGTAAATCTAGTGGATGCAGGACGCACTAAGGCATGATTGTTTATGAATCTCTTCATCAAGCTTAAGAGCCATGAATGGTCGTATATGAACCTTTTAATGCCTCTACATGCCTTGATTGCAGTGGCCACATTCTTCTTCTTTCCAATATCCTCCATTATAAGGTCAATGCAATGTGCTGCACATGGGGTCCAAAATAAATGTGTCCTCTTTTCCATTAATAGTTGACCAGCCTTCTTAAAATTAGCTCCATTGTCTGTCACAATCTGGACAATGTTCTCCTCTCCAACACTTTCTACAACTTTATCCATAAGCCTATAAATATAATCTGCCATCCGTTTCTCTTTAGATGCATCAACGGACTTCACAAAGATGGTCCCAGTGACATTATACACCAAAAAGTTAATTAATTGTATTTGGGTGCCGCTTGTCCACCCGTCACACATAATAGTGACTCCATTTTGCCCCCACATGGGCCTAAACGTCTCTACCCAAGCCTTTATTTCTTTATACTCTTCTTCAAGGTAATTGGTGCTCACATCATACACAGATGGCGACGTAATACCCGCCCAACTTGAGCCGCAACATCAAGAACTGTTTGAAAAATAAGGAGAATCAATTGCGGTAGGGGGTATATTCTTATGAGTTAGCCATTTTGCTGTAGCTTTGGCTAATCTATCTCTTGCAGCCTTCATGACACCCTTGACAACATTAGAGATTTTTGGTTGCTTAGCTGCCTCCGATCTATGTGCGAAAGGATCAACAAAACTAACCCCATGTCCAGTTTGTGTAGGTGTAGCCATCTGAGTAGAAATAATCTCTATATCATCATCCCGCTGTCGGGTGCTAAATGCTCTACGCAATTTACCCGCAATGCCTTTGCCCTTGCTTGTTGCACCAGATGAGCCACCTTCATCATAGTTTCTACGTTGGCTATAGGCTTGACGCTCTACTTCTTCTTGGCACGACATAAGGGACTCTCGACGTGCAGCCATCATTTCTGGGTCATCAAACTCATTATCAGAAGCAGCACCAAGACCTTCATCCCCAAATACATCATGGCGTGTTGCATCAACACCCTGCTGCTTCTTCTCTTTAATTTGTACTTTTCTCTATTTTGTTTGATTCAATAAATTTTTCATTTGTTCCCTAACTTCTTTGGACACTTCAGGACACCCTGCAACATTGCCTTACACATGGGCCAAATGTTGTTTAAATCTTGTAATGCCCCCATCGGTCACTTTGTGACAAAACTTGCACTTAATCTTCAACCGATTGTTTTCAATTGCCTCACCATAGCTCCATGCAAGATCTATCTCACGTGGTATTTTTTCACGTCACAATACCTAAACAAGATTTAAAAGTAATAGGTTAAAATTTAAATAAATTTCAAAAACATGAAAAAATTAGAATAACACGCATCTACGTGGGTGGGAATTGGGATTGATATATGGGAAATATAGATATAACATTTGGGGACTATTTTCAACCCATTTGATTCAGTTTACTTTTATAAAAAAATATTTTTATTAAAAAATACAAAAATCCGAAAATAAAAAATATGAAAAAATTAAAAGAACACAAAAATATGTAGGATTGATCTATGGGAAACATAGATCTAATATTTAGTGACCATTTTCAACCCATTTGATTTAGTTTACTTTTATAAAAAAAAATATTTTTAAAAAAATACAAAAATCCAAAAATAAAAAATATGAAAAAATTAGAGGGACACAAAAATATATGGGATTAATCTATGGGAAGCATAGATCTAACATTTAGGGACCACTTTCAACCCATTTGATTGGGTTTGCTTCCATAAAAAAATATTTTTTTAAAAAAATATAAAAATTCAAAAATAAAAAATATGAAAAAATTAGAAGAACACAAAAATATGTGAGATTGATCTATGGGAAGCGTAGATCTAACATTTAGGGACCACTTTCAACTCATTTGATTGGGTTTGCTTCTATAAAAAAATATTTTTTAAAAAAACATACAAAAATCCGAAAATAAAAAATATGAAAAAATTAGAAGAACACAAAAATATGTGGGATTGATCTATGGGAAGCATAGATCTAGCATTTAGGGACCACTTTCAACCCATTTGATTGGGTTTGCTTCTATAAAAAAATATTTTTTAAAAAAAATACAAAATTCCGAAAATAAAAAATATGAAAAAATTAGAAGAACACAAAAATATGTGGGATTAATCTATGGGAAACATAGATCTAATATTTAGGGACCACTTTCAACCCATTTTATTGGTTTTCCATTAACAAAATAGATTTTTTTTTCAAATAATAAAATAATCTGAAAATAAAATTCAAAAAAAAATTAAGAAAGTGATAAAAAAGAGGGGCTTGATCAAAGAGGAACATGGATCTAGCAACAACAACTCATTTTCAAGTGATTCATAGAAGAAAAGAGAGAAATAAGCACAAAGTAGGAAAAAAATGCTTCAAAACTCACCTTTTTTGAGCTTGATGCTTGAATCTTGAATGCCACCTTAATCTTTGGATGTTTTTGATGTTTTTGTTGATGATTTTACTGTTTTTTTGAGAGGATTTGAAAAATGGAGGCAAGAAAAGGGGCTTGGAGTAGTGAAGAGGGGAGAAGATAAATGCTAAAAGGGAAAGATGGGTAAAAAAATCGGCTGGGGGGTTTTAGCGTATAAACCCCCCAGCCGATACGTATCGGCCGATACAAAGTGTATCGGCCGACGTATCGGCCGATACGGGCCGATACACTTGTGAACAACAATTTTTTCCAAATATCGTAGCGCCCATTGGCGCCACGCCTGATTTAGCGTATCGGACGATATTTATATCCTTGATTACCTTGATAGTTTAATAAAGCAACTAGCTCAGCTACTATTGAAATTGGTTGTTGCAAGAATTGAGAATCTAACTTCCTAGTCCTCTAGTATCTTAAATTTAGTATGTCTCTTCTATTGGCTGACCATCGATCAAAATCATAATAATTGTACACACATTTGTGTATGGAATCTGTACCGGAGAATGAGAAACCATTAGTATTTAGCACGCCCTTTCAGGTATAGGTTTCTATTTTTTTAAATTATTCTCTAAATATATCAAATCTTGGGCAACCTAGAGCTATAGAATTTTGGATTGATCTGATTTGGGCTGTGCTTTTTTATATCTATTATCTGGTTCATTAATAGCCCAATAGATAAACAGTCGGGCCAACTGTGGCAGGGTCTTTCCTCTCAGATGCCTAATTTCATCTTTCTATGTATTATGTAATCTTTACTTACCTGATTATCTAATTTGAAGGCAACTGCCAAATTCCTATATGGCTTTTAACTAGTGCCCATCTTTTATTGGACCCTTCATTCTGTTGGAATTTATTACTTTGGAAGTCTTTTTTTTTTTTTTTGCTAGTTGGCATATTGGCCAAAGAAGTAGAAGGAACCTTGGGAGCGGCCGTGGGTGGTGGCTGTTCTATCTAGAGATACACCTTATGATTCCCAAATCCTTTTTTTCACTTGAGCAGGTGGTGTTAGTTTTCCAAGCCATGTAAATAACTGGCTAAATCTACATGGGGATAATCATCCTAGACTGTTCACTTATTTGATAGTTAGTATTTTACTCTTTCTTAAATACAATATGAGGAAAAATGACATAGATTGGTTTGGGTGCTTTATACTTCTTGTGTTACGTTATCCTATATGGTTGTTGCATTATTTTTAAAGTATAAGGCGTGGCAAAGAAAATCAGCGGATTGATTCCTATGTCACGGATTTAATTTATGTTAGTTTATGATGCTTATTTGTCCTGATATGGAAAGTGAATGGGCTGCGAATTTGGGACATGGCAAAGGTGAGTGAAGATCTTGAAGTAATTGTCTTGGTGGTATTTATCATATTTTCAGCCCATGAGTGTGTAGATCTATTAGCTTCAGTGTTGAATCAATGTTTGGATGTATTTATGAAATATATATGATGGAAAACCATATGGGGAGTAGATCTCCTTAGCTAAACCTATGAGTTGGGTTTTATGTGTTGACTAAACGCAAATTTTGGATTTTGGACTGATCAAACCCCATATCATCAAGGTTTTGATTGTGGGTAGGACCGTAGGAATGGTTCTGCCACAATTGGCCAAACCTTAATTATGTATGTATGCTGGCCGAATGTAAGACAATCCTATTGAAATCGTGTCATAATTCTATTCTTATTATTTCAGAGCTATACTCCTCTTCTAATCTGATTATAAACAGTTCTGTTATGATTTGTTCCTATTTTTTGATGCCAATCTGTTGTAGTACTTTCAGTTCTATTATGATCCATTCTTATTTTTTATGCCAATCTGCTGTAGTACTTTTATAGTGAAATCTCAGTTTTTATACATGAGTAATGATGAAGCCTAATATGCTAGGGATGAGCATCACACAACCAGATTTGGATGGGGACTGTAACTTTGATAAAAATCCTAGTTTTGATCTTGGTTGAATGGCCAATTGTTGGGGATATTATAATTGATTATGTCTAATAGATAACCTAATTATCTGTATTTTTATGGTTGGTGTTTTATGTTGCCATTTATGTATCAAGTTGTTTAATATGGTTCTCATGTGGATGAATTTCTGTTTCCTTATATTTTATCAATGGTTGATTTGGTGACCTGAGTTGAAATCACTTTTGTTAGAGTTGCTGGTAGCATCTTAAATCTGAAAGGGTATTAGTTATTGGACCCTACCATATATTGACAACCACTTACTTTAAAAGCTTAAGCTAATCGAGAATGGCGTAACAATGCAAACTCCTTCATGGGAATTTCACCTCCTTCATGGGAATTACACCATCCATAGGAGAATATAGGGGCTCTGCACAGGAATTACACCCTCCATGGGAAAATACAAGGAAGGCACAACAGCCTCGGGATTCGAACACTCGACCTCCCTCTATCATGTACCAACCCAAAAGCTTAAGTTGATAGGTGAAAAGCCCAAATGGGTATGTGAAGCCACGTAAACCCATTACTTGGGCGATGTGGGACATGGGACTTTTTTCCAACACCATACACTACTAAATACCAATAATGATCCCGTCATGCGCAAGTGAATTTCAGAGCTAGCAATATGGAATTGGTTTCAGCTTTTAGAGGTTGGGATCTCCAATGTAGGCATATTACCTATGATGCACGGATACTTCAAAATGGGCAATTTATCATGTCATAACGTGTCTGATTCTTCACTTTTTATGTATAAAGTTCATGTCCCTTCTATATCCATGCTGTGTCCCTATCGTATCCATGTCGTATCTAGGCATCATAGCATACCACACAAATCAGTCTGTCCAATTGGTGTTTAGTATTCCCTTTGGGGACCCCTAGACTGCTAGCACAATATATGGTGACCTTCGTATATAGGGGCCATTTGGGGTGAGTATGGACTAAAGTCAAATTGTTAGAAGGGTGGTTCTGATTTGGTGATTTTGGACCAGTTTGGTAATTATGTTGTTTACATGAGGTTGTGCAAGGTATCTTTGTGAATGTATATATTTTTGGAGGCATCCACGCAATGCATATGTTTCGGATGGCATCTGAGGCTACAATTGTTATTTACCTATGCTACTAAGCAGTTTGATGGTAGTCTTTAGATGTGATTGTAACCATGCGATAACCTTGAACTTAGATCTTACATTTTTTCATATTAAACTAGCAAAATGTGCCCATGCTTAGCACAAGCAGGAAACTAAAAAAAAATAATAAAATGGGCCCATAAAAAAGAACAAATGCATTAAAATAGCAAAAAATAGAATGTAGAAATCGAAATGCAAATAATATACCATAATATAAGCAACTTATTTGAAATAAACAAACCCATTGGAATGCAAAATACCCAAAATTTCAAATGGATTGGTAAGAGCATTTTGAGTGAGTGTAAAGATCCTAGCAAGAGCACCCTAGGTATCAAGTTTGGTCTCAATTATATGTCCCTAAGCCGTTCAAGTCCAGTCCATTGAGATGGGTGTACAATTGATCCAACAATACAGTCCATTTGGATGTATGTTAAACTTGGGGCATGTGTCTATCATGGGGGTTCTTATCCATTGTAAGGCTTGGATTGGGTGATAGATGGGCCCTACCCTTGGTTCTCAAAGGAAAAACGGTGAGGACAGTTCTCACTTAAATATTTTCCTACTTTATATACCTTCGTAATATTAATCTCTTTTTAAGTGTAAAATATCATCAAGTTTACTTATTAATTGCATCATACCATAAGCATGTACCGAAGAAGAGTGTACATTTCCATGTTTCACTCTCTCTATTTACAAATCTTGCATTGCAAATGTAGTTGGTTGCTTACACGTGCATAGCACAGGTAGTAGAAGTCATCTCAATACCAATATAGAAAGTGAATTCCCTATCTGAAAAATGAGCAGATAAATAGATCCAATACATTAAACCATCAAGTTTCAATTCAAAATACCATAGAGTAGTATAACACTTAGCACAACTATGAAGGAGATGGAGTGGCAAAATGAAAGACAATGAATAAATTATATACCTACAAATTTACACTCCTTTCCATGTAGATAGGTTGGGTGTTTTTGACTAACTCCAAGTAGATATTCCACTTTTATATCTTTCACCGTCAATGCAAGTTCGGTCCTATCTTCTTTTTCTGAGCTTCATGAATAATTGGGGTTTTCAATACTGGTTGTGCCCGGTTTCATGAACGACATGATTTGAGACTTCATATATATTTTGTCTACTTCAATCATTCCCATATATAGAGATGCTTCCTATTGACCTGCTACTCTAATTGCTAGTTGAAAACCAAATACTTCGCCATTTAAAAATAAATAAATACAAGGGCCACTTTTGCAAGATGAACCAAGCAGAGAGAAAGTATCATCATTTTTTTTTGTTTTGTTAGTTCTAACGGAAGTTAAATGCACACATTCAAAACCATTAGAAGCAATCCCTTGCAAATTACATCAAGACCTTAAGCAAATTACATTATCTAGTTGCTTTATTTTGTTTTTCATTTTCAATATTATAGCCAATCCCTGATTGTATAAAATGGATACCTAATATTTCTATTTAGGAGAGCTACATCTCAGATAGTGATCTTATGGGGATTGTCATCTCATTTTGAATTTATTATTAACTATAGTGAATTCACAATAATAGTGGTTGGTTGTTCTTGCATAAAAAAAATGATACATAAAGGCGAGAAATTCAAAAACGAAAAAAAATAATTAGTACAAACAACTCCCACAAAGGCAAATTCTAGACCCGCACAATCCCAAGCGCCTTAAAAACTGTAAAGAAGAAGGTCATATAAAGAGTACTTTGTGTTTCTAAGTTCAACAAGAACTATGTAATGAGAAGAGTTAGTATAGCTGAGAAGTGGATCTTTTCAATAATAGACCATGCTTAAATCCCAAAGTCAAATATTGAGATTTTTTTCATAAAAATTTCCACGAATTTAACCATGATACATTTCAAAGGTAGAAATTAAAATGATAGAAACCAGAAGCAATTGTCTAATCATGTAACTCGACATTAATTGAGTAGAATCCAGGTATGCAGAAAGTGGGTTTCAAACGGCACCAACAATGCTCCATATACCGATTCCAATATCTAACTGCAACATTCATCCATAGTTCAAATCACCATCTAATTGTAAAGAAAAGAACACAAGTAACCCACGGTAACGAAGCTTTTAGTGCACCCGGATTGCACTCCAAGAGAAACCACAATATCAGAATAATCTCAAAACAAAAAAATAGATAATCATAAAGAAATAAATAAATAAAGAATAAGAAACCAAAATGAAAAAACTTCTGGGCACTACTCCTAAAATTCCAGAAGAAATCATAAAGAGAGAACAACTACTGAAGAAATCAATGACTGGTAAACCCAAAGAAATGAAAACAAAATGCACAAAAATGAGAAGAATAAACCAAAAATAAATGAAGAAAAAAATAAATATATAGTCCAAAATAAGAACTTAAAATACTGATGGGTTCTACTCCAAAAATTCCACATAAATCATAAAATAAAAACAACTACCAAAGCAAGCATAATCTGATGGGTGGAACCAAATATATTTTAAGTTATAAAAACAATAAGAATCAAATAAAAAAAGAAAATAGTGCTCTACAAAAAGAAAAAAGGGAAATTAGAAACCCAGAAGAACAATCAAAATGAACGAAAAAATCAAAGTAGGGTTGGTTTAAATAAGCCATAACATTAATAGAATTTGCACTTGAAGTAATTGAGGATGACATGACGAGAAGCCATGTGGGGTGGGACGAGAATGTTAGACAAGTCTTCTCTCCATTGAGGATAGCTCTCATTGTCTTATGAGGTAGCTCTAATCTTCTTAATTTATTCAGAGAGGATCTTCATGCATTCTCTCTCTTCTTCTTACAACTTCTTTATTCATAGAAGATCTTTATGCAAATGTTTTCTCTCCAGTTCCAAATAGATTTGGAGATTTTCAATATCTTTTTTTTTTTACCCAGATTTCAAAATAATGTCTGGAGTTAATAGATCAAAATTTTGAGGAGGAAGGGTTTCCACCAGAGAGAGGTGATTACAGGAATAAGACCAAGAGCCTTTTGTTTTTTCTTCTTTTTCAAATGACCAAGAGTTGTGGAAAGAGTACTAATGATAGTGAAATGGATAGGTTTGCATACATTTTTTTTAGAAGTTTGCATGGGGTTAATGCACATTTGTGAAGGAGTTAAAAGGGGAGGGAGAGGGAAACGTTGGCATGCATGTTTTTTTTTTTTAGAAGTTTGCATGTAGTTAATGCACATTTGTGAAGGAATTAGGAGGGGAGGTAGAGGGAGAGGATTTGTTAAGAGGGAAATGTTTTATACACTCTTACAATTCTGACGTGGAGAGAGGGGATTAAGAGGGGTTAACAAAATTGTAAAAAGTCAAAATCAATTGAACCAATTGGGATTGATTTCACAATTAGAACCAGTCCCTTTTATATATAATAATTGTGCATTTTCTTCACAATAATGACATTTTCTTTCACTCAGTTCATATCGATCTGCCCAAGCCAACTAATTAGCATGTAGGAGACCACACGTGCTAGGATGATCATGAACAGAATTTTGACATATGTGGCTGAGAGCATGAATTTTGACGTTGTAGCTAAGAACATGTTATCAAAGCTTGTCCAAGTCCAAGTTGACTTGGCCCTAAATGAGTCAGGTACTATAGGATTCGAGCTCGAATTATGACACTAGTCGATTGATAACCATGTGACTTGCCCGAATCGACTAGGACTCGGCCTTGACCGAGTCCCATTTCGAGTCCTAGTTTTATCTTTTCTTCCTTGGCTAATAGGTGCTTTCACTAGTGATTTTGAAGACTAACCTCCTCTATTTTATCTAGAATTAAAATTGATGAAATTATTTTATTTCAGTTGAACTTGTCTAGTTTTATATACATATAAATGCTTTTTTTAAGTTTTCCTTTAGTTGTGAATAAAATTAATGGTGACTATTTATTTCAAATAAATTGCGTGGTATGATTCTATTACAGACCTAACCAATATGTCAAAAGCACTAAGATTGATGGAACGCGTCAAATTAGGTCTTGTAACTATTTAGGACCATAATAGACCACCATGCTCCCATAGCCGACGTCCTCAGTGGCTCACTATAGCGGCAGGTAGCCCTTTCCCCGCTTGGGATGGCTCACACTCTGCTCTAGTTAACTATCTCCTTGGTGGCTCTAGCTTTAACGATAGGTAGCCCTTTTCCCTTTTTTTTAACAGCTCTTACTCTACTCCGAGTAGCCCTTTTTGTGACTTGAATCCGTGACGTAGAGGTTGACTTTGATACTAATGAAGGACAATGCAAGGCTAACCTATATGATTTTAATGAGACCAAAAGTAATTAACAATTGCAGTTAGACATATGAATTAAAATTTAGATTATACCCTTCTTGTATTAAATTTCAAATGAGTCCAGGGATGACTCTAGGCTTTGTCACAATCCCACAATATAAATCCATCAAATTAGGATCGGGGGTCTCAATTGAAGAGAATCCCTCCCATTAGCTTAGGGATCAATTAATTTTCATTTAGTTCACTTGTCCCTTCAGGGGTTTTGACTAATAGGCTAAGTTCAATTGGGTTGCCAACAAAGTAATCTAAGAAGAGATCAGCGATTATAATTTCAAAGGTGAAGTAAAAAATTCCCGCAGTTAATTAAATCAACAATAAAAGGGAAAGGCCCTGAAAAATAAATGTTCAAGTAGGCCTGCAAAACCTAAAATCTGGTCAGCCTAGTCTTTATTAGGCCCAATAGGACTTGGTCTTATTGGGGTTAAACTTGGGTTTGGCTAGGTCTTAAGGGAATGGCATGTGGTTCATGGGCACATGGGCTGCTAGACATTAGGGCCAATTTAAAGTGGTACTGATAGGTGGCTATGTTGCTCACAAGTGTACATGCCATCTAAGAGTGCTACATAATGTTTAACAATACTGCATAACATGTAACAACAAGATAGCCCTTTATTTCTTTTGATAAAGAGAATTTGACAGGGGTAAGGAGGAGAGGCTTGAAAAGTCGTAAGGCTGACCAGATTTGTAGGGTGAGGTATTCAACTGTGTGGTTTGGAGTTTGGTAGTGACTCAGCCAACATATATGGGTGTGACAGCCAACGGCTGTTGGGGAATAGGAGGTTCGGCTTCGAGTTAGAATTTAGGTGATGATTGGCCAATGGATTTGGGGTATTAGGCTGCTCAACGATGGAGATGATGATGAGGGAAAAGAAGAACACCCCACCAACAATAAAATAATCCGAAGGAAGGAGAAAAAGATACCTTGTTTCGCCGGATTCCACTAATGGCTTCCACCAAGTCATTTCCTGGAGAGAGAGTCACCAAAAAACATTCGATTATTCATTAACTAGAAAAATAGGTTTTACAATGCTATATAAAGATAACCCTAAACCAAAACTACTTCTCAACCATAAAGCATATGAAAGGTTGATATTAAACACTAATAACAATAATAATGGTCCCACTACTAATGGTTCTCAAATGATCAAATAAATAATAATAATAAAATAATAGAAATAATGTCTGCCACATCTAGTATTCATCACAATCATGGGTCACATGTCAGATCGGATTGGACCCAACGATGGATTTATGTCATGATTAAGATCCAATGGTGGATCTGCACTGGGATCAAGATCCATTGGTGGATCTACATTTGATTTGCCATCTCACGGCAGATCTTCGCCGGATCTGCAATCTATCACCAAGAAATACTGATGTAACCACAGAGTGGCTTCCCTTTATGATTTCTTCTTCTTCCGTTGGTATATCTTAAACGAAGGAGCTGATGTCCTCATTAGATACCTAATGTTATGAACCTAACCAATATGCCAAAAGAAGCAAGACTGATGGAATGCATCAAATTAAGTCTTTATAATTATTTAGGGTTGTAATAGATTTTTATGTCATGGATTTAATTTTGTTGGTTTATGGTGCTTATTTCTCATGATTCTGAATTCGAATGGGCCATGGATTTGGGGTGTGACAAAGGTGAGTGGAGATCTTGAAGTAATTGTGTCTTGGTGGTATTTATCATCTTTTGCAGCCAATAAGTGCATAGGTCTATTAGCTTCAAACTTGAATCCATGTTTGATGTAGTTATGAAATATATGTGATGGAAAACCAATATGGAGACTCGGTTTCCATTGCTGAACCTAAGAATTGGGTTTAATGGAATCCAAAACTGAACCTATTGTATTAATTTTGCAATATTATTATTATTTTTTCAGAGCGAAAATCCTCTTATAATCTAATTATAAGCTGTTCTATTCTGATCCATCCTTATTTTTTTATGCCAATCTTTTGTAGTACTTTACGGTGAAATACAAATTTTATACAGATAAAACCCCTAGCTTAGACCTTGGTGCAGTGGCCAAATTCTCCATTTGAGTCAAGTCATTGAGTAAAGTCTTTAATAATGGAATTAGGGATATATTATAGCTGAATATGTCTAACAGACACTCCTATTATTTGTATTTTTGTGGCGGTGTTTTATGTTGATCATTCATGTCTCATGTTGTTTAATATGGTTCTCATATGGATGAACTTTTGTTTCCATATATTTTGTCAACGATTAATTTGGAAGCCTAAGATTAAATCACTTTTGTTAATTAAAGTCACTAGTACGGTTGCCACTTATACATTCCTAACACGGATTATGCGTGGGAATTTTGTAGTCGACATGTTTCTAATGATGTATTAGGGTTGTATAGTTGGTTAGCACATGTCATTTGCTTAGTTCTCTACTCATCTTGTCACAATCAATTTGGTTACAATTTTGGAATTTGTGTAATTTTATTTGCTGCATTTTTGTGTCTTTGATCTTATGCAGTCCATTTCTTTCTTAAAGACTGTTACTAACATCCTATGATTTTCTTTTAGCAAAAAAAAAAAAAAAAGTCGTTAACGAAAGTAAAGAAAGGATCTGAAGTAGGGTGTTGCAGGTGTCTTTTGCCAAGAAGAAGAAGAACACAGTTCAAAATCCTGAAGAACTGGGTTCAGCCCAAAAGCTAATAGGTTAAAAAAAAATCTTTGAAGAAAGTAAATAAGGGACCTGAAGTTGAATGTTACAAGTGTTTTTTGCTGAGAAGAAGAACCCAGTTCAAAATGCTAGAGAACTGGGTTGAGTCCAAAAGCTAATAGGTCGGGCATTAATTTTGAGAAGTCCTCTGGGTTGGGTGCCAAGGCCGTTAATTTGTTGGCTTTTAAGAAATATTTAATGCATCTCCGAAGGTAATATTAAGAGAGGACGATATGTCTATCAATGTATGAAAGGTAATGACAATGTATGAAATATGTGGAGAGATCTGAATTTCCATTGGAGTTAGATTGCACCAAGGTTTCACTTTGAGTTTATTTGAATTGACCACAGACAATTTGATGGCATATACACTGGAGGAGCTCTTGTTATGGATTGCATTGGTTATGGACAATTCAATTTCAATGTTTCTCATCATTCAATTGTAACAACCCAAGAATCTAGAGCTCTTCAGATTCTTACGACGTTCTTAAAAAAATTTTTTTAACAACACCACATAAATCAAATTTCCATAAGTAACAAGGTCTAAAACATTTAAATTCCATTTGTAGTTAAATCCTAAAGTATATTGAAATTCATGATAGAGACTACTGTGTGAAAAAAAAATCTCTATTTGCAAAAGAGAAAATATCTAAGACTTGGGCTAATCCCAACTATGAATCTATTCTTTGCTTTTCGCACTCTGGATCAGCCACGCATGCCAAAATCCATCGGTTGATCTCCGTTACTCCCCGCAACCTCCATGACTACATTACCTGAAGTGGGGTGAATCATTGGTCAGTAACACCAGTGAGTAGAATAATTAAGTGTCAAGATATAACACATGCAAACAATCATATGAATATTTATAGATTCGATGATAGAATTAAACGCAATGTCATAATCATTTCTTTTCTGAGTATATTTTTCCACCGCAAGCATCAAATGATTCCGATACCACATACGGGTGCATTTACATTTTTGTCAACAACCTGGTTTGTCATCCACCCTGGTTGTTGAACCTGTTCCGATTCTCCCACATTGGAGCATCTAGATTTCTATCAACAACATGGTTTGTCTTACCACTATGTTTGTTGAATTTACTTCCGTCGACAACATCCACGAGAGAATTTCTATACCCACTAGCGGTTTGTGTTATTCTAACTCAAACATCATGAACAAAATAATTGGTTACATTATCTTATTCTTTTCTATGGCCAGTACCACATAACACTAGTTAGTCTTCGCCCCACTCCGAGTCGAAGTTGGTATCAAGTTGTGGCATTGCCCATATTTGATTAAGGAAACTAATTATTCATCATAATTAACAACAGGATTCAAGACATGATTAATGAATTCAAATTTAAATAATTTTCAATAGATTTGAATATTCGGTAAACATTCCATGTTAATCACATTGTATTTCCAATTCAGATGTGACGATAGAAATTTAGCATTTATTACAATATATGTCATATGGATTTCATTCTAGTAATAGCCCATGGATATTGTTTCTTACATGTCTGTACAAGAAAGAAAAATAGTAAATATACCTAACTATCTTATAAAGAATATAGTGCCAGATCCCCATGTCATGCTACAACATGCGAACTACACATTCGACAGGAGAGGTTCACGCCTGGCACTTTTTAAATCTTTAGATGGTGGGGCTCAACGGTCTAATCTGTCGCCCAGGGGTCCACTATTTAGATGTGTGGACCTGATCCTTGATCAGGTGGCCCACGAGGTTCCACTACTAATGTTGACCAAACCACGAATTGAAGGCTTGAATTCCAAAGTATTCTAGATTCGTCTGGATCTCCTTGTTAATCATTCAAGCTTGCTTCCTAAATTCAAGTTCTAAAGGTACAGTATTCATAAATTCTACTTGGCTAATTTTTCCATCCCTGTACTAAGCCTTTCGAGATCAAATCGTTACACAGCAGGGTCGTTAGGTTTGTTCTTTCCTGACAAGGTATTTCCACCATCAGATCTGTGAGCCCAATTGGGTTGAATCCTACTGGGATAAGTCTACTAGGGTCACATAAAGGTCCTCTTCAAGATGTGGGGATGTGATCTCTGAT
The DNA here is from genome assembly GCA_037013555.1 of Sextonia rubra. Classification (NCBI taxonomy): domain Eukaryota; kingdom Viridiplantae; phylum Streptophyta; class Magnoliopsida; order Laurales; family Lauraceae; genus Sextonia; species Sextonia rubra. Next base: position 82,747,735 of record JASUAD010000001.1, read on the forward strand.
CAGGTGGGTAGCGTGGGCCCACAACTCAAGTTGATTACAGCAAGTTTTAACGACATGAATTCCGGAAACTTCCAAATCTGATTTTGATACGACAAAAACCATTGATCTCTGCTATCTACTTCCCTGTCCATCATCCCTACTAGTTTTAGAAACCCAGTTCGACAAGTTTGTTCAAGATTTATGGATTTCTGGAGGATGTCTTCTACTTTACTTATATCGACAGTAATGATAGTAGTATTATAGGGTTGGGAATAGTCCATCAATCGATCATATCTCTAAACTTCTTCAAATCCAGACTTTCCAATAATAAGTTCAGAGATTCTACTCACCTGGTATAGTAGTGTATTGCTTCGGCAGTGATCGGCCTCACGTCAGACCTCCGCTGTCGTCCCGCTGTTGCTCTTCCTCTCCTTTTAATAATTCCACAACTAAATTAATCTTTCTCTCTCCCTCTCTCTGAATTTTTTTTTCGTTGATGTGTGTGTGATAACAGGAGCCTCTACACATATATATTGGTGTTGAGAGAAAAGTCCTATTTGGAAACTACAGGGAAGTCTTATTGGCAATAGTAGTCCTAGAGAGAGGTCGGTTTGGGACTCCTTATACTTCTAATAACCTTGTTCTCGCCTATATTGGACTTACAAAGAGTCCTAATCCATGACTCCATTCTGACTTCATCTATGTTTGACAAATATGGCCCACCTTGTAAGATGGCCCACTGAGGTAAGTTAGGTTATTACATCAATTGTTGGTATATTATTACTTAAAACATGATTATATATTGTAATTGTTATTACTATTATTTATCTCTATTAGTTTTGGTTTTATTTATTTTTTTTGTTTTTATTATTGATGGGAAAATGGTTCTATGCACAAACTGCAGTTGTAAGTGAAGGTGCCCACCATGTGTTGTTAGGAGGTGCAACTTTTTATATGTTCTTCAATACAATAATCAACATAATTATTCGTTATTGCATCTAATACAACACTTGATGCAGCCAAGAGGACCACCCTTGGCTGACTTCAACAGGGGGCTTTAGGTCCTGGCCCATGGATATGGTGCACATAAGCTAGGCTCAAAGCCTAGGTTTAAAATATTATTGGTTTCCTAATTTATAGTTTGGTTTCCTGAAATGTCATTTAGATCTCTATTTTGCACTTATTTTAGTTTTACTCCTTGGAGTATTTTCCTTTACCCAATGACTTGAAATGGAATGTGCTAGATCTTTTTTTCTTTTCTAAGAAATGTCATTTCTGGCACCTTGGGCTTACTCCAATAGGAGGCTTTGCTAGATTGAGAATTTGGTGATTATTGACACTTTTATAATGTATATCCACCAAACTTTCTGTAGGGGGGGATGTAAGGCATTCATAACTAGCTGCCAGATCACATTAACTACACTAGTTGAAAGTAGTATTATGAGTTAAGTTCTATGCTACTGCCAATTGCCCTTTTTACGAGGGCAATGAACTTCAATCAAGGTGATTGATTGACTGACTTCTAGTCTCACATTATCTTTTTCCGTTGCACCAAAATCAGTTGAAGAATGTATTTAAATATTTAGCAAAATCTGTTTTGTTATTTACTTTATAGACAAAAATCTGAAATTTGATGTCCCAAAGGATTTCTTTTTTCTTTCCCTTTGAAACTACTCTCTCTTGAGTTAAGACCATCTTGACGCCAATTATAAAATGCCTTTATGATTATCTGCCCCATAAGATAAATGTGGGAAATCCATAAAAATCATCTATTGTATGCATGCCATTCTCAATTTTCGTAGGCTAAAGTAATTTCTCATAGAGTAGATGTCTTATTTGTGTTCTTGAGGATTATGTTCACTTTGTCCAGTGCAATTATTTCAAGAAAATTAAAATTAATGTAATGCTTGTTATCATATAGTAAACCAGTCTTATTCGTTCCTATCTAATTGAAAAGTTTGAGAATTTGTCACATTTCATCATTGAGCAAACATGCTAATTGTTTCAATTTCATACTTACCCATCAGTACTTCCTTAGCAAGTCATTTTGATTTTTTTTTTCAAAAATTAAATGTCACTATTATGTATCATTGTTTGATTATTGCAGGTTCCTTATATCTCTCAAACATTTACAGTGATGCTTGTTTTCACTGACCCATGTTTAAATATTATTCTAGGTTTTGTTCAATTGGTTTGTTAACATTGCCATTCGGTATTCTATTTCTTGTCCATGTTTATGGATGAGAAGTCTCTAGTATGTTTTCGCTGTGTTGCTCAAATACTTTTTCAACACGCGTCAGCTCCTCATTATAAAATGAAAGATTTTGTGCAATTTCAACACATCATTCTTATTTTTCTATTTGCCTTGTCATTTGATTATTTTTTAGTTACAATCTATATTCACTAAGAAAGAAAGGGTAAATCTTGACTCCTTTTTGTAGAGATTTATTGGTCCTTTCTAAAGTTCTTTCTCAAAACCGTTCCAACTGATTTTCTTACTCTTTTGTTTTTCTTAGGAGGATGCTCTGCAGAAAATACTTGTGTTAAAAAAGCAATGGGATACAAAGCAAGCATTGAATTTCCAAGTTTTTTTGGTAGGCTTTTTCCACCTGAAACACACTTCACCATGTGTTTGTTTTTGTTTGAACTTTGGCATCTATGGATTTGTTACTGCCAAAAATGTACTGAAACTCACCCTTTCTCTCTGATCTCTCTTTTTGTTCTAAGGTATTTCTTCTTCCTCATGCATTGACTTCTTCCCATTTGTTATTATTCATGCAGCAGGCAAATGTGTTTGTTAACTTTAATGTTTCATGCAAATACAATGGGTGATATGAAATGAGTATACGAAAGTTAATATTCGTCTAAGGGTCCGTTGGCTACTATAATACTAATGCCTTTTGATGTTTTCAACCATTTGAATATATTTATTGAGTGGTCTTGTAGAAATTATTTAAGAAAAATATGTTAACTTAGAAGGTTAGGACTATCAAAAAATTATCTTTTGAATGCTTAAGTTTAACGATATGATAGGTTATATTTCCATGTAAATGGATCAAGCTCTCTAGGCAATCTATTTCCATTTTGTTAATTGATCAAGTTCTCAACCAATGTATTGTTTTATCACAAGTAAAAATTTTGTAAGTCATAAAGATGGCCCCAAATGGAAATGAGAGGGCTTTGGTTTGCAATTGAAATGATAGGGCTTTGGTTGGCAATGATCCTCAAAGAAGTTTCAGTAGAGTTAGAGAATCTATGTAGATCATGGCGGTGAGAAAACAATAGATGCCCATTTCCATCAATGATGGTGGTAGGAACTCACATGGGGGAATGACGTGGTATATTATGATGTTTATGAGTATTGCAAAGGCATGCAGGAGGGAAACGTAGTACTAGACTACTAGTCTATGCTGATTTATCACTTAATGATGTTATCCACTTGGTTGGAATATCCGTTTTATAACATGATACGGAATATCCAGTTTGAGCATATATGACTGATTTTTGAATTGTCTGGCACATTTAGCATTGTATGGTAAAGATAGTTGTATATAGTATTTTTTTTTTCATATGAATAGTAGCTGTCTTGACCGGTGTTTAAATCTAAATAATAAGTTTTTGAGGTTTGGAGTAGTTTTGAAATTCGACCTTTAAAAGTGCATAGCATGTTTTTACGTTCATAAAAAATCTAACCAATATATGTCATTTAGAACTCCTAGCAAGAGAGGGACAAGATTTCTTACTCATGAAGAAATGTTTAAATTGGTCATACAAATTCTAGATGTTCTAAATATGTGATGAATTGTTGCTGATATGAGATATTTTGTGTACTAAAACAAACATGACAAATGTGTCATATAGCATATATGACTGATTTTTAAATTGTCTGGCACATTCATCATTGTATGGTAAAGCTAGTTGTATATAATAATTTTTTTTCATATGAATAGTAGCTGTCTTGACTGGTGTTTAAATCTAAATAATGAGTTTCTGATGTTTGGAGTAGTTTTCAAATTTGACCTTTAAAATTGCATAGCATGTTTTTACGTTAATAAGAATTCTAACCAATATATGTAATTTAGAACTCTAGTAAGAGAGGGACAAGATTTCTTACTCATGAAACAATGTTTAAATTGGTAATTCAAATTCTAGCTATTCTAAATATGTGACGAATTGTTGTTGATATGAGATACTTTGTGTACTAAAACAAACATGACAAACGTGTATTGTCATTTACATATGAGGGCCTTATTATAGGGCTTTTCTCTCCTTATGCTAAATGCTTAATATTGTTACTTTCAATGAAGCTTAATTGTCGTTCCTCTGGAACGGATTATGGAAAATTATGACCACTAATGATATAGGATAAATTTCCCACAGGATTTTGCTGTGAGGGTCATACAGACCGTCGTAGTTTACAATTCAATATGATTATGCAGAAGCGTGTAGAAAATTAGACTTAGTCATCAACAAGGCATGGTGAAATAAATAAGACAAGTATCAGAGTACAATAGATCGAACAAGACATTTTCATTAACGTATTCAATATTTACATCCAAAAGTTTATAGGTCTTACAAAAGCCACGATCGAACAGACCAGATTTCCCCAAAATAAACCCAAAAGTACAAGAGATATAATCCTTCCAAATAGATGTGATCGTTGTGCTCCACTTATAGTCCCCGACGTCTAGATGATGCCGTTTGTGCACCATGCACCTACTGTTAACATTAACCCATTTTTTAATATACATGGCCCAATGTTAACACTTACTGACTACGGCTTCTCTGCTGGCTCTTCGTGCTCCTCCTCAACTGCAATGGGGTCAAACCCTAAAAACATCAAGGTGATCGGGTCAAATACGACGATCTAGCAAAAGATTAATAACAATACACAACATACTTGTAGCAATATTGAATAATAAAACATGTTAACTGATTTAATAGAGAACATAAATGAGAATTACTAGGCATGTTGTGCATTATAAAAAATGATAAGCACCTGGGAATCATAAATAAAAGATAAATCATACTAGAAACATAAACGAACTAGTTGGCGATCCATGTAGCTAAATCCTCCATCACGGCTGCATCTGCGAGACCATGACACAACACGCCAATTAGTCACTCGGGGATGCTGCTACGTGTCCTAAGTGAGGAATAATTCACTCTCAGCTGCTATGGCATGACTAGAGCAGGTAAAACTAAAACCATCTGCAAAGCTGTAATACAAAAATCTAAATCCAACTCTCGACTTGGCCTAACCAAGAGAGGATCGAAGCTCGGTGTTGCCGACATGTGGAATCAAGACAGTTTGGCTAACTGGTTTGATGTGACCAAATTCCCAAAATGAGGAACTGTTCTTGACTTATGTTTCTTATAGGGTAGGTAACATACTCACGAATAGTCCTTTGGGAACACAATAGGTAAAAACCATGTAACTTGGGTCATAGCAAGTGTATAGGTAATTTTTGGAGAAAAATGGGTGAAAACAATCATTTTATATGGAAAATAGGTCATTTTCTTAGCATTAGTTTAAAACAATGTCGAAAGAAACCTAAGTTTTGGTAACCACTGGGCAGCATTCTGACATGGAATTGCAAGCCCTAAAATGGGTAAAAAGGTATAATGTGGATCCAGTGTTCAAGTGTGGATGCGGTGCGTCGATGCACCCCTACCTATCCTTGAAACACCATAACCTAGGATCTAGTCGGGCAAGGGTCTCCAGGTGTGACACAAGTGCTGGACGTCGTTCCACGCATGACCTTTGAATCTAATTGTCCCATCTAAGTCCAAGTATGGAGTGGGTAATGGGGTAGCTAGCGTGTATGTGAGTGACATGAGTGTAGTTCGGATGAAATGGACAGTATAACTTGAAATCAGTAAAGAATACCACCTAACATTTCAATAAGATGATGGGTTGTCTTCGGCATGGTGAAGTGTTAATGAAACGCAATTACACTCTTTTAAGGTCTAGATGTTGGGTTTCTTCTCACCTTGGTGTTCAATTATATGAAGATGTCCTTAACCCTCAAATGGTCTAACCTTCAGTTCATAAACAATCCTCCCGTGCCTTTGAACAAGCCCTAAGGTTGCTGCATGTTCCAAACTTCTCAAATTTGCAGTTTAGGTTTGAGGTCCAAGTGAGTCTGGGCGGTGGTCTTAATGCTTGATACTATGTTAAGCAACTCTACTTGAGAATTGCATTGAATTTGACCCTTAATTGGTGCATTAAGGGAGGCCTATGATTGGCGGGCGAGAGATGGGGGGCAAAGCCGCCCTTAACTTGTCCCCAAAAATGGGGACCTGAGACCTGTTTGGACACTGCAATGGGCAGTGTCCCAGCAGGACTTGTTCACTGCTCCACTGCAGTGTTCAAAATCCATTTGGACACCACAGTGGGGGTAGCAACAGTCCCCACTGCATAACATGAGTGGGGTATAGATTTTCCCACCTGATGGCCCTGCTTGGGGCTCTCTTTGGGCAATCTTTGGAGCACAACATGGCAGCAATTAAACGTTAATTAGAGGCTCCAAATTAGTCATAATTAATTGGCCAAACTCATTCCAATTGAAGGAAATCTAAGCATGCATTGAACTAGTAAAAGGAGTCAACAAGAGACTAAGAAACACATCATGCTATTGAATTAATAACTTGCCTCAAGTTGCTACGGTCCCAAAGAAGCCTCTAATACCTTCCAATTGGTTATAACAAGCCTAAACACCAAAATCCCCCAAAACAGCCCAAAAATCATGAGAAATTGAAAATTCAAGTGAAGACTTGGTGAATGGTTTGCATGTTGGAATGGGGAGCCATTAGTACATGCTCTACCGAAATCTAAGAGAAAGTGGGAGAGATCTCACCTCTAACACCTCAGATCAGCAAGAATAGCTTGAAAGCTGGGGCTGCCCACGTCCGAATTAGGAGAAAAAGAGATGGGGAGAAAGAGAAGAGTGAGAGGGAGAAGATGATGGAGTATGTCCTTTGATTTGGTGAAGCTTGGAGGAGGAAGAATGGAGAAAGAAGAGCAGAAAGGGTCTACTGTTAGAGCTCCTCTTTGTTACAGCAGAAGAGAAGGACGAAGGTGAAGGAAAAGGGAGGTTGGCCCTTTTATATTATGTAATAGTGAGGCCCACCCACTAAAAGAACTTGTCTAGGCTATATCTCACAATCCGCAGCTCAAAATGCGATACCGTATGAGACAAAAGCTTGGGAAATGAAATTAGATTTCCAATGAGCCCAAATTTGCAAGGCTTGGATGAGTGGGAAATTTGACCTGAATTTGATTTTTGGCGACCAATCTTTTTACAAAACAAGGGGTTAAATGACTTTGAATGGACTCGGACAAAACATGGAGGTTGTAGAGCATGATTTTATCAATCAACCTAGTAGGAATAGGAATTTTCAGAGATTACCAATACCCTCTTATAATTTTCTCGAATTTACAAATTGACCCCTAAAGTCATGTGACTTGGCTAGTACTTACTCAAAACTTCCCAAAGCTAATTAAAATGCATTCTTACCCCAAAAGTAAGTTGGTCCAAATCTAAAACACCTATAAAAATCAATAATCATAATTAATTATTCCTAATTACCCTTAATTAAGCCTAATTATATCTAATTATGAGCTAGGTCTTTACATAATTTCCACTTGTTCAAAATAATATAATTGTGTGACATTGTTTATTGACACTAATCATGCTCTCTTTTGTTATTCATTTTGCAGTATTATCTTGTTTCATATAGTAATTACTCTCTATATCACGTAGTACTTTATACATTTTGTCGATAGTTGTTTTCACCTCGACCAACTCAAGATGGCATTAGTATCTTCAATATGTTTGACCATCATCTCTATTTCCATCATGATTTAAATGGTCCATGTAGAATGTGAAGACTTGTGGGGAGTTATATTTGAATAGTTATGGTTGCAACTTCTATTTAGCACTTGAAATTCATTGTTTTTAAATGCATCCTTTTTCACAGAGTCTTTTTATTACTTGGTAGATCAGGAGCTGTTGATTGACATATGGGCCTAAGTGGAACTCCTTGGCCTAATAAATGCTCATTTGGAAGTAAGAAAGTTGGTGCATTATTTTTTTTAAAGAAAAGATCCATTGAACACAAATCATCTGCATATGCAACTAAGATATTTAATTATTATGATGTTTTAGCATTTCTAATGATAAAGCACTATGCAATTTTGTTCATCTTCAATGATCTTATGGTTATCGCTACAAATTACATGCAACTTGTGCCATGTATTTAGTGAAAAAAAAAAACTAACTCTTACCTAAAGATTTTGTGGCTAGAGACTACTTCTTGCAGTCCTCACTTTTTTCATATGAATGGTATCTTGTTACCAAATAATTTCTTTTTGTTTGAATGAGAAGACAAGACTATAAAAAATTCTGAGGATGTCCACATGAAGAATCTTCAATGAATTTTGGTTATTTGACTTGACCATTTTATTTAAGTCTCTGAGTAAGGAAGGTTGGAATTCTTGAATCTGCTTGGGTGTAGGATTTGCAATTAGGTTGGTATTCTCAGAATTCCAAAGGCTGTTGAGACTTTGTAGGTAGCTAGAGCTCAAAATTCTAGCAAAGAAACTTGGCATTTTAAGGACAAACCATCACATCATGTCCATGAATATCAACATCCCAAATTTCCTTAGAGTATTCTAACGTTGAAACATTCTAAAAGCATTTGATGGTGAAGAATTATTTTCTCTATTGAAATTGTGGAAATCCTTTTTGGTGTGGCTATGGATTCCTTACCTATGCTATCCCAATAGCATTACAATGAACAAATCAAATTTCAATTTACTAAGCACAAATCAAAATCACATCCCCATGGAATTAATAAAAATTCACAATATGAAGACAATCCAATCCAAACTAATTAACACAATCAAGAAGTTGCATAAATACCTAATCCAGCATTATTGTTATTAGAAAAATAAAAAAAATCAACAACAACACGAAATACATGAGAATGAAAACAACAATTGAATTATTAAAGTTCTGTTTTTGTTTTCTCTTTTAGTTTCGTATTGATACTATTATTGTAAGCTCAATGGGGTATAATTGGTATCGAATTTGGTATAGGACATTTTAATGTGGATAAATGTAAACAATACTTGTTAGATTTTGTTTCTTTAATGACTTTATGCTGTTTTTGTTCTCATCTCTATTGTTTTTCTATTTTGTATCTAATTTTTTGTGCTTTTCAAGATGACGGCATTATTTAGTGGATTGTTGGAAAGGAAAATAAATGCTTTCTTCATCTATTTGATTATGCATTCATTATTTGTTTATGCAAGCACATATTTCCTAGCCACCTTAGGAGTTTGATCCTATTTGTAATCTAGACTAACTTATAAATTTGATTTCTTGCGATTTTGAAAGCTAACAAAGATTTTTGCTTATTTTTCTGAAATTAAGAAACTCCTAATAATTCTAGGCCGGGAAGAAAAATATTTCCATTACCAAAAAATGCTTCCAGCCTTCACTATAGGGAAACATACTTTTAGTGAAAATTTCATAGCAATGATTGTGAAAGACTGCCACTAAATGTAACTATTACCGCCGTGTTTTAAAACACACCGCTATATCATGGAGCTTCTCCCTTCATAGGAGTTTTTTGTGAAGTTTTTAGCAATGGACTTTCAATATTGGATGTTGATTGCAACCATTGCTATATTTTAAAATTTCAACAATATAGGTGTGGTTTCCAGTAGTGGATGCCTGGATGGTAATAATCATTGCTATATATACCTTTTTACCAGTGGAGTTCATTGCTACTACTAGGATCCAATATGTTTTATTTGTGTGATCTTGTAGTGCCATGATTTTCCAGCCATTTTTTTTTTGTGTTGCTTGCCTATCTAATTTCACTTCTCATTTTAATTGAGAAATATCCATGCTTTTGAATCCTATCGCTCTTCAACACAAGGTATTTAACCCCCATCCAATTTCTCCATCAATTGAAGTTTTGTAACTCTGATTTTTCTTTTTTGAGGAATCAAAATGAGCTCAGATCATGGAATCTGGCATCAATATGTCCGAGAGGATTGACGTTCTTCTTCTTCAAAGCTTTTGGAGTGTTATTCTCATGAATGTTTTAGGTTAATTCCTGAAATGCCTTTTTCTTGGTTCGAATTCATTCTACATGAGATTTTTGGGTTTTTGTTTTTTGGTTCCATTCCCTCTATAAGTCCGATCTTCACATTTCGAAACTCTCCACAGATCTCAGCTTCTATTGCTTAGATTTCAAAGATCTCCACAGCGAAGATCGGGTGTTTTGTTTTTTTTGCTAATTTGATCTTCAAAAACCGCAAGTCAAAAGTTGATTTTCTAGCAGCTGTATCTACATTTCTATCAACGATATGGCTTATTATCTACCATGATTGTTGAGCCAGTTCCGATACTCCAGACAGGAGTATCTACATGTCCGTCAACAACATGGCTTGTCATCCACCATGATTGTTAAGTCAATTTCGATATCCTAGAAGAGAGTATCTATGTTTCCGTCAACTACATGGCTTGTTGTCCACAATGATTGTTGATATCATAAGACTAATTCATATAATCCGAGTCATAAATAGTAAATGAGGATGGAATCATGTCTTAATATATCCAATTTCATTGTTAATTTCACATCATAATAACACAATATCTGCCATTTTCCATCATTCTCAATGGTTTCTATAACAGATTAGACAAAGAGGGTGTTTAAAGGGCTTAAATAAATGACTCTAAATTTTTAGGGGTCTTTCTGGAATTTCTAGAAAGTATCTCAAACCCAACATATGCATATATCATTAACTACTGTCCATCTTCACGTAATACTACAGTAACAGTAGTCAGTAGCCAAAGGGTTAATTTATAAATAACTCTATACTTCAGGGGACTATTTTAGTCGGTTTAGAATCAACATGGGGTTTCCTAAAATTACAGAAGTTATAATAAAAATCATCAGAAACAAAACATGTCGTCCCGGGCATGCTTCACGCCTGGCACTTTGATCAAGTGGATAGTGGGGCCCTTACTGGTGGGACCCACAAACACTGTCCCTTGGGGTCACCTATCAACCCTCCATCTGATGGTCAATGTGGATCGTTGATCAGGTGGGCCATAGGGTCCCACAACCGATGCCGACCAAGGCATGTTCTGACGGCACCAGTTTGGAAAAATCCCAATTCCTGGTTGGTTCCCTGCTGGATTTTATTTTTATGGCATTGAAACAGTAATTGAGAGTTGCCTTAACTAGAAGTGATCCATTCATCAATCTATACTCATCAAAAAATTGGATTTTATATCATCAAAATTGTACACAGGGAGGTCGTCATCGCTTTCCATTCTATGGACAGATTTTCAAGCTCCAAATCAATGGGCCCAACGAGTTGCTTACAACTCAAAACAAGTGTGCTGAGGTTGCTCGGCGGTCTTCTATTTGATGAACAGACCTGATCTTTGATCAGGTGGGTCATGGGGTCCCACAACTGTCATCGACCACCACTGCCCATCTTCATCCTGTGCTGGAAAATACACAATTTAGGTCTAATTTTCACTTGCCTTTTTGTGATTTGTTCATCATCACCTTCTAAGAATCCCTACTCTTCCCAGAAGACCAATTCAAGTTCCCTCTCATTCAAGGTGTCGTCAGTATTTCTTCATCTCGTGAGCAGATGTTCAGGGCTGATCTGGGGTCCAATAGGGATCGGTTCCTAAACATACTAAGTTTACTAGGGTCTCCCATGGGCCCCTTTCCTGATGATTAGGTCTGATCCCTATTCTAATAGGACACATGTGGGGCCTGTAGTCTGAAACATGAAAACCAACTGGGAAGACCTCTTTCCCTGATGATCCCATTTTTCTACATGATTTGTCATTGATATCTAAAGAGTTGAGTAGGGTAGGCTTCTTAATCATCATACAAATATTACCACATAGTTTGCAAAACTTTCTTGGTAATCAGAAGGTGATTTGTTACCAATCAAGGGGTTTCCTATGGTCCGCAGTCACTGTAACTTAGTTCAGAACCTAGAAAAATCAGTTGGATTATTCATATTCATTGAAATCTCATCCTACCATTGTGTAGGTAGAAATCCAAACACCAAGTTCCAAATTTTTAGGCATCATATGCAAGCAAATTGGAAAGTTCTACTCACTTTGTATAAAAGTTCGTTGCTCGAACAGTGATTGGTCTTATGCCAAACATCCCGCCGATGGTCCTCTTCATCTCCCTCACAATCCTCTCCTTTTGCTGCACAATCCCATGTTAGAGCTCTCTCCCTCTTGCAATTTTTGTCATTGATGTGAAGATGAAAGGAGAGAAAGCTTTCTTATATATAAGTGCTTGGGCGGTTATGCACAAAAGTCCTTTTTGAGAACTACAAGGGAGTCCCATCAGGAGTGTATTCTTGAGAGATTCCTATTTGGAACTCTCATTCTCCTAATGATTTTGATCTAGCCTAACTATAAACTTACTAAGAGCCCTGGCCCTACTCAAAATAACATTTATATATTTTGACCAATTTAAGAAATCAACTAGGCCCATACAGCCCTTTACTTGGGCTGATTAAGAGGGCCCATCTGACCCAAGCTGGCATTCGTAAGTCTAGGTAAGGATATTACAATCTATAAAGTAGAAGGTAGGAAGTTCATGATTTCTTAGGAAAGTTTCTTTTAAAGGCTAAAACCAAGCAAGTGCTTGAGACATCTGGGAATTAGCATCCTAAGACCAAATTATCGGTGAATTACCAATTAAACTATACTTTCAATTGTGCAGTAATTATGTTGATTATCATGTCAGTACAAGGGAACAGATTACATTTCAGGATACTATGGAGAACATGTTTTCTTTAATGCAATGAACTTTTTTTTTTTTTTTTGTTTTTTGGTACTCTTAAAGCAATGAGTTGATGCAGAATAGTTGTAATTTTTTTCGTTTCGATATAGCTTCATGAATTAAGATTGTTTTAGTTTTTTCATTTTTGTTTATGAGGATTGAGTACCGGTTTTATTGATTTTTTAAATTTATTTTTCTAATGTACTACTCTTTGTGGATTTCTTTAAAGAACCTAGGATCTATTTAAAGAACCAAGTACATTACTGATTACACTCATTTCATTACATGACTGTAGTAGAATGTATTCTTGTTGAGATGATGAGTCTACTCCAAAGCCAGAGTTGGTTTTACTTGACATCTGATACAACAGGTAAAATGTTTTTTTTTCCCTTTTTTTGATAACAGGTAGAAGGAGTTATTAAACAACAATAGGACCTCCTACAAATCATTACAAAGCACTTTGACATTATGTGTTAACTTTTACAATGGGGGGTTTTGTGTTTATGCAAGTATACTTTTCTTTAATTATATTAGTGAATGATTTTTCAATGTTATAATGTTTTTCCTGCTCGTACATTTCTGGATCTATCAACAACATGCTGGCTTAGCTCCTGCGTATGAGAAAATATCAAATAATTGATTTAAAAGTAAAAATGTGGATTTAGTTGGCAATGACTTCTGTACTGGTGATCCCGTCCTTTGAAATGGTGAGGTTGTAGCAGTTGGCAGTTGGCAACAACTTGTGTAATTTCCAACTTGATGATATTTCTGCAATAGAGACTGATATTGAGTTTTTCAAAGGTGGACCTAATCAAAAGGATGGCCTACTATCGGTAATTTTGAAGACATAGATAGAATGTTTAGGTAGTTGTTAATATTTTGTGCCCTTTTTTTTTCGTCATGGTTTTGTGCTTAACGTTTGGTTATTGATGAATACTTTCTAAGGATCAAAGGATCTATGGTCTACCTGTTACATTTACTTGTTCCATCACAACATCCTATGTCTTAAAGCATAAACGTGGATTGGTTGCATGAGATCCCAATGCTTATCTTTGGGCACCACTGCCTAGAAAATGACCTACCAACTATCCACATTTAAATCTGGCTGGTGTGATTCTTGAGCCTTTGCCTATACATAATAGCAATAATGAAGAGCCTGGATCCATACTAAAACATCTTGTAGTTGGATAGAAGGTGATTGAAAAGCTAATTTGGATGCATGCATCAAGAAACAAAACCTTTTTATGTTACTTTTTGTTCATTACTGAGACATAATGCCAGTTGATTCGGAATTAATTGATGTTTTCACTCTTTGTTTCAGTTTATTTGGTTTTGCAGAAATTGTGATTTCACATTCAGGATGAATAGTACTAGTAGCATCAAGGGTACTCTGTCAAGGTTGGCAACTTTTGAACTTCATCTTTTAAGGGGCACTCTGTTATTTTTTGTATTATTTGTTTTAGAATGTACTCCTGGAACCACTGGTTTGGTTATGCTTTTTGTCGGAATGATTTTTTTCCTTCAAACTGATTGATCTAGTTTTGGTTGTTTGTTGGGTACAACCGAAATGCAATGAAGCTTTGTTAGAGATGTTTTGGATTGACTATTATTGGAACTTTCGCTATGTCAGCTGTAACTCTTCTGTCTTACATCACTGGTTGTCCTCAAATGACCACATCTTGGTCGTTTTTTCGGATGGGGTTGTCAGTACTTCAGTAATGAAGTTGTTTCGTGATGCCAAGAAAAATGGTTAGTTAACCTTAATTTACTCAGGACTAGGTGGCTTTTGCCTTCAAAGAAAAGTCCTACTTGGGCTACTAATGTACTAGGGCAAATATTCCAATGAGATGATGATATGAGTCACTACACCAAAATTGAATATTAGGAATAGTGTTCCAACGCAACCCAAAACCAGTTCTAATTAGAAACTGTTTAAAATAGTTCATAGTCCAAAAAACTGTTTCTAAAACAAAATTAACCCAGGCAAACCCCTTTCCTAAAAGCAAAAATCGTTCCTTATCCTCTTGTCAAAAATGTCGCTGTTGGCATTCGTTGATCTGAACACCGCTCAAAACCCATTCGCCATTCGTCGATCTAGTAGAGATTAGGCATTTTTGTTTCAAAAAATCTGAAATCTCTTTTCTTCCAAAATCACCTTGGATTTTATGCTAAAAAATGAGGAAAATCACTAGATGCCTCGTGATCGATGTAAATGACTTATTATAGATCCTTCTTGCGGTTTCTAGGTTTTTTTAGGATTTTAGATCTTGATCTTTTGAAGGCTTTGGAAAATTGCGATTGGATTTGGGAATCTGATCTCTTAAGGAGAGGAAGTTGAAGCTATTTGTAATACCATAGGTTGGAATTTAAAACCTGTTTTAAATATTTGAATAGTTGATTTGCATTGGTGGATCCTATTACGATTTAGTTATTGTTAGGATGAGTTATTTGATTTTAACATTGTGTACAAGGGTGATGGACCCATACCTTGTAAAAACGTTAGATCTCCTTGTTGCACGACACTTCCATCCCAAAAGGAGACTATTGTTGCACGACACTTCCATCCCAAAAGAAGTGTTGCACAGAAATAGAACCTTCGATGGGAGAGGAAGTCTTGTACATAACGTCTACTAGGAAAAGGAGGATTGACTATATATTTTGGGGAGTCTCTTATTTGCTTCACTTGATCTCTTTCTTAAGTCTAAAAGAGAATCTCACACACACAGAGAGAGGGAGAGAGAGAGAGAGAGAGAGAGAGCTTGGGGATTTGCGAGGAGGAAAAATGCAACTAGACGGATGTCCTCTCAACCCCAAATAGCAAACATCACAAGATTCTACAAGAGATGAGTGGTCCCTATTCGATTATTGTTAATCTGTTTCATAGTTGAAACTCTCAGATCATGATCTGAGACTAGAAGCTTAGATCTCCTATATACATGTGTAGTTCTGGATTTCCTTAATAGGGATCAGTTGGTTGGCTTCCATGAGATTTGTATTATTGATTGAAAGTGAGTATTAATCTGGGTGTTCAATATTGATGAAGTTTCTATATATGTTCAACCAGATTTTTATTTATGATCAGGAGTTACAATGATTGACAACCATTGTAATGTGATAGTTTAGGGTTTAAATCATACTTCGGGGGGGAAGATGCTATTAAATCTATTTAATATCAATGGTAGGATGGTGAGAGACCTCCTTAAACTAGATTTTCTCTCATGATGGGGAGAAACCCTTGCTAAAACTGAAATTATTTCAGTTCAAGTCATCAGTGGCAGTTTTTCTTGAATGGGGTTGGGGGCCCAGTGGGCCACTAGATCGGGGATCAGCACCTTGGATCTTGGAGAGGATCCATGGGCGACCAGGCTATAAAGGACTTTTGATGAGTGGGTCCTATTTGGCTTATCATCTGATGACACCAAATCATGGTGTGAAGTGTGATAAAAACGGAAAAGGTTCTATCGAGACCAAATTTGTGGTAGGGAAAATTACATTTAGGTTCTATCCCTTTTAGGATATAATAAAATAGTCCTTTTACTTTCTTAATGAAAAGTTAGGAGATATAGTGTATGAATGATGAGCTTATATATATATTGCTGATCATTTATTGTTGTTGCTTTAGAAATGATATGGGAATTTTGATAATTTAATTCATAGACATGAAATATTTTATGATAAATGTTGTATATGAATTGTGTTATAGTGTTATGATTTTCTAGGATTGAGTCATTCATGCATATCATACATTTTTGCATTAATCAAAGTGTAGGAACAGGTTTAGGATTAATTTTAGAATTAGGAACCATTAATTGTAATTTTTATTGTTTATTTTGTTTAGTTTTATTAGTTTAGCCTTTTGTAAAGTTGGAAAGGACCTAACCATATTTGCTCCCTTTGGATTTGACCCCGCACTTACTAGGATAATACGACAACGAGGCTCTTCACTTGGAGTTTTGCGATCAAACCCATTTCATTTTTTATAATTGCATAGTCATTTTTGTATTAGACACTTGTAAATTTTGCATTATCTAATCCACCTCACTGGGATTATGAGTGTTGGCTAATTCATAGGGTTGGACAAAACTCTGGATCCATTGAGTTGTAATTTTCTAATTACTTTGGAATGGACTATAGTGTGTGTCGCTGGAAGAGCTGAAGTGAAGAAACATGAAGAAACAAATAAATTCAGAGGAAAAAGAAATAGGAATAAAAGCTTTTCCCAATCGAGCAAAGAGATGCCCACTTAAGTGGACCTGATGAAATTCATCAGACGCTTCTCGAGCAAACGACGAAGAAAAACCTACTTTCCTGTTTGTGAATTATTTCATTGCTATTCTGTGTTCTATGCAAACCCTTACTCCTATGCACGAATTGTGTGTTATAAATAAGCGTTCTCTCTCAACCCTATGGTAGCTCTCTCATTGTTCTAAGCATAAAATATCTAATTAAGAGATCATTTCTTCTCTAGAGCGGCCATTAGAGAGATTATATTCAAACTTTTAGTTCTAGAGATTGTTCCTTCCACATACTTAGAGAAGATTGTCTTCTCTTGAAGAAGATTTGTGCACCTTGCAGCTTCAAGGTTGTTAGATCAAGCGCGGTGAATGGTGAGGATTCGGCAGCTACAGTCCTTAGATTGAGGAGACTAGAGAAGGGTCTATGAGTATTGCTTGTAAGTGTTCATTCATAGTGCTTGGTTTCTATTGGTCCAAGGAGGATCAATGGTTTTTTCCACGAAACATTTTCATGTAAAAAATCGTGTACCTTGTCTTCTTTGTGTGGTTGATTGATTTGCGCATTCTTTTATTTTTTCCGCCATTATTAATTGAACTACAATCTAGAAATGTGAGATAGGACATTGTACACCATCTTTGTGATTCTCAAATCTTAAATTGCTATCAAAGAGGGTTATACAAATCTGTTGTGTAGATCTATTCATTTTTAGAATGGGATTTAACCACGAAGGCACTTCAACTACCAAGCCACCGTATTATTGCTTATTGGAAAGTCAGAATTATTGCTTTTCTAAGGTCCATTGATGATGATGTCTGGGAGTATGTTGAATATGGTATAAACCAGACCCACTATTGTGACCAAAGGTAAATCTATTCCTAAACCAAAAGCACAATGGACAAAAGAGGAAAACCATGCCTCCAATTGTAATAACAAGGCCATTAATGCTATTTACAATGGAGTTTCTGTCTCAATGTTCCATAGGATCTCTACCTGCACCTCAACTAAGGAAGCATGGGATATTCTACAAATTGTTTATGAGGGCATTGATACTGTTAAGCAATATAAACTACAAAAATTGACTACAGTCTTTGAAACCCTTAAGATGATGAGACTTTTGATGAAATTTATGCCAAATTGAGTGATATTGCCATTTCTAGTTTCAATTTGGGTGAGTCTATTCTTGAAAATAAAGTTGTTTAGAAGATTCTAAGATCTCTACCTGAAAGGTTTGATTCAAAGGTTGTGGCTATTGAGGAAAATAGAAATCTTGATACTCTCAAGGTTGATCAGCTTGTTGACAATCTTCAAACTTTTAAGACAAACCATAGGACTAAGGGAAAATCTAAATCCAAAAGTGTTGACTCAAAATTTTCTAAAGAATCATACAAGGTTTTTAATTATGATTCTAATTCTAATTCTAAGGAAATTAATCCCCATAAAGCCATTCAATTTACGAAAAACTTCAAGAAATATATAAAAGGGAAGAAATCTGGCTTAAAGATTTTAAAATCTGAGAAGAAGCCTTCAAAAGGTATTTAGTGCTATGATGCCAAGGGTATGGTCATGTTGCTAATAACAGTCAAGTGGAATATTGCAAAAGAATATATCTCCTCTCTTAAGACGAAATTAAAAGAAGCTCTTGGTAAGGTATGTCTCTTGGAATCTCAGAAGAATGATATGTTGACAAGTTGGCTGATTCAGATAAAAAATATGAATATAGTCTAATATATTGAGAAAGCTAAACAAGAGATGGAGACCTTGAAGCAAGAACTAAAGACATGCTAGACACATAAAGCTGATTTGGAAAGAAAATAAAAAATGGCTATATTAGTGCTAGCTACAACAAAAGCTTCACTAGATAAGATGAACATTGGCTCGAAGAAACTTGATGACATCCTATGCAGTCAAAAGTTACCAAGTGACAGACATCATCAAAAGGTAAAGGTAAATAGTGCTTGTTAAAAATTCTATTGTTTTAAAACCTATTTGCACTAAGCATATAGCAAGTTTTTCAAAGAAGAAGAACATATCTTGTCCTGCATTCACACTAACATGTCATCACTGTTGAATCAAATGGCACATTTATCCCCATTGCAATAAGTTAATAAGTTTGCAAAAAAATAAGTAATGAAAGAAACAAATGTCTAAGCCAAGGATCACGAAGAGAGCCATCGGGGTTAGAAAATCTGACTTGCATACTGAATTGGTATACATTTCGTTGAAAGCTCCAAATTTGCAAGTGTGGGTACCTAAGTCACAACCTTGATTAAGAAGATCAAGCCCCCCGCCCTAGAGCTGAAAAGAAAAGATGACATTAAGGGGGAGTTATAATTGAGGGGGAGCTGTTGATGCTTGATTGACAAATATGTTGTATGTTAATCATTATTTTTTTGTCAATTATGGAAAAAGGCGGGGGGGGGGGGGGGGGGGGGGAGTATGAAGGAGATTTGAGCTAAAAAGTTAAATTTTGTTTGTATCTTAGGTTTTTAGTTTTGGCTAAAATAGTTGTATGTCTTGGGAGTTTTGTCTATGAATTGTGAAAAGGGGGAGATTGTTAGGATTATGAGTGTTGGCTAATTCATGGGTTGGATAAAACTGTGGGTCCATTGAGTTGTAATTTTCTATTTAATTTAGAATGGACTGTGGTTTGTGTCTCTAAAAGAGTTGAAGTGAAGAAAAACGAAAAAATGAAGAAATTTTGGAAGAAAAATAGACCAAGACGAAAGCTCTACCTGCTCGAGTGGAGAGATGCCCGCTTGAGTGGGCCTAACAAAATTCACCCGATAGAAAGTTCACTCGCTTGAGCTGAAGACGTAGAAAAACCCACTTTCTTGTTTGCAATTATTTCTTGTTTGTGCTGGGGTTGCTATTTTGTATTCTATACAAACCCTAAATCTTATGCATGAATTATGGGTTATAAATAATGGCCTCTCTAAATCCTAAGGTACCTCTCTCATTGTTCTTAAAATACCTAATTGAGAAACCTTTTCTTCTTTAATGCAGCCATTGGAGAGATTGTGCTAAAGCTTTAAGTTCTAGAGACAGTTGTTTCAACATCTTTGTAGAAGATTATCTTCTCTTGAAGAAGATTTGTGCACTTTGCAGTTTCAAGGTGGTTGGATCAAGCACGGTGAGCAGTGAACGGTGAGGAGTCAATATATAACTATAGTCCTTAGGTTAAGGAAACTAGATAAGGGTCTGTGAGTATTGCTTGTAACTGTTCATTTATAATGCTTGGTTTCTATTAGTCCAAGGAGGACTAGTGGTTTTTTCCACATAGAGTTTCCACATAGAAGATCATGTGCTCTGCCTTCTTTGTTTGGTTGATTGACTTGTGTGTTTTTTTATTTTTCCACCATTATTAATTGAACTGCAATCTAGAAATTTGAGTTGGGACCTTGAACAGCTTCTTGGTAATTCCCAAATCTTCAAACCTCCATCAAGTTTAGTGGAACAAAAGCTCTACTGAACAGAGTTGCTTCTTTTAGCTTTTTTTAATATGGCAAAGATCTAATATTAAAAAAAACTCTAAAAAAAGAAAATAAAAATTAGAGGTTTATCAAATTTCTAAAAAAACTCTAAAAATTTCTACTGATTCACAGTCTCAAAGCATTCAAAACATCTAAAAATAGCTTTGATGTTTTCTACATTCCATGTTGATGCCTCGCGAAAGTGAAGTTTCACGTGCAAACTATTAATGAGTCAAATCCTTTGGAGCTTCTAGATGAACTTGTTGATGAGCCATTATCAACACTGAATGCATATCTTCACTTATCTCCTTCACTTAGCACAAAACCCATCCTGTGTAACATGCACAAAAAGACCCCAGTCTTCGCAGTCGTATTCCCTTTACATAATATTTTGTTTAACAAAACTTTGTCATGCTTATAAATCATTTTGAAATGAGTTTCTTCATTTGCATTATGCAATCCATTTTTACTTTTGACAAATGGTCCTTGAGTTGGCCAGACAAAAATTGGCATAACTTCTCTCATTTTACCAACCAATAATTTGGATAAAACCTAATGAAACATCCAATGAGACTAATTGGCCTAAAATCTTTTAATTCCCTAGTGATTTTTTTTGGGCCAAAATAGATGGCATTAAGTTGCACATTTAGTTCAACTCTTTTGCATCCATGATGCAATAAATTTGAAACACCAACCCATGGACCTTATCATATTTGAAAAGACTTCACCTGTTTCTCCAGATGCCTTATCCAAGCTTCTTCTTTTTTTTTCGCTAATAGAGGGTATGCCTTTTCCAAGCATTAATGAATTTAAAAGGCCCGAGACACTAGTCCACTTTATCTCTTAAAGAACTATTAGCAAATGATTTGACCTAGTAAATATTCTTCCTACCATGGGCAAACCTACTCTCTCTCTCTATATATAGTGTTTCTATCTCTAGAAAAATCTTCCTTCCCTCTCTCTTCTCATGAAGGTACTTACTAGATGTTCTTTTAAGCTGAGTAAGGATTAATACTATTATTAATGGTGGTGATCTATGATGCACGGATACTTCAAAATGGACAACGTATCATGTCGTATCGTATCCGATACTTCACCTTTTATTTGTAAAATCCGGGTCCCTTCCGTATCCATGCCATGTTCCTATGGTATCCTTGCCGTATCCGTGCATCATAGGTGGTGATTATATGCAAAGTCATCTTCTAGCATGGTTGGACTATTACTAGCTTAGGAATAATCTAGCCCTTGGAGCCTACCTGACTAAAGGCATGAGTGGCTTAAAAAGGTTTTCCTTACAACCAACTTGTGCACAAATAAAGTGATGTACTGTTTTTAGGAAGGTCTAAAACTTGGACTAATGGCCAACACAACCCCCTTTGTGTTGAGTTGAGTAGACCGATTGCCTTCTGGGCTGAAGAAACCTTGCAAAGTGCCTTTGAATAGTCATTAAAGTCAAAATACCAGGCAACTTGCCAAACTCAGACTTGGAATTGACCATGTCGTAGTGGGAGTCGGCCTATTTGCTTTTATAATGGGGGACTTTGGCCCATGCTTCATCTAGGTCAAGGCGGTTTTGACTCGATTGATTTTTAAAATCATGATTTTAAGAGCCTAAAAATTTTTCCAATCCCTAGTCATTATATAAAGCCGAATGACTGTCGATTTTGTATAATAATAGAGGGACTTACAATGTCAAATTTAGGATGAATGTCCAATTAAGATTCGGATCCTATTACGTTTAAATTGGGATCTAGACTCAGCATATGGATTATGATCAACATTTAAACTCAAGTATGATATAACCAAGATTGTTCTATTCCAATCAACCTGTTTTAGTGCCCTACGTAAAGATTTGACACCATCTTTGGGCTTCTTCTACTTTTTTTTCCTCTCTCCATTATTATATATTAAGCGCCTTAGGATTCATTTTGAAATTATGGTCCAATTTCGCAGTTGATTAAAAAATTTGAGCTCGATTTCGAAGTTAATTTTAAATTAATTTTAACTTAAAGGGAGAGATTTGAGGAATTTGATATAGATTTTTTATTTTAACCATTTAAGTAAATAAGCAATCTGAAATGAGTTTCCTTTTAATGGGTCCAATCTTTCACCGTCTCTAATAAATCAATCCATATTTAGATTTTTCTTATCTAAGGATGTTAATGGATCAGGCCAACTTAAGCCCGTATCCATCCTAGCTCACTTTAGCTTGAGCTTAGACCTTAAGTTTGACTAGTTGGAGCAGGCTTGGATTATTTAGGTAGAACTATTTGAAAGACGGGTCGAGCTTGGTCACTAAGCTTGGGCATGCTTGATTGCAACTGCGCTCCAATTTCGCAATTAATTGAAAAATTGTAGCTCAATTTCGATTTTCATCTTAAATCAATTTTAACATAGGGAGAGACTTTCGGTGACTATTTTGCTCTGTCCATGTGTATGATGATTAAAGTGGAGTGGTCTTTGTTTAATTGACTTTCAATCACATATTTCTTAGGTGGGCTATTTTGCTGCCAATTTCCTTCTCTAGGTGGCTTGGCAGCTAGCAAGAATATCTTGAAGAGCTTCATTTCTCATATTCATATCTAGTTGTGGTGTGTGCTTCTAGTCTTTTCAAATCCCTATAATTTTATGCCATCTAGTTTAGATTAAACGAAAACAAGTTACAAGCTTTGTTTGAGTCAAGATATAACTTTTGATGACAAAATGTTACTTGA
The DNA here is from genome assembly GCA_037013555.1 of Sextonia rubra. NCBI lineage: Eukaryota > Viridiplantae > Streptophyta > Magnoliopsida > Laurales > Lauraceae > Sextonia > Sextonia rubra. The sequence continues at coordinate 82,770,983 of JASUAD010000001.1, forward strand.
TGTAATTAGATGTTTTGTATATGCAATACATTCTCTCTTTTGACTAAGTTAATGCTAAGAAAGAATGAGAAATTAGTAATTAACTTTTCAAGTGACTGGCATAAGCTCCCCTCATAGCCAAATCCTGGATCTACCACTGGTTCCAAGGATTAAGGTTTTAGACAAGTCCTTCGTCATTGAAAGCCTTGCCTTCAAAATCAACCAATCATTAGAAAAACAACAACTTGGGCATGCCTGCTTGTTTTGAAGAATTGATGACACGGCTTGTTTCTAGTGCTAGAGAATTTCTAGAAATCCTATTAAGAGTTCACTGATTGAGAGGAAGACATGTGAGATTTCTTAGTCCCTAGATTCCCTAGAAGTTGGATGACCTATATTTTCAAATGCTGCAACAGTCATTTGGGTTTTGGGTTTGGGTTTGCTAGGGTTTTCTTCCTTTAGAAGATAAAGGGATTTAGTTCATTTTCACAGTGGGGAGAGGTTTCTCAATTTAGTTTTGGCTTTATTAAACATTGGATGCCCTTACCAACCAATGGTTGAAATAGTTTTGATCACACCGTATCTATACTCAATGTGAGCATGGGACTAGCCCTGATAAAGTATTATCTGGAGACATCCACCATTCAAGTGTAAGAACTTTATTTTGAAAATGGTCAAGATTAAAGGAACAGATCCTTGAATGGGACCCAGTTCAAAAATAGAAAAAAGTAAGACTCTTAGCATGAAAACTACTAATTCTCCTAAGTGGGCATATTTGGAAAAAAAATGAAATGGTAAGAAAAGTCTACTTCTCATGAAAGAAATATGTAATATGAAAATTTTAATTCCAATACGATATGTGCTAGCCATCAAATATATCTACATATATCATTTAATTTTTAATTATTTTATCTTAGTATTTTGAAATTTTATTATTTGCAATGGGTCATCGGAATAAAATCTAGTAAAGACTATACCCTATAAGAGGGTGTTATTCTTTTATCGATTTAGCCAACTAAGTGGCATCCCAAAATTCTCATGGTAACCGTACCTATTTCTTCGCTTCCTCTTTTTTATTATATTTTTTATTGACATGTCCACTATGTAAACAGCCTTGAAAAGGCACTAAAGCAATGCCAAGTTTTAAATCAAAATTTTCAGTCCACAATGAGCTAGGCCAATTGTAAGCCTTGTTTTTATTTCATCATTATCAGCCTTTTAATCTCAATATTGACTTATAAGCTACAAATTTTATATTATTAACCAAAATTTTCTAGTCACTTAATCATTTAATGCTAAATTATTTATTTTGACTTTTAAGTACGATTAAGATAATTATTGCATTTGTTTTCTAATTTATTTGATCAAAATTGATCTAAAAATGAAAATCCTCTTTTTTTATACCAAAGAAACTCACGTTTGTCTTATTTGGCTTAGAATTATGACCAATTATGACCAATATATACTTCACTATTATATGACCTTTTTCTTAAACCAAAACAATATTTAGAATTATGCATTTTTTATAATTTATTATTTCAATTTGTAAATTGAGCTCCTTCTAACCTCATTGCCCATTACTATTTTTAAAGCTAGTTGAGTTCAATTGAAAAATTATCCTCAATTTGATCAATTGGTTTTGACCCTCTAGAATTTATTTATTTTGATTATCCTTTGATATTCTATGGCGAACCATAATTCCTTTCTCTTTTTAATTTATCTCTTTAAATCCTGTAGTCTTTTCTCTCTTCTATTATTACACCTCCAATCAAAGCCAATAACATCCCTCATCAAAGTGGAGATCTGACTCTTTGTTTTTCCCTCCACTACACCAAAAATGCAGTTTAGGAATGGGCTATGGGCTCGGTTTAGGACCGTTCTTGAATTGAAACGGGTTTGACCCATTCTGACGTGGCCCACTCTTTTTTCTAGTCTTTTATTTTCTCATCTACGAGGGTAGTTTTCTTCTCAAAGGAAAAAACATGAAGAAATCTCAAATGCTTGCTGGAGAAGTAGTAAGAGCAAGAGATGAGCATCTTCTCCAAACGTTCTCGCTCAATCGGATGGTTAGGGTTTTCTTTTCTAAACGTTCTCACTCAATCAGACGGCTAGGGTTTTCTTCTCCAAAAGGGTAGCATCTTCTTGTCTTTGCAACTTGCAGATCTTCAAATCCTCTCTTCATTACTCACGATCGTTTTTGCGACCTACAGATCTTCTCCATCACTTATGATCTGCTGAAATCCCATTCTGATTGGTATAAATCTCTCTCTACTACATGTCAATTTTTTTCTTATGGATCATTGAGCGATTTTTCTGTTTTGCTTAATCTGATCTTCTTCCTAGGGTTTCTGTTTTGTCAGATCTGTTGATGTTTTGCTTATTTTTGCTTGCTTGATTTCTCACTTTTTGAGAAATGATATGGTTTTGCTAATGTTGGCCCATTTCCTTGATTTGAAGGCCTTGATGTGGGGAATTGCAGAGAGTTTTACCACAAGAAGAGTTGTTTGTGCTATTGGATTTTCTAACACATACATTTTCCAATATTAGAAATGTAGAGTTAGAGATTGATTCGCAGCACACCAAGTGTTTTTTTTTTTGCTACAAATGTTCATTCGCTTTGATCTCTTTCTTTCCATCTTTTTAGAGATCATTGGAGGCTCTTTTGTTTAATTCATTATCTATCTGATTCGTTTATATGATGGTAACTATGGATATTCTTCTGCCCCCATTTGCCTTGAATCAATTTTATCAGTCTCTAATGAAATTCCTAAAGCTCTTTTTATGCATTTCGCTGATTTGGGTTGTTGTTGTTTTTCTTTTTCTGTAATGGGTTTTCTTAGTTCTCATGGCCTCGTGTGAAATAGCTAGAGGTGCATGTTATGCATTCATTTGAATGGCATCTATGTATGTGTGTGTTTGTTTCTCTTGTTTCTGATATGGTCTTTTGTAGTTTCTCTATCCAGCTACTGGGCTATCTCTTGTTTTTCTATTTGTTTGTGTGGATATTCTTCTTTTTTGGGCAGAGAAGCATCTTTTGACAGAACCCAACAAAGGAATTGTTGTGATTCTTCATAAAGATGTCTTTTTTAAGATAACCCATCAAAGGAAATGTTGTGGGAAATCTGGATTTCATCTTACTTAGCTTTCTTCTCTTGTTTTGCTTTTGTTTTTGTTTTTTTGGGTTTCAATGGATAGAAAATGGAGTCTGGTTGGTGGCTTATGTTGGGTTCCATTATTGCATTCTTTGAAGCTGCTCTAGGGAGCATTGGAGGTGTTGACAGAGGCGGGATTTTTGTTCCAATGCTTACACTGATCAGATTTGCTGTCCTTCTTTAATGACATGACTCTTGTTGCTACTGTTGATTTTGAATATGGCTTTCAAGTGGGGCTCAGCGGAATAGAGAACTCACAAAGACAACCCCATATAGATAATGGTCGCTTTAATTTAAAACTGTCTTAACTATGATGTGCTTATCCTTGATAGTATGAGCAAAACGCTTGAGCGATATCAACGTTGCTGCTACAATCCACATGGTGCTAATATATCCAACCATGAAACGCAGGTGTTTTTTTTTTCCTTTGGCTGATTTCTTTTTCCTTATTACACATTTCATCAACTTTTTTATGCCTAAGGTGTGGTTCTGCTATGGCAGCAAAAGCAAAAATTTACTTTTGGTAAAAGTTTACAATATTTGAAAAAAAAAACTAATTAGATGGGTTTTTTTTTGTGGAAAGATAAGTGTATATATTTCAAATACATAAATATCTTTATTTTACAAAAATGCATGTGTGACTATGAGTAGGCTACACTTAAAATAAGCTGTTCATGTGGGGATCCCCATCATAGGTCATGGAACAAGGCCTAATAAGTAATAACCACAGTTATTTTTACATCCTGGTATATAAGTGAAAGCATTTATCATTAAGTGGACTGTCGGGGAATGTTACTAACCATCTATTATCTCGTATGTATGGCCCAGTTGATGAACTACCCGAATGGTAGCCACCGATTCAGACCTAAACTATTAACTTGATCGGCAACTTTATGAATAAACAATAATTAAGAAAGTATACATGTGGGAAGATCATAGCCATCAAATTAAGCATGGCGCACTTCATGAACTATCCAAATGGTTGTTATGATTTATTGACACAGTCCAATGTTACCCATGCAAGAAGCTATGATACTCGAATACTTGTACAAGCCCAACGTATCCGTATCGGACTGATACGATACTTGTACTGGTACCTGCTACTGCACCAATACTTCTGGGGTATAAGTTTAGTATATCTTACTTATCAAGTCCATTATTCTATTTATTTCTTTAAGTTTTCTTACTTTTTAATATAGAAAATGTTAGAATTGAGCATAAACAATGATAATTTCATTAATTAAATCGTAATTTAAAGAAAAATTAAGGACTCCCGTATTTGTATCCGTGTCCTAAATTTTTCACAAGTGCAGAGTTGTATCCCCGTATCCGTGTCCGTACCCATGTTCGTATCTGGGCATCATAGGTAAGAAGATCATGGCCATCTAATATTTGCCCTTCCTACACTAAATGTAGTCCATTACTTTATTTAGTCTTTTTTTTTACTATTACTTGTAAGATTGTTGGTCATTGTTGGTCAAATGGTCAGAGTTATTAAGAGTTGACACTTAAAATAAAAATAAAAAATAAAAACAACTCATGTGACATGTGACTTATCAAGAATAACTTTCAATTATTTGAACTAATATATCATGTGACCTGACTTCCTTTTCTGTTTTTTTATTAGCTCTGGACAGTCGTTCAATTTGTCAATGGAAAGAATGCTATAGATTTTATCCCATATTAGGAGACCTTGGGTTCAAACACATGGAAGTTAAGGTTTCCTATCATTCACTGATTCACTTAAATTGTAACTAAGGGGCTTATGATTCAGAAATTAGATACTTTTCTACTACTAGTAGAAAACACATGATTCATGATAAACATGCCTTATTATGATACTGAACTATGTGTGTTTTGCATTTATAGCTGATAGTTGTTAATAAATAAGAAAGGAACTTATTGCATCAAGTGAATCCAAGTGATCCCGACTCAAGCACTGTTGTTCTGGAGTCTTCTAATCTGAAATTCTATTAATTGATTAGTCCACGTTTCTAGGATTGTTTAAACCCACAAATAATTGCAATTTACAGGCTTTTCAAAGGCAGTGGACTGTTTGTGCATATAGAGCAGTCAACAGGTAGGAACAGGCAGGTCTGACTTCTGAGTATACAAGCGTTGCAGTAGCTGCATCCAAAAAACTATCTTCTAGTGATTCTCTCTCTCTTCAAAACCATACCAGTTAATTTATCACTACAATATCTGTTGCTATAGAACTCCAGCAGAGTAGTGGATGTGCAGGGGTGCATTAGGACTGCGGATGCAATGGGATTGCAAACTTCCCAACAAGCAAACCAGAAAGAATGGAAGAGGATTTAGTGCCAATTTTAGACTCACCCACCTCCGCCTTGATAATCTATTATAGCTTTTCAAAGTGAGGATTTGGTGAAGATTTGATTATGGATTGAAATTTTTAGTTGGCCAAGGCATTGATGGGGCAATTTGAGCATCACAGGAAGGCCCGCGATGGTTGAATAAAGTTTCAGGCCCCAAATGGTCCCAAATATTAAGTAGAATTGATGTCAAGGACTGTTGTGGAAAAACAGAGAAACTGGGGATTTTACATTTCCCAGCATTAAATAGAATTGATGTTCTGGAGATTCTAAATAGTCCAGAACATGGACTATTTTGGGCTGGAGTTTGCCAACCTGGACCCCAACTCAATAAGGGTCTACATCCCTAGGGTCACCCAAAGGCACTCTTGAAGATAGTGGGGTCCACTTTCCTTAACATGGACCCTATGGAGCCTAAAGTAGAGATGTCCATAGTTGTCCGCGTTGTCCAGAGAGTTGCAATTTGGTCTCTTTTGATTATTTTAGAAATTTAGTCATGTTTAGGAGTCTGATTAGGGTAGAAAGAAAGTATGGTTAGTATAGTAGTCTCCAAGGTTTTATGAAGGGTTACACACATTTTCAATTTTCTAGATTCTTTCAATTTTCTTCAATTTTCCCCGTTTGCTAGATATTTTCTGGGTTCATCAATTTGGCCCCTTTGACAGTCCAATTTCACTTGACGGGACTGCGTCAGGACTGGAGTTGGTCTATTTCTTTCTGATTAACATGAAAGCTTGTTCACGCTTAGGAGTTCACTCAAACTCATTTTGCTCATAGCATTATGACTATATCAAGCACTAAGCTCAATTTCTTGTTGAACCTTTTTTAGCATTGTGACATCATAGTTGCTCTCTCTCTCTCTCTCTCTCTCCATCTCAGATTTCTGGAATCTGTTGATGATATGCTGTTTTTCTAATCACTCTTTCGTTTGTTCAACCGGATGATATCTAGATTTGAACTAGTTTGTTGATGATGTTTCCGATCAATCTGTTCGATTCATGCTTTTAGATTTCGTAAGAATAGTTTTCTTTTTCTAATCTCTTGTTCCATTGTGAATGCATGTTGTGATCTATTTATTTTAATCTCAATTCCTGTTGTTGTTGTTGTGTTCTTTTCCTATCTTCTTTGATTTTGTCAACAGATTAGTGTGTGCTCTCTGTTTCATAAGCTTAGCATATTGTGTCTTTGTGTAGTGCTTATATTCATTCATGTATTTCCTTTTTTTTAGTAATACGTTGTTGTTAGAAGTTTATGCTCCTGGGTTTGTCTGTACATTTTTTTTTCCTTCTCATTTGCCTTGTTATTTTTTTGTTTGATTGTGGATACTCTGTTTTACCTTTGCCCTATGCAATGTGTTTACATATATTTGGTTCAAGTTTTACCTAATTGATTTTCTTCTTATTATGGTTGTAATGGTGGATTGTGTTCAGTCTAAAGGAAGAAAACAAAACAGGGTGGATTGTGTATTATTGCCAGTCATTTTGTTTATCTGGTAGCTGTTTAGAATTTCTATGAGATTGAGGATTGCACGAAACATGTTGTATGGATTAAATAACTTTTGCTTTCAGTTTTCTGGATTGTAGATCTTGTGGACGCACTTTGGATGGCTGATGTGCGTGGTTGTCATTCATAGTTGGGCCCTGAATGATTGCAACAATGACAATGTTGCCCCTGGGCAATGCTAGGCCCACATGACATTCACTGGCATAAATGCATGATGTACTAATGGATAACAACATATTTGTGTATGTTTTTTAAATTAATTGTGTGCCTATCTTTCTCTTTTTTGTTTGTACTTGACACTTAAAATGTTCCCTTGGTTCATGTATTCTTGAACAATTGCATTGTTTGTATGTAGGAAATCTCCATCAGTCATGTAACATTAATTTCTTGTTTTCTGTGTTCTTTAATACAATTTCTTGTTACTGTTCTACTAGGTGTCAATAACCCCTGAGGTGACTTCGCAAGGAGTCAGCAGAGCTATTATTGGTGAACTGATTGATTTGTATAAGGAGTCATTCTTGGGTGACAAAAGACCATCCTATGATGAAAGGAAAAATTTATACACTGTTGGTCCTTTACCCTTCAAGTCTAAAGGAGCTTCTAATCAAATTGGTTGACAAAGATGAGCATGCAAATTCTGTGAGGTCTGTTTTTAAGCTTCTGCATTGTCCATAGTTTGTCATATGTAGGTTTATTTTTTCTTTTTTCAATGTCATATTGTTTTGTGCTTTTGTTTCATTGCTGTATATATTCTTTACTTGAGGTTATTATGTCCCACAGGAGAGAGCGGGAATTTAAGGCAGCAATTAAGTTTGTCAGGCGAACTGATCTCCAGCACTCACAACAATTTTTAATGGGCAAACGAAGAGATGCACCACAGGAAACTTTGCAAGTGCTTGATGTTGTTTTGAGAGAATCTCCAACTAAGAGGTAATCATTTTGATTTGCTATTCTGTCTTTGTTTCATACAAGTGGTTTTTCTTGTTTCGACTGTTTTCTTCTACAGTTATGTCCCGGTTGGAATGTCATTTTTCTCAACTACCTTGGGTTAGACGGATAGTTTGGGTGATGGATTGGAATGCTGGAGAGGATTTTATCAGAGCATGCGCCCTACGCAGATGGGATTGTCCTTGAACATTGGTACTTTGTATTATGGTTTTGTTTTGCTTCATTTTGTTTTGTCTTTTTTAATCAGCAAAGTGAAAATATCGGTTAATGTGTTTTGTTTATTTTAAACCTAGCCTATTCATTTAGTTTCAATGTAGGATCATGGTTTAGAAAAAGAGTTCTCTATATGTTGTTATGGCCTTATGCATGCACAAATGCTTGGTTTTTGAACTTCACTGTTCCATGCTCTGATTGTTATAATATGCTGCTTGTGAAGTAGAGCCTTGTCCATCTCTTTATATGCCCATTTTTAGTATCTCAGGGGAAAATTTTTTTCACTTTTTTAAATGATGATTGGTCCATCTAAAGAGTATAAACTGCTTGGACTGTTAGTCAATATTGGAGGGAGACTACTACAGAGAAAAGATAACATGGTCGGTAGAGCCTATCTTCCTCCTTGGTTCAAGTATGGTGTAGAATAGAGCAATTCCTAGAAATAGTTATTATCATTGGGATACCACCAACTCATTCATGGCTGCTATGTTTTGCAGTGTTGCTCCAATGATGGACTGGACAGATAACCATTATAGGACTCTTGCTCGACTCATGTCAAAACATGCATGGCTTTACACAGAAATGGTTGTTGCAGAAACCCTCATTCATTTAAAGGAAAATTTGGTAAGTGAACTAGATTGTTTTGTATCTTCCATGCTATATTGAGATTTTAATCTTTCCACCTTGAGGCAATTTTTGATTTGCTAATTTACAAGCTCTTGGTCTGTTACTTTACATTATGAGAAAACCACTTGGTGCTAGGAAGCACTTTTTGGAAGCCAATGCTGAAGAAGCAAACCAAACTAACAGCAAAATAGAGTTCTCCAAATTATTCCCCACTAACATATTTTAAAACTTGAAAGTCTTTAGCATTCTAAAAGGAATGCTTTACTATGTTTCAGAGATGACTTCAGCACAAACCTCTATGAATGAGTCTTCATTAGATCATTATTACTTTGTGTTTTAAAGATCAGAGGCAAAACATAATTTATGATGTTTATTATAGTGACAGCACTGTCCCAAAACATAGTTTCTTTGTTGGATTTGTACTGCACTGTTATAAATGCACACAAACCATTTTTCTCTACTATATATAAAACAAAAGAATGCAAGGTCTCTCCAAGACGTAGGTTTACTCAGGATAGCAAATGGATCGGATTAAGATCGTAGCTCAAATTAAACTTGTCTTTTTCACAGAGCAGTAGTTCAAATGAAGATTAACACGTGAACTAATTCTCATGAGCAAACCATGCCATTTTCCTACACAATTGTTCTAATATTGAGTGGTTTGTTCCCAAGTATTGAATGACATGAGTTGATCTCATAATGCCTAGATTGTGAATTGAGATTAGTGAGGAAAAACCCCATGGTGAACGTGGCAGGACCTGGTCACCAGTGGGGTTTTTAACCACAGGATCCGGACTCCTAGATTGTCCTCTATATCTTGAATTCAATGTGGGGTCATTGTCTTCGAGAAACTAATTTGACTCTTCCATGATCTATTGACTATCAGTTTAGCTTCCCTTCCAAATTATTCAAGTAACCATTTCAAGGCGATGATTAGTGTTTTCCTTGGTTGGAGAAAGGTGTTAAGAGTCCTTGTGGTGCAATGCAAGGTGATTCAAATTGTTTGTATTTTTAAGGTTCCAAACCATCTGGATTCTTGCCTCTCCACAAATTATGTATGAGCGTGTTGAAAGTGAATCCCCCATCAAGTCCCTCTTGGTGCTGCTATTTCATCCGTTGAGGGTTCCGCTGATGCAAACGTGTTACTTTGTTGATTGGACACGAGTCATTATTTGCACTTTGAATAGGAGATCTAAGCCAAATGCTTTGAGAGTATAAAAAAAATCTCATTCTAGTGTGCCTCAACCATGTCATGGTGCCTACGACAAATGCACAAATGTTGCATGTGTTTGTGATATATGTGATGGAAGTGGAAATCTAATTCTGTGCACCAAAATTCCGGCTAATTTTGCATGTTACATTGCAAGGACTTAAGAGCTGAAAACTGGATAGTCTTTTTGCATTTTCTGATTTTGAAAGGGTGTGTGTGACGGTGTGAGTGAGACAATCTTTGTTGCATGTAGGTTTTGATGATATTTCAAGTTTGAAGATCTTCATGATCTGTTGTATGTGATTAGGAATTCTAACTTCGGTTCACTTATGAAGCTTGTTAGATCAAAAATGGAATTTGATGGCTGATTCCGGCAGTCCCACAGGAATAACTATGAATGCCTTCTGTTTGGTAACCCTCCTACACGGAAGCTTTGTTTTCAAGACTTGATCATTGAATAGATATCAAATGGCAATTTGGTTTTCAGATTTAGCTGATACTTTCTATCCATTGAGTTCTGGCCTGGTAACAGCATGCCAGAGGAACATTGAAGGTTCAGAAGATTACTCTTTGTCTCTTATGGCTCTCTTTGATGTTGTTCAAGTTGGTCTATTTCTAATTCTTTTTTCTCTCTTGTGTCTGTCTTCAAATTACATCATTGAGAAACTTGGGATAAATAAAAGAAAAATCTCTTATTTGTGCAATATACTAGACAAGAATTATGGGACAACAATGGTAGGTCTCAAGGTGTGATTTTAACGACACTTCTGCTTTTCAGATTTCTAATGTTTAGGATGTTTTTTCATATTAACTTTTTCTATTCTATAGGCCATAAGCTATAAATTTGATCATGGTGAATATCATAGGTGTCGCATCCTTCTTTCTATCTATTTTATGGCTTAGATATTTATTTGGGAATGAATCCAACCTTTTTTTATTTTTGTATTACAGCTTTGTTCATGGAAGGCTCCCCTATGAAAAGCTAAAACCAGGTCATGTTCTGAAGTACCTTTTGTTGAGCATTCCTATTCACAAAGTTGGAAGTTTGTTATTGTTGAATAATTGAGGAATAATGATTTTATACCGATGCTCTTTTTCTTTTCTTCTCATAACCTCTTTCTAGAAATAAATTTTTACAAATGGGGATAAGGTTTTATGTTTGGATTTTGTTGAGAAATAGTATTTTTAGCAGTTGGCATATACATCTTTGTTAGTAACTATATGTATTTTTTTTCCTTTTATATTAGCAGGTTCTAAGAAAGCTTGTGGATGTTGCTTCAAAGTTTTTAAATGAGAAAGTCACCAATGCTTGTGGATCTCTAATATAGTCATCACATAAGTTAGAGATTGAGTTTGAGCATCGACGTATAATGGATTTTATGATGGTGTATGCAAAGAATTTATGTCACTAAATGTGAGTTTTGTGGTACCATGTCTTATATAATGCTTGTGGCAAACAATGCCTTTGTTATAAAGAAAGAATGTGTGTAATGAAATATAATTTCTATGAAAGTGTATGGATGAGTCGATGTTATATTTTGGAATGCTATAAAATTATTTCTATTTTACATTTTAGAAATGTTCTAATCACTTTAGAATTGGAAATAATTATTCATAAACTATGTTTTATTATTTCAAAATAAGAAGATTAAAATGGTTTAAAATTATCATAGAATTAGAATTTTAGAACGGTTTAAAGCATTCCTAAAAAACAATTGGAACAGTCTAAAACCATTCCAAAAGTGAAAATAGTAATGGTTTTGACCCAACTGGAACAGTTTAGAACCATTTCAAAAGTAAAATAAGGAACGGTTTTGATTCAATTGGAATGGTTCAGAACAATTATAGAAATAAAATTAGGAATGGTTTTTTACCCAACTGGAATAGTTCTTCCAGATTTTCAACGATAGGCCATTCTAGAACGGTTCAGAATCATTCCAGATACTATTAGGAACAGTTCAAAATCGTTCCAGATGACAATTTTTTGTATAGTGCTCTTTCAAATTTCTAAATTGACATGCTTTATATAAGACTTTTGTAAGGCAATATCTTACTTATCTATAATATAACTAAGTTGAGTTTGGAAGTGTATGAAATTTTTAGGTTTATGTTTGCATTTCCCTCTTTATTTGGCAATTGAGAGAGATAATGCATTTTGAGAAGAGCTTTCATGTGATACTTTTGAAATTCATTGCATTCAATGGGTGGTTATATGTGCACCATCACATAGTGGGTGAGTCAATTTGCTTCATTCCTATAAGCCAAACAAGACCAGTATGAACATTTTTCGAGTTGGCGAGTCTTTTGGTGGATTTTAATTTACCCAAATTTGTTTCTCATTTTTTGTATAGTGATTTTACATCTCATTTTTTATATTTCAAGGAAACTGATTCAATTTGGAAATTTACTAATTTATTTTGATTGGGTGAGCAATATCAACGCAACTCTTCTCCATTAGAAAATGCTCCTATCACCAAGAAATTATTTCTCTAATAATTTATAATTCATCAATTCCATTTAAAACTAATGGTATCCAATTTTCCATCCAATACAGCCATCATTAAAACTATTCAATTATTTCCTTTTCTACTAACAAAAAAGGCCCATTCTGAGCGGGCTAATACAAAGATATATTAATTAATACAATTGTAAAACTTGAAAAAAAAATTACTCTTGTCATGTTTTTAGAATTTTTAGAATAGAAAAAATGAAAAGGAGCTTAAATATTTATGGTAAAAGAATGATACTCACATGAAAAATAATAATAGGCAATATTGTTATTAATAAGAAGTATTGTACTCAATAAAAAAAATATTAGATTTGAGCAAAAAGCATGAAGTGAACTAAAAAAATCTATATATTTATTTGTCAATAAGAATGGCAAAAAAAGTAGATAAAATACTAAGAGAGAACATAGAAAAAAGTAGAAATCCAACCATTGAAGAAAATAAAATAATTAAAATAAAAAATAAAAAATAAAAGTGCTTTTCTTTATTTTTCTAAGTTTACCAAGTGGAAAGACATTAGTGTTATTTTAGGCTTTGCTTTGTTAGATTGTTAGACCTCATTTGTCGTTTTTTTTTCTTTTACATGGTCACATTGGTAGAGCTTGAGGTGTTTCTGTTGTTCATGGTAGCATATAGTTAAGCAATCCACGACCCGAAATTGAAGTGGACCCTAATAAAAAAATTAGCCAATAAAAATTAATAATATATCATAAAAATAAGTTGGGGAAAAAAAGCTAATAACTCATCCCAAAATACTTCATAATCAACCAAAAGAAAAACAATTAAATTCATCAAATGTAACATTTTAAACAATGTTGAAGCAAATCTATTTCTTAATACTAGATATATGTAAACTTTGCAAAAGTTGTAAGGTCAAACATTAAGACTTACAACAATCTAATATACAATCAAGACTAGGAATTTATACATAGATATGTGTCCTACATAACCTAGATTGTAGACAATTAAAGATCCTTGAATTGGGCTTGGGTACATTTTTGGTCAATTCTGACCTGAAATTTAAAGTCCTTACTCAAATATTTTACACAATCATGGATATACATCATCCTTATAAAAAAGTCTAATTGAGATGAAAAAGAGCTTGCAATAATACAAATTATCATCATAAGGAAACAAAATATATTTTTTTATATAGTCTATTTTGATATATGCAATCAATGGATGAGATATTACAACTTCAATATATAACAAAACATAGTTGATGCAAGAAATCTCTTCATTTTAAATTTTTGAAAACCGTATAATCATATTTAATGGAACGATTTACAATAGAATTAAAAATTAAATAAATAAATTAGAAATCATAAATTAGAGCTCCATGCAAAAGTGAAAAATATAAATGTGATACGCTCTATATTTTATAATAATATCTTATGTGCTATGTGTTTGAAATGAATATGCTTTGCATTTTTGTAACAATAAAAGGACATAATTAGGGCAAAAATAGGATATAGTGCATAATTTGTTGTTTGCTTATTTTCCTTTTTTAAAAAATTAATTATATTCCTTTTAAAATTTTCTTCTTTAGCTGTAAAATATTATCGATTTAACTTATCAATTGAATGGTAGTAAGAGCAAACACTAAAAAAAAAGCATGTAATCCGCATCCTTTTTCTCTTTATAAATTTTGCATCAGCAATAATATTGGTCCATTGTTCACCTATGCTCAGCACAAGCATCTTTTGCTAGTCTATATATCTAAAAGGTGTAGGATTTGATTTTAAGATTCTCTAATTGATTTGAGAAATTGAGCCAAATCTTAAAATTAATTTTAGAAATTGTGCAAAATTGAGCTTAAATCTCTAATTGATTTGCGAAATTGAGCTAGAATCTATAATTGATTTGAGAAATTGGGCTAAAAATTCTCTAATTGACTTGAGAAACTGAGCCTGATTTTAAATATTAAAGAGTCCAATTTAATAGGACACTTAATAAAAATCAAAGATTCTTATTATTTTAAGAAAGTTCAATTTAATAGGATTTTTATTAAATATCAGAAATTCTTATCTAGGACTCTTATTAAATATAAGAGATTCTTATCTACAAAGGTGATAATCTTATATGAACTCTTCGAAATCACATAAAAAATAATTAAAATCATGGTTTAATCTTATATTGAACATATCTAATGAGTACTTTAATCCTCTCCTTTGAATAGATCAAGAATTACATTCTCCTTGTTCTACCTTATTTACACAAGACCCACTTGACCCATGGATCTAATTAATTCATACATATAAGTGGCTCCTGCTTAGAAAAGGTTCATTATTTCTACTTGTTTACCTCCCTAGTGGGACCTACTAAATGTAAAGATCTTATACATTGATCCATCCAACTGGAACCTAACAAATGAAGAGAGTTGCCATTTCAACACCACTTCTGACTCAGTTTAGACATGGATTTTATTTATTTATTTATTTTTTACAATTTGCCCATGTATGAAAGGACTAAAAAGGCCATTGTCCCATGAAAACTAAAATCCTTACTTTCTTTTCATACACACATTCTCATCTTCTCTTTCCCTATTCCCTTTTAGAGTGCATCATCCATTTCCAAATATATCATTCTTCCAATCTGTGCAAATGACCATCTCTTCCATTCTCTTTTCTCTTTGTCCCATCAAACACAACAATTAGTACAATGGAAGATGATATGAACACTCAAATAGTAGTTTTCAATGATAATAACACCGACAAGGGTAGTAGTTGTTTACCCATAAAAAATAA
This sequence comes from Sextonia rubra, assembly GCA_037013555.1. Classification (NCBI taxonomy): domain Eukaryota; kingdom Viridiplantae; phylum Streptophyta; class Magnoliopsida; order Laurales; family Lauraceae; genus Sextonia; species Sextonia rubra. The sequence goes on from JASUAD010000001.1 coordinate 82,786,202, forward strand.
AAAACCATTGTAAGTATTGCAGTGAAAACATCATAAGAAAATTCCAAGCTCAGGGGCACATAAACCCAAGGGTTGTGGGATACCAGGTCAAGTACTAGATTCAGATGTTCAGAGCTAATGCAACTCACTCAGAAGACTTTGTATGAGCTCAGAGTGCAGTAGTTCAAACTTTAGAGTTAGTGGACATCATTTGGTCGCTCAATTCACTAACCATCAAATTCAAGGGTCATTGACTCAAAACCTAAGGGTCACTGAACACACTCAAGCTTCTGGAGTACCAAAGTGGCTGAAAAATCACTGTGGCAACTAACGCTTCTACAAATTATATTTAGAAATGACTCTACAAATTTTCAAGGCAAGGGGACTTCATTCGAACATATTAAACTCTATGTCAGTTAGGGTCAATGGCCCCCAAACCTTGGGGTCATTGACCAAACTCCTACTCCAGGAGGCTAAAAGATGATAAATTTTTGGATTAGATACTCAAACTGTGCTCAAGGTCAACTCCTCAAGATTTCAAATTAATTGAACATTATTCAGGTAGAAAACAAGCTGATTGCCCTTAATCAAGGAGACACTGAGTTCACATGCAACAAATGGGCCGCTGATCAAAATCCTACTTTCACAAATCCAAATCACATGAAATTTGGATGGATACTTCAAGATTCTCCTTATATTAATTCCTCCAAGTTGCAAGTCAAACTGATGTCATTTGGGACTCAAACAACTGAGATAGGGGCCCACTTTTACGAAATGTCAAAGGAAGGGTTGATCAACTTCAAAAGGTCAAAACATCATGAACTTTCTATGACACCCTCAAAACGGTGTTAGAAAACATCCCCCCAAGTTTCGTCAAGATCGAACATCGTTCGCTCTCCAAACTGATGAAGACGGGTTACATGTGCAAAAAACCCAAAATTGAGCCTGTCCGTAACCATGGCCACGGTCATGGACACCTATAAAGTGGTTTCCAACAGTTTGAAGTGGTTTTCTCGACTTTATTTTGAAACCTAACTTCTCGTAACTCTCCTAATTGCCTCTCAAGTCTGTAATAGGCATTCTTAGGCACTTGGGAAGGGGTTCAAGAAAAATTTCCAATAGACAACAAGATTCCAAAGGTTCCACAAGATTTTAAGGCCCTACACAAGGGATTCCTGAAACACTTGGCCTGTAACTCTCTTCATTCTTTTTCCTTTTACAATTTTAAAGTGAAAAATGAGTTTGAAGAAGAAGATACGCATCAATACTATTCATAAAAGATGAGTTTCAAGGCTACCAAATGTCAAAGGTGTTCAATGGGATGAAACTATTTTCTTTAGTTCTCCCACTTGAGGGGGTTTTTGGCCATCTCTAAGGTTGTGAACAGATGTTTTTTAGGTTTCATTCTACTCCTTGAAAATCATAGGATCAGAATGACACAACTCTAACCTCAATTACTTATACAGAAGTACCCATTCCTGATTTGTATAAATGCGATCTGTAACAATGAAGTGGTAACTATCAAAGATCATAAACGATTCTAAATTTGAATTCCGTACTCTTGGTGATCATCCCATGCTCCCAAAGTCAGATAATAAAAGTTTTAGCACCTTGAAGGCATCACAGAAGCAAACAGAAATGAAATGAGGAGAATAATGGCCAAAACGACCATTTTCTGTCAGTGACTGTGGGCCACAGTCACTAACAGGGGCTCAATGACCGTGGTCCACGGTCACCACTCCCCTACCTTCAATTTTCTACATTTCTTCCTCTTTTCATGTAATTTTTCTAATTTCCCTAATTTGGATCACATCTAAGGCCAAAGGGAAAGGTTGTAATTTTCTAATATTTGTAAACAACCTGCATCCCTGGGGTTAGAGGATTGAACCCATATAATTTAAGGGAATTTAATGTGATTTGTAATTATTTTATCATTCTTCTATGTGCTTGAGTGCATGGATGTTAGTCTTGATTCCGTTGCATCCATCATCATTGTAAGTGCTCTAGAAGATTGGCACCGTCTGTGGAAATTTACTGCTCTAGTTTGCGATCAAACTAGACTATAAGACATAAAAAAAAGTGCCAAAGTACATGAAAAAGTGCTGTAGTGAGCTAGTGACTACAGAGTGCTGTGTAAAATAACCTATAACCACAGAGTGCTATGTAAAATGGCTTGTGACCGCAAAGTGCTGCATAAAACGGCCTATGACAGCAGCGTGTTATGTAAAAAGTGCTGTGACCACGGAGTGTTGTGCAAAATGGGTAGTAACCATGAGTCCACGATCACTGACTTTTTTTTACCCTAGATGAGCCTATTTGACTTTGAAAGCACCCTATTTAAGACTTTTGATGTCTATGATGGGTTTGGAAGCATTTATGGAGGAATTTTGCACCTTGAAGTTCATTAACTTGCCACCTCAAATGAAGGAACTTACACCCTTTACACCCTTGTATGAAATGAAAGAGTGTCGATTCAATCCAAAAGGTTTACATTACTGGCTATAGGCTTTATAAGAACTAACAAATGTTTAAATTAAATCAATTATAAAAACAACGACATTTACAGTTATGCATTATCCAAAGTCTTGCACTAATGGATCTCATGTGATTCTTGTGATAGTAGTGCAGGCTTGATCCTGTGGGCTCTATCCCTTTGGTTGGATCCAACTCTCTCTTGCTTATAAGTCTGACATATAGTCCCCAAATGCTGTCAAAATTTTGGTAGCTAGGACTAGTCAGCATAACATGCTTCTAAGTCTGACTACATAGTCCTGAAATATTGTGGAAATTTCGGTAGCTATGACTAGTCAGCATAGCACAAAGAGATTGAATTTATGCCTGTTTCTGACCATTTCAATTTATTCAATAAGGAGACTATGTTGGTTCAGATGTCATTCATAAATTATTTCGGCTAGCCCAAGAGGTAGCCATATTAGTTATGAGACTAATATAGTCCTTTAGGCTTATTTTTGCATAAAATACCAATGGGTACCATGAGCATTACCTTTGATGAAGCAAAGGAGAGGCTATTCAAAATCTCCATGACTTAGAAAGGTCCATCTACGAGAACTCCTAGGCGGGCCTAGACTATTGCTCTTCCATCAAGGGTCTTAGTATTTCAAAAGCTCTCTACTCCTATGAGCTCAGTTGTCTCCTCTAATCTAAATGTGTCATTAGTGACCCTAAACTTACCAAAAAGAATGAAGTTCTCAAACCTTGGGTTTCCATATTTACCCAGAACCTGTTTAGGATTTCTACCAAGGTTCACTAGGAACCTAAAGCCAAGAAACAATCAGAAGGCTATTCTTCACATTATCAAGCCTTGTCTGGAGTTAAGACAACTCTGATTCATGGATCAAGAGTTGCTGTTTCCTAGTAAGCTACCTGTTATGGTTGCTTAGGGCCTAAGGTCAACAATCAAATGCTTCAAGCACCGGGAGGACCTTTGGCAATTCCTTACTTGCAAGAAGGCTCAGAAGGATGAGTCTAATCCTAGACGCAACACGTGGTCACCACAACCACAAACCTCAAAACCCAACAAGGCTAAGATCAAACCCTTGGCCTCACTTGAAGAGAACACCTTCTACCCTCTAACTCAAAATAAGGGATGAAGGTTCGGCAAATGGTGTCCACCTTTAGTCATTGTAGTACCTACCCTACTATCTTCACCTTAGCATTCGTCGTGCATCGCTAAACATCAAAAGAAGACTGAATGATTGGTCATTGATAATGTGACCAATCTTGCTTACTTTAAAGACTCGCTTCAGTAAAAGAAAGAGCAAAAGAAAAAGAACAAAAGAGATGTTATGTTATCGACATCCTCTCATTTCTTACTTTTGATCAAAAGGATTGGGAATGAGTTATTGGCATTTCAAGGCCGCTTGTAGCTAAATTCAAAGATGAAAAGTTCGCAGCCTGGCTAGTTAACCAAGTCAAAAGAAAAGCCTTAGCTCGCCACAGGGAGCAAACTCAAAAGCTGTCTCAATGCAAAATCACTCAATAGTGGGTGGTCAAAGAAAATGACCCTGACTTGACCTCATATCACATGGTCGGGCCAAGTTCTCCTCGAAGAGTCACTCAAAGTATTGCTTGAACTCAATCACAAGGGTCTGATTAAACTCTCATTCCAGCAAGACTTTTGAAGGTCATGTCTATACTGACTTTGAAGATGATCCAATCATGATCTTGGATATGAAAGATAGCTTGTCTACTCCTCAAACACTAATATTATCCTACCCCCGTCAGTATACTATATTTATAGTTAAAGAGAGTGGAACTAGAAAAGATGAAAATGATGATGCCGGTGGTGACAAAGATGCCAGAGAAAAAGATGCTGGTGAGAATGAAGATAACAATGTTAGTGACGTTATAAAACAACAAGAAGCTAAGATCGACCATATAACTGCCCTGTTGAAAATCTTACCGAATAAGCTAAGTGGTCCGGTCATAGCTTAGACAAATCCTTTTTTCGCTAATAAAAGAGAACAAGTAATGATCAGAAAGAATGCAACTAAGATTTATTTGCTCATAACTCAAATCAAATCCTTGACAAACAAAATGATGGTTGAGCGTTCTTCTGGTGATCATTAGTCAATCTTGGGTTTTCATACAAATCCTAAAAAGCATGTAACCTTTAAGTAGGTTGAGGAAATACTGACAAAATCAAAGATGGAAACCAAGATGAAAAAGAAGGTTACCACACCACGGTAGCCTTCGGAGTCCGATCTCATTTTATTTCCACCAGATTATAAGCTTCATACTTTCCAACCATATCTTGGGTACGGGTCAGCTTATCAACACATTGTGCATTTCAAATCATTTCTCGAAAGTTTGCTAGAATAGGATGCATTAAAAATAAGGCTGTTTGTTGGCACACTAAAAGGAGTTGCCTTTGATTGGTACAAACAGCTGCCAGAACTCTTTTTCATGACATCGCCAATCACAAAAGAAAAGTTCTTGCTCCATTTCCAGGAGGAAGATCAGACAATCAACTTTGACACGCTCAATAGCATAAGGCAAGAAGACAACGAAACTGCTTAGGCCTTTATCAATAGATGGAGAGCATTATCCTACGATGCTTGGAACAACCATCTCAAAGGGCAACAATTGAAATGTGTAAAACTAATTTGCAACTAGTAGTTAAAGCTATTGTGTCTTTAGCCCAATCAATTGAGGTTGCCACTGATGCAGAGCTGACCATCAAAGAGATCAGCCAAACGAAGGCAAACTCTTGAAAAACATAGTCATCTTCATCTTCTATTGCGAAACCAAAGAAGAAGCAAGAGGTCTTCAATGTGCAAACTTCCAAACCTTCTTAGAAGTTATAAAACTCAAAGAATGATCAAACCAAGAGAGAGGAATATGAGAAAAGGAAAAAGACTAAGTATCCTTTGATAGAGACATTGAAGTGATATTCCGATCATTGATGGATAACAACAAAATTGAATTTCGACCAATGAAGAAATCCAAACAAATCGGGTCACATCAATGATCCCAATTACTATGCATACCACCGAATGGTGTCATATCCTCTCAAAGACTGCTTTATTCTAAAAGAAAAGGTCAATGAGATGTGGAAGAATGAAGTAATAACTTTTGATTGAAAGTATAATCCTGCTATGATCAATATGATCTCCTATGATCCTGCTACGATCAATATAATCTCCTGTGGACAGTTTGTACCCATTGTTGTACCTTCTGCAATGAAACCAATGATGGTTGAATTCCATATTATCAATCCAACACATAACAAAAAAGGTTTGATACCAATAAAGACCTTTAGGGGAAGAAGTGTGGGTCCAACTAGACCTAGTAAATGATGAAGGGTGGGAAAAGGTGATGACCAAACCCAAAAATGTTGAGTCTAGATCCAAAAATTTCCATGTACAAATTGAACATAGCAAACGATGCTAAAGCTCTAAAGCAAAACCAAAGAAGGACAAATCCAAAATCATGGACAAGATAGAAATAGAAGTTTAGAAACTCAGGGATATCCCCTTCATCCTTGAAGGGTAGCATCCCGATTGGTTAGCTAACATAGTGCCAATTATCAAGAAGAATGGGCACATCAAAGTTTACATCAACTTTTGAGATTTAAACAAAGCCTATCCCAAGAATGATTGTCCACTACCCCTACTAGAAATTATGATTGATAATACTTTCGGATTTGAAAGAATGTCATTCATGGATGGGTTCTCGGGATATAATCAAATCAAAATGTATAAGAAGGATGAAAAGCACACATCATTTTGAACCCCCTTTTGGCGCATACTGTTACACCTAGAGGTGGCAATCGGGTCGAGTCAGGCTAAACAGGTCAGACTCATTTAATAAATTGGTCAAAATAGCCTAACCCACATTCAACCATTTATTAAACAGGTCAGAAACCCCTAACTCGCACCGACCACGAGTCAACCAGACCTAACCTGCTTTAACCCACATATCCTATGTGTTCAATTGCATTTGTTAAATCAAAATTTAAACCACAATACAAGCATGGCTCATGAAAATAAAAGTTGAAAACAAGGAAGAAACTGAAGACAAGGAAAAATCTGAGGAATGTGAAAAGATAAAAGAGAAAATAATCATAAGGAACACTTTCTGCTTATGTTCTTAAATAGGCTTAAGTAAAAATAAGAATTAATGCGGGTTAAGTAGGTCAACCCTAAATTGGCCCATTTAATTGCGGGGTCAGATATTCCTAACCTGCGACCGACCTGTCTATCATGCGAGTCAGGTTATGCGAGTTATATATAGGTCAGGTCAGATCTGTTTTGCGGGTCGGGTTGCATTTCACCAACTCTAGCTACACCGTCATGCCCTTCAGCCTTAAGAATGTTAGAACCATAAATTAGGGCGATGATGAAAATTTTTAAAGACATGCAACATAAGTATGTCGAATGCTATGTCAACAACTTAGGATTTAAAAAGCAAACAGAAGTCAAACCATCTAGCTGATTTTTGCATGGTATTCAAAAGGTTGCGAAAGTTCAATCTTCGCATGAACCCTTTAAAGTGTTTCTTTGGAGTCTCCTCTGGAAAATTCTTAGGATTCGTGGTTTGAAAAGGCAGTATTGAACTGCATCTGGTCAAAGTTAAAACAATATTGGAGATGTCTTCTCCCCGCACTTTCAAATAACTCAAAGGATTGTAAGGCAGACTTGCCTACATCTGCCAGTTCATGTCAAACTTATTTGGGAAGTGCAGAACATTTTTGAAACTCATGAAAAAAGAGTTGAATTTGTATGGGATAAAGCTTGTGAGGATGCCTTTCAAGAAATCAAAAGGTATCTCACAAATCCACCAGTTCTTTTGGCTCCTATTCCAAGCAAACCTTTCATCCTCTACACTCAAGCTCTTGATCACTCCTTGGGGGCATCATTAGCTCAAAAGAATGATGAGAGTAAGGAGGTGGCTCTTTACTATTTTTCACAGATGTTAGTTGGTGCTGAACATAACTACCATCCAGTGGAAAAAGAATGTCTTGCATTGATGTTCGCAGTACAGAAACTACGTAACTACATTATCTCCAATGTGGTGTACTTGGTTTCCAACATTAATCCATTAAAGACACTTGTGACGAAAGCTGGTGTACTAAGTGATCGTCTAGCCAAATGGTCTATTTCGTTCTCTCAATATGACATCAAATACACATTGCAAAGGTAGTGAAAGTACAAGCTCTCACCGTTTTCCTTGCAGAACATCCACTTTTGGAGCATACTGAATTCAAAGACAATCTCCCTGATGAGTCGGTCTTCTTTGTTGAGCAAATATAGAAACCCACCATTAATCCAGACCAACATTGGATCATGCATTTTAATGAACTTCCAAAACTAATGAGTTAGGAGATCTAGTTTCATGGGTTGGAATCATTTTCTGTAGCCTTGAAAGATTTTATGTCCCTCACTCCTTCTCATTGATCAAGCCATGTATAAACAATTTGGTAGACTACACAGCATTAATTATGGGTCTCAAGCTAGCTTTGGATTTGGGCATCAATATGCTTGAAGTCAATGGAGATCCATAACTCATAATCAAACAAATAAATCCCGAATATGAAGTGAAGAAACCAAATTTGCTTCCCTTCTTCAACAAAGCCTATGAACTCAAGGAGAGATTCGTGTTAATCAAATTTCACCATATTACAAGGCAAAAAAATGTCAAAACAGATGCACTAGTAGGATTAACAACATTAATGTCAATCCTCAAGAATGACAGAATGGCATTAGAAGTAGTCGAAAAAAGACTTCTACCTCCACTGACACCCATAAAGCAGTAGCAAATTGCTTTAATGTGCTTAAGAATTGGATTTCATCTTTCTAAAACTCATTCAAAGACTGGGATTTAAAGGCGAACTTTAAAATTTCACTACAATTTGCCTTCAAAGACTCTCCACTGCAAGTCATATGATGGAGTTCTTCTTCATTGCTTGTCGCCAAAAAAAGCAAATCAAATACTCAAAGAAGTTCATTCTAGCCTATCCAAGTTGAACCAAAGCTTCATGATTAGCTTCAAAGGTTAGGCTCCAACTGGCCTACCATGGTTTCTAACACCATCAATTTTGCAAAAAGACACAATGAATGCTAAATCCATAGCAATTACATTCATTAGCCGCCTGAATATTTACATCTCTATCTCTTAACCATTTGAGACTTCTGCCATTAGAACATGGTCATTAATTCATTTTGCTGCGATAGATTACTTCTCCAAATGGGTAAAAGCGGTGCCTCTTGCAAAAATCAAAACAGATGCAATCCTTAGCTTTTTAAATACTCAAATCATTTCTCATTTTGGGGTTCCTAAATGTCTTCATCATGATAATGGTCCTCATTTCAACAAGGACAAATTTTATAGATTCTATGACAAGTACGGAATCCAACGTTGTCCTTGCAACATATAACCCCATAGTTAATGGACTTGTTGAAGCTTTCAATAAGAATATTTGCAAAATTCTATGGAAAATTGTCTTTAATAACAAAAAAGAGTTAGAGTACCAAACTTCGTGAAGCTTTGTGGGCTTACAGAACTACAATCTGTGGTCCAACCAAATCAACACCATATTCCTTAGTTTATGGCTGTGAAGCTATGATACCTTTGGAATTCATCTTCCTTCTTTTCGTTTAGCTGTGAAAAACAAATACACCGAATAAAAGAACACTAAGCTCAGACTTGAAGAGTTTGAAAGGCTTGATGAGAAGAGGCTTGTTGCTCAACAAAGCATCAAGCTATATCAAATTCATATGGCTCGGTCTTTTAACAAGAAGGTCAAATACAAAGCTTACAAGAAATGAGAATTAGTCCTTGTAGTCAAGAGGCTCATGTTCTCTACACACATGTCAAAAGGCAAATTTGAACCCAAATGGGAAGGACCTTTTGTTGTCAACAAGGTCTACTCCAACGACACTTACGCACTCTTCAACTTGAAGGAGAAAGATGCATAATGCCTGTTAAAGAAATATTATGCATAAATGTCATTGGTATAGCCAAACCATGTATAGTGTACATTCTCATCCCAAAAATCTTCCTGTTTTAAGCCTTACAACCTATGACTCCTACCAAACTTCCCTCCGACTTGTACATAATGACTACTAGGATAATATCTTTTAGCCCCTCTAGTCAACCCTTGTTACTTGGATAAAGTCCCTATAAGACCACTTGTAACATCTTGCTATCTATATTAAGCCTTTTGTAGACCCTATATAGCAAAACTCAACTGTATCAACAAGTCATTTTGTAGACCCTATATGGCTACCTTTAGTTATATGAAATAAGTCTTTTTGCAAACCACATGTGGCTAACCCTCAATTGTATAGAACAAGTCTCATTGCATACCCTATATGGCTACCTTCGGTTATATGGAATAAGTCTTTTTACAAATCCTATATAACCAAAATCTAAACAAAACCCAATACAAATTTTTTTCCCAAGAAAAAAGTCAAGGACCTCGGAGAAAACCTCACACAAGGGCATCGGATAACGTCCACTTTGTTTGACCCCTTTAGTATCCAAAAGGATCAAGTCACGGACCTTGGACAAAGCCTCACACAGGGGCCCCAGATAAAGTCCACCTATATGATTCCTTTTTTTTGTTGATTTGTAGATTCAAAAGATCAAATGTCATACCCCATACAAGTCTGAGAAAACAAACTACATGAAATATACATTCAAACCACCCACATAAACCACATCAAAACAAAATCAACCTATACATTCCATACCAATGTCAAGTGGAGCAAAAGAAAAAATTTCCATTGATATTCATTTGAGGTTTAATACAAAGAATGAAGTAAAAAATACATAGCCATCCAAGCTGATCAAAATAAAAAAAGCCAAACAAGAGCTGCGGCAATGAAGATCTAGTCCGAGAACTTCTTAAGTTGCCTCTTCGCGTTCAAGATTTCTTCTTTCAAGATGCGACCTTCGTAGCTTGCATAAGCAGGGACAGCACCATCGATGTTAATTTCATCTAGCTTGATGTTCATTTCACTCTTGAGGGATTGAACAAAATCATTAAGGCTGTCTACTTTGCCCTTACTTACGAGAAAACTATCTTTGAGGGCCTGGTTCTTTGAACTAGACTTCTTTAAATCATCTAAGGTGCTTCTAAGCTGTAGAGCATTGTCTTCCAAGGTTGAAAGCTGTTGCTGCAATGTGGTGATCTATTGTTACAGGCGTTCATACTCTTCCCGGTGCATACTCATCTCTTGTGCCAGTTAAACATTTGCTCCATCCACCACTTTAGCCTCTTCTGCAGCGCTTTCAATCTCAGCTGCCAACTAAACCGATCCATCAAACCTCATCTTAAAAGGCCTTGGCATAGTCCACACCACTATCCCAAGTGACTTTCTCCTCAAACTTGTTGAACAAGACCATGAAAACATCTTGGATGCTGCTTAAATCAACCTCAAGAGTAGAACAGACTAGTGTTTCAGGTAATACTTTGCAAGTTAATATTTTCTCAATTGTAAGATCTTCTTATGAGACTGTATACAAGATACTATAGAGCATCATCCTTATGGCTCCTTTCATGGGAAAATCAGGTTTGGGAGCTTCTCCAAACAAATTTAGTTCTTGATGTGCGGAGGGACCTAACTTATGCTTTTGTGAATTTGACTGAGTCTGGGAACCTTAGCGGTCATCATCCTCCATAAGATCTGCCACCTCATATTTAAGAACCAATTTCCAATGGGCAAGAGGGCCAGTCTTCATAGTAACCGACTCAATTGGAGTCATTTCATTGTCAACTTCCTCCTCAACCATGCCAACAGGTTTAACATTGGGCTCCATTTGAGCACCGAGAGTTGCATCAATTCTTAGCACATTGGTGGCAGCAGGTGATCCACTTGTATGTGATCCTGATTCTGAATCAAGACTCGCCAAAGGGATCACACTTGGCACTACTGGGAGCATAGTGCAAATAGGTGGCAAAACAAGTACTGATAACAACTCTAGATTGTTGTTTATGCTTCTAGTCGGCGAATCTAGGTAAGAGGGATCTTCCATGGCCTTGCGCAAGTCTCTGTTCAAAGAACTATTCATTGATGTCTTAAAGTATTCACTATAAGTAAAAATATTATCCAAATTAATTGGAGCCCTCTTTTTCTATTCGCTCTTCATTGGCAACCCAAAAGGCATTCTTTCTAACGTGGGAGGCACAACAAGGGCGCTTTGGTTCATTTGGATACCTAAAAAAGAGCCAAGAAAAAGAGGTCAAATCAAGATGTTGTAATAAAATGTTCAATTTTTAATATTCAAGTCAAGGCTTACCCTTGGGAGTTGGCTCTGCAGTAATTCCCTTAGCAGTGCCGGGAATTTATCCTCTTTCCATCATGACATCAACATTTGGTCCCTCAGAGATCTTTGGTGGAATCTCTTGCTATTTGGCTTGAGGGATAGTATCTCTTTTAGAAGTAGGCATCTTTGGTTCAATGGGATTTACACTACTCCTTGGTTCTTCCCCAAAAATATGTTCACCAACTTTACCAATGTCGACTACTCCTTTAACGACAGTGCCAAAGTAAGCCTTGGAGCTACTTACTTGTTAAAAAATTGCCTCTACAACGCTACTGGCTACCTTATCAATAGTAGTGGTAGCACCCACATCATCACTAGATTTCTCCACAACAATGGACTCTACGGGCATGTGCATTGTAGTCTTTTTCCTAGAATCAGGCATCATTGCCTAATCAAAAATGTCCTTTTCAATATCAAACTTGATATTGATATCATTATTGGTTCTTTCTTCAATAGCAGGGGTATCAAAACCACTCCCCTACTCGTTGGCATCATGATAGGCATACTCCTCCACAATTTAGCTTCCTTTTGTGAGATTCGATGAAAAGGGGCCCGGGGGGGGGGGGGGGGGGGGGCAGGGTGGGGAAGACAAGTAAAAATATCATAAAAAGAGATATTTGCCCACTTTTAGCCTTTAGGAGGGATGAGTTCCAGGGCTCTCGGCTTTACTTTTCTTCAGTGGAGTCCCTTTGCTTCTAAAAGCTCTAGTTACACTCTTCGAATGTATCATCAGAAGCTTCCTATGAAGAACTGGGCCTGCTAGAGGTTTTAACGATGAAACAACAGGTGGCCTGACTCAGCAGCTATTTCTATTTACTATACCATTTCTGTTGGACTTGGAGTCATATATGCCTTTGTTAGCAATGAGCCAGCAATAGCTTCCAACAAATTTTAATGAACTATGTCTACCCCTGCGGCTACACACATGATGGCTTGTTTTTCTTTAAATCTTTTGGTTTGCTTGCCAACTTGGTCCTGGCAGTATGAAAATTGGACCCAAAGTCCAATGGAGCTCTACCAGCTTGCCTGGCCTCAGCGAGACTCTCTTTCTCTTGAAGGTTTTCATTAATGGCCCACTGTAGCCTCGCTACAATAACATTGGGAGAAGGTAGGTAATCCTCGTCTTCCTCACCTTTCAATAAACAGTAGGCCTTGCAGACGTCAGCTCTGGTGACCAATCCAATCTTCCACTCATTCCCATTAAATAACCAATTTTCAAAGTTAGCTGGGTTGAAACGATCCTTCTCCACCTTCTCACCTTTCTTATAAACTAGCGGAGCATGCCATTTGACACAAGAGTTACTTGCAAATGTCTCCACAATGGTAATAATGCTTTTGATGTACCATTGCAAAAAAATGCTTGTGTAATCAGCCTGAGGAAAATAAGGATAGCCAAAGCGAGCTTTGGTACCAAACGCTTGGTAAAATTCCCACGCATTTCTAGCATCCTACAAGGAGCCAAGTGTGCCCCAAATGTGACCAGGCTCTCCCACAACAACCTAGTAAAAGCTAAATTTTTTGCAAAACTTGGTAGGTACATAATTTTGGATGTTGATGTAGGCATTCTTCCTATACATTAAGTCCATAGGTCTCAAACTAAGGAGCTAGCTTTTTTCTTCATCTTAAAGGTCAACCTCTGGACCACCTTCTTTAACTTTATCAAGCGATGGCTTTACACCATTTCTCGTGTGATTTGAAACTTCAATATTCGGCATGGAAAAGCAAGAGGCAACATAATTATTGAAATTATGCAAGTGTTGGCATAACTTAATCATGGTGTGGAAATTGATCAAACAACTTCTGCCCACCATGCCTTCCATATAGCTGCTCCTGGGTGCACTACTACGCAAATGAATCCCATTGCAGTGGTATGTAGACTAGGTATATACCAGGTGCTTAGCGTAATAACTATTGAAGGATTTCCCCTCTCTAACTATAAAGGCTGACCACTTTAACTCTATCAACATTTATGCCACAAAAGCTGGATCGAGAGCAAGCCTATACCCAAATGCCATTCGGAATGCAGGTTATATCCAACACTTGAAAAGAGGACATTTGATAGCCATGCCGTCAAAAATGTAGTAAACCGGCATTTCATCTTCAAATCAGGATATTTAACAAAAATATGACATAAATCTTGCTTCTCATGATAAACAAGCTTTGGCGGCTTCTGAGGATCTTTGTAGGGAATAACCTCCCTCCACTTGCACTATCCCTCATTTGAAAAGAAAAAGCTTGTAGTGGTCTTCACCTGTTCCATCCATAGGGCAATTTTAGCCCGGCTTCGGCTACTTATCTGAATTGAGTCTTCAAAAGCAAAGAAAAGGTAATAGGCATCCTGAAATTCATCATCCATGGTGGTCAATTTTGCAATAGATGGGATGGTCTCGTCATAAATCTCACCATAGGGATACAAACTAAAGATTTTCGTCATTTCCCAAAAAAAAAAAAACCTAGCTCCATGTTCAGAGTGATAAAGGTGTTGGTTTCGGGACAGTATAATTCAAGAATGGCCCAACATATGTTCTTATTTTCACAAGATACCCTTTGAGTAGTGGCATTTATAGCTTCAAAAAAGCTGACCACTCTCAAAGTTTCTTTGCAATGGTGATTAATCAAAGTTTTCTAGTTCTGCCAAGGTCCAACCGTGTCCATGTAATGGTATCTTAGACTCTCACTTGGCTATTTCATTGACTCCTTTGTCGCATCGCCAAATATGTAGTAGGGTTTCTTGAAGCTTACTTGATTGTTATTCATCTAATCAGTGTTATTAACCAAATGCCAAGAAGTTTACCAATTCCGTACAGCCAAGGCTCTGGTTCTTTGTTTCTTCATATTGGAAGTGAAGACTTTATTTGGTTCTCTAGTATTTGGGCTATTTTCAGCTCAGCCCTTGAAGTGGCTCTTTGACACCCCAGAAGATGAAGCAGCGGGCGCTTTTCCCTTTCTATGTAAAAAACAATAGAGAGAGAGAAAGAGAGAGAGAGAGAGAGCTTCAGTAACAGCAAATATGGCAAAGGTAGGAAATTCTACTGAAATTTCGGTAGGGCCCTTACCAAAAAGCCAAAAGGAGAAAATAATGCTCAGTTTTAAGACAAAGAATTGACATCAAGGTACAGTTAAGTCCCAAAACTAAGGCTCCCTGTCCAAACAGATGTTCAAGCACCTTAAGACCTTTTAGGGGGCAATTTGACGTGCACTCGGGCATAGAAGATGCAATATCCAATGCACGAAATACATGCATAGCACAAGTAAAGCATGAAGCAACTATATGTATCACAAATACGTAAATAAGCTCAACATGTGTGAAAAATGAAGCATGTGGAGGTGGATATCATGTTTTCAAAAAATTTCAAGGATTGAAGGAAAAAAAAAAGTAAATGCTGATAGTCTAATGACACATATTTCCAGTCATTTCCCATGGTTTTAGACTTACCTACAACTATTGAAAATTGTTTCATTCTCCATGATAAAATTTCAAGCCGACAAAACGATCTCAACATTCCTACAACGGCCTCAACAAAAACAAGTAAGAATGCTTTATCAATGTTCGGCAACTTATTTCCCACAAAGATAGTCAACATTTTCCAGACTCACTTCAAGCCGGGAAAAACATGGAAGGTGAATTAGCCTTGGAAGTTGTGGATGAGAAAGACACAGTAAGAAGCTCAAAGTTAAAGTAGCACTAGTGATCATACTCAAACTACATGTGATCACTTGACTGGAGGCTACTCCTATCTCCATCGATTTCTATATCAGCCACTAACATTCATGAGATTTTTACTTCTTATGTTTGTTGAGATTTAAGAGGGGTAACCTTCTCTTCAAAAACAAAGGAAGTGCATCTTAGGCATGCTCTACTTGTTGACATGGAAGAAAGTGCATCTTGGGCATGCTCTGCTTATTGACCATAGAAAATTCCCACAGTGGCATGGTGACCTGACTTATAGTTACACTATGCTAAGGATCAGGTGGACAGTAATCGCTTGGCCCCATAAACTTCCCATAGTCCGCAAATGCCAAGTGTGTGCTTAGACTGTTCGAGCAGAATGGGTGGGTGTGCCTTTACTAAGCCCAATGGCAAAAGGGTGAAGCCTAATTCTCTACCAAATTTCTACATTCCCCTAGACGGAGCTTGTTCACTTCAAGTTTGTTGAAGAGTGGATTCTTTGCAAAAGATTTTGAAGTTCAAGGCCTTTGGTGTTATTCTAATGAGAGCACAAACCAAAAAAAAAAAAAAAAAAAAGAAAGAAAGAAAGAAAGGAGACAACTTTTAGCTTCAAATTCAGTTCACTCAATTATGACCGTGGGTATGTTCAAACAGTGACCCAAGCTATCAAATTTTGTGCTGGTGTATTTGGCCTCAAGAACATTGATCAAATTAAGCACATCAATCAACAAAAAAAGAGGAGCTACTGCATAGGCTGTGACTGTGAGAGTCTCAGAAACTACTTAGGTACAGTCAAGTCTTGCAAAATTCTGCACCAATTCATAAACAAAAAGGTGAAGCTCGAAGCACTATCATGCGTTAAAAAGGACTGACTAAGTCAAGCATCCAAAAAAAAAAAAAAAAAGGAAAAAAAATCAAATTAAACATTTCCTCAAACAGGTGGTGACTATGGACTTCCACGGATAGTGCAAGTAGCTGTGATTGGAACTTGCTTGAACAATGCTCAATTTGAGCAAAGCAGCCTAGGCAATACCCTTACATCCAAAGCAATAATAATAATAAAGAGGAGAAAAAGAAGAGCAATTGGGGCCGTGCCTTGACTCTACTTCACCATGAGCTAGACCCCACTTCACTGCATGTCAAGTCCTCAAAACCTCAAAAGGGTTGTTGACATCTTGGGTTTTACTCTGATGCAAACTCGTGGAGAAGATGAAAACCGCAGCATTGTGGTGCTTCGCGTCAATTGCAGCCAAAAATCAACAAGGCAAGCAAGTAAAAAAAAATTCAACCAAAATCACATGAATTCAATAACATGGGTTCGGCCATGGATGAAACACAAAAAAGGCAAAGTTGAAAGCCATACCTGCGATTGAGAAAGCTTGGGAGAATGAAGAAAAGCTTGAATTCCACTTGCAAAATTAAGAAAAATGCTTGTCTGCTACTACTCTTGCTCAACTCAGAAAACAAATTTTGCAACAATGGAATGAAGGAGAAAAGAGGGACATGAGTTTTATATGACTAGTGTCTGAACACGAGGCTCCTCTCAAGCCCATAATCACTGCCTTAACTTCACCCACGGACAGTGTGTGGTTAAAACAGTGGGGTCCACAGCTTGGTGGCCCAAGCTATTTTGTGCAGTGATTTGAATTCCCTCAACATATAGTGAACCTTTTACCCTTGTTAAGCAATGGGACCCATTGCTTAGTGGCCCACTCTCTCAAATCTGATCATTCAAATTCCAACAGCATATAGTGGACCCACTCCAAATATTTTACCCAAAATTTAAAAAAATGATAATTTTCCACAACACGCTGGACCCACTTTGGGACTTTTCCAAAATAAAAAGATTTTGTTGTGTATGTTTTCTTCAAGTCAACACCACCCAAATTTCAAATTCACCTTGGGTCAAGCCAAATTTTGGACCAAATTTTGACGTCACAAATTGCTTTGGATCAAAAACCACGAAAAGCCTAAAATTCACAACAGCCAATCTCCTTTAAAACTCCATCTCATTTTGACTCATTTCAAGCAAAGTCAAAACCCAAACCTTAATTTTTGAAAATAAACCAAAATCCATGAAATTTCTAACACAAATTCACTTTAAACCCAAATCTTGATTTTTTTTTTAAACCTTAGGGATTCATTGAGTGGGTGTTCCCATAGTTCCCATAAAGATGCTACTTTAGATAGCTGTGACAAATAGGTAATGAGAAAATCAAATCCACTTTTTAAAATGAAAACCAAATTCATGAAATTTTGAATTTTCCAATACCTTAGGGATTTCCTTTTATGGGTATTCCCCACATTCCCCACAGCGATGCTGCTTTAGATATCTATAAATAATAGAGCAAGGAAAATCAGACTCATTATACTTTTACCAAATTCACACATCAAACCATTCATGTTTTTTTAATCAAACTTTCAAGTCTAGGCCTATAACATACCTTGACAAAACTACTTTTTCATCAAGTCATTCACTATTCTCACAGATTGGCTATTTTGAAGCACAATAATTCCAGGCTCATTCTTCCATCATTGTACCTTGATGGGGCTCATTGACCCATAGAAAAATCACAAACATAGTAAGTATTGCAATGAAGGCATCACAGGCAAATTCCAAGCTTAAGGGCACATAAACCATAGGGTTGTGGGATGCCAGGTCAAGTACTACACCAGATGTTCAGAGCTAATGCAACTCACTCAGACGACTTTAGATGACCTCAGAGTGTAGTAGTTCAAACTTCAAAGTTAGTGAACTCTATTTGGTTACTCAACTCACCAACAATCAAATTCAAGGTTCATTTACTCAAAACCTAGGGGTGATTGAACACAATCAAACTTCTGGATTACCAAAGCAACTGAAAATCACTGTGGCAAATGACACTTCTACATGTCAAAATCAGCTGAAACTCCTCAAAAAAGCTCAAATTATATTAAGGAATGACTCTACAAATTTTCAAGCCAAGGGGCTTCATTCGACCCTACTTCAGCTATATGTCAGCTTAGGGATCAGTAACCCCAAACCTTGGAGTCACTGACCAAAGTCCTGTTTCCAAGAGGCCAAAGTTGATGAAATTTGGAATAAATACTCAAAATATGCTCAATGTAAACTCCTCAAAGTTTTAAATCAATTGAACATCATTTGAATAAAAAACAAACTGATTGCCTGCAATGCAAGAGGGCACCAACTTAGAACATGCAACAATTGGGCCACTAATCAAAATCCTACTTCCATAAATCCAAGTCACCTAAAGTCTGGATGAATACTTTAAGATGCTCCTGACATTAATTAGTCCAAGTTTCAAGTCGATATAAGGTCATTTGGGCCTCAAACAATTGAAACAAAGGCCCACTTTCATGAAAACTAAAAGGAAGGGTTGACCAACTACAAAAGGTCAAAACAAAATGCAATTTCTAAAACATGATCAAAATGATGTTAGAAAACATCCCTCCAAGTTTCGTAAAGATTGGACATGGTTTGGGCCCCAAACTGATGAAAACAGGTCACATATACAAAAAATCCAAAACTAGGCCTGGCCATGGTCACGGAAACTTGTAAAGTGGTTCCCGACAGTTTCAAATGGTTTCTCTACTTTATTTCAAAACCCAACTTCATACAACTCTCTTGCCTCTAAACTTATAAAAGGCATGTTTAGACACTTGGGAAAGAGGTTCAAGGAAAGTTTCCAAGAGATAGACAAGGTTTCGAATGTTCCACAAGATTCTAAGGCTTTGAACGAGGGATTCTTCAAACACTTGGTTTGCAACTCTCTGCATTCTTCTTCCTCTTACAAGTTTAAGGTGAGAATTGAGTTTGAGGAAGAAGATACGCACCAATACTGTTCATAAAGGATGAGTTCAATGCTACAAAGTGCCAAAAATGTTTAATAGGATGAAACTGTTTTCAATGTTTCTTTGACTTAAAGGGTTTTAGGCCATCTCTAAGGATGTGAATAGAACTCTCTGGGGTTTTATTCTGCTCCTTCAAAATCTTAGGATCAGAGTGACACAACTTGGCTTCAATCGCTTATACAAAAGCACTCCTTTCAGATTTACACAAATGCAATTCGTACCAACGAAGTGGTAACTATCAAATATCATGGATGATTCTAAATTAGAATTCCATACTTTTGGTGATCATCAAATGCTCCTAAAGTTAGAAAATACAAGTTTTAGCTTCTTAGAGGCATCACAAAAGCAAATGGAAATGAAACAGACGAAAAGAGTGGCCAAAATGGTCACTGTCTGTCCCTGACCATGATCACCACTCCCCTACCTATAGTTTTCTACATTTTCTTCCTTTTTTCATATAATTTTCCTAGTTTAGATCATATCTGAGATCAAAGGGAGGGGTTTTAATTTTCTAACACTTGTAAACAATCTACATTTCCAAAGTTAGAGCATTGAACCCATGTAATTAAAAGGAATTTAATGATGACATGTAATTACTTTTCCATTCTTCTATGTGCTTAAGCGTATAGATGTTGGACTTGATTCCATTGTATTCATCATCATTTCGAGCGCCTCTAGTGGTGTGTACATTTTCACATTTTTTTTGGAAGTTCATAGTGATTTTTCATGAAGTAGCTCGTGTTTTGACCGAACTTGAAGACCCCAACATAAAGAGAATTGTTCAGTCTTGTATGGCCAAATAGGGCTCTGCATGTTCGAATTCTCCTAGCTAAATAGTCCTCTTACTGTTTAGCTTGGAGCAACCAAATAGATAGATTCGGCCACACAAGGCAGAACAATGGTTTTTTTCCATTCTCTTTACTAATTTTATATGAACTTCCCTAATGTAGGATGGTCCGTCTATACAATGCAGCCGAGTTAGCTTCGAGTGTGTAATGGATTTTACGAGTGAATTTACCACTCATGAGGTAAGACAAAAAAATGAATTATATTTTAAATTGGTGATATGAGTTGCTAAAATAGTTTTCAATAGTGATATTGTAAATATTCAAGAGCCACAATGCATTAATCGAGTGGGCTCATGATGTTGAAAAAGAAACGGTATTGTCATTGTGATTAGAACCTCAAAAGCCAGTGGGGTTGATATAAAACCTAGAGTTAGCCATACATGTGAGAGATTTGGACATTATAATTCTCGCAAGACTAAAGACGAGGGACCTCCTAATAAGAAGACCAAGCAAATATGTTAGAAAAAATGTGGGCGCCCTTTTACATTAAAGGGTAAGAAGTTTGTTATGGATGATGATTGGAAGTTGGGTATTGTATGTGGTGTGCATAATCACTCGGTTGCATAGTATCTAGAAGAACACTCATATGCAAGGAGATTATCAAATGATGAAATGAAGTTGTTAGTTGATGTGTCAAGGAGCATGGTTAGACCCAAAGAGATTTTGGTTATATTGAAAAAAAAAAGTGAATTAAATGCAACCATAATGAAGACTATCTATAATGTGCATTATCAACAAAAAGTGTTTGAGCAGAGTGGAAGAAGTAAAATGCAACAACTCTTAGGGAAGTTGACAGACCATAAGTACATTGAAGGCATAAGAACTGTGATAATAGTAACACTGTTAGTAACATTTGTCGGACACACCCAATCATCTTAGAATTGTTATGTGTATGTTCACATGTCTTAATAATGGATTGCACTTATAAGACCAACCAGAATTGTATGCCACTATTGGAGATTGATGGAGTGATGCCCACAGAAATGATATTTTTCTCATGCTTTGCATACCTCGAAACTGAATGTGAAGATAACTATACATGGGTGTTGGGTGTATTGCATTCTATCATTGTTGATACTGATATTCTTCCTAATGTTATTATAATAGATAGACAGTTGGGATGCATGAAAGCCATCGACGGTGTTTTCTCTAAGAGCACTCATCTATTGCCCATGTGGCACATTAATAAGAATGTTGATAAGTCCATAAAAATGCACTTTTTCAATGTTATTTTTTGAAGTTTTAAAGACTTATTAAGCCAAGAGGGCCTCACTTAGTGTGATATAATGGTTTCATTCATTTTAAAATCATTTGAGTATTTTCCTGCATAATTTGCTTAAAATCATACTTTTTGTATAAATTCATAAACTTGCCATCTTTGGAAATCTATTTTTGAAAAGTTTTGTCAAAACTATATTCTCATGGGATGATGTAACTTTTCATCATCATTACTTCAATAAAGTCAAATCATGCATAATGATGTGCATTCATACTATAATTTCATGAGAGATAGGTCCACTGTCATGCAATTGTGACTATTAATTAAAATTAATATTTTAAATGATAATTCACTTTTTTTATACAAGAACTTGTTGAAATGGGTCCCATAACAAATGTTTGAGGCATACAACACATTTTTGAAAAAATGGAAGAAGGAAATTGAAAGGAGAAAGCATTTTCCAAGAAATTATAAAAATTAGATTCCTAGATCCCACACAAATGAACATGTGTGACTTCACACATGTGGGACACCAATGTGGGTCCACTTTCTCTACATATTTTAGATAATTTCAAGAATATCATAAAGACTTGAAGAAATCTCCAAGAAGTTTCAAAGAAGGAAGGTCAATGGTGGAGATCATTTGCATATGTAGAAAAATGCAAATAAAAAGGAAAGTGCATCTCCAAATTATCTCTTGAGGTCCAAAGTCAAAAAAATAATTTCTTGAGAATGGAAAGGTTAGTTGTGCAAATAATTCAAACTTGAAAAGTTGCTTACATCCAATGAGTTGTCCACTCCAATATTGACTCAATTCAAATTGTTGCCAGCCACTTTGAAGGAAGAATATCTCTCAACATATCCCATAAAGATCAATTTACAAAAGAAATTTTGTTTAAGGAGGAGACTTACTAAACAATGAAGATTACTAGCAAAGAAAGAAGAGCCAGGGAAGAAAACAAAGCAATAAAAAAAATCTATATAAACAAGCTTGGACCTCCCTTACTCTCTATGGAAGAATTACCAACCTCCCACCTCTAAATCTCCTACATTCATCTATTCCCCTCTTGTCCCGACATCTCACGTCATTAAAGAGGCTTAGCCCTAAAGTCACACCACCAACCTGATGGCTTAACTATAAGGAGGTTTTTTTTTCTATCTTAGTATGTGTAATTTCTTTGTTTAAAATTTTTTTTATCTTGTATAAAGAATTATCATGCTAGTTTCAATGATATTTATCTCATCATTCCTCGCATTCTTAAGGTTTGTCTTGTTGCTTGATTTGTGTTTTTGTGCTTGGATTAACGACCAAAGTCCATGATAGCATATTTAAAGTGATTTTTGGGCTTGGATTAAGGGAGGATTTTGAGATAATATACATACTAATTGAACTACCTTTAAATTATTATTTTACCACCTTTAAATTTCTATTTCGCCACTTTTGAATTTCAGTTTGCTACCTTTTAATTCAGCATACCACCTTATTTTTTGCACTTTTATTTTCTATCCACTTTAAATTTAAATTTCTGCATAGTTATTTTTCTTAGGGCACGTAGTTAGGAATTATTTGTGCAGTGTTCAGAATTGGAGTTTCAGAAGTTGAATGTTTGCATGTTAAAAAAAATAATAACAATAAATAGTCCATAAGACAAGTCAAATCTGAATCTGTCTGGCCGAATTTATCATTCAAATTTGTGATGGTTCTTCACCCCTTTATGCTTAAAAAAATGAGCCAATGAAGAAACATGAATATCAGATTATAAGCCAACTTAAAATTCACTCAGAATTGGTGCATGAAGGTCAATAAAAAATCCGATGTGAAATAAGTTGGAAACCTACTAAATTTTGTACATATAGTCTTGTGGTTAACATGAAATTGTTGTGTGATGATTTAAAATATAATAACAACTTTAAACATTGCAAATCAAAATTGGAATCTCTTTGAGTTCAATACAGTTTAATGTAAAAAACATGGCTGAAATCTGAATTGGACAATGTTAAGAAATAGTTGAATCACATGGCAAATTTATGGACTGTTTTAGACCAATCTTCCAATATGATTTTTCACACTTAAACTGAAGAAGTTTCAGGTCTGATACCTGGCTAAACTGGTACCATTCACATTGATTTCTGGTCATCCAAAAAATTCATACATTGTAGCCTGCATGGCCCACATATAGTTGCATGATAGTTGGTTGTTTTGTATTGTTTCTTTTATCATTCATACATTCTAGGTTGGTAAGAATTTAGTAGTACTCATTAATAGAAGCATGCATTAATTTAGGGTTGCACGTCACATGCATGACATGATTGAAAACTCTGCACTGTCATTAAGTTTTGCACCATGATTAGGCCAAGAAAGTCGGTTTCCTGTTTCTTTTTTATTAGAAAGTCTTGCATGCATATAAACTTGGATTTGATTCATTCATAATTTGGAAAGTTTCAATGTTTAATTTTTCTACATTGTTTAGTTTTAGAATTATCTTGCATTAAATAGTTTGTCATCTAATTTTTACCATCCAATTTTGTTTGTTTAGTTTTATTTTTAGTAAGTTTTATTTTTGAAAGGTCTAACCTGTGTTTTATTTTGCAGCAGCTTTGATTATTGTTTCCTAGTTTTTAGATTTAGGATTTTCTAGTTTTAGATTTTATTTTATTTGGTTTGTAATAAATTAGTTTAATTTTACAAATTAGGAATGAATGTATTTGTTAGATTTTAAATTAGGTTAGTTTTAGAATTTATTTAAAGCAAGTAACAAGTTGAAAATATTTTTAAAAACATTGCTCCTTGTGGATCGACCTAGTCTCACCAGTTTTATTACTACATCACAGCTCAACATTTGGAGCTCACGATCAAATGTTTTGATTAAATGTAAAAGATTATTTGAAACAAAAAAGTTGTGGGACAAGTTCAATATTAGTTGGAATATTTTGATGTCTTCTTACACAGAAGAAGAGAACAATGAACTTCTTTGTATGCAAAATAAATATTTCCATACTTATCCGAAAATGCAATAGTATGTGAAAACTACGTAGTTACATACATACAAGGAAAAATTCGTGTTGGTATGGGTGTATAATTGTATGCATTTAGGGAACACTACATCGAATAGGTAACGTGAATGCTAGTTTTCTTACAACTTTTTAATTAATACTAACTACTAAGTCAATCACTAATTATACAATTTTATGTTCTCTTGCAAGGTTGAGAGTTCGCATGCACAGTTGAAGAGACAACTTGGATCAAGTCAAAGAGATTTGGAAACGAATTGGACAAAGATCCACAATCTCCTCTAATTGCAACATACAAGTATAAGAGCCTCATTTCAAAAAGGCAAAACAGTTGTGCAGCACAATTTCAAAGCTTCTGAATTCATTGAGCTTTATGGTAGCATCTTAAAAAAATGCATTGGATAAAATATTATCAGAAAAAAAGAGAGCCGATACAGTTGGAATTGCCAAAAAACATGTGTGTTTATTATTCGACAAACACATGGTTTACCTTGTACTTATGAAATTACAGAATATGTTACTCAACAACGGCCAATTCCCCTTAATTGCATACATCCACATTGGAGTAAGCTTAATATGTTGCCAACAATGCACACAAAAGTTCTATTTCAAAATTAGACTGTAAAGCAAAGTTGGTGTTGGTTTTACATGTGTTCAATGGAAGTGATTTTACAAATAAATTTCAAATTTTGAAGAAACTGAACGAGATATGCAGTCCAGGCAATACGTTCTTAATAGATTCGAAAGTGAAATTAAGAACCCAAGGTTGACTATCTTTAAAGGTTGATAGATCTACTTGACATAATCCAAGTGCTTTTGAATTAGTACAATCTGGACATGATAGTTACTCTCTTGCATCTCAAAGAGTAACAGTTCTTGATAGTAAGGCAAAAATAAATCGAAAGCCCAAGAAAAAAAAAGGCCAAGGTGATTGCCACAAGACCAAAGCCTAATCTTCCATATCGTGAGCAATTTCCAAAGGGACTAAGGCCTTCCATACGCTTTATAAATGACATTGTTACTTATGTTAATTGTGGCTTTAAAACAATTGCCGGTTTGCTTGGGTTCAATGAAGATAATTGGCCATGAGTCAAGAGAGAATCAGTAAGTGAGCTACTTGCTCGTTCAGGGACTACCAGCAGTTATATAGGGTCGAGAATAGAGTAGGGAAATTGATTAAGGCCTTATCATACTTTGTTGATAACCGTGGTTATTTCCATTGGATGACTATGCCAGTATAGGTCATATTATCGCATCTCAGTATAATTTGATCTTATACCACATTAGCATGGAATGTCTTACCTTTCTACCCCTTTAATTAATGCCACTGCCTACCACTTCTGGCAAGGACATAACTATTAGTATTATAAATGAAGGTCACTTCGTTTAGACAATAATGCCTCTTTTATCAATTAAATCTTATTTTATTTTATTTTATTTTTAAATCTACTAAAATCTTATCTTCTTTTAGCTCTTCTTGAATCCAGATCATCCTATTCAACCCATTGCAAACAAGTGGCGAGAGTTTCATCTTCCTTGTGCAATTGACTGGCCAACTACATTTAAAGATCACATAAAATGTTTCAAAGAGCTCATCGATTCGGATATGGCAACATGTGAAACAATAGCATTGGATTGAGATGTATATATGTGAAATGTAACCATATTATTACTCGGGAGTTTCTTTATGTGGAATATAACAAGACAGTGTTTTTTAATGTGGAAATTAACTCAATAATGTTTACTATGTGGAATTTAACTAAGTAGTAATTAAAGATCTAACTTTACCATCCATTCAATTTAATACATCGTTTACATATGAAATTCATACATCTTTCAAAAAAAAAAAAAAGAAAAAAGAAAACCACACCCTAAAGAAAATCAAAACATCATTTATATATGAATTCAACTTTTATACCTCCTACTTTGACCACTGTAACTAGTTGATGTCAAACTTGGAAATCTGACAGTTCATTTGCTTATCTTCAAGTGAAACTCCCCTTAACACGTGACGTATCCGCTCATTAGTGTACATCCCTCGTGGGTCAAAAACATGGTCCTTCTCCGTCATTGAGTTAACGATACTTAGTGCATTTTGACAACGCTGCAGTAATTATTGTATAAGATTATTAAAGATTAATAATAAAATAAAAAATGCATAAAAGGGATAAGTGCAATGACAAACCTGCAGGTAATCAATCAATGGACAAGCTAGACTGTGGATCTTGATCACGTTGCCCAGATTAGTATGGGTTTTGTATTATTCTCCGTGAACCTCGTGTGTACCAATTCATGTAACCGGGTACACATTCAAATGGAAATCTAACCGGTTGACTCCAGCTGACACTAAACAGTACGTGATTCTCCCATCCCTCCTAAACTTGATCTATAAATTGATAAACAACTTGATACTGTTAAGCACTTGCACCTCGATGACAACGACCTAGAATGATTGGTGAAGACTAGCCTAACCTCTCTCAAATTGCCTCAATACTTTATCTGGAGCATAGGGTTTAACAACATCCATACACATAATGCATCCATTATAAAGAGCGAACTCAGGTAATGGATGGTAGCACCTATAATCGCTATGGGCTCCCATGTGACCTGCAAACATGAATATAAGTATAGCAAATTAACTTCAAATAGAAGTGTGAAAATTCAGATTTTTATGGATATTAATTTTATACATTAGTACCTTATCATTACCTATGTCGTCAATCATTGCTCGTAATGATTATAATAGGCCTTCTATAATGGATTCCTTACGAGGATGCCAATGAAATGCTCGCAGGTAGTTTTGTTAAAATATAATGTTAGGTGGTGGAACAAAACATTCAAAATGCTTATATATCCATGCTTTAAGTAGGGTCAAATACCCGACTATTTTTATGCCAGGTAGCTAATCCCAACTGCCGATAGATATAGGCCATAGCACCGACACCCTATGCATATAAATTCATATGATCAACATCCATTAGCAGAGTAAGATATATCATATATACTCATGTGCCACTCTTGTCACTGAACAACGTGCATCCTAGTACATAAGGTAAGTATGCTTTCACTGCATAATCAATGACTACTTCTTCGTCAGCATCTGTCACTTCTTGAAACATATGCCTTCGTTACTCCAGCTTTACTAATTGACCCCACACCTGCACAAGCTCAGCATGTGCGTCCGTGCATCGAACTCCAAATGCTTAGTGCAATAGTTCTTGAGCTTCAGGAATTCCAAATCTTTCATTATATAAAACAGTTATACCTATCACTAGAATCCCAAGAATGGAGGTAACTTCATCTAATGTGAAAGTCATTTCCTCGAATGACATGTTAAAAGTATTAGTCTTGGGATGCCACCTCTTCATAAAAGCAAACACGAAGTTCTTATTTACAGATCTATAAGATGATTAATGGCGCCAATCCCAATTTATTAATCTTCTCTCTAAATATATTTGAGTCATTCAAAAGCCACATCCTTATTTTTTTGACCTTGACTCACGCACTTCAATGGGTCACAATCCTAATAATATATATACATATACATACATTAATGAAGAAAAAAATACATTTATATTCCAAAGAAAAAAAAACAACTTCTCCTTGCCAAATAAGTTTCACAACATATGTTTTGAAACTCTGCAGTAATGATTGGTCATGTGGCCCAACATGTATTTCTTCTCTGTTAACCTTTTCATCCTCATGATCGTCTAAGTCTGAGACTTCTAGCTTTTCAGCAACTACTTTTTCTACTAATCGATGGCGCCTCCTTTCAGAAGTGGTAGATCGAACTTCAGAACTGCTAGCCATATCTGTAATTATTCAATTCTATCACAAAAACAAATATGTTATGTAACATCTATGGATATTCATAAACTAGTTACTCATTTAAAAAAAAATCTATAGAACTGTTCGACCCCGTATGGCTGAACATAATGAGTACTGTTCAGCTAATAGGGTTAAATAGTCTATATAATGTTTGGGCCTGTGAGGCCGAAAAGTGTACAAATTATTCAACCGATAAGGCCAAACAAATAGTGCACTGCTTGGCCTCTTCGGCTGAACAATTAGTGTCCTATAGGGCTGAACATGACAATGACACTCAACTAAAAAATATATAAAAAAACACACAAAAAATCCTTAAAAGCTCAAGCTTATTCAAGCTAAACATTCACAAAATCAAAGGTATTTATGCAAACACATTCATTTAGATGAATCCAAACAGGGAAGAACCCATTTGACTAAAAATGGAAATGACATGAAGATCTAAAAATGGTGACGAAGAGAAGAGAAAAGTTACCTTTGAGAATGGAGAGTTTTAGAAGATGGGAAAGCTTTAACAATGGAAGAAGAGATGATGACAATGGAGACCATGCTTTGATAATGGAGGAAGAAGGAGGACAATGAATGAAGGAGACCATGCTTTGATGATGGAGGAAGAAGAGAGAAAGAAGGGTGCTTTATGTGCTCTATGTTTGAATGGGGCAAATGTGTAGAGAAAAAAAAATATGATTTTTGTGCTTGGATGGGTGGAGGTATGTTGGAAAATGGATGACTGTAGAGAGAAAAAAACCAATGTTGAAATGTGTATAGAAAAAATGTGTCTAAATTGAGTCAAAAGTAGTGTTGAAATAGTAGCTCTTTAAAGGAATGATCCAATCGACCCTAATTATTAACATCGGACCCACTAAATCCAATTGATTCATCTGTATGTCATATGCAAGGAGCGTAATAGATAACGAATCCTTGCCATGCAATCAAGCACATCTTTATAGGAGGGAATACAAAAAAGTTACATTTTCTTTTATTTTCTACTTGAATCTGCCTAATTTTCATGTTTGGATGTTTTATTCAATTTATTTTTAGTCTACAAGTCTGCTTTAATATGCAAGACGGTTTGTGGAAAAAATTGATAAATATCAATATCTAATTCATTGTCATTTCATTTGAGAATCTTAATAGCTTCTTCATTTAATTAGGATTTTTCTATGTATCTTCGAGTATGATATATGAAAAGAGGTACACTAAACAAATGCAATTTTTTGAGACAATGACACAACAAGAAATATATTAGTTTCTTCGTTAGAACTACTTTATAACATTTTTATTCCAATTTGTGTTGATTTTTAATTTCATTTTAAGTTTATGTTAATTTTTTATTTTATAGAAGATTTTATATTATTATATTATTTTTAATTCCAATTTTTAAAGAAGCTGAAGTTCTCTCATTTCATAATTCGAACAAATGATACTATTTATTACAAATTACTAATATTATAATTATATTTCCCTCTTTAAATTCAAATTCACAACAATGATAAATCCTAACGCAATGCCATTGACATAAACAAAGACAGTTATTCCTTTAAGTCTCTTTTTAACTTCTTTTAGATTCTCTCCCTTCCAAATCAATTTTTAGAAGATTAGGTAGACCCTACTAACAGTACAATATGTGTCAAATTTTTAATTGCTAGAGCATCATAGTCCCATAGTTATAACAATGCACTAATTTTCTTTTTATAGAATCTCAATGCATTAGTTGAAATCTTAAAAAAAACATGGTGTGTTTGAGCGTCCTATGATCTCCTTAAAAATTAATGAGGTGCTCTATTTCGTTTTTGGATTTTAATTAGAGGAACTTAGTCTCTTTTTCCTTTCTTATAAATTAGGAGCAACCCACATTCATCTTTGTCACTCGTAAAATCTCCAATTACCGTCCCTTGAAACCTCCTAAAACTCTTTCTTCATCACCAATGGAATAGAATAAAAGAATTGTTAGCCCTATTGTGAGTTCTCACTCCACGACACTCAATCTATTAGAATGTCTAGATGCTCTTGATTTCATGATTTTCTTTTTCTTTTTATTTTAATTTTTTGGCTATTGAGCCAAGTTGACTCCAATTAGGTTGAATCAATGTATGAATATGTTTTGGAGTTGTTTGCTTTTTGAAATCTTATGATTTAGGAAATGTAAAGTCACTTCTAGTATTGTGTTCATATTATCTACTGGATGTGCGTGATGAAAATCTAAACATTCATCATATCATTGAAATGGATGTCTAAAGTGTTTTCATGTTAATCAAGCAATAGGAAAGGCCACAACAACTTTGTTGGGGACTTCCACGCACCCATGCATCAACTGCAAATATATATATTACTGGTTCTCTATGTTAATGCATTTTTTTAAAAATTTTCAAAATAGAGCCTAATTTTTTAGCGCATTTCAACTCAAGACAAAAAAAAATAACATTTCAAATTAGGACTTGAGTTTTCCATTTTTATTTTAAATCAATACAAACCATAGGATTGGATATTTTCTGGTGACTTTTTATGCTTATTTTTTCAAAAAATTCCAAAATACTCTTAGCTTTTAAGTTTGCAACCATTTTAAGCCTTTCTTTTTCCTCCTTCCTCTCTTCTTCCCTTTTCCATTTGCCCAAGCATCTATCAAGGCCTCCCACTATCTTTCTTCATCTCTCTGCTCATAGAACCTATGTCAACTCATTTTATTAACCCATTCACAAACCCGGTCCCCCATCACCAGCTATAATAAAGCCATCGAGTTGAACAGCTACATATTAGTACCCTTCACTTGCCCACTATCTTCACCTGCATCCACGGCCTTTCACCACCCTCTTGTAACATCTTCCTCCCAACCAAACAACCCACTTCCACATTGTCACCTGCCTCTTAAAAAATCAGCCGATTATAAAGACCATAGTCACCCACAGTCCCCACACTTAGACCCAACCCACCTATAGTGTACCCGAGGGCACTCAGCTCGAACATCATATCCACATAGCCATCTAACCAGCCCAGCCAAACCGTGACCCATAACTCCTAACTCACTCCCCCTTCACCGTTCTCTCAGTCTCATCATCGATCCAACCCACACCTCCAGCAAATCATAAGCACATGCATCTTCACTAATCCAAATAACCATAACCTGATCCCAGCTATCCATCTCATTCAGGGGCAAACCTAAGAACTTTTTCTTGGGGGCCACTATTAAAAAAAAGTTTTGCGAGGGCCCTATATGAAAGATAAATATAGTTTTCAAAATATGTAGGGAGTTTTCTAAAAATTTTGGTGGGCCATATGTAAAAATATTATAAGCTTAAAAGGGTTTGTAAAATATTGGAGGGCCATATATAAAAAATAAAAATATTAAAAACTTTAAGGGGCTTTGTGAAATCTTGGGGGGCCATGGCCCCCTAGGGCTACACATGGGTCCTCCCCTGATCTCATTCACACTTTGCCAAACCACATCACACAAGCAAGTTAGCTTGCTAACTCACAGAACCCATTAAGCCAAGACTTGCATATCCGTCCCACATCTGGCCCATCTATTCAATCCGTTTGACTTAACCAAACTCAACTTAGCCCAAGCACCCACTTGGCCCCAACCTATAGACCAGTACACCACCCAAACCCACTCAGTCCACTCATCGGTGCCCACAAATACAAACCCAAACCCATGTAGTACATGAGCCGGCCACACCCATTCACTACATCCCATAAAGACAGAGACCTCCCGCAACCCAAAACTTACCCAGTCAAACTCTCTTTCATTTATCCTATCTGTTACCTTAATTGCTTTTTGTTATTTTTTCTTTTAAAAGTTAATCATCATTCATATATGATGATGAGAAAAAGGAGAAAGAAAATTTTAAAAAAGGGTTCATTGAGTGATCTTTTTTCCCAAAAACACAAAAATAAAAAAGAAAAAAGTTGAGTGATCTCATGCACTGGAAAATGAGTTGGGTGTGGCTATCACATGTTACAATCAGTTGAGTTGAGCATGAGTATATATCTACCAATTCATTTTGTTAAAAAAAATGATTGGTAAGAGGGACAAAGGAAGGAAGGTAGAGAGAAGGAAGAAAAAAGGCTTAAGACGGTTGCAAACTTAATAGTCAAGGGTAATTTGGGGTGTTTGAAAAAATAAGGGTAAAAAGTAGTTAAAAAATGTCCAATCCTGCTATTTGCCCCGATTTGAAATAAAAGTGAAAAACTTAAGTCTTGATTTGAAATGTAGTGTTTTTGTCCTAATTTAAAATGTGCCGAAAAGTTAGGCCCTATTTTGAAAACTTCTCCCCTTTTGTTTCTTCTAACAATGAAAAGAGACAATTGATTTTTCTCATTTATTAAATGTTCTTTTATCTTAATTTTGTTCTCGCTCTATTTTTTCATAGATTTTTATTGTAGATTGAGATAAGGAAAATATTTAGTTCACATAGATTGGAGGCCATGACTCGAAAAGGATAAAATTAGCAAGCAAAGAATGTGTTGCTAATGGACCCATGTTCGTTCATCGATTCATCTATTCCTTGGTTTGAAGAAGATTCACACCGCTTTCCTAAGAGATGCAATGGTGCTGCGAAGTCATAGAGCCTAGGGCAGAATGTGCTAACCAACCTAATAATTGAGGTGAGCTATGTAAGCTTTATGTTATATTTAGAGCAAGAAAGCGGAGCCTATTTGGAAGTAAAAAAAAAACTTCTATTTCTTGGATAGGAAATTTATTTATTTTCTATTCTCAACAATTTAATAAAATACTTTGACCAAATCAATTCACTCTTATCAACTCATTTCACACTAACATTAGTATAAATTAAAAATTACACTCTCTTTATTTGTAGGTCCTACAATAGAGTTTGCTTTTGAATGGAAATATAGATGGCTCAATGATATAAGCATTCAAATGAAGCCCTCTTCATCAATATTAGATGCCAATCATGTTACCTTTTCATGGTTAGGCTATTGTTTTTTTCAAAGGAAAGTTGAGTATAGTTATTTAGAGAACAAATTTATTGTAAATTTCTTCTTTTTTCTTTACTTCTATTGTGACGAGTGGATGAAGATTAAGATTGGGTGTTTCTATCATTTAAGATTAGGAGTAAATTCTTTATGATTCTAACTTCAAAATATCAAATCTGAAAACTACCACCATTGATTATGAAGTACTTTATTATTCACATGATCTAGACTTTTATCATTAAAAAAAGCTAAAATGCATTGGATCAATTTAGTTTTATGTTTTTCTTTAATTTGTTCGATATTTAAAATATTTTAGAGTTAGTGCCAAGAATTATGGAGTTGCAATGACCATTGCATTGCTTGAAATCCACAACTTATCAAGACAAGAGCAACAAAATATTTTCTTTATCCATTGATTTCTTTTTCTAAGTTGGTTGTGGAGTTCTTTTTTTTTTTTGGCCTTTATAGTGACTCAAACATATGCATCCATGCATACTTACTATTTTTTAGAAATCTTATTTTTAATTTTATTCAAATAAGATTTTCAATTACCATCATCATTATTCTCTTTTTTAAAATTATTTTATATTTCTTATAGAGCTAGATTAATTAGTGGTTCAATCAAAGTTTTATAAATAAATTAGTTTAGTTGTGGGCCCTAGCCTAGAGCTAGCCTTTTTTTGCTAATAATGAATATGTTTCTTTTTCATTTTTTAATAGTATTTTAAGGAAAAGAGGCCTAGACTTAGTACGGGCCCTTGTTGCTAGTTTATTTATTATAGGGGAGTTGAAGGGTTTCCATTCAATTTTGGTAAGGTTTTTTTTTTTTTTTTTTTACAATTGAGCCAAGTTGAATACCTCACAGAAAGTCTTTTTTTCTAATTATGTTATCATATTTATAATGTATTAAACTTGAATTAAAGTGAAGAAAAGGAATGCTCAATTTTTAAAAATGGGTGAAGCCTGTAAACCAAATACTAGCCAAAGAGGCTCGGGCTCAACCTGGGCTGAAACAAAAGGAGAATGCTAAAAATAATACTAAAATAACAACAAAATGTATGAATTTTAGAAAATAAAATGATTAAAAGAATTCACAAGTTTAAAGAAAGCTTAAATTAATAAAAAGTACTATAAATAAAAATTCATTATTGGAAGAAATTAAATCACTTAAATATTTTTTTTCCTTATTTTTTTTCCAGCAACACACTTCATAGTTCTCTATCTGCATACGGTTGAGAGGGGGCAACTTAATTCTTCCTTTAAAGGTGGAGGAAGATATAGAGAGATATATTTTATTCTTTTCTTTTTGTCCCTTCTCAACTTTTCTTTTTCTTTTGTTTTACTCCTCAAACATCTTTTTTCCTCTTAGTAAAGAATGAAACTTTGAAAATACATAAAGGTACTTTGGCCTTTCACTCATGAAAAGAGAACTTATCAAATCATTAATAAAGTAGGCATTATGCTATGATTTTCTCCTTTTATTCTTTCTCTTTCTTGCCCATTATCGAGCCCAGAATCCTAATCCTCTCAACTTTAAATTTCACAATAACTCATTTAATTTATTATCAATTTTTGAGTTTTTAACATCTTACTTCAAAATCTAGATTAAATTAAATCTAATTTAATTCATAAGTAAGAAACTTCAAGTTGCTATAATGGTGCTTAAGTTTTTCTAATACTAATTATATGTAACGGTTTCATCAATGCTAGTTGTTTTATTTAAGTTTTAAAAAGGATTTGGGTTCTAAATAATGGACCAAAAATCAATATTTTTTTAAAAAGTTAATCCCATATGATCTAAAAATTATTTAATTTAAATTTTAAATAAAATTATGTGTTCATGAGTAAAAATGATAAAATTATAAAATTTACAATTCTTCTTAAGTATTTCGTATCATTGTTGGAATAAAGAGCAATCTAAATTAATTTTTTTAAAAATATTTTTGGGGTATAATATAGTAACTCCATAATTTTTTGTGCCCATTATGATGTAATAACAATTTTAAGGTATACCATAATAAATTTTTTGATTATTTCTCAAATTTACTAAGAGAAACTTCCTTCACCCCAGAGAAAATATGACCTTTGTCACTATGACTACTTTAGCTTATTGCTACCATGGGTGGATTTTTTTATCTTTGGTGATAGGTTTTGCAAGTTGTAAAGGGGATTAACATTATTATCTTAAAGATGGGTAGAGAATTTTAAGATAGAAATTAAAGTTTAAAAAAAAACCTCTAAATTTAGATTGGGTCATGCGTCACACCCTTGCAAAGAGGGCTGCTTATCACGGGTCAAAAAAGAAAATAGATACTAAATTTCAATATTTTTTGAAATAACATTAGAAATAAAATAAGTCCCAAATATATAGGTACATTGTTTTTAAACTTCTTAAATTCTCCTTGTCAAGGTTTGTTAAAAGAAATGTCTCAACAAATTAAAAAATTACAAATCAAGCATTCTTATTAAAAAAAATTGTCTAGCACCATTGCCTATACTCTCTTTTATTTATACATTGAATTTGAAGCTATCTAAATAAACTGAATTGGAAAAGCACTTTCTTTGATTTAATCATTAAAAAATCTCTAGAAAAGATCATCACTAATGGAGATTGGACATATATCGATGAATATGTTTCATTTCAAATAAGAGTGTTGACATAGTTGGGGGCGGACCAGGAGTAAAAAAGCCTATAAAATATCATAACTAATGCGTGGTAGATCAATTGGCTCACAATAAGAGGTTTTGTGTTTGACATGCACCTTCATTAGCCACCTTCAATATTCTTACTTAGTGCATGTAAATAGGAGAGCTTGCATGTGCTTCTATGGATTAGTTCTTGGTTATTCAGAATCTAGTCTCCCTTGTGTTCAGGGCCAAAGTCTCTTGACCTAGGGAGGAGATGCCCTAAGTTTTTTTTTTAAGTATATTAATCATATAATGAATAATAACATGATTAACACGGTCTTACGTTTACAAAAAAAAGGGTCTTATGTGTTAGGAGTTAATAAGCAAAATGCGGCAGGTGCTAAGTACCCATCTACTACGTAGTGGGTTCTACACAATCTAGTACCATATATAAATATATATACACATTTGCACTATTGGTTGAGTAGGTTGGCTATTGTTGATCCATAAGGTAAAGTAAATAATGACTAATTTAATTAACATGATCTTAGGTGTTAGGAATTAATGGCGGGATGTAGTGGGTCCTAAGTTTACATTTATCATCTAGTGGGTCCCTTAAAGAGTAACCTTAAGTAGATGCACAAATGCGCGACTGAATAAGTAGATTGGCTACTACATATCCATTAAGATAAGGTTTCTAGGGTATCTATCTATAGGTCTTCTCAATTGTTTAAAATCTAGTCTCCCTTGGGCTCAAAGCAAAAGTCTAATGGATTGGGTGGAAGATACCTTAAGTTATTAAAAAAAGTATATTGACCTTATGATGAATAATATTATGATTTTATGGGGTCTTCTGGTTACCAAAAAAAAAAATGGTCTCATGTGTTAGGAGTTAATAAGCGGAATGTGGTAGGTCCCAAATACTCCTCTACCACATATTGGGTCCAATAAAATCTAGTGCTATATAAATGCACATTTAGACTACTGGGTAAGTAGGTTAGCTATTGTTGACCCATTAGGTGGGTAAATAATAAATAACTTAATTAACACAATCCTACGTGTTAGGGATTAATGGGCACGATGTGGTGGGTCCCAAGTTTCCATTCACTGTCTAGTGGGTGCCTTAAAGAGAAACCTCATGTAGATGAAAAAGTACATGATTGGATAAGTAGATTGGTTATGATAAACCTATCAGGTATAGTAAATAATGACTAACTTAATTAACATGATACTAAAGGTGGGGCCCAATATGTGCAGATCCATCCTGCTCAAAGTCAATCAATGGGGAGTGAAAAGATGGGCCTCAATGGTGGATAGAGATTGGTGGGGCACCGCTGTCACGAATTAAGAAGGCCAACCCATCAAACAAACATTGACGGTGGGCCCACCTTGATCAGTGGGATCTGTTCTCACGCTCCTCATCCCAAAGTAATAAAGCATTTATACATGTGGAAACGAAGCCAGTGCCTCGGAGAGTCCAACGGTCCACAACCCAACAGCTGTTTTTATGTGCCTTCCTCGCAGAGACTCTGGTCTCTCGATTCCAAGGGAAGTGCCCTCTTCCAGGCTCTCTCTCTCTCTCTCTCTCTCTCAGTCTCTGCAATACTCGACCTCTCCAACCTTAGAAATCAAAACAAAAACGAGATAGAAATCGAATGATAGCGTGACCGACCGATTCAAGAAAATGATGGATGTGATGATGGTAAGGAAGAAGCTGTGGCCTATGGGGATGGCTATTGGCAAGCAATTGTGTCATTTCCTTCTTCGCATTCGGCGGTTCCCCTTGTCTTTTCTGGGTCATGATATGGTCAGATCTCATCTCATCTCACTCTCTCTCTCTCTCTCTCTCTGCATATCATCTCTAGGGTTTTGGGTTTGGGTTTGGCTTTGGCTTTGGCTTTTTTTTTGGGGGGGTTTATGTCGATTTGGGAGAAATTGGTTTTTGTTGAGGTTTTGGTGTTTGATTGATGAACAAATTTGAAGAAATCAGGGTTTTTTTCTTCTTGGATACGTATGTGTGACCTTTCGGGTTTTTATGATTTGTGATAACCGAAATGCAGTTTTCTTAATTCAGATCCTGAATCCAAGCAATGCACTGAAATTATTTTGTCCTCTCCTCTCATCATCTTCTTCCTCTTCTTGGTTACGGTTTTGGGTCATACTGGCCATGTGGGTTAACCCTAACTATACAATGTTCATTCCTTTTTCTTATCTAAGGAGGACACATGGCAATGTTTGTGGGGTCGATCAGTTTCATGCCTTCCTATCGGTTGTCTTTCCTGTACTATCAATGAAATGAAGTCTTGTTTATTCCATCTTCCCTTAGTTTCTCTCTATGGTTGCATGGATCTTGTAACTCATTCTCCTTTACAGACTTTTGTTGAATGGAAAATTCTTTAGTTATCTATCGATCCTGGGGTTTTGAAATGATCATAGGTCTGTGTTGTTTGTTTGTTTGTTCCTTTGATAATGAGTTGGTTTGTTTATGATGGTTGTGTTTATTTATTATGGGTGGTTTGTCTTTTCATTTAAATTATGATGTATATGTGCCCTGCTGTTAAGCAGCAGTTTGATTTTTTGGTGCAGATTGAGCTGCCTGGCTGCAAGGGAATTTGGACTGTGTACAACAAGAGCTCTTGTGCTCATAGTGCTAATTCTTGTAGAATTGCTTCTGAAGATGCTGAATATCATGCATATTTGATCATAAGCTTGGAATCTTGAACAATGGTACTTTCCAAAACGGAAGGTGAAGTATCTTTATTTCTTATCTTTTCTTCGCACTTTTCTTTTTTCCATTTGGAATAATGCATTAAAATTTTTATTTTCTTTGGGTCAAAAGATTATAATTTGTATTGTGGTTAAATTTGGCCTGTAGTTTGGGTTGAAAGACAATTACTGCAGAAAATTTTCCCACCTCTGTCTTCAATCTGATAAGGGGTGTAAATTACTAAATTATGGTTGGAAGTCACATCTTTTCCCTTTCGCTTAAAACAAAACAAATTTGTTTATGCTTGAATTATACTTTTTTTAATGGTGAATTTGCTGCAGTAGTGATGCACCCACCTCTAGTTCTTTTCCTTTACTCGTTGCCAACTAATGTTTAGGTGTTACAAAAATTATCCTATCCAGCAATCAATGCTTTTTTTCATTGTTGCTACATTTAGTTCTGCATTGGTGAGTCCACCTTTCATGTTCAAAAGGAGGCCTACGTGATAACATTTTAGTTATTCAATTCGTGTTGAATTTGTTTATTTGGTTCCATTTGTGTTTTTTCATGATTTCTTCTATGTCATTGTTTCTATTCTATTTATGTTTTGGATGCCTTCAAGCTTCTTCTTGGATGAGTTGTTTCACCAATTTGATTGCTCAATGGAATTGTCTCTAATTCTATATTGGAACTGGTTTCAGTAATGACTGAGTACGATTCTGAAACTTGGGTGTTATTCTTTGGAGTGCATGTGGTCGATTTTTTCAGTTGATTCAAATTGTTTGGTATTTAAGTTTTGAAGGGGAATTCGTTTATTTATTTAAGAAACCTTGTTGGCATTGTAATGTATGATGCAACTGGTTTCAACCATTTTTTTTTCCTTTTTCATAATTATGCTCTGTGCCATCCTCACTAACTATATTGTTTTTGTGACACTTATGTTCTTGAGACAGCTGATTTTTCAGGGGAAGTTACAAAAACTGTT
Source organism: Sextonia rubra (assembly GCA_037013555.1). Classification (NCBI taxonomy): domain Eukaryota; kingdom Viridiplantae; phylum Streptophyta; class Magnoliopsida; order Laurales; family Lauraceae; genus Sextonia; species Sextonia rubra. Next base: position 82,825,655 of record JASUAD010000001.1, read on the forward strand.
GACTATTATGTTGAGGCAAGTACTGTTGCTGCTGGAAACTTGTTTGGAAGGTGAATATGCATGTGGTCTTGAACTTCTTGACTGTTAGGTTTAGTTCATACTACAGTGATATGGGAACTCACGCAATGATGGGACCGCTCGCCCCCTTATCTTAGATACTTTTGGTTATATATATGTGTATAGAGGAATGCTAGTATGCATCCTTCCCTCACCATATGGTGAGGGGACATTTGGTCAATTGGAAGCATTCATGTGCAAAAGACAAAAAGGTATATGAAAAAGAGGAATGCTCATATACAACTGAGGAAAGCCATGTAAGCATCCCTCACTCTGGAAAACCAAGAACATTCTGACTTCTACGTCGTGACAAATATCTTTGGGATGTTGGTGTGGAAGGAAGTTTCATTTGGTGGGGTGTGGGAGTGGTTTTGGGTTGAAGGGTGCTCTAAGGAGGGGGCTGTAGTGGTCTCCAAAGTCCCCATGAGGGGTCTCCTTTTGCACCCAAGTTTAGATTCCTCTAGCATAAAATGTTAATTTTGGTAACTTTTGTATGGAATAGTTTATGTATGTCTTGTTACTTGTTGGAGAGCAAAGTGTGGAGAGGAAACACTCACATACACATAAATGGATTGATTTGTTTATTACCTTGATAGTTTGATAAAGCAACTAGTAGAGCTACTAATGAAATTGGTTGTTGCAAGATTTGAGAATCTAACTTCCTAGTCCTCTAGTGTTTTAAATTTATTATGTCTTTTCTATTGGTTGACAAGCGAATCATCAAAATCATAATAATTGTACACGCATTTGTGTATGGGATCTATACTAGAGAATGCGAAAATCAAACCCTTTCGGGTTTATTTTTCTTTTTTTTTCTTTAAATTATTCTCTAAATATGTTAAATCTTGGGTCAGCCTAGAACTATAGAATTTGGGCTGTGTTTTTTTATATCTGTGATTTGGGTCATTAATAGCCCAATAGATGAAGAGGTCGGGCCAACGATGGCAGGGTCTTTCATCTCGGATGCCTAATTTCATCTTTTTTTGTAATCTTTACTTACCTGATTATCTAATTTGAAGGCGACTGCCAAATTCTTATGGGTGTGCTTGATAATTTCACCTAGTAGAGTTAAAAGTCATATGTCATTTCAAAACACAACATACTAAAAGAATCAAATCAAAATCCACATTTCAAAAAAATTCTTCTACCTTTTTACATAAAAAGGTCAGAAAGCTACTTTTTCATCAAACTAACTGACAAAAAATATTTACTTTTAACACAAAAAGTCAAAAAGTTGCATTTGCTCTTCACTAAAAGACAAAATCTCATCATTGAATTGATTTAACCCTCTCATTTTTTTATGTTTTGAAATGACCATTCCCCTCACTTCACTTACCTAGTTAAATTAACGAACGGCCCTTATATGGCTTTTAATTAGTGCCCATCTTTTTATTGGACACTTCATTTTGTTGGAATTTATTACTGGGAAGTCTTTTTATCTTTCTTTTTCCTAGTTGGCCTATTGGCCAAAAAAGTGGAAGGAACCCTGGGAGGGGTTGTGGGTGGTGGCTGTTCTATCCATAGAGACACCCTCTGATTCCTAAAGTCTTCTTTTCACTTGAGCAGGTGGTAGTTTTTCAAGCCATGTAAGCAACTGGATAGCCCTAATCTATATGGGGATAATCATACTAGATTGTTCACTTATTTGATAGTTAGTATTTTACTCTTTCTTATATACAATATATGGATAAATGACATATTGGTTTGGGTGCTCAATACTTCTTGTTTTACGTTATCCTACATGGTTGTTGCATTATTTATGAAGTGCAAGGCGACACACACCATATATATTATTGAGATTTTCCTTTTATTTTGTCTTGTTATTTCCTGTTATTTATATATTTATTGTGGATCATAATGCAAATTTCTATGAACAAGTCCTTACGCAAGATTATGCTTAAGAAGTTAAAACATTGGATTAAACCTGAACCGATCTGTATTACAGCTATTTACTAGCTGGAATTAAATCGTTGTCACTGTTTGTACAATAATTATCTAATTTATCTTATTTTTTTCATTTATGTTAATTTTGCTGGTGATATCTAATAGTAGTGGGTCTGCATCAGTCAACAATTTTTTGCTTTTTGAGAGGTGCTGGTCAAAACTATGTTGCCTATATGTTTTACAGATATTTAGTTGCCAACAGCTCTGGTTTTGTTTAGTAACCTTTCATTTCTGAAATGCTTGTTTCATTTCTAATGTTGTCTTCTTCTTCTTCTTTTTTTTTTTTCCTGATTCGGTTTGATTATCTATGAATGAGTTGAGAGGCTTGCATTTTTTTTACAGATATTTACTGCTTTTAACGGCCAACAACTCCAGTTTTGTTCTTTATCCATCTTTCATTTCTGAAATTATTGTTTTATTTCGAATGTTGTCTTTTTTTTTTTTTGTGTGTGTGTATGGCTTGGTTTGATTATCTATGAATGAGTTGAGGGGCCTGCACTTTTATGTATTTGAAATAGTTTTTTTTAATAATTATTTCTCTTATCACATCAATTTCATCTTGGTTTTGTAATAATTAGCCGCAAACAATTCTTTTTCTTTTTATTTTTTATGCATCTCATTTGGTGTATTAGTAAAAATAGGCAACTTGTAATTATAAGATGATCATTTTTCTCTCTTTCAATTGATTTCAATGGAGCAACTGGTTGGCATAAATTTATATGGGAATTACTATACTATCCTAATGATTGCTTGCAGCTGCCAACAACTCTGGTTTTGTTCTTTATTCATCTTTCATTTCTGAAGAAATGCTTGTATCATTTCTAATGTTGTCTTTTTTTTCATCTTTTTTTTTATGTATCTCATTTGGTGTATTAATAAAAATAGACAACTTGTAATTATAAGATGATAACTTTTCCCTCTTTCAATTTGATTTTAATAGAGCAACTGGTTGGCATAAATTTATATGGGAATAACTATTCACTTATTTGATAATAAGTCTCTTACTTTTTCTTAAATGCAATAAATTTTTACATGACATGGATTGGTTTGGGTGCTTTGCACTTCTTGTGTTACATTTTCCTATATGGTTGTTGCATTATTTATATAGCATAGGGTGACATATACAATATCTATTGTTTAGGATTTTTTTTTTATTATGTCCTTTGTTTCCTGTTATTTCTATATTTGAGCATTTGACTCATGTAACCATAATGCAGATTTCTATGAAAAGGTCCTCACGCAAGACTATGCTTAAGAAGTTAAAACATTGGATGAGATCTGAATCGATCTATATTACAACTATTTATTTGCTAGAATTAAATCGTTGTCAATGTTTGTACCATGATTATCTAAAATATCTTGTTATTTTCATTTTTTATTATTTTGCTATTAGGGACTGAGATTCAAACTATAGTTGAGAGGAAAAATAGCGAAAAATCATCATTTGGTGAAAAATCAGACAAATGAGCTAAGATTGAACAATGTCATTGAGGTAATGTAACTCTCTTAAATGGGGCCTATTTTATGCTAGAAAAGTAAATGCATTTTTATATTTAGATCTCAAACTACGAAGGGCATTAGTTAGCTATATGTAAATCTAGATCCCTGTACACTTGTCATGGACATAGAGGGTACTGATACTTGTCATATTTTTCTATGTATTGAACTTATTCTAGATCCCTGTATACCTTTTTGTTTCCCTATGACAATTAACTTTTTGTTTCACATGCAAGAACAGTTGGTTTCTTGGCCATAGCTGCAACTGTGGTTTGTCTGCAATAGTTGCATATCTATTTCAAAATTCTCTTTATTGGAAAATGTTAAGTAGTGAGTGGAAATATGAGATTTGTGATATGGGTTTTCCATATTTCTAACTTTATTTCGCAGTAATGATTACTTTCAATATCTTATTTCTGATAATTGTGATTGTGATGTTTGTCACAGTGAAAATGGGAAAAGCATTGTATTGGGCTGTTGCTTCCTCTTCTTCCTCCTCATTTCTCGCTCTTCTTTGTGGGTAACTGCATGTGATTTCATTTTCATTTTTCAATCAATCATTTTCTTTAATAAAGAGTAGTATTAACTGCATACCCCAAGAGTGTGAAATTGGTTTCAAAGTTAACTCACTAAAGAGGTTTGGACTTAAAGTGTAGGGATACCAAAAAATCAGTCCATCCTAATTGTTAATTAGTATTCTGTTTTGAAGACCCCAAGAGTGCAAGCACAGTATAAGGTGACGTCCTTATACATGGGCCATTTGGGTGAGTATGATCTAAAGTAACATTGTTGCAAGGTTGGCTCATATTTGTTGATTTTGGACCATTATGTTCATTTTGCTGTGTACATGAGGTTGTGGGGGAAATCTTTGGGAATGTATATGGTTTTGGAGGCATCCATGCGATGGCATCTTAGGGTGCAATTGTTATGGGCTCGTGCCACCAAGCAGCTAGGTGGTAGTGATCGGATGTGACCTTAACTATCTGATAAACTTGAACTTAGATCTTATGTTGCTTCATATTTAAATTATGCATTTTATTAAATTTATGTTGACACAGTTCAATGCACAGGTAATTTGAGATTTCCGTTCACTTCTTTCGTATTGATCTCTAGTTTGCCCGTGCCAAGTAACTAGCATGTTGGAGACCATGTCGGCTGTGATGACCAAGAACTGGATTTTGACATTTGTGGCTAAGAACATGTATAAAAAAATCAGTTGAATCCGAGTTGGCTTAGCCCTAAACGAGTCAGGTCCCATGGGATTTGGACTCGAATTATGGGATTTGGCTGAGTCACATCGGACTCAGCCGTGTGCAATGTAATTTGGCCATGCAACTTAACCATCAAAGTCAACCGGCTATTTTTATTTTTTTCAAATTTGGACTTGGCCTAACTCGACTAGCTCCCATGCAACTCACTGCTGAGTCAACTCTGACTCAGCCCTAACTGAGCTTGGTCATGAGTCCCAGTTTTTCTTTTTCTCTCTGCTGAGAGGCGCTTCGTTATTTAGTTAGAGGAGTGGCCTCTTATATTTTATCTAGACTTAAACTTGATAAACTTTTTCATTTTGGCTGGACTTGTTTAGTTTTATATAATAATGTTTTTTTTCCTTTTTAAACTTTCCTTTATTTGTGGACAAAAATGGTTATTATTTGATTTCAAATAAAATCAGTGATTGATTCCTATCTTATGGATTTAACTTATGTTAGTTTATGATGCTTATTCGTCATGATATGGAGTTTGAATGGGCTGCGAATTTGGAAGGTGACAAAGGTTAGTGAAGATCTTGAAATAATTGTCTCGGTTGTATTTATCATATTTTACGGGCCGTAGGTGTATTGATCAATTAGTTTCATACTTGAATCCAAACAGTTTCCTTTAGTTATGGATAATAATGGTTCCTATTTATTTTAAATAAAATCAGCTGATTGATTCCTACATCACGAATTTAATATTTGTTAGTTTATGATGCTTCTTTGTCATGATCTATGATGCACGGATACTTTAAAATGGGCAACGTATTGTATTGTATCGTATTGAATATTTCACTTTTTATGTGAAATCAGTATCCCTGCCATGTCCATGGCATGTCCTTGTCTTGTCGTATCCATGCCGTATTTGGGCATCTTAGGTCATGATATGGAAAGTGAAATGGGTTGCGAATTTGGGATATGGCAAAATCGAGTGAAGATCTTGAAATACCTGTCTTGCTGGTATTTATCATAAGTTTTAGCCCATGAGTGTGTAGAACTATTAGTTTCAGAGTTGAATCAATGTTTGGATGTATTTATGAACTATATTTGATGGAAAATCCATATGGGGAGTAGATCTCCATAGCCAAACCTATGAATTGGGTTTTATGGGTTGACTAAATGCAAGTTTTGGATTTTGGACTCTTCAAACCCCATATAAAGGTTTTTATTGTGAGTAGGACTGCAGGAATGGTTCTGCCACAGTTGGCCAAGCCCAAATTATGTGTGTAGGCTGGCCAAATGTAAGACAACCCTATTGAAATCATGTCATAATACTATTCTTATTATTTCAGAGCTGAACTCCTCATATAATCTGATTAAAAACAGTTCTGTTATGATCCATTCTTATTTTATGATTTCAATCTGTGGGTGTACTGTATAGTGAAATCTGATTGTTTATGCAAATGATGGAGGCTAATTCAAAACTGAACTCCTCATACATACAATCTGATTATAAACAGTTCTGTAATGATCCATTCTTATTTTTTGATGTCTATCTGTGGTAGTACTTTATAGTGAAATCTGAGTTTTTATACAAATGAAGGGGCCTAATATGTTAGGGATGAACATCACACAACATGATTTGGATGTGGACTGTAACTTTGATAAAGGCCTTAGTTTTAACCTTGGTTGAATGGCTAATGTCTTGGGGATATTATAATTGACTATGTTTAATAGATAACCTAATTATCTATATTTTTTTGGTTGTTGTTTGATATTGTCATTTGTGTTACTATGTAACAAGTTGTTTAATATGGTTCTCATAAGGATCAACTTTTGTTTCCAAATGTAACAGTTTATTTGGTGACCTGAGATGAAATCACTTTTGTTTATTATGGGTGTTAGTAGCATCTCTAATTTGAAGGGGTATTTGTTATTAGACCCACCATACACTGCTGAATACCTGATGGTACCGTCAGGGGCAAATGAAATTGAAAGAATGGAGTATGGAACTGGTTTTAAGCCTACAGGCATACCACACAACCAGTGGGTTAGATCGAATGTGCTGCCAATTTGGGACGTGGCAAAGGTGAGTGAAGATCATGAAATAATTGTCTCGGTGGTATTTATCATATTTTGTAGGCCATAAGTGTGTAGGACTATTAGTTTCAGACTTGAATCCAAACAATTTCCTTTAGTTGTGGAAAATAATGGTTACTATTTATTTCAAAGAAAATAAGAGGATTGATTCCTATGTCCCGGATTTAATTTATGTTAGTTTATGATGCTTATTTGTCCTGATATGGAAAGTGAATGAGCTGCGAATTTGGGGTATGGCAAAGGTGAGTGAAGATCTTGAACTAATTGTCTTGGTGGTATTTATAATATTTTTCAACCCATGAGTGTGTAGATCTATCAGTTTCAGACTTGAATCAATGTTTGGATGTATTTATGAAATATATACGATTTGAACCATATGGGGAGTAAATCTCCATAGCCGCCTAACCTATGAATTGGGTTTCATGGGTTGACTACATGCAAATTTTGGATTTTGGATTTTGATTGTGGGTAGGATCGTAGGAATGGTTCTGCCACAATTTGCCAAACCCTAATTATGTGTGTATGCTGTCTGTATGTAAGACAACACTATTGAAATCATGTCTCAATACTATCCTTATTATTTCAGAGCTGAACTCCTCTTATAATCTGATTATAAATAGTTCTGTTATGATCCGTTCTTATTTAATGATGCCAATCTGTTGTAGTACTTTCAGTTCTATTATGATCCGTTCTTATTTTATGATGCCAATTTGTTGTAGTACTTTTATATTGAAATCTGATTTTTATAGGAGTAATGATGGAGCCTAATATGCTAGGGATAAGCATCACACAACCAGATTCGGATGGGGATTGTAACTTCGATAAAACCCCTAGTTTTGACCTTGGTTGAATGGCCAATTTGTTGGGGATATTATAATTGATTATGTTTAATAAATAACCTAATTATCTGTAATTTGTAGTTGGTGTTTTATGTTGTCATTTGTGTATTAAGTTGTTTAATATGGTTCTCATATGGATCAACTTTTGTTTTCATATATTTTTTCAACGATTGATTTGGTGACCTGAGATGCAATCACTTCTATTAGTTAGAGTTGCCGGTAGCTTCTCAAATCTGAAAGGGTATGAGTTATTGGACCTACCATATGTCGACAACCACATACTCTAAAAGTTTAAGCTGATATAGAACAGCGTAACAATCTATATCAAGGTTACAACACGTGCAGGCTCCTTCATGGGAATTACACCTCCTTCATGGGAATTACACCAGCCATGGGAGGATATGGGGGCTCCGCATGGGAATTAGACCCTTTATGGGAAAATGCGAGGCACAACAGCCTCAGGATTTGAACACTCGACCTCCCGCTCTGATACCATAGAAGATTCTATGTGCTAACTTAAAAACTTAAGCTGATAGGTGGTAGGCTCAAACAGATATATGAAGCCACGTCAAGCCCATTACTTCGGTGATGTGGGACGTGGGACCTTTTTCTAACACCATACACTACTAAATACCTTAATGATCTCGCTAGGCACAAGTGAAATTCAGAGCAAAGAGTATGGAGTTGGTTTTGGCCTGTAGAGGTTGGGATCTCCAATGTCGGCAAACCACTTATGATGCACGGATACTTAAAAATGGACAACGTATCGTATCATATTGTATTTGATACTTCACTTTTTATGTGTAAAATCCGTGTCCCTTCCGTATTGATGCAACAAGGGCTTACAAGTGGTCCCCTTCAAGTTAAATTAGGAATTATGTTATTATTAGTATATTCTAATTTCATTGTTATTAGGGAGTCTCTATTATTAGATTAGGGTTTTCTTAGGCACTAAATTTCTTTTGTTATTTATACGGCATTGGAGTAGGTAATTATGAAGAGTTTTGAGTTAATATCTGTGGGTTTTATCATTGGAAAATTCCCTTCTTCTTGGTGTGATTGCTTCTATGGAAACTCCCATTGTGCTAAGGCACTCAAAGTTGCAAATCCTAACCCTAGGATTGCATTACATATTCATGCCGTGTTCCTATCGTATCTATGCCATATCCGGGCATCATAGCATACCATGCCGTGTCCTTATCGTATCAATGCCATATCCGGGCATCATAGCATACCACACAAATCAATCCATCCAATTGGTATTTAGTATTACCTTTGGAGTCCCCTAGATTGCTAGTACAATATACGGTGACCGTCATATGCAGGGGCCATTTGCGGCGAGTATGGACTAAAGTTAGATTGTTAGAAGGGTGGTTCTCATTTGGTGATTTTGGACTAGTATGGTCTTTATGTTGTCTGAATGATTTGTGGGAGGTATCTTTGTGAATGTACATATTTTTGGAGGCATCCATGCAATGCATATGTTTTGGATGGCATCGTAGGCTACAATTGTTGTTTGCCTATGCTGCCAAGCAGTTTGTTGGTAGTCTTTAGATTTGATCATAACCATGTGATAAACTTGAACTTAGATCTTACATTTTATTATATTTAAATTGTGTATTTTCTTAAATTTATGTTTACACACATCAATGCAAAAGTAATTTGACATTTTCTTTCACTCAGTTCATATTGATTTGCCCAAGCCAAGTAATTAGCATGTAGGAGACTGCGCATACTAGGATGATCATGAATTGAATTTTGACATCTGTGGCTAAGAGCATGGATTTTGAAATTGTAGCTGAGAGCATGTTATAAAACTTGTCCAAGTCCAAGTTGACTTGGCCCTAAATGAGTTGGGTCCTCCGGGATTTGAGCTCGAATTATGGCACTAGTTGATTATCATACGACTCGCCTGAATCGACTAGGACTCGGCCTTGACAGAGTTCGATTCTGAGGCCTAGTTTTATCTTTTCTTCCTTGGCTAAGAGGTGCTTCTTTAGTGATTTTGAAGACTAGCATCTATTATTTTATCTAGATTTACAATTGATTAACTTTATATTATTTCAGTTGGACATGTAAAAAAAATTTTTTTTAAAGTTTTCCTCTAGTTATGAATAAAATTAATGGGGACTATTTATTTCAAATAAATTGTGTGATATGATTTTGTTATGGACCTAACCAATACGCCAAAAGCACTAGGATTGATGGAATGCGTCAAATTAAGTCTTAAAACTATTTAGGACGGTAATAAGACCACTACGCTTCTGAAGTCGACATCCTTGGTGGCTCACTCTAGAGACAGGTAGCCCTTTTCCCCTCTTGGGACGGCTCACACTTTGCTCCAGGTAGCTGTATTCATGGCGGCTCTTACTCTGATGGTAGGTAGCCATTTCGCTTTTTGTGTGTGTGTGTGTGTGTGTGTGTTTTTTTTTTTTTTTTTTTGTTTTTTGTTTTTGATAGCTCTCACTGTACTCCGAGTAGCCCTTTCTATGACTAGAATTCGTGACGTAGGGGTTGACTTTGATACCTAATGTTATGAACCTAACCAATGCGCCAAAGGACCCAAGACCGATCGAATGCATCAAATTAAGTCTTATAACTATATATTTGTCATGATCCGAAATTCAAATGGGCCATGGATTCGGGACGTGACAAAGGTGAGTGAAGATCTTGAAGTAATTGTGTCTTGGTCGTATTTATCATCTTTTGCAGCCCATAAGTGCATAGGTCTATTAGCTTCAGACTTGAATCCATGTTTGATATAGTTATGAAATATATGTGATGGAAAACTAATATGGAGACACGGTTTCCATAGCTGAACCTAAGAGTTGTGTTTACAGGTTATTGAATCCAAAACTGAACCTATTGTATTAATTTCGCAATATTATTCTTATTTTTTCAGAGCAAAAGTTCTCTTATAATTTGATTATAACCTGTTCTATTTTGATCCATTCTTATTTTTTGGTGCCAATCTTTTGTAGTACATTATAGTGAAATATGGATTTTTATATAGATAAATGCCCTGGTTTTGACCTTGGTGTAGCGGCCAAATTCTCCATTTGAGTCAAGTTATTGAGTGAAGTCTATAATATTGGAATTGGGGATATTATAACTGAATATGTCTAACAGACAACCGTATTATCTGTATTTTTGTGGCTGGTGTTTTATGTTATCATTCATGTTTAATGTTGTTTAATATGGTTCTCATATGGATGAACTTTTGTTTCCATATAATTTGTTAGTGATTAATTTGGTCACCCGAGATGAAATCACTTTTGTTAATTAAAGTTACCAGTAGCATCTCAAATCGGCATGGTTGTTAATTATTGGACCCTACCATACACTATTGAATATCAATAATGATCCATTCAGGGGCAAGTGAAATTCATAGCACGAATATGAAACTGGTTTCATAGTTTAGTTATTTCCCTGATTATTATTTAGTATCCCTATGGGGACCCCTAGACTGCTAGCAGAATATAAGGTGACCGCTATATAGAGGGGCCATTTGAGGTGAGCATGGACTAAGGCTAGATTTTTGGAATGGTGGTTCTCATTTGATGATTTTGGATGACTATGGTCATTACATTGTGTGCATGAGGTTATGGGAGGTATCTTTGTAAATGTATATGTTTTTGGAGGCATCCACATGATGCATATGTTTTGGATGACATCTTAGGGCGCAATTCCTTTAGGGACCAAGTTACCATGCAGTTAGGTGTGATAGTCATTGGATGTGACCTTAGCCATGTGATAAAATTAAACATTGATCTTACGTGATTCCATATTTAGATGGTGTAATTTATTATGCTTATGTTGTTTACACAAATTGTGTAATTTATTATGTTTATGCCGTTTACACACTCATCAATACACAAGTAACAAACATGTAGGCGACTGCATGAGCTGTGCTGATCCAGAATTGGATTTTGACATCCGTAGTTGGGAGCATGGGTGAAAAAATCAGCTTGACTCTAAACTGAGTCTGGTCGTATGGGACTTAGACTCAAATTATGGGACTTGGCCTTGAGACTCATCTAACTGTTTTTATTCTAAATTGGGGCTTGGCCCAACTTGGCCAGGTCCCATGTGACTCGCCTGAGTGAACTCAGAATTCGTCTGGTCCCGAGTACAAGTTTCTTTTTTTTAGCTGAGAGGCTCTTCACTAGTGATTTTGAGGACTAGCATCCTACATTTTCTATGGATTGCAACTTGATAAACTTTCTTTTGTTTAAGCTCTAGTTGTTTAGTGCTATATACTAATGTCTTTTTTTTTGTTTTCTTTTTATAATTTCCTTTAGTTTACCACAATAATGCTGGTTACTATTATTTCAAAAAAAAAAAGTGCAGAATGATTCTTATACCATGGATTTCATTTTTGTTAGTATATGATGCTTATTAGTCATGATTCGGAAGATGAATGGCCACGGATTTGAGACTTGACTAATGTGAGTGGAGATCTTGAAATAATTGTCTTGGTGGTATTTATCATCTTTTACTACTTGTGAGCATATAAATCTGTTTGCTTCAGACTAAAAGCTGTGTTTAGATGTATTGTTTATGAAATATATGTGATGGAAAAACCATATGGAGCCTCGGTCCCATAGCTGAACCTAAGAAATTGGGTTTAATGGGTTGATTGAACCCCCAATATTGGATTGTGGATAGATAAAACCCCATACTCAGGTTCTGATTGTGAATTCAACCATAGGAATGGGGTTGCCCATTGGCCAAACCCTAATATGTGTGTGTAGGCTAGCTGAATGTAAGGTAGACCCATTGAAGGCATTGATTCATTGGATAAGGGCCTCTTTGACGTTAGTTAGCTTCTTGACCACTTTGAATATAGGAGTACCATTGATGATTATGTTCCAAGTTTTTTGAACTAATCTGAAGAGTTCAGCATCTCTCGTGGGTCTCACTTTTGAATAACCTTTTGCGGTCACTTATGATCGGATAGACTTGGATTTAGGAAGGTTCCATCGCATTTATGAGCAATCTGCTTGAAGTGAGTGTTGACTAAAACCTATGTCCAGTCTACATTCAATGCGACCAGGAACAATGGTGAAGTTCGTCCAAGAGTGCAGTATTCAGAAATATGTAAATCCAGCAACCCACAATTATCAATGCAGTCATTAAACTCCTGAATTCAGAAATATGTAAATCCTCCAACCCACAATTATCAATGCAGTCATTAAACTCCTGTATTGGACTTGTCTTAAGCTTTCATCCACCTAATTTCTCATTCTCCCATCTAATGGAATTAAAATCTCCTAGAACTATCTAAGGGGAGTTTTATATAGAGGGCGTAAGAAGTTAGAGAGATCCATAGCAGCTGAATATTTTGGCCTTTTGTATCTCCATAGCAGACTGTTAAAGTGATGGCTTCATAAAAATGGGTGACTTTACAGTGGATGTGCTGGGGCAAATCACTGAGTATATCCACTGTAACTTTTGGGCTTAAAAAAATCTAGATTCTAGCTGTTCCATAGTGTTGAATGTTTGTATGGTCTTTTCAGTTATTGGAAAAGCAGTTGCTTTTGATTTGCTGGAGGCTAGTATCTTTGACTTCAATTTTGACTCAGCCAACAAAATGAATCTGGAGATGATCAACTTTCCTTCTTATTTCAGAATGGATAGAGGAGTAGTGAAATCCTCTAACATTCTATGTTAAGAAACTCATGGAAGAACTTGGGAGGTTTGGGGAACCCCTACTGCATGCTCTCCTTTGTTGAAATTCAAAGTAAGGAAGGCCATCTGCTTAATAACAATATCATTTGTTCATTACATTTCTTGTTCAGATGCCTCAGAATTGCCATCCAAATCACTAAGGACTGTGAAATCCCAAGGTGGGAGATCCCATACCTTTTTTTATGGTTTCCTTTCTTTGTTCATTGTGTTACCTAATCATCGGTTCTGCTATTAGCGGCTTCCTTTCCTTTGCTTGAAATTGTTGCTGATGAAGTTGAAGTTGTGTTTGCTTTTCTTCTCTTGTTGTGCGCTACTTTTGGATCTACAGGTTAGTTTTAGGTTTGGAAACTTTACCCAGATTTGTTAGAATTACAATACATAAGAATCAAATTCATACAATTTATGTTATATGTGATTAAAATTGAAGATTGAAGGTGAATTTTAAAAAATAAGTATCAAATGACCTTTCCTTTTATAGAAAGAGAATGAAAGGAAGATGAGAAATGAATAACAAAGGGGGATCCAAATTCCAAAACTCTCTCTCTCTCTCTCTCTCTCTCTCTCCTTTTCTTTCTTCTTTTCGTCTTTTTACATTTGTCGCAATTGATGTGGAGTTTTTTCCTTTGTCTGCACATTTGATTATCTCTGTCTCATAATTTTCCTTTTTGCGTGAGAATGAAGTAGTTGACATGTTTCTAATGATGTATTAGGGTTGTATAGTTGTTTAGCACGTGTCCGTGTCATTTGCTTAGTTCTTTACTCATGTTGTCAGAATCAAATGTGGTTACAATTTTGGAATATGTGGGATTTTATTTGCTACTTTTTTGTGCCTTTAATCTTGTGCTATCCTTTTATTGTTTTAAAGACTGTTACTAGCATACTATGATCTTCTTTTAGCCAAAAAAAAAAAAAATCCTTAGAGAAAGTAAAGAAGAGATCTAAAGTTGGGTGTTACAGGGTGTCTTTTGCCTGGAAGAAGAACCCAGTTCAAAATCCTAGAGAACTGGGTTCTACCCAAAGCTTATAAGTCAAGCATTGATTTTGAGAAGTCATCTAGGTTGGATGCCAGGGCTGTTAATTTGTTGACTTTTAAGATATATAAAATGCATCTCTGAAGGTAATTTTAAGCTAATTCGATATGTGTATGACAGGCAATGACAATGTCTGAAATATGTGGAGAGATCTGAATTTCCATTGGAGTCAGATTGCGCCAAGGTTTCACTTTGAGTTTTTTTTTAATTGAGTAAAGACAATTTGATGGCATATATGCTAGAGGAGCTTTAGCTATGGATTGCATTGGTTATGGACAATTCAATTTCAAAGCTTCCCATCATTCAATTATTGGTATATTATTACTTCTAAGTTGATTATATATTGTTATTGTTATTACTATTATTTATCATTATTAGTCTTGTTTTTGTTTTTTTTTTATTGATGCGAAAATGGTTCTATGCACAAACTACATTGTCAATGAAGGTGTCCCACCATGTGATGTAAGGAGGTGCTACTTTTTATATGAATCTTTGGAGGCGGCCACATAGTTCTTCAATACAATAATCTACAAAGTTATTCATTATTGCATCTGATATAACACTTGATGCAACCAAGACAACCACCTTAGGCTGACTCCAACAAGAGGCTTTAGGTCCTGGCCGATGGATATGGTGCACATAAGCTAGGCTTATAGCCTAGATTTAAAATATTATTGGTTTCCAAATTTATATTTGGTTTCCTGAAATGTCATTTAGCTATCTATTTTGCACTTATTTTAGTTTTACTCTGTGGAGTAATTTCCTTTACCGAATTACTTGAAATGGAAAGTGCTGGATCATTTTTTCTTCTTTAAGGGCTTGTTTGGTAGGTCTAATCTTATTTTTATAGACAATTCAAAATAGAGCCATTAAAAAAAAAGCTAAAAAAAAAGAGGCTAGAATTAAAATATGTGTTTGGCAATGGAAGCATCTATTTTAAATAGATCATTTTAAATAAATAGTTAAAAGCTTTTCACAAATATATTAAGATCTACTAGGTATTGAGCCTTGAAGTTTTACTTCATAATCATGTTTGGCCTCCCAAAGAGATCTAACGGTTTGGATCTTGTATTTGAGGCCCCTAATTTTTTAAAAAAAATATTTTATAATTCACATTTTGACATAAATATCTCAAGTTTGGTGATGATCTAACGACTGAAATTTGGTCTCACAATGGTCATTGACCTTCTACACATCTTCAATGGTTTGGATTGTTATTTATTGTCCCAGAAATAATTTAAAAAAAATAAAAAAGGCCTGCCTGTGGACTAGTTACAAATTCAGCATATTAAATTCAATGGTTGAAAGTTTTTCACAAATATCTTGAGATCCACAAGGAATCAATCCTTGAAAATTGACCCCATAGCCGTTTTTAGTCTTCCCAACATTTCCAATGGTTTGGATCTTGTGTTTGGGCCCCACAGAATTCAAAAACTAATATCCAATGGCTCACGCTTTCTTGCACATATCTCGAGATTCAAGATGAATTAACGGCTGAAATTTGGATGGGTGGCCGTAATTGATCATGTGAGCATTTTCAACGGTTTGGATGTAGATTTAGGGGCTTGGATTTTGAGAAAATCGAAAAAACCGTACTGGGCGTGATCCATGAAAACACTGTAGCTGGGCATCTCTTTTTTTTTCCCTCTTATTTGGAAATGCATCACATGGCCTCCTCTTCAAAATAGAGCTTTTACCTCTTATTGTCTAAATTAAATAGAGCTAAATACACATGCCAAATGCCTCTATTTTTTCAACTCTATAAATTTTAGACATTTAGACAATAAGAGTTTAAAAATTAGACATGCCAAACGTGCACTAAGAAATGTCATTTCTGGCACCTTGGCTGACTACAACAAGAGGCTTTGCTAGATTGAGTTTTTGGTGGCTATTGGCACTTTTATAATGTATATTCACCAAACTTTTTGTAGGGGAGGAATGTTAGACATCTATAACTAGCTGCCTTATCACATTAACAGTGCTAGTTGAGAGTAGTGTTATGAGTTAAGTTCTATGCTACTACCAATTACCCCTTTATGGGGGTAATGAACTTAAATCAAGGTGTCTGACTTCCAATTTCACATTATTTTTTCCCTTGCATGAAAATTAGTTGAAGAATGTACTTGAATATTCGGCAAAATCTATTTTGTTGTTTACTTTATAGACTAAATTCTGAAATTTGATGTCACGAAGGATTTCTTTTTACTTCCCTTTGATATTACTCTCTCTTGAGTTAAGACCATGACACCGATTTATGAAATGCCTTTCTGATTATCTGCCCTATAAGATAAAATGTGGGGAAATCCATAAACATCATTTATTGTATGCATGCCATTCTCAATTTTCGTAGGCCAAAGTCATTTCTCACAAAGTAGATGTCTCTTATTGTGTTCTTGAGGATTATGTTCACTCTATACTGTGTAATTATTTCAAGAAAATTAAAATTAATGTAAATCTTGTTACCATATAGTTTGTATGCTGTAGTTCTGTAAACCAGTCTTATTGGTTCCTATCTAATTGAAAAGTTTGAGAACTTGTCACATTTCATCATTGAGCAACCATGCTAATTGTTTCAATTTCATACTTACCCATAAGTGCTTCCTTATCAAGCCATTTTGATTTTTTTTTTTTGAAAATTAGATGTCACTATGATTTATCATTGTTGTCATTTGATTATTGCAGGTTCCTTATATCTCTTGGACATTTACTATTATGCTTGCTTTCGCTGACCCATGTGTAAGTATTGTCATATTCTATGTTCTGTTCAATTGGTTTATTTACATTACCATTCGGGTTTCTATCTCTCTTGCATGTGATAAGAAGTCTTAAGTATGTTTTTGCTGTGTTGCTCAAATACTTTTTCAACGCGCGTCAACTCTTCATTATAAAAGGAAAGATTTTGTGCAATTTCAACACATCATTCTTATTTTTCCATATGCCTTGTCATTTGATTATTTTTTAGTTACAATCTATATTCACTGGGAAGGAAAGGGTAAATCTTGACTCCTTTTTGTAGAGATTTATTGGTCCTTTTTAAAGTACTTTTTAGAAATTGTTCCAACTCATTTCCTTACTCTTTTGTTTTCCTTGGGAGGATGCTCTGCAGAAAATACTTATGTTAAAAAAGCAATGGGATGCAAAGCAAGCATTGAATTTCCAAGTTTTATTGGTAGGCTTTTTCCACCTGAAACACACTACATGTGTTTGTTTTTGTTTGAACTTTGGCATCTATAGATTTGTTACTGCCATTAATGTACTGAAAACACAGTGAATTTTAGTAATGGTTATTGTAGTATGTTCATAATCTTTTCCACCTTGGATTTCTTTTATCACATTTACAAGAATCATTTTTTCAGGAGGATATTTCTGAAGAAGGTTGGGAGCCTAGGTTGGTTCCTTCTCCCTTTTTTGTTTATTTTTGGTTCCTCTATCTAATGACTTTAAAAATGAAAACCAATTTAAAGCATTGGAAGCCATGGCACAAGTAAAACCAGAACATGTATCCTCAATATTATGGATTGCTTTAAAAATGAAAATCAGTTGACTACACATAAACTTGTGCTTCTGAATTACTTTATATTTTTAAGTATAGTTTAGAAGAATCTTAGAATTTAGGTCCATTTGTAAATTAGGTTGGTGTTCATGTGAGTACAAGTGGATGATTATGTGCAGATGACTGTTTGTGTCTGTGTATGTGGCTGTCTATGTGTGTGTACAGGTGGCTATTAGTCTATTAGGTGGTTGCTTTTGTGTGTGTGCTGGTGGATGCCTATGTGCGAACCTGTTTTGTATCTATAGTTTGACAAAATCTAAACTTTGGAGATTGAGGAGAAAACCAATAAAATTAGATGGTGTGCGACAACCTAAAGTGCCTTGTTTATTCTTTCCATGAAGGATAAGTTACACTTAGTTTATGTGAAAAGTATCTCTTTGTTGGATAGTGCTCTAGTGATGTTGATGGAGAGTTTTTTTTATTTTTTTGGATTTCTTATTTTATAAGTTTAGGATTACTCTATTTGGACTTTGATGAATTGTTTTTTCTATTAAGAATCTCTCACACATCCATCTTTTTCTCCCCATAGCTTCTTTTATCTAATTCCGGACAAGTGGTGATACACAAGCTATATTCATAAAAGTTTCCAGAATTGAGACACCGCGACAAGATCTTTCTAACACTTGCAAATGTTACCATGATGTTGGTTGGCAAAGAGAGGTGTTGGTTGGTAAAGAGAGTTGGAAGAAGTATGAAGAATATCAAGAATCAAAACAACTCCTTTAAAAGAAAATGATCCATAAAGGTTGGCAACTTTACTTGTGAACTTCATTTGCAAGGGTAGTCAATCAGTTTTCATATTATTTGTCTTAGAACGTGCTCCTGGTACCACTGATTTGGTTATGATTTGTGGTGATCGATTTCGTTTTGGCTGTTTGTTGGGTGCTGTCATAATGTAATGAAGCTTTGCTAGAGCTATTTTAGATTGACTATATCGGAACCTCTCACTATGTCAGCTGTATCTCTTTTGTCTTACATCACTGGATTTCCTCAATTGACCACTTCTTGGTCCTTCCATTGGATGGAGTTTGTCGGTACTTCCATAATGAAGTTGTCTCTTACGTTGCATGGTTTATGGAAGATGTCCTTGAAGGTGATCTTGCACAGTAACTTATTTCAGAGCTTTTGTTTTGTGCTGCCATGAAAAACGGTTAGTTAGCCTTAATACTTTTGGACTCAAATGGTCTGAAATATTCCAATGAGATGGTGAGATGAGAGACACGACTTTATATGCCCACTCAAATGACTGCCAACCATAAAGGGCATGAGGGGATTGAAAGATCGTAATGATAGCTATGTATGTGCAAAAAACCAATGCCATCCAATCATCCTAACCCATTAATCTTAATAGTTTTTATTTGCAAATACTTGCAACGGTTTAGATTAAATACACGCTTTCACATATCAAATTATATTGAATTGGGTTTATTATTATTATTATTATTGTTATTATTATTATTTTTTGCACATACCTAGGCCCATCATGATCTTTTAATCCCCCATGCCCTTCATGGTTGGCATTCGTGTATTGTATCTTATCCATGAGTTCTCGCCATAGTAAATGCCCCTCCGGCAAAACTAAGTATGAGAGTAGGCAATGGCCTTCTCATCAAAAGTTAGATTATTTTAGGTGGAATAAACCAATGTAGCGATTGAGGTTATCTCTATCATATAACTCAGATGGATGATGTTGTTTTTGTTGGAAATTTGAAAATTTCAGTTATTATTCATGCAGCAAACAAATGTGTAGATCACTTGGTCTTGCAAGCCGCCTAGATATGAGCCTGCAATTAAAATGATAACATGCAAAATAGTGGTGGTGTAGTTTGGACTGAAACTCGCACTATCTTTGTGATCTCTCTCTTTGTTCTAAGGTATTTCTTCTTCCTCATTCATGGACTTCTTCTTTTTCTTATTATTCATGCATCAAGCAAATGTGTACGTTAACTTTAATGTTTCATGCAAATACAATGGGTGATATGAAATGAGGATACGAAAGTTAATATTCGTTTAAGGGTTTGTTGGCTACTATAATACCAATGCCTTTCGATGTTTTCAACCGTTTGAATATATTTATTGAGTGATCTTGAGTTGCTTGCTGACTTAGAAATTAGCTAACTTCGTTAACCTAGAAGGTTCGGACTATCCAAAAATTACCTTTTGAATGCTTGAGTTGCACGATATGATAAGTTCTATTTCTATTATGTAAATGGATCAAGCTCTCTAAGCAATGCATTTCCATTTTGTTAATTGATCAAGTTTCTCAACCAATATATTGTTTTATCACAAGTGAAAATTTTGTAAGTCATGAAGATGGCCCCAAATGGAAATGATAGGGCTCTAGTTGGCAATGATCCTCAAAGAAGTTTGATTAGAATTGGAGAATCTAAGAAGATCATGGCGGAGAGAAAACAATATATGCCCATTTCCATCAATGGTGGTGATCGGAAATCACAAGGGGAAAGACACGGTATAATATGATATTTATGTGCATTGTAGAGGCATGCAAGAGAAAAACGTAGTACTAGACTGCTAGTCTATGATGATTTATCACATGATGATGTTATCCACTTGGTTGGAATATCCATTTTATAACATTATATGGAATATCCAGTTTGAGCATATATGACTGATTTTTGAATTGTCTGGCACATTCAGCATTGTATGGTAAAGCTAATTGTATATAGTTTTTTTTTCTTCATATGAATAGTAGCTGTCTTGACCAATGTTTAAATCTAAATGAGGAGTTTTTGAGGTATGGAGTAGTTTTGAAATTTGACCTTTAAAAGTGCATAGCATGTTTTTACGTTAATAAGAATTCTAACCAATATATGCAATGTAAACTCCAAGTAAGAGAGGGAAAAGATTTTCCTACTCATGAGACAATGTTTAAATTGGTAATACAAATTCTGGTTGTTCTAAATATGTGATGAGTTGGTGTTGATATGAGATATTTTGTGTACTAACACAAACATGACAAATGTGTACAGTCATTTACATATGAGGGCCTTATTATAGGGCTATTGTCTTTTTATGCTAAATGCTTAATATTGTTACTTTTAGTGAAGCTCAATTTGTCATGCCCTCGGAGCGAATTATGGAAAATTATACCTAGGTCTCAAGGTGCGACATCAATTAAGATGATGATGTAGGATTGATTTCCCACTGAATTCAGCTATGAGGGTCATACAGACTGTCGTTGTTTACAATTCAATATGGTTATGTGGAAGCATTTAGCAAATTAGACCTAGTCATCAACAAGGCATGAAGACAAGTATCAGACTGCAATAGATCCAAGAAAACATTTTCATTAACATATTCAATGTTTACATCCAAAAGTTTATATGTGTTACAAAAGCTATGGTTGAACAGACTGGTATTTCCTCAAAGTAAACCCAAAAGTATAAGAGATATAATCCTACCAAATGGATGTGATCGTTATGCTCCGCTTGTAGTCCTAGACGTCTAAATGATGTTGTCTGGGCACCATGCACCTACTGACTACAGCTCCTCTGCTACCTCCTTGTGCTCCTTCTCAAATGCAGTGGGGTCAAACTCTTAACATCAAGGTGATCAAGTCAGATACTGAATAATAAAACATGTTAATTGATTTAATAGAGCATAAATGAGGATTACGAGGTGTGCTGTGCATAATAAGAAATGATAATCATGAGGGAATTATAAATAAAAGATAAATCTTACTGGAAATATAAACATACTAGTTGGCAATCCACATAGCCAAACTCTCCATTACGGCTGCATCGGCGTGACTGGGACACAGCACACTGATAAGTCAGTCTGGGATGCTCCCACGTGTCCTAAGTGAGAAATAATTCATTCTCGGCCGCTACAACATGACTAGAGGGGGTAAAACTAAAACTATTTGCAGAAGTGTAATACATAAATCTAAATTTAACTTTCAACTTGGGCTAACTAAGAGAGGAATGAAGCTCGGTTGTGCTGACATGTGGAATCAAGACAATCTGGCTAACTGGCTCGACATGGCCAAATTCCCGAAACAAGGAATTGTTCTGGACTTACGTTTCACATTGGGCTAGTAGCATACTCACGAATAGTCCTTCGAAGACACAATTGATAAAAAAAAACCATGTAAACTGGGTCATAGCAAGTGTATTGGTAATTTTTGGGGAGAAAGAAAAATAGTCATTTTATGTGGAAAATAGGTCACTTGCTTCGCATTGGTTGAAAACAGTGTTGAAAGAAACCTTTAGTTTTAGAAACCATCGAGTAGCATTCTGGCATAGAATTGCATGTCCCAAAGTGGGTAAAAAGGTGTAATGTGGGTCCAGTGTTCGAAGTTGGACGCGGTGTGTCGACACACCCCTCCCTATCCTCGAATCACCCTAACTTAGGATCCAGTCGTGTAAGGGTCTCCGGTCGTGACACAAGTGCTAGACGTCGTTCCCCGCACCCACTTTCAAATCTAACCGTCTCATCTAAGTCCGGGCACGGAGAGGGTAATGGGTTAGCTAGTGTGTACGTGAGTGACATGAGTATAGTTCGGACGAAACAAAGAATATAACTTGAAATGAGTAAAAAAAAGCCATCATTTTAGTAAGGTTATGGGTTGTCTTCGGCATGGTGGAGTGTTCACGAAACGCAATTACACTCATTTAAGGTCTGGATGTTGGGTTTCCTCTCACCTTGGTGCTTAATCATGTGAAGACATCCTTAACCCTTAAATGGTCTACCTTCGGTTCATAAACAATCCTCCTACGCCTTTGAACAAGCCCTAAGGATGCTACATGTTTTAAACTTCTCAAATTTGAAGTTTGGATTTGAGGTGAGTTTGGATGGTGGTCCTTAATAGATGATCCTATGTTAAGCGACTTTACTTGAGAATTGCATCGAATTTGATCCTTAATTGGTGCATTAAGGGAGGCCTATGATTTCCTTAATTTTCATTTTATCATGCCCCAAGAAAGTCCTAAGAAGTGGGAAAAGGATGGGCAAGAGATGGGGTGCAAAGCCCCCTTGACTGGTCCTCAAAGATGGGACTTGTGACCTGTTCGGACACTGCACTGGGGCTTTGCACTAGCAAATGATACGTCACCATCAATAATCATATTACATGCTATGTCCATACATCTGATACGAGACCGAAAAATAGAAGCATGATTCCAATCTTCTTCCTCTTTAGCATCTGCTACTAGCAAATGACGATCTAGAAAAAGAAGTGGAATACCATCATCAGCGTCTGCATAATCTATCTGATCTGCTTGATCTTCATAAGGAGGATCTGAGTCAGCTTGTCCGGATTCGACATGCTCATCATGCTGAGCATCAATATCAGACTCATTGGAAGTATATAAATTACGATGAGGGCATTCATTGGCATAATGTCCTCGTTGCTTGCAGACATGACAAACAATATCCCTCCTGTCTGTTCTGGCATAAGCACGATTATCAGGTTGGTTCTGTGGACCCCTCTGATTCTGTTGGGGATTCATCTGTCTTTGTTGCATCCCTGGCCGAGGATTCTGGGGAAGCTGCTGAACTTGACGCTGAGGAGGAGGCCTATAGACTGTTGCTTAATTGCGATTATAAGTAGGATCAGGACCTCGTGTTGTGGAAGACTCCCCGGCTTGAAAAATATTACGCTTCCGCAACTGAATTTCATGTTGCGCTTTGCGGGCTTTATTGAATATTTCATCTACTGTGGCATAATCAAACATGGCCACCTCTCGTCTGATATCGGCACGCAGATTATCTCTGTACCGAGTGATAGTCAGACGATCATCAGTCCTCAAGTTATAGCGAACATTGTATTCGCAAAACTTGTTAGTATATTCTTCCACAGTCATAGTGCCTTGCTGGAGACTCAGATATTCTTGGTGAAGTGTATCCATATAATCAGAAGGAAGAAAATTGCCTTTGAGCTTTTCTTTTATGACATTCCACCGGAGAATCGGCTGGCCTACTGCAAACTCATTGTTTTCAACACCATACCACCAAATACGAGCAGGACCTTTTAGTTTAACCTTGGTAAAGGCTATCCTTTGTGCATCATTCATACCATACTAAGCAAAAAATCCTCCAAAGAATTAAGCCAATCAACAAAAACTTTCGGGCTTGCATCACCACTAAAGTCAGTAATTTCAATTTTGACTTTTCTAGTGATGTCATCTGGTGGGGGAGCAACATGGTGAGCTTGATGATCTCGTTCAGCTAGAAGGCGCTGCATAAAATCACGAATGGATTCATGATTTTCAAGTCTTTCTGGTTGGACGGGCGTGTAAATCATAGACGCATTGGAGGATCCTTCTTGACCAACAAATTGCTTTGTTTGTAGCTCAGCAATGGCAGTTTCTACATTTTTGAGACGTCCCGTGACATCTTCTAATTATTGACTTAGTTTGAGGATGGTTTCATCCCTCTGGCGGTCGGTCATCCAATGCTGAAGATCATCACCACGCCTAGGCATGCTTGCTGGTTTTTTTTTTTTTTTTTTTAACAAGAAGGTGGGTCGGGTCGGGTTGGACTTTATAATGGGTCGACCGACTTAGGTCCGTTTACAAATCAATGGACACACTCGGGTTGAGTACCCAACCCGTTTCTCCCTCTTTCTGATATGTCGGGTATCGTGCAGAGAAAAGCAATAAAGATTGGAGAGGGACTTATTTGCTGCAATGAGGAACGGACTGGAAAGGGCTGGAGCTTCGGTGACGAAATCGGCTGGAGGAGGTGACGATCGGTGGGTGCACGCTGCAATGGAGCAATGATGGTGCGATGGAGGCACGGACGAACGTCGGAGTGCGGCTTGCCGCTGCTGTTGACGGCGACGACGAAGCCGTTGGAAGCCGACGACAATGGAGGCCACTGGTGCCAGGTACGTCGTCTTTCCCCTTTCTTCTCTCCGTGCTGATGTCTGCTTCTTCTCTCTGCGCTCTTTCGCTCCGGCAGCTCTCTGTCTCTCTTTTTTTTTTTTTTCACTCTGGTGTGGGGGAAGTTCGTCGAACAGGAGTTGTGAAGAAAATTTCAGGATGTGGGATTTGGGTTTTCGGTGGTGGATCAGGGTGAGGGTTACTGATGGGGGTGTTTTAGGAGTTGAAGAAGTATTTGGTTTGGAGTCGGTCGTCCGTAAGGGCACGGGATCGGCCGAAAGGAGACGGGTTGGTTCCGGCGAGGGGTGTGGACAGGGGCGTGGTTTTAGGGTTCGGAATGGTGTGGGGATTTAGGGATTTGGGTACGGAACGGTTAGAGATTGGGGATTGAGGAAGTGACAGGGAGGTCGGTTGTTGGGTTTGAAGATGGTGGTGACGGGGTTAGGGTTCTGCGGTAATGGGACGGAGTTGATTGTCGGTGGACAGTGGATGTAAGGATGAATTCCGGGAACAACGATGCTGACCGGCAACCGGATCTAGGCTCTGATACCAATCTGGCGCAGCCCTAGATCTTGGATCGATTGTAGAACAATCTCCTAAAGGATTGTTCGAATCCAACGAAGGATTCAAAAACACAATGCAACTCACGATCACAACTGGAGAGAGAAAATCTCTTGAAACTGAAATTATATTGATAAAAGCATACTTTCAAAATGAAGAATTCCTCCTTATATAGGAGTGACTATTGCTCAAAATAGAAGATTAGTTCTAAACAGACATGACCTACTAAACACAAAATAGGAAGTAGATAAATAACTACTAAAAACAAAATAGAAAGTGCATCAATCGGAATCCTTGAAGAAGCCAAGGATCAATCGGATGTCCTGCGGGCCTGTGATCTGGGCTGTACTTGGGTTCGGCCTGCATCAGTCTTTGATCTCTCTTCTCCTCTTTTTTTGCTATTTCTTTCCCTTGCGCTTCCCTTTTTCATTATTATTTTTTTCCTCTGGTCTGGGGCAGAAGACAAGCTTGAAGAGGATGGGTTCGGTTTGGGGTTTTTTTTTTGGGAGGTAGAGGGTGCTGCGGTGTAGGGATTTGGGCTTTCGTAGGTTTTCGGGTGTGAGGCAGAGAGGCTGGGGTTAGGATTTGGCAGCAGGTGTAGGAAGGGGATTGCTACGGAGAAGGGTTGTGGGTTCCCTGTGGGGTGGGAGTTAGGTTCGGCTGAGTGGCAAGGAGGGCTTTGAATAGCCGAGATGAGGGGAAGCGGGGGTGGGGGGTGATCGTCTAATGGGATATGTCGAGGGATGAGGGTCGAGTGTCAGGGGGTTTGGTGAGAGATGAGGTTTTGGTGCTCGATTAGGGTGGTGTATTTTGTGGTCACTGGTGTGGTGGATTCGTGAGGAAGGTGGAGGGAAGAGTTTGATGGGTGTCGGTTAGGGATTGAATATGGCAGAAAGGGATTTTAGGATGGTGGATGGTGATGACTGATGATGATTGATGATGGAAATAACGAAAGGGAGATGGAGATATCCGGCTTACCTCGGATCGATGATTGAAGGGCGATCTGAGATTGGATCTTTTATTTGATACCAATTGAAGCAGCGCAGGGAAGAAGAATAGCCAACGAGCTAATCTCCACGCCATAAGGCCTAATGATAGGATATCTAGGTGCCACACCAAAGACAACAAATCAACTCTCAGCTGAGAAAGAACTCAAATTCTTATTCAATATCAATGTTTTGTATCCCATGAGGAGGGATTATATCTTTATTTATAACTAAGATACCTTCTAAGGAAATAATCCAATTCAAATCAAATAAGGAGTCCTAAACCAAACATAATTGGAAGTTCTAAATATTAAAGAATCCTAAATAACGAAGAAAGTAACTACTAATTGGAATGGGAATTAATCTTCTCTAGGGTCTTATTAGTCTTGGGCCTATGGGCATAGACTTTCAGGCGGGGCCTACTAAGGCCTGCATCAATGTCTCATGCCTAGGTGGGGCTCGAGGTGAGCCCCACAAGTTGTGAGCAGAGGAGCTATAAGCTTGCTGCAATTCGTTGGACATTTGACGAGTGAGGGATTGTGAGATTTTACCAATCCAGATCTTGCTTGGTGCAGAATATAATATGTATATATAAATATTTATATAAATGATTTTTCTCATATTTTCATAACTTAAGAAAACGGTGAAGGTCAATCAAGATCAAGTATCACAAGCTTATCTGGGCTAGCTCAGGTCTGGGGAAGACAAGTGCGAGTCAGAATAGTTTTGGCTTACCCTAACCTATAGAAAACCGACCAATTGGCCTTGTTTGCAATTTTTTGTTAGTTTTTATGTTCTTAGTTTTGTTGGATTCTATTCTCTTGTTTATTTCTTTTTTTTTTCCCTCTACTTTTGAGTGGAGGAGTTTTAGTCATGGTTGGCAACCAAATCCTCGGGTAAAACATTTTTTCTTTCCACAGAGTAGTGGAAAATCCATTTTTTGGCAATTTCAAATCCTCGGGCATTTGGACCAATGGAAATCCTTATTTTGAGGATTTTCAATTCTGATCTCTCCCATAGGATTTGAAAATCCTCACTTGTGTGGATTTGCACGTCGAAAGAAATTTTTCTCAACTATTATATGGATTGATATGTACTGATATCAATATGAAATCCTTAGCTATACAAATCCTCAGCAATGAATCTATGTTCCAAGGGCAGTGAGGAATCCTCAAATGTACTGAGTCCTCACCTATTACCAAACGTGCTTAGAGTAAGACTCGTTCACCTGACCCTAGATTGATAATGGCTATGCTGATGTCATGTTTTCTAGGAATGTTTAGATCATCTAGCAAAGAGAAATGCAACCATTGTCATGGGACTAAGATCAGAGCATATCTAGCCCTGATATGAGATGGTTTGATTGTTTAATTTTTGTGCCGGACTATTATCTTGAGTGAGACTATTCTTAGGTGTGGCCTTGATTGATAAAAATCTTTTTGAATTCCAATCAACTCAAAAAACTTGGTCGGTGCTGTTTTTTTCCTATCAAAACTATGAAATGGATTTATTATAGCTTGCAAATTTGGAATTACACCAGAAATGAAATTATGCACAAATTTTACAAGATCTTTCATACATGAATTGGTGCAACATGGATTTTTCAATAACCCATGGTATCATTTGCACAGTTTCGGTGATGATATCATCACCCGGATTATGGTGATATGATTATGGGAGTTCCTTCTGCCATGTATGCTCAGCGATACTTGATGGCCACTATACAAATTATTAGTTGCTTTTTTTTTGTTGGTAAATGACGAAAGCGACAATCTTGTGGTTGCTAAATTGAGTACCTTTATAAGCATTCGGTGTGCTTGGCTCTTCTCAATATTAGAATTTTTGAAAAATGCTCAGGGCTAAGGTCTCAGGTCTAGCCTAGATTCAGGCATATGCTTCAGTCATCCACTAAATTTGGAGAGCATACACCCTGTTAACACCCTATTTTTCAATAAAAAAGGAAGAGTACTTTTTTGGTTTAAAAACTTTCTTTTTATTTCTATTTTTTTAATTTAAAACTTAAATCATCCTAATTACTGAAAAGCATAAAACTGCCAAACTTCTAGTATTTTCTATTTATTTATATATTTCCTATCTTATGTAATTATTATTATTATTGTTTTTCTAGGAATTGTATGTACTTGTTTGTTTATATAAAAGAGGCGTGTATTTGCTAAATTGATTTAGAGGATTTTACTAGTAAAATCCCCTTAGGTGGCCCTTAAACCCGAAAGAACCCATTATTAGTTTACCTTTTTTTTACTTTTTTTTTTTATTTTTTTATTTTTTATGCTTGTAAAAACCAGTGCCGAATTCGACACAGGTTTTCTTTATACTAGAATGAATTTGACCTTGCCTGTTATATGTATCTGATGCCTGTCATCCTCCCTCTGGGTATCCATGGTTTCAATTGGGAACTTTTAGTATGGTTGAGATTCAGTGGTCTAATCTAATTCTTAAGAGGACTTACTCCTAGGTTACCCATTTGTGCCTTACATGATGTGGGGACCTGATCCTTGATCGGGTGGGCCACATGGACCAATCACTGATTTGGAAAAAGCCCAAAATTTTTTCTTTGGTTATCGAATTCGCCACAGGGCATTCTCCTTCCCCTTTCATTTCTTGTTTCAGAACCAGAAACGAAAACCCCAAGTTGAGTGGACTTGCCTGATCTCTGGGATTGGCCTCTAGATCTTCTAAGGTATTACTAAAATCATTGAATGGATTGTGAATAAAAATGATCTGCTATATTATTGCTGAGGTGGAGGTATTTAAACTCATGCACATTTGGGTCATTGCACACCCTGTGAGAGGTGTGTGCTGGATCTAAGTTTGGATATAAGCTAGGCTGTTTTGGGGGGCTTCTGGCCCTGATCTGCCATGGGCAATGCTCGGCCATAATTTCAGGCCTGATTGATCAATGGTCAGGGCCTGGAAGGATAAATGTGCCCCACCTGATATCATACTTGCACTTATGGCTGGCAGTGGTTGGGCTGAAGTAGATCCTTCTGTCAATTGACCCTTAAATTTATGCCTTGGGCCAACCAATAACTGTCCAAATAAGCCTGAACCACAGCTTTGAAGCAGAAGTTGCCTATTGGCCGTTGATCAATCAGGCCTAAAATTATGGCCGAGCATTGCCATGGCAGATCAGGGCCAGAAGTGCCACAAAACAGCCTGGTTTATTTCTAGACTTGGATCCAGCACACCCCTCTCATAGAGTGTGCAACGACCACATATGCATGAGTTTAAATACCTCCACCTCAGCAATAATAAGCAGATCATTTTTATTCACAATCTATTCAATGATTTTAGTCATACCATAGAAGATTGAGCGGCCAATCCCAGAGATCAGGCAAGTCCACTCACTTGGTTTTCCCGCTTCTAGTTTTGAAACCAAAAATGAAAGGGGAAGGATACTGCCCTGTGTTGAATTCGATACCCAAAGGAAAAATTTTGGGTTTTTCTCCAAATTAGTGATGGGTCCATGTGGCCTACCTGATCAAGGATCAAGTCCCCACATCATGTAGAGCACTGATGGGCGACCCTAAGAGTGAGTTGATTGCAAAACTCCAAGTGCAGAGTTGTCCGATGTAGTAGTATGCTGGTCAGTACGGGGTCGAATCCTCAAGGATCAAATACAGTTAGGTCCTTTCCAACTTAACAAAAGGCTAAACTAATAAAATAAATGATTAAAGTAAACAAAAATTAAAGTAAATAATTTTTAAATCTAAAGTCAATCCTAAACCTATTCCTACACTCTAGTCAATGCAACAATGCATGAAAATGACTCCATCAAAACACTAAGATGCATGTTGGAATTCTTGTCAAGTATGAAACTACTTGTATACAGCCCCTTTTTTAAGGTTTTGTACGACTGACATAAAATGATCTAAATCTAAACTTAATAGATGGAATTTAAACCTTAATGATGCATGTTTCAAACAAAAAAATGGAATCGAAAATCAATCTAAAACGAAGAAAATGTGCATGAATGAAGATGACCAATACAATATGTAACTTAAGAATTTCTGCACATAGGTAGGTTGTCCACTTTGTGTTCAAACCCTTTGTTTCCAGACTTTCCAAATTTATTTTCACTTGAAACTCAGGAGTTTGAAAGTCCACCTATCAAAGTCTAATTCCACCAATTTTTACAGAAAAGTTCACTGATTTGATAGGGTAATCAATTCTAAATTTTCGGACAAAAATCTGCCTTGCTATGGAAATCTGAATGCAGACTGTTTTATTGGTATGTGTTTAAGCCACTGGAAATCCAACTTCCCAAAATCTTTTTTCTTTGAAATTTTTATGGTCTAAAGTTCTTTTAGTAAGCAACAATTCTACCCTATGAAGCACGGGTACTTCCAAAATATACATGTATCCGTACCGGGTACTTACTCGTACACGTACTGGGTATGGGTATGGCAAAAAAAGTATCGGATAAGGTTAAATGCACCCGGTATGTATTGACTTTGTGGGTACGGGATGGGTGCATTTTATAGATACGGGATGGATACGTTCCTGGTACTTTTATAAGAGTTTTTCTTTTTCTTTTTTTTTTTTGTAAAAACTTTTGTAAGAATTTGAAAAAGCAAAAAATATAATTTTTAATTTTAGCCCTAACCCTCCTCGACAAACTTAAAAGGAAAAAGGCTTTAGCCCTAACCCATCTCCAATCCCCTCGTTTCCAATATGAAAAGGAGGAAGAAGAAGAATAAGAAGGAAGAAATGCTGGATTATGAAACATAAAAAATAATATTACTGTTGCTCTTTTTTTTTCATTAGGTTGAATTTGTAATGATATTAAGCAATTATTGGCTTGTTGCATCTAAGAATTCTAACCTATTTTAATTATTAGCATATTGCATTATTAAAATTTTAAAAAATATAATTATTTAATGGACGTACCCAAGCCGTACCCATATTCTATTTTTTTAGAATTTTACGTATTGGCGTACCCATACTGTATCCGTATCGGTACCCGTACTAGTACCTGTGCTTCATAGATTCTACCGAATTCTAGGGCAAACTAATATTTCTAAATGAAGTTTTCAATTGTCAAGATTCAGACTAAAACCAACACTGTATGCTGTTGTTTTTATGCAGCCTCTTTTTTAATCCGAATTTCAAACAAATAATTTTCAGATCTAAGAATTAAATTCCCAGCAACCAAAATTCATCATAAATCTCATGTAATAATTATGCATGTTTCTAAAACCTAATTCCATCCGTAAGCTATGCAACATATAAACATAAAAATACAACTAGAAGTAAAATACAAAGACAAGGAATTTAAATGTAGTAAGCATAAATTATATGTAGTATCAACATGGAATTTAAATGTAGTGAACTTAAATGTAAATGTAGTAGAAAATAATTTAAATGTAGTAAACATGTAGTCAAAGTAGTTCAAGTAGTAGTTTACTTTTCTAAAAATCAAATCAATCACAAGATCTATCCATCACTTTAACCATAATACCATAGATTAGGGTTGTCAATTGTTGGAAGCAGGTGGGTCTCGTAGATAGATTTTCAAAACTTCTGACCCACTTGACACAGGGATCAACTATCCATAAGACCAAAAACCCAATCCAGGATGCATTACCCTCAATCTCGTGACCATGTACAGTAAATATTCTATCTAAAAGATAAAATCGAATAGCACTAAATATCCACAATAATCTACGACATGAAAGAAGTAGATCATACCTTTGGAGATCCGCAGTGCTCTAATGGAGAAGTTGCAACTCTACTTGATGATGAGAATCTTCAACACCTCTTAGCCTTCCACGCTATGACCCGAATTGGATTTCTTTTCTCATGAAGATTGGTGGAATCTTCAGGAGAAATCCTAACTCGAAACTCCAAGGAACTAGAAGAGAGAAGGAGAGAGAAACTTGTGCAACTCTTGCACGAATAGGGTTTTGGGCGTAAGAGAGAGTCTTATTGGACGTCCAAGAGATTTTATAGACTTTCAAATCTCTTCCTTGTCTAATTGAAATAGAAGTCTTACTTCCAAAGCAATTAGCAACTTTTTCCTTTCAAAACTCTTCTTTCTAGAGTTCAAGTCGGATTAGTATTTTCCAATATCTTGGGTTAGTGTGGGGACCACTAGCGATTCCTTAGAAAGCTGGCTCCAACTGGAACACCGCGACCACACATCTCATGTGCAAGCTGGGCCCACAGTTAATTACAAATAACACCACTATATAAATGCAATTGCACTCCAGTCTTAGGAATAAATTACAATGAAGACCTTAAACTTCCCAATTACCACAAGTAGGCCCCTCTATCAATATCCGTGGACCAATTGGAATAAATCTGTTTCTTCCAATTTAAGTTCCACATCTTATTATCCTTGAGCCCCAATTAATCATAGTAATCATCAGCACCATCCAATTAACTCTTAATTGAGATGGGTGTGCACTTACTAATGACAAATCCATTAATTGGCACAAGGGGATAATAGAGATAGATTCCATCTTGATCATTCAATGTTCCCACAGTTCTACTACCGCATACCCAAGACACCGAGGTGTTAACCTATAGTCAGTCTCACTCATTGGTGACTCAAAGCAAATGAATAGATAAAAACTTGAGTTCATCAATGTCTCAGGATTGAGAGCCTATTGTTAGGGAATTATGAGAGCATACTTTGTTATTGAGACCGAATTCCATAAGGTGCATCTCATGGTCCTTCAATACATCCAATGTACCAGCACCGTGATCCAGAATCTTACATTCTGATGATCGAGACAAATCACACATCTCATAGTGATCAAAGTGCTGCAACCTTATCAAATGAGATGCCCAGTCTTATTACTGGTTGTGAAGCTATTTAAGTATAAGATTTGTGACATATATCTCCCGCGCGTGGATCTCATCCATGCACATATATCACATCTAATATACTAATGGGACCCGGTTCAACTCATGAACCATTATGTCCTATGTATTGGTCAGGTGCATGAAGTAGTAAAATAATATTCATCTCATGAAAGTAAAGCATGATTTTATTGATAAATAAAGAAATTAATCAATTTATTACATCAACTGATGGATTGAGTCCACAAAATCTAACAGTCAATCACATCATAAACATTATAATCAAAATAATAAATCATGGAAAAGACAAGATCTAAAAGAAAAGTAGAATTTTAGTAATGAAATAGTGTTCTTTACAAAAATTACTTCAATTGAATAAAAAAAGAACTACATACGCTAGGATGGATTGGAACCTTCTTCTTCTTCTAGATGGTGGACCAAGTTGGTGGTGTTGCCAATGCCGAACCTGCTTGATGAGCCTTTTTGATGGAGAGAACTTGAAGTGGAGAAAATGTAATGAAGAGAGGATTAGAAGAGGGAGAGAGGAGCCAACCATAGCTAGGGTCGTGCAAGCCTCCTTCCTTAAGTAGATTTTGGCATTCCAAGTCCCTCTCTTACGAAACTCCTTTGAAAATTGCAACAATCTCCTTTGAGATGGGGTTTGCTTCTTAGCCAACAAGTTTGGATGAGATTTGGATTGAGTAAAAGAGATTTTTCTTGCTGAAATTCTAAGTGCACCCACCATTTTAATTTTTTCTAAAAGTTGCCAAAGGATGGGGCCCACCTTTGATATACAATCTCAATCCCGAGTAGAAAATTTACAGCCTCATTCCCGGGGTCATAACTTTCTCATTTCTGCTCCAAATCGCACAATCTTGGTCTTCACAGTTATCTACTTTGAAAGAGCTTTCCAGTGGTACCAAGATTGGCCCAATGCAATGTACGGTTTGAGAGTTATACCCATTTTAGTCTTGGCTGCTCTGAAAAAAAACGAGATTGACTTTCCTTCTTTTGATAGGACTCTTCTCCTTGAATTATCACTTTCTCTTTACTTCTTAAACTCCAAGCTTGCTAAGGATGAGATAAGGAAGAGTTTTGTTGCTGAAAATTTGCATGAATTTTAGCCAAAAGCAATGGCAGTGGGGCCCACTTGAAGTAGAATCATAGTTGTCAAGTTCACTTCGGACGATGTTTTAGTTTGGCTCCAAAGTGAAACATCTTGGCTGATGCGGTTATTTCGCTTTCTAATTCAAAAACTCATTTTGGAATATATATAAAAAAATAAATAGATATATGTATTTAAAAATATTGAAAATTTCATTCTACTAAACATCACAAATGCAATTCCCATAAGATGGTGAGCACTGGGGCCACTGGAAGTTTAATTAATAATGTTTAGTACTATTTATGGGGGCCACTAAATGTTTAATTACTACCTTTTGATTGGCTGCTCAATTGGCTAATAAAATTTTCTTGTGGGACCCTTAGAAAAAAATAAAGCCATTTAATTCTAGCTGTACCAATCAAACTTTATTACCCTACTCAAATTTAAGGGCCCACTTTAGGATCATATTTTTTTCAAATGGTCTCATAAGATATGTAATAAACTCAAATATTTTTGTAGGCAGTATGACCATATGTAACGCAACTTGTGATGGACCTCAATATTTCAAATAGTGACATTTAATTGAAGATTCATCTTCTACATCAATTACAATTATGTGGGCCTCTTATTACTTTCAGTGAATGAGCCATTAGAAATAGTGGGCCTCACTGTCAAATATCAATAATTCATCTTGACCTTTTTAGTAAAATGCTACTATCCCCAATTTTTATAAAAAGACTTCTCGTCATACAAAAAACAAGAATCCTTCCTAAGCCCTTTTCCAAACCCTTTTCTCAAAACGAAGAACAAAAAGAGAGATCGGGCATACCTGTTACTTGAGTGAGAAGCTTCGCATTGGTAGCAACGAAGACCTTCAAAGAAGAAGTAGATGCTCCCAACAATGGTGGCGAGGGAGGATTGGAGCTTTAAAGGCTGCTTAATGTAAAAGAAGATGAAACGAGTAGTCGTCAGCTCTCTTTGATGAGAAAGGTATGTGGAATAATTTTATTTATTTCTCTTCAGTTTCATCTGAATCTCAAATACAGTTCTTCCATTTTTCTTTTCTTTTTTTTTTTCGTGATCAATTCCTAGATTCATCCGAATCTGTCTATTTGGACACTGTTCATATGGATGAATCTATTTATTTGGACACTATTCAAATGAAATTAGGGGTTTTGCACCGAAACCCTATTATTTGAGCGAAATTAGATGAAATCTTAATCGAATATCTTCAGGCGAGATGTTAGGTTCGGTTTTTGCTTCGAAATGAGATAAATTAGACATTTCGTCCCAACCAAACCGAACTAGACAACAATGAATAGAATGCAAAAACACATGGAAGGGCCCACTTTTCTTCAATTTTTCTTCAATTGCAAGTGGAGTAAGGTCCACCTCCTTGGCTGGACGTCCAAGGCTAAGGTGAGCCTCCCTTGGATGTGAAAAATACTCCTTGAAAGGATAAGGGTCTATCTCCTATGATGGCTTATCCTTTTCCCATTAAAACTCTCGTTTCTCTCATGAATCTTCTCCTTCTTTCTCAAATTTTGCATAAATAATGTGGAGATGATTTAAGAAAGTTTAAGTGTGATCCAAACATAAAAATAGAGAAGGCTTGGATGTGCATGCTTGTGTGTGGGTCCCTTTGTGTCTTTGCAAATTCCTTGAGTTATTTCTTCAATTACTGCATCATCGTGGTATTTTCTCAAACTTTTCTGAAAAAGGCTGTAGGGATAGTTCAAGTGGAATGAGTGGATCCCCCTTTTACCTGTGGTGCATGTGTGAGCTCTCCACGTGTGAATGTGTGCTGGGTCCACAGACTTCAATTCTTCTTTGTTTTTTTTTTATCAGATCGCACCGCTTTAGCTTCAATCTTGACTGCGAGGCACAATATGATTTTCTAAGCTGTGTGTGGGTCCCAGCCAAGAATCCTGATGTCAATAGGATTCTTCATCCAGGATGGGTATCTTTTCCGATTGACATCCAGAGGTCCTAATTTCCAAAGTATCTACAAGAAAAGTTAAAACGATAAAAATTAGTAGAGTTCTATTCTAACTGAGACTTTTCGTCAAGAGTCCTGATCCAAGTAGGATTCTTTGAAAACTTTGCTAATTGATATTAAACATTAAGAATGGTGCAATAAATGATGAATCCAGTGATTTCATGCAGAAAATAGTGACATTTTATGTGAAGTGATAGTTTTACCCTTGAAGTCATAAATGCATGAATGCAAACTCGTTTCACATGAAATGATTGCATAAGATGACATCATTGCAAATGTTTTGGCTAAAATAAACTAATGATGAAGGAATTTCAAATCATTTCATGAAGAATCAAGGTTTAGCAAATATTTTGAGAAATTAAGGTTTTAGAAAAGCAGTTTTTATGATTTTTTGCTAAAATGATGATTTTTGAGAGAATTATGCATTAATACACAACAAATCGATGTCAAGTGCACTAATCATGATTCTATCCTAATTGATGCAATTTAGAATGATTTAAGTCCTTAAAATGTATGAAATTATGCATGAAAAAGTGTAGTTTTTAGGACTCATCATGGGTCCTCTTAAGGATTAGACTATTGGATCTCAAGTACACTAAAAGTTCCCAGTTGAAACCATGGATACCCAGAAGGATGACATGCATCAAATACAGGTAATGAACAGGGTTGAATTCAACTTTGGTATAAAAACATGTGTCGAATTCAACACAGCTTTTTACAAACATAAGGAAAACTAAAGTGGTCTCATGGGACCACTTTGGAAGGTAAACTACTAAGGGGCTCTTTCAGGTTCAAGGTCCACCTAAGGGGTTTTTACTAGTAAAATCCTCATTGATTTACTTTATACTATTAGCAGTTGATTCATCTTAATTTTTTATTAACATATTTTACGTACTTTTGTGGATATACCCCTTGGTATATTAGTATGTGTGAAGGGTTCATGCTGGATCTCTATGATTTCAATTCCTTTTTGTTTTCCCTACTCATATGAGTGACAATTTGCTTTTACTCAGCTGTTCTTGGCTTAAAACCTTAAAAAAACTTTTGATTAAAGAATTTTGTTGACCTATGAGTCCAATTGATACTATTATACCAATTTTCACCAATTCAGTTAGTCAATTGTATGGGGATAGGGCCTTCTTCAAAATGTGTAACTTATCCTCAAATGGAACTGATTTAAACATGATACTCTGTAATACTTGCCATTGCCTAAGAAGCACGGACACTTCTAAGAAAGTGATGTCTCTATGTTGGATACCGACACTCCTCGGGCACTATTGGATATGTGTCCGATACTATTTGAATCATGTCCATAATTAAGAACTAAAAATCTTAATTTCGGACACTTGTCTAATACTCTTTTTGCGACATGTCCCACAATTTTTAGCCCTTGTCTATTACTAAAAACTAAATATGTGGCTGATATTTCTTGGACACTTTGTTAACATGTGGTTACTGAAACTTATAAATTTGATATGTGACAATTCTATATCATGGAAAAATGTGTGATTGTTAATATTAATCATATCACAAACAAAAGACAAATAAATGTTTCACTAAAAAATAGGCCTTGACATTGGCTTCTTTTTTGCTTTTTGTTCGTTTTTTTTTTTTGTTTTTTGTTTTTTTTTAAGGGAGGGAGAGATGATCCTCCATTTTCTTTGGATGGATTTTATGGAACTATGGATATTTCATGTTTAATGATTATGAATTATGTTTTAGTGCTGTATTGATATTTGATAATTTAATATGTTTGTTAGTTGGTACTTGAATTTTTATTTTTTGATTGCTAAATTGATTAAAAAGTTAAAATGATATTATTTTTTTAGTATATGATTATATAGATAAATTAATATATGTATTTTATTAACGTGTCACCCGATGTGCCCGTGTCCTACTTTTTTGAGAAATGCTATGTTGACATGTCCGTGTCGTGTTGTATGTGTGTCATGTGTCCGTGTTCATGCTTATTTGGCCATTTCAAGTGTCTTTTCATTATGTTGGGAGGGAGGCCAATAGTTTAGCAGATTCACTAGCTAAGTGAGGGGTGGATAGGTCTTGGAATTTGGCAGCTCTAGCCAATTTGGCAGCTCTAACCAAGCAGTTTGTTGTTGTTCTCTATTGTGTTGGTTGCTTTTTCTTTGTATTTCTCCTTGCTATATTACTCTTATACCTTTGATCTTTCTTCTATTAGGGCCTTTTGTTTCTTTCTAGTTTCCATTAATATAATGTGTCGTTACCAATAAAAAAATTTGTTGTCATATGGACATTACTAAAACTTAAAGCTGTTGCAGAGATATTTATAGTTGAAGGAGATTCAGCTGGAGGCAGCGCAAAGCAAGGTCGTGATAGGCGCTTCCAGGTAAAATATGCTACTTCCCTACGGTAGGCAGTAGTTATAAATTATAATATCTTGCCAGCCTACTGTTGCAATGAGATGGGCTGAGTTTGGGCTGGACCAACCAAGCCTGACTCGTTTTGTTCTGGGCCTGAAAGACAAATCTCTGACTTAACTTTTTCATGGAAAAAATTGTGTGAGTCTTTGTTCAGGCAGGTCTCAATTTAAAAAAACTTGCTCATACCCAAAACCTGATCCATAGTAGGTGGGCTTGGATGCTTAATGAGTCTAGCTTATTCCCATTCTGACGAGCATTTAATCTTGGGCCTCATGATAGCGTACATTTAGTCTTGGGCCTCGTGACGACCTTGAAGGAGCCTATTGATGCAGATACAGGTTTCAGTAATGGTTTCAAAGTAGAGGCAGTTAAGGCAACGTAACTGAAAGGAAATGAACAATCCGTGGAATTTGCAACAAAATATAGAATATAATAGAAGTGTAATATATATCTATAGAGAGAGAGAGAGAGGGAGGCCATGTGACGCCCGGGCGTTTTTTAAAGAGGAACGCCCCATGCATTGAACGAATGAAACAAGTGTGATTTGTTGTTGGCACTAATTGTGTTATCTTGAAAAAAGAGGGGAGAAAATGGCTTAAATGGCTAAAGTGGCTCCTAATTTCTTTCTCAGAAGGCCAACTTATGGCTCCTACTTTTTCTCTATAAGGCTCCTAAATTCTCTCTCAACAAATGTTCCAGATTATCGATTCTTAAACTTTTTTAAAAAAATGCTAGCTGGGAAGAATAAAAATCCACACCGGGATGGTTTGGGATTTGAAATGACCATGGTTTGGCCCCATCATAGATGACAGAAATGAGCTTTTGTTTAAAAACAAGAGGTTGCTTCATGTGTTTGTGTGTGTGTGTGTGTGTGTGTGTGTGTTTTTTTTTTTTTTCCAATATTGGCCTTATATCTTTGATGTGTGTAGCGTAGTAGCTCACATTTGAAAAAATGCAAGCCTAGAAGAATACAAATCCACACCAGGATGGTTTGGGGTTTGAAATGACCATGGTTGGGCCCCATCATAGATAACAGAAATGAGGTTTTGTTTAAAAAAAAAAGGCTGCTTCATTTTTTTTTCTTTTGAATATTGGCTTTATATCTATGATGTGTGTACAGTAGTACCTCACATTTGAATATAATCGTGGAGCCCATTTTGATCCTATGGTGGAGATTTTGCCCAAAGAAAAATTCAATGAGTTTCACTTTTTAAAACTTGATTTAATTTTTTTTTCTCCACTTCAATCCTATGGTAGACTGTGGTCTGATGACTTTCAAATTGGGCAAAGTGCTAATACACATGGATATAGTCATGTGAGGGTTTGATATTTGAATTAATCAGGCCTCATCATCCTGATCATAATTTGGGATGCAAGTAGGGAGCCCACTTAGGTGTTTTTTATGCAAGGTGCCACTCTTTTTAAATAAATCATTAGCTCAATTGTGAGGTGATGCAGGCCTTAGGGTTAGGGCTGTGTAGGGGTGTTGAAGCACGTGTTCGAGGACATTTCAAATCCTTGAGAAAACTTTACACACAAGGACGCAACTCTAAGATAAAAAATCCACAAATCTATTAATCAATCAAAGTTTGAGAATCTCTTCCTTATAATGCCATATATATAATAAAAGCAAACTTAATGCCTAAGCAAACCCTAAGCTATGAATAGAAACTTCCCTAATAACAATGTAATTAGAAATCTACTAATAAAAATAATATAATCCTAATATAACTTGGAGAGGGACCACTTGTGGGGCTCATAGTGTATCATCCTACCCGGGTTGAAAGAAGAGTTTGTCCTTGAACTTGAGTCCTCTTCGAATTGCCTCTGTAAATGTGGTGAACATGAAGGACTTTGTTGCAACTTTCTAGGAATTTTTCAGCGGTTCTGATTATCGGGATGAAGAGTAACCCGTTTTCCACCATGCATGAATGTATGTGTTGTCACGCATACCATGAGTTCCATTTTTATCATACATCCATGGACAGCCCAATAATATATCGCCACTATCCATGGATAGCACATCACACCAAATTGTTTCTTTATAATCCTCACCAATGGGAAAGTAACTTTGCAAGTATGTCAAATATGCGCTTGATCATCAGTCATCAGCCATTTGGTAAAATAAGGGTGGTTGTGCTTGTAAACTTTCAACTTGAGGTGATTGACAAGAGCTTAAGAAATGAGCTTTTCACAACTTTCGCTGTCAATAACAACTATGCAATTTTGTCCATGAACTGTAGCCACGGAACAGAAGATATTTTTTCTCAACCATTTATTTTTTACAGTTGGTGGAGTATCTTTGATGATGATAAAATGATGTAGGCCGAACCCAAGTTCGGCCCAGATCACGGGCCCGCAGAATATCCGATTGATCCTTGGCTTCCTCAAGGATCCCTAACCTTATCTATTTCCTATTTTATTTTTAGTAGTTCATGTTTATGTATAATTAGGCCTTCTATTTTAGAATTAATCTCTCCTACATAAGGAGCAGTTCTTCAATGTAATAGGTATGCTTTTATCAATATAATTTCAGTTCAAGAGATTTTCTCTCTCTAGTTGTGCTTGTGAGTTTCATTGTGCTTGGGAATCCTTCTTTGGATTCGAACAATCCTTCGGGAGATTGTTCTACAATCGATCCAAGATCTAGGGCTGCGCCAGATTGGTATCAGAGACCAGATTCGGTCGCCAGAAGCCTCTGTCGTTTCCGGAATTCATCAATCCATCCACTCTGCTCACCGGTTATCCTCTCCACCACCACCAGTCGACCCTGCCTGACTAGCAAATCCTCAACTCCCAGACCAACCGAGGCCTCTGTTCAAACCTTTAAGCCCATTCCCGATCAGCCCAAATCCTCTTCGGACAACCCCAATCCTATACTGCAGACCATCCTGCCGACACCCATCTTTCTGTTACGTCCCATCTCTCCAACCCGAAACCTTACTCCCACTCCCGAAACTTCCCGGACACCCTCGGACCCAACCCTATCAGCCGAACCCCAGATCCTGCAAACTCCCACCTTCCGGCCAAGCCCCCACACCCTGAACCTTTTCCTCAACCCACTTTTCGACCACTGTTTCCTCAAACCCAGATCAACCGCCGAAAACCCCTGGTCGCTGTTTCAACCCTCGACAGCGGCAGTCCACCCCCCCCCCCCCCAACCACAGAGCATAACAAAAAAAAAAAAAAAAAAAGAGCAGATCGCAGCAAAAAGAGAAGAAAGCAGAGAAGAACAACGAGCGGCATCATACCTGGCGCCGGTGACTTCCACCGTCGGCCTCGTCGTCACCATCAGCAGCAGCGGTGGCATCTAGCCATTTCGTCGTCACCGTCATCGCAGCGGCCAAGCGCACTATCGACGGACGCTTCCATCAACCCCGCTCCGCCTAGCCTCCAGTCTCTCTGTTCTTTCCTCCTCTGCAGTCATCAGATAAGTCTCTTCATCCGCTCTCTTTTATTTTCTTCTCTGCACACAGACCGAGAAAGAAAGATCCAGAACCCCTCTTGCCTCCCTCTTGCCTCACGTGCTAACCGAGTTCCAGTTGGACCTAAGTTGGTCCGGCCCACCGACCCGCGGCACACCGATCCACCTACATACCAAAAAAAAAAAAAAGCAGCAATCATGCCTAGGCGTGGTGATGATCTTCAGCATTGGATGACCGACCGCCAGAGGGATGAAACCATCCTTAAACTCAATCAAGAATTAGAAGACATCACGGGACGTCTCAAAATAGTAGAAACTGCCATTGCTGAGCTACAAACAAAGCAATTTGTTAATCAAGAAGGATCTTCCAATGCGTATATGATTTACACGCCCGTCCAACCAGAAAGACCTGAAAATCATGAATCCATTCGTGATTTTATGCAGCGCCTTCTGGCTGAACGAGATCATCAAATTCACCATGTTGCACCCCCTCCTGATGACATCACTAGGAAAGTCAAAATTGAAATTGCTGATTTTAGTGGTGATGTGAGCCCGAAAGTCTTTGTTGATTGGCTTAATTCTTTGGAGGATTATTTTGCTTGGTATGGTATGAATGATGCACAGAGGATAGCCTTTACCAAGGTTAAACTAAAAGGTCCTGCTCGTATTTGGTGGTATGGTGTTGAAAACAATGAGCTTGCAGTAGGCCAGCCGATTCTCCGGTGGAATGTCATGAAAGAAAAGCTCAAAGGCAATTTTCTTTCTTCTGATTATATGGATATACTTCACCAAGAATATCTGAGTCTCCAGCAAGGCACTATGACTGTGGAAGAATATCCTAATAAGTTTCGCGAATACATTGTTCGCTGTAACTTGAGGACTGATGATCGTCTGACTATCACTCGGTACAGAGATAATCTGCGTGCCGATATCAGACGAGAGGTGGCCATGTTTGATTATGCCACAGTGGATGAAATATTCAATAAAGCCCGCAAAGCGAAACATGAAATTTAGTTGCGGAAGCATAATATTTTTCAAGCTAGGGAGTCTTCCACAAAACGAGGTCCTGATCCTACTTATAATCGCAATCAAGCAACAGTCTATAGGCCTCCTCCTCAGCGTCAAGTTCAGCAGCTTCCCCAAAATCCTCGGCTAAGGATGCAACAAAGACAGATGAATCCCCAACAGAATCAGAAGGGTCCACAGAACCAACCTGATAATCGTGCTTATGCCAGAACAGACAGGAGGGATATTGTTTATCATGCCTGCAAGCAACGAGGACATTATGCTAATGAATGCCCTCATCGTAATTTATATACTTCCAAGGAGCCTGATATTGATGCTCAGCATGATGAGCATGTCGAATCCGGACAAGCTGACTCAGATCCTCCTTATGAAGATCAAGCAGATCGGATAGATTATGCAAACGCTGATGATGGTATTCCACTTCTTTTTCTAGATCGTCATTTGCTAGTAGCAGATGCTAAAGAGGAAGAAAATTGGAATCATGCTTCTATTTTTCGGTCTCCTGTCAGATGTATGGGCAGAGCATGTAATATGATTATTGATGGTGGAAGTGCTATGAATGTTATTTCCCAAGAAGCAGTTGATAAGCTTAAACTTTCCACAGTAAAGCATCCAAGGCCATATAAAGTTGCATGGGTTGATAATTATTCCATTCTTGTTCGTCAGCAATGCTTTGTGCCTTTTAAGATTGACAATTATGAGGATACTCTTCTCTGTGATGTCATACCAAGGAATGTTACACATATTCTTTTTGGGCGGCCATGGTTACAGAAGCTTAAAGTGATCACAGATCATGAACACAATACCTATGCTTTCAATTGGAAAGGTAGACGTATCATGCTGCGCCCATTGCAAACTCCGCCATCCTCTCCTACCTATTCTCCTGCCGCCGCCGCAGCTTCTCCTACATCGCATATTTTAACCATGCGGAAATTTGAAGTTGAAAGCAAAGAGCAAGGTGTCATGTATGCCTTAGTTACTAAACAAGTTGCTGATGATTCTCATGCTATTCCTCAGGAAGTGAAGCCATTGTTGGACAAATTTGCCGACCTAGTTCCTAATGAGTTACCCAAGGAACTACCCCCCTAAGGGACATTCAGCATGCTATTGATCTGGTTCCAGGAGCTTCTTTGCCTAACTTACCTGCTTATCGGATAAGCCCAGCAGAACATGCAGAGTTAAAAAGGCAAGTTGATGATTTGCTTCAAAAAGGTTATGTAAAGGAAAGTCTTAGTCCATGTGGTGTTCCAGCACTTCTCACTCCGAAGAAGGACGGAAGCTGGCGAATGTATGTAGATAGCCGTGCAATCAACAAAATCACGGTAAAATATCGCTTCCCTATCCCTCGTTTGGATGATATGTTAGATATGATGACTGGTGCATGTATATTTTCCAAAATTGACCTGCGGAGCGGATATCATCAAATTCGCATA
Source organism: Sextonia rubra (assembly GCA_037013555.1). Taxonomy (NCBI): domain Eukaryota; kingdom Viridiplantae; phylum Streptophyta; class Magnoliopsida; order Laurales; family Lauraceae; genus Sextonia; species Sextonia rubra. The sequence continues at coordinate 82,870,163 of JASUAD010000001.1, forward strand.
AGACCAGGAGATGAATGGAAAACTGCCTTTAAAACAAAAGATGGTCTCTTTGAATGGATGGTTATGCCTTTCGGTTTAACCAATGCTCCTAGTACTTTTATGCGGGTTATGACACAATTATTGTAGCCTTATATTGGAAAATTTGGTGTTGTCTACTTCGATGATATTCTTATTTACAGCCAGTCAAAAGAAGATCACCTTCAGCATTTAGATAAGGTCTGCCAACTTCTCCGCCGGGAGCGTTTCTATATCAATCTTAAGAAATGCACTTTCATGAGTGATTCTGTTGTTTTCTTGGGATATGTAGTATCTGCACAAGGAATTAAGATGGATCCTGCAAAAGTAAGCGCTATTCTTGATTGGCCAATTCCTACTACCCTTACTGAAGTTCGCAGTTTTCATAGTCTTGCCAATTTTTACAAAAGGTTTATCAGAAACTTCAGTACTATTATGGCTCCTATTACTGATTGCATGAGGAAAGGTGACTTCAAGTGGACCAATGCAGCCACCAGAGCTTTTGAGAAGATCAATCAAAAGATTACTGCAGCGCCCGTTCTGCAAGTTCCTGATTTTAGCAAGCTATTTGAAATTGCTTGCGATGCCTCAAATGTTGGCATTGGCAGAGTCCTTAGCCAGGAAGGACATCCTATTGCATTCTTCAGTGAGAAACTTTCTGATGCCAAGCGAAAGTATACTGCATATGATTTGGAGTTCTATGCACTCGTCCAAACACTTCGTCATAAAGCTGGAAAGGATAACCTGATTGCGGATGCATTAAGCCGGAGAAAACATCTTCTGACTGCCATGTCTATTAATGTGCCTGGTTTTGAGCAAATCAAACAAGATTATGCAGCCGACAAAGATTTTGGTTCTATTTATGTGGATCTCCTTAATGGTAGTCATATTCAACATTCTCATTATAGTCTTCATGATGGTTTCCTATTCAAAGGTACGCAACTCTGTCTTCCAGTCACTTCTATTCGTGAATATGTTGTGCGAGAGTTGCATGCAGGTGGATGTAGCGGACACTTGGGTCACGACAAAACACTTGCTCTTCTCAGCGACTGATATTATTGGCCTCGCATGAAAACCAATATGATTCATATTTGTGAGAGATGCTGAACTTGCCAGATTGCCAAAGGAAACAAGAAGAACGCTGGATTATATTAGCCTTTGCCTGTTCCGCATACTCCTTGGGAAGACATTAGCATGGATTTTGTGCTCGGTTTATCTACGACTGCTAGAAAGGTTGATTCCATCTTCGTTGTTGTTGATCGCTTTTCAAAGATGGCACACTTCATTCCTTGCACCGCAACTGCTGATGCTTATAAGGTAGCCAAATTATTCTTCAAAGAAATCGTTCGGCTACATGGGCTTCCAAAGACTATTGTTTCTGATCGAGATACGAAGTTTATGAGCTACTTCTGGAAGACATTATGGATGCTGTCTAACACCAAACTTAATTTCTCTACTGCTTATCACCCTCAATCTGATGGACAAACAGAGGTGGTGAATAGAAGTCTTGGCCAATTGTTACGCTGCCTTGTACGTGATCGTATCACAAACTGGGATCAAGTGCTCCCTATGGCAGAATTTGCTTACAATAATTCTGTCAACCGATCAACTAGACTTTCACCATTTGAAGCTGTTACAGGAGTTCGTCCACGACTCCCTGTTGATCTTGTTCCATTACCAGTTGATGCCAGAGTGAGTGCTGATGCTAAAACTTTCTTCCAACATATGCAGCAAGTCCATAATGAAGTATGTCGTCATATATCGGCCAGCAATGATGTTTATAAGCAGCAAGTTGACAAACATCGTTGCTTTGTTGAATTTAATGCAGGCGATATGGTTTTGGTGCGTATTCGACCTGAGAGATTGCCACCTGGAGCTAACAAGAAGTTACACCCTCGTAATTCAGGTCCTTTCAAGATTCTCCAGAAGATTAATTCCAATACCTACATTCTTGATATTCCTACTGATTTAGGCGTCAGTTCTTCATTCAATGTCGAGGATCTTACTCTCTATCGTGGCCATGATAATGAAGGAGAAAATGAAGAGCAGCTTATTTCTTTACCGGTTAATTCTCCACCTCCTGATGAAATTATTGATGTCCTTGATGATCAAATTGTTTCTACACGTCAAGGAGGTTACCAGAAGTTTTATGTACGCTGGCGGAATCGTCCTCTCTCTGATGCTACATGGATTACAGCTACTGACTTCCAGTGCATCAATCCTGATCTTTATGAGAGATATCAAGCGCTCAACTCGCCGGAGTCGAGTTTTTCCAAACCGGGGAGAGCTGATGCAGGCCGAACCCAAGTTCGGCCCAGATCACGGGCCCGCAGAATATCCGATTGATCCTTGGCTTCCTCAAGGATCTCTAACCTTATCTATTTCCTATTTTATTTTTAGTAGTTCATGTTTATGTACAATTAGGCCTTCTATTTTAGAATTAATCTCTCCTATATAAGGAGCAGTTCTTCAATGTAATGGGTATGCTTTTATCAATATAATTTCAGTTCAAGAGATTTTCTCTCTCTAGTTGTGCTCGTGAGTTTCATTGTGCTTGGGAATCCTTCTTTGGATTCGAACAATCCTTCGGGAGATTGTTCTACAATCAATCCAAGATCCAGGGCTGCGCCATAAAAGCTTCACCTGTGGTACCTGCACGTGTCAACAATTTTCTCATTTTCAATATCCTTGGGATCAGTTTCAGCACCTTGAGGATCATCTGGGCTATTTTTATGATCACCTTAAATCTCAATTAGATGTATGCGCTTTGAACATTCTGCTGCACGATACCCGGGCTGTTGATAATGAAAACAAATCATCTTATTTTGACCTTCAGTCCTTACAAAAATTTGTCTTAACAAACCATTTGGTTTAGCATCTTATAGAAATGAATTCTTTGGTGGAACCAATTTGGATTTTTGTGCTTGATGATTTGCAATTCCCTCAGCGTTGACAGCATGTTGGCTGAGTTTATCGACATTATAATGGAAGGCCAGAATATGCTGAATGTCTATTCTCAATCTATTAAAAAATCTATCAACAACCATATCATCATCTTTATTTAGCCTTAATGAGCTTGCAGAGTCAGAAATTCTTTAGAATAATCAACAACTGTCTTGGACCTTTGTTTTAAGTTTTGAAAGCTTGAACGTAGATCTCTTGCATAGTTGACGAGAAGGAATTTTTGCTTCAAAAATATTCTTCATCTCAATCCATGTTTCAACAGGGTCTATCTTCTAATTCTTCCTTTTTCTTCGTATTTCAGCCCACCAAGTTGTAGCATAATTACTGAATCTAGTGGCAATCAGTGTGACTTTATGGTGCTCAGTCATTGGTTTGTGTGTAAAAATATTCTCTACACACACTAACCAATCCACGAATTCAGCAGCTACAATTTCCATTATATTTAGGAATCACGAGTTTAATTCCTAAATCTCTGTCAGGATTATTAATTGATGAATTTCGTTGATTCCAAATATTTTCTCCATAATTTCGATTGTGATTCACATGCTGATTATTTTCCAAAGTTGTCACCCTAGTGTCCAGTTTGCACGCCATCAACTTTTGCGGATAATTCTTTGATGGCATTAATCAAATCTTTAAGTGAAGAAGATTCGACTTTAACTTGCTTCTTAGGAGACATTTTTTTTTCTTTTAAATTCAAAAATCTGATTGACTTGATGTGTAGATCGGCTTTCCACAAACGCGTTGGTGAAGGCAGATCTAAAATCTGATGTCCGATGATTTCAAAATTGCAAAAACAATTTCTAGCCCTGAATCCGTAAAATTAGCTGTAGTTGAAGGTGCTGATGCCTGATGATGTCAGCAAGAATTCTAGATCTCTTATTGGGTCAAGTTCTCTCTGTTTTTTTTTTTTTTTCTTTTTTGACTTTATACTGTTAACTGTTCGGGTTTGGGTGAACCTAAACTGAGGCCCACAAACACAATTTGGGCTCTTCACACGTGCCCACTTTTAATACGACGATGGACTCCTCTACTTTTTGTCTTCTATCGTTCACAGGAGCAAGAGAGGGAGGGCGGACGATGATGGCTGCTTCCGGGCGGCAATGCAAGGTGACGATCATCGCTATGGAGAACGACGATGTGCGGTGCGAACAGCAGGATGAGGGTGACAGTGGTTTCCAAGTGTGTCTTCCCTTTTCTTCTTTTTTCTTCCTCTCTTTCTCTCTTCTTCTTTTTCTTTTTTCTATTGCTACAGGGGGATTTAACGACACTGGAGAAGGGGGGGTAGGGGGTAGCTGGTCCGCAAGATTTGGGGACTTGACAGGGATGGTGAAGGGTTTTGTATGTGAGAGGTGTGCAGGTTAGGTCGACAAGGGCTGGTTGGGCGTCGGGATTGGGTGTGTGGTGGGATTTTGGTTGAGGTGAGATGGATCTGGGAGGGAGATTGGTAGTGGATAGATGATCCAGGTATGGGTTAATCACGCCAACAATCAGGAATCGATCGTTTTGCTCTAATACTAAACTGATGCAGGCCTTGGGGTTAGGGCTACATAAGGGCGCCAAAGCATGTGTCCGAAGACACTTCGAATCGTCGAGAAGACTTCACACATGAGGACACACCTCCAAGATAAAATCCACAAATCTATTAATCAATTAAAGTCTGAGAATCTCTTTTCTACAATGCCATATATATAATAAAAGCAAACTTAATGCCTAAGCAAACCCTAAGCTATGAATAGAAACTTTCCTAATAACAATGTAATTAGAAATCTACTAATAAAAATAATATAATCCTAATCTAATTTGAAGAAGGACCACTTGTGGGGCCCAGATTGTATTATGAGGTAGGATACAAGAATTCTTACCCGATAGATCAAACCTTACCAAGGAATGCATGGATAGATTCCAACCTAGGTGATTTCGATGCAAGGTGTCCCTCCTTGTAATGTGATTTTTTGGTTGATTGCCAATAACATTCATCGTAGGTAGGGTAGGTAGATTGGTAATTGCTGAGTTTCCACAGAAGAAACCTACAGGAATTTAAGTCTAAATGTGATTTTTAGCTTGCTTGCCAATAACATTCATCATAGATGGGGCCAGAACTTCATGAAATACAGGTCCAAAATGCACATCCAAAACAATTTAATTTGAGATTCCCATCCAGAACAAATTTAGACCATCAATTAATTTCAAATAATCATCCAGAGTAAATTAAAATAACCATTGATGACATCAATCATTTGAAAATACTCATCTAATACAAATAAAAAATCATCTTTTCGTGGCCACTTCACAATGGATTCATTGTAAACCACCATCTTTGATGTCTAAAATGGTTAAGATCTATTGCAAATAACAATGTAACAGTCAAAACCACATTCAACATCTTAAATTAATTATAAATAAGTACCAAAGAAATAAAAAAAACTTACCAAAATAGTAAGGAAGTACACAACAAAAGTAATATACTCTCGAAAAGAGCTAGCATAGATATCATCTTGGGTGACAAATAAGAAAAAAATAAACAAGTTAACAGATAAATAAGATAAAAATAATTATTTTAAAGTAATGAATTTGAATAAACTTTGACTTAAAAAGTTTGCATCTTTCTTTTTCATTGGACAATTGCGTGCATCATGATCTGTGACATATTTCATGCAAACCTTACAAAGTCTTGGATTGTTTCTTCTTAATTTCAATCCCTAATTTTAGATGCCTTGCGACCGGTATTCTTCCTTTGGATTTTGAAGTTATTGGATCACATGCATTGATGGATGCTCTGGGCCCATTAACTTCATTATTTATCCCATTTTGAGTGCCGCCTTTGGAGTTTGATCCTTGATGATCAATATTTTGAGTCATTGAGTTTTCTAATGCATCCATTTCATTTTCCATAACTTTGAAATATTTGACCGCTAAAGCATACATTTGAGGAGATTGAATGGCTCTCTTTGCCAATAGATGAATCATTTGATAGAAATGCAAGTGCCTAATGCTCATATTGTCATTGCAATCATTTACAATTTTCCCTCCTTTATCATCAAAGACATCCCCATTTTTAGCATCCTTTGTCCATCGCTTTAAAACATATTGAGGTGGTATCTCTATCACATTGAATTTTATGTATATTTGAAGAATGTGTTGACACAATAACCTTATAAATTCAAATTGCCGGCAAGTAAAATTTGCTTGTTTGTCTTGACGATTAAAAAAGACAGTGAATAAAATGCATGGATCCGCATAGTGAATGGCTAAGAATTTCAACTCTTCACCGGTGCTACTTTCTTCTTCTGACATCAAGCTTTGACTCTTCTTAAATTGCTTTTCATACTTGCAAAACATTGCATGTGTCTAAATTCTTGATGCATGTTTTTCAATTGGCAAACATGAACTTAATTGCACAAACTTATGATGAGACTCATAGTCTTTTTAATTCGGCCCTCTAAGTCGACAATGCACCGCACGAGTATATTGTTTGAAAAACTCATGTAAAGATGATTATGAATGAACAAAACTATCAAAAAATGAATTTATGCTTCCACTACGAGATGTGGTGGACATATATGTGAAAAAAATGGTCTCTACAGTAAGCAGGTATCTACTTTTCTGTAATTTTATAGAGATCCTTTAACCATTAATTATCACTCATGTCATTTTTTCGATCAATTCCTCCCAAGTTGTTTCAAGCTTTTCAATTCTTATAGATTTATGAATATATATCTTTAATTTCTTCCTGAATTCTTCTAACACATGAGTAGGTATTTTCTCTAGAAATTTTTCCATGCCGAACTTTTCAATTCTTATAGATTTATGAGTGTATTTCTTTAATTTCTTCCAAATTCTTTTAACACGAGTAGGTATTTTCTCTGGAAAATTTTCCATGATATGCCACATGCACAATCGATGACGAGCATTAGGAAAAACTATTGAAATTGCCTTTGTCATTGCTTTACCTTGATATGTATTATGGCTGATGGTGGATGATTTGACATTGCTTCGAGCCATGATTTAAAAAGCCAAATAAAAGATTCGAGATTCTCATTTTGCAACAAAGAACATCCAAATAGGATAGTCTGATAATGATGATTAACTCCAACTGAAGGAGCAAATGGCTTCCCATACTTATTTGTTTTGTACGTTGTGTCAAAACTAACAACATCGCCAACGTAATGATATTCAATTCTTAATCTACTTTCCACCTAAAAAAGGTTTGTTAAATGATTCTCCTCATCAAAGATAGTCATCGAGTGGAGAAAGGGAGAGGGAGAGAGAAAGAAGAGAGTGGCGAAGGGGTGGTGGGGGCAGAGAGGGGCAGAGGAAGGAGGGGGTGGGGGAGAGAGAGTATAGAGGGGGAGGGGGAGGGGGAGGGAGAGGGATAGAGAGAAGAGAGAGGGGTGGAGGGTTAGGGAGGGGGTGGGGGGGAGAGAGAACCAGGGGATGGGGAGGGGGGTGGGGAGAGAACAAAGAGGGGGAGTGAGAGAAAGGAGAGGGCGAGGTGGGGAAGGGGAGGAGTGGGGGCAGCCCCTTTCTATCGCTGCCGCCGATTGTTGCCAGAGCCGGAGGAGGGGGAGGTGGGGAAGGGGAGAAAGAGGGGTGGGGGCATTTTCGTATTTTCACTTGGGGTATATATATATATTTATAAGTCATGTGTAGATAGTGAAAGTCTGTGTTCCAATAGCTGCACTCCATTAGGATTTTGATCAAATTTTTTTGAAAATGACAAGTATACCCTTGGTCGACTGAAAATTGATAAAACAAGGGGTTTTGAGGCATTTAATGAGTTCGGACAAACATGAAAGTTGTCAGGAATGATTTTATTTGTCTAACAAGTTGAAATTAGGGATTTTTATGAAATTACAAAGAACCCCCTGGAATTTTCCAAAATTACTTGGGCTCCTAAAGTCATCCGACTTGGCCAAAAAACACACAAAACTTCCAAAAGCTATTAAAATCATATTCTAACCCCCAACCTAAGTTGGTCCAGATCTAAAATGATTAGAAAACTAATAAAAATGATTAATTATTGCTAATTACTAATAATTAACCTAATTATATATAATTATGGTCTGGGTCTTTTTAGGTAGCCAGAGGAAAAGGCTTTTTGTTAATGCCTTGGGGAATCCAATACCTAAACTTATCTATTCTTAGTTTTCTCACCCTCCAACCAAACATGGCTCCATCAAGTTTCCCTATAAATGTCATATTTCTAACCATTTCCCTCAATTACTACATCTCAAGAATAGAATATTTGATAAAAACACCTTTACTAGTCACAATCATATACTCTTTGATAAACCTTGAAGCTAACAGAATGTCATCAAGCTACATCTCTTTTTAAAATCATGTCCTACTTTAATGCCACACTAGTATTCGAGAGGCCACCTTGGTTGACTAATTTCCAAAATTTATTATGTTCTTCCACACCTTTGATGCAAATCTTCAACCACTTCCCCTTAATAAGCTATGATGCATGGATATGTAAAAGTGGGCAACAAATCGTGTTGTCTTGTCTCCAATACTTAACTTTTTATGTGTAAAGTCTGTCCTTGTTGTGTCCATAGCGTGTCCTTGTCGTATCCATGTCGTATCAAGGCGTCATAGTTGATAAGTAATAAGTTGAGCCCCTATTTCTTATACTTTGAAAGCTATTTTCTTCGTTATGCATCTATACCTCCAAAATCCACCTCCATTTTGACAATAAGTACCTAATTTTTGCTACTAAGTCTAACGCCTAGACTCTCATTGACAGACGGACAAGAAAAAAGAAACCCACCTACACTCCCATTTGTAGTTGGCTGTTTCAGCTCTTTCAATTCATGAGATGTATTTTTTTCTATTTTTCTATAACTATAAATTTTATCAAAAAGAGGAACCAAAACAAAAAAGAAAGAAAACAAACACCGGAGGAACAAACAAAAATGATTAACAACTGAAAAAATGTATATTTTTCCTATTATTGACCCCATCCATAAGAAATACCTTAGGATCTGTTTTTGTTTTTCTTTCTTTTTTTTTTTTTTTTTGGCCTCTTTCCTTCTATTCCTTTTTTCTTTTTGCTACTCTTCTGCATTTGGAGAAGGGATAAAATAGATTGAGAGGTTATCTAGGGTGAACTTAGGAGGGCAGTTGTTTTTTGCTTTATGAGGACTTGATCTCCCACATCCATGCGCATTAACATGTCCCTAACCAACTAGGAACAGCTTAGGAGGGCAGTTCTACCTCTGATAGAAAGGTGCTTATTTTCTTTTCTTCGAAGAAGCTAGGCTTTTTTCAAGTTTGTTGATGATGGGATTCCAAAGATGAGATCTAGGGTTTCCGAACATAGGATAAAAGTGGGATGGTTGAAGTAGAAACTTGCTTCTGGAGTCCTTTGTAACTAAAGAATGCCAGTAAGAATGAGGGAAAATTTTTACAGGACAGTAATTAGACTAGCTACGACCTATAGAGAAAATGTTGGCCAATTAAGAAGCAACATATCCTCAAAATGGATGTAGCGGAGATAAGAATATTGAGTTGGATGTGTAGTAAAATTAGGAAGGATAAAATTAGAAATGATCGATTTCAAGAGCACTTAAGAGTAACATCAATAGATCCTTGATCGAAGCTTTAGACCAATCCTCCCAAGGGATTGATTGAATCCAAATGGATTCCAGCCCTAAGGCACATGTACAACCATGAAACAAACCATAATCGAGGAGAAACTAAAATTTTCATTAGCCATAAGAGGCATAAGCAACTACAATGATATCTCTATTATTTATTGTGTAATAATCTAATTCTTAGCAACTAAGACTTTTTAATTAAAACAAGAAACTTCCTAATCCTAAGTAAACTAGAATTAAAATTAGAAATAGGATAAAATAAGATTTGCCATACTAACTCAGTTAATTGGGCCTATGGACTAAACCCAATGGACTGAATTGACCCCGAGGTCAATATGTGGGCCTAGTTGATTTCTTGAACCTAGTCCATACTACATCAAAAGGTTTGGGTATGCAAGTTGATGGCCCACCAGGGGAAGGGTGGGGTGAAGAAGACATGGATGGAGGTAGTAAAAAATAGACCTGAAAAAGTACAACTTATTTTAGGATTTGACTTAGGATAGATCGAAATGGAGAAACAATATTCATGGAGCCAACTTAACATAGTTGGGACAAGGCTTTGATGATGATGAGAGTTCAAGATAGTTATCCCAAAAACATAGCTTGCTATAATCATTGCTTTGATCTCAATACTCTTTCTATTTTGCATTTGTCCTTTTTTCTCATCCATGTGCTGCTTACATTTTGTATCACTTCTCAATTTCTTTTCTTTGAGGTATATGGTCTTTAAGTTCCTTGGGGTATCAGTTTTGTTCCTCCAATATCAATAGTTGCAATTAATTGGTTATATGACCTGAATGTTAATTTTAAAATAGTAATGTAAATGATACTCATAATGACCTTTTCTGAAATGGATTGACTTGTTGATGTCTATGCGCAGGCTATTTTGCCTCTAAGGGGTAAAATTTTGAACATTGAGAGGAAGGATGAAGCTGCTATGTACAAAAATGAAGAAATCCAAAATCTTATTCTTGGTCTTGGACTTGGAGTAAAGGTTGTTGCATTGCATTTGCATTCTCTCCTTTCTGCATTAGTTCATTGACCCAGTTCTTGTTTCAGGGAGAGGATTTCAAAAAGGAGGCTCTTCGCTACCATAAGATCATTATTCTAACTGATGCTGATGTAGATGGTGCTCACATTCGTACTCTTCTATTGACATTTTTCTTCAGATATCAGGTACAGTTCGCTTATTGTTTAAGATACAACAGAAGGATGCTGAAAGTTAGAGGGTTTGTTTTGATGCACCAGATATTGAGCAGATTAACCTTAACATACCTGGATACTTTAAAAGTTCGCTACATTTTCTTTTGCAATTCTTTTGTCCATAAAAAATCCGACCTTTCTGCGTCCGTTCTGTATTCTGACACATATGAGAACCCATGGCACAGTGGAAAGTGCTTACTATTGCAACATTGAGGGTGTAGGCTCAAGTCATGTTACATTTGAACAATTAAAGAAAAGAAAATTAAAAACATTTGAACAATTTGCCAAGTAAATAATACTAGTACTAAAGCAAAAAACAGCATAAGCAACAATTATGAACTGGGGAATTCAACTCATGCTTAAAGTGTTTGATGTATTTGATTTTCCATTATTAGTAACTTGTTTTATAATATAATCTGTTTGATGACTTGATTCAGCCACTTGCCTTTGCAGAAAGCACTCTTTGACGAAGGTTGCATCTATGTTGGTGTTCCACCACTTTTCAAGGTCTACCTCATTCCCCTGACCTTGTTTAAATTTGAAGAGTATTTGAGCATCCATAGCCTCATGTCTTTCAGATGTATGCAGGTTGAGCGGGGTAAGCAGATACACTACTGCTACAATGATGCAGATCTCAAAATCCTCCAGAAGTCTTTCCCACCAAATGCTTCCTATAATATCCAGCGATTCAAAGGTATGAAAACTGGATAAGGTTAATTTATATCCAATTGCAAATGCATTTTCAAGCAATTCCTTGCACTGACATTCAAGCATACACTAGTTCTTCCACATCCTTATGTCATAAATACCTAATGTAAGCTTGAATGCTCGAGCATGTAAGATGTACCAACCATCTAACTTGAGGAGTTATAATCCTGATCCTTCAGGAATGTGTGCGGTGCCCTGACCTGACAGTCTTTGGTGGATGGAGGTTGCCCTAAACTTCTTGAAAACACCTACTCTTTTGAAACCGCTGCCATACTTTATCTTCACTAAAATTTGATTTCCAGGATCTTCCATTCTCACCTGGGCATGACCCTTCCATAGGATGAAATAACTGGAGCAGTATGTACTCAAGGTGTAAAAAGGCCAAGCTGAGTGCAGCTTCAAGCTCAAGCTCAGTAGAGTGGGGGCAAGCCAGACTCAACCTCACTCCTCAAGTTCAGTCTAGTGAGGGCAAGCCAAATCAATCTTAGTTGCCCAAGCTTGACTTGTTTGAGTCAAACTTGAGTCAGTTTACCAAGGTTGATTATAAATGAGCCAGGCTTAAGCTTGGGCCTGTGATCAGCTTATCTTTGAACACATTTATGTACAATAATGAGCCAAGCCCTTAATTAAGTTGAGAACAATCCAATCTGAGCTGAGCAGGCCCTAGCTCGAGCTCAGCCTGATTAGCTTGAGTCCAAGCTCAACTGAGATGAGTCAAGCTGGTTCATGAGCTGAAAGCCTTAGCATATGCATCTGAATGCATTAGGATTCTATATTTTAACTGCATTACATGTGCACCAACCTGCATTCTTCCCCGTTTTCTTCTCTTCTTTCTTTAAGAAAAGAATTCTATTCCTTGAATCAATAGGCTTGGGTGAGATGATGCCTGTGCAACTATGGGAAACAACAATGGATCCAGAAAAGAGGCTGCTTAAACGATTAGTTGTTGAAGACGCTGCAGAAGCGAATGTAGTGTTCTCCTCTCTCATGGGTGCTCGGGTAAGCAACAACTTGCTGTATTTATTGTTAGAATCTTTTTCCCATTTGATTGTGATTGGATTATCTTTATTTTCAAGCCAATTACATGATTGGATAGGCTGGATCCAGATCTGACATCTTTTTACCTGGGTCCATTTATGGCTATCAGAATCTGAACTTCGCCTTGACAATCCTTGTTTTGGTGCTTAACAAATAAATAGATTAAAGCGAGGTCAATCTGAGACTGACCCAGCCTGTTGAAACTCTTGTTCATCATCTGTAAACAGGTGATTCTGACTGTTATCTTTATCCATTGACCATATTTTATGAATTCCATTTCAGGTGGATGTTCGGAAGGAACTCATACAGAACTCAGCAAGCATGATCAACCTGGATCATCTGGATATTTGAGGATGATTCAGTAGGGATGTTGACGTTTATCGTATATATAGCTGAATGCAGGGGCCAATCAAGTCTTCTGTATGTTTGCACCTTTGTGTAAGAAAATGGATGCTCATTTTGGTGCATCATGAATCTAGGGGGATCCATCAATTTGGCACTAATTTCAGGAGAGCTTTAGATACATCTCATTATATGGAAAAGCATGCATATGCAGTTCTCTATTGGATGGGTAAGTGAGGCAGTCTACTTGTGAATGAGATTTAAATGTGGTTATGGATGTATTACTAGTTTGGCTAACAACAGATTAGGCATTTTTGTTTTCAGATGTATGTAAAATATATCAACAGATCTCGCATAGCCATTACACAAGGATGAACAGAGTCTTGTAATCATATTCCCATCATGCTTCAATGGTTTTTTTTATATAGATCTCTACAGTTCGTGTTTTAGAATAGGACATGAGTCCATGAAGCCCAATGCCCTAAGAAATTTTTGTGGATTGGCCATCTAGAATCCTAAGTGGGTAGACAGCTAATGGTGAAAATGGAAACTCTGCTGACCTGAGTGATTGGATTGGGTTTGATCAGGTTTGGGCTGGCTACTTACCTGGATGTTGAAATCCCCTTGATAAGTCTAGTTCGGGTTTGGGTCTTTGGGTTGTCAGGTTTGAATGGGAAAATTTACAATTCCTGTTGGGTTTGGGTAGAGAGGTTGGGTTTCATTGACATCGGATTTGTGATTGTTTTTACTTGGATGAGTTTGATGGGCCTGTTCTATTCATGCATACTTAATGACCTGAACAATAGGCCTTTGCTTACACCTTTTTTGGGGAAGGGATGCAAGATTTTGTAAATGGACCATGGGCCTAAGTTTCAAGCACATGGGCTGGGTTTGAGCCTGACAAGAATGGAACTGCCGTGACCGAGATGCTGGAGCACTGAAATGTTGGTCCTGCCTGTAATCCGAAGTAGGAATTTGTAGCTCTTGCCAAGCAGTGTGACAAGTATTGTGCTCGAAAAATTATTTTCATGGTAAAATAATTTTTCAAATTTGGTTTTTTCTTCGGAGAATCATTAAAATATGAAAAGAAAATAAATAAAATTTATTAGAATAAATACATGTTACAGACAAATGTTTGATTTTTCTCTTCTTATTCCAATTTTTCCACATCTCCGATCTTCCAACACTTTGAAAATATTGAGTTATTATTGGTAAATTAATATTAATTACTAATATGGCGATAGGTCACAATTTTTTTTAATATTTTCAAAATATCACCAATATTTGTGACTTAACCGGGTTTCTCAAGCTCAGAAGGAAGAATCATGGTACACCCAATGGGCCACATGAAGTACTAACATCGTAGTTTATAAAACATCAAGATCTCTTAAGTTATTAATGAAAACCTCTCCTATCGTAGAACCCAACTTTATGAATACTGCAGGGTAACCGATTGGAGCTTCCACCCAGGCTTCGAATCCCCGCGGTGAATGGCCCAAATAATCCGATGACCCGCCAAACAGTTTCCCTGTCCATATATGCTGCCAAGAGCACCCTCCACTTAAAGGGAAGTAGGCCTTTACTTGTTTCCTTCCTTTGTCCAAGACAGGCACCACAAGGATCTCTGTACCAACCAAGAACTGCTGATGACTTAGGCTGTGTACATGCTCATCCTCCAGAAAATGGAGAAACAAATGCCGGCAGACTGGAAGTCCTTTTTGCGCAGCTTCCTATATTCAAGCCCATTGAAGTGATTCAAACCCATTGAAGTGCAATTAAAGTGAAGAAATATTTGACAAAATGATAATGTTCTCAAGAAAATTAGAAAGAGAACATACAATGTCAGTTACAAGGAAAATGGGAAGCTGGTGGTTTACATCAGTGATAATAGTATATTCTCAAAGTAGACCTTATATTTAACTACTAAGACTCATGACCAAGAAATCGTTGTTGTTTGATGCTTATGCAAATGGACAGATGAAAGGCAGTATGGGCCCGCAACTATTCTTTCTTAAGTAGTTTATAAAGAGCTGGACCACAATGAGAGTTTGCAACCCATAAGAAATATATGATATCAAAACTATGGGCTTGTCCTGCATATAATCAAGGTTGATTAACTGTCTCTAATGGATATGGCATAATACATGCCATAATTATTACCTTCACTAGCTGGATCCTGTAGAACTCCCATGCCTTGTATACCTTCGCAAAACGCGCAAAATGTGATAAGGTGCGGGTGTTTGAATAGAATTGGATGTTGGCAGATGGATTGCTTCCCTGTTGACATTGCAATCATCAAACGATGACAGAAATAAATGTCAATAAACCAATGTATTCAGAAAACAGTGGCACAATATTTTAAAGACAGTTGCAACTTGCAAACCAAATTTGAAGTGAAGTGGCAAAGTAAAGACCAGGGGGTACTATACTTTTTGTTTAATAATCGGTAACAAGAAACACTTTTATTTGAAAGGAAGCAACATGATGCAAAAACAAACAAGGAGAGACAGTGATAGGGGAGTAAATTATACAATAATTAAAAGGACTAAATCAAATCATCACAAACCACACATGAAGATGCCAGATTTTTTATGTGAAAAACCCTAGAAGGGAAAACCACGAGACCAATCCCTCAGTCCAAGGGGAAACCAAGCACTATAAGAAATTGAATAGTTATAAAATCTACTTAAAGACCCTTTCCATTGAACTCAACCTAAGGACTGCAATTCTTCTTACCAACAACTCGCCGTTCACCGTCTGCCCATGCTTGAATCAACTCGCCTTGATGCCTCCCAAAATGCACAAATCTCCTACAAGAGAGTAGAAGGAAAAACTCTAGAAGCAGTAACTTTGAATTCTAGTTGAATCCTTCAATAAGATGGCTCCAGAGTGAAGAGATCTCCAATGTGAATTCTAGGTGCAGAATTGGGAGAAGACATGGTTAGGATTAACAAGAGATGGCTTTAAATAGCCTTTAGTTCATGGCTTAAGATGGAAGTCCAATTAGGGCTCAAACAGGTAATCACAAATGAATTAGGAAAGGAAACTTGGCTGGGCAAAAAAATTAATTTCACGAGGTTGGGTTGACCCATATTTAAGTTGGGTCAACCGAATGCATGTTCTGTCTCTAGATTTCAAACTTCTGCAAAGTTGGGTTGACCAAACTCACATTTTGCCTCCAATTTTTAAACTTCATGAAAAATTATGCACTTCACGTTCTATCTCGAATTTCTTTACTTCAAGCGATTCAATGAAGAATGCTACAGTCCAAATCTAACAATATAAAATTACAACTCTATTTGGACTCAATTTTTGTTCGTAACCCAGGGATTGACAACACTAAAAAACCTAACACACGCGGGTGGTGGGGGGTGGCGGGTATAAGAGCATTATACCACACAAAAAATGATTACATAAGGGATGCCATTTGGCTCAAGCATCTTCCATAGTTTTTTGCTTTTTTTTTTTTTTTTTTTTTTTTTTTTTTTGCTGATTTGGCCCAGTAGCTAGGAGTGGGAACGAAAGGGCCCCCACCAAGGTTCGAACCCTGATGGGCACTATGGGAGCTAATGCCTTATCCACAAGGACAAACTTATGTTCCCATCTGCCAAACTATTTGCCAACCTAACCCCATGATGAAAAATCATACAAAAACAAATAAGGAAAAGAAAAAGAAGAAGTAGGGGTCTAAGAGCACTATACAACACACATACCAAAACAAACAAAATAAATAAATAAAAAGATTACAAAAGGGTCACAGTTTGGGTCAAGCATTTATCGTACTATTTGCCAACCTAACCACATGATATTAAAAAAAAAAATCACATCTAAAGGAGAAGCCAACCCATTAATCTCATTCATATACAATCAGCATCCCCATTCCTTCACCCTAAGTTGCTAAATCCACATCATACATTTGCAAACACACTGTTCACAATCAATTGGCCTTCAAAAGAACCCAAAAATATTCGACGAGCTTCTAACACAGCCATTACCTCAGCCGTATTGGACTCCTTGGAGCTTATATACTTGGAGAACATTAGCAAACTCCACCCTTAAGGTTGTGAAGCTCCTCTAATATTTGTTGACCCAGTTTATTGTTAGCCACTCCATGCACATTAAACTTTAACATGCCATTTGGAGCACCAATAAATTGATTTCCTCTCTTTTCTCAACCCACATACCATTGAAGCTCCTAATTAAAAAACAATGGCATTCAAGTTAATGTTGGCAAACTTTTTTCTAAATAAACCCCACTTTGCAATCCTAAGATACGACAAAAAATAAGTGAATCAACTAAAAAACCTCTCATTCCTTTCCCTCTACATTGTTCATGGAATTGCAAAATGAATAATACTTCAAAGGACAAGCCCTCAACCATGGAAAGGCCTCCAACCCCAATATTGAACCAACTGCAAAACAACACCTAGGAACCACCAATCCATGCCACATCTATTGAGAAAATGACACCAAAAGAGACACCACCACACAATGAATCAAGAGATGATCTATCGATTCCATGACCCTCTCATATAACACATATATCCTAAGAAGCACAGGCACAGACACGGGACACGGATATGACACGGCACGGACACGGCAATACGGCAAATCCTAAAAAATTAGGATACAGACATGGCTAGGACACAGCAAATAATAAATATATATATATATTTATATATAATCATAAAATTAAAGAACAGCTATATTTTTAGCCAAATTAAGAAGCATAATGTCACAATTAATAAAGAAGAAACATAAGTAATACTAGAAAAGTCAAAAATAAAATCCATACTGCATAATGTAATACAATAGTAGGCCATAGTACATCATCAACATTATAAGTCACAATTACATCATAATCAAAACAACAAAAAAGATCCCTCCTCCATTACCCCACTCCATAAATATAAAAAATAAAAAATAAATCCTTGCTTCATTCATGATTCATCATTTGACACAACTTCAATGGCATCATCATCCCCACCAACACTCCCATCATCAGTAAATAGCACAGCCTCTAATTTTGGTGCATCAATTGAAAAATAAACTATGAAAAAAAAAATACAGCAGTTTTGGGGAAAAAAATGCAGCAACAGTAGTAGTTCTGAAAAAAAAAAAGTAGTAGTGGCAGTTTGGAAAAGAAAGAAAAAAAGAAAATATAAGCAGCAACAGCACAACAATTCTAGAAAAAAAAAAAACAGCAGCAGCAATTCTGAGAAGACTATACAAAAACAGCAGCAGCAAATTAGAAAAAACAGCAGCTGCAAAAACAAAACGAAAAAAAAACAGCAACAGAAATTTTGAAAAGACTACAAAAATACAATAGCAGCAAAAAAAAAACTATGGCAACAATTCTGAAAAAAAGAAAAAAGCAGCAACAAAAAAAAAAAACAACAGTAGAAGTTTCTTCTTCTTCTTTCCGCCGTGTCCGAAACGTGTCCACCCCGTGTTCCGACGTGTCCGGCCCATGTCTGAGCCGTGTCCATCCCGTGTCCGAGCCGTGTCCATCCCATGTTTGAGCCATGTCCGCATCTTAAAAAATTTTTTAAAAAGGCAGGACACGTTTTTGGCATGTCGGACACGTGTCTGGCCGTGTCCGAGCCGTGTCCGTGTCCGACACGGACATGGGGACCTTATACAAGTGTCCGTGCTTCATAGCATATATCCAAAGTGTTGCTGACACCGTGCCCTCGTAAGTTATCAGCCATAGGCACCTTCCCTGTAAACCGGTAGAAAGCATCATAGTCTTGAAACCGACCCTAGCCACGCTAGCGCATTAGGGTGAGAAGGTTGCCTCTAGATCCGAGGAAAAAGCCTCAGTCGAGAATCTATACATGGGTGAGTGCTTCCAAATATAAGAATCCTTGCCCTCCCTGCAAACAAAAGAAAGATTCATTAATTACCTATACCAGACATCCTCAAACTGACAAAGAGCTTTCCTAAAAGAGACTATTCAAGACATATTGTTTCCCCTCACCTCAAAACACTTTTTTCTCTAACAAAAAACTCTTTGTTGGATACCACTTTAAACAAATGAGGAATGAAACACACCCCTTAGGGATCCATCCCACCCACCTGTAAAACCAAGACTTCACATACCTCTAATCCCCATCAACAAAACCAACTCAATAGAAGCAATACACCCCCAAAGAGGCACATGATACCTCAAAAGTAACTTATGCACCAATCCCATTTATCCTCTACATATATTAAAGTAATCATCCTTCTCCAAAGAGCTTCCTTTTTCCCCAAATCTCCTCTAGCATTTAGTAAGATACCATATACCAACCCAAAAGCTTAAGCTGATAAGTGGAATGTCCAAACAAGTATATGAACCCATTACGTGGGGGTTGTGTGATGTAGGGCTTTTGTCCCAACATGCCCCTTCATGTGCAGGTCCAATATATTTCATGGATAGCCTTGCCACGTAGGCTATACAAGAATAACACCCGCTCTAATACCATGTAAGATACCATATATCAACCCAAATGCTTAAGTGGATAAATGGAAGGCCGAAACAAGTATATGAAGCCATGTCAAACCCATTACTTGGGTGACGTGGGATGTGAGACTTCTTTCGAATACATTTCACTAGCAATGCTCAATTCTTATTATTTAGATTACCAAATGCCATGTCACAAACCTATGCACCTTTTTGGTTTAATTGCCTCACTGCAATTCACTAAGTGCAACTTCTTCACATCGCTACATCTATCCCGAAGAAAGTCCCGTCCCCCAACCCCAACCCACCCCCCACCCAACCAAAACCCAAAAAAAAAAAAAAAACAACTTAGCCTTGTCAACCCCACTTTAGGCATCTTAAAAAGAGACATGTAATACATTGGATGATTAGACAAACTGGCCTTAATCAAGGTTATTCTCCCCCCAAAACATGAATTGGGGTATCATATTGGTATCAAGTTATTCCAAGAAAGATCTATGTGATAGCCAATTTAACATCTAGTTTAATCCAAGAAAATGGGAAAAAAAATTCCAAATTTGCCCACTCTATTAATCGTACACATTGCCTCAAGGGCCAAAAACCCCATTCCACCAACCTTAAGCTGTCCGAACCTCTTAGCTCTTAAACCGGTACAGCCATCACAATCAAGAAGCCCTAACTATAGTCAGTGAACTTATCACAACCCTGTCCTCAACACTTCACTATCCAATCTAATACAAGACAGCCCCAGGCCCCACAATACCCTAACCTTGCCGCAAGAATCCTTCAAGAAACCAAGAAACCAAATCAAGAGCCTATCACGAATAATGCAAGTCAAGAAGTGTGAAACCCATCATTTGAACCCTAACTATCCTAATTTCATTACCTAATCAAACTCAAATTGAACCAACAAAATTACATTAAAATCTTATTTTTATGTGTCAAATCATCCTACCAAAACCCTAAGCTTTTCCACTTGAAATCCCTCAACTAGAGCTCCAACTCAGTCTAAAATGAACCCCAATTCCTAACTCCAAACCCAAGTATGCCTAAATTGCAATGCAAATTGGAACCCATTTGAAAACATGTAACTGTAATTAGTTCTCATTCTATAGACCAAGTTTCTCTATTATCCCACTTTCTCTATGTAACTTGTAAAAGAAACTTCCCATTACATACTATTTTATTTCCCTCAATTTCAACCACTATTAAATTTTATTTTTATTATTATTATTTTGCTTCTTAAAGGTAATATGTATATATATATTGATAGGCAATGGTAAAATTTTTAAAAAAAGAAGAAAACAAGTACAAAAACAAAGATGCCCTATCAAAGAGAGCGGGGAAGACAATGGCATAGAAGAGATATACTAAGGGAACAAGGAAAAGATAAAGAAATTACATAGTTGAGATAAGCAAATCAGAGGACCTATCCACCCCTAATTTCTCAAGAGAATTTGTGAAACTATTAGCTAATTGCTAACAAGTTGAAAGATGACCCGAACCTCAGAAAAGATTAACTTAATTTCATTAAAGTAAAAAATGAAACTTCCAAGGTGCCTTGGCAAGATCAGACGCCCAAGAAATGGCATTAAGAGAGTCGTTTTCCACAAGCAAAGAGGCTTGAAAGTGGCCCAAGACAAAAATTCGAAGGGCTTCTAGGATGGCCACCACCTCCACCTCATTGGACTCCGTTAACCCAACATTCTTAGAGAACAAAATCAACATTGCCCCTTAATCATTATGAAGCACCCCACCAACACCTGCTGAACCCAGTTTTCCTCTAGCAAACCCATCAACATTGAACTTCAAAACCCCTTGTGAAGCGGGGCTCCAAGGCACAACTGATCTCTCCTTTGACTTCTGCAATAAAGGGATGCTTCTCAATTATGAAAGATGCCCTCTACCCTTAGGCTATCAAACACCTTGCTTACAAAGATCCAATTTGCAATACGCACCAGCACCAATGAAAGCACGTCTTCCTAGGGCATTGAAGAACCCTTAAAGGCTACCATTCCTCTTTTTCCAAATTGACCAAAAAGATGGCAAAAAGGATAAGCCTCCATAGAACCAAGCCACACCCTAAGAAAGATGACAACCCCCACGCCTTTATTGTGCTCGAGAGTGACTGAGGGACACCACAACACACCACAACAATCCAACATTCAACGCCACAAAAAGTGAGAATTCATAGCGCAAAACCATATGATCTATCTCTCCCTCTCCTTTTCGCAAAGCAAGCACAGATCTCATATAGCCTCTGAAGACATGCATCTATGCCTGAGATTATCCACTATAGTGATCTTCCCGGACATTGCAAGCCAACAAAAGACCTCCACCCTAGGCGGCGCCAAACCCATCCACACCAAGGAAGTAGCATGCCTAACGTCCCGAGGTACCTCCAATGTCTTATAAAAAAGACTTAAGGTGAACACACATGAAGGAAAAAATTTCTAAATGCAAACATCTATCTCATCCCTGCATAAGAAAACTTTAGCATGAAAGGATAAAAGAGGCTGATATTCCAACTCTTCTAACTAATGCAAACTTCTCCTAAAGGACATTGCCGAAGTTACCAAACTACTATCACCCCCATAGCACTCCTTGACTAAGGACATCTTGTTAACAACAAGTTTAAGAAACCTAGGAAAGGATAAAGACAAAAGCCCCACACCCAACCTTGTTAATAACCAATAATACCAAAAGCTTGAGCTGTTAGTGAAGGGCATAACAATGTCTATCCCCCCCCCAACGAACGGGAGGCCATCCGAACTTGGAACCCAACAAATAGACGTAAGATGGAGGTAACATGCCTCCCAAGGGTTTCAAACTCGTGACCTTTGGTTCTGATACCATATTAATAACCAATAACACTAAAAGCTTGAGCTATTAGTGAAGAGCATAACAATGTATATCAACAAACCAATCATCCTCCCAAAATCGAACAAAACACCCCTCCCCAATTTTAAAGCCCATCCCCCTCTAAAATAGAAATCATGAAAGGATAAAAGAGGCTGATATTCCAACTCTTCTAACTAATGCAAACTTCTCCTAAAGGACATTGCCGAAGTTACCAAACTACTATCACCCCCATAGCACTCCTTGACTAAGGACATCTTGTTAACAACAAGTTTAAGAAACCTAGGAAAGGATAAAGACAAAAGCCCCACACCCAACCTTGTTAATAACCAATAATACCAAAAGCTTGAGCTGTTAGTGAAGGGCATAACAATGTCTATCACCCCCCCCCCCCCAACGAACGGGAGGCCATCCAAACTTGGAACCCAACAAACAGACGTAAGATGGAGGTAACATGCCTCCCAAGGGTTTCAAACTCGTGACCTTTGGTTCTGATACCATATTAATAACCAATAACACTAAAAGCTTGAGCTATTAGTGAAGAGCATAACAATGTATATCAACAA
This sequence comes from Sextonia rubra, assembly GCA_037013555.1. Classification (NCBI taxonomy): domain Eukaryota; kingdom Viridiplantae; phylum Streptophyta; class Magnoliopsida; order Laurales; family Lauraceae; genus Sextonia; species Sextonia rubra. The sequence goes on from JASUAD010000001.1 coordinate 82,892,905, forward strand.
ACCAATCATCCTCCCAAAATCGAACAAAACACCCCTCCCCAATTTTAAAGCCCATCCCCCTCTAAAATAGAAATCATCCCCCCCCCCCCCCCCCCCCCCCCCACCACACACACACACACACACACACCACAACAAAAAAAAAAAAAGAAAAAGAAAATAGATCTCCAAAGTATAAAATGGCCCCTCATAAGCTTGACGCCCTACACCTAGGAACTTTCTCTGGTGTCCAACCCCGCTCATCAACTCCATACTTTGCAACAATAAATCTCCTCCATAATGCCTCTTTTTCCTCCCCATACCTCCACCATTTTGCCAACAAAGCCCAAATTTTAGCCTTTAAGTTGCCTAAGCCCAGGTCTCCTGCAGCTTCGAGTTTTACAAAAGTATCCCACTTCATAAGGCGCACCTTCCTTCTCATACTACAAGCATCCCACAAGAAACTCCTTCAACAATCCAGTTTCTCCCTCACCCCCATAGGCATGATCAGTAAAGACATGTAGTACACCGGAAGGTTAGACACTGATGCCTTGATCAAAGTGATTTTCCTCCCAATGAAAAATAGTTCCTCTTCCACATGAATAACATTCACTCAAATTTTTCCACAACTGAATCCCATATAATAGTAGACTTTGGATTTGCCCCAACTAGGAGTGCCAAATATAAAAAAGGGAAGGTGGTCAACCTTACAATGAAGCTTGTTAGCCAAAGACTGAACTAACTGTTCTTGGCACCCCAGACCAACTGGAGCACTTTCGGATAAATTAATTTTTTGACTGAAGAAAGCTCAAAGCACCTGACGACTCTTTTTAACACCACAGCCTCATCCCACTTAGAAGAACTAAAGAGAATGGTATCATCGGCAAATTGAAGATGTGTGATCCCCTCCTCACCACCACCTATTTTGAAAACCTCAATAAGACCACATTCCTTAGCCTTTAAAAGAAGAGCACTTAGGGCTTCGATAACAATGGTGAACAAGAAAGGAGAAAGCGGGTTTTGTCGCCTAAGTCCTCAAGACACTTGAAAGAGACAAGATGGAGAGCCATTCACTAACACTGAAAAATAAGTTGACGAAATGCAGTCCCAAGTCCAGCCACGACACCTTTCACTAAAGCCAAACCTCCTCAACATGTAATCCACAAAATTCCAATTAACATAATCAAAAGCCTTTTCCAAATAAATTTTTAACACGAGCCCCTCTTACTTAGCACGCCTCCTAGAATGAATAAGTTCATTGGCAATCAAAACACCTTCTTAAGGGTGTACATGGTTCGGATTGGATCGGATTGAGCCAAATCAATCACCAAACCGTTATCTACGGATTGACAATTTTATAATCCGTCACCGATCTGTTGCCCTTTAAAACCGATCCGAACCGAACCGTAGATCAACGGTTTGGATCAATTAAAACCGTTCAATCCGTTGATAGAGCCCATGATAGGAATTTTTTTTGCAATAAAATAAAGTAAAAATAGAAGTTAAAGTTGTAAGTGGCCTATTGGTAAAACTTGATTATAGGTGGCCCATCTATATCCTTCCTACGCGACCATTCCTAAATTATTAGATGAAGTCATTGTCAAGATCAACACGTTGGACATGTTCATTTTATGAAATGTCTTGAAGAAAACAGATCTTGAAGAGGTTCAAACAAGACACATTTAACCATCCTATGGGCTCTCACAAGGTGATTATGGTATAAGATAAACAAGGTGATCATGGTATAAGATAATTGCCACATCACCAGATATATAATGCAGAATACAAGTAATAAGAGAAAGATATATAAGTAGATACCCCAAATAAAATCTTTAAGCAAAAACCCTAAATTTTGAGTATTTCAAAAGCATAAATGACTAGTTAGCATGTATCAAATTAGTTTTTTTAACTGAATCCCACTCTTCTAACTCAAAGATAATTGTATTACCAGTTCCATAAGGTCTTTAAAGGATCCAAACAGAAACTCACCAGGAAAATTTTAACAAAAGGATGAAATAAAACTCACAAAATACTTAAATCTCTTGGAAGATATTTTGTAATGGGTACCACACAAAACACTTAAACCTTCTGGAAGAAATTATTGTCTTTTAATTTTTCTATATAAAAATAAATACATAGATATATATTTTTTATTTCAACGGACTGGATCGGTTTAAATCCACGGATTAAGGATAAAATCCGTCACCAATCTGTTACTAACGGATTAGGATTTTTCTAATCCGTCACCAATCCATTAACAATCGGATCGGTTAAAAAACCACAGATCGGATCGGATATGATTGGTTTAACGGATCGACAGATTTTTTGTACACCCCTACACCTTCTAAAATCGGTATGCCTTTTACAAAAGCCCCATGAAAATGACCAATGATAAGAGGAAGAATTACTTTCAACCAATTAGCCAAAATTTTAAACAACAATTTATAAACACTACCCACTAAACTGATGGGTTTAAAGTCCCTTAAGCAAGGATGAAAATAGAAGTTGCGGCGGGCGTAGCAGCCCGCTGCCGAAACAATACGTAGCGGGCGATACGTAGCGGTGTGATTTAAAAAAGTCTTCAAAAAAATCTAAAAAAATTTTAGAAAATCCAGAATATTGGAAAATGATGGAATATGTGTTTGTTTTGCAAATGTAACTAGTATATGATTTTGTAGCGGTCCCCTCATTGCATGAGTTCTTGTATCGCTATATCAATAGAAAAGAATAGGAATGATCAATGTTTTTCATAGGGATTCATGTTGTTTAGTTATGTCAACTTAAATACTAACTTAAGGCTTACAAAAAAAATGTTATAAACAAATTTCATCAAGATTCATTCAAGAATGAAAGATAAACTATGTTCAAACTTCATAGAAAAATAATTTACTAATCTACTTAAAGAGCAAAGACTTTGTAATGGAGGAATACCTTGCTGATAGCTCTAATACCAAAGGGATTGATCTATGGGAAATATAGATCTAACATTTAGGGACATTTAGGGACCATTTTCAACCCATTTGATTCAGTTTACTTTTATAAAAAATATATTAAAAAAAAACAAAAATCCGAAAATAAAAAATATGAAAAAATTAGAAGAACACAAAACTATGTGGGATTTATCTATGGGAAACATAGATCTAACATTTAGGAATCATTTTCAACTCATTTTATTGGTTTTCCATGAATAAAATAGATTTCTTTTTTCAAATAATAAAATAATCCAAAAATAAAATTCAAAATATAAAAATTAAAAAAGTGATAAAAAAGAGGGGCTTGATCAAAGGGGAACATGGATTTAACAATAACAACTTATTTTCAAGTGATTCATGGAAGAAAAGAGAGAAATAAACTCAAAGTAGAAAAAAATAAGCCTCAAAACTCACCTTTTTTTGAGTTTGATGCTTGAATCTTGAATACCACCTTAATGTTTTGATGTTCTTGATGTTTTTAGTTATGATTCTAGTGTTTTTTTTAGAGAATTTGAAAAATAGAGGCAAGGAAAGGAGTTTGGAGCAGTGAAAAGTGGAGAAGAAAAGGAGTGAAGATAAAAAAAAGTGAGTGAAAAAGGTCAACTGGTGGGGTTTTTAACCCCACCGGCTACGTAGCGGCTGCTATGCATGCGTAGCGGCCGCTACAAGCCGCTACATTTGTGAACCCCGCTATTTTCAAAATAGCGTAGCACCCATGGGCACTACGGCCGATATATCGGCCGCTACGAAGATATTTACATCCATGCCCTTAAGTCCACAGGGATCTACATTTTAGGAATTAAGGCCAAGAAAGTAGTATTAATCTCCTTGCTTAGTCTACCCCTTCGATGAAACTCTAATAACATGTCACAAAAGTCCAACTTCAAAACATCCCACGTTGCTCGAATGAAAGTAAAATTAATCCTATTCGGCCTAGGTGCCTACACAATCAGATAAAGCTGAACTGATCTCCTCCTCAAACTCCCTTTCCAACCAGACCTTTAAGTGAGAGGGAATGGAAGGAAAAGACACACCCTCCAAAGTCAGCTCTGAAAGGAAACATCATCAGAATACAACTTTTCAAATAAAGAAGTAACCTCCTCTTAGACTTCCATTGGGTTACTCATAAAACCTGACCCTTCTGAAGTTTACCATTATAGTTGATTCTCTTTCTAATATTCACCATGAGGTGAAAAAATTTAGTATTTATGTCCCTATTTTTAAGCCAAAGAGCACTAGACTTTTGCCACCATGAGACCTCCAACATTCTCTCAATACCCCATAACTTTTTGAAAGCTACAACTTTAGCCTCCCTCTCTTCCCCAATCAACTCTCTCTCCTCCACTTGATCCTAATCCTACCGAAAACAGTTATATTCCACTCCTTAATCTTTGATTTGAGCAATTGCAAATTTTTGAATAATCTAAAGCCTGCAAACCCAAAGACATTTGATTGTAACCACCATTCTTTAACCGGCAACAAGAAATCTTGATGCAAAAGCCAAAAATTTTCAAACTTGAAAGGCTTTGGCCCCCAATTAACCCTCTCTGAAGATAGCTTGAGGGGTTTGTTATCTGACAATCCCATAGGCAAAGCCGATTGAATTGCTCCATCAAAATGCTCATCCCACTTGTTAGAGACAAGGAAACGGTCAATTCTACTCATGGCCGAGAGAACCTGAGTAAGAGGAAAGTCAATGAGGTCGTTAGCATTAATAAAATCTATGAATCTCTCCATGCTTTATCAAGAGAGGAAAAACAATACATAGGCAAAAGCCCCAAAAGAGCCTTACATGGCTAAGAATGAAAGCTCTAGAAAGAGCCAAAAGAATGAGGGAACCAAGGCAAAAGAATACAATGTCAGTGAGTTTGATTTACAAACATTAGTACAAAAGACTACATATCAATAGAGGTCGTTGGAGAAATCCAGTTGTTGTTGAAGGTCACCTCATTGTGAGCAGGCCTAATGGAGGAGATGAGGCGAAAAAGAATAGAGGTGGCAATTTTCATTCCAATACCATCTCTACCAGTGGAGAAGGCATGTCATAAGTGGCCAACACCAGGGTGAAGGATGTAAGGATCAGCATATCCTTATATTAACTAGAATAGAAAGGAGAAGAATATAGAAAAGAGGAATTGGAAATTTTATCAGATGCCTTAGATGAGCATCAACCTTCACATTTATAATCTGTATTACCTTGATCTCAGGCTGATTTACAAAGATTAGTATCTAATTACAAGCAAGGAAAGACAATAAAGCATACAGCTAACAGAATATTGATTGACTGATTTATGTTAACTAAATCCCTCACATGGGATAGACTGATGAGCCAGATGCGCCTGGGCTGATAGGCCTGATCTTACTATGCTTCTACACTCTCCCACAAATTGATGTGGTTGTTTAAGAAACATCAATTTGGAAAGGATGTAATCATCACGATCCCTACGCAGTCCTTTGGTAAACACATTTGCTATTTGTTTTGATGATGAAATATATGGTTGAAAGATGGTACCGGTGATAAAATGTTGATGGATAAAATGACAGTCAATCTCAATATGCTTAATACGCTCATGGAAGACGGTATTTTTGGCAATTCAGATGGCACTAGTGTTATCTACATATAACAGGGCAAGGCCATTAACGAAGACACCAAATTCACGTAGAAGATGCTAGAGCCATATGACCTCGCTACTGGCAGCAAACATGGAACGATATTCTGACTCAGCAGTGGATTTGGAGACTGTGCTTTGTTTCTTGTTTTTCCAAAAAATGAGAGAAGGCCCTAAGAACATACACTAGCCTGTCATTGATCAACGAGTATCAGGACATCCTGCCCAATCGGCATTAACATAGGCTTGCAATTGTAACGAGGATGTGGAGGGGTAGAATAAACCACGAGCATAAGTACCTTTGACATAACAAAGAATCCGATAGACAACTCGAAGATGTGGTTTATGAGGTTCTCAAATAAATTGACTAACAATTTGCACAGCATGGGAGATATTCGGCTAAGTCATTATTAAGTAGAGAAGGCTACCAACGAGATGACGAAATAGAGTCGAATCTTGAAGATGATTCCCATCATCTCTGCTAATTTTAACATTGAGCTCTATGGGGGTAGCAAAGGTTTTAGCATCACCGAGTCGTGCAGAGTGAAGTAAGTCATCAACATATTTTGACTGAGTGATTCAAATTCCATCTTGGTTACGTGCAACTTCCAACCCCAAAAAGTAAGTCAAATGACCAAGTCCTTCATTCGAAACATACACATGAGATGTGACTTGAGGTCAGAGATGCCTGCATTATCATTGTCGCTAAGGATCATATCATCAACATAGAGCAATAGAAATGTACAACCATGAGATGTTTGCCGAATAAAAAGAGAGCTATCATTTGAACTCTAATAGAAGTTTACTTAAAGGATGGCAAAGTGAAACTTGTCAAACCAGGTGCGTGGAGCCTATTTGAGTCCGTACAAGGATTTTGTCAACTTACAGACATATTGTGGTGGACAAGCATATCCCAGTGGAGGACGCATGTCAACAGTTTCCTGAAATCCCCATGTAGAAAGGCATTTTTGACATCCATATGCCAAAGGGGCTAATGACGGGTTGTTGCAATAGCAAGTAAACACCTAACTGTAGTAATTTTAGCTACCGGAGCAAAGGTTTCCTCATAGTCAATCCCATACTTTTGTTTGTAACCTTAGGCTACCAGGCGAGCCTTGAACTAATCAATACTACCATCAGGTCGCTTTTTAATAGAATAGACACAATTGCGGCCAATAATTGATGTATCTGCAGGAAGTGATACCAATTCCCAGGTTTGATTAGCCTCAAGGGCAAGGAGTTCATTTGTCATTACATCTTGCCAACATGAGATATTAGCAGCTTTAGAATAAGATGTTGTTATGGAAATAGGATCAGAAGCAATAAATAAAGCTGGAAAGCCAAACCTATCAGGGGGCACCGAGAGACGACTAGGGCATCTTAAGTGAGGCTAGAGGTCATAGTTTTAGTAAAAGTATCATTGTCTAGAGGAACTGGCTTGGGAGGTATAGCAGGAAAGGGAGCAGTAGGAGGCAGCTGTCTCAGATGACGAGTATAAACTTGAGTGATTAGAGGAGGCGTAGTGGGAGAAGATGGTGAAAAGGATGGAAGATAAGAGACTTGAATATTAGAAGGATTTGGTGACTGAGAATAAAATAGGACGTGTTCTAAGAAAACATTTCGAGAGATTCTCAGTCGTTACTCTTTAGGATCATAACATTGGAAACCTTTGTATTCATCACTGTAGCCAAGAAACATAAAGCGAGCCGCTTGTGGTGATTGTTTGTTATGCTCTAGAGAGGGAAGATGCACAAAACAGAGGCATCCAAAAATCCGTAAATGCGAGTAGATATGAGGGTGACCAAATAAACACTCAGAAGGAGATATTTTACCTAGGACAGAGCTAGGTAACCTGTTGATAATATGGACAGCTGTATGGGTGGCCTCACACCGGAACTTAGGAGGAACAAGTAATTCCACAAGGAGAGTTCTAAGAGTTTCTAAGAGATGGCGATTTTTCCTCTTTAAAACCCCATCTTGTTGAGGTGTGTGAAGGCAAGATTTTTTTATGAAGAATCCATTTGTCGGCTAGAAAATTATGGAATTCAGTGGATGTATATTTTCCCCTTGAGTCGAAATGGATGATTTTAATGGACTTCTAGAATTGGGTGCTCACCATATTATAGAATTTTTGAAACATAGAAAAAACTTCAGATTTAGATTTTAAGAAATATATCTGTGCAGCGACAGTGATCATCGATAAATGTGAAATAATATTTTTATCCAAGTCTATTTAAATGAGGAGCAATCCCCCATACATTTGTGTGAACTAGATCAAAAGGAGCAGTGCTTCGTGAATAATGAATAGGAAAAGGTAAGATATGACTTTTGCTCAGACAACATGATTCACATTTAGATTTTGCAAAATTAGAAGCCAAGGAACTAGAAATAGATTTATCCAAACAGCCAAGTTGAAATAAAGACAACAAATTTGCATTATTCAAATGACCAATGCGTTTATGCCAAGTGGTCCGCACATTATTGAAAAGACTCATAGAAAATGCAAAAAGCGATGCTTTTTCATTGCCGAGAAGAAATAGCTTGCCATACTTACTCTCCATCCCGATCACCTTCCCAGTTTGTCGTTCCTGTATGATACAAACTAGAGGGAGAAAAGTGAACCAAATAACTATAATCAATAAGTTGACCAATGAAAATGAGATTTGCAACCAAACTGGGGACAAAATAAACAGTGAAGGGTAAGAGCTCCAAATGGAGACAGTTCCAATACCAGAGATAGGCAATTGATGACCATTTGTGGTGGTGATGGAATCACGACTAGTGTAAGGTTGGTGGTTGTACAAATGTTGTGCCACAGAGGTCATGTGATTGGAGGCCCCGGAGTCGAGGAACCATGTGGCAGGGGTAAAATGTAGATGATGAGATGGATGAATGAAATGCAGGAAAAGCAAAGGAAGAGGACAAACCACTAATACCCATGAAGGTAAATGCAGACGCTGCCGAGGAATTGATCAAATCCTTACTCTAAGCTGTAGTCATTATGACAGAAGTGTCTGAGGATGCTGTGAGATCAATTGGAGTAGTAGTCTGAGCCTAAAGTGCAGTATTGCCACGCTTTGGAGATTGTGGTGATTTCTTTCAGGCATTCGTGTGCAAGTGGAAAGAACATGACCATTCATTTTAAGTAGTTGCAAAATAATTTTCTCCTGTAGTCATAAGCCACATGCCCATACTTCTTACACTCAAAACACTGTGGTTTCTGACCACGAGTAGTGATCATTGCCATCTCGTCAGCTGATGATGAAGCTGGAGATGTCATGAGGGCTTTAGGTTCTGTAAGAAGAGAATGAGTAGATGATAGGCGAGTTTCTTCACAAAGAACCTCCTGGACATGTGTCCAGATCAGGAAAGATCTCACGGTGCATAAGCGCGGCCCGTAAAGGTTCAAATTCCGAGCGAAGATTCATCAAAAATTGACTGAGATGTTGTTCCTCCTGTAATTTAATGGCCTGTGGAAGAAACTCAGTTGATACAAATTGAAAGAGCATTTGATCCCTCTCAGTCCACAGAGCAAGAAAGCCATCATAGTATTGCTGAACAAACTTTTCAGGCAAAATTTGGATAATTCTATATCTAGGTGAAATCTGCGGGCCTTGTTCTGCTAATGATATATTTTTTTCATATGGACCCACATATCGGAAGCCTTGGTAAAGGCTTGAAGTGCCATTGAATAGGAGGGATCGACTGAATTTAGGATCCAAGTTATAATTATGGCATTGTGTTGGCTCTATGTGGCTAGGGCCTTATCATCTACAACCGGAGTGGTTAATGTGGTAGTAATTTTTACAGTCGGTTTGGAAGGGGTCCCATCTAAATACCCAACCATACCTTGTCCCTCAATAAAATTTTTGTGATGGAAGGACCAGGATAGGTAGTTAGTCCCATTAAATTTGACTGGAATGATGTTGATCTTATCCATTAGAGCCAAAAAGATGAGGTAGCCAAAAGAGGAATGAATAGCAAACAACCTGTTGTGATGTTAAAATTTTGAAAAAATGTGGAGAATTCCTAGAATAAAAGGAAAACCAGCTTGGTGCAAAAAAAATTGACCATCACACAATTAGAGGTGGGGCCCACTCCTTGATCAAACGGTCAGATCGCTTGATTGGTGCAGAGAAAGGGACCAGAACTGTTCTCCTTGCTCTGATCCTGAGATCTGATGGCTGAGATGGGAGGTAAGCTACTGCTGAAATGTCCTGATGTAGTCGATGCCTGATGCCTTGTTGCAAGGATGAAGGACACAAAGAATGTAATCTCTGTTATGGACGACAGTGAGAATAGGAGAGGAAATGTAGCTCTGAAATCTCTGAAACCTTGCTTTGATACCATGTAAGGATCAACAGATCCTTATATTAACTAGAATAGGAAGAAGAAGAATATAAACAAGAGGAATTGGAATTTCTGTCGTACGCCTTGGATGAGCATCGACCTTCACATTTATAATCTGTATTACCTTGATCAAAGGCTAATTTACGATGATTAGTATCTAACTAGAAGTAAGGAAAGACAATAAAGCATACAGCTAACAAAATGTTGATTGACTGATTTATGTTAACTAAATCCCTCACGTGGGATAGACTGATGAGCCAGATGGGCTCGCGCTGATGGACCTAATCTTACTATGCTAAGGAAAGGTTGACTGAGCACTATACAAAGCCAAGACCACCATTCTTGTAGAAGAGAAGGTGAAGATCTATTTCAACATCAACGCAGCAAAAGGGATATCAAAAAGCCAGATTGATGCCCACTAATTGAGCCGGCTTGTATAAGGGTTTTCCTATGACGAAGGCACCGAAAGAAGCAAGCTATTTTGTGCCGAACAAACTTGGTCCAAACCAACTTTCCCTAAGGAACAACACCAGCCCTTGATTTTACTAGATGCCAGTTGTCTTTCAAAGATATGGAGCCTATATGGTTACTATCCCAACAAAGAGTGTCTTGAGCAAGCTTTGCTACCAGAGAGATTGACTTTGATTGCGTTAGGAAAGTAAGGGGATCTTGAGGCAAGTTATGAGGGAGCACCCATCTCTTGTCCTTAATAATAGTAGAAACAGTATCCAACTTGAGACAATGTAGTGGGAAAACTTAGGGCTGATTGGATGAGAGCCAGCCAGCAATCAGACCAGAGGCTAATTGCATGCCATCACCAATGGACCACCTACAGCTAGCTTGAAGAACAGCTGAGAAGGATATGATCTTTTTCCAAATGCAAGACCGAATGGAGATATTACTTGGGTGCCATAGGGAAGAGGTTCTAAAGTAGCAATGCTTAAATTAATCAGCCCAAAGTGAAGTAGTCATTGCATTCCATACAAGCCTAAGCATGCATGCATCATTCACTTCACACACACACCTAATCCCTAGACCACGTTCAAGTTTTGATAGGCAAACGAGCTCCCATCTGGCTAAATTCCCTTTCTTTAGAGAAAAGTGAGAAGACCAGAGGAAGTTCCTCGTGAGTTTTTCAATTTGTAGATATGTTTTCTTGGGAATAGGAATTGTCAAAGATTTATGCATTGGGATGCTCCATAGGACATGGTTAACTAGGACTAAGCAGCCTGGAAATGAAAGACTTTTCATTTTTGATGCAACACGGAGAAGGAATAATAGCCAACAGGCTACTCTCAAAGCCAAAAGACTTAGGGTAAGATATCTAGGTCTCACACCAAAGACAAGAAATCAACTCACAATGGAGAAGAAAACTGAAATTATTATTGAATCTCAATGTAGTGTCCCATGAGAAGGAATCACATCCCTCTACATATAGCTAATTTATTCTCTACTAATTCTAATGCAATCCTAATAAAGACTTCTAACTCTAACTACTTCTAAAAATAAGAATCTTAACAAGATTGAAATCCTAAAAACTAAAAATCTTAGAATAACTTTATTTGTGAACTCTTCACTGGGCCAAGGCCTTGTTGGACTTGGGCCTGTGGGTATAAACATTCAAGCGGGGCCCATTATTATGGCCTGCATCAACTCTCCTTAGCTTGGAAAAATTCGACTCCAATGAGTTGTCAGCTTCGTACTTCTCATATAAATCCGAATTGAGTTGCTGAAAGTCGGTAGCAGTGATCTATATAGCCTCAGAGAAAGGTTTTCCTTTCCACTTTACTAAGAACTTGTAAAATCATGCTATGAGGAGGTAAATTAGAAAGAAAGGAACCGGGGACTAAATCAATAGCATGCTAGGCGTCCCTCATAGGTGGCAGCTCTTTTGGAAGTTCGGTTGGAATCAAGTCTTTAAAATCATGAAGCAAAGACTAATATCTGATGGTGTAGAAACATGTGTCTTATCATCTGCCTCTTTGAATTCTTTTGGAATAAGAGCACAAAAAATTCCTTGTTCTTTGCTTTTTATTTCAAATTTTCGAATAGAGAAAATGCGAGAAATCATCTTTTGTGTAAGTTTCTTTGTCGAGATGGATGAGGGTTGCTTTGTCGAGGCGGTTGGTGGTTTGAGTGGTGTAACTTTCCTACCCTTGAAAAGTATGAGTAATAGCTTCTCCATTACTTTGGACCTTGTTATCAAAGAACCAAGGTCTTCCTAATAAATATGAGTAACAATCATAGGAATAATATCACACTAAATAGAATCTTCATAACCACCAATTTTAAATGTTAATTGGCATTTTTAGTTACTGGAATTGCTATGTCATTCGCCCAAGAGACTTTGTAAGGCTTTGGATGTTTTTCTGGTGGAAGCCTCAGCTTGTCAATTACCGTTTGGGACACCACGTTCATCTCACTTCATCAAATAACTAGATTGCACAATTTGTCACAACATTTTGCCACGGAGTGAAAGTGGTTCATCTCCAGTCTGCAGTTTCCTCTTTGGTAGTGATGAAGAGGTGACAAATGAATAATGTTCTTCCTTCCCTTTCACCTTGATAGAAGGAATGACCTTCTTACTAGGGCTAAGGTTTAGGATCATCATATAGAGTTTCAACATCATACTCTTCATAAAGATGCTCTGATTCATAGGCATCCTCATCATGCTGTATATAACAAAGGCTCTTAGTCTTAGAGCATAATGCCCTTTGCCTTTGCATCGAAAGCAATCAATGTCTTGCTTTGGGCATGAAGAATTGACAACATTCTTTCCTTTGTTTGCATAATTTGGTGAAGGGATTTTGAAATGGGACTTGCCTATTAAAATTGCACGGTGAAGCTTGCTAGTTGGAGTTTTGTGAAAGAGCGACCCACTGATAGGTTAGATCGGAGTTTATCTCTTATGAGGTTCTCCAAAACACCATGAGTAGCGATGCCATAGCTGATCTTCGACCCGAAGTGCCAAGCGATGGACTTTCTCGATTCAGGGTAGTCAATTCTCTTTGAATCTCTTAACGGAATCCCTTTTTGTACCTAGTAATGACTTGGCGATCTTGCTCGGACACTTCGTATCGTACATGGATATAAATATCGGCTGCTACGCTGATATATCGGCCGTAGCGCCAATAAGCGCTACGATATTTAAAAGAAATCACCGCTCACAAACGTAGCGGCCCGTAGCGGCCGCTACGCATGGGCTGCTATAGGTTGTAACGGCCGCTACGTATCGCTAAATCCCCCCAATCGATTTTTTGACCCACTGTTTTCATTTTTACTCTTATCTTCTCCCCTTTTCACTGCTCCAAACCCCTTTCCTTGCCTCCATTTTTCAAATCCTCTCAAAAAAAAATAGTAAAATCATAAACAAAAACATCAAAACATCAAGGTGGTATTCAAGATTCAAGCATCAAACTCAAAAAAGGTGAGTTTTGGAACGTATTTTTTTCTACTTTGTGCTTATTTCTCTCTTTTCTTCATGAATCACTTGAAAATGAGTTGTTGTTGTTAGATCCATGTTCCCCTTTGATCAAGCCCTTCTTTTTTATCACTTTCTTAATTTCTTTTTGAATTTTATTTTCAGATTATTTTATTATTTGAAAAAAGAAATCTATTTTATTAATGGAAAACCAATCAAATGGGTTGAAAGTGGTCCCTAAATGTTAGATCTATGTTTCCCATAGATCAATCCCACATATTTTTGTGTTCTTCTAATTTTTTCATATTTTTTATTTTCGGATTTTTGTATTTTTTTTAAATATTTTTTTATAGAAGCAAACCCAATCATATGAGTTGAAAGTGGTCCCTAAATGTTAGATCTATGTTTCCCATAGAGCAATCCCACATAATTTTGTGTTCTTCTAATTTTTTCATATTTTTTATTTTCGGATTTTTGTATTTTTTTTTCAAAAATATTTTTTTATAAAAGCAAACTCAATCATATGGGTTGAAAGTGGTCCCTAAATGTTAGATCTATGTTTCCCATAGATCAATCCCATATATTTTTGTGTCCCTATAATTTTTTCATATTTTTTATTTTTGGATTTTCGTATTTTGTTTAAAAAATATTTTTTTATAAAAGTAAACTCAATCAAATGGGTTGAAAATGGTCCCTAAATATTAGATTTATGTTTCCCATAGATCAATCCTACATATTTTTGTGCTCTTTTAATTTTTTCATATTTTTTATTTTCGGATTTTTGTATTTTTTTATAAAAATATGTTTTTATAAAAGTAAACTCAATCAAATGGGTTGAAAATAATCCCTAAATGTTAGATCTATGTTTCCCATATATCAATCCCACCCACGTAGTTGTGTGTTCTAATTTTCTCATGTTTTTAAAATTTATTTAAATTTTAACCTATTACTTTTAAATCTTTTTTAGGTATTGTGATGTGAAAAAATGCCGCGTGAGATAAATCCTGCATGGAGCTATGGTGAGGCAATTGAAAATAATCGGTTGTGGCTCAAGCTGAGCAGGGTATTACGTCACCATCCGTGTATGATGTGGGCACCAAGTACCTTGAAGAAGAGTATAAAGAAATAAAGGCTTGGGTGAAGATGTTTAGGCCCATGTGGGGGCAAAATGGGGTCACTATTATGTGTGACGGGTGGACAAGTGGCACCCAAACACAATTAATTAACTTTTTGGTGTATAATGTCACTGGGTCCATCTTTATGAAGTCCGTTGATACATCTGAAGAGAAACGGACAGCAGATTATATTTATAAGCTTATGGATAAAGTTGTAGAAAGTGTTAGAGAGGAGAACATTGTCCAGATTGTGATAGACAATGGAGCCAATTTTAAGAAGGCCGGTCAACTTTTAATGGAAAAAATGACACATTTATTTTGGACCCCATGTGCAGCACATTGCATTGACCTTATAATGGAGGATATTGGAAAGAAGAAGAATGTGGCCTCTACAATCAAGGCATGTAGAGGCATTACAAGGTTCATATATGACCATTCATGGCTCTTAAGCTTAATGAAGAGATTCACAAACAATCATGCCTTAGTGCGTCCGACATCCACTAGATTTACTACCCATTTTATTGCTATGGAAAGCCTAGTACATTGGAGAACAGAGCTAATTCAGATGTTTTTATCAGAAGAATGGCTTTGTTCGAAATGGGGCAAAGCAACACATGGTCCGGAGTTCGACATCCCAATTCTAATGAGGGATAATAAATTTTGGGCCAAAGTAAAGAACATATTAAAGGTGTATGAACCTTTAGTGAAAGTGTCACGGCTTGTAGATGGCGATGAAAAGCCGACAATGGGGTACATTTATGAAGCAATTGATCGGGCAAAGCAAACCATTATAGAAAATTGCCGATATCATGATGATTACATAAAAATTATTGATGCCCGGTGGAACGATCAGCTGCACCATCCATTGCATGCTGCAGGTTATTTTTTAAATCCTGAATTCTACTATCACAATGCCCCACACCACACTGAAGTAATAGATACGGAATTGCAAGTGGGATTAAGGACAGTGTTGAAAAGAATTTCGAGTGAAGATAATCATATCAAAGCTATACAAGAGGTGAGCTACTTAAGAAATTTATTTAATCTTTTAAATATATTTGAGATAATTGTATTGATATGGTGTACTTATTTATTTCTAATTCTTTGCATTGTAGATTTCTACTTATACACATAAAAAGGAACTTTGGCTGACCCTCTTGTACAGCAAGTGATTGGAAGATATTCACCTGGTAGTTATACTTATACACAACTGACAATACATAGAAAAGGAACTTTCTACGATTTAAAGATGTCTTTTTTTTTTTTTTTTTGTATTCCAGCCGATTGGTGGGAGAGTTTTGGTGAGAGTACTCCACATCTAAAGAGAGCAGCCATTCGCATCCTTAGTCAAACAACAGCATTATCAAATTGTGAAAGGAATTGGAGCACTTTCTCCATGATCCATATGAAGCCCAGGCATTGGATAACCATGAGAAAACTCAACAAATTGGTATACTGCCATTACAATCTCAAGTTGAGGAACAGAAATAGAGAGAGAAAGGCAAGGGATGGATCCTACTTATTGTCCAATTAATTTGGATCACATATTCATAGACAATGATCCCTTACTCCCATGGATAGCCGAGACTGAAGATCCATTGCTAGATTCAGATCCGGGCTTTCAATAAGAAGTACAACGTTTAATTGCTGAAGATGTTTAAATGTCAGGGGGACAGCCACCTCAGGGAGAAAAAATTAGTGCAAGGGCAAGTGCGACATCTAAAAGGAAGGAACCAGGTCATATTATGTCATCTTTTGAAGATAGTAGTTCCACTGTTGCCTCTTCCAGTAGCCATGGTGGAGGTCTTAGAGGAGATGGAGGAGATAGCGGGACAGGTGGCACTACTGAGTTTTATCAATATGATGAAAAAGAAAATGTTGTTCCTGTTGAGACTGTAGAGGAGTTTCCCGAACAATCAAGAATGGATCCACAACGTGCTTATCAAAGGCGACGGAGAGTGTCATCACCCGCACACATAGATGAGCAAGGGAATATGCGTGGAAGTAGAAATGTAGGAGGGGAACAAACAGCATCTTGGAACCTTATTGATAATGTTCCACTTCCACATTCAGACTACAGGCCATATCCTCATGAACCATCACAATATTATCAGTATGGTCATGTGCAACAAAAAGAAGAACAATCTTCAGCTTCAGGGTCTTACTCATTTGGTGACTATGATGATAGTCAACCTCAATATATATATCCACCTCCTCCAAGGACCTTTGATTTCTTCTTTGCATTCCAAGATCCCAATGCCCACCAATATCAAATTCAATTTGGTGAGAATGTGCAATATCATAGGGGTACAACAAATGATGATGGAGATAATGACACTGACAGCAATGTGATTCCTGGAAGACATTGCCTTTGGTATTAGATTAGAGCTAATCAGTAAGGTATTCCTCCATTACAAAGTCTTTGCTCTTCAAGTAAATTAGTATATTGTTTTTCTATGAAGTCTGAACATAGTTTATCCTTTATTCTCGAATGAATCTTGATGAAATTTTTTATAACATTTTTTTATAAGCCTTAAGTTAGTATTTAAGTTGACATAACTAAACAACATGAACCCATATGAAAAACATTGATCATTCCTATTCTTTTATATTGATACAGCAATACAGGACTTCATGCAATGAGAGGACCGCTACATACCCATATAGTAGTTACTTTTGCAAAACAAACATATATTCCAACATTTTCCAACATTCTGGATTTTCTGAAAATTTTTTGGATTTTTTTGAAGACTTTTTTAGGTCACACCACTACGCCGCTACGTATCGCCACTACCGTTACGTATCGCCCGCTATGTAGCGTTTTGGCGGCGAGCCGCTACGCCCGCCATAACCGCTATTTTCATCCTTGGTATCGTACCATGAGATCATAGAACCTTTCTATGAAATCATCCACTGTGGAGGTCCCTTGCCTACAATCAACTAGTTTATCAAAGGGGCAATCAACATAGTTAACTGGTAGGTATTTATCTTCAAGTTTTTCCTTCATCTCTTCCCTTGTGTCAACAAGGCATCCCCTATGATTAGCATTCCTTTCATCAATGCTCCACCCCCGCACGCGTGATGCACTTGTCATTAAAGATGAGTTACAATGACGATGATGATAGGATGGTGATGACAATGGATGAATGGCAGAAACGAAAATAATGAGATGGGGCACCTGGGTTACCTTGGATCAGCACTCGGAACGGCTATTTGAGATCAGATCCCTTCTCTAATACCAAATGATGTAGCACAAGAAAGGAAGAATGGCTTGCAGGCCACTCTCCAAATCAGAAGGCTTAAGCTAGAATGTCTAGTCTCACACCAAAGACAAGAAATCAACTCACAATAATGAAGAAAACTGAAATTCTTATTGAATCTCAATGTAGTGTGTCCCATGAGAAGGAATCACATCTCTAAATATAGCTAATTTTTACTCTAGCTAGGGAAATAATTCTAATTCAATCCTAATAAAGACTTCTAACTCAATTATAATAACAACTTAAAAAAATAAGAGAATCCTAACAAGCTTGAAATCCTAGAAAACTAAAAACCGTAGAAGAACTGTAGTTCTGAATTCTTTTGATGGGCTTGGGCCTTTTTGGACTTGGGCCTGCGAGTGTAAACCTTCAGGTGGGGCCCATTATTCTGGCTTGCATCAATTTTCCACCCTTCAAGCTTGGATCTCGACACAGAGAGGAGCTTCTCAAAGTGCTGGTCTTTTGGGCTGCCTAGGAAAAAGTGGACAGCAAGGTATAAGGGAGGAAGGCTTGTGGAATGGCTAACAATGAGGAGATTTTTTGGCTCTCTAAGACCTACTTTTACCCACAAAAGGTTGACTTTTTGAAACAGCTCCTTGGTACATTCCCAACACTTTTTTTTATCAACAAAAGGCTTCACTTAGAGGTATTGAGGAAAAACAATATATCAACTGAATAAAAAGGTGACAAGGAGTATATTGGACAGGGGAAATTGGAAGGATCAGTCATTCTTTGCAAAGTGAGTGGAGTTTTAAGCTAAGAATTTCCTCTTCCAAAATGAAAAGGTATGGAGACAAGGGATTCCCATGGTGCAGATTGCAAGAAGAGTCGAAAAAAACACAAGGGCTTCTGTTAATGAGGACAGAGCCTTTTGTTCTGCAAATAAACTCCTTGATGAGACAAGGGCCTTTTGTGTAAAGGCCCTTTACAGGTTGCATTGGTCTTTCTTGTTCAAAGCTCATGAACTGCTTTTGTTATATCTGAAAATTTGAAGAATTGAAGAGCTTTGAACAAGAAAGACCAATGCAACCTGTAAAGGGCCTTTGTGATGTCTAGTTTTAGACACACAGAGCCTCCTCTAATTTTAGAATTAAGCTTTTGGAGCAGTTCATGAGCCAAAGTAGTGTTGGTGGATTGATCTTTCTCTAACAAAAGCAGCTTGATTTTGGAAATGAGGTTTTGATAGAAGAGTCTTTCAGCCAAATTTTTTGATATAATCATGCAAGAGAAGTGTAGTAAAATGATCAGGCAATAGTCCGCAAAGGTGAGAGAAGAAGAAAATTTTGGAATTATTGTCAAAAAGTAGGTGTTAGAAGCTCTGAACATGCTACCAAAAAGTGGTTGATAACAGAGAAAACATCCATACTTATGATGTGCCAAGAAGCTGTAAAGAACACGCCGAAGAAGCCATCGGGGCCAAGAGCACTGCTCCTTTTTAGGGAGAAGATTGCCTTCCTAATCTCTGCATCAGAAGGGACTTTGACCATAAGCTTGTTATCAGCTTCTGGGTTGCACATCAAAAAAAGAGACTGCTGGGATTTCCAGGTGGGCTTTAAATTGGGCAAAAAAAAGCTCGACAACTTTTTGTTTGATGATGAGAGTGTCTTCAAAGAGCTTGCCGTCCATGGAGATCTTGTCTATTCTATTGCACACCCTCTACCTTTGGTCGAGAGATGAAAGAAATGAGTGTTATTATCACCTAAGAAGCACGGACACTTCTAAGAAAGTGACGTGTCCGTGTTGGACACGTGTCGGATGTAAAAAGACTGGGTCAACTGAATGACCCGGGCCGACCCATTGGGCTGACCCGTTTGGTATGATAATTACAGATTAGGAAATCTGTAATTATGATCTGTAGACTACTGTACGTTACTATGTATATGATGATTCTGATTGCTGTAGGTTTCCTTTCATTTTTTCAGCACAATTGTAAATTAGCTCATTCTTAGGAAATCTCTGTATATTTAAAGGCATGCAAGGGGATCGACAAAGGACGCAATTCATTGTTAAAGATCTCCGCTATTATTCTTGTTTTTCATTGTTTCACATGGTATCAGAGCTACTGTTGTGAGCAATAGGGCAGATCGTTGGTCTGGACGTCTCCAGACATTGGCTGGGTTACAGAAGTGGGGTCCACACTTGATCAGAGAGGAGGCGCACCAGCTCAAAGTGGTCGACCACTTATTGGAGATATTCTGTGATTTTTTCAGATTTTTTGGGCTGCATTAAGGTATTGTTTTTTGGCCATCTCTGTTCAGCAATTTTTACCAGACTGTTTTCATCAAGATCGTCTAGTTTTGAAATCTGCCATTGGATCAAACTTGACCAAGGCTTGTTGGGTGCGAAAATTGGTTAGTATTTGCTTTCTATAAGCTGATTTGTGCACTAATTGAGTTTTGGTGGTCCAATAGCCATTCTACACCCTGTCAACCGGGACACCCAAAGCTCATTTTTTGTTTTTCTTGCATCTCCATCTTCTGCTGTCGTCTGTAATGGCTGAGAAGGTGACTGGCATTAGTGTTATTCTTGATGGGACCAATTATGCTTACTGGTCACATCTCATGATGAATTTTTTGAAGGGACAGAAACTTTGGAAATTTGTGATAGAAAAGAAGCCAGGCCCTGACACCAAGGATCCTGCTTATGAGGATTGGGAAACATCTGTGGGTAAAATTAATTCTTGGATTGCAAATTCAGTCACTCCCTCCATTGGACATCAATTGTCTAAATTTTCTCATCCTAAGGATACCTGGGATTATTTGGCTCGGTTATATGTTCAATCCAATTCCGCCCGCCGTTATCAACTTGAATGGGAAATTAAAACTGTGGAACAAGGCTCTCAGTCCATTCATGAATTTTATGTCAAAATGACAGCATTATGGGATCAATTAGCTCTAATGGAACCCCAGTTTACCTGCTCTACCGACTCAACAACCTTTGAAAAATATCGGCAGGAAACTCGACTAGTTCAGTTTCTTATGGCTCTTCGCCCTGAGTATGAACACATTAGGGGTCTCCTATTACATCGATCTCCATTGCCATATGTGGATGTGGCTTTGTCTGAACTTCTAGCAGAGGAACAAACTCAACAGACCTTATCAAAGCGCAAAGCAGTTGAGTCCGATCACGTCCTCATTGCTGCCAAGTCATCCTCTTTGGCTAAACCTGTCGATTCTAACAACATCTATAATTATTGCAAAGAACCCGAACACTGGAAGAGAGACTGTCCTCAGCTGAAAAAGAAA
The DNA here is from genome assembly GCA_037013555.1 of Sextonia rubra. NCBI lineage: Eukaryota > Viridiplantae > Streptophyta > Magnoliopsida > Laurales > Lauraceae > Sextonia > Sextonia rubra. Next base: position 82,913,853 of record JASUAD010000001.1, read on the forward strand.
CAGAATCAGAAAGAGCCAAATCGACGTCCCGGTCAACGTCCTGGCCCTAATCAAACAGCAGCAGTAACTGCTGAAGCACCTCCTGACTTCTCTACTCAGATCCAGACTCTGATTGATGAACGCCTGCAGTAGCTCCTCCTCACTTCCTCCAGTGATCCCAGTACTACTCCAGCTGAACTGGTTAATTCTGCCATGGCCTCATTCTCTGGTAAAACTCCATCATGGATATTTGACTCAGGTGCCTCATCTCACATGGTTTCTGATTCATCATTATTGAGTCTCAGTCGAAAGCCCTCTACTATTCTAAACATTCATACTGCTTGTGGCACCACTATGCCTGTTTCCACCATTGGTACCATCACATCTCAGTCTTCCTCTGGACGACTATCTTTACCGAATGTTTTGTGTGTTCCAGGAATTGCAATTAACCTCATTTCCATCAGTCAACTTACTAATCTGGGTTATCTTGTCTCGTTTAACTCCACTGGTTGTGTTGTGCAGGATCCTCGCTCCGGGAAGCAGATTGGGACTGGCCATAAAGAAGGGAATTTATATCACTTGACCTCTCTTCATGTTCCTTCCTCACCAATTCTGGCAGCGTCTACATCCACTTCCTCCTCTAGCTTATGGCATCTTCGGTTAGGTCATTTGTCCAAAGGAAAATTAGATTTTTTACTTGCAAATAAATATCTTGGAAAAGTCACTTTGTCTGAATCTACTGGTTGTATTGGTTGCAAGTTGTCAAAGCAACCTATTTTGCCTTTTAATAAAAGTATGTCACTTTCCAGTGTACCTTTTGCACTTGTTCACTCTGATCTATGGGGCTCTGCTGTTCAACCCACCAAAGGTGGCTCACGTTATTATGTTATCTTTGTGGATGATTACACCCGATTTACTTGGCTATACCTGTTAAAACACAAATCTGATTTTCTCAGTACATACTTGAACTTTACCACCATGATCGCCACCCAATTTTCTGCTAAGATCAAAGTTTTTCGCTCCGATGCGCGCGGGGGGGGGGGGGGGGGGGGGGGGGGAATATCGGTCACAACAATTTCAAACCCTGCTTGCCAGTCATTGTACAATAGCTCAACTCTCCTGCCCAGGTACTCCACAACAAAATGGGGTAGCTGAAAGAAAACATAGACATATCATTGAAACGGCTAGATCTATGCTACAGTCCTCTTCCGTGCCCATTACATTTTGGGGAGAAACTGTTCTCACTTCCGTTTATCTCATCAACAGAATGCCATCTTCTGTTTTATCTAGGGCCACTCCTTTTGAGAAACTTTATGGTACAAAACCCACTTACTCTCATCTAAGAGTTTTTAGATGTACTTGTTTTGTCTTGCTTCCCCCTAGTGAGCGACACAAGCTCTCTCCCAAGTCTGCTATTTGTGTTTTTCTTGGATATGGTATAGAACAAAAGGGATATCGCTGTTATGATCCACACTTGAACAAGTTACGCATTTCTCATAATGTTACCTTCATGGAACATATACCTTATTACTCCTTGCCATCCTCACAGACTGTCTCCTTTGTACACCCCCTTGATCCTTTTCCGGATTTGTTTCCCTCTGAGACCTATCCTTTACCTACTTCAGAAACTTCTGTTGATCCTCCGCCACTTCTTGTCTATCAACGAAGGCACAAAGCCGACTCCATCCCTTCTGATGTGGCTGAAGTCCCCACTATTCCTGAAGCCCAGGATTCTGCTCCACCACGGAGATATCCACTGCGTACTCGCACACCTGTGCAGCGTTATGGATTTGTTTCTACAAACTTGTTTTCCCCTCAATATCGCAACTATCTTGCTTCAGTCCATTCACATTTTGAACCCAGGTCTTATACCGAAGCTTCTCAGTACCCTGAGTGGCAAAAAGCCATGGAAGAAGAATTAGCTGCACTTCAGCAAAATCACACTTGGGAGCTTGTCTCTCTTCCTCCAGGAAAGAAAGCTATTGGTTGCAAATGGATTTTTAAAGTGAAGACAAATTCTGATGGCACCATTAAACGATATAAAGCTCGCCTAGTTGCCAAAGGATACACACAAGATTATGGAATTGATTATGAGGAAACATTCGCACCTGTTGCCAAACTGAGCATTGTACGAACATTGATATCTGTTGCTGCAGTTGGTCAATGGCCATTGTATCAACTTGATGTTAAAAACGCCTTTCTTCATGGGCATCTTCGTGAAGAAATCTTTATGGTACCTCCTCCTGGGGTTCCCCACTCCAATCAAGTGTGTCATCTGAAGAAAGCCCTGTATGGACTTAAACAAGCTCCTCGTGCCTGGTTTGAACGTTTTACTGAATCAGTTCTTTCTAGTGGCCTTCGACAGAGTCAGCATGACAGTGCTCTATTTACTCGCACTTCTAGCAATGGTATCGTCATTCTACTTCTATATGTGGATGATATGATCATTACTGGCAGTAATCATTCAGGTATTTCTGAGCTCAAACTCTTCCTTCAGAAACAATTTGAGATGAAGGATCTTGGTCATCTTCGCTACTTTCTTGGGCTTGAAGTGGGATATTCCAAACGGGGATACATCCTCTCTCAAATGAAATACTGCTCGGATATCATCCAGTGTGCGGGTCTTACAGATCTCGCTCCAATTTCTACTCCCTTGGAAATCAATGCACGGCTGCGTAAACACGATGGTGTGCCTTTAGCTCATCCTACTCGCTACCGGGAAGTTGTTGGTAGTCTTGTTTACCTGACTATTACTAGACCTGACATTGCTGATGCTGTTCACATTGTGAGTCAATTTATGGCTCAGCCCACCTCGGTTCATTGGGGTGCTGTCTTGCAGATTCTTCGTTATTTACAGGGTACCCAATCATATGCCTTGCTTCTCTCTTCCGATAGTCCGCTTCATCTTCGAGCCTTTTTTGACTCTGATTGGGCAGGGGATGTGGATGATCGGCGTTCAACCACTAGTTATTACCTGTTCTTGGGTCATTCCTTGGTCTCCTGGAGGAGTAAGAAGCAGACATCTGTCTCCAAGTCTTCTGTAGAAGCCGAATATCGTGCTCTTGCAGATACTACCTCTGAAATTGTCTGGCTTCGGTGGTTACTGCATGACCTAGGTGTTCCTCTTCAAGCTTCTACAACATTATATTGTGACAATCAGAGTGCTGTTCGGATCACTCAAAATGAAGTTTTTCATGAACGAACTAAGCATATTGAAATTGATTGCCATCTTGTTCGCCAGCACTATAAATCGGGTACTTTGTCACTCCACTCCGTCAGTTCAGTTGACAATGCTGCTGATCTCTTTACCAAAGCTCAGACCTTTGCTCGTTTCTCGTCTTCCCTGAACAAACTCCTGCGCTGCCTCACCATGAGCTTGAGGAGGGGTGTAAAAAGACTGGGTCAACTGAATGACCCATTAGGCCGTCCCATTGGGCTCGCCTATTGGGTCGGCCCATTGGGCTGACCCGTTTGGTATGATAATTATAGATTAGGAAATCTGTAATTATGATCTGTAGACTACTGTACGTTACTATGTATATGATGATTCTGATTGCTGTAGTTTCCTTTTATTTTTTCAGCACAGTTGTAAATTAGCTCATTCTTAGGAAATCTCTGTATATTTAAAGGCATGCAAGGGGATCGACAAAGGACGCAATTCATTGTTAAAGATCTCTGCTATTATTCTTGTTTTTCATTGTTTCACATTGGATACCGACACTCAGACACTCTCGGATACGTGTCCGATACTATTTAGCCGTGTCCATAATTAAGAACTAAAAATCTTAAATTCGGACACTTGTTCAACACTTTTTTTGCAACGTGTCCTAGAATTCTTAGCCCGTGTCTATGACTAAAAAATAAACATGTGACTGATATCTCTTGGACACTTTGTTAGCATATGGTTATTAAAACTTGTAAACTTGATATATGACAATTTTGTTCTATGGAAAAATGTATGATTGTAAATATTAATCATATCACAAGCTAAAGACAAATAAATATTTTACTAAAGAATAGGCCTCATGATTGGCTTCTTTTTTTCTTTTTGTTTTTTTTTTTTTAACAGAGGGGAAAGAGATGATTCGCCCTTTTCTTTATATGGATTTTATGCAACTGTGGATATTTCAAGTTTAATGATTATGAATTATGTTTTAGTGTTATATTGATATTTGATAATTTGATATGTTTGTTAGTTGGTACTTGAGTTTTTATTTTTTGATTGCTAAATTGATTTAAAAAGTTAAAATGATATTATTTTTTAGTAGATAATTATATATATTAATATATATTATTAACGTGTCCCCCGACGTATCCGTGTCCTATTTTTTTGAGAAATGCCGTGTCGGCGTATCCGTGTCGTGTCGTGTCGTATCCGTGTCCCGTATCCGTGTCCATGCTTCTTAGATTATCACCAATGCGAAGCCAGTCGTTTCTGGATTTTTTCGTCAAATGAGTTTCCTCTGCTTTTAGCAAATTATGAAGAGAGGCTTTAGCAAGGTTCAAGTCTGAAGGAGACTCATAATAGATTGCTAGCATTGGTTAACCCTAGAAGTGGCAGCTTGAATGTTGGAGCATAACTGACCAAAAGTATTTTTATTCCAATCTTAAGTTGCCTTTTTAGGTACTCGAGTTTTTGGGCCAGGATGTACTGGGGATTATCTGTAAAGGGCTAGGCCCAGCTTTGCTCAAACAATGCTCAAAAATCAAGATGAAGAGTCCACATTTCTTCAAATTTGAAAGGAATGTCAGTTGGAAGCCAAGGGGACTTATGGCTAAGAACAATTAGACTCTGGTCTGAGGCTAATCTTGGGAGGTGGGTAAGAGGGGGGTCTTCGAAGAGGCCACACCATGTTGAATTTATGAAGGCCTGGTCAAGACAGGCTGTAACATAAGATGTGCCCTTACTATTATTCACCCATGTGAACGGATTGCCTTTGTAGCAAATGTCCTTATGACCAGCCAGCATGGCCATGAATGAAAAATCATTGACAAAAATGGTGGAAGGAGGTCTAATGCTGGACTTCTCACTAGCAAAGAGGATAGCATTTAAGTCTCCTAGAACACGCCACAGAAGGGTTGGTGGAGGAGGTATTAATTAGGTACTACCACAATTCTCTTCTGATTCTGAAGTCATTTGAGGCATAAATACCATTAATGATACTTGCTTGGCTGGAAGAGGAGTCCAGAATGTAGATTGAAAGGTGTTGATTAGAAAAGTCCAGAAAGGAGCAGTTGAAATTGGAGTTCCTCTAGTAAAGGAACCTTAAATGATATAAAGAGTATGCAGGTGGGGTGCAAAGAAAGGAATCAAAACCAAATTTGGAAGCACCAAGGGAGGGGAGAGATTGAAGGCATATCATAGGATCATCTAGAAAGATAATGTCAGGTCAATGGGAAAAGACCAAGTGATTAAGGGCTGTTTTGGTAAGGGAGTTACCAATACTCCTACAATTACAAAAGATGAATTTAGTCACTGAGGACAAGGGGAAGGAGAAAGAAGCCCGTTTTTGCACATAGACCTTGTTCCAGGAGAAGAAGCTATAACACCCCATCCCTCCTTAACCTTGATTAGTACCTACTTAATTGTGATTTGGTGCTAAGTGTATTGTTTTGCATGATAATGATTGTGGTTTGGTAGTTTTGAAGGGGATTCGACCTTGCTAGGTAGTTTAAAGACCTTTTTATAATTTGGGTTATGGTCTACGTTGAGTTCCTTGCGCGACTTTAATGGCTTTTTTGGAGCATTAAGCAAAGCATTTCATTTGCATCATTTCTCATGTTTTGACCCAAATCATTTGAGCTCATCTAAGCCCATTTAAATGCCAAATGCCCTTTTATGTAAAATCTATAAACCCCTGTGTTTGAATGTAACTGCTGGAGAAAGTTCTTTTAAAAGCCAAGAAACCATAAAACCCTAAACCCTCATCTCTTTGTTTCATCTCTACACTCTCCAGCCCCCTTTCTCCTCTCTACTGTCTCATTTCCTCCATCATGTCATCCTAATCCACCAAAAGTAAGCTAGGAATGAGAGATCTCAACTTCACACGCATCTTCTTGTTTTTCTTCATCTTATCCAAGCACCCATTTCATTAGGTTGAGTGCCATCTCTTTCTATCTCTTTCCATTGCATCTAAAGGCAAGGAAACCTTTTTTCTTTTCATTCCTTCTTACTAGAATCAATTCTCTAGACTCATTTGGCTACCCATATGTGGATTTGATGCCCATTTCATGCATTCAACATGTTAGGGTTGTTTGGGAGCTTCTACTGGACGGATTTGGTGATTTTAAGCTTGCTCAAAGTCGGCAATAGCTTGGATTTTGTGGGTATTAGCTAAAGCATTGTTAAAAGGCAAGTGAACACTTGTATCTCATGGCATGTTTGTTTAATCTCTTGATTCAAGCTTGATTTACACGTTAAATACCCATTAAATCTCTCAAGTTGGGTTTTCAAGCTAGATTGGTTCTTGTAATTGATTTCAAGTAAAATGCAAGTTTCTTATGGGTCTAAAAACATTTACAAATGTTTTTGAAAAGTTGGAACATCAGGAGAATAAAAACTACAAACCCCAAAGCGAAACCTTGCTTAACTGGGCAAAACCTGAGCAGGCCCGCTCGAGCGGAGCCTATTCTGCCTCTCACATCGAGTGCATGGCAGGCCCGGTTTCTACCCTCTTTTTACTCAATATTTGTAGGACTATTTCATACGTCGTTTGGACCTATAGAATGGTTCCCTTTACCCTCTAACACGGCCTAATAGTTTTTAAAAGATTAATTAAGAGGTGTTTGAGCTTGCGCCTTCTTACATGGGTATCCGATCTGTGTTAATTCTAGATCAGGTTGGCCTAGGGTACTTGCATCCTCACATACACGATAACACCAAGACAAATAGTAGCCCATTGACGTTGAGGACCCTAGTACTACACCAAATTGGATGGTGTTATGCGGCGGGTAGCCCCATACTTAGGTTGGCTAGTAAATTACCTTGAATGCGCGATCGATCTCATGCATACATCTTGTATTACATTTCTTGTTCTCGCATGACTTGTTCATGCATTCTTTAATGTTCTAGTATAATTTATTGCAATGCATTTTACCATTTGTTGCCATTGTTCACGCATTGTTAAATTTGTAATCTCGCCATGCTTTATTATCTTATCATGATATTCTTAGATTTTCCATGTGCATACTCCACACCATTGCACGTATCATGCTCGTATTTAGTGGAGTAGCCCCTTTATGATAATACATTCACGATTATATTTGTTTAACATGATTCCCACGTGTCGGCACTACATATCTTCAACCTTTTCTAAACTCGGTGAGGTGAAGTGGGGTATAGATTACACACAATGTAGTTGTAGCTTAGTTTGCACATGAGTTGTCTGGAATTGAAGGTTCACGATGAAGGGATATGGGGCCCTCAGCTTTCTAGTGATATCATCACATACATGCACACTCACTTATCTCTTGTGCAATGGGTTTTAGCCAAGAGAAAGAATTTAGCCAAGTGGTTTGCCAATTAGTTACCTGTTCATTTATAATGTCATACTTGATTCCGTTTATACATGCTTATTCATGCTAACATGCCTAGTATACTCATGAATGACCTCACATGATCTTATGCATGTCTTTATTCTATCTTGTACCGCGTGTTAGGTTTTATGAGTGGCTATCTTGCAAGACCGTCATGTCTCATGGGGATATTCTTGGTGTTAACAAGTGAGGACACAGCCACCCCTCCTGAGGAGAATGAGAAGGTCAAGGAGACCCCTCAAGAATTTGCTGAGTGGATTGTAGATGATGTCTTCTAGATGTCATGTCCATAGAAGAGTTCATCATGGGATGTTTTAGGATTTGGGCCCAGTTAGCCATGGATATTTATCATTTAAAACTTATATTATGTTTATGGGTTATAACACTTAACTAACTTTACCACTTCCACATTTGATTACTTTTATTACTCTTACTGATGCAGACTTGAACTTAATTATGCTATGGATGGATTATGCTCATTACCACATGATTGTTGTCGTAGAATGATTATTTTATATAGTTGTGATTTGATGGAAAGTTACATAGGCTTTCACATTTACAAGAAAGAATTTTGTATACCCTATTCTTTAGGGAATTGTGTGATAAGCCCCACACGTGAAACCTGCGGGAACTTACATGTGGGGACCCTATACATGAGTTTTTGACTTGAACCCCACATGTGAAGATTCTAATTATTCCTTGAGGCTCAAGGAGTGACAAAAGCTTTTTTGTTACCCATGAGGGAGAAACCTGAGAGATAATTTTCCACTAGCACATCTTCCACCATTAGGCTAATCATTAGGTTGCTGATCTTGGGATTCAACAGAGACAGCCAGGGTCTCTGGAGGGGCTTCAGGGATCTCACTGATAGGAGGGGACTCTACAATCTGCTTGGTTTGAAGGTAAGACTAAATCGATGTCACGTGAAGAGTACTATCTGAATTAGCAAATGTTGCGTCGCTAAATGAGCTATAACCAAGCACTGATAAGGGGTTAGAGAGTTCAATTAAGGAGACGGACTTTTTCTAGAGTGGTTAAGAGTGCTGACCTGATTGGGCTGGAGGCCTGATTGCCAGCGGTGTGCTAGTGTTAGTGAGTAGGGCCTTGCAAGGTGGTGGAGCCAAGTTGAACATTAGCAAAGATTGGTTGGTTGAGGGCTCTTATGTGGAACTGGGCTGTAGGGCAGATGGGTGTTGGTTGGGGGCTAGGAGGGTGGATCGAAAATGATTGGGGCGTGATGGATGTCATCTTGATGAACTGGGTTTGTATCTGATATTGCAATGGAGGCCATGGCTATTGGTGGAGAGGGAGAGGGGGTAGAAACCAGACCAGCGGTAGGACATTGTGAGAAAGGATGACAAGAGGATAAGCAATTTGGGCAAGGTACATTCTCATAGTAGACGTCCAAGACGATCTCGCCTTCACCTTTGAGTTCCACCAGCACCTTGGTAAGTCTTGGCTTGGAGAGGACGAGATTAACTAGAATCCTTGCATGATAGGATTTTTTGGCCAGTGGTCATATCCTCCAACCTAATTAGTGCACCAATCGAACTAGCAATGGAGACAAGGATGTGCTAGCTCCAGTAGTGGTAGTGCACACCTTTTAGTCGAATCCAAATAGGGACTACAAATGGCCATGAAAGATTCTCCATACTAGGGCTCCAAGAGAGGAGGTGCAATTTCTTCTTATCCATCATAAGAGGGCTTTGAGCAAGAAGCATATCTTTTTCTACCTGGGAGGGGATCCTCAAGATGAAATAGCCATTATCTATTAGAGAAATGAGGCATGGTGTGGAGAGGTTCCAGTTTGTGTTGACCACGTGCTCAAGCCATTCCAGGGACAGTCTCTTGCCAACGAATTTGCCTATCACAGAGTATTGGAATGATTCTTTGCTGCTAGAAATCATATGAAGGGACGTTTTCAAAGAGGGTTTCCCTTCCTACCAGGTCGTGGTAAGGAAAGAGGGAGATAGCATCAAGGTTCGAGTGAAATAACTGGCATAGGTAGGTTGAGATGTGCTACTGGTAAAGAGGGTTGAAATGGGAGATGGAAGAAGGGAGGGTTTGAAGCTGGATGCAGTTGCATTGGGCTCTACCCTCTGCTAAGGAGGGATAAGGGGTGGAGGTGGCAGAATTGGGGTAGAGGTGGTAGCAGTTGAGAGAGGGATCAGATGTGGAATCAACCATAGAAGGGGATGAGAAAATGGGGTTAGGGTTTGGAAAGTTAAAAGTGGGGAGAGGGGGAGGAGTGTGAGTTAAACACCCAAACAGAATCCCAACCTCCAATGACCATAGAGGCCAAGACACAGTCCAAATCAAGATTCAAAAACAGCCCCAGCTGAGCCCAATTCCAACTATTCAACATCCGACCATAAAAATTTACAGACTGACAAGTTCAACTCAGTTTCTCCTATTTGCTTCTTTTTCTCCTTCCCTCTCGCTATTTTTTCAATTGAATCACCTTATGTGTGAGGATTACTCTACCTATTTCTACTAAACAAGATAATGAAATGATAAGAGGAGCATCAAATGATAATAGAAATTTGAATGCTTTTTTTGTATATTCATAGGATTGATTGCATCCCGCCAATCATATTGCGAGAGATGCATCAAATAGGAGTACTACCCCAATATGCCGATGTCTGGCTGTACAAATGAAATTATCCGCATTTAGGATAAAAACCATAACAACAACAGTTCCTCCAGCTTACAAATTTTAATTCCTAGTGTTGGTAGACAAACTGATGTTGTCAACAACTTATTTCAATGCAAGGGCAAACCTATTTCATTAATGGCTTAACAACTAGATTTTTTATGCGGAGCGGCATACCAAACTTGGGGCGAGCAGAGATGAAGAGAGTAGAGATGGAGGGTGGAAGGGATAGGTCAGGCCTCCACTGGAAAATTTTGGAATGAGATACCCAAATCACTCAATAATAATTTCATTAATCAATTCTAAAGCCATATGAGGCATTATAATTCTTAAATAGCTAAAGACTAACCATAAAACTAATCTCAACCATATGACAACCCTACAGTTGAAATTAAAACATCTCAATATAGATAAATAAAACATATTAAATATTAAAATGATTTTAAATAGGATAAGGTTATGCGAGTTGGGCCCAAAGGCAGGTCGACCCATTGGAGATCACGAGTTCATCCTTCATCAACGCTCCCCTTCTTGGAGAGAACTCAACCTTGAGTTCTATAAATGTCCTTCATGATCAAATGTCAAGCATACAAATCCTCGACGTGCTTCTTGGTCTTCATCCTCTTTGCATGGCTTGGAGGTTGAAATTGATCTCTTCCTCTATGTAGATGGAGAATGGAGCATGACTTCTTTTGATTTTTGAATTTGACCATCAAATTCATCAGATGTTGAAGTGGATCACAATCTTCTAATTTCAATAGTCTATCCATGAGGATAAAATAATTATGGGGAATCTCCATGACTTGATCTTCTGTTGCAACCCCTTGACCACTAGTCTTTTCATCTTATGACTTAATTGGACTTTCTAAAAGTGGGTTTATGAGTATCAGATGATTAAACTCCTCAATTTTCTTTGTTGCATGCATTTGTTGATCATCACTTTCTTCAAATTCTGCCAATGTATAATTGTCTTCTGAAGTTGTGCACGCTACCTCACCTAATAATGTCATAGAATTCTCTTTCTTTATTCTAACTCCCTCACTGTTTGCCTTGATATTCTCAACATGGGCTTCACAATATGGGCTTCTATGACTTGCAGAGAATGCTCCTTTTGACGTTTAGATTTTTGCATTCGAAACTGCCTAATCCTGTAATCAACACGGATTGCTTCCTGATATCCCTCAAAAATGTCTTTACAATCTCTCAAAATTTCCGAAATGTTTGATCGTAAACCTCTGAGGAAGCGATCAATGCATAGTTCTCGCTCTTCAATTTACATACACATTGTAGCCTTGAGAACTCATCAATATATTCATCCATAGTCAATTTTTCTTGCCTCAAAAAAAGGAACTGGTCAAAGTAAACCTTATTCTCGTAAAAATATTTAATGGCATACTCAAGCCTTTTTAGTTGATCATTGAGGTTACTGATTTTGAATTTCATGTTGACTTAGATGAGAAAAGAATATAAAACTTAATAATACTCAAAATTAAATCAACCTGACCTGATGTGAAGATTGCATTGATTAGAATATGCAAGTGCAGAAGGATCGTAGATCGAAATCTGGATGATCAAAATATAAACAAATCAAATTTGAGCAATTGAGCAATCCTATTTGATCAAATTGTTAACTAGGGATCCACCCTTGAGTTTGCTTCTACAGTTGGTACTCAATAATATATTTTTTTGCACTGTTGCTGTAGTCAGATTTGGACCCAATACGTGTCACAAAAGACACGCGAGGCCCCTATTTGCCTATCTCTGGCTCATGTCCAATAAGCTTCACAGATGAGAGAGGAGGTTGGTCACTGCTGGTGCCTGCGTCATCACTACTGTGGTGGCGAGAAACCTCAGCGACACTAGCAGGAAGAGATGCAATAACGCTGCAAATGACGATGACGGGGCTACTGTTATGGTGTGAAGATGCTTGAAAGGTGTGGCAATGGAGTTCCAACATGGTCAGTTGTGGTGCTAGGCGCTTGTGGTGCCAAGTATGCTCGTCTCTTCTCTTTTCTTCTATTTCTTTTCTTTTTCTTTTTTTGATCTCTGCCCCTCTTTCTCTCTCTCTCCCTCTTCCCCTTTTTTCTTTTTTTGTTTTTCTTGATGGGGTTTTGAAGGGTCGAGGCGTGGCAGAGACAGTGAGGCAAAGGGATTTGGGATGGGCAGTATTGGTCGAGATGAACAAAGGTGGAGTTTTGGCAAGAGAAAATTTTTTTTTCTGCTCTTCTTAGTTCGCCTTCGGTAAAGGGATTTGGTTTCTAATGTGCTCTGGAGTGGGGATTTTTGGGGATTAGGGTTCGGACAACTTGTAAAGGTCTCGGGTTATTCGGTTTTGGGTTCTAGCCAAGGGATGTGTTGGCTTGAAATGCTAGGAGGATTTAGGTGGATTTAGGTTTCTACATAGGTGAAGATGCTGGGATTAAATGCTTTGGGTGTTTTTTTTTTTTTTGGGAAGGTCCGGATTAAGGGTTTTGGGATATCTATGGGGATGACAAGGATGGGTGTTCAGTTAACTTGAATTTGATTTGGGGTGATGGACGATGGTGGAATGGAAATGGATGTAAAAGGAGATGGTTAGGAAGTACCTATGGCAGAGGGGATGATGGAAGATGGATCTAAGAGTGATGATGGAGTGTCGATTATCAAATCCAAATGGATCGGTCTTTGGCTCTACTACCAAATGATGTGGAGCGGGGTACAAGACGTGGGGCCGGTAGAGATGGAGAGAGTAGAGATGGAAGGTGAAAGGGATAGGAGGCTTCTGCCTGAAGAATTTGGCGTGAGATACCCAAATCACTTGATAAAAATCTCATTAATCAATTCTAAAGCCATACGAGGGATTACAATGCTTAAATAGATAAAAGGCTAACCCTATATCTAATCTCAACCATCTAACAACCTTACGGTCAAGATTAAAACATCTCAATATAGACAAATAAAAGACATTAAATATTAAAATAATTTTAAATAGGATAAAGACTGATGGGTTCAGCCCAAAGGGGGGTCGACCCCATGAGGGACCACTAGTCTGTCCTACATCAATTTGCTAACAAAAAAATATTGAGAGAATGGAGTTATCATTTCAGTAAGTGATGAAATTTTCATTGTTTAGGAGTATCATGTCTACAAGATGACTAATCCTAATATAATTTGACTCATATGATGATGCTTCATAGTGACATGTTACACCTTCATCAGATTAGGATATCCAAAATATCCTGCTTGACAAAGATCAGGATTTTTTGGTTTCCATAATAACAGCTAGAGATTGTTCTATTCAGTGGTTTTCAACATGAAAGATGAAAATTTGGAATTTCACTGCACGAAGAATGCTAGAAAGGGACAATACCCTGATGAAGTGCAGTTGGGACTTGTGAAGAAACCCAAAAAAAAGGGAGATGCAGGTGTGTCAATGCTACACCAAAAAACAAGAAAAAATCCTGACTACTTCAAGAATTGAGTTAAAAAAAATGAAGCTCAAAATGCCTATAATCCATTAGGGAATATGAAACTGAGAATAAAGAGATAATAAATTATAATCCCAATGATGAGAGGCAGTGGTTCAACTTACCTCATGGGTCCGGAAAACAGTGTTGAATGCATTCAACTCCATCCACCGGAGCAGCAGCTCTTCACTTCTTTGATACCTAATAATAGGTAAGTTTACTGCACAGTAGCCTCCTATGTCACTGTGGTTAAAGGCAAGACCTGAGAGCCCACTACTAAGCAAACCTACAACGGCACTCTTTATTCCATCATTATTTTGCCAACTTACCATTTGGTCACCTTCCCAAAATAGTGTGGCCCACTTTGGACTATCTCTGAAACCAGCCCTTACAAAAAAGACCAAGGTATCTTCTTCTTTTCCCTCCGAAAGGCACATTGATCTCCATTCATCAACAAATTCCCTATTTAGTTTAGCCCATAATTCTGGGTATCTATTATGAGCCGAAACTGGATCTTCACCTAACCATTATAAAAGTTGCCTTTAGTTAGTTGCTTATCTAAAGTGACCAAATATAGAATATTCTTCTTAATACAAAGGGGTTCTTTGGTTAAGCAAGAAAAATGCACAGGTGGAACCCACCATTGTGTGATCCAGATCCTGCACACTGCAACCTACATTATGGATTAAACATCTGCCTATTTCTTTTCTCCAGATATATTACTGCTGAATGTGGATGGTTGGTCAAACTACAAATTAGTAAATATTCAGGTCGTGAATCAAGAAATAAGATTGTCAGTTGCAGGAATGGTCGCATGATCCATCTTTTGAGCTACATCATAAATGGATGTTGCCTCAAATCTGGCCCAAAGGATATATTCGAAATAGCCATCCTCATTTTTTTTTTTCACTTCACTGAAATTGAACCATGGGTTTAATTTGACTTATTTAGTTCACCAAACAGGCACATACAAAGCAAAATATCTGAAGCATGACACAGATAATAGTGCCTCTAGATGCATGTTCTGGATCATTAAGAGGTGGATCTCATCTGTTGAGTTAATGGGAGAGTAAAAAACATTGTGTCTTCAGATTGAGCAACAAAGAGTCCACTCAAATTTGGTGGAAAATTTTCTGTGAGTAGGAGGAAAAATTATAAATTGTAGACCTGAAAAGAGGCAAGCATCTAGTGGCAGCCCTTCGCCGAAATCCGCCATCCAACCCCTCACACCACCATCCACCATTTCAAGTAAGATCTTCTTGAACCAACAGCCAGTAGATGGGTGTGTGAGATCTAGCATCGCTACATTAAAAGCTGTATTTGGCATCATGTATGTTTCACCCATTTTGTCTTTCACTAAGATGCCCAAGTCATTTGCCTCATCAAAAAGGTTCCTCTTTTGGTTTGGCTTGTTTTCTGTCTGCAAAAGAAATGGAAGCCTCAGGAATAGTCCAAGCAATTTGGACTGAACCATCCAAAACACTAGTCTGAACAAATGGTCCAGGCCAGTACTTATAGCACTGGAAAGGGATAATGTTTTAAACATGGTTGAAAGCATTGGAGAGCAAATACTGTTTAGAACTAAATTTCAGCTCTTCAAGTACATATTTTCTTGTTTAGATTTTCTCAATTATTGCAGAGATTACTGAATTTATATATCCTTTCTTAAGTTGAAGGAGTGACCTTTCTGAGATTTCCTGTGCATTGCACCTGATTTCTGGTTGGAACCCTTGCTCGTGGACCTGCCATCCTTAAAATGACACTAAATTTATGACTTTGTGAGAAACAACATCTTCATGTGATGCAGAAACAGTACTGTTTCTGACCATAGATCAAAATAGCGGCCGCTACGAAGCGTAGCGGCCGCTATATCGGCCGTAGCGGCCCTACCCGCTACGCTATTTGGGTGTTAGCGGCGCTAACACCCGTAGCGGCCCGTAGCGGCCACATCATGTCTGGGCTATTTAAAGCCCAGACGAACTCCTTTCCCCATTTTTCACCTTTTGCACTGCTGTCTCCATCTCTCATTTTCGTTTTCCACTGTATTTTGGTCCTACCACCCTCTTTCTTCAAATCAAAAGCAACAAGAGTCCAAAAACACATCAAGATCTACAAATCTAGAGCATTCATCTTCTTTGGAGCCAAAAAGCTTTTTTCAAAAGGTATTTTCTATGTGATTTTTTTAGATCTATGGCTCTATTCTTCTTTTCTCCTTCATGAATCTCTTGGGAATGGCTTGTAAGTGATAGATCTATGTTTCCCATAGATCAAATCCCCAATTTCTATAGTTTATTTATTTATTATTTATTTTTTATTCTCGGATTTTTTTTATTTTTTGAAAAAAAAAATTTTTTTCTTGAAAAAACACCAACCAAATCACTTGAAAATTATTCTCAAGTGTTAGATCTATGAATCCCATGAATGAATCACACTTTTTTTCTTGTTTATTTGAATTTATTTAATTTTTTATGTTCATTTTAATAGGACTTTTTGAAAAAAATAAATTTTATTTAAATTTGGCCAACTAAATTGCTTAAAATCACTCCCAAGTAGCCTAGATCTATCATTCTCATAGATCAAACCCCCATTTTTTTGGGTTTTATAATTTATTTTTTATTTATTATTCTCGGATTTTATTTATTTATTTATTTTAAAAAAAATTTCTTTAAGAAACACCAACAAAATTGCTTGAAAATCACTCCCAAGTGTTAAATCTATGAATCCCAAGATTGAATCACACTTTCTTTCTTGTTATTTTAATTTATTTAATTTTTTATGATCATATTAATAGGATTTTTTGAAAAAAGATAATTTTTATTCAAATGTGGTCAATCAAATCACTTAAAATCACTCCCAAGTAGCTAGATCTATAATTCTCATAGATCAAACCCCCATTTTTATGTGTTATTTATTCTTTTTTTATTTTTTATTTTCGGATTTTTTAATTTTTTTTAAAAAAAAATTTTTTTCTTGAAGAAACACTAACCAAATTGCTTGAAAATCACTCCCAAGTGTTAGATCAATGAATCCCATGGATGAATCACACATTCACACATTCTTTTTTTCTTTTTTTTGAATTTATTTAATTTTTCATGTTCATAGTTCATACTTCATACGCCATATTAATGGGATTTTTTGAAAAAAAAATATTTAAATGTGGTCAACTAAGTCATATATGCATTATGCAGGTATTTATTGTGTGCCTCAAAGTTCAACTTCTCTCATCATTTCCATTTGTGATTTGCTAAGAATTAAGATGGTGCGCGATGTAGATCCTGCATGGGCACACGGTGAAGCAGTTAATGGAAATAGGTCAAAAATAAAATGTAATTTGTGTGGTAAAATCACTAATGGGGGTATTACAAGATTCAAGCAGCACTTGGCTCATGTTTCAGGCAATGTTGCGGGATGTACAGTTGCACCAAAAGAGGTTAGAGAAGAGATGAAAAAGCTTCTAAATAAAGGAAAAGAAAGAAAAGTAGAGATCAAAGAAAAAAGAAGCCAAGAAGTTGATGATGCCCGCTATGAGGTGTTTGGAGAGCAAATTCCTTCTGATTTTGATGATGAAGGTGATGACCAAGAAATGGAAGCTGCAAGAAGAGAGTCACTTATGACGGCACAAATGGATGAAATGCGAAGAAGTACTGGTAGACAGTTTGAATCTGGGGGCTCATCTAGGGGAGGGGGGCCAGGGGACTCATCCAGGGGCAAAGGTATAGCTAGAACAATGCATCGAGCATTCAGCACTCGACAACAGGAGGATGATATTGAGATTATTTCTTCTCGTAAAGCATTACGGACTCCTAGTAGTGCTATACCCGGTCCAATTGATCCTCTAGCACATAGAAATGAGTCAGCTAAACAGCCTAAAATCTCAAAGTTGTTTAAGGGGGCCTTGAAAAGTGCAAGAGACAGATTAGCATCAGCTACAGCAAAGTGGTTAATTCACAAGAACATACCCCCTCAAGCTGTGGATTCTCCTTACTTCCAAACTATACTAGATGTTGCAGCTACCGCTGGTCCTGGTATAACAGCACCTTCTGTCTATGATGTGGGGACCAAGTATTTAGAAATTGAGTATGAAGATATAAAGAGTTGGGTAGCTACTTTTAAAGGTATATGGGAGGAAAGGGGAGTCACAATTATGTGTGACGGATGGACGAGCAGCACACAAACACAGTTAATAAATTTTTTAGTGTACTCTGCTGCTGGGACCGTCTTTGTTAAGTCCGTTGATGCATCTGAACATATACGGACTGCAAAATATATTTTCCGCCTTATGGATAAAGTTGTTGAAAGTGTTGGTGAGGAAAATGTTGTGCAAATTGTTACAGATAATGGTGCCAATTTCAAGAAAGCCGGGCAGTTGTTAATAGAAAAGAGAAATAACTTGTTTTGGACCCCATGTGCGGCACATTGTATAGATTTAATGTTGGAGGACATTGGAAAGAGGAAAAATGTGAAAACTGTCATCATGTCTTGTAGAAGCATCACAAGATTTATCTATGATCACTCGTGGTTGTTGGCATTAATGAAGACATTCACAAATGGAAGAGCCTTGGTGCGTCCAGCTGCAACAAGGTTTGCCACCCACTTCATTGCCATGGATAGCCTTGTGCAACATAGAAATGAGTTGATTCAGATGTTTGCATCAGAACAATGGCTTAATTCAAAATGGGGAGCAGCAACGAGTGGTCCTGGCTTTGATGTCCCCAATCTTGTTAGAGATAATAAATTTTGGTCCAAAGTTAGAAATATTTTGAAGGTCTTTGAACCCTTAGTGAAAGTGTTGCGGCTTGTAGATAATGATGATAAGCCGACAATGGGTTATATTTATGAGGCAATGGATCGAGCAAAACTAGCAATACAAGAAAATTGCAGGTATTATCAAGAATTCTTGCAAATAATTGATGCTCGATGGAATGATCAATTGCACCATCCATTGCATGCTGCAGGTGAAATAAACTTTTACACTATTGGCCTATGATTTTACAAGAGTTTTACTTTTATTTTGTATTGTATAGAGATGTACTTATGCAAATTTGACATTTGAATTGTAGGATATTTTTTAAACCCTCAATTCTACTATTCGAACGAGAAACAACATACAAAAACAATTGATACCGAGTTGCGAATAGGATTGAAGGAGGTGTTGAAGAAAGTAATTCTTAATCACAATGACCAGGTTTTAGCCTTAAAAGAAGTAAGTGACATGTCATATATGATATAACGTTTATTATAGTTTAAATGTATTGTGATTTTTACCTAAGTTTTGAGTTGTGACAAATTTAAAATGATTTGTACTTTGTATATGTTAGATTTCTATATACACAATGAGACAAGGGAGTTTTGCAGACCCGTTGGCAATTAGATCAATAACCAGCTTATATCCTGGTACAAATAGTTTTAACCTAGTCACGTACTAGTTTTAAGTTTATATATATTATTTGCCGTGGAATGGGGATTGTGGATGACTAATTGTTTATGTTCATTTTTTTTTCCAATTTCAGCCGAGTGGTGGATCAATTTTGGAGAAAGTGCTCCACACTTGAGAATTGCTGCCATTCGGGTCCTTAGCCAAACAACGTCTTCATCGAATTGTGAAAGAAACTGGAGTACTTTCTCATTAATTCACACAAAATTGAGAAATCGGATAGCAATGCAGAAGCTGAACAAGCTAGTATATTGTCACTACAATTTGAAGCTGAGAGTCAGAAATAGACAAAGGAAGCAAAGGGATGATCCGAATTATTGCCCTATAAATTTGGATAATATCTTTCAGGAAGATGATCCCTTACTTCCATGGTTAGTTGATGTAGAAGATCCATTGTTAGATGGAGATGAGAATTTACACCAGGATATACGAGGAATAATGGACGAAGACGAAAGAGAAGGGGAAAGTGAGCCTCAGCCACCTACAGAAACTAGAACATCAAGGGGCATTGAACCTGAGCCCTCTCATGTAGTATCTACAGTGAGCTCTGATAGTTCGAGTTCAAGCATTGCTCCAAGTAGTGACTCTCCGTCTGGAGGAGGTAACGGGGCCGAGCCAAGTGATTCTTACCATGAAGACGAATTAAATGCTCCTGCTCAGACTGTAGATGAATTTCCAAATCCATCTCGTATGAGGTCAGGTCATGTTTATGTACGCCAAAGACCCCGTGATGGACAAGGAAATGATGGTACGAGTGCAAATGTTGAAAGGCAACAAACAGCAAAGTGGTACCCTATTTTCCATGACCCATATTCTGGGTACCAACCGTATGTCCCACCAGACTACGCACATGGTCAAGCGGAATCATCCTCACAACAATATTCAGAATCAGGGTCATTTGATCAATATCCTCATCCAAATCCAAGTCCATCCCATTTCTTTATGTTTGAGGATCCTAATGCCTACCAATATGGAGGGGAGTTGCACTATGTTGGTACAAGTGGGAGTGGTGCCAATGATAACAACTATGGGGATGAAGACAGTGATGCCAGTGTCATATATCCTGCTAGACATTCATTTTGGTGGTAGAGGTATTCCTCTAATCATTTCTTAAATCTCAACTTTATATTAACTCTCAGAGTCTAATGTCTCAACTCTTTAAATACAATGTTATTTATGAAGTTATTATTTATTATGTCATTTATTGTGTTGAATGTTGATTGTTAAGTCACTGACTCTAGTGACTAATCTCTCTAAGTCTTAAATTCTTGACTCTTGAGTCTTGACTTTCAGTGTTGAATATTGATTCTTGATACCATGTGAAAAATCGGATTGATACTATTATTTTTTAATTATACAGCGATACAGGACATTATGCATTTAGGGGACCGCTACACCCCCTTATTTTAGGCTTTTTTGCAAAACAAACACATATTCTAGTTATTTACAATTTTCTGGATTTTCTAGAATTTTTTCAAAATTTTTTGATACTTTTTTTGAATCACACCGCGAACCGCTACGTAGCCCCGCTACCGCTACGTAGCGCCCGCTACGTAGCGTTTTGGCGACCGGCCGCGACGCTATCCGCTACCGCTATTTTGATCCTTGTTTCTGACAAGTCTTGGATCTTCTCCAATCTAGGATATCCAGCAGTGTTGAATTTTTCTTTAGCTGAAGGCAGCAGCCTTTCGATGTATAAAAAAATGGATAACCATGTAGTTTTGATTTACAAACCTGACAGTCTCTACTACATGTCCAGTCAGATCATCAATTAAATATCAAGATCACTGTCTTCATCAAAGCCTTGTGCCAACTATGTTAGGGTCAACGACATGAATTTTGTTTCGTCATTCCAGTCTATCCAAGGCCAAATCCTAGATAGGATTCACTTTCAAAATCTATTCATACTACTTCCATGCATGTCTTCTTCAGCCAATCCTTTTCCTTGAAGGGCTATCAACCATTCAACCTGCACAGGAAAACTTCTCCCTAGCGCCATTGTTGGCTTGCATTGGACATGTCCAAACCATCTCAAACAAGTCCCTCTTAATTTATCTCCTACTGATGCTAACGGTAACATGGTCGACTCAACATAATTGAGATAAGGCTTTGATGGTGATTATGATGATGCTACATTTAGGCCTCTCATGTGAGGTGAGGTGCATTAACAATTTTTGTGATGCTATCAAGGATGAAATACAATTAAGGATGTTCCCACTTGACAATGACTTGACACCAATCATCTGTATTTCTTTTTGTGATCACTATTTACTCCATCTTTCCTAGTTTTATCATATATCCATCTCAATATTCTCAGCTCTACTACACTCTTTTTTTTTTACATGTGTTGTTTCTTAATTGGCCAACATTTTGCTCCATAATTCATAGTTTGTCTAATCATTGTCTTGAATAACTAAATATCAACAAAATATTCTAAAAAGGTTTACAAATATCATCCACTAATCAGGAATTATATGGTCATGACACATTAAGATTGCATTGTGTCCAAAACCATCTGCATGGATTGGGGATGCCCTATAATCTTTTTTAATTATAAGAACCACCCACCAGAATTCTCTCTTTTATCAGAGACATTGAAGTAGTTTTTACTTAAAACTTCTACTGAGGATAAAGGTTAAGTGGTACAGTATTTTAATCACTCCTCTTCATTGGTCGTATCTGGATCCAAAGAAGTTAGTAAAAAAATGGTGCAAAATAAAGCTAAATAAACACAAAAATGCCTGTAATGCCGCATCGGTTGATTTTGCACCAACTTGACACAGAATGGTTAATTGATTCAATTTGTCTGTGACAACTGAACAGTTTACTAGCATAGGTTTTTGGTTAACCCTAACTAGTTTTAGAAGCTTTTGCTAAGTCATGAGGCTATTTTTTACCCAAATGCATGTGATGAAGAGGCAAATGTAAAACCCAAGGGTGGAGACTCTAGCTGTGTTCTTAAATACTTAATTGTTGATTTTATGGTGAGTCGGGAGTCCTATTGCTAATTAGTTATTGTGGGGCAAGATATAGGATAAATATTTGAGTGAGGGGACCCATTCCATAGTAGTATAGATTAGTCTTCAAAAGAAGGAAAGAGAGCTTTTATGGCACGACACCTACTTTCCTTAGGAGGTGAATTTTGGATGGAAAGGAAGTCTTACTTATGACCCTTATCAGGAAGTGGGGATCTACTATAGATATATATATATATCTAGGAGTCTCTCAATTGTTCCACCTTATTTTTTCTCTAAAACATAGGGGAGAATCAGAAAGGGAGAGAGAGAAGCCTAAGAGAAGAAGGAGAAGAAGGTAACAAGCCGGGTAGCAGTTGATGGATGTTCTCTCAGCCCTCAGCCACATATTGTGAACGTCCACAAAAGGTGAGTAATCTTCCTACATCTTTCTATTGAGGTTGGGTTATGGGGTCTGTCGGTCATGGTTGCTTATGTAAGATTTAAACCACTTTTGTTACAATTTAAGTATTGCAAGGTTAGGCTAAAGTATCTATGAGTTATGGGTTACCCAGTGTCTTTCTTCTCCTCTAGTCCAATGACAGTAGTGGGAATTAAGGATTTTGGGTTGCAGAATGATTGGCGTGATGAACAATCGAAGGGTGAGACCCCGGTGGACCACTAGTGGACAGATCTGGACCATAGACTGGTGAATCACTTCAAAAGAAGTAAGTTGTGTGGAAATTAGTCAAAAGGGGGGCTGTAGGTATGAACCGGGACCTTGTCTTCATGGTAGCCTGCACTGTCGACCCTCTAGGAAAGGACTATTAATGATCAAAACCCATCTTTAGGTGACGAAACTCAACCAATTGAATTTCTATGAGTAGTAAGCCTCTTAGGCATCATGTATGCTAGCAAAGATAGAAGGGTTACAAGATGAATGCAATCGGAGAAGGAGTTTTCCAATTTCCAAGTCGTCTTGAACCAGTTTGGTCGTCTGGGATTATGGGCCCACATGACCCACCTGATGCAAGATTTGATCCACAGATCTTGTAGTGGACCCTTGGGCGAACCCTAGGGTGGTCCCAGTTGATTCAAACCATTGGGTCCCACCATCTGATGTCTTGAATAGGGCCAAGCGTGAAGGCTATTCCAATGGGTTTGGACTCTGTATATTTCAATTCTGTCAATGCCAGTTTCATCGGGAGTTTATGGATGGGGCTGTAATGCCATCATAATTACATATAAGTCCTTCTCTATCTTAAAATTTTAGTATTCAAAAGACTGGGGGTGTTGTTGAGAATACTTATGCTGTATGTATATAGATTGCCTTAGTATAGAAATCTGACTTTAAGGAATGAAACAAAAGGGGGACGTCCAAGCATACCCAGACAATCCGTAAAAAGGATAAGTAGTGGGTAATAATTAATTGACCGTAGTGCATGGGGCCAGACATGTACTAATTCATAAGCTCGAAAATATTTTGGAGTTATAATTTCTATTGTGCATGACTCTAATTGGAATGAAACATGATCCGAACTACTAGCACGGAATTATCTATTGTGATTGTGTGATTTTGGGATCATTGGATTCGATTGGTAGATTGATCATGTTGTCTATGGATGTGGAGATTAGAACATTGAGGTCCTGATGTGAAAGGGTCCTATGGGACGCCGGTTGAGGAGATGCAGGAGTGGCACCTCGAAGAATTTTGGCATATTGAAATGGTACAATGATGTGGACTGGGTGCAAGGATGTGGTTCAGAAATGTTTCGTAAAATGAGTTCTATTCATTGATTTAATTATTTATTATTTATATTTATTTGTTCTGATGATGTCATTACGTTAATTATGAATGTATGTTGGAGTAGGAGATTCATTCACCAGTTGTACTGATATTGGTTACCCCCTTCAGGTAACAGAGTTGTGGTTGGATTGGGGACTGGCGAAGAGCAGCCCGTAGTGTTTGACATGTGTGGCTGAGGAAAGCGTTACATCCATATTCTGTAGTTTAGGGAGATCTTAGTATTGGATATTTAATTATTATTTGATGGATTTATTTTGGAATTTTTAGACATTGAAAATTCTATTGATTAATTTAAATGAAAGGATTTATTTTTAATAAATGGTGCTTATGCCTTATGTGTTTATTTGATTTATGTGTATGAATTGTATGCCAATGTGTTATAACTCAGATTCCGATAGGGCCCCGGAATTTGGGTCATGACAGCAAACGTATCATTTACAAAATCCAAGCAAGAATCAGGTGACACCCACAAAGTAGATCATCTCACCAGAAAGCCAAGCTGGCCCATTCACTGGATGGACCCCCAATATACAACACACAAGGTTGAGTGTTGACCAAAGATTTTCAGGATTTGTTTTAAACAGTCACCCACCTGAACTCTATCTTGCTTTCTAGGGACAGCTCTACATGATGGAACCATTGTAGGCACCTAGTTAAATGCAAGTGTTTGCCACCTACGTAGATACAATAGCATAGAGAAACCGCACACAGAATCAGTGAACTTCTTAGAACTACATTTTAAGTGTAAATGTTGCAGGTTCCACATCAGTTGCCATATTAGGAGGTAATACAGATATTCCCAAACCCAAGATCTTCCAATAAGCATCGATAAGGCAGAAAATAATTACCGGAACAAGGCAGGGATTGCAGTAAGTCATCATCCTGATTTGATGAGTACGGAGATCATCTACTAGTTGTTGCCATCCTTCATAGTGAGCTGTATCCACTTCCCAATTCCACCAAAGTTGTGAGCCAATGACAGTTTTCCTCTGCCCCACCCAATCCTACATAGCGACCACCAAATCCTGTGTTAAACCGTACTATCAGGGCATTCTGATCAGCAACTTTCCCACAATTTGGGCAGTATACAAAGTTCAGGCTTTCATTTTACACAATTTGGTCACCTGTAACCAGAATGCAGAAAGAGGAACATCGTGCTCTTGTAATTGACCCCAAACGCGGCTCACAGCTTCAGTCCCACCTTGCATTCCAACAACAGCACCAGACAGAATCCAACTTGGAAGCTCAGGAGGCCTCCCAATGGTTTCTGTAAACCGTTCAATAAACTCAACTGGCGAATTCCCATGCAATATCCTTCCTTGAGCAGAGTCACTGTATATCTGTAATCAATAACCAATTTTTCACATGAAGTGAATTGATTTTGAAAGTTTGTTGAACTCTCTTGGGCAATAAAATGAGTAAATGAAACTGATTCACAATTTGTTGTGAATAGATAGATCATCACTTGCCATGAATTAAGGCGAATTCAATTTTTGAAAATTCACAAATTGGATTCCAAATTAGTAAATATGCTCTAAAAATATCCAACTTCATTGTATTTATGCTACATACATGGCACAAACTCATCAATTTTGTACTCCTTTAAGCACCCAAAAGTCAAAGGTAGCCAGATAAGAAGAAATATGAAATTGCTAGGATTGTACTGGAAACTGAGGAAGATTAGAAAATTGTCTGCCTAAAAAGTGTATAAATTTCATTAAACATACGAAGTGAGGTTGCAAATATTGGAACTCAATACTGTAAAATGAATGAAATGATGTTAACCGAATTGCACGAATAGGAGTCAATTTGGGTTCAGGAATTATGGAATTTGGGCTGCATACATCTACCTCTATTGCTGATAGGATCCTCATATATTCCACAAAAATAAGGTAAATTTTCAATCAAAATGTACATAGGTAAAATGAAAGTTCATTTTATCCATTTCCTCCGCTTCTATTGCTAGAGAAAAGAAGCAAAAGTTAATGGACATCAGACAGAGAGGGGACAGGAGACAGAAAATGTACTCTGTGGAAATAAAACCATCCAAATATCATCACTTCTACATTTTATGAAAACAAAGTACATTTTCATGGAAATCCATGTAGCTAAGCCGTGAATAGAATTCTAACTGAGTTGAAAACTGGGTTAGAACTAATTTTGGGCAATCAGAATGTGATCTAAAATTAGCAACCACCTATGTTGACATCAAAAAAAAAGCATTGGGCCTGTTTCAAGCGTATTCGCTGAGATAAGGCTGTCAGTAACAGAGCGCATCTGAAAACATGACCAAAAGGGGGGAAAAGGGAAAGCTAATAATAGAAAGACCAAGCCACAAGCACACAGAACAATAAGGTGAAGTTGTTAAGCCCAGAGACTGCCTTTGCCTGAAGATAAAGTGGATAGAATATACTTTTTTTTTTCTGTTCCACAAATAAATTAATGGCAACATGAAAGGATAAGCTAAATTGCAATAATAACCATGAAGAATCAGTTCTTTACTTGCTCAAACTACAACAGCTTTCATTTGGAAGCTGACTGTCTATGGCTCATATTGAGTCCTCTTCCTACATGAATTTTGGTGTATTAAAGGTTGAGAGGATTGGTGGCTAGTATGGATTTTAACATTATCAAAAACCCAACTCTCAGATGTGTAAAGAGGCTGGAACCAACCCAAGAGCTCAAGCTAATAGGTGGAAGGCCCACAAAAGTATATGAAGCCATGTCAAACCCATTTCTTGGGTGATGTGGGATGTGGTATTTTCCCAACACTTCCCCTCACATGCAGGCCCAACAAATTTCATGAACATGCTTGGCACGTGGGCTACACAAGAACAACATTGCGCTCCGATACCATGTAAAGTTGCTAACCAACACACCCAAAATGCCTAGGCGTTAAAAGCGCGGCAAACTAACTACTTAATAGTTAACACCCTCCGTTGGGCTGGATACAACCTGGGCCCAAAGCACATGCTCACACAAGACCAACATGGGGCTTTTTTGACCTACACACATGTGCCTGTGCACAAAATGCAGCATGGGCTCTTTTTTGCCCAATGCGGATTCAAATCGGGACATGCTGGCTCTAATACCATGTAAAGAGGTTGGAACCGACCCAAAAGCTCAAGCTAATAGGTGGAAGGCCCAAACAGGTATATGAAGCCATTTCAAACCTATTAGTTGGGCAATGTGGGACGTGGAGCTTTCCCAACAAGATGAACTGTAACCTGGAAATTGTATCAAACTATCTACTGTGATACTGTACAGCCAAAAGAGTGTAAGACGAATGTCAACAAATGTCTAAGTAGTATCTTACGAACACTGAATAGATTTAGTGGATCATCAAATTTCATCCTGAATTGATCAAGACACTTTCCAATCTTTTGAGCTGCTTAGTAGTCATAGACATGCACTGGTTCCTATCTCTTCAAGTATAAGATGGATTTATCAGCTTCTGCAATAAAGGGAGAAGAGAGAGAGAGAGAGAGAGAGAGAGAGAGTTCTACACTGACTAACCTGAATCTGTACTCTATCCTGTTTTGTTAGATCAAAAACTGAATAGTCGTATCCTTCAAGATATAGAGACCTCATCTTTGATGTCATGTAGAATGGAGATGGAGCATAAGTCGTACTAGAATCACCACCAGACCTGTATTTTTATATTTAAAAAAACAAAAAGCATAACCATGGATTTTACAAATAAAATATCACATAATTCAACCAAGGTCACATGCTAAAAATAAGTGGGCCTGTAGTGATCCTACACCTATAAAAATGTCAAAAAGTGGTGCACTTTGCATCATCATCTAACTGGTAACAGGAAAAATCATAAAATTCATAGATAGCGAAATGTTACTATTGACAGTTGACTCCAAAAACATTCGTGCTAGAAAAAGAATTTTGGAAGGTGATTTGTCCAAATCTTTGCACTTATGAGCAGCACCTGCATTACAATGAAGAGCAAAGCAGTTTCCATTATGTTAAGATCTTACACATAAAACAAGCTATATAGTCTATGCCAAATGCCCCTTGCACGATGGTACATCTTCTATGGTTCTACCACCCAATCGAGATCAGAAGGTCACAGTTGGCCTGCATAATCTTACTATACTATAAAATGATTTTTGTTTAAATTTCTTTCGGGCTTTCAAGACCACCTAGCAAAACAACTTAATAACCATTAAATTAAACTTGTTACATGGGAAATGAACTGACGCAACAGATAGATCAGGCAATTCTGCTGCATCTGAATGTTCTACTTGCTGACCTGAATCAAATGGTGGTAGGATGAAGTTCAACATAATTAACCATACCCTCTTAAAACCTTGGGTGAGGCCCACTACCATCAATGTCTGACAATAATCACCCTGGATGTCATATATCAAATGAGGTCACTTCTCATCACGAACTGATCATGATTGATTGAATGGATGTAACTGTCAGTCTAACATTTATACTAAGGGCTTGTTTGTTTGCATTACAATACATAGGAACTAAATATATAATATTTAGGTTATAAGTGGTGAAAAATGAAGACCAAAGGTGAATGCTAAAAAATGAGCATCAAATAACCTTTCCTCGAAAAAAAAATGAAAGGAAGATCGGAAATGAATAACTAAGGGTGATAACTGGTTATTCATTTCCCATTTTTCTTTGATTCCTTTTTTTTCCATATAAGGAAAGATCATTTGATGCTCAATTTTTGAAAATTGACTTATGATCTTCATTTTTTAATTACCTATGGCATAAATCCTATGGCTCTAAAAAACTATAAAAAAAAAATAGATGATCAGATTGTAAATTCATTTACCTGTAACAACCCAAATTAGCAGCAAAACTAATTGCTTGATTTCAGTTTAATAATGTTTATACTAGAAATAAGAAAATCATAAAATTAGATGATCATTGATCAGGTTAGCAATCCATATACCTGTAGCTAACCAAATTAGCCGCAAAAGTAATTGGTTGATCTCCCCTTCCAACACCTTGCTCTTGAACAAATATAGGCACCCTTCTGCCTTTAAATTCCATATGAGAGAACTGCTCTCCAAACCCATAAAACCTCTCGTCTCCTTCACTTGAATATGTAATAAACACCCTATTGAACTTTGAAAACTCTTCAACCTTTTCCTCCTCTTCCTCTTCCGATGAAAGCCGAGGGGATACTAGAGGCCTGTAGAACCAACCAATTTGCCGCCTCCGAAGCCCACACAAAGTTCTCTTTAGGATCAGGAAGCTTCTAGAGGCTTTTAAAATGTGTCTTGAGTGAAACTGAAAATTGGGTTTTCCAAATATGACTTGGAATCCAACTTGATTACTATTTTTCTGATCAATCAAAAACCAGTACTTGGCAGCAATAGAAAGTCTCTTCCTCGTTCCAAGTTTGATCTTTGTTGTCTCAAAATCTGCATTTTTTCCTTTGACTAGTTTTACTAACTTCTTCTTACTGAAAATACAACCTGATAAAAGCAAAACTGGGAATTGGGCATCCTTCAATAGCTTTGAAAGCTCCTTTTTCTGGTCTAATCTCGAAGACCCAGATGAAGAATCATATCCTTCTGCCTCCAGATCAATCTCAGGTTGATTTATCACCTTTATGTCCTCCAAGGATTGATGATTGCATATAAAATGGATATCTCTGTCCTTTATGACAAAGGAGCCTCTGCTTTCCTCAGCCTCAGTTTCTGCAAGTGCTGCAGAAACAAAGGCCTCCCCTGGGATTGTAGACCAGATGCTTCTGTGGGGTTGTGAACAGTGGGAAATGGAGAAACACCCACCATTGTCAGGGGTCCAATGGAGCTGGAAATCCTCTCCAATTTGGAAATTTTGGTGTTGGGGTGGAATTTGGGGACTGGTAAAAAGGTTTCCATGGATGACAGGAAGGGTTTTAGGGGAGGAAGGAAAGGGATTATTAAGGAGTTTGTGGTGCTTCTTGGAGAGTTTGAAGGATGACATAATTTGGAATTTTTGGAGTATGAATTTGAAGAAAGGTCTTCTCTATTGGATATCTATTTTAACACAGATTCAACATCTGATGTTCTTATACATAGTTAACACTCAGGGGAAAAGGTTTCCACACATGACAGGAAGGGGTATGGGGGAGAGAGGAAAGGAAAGGAAAGGAAAGGAATTATTGGAGAGTTTGAAGGATTGTAAAATTTGGAGTTGGAGCTGCTAGAAATCTGGATTTGAAGAAAGAGGACATCCATTTCAACAAAGATTCAAGATCTTATATAGAATCTGAATTGTTCCTCCAAGGGGATTATGTGGAAAAGCACAAAGACTGTGTGCAAGGGAATGGGAAAAGGACGGCGAAACCAATAAGAATTTTCTCATGGCGATAACGGTGGTCCATGTAGGATAAGTCTATTGTCGTGTCGTTTCCTGTCACTGTCCTTTATATGAAAGTGAATAGTGGGCCTTTGCTGGCGCTGTCAGTGGGCCTGATCTACACAATGGGCTGATCTAAAGAAGGCAGTTGGTTACTTGGTTAAGCCCTATAAAGATTACAGGCCAGAATCTGGATTGGGGTTGGAGACAGACCACAGAGCTGACTTCACCTGATAAGCTTTTGAAAAGTCCACGTGCAGTGGGTAAATGCCAAAGTCCAACTTGGATTCGGGGCATGTTCAACAGGCCCATTTGTTTCAAAGAAGTCTCCAAATAGTATCCCCTCAAGTGAAATTTTTAATGCTTAGGATGGGATAGTATTTTAAGAGTTGAAATTTTGAGAATTGAGAATTCAAAAAGCTAATTAAAAAAGGGGACATAAAAACATCTCTATGAGAAAATCCCCAACACCCACAATTCTACTTAGAAATACCTCCAAACACGCACCAACTCTTTTGCATGAGGTGGAGAAATTATATGGAGAAAGTTGATCATAATCCAACACTATGCTGGGGAGACAGGGAGCATACATTTGATACATATTATTTATTTATTTGTTTGTTTTTTTTTTTGAAAAATTTAAGGCAATCTACATGTATCAAAGGGCTGTGTATAAGAATTAATCCTGGAGATATATGGTAAGCATCCAAGGGCTATTTATCCATTGTGCCCATATATTTTATTGGAGAATCTTCATACGCATCCGTCCTTCACCATTTTTTTTATGAGAACTCTAAATGGGACCTATCTATTACTCAATCCAAACCTTATAACACACATGAAACCCCATGATAGCAACTTGCCCCCAAGTTTTGGTCAGATCCAAATTAATTAGACCGTTGGATCGATTGTACACCAATCCGAACGGAATGAATTTGTGAGCCATAGATGAAGGGGTTAGGGATATGTAATTGGGGCCAAATTTGATATGTGGGGTGCTTTCACATAGATCTTTTCAACCCCCCGGTCTCATCCCTTGATGGGGTCCACAGTGGGCCCCACCAAAGAGTGTGCACAAAATGTCCATGAGAGACGTATGCACAGAAAAAAGCCCATATTTTATTTTTTATTTTTACATTTTTATGAGCTAAGATATTTTTCGTTAGCTCAGCTTTAACCCTTTCAAATTTGGCGTAGGGGTTATCACGTTCTATGAGCAAAGACTATTTTCTAAGAGACACACATATGGCTGCCCACGTAGCACCTATATAACGCAAGAAGTGTGAGTCAAATTCAAAACTTTGGGGAGCAAATCTAAGGTTCAAACTATTGTGCCCATATTAGCATCCAAATAATTTGAATACACGGATCTCAAATTGGTCCAAAGAGTTGGACTCCCAATGTGAGGGCGAGGATTGATTCCTTGGATAATATCATGAAATTAAGGTGCCTCTACAACTGATCCATCAATAGTGTGCTCATAAAGCCCAAGCCCATGCCATTTTGTGCAAAAAAGAAAAAAAAATCTACCCCATTTTAGCCAAAAAAAAATTTTTAACTACCACCGGTGTGACCACCCAATCAATGGAGTGGGTCCCCAACTACAGGCCAAGGGGACATGCCTAGTCTGTATTACCCTTTCTCTTCATTACATGTGACCTAAAATCCTTTTTCAAGAGCTTGCCTATTTGTGTTCCGTTTTGCATCTCCTCGCCAGTGTGGAATGTAGAGTCTTTTATAATGCATGCAGACGTATATTTGAGAAACTTGGTTTTCTCAGTTTCCTCTTGCATCTGGTCGTGTTATTCGAACTTGTAGCAGTGTGTATCTAGCCATATTTTTAGCCACAGTTCATCAGGTGCCTTTTTGTTGGAACAACTTTAAGACGACTAGTCGACTAACGTGCAAGAGATTGTTACAGGGACTGCCGTGCAAGATTGGTGAAGCTTCGTTTACACTGTGATATTGTGGGTCTCTCTCTTTTTAACCTGGGTGTACTTTTTAGAAAGTACTCTTCTCCCATTTGGGCTCATATGGAGTTTAATGGTCAGAATTGATGTCAAATTAGTTCCTTGCTAACCTTAGTTGGTTGAATTTTTTTCTTATGCTTGGTTGTATCAGTGGTATAGAGATGTTAAACTAACCTAAATGCCAAAAATTGATTCCTTGGTAGCTACGTGAGGTGAGATGGAGGCCCCACCCCAGACTGGCCTCCAGAAATTTTGAAAAATTGCCCAATCTTTTGGATTTTTTTCTACAGTGGGTCAACCCTCTAGAGATATTCTCACTCTGTTTTTTTATTTTTAACTTAGAAATTTCCTGGTCCCTCGAGAGGCACGTGTTCCTTTTATGGTTGATTTGGAATTTATGTATTTTATGCTCGGGTTAGCAAAGCCACTATTTACAGTTCAACCGCTAAATCGTGCAAATTCTAACTAAGTTGCACCAGTTTGATTAGGTTAAAAACCCTACAAAAATTGTAAGAGCTAGTAAAAGCAATTTGACATCATTAAAAAATGGTAAAAATCGTCCAAAACTAGCATTCAGATTGCTTGGGTTGATCACATGTATAACGGGTAACCAGTGCAACCCTTTAATTAAATATGCCTATAATCAACGATCCTTGAGCATGAAGGTCCATAAATACAAAAAGGTAACATATTACTCTCACATCCTTTATTATTAGTGCTATAATTAGAGATTGCTCCATAATTATTTTTATAGGAGGGAGCAGTTAACTCTCCTTCTATCTACACCCACTCCCAATACGATGAATTTCCAACAGAGATGCCCTCAACCAAACAGGCCAAAGTCACTGTGAAAAAGTGAAGCAAACCCTATGTTTGATTAAGCAACCATAGTCGGCCGAACTCAACTAGAATCTTACTTGGATCGAGAGCTTAAAATCTGGGTTGGGTTGTCATCAAGTGCTTTCAAGATTCAATTTGGTCTTGTACAGTTTATGTTTGCTTTATCTGCATTAGTGTCACAAATATTATTCTTGATATCTCAGAAATATATATATATATGAGGATTTTTCCAAAAAAATCCTGTTACATTCACTTTACATAAAAAAAGACAAAAAAGATTTATATCCACCATAGTAGCCCCAGGGACCCTTTTTTGTTCTTTTTTTTTTTTTACAAGCGGTAATATCCCCGCTCACCTGCATAGACAAGTGGGGATATCATTGCTCATTTTTTCTTTTTCTTCATAGTTAAGCGGTGATATCCTTGCTTGGGTTAGATTAAAAAAATTAAAATGCTCCTGTGAATGATGTTTACATGGAGGCTAAATGTTGATGAGTGAAGTTGAAGATAATGATGAAAAAAAAAATGTGATAGATGAGTCTTGGTAATAAGTAGGAGTTGGTTTATGTATTGTGAATTAGGTTGGTAGAGAAGGGAAATGAAAGGGGAATGCGATGAGATGATGATGGGGTAGCGGTGGTTTGGAAATAAGCATATTAGTTGGGCAAGGAGATAAAAAAAAGATGATGAGAAATGATATTGAGAAAGGTCGGTTATAGAGAATAAGAATGGAATGGAAATAAAGAAAAAGAAAAAAAATGAACGAAAGAAAAGAGGAAAGGATGGGTTCAAGAGAGAGAGACTGTAAGTTCTCCGAAATGAGGGTGATGTTTCATTCGTTTAGTTAAAAGTAGATGAATGGGTTTAGATGAATTTGTTTAGGATATGAGAGAAAAAGAGATGAAGAAGATGATGAATTTAGATGAGTACATGATATTATAAGTGTTTTGGTAACAACCTCCCACATGCGCCCAAGTCCATGACTATTGAGGTAATCATATCATAAAAGAAGATGTTGTGTAGAAGTGGAAAGAGTTGGAGGAAGGAGAAGAACGAGGAGAAGGAAAAAGGAAGATGGGGAAAAAAGAGAAAAGGTGAGTGGGGAGCTCATATATGAGAGTGAGTGGGGATATCGCCGCTCGGCAGAACAATAAAAAAAAATAAACAAAAAGGGGCACCTAGGACTACTATTGTGGATACATAATTTTAGGTTTTTTTTTGTCTATACGAAATCTAGGAAGATTTTTTTGGTAAAATCTTCTCTCTCTCTCTCTCTCTCTATATATATATATATATATGAAAATTTTCAAACTTTGGGATTTTATTAGGATACTATCAGGATAATCAATGGAAAATAAAGTAGTTGTGTATAGAAAAAGTACTAAAAAAAGAAAAACAGATGTAAAGTACTATTACAAATTATAATATATGAACTGTATAGGATTCAATTTTGCAATTGAGCACCAATTTCACAATTAATTGAAAAATTGCTCAAATTCGATTTTAATTTTGGATCAGTTTTAACTTGAGAGATAGATTTTAGGAATTTGAGATAAATTTTTGATTTTAGCCATCTAAATGAATATGTCAATCTAAAAGGATTTCCCTTTTTAAAGTGTTCAATATTCCATGGCCACTAATCAATTAATTCATATTTAGCCTATCTAAGGGTGTTCATGGATCAAGACCTAAACCATTTCAAATAATGGCAAGTATATATAAAAAGAAACCCTTTTTGTTATAATGTTAACTTAGAGGTTCAACACAAGCTTAATATGCTTTAGGTAGGTCAGGCTCAAGCTAGCCTGTTATGGCCTAATTTGAGCTTAGAGTGGGCTTGGTCTATAATCTCAGAAGTTGAGCTTGCATGGACATTCTTCAGCCCAACCTAGCGGAGTCCATGAACACCCCCTATTATCTATTGTCGTAGGTAAGTAGATCTTATCTAATGATATAATAAAGAGTCTATCATCTCAATCTTTCATCCCTTATTTTGTGTTATCCCTTCATTGTTTTAAATTTTAGGTGAGGTTTAATTGAATTTGCACTTTTTAATCTCCCTTCAATCCGTAGTTCAAAGTAACGAGAGTGGGTGGAATGCAAAGATTCTCACAACTATATGGTTAATTATTTATGCTACGCAATCATGTCATATCTTTTTTCTTTTTTATGTATTTTTTTGGTGTTTTAATGTTTTTTAATCATAATTTGTTTTATTATTTTTTCGATTTTGATGATTTTTTTAGCTTCCGTGGTGATAGATTTTTAGGGATTTATGTTTTTCCTTTTATTTTTTAGTTTCACTTTTTTTATTTTTAGGCATTGGGTATTTTATGGGTGTACTTATTTCTTCTATGATGCTTTTATTATTAGATTGTCTACAAACTTTTGTTTTCATGTTGTATTTTTGTGGTATTTTTTATCAAATTTTATTTTTTATTTTGGATGGATCCTTCTAATTTCAAAAGAATGTTTAAAGTAAAATACTCAACTCATTTTAAACAAATTAAAGTGCTTTCATTTTAAAATTTAATAAGTTTTTTTTTGTGTTATTATTATAGGTTTAACTGTGATTGCAATTTTTACCAGATTAATTAATTTAGACTGACATTATTTAAAATTTTTTATCTATAACATTATAAATTAGATATTACCCATGTTAAGCGCAAGCATGTTTTGCTAGTAATTTTGATAGAGTTTTCCCAATACTTTTTCATTTATTGTTTTCAATTTTCGTGATTCTCATGGAATGCTTTCAATCTTAGCAGGTGTTGAGAACTTACCTTCTGATTATGTGTTTTAATATTATCAATATATTTTCATACTGAATTGAGGCCCAAAGAGCCACCCCCAAAACATTGCTTATGCAACAAGCACTGAGACCCATTTTAAACATCAATATGTTGGCATTAATAGGTGTGCTGATACAGGCCTATAATGCATGCATGTCATATAATTGAGTCTTCTTGATTCTAACAACTGCAGAAATGTGAAATGGAGGTAAAGTTTCACCTTAAGGAGGTTATAGCTTAAAGAAGAAGATGTTTCCAAGGAGAAAATGTACAAGGGAAGAAGAGGATGAAAAATAGAGGCTCTTACTAATGCGTGCAAGGCTTCAAATCCTTGTTTGCAGCTTCACAAGTAGAGGGAGGTGAAAAAGAGTAGAGAGGAGAAGTGGTTTCAACGTACACAGAAGGAGAATGAGAAGCAACGTTGAGTTTCATTCTTTTAAATGGAATTTTTTGCAGTTATATCCAAGTCCAAGTTTTTTGGGATATTTACAGTTTAGGTCACATGGCCTTAATTGGGCCAAGATGAGTCTGAATCAAGTTGTGCCCAATATGAAAGATGATCTACATGAAGAATTACACAAGATGCAATTAATGAGATGTCAATATAATGCATAAACAAATTACAAAAGGGTTCTTTAACTACCTAGGTAAAGTTCAAACTCAACATGACTATCTATCCGAGACCCAAGCCCAAAGAGCTTGAGTTAAATTAGCCTAAACACGATTTAATTAATATAGAACAAGATTAATTAATATAAATCGAGGTTAGTTGGGATCAGGACCTTACAACAGGCAGATGAACTCTAAGGGTCTTAATCTTCAAGCAATGGGACATAAATTATCTTTAGGGTTCTGTGAGTTCTGCAAATTTCATTTCCTACATATTCTAATTCAACAAGTAAAATACTAAAGAGCTCACAATGAAGCGAGACCCATCTGGATAGAGTTCTACTCCAATTGAGACTCTTTGGAGAAAAATTGTAAACATTCTTAATTAATGTAGAAAATGTATAAAAATGGTACAAATTCTGATTGCTAGGTGAAAATGCATGAAATGATAAAATTTAATGAATAATAATGCATTTAACTTAATTAAGTCTCTAATCCACCTCAAAATGATGCATAAATGTGAAAATTCATGACCTTAACAACGTCCCTTTAAGTTTCAACTAATTGTGCCATGTAGAAGTGTCAATTGCCATAGTGAGCCCAAGGAAACTAAGAGATAGTCACTTAAGCCTGAATTTGAGTTGGAATAAAGTCCAAATGCCTTGAAACTTTGAAGCATGATTTATGAGCATGTGTTTGGAGTTGTCATGTGGTTTTCAGACACTTTGGTACTTTTGAAGCTTGAATGTGCTTAATGACCCCAAGACTTTGTGTCAATGAATCTTGAATTTATTGTTGTTGAGTTGAGTGATCAAATGAAGTCCAATAGCTTTGAAATTTGAACAGTTGCACTATGAGTTCATCTAAAGTCTTCTCAGTGAGTTGTATTAGTTTTGAATATTTAGATGAAGTACTTTACTTGCTGTTCCACAACTCTAGGTTTGCTGTGCCTTTTGAGCTTGAAACTTGCTTGTGATGTCTTCACTGCAATACTTGTAATGTTTGTGAGTTTTTATAGGTTAACAGTTGAGGGAGAAGATAGAAGGTGAGAAGTCAGATCAAGATGGTAATTGTGCATTTGATGTGGCTATGAAAATAGTAGAGACATTTACATGTATTTACTACTCATTGAAATCTAGGATGTAAAATAAAAAAATTATGTTTTAAAATGATGTTCAAAGTCACGGGTAGTCAAAATCAAGACTTGATTTCTCAATTGAACTCAATTAGAAACAATCCCTTATATATATATATATATATTGATATAGGTTGAGAAAAGGATAGTTGGGGGTGCCAATTGGGTAACTGAACCCGCATGGCCTAACTAGACCAAAAGTGAGTATGGGTTCACCTTGTTTGAAGTTGGGTTTGGCCCGGCCTCTAATTTGAAACCTGCGTGGAAATATATATGTTTTTTCCTTGAGTGTTTGTGTAGGCTTTGGGTTTGGGAGCCAGGTTACTACAAGCAATGTATAAACATTTTCTATGGAAAAGCAAATCAAACCCCAGATTGTGGTCACCCCATCCGAATCAACCCAACTTTTATCAACAGAGTATTTGGTTGAAAGAATTGTGAAAAGCTTTTATACTATTTTTGAAGTATTCAAATATTTATATGCTTTTATTAAAATGAGTCAAAGGTTTTATACTTTTTGAAAACTTCCCTTATTATTATTCTATTCTTTTTTGTACTGGCATTTTACATGTATTTGCTGTATATGTTAATTTATATATTATCAAAAAGAATATATTTGAGTGTATATGTGGATTTACTTGAACATGATTCTTTTGTGATACTTACCTGGGCTCTTATTAGCATGAGATCACTTCTCTTTAGTTATTGGAGCCTAATGTTTAACCTTTAGTTATATTCAGATTCAATGCTAATGACCCACCCCTTGGATGGATCAAAGTGTGTAAAACAAAGTATTTATTCGATGATTTTTTTGCTTAGATAGGATACATTTGATCGTTTGGTATTTAATTCATACGAATCTAACGCAGTGCACTCTATCGAGTGCCTAAAATTGATGAGTTAAAAGATAAGATTCACTAACACCATTAAATAGCGTTTTCTTAAATAGTAAATGATTTATTGTAAAATATGGTTAAAACACATAAAAGAAAGAAAAAATAATAAATTTAAAATACAAGTATGTCAAAAAATAAAAAGTAAAAATAGAATGGATAAATCTAAACCCAATTCCACCAAATCAATCAATATGAAAATGACCTTGAACATATAATATTAATAGGTTCTCAAAGAGGGCTTGTTTGTCTTTTACAAATGAGATATAAAAATGAGATTTGCATATAAAATTTGGACATATGAAAATTTACAAATGTAAATTCTACACATATAAAACAATACCATGTTCATTTGGAAGCACCATGTTTCAACATTGAATGGTTTATATTACATATTTAAAATATTCATATATCTCAAACTCTATACATATATAAGAAGTGAAGTTTATTGGGTCAATAAAATTTTTTGAATGGTTCAAATTAAAATTTTGAGATCTTTTTTTTCTTTTCTTTTGCAAAGCTGGCTTAGTGTCCAGGAGAGGGTAATTCAAACACCCATAGGTTGTCTATCTACCAGGTCAACCCTCAAGTTCCAAAATTTTGAGATCTTTAGAATTCATAAATAAAAGTAGGAAAGAAACTTAATGCCACGGCATGTATCAGACTTGATTGGTGCTTTCTTAACTAAGGAGGTGTTTAGTTCTTTTCCCACCTTTATAAATGTAAAAATTTTCATGAGAAAATTGCCTCATTTACGCATTAATTTTGCACCTCATTCATGTTGTGATGGGTAAATGAGCCTAAACAAGCATATCTATTCATCTTTTACATATGTATAAATGCGTGCAAAAAAAAAAATCCCTAAATAGGAATTAAGTCAAGGAAAGATAGGAATCAATAACCCAGCTATCACCTTAATAGTTTAAATCCTAAGAAAACCAAGTTTTCATATAAATATATATGTATATATTACTATTTTATATCCTTCACCCTTTAGCAATGCTAATTTGACTATGACCTCAATACATTCAATTCCCATGCATTCTATGTAAACAATTAGTTCCAAAAAAATATATATATATATATAGATGCTAATGATATGCTGCATATTTTCATGTAGAAGAAGACCATTGTCTTGGCTATGATTACATTTGATGTTTATTAAGCATAAATCAAGAGAGTAGAGTAGAGTAAACCCCAAATTAAGAGAGAAAAATATATAATAGGGTTATGATGACTTTTTGTTTTTAATTTTTTTGATAAGGAATCTTTTGACGTTTGTAGTTTAGTGGTTATTTTTTAACTTTTTATAAAAAGAAAAGAGAGAAATTTAAAATTTTAAAATGGATGGAAAAAAATTTAAACTTAAATTATTTTACTTTATTCTATTTTACTTTACACCACAAACTTAAGGGCCTAACTAGTGTAGGCCCGCGCCGAAGGCTGTAGTTCAACGTTAGGCCCATTCTGTATATGTATGGATGGAATGCGGCCCTCAGCACTCAATGTTTCCACCCAATACAAGGTGCAAGCAAAAACCAAACCTATCCGGCATCCGTTGTACAAGCTACATCTACCATTATCAACGAGAGAGAGAGAGAGAGAGAGAGAGAGAGAGTAGTTGATCTGTCGGCAAGAAAAAGAATGGCTTTTACAATGAGGGCTGTAAAGGTTCCACCCAACTCAGTAAATCTGGAGGAAGCGAGGAGTCGGACCTTCGAATTCTTCAAATCAGCCTGCAGATCGATCCCAACCGTCATGGATATCTATAACCTCCATGACGTAACCACAGTCTCCCAGCTCCGCTCCACTATCGCCTCCGAAATCCGCAAGAACGCCCACATCGACAACCCCAAGGCATGCATCTCTTTTCCCCTATCATTGCTGTTTCATTTTCTCGGTAGATTGGTCAAATTCTGCTGATGGGTTTCTGATTTTGTTATCTAATTTGGATTCGCTTGTCATTTTTTCTCCTCCGTTGGTCATTTTGCTTGCTGGGTCTTTGATTTTCTTGCTTATTTGGGCGATTCTGCGGGTGTCTGCTATTTCTCATTCTGGTGTCACCATAACCTCTTCTTTTGGTGATTATGCGACATGGGTATTTGATTTGTTTTGTGGGTTGGTGTATTTCGTTGTCTCTTTGTTGTTGGTGAGTTTCCCCTTTCGGTCCTTGTGCTTTTTAATTGGTTGATGGTGTTAAAGTTGAAGCATTGTAATAGTATCATCTTCTTGTCATCAATCCAAAAAAAAAGATGACTAATTGGCACCAACCCCACCATCCAAAATAAAACATTTCCAAGTTTTTACCAATGAATGACAATGTCATTTGATCTATGAGGCCCACATATGGATACCTTAGTACTCTGACGGGGGGAGATTACTGTACTTAATGCTCTGAAATTCAAGACACATATGGGTATGGCTATCCTATTCATGACATGAAATTTCATATTTCATATTTGCATTTTAAACTATTGTTTTATTGTTTAGAACACGTAGAAAGATATTGAAATTAGTATTATTATTAGCAGTTCTTTCTAGTGTTTCTACTTTCTAATGGTGAAAACTCAGAAAATTATTAACAAGTTTAAGAAACAATGGACTTCTACAATATAACACTGTATGAGTTAATAGGAATTAGAACAATAAGATACGTGAAATTATGCCCTACAAGTATCGGGTAGGGCATATAACTTGGGTAGAGTTGTGGTCTAGATGGGTCAAAATCCTGAGCCCAAATTGTATGCCTGCTTATTATTGTTTGGAACCTTCTCTGTTAGTGTGGGCAGGCCGAGTGCTACCCTTGTTCAAAGTAGACTGAGAAATTGATCTGACAACTTCTTTTTGAATGTTTGACTGCTTGTCTGGTGCCGGCACTCTTATTCCTAAACTAACACTTCCCACCAAAAGCCCATAAACTCCTAACTGAATCTGAATATTTTACGTTGCCAGGGTAACATGTTAAGCACTGGAAGCAGCAGCAGATAGTTCAACAATCTCAACATAAAATATAGGATTGTGATTGAATCATTAAACATGGGAATAAACCCGATTTGAACATTCAAGTAGTCAAGAAACTAAAGGGGAAAGTAGGCACTTTGTACAAAAGATTGGGGGTGCTTGAATGAAGCAGAGTGGCGCAGCCCCGGATCTCCGATTGGGTGTAGAACAATCTCTC
This sequence comes from Sextonia rubra, assembly GCA_037013555.1. NCBI lineage: Eukaryota > Viridiplantae > Streptophyta > Magnoliopsida > Laurales > Lauraceae > Sextonia > Sextonia rubra. Next base: position 82,955,409 of record JASUAD010000001.1, read on the forward strand.
GAAGTATTATTCGAATCTGAAGATGGATTCAAGCCCTAGGACATAATGAAATACACGATCAACACCATAAAGAGAGAGAAATCTCACTTGATAACAGAATATAGTTGAATAAGTATGTCTATTACAATGAATGGCTCCTTCTTATATAGGAAGGGCTATTGTTAAATTAGGAAAGAGTAATCCTAAACAATCATGGCTTACTAAATTAAATTAAGTAAGTCCTAATCTCAACTAAAATAGGAAATAATTAATTAATTACTATCTAACTAAGGATAGAGATCCTTGAGGAGATCAAGGATAAATTGGGGCCCATCACTATCTGCGGTCATGCGATCTGAGCTGGATTTGGAATCGGCTTGCATCACAAAGGATTAGATCTCATTTTGTAATTACGAGAGAAAAAAATTCTGATCTGGAATCATTTGGTTTGTTGCCTCCTTATTGTGGCCTGAATCTAGGTGGTAGGTGCAGACCTAATTTAGTATCTTATCAGACCCAAGTCAGAATCTAAATTCAACCTCAACCAATACATGCTGAGAAAAATCCCAGAACCTAGCTCAATGCACGAGGGAAGAGTAATGAAAAAGTTTTATTTTTGAAAGGTAAGAATAATGGAAAACTATTGCAAATTTCTTTGAATTCTTTCTCTCACTTTCACTTCTTTGTTCGACCAATAAAAGCTTGCTAGTTTACATTAGTGCAACTCAAAAAGTATTTCAACCCAAACATCCAATATTTTTACTACTTACAACTGGACTCCTAACCTCATAACTCTAGTGCCCCATCGAAAATTGGGCCATATCTTGTCCAATACTTATCATCCTTGGATAAACTTGGCTTTGTTATATACATAATAGAATAACCATCAAACATAACCAGTTTCACATCAATTAGACACTATGAAGCACGGGTACGGGTATCGGTAGAAGTACGGGTACGCTAATATTGCAAAATTCTAAAAAAATATGGTATGGGTACAGTTGGGGTACGTCCATTAAAAATTTTTAATAATGAAATATGTTAATAATTAAAATCCATGAAGCACAGACACCTGTATAGGGTCCCCATGTCCGTGTCGGACACGTGTTGGACACGGACACGGCGTGGACACGGCCAGACATGTGTCTGACACGCAAAAAACGTGTCCTGTTTTTTTTAAAAATTTTTTAAGATGCGGACACGGCTCAGACACGGGATGGACACAGCTCAGACACAGGTCGGACACGTCGGGACACGGGGTGGATATGTCGGGACACGTTTCGGACATGGCAGGAAAAAGAAGAAGCCTCTACTGTTTTTTTTTTTTATGCTGCTTTTTCTTTTTTTCCGAATTGTTGCCATAGTTTTTTTTTTTTGCTGCTGTTTTTTTTTTTGTAGTCTTTTCAGAATTTTGGTTGTTGTTTTTTTTTTTCATTTTGTTTTTGCAGCTGCTGTTTTTTCTAATTTGCTGCTGCTATTTTTGTGTAGTCTTTTCAGAATTGCTGCTGCTGTTTTTTTTTTTTAGAATTATTGTGCTGCTGCTGCTTATGTTTTCTTTCTTTCTTTCTTTTCCGAACTGCCACTATTGCTTTTTTTTTTTCAGAACTACTGCTGTTGCTGTATTTTTTTCCCCAAAACTGCTGTATTTTTTTTTTCATAGTTTATTTTTCAATTGATGCGCCAAAATTAGAGGCTGTGCTATTTACCGATGATGAGAGTGTTGGTGGGGATGATGATGCCATTGAAGTTTTGTCAAATGATGAATCATGAATGAAGCAAGGATTTTTTTTTTATTTTTTTTATTTATGGAGTGGGGTAATGGAGGAGGGATCTTTTTTGTTGTTTTGATTATGATGTAATTGTGACTTGTAATGTTGATGATGTACTATGGCCTACTATTGTTTTACATTATGCAGTATGGATTTTATTTTTGACTTTTCTAGTATTACTTATGTTTCTTCTTTATTAATTGTGACATTATACTTCTTAATTTGGCTAAAAAAATATAACTATTCTTTAATTTTATGATTATATATAAATATATATATTATTTGCCGTGTCCTGGCTGTGTCTGTATCCTAATTTTTTAGGATTTGCCGTATTGCCGTGTCCGTGTTGTATCGTATCCGTGTCCCATGTCCGTGTCTGTGCTTCTTAGATTAAAATAGGTTAGAATCCTTAAATGCAACAAGTCAACAATTACTCAATACCATTACAAATTCAACCTAATGAAAAAATAAGAGCAATAGCAATATTATTTTTTATATTTCATAATCCAGTATTCCTTCCTTTTTTTTCTTCTTCCTCCATTCTGTTTTCTTTTTTTAATTCCGCTGGAGACAAGGGGTTTGGAGATGGGTTAGAGCTAAAGTCTTTTCTCTTTTAAGTTCGTTGAGAAGGGTTAGGGTTAAAGTTAAAAATTACATTTTTATCTCTTTGAAATTCTTACAAAAGTTTTTACAAAAAAAAAAACAAAAAAAACTTTTACAAAAGTACTGGGAATATACCCATATACGTATCCATCCCATACCCACAAACTTACCCATCTTGTACCCAGAAAGTCAAAATGTACTGGGTATGTTGGACCATAACCAATACGTTTTTGCCGTACCCGTTCCGGGTACGTACCTAGTACGTGTATGTGTACATTTTGAAAGTATCCGTGCTTCATAGATTAGACACTATGTGGCATATAAAATATAACCTCTCCAAAGAAAGAAAAAAGAAGAAGAAGAAAATAAATAAATAACTAATTTACTCTTATGGTTATAGTTAGAGGCATATTCCTTGGACTTGCATGCATGCATGGGTATATAGAAATGATGAGTGTTATGCATGCATGTGTATGGAAGATCTACATGGATTTGGTAGAAGTTGTAATCCTAAGTGGATTGGGGGAGAAGTTTTTATCCCGTAGGAGTTAGCAAGTTGTCATTAAGTAGGAGGATGGATGAGTAATCCTAGTAAGTTATTGCATTATGTATTGTGCTGTAACTCTTCTACATAAATGACTAACTAATGAGATGGCATGAACCGTCTCACATTTCACATCTGCTCTCTTATCGTACTTCTTAGGGGGTTTGGTTCTCCAAATTGTTTCATGACATTTCAAATAATCTCTCTTATCCTATTTCATAGGAGGTTTGGTTCTCCTCCATGTTGAACCGATGAATTTTTTTAGTTATTCAACTCTTAAACTTATGTGTGTTTCCATGCAAAACCAGAACACTCATTTCAGCATTGCCACCTCCTTTCAAAGTACCCGTAACATTTGGTGTCGAAGCCAATTGATCATGTCTGATTGGACAAGGATTTTTAAGAATGAGAGTGATATCTGGACTCCCATGGAGAAATCAATAGACAACAACACACTCTCCAATTAAAATTATAAAAAAAATCTGTTGTTGATGGTATGTATGACCAAATGGCTGCCATTATCTAGAGAGAAAGATTGGATAAATCTTAGAATTTGCATCTTAGAGTAGGAGAAGTGGCAAGTCTTCAAATCAGAGGTTGGGAGGATAGATCCAAACAAGAATCTGTAGGCTTGATTTTCCTCGTTTAGTGGGGAAGATCCTAATGTCTCGCTATACTAGCAGCATACTTTTTCTCACCGTAAAACTCCTCCAAAACAACGAATTATCATTGCTTCTTTCCATCTTGAGGGAGAAGCACTATAGTGGTTTGGATGGGTGGAGAAGGTTTTTGGACCCCCTTTTTTGGTAGACCTTTTCAGAAGGCCTCAATAAAAGATTCGGAGCCATCAAATTTGAAGACTATGAAGGAGCTCCTTCGAAATTAAAGCAAACCAGTTCTATAAAGGATTATCAATCCCCATTTGAAAGATTGGCTAATAGAATTGTTCGGTTGCCAGAGCCTTTTTTGTTAAGTCACTTTATAGTGGCTCGGGGATGCCATCTGCCTTGATGTTTAGATGGTTAACCCCAAAGCAGTGGTGACAACCATTGAGCTAGCTCAATTGTAAAAAGAAAAGTGGATAGCTGGAAGATGGAGTGCTTGCCATCTCATTCCTAAGCCAATTTACCAGCATGGTATTTTGGCTTTAAAACCTTCCATTCCACCTATCAAATGTGATGCGGAGCGTGGTATCAGATGCGGGGCGAGCAGAGATTGAGAGAGTAGAGATGGAGGGTGGAAGGGATAGGTCAAGCTTCCGCCTGAAAAATTGTCATTACGCCGAACTCCTTATTGCGGGCAAGGAAGAAGATAACTTTGGAAAACCCAAAATTACTTTTGAAAATTTTTCATTCATCATTAACTGAGTAGCCAAGGAGGCTTTATATCATTATATAGGGAAACGAAAACCTAAAACTCATTTGGACCATCCAGAGACATTGATGGTCAAGATTAAAACATCAAATTAAGTACAAGTTGAATCATAAATAAATCCTAAACACAGAATAATTAGATTGATAGGTGGGTTGGGCCCTGGTCGAGATGGATGGGCTGGGCCCATTGGTAGGTTGACCCATGGGGACCATGGGTCTATCCTGCATCAAAATGTCCTGCGTCAAAATGCCTCGGTCTAGATGAAATCAAAGAGTGCCGAGATTGAGAGCTATGTTACAATTGTGATGAAATGTTCCACCCCAACCACCATTGTAAATCTCAAAATCTCTTTCTCTATTTCTCATGCATAGGGCTTGGTGGGATGATGATGGGCCACATGAGAACTCTGTCGAGATTGAAGACAAAGAACCGGTGGGGATACACCTCCTGAAATCTCTTTACATGAAGTTGCAGGGGGGGACTCATCCTCAAACTATGTGTGTGAATGAATAGAAAGTCGCAGCAAAAATGGTGTACCAAAATTATGGGATATGATTACCACATAGAATACAAAATTGGAAGAGAAAATTGGGTGTCTGATGCCCTTTTTACGCAAGCAAGAAGATGCCTGTGCAGCCATACCAATGCCCATCCCTGATTGATGGAAATATATTCTACAAGTACAAGACTCATCTTTATGAGCCTTTCCCAAAATAATTCCTAAACTGATGGGAAAAAAGCTTGTTGGACCGGTAACAATCACTACTAGTTCGAGACAACTTGAGGCCTAAGCGACAATCCTAAATGAGGCATTTTCTATTTTTTAAAATATTATTAGAAATATTTTATTTAAAATCTATTTTCCTTGCTTTTTGTGATTAAATTTTGAATAGCAAAGCTATCAAGTATATGCAAAACGCTGTAAAAACTATCAAATTATACTACTGCAACTTTCTGACAAACGGTTCTAATTTTTTATATTTAGAAAACGTCAGCACATCTTTGAAATAACAATATATTAAAAATATCATCACAATCTTCTCAAAAGATCACCAACATATGTGACACTGATCCTAAGGTGGATGGTGTATCCCACCTCATGGATAAAAATAGGCCCAAATACCAAATATATATATATATTTATATCTTTTTTTATTCTCGGCCCAAATTCAGGTCCTTTGTATAAGCCCATATAAAACAACTATCCTAAATTGATGAGTCGGTATACAACGCTTTGTTTAACCTATGATGCCCAGATATGGCATGGATATGGTAGGGACACGCCATGGTCCCGGCAAGGACATGGATTTTATACATAAAAAGTGAAGTATTGAATATGATACGACATGATACATTGCCCATTTTGAAGTATCTGTGCATCATAGTGTTTAACAAAAACATAATGCAGCAACATTTATGTTGCATTATCTTTATGAATTGGTGATTCAACATAGCTTTTAAGTTTGTCAGGCAGTTATGGAGGAATAAGATTATGGATTTCAGGATATCAATGACTTTGCTGAAAGGGGTGGCGAATAATTCAAAATTGGAGGCAAAGGTGTTGACCTTAGTGGTAACAAAGAGGTTTCCTGATATTTATTTTTCGGCTACGCAGAATACAGTTGAGATGTAACATTGTGTGAAGGATGCAGACAAAGGATTTGTTTGAGTCGGGCTGCTTAGTTGTGTAGTTCCTCTTGTTTAGTGTGAAACTAGCTTGACCATGAATGCTTAAAGCATGGGCATGTATATCCATTAAAAACAATAGTCATAGGCGGTTAATATTTAAAAAACATAATTAATTTTATAACTTGATTGCAATTATAATTTTATTGGCACCTGTGTTTAACAAGAAAAAAAATGCCGTAGAAGAGACTTGTGATGAGGAGTCCCTTTGAATTTGAATTGATTAGATGGGGAGTCCAGATGATTGGACTATGGGAGACTTTCATTCTCAATAGTGAATTAGGAAAGAAAACCTTATTATATTGTTAAGGCTCAGAGAATTCAGATTGTGTAAGACACTTATATTTGAGAAGATAAAGTCAAAATTGAGAGTGAGATTGGGTAACCAATTGCAAAATTGAGCCTTGATTGTGAAATCAAATTGCCTGCTCTTAATATATATTAATGTGATTTGAACTCATAACCTCAAGTTGGGGCACTGAACATCTACCTCATGGGTTCTTGTCTGTTGTGGAATTTTTTAAGGTCATGATTTTTTTGAAAACTAGTAGGGTCTGGTCAGTTTTGGGATTAGCCAATGACAGAAGTTGGTGATGCAGGTGTTTTTCTCTTTAAGCTTGGGGGGGATAAAATATCTGCAATATGTGAAACATTGGATTATGTGCGGTTTTTGTTTTATATTATTATTATTATTATTTTTTTTGTGTGTGTGTGTGTGTGTGTGAAGTGATAATGTGATTTAAAAGCAACAAAGGCAGACACAAGAATAAACATCAAACAGAAAGGAAAACCGCTTGGCTAACACTGCCAAAAGCGAAGCTGAAAAACAGAAACTTAACAGCAAACCAACACAAGGTGTCCCATCTTAACAAGTCATGTACTCTGTACCTCCCAATTTGACTTTTCTGCTTTTCCCTGCCATGTATTCTTCATCTTCAACATTGGATTCAAATTTTGGGCTCTCACATATTTATGTTGAATTGGTGGGGCTAAAAAATGACCTGTGCGTTGCTGAGGGCTCCAGCCACTTAGCCAGCCTCTCAACAAACCAAACAAGCCACAGGAAGGAAGGACTCATGAAAGAAGATCAAGTAGGCTCAGCATAGAAGACCACACTTGATTAACTCTCTCCAGCTACTCAAACTGTGGGACAAGCCCATATAAAGATGACACAATCTCTGCAACTCTCTCTGAGATCTCCATAATTCACTCACAAGCAAGGGCAAAGAGAAACCACTTTGAATGTTTGTGAATGGAACTTCTCTTTTTCATTTTCATACTTATTTTTTATGGCCTTGAACACGAACGATATCCATTTTGAATACAAATAAAGCCCCTGCACATAATGTGTAATGGAATGGGCCCATTACTTCATTATGATTGTGGAGTGTTTGGTAAATGTTTTTTTTATTTTTTATATCTTTTACTTCTATTTTCAAACTTTGAACAGGGAATCATTTTGAACCAAATACCATCCCTCGTAAACTTGATGTTTTAATAAGTGGCAACTGCTTAATAATGAAGGTTTTTTATTATTATTTTATTTTAATATACTTTTTTTAATCCAATGTAGGCTTCAAGATGAGAAAAATGCTCACATGCTGTCGTCTTCAGTGGAGTTTCCATCTTGTGACCTCCATTTAACTTACATGGGGCATACTCTTGATTGATCAAATCCATTTACATCACAAGCCCCATAGTGGAGGGGGTATTGGCCCAGATTTCACTACAGCTGAATTGATTTAAATCATTGGATTGATCGATGTTTATTAAAGTGAAATTTAACCTAGTGTTGGATCTTGTTTTTAACACATTGATGAATCTAATGACATGTACTCCAATCAGTGTAAAATTTGGACTACTTTCCGTTCACTGGGATGCATGTCATGTGAATGGCTTGGGTCAATGAAAAGTAGGTTTCACTTTAGTTAAATAGAGCGTCCACATGGAAAATCCCATGAGAATGTCAACATATGATATATTTTCTACACGTTAATTTCTTTATGTTATTACATATACACATTCATTTGAAACAGACTGATAAAATAATTCTTGTGTAAAAATGGTAGGAAAATGTTGTATGTAGAAAATATTGCAAAAACTTGAATGTTTATGACATTTGACCAACCTTGATTTATATATGTAAAATAGATGTAGATACAAATGAGTCCCAAGGGATAATTCCATTTATGATCATTCCAAAAAAAAAATCCAATTTATGGTTTTATTTCTTCCTGTTCTAATGATTCCTTTCATGATGTTATTTCTATTTAGGACTTGATCCTAAATAAAACAAGTTTTGACCAAGGGAAGCTTTGATTGATAATATGAAATTTATCGTAGTCTCTTGATCTTCCTCTATTCCTCAATTCCGAGGTGTTTCTATTGCTTTAATGTTGATAAAATCGAAGGAGGTGGTTTCTCTTCCTCTAGACCAAGGGAAGGTTGACATGGTCACAATCCGACGACCTCCTGGGTTGGATTGCTAAAAATCAAAATTTAATGGAAGTATCATTAGTAATCTAGGATATGGTGGTAGTGGAGGATCGTTGTTTTCATCCATTTACAAATGTAGATGATGCATGCGTGTAAATTTAAGCATGGTCACGTTTGTTTGTGCTCATTTATGTAACACATGCATAAGTGAGGTGTGAAAATGGTGCATGCTTGTGTGTGGAGAGTGGCCTTCTCTTGTGCTCATGTTCGGAAAAGATTACATACACTCCAACCATATCCTTCCAAGACGTTGAATAGTCAGAAAATGCTCTTGGGAAAAAGCTACTTATGTTTCCTATTAAAGTTCTTAAACTCTCTCTCTCTCTCTCTCTCTTAGCATTCTCCCTCTGGCTCCCTCCCTCTTTCTCTTAGCATTCTTTACTCAACACTCTCTCTCTCTCTCTCTCTCTCTCTCTCTCAGACACCCACACACACCCATTACACACATACCAATCTCTCTTTATCGTTCTCTTTTAACTAAACCCATAGTAAACACCTGTAGTCTAAAGCCTGGTAGAGTCAGTCGTTTTTAATTTAAAACATTGTTTTGTTATTTCTTTTCCTCAATACTCTTTTCTAAATTTGTCTCTACCATTATTTGATTCCAAATCACTAAAAGACACAATATTGACCTATGATAACCGGATACCTCATTTGACCTAAGGTATCCATAATGATACGGATATAGGTACAGGATATGGTTGGGATCCAGTGCACAATTTTATGATACGGCTTTCTTAAATTTTATGAAAAGAAAAAGGCAAACTTGGATGAATTAATCCAAAATTGAGCTAAACAATGAATATCGTGTGAAATCTTTGGTTATAACTTAAAAAGAGTACTTTCATTTTTACATTCAGCCCCTTTTATTTTATTTTAATATTGCAAAACTTAAAGTCCACTGTATATTCGATGGTTGTTTACCCCCTTTCGTTCTCATATTTGAAGTTCTGCTATTTTATTTATATTTTTTTACTGGATGGGGAAGTGGCCTTTCTTGTCATGTCATTCAATATCCTTCTTTTCTCAATTTAAATTATATTTCCCTCTTTTTGAAAAATTGAAATTTATCTCCCTCCCTCCATTTTAATTTTGATAGCTATGATTTTTTTGGATTATAAGTTTGGCCATATCACCCCACTTTAGATTGAGATTTTTAGGGACCCACTTCTAGTAGTTAGTCATGTATGATGCATTTCATACTATCAAAACGTGATATTCGTACTAGTATCCGTGTCGTATCTTGTGTCCGTATTGTATTTTAAGTGATACTATACCCATATCCATGTTATAAATTTTTGAAGTTGCCGTGTCGAATTCTCGTTTCTCGTGCCGGTATCCGTATCCGTATCCGTGTTCATATCTAGGCATCATAGATATTAACTGCTGCACAATATTTGAATTCTTTTGACCATTTAAAAAACTCACACTGCTATGTTGCTACATATCGCTGCAACTGCTATGTATCTCCTGCAATGTAACATTTTGGCCATTGGCTGCTACACTCTTTACAACCGCTATTTTGATCCTTGCTCTCAATAGCTATGCTAATTTTTTACCATAGGAGTATCATTCCGGCATCAAGTGCCTATGGCATATTGGTATCACATGGTCATGTTGGACATGTGCAAGTGTCCTTGTATGAGAGCTCAATATAAAGGATATGCTAAGTTGTACACTGGAAGTATCAATTCATTGACGAGTGCAAGTATAGGTTTCATATCAGTCAGACATGGGCATGCTGAGCATGTCTGGAGGTTTTGGAACAATTACTGAAGGCTAGGAACTGCCTTTGTGAGAAGAATTGGGGGATTTCTTGGAGGAAAGGAAGGCCATTCCAAACCTTGAACGACATGTCGTTGTGGTGTAACTGAGCACAACATTTAGCAGGTTGAGTGGAAGAACAAATCTCACAAAGATGACCTGAAGTCGTTGGGTTTTGCTACCTTGGAAATGATGAGGTGTATCCTTAGAGGGTGACGATCTATAGCATTATATACTAGGTAGACAGAATTTCTCATTCTTACACTACACAGTGCGGGAGGGAGGGAGGGAGGGAGGGAGGTAGAGGGGCCTTGCTTTCTTTGTAGTGAGTTGGTACTTGTAGGTTTTGTTCCAACTTTGTTGGATTATAGTTTTTTAGTGAGCAGTTTTAGAGCAGTGCCCCCTTACCTAACCCCTTATTGATGGGATGAGGCTCTGATGATGTTGTCTTGTAGTTTAGAATGCAACTCCCTTTTGGTCAACCATAAATCGAGGTTGGGAACCTTGGAACTTGTAATTGATTCCTTCTATCTAAAAGTTGGCTCAGGCGTGTCAATGCAGTGACTCAGGTGTGTCACTTTTTTTTTTAACAATTTTTTTTAGAAATATATTAAATACCTGTAAAAATATTTACTTGAATTTGACATCTTTTTTCATGACTACTGATTGCCATGATCTTAAACTTTGTAGTTAAGAAGGATAATAAAATTAAAACCTAAATGCATATACGCGAAAAAAAATTTAAAATAGAAAGGATGACTTGGTCACTATTTGGCTGCGTATGTGCTTCACTCAACCATGACTTGGACAAGAGTCATGTCTAATTTAAGAGAGTTAAAATTGACACAACTAGCTTGGTTTCTGCGACTTGGCTGACATAGTGAATCGTTTAAAACCTCGGCTGTGTCAGCCTGACTCTCTCTTGTTTTTAACGTGAAAAAAAAAAGGGTCATTACCCAGTGCGGGTTCCACCAAAGTAGGGTCCTGGGGAGGGTCTAGACCAGGTACAGACCCTAACCTTTGGCAATATTGAACAAAGTGGCTGCTCGCCTGTGTTATCACGGATGATACCCGAGACTTCTTCCATTGGACCAAAACAATTACCCCATCTTGTTTTTAATGTAAGCAATCCTTAATTTCAACTCATTCTCCAAAAAGTGGACTTGGCTGAGTCACAAGTTGACTCGCTGAGTTTCCAAACTTGCCCCAGATTGATGGCATGAGGGGCTAATATTGATGAATAAGGAAACATAAATAAGTAAATAAATTATTAAATAAATAAATAAAACCTTTCTTTGAGCTTCCAAACTCTGAGCTATGGCGGCATTTGATTGCTAGGATTATCTTTGTGTGTAGTATTCCCATTGGTATTTTTTCAAAAAACTGATGAGATCTGTGAGATCTATGGGTAAATCTGTGGTATTCCAATTGATTGCTAGGATTATCTCATCTCTGATAAGATCTGTGGGTAAATCTAGCCCTGGGAAATAGGAAAAAAAAATGAAGATTTTTGGGCAATTGCTTGGGTCATTTGGAAGGAGAGAAATCTCTCGGGTGGCTCGAAGGTTAAGGGTTTGATTGAAAGAATCTTTTTCTCTTATTGCCATGTCTATCCTTCTGATTTTCCATGGCATCTCTACTTATCCCATGCTGTGTTTAAATGGAGGGGGATGGCTTCTTCATAATTTGGTGTTTTGATGCCTTTTAACATTTTTTGGTACTATGGTTTTTATTTATTCAGGCCTATGGGTTTCTTGGTCTGTATGGTTTGGAGTGTCATCTCTTTTGGCCTTGCAGGTTTTGAGATTCCTTTTAACAGAGCTGTCTTATATTGATTTCTTTTATCTAATGAAAGTCATTAATTAAAAGAATATGAAGGTATTTAGTTTTGAACTAACAGTAGAGATAATGGTGGGCATTATTTGAGTTTAATTTTTTTCCTTGAACTAGGTAATCGACATGCTTCTTTTCAAAGGGATGGAAGAACTCAACAACGTTGTGGAACATGCGAAACAACGGCACCATATCATTGGGCAGTATGTAGTTGGGCGTGATGGTCTTATAAAGGACTTGGGCACCAAAGACCAGGGCGCTTCAGAGTTTCTGAAACAGTTCTACAAAAGTAACTATTTTTAAGCTGAGGAATGCTCAATGCTTCTTGTTCTTTCCCCAGTCAACTTCATTTGGGTTATGGTCATACTGCTTTTACCTTGATTGGACATTGTATGTTTGGTTGAAAGCCTCAAGAATAAAATCCTGAAGCTGTTTGACACTTTTGTATTTTCAGTCTTTTCAATATTGGAGTCTTTCCCCCGTTTCCATAAGTTGGGTTGAATTAAAAAAAAAAAATCCTTCGGAGACTTAACCTTTATACGTGTTGTGAATCTATGCATGGTCCAGAGCCGAAATCATGCTGATTAAACAATCCTGTCTATTGAAAGAAAAGAATGGACGGTTAATGTTTTCTTTGGTCATTCATTTTCCCCTGGTAGAAACTACTCGGAGTCATCTGTTTTGGACAATCCCTTCATTAGACATTCAAATGGGACTTGATTCTTTTATTAACGATCCATTTCCCTTCTTCAACTAGTTGCATGGGAAAGTAACATTCGTTTCTAAAGTTAAGTGGGTAAGGTAGCTGTAGCGTATCCATGTTATATATATATATATATATATATATATATGAGGGATGTATGCACCTGAATATCATCAAATATATATATATATATAGGAAAATGGTCCTGTAAGGATGGTCCTTGTGGAATATTTTTCACCATTTTGGATAGTATGGCTCACGTTGCAAACCATCCAAATGGATCACACACATTACCCCCGTGAATTGCACGTATTCACTAATTTTGAGTTTCATCTAAATAGATTGGACTGTTGGATCGATTGTATATCCATTCGAATAGATTTTATATATATCTATCTATAGATATGAGTGTGCAGTCGATCCAACGGCCTAATCTATTTGGAGAAGATCCAAAATTGGTGAACGTGTGCAATTCACGGGGGGTAATGTGTGTAATCCATTTGAATGGCTTATAACGTGGGCCACACTATCTAAAATGGTGAGAAATGGTCCGTAAAGACCGTTCTTATAGGACTGTTTCTCATATATATATATATATTTATATACTACACCGGGGAACTTTTTTTTTCCCAAAAAGTATTTTTGTAATAGGTGAAGAAATCTATCAATTTAATGTCCGTAATGATGTTTTGTCTCATGTTTTCAGCATAATTGAATCTAATGATGAATACAACCTGAATCAGGTAAAAAGTAAGGCAAATGTAATACAGAGAAGATAAAGGAAGGTGTGAGAATTGATGTGGCCTTGCAAAATCAATGTGCATGGGATTGACACTTCTTTTTTTTTTTTTTTTTAAATCTCAGCTAAGGGGCTGGGACGTGTGAGGCTTGGTACATGTGAGGTGATGGAAACTCACGTATGCATGAAGACTATCTCACATGCAAGGTGATGGGAACTCACATATGTGAGGAGATACAACTCACAAGTGTGAAGTAATAGCGACTCTCATATGCAATGAAGGAGAGAGGCTAGGTTTGAAGGGCGGACCTCTTACTGAGAATTGTTGCTCCTTACCATTCGGGGTAAGGAGCTGTTGTGGGATTGGCACTTTTTGGAATGGGCATGCAAAGTACCCGTTCATGACTCATGGATGGGCTCTTCTAATGCATTGTTTGCGACAAGCTATTCTGCTGGCACTGTTAAAGTCCCTAAGCTAGGTTGTTCTTCTTGGCACTTGTGTTGGTCGAATCATAGGTTATTGGTCTTGATCCAATTCTTCGTCCAGTTATTTTAGCATATTTTTGGCTAGTCAAATCCTTGGCCCAACCAATCTATTTTACTCTGTGTGTGTGTGTGTGTGTGTGTGGAATGTGGATAGGCAGGGTTGACAGGGATCGTGATTCCTTTGCTAAAGAAAAGAAAGCTAGTGTGACTGGGCCAGGTCGAGTTACTGTAACTTGGCTCAGCTTTTGGTTCCTAGTCCGAGTCCGTCATTTGAAACCCTGTGAATTTTAAACCTAAACGTGCAAAATTCCGACGCTTTTCATGTCAATAGAAGAAACTCCTGGTTTTTTTTTTCTTGGCCCAAGTTTATTAAATTTATGTTCATGATTTTCATTAGAGAAACTCACAAGTTCTTTTTCTGTTATTTTTGTCTAAGCTTGTAAAATTCATTTTCCCGGTCTTCTAGTGTAGAGCTAGTAAAATCTTGTGATTTTCACACCAAACTCACATATCTATTACTTAGCCTATACTTGTAAAATCTGATGGTTTTCATGCTAAAGGGTCACAATTTCATGGTTTTTGGCCTAATTTTGTAAATTTACGTTCATGGCTCTCATAGCCTACTTGAAAAATTCATGATTTCACACCAAAAATTCACGAGCTCATTATTTTTTATATTGTACGAATCTCTTGCGTGGAATATTGTACAGACTTGCTTGTGGGCCCCACCAATCACTGGGGATATAGGGGATAAAAAAAAAATGGATTTGGCTCACCTGTGGAAGAAATTTCAAGTCCGTCCCGTTGATCCATGGGCTTCAAATTCAATAATAAAGAGAGCATTATTTGTTTTTAATAATTTCAATTCAACTATTCATTTCATTCAAATCAGTATAGCACCCATAGGCATTCAAGGGGGGTGGTATTGTGCGACAAGATTGGATTGATCAAAGGGGGCCCATCAGATTTCTCATAAGTACAAGACTTCTGCACCTTAATATCGTCCTTTACTTAAATAAATACATATTATAAAAATAAATATAAGAGGCCATTGTCTTTTTTTTTTCTTTTTTTTTGATGATCCAGGGTATCCCTCGCCAGGGCAACCAAGCGACCTTCGGCGTCCAGCAAAGGAGTTAGCCGATTCTGATGCGCAAGGACTAATTCCAGGGGGTGGTATTGTCATTTTTTTTTCTTGTTTATGACCTAGGGTATTTCTCGTTAGCTTAGCCTTCAAACCTTTGGCTTCAAGCGTTGCCCAATTATAACAAGCAAGGACTATTCTTTAAGAGGTACATACATGGCCGCACACATAGTACCTGGATAACACAAGGGCCAGAAGTCCAATTTGAAACCTTGGAGAGCAAACCTAAGGCTCAAACTAACTGAGCCATGGCCTTCAATTTTATCAAACCTCACTCTTGGTGTAAGAAAATAAGAAATAACCTCTCATTTTACAATCTTTTTGGAGGCTGGGCTAAGGGGCGTGCCCGCATAGGAAAGCCCAATTAACCGGCCTAGGTGCAGGGCGAAAGAACAATACCATTACATGGGTTTTAAGACCCGTGGATTGCTTTAATGTTAATAATATGAAAAGAAATGCTCTCCTTCTCTTGTGTTTTTAAAACACAATATTTATTTGGTGTACGTGTTTGTGGCACCTGCTGTGTGGCTTTAACAGGTGCCACCTGAGGTATTAGTCTGATTGACTCAAAGACCTAGCCCTATACGTCTTAATATTATACTATATATATAAGTATGTGGTTTTATTTTGGGCTCATTTGAGATTTAGCAACATTGCAGTAAGCAAAAGCAGGTATATGTAATCGGGCAGAATTGTTTTTGCTGTCAAACAGTTATGGGCTTTAAAATGAGATTTATTTGATTAAACACATGTCTAGATCAGGCCTTGTATTCCAAAGCCCAAAAGCCTGGTCTAGTCCAACTAAACATTGTGGTTAATGATACTTAGGGCTGTCAGTCCGGCCCTTTGATGATGGAGCCCGGCCCACAAAAGCGCTCACAGCAAGGGTTTTTCTTTTTTCCCTAAAGTTCGAGGGTAGGGTAGGGAAGGGACCAATCTTGAAAAGCTCACAATCTTGAGGGCCGAGTTAGGGCTTAACTTAGTAGTTTAATGTTTATTTGAACCATATATACTAACTAATTTATTTGGAAAATGTTTAATATATATTTGAAATAAATCTAATTGAATCATATGAGAATTGTCAAGTAAGATCTAATTGTCCATATTATTGCTTTATAAAAAAATTGTAGTAAATAAACTAAAAAAATAGTATAACTAGCGGAATTTTAACTTGCGACAACCTTACAGTAGCCTAGTGTCAAATAAAACCAATTCATTCTTTAACTACTATTGGTGAGCTAAGGCATTTAATTGTGTCTCCCATTGCCTAATTCATGTCACAATACTATCAAATTGGCTTATATTACGTAATCCTAAATAATATTTTTATATGAGAAAAATGTAACTTATTTCATGTATTTTTTTTAGAAGTTGCACAATAATATTAACTTTTGCTTTGTACCCATCTATATCTCAAATAAAGGAATGAGTTAGCATCGTGGTATAGAAACATTATTACATATAAAAATAGTAAGAAAAATATTTTCTTTCGGTCTTAGCCTGGCCGTGGCACTTGAGGGTAGTGTAAAGGTTCTGATATTATAGGCTCGTTAAGGAATCTGAGGGCTTTAGCTTGGCATAAGCCTAGCTCGCATATATGAGGGTAAGGTCAGGGCTTGGCCTGACTCGGGCTTGGGCCCAGCCCTTTTGACTGCCCCAATGATACTAGATGCCAGGTTTGGTTTCTATTTAAAGGTATGATGATGTGAGGCCCTTTTGTTTTTATAGAGTTGATTTAAGTTAATTGAATTCATAGGAATTCTAAGAAATGCTTTTTTACAAAGTATCTAAAAATTGCCATCAAGGCGATGGCTCAATTGGTTTGAGCCTTGGGTTTGCTCCAAAGATCTTGAGTTTGACTCCCACTCCTTACGTTATCCGAGTACTATGTGTGCGGTTATGTATGTATCTCCTATAGATTGGTCTTGCTCGTCATAATCGGATAACCTTTGGGCCGGTGACCAAAGGTCTGAAGACGGAGCGGCCAAGGATACGCTCAGTCATAAAAAATATATAGTATCTAAAAATTGTGAAACGAAGGTGATGATGCCCTAAGGTCCATTACATGACTCCTTTTGGTGGAAATTGAAACCAATCCATCATAACTCATTACATCTCTACTATATTTCCTTTATTCCTTGGGACTCATTTTACCATGAATTCTAAGCAAACCTTGAGGTTCCAACTAAAACTGAGTGGAGATGGTCAGCCGGGCATAAATCAATTAGTAATTTCTTGTGGTGTAGATTAAGATATATATATATATATATTTTTTGATGACCTAAGCTATGGTGTCGATCGATATTGAAGCCTGAATATAACGGTGGGCTACGACTTGAGCTCATCAGAGGATGACGAGTCAGAAAACTGAGTAAACGTCTTAAATTTTACTATGTCCATTGTTGAAGTAAATTTAAACCATTTTTGTCTTGAATTAACCCAAAAAACGAAAGTACAAATATTTCTAATACTCATAGGATACCTGTGGATTGAGAGTAGGAATCGAAATTCTGAATCCTGCGAGAAATTGAAAATTCAGTTCAAAAGTTCATTGGATAAGGGTACTTTTGACTTCTTGTTTATAAATAAACAGGAGCGACCTTATGATGCTCCCTTTCAATGTACCAAAAAAAAAAAAAATGGAATAGGCCACCACATTTGTGCACTGGTATCAAGGAGATCATTTTTTGTACATCGCCACCTAAGGGGTTTTTTTTTCCATAAAATCTTCTATATTTTTTTTATATGATTTAAAAAATTATTTTTTATTTAATTGATTTTTTGTTAAGTGTATATTTGATTTACTTGAAATACAAATATGATGCCAGGTTGATGTTTTCAATTACCCGGTGTACGTTTGGGTGGGTTTAGTGGGTGCCACCCAAAAGGGGTTTTTTTTCATAAAATCCTTATATTCTTTTATATGATTTAAGAAATTATTTTTATATTTAATTTATTTTTTTATTAAATGTATATTCAATTTACTTATAATACAATTATGATGCCATGTTGATTTTCTTAATTGCCTGTTGTATGTTTGTGTGGGTTTAGTGGGCGCCACCCAGGAGATTAGTCCAGTTTGGTCGATGACCTCTAAGATATCTATGTCATATCTCATCAGAAAAAAAAGTTGTTTTTTAAAATAGTAATCGAAAATCTCACAAAAATTACTGCAACAGGCGTGCATTAATAATAACATACATAACTGTTTACCAGGGTTGGATGTCAAATTTTGGAGGCAGAGCTGGACAATTTACTTCAGGACCAACAATCCAACTATCCAAATAATGATGTTGATAATAGGAAAAAAAATCTATATATACCCCCATCAGGTTCTTGGAATTTGTAAATAGGCCCATGTAGTTTTAGTTTTTACGTATAGCTCTTTACATTTTTATTCTAATACCTTTGATGTCCCAAAATTAGTAGCCCCACAACTACTATAAGTTTTGGGACTTGCTAAACATACACTGAATTTATCTCTTCTTACACCACTTCTCTTTATACACAATGAAGTAAGTGAGGGGGTTTAGTTTTCCTCTCTTTATACACACTACATTTCCATATTATACCCCCACCCAACTAAATTCCTCTTTCTCTACACCAAAAATCCCTCTTTCCATTTCCCTTTCTTCCCCAAGGGATCTCTATTCTTCCTCCATTCCCTTTTTTTCCCCAAGGGTTCCTCTCCAATCTTGAAGGTAAGCTTTCATCTCTTCTTTACCATTGCCACAGTTGTTCTACATTCTCTTCTCCACCATTCTCAAAGGAATTATCTTCTTTAAGGTATTCTCTTCTCTTCTCTACATATTATTCATTACAATGGGTTCTTGCATGTTTAGATTGTGATAGTAGAATACATTTTTCCCTCCATTCCGCTGTGTGCTCTTGCATCCCGTCGCCATGTTCGGCCCTGCATGGCCGAACACAGTGCACATTGTTCGGCCTGGTATGGCCGAACAACAACATAGTGTTCGGCCATACAGGACCGAACATATTTCATATGTTCGGCCCCGGTTGGCCGAACATGTCTAGGTTGTTCGGCCCATGTTCGGCCACTCAGGGCCGAACCACATTAAAAAGGTTCGGTCCTGTATGGCCGAACACATTCAGTGTGTTCGCTCATACAGGGCCGAACACAATGAGGACACTGTACCCCCACTCAACTAACAACTGATTGAATTACTTGCAGATATGGCTAGTAGTTCTAGAGCTCGTCCAACAGCTTCTGAAAGAAGGCGTCGTCAACGCGTTGAAGAGCCAATTATTGAAGAGCCAGAACAACCGGAAGTCCCGGAGAATGAAGATGAGGAGGTGGAAGAGGATGAAGAAGATAATGGAGAAGAAATGGTTGGGCCGACTGACCCTTCGATCTTGAAGAGTTTTCAAACACATGTTGCAAAATTTATTTGGAATGGAGAGGTATGTTTTATATATTTTCAATATAAATGTGATCTCTTCTTTCATCTTTAATGTATATGTATATTTTCAGGTCCGTCTTCCGCTCAAGTGTTTGAGTCATGGGCAAAAAGTAAGGATGTGGTATTTGAACGAGTCTGATTTATTTAGACAGAAGATTGATAGATCTGGTTTAGCACCGTTGATCAGGACTTCTTACAAATCTGTTGATAAGAGCCTTGTGTCAGCGTTTGTAGAAAGGTGGCATCCAGAGACAAATACGTTCCACATGCCTTTTGGAGAGATGACCATCACGTTAGACGATGTTGCCACCATTCTTGGGATCCCAGTGACGGGAATAACTGTTTCGTATAATGATGATTTTGGATTTTCTGAAGCTAAAGAGCTATTACACCGAGCATTAGGAGTTCGACGCTCGGAGGCTCATGATGAGCTTGCACAGGTGCGGGGTCATTCAGTAAGGTTAGAGTGGCTAAAGAATAAGTTTGATGCAGTGACAGATTCTGATGGAGAAGTAGCCATTGATCGGGCAGTGAGAGCTTATTTGCTATATATATTTGGGTGTACACTGTTTAGTGACAAAAGTGGCACATGCGTTTCGGTCATTTATCTTCACTTCCTCATGGATGT
Source organism: Sextonia rubra (assembly GCA_037013555.1). Classification (NCBI taxonomy): domain Eukaryota; kingdom Viridiplantae; phylum Streptophyta; class Magnoliopsida; order Laurales; family Lauraceae; genus Sextonia; species Sextonia rubra. The sequence continues at coordinate 82,975,578 of JASUAD010000001.1, forward strand.
TGATGCTGTGGCTTCATATGCATGGGGTGCTGCTACTTTGGCCTATCTTTATCGGCATTTGGGGTTAGCTACTCGGTATGAAGTGAAACAAATAGCCGGGTATCTATCACTCCTGGAAGCATGGATATATGAGCATTTTCCATGTTTTGCTCCTAACCCAAATCTCATGTACATTCAACATGACCCTAGAGCATTATTGTGGCAACCGAGCAGAGAGTCAAATAAAGATGGTCGCCTTCAGTCATTACGAGAAATTATTGACGAAATGGGCAATGAAAAGGTATTGCGTTTCTCACTAGTAGTAATTTCAAATTAATCTGCATTCTTGTATTTATGTGCTACTAAAGATCTATGTAAATTGACGCAGGTTACTTGGGATCCATATCGTAATTCAAGGCAACAACATCCATTATATGATTTTGCATTCTACTCTGGATGTATTAGGTGTTTGGAGGTTGTGGAACCGTACCACCCAGAGAGAGTGTTGAGGCAATTTGGAAGACTGCAATCGGTTCCTCCAGCACCATTGACTCCAGACCGGGCACATCGAGGTCTTAGTGCTCAGCAATATCAAATTGCACATCAATGGGTCGATCAGCAATGGCAAAGATGGGAGAACCATGTATTGTCACCCGCAAACCGGAGTCGGCCTGTCAGATTTCCATCTGATTGTGTTCCCGATTATATGAGCTGGTACACACAGATATCATGGAGGACAGCACAAAACCCAAGGTATCGATCCAGGTGGGGGCAAAGAAATGAGGCAAGTGGGGCGAGCACATCTGCAAGTTACGAACAACGTTGTCAAGAAGCACTAAGTATCGCTGAGCCACTGACAGAAGCTGACTTCTATCGTGACCCGCAGGGGATGTATGCTAATGTTGATCGCATGCGCCATGTCTTAAGGGGACTTTCACTTCAAGAGGCGCAACGAATTTTGAGGGATCCCAATATGACTTCCAGTACTTACACACGCCGGAGTAGGAGTGACAGAGGTTGATGTGTCCATGCTGTTGTTTTTTGTTTAAGATGGGGTTCTTTATTTTTTGTACATGGAAGTAAGTCTGTAAGCAGTTCACAAATTTCATGTATGAAATTAACAACTGTACTGCTACTAATCAAAGTTGCATGTTATCTTCTAAATGAGTACATTTAGTTACATTCAATATTGATTACATCCCAAATGTGTTATGTGCTACAATAAGTTCACCCAATCTCTATCGTTTCACTTGCTGCTATATTTGAACCGACAAGCTCTTTGAAATGCTCAATGCGACCATTGTATGCAGTTGCCCATTCACTTGCACATGGAAGATGAAATTCACGCCACTTGTTCGCAATCGGTGGAATTGGATGGCCTGGTTCCAAGAACAGCTGCAACATAACAGAAGTTAGAAGATTCATATGGAAATAATAAAATGTTTTTTTAAAAAAATTGATTGTGGAATAATAACCTGAATAAAGTGATTGTTGTTTACAAAACCAATCGCTATCTCCTTGCGAGATACTCTGGACGGTGGCACAGACCAAAGAGGCAGAAAGGTAAGACATTGTTGCATGCTAAAGTGGAATAATACCACATTATAATGAGAAGCGATAATATGCCCCATGTCTGGCATAGTCATCCAATGGGAATAACTGGGATAATTATCATAATATGACAATGCCTCAATCAATTCCTGAACTCCGTTTTCAATCCCATAAAGTTGTTGATACTCTTTTGAATGGGCAAGTAATTCATTTACTAAATCTCTCCTAACCCGTGACCAATCATCTTCGGTTAGCCCAAGTAGCCCTGCAATGGCTCTGAAGCCACAGTTGCCATCAGCTGCAATGTCTTTTATGACGCGTATGTAGTCTTGAATCCCATCTGGAAATTGCTCACGGTAAGAAATAGTAGGCTGTGATCTTGTGTGATGCACCTTCGCCTTTCCTTTCTTTTTAACTATACCATGTACAGTTGCCTTGCTGTGAACAGCCTTCGCTTCGTTAAATACAGGAGAGTAACTATCATGTGCAGATTACGTTATCTCAAAGGCACTTGGATCACGCCGGGTCGATGTATTAGCCTTAACAGATGGGCGACCTCGAGCTTTTAATTTCACTTCTGGTTCTATTAAGAAAGTACTATCCGGTTCATATAACTCTCTCAACTTCCTTAACATTTGCAATTGCCTTGTATGATCACCCTCATTAAAAGCCCTTTCAACTAACACCAACTCCGCTTTAACATCCAAAGTAGGCCTCTTCAGTGCACTGTTAGGCAACATATCAAGCTTACACCAATGAGGATGTATGCAACTGAGAGGAATTGGGCGTTGTTGATAAACATATTCTCCAATCTCATGGGCACAAGGTAAACCATGTGTACGACGAAGGATGCACATGCATGAGATCGGATCAGTTCCAACTTGTTCGGCTCTTTTTCTTTCTGACAAAATTTTATCCAATGCATTTTTTGAGATGTTGCCGCGAAAGTCATTGAAATCAGAAGGCTTGAAATTGTGTTGCACAACTGTTTTACTTTTTTCAAATGATGCTTTTATACTAGTATGTTGCAGTTGGAGCAGATTATGGATTTTTGTCCAGTTTGATTCAAGATCTCCTTGACATGATCCAAGTTGTCTTTTTAATTGTGCATGTGAACTCTCGGCCCTGTAAGAAAAATAAACGTTATTAATTCATATGGATATATTACATAATAAATGTAACTCAATCAATAACAAACATTCACATTACCTATTCGATGTAGTATTCCCCAAATGTAAACAATTATCTGCCCATGCAGACACAAATTTTTCCTTGTATGGATCTAACCATGTGCTCTTCACATACTGCAGTGCTTCGGGATAAGTACAAAAATCCTTACGTAGCCTACCAAAAAGTTCATTATACTCTTCTTCTGTGGAAGCAGACATCACCATATTCCAACTTATATTAAACTTGTCCCACATTTTCTTGGTTTCAAACAACTTTTTACATTTACTTAAGACATTCTTATTAATGTGCCAAGTACATAATAAATGAGTACTCTCCGGAAATACACTGTCGATGGCCTTCATGAGTCCCAACTCTCTGTCGGTGACAATGACTCCAGGAAGAACACAATTAGCGTCAACAATGATAGAACGCAAGACTCTCAACACCCATGCATAATTATCTTCACATTCAGCTTGGAGATAAGCAAAGCATACGGAAAATGTCATTTCTGTGGACGTAACTCCAACAATCTCCAAGAGAGGAAGCCGATACCGGTTCGTCTTGTACGTGCAATCCATTATCAAGACATGTGGAAATGCACGCAACAATTCTAAGCTGGTTGGGTGTGTCCAACAAATGTCCCTGAGGGTGTCAGTATTATCACAGTTCCTATGCCATTCAATGTACTTATGCTCTGCCAATTTGCATAGGAGTTGTTGCATTTGACTTCTCCCACCATGTTCAGTGATTTTCTGCCTATAGCGTGCATTGTAGATAGTCTTCATTGTTGTTACATTTAGTTCACTTCTTTGTTTTAATGTAACCAAAATATCTTTTGGCCTAACCATACTCTTTGACAGATCAATTAACAACTCCGTCTCTTCCTTTGATAGTCTCCCTGCAAATGAGTGCCCTTCTAGGTACTGGGCAGCCGAGTGATTATGAACACCACACACAACTTCCAACATCCAATCATCACCTGTAGCCAACTTCTTGCCCTTTAATGTGAACGGGCATCCACATTTCTTTGATCCTGTTTGCTTGATCTTCTTTTTAGGAGTCCCTTTGTTATTGGACTCGCACGCATTATTATAATATCCAAATCTCTCACATGCAAGGGTAATTCTTGGTTTTACACCAACCCCACCTGCATTTGAAGCCCTAATCACAACAACAATACCATTTCTCTTGCCAACATCACGAGCCCACTTGGTTAAAGCATCCCGGCTCTTGAATATCTACACAAAAAAACATTTACTCTTATATATTAACGGATGCAATTAAATTACAAAATTATTCAACTATGCGCCTTACCTCATGAGTGGTAAATTCACTTGTATAATCCATTACACATTCATCAGTCACTCGGCTGCACTGTGTAGACGGACCATCCTACAGATGAAAATAAAATGAAATGTTAACACATATACTATGTTCAGCCCTGAATGGCCGAACAAATAGGTATTGTTCGGCCATATTTTGCAGAACATATCTATTATGTTCGATTATTAATGGCCGAACACATTTGATGTGTTCGGCCAATAATGGCCGAACACACCTGATATGTTCGGCCATTTGTGGCCGAACATATCTATTATGTTCGATCATTGCAGGCCGAACATATCAAAAGTGTTCGGATTTCCGAGACCGAACAGAGCACGAGCATGCAGAGAATTTAAAAAAAAGAAACAGAAAAGGAATGTATAAATTTCAAAAAAACTCACCTTGTCACTGCCATTCTCATTGAAAACAACTATTTGAGTGTTAATCTCCTCCTCCATTACACTATTTAAGTGTTGATTGATGTTTGCTATGACAGAGAGTAATGAGAAAGGAAGATAACGCCAACTTGTACTCTATTTGAAGGAAGGTGGAAGAGGGAAGGAGAGGGTCTTAGGAATGCTCTCTTGCATGGAAGAGGTAAGAGGGAAGAGGGAAGAAAGAAGAGGAAGGATGCTCTTGGAGGAAAAAAGGGAAGAAGGATGGAAGGGAAGATGATGGAAGAGTGTGTATGAAAAGAAATAATGGGCTAATGTTAGAAGAGACAAGGGCATTTTAGTCCTTTCATGCATGGGCAAAACTGTAAAAAAAAATAAAGAAAATTCTGGTGTAAGAAGAGAGAAAAAATGTTTATATTTAGAAGCTCCCTAAGTTTTTTAGAGTGAAATGACATCTTTACCCACGTCTTTATCTCTACACACATAATTTTAAAAGCTTAAATTCATTTTTTTAATAAAGTTTGTAATATTGACCATTAGTATAGTATATTTAGTAAGAGAAAGTAAGTCTACATAAATCTACTTCTATCAATATAGGACTTAATTTGTTAAATTTAAATCGATCATAACCTATACTTAAAATTGATTATAATTGACCTATAATCCATGGATGACGCATTGTTCGAGTGACGTATAATTTAAAATACATAATTAGGTTACATGTGCATTGGAGAATTATTAAGAGAGAAATCATTGAGCCTTGAGATAACATAACAATATCTTTTTGTAACTAATGATATACTCATTTTTTAATGGGTGTAAGGGCAAATTGACTTATCATCATTATCATCATCATCAAAGCATTATCCCAACTATATTGGGGTTGGCTACATGAATTCTGTTTCTCCATTCCGTTCTATTTTGAATTAAATTTTTCGATAAGTGAAACTTCTTCAAATATGAATTAATGACTTTCATTCATGTTTTCTTCGGCCTGCCCCTACCTCTTAATGGGCTATCCACCTGTATAGCTAAACTTTTTCTCACTGGTGTTATTAGGGCCTACGCTCAACATGTCCAAACCATCTGTGGTTGCTCATTCTCATCAAGACTACTGATATTGGGGACATAAAAGATATTGAAATGGAAAAATAGGGGATTATATACAAATATTGAAACAACAAAGGCTTATTTACATATTCTATGAACCTTAGGGAGGTGTATGCAAAACACTCAAAAATAAATTATCTCACCAGATCATTTTTAGAAAATGCCTGAACGAAATCTCATTGTAAATCTAATAGAGTTTTATTGTATAAAAATCCATAAGGTTTTAAAATTTATAAATAGGCCCTTGTGATTTTAGTATTTGTAAATAAGCCCCAGCCATTCATTTTAATACCTACCATGTTTTCAAAATTAGTCTACTTAAGGAGGATGTGTTAATATGTTTTGGATTTTTTTTATAAAAATGACAACTTTGCCCTTAAATTTGTTTAGCAAAAATAAGTATATTATTAGTTACGAAAATAAAATTATTAAATCTGAAGTCCCAACGGCCTCTCTCAATAACACTTTCATGAACACGAAATCTAATCATGTATTTTGAAATTTTCATCAATCTAGTAGTTGGTCCTACATGGATTAGATCAATTATATTTATTATAGGTACATATGTTGATTGTCATTATGATCAATTTAAATTTAATGAAATGGGCCCTACAATTAAAAAAATGAATTTAGTTAAAGTTAATCATTGCTAGTAAATGTAATTATTAATGTTAAGCTTTAGAGAAAAATAGGTGTAAGCTTTTGAAATTATGCATATAGCGATAAAAGGATGGGCAACAGTATCATCTAACTCTAAATCTTGTGGTGGTTTGAAGGTTATTGATTTCAAGGACATGAAAGGTATTAAAATGAAAAGGCGGAACCCTATTTACAAATACAAAAATCATAGGAGCTAATTTAAAAACCCTAAAAACTTTAGGGGGTATATATAAAAAGCTCAAACCTATCCTTTTACATCTCCACCTCATTTTTTACTCTCCATTTATTGGGACTTGTTTCACAATGAATTCAACTCCAAGCAAACTCGCACTAAAAATTGACTAATATTGGAGCCATAATACAGGAAGCATGGGCTTGGGCAGATGATGAGTGCAAATAGAAAATAGAATCAACGGTCTTAAATCTATCTCCACTATGGGCCCCACCAAACAAGAGCCCTGGGTAGAGAGAGATACATATCTTGAAAAAAAAAAAAAACGGTTGGAATTTTTTATGTTTAAAAGTTAGGGTTTAAACCGTTTTTATCAAGAAAAGGAAAGTAGAGAGACATTTCCTAATTCGCCGGTATATGAAATTAGAAATAGTAATAGAAATAGAAACCGCAATCGAAAAAGTTACCTTGGTAGGTCAGGATTCAGGAAATATCAGAAATAGAAAGTCGTTCGAAGAAGACCGTTGTATTTCTGAAAGGACGAGGCAAGTCATCTACCGAAACATATAAATAAAGTCCTTCTCGGCACCAACACAAACGAAGTCCTTCTCGGCACCAACACAAAACGATCACTGAGCAGAGAAACTCTCTCATTCTCAATCAGTAACCATCCATCGTCGTCGTCGTCATCGTCGTCATCATCATCATCATCATCTCTCTCTCTCTCTCTCTCTCTCTCTCTCTCTCTCTCAGTTGCAAGTTTGAATCAATGTAAGTCACGTTTTTTTTTTATTTGTTTCACTTTCTCTCTGTCGTTTTTTCTCATTCTTGCTCTTGCTTTTCATTTTCAATTCCGTCATCTATCAACAATAACCATCATCTCTCTTTCCCTTTCTTTCTTGTTCTTGGTTTATTACATTTTCTGTTTATATATCGGTCTCTCTGTTTTTTCCTTGGGTCACTTTCAATTCAATTCTAACATCAACATTTGGAATTTGGATGCCAAACAGCAATCATGAATCACCATCAACAACACGAAACAGCGGAAGAAGACGTTAGTGGACTCATGCTTCTTGCTGATGTGTTCATTGAAGCAGAAAGGGTGGAGATGATATTTGAATCGTTTCCAAAGAGGCAAAGAACAAGATATAAACCATCGAGCTTCAAGGTTGATGCCCTACACAACTGTCCCAATGGTCCACTCAATTCACAATCTCCTCAGCTAGAACCATCCAAAAAGAAGAAGATGATTGAGAACATTGATGTTGACGAGGACCAACACAAGCCTCTGAAATCATTCTCCTCCAACTGTCTCAATGGTCTGCTCACTTCACAATCTCGACCAGAATCATCAAGAACAAGGAAGATCCAGGCCAATCATGATAATGATTATGATGAATATAAGCCTTGGCAATCTTTCTCCAACAAAAAGAAAGCAAAGAACAAGGAGACCAAGACCAAACAGAAGAAGAAGAATATGCGACTCCAGCAGGTCAAGATGGAAGAATCTATACCCACTCCCATACCTGCCTGGTTTGAAGAATTGGCTCGCACTCACCTGCACAATGCCCAGCCACCCATGTGGGTTTGCAAGAAGCTACTCAAAAAAAGCGATACCGACAAAGGTTTGAGGCGTATCTTCATGCCAACTGATGGTTCAGAGAATACGCTCAAACCAGCTTTGACTCAACAAGAGAAGGGAAGGCTGCTGCAGGGAATTCCAGTCCTGGGTCTTGATCAAAACGGCAGAAGTTGGAATTTGGAGCTGAAATACTGGCCTAGTATCCCTGTGAACATCATTCAAAAAGAATGGATTGATCTGGTGAATGAAAATCAGCTGACGGCTGGAGATACAGTTCTAATGTGGCTAACTCGCTACAGCAGCCCCGACCAACTACCCCAAGAGGAGAACAAGTTGTGTTTTTTGATCGGCTGGGAAAGGAAACTAGAGTGAAAATTACATAGCCAATTTATTTCCAATGTCCTTCTTCTTCTTCTTCTTCTTCTTATTCTTCTTCTTCCAATTGGAACATGAGTGATTCTTTTAATTTTTTTAAAGTTTTTTTTGTTACAATATTTGATTGAGGGAAATGTAGTATGATATGATCTAACAGGTGGTTCTAAGGAGCCTTCCTAAGTTTTGTTCTGTTCTCTCTCTCATCAATAAAGATTCCAATTTATCTTACATGCTGATGAATTTATCCCTGAGAATTCCTAGTTATTTCAAGTTGACAAATGTTAACAAGGATAAAAATTATGATTCTGTCTAAATGATCTATGAGTTCTACTATTTTCCCTGTGAAAAAATATCTAGCAATTTGAAAATTCCTCTTAACCAGCTAGAATGCACGAATCCAGAGGTTGTGGTATCATTTCTCCTCCATTTGGAACATTTAGAAACAGAAGTAGATTTCCGGATTTTGCAAAATCTTACATGTACTTGGTTCGTAGATATGATTGGGTGTGGGTTTTTCTTTATAGTGCACTAATGGAAGGAGCATACAGTTTTAAAGCCATAAAATTTCAATGATGAACATCAGATTAGCACATATTCATTGAATTTTCTCACAAAGGAATTTTAAAGCCAATTAGCCAAATATAGTAGCCACATATAGAAATTCCAATCAGGGGATGACGTTATGTAAGTATATACTGTCAAAACCTTAAAGAAGATGCAGAGACAGAACCAACCTCGCCTGTATAAATAAAAAACTTGAGTGACTGTGAATTCACGAAAGCTTCACTCATTATCATTCTCTCCACTCTTTATCACACTAACCTTCTACGCACCACACACTGCTGCAGAGATTAATGGGAAGAAAATGTATAATCCTTCAATGATGCTGGGGAGAGCAGGTGGAAGTGGACTTTGTACAAATTTTGACTGCTTATTGAATATGTTGTCAGTGATCAAGACCATCGAAGACATTTTATCTGACTGGCCATTTAGTGATGTAGTGGACATATCAAGATTGAACAACTGATATATCCATTGTTTCTTAAAATCTGTCAGTTACACTTTGGCAAGGTAATGTACACATTTATGAGGAAAAGTTACTTAAGACATCTATAATATAATGCAGTCATTCATAAGTACTGTTACTTTACAATGTTAAGATAAGCTAAGCAGCTAATGTAACATGAGGAGAAAAAAGAATTGACCCTTTCTTTCAGTATGTACAAGTTCAAGGTATTATTAAGAAGGCAAAGGAAATAGAAGAAGAAGAAGAAGAAAAACCCATCTTTTATTGCTTGTGGCCATTGCTGACACAGGCCAAAATCCAAACCAATTCTAACAAAAGGTATACCTGCGACTCTTATATCAAGCCAAAAAATGTATTAATCTACTATTATTGTAAGACAATTTGAAGGAACCATTTCTTTAGAGGGAATATGTAATGCGTGCATGTGAACATGTATCTATAGTTTATAATATGGGCTTCTAGTTTCTACAATTGGAGACCATGTTTCACATGTCCAAACCATTATCAGCTGGCCATATACGGAAATACTGCTAGATGAGAGACTCCTAGATGTTCAATTTGTGGTGTGGTCCTACATTATAATGGAACTCTCCAGTATAATAGACTGGTGCCTGCAATATTCTAAACTTAAACCACCGAATCGCGAGCCTGATGGTAATTCTTTCAAGAAGAAGAAGAAGAAGAAGAAACGAGTGAAAGAAAGAGGAGTACAACTTTCTCAGTTTTCAAATTTCAAAACTAAGACTGCTTTGGTTTCTAGTTAGTGGAAGTTAGTTGTCCAATTCCTCAAAAAAAAAAAAAAAAGAGATTTTTCTTCATGCACTTTCAGAAAAGGAAAATCTCTTCATGCACTTTCAGAAAAGAGGTTTTCCTTCTCCAATTTCAGGATAAGAAATCACACCTCTCTCAGTAGAAAGTCAATCAGGGAATTTTCAGGTACATTTCACTCCACCAAAAATTTGAAACCATTTCCTCCAGAGTAAAAGAGAAATAATAATTAAAAACAAACAAATTCTAAAAGTTGAGTGGATGCCTGTTGCACTGTTGAATGCCGAGAACAGCTTTCACTGTCAGTTTCCTTTATCAAATCCACCCACTCCCAACTTATTATGGCTTATAATGATGGCCTGAATTAATTTTTAGACATATATGATTAATTACAGAACATCAGCTTTGATTTGTGGCACAAATTCTTGTACATAGTACCAAGGGCCGACTGCCAATTTCATTTATGTGTTCAAGGGAAAATCCTGAGTTACAAAGTATATATGGCTTTGCTTTGGCCAAATAAGAATAAAAATCCATATGAGTTTGACATGAAAGATCCAGATACTAGTATGAGGTCCAAAATCCTCCATGTTTGGCTTTAGGATTAATGGTCTTTTGGTTTAAGAGCTGTGAAGCAAATGATTGGACACTATCGGATATTTTGAATTTTCAGCTTCCTTTGCCATGTTCTCACTTGGTCATAATGAGCAGGTTCTTCTTCCAGTACTAACTTGGTCTTGAGTGTATCGTATAATTGTTAGCTGTGGAGATTTTTTTGTCTTGAAGATTGTTGTTATCAGATCTTTTCACACTAAAAAGTTCATTTGCTTTTCTGAGTTAGATTTCCACCAAAACTTTGTTGTAGTACTTAAAAACAAAGCCAGAAGTGCATTATCCTCTTTTACCATTATAAAATGTGGCCAAGTCATAGTGTAATTTTTGTCCATGTGGCTGGTTACAAACAGAGGACACTGGCCCTTAGAGCATGGGTTAATAGAGGAAGAATTTTAAGGGTATGTGAGGACTTGTTCTTTGTCAGCAGGGCCTTCTGCAACAAGCTAAACAAGTGGGTGAGCCCTTACCCATAACAGAAACCAAATAAAGTTTAGAATGACTTCGACTTCCATTCTGGCCTGACGTCGACTCATCTTCACAATGAGGCAAATGTCAAAGCAGATTGCTTGTCTGACCGACTGTGATGAATTTTTCTAGAATAGGACAGGGTCCCTTGTATATATAGATACTTGCACGATCTTTAATTTCTTTTTTATTTCCTGCAGTTCCTTCAGTGCATGAAATTTTTATAACATGACATGCATGTTGTAATTTTGACTGTAGTGTCCATGGGGGTACACATTAGTAATTTTAATTAATTGAGGTTCATTTAGCCCATGGCTTATGCAACAGTCTTTCAGAACTTGGAAGCCCAAGTAGTAGGCCCCATGCGGTCAAAATTGAAAACTATTAGCAGAGAATTAGCAATTTTTTTAAACTTGTACATGATCTGAACTCGCAACGTTGCTATTGTGACACTGAGCACCTTCCAATTTTGCTAGCGCTCATCTTTTTTATTAGAATTGGAAACATTCTTATTAGTAATCAATATTTGTGATGCCTTTGTTGGTAAATGTAGTATAGATATCTATTTGAATTGGGTTTCTATTTTGAATTAGATTATGATTAGATGTTGGGGTTTGGATTTCTTTTCACTAGGTGTCTCTTTGTAAATAGTGTAATAAATAGGGATTGAATGTAATTTTCTATTTTTTAATCTGTCCCTGATCTTGTGTGGGTATGATTCAGTCCTTGCTTTAGTGTTCTTTCTTATTGATCGATTGGGTTAGGCCTCATTCAGACCCGTGCTTGCACCAGTTGGTATTAGAGCTTAAATGGTCTTGATTTCAGCGGCTGAGTGCAGTTATCTTCTCCCTCTTTAATAACTATCATATTCTTCCTTCCCTACTTTTCTTATTTCTATTTTGCTATTTTTAGCTTCATCCCGTTCAACTCCTAAACCCCATCTCCATCCATGATTGGGTCCTATCTAGGTGCAACTTGGCCGAGTCTAAGCTTGAATCTGCATGACCCTGCTCAACCAAACGAAAACTTGGGTTGGGGAATTTCAGTTTTGGTTTGGGCTTGGCGCCTTCACATCATATTGCCCCAGAAGTGGGCCATGTTTGCAGTGGAGATGCTGGAGCCAAATACAGCCATTGCTGTCATGTGGAGAATTTTCAGTGGCCAAATATGAAATCCCTTTTCCAAGAGAATGAGCAATTTATTCTAGCCAGAATTCTATATGGGTGGGGTCTACCTTTCAGTGATCATAAATTCATAATAACCATTTGTTTGGTGGTCCCTTTGAATGGGTGATGCTGCAAAATACTTTTCCACCAGATCTTTGCCATTTGATAGTTTGTTTTGAAAATGGAGGTTCAACTTGAATACAACCATGGCCCATATCCAACTGCATAAAAATTTGACAGAGCAATAGCAGGAATTGTCCAATGGAGGCTAATTGTGTTCTGTTGCCTATGCATGATTGGTAACACTTTAATGGATGGTCTGAATTACTGAAAGATGAGCCCCACACTGATTTTGCACTGCTGAAAGGTGCTCATTGCTGCAACCAAGAGGTTTTAGGTTTGAGTAATCTTACTGACAAAAAAAAAAGAAACGATAAACAGAATGAGCTGTTATACATCCCATGTGGTCACTGTATGATACTATGCTTGGAGGTTTTCCCCTCCAATTTGCATTATATGATTGCCACTTTGTCTAGAAGACTAATGTTAGATTGCACCATTCTACTGAATTAATCAGTGGACTGATTTTGCAGCTTAAAGACTATAAGCTACAGTGTGAATATTATTTTCATCTGTAAATTTGGAACAATGCTATGTTTAAAATGGGATTTGGTTTCTCTCTATTTTCAAACAATACTGCATTTGTTTTTCTAGGTTTCTAGATCAATTGGAGATGTGTACCTGAAGAAGGCTGAATTCAACAGAGAGCCTTTGTATGCTAAATTCCGTCTTTGCAAGCCTTTTCAAAGGCCAATATTGAGTGCTGAACCGTTGGTATCCATGCACCATCTTCAGACACACGATCGATTTCTTATGTTTTCATATGATGGGCTTTGGTAGCATCTTTGCAACCACGAAGCTGTCAACATTGTTCAGAGTCATCCACGCAGTGTAAGTTCTCAATCTCAGTATGGCTTCATACTGACTATATGAAGATGGACTAATTCTGTACTTTCAGAAGCAGGCTTGATTATTATGCAATTTTTTAAAGATAATGAATATTAGGTAGTTTCTATATAACTTCATTCTATCGAGTTCAATGACCTAGTCAATGAAATGAGTACACTGATCGTGTGAGAATGTCCAAATATATACTTATTGTGCAGACATTTCTGCGAGTCTGTGCTGAATGTATTGGATGGAATGACATAGTCAATAAAATTAGTACATTGATCAGTTGAGAACATTCCTATGTTTTCTTATAGTGTGCATGATTTTGCTTGTGGGTGAGAGAGAGACCTGTGTCAATGAGAAGATGACCATCTTCACTGACTAGACAAACAACCACTTTGAAGAACACATTTTACCCATTGTATAACCACAATATTCCTTCCATGAAGCATTCTTCAATATGTTTTCACTAGATGACTATTGCTTCTCTTTGCAAAACCATTTTAATGTGGAGTCTCTGAGCAGATCAATTGTTTTTGATCTTCCAACTCCTTAGCTAAGTAGAGAACACTTCTAATATGTATCTCTACCATTATTGATCTTATTCTTATAACACCTACATGATATGAATTTAATCAATCTACTTAAAATTGCAAGTGCATAGTTGTCCCATTGAAATAGTGGCAAATACAGGTCAATCTCATAAAGAACACTTTTGAACTTTTAATAAAAAATCTGAATTTTTCTCGAAAGGAAAACAATAATAAAAGAGATGTGTTGTATGCAAATCAGAAATTAAATAAATTTCTGAAGTTAATAACAATGATAAGCAACAGATCAGAGCAGCCAAAATCTACTAAGTTATTCAAAGATCTAATTTAGGCAATTAATTTACCCTTTTTGTCTCAATTATTACTTAGATCAGAAACAAACCAATGTTTTTTATCCACATGATTTGGCGATTGCAAAAACCAATTTGTAATTGAGACAAACAAAATCAATACCCAAGACCTCCTTCATCTCATAAAAGAATGAACATTTGAAGCATCACCTATCAAACTAAGCATAGACTATCAAAGACAACTACAGATCTAAACATAATCTATCAAAGTAAGTATAAATGATCCAAATTTATTTATTACGAACATAAATTAGAGGTTTGCCTTTGGCATGAAGAAAGATTTATTATTCTAATAAAGCATTTATTAGACAGAAAATGAAAAAGAAATAATCACATAAATTAGAACAAAAATTCACTTAGCTTCATCTGTGTGCTCTAATCAGAAACTCAACCCACCATTATAAGGAACCTCAAAAATAACTTCATTTCTATCTTCTCCTTATACAATGATCTCTCAGAAATTTCTTTTCAAGATCCTACTTTCTGGAACAACTCTCCAAAATACCTTTAAAATAAAATAAAAAATTAATAGAGGGAAGAGCGGTGGATAAGATAGGGAGAGGGAGATCTGGGACTTCCAGATCTTGTTGGAAATGATGAGGAGCCTCCCATGGTGGCCTCCTTTTTATAGTTTTATGGGTCCTCAGGTTCATTGAATTTAGACCTCTTCTTGGTGGATTGAGAGATAAGATCTGTTGCTTGTTAATTGAGTTTATTTCTTGAGATGAGAGAGATCTTGGGGATAAGATGAGGTGAAAGTCTTTCGAATTCTTATTTGATCTTCAAATAGGTCCATAAAGGGATGTGCAATAGTTATACTTCATTGTTGTAGATTTTATTAGCAATCCGGCCTAAAAATGTATATGCCACTTTTCGAGGCCATAACTTTATCAATTAGATCCAATTTGTGTAATCTTCCATGGACATCTACTTTGAATAAGCTTTCCAATGGTGAGTTATTTGTGCCAATCTGATATCCGGATTGAGAGCCATGGCCATTTTAAGTAGGCTATCATGAGAAAATGGGATTAAATTTTGAATTTTGATTTGCAAAGGACTCTATCTTTGTAGTAGTAACGACTTGTTATTCAAGTTAAAAGAATATTCCTTGGCATAAATAGGAAGAAATAAGAGATTTTGGAAGCCTTAGCTGATCTTCAGGTAGGGTCCACAAGCAGATGAACTCTAAGGTGTGGATCTTCAAGCAGTTGGAACCATATCGTCTCTAGGGTTCTGTGGGTCCTACAAATTTCATTTTCTACACATTCTAATTTAACTAGTAAAATACTAAAGAGCCTTCATTGAAGAGGACGCATCTGGATAGAGTTCTTCTCAAATTGGGACTCGTCGGAGAAAAATTGCAAACATTCTTAATTAATATAAAAAATGGTGAAAATTCCAATTTTTAGGTAAAATCATGAAATGATGGACTTGAATGAATAATGACACATTTAATCTAATTAAATCGCTAATCCACCCTAAAATGATTCATAAATGCGCAAATTCATGAACTTAACAACCTACACTCTCAAATCTTTTTATTCTTTTCAAAGACCTCTTGAAATATTCCCCCTATGTTTCTTGGGAAATTGATCTTTCTCTTATATAAGAAAAATGATCTCTCTCTTTCTTATATAAGGAGAAGACATATTCTCTCCAAGGAGACAGTCCTGTTTTCCTTGGAGAGAATAAACTCATTAACTTGTTCTTTTCTCCATTTTCTCTTACTTCTTTTTCTTTATTGGTTTTCTCTTAGTGGGGATTCTTCTATTTTTATTTTCCATTAGTTTTCAACTAAGAACCCTAGGCCTCCACAAATCTTCTGTTTCTTGGTGTAGTATATTAGTACATGGTTATGCCTCATGAGAAACAAGAGACCAGCAGACATTTAGTGATATGTTGGCATGAGTCTCTTTCCTTTGAGCTTTGGTCTATATGTCATTTACCAATCAACATAAATGAACAAAAATCCATCTCTTGACTTGTTTATTGGACATTCTATGACACCACAGTAGGACCCATAAGTTCGAGGCATGACAATATATGAAGCCCAAGCACTTGTTGTGTAGCAACGTTATTTCTTTATGAATATTCCTTCTGATCTCATTCCTAACACAATATCTTTTGAATTTTCTTTTGAAGATTCATAGCTAATTTTAAATATTTTTCTATGATAATTTTTTCTTTAGAACTTGTTGCTTTTGTGCTTAGAAAAACATCTGGAATTTTATAATTTAAAATTTTATCAAGAATTTATTTTTTGGATAGAATCATTCATATGAAGTTTTATTGTTTGGATTCATGTTGTGAATATTTGGTAGTTAATAATATTGAGACCCTCTTGTTGGAAGTTGGGTTCTTATTTGTAGTCTCTATTGAGTTATTTTTTCTCCTTGCCTATTCTACTTATATCTTTATATCATTTGCCTTATCATTGTATTGTCTTTTGTTGTAACTTGTGTGTTATTGCCATGTAGGTTTCTTCAGCTTCATTTACTTGGAAATCTTTACTACAACATTGGGGGAAAACTTTTCTTTTACGTGTTCTGTTTCTATATTCTGAAACTGGTTTATTACAGATGGTTTTGTTTTTTTTTTTTTTTTGTTTTTTTTTTTGTGAGATGTTTATTAGGTCATCAGATTTACTAAGGTGTTTTCTTGTGGAAATGCAATTATGGTCACTCTAGTTTCAAATCTAAGTTTCGTTTTTTTGCTTTTGTGCAGCCTTTAATGATTGTCAGGGACCTGTTTGGCATCATTTCTTTGAAACGTTTCATGCTATTACTGAGAGGAATTCGTACAATGTTTCATATAGAGAGAAGGCCAACCAACAGGTCTATTGGTGCTGAAACAGGTTTTTGATCCACAATAGGAGCTTCTAAATTCACCAACTGGTTTTCATCTGATTCTGACTAGCATAGAGCTCCCACTTATGGCCTGTATAATTATGAAGTAAATCATATGAAAATAACTTACTAGATTGAAGCATAAAAGATAAGAGAGTTTGGAGTAACTCCAAGATCATGACAAGGTCTTCTGTCCTCACTCAAAGAGGACAACATCTCATCTTATTTTTTGTTAGTTATTCAACTAACATACTTAAATTGGATCTTGACAATAACATGATAGATTTGGATAACACAACATTGATTTGTAATCTAAACCCGTACTTGACTCCATTGCATTCACCTAATTTGGACCGCTACCTTTGATTGGGGATTTACTACACTCCTCAACCATGACCTTTCTTCGTGATCTTGATGGGGTAATCACTGTTTTGTGTGTAGAGAAGAGCTGTAACCCCTTAACCCTATATATATGTTTTCTTGGATAACTCTCTTCCCATCATGGAGTCTTAATTCAATTCAGATTTAGATTTTCTTAGCATAAGAAACTCTATTAGGTACAACTTTCCCTAAACACCAACTATGGAGACTTACAAATATAGTAGTCCTAATGTATAGTAGTCTTCAAAAGTGGGGGACCCACATGGGCATGTGGTCATTGAATCACACTTAAGTCAATAACTCTAACATTTTCAAGAATAAACTCCTATTATCATTTCAGAGTTTCTATAAAAAAAAAAGAAAAAAAAAGAAAAAGGAAATAACTACCATCTCAAAGTCAATTCTGACTTTACATCTCATTGATATAACTCCAATTTCTTGGGCAATTACTTGTAATGGGCATACTTGAATCCAAAAAAAATACTTACAGGTTCAGTTGATGCACTTGAAAGCTGTGGCCGCTCAAGCAGATGACAGTACCCCCAGGTTCCCCTCAACTGTTTTGCTCTTTTTTTTTCTTGGAATAATAACTACATTAATATATAAGAGGAAAATTTGGTCACATGACATAGGAGGTGTGGAGAGATTTTCTCTGATTTAGATGGCAAGAGGTATATATAAAAGGATGATCAAGCAAGGTTAATGCTACGAGAGATGGGAAAAGAAGCTACACTCATTTAACTTGTGCCCCATCCGTGACACTTTTGTCATTCTTACATATTTGCATCATTACCATACCAGCAAGATTTCAGATATTTTTATGTCTTTATTATTGCGTGACTAAGGACTATTTTAATCAATCAATGTCTTTATTAGTCATCAAATCCACAAAATCTTGAGATCTAGTAGTAGAAATTACTTCAAACTTCTCAAGGACCCACAAATAATTTTCAAGGCCATTTCCAATGATGCTTCGGCATTGTCACTTATCAAACATGGCTTGAGCCAGCAAACTTGCCCCATGACAAACACGGGCCAAGTCAGGTTTATTAGTGCTTAGCTTCTTTTTTTTTTTTAAGTGGAAAAGCATATGTATTAAGAAAGTTTTGAACCCATGGTGTCTAGAAAAATATCACTCCTAACTTCCACCAACAATAAATAAATTTTCATACATAATAATTTAGTAATATATAAAGTGGAGACATACAGGGCAACACAGGTTAAGAATGTTGTAAACCAGACTTTGGTTGGTGTCTAAACATGACATGGACCCTACCAACACACAATCAAATGCCTAATAGGAGTTGGATGGGACCAATCCCCATTTAAAAAGGACCTAGTGCCATCCCTAAATCATTTGCAAAAAAGTTATTTTTTTCCTTATCTTTTGATCATTTTGAAACATTGCTCTTTCTTAGATTATATAATCTTATTCATAAATATATCATTTGGAATTATTTTCAATGTAGCCTATCACTCTTGAACCAATAAACTCAACAAGTCAAACTGTACCTCTAGAAAAAAATTAACATTGTTCCAAACATGAAATGCCATCCTGTCTATCAGTTGTAACTTTTGTCCATTCAACTCAACAGTGATAAATTGCAAGTCGAGTCGCATTAAAGTCAGAATATAAATTGGTCTGGCCAAAATGGAATTGGACATGGGCATGATACAAGTCCAATGCAGAGTACCCAACTCGAAGTTAGATTGGACCGAACTAGACTTTCACCCATTAGGATGTCTTCTAAGTTTAGGATTGATGCAACACCAATTCTCTTCTCCATTGAGATACATGCCTTTTACCAAATGGTATATTTGATTGTAATTAGTTCAATATAACTTAGAATATGCAGTGCAGGTTGTTGAGAGAGGCTGTGTATGTCATTTAGCAAAACGCGAAAGAGCTAATAAATACATGTATGGCCCATCAAAGATATGAATGTAGTGAAAATTAATGTGACCAAGTGGCATGTGTTTGTACACCTTAAATAACTACATATATGCAGGTTTTTCTAATGACATATGCTCCTACTAGAATCTCCCTATGTATTTTTTTAAAAATGTTTTAGCTGTAAATAAAAAAAAATCAGCCACTTATGAGCAAAACCAATTCAGATAAAACACTTAATAGCGGCAACTATAAATTGCCACTACTATTATATTTTCCGCCGCCGAAAATAATAAAAGGCATTTTTCTGTTTGTTAAGTACACTTTTTGCGGCAGATTTTATTGGATTGGTGACAATAAATGTTTGCCACTATTATAGCTTTAAACAGCGGACTTTTATATCTGCCACTATTGTAACTTTTAGCAGCAAACTTTTTTCTGCTGCTATTGGTTTTTTCCTTTATTGACACTTACATTAGGCGAAACTATAGAGGCAGACTTTTTCCACTGCTGTATCCTTTAGTGGCAGTTTATGAACTTTTAGCGGCAATTTATTTTTGCTGCTAAAGGCTCATTTTTTTGTAATATACTTGTCCTAGTTTCTTTTATTTCTTGCGTTGATTTCAAATTGTCACAGCTGGGATGCAATTCATGGTTAATTAGTTCCATCTTCAAGATAATTAGATAAGTAAGGCATGAAAGATATGAGGTGAGGGTGAAGGATACTAGGGTGATGGTTGCATATTCATTATTTCATTTTCCACCTATGCTTCATTCTATTTCTATAAAATGAAATGTTACTGGATGCTTATTTTTGGTTATTCACCTCTGATCGTCATTCTTAAGTCTTAACCACTGAAGGCATGAATACCTATGTATTCTATGCAAATGAATAGACCATAAAAATGATTAGGAACAGTCGACGTTTAAATCTGTCCCTTATTAAGAAATTTTGGGTTTTCCTTCCCATAGGAACATTTCCGAGTAGTACAATTGAAGGGATGCTGCATGAGAAGTACTACAACTTGATAAAGAAGATGAATTCAAGGAAAGCTCTTGTTCTCAAAAAATAGGCATGGAAAAAATCATTGTTATTTAGTTTTCAATAGAAAACTTCATAAAAGAGAAAACATCAAATACACGGGAATTTAAGCTTATAACAAATATGCAGTGCAAGGACTCAAGAAATCAATTCCTTCGTTATTCAACGACACAAGATCAAATGAACAACCAGAAAATATGTAAACTAAGATATATTGTTACACTCATGGTTTCACATGCATGTTTAGGATGAATCACTGGGTCCTCAAGGTAAAAGTATCACATCTAATGATTTTTTGACACAGAAAAAGAGTAATTTTCTAGAACCCACAAAATGAATAGCAGAAACACTATACCTAGCCCTAAATTAGATGAAAAGGCATTTGTCTAACTTGAGACTTTTCTATGCCAGAACCAGTTGTCTTAGGCACTGGATTTAACGCAATTTCATTTTCCATTCACTAAAGACATGTTCTGTGAGAGTTGAAATCAGTAAATAAAAGTGTCATAACTAAAAACCTACAAATAAGAACATATAGAAATTTGTAACTTTAATCAAATATGTGAATGGAAATTCTAATCAATTTGTTATTAGGATTGCTTCTACAATGCATTAAGTAGACATTGACATCCCATTCACTGAGCTCAGTCAACCAAAAGTGAAACCTTGAAAATCTTCACTCATTTGACCTAATCCTTTATTTGTGCATCACATTATCAAAGCCTTACCCCTCCTAATTGGATGATCTTAGTAAAACTTTTCTCTAAGTAGCAAATTATGTAATGTGGAAAGTTTTGATTGCATACAGCTGGTTTGATGACAGTTTTCCTCTTTTGGGTAATAGCATAACTGATAGTGAATTTCTACTTTTAGGAGGCCTTACAATGGTCCATTTGATTATCGGGTTCAAGAAGATTACAATCTCCAGTATCCAACAGAAAAATTCTTACTGGTTAAAACTTTGTGCAGTTTACATTGTAATATCATGTTACATCCAGTTTAATTTGACGGACAAAAGAAGTGCCCAATCATTTTCAAATCCTAACATACAAAGATTTAATGAAGTCATTAAAAACTACAACGACCTTCTAATTTGGTGGAGCCCCCACTTATGCTAACAGTATAATCCCCTGTTACAAGCCTACCCTCTCAAGCTGATTGGTGCAGTATATCTATGATCCAACCACGAATGTTGTCTAGTTGAAAATGAGCCATCGTCATAACCAACTAAACCATCATCATCAAAGCCTTATCCCAACCATGTTGGGGTCGGCTATATGAATTCTATTTCTCCATTCCGTTCTATTTTGAGCTAAATCTTTCGATAAGTGCAACTTCTTCAAATCTGAATTAACAACTTTCATCAATGTTTTCTTCGGCCTACCCCTACCTCTTGATGGACCCTCCACCTATATATCCAAACTTTTTCTCACCGGTGCCATTACTGGCCTATGCTCAACATGCCCAAACCATCTTAAACGAGTTTCTCTAATCTTATCTCCTATTGGTGCTACCCCTAAATGTTCTCGAAAGCGCTCATTTCTAATTTTATCTTTCCTAATTTTACCACACATCCACCTAAGCATTCTCATTTCCGCTACATCCATCTTATGAATATGTGTCTTCTTAATTGGCCAACATTTTGCTCCATATGTCATAGCTGGTCTAACCACTGTCCTATAAAATTTTCCCTTCAATTTTGTTGGCATTTGTCTATCACAAAGTACTCCCGAAGCTAGTCTCCACTTCAGCCATCCAGCTCTTATCCTATGCTCCACATCTTCGTCAATCTCCCCATCCTTACTAATCATCGAGCCTAGGTACCGAAAAGAATCTTTACGTGGTATCTCATGAGTTTCAATTTTGACAGTGGTTTCAACACTTTGTATATGTCCACTGAAATTACAATCCATATATTCTATCTTTGTACGACTTATTTGAAAGCCTCTAGATTTTAATGCCCTCCGCCATCTCTTAAGCTTTGCATTTACACCCTCTCTTGATTCATTCACCAATACTATATCATCTACGAATAACATACACCATGGTACTTCTTCTTGAATATGCACAGTTAACTCATCCATAATTAATGCAAAGAGATAAGGGCTTAAGAATGATCCCTGATGTAAGCCTATGGTCATGGGAAATCCGCCCGTTTATCCACATGTGGTTTTCACATTTGTTATTGCACCTTCGTACATATCCTTTAAAATTTCAATGTAACCTCTTGGGACATTCCTTTTCTTTAAGACCCACCAAATTAAATTCCTCGGTACCCTATCATAGGCTTTTTCCAAATCGATAAAGACCATATGTAGATTTTTCCTCTTTGCTCGGTATTTTTCCATTAATTGCCTTAGTGAAAAGATAGCTTCCATAGTTGATCTTCCTAGCATAAAACCAAATTGATTTTCCGAAATCTTAGTCTTTTTTCTCAGTCTTTGCTCTATTATTCTCTCCCATAACTTCATAGTGTGACTCATAAGTTTAATCCCTCGATAGTTGGTACAATTTTGTATATCTCCTTTATTCTTATATATAGGTACTATAATACTTCTTCTCTATTCATCCGGCATTTTCTTTTTCACAAGTATCTTATTGAATAGTCTACATAACCAACTTACTCCAACCTCTCTTAAGCATTTTCATACCTTTATCGGAATACCATCTGGGCCTGTTGCCTTTCCTGTCTTCATTCGCTTCAATGCTTCCTTCACTTCCACCCCTCTAATTCTATGGAGAAAAGTATACTCTTGTAATGAAGTATCCTCCTCTACTTTTGTATCGCCCAAATATTCTTCATTTAAAAGTTTACTAAAATATTCTTTCCACCTTTCTATAATATCATTGTCCTTCACCAAAATATTTTCCTCATTGTCCTTGATACATTTGACATGATCTAAGTCCCTACTTTTCTTTTCTCTTATTTTTGCAATCTTAAAAATATCATTTTCTCCTTCTCTTGTTCCCAACTTATTATAGAGGTCATCGTATGCTTTAAACTTTGCACTACTTGCTACTTTCTTAACTTCTTTCTTTGCCTTCTTATACAACTCAAAATTTTCTATACTCTTAGTCCCCTACCAAACTTTGTAGCAATGTTTTTTTTGTCGAATAACTTCCTGAACCTCCATACTCCACCACCATGTTTCTTTATTAATATGTCTTTTCCCTTTTGATTCTCCAAGTACCTCCTTTGCAACATTCCTAATGCAATTAGCCATTTGATTCTACATTACTATAGTTTCTCCTTCAATATTCCATTCTCCTTTCTCAATCATTTTGTCCTTAAATATATTTGCTCTTTTCCCCTTCAAATCTCTCCACCTTGTTTTAGGGTCCATTTTGTTTACTACTGCTCTCTTTTTACTTCTAATGCAAATATCTAAAACTCCAAGCCTATGTTGCATAGTCAAACTCTCTCTTGGGATAATCTTACAATCTTTACAAGCCAATCGGTCCTGTTTTCTAACTAGAAAAAAGTCTATCTGACTCCTATTACTCCAACTTTTATATGTAATTAAATGCTCATCTCTCTTTTTAAAGTAAGTATTTGCTACTATAAGATCAGATGCCACTGCAAAGTCCAATATAGTGTTTCCGAATTCATTCTTTTCTCCAAATCCATGCCCTCCATGCACTCTCTCATATCCTCTATTATCTCTTCCTATATGCCCGTTTAAATCCCCTCCAAGGAAAATTTTATCACTATTTGGGATTTCTCGCATTAAATCATCCATCTCCTCCCAAAATTGTCTTTTCACACTTTCTTCTAGTCCTACTTAGGGATCATATGCATTAATGATATGAATTATGTCTTCTTCTAGTACTAGTTTAATTACTATAATTCTATCACCAAACCTCTTTACCCCCACGATTTTCTCTTTTAAATCAACTAAATATTGAAATAAATCAAATTATGTGGACCGCTAGTCAATGGCTTAGAGGAAGTAAAAGTTCAGTATAGCGATGAGCATTGATCCACCAATGAGATGCACTGGCACTTTTGAAGTGCATGGTGGCGAACAATACTACCTAGCAGGGAGGACAATGATATCAATGATCTCAACTTAAGTCTACAAAATAAGAATTTTTGATTTAGTAGAAATCTATTTTTGATTCCTATTGCAGATGCAGCTCACTCTTTTAAGAGCAATATGCGATGATTGACTCGACAGGTTATGCTTTTGTCACAAAGATATCCAAGTCATGTGGTAGATTTGTTTCCCGACAATGCACGTTAGGCCTAATGCTACTATTGTTTAGCTTACACTCTCAAAAGTCATAGACTTTCCTACAAGGGAGAGGTTCCTAGAAGTAGATCAAGCTAATATCTTTAAAATCTGATCTACTCAAGGTTAAGAACAACTGCAGGTGTGACTAAAATCTTCTGTAGTTAAGTTCACCAATGATGACCATAAGACTAAATCATGGCAATACCAGATGAGCTGAACTCCAGATTAATTGGGTTAATTGCCAAACTTTAAAAATGGATATTTAGGTTTGTCAAATTTCTATAGAGATATCCCAAGAATGTAATGCAGATTACCCTGTTATTCTACTTTATTAACATTACAGTAATCCTAGACAAAAGCTTCGGTACATCTGGTTGAATAGAATTATTTTGTCCCGTTGAACACTTTTGGGCTTTAAGATAAAATTTATTGATTGAGAAGCGACTGGTCAGGCCTTATATTCTGAAGCCCAAAAGCCTCGTCTAGCCCAATTAAACACATGGTTAGTGATACTAGATGCCAGGCTTGGTGTCTATGACTTTATTGAAAGGAATGACTATGAAGATCCAGTTTTGTTTATCAAAGAATTGAATTCATAGGAATTGTAAGAAATGTCTTCTTACCAAACTGTCTAAAATTTGTGAAAAGGAAGTAAAAAATTCCCTATTATTTGCCACTACATAATCTCCCTGCTTTGGTGGAAATTGATTTCCAATTCATCATAA
Source organism: Sextonia rubra (assembly GCA_037013555.1). Taxonomy (NCBI): domain Eukaryota; kingdom Viridiplantae; phylum Streptophyta; class Magnoliopsida; order Laurales; family Lauraceae; genus Sextonia; species Sextonia rubra. The sequence continues at coordinate 83,000,908 of JASUAD010000001.1, forward strand.
GCCATCTCATCTCTACGCCCATCATTGTTTTTATTGGGACCCATTTTACCATGAATTCACAACACCAAAATGATCAGTCCTTCTTTGCTCTAACAATCTTGAGTTTTGACCGATTTCTGCACGGAGCTTACAAGCATTCATAAAAGTCAAGTTTAGAATCTATATGCCCTTCTTTTATCAGTATATCTAATAATACGATCAATACCAGCTTCAGGATTGTATAATTCCTCTTCCTATATTGTGTAACAACCCCACTATTGTCATTGCTACACCTTTTCATACATCAAGCAGATGCCTTTGCTCACAGCATCAATGCATTGTTTAAAGGGTCTTTATCAAGTGAACATGCTTTATTTTGTGATATATATGCCCATGAGTTGGGACTTGTGTTTGTGTTAAAAATGTTAAGAATATTTCTTTGTAACTTTTAGCTATATGGTTAGGTCACCCTAACTTTTCTAGTCGAAAGTTGAAACATCAAATTACATTCCCTCAATATTAAACAAATATCTTTTTCAGCATAGTTTAGGATAAGCAAAGTTTGATGCTCAGTTTTTTTCTGAATAGTTACATGAAGTTCAAGTTTCCATTCTTTTGGGCCATTTCTAGGATGCATTGTTTTGAAGACTTGTCCTTTTGGTTCATGTATATTCTCCCCTTTCTTTAATATAATTCCATTAGTCTTCAAGCAAATAATAATGAAAAATGAAATACAATAAAATCTATCCCTCAAAGTTCTCCTTTTGAGTTGAAAAGTATAGGGTTTGGAGAAATAAGTTGAAAGAGAATAAAATTCAAAATGGGAATTTGGAAAAGCGAAAAAAAAAAGGATCTCAGGGGAAAATGTTTTGTTCTTCTATTGACATTATCTTTATTAAATATGCACTGAACCGCTGAATGGGTCAGTGGTCGAGGCACTCCACTTCGGACGGATGACAGGGAATCGATCCCTGGTACCCTATGTTAGACCTACAGTACTGTACAACTCATCCAAAGTAGTGAGAAAAATGTCTCAAATATTAGTGTTCTGCATGATTACAATACAAACTACTAAGAATGAAAACGTTTTTCCCCTTCTTTGTACTCAGTTCTAGCAACTAGAGTAGCTTTTTTTTCCCTTCTTTGTACTCAGTTCTAGCAGTTAGAGACTCAATATCAATCATAACCAAATCAGATAGGGGCCTGATTTAACCCTAAACAATCTTGACCAATTCAACAAACATCTTTCCAATATCAAAAACTTCCCAGCACCAACTTATCTGAGCAGAAAATACCTCTCTCTAAGGGCCAATAGCAATTTTAATGCTACTATATCCCTCTTTAAATTCAAATTCACAACAATGATAGATCCCGACCGAATGCCATTGACATAAATAGAGACGGTTTATTCCTTTAAGTCTCTCTTTAACTTCTTTTAGATTTTCTCCCTTTCAAATCAATGTTTAGAAAATTAGGTAGACCCTACTAACAGTACAATATGTGTCAAATTTGTAATTGCTAGAGCATCATTGTCCCATAGTTATCACAATGCACTAATTTTCTTTTTATAGAATCTCAATGCATTAGTTGAAATCTTAAAAAAAAAACATGGTCTGTTTGAGGGTCCTATGACCTCCTTAAAAATTAATGAGGGACTGTCTTTCTTTTTTGGATTTTAATTAGAGGAACTTAGTCTTTTTTTCGTTTCTTATAAATTAGGAGTAACCCACATTCATCTTTGTCACTCATAAAATCTCCAATTACCATCCTTTGAAAGCTCTTAAAATCTCTTTCTTCATCACCAATGCAATAGAATAAAAGAATTTTTAGCCCTATTGCGAGTTCTCACTCCATGACACTCAATCCATTAGAATGTCGAGACACTCTTGATTTCATGATTTTCTTTTTCTTTTTATTTTGATTTTTTTTGCTGTTGAGCCAAGTTGACTCCAATCAGGTTGAATCAATGTATTAATATGTTTTGGAGTTGTTTGCTTTTTGAAATCTTATGATTTAGGAAATGTAAAATCACATGTAGTATTATGTTCATATAATCCACTAGATGTGCGTGATGAAAATCTAAACATTCATCACATTATTAAAGTGGATGTCTAAAGTGTTTTCAAGTTAACCAAGCAACAAGAAGGCCATGACAACTTTGCTAGGGACTTCCACGCACCTATGCATCAACTGCAAATATATATATATTATTGGTTCTTTACGTTAATGTATTTTTTTTAAAATTTCAAAATAGGGCCTAATTTCTTAGTGCATTTCAACTCAGGACAAAAAAAACCAACATGTCAAATCAAGACTTAAGTTTTCCATTTTTATTTTAGATCAATACAAATTGTCGGATTGGATATTTTTTAGTGACTTTTTATGCTTATTTTTTCAAAAAATTCCAAAATACTCTTAGCTTTTAAGTTTCCAACCATTTTAAGCCTTTCTTTTTCCTCCTTCCCTCTTCCATCTGCCCAAGCATCTATCAAGACCTCTCACTATCTTTTTTCATCTCTCCACTCACAGAAAGCATCTATCAGGGCCTCTTACTATCTTTCTTCATCTCTCCACTCACAAAAGCTATGTCAACCCATTCACAAACTCAATCCCTCATCACCAACTATAATAAAGCCACCAACTTGAACAGTTGCATACCAATACTCTTCACTTGCCTACTATCTTCACCTGCACCCATGGCCTTTCACCACCCTCCTGCAACATCACCCTCCCAACCAAACAACCCATTTTCACATTATCACCTTCCTTTTAAAAAATCAGCCGATTATAAAGACCACAGTCACCCACAGGCCCCACACTTAGACATGACCCACCTATGATGTACTCAAGAGCACTCACTTGAACATCATACCCACATAGCCATCTAACTAGCCTAGCCAAGCCATGACCCATAACTCCTAACTCACTACCCCTTCACCATTCTCTCAGTCTCATCATCGATCCAACCCACACCTCCAGAGAATCCATAAGCATATGCATCTTCACTAATCCAAATAACAACAACCCAATCCCAACTGTCCATTTCATTCAGGGGAAGACCCAGGAACTTTTCCTTGGGGGGCCACTATCTATAAAAAAAAGTATTGTGAGGGCCCTATATAAAAGATAAATATAGTTTTCAAAATATGTAAGGGGTTTTCTAAAAATTTTGGAGGTCATATGTAAAAATATTATAAACTTAAAAGAGTTTTGTAAAATCTTGGGGGGCCATATAAAAAAGTTTAAAATATTAAAAACTTTAAGGGGCTTTATGAAATCTTGGGGGGCTATGGCCCCCTAGGCCTACATATGTATCCTCCCTTGATCAGTCACACTCTGCCAAACCACATCATACAAGCAAGTTAGCTTGCTAACTCACAGAACCCATCAAGCCAAGATCTGTACATCCGTCCCACATCTAGCCCATCTATTCAACTTGTTTGACCTAAGCAAACTCAACTCAACCCAAGCACCCACTTGGCCCCAACCTATAGACCAGTACACCACCCAAACCCACTCAACCCACTCTTTGGTGCCCATAGATACAAACCCAAACCCATGTAGTACATGACCCGGCTGCACCCATTCACTACATCCCACAAAGACAGAGACCTCTTGTAACTCAAAACTTACCCGGTTAAACTCTCTTTCATTTATCCTATCTATTGCCTTAATTTCTTTTTGTTATATATATTTTTTCTTTTAAAAGTTAATCATCATTCATATCTGATGATGAGAACAAAAGAGAAAGAAAATTTAAAAAAAGGGTTCATTGAGTGATCACTTTTACCAAAAACACAAAAACAAAAAAGAAAAAAGTTGAGTGATCTCATGCACTGGAAAATGAGTTGGGTGTGGGTGTTGCACGTTACAATTAGTTAAGCTGGGCATGAGTATATATCTACTAGTTCATTTCATTAAAAAATAAAAATAAAAAAGATTGGTGACGAGGGATGAAGGAAGGAAGAGTAAAGAATGAAGAAAAAAGGCTTAAGATGGTTGCAAACTTAAAAATCAAGGGTAATTTAGGGTTTTTGAAAAAATAAGGGTAAAAAGTAGTCGAAAATGTCTAATCCTGTTGTTCACCCTGATCTGAAATAAAAGTGAAAAACTTAAGTCCTGATTTGAAATATAGTGTTTTTGTCCTAAATTGAAATGTGCTGAAAAGTTAGGCCCTATTTTGAAAACTTCCCCACTTTTGTTTCTTCTAACAATGAAAGGAGTCAATTGATTTTCCCCATTTATTAAATGTTCATTTATCTTAATTTTGTTCTCGCTCTATTTTTTTTATAGATTTTTCTTGTAAATTGAGATAAGAAAAATATTTAGTTCACATAGATTGGAGGTCGGTGACTTGAAAAGGAAAATGTTGGCAGGCAAGGAATGTGTTACTAATGGACCCATGTTTGTCCATCAATTCATCTATTCCTCAGTTTGAAGACAATTCACATCCCTTTTCTAAGAGATGCAATGGTGCTGTGAAGTCATAAAGCCTAGGGTGGAACGTGCCAACCAACCTAATAATTGGGGTGAGCTATGAAAGCTTTTTGTTATATTTAGAGCAGGAAAGTGGAGCCTATTTGGAAGTTAAAAGAAAAAACTTTTATTTCTTGGATAGGAAATTTATTATTATTACTATTTTTTGTTCTCAACCATGTAGTAAAATACTTTGACCAAATCAATTCACTCTTATTAACTCATTTCACACTAACATTAGTATAAATTAAAAACAACACTCTCTTTATTTGTAGGTCCTAGAATGGAGTTTGCTTTGGATGGAAATATAGATAGCTCAATGATGTGAGCATTCAAATGAAGCCCTCTTCATCAATATTAGATACTAATTATGTTACTTTTTCATCGTTAGGCTATTTTTTTTTTTCCAAATGAAAGTTGAGTATAATTATTTAGAGAACAAATTCATTGTAAACTTCTTCTTTTTTCTTTACTTCTATTGCGATGAGTGGATAAAGATTAAGATTGGGTGTCTTTATCATTTAAGATTGTGAGTAAATTCTTTATCGTTCTAACTTCCAAATATCAAATCTTAAGAACTACCACCATTGATTCATGAAGTACTTTATTATTAACATGATCTAGACTTTGATCATTAAAAAAAGCTAAAATGCATTGGATCATTTTTAGTTTTACGTTTTCCTTTAATTTGTTAGATATTTAAAATGTTTTAGAGATAGTGCCAAGAATTATGGAGTTGCAATGACCATTGCATTGCTACAAATCCACAACCTATCAAGACAAGAGCAACAAAATATTTTCTTTATCCATTGATTTCTTTTTCTAAGCAAGTAGTTGTGGTGTTCTTTTTTTTTTCTTTTTTTTTTTTTTGGCCTTTACAGTGACTCAGACTTATGCATCCATGCATACTTACTATTTTTTAGAAATCTTATTTTTAATTTTATTCAAATAAGATTTTCAATACCATCATCATCATTCTCTTTTTTTTAATTATTTTAAATTTCTTATAAAGCGAGGTTAATTAGTGGTTCAATCTAAGTTTTATAAATAAATTAGTTTGGTTGTGCACCCAAGCTTAGAGCGAGCCTTTTTTGCTAATAATGAATACGCTTATTTTTAATTTTTTGCCAATAGTGTTATAGGGAAAACAGGCCTGGACATACTATGGGCCCTTGTTGCTAGTTATATATTATAAGGGAGTTGAAGGGTTTCCATTCAATTTTAGTAAGGGTTTTTTTTTTTCAACAATTGGGCCAAGCTAAATACCTCACAGAAAGTCCTTTTTTTCTAATTATGTTATCATATCTATAATGTATTAAACTTGCATTAAGGTGAAGAAAGGGAATGCTCAATTTCAAAAAATCGGTGAAGGCTATAAACCAAATACTAGCCAAAGAGGCTCGGGTTCAACCTGGGCTGAAACAAAAAGAGAATGCTAAAAATGATGCTAAAATAGCAACAAAATGTATGAAGTTTAGAAACTAAAATGATTAAAAGAATTCAAAAGTTTAAAGAAAGCTTAAATTAATTAAAAATACTATAAATAAAAATTCATTATTGGAAGAAATTAAAACACTTAAATATCATTTTTCATTATTTTTTTCCATCAACACTTCATAGTTCTTTATCTGCATGAGGTTGAGAGGGGGCAACTTGGTGATTCCCTTTAAAAGTAGAGGAAGATATAGAGAGATATATTTTATTTTTTTCCTTTTGTCCCTCCTCGACTTTTCTTTTTCTTTTGTTTTGCGCCTCAAGAATCTTTTTTGCTCTTAGCAAAGAATGAAACTTTGAAAATACATTATGCTGTGAAAAGAGAACTTATCAAATCACAAATAAGGTAAGCATTATGCTGTGATGTTGTCCTTTTATTCTTTCTCTTTTTTGCCCATTATTGACCCTATAATCCTAATCCTCTCAAACTTTGAATTTCACAATAACTCATTTAATTTATTATCAATTTTTGAGTTTTTAACATCTTACTTCAAAATCAAGATTAAACTAAATCTAATTTAATTCCTAAGTAAGGAACTTCAAGTTGCTATAATGGTGCTCAAGTTTTTTTTAATACTAATTATATGTAATGGTTTCATCAATGCTAGTTGTTTTATTAAAGTTTGAAAAAGGATTTTGGTTCTAAATAATGGACCAAAAATCAATATTTTTTTCTATAAAAGTTAGTCCCATATTATCTAAATATTATTTAATTTAATTTTTAATTAAAATTATGTGTTCATGAGTAAAAATGCTAAAATTATAAAATTTACAATTCTTCTTAAGTATTTCATATTATTGTTGGAATAAAGAGCAATCTAAATTCGTCTTTTTTAAAAGTATTTTTGGGGCATAATATAATAACTCTGTAATTTTTTGTGCCCATTATAATGTAATAACAATTTTGAGGTATACTGTAATAAATTTTTTGATTATTTCTCAAATTTCTTACTAAGAGAAACTTCCCGCTCCACCTCAAAGAAAATAGAAACTCTTATCTTTGTCACTGTGACTACTTTGGCTTATTGCTCCATGAGTGGATTTTATTTATCTTTGGCGATAGGTTCTGCAAGTCGTAGAGGAGATTAGCATTAGTATCTTAAAGATGGGTAGAGAATTTTAAGATAGAAATTAAAGTTTAAAATAACCCTCTAAATTTAGATTGCATCATGCGTCACGCCCTTACAAAGAGGGCTGCTTATCAGGGGCCCAAAAAGAAAATAGAAATTAAATTCCAATATTTTTTGAAATAATATTAGAAATAAAATAAGTTTAAAATGTATAGGCACGTTATTTAAACTACTTAAATTCTCCATGTCAAGATTTGTTAAAAGAAATCTCTCAACGAATTTAAAAATTACAAATCAAGCATTCTTATTAAAAAAAATTGTCTAGCACCATTGCCTATACTCTCTTTTATTTATACATTGAATTTGAAGCTATCTAAATAAACTGAATTGGAAAAGCACTTTCTTTGATTTAATCATTAAAAAATCTCTAGAAAAGATCATCACTAATGGAGATTGGACATATAACGATGAATATGCTTCATTTCAAATAAGAGTGTTGATATAGTTGGGGGCGGACCAGGAGTAAAAAAGCCTATAAAATATCATAACTAATGAGTGGTAGATCAATTGGCTCACAATAAGAGGTTTTGTGTTTGACATGCACCTTCATTAGCCACCTTCAATATTCTTACTCGGTGCATGTAAATAGGAGAGCTTGCATATGCTTCTATGGATTAGTTCTTGGTTATTCAGAATCTAGTCTCCCTTGTGTTCAGGGCCAAAGTCTATTGACCTAGGGAGGAGATGCCCTAAGTTTTTTTTAAGTATATTAATCATATAATGAATAATAACATGATTAACACGGTCTTACGTTTACAAAAAAAAAAAAAAAGGGTCTTATGTGTTAGGAGTTAATAAGCAAAATGTGGCGGGTGCTAAGTACCCATCTACTACGTAGTGGGTTCTACACAATCTAGTACCATATACAAATATATGTACACATTTGCACTATTGGTTGAGTAGGTTGGCAATTGTTGATCCATAAGGTAAAGTAAATAATGACTAATTTAATTAACACGATCCAAGGTGTTAGGAATTAATGGGGGGATGTAGTGGGTCCCAAGTTTACATTTATTATCTAGTGGGTCCCTTAAAGAGTAACCTTAAGTAGATGCACAAATGCGCGACTGAATAAGTAGATTGGCTACTACAGATCCATTAAGATAAGGTTTCTAGGGTATCTATCTATAGGTCTTCTCAATTGTTTAGAATCTAATCTCCCTTGGGCTCAAAGCAAAAGTCTAATGGGTTGGGTGGGAGATACCTTAAGTTATTAAAAAAAGTATATTGACCTTATGATGAATAATATTATGATTTTATGGGGTCTTCTGGTTACCAAAAAAAAAAAAAAAAAGGTCTCATGTGTTAAGAGTTAATAAGCGGAATGTGGTAGGTCCCAAATACTCATCTACCACATATTGGGTCCAATAAAATCTAGTGCTATATAAATGCACATTTAGACTATTGGGTAAGCAAGTTAGCCATCGTTGACTCATTATGTAGGGTGAATAATGAATAACTTAATTAACACAATCCTACGCGTTAGGGATTAATGGGCAGGATGTGGTGGGTCCCAAATTTCCATTCACTATCTAGTGGGTGCCTTAAAGAGTAGTCTCATGCAGATGTAAAAATGCGCGAATAGATAAGTAGATTGGTTACTATAGATCTATTAGGTAAAGTAAACAATGAATAACTTAATTAACAGGATCCTATGTGTTAGGAATTAATGGGCAGGATGTGGCGGGTCATAAGTTTTCATTCACTATCTGGTCTGCCCCTTACAGAGTAACCTCGTATAGATGCACAAATGTGCGACTGAAAAAGTACACTGGATACTATAAAATCCATTAAGATAAGGCTTACTGGGTATCTATCTCCAGGTCTTCTCGGTTGTTCATAATCTAGTCTCCTTTGGGCTCAGGGCCAATGTCTCATCGGCTGGGCTAGGTTGGGAGGGAGATATTTTAAGTTATCAATATATATATATATATATATATTTCAATAGTTATTTTCTAACTAAGGGCATTCAGATATCGGTAATGTAGGTTAGTTGGTCAACCTTTATCCAACTTATGTTACCGTGTGTCAGGTTGGATTATCTGGGTAAGACTTGGGTCCTATTTCAGTTAGGTCTATGGGATGGGTTAAAAATTTCACCCCTACTCAAGTAATTTTGAATAAGGAAAGCTTATTTGATTTAATGGTCACTTTCAATATATATATATATTGGTTTATAGTTTTAATCATGTGTAGAAATACAAGTCATGATATTCCTGCAATTAACAGACGAATGTGATTAAGTGGTTTTTTGGGGGATTGGTATGTGGACTCAATTAGTAAAAGTGTGTAACAAGAAACGACTGTTAGATTGGTTGTGTTTTATTGGAAAGGTTAATATTAATCAGTAAAGGTGGGGCCCAATATGTGCAGATCCATCCTGCTCAAAGTCAATCAATGGGGAGTGAAAAGATGGGCCTCAATGGTGGATAGAGACTGGTGGGGCACCGCTGTCACGAATTAAGAAGGCCAGCCCATCAAACAAACATTGACGGTGGGGCCCACCTTGATCAGTGGGATCTGTTCTCACGCTCCTCATCCCAAAGTAATAAAGCATAAATACATGTGGAAACGAAGCCAGTGCCTCGGAGAGTCCAACGGTCCACAACCCGACAGCTGTTTTTATGTGCCTTCCTCGCAGAGACTCTGGTCTCTCGATTCCAAGGGAAGTGCCCTCTTCCAGGCTCGCTCTCTCTCTCTCTCTCAGTCTCTGCAATACTCGACCTCTCCAACCTTAGAAATCAAAACAAAAACGAGATAGAAATCGAATGATAGCGTGACCGACCGATTCAAGAAAATGATGGATGTGATGATGGTAAGGAAGAAGCTGTGGCCTGTGGGGATGGCTATTGGCAAGCAATTGTGTCATTTCCTTCTTCGCATTCGGCGGTTCCCCTTGTCTTTTCTGGGTCATGATATGGTCAGATCTCATCTCATCTCACTCTCTCTCTCTCTCTCTCTCTCTCTCTGCATATCATCTCTAGGGTTTTGGGTTTGGGTTTGGGTTTGGCTTTTTTTTTGGGGGGGTTTATGTCGATTTGGGAGAAATTGGTGTTTGTGGTTTTTGTTGAGGTTTTGGTGTCTGATTGATGAACAAATTTGAAGAAATCAGGGTTTTTTTCTTCTTGGATACGTATGTGTGACCTTTCGGGATTTTATGATTTGTGATAACCGAGTGCCCTCTTCCAGGCTCGCTCTCTCTCTCTCTCGGTTTCATCTTGCCATCGATCGATCGCTGTCTCCATATCTTCTACGGATTATTTGAGAAGGTTTCCGATCTGATGCGCAGAAGAGCTTCATGCAGTCGTCGTCGCTGGTGAATCTCGCGCGAGATCAAGCCGTCGATCTCATCGCAATCGACACTGATCGGCCGTTGATCGATCGACTGCATCCTCCCGAAACCCTAACATCCCCATGGATGTCCATCCTCTCTGAGCCGCCCTGTCTCCATGCTCCACCGGGTTGTTGTACCACGATTGGAGATCCCCCAGATCCGAAGCAGATCGTCGTCTTCGATTCCGACCGATTTCTCTGCCGCCGGCGGCCTGAAGTTTTCGGTAATCACTAATAGCAGCACGCCATTCACCGATAATCTACCCGAACCCTAGTGTGTAGTTTTCTTCCTATTCCTCTGTTCAATTTAAATCTTAGGGTTTCGTTTCCCAGGCATCTGGATACTAGGGTTTCAGTCTCAGATCTATGGTTGCAAAGCCCTGCATGTATCTTTTGCCTCTTTTTGTTGGAGATCTGATTTTCGTGCTTTGTGCTGGAAATCCCGTCATCTGGTTTTGGGTTGTTTTCAATGGAGGGAGTATCGGGAGAGGACAGCATCGCCATTTGCAAAATTGAGGAGCGAGTTCTTGAGGGCTCAAGCGTTTCAGTACCTGTATCTGGATCTATTGATGCCGCATATGGTGGGGTGATGGCTGGGGACGCAGGGTGTAGAGGCTAGGTTTCTGTCGCCTCAGTTGGATCCCGAGCTGGCGGTTATGGATGGCCTGTCGCTCCCGACGAAGGGCTTGGATGAATTCTGGTCTCATGAAAGTGTTGGTGATCAATCAGAGTATGCTTTTAGGAATCCCATTGATCTGTCTCACTTGGAAGATGCTTTATTCTACTGTCTTTTGAGTGCCAAACAAATTCTATTTTTGTATTTGCAGGTATGTCAATGGTATAAACTCAATTCTTACTACAAGTATCCCTGTTCTTGGCGGCCTACCATTGCCCATCTGCTTCCACTTTTTCTTAGACAAGGTATTTTTTTTTTATCACTTGCTTTATGTTGTTATTATCATCATCATCATCATCGTCATGGAGCTTGTGAATTGATAGTTTTTATTCAGCCTTATGTAAAGCCATGTCCTTTGTAACTCCAAAATCTTGCATCTATTGTTTCACTTTATTTATCTCAGGTTTTCAGTTGGCTCCCTTCTAGTTCCTTGAATTTTTACCATTTTAATTCTTCATATGAGGGTTGTTTTTGATCTTTTGTATGCATGCTTTAGCTTTCTGAATTGAAATTCCTTGATTTTCTGTTATATTGGGTCCCCACTTGTAGATTACTCTTATGTACTGATTCCCAATTCTGTTTGTGTTGCTCTGCACATGCATTGTAGCATATGCATCTAAACCATAAATTATATCATGTCCTTGAAGATATATGTTGTCATGTGATGATGTGATTTTATGAAAAATGAAAACCAATGATGCAAGCAAGAAGATATAATAGAATACAACATTGCAACATAACAGAAGGAATTCTCTTTCCCTTCCTGTTATATTGAAGGAATAAAATTTCCAATCACCAGTGTTAAATATTGGAAGCTACCTGCTGATGCCAAAATACCTCATAGAAATGTTAGAAGAAATGAATATGAGTACCTGATTAGTTGTCCTCTGCAAAATCCTGCGAGCGTGGAGTACAATTGGATGCTGCTCATTGTTATAATTGAAATGTTGCTGTTTGACTTAGCTTGATTTGCAAAAAGAACTTTTTTTGGAATCTCAAATATTTGAATAAGTGCCTATGTTAGAGTTTCCCAGCATCATCGAACATAATGAACCATTCAAGAGTCACCTAGGATTGCGAAATGGGGCTTGCCAAGATCTAAAAAGATTGTGGGATCATGTTGAAAGGTCTGAAAAAAAGAAAAAAACAACTCTTTATAAAAGAGATATAGCTTGTCTTTTGGGGCTAAGATAACCCTCATTAAAGCTACCTTCTCTAATCTTTCCATTTCTTATATCTCTCTACAAAAAGCCAGCGAGGGTGATTCAATGGTTGGATCACATTCAGAGATACTTTTAATGCGAATGTCTCAACCGAGGAAAAAGATGTTGCATGTTTTACTGTAGAGTGAGGTAGTGAAGGCAAAGTCCGCCTGTTGGTTACATTGAGATGAGCACCTTGGAGATCTGATATAGAAAAAGGAAGAGGGGATTGGGAAGGAGAGTTGTGTTTCTAAATATGGTGAGGATGAGTGGCGTTGGTTACTTGTCAGAGTAATATCCGTGGAAGCTACCATTACAGAGTTATAAAACATTCAATTATAATATAATATAGTTGGCCAAGTCTGTCACATAGAAACTACCGTTAAAAACTCACCCGAGTCACATAGGACTCGGTTGTGTGCCATGTGACTTACTCGGGTTATATGGGATTCAGCTGAGTCCCATGATTTGAGTCTGAGTACAAGCCCCATATGATCTAATTCGTTTAAGGCGGAGTCAACCTATGCTCGTCCAATTTTTTAATCGATGGTCTCGAAGTCGAAAATTAGGCCTAACTTGGTCATGCAAGCTCAAGGGGTAGGTCATAGGCATTACTAGGTCAGGTTAATGGTCTGGGTGTGGGGTAGGTAATCGGCATGGCTAGGTTAGGTCAATGGTCTGGGTGTGGTCCGGTTTGAGTCTGACAAGTCTGACATTGGCCCGTTTGGGCCTATAGGCATGGCATGCCACCAAGGTGGGTCCGAATTGATAGGCTTTTCCTTCTAAAGGTCTAGGCTTGGAGTACAACATGCTTCTTCTCCATCACTTGGGCTTGACACTTATCATTAATTAGGTCCACTGCATTGCCTTTAGCCAACTTATCAATGGGGTCACAATGGGTATTTTTGGATCACGTAACCATGTGCCCCACTTGTTCCACGTGGCACCTCAGGAAATGTGCATGTGTTACAACGTAGGACCATATAATTCATCTTTCGACATTGATGGTCTGAGTAAAAATATCAGTGATCTATCCACCAAAGACATGGTGTGTGTGTGTGTGTGTGTAGGCATGTTACCTCATATTCAAATGGTGGCCCTTCTGGGTATGTAGTAAGGCTTAGTGCATTAACCATCTAAGTAGTGGTTATTAGATGGTTAAAATGAAAATTTTCAAGGGTGAACTTTCAAGTGGTTAGGATCAGCTCATGAGCTTGATATTTGGTTTATACTTGTGTAATTATGGGGCTCACAGATGAAGTCTTGATTGGCATGATGATAAGGGGCTAGCTAGAGGTATATTGGGACCGGTAGATATAAGGTTGTATCCTTTCTGATGCAAACAAGAAGGTGGTGTTAGTTTTCTCTCCTCCTATTGGGCTGAAGGATTATAATAAAGCTGAGGTTTGAGTGAAAAAAGAAGCATTGATTCAATCTCCCAGCCCCATCCCCATGTGGGCTAGCAGGTGGGCCCCACAATGAGGTGCACGCAATGGATCATAGCACGTGTGTGTATATATATATCATGCATTGGATGATTGTGCGCACCTTGATTTGGGCACCACATGGGGCCCCAACTGAGACTGGGACCTAGAAGGAGCAAAATATATACCTAGGGCCCCCCATCTCTACTAACAATTAGCCCCATCCGTAAACCCATTCATCTCGATCTGGGCTTCGCAAGTTTAACAGTTGTACAATCCATTCAGATGGGTGTATAATCGATCCAACAGTCCAGTCCATTCAAATGGGTGCAAAATTAGGGATTGTGTAAAATTCAGTGGATATGTGTGGTTTTCAGGTGGATGGAACATCAAGTGGGTCCCACTCCTGGTGTGCAATATGTGCATTTGGCGCACCTAATAATGTGTGTATATAGGGGGCCCCCCTCCTCAGCTCCAGCCGAGGATAAGGCCGTCAGCTCAAGCCCGTAAATTTTTGCCCTTCTCCATGTTTGTGGGAAGCTGGCCAAATGGTTTTGAAGATTGGCATCTTGATAGTGTGGAATATCCTGTGACACTGGCCTCGGGACCAAACAAAAAAAGCTACATCTACAATCCAATTGCCAAATCCAAATTCAAATCTTTCCTTGGGCACCCTTTCAGGGTGGTTTCTCATCATGTATAGTTCAGAATAAAGGACGGAGTTTCTTTGCTTTAATGCTTCGCAAAGATACACTTGAGGCCATAATGCTTAGAGGGATGAGGTTCATATATCTCTCTTCCTTGGTGATCACAGTCATCCCTATGGTTTGACTAGACACAGCTATATTTGTCTTGGTCAGCCTCTTTGACAAGAGATGGACGGATGTGCATAAATCCATGATAGGGGTTATAGGAGCCTCCATGAACGAAGTTTCGGTGGTCTTTGAGATCGATCCAAATATCGTCCTCTCTAAAGGACCGAAATCTCAAGAAGGCGCTCACTCTTTGTATCATAATAGAAGGCTTCAGGCATCTTATGGATGGATCAGAAAATATCATGTTTCAATACAAAGTGTTCCTATTAGGGCACCTGTGTTCAAAGGGTTATTCCTCAAAGGAAACAACCAAAGAATGGCTATGATGCCCCTCAAGATGGACCCATCAAAGCTCCTCATTCCAAAACGATGGACATTGGGCTCACTACATACTGAGGTTGAAGTAGAAAAGCCCCTTGTGGGAAGGTGTAGAGCCCACGATGATGAAACGAGAAACTTCATCCTAAGTTTGTTGTTGGCATACTTGAAGATGCCAATAGATTTCATCCTAAGTTTGTTGTTGGCATACTTGAAGATGCCAATAGATTCAAAAGTCTCCCTATGACTTCTACACGGCTACTAGCTGAAAAGGAAGCCTATGAGAAGGATGAATGAAGAAAATGGTGGCACACCGAGTTCTTGCTTCATCCGCGGAAAAGACTCTGATCCCAATGGTCCTTTGGCATGAAGGATCACAGAGATGCATGTTGCCTCATGGACTTTTTCTACGGAGCAAGAATCCCTCCTTCCGAAGAAACATCAGTAGAGAAAGATCATCGGGCACAACTAGAAGCTACCAAGGTAGACCCAGAAAAGGAGCAGATGGAAGATCCACAGCCAGTTGTGGACACCATTGCTTTTCTTAGTGACTCTACTTGGGTTCTTCATGAGCAAAGGGGCCCAGGAGAATCTCTTCTGTCCCCACATGTCCCCCCATAACCTGCACGAGTCTTGTCAACTAAAGCATGCTTTTGTTTTGAATTATAGCATGGAACTTATATAGATTTTTCTAAGAGTATTTATATTTTAAATTGTAAGTCATTTTTGGCACATGGCCCTCATCAGTTCTCCCTGAATTGATAGAACTTGACTCGATGAGTTAAGATGGGCTTAATTCTCCTAGATCAAATATCAACCATACAAATTCACCACCAAATGGTTGGATTTCTTTTAAAGATCGCTGTGAATGTGGGGCATTCTTTTTTTATTGTCTTAAAGTGCTCTATAGGGCCTATGAATAAATGGATCATCTAATAATATAGATCTTGTTGCAGATAGATCATCAAATAAGCAAAACCTAATTTCTAATCTTCAAAAGGGTTGTTTTTTCATTTTTGGAAAATGCCTTAAAGGAAATTTGTCGTCCCTAGGAGAGAGGACCCTTTTGGAAGAAACATTGGAAAACTTTTATACGTTTTCAAAATAACCAATACATGAGGCCCCTTTTTAAGAGTTGACTAAAACTTTAGGATGTTTTTGAAACTTTTTCGTCATCATCTTGAGCAAAGCCTATTAACCATTTTCGTTTGCTTCTCCGATGTTTGTATTTCTTTTTATTTTTTCCTCTTTTTAATAAAATTTACAATTAAAAAAAAATCATCATCAAAGCCTTCTTGCAGCTATGTTGGGTTATACCAGCTACATGAATATTGTTTTGTCATTCCAGTCCATCCTAGGCCAAATCCTCAGTTTGATTGCACTTCGTATCTGTTCTATCCATACTCCGTCCATCTGCGTCCTTTTCGGCTGGGTTGCAAATGGGTTGGTTCTAGGTTGAAACCATGTTGGATCTGGAACTGAATTGGTTCTGGGATCTGAACTGTTATCTTTTTATTTTTAGTTTTTAATTTTTAGATGCATGAAGGAATGTAGTATGAGGTTAAAGTAAGGGAGGAATTTTGGATAGAGGGATCATTTATGTGATTTGGCTCCTGTTTGTAGTGGTCATTTGTGGTGTTGATGATTGTCATACCTAATTCGTCTTTAGAAACTGTGGAAGTTTTGTTCATGTGCAGTTTAGCATCTGGTGGTGGAGGCAATTAGGGTATAAATTACCAGTTTTTTGAATAATCGGAATGGACCTTCAATGGGGTGTGAAGTTGAAACTTAAGTTTTGCTTGACCCCTGCTAGATTTTTGAAATGTGCTTTCTCGCTTTGAGAATAGACATCATAGTATCTTTCTAGTATATGGGTTTCATATTTGGTCATTAGTGTAGGAAATAAAGCATTTTGCATTATTTTTTTTAATTGTGGTTTGTGTGTGTGTGTGTGTGTTGTGCGCATGCGAACTTGTGCGTGCATGCACGTGTTCACGTGCGTGTGCATGCACGTGCGTGTGCTTGTGCGTGCGTAAGCATGAGATATGAAGCATCGGGCATAGCCACATAGGTATCCTCTATCATCAAATGCAGTTCAATTTCTGCAAGGTGATGTACTTGAAGTTGTATGAGAGAAAGTAATCATGGTTCCAAATTGTAGCCAATACTTCCTCTATGCTATATCAAGTACTACATTATGAGAGCCGTGGTGGACTATTGGTTACCACTATGATTGATCAAATTGAAGTGGTGTAATGGTGATATCATGAGTGTTGGATGGTATCTATCAGATACAAGCAGTCACCGTGATTGATCAAATTGAAATGGTGTAATTGTGATGTCACGAGTGTTCGATGGTATCTATCAGATACAAGCGATGGAAACTGATATGCTCTGTTCCATTCTTTTCATCCAGATAGCATGGAAGAATAAGCTTCTTTGTGTTGCTGGACATACAAAGGATCCCTTTGAATATGTTACAGGTTGAATTCATTTCACATTTATATTCTTTTTCTTTTTGTACACTTAGTCATCTCTATGCTCAATTTCTGTAGTTCCAATTAACGCTTTTGCCCTTTTTCTTCTCTTACTCTCATGACAGTGCTGGAATTTCATATGCAAACTTGGACGTGGTCTAAGCTAAAGTCTAATGGGAAGATACCGGTTTGTAGATCTTTTTTCTTTGGTGAAAACATAGTATTTATTTCTGCCTTCAGTCAAAAAGATGAGAACCATCTTTTCTTATTGAATGTATGGTGTTGTTTGAGGATGATAACTTATCAAATAATTGTACATCCATACACTATACAAACCATCTTCCTTGATTAAGTTATGAAATGTGTTAAGACTTCAGGTTAGGTTTAAAAGTTAAGGAAACTCTTTAATTATTTAATAATTATTGTTGTTGTTGCTGTTGCTTCTTGTGGTTTGCTTTTTTGTCTATTGTTAGAAGATCATAAAGTGCCTTTGTTTTCATTGGTTCAACTTCTATTATCTCTTCTAGAAATAAAAATGTTCTCAGTATTCTATTATTTTACATGAGTATAGATTGCTATCATTGACCAAGACATTCATTAGTAAATTTTTTGGCCCGATTTTCTATATTTTTGGACACCATAAATATATGTAGTCCCTATTGTAAGTCAGTGCATAGTCTGTTTTGTGCATTTATTTTTATTTTGGAGGCTCCTTGTATCCTATGCCGGGATAAAAAAACGAAAAAAAAAAAAGAAAAAGCCATGATTCATAAACTTTATTAAAACCTTGTTTCAAGTCTGAAATCTTGATTTGCTTAATCCATAGCAGTGTTCATTTTCACGTAAATGTGGAAGACTGTTTGAATATTGTGGAAGCATCATGAGGCATTTTGGTTTTCTTCTAATGACTATAATTATGGTGTTTGTGTTAGTGTATTTGTATTAGTTGCTTTTTTGTTGTGTTGGAAGCTTCTCTGCTCTCCATCAGAAATGCTCATTGTGTTCTTATTGATTTTTCATTTTTTGGGTAGGTTTCACGTGGAGGCCAGATGGTAACCCTTGTTGGAATGAGTTTGGTCATGTTTAGTGGTGAAGATGCAAAGAGGTCTCTCCTCAATGAGCTGCACATTCTTGACATGGAAACAATGACCTGAGATGAAATTGATGCTGTGTAAGAGGCTGACTGACAAGTTTAAGCACCCTTTTTTGTGTCTTTTTTTCTTTGTTGGGATCATAATTGCTGCTTCTATTGTTAGATTCATGTACTTATTTGAAATGTTTAGAATTTTTCATCTGCACTGCTTTTGGAGACTAGTGTAGAATGATCCCATGTCGCCGTTGTTTTCGTCATTTGTGTAGTTGTAGCGTGACCCCATGTCATTGTGTAAATAGATGACTCTGTTCTTTACTGCATGCTTCCTCTGTTGTTACCCAAAATCTATATTCTTATTTTCAATGCAATGCCAAGGTAAAAATATGGAGTTATTTTCTAATTAATTCCCATGTATATATTAACTCATCAGAGGATGTTCTTTACTGCATGCTTCCTCTGTTGTTACCCAAAATCTATTTTCTTATTTTCAATGCAATGCCAAGGTAAAAATATGGAGTTGTTTTCTAATTAATTCCCATGTATATATTAACTCATCAGAGGATGTCTCCTCAATCTAACGACAATCATATTGACATTTTTTTTTTGTTCTTTGAGAAAAGAGATTGTCTTATTAGTCCCCCTTTTAATGTTAACTGTTCACTGTATATATCATTTGTATCTTGCACTGCTCTTCATTGTTCTGTAGGGGGTGCCACCTTCTCCAAGGGCTGATCATATTGCTGCAGTACATGCAGAGTGATGCCTTTTGATCTTTGCTGGGGGCTCACATGCTACATGTTTCAATGATCTCCGTGTCCTTGACTTGCATGGTGTAAGAGTACTTCCTCCATCAAGTATTTTCCTTTTTGTTTTAGTGTTTATTAGCTTTTTATATAAACATGTATCAATTTGTTGCAGATGCAATGGTCTAGACCAAAGAAGTAGGGTAGCATTCCAACTGCACGAGCTGGACATGCTGTTGTAACTATAGGAGAAAACTGGTTCATTGTTGGAGGTGGTGATAACAAGAGTGGTCTGTTTTGCAAAGCTTCAGTTTCTAAGCATTCACATGGTTTTATCTTTCAAAAGAACAGGGGAAATTTTTGAATGATTTAGGCCTTGACACTGTACCAGGACTTCTATGTAATACTTACTTGCAAGATGTCAACTTGTCAATTTTGTCCTTTCTGTTTGCTATGCACTTCCAGGCTGTATCACAAAGGTCATCATGACTCATAGGAGCCCATAGCACAGTTGGAAGGCACTCATTGTCACAACCACAAGGTAAAAAATACTTGTTACATTGTTGCTAATATTTGAGCTGTGACTACACTTTTTTGAGTTTTTATTGGCTTCAAATTGAGTTTTAACCTTTGATTTTAATCTGTTGCTTGAACGTGTGTTCTTTTTTTTTCCTTTTTTTTTAATTATATCATGAAGGTGTGTACAACCATGTAAAAACCACATTCCCTTAGTATCCATGTAAGCCCCCAGGCATCAGGTATTACAACTGTCAATTGCAAATAGGCTTTGATGCTTTCATCTATAATCTTCAAGATTATAGAAACTGATTTGCTAGTTGTCTCTTATGAAATTTGCCATTTGCATTTAAAGCATGATCAATCAACAGATGGTTTGGCACACAAAAAATGATTGTGCCTACCGATCAGTGATTGTAAGATTTTTGGTTAAATTTCCTTCAATATTGATAGCTTAATGATAGATTTGTTGTTTGATAGAACTTGCGGTTTGTGTGCATCATCTTTTTAGTTCATTTAGAAACTTGGAATCCAATCTTGTCTATGTCAAGGCACAGTAAAGGTTGAACTTAAGTTTTTGGGAACCAATTTTTGGTTTTAAGAGTTTTTATTTATTTGCATGTCGATGTGTTTTTTCTTTAACCGACCTACAATGGTTTCTTTGTCTCTCTTTAGAATTTTCTTTTTCTATTCTTATTTTTTACAATCACCATCATCATCTAGTGGCGTTTCTTTTTCTTCTACTTTATTGGTTTCTAGAACTGAGGCTACTTCCTAGATCGATTTTCCTGGCATTGTCATCTACGTTGCTTCTCTTTTTTTGCGTATTCTCTTATCTATTTCTCTCCAGGTACTTCTTTTCTTATTCTCTATTTCTCTCTGGTTTTTAGTTATTTATTTATGTCATTTAGATTTGGTGTGAAAACTAGAAATGAAAATAGAGTGTAGGGGTTTTTGAGTATATAGTGTAGGGGTTTTTTGTTTTTAGGTGTTTCGATATTTGGTTTTGGGGTAGGGAGATTGAACTATACAGTTATTTTTCGTATTTAGAAAACGACGGATTCACATCATTTGGTTACAAAAATTTATTTTATGATTTCTAAATTTTTAATTTATTTTCTATGAATTTTCTATTTAAATTGGTTTTCTAATGTTTCTTATGGTGGATGCAGTCTTCTGATTTCTATTTCTTATGGTGGATGCAGTCTTTCAATTTTAGTTTAGTCTTCTGATTTAGTTTATTTAATTCTGGTCTATATCGGTTTTGAGTAGAATTTTAAATTTTCTTTTCGGATAGTTTCAAGTTGTGTGAATTGACCTCGCCTTGTTGATCAACCTTGTTACAGTGGGTCTTATTACTACTTCGCAACCTTCCATTTGGATTGTCGAATAAGTTCTTGATGCCGTTGCCGGGGGAGCGCCATATGAGTTAAGCTTTTTTTCTTTTCCTCTTTATTTAATTGCATTTTGGGATTGGTTACTATATTTGTCATAATACTAGTTTTAGGAGGTTCATGCATGGAATGTTTTGACTTGCCCATAATCAGATAATGGAAATTTTAAATTCTAAATTTTTGATTGAAATCTGATTTTTCGTCTAATTTCTAAACTCATAAAGCTAGTTTTTAAAAATATAAATTTATACAAAGTTGTCTTTCTTAGCTTATTTCTTATTTTGGAAATTTTAATTTTTTTGTAGGTTTCTTTTTAAAAGATCTTTCTTTTGGTTAAAATTTGGTTTCTTAGTTTAGTTTTTTTTTTTTTTTTGTAAGAAAAGAATAAAAATACAAAAATTTGGACACCCGCCCTTTGATTTTGTAAGTGTATGATGAAAAGGCCAGTATGGCAACACAACTCAAAGCGATGTTTAGAACATGAAGTATATGGTACAACCTATATGTACTGGAAAATTTTAGAGTTTCTAAACTTTTGGATTTTCTAAAATTTTTGATTTTCTAATATTGTAAAAATTTAAAACCTTAAAACCTAACCCCAAAAATCAAATAACCCTAAACCCCATAAGCCCACAACCCCAAACCTAAAACCTCAAAATATTAAGTGCTAAACCCCTTTTACATTTTTTTTTCCTCATGATATTCTTATTGTTTTGCATACTATTCATATACATCGAGGACGATGCACATAATTGGTTGGGGGGTGGGAACAAGCATGCTTGTCCAATTTTAGGCATACTTTTAGGCATATAGGAATTTTTTTCATATTTTTTTTCAATTTTTAGACTTCTATTTTGGTTTGAGGAATTTTTGCCGGCATTTATTTTACATTTTCATTTACTTTTGCATTTATCTCTCTTTTTTTTTTTCATTTTATGAAAGAAAGTTTTCAAAAGAATTGAAGCGATTTGAAGATATATAGAAATCTGGAATTTTGATACTTTTGGAAGGAAGTAAAAAGAAAGTTTGCATTTTCTAAAGGAGAAAACCTATCAGAAGATTACCAAAACTTGCTCTTCACATGCACACGTATACATTTTTCGAAATTTTGGATATGAAGCTTTGATGCTGTTTATTTTTTGGAATTTTCTTGGAGAATACAATGTGAACTTGAAATTTAGTTTGTAGAATATTTTTGTTTCCTGATTCATTTTTGGTAAATTGTATATGTAGAACCAAAATGAATTAATTCGAGTGAAATGAGAATTGCCACCTAGTGTTTACTTTGGTTTAAAAAAAAATGAGAGAAAAAAAAGTATATAATGAGCAGTTCGTGACTAGTTTGGGTTCGTAGCCTTTTTAACTCGAGCTAGTAAGCCCGGAGGGATATTTTCATATCTAGTGCCCTAAAGCCATCTGGTTTGGGAGTCATTGGCCTAACGCTCGCTACATGGGTTAATTAGAAAGCTTAAGGAACCTAAACATTGCACAATCACAAGAAAAAAAAAATGAGAGTGAAAAAAAAGTATATAATGAGCAGTTCGTGACTAGTTTGGGTTCGTAGCCTTTTTAACTCGAGCTAGTAAGCCCGGAGGGATATTTTCATATCTAGTGCCCTAAAGCCATCTGGTTTGGGAGTCATTGGCCTAACGCTCGCTACATGGGTTAATTAGAAAGCTTAAGGAACCTAAACATTGCACAATCACAAGAAAAAAAAGAAAAAAGAAAATGAAGAATGAATTATGGCCGAACGAGTGTCCGTAGAAATTTTCAAGGGATATGTGCGGAAAAGCATAAGGACTAAGTTTGCTCCTTAGATCCCAACTTTTGCTATATCATATGAACTTGAAAAATTCTACGTTGGAAAAAGTAAGAGAGTGAAGAGTGTCCGTAAGAGTTCGCATGGGAGTATGTGCGGGGAAGGACAATGACCAAATTTGCTCTCGGGATTCTAACTTTTCTTATATCGTATGAATTTGGGAACTCTTGCGTTGGAAAAAGATAGTGAGGCCAATCAAAGTAAATAGTAAAGTGGCAGCTATCTTAGTAACTTTGAGAGGAAATTTCTTTTTGCTAAATTTCAGGAGATCAGACTATTTGAAAGAAAAATTCTGTTTTTGCAGCATTATTGTAGAATATCCGAAATAGGTTTTTGATGTATACATTTTTCACCATGCACGCAAGTTGGTTTGAATTTGAGAAAGTTTTTGAGAATAGAATTGTGGACCGGACTCTGAAAAGTCTGAAAGTGTAATTATTCTAGATTTCGAAAATATCCGATATGAGTGAATTTTCTTTTGGGGAATTTCTTTTCGCTTGTATTCATTTATTTATTTATTTTTCCTTAAAATAAAAAAGAGAATTTTGTGGGTATATTCACTGCAAACCTTCACGAGGCACAACTCGTCCACTAGGGGAAACCTAGGGGTTTAAGGGCTTGCTGCATAAGCTAAATGCAGTCGAGAGTGCCAGCGAAAGTGGTGTTGCATTCATGTTTAGTTTTATTGCATTGCATTAGTTTAAGCTAAGATTAGGTTAGGATGGAGGCCTCATAATTTTCGCATTTTTTTGCTAGGGACTAGCAAAACGCTGGTTGGGGAGTGTGATGAGTCTTTAAAAATGCATATTTTTATACACATTTTGACCCATTTTAAGGACTTACTAACTTGAAAAAGCCTCATTTAGTGGTGATTCAAACACACAAAAGCTATCTGACAGATAAAATGACTTCCCTGCACTGGGTTTACAAAGATCCAAATCGGTAAACATGGACCTCCAAATTACATCCATACATGTTTTTGAAAGATTTTTGAGCATATAACATGTTTCTTATAAGCAGAATTTTGTGACATGTAACCTAGGTTTTAGAATATGTCCTCTTTTTCTCCCTCTGTAACCGTAGGTAAATCGATTCTCTTATCAGGAACCAGTTTCTGTCACCAATACCCTACTGAAATGTGAAACCTTCTTCATTCTAAGTTGGAGAAAAGAGATTAGCAAACAACTGGAAGGATCTCCTTCAGATCCTGCAAAGCAATTTTGAATCAGGAGTATCACATCTTTCATAAATATGGCTGGACACTACAAGCTTGCAATGGATGGGAAGGACATTGTTAGATTCCTAACCTTAACAATTGGAAGCTTCACCCAAGATCGTTTAATTGGCAAAGAACAGAGAATTCAACAGAAAGAACATTGTGCAGAGAGATTAGCAGCAGAAGATGGGAGCTGCGATAGAAATGCGGAAGTCTAGTATTCTGATCAAGCTGTCTTGGCAAATTTGGACTGGGGAATTGATGCTTTTGAAGAAGCCATCAGCACCTCTAACCTGGAAACCAAGCTTGCACGCCTGGACTTGCAGAAAAGATGTTACAGGTCTGCGCAATGTTGGACTCCCACCACAAAACAGCAGGGGTCCCCAATTTCTATCTATCTGCTTGAGCGCATCTCAACCTTGCCTTCCTTTGGAAGCTACGAAACAATGTTCACAACTCTGTTCTTCACGTAATTGAGATGTTTATCATCGATCCATTTTTCTCCAGGATTGATTTTGCACCAGAATTATGGGAAGCACTCTTTCTTCCTCACATGAGCTCTATTGTTGGGTGGCATACGGAGGAAAGACATAAAATTGTAATTGAAGTGATTCCTGATTCTGCTGATCTTTCCCTTACAGCTGATTTTGATAAGTTCTTCAACGAGTCTTTGATGTTTTCCATGAGGCCTGATCAAGCTGAGAGGCTGCAGAAGTTGGAGAAGCTTTATGGGGAATCATTGGATGAGAACACCAGACTCTATGCTAGGTACTACAAGGAATGTATGAACTTTGATTCAACAGTTAGCAAGAAGGGGATGCCAATGATGCCGATTGCAGAGTCGCCCACGACACCTCTACATGAAGTCAGCCGATCAGTACTTGATTACGTTAAGTTTGGTCCAATCTTGCCTAAGAGTGCTGGGTTCACTCCAGTTCTGAAAGATAAAGACGTTGAAATTGAAGACTGCAGGTTTTTGCTTAGTTCCTTTTGGATATGCACCAAATTGCAACTAGTTTAAATATATTAGGCAACGTGGATGGTAACTATTTCTTCTATGAATTCAGCTTATAACAAGAGAGAGACAGTTTTACATACTACGTCCAAGTTAATACAGCTATTGTCAGTGATGATGATTTAAAGCAGGAATGGTAGAAGAAACAAGTTCCCACATAATGTCATTTCTCATTTCCACACTACATGTGCTCACAAATTGATTCCAATCTGAGACACATCCAAACACTCTCCAATCAACTCTTCTTTTGATGAAGTTCACTTGGATGTAGTTGTTAATGTTGATTATATAACCAGATGAATCTATAAGATAATGATTGTTAATGTCGATTATGTAACCAGCTGATTCTATAAGATGATAATTTGTTGGAATCTTGACAAGCAGATCGAGTGTAGCTTCAAATTCTATGAACAAAATGGAAAAATCTTCCAAGCCGGTAGCCAACAGAATGCTGGAGGTCTGTAACTATTAGTTTCACTCTGTTCTCATAAACCTGAGGAACCTTCATATAATCATTTTTCTTGTTTTCCATCACTAGTTTTAGGCTTTATAGATTGAGAATTGAAGCATTTTTCTTGGTTGTTGATGTTAGGAGGTCTTGCTTGAGGCGAATGAAGATGACCTTGAGTATGATTATGGGAATGTAGATATGGACTCAGATGTCACAAACAAAAAACTACTAGCTCTAAACAGAATGAAACCAATAGATGCTGCAGGAAGTGCATCAAAAGTACAGCCCCGTAGAAAAGACTCCTAGGTTTCTCCAAAGATTCTCTCTCCTTTGGATTCTCCTCACACCCCTTCTCCCAAGATTTTATCTTCAAAACCCGATATCACTAGTAAGAAGGAACCTGAACAATTCCTGGGCCTCTTGTCTGGTCGTCTTGCAAATCCTACTATGCCTATTTCTTTGCCTAATTCTTTGCCAGTATCCCCTCGTCTGTCAAATGACTGCAGCATTAGCTATTCTGATGGTGAAGTGTTAGTAAGTCTTCTTTGCCTCTTTTCTCAAGATTCACCAAATTTTGGTTAAAGGCTTGTTTTTTCTATTTCAAACATGAAAAAACTTGGTTTATCTGAAAGTAGATTTTCTTCTTTTTTGTTTCCAGGAAGTGCAGAGAAATTGTAGAAAGAACTTCAGTTGCATGCGGAGTATGAGTTCGGGAGGTCTAAAGAACCAAGTCTCAGTGAATGCGTAAGACTGGCAGTTTGCTTCAGATGTGTAGCTCAAGTATATACGGTAGTAAAATTCACTTCATCAAGATTGTCTTGTTGTCTTGTTGGCTGACAAAAATTGCCAACTGTGTTGATGGATGATTCTTCTAATAGGTATTATACAATCTTCGGCCCATGGTAATCATTGGGGTCAACCATTCCGAATGGTGTGGGCTTCAAGGTCATTTTCATTGATCTGGATTCTGATCTCATACTAAAACTCCATTTGCAGGCAATGGAACAAAAGCCTCTCCTAGAATCTTTAAGTTTCTACCTGTTGTTTGCGACCTATTGGCCATATTTTCACTCAACTGTCCATTTTCACTCAACTGTCCATCTGCAAGTCAATTACCAGATGGTAACATTTTTCCACTGGAATTGTTCTTTGTAGTATTATGAATTGTTCTTTGTAGTATCACTTATAGATGACAGATCCAGCCAGCAAAATCTAAATGATCTAGACCACTCAGATGCGTCCCACCTAAATGGAAAGCTTAACTTGGTTGATAACCCATACCAAAGGCCAAGGATGATAGTAATACCTCTTCTATAGAGGCCCACCACCTGTACCAGATACTGCATAGACCTTTAGACTGCTGTTTTTCTATTATCACTTTTGTATAATTCCAGATAATGACAACTTTCATTTTTACTATTACTTTTTAGTTCCATGCTCCAAGGAAAAATATGAAATTAATGCCATTGGAAATGGTCCTCAGATGGAACCCTTTTCCATTTTCTTAGATTCAAACCAATTCATGGCTTGACATCTGCAGTTTCCATAGTGAAAGTGAGGAAGAAGTAAGCCAGAGCAGTGTTTCTGTCCCATTATCAGAGAAGTTAACTACTCGAACGCGGCCACCAAAAGATTTTGTGTGTCCAATCACAGGCCAGCTCTTCAGTGACCCAGTGACACAACATCACCAGTTGAAACCAGCATTCTCTCAGCTGTTGGCCCATGACCTGGTTCCTTCACTTGTTCAAGTAATTATGAGCAAAACTGAAGAACTGGATGACTTTCAGTTGGTGATAGAGCCCAAAGATGCTGCAATAGCAATGCTTGACCAGATATTATTAGGAGGGGATCAAAACAGCAAGTCAAATAATGCTTTGAATGTCATTACTGAAATGGTCTTCCTGCTTTAATCAAGTGCTTGGATCGTGTTGAGGGAAGGACATCTGTTGTATCCATTCTTCTGAGCTGTATGCGTGCAGATCGGAGTTGCAGAAATTTGATAGCAAACAGAGCTGATTTGACTCCTGTTCTTGAATTATTTCATGCTGGCAACGACGATGAGAGGGCATATGCATTGATTTTATCTCTGAGCTGGTCCGTTTGAACAGGTACACTTTTTGCTTTAAACTTCTTCCAACACACAAACTTCTACTAAAGCTGGCATTTGGGTGGGATCATCATAGTTCTAAACAGTTTTCTGATTGGTCATGGATAGCTCTTAATTCAGTCCCTTGAGTTTTTAGGTTTCTTTTTAAAAGATCTTTCTTTTGGTTAAAATTTGGTTTCTTAGTTTAGTTTTTTTTTTTGGTAAGAAAAGAATAAAAATACAAAAATTTGGACACCCACCCAATACAAAAATTTGGACACCCACCCCTTGATTTTGTAAGTGTATGATGAAAAAGCCAGTATGGCAACACAACTCAAAGCGATGTTTAGAACGTAAAGTATATAGTACAACTCCAAAAATCGAAAAACCCTAAACCCCATAAACCCACAACCCAAACCTAAAACCTCAAAATATTAAGTGCTAAACCCCAACCCCAACCCCAAACCCCAAACAAAGTCCAAAACCCTAAACACTAAACCTTATAATTGTAAAATAGTAAAATCCTAAATTAAGAAAACGTAAAACCTTGAAACCCTAAAATGCTTAACTCTAAAAACTAACACCTAAAGCTTGAAAATCCTAAATCTTTAAATTCTAAAACTCAAAACCTCCAAACCTCAAATTCTAGACCTGAACCCCAAAACCCCAAACCTGTTCACCTAGAACTCAGAAAATCTTAGACCTCTAAATCCCAAAACCCCAAGTCAAAACTTAACCCCAAACAAATCCTGAACCTTTGAAACCTCAAACCCCAAACCCTTAACCCTTAATGCCTTAAACCCCTAAACCATAAACCCAAAAACCTTAAAACCCTAGCCCTTATACACTATATCCTAAACCCCAAACCACCAAACCCTAAATCCCCAAAACCCCCAACCTAAACCCCCAACCATCAATCCCTAAACCCCAAACCCCAAATCCCTAAACCCCTCCAAACTCAAAATCTCATACCCCTAAAACCCAATCCCCAAACCCCTAAAACCCAAAACCTCAAAACTTAAACCTCCGAACTCAAAATTCAAAACTTAAACCTCCAAATTCAAAACTCAAAACTTAAACCTCAATCCTCATACCCCAAAAAATCCGAAACCCCAATCCTCCATTCCCAATCACAAATCCTAAATCCTAAACCATAAGCCCCAAACCCAAATCCAAATCCAAAGTCAAAGCCCAAAACGTTGAAACCCCCAAGACCCCAATACCTAAACCCAAAACCCTTAAACCCTAAAAAACCGATAAAGCCTAAACCCCAATGCCTAAAAGCCAAAAACCCAAAACTTTAACCCCTGAACTCAAACCCCAACCTCCAAACCCGAAACCCAATCCCTAATCTCTAAGCCATAAACCCTAAATCGTAAACCTCAAACCCTCAATCATAAACCCCCAAAACCCAAGACACCTAGACTCCTAAACGCATGCAAATGTAAAATCGCAAAAACTCCTAAAACCCTAAATTCTTAAAAAACTTTAAAACCTAAATCCTTAAATCTAAAATCCAAAACTCTAAAACCTAAACCCAAAACCCTTAAATCCAAAACTCTAAACCCAAAACCCAAAACACAATACCCAAAATCATAAATCCTAAAATTGTAAAAAACCAAAATCACCAAAACCACAAGACCCTAAAATCCCAAACCCAACACTTAAAATCCCTAACTCCGAACCCAAATCTTGAAACCCTAAACCCCTGAACCCCATACCCTAAAGCCCAATCCCTAAAACCCCAAAACCCAAAACTTAAAAACCAAATCTCCCAAACCTTAAACGCAAAACACCAAACTGAAAAACTCAACCCCCAAACACAAAACGGTAAGAACCCCATTCCCCAATGTTCTATTGCCAATCACAAATTCCCAATCCTCTATCGCCAATCTATAATATCCTAAACCGCAATCCCTAAACCCAAAACCAAGCCATAAAACCCCCAACTCCTTAAAACCCCTAAACTCCTAAACCCCGAAATCTAATTGTAAAGCTCTAAATCCTAAATTGTAAAAATGTATAACCCTGAAAATCCTAAAACCCTAAAAAATCCTAAATTCCTAAATTTTAAAAAACCTTATATACTAAAACCTTAATCCTTTAATCTTTAAATCTAAAACCCAAAACCCTAAATCTTATATCCAAAACCCTTACACCCTAAACACAAAATCTAAAAAAAAAAAAAAAATCCTGAGACAATAAACTCAAAATCCAAAACACAATACCTTAAAAGCCATAAAATCGTAAAAATGTAAAACACTGAACCCTAAGATTTAATTTAATTCAATTCTAATTTTATTCGATTCGATTTCATTTCAATATCAATTCAGTTCCATTCAAATTCAATTTAATTCAATTCCTATCCAATTAAACTCGATTCTAGTTCAATTCATTTCCAATTTAATTTAACTAAAATCAATTAAATTTATACCAATTCAATTCAAATCCAATTCAATTCTAATTCAATTTAGCTGAATTCTAATTTAATTCAATTTAATTCTAATTAAATTCAAATTCAATTCCAATTGAATTCAACTCAGTTCAATAGAATTGAATTCAATTGTATTCTATTCAATTAAATTCAATTAAATGTATTTCAATTCAATGTAGTTCAATTAAAATGTAATTTAATTCAGTTCTAATGTAATTTTAATTTTAATTCAATTCAATTCCAATTTAATTTATTTTATTTCAATTGAATTAAATTATGATGTTTTAGCCCCTTCCATGTGTGTACACCTGTATGCGTCTGGTTGTGAAGATAGGTTAAGTGATAAAAAAATACTTAGTTACACAGTTGCTAACATCTGGGCTGTTGCTTGAATGTTTTTTTTTTTAATAATTATATTATGAGGGTGTGTACTCCAATGGAAAAACCACATTCACTCAGTACCAAATATAAGCCCGTAAGCATCAGGTATTAGAATTATCCATTTGCAATCCATTTGCAAATAGGCTTTGATGCTTTCATCTCTAATATTCCATATTAGAGAAACTGACATGTTAGTTGTCTATTATGAAATTTGCCATTTGCAGTTAAAGCAAGATCACTCAACGTACGGTTTGCCACACAAAAAATGATTGTGCGTACCAATAAGTAATTATTAAATTTTTGGTTAAATATTTTTCAATATTTATATCTTAATGTTAAATTTGTTGTTTGATTTAACTTGTGGTTTGTGTGCATCATCTTTTCAGCTCATTCAAAAACATGGAACCCGAATTGGTCTATGTCAACTTACAGTAAAGGTTGAACTCATGTTTTGGTAACAATTTGCTGGATTTAAGAGTTCTTATTTATTTGCATGTTAATGTGTTTTTTCTTTAACTGACCCACATGGTTTCTCTGTCTCTCTTTAAGATTTTTCCTTTTTTTTTTTCTTATTTTTGAAAATCACCATCATCATCTAATGCCTTTTGTTGTTCTTCTACTTTATTGTTTTTTGGACCTGAGGCTGCATGGACTGATTTTTCCTGACGTCGTCATTTTCGTCGCTTCTCTCTTTTTGCGTATTTTCTTGTATGTTTTTCACCACGTACGTTTCTTATTCTCTATTTATCTCTGGTTTTTAGTTATTTATTTATGTCATTTAGATTTGGTGTGAAAACTAAGAAAGAAATTAGAGTTAAGGGTTTTTTGAGTGTAGAGTGTAGGGGCTTTTTGTTTTTGGGTATTTGGATATTTGGTTTTGAGATGGTGAGATTGAACTATACAATTCTTATTTTTTGTTTTTAGAAAACAATAGATTCAGATCATTAGGTTACAAAATTTATTTTATTATTTCTGAATTTTTAATTTACTTTCTCTGATTTTTTTATTTAAATTGGTTTTTTAATGTTTCTTATGGTGGATGCAGTCTTCTGATTTCTAGTTTAGGTCTGTAGTGTAGGGCTTTTAGTTTAGATAATTTTTATGGTCTGTAAATAACTTTAATTAATTTAATTTTAGTTTAATTAATTCTGGTCTGTATAGGTTTTGAGTAGGATTTTAGATTTTTTTTAGGACAGGTTCAAGTTATGTGAATTGATCTCGCCTTGGTGATCGACCCTGTTTACAGTGGGTCTTATTACTACTTTGCAACCTTCCACTTGAATTGTCGAATAAGTTCTTAATGCCATTGTCATGGGAGCACCACAGGAGGTAAGCTTTTTAACTTTCCCTTTTTATTCTATTGCATTTTGGGATTGGTTAGTATATTTGTCATTATACTAGTCTTAGGAGGTGCATGCATGGAATGTTTTGATCAGCCCATAATCAGATAAAGTAAATTTTAAATTTTAAAATTTTGATTGAAATATGATTTTTCATTTAATTTTGAATCTCATAAAAGTAGTTTTTAAAAATATGAATTTTTACGGTTTCTTTTTAAAGGATCTTTCTTTTGGTTAAAATTTGGTTTTCTAGTTTAGTTTTTTTATATAAAAAATAAAAAAATAAAAAAACCCACCCCTCTTGACTCTATTAGTGCATGATGAACAAGTCACAATGGCAACGTGACTCAAAGTGACGTTTAGAACTTGAAGTATCTAGTACTAGAAAATTTGGATTTTCTAATATTGTAAAAACGTAAAACCCTCTTAGTTATAGGAATTTTTTTTGTTATATTTTTTGGTTATATTGTTTTATAGGGTTATATTTATTTTTGGGTTATATTTTCTTTAGGGTCTTTTTTTTTAGTTTATATTTTTCTTAGGGTTATATAATTTTTTAAGCTTATATTTTTATTTTCAAGGTTATATTTATATTTAGGGTTATATTTTTAGGTATATTTTTTTAGGTTATATTTTTCATTTTACATTTATATTTTATTTTTGGGTTATAGTTCAATTATAATGTAATTTAATTCAGTTCTAATGTAATTTTAATTTTAATTCAATTCAATTCCAATTTAATTTAATTTATTTCAATTGAATTAAATTATGATGTTTTAGCCCTTTCCATGTGTGTACACCTGCATGTATGCGTCTGGTTGTGAAGACAGGTTAAGTGATAAAAAAATACTTAGTTACACAGTTGCTAACATTTGAGCTGTTGCTTGAATGTTTTTTTTTTTTTAATAATTATATTATGAGGGTGTATACTCTAATGGAAAAACCACATTCACTCAGTACCAAATATAAGCCCGTAAGCATCAGGTATTAGAATTATCCATTTGCAAATAGGCTTTGATGCTTTCATCTATAATATTCCATATTAGAGAAACTGATTTGTTAGTTGTCTATTATGAAATTTGCCATTTGCAGTTAAAGCAAGATCACTCAACGTACGATTTGCCACACAAAAAATGATTGTGCGTACCAATAAGTGATTATTAAATTTTTGGTTAAATCTTTTTCAATATTTATATCTTAATGTTAAATTTGTTATTTGATTTAACTTGTGGTTTGTGTGCATCATCTTTTCATCTCATTCAAAAACATGGAACCCGAATTGGTCTATGTCAACTTACAGTAAAGGTTGAACTCAAGTTTTGGTAACAATTTGCTGGATTTAAGAGTTCTTATTTATTTGCGTGTTAATGTGTTTTTTCTTTAACTGACCCACATGGTTTCTGTCTCTCTTTAAGATTTTTCCTTTTTTTTTCTTATTTTTGAAAATCACCATCATCATCTAATGCCTGTTTTTGTTCTTCTACTTTATTGTTTTTTGGACCTGAGGCTGCATGGACTGATTTTTCCTGACGTCGTCATTTACGTCGCTTCTCTCTTCTTGCGTATTTTCTTGAATGTTTTTCACCAGGTACTTCTTTTCTTATTCTCTATTTATCTCTGGTTTTTAGTTATTTATTTATGTCATTTAGATTTGGTGTGAAAACTAAGAAAGAAATTAGAGTTAAGGGTTTTTTGAGTGTAGAGTGTAGGGGCCTTTTGTTTTTGGGTATTTGGATATTTGGTTTTGAGATTGTGAGATTGAACTATACAATTCTTATTTTTTGTTCTTAGAAAACAATAGATTCAGATCATTAGGTTTCAAAATTTATTTTATTATTTCTGAATTTTTAATTTACTTTCTTTGATTTTTTTTATTTAAATTGGTTTTTTAATGTTTCTTATGGTGGATGCAGTCTTCTGATTTCTAGTTTAGGTCTGTAGTGTAGGGCTTTTAGTTTAGATAATTTTTATGGTGTGTAAATAACTTTAATTAATTTAATTTTAGTTTAATTAATTCTGGTCTGTATAGGTTTTGAGTAGGATTTTTAGATTTTTTTTAGGACAGGTTCAAGTTATGTGAATTGATCTCGCCTTGGTGATCGACCCTGTTTACAATGGGTCTTATTACTACTTTGCAACTTTCCACTTGAATTGTCGAATAAGTTCTTAATGCCGTTGTCATGGGAGCACCACAGGAGGTAAGCTTTTTAACTTTCCCTTTTTATTTTATTGCATTTTGGGATTGGTTAGTATATTTGTCATTATACTAGTCTTAGGAGGTGCATGCATGGAATGTTTTGACCAGCCCATAATCAGATAAAGTAAATTTTAAATTTTAAAATTTTGATTGAAATATGATTTTTCATTTAATTTTGAATCTCATAAAGGTAGTTTTTAAAAATATGAATTTTTACGGTTTCTTTTTAAAGGATCTTTCTTTTGGTTAAAATTTGGTTTCCTAGTTTAGTTTTTTTATATAAAAAATAAAAAAATAAAAAAACCCACCCCTCTTGACTCTATTAGTGCATGATGAAAAAGTCACAATGGCAACGTGGCGCAAAGTGACGTTTAGAACTTGAAGTATCTAGTACTAGAAAATTTGGATTTTCTAATATCGTAAAAACGTAAAACCCTCTTAGTTTTAGGAATTTTTTTTGTTATATTTTTTGGTTATATTGTTTTATAGGGTTATATTTATTTTAGGGTTATATTTTCTTTAGGGTGTTTTTTTTTAGTTTATATTTTTCTTAGGCTTATATAATTTTTTAAGCTTATATTTTTCTTTTCAAGGTTATATTTTTATTTAGGGTTATATTTTTATAGGGTTATATGTTTTTAAGGTTTATATTTTTCTGAGGTTATATTTTTTTAGGGTTATATTTTTTAAGGGTTAAATTTTCTGCGGCCTATATTTTTTTTTTTGGATTATATTTTTATTTTGGAGTTATGGGATTATAATTTTTTTGGGTTGTTCAGGATATATATTTTTAGGGTTATAGTGTGTTGGGGTCATATATTTTGTTTTATCTTGTATTGGGGTTATATTTGTTCTAGGGTTATCTTTCTTTAGATTTTTAATTTTTTTATGTTTCGATTTTTCTTTCTATATTTATTTTTTATTTTTGGGTTATATTTTTTAAGGTTATTTTTTTAGGGCTATATATATATTTTTGGGTTATTTTGGGGATTAAATCTTTGTAGGGTTAAATTTTTTCTTTTTATAGATATATTTTATTTTTTACTTATATTTTTTTAGGATCATAATTGTTTGTGTTTTTTTTTTTGGTTATATTTGTTTTTGGATTTTATTTTTTTGGGGTTATATTTTTACTTTTATTTATGGTTACATGTTTTTTAAGCTTACATTAATTTTTAGGTCATAGTCTTTTAGGGTTATAATTTTTTCTATGCTATAAATTTTTTGTTTACATTTTTATTTAGGGGAAGTTTGTTTTTAAAATTACATTTTCTTAGGCTATTTTTGTTTTGGTTATATTCTTTTTGGCTCATTATTTTTTATAGTTACATTTTTTTGGTTAATATTTTTATTTTAATTTTTTTTAAATTACATTTTGTTATTATGTCTTTTAGAGTTATATTTTTACTTAGGGTTATTTTTAAAAAAATTTTATTTTGGATCATAAATTTTTATAGGGTTATTTTTTTGGGGTTATATTTTTCTAGTGTAATATTTTTTTAGGGCTATATTTTTTTGTGGTTATATTTTTGAAAATTACATTTATTTTGGGCTATTTTAGATGTTTATATTTATGTAGGGTTATAATTTTTTGGAGTTATCCTTTTATGTTCATTTTTTTAAAACTACATTAATTTTTCGGTGATATTTTTTTAGTGCTATATTTTTTCTAGTGTTATATTTTTGATTGGCTTATACTTTTTAGGGTTATATTTTTGTTAGGGTTATTTTTTGGGGTTATATTTTTTTTAGGATTTTATATCTTTTTAAGGGTTATATTTTTCATTAGGGTTTTATAATGTTAGCCTTATATTTTTTTAATTTATTTATTGATTTTAGTGATTTATTTTTTTAGGGTTATATTCTTTTAAGGTTTACATCTTCTTGGGTTATTTTATTATTGTTATAATTTTTTTGTGTTATTTTTTTAGGGTTATATTTTTTTTAACGTTATAAATTTTTTAGGGTTTTATATTTTTTACGGTTATATTTTTCTTTCTATAGTTATATTTTATTTTTGGATTATATTTTTTTAAGGTTACTTTTTTAGGGTTACGTTTTTATGGGATTATAAAATTTTTGGATTATATTCTATTTTGGGGATATATATTTTTAAGGTTAGTGTTTTGGGGTCATATATTTTGTGTTATATATATATTTTGAGTTATTTTTGTTTTAGGGTTATATTGTTTGTGTATATTTTTTATGTTTAGATTTTACTTTCTATAGTTATTTTTTTACTTTTAGGTTATATTTTTTTAAGGTCATTATTTTAGGGCTATATATTTTTTGGGACATTTTTGGGGTTGGATCTTTTTAGGGTTATATATTTCTTTTTATAGCTATATTTTATTTTTGGCATATATTTTTTTAGGGTTATAATTGTTTGTGTTTTTTTTTGGGTTATATTTGCTTAGGATTATATTTTTTTGTAGTTATATTTTTACTTTTATTTACGGTTATATTTTATTAAGATTACATTAATTTTTAGGTCATAGATTTTTAGGGTTATATTTTTTCCTGTGTAAAATATTTTTTGTTTACATTTTTATTTAGGAAAAAATTGTTTTTAAAACTACATTTTCTTAGGTTATTTTTGTTTCGGTTACATTTTTCACGGCCCATTACTTTTTATGGTAATATTTTTGGGTTAATATTTTTATTTTAATTTTTTGTAAAATTAGATTTTGTTATTATATTTTTCAGAGTTTTATTTTTATTTAAGGTTATTTTTTTAAAATTTATATTTAAGATTATAAATTTTTTAGCGTTATTTTTTTGAGGTTATATATTTCCATTGTTTTATTTTCTAAAAGCTATATTTTTTTGGGTTATATTTCTATTTGGTGTCATAGTTTTCTAGGGCTATATTTTTTAAGGTTTTTTTAGGCTAATATTTTTTTAGGGTTAAATGCTTTAGGTTATATATATTTTTTAGGATTATATTTCTTTAGGGTTATATTTTTGATAGGCTTATATATATATTTTTTGGATATAATTTTTTTAGTGTTATATTTGTTGGGGTCATACTTATTTTTAAAGTTACATAGTTTTTGGGGATATGTTTTTTTTTGTTATTTTTTAGGTTATATTTTTTTTAGGGTTATATATATTTTTAGGGTTATATTTTTATTTTTATAGTTTTATTTTATTTCTGGGTTGTATATTTTTTAGGGTCATTTTTTAAAGGTTATATTTTTTTAGTGTTACCCCTGTACTTTAACCTGATTGCAAAGTGGCCCATCGTAGTTTAAACTTTGTATTAAACCTATGTAAACTCACGATTAAATTGCAAAATAGATGTTTGTTAATAGAATTTATAAAAGTACCAAATTACCTTTTTCTCTATTCTATCTCTTCATCTCTTTTCTCCCTTACACATCCATCTGAAATCCCCAAACCCACTTAAGAAACATTGGACAATCCCTTATCACCATTCTC
Organism: Sextonia rubra; assembly: GCA_037013555.1. NCBI lineage: Eukaryota > Viridiplantae > Streptophyta > Magnoliopsida > Laurales > Lauraceae > Sextonia > Sextonia rubra. Next base: position 83,038,358 of record JASUAD010000001.1, read on the forward strand.
CCAATAAGCCGCCATAATTACATTCCACGAAACGACATACCTTTTGGGCATTTCATTGCATAGTTGACAGACGGCTTCGATCAAAGTCCCATTGCTGAAGCTTCAAATGTGCATCAATGAATATCACCTTCTGAATTCTATCCATCCCAACCAATGGTGTTTTTGCTTCATTCTCCTAAGCTATGCCTTGAACTAACTTGAACAGTGAAAATACCGCCTCCAATTCACTTCCAAAACCCCACATCCTTAACCATATTTACGATGTCCCTAGTAGCTAGATCTTTCATACAAGTGACATTATAAAAATCCTATTGACTACCACTCACAGAGCACTAGAGGAGCTCAAGATATCTTCAATCGATGCCTTCCTCGTCAACAGTATTAAAGAGGGTTAAGGAGAAGGGACTTGCTCCCACCCATCGTCTTCCTCGTCAATGGTGGCTGACGATATGGCGATAGTGGGTGGATGTTTGGTGACTACTGTCAATGTTCAACGAGCAGCTTCACTCCAGTGATGATCTTGGTTTCTGGTTCTATAACTAGAAACCAACAACACTCCTCGTGTCTTTTTCTTCCTCAACACTGGTGGAATAGCGAGCAGTAAAAGTGGACCGGCTACAGAGGTGAAGGTCCAACAATTGCTCGCGGTAGTGCTCCAGCAATGGAGGCGCTGTGGTCTCGGCAAAAACCCTAGTAGAATTGGCAATTAGTAACGAACTGCTAGTCAAACAATGGCTTGTCTTGTGGTTTTTTTTTAGAAAACTTATGGAGATCGAGGAGCTTCTCCTTTCTTAGCCCAATTGAAGAAATAAAGACAACAGAGAGCTAATAAGAAAAAGAAGACATCGAGGTCCCCCAAATCCACAATCCCCTATTTTTTTAGGGTTATATTTTCTTAGGGTTATATTTTTTTTGTTATATTTTCTTTAGGTAATTTTTTCAAGTTTAGATTTTTTTAGGGCTATATTTTTCTTTTAAGAGCTATATTTTTAGGTATATTTTTTTAAGGTAATGTTTTTTTTTCTGGGTTAGTTTTTACTGTAATATATTTTTTTGGTGTTTTAGTTTCTTAGGGCTATTTTTTTTTGTTTATGTTTTTTAAGGTTATGTTTTTTAAGGGTTATCTCTCTCTTTTTTTGGGTTTATTTTATTTTTGGTTTATATCTTTCTCAGGGTCATTTTTTCGAGTTATAGATTTTTTTTAGGGTTATAGATTTTTATGGTTTTGTTTTTTTAGGGTTATAATTTTTTTTGGGTTATATTTTTATTGAGAGTTTATATATATATTTTTATGGTTATATTTTTTTTAAGGTCATATTGTTTTTGGGGTTATAATTATATGGTTTCTAATTTTTTTTGCATTGTACTTTTTAGAGTTTTATATTTTTTAGCGTGAAATTCTTTTAAAATTATATTTTATCTTTGGGTTATATTATTATGGGGGTCTATTTTTTAACGGACATTTTTTTTTAGTGTTTTACCTTTTTAAGCTTATATTTGTTTTAGGGTTATATTTTTTATGGGTTACATTCTATTAGGATTATAATTTTCTTTTTATAGTTATATTTTATTTTTGAGTTATATTTTTTAAGGTTATTTTTGTTTTAGGGTTATTTTTTTAGGGCTATTTTTTAGGGGTAATAGTATTATATTTTTTTTTGGATTATACTTTTTTAGGGTTACATTTTATTAGAGTTATATTTTATTTTTGGCTTATATTTATTTAGGGTTATTTTCACGGGGTTATACTTTTATTTATGGGCACATTTTTATTTAGAGTTCCATTTATTTTGGGGTTATATTTTTTTAGGGTTATTTTTTAGGGCAATAATTTTTCAAGTGTTTTATTTATGGGGTTTTGTTTTTTTTTTTGGGTAATATTTTTTTCTAAAATTACTTTTTTGGCCATTTTTTCTTTTGGGGTTATATTTTTTAAGTGTTATATTTTTTTGGGTTATAATTTTCATATCTTTTAGGTTCATATTTTTTTTGTAATATTTTCATTTAGGGCAATATTTATTTTAAAATTACAATTTTTTAGTGCTATTTTTTTAGGGTGATATATTTTTCTACTATTATATTTTTCAAGGTTATTTTTTGGGGGTTATATTTTATTAATTTTTACGTTTTTTTAAATTACATTCTTTTAAGGCTAGATTATTTTTTGTTTTCTATTTTTTTCAGGTTATATTTGTTATGTATCATATTTTTTTAGTGTTATATTTCACTTAGGGTTATTTTTTTTCTAAAATTACTTTTTTAGGGTTTTTTTTTATAGGTTTATATTTTTTTGAGGATTATATATTTTTTTGGGTTATTTCTTTTTAGTGTTATTTATTTTTTGGTTTTATATTTTTCTTTTAATGGTTATATTTTATTTTTGGAATATATTTTTTTACATTTTTGTATTTCATTTTTTATGGTTATATTTTTTTTGGTATAATTGTAATTTTTTATGGTTATATTTTTTAAAATTACTGTTATTTAGGGCTATTTTTTATGTTTATATTTATATAGGGTTATATATTTTTTTGGGTTGTACATTTCTTTATGTTTTTTTAAATTACATTATTTTTTGGGTATTATTTTTTTAGAGTTATATTTTTTCTAGTTTCTATTTTTTAGGGTTATTTTTTTTGGGTTATATTTTTGATAGGCTTATATTTTCTGGGGTTATATTTTTTTGTAAGGGTTATTTTTTAGTGTTATATTTTTTTAGATATATTTTTTTAAGGTTTCATATCTTTTTTAGGGTTATATTTTTCTTTTTGGTTATGTGTTGTTAGGCTTATATTTTTTTTATTGATTCATTGTTTCCAGGGATTTACTTTTTTAGGGTTATATTGTTTTAAAGTTTGCCCTTTTTGGGTTATTTTATTAGTGGAATATTTTTTCAGTGTTATTTTTTTAGGGTTATATTTTTTTTAACTTTATAAATTTTTTAGGGTTTTATATCTTTAATAGTTATATTTTTCTTTCTATAGTTGTATTTTATTTTTTGGTTATATTCTTTTAAGGTTATTTTTTTAAGGTTATATTTTTATGGGATTATAATTCTTTTGGGTTATATACGATTTTTGGGGTAAATTTTTTTCAGGTTGTAGTGTTTTGGGGTCATATATTTTGTGTTATATTTGTTTTAGGGTTAAATTTTTGTAGGGTTATATTTTTTATGTTTAGATTTTTCTTTCTATAGTTATTTTTTTATTTTTGAGTTATATTTTTTTTGAGGTTATTTTTTTAGGGTTATATATATATTTTAGGATATTTTTGGGGTTCGATCTTTTTAGGGTTATATTTTTCTTTTTATAGCTATATTTTATTTCTGGCTTATATTCTTTTAGGGTCATAATTGTTTGTGTTTTTTTTTTGAGTTATATTTATTTTGGGACTATATTTTTTTTGTGGTTATATTTTTACTTTGATTTATGGTTATTTTTTTAAGATTAAATTAATTTTAGGTCATAATTTTTTAGGGTGATACTTTTTCCTGTGTTATATATTTTTGGTGCACATTTTTATTTAGTGGAAAATTATATTTAAAATTACATTTTCTTAGGTTATTTTTGTTTGGGTTATATTTTTTTAGCTCATTATTTTTTACGGTTACATTTTTTGGCTAATATTTTTATTTTAATTTTTTGTAAAATTACATTTTTTATTATATTTTTTGGAGTTATATTTTTATTTTTGGTTACCTTTGAAAATTTATATTTAGGATTATAAATTTTTTAGGGCTATTTCTTTGGGGTTATATTTTTCCAGTGTTATATTTTTTTAGGGCTATATTTTTTTGGGTTATATTTCTTTTTAGTGTTATAGTTTTTTAGGGCTATATTTTTTTAGGAATGTTTTTCTTAGGGAACTAAAGTTTTGGGTTATATACATTTTTTAGGGTTATATATTTCTTTAGGGTTATATTTTTGATAAGCTTATATATATTTTTTGGAAATAGTTTTTCTAGGGTTATATTTATTGGGGTCATACTTATTTTTAAAGTTACATATCTTTTGGGGTTCTATTTTTTTTTGGTTACTTTTTTAGGTTTATATTCTTTTAGGGTTATATATATTTTTAGGGATATATTTTTATTTTTATAGTTTTATTTTATTTCTGGGTTGTCCATTCTGTAGGGTCGTTTTATAATTTTTTAGTGATACTCCCTATTCTTTGACCTAATTGTAAAGTGGCCTCTTGTAGTTTAAACTTTTGCACTAAACCTGCCTAAACTCATAATTAAAGTGCAAACGGGATATTTTTGAGCAAAACTTACAAAAGTACCAAATTACCTTTTCTCTATTCACAATTATAATTTTTTAGAGTTATATTCTATTTTTGCAATATGTTTTTTTAGGGTAATAGTGTTTTTTGGTCATATATTTTGTGTTATATTTTTCTTTTGTTTATATTTTTTTAGGGTAATATTTTTTTAGTGTTATATTTTTTATGTTTAGGGTTTTTCTTTCTATAGTTATTTTTTATTTCTAGGTTATATTTTTTTAAGGTTATTTTTCTAGGGTTATATATTTTTTTGGGGATATTTTTTGGGTTAGATCTTTTTAGGGTTATTTTCTCTTTTTATAGCTATATTTTATTTTCGGCTTCCATTTTTTTACGGTCATAACTATTTGTGTTTTTTTTCTTGGGTTATATTTGTCTTGGGGTTATATTTTTACTTTTATTTATGGTTAAAATTTTTTGAAGATTACATTAATTTTTAGGTCATAGTATTTTAGGATTATATTTTTTCCTATGTTATATATTTTGGTTTACAATTTTATTTAGGGAAAAAATGTTTTTAAAATTACATTTTCTTATGTTATTTTTGTTTTAGTTATATTTTTCATGGCTCATTATTTTTTGTGGTTACATTTTTTAGTTAATATTTTTATTTTAATTTTTTGTAAAATCACATTTTTGTTATTATATTTTTTAGATTTATATATTTATTTAGGGTTATTTTTTAAAAAATTATATTTAGGATAATAAATTTTTTGGTCAATTTTTTTGGGGTTATATTTTTCTAGTGTTTCATTTTTTTCTTAGGGCTATATTTTTTTAGGTATATCTTTTAGGGTAACATTTTTTTAGGGTTAAATGTTTTGGGCTATATATATCTTTTAGGGTTATATATTTCTTTAGGGTTTTGTTTTTTTATAGGCTTATATATATTTTTTGGATATAATTTTGCTCGGGTAATATTTATTGGGGTCATACTTATTTTTGAAGTTACATATTTATTGGGGTTATGTTTTTGTTTGGATATTTTTTATGGTTTATATTTTTTTAGGTTTATATGTATTTTTAGGTTTATATTTTTATTTTTATAGTTTTATTTTATTTCTAGGTTGCATATTATTTTGGATCATTTTTTAAGGTTTATATTTTTTTAGTGTTACCCCTTGTACTTTGACTGGATTGCAAAGTGGCCCATCGTAGTTTAAACTTTTGTACTAAATCCACGTAAACTCACAATTAAAGTACAAACTCGATGGTTGTTAATAGAGCTTATAAAAGTACCGAATTACCTCTTTTCTCTATTTGACCTTTTCATCCCCTTCATCCCTCGCACATCCATCTGAAATCCCTAAACCCACCTAAGAAATAGAGGACAATCCCTTATCACCATTCTGCCAGTAAGCGGCCATAATTGCATTCCACAAAACGACATTCCTTTTAGGCGTTTCATAGAGCAGTTGACGGGCGGGTTCGATCAAAGTCACCCACTGCTAAAGCTTTGAATATTTATTCATAAACATGACCTTTTGAATCCTATCCATCCCAACCAATGGTTTTTCTGCTTCAATCTCCTGAGCTATGCGTTGAACTAACTTGAATGGTGAAAATATCACCTCCAAGTCACTGCAAAACCCCACATCCTTAACCATATCTACGACGTCCTTGGTAACTAGATCTTCCACACAAATCATATTATAAGATCCTCATTGACTACAGCTCGCAGAGCACCAGAGGAGCGAAGATATCTTCAGTCGATGCCTCCCTCGTCAATGGTATCAAAGAGGATTTAGGAGAAGGGGTCTACTCCCACCCATCGTCTTCCTCGTCAATGGATCGACAATACGGCCATAGCTGGTGGCTGTTCGACACTACTAAAGATGTCCGGCAAGCAACGTTACTCTAGCATTGATCCTAGTTTCTGGTTTTGTAACCAAAAAGCAATAACACTCCTCGTGTTTCTTTCTTTCACAGCATCGGTGGAGCAGCGAATGGTGAAAGTGGATTTGTTACAAAGGGTAAAGGTCTGACAACTACCGGCAGCAGTCCTTCGGCCATGGAGGCATTGCAGTCTCGGCAAGAACCCTAGTAGAACTGGTGGTCAGCAACGAACTGCTTATCAAACAGTGGCTCGTGTTGTGGTTTTCTTTGAGAAAACTTATGGAGATCGAAGAGCTTCTCCTTTCTTAGCCTAGTTGAGGAAATGAAGACATCAAAGAGCTAATAAGAAAAAGAAAACCGTCGAGAACCCCCCAATCCACAACCCTCTATGATGCCTAAGGCTATTAAGAAAAGCTTTAAGGGCAAATCCCTCAATTTTTATTTTCATTTTAGGTAGGCAAGTTCCCACCACTAAGCTTTAGGCATAATTACATTAGATCTAACAGATTCAATTATATATATTAGCACATTAATTTGATGTCCAAATAGGTTTAGTGCAAAATTTTAAAGTTAGAAGGGTACTCTGCAAAATGGGTAAAAAGACAGGGTTTAGATGCCATTTACCCTATTTTTTTAGGGTTATATTTTCCTACGGTTATATTTTTCTTAGGGTTATAAATTTTTTTGTTATATTTTCTTTAAATAATTTTTTTTCAATTTAAAATATTTTAGGGCAACATTTTTATTTTTAGGGTTATATTTTTAGGTATATTTTTTTAAGGTTATATTTTTTTTGGGGGTTAGTTCTTTGCTGTTATATTTTTTTAGTGTTTTTGTTTTTCGGGGTTATTTTTTTTAGGTTTTTATTTTTTTTAAGGTTATGTTTTTTAACGGTTATATTTTTGGGTAATATTTTTTTAGTTTTATTTCATTTTTGGTTTTTATATTTTCTAGGGTCGTTTTTTAGAGTTATAGTTTCTTGAGGGTTATAGATTTTTATGGTTATAATTTTTTTGGGTTTTATTTTTATTGAGAGTTTATATATAGTTTTTATGGTTATATTCTTTTAAGGTCATATTTTTTTGGGGTTATAGTTTTTTGACTTATAATTTTTTTTGTGTTGTGATTTTAGGGTTTTAAATTCTTTTAGCATTATATTTTTTTATATTTATATTTTATTTTTGGGTTCTAACTTTTTAGGGGTATATTTTCTAAGGGTCATATTTTTTTAGTGTTTAATTCTTTTAGGGTTATAATTGTTCAATTCTTTTAGGGTTATAATTGTTCTAGGGTTATATTTTTTACATGTTATATTTTTTAAGAATTATAATTTTCTTTCTATAGTTATATTTTATTTTTTGGTTGTATTTTTTAAAGGTTATTTTTGTTTTAGGGTTATATTTTCTTAGGGTCATTTTTTGGGGCAATAGTATTATATTTTTTTTAGATTATACTTTTTTAGGGTTACATTTATTTTTGGTTTAAATTTATTTAGGATTTTTTTGGGTGGGGTTATATTCCTTTTAGGTATATTTTTTTTCTAAAATGACTTTTTTAGGATTATTTTTTTGCTTCAATTTTTTAACTGTTATATATATATTTTGGGTTATATTCTTCATATTTTTAAGGTTTATATTTTCAAGTAATATTTTTCTTTAGGGTATTATGTATTTTAAAATCACAATTTTTATTAGTGTAATGTTTTTAGGGTTATATATTTTTTCCGCTATTATATTTTTTTTAAGGTAATTTTTTTGGAGGATATATTTTTATTAATGTTTGATGTTTTTTTATTACATTTTTTAAAGGTTAGATTATTTTTAGTGTTTTATTTTTTCAGTTAATATTTGTCATGTGTCATATTTTTTTAGTATATTATTTTCACTTAGGGTTATTTTTTTCTAAAATTATATTTTGAGGGTTTTACTTTCATTAGCTTTATATTTTTTTGAGGCTTATATATTTTTTTGTGATAAAGTTTTTTAGTGTTATTTAATTTTTGGTGTTATATTTTTCTTTTAATGGTTATATTTTATTTTTGGCATATATTTTTTTTACATTTTTGTATTGTATTTTTTAGGGTTATATTTTTTTTGTGGTCATAATTGCAAATGTTTTTTTATGGTTATGTTATTTAAAATTACATTTATTTAGGGTTATTTTTTATGTTTATATTTATACAGGGTTATATTTTATTATTATACTTTTATTTATGTTTATTTTTTTAATTTACATTAATTTCTGGGTTATATCTTTTTAGGGTTATATTTTTTCTAGTGTTATATATATTAGGATTATATTATTCTAGATATATATTTTTTTAGGGTTTTATAACTTTTTAAGGGTTATATTTTTCTTTAAGGTTATGTGTTCTTAGGCTTGTATTTTTTTATTGACTTATTGTTTGTAGGGATTTATTTTTTTAGGGTTATATTGTTTTAAAGTTTAAATATTTTTTGCGGTTATTTTATTATTGTTATATTTTTTTAGTGTTATTTTTTTAGGGTTATAATTCTTTTAACCTTATATATATTTTAGGATTTTATACCTTTTATGGTTAATTTTTCTTTCTATAGTTACTTTTTATTTTTGGGTTATATTTTTTAAACATTACTTTTTTAAGGTTGAATTTTATGGGACTATAATTTTTTTGGGTTATATTCTACTTTTGAGATATATTTCTTTTAGGGTTATAGTGTTTTGGGGTCATATATTCTGTGTTATACCTTTTTGGGGTTATATTTGTTTTAGGGTTATATTTTGTTAGTGTTATACTTTTTACGTTAAGATTTTTCTTTCTATAGTTATTTTTTATTTTTGGGTTATATTTTTTTAAGGTTATATTTTTAGGGTTATATATTTTTTTAGGATATTTTTTGGGTTAAATCTTTTTAAGGCCGTATTTTCCTTTTTATAGCTATATTTTATTTTTTGGTTTATATTTTTTTAGGGTAATAATTTTTTGCATTTTTTTGGGTTATATTTGTTTTGGGATTATATTTTTTTGTAGTTATATTTTTACATTTATTTATGGTTATATTTTTTTGAGCTTACATTAATTTCTAGGTCATAGTTTTTTAGGGTTATATTTTTTTCCTATGTTATATACTTTTGGTTTACATTTTTATTTAGGGGAAAATTATTTTTAAAATTACATTTTCTTTGGTTAATTTTATTTTGGTTATATTTTTCTCAGCTCATTATCTTTTACGGTTACATTTTTTTGGTTAATATTTTTATTTTTATATTTTGTAAAATTACATTTTGTTATAATAGTTTTTTTAGTGTTGCTTTTTTAGGGTTATATTTTTCCAGTGTTTTATTTTTTTAAGCTATATACTTTTGGGTTATATTTCTAGTTGGTGTTATAGTTTTTTAGGGCTATACTTTTTTAAGAAATATTTTTTTAAGGTTAAATGTTTTGGGTTATATATATTTTTCATGGTTATATATTTATTTAGGGTTATATTTTTGATAGGCTTATATATTTTTTTGATATAATTTTTCTAGGGTTATATTTATTGGGGTCATACTTATTTTTTAAGTTACATATTTTTTGGGGTTATGTTTTTTTTTTGGGTTTATTTTTGTTTATAGTTTTTTTGGGTTATTTATATTTTTAGGGTTACATTTTTATTTTTATAGTTTTTTTTATTTCTGGGTTGTATATTATTTTGGGTCATTTTTTAAGTGTTATATTTTTTTTAGTGTTACCCCCCTTGTACTTTGACCCGATTGTAAAGTGGCTAATCGTATTTAAAGTGCAAACTGGATGTTTGTTAATAGAACTTATAAAAGTACCAAATTAACTTTTTTCTCTATTCGACCTTTTTATCCCCTTCCTCCCTCGCACATCCATCTGAAATCTCCAAACCCACCTAAGAAACACTGGACAATCCCTTATCACCATTCTGCCAGTAAGCCATCGTAAGTGCATTCCACGAAACAACATCCCTTTCGGGCATTTCATTGGGCAGTTGATGGGCGGCTTTAATCAAAGTCCCACTGCTGAAGTTTCAAATGTGCAACAATGAATATCACCTTCTGAATCCTATCCATCCCAACCAATGGTTTTTCTGCTTCGATCTCCTAAGTTGTGCCTTGAACTAATTTGAACGGTGAAAATGCCACCTCCAATTCACTCCAAACCCCATATCCTTAACCATATGTCAACGTCCCTGGCAACTAGATCTTCCACACAAATCACATTATAAGAATCCTCATTAACTACCACTCGCAAAGCACCAGAGGAGCTCAAGATATCTTCAGGCGATGCCTTCCTTGTCAGCGGTATCAAAGAGGGTTAAGGAGAATGGCCCTGCTCCCACCATCATCTTCCTCATTAATGGTGGTCGACGATACGACAGTAATGGGTGGATGTTTAGCGACTACCTACAACATGCGTTGAGTAGTGTTTCTTCAGCAACGATCTTGGTTTCTAGTTCTATAACCAGAAACCAACAACACTCCTCGTGTCTCTTTCTTCCTCAACACTGGTGGAACGATGAGACCTACAGAGGGTGAAAGTCCAACAACTGCAGGCGGCAGTGCTTTAGTAATGGAGGTGCCATGGCTTGGCAAGAACCCCAGCAGAATTGGCGGTTAGCAATGAATTGGTAGTCAAATAGTGGCTTGTCTTGTGGTTTTCTTTGAGAAAACTTATGGAGATCAAGGAGCTTCTCCTTTTTTAGCCCAGTTGAAGAAATGAAGACATCAAAGAGCTAATAAGGAAAAGAAAACTATCAAGATACACCAAATCCACAACCCTCTATGATGCCTGAGGCTATTAAGAAAAAGCTTCGAGGAAAATTCACCAAATTTTTTTTTTCATTTTGGGCAGGTAAGTTCCCTCCACTATGCTTTAGGCACGATCTCGTTAGATCTAATAGATTCTATTATATTTGCACAAGAATTTGAAGTCCAAATAAGTTTAGTGCAAGTTTTTAAAGTTGGAAGGGTACTTTGCAAAACAAGTAAAAGGACAGGGGGTTAGATGCTATTTACCCTATTTTTTTAGGGTTATATTTTTTTTGTTATATTTTCTTTAGGTAATTTTTTTCAGTTTATATTTTTTAAGGCTATATTTTTCATTTTAGGGTTTTTTTAGGTAAATTTTTTTTAAGTTTATATTTTTTTGGGTTAGTTTTTGCTATTATATTTTTTTTAGTGTTTCAGTTGTTAAGGGTTATTTGTTTTTGGTTTATGATTTTTTAAGGTTTTATTTTTTAAAGGTTATATCTCTTTTTTTATAGGTTTATTTTATTTTTGGTTTATATCTTTTTTAGGGTCATTTTTTTTTAGAGTTATAGTTTTTTCTAGGGTTATAGATTCTTATGGTTTTGTTCTTTTACGGATATAATTTTTTTGGGTTATATTTTTATTGAGAGTTTATATATATTTTTTACGGTTATATTCTTTTAAGGTCATATTTTCTGGGGGTTATATTCTTTTTTGGCATATAATTTTTTTTTGTGTTGTATTTTTTAAAGTTTTATATTTTTTAGCGTTATATTTTTTATATTTATATTTTAGTTTTGGGTTATATTTTTACGGGGGTATATTTTTTAAGGGTCATATTTTTGAGTGTTTTATTTTTTAAAGTTATATTTTTTTTAAATTCGAATTTCCCTTTTTAGTTATATTTTATTTTAAGGCTATATTTTTTATGGTTCTTTTTGTTTTAGGGTTATGTTTTTCTAGGGTCATTCTTTTTGGGGTAATTGTATTATTTTTTTTGAATTATACTTTTTCAGGGTTATATTTTTTAGGGTTGTATTTTATTTTTGGTTTATATTTATTTAGGGTTATTTTTTTAGGGCTATAATTTTATTTATGTATCTTATTTTTATTTAGAATTCCATTTATTTTAGGGTCATATTTTTTTAAGGTTATTTTTTAGGGCAATAATTTTTCAAGTGTTCTATTTTTTGGGGTTATGTTTTTTTTTGGGTAATCATTTTTTTAATGTCTTTTTTGTCTATTTTTTCCTTTCGGGTTATAGTTTTTAACTATTATATTTTACATATTTTAAGGCATCTATTTTCGTATAATATTTCTATTTAGGGTATAATTGTTTTTAAATTAAAATTTTTTTAGTGCTATCTTTTTAAGGTTATATATTTTTCTATAGTTACATTTTTTAAGGTTTTTTTTGGGGGTTATAATTTTTATTAATGTTGTATGTTTTTTTAAATTAGATTTTTTTAAGGTTACATTATCTTTAGTTTATTATTTTTTTAGGTTATATTTGTTCTATGTCATATTTTTTTAGAGTTATATTTTCACTTAGGGTTACTTTTTTTTTCTAAAATTCCATTTTTAGGGTTTTATTTTCTTCAGGTCCTTTTTTTTGGGTTATATTTTTTTTAGTGCTATTTAATTTTTGGTGTTTCACTTTTCTTTTAATGGTTATATTTTATTTTTGGCATATATTTTTTTACATTTTTGTATTGCATTTTTACGGTTATATTTTTTATGGTTATAATTGCAAATGTTTCTTTTACGATTATATTTCTTAAAATTACCTTTATTTAGGGTTATTTTTTATGTTTATATTTATATAGGGTTATATTTTTTTTTGGATAATACTTTTCTTTATGCCTATTTTTTTAAAATTACATAAACTTTTGGGTTATATTTTTTATTGTTTTATTATTTTCAAGTGTCATATTTTTTAGGGTTATATTTTTTGAGTTATATTTTTTATAGGCTTACATTTTTTTAGGGTTATATTTTTTTAGATATCTACTTTTTTAGGGTTATATATCTTTTTAAGGGTTAAATTTTTCTTTAGGGTTACATGTTGTGGGCTTATATTTTTTTATGGATTTATCGTTTTTAGGGATTTATTTTCATAGGGCTATATTGTTTTAAAGCTTACATTTTTTTGGGTTATTTTATTATTGTTATATTTTCTAGTGTTTTTTTTAGGTTTAAATTTTTTAACATTACGTATTTTTTAGGGTTTCATATCTTTTATTGTTATATTTTTCTTTTTGTATTTATGTTTTTTTTTTGGGTTATATTTCATTAGAGTTATTTTTTTAGGGTTATATTTTTTTATTTTATACATTTTTTCCGGTTTTAATGGTTATATTTTTCTTTCTATACTAATATTTTATTTTTGGGTTATATTTTTTTAACATTATATATTTTTAGGGTATTATATATTTTATGGTTGTAGTTTTCCTTTTATAGTTATATTTTATTTTTGGGTTATATTTTTTAAGGTTATATTTTTATGGGATTATAATTTTTTTGGGTTATATTCTATCTTTTTGGGATATATATTTTTAGGGTTATAGTGTTTTGGCGTCATATATTTTTTCTTATATTTTTTGGGATATATTTCTTTTAGAGATATATTTTTTTAGTGCTAGATTTTTTAGTGTTTTTATTTTTTTCTATTATTATTTCAAAATTTTGTGTTATATTTTTTAAGGTTATATTTTTAGGGTTATTTTTTTTGGGATGTTCTTGGGGTTAGATCTTTTTCTTTTTACAGCTATATTTCAATTTTGGCGTATATTTTTCTAGGGTTATATCTTTATAGGTTTAAATTTTTTATGTTTAGATTTTTATTTCTACAGTTATTTTTTATTTTTGGGTTATTATTTTTTAAAATAACATTTATTTTGGGCTATTTTTTATGTTTATATTTATATAGGGTTATATTTTTTTGGTTAAAGTATAAAAAAGGATATGAAATAAAATGGGTTAAAGAAAATAAAAATGCTTGAAAATAAAGAGTTAAAAAATAAAAATAGTTAGTAATAAAAGGACTTATAAAATAAAAAGGGATAAATAAAACAAAAACTGTTAAGGAAAATAGAAGGGATAAAGAAAATAAAATGGGTTAGAAAATTAAAAAAGGTTAGAAAATAAAAATGGTTTAGAAAATATAAAAAGATACAAAAATAAAAATTGTTTAGAAAATGAAAAGGGTTACAAAATTACAAGGGTGAGAAAGTAAAAAAGGTTAGAAAACAAAAGGCATTTAAAATTGAAAAGGGCTCAAAAAATGAAAACATTTAGAAAATAAAGGGGCATTTGAAAGTAAAAAATGTTACCAAATAAAGAGTGTTAGAAAATGAAAAGGAAAAGAAAAAAAGCATTAGGGAATAAAAAGTGTTAAAATTTTAAATGGGTATAAAAATAAAAAAAGAGATCAAAAATTAAAAAGGTGAGAAAAAAAGGGTTAGGAAATAGAAAGGGTTAGAAAATAAAAGAAGTTTATAAAATAAAAAGAGTTAAAAAATAAAAAATTGTTAGAAAATAAAAGGGGTTTGAAAATAGAAAGGGTTACGATCTAAAAAAGGTTAGATAATAAAAAGGATTAGAAAATGAAGAGGGCTAGAAATTGAAAAGGGTTAGAAACTAAAAAGGGCTTGAAAATAAAAATGGGTTCAGAAAATAAAAGTGTATAGAAAATAAAAATGGTTAAAAAATAAAAAAGGGTGAGAAAATAGAAGGGTTAGGAAATAAAGGCTTTAGAGCATAAAAAGGGCTAGAAAATAAAAGGGCTTTTGGGATGTGGGGGTCTAGGATTTTCAAGTTTTAGGGGTTGAGGTTTCAGTCTAGAGTTTAGACTTTTAGGGTTTTGAGTTTTAAAGTTAAATGATTTAGGATTTTTAGGTTTTAGAGGATAGGTTTTAGAGTTACGCGTTTTAGGGTTTCAAGATTTTACCCTTTTTTTTAATTTAGGGTTTACGATTTTACAATTATAGGGTTTAGTGTTTAAGGTTGGAGTTAGGGTTCAGAAAATAAAAAGGGCTAAAAATAAAAGGGGTTTGAAAATAGAAAGGGTTACGATGTAAAAAAGGTTAGTTAATAAAAAGGATTAGAAAATGAAGAGGGTTCGAAATTGAAAAGGGTTAAAAACTAAAATGGGCTTGAAAATAAAAAGGGTTCAGAAAATAAAAGGTTATAGAAAATAAAAATGGTTAAAAAATAAAGTGGGTGAGAAAATAGAAGGGTTAGAAAATAAAAGGCTTTACAGAATAAAAAGGGCGAGAAAATAAAAAAAAACTATATAAAAAAAAGCTAGAAACCAAAAAGGTTAGAAAATAAAAAAGATTAAAAAACAAAAGGTTTTGAAAATAGAAAGGACTACAAAGTAAAAAGGGTTAGATAGTAAAAAGGCTTAGAAAATAAAAAAAGGTTACAAATAAAAAAGGATTAGAAGCTAAAGAGGGTTAGAAAATAGTAAGGGTTTAGAAAATAAGAATGGTCAAAAAATAAAAAAGGTTTAGAAAATAAGAAGGGTTAGAAAATAAAAAGGGTTCAAAAAATTAAAAGGGTTGGAAAATAAAAAAAAGTTGGAAAACATAAAGGGTTAGAAAATAGTGGAGATTAGAAAAGAAAAAGGGTTCAGAAAATTAAAAGGGTTATAGAATAAAATGGGTTAAGAAAAGAAAAGGGTTAGAAACTAAAAAGGTTACAATATAAAAAAGGGGTAGAAAAGAAAAAGGGTTGGAAAAAATAAAAAGGCAAGAAAATGATAAAAAAAGGGTCACAAAAAAATAAAAAGGGTTAGATAAATAAAAAGAGTTAGAAAATAAAATGTGTTACAAAATAAAAAAGGTTTAGAACATAAAGAGTTAGAAAATAAAAATGGTTAGCAAAATAAAAGGGGTTAGAAAATAAAATGGTTAGAAAGTAAAAGGAGTTAGAAAATAAATCTGGTTTAGAAAGTGAAAAGGGTTAAAACAATAGAAGGGGTTTGAAAAAAAGAAAGGGATAGAAAATAAAATGGGTTAAAAATTTATGGGGTTTGCAAATAGAAAGGGATAGAAAATAAAAAGAGTTATAAAATGAAAAGGGTAAGAAAACAAGGAGATTTAGAAAATGAAAAGGGTTAGAAAATAAAAAGGGTTTGAAAATAATAGGGGGTTTGACAATAAAAAAGTTAGAAAATAAAAAGGGTTCAGAAATTAAAAAGGGTTAAAAAATAAAAAGGGTTCAAAAAATAAAAAAGGTTAGAAAATAAATACGCTTCAGAAAATAAAAATGGTTAGGAAATAAAAAGGGTTAGAATATAAATTAGGCTTAGAAAGTAAAAAGGGTTACAAAATGAAAGGGGTTTGAAAATAGAAGGGATAGAAAATGAAAAGCGTTAAAAAAAAAAAAAGAAAGGGTTTGAAGATAGAAAGGGATGGAAAATAAAAAGGGTTATAAATGAAAAGGGTTATAAAATAAAGAGGGTTAGAAAATGAAAAGGGTTTGAAAATAAAAAGGGTTAAAAAATCAAAAGGGCTAAAAAATAAGACGTGTTTGACAATTAAAAAGGTTTAGAAAATAAAGAGGGTTAGAAAATAGAAAGGATTTGAAAATAAAAAAGGTTCTAAAATTAAAAAGGGTTCAACAATAAAAAGGGTTCAGAAAATGAAAATGGTTAGAAAATAAAATGGATTAAAGAAAATAAAAAGGGTTTAAAAAATAAAAAAGTTATGAAATAAAAGTGTTTAAAAAATAAAAAGGGATAATGAAAATAAAAAGTTTTAAAGAAAAAAATGGATAGAGACAATAAAATGTGTTAGAAAATGAAAAGGGTTAAAAAATAAAAAGGGTTTGGAGAAAAAAGGGTTAGAGATTAAACGGGGTTATAAAATAAAAAGGGTTAGAAAATACAAAGGGTACATAAAATAAAAATGGTTAAAAAGTAAAAAGGGCAAGAAAATAAAAGGGCTAGAAAATAAAAGGCATTAGAGAATAAAAAGGGCTAGAAAATAAAAAAATTTATAAAATAAAAAGAGTTAGAAACGACAAAGGGTTAGAAAATAAAAATTGTTAGAAAATAAAAAGAATTAACAAAAAAAAGGATTAGAAAACAAAAGGGTTTTGAAAATAAGAAGGGTTACAAAGTAAAAAGGGTTAGAAAATAAAGAGGTTTAGAAAATGAAAAGGGTTAGATAATAAAAAAAGGTTTGAAAATAAAAGGGTTTAGAAAATAAAAAAGGGTTACAAAGTAAATGGGGTTTGAAAATAAATAAGGTTAGAAAATAAAAAGGGTTTAGAAAATAAGAAGTGTTAGAAAATAAAAAGGGTTCAAAAATATGAAGGGTTAGTAAATAAAAAGGGTTCAAAAAATAAAAAGGGTTAGAAAACAAAAAAGGTTAGAAAACAAAATGGTTAGAAAATAATAGAGATTGGAAAAGAAAAAGGGGTTAGAACGTAAAAAGGGTCCAGGAAATTAAAAGGGTTATAGAATAAAATGGGTTAGAAAAGAAAAGGATTAGAAACTAAAAAGGTTACAATATAAAAAAGGGTAGAGAAGAAAAAGGTTGAAAAAATAAAAAGAGCAAGAAAATGATAAAAAGGGTTGCAAACAAATGAAAAGGGTTAGATAAAAAAAGAGTTAGAAAATAAACTGCATTACAAAATTAAAAAGGTTTAAAAAATAAAAATGGTTAGGAAATAAAAGGGCTAGAAAATAAATCTAGTTCAAAAAGTGAAAAGGGTTAAAAAGGGTTTGAAAATAGAAAAGGATAGAAAATAAAATGGGTTAAAAAATAAAAGGGGTTTGAAAATAGAAAGGGATAGAAAATAAAAAAGGTTATAAAATGAAAAAGGTTAAAAAATAAAAAGGTTTAGAAAATGAAAAGGGTTAGAAAATAAAAAGGCTTTGAAAATAAAGACAGGGCTCAAAAACTAAAAAGGGTTTGAAAATAATGGGGGTTTGACAATAAAAAAGGTTAAAAAATTGTGAGGGTTAAAAAAAATAAAAGGGTTCAGAAATTAAAAAGGGTTTGAAAATAAAAAGGGTTTAGAAAATAAAATGGGTTAGAAAATAAAAAAGGTTCAGAAAATGAAAATAGTTAGAAAATAAAAAGGGATAAAAAAATAAATCGAGCACAAAAAGTAAAAAGGGTTAAAAAATAAAAGGGGATTGAAAATAGAAAGGGATAGAAAATAAAGAGAGTTAAAAAATAGAAGTGGTTTGAAGATAGAAAGGGATAGAAAATAAAAAGGGTTATAAAATGAAAAGGGTTAGAAAATAAAGAGGGTTAAAAAATGAAAAGGGTTAGAAAATAAAAGGGTTTGAAAGTAAAAAGGGTTCAAAAAAATAAAAAGGGCTCTAAAATAATAGGCATTGGAAAATAAAAAAAGGTTTAGAAAATAAAGAGGGTTAGAAAATAAAAAGGATTTGAAAATAAAAATGGTTCAGAAATTAAAAAGGGTTAGAAAATAAAAAGGGATAATGAAAATAAAGAGTGTTAAAGAAAATAAAAAGGGATAAAGAAAATAAAATGTGTTAAAAAATAAAAAAAGGTTAGAAAATAAAAATAGTTCAGAAAAGAAAAAGGGCTGGAAAATAAAGGGGGTGAGAAAATTAAAAGGGTTAGAGAATAAAAAGGATTCGAAAAATAAAAAGGTTTAGAAACTAAAAGGGGTTTGAAAATAAAAAGGGATAGAAAATAAAAAAGGGTTAGAGAACAAAAAGGGTTACAGAATAAAAAGGGTTCTAAAAATAAGAAGGGTTTAAAAAATAAAAAGGATTAGAAACTAAAAAGGTCATTAAAAATAAAAAGGGTAAGGAAACAAAAAGGGTGAGTGAATGAAAAGGGCTAGAGAATCAAATCCTTTATAAAATAAAAAAACTTTTAAAAATAAAAAGAGCTAGAAACCAAAATGGGTTTGGAAATAAAAAAAGTTAGAAAATAAAAGGGATTAGAAAATGAAAAGGGTTAAAAAAAAGGGGGTTTGAAAATAAACAAGATTACAAAGTAAAAAGGGTTAGGTAATAAAAAGAATTAGAAAAATAAAGAGCGTTAAAAATGAAAAGCGTTAGAAAATAATAATGGTTCAAACATAAAAAGGGGTTCGAAAATAAAAAATGATAGCAAATAAAGAGAGTTCGAAAATAAAAAAGGATAGAAAATAAAAAAGGGTTAGAGAATAAAAGGGGCTAGAAAATAAAAAGGGTTCTAAAAATAAAAAGGGTTCAGAAAATGAAGAGTGTTAGAAACTTAAAAGGGTTCTAAAAAAATAAAAAAGATAAGCGAATAAAAGGGGTTAGAAAATAAAAGGCTTTAGAAAATAAAAAATTAAAAAAATAAAAAGAGTTAGAAACCAAAATGGGTTAGAAAATAAAAGAGATTAGAAAATAAAAAGGGCAAAAAAAGAGATTTGAAAAGAGAAAGGGTTAGATAATAAAAAGGGTTAGAAATAAAGAGGGTTAGAAAATAAAGAGGGTCAGAAAATGAAAAGGGTTAGAAATTAAAAAGGGTTTGAAAATAAAAATGGTTTTGAAAAAAAATGGTTACAAAATAAAAGGGGTTTGAAAATAAAAAGGGTTAGAAAATAAAAAGGTTTGAAAGTTAAAAAGGTTTAAAAAATAAAAAAAAAGTTACAAAATAAAAGTGGTTTGAAAATAAAAAGGGTTAGAAAATAAAAAGAACTACAACAGAAAAAGGGTGACAAAATAAAAAGGATAGAAAATAACAAGCGTTTGAAAATAAAAAGTGTTTAAAAAATAAAAAGGTTTAGAAAATAAAAGGACTTTGAAAATAAAAGGTGTTAGAAAATAAAGAGGGATAGAAAATAAAAAGGGTTAAAAATTAAAAATGGTTGAAAATAAAAAGAGTTAGAAAATAAAAAGGGCTAGAAAATAAAAATGGTTAAAGAAAATAAAAATGGTTAGAAAATAAAACGGGTTAAAGAAAATAAAAATGCTAGAAAATAAACAGGGTTAAAAGATAAAATGGTTAGAAGTAAAAGGGTTTAGAAAATAAAAAGGGATAAAGAAAACAAAAGGTCTTAAAGTAATTTAAAAGGTGTAAGGAAAATAAGATGGGTGAGAAAATAAAAATGGTTCAAAAAATAAAAAAAGGTTAAAAATAAAAATGGTTCAAAAAATAAAAAGAGTAAAAAAAATAAAAAGGGTGAGAAAATAAAAGGATTAGAAAAAAAAGGCATTAGAAAATGAGAAAGGTTTAGAAAATAAAAAGGTTTAAAAGATAAAAGGGATTTGTTAGAAAATAAAAGGTGTTAGAAAATGAGAAGGGTTTAGAAAAAAAGGTTTAGGAGATAAAAAGGATTTGAAAATAAAAAGTGTTAGAAAATAAAGAGCTTCTAAAAAAAAAAAGGGATAGAAAATAAAAAGGGTTAGGGAATAAAAAGGGTTAGAAAATAAATTTGAAATTAAAAAGGTTTCAGAAAATAAAAAGGGTTTTGAAAATAAAAAGTGTACTAAAAAATGGTTAGAAAATTAAAAGGGTGAGAAAATAAAAAGGGTTAGAAAATAAAAAGCATTAGAAAATAAAAAGGGTTAACAAATAAAAAAAGCTTAAAAAACAAAAAGAGTTAGAAACCAAAAAGGGTTAGAAAATAAAAAATGTTAGAAAATAAAATGATTAGAAAATAAAAGGGGTTCAAAAAAAGGGGTATGAAAATAGAAAGGGTTATAAAGTAAAAATGGTTGTATAAAAAAAATGGTTAGAAAATAAAAAGGGTTTGAAAATTAAAGGGTTTACAAAATAAAAAAGTGTTACTAATAAAAGGGGTTTGAAAATAAAAGGATCAAAAAATAAAAAGAATTAGAAATTAAAAAAAGATAGAAGATAGAAAGGATTAAAAAACAAAAAGAGTTAGAAAATAAAAATGGGTTAAAGAAAAAAAGGGTTGAAATTAAAAAAGGTTAAAAAATAAAAATGATTAGAAATAAAAAGGTTCAGAAAATAAAAAGTGATAAAGAAAACAAAAGGTGTTAAAGAAAAGAAAAAGGGATAAAGAAAATAAAATGGATTAAAGAAAACAAAATGGGTTAGAAAATAAAAAAACCTTCGAAAATAAAAATGGTTCTAAAAATAAAAATGGTTAGAAAATAAAAATGGTTCAGGAAATAAAAAGGGTTAGAAAATAAAAAGGGTGAGAAAATAAAAACATTAGAAAATGAAAAGTGCTCAAAAAATAAAAAGGTTTAGAAAATAAAAGGGGTTTGAAAATAAAAAGTGTTAGAAAATAGAGAGCATCAAAAAACAAAAAGGGATAGAAAATAAAAAGGGTTAGAAAATAGAGAGCATCAAAAAACAAAAAGGGATAGAAAATAAAAAGGGTTAGAGAATACAAGGGTTAGAAAATACAAAGGGTTTTGAAAATAAGAAGGGTTCAGAAAATAAAAAGGGTTAGAAAATAAAAAGGTCACACAAAATAAAAATGGTTAGAAAATTAAAAGGGTTAGAAAATAAACTACGAGAGAAAATAAAAAGAATTAGAAAATGAAAAAAACGTATAAAATAAAAATAAGTTAGAAACCAAAAATTGTTAGAAAATAAACAATGTTAGAAAATAAAAGGGATTACAAAATAAAAAAGGGTTAAAAAATAAAAGGGGTTCGAAAATAAAAAGGGTTACAAAGTAAAAAAAAGGTTAGATAATAAAAATGGTTAGAAAATAAAAAGGGTTAGAAAATGAAAAAGGTAAGAAAATAAAAAGTGTTTGAAAATGAAAGGGTTTAGAAAATAAAAAAAGGTTTACAAAGTAAAAGGGAATGGAAGTAAAAAGGATTAAAAAATAAAGAGGTTAGAAAATTAAAAAAGGTTTACAAAATAAGATGGGTTAGAAAATAAAATGGGTTCAAAAAATAAGAAGGATTAGAAAATAAAAGGGTTCAACAAATAAAAGAGTTAGAAAATAAAAAAGGTATAAAAAAGGATTAGAAATTAAAAAAGGTTAAGAAAATAAAATGGGGTAGAAAATAAATAGGGTTAAAAATTAAAATGGGTTCAAATTTTAAAATGGATGGAAAATAAAAAGGATTAGAAAATAAAGAGGGTTAGAAAATGAAAAGGGTTAGAAAAGTAAAAGGATTTGAAAATAAAAAGGATACAGAAAATTAAAAAAGGGTTCAAAAATAAGAGGGGATTGAAGATAAAAAGTGCTAGAAAAGAAAAAGGGTTAGAAAATGAGAAGGGTTTAGAATATAAAAAGGGTTAAAAAATCAAAAAAGGTTCAGAAAATAAAATGGGCTAAAAAAGGTAAGAAATTAAAAAGGTTCTAAAATAAAGAGGGTTAAAGAAAATAAAAGGGCTAGAAAATAAATGGGTTAAAAAATAAAAAGGGTTAGAAAGTAAAACGATTTAGAAAATGACAAGAGATAAAGAAAATAAAAGTGGTTAAAAAATAAAATCAGTTAGAAAAAAAAGGTTCTTAAATAAAAGGATTTGAAAATAAAAAATTGTTAGAAAATAAAGAGGGTTTGAAAATAAAAAGGGTTCAGAACTTCAAAAGGGTTAGAAATAAAAAGGGTTAAAAAATAAAAAATGTTCAAAAAATGAAAAAAGTTAGAAATTAAAAGGAGTTCAGAAAATAAAGTGTTAAAGAAAATAAAAAGGGTTACAAAATAAAATGCATTCAGAAAATAAAAAGGGTTAGAAATTAGAAAGGGTTCAGAAAATAAAAAGAGGCAACAGTAGAACTACTATCTTAAGAAGATGACATAATATGAGCTGGTTCCTTCCCTTTAGATGTTGCACTTGCACTTCCACTACGTTTTTCTCCCGGAGGTGGCTGTCCCCCTGATATTTGTACATCTTCAGCAATTAAACGTTGTACTTTTTGCTGAAAGCCCGGATCTGAATCTAACAATGGATCTTCAGTCTCGGCTATCCATGGAAGTAAGGGATCATCGTCTCTGAATATGTGATCCAAATTAATTGGACAATAAGTAGGATCATCCCTTACCTTTCTCTCTCTATTTCTGTTCCTCAACTTGAGATTGTAATGGCAGTATACCAATTTGTTGAGTTTTCTCATGGTTATCTGATTCCTGAGCGTCGTATGGATCATGGAGAAAGTGCTCCAATTCCTTTCACAATTTGATGATGTTGTTGTCTGACTAAGGATGTAAATGGCTGCTCTCCTTAGATGTGGAGTACTCTCTCCAAAACTCTCCCACCAATCAGCTAGAATACAAAAAAAAAAAAGAAAAAGAAAAAAAATTAGACATCTTTAAATCGTAAAAAGTTCCTTTTCTATGTATTGTCAGTTGCGTATAAGTATAACTACCAGGTGAACATTTTACAATCGCTCACTGTACAAAAGGGTCAGCGAAAGTTTCTCTTTTATGTGTATAAGTAGAAATCTACAATGCAAAAATTAGAAATAAATAAGTACACCATATCAATACAATTATCTCAAATATATTTAAAAGATTAAATAAAATTTTTAACTAGCTTACCTCTTGTATAGCTTCGATATGATCATCTTCACTCAAAATTCTTTTCAACACTGTCCTTAATCCTACTCGCAATTCCGTATCTATTGCTTCAGTGTGGTGTGGGGCATTGCGATAGTAGAATTCAGGATTTAAAAAATAACCTACAACATGCAATGGATGGTGCAGCTGATCGTTCCACCAGGCATCAATAATTTTTATGTAATCATCATGATATCTGCAATTTTCTATAATGGTTTGCTTTGCCCGATCAATTGCTTCATAAATGTACCCCATTATTGGCTTTTCATCAGCATCAACAAGCAGTAACACTTTCACTAAAGGTTCATATGCCTTTAATATGTTCTCTACTTTGGTCCAAAATTTATTAACCCTCATTAGAATTGGGATGTCAAACTCCGGACCATGTGTTGCTTTGCCCCATTTCGAACGAAGCCATTCTTCTGATGAAAACATCTGAATTAGCTCCGTTCTCCAACGTAGTAGGCTTTCCATAGCAATAAAATGGGTAGTAAATCTAGTGGATGAGGGACGCACTAAGGCATGATTGTTTGTGAATCTCTTCATCAAGCTTAAGAGCCATGAATGGTCGTATATGAACCTTTTAATGCCTCTACATGCCTTGATTGCAGTGGCCACATTCTTCTTCTTTCCAATATCCTCCATTATAAGGTCAATGCAATGTGCTGCACATGGGGTCCAAAATAAATGTGTCCTCTTTTCCATTAATAGTTGACCAGCCTTCTTAAAATTAGCTCCATTGTCTGTCACAATCTGGACAATGTTCTCCTCTCCAACACTTTCTACAACTTTATCCATAAGCCTATAAATATAATCTACCATCCGTTTCTCTTTAGATGCATCAATGGACTTCACAAAGATGGTCCCAGTGACATTATACACCAAAAAGTTAATTAATTGTATTTGGGTGCCGCTTGTCCACCCGTCACACATAATAGTGACTCCATTTTGCCCCCACATGGGCCTAAACGTCTCTACCCAAGCCTTTATTTCTTTATACTCTTCTTCAAGGTAATTGGTGCCCACATCATACACAGATGGCGACGTAATACCCGCCCAGCTTGAGCCGCAACATCAAGAACTGTTTGAAAATAAGGAGAATCAATTGCAGTAGGGGGTATATTCTTATGAGTTAGCCATTTTGCTGTAGTTTTGGCTAATCTATCTCTTGCAGCCTTCATGACACCCTTGACAACATTAGAGATTTTTGGTTGCTTAGCTGCCTCCGATCTATGTGCGAAAGGATCAACAAAACTAACCCCACGTCCAGTTTGTGTAGGTGTAGCCATCTGAGTAGAAATAATCTCTATATCATCATCCCGCTGTCGGGTGCTAAATGCTCTACGCAATTTACCCGCAATGCCTTTGCCCTTGCTTGTTGCACCAGATGAGCCAACTTCATCATAGTTTCTACGCTGGCTATAGGCTTGACGCTCTGCTTCTTCTTGGCACGACATAAGGGACTCTCGACGTGCAGCCATCATTTCTGGGTCATCAAACTCATTATCAGAAGCAGCACCAAGACCTTCATCCCCAAATACATCATGGCGTGCTGCATCAACACCCTGCTGTTTCTTCTCTTTAATTTGTACTTTTCTCTATTTTGTTTGATTCAATAAAATTTTCATTTGTTCCCTAACTTCTTTGGACACTTCAGGACACCCTGCAACATTGCCTTACACGTGGGCCAAATGTTGTTTAAATCTTGTAATGCCCCCATCGGTCACTTTGTGACAAAACTTACACTTAATCTTCAACCGATTGTTTTCAATTGCCTCACCATAGCTCCATGCAAGATCTATCTCACGTGGTATTTTTTCACGTCACAATACCTAAACAAGATTTAAAAGTAATAGGTTAAAATTTAAATAAATTTCAAAAACATGAAAAAATTAGAATAACACGCATCTACGTGGGTGGGAATTGGGATTGATATATGGGAAATATAGATATAACATTTGGGGACTATTTTCAACCCATTTGATTCAGTTTACTTTTATAAAAAAATATTTTTATTAAAAAATACAAAAATCCGAAAATAAAAAATATGAAAAAATTAAAAGAACACAAAAATATGTAGGATTGATCTATGGGAAACATAGATCTAATATTTAGTGACCATTTTCAACCCATTTGATTTAGTTTACTTTTATAAAAAAAATATTTTTTAAAAAATACAAAAATCCAAAAATAAAAAATATGAAAAAATTAGAGGGACACAAAAATATATAGGATTGATCTATGGGAAGCATAGATCTAACATTTAGGGACCACTTTCAACCCATTTGATTGGGTTTGCTTCCATAAAAAATATTTTTTTTAAAAAATATAAAAATTCAAAAATAAAAAATATGAAAAAATTAGAAGAACACAAAAATATGTGAGATTGATCTATGGGAAGCGTAGATCTAACATTTAGGGACCACTTTCAACTCATTTGATTGGGTTTGCTTCTATAAAAAAATATTTTTTAAAAAAACATACAAAAATCCGAAAATAAAAAATATGAAAAAATTAGAAGAACACAAAAATATGTGGGATTGATCTATGGGAAGCATAGATCTAGCATTTAGGGACCACTTTCAACCCATTTGATTGGGTTTGCTTCTATAAAAAAATATTTTTTAAAAAAAATACAAAATTCCGAAAATAAAAAATATGAAAAAATTAGAAGAACACAAAAATATGTGGGATTAATCTATGGGAAACATAGATCTAATATTTAGGGACCACTTTCAACCCATTTTATTGGTTTTCCATTAACAAAATAGATTTTTTTCTCAAATAATAAAATAATCTGAAAATAAAATTCAAAAAAAAAATAAGAAAGTGATAAAAAAGAGGGGCTTGATCAAAGAGGAACATGGATCTAGCAACAACAACTCATTTTCAAGTGATTCATAGAAGAAAAGAGAGAAATAAGCACAAAGTAGGAAAAAAAATGCTTCAAAACTCACATTTTTTGAGCTTGATGGTTGAATCTTGAATGCCACCTTAATCTTTGGATGTTTTTGATGTTTTTGTTGATGATTTTACTGTTTTTTTGAGAGGATTTGAAAAATGGAGGCAAGAAAAGGGGCTTGGAGCAGTGAAGAGGGGAGAAGATAAATGCTAAAAGGGAAAGATGGGTAAAAAAATCGGCTGGGGGGTTTTAGCGTATAAACCCCCCAGCCGATACGTATCGGCCGACGTATCGGCCGATACGGGCCGATACACTTGTGAACAGCAATTTTTTCCAAATATCGTAGCGCCCATTGGCGCCACGCCTGATTTAGCGTATCGGCCGATATTTATATCCTTGATTACCTTGATAGTTTAATAAAGCAACTAGCTCAGCTACTATTGAAATTGGTTGTTGCAAGAATTGAGAATCTAACTTCCTAGTCCTCTAGTATCTTAAATTTAGTATGTCTCTTCTATTGGCTGACCATCGATCAAAATCATAATAATTGTACACACATTTGTGTATGGAATCTGTACCGGAGAATGAGAAACCATTAGTATTTAGCACGCCCTTTCAGGTATAGGTTTCTATTTTTTTAAATTATTCTCTAAATATATCAAATCTTGGGCAACCTAGAGCTATAGAATTTTGGATTGATCTGATTTGGGCTGTGCTTTTTTATATCTATTATCTGGGTCATTAATAGCCCAATAGATAAACAGTCGGGCCAACTGTGGCAGGGTCTTTCCTCTCAGATGCCTAATTTCATCTTTCTATGTATTATGTAATCTTTACTTACCTAATTATCTAATTTGAAGGCAACTGCCAAATTCCTATATGGCTTTTAACTAGTGCCCATCTTTTATTGGACCCTTCATTCTGTTGGAATTTATTACTTTGGAAGTCTTTTTTTTTTTTTTTGCTAGTTGGCATATTGGCCAAAGAAGTAGAAGGAACCTTGGGAGCGGCCGTGGGTGGTGGCTGTTCTGTCTAGAGATACACCTTATGATTCCCAAATCCTTTTTTTCACTTGAGCAGGTGGTGTTAGTTTTCCAAGCCATGTAAACAACTGGCTAAATCTACATGGGGATAATCATCCTAGACTGTTCACTTATTTGATAGTTAGTATTTTACTCTTTCTTAAATACGATATGTGGAAAAATGACATAGATTGGTTTGGGTGCTTTATACTTCTTGTGTTACGTTATCCTATATGGTTGTTGCATTATTTTTAAAGTATAAGGCGTGGCAAAGAAAATCAGCGGATTGATTCCTATGTCACGGATTTAATTTATGTTAGTTTATGATGCTTATTTGTCCTGATATGGAAAGTGAATGGGCTGCGAATTTGGGACATGGCAAAGGTGAGTGAAGATCTTGAAGTAATTGTCTTGGTGGTATTTATCATATTTTCAGCCCATGAGTGTGTAGATCTATTAGCTTCAGTGTTGAATCAATGTTTGGATGTATTTATGAAATATATATGATGGAAAACCATATGGGGAGTAGATCTCCTTAGCTAAACCTATGAGTTGGGTTTTATGTGTTGACTAAACGCAAATTTTGGATTTTGGACTGATCAAACCCCATATCATCAAGGTTTTGATTGTGGGTAGGACCGTAGGAATGGTTCTGCCACAATTGGCCAAACCTTAATTATGTATGTATGCTGGCCGAATGTAAGACAATCCTATTGAAATCGTGTCATAATTCTATTCTTATTATTTCAGAGCTATACTCCTCTTCTAATCTGATTATAAACAGTTCTGTTATGATTTGTTCCTATTTTTTGATGCCAATCTGTTGTAGTACTTTCAGTTCTATTATGATCCATTCTTATTTTTTATGCCAATCTGTTGTAGTACTTTTATAGTGAAATCTCAGTTTTTATACATGAGTAATGATGAAGCCTAATATGCTAGGGATGAGCATCACACAACCAGATTTGGATGGGGACTGTAACTTTGATAAAAATCCTAGTTTTGATCTTGGTTGAATGGCCAATTGTTGGGGATATTATAATTGATTATGTCTAATAGATAACCTAATTATCTGTATTTTTATGGTTGGTGTTTTATGTTGCCATTTATGTATCAAGTTGTTTAATATGGTTCTCATGTGGATAAATTTCTGTTTCCTTATATTTTATCAATGGTTGATTTGGTGACCTGAGTTGAAATCACTTTTGTTAGAGTTGCTGGTAGCATCTTAAATCTGAAAGGGTATTAGTTATTGGACCCTACCATATATTGACAACCACTTACTTTAAAAGCTTAAGCTAATCGAGAATGGCGTAACAATGCAAGCTCCTTCATGGGAATTTCACCTCCTTCATGGGAATTACACCATCCATAGGAGAATATAGGGGCTCTGCACAGGAATTACACCCTCCATGGGAAAATACAAGGAAGGCACAACAGCCTCGGGATTCGAACACTCGACCTCCCTTTATCATGTACCAACCCAAAAGCTTAAGTTGATAGGTGAAAAGCCCAAATGGGTATGTGAAGCCACGTAAACCCATTACTTGGGCGATGTGGGACATGGGACTTTTTTCCAACACCATACACTACTAAATACCAATAATGATCCCGTCATGCGCAAGTGAATTTCAGAGTTAGCAATATGGAATTGGTTTCAGCTTTTAGAGGTTGGGATCTCCAATGTAGGCATATTACCTATGATGCACGGATACTTCAAAATGGGCAATTTATCATGTCATAACGTATCTGATTCTTCACTTTTTATGTATAAAGTTCATGTCCCTTCTATATCCATGCTGTGTCCCTATCATATCCATGTCGTATCTAGGCATCATAGCATACCACACAAATCAGTCTGTCCAATTGGTGTTTAGTATTCCCTTTGGGGACCCCTAGACTGCTAGCACAATATATGGTGACCTTCGTATATAGGGGCCATTTGGGGCGAGTATGGACTAAAGTCAAATTATTAGAAGGGTGGTTCTGATTTGGTGATTTTGGATCAGTTTGGTAATTATGTTGTTTACATGAGGTTGTGCAAGGTATCTTTGTGAATGTATATATTTTTGGAGGCATCCACGCAATGCATATGTTTCGGATGGCATCTGAGGCTACAATTGTTATTTACCTATGCTACTAAGCAGTTTGATGGTAGTCTTTAGATGTGATTGTAACCATGCGATAACCTTGAACTTAGATCTTACATTTTTTCATATTAAACTAGCAAAATGTGCCCATGCTTAGCACAAGCAGGAAACTAAAAAAAAATAATAAAATGGGCCCATAAAAAAGAACAAATGCATTAAAATAACAAAAAATAGAATGTAGAAATCGAAATGCAAATAATATACCATAATATAAGCAACTTATTTGAAATAAACAAACCCATTGGAATGCAAAATACCCAAAATTTCAAATGGATTGGTAAGAGCATTTTGAGTGAGTGTAAAGATCCTAGCAAGAGCACTCTAGGTATCAAGTTTGGTCTCAATTATATGTCCCTAAGCCGTTCAAGTCCAGTCCATTGAGATGGGTGTACAATTGATCCAACAATACAGTCCATTTGGATGTATGTTAAACTTGGGGCATGTGTCTATCATGGGGGTTCTTATCCATTGTAAGGCTTGGATTGGGTGATAGATGGGCCCTACCCTTGGTTCTCAAAGGAAAAACGGTGAGGACAGTTCTCACTTGAATATTTTCCTACTTTATATACCTTCGTAATATTAATCTCTTTTTAAGTGTAAAATATCATCAAGTTTACTTATTAATTGCATCATACCATAAGCATGTGCCGAAGAAGAGTGTACAATTCCATGTTTCACTCTCTCTATTTACAAATCTTGCATTGCAAATGTAGTTGGTTGCTTACACGTGCATAGCACAGGTAGTAGAAGTCATCTCAATACCAATATAGAAAGTGAATTCCCTATCTGAAAAATGAGCAGATAAATAGATCCAATACATTAAACCATCAAGTTTCAATTCAAAATACCATAGAGCAGTATAACACTTAGCACAACTATGAAGGAGATGGAGTGGCAAAATGAAAGACAATGAATAAATTATATACCTACAAATTTACACTCCTTTCCATGTAGATAGGTTGGGTGTTTTTGACTAACTCCAAGTAGATATTCCACTTTTATATCTTTCACCGTCAATGCAAGTTCGGTCCTATCTTCTTTTTCTGAGCTTCATGAATAATTGGGGTTTTCAATACTGGTTGTGCCCGGTTTCATGAACGACATGATTTGAGACTTCATATATATTTTGTCTACTTCAATCATTCCCATATATAGAGATGCTTCCTATTGACCTGCTACTCTAATTGCTAGTTGAAAACCAAATACTTCACCATTTAAAAATAAATAAATACAAGGGCCACTTTTGCAAGATGAACCAAGCAGAGAGAAAGTATCATCATTTTTTTTTGTTTTGTTAGTTCTAACGGAAGTTAAATGCACACATTCAAAACCATTAGAAGCAATCCCTTGCAAATTACATCAAGACCTTAAGCAAATTACATTATCTAGTTGCTTTATTTTGTTTTTCATTTTCAATATTATAGCCAATCCCTGATTGTATAAAATGGATACCTAATATTTCTATTTAGGAGAGCTACATCTCAGATAGTGATCTTATGGGGATTGTCATCTCATTTTGAATTTATTATTAACTATAGTGAATTCACAATAATAGTGGTTGGTTGTTCTTGCATAAAAAAAAATGATACATAAAGGCGAGAAATTCAAAAACGAAAAAAAATAATTAGTACAAACAACTCCCACAAAGGCAAATTCTAGACCCGCACAATCCCAAGCGCCTTAAAAACTGTAAAGAAGAAGGTCATATAAAGAGTACTTTGTGTTTCTAAGTTCAACAAGAACTATGTAATGAGAAGAGTTAGTATAGCTGAGAAGTGGATCTTTTGTATAATAGACCATGCTTAAATCCCAAAGTCAAATATTGAGATTTTTTTCATAAAAATTTCCACGAATTTAACCATGATACATTTCAAAGGTAGAAATTAAAATGATAGAAACCAGAAGCAATTGTCTAATCATGTAACTCGACATTAATTGAGTAGAATCCAGGTATGCAGAAAGTGGGTTTCAAACGGCACCAACAATGCTCCATATACCGATTCCAATATCTAACTGCAACATTCATCCATAGTTCAAATCACCATCTAATTGTAAAGAAAAGAACACAAGTAACCCACGGTAACGAAGCTTTTAGTGCACCCGGATTGCACTCCAAGAGAAACCACAATATCAGAATAATCTCAAAACAAAAAAATAGATAATCATAAAGAAATAAATAAATAAAGAATAAGAAACCAAAATGAAAAAACTTCTGGGCACTACTCCTAAAATTCCAGAAGAAATCATAAAGAGAGAACAACTATTGAAGAAATCAATGACTGGTAAACCCAAAGAAATGAAAACAAAATGCACAAAAATGAGAAGAATAAACCAAAAATAAATGAAGAAAAAAATAAATATATAGTCCAAAATAAGAACTTAAAATACTGATGGGTTCTACTCCAAAAATTCCACATAAATCATAAAATAAAAACAACTACCAAAGCAAGCATAATCTGATGGGTGGAACCAAATATATTTTAAGTTATAAAAACAATAAGAATCAAATAAAAAAAGAAAATAGTGCTCTACAAAAAGAAAAAAGGGAAATTAGAAACCCAGAAGAACAATCAAAATGAACGAAAAAATCAAAGTAGGGTTGGTTTAAATAAGTCGTAACATTAATAGAATTTGCACTTGAAGTAATTGAGGATGACATGACGAGAAGCCATGTGGGGTGGGACGAGAATGTTAGACAAGTCTTCTCTCCATTGAGGATAGCTCTCATTGTCTTATGAGGTAGCTCTAATCTTCTTAATTTATTCAGAGAGGATCTTCATGCATTCTCTCTCTTCTTCTTACAACTTCTTTATTCATAGAAGATCTTTATGCAAATGTTTTCTCTCCACTTCCAAATAGATTTGGAGATTTTCAATATCTTTTTTTTTTTACCCAGATTTCAAAATAATGTCTGGAGTTAATAGATCAAAATTTTGAGGAGGAAGGGTTTCCACCAGAGAGAGGTGATTACAGGAATAAGACCAAGAGCCTTTTGTTTTTTCTTCTTTTTCAAATGACCAAGAGTTGTGGAAAGAGTACTAATGATAGTGAAATGGATAGGTTTGCATACATTTTTTTTAGAAGTTTGCATGGGGTTAATGCACATTTGTGAAGGAGTTAAAAGGGGAGGGAGAGGGAAACGTTGGCATGCATGTTTTTTTTTTTTTAGAAGTTTGCATGTAGTTAATGCACATTTGTGAAGGAATTAGGAGGGGAGGTAGAGGGAGAGGATTTGTTAAGAGGGAAATGTTTTATACACTCTTACAATTCTGACGTGGAGAGAGGGGATTAAGAGGGGTTAACAAAATTGTAAAAAGTCAAAATCAATTGAACCAATTGGGATTGATTTCACAATTAGAACCAGTCCCTTTCATATATAATAATTGTGCATTTTCTTCACAATAATGACATTTTCTTTCACTCAGTTCATATCGATCTGCCCAAGCCAACTAATTAGCATGTAGGAGGCCACACGTGCTAGGATGATCATGAACAGAATTTTGACATATGTGGCTGAGAGCATGAATTTTGACGTTGTAGCTAAGAACATGTTATCAAAGCTTGTCCAAGTCCAAGTTGACTTGGCCCTAAATGAGTCGGGTACTATAGGATTCGAGCTCGAATTATGACACTAGTCGATTGATAACCATGTGACTTGCCCGAATCGACTAGGACTCGGCCTTGACCGAGTCCCATTTCGAGTCCTAGTTTTATCTTTTCTTCCTTGGCTAATAGGTGCTTTCACTAGTGATTTTGAAGACTAACCTCCTCTATTTTATCTAGAATTAAAATTGATGAAATTATTTTATTTCAGTTGAACTTGTCTAGTTTTACATACATATAAATGCTTTTTTTAAGTTTTCCTTTAGTTGTGAATAAAATTAATGGTGACTATTTATTTCAAATAAATTGCGTGGTATGATTCTATTACAGACCTAACCAATATGTCAAAAGCACTAAGATTGATGGAACGCGTCAAATTAGGTCTTGTAACTATTTAGGACCATAATAGACCACCATGCTCCCATAGCTGACGTCCTCAGTGGCTCACTATAGCGGCAGGTAGCCCTTTCCCCGCTTGGGATGGCTCACACTCTGCTCTAGTTAACTGTCTCCTTGGTGGCTCTAACTTTAACGATAGGTAGCCCTTTTCCCTTTTTTTAACAGCTCTTACTCTACTCCGAGTAGCCCTTTCTGTGACTTGAATCCTTTACGTAGAGGTTGACTTTGATACTAATGAAGGACAATGCAAGGCTAACCTATATGATTTTAATGAGACCAAAAGTAATTAACAATTGCAGTTAGACATATGAATTAAAATTTAGATTATACCCTTCTTGTATTAAATTTCAAATGAGTCCAGGGATGACTCTAGGCTTTGTCACAATCCCACAATATAAATCCATCAAATTAGGATCGGGGGTCTCAATTGAAGAGAATCCCTCCCATTAGCTTAGGGATCAATTAATTTTCATTTAGTTCATTTGTCCCTTCAGGGGTTTTGACTAATAGGCTAAGTTTAATTGGGTTGCCAACAAAGTAATCTAAGAAGAGATCAGCGATTATAATTTCAAAGGTGAAGTAAAAAATTCCCGCAGTTAATTAAATCAACAATAAAAGGGAAAGGCCCTGAAAAATAAATGTTCAAGTAGGCCTGCAAAACCTAAAATCTGGTCAGCCTGGTCTTTATTAGGCCCAATAGGACTTGGTCTTATTGGGGTTAAACTTGGGTTTGGCTAGGTCTTAAGGGAATGGCATGTGGTTCATGGGCACATGGGCTGCTAGACATTAGGGCCAATTTAAAGTGGTACTGATAGGTGGCTATGTTGCTCACAAGTGTACATGCCATCTAAGAGTGCTACATAATGTTTAACAATACTGCATAACATGTAACAGCAAGATAGCCCTTTATTTCTTTTGATAAAGAGAATTTGACAGGGGTAAAGAGGAGAGGCTTGAAAAGTCGTAAGGCTGGCCAGATTTGTAGGGTGAGGTATTCAACCGTGTGGTTTGGAGTTTGGTAGTGACTCAGCCAACATATATGGGTGTGACAGCCAACGGCTGTTGGGGAATAGGAGGTTCGACTTCGAGTTAGAATTTAGGTGATGATTGGCCAATGGATTTGGGGTATTAGGCTGCTCAACGATGGAGATGATGATGAGGGAAAAGAAGAACACCCCACCAACAATAAAATAATCCGAAGGAAGGAGAAAAAGATACCTTGTTTCGCCGGATTCCACTAATGGCTTCCACCAAGTCATTTCCTGGAGAGAGAGTCACCAAAAAACATTCGATTATTCATTAACTAGAAAAATAGGTTTTACAATGCTATATAAAGATAACCCTAAACCAAAACTACTTCTCAACCATAAAGCATATGAAAGGTTGATATTAAACACTAATAACAATAATAATGGTCCCACTACTAATGGTTCTCAAATGATCAAATAAATAATAATAATAAAATAATAGAAATAATGTTTGCCACATCTAGTATTCATCACAATCATGGGTCACATGTCAGATCGGATTGGACCCAACGATGGATTTATGTCATGATTAAGATCCAATGGTGGATCTGCACTGGGATCAAGATCCATTGGTGGATCTACATTTGATTTGCCATCTCACGGCAGATCTTCGCCGGATCTGCAATCTATCACCAAGAAATACTGATGTAACCACAAAGTGGCTTCCCTTTATGATTTCTTCTTCTTCCGTTGGTATATCTTAAACGAAGGAGCTGATGTCCTCATTAGATACCTAATGTTATGAACCTAACCAATATGCCAAAAGAAGCAAGACTGATGGAATGCATCAAATTAAGTCTTTATAATTATTTAGGGTTGTAATAGATTTTTATGTCATGGATTTAATTTTGTTGGTTTATGGTGCTTATTTCTCATGATTCTGAATTCGAATGGGCCATGGATTTGGGGTGTGACAAAGGTGAGTGGAGATCTTGAAGTAATTGTGTCTTGGTGGTATTTATCATCTTTTGCAGCCAATAAGTGCATAGGTCTATTAGCTTCAAACTTGAATCCATGTTTGATGTAGTTATGAAATATATGTGATGGAAAACCAATATGGAGACTCGGTTTCTATTGCTGAACCTAAGAATTGGGTTTAATGGAATCCAAAACTGAACCTATTGTATTAATTTTGCAATATTATTATTATTTTTTCAGAGGGAAAATCCTCTTATAATCTAATTATAAGCTGTTCTATTCTGATCCATCCTTATTTTTTTATGCCAATCTTTTGTAGTACTTTACGGTGAAATACAAATTTTTATACAGATAAAACCCCTAGCTTAGACCTTGGTGCAGTGGCCAAATTCTCCATTTGAGTCAAGTCATTGAGTAAAGTCTTTAATAATGGAATTAGGGATATATTATAGCTGAATATGTCTAACAGACACTCCTATTATCTGTATTTTTGTGGCGGTGTTTTATGTTGATCATTCATGTCTCATGTTGTTTAATATGGTTCTCATATGGATGAACTTTTGTTTCCATATATTTTGTCAACGATTAATTTGGAAGCCTAAGATTAAATCACTTTTGTTAATTAAAGTCACTAGTACGGTTGCCACTTATACATTCCTAACACGGATTATGCGTGGGAATTTTGTAGTCGACATGTTTCTAATGATGTATTAGGGTTGTATAGTTGGTTAGCACATGTCATTTGCTTAGTTCTCTACTCATCTTGTCACAATCAATTTGGTTACAATTTTGGAATTTGTGTAATTTTATTTGCTGCATTTTTGTGTCTTTGATCTTGTGCAGCCCATTTCTTTCTTAAAGACTGTTACTAACATCCTATGATTTTCTTTTAGCAAAAAAAAAAAAAAAAGTCGTTAACGAAAGTAAAGAAGGGATCTGAAGTAGGGTGTTGCAGGTGTCTTTTGCCAAGAAGAAGAAGAACACAGTTCAAAATCCTGAAGAACTGGGTTCAGCCCAAAAGCTAATAGGTTAAAAAAAAATCTTTGAAGAAAGTAAATAAGGGACCTGAAGTTGAATGTTACAAGTGTTTTTTGCTGAGAAGAAGAACCCAGTTCAAAATGCTAGAGAACTGGGTTGAGTCCAAAAGCTAATAGGTCGGGCATTAATTTTGAGAAGTTCTCCGGGTTGGGTGCCAAGGCCGTTAATTTGTTGGCTTTTAAGAAATATTTAATGCATCTCCGAAGGTAATATTAAGAGAGGACGATATGTCTATCAATGTATGAAAGGTAATGACAATGTATGAAATATGTGGAGAGATCTGAATTTCCATTGGAGTTAGATTGCACCAAGGTTTCACTTTGAGTTTATTTGAATTGACCACAGACAATTTGATGGCATATACACTGGAGGAGCTCTTGTTATGGATTGCATTGGTTAGGACAATTCAATTTCAATGTTTCTCATCATTCAATTGTAACAACCCAAGAATCTAGAGCTCTTTAGATTCTTACGACGTTCTTAAAAAAATTTTTTTAACAACACCACATAAATCAAATTTCCATAAGTAACAAGGTCTAAAACATTTAAATTCCATTTGTAGTTAAATCCTAAAGTATATTGAAATTCATGATAGAGACTACTGTGTGAAAAAAAAATCTCTATTTGCAAAAGAGAAAATATCTAAGACTTGGGATAATCCCAACTATGAATCTATTCTTTGCTTTTCGCACTCTGGATCAGCCACGCATGCCAAAATCCATCTGTTGATCTCCGTTACTCCCCGCAACCTCCATGACTACATTACCTGAAGTGGGGTGAATCATTGGTCAGTAACACCAGTGAGTAGAATAATTAAGTGTCAAGATATAACACATGCAAACAATCATATGAATATTTATAGATTTGATGATAGAATTAAACGCAATGTCATAATCATTTCTTTTCTGAGTATATTTTTCCACTGCAAGCATCAAATGATTCTGATACCACATACGGGTGCATCTACATTTTTGTCAACAACCTGGTTTGTCATCCACCCTGGTTGTTGAACCTGTTCCGATTCTCCCACATTGGAGCATCTAGATTTCTATCAACAACATGGTTTGTCTTACCACTATGTTTGTTGAATTTACTTCCGTCGACCAACATCCACGAGAGAATTTCTATACCCACTAGCGGTTTGTGTTATTCTAACTCAAACATCATGAACAAAATAATTGGTTACATTATCTTATTCTTTTCTATGGCCAGTACCACATAACACTAGTTAGTCTTCGCCCCACTCCGAGTCGAAGTTGGTATCAAGTTGTGGCATTGCCCATATTTGATTAAGGAAACTAATTATTCATCATAATTAACAACAGGATTCAAGACATGATTAATGAATTCAAATTTAAATAATTTTCAATAGATTTGAATATTCGGTAAACATTCCATGTTAATCACATTGTATTTCCAATTCAGATGTGACGATAGAAATTTAGCATTTATTACAATATATGTCATATGGCTTTCATTCTAGTAATAGCCCATGGATATTGTTTCTTACATGTCTGTACAAGAAAGAAAAATAGTAAATATACCTAACTATCTTATAAAGAATATAGTGCCAGATCCCCATGTCATGCTACAACATGCGAACTACACATTCGACAGGAGAGGTTCACGCCTGGCACTTTTTAAATCTTTAGATGGTGGGGCCCAACGGTCTAATCTGTCGCCCAGGGGTCCACTATTTAGATGTGTGGACCTGATCCTTGATCAGGTGGCCCACGAGGTTCCACTACTAATGTTGACCAAACCACGAATTGAAGGCCTGAATTCCAAAGTATTCTAGATTCATCTGGATCTCCTTGTTAATCATTCAAGCTTGCTTCCTAAATTCAAGTTCTAAAGGTACGGTATTCATAAATTCTACTTGGCTAATTTTTCCATCCCTGTACTAAGCCTTTCGAGATCAAATCGTTACACAGCAGGGTCGTTAGGTTTGTTCTTTCCTGACAAGGTATTTCCACCATCAGATCTGTGAGCCCAATTGGGTTGAATCCTACTAGGATAAGTCTACCAGGGTCACATAAAGGTCCTCTTCAAGATGTGGGGATGTGATCTCTGATCAGGTGGGTAGCGTGGGCCCACAACTCAAGTTGATTACAGCAAGTTTTAACGACATGAATTCCGGAAACTTCCAAATCTGATTTTGATACGACAAAAACCATTGATCTCTGCTATCTACTTCCCTGTCCATCATCCCTACTATTCTTAGAAACCCAGTTCGACAAGTTTGTTCAAGATTTATGGATTTCTAGAGGATGTCTTCTACTTTACTTATATCGACAGTAATGATAGTAGTATTATAGGGTTGGGAATAGTCCATCAATCGATCATATCTCTAAACTTCTTCAAATCCAGACTTTCCAATAATAAGTTCAGAGATTCTACTCACCTGGTATAGTAGTGTATTGCTTCGGCAGTGATCGGCCTCACGTCAGACCTCCGCTGTCGTCCCGCTGTTGCTCTTCCTCTCCTTTTAATAATTCCACAACTAAATTAATCTTTCTCTCTCCCTCTCTCTGAATTTTTTTTTCGTTGATGTGTGTGTGATAACAGGAGCCTCTACACATATATATTGGTGTTGAGAGAAAAGTCCTATTTGGAAACTACAGGGAAGTCTTATTGGCAATAGTAGTCCTAGAGAGAGGTCGGTTTGGGACTCCTTATACTTCTAATAACCTTGTTCTCGCCTATATTGGACTTACAAAGAGTCCTAATCCATGACTCCATTCTGACATCATCTATGTTTGACAAATATGGCCCACCTTGTAAGATGGCCCACTGAGGTAAGTTAGGTTATTACATCAATTGTTGGTATATTATTACTTAAAACATGATTATATATTGTAATTGTTATTACTATTATTTATCTCTATTAGTTTTGGTTTTATTTATTTTTTTTTTGTTTTTATTATTGATGGGAAAATGGTTCTATGCACAAACTGCAGTTGTAAGTGAAGGTGCCCACCATGTGTTGTTAGGAGGTGCAACTTTTTATATGTTCTTCAATACAATAATCAACATAATTATTCGTTATTGCATCTAATACAACACTTGATGCAGCCAAGAGGACCACCCTTGGCTGACTTCAACAGGGGGCTTTAGGTCCTGGCCCAT
Source organism: Sextonia rubra (assembly GCA_037013555.1). NCBI lineage: Eukaryota > Viridiplantae > Streptophyta > Magnoliopsida > Laurales > Lauraceae > Sextonia > Sextonia rubra. Next base: position 83,077,861 of record JASUAD010000001.1, read on the forward strand.
GGATATGGTGCACATAAGCTAGGCTCAAAGCCTAGGTTTAAAATATTATTGGTTTCCTAATTTATAGTTTGGTTTCCTGAAATGTCATTTAGATCTCTATTTTGCACTTATTTTAGTTTTACTCCTTGGAGTATTTTCCTTTACCCAATGACTTGAAATGGAATGTGCTAGATCTTTTTTTCTTTTCTAAGAAATGTCATTTCTGGCACCTTGGGCTTACTCCAATAGGAGGCTTTGCTAGATTGAGAATTTGGTGATTATTGACACTTTTATAATGTATATCCACCAAACTTTCTGTAGGGGGGATGTAAGGCATTCATAACTAGCTGCCAGATCACATTAACTACACTAGTTGAAAGTAGTATTATGAGTTAAGTTCTATGCTACTGCCAATTGCCCCTTTTACGAGGGCAATGAACTTCAATCAAGGTGATTGATTGACTGACTTCTAGTTTCACATTATCTTTTTCCGTTGCACCAAAATCAGTTGAAGAATGTATTTAAATATTTAGCAAAATCTGTTTTGTTATTTACTTTATAGACAAAAATCTGAAATTTGATGTCCCAAAGGATTTCTTTTTTCTTTCCCTTTGAAACTACTCTCTCTTGAGTTAAGACCATCTTGACGCCAATTATAAAATGCCTTTATGATTATCTGCCCCATAAGATAAATGTGGGAAATCCATAAAAATCATCTATTGTATGCATGCCATTCTCAATTTTCGTAGGCTAAAGTAATTTCTCATAGAGTAGATGTCTTATTTGTGTTCTTGAGGATTATGTTCACTTTGTCCAGTGCAATTATTTCAAGAAAATTAAAATTAATGTAATGCTTGTTATCATATAGTAAGCCAGTCTTATTCGTTCCTATCTAATTGAAAAGTTTGAGAATTTGTCACATTTCATCATTGAGCAAACATGCTAATTGTTTCAATTTCATACTTACCCATCAGTACTTCCTTAGCAAGTCATTTTGATTTTTTTTTTTTCAAAAATTAAATGTCACCATTATGTATCATTGTTTGATTATTGCAGGTTCCTTATATCTCTCAAACATTTACAGTGATGCTTGTTTTCACTGACCCATGTTTAAATATTATTCTAGGTTTTGTTCAATTGGTTTGTTAACATTGCCATTCGGTATTCTATTTCTTGTCCATGTTTATGGATGAGAAGTCTCTAGTATGTTTTCACTGTGTTGCTCAAATACTTTTTCAACACGCGTCAGCTCCTCATTATAAAATGAAAGATTTTGTGCAATTTCAACACATCATTCTTATTTTTCTATTTGCCTTGTCATTTGATTATTTTTTAGTTACAATCTATATTCACTAAGAAAGAAAGGGTAAATCTTGACTCCTTTTTGTAGAGATTTATTGGTCCTTTCTAAAGTTCTTTCTCAAAACTGTTCCAACTGATTTTCTTACTCTTTTGTTTTTCTTAGGAGGATGCTCTGCAGAAAATACTTGTGTTAAAAAAGCAATGGGATACAAAGCAAGCATTGAATTTCCAAGTTTTTTTGGTAGGCTTTTTCCACCTGAAACACACTTCACCATGTGTTTGTTTTTGTTTGAACTTTGGCATCTATGGATTTGTTACTGCCAAAAATGTACTGAAACTCACCCTTTCTCTCTGATCTCTCTTTTTATTCTAAGGTATTTCTTCTTCCTCATGCATTGACTTCTTCCCATTTGTTATTATTCATGCAGCAGGCAAATGTGTTTGTTAACTTTAATGTTTCATGCAAATACAATGGGTGATATGAAATGAGTATACGAAAGTTAATATTCGTCTAAGGGTCCGTTGGCTACTATAATACTAATGCCTTTTGATGTTTTCAACCATTTGAATATATTTATTGAGTGGTCTTGTAGAAATTATTTAAGAAAAATATGTTAACTTAGAAGGTTAGGACTATCAAAAAATTATCTTTTGAATGCTTGAGTTTAACGATATGATAGGTTATATTTCCATGTAAATGGATCAAGCTCTCTAGGCAATCTATTTCCATTTTGTTAATTGATCAAGTTCTCAACCAATGTATTGTTTTATCACAAGTAAAAATTTTGTAAGTCATAAAGATGGCCCCAAATGGAAATGAGAGGGCTTTGGTTCGCAATTGAAATGATAGGGCTTTGGTTGGCAATAATCCTTAAAGAAGTTTCAGTAGAGTTAGAGAATCTATGTAGATCATGGCGGTGAGAAAACAATAGATGCCCATTTCCATCAATGATGGTGGTAGGAACTCACATGGGGGAATGACGTGGTATATTATGATGTTTATGAGTATTGCAAAGGCATGCAGGAGGGAAACGTAGTACTAGACTACTAGTCTATGCTGATTTATCACTTAATGATGTTATCCACTTGGTTGGAATATCCGTTTTATAACATGATACGGAATATCCAGTTTGAGCATATATGGCTGATTTTTGAATTGTCTGGCACATTTAGCATTGTATGGTAAAGATAGTTGTATATAGTATTTTTTTTTTCATATGAATAGTAGCTGTCTTGACCGGTGTTTAAATCTAAATAATAAGTTTTTGAGGTTTGGAGTAGTTTTGAAATTCGACCTTTAAAAGTGCATAGCATGTTTTTACGTTCATAAAAAATCTAACCAATATATGTCATTTAGAACTCCTAGCAAGAGAGGGACAAGATTTCTTACTCATGAAGAAATGTTTAAATTGGTCATACAAATTCTAGCTGTTCTAAATATGTGATGAATTGTTGCTGATATGAGATATTTTGTGTACTAAAACAAACATGACAAATGTGTCATATAGCATATATGACTGATTTTTAAATTGTCTGGCACATTCAGCATTGTATGGTAAAGCTAGTTGTATATAGTAATTTTTTTTCATATGAATAGTAGCTGTCTTGACTGGTGTTTAAATCTAAATAATGAGTTTCTGATGTTTGGAGTAGTTTTCAAATTTGACCTTTAAAATTGCATAGCATGTTTTTACGTTAATAAGAATTCTAACCAATATATGTAATTTAGAACTCTAGTAAGAGAGGGACAAGATTTCTTACTCATGAAACAATGTTTAAATTGGTAATACAAATTCTAGCTATTCTAAATATGTGACGAATTGTTGCTGATATGAGATATTTTGTGTACTAAAACAAACATGACAAACGTGTATTGTCATTTACATATGAGGGCCTTATTATAGGGCTTTTCTCTCCTTATGCTAAATGCTTAATATTGTTACTTTCAATGAAGCTTAATTGTCGTTCCTCTGGAACGGATTATGGAAAATTATGACCACTAATGATATAGGATAAATTTCCCACAGGATTTTGCTGTGAGGGTCATACAGACCGTCGTAGTTTACAATTCAATATGATTATGCAGAAGCGTGTAGAAAATTAGACTTAGTCATCAACAAGGCATGGTGAAATAAATAAGACAAGTATCAGAGTACAATAGATCGAACAAGACATTTTCATTAACGTATTCAATATTTACATCCAAAAGTTTATAGGTCTTACAAAAGCTACGATCGAACAGACCAGATTTCCCCAAAATAAACCCAAAAGTACAAGAGATATAATCCTTCCAAATAGATGTGATCGTTGTGCTCCACTTATAGTCCCCGACGTCTAGATGATGCCGTTTGTGCACCATGCACCTACTGTTAACATTAACCCATTTTTTAATATACATGGCCCAATGTTAACACTTACTGACTACGGCTTCTCTGCTGGCTCTTCGTGCTCCTCCTCAACTGCAATGGGGTCAAACCCTAAAAACATCAAGGTGATTGGGTCAAATACGACGATCTAGCAAAAGATTAATAACAATACACAACATACTTGTAGCAATATTGAATAATAAAACATGTTAACTGATTTAATAGAGAACATAAATGAGAATTACTAGGCATGTTGTGCATTATAAAAAATGATAAGCACCTGGGAATCATAAATAAAAGATAAATCATACTAGAAACATAAACGAACTAGTTGGCGATCCATGTAGCTAAATCCTCCATCACGGCTGCATCTGCGAGACCATGACACAACACGCCAATTAGTCACTCGGGGATGCTGCAACGTGTCCTAAGTGAGGAATAATTCACTCTCAGCTGCTATGGCATGACTAGAGCAGGTAAAACTAAAACCATCTGCAAAGCTGTAATACAAAAATCTAAATCCAACTCTCGACTTGGCCTAACCAAGAGAGGATCGAAGCTCGGTGTTGCCGACATGTGGAATCAAGACAGTTTGGCTAACTGGCTTGATGTGACCAAATTCCCAAAATGAGGAACTGTTCTTGACTTATGTTTCTTATAGGGTAGGTAACATACTCACGAATAGTCCTTTGGGAACACAATAGGTAAAAACCATGTAACTTGGGTCATAGCAAGTGTATAGGTAATTTTTGGAGAAAAATGGGTGAAAACAATCATTTTATATGGAAAATAGGTCATTTTCTTAGCATTAGTTTAAAACAATGTTGAAAGAAACCTAAGTTTTGGTAACCACTGGGCAGCATTCTGACATGGAATTGCAAGCCCTAAAATGGGTAAAAAGGTATAATGTGGCTCCAGTGTTCAAGTGTGGATGCGGTGCATCGATGCACCCCTACCTATCCTTGAAACACCATAACCTAGGATCTAGTCGGGCAAGGGTCTCCAGGTGTGACACAAGTGCTGGAAATCGTTCCACGCATGACCTTTGAATCTAATTGTCCCATCTAAGTCCAAGTATGGAGTGGGTAATGGGGTAGCTAGCGTGTATGTGAGTGACATGAGTGTAGTTCGGATGAAATGGACAGTATAACTTGAAATGAGTAAAGAATACCATCTAACATTTCAATAAGATGATGGGTTGTCTTCGGCATGGTGAAGTGTTAATGAAACGCAATTACACTCTTTTAAGGTCTAGATGTTGGGTTTCTTCTCACCTTGGTGTTCAATTATATGAAGATGTCCTTAACCCTCAAATGGTCTAACCTTCAGTTCATAAACAATCCTCCCGTGCCTTTGAACAAGCCCTAAGGTTGCTACATGTTCCAAACTTCTCAAATTTGCAGTTTAGGTTTGAGGTCCAAGTGAGTCCGGGCGGTGGTCTTAATGCTTGATACTATGTTAAGCAACTCTACTTGAGAATTGCATTGAATTTGACCCTTAATTGGTGCATTAAGGGAGGCCTATGATTGGCGGGCGAGAGATGGGGGGCAAAGCCGCCCTTAACTTGTCCCAAAAAATGGGGACCTGAGACCTGTTTGGACACTGCAATGGGCAGTGTCCCAGCAGGACTTGTTCACTGCTCCACTGCAGTGTTCAAAATCCATTTGGACACCACAGTGGGGGTAGCAACAGTCCCCACTGCATAACATGAGTGGGGTATAGATTTTCCCACCTGATGGCCCTGCTTGGGGCTCTCTTTGGGCAATCTTTGGAGCACAACATGGCAGCAATTAAACGTTAATTAGAGGCTCCAAATTAGTCATAATTAATTGGCCAAACTCATTCCAATTGAAGGAAATCTAAGCATGCATTGAACTAGTAAAAGGAGTCAACAAGAGACTAAGAAACACATCATGCTATTGAATTAATAACTTGCCTCAAGTTGCTACGGTCCCAAAGAAGCCTCTAATACCTTCCAATTGGTTATAACAAGCCTAAACACCAAAATCCCCCAAAACAGCCCAAAAATCATGAGAAATTGAAAATTCAAGTGAAGACTTGGTGAATGGTTTGCATGTTGGAATGGGGAGCCATTAGTACATGCTCTACCGAAATCTAAGAGAAAGTGGGAGAGATCTCACCTCTAACACCTCAGATCAGCAAGAATAGCTTGAAAGCTGGGGCTGCCCACGTCCGAATTAGGAGAAAAAGAGATGGGGAGAAAGAGAAGAGTGAGAGGGAGAAGATGATGGAGTATGTCCTTTGATTTGGTGAAGCTTGGAGGAGGAAGAATGGAGAAAGAAGAGCAGAAAGGGTCTACTGTTAGAGCTCCTCTTTGTTACAGCAGAAGAGAAGGACGAAGGTGAAGGAAAAGGGAGGTTGGCCCTTTTATATTATGTAATAGTGAGGCCCACCCACTAAAAGAACTTGTCTAGGCTATATCTCACAATCCGCAGCTCAAAATGCGATACCGTATGAGACAAAAGCTTGGGAAATGAAATTAGATTTCCAATGAGCCCAAATTTGCAAGGCTTGGATGAGTGGGAAATTTGACCTGAATTTGATTTTTGGCGACCAATCTTTTACAAAACAAGGGGTTAAATGACTTTGAATGGACTCGGACAAAACATGGAGGTTGTAGAGCATGATTTTATCAATCAACCTAGTAGGAATAGGAATTTTCAGAGATTACCAATACCCTCTTATAATTTTCTCGAATTTACAAATTGACCCCTAAAGTCATGTGACTTGGCTAGTACTTACTCAAAACTTCCCAAAGCTAATTAAAATGCATTCTTACCCCAAAAGTAAGTTGGTCCAAATCTAAAACACCTATAAAAATCAATAATCATAATTAATTATTCCTAATTACCCTTAATTAAGCCTAATTACATCTAATTATGAGCTAGGTCTTTACATAATTTCCACTTGTTCAAAATAATATAATTGTGTGACATTGTTTCGTGACACTAATCATGCTCTCTTTTGTTATTCATTTTGCAGTATTATCTTGTTTCATATAGTAATTACTCTCTATATCACGTAGTACTTTATACATTTTGTCGATAGTTGTTTTCACCTTGACCAACTCAAGATGGTATTAGTATCTTCAATATGTTTGACCATCATCTCTATTTCCATCATGATTTAAATGGTCCATGTAGAATGTGAAGACTTGTGGGGAGTTATATTTGAATAGTTATGGTTGCAACTTCTATTTAGCACTTGAAATTCATTGTTTTTAAATGTATCCTTTTTCACAGAGTCTTTTTATTACTTGGTAGATCAGGAGCTGTTGATTGACATATGGGCCTAAGTGGAACTCCTTGGCCTAATAAATGCTCATTTGGAAGTAAGAAAGTTGGTGCATTATTTTTTTTAAAGAAAAGATCCATTGAACACAAATCATTTGCATATGCAACTAAGATATTTAATTATTATGATGTTTTAGCATTTCTAATGATAAAGCACTATGCAATTTTGTTCATCTTCAATGATCTTATGGTTATCGCTACAAATTACATGCAACTTGTGCCATGTATTTAGTGAAAAAAAAAACTAACTCTTAGCTAAAGATTTTGTGGCTAGAGACTACTTCTTGCAGTCCTCGCTTTTTTCATATGAATGGTATCTTGTTACCAAATAATTTCTTTTTGTTTGAATGAGAAGACAAGACTATAAAAAATTCTGAGGATGTCCACATGAAGAATCTTCAATGAATTTTGGTTATTTGACTTGACCATTTTATTTAAGTCTCTGAGTAAGGAAGGTTGGAATTCTTGAATCTGCTTGGGTGTAGGATTTGCAATTAGGTTGGTATTCTCAGAATTCCAAAGGCTGTTGAGACTTTGTAGGTAGCTAGAGCTCAAAATTCTAGCAAAGAAACTTGGCATTTTAAGGACAAACCATCACATCATGTCCATGAATATCAACATCCCAAATTTCCTTAGAGTATTCTAACGTTGAAACATTCTAAAAGCATTTGATGGTGAAGAATTATTTTCTCTATTGAAATTGTGGAAATCCTTTTTGGTGTGGCTATGGATTCCTTACCTATGCTATCCCAATAGCATTACAATGAACAAATCAAATTTCAATTTACTAAGCACAAATCAAAATCACATCCCCATGGAATTAATAAAAATTCACAATATGAAGACAATCCAATCCAAACTAATTAACACAATCAAGAAGTTGCATAAATACCTAATCCAGCATTATTGTTATTAGAAAAATAAACAAAATCAACAACAACACGAAATACATGAGAATGAAAACAACAATTGAATTATTAAAGTTCTGTTTTTGTTTTCTCTTTTAGTTTCGTATTGATACTATTATTGTAAGCTCAATGGGGTATAATTGGTATCGAATTTGGTGTAGGACATTTTAATGTGGATAAATGTAAACAATACTTGTTAGATTTTGTTTCTTTAATGACTTTATGCTGTTTTTGTTCTCATCTCTATTGTTTTTCTATTTTGTATCTAATTTTTTGTGCTTTTCAAGATGATGGCATTATTTAGTGGATTGTTGGAAAGGAAAATAAATGCTTTCTTCATCTATTTGATTATGCATTCATTATTTGTTTATGCAAGCACATATTTCCTAGCCACCTTAGGAGTTTGATCCTATTTGTAATCTAGACTAACTTATAAATTTGATTTCTTGCGATTTTGAAAGCTAACAAAGATTTTTGCTTATTTTTCTGAAATTAAGAAACTCCTAATAATTCTAGGCCGGGAAGAAAAATATTTCCATTACCAACAAATGCTTCCAGCCTTCACTATAGGGAAACATACTTTTAGTGAAAATTTCATAGCAATGATTGTGAAAGACTGCCACTAAATGTAACTATTACCGCCGTGTTTTAAAACACACCGCTATATCATGGAGCTTCTCCCTTCATAGGAGTTTTTTGTGAAGTTTTTAGCAATGGACTTTCAATATTGGATGTTGATTGCAACCATTGCTATATTTTAAAATTTCAACAATATAGGTGTGGTTTCCAGTAGTGGATGCCTGGATGGTAATAATCATTGCTATATATACCTTTTTACCAGTGGAGTTCATTGCTACTACTAGGATCCAATATGTTTTATTTGTGTGATCTTGTAGTGCCATGATTTTCCAGCCATTTTTTTTTGTGTTGCTTGCCTATCTAATTTCACTTCTCATTTTAATTGAGAAATATCCATGCTTTTGAATCCTATCGCTCTTCAACACAAGGTATTTAACCCCCATCCAATTTCTCCATCAATTGAAGTTTTGTAACTCTGATTTTTCTTTTTTGAGGAATCAAAATGAGCTCAGATCATGGAATCTGACATCAATATGTCCGAGAGGATTGACGTTCTTCTTCTTCAAAGCTTTTGGAGTGTTATTCTCATGAATGTTTTAGGTTATTTCCTGAAATGCCTTTTTCTTGGTTCGAATTCATTCTACATGAGATTTTTGGGTTTTTTTTTTGGTTCCATTCCCTCTATAAGTCCGATCTTCACATTTCGAAACTCTCCACAGATCTTAGCTTCTATTGCTTAGATTTCAAAGATCTCCACAGCGAAGATCGGGTGTTTTGTTTTTTTTGCTAATTTGATCTTCAAAAACCGCAAGTCAAAAGTTGATTTTCTAGCAGCTGTATCTACATTTCTGTCAACGATATGGCTTATTATCTACCATGATTGTTGAGCCAGTTCCGATACTCCAGACAAGAGTATCTACATGTCCGTCAACAACATGGCTTGTCATCCACCATGATTGTTAAGTCAATTTCGATATCCTAGAAGAGAGTATCTATGTTTCCGTCAACTACATGGCTTGTTGTCCACAATGATTGTTGATATCATAAGACTAATTCATATAATCCGAGTCATAAATAGTAAATGAGGATGGAATCATGTCTTAATATATCCAATTTCATTGTTAATTTCACATCATAATAACACAATATCTGCCATTATCCATCATTCTCAATGGTTTCTATAACAGATTAGACAAAGAGGGTGTTTAAAGGGCTTAAATAAATGACTCTAAATTTTTAGGGGTCTTTCTGGAATTTCTAGAAAGTATCTCAAACCCAACATATGCATATATCATTAACTACTGTCCATCTTCACGTAATACTACAGTAACAGTAGTCAGTAGCCAAAGGGTTAATTTATAAATAACTCTATACTTCAGGGGACTATTTTAGTCGGTTTAGAATCAACATGGGGTTTCCTAAAATTACAGAAGTTATAATAAAAATCATCAGAAACAAAACATGTCATCCAGGGCATGCTTCACGCCTGGCACTTTGATCAAGTGGATAGTGGGGCCCTTACTGGTGGGACCCACAAACACTGTCCCTTGGGGTCACCCATCAACCCTCCATCTGATGGTCAATGTGGATCGTTGATCAGGTGGGCCATAGGGTCCCACAACCGATGCCGACCAAGGCATGTTCTGACGGCACCAGTTTGGAAAAATCCCAATTCCTGGTTGGTTCCCTGTTGGATTTTATTTTTATGGCATTGAAACAGTAATTGAGAGTTGCCTTAACTAGAAGTGATCCATTCATCAATCTATACTCATCAAAAAATTGGATTTTATATCATCAAAATTGTACACAGGGAGGTCGTCATCGCTTTCCATTCTATGGACAGATTTTCAAGCTCCAAATCAATGGGCCCAACGAGTTGCTTACAACTCAAAACAAGTGTGCTGAGGTTGCTCGGCGGTCTTCTATTTGATGAACAGACCTGATCTTTGATCAGGTGGGTCATGGGGTCCCACAACTGTCATCGACCACCACTGCCCATCTTCATCCTGTGCTGGAAAATACACAATTCAGGTCTGATTTTCACTTGCCTTTTTGTGATTTGTTCATCATCACCTTCTAAGAATCCCTACTCTTCCCAGAAGACCAATTCAAGTTCCCTCTCATTCAAGGTGTCGTCAGTATTTCTTCATCTCGTGAGCAGATGTTCAGGGCTGATCTGGGGTCCAATAGGGATCGGTTCCTAAACATACTAAGTTTACTAGGGTCTCCCATGGGCCCCTTTCTTGATGATCAGGTCTGATCCCTATTCTAATAGGACACATGTGGGGCCTGTAGTCTGAAACATGAAAACCAACTGGGAAGACCTCTTTCCCTGATGATCCCATTTTTCTACATGATTTGTCATTGATATCTAAAGAGTTGAGTAGGGTAGGCTTCTTAATCATCATACAAATATTACCACATAGTTTGCAAAACTTTCTTGGTAATCAGAAGGTGATTTGTTACCAATCAAGGGGTTTCCTATGGTCCGCAGTCACTGTAACTTAGTTCAAAACCTAGAAAAATCAGTTGGATTATTCATATTCATTGAAATCTCATCCTACCATTGTGTAGGTAGAAATCCAAACACCAAGTTCCAAATTTTTAGGCATCATATGCAAGCAAATTGGAAAGTTCTACTCACTTTGTATAAAAGTTAGTTGCTCGAACAGTGATTGGTCTTATGCCAAACATCCCGCCGATGGTCCTCTTCATCTCCCTCACAATCCTTTCCTTTTGCTGCACAATCCCATGTTAGAGCTCTCTCCCTCTTGCAATTTTTGGCATTGATGTGAAGATGAAAGGAGAGCAAGCTTTCTTATATATTAGTGCTTGGGCGGTTATGCACAAAAGTCCTTTTTGAGAACTACAAGGGAGTCCCATCAGGAGTGTATTCTTGAGAGATTCCTATTTGGAACTCTCATTCTCCTAATGATTTTGATCTAGCCTAACTATAAACTTACTAAGAGCCCTGGCCCTACTCAAAATAACATTTATATATTTTGACCAATTTAAGAAATCAACTAGGCCCATACAGCCCTTTACTTGGGCTGATTAAGAGGGCCCATCTGACCCAAGCTGGCATTCGTAAGTCTAGGTAAGGATATTACAATCTATAAAGTAGAAGGTAGGAAGTTCATGATTTCTTAGGAAAGTTTCTTTTAAAGGCTAAAACCAAGCAAGTGCTTGAGACATCTGGGAATTAGCATCCTAAGACCAAATTATCGGTGAATTACCAATTAAACTATACTTTCAATTGTGCAGTAATTATGTTGATTATCATGTCAGTACAAGGGAACAGATTACATTTCAGGATACTATGGAGAACATGTTTTCTTTAATGCAATGAACTTTTTTTTTTTTTGTTTTTTGGTACTCTTAAAGCAATGAGTTGATGCAGAATAGTTGTAATTTTTTTCGTTTCGATATAGCTTCATGAATTAAGATTGTTTTAGTTTTTTCATTTTTGTTTATGAGGATTGAGAACCGGTTTTATTGATTTTTTAAATTTATTTTTCTAATGTACTACTCTTTGTGGATTTCTTTAAAGAACCTAGGATCTCTTTAAAGAACCAAGTACATTACTGATTACACTCATTTCATTACATGACTGTAGTAGAATGTATTCTTGTTGAGATGATGAGTCTACTCCAAAGCCAGAGTTGGTTTTACTTGACATCTGATACAACAGGTAAAATGTTTTTTTTTTTCCTTTTTTTGATAATAGGTAGAAGGAGTTATTAAACAACAATAGGACCTCCTACAAATCATTACAAAGCACTTTGACATTATGTGTTAACTTTTACAATGGGGGGTTTTGTGTTTATGCAAGTATACTTTTCTTTAATTATATTAGTGAATGATTTTTCAATGTTATAATGTTTTTCCTGCTCGTACATTTCTGGATCTATCAACAACATGCTGGCTTAGCTCCTGCGTATGAGAAAATATCAAATAATTGATTTAAAAGTAAAAATGTGGATTTAGTTGGCAATGACTTCTGTACTGGTGATCCCGTCCTTTGAAATGGTGAGGTTGTAGCAGTTGGCAGTTGGCAACAACTTGTGTAATTTCCAACTTGATGATATTTCTGCAATAGAGACTGATATTGAGTTTTTCAAAGGTGGACCTAATCAAAAGGATGGCCTACTATCGGTAATTTTGAAGACATAGATAGAATGTTTAGGTAGTTGTTAATATTTTGTGCCCTTTTTTTTTCGTCATGGTTTTGTGCTTAACGTTTGGTTATTGATGAATACTTTCTAAGGATCAAAGGATCTATGGTCTACCTGTTACATTTACTTGTTCCATCACAACATCCTATGTCTTAAAGCATAAACGTGGATTGGTTGCATGAGATCCCAATGCTTATCTTTGGGCACCACTGCCTAGAAAATGACCTACCAACTATCCACATTTAAATCTGGCTGGTGTGATTCTTGAGCCTTTGCCTATACATAATAGCAATAATGAAGAGCCTGGATCCATACTAAAACATCATGTAGTTGGATAGAAGGTGATTGAAAAGCTAATTTGGATGCATGCATCAAGAAACAAAACCTTTTTATGTTACTTTTTGTTCATTACTGAGACATAATGCCAGTTGATTCGGAATTAATTGATGTTTTCACTCTTTGTTTCAGTTTATTTGGTTTTGCAGAAATTGTGATTTCACATTCAGGATGAATAGTACTAGTAGCATCAAGGGTACTCTGTCAAGGTTGGCAACTTTTGAACTTCATCTTTTAAGGGGCACTCTGTTATTTTTCGTATTATTTGTTTTAGAATGTACTCCTGGAACCACTGGTTTGGTTATGCTTTTTGTCGGAATGATTTTTTTCCTTCAAACTGATTGATCTAGTTTTGGTTGTTTGTTGGGTACAACCGAAATGCAATGAAGCTTTGTTAGAGATGTTTTGGATTGACTATTATTGGAACTCTCGCTATGTCAGCTGTAACTCTTCTGTCTTACATCACTGGTTGTCCTCAAATGACCACATCTTGGTCGTTTTTTCGGATGGGGTTGTCAGTACTTCAGTAATGAAGTTGTTTCGTGATGCCAAGAAAAATGGTTAGTTAACCTTAATTTACTCAGGACTAGGTGGCTTTTGCCTTCAAAGAAAAGCCCTACTTGGGCTACTAATGTACTAGGGCAAATATTCCAATGAGATGATGATATGAGTCACTACACCAAAATTGAATATTAGGAATAGTGTTCCAACGCAACCCAAAACTAGTTCTAATTAGAAACTGTTTAAAATAGTTCATAGTCCAAAAAACTGTTTCTAAAACAAAATTAACCCAGGCAAACCCCTTTCCTAAAAGCAAAAATCGTTCCTTATCCTCTTGTCAAAAATGTCGCTGTTGGCATTCGTTGATCTGAACACCGCTCAAAACCCATTCGCCATTCGTCGATCTAGTAGAGATTAGGCATTTTTGTTTCAAAAAATCTGAAATCTCTTTTCTTCCAAAATCACCTTGGATTTTATGCTAAAAAATGAGGAAAATCACTAGATGCCTCGTGATCGATGTAAATGACTTATTATAGATCCTTCTTGCGGTTTCTAGGTTTTTTTAGGATTTTAGATCTTGATCTTCTGAAGGCTTTGGAAAATTGCGATTGGATTTGGGAATCTGATCTCTTAAGGAGAGGAAGTTGAAGCTATTTGTAATACCATAGGTTGGAATTTAAAACCTGTTTTAAATATTTGAATAGTTGATTTGCATTGGTGGATCCTATTACGATTTAGTTATTGTTAGGATGAGTTATTTGATTTTAACATTGTGTACAAGGGTGATGGACCCATACCTTGTAAAAACGTTAGATCTCCTTGTTGCACGACACTTCCATCCCAAAAGGAGACTATTGTTGCACGACACTTCCATCCCAAAAGAAGTGTTGCACAAAAATAGAACCTTCGATGGGAGAGGAAGTCTTGTACATAACGTCTACTAGGAAAAGGAGGATTGACTATATATTTTGGGGAGTCTCTTATTTGCTTCACTTGATCTCTTTCTTAAGTCTAAAAGAGAATCTCACACACACAGAGAGAGGGAGAGAGAGAGAGAGAGAGAGAGCTTGGGGATTTGCGAGGAGGAAAAATGCAACTAGACGGATGTCCTCTCAACCCCAAATAGCAAACATCACAAGATTCTACAAGAGATGAGTGGTCCCTATTCGATTATTGTTAATCTGTTTCATAGTTGAAACTCTCAGATCATGATCTGAGACTAGAAGCTTAGATCTCCTATATACATGTGTAGTTCTGGATTTCCTTAATAGGGATCAGTTGGTTGGCTTCCATGAGATTTGTATTATTGATTGAAAGTGAGTATTAATCTGGGTGTTCAATATTGATGAAGTTTCTATATATGTTCAACCAGATTTTTATTTATGATTAGGAGTTACAGTGACTGACAACCATTGTAATGTGATAGTTTAGGGTTTAAATCATACTTCGGGGGGGAAGATGCTATTAAATCTATTTAATATCAATGGTAGGATGGTGAGAGACCTCCTTAAACTAGATTTTCTCTCATGATGGGGAGAAACCCTTGCTAAAACTGAAATTATTTCAGTTCAGGTCATCAGTGGCAGTTTTTCTTGAATGGGGTTGGGGGCCCAGTGGGCCACTAGATCGGGGATCAACACCTTGGATCTTGGAGAGGATCCATGGGCGACCAGGCTATAAAGGACTTTTGATGAGTGGGTCCTATTTGGCTTATCATCTGATGACACCAAATCATGGTGTGAAGTGTGATAAAAACGGAAAAGGTTCTATCGAGACCAAATTTGTGGAAGGGAAAATTACATTTAGGTTCTATCCCTTTTAGGATATAATAAAATAGTCCTTTTACTTTCTTAATGAAAAGTTAGGAGATATAGTGTATGAATGATGAGCTTATATATATATTGCTGATCATTTATTGTTGTTGCTTTAGAAATGATATGGGAATTTTGATAATTTAATTCATAGACATGAAATATTTTATGATAAATGTTGTATATGAATTGTGTTATAGTGTTATGATTTTCTAGGATTGAGTCATTCATGCATATCATACATTTTTGCATTAATCAAAGTGTAGGAACAGGTTTAGGATTAATTTTAGAATTAGGAACCATTAATTGTAATTTTTATTGTTTATTTTTTTTAGTTTTATTAGTTTAGCCTTTTGTAAAGTTGGAAAGGACCTAACCATATTTGCTCTCTTTGGATTTGACCCCGCACTTACTAGGATAATACGACAACGAGGCTCTTCACTTGGAGTTTTGCGATCAAACCCATTTCATTTTTTATAATTGCATAGTCATTTTTGTATTAGACACTTGTAAATTTTGCATTATCTAATCCACCTCACTGGGATTATGAGTGTTGGCTAATTCATAGGGTTGGACAAAACTCTGGATCCATTGAGTTGTAATTTTCTAATTACTTTGGAATGGACTATAGTGTGTGTCGCTGGAAGAGCTGAAGTGAAGAAACATGAAGAAACAAATAAATTCAGAGGAAAAAGAAATAGGAATAAAAGCTTTGCCCAATCGAGCAAAGAGATGCCCACTTAAGTGGACCTGATGAAATTCATCAGATGCTTCTCGAGCAAACGACGAAGAAAAACCTACTTTCCTGTTTGTGAATTATTTCATTGCTATTCTGTGTTCTATGCAAACCCTTACTCCTATGCACGAATTGTGTGTTATAAATAAGCGTTCTCTCTCAACCCTATGGTAGCTCTCTCATTGTTCTAAGCATAAAATATCTAATTAAGAGATCATTTCTTCTCTAGAGCGGCCATTAGAGAGATTATATTCAAACTTTTAGTTCTAGAGATTGTTCCTTCCACATACTTAGAGAAGATTGTCTTCTTTTGAAGAAGATTTGTGCACCTTGCAGCTTCAAGGTTGTTAGATCAAGCGCGGTGAATGGTGAGGATTCGGCAGCTACAGTCCTTAGATTGAGGAGACTAGAGAAGGGTCTATGAGTATTGCTTGTAAGTGTTCATTCATAGTGCTTGGTTTCTATTGGTCCAAGGAGGATCAATGGTTTTTTCCACGAAACATTTTCATGTAAAAAATCGTGTACCTTATCTTCTTTGTGTGGTTGATTGATTTGTGCATTCTTTTATTTTTTCCGCCATTATTAATTGAACTACAATCTAGAAATGTGAGATAGGACATTGTACACCATCTTTGTGATTCTCAAATCTTAAATTGCTATCAAAGAGGGTTATACAAATCTGTTGTGTAGATCTATTCATTTTTAGAATGGGATTTAACCACGAAGGCACTTCAACTACCAAGCCACCGTATTATTGCTTATTGGAAAGTCAGAATTATTGCTTTTCTAAGGTCCATTGATGATGATGTCTGGGAGTATGTTGAATATGGTATAAACCAGACCCACTATTGTGACCAAAGGTAAATCTATTCCTAAACCAAAAGCACAATGGACAAAAGAGGAAAACCATGCCTCCAATTGTAATAACAAGGCCATTAATGCTATTTACAATGGAGTTTCTGTCTCAATGTTCCATAGGATCTCTACCTGCACCTCAACTAAGGAAGCATGGGATATTCTACAAATTTTTTATGAGGGCATTGATACTGTCAAGCAATATAAACTACAAAAATTGACTACAGTCTTTGAAACCCTTAAGATGATGAGACTTTTGATGAAATTTATGCCAAATTGAGTGATATTGCCATTTCTAGTTTCAATTTGGGTGAGTCTATTCTTGAAAATAAAGTTGTTTAGAAGATTCTAAGATCTCTACCTGAAAGGTTTGATTCAAAGGTTGTGGCTATTGAGGAAAATAGAAATCTTGATACTCTCAAGGTTGATCAGCTTGTTGACAATCTTCAAACTTTTAAGACAAACCATAGGACTAAGGGAAAATCTAAATCCAAAAGTGTTGACTCAAAATTTTCTAAAGAATCATACAAGGTTTTTAATTATGATTCTAATTCTAATTCTAAGGAAATTAATCCCCATAAAGCCATTCAATTTACGAAAAACTTCAAGAAATATATAAAAGGAAAGAAATCTGGCTTAAAGATTTTAAAATCTGAGAAGAAGCCTTCAAAAGGTATTTAGTGCTATGATGCCAAGGGTATGGTCATGTTGCTAATAACAGTCAAGTGGAATATTGCAAAAGAATAGATCTCCTCTCTTAAGACGAAATTAAAAGAAGCTCTTGGTAAGGTATGTCTCTTGGAATCTCAGAAGAATGATATGTTGACAAGTTGACTGATTCAGATAAAAAATATGAATATAGTCTAATATATTGAGAAAGCTAAACAAGAGATGGAGACCTTGAAGCAAGAACTAAAGACATGCTAGACACATAAAGCTGATTTGGAAATAAAATAAAAAATGGCTATATTAGTGCTAGCTACAACAAAAGCTTCACTAGATAAGATGAACATTGGCTCGAAGAAACTTGATGACATCCTATGCAGTCAAAAGTTACCAAGTGACAAACATCATCAAAAGGTAAAGGTAAATAGTGCTTGTTAAAAATTCTATTGTTTTAAAACCTATTTGCACTAAGCATATAGCAAGTTTTTCAAAGAAGAAGAACATATCTTGTCCTGCATTCACACTAACATGTCATCACTGTCGAATCAAATGGCACATTTATCCCCATTGCAATAAGTTAAGAAGTTTGCAAAAAAATAAGTAATGAAAGAAACAAATGTCTAAGCCAAGGATCACGAAGAGAGCCATCGGGGTTAGAAAATCTGACTTGCATACTGAATTGGTATACATTTCGTTGAAAGCTCCAAATTTGCAAGTGTGGGTACCTAAGTCATAACCTTGATTAAGAAGATCAAGCCCCCCGCCCTAGAGCTGAAAAGAAAAGATGACATTAAGGGGGAGTTATAATTGAGGGGGAGCTGTTGATGCTTGATTGACAAATATGTTGTATGTTAATCATTATTTTTTTGTCAATTATGGAAAAAGGGGGGGGGGGGGGGGGGGAGTATGAAGGAGATTTGAGCTAAAAAGTTAAATTTTGTTTGTATCTTAGGTTTTTAGTTTTGGCTAAAATAGTTGTATGTCTTGGGAGTTTTGTCTATGAATTGTGAAAAGGGGGAGATTGTTAGGATTATGAGTGTTGGCTAATTCATGGGTTGGATAAAACTGTGGGTCCATTGAGTTGTAATTTTCTATTTAATTTAGAATGGACTGTGGTTTGTGTCTCTAAAAGAGTTGAAGTGAAGAAAAACGAAAAAATGAAGAAATTTTGGAAGAAAAATAGACCAAGACGAAAGCTCTACCTGCTCGAGTGGAGAGATGCCCGCTTGAGTGGACCTAACAAAATTCACCCGATAGAAAGTTCACTCGCTTGAGCTGAAGACGTAGAAAAACCCACTTTCTTGTTTGCAATTATTTCTTGTTTATGCTGGGGTTGCTATTTTGTATTCTATACAAACCCTAAATCTTATGCATGAATAATGGGTTATAAATAATGGCCTCTCTAAATCCTAAGGTACCTCTCTCATTGTTCTTAAAATACCTAATTGAGAAACCTTTTCTTCTTTAATGCAGCCATTGGAGAGATTGTGCTAAAGCTTTAAGTTCTAGAGACAGTTGTTTCAACATCTTTGTAGAAGATTATCTTCTCTTGAAGAAGATTTGTGCACTTTGCAGTTTCAAGGTGGTTGGATCAAGCACGGTGAGCAGTGAACGGTGAGGAGTCAATATATAACTATAGTCCTTAGGTTAAGGAAACTAGATAAGGGTCTGTGAGTATTGCTTGTAACTGTTCATTTATAATGCTTGGTTTCTATTAGTCCAAGGAGGACTAGTGGTTTTTTCCACATAGAGTTTCCACATAGAAGATCATGTGCTCTGCCTTCTTTGTTTGGTTGATTGACTTGTGTGTTTTTTTATTTTTCCACCGTTATTAATTGAACTGCAATCTAGAAATTTGAGTTGGGACCTTGAACAGCTTCTTGGTAATTCCCAAATCTTCAAACCTCCATCAAGTTTAGTGGAACAAAAGCTCTACTGAACAGAGTTGCTTCTTTTAGCTTTTTTTAATATGGCAAAGATCTAATATTAAAAAAAACTCTAAAAAAAGAAAATAAAAATTAGAGGTTTATCAAATTTCTAAAAAAACTCTAAAAATTTCTACTGATTCACAGTCTCAAAGCATTCAAAACATCTAAAAATAGCTTTGATGTTTTCTACATTCCATGTTGATGCCTCGCGAAAGTGAAGTTTCATGTGCAAACTATTAATGAGTCAAATCCTTTGGAGCTTCTAGATGAACTTGTTGATGAGCCATTATCAACACTGAATGCATATCTTCACTTATCTCCTTCACTTAGCACAAAACCCATCCTGTGTAACATGCACAAAAAGACCCCAGTCTGCGCAGCCGTATTCCCTTTACATAATATTTTGTTTAACAAAACTTTGTCATGCTTATAAATCATTTTGAAATGAGTTTCTTCATTTGCATTATGCAATCCATTTTTACTTTTGACAAATGGTCCTTGAGTTGGCCATACAAAAATTGGCATAACTTGTCTCATTTTACCAACCAATAATTTGGATAAAACCTAATGAAACATCCAATGAGACTAATTGGCCTAAAATCTTTTAATTCCCTAGTGATTTTTTTTGGGCCAAAATAGATGGCATTAAGTTGCACATTTAGTTCAACTCTTTTGCATCCATGATGCAATAAATTTGAAACACCAACCCATGGACCTTATCAAATTTGAAAAGACTTCACCTGTTTCTCCAGATGCCTTATCTAAGCTTCTTCTTTTTTTTTCGCTAATAGAGGGTATGCCTTTTCCAAGCATTAATGAATTTAAAAGGCCTGAGACACTAGTCCACTTTATCTCTTAAAGAACTATTGGCAAATGATTTGACCTAGTAAATATTCTTCCTACCATGGGCAAACCTACTCTCTCTCTCTATATATAGTGTTTCTATCTCTAGAAAAATCTTCCTTCCCTCTCTCTTCTCATGAAGGTACTTACTAGATGTTCTTTTAAGTTGAGTAAGGATTAATACTATTATTAATGGTGGTGATCTATGATGCACGGATACTTCAAAATGGACAACGTATCATGTCGTATCGTATCCGATACTTCACCTTTTATTTGTAAAATCTGGGTCCCTTCCGTATCCATGCCATGTTCCTATGGTATCCTTGCCGTATCCGTGCATCATAGGTGGTGATTATATGCAAAGTCATCTTCTAGCATGGTTGGACTATTACTAGCTTAGGAATAATCTAGCCCTTGGAGCCTACCTGACTAAAGGCATGAGTGGCTTAAAAAGGTTTTCCTTACAACCAACTTGTGCACAAAAAATGGAACCATCTCATAAAGTGATGTACTGTTTTTAGGAAGGTCTAAAACTTGGACTAATGGCCAACACAGCCCCCTTTGTGTTGAGTTGAGTAGACCGATTGCCTTCTGGGCTGAAGAAACCTTGCAAAGTGCCTTTGAATAGTCATTGAAGTCAAAATACCAGGCAACTTGCCAAACTCAGACTTGGAATTGACCATGTCGTAGTGGGAGTCGGCCTATTTGCTTTTGTAATGGGGGACTTTGGCCCATGCTTCATCTAGGTCAAGGCGGTTTTGACTCGATTGATTTTTAAAATCATGATTTTAAGAGCCTAAAAACTTTTCCAATCCCTAGTCATTATATAAAGCCGAATGACTGTCGATTTTGTATAATAATAAAGGGACTTACAATGTCAAATTTAGGATGAATGTCCAATTAAGATTCGGATCCTATTACGTTTAAATTGGGATCTAGACTCAGCATATGGATTATGATCAACATTTAAACTCAAGTATGATATAACCAAGATTGTTCTATTCCAATCAACCTGTTTTAGTGCCCTACGTAAAGATTTGACACCATCTTTGGGCTTCTTCTACTTTTTTTTCCTCTCTCCATTATTATATATTAAGCGCCTTAGGATTCATTTTGAAATTATGGTCCAATTTCGCAGTTGATTAAAAAATTTGAGCTCGATTTCGAAGTTAATTTTAAATTAATTTTAACTTAAAGGGAGAGATTTGAGGAATTTGATATAGATTTTTTATTTTAACCATTTAAGTAAATAAGCAATCTGAAATGAGTTTCCTTTTAATGAGTCCAATCTTTCACCGTCTCTAATAAATCAATCCATATTTAGATTTTTCTTATCTAAGGATGTTAATGGATCAGGCCAGCTTAAGCCCGTATCCATCCTAGCTCACTTTAGCTTGAGCTTAGACCTTAAGTTTGACTAGTTGGAGCAGGGTTGGATTATTTAGGTAGAACTATTTGAAAGACGGGTCGAGCTTGGTCACTAAGCTTGGGCATGCTTGATTGCAACTGCGCTCCAATTTCGCAATTAATTGAAAAATTGTAGCTCAATTTCGATTTTCATCTTAAATCAATTTTAACATAGGGAGAGACTTTCAGTGACTATTTTGCTCTGTCCATGTGTATGATGATTAAAGTGGAGTGGTCTTTGTTTAATTGACTTTCAATCACATATTTCTTAGGTGGGCTATTTTGCTGCCATTTTCCTTCTCTAGGTGGCTTGGCAGCTAGCAAGAATATCTTGAAGAGCTTCATTTCTCATATTCATATCTAGTTGTGGTGTGTGCTTCTAGTCTTTTCAAATCCCTATAATTTTATGCCATCTAGTTTAGATTAAACGAAAACAAGTTACAAGCTTTGTTTGAGTCAAGATATAACTTTTGATGACAAAATGTTACTTGATGTAATTAGATGTTTTGTATATGCAATACATTCTCTCTTTTGACTAAGTTAATGCTAAGAAAGAATGATAAAATAGTAATTAACTTTTCAAGTGACTGGCATAAGCTCCCCTCATAGCCAAATCCTGGATCTACCACTGGGTTCCAAGGATTAAGGTTTTAGACAAGTCCTTCATCATTGAAAGCCTTGCCTTCAAAATCAACCAATCATTAGAAAAACAACAACTTGGGCATGCCTGCTTGTTTTGAAGAATTGATGACACGGCTTGTTTCTAGTGCTAGAGAATTTCTAGAAATCCTATTAAGAGTTCACTGATTGAGAGGAAGACATGTGAGATTTCTTAGTCCCTAGATTCCCTAGAAGTTGGATGACCTATATTTTCAAATGCTGCAACAGTCATTTGGGTTTTGGGTTTGGGTTTGCTAGGGTTTTCTTCCTTTAGAAGATGAAGGGATTTAGTTCATTTTCACAGTGGGGAGAGGTTTCTCAATTTAGTTTTGGCTTTATTAAACATTGGATGCCCTTACCAACCAATGGTTGAAATAGTTTTGATCACACCGTATCTATACTCAATGTGAGCATGGGACTAGCCCTGATAAAGTATTATTTGGAGACATCCACCATTCAAGTGTAAGAACTTTATTTTGAAAATGGTCAAGATTAAAGGAACAGATCCTTGAATGGGACCCAGTTCAAAAATATAAAAAAGTAAGACTCTTAGCATGAAAACTACTAATTCTCCTAAGTGGGCATATTTGGAAAAAAAATGAAATGGTAAGAAAAGTCTACTTCTCATGAAAGAAATATGTAATATGAAAATTTTAATTCCAATACGATATGTGCTAGCCATCAAATATATCTACATATATCATTTAATTTTTAATTATTTTATCTTAGTATTTTGAAATTTTATTATTTGCAATGGGTCATCGGAATAAAATCTAGTAAAGACTATACCCTATAAGAGGGTGTTATTCTTTTATCGATTTAGCCAACTAAGTGGCATCCCAAAATTCTCATGGTAACCGTACCTATTTCTTCGCTTCCTCTTTTTTATTATATTTTTTATTGACATGTCCACTATGTAAACAGCCTTGAAAAGGCACTAAAGCAATGCCAACTTTTAAATCAAAATTTTCAGTCCACAATGAGCTAGGCCAATTGTAAGCCTTGTTTTTATTTCATCATTATCAGCCTTTTATATTGACTTATAAGCTACAAATTTTATATTATTAACCAAAATTTTCTAGTCACTTAATCATTTAATGTTAAATTATTTATTTTGACTTTTAAGTACAATTAAGATAATTATTGCATTTGTTTTCTAATTTATTTGATCAAAATTGATCTAAAAATGAAAATCCTCTTTTTTTATACCAAAGAAACTCACGTTTGTCTTATTTGGCTTAGAATTATGACCAATTATGACCAATATATACTTCACTATTATATGACCTTTTTCTTAAACCAAAACAATATTTAGAATTATGCATTTTTTATAATTTATTATTTCAATTTGTAAATTGAGCTCCTTCTAACCTCATTGCCCATTACTATTTTTTAAGCTAGTCGAGTTCAATTGAAAAATTATCCTCAATTTGATCAATTGGTTTTGACCCTCTAGAATTTATTTTGATTATCCTTTGATATTCTATGGCGAACCATAATTCCTTTCTCTTTTTAATTTATCTCTTTAAATCCTGTAGTCTTTTCTCTCTTCTATTATTACACCTCCAATCAAAGCCAATAACATCCCTCATCAAAGTGGAGATCTGACTCTTTGTTTTTCCCTCCACTACACCAAAAATGCAGTTTAGGAATGGGCTATGGGCTCGGTTTAGGACCGTTCTTGAATTGAAACGGGTTTGACCCATTCTGACGTGGCCCACTCTTTTTTCTAGTCTTTTATTTTCTCATCTACGAGGGTAGTTTTCTTCTCAAAGGAAAAAACATGAAGAAATCTCAAATGCTTGCTGGAGAAGTAGTAAGAGCAAGAGATGAGCATCTTCTCCAAACGTTCTCGCTCAATCGGATGGTTAGGGTTTTTTTCTCTAAACGTTCTCACTCAATCAGACGGCTAGGGTTTTCTTCTCCAAAAGGGTAGCATCTTCTTGTCTTTGCAACTTGCAGATCTTCAAATCCTCTCTTCATTACTCACGATCGTTTTTGCGACCTACAGATCTTCTCCATCACTTATGATCTGCTGAAATCCCATTCTGATTGGTATAAATCTCTCTCTACTACATGTCAATTTTTTTCTTATGGATCATTGAGCGATTTTTGTGTTTTGCTTAATCTGATCTTCTTCCTAGGGTTTCTGTTTTGTCAGATCTGTTGATGTTTTGCTTATTTTTGCTTGCTTGATTTCTCACTTTTTGAGAAATGATATGGTTTTGCTAATGTTGGCCCATTTCCTTGATTTGAAGGCCTTGATGTGGGGAATTGCAGAGAGTTTTACCACAAGAAGAGTTGTTTGTGCTATTGGATTTTCTAACACATACATTTTCCAATATTAGAAATGTAGAGTTAGAGATTGATTCGCAGCACACCAAGTGTTTTTTTTTTTTTGCTACAAATGTTCATTCGCTTTGATCTCTTTCTTTCCATCTTTTTAGAGATCATTAGAGGCTCTTTTGTTTAATTCATTATCTATCTGATTCGTTTATATGATGGTAACTATGGATATTCTTCTGCCCCCATTTGCCTTGAATCAATTTTATCAGTCTCTAATGAAATTCCTAGAGCTCTTTTTATGCATTTCGCTGATTTGGGTTGTTGTTGTTTTTCTTTTTCTGTAATGGGTTTTCTTAGTTCTCATGGCCTCGTGTGAAATAGCTAGAGGTGCATGTTATGCATTCATTTGAATGGCATCTATGTATGTGTGTGTTTGTTTCTCTTGTTTCTGATATGGTCTTTTGTAGTTTCTCTATCCAGCTACTGGGCTATCTCTTGTTTTTCTATTTGTTTGTGTGGATATTCTTCTTTTTTGGGCAGAGAGGCATCTTTTGACAGAACCTAACAAAGGAATTGCTGTGATTCTTCATAAAGATGTCTTTTTTAAGAGAACCCATCAAAGGAAATGTTGTGGGAAATCTGGATTTCATCTTACTTAGCTTTCTTCTCTTGTTTTGCTTTTGTTTTTGTTTTTTTGGGTTTCAATGGATAGAAAATGGAGTCTGGTTGGTGGCTTATGTTGGGTTCCATTATTGCATTCTTTGAAACTGCTCTAGGGAGCATTGGAGGTGTTGACAGAGGCGGGATTTTTGTTCCAATGCTTACACTGATCAGATTTGCTGTCCTTCTTTAATGACATGACTCTTGTTGCTACTGTTGATTTTGAATATGGCTTTCAAGTGGGGCTCAGCGGAATAGAGAACTCACAAAGACAACCCCATATAGATAATGGTCGCTTTAATTTAAAACTGTCTTAACTATGATGTGCTTATCCTTGATAGTATGAGCAAAACGCTTGAGCGATATCAACGTTGCTGCTACAATCCACATGGTGCTAATATATCCAACCATGAAACGCAGGTGTTTTTTTTTTCCTTTGGCTGATTTCTTTTTCCTTATTACACATTTCATCAACTTTTTTATGCCTAAGGTGTGGTTCTGCTATGGCAGCAAAAGCAAAAATTTACTTTTGGTAAAAGTTTACAATATTTGAAAAAAAAAACTAATTAGATGGGTTTTTTTTTTGTGGAAAGATAAGTGTATATATTTCAAATACATAAATATCTTTATTTTACAAAAATGCATGTGTGACTATGAGTAGGCTACACTTAATATAAGCTGTTCATGTGGGGATCCCCATCATAGGTCATGGAACAAGGCCTAATAAGTAATAACCACAGTTATTTTTACATCCTGGTATATAAGTGAAAGCATTTATCATTAAGTGGACTGTCGGGGAATGTTACTAACCATCTATTATCTCGTAAATGTATGGCCCAGTTGATGAACTACCCGAATGGTAGCCACCGATTCAGACCTAAACTATTAACTTGATCGGCAACTTTATGAATAAACAATAATTAAGAAAGTATACATGTGGGAAGATCATAGCCATCAAATTAAGCATGGCGCACTTCATGAACTATCCAAATGGTTGTTATGATTTATTGACACAGTCCAATGTTACCCATGCAAGAAGCTATGATACCCGGATACTTGTACAAGCCCAACGTATCCGTATCGGACTGATACGATACTTGTACTGGTACCTGCTACTGCACCAATACTTCTGGGGTATAAGTTTAGTATATCTTACTTATCAAGTCCATTATTCTATTTATTTCTTTAAGTTTTCTTACTTTTTAATATAGAAAATGTTAGAATTGAGCATAAACAATGATAATTTCATTAATTAAATCGTAATTTAAAGAAAAATTAAGGACTCCCGTATTTGTATCCGTGTCCTAAATTTTTCACAAGTGTAGAGTTGTATCCCCGTATCCGTGTCCGTACCCATGTTCGTATCTGGGCATCATAGGTAAGAAGATCATGGCCATCTAATATTTGCCCTTCCTACACTAAATGTAGTCCATTACTTTATTTAGTCTTTTTTTTACTATTACTTTTAAGATTGTTGGTCATTGTTGGTCAAATGGTCAGAGTTATTAAGAGTTGACACTTAAAATAAAAATAAAAAATAAAAACAACTCATGTGACATGTGACTTATCAAGAATAACTTTCAATTATTTGAACTAATATATCATGTGACCTGAGTTCCTTTTCTGTTTTTTTATTAGCTCTGGACAGTCGTTCAATTTGTCAATGGAAAGAATGCTATAGATTTTATCCCATATTAGGAGACCTTGGGTTCAAACACATGGAAGTTAAGGTTTCCTATCATTCACTAATTCACTTAAATTGTAACTAAGGGGCTTATGATTCAGAAATTAGATACTTTTCTACTACTAGTAGAAAACACATGATTCATGATAAACATGCCTTATTATGATACTGAACTATGTGTGTTTTGCTTTTATAGCTGATAGTTGTTAATAAATAAGAAAGGAACTTATTGCATCAAGTGAATCCAAGTGATCCCGACTCAAGCACTGTTGTTCTGGAGTCTTCTAATCTGAAATTCTATTAATTGATTAGTCCACATTTCTAGGATTGTTTAAACCCACAAATAATTGCAATTTACAGGCTTTTCAAAGGCAGTGGACTGTTTGTGCATATAGAGTAGTCAACAGGTAGGAACAGGCAGGTCTGACTTCTGAGTATACAAGCGTTGCAGTAGCTGCATCCAAAAAACTATCTTCTAGTGATTCTCTCTCTCTTCAAAATCATACCAGTTAATTTATCACTACAATATCTGTTGCTATAGAACTCCAGCAGAGTAGTGGATGTGCAGGGGTGCATTAGGACTGCGGATGCAATGGGACTGCAAACTTCCCAACAAGCAAACCAGAAAGAATGGAAGAGGATTTAGTGCCAATTTTAGACTCACCCACCTCCGCCTTGATAAACTATTATAGCTTTTCAAAGTGAGGATTTGGTGAAGATTTGATTATGGATTGAAATTTTTAGTTGGCCAAGGCATTGATGGGGCAATTTGAGCATCACAGGAAGGCCCGCGATGGTTGAATAAAGTTTCAGGCCCCAAATGGTCCCAAATATTAAGTAGAATTGATGTCAAGGGTTGTTGTGGAAAAACAGAGAAACTGGGGATTTTACATTTCCCAGCATTAAATAGAATTGATGTTTTGGAGATTCTAAATAGTCCAGAACATGGACTATTTTGGGCTGGAGTTTGCCAACCTGGACCCCAACTCAATAAGGGTCTACATCCCTAGGGTCACCCAAAGGCACTCTTGAAGATAGTGGGGTCCACTTTCCCTAACATGGACCCTATGGAGCCTAAAGTAGAGATGTCCATAGTTGTCCGCGTTGTCCAGAGAGTTGCAATTTGGTCTCTTTTGATTATTTTAGAAATTTAGTCATGTTTAGGAGTCTGATTAGGGTAGAAAGAAAGTATGGTTAGTATAGTAGTCTCCAAGGTTTTATGAAGGGTTACACACATTTTCAATTTTCTAGATTCTTTCAATTTTCTTCAATTTTCCCTGTTTGCTAGATATTTTCTGGGTTCATCAATTTGGCCCCTTTGACAGTCCAATTTCACTTGACGGGACTGCGTCAGGACTGGAGTTGGTCTATTTCTTTTTGATTAACATGAAAGCTTGTTCACGCTCAGGAGTTCACTCAAACTCATTTTGCTCATAGCATTATGACTATATCAAGCACTAAGCTCAATTTCTTGTTGAACCTTTTTTAGCATTGTGACATCATAGTTGCTCTCTCTCTCTCTTTCTCTCTCTCTCTCCATCTCAGATTTCTGGAATCTGTTGATGATATGCTGTTTTTCTAATCACTCTTTCGTTTGTTCAACCGGATGATATCTAGATTTGAACTAGTTTGTTGATGATGTTTCCGGTCAATCTGTTCGATTCATGCTTTTAGATTTCGTAAGAATAGTTTTCTTTTTCTAATCTCTTGTTCCATTGTGAATGCATGTTGTGATCTATTTATTTTAATCTCAATTCCTGTTGTTGTTGTTGTGTTCTTTTCCTATCTTCTTTGATTTTGTCAACAGATTAGTGTGTGCTCTCTGTTTCATAAGTTTAGCATATTGTGTCTTTGTGTAGTGCTTATATTCATTCATGTATTTCCTTTTTTTTAGTAATACGTTGTTGTTAGAAGTTTATGCTCATGGGTTTGTCTGTACATTTTTTTTTCCTTCTCATTTGCCTTGTTATTTTTTTGTTTGATTGTGGATACTCTGCTTTACCTTTGCCCTATGCAATGTGTTTACATATATTTGGTTCAAGTTTTACCTAATTGATTTTCTTCTTATTATGGTTGTAATGGTGGATTGTGTTCAGTCTAAAGGAAGAAAACAAAACAGGGTGGATTGTGTATTATTGCCAGTCATTTTGTTTATCTGGTAGCTGTTTAGAATTTCTATGAGATTGAGGATTGCACGAAACATGTTGTATGGATTAAATAACTTTTTCTTTCAGTTTTCTGGATTGTAGATCTTGTGGACGCACTTTGGATGGCTGATGTGCGTGGTTGTCATTCATAGTTGGGCCCTGAATGATTGCAACAATGACAATGTTGCCCCTGGGCAATGCTAGGCCCACATGACATTCACTGGCATAAATGCATGATGTACTAATGGATAACAACATATTTGTGTATGTTTTTTAAATTAATTGTGTGCCTATCTTTCTCTTTTTTGTTTGTACTTGACACTTAAAATGTTCCCTTGGTTCATGTATTCTTGAACAATTGCATTGTTTGTATGTAGGAAATCTCCATCAGTCATGTAACATTAATTTCTTGTTTTCTGTGTTCTTTAATACAATTTCTTGTTACTGTTCTACTAGGTGTCAATAACCCCTGAGGTGACTTCGCAAGGAGTCAGCAGAGCTATTATTGGTGAACTGATTGATTTGTATAAGGAGTCATTCTTGGGTGACAAAAGACCATCCTATGATGAAAGGAAAAATTTATACACTGCTAGTCCTTTACCCTTCAAGTCTAAAGGAGCTTCTAATCAAATTGGTTGACAAAGATGAGCATGCAAATTCTATGAGGTCTGTTTTTAAGCTTCTGCATTGTCCATAGTTTGTCATATGTAGGTTTATTTTTTCTTTTTTCAATGTCATATTGTTTTGTGCTTTTGTTTCATTGCTGTATATATTCTTTACTTGAGGTTATTATGTCCCACAGGAGAGAGCGGGAATTTAAGGCAGCAATTAAGTTTGTCAGGCGAACTGATCTCTAGCACTCACAACAATTTTTAATGGGCAAACGAAGAGATGCACCACAGGAAACTTTGCAAGTGCTTGATGTTGTTTTGAGAGAATCTCCAACTAAGAGGTAATCATTTTGATTTGCTATTCTGTCTTTGTTTCATACAAGTGGTTTTTCTTGTTTCGACTGTTTTCTTCTACAGTTATGTCCCGGTTGGAATGTCATTTTTCTCAACTACCTTGGGTTAGACGGATAGTTTGGGTGATGGATTGGAATGCTGGAGAGGATTTTATCAGAGCATGCGCCCTACGCAGATGGGATTGTCCTTGAACATTGGTACTTTGTATTATGGTTTTGTTTTGCTTCATTTTGTTTTGTCTTTTTTAATCAGCAAAGTGAAAATATCGGTTAATGTGTTTTGTTTATTTTAAACCTAGCCTATTCATTTAGTTTCAATGTAGGATCATGGTTTAGAAAAAGAGTTCTCTATATGTTGTTATGGCCTTATGCATGCACAAATGCTTGGTTTTTGAACTTCACTGTTCCATGCTCTGATTGTTATAATATGCTGCTTGTGAAGTAGAGCCTTGTCCATCTCTTTATATGCCCATTTTTAGTATCTCAGGGGAAAATTTTTTTCACTTTTTTAAATGATGATTGGTCCATCTAAAGAGTATAAACTGCTTGGACTGTTAGTCAATATTGGAGGGAGACTACTACAGAGAAAAGATAACATGGTCGGTAGAGCCTATCTTCCTCCTTGGTTCAAGTATGGTGTAGAATAGAGCAATTCCTAGAAATAGTTATTATCATTGGGATACCACCAACTCATTCATGGCTGCTATGTTTTGCAGTGTTGCTCCAATGATGGACTGGACAGATAACCATTATAGGACTCTTGCTCGACTCATGTCAAAACATGCATGGCTTTACACAGAAATGGTTGTTGTAGAAACCCTCATTCATTTAAAGGAAAATTTGGTAAGTGAACTAGATTGTTTTGTATCTTCCATGCTATATTGGGATTTTAATCTTTCCACCTTGAGGCAATTTTGGATTTGCTAATTTACAAGCTCTTGGTCTGTTACTTTACATTATGAGAAAACCACTTGGTGCTAGGAAGCACTTTTTGGAAGCCAATGCTGAAGAAGCAAACCAAACTAACAGCAAAATAGAGTTCTCCAAATTATTCCCCACTAACATATTTTAAAACTTGAAAGTTTTTAGCATTCTAAAGGGAATGCTTTACTATGTTTCAGAGATGACTTCAGCACAAACCTCTATGAATGAGTCTTCATTAGATCATTATTACTTTGTGTTTTAAAGATCAGAGGCAAAACATAATTTATGATGTTTATTATAGTGACAGCACTGTCCCAAAACATAGTTTCTTTGTTGGATTTGTACTGCACTGTTATAAATGCACACAAACCATTTTTCTCTACTATATATAAAACAAAAGAATGCAAGGTCTCTCCAAGACGTAGGTTTACTCAGGATAGCAAATGGATCGGATTAAGATCGTAGCTCAAATTAAACTTGTCTTTTTCACAGAGCAGTAGTTCAAATGAAGATTAACATGTGAACTAATTCTCATGAGCAAACCATGCCATTTTCCTACACAATTGTTCTAATATTGAGTGGTTTGTTCCCAAGTATTGAATGACATGAGTTGATCTCATAATGCCTAGATTGTGAATTGAGATTAGTGAGGAAAAACCCCATGGTGAACGTGGCAGGACCTGGTCACCAGTGGGGTTTTTAACCACAGGATCCGGACTCCTAGATTGTCCTCTATATCTTGAATTCAATGTGGGGTCATTGTCTTCGAGAAACTAATTTGACTCTTCCATGATCTATTGACTATCAGTCTAGCTTCCCTTCCAAATTATTTAAGTAACCATTTCAAGGCGATGATTAGTGTTTTCCTTGGTTGGAGAAAGGTGTTAAGAGTCCTTGTGGTGCAATGCAAGGTGATTCAAATTGTTTGTATTTTTAAGGTTCCAAACCATCTGGATTCTTGCCTCTCCACAAATTATGTATGAGCGTGTTGAAAGTGAATCCCCCATCAAGTCCCTCTTGGTGCTGCTATTTCATCCGTTGAGGGTTCCGCTGATGCAAACGTGTTACTTTGTTGATTGGACACAAGTCATTATTTGCACTTTGAATAGGAGATCTAAGCCAAATGCTTTGAGAGTATAAAAAAAATCTCATTCTAGTGTGCCTCAACCATGTCATGGTATGCACAAATGTTGCATGTGTTTGTGATATATGTGATGGAAGTGGAAATCTAATTCTGTGCACCAAAATTCCGGCTAATTTTGCATGTTACATTGCAAGGACTTAAGAGCTGAAAACTGGATAGTCTTTTTGCATTTTCTGATTTTGAAAGGGTGTGTGTGACGGTGTGAGTGAGACAATCTTTGTTGCATGTAGGTTTTGATGATATTTCAAGTTTGAAGATCTTCATGATCTGTTGTATGTGATTAGGAATTCTAACTTCGGTTCACTTATGAAGCTTGTTAGATCAAAAATGGAATTTGATGGCTGATTCCGGCAGTCCCACAGGAATAACTATGAATGCCTTCTGTTTGGTAACCCTCCTACACGGAAGCTTTGTTTTCAAGACTTGATCATTGAATAGATATCAAATGGCAATTTGGTTTTCAGATTTAGCTGATACTTTCTATCCATTGAGTTCTGGCCTGGTAACAGCATGCCAGAGGAACATTGAAGGTTCAGAAGATTACTCTTTGTCTCTTATGGCTCTCTTTGATGTTGTTCAAGTTGGTCTATTTCTAATTCTTTTTTCTCTCTTGTGTCTGTCTTCAAATTACATCATTGAGAAACTTGGGATAAATAAAAGAAAAATCTCTTATTTGTGCAATATACTAGACAAGAATTATGGGACAACAATGGTAGGTCTCAAGGTGTGATTTTAACGACACTTCTGCTTTTCAGATTTCTAATGTTTAGGATGTTTTTTCATATTAACTTTTTCTGTTCTATAGGCCATAAGCTATGAATTTGATCATGGTGAATATCATAGGTGTCGCATCTTTCTTTCTATCTATTTTATGGCTTAGATATTTATTTGGGAATGAATCCAACCTTTTTTTATTTTTGTATTACAGCTTTGTTCATGGAAGGCTCCCCTATGAAAAGCTAAAACCAGGTCATGTTCTGAAGTACCTTTTGTTGAGCATTCCTATTCACAAAGTTGGAAGTTTGTTATTGTTGAATAATTGAGGAATAATGATTTTATACCGATGCTCTTTTTCTTTTCTTCTCATAACCTCTTTCTAGAAATAAATTTTTACAAATGGGGATAAGGTTTTATGTTTGGATTTTGTTGAGAAATAGTATTTTTAGCAGTTGGCATATACATCTTTGTTAGTAACTATATGTATTTTTTTTTTCCTTTTATATTAGCAGGTTCTAAGAAAGCTTGTGGATGTTGCTTCAAAGTTTTTAAATGAGAAAGTCACCAATGCTTGTGGATCTCTAATATAGTCATCACATAAGTTAGAGATTGAGTTTGAGCATCGACGTATAATGGATTTTATGATGGTGTATGCAAAGAATTTATGTCACTAAATGTGAGTTTTGTGGTACCATGTCTTATATAATGCTTGTGGCAAACAATGCCTTTGTTATAAAGAAAGAATGTGTGTAATGAAATATAATTTCTATGAAAGTGTATGGATGAGTCGATGTTATATTTTGGAATGCTATAAAATTATTTCTATTTTACATTTTAGAAATGTTCTAATCCCTTTAGAATTGGAAATAATTATTCATAAACTATGTTTTATTATTTCAAAATAAGAAGATTAAAATGGTTTAAAATTATCATAGAATTAGAATTTTAGAACGGTTTAAAGCATTCCTAAAAAACAATTGGAACAGTCTAAAACCATTCCAAAAGTGAAAATAGTAATGGTTTTGACCCAACTGGAACAGTTTAGAACCATTTCAAAAGTAAAATAAGGAGCGGTTTTGATTCAATTGGAATGGTTCAGAACAATTATAGAAATAAAATTAGGAATGGTTTTTTACCCAACTGGAATAGTTCTTCCAGATTTTCAACGATAGGCCATTCTAGAACGGTTCAGAACCATTCCTGATACTATTAGGAACAGTTCAAAATCGTTCCAGATGACAATTTTTTGTATAGTGCTCTTTCAAATTTCTAAATTGACATGCTTTATATAAGACTTTTGTAAGGCAATATCTTACTTATCTATAATATAACTAAGTTGAGTTTGGAAGTGTATGAAATTTTTAGGTTTATGTTTGCATTTCCCTCTTTATTTGGCAATTGAGAGAGATAATGCATTTTGAGAAGAGCTTTCATGTGATACTTTTGAAATTCATAGCATTCAATGGGTGGTTATATGTGCACCATCACATAGTGGGTGAGTCAATTTGCTTCATTCCTATAAGCCAAACAAGACCAGTATGAACATTTTTCGAGTTGGCGAGTCTTTTGGTGGATTTTAATTTACCCAAATTTGTTTCTCATTTTTTGTATAGTGATTTTACATCTCATTTTTTATATTTCAAGGAAACTGATTCAATTTGGAAATTTAATAATTTATTTTGATTGGGTGAGCAATATCAACACAACTCTTCTCCACTAGAAAATGCTCCTATCACCAAGAAATTATTTCTCTAATAATTTATAATTCATCAATTCCATTTAAAACTAATGGTATCCAATTTTCCATCCAATACAGCCATCATTAAAACTATTCAATTATTTCCTTTTCTACTAACAACAAAGGCCCATTCTGAGCGGGCTAATACAAAGATATATTAATTAATACAATTGTAAAACTTGAAAAAAAAATTTCTGAGCGGGCTAATACAAAGATATATTAATTAATACAATTGTAAAACTTGAAAAAAAATTACTCTTGTCATGTTTTTAGAATTTTTAGAATAGAAAAAATGAAAAGGAGCTTAAATATTTATGGTAAAAGAATGATACTCACATGAAAAATAATAATAGGCAATATTGTTATTAATAAGAAGTATTGTACTCAATAAAAAAAATATTAGATTTGAGCAAAAAGCATGAAGTGAACTAAAAAAATCTATATATTTATTTGTCAATAAGAATGGCAAAAAAAGTAGATAAAATACTAAGAGAGAACATAGAAAAAAGTAGAAATCCAACCATTGAAGAAAATAAAATAATTAAAATAAAAAATAAAAAATAAAAGTGCTTTTCTTTATTTTTCTAAGTTTACCAAGTGGAAAGACATTAGTGTTATTTTAGGCTTTGCTTTGTTAGATTGTTAGACCTCATTTGTCGTTTTTTTTTTCTTTTACATGGTCACATTGGTAGAGCTTGAGGTGTTTCTGTTGTTCATGGTAGCATATAGTTAAGCAATCCACGACCCGAAATTGAAGTGGACCCTAATAAAAAAATTAGCCAATAAAAATTAATAATATATCATAAAAATAAGTTGGGGAAAAAAAGCTAATAACTCATCCCAAAATACTTCATAATCAACCAAAAGAAAAACAATTAAATTCATCAAATGTAACATTTTAAACAATGTTGAAGCAAATCTATTTCTTAATACTAGATATATGTAAACTTTGCAAAAGTTGTAAGGTCAAACATTAAGACTTACAACAATCTAATATACAATCAAGACTAGGAATTTATACATAGATATGTGTCCTACATAACCTAGATTGTAGACAATTAAAGATCCTTGAATTGGGCTTGGGTACATTTTTGGTCAATTCTGACTTGAAATTTAAAGTCCTTACTCAAATATTTTACACAATCATGGATATACATCATCCTTAGAAAAAAGTCTAATTGAGATGAAAAAGAGCTTGCAATAATACAAATTATCATCATAAGGAAACAAAATATATTTTTTTATATAGTCTATTTTGATATATGCAATCAATGGATGAGATATTACAACTTCAATATATAACAAAACATAGTTGATGCAAGAAATCTCTTCATTTTAAATTTTTGAAAACCGTATAATCATATTTAATGGAACAATTTACAATAGAATTAAAAATTAAATAAATAAATTAGAAATCATAAATTAGAGCTCCATGCAAAAGTGAAAAATATAAATGTGATACGCTCTATATTTTATAATATTATCTTATGTGCTATGTGTTTGAAATGAATATGCTTTGCATTTTTGTAACAATAAAAGGACATAATTAGGGCAAAAATAGGATATAGTGCATAATTTGTTGTTTGCTTATTTTCCTTTTTTAAAAAATTAATTATATTCCTTTTAAAATTTTCTTCTTTAGCTGTAAAATATTATCGATTTAACTTATCAATTGAATGGTAGTAAGAGCAAACACTAAAAAAAAAGCATGTAATGCGCATCCTTTTTCTCTTTATAAATTTTGCATCAGCAATAATATTGGTCCATTGTTCACCTATGCTTAGCACAAGCATCTTTTGCTAGTCTATATATCTAAAAGGTGTAGGATTTGATTTTAAGATTCTCTAATTGATTTGAGAAATTGAGCCAAATCTTAAAATTAATTTTAGAAATTGTGCAAAATTGAGCTTAAATCTCTAATTGATTTGCGAAATTGAGCTAGAATCTATAATTGATTTGAGAAATTGGGCTAAAAATTCTCTAATTGACTTGAGAAACTGAGCCTAATTTTAAATATTAAAGAGTCCAATTTAATAGGACACTTAATAAAAATCAAAGATTCTTATTATTTTAAGAAAGTTCAATTTAATAGGATTTTTATTAAATATCAGAAATTCTTATCTAGGACTCTTATTAAATATAAGAGATTCTTATCTACAAAGGTGATAATCTTATATGAACTCTTCAAAATCACATAAAAAATAATTAAAATCATGGTTTAATTCTTATATTGAACATATCTAATGAGTACTTTAATCCTCTCCTTTGAATAGATCAAGAATTACATTCTCCTTGTTCTACCTTATTTACACAAGACCCACTTGACCCATGGATCTAATTAATTCATACATATAAGTGGCTCCTGCTTAGAAAAGGTTCATTATTTCTACTTGTTTACCTCCCTAGTGGGACCTACTAAATGTAAAGATCTTATACATTGATCCATCCAACTGGAACCTAACAAATGAAGAGAGTTGCCATTTCAACACCACTTTTGACTCAGTTTAGACATGGATTTTATTTATTTATTTATTTTTTACAATTTTGCCCATGTATGAAAGGACTAAAAAGGCCATTGTCCCATGAAAACTAAAATCCT
Source organism: Sextonia rubra (assembly GCA_037013555.1). NCBI lineage: Eukaryota > Viridiplantae > Streptophyta > Magnoliopsida > Laurales > Lauraceae > Sextonia > Sextonia rubra. The sequence continues at coordinate 83,115,090 of JASUAD010000001.1, forward strand.
TACTTTCTTTTCATACACATTCTCATCTTCTCTTTCCCTATTCCCTTTTAGAGTGCATCATCCATTTCCAAATATATCATTCTTCCAATCTGTGCAAATGACCATCTCTTTCATTCTCTTTTCTCTTTGTCCCATCAAACACAACAATTAGTACAATGGAAGATGATATGAACACTCAAATAGTAGTTTTCAATGATAATAACACCGACAAGGGTAGTAGTTGTTTACCCATAAAAAATAAAAAACCATTGTAAGTATTGCAGTGAAAACATCATAAGAAAATTCCAAGATCAGGGGCACATAAACCCAAGGGTTGTGGGATACCAGGTCAAGTACTAGATTCAGATGTTCAGAGCTAATGCAACTCACTCAGAAGACTTTGTATGAGCTCAGAGTGCAGTAGTTCAAACTTTAGAGTTAGTGGACATCATTTGGTCGCTCAATTCACTAACCATCAAATTCAAGGGTCATTGACTCAAAACCTAAGGGTCGCTGAACACACTCAAGCTTCTGGAGTACCAAAGTGGCTGAAAAATCACTGTGGCAACTAACGCTTCTACAAATTATATTTAGAAATGACTCTACAAATTTTCAAGGCAAGGGGACTTCATTCGAACATATTAAACTCTATGTCAGTTAGGGTCAATGGCCCCCAAACCTTGGGGTCATTGACCAAACTCCTACTCCAGGAGGCTAAAAGATGATAAATTTTTGGATCAGATACTCAAACTGTGCTCAAGGTCAACTCCTCAAGATTTCAAATTAATTGAACATTATTCAGGTAGAAAACAAGCTGATTGCCCTTAATCAAGGAGACACTGAGTTCACATGCAACAAATGGGCCGCTGATCAAAATCCTACTTTCACAAATCCAAATCACATGAAATTTGGATGGATACTTCAAGATTCTCCTTATATTAATTCCTCCAAGTTGCAAGTCAAACTGATGTCATTTGGGACTCAAACAACTGAGATAGGGGCCCACTTTTACGAAATGTCAAAGGAAGGGTTGATCAACTTCAAAAGGTCAAAACATCATGAACTTTCTATGACACCCTCAAAACGGTGTTAGAAAACATCCCTCCAAGTTTCGTCAAGATCGAACATCGTTCGCTCTCCAAACTGATGAAGACGGGTTACATGTGCAAAAAACCCAAAATTGAGCCTGTCCGTAACCATGGCCACGGTCATGGACACCTATAAAGTGGTTTCCAACAGTTTGAAGTGGTTTTCTCGACTTTATTTTGAAAGCTAACTTCTCGTAACTCTCCTAATTGCCTCTCAAGTCTGTAATAGGCATTCTTAGGCACTTGGGAAGGGGTTCAAGAAAAATTTCCAATAGACAACAAGATTCCAAAGGTTCCACAAGATTTTAAGGCCCTACACAAGGGATTCCTGAAACACTTGGCCTGTAACTCTCTTCATTCTTTTTCCTTTTACAATTTTAAAGTGAAAAATGAGTTTGAAGAAGAAGATACGCATCAATACTATTCATAAAAGATGAGTTTCAAGGCTACCAAATGTCAAAGGTGTTCAATGGGATGAAACTGTTTTCTTTAGTTCTCCCACTTGAGGGGGTTTTTGGCCATCTCTAAGGTTGTGAACAGATGTTTTTTAGGTTTCATTCTACTCCTTGAAAATCATAGGATCAGAATGACACAACTCTAACCTCAATTACTTATACAGAAGTACCAATTCCTGATTTGTATAAATGCGATCTGTAACAATGAAGTGGTAACTATCAAAGATCATAAACGATTCTAAATTTGAATTCCGTACTCTTGGTGATCATCCCATGCTCCCAAAGTCAGATAATAAAAGTTTTAGCACCTTGAAGGCATCACAGAAGCAAACAGAAATGAAATGAGGAGAATAATGGCCAAAACGACCATTTTCTGTCAGTGACTGTGGGCCACGGTCACTAACAGGGGCTCAATGACCGTGGTCCACGGTCACCACTCCCCTACCTTCAATTTTCTACATTTCTTCCTCTTTTCATGTAATTTTTCTAATTTCCCTAATTTGGATCACATCTAAGGCCAAAGGGAAGGGTTGTAATTTTCTAATATTTGTAAACAACCTGCATCCCTGGGGTTAGAGGATTGAACCCATATAATTTAAGGGAATTTAATGTGATTTGTAATTATTTTATCATTCTTCTATGTGCTTGAGTGTATGGATGTTAGTCTTGATTCCGTTGCATCCATCATCATTGTAAGTGCTCTAGAAGATTGGCACCGTCTGTGGAAATTTACTGCTCTAGTTTGTGATCAAACTAGACTATAAGACATAAAAAAAGTGCCAAAGTACATGAAAAAGTGCTGTAGTGAGCTAGTGACTACAGAGTGCTGTGTAAAATAACCTATAACCACAGAGTGCTATGTAAAATGGCTTGTGACCGCAAAGTGCTGCATAAAACGGCCTGTGACAGCAGCATGTTGTGTAAAAAGTGCTGTGACCACGGAGTGTTGTGCAAAATGGGTAGTAACCATGAGTCCACAATCACTGACTTTTTTTTACCCTAGATGAGCCTATTTGACTTTGAAAGCACCCTATTTAAGACTTTTGATGTCTATGATGGGTTTGGAAGCATTTATGGAGGAATTTTGCACCTTGAAGTTCATTAACTTGCCACCTCAAATGAAGGAACTTACACCCTTTACACCCTTGTATGAAATGAAAGAGTGTTGATTCAATCCAAAAGGTTTACATTACTGGCTATAGGCTTTATAAGAACTAAAAAATGTTTAAATTAAATCAATTATAAAAACAACGACATTTACAGTTATGCATTATCCAAAGTCTTGCACTAATGGATCTCATGTGATTCTTGTGATAGTAGTGCAGGCTTGATCCTGTGGGCTCTATCCCTTTGGTTGGATCCAACTCTCTCTTGCTTATAAGTCTGACATATAGTCCCCAAATGCTGTCAAAATTTTGGTAGCTAGGACTAGTCAGCATAACATGCTTCTAAGTCTGACTACATAGTCCTGAAATATTGTGGAAATTTCGGTAGCTATGACTAGTCAGCATAGCACAAAGAGATTGAATTTATGCCTATTTCTGACCATTTCGATTTATTCAATAAGGAGACTATGTTGGTTCAGATGTCATTCATAAATTATTTCGGCTAGCCCAAGAGGTAGCCATATTAGTTATGAGACTAATATAGTCCTTTAGGCTTATTTTTGCATAAAATACCAATGGGTACCATGAGCATTACCTTTGATGAAGCAAAGGAGAGGCTATTCAAAATCTCCATGACTTAGAACGGTCCATCTACGAGAACTCCTAGGCGGGCCTAGACTATTGCTCTTCCATCAAGGGTCTTAGTATTTCAGAAGCTCTCTACTCCTATGAGCTCAGTTGTCTCCTCTAATCTAAATGTGTCATTAGTGACCCTAAACTTACCAAAAAGAATGAAGTTCTCAAACCTTGGGTTTCCATATTTACCCAGAACCTGTTTAGGATTTCTACCAAGGTTCACTAGGAACCTAAAGCCAAGAAACAATCAGAAGGCTATTCTTCACATTATCAAGCCTTGTCTGGAGTTAAGACAACTCTGATTCATGGATCAAAAGTTGCTGTTTCCTAGTAAGCTACCTGTTATGGTTGCTTAGGGCCTAAGGTCAACAATCAAATGCTTCAAGCACCGGGAGGACCTTTGGCAATTCCTTACTTGCAAGAAGGCTCAGAAGGATGAGTCTAATCCTAGACGCAACACGTGGTCACCACAACCACAAACCTCAAAACCCAACAAGGCTAAGATCAAACCCTTGGCCTCACTTGAAGAGAACACCTTCTACCCTCTAACTCAAAATAAGGGATGAAGGTTCGGCAAAAGGTGTCCACCTTTAGTCATTGTAGTACCTACCCTACTATCTTCACCTTAGCATTCGTCGTGCATCGCTAAACATCAAAAGAAGACTGAATGATTGGTCATTGATAATGTGACCAATCTTGCTTACTTTAAAGACTCGCTTCAGTAAAAGAAAGAGCAAAAGAAAAAGAACAAAAGAGATGTTATGTTATCGACATCCTCTCATTTCTTACTTTTGATCAAAAGGATTGGGAATGAGTTATTGGCATTTCAAGGCCGCTTGTAGCTAAATTCAAAGATGAAAAGTTCGCAGCCTGGCTAGTTAACCAAGTCAAAAGAAAAGCCTTAGCTCGCCACAGGGAGCAAACTCAAAAGCTGTCTCAATGCAAAATCACTCAATAGTGGGTGGTCAAAGAAAATGACCCTGACTTGACCTCATATCACATGGTCGGGCCAAGTTCTCCTCGAAGAGTCACTCAAAGTATTGCTTGAACTCAATCACAAGGGTCTGATTAAACTCTCATTCCAGCAAGACTTTTGAAGGTCATGTCTATACTGACTTTGAAGATGATCCAATCATGATCTTGGATATGAAAGATAGCTTGTCTACTCCTCAAACACTGATATTATCCTACCCCCGTCAGTATACTATATTTATAGTTAAAGAGAGTGGAACTAGAAAAGATTAAAATGATGATGCCGGTGGCGACAAAGATGCCAGAGAAAAAGATGCTGGTGAGAATGAAGATAACAATGTTAGTGACGTTATAAAACAACAAGAAGCTAAGATCGACCATATAACTGCCCTGTTGAAAATCTTACCGAATAAGCTAAGTGGTCCGGTCATAGCTTAGACAAATCCTTTTTTCGCTAATAAAAGAGAACAAGTAATGATCAGAAAGAATGCAACTAAGATTTATTTGCTCATAACTCAAATCAAATCCTTGACAAACAAAATGATGGTTGAGCGTTCTTCTGGTGATCATTAGTCAATCTTGGGTTTTCATACAAATCCTAAAAAGCATGTAACCTTTAAGTAGGTTGAGGAAATACTGACAAAATCAAAGATGGAAACCAAGATGAAAAAGAAGGTTACCACACCACGGTAGCCTTCGGAGTCCGATCTCGTTTTATTTCCACCAGATTATAAGCTTCATACTTTCCAACCATATCTTGGGCACGGGTTAGCTTATCAACACATTGTGCATTTCAAATCATTTCTCGAAAGTTTGCCAGAATAGGATGCATTAAAAATAAGGCTGTTTGTCGGCACACTAAAAGGAGTTGCCTTTGATTGGTACAAACAGCTGCTAGAACTCTTTTTCATGACATCGCCAATCACAAAAGAAAAGTTCTTGCTCCATTTCCAGGAGGAAGATCAGACAATCAACTTTGACACGCTCAATAGCATAAGGCAAGAAGACAACGAAACTGCTTAGGCCTTTATCAATAGATGGAGAGCATTATCCTACGATGCTTGGAACAACCATCTCAAAGGGCAACAATTGAAATGTGTAAAACTAATTTGCAACTAGTAGTTAAAGCTATTGTGTCTTTAGCCCAATCAATTGAGGTTGCCACTGATGCAGAGTTGACCATCAAAGAGATCAGCCAAACGAAGGCAAACTCTTGAAAAACATAGTCATCTTCATCTTCTATTGCGAAACCAAAGAAGAAGCAAGAGGTCTTCAATGTGCAAACTTCCAAACCTTCTTAGAAGTTATAAAACTCAAAGAATGATCAAACCAAGAGAGAGGAATATGAGAAAAGGAAAAAGACTAAGTATCCTTTGATAGAGACATTGAAGTGATATTCTGATCATTGATGGATAACAACAAAATTGAATTTCGACCAATGAAGAAATCCAAACAAATCGGGTCACATCAATGATCCCAATTACTATGCATACCACCGAATGGTGTCATATCCTCTCAAAGACTGCTTTATTCTAAAAGAAAAGGTCAATGAGATGTGGAAGAATGAAGTAATAACTTTTGATTGAAAGTATAATCCTGCTATGATCAATATGATCTCCTATGATCCTGCTACGATCAATATAATCTCCTGTGGACAGTTTGTACCCATTGTTGTACCTTCTGCAATGAAACCAATGATGGTTGAATTCCATATTATCAATCCAACACATAACAAAAAAGGTTTGATACTAATAAAGACCATTAGGGGAAGAAGTGTGGGTCCAACTAGACCTAGTAAATGATGAAAGGTGGGAAAAGGTGATGACCAAACCCAAAAATGTTGAGTCTAGATCCAAAAATTTCCATGTACAAATTGAACATAGCAAACGATGCTAAAGCTCTAAAGCAGAACCAAAGAAGGACAAATCCAAAATCATGGACAAGATAGAAATAGAAGTTTAGAAACTCAGGGATATCCCCTTCATCCTTGAAGGGTAGCATCCCGATTGGTTAGCTAACATAGTGCCAATTATCAAGAAGAATGGGCACATCAAAGTTTACATCAACTTTAGAGATTTAAACAAAGCCTATCCCAAGAATGATTGTCCACTACCCCTACTAGAAATTATGATTGATAATACTTTCGGATTTGAAAGAATGTCATTCATGGATGGGTTCTCGGGATATAATCAAATCAAAATGTATAAGAAGGATGAAAAGCACACATCATTTTGAACCCCCTTTTGGCGCATACTGTTACACCTAGAGGTGGCAATCGGGTCGAGTCAGGCTAAACAGGTCAGACTCATTTAATAAATTGGTCAAAATAGCCTAACCCACATTCAACCATTTATTAAACAGGTCAGAAACCCCTAACTCGCACAGACCACGAGTCAACTAGACCTAACCTGCTTTAACCCACATATCCTATGTGTTCAATTGCATTTGTTAAATCAAAATTTAAACCACAATACAAGCATGGCTCATGAAAATAAAAGTTGAAAACAAGGAAGAAACTGAAGACAAGGAAAAATCTGAGGAATGTGAAAAGATAAAAGAGGAAATAATCATAAGGAACACTTTCTGCTTATGTTCTTAAATAGGCTTAAGTAAAAATAAGAATTAATGCGGGTTAAGTAGGTCAACCCTAAATTGGCCCGTTTAATTGCGGGGTCAGATATTCCTAACCTGCGACCGACCTGTCTATCATGCGAGTCAGGTTATGCGAGTTATATATAGGTCAGGTCAGATCTGTTTTGCGGGTCGGGTTGCATTTCACCAACTCTAGCTACACCGTCATGCCCTTCAGCCTTAAGAATGTTAGAACCATAAATTAGGGCGATGATGAAAATTTTTAAAGACATGCAACATAAGTATGTCGAATGTTATGTCAACAACTTAGGATTTAAAAAGCAAACAGAAGTCAAACCATCTAGCTGATTTTTGCATGGTATTCAAAAGGTTGCGAAAGTTCAATCTTCGCATGAACCCTTTAAAGTGTTTCTTTGGAGTCTCCTCTGGAAAATTCTTAGGATTCGTGGTTTGAAAAGTGTAACACTCCGATCCCCTTTGAGCCGGATTAGTGGCTCATTAGTGTGTGTTTTGTTTTGTTTATTTCTTTTGGACTTGTTTTGGGTCATGGATAGGTAGTTGAGTGACCTTTGACCTGGAATAGGTAGTTCTAAGCCCTTTTTCGTAATTTTGCTTTTGCTTTGCTCATATCATCTTTGCATCATCTTGGTGTCAGCATATGTATTTCGTTGAGCTCGACAATTTCCGTAACTGTGTCAGATCCGTTTGGAGTCAATTGGGGAAGATGTACCTTCGTGTGACTTGAACTGTAATTAGTCTTAACTCTCCGGACTTTGACTTAACTTCCAAACATATATAAATATAAGTTAGTTCCAGATGTCCAACTCCCTACTCATTTGCTTGATCGTGCATGCAAGAGGAACTCCAGGAGAAGCTCTCCACGTTCTCTCTCTCTCTCTTCTTTCCTTCTCTTGATCGTTTGAGGATTGGGTCCTTTGTTTGATTTGGGTTCTTCTCCATTCTCTCATCCTTGTGTATTGCTTGAGGTAAGTGGGTCCTTTGTGTTTCTTCTCCCAATTGCACCTCTCATTCTCTGATTTCTGTGTTTCCATCTCATGCATGGTTTCTTGCTTTGATTTGTCTTGATTTTAGTGGATTTGGAGCTTGATTTCAGAGGATTTGTCAGATTTGAGGCAAGTATAAGTACAGGTTTTGATAACACATATGGGTATTGTTTGATTGCTTGGATTCATTCTCATTCTCTGTATAGAAATGTTTTACAGCCATTTTCTAAGCTATGAGAATCAGTTGAGCTTGTTTTATTCAGTTTCTGTACAAAAATTTCGTTTCTGTAATCTTCCCGAACTCGTATTCTGTATTGTACGGCTAAGCCGTAAATTTCTACGGTTCGCTTTCCAGAGACTCGAAAATCTGAATTTGTTCTACGGCTAGGCTACGGCTAAGCCGTAATTTGTTCTACGGCTGAGCCGTAAGCTAGCCGTGACCCAACCGTACCCCAGCCGTGAATTAATTCTCTGATCAGTCGAAACTTTTCTGATATCAGTACTCCTACGGTGAGGCTACGGCTAAGCCGTGGATTGGTCTACGGCTAAGCCGTATACTGACTGTAGCTCAGCCGTGAGATGTATCAGATCAGAGGTGGAAAAGCTGACAGTTTAGCCGTGTTCTGAAGGGAACCACGGCTAAGCCGTAGTGCATGTTGCGGCTACGCCGTAGGATGCCACGGCTAAGCCGTAGGTCACCATGGCTAAACCGTAAGACCTGTTAAATATCAGTTAAACTTAGGCTAATGGTGTGACCTTGTAGGGCTCAAATACAGGTTAACCATACCCGTACACCGGCCCGATGGACTCTTTGGATCGCATGAATAATCTGTTAGGCTGTGACTTGTTCATGTGAGCGTTGATCACTGTTAAGCACCTCCCCATGGGTGTTGGTTTAAGGGACTTCGGTGCACATGAGGATTACATTGCAACACTAGGATGGCAACGGTGCATCGAATAACTTAAAACTACATCAACATGCACGGTTAGTGACAGTGATGCAACTAGATTAGACTTGGCTTGTAATGAACCTTGATTCCGTATTAATCTGAGATGCATTGCATATTGTTTATGGTTTTGCCCTCTGTTCTGTTAATCTATGTTATGCATTCCTCAGTCATTTTGCTTTCGTTCTGTATATCTGTATTATTCTTCGCTCTGTACTATGTTTTGATCTATGCTATGCTTTGTATATTCTCTGGCTTTGTATATCTCTGATTTTTGGGTATTCCCTGGTGGCTCTGCCCAGAGGTTAATACGTGAGGATAAGATCCGGTCTTTGTCATCGGTGAGTCCAAAGCGGATAATCTCCCTTTCTTTAGCTTTGATTTGATTGGTATTAGTCTGGCTCTACTCAGCCTCAGCCCTAGGATACCCGACGGGGTTACCTCTGGCGTAGATCTCTGTATCTCTGTTTTAACTGCAGTGTTGCTTTGTCTTGGGACCCCGGAACCCAGGAACCGAGACCCGTTGTACCTTTGGCCTGGACAGCGGTGTTCTCCTCTGCTCTGCTCTGCTCTGCTCTCTATTGGAGAGAACATGGTTAACGTAGTAGCCACTTAGTCAGTATTTCTATGTTTGATTCATATATCATGCTTTACGTCTATGCACGATTTGCTTAGCTTACTAAGATGAAATTCTGAAATCATTATTCTGTCATTTATTCAGCTTTGATACTATGAGTGTTTCATCTCTGTTACTTATATTTGCTGGATCGTTGTATTCATTTGTGTTGTCTGTGGTGTTGCAGGCACAGATACCTTGCCCAGCTCCCCGGCGGTCGAGGAGGCTGCAGGGGCGAGTGTAGAGGCACCCTCAGGTTTGGCAGAGTGGGCCTGATCATCTCTGCCGAGTGCGTTCATGCATGCTTCCAGTGGCTTTTCGTTTTGGGATTTTGAGTTTTGGTTTCAGGGGATTTGTATTGGACTTTGGACTTGTATTCTGTATATTTTGTGTATATTGATTTTGGTGTGTATTCGGTTTTATCTCAGTGTATTTGTCTTTGTCTTTTCCGTTTCGTATTTGCTTTGGCTTCCGCTATTTTCTTTGTTGCTTGCTATGATATCTACAGCTTCCGCGTTCGTCTGTTTCGCACGTGTTAGATCCCTTGTGTGCGTGCATCTGGACTGGGTTTGGGTGCACGTGCACGGGAGTACGTGTGTCACCGGTTTAGCTTTTCGCTAACCCCCGAATTCTGGGCTCGGGTCGTGACATACGTATTGTATGGTATCAGAGCATGCTAGTTATAAGCATGTAGGCATCTAAGATCGTGGTGAGATGACGATATCAACTATTTGACTCGAGGTCTCATATGTTGATTTGGGGTTTGACTAACTCAGGGCCTTTTATATTTGTGTGTTGTGTTTCTTTTCCTTTTTGCAGGATGGCATCAGGATCAGGATCTCGAGATGAGAATCAACAGGGCCATAACGGTGATAGTGGATCAGTACCCCCACACATCAGTAGTGAGGAGCGGATGATGATGATGATGCAGTCTATGCAATCATTACAGGCGCAGATGGCATCCATGGTAGATAGACAGAGTCAGGCTGCCGCAGTAGCATCACCTCGTATAGATCAGCAAGTGATTTTCCAGCCCAAGGAATCAGATCCTAATGCTCTTTTCGACAAGTTCCGTAAGCGAGGGGCGACCGAGTTTCATGGGATAGAAGATGCATTGCAGGCTGAGCAATGGTTGGAGCAGACTGAAGAGCTTTTTGATACGATCGTGTGCAGTAACAAGCAGAAGGTAGTTCTCACAGCCTCTATGCTTCGGAGTGTAGCCAAGACATGGTGGAGGAGTGTTAAGACCTCATTTCAGACTATGCCCAGTGCCACAGTTTGGGAGACCTTCAAGCAGCAATTCCGTCGTAAGTTCATGCCTCTCCATATTCAGCGAGCCAAGGAAGTGGAATTCTTCAACCTTCAGCAGAGACAGATGTCAGTTGCAGATTATGTACACAGGTTTACAGAGTTGTCTCATTTCGCAGAGGACATGGTGAACACAGAGCATAAGAAGGTGACTCGCTTCGTCAATGGTCTGAATCCGAGGCACAAACGCCACGTGGTTGCTTGTATGTGGCCGGCTACATTGGATGACGCTATTGACAGGGCTTATGATGCAGAGGCCATCTTTGAGGAGGAGCGAACAGAGGCTAAGAGGGCAGCAGGTTTCAGTGGTAGAAGTCAGTTCCAGAAGAAGTTCAAGGGTAAACAGGGCAGTTCGAGCAGTTCTCAGATAGTTTGCGGTCACTGTGGGAAGGATCACCCCACAGACAGATGTTGGAGGAAGAGTGGGGCTTGTTTCGGGTGTGGCTCTACGGACCACAGGCGGGCCCAATGCCCGAAGTTTCAGTCCTCTCCACAGACGAGACAGACAGGACCTACCTCACAGGGCAGATCCCAGCCAGCTCGCCCAGGCCAGAAGCAGAACCGCCAGACAGCCCGAGCCTATGCTGCTACGCATGAGGGCGCGGAGGAGGCCACGGTAGTGGAAGGTAAAATTTTAATTTCCGATGCAGAAGCTTTAGCTTTATTTGACTCCGGGTCTACGCGTTCGTACGTAGCACCCCATTTTGCTGTGCAGCTTCGACAGCGACCCACACCACTTCCATACTTGTTGCTAGTATCCACTCCGGTTGGTAAGCGGGTGGAGTGCAGTGTGTTTTACCCTCAGTGTGATGTGCGGATAGCTGGTCATCAGCTCCCAGTAGACCTCGTGTTGCTCACGACACTGGATTTTGATGTGATCCTTGGTATGGACTGGCTTGCGAGATATCATGCGTGTATCAATTGCTACAGTAAGGCTATCTACTTCGATTTGGGCAGCGGATTCCGATTTGAGGGCAGCCAGATGAAGTGCCCAAGACGTGTGATCTCTGCTTGTAAGGCAGACAGGATGCTTCGTAGGGGATGTGAGGGATTTCTTGCATTCATTTCAGAGAAGAAAGATCAGCGACAGCTCAGTGAGATCCCAGTAGTCAGCGAGTTTCCGGATGTCTTTCCAGAGGATGTGCCAGAGTTGCCACCGGTTCGGGAGGTAGAATTTGCTATTGACGTGGTACCAGGTACAGCACCTATCAGTAGAGCTCCATATCGTATGGCACCTGCAGAGTTGTTGGAATTGAAGAAACAGTTGCAGGATCTGTTGGATAAAGGGTTCATACGCCCAAGTGTTTCACCTTGGGGAGCTCCTGTATTGTTTGTCAAAAAGAAGGATGGCAGTTTCCGGATGTGCATTGACTACAGACAATTGAACAAAGTGACTATCAAGAACAAATATCCATTGCCTAGGATTGATGAGTTGTTCGATCAACTTCAGGGTGCAGCTTACTTCTCTAAGATTGACTTGAGGTCAGGATATCACCAGCTCAGGGTGAAGGATGAGGATGTTCCGAAGACAGCTTTCAGGACTCGGTATGGACACTACGAGTTCCTTGTCATGCCATTTGGTTTGACGAACGCACCCGCAGCTTTTATGGCATTGATGAACAGGGTGTTTACTTCCTTCTTGGACCAGTTCGTTGTGGTTTTTATAGATGACATATTGGTCTATTCGAAGACTGCTGAGGAACATACAGACCATCTGAGGAAGGCATTGCAGCTGCTTCGAGATCACAAGTTGTATGCAAAGTTGGCTAAATGTGATTTCTGGCTAGAGCAAGTTGCATTTTTGGGACATGTGATTTCTAGAGATGGATTGATGGTGGATCCAGCTAAGATTGAGGCAGTAGTCCATTGGCCCCGTCCTAGATCAGTGACAGAGATTCGGAGTTTTCTGGGTTTGGCGGGATATTACCGCAGGTTTGTGCAGGATTTCTCGAAGATCTCAGCCCCGCTGACTCAGTTGACTCGGAAGAAGGTCCCGTATGAGTGGACAGAGAAGTGTGAGCGTAGTTTTCAGATGTTGAAAGAAAAGCTCACTACGGCGCCAGTGTTGACTCTCCCGGATGGTAGTGAGGGATTCGTGATTTATTCCGATGCCTCTAGAGTTGGACTAGGCTGTGTACTGATGCAGAATCAGAAGGTGGTTGCCTATGGATCCAGACAGTTGAAAGAACATGAGAAGAACTATGCCACACATGACTTGGAGTTAGCAGCCATTGTATTTGCATTGAAGTTGTGGCGACATTACCTGTACGGTGTGAAGTTTGAGGTCCATTCCGATTATCACAGTCTGCAGTACTTGTTTGATCAGCATGACTTGAATATGAGGCAGCGAAGATGGTTGGAGTTCATCAAAGACTACGACTTTCCGATCAAGTACCACCCAGGCAAGGGCAATGTAGTTGCAGATGCACTCAGCAGGAGGACAGACAGTCTTCAGGTGTTAGCAGGATTCTATATGCTTGTGCATGATCAGCCTGTAGAGGTTCAGATGGTAGGAGACTCGGTGACATTAGCTACTACCGTCGTGTTTCAGCCTGAGGTGATTCAGCAGATCAAGGATCGCCAGTTTGAGGACCCCCTCCTGGTGAAGTTCAGAGATCGGATTGCAGATCGACCGGATTTCAGCTTGGTGGATGGAGTTCTGTACTTCAGGGACAGATTGTGTGTTCCCGCTGTGGATGAGTTGAAAGAGAAATTGATGACAGATGCGCACGATGCCCGGTATGCGATGCATCCCGGGAGTACGAAGATGTACCGGAACTTGAAGGATAGATTTTGGTGGAACAATATGAAGCGGGAGATCGCAGGGTTCGTAGCTCGATGTTTGACCTGTCAGAGGGTAAAAGCTGATCATCAGCAACCTCCAGGATCATTGCATCCATTGCACACCCCGCAGTGGAAGTGGGAGCACATTACGATGGATTTCGTCTCCGGTTTTCCGCCGACCAGTAGAAAGAATAATGCTATCTGGGTCATAGTGGACAGATTGACTAAGTCAGCACATTTCCTTCCGTTCAAGAAAGGGATGACATTCACAGAGATGGCCAGGAAGTTTGTTGACGAGATAGTCAGATTGCATGGTACCCCAGTATCGATTGTGTCAGATCGCGATAGTCGTTTTGTATCTTCATTCTGGAGAGCATTTCAGGAAGCTATGGGCACGAAGCTGAGTTTTAGTACGGCATACCACCCCCAGACTGATGGACAGTCGGAGCGTACCATTCAGACGTTGGAGGATATGCTCCGAGCTAGCGTGCTGAACTTTGAGAAGGAATGGGATACGCATCTAGCATTGTGTGAGTTTGCTTACAACAACAGCTTCCATGAGAGTATTGGTATGGCACCTTATGAGGCTCTATACGGACGCAAGTGCAGGACCCCAGTGTGCTGGGAAGAAGTTGGAACTAGAAGTTTCCATGGTCCGACCATCATTGCTGAGACGACAGAGAAGGTGCAGAAAGTGATAGAGAATCTGAAGATTGCTCGGTCCAGGCAGAAGAGCTATGCTGATACTCGGAGGAGACCTTTGGCATTCCAAGTCGGAGATTGGGTATTTCTTAAAGTTTCTCCGATGAAGGGCACAGTTCGATTTGGTCAGAAGGGCAAGTTAGCTCCGAGATATGTAGGACCGTTCGAAGTCAAGAGCCGAGTTGGAGATTTAGCCTATCGGTTGACACTTCCAGTTGAGTTCTCCGGTGTTCACGATGTGTTCCATGTGTCGATGCTCCGTAAGTATGTGCCAGATCCGAGCCATGTGATTCGCTACGATGACATTCAGATTCAGCCTAATGCGACTTACGTTGAGCGTCCGCTTCGCATCGTTGGGACACGAGAGCAGATTCTCCGTACCAGGACTATCAGATGGGTTAAAGTGTTGTGGGAGCATCACGGTCCGGATGAGGCTACTTGGGAGCTAGAGGAGCAGCTAGCGCGCCAATACCCCCAGCTCTTTGCGCAGGTAGGTAGTCATTCCGAGGACGGAATGATTCCTAGTGGGGGAGGATGTAACACTCCGATCCCCTTTGAGCCGGATTAGTGGCTCATTAGTGTGTGTTTTGTTTTGTTTATTTCTTTTGGACTTGTTTTGGGTCATGGATAGGTAGTTGAGTGACCTTTGACCTGGAATAGGTAGTTCTAAGCCCTTTTTCGTAATTTTGCTTTTGCTTTGCTCATATCATCTTTGCATCATCTTGGTGTCAGCATATGTATTTCGTTGAGCTCGACAATTTCCGTAACTGTGTCAGATCCGTTTGGAGTCAATTGGGGAAGATGTACCTTCGTGTGACTTGAACTGTAATTAGTCTTAACTCTCCGGACTTTGACTTAACTTCCAAACATATATAAATATAAGTTAGTTCCAGATGTCCAACTCCCTGCTCATTTGCTTGATCGTGCATGCAAGAGGAACTCCAGGAGAAGCTCTCCACGTTCTCTCTCTCTCTCTCTTCTTTCCTTCTCTTGATCGTTTGAGGATTGGGTCCTTTGTTTGATTTGGGTTCTTCTCCATTCTCTCATCCTTGTGTATTGCTTGAGGTAAGTGGGTCCTTTGTGTTTCTTCTCCCAATTGCACCTCTCATTCTCTGATTTCTGTGTTTCCATCTCATGCATGGTTTCTTGCTTTGATTTGTCTTGATTTTAGTGGATTTGGAGCTTGATTTCAGAGGATTTGTCAGATTTGAGGCAAGTATAAGTACAGGTTTTGATAACACATATGGGTATTGTTTGATTGCTTGGATTCATTCTCATTCTCTGTATAGAAATGTTTTACAGCCATTTTCTAAGCTATGAGAATCAGTTGAGCTTGTTTTATTCAATTTCTGTACAAAAATTTCGTTTCTGTAATCTTCCCGAACTCGTATTCTGTATTGTACGGCTAAGCCGTAAATTTCTACGGTTCGCTTTCCAGAGACTCGAAAATCTGAATTTGTTCTACGGCTAGGCTACGGCTAAGCCGTAATTTGTTCTACGGCTGAGCCGTAAGCTAGCCGTGACCCAACCGTACCCCAGCCGTGAATTAATTCTCTGATCAGTCGAAACTTTTCTGATATCAGTACTCCTACGGTGAGGCTACGGCTAAGCCGTGGATTGGTCTACGGCTAAGCCGTATACTGACTGTAGCTCAGCCGTGAGATGTATCAGATCAGAGGTGGAAAAGCTGACAGTTTAGCCGTGTTCTGAAGGGAACCACGGCTAAGCCGTAGTGCATGTTGCGGCTACGCCGTAGGATGCCACGGCTAAGCCGTAGGTCACCATGGCTAAACCGTAAGACCTGTTAAATATCAGTTAAACTTAGGCTAATGGTGTGACCTTGTAGGGCTCAAATACAGGTTAACCATACCCGTACACCGGCCCGATGGACTCTTTGGATCGCATGAATAATCTGTTAGGCTGTGACTTGTTCATGTGAGCGTTGATCACTGTTAAGCACCTCCCCATGGGTGTTGGTTTAAGGGACTTCGGTGCACATGAGGATTACATTGCAACACTAGGATGGCAACGGTGCATCGAATAACTTAAAACTACATCAACATGCACGGTTAGTGACAGTGATGCAACTAGATTAGACTTGGCTTGTAATGAACCTTGATTCCGTATTAATCTGAGATGCATTGCATATTGTTTATGGTTTTGCCCTCTGTTCTGTTAATCTATGTTATGCATTCCTCAGTCATTTTGCTTTCGTTCTGTATATCTGTATTATTCTTCGCTCTGTACTATGTTTTGATCTATGCTATGCTTTGTATATTCTCTGGCTTTGTATATCTCTGATTTTTGGGTATTCCCTGGTGGCTCTGCCCAGAGGTTAATATGTGAGGATAAGATCCGGTCTTTGTCATCGGTGAGTCCAAAGCGGATAATCTCCCTTTCTTTAGCTTTGATTTGATTGGTATTAGTCTGGCTCTACTCAGCCTCAGCCCTAGGATACCCGACGGGGTTACCTCTGGCGTAGATCTCTGTATCTCTGTTTTAACTGCAGTGTTGCTTTGTCTTGGGACCCCGGAACCCAGGAACCGAGACCCGTTGTACCTTTGGCCTGGACAGCGGTGTTCTCCTCTGCTCTGCTCTGCTCTGCTCTCTATTGGAGAGAACATGGTTAACGTAGTAGCCACTTAGTCAGTATTTCTATGTTTGATTCATATATCATGCTTTACGTCTATGCACGATTTGCTTAGCTTACTAAGATGAAATTCTGAAATCATTATTCTGTCATTTATTCAGCTTTGATACTATGAGTGTTTCATCTCTGTTACTTATATTTGCTGGATCGTTGTATTCATTTGTGTTGTCTGTGGTGTTGCAGGCACAGATACCTTGCCCAGCTCCCCGGCGGTCGAGGAGGCTGCAGGGGCGAGTGTAGAGGCACCCTCAGGTTTGGCAGAGTGGGCCTGATCATCTCTGCCGAGTGCGTTCATGCATGCTTCCAGTGGCTTTTCGTTTTGGGATTTTGAGTTTTGGTTTCAGGGGATTTGTATTGGACTTTGGACTTGTATTCTGTATATTTTGTGTATATTGATTTTGGTGTGTATTCGGTTTTATCTCAGTGTATTTGTCTTTGTCTTTTCCGTTTCGTATTTGCTTTGGCTTCCGCTATTTTCTTTGTTGCTTGCTATGATATCTACAGCTTCCGCGTTCGTCTGTTTCGCACGTGTTAGATCCCTTGTGTGCGTGCATCTGGACTGGGTTTGGGTGCACGTGCACGGGAGTACGTGTGTCACCGGTTTAGCTTTTCGCTAACCCCCGAATTCTGGGCTCGGGTCGTGACAAAAAGGCAGTATTGAACTGCATCTGGTCAAAGTTAAAACAATATTGGAGATGTCTTCTCCCCGCACTTTCAAATAACTCAAAGGATTGTAAGGCAGACTTGCCTACATCTGCCAGTTCATGTCAAACTTATTTGGGAAGTGCAGAACATTTTTGAAACTCATGAAAAAAGAGTTGAATTTGTATGGGATAAAGCTTGTGAGGATGCCTTTCAAGAAATCAAAAGGTATCTCACAAATCCACCAGTTCTTTTGGCTCCTATTCCAAGCAAACCTTTCATCCTCTACACTCAAGCTCTTGATCACTCCTTGAGGGCATCATTAGCTCAAAAGAATGATGAGAGTAAGGAGGTGGCTCTTTACTATTTTTCACAGATGTTAGTTGGTGCTGAACATAACTACCATCCAGTGGAAAAAGAATGTCTTGCATTGATGTTCGCAATACAGAAACTACGTAACTACATTATCTCCAATGTGGTGTACTTGGTTTCCAACATTAATCCATTAAAGACACTTGTGACGAAAGCTGGTGTACTAAGTGATCGTCTAGCCAAATGGTCCATTTCGTTCTCTCAATATGACATCAAATACACATTGCAAAGGTAGTGAAAGTACAAGCTCTCACCGTTTTCCTTGCAGAACATCCACTTTTGGAGCATACTGAATTCAAAGACAATCTCCCTGATGAGTCGGTCTTCTTTGTTGAGCAAATATAGAAACCCACCATTAATCCAGACCAACATTGGATCATGCATTTTAATGAACTTCCAAAACTAATGAGTTAGGAGATCTAGTTTCATGGGTTGGAATCATTTTCTGTAGCCTTGAAAGATTTTATGTCCCTCACTCCTTCTCATTGATCAAGCCATGTATAAACAATTTGGTAGACTACACAGCATTAATTATGGGTCTCAAGCTAGCTTTGGATTTGGGCATCAATATGCTTGAAGTCAATGGAGATCCATAACTCATAATCAAACAAATAAATCCTGAATATGAAGTGAAGAAACCAAATTTGCTTCCCTTCTTCAACAAAGCCTATGAACTCAAGGAGAGATTCGTGTTAATCAAATTTCACCATATTACAAGGCAAAAAAATGTCAAAACAGATGCACTAGTAGGATTAACAACATTAATGTCAATCCTCAAGAATGACAAAATGGCATTAGAAGTAGTCGAAAAAAGACTTCTACCTCCACTGACACCTATAAAGCAGTAGCAAATTGCTTTAATGTGCTTAAGAATTGGATTTCATCTTTCTAAAACTCATTCAAAGACTGGGATTTAAAGGCGAACTTTAAAATTTCACTACAATTTGCCTTCAACGACTCTCCACTGCAAGTCATATGATGGAGTTCTTCTTCATTGCTTGTCGCCAAAAAAAGCAAATCAAATACTCAAAGAAGTTCATTCTAGCCTATCCAAGTTGAACCAAAGCTTCATGATTAGCTTCAAAGGTTAGGCTCCAATTGGCCTACCATGGTTTCTAACACCATCAATTTTGCAAAAAGACACAATGAATGCTAAATCCATAGCAATTACATTCATTAGCCGCCTGAATATTTACATCTCTATCTCTTAGCCATTTGAGACTTCTGCCATTAGAACATGGTCATTAATTCATTTTGCTGTGATAGATTACTTTTCCAAATGGGTAAAAGCGGTGCCTCTTGCAAAAATCAAAACAGATGCAATCCTCAGCTTTTTAAATACTCAAATCATTTCTCATTTTGGGGTTCCTAAATGTCTTCATCATGATAATGGTCCTCATTTCAACAAGGACAAATTTTATAGATTCTATGACAAGTACGGAATCCAACGTTGTCCTTGCAACATATAACCCCATAGTTAATGGACTTGTTAAAGCTTTCAATAAGAATATTTGCAAAATTCTATGGAAAATTGTCTTTAATAACAAAAAAGAGTTAGAGTACCAAACTTCGTGAAGCTTTGTGGGCTTACAGAACTACAATCTGTGGTCCAACCAAATCAACACCATATTCCTTAGTTTATGGCTGTGAAGCTATGATACCTTTGGAATTCATCTTCCTTCTTTTCATTTAGCTGTGAAAAACAAATACACAGAATAAAAGAACACTAAGCTCAGACTTGAAGAGTTTGAAAGGCTTGATGAGAAGAGGCTTGCTGCTCAACAAAGCATCAAGCTATATCAAATTCATATGGCTCGGTCTTTTAACAAGAAGGTCAAATACAAAGCTTACAAGAAATGAGAATTAGTCCTTGTAGTCAAGAGGCTCATGTTCTCTACACACATGTCAAAAGGCAAATTTGAACCCAAATGGGAAGGACCTTTTGTTGTCAACAAGGTCTACTCCAACGACGCTTACGCACTCTTCAACTTGAAGGAGAAAGATGCATAATGCCTGTTAAAGAAATATTATGCATAAATGTCATTGGTATAGCCAAACTATGTATAGTGTACATTCTCATCCCAAAAATCTTCCTGTTTTAAGCCTTACAACCTATGACTCCTACCAAACTTCCCTCGGACTTGTACATAATGACTACTAGGATAATATCTTTTAGCCCCTCTAGTCAACCCTTGTTACTTGGATAAAGTCCCTATAAGACCACTTGTAACATCTTGCTATCTATATTAAGCCTTTTGTAGACCCTATATAGCAAAACTCAACTGTATCAACAAGTCATTTTGTAGACCCTATATGGCTACCTTTAGTTATATGAAATAAGTCTTTTTGCAAACCACATGTGGCTAACCCTCAATTGTATAGAACAAGTCTCATTGCATACCCTATATGGCTACCTTCGGTTATATGGAATAAGTCTTTTTACAAACCCTATATAACCAAAATCTAAACAAAACCCAATACAAATTTTTTTCCCAAGAAAAAAGTCAAGGACCCCGGAGAAAACCTCACACAAGGGCATCGGATAACGTCCACTTTGTTTGACCCCTTTAGTATCCAAAAGGATCAAGTCACGGACCTTGGACAAAGCCTCACACACGGGCCCCAGATAAAGTCCACCTATATGATTCCTTTTTTTTGTTGATTTGTAGATTCAAAAGATCAAATGTCATACCCCATACAAGTCTGAGAAAACAAACTACATGAAATATACATTCAAACCACCCACATAAACCACATCAAAACAAAATCAACCTATACATTCCATACCAATGTCAAGTGGAGCAAAAGAAAAAATTTCCATTGATATTCATTTGAGGTTTAATACAAAGAATGAAGTAAAAAATACATAGCCATCCAAGCTGATCAAAATAAAAAAAGCCAAACAAGAGCTGCGGCAATGAAGATCTAGTCCGAGAACTTCTTAAGTTGCCTCTTCGTGTTCAAGATTTCTTCTTTCAAGATGCGACCTTCGTAGCTTGCATAAGCAGGGACAGCACCATCGATGTTAATTTCATCTAGCTTGATGTTCATTTCACTCTTGAGGGATTGAACGAAATCATTCAAGGCTGTCTACTTTGCCCTTACTTACGAGAAAACTATCTTTGAGGGCCTGGTTCTTTGAACTAGACTTCTTTAAATCATCTAAGGTGCTTCTAAGCTGTAGAGCATTGTCTTCCAAGGCTGAAAGCTGTTGCTGCAATGTGGTGATCTATTGTTGCAGGCGTTCATACTCTTCCCGGTGCATACTCATCTCTTGTGCCAGTTAAACATTTGCTCCATCCACCACTTTAGCCTCTTCTGCAGCGCTTTCAATCTCAGCTGCCAACTGAACCGATCCATCAAACCTCATCTTAAAAGGCCTTGGCATAGTCCACACCACTATCCCAAGTGACTTTCTCCTCAAACTTGTTGAACAAGACCATGAAAACATCTTGGATGCTGCTTAAATCAACCTCAAGAGTAGAACAGACTAGTGTTTCAGGTAATACTTTGCAAGTTAATATTTTCTCAATTGTAAGATCTTCTTATGAGACTGTATCCAAGATACTATAGAGCATCATCCTTATGGCTCCTTTCATGGGAAAATCAGGTTTGGGAGCTTCTCCAAACAAATTTAGTTCTTGATGTGCGGAGGGACCTAACTTATGCTTTTGTGAATTTGACTGAGTCTGGGAACCTTAGCGGTCATCATCCTCCATAAGATCTGCCACCTCATATTTAAGAACCAATTTCCAATGGGCAAGAGGGCCAGTCTTCATAGTAACCGACTCAATTGGAGTCATTTCATTGTCAACTTCCTCCTCAACCATGCCAACAGGTTTAACATTGGGCTCCATTTGAGCACCGAGAGTTGCATCAATTCTTAGCACATTGGTGGCAGCAAGTGATCCACTTGTATGTGATCCTGATTCTGAATCAAGACTCGCCAAAGGGATCACACTTGGCACTACTGGGAGCATAGTGCAAATAGGTGGCAAAACAAGTACTGATAACAACTCTAGATTGTTGTTTATGCTTCTAGTCGGCGAATCTAGGTAAGAGGGATCTTCCATGGCCTTGCGCAAGTCTCTGTTCAAAGAACTATTCATTGATGTCTTAAAGTATTCACTATAAGTAAAAATATTATCCAAATTAATTGGAGCCCTCTTTTTCTATTCGCTCTTCATTGGCAACCCGAAAGGCATTCTTTCTAACGTGGGAGGCACAACAAGGGCGCTTTGGTTCATTTGGATACCTAAAAAAGAGCCAAGAAAAAGAGGTCAAATCAAGATGTTGTAATAAAATGTTCAATTTTTAATATTCAAGTCAAGGCTTACCCTTGGGAGTTGGCTCTGCAGTAATTCCCTTAGCAGTGCCGGGAATTTATCCTCTTTCCATCATGACATCAACATTTGGTCCCTCAGAGATCTTTGGTGGAATCTCTTGCTATTTGGCTTGAGGGATAGTATCTCTTTTAGAAGTAGGCATCTTTGGTTCAATGGGATTTACACTACTCCTTGGTTCTTCCCCAAAAATATGTTCACCAACTTTACCAATGTCGACTACTCCTTTAACGACAGTGCCAAAGTAAGCCTTGGAGCTACTTACTTGTTAAAAAATTGCCTCTACAACACTACTGGCTACCTTATCAATAGTAGTGGTAGCACCCACATCATCACTAGATTTCTCCACAACAATGGACTCTACGGGCATGTGCATTGTAGTCCTTTTCCTAGAATCAGGCATCATTGCCTAGTCAAAAAATGTCCTTTTCAATATCAAACTTGATATTGATATCATTATTGGTTCTTTCTTCAATAGCAGGGGTATCAAAACCACTCCCCTACTCGTTGGCATCATGATAGGCATACTCCTCCACAATTTAGCTTCCTTTTGTGAGATTCGATGAAAAGGGCCCCGGGGGGGGGGGGGGGGGGGGCAGGGTGGGGAAGACAAGTAAAAATATCATAAAAAGAGATATTTGCCCACTTTTAGCCTTTAGGAGGGATGAGTTCCAGGGCTCTCGGCTTTACTTTTCTTCCTTGGAGTCCCTTTGCTTCTAAAAGCTCTAGTTACACTCTTCGAATGTATCATCAGAAGCTTCCTATGAAGAACTGGGCCCGCTAGAGGTTTTAACGATGAAACAACAGGTGGCCTGACTCAGCAGCTATTTCTATTTACTATACCATTTTTGTTGGACTTGGAGTCATATATGCCTTTGTTAGCAATGAGCCAGCAATAGCTTCCAACAAATTTTAATGAACTATGTCTACCCCTGCGGCTACACACATGATGGCTTGTTTTTCTTTAAATCTTTTGGTTTGCTTGCCAACTTGGTCCTGGCAGTATGAAAATTGGACCCAAAGTCCAATGGAGCTTTACCAGCTTGCCTGGCCTCAGCGAGACTCTCTTTCTCTTGAAGGTTTTCATTAATGGCCCACTGTAGCCTCACTACAATAACATTGGGAGAAGGTAGGTAATCCTCGTCTTCCTCACCTTTCAATAAACAGTAGGCCTTGCAGACGTCAGCTCTGGTGACCAATCCAATCTTCCACTCATTCCCATTAAATAACCAATTTTCAAAGTTAGCTGGGTTGAAACGATCCTTCTCCACCTTCTCACCTTTCTTATAAACTAGCGGAGCATGCGATTTGACACAAGAGTTACTTGCAAATTTCTCCACAATGGTAATAATGCTTTTGATGTACCATTGCAAAAAAATGCTTGTGTAATCAGCCTGGGGAAAATAAGGATAGCCAAAGCGAGCTTTGGTACCAAACGCTTGGTAAAATTCCCACGCATTTCTAGCATCCTACAAGGAGCCAAGTGTGCCCCAAATGTGACCAGGCTCTCCCACAACAACCTAGTAAAAGCTAAATTTTTTGCAAAACTTGGTAGGTACATAATTTTGGATGTTGATGTAGGCATTCTTCCTATACATTAAGTCCATAGGTCTCAAACTAAGGAGCTAGCTTTTTTCTTCATCTTAAAGGTCAACCTCTGGACCACCTTATTTAACTTTATCAAGCGATGGCTCTACACCATTTCTCGTGTGATTTGAAACTTCAATGTTCGGCATGGAAAAGCAAGAGGCAACATAATTATTGAAATTATGCAAGCGTTGGCATAACTTAATCATGGTGTGGAAATTGATCAAACAACTTCTGCCCACCATGCCTTCCATATAGCTGCTCCTGGGTGCACTACTACGCAAATGAATCCCATTGCAGTGGTATGTAGACTAGGTATATACCAGGTGCTTAGCGTAATAACTATTGAAGGATTTCCCCTCTCTAACTATAAAGGCTGACCACTTTAACTCTATCAACATTTATGCCACAAAAGCTGGATCGAGAGCAAGCCTATACCCAAATGCCATTCGGAATGCAGGTTATATCCAACACTTGAAAAGAGGACATTTGATAGCCATGCCGTCAAAAATGTAGTAAACCGGCATTTCATCTTCAAATCAGGATATTTAACAAAAATATGACATAAATCTTGCTTCTCATGATAAACAAGCTTTGGCGGCTTCTGAGGATCTTTGTAGGGAATAACCTCCCTCCACTTGCACTATCCCTCATTTGAAAAGAAAAAGCTTGTAGTGGTCTTCACCTATTCCATCCATAGGGCAATTTTAGCTCGGCTTCGGCTACTTATCTGAATTGAGTCTTCAAAAGCAAAGAAAAGGTAATAGGCATCCTGAAATTCATCATCCATGGTGGTCAATTTTGCAATAGATGGGATGGTCTCGTCATAAATCTCACCATAGGGATACAAACTAAAGATTTTCGTCATTTCCCAAAAAAAAAAAAACCTAGCTCCATGTTCAGAGTGATAAAGGTGTTGGTTTCGGGACAGTATAATTCAAGAATGGCCCAACATATGTTCTTATTTTCACAAGATACCCTTTGAGTAGTGGCATTTATAGCTTCAAAAAAGCTGACCACTCTCAAAGTTTCTTTGCAATGGTGATTAATCAAAGTTTTCTATTTCTGCCAAGGTCCAACCGTGTCCATGTAATGGTATCTTAGACTCTCACTTGGCTATTTCATTGACTCCTTTGTCGCATTGCCAAATATGTAGTAGGGTTTCTTGAAGCTTACTTGATTGTTATTCATCTAATCAGTGTTATTAACCAAATGCCAAGAAGTTTACCAATTCCGTACAGCCAAGGCTCTGGTTCTTTGTTTCTTCATATTGGAAGTGAAGACTTTATTTGGTTCTCTAGTATTTGGGCTATTTTCAGCTCAGCCCTTGAAGTGGCTCTTTGACACCCCAGAAGATGAAGCAGCGGGCGCCTTTCCCTTTCTATGTAAAAAACAATAGAGAGAGAGAAAGAGAGAGAGAGAGAGCTTCAGTAACAGCAAATATGGCAAAGGTAGGAAATTCTACTGAAATTTCGGTAGGGCCCTTACCAAAAAGCCAAAAGGAGAAAATAATGCTCAGTTTTAAGACAAAGAATTGACATCAAGGTACAGTTAAGTCCCAAAACTAAGGCTCCCTGTCCAAACAGATGTTCAAGCACCTTAAGACCTTTTAGGGGGCAATTTGACGTGCACTCGGGCATAGAAAATGCAATATCCAATGCATGAAATACATGCATAGCATAAGTAAAGCATGAAGCAACTATATGTATCACAAATACGTAAATAAGCTCAACATGTGTGAAAAATGAAGCATGTGGAGGTGGATATCATGTTTTCAAAAAATTTCAAGGATTGAAGGAAAAAAAAAAGTAAATGCTGATAGTCTAATGACACATATTTCCAGTCATTTCCCGTGGTTTTAGACTTACCTACAACTATTGAAAATTTTTTCATTCTCCATGATAAAATTTCAAGCCGACAAAACGATCTCAACATTCCTACAACGGCCTCAACAAAAACAAGTAAGAATGCTTTATCAATGTTCGGCAACTTATTTCCCACAAAGATAGTCAACATTTTCCAGACTCACTTCAAGCCGGGAAAAACATGGAAGGTGAATTAGCCTTGGAAGTTGTGGATGAGAAAGACACAGTAATAAGCTCAAAGTTAAAGTAGCACTAGTGATCATACTCAAACTACATGTGATCACTTGACTGGAGGCTACTCCTATCTCCATCGATTTCTATATCGGCCACTAACATTCATGAGATTTTTACTTCTTATGTTTGTTGAGATTTAAGAGGGGTAACCTTCTCTTCAAAAACAAAGGAAGTGCATCTTGGGCATGCTCTGCTTGTTGACATGGAAGAAAGTGCATCTTGGGCATGCTCTGCTTATTGACCATAGAAAATTCCCACAGTGGCATGGTGACCTGACTTATAGTTACACTATGCTAAGGATCAGGTGGACAGTAATCGCTTGGCCTCATAAACTTCCCATAGTCCGCAAATGCCAAGTGTGTGCTTAGACTGTTCGAGCAGAATGGGTGGGTGTGCCTTTACTAAGCCCAATGGCAAAAGGGTGAAGCCTAATTCTCTACCAAATTTCTACATTCCCCTAGACGGAGCTTGTTCACTTCAAGTTTGTTGAAGAGTGGATTCTTTGCAAAAGATTTTGAAGTTCAAGGCCTTTGGTGTTATTCTAATGAGAGCACAAACCAAAAAAAAAAAAAAAAAAGAAAGAAAGAAAGAAAGGAGACAACTTTTAGCTTCAAATTCAGTTCACTCAATTATGACCGTGGGTATGTTCAAACAGTGACCCAAGCTATCAAATTTTGTGCTGGTGTATTTGGCCTCAAGAACATTGATCAAATTAAGCACATCAATCAACAAAAAAAGAGGAGCTACTGCATAGGCTGTGACTGTGAGAGTCTCAGAAACTACTTAGGTACAGTCAAGTCTTTCAAAATTCTGCACCAATTCATAAACAAAAAGGTGAAGCTCGAAGCACTATCATGCGTTAAAAAGGACTGACTAAGTCAAGCATCCAAAAAAAAAAAAAAGGAAAAAAAATCAAATTAAACATTTCCTCAAACAGGTGGTGACTATGGACTTCCACGGATAGTGCAAGTAGCTGTGATTGAAACTTGCTTGAACAATGCTCAATTTGAGCAAAGCAGCCTAGGCAGTACCCTTACATCCAAAGCAATAATAATAATAAAGAGGAGAAAAAGAAGAGCAATTGGGGCCGTGCCTTGACTCTACTTCACCATGAGCTAGACCCCACTTCACTGCATGTCAAGTCCTCAAAACCTCAAAAGGGTTGTTGACATCTTGGGTTTTACTCTGATGCAAACTCGTGGAGAAGATGAAAACTGCAGCGTTGTGGTGCTTCGCGTCAATTGCAGCCAAAAATCAACAAGGCAAGCAAGTACAAAAAAATTCAACCAAAATCACATGAATTCAATAACATGGGTTCGGCCATGGATGAAACACAAAAAAGGCAAAGTTGAAAGCCATACCTGCCATTGAGAAAGCTTGGGAGAATGAAGAAAAGCTTGAATTCCACTTGCAAAATTAAGAAAAATGCTTGTCTGCTACTACTCTTGCTCAACTCAGAAAACAAATTTTGAAACAATGGAATGAAGGAGAAAAGAGGGACATGAGTTTTATATGACAAGTGTCTGAACACGAGGCTCCTCTCAAGCCCATAATCACTGCCTTAACTTCACCCACGGACAGTGTGTGGTTAAAACAGTGGGGTCCACAGCTTGGTGGCCAAGGTATTTTGTGCAGTGATTTGAATTCCCTCAACATATAGTGAACCTTTTACCCTTGTTGAGCAATGGGACCCATTGCTTAGTGGCCCACTCTCTCAAATCTGATCATTCAAATTCCAACAGCATATAGTGGACCCACTCCAAATATTTTACCCAAAATTTAAAAAAAATGATAATTTTCCACAACACGCTGGACCCACTTTGGGACTTTTCCAAAATAAAAAGATTTTGTTGTGTATGTTTTCTTCAAGTCAACACCACCCAAATTTCAAATTCACCTTGGGTCAAGCCAAATTTTGACGTCACAAATTGCTTTGGACCAAAAACCACGAAAAGCCTAAAATTCACAACAGCCAATCTCCTTTAAAACTCCATCTCATTTTGACTCATTTCAAGCAAAGTCAAAACCCAAACCTTAATTTTTGAAAATAAACCAAAATCCATGAAATTTCTAACACAAATTCACTTTAAACCCAAATCTTGATTTTTTTT
This sequence comes from Sextonia rubra, assembly GCA_037013555.1. Taxonomy (NCBI): domain Eukaryota; kingdom Viridiplantae; phylum Streptophyta; class Magnoliopsida; order Laurales; family Lauraceae; genus Sextonia; species Sextonia rubra. The sequence goes on from JASUAD010000001.1 coordinate 83,143,083, forward strand.
TTTAAACCTTAGGGATTCATTGAGTGGGTGTTCCCATAGTTCCCATAAAGATGCTACTTTAGATAGCTGTGACAAATAGGTAATGAGAAAATCAAATCCACTTTTTAAAATGAAAACCAAATTCATGAAATTTTGAATTTTCCAATACCGTAGGGATTTCCTTTTATGGGTATTCCCCACATTCCCCACAGCGATGCTGCTTTAGATATCTATAAATAATAGAGCAAGGAAAATCAGACTCATTATACTTTTACCAAATTCACACATCAAACCATTCATGTTTTTTTAATCAAACTTTCAAGTCTAGGCCTATAACATACCTTGACAAAACTACTTTTTCATCAAGTCATTCACTATTCTCACAGATTGGCTATTTTGAAGCACAATAATTCCAGGCTCATTCTTCCATCATTGTACCTTGATGGGGCTCATTGACCCATAGAAAAATCACAAACATAGTAAGTATTGCAATGAAGGCATCACAGGCAAATTCCAAGCTTAAGGGCACATAAACCATAGGGTTGTGGGATGCCAGGTCAAGTACTACACCAGATGTTCAGAGCTAATGCAACTCACTCAGACGACTTTAGATGACCTCAGAGTGTAGTAGTTCAAACTTCAAAGTTAGTGAACTCTATTTGGTTACTCAACTCACCAACAATCAAATTCAAGGTTCATTTACTCAAAACCTAGGGGTGATTGAACACAATCAATGTCACAACCCGAGCCCAGGGTTCGGGGGTTAGCAAAAGCCAAACCTAATGACACACGTACTCCCGTGCATGCACACGTAGACCGAGTCTAAATGCACACGCACAAGGGAACATTCACACGTGCCAAGCAAGTACGCGGAAGCTGCAAATATCAGAAACGTAAAACTACAAAGCAAGAAGAGGATACAAAGAAAGGACTGACATAATTACATATGAAAGTTTTACAAAATGAACAAAAGATATATATACAATGATAACAGGTCAAGTCAAATACAAGTCTGCAAATCCACACAACACAAGACTCCAAAATGATGTATGCCATGTACGCTCTCCCGTGGAGTGATCACATCCACTCCTCTAGGCCTGATGGGGCCCCGGGGGTCTCATCTGGAGCCTGGCCGACCGGCGAGGGTTCGGCAGGGGGATCTGGGCCTGCAACACCAAAAACAACTGTGAATACGAAGATTCAGCAAAGTATAAACCATAGCAAGTTAACACACGCTGTATCTAACAGAATAAAGAACATCATGTGATTAAAGAAAGCATTTTCGTATACTAGGTTGTCATGCAAGAAGGAAATATGCCATGTGAATCAATGAATACAGGCTGTGTACATGACTAGTGGCTACTACATTACCATATGCTCCCAAAAGAGGGATCTTATAACATGCAAAGAACACCATTGTCCGGGCCAGGGTACAACGGGTCTCGGTTTCCTGGGGTCCGGTTCCCCAAGACAAATCCATACTGCAGCAGGTCCTTATAAACTATACCAAATTCACCCCGTCGGGATCCTAAGGCTGAGGCTAAGTAGAGCCTGACCATACAGAGTCAATCATAAAAATCCTGAGTAGATCGTGACAACATATCATACGTGCAGATCTGTGAGTGAACATATCATACATGCATACTCAGGGTAAACAAACCAAAATGTGAAAGTAACGAAACATACGTAATCATGTAGAGTGTTGAGATCAATGATCGAATGCAATATGTTATGCAACAAATCATGTGAAATCGAATAATCTTGCTTTACAAACCAATTTTATCCGGTGTTTCTAACCGTGCATGATGATGTAGTTTTAAGTTATTCGATGCACCGTTGTCTAGTGTTGCCTTGAATCGGGCGGTGCACGAAGTCCCTTAAACCAACACCCATGGGGAGGTGCTTAACATCCGGATAACGAACATGAATGATTCGCAGCCCTCGAGATCATTCACGCATGTATCACATTCCGTTGGGCAAGTCTAGGTGTTCTACATTCTATCATGAAGGCCATATCGGTCTTTTCTTTACACCTATCTTTGTTTTTCTTTCCTTAGTCTAATGTGGATACGGCTTAGCCGTGTGTGTGCTACGGCTTAGCCGTGTGTGGTCTACGGCTTAGCCGTGGCTGGGCCGTAGAAGGTCTGTCAGTTGCTGACTCTCAGTTATTCCAGAAAATGCACCCTGTATTGTTCTACGGCTGGGCCACGGCTGAGCTTCGGCTTAGCCGTAGGGCAATCCACGGCTTAGCCGTGCCCTAGCCGTAGAGGAAAATTGGGTTTTTCTCCTCCCTGGATTGTGAGCCGTAGGGGCTATACGGCTTAGCCGTACCTGCACGAATTCAAATTTCTGCAACCTGTACAGAATGTCTGGGAAAGCATCCAAATTTCATTTTATCAAGGGAGATAGACAAAGTAGTAGTCAAATGAGTATCAAATGAGCTGTAAACACACATTTCCATTTCAATTCATGTAAGATCAACCAAATTCAATGCATACCAACATGGTTCTCAATGTTATGGTTATACTTGCCTCAATTTGGAATTCAATTACACAATGGTAGCCCTTGGATCCAAACACAACCTAATACAACAAAACCACATGCATGCATGAGAATTGGGAAGAAATCCACAACACAGATACAACATGCAACAATGGAACAAGAAGGAGAAGAGATAGAGAAGGGAGATGAGAAGAATGGAAGACTTCCACTCACTTCAATTGCACATGCAAGAACCACAAGCTTGATCGATGGAGAGAAATCAAGTGAAGGAGGGAGAACTCCACGTGCAGTGAAGAGAAAGAGAGAAAACGAGAGAGAACAAGAGAGAGAGCATGAGTTGGTCGATGGATGCACTTATACAAGTCAATGGGTTGTCCAAATTGAAATGAAGGCCAAGTGAAAAGTGTATTTTCAGTTTGAGTCAAACTCGGGTCCAATCGAATCACACGACCTCGGTTGCAAATGACGTAGTTACGAAAGTTAACGAGCTCGACGAAAGACACGTGTTGACATCAAGATGATGCAAAAATGACCATGTCTAAGAAAAGCTAAAATTACGAAAAAGGGCTTGGTCTACTTAATCCAGGTCAAACTCAACCCAACTACCTATCCATGACCCGTAACGAAAATCAAAACACAACAAAACATGATTAGCAACGAAAACAAGATTAACTAGCCACTAAACGAGGTCAAGCTGGGTCGGAGTGTTACAATCAAACTTCTGGATTACCAAAGCAACTAAAAATCACTGTGGCAAATGACACTTCTACATGTCAAAATCAGCTGAAACTCCTCAAAAAAGCTCAAATTATATTAAGGAATGACTCTACAAATTTTCAAGCCAAGGGGCTTCATTCGACCCTACTTCAGCTATATGTCAGCTTAGGGATCAGTAACCCCAAACCTTGGAGTCACTGACCAAAGTCCTATTTCCAAGAGGCCAAAGTTGATGAAATTTGGAATAAATACTCAAAATATGCTCAATGTAAACTCCTCAAAGTTTTAAATCAATTGAACATCATTTGAATAAAAAACAAACTGATTGCCTGCAATGCAAGAGGGCACCAACTTAGAATATGCAACAATTGGGCCACTAATCAAAATCCTACTTCCATAAATCCAAGTCACCTAAAGTCTGGATGAATACTTTAAGATGCTCCTGACATTAATTAGTCCAAGTTTCAAGTCGATATAAGGTCATTTGGGCCTCAAACAATTGAAACAAAGGCCCACTTTCATGAAAACTAAAAGGAAGGGTTGACCAACTACAAAAGGTCAAAACAAAATGTAATTTCTAAAACATGATCAAAATGATGTTAGAAAACATCCCTCCAAGTTTCGTAAAGATTGGACATGGTTTGGGCCCCAAACTGATGAAAACAGGTCACATATACAAAAAATCCAAAACTAGGCCTGGCCATGGTCACGGACACTTGTAAAGTGGTTCCCGACAGTTTCAAATGGTTTCTCTACTTTATTTCAAAACCCAACTTCATACAACTCTCTTGCCTCTAAACTTATAAAAGGCATGTTTAGACACTTGGGAAAGAGGTTCAAGGAAAGTTTCCAAGAGATAGACAAGGTTTCGAATGTTCTACAAGATTCTAAGGCTTTGAACAAGGGATTCTTCAAACACTTGGTTTGCAACTCTCTGCATTCTTCTTCCTCTTACAAGTTTAAGGTGAGAATTGAGTTTGAAGAAGAAGATACGCACCAATACTGTTCATAAAGGATGAGTTCAATGCTACAAAGTGCCAAAAATGTTTAATAGGATGAAACTGTTTTCAATGTTTCTTTGACTTAAAGGGTTTTAGGCCATCTCTAAGGATGTGAATAGAACTCTCTGGGGTTTTATTCTACTCCTTCAAAATCTTAGGATCAGAGTGACACAACTTGGCTTCAATCGCTTATACAAAAGCACTCCTTTCAGATTTACACAAATGCAATTCGTACCAACGAAGTGGTAACTATCAAATATCATGGATGATTCTAAATTAGAATTCCATACTTTTGGTGATCATCAAATGCTCCTAAAGTTAGAAAATACAAGTTTTAGCTTCTTAGAGGCATCACAAAAGCAAATGGAAATGAAACAGACGAAAAGAGTGGCCAAAATGGTCACTGTCTGTCCCTGACCATGATCACCACTCCCCTACCTATAGTTTTCTACATTTTCTTCCTTTTTTCATATAATTTTCCTAGTTTAGATCATATCTGAGATCAAAGGGAGGGGTTTTAATTTTCTAACACTTGTAAACAATCTACATTTCCAAAGTTAGAGCATTGAACCCATGTAATTAAAAGAAATTTAATGATGACCTGTAATTAATTTTCCATTCTTCTATGTGCTTAAGCGTATAGATGTTGGACTTGATTCCATTGTATTCATCATCATTTCGAGCGCCTCTAGTGGTGTGTACATTTTCACATTTTTTTTGGAAGTTCATAGTGATTTTTCATGAAGTAGCTCGTGTTTTGACCGAACTTGAAGACCCCAACATAAAGAGAATTGTTCAGTCTTGTATGGCCAAATAGGGCTCTGCATGTTCGAATTCTCCTAGCTAAATAGTCCTCTTACTGTTTAGCTTGGAGCAACCAAATAGATAGATTCGGCCACACAAGGCAGAACAATGGTTTTTTTCCATTCTCTTTACTAATTTTATATGAACTTCCCTAATGTAGGATGGTCCGTCTATACAATGCAGCCGAGTTAGCTTCGAGTGTGTAATGGATTTTACGAGTGAATTTACCACTCATGAGGTAAGACAAAAAAATGAATTATATTTTAAATTGGTGATATGAGTTGCTAAAATAGTTTTCAATAGTGATATTGTAAATATTCAAGAGCCACAATGCATTAATCGAGTGGGCTCATGATGTTGAAAAAGAAACGGTATTGTCATTGTGATTAGAGCCTCAAAAGCCAGTGGGGTTGATATAAAACCTAGAGTTAGCCATACATGTGAGAGATTTGGACATTATAATTCTCGCAAGACTAAAGACGAGGGACCTCCTAATAAGAAGACCAAGCAAATATGTTAGAAAAAATGTGGGCGCCCTTTTACATTAAAGGGTAAGAAGTTTGTTATGGATGATGATTGGAAGTTGGGTATTGTATGTGGTGTGCATAATCACTCGGTTGCATAGTATCTAGAAGAACACTCATATGCAAGGAGATTATCAAATGATGAAATGAAGTTGTTAGTTGCTGTGTCAAGGAGCATGGTTAGACCCAAAGAGATTTTGGTTACATTGAAACAAAAAAGTGAATTAAATGCAACCATAATGAAGACTATCTATAATGTGCATTATCAACAAAAAGTGTTTGAGCAGAGTGGAAGAAGTAAAATGCAACAACTCTTAGGGAAGTTGACAGACCATAAGTACATTGAAGGCATAGGAACTGTGATAATAGTAACACTGTTAGTAACATTTGTCGGACACACCCAATCATCTTAGAATTGTTATGTGTATGTTCACATGTCTTAATAATGGATTGCACTTATAAGACCAACCAGTATTGTATGCCACCATTGGAGATTGATGGAGTGATGCCCACAGAAATGATATTTTTCTCATGCTTTGCATACCTCGAAACTGAATGTGAAGATAACTATACATGGGTGTTGGGTGTATTGCATTCTATCATTGTTGATACTGATATTCTTCCTAATGTTATTATAATAGATAGACAGTTGGGATGCATGAAAGCCATCGACGGTGTTTTCTCTAAGAGCACTCATCTATTGCCCATGTGGCACATTAATAAGAATGTTGATAAGTCCATAAAAATGCACTTTTTCAATGTTATTTTTTGAAGTTTTAAAGACTTATTAAGCCAAGAGGGCCTCACTTAGTGTGATATAATGGTTTCATTCATTTTAAAATCATTTTAGTATTTTCCTGCATAATTTGCTTAAAATCATACTTTTTGTATAAATTCATAAACTTGCCATCTTTGGAAATCTATTTTTGAAAAGTTTTGTCAAAACTATATTCTCATGGGATGATGTAACTTTTCATCATCATTACTTCAATAAAGTCAAATCATGCATAATGATGTGCATTCATACTATAATTTCATGAGAGATAGGTCCACTGTCATGCAATTGTGACTATTAATTAAAATTAATATTTTAAATGATAATTCACTTTTTTTATACAAGAACTTGTTGAAATGGGTCCCATAACAAATGTTTGAGGCATACAACACATTTTTGAAAAAATGGAAGAAGGAAATTGAAAGGAGAAAGCATTTTCCAAGAAATTATAAAAATTAGATTCCTAGATCCCACACAAATGAACATGTGTGACTTCACACATGTGGGACACCAATGTGGGTCCACTTTCTCTACATATTTTAGATAATTTCAAGAATATCATAAAGACTTGAAGAAATCTCCAAGAAGTTTCAAAGAAGGAAGGTCAATGGTGGAGATCATTTGCATATGTAGAAAAATGCAAATAAAAAGGAAAGTGCATCTCCAAATTATCTCTTGAGGTCCAAAGTCAAAAAAATAATTTCTTGAGAATGGAAAGGTTAGTTGTGCAAATAATTCAAACTTGAAAAGTTGCTTACATCTAATGAGTTGTCCACTCCAATATTGACTCAATTCAAATTGTTGCCAGCCACTTTGAAGGAAGAATATCTCTCAACATATCCCATAAAGATCAATTTACAAAAGAAATTTTGTTTAAGGAGGAGACTTACTAAACAATGAAGATTACTAGCAAAGAAAGAAGAGCCAAGGAAGAAAACAAAGCAATAAAAAAAATCTATATAAACAAGCTTGGACCTCCCTTACTCTCTATGGAAGAATTACCAACCTCCCACCTCTAAATCTCCTACATTCATCTATTCCCCTCTTGTCCCGACATCTCACGTCATTAAAGAGGCTTAGCCCTAAAGTCACACCACCAACCTGATGGCTTAACTATAAGGAGGTTTTTTTTTTCTATCTTAGTATGTGTAATTTCTTTGTTTAAAATTTTTTTTATCTTGTATAAAGAATTATCATGCTAGTTTCAATGATATTTATCTCATCATTCCTCGCATTCTTAAGGTTTGTCTTGTTGCTTGATTTGTGTTTTTGTGCTTAGATTAACGACCAAAGTCCATGATAGCATATTTAAAGTGATTTTTGGGCTTGGATTAAGGGAGGATTTTGAGATAATATACATACTAATTGAACTACCTTTAAATTATTATTTTACCACCTTTAAATTTCTATTTCGCCACTTTTGAATTTCAGTTTGCTACCTTTTAATTCAGCATACCACCTTATTTTTTGCACTTTTATTTTCTATCCACTTTAAATTTAGATTTCTGCATAGTTATTTTTCTTAGGGCACGTAGTTAGGAATTATTTGTGCAGTGTTTAGAATTGGAGTTTCAGAAGTTGAATGTTTGCATGTTAAAAAAAATAATAACAATAAATAGTCCATAAGACAAGTCAAATCTGAATCTGTCTGGCCGAATTTATCATTCAAATTTGTGATGGTTCTTCACCCCTTTATGCTTAAAAAAATGAGCCAATGAAGAAACATGAATATCAGATTATAAGCCAACTTAAAATTCACTCAGAATTGGTGCATGAAGGTCAATAAAAAATCCGATGTGAAATAAGTTGGAAACCTACTAAATTTTTTACATATAGTCTTGTGGTTAACATGAAATTGTTGTGTGATGATTTAAAATATAATAACAACTTTAAACATTGCAAATCAAAATTGGAATCTCTTTGAGTTCAATACAGTTTAATGTCAAAAACATGGCTGAAATCTGAATTGGACAATGTTAAGAAATAGTTGAATCACATGGCAAATTTATGGACTGTTTTAGACCAATCTTCCAATATGATTTTTCACACTTAAACTGAAGAAGTTTCAGGTCTGATACCTGGCTAAACTGGTACCATTCACATTGATTTCTGGTCATCCAAAAAATTCATACATTGTAGCCTGCATGGCCCACATATAGTTGCATGATAGTTGGTTGTTTTGTATTGTTTCTTTTATCATTCATACATTCTAGGTTGGTAAGAATTTAGTAGTACTCATTAATAGAAGCATGCATTAATTTAGGGTTGCACGTCACATGCATGACATGATTGAAAACTCTGCACTGTCATTAAGTTTTGCACCATGATTAGGCCAAGAAAGTCGGTTTCCTGTTTCTTTTTTATTAGAAAGTCTTGCATGCATATAAACTTGGATTTGATTCATTCATAATTTGGAAAGTTTCAATGTTTAATTTTTCTACATTGTTTAGTTTTAGAATTATCTTGCATTAAATAGTTTGTCATCTAATTTTTACCATCCAATTTTGTTTGTTTAGTTTTATTTTTAGTAAGTTTTATTTTTGAAAGGTCTAACCTGTGTTTTAGTTTGCAGCAGCTTTGATTATTGTTTCCTAGTTTTTAGATTTAGGATTTTCTAGTTTTAGATTTTATTTTATTTGGTTTGTAATAAATTAGTTTAATTTTACAAATTAGGAATGAATGTATTTGTTAGATTTTAAATTAGGTTAGTTTTAGAATTTATTTAAAGCAAGTAACAAGTTGAAAATATTTTTAAAAACATTGCTCCTTGTGGATCGACCTAGTCTCACCAGTTTTATTACTACATCACAGCTCAACATTTGGAGCTCACGATCAAATGTTTTGATTAAATGTAAAAGATTATTTGAAACAAAAAAGTTGTGGGACAAGTTCAATATTAGTTGGAATATTTTGATGTCTTCTTACATAGAAGAAGAGAACAATGAACTTCTTTGTATGCAAAATAAATATTTCCATACTTATCCGAAAATGCAATAGTATGTGAAAACTACGTAGTTACATACATACAAGGAAAAATTCGTGTTGGTATGGGTGTATAATTGTATGCATTTAGGGAACACTACATCGAATAGGTAACGTGAATGCTAGTTTTCTTACAACTTTTTAATTAATACTAACTACTAAGTCAATCACTAATTATACAATTTTATGTTCTCTTGCAAGGTTGAGAGTTCGCATGCACAGTTGAAGAGACAACTTCGATCAAGTCAAAGAGATTTGGAAACGAATTGGACAAAGATCCACAATCTCCTCTAATTGCAACATACAAGTATAAGAGCCTCATTTCAAAAAGGCAAAACAGTTGTGCAGCACAATTTCAAAGCTTCTGAATTCATTGAGCTTTATGGTAGCATCTTAAAAAATGCATTGGATAAAATATTATCAGAAAAAAAGAGAGCCGATACAGTTGGAATTGCCAAAAAACATGTATGTTTATTATTCGACAAACACATGGCTTACCTTGTACTTATGAAATTACAGAATATATATGTTACTCAACAACGGCCAATTCCCCTTAATTGCATACATCCACATTGGAGTAAGCTTAATATGTTGCCAACAATGCACACAAAAGTTCTATTTCAGAATTAGACTGTAAAGCAAAGTTGGTGTTGGTTTTACATGTGTTCAATGGAAGTGATTTTACAAATAAATTTCAAATTTTGATGAAACTGAACGAGATATGCAGTCCAGGCAATACGTTCTTAATAGATTCGAAAGTGAAATTAAGAACCCAAGGTTGACTATCTTTAAAGGTTGATAGATCTACTTGACATAATCCAAGTGCTTTTGAATTAGTACAATCTGGACATGATAGTTACTCTCTTGCATCTCAAAGAGTAACAGTTCTTGATAGTAAGGCAAAAATAAATCGAAAGCCCAAGAAAAAAAAAGGCTAAGGTGATTACCATAAGACCAAAGCCTAATCTTCCATATCGTGAGCAATTTCCAAAGGGACTAAGGCCTTCCATACGCTTTATAAATGACATTGTTACTTATGTTAATTGTGGCTTTAAAACAATTGCCGGTTTGCTTGGGTTCAATGAAGATAATTGGCCATGAGTCAAGAGAGAATCAGTAAGTGAGCTACTTGCTCGTTCAGGGACTACCAGCAGTTATATAGGGTCGAGAATAGAGTAGGGAAATTGATTAAGGCCTTATCATACTTTGTTGATAACCGTGGTTATTTCCATTGGATGACTATGCCAGTATAGGTCATATTATCGCATCTCAGTATAATTTGATCTTATACCACATTAGCATGGAATGTCTTACCTTTCTACCCCTTTAATTAATGCCACTGCCTACCACTTCTGGCAAGGACATAACTATTAGTATTATAAATGAAAGTCACTTCGTTCAGACAATAATGCCTCTTTTATCAATTAAATCTTATTTTATTTTATTTTATTTTTAAATCTACTAAAATCTTATCTTCTTTTAGCTCTTCTTGAATCCAGATCATCCTATTCAACCCATTGCAAACAAGTGGCGAGAGTTTCATCTTCCTTGTGCAATTGACTGGCCAACTACATTTAAAGATCACATAAAATGTTTCAAAGAGCTCATCGATTCGGATATGGCAACATGTGAAACAATAGCATTGGATTGAGATGTATATATGTGAAATGTAACCATATTATTACTCGGGAGTTTCTTTATGTGGAATATAACAAGACAGTGTTTTTTAATGTGGAAATTAACTCAATAATGTTTACTATGTGGAATTTAACTAAGTAGTAATTAAAGATCTAACTTTACCATCCATTCAATTTAATACATCGTTTACATATGAAATTCATACATCTTTCAAAAAAAAAAAAAAAAAAAAAAAAAAAAAAGAAAACCACACCCTAAAGAAAATCAAAACATCATTTATATATGAATTCAACTTTTATACCTCCTACTCTGACCACTGTAACTAGTTGATGTCAAACTTGGAAATCTGACAGTTCATTTGCGTATCTTCAAGTGAAACTCCCCTTAACACGTGACGTATCCGCTCATTAGTGTACATCCCTCATGGGTCAAAAACATGGTCCTTCTCCGTCATTGAGTTAACGATACTTAGTGCATTTTGACAACGCTGCAGTAATTATTGTATAAGATTATTAAAGATTAATAATAAAATAAAAAACGCATAAAAGGGATAAGTGCAATGACAAACCTGTAGGTAATCAATCAATGGACAAGCTAGACTGTGGATCTTGATCACGTTGCCCAGATTAGTATGGGTTTTGTATTATTCTCCGTGAAACTCGTGTGTACCAATTCATGTAACCGGGTACACATTCAAATGGAAATCTAACCGGTTGACTCCAGCTTACACTAAACAGTACGTGATTCTCCCATCCCTCCTAAACTTGATCTATAAATTGATAAACAACTTGATACTGTTAAGCACTTGCACCTCGATGACAACGACCTAGAATGATTGGTGAAGACTAGCCTAACCTCTCTCAAATTGCCTCAATACTTTATCTGGAGCATAGGGTTTAACAACATCCATACACATAATGCATCCATTATAAAGAGCGAACTCAGGTAATGGATGGTAGCACCTATAATCGCTATGGGCTCCCATGTGACCTGCAAACATGAATATAAGTATAACAAATTAACTTCAAATAGAAGTGTGAAAATTCAGATTTTTATGGATATTAATTTTATACATTAGTACCTTATCATTACCTATGTCGTCAATCATTGCTCGTAATGATTATAATAGGCCTTCTATAATGGATTCCTTACGAGGATGCCAATGAAATGCTCGCAGGTAGTTTTGTTAAAATATAATGTTAGGTGGTGGAACAAAACATTCAAAATGCTTATATATCCATGCTTTAAGTAGGGTCAAATACCCGACTATTTTTATGCCAGGTAGCTAATCCCAACTGCCGATAGATATAGGCCATAGCACCGACACCCTATGCATATAAATTCATATGATCAACATCCATTAGCAGAGTAAGATATATCATATATACTCATGTGCCACTCTTGTCACTGAACAACGTGCATCCTAGTACATAAGGTAAGTATGCTTTCACTGCATAATCAATGACTACTTCTTCGTCAGCATCTGTCACTTCTTGAAACATATGCCTTCGTTACTCCAGCTTTACTAATTGACCCCACACCTGCACAAGCTCAGCATGTGCGTCCGTGCGTCGAACTCCAAATGCTTAGTGCAATAGTTCTTGAGCTTCAGGAATTCCAAATCTTTCATTATATAAAACAGTTATACCTGTCACTAGAATCCCAAGAATGGAGGTAACTTCATCTAATGTGAAAGTCATTTCCTCGAATGACATGTTAAAAGTATTAGTCTTGGGATGCCACTTCTTCATAAAAGCAAACACGAAGTTCTTATTTACAGATCTATAAGATGATTAATGGCGCCAATCCCAATTTATTAATCTTCTCTCTAAATATATTTGAGTCATTCAAAAACCACATCCTTATTTTTTGACCTTGACTCACGCACTTCAATGGGTCACAATCCTAATAATATATATACATATACATACATTAATGAAGAAAAAAATACATTTATATTCCAAAGAAAAAAAAACAACTTCTCCTTCCCAAATAAGTTTCACAACATATGTTTTGAAACTCTGCAGTAATGATTGGTCATGTGGCCCAACATGTATTTCTTCTCTGTTAACCTTTTCATCCTCATGATCGTCTAAGTCTGAGACTTCTAGCTTTTCAGCAACTACTTTTTCTACTAATCGATGGCGCCTCCTTTCAGAAGTGGTAGATCGAACTTCAGAACTGCTAGCCATATCTGTAATTATTCAATTCTATCACAAAAACAAATATGTTATGTAACATCTATGGATATTCATAAACTAGTTACTCATTTAAAAAAAATCTATAGAACTGTTCGACCCCGTATGGCTGAACATAATGAGTACTGTTCAGCTAATAGGGTTAAATAGTCTATATAATGTTTGGGCCTGTGAGGCCGAAAAGTGTACAAATTACTCAACCGATAAGGCCAAACAAATAGTGCACTGCTTGGCCTCTTCGGCTGAACAATTAGTGTCCTATAGGGCTGAACATGACAATGACACTCAACTAAAAAATATATAAAAAAACACACAAAAAATCCTTAAAAGCTCAAGCTTATTCAAGCTAAACATTCACAAAATCAAAGGTATTGATGCAAACACATTCATTTAGATGAATCCAAACAGGGAAGAACCCATTTGACTAAAAATGGAAATGGCATGAAGATCTAAAAATGGTGACGAAGAGAAGAGAAAAGTTACCTTTGAGAATGGAGAGTTTTAGAAGATGGGAAAGCTTTAACAATGGAAGAAGAGATGATGACAATGGAGACCATGCTTTGATAATGGAGGAAGAAGGAGGACAATGAATGAAGGAGACCATGCTTTGATGATGGAGGAAGAAGAGAGAAAGAAGGGTGCTTTATGTGCTCTATGTTTGAATGGGGCAAATGTGTAGAGAAAAAAAAATATGATTTTTGTGCTTGGATGGGTGGAGGTATGTTGGAAAATGGATGACTGTAGAGAGAAAAAAACCAATGTTGAAATGTGTATAGAAAAAATGTGTCTAAACTGAGTCAAAAGTAGTGTTGAAATAGTAGCTCTTTAAAGGAATGATCCAATCGACCCTAATTATTAACATCGGACCCACTAAATCCAATTGATTCATCTGTATGTCATATGCAAGGAGCGTAATAGATAACGAATCCTTGCCATGCAATCAAGCACATCTTTATAGGAGGGAATACAAAAAAGTTACATTTTCTTTTATTTTCTACTTGAATCTGCCTAATTTTCATGTTTGGATGTTTTATTCAATTTATTTTTAGTCTACAAGTCTGCTTTAATATGCAAGACGGTTTGTGGAAAAAATTGATAAATATCAATATCTAATTCATTGTCATTTCATTTGAGAATCTTAATAGCTTCTTCATTTAATTAGGATTTTTCTATGTATCTTCGAGTATGATATATGAAAAGAGGTACACTAAACAAATGCAATTTTTTGAGACAATGACACAACAAGAAATATATTAGTTTCTTCGTTAGAACTACTTTATAACATTTTTATTCCAATTTGTGTTGATTTTTAATTTCATTTTAAGTTTATGTTAATTTTTTATTTTATAGAAGATTTTATATTATTATATTATTTTTAATTCCAATTTTTAAAGAAGCTGAAGTTCTCTCATTTCATAATTCGAACAAATGATACTATTTATTACAAATTACTAATATTATAATTATATTTCCCTCTTTAAATTCAAATTCACAACAATGATAAATCCTAACGCAATGCCATTGACATAAACAAAGACAGTTATTCCTTTCAGTCTCTTTTTAACTTCTTTTAGATTCTCTCCCTTCCAAATCAATTTTTAGAAGATTAGGTAGACCCTACTAACAGTACAATATGTGTCAAATTTTTAATTGCTAGAGCATCATAGTCCCATAGTTATAACAATGCACTAATTTTCTTTTTATAGAATCTCAATGCATTAGTTGAAATCTTAAAAAAAACATGGTGTGTTTGAGCGTCCTATGATCTCCTTAAAAATTAATGAGGTGCTCTATTTCGTTTTTGGATTTTAATTAGAGGAACTTAGTCTCTTTTTCCTTTCTTATAAATTAGGAGCAACCCACATTCATCTTTGTCACTCGTAAAATCTCCAATTACCGTCCCTTGAAACCTCCTAAAACTCTTTCTTCATCACCAATGGAATAGAATAAAAGAATTGTTAGCCCTATTGTGAGTTCTCACTCCACGACACTCAATCTATTAGAATGTCTAGATGCTCTTGATTTCATGATTTTCTTTTTCTTTTTATTTTAATTTTTTGGCTATTGAGCCAAGTTGACTCCAATTAGGTTGAATCAATGTATGAATATGTTTTGGAGTTGTTTGCTTTTTGAAATCTTATGATTTAGGAAATGTAAAGTCACTTCTAGTATTGTGTTCATATAATCTACTGGATGTGCGTGACGAAAATCTAAACATTCATCATATTATTGAAATGGATGTCTAAAGTGTTTTCATGTTAATCAAGCAATAGGAAAGGCCACAACAACTTTGTTGGGGACTTCCACGCACCCATGCATCAACTGCAAATATATATTACTGGTTCTCTATGTTAATGCATTTTTTTTAAAATTTTCAAAATAGAGCCTAATTTTTTAGCGCATTTCAACTCAAGACAAAAAAAAATAACATTTCAAATTAGGACTTGAGTTTTCCATTTTTATTTTAAATCAATACAAACCGTAGGATTGGATATTTTCTGGTGACTTTTTATGCTTATTTTTTCAAAAAATTCCAAAATACTCTTAGCTTTTAAGTTTGCAACCATTTTAAGCCTTTCTTTTTCCTCCTTCCTCTCTTCTTCCCTTTTCCATTTGCCCAAGCATCTATCAAGGCCTCCCACTATCTTTCTTCATCTCTCTGCTCATAGAACCTATGTCAACTCATTTTATTAACCCATTCACAAACCCGGTCCCCCATCACCAGTTATAATAAAGCCATCGAGTTGAACAGCTACATACTAGTACCCTTCACTTGCCCACTATCTTCACCTGCATCCACGGCCTTTCACCACCCTCTTGTAACATCTTCCTCCCAACCAAACAACCCACTTCCACATTGTCACCTGCCTCTTAAAAAATCAGCCGATTATAAAGACCATAGTCACCCACAGTCCCCACACTTAGACCCAACCCACCTATAGTGTACCCGAGGGCACTCAGCTTGAACATCATATCCACATAGCCATCTAACCAGCCCAGCCAAACCGTGACCCATAACTCCTAACTCACTCCCCCTTCACCGTTCTCTCAGTCTCATCATCGATCCAACCCACACCTCCAGCAAATCATAAGCACATGCATCTTCACTAATCCAAATAACCATAACCTGATCCCAGCTATCCATCTCATTCAGGGGCAAACCTAAGAACTTTTTCTTGGGGGCCACTATTAAAAAAAAGTTTTGCGAGGGCCCTATATGAAAGATAAATATAGTTTTCAAAATATGTAGGGAGTTTTCTAAAAATTTTGGTGGGCCATATGTAAAAATATTATAAGCTTAAAAGGGTTTGTAAAATATTGGAGGGCCATATATAAAAAATAAAAATATTAAAAACTTTAAGGGGCTTTGTGAAATCTTGGGGGGCCATGGCCCCCTAGGGCTACACATGGGTCCTCCCCTGATCTCATTCACACTTTGCCAAACCACATCACACAAGCAAGTTAGCTTGCTAACTCACAGAACCCATTAAGCCAAGACTTGCATATCCGTCCCACATCTGGCCCATCTATTCAATCCGTTTGACTTAACCAAACTCAACTTAGCCCAAGCACCCACTTGGCCCCAACCTATAGACCAGTACACCACCCAAACCCACTCAGTCCACTCATCGGTGCCCACAAATACAAACCCAAACCCATGTAGTACATGAGCCGGCCGCACCCATTCACTACATCCCATAAAGACAGAGACCTCCCGCAACCCAAAACTTACCCAGTCAAACTCTCTTTCATTTATCCTATCTGTTACCTTAATTGCTTTTTGTTATTTTTTCTTTTAAATGTTAATCATCATTCATATATGATGATGAGAAAAAGGAGAAAGAAAATTTTAAAAAAGGGTTCATTGAGTGATCTTTTTTCCCAAAAACACAAAAATAAAAAAGAAAAAAGTTGAGTGATCTCATGCACTGGAAAATGAGTTGGGTGTGGCTATCACATGTCACAATCAGTTTAGTTGAGCATGAGTATATATCTACTAGTTCATTTTGTTAAAAAAAATGATTGGTAAGAGGGACAAAGGAAGGAAGGTAGAGAGAAGGAAGAAAAAAGGCTTAAGACGGTTGCAAACTTAATAGTCAAGGGTAATTTGGGGTGTTTGAAAAAATAAGGGTAAAAAGTAGTTAAAAAATGTCCAATCTTGCTATTTGCCCCGATTTGAAATAAAAGTGAAAAACTTAAGTCTTGATTTGAAATGTAGTGTTTTTGTGCTAATTTAAAATGTGCCGAAAAGTTAGGCCCTATTTTGAAAACTTCTCCCCTTTTGTTTCTTCTAACAATGAAAAGAGACAATTGATTTTTCTCATTTATTAAATGTTCTTTTATCTTAATTTTGTTCTCGCTCTATTTTTTCATAGATTTTTATTGTAGATTGAGATAAGGAAAATATTTAGTTCACATAGATTGGAGGCCATGACTCGAAAAGGATAAAATTAGCAAGCAAAGAATGTGTTGCTAATGGACCCATGTTCGTTCATCGATTCATCTATTCCTTGGTTTGAAGAAGATTCACACCGCTTTCCTAAGAGATGCAATGGTGCTGCGAAGTCATAGAGCCTAGGGCAGAATGTGCTAACCAACCTAATAATTGAGGTGAGCTATGTAAGCTTTATGTTATATTTAGAGCAAGAAAGCGGAGCCTATTTGGAAGTAAAAAAAAAACTTCTATTTCTTGGATAGGAAATTTATTTATTTTCTATTCTCAACAATTTAATAAAATACTTTGACCAAATCAATTCACTCTTATCAACTCATTTCACACTAACATTAGTATAAATTAAAAATTACACTCTCTTTATTTGTAGGTGCTACAATAGAGTTTGCTTTTGAATGGAAATATAGATGGCTCAATGATATAAGCATTCAAATGAAGCCCTCTTCATCAATATTAGATGCCAATCATGTTACCTTTTCATGGTTAGGCTATTGTTTTTTTCAAAGGAAAGTTGAGTATAGTTATTTAGAGAACAAATTTATTGTAAATTTCTTCTTTTTTCTTTACTTCTATTGTGACGAGTGGATGAAGATTAAGATTGGGTGTTTCTATCATTTAAGATTAGGAGTAAATTCTTTATGATTCTAACTTCAAAATATCAAATCTGAAAACTACCACCATTGATTATGAAGTACTTTATTATTCACATGATCTAGACTTTTATCATTAAAAAAAGCTAAAATGCATTGGATCAATTTAGTTTTATGTTTTTCTTTAATTTGTTCGATATTTAAAATATTTTAGAGTTAGTGCCAAGAATTATGGAGTTGCAATGACCATTGCATTGCTTGAAATCCACAACTTATCAAGACAAGAGCAACAAAATATTTTCTTTATCCATTGATTTCTTTTTCTAAGTTGGTTGTGGAGTTCTTTTTTTTTTTTTTTTTTTGGCCTTTATAGTGACTCAAACATATGCATCCATGCATACTTACTATTTTTTAGAAATCTTATTTTTAATTTTATTCAAATAAGATTTTCAATTACCATCATCACTATTCTCTTTTTTAAAATTATTTTATATTTCTTATAGAGCTAGATTAATTAGTGGTTCAATCAAAGTTTTATAAATAAATTAGTTTAGTTGTGGGCCCTAGCCTAGAGCTAGCCTTTTTTTGCTAATAATGAATATGTTTCTTTTTCATTTTTTAATAGTATTTTAAGGAAAAGAGGCCTAGACTTAGTACGGGCCCTTGTTGCTAGTTTATTTATTATAGGGGAGTTGAAGGGTTTCCATTCAATTTTGGTAAGGTTTTTTTTTTTTTTTTTACAATTGAGCCAAGTTGAATACCTCACAGAAAGTCTTTTTTTCTAATTATGTTATCATATTTATAATGTATTAAACTTGAATTAAAGTGAAGAAAAGGAATGCTCAATTTTTAAAAATGGGTGAAGCCTGTAAACCAAATACTAGCCAAAGAGGCTCGGGCTCAACCTGGGCTGAAACAAAAGGAGAATGCTAAAAATAATACTAAAATAACAACAAAATGTATGAAGTTTAGAAAATAAAATGATTAAAAGAATTCACAAGTTTAAAGAAAGCTTAAATTAATTAAAAATACTATAAATAAAAATTCATTATTGGAAGAAATTAAATCACTTAAATATTTTTTTTCCTTATTTTTTTTCCAGCATCACACTTCATAGTTCTCTATCTGCATACGGTTGAGAGGGGGCAACTTAATGCTTCCTTTAAAGGTGGAGGAAGATATAAAGAGATATATTTTATTCTTTTCTTTTTGTCCCTTCTCAACTTTTCTTTTTCTTTTGTTTTACTCCTCAAACATCTTTTTTCCTCTTAGTAAAGAATGAAACTTTGAAAATACATAAAGGTACTTTGGTCTTTCACTCATGAAAAGAGAACTTATCAAATCACTAATAAAGTAGGCATTATGCTATGATTTTCTCCTTTTATTCTTTCTCTTTCTTGCCCATTATCGGGCCCAGAATCCTAATCCTCTCAACTTTGAATTTCACAATAACTCATTTAATTTATTATCAATTTTTGAGTTTTTAACATCTTACTTCAAAATCTAGATTAAATTAAATCTAATTTAATTCATAAGTAAGAAACTTCAAGTTGCTATAATGGTGCTTAAGTTTTTCTAATACTAATTATATGTAACGGTTTCATCAATGCTAGTTGTTTTATTTAAGTTTTAAAAAGGATTTGGGTTCTAAATAATGGACCAAAAATCAATATTTTTTTAAAAAGTTAATCCCATATGATCTAAAAATTATTTAATTTAAATTTTAAATAAAATTATGTGTTCATGAGTAAAAATGATAAAATTATAAAATTTACAATTCTTCTTAAGTATTTCGTATCATTGTTGGAATAAAGAGCAATCTAAATTAATTTTTTTAAAAATATTTTTGGGGTATAATATAGTAACTCCATAATTTTTTGTGCCCATTATGATGTAATAACAATTTTAAGGTATACCATAATAAATTTTTTGATTATTTCTCAAATTTACTAAGGGAAACTTCCTTCACCCCAGAGAAAATATGAGCTTTGTCACTATGACTACTTTAGTTTATTGCTACCATGGGTGGATTTTTTTATCTTTGGTGATAGGTTTTGCAAGTTGTAAAAGGGATTAACATTATTATCTTAAAGATGGGTAGAGAATTTTAAGATAGAAATTAAAGTTTAAAAAAAATCCTCTAAATTTAGATTGGGTCATGCGTCACACCCTTGCAAAGAGGGCTGCTTATCACGGGTCAAAAAAGAAAATAGATACTAAATTTCAATATTTTTTGAAATAATATTAGAAATAAAATAAGTCCCAAATATATAGGTACATTGTTTTTAAACTTCTTAAATTCTCCTTGTCAAGGTTTGTTAAAAGAAATGTCTCAACAAATTAAAAAATTACAAATCAAGCATTCTTATTAAAAAAAATTGTCTAGCACCATTGCCTATACTCTCTTTTATTTATACTTTGAATTTGAAGCTATCTAAATAAACTGAATTGGAAAAGCACTTTCTTTGATTTAATCATTAAAAAATCTCTAGAAAAGATCATCACTAATGGAGATTGGACATATACCGATGAATATGTTTCATTTCAAATAAGAGTGTTGACATAGTTGGGGGCGGACCAGGAGTAAAAAAGCCTATAAAATATCATAACTAATGCGTGGTAGATCAATTGGCTCACAATAAGAGGTTTTGTGTTTGACATGCACCTTCATTAGCCACCTTCAATATTCTTACTCAGTGCATGTAAATAGGAGAGCTTGCATGTGCTTCTATGGATTAGTTCTTGGTTATTCAGAATCTAGTCTCCCTTGTGTTCAGGGCCAAAGTCTCTTGACCTAGGGAGGAGATGCCCTAAGTTTTTTTTTAAGTATATTAATCATATAATGAATAATAACATGATTAACACGGTTTTACGTTTACAAAAAAAAGGGTCTTATGTGTTAGGAGTTAATAAGCAAAATGTGGCAGGTGCTAAGTACCCATCTACTACGTAGTGGGTTCTACACAATCTAGTACCATATATAAATATATATACACATTTGCACTATTGGTTGAGTAGGTTGGCTATTGTTGATCCATAAGGTAAAGTAAATAATGACTAATTTAATTAACATGATCTTAGGTGTTAGGAATTAATGGCGGGATGTAGTGGGTCCTAAGTTTACATTTATCATCTAGTGGGTCCCTTAAAGAGTAACCTTAAGTAGATGCACAAATGCGCGACTGAATAAGTAGATTGGCTACTACATATCCATTAAGATAAGGTTTCTAGGGTATCTATCTATAGGTCTTCTCAATTGTTTAAAATCTAGTCTCCCTTGGGCTCAAAGCAAAAGTCTAATGGATTGGGTGGAAGATACCTTAAGTTATTAAAAAAAGTATATTGACCTTATGATGAATAATATTATGATTTTATGGGGTCTTCTGGTTACCAAAAAAAAAAAAAAAATGGTCTCATGTGTTAGGAGTTAATAAGTGGAATGTGGTAGGTCCCAAATACTCCTCTACCACATATTGGGTCCAATAAAATCTAGTGCTATATAAATGCACATTTAGACTACTGGGTAAGTAGGTTAGCTATTGTTGACCCATTAGGTGGGTAAATAATAAATAACTTAATTAACACAATCCTACGTGTTAGGGATTAATGGGCACGATGTGGTGGGTCCCAAGTTTCCATTCACTGTCTAGTGGGTGCCTTAAAGAGAAACCTCATGTAGATGAAAAAGTACATGATTGGATAAGTAGATTGGTTATGACAAACCTATCAGGTAAAGTAAATAATGACTAACTTAATTAACATGATACTAAAGGTGGGGCCCAATATGTGCAGATCCATCCTGCTCAAAGTCAATCAATGGGGAGTGAAAAGATGGGCCTCAATGGTGGATAGAGACTGGTGGGGCACCGCTGTCACGAATTAAGAAGGCCAGCCCATCAAACAAACATTGACGGTGGGCCCACCTTGATCAGTGGGATCTGTTCTCACGCTCCTCATCCCAAAGTAATAAAGCATTTATACATGTGGAAACGAAGCCAGTGCCTCGGAGAGTCCAACGGTCCACAACCCAACAGCTGTTTTTATGTGCCTTCCTCGCAGAGACTCTGGTCTCTCGATTCCAAGGGAAGTGCCCTCTTCCAGGTTCGCTCTCTCTCTCTCTCAGTCTCTGCAATACTCGACCTCTCCAACCTTAGAAATCAAAACAAAAACGAGATAGAAATCGAATGATAGCGTGACCGACCAATTCAAGAAAATGATGGATGTGATGATGGTAAGGAAAAAGCTGTGGCCTGTGGGGATGGCTATTGGCAAGCAATTGTGTCATTTCCTTCTTCGCATTCGGCGGTTCCCCTTGTCTTTTCTGGGTCATGATATGGTCAGATCTCATCTCATCTCACTCTCTCTCTCTCTCTCTGTGCATATCATCTCTAGGGTTTTGGGTTTGGGTTTGGGTTTGGCTTTGGCTTTTTTTTGGGGGGGGTTTATGTCGATTTGGGAGAAATTGGTTTTTGTTGAGGTTTTGGTGTTTGATTGATGAACAAATTTGAAGAAATCAGGGTTTTTTTCTTGTTGGATACGTATGTGTGACCTTTCGGGTTTTTATGATTTGTGATAACCGAAATGCAGTTTTCTTAATTCAGATCCTGAATCCAAGCAATGCATTGAAATTATTTTGTCCTCTCCTCTCATCATCTTCTTCCTCTTCTTGGTTACGGTTTTGGGTCATACTGGCCATGTGGGTTAACCCTAACTATACAATGTTCATTCCTTTTTCTTATCTAAGGAGGACACATGGCAATGTTTGTGGGGTCGATCAGTTTCATGCCTTCCTATCGGTTGTCTTTCCTGTACTATCAATGAAATGAAGTCTTGTTTATTCCATTTTCCCTTAGTTTCTCTCTATGGTTGCATGGATCTTGTAACTCATTCTCCTTTACAGAATTTTGTTGAATGGAAAATTCTTTAGTTATCTATCGATCCTGGGGTTTTGAAATGATCATAGGTCTGTGTTGTTTGTTTGTTTGTTCCTTTGATAATGAGTTGGTTTGTTTATGATGGTTGTGTTTATTTATTATGGGTGGTTTGTCTTTTCATTTAAATTATGATGTATATGTGCCCTGCTGTTAGGCATCAGTTTGATTTTTTGGTGCAGATTGAGCTGCCTGGCTACAAGGGAATTTGGACTGTGTACAACAAGAGCTCTTGTGCTCATAGTGCTGATTCTTGTAGAATTGCTTCTGAAGATGCTGAATATCATGCATATTTGATCATAAGCTTGGAATCTTGAACAATGGTACTTTCCAAAACGGAAGGTGAAGTATCTTTATTTCTTTTCTTCGCACTTCTCTTTTTTCCATTTGGAATAATGCATTAGAATTTTTATTTTCTTTGGGTCAAAAGATTATAATTTGTATTGTGGTTAAATTTGGCCTGTAGTTTGGGTTGAAAGACAATTGCTGCAGAAAATTTTCCCACCTCTGTCTTCAATCTGATAAGGGGTGTAAATTACTAAATTATGGTTGGAAGTCACATCTTTTCCCTTTCGCTTAAAACAAAACAAATTTGTTTATGCTTGAATTATACTTTTTTTAATGGTGAATTTGCTGCAGTAGTGATGCACCCACCTCTAGTTCTTTTCCTTTACTCGTTGCCAACTAATGTTTAGGTGTTACAAAAATTATCCTATCCAGCAATCAATGCTTTTTTTCATTGTTGCTACATTTAGTTCTGCATTGGTGAGTCCACCTTTCATGTTCAAAAGGAGGCCTACGTGATAACATTTTAGTTATTCAATTCATGTTGAATTTGTTTATTTGGTTCCATTTGTGTTTTTTCATGATTTCTTCTATGTCATTGTTTCTGTTCTATTTATGTTTTGGATGCCTTCAAGCTTCTTCTTGGATGAGTTGTTTCACCAATTTGATTGCTCAATGGAATTGTCTCTAATTCTATATTGGAACTGGTTTCATTAATGACTGAGTATGATTCTGAAACTTGGGTGTTATTCTTTGGAGTGCATGTGGTCGATTTTTTCAGTTGATTCAAATTGTTTGGTATTTAAGTTTTGAAGGGGAATTCGTTTATTTATTTAAGAAACCTTGTTGGCATTGTAATGTATGATGCAACTGGTTTCAACCATTTTTTTTCCTTTTTCATAATTATGCTCTGTGCCACCCTCACTAACTATATTGTTTTTGTGACACTTATGTTCTTGAGACAGCTGATTTTTCAGGGGAAGTTACAAAAACTATTGACTATTATGTTGAGGCAAGTACTGTTGCTGCTGGAAACTTGTTTGGAAGGTGAATATGCATGTGGTCTTGAACTTCTTGACTGTTAGGTTTAGTTCATACTACAGTGATATGGGAACTCACGCAATGATGGGACCGCTCGCCCCCTTATCTTAGATACTTTTGGTTATATATATATGTATAGAGGAATGCTAGTATGCATCCTTCCCTCACCATATGGTGAGGGGACATTTGGTCAATTGGAAGCATTCATGTGCAAAAGACAAAAAGGTATATGAAAAAGAGGAATGATCATATACAACTGAGGAAAGCCATGTAAGCATCCCTCACTCTGGAAAACCAAGAACATTCTGACTTCTACGTCGTGACAAATATCTTTGGGATGTTGGTGTGGAAGGAAGTTTCATTTGGTGGGGTGTGGGAGTGGTTTTGGGTTGAAGGGTGCTCTAAGGAGGGGGTTGTAGTGGTCTCCAAAGTCCCCATGAGGGGTCTCCTTTTGCACCCAAGTTTAGATTCCTCTAGCATAAAATGTTAATTTTGGTAACTTTTGTATGGAATAGTTTATGTATGTCTTGTTACTTGTTGGAGAGCAAAGTGTGGAGAGGAAACACTCACATACACATAAATGGATTGATTTGTTTATTACCTTGATAGTTTGATAAAGCAACTAGTAGAGCTACTAATGAAATTGGTTGTTGCAAGATTTGAGAATCTAACTTCCTAGTCCTCTAGTGTTTTAAATTTATTATGTCTTTTCTATTGGTTGACAAGCGAATCATCAAAATCATAATAATTGTACACGCATTTGTGTATGGGATCTATACCAGAGAATGCGAAAATCAAACCCTTTCGAGTTTATTTTTCTTTTTTTTTCTTTAAATTATTCTCTAAATATGTTAAATCTTGGGTCAGCCTAGAACTATAGAATTTGGGCTGTGTTTTTTTATATCTGTGATTTGGGTCATTAATAGCCCAATAGATGAAGAGGTCGGGCCAACGATGGCAGGGTCTTTCATCTCGGATGCCTAATTTCATCTTTTTTTGTAATCTTTACTTACCTGATTATCTAATTTGAAGGCGACTGCCAGATTCTTATGGGTGTGTTTGATAATTTCACCTAGTAGAGTTTAAAGTCATATGTCATTTCAAAACACAACATACTAAAAGAATCAAATCAAAATCCACATTTCAAAAAAATTCTTCTACCTTTTTACATAAAAAGGTCAGAAAGCTACTTTTTCATCAAACTAACTGACAAAAAATATTTACTTTTAACACAAAAAGTCAAAAAGTTACATTTGCTCTTCACTAAAAGACAAAATCTCATCATTGAATTGATTTAACCCTCTCATTTTTTTATGTTTTGAAATGACCATTCCCCTCACTTCACTTACCTAGTTAAATTAACGAACGGCCCTTATATGGCTTTTAATTAGTGCCCATCTTTTTATTGGACACTTCATTTTGTTGGAATTTATTACTGGGAAGTCTTTTTATCTTTCTTTTTCCTAGTTGGCCTATTGGCCAAAAAAGTGGAAGGAACCCTGGGAGGGGTTGTGGGTGGTGGCTGTTCTATCCATAGAGACACCCTCTGATTCCTAAAGTCTTCTTTTCACTTGAGCAGGTGGTAGTTTTTCAAGCCATGTAAGCAACTGGATAGCCTAAATCTATATGGGGATAATCATACTAGATTGTTCACTTATTTGATAGTTAGTATTTTACTCTTTCTTATATACAATATATGGATAAATGACATATTGGTTTGGGTGCTCAATACTTCTTGTTTTACGTTATCCTACATGGTTGTTGCATTATTTATGAAGTGCAAGGCGACACACACCATATATATTATTGAGATTTTCCTTTTATTTTGTCTTGTTATTTCCTGTTATTTATATATTTATTGTGGATCATAATGCAAATTTCTATGAACAAGTCCTTACGCAAGATTATGCTTAAGAAGTTAAAACATTAGATTAAACCTGAACCGATCTGTATTACAGCTATTTACTAGTTGGAATTAAATCGTTGTCACTGTTTGTACAATAATTATCTAATTTATCTTATTTTTTTCATTTATGTTAATTTTGCTGGTGATATCTAATAGTAGTGGGTCTGCATCAGTCAACAATTTTTTGCTTTTTGAGAGGTGCTGGTCAAAACTATGTTGCCTATATGTTTTACAGATATTTAGCTGCCAACAGCTCTGGTTTTGTTTAGTAACCTTTCATTTCTGAAATGCTTGTTTCATTTCTAATGTTGTCTTCTTCTTCTTCTTTTTTTTTTTTTCCTGATTCGGTTTGATTATCTATGAATGAGTTGAGAGGCTTGCATTTTTTTTACAGATATTTACTGCTTTTAACGGCCAACAACTCCAGTTTTGTTCTTTATCCATCTTTCATTTCTGAAATTATTGTTTTATTTCGAATGTTGTCTTTTTTTTTTGTGTGTGTGTATGGCTTGGTTTGATTATCTATGAATGAGTTGAGGGGCCTGCACTTTTATGTATTTGAAATAGTTTTTTTTAATAATTATTTCTCTTATCACATCAATTTCATCTTGGTTTTGTAATAATTAGCCGCAAACAATTCTTTTTCTTTTTATTTTTTATGCATCTCATTTGGTGTATTAGTAAAAATAGGCAACTTGTAATTATAAGATGATCATTTTTCTCTCTTTCAATTGATTTCAATGGAGCAACTGGTTGGCATAAATTTATATGGGAATTACTATACTATCCTAATGATTGCTTGCAGCTGCCAACAACTCTGGTTTTGTTCTTTATTCATCTTTCATTTCTGAAGAAATGCTTGTATCATTTCTAATGTTGTCTTTTTTTTCATCTTTTTTTTTTATGTATCTCATTTGGTGTATTAATAAAAATAGACAACTTGTAATTATAAGATGATAACTTTTCCCTCTTTCAATTTGATTTTAATAGAGCAACTGGTTGGCATAAATTTATATGGGAATAACTATTCACTTATTTGATAATAAGTCTCTTACTTTTTCTTAAATGCAATAAATTTTTACATGACATGGATTGGTTTGGGTGCTTTGCACTTCTTGTGTTACATTTTCCTATATGGTTGTTGCATTATTTATATAGCATAGGGTGACATATACAATATCTATTGTTTAGGATTTTTTTTATTATGTCCTTTGTTTCCTGTTATTTCTATATTTGAGCATTTGACTCATGTAACCATAATGCAGATTTCTATGAATAGGTCCTCACGCAAGACTATGCTTAAGAAGTTAAAACATTGGATGAGATCTGAATCGATCTATATTGCAACTATTTATTTGCTAGAATTAAATCGTTGTCAATGTTTGTACCATGATTATCTAAAATATCTTGTTATTTTCATTTTTTATTATTTTGCTATTAGGGACTGAGATTCAAACTATAGTTGAGAGGAAAAATAGCGAAAAATCATTTGGTGAAAAATCAGACAAATGAGCTAAGATTGAACAATGTCATTGAGGTAATGTAACTCTCTTAAATGGGGCCTATTTTATGCTAGAAAAGTAAATGCATTTTTATATTTAGATCTCAAACTACGAAGGGCATTAGTTTGCTATATGTAAATCTAGATCCCTGTACACTTGTCATGGACATAGAGGGTACTGATACTTGTCATATTTTTCTATGTATTGAACTTATTCTAGATCCCTGTATACCTTTTTGTTTCCCTATGACAATTAACTTTTTGTTTCACATGCAAGAACAGTTGGTTTCTTGGCCATAGCTGCAACTGTGGTTTGTCTGCAATAGTTGCATATCTATTTCAAAATTCTCTTTATTGGAAAATGTTAAGTAGTGAGTGGAAATATGAGATTTGTGATATGGGTTTTCCATATTTCTAACTTTATTTCGCAGTAATGATTACTTTCAATATCTTATTTCTGATAATTGTGATTGTGATGTTTGTCACAGTGAAAATGGGAAAAGCATTGTATTGGGCTGTTGCTTCCTCTTCTTCCTCCTCATTTCTCGCTCTTCTTTGTGGGTAACTGCATGTGATTTCATTTTCATTTTTCAATCAATCATTTTCTTTAATAAAGAGTAGTATTAACTGCATACCCCAAGAGTGTGAAATTGGTTTCAAAGTTAACTCACTAAAGAGGTTTGGACTTACAGTGTAGGGATACCAAAAAATCAGTCCATCCTAATTGTTAATTAGTATTCTGTTTTGAAGACCCCAAGAGTGCAAGCACAGTATAAGGTGACGTCCTTATACATGGGCCATTTGGGTGAGTATGATCTAAAGTAACATTGTTGCAAGGTTGGCTCATATTTGTTGATTTTGGACCATTATGTTCATTTTGCTGTGTACATGAGGTTGTGGGGGAAATCTTTGGGAATGTATATGGTTTTGGAGGCATCCATGCAATGGCATCTTAGGGTGCAATTGTTATGGGCTCGTGCCACCAAGCAGCTAGGTGGTAGTGATCGGATGTGACCTTAACTATCTGATAAACTTGAACTTAGATCTTATGTTGCTTCATACTTAAATTATGCATTTTATTAAATTTATGTTGACACAGTTCAATGCACAGGTAATTTGAGATTTCCGTTCACTTCTTTCGTATTGATCTCTAGTTTGCCCGTGCCAAGTAACTAGCATGTTGGAGACCATGTCGGCTGTGATGACCAAGAACTGGATTTTGACATTTGTGGCTAAGAACATGTATAAAAAAATCAGTTGAATCCGAGTTGGCTTAGCCCTAAACGAGTCAGGTCCCATGGGATTTGGACTCGAATTATGGGATTTGGCTGAGTCACATCGGACTCAGCCGTGTGCAATGTAATTTGGCCATGCAACTTAACCATCAAAGTCAACCGGCTATTTTTATTTTTTTCAAATTTGGACTTGGCCTAACTCGACTAGCTCCCATGCAACTCACTGCTGAGTCAACTCTGACTCAGCCCTAACTGAGCTTGGTCATGAGTCCCAGTTTTTCTTTTTCTCTCTGCTGAGAGGCGCTTCGTTATTTAGTTAGAGGAGTGGCCTCTTATATTTTATCTAGACTTAAACTTGATAAACTTTTTCATTTTGGCTGGACTTGTTTAGTTTTATATAATAATGTTTTTTTTCCTTTTTAAACTTTCCTTTATTTGTGGACAAAAATGGTTACTATTTGATTTCAAATAAAATCAGTGATTGATTCCTATCTTATGGATTTAACTTATGTTAGTTTATGATGCTTATTCGTCATGATATGGAGTTTGAATGGGCTGCGAATTTGGAAGGTGACAAAGGTGAGTGAAGATCTTGAAATAATTGTCT
The DNA here is from genome assembly GCA_037013555.1 of Sextonia rubra. Taxonomy (NCBI): domain Eukaryota; kingdom Viridiplantae; phylum Streptophyta; class Magnoliopsida; order Laurales; family Lauraceae; genus Sextonia; species Sextonia rubra. Next base: position 83,172,752 of record JASUAD010000001.1, read on the forward strand.
CGGTTGTATTTATCATATTTTACGGGCCGTAGGTGTATTGATCAATTAGTTTCATACTTGAATCCAAACAGTTTCCTTTAGTTATGGATAATAATGGTTCCTATTTATTTTAAATAAAATCAGCTGATTGATTCCTACATCACGAATTTAATATTTGTTAGTTTATGATGCTTCTTTGTCATGATCTATGATGCACGGATACTTTAAAATGGGCAACGTATTGTATTGTATCGTATTGAATATTTCACTTTTTATGTGAAATCAGTATCCCTGCCATGTCCATGTCATGTCCTTGTCTTGTCGTATCCATGCCGTATTTGGGCATCTTAGGTCATGATATGGAAAGTGAAATGGGTTGCGAATTTGGGATATGGCAAAATCGAGCGAAGATCTTGAAATACCTGTCTTGCTGGTATTTATCATAAGTTTTAGCCCATGAGTGTGTAGATCTATTAGTTTCAGAGTTGAATCAATGTTTGGATGTATTTATGAACTATATTTGATGGAAAATCCATATGGGGAGTAGATCTCCATAGCCAAACCTATGAATTGGGTTTTATGGGTTGATTAAATGCAAGTTTTGGATTTTGGACTCTTCAAACCCCATATCAAGGTTTTTATTGTGAGTAGGACTGCAGGAATGGTTCTGCTACAGTTGGCCAAGCCCAAATTATGTGTGTAGGCTGGCCAAATGTAAGACAACCCTATTGAAATCATGTCATAATACTATTCTTATTATTTCAGAGCTGAACTCCTCATATAATCTGATTAAAAACAGTTCTGTTATGATCCATTCTTATTTTATGATTTCAATCTGTGGGTGTACTGTATAGTGAAATCTGATTGTTTATGCAAATGATGGAGGCTAATTCAAAACTGAACTCCTCATACATACAATCTGATTATAAACAGTTCTGTAATGATCCATTCTTATTTTATGATGTCTATCTGTGGTAGTACTTTATAGTGAAATCTGAGTTTTTATACAAATGAAGGGGCCTAATATGTTAGGGATGAACATCACACAACATGATTTAGATGTGGACTGTAACTTTGATAAAGGCCTTAGTTTTAACCTTGGTTGAATGGCTAATGTCTTGGGGATATTATAATTGACTATGTTTAATAGATAACCTAATTATCTATATTTTTTTGGTTGTTGTTTGATATTGTCATTTGTGTTACTATGTAACAAGTTGTTTAATATGGTTCTCATATGGATCAACTTTTGTTTCCAAATGTAACAGTTTATTTGGTGACCTGAGATGAAATCACTTTTGTTGATTATGGGTGTTAGTAGCATCTCTAATTTGAAGGGGTATTTGTTATTAGACCCACCATACACTGCTGAATACCTGATGGTACCGTCAGGGGCAAATGAAATTGAAAGAATGGAGTATGGAACTGGTTTTAAGCCTACAGGCATACCACACAACCAGTGGGTTAGATCGAATGTGCTGCCAATTTGGGACGTGGCAAAGGTGAGTGAAGATCATGAAATAATTGTCTCGGTGGTATTTATCATATTTTGTAGGCCATAAGTGTGTAGGACTATTAGTTTCAGACTTGAATCCAAACAATTTCCTTTAGTTGTGGAAAATAATGGTTACTATTTATTTCAAAGAAAATAAGCGGATTGATTCCTATGTCCCGGATTTAATTTATGTTAGTTTATGATGCTTATTTGTCCTGATATGGAAAGTGAATGGGCTGCGAATTTGGGGTATGGCAAAGGTGAGTGAAGATCTTGAACTAATTGTCTTGGTGGTATTTATAATATTTTTCAACCCACGAGTGTGTAGATCTATCAGTTTCAGACTTGAATCAATGTGTGGATGTATTTATGAAATATATATGATTTGAACCATATGGGGAGTAAATCTCCATAGCCGCCTAACCTATGAATTGGGTTTAACGGGTTGACTACATGCAAATTTTGGATTTTGGATTTTGATTGTGGGTAGGATCGTAGGAATGGTTCTGCCACAATTTGCCAAACCCTAATTATGTGTGTATGCTGTCTGTATGTAAAACAACACTATTGAAATCATGTCTCAATACTATCCTTATTATCTCAGAGCTGAACTCCTCTTATAATCTGATTATAAATAGTTCTGTTATGATCCGTTCTTATTTAATGATGCCAATCTGTTGTAGTACTTTCAGTTCTATTATGATCCGTTCTTATTTTATGATGCCAATTTGTTGTAGTACTTTTATATTGAAATCTGATTTTTATAGGAGTAATGATGGAGCCTAATATGCTAGGGATAAGCATCACACAACCAGATTCGGATGGGGATTGTAACTTCGATAAAACCCCTAGTTTTGACCTTGGTTGAATGGCCAATTTGTTGGGGATATTATAATTGATTATGTTTAATAAATAACCTAATTATCTGTAATTTGTAGTTGGTGTTTTATGTTGTCATTTGTGTATTAAGTTGTTTAATATGGTTCTCATATGGATCAACTTTTGTTTTCATATATTTTTTCAACGATTGATTTGGTGACCTGAGATGCAATCACTTCTATTAGTTAGAGTTGCCGGTAGCTTCTCAAATCTGAAAGGGTATGAGTTATTGGACCTACCATATGTCGACAACCACATACTCTAAAAGTTTAAGCTGATATAGAACGGCGTAACAATCTATATCAAGGTTACAACACGTGCAGGCTCCTTCATGGGAATTACACCTCCTTCATGGGAATTACACCAGCCATGGGAGGATATGGGGGCTCCGCATGGGAATTAGACCCTTTATGGGAAAATGTGAGGCACAACAGCCTCAGAATTTGAACACTCGACCTCCCGCTCTGATACCATAGAAGATTCTATGTGCTAACTTAAAAACTTAAGCTGATAGGTGGTAGGCTCAAACAGATATATGAAGCCACGTCAAGCCCATTACTTCGGTGATGTGGGACGTGGGACTTTTTTCTAACACCATACACTACTAAATACCTTAATGATCTCGCTAGGCACAAGTGAAATTCAGAGCAAAGAGTATGGAGTTGGTTTTGGCCTGTAGAGGTTGGGATCTCCAATATAGGCAAACCACTTATGATGCACGGATACTTAAAAATGGACAACGTATCGTATCATATTGTATTTGATACTTCACTTTTTATGTGTAAAATCCGTGTCCCTTCCGTATTGATGCAACAAGGGCTTACAAGTGGTCCCCTTCAAGTTAAATTAGGAATTATGTTATTATTAGTATATTCTAATTTCATTGTTATTAGGGAGTTTCTATTATTAGATTAGGGTTTTCTTAGGCACTAAATTTCTTTTGTTATTTATACGGCATTGGAGTAGGTAATTATGAAGAGTTTTGAGTTAATATCTGTGGGTTTTATCATTGGAAAATTCCCTTCTTCTTGGTGTGATTGTTTCTATGGAAACCCCCATTGTGCTAAGGCACTCAAAGTTGCAAATCCTAACCCTAGGATTGCATTACATATTCATGCCGTGTTCCTATCGTATCTATGCCATATCCGGGCATCATAGCATACCATGCCGTGTCCTTATCGTATCAATGCCATATCCGGGCATCATAGCATACCACACAAATCAATCCATCCAATTGGTATTTAGTATTACCTTTGGAGTCCCCTAGATTGCTAGTACAATATACGGTGACCGTCATATGCAGGGGCCATTTGCGGCGAGTATGGACTAAAGTTAGATTGTTAGAAGGGTGGTTCTCATTTGGTGATTTTGGACTAGTGTGGTCTTTATGTTGTCTGAATGATTTGTGGGAGGTATCTTTGTGAATGTACATATTTTTGGAGGCATCCATGCAATGCATATGTTTTGGATGGCATCGTAGGCTACAATTGTTGTTTGCCTATGCTGCCAAGCAGTTTGTTGGTAGTCTTTAGATTTGATCATAACCATGTGATAAACTTGAACTTAGATCTTACATTTTATTATATTTAAATTGTGTATTTTCTTAAATTTATGTTTACACACATCAATGCAAAAGTAATTTGACATTTTCTTTCACTCAGTTCATATTGATTTGCCCAAGCCAAGTAATTAGCATGTAGGAGACTGCGCATACTAGGATGATCATGAATTGAATTTTGACATCTATGGCTAAGAGCATGGATTTTGAAATTGTAGCTGAGAGCATGTTATAAAACTTGTCCAAGTCCAAGTTGACTTGGCCCTAAATGAGTTGGGTCCTCCGGGATTTGAGCTCGAATTATGGCACTAGTTGATTATCATACGACTCGCCTGAATCGACTAGGACTCGGCCTTGACAGAGTTCGATTCTGAGGCCTAGTTTTATCTTTTCTTCCTTGGCTAAGAGGTGCTTCTTTAGTGATTTTGAAGACTAGCATCTATTATTTTATCTAGATTTACAATTGATTAACTTTATATTATTTCAGTTGGACATGTAAAAAATTTTTTTTTTAAAGTTTTCCTCTAGTTATGAATAAAATTAATGGGGACTATTTATTTCAAATAAATTGTGTGATATGATTTTGTTATGGACCTAACCAATACGCCAAAAGCACTAGGATTGATGGAATGCGTCAAATTAAGTCTTAAAACTATTTAGGACGGTAATAAGACCACTACGCTTCTGAAGTCGACATCCTTGGTGGCTCACTCTAGAGACAGGTAGCCCTTTTCCCCTCTTGGGACGGCTCACACTTTGCTCCAGGTTGCTGTATTCATGGCGGCTCTTACTCTGATGGCAGGTAGCCATTTCGCTTTTTTTGTGTGTGTGTGTGTGTGTGTGTGTTTTTTTTTTTTTTTGTTTTTTGTTTTTGATAGCTCTCACTGTACTCCGAGTAGCCCTTTCTATGACTAGAATTCGTGACGTAGGGGTTGACTTTGATACCTAATGTTATGAACCTAACCAATGCGCCAAAGGACCCAAGACCGATCGAATGCATCAAATTAAGTCTTATAACTATATATTTGTCATGATCCGAAATTCAAATGGGCCATGGATTCGGGACGTGACAAAGGTGAGTGAAGATCTTGAAGTAATTGTGTCTTGGTCGTATTTATCATCTTTTGCAGCCCATAAGTGCATAGGTCTATTAGCTTCAGACTTGAATCCATGTTTGATATAGTTATGAAATATATGTGATGGAAAACTAATATGGAGACACGGTTTCCATAGCTGAACCTAAGAGTTGTGTTTACAGGTTATTGAATCCAAAACTGAACCTATTGTATTAATTTCGCAATATTATTCTTATTTTTTCAGAGCAAAAGTTCTCTTATAATTTGATTATAACCTGTTCTATTTTGATCCATTCTTATTTTTTGGTGCCAATCTTTTGTAGTACATTATAGTGAAATATGGATTTTTATATAGATAAATGCCCTGGTTTTGACCTTGGTGTAGCGGCCAAATTCTCCATTTGAGTCAAGTTATTGAGTGAAGTCTATAATATTGGAATTGGGGATATTATAACTGAATATGTCTAACAGACAACCGTATTATCTGTATTTTTGTGGCTGGTGTTTTATGTTATCATTCATGTTTAATGTTGTTTAATATGGTTCTCATATGGATGAACTTTTGTTTCCATATAATTTGTTAGTGATTAATTTGGTCACCCGAGATGAAATCACTTTTGTTAATTAAAGTTACCAGTAGCATCTCAAATCGGCATGGTTGTTAGTTATTGGACCCTACCATACACTATTGAATATCAATAATGATCCATTCAGGGGCAAGTGAAATTCATAGCACGAATATGAAACTGGTTTCATAGTTTAGTTATTTCCCTGATTATTATTTAGTATCCCTATGGGGACCCCTAGACTGCTAGCAGAATATAAGGTGACCGCTATATAGAGGGGCCATTTGAGGTGAGCATGGACTAAGGCTAGATTTTTGGAATGGTGGTTCTCATTTGATGATTTTGGATGACTATGGTCATTACATTGTGTGCATGAGGTTATGGGAGGTATCTTTGTAAATGTATATGTTTTTGGAGGCGTCCACATGATGCATATGTTTTGGATGACATCTTAGGACGCAATTCCTTTAGGGACCAAGTTACCATGCAGTTAGGTGTGATAGTCATTGGATGTGACCTTAGCCATGTGATAAAATTAAACATTGGTCTTACGTGATTCCATATTTAGATGGTGTAATTTATTATGCTTATGTTGTTTACACAAATTTTGTAATTTATTATGTTTATGCCGTTTACACACTCATCAATACACAAGTAACAAACATGTAGGCGACTGCATGAGCTGTGCTGATCCAGAATTGGATTTTGACATCCGTAGTTGGGAGCATGGGTGAAAAAATCAGCTTGACTCTAAACTGAGTCTGGTCGTATGGGACTTAGACTCAAATTATGGGACTTGGCCTTGAGACTCATCTAACTGTTTTTATTCTAAATTGGGGCTTGGCCCAACTTGGCTAGGTCCCATGTGACTCGCCTGAGTGAACTCAGAATTCGTCTGGTCCCGAGTACAAGTTTCTTTTTTTTAGCTGAGAGGCTCTTCACTAGTGATTTTGAGGACTAGCATCCTACATTTTCTATGGATTGCAACTTGATAAACTTTCTTTTGTTTAAGCTCTAGTTGTTTAGTGCTATATACTAATGTCTTTTTTTTTGTTTTCTTTTTATAATTTCCTTTAGTTTACCACAATAATGCTGGTTACTATTATTTCAAAAAAAAAAAGTGCAGAATGATTCTTATACCATGGATTTCATTTTTGTTAGTATATGATGCTTATTAGTCATGATTCGGAAGATGAATGGCCACGGATTTGAGACTTGACTAACGTGAGTGGAGATCTTGAAATAATTGTCTTGGTGGTATTTATCATCTTTTACTACCTGTGAGCATATAAATCTGTTTGCTTCAGACTAAAAGCTGTGTTTAGATGTATTGTTTATGAAATATATGTGATGGAAAAACCATATGGAGCCTCGGTCCCATAGCTGAACCTAAGAAATTGGGTTTAATGGGTTGATTGAACCCCCAATATTGGATTGTGGATAGATAAAACCCCATACTCAGGTTCTGATTGTGAATTCAACCATAGGAATGGGGTTGCCCATTGGCCAAACCCTAATATGTGTGTGTAGGCTAGCTGAATGTAAGGCAGACCTATTGAAGGCATTGATTCATTGGATAAGGGCCTCTTTGACGTTAGTTAGCTTCTTGACCACTTTGAATATAGGAGTACCATTGATGATTATGTTCCAAGTTTTTTGAACTAATCTGAAGAGTTCAGCATCTCTCGTGGGTCTCACTTTTGAATAACCTTTTGCGGTCACTTATGATAGGATAGACTTGGATTTAGGAAGGTTCCATCGCATTTATGAGCAATCTGCTTGAAGTGAGTGTTGACTAAAACCTATGTCCAGTCTACATTCAATGCGACCAGGAACAATGGTGAAGTTCGTCCAAGAGTGCAGTATTCAGAAATATGTAAATCCAGCAACCCACAATTATCAATGCAGTCATTAAACTCCTGAATTCAGAAATATGTAAATCCTCCAACCCACAATTATCAATGCAGTCATTAAACTCCTGTATTGGACTTGTCTTAAGCTTTCATCCACCTAATTTCTCATTCTCCCATCTAATGGAATTAAAATCTCCTAGAACTATCTAAGGGGAGTTTTATATAGAGGGCGTAAGAAGTTAGAGAGATCCATAGCAGCTGAATATTTTGGCCTTTTGTATCTCCATAGCAGACTGTTAAAGTGATGGCTTCATAAAAATGGGTGACTTTGCAGTGGATGTGCTGGGGCAAATCACTGAGTATATCCACTGTAACTTTTGGGCTTAAAAAAATCTAGATTCTAGCTATTCCACAGTGTTGAATGTTTGTATGGTCTTTTCAGTTATTGGAAAAGCAATTGCTTTTGATTTGCTGGAGGCTAGTATCTTTGACTTCAATTTTGACTCAGCCAACAAAATGAATCTGGAGATGATCAACTTTCCTTCTTATTTCAGAATGGATAGAGGAGTAGTGAAATCCTCTAACATTCTATGTTAAGAAACTCATGGAAGAACTTGGGAGGTTTGGGGAACCCCTACTGCATGCTCTCCTTTGTTGAAATTCAAAGTAAGGAAGGCCATCTGCTTAATAACAATATCATTTGTTCATTACATTTCTTGTTCAGATGCCTCAGAATTGCCATCCAAATCACTAAGGACTGTGAAATCCCAAGGTGGGAGATCCCATACCTTTTTTTATGGTTTCCTTTCTTTGTTCATTGTGTTACCTAATCATCGGTTCTGCTATTAGCGGCTTCCTTTCCTTTGCTTGAAATTGTTGCTGATGAAGTTGAAGTTGTGTTTGCTTTTCTTCTCTTGTTGTGCGCTACTTTTGGATCTACAGGTTAGTTTTAGGTTTGGAAACTTTACCCAGATTTGTTAGAATTACAATATATAAGAATCAAATTCATACAATTTATGTTATATGTGATTAAAATTGAAGATTGAAGGTGAATTTTAAAAAATAAGTATCAAATGACCTTTCCTTTTATAGAAAGAGAATGAAAGGAAGATGAGAAATGAATAACAAAGGGGGATCCAAATTCCAAAACTCTCTCTCTCTCTCTCTCCTTTTCTTTCTTCTTTTCCTCTTTTTACATTTGTCGCAATTGATGTGGAGTTTTTTCCTTTGTCTGCACATTTGATTATCTCTGTCTCATAATTTTCCTTTTTGCGTGAGAATGAAGTAGTTGACATGTTTCTAATGATGTATTAGGGTTGTATAGTTGTTTAGCACGTGTCCGTGTCATTTGCTTAGTTCTTTACTCATGTTGTCAGAATCAAATGTGGTTACAATTTTGGAATATGTGGGATTTTATTTGCTACTTTTTTGTGCCTTTAATCTTGTGCTATCCTTTTATTGTTTTAAAGACTGTTACTAGCATACTATGATCTTCTTTTAGCAAAAAAAAAAAAACAATCCTTAGAGAAAGTAAAGAAGAGATCTAAAGTTGGGTGTTACAGGGTGTCTTTTGCCTGGAAGAAGAACCCAGTTCAAAATCCTAGAGAACTGGGTTCTACCCAAAGCTTATAAGTCAAGCATTGATTTTGAGAAGTCATCTAGGTTGGATGCCAGGGCTGTTAATTTGTTGACTTTTAAGATATATAAAATGCATCTCTGAAGGTAATTTTAAGCTAATTCGATATGTGTATGACAGGCAATGACAATGTCTGAAATATGTGGAGAGATCTGAATTTCCATTGGAGTCAGATTGCGCCAAGGTTTCACTTTGAGTTTTTTTGAATTGAGTAAAGACAATTTGATGGCATATATGCTAGAGGAGCTTTAGCTATGGATTGCATTGGTTATGGACAATTCAATTTCAAAGCTTCCCATCATTCAATTATTGGTATATTATTACTTCTAAGTTGATTATATATTGTTATTGTTATTACTATTATTTATCATTATTAGTCTTGTTTTTGTTTTTTTTTTATTGATGCGAAAATGGTTCTATGCACAAACTACATTGTCAATGAAGGTGTCCCACCATGTGATGTAAGGAGGTGCTACTTTTTATATGAATCTTTAGAGGCGGCCACATAGTTCTTCAATACAATAATCTACAAAGTTATTCATTATTGCATCTGATATAACACTTGATGCAACCAAGACAACCACCTTAGGCTGACTCCAACAAGAGGCTTTAGGTCCTGGCCGATGGATATGGTGCATATAAGCTAGGCTTATAGCCTAGATTTAAAATATTATTGGTTTCCAAATTTATATTTGGTTTCCTGAAATGTCATTTAGCTATCTATTTTGCACTTATTTTAGTTTTACTCTGTGGAGTAATTTCCTTTACCGAATTACTTGAAATGGAAAGTGCTGGATCATTTTTTCTTCTTTAAGGGCTTGTTTGGTAGGTCTAATCTTATTTTTATAGACAATTCAAAATAGAGCCATTAAAAAAAGAGCTAAAAAAAAGAGGCTAGAATTAAAATATGTGTTTGGCAATGGAAGCATCTATTTTAAATAGATCATTTTAAATAAATAGTTAAAAGCTTTTCACAAATATATTAAGATCTACTAGGTATTGAGCCTTGAAGTTTTACTTCATAATCATGTTTGGCCTCCCAAAGAGATCTAACGGTTTGGATCTTGTATTTGAGGCCCCTAATTTTTTTAAAAAAACATTTTATAATTCACATTTTGACATAAATATCTCAAGTTTGGTGATGATCTAACGGCTGAAATTTGGTCTCACAATGGTCATTGACCTTCTACACATCTTCAATGGTTTGGATTGTTATTTATTATCCCAGAAATAATTAAAAAAAAATAAAAAAGGGCCTGCCTGTGGACTAGTTACAAATTCAGCATATTAAATTCAATGGTTGAAAGTTTTTCACAAATATCTTGAGATCCACAAGGAATCAATCCTTGAAAATTGACCCCATAGCCGTTTTTAGTCTTCCCAACATTTCCAATGGTTTGGATCTTGTGTTTGGGCCCCACAGAATTCAAAAACTAATATCAAATGGCTCACACTTTCTTGCACATATCTCGAGATTCAAGATGAATTAACGGCTGAAATTTGGATGGGTGGCCGTAATTGATCATGTGAACATTTTCAACGGTTTGGATGTAGATTTAGGGGCTCGGATTTTGAGAAAATCGAAAAAACCGTACTGGGCGTGATCCATGAAAACACTGTAGCTGGGCATCTCTTTTTTTTTCCCTCTTATTTGGAAATGCATCACATGGCCTCCTCTTCAAAATAGAGCTTTTACCTCTTATTGTCTAAATTAAATAGAGCTAAATACACATGCCAAACGCCTCTATTTTTTCAACTCTATAAATTTTAGACATTTAGACAATAAGAGCTTAAAAATTAGACATGCCAAACGTGCACTAAGAAATGTCATTTCTGGCACCTTGGCTGACTACAACAAGAGGCTTTGCTAGATTGAGTTTTTGGTGGCTATTGGCACTTTTATAATGTATATTCACCAAACTTTTTGTAGGGGAGGAATGTTAGACATCTATAACTAGCTGCCTTATCACATTAACAGTGCTAGTTGAGAGTAGTGTTATGAGTTAAGTTCTATGCTACTACCAATTACCCATTTATGGGGGTAATGAACTTAAATCAAGGTGTCTGACTTCCAATTTCACATTATTTTTTTCCCTTGCATGAAAATTAGTTGAAGAATGTACTTGAATATTCGGCAAAATCTATTTTGTTGTTTACTTTATAGACTAAATTCTGAAATTTGATGTCACGAAGGATTTCTTTTTACTTCCCTTTGATATTACTCTCTCTTGAGTTAAGACCATGACACCGATTTATGAAATGCCTTTCTGATTATCTGCCCTATAAGATAAAATGTGGGGAAATCCATAAACATCATTTATTGTATGCATGCCATTCTCAATTTTCATAGGCCAAAGTCATTTCTCACAAAGTAGATGTCTCTTATTGTGTTCTTGAGGATTATGTTCACTCTGTACTGTGCAATTATTTCAAGAAAATTAAAATTAATGTAAATCTTGTTACCATATAGTTTGTATGCTGTAGTTCTGTAAACCAGTCTTATTGGTTCCTATCTAATTGAAAAGTTTGAGAACTTGTCACATTTCATCATTGAGCAACCATGCTAATTGTTTCAATTTCATACTTACCCATAAGTGCTTCCTTATCAAGCCATTTTGATTTTTTTTTTTTTGAAAATTAGATGTCACTATGATTTATCATTGTTGTCATTTGATTATTGCAGGTTCCTTATATCTCTTGGACATTTACTATTATGCTTGCTTTCGCTGACCCATGTGTAAGTATTGTCATATTCTATGTTCTGTTCAATTGGTTTATTTACATTACCATTCGGGTTTCTATCTCTCTTGCATGTGATAAGAAGTCTTAAGTATGTTTTTGCTGTGTTGCTCAAATACTTTTTCAACGCGCGTCAACTCTTCATTATAAAAGGAAAGATTTTGTGCAATTTCAACACATCATTCTTATTTTTCCATATGCCTTGTCATTTGATTATTTTTTAGTTACAATCTATATTCACTGGGAAGGAAAGGGTAAATCTTGACTCCTTTTTGTAGAGATTTATTGGTCCTTTTTAAAGTACTTTTTAGAAATTGTTCCAACTCATTTCCTTACTCTTTTGTTTTCCTTGGGAGGATGCTCTGCAGAAAATACTTATGTTAAAAAAGCAATGGGATGCAAAGCAAGCATTGAATTTCCAAGTTTTATTGGTAGGCTTTTTCCACCTGAAACACACTACATGTGTTTGTTTTTGTTTGAACTTTGGCATCTATAGATTTGTTACTGCCATTAATGTACTGAAAACACAGTGAATTTTAGTAATGGTTATTGTAGTATGTTCATAATCTTTTCCACCTTGGATTTCTTTTATCACATTTACAAGAATCATTTTTTCAGGAGGATATTTCTGAAGAAGGTTGGGAGCCTAGGTTGGCTCCTTCTCCCTTTTTTGTTTATTTTTGGTTCCTCTATCTAATGACTTTAAAAATGAAAACCAATTTAAAGCATTGGAAGCCATGGCACAAGTAAAACCAGAACATGTATCCTCAATATTATGGATTGCTTTAAAAATGAAAATCAGTTGACTACACATAAACTTGTGCTTCTGAATTACTTTATATTTTTAAGTATAGTTTAGAAGAATCTTAGAATTTAGGTCCATCTTGGATATGTGCGAGTGGCTGTTTGTAAATTAGGTTGGTGTTCATGTGAGTAAAAGTGGATGATTATGTGCAGATGACTGTTTGTGTCTGTGTATGTGGCTGTCTATGTGTGTGTACAGGTGGCTATTAGTCTATTAGGTGGTTGCTTTTGTGTGTGTGCTGGTGGATGCCTATGTGCGAACCTGTTTTGTATCTATAGTTTGACAAAATCTAAACTTTGGAGATTGAGGAGAAAACCAATAAAATTAGATGGTGTGCGACAGCCTAAAGTGCCTTGTTTATTCTTTCCATGAAGGATAAGTTACACTTAGTTTATGTGAAAAGTATCTCTTTGTTGGATAGTGCTCTAGTGATGTTGATGGAGAGTTTTTTTTATTTTTTTGGATTTCTTATTTTATAAGTTTAGGATTACTCTATTTGGACTTTGATGAATTGTTTTTTCTATTGAGAATCTCTCACACATCCATCTTTTTCTCCCCATAGCTTCTTTTATCTAATTCCGGACAAGTGGTGATACACAAGCTATATTCATAAAAGTTTCCAGAATTGAGACACCGCGACAAGATCTTTCTAACACTTGCAAATGTTACCATGATGTTGGTTGGCAAAGAGAGGTGTTGGTTGGTAAAGAGAGTTGGAAGAAGTATGAATAATATCAAGAATCAAAACAACTCCTTTAAAAGAAAATGATCCATAAAGGTTGGCAACTTTACTTGTGAACTTCATTTGCAAGGGTAGTCAATCAGTTTTCATATTATTTGTCTTAGAACGTGCTCCTGGTACCACTGATTTGGTTATGATTTGTGGGAATGTGTTTTTTCCTTGAAACTGATCGATTTCGTTTTGGCTGTTTGTTGGGTGCTGTCATAATGTAATGAAGCTTTGCTAGAGCTATTTTAGATTGACTATATCGGAACCTTTCACTATGTCAGCTGTATCTCTTTTGTCTTACATCACTGGATTTCCTCAATTGACCACTTCTTGGTCCTTCCATTGGATGGAGTTTGTCGGTACTTCCATAATGAAGTTGTCTCTTACGTTGCATGGTTTATGGAAGATGTCCTTGAAGGTGATCTTGCACAGTAACTTATTTCAGAGCTTCTGTTTTGTGCTGCCATGAAAAACGGTTAGTTAGCCTTAATACTTTTGGACTCAAATGGTCTGAAATATTCCAATGAGATGGTGAGATGAGAGACACGACTTTATATGCCCACTCAAATGACTGCCAACCATAAAGGGCATGAGGGGATTGAAAGATCGTAATGATAGCTATGTATGTACAAAAAACCAATGCCATCCAATCATCCTAACCCATTAATCTTAATAGTTTGTATTTGCAAATACTTGCAATGGTTTAGATTAAATACACGCTTTCACATATCAAATTATATTGAATTGGGTTTATTATTATTATTATTATTGTTATTATTATTATTATTTGCACATACCTAGGCCCATCATGATCTTTTAATCCCCCATGCCCTTCATGGTTGGCATTCGTGTATTGTATCTTATCCATGAGTTCTCGCCATAGTAAATGCCCCTCCGGCAAAACTAAGTATGAGAGTAGGCAATGGCCTTCTCATCAAAAGTTAGATTATTTTAGGTGGAATAAACCAATGTAGCGATTGAGGTTATCTCTATCATATAACTCAGATGGATGATGTTGTTTTTGTTGGAAATTTGAAAATTTCAGTTATTATTCTGCAGCAAACAAATGTGTAGATCACTTAGTCTTGCAAGCCGCCTAGATATGAGCCTGCAATTAAAATGATAACATGCAAAATAGTGGTGGTGTAGTTTGGACTGAAACTCGCACTATCTTTGTGATCTCTCTCTTTGTTCTAAGGTATTTCTTCTTCCTCATTCATGGACTTCTTCTTTTTCTTATTATTCATGCATCAAGCAAATGTGTACGTTAACTTTAATGTTTCATGCAAATACAATGGGTGATATGAAATGAGGATACGAAAGTTAATATTCGTTTAAGGGTTTGTTGGCTACTATAATACCAATGCCTTTCGATGTTTTCAACCGTTTGAATATATTTATTGAGTGATCTTGAGTTGCTTGCTGACTTAGAAATTAGCTAACTTCGTTAACCTAGAAGGTTCGGACTATCCAAAAATTACCTTTTGAATGCTTGAGTTGCACGATATGATAAGTTATATTTCTATTATGTAAATGGATCAAGCTCTCTAAGCAATGCATTTCCATTTTGTTAATTGATCAAGTTTCTCAACCAATATATTGTTTTATCACAAGTGAAAATTTTGTAAGTCATGAAGATGGCCCCAAATGGAAATGATAGGGCTCTAGTTGGCAATGATCCTCAAAGAAGTTTGATTAGAATTGGAGAATCTAAGAAGATCATGGCGGAGAGAAAACAATATATGCCCATTTCCATCAATGGTGGTGATCGGAAATCACAAGGGGAAAGACACGGTATAATATGATATTTATGTGCATTGTAGAGGCATGCAAGAGAAAAACGTAGTACTAGACTGCTAGTCTATGATGATTTATCACATGATGATGTTATCCACTTGGTTGGAATATCCATTTTATAACATTATATGGAATATCCAGTTTGAGCATATATGACTGATTTTTGAATTGTCTGGCACATTCAGCATTGTATGGTAAAGCTAATTGTATATAGTTTTTTTTTCTTCATATGAATAGTAGCTGTCTTGACCAATGTTTAAATCTAAATGAGGAGTTTTTGAGGTATGGAGTAGTTTTGAAATTTGACCTTTAAAAGTGCATAGCATGTTTTTACGTTAATAAGAATTCTAACCAATATATGCAATGTAAACTCCAAGTAAGAGAGGGAAAAGATTTTCTTACTCATGAGACAATGTTTAAATTGGTAATACAAATTCTGGTTGTTCTAAATATGTGATGAGTTGGTGTTGATATGAGATATTTTGTGTACTAACACAAACATGACAAATGTGTACAGTCATTTACATATGAGGGCCTTATTATAGGGCTATTGTCTTTTTATGCTAAATGCTTAATATTGTTACTTTTAGTGAAGCTCAATTTGTCATGCCCTCGGAGCGAATTATGGAAAATTATACCTAGGTCTCAAGGTGAGACATCAATTAAGATGATGATGTAGGATTGATTTCCCACTGAATTCAGCTATGAGGGTCATACAGACTGTCGTTGTTTACAATTCAATATGGTTATGTGGAAGCATTTAGCAAATTAGACCTAGTCATCAACAAGGCATGAAGACAAGTATCAGACTGCAATAGATCCAAGAAAACATTTTCATTAACATATTCAATGTTTACATCCAAAAGTTTATATGTATTACAAAAGCTATGGTTGAACAGACTGGTATTTCCTCAAAGTAAACCCAAAAGTATAAGAGATATAATCCTACCAAATGGATGTGATCGTTATGCTCCGCTTGTAGTCCTAGACGTCTAAATGATGTTGTCTGGGCACCATGCACCTACTGACTACAGCTCCTCTGCTGCCTCCTTGTGCTCCTTCTCAAATGCAGTGGGGTCAAACTCTAAACATCAAGGTGATCAAGTCAGATACTGAATAATAAAACATGTTAATTGATTTAATAGAGCATAAATGAGGATTACGAGGCGTGCTGTGCATAATAAGAAATGATAATCATGTGGGAATTATAAATAAAAGATAAATCTTACTGGAAATATAAACATACTAGTTGGCAATCCACATAGCCAAACTCTCCATTACGGCTGCATCGGCGTGACTGGGACACAGCACACTGATAAGTCAATCTGGGATGCTCCTACGTGTCTTAAGTGAGAAATAATTCATTCTCGGCTGCTACAACATGACTAGAGGGGGTAAAACTAAAACTATTTGCAGAAGTGTAATACATAAATCTAAATTTAACTTTCAACTTGGGCTAACTAAGAGAGGAATGAAGCTCGGTTGTGCTGACATGTGGAATCAAGACAATCTGGCTAACTGGCTCGACATGGCCAGATTCCCGAAACAAGGAATTGTTCTGGACTTACGTTTCACATTGGGCTAGTAGCATACTCACGAATAGTCCTTCGAAGACACAATTGATAAAAAAAACCATGTAAACTGGGTCATAGCAAGTGTATTGGTAATTTTTGGGGAGAAAGAAAAATAGTCATTTTATGTGGAAAATAGGTCACTTGCTTCGCATTGGTTGAAAACAGTGTTGAAAGAAACCTTTAGTTTTAGAAACCATCGAGTAGCATTCTGGCATAGAATTGCATGTCCCAAAGTGGGTAAAAAGGTGTAATGTGGGTCCAGTGTTCGAAGTTGGACGCGGTGTGTCGACACACCCCTCCCTATCCTCGAATCACCCTAACTTAGGATCCGGTCGTGTAAGGGTCTCCGGTCGTGACACAAGTGCTAGACGTCGTTCCCCGCACCCACTTTCCAATCTAACCGTCTCATCTAAGTCCGGGCACGGAGAGGGTAATGGGTTAGCTAGTGTGTACGTGAGTGACATGAGTATAGTTCGGACGAAACAAAGAATATAACTTGAAATGAGTAAAAAAAAGCCATCATTTTAGTAAGGTTATGGGTTGTCTTCGGCATGGTGGAGTGTTCACGAAACGCAATTACACTCATTTAAGGTCTGGATGTTGGGTTTCCTCTCACCTTGGTGCTTAATCATGTGAAGACATCCTTAACCCTTAAATGGTCTACCTTCGGTTCATAAACAATCCTCCTACGCCTTTGAACAAGCCCTAAGGATGCTACATGTTTTAAACTTCTCAAATTTGAAGTTTGGATTTGAGGTGAGTTTGGATGGTGGTCCTTAATAGATGATCCTATGTTAAGCGACTTTACTTGAGAATTGCATCGAATTTGATCCTTAATTGGTGCGTTAAGGGAGGCCTATGATTTCCTTAATTTTCATTTTATCATGCCCCAAGAAAGTCCTAAGAAGTGGGAAAAGGATGGGCAAGAGATGGGGTGCAAAGCCCCCTTGACTGGTCCTCAAAGATGGGACTTGTGACCTGTTCGGACACTGCACTGGGGCAGTGTCCGAGCAGGTCTCGTTCACTGCTCCACTGCAGTGTTCAAAATCCATTTGGACACCACAGTGGGGCAGTGACAGTCCCCATGCATAACATGTGTAGAGTCCAGATTTTCCCCACCTGATGGCCCTGTTTGGGGCTCTCTTTGGGCAATCTTTGGAGCACAAAATGGCAGTAATTGAACATTACTTAGGGGCTCCAAATCAGTCATAATTAATTGGCCGAACACATTACAATTGAAGTAAATCTAAGCATGCATTGAACTAGTAAGGGGAATCAACTAACGACTAAGAAACACAAGATGCTGTTGAATTTAATCACTTGCCTCAAGTTGCTAGGGTCCCAAAGAAGCCTCTTAATACCTTCCAATCAGTTACAACAAGCCTATGCAACAGAATCCCCCAAAACAGCCCAAAAATCATGAGAAATTGAAAAATCAAGTGAAGACTTGGTGAAATAATTTGCATGAAATAATCATTAGGACATGCTCTACCAAAGTCTAGGAGAAAGAGGGAGGGGTCTCACCTGTAACATATCAGATTAGGAAGAATATAGCTTGACAGAAGGGGCTGCCCACTTTCGAATTTGGGGGAAAAGAGATGGGGAGAAAGAGAGGAACAAGCAGAAGAAGCAGATGGAGTGCGTCCTTCGATTTGGTGAAGCTTGGAGGAGATTTGAGGAGGAAGAATGGAGAAGGAAGAGCTAAAAGGGGCTGCTGCTGCAGCTCCTCTTCGTTACAGCAGACGAGAAGATTGAAAGTGAAGGAAGAAGGGAGCTTGGCCCTTTTATATTGTGTAATAATGGGGCCCACTCACTTAAAGAACTTGTTTGGGCTATATCTGATAATCCGAAGCTTGAAATTCGATGCCGTAAGAGACAAAAGCTTGGGAAATTAAATAAACTTTCCAATGAGCCCAAATTTGTTTAGGTTTGGAGAAGTTGGGAATTTTACCTGATTTTGATTTTTGGTGACTGATTTTTTACAAAGCGAGTGGTTAAACGACTCCAAATGTGCTCAGTCTCGGACAAAACATGAAGGTTGTAGAGCTTGATTTTGTGTATTAATTGGAGTAGGAACAAGAATTTTTACAGATTACCAACACCCCCTTATAATTTTATCAAATTTGCAAATTGGCCCCTAAAGTAATGTGACTTGGCTAGTACTCACCCAAACCCAAAGCTAATTAAAATGCATTCCAACCCCAAAACTAAGTTGGTCCACATCTGAAACATCTATAAAAATCAATAATCAGAATTAATTACCTCTAATTACCCTTAATTAAGCCTAAATACATATAATGATGAGCTGGGTCTTTACATAATTTTCACTTGTTCAAAATAATATAATTGAGTGAGATTATTTATTTACACTAATCATGCTCTCTCTTTTGTTATTCTTCCTTTGCATTTTGCAATATTATCTTGTTTTGTATAGAGATTACTCTATATCACTCTCACCTAGTGGTTTATACATATTGTGGATGGTTGTTTTCACCCTAAGCTACACTCAACATGGTATTAGTATCTTCGATTTGTTTGATCATCATCTCTATTTCCTCCATGATTTAAATGGTCCATGTAGAATGTGAGCACTTGTGGGGAGTTATTTTTGAGCAGTTGCGATTGCAACTTTTATTTAACACTTGAAATTGATGATTTTTAAATGCATCATTTTTTACATATTGTTTTTATTGCTTGGTAGATCAGGAGATGTTGATTGAGATATGGGCCTAAGTGGAACTCCTTGGCCTAAATGCTTATTGTGGCAGGAAGAAAACTTGGTGCATTATTGTTTTTAAAAGAATAGATCCATCGGATACAAATCATCTGCATACGCAACTAAGATATTTTGTTATCATGATTTTTGATCTTTTCTAATGATAAAGCGCTTTGCAATTTTGTTCACCTTCAATGATGTTATGGTTATCGCTACAAATTACATGTGACTTGTGCCGTGCATTTAGTGAAAAAAATTGACTCAGCTGAAGATTATGTGGCTAGAGACTACTTCTTGCAGTCCTCCCTTTTTTCATATGAATGGTATCTTGTTACCAAGTAGTTTCTTTTTGTTTGAATGAGAAGACAAGACGGTGAAAAATTCTGAGGATGTCCACGTGAAGAATCTTCAATGAATTTAGTTATTTGACTTGCCCATTTTATTTGAGTCTCTGAGTAAGGAAGGTTGGAATTCCTAAATTCACTTGGGTGTAGGATTTGCAATTAGGTTGGTATTCTAAGAATTCCAAAGGCTGTTGGGACTTTGTAGGTAGCTAGAACTCAAAATTTTAGCAAAGAAACATGGCATTTTAGGGACAAACCATCACATCATGTCCACGAATACCAACATCCTAAATTTCCTTAGAGTATTCTAAAGCATTTGATGGTGAAGAATTATTTTCTCTGCTGAAATTGTGGAAATCTTGTTTGGTGTGGCTATGGTATCCCAATAACATTACAAAGAACATTACAAAACAAATTACATATTAATCTGCTAAGCACAAATGACAATCATAGCTCCATGGAATTAATAAAAATTCACAATATGAAGACTCCTACAATCAAGAAGTTGCATAAATACCTAATCCAACATTATTATTATTAGAAAAATCAACAACACCACCAGAAAATGAATGAGAATGGAAACAACAACTAAATTATTAAAGTTCTGTTTTTGTTTTCTTATTTAGTTTATTATTGATATTATTATTGTACGTTGAATGGGGTATAATTGGTATTGAATTTGGCTTAGAACATTTTAACGTGGAAAAGTGTAAAAAATACTTGTTAGATTTTGTTTCTTTACCGACTTTGTGCTGTTTTTGTTCTCCTTTCTATTGTTTTTCTATGTTTTTTTATTTGATTTATTGCCCTTTTCAAGATGACAGTAATATGCAGTGGATTATTGGAAAGGAAAATAAATGTTTTCTTCATATATTTGTTTATGCAATCACATATTTTCTAGCCAGCTTAGGAGTGTCATCCTACTCATAATTTGTATTAACTTTAAATTTGATTTCTTGCGATTTTGGGAGCTAACAAAGATTTTTGCTGATTTTTCTGAAGTTGAGAAGCTCCTAACAATTCTAGGTCCAGAAGAAAAATATATCCTTTATGAAAATAATTAGCTTCCAGCCTTCACTATAGGAAAACATACTTTGACTGATGGTTTCATAGCAATGGTTTGGAAACACCATTGCTAAATGTAACTATTACTGCCACTTTTGAGAACATGCCGCTATATCATGGAGCCTCTCCCTTCATAGGAGTTTTCTGTGAAGTTTCCAGTAGCAGACTTTCAATATTGGATGTTGACGATAACCGTTCCTATATCTTAAAATTTTCAGCAATTTAGATGTGGCTTCCAGTGGTGGATGCCTGGATGGTAATAATCGTTGCTATATATACCTTCTTACTGGTGGAGTCCAATCTCTGCTACTAGTATCCAATATTTTTTATTCGCGTGTGATCTTGTAGTGCTATGAGTTTCCCACCAATTTCATTTGTGTTGCTTGCCTGTCTAATGTCACCTATCATTTTAATTAAGAAATATCCATGCTTTTGAATTCTATCTCTCTTCAACACGAGGTATTTAAGCCCCACCTGATTTCTCCAGCAGCAATTGAAGTTTTGGAACATTGATTTCATTTTTTTTTTTTTGGAATTAAAATGAGCTCAGATCATAGAATCTAACGTCAATCGGTTGGAGAGGATTGAGATTCTTCTTCTTCTTCTAAGCTTCTGGATCGTTTTTCTCACGATCGGATTAGGTTAGTTCCGACATACTTTTTTCTTAGTTTGAATCCATTTTACATATGAGATTTTTAGGTTGTTTTGTGTTTTTGGTATTTTTTGGTTCCATTCCCTCTATAAATGAGATCTACACTTTTTCAAAACTCTCCATAGATCTCGACTTCTCTTGCTTAGAATTCAAAGATTTCGAATCCGTAAGCCATCTAATCTCTCTCCTCAACGAAGATCGGGTTTTTTTTTTTTAATCTTCAAAAACCGCAAATGAGAAGCTAATTTTCTATAGCGGGGTTTGATCTTTCTTCCATACTAAACCTTGAAACTAGAAGGTAGGAACTTCATGATTTCTTTGGAAAGTTTCTTTGAAAGGCTAAAACCAAACAAGTGCTTGGACATATCTGGGAATTAGCATCCTAAGACCAAATTATCGGAGAATCACTAATTGAACTATATTTTCAAATGTGCAGTAATTATGTTGATCATCATGTCAATACAAGGGAACAGATTACATTTCATGATACCATGAATAAAATGTTTATTTAATGCAATGAAGGTTTTTTTTTTTTGGTACTTGTAAAGCATTGAGCTGATGGAGAATATTTGTAATTTTTCTTTTAGATATAGCTTCATGCATTCAGATTGTTTTAGTTTTTCATTTTTGTTTATGAGGATTGAGAACCAGTTTTATTGATTTTTATTTATTTATTTTTCTAATGTACTACTCTTTGCATATCTCTGTAAAGAACCAAGTAGATTACACTCATTTCATTGCATGATTGTAGTAGATTATATTCTTCTCGTGAAGATAACTTTTCTCCAAAGCCAGAGTTGGTTTTCCTTGACATCTGATATAATAGGTAAAATGCTTTTCCTTTTTTTCTTTTCTTGATAACAAATAAAGGGGGTTATTAGACAAGAATAGGACCTCCTACAAATCATTACAAAGCACTACTACATGATGTTCAACTTTTACAATGGAGGGTTTTGTGTTTTTGCAAGTAACTTTTCTTTACTTATATTGGTGAATAATTTTTCAATATTATAATGTTTTTCCTACTTTATGCATTTCTAGGTCTATCAACTTACCTACTGGCTTAGCTCTTGCGGATGAGAAAATATCAAATAATTGATTTAAAAATAAAAATGTAGTTGCAGTTGCCAATGAGTTCTAAACTGGTGATCCAGTCCTTTGAAATGGTGAGGTTGCAGCGATTGGCAACAACTTGTGCAATTTCCAACTTGATGATATTTTTTCTGCAGAGACTGTTATTGAGTTTTTCAAAAATGGACCTAATCAAAAGGAGGATAGTGGTCCGCGAGATTATGGATGGCCTGACATAGGTAATTTTGAAGTCATGGATAGAATGTTTAGGTAGTTGTCAATATTTTATGCCCTTTGTTTTGTCATGGTTATGCGCTTAACTTTTGGTTATTGATGAATACTTTGTAGGGGTTGAAGGATCCATTGTCTACCCATTACATCTTACTTATTTCATCACAACATCCTATCTCTTAATGCATAAACATGGATTGGTTGCATGAGATCCCAATGCTTATCTTTAGGGCACCACTGCCTAGAAAATGAGCTACCAACAATCCACATTTAAATCTGGTTGATGTGATTCTTAGGCCTTTGCCTATACATAATAGCAATAATGAAGAGCCTAGAAGATGATTGAAAAACTAATTTGGATGCATGCATCAAGAAACAAAACCTTTTTTGTTTCTTTTTGTTCATTATTGAGACATAAGGCGAGTTGATCTGGAATTTACTGACGTTTTCACCCTTTGTTTCATTGTATTTGGTTTTGCAGAAATTGGGATTTCACATTTGGGATGAATAGTACCAGTACCATCAAGGGTACTTTGTCAAGGTTGGCAATTTGTGAACTTCATCTTTTAGAGGTACTCTGTTAGTTTTCGGATTATTTGTTTTAGAATGTACTCCTTAAACTACTGGTTTGGTTATGCTTTTTGTGGGAATGATGTTTTTTCCTTGAAACTGATCGATCTAGTTTTGGCTGTTTGTTGGGTACAGCCAAAATGCAATGATGCTTTGCTAGAGATGTTTCGGATTGACTATAGTGGAACCTCTCACTATGTCAGGTGTATCCCTTCTATCTTACATCACCGGCTGTCCTCAAATGACCACATCTCGGTCGGTTTTTTCCGATGGTGGTTTGTCAATACTGAAGTAATGAAGAAGTTGTCTCTTATGTTGCATGGTTTATGGAAAATGTTCCTGAAGGTGATCCTGCACGGTCCCTTATTGCAGAGCTTTTGTTTTGTGCTGCCACGAAAAATGGTTAGTTAACCTTAATTTGCTTTTGGACTTAGTTGCCTTTTTCCCTAAAAGAAAGTCCTTCCTATGATACTTATATACTAGGGGAAATATTCCAATGAGATGGTGATATGAATCACTACACCGAAATTGAATATAAGGAACAGTGTCACGGCCCAAATTCCGGGGCCTTGTTAGAATCTACGCTATCATGCATTGGCATACAATCCACATGTTTAAATCAAATGCAACACATAAGGCATAAGCATCACATATTAAATTTGTCTTTCTAATATTTAAACCAATTAAATAATCAATGAATGGAGTCTCAAGTGTCTTAACAATTTCCATTAAAAAAAGTTTTCAAGTAAACTAGGAAAACAGTAAAATAATCAATGTAATATAAGGAACAGTGTCACGGCCCAAATTCCGGGGCCTTGTTAGAATCTACGCTATCATGCATTGGCATACAATCCACATGTTTAAATCAAATGCAACACATAAGGCATAAGCATCACATATTAAATTTGTCTTTCTAATATTTAAACCAATTAAATAATCAATGAATGGAGTCTCAAGTGTCTTAACAATTTCCATTAAAAAAAGTTTTCAAGTAAACTAGGAAAACAGTAAAATATTCACTACTATCTATTTCTCTAAATTTCTAAATGTTGATGCAACGCTCTCCTCAGCCACGCATGTCAAACACTATGGGCTAATCTTCGCCATTTTCCAATTCACCCGCAACTTTGTTACTTGAAGGGGGCAATCCAATATCAGTCTAAACTGGTGAATGAATTTCCTATTCTGGCATGCATCAACATATAATGTACGAAGCATCGCATTAAAATAAAGCAGTAATAAATGTTAAATATTTTAATCCAATGTAAAATTTCAGTAATAAATCCATCTAATGACACATTTCTGAACTACATCCTTGCACCCAGTCTACATCATCGTGCCATTTATCACCACATGTACCCTAAGATGCGAGTCACACATCCCATCAACTGGTGTCCTGTAGGACCCACTTTCTCCTTGACCTCTACGTCCCATAATCCAAATGACCTCTCCTTGATCTCATGATGTTGTTCATGATTGGAAGATGGTGAAGGATAATCTTTGAGACCTGCTGAGAGAAAAATATTCTGATATTATATTTCCACATATTCCAGGTTTTGGTTGCTTTCAATATTTTAATTCTTCTCTATAGACATGAGTATTGCTTGCAGTTTATTTATGTGTGATCTATTTTTGAAGTGTTTTGGATGAATAAATTAACCACTTTGAGAATTATTTCTATGCAATCTATTCTAAAACCTTTCATTTATTTTTTGTCTCTGAGATCCAGAAGCTGGTCCTACGTTCCCACATATTTAAAACGATTTGAGAGAACATGTTTTGGTTCCATTCAATATTTTAATTCTGATCCCTAGACGTAAGCATTGCTTGCAGCTTATTTGTATATAATCTGTTTGTAGAAATTTCCATATGAATAGATCGACTACTTTAAAAATTGTTGCGACAAGTATGCTTTACTCCCACTGCACTCCTATTTAATTTTTTTTTTCTTATGGCTCTTCTATATTAGCGTTGTTGCTCAGCCTCAACTAGTGTGTATTTAATCTTGAACTTTCCAAATTGGTCTAAATGATGTCTCTGTTGTATTTAATCTTGGACTTGATTTACTACTTTTTTTTAATGGTTGTTTTATTACTTTCTTTTCAAGGCTCAAATTTGTAATATGACACATAAATCATATTTTTTTTATTTTATTTTACCCTAATCATCTAAAGGTGGTTCCTTCTTCTCCTTGCAAGGTGCCCTTATTTGGTTTTGTTCTGGAAAGCATTTATTGAATTTGAATCTTGCCATATATGCTTATTGGCATCAGTTTTATACGTTATGCCATTTTACTTCCTTTTTTTCACTGTTAGCAGCATGCCTTAATTGGATTAACAATGGATATAAGAGACATAGTGCGTTATTGTTTGAATGTCTTCTTTTAGGTGGCAATCTGTGAGGGTATGTTCAAAGTGAGTGACAAGTATTTTGAGCAGTCTTGCTATAGGAGAATCCACTACATTTTCTGCAACCATGAAGAAAGTCTTTGATCAGACTGTGAGTCATGTGAGCAGTTATTATTATATATTTCCATGTTCACACTTTTTATCAGAATGTGAGTCATGTGAGCAGTTATTATATGTTTCCATATTCACACATGTTTTCACTTATATTCCCGTTTTTGAATCTTCTTTGAATTGAGAATTGCAACATTCTAGCTTATAAAATAGCTCATTATGAAGCTCATATATGTAAAAGAAGAATAAATTAGAAAAATTCCAAGATAAAGATGGCAACTACATGTTACAATTAATCATCAATGAATGAATCAAACTGAATTGGATCCCCTAAAACCATGATCCCTTGTTGGATGCTGGGACTTAATGTAGAGGTTGGATCCAATAAATTTTGGTAGTCTTTTCAAACATTTTTTTAAAAGTAGAGAAAAACAATGAGATTTGAAGAAACTAATTTTTTTTTGTTTGATAAATATGATGTCCTGATGAACTTTTAATGATGTTCTCAAAAATTTGACAAATCATGTTGAACTTAAATGACATTTTGCATTTTGATGTTAGCAGTAAATGAAAATTCAACAATAAAGTTATGAAGGTGCCCAGGATAGAACAAAAGGTGAAGACACCTGCTTTACCTGCTTCTGCTCCTCCTTCGATTCTTTGTAGAAATTTGAATAATTAATGGCTATATGTGGCTCATCCATTTCAAAAGTATAGAAAACTGTGTTTACAGTTTGAATTTTTTCTGGAATTTTTCAAAAGTTGTCCAAATTTATTAAGATTTAAGATAATCCACTTAGTCATGACTCTTGGGATATTATTAGTGCAAAACAAATTGAGTAGTTTAAATTACAAATATGGAGCCTACACAAATGAGGAAAAAATAGTTGATGGAATATGATTCCCTAACAAATTGAATAACCAAATGCAATTTCCATGTGAAGACTTTCCTTATTACAAGTGGAAGATGTGAAACTGTTTCACAATGTAGGTGTAAAAAATCGGATCTGAAAAATGATTTCAATTGTAGGCACCATTTTTACAACATGTGTCCGCTACTTTGTAGAAAACTCTCTCTACACCCATGTGAGGCCCACGTGGATGCCTCTTGCAAGGTGCCGACTTGCATGCTTTTGTGCCTGATGGACGACTAGGAAACAGGACCTCTATTTCTCATCTTCGATAGGATCATTGCAAGGGGCCATTACACCGAACGCATAGCTGCCAATGGCACCCGAACGATTGTCGAAGTTGTTCAGGTTAGATCATGATCACCCAATTTTGCAAAATTTTTTTTTATATGATGTCTGTTTTGATTGTGTTTATGACAGTTTGTTGAGTTCATATTGAGTTTTCCTTTAGGGTTTGTGGGTGTTGATCCTTAAATGAGGATTGGGTTGTGTAGATTCTACATTGTATTGATTTAATTTTGGTGTATTTTGGGTTATATTGATTTGTAGCAATCTGTGGTCTGACCTTTAGATGAGAATTGGGTTTTGTAGATTCTTAATTTTATTGATTTGATTTTGGTGAATTTTGGGGTATTTTATTTGTTAGCAATCTGGGTTCTAATCTTTAGATGAGAATTGGGTATTCTAGATTATTAGAGTATTGATTTGGTTTTGGTGAATTTTGGGGTATTTGATTTGTCAGTAATCCAGGATCTGTTTTTTGTTTCTCTTTTGATTTTGGCGGAGAGGTAGAGGTTCTTGTTATGCAAGAGTTGGAGGATATTTGTTTATTTGTTTCTTCTTTATTATTATCACTATTGTTGCTCTTCCCATTTAGGGGAATTGTCAAGATTCTTGTTCATCTTAGATTCATGGATTAGTATGTTTCATTTTCCAGTTGTCAAGTTAGATCTTATGGAGATGATTTTCCTTGTGGGAAGTCCAGATTCTGTCTTTCTGTGGTTAAAGGTCCCCCACGTTGTCTCTTTATACACTGCCTTTTCTTTTTTCTGCCCACAGGGGCAAGATATGTAATTTCTTGCATTTTTGAAGCTACCTTTTCTCCATTTCTTTAAATATGAAGGAGATTATTCAGTGTTTATCTGGATGAGGGAAGATACCATCTTTTCCTACAAAAATATTTTGAGAGTATATCACTTTGTATAGTTGCAAGGTCTTTTGGTGTGGTCTTTGATTATTTTGAAGTTTTTTTTAATTATTATTCTGAAGTTTCCAATGAGAAGTGACCTTTCTTAAACATTGTGTAGTTTGTCTTGGTGAATTGTTCCACTGCCTGCTTTTTTCTTATTTGGTTCTTTAACATGTTGTGTAGTTTGTCTTGGTGAATTGTTCCACTGCCTGCTTTTTTCTTATTTGGCTGAGTACGTTCTCATCAATGATTCTTTTGTTTGGTTTGTTTTTAGAAATAACAAAATTGGTTAATGGTATGATGACATGGTTTCATTTTTAGAATCTCTGTGATTCCATGTTTGTCGTTGCCACTAAGTTATAATTTAAAATTTTACGTGCACGTTTGTTTGGTTGGTATTGAAATTCTAGGACTTCTTAGTGTTGACCTATCATCATAATGTTATTTTCAAGTGCCCATTTGTTTGTTCCTAAGAATTCTAGGTGATGAATGTTAAAGATTGTAGGAATAGTTTGTTTGATGGGTTGAGGTTAGTTTGAATATTTGAATTTGGACTATGTCTTTCTCAGTTAGACAATTACTCTCTTCTTTTCTATAAAATGAAGAATTTCAATTATTATAAGTTATGGTGAGACTTTTATGGAAATGTAGTCTTCAAAGTTTCTACAATTTACTATCAAAAGGGCCACAATTAAAGTAAAAGTAGGGATCACAAATATCCATTAAATAGTCCCCCCCTTTGGCGAGAAAATGATTTTGCACCCATTGCTTCAGTAAATTAAATTCTTAGTATTTGATTGCTCCTCCATTAAAATCCATTTTACAAGGACTAATTCCAACTCATTTTGTGCTATCGCTAATCGTGAGTTTCAAATGCAGAACCGCGATGTAGTAATAAAAACTGATCAGACTAGGTCAATCCTCAGGGACAATGTGCTTTATGGTTGCTTTTCAACTTGTACCTACCCTAAATAAAAATCTAAAACTAGCCTAATTTAAAAAGTAACAAATACAAGAATTCTACTTGCCAAAATTAAATTAATTACAAACCAATGAAAAAAAAAGAAACTTTCCTAAATCTAGAAAACCTAAATCTAAAATTTCCTAAAAATAAAAACTAAAATCTTTGCAAAAGAAAACTCACTTTAGACCTTCCAATAAAACAAAAACTAAAATTAGAAACTTACTAAAAATATAAACTACACAAAGTTAGAAATAAATTAAACTAATGTTAGAAACTAACTAAACAAAAGTTTAAAACTTTTCTAAGTTAGAATTTCCAAAAATAGAAATTTTCCAATTTAAAATCATCAATTTAAAACAAGTTTAGAAAGATATTTTAATTCTGAAATTATCTAAAACAATAAAAAAACATAAAACTAAAAACAAAATTAAAATTAGAAAGTTAGTAATGCAATGCATGTTATGAAACTAATGCAAACTTTCCTAATATGAGATGCAAAATTTAAATAAATTATGATCATAATATAATGCAATCCTAAACTAGATTTAATAGCTGGAAATCATGCTCTACTGATGCAAGAGCCTAAAAAAATTGAACTTAAAAAAATATTCTAAAATGCAAAAAATATGCGTGAATAATGATTACCAAAAATAAAAATTCTAATATGCAGTTTGGCAGTCAGTCTTAGTTTAGGCTTTTGGAAATTGAATTTACCATAATCTTTTGAATATGAAACTCTGGGATTTTAAATTCCACTCATTAACGTTTAATTCATCCAATTTTTACAGCAAAACTCATTGATTTGATATGTTTATTAATTCCAAACTTTCAGATAAAAGTCTGCCCTATGCAGATTTCTTTGTACAAAATTTCTGACTGGTGCGTGTTTCAATGACTGAAAACCTAACTTTCCTTAATCCTTTTTTTCTTCAGTTTTTATGGTACAAGGTTAATTCATCCAACAATGGTTCCTCCAAATTTGAAGGCAAAATAATCTTTTTATGTTATGTTTTAAATTGCAAATATTTGGATAAAAACAGTAACTGTTTGCTGTCCAATTTTGCTATCTTTTTAGATCCGAAATTTATCCTTTTTATTTCTAAAAAAATTATGAATTCTAAATCTAAAATTTCAATTTCCAACAACTAAACTAACACATGATATGAATGCATATTTCTAAAAAAATCATCCCGTCCATAAATCATGCAACATAAAAAAAAACACACACACACAAATAAAGCAAGAAAAACAATTGAATTTGAATGTATGAAATCAACATTAAAGTAAATTTGTGGATAAACTAGGATTTAAATGTGTGGAATTTCAAAATTTTAAATATGTGGAAAGACAATAATTTAAATGTGTGGAAAGCAAGAAATTTAAATGTATGGAAAAAAAGAAATTTAAATGTGTGGAAGCGTATGATTTTTTTTCTTTTCCTAAATTCTTCTTTTATCTTAGATTATGTTTGCTCAAATCATGTTCTTAGGCTTCTTTGGGTTGTCAATCCAAGAGCAACAAGGTTAAAAACAAACATTAAGCATTCATTTTCAAAGAAATAAAAAGAAGTAAATTAAAAAAAAATGAAAACACGCACTTTTACTAAATATAAATGTTTTTACATAAAGACAAAATAAAGAAAAAAAAACATTACATGATCTAGGATGAAAGATCCTCTTCTAGTGGAAGCTTCAAGTTGGAGAGAGCCTTCTTGAATAGAAAAATTATGAAGTAGAAAGATATGGAGAGAGTGGAGGGAGAGAGCTGGAGAGAGGAGATCTCTTCTTTCATGCCTTGGAATGCTAGAGAGGTGCCCTATTTATGCTTTTTTCAAGTCTCACTCCCTTTCAAACTTGATTTGATTAAAATTGGAGAAAAAACTATGGGCTTTATACAAAGCTTTGGGCGTGGATTATTGCTAGAATTTTTTTGTCTTGTTTCTTTTCTTTTCTTTCTTTATTTGGAAGTCCTTCTTTACTTCTTCTTTCCTTTTTTGTCTTTGCCACCTTACATTGAGATCTCTTGAGAGATAAATTTGGGATAAAAATCCTCTCTTGGAATCAAACTTGGCCCACATGTGGTGTAGAACTTCCTATTTTATTTCTTTGCATTTTCAACTTGCCTTATTTAGAAAGTACTCCTTATTTGCATCAAACTCAAAGAGATATGCTAAGATAATTCTCTTGATTTTTTTTTTCTTTCTTTTTTCAACCAACATCTGATCCAAATAATCTTTTGGGTGTGGAATATCTTCATGCATATATATATTTTTTTTATTTTTTCAAATCTTCTCCTTCTCAAAGAATAACTCCTATGTGGCTTTCCTATTTCATCTTTGATGAGATATTCTTCAAATTCTGTTGAAAGTATCTTGAAAATATGCAACAACTAAATGGACCCCATCTTTGATGTCCCACAAGTGTATCCCACACATGTAAATGTGTGTGGGACCATGAAGCCAATTTTTACATTTTTCTTTCAATTTCTTTTCTTTCTTCAATTCTTCTCTCCTTTCTTTTGAAAATAAATTCTTTGCCTCAATTCTTTGAAAATGGGACACATATCATCAATTCCCTACAAAACGAATCTGAATTTATATAAAAAGACAATTTTAACCCTAAGATCACAAATGTATGAATGTGGGCCCATCTCTCATGAAATGCCAATGAAAATCTACACCATTTGTCATGATTTTATATGAATGAACTAATGATGATTTAAATTCAATTTATTTCATGAGAATATAAATTTTCACAAAACTTTCCAAAAATAGATTTTCTAAAAATGTTAGGTTTCATGAATGTAAGTAAAAGTGTGATTTTTAAGCAAATTATGCAGGAAAATACTAAAATGAATTGAAAATGCTTGAAACCATAATATCACACTAAATGAAGCTCTTTTGGCTTAATAAGTCCTTAAAATAGTCCAAAATGTATATGAAAATGTACATTTTTAAGGATTTATCACACCTCTCAACTAGCATTTTGCTAGTCCTTACCAAATTTGCGAATAAAAATGAGGAATTCATCATGACTTAATCTAACCTAAAACGAATATAATGCAATAAAATTAAACATGAATGTAACGCTACTTTCACTGGCACTCTCAACTACATTTAATGTATGTAGTTAACCCTTAAACCCCTAGTGGACGAGTTGTACCTTGTGAGTGTTTGCAGTGAATATACCCACAAAATTTTCTTTTTTCTTTTACAAGAAAAATAAACAAAAGTAAAGAAATTTTCCAAAAGAAATTCACTCATATTGGTTATTTTCAAGATCTAGAATAATTACACTTTCACACTTTTCAAAGTTCAGTCCACAATTCTATTTTCAGAAACTTTTTTAGATTCAAAACAACTTGTGCGCACTGTGAAAAATTGTATATATCAAAAACCTATTTCAGATATTCCACGATAATGCTGCAAAAAACAAAATTTTTCCTTCAAATAGTCTGATCTTGCGAAATTTAGTAAAAATAAATTTCCTCTCAAACTACTAAGATGGTTTCCATATTACTATCATAAAATAAAAGCGGCAGCTATATCGACCGTAGCGGTCGGCACTGCCACGCTACGGAAGTGTTAGCGCCGCTAACACCTGTAGCGGGGCCGCTATTTTGCCACTATTTTCCTGCTGGGCCTATTTAAATGGCCTGACGCCCATTCTTCTACATTTTTCACTCCTGTCTCCATCTTTCCTTTTCCCTTTCCACTATTCTTTAGTTCTACCTCCCTCTTTCTTCAAATCAAAGGCAACAAGGGTCCAAAAACACATTAAGATCTACAAATCTAGATCATTCATCTTCTTTGGAGTCAAAAGGCATCTCTCAAAAGGTATTTTTTTATGTGATTTTCTTAGATCTATGACTCTATTCCTCTTTTCTCCTTCATGAATCTCTTGGAAATGGCTTGTAAGTGATAGATCTATGTTTCTCATAAATTAAACCCCCCATTTTCTATGATTTATTTATTTATTATTTATTTTTCTTTCTTGGATTTTTTTATTTTTTGAAAAAAATTTTTTGTTCTTAAAGAAACACCAACCAAATCACTTCAAAATTACTCTCAAGTGTTAGATCTATGAATCCCATTAATGAATCACTTTTTTTTTATTTATTTGAATTTTTTTAATTTTTTATGTTCATATTAATATAACTTTTGGTGATAGAGGTATTCCTCCAATCATTTCTCAAATCTCAACTTTATATTAACTCTTATGTCTCAACTCTTTAAGTACAATGTTAGTTATGAAGTTATTATTTATTATGTCATTTATTGTGTTGAATGTTGATTATTGAGTTATTGACTCTAGTAACTCATCTCTCTAGATCTTAAATTCTTGACTCTTGAGTCTTGACTTTGAGTCTTGAATCTTGATTCTTGATACCATGTGAAAATTAAAAATGATACTATTATTTTTTAATTATACAGTGATACAGGACATCATACATTTAAGGGACCGCTACCACCCCTTATTTTAGGCCTTTTTGCAAAACAAACAGAAATTCTAGCTCATTACAATTTTCTGGAATTTTTTCAAATTTTTTTGTTAATTTTTTTAAATCACACCGCTACATAGCCCCGCTACTGCTACGTAGCGTTTTGGTGACTGGCCACGACGCTATTCGCTACTGCTATTTTGATCCTTGATTACTATTTGCTTCGATTTGCCTCTTTTCTCTCATTGTCTTTTTCCCACGCAAGGGTTCCTAAGTTTATACGATATAAGAAAAGTTAGGATCCAGAAAGCAAATATGGTCCTTGTTTTTCCCCGCACATACTTCCTCGCAAAGTCTTGCGGATACTGTTCACTCACTTTTTCCAGCGTAGAAATTTTCAAGTTCATATGGTATAGCAAAAGTTGGGATCTAAGGAGCAAACTTAGTCCTCATGTATTTCCACACATATCTCTTGAAAATTTCTACGGACACTTGTTAGGCCATAATTCATCATGTTTTTTTCCTTTTATCTTATGACTGTACAATGTCTAGGTCCTTTAAGCTTTCTAATTAACCCTTGTAGTGAGTGTTAGGCTAATGACTCTCAAACCAGATGGCTTTAGGCCACTAGATATAAACATATCTCTCCAGGCTTACTAGCTCGAGTTAAAAAGGCTACAAATCCAAACTAGTCACAAACTTCTCATTATATGCCTTTTTTTTTAACTCTTTTTTTTTAATTGAAAGTAAACACTAGGTGGCCGTTCATTTCGCTCGAATTAATTCATCTTGGTTTTGATATATACAATTCATCAACAATGAACTAGGAAACAAAAATATTATGCAAACTAAATTTCAAGTTCAATAGTATTCTCCAGAAAAATTCCAAAAAAAGCATTAAAGCTTCCTATTCAAAATGTCGAAAAATGTATACGTGTATATGTGAAAAGCAAGTTTTGGTAATCTTTTGATAGGTTTTCTCCTTTAGAAAATACAAACTTTCTTTTTACTTCCTTCCAAAAGTATGAAAATTCCATATTTCTATATATCTTCAAATCACTTTAATTCCCTTGAAACTTTCTTTTCTAAAATGAAAAATAAATGCTGACAAAAATGATAAAAGTGCCCGGAAAATCGAAAAATTTGTCTAAAATTGGACAAGCGTGCTTGTCCCAACCCCCTAACCTAAGATGAACATTGTCCTCAATGATTATGCATACAATGTGGAACTGTAAAAGTAACTTGAGGATACATAAATGTAAAGGAGGGTAAAGAGAAGAAGTCACCTGAAGATGTGTCTGAGCTGCTCCCTTTCCAAGGTTGACAAAATAAAAAAAATAAAAACAAAAAGACAAGAAGCTACTCTAAAAGAAAATATCTACGCTAAAAAGAAAAGAAAAAACCTACACTACTAGATTCGAAACCATGAGTCGACTCGGATCCCAAATGAAATTTTCCTCCACACAGTTTATAAGAAACACTGAAAGAAATGAAACCATGAAGACCGCATGTTGCTGTAGACTGTGTGAAAAAGGGACCACAAATAAAATTTCTTCATCCTCCTTTAAAAATAGATCTTTGAAAGATAGGAGAGGATGTAATGAGCCGCCAGGTAGCCCTAGGTCCTGTGCCACAAATTTCATTAATTCAATTTCAACATTTCGCTCAGACACGAGCCTAAAGGATTCCAAATTGTCAGACTTAGGCGTTTGAATGGGACCACTATTTTCCAATTCCACAAGTTTCTTTGAATAACATTGAGGGAAAAGAAATGCGAGGGTAATTTCGTTGAGGGTTGGATCATCGGATTCCATGAAGAAGTCAGTACATGATTCCAAGGATCCAGATTACCTATATCAGAAATCTGAAAATTAGGTCATCCTCCCAATTGTAATCTTCCTTTCGGGGCTTATTAGGTTCATTTGCAGTTTCATCAATCATGGGTATATCGAATTTTTGAAAGACTGTAATGCCAAATTCATTAGAGGAATTTGAATCATAGAAAGGATTTATGAAAAGGGCATAGATTCCTCTTTAGTGAAGTGGAATGGCCGATACTGAGGAAAAGTAGGGTACACGGGTTCGTGTGATTCATCAATTGGTTCATGCATCACTTTTTTCAATTTTAGAAAGTTTCTAAAAATTAGAGTGAAGTGTACTTTCTAACAATCCATGCACTTTCCTAGTTCATTTTAGGGCGGCTCATCATTCCCTGCATGTCCTCTTATTTCTAGAAAGATGCCAAAATTAAATCACACCCATAAAGCTATATAAATAGGGAAAGTTAGAAAAGTTTCCTTAAATGGCGCTCCCCGGCAACAGCATTAAAAACTTGATCGTGAGTTCCAAGTGCAGAACCGCGATGTAGTAATAAAAATTGGTGAGACCAGGTTGATCCTTAAGGAGCAATGCATTTTAAAGTTCCTTTTCAACTTGTACCTGCCTTAAATAAAAATCTAAAACCAGCCTGATGTAAAAACTAACAAATACAAGAATCCTACGCCAAAATTAAATTAATTGCAAACTAATGAGAAGAAAAGAAACTTTCCTAAATCTAGAAACCTAAATCTAAAATTTCCTAAAAATAAAAACTAAAATCCCTATAAAAGAAAACACACATTAGACCTTCCAATAAAACAAAAACTAAAATTAGAAACTTACTAAAAATAAAAACTATCCAAAGTTAGAAACAAATTAAACTAATGTTAGAAACTAACTAAACAAAAGTTAAAAACTTTCCTAAGTTAGAATTTCCAAAACTAGAAAACTTTCTAATTTAAAATCTTCAATTAAAACAAGTTTAGAAAGATATTTTAATTTTGGAAATTATCTAAAACAATCAATAGCCTAAGCAGGAAACGATATACCTTAACATTTTTGAACATTCTTTGATTGAAAGGATCATCCCATCTTAATTGAAAAAAGAAATATCTTTTTAGGAAGAACTGTAGTTCTTCTTTGTTGTTATTCTTGGGTTGTCCTTTCTTTCCACGTTTTTTCATGTCTAATTCCGTGTAATCTTTTTCAAAATCTTTTTGTCATTTTCGTGCGTCTAAGCCAATATTTCCTTGTCCAAGCTGTCTTGTTCTTCTTGATTACGATTCTCAAAAACATAAAACTAGAAACAAAATTAAAATTAAAAAGTTAGTAAAGTTAGTAATGCAATGCATACTATGTAACTAATTCAAACTTTCCTAATATGAGATGCAAAATTTAAATAAAATATGATCCTAATATAATGCAATCCTAAACTAGATTTAATAGCTGGAAATCATGCTCTACTGATGCAAGAGCCTAAAAAAAGTTAAACTTAAAAAAAATATTCTAAAATGCAAAAAATATGCGTGAATAATGGTTACCAAAAATAAAAATTCTGATATGCAGTTTGGCAGTCTGTCTTAGTTTAAGCTTCTGGAAATTGAATTGACCGTAATCTTTTAAATTTGAAACTATGGGATTTTAAAGTTCACTCATTAACGTTTAATTCATCCAATTTTTATTGCAAAACTCACTGATTTGATATGTCTATTAATTTCAAACTTTCGACCAAAAATTTGCCCTGTGCAGATTTCTGTGTGCAGAATTTTTGACTGGTGAGCATTTCAATGACTAAAAACCTAAGCTCCCTTAATCCTTTTTCTCTTAAATTTTTATGGTACAAAGTTAACTCATCCAGCAATGGTTCCTTCAAATTTTAAGGCAAAATAATCTTTTTATGCCATGTTTTAAATTGCAAATATTTGGACAAAAATAGTGACCGTTTGCTGTCCAATTTTGCTGTCTTTTTAAATCCGAAATTTATCCTTTTTATTTCCAAAAAACTTACAAATTCTATATCTAAAATTTCAATTTCCAGCAACCAAACTAACACATAATATGAGTGCACACTTCTAAAAAAATAATCCCAGCTATAAATCATGCAACATAAAAAAAATACAAATAAAGCAGGAAAAACAATGGAATTTAAATGTATGGAATCAACATTAAAGTTAATGTGTGGATAAACTAGAATTTAAATGTGTGGAATTTCAAAATTTTAAATGTGTGGAATGATGGTAACTTACATGTGTGGAAAACAAGAAATTCATATGTATGGAAAATAAAAAATTTAATTGTATGGAAGTGTATGATTTTTTTTTCTTTTCCTAAATTCATCTTTTATCTTAGATTCTGTTTGCTCAAATTATGTTCTTAGGCTTCTTTGGGTTGTCAATCCAAAAGTGACAAGGTTAAAAACATACAGTAAGCATTCATTATCAAAGAAATAAAAAGAAGTAAATAAAAGAAACGAAAACACACACTTTTACTAGATATGAATGTTTTTACACAAAGATAGAAAATAAAGAAAAAAAAAACGTTACATGAACTAGGATGAAAGATCCTCTTCTAGTGGAAGCTTCAAGTTAGAGAGAGCCTTCTTGAATAGAGAAATTGTGGAGTAGAAAGATATGGAGCGAGTGGAGGGAGAGAGCTGGAGAGAAGAGGTCTCTTCCTTCATGCCTTGGAATGCTAGAGAGGTGCCCTAGTTATATTTTTTTCAAGTTCTACTCCCGTTCAAACTTGATTTGATTAAAATTGGAAAAAAATTGGAAAAAAAATATGGGCGTTATACAGGGCTTTGGGCTTGGATTATTGCTGGAATTTTTTTTTCCTTTTTTTTCTTTATTTTCTTTATTTGAAAGTCCTTCTTTCTCTTTACCACCTTGCATTGGGATCTCTTAAGAGATAAGTTAGGGTTAAGAATCCTCTCATGAAATCAAACTTAGCCCACATGAGGTGTAGAACTTCCCCTTTTATCTCTTTGTATTTTCAACTTTTGTTCTTTAGAAAGTACTGCTTGTTTGCTACAAACTCAAAGAGATATGCTAAGATAACTCTCTCGATTTTTTTTTCTTTCTTTTTTCAACCAAATTCTAATCCAAATAATCTTTTGGGCCTGGAATATCTTCATGCATATATTTTTTTTTATTTTTTTAATCAAATCTTCTCCTTCTTAAAGAATAACTCCTGTGTGGCTTTTTTTTCATCTTTGATGTGATATTCTTCAAATTTTGTTGAAAATATCTTGAAAATATGCAACAATTACATGGACCCTATCTTAGATGTCCCACATGTGTATCCCACACATATGTGAATGTGTGTAGGACCATGAAGCCAACTTTTATGTTTTTCTTCCAATTTCTTTTCTTCAATTCTCCTCTCCTTTCTTTTGAAAATAAATTATTTGCCTCAATTCTTTGAAATTGGGACTCATATCATCAATTTCCTACAAAACAAATGTGAATTCATGTGAAAAGACAATTTTAACTCGAAGATCACAAATGCATGAATGTAGGCCCATCTCTTATGAAATACCAATAAAAATCTACACCATTTGTCATGATTTTATATGAATGAACTGATGATGATTAAAATTCAATTTATTTCATGAGAATATAAATTTCACAAAACTTTTCAAAAAAAGATTTTCCAAAAATGACAAGTTTTATGAATGTAAGCAAAAAGTGTAATTTTTAAGCAAATTATGCAGAGAAATACTAAAATAAATTTGAAAATTCTTGAAACCATGATATCACACTAAATGAGGCTTTTTTGGCTTAATAAGTCTTTAAAATGGTCTTAAATATATATATGAAAATATGCATTTTTAAGGATTTATCAATTGCAAGCATGCCACAAGAATGGGGTGATGCATCGGGATCTCAAAACTGAAAACTTCTAATATGCCAACAAAATGGAAACATCTCCACTCAAGGCAATAGAATCTGGGCTATCTGTATTTTTCAAGCCTGGTAAAGACTTGGGACTACTTCTCATATGGTTATGTGAGTGCTTGGCCTGTTCTAGATAATTCTAGTGTCATATGTTCATAAACTATTATATATTACATAATGCCTTCATATTGTAATCGAAAATACATCCTCATTCATGATTGTGGTGTCATTGCATTTTTTTGTGTCAATTTGTATCAATTTGTATTATTTTTGTCCAGTTTCAACACTGTAATCCAATGTGTACTTGCAACTAATTTTTTTCAATTTTATCGGCAACTTTGTGGTTTTCCATAGGTGAACGCTTTACAGAGATAGTTGGGAGTCCTTATTACATGGCTCCAGAGGTTCTCAAACAAAATTATGGTCCAGAAGTCGATGTTTGAAGTTGTGGGCTTATTCTTTACCTCTTTCTTTGTGGAGTATCACTATTTTGGGCAGGTTGGATTTGTTGTGTCGATCTTCTTTCTTGGCATTGTTTTGCCTGACTTTTTTTATGTGTGAACTCTTTTGTTATTGTTGTCTGGTGTCCGTAGAGGATTCATAATTTCAGATTGAGGGGCTTTCTCCATTTATACATAGTGAATTGTTTCTGGCACTGCTCTTTGTTTCTTTACTCTTTCTAATGTATGTCTATCTCTCTCTCTCTCTCTCTGTGTATGGATGCATGTTTGTATGTATGAATATTATCTATAGATGGGCACACCTCAAGAGTGAAAAGTAGGGGCATTGGTGAATAGATATATACAAAATGAAAATAATCAGTGAATAGATCCATAGATGGGTACGCCCCATTATTTGATATTGGCATTTTGTATATGTCTACATCCCAAAATTAGAGAGTAGTTGCACTTGTGAATTTGATGCAAATGGAATTTGAGCTTTGAGTGGTTCTGCGTGGTCATTATTCTTTGTATACATGTGTATGTTGTGTGTTATAATTAACCCAGAAATGTGGGATAAGACATTGATGATAATTACATTGATCAATATTTTGATTTTGATATTGTAAGTGCTAACCATCCATGATCTAAGATTTAAGCTCCTGTGCAGAAATCGAACAAGAAGTTGCGCAGGCAATCATTCGTTGTGTCTTAGGTTTTAAAAGAGATACACGGCTTAACATTTTTGACAATGCAGAAGACCTTGTGAAGAGAATGCTTGATCTTGACCTTGAGCACCGATTGACTGCGCAAGAAATGCTTGGTAATATTTCCTGTTTCTTTCATCAAATGTTTCATGTTAGCCAACTAATATGAACCCGTTGGGCTTTTAGTTTGGCATACCAAGTATTGTCATATAAATCTACCAAGTAACTAAGCTTTAGGGACTATGTATAAGCAATTGCTAATTTAAAAGTTATGGTGTAAGAGCATGCTTGATTTACTCATAATTACATTTAGAGAGGAATGTAACTATTCCTCATTTGTAAGAGCAGGAATATTAAGGTTTTGGGCCCTTATGAAACTATACATTTCTGTGCAAAACCTGCTACTCAAGACTAGAAAGATGTTCTCGGGATATGGGATCTTGAAAGTTTTAGATACGAAGGCCTTAATAAAAGGCCTGCAGGCTGTCATCTCCTTGCATATAAAAAAGGATGTTGATTTTTTCATCAATTGCTTGGCATTGTTCAGGCAAGTAAGTTTGAATTTTAATTCTCACTTTATTGTTGTTAACTTTTGATGCTAAGTTTGTTTCAATTTTCTTATTCATAAATTGTTCTATTGTTCCATTACGGAGAAATTCAAATCGCAATTAGTCTTAGTTATTTTGAGAAATCAGGATTTTCCATGTAAGAATTTAAAATTGTGTCATTTGAATATATGTATATATATATGACTTAAGCATTTAGGATTTGAAACTTTTCCAAAAATAGTTGGAAATTAATGGTATTTAGTTGTCAAGGGGATGTTGCAATTGATTTGTATCAGTGATGTAGAGATGAACTATCTAACCTAAAGTGGAAAATTGTAAATTAGATCTTTAAGTACATGAGAGAGAAGATGAAATACTAATTACATAGAAATTGCATAGGATTAATGGAGAATGATGTGAACTAATGTAGCCTGACCTAACCTAGACCTCAAGACAGAAGGAGATAACAAACCAAATAATTCTACAATCTCACTCTCCCATGACCCTCAACCGCTATATCATTCCATGGCACATATTGAAGATAAGGGCTTTGCTGTTGTCTTTGCTATAATGATACACAATTAGTGTTTTAAACTTCCTAATTGGCATTCAAATTCCTTAAGCATGCAAACCAAGTAATTTGACACTAATCTGTGTGTAAGGTTTTGGATGAAAGTTTCAGGTCAAACTTCAATCTGTATTTGCATTTTGTTGTTGTGAACGTGTGATGCAGTGACCTGTTCATTCCAATCGTGTTGATGATAATTACTCCATCAATGGCTCAATGGATGAGAAAGTTCGAATTTGGTACATTTCTGGTGGTCAAGTTGTAGGTGGGACAAATACAAGAGAATTAGTCACTGTGGCTAGCTAAAGGCCTAATGGACAGTCTGTTTCAATTTTCTTAATTTATGATTCTATTGTAATGAAATATTTTAAAATAAATCTGATTGAATTTCCTGAAAATATTTTAGTCTTTGCCTCTTTGATTCTAGCAGGGAGGTATTGTGGGATCATTACCTGCTTTTATAATACAAGATCACGTATAAGTATGACACTTGCTCTAACACCACATGTTCTTTTTATAAACTTAATTTCACAAATTGAAGTAATTTCTGCTGTGTTTCATCTTTTTTTTTTAAATTGAAAATGTAAACTATATTAAATGTCTGCAAAGAAAATCAAAGATTTGGCTCTTATACATCGTGGAAAGTGTATCTGTAAACTTTATTCAACGTCTATGAAAAAAATGGAAGACTTGGCCCTTAAGCGTTAGTTGCTCCTCATAGAAGACAAAAGAAATTCAAAATAAGTCAAGAATACCAACCCTATTCACTTTAATAACTACAAAATCAAAATCTGATATACCTTGGATTTTTTAACTCTTTTCTGGACCTTAACAGTTTTTTTGATA
This sequence comes from Sextonia rubra, assembly GCA_037013555.1. NCBI lineage: Eukaryota > Viridiplantae > Streptophyta > Magnoliopsida > Laurales > Lauraceae > Sextonia > Sextonia rubra. The sequence goes on from JASUAD010000001.1 coordinate 83,214,874, forward strand.
TTATTGCTCATAAATTCTAGAGTGTGCTCATAAATTCTAGACCTTAACAGTTTATTGTGTCTCATTAATTTTGCTAAGTTACCTTTGACATTTTTTAAATAATCAGTTTATGCATTCTACCTTTATTGTTATGTAGAAATTGTCAGTTTCTTATACGTATTTACATTTTGAATGTTGTCATTGTAGGCTGTGGATATCCTCTATGTACATGTGTGCTAAGTTGCTTGTGTTTTAGTATGTTCTTCGATTGTCCAATATACAAAAGATGGGCACATGCTTGTTAAAAGGGAACACACCATTTATTCAAATAACAAGCGAATGAAATAATGACTCTTGGTAAAACTACCAACAAACATATGCAAACGTCCCACTTTCTATCAATTTGCTTCTTAACTCTACCTTTTGGGTGAATGCAATTAATCATGATTTTTCCAAACCCCTTTAACATTATAGGAATAGCAATACCTAAAAAACCAATGAAATCAGTGACCCACTTTACCAATAATATAGAAAAGGTAAGCCAGAACAAAAACTGAGAGAAAAAAAATGACTGAGGTCCCTTGATTTGAGATTCTGACCGAGGTCTCTGGGTTTAAGACCATTTCTTTTTTTTTTTCCTTCCCCTTGCTGAGAAATAAACGAAGAGTGGAGGTCAGGGATGGTGTTTTCATATTTAAGGATGAGAGGAAGCTATTTCATTCATGCGATGTGTGGGTGCACTATCCAAAGCTATGGAGATGTGCTTGAGGTTTTTACTTATGATGATTTTGTGATAAGCTGTGAATGTACTGTTGACTATCAGGAAGGTTATAGTTATCCAGCATTTTCTTGATTGCTTCATTCCATGTAAGTTGGTTCTTTTGAAATCTTGTATTAAACATTGTCATTCTTACTCCCAACACCTCTGGTTACATTAAAGACTATGTTGTTATAAAATGATACTCGCAATCATTGCATTCAGAGACATTCAGTACTTGATTCATGCGTTCTTGTTTTGTAAGCAATAGGATAACCATTGTTTTGTGTACATGAAACATCTTTGCCTCTAGGTAGTTCATATTACCAATGTAGGCAGGTTTCCCCTTAATCTTTTGTTTCTGTCACCAGTGGAAGTTTCGCTTCATGTTGTGTTGTCATTGAAAATGATAAGAATAGAGTATCATTTACACACTGATTAATATTTGGACCAACATTTGAGAAAATCATTAGAAATAGGTCTATTGAACAATTTTCAGGGTTGCCCCACATATATGCCTTATTGTGCTGCTTGATCACCCTTGCACTAGTGCCACTTCCCAGTTGATATTCATAATCATATTTGTCATATATGTCGATAAGGAAAAAAGGGTAAGACTTTCTCCACTTAATTTTCCTGTCACCTTTTTTCATGATTCTTTGGGTTTTTAATTTTTTTGGTTTTAGCACTCATTTTCCAAATAGTGTGGGCAGGTGAAGATAGTTGGATTATTAGTGGTAGTTTTTGGTGTGTTTGCATTTATTTCTTATCATGAGGGTAATATAATCCTTCTATGCGGCAAATCATTATTACATCTTTGAGCGTTGCCTACTCTCATATCCATGTTTGCTTCCCTGCTATTTATTACAGTGTTCATTGAAAACTATTTCTTCTCCTGTTACATTGGTTGAACCAGTGACCCCCAAATGTTAGGATACTTACTGCTGTGGAATTTATGCCATGTTATCTCTCAGTTTCTACATTCTTGATGAGCATCTCATTCTTTGTTTATGGAGTGCTCAAGCACGACATTTTAATTTATGTAAGTGTATCACATACCATCAATTTCTATCATTTGAGGCTTTAGTGTAATTTAGTTCTCTTTGTTTTCCTAATTAAATAATTTAATAAATTTAATTAGAAAATTTTTACTTGGTTCTGTTTACCATTAATTTGTATTTTTTTTTAACTCTTTCATTGTTACATAGTTGTGACTTGTGAGATACCATGTGGTGGTGTTGAAAACAATGAAATGTCTTTCCAAGTGATGTTATTATCGGCTTTTGCCCCATTGGGGTGTGTTATTCGAAGAATGTAATCTGTGAACTACTGTAAATTCATTTTTCCCCACATCTGTTTAAAAGGGTATTCGAGTGAGATATGCTCCTGTTTCCTACCTAGATGATTGGTGTAACAGAGTATACATTTATTATTTATTTTTTTCTTCTTGAATTCATTCAACTGGTTGCTTCCATGGCATACCTAGACTACTGTACATATTAGACAGGAACCAAATGGATGATAATATCTTGCCAACAGTTTCACAACTTGGACTAGAATTTGGGTTAATGCGATTTTTGGTGGAGTCGTCGGATTTTGGATATGAGTTTGATGCACCTGTCCATTTGAAGTTCATAGAGAAAAAACTTCATTGTTCACACTTGATAATGCAGATATTATATTGGGATGTATATGATCAACTTTATTTACCTTCGATTTTTTTTAAATTAAGTTGAGCATGATTAAATTTAGAGTTGGTAGATGCGTGATCAACAATATAAGACACACTAAGCAAGTTCTAATTGAAAGTGCAATAACTAGATCACACCAAGTCCTAGAGGGGGGGTGAATAGGACTATTAAAAATTTCTTTTCAAGACTTAGATTTTATTTGTGAGCAATCTGAAAGATGATTAAAGTTGAGAGTCCCCAAGTGGATTTAAGAGAGATATTCAGAGTTATGAGTGTTTAGAAATGCACCTAGATCAACAAAGATATAACTTATAAAAGATCATCAACTCAAGTGACAAGAAAGCAAGGCAACATCCAAACACAACAAACAATAAACACAGTGATTTATAGTGGTTCGGTCCTAGACTTACATCCACTCTCAAGAGCAATCTCTCTTGGTTCCACTAAATAAGAGGTACTTACATAACATACACCTCTTGCAACAGTTTTTGATTCGGTGGTTTGTCTTCCACCAACTAGAGTTTTTGATCAGGTGGTTGATCCTTGATCTAGTCCACCAACTACAACAATTTTTGATGCGGTGGTTTGTCTTCCACCAAATACAGCAATGAGAATTGAAATATTAAAGAACACCTAAACAAGGAATGGTATACCTTGGTTTTGAGTGGTGCTCTTGATACTTGAAGACTACCTCCAAGCTTTGGCCTCTTGTTCTTGCTCCTTGGTGATGAAGATCTTCAGATGTGTGCTCAGCCAAGGGAAGAGGTTTCAAGAGGATTTGGAAGGCTAAGGTATACTCTCAGGTTTAATGAAGCCTTTCCTAACTCACCAACTACTCTACTTGTAACAATAATGGCACTCTTTTGCTTTGGAGAGTAGGTGGTTGTGGGAGCTTTGAAGATGATTTTAATGGAGGTGCAAAGGCTCAACTATACTAGTAATTTTCTCAGCAATAAATTCAGTAGTTGGAGCAAGGGAGAGGTCCTCTTTAAATACAGATGAGCTCCAACGGATAGTTCTACGGCTAAGAACAGAATGGTCTACGGCTTAGCCGTAAGTTCTGACAACATCCAACGGCTAGTTTGACCAGATTCAACACAAATTCCTTCTTACGGTTAGGCTTACGGCTTAGCCGTAAATCCTTATACGGCTTAGCCGTGAGCACCTTTCGGCCTAGCCGTGGGTCAGCCGTAAGCTCAAATTTCCCAGAAACTGCTCTCTGGAGAGTGGCCCGTAATCTTTACGGCTTAGCCGTGAATAACCTTACGGCTTAGCCGTGAAGGCCTTTCGGCTTGGCCGTAAGGTCAACCGTAAGCATAATATGGCCAAGTACACTCTCTGGATTGTGGCCCGTAGATTTTACGGCTTAGCCGTGAAACATACTACGGCTTAGCCGTAACATTTTTCGGTGCAGCCGTAGGGTCAGCCGTAGAACAAAAAGGCTTCAAAATACACTCTCTGGACAGTGAGCCGTAGAATCTACGGCTTAGCCGTGGTCCAAGCTGTAGAACAAAACAGGGTGTTTGAAAAACCTAATTTCCTAGTTTATTTCCATGGACACTTAGGGATCACAGATACCTTATCCCTTGGTACTCACAGATGATCTTCTTTGAATGATGTTGAACTTCTTTGCTTAGTCTTCATTGATAGGTTTTCCTTGAATGGTCTTGAACTAGCTTAAACTTCTTTGAACTTAACTTGATCTTCAATGAACTTCCGAGGTGAACTACATCGTTCTAGAACCGAACTATACTTTGGTCACGTAATTGACAACACACTCTTACAATGACACTAACACTAATGTGCTTACTAACCTAGAAGTGGCTACTATATAAGATTTACAATATGAGTATGCTTAACTGAAAAAATTTGAGGTTTATGTTATTTAGTATGCATGTGTAATTGATATAATCTATGTCGCAAAGCAGTGATTTTTATTTGGATTTCTCGTAGGACTATATTAGTTAATTTCAATCTGCCGCGAAGGAAGTGAAGGGGAACACAAGGATTTCATGGATTTACAGTTGACGGTATGGACCAATACAACAGATGAAATCCAAGATGTAACCATAAGACTGCTATTGCAGACAAACATATGAAACAGATATGTATACAAAGAAAGAACAGGTCTCTTTGTTGATATACCAACTGGTTTTTATTTTTACAGTATATTTGTGTTTACTCGTGCCTTGTTTTCATATAATTGTTTGGAGACTACACGTGCCTTACACTTGCAGGGCTCCATTAGTAATCATAAAAAAGGGATCATGTTTAGAGATTAGGATTTTTAGTTTGCTATTTATTAACTCAGAATTCTCTGATAAAGATTTTATAGCTAATGTTCTTAAGCTAAATAGTCATTTCTTTGCATATGAACCTTTTATTTATACATCATAAATTGAAATCACATTTGGTTTGGGGCTTTTGGTTTGATTTGTTTATTAATGCTTAAAGTTTTATACATTTTTTTATTTTTTTTATCATTAAGTTTTTTATATGTTATGCAGTATATTAGAATATGTCAAGTTTTTTCTGATGATGATGATGCATGTAATGTTACCCTATTGACATGCCAGAGATTTTAAAAATTGAAAGTTATCTTTGCTTTCTGGCTGCCGGATCTGGTAGTGATCATTTCATTTAAATTGTAGTATCCTGCTAGCACGTTGGAAATGCTTGTTAGAACAACATCAGGTCTAGTGATCTGTGATGTTGGACGAGGTGGATTTATTGAAAGCTGCAAGCATTGTAAATGGAAGCTGGAACCTAGATGATTTCTCTGATGATATTATTCTCCGATTATTTATCATTGGGGACAATTTACCATGGAAACATAATTGCATTGGGGAAGTGGCTGTGTGTGGCTGTATGCTTTTATGACTCTTGTTCATCCTTTGATAGTTGTGATTTATTTTCTCGTCATTTTTTTTCTGATGTAAATTGTTGGCAAGATGGAGCTATTGTTGCAAATAATCCCACTATTTTTGCCATATAGGAGGCTCAACTTCTGTGGCCTGACACGCGGATTGATTTTCTAGTTTCCTTAGGATGTGGTTCTGTTCCAACAAAGGTATGTTGAGAACTCTCCCTATCGCTGCATGCATGATATTTTTGAGTTAATTCCTAAAAGAAGTAAAATTTGCTTGGGCTACACTATTGAAAAATGATCAGAACTTGTGTATATCTAGTAATCTTAAAAAAGTGATGGATGCCCAATGATTTGGTGTTTTGCATGGATCACAATATCGCATCATGTATAGAGCTATATTTCTTTTTACTTTTTTACCCTAAAAACTAATAGATGTAATGTTACCAATGGAAGAATAAGTGTCACTATTAACACAAATACGTAGTAGTTGTCCTAAAAAGTCGGGAATAGTCATATATCATGCTAGTTGGCAGAGGGGTTGGTCTCTAGATGTATGCAAAATTCAAATTCATATATGTATATTCTTTTGATTAAATTTATTCACTTGGCTCGAAAGGGAGCTTGGCATAATCTCGATGCTGGACAAATATTGATTGAGAGTGCATGTTCGGTGGAGAGGGTGCCTATGCTTTTTAAAATACACTATTTCCAGTTCAACCAAGGTGATATATTGAATATGGAATTTCTTCTTAGCTAGTTAAAATGTAAAAATGAATTTCCAAATTTGCTTGTAAATTTCATTATTTTGCTTTGCTTCCCATCCATTTGGAGTGCTTTACTATTTGTTCCCTTCATTGGTTTGAGATAAATGCTTAAGGGCTAATGAGAAATCTTAGGGCCTGTTTGCACACACCAAAAAGTGCTATAAAATAAGATACAAATATTCCTATTTTATTGAATAATGGTTACACAATCTTTTTTGTAAACATACAAATATTGCATATTTAGCAAATGGAGGAAAGTATGAAGAAAATAAGTTAAAGACCCTCCTGCACCTCTTCCCTCCATAAAATTTTCTACAGGATAAAAATCTTTCAAAATCCAAGTTCTAAAAAAAATGTAAGAAAGGAAAAAAATCCTCACCTGTTGTCATAGGTGTGTTTGTTTACGTTAGCGGTAAAGTAAAGTAAATGAAGGTGTAACATCATGGTAAAGGTGTGGTAACGTAAAGGTGAAGTTTCCATCAATTGGTCTGACCGTCTTCATTTGAAATCAAACATCAAGCACAAACAAACGAAATCATACATAATCCAAAACCTCAATCTAAGACCAATACTACTAAACAAAAAATACTATGATGGGAAATGAAAGAACCCAAATCCAACATGATCACCTAAAAACTCAAATCATTATCCAAATACTACAAACGAACACACAAATCAAATGACGAACAAAACCATCCTAAAACTAAACCAACACATCTTGAACAGATTCCAAAATCAGTCAAACCAAGAAAGATAGACATAGAATACAAACCTAAGTTTCCTAATCTCGCTTTGTTCAGTAAATTGCAAATTGATGGAGAAACTCAAACCCAAGATTAGGAAGAACCCAATTAGGTTGAGCATTCCACAAGACCGAGTGCCGTCCAAACCCACCAAGGAATCTAATGTATTACTTGAGCATCAACACCAAGAGATTATTAAACCTAGCATCGAAATTTGGCATGAAAGCCCTCACATAGATCCTAACCACTCGCTGGAGACCCTAGAAAAGACACTAGTGTCAAATGAAAACTTGATTAGTGAGCCCTATGGGACAAACCATCCAAAGGGCAATGATGTCATCAAACCAACCATAGGGGACGTGTGTGACTTCCACAATGAGGTAGAGCATAATCTTGTATTAGCCCTGATTTGGGCCCATCGAAACGCGAGGCTAGAACTTCATAGTACTTTAAAATGTTTCTCTGCGAACCCAATTATTATATGAGGTTACAGTAGACACTTTGGAAAGAGACAAATATCGAGAGTTGGATCCCCTAGTCAAACCTTGAAAACGTAAATCTCAGATCCATTCCTTTTCTTGGAATGGTACCCAATTGACAAGAATGAAAATTTGGACAAAACAGTAGAAACCGCTTCCAAACTAGCATGGCATATAGAGCTTAATCCTATTGGTTTCCTCAGAAGAATTGAGAATTTGAGACCACTCAAAAAACTCAAGGAAAAACTTTTGGACTCTTGACTCTAGAATAACTTTCGGGTACTCGCCTAAATATACGATGTAGGATTCTGATGGTCTCAATGAGCGACATAGCAACCCCTACGATTGAAAAAAGCTTTATCCTACTTGACCTTCCGGTAGACTCTCACGATGTAAAGTCACTATACTACAAAGAAAATTTAGACCACACCTAGAAAAACATGAATGGACCACATTTAAGCAAACTAGACACAAAATGATAAAACTTAGGGCCTAAAGAAAGAAATAAAACCACACAACCTAAATAGAAGATGAGGGTCGAACGATTAGGAAAGCAAGAGACTGAACATCATTGACGAAAAATGAAAAATCATTTTTAAAAGATCACAAATATCCTAATTGTTTAAACTCTTTGAGACCGAGGCCTAAAATAGCATAGGTCCAAAACATTTCAGCGCTCTCATTTTCAGCGAGAGGATGCAAATCATATCAGCATTATCAAAGAAAGCACCTTGGTAGGACGTGTACAATACTTTTTAATATAATACTAAGGCTAAAGTGCGGTGGTCTAAAACATTCTAGCAGTCACATTTTCTAACAGATAAAGGTAAAAACTTAGGGCTAAATATAGTATCTTGACACCCAAGGGATGTCATAGTTATAAAAAAAAATATACAACTCTAATGTAAGATATGTTCTCATCTATACAAGGCCCAAATGGCGGATTTCCAAGACGTTTCAGTGCTCTTAGTTCCGAAGAGAACAAAATAATAAGATCTAGAGCAAACTCCCAATGATTAAAACACGTATGTTGAGAGGTCTTAAATGCACATGTTTTTAAATACCCAAAGTATTCAAATTATGCATCACATCATTAGCACAAACAACGGAAAATCATAAGCAGGCTAGACAAATATCCGACTTCATGCCAATCAAGGTTTGCAAGTTCAAACAAGCCCAAAGAAAGTAGCTAGTACTTAAGATTATGCAAATAATAATAATAATAATAATAAAATTTCAAAACCCAAAAAAAATTACAAAATTAAAAAAAAAGAAAAATGTAAAAATACAACCATCTGATCATCATAAAGACAGGTGGGCCGAGGCATTGGAGAATCCCTCTAATAGTGCAATCATGACTAGAAACCCTTAGAAGTCACTAGTTTTAATGGTGGGATGGATGTCGATAAATTAGTGGGTACCTAAAAGGTTTATTCAGTTGATTACATTAGACAGTTTAAGAAGTGTCTAAGGCATTCATATTGATGGCAATAGAATATATATATATATTTTTTATAACTAATGGCAATTGAATATTACACACAAAGCAGGCAGAAGACAAAGCATGCGTTAATATGAAGGCTGCTATAGTGACCAAATTCATTAAGGAAAATATCATAGCTAGATTCAGCATCCCCAAAGTATTCATAACAAACAATAGCCCTAAATTCATACCCCACCGAATAAATGAGTTGTACGCAAAATATGACATAGAATTGCAGCATTCAACCCCATATTAACCTCAAACCAATGGTCAAGGACGAAGAATGAAAGGTGCAGAGCATGCACAAGTCTACTGAAACGTGAGAGCTTACAATAAACATGTCATTAAAAAGGAATTCAAAGTCGATGACCTTGTGCTGAAACACATCAATCCATCACAGCTTTCACACCCTAGAGGTAAGTTATGACCCAATTGGGAAGGCCATTATGTGATTTAAAAAAAAGGTATATGCAGGTAAAGCGTATATTGTAGTGAATGCAGAAGGCGAAGAGCTCTCCAATCCGTTGAATGCTATGTGCTTTTAAAAGTATGTGACGCAGTCCTTTCTTATTTCTTTTGGAGCGAGAGCTATAGCTTCTTTGACTTGACCATTGCAACCCTTAAGGAAGGCTACAGAGTACACTTAATAAAATTTGAGCTTGAGCACACACTTACACTATATCAGTTGAGAGGGTGAGACACACTATATCAGTTGAGAGGGTGAGACAATGCGTCCGTCCCCCACAAATTCACATGGCCATAAGCTTGCTGAAGCCAAAATCTAAGTGGGTTAAATAGGTTTTGAAGGGTGCCTTAGTAACCTATCCCTCAAAAGGATGAGAGACAGAGAGACAAGGGATAGGGAATCGACAAGTTTGCCGATGGCCAGTGGGGTCATGCAGGATGGGGTATGCTCTCCCACATCTTATGTGGCATTAAGTCCTAGGAAGGGAGTAGTATTACTCGTGAAAAAAAAAAAGAAAAAAAAAAGGAAAGTGGGGGGAGTGGGGGTGAAAGGAAAGAAGAAATAAGAAGAAGAAAAAAAGATATATAATGGGTCATTGGGGGGATAGCTTTTGTTGCATTATCTTTCTCTTGGAGTTTGTGGGTTTCTATTTGTATTGGCAGCTTTTTCTTTCTTGTTCTTTCTTTTTGGCCTAGTATAAGCCTTTTGTACCAGTATTGTTTGTTTTAATGAAAGGTATTATCATGCCCCCAAAACTGAGCCGGATCTAAATCCAATTTTGGGGGTGTGAGAATTGGGGCTAATTAAGATTTTTCTTACATAAACAATGCGGGTTCTAATTTTGGGTGGATCAAAGTCCCTCGTGAGGTTATGCTTGGTGATTAAGCAACCATAATTATACGCGAAACTGAAATTCATAATCTGCACAGCTGAGTATTATATACAAATCTTATAACAAATCTCATTAATAATAAAATCAATATCTAGTGCTTCGAAGCATAATAATTAAAATTGTAATTCCAAGACATAAATTTAATGAATAAACTAATGACATCAAACATGGCCTTATTACATAATCTAATATTTCGATCTTGTCTCCAACACGAAGACATCTCAGATGATGTAATCGGCACTCCACTCAACAACTCCGCCATTTGGTGGAATCTCCTGCGTCGCCTGATCCTCCGGTTTAGCACCAGCAACGGGACCTAGACACCAAAAGTAGTGAGCTAGATTAACATAATTTAGCAAGAAGTAAACTGCAAGTGTTGATGTTAGCCAATTGAATTAAATCATATATTACATCTATCCCAAAATATATACTCCATACAAACCCAATTGCATGAATGCACAGAAACAGGTACTCCAGTAGATACAATATACAAAAATGGGTATTCATGCAGATAAATATACAAAACAGGTATTCCCCCAGATAGATATATAAAAATGGGTATTTCCATAGATAGATATACAAAAACGGGTGTTCCCACATATAGATATACAAAAACGGGTATTTCCACTTATATAACAAATGGTACAGCTTGTACATATTCCACAGTACACGCTGACCCAATGGCGTACATCCACCTCCAAACTGCGGTCGGTCAAATATATTTATATATACGAATACATACATATACTGATGCACAATGAAACTATGATGTGAAATTTCCAATTTTTGACACCCATACTATTTCAATTAAAGTGACATGGTTAAACCATTTAGATGTATATTATTCCCATATGATATTTTTCATATTTCTAAAGGTAATCTTTTCACCACCTAGTAGTCTCTCAGTTGGTTAAGTATTCACCTTGAATCAAACCTTCCCTTAAAATGACAATATGAGCCCACAATGTTGATGATCTACTACTGGTGTCTATCATGTAGTGCATCCCATAACTCATATTCACATCCCATGTGTAATTCAATTTTAAGTGTACACTTAACGAACTCTTCCTTAAGAACAAAACACATCATATCCTCAGTCCAAATCTCATGCTAATATATTTATTAATTAACCATTGGACATGAAATTGGGTTAAGTGATCTACACCTTAAAGGTCACTTACCTGGAGTCACTTTACCTATCCTGAAATCCAAGCTGTTGGATTCTTCAATCAAGGTCAGCTAGCTTAACCTATTGCACTACCAATTTAAGTGAAAGTTATCGGACATTCACAGCTTAGTCGTAACTCATTTTATGGCTAGGCCATGGTGGATGTACGACTTAGCTAGCCGCGGATATGGCTGGCCATAAGGCTCACCATAACACAAACTCACAAAAAGGATTCTCTGGACTATGAACCGTAGCCTAGCTGTATTTGGCCTATGGCTTAGCCGTATCTACACACAGACTCACCCCTTCTTAGGCATTTCATCCAAATAACAACCTGTGTACTCTACGACCAATCTATGGATTTCCAAACACATTAGACCCACAACCTTCATTCATAAACAATACTAATCAAAAGGAACCATTATTAAACCCTTAGTTATAGTTATCCACTTGCCTCAAATCTTGTGCCAAAACTCAGATTTGCTAAGGTTAGATCCAATCATGAACAAACCTCTATCTTGACTTGATTCCTAGATCTGAATCCGACATTATAGACACTAACAAGGTAGACAAAGAAAGGGAAGGAAGATGAAGAGATGCTAGTGATGGAAGGTCTCATTTTCTTTGGAAAACTTGGGTCTTGTATAGGGGTTAGGGCTTAATTGCAAAGAGGAAGAGGGACGAAAGAATTGTATGTATGAAAAAAAAGAAACAATCGGGGGATTTAGGGTTGGCTTTACATAAGAGTTTTCCTAAATTATAAGGAAGGGCTTCCTGCTTTTTAGTGAGTTTTTTAAAATTTCAGAAAAAGTCTTTTCAAATAACTCAGGCCCAACGCCCAAGAATGTTTAATCAGCCCATATCCAATGGGCCCTACAGCAAACTACCATACATGCAATTATCCAAATCTCTTAAATGGCCTTTTAAATCCTCCTCTAACATTAACAACCCGACGCGAACTCGACACCTGACTCGACCCAAAATTAAAAATCTAGGCCTGACAGTTATCATTCAAAAAAAAAGAGAGAGAAAGAATTAGAAAAGAAGAAAAAAAAAGAGAAAAAATAGAAGAAAAAAAGAAAAAAAATGAAAAAAAGAGAAAAGAAATGGGAAAGAGTGTAGATAAATTATGAGAGTTAGGAGGAGGAGTGAAAGAGAGAGTAAAATAAATAAGAGGATACCCAATAAGCTTGCTTGTCATTGGTGGCGTTGCGTGAGATGTAGGTATGCTCCCAACGTTTCACGCTTCGATTCCTTTTTTAGACTTGTTTAGCCTGTTTATGATGAGTGGAGTTGAATAGAGTATGGGTATACTCCATACACTTCGCCTCTTCCTAACTCGAGGTAGCCGAAAGCCGTAGCACCTAACACGATGACTCACAGTCTTGCTAACACACACAATCATTGAGTACACCGAAAGACTTTGGAAACCACGAAGTATGCCCTAGGACCTGAGCAAAAGGGCTGAGTAGTTATCGAGAGGAATGCGAAGGTTTGACCTCCCTGGGAGTCCGAAATGATTACATAACTTTCATAACATCCATTTGCAGATTAAGGAGTTAATTCTCACTCTTGCACTTCACCCTAGTCGCCATATGCACTAGCTTTACGTTGGGGCATTTTTATTTATTTTCATTGTGATGTACGCCTTCCCAATTTGCATCTCATCATGACGTACATGAGCTACATGAGCATTCACCACTTGCACGTACTCACCTCTGCATGTTTTTATTATTGAAACTCTTTAGTTGGATGCAGGAAGATATTCCCATAAGGTTTCAATTCTGATATTTTGTTTTTGAAAGGTTGAATGCAAAAATGGCACCTTGTGGTTGTGTGTGGGTGTGCATTTGTGTGGGTAGGGTTGTGTGTGTGCAGGGGGGGTGGGTGGGTGTGTGCATGCGTGAGTTTGCCCCTCCATGCACAGCGGTTGGTCGCATTTCTCCTCCTATTGATCCATCTTCATCTTTGTAAGCACTTTGTTGTCGCACCCAGTAGGGTTGGGCATTGGAGAGATGTGTTGCCATGCGGTGTTGGCACATAAGTTGTGATTGGTTAGGTTGCGAACTAGGGGCCCCCTCTTTGCGTTGTGCGGCTGCCCTCCACTGCTCAGTCCTCATCACTTGTTGTCTCGATCGGTCTCATTGTGATAATCGTCAAATGCTTGTATTCTTACTAGTTTTGCGGTATAGGCCCCTCACGGTTACTTTTGCCCCTTTAATGTGGATGGGTGTGGGTTGGGTGTGGATGAAGGTGCTTCTGGCTATGTGTGTGCATGTATGTAGATGGGTGTGTGTGTGGGTGTGGCTGCGTGGGGTGTAGCTGTGGGTGGGTGAGCGTTTGGGTGGGGGTGGTTGTGGATGTGTGGTTTGGGGTGTGGGTGTTGATGTAGGTGGGTGTGTGTATGTGAGTGCATATGGCTGAGTGTGGCCATGTGCGGGTGTGTGTGAGGTATAGGGGTGTGTGTATGTGTGTGTGTGTTTTGGTGGATGTACATGGGTGTGTTTGTTTAAGTATGTGTGTTATGTGTGTGGGTGTGTGTTTGGGCATGTGGTTATGTGTGTGTGTGGAGTATAGTTGTGGATGAGTGAGTTGTGTGTGTGTGTGTGTGTATGTGGGTCATGGATGGGTCTGGTGTGGGTGGGTGGGTGCGTGCGTGCGTGAGTTCGAACGGTGGCATGTCACCTCCTCTTGATCCATCTTCGTCTTCGCAAGCCCTTTGTTGCAGCGACCGCCAGTGTTGGGCGTTGGAGCGATGTGTTATTGTGCAGTGTTGGCACGTAAGTTGTGATTGGCTTGGTTGCGAACTAAGGGCCCCCTATTTGCACTATGCTGCTGCCCTTCGTTGCTCAGTCCTCATCACTTGTTGCCTTGACCAGTCTCGTCATGCCAATCGTCAAATGCCTATATTCTTACCAGTTTTGAGGTATAGGCCCGTCACGGTTGCTTTTTCCCCTTTAATGATGCTATAATCTTTGTGGCGCATGTGGAGGGCTCTCTGTGGTGTCTCATGTATGGCCTTCGGCTTTGCAAATCTTAAGTCCCCACACCGAAGATTGGCTAATTGAATTGCACATGCTTCATGGATGCGAAGGATGTGGGGGTTAGGTGAATAAGAGTGGGTGTGGATGTGGGTATTGTGTTAACCTATAAAAAATTACAAATGTTGCAACGAAGACATTATAAGCAAGCTCTAAACCAAGGATACATAAATCTTGGGATTGTGAAATAGCAAGTCAAGTACTGCATCTAGATGTTCAGAGCTGGTGCAATCAACTCAGAAGACTTCAAATGAGTTCGGAATACAACAATTCAAGTTTCAAAGTTGGAGGACTTAATTTGGTTACTTAACTCACAAAATACCAAGGTTGAGGTTCAATGACTCAAATCCAATGATCACCAAATAAATTCAAGCTTCTGGGTTACCAAACTGGCTTAAACTCTTATGGCAACTCTAAAGCAGGCTTAAGAATGATATTTCAAAGTTTCAATGCATTTAAACTTCATCTCAACTCAAAACCAAACTTCAGTGACTGTTTGCTAGCTCTTTGGAGGTCACTACAGAAATTGATACTTCTACATGTCAAAGCAAACTCAAACTCAGGGGAATGCCTTCAAATACATTTAAAGACTATCCTCCAAAATTTTTGAGCATTTGGATATCGTTTGGACCAAAACTCAATTTAGATGGAAATCTACTAAACTCTGTGGGGTCACTAGCAAAGTAATACCTCATGAACATCAAAATCAGCTAAACTTCCTGAATGAAGCTCAAATTATGCTCAATGGAAGCTCTGCAAAATTTCAGGCCAAACGAACATCATTTGACCCAAAATTTATAAACATGTAAACTTTGGGTCAGTGACCGCCAAGTCATGGGGTCACTGACCAAAGTCCTAGTTCCCAATATCCCAAATTGATAAAATTTAGGCACAAAGTTTTAGTCATGCTTAAGGGAAATTTTACAAATTTTCTAGTTAAAAGGACTTCGTTTGATCTCATGTTCACTGCATGTCAGCTTAGAAGTCAATAAACCCCAAGCCATGGAGGTCACTAGCCAAAATCCTACTTCCAGGGACTGAAAGCTGATGAAATTCGGAGCAAAGATTCAAAATATCTTCAAAATAAATTTTCTAAAGTTTCAAGGCAATTGAATGTCGTTCAGGTAGAATACAAGCTAACTACTTACAGTGTAGGGTGAATAATGACTTAGAACATGCAACAAATTGGTCACTATTCGAAATCCTACTTCCACAAGTCCAAACTACATGAAATTTGGATGGACACTCCAAGATACTCCTGATATCAGTCCCTCCAAGTTTAAAATCAAATCGAGGTCATTTAAGTCTCAAACAGCTGAAACAAGGGCCCATTTTCATAAAAAAGTCGACGGGGGAGTTAACCAACTTTAGAAGGTCAAAACGGATTGAAATTTGACACTCAAAATAGTGTCAAAAAGCATCCCCTCAAGTTTCGTGCATATCGGACATCGTTTGGACCCCAAACAGGTAAAAACGGGTCGCATATACAAAAGTTCAAAAAAGGGGCCCTAGTTCCATGGAGTGATTCCTGCGGTTTTTGGCAGTTCTCCCCACTCCTTTCGAAGTTCAACCTCCCATAACCTCCCTTTAACTTCCTGGAACTCCCTAAAACCACTTCAGCAATCTATAAAAAGGAAGTTAACACTTGAAAAGGAAAAAAAACCATACATAGAGAAGGCAAATAGTTCCTACTAAGAATTCCAAACAAGTCACGAGGCATTCTCTAGCATTCTGGTCCACTTCTTCTTCTTCTTCTCCTCATTCACTGAAGGTGAGAGATGGTTCAAAGAAGAAAGTAAGGTATGAGTATCGTTTAAAAGAAGACTATTTTCAAGCACTGGCGAGCCTTCGAAGGATGAAATCAATTCATTTGTTTTTCTCACTTGGGGGGGTCTTTTTTAGCAATCATACAAGTTATGAATAAGCTTCTTTAGGCTTCATTCTAATCATTGAAAATCATAGGATCAAACTGACACAACTTTGGCTTCATACAGTACCCTCTTTGAATTTGTACAAAAAACGGTCCGTAAACAAAAGTGATGATCAACAAAGGTTTTGATCGATTCCACGGTCGAATTTAATCTTCTTGATGGTCACTTAACACTCCAAAGATCATAAAAGTGAGCTTCAGCGCTTTGAAGAAGTCACAAAGGTGAAACAGCACCATACAGAAGGCAAAACAGTGGCCAAAGGCCACTGTCTACCACTGTCTGTGAGCCACACTTAATGGTAGGAGCCAGTGACCATGACCCCCCCCCTTTCCCCTTCATTCTTGAATTTTTTTTCACTTTTTATGTACTTTCTTATATTTTCTAAATTTGGATCACATCTGAAACATGAGGGAGGGGTTGTAAACTTTTCAAAAATATGTAAACAACCTGCAGCCCCGCGGTCAGAGCATTTGAACCCATGTAAACAAAAGAAAAATTAATAACGAACTGTAGTTAATTCTCATTCTTCTTAAATGCTTGAAGTGCATGAATGTTGGACTCGAATCCGTTGCACATTTGCCATTTTCGAGCGTATCATATGGGTGTGTTGTAGGTGAGTGGGTGGGTGTGGCTATGTGCATGTGTTGGTGTGGGTGTGAGTGTGTGGGTGTGGCTATTTCACATCATTAGGTTACAAATTTCATTTTATTATTTCTGAATTTTTAATTTATTATCTTTGATTTTTAAATTTAAATTGATTTTCTAATGTTTCTTATGGTGGATGTAGTCTTTTCTTTTCTAGTTTATGTTTGTAGTATAAGATTTTTAGTTTAGATAATTTTTATGGTGTGTAATAGATTGTAATTAATGTAATTTTAGTTTATTTAATTCTTATTTCTATAGGTTTTGAGTAGGCTTTTTAGATTTTCTTTTAGGACAAGTTCAAGTTGTGTGAATTGATCTCGCCTTGTTGATTGACCCTGTTCATAGTGGATTTTACTATTACTTAACGACCTTCACTTGGATTGTTGAACAAGTTTTTGATGCCGTTGTCGGGGGAGCACCATATGAGGTAAGCATTTTAACTTTCTGTCTTTATTTTATTGCATTGTGGGATTGGTTACTATCTTTGTCATCATATTAGTTTTAAAAGGAGCATTCATGGAATGTTTTGACCTGCCCATAATCGGTTGAAGGGAATTTTAAATTCTAAATTTTTTTATTGAATACGTTTTTTTATTTAATTTCCAAACTCATACAGTTATTTTTTAAAAAAATTTAGTCTTTCTTCTATTAGTTATTTTTGGGGAAAATCTAAGGTTTCTTTTTTAAAGATATTTCTTTTGGTTAAAATTTGGTTTTTAGAAAAGTTTTTTATATGTAAAAAAAGGAAAAATATATAAAAAATTGGAAATATAAAAATTTGAAAAAGTTGATTGAAAACTCTGCATTGTGATTAAGTTTTGCACCATGATTAGGCCAAGAAAGTTGGTTTCTGATTTCCTTTTTTTAGAAAGTCTTGCATGCGTATAAACTTTGATTTGATTTATTCATAATTTGGAAAGTTTTATTGTTTAATTTTTCTACATTTTTTAGTTTTAGAATTGTCTAATATTAAATAATTTGTCATTTAATTTTTACCATCCAATTTTGTTTGTTTAGTTTTATTTTTAGTAAGTTTTATTTTTGGAAGGTCTAACCTGTGTTTTGTTTTGCAGCAACTTAGATTATTGTTTCCTAGTTTTTAGATTTAGGATTTTCTAGTTTTAGATTTTATTTTATTTTATTTTATTGGGTTTGTAATAAATTCTTTTAATTTTGCAAATTAGGAATGAATGTATTTATTAGATTTAAATTAGGTTAGTTTTAAAATTTTATTTAGAGTAGGTTATAAGTTGAAAATATTTTTAAAAACATTGCTCCATATAGATCAACCTAATCTCACCAGTTTGATTACTACATCACAACTCTACATTTGGAGCTCACGATCAAATGTTTTGATTAAATGTAAAAGATTATTTGAAACAAAAAAGTTATGGGACAAGTTCAATATGAATTGAAATATTTTGATGTCTTCTTACACAAAAGAAGAGTATAATGAACTTCTTTGTAGGCTAAATAAATATTTCCATACTTATTTGAAAATGCTTTAGTATGTGAAAACTACGTTGTTACATACATGGAAAGATTTGTATTGGTATGGGTGGATAATTATATGTATTTAGGGAGTACTACATCGAATAGGTAACGTGAATGCTAGTTTTCTTACAGCTTTTTAATTAATACTAACTACTAAATCAATCATTAATTATATAATGTTATGTTTTTTTATAATTGAGAGTTCATATGCATATTTGAAGAGACAACTTGGATCAAGTCAAAGAGATTTGAAAACGAATTGGACAAAAATCCACAATCTCCTCCACTTGCAACATGCAAGTATAAGAGCCTCATTTCAAAAAAGCAAAACAATCATGCAACACAGTTTCAAACCTTCTGAATTCAATGAACTTCATGGTAACATCTCAAAAAAATACATTGGATAAAAATATTATCAGAAAAAAAGAGAGCCGATACAGTTGGAATTACCAAAGAGCATGTATGTGTATTATTCGACGAACACATGGTTTACCTTATGCTCACAAAATTGTAGAATATGTTACTCAACAACGGCCAATTCCCCTTAATTGCATACATCCACATTGGTGTAAACTTAATATTTTGCCTAGCAATGCACACAAGAGTTCTATTTCGAAGTTAGACTATGAGGCAAAGTTGGTGTTAGTTTTACATGTGTTCAATGGAAGTGAGTTCACAAATAAATTTCAAATTTTGATGAAATTGAGTGAAATATACAGTTTAGGCAATACGTTTGTAATAGAACTGGAAGTGAAATTAATAACTTAAGGTTGACTATCTTTAAAGGTTGATATATCTACTTGGCGCAACTTAGGTACTTTTGAATTGGTACAATCTAGGCATGATAGTTACTCTTTTGCATATCAAAAGAGTAACAATTCTTGATAGTAAGGCAAAAATAAATCGAATGTCTAATAAAAAAGAAAGCCCAAGGTGATTGCCACAAGATCAAAGCCTAATCTTCCATATCGTGAGCAATTTCTAGAGGGACTAAGGCCTTACATATGCTTTATAAGCGGCACTGTTGCTTATGTTAATTGTGGCTTTAGAGTGATTGTCGGTTTGCTTGGGCTCAATAAAGATGATTGGCCATGGGTCGAGAGAGAATTAATAAGTGAGCTACCTGCTCATTCAGGGATTATATAGGGTCAAGAATAGAGTAGGGAAATTGACTGAGGCCTTATCATACTATGTTGATAACCCTGGTTATTTCCATTGGATGACTATGCCAGTATAGGATATATTATCGCATCTCAGTATAATTTGATCTTATACCACATTAGTATAGAACAATGTCTTACCTTTTTGCCCCTTTAATTAGTGCCACTACCTATGACTTCTGGCAAGGAGATAACAATTAGTATTGTATATGAAGGTCACTTCATTCAGGCAATAATGCCTCTTTTATAAATTAAATTTTATTTTATTTTATTTTTAAATCTACTAAGATATTATCTTCTTTTAGCTCTTCTTGAATTCAGATCATCCTATTCAACCTATTGCAAACAAGTGGCAAGCGTTTCATCTTCCTTATGCAATTGACTGGCCAATTACATATAAAGATCAAATAAAACGTTTCAAAGAGCTCGTCGATTCTGATGTGGCAATATTTGAAATAATAGCATTGAATTGAGACGTATACATGTGGAATGTAACTTTATTATAAAATGGGAGTTTTTTATGTGGAATGTAACATGACAGTGTTTTTTTATATGGAAATTAACTCAATAGTGTTTACTATGTAGAATTTAATTAAGCAGTAATTAAAGATCTAACTTTACCATCCATTCAATTTAATACATCATTTACATATGAAATTCATACATCTTTCAAAAAAAAAAAAAAAAAAAACAAACAAACAAACAAACCGCACGCTAACGAAAGTCAAAACATTATTTATATATGAATTCAACTTCTATCCCTCCTACTTCGACCATTGTAGCTAGTTGATGTCAAACTTGGATTTCTAACAGTTCATTACGCATCTTCAAGTGAAACTCCCCTTAACACATGACATATCCACTCATTAGTGTACATCCCTCGTGGGTCATAAATATAGTCCACTTCCGTCATTTAGTTAACGATACTTAGTACATTTTGACAACGCTGCAGTAATTATTTTGTAAGATTATTAAAAATTAATAATAAAATAAGAACTGCATAAAGGGGATAAGTGCGATGACAAACTTGCAGGTAATTAATCAATGGACGAGCTAAACTGTGGATCTTGATCACGTTGCCCAGATTGACAATATGGGTTTTGTATTGTCCTCCATGAAACTCGTGTGTACGAATTCATGTAACTGGGTACACATTCAAATGGAAATCTAACCGGTTGACTCTAGTTTGCACTGGACAGTACGTGATTCCACCATCCCTGCTAAACTTGATCCACAAATTGATAAGCAATTTGATACTGTTAAGCACTTGCACCTCGATGACAACGAACTAGAATGATTGGTGAAGAATAGCTTGACCTCTCTCAAATTGCCTCAACACTTTATCTAGAGAATAGGGCTCAACAACATCCATACACATAATGCATCCATTATAGAAAGCAAACTCAGGTAATGGATGGTATCGCCTATAATCGCTATGGGCTCCCATGTGACCTGCAAACATGAATATAAGCATAGCAAATTAATTTCAAATAGAAGTGTGCAATTCAATTTTTTGTGGGTTTTAATTTTATACATTAGTACCTTATCATTACCCATGTCGTCAATCATTGCTCGTAATGATTATAACAGGCCTTCTGCAGTGGACTCCTTACGAGGATGCTAATGAGATGCTTGAAGGTCGTTTTGTTAAAAAGCAATGTTAGGTGGTGGAACAAAACATTCAAAATGCTCATATATCCATACTTCAAGTAGCGTCAAATACCTAACTATTTGTTTCACTTCATGCCGGGTAAATAATCCCAACTGTTGATAGAGATAGGCCATAGCATCAGCACCCCATGCATATAAATTCACACGATTAACATCTATCAGCAACGTAAGATATATCACATATACTCGTGTGCTAGTATTGTCACTTAACAACATACATCCTAATACATAAAGCAAGTATGCTTTCACTGCACAATCAATGACTACTTCTCGATCAGCATCAATCACTTCTGAAAACATCTGCCTTAGCTACTCCAGCATTACCAATTGACCCCGCACTTACATAAGCTCAGCATGTGTGTCCGTGCATTGAACTCCAAATGCTTAGTACAATAGTTCTTGAGCTTCAGGAATTCCAAATCTTTCATTATGTAAAACAACTATACCCATCACTGGAATCCCAAGAATGGAGGCAATTTCATCTAATGTGAAGGCCATTTCCTCGAATGACATGTTGAAAGTATTAGTCTCGAGATGCCATCTCTTCACAAAAGCAAACACAAAGCTCTTATTTATAGATCTGTAAGATGATTAATGGTGTTAATCCCAATTTATTAATCTTCTCTCTAAATATATTTGAGCCATTCAATGGCCACATCGCTATTTTTTTACCATGACTCACGCACTTCAATGGGCCACAATCCTCATAATATATAT
Source organism: Sextonia rubra (assembly GCA_037013555.1). Lineage (NCBI taxonomy): Eukaryota > Viridiplantae > Streptophyta > Magnoliopsida > Laurales > Lauraceae > Sextonia > Sextonia rubra. The sequence goes on from JASUAD010000001.1 coordinate 83,236,824, forward strand.
ATACATATACATACATTAATGAATAAAAAAATACATTTATCTTCCAAAGTAAAAAAAAAAGCATACTTTTCCTTCCCAAATAACTTTCACAATATATGTTTCGAAACTCTTCAATAATGATTGGTCATGTGGCCCAAGATATATTTCTTCTCCATTAACATTTTCATCCTCATAATCATCTAAGTCTGAGACTTTCAGCTTTTCAACAATTACTTTTTCTATTGGTCGATGGCACCTCCTTTCAAAAGTGGTAGATAGAACTTCAAAACTGCTAGCCATATATGTAATTATTCAATTCCATTACAAAAACAAATATGTTATGTAACATCTATGGATATTCATAAACCAGTTACTCATTTTAAAAAAAAAATCTGTAGAACTGTTTGACCCCGTATGGCTAAACATAATGAGTACTATTTGGCTAATAGGGTTAAATAGTCTGTGTAATGTTTGGCCTTGAGAAGCCGAAAAGTGTACAAACTATTCAACCGATAAGGCCAAACAAATAATGTACTGTTCGGCCTCTTTGGCTGAACAATTAGTGTCCTATAGGGCTGAATAAGGCAATGACTTTCAACTAAAAAAATTGTAAAAAAATGCAAAAAAAAAAACCCCCCTTAAAAACTCAAGCTCATTAGAGCTAAACATTCACTAAATCAAAGGTATTGATGCAAATACATTCATTTAGATGAATCCAAACAGGCAAGAACCCATTTGACTTAAAATAGAAGTGACATGAAGATATAAAAATGGTGACGAAGAGAAGAAAGAAGTTTCCTCTTAGAATTGAGAGTACTAGAAGATGGGGAAGCTTTAATAATGGAAGAAGAGATGAAGGCAATGAATGAAGGAGACCATGCTTTGATAATGAGGGAAGAAGAGAGACAGAAGGGTGCTTTGAATGCTCTATGTTTGAATGGGGCAAATGTGTAGAGAAAAAAAATGATTTTTCGTGCTTGGATGGGTGGGGGTATGTTGGAGAACAGATGGAAGTGGAGAAAAAAAAAACCAATGTGACTAACATAATCACATGTGTATAGAAAGAATGTTTCTAAATAGAGGCAAAAGTGGTGTTGAAATAGTAGCTCTTTAAACGAATGATCTAATCGATCCTAATTATTAACACCAAACCCACTAAATCCAATCGATTCATCTATATATCATATGCTAGGAGCTGAATAGATGATGGATCATTGCCATGCAATCAAGAACATCTTTATATGAATGAATACAATAAAGTTGCATTTTCTTTTATTTTCTACTTGAAACTACCTAATTTCATGTTTGAATGTTTGATTCAATTTATTTTTAGTCTATAAGTCTGTTTTAATATGCAAGACGGTTTATGGAAAAATTTGATTAATATCAATATCTAGTTCATCATCATTTCATTCGAGAATCTTAATACTCTTCTTCATTTAATCAGGATTTTACTATCTATCTTTGGGTATAATAAATGAAAAGAGGTACACTAAATAAGTGCAGTTTTATAAATAATGACACAACAAGAAATGCAACAGTTTCTTCGTTAGAATTGATTTATAACATTTTTATTCCAATTTGTGTTGATTTTTAATTTCATTTTAAGTTTACATTAATTTTTTACTTCATAGAAAATTTTATATTATTATATTATTTATAAATTCAATTTTTTAAAAAGCTAAAGTTCTCTCATTGCATAATTCGAACAAATGATATTATTTATTACAAATTACTAATATTATAATTATATTTCCCTCCTTAAATTCAAATTCACAACAATGATAGATCCCGACCGAATGCCATTGACATAAATAGAGACAGTTTATTCCTTTAAGTCTCTCTTTAACTTCTTTTAGATTTTCTCCCTTTCAAATCAATGTTTAGAAAATTAGGTAGACCCTACTAACAGTACAATATGTGTCAAATTTGTAATTGCTAGAGCATCATTGTCCCATAGTTATCACAATGCACTAATTTTCTTTTTATAGAATCTCAATGCATTAGTTGAAATCTTAAAAAAAAAAACATGGTCTGTTTGAGGGTCCTATGATCTCCTTAAAAATTAATGAGGGACTGTCTTTCTTTTTTGGATTTTAATTAGAGGAACTTAGTCTTTTTTTCGTTTCTTATAAATTAGGAGTAACCCACATTCATCTTTGTCACTCATAAAATCTCCAATTACCATCCTTTGAAAGCTCTTAAAATCTCTTTCTTCATCACCAATGCAATAGAATAAAAGAATTTTTAGCCCTATTGCGAGTTCTCACTCCATGACACTCAATCCATTAGAATGTCGAGACACTCTTGATTTCATGATTTTCTTTTTCTTTTTATTTTGATTTTTTTTGCTGTTGAGCCAAGTTGACTCCAATCAGGTTGAATCAATGTATTAATATGTTTTGGAGTTGTTTGCTTTTTGAAATCTTATGATTTAGGAAATGTAAAATCACATGTAGTATTATGTTCATATAATCCACTAGATGTGCGTGATGAAAATCTAAACATTCATCACATTATTAAAGTGGATGTCTAAAGTGTTTTCAAGTTAACCAAGCAACAAGAAGGCCATGACAACTTTGCTGGGGACTTCCACGCACCTATGCATCAACTGCAAATATATATATATTATTGGTTCTTTACGTTAATGTATTTTTTTTTAAATTTCAAAATAGGGCCTAATTTCTTAGTGCATTTCAACTCAGGACAAAAAAAACCAACATGTCAAATCAAGACTTAAGTTTTCCATTTTTATTTTAGATCAATACAAATTGTCGGATTGGATATTTTTTAGTGACTTTTTATGCTTATTTTTTCAAAAAATTCCAAAATACTCTTAGCTTTTAAGTTTCCAACCATTTTAAGCCTTTCTTTTTCCTCCTTCCCTCTTCCATCTGCCCAAGCATCTATCAGGACCTCTCACTATCTTTTTTCATCTCTCCACTCACAGAAAGCATCTATCAGGGCCTCTCACTATCTTTCTTCATCTCTCCACTCACAAAAGCTATGTCAACCCATTCACAAACTCAATCCCTCATCACCAACTATAATAAAGCCACCAATTTGAACAGTTGCATACCAATACTCTTCACTTGCCTACTATCTTCACCTGCACCCATGGCCTTTCACCACCCTCCTGCAACATCACCCTCCTAACCAAACAACCCATTTTCACATTATCACCTTCCTTTTAAAAAATCAGCCGATTATAAAGACCATAGTCACCCACAGGCCCCACACTTAGACATGACCCACCTATGATGTACTCGAGAGCACTCACTCGAACATCATACCCACATAGCCATCTAACTAGCCTAGCCAAGCCATGACCCATAACTCCTAACTCACTACCCCTTCACCATTCTCTCAGTCTCATCATCGGTCCAACCCACACCTCCAGAGAATCCATAAGCATATGCATCTTCACTAATCCAAATAACAACAACCCAATCCCAGCTGTCCATTTCATTCAGGGGAAGACCCAGGAACTTTTCCTTGGGGGGCCACTATCTATAAAAAAAAGTATTGTGAGGGCCCTATATAAAAGATAAATAGAGTTTTCAAAATAAGTAAGGAGTTTTCTAAAATTTTTGGAGGTCATAAGTAAAAATATTATAAACTTAAAAGAGTTTTGTAAAATCTTGGGGGGCCCTAATAAAAAAAGTTTAAAATATTAAAAACTTTAAAGGGCTTTATGAAATCTTGGGGGGCCATGGCCCCCTAGGCCTACATATGTATCCTCCCTTGATCAGTCACACTCTGCCAAACCACATCATACAAGCAAGTTAGCTTGCTAACTCACAGAACCCATCAAGCCAAGATCTGTACATCCGTCCCACATCTAGCCCATCTATTCAACTTGTTTGACCTAAGCAAACTCAACTCAACCCAAGCACCCACTTGGCCCCAACCTATAGACCAGTACACCACCCAAACCCACTCAGCCCACTCTTTGGTGCCCATAGATACAAACCCAAACCCATGTAGTACATGACCCGGCTGCACCCATTCACTACATCCCACAAAGACAGAGACCTCTTGTAACTCAAAACTTACCCGGTTAAACTCTCTTTCATTTATCCTATCTATTGCCTTAATTTCTTTTTGTTATATATATTTTTTCTTTTAAAAGTTAATCATCATTCATATCTGATGATGAGAACAAAAGAGAAAGAAAATTTAAAAAAAGGGTTCATTGAGTGATCGCTTTTACCAAAAACGCAAAAACAAAAAAGAAAAAAGTTGAGTGATCTCGTGCACTGGAAAATGAGTTGGGTGTGGGTGTTGCACGTTACAATTAGTTAAGCTGGGCATGAGTATATATCTACTAGTTCATTTCATTAAAAAATAAAAATAAAAAAGATTGGTGACGAGGGATGAAGGAAGGAAGAGTAAAGAATGAAGAAAAAAGGCTTAAGATGGTTGCAAACTTAAAAATCAAGGGTAATTTAGGGTTTTTGAAAAAATAAGGGTAAAAAGTAGTCGAAAATGTCTAATCCTGTTGTTCACCCTGATCTGAAATAAAAGTGAAAAACTTAAGTCCTGATTTGAAATATAGTGTTTTTGTCCTAAATTGAAATGTGCTGAAAAGTTAGGCCCTACTTTGAAAACTTCCCCACTTTTGTTTCTTCTAACAATGAAAGGAGTCAATTGATTTTCCCCATTTATTAAATGTTCATTTATCTTAATTTTGTTCTCGCTCTATTTTTTTATAGATTTTTCTTGTAAATTGAGATAAGAAAAATATTTAGTTCACATAGATTGGAGGTCGGTGACTTGAAAAGGAAAATGTTGGCAGGCAAGGAATGTGTTACTAATGGACCCATGTTTGTCCATCAATTCATCTATTCCTTAGTTTGAAGACAATTCACATCCCTTTTCTAAGAGATGCAATGGTGCTGTGAAGTCATAAAGCCTGGGGTGGAACGTGCCAACCAACCTAATAATTGGGGTGAGCTATGAAAGCTTTTTGTTATATTTAGAGCAGGAAAGTGGAGCCTATTTGGAAGTTAAAAGAAAAAACTTTTATTTCTTGGATAGGAAATTTATTATTATTACTATTTTTTGTTCTCAACCATGTAGTAAAATACTTTGACCAAATCAATTCACTCTTATTAACTCATTTCACACTAACATTAGTATAAATTAAAAACAACACTCTCTTTATTTGTAGGTCCTAGAATGGAGTTTGCTTTGGATGGAAATATAGATAGGTCAATGATGTGAGCATTCAAATGAAGCCCTCTTCATCAATATTAGATACTAATTATGTTACTTTTTCATCGTTAGGCTATTTTTTTTTTCCAAATGAAAGTTGAGTATAATTATTTAGAGAACAAATTCATTGTAAACTTCTTCTTTTTTCTTTACTTCTATTACGATGAGTGGATAAAGATTAAGATTGGGTGTCTTTATCATTTAAGATTGTGAGTAAATTCTTTATGGTTCTAACTTCCAAATATCAAATCTGAAGAACTACCACCATTGATTCATGAAGTACTTTATTATTAACATGATCTAGACTTTGATCATTAAAAAAAGCTAAAATGCATTGGATCATTTTTAGTTTTACGTTTTCCTTTAATTTGTTAGATATTTAAAATGTTTTAGAGATAGTGCCAAGAATTATGGAGTTGCAATGACCATTGCATTGCTACAAATCCACAACCTATCAAGACAAGAGCAACAAAATATTTTCTTTATCCATTGATTTCTTTTTCTAAGCAAGTAGTTGTGGTGTTCTTTTTTTTTTCTTTTTTTTTTTTGGCCTTTACAGTGACTCAGACTTATGCATCCATGCATACTTACTATTTTTTAGAAATCTTATTTTTAATTTTATTCAAATAAGATTTTCAATACCATCATCATCATTCTCTTTTTTTTTTAATTATTTTATATTTCTTATAAAGCGAGGTTAATTAGTGGTTCAATCTAAGTTTTATAAATAAATTAGTTTGGTTGTGCGCCCAAGCTTAGAGCGAGCCTTTTTTGCTAATAATGAATACACTTATTTTTAATTTTTTGCCAATAGTGTTATAGGGAAAACAGGCCTGGACATACTATGGGCCCTTGTTGCTAGTTATATATTATAAGGGAGTTGAAGGGTTTCCATTCAATTTTAGTAAGGGTTTTTTTTTTTTCAACAATTGGGCCAAGCTAAATACCTCACAGAAAGTCCTTTTTTTCTAATTATGTTATCATATCTATAATGTATTAAACTTGCATTAAGGTGAAGAAAGGGAATGCTCAATTTCAAAAAATCGGTGAAGGCTATAAACCAAATACTAGCCAAAGAGGCTCGGGTTCAACCTGGGCTGAAACAAAAGGAGAATGCTAAAAATGATGCTAAAATAGCAACAAAATGTATGAAGTTTAGAAACTAAAATGATTAAAAGAATTCAAAAGTTTAAAGAAAGCTTAAATTAATTAAAAATACTATAAATAAAAATTCATTATTGGAAGAAATTAAAACACTTAAATATCATTTTTCATTATTTTTTTCCATCAACACTTCATAGTTCTTTATCTGCATAAGGTTGAGAGGGGGCAACTTGGTGATTCCCTTTAAAAGTAGAGGAAGATATAGAGAGATATATTTTATTCTTTTCCTTTTGTCCCTCCTCGACTTTTCTTTTTCTTTTGTTTTGCACCTCAAGAATCTTTTTTGCTCTTAGCAAAGAATGAAACTTTGAAAATACATTATGCTGTGAAAAGAGAACTTATCAAATCACAAATAAGGTAACCATTATGCTGTGATTTTGTCCTTTTATTCTTTCTCTTTTTTGCCCATTATTGACCCTAGAATCCTAATCCTCTCAAACTTTGAATTTCACAATAACTCATTTAATTTATTATCAATTTTTGAGTTTTTAACATCTTACTTCAAAATCAAGATTAAACTAAATCTAATTTAATTCCTAAGTAAGGAACTTCAAGTTGCTATAATGGTGCTCAAGTTTTTTTTAATACTAATTATATGTAATGGTTTCATCAATGCTAGTTGTTTTATTAAAGTTTGAAAAAGGATTTTGGTTCTAAATAATGGACCAAAAATCAATATTTTTTTCTATAAAAGTTAGTCCCATATTATCTAAATATTATTTAATTTAATTTTTAATTAAAATTATGTGTTCATGAGTAAAAATGCTAAAATTATAAAATTTACAATTCTAATTAAGTATTTCATATTATTGTTGGAATAAAGAGCAATCTAAATTCGTCTTTTTTTAAAAGTATTTTTGGGGCATAATATAATAACTCTGTAGTTTTTTGTGCCCATTATAATGTAATAACAATTTTGAGGTATACTGTAATAAATTTTTTTATTATTTCTCAAATTTCTTACTAAGAGAAACTTCCCGCTCCACCTCAAAGAAAATAGAAAATCTTATCTTTGTCACTGTGACTACTTTGGCTTATTGCTACCATGAGTGGATTTTATTTATCTTTGGCGATAGGTTCTGCAAGTCGTAGAGGAGATTAGCATTAGTATCTTAAAGATGGGTAGAGAATTTTAAGATAGAAATTAAAGTTTAAAATAACCCTCTAAATTTAGATTGCATCATGCGTCACACCCTTACAAAGAGGGCTGCTTATCAGGGGCCCAAAAAGAAAATAGAAATTAAATTCCAATATTTTTTGAAATAATATTAGAAATAAAATAAGTTTAAAATGTATAGGTACGTTATTTAAACTACTTAAATTCTCCATGTCAAGATTTGTTAAAAGAAATCTCTCAACGAATTTAAAAATTACAAATCAAGCATTCTTATTAAAAAAAATTGTCTAGCACCATTGCCTATACTCTCTTTTATTTATACATTGAATTTGAAGCTATCTAAATAAACTGAATTGGAAAAGCACTTTCTTTGATTTAATCATTAAAAAATCTCTAGAAAAGATCATCACTAATGGAGATTGGACATATAACGATGAATATGCTTCATTTCAAATAAGAGTGTTGATATAGTTGGGGGCGGACCAGGAGTAAAAAAGCCTATAAAATATCATAACTAATGAGTGGTAGATCAATTGGCTCACAATAAGAGGTTTTGTGTTTGACATGCACCTTCATTAGCCACCTTCAATATTCTTACTCGGTGCATGTAAATAGGAGAGCTTGCATATGCTTCTATGGATTAGTTCTTGGTTATTCAGAATTTAGTCTCCCTTGTGTTCAGGGCCAAAGTCTATTGACCTAGGGAGGAGATGCCCTAAGTTTTTTTTAAGTATATTAATCATATAATGAATAATAACATGATTAACACGGTCTTACGTTTACAAAAAAAAAAAAAAAGGGTCTTATGTGTTAGGAGTTAATAAGCAAAATGTGGCGGGTGCTAAGTACCCATCTACTACGTAGTGGTTTCTACACAATCTAGTACCATATACAAATATATGTACACATTTGCACTATTGGTTGAGTAGGTTGGCAATTGTTGATCCATAAGGTAAAGTAAATAATGACTAATTTAATTAACACGATCCTAGGTGTTAGGAATTAATGGCGGGATGTAGTGGGTCCCAAGTTTACATTTATTATCTAGTGGGTCCCTTAAAGAGTAACCTTAAGTAGATGCACAAATGCGCGACTGAATAAGTAGATTGGCTACTACAGATCCATTAAGATAAGGTTTCTAGGGTATCTATCTATAGGTCTTCTCAATTGTTTAGAATCTAATCTCCCTTAGGCTCAAAGCAAAAGTCTAATGGGTTGGGTGGGAGATACCTTAAGTTATTAAAAAAAGTATATTGACCTTATGATGAATAATATTATGATTTTATGGGGTCTTTTGGTTACCAAAAAAAAAAAAAAAAAGGTCTCATGTGTTAAGAGTTAATAAGCGGAATGTGGTAGGTCCCAAATACTCATCTACCACATATTGGGTCCAATAAAATCTAGTGCTATATAAATGCACATTTAGACTATTGGGTAAGCAAGTTAGCCATTGTTGACTCATTATATAGGGTGAATAATGAATAACTTAATTAACACAATCCTACGCGTTAGGGATTAATGGGCAGGATGTGGTGGGTCCCAAATTTCCATTCACTATCTAGTGGGTGCCTTAAAGAGTAGTCTCATGCAGATGTAAAAATGCGCGAATAGATAAGTAGATTGGTTACTATAGATCTATTAGGTAAAGTAAACAATGAATAACTTAATTAACAGGATCCTATGTGTTAGGAATTAATGGGCAGGATGTGGCGGGTCGTAAGTTTTCATTCACTATTTGGTCTGCCCCTTACAGAGTAACCTCGTATAGATGCACAAATGTGCGACTGAAAAAGTACACTGGATACTATAAAATCCATTAAGATAAGGCTTACTGGGTATCTATCTCTAGGTCTTCTCGGTTGTTCATAATCTAGTCTCCTTTGGGCTCAGGGCCAATGTCTCATCGGCTGGGCTAGGTTGGGAGGGAGATATTTTAAGTTATCAATATATATATATATATTTCAATAGTTATTTTCTAACTAAGGGCATTCAGATATCGGTAATGTAGGTTAGTTGGTCAACCTTTATCCAACTTATGTTACCGTGTGTCAGGTTGGATTATCTGGGTAAGACTTGGGTCCTATTTCAGTTAGGTCTATGGGATGGGTTAAAATTTTCACCCCTACTCAAGTAATTTTGAATAAGGAAAGCTTATTTGATTTAATGGTCACTTTCAATATATATATATATATATTGTTTTATAGTTTTAATCATGTGTAGAAATACAAGTCACAATATTCCTGCAATTAACAGACGAATGTGATTAAGTGGTTTTTTGGGGGATTGGTATGTGGACTCAGTTAGTAAAAGTGTGTAACAAGAAACGACTGTTAGATTGGTTGTGTTTTATTGGAAATGTTAATATTAATTAGTAAAGGTGGGGCCCAATATGTGCAGATCCATCCTGCTCAAAGTCAATCAATGGGGAGTGAAAAGATGGGCCTCAATGGTGGATAGAGACTGGTGGGGCACCGCTGTCACGAATTAAGAAGGCCAGCCCATCAAACAAACATTGACGGTGGGGCCCACCTTGATCAGTGGGATCTGTTCTCACGCTCCTCATCCCAAAGTAATAAAGCATAAATACATGTGGAAACGAAGCCAGTGCCTCGGAGAGTCCAACGGTCCACAACCCGACAGCTGTTTTTATGTGCCTTCCTCGCAGAGACTCTGGTCTCTCGATTCCAAGGGAAGTGCCCTCTTCCAGGCTCGCTCTCTCTCTCTCTCTCAGTCTCTGCAATACTCGACCTCTCCAACCTTAGAAATCAAAACAAAAACGAGATAGAAATCGAATGATAGCATGACCGACCGATTCAAGAAAATGATGGATGTGATGATGGTAAGGAAGAAGCTGTGGCCTGTGGGGATGGCTATTGGCAAGCAATTGTGTCATTTCCTTCTTCGCATTCGGCGGTTCCCCTTGTCTTTTCTGGGTCATGATATGGTCAGATCTCATCTCATCTCACTCTCTCTCTCTCTCTCTCTCTCTGCATATCATCTCTAGGGTTTTGGGTTTGGGTTTGGGTTTGGCTTTTTTTTTGGGGGGGTTTATGTCGATTTGGGAGAAATTGGTGTTTGTGGTTTTTGTTGAGGTTTTGGTGTCTGATTGATGAACAAATTTGAAGAAATCAGGGTTTTTTTCTTCTTGGATACGTATGTGTGACCTTTCGGGATTTTATGATTTGTGATAACCGAGTGCCCTCTTCCAGGCTCGCTCTCTCTCTCTCTCGGTTTCATCTTGCCATCGATCGATCGCTGTCTCCATATCTTCTACGGATTATTTGAGAAGGTTTCCGATCTGATGCGCAGAAGAGCTTCATGCAGTCGTCGTCGCTAGTGAATCTCGCGCGAGATCAAGCCGTCGATCTCATCGCAATCGACACTGATCGGCCGTTGATCGATCGACTGCATCCTCCCGAAACCCTAACATCCCCATGGATGTTCATCCTCTCTGAGCCGCCCTGTCTCCATGCTCCACCGGGTTGTTGTACCACGATTGGAGATCCCGCAGATCCGAAGCAGATCGTCGTCTTCGATTCCGACCGATTTCTCTGCCGCCGGCGGCCTGAAGTTTTCGGTAATCACTAATAGCAGCACGCCATTCACCGATAATCTACCCGAACCCTAGTGTGTAGTTTTCTTCCTATTCCTCTGTTCAATTTAAATCTTAGGGTTTCGTTTCCCAGGCATCTGGATACTAGGGTTTCAGTCTCAGATCTATGGTTGCAAAGCCCTGCATGTATCTTTTGCCTCTTTTTGTTGGAGATCTGATTTTCGTGCTTTGTGCTGGAAATCCCGTCATCTGGTTTTGGGTTGTTTTCAATGGAGGGAGTATCGGGAGAGGACAGCATCGCCATTTGCAAAATTGAGGAGCGAGTTCTTGAGGGCTCAAGCGTTTCAGTACCTGTATCTGGATCTATTGATGCCGCATATGGTGGGGTGATGGCTGGGGACGCAGGGTGTAGAGGCTAGGTTTCTGTCGCCTCAGTTGGATCCCGAGCTGGCGGTTATGGATGGCCTGTCGCTCCTGACGAAGGGCTTGGATGAATTCTGGTCTCATGAAAGTGTTGGTGATCAATCAGAGTATGCTTTTAGGAATCCCATTGATCTGTCTCACTTGGAAGATGCTTTATTCTACTGTCTTTTGAGTGTCAAACAAATTCTATTTTTGTATTTGCAGGTATGTCAATGGTATAAACTCAATTCTTACTACAAGTATCCCTGTTCTTGGCGGCCTACCATTGCCCATCTGCTTCCACTTTTTCTTAGACAAGGTATTTTTTTTTATCACTTGCTTTATGTTGTTATTATCATCATCATCATCATCGTCATGGAGCTTGTGAGTTGATAGTTTTTATTCAGCCTTATGTAAAGCCATGTCCTTTGTAACTCCAAAATCTTGCATCTGTTGTTTCACTTTATTTATCTCAGGTTTTCAGTTGGCTCCCTTCTAGTTCCTTGAATTTTTACCATTTTAATTCTTCATATGAGGGTTGTTTTTGATCTTTTGTATGCATGCTTTAGCTTTCTGAATTGAAATTCCTTGATTTTCTGTTATATTGGGTCCCCACTTGTAGATTACTCTTATGTACTGATTCCCAATTCTGTTTGTGTTGCTCTGCACATGCATTGTAGCATATGCATCTAAACCATAAATTATATCATGTCCTTGAAGATATATGTTGTCATGTGATGATGTGATTTTATGAAAAATGAAAACCAATGATGCAAGCAAGAAGATATAATAGAATACAACATTGCAACATAACAGAAGGAATTCTCTTTCCCTTCCTGTTATATTGAAGGAATAAAATTTCCAATCACCAGTGTTAAATATTGGAAGCTACCTGCTGATGCCAAAATACCTCATAGAAATGTTAGAAGAAATGAATATGAGTACCTGATTAGTTGTCCTCTGCAAAATCCTGCGAGCGTGGAGTACAATTGGATGCTGCTCATTGTTATAATTGAAATGTTGCTGTTTGACTTAGCTTGATTTGCAAAAAGAACTTTTTTTTGAATCTCAAATATTTGAATAAGTGCCTATGTTAGAGTTTCCCAGCATCATCGAACATAATGAACCATTCAAGAGTCACCTAGGATTGCGAAATGGGGCTTGCCAAGATCTAAAAAGATTGTGGGATCATGTTGAAAGGTCTGAAAAAAAGAAAAAAACAACTCTTTATAAAAGAGATATAGCTTGTCTTTTGGGGCTAAGATAACCCTCATTAAAGCTACCTTCTCTAATCTTTCCATTTCTTATATCTCTCTACAAAAAGCCAGCGAGGGTGATTCAATGGTTGGATCACATTCAGAGATACTTTTAATGCGAATGTCTCAACCGAGGAAAAAGATGTTGCATGTTTTACTGTAGAGTGAGGTAGTGAAGGCAAAGTCCGCCTGTTGGTTACATTGAGATGAGCACCTTGGAGATCTGATATAGAAAAAGGAAGAGGGGATTGGGAAGGAGAGTTGTGTTTCTAAATATGGTGAGGATGAGTGGCGTTGGTTACTTGTCAGAGTAATATCCGTGGAAGCTACCATTACAGAGTTATAAAACATTCAACTATAATATAATATAGTTGGCCAAGTCTGTCACATAGAAACTACCGTTAAAAACTCACCCGAGTCACATAGGACTCGGTTGTGTGCCATGTGACTTACTCGGGTTATATGGGATTCAGCTGAGTCCCATGATTTGAGTCTGAGTATAAGCCCCATATGATCTAATTCGTTTAAGGCGGAGTCAACCTATGCTCGTCCAATTTTTTAATCGATGGTCTGCAAGTCGAAAATTAGGCCTAACTTGGTCATGCAAGCTCAAGGGGTAGGTCATAGGCATTACTAGGTCAGGTTAATGGTCTGGGTGTGGGGTAGGTAATCGGCATGGCTAGGTTAGGTCAATGGTCTGGGTGTGGTCCGGTTTGAGTCTGACAAGTCTGACATTGGCCCGTTTGGGTCTATAGGCATGGCATGCCACCAAGGTGGGTCCGAATTGATAGGCTTTTCCTTCTAAAGGTCTAGGCTTGGAGTACAACATGCTTCTTCTCCATCACTTGGGCTTGACACTTATCATTAATTAGGTCCACTGCATTGCCTTTAGCCAACTTATCAATGGGGTCACAATGGGTATTTTTGGATCACGTAACCATGTGCCCCACTTGTTCCACGTGGCACCTCAGGAAATGTGCATGTGTTACAACGTAGGACCATATAATTCATCTTTCGACATTGATGGTCTGAGTAAAAATATCAGTGATCTATCCACCAAAGACATGGTGTGTGTGTGTGTGTAGGCATGTTACCTCATATTCAAATGGTGGCCCTTCTGGGTATGTAGTAAGGCTTAGTGCATTAACCATCTAAGTAGTGGTTATTAGATGGTTAAAATGAAAATTTTCAAGGGTGAACTTTCAAGTGGTTAGGATCAGCTCATGAGCTTGATATTTGGTTTATACTTGTGTAATTATGGGGCTCACAGATGAAGTCTTGATTGGCATGATGATAAGGGGCTAGCTAGAGGTATATTGGGACCGGTAGATATAAGGTTGTATCCTTTCTGATGCAAACAAGAAGGTGGTGTTAGTTTTCTCTCCTCCTATTGGGCTGAAGGATTATAATAAAGCTGAGGTTTGAGTGAAAAAAGAAGCATTGATTCAATCTCCTAGCCCCATCCCCATGTGGGCTAGCAGGTGGGCCCCACAATGAGGTGCACGCAATGGATCATAGCACGTGTGTGTATATATATATCATGCATTGGATGATTGTGCGCACCTTGATTTGGGCACCACATGGGGCCCCAACTGAGACTGGGACCTAGAAGGAGCAAAATATATACCTAGGGCCCCCCATCTCTACTAACAATTAGCCCCATCCGTAAACCCATTCATCTCGATCTGGGCTTCGCAAGTTTAACAGTTGTACAATCCATTCAGATGGGTGTATAATCGATCCAACAGTCCAATCCATTCAAATGGGTGCAAAATTAGGGATTGTGTAAAATTCAGTGGATATGTGTGGTTTTCAGGTGGATGGAACATCAAGTGGGTCCCACTCCTGGTGTGCAATATGTGCATTTGGCGCACCTAATAATGTGTGTATCTAGGGGGCCCCCCTCCTCAGCTCCAGCCGAGGATAAGGCCGTCAGCTCAAGCCCGTAAATTTTTTCCCTTCTCCATGTTTGTGGGAAGCTGGCCAAATGGTTTTGAAGATTGGCATCTTGATAGTATGGAATATCCTGTGACACTGGCCTCGCGACCAAACAAAAAAAGCTACATCTACAATCCAATTGCCAAATCCAAATTCAAATCTTTCCTTGGGCACCCTTTCAGGGTGGTTTCTCATCATGTATAGTTCAGAATAAAGGACGGAGTTTCTTTGCTTTAATGCTTCGCAAAGATACCCTTGAGGCCATGATGCTTAGAGGGATGAGGTTCATATATCTCTCTTCCTTGGTGATCACAGTCATCCCTATGGTTTGACTAGACACAGCTATATTTGTCTTGGTCAGCCTCTTTGACAAGAGATGGACGGATGTGCATAAATCCATGATAGGGGTTATAGGAGCCTCCATGAACGAAGTTTCGGTGGTCTTTGAGATCGATCCAAATATCGTCCTCTCTAAAGGACCGAAATCTCAAGAAGGCGCTCACTCTTTGTATCATAATAGAAGGCTTCAGGCATCTTATGGATGGATCAGAAAATATCATGTTTCAATACAAAGTGTTCCTATTAGGGCACCTGTGTTCAAAGGGTTATTCCTCAAAGGAAACAACCAAAGAATGGCTATGATGCCCCTCAAGATGGACCCATCAAAGCTCCTCATTCCAAAACGATGGACATTGGGCTCACTACATACTGAGGTTGAAGTAGAAAAGCCCCTTGTGGGAAGGTGTAGAGCCCACGATGATGAAACGAGAAACTTCATCCTAAGTTTGTTGTTGGCATACTTGAAGATGCTAATAGATTTCATCCTAAGTTTGTTGTTGGCATACTTGAAGATGCCAATAGATTCAAAAGTCTCCCTATGACTTCTACACGGCTACTAGCTGAAAAGGAAGCCTATGAGAAGGATGAATGAAGAAAATGGTGGCACACCGAGTTCTTGCTTCATCCGCGGAAAAGACTCTGATCCCAATGGTCCTTTGGCATGAAGGATCACAGAGATGCATGTTGCCTCATGGACTTTTTCTACGGAGCAAGAATCCCTGCTTCCGAAGAAACATCAGTAGAAAAAGATCATCGGGCACAACTAGAAGCTACCAAGGTAGACCCAGAAAAGGAGCAGATGGAAGATCCACAGCCAGTTGTGGACACCATTGCTTTTCTTAGTGACTCTACTTGGGTTCTTCAATGAGCAAAGGGGCCCAGGAGAATCTCTTCTGTCCCCACATGTCCCCCCATAACCTGCACGAGTCTTGTCAACTAAAGCATGCTTTTGTTTTGAATTATAGCATGGAACTTATATAGATTTTTCTAAGAGTATTTATATTTTAAATTGTAAGTCATTTTTGGCACATGGCCCTCATCAGTTCTCCCTGAATTGATAGAACTTGACTCGATGAGTTAAGATGGGCTTAATTCTCCTAGATCAAATATCAACCATACAAATTCACCACCAAATGGTTGGATTTCTTTTAAAGATCGCTGTGAATGTGGGGCATTCTTTTTTTATTGTCTTAAAGTGCTCTATAGGGCCTATGAATAAATGGATCATCTAATAATATAGATCTTGTTGCAGATAGATCATCAAATAAGCAAAACCTAATTTCTAATCTTCAAAAGGGTTGTTTTTTCATTTTTGGAAAATGCCTTAAAGGAAATTTGTTGTCCCTAGGAGAGAGGACCCTTTTGGAAGAAACATTGGAAAACTTTTATACGTTTTCAAAATAACCAATACATGAGGCCCCTTTTTAAGAGTTGACTAAAACTTTAGGATGTTTTTGAAACTTTTTCGTCATCATCATGAGCAAAGCCTATTAACCATTTTCGTTTGCTTCTCCGATGTTTGTATTTCTTTTTATTTTTTCCTCTTTTTAATAAAATTTACAATTAAAAAAAATCATCATCAAAGCCTTCTTGCAGCTATGTTGGGTTATACCAGCTACATGAATATTGTTTTGTCATTCCAGTCCATCCTAGGCCAAATCCTCAGTTTGATTGCACTTCGTATCTGTTCTATCCATACTCCGTCCATCTGCGTCCTTTTCGGCTGGGTTGCAAATGGGTTGGTTCTAGGTTGAAACCATGTTGGATCTGGAACTGAATTGGTTCTGGGATCTGAACTGTTATCTTTTTATTTTTAGTTTTTAATTTTTAGATGCATGAAGGAATGTAGTATGAGGTTAAAGTAAGGGAGGAATTTTGGATAGAGGGATCATTTATGTGATTTGGCTCCTGTTTGTAGTGGTCATTTGTGGTGTTGATGATTGTCATACCTAATTCGTCTTTAGAAACTATGGAAGTTTTGTTCATGTGCAGTTTAGCATCTGGTGGTGGAGGCAATTAGGGTATAAATTACCAGTTTTTTGAATAACCGGAATGGACCTTCAATGGGGTGTGAAGTTGAAACTTAAGTTTTGCTTGACCCCTGCTAGATTTTTGAAATGTGCTTTCTCGCTTTGAGAATAGACATCATAGTATCTTTCTAGTATATGGGGTTTCATATTTGGTCATTAGTGTAGGAAATAAAGCATTTTGCATTATTTTTTTTAATTGTGGTTTGTGTGTGTGTGTGTGTGTGTTGTGCGCATGCGAACTTGTGCGTGCATGCACGTGTTCACGTGCGTGTGCATGCACGTGCGTGTGCTTGTGCGTGCGTAAGCATGAGATATGAAGCATCGGGCATAGCCACATAGGTATCCTCTATCATCAAATGCAGTTCAATTTCTGTAAGGTGATGTACTTGAAGTTGTATGAGAGAAAGTAATCATGGTTCCAAATTGTAGCCAATACTTCCTCTATGCTATATCAAGTACTACATTATGAGAGCCGTGGTGGACTATTGGTTACCACTATGATTGATCAAATTGAAGTGGTGTAATGGTGATATCATGAGTGTTGGATGGTATCTATCAGATACAAGCAGTCACCGTGATTGATCAAATTGAAATGGTGTAATTGTGATGTCACGAGTGTTCGATGGTATCTATCAGATACAAGCGATGGAAACTGATATGCTCTGTTCCATTCTTTTCATCCAGATAGCATGGAAGAATAAGCTTCTTTGTGTTGCTGGACATACAAAGGATCCCTTTGAATATGTTACAGGTTGAATTCATTTCACATTTATATTCTTTTTCTTTTTGTACACTTAGTCATCTCTATGCTCAATTTCTGTAGTTCCAATTAACGCTTTTGCCCTTTTTCTTCTCTTACTCTCATGACAGTGCTGGAATTTCATATGCAAACTTGGACGTGGTCTAAGCTAAAGTCTAATGGGAAGATACCGGTTTGTAGATCTTTTTTCTTTGGTGAAAACATAGTATTTATTTCTGCCTTCAGTCAAAAAGATGAGAACCATCTTTTCTTATTGAATGTATGGTGTTGTTTGAGGATGATAACTTATCAAATAATTGTACATCCATACACTATACAAACCATCTTACTTGATTAAGTTATGAAATGTGTTAAGACTTCAGGTTAGGTTTAAAAGTTAAGGAAACTCTTTAATTATTTAATAATTATTGTTGTTGTTGTTGCTGTTGCTTCTTGTGGTTTGCTTTTTTGTCTATTGTTAGAAGATCATAAAGTGCCTTTGTTTTCATTGGTTCAACTTCTATTATCTCTTCTAGAAATAAAAATGTTCTCAGTATTCTATTATTTTACATGAGTATAGATTGCTATCATTGACCAAGACATTCATTAGTAAATTTTTTGGCCCGATTTTCTATATTTTTGGACACCATAAATATATGTAGTCCCTATTGTAAGTCAGTGCATAGTCTGTTTTGTGCATTTATTTTTATTTTGGAGGCTCCTTGTATCCTATGCCAGGATAAAAAAACGAAAAAAAAAAGAAAAAGCCATGATTCATAAACTTTATTAAAACCTTGTTTCAAGTCGGAAATCTTGATTTGCTTAATCCATAGCAGTGTTCATTTTCACGTAAATGTGGAAGACTGTTTGAATATTGTGGAAGCATCATGAGGCATTTTGGTTTTCTTCTAATGACTATAATTATGGTGTTTGTGTTAGTGTATTTGTATTAGTTGCTTTTTTGTTGTGTTGGAAGCTTCTCTGCTCTCCATCAGAAATGCTCATTGTGTTCTTATTGATTTTTCATTTTTTGGGTAGGTTTCACGTGGAGGCCAGATGGTAACCCTTGTTGGAATGAGTTTGGTCATGTTTAGTGGTGAAGATGCAAAGAGGTCTCTCCTCAATGAGCTGCACATTCTTGACATGGAAACAATGACCTGAGATGAAATTGATGCTGTGTAAGAGGCTGACTGACAAGTTTAAGCACCCTTTTTTGTGTCTTTTTTTCTTTTTTGGGATCATAATTGCTGCTTCTATTGTTAGATTCATGTACTTATTTGAAATGTTTAGAATTTTTCATCTGCACTGCTTTTGGAGACTAGTGTAGAATGATCCCATGTCGCCGTTGTTTTCGTCATTTGTGTAGTTGTAGCGTGACCCCATGTCATTGTGTAAATAGATGACTCTGTTCTTTACTGCATGCTTCCTCTGTTGTTACCCAAAATCTATTTTCTTATTTTCAATGCAATGCCAAGGTAAAAATATGGAGTTATTTTCTAATTAATTCCCATGTATATATTAACTCATCAGAGGATGTTCTTTACTGCATGCTTCCTCTGTTGTTACCCAAAATCTATTTTCTTATTTTCAATGCAATGCCAAGGTAAAAATATGGAGTTATTTTCTAATTAATTCCCATGTATATATTAACTCATCAGAGGATGTCTCCTCAATCTAACGGCAATCATATTGACATTTTTTTTTGTTCTTTGAGAAAAGAGATTGTCTTATTAGTCCCCCTTTTAATGTTAACTGTTCACTGTATATATCATTTGTATCTTGCACTGCTCTTCATTGTTCTGTAGGGGGTGCCACCTTCTCCAAGGGCTGATCATATTGCTGCAGTACATGCAGAGTGATGCCTTTTGATCTTTGCTGGGGGCTCACATGCTACATGTTTCAATGATCTCTGTGTCCTTGACTTGCATGGTGTAAGAGTACTTCCTCCATCAAGTATTTTCCTTTTTGTTTTAGTGTTTATTAGCTTTTTATATAAACATGTATCAATTTGTTGCAGATGCAATGGTCTAGACCAAAGATGTAGGGTAGCATTCCAACTGCACGAGGTGGACATGCTGTTGTAACTATAGGAGAAAACTGGTTCATTGTTGGAGGTGGTGATAACAAGAGTGGTCTGTTTTGCAAAGCTTCAGTTTCTAAGCATTCACATGGTTTTATCTTTCAAAAGAACAGGGGAAATTTTTGAATGATTTAGGCCTTGACACTGTACCAGGACTTCTATGTAATACTTACTTGCAAGATGTCAACTTGTCAATTTTGTCCTTTCTGTTTGCTATGCACTTCCAGGCTGTATCACAAAGGTCATCATGACTCATAGGAGCCCATAGCACAGTTGGAAGGCACTCATTGTCACAACCACAAGGTAAAAAATACTTGTTACATTGTTGCTAATATTTGAGCTGTGAGTACACTTTTTTGAGTTTTTATTGGCTTCAAATTGAGTTTTAACCTTTGATTTTAATCTGTTGCTTGAACGTGTGTTCTTTTTTTTTCCTTTTTTTTAATTATATCATGAAGGTGTGTACAACCATGTAAAAACCACATTCCCTTAGTATCCATGTAAGCCCCCAGGCATCAGGTATTACAACTGTCAATTGCAAATAGGCTTTGATGCTTTCATCTATAATCTTCAAGATTATAGAAACTGATTTGCTAGTTGTCTCTTATGAAATTTGCCATTTGCATTTAAAGCATGATCAATCAACAGATGGTTTGGCACACAAAAAATGATTGTGCCTACCGATCAGTGATTGTAAGATTTTTGGTTAAATTTCCTTCAATATTGATAGCTTAATGATAGATTTGTTGTTTGATAGAACTTGCGGTTTGTGTGCATCATCTTTTTAGTTCATTTAGAAACTTGGAATCCAATCTTGTCTATGTCAAGGCACAGTAAAGGTTGAACTTAAGTTTTTGGGAACCAATTTTTGGTTTTAAGAGTTTTTATTTATTTGCATGTCGATGTGTTTTTTCTTTAACCGACCTACAATGGTTTCTTTGTCTCTCTTTTAGAATTTTCTTTTTCTATTCTTATTTTTTACAATCACCATCATCATCTAGTGGCGTTTCTTTTTCTTCTACTTTATTGGTTTCTAGAACTGAGGCTACTTCCTAGATCGATTTTCCTGGCATTGTCATCTACGTTGCTTCTCTTTTTTTGCGTATTCTCTTATCTATTTCTCTCCAGGTACTTCTTTTCTTATTCTCTATTTCTCTCTGGTTATTAGTTATTTATTTATGTCATTTAGATTTGGTGTGAAAACTAGAAATGAAAATAGAGTGTAGGGGTTTTTGAGTATATAGTGTAGGGGTTTTTTGTTTTTAGGTGTTTCGATATTTGGTTTTGGGGTAGGGAGATTGAACTATACAGTTATTTTTCGTATTTAGAAAACGACGGATTCACATCATTTGGTTACAAAAATTTATTTTATGATTTCTAAATTTTTAATTTATTTTCTATGAATTTTCTATTTAAATTGGTTTTCTAATGTTTCTTATGGTGGATGCAGTCTTCTGATTTCTATTTCTTATGGTGGATGCAGTCTTTCAATTTTAGTTTAGTCTTCTGATTTAGTTTATTTAATTCTGGTCTATATCGGTTTTGAGTAGAATTTTAAATTTTCTTTTAGGATAGTTTCAAGTTGTGTGAATTGACCTCGCCTTGTTGATCAACCTTGTTACAGTGGGTCTTATTACTACTTCGCAACCTTCCATTTGGATTGTCAAATAAGTTCTTGATGCCGTTGCAGGGGGAGCGCCATATGAGTTAAGCTTTTTTTCTTTTCCTCTTTATTTAATTGCATTTTGGGATTGGTTACTATATTTGTCATAATACTAGTTTTAGGAGGTCCATGCATGGAATGTTTTGACTTGCCCATAATCAGATAATGGAAATTTTAAATTCTAAATTTTTGATTGAAATCTGATTTTTCGTCTAATTTCTAAACTCATAAAGCTAGTTTTTAAAAATATAAATTTATACAAAGTTGTCTTTCTTAGCTTATTTCTTATTTTGGAAATTTTAATTTTTTTGTAGGTTTCTTTTTAAAAGATCTTTCTTTTGGTTAAAATTTGGTTTCTTAGTTTAGTTTTTTTTTTTTGTAAGAAAAGAATAAAATACAAAAATTTGGACACCCGCCCTTTGATTTTGTAAGTGTATGATGAAAAGGCCAGTATGGCAACACAACTCAAAGCGATGTTTAGAACATGAAGTATATGGTACAACCTATATGTACTGGAAAATTTTAGAGTTTCTAAACTTTTGGATTTTCTAAAATTTTTGATTTTCTAATATTGTAAAAATTTAAAACCTTAAAACCTAACCCCAAAAATCAAATAACCCTAAACCCCATAAGCCCACAACCCCAAACCTAAAACCTCAAAATATTAAGTGCTAAACCCCTTTTACATTTTTTTTTCCTCATGATATTCTTATTGTTTTGCATACTATTCATATACATCGAGGACGATGCACATAATTGGTTGGGGGGTGGGAACAAGCATGCTTGTCCAATTTTAGGCATACTTTTAGGCATATAGGAATTTTTTTCATATTTTTTTTCAATTTTTAGACTTCTATTTTGGTTTGAGGAATTTTTGCCGGCATTTATTTTACATTTTCATTTACTTTTGCATTTATCTCTCTTTTTTTTTTCATTTTATGAAAGAAAGTTTTCAAAAGAATTGAAGCGATTTGAAGATATATAGAAATCTGGAATTTTGATACTTTTGGAAGGAAGTAAAAAGAAAGTTTGCATTTTCTAAAGGAGAAAACCTATCAGAAGATTACCAAAACTTGCTCTTCACATACACACGTATACATTTTTCGAAATTTTGGATATGAAGCTTTGATGCTGTTTATTTTTTGGAATTTTGTTGGAGAATACAATGTGAACTTGAAACTTAGTTTGTAGAATATTTTTGTTTCCTGATTCATTTTTGGTAAATTGTATATGTAGAACCAAAATGAATTAATTCGAGTGAAATGAGAATTGCCACCTAGTGTTTACTTTGGTTTTTAAAAAAATGAGAGTGAAAAAAAAAGTATATAATGAGCAGTTCGTGACTAGTTTGGGTTCGTAGCCTTTTTAACTTGAGCTAGTAAGCCCGGAGGGATATTTTCATATCTAGTGCCCTAAAGCCATCTGGTTTGGGAGTCATTGGCCTAACGCTCGCTACATGGGTTAATTAGAAAGCTTAAGGAACCTAAACATTGCACAATCACAAGAAAAAAAAAATGAGAGTGAAAAAAAAGTATATAATGAGCAGTTCGTGACTAGTTTGGGTTCGTAGCCTTTTTAACTCGAGCTAGTAAGCCCGGAGGGATATTTTCATATCTAGTGCCCTAAAGCCATCTGGTTTGGGAGTCATTGGCCTAACGCTCGCTACATGGGTTAATTAGAAAGCTTAAGGAACCTAAACATTGCACAATCACAAGAAAAAAAAGAAAAAAGAAAATGAAGAATGAATTATGGCCGAACGAGTGTCCGTAGAAATTTTCAAGGGATATGTGCGGAAAAGCATAAGGACTAAGTTTGCTCCTTAGATCCCAACTTTTGCTATATCATATGAACTTGAAAAATTCTACGTTGGAAAAAGTAAGAGAGTGAAGAGTGTCCGTAAGAGTTCGCATGGGAGTATGTGCGGGGAAGGACAATGACCAAATTTGCTCTCGGGATTCTAACTTTTCTTATATCGTATGAACTTGGGAACTCTTGCGTTGGAAAAAGATAGTGAGGCCAATCAAAGTAAATAGTAAAGTGGCAGCTATCTTAGTAACTTTGAGAGGAAATTTCTTTTTGCTAAATTTCAGGGGATCAGACTATTTGAAAGAAAAATTTTGTTTTTGCAGCATTATTGTAGAATATCCGAAATAGGTTTTTGATGTATACATTTTTCACCATGCACGCAAGTTGGTTTGAATTTGAGAAAGTTTTTGAGAATAGAATTGTGGACCGGACTCTGAAAAGTCTGAAAGTGTAATTATTCTAGATTTCGAAAATATCCGATATGAGTGAATTTTCTTTTGGGGAATTTCTTTTCGCTTGTATTCATTTATTTATTTATTTTTCCTTAAAATAAAAAAGAGAATTTTGTGGGTATATTCACTGCAAACCTTCACGAGGCACAACTCGTCCACTAGGGGAAACCTAGGGGTTTAAGGGCTTGCTGCATAAGCTAAATGTAGTCGAGAGTGCCAACGAAAGTGGTGTTGCATTCATGTTTAGTTTTATTGCATTGCATTAGTTTAAGCTAAGATTAGGTTAGGATGGAGGCCTCATAATTTTCGCATTTTTTTGCTAGGGACTAGCAAAACGCTGGTTGGGGAGTGTGATGAGTCTTTAAAAATGCATATTTTTATACACATTTTGACCCATTTTAAGGACTTATTAACTTGAAAAAGCCTCATTTAGTGGTGATTCAAACACACAAAAGCTATCTGACAGATAAACTGACTTCCCTGCACTGGGTTTACAAAGATCCAAATCGGTAAACATGGACCTCCAAATTACATCCATACATGTTTTTGAAAGATTTTTGAGCATATAACATGTTTCTTATAAGCAGAATTTTGTGACATGTAACCTAGGTTTTAGAATATGTCCTCTTTTTCTCCCTCTGTAACCGTAGGTAAATCGATTCTCTTATCAGGAACCAGTTTCTGTCACCAATACCCTACTGAAATGTGAAACCTTCTTCATTCTAAGTTGGAGAAAAGAGATTAGCAAACAACTGGAAGGATCTCCTTCAGATCCTGCAAAGCAATTTTGAATCAGGAGTATCACATCTTTCATAAATATGGCTGGACACTACAAGCTTGCAATGGATGGGAAGGACATTGTTAGATTCCTAACCTTAACAATTGGAAGCTTCACCCAAGATCGTTTAATTGACAAAGAACAGAGAATTCAACAGAAAGAACATTGTGCAGAGAGATTAGCAGCAGAAGATGGGAGCTGCGATAGAAATGCGGAAGTCTAGTATTCTGATCAAGCTGTCTTGGCAAATTTGGACTGGGGAATTGATGCTTTTGAAGAAGCCATCAGCACCTCTAACCTGGAAACCAAGCTTGCACGCCTGGACTTGCAGAAAAGATGTTACAGGTCTGCGCAATGTTGGACTCCCACCACAAAACAGCAGGGGTCCCCAATTTCTATCTATCTGCTTGGGCGCATCTCAACCTTGCCTTCCTTTGGAAGCTACGAAACAATGTTCACAACTCTGTTCTTCACGTAATTGAGATGTTTATCATCGATCCATTTTTCTCCAGGATTGATTTTGCACCAGAATTATGGGAAGCACTCTTTCTTCCTCACATGAGCTCTATTGTTGGGTGGCATACGGAGGAAAGACATAAAATTGTAATTGAAGTGATTCCTGATTCTGCTGATCTTTTGTCACGACCCGAGCCCAGAATTCGGGGGTTAGCGAAAAGCTAAACCGGTGACACACGTACTCCCGTGCACGTGCACCCAAGCCCAGTCCAGATGCACGCACACAAGGGATCTAACACGTGCGAACTAAGCGTACGCGGAAGCTGTACATATCATAGCAAGCAACAAAGGAAAATAAAATAGCGGAAGCCAAAGCAAATACGAAACGGAAAAGACAAAGACAATTACACTGAGATAAAACCGAATACACACCAAAATCAATATATACAAAATATACAGAATACAAGTCCAAAGTCCAAAGTCCAAATACAAGCTCTCAAAAACCAAAACGCAAAATAAAAGCCACTGGTATGCATGCACGCACTTGGCAGAAGTGATCAGGCCCACTCTGCCAGACCGGAGGGTGCCTCTACACTCGCCCCTGCAGCCTCCTCGACCGCCGGGGAGCTGGGCAAGGTATCTGTGCCTGCAACACCACAGACAACACAAATGAATACGACGATCCAGCAAATATAAGTAACAGGAAAGAAACACGCATAGTATCAAAGCGAAATGAAATAGGGACAGAAGATTAAATACAGAGTCCATCTTAGTATGCTAAGCAAATCGTGCATAGGAGTAAAACATGATAATGGAATCAAAACATAGAATACTGAACTAGTTGGCTACTACGTTAACCATGTTCTCTCCAAAAGAGAGCAGAGCAGAGCAGAGCAGAGGAGAACACCGCTGTCCAGGCCAAAGGTACAACGGGTCTCGGTTCCTGGGTTCCGGGGTCCCAAGACAAAGCAACACTGCAGTTAAAACAGAGATACAGAGATCTACGCCAGAGGTAACCCCGTCGGGTATCCTAGGGCTGAGGCTGAGTAGAGCCAGACTAATACCAATCAAATCAAAGCTAAAGAAAGGAGATTATCCGCTTTGGACTCACCGATGACAAGGACCGGATCTTATCCTCACGTATTAACCTCTGGGCAGAGCCACCAGGGAATACCCAAAAATCAGAGATATACAAAGCCAGAGAATATACAAAGCATAGCATAGATCAAAACAGAGTACAGAGCGAAGAATAATACAGATATACAGAACGAAAGCAAAATGACTGAGGAAATGCATACATAGATTAACAGAGCAGAGGGCAAAACTATAAACAATATGAAATGCATCTCAGATTAATACGGGATCAAGGTTAATTACAAGCCAAGCCTAATCTAGTTGCACCACTATCACTAACCGTGCATGATGATGTAGTTTTAAGTGATTCGATGCACCGTTGTCATCCTAGTGTTGCAATATAATCCTCAAGTGCATCGAAGTCCCTTAACCCAACACCCATGGGGAGGTGCTTAACAGTGATCAACGCTCACATGAACAAGTCACAGCCTAACAGATTATTCATGCGATCCAAAGAGTTCATCGGGCCGGTGTACGGGTATGGTTAACCTGTATTTGAGCCCTACAAGGTCACACCATTAGCCTAAGTTTAACTGATATTTAACAGGTCTTACGGTTTAGCCATGGGTGACCTACGGCTTAGCCGTGGCATCCTACGGCGTAGCCGCAATATGCACTACGGCTTAGCCGTGGTTCCCTTCAGAACACGGCTAAACTGTCAGCTTTTCCACCTCTGATCTGATATATCTCACGGCTGAGCTACAGTCAGTATACGGCTTAGCCGTAGACCAATCCACGGCTTAGCCGTAGCCTCACCGTAGGAGTACTGATATCAGAAAAGTTTCGACTGATCAGAGAATTAATTCACGGCTGGGGTACGGTTGGGTCACGGCTAGCTTACGGCTCAGCCGTAGAACAAATTACGGCTTAGCCGTAGCCTAGCCGTAGAACAAATTCAGATTTTCGAGTCTCTGGAAACCAAGCCGTAGAAGTTCACGGCTTAGCCGTACAATACAGAGATGAATTCGGGCTGAGTACAGAAACTGAAATTTGATACAGAAACTGAATAAAATGAGTTACAGAGGTTCCAAATTCACAAATTGTGGCTGTAAAACATGCTAGACAAAGAATAAGAGTGAATCAAAGCCATCAAACAAACACCCATATGTGTTATCAAAGCCTGTACTTATACTTGCCTCAAATCTGACAAAATCCTCTGAAATCAAGCTCCAAGCAACTAAAATCAAAACAAATCAAAGCAATCACACATGCATGAGATGAAGACAAAGCAACAGAAAATGGGAGATGTAATTTGGAGAAGAAATACAAAGAGTTGGGAAAGAACCCACTTACCACCAAAGCCACAGAGAGAATGGAGAAACCCAAATCAAAGAAGGGAATAGCAACCCAATCGAGAGACCCAATCGAAAGAGAGAGAGAGAGAAGAAGAGAAAACAGAATTGAAGAGGAAGAAGAACGTGGCTACCAAATTCTCCTTGCATGCAGCCGATCGAGACAAATGGTTAAGGAGAATGACACCTGGAGCTGAATTACTTATATAGGTTTTGTAGTTTTAAAACAAGGTCCAATGGGTTTAAGCAATTTACAGATTAAGTCACACGAAGGTCCAACTTCTCCAATTGACTCCAAACGGATCTGACACAGTTACGGAAATTGTCGAGCTCAACGAAATACACGTGCTGACACCAAGATGATGCAAAGATGACATGATCAAAGCAAAAGCAAAATTACGAAAAAGGGCTTAGAACTACCTATTCCAGGTCAAAGGTCACTCAACTACCTATCCATGACCCAAAACAAGTTCAAAAGAAATAAACAAAACAAAACACACACTAATGAGCCACTAATCCGGCTCAAAGGGGATCGGAGTGTTACATCCTCCCCCACTAGGAATCATTCCGTCCTCGGAATGACTACCTACCTGCGCAAAGAGATGGGGGTACTGGCGCGCTAGCTGCTCCTCTAGCTCCCAAGTAGCCTCATCCGGACCGTGATGCTCCCACAACACTTTAACCCATCTGATAGTCCTGGTACGGAGAATCTGCTCTCGTGTCCCAACGATGCGAAGCGGACGCTCAACGTAAGTCGCATTAGGCTGAATCTGAATATCATCATAGCGAATCACATGGCTCGGATCTGGCACATACTTACGGAGCATCGACACATGGAACACATCGTGAACACCGGAGAACTCAACTGGAAGTGTCAACCGATAGGCTAAATCTCCAACTCGGCTCTTGACTTCGAACGGTCCTACATATCTCGGAGCTAACTTGCCCTTCTGACCAAATCGAACTGTGCCCTTCATCGGAGAAACTTTAAGGAACACCCAATCTCCGACTTGGAATGCCAAAGGTCTCCTCCGAGTATCCGCATAGCTCTTCTGCCTGGACCGAGCAATCTTCAGATTCTCTATCACTTTCTGCACTTTCTCTGTCGTCTCAGCAATGATCGTCGGACCATGGAAACTTCTAGTTCCAACTTCTTCCCAGCACACTGGGGTCCTGCACTTGCGTCCGTATAGAGCCTCATAAGGTGCCATACCAATACTCTCATGGAAGCTGTTGTTGTAAGCAAACTCACACAATGCTAGATGCGTATCCCATTCCTTCTCAAAGTTCAGCACGCTAGCTCGGAGCATATCCTCCAACGTCTGAATGGTACGCTCCGACTGTCCATCGGTCTGGGGGTGGTATGCCGTACTAAAACTCAGCTTCGTACCCATAGCTTCCTGAAATGCTCTCCAGAATGAAGATACAAAACGACTGTCTCGATCTGACACAATCGATACTGGGGTGCCATGCAATCTGACTATCTCGTCAACAAACTTCCTGGCCATCTCCGTGAATGTCATCCCTTTTTTGAACGGAAGGAAATGTGCTGACTTAGTCAATCTGTCCACTATGACCCAGATCGCATTGTTCTTTCTACTGGTCGGCGGAAAACCGGAGACGAAATCCATCGTAATGTGCTCCCACTTCCACTGCGGAGTGTGCAATGGATGCAATGATCCTGGAGGTCGCTGATGATCCGCTTTCACCCTCTGACAGGTCAAACATCGAGCTACGAACCCTGCGATCTCCCGCTTCATATTGTTCCACCAAAATCTATCTTTCAAGTTCTGGTACATCTTCGTACTACCGGGGTGCATCGCATATCGGGCATCGTGCGCATCTGTCATCAACTTATCTTTCAGCTCGTCCACAGCGGGAACACACAGTCTATTCCGAAAGTATAAAACTCCATCTACCAAGTTAAAATCCGGTCGATCTGCAATTCGATCTCTGAACTTCACCAGGAGGGGGTCCTCAAACTGGCGATCCTTGATCTGCTGAATCACCTCAGGCTGAAACACGATGGTAGTAGCTAATGTCACCAATCCACCTACCATCTGAACCTCAACAGGCTGATCACGCACAAGCATATAAAATCCTGCCAACACCTGAAGACTGTCTGTCCTCCTGCTAAGTGCATCTGCAACTACATTGCCTTTGCCTGGGTGGTACTTGATCGGAAAGTCGTAGTCTTTGATGAACTCCAACCATCTTCGCTGCCTCATATTCAAGTCATGCTGATCAAACAGGTACTGCAAACTGTGATGATCGGAATGGACCTCAAACTTCACACCGTACAGGTAATGTCGCCACAACTTCAGTGCAAATACAATGGCTGCTAACTCCAGATCATGTGTGGCATAGTTCTTCTCATGTTCTTTCAACTGTCTGGATCCATAGGCAATCACCTTCTGATTCTGCATCAGTACACAGCCTAGTCCCACTCTAGAGGCATCTGAGTAAATCATGAATCCCTCACTACCATTCGGGAGAGTCAACACTGGCGCCGTAGTGAGCTTTTCCTTCAGCAACTGAAAACTACGCTCACATTTCTCTGTCCACTCATACGGGACCTTCTTCCGAGTCAACTGAGTCAGCGGGGCTGAAATCTTCGAGAAATCCTGCACAAACCTGCGGTAATATCCCGCCAAACCCAGAAAACTCCGAATCTCTGTCACTGATCTAGGACGGGGCCAATGGACTACTGCCTCAATCTTCGCCGGATCCACCATCAATCCATCTCTAGAAATCTTATGACCCAGAAATGTAACTTGCTCGAGCCAAAACTCACACTTGGACAACTTTGCATACAACTTGTGATCTTGAAGCAGCTGCAATGCCTTCCTCAGATGGTCTGTATGTTCCTCAGCAGTCTTCGAATAGACCAATATGTCATCTATAAAAACCACAACGAACTGGTCCAAGAAGGAAGTAAACACCCTGTTCATCAATGCCATGAAAGCTGCGGGTGCGTTCGTCAAACCAAACGGCATGACAAGGAACTCGTAGTGTCCATACCGAGTCCTGAAAGCTGTCTTAGGAACATCCTCATCCTTCACCCTGAGCTGGTGATATCCTGACCTCAAGTCAATCTTAGAGAAGTAAGCTGCACCCTGAAGTTGATCGAACAACTCATCAATCCTAGGCAATGGGTATTTGTTCTTGATAGTCACTTTGTTCAACTGCCTGTAGTCAATGCACATCCGGAAACTGCCATCCTTCTTCTTGACAAACAATACAGGAGCTCCCCAAGGTGAAACACTTGGGCGTATGAACCCTTTATCCAACAAATCCTGCAACTGTTTCTTTAATTCCAACAACTCTGCAGGTGCCATACGATATGGAGCTCTACTGATAGGTGCTGTACCTGGTACCACGTCAATAGCAAATTCTACCTCCCGAACTGGTGGCAACCCTGGCACATCCTCCGGAAAGACATCCGGGAACTCGCTGACTACTGGGATCTCACTGAGCTGTCGCTGATCTTTTTTCTCTGAAATGAATGCAAGGTATCCCTCACATCCCCTACGAAGCATCCTGTCTGCTTTACAAGCAGAGATCACACGTCTTGGGCACTTCATCTGGCTGCCCTCAAATCGGAATCCGCTGCCTAAATCAAAATAAATAGCCTTGCTGTAGCAATTGATACACGCATGATATCTCGCAAGCCAGTCCATACCAAGGATCACATCAAAATCCAGTGTCGTGAGCAACACGAGGTCTACTGGGAGCTGATGACCAGCTATCCGCACATCACACTGAGGGTAAAACACACTGCACTCCACCCGCTTACCAACCGGAGTGGATACTAGCAACAAGTATGGAAGTGGTGTGGGTCGCTGTCGAAGCTGCACAGCAAAATGGGGTGCTACGTACGAACGCGTAGACCCGGAGTCAAATAAAGCTAAAGCTTCTGCATCGGAAATTAAAATTTTACCTTCCACTACCGTGGCCTCCTCCGCGCCCTCATGCGTAGCAGCATAGGCTCGGGCTGTCTGGCGATTCGGCTTCTGACCTGGGCGAGCTGGCTGAGATCTGCCCTGTGCTGTAGGTCCTGTCTGTCTCGTCTGTGGAGAGGACTGAAACTTCGGGCATTGGGCCCGCCTGTGGTCCGTAGAGCCACACCCGAAACAAGCCCCACTCTTCCTCCAACATCTATCGGTGGGGTGATCCTTCCCACAGTGACTGCAAACCACCTGAGGACTGCTCGAATTGCCCTGCTTACCCTTGAACTTCTTCTGGAACTGACTTCTACCACTGAAACCTGCTGCCCTCTTAGCCTCTGTTCGCTCCTCCTCAAAGATGGCCTCTGCATCATAAGCCCTGTCAATAGCGTCATCCAATGTAGCCGGCCACATACAAGCAACCACGTGGCGTTTGTGTCTCGGATTCAGGCCGTTGACGAAGCGAGTCACTTTCTTATGCTCTGTGTTCACCATGTCCTCTGCGAAATGAGACAACTCTGTAAACTTGTGTACATAATCTGCAACTGGCATCTGTCTCTGCTGAAGGTTGAAGAATTCCACTTCCTTGGCTCGCTGAATATGGAGAGGCATGAACTTACGACGGAATTGCTGCTTGAAGGTCTCCCAAACTGTGGCACTGGGCATAGTCTGAAATGAGGTCTTAACACTCCTCCACCATGTCTTGGCTACACTCCGAAGCATAGAGGCTGTGAGAACTACTTTCTGCTTGTTACTGCACACGATCGTATCAAATAGCTCTTCAGTCTGCTCCAACCATTGCTCAGCCTGCAATGCATCCTCTATCCCATGGAACTCAGTCGCCCCTCGCTTACGGAACTTGTCGAAAAGAGCATTAGGATCTGATTCCTTGGGCTGGAAAATCACTTGCTGATCTATACGAGGTGATGCTACTGCGGCAGCCTGACTCTGTCTATCTACCATGGATGCCATCTGCGCCTGTAATGACTGCATAGACTGCATCATCATCATCATCCGCTCCTCACTACTGATATGTGGGGGTACCGATCCACTATCACCGTTATGGCCCTGTTGATTCTCATCTCGAGATCCTGATCCTGATGCCATCCTGCAAAAAGGAAAAGAAACACAACACACAATATAAAAGGCCCTGAGTTAGTCAAACCCCAAATCAACATATGAGACCTCGAGTCAAATAGTTGATATCGTTATCTCACCACGATCTTAGATGCCTACATGCTTATAACTAGCATGCTCTGATACCATACAATACGTATGTCACGACCCGAGCCCAGAATTCGGGGGTTAGCGAAAAGCTAAACCGGTGACACACGTACTCCCGTGCACGTGCACCCAAGCCCAGTCCAGATGCACGCACACAAGGGATCTAACACGTGCGAACTAAGCGTACGCGGAAGCTGTACATATCATAGCAAGCAACAAAGGAAAATAAAATAGCGGAAGCCAAAGCAAATACGAAACGGAAAAGACAAAGACAATTACACTGAGATAAAACCGAATACACACCAAAATCAATATATACAAAATATACAGAATACAAGTCCAAAGTCCAAAGTCCAAATACAAGCTCTCAAAAACCAAAACGCAAAATAAAAGCCACTGGTATGCATGCACGCACTTGGCAGAAGTGATCAGGCCCACTCTGCCAGACCGGAGGGTGCCTCTACACTCGCCCCTGCAGCCTCCTCGACCGCCGGGGAGCTGGGCAAGGTATCTGTGCCTGCAACACCACAGACAACACAAATGAATACGACGATCCAGCAAATATAAGTAACAGGAAAGAAACACGCATAGTATCAAAGCGAAATGAAATAGGGACAGAAGATTAAATACAGAGTCCATCTTAGTATGCTAAGCAAATCGTGCATAGGAGTAAAACATGATAATGGAATCAAAACATAGAATACTGAACTAGTTGGCTACTACGTTAACCATGTTCTCTCCAAAAGAGAGCAGAGCAGAGCAGAGCAGAGGAGAACACCGCTGTCCAGGCCAAAGGTACAACGGGTCTCGGTTCCTGGGTTCCGGGGTCCCAAGACAAAGCAACACTGCAGTTAAAACAGAGATACAGAGATCTACGCCAGAGGTAACCCCGTCGGGTATCCTAGGGCTGAGGCTGAGTAGAGCCAGACTAATACCAATCAAATCAAAGCTAAAGAAAGGAGATTATCCGCTTTGGACTCACCGATGACAAGGACCGGATCTTATCCTCACGTATTAACCTCTGGGCAGAGCCACCAGGGAATACCCAAAAATCAGAGATATACAAAGCCAGAGAATATACAAAGCATAGCATAGATCAAAACAGAGTACAGAGCGAAGAATAATACAGATATACAGAACGAAAGCAAAATGACTGAGGAAATGCATACATAGATTAACAGAGCAGAGGGCAAAACTATAAACAATATGAAATGCATCTCAGATTAATACGGGATCAAGGTTAATTACAAGCCAAGCCTAATCTAGTTGCACCACTATCACTAACCGTGCATGATGATGTAGTTTTAAGTGATTCGATGCACCGTTGTCATCCTAGTGTTGCAATATAATCCTCAAGTGCATCGAAGTCCCTTAACCCAACACCCATGGGGAGGTGCTTAACAGTGATCAACGCTCACATGAACAAGTCACAGCCTAACAGATTATTCATGCGATCCAAAGAGTTCATCGGGCCGGTGTACGGGTATGGTTAACCTGTATTTGAGCCCTACAAGGTCACACCATTAGCCTAAGTTTAACTGATATTTAACAGGTCTTACGGTTTAGCCATGGGTGACCTACGGCTTAGCCGTGGCATCCTACGGCGTAGCCGCAATATGCACTACGGCTTAGCCGTGGTTCCCTTCAGAACACGGCTAAACTGTCAGCTTTTCCACCTCTGATCTGATATATCTCACGGCTGAGCTACAGTCAGTATACGGCTTAGCCGTAGACCAATCCACGGCTTAGCCGTAGCCTCACCGTAGGAGTACTGATATCAGAAAAGTTTCGACTGATCAGAGAATTAATTCACGGCTGGGGTACGGTTGGGTCACGGCTAGCTTACGGCTCAGCCGTAGAACAAATTACGGCTTAGCCGTAGCCTAGCCGTAGAACAAATTCAGATTTTCGAGTCTCTGGAAACCAAGCCGTAGAAGTTCACGGCTTAGCCGTACAATACAGAGATGAATTCGGGCTGAGTACAGAAACTGAAATTTGATACAGAAACTGAATAAAATGAGTTACAGAGGTTCCAAATTCACAAATTGTGGCTGTAAAACATGCTAGACAAAGAATAAGAGTGAATCAAAGCCATCAAACAAACACCCATATGTGTTATCAAAGCCTGTACTTATACTTGCCTCAAATCTGACAAAATCCTCTGAAATCAAGCTCCAAGCAACTAA
The DNA here is from genome assembly GCA_037013555.1 of Sextonia rubra. Taxonomy (NCBI): domain Eukaryota; kingdom Viridiplantae; phylum Streptophyta; class Magnoliopsida; order Laurales; family Lauraceae; genus Sextonia; species Sextonia rubra. Next base: position 83,271,576 of record JASUAD010000001.1, read on the forward strand.
AATCAAAACAAATCAAAGCAATCACACATGCATGAGATGAAGACAAAGCAACAGAAAATGGGAGATGTAATTTGGAGAAGAAATACAAAGAGTTGGGAAAGAACCCACTTACCACCAAAGCCACAGAGAGAATGGAGAAACCCAAATCAAAGAAGGGAATAGCAACCCAATCGAGAGACCCAATCGAAAGAGAGAGAGAGAGAAGAAGAGAAAACAGAATTGAAGAGGAAGAAGAACGTGGCTACCAAATTCTCCTTGCATGCAGCCGATCGAGACAAATGGTTAAGGAGAATGACACCTGGAGCTGAATTACTTATATAGGTTTTGTAGTTTTAAAACAAGGTCCAATGGGTTTAAGCAATTTACAGATTAAGTCACACGAAGGTCCAACTTCTCCAATTGACTCCAAACGGATCTGACACAGTTACGGAAATTGTCGAGCTCAACGAAATACACGTGCTGACACCAAGATGATGCAAAGATGACATGATCAAAGCAAAAGCAAAATTACGAAAAAGGGCTTAGAACTACCTATTCCAGGTCAAAGGTCACTCAACTACCTATCCATGACCCAAAACAAGTTCAAAAGAAATAAACAAAACAAAACACACACTAATGAGCCACTAATCCGGCTCAAAGGGGATCGGAGTGTTACATCTTTCCCTTACAGCTGATTTTGATAAGTTCTTCAACGAGTCTTTGATGTTTTCCATGAGGCCTGATCAAGCTAAGAGGCTGCAGAAGTTGGAGAAGCTTTATGGGGAATCATTGGATGAGAACACCAGACTCTATGCTAGGTACTACAAGGAATGTATGAACTTTGATTCAACAGTTAGCAAGAAGGGGATGCCAATGATGCCGATTGCAGAGTCGCCCACGACACCTCTACATGAAGTCAGCCGATCAGTACCTGATTACGTTAAGTTTGGTCCAATCTTGCCTAAGAGTGCTGGGTTCACTCCAGTTCTGAAAGATAAAGACGTTGAAATTGAAGACTGCAGGTTTTTGCTTAGTTCCTTTTGGATATGCACCAAATTGCAACTAGTTTAAATATATTAGGCAACGTGGATGGTAACTATTTCTTCTATGAATTCGGCTTATAACAAGAGAGAGACAGTTTTACATACTACGTCCAAGTTAATACAGCTATTGTCAGTGATGATGATTTAAAGCAGGAATGGTAGAAGAAACAAGTTCCCACGTAATGTCATTTCTCATTTCCACACTACATGTGCTCACAAATTGATTCCAATCTGAGACACATCCAAACACTCTCCAATCAACTCTTCTTTTGATGAAGTTCACTTGGATGTAGTTGTTAATGTTGATTATATAACCAGATGAATCTATAAGATAATGATTGTTAATGTCGATTATGTAACCAGTTGATTCTATAAGATGATAATTTGTTGGAATCTTGACAAGCAGATCGAGTGTAGCTTCAAATTCTATGAACAAAATGGAAAAATCTTCCAAGCCGGTAGCCAACAGAATGCTGGAGGTCTGTAACTATTAGTTTCACTCTGTTCTCATAAACCTGAGGAACCTTCATATAATCATTTTTCTTGTTTTCCATCACTAGTTTTAGGCTTTATAGATTGAGAATTGAAGCATTTTTCTTGGTTGTTGATGTTAGGAGGTCTTGCTTGAGGCGAATGAAGATGACCTTGAGTATGATTATGGGAATGTAGATATGGACTCAGATGTCACAAACAAAAAACTACTAGCTCTAAACAGAATGAAACCAATAGATGCTGCAGGAAGTGCATCAAAAGTACAGCCCCGTAGAAAAGACTCCTAGGTTTCTCCAAAGATTCTCTCTCCTTTGGATTCTCCTCACACCCCTTCTCCCAAGATTTTATCTTCAAAACCCGATATCACTAGTAAGAAGGAACCTGAACAATTCCTGCACCTCTTGTCTGGTCGTCTTGCAAATCCTACTATGCCTATTTCTTTGCCTAATTCTTTGCCAGTATCCCCTCGTCTGTCAAATGACTGCAGCATTAGCTCTGCAGATTCTGATGGTGAAGTGTTAGTAAGTCTTCTTTGCCTCTTTTCTCAAGATTCACCAAATTTTGGTTAAAGGCTTGTTTTTTCTATTTCAAACATGAAAAAACTTGGTTTATCTGAAAGTAGATTTTCTTCTTTTTTGTTTCCAGGAAGTGCAGAGAAATTGTAGAAAGAACTTCAGTTGCATGCCGAGTATGAGTTCGGGAGGTCTAAAGAACCAAGTCTCAGTGAATGCGTAAGACTGGCAGTTTGCTTCAGATGTGTAGCTCAAGTATATACGGTAGTAAAATTCACTTCATCAAGATTGTCTTGTTGGCTGACAAAAATTGCCAACTGTGTTGATGGATGATTCTTCTAATAGGTATTATACAATCTTCGGCCCATGGTAATCATTGGGGTCAACCATTCCGAATGGTGTGGGCTTCAAGGTCATTTTCATTGATCTGGATTCTGATCGCAATGGAACAAAAGCCTCTCCCAGAATCTTTAAGTTTCTACCTGTTGTTTGCGACCTATTTGCCATATTTTCACTCAACTGTCCATTTTCACTCAACTGTCCATCTGCAAGTCAATTACCAGATGGTAACATTTTTCCACTGGAATTGTTCTTTGTAGTATCATGAATTGTTCTTTGTAGTATCACTTATAGATGACAGATCCAGCCAGCAAAATCTAAATGATCTAGATCACTCAGATGAGTCCCACCTAAATGGAAAGCTTAACTTGGTTGATAACCCATACCAAAGGCCAAGGATGATAGTAATACCTCTTCTATAGAGGCCAACCACCTGTACCAGATACTGCATAGACCTTTAGACTGCTGTTTTTCTATTATCACTTTTGTATAATTCCAGATAATGACAACTTTCATTTTTACTATTACTTTTTAGTTCCATGCTCCAAGGAAAAATATGAAATTAATGCCATTGGAAATGGTCCTCAGATGGAACCCTTTTCCATTTTCTTAGATTCAAACCAATTCATGGCTTGACATCTGCAGTTTCCATAGTGAAAGTGAGGAAGAAGTAAGCCAGAGCAGTGTTTCTGTCCCATTATTAGAGAAGTTAACTACTCGAACGCGGCCACCAAAAGATTTTGTGTGTCCAATCACAGGCCAGCTCTTCAGTGACCCAGTTACACAACATCACCAGTTGAAACCAGCATTCTCTCAGCTGTTGGCCCATGACCTGGTTCCTTCACTTGTTCAAGTAATTATGAGCAAAACTGAAGAACTGGATGACTTTCAGTTGGTGATAGAGCCCAAAGATGCTGCAATAGCAATGCTTGACCAGATATTATTAGGAGGGGATCAAAACAGCAAGTCAAATAATGTTTTGAATGTCATTACTGAAATGGTCTTCCTGCTTTAATCAAGTGCTTGGATCGTGTTGAGGGAAGGACATCTGTTGTATCCATTCCTCTGAGCTGTATGCGTGCAGATCGGAGTTGTAGAAATTTGATAGCAAACAGAGCTGATTTGACTCCTGTTCTTGAATTATTTCATGCCGGCAACGACGATGAGAGGGCATATGCATTGATTTTATCTCTGAGCTGGTCCGTTTGAACAGGTACACTTTTTGCTTTAAACTTCTTCCAACACACAAACTTCTACTAAAGCTGGCATTTGGGTGGGATCATCATAGTTCTAAACAGTTTTCTGATTGGTCATGGATAGCTCTTAATTCAGTCCCTTGAGTTCTTGTTTTAGAGATGTAATTTCAATCACACATTTCACAACTAAACCTGCATGCACGGTACAAATGGATACTTCTATTTCAAATGCATGGGTAGGCATCCATGTAATCTCTCTCTCTCTCTCTCTCCCTCTCTCCACACACACACACGACGTTTAATTCATATATTTATGTGTCCATTCCTGGTGAAAAACTATTTACTCACATATGAACCTTTTCTTTTGTTATTTCCTGAGGAGAACATTTTGCAATCAAATTTTGCAGATAGTTAAAGATTATGGGGCATTTAGTACCATGCACACCTTCCTCGTGTACATTCAAATGGCTCCTATAGAGCAACAACCTGCTGTGGCTAGTCTTCTTCTTCAGCTTGATCTACTGGTCTGTTTCAACATTTTGAACCGCCACATTTCAAAAGTTGCACATGCTTTTAGCATAATGAACTATAACCAACCATTACAGACCCTTTAATTATGAATTTCAGGTTGAACCTCGGAAGATGAGCATTTACAGGGAAGAAGCTATTGAAGCACTGATTGAAGCACTTCGTAGAAAAGATTTCTCTTTTTGTCAAATAAGAGCTCTATAGGCATTTGCATCTCTCTCTGGTCACTTGACTACCTCAGGGAAGTCTCTTACTGAAGCCTGGTTACTCAAAACTGCTGGCCTTCATCAGCCTTACAATAATATAATGAAGGCAAAGAAGATGCAAAAAGAGGATGATGAACTCACAGAGACAATGGTACAGATTTCCTAAGAGCAAGTTTGGTTTAGTTTAGATCCTTTTCGTTCATCCTTTTGGACCTGCCTTTTCTCACTCTATATATCCACTTACACAGGAAGAAAATAAAATTGCAAGTGCATGGGAGAAACGAGCATTAGAAGAGTGCCTTAAGAGCAACTCCTTGGAGTTGGCAAAGTCGTGCCTAGTCATTGCTACATGGCTTGTGCATATGCTTATCGACCTTCCTGAAACTGGTGTAAGAAAAAATTGCGCAGCATTGATGAGTTTGCCATCTGTCAATGCAATGAGTGTGCAAACTATGGAATTTTTTAAGTGAGAAAGATATAGATCATGTATGTGCTGATTTTTGTGCACATTTGCATTTTCAGACATAGCTCTGGTCCTGTACTGAAGTAGTTGAGGTAGATTCAAGTACTAATGGGGACGTCCTGTCCTTGGCTCATATAAAAGGCCGGTTGTCTAGCAGACATTCTGATGGACATATTAAAGTATGTTTCCTCTCTCTCTCTCTCTCTCTCTCTCTCTCGATATATATGATTGTGCATGTGGGGCCCACCTGAATGCCAATACAATTGAAGAAATTTGAAGGGAATGTCATGAATGTCCTGTATTTGAAATTTTACTATAACCACCGCAATGTGGTTTGGCCGTTTGGGGCATGTACTCAGTTTCATTGTTTTAGCTAATTATTCATTTTCGTCAAGTGGCTAGGATATCCAGTTTGGTGAGATTTTTTGCTCTATTTGAATCTGATACACACCTGTGAACTGACATGCATCTAATAAGCTTCACAGGATATGCTGAGATCAGGTGTAATCTGAGCATACTTTGTCAATACTCTTATCTGTTTGAATGTTAATTAGTATTCTATGTTATACCTAGGTGTGTAATTCTCTGGAGAGTGTTCGGTTATCAGTTCAGGAAATATCTGAGCTTACGAATCTATATTTGTGCTGCATGTTAAACCATTTGATATTTGTATAGGTATGGGATTCTGGAAAGAGAGTTTTAAGATTACTTCAAAATATTCGTGAGCATACGAAGCCTGTCACATGCATCTTCATCCCATCTACAAGTGACAAGATGTACACCGGTTCACTAGACAAAACAATTCGAGTAAGTGGTCTTGTCCACCTATTCCAACTCATCCAAAACTGTTTCATGATTGGAAATGTTTTGAGATTATTGATCAACAATCAGGAAGTGCTAACTTCTTCTTTGTTTCTTGGTATTCCACCTTATCCAAAACTGTTTGGTTCCCTTTGTTTCTTCTTTGTTGTAATTTCTTTCGCTTTCTTGATATGATGTTATTATACCATTTTGAGCCATCTTGTTTTGGAGGGTTTGTAGATTTTAACTCTGTTTTCTCTAATATAGTTAATTGGTTACCAATAAAAATAAAAAAAATTGGTGAAAATATGTTCTTGATTTTCCTGTTTTGTACCTTTGAGTTATCAGAAATATCAGCACATTGAGATGTAAAAGAAGAAAATAACAATATCAAAACGGGCTAAATTTGAAAATTTAACAACTATAGAGAGTGTTTTATGCCCATGGCCTTCTAATTATGATGACAACTAGATAAGGATACAGGTACAGGGGTAAACAAAGTTTTATGTGCTTACATTACTAATGTCAGCATGTTCATTCCAGTACCGTGGAAAAGTACAAGTATCTGTGCATCCTTACTCTCAAATTTGGAAAATAAGATATACATCATTTACAAAATTGGGTAGAAAAAGGTGATCGGGGAGCACACAATGTGATAACTTGAACAGGCTCACTGATGTTAATATAAAGTAATTTCTATGTACATCAAAGAAACATTGAGAGGACAAATTATTGTTGATTTTGATGCATTATATTTGGCTTCATTTCATACAGGACCAGCTTGGCAAAATTTGAACACACTAGTTTTTGTCCATAAAGACGCACAAATTTGTTGTTGATCTTCAGTTATATATGATAAGATTTCACGTTTAGAAAATTTTTTCATGTCTTGGATCTGAGAGGACGTTTGCATGTGGGATGGTGGGGAATGTCAAAAGTGATCACACAAGTTTAAAGTTTAAATTTGAACTGTGATTTTTTCGAGTCCTTACCTTCTTCCCATATTCAAAGCCCCCTCCATACAGTATTTGGGCCTCAAGTTGAACCATGTTGGGATGCAAATGGGTTGGTTCTAGGTCGGATCCATGTTGGACCTAGAACTGGATTGGTTCTGGGATTTGAACTGTTATCTTTCGCGATGCAAACTGATACACTCCGTTCCATTCTTTTCATCCAGATAGCATGGAGGAATAAGCTTCTTTGTGTTGTTGGACATACAAGGGATCCCTCTGAATCTGTTACAGGTTGAATTCATTTCACATTTAACTTCTTTGTCTTTTTATACACTTAGTCATCTCTATGCTCAATTTCTGTAGTTCCAATTAACGCTTTTGCCCTTATGCTTCTCTTACTCTCATGATAGTGTTGGAATTTCATATACAAACTTGGACGTGGTCTAAGCTAAAGTCTAATGGGAAGATACTGGTTTGTAGATCTTTTTTCTTTGGTGAAAACATAGTATTTATTTCTGCCTTCAGTCAGAAAGATTAGAACCATATTTTCTTATTGAATGTATGGTGTTGTTTGACGATGAGAACTTATCAAATGATTGTACATCCATACACTATACAAACCATCTTGCTTGATTAAGTTATGAAATGTGGTAAGACTTCAGGTTAGGTTTAAAAGTTAAGGAAAATCTTTAATTATTTAATAATAATTATTGTTGTTGCTGCTGCTGCTTCTTGTGGTTCGCTTTTTTGTCTATTGTTAGAAAAGATCATAGAGTGCCTTTGTTTTGATTGGTCCAACTTCTAGTATCTCTTCTGGAAATAAAAATGTTCTCAGTGTTCTATTATTTTACATGAGTGTAGACTGCTATCATTGACCAAGACATTCATTAGTAAATTTTTTGCCCTGATTTTCTATTTTTTGGGACACCATAAATATATGTAGTCCCTATTGTAAGTCAGTGCATAGTCCGTTTTCTGCATTTATTTTTATTTTGGAGGCTCCTTGTATCCTATGTTGGGGTAAAAAAAAAGAAAAAAAAGAAAAAGCCCTGATTCATAAACTTTATTAAAACATTGTTTCAAGTCTGAAATCTTGATTTGCTTAATCCATAGCAATATTCGTTTTCACGTAAATGTGGAAGACTATTTGAATATTGTGGAAGCATCTTGAGGCATTTTGGTTTTCTTCTAATGACTATAATTATGGTGTTTGTGTTAGTGTGTTAGTTGCTTTTTGTTGTGTTGGAAGCTTCTCTACTCTCCAGAAATGCTCATTGTGTTCTTATTGATTTTTCATTTTTTGGGTAGGTCTCACGTGGAGGCCAATGGTTACCCTTGTTGGAATGAGTTTGGTCGTGTCTCACGTGGAGGCCAATGGTTACCCTTGTTGGAATGAGTTTGGTCGTGTTTGGTGGTGACTAACAAGTTTAAGCACTCTTTTTTGTGTCTTTTTTTCTTTTTTGAGATCATAATCACTGCTTCTGTTGTTAGATTCATGTACTTATTTGAAATGTTTATAATTTTGCATCTGCACTGCTTTTGGAGACTAGTGTAAAATGATCCCATGTCGTCGTTGTTTTTGTCATTTGTGTAGTTGTAGCGTGACCCCATGTCATTATGTAAATAGATGACTCTTTTCTTTACTGCATGCTTTCTCTGTTGTTACCCAAAAACTATTTTCTTATTTTCAATGCAATGTTAAGGTAAAAAGAGATTGTCTTATTAGTCCCCCTCTTAATGTTAACTGTTCACTATATATATCATTTGTATCTTGCACTGCTCTTCATTGTTCTGTAGGGGGGTGCCACCTTCTCCAAGGGCTGATCATATTGCTGCGGTACATGCATAGTGATGCCTACTGATCTTTGGTGGGGGCATGGGGGCTCACATGCTACATGTTTCAATGATCTCCATGTCCTTGACCTGCATGGTGTAAGAATACTTCCTCCATCAAGTAGTTTCCTTTTTGTTTTAGTGTTTATTAGCTTTTTATATAAACATGTATCAATTCAATGATCTCCATGTCGTTGACTTGCATGGTGTAAGAGTACTTCCTCCATCAATTATTTTCCTTTTTGTTTTAGTGTTTATTAGCTTTTTATATAAACATGTATCAATTTGTTGCAGATGCAATGGTCTAGACCAAAGCAGCAGGGTAGCATTCCAACTGCACGAGCTGGACATGCTGGTGTAACTATAGGAGAAAATTGGTTCATTGTTGGAGGTGGTGATAACAAGAGTGGTATGTTTTGCAAAGCTTCAGTTTCTAAGCACTTACATGGTTTTATCTTTCAAAAGAACAAGAGAAATTTTTGGATGATTTAGGCCTTGACACTGTACCAGGACTTCTATGTAATACTTACTTGCAAGATGTCAACTTGTCAATTTTCTCCTTTCTGTTTTGCTATGCACTTCCAGGCTGTATCACAAAGGTCATCATGACTCATAGGAGTCCATAGCACAGTTGGAAGGCACTCATTGTCACAACCAGAAGGTAAAAAATGCTTGTTACATTGTTGCTAATATTTGAGCTGTGACTACACTTTTTTGAGTTTTTATTGGCTTCAAGTTGAGTTTTAACCATTGATTTTAATCTGTTGCTTGAATGTGTGTTCTTTTTTTTCCTTCTTTTTTTTAAAAATTATATCATGAAGGTGTGTACAACCATGTAAAAACCACATTCCCTTAGTATCCATGTAAGCCCCCAGGCATCAGGTATTACAACTGTCAATTGCAAATAGGCTTTGATGCTTTTATCTATAATCTTCAAGATTATAGAAACTGATTTGCTAGCTGTCTCTTATGAAATTTGCCATTTGCATTTAAAACATGATCAATCAACAAACAGTTTGGCACACAAAAAATGATTGTGCCTACCGATCAGTGATTGTAAGATTTTTGGTTAAATCTCCTTCAATATTGATAGCATAATGATAGATTTGTTGTTTGATGTAACTTGCGGTTTGTGTGCATCATCTTTTCAGTTTATTTAGAAACTTGGAATCTAATCTAGTCTATGTCAAGGCACAGTAAAGGTTGAACTTAAGTTTTTGGGAACCATTTAATGGTTTTAAGAGTTTTTATTTATTTGCATGTCAGTGTGTTTTTTTCTTTAACTGACTTACAATGGTTTCTGTGTCTCTTTTTTATATTTTTCTTTTTCTATTTTTATTTTTGATAATCACCATCATCATCTAATGGCATTTCTTTTTCTTCTACTTTATTGGTTTGTGAAACTGAAGCTACTTCCTAGATTGATTTTTCCTGGCGTTGTCATCTACGTCGCTTCTCTTTTTTTTGCATATTCTCTTATCTATTTCTCTCCGGGTACTTCTTTTCTTATTCTCTATTTCTCTCTGGTTTTTAGTTATTTATTTATGTCATTCAAATTTGGTGTGAAAACTAGAAATGAAAATAGAGTGTAGGGGTTTTTGAGTATATAGTGTAGGGGTTTTTTGTTTTTAGGTGTTTGGATATTTGGTTTTGGGGTAGGGAGATTGAACTATGCTGTTGTTATTTTTCGTATTTAGAAAACGATGGATTCACATCATTTGGTTACAAAATTTATTTTATGATTTCTGAATTTTTAATTTATTATCTCTGAATTTTTTATTTAAATTGGTTTTCTAATGTTTCTTATGGTGGATGTAGTCTTCTGATTTCTATTTCTTATGGTGGATGTAGCCTTTTGATTTTAGTTTAGTCTGTTGATTTAGTTTATTCAATTCTGGTCTGTATAGGTTTTGAGTAGAATTTTAAATTTTCTTTTATGATAGTTTTAAGTTGTATGAATTGATCTTGCCCTGTTGATCAACCCTATTTACGGTGGGTCTTATTACTACTTCACAGCCTTCCACTTGGATTGTCGAATAAGTTCTTGATGCCGTTGCTGGGGAGCGCCATATGAGATAAACTTTTTTACTTTCCCTCTTTATTTAATTACATTTTGGGATTGGTTACTATATTTGTTTTCATACTAGTTTTAAGAGGTCCATGCATTGAATGTTTTGACCTACCCATAATCAGATAATGGAAATTTCAAATTCTAAAATTTTGATTGAAATCTGATTTTTCATCTAATTTCTGAACTCATAAAGCTAGTTTTTAAAAATATAAATTTATACAAAGTTGTCTTTCTTAGCTTATTTCTTATTTTGGAAATTTTAATTTTTTTTAGGTTTCTTTTTAAAAGATCTTTCTTTTGGTTAAAATTTGGTTTCTTAGTTTAGTTTTTTTTTTTTTGGTAAGAAAAGAATAAAAATACAAAAATTTGGACACCCACCCCTTGATTTTGTAAGTGTATGATGAAAAAGCCAGTATGGCAACACAACTCAAAGCGATGTTTAGAACGTAAAGTATATAGTACAACTCCAAAAATCGAAAAACCCTAAACCGCATAAACCCACAACCCAAACCTGAAACCTCAAAATATTAAGTGCTAAACCCCAACCCCAACCCCAAACCCCAAACAAACTCCAAAACCCTAAACACTAAACCTTATAATTGTAAAATAGTAAAATCCTAAATTAAGAAAACGTAAAACCTTGAAACCCTAAAATGCTTAACTCTAAAAACTAACACCTAAAGCTTGAAAATCCTAAATCTTTAAATTCTAAAACTCAAAACCTCCAAACCTCAAATTCTAGACCTGAACCCCAAAACCCCAAACCTGTTCACCTAGAACTCAGAAAATCTTAGACCTCTAAATCCCAAAACCCCAAGTCAAAACTTAACCCCAAACAAATCCCGAACCTTTGAAACCTCAAACCCCAAACCCTTAACCCTTAATGCCTTAAACCCCTAAACCATAAACCCAAAACCTTAAAACCCTAGCCCTTATACACTATATCCTAAACCCCAAACCACCAAACCCTAAATCCCCAAAACCCCCAACCTAAACCCCCAACCATCAATCCCTAAACCCCAAACCCCAAATCCCTAAACCCCTCCAAACTCAAAATCTCATACCCCTAAAACCCAATCCCCAAACCCCTAAAACCCAAAACCTCAAAACTTAAACCTCCGAACTCAAAATTCAAAACTTAAACCTCCAAATTCAAAACTCAAAACTTAAACCTCAATCCTCATACCCCAAAAAATCCGAAACCCCAATCCTCCATTCCCAATCACAAATCCTAAATCCTAAACCATAAGCCCCAAACCCAAATCCAAATCCAAAGTCAAAGCCCAAAACGTTGAAACCCCCAAGACCCCAATACCTAAACCCGAAACCCTTAAACCCTAAAAAACCGATAAAGCCTAAACCCCAATGCCTAAAAGCCAAAAACCCAAAACTTTAACCCCTGAACCCAAACCCCAACCTCCAAACCCGAAACCCAATCCCTAATCTCCAAGCCATAAACCCTAAATCGTAAACCTCAAACCCTCAATCATAAACCCCCAAAACCCAAGACACCTAGACTCCTAAACGCATGCAAATGTAAAATCGCAAAAACTCCTAAAACCCTAAATTCTAAAAAAACTTTAAAACCTAAATCCTTAAATCTAAAATCCAAAACTCTAAAACCTAAACCCAAAACCCTTAAATCCAAAACTCTAAACCCAAAACCCAAAACACAATACCCAAAATCATAAATCCTAAAATTGTAAAAAACCAAAATCACCACAACCACAAGACCCTAAAATCCCAAACCCAACACTTAAAATCCCTAACTCCGAACCCAAATCTTGAAACCCTAAACCCCTGAACCCCATACCCTAAAGCCCAATCCCTAAAACCCCAAAACCCAAAACTTAAAAACCAAATCTCCCAAACCTTAAACGCAAAACACCAAACTGAAAAACTCAACCCCCAAACACAAAACGGTAAGAACCCCATTCCCCAATGTTCTATTGCCAATCACAAATTCCCAATCCTCTATCGCCAATCTATAATATCCTAAACCGCAATCCCTAAACCCAAAACCAAGCCATAAAACCCCCAACTCCTTAAAACCCCTAAACTCCTAAACCCCGAAATCTAATTGTAAAGCTCTAAATCCTAAATTGTAAAAATGTATAACCCTGAAAATCCTAAAACCCTAAAAAATCCTAAATTCCTAAATTTTAAAAAACCTTATATACTAAAACCTTAATCCTTTAATCTTTAAATCTAAAACCCAAAACCCTAAATCTTATATCCAAAACCCTTACACCCTAAACACAAAATCCAAAAAAAAAAAAAAAAAATCCTGAGACAATAAACTCAAAATCCAAAACACAATACCTTAAAAGCCATAAAATCGTAAAAATGTAAAACACTGAACCCTAAGATTTAATTCAATTCTAATTTTATTCGATTCGATTTCATTTCAATTTCAATTCAGTTCCATTCAAATTCAATTTAATTCAATTCCTATCCAATTAAAGCTCGATTCTAGTTCAATTCATTTCCAATTTAATTTAACTAAAATCAATTAAATTTATACCAATTCAATTCAAATCCAATTCAATTCTAATTCAATTTAGCTGAATTCTAATTTAATTCAATTTAATTCTAATTAAATTCAAATTCAATTCCAATTGAATTCAACTCAGTTCAATAGAATTGAATTCAATTGTATTCTATTCAATTAAATTCAATTAAATGTATTTCAATTCAATGTAGTTCAATTAAAATGTAATTTAATTCAGTTCTAATGTAATTTTAATTTTAATTCAATTCAATTCCAATTTTATTTATTTTATTTCAATTGAATTAAATTATGATGTTTTAGCCCCTTCCATGTGTGTACACCTGTATGCGTCTGGTTGTGAAGATAGGTTAAGTGATAAAAAAAATACTTAGTTACACAGTTGCTAACATCTGGGCTGTTGCTTGAATGTTTTTTTTTTAATAATTATATTATGAGGGTGTGTACTCCAATGGAAAAACCACATTCACTCAGTACCAAATATAAGCCCGTAAGCATCAGGCATTAGAATTATCCATTTGCAAATAGGCTTTGATGCTTTCATCTATAATATTCCATATTAGAGAAACTGACATGTTAGTTGTCTATTATGAAATTTGCCATTTGCAGTTAAAGCAAGATCACTCAACGTACGGTTTGCCACACAAAAAATGATTGTGCGTACCAATAAGTAATTATTAAATTTTTGGTTAAATATTTTTCAATATTTATATCTTAATGTTAAATTTGTTGTTTGATTTAACTTGTGGTTTGTGTGCATCATCTTTTCAGCTCATTCAAAAACATGGAACCCGAATTGGTCTATGTCAACTTACAGTAAAGGTTGAACTCATGTTTTGGTAACAATTTGCTGGATTTAAGAGTTCTTATTTATTTGCATGTTAATGTGTTTTTTCTTTAACTGACCCACATGGTTTCTCTGTCTCTCTTTAAGATTTTTCCTTTTTTTTTCTTATTTTTGAAAATCACCATCATCATCTAATGCCTTTTTTTGTTCTTCTACTTTATTGTTTTTTGGACCTGAGGCTGCATGGACTGATTTTTCCTGACGTCGTCATTTTCGTCGCTTCTCTCTTTTTGCGTATTTTCTTGTATGTTTTTCACCAGGTACTTTTCTTATTCTCTATTTATCTCTGGTTTTTAGTTATTTATTTATGTCATTTAGATTTGGTGTGAAAACTAAGAAAGAAATTAGAGTTAAGGGTTTTTTGAGTGTAGAGTGTAGGGGCTTTTTGTTTTTGGGTATTTGGATATTTGGTTTTGAGATGGTGAGATTGAACTATACAATTCTTATTTTTTGTTTTTAGAAAACAATAGATTCAGATCATTAGGTTACAAAATTTATTTTGTTATTTCTGAATTTTTAATTTACTTTCTCTGATTTTTTTTATTTAAATTGGTTTTTTAATGTTTCTTATGGTGGATGCAGTCTTCTGATTTCTAGTTTAGGTCTGTAGTGTAGGGCTTTTAGTTTAGATAATTTTTATGGTGTGTAAATAACTTTAATTAATTTAATTTTAGTTTAATTAATTCTGGTCTGTATAGGTTTTGAGTAGGATTTTAGATTTTTTTTAGGACAGGTTCAAGTTATGTGAATTGATCTCGCCTTGGTTATCGACCCTGTTTACAATGGGTCTTATTACTACTTTGCAACCTTCCACTTGAATTATCGAATAAGTTCTTAATGCCGTTGTCGTGGGAGCACCACATGAGGTAAGCTTTTTAACTTTCCCTTTTTATTCTATTGCATTTTGGGATTGGTTAGTATATTTGTCATTATACTAGTCTTAGGAGGTGCATGCATGGAATGTTTTGACCAGCCCATAATCAGATAAAGTAAATTTTAAATTTTAAAATTTTGATTGAAATATGATTTTTCATTTAATTTTGAATCTCATAAAAGTAGTTTTTAAAAATATGAATTTTTACGGTTTCTTTTTAAAGGATCTTTCTTTTGGTTAAAATTTGGTTTCCTAGTTTAGTTTTTTTATATAAAAAATAAAAAAATAAAAAAACCCACCCCTCTTGACTCTATTAGTGCATGATGAAAAAGTCATAATGGCAACGTGACTCAAAGTGACGTTTAGAACTTGAAGTATCTAGTACTAGAAAATTTGGATTTTCTAATATTGTAAAAACGTAAAACCCTCTTAGTTATAGGAATTTTTTTTGTTATATTTTTTGGTTATATTGTTTTATAGGGTTATATTTATTTTTGGGTTATATTTTCTTTAGGGTCTTTTTTTTTTAGTTTATATTTTTATTAGGGTTATATAATTTTTTAAGCTTATATTTTTATTTTCAAGGTTATATTTATATTTAGGGTTATATTTTTTAGGTATATTTTTTTAGGTTATATTTTTCATTTTACAGTTATATTTTATTTTTGGGTTATAGTTCAATTATAATGTAATTTAATTCAGTTCTAATGTAATTTTAATTTTAATTCAATTCAATTCCAATTTAATTTAATTTATTTCAATTGAATTAAATTATGATGTTTTAGCCCCTTCCATGTGTGTACACCTGCATGTATGCGTCGGGTTGTGAAGACAGGTTAAGTGATAAAAAAATACTTAGTTACACAGTTGCTAACATTTGAGCTGTTGCTTGAATGTTTTTTTTTTTTAATAATTATATTATGAGGGTGTATACTCTAATGGAAAAACCACATTCACTCAGTACCAAATATAAGCCCGTAAGCATCAGGTATTAGAATTATCCATTTGCAAATAGGCTTTGATGCTTTCATCTATAATATTCCATATTAGAGAAACTGATTTGTTAGTTGTCTATTATGAAATTTGCCATTTGTAGTTAAAGCAAGATCACTAAACGTACGATTTGCCACACAAAAAATGATTGTGCGTACCAATAAGTGATTATTAAATTTTTGGTTAAATATTTTTCAATATTTATATCTTAATGTTAAATTTGTTATTTGATTTAACTTGTGGTTTGTGTGCATCATCTTTTCATCTCATTCAAAAACATGGAACCCGAATTGGTCTATGTCAACTTACAGTAAAGGTTGAACTCAAGTTTTGGTAACAATTTGCTGGATTTAAGAGTTCTTATTTATTTGCGTGTTAATGTGTTTTTTCTTTAACTGACCCACATGGTTTCTGTCTCTCTTTAAGATTTTTCCTTTTTTTTTCTTATTTTTGAAAATCACCATCATCATCTAATGCCCGTTTTTGTTCTTCTACTTTATTGTTTTTTGGACCTGAGGCTGCATGGACTGATTTTTCCTGACATCGTCATTTACGTTGCTTCTCTCTTCTTGCGTATTTTCTTGTATGTTTTTCACCAGGTACTTCTTTTCTTATTCTCTATTTATCTCTGGTTTTTAGTTATTTATTTATGTCATTTAGATTTGGTGTGAAAACTAAGAAAGAAATTAGAGTTAAGGGTTTTTTGAGTGTAGAGTGTAGGGGCCTTTTGTTTTTGGGTATTTGGATATTTGGTTTTGAGATGGTGAGATTGAACTATACAATTCTTATTTTTTGTTCGTAGAAAACAATAGATTTAGATCATTAGGTTACAAAATTTATTTTATTATTTCTGAATTTTTAATTTACTTTCTCTGATTTTTTTTATTTAAATTGGTTTTTTAATGTTTCTTATGGTGGATGCAGTCTTCTGATTTCTAGTTTAGGTCTGTAGTGTAGGGCTTTTAGTTTAGATAATTTTTATGGTGTGTAAATAACTTTAATTAATTTAATTTTAGTTTAATTAATTCTGGTCTGTATAGGTTTTGAGTAGGATTTTTAGATTTTTTTTAGGACAGGTTCAAGTTATGTGAATTGATCTCGCCTTGGTGATCGACCCTGTTTACAATGGGTCTTATTACTACTTTGCAACCTTCCACTTGAATTGTCGAATAAGTTCTTAATGCCGTTGTCATGGGAGCACCACAGGAGGTAAGCTTTTTAACTTTCCCTTTTTATTTTATTGCATTTTGGGATTGGTTAGTATATTTGTCATTATACTAGTCTTAGGAGGTGCATGCATGGAATGTTTTGACCAGCCCATAATCAGATAAAAGTAAATTTTAAATTTTAAAATTTTGATTGAAATATGATTTTTCATTTAATTCTGAATCTCATAAAGGTAGTTTTTAAAAATATGAATTTTTACGGTTTCTTTTTAAAGGATCTTTCTTTTGGTTAAAATTTGGTTTCCTAGTTTAGTTTTTTTATATAAAAAATAAAAAAATAAAAAAACCCACCCCTCTTGACTCTATTAGTGCATGATGAAAAAGTCACAATGGCAACGTGGCGCAAAGTGACGTTTAGAACTTGAAGTATCTAGTACTAGAAAATTTGGATTTTCTAATATCGTAAAAACGTAAAACCCTCTTAGTTTTAGGAATTTTTTTTGTTATATTTTTTGGTTATATTGTTTTATAGGGTTATATTTATTTTAGGGTTATATTTTCTTTAGGGTGTTTTTTTTTAGTTTATATTTTTCTTAGGCTTATATAATTTTTTAAGCTTATATTTTTCTTTTCAAGGTTATATTTTTATTTAGGGTTATATTTTTATAGGGTTATATGTTTTTAAGGTTTATATTTTTATGAGGTTATATTTTTTTAGGGTTATATTTTTTAAGGGTTAAATTTTCTGTGGCCTATATTTTTTTGTTGGATTATATTTTTATTTTGGAGTTATATTATCACAAGGGTTATTTTATAGGGTTATATTTTTTAGATATATATATTTTTTAAGGTTTTATATCTTTTTAAGGGTTATATTTTTCTTTAGGGTTATATGTTACTAGGCTTATATATTTTTTTAATGATTTATTGTTTTTAGGGATTTATTTTTTTAAGGTTATATTATTGTAAAGTTTACATTTTTTTGGGTTATTTTTTTATTGTTATATTTTATTAGTGTTAATTTTTATGGTTATTTTCTTAGCGTTATATATTTTTTATGGTTTTCTATCTTTTATGGTTATATATTTCTTTCTATAGTAACATTTTATTTTTGGATTATATTTTTTAAATGTTATTTTTTATAGGGTTGTATTTTTCTAGGGTTATATTTTTATGGGATTATAATTTTTTTGGGTTGTATTCTATTTTCAGGATATATATTTTTAGGTGTTGGGGTCATATATTTTGTTTTATCTTGTTTTGGGGTTATATTTGTTATAGGGTTATCTTTCTTTAGATTTTTAATTTTTTTATGTTTCGATTTTTCTTTCTATATTTATTTTTTATTTTTGGGTTATATATTTTAAGGTTATTTTTTTAGGGCTATATATATATTTTTGGGTTATTTTGGGATTAAATCTTTGTAGGGTTAAATTTTTTCTTTTTATAGATATATTTTATTTTTTACTTATATTTTTTTAGGATCATAATTGTTTGTGTTTTTTTTTTCGTTATATTTGTTTTTGGATTTTATTTTTTTGGGGTTATATTTTTACTTTTATTTATGGTTACATGTTTTTTAAGCTTACATTAATTTTTAGGTCATAGTCTTTTAGGGTTATAATTTTTTCTATGCTATAAATTTTTTGTTTACATTTTTATTTAGGGGAAGTTTGTTTTTAAAATTACATTTTCTTAGGCTATTTTTGTTTTGGTTATATTCTTTTTGGCTCATTATTTTTTATAGTTACATTTTTTTGGTTAATATTTTTATTTTAATTTTTTTAAATTACATTTTGTTATTATGTCTTTTAGAGTTATATTTTTACTTAGGGTTATTTTTAAAAAAATTTTTATTTTGGATCATAAATTTTTTTAGGGTTATTTTTTTGGGGTTATATTTTTCTAGTGTAATATTTTTTTAGGGCTATATTTTTTTGTGGTTATATTTTTGAAAATTACATTTATTTTGGGCTATTTTAGATGTTTATATTTATGTAGGGTTATAATTTTTTGGAGTTATCCTTTTATGTTCATTTTTTTAAAACTACATTAATTTTTCGGTGATATTTTTTTAGTGCTATATTTTTTCTAGTGTTATATTTTTGATTGGCTTATACTTTTTAGGGTTATATTTTTGTTAGGGATATTTTTTGGGGTTATATTTTTTTTAGGATTTTATATCTTTTTAAGGGTTATATTTTTCATTAGGGTTTTATAATGTTAGCCTTATATTTTTTTAATTTATTTATTGATTTTAGTGATTTATTTTTTTAGGGTTATATTCTTTTAAGGTTTACATCTTCTTGGGTTATTTTATTATTGTTATAATTTTTTTGTGTTATTTTTTTAGGGTTATATTTTTTTTAACGTTATAAATTTTTTAGGGTTTTATATTTTTTACGGTTATATTTTTCTTTCTATAGTTATATTTTATTTTTGGGTTATATTTTTTTAAGGTTACTTTTTTAGGGTTACGTTTTTATGGGATTATAAAATTTTTGGATTATATTCTATTTTGGGGATATATATTTTTAAGGTTAGTGTTTTGGGGTCATATATTTTGTGTTATATATATATTTTGAGTTATTTTTGTTTTAGGGTTATATTGTTTGTGTATATTTTTTATGTTTAGATTTTACTTTCTATAGTTATTTTTTTACTTTTAGGTTATATTTTTTTAAGGTCATTATTTTAGGGTTATATATTTTTTGGGACATTTTTGGGGTTGGATCTTTTTAGGGTTATATTTTTCTTTTTATAGCTATATTTTATTTTTAGCATATATTTTTTTAGGGTTATAATTGTTTGTGTTTTTTTTTTTGATTTATATTTGCTTAGGATTATATTTTTTTGTTGTTATATTTTTACTTTTATTTATGGTTATATTTTATTGAGATTACATTAATTTTTAGGTCATAGATTTTTAGGGTTATATTTTTTCCTGTGTAAAATATTTTTTGTTTACATTTTTATTTAGGAAAAAATTGTTTTTAAAACTACATTTTCTTAGGTTATTTTTGTTTCAGTTACATTTTTCACGGCCCATTACTTTTTATGGTAATATTTTTGGGTTAATATTTTTATTTTAATTTTTTGTAAAATTAGATTTTGTTATTATATTTTTCAGAGTTTTATTTTTATTTAAGGTTATTTTTTTAAAATTTATATTTAAGATTATAAATTTTTTAGCGTTATTTTTTTGAGGTTATATTTTTCCATTGTTTTATTTTCTAAAGGCTATATTTTTTTGGGTTATATTTCTATTTGGTGTCATAGTTTTCTAGGGCTATATTTTTTAAGGTTTTTTTAGGCTAATATTTTTTTAGGGTTAAATGCTTTAGGTTATATATATTTTTTAGGATTATATTTCTTTAGGGTTATATTTTTGATAGGCTTATATATATATTTTTTGGATATAATTTTTTTAGTGTTATATTTGTTGGGGTCATACTTATTTTTAAAGTTACATAGTTTTTGGGGATATGTTTTTTTTTTGTTATTTTTTAGGTTATATTTTTTTTGGGGTTATATATATTTTTAGGGTTATATTTTTATTTTTATAGTTTTATTTTATTTCTGGGTTGTATATTTTTTAGGGTAATTTTTTAAAGGTTATATTTTTTTAGTGTTACCCCCCTGTACTTTAACCTGATTGCAAAGTGGCCCATTGTAGTTTAAACTTTGTATTAAACCTATGTAAACTCACGATTAAATTGCAAAATAGATGTTTGTTAATAGAATTTATAAAAGTACCAAATTACCTTTTTCTCTATTCGATCTCTTCAACTCTTTTCTCCCTTACACATCCATCTGAAATCCCCAAACCCACTTAAGAAACATTGGACAATCCCTTATCACCATTCTCCCAATAAGCCGCCATAATTACATTCCACGAAACGACATACCTTTTGGGCATTTC
Organism: Sextonia rubra; assembly: GCA_037013555.1. NCBI lineage: Eukaryota > Viridiplantae > Streptophyta > Magnoliopsida > Laurales > Lauraceae > Sextonia > Sextonia rubra. Next base: position 83,292,303 of record JASUAD010000001.1, read on the forward strand.
ATTGCATAGTTGACAGACGGCTTCGATCAAAGTGCCATTGCTGAAGCTTCAAATGTGCATCAATGAATATCACCTTCTGAATTCTATCCATCCCAACGAATGGTGTTTTTGCTTCATTCTCCTAAGCTATGCCTTGAACTAACTTGAACAGTGAAAATACCGCCTCCAATTCACTTCCAAAACCCCACATCCTTAACCATATTTACGATGTCCCTAGTAGCTAGATCTTTCATACAAGTGACATTATAAAAATCCTATTGACTACCACTCACAGAGCACTAGAGGAGCTCAAGATATCTTCAGTCGATGCCTTCCTCATCAACAGTATTAAAGAGGGTTAAGGAGAAGGGACTTGCTCCCACCCATCGTCTTCCTTGTCAATGGTGGCTGATGATATGGCGATAGTGGGTGGATGTTTGGTGACTACTGTCAATGTTCAACGAGCAGCTTCACTCCAGTGATGATCTTGGTTTCTGGTTCTATAACTAGAAACCAACAACACTCCTCGTGTCTTTTTCTTCCTCAACACTGGTGGAATAGCGAGCAGTAAAAGTGGACCGGCTACAGAGGTGAAGGTCCAACAATTGCTCGCGGTAGTGCTCCAGCAATGGAGGCGCTGTGGTCTCGGCAAAAACCCTAGTAGAATTGGCAATTAGTAACGAACTGCTAGTCAAACAATGGCTTGTCTTGTGGTTTTTTTTTAAAAAACTTATGGAGATCGAGGAGCTTCTCCTTTCTTAGCCCAATTGAAGAAATAAAGACAACAGAGAGCTAATAAGAAAAAGAAGACATCGAGATCCCCCAAATCCACAATCCTCTATGATGCCTGAGGTTGTCAAGAAAAAGCTTCAAGGGCAAATTCATTAATTTTCTTTTCTTTTTTTCATTTTGGGCCGATAAGTTCCCGCCACTAAGCATTAGGCAGGATTTCGTTAGATCTAACAGATTCTGTTATATTTGCGCATTAATTTGAACTCCAAATAGGTTTAGTGCAAATCTTTAAGGTTGGAAGGGTACTCCTCAAAACGGATTAAAGGATGGGGGGTTAAATACTACTTACCCTATTTTTTTAGGGTTATATTTTCTTAGGGTTATATTTTTTTTGTTATATTTTCTTTAGGTAATTTTTTCAAGTTTAGATTTTTTTAGGGCTATATTTTTCTTTTAAGAGCTATATTTTTAGGTATATTTTTTTAAGGTAATGCTTTTTTTTGGGTTAGTTTTTACTGTAATATATTTTTTTTGGTGTTTTAGTTTCTTAGGGCTATTTTTTTTTGTTTATGTTTTTTAAGGTTATGTTTTTTAAGGGTTATCTCTCTCTTTTTTTGGGTTTATTTTGTTTTTGGTTTATATCTTTCTTAGGGTCATTTTTTAGAGTTATAGATTTTTTTAGGGTTATAGATTTTTATGGTTTTGTTTTTTTAGGGTTATAATTTTTTTTGGGTTATATTTTTATTGAGAGTTTATATATATATATATATTTTTTTATGGTTATATTTTTTTTAAGGTCATATTGTTTTTGGGGTTATAATTATATGGTTTCTAATTTTTTTTGCATTGTACTTTTTAGAGTTTTATATTTTTTAGCGTGAAATTCTTTTAAATTTATATTTTATCTTTGGGTTATATTATTATGGGGGTCTATTTTTTAAGGGACATTTTTTTTTAGTGTTTTACCTTTTTAAGCTTATATTTGTTTTAGGGTTATATTTTTTATGGGTTACATTCTATTAGGATTATAATTTTCTTTTTATAGTTATATTTTATTTTTGAGTTATATTTTTTAAGGTTATTTTTGTTTTAGGGTTATTTTTTTAGGGCTATTTTTTAGGGGTAATAGTATTATATTTTTTTTGGATTATACTTTTTTAGGGTTACATTTTATTAGAGTTATATTTTATTTTTGGCTTATATTTATTTAGGGTTATTTTCACGGGGTTATACTTTTATTTATGGGCACATTTTTATTTAGAGTTCCATTTATTTTGGGGTTATATTTTTTTAGGGTTATTTTTTAGGGCAATAATTTTTCAAGTGTTTTATTTATGGGGTTTTGTTTTTTTTTTGGGTAATATTTTTTTCTAAAATTACTTTTTTGGCCATTTTTTCTTTTGGGGTTATATTTTTTAAGTGTTATATTTTTTTGGGATATAATTTTCATATCTTTTAGGTTCATATTTTTTTGTAATATTTTTATTTAGGGCAATATTTATTTTAAAATTACAATTCTTTAGTGCTATTTTTTTAGGGTGATATATTTTTCTACTATTATATTTTTCAAGGTTATTTTTTGGGGGTTATATTTTATTACTTTTTATGTTTTTTTAAATTACATTCTTTTAAGGCTAGATTATTTTTTGTTTTCTATTTTTTTCAGGTTATATTTGTTATGTATCATATTTTTTTAGTGTTATATTTTCACTTAGGGTTATTTTTTTTCTAAAATTACTTTTTTAGGGTTTTATTTTTTATAGGTTTATATTTTTTTGAGGATTATGTATTTTTTTGGGTTATTTCTTTTTAGTGTTATTTATTTTTTGGTTTTATATTTTTCTTTTAATGGTTATATTTTATTTTTGCAATATATTTTTTTACATTTTTGTATTTCATTTTTTATGGTTATATTTTTTTTGGTATAATTGTAATTTTTTATGGTTATATTTTTTAAAATTACTGTTATTTAGGGCTATTTTTTATGTTTATATTTATATAGGGTTATATATTTTTTTGGGTTGTACTTTTCTTTATGTTTTTTTAAATAACATTATTTTTTGGGTATTATTTTTTTAGAGTTATATTTTTTCTAGTTTCTATTTTTTAGGGTTATTTTTTTTGGGTTATATTTTTGATAGGCTTCTATTTTCTGGGGTTATATTTTTTTGTAAGGGTTATTTTTTAGTGTTATATTTTTTTAGATATATTTTTTTAAGGTTTCATATCTTTTTTAGGGTTATATTTTTCTTTTTGGTTATGTGTTGTTAGGCTTATATTTTTTTTTATTGATTCATTGTTTCCAGGGATTTACTTTTTTAGGGTTATATTGTTTTAAAGTTTGCCTTTTTTGGGTTATTTTATTAGTGGAATATTTTTTCAGTGTTATTTTTTTAGGGTTATATTTTTTTTGAACTTTATAAATTTTTTAGGGTTTTATATCTTTAATAGTTATATTTTTCTTTCTATAGTTATATTTTATTTTTTGGTTATATTCTTTTTAGGTTATTTTTTAGGGTTATATTTTTATGGGATTATAATTCTTTTGGGTTATGTACGATTTTTGGGGTAAATTTTTTTCAGGTTGTAGTGTTTTGGGGTCATATATTTTGTGTTATATTTGTTTTAGGGTTATATTTTTTATGTTTAGATTTTTCTTTCTATAGTTATTTTTTATTTTTGAGTTATATTTTTTTAAGGTTATTTTTTTAGGGTTATATATATTTTTTAGGATATTTTTGGGGTTCGATCTTTTTAGGGTTATATTTTTCTTTTTATAGCTGTATTTTATTTTTGGCTTATATTCTTTTAGGGTCATAATTGTTTGTGTTTTTTTTTGAGTTATATTTATTTTGGGACTATATTTTTTTTGTGGTTATATTTTTACTTTGATTTATGGTTATTTTTTTAAGATTAAATTAATTTTAGGTCATAATTTTTTAGGGTGATACTTTTTCCTGTGTTATATATTTTTGGTGCACATTTTTATTTAGTGGAAAATTATATTTAAAATTACATGTTCTTAGGTTATTTTTGTTTGGGTTATATTTTTTTAGCTCATTATTTTTTACGGTTACATTTTTTGGCTAATATTTTTATTTTAATTTTTTGTAAAATTACATTTTTTATTATATTTTTTGGAGTTATATTTTTATTTATGGTTACCTTTGAAATTTTAAATTTAGGATTATAAATTTTTTAGGGCTATTACTTTGGGGTTATATTTTTCCAGTGTTATATTTTTTTAGGGCTATATCTTTTCGGGTTATATTTCTTTTTAGTGTTATAGTTTTTTAGGGCTATATTTTTTTAGGTATGTTTTTCTTAGGGAACTAAAGTTTTGGGTTATATACATTTTTTAGGGTTATATATTTCTTTAGGGTTATATTTTTGATAAGCTTATATATATTTTTTGGAAATAGTTTTTCTAGGGTTATATTTATTGGGGTCATACTTATTTTTAAAGTTACATATCTTTTGGGGTTCTATTTTTTTTGGTTACTTTTTTAGGTTTATATTCTTTTAGGGTTATATATATTTTTAGGGATATATTTTTATTTTTATAGTTTTATTTTATTTCTGGGTTGTCCATTCTGTAGGGTCGTTTTATAATTTTTTAGTGATACTCCCTATTCTTTGACCTAATTGTAAAGTGGCCTCTTGTAGTTTAAACTTTTGCACTAAACCTGCCTAAACTCATAATTAAAGTGCAAACTGGATATTTTTGAGCAAAACTTACAAAAGTACCAAATTACCTTTTCTCTATTCACAATTATAATTTTTTTGAGTTATATTCTATTTTTGCAATATGTTTTTTTAGGGTAATAGTGTTTTTTGGTCATATATTTTGTGTTATATTTTTCTTTTGTGTTAAAATTTTCTTTTGTTTATATTTTTTTAGGGTAATATTTTTTAGTGTTATATTTTTTATGTTTAGGGTTTTTCTTTCTATAATTATTTTTTATTTCTAGCTTATATTTTTTTAAGGTTATTTTTTTAGGGTTATATATTTTTTTGGGGATATTTTTGGGGTTAGATCTTTTTAGGGTTATTTTTTCTTTTTATAGCTATATTTTATTTTCGGCTTCCATTTTTTTACGGTCATAACTATTTGTGTTTTTTTTCTTGGGTTATATTTGTCTTGGGGTTATATTTTTACTTTTATTTATGGTTAAAATTTTTTGAAGATTACATTAATTTTTAGGTCATAGTATTTTAGGATTATATTTTTTCCTATGTTATATATTTTTGGTTTACAATTTTATTTAGGGAAAAAATGTTTTTAAAATTACATTTTCTTAGGTTATTTTTGTTTTAGTTATATTTTTCAAGGCTCATTATTTTTTGTGGTTACATTTTTTAGTTAATATTTTTTATTTTAATTTTTTGTAAAATCACATTTTTGTTATTATATTTTTTAGATTTATATATTTATTTAGGGTTATTTTTTAAAAAATTATATTTAGGATAATAAATTTTTTGGTCAATTTTTTTGGGGTTATATTTTTCTAGTGTTTCATTTTTTTCTTAGGGCTATATTTTTTTAGGTATATCTTTTAGGGTAACATTTTTTTAGGGTTAAATGTTTTGGGCTATATATATCTTTTAGGGTTATATATTTCTTTAGGGTTTTGTTTTTTTATAGGCTTATATATATTTTTTGGATATAATTTTGCTCGGGTAATATTTATTGGGGTCATACTTATTTTTGAAGTTACATATTTATTGGGGTTATGTTTTTGTTTGGATATTTTTTATGGTTTATATTTTTTTAGGTTTATATGTATTTTTAGGTTTATATTTTTATTTTTATAGTTTTATTTTATTTCTAGGTTGCATATTATTTTGGATCATTTTTTAAGGTTTATATTTTTTTAGTGTTACCCCTTGTACTTTGACTGGATTGCAAAGTGGCCCATCGTAGTTTAAACTTTTGTACTAAATCCACGTAAACTCACAATTAAAGTACAAACTCGATGGTTGTTAATAGAGCTTATAAAAGTACCTAATTACCTCTTTTCTCTATTTGACCTTTTCATCCCCTTCATCCCTCGCACATCCATCTGAAATCCCTAAACCCACCTAAGAAATAGAGGACAATCCCTTATCACCATTCTGCCAGTAAGCGGCCATAATTGCATTCCACAAAACGACATTCCTTTTAGGCGTTTCATAGAGCAGTTGACGGGCGGGTTCGATCAAAGTCCCACTGCTAAAGCTTTGAATATTTATTCATAAACATGACCTTTTGAATCCTATCCATCCCAACCAATGGTTTTTCTGCTTCAATCTCCTGAGCTATGCGTTGAACTAACTTGAATGGTGAAAATACCACCTCCAAGTCACTCCAAAACCCCACATCCTTAACCATATCTACGACGTCCCTAGTAACTAGATCTTCCACACAAATCATATTATAAGATCCTCATTGACTACAGTTCGCAGAGCACCAGAGGAGCGAAGATATCTTCAGTCGACGCCTCCCTCGTCAATGGTATCAAAGAGGATTTAGGAGAAGGGGTCTACTCCCACCCATCATCTTCCTCGTCAATGGGTCGATAATACGGCCATAGCTGGTGGCTGTTCGGCACTACTAAAGATGTCCGGCAAGCAACGTTACTCTAGCATTGATCCTAGTTTCTGGTTTTGTAACCAAAAAGCAATAACACTCCTCGTGTTTCTTTCTTTCACAGCATCGGTGGAGCAGCGAATGGTGAAAGTGGATTTGTTACAAAGGGTAAAGGTCTGACAACTACCGGCAGCAGTCCTTCGGCCATGGAGGCATTGCAGTCTCGGCAAGAACCCTAGTAGAACTGGTGGTCAGCAACGAATTGCTTATCAAACCGTGGCTCGTGTTGTGGTTTTCTTTGAGAAAACTTATGGAGATCGAAGAGCTTCTCCTTTCTTAGCCTAGTTGAGGAAATGAAGACATCAAAGAGCTAATAAGAAAAAGAAAACCGTCGAGATCCCCCCAATCCACAACCCTCTATGATGCCTAAGGCTATTAAGAAAAGCTTTAAGGGCAAATCCCTCAATTTTTATTTTCATTTTAGGTAGGCAAGTTCCCACCACTAAGCTTTAGGCATAATTACATTAGATCTAACAGATTCAATTATATATATTAGCACATTAATTTGATGTCCAAATAGGTTTAGTGCAAAATTTTAAAGTTAGAAGGGTACTCTGCAAAATGGGTAAAAAGACAGGGTTTAGATGCCATTTACCCTATTTTTTTAGGGTTATATTTTCCAACGGTTATATTTTTCTTAGGGTTATAAATTTTTTTGTTATATTTTCTTTAAATAATTTTTTTTCAATTTAAAATATTTTAGGGCAACATTTTTATTTTTAGGGTTATATTTTTTAGGTATATTTTTTTAAGGTTATATTTTTTTTGGGGGTTAGTTCTTTGCTGTTATATTTTTTTAGCGTTTTAGTTTTTCGGGGTTATTTTTTTTAGGTTTTTATTTTTTTTAAGGTTATGTTTTTTAACGGTTATATTTTTGGGTAATATTTTTTTAGTTTTATTTCATTTTTGGTTTTTATATTTTCTAGGGTCTTTTTTTAGAGTTATAGTTTTCTTGAGGGTTATAGATTTTTATGGTTATAATTTTTTTGGGTTTTATTTTTATTGAGAGTTTATATATAGTTTTTATGGTTATATTCTTTTAAGGTCATATTTTTTTGGGGTTATAGTTTTTTGACTTATAATTTTTTTTGTGTTGTGATTTTAGGGTTTTAAATTCTTTTAGCATTATATGTTTTTATATTTATATTTGATTTTTGGGTTCTAACTTTTTAGGGGTATATTTTCTAAGGGTCATATTTTTTTAGTGTTTAATTCTTTTAGGGTTATAATTGTTCTAGGGTTATATTTTTTACATGTTATATTTTTTAAGAATTATAATTTTCTTTCTATAGTTATATTTTATTTTTTGGTTGTATTTTTTAAAGGTTATTTTTGTTTTAGGGTTATATTTTCTTAGGGTCATTTTTTGGGGCAATAGTATTATATTTTTTTTAGATTATACTTTTTTAGGGTTATATTTTATTTTTGGTTTAAATTTATTTAGGATTTTTTTGGGTGGGGTTATATTCTTTTTAGGTATATTTTTTTTCTAAAATGACTTTTTTAGGATTATTTTTTTGCTTCAATTTTTTAACTGTTATATATATATATTTTGGATTATATTCTTCATATTTTTAAGGTTTATATTTTCGAGTAATATTTTTCTTTAGGGTATTACGTATTTTAAAATCACAATTTTTATTAGTGTAATGTTTTTAGGGTTATATATTTTTTCTGCTATTATATTTTTTTAAGGTTATTTTTTTGGAGGTTATATTTTTATTAATGTTTGATGTTTTTTATTACATTTTTTAAAGGTTAGATTATTTTTAGTGTTTTATTTTTTTCAGTTAATTTTTGTCATGTGTCATATTTTTTTAGTATATTATTTTCACTTAGGGTTATTTTTTTCTAAAATTATATTTTGAGGGTTTTACTTTCATTAGCTTTATATTTTTTTGAGGCTTATATATTTTTTTGTGATAAAGTTTTTTAGTGTTATTTAATTTTTGGTGTTATATTTTTCTTTTAATGGTTATATTTTATTTTTGGCATATATTTTTTTTACATTTTTGTATTGTATTTTTTAGGGTTATATTTTTTTTTTGTGGTCATAATTGCAAATGTTTTTTTTATGGTTATGTTATTTAAAATTACATTTATTTAGGGTTATTTTTTATGTTTATATTTATACAGGGTTATATTTTATTATTATACTTTTATTTTTGTTTATTTTTTTAATTTACATTAATTTCTAGGTTATATCTTTTTAGGGTTATATTTTTTCTAGTGTTATATATATTAGGGTTATATTATTCTAGATATATATTTTTTTAGGGTTTTATAACTTTTTAAGGGTTATATTTTTCTTTAAGGTTATGTGTTCTTAGGCTTGTATTTTTTTATTGACTTATTGTTTGTAGGGATTTATTTTTTTAGGGTTATATTGTTTTAAAGTTTAAATATTTTTTGCGGTTATTTTATTATTGTTATATTTTTTTAGTGTTATTTTTTAGGGTTATAATTCTTTTAACCTTATATATATTTTAGGATTTTATACCTTTTATGGTTAATTTTTCTTTCTATAGTTATTTTTTATTTTTGGGTTATATTTTTTAAACATTACTTTTTTAAGGTTGAATTTTATGGGACTATAATTTTTTTGGGTTATATTCTACTTTTGAGATATATTTCTTTTAGGGTTATAGTGTTTTGGGGTCATATATTCTGTGTTATACCTTTTTGGGGTTATATTTGTTTTAGGGTTATATTTTGTTAGTGTTATACTTTTTACGTTTAGATTTTTCTTTCTATAGTTATTTTTTATTTTTGGGTTATATTTTTTTAAGGTTATATTTTTAGGGTTATATATTTTTTTAGGATATTTTTTGGGTTAAATCTTTTTAAGGCTATATTTTCCTTTTTATAGCTATATTTTATTTTTTGGTTTATATTTTTTTAGGGTAATAATTTTTTGCATTTTTTTGGGTTATATTTGTTTTGGGATTATATTTTTTTGTAGTTATATTTTTACTTTTATTTATGGTTATATTTTTTTGAGCTTACATTAATTTCTAGGTCATAGTTTTTTAGGGTTATATTTTTTTCCTATGTTATATACTTTTGGTTTACATTTTTATTTAGGGGAAAATTATTTTTAAAATTACATTTTCTTTGGTTAATTTTATTTTGGTTATATTTTTCTCAGCTCATTATCTTTTACGGTTACATTTTTTTGGTTAATATTTTTATTTTTATATTTTGTAAAATTACATTTTGTTATAATAGTTTTTTTAGTGTTGTTTTTTTAGGGTTATATTTTTCCGGTGTTTTATTTTTTTAAGGCTATATATTTTTGGGCTATATTTCTAGTTGGTGTTATAGTTTTTTAGGGCTATACTTTTTTAAGAAATATTTTTTTAAAGTTAAATGTTTTGGGTTATATATATTTTTCATGGTTATATATTTATTTAGGGTTATATTTTTGATAGGCTTATATATTTTTTTGATATAATTTTTCTAGGGTTATATTTATTGGGGTCATACTTATTTTTTAAGTTACATATTTTTTGGGGTTATGTTTTTTTTTTGGGTTTATTTTTGTTTATAGTTTTTTTGGGTTATTTATATTTTTAGGGTTACATTTTTATTTTTATAGTTTTTTTTATTTCTGGGTTGTATATTATTTTGGGTCATTTTTTAAGTGTTATATTTTTTTAGTGTTACCCCCCCGTACTTTGACCCGATTGTAAAGTGGCTAATCGTAGTTTAAAGTGCAAACTGGATGTTTGTTGATAGAACTTATAAAAGTACCAAATTAACTTTTTTCTCTATTCGACCTTTTTATCCCCTTCCTCCCTCGCACATCCATCTGAAATCCCCAAACCCACCTAAGAAACACTGGACAATCCCTTATCACCATTCTGCCAGTAAGCCATCGTAAGTGCATTCCACGAAACAACATCCCTTTCGGGCATTTCATTGAGCAGTTGATGGGCGGCTTTAATCAAAGTCCCACTGCTGAAGTTTCAAATGTGCAACAATGAATATCACCTTCTGAATCCTATCCATCCCAACCAATGGTTTTTCTGCTTCGATCTCCTAAGTTGTGCCTTGAACTAATTTGAACGGTGAAAATGCCACCTCCAATTCACTCCAAACCCCATATCCTTAACCATATGTCAACGTCCCTGGCAACTAGATCTTCCACACAAATCACATTATAAGAATCCTCATTAACTACCACTCGCAAAGCACCAGAGGAGCTCAAGATATCTTCAGGCGATGCCTTCCTTGTCAGTGGTATCAAAGAGGGTTAAGGAGAATGGCCCTGCTCCCACCATCATCTTCCACATTAATGGTGGTCGACGATACGACAGTAATGGGTGGATGTTTAGTGACTACCTACAACATGCGTTGAGTAGTGTCTCTTCAGCAACGATCTTGGTTTCTAGTTCTATAACCAGAAACCAACAACACTCCTCGTGTCTCTTTCTTCCTCAACACTGGTGGAACGATGAGACCTACAGAGGGTGAAAGTCCAACAACTGCAGGCGGCAGTGCTTTAGTAATGGAGGTGCCATGGCTTGGCAAGAACCCCAGCAGAATTGGCGGTTAGCAATGAATTGGTAGTCAAATAGTGGCTTGTCTTGTGGTTTTCTTTGAGAAAACTTATGGAGATCAAGGAGCTTCTCCTTTTTTAGCCCAGTTGAAGAAATGAAGACATCAAAGAGCTAATAAGGAAAAGAAAACTATCAAGATACACCAAATCCACAACCCTCTATGATGCCTGAGGCTATTAAGAAAAAGATTCGAGGAAAATTCACCAAATTTTTTTTTTCATTTTGGGCAGGTAAGTTCCCTCCACTATGCTTTAGGCACGATCTCGTTAGATCTAATAGATTCTATTATATTTGCACATGAATTTGAAGTCCAAATAAGTTTAGTGCAAGTTTTTAAAGTTGGAAGGGTACTCTGCAAAACAAGTAAAAGGACAGGGGGTTAGATGCTATTTACCTTATTTTTTTAGGGTTATATTTTTTTTTGTTATATTTTCTTTAGGTAATTTTTTTCAGTTTATATTTTTTAAGGCTATATTTTTCATTTTAGGGTTTTTTTAGGTAAATTTTTTTTAAGTTTATATTTTTTTGGGTTAGTTTTTGCTATTATATTTTTTTAGTGTTTCAGTTGTTAAGGGTTATTTGTTTTTGGTTTATGATTTTTTAAGGTTTTATTTTTTAAGGGTTATATCTCTTTTTTTATAGGTTTATTTTATTTTTGGTTTATATCTTTTTTAGGGTCATTTTTTTTTAGAGTTATAGTTTTTTCTAGGGTTATAGATTCTTATGGTTTTGTTCTTTTACGGATATAATTTTTTTGGGTTATATTTTTATTGAGAGTTTATATATATTTTTTACGGTTATATTCTTTTAAGGTCATATTTTCTGGGGGTTATATTCTTTTTTGGCATATAATTTTTTTTGTGTTGTATTTTTTAAAGTTTTATATTTTTTAGCGTTATATTTTTTATATTTATATTTTAGTTTTGGGTTATATTTTTAAGGGGGTATATTTTTTAAAGGTCATATTTTTTAGTGTTTTATTTTTTAAAGTTATATTTTTTTAAATTCGAATTTTCTTTTGTAGTTATATTTTATTTTAAGGCTATATTTTTTTTGGTTATTTTTGTTTTAGGGTTATGTTTTTCTAGGGTCATTCTTTTTGGGGTAATTGTATTATTTTTTTTGAATTATACTTTTTCAGGGTTATATTTTTTAGGGTTGTATTTTATTTTTGGTTTATATTTATTTAGGGTTATTTTTTTAGGGCTATAATTTTATTTATGTAGCTTATTTTTATTTAGAATTCCATTTATTTTAGGGTCATATTTTCTTAAGGTTATTTTTTAGGGCAATAATTTTTCAAGTGTTCTATTTTTTGGGGTTATGTTTTTTTTTTGGGTAATCATTTTTTTAATGTCTTTTTTGTCTATTTTTTCCTTTCGGGTTATAGTTTTTAACTATTATATTTTACATATTTTAAGGCATCTATTTTCGTATAATATTTTTATTTAGGGTATAATTGTTTTTAAATTAAAATTTTTTTAGTGCTATCTTTTTAAGGTTATATATTTTTCTATAGTTACATTTTTTAAGGTTTTTTTTTAGGGTTATAATTTTTATTAATGTTGTATGTTTTTTTAAATTAGATTTTTTTAAGGTTACATTATCTTTAGTTTATTATTTTTTTAGGTTATATTTGTTCTATGTCATATTTTTTTAGAGTTATATTTTCACTTAGGGTTACTTTTTTTTCTAAAATTCCATTTTTAGGGTTTTATTTTCTTCAGGTCCTTTTTTTTTGGGTTATATTTTTTTTAGTGCTATTTAATTTTTGGTGTTTCACTTTTCTTTTAATGGTTATATTTTATTTTTGGCATATATTTTTTTACATTTTTGTATTGCATTTTTACGGTTATATTTTTTATGGTTATAATTGCAAATGTTTCTTTTACGGTTATATTTCTTAAAATTACCTTTATTTAGGGCTATTTTTTATGTTTATATTTATATAGGGTTATATTTTTTTTTGGATTATACTTTTCTTTATGCCTATTTTTTTAAAATTACATAAACTTTTGGGTTATATTTTTTATTGTTTTATTATTTTCAAGTGTCATATTTTTTAGGGTTTTATTTTTTGAGTTATATTTTTTATAGGCTTATATTTTTTTAGGGTTATATTTTTTTAGATATCTACTTTTTTAGGGTTTTATATCTTTCGAAGGGTTAAATTTTTCTTTAGGGTTACATGTTGTGGGCTTATATTTTTTTATGGATTTATCGTTTTTAGGGATTTATTTTCATAGGGCTATATTGTTTTAAAGCTTACATTTTCTTGGGTTATTTTATTATTGTTATATTTTCTAGTGTTTTTTTTAGGTTTAAATTTTTTAACATTACGTATTTTTTAGGGTTTTATATCTTTTATTGTTATATTTTTCTTTTTGTATTTATGTTTTATTTTTGGGTTATATTTCATTAGAGTTATTTTTTTAGGGTTATATTTTTTTATTTTATACATTTTTTCCGGTTTTAATGGTTATATTTTTCTTTCTATACTTATATTTTATTTTTGGGTTATATTTTTTTAGTGTCACTTTTTAGGGTTATATTTTTTTAACATTATATATTTTTAGGGTATTATATCTTTTATGGTTGTAGTTTTCCTTTTATAGTTATATTTTATTTTTGGGTTATATTTTTTAAGGTTATATTTTTATGGGATTATAATTTTTTTGGGTTATATTCTATCTTTTTGGGATATATATTTTTAGGGTTATAGTGTTTTGGGGTCATATATTTTGTCTTATATTTTTTGGGATATATTTCTTTTAGAGATATATTTTTTTAGTGCTAGATTTTTTAGTGTTTTTATTTTTTACTATTATTATTTCAAAATTTTGTGTTATATTTTTTTAAGGTTATTTTTTTAGGGTTGTTTTTTTTAGGATGTTCTTGGGGTTAGATCTTTTTCTTTTTACAGCTATATTTCATTTTTGGCGTATATTTTTCTAGGGTTATATCTTTATAGGTTTAAATTTTTTATGTTTAGATTTTTATTTCTACAGTTATTTTTTATTTTTGGGTTATTATTTTTTAAAATTACATTTATTTTGGGCTATTTTTTATGTTTATATTTATATAGGGATATATTTTTTGGGTTAAAGTATAAAAAAGGATATGAAATAAAATGGGTTAAAGAAAATAAAAATGCTTGAAAATAAAAAGAGTTAAAAAATAAAAATAGTTAGTAATAAAAGGACTTATAAAATAAAAAGGGATAAATAAAACAAAAACTGTTAAGGTAAATAGAAGGGATAAAGAAAATAAAATGGGTTAGAAAATTAAAAAAGGTTAGAAAATAAAAATGGTTTAGAAAATATAAAAAGATACAAAAATAAAAATTGTTTAGAAAATGAAAAGGGTTACAAAATTACAAGGGTGAGAAAGTAAAAAAGGTTAGAAAACAAAAGGCATTTAAAATTGAAAAGGGCTCAAAAAATGAAAACATTTAGAAAATAAAGGGGCATTTGAAAGTAAAAAATGTTACCAAATAAAGAGTGTTAGAAAATGAAAAGGAAAAGAAAAAAAGCATTAGGGAATAAAAAGTGTTAAAATTTTAAATGCGTATAAAAATAAAAAAAGAGATCAAAAATTAAAAAGGTGAGAAAAAAAGGGTTAGGAAATAGAAAGGGTTAGAAAATAAAAGAAGTTTATAAAATAAAAATAGTTAAAAAATAAAAAATTGTTAGAAAATAAAAGGGGTTTGAAAATAGAAAGGGTTACGATCTAAAAAAGGTTAGATAATAAAAAGGATTAGAAAATGAAGAGGGCTAGAAATTGAAAAGGGTTAGAAACTAAAAAGGGCTTAAAAATAAAAATGGGTTCAGAAAATAAAAGTGTATAGAAAATAAAAATGGTTAAAAAATAAAAAAGGGTGAGAAAATAGAAGGGTTAGGAAATAAAGGCTTTAGAGCATAAAAAGGGCTAGAAAATAAAAGGGCTTTTGGGATGTGGGGGTCTAGGATTTTCAAGTTTTAGGGGTTGAGGTTTCAGTCTAGAGTTTAGACTTTTAGGGTTTTGAGTTTTAGAGTTAAATGATTTAGGATTTTTAGGTTTTAGAGGATAGGTTTTAGAGTTAGCGTTTTAGGGTTTCAAGATTTTACCTTTTTTTTTAATTTAGGGTTTACGATTTTACAATTATAGGGTTTAGTGTTTAAGGTTGGAGTTAGGGTTCAGAAAATAAAAAGGGCTAAAAATAAAAGGGGTTTGAAAATAGAAAGGGTTACAATGTAAAAAAGGTTAGTTAATAAAAAGGATTAGAAAATGAAGAGGGTTCGAAATTGAAAAGGGTTAAAAACTAAAATGGGCTTGAAAATAAAAAGGGTTCAGAAAATAAAAGGTTATAGAAAATAAAAAGGGTTCAGAAAATAAAAGGTTATAGAAAATAAAAATGGTTAAAAAATAAAGTGGGTGAGAAAATAGAAGGGTTAGAAAATAAAAGGCTTTACAGAATAAAAAGGGCGAGAAAATAAAAAAAAACTATATAAAAAAAAAGCTAGAAACCAAAAAGGTTAGAAAATAAAAAAGATTAAAAAACAAAAGGTTTTGAAAATAGAAAGGACTACAAAGTAAAAAGGGTTAGATAGTAAAAAAGGCTTAGAAAATAAAAAAAGGTTACAAATAAAAAAGGATTAGAAGCTAAAGAGGGTTAGAAAATAGTAAGGGTTTAGAAAATAAGAATGGTCAAAAAATAAAAAAGGTTTAGAAAATAAGAAGGGTTAGAAAATAAAAAGGGTTAGAAAATAAAAAGGGTTCAAAAAAATTAAAAGGGTTGGAAAATAAAAAAAAGTTGGAAAACATAAAGGGTTAGAAAATAGTGGAGATTAGAAAAGAAAAAGGGTTCAGAAAATTAAAAGGGTTATAGAATAAAATGGGTTAAGAAAAGAAAAGGGTTAGAAACTAAAAAGGTTACAATATAAAAAAGGGGTAGAAAAGAAAAAGGGTTGGAAAAAATAAAAAGGGCAAGAAAATGATAAAAAAAGGGTCACAAAAAAATAAAAAGGGTTAGATAAATAAAAAGAGTTAGAAAATAAAATGTGTTACAAAATAAAAAAGGTTTAGAACATAAAGAGTTAGAAAATAAAAATGGTTAGCAAAATAAAAGGGGTTAGAAAATAAAATGGTTAGAAAGTAAAAGGAGTTAGAAAATAAATCTGGTTTAGAAAGTGAAAAGGGTTAAAACAATAGAAGGGGTTTGAAAAAAAGAAAGGGATAGAAAATAAAATGGGTTAAAAATATATGGGGTTTGCAAATAGAAAGGGATAGAAAATAAAAAGAGTTATAAAATGAAAAGGGTAAGAAAACAAGGGTAGAAAGGGTTAGAAAATAAAAAGGGTTTGAAAATAATAGGGGGTTTGACAATAAAAAAGTTAGAAAATAAAAAGGGTTCAGAAATTAAAAAGGGTTAAAAAATAAAAAGGGTTCAAAAAATAAAAAAGGTTAGAAAATAAATACGCTTTAGAAAATAAAAATGGTTAGGAAATAAAAAGGGTTAGAATATAAATTAGGCTTAGAAAGTAAAAAGGGTTACAAAATGAAAGGGGTTTGAAAATAGAAGGGGATAGAAAATGAAAAGGGTTAAAAAAAAAAGAAAGGGTTTGAAGATAGAAAGGGATGGAAAATAAAAAGGGTTATAAATGAAAATGGTTATAAAATAAAGAGGGTTAGAAAATGAAAAGGGTTTGAAAATAAAAAGGGTTAAAAAATCAAAAGGGCTAAAAAATAAGACGTGTTTGACAATTAAAAAGGTTTAGAAAATAAAGAGGGTTAGAAAATAAAAAGGATTTGAAAATAAAAAAGGTTCAAAAATTAAAAAGGGTTCAACAATAAAAAGGGTTCAGAAAATGAAAATGGTTAGAAAATAAAATGGATTAAAGAAAATAAAAAGGGTTTAAAAAATAAAAAAGTTATGAAATAAAAGGGTTTAAAAAATAAAAAGGGATAATGAAAATAAAAAGTTTTAAAGAAAAAAATGGATAGAGACAATAAAATGTGTTAGAAAATGAAAAGGGTTAAAAAATAAAAAGGGTTTGGAGAAAAAAGGGTTAGAGATTAAACGGGGTTATAAAATAAAAAGGGTTAGAAAATACAAAGGGTACATAAAATAAAAATGGTTAAAAAGTAAAAAGGGCAAGAAAATAAAAGGGCTAGAAAATAAAAGGCATTAAAGAATAAAAAGGGCTAGAAAATAAAAAAATTTATAAAATAAAAAGAGTTAGAAACGACAAAGGGTTAGAAAATAAAAATTGTTAGAAAATAAAAAGAATTAACAAAAAAAAGGATTAGAAAACAAAAGGGTTTTGAAAATAAGAAGGGTTACAAAGTAAAAAGGGTTAGAAAATAAAGAGGTTTAGAAAATGAAAAGGGTTAGATAATAAAAAAAGGTTTGAAAATAAAAGGGTTTAGAAAATAAAAAAGGGTTACAAAGTAAATGGGGTTTGAAAATAAATAAGGTTAGAAAATAAAAAGGGTTTAGAAAATAAGAAGTGTTAGAAAATAAAAAGGGTTCAAAAATATGAAGGGTTAGTAAATAAAAAGGGTTCAAAAAATAAAAAGGGTTAGAAAACAAAAAAGGTTAGAAAACAAAATGGTTAGAAAATAATAGAGATTGGAAAAGAAAAAGGGGTTAGAACGTAAAAAGGGTCCAGGAAATTAAAAGGGTTATAGAATAAAATGGGTTAGAAAAGAAAAGGATTAGAAACTAAAAAGGTTACAATATAAAAAAGGGTAGAGAAGAAAAAGGTTGAAAAAATAAAAAGAGCAAGAAAATGATAAAAAGGGTTGCAAACAAATGAAAAGGGTTAGATAAAAAAAGAGTTAGAAAATAAACTGCATTACAAAATTAAAAAGGTTTAAAAAATAAAAATGGTTAGGAAATAAAAGGGCTAGAAAATAAATCTAGTTCAAAAAGTGAAAAGGGTTAAAAAGGGTTTGAAAATAGAAAAGGATAGAAAATAAAATGGGTTAAAAAATAAAAGGGGTTTGAAAATAGAAAGGGATAGAAAATAAAAAAGGTTATAAAATGAAAAAGGTTAGAAAATAAAAAGGTTTAGAAAATGAAAAGGGTTAGAAAATAAAAAGGCTTTGAAAATAAAGAAAGGGCTCAAAAACTAAAAAGGGTTTGAAAATAATGGGGGTTTGACAATAAAAAAGGTTAAAAAATTATGAGGGTTAAAAAAAATAAAAGGGTTCAGAAATTAAAAAGGGTTTGAAAATAAAAAGGGTTTAGAAAATAAAATGGGTTAGAAAATAAAAAAGGTTCAGAAAATGAAAATAGTTAGAAAATAAAAAGGGATAAAAAAATAAATCGAGCACAAAAAGTAAAAAGGGTTAAAAAATAAAAGGGGATTGAAAATAGAAAGGGATAGAAAATAAAGAGAGTTAAAAAATAGAAGTGGTTTGAAGATAAAAAGGGATAGAAAATAAAAAGGGTTATAAAATGAAAAGGGTTAGAAAATAAAGAGGGTTAGAAAATGAAAAGGGTTAGAAAATAAAAGGGTTTGAAAGTAAAAAGGGTTCAAAAAATAAAAAGGGCTCTAAAATAATAGGCATTGGAAAATAAAAAAAGGTTTAGAAAATAAAGAGGGTTAGAAAATAAAAAGGATTTGAAAATAAAAATGGTTCAGAAATTAAAAAGGGTTAGAAAATAAAAAGGGATAATGAAAATAAAGAGTGTTAAAGAAAATAAAAAGGGATAAAGAAAATAAAATGTGTTAAAAAATAAAAAAGGGTTAGAAAATAAAAATAGTTCAGAAAAGAAAAAGGGCTGGAAAATAAAGGGGGTGAGAAAATTAAAAGGGTTAGAGAATAAAAAGGATTCGAAAAATAAAAAGGTTTAGAAACTAAAAGAGGTTTGAAAATAAAAAGGGATAGAAAATAAAAAAGGGTTAGAGAACAAAAAGGGTTACAGAATAAAAAGGGTTCTAAAAATAAGAAGGGTTTAAAAAATAAAAAGGATTAGAAACTAAAAAGGTCATTAAAAATAAAAAGGGTAAGGAAACAAAAAGGGTGAGTGAATGAAAAGGGCTAGAGAATCAAATCCTTTATAAAATAAAAAAACTTTTAAAAATAAAAAGAGCTAGAAACCAAAATGGGTTTGGAAATAAAAAAAAGTTAGAAAATAAAAGGGATTAGAAAATGAAAAGGGTTAAAAAAAAGGGGGTTTGAAAATAAAAAAGATTACAAAGTAAAAAGGGTTAGGTAATAAAAAGAATTAGAAAAATAAAGAGCGTTAAAAAATGAAAAGCGTTAGAAAATAATAATGGTTCAAACATAAAAAGGGGTTCGAAAATAAAAAATGATAGCAAATAAAGAGAGTTCGAAAATAAAAAAGGATAGAAAATAAAAAAGGGTTAGAGAATAAAAGGGGCTAGAAAATAAAAAGGGTTCTAAAAATAAAAAGGGTTCAGAAAATAAAGAGGGTTAGAAACTTAAAAGGGTTCTAAAAAAATAAAAAAGATAAGCGAATAAAAGGGGTTAGAAAATAAAAGGCTTTAGAAAATAAAAAATTAAAAAAATAAAAAGAGTGAGAAACCAAAATGGGTTAGAAAATAAAAGAGATTAGAAAATAAAAAGGGCAAAAAAAGAGATTTGAAAAGAGAAAGGGTTAGATAATAAAAGGGGTTAGAAATAAAGAGGGTTAGAAAATAAAGAGGGTCAGAAAATGAAAAGGGTTAGAAATTAAAAAAGGTTTGAAAATAAAAATGGTTTTGAAAAAAAATGGTCAAAATAAAATGGGTTTGAAAATAAAAAGGGTTAGAAAATAAAAAGGGTTAGAAAATAAAAAGGTTATAAAATAAAAAGGTTTGAAAGTTAAAAAGGTTTAAAAAATAAAAAAAAAGTTACAAAATAAAAGTGGTTTGAAAATAAGAAGGGTTAGAAAATAAAAAGAACTACAAAAGAAAAAGGGTGACAAAATAAAAAGGATAGAAAATAACAAGCGTTTGAAAATAAAAAATGTTTAAAAAATAAAAAGGTTTAGAAAATAAAAGGGCTTTGAAAATAAAAGGTGTTAGAAAATAAAGAGGGATAGAAAATAAAAAGGGTTAAAAATTAAAAATGGTTGAAAATAAAAAGAGTTAGAAAATAAAAGGGGCTAGAAAATAAAAATGGTTAAAGAAAATAAAAATGGTTAGAAAATAAAACGGGTTAAAGAAAATAAAAATGCTAGAAAATAAACAGGGTTAAAAGATAAAATGGTTAGAAGTAAAAGGGTTTAGAAAATAAAAAGGGATAAAGAAAACAAAAGGTCTTAAAGTAATTTAAAAGGTGTAAGGAAAATAAGATGGGTGAGAAAATAAAAATGGTTCAGAAAATAAAAAAAGGTTAAAAATAAAAATGGTTCAAAAAATAAAAAGAGTAAAAAAAATAAAAAGGGTGAGAAAATAAAAGGATTAGAAAAAAAAAAGGCATTAGAAAATGAGAAAGGTTCAGAAAATAAAAAGGTTTAAAAGATAAAAGGGATTTGTTAGAAAATAAAAGGTGTTAGAAAATGAGAAGGGTTTAGAAAAAAAGGTTTAGGAGATAAAAAGGATTTGAAAATAAAAAGTGTTAGAAAATAAAGAGCTTCTAAAAATAAAAAGGGATAGAAAATAAAAAGGGTTAGGGAATAAAAAGGGTTAGAAAATAAATTTGAAATTAAAAAGGTTTCAGAAAATAAAAAGGGTTTTGAAAATAAAAAGTGTACTAAAAAATGGTTAGAAAATTAAAAGGGTGAGAAAATAAAAAGGGTTAGAAAATAAAAAGCATTAGAAAATAAAAAGGGTTAACAAATAAAAAAAGCTTAAAAAACAAAAAGAGTTAGAAACCAAAAAGGGTTAGAAAATAAAAAATGTTAGAAAATAAAATGATTAGAAAATAAAAGGGGTTCAAAAAAAGGGGTATGAAAATAGAAAGGGTTATAAAGTAAAAATGGTTAGATAAAAAAAATGGTTAGAAAATAAAAAGGGTTTGAAAATTAAAGGGTTTACAAAATAAAAAAGTGTTACTAATAAAAGGGGTTTGAAAATAAAAGGATCAAAAAATAAAAAGAATTAGAAATTAAAAAAAGATAGAAGATAGAAAGGATTAAAAAACAAAAAGGGTTAGAAAATAAAAATGGGTTAAAGAAAAAAAGGGTTGAAATTAAAAAAGGTTAAAAAATAAAAATGATTAGAAATAAAAAGGTTCAGAAAATAAAAAGTGATAAAGAAAACAAAAGGTGTTAAAGAAAATAAAAAGGGATAAAGAAAATAAAATGGATTAAAGAAAATAAAATGGGTTAGAAAATAAAAAAAGCTTCGAAAATAAAAATGGTTCTAAAAATAAAAATGGTTAGAAAATAAAAATGGTTCAGGAAATAAAAAGGGTTAGAAAATAAAAAGGGTGAGAAAATAAAAACATTAGAAAATGAAAAGTGCTCAAAAAATAAAAAGGTTTAGAAAATAAAAGGGGTTTGAAAATAAAAAGTGTTAGAAAATAGAGAGCATCAAAAAACAAAAAGGGATAGAAAATAAAAAGGGTTAGAAAATAGAGAGCATCAAAAAACAAAAAGGGATAGAAAATAAAAAGGGTTAGAGAATACAAGGGTTAGAAAATACAAAGGGTTTTGAAAATAAGAAGGGTTCAGAAAATAAAAAGGGTTAGAAAATAAAAAGGTCACACAAAATAAAAATGGTTAGAAAATTAAAAGGGTTAGAAAATAAACTACGAGAGAAAATAAAAAGAATTAGAAAATGAAAAAAACGTATAAAATAAAAATAAGTTGGAAACCAAAAATTGTTAGAAAATAAACAATGTTAGAAAATAAAAGGGATTACAAAATAAAAAGGGTTAAAAAATAAAAGGGGTTCGAAAATAAAAAGGGTTACAAAGTAAAAAAAAGGTTAGATAATAAAAATGGTTAGAAAATAAAAAGGGTTAGAAAATGAAAAAGGTAAGAAAATAAAAAGTGTTTGAAAATGAAAGGGTTTAGAAAATAAAAAAAGGTTTACAAAGTAAAAGGGAATGGAAGTAAAAAGGATTAAAAAATAAAGAGGTTAGAAAATTAAAAAAGGTTTACAAAAATAAGATGGGTTAGAAAATAAAATGGGTTCAAAAAATAAGAAGGATTAGAAAATAAAAGGGTTCAACAAATAAAAGAGTTAGAAAATAAAAAAGGTATAAAAAAGGATTAGAAATTAAAAAAGGTTAAGAAAATAAAATGGGTTAGAAAATAAATAGGGTTAAAAATTAAAATGGGTTCAAATTTTAAAATGGATGGAAAATAAAAAGGATTAGAAAATAAAGAGGGTTAGAAAATGAAAAGGGTTAGAAAAGTAAAAGGATTTGAAAATAAAAAGGATACAGAAAATTAAAAAAGGGTTCAAAAATAAGAGGGGATTGAAGATAAAAAGTGCTAGAAAAGAAAAAGGGTTAGAAAATGAGAAGGGTTTAGAATATAAAAAGGGTTAGAAAATCAAAAAAGGTTCAAAAAATAAAATGGGCTAAAAAAGGTAAGAAATTAAAAAGGTTCTAAAATAAAGAGGGTTAAAGAAAATAAAAGGGCTAGAAAATAAATGGGTTAAAAAATAAAAAGGGTTAGAAAGTAAAACGATTTAGAAAATGGCAAGAGATAAAGAAAATAAAAGTGGTTAAAAAATAAAATCAGTTAGAAAAAAAAGGTTCTTAAATAAAAGGATTTGAAAATAAAAAATTGTTAGAAAATAAAGAGGGTTTGAAAATAAAAAGGGTTCAGAACTTCGAAAGGGTTAGAAATAAAAAGGGTTAAAAAATAAAAAATGTTCAAAAAATGAAAAAAGTTAGAAATTAAAAGGAGTTCAGAAAATAAAGTGTTAAAGAAAATAAAAAGGGTTACAAAATAAAATTCATTCAGAAAATAAAAAGGGTTAGAAATTAAAAAGGGTTCAGAAAATAAAAAGAGGCAACAGTAGAACTACTATCTTAAAAAGATGACATAATATGAGCTGGTTCCTTCCCTTTAGATGTTGCACTTGCACTTCCACTACGTCTTTCTCCCGGAGGTGGCTGTCCCCCTGATATTTGTACATCTTCAGCAATTAAACGTTGTACTTTTTGCTGAAAGCCCGGATCTGAATCTAACAATGGATCTTCAGTCTCGGCTATCCATGGAAGTAAGGGATCATCGTCTCTGAATATGTGATCCAAATTAATTGGACAATAAGTAGGATCATCCCTTACCTTTCTCTCTCTATTTCTGTTCCTTAACTTGAGATTGTAATGGCAGTATACCAATTTGTTGAGTTTTCTCATGGTTTTCTGATTCCTGAGCGTCGTATGGATCATGGAGAAAGTGCTCCAATTCCTTTCACAATTTGATGATGTTGTTGTCTGACTAAGGATGTAAATGGCTGCTCTCCTTAGATGTGGAGTACTCTCTCCAAAACTCTCCCACCAATCAGCTAGAATACAAAAAAAAAAAAAGAAAAAGAAAAAAAATTAGACATCTTTAAATCATAGAAAGTTCCTTTTCTATGTATTGTCAGTTGCGTATAAGTATAACTACCAGGTGAACATTTTACAATCGCTCACTGTACAAAAGGGTCAGCGAAAGTTTCTCTTTTATGTGTATAAGTAGAAATCTACAATGCAAAAATTAGAAATAAATAAGTACACCATATCAATACAATTCTCAAATATATTTAAAAGATTAAATAAAATTTTTAACTAGCTTACCTCTTGTATAGCTTCGATATGATCATTTTCACTCAAAATTCTTTTCAACACTGTCCTTAATCCTACTCGCAATTCCGTATCTATTGCTTCAGTGTGCTGTGGGGCATTGCGATAGTAGAATTCAGGATTTAAAAAATAACCTACAGCATGCAATGGATGGTGCAGCTGATCGTTCCACCGGGCATCAATAATTTTTATGTAATCATCATGATATCTGCAATTTTCTATAATGGCTTGCTTTGCCCGATCAATTGCTTCATAAATGTACCCCATTATTGGCTTTTCATCAGCATCAACAAGCCGTAACACTTTCACTAAAGGTTCATATGCCTTTAATATGTTCTCTACTTTGGCCCAAAATTTATTAACCCTCATTAGAATTGGGATGTCAAACTCCGGACCATGTGTTGCTTTGCCCCATTTCGAACGAAGCCATTCTTCTGATGAAAACATCTGAATTAGCTCCGTTCTCCAACGTAGTAGGCTTTCCATAGCAATAAAATGGGTAGTAAATCTAGTGGATGCGGGACGCACTAAGGCATGATTATTTGTGAATCTCTTCATCAAGCTTAAGAGCCATGAATGGTCGTATATGAACCTTTTAATGCCTCTACATGCCTTGATTGCAGTGGCTACATTCTTCTTCTTTCCAATATCCTCCATTATAAGGTCAATGCAATGTGCTGCACATGGGGTCCAAAATAAATGTATCCTCTTTTCCATTAATAGTTGACCAGCCTTCTTAAAATTAGCTCCATTGTCTGTCACAATCTGGACAATGTTCTCCTCTCCAACACTTTCTACAACTTTATCCATAAGCCTATAAATATAATCTGCCATCCGTTTCTCTTTAGATGCATCAACGGACTTCACAAAGATGGTCCCAGTGACATTATACACCAAAAAGTTAATTAATTGTATTTGGGTGCCGCTTGTCCACCCGTCACACATAATAGTGACTCCATTTTGCCCCCACATGGGCCTAAACGTCTCTACCCAAGCCTTTATTTCTTTATACTCTTCTTCAAGGTAATTGGTGCCCACATCATACACAGATGGCGACGTAATACCAGCCCAGCTTGAGCCGCAACATCAAGAATTGTTTGAAAATAAGGAGAATCAATTGCGGTAGGGGGTATATTCTTATGAGTTAGCCATTTTGCTGTAGCTTTGGCTAATCTATCTCTTGCAGCCTTCATGACACCCTTGACAACATTAGAGATTTTTGGTTGCTTAGCTGCCTCCGATCTATGTGCGAAAGGATCAACAAAACTAACCCCACGTCCAGTTTGTGTAGGTGTAGCCATCTGAGTAGAAATAATCTCTATATCATCATCCCGCTGTCGGGTGCTAAATGCTCTACGCAATTTACCCGCAATGCCTTTGCCCTTGCTTGTTGCACCAGATGAGCCACCTTCATCATAGTTTCTACGCTCGCTATAGGCTTGACGCTCTGCTTCTTCTTGGCACGACATAAGGGACTCTCGACGTGCAGCCATCATTTCTGGGTCATCAAACTCATTATTAGAAGCAGCACCAAGACCTTCATCCCCAAATACATCATGGCGTGCTGCATTAACACCCTGCTGCTTCTTCTCTTTAATTTGTACTTTTCTCTATTTTGTTTGATTCAATAAATTTTTCATTTGTTCCCTAACTTCTTTGGACACTTCAGGACACCCTGCAACATTGCCTTACACATGGGCCAAATGTTGTTTAAATCTTGTAATGCCCCCATCGGTCACTTTGTGACAAAACTTGCACTTAATCTTCAACCGATTGTTTTCAATTGCCTCACCATAGCTCCATGCAAGATCTATCTCACGTGGTATTTTTTCACGTCACAATACCTAAACAAGATTTAAAAGTAATAGGTTAAAATTTAAATAAATTTCAAAAACATGAAAAAATTAGAATAACACGCATTTACGTGGGTGGCAATTGGGATTGATATATGGGAAATATAGATATAACATTTGGGGACTATTTTCAACCCATTTGATTCAGTTTACTTTTATAAAAAAATATTTTTATTAAAAAATACAAAAATTCGAAAATAAAAAATATGAAAAAATTAAAAGAACACAAAAATATGTAGGATTGATCTATGGGAAACATAGATCTAATATTTAGTGACCATTTTCAACCCATTTGATTTAGTTTACTTTTATAAAAAAAATATTTTTAAAAAAAATACAAAAATCCAAAAATAAAAAATATGAAAAAATTAGAGGGACACAAAAATATATGGGATTGATCTATGGGAAGCATAGATCTAACATTTAGGGACCACTTTCAACCCATTTGATTGGGTTTGCTTCCATAAAAAAATATTTTTTTTAAAAAAATATAAAAATTCAAAAATAAAAAATATGAAAAAATTAGAAGAACACAAAAATATGTGAGATTGATCTATGGGAAGCGTAGATCTAATATTTAGGGACCACTTTCAACCCATTTGATTGGGTTTGCTTCTATAAAAAAATATTTTTTAAAAAAACATACAAAAATCCGAAAATAAAAAATATAAAAAAATTAGAAGAACACAAAAATATGTGGGATTGATCTATGGGAAGCGTAGATCTAGCATTTAGGGACCACTTTCAACCCATTTGATTGGGTTTGCTTCTATAAAAAAATATTTTTTTAAAAAAATACAAAATTCCGAAAATAAAAAATATGAAAAAATTAGAAGAACACAAAAATATGTGGGATTAATCTATGGGAAACATAGATCTAATATTTAGGGACCACTTTCAACCCATTTTATTGGTTTTCCATTAACAAAATAGATTTTTTTTTCAAATAATAAAATAATCTGAAAATAAAATTCAAAAAAAAATTAAGAAAGTGATAAAAAAGAGGGGCTTGATCAAAGAGGAACATGGATCTAGCAACAACAACTCATTTTCAAGTGATTCATAGAAGAAAAGAGAGAAATAAGCACAAAGTAGGAAAAAAAATGCTTCAAAACTCACCTTTTTTGAGCTTGATGCTTGAATCTTGAATGCCACCTTAATCTTTGGATGTTTTTGATGTTTTTGTTGATGATTTTACTGTTTTTTTGAGAGGATTTGAAAAATGGAGGCAAGGAAAGGGGCTTGGAGCAGTGAAGAGGGGAGAAGATAAATGCTGAAAGGGAAAGATGGGTAAAAAAATCGGCTGCAGGGTTTTAGCGTATAAACCCCCCAGCCGATACGTATCGGCCAATACAAAGTGTATCGGCCGACGTATCGGCCGATACGGGCCGATACACTTGTGAACAGCAATTTTTTCCAAATATCGTAGCGCCCATTGGCGCCACGCCTGATTTAGCGTATCGGCCGATATTTATATCCTTGATTACCTTGATAGTTTAATAAAGCAACTAGCTCAGCTACTATTGAAATTGGTTGTTGCAAGAATTGAGAATCTAACTTCCTAGTCCTCTAGTATCTTAAATTTAGTATGTCTCTTCTATTGGCTGACCATCGATCAAAATCATAATAATTGTACACACATTTGTGTATGGAATCTGTACCGGAGAATGAGAAACCATTAGTATTTAGGACGCCCTTTCAGGTATAGGTTTCTATTTTTTTAAATTATTCTCTAAATATATCAAATCTTGGGCAACCTAGAGCTATAGAATTTTGGATTGATCTGATTTGGGCTGTGCTTTTTTATATCTATTATCTGGGTCATTAATAGCCTAATAGATAAACAGTCGGGCCAACTGTGGCAGGGTCTTTCCTCTCAGATGCCTAATTTCATCTTTCTATGTATTATGTAATCTTTACTTACCTGATTATCTAATTTGAAAGCAACTGCCAAATTCCTATATGGCTTTTAACTAGTGCCCATCTTTTATTGGACCCTTCATTCTGTTGGAATTTATTACTTTGGAAGTCTTTTTTTTTTTTTTTGCTAGTTGGCATATTGGCCAAAGAAGTAGAAGGAACCTTGGGAGCGGCCGTGGGTGGTGGCTGTTCTATCTAGAGATACACCTTATGATTCCCAAATCCTTTTTTTCACTTGAGCAGGTGGTGTTAGTTTTCCAAGCCATGTAAATAACTGGCTAAATCTACATGGGGATAATCATCCTAGACTGTTCACTTATTTGATAGTTAGTATTTTACTCTTTCTTAAATACAATATGTGGAAAAATGACATAGATTGGTTTGGGTGCTTTATACTTCTTGTGTTACGTTATCCTATATGGTTGTTGCATTATTTTTAAAGTATAAGGCGTGGCAAAGAAAATCAGCGGATTTATTCCTATGTCACGGATTTAATTTATGTTAGTTTATGATGCTTATTTGTCCTGATATGGAAAGTGAATGGGCTGCGAATTTGGGACATGGCAAAGGTGAGTCAAGATCTTGAAGTAATTGTCTTGGTGGTATTTATCATATTTTCAGCCCATGAGTGTGTAGATCTATTAGCTTCAGTGTTGAATCAATGTTTGGATGTATTTATGAAATATATATGATGGAAAACCATATGGGGAGTAGATCTCCTTAGCTAAACCTATGAGTTGGGTTTTATGTGTTGACTAAACGCAAATTTTGGATTTTGGACTGATCAAACCCCATATCATCAAGGTTTTGATTGTGGGTAGGACCGTAGGAATGGTTCTGCCACAATTGGCCAAACCTTAATTATGTATGTATGCTGGCCGAATGTAAGACAATCCTATTGAAATCGTGTCATAATTCTATTCTTATTATTTCAGAGCTATACTTCTCTTCTAATCTGATTATAAACAGTTCTGTTATGATTTGTTCCTATTTTTTGATGCCAATCTGTTGTAGTACTTTCAGTTCTATTATGATCCATTCTTATTTTTTATGCCAATCTGTTGTAGTACTTTTATAGTGAAATCTCAGTTTTTATACATGAGCAATGATGAAGCCTAATATGCTAGGGATGAGCATCACACAACCAGATTTGGATGGGGACTGTAACTTTGATAAAAATCCTAGTTTTGATCTTGGTTGAATGGCCAATTGTTGGGGATATTATAATTGATTATGTCTAATAGATAACCTAATTATCTGTATTTTTATGGTTGGTGTTTTATGTTGCCATTTATGTATCAAGTTGTTTAATATGGTTCTCATGTGGATGAATTTCTGTTTCCTTATATTTTATCAATGGTTGATTTGGTGACCTGAGTTGAAATCACTTTTGTTAGAGTTGCTGGTAGCATCTTAAATCTGAAAGGGTATTAGTTATTGGACCCTACCATATATTGACAACCACTTACTTTAAAAGCTTAAGCTATTCGAGAATGGCGTAACAATGCAAGCTCCTTCATGGGAATTTCACCTCCTTCATGGGAATTACACCATCCATAGGAGAATATAGGGGCTCTGCACAGGAATTACACCCTCCATGGGAAAATACAAGGAAGGCACAACAGCCTCAGGATTCGAACACTCGACCTCCCTCTATCATGTACCAACCCAAAAGCTTAAGTTGATAGGTGAAAAGCCCAAATGGGTATGTGAAGCCACGTAAACCCATTACTTGGGCGATGTGGGACATGGGACTTTTTTCCAACACCATACACTACTAAATACCAATAATGATCCCGTCATGCGCAAGTGAATTTCAGAGCTAGCAATATGGAATTGGTTTCAGCTTTTAGAGGTTGGGATCTCCAATGTAGGCATATTACCTATGATGCACGGATACTTCAAAATGGGCAATTTATCATGTCATAACGTATCTGATTCTTCACTTTTTATGTATAAAGTTCATGTCCCTTCTATATCCATGCTGTGTCCCTATCGTATCCATGTCGTATCTAGGCATCATAGCATACCACACAAATCACTCTGTCCAATTGCTGTTTAGTATTCCCTTTGGGGACCCCTAGACTGCTAGCACAATATATGGTGACCTTCGTATATAGGGGCCATTTGGGGCGAGTATGGACTAAAGTCAAATTGTTAGAAGGGTGGTTCTGATTTGGTGATTTTGGACCAGTTTGGTAATTATGTTGTTTACATGAGGTTGTGCAAGGTATCTTTGTGAATGTATATATTTTTGGAGGCATCCACGCAATGCATATGTTTCGGATGGCATCTGAGGCTACAATTGTTATTTACCTATGCTACTAAGCAGTTTGATGGTAGTCTTTAGATGTGATTGTAACCATGCGATAACCTTGAACTTAGATCTTACATTTTTTCATATTAAACTAGCAAAATGTGCCCATGCTTAGCACAAGCAGGAAACTAAAAAAAAATAATAAAATGGGCCCATAAAAAAGAACAAATGCATTAAAATAGCAAAAAATAGAATATAGAAATCGAAATGCAAATAATATACCATAATATAAGCAACTTATTTGAAATAAACAAACCCATTGGAATGCAAAATACCCAAAATTTCAAATGGATTGGTAAGAGCATTTTGAGTGAGTGTAAAGATCCTAGCAAGAGCACCCTAGGTATCAAGTTTGGTCTCAATTATATGTCCCTAAGCCGTTCAAGTCCAGTCCATTGAGATGGGTGTACAATTGATCCAACAATACAGTCCATTTGGATGTATTTTAAACTTGGGGCATGTGTCTATCATGGGGGTTCTTATCCATTGTAAGGCTTGGATTGGGTGATAGATGGGCCCTACCCTTGGTTCTCAAAGGAAAAACGGTGAGGACAGTTCTCACTTGAATATTTTCCTACTTTATATACCTTCGTAATATTAATCTCTTTTTAAGTGTAAAATATCATCAAGTTTACTTATTAATTGCATCATACCATAAGCATGTACCGAAGAAGAGTGTACATTTCCATGTTTCACTCTCTCTATTTACAAATCTTGCATTGCAAATGTAGTTGGTTGCTTACACGTGCATAGCACAGGTAGTAGAAGTCATCTCAATACCAATATAGAAAGTGAATTCCCTATCTGAAAAATGAGCAGATAAATAGATCCAATACATTAAACCATCAAGTTTCAATTCAAAATACCATAGAGCAGTATAACACTTAGCACAACTATGAAGGAGATGGAGTGGCAAAATGAAAGACAATGAATAAATTATATACTTACAAATTTACACTCCTTTCCATGTAGATAGGTTGGGTGTTTTTGACTAACTCCAAGTAGATATTCCACTTTTATATCTTTCACCGTCAATGCAAGTTCGGTCCTATCTTCTTTTTCTGAGCTTCATGAATAATTGGGGTTTTCAATACTGGTTGTGCCCGGTTTCATGAACGACATGATTTGAGACTTCATATATATTTTGTCTACTTCAATCATTCCCATATATAGAGATGCTTCCTATTGACCTGCTACTCTAATTGCTAGTTGAAAACCAAATACTTCGCCATTTAAAAATAAATAAATACAAGGGCCACTTTTGCAAGATGAACCAAGCAGAGAGAAAGTATCATCATTTTTTTTTTGTTTTGTTAGTTCTAACGGAAGTTAAATGCACACATTCAAAACCATTAGAAGCAATCCCTTGCAAATTACATCAAGACCTTAAGCAAATTACATTATCTAGTTGCTTTATTTTGTTTTTCATTTTCAATATTATAGCCAATCCCTGATTGTATAAAATGGATACCTAATATTTCTATTTAGGAGAGCTACATCTCAGATAGTGATCTTATGGGGATTGTCATCTCATTTTGAATTTATTATTAACTATAGTGAATTCACAATAATAGTGGTTGGTTGTTCTTGCATAAAAAAAAATGATACATAAAGGCGAGAAATTCAAAAACGAAAAAAAATAATTAGTACAAACAACTCCCACAAAGGCAAATTCTAGACCCGCACAATCCCAAGCGCCTTAAAAACTGTAAAGAAGAAGGTCATATAAAGAGTACTTTGTGTTTCTAAGTTCAACAAGAACTATGTAATGAGAAGAGTTAGTATAGCTGAGAAGTGGATCTTTTGTATAATAGACCATGCTTAAATCCCAAAGTCAAATATTGAGATTTTTTTCATAAAAATTTCCACGAATTTAACCATGATACATTTCAAAGGTAGAAATTAAAATGATAGAAACCAGAAGCAATTGTCTAATCATGTAACTTGACATTAATTGAGTAGAATCCAGGTATACAGAAAGTGGGTTTCAAACGGCACCAACAATGCTCCATATACCGATTCCAATATCTAACTGCAACATTCATCCATAGTTCAAATCACCATCTAATTGTAAAGAAAAGAACACAAGTAACCCACGGTAAGGAAGCTTTTAGTGCACCCGGATTGCACTCCAAGAGAAACCACAATATCAGAATAATCTCAAAACAAAAAAATAGATAATCATAAAGAAATAAATAAATAAAGAATAAGAAACCAAAATGAAAAAACTTCTGGGCACTACTCCTAAAATTCCAGAAGAAATCATAAAGAGAGAACAACTACTGAAGAAATCAATGACTGGTAAACCCAAAGAAATGAAAACAAAATGCACAAAAATGAGAAGAATAAACCAAAAATAAATGAAGAAAAAAATAAATATATAGTCCAAAATAAGAACTTAAAATACTGATGGGTTCTACTCCAAAAATTCCACATAAATCATAAAATAAAAACAACTACCAAAGCAAGCATAATCTGATGGGTGGAACCAAAGATATTTTAAGTTATAAAAACAATAAGAATCAAATAAAAAAAGAAAATAGTGCTCTACAAAAAGAAAAAAGGGAAATTAGAAACCCAAAAGAACAATCAAAATGAACGAAAAAATCAAAGTAGGGTTGGTTTAAATAAGCCGTAACATTAATAGAATTTGCACTTGAAGTAATTGAGGATGACATGACGAGAAGCCATGTGGGGTGGGACGAGAATGTTAGACAAGTCTTCTCTCCATTGAGGATAGCTCTCATTGTCTTATGAGGTAGCTCTAATCTTCTTAATTTATTCAGAGAGGATCTTCATGCATTCTCTCTCTTCTTCTTACAACTTCTTTATTCATAGAAGATCTTTATGCAAATGTTTTCTCTCCACTTCCAAATAGATTTGGAGATTTTCAATATCTTTTTTTTACCCAGATTTCAAAATAATGTCTGGAGTTAATAGATCAAAATTTTGAGGAGGAAGGGTTTCCACCAGAGAGAGGTGATTACAGGAATAAGACCAAGAGCCTTTTGTTTTTTCTTCTTTTTCAAATGACCAAGAGTTGTGGAAAGAGTACTAATGATAGTGAAATGGATAGGTTTGCATACATTTTTTTTAGAAGTTTGCATGGGGTTAATGCACATTTGTGAAGGAGTTAAAAGGGGAGGGAGAGGGAAACATTGGCATGCATGTTTTTTTTTTTAGAAGTTTGCATGTAGTTAATGCACATTTGTGAAGGAATTAGGAGGGGAGGTAGAGGGAGAGGATTTGTTAAGAGGGAAATGTTTTATACACTCTTACAATTCTGACGTTAAGAGGGGTTAACAAAATTGTAAAAAGTCAAAATCAATTGAACCAACTGGGATTGATTTCACAATTAGAACCAGTCCCTTTCATATATAATAATTGTGCATTTTCTTCACAATAATGACATTTTCTTTCACTCAGTTCATATCGATCTGCCCAAGCCAACTAATTAGCATGTAGGAGACCACACGTGCTAGGATGATCATGAACAGAATTTTGACATATGTGGCTGAGAGCATGAATTTTGACGTTGTAGCTAAGAACATGTTATCAAAGCTTGTCCAAGTCCAAGTTGACTTGGCCCTAAATGAGTCGGGTACTATAGGATTCGAGCTCGAATTATGACACTAGTCGATTGATAACCATGTGACTTGCCCGAATCGACTAGGACTCGGCCTTGACCGAGTCCCATTTCGAGTCCTAGTTTTATCTTTTCTTCCTTGGCTAATAGGTGCTTTCACTAGTGATTTTGAAGACTAACCTCCTCTATTTTATCTAGAATTAAAATTGATGAAATTATTTTATTTCAGTTGAACTTGTCTAGTTTTATATACATATAAATGCTTTTTTAAAGTTTTCCTTTAGTTGTGAATAAAATTAATGGTGACTATTTATTTCAAATAAATTGCGTGGTATGATTCTATTACAGACCTAACCAATATGTCAAAAGCACTAAGATTGATGGAATGCGTCAAATTAGGTCTTGTAACTATTTAGGACCATAATAGACCACCATGCTCCCATAGCCGACGTCCTCAGTGGCTCACTATAGCGGCAGGTAGCCCTTTCCCCGCTTGGGATGGCTCACACTCTGCTCTAGTTAACTGTCTCCTTGGTGGCTCTAACTTTAACGATAGGTAGCCCTTTTCCCTTTTTTTTAACAGCTCTTACTCTACTCCGAGTAGCCCTTTCTGTGACTTGAATCCGTGACGTAGAGGTTGACTTTGATACTAATGAAGGACAATGCAAGGCTAACCTATATGATTTTAATGAGACCAAAAGTAATTAACAATTGCAGTTAGACATATGAATTAAAATTTAGATTATACCCTTCTTGTATTAAATTTCAAATGAGTCCAGGGATGACTCTAGGCTTTGTCACAATCCCACAATATAAATCCATCAAATTAGGATCGGGGGTCTCAATTGAAGAGAATCCCTCCCATTAGCTTAGGGATCAATTAATTTTCATTTAGTTCACTTGTCCCTTCAGGGGTTTTGACTAATAGGCTAAGTTCAATTGGGTTGCCAACAAAGTAATCTAAGAAGAGATCAGCGATTATAATTTCAAAGGTGAAGTAAAAAATTCCCGCAGTTAATTAAATCAATAATAAAAGGGAAAGGCCCTGAAAAATAAATGTTCAAGTAGGCCTGCAAAACCTAAAATCTGGTCAGCTTGGTCTTTATTAGGCCCAATAGGACTTGGTCTTATTGGGGTTAAACTTGGGTTTGGCTAGGTCTTAAGGGAATGGCATGTGGTTCATGGGCACATGGGCTGCTAGACATTAGGGCCAATTTAAAGTGGTACTGATAGGTGGCTATGTTGCTCACAAGTGTACATGCCATCTAAGAGTGCTACATAATGTTTAACAATACTGCATAACATGTAACAGCAAGATAGCCCTTTATTTCTTTTGATAAAGAGAATTTGACAGGGGTAAGGAGGAGAGGCTTGAAAAGTCGTAAGGCTGGCCAGATTTGTAGGGTGAGGTATTCAACCGTGTGGTTTGGAGTTTGGTAGTGACTCAGCCAACATATATGGGTGTGACAGCCAACGGCTGTTGGGGAATAGGAGGTTCGGCTTCGAGTTAGGATTTAGGTGATGATTGGCCAATGGATTTGGGGTATTAGGCTGCTCAACGATGGAGATGATGATGAGGGAAAAGAAGAACACCCCACCAACAATAAAATAATCCGAAGGAAGGAGAAAAAGATACCTTGTTTCGCCGGATTCCACTAATGGCTTCCACCAAGTCATTTCCTGGAGAGAGAGTCACCAAAAAACATTCGATTATTCATTAACTAGAAAAATAGGTTTTACAATGCTATATAAAGATAACCCTAAACCAAAACTACTTCTCAACCATAAAGCATATGAAAGGTTGATATTAAACACTAATAACAATAATAATGGTCCCACTACTAATGGTTCTCAAATGATCAAATAAATAATAATAATAAAATAATAGAAATAATGTCTGCCACATCTAGTATTCATCATAATCATGGGTCACATGTCAGATCGGATTGGACCCAACGATGGATTTATGTCATGATTAAGATCCAATGGTGGATCTGCACTGGGATCAAGATCCATTGGTGGATCTACATTTGATTTGCCATCTCACGGCAGATCTTCGACGGATTTGCAATCTATCACCAAGAAATACTGATGTAACCACAAAGTGGCTTCCCTTTATGATTTCTTCTTCTTCCGTTGGTATATCTTAAACGAAGGAGCTGATGTCCTCATTAGATACCTAATGTTATGAACCTAACCAATATGCCAAAAGAAGCAAGACTGATGGAATGCATCAAATTAAGTCTTTATAATTATTTAGGGTTGTAATAGATTTTTATGTCATGGATTTAATTTTGTTGGTTTATGGTGCTTATTTCTCATGATTCTGAATTCGAATGGGCCATGGATTTGGGGTGTGACAAAGGTGAGTGGAGATCTTGAAGTAATTGTGTCTTGGTGGTATTTATCATCTTTTGCAGCCAATAAGTGCATAGGTCTATTAGCTTCAAACTTGAATCCATGTTTGATGTAGTTATGAAATATATGTGATGGAAAACCAATATGGAGACTCGGTTTCCATTGCTGAACCTAAGAATTGGGTTTAATGGAATCCAAAACTGAACCTATTGTATTAATTTTGCAATATTATTATTATTTTTTCAAAGCGAAAATCCTCTTATAATCTAATTATAAGCTGTTTTATTCTGATCCATCCTTATTTTTTTATGCCAATCTTTTGTAGTACTTTACGGTGAAATACAAATTTTTATACAGATAAAACCCCTAGCTTAGACCTTGGTGCAGTGGCCAAATTCTCCATTTGAGTCAAGTCATTGAGTAAAGTCTTTAATAATGGAATTAGGGATATATTATAGCTGAATATGTCTAACAGACACTCCTATTATTTGTATTTTTGTGGCGGTGTTTTATGTTGATCATTCATGTCTCATGTTGTTTAATATGGTTCTCATATGGATGAACTTTTGTTTCCATATATTTTGTCAACGATTAATTTGGAAGCCTAAGATTAAATCACTTTTGTTAATTAAAGTCACTAGTACGGTTACCACTTATACATTCCTAACACGGATTATGCGTGGGAATTTTGTAGTCGACATGTTTCTAATGATGTATTACGGTTGTATAGTTGGTTAGCACATGTCATTTGCATAGTTCTCTACTCATCTTGTCACAATCAATTTGGTTACAATTTTGGGATTTGTGTAATTTTATTTGCTGCATTTTTGTGTCTTTGATCTTATGCAGTCCATTTCTTTCTTAAAGACTGTTACTAACATCCTATGATTTTCTTTTAGCAAAAAAAAAAAAAAAAAAGTCGTTAACGAAAGTAAAGAAGGGATCTGAAGTAGGGTGTTGTAGGTGTCTTTTGCCAAGAAGAAGAAGAACACAGTTCAAAATCCTGAAGAACTGGGTTCAGCCCAAAAGCTAATAGGTTAAAAAAAAATCTTTGAAGAAAGTAAATAAGGGACCTGAAGTTGAATGTTACAAGTGTTTTTTGCTGAGAAGAAGAACCCAGTTCAAAATGCTAGAGAACTGGGTTGAGTCCAAAAGCTAATAGGTCGGGCATTAATTTTGAGAAGTCCTCCGGGTTGGGTGCCAAGGCCGTTAATTTGTTGGCTTTTAAGAAATATTTAATGCATCTCCGAAGGTAATATTAAGAGAGGACGATATGTCTATCAATGTATGAAAGGTAATGACAATGTATGAAATATATGGAGAGATCTGAATTTCCATTGGAGTTAGATTGCACCAAGGTTTCACTTTGAGTTTATTTGAATTGACCACAGACAATTTGATGGCATATACACTGGAGGAGCTCTTATTATGGATTGCATTGGTTATGGACAATTCAATTTCAATGTTTCTCATCATTCAATTGTAACAACCCAAGAATCTAGAGCTCTTCAGATTCTTACGACGTTCTTGAAAATTTTTTTTTAACAACACCACATAAATCAAATTTCCATAAGTAACAAGGTCTAAAACATTTAAATTCCATTTGTAGTTAAATCCTAAAGTATATTGAAATTCATGATAGAGACTACTGTGTGAAAAAAAAATCTCTATTTGCAAAAGAGAAAATATCTAAGACTTGGGCTAATCCCAACTATGAATCTATTCTTTGCTTTTCGCACTCTGGATCAGCCACGCATGCCAAAATCCATCGGTTGATCTCCGTTACTCCCCGCAACCTCCATGACTACATTACCTGAAGTGGGGTGAATCATTGGTCAGTAACACCAGTGAGTAGAATAATTAAGTGTCAAGATATAACACATGCAAACAATCATATGAATATTTATAGATTCGATGATAGAATTAAACGCAATGTCATAATCATTTCTTTTCTGAGTATATTTTTCCACCGCAAGCATCAAATGATTCCGATACCACATATGGGTGCATCTACATTTTTGTCAACAACCTGGTTTGTCATCCACCCTGGTTGTTGAACCTGTTCCGATTCTCCCACATTGGAGCATCTAGATTTCTATCAACAACATGGTTTGTCTTACCACTATGTTTGTTGAATTTACTTCCGTCGACCAACATCCACGAGAGAATTTCTATACCCACTAGCTTTTTGTGTTATTCTAACTCAAACATCATGAACAAAATAATTGGTTACATTATCTTATTCTTTTCTATGGCCAGTACCACATAACACTAGTTAGTCTTCGCCCCACTCCGAGTCGAAGTTGGTATCAAGTTGTGGCATTGCCCATATTTGATTAAGGAAACTAATTATTCATCATAATTAACAACAGGATTCAAGACATGATTAATGAATTCAAATTTAAATAATTTTCAATAGATTTGAATATTCGGTAAACATTCCATGTTAATCACATTGTATTTCCAATTCAGATGTGACGATAGAAATTTAGCATTTATTACAATATATGTCATATGGATTTCATTCTAGTAATAGCCCATGGATATTGTTTCTTACATGTCTGTACAAGAAAGAAAAATAGTAAATATACCTAACTATCTTATAAAGAATATAGCGCCAGATCCCCATGTCATGCTACAACATGCGAACTACACATTCGACAGGAGAGGTTCACGCCTGGCACTTTTTAAATCTTTAGATGGTGGGGCCCAACGGTCTAATCTGTCGCCCAGGGGTCCACTATTTAGATGTGTGGACCTGATCCTTGATCAGGTGGCCCACGAGGTTCCACTACTAATGTTGACCAAACCACGAATTGAAGGCCTGAATTCCAAAGTATTCTAGATTCGTCTGGATCTCCTTGTTAATCATTCAAGCTTGCTTCCTAAATTCAAGTTCTAAAGGTACGGTATTCATAAATTCTACTTGGCTAATTTTTCCATCCCTGTACTAAGCTTTTCGAGATCAAATCGTTACACAGCAGGGTCGTTAGGTTTGTTCTTTCCTGACAAGGTATTTCCACCATCAGATCTGTGAGCCCAATTGGGTTGAATCCTACTAGGATAAGTCTACTAGGGTCACATAAAGGTCCTCTTCAAGATGTGGGGATGTGATCTCTGATCAGGTGGGTAGCGTGGGCCCACAACTCAAGTTGATTACAGCAAGTTTTAACGACATGAATTCCGGAAACTTCCAAATCTGATTTTGATACGACAAAAACCATTGATCTCTGCTATCTACTTCCCTGTCCATCATCCCTACTATTCTTAGAAACCCAGTTCGACAAGTTTGTTCAAGATTTATGGATTTCTGGAGGATGTCTTCTACTTTACTTATATCGACAGTAATGATAGTAGTATTATAGGGTTAAGAATAGTCCATCAATCGATCATATCTCTAAACTTCTTCAAATCCAGACTTTCCAATAATAAGTTCAGAGATTCTACTCACCTGGTATAGTAGTGTATTGCTTCGGCAGTGATCGGCCTCACGTCAGACCTCCACTGTCGTCCCGCTGTTGCTCTTCCTCTCCTTTTAATAATTCCACAACTAAATTAATCTTTCTCTCTCCCTCTCTCTGAATTTTTTTTTCGTTGATGTGTGTGTGATAACAGGAGCCTCTACACATATATATTGGTGTTGAGAGAAAAGTCCTATTTGGAAACTACAGGAAAGTCTTACTGGCAATAGTAGTCCTAGAGAGAGGTCGGTTTGGGACTCCTTATACTTCTAATAACCTTGTTCTCGCCTATATTGGACTTACAAAGAGTCCTAATCCATGACTCCATTCTGACTTCATCTATGTTTGACAAATATGGCCCACCTTGTAAGATGGCCCACTGAGGTAAGTTAGGTTATTACATCAATTGTTGGTATATTATTACTTAAAACATGATTATATATTGTAATTGTTATTACTATTATTTATCTCTATTAGTTTTGGTTTTATTTATTTTTTTTTGTTTTTATTATTGATGGGAAAATGGTTCTATGCACAAACTGCAGTTGTAAGTGAAGGTGCCCACCATGTGTTGTTAGGAGGTGCAACTTTTTATATGTTCTTCAATACAATAATCAACATAATTATTCGTTATTGAATCTAATACAACACTTGATGCAGCCAAGAGGACCACCCTTGGCTGACTTCAACAGGGGGCTTTAGGTCCTGGCCCATGGATATGGTGCACATAAGCTAGGCTCAAAGCCTAGGTTTAAAATATTATTGGTTTCCTAATTTATAGTTTGGTTTCCTGAAATGTCATTTAGATCTCTATTTTGCACTTATTTTAGTTTTACTCCTTGGAGTATTTTCCTTTACCCAATGACTTGAAATGGAATGTGCTAGATCTTTTTTTCTTTTCTAAGAAATGTCATTTCTGGCACCTTGGGCTTACTCCAATAGGAGGCTTTGCTAGATTGAGAATTTGGTGATTATTGACACTTTTATAATGTATATCCACCAAACTTTCTGTAGGGGGGGATGTAAGGCATTCATAACTAGCTGCCAGATCACATTAACTACACTAGTTGAAAGTAGTATTATGAGTTAAGTTCTATGCTACTGCCAATTGCCCTTTTTACGAGGGCAATGAACTTCAATCAAGGTGATTGATTGACTGACTTCTAGTTTCACATTATCTTTTTCCGTTGCACCAAAATCAGTTGAAGAATGTATTTAAATATTTAGCAAAATCTGTTTTGTTATTTACTTTATAGACAAAAATCTGAAATTTGAAGGATTTCTTTTTTCTTTCCCTTTGAAACTACTCTCTCTTGAGTTAAGACCATCTTGACGCCAATTATAAAATGCCTTTATGATTATCTGCCCCATAAGATAAATGTGGGAAATCCATAAAAATCATCTATTGTATGCATGCCATTCTCAATTTTCGTAGGCTAAAGTAATTTCTCATAGAGTAGATGTCTTATTTGTGTTCTTGAGGATTATGTTCACTTTGTCCAGTGCAATTATTTCAAGAAAATTAAAATTAATGTAATGCTTGTTATCATATAGTAAACCAGTCTTATTCGTTCCTATCTAATTGAAAAGTTTGAGAATTTGTCACATTTCATCATTGAGCAAACATGCTAATTGTTTCAATTTCATACTTACCCATCAGTACTTCCTTAGCAAGTCATTTTGATTTTTTTTTTTCAAAAATTAAATGTCACCATTATGTATCATTGTTTGATTATTGCAGGTTCCTTATATCTCTCAAACATTTACAGTGATGCTTGTTTTCACTGACCCATGTTTAAATATTATTCTAGGTTTTGTTCAATTGGTTTGTTAACATTGCCATTCGGTATTCTATTTCTTGTCCATGTTTATGGATGAGAAGTCTCTAGTATGTTTTCGCTGTGTTGCTCAAATACTTTTTCAACACGCGTCAGCTCCTCATTATAAAATGAAAGATTTTGTGCCATTTCAACACATCATTCTTATTTTTCTATTTGCCTTGTCATTTGATTATTTTTTAGTTACAATCTATATTCACTAAGAAAGAAAGGGTAAATCTTGACTCCTTTTTGTAGAGATTTATTGGTCCTTTCTAAAGTTCTTTCTCAAAACCGTTCCAACTGATTTTCTTACTCTTTTGTTTTTCTTAGGAGGATGCTCTGCAGAAAATACTTGTGTTAAAAAAGCAATGGGATACAAAGCAAGCATTAAATTTCCAAGTTTTTTTGGTAGGCTTTTTCCACCTGAAACACACTTCACCATGTGTTTGTTTTTGTTTGAACTTTGGCATCTATGGATTTGTTACTGCCAAAAATGTACTGAAACTCACCCTTTTTCTCTGATCTCTCTTTTTGTTCTAAGGTATTTCTTCTTCCTCATGCATTGACTTCTTCCCATTTGTTATTATTCATGCAGCAGGCAAATGTGTTTGTTAACTTTAATGTTTCATGCAAATACAATGGGTGATATGAAATGAGTATACGAAAGTTAATATTCGTCTAAGGGTCCGTTGGCTACTATAATACTAATGCCTTTTGATGTTTTCAAACATTTGAATATATTTATTGAGTGGTCTTGTAGAAATTATTTAAGAAAAATATGTTAACTTAGAAGGTTAGGACTATCAAAAAATTATCTTTTGAATGCTTGAGTTTAATGATATGATAGGTTATATTTCCATGTAAATGGATCAAGATCTCTAGGCAATCTATTTCCATTTTGTTAATTGATCAAGTTCTCAACCAATGTATTGTTTTATCACAAGTAAAAATTTTGTAAGTCATAAAGATGGCCCCAAATGGAAATGAGAGGGCTTTGGTTCACAATTGAAATGATAGGGCTTTGGTTGGCAATGATCCTCAAAGAAGTTTCAGTAGAGTTAGAGAATCTATGTAGATGATGGCGGTGAGAAAACAATAGATGCCCATTTCCATCAATGATGGTGGTAGGAACTCACATGGGGGAATGACGTGGTATATTATGATGTTTATGAGTATTGCAAAGGCATGCAGGAGGGAAACGTAGTACTAGACTACTAGTCTATGCTGATTTATCACTTAATGATGTTATCCACTTGGTTGGAATATCCGTTTTATAACATGATACGGAATATCCAGTTTGAGCATATATGACTGATTTTTGAATTGTCTGGCACATTTAGCATTGTATGGTAAAGATAGTTGTATATAGTATTTTTTTTTTCATATGAATAGTAGCTGTCTT
Source organism: Sextonia rubra (assembly GCA_037013555.1). Classification (NCBI taxonomy): domain Eukaryota; kingdom Viridiplantae; phylum Streptophyta; class Magnoliopsida; order Laurales; family Lauraceae; genus Sextonia; species Sextonia rubra. The sequence goes on from JASUAD010000001.1 coordinate 83,334,603, forward strand.
GACCAGTGTTTAAATCTAAATAATAAGTTTTTGAGGTTTGGAGTAGTTTTGAAATTCGACCTTTAAAAGTGCATAGCATGTTTTTATGTTCATAAAAAATCTAACCAATATATGTCATTTAGAACTCCTAGCAAGAGAGGGACAAGATTTCTTACTCATGAAGAAATGTTTAAATTGGTCATACAAATTCTAGCTGTTCTAAATATGTGATGAATTGCTGCTGATATGAGATATTTTGTGTACTAAAACAAACATGACAAATGTGTCATATAGCATATATGACTGATTTTCGAATTGTCTGGCACATTCAGCATTGTATGGTAAAGTTAGTTGTATATAGTAATTTTTTTTCATATGAATAGTAGCTGTCTTGACTGGTGTTTAAATCTAAATAATGAGTTTCTGATGTTTGGAGTAGTTTTCAAATTTGACCTTTAAAATTACATAGCATGTTTTTACGTTAATAAGAATTCTAACCAATATATGTAATTTAGAACTCTAGTAAGAGAGGGACAAGATTTCTTACTCATGAAACAATGTTTAAATTGGTAATACAAATTCTGGCTATTCTAAATATGTGACGAATTGTTGTTGATATGAGATATTTTGTGTACTAAAACAAACATGACAAACGTGTATTGTCATTTACATATGAGGGCCTTATTATAGGGCTTTTCTCTCCTTATGCTAAATGCTTAATATTGTTACTTTCAATGAAGCTTAATTGTCGTTCCTCTGGAACGGATTATGGAAAATTATGACCACTAATGATATAGGATAAATTTCCCACAGGATTTTGCTGTGAGGGTCATACAGACCGTCGTAGTTTACAATTCAATATGATTATGCAGAAGCGTGTAGAAAATTAGACTTAGTCATCAACAAGGCATGGGGAAATAAATAAGACAAGTATCAGAGTACAATAGATCGAACAAGACATTTTCATTAACGTATTCAATATTTACATCCAAAAGTTTATAGGTCTTACAAAAGCTACGATCGAACAGACCAGATTTCCCCAAAATAAACCCAAAAGTACAAGAGATATAATCCTTCCAAATAGATGGGATCGTTGTGCTCCACTTATAGTCCCCGACGTCTAGATGATGCCGTTTGTGCACCATGCACCTACTGTTAACATTAACCCATTTTTTAATATACATGGCCCAATGTTAACACTTACTGACTACGGCTTCTCTGCTGGCTCTTCGTGCTCCTCCTCAACTGCAATGGGGTCAAACCCTAAAAACATCAAGGTGATCGGGTCAAATACGACGATCTAGCAAAAGATTAATAACAATACACAACATACTTGTAGCAATATTGAATAATAAAACATGTTAACTGATTTAATAGAGAACATAAATGAGAATTACTAGGCATGTTGTGCATTATAAAAAATGATAAGCACCTGGGAATCATAAATAAAAGATAAATCATACTAGAAACATAAACGAACTAGTTGGTGATCCATGTAGCTAAATCCTCCATCACGGCTGCATCTGCGAGACCATGACACAACACGCCAATTAGTCACTCGGGGATGCTGCTACGTGTCCTAAGTGAGGAATAATTCACTCTCAGCTGCTATGGCATGACTAGAGCAGGTAAAACTAAAACCATCTGCAAAGCTGTAATACAAAAATCTAAATCCAACTCTCGACTTGGCCTAACCAAGAGAGGATCGAAGCTCGGTGTTGCCGACATGTGGAATCAAGACAGTTTGGCTAACTGGCTTGATGTGACCAAATTCCCAAAATGAGGAATTGTTCTTGACTTATGTTTCTTATAGGGTAGGTAACATACTCACGAATAGTCCTTTGGGAACACAATAGGTAAAAACCATGTAACTTGGGTCATAGCAAGTGTATAGGTAATTTTTGGAGAAAAATGGGTGAAAACAATCATTTTATATGGAAAATAGGTCATTTTCTTAGCATTAGTTTAAAACAATGTCGAAAGAAACCTAAGTTTTGGTAACCACTGGGCAGCATTCTGACATGGAATTGCAACCCCTAAAATAGGTAAAAAGGTATAATGTGGATCCAGTGTTCAAGTGTGGATGCGGTGCGTCGATGCACCCCTACCTATCCTTGAAACACCATAACCTAGGATCTAGTCGGGCAAGGGTCTCCAGGTGTGACACAAGTGCTGGACGTCGTTCCACGCATGACCTTTGAATCTAATTGTCCCATCTAAGTCCAAGTATGGAGTGGGTAATGGGGTAGCTAGCGTGTATGTGAGTGACATGAGTGTAGTTCGGATGAAATGGACAGTATAACTTGAAATGAGTAAAGAATACCACCTAACATTTCAATAAGATGATGGGTTGTCTTTGGCATGGTGAAGTGTTAATGAAACGCAATTGCACTCTTTTAAGGTCTAGATGTTGGGTTTCTTCTCACCTTGGTGTTCAATTATATGAAGATGTCCTTAACCCTCAAATGGTCTAACCTTCAGTTCATAAACAATCCTCCCGTGCCTTTGAACAAGCCCTAAGGTTGCTGCATGTTCCAAACTTCTCAAATTTGCAGTTTAGGTTTGAGGTCCAAGTGAGTCCGGGCGGTGGTCTTAATGCTTGATACTATGTTAAGCAACTCTACTTGAGAATTGCATTGAATTTGACCCTTAATTGGTGCATTAAGGGAGGCCTATGATTGGCGGGCGAGAGATGGGGGGCAAAGCCACCCTTAACTTGTCCCCAAAAATGGGGACCTGAGACCTGTTTGGACACTGCAATGGGCAGTGTCCCAGCAGGACTTGTTCACTGCTCCACTGCAGTGTTCAAAATCCATTTGGACACCACAGTGGGGGTAGCAACAGTCCCCACTGCATAACATGAGTGGGGTATAGATTTTCCCACCTGATGGCCCTGCTTGGGGCTCTCTTTGGGCAATCTTTGGAGCACAACATGGCAGCAATTAAACGTTAATTAGAGGCTCCAAATTAGTCATAATTAATTGGCCAAACTCATTCCAATTGAAGGAAATCTAAGCATGCATTGAACTAGTAAAAGGAGTCAACAAGAGACTAAGAAACACATCATGCTATTGAATTAATAACTTGCCTCAAGTTGCTACGGTCCCAAAGAAGCCTCTAATACCTTCCAATTGGTTATAACAAGCCTAAACACCAAAATCCCCCAAAACAGCCCAAAAATCATGAGAAATTGAAAATTCAAGTGAAGACTTGGTGAATGATTTGCATGTTGGAATGGGGAGCCATTAGTACATGCTCTACCGAAATCTAAGAGAAAGTGGGAGAGATCTCACCTCTAACACCTCAGATCAGCAAGAATAGCTTGAAAGCTGGGGCTGCCCACGTCCGAATTAGGAGAAAAAGAGATGGGGAGAAAGAGAAGAGTGAGAGGGAGAAGATGATGGAGTATGTCCTTTGATTTGGTGAAGCTTGGAGGAGGAAGAATGGAGAAAGAAGAGCAGAAAGGGTCTACTGTTAGAGCTCCTCTTTGTTACAGCAGAAGAGAAGGACGAAGGTGAAGGAAAAGGGAGGTTGGCCCTTTTATATTATGTAATAATGAGGCCCACCCACTAAAAGAACTTGTCTAGGCTATATCTCACAATCCGCAGCTCAAAATGCAATACCGTATGAGACAAAAGCTTGGGAAATGAAATTAGATTTCCAATGAGCCCAAATTTGCAAGGCTTGGATGAGTGGGAAATTTGACCTGAATTTGATTTTTGGCGACCAATCTTTTACAAAACAAGGGGTTAAATGACTTTGAATGGACTCGGACAAAACATGGAGGTTGTAGAGCATGATTTTATCAATCAACCGTAGTAGGAATAGGAATTTTCAGAGATTACCAATACCCTCTTATAATTTTCTCGAATTTACAAATTGACCCCTAAAGTCATGTGACTTGGCTAGTACTTACTCAAAACTTCCCAAAGCTAATTAAAATGCATTCTTACCCCAAAAGTAAGTTGGTCCAAATCTAAAACACCTATAAAAATCAATAATCATAATTAACTATTCCTAATTACCCTTAATTAAGCCTAATTACATCTAATTATGAGCTAGGTCTTTACATAATTTCCACTTGTTCAAAATAATATAATTGTGTGACATTGTTTATTGACACTAATCATGCTCTCTTTTGTTATTCATTTTGCAGTATTATCTTGTTTCATATAGTAATTACTCTCTATATCACGTAGTACTTTATACATTTTGTCGATAGTTGTTTTCACCTTGACCAACTCAAGATGGTATTAGTATCTTCAATATGTTTGACCATCATCTCTATTTCCATCATGATTTAAATGGTCCATGTAGAATGTGAAGACTTGTGGGGAGTTATATTTGAATAGTTATGGTTGCAACTTCTATTTAGCACTTGAAATTCATTGTTTTTAAATGCATCCTTTTTCACAGAGTCTTTTTATTACTTGGTAGATCAGGAGCTGTTGATTGACATATGGGCCTAAGTGGAACTCCTTGGCCTAATAAATGCTCATTTGGAAGTAAGAAAGTTGGTGCATTATTTTTTTTAAAGAAAAGATCCATTGAACACAAATCATCTGCATATGCAACTAAGATATTTAATTATTATGATGTTTTAGCATTTCTAATGATAAAGCACTATGCAATTTTGTTCATCTTCAATGATCTTATGGTTATCGCTACAAATTACATGCAACTTGTGCCATGTATTTAGTGAAAAAAAAAACTAACTCTTAGCTAAAGATTTTGTGGCTAGAGACTACTTCTTGCAGTCCTCGCTTTTTTCATATGAATGGTATCTTGTTACCAAATAATTTCTTTTTGTTTGAATGAGAAGACAAGACTATAAAAAATTCTGAGGATGTCCACATGAAGAATCTTCAATGAATTTTGGTTATTTGACTTGACCATTTTATTTAAGTCTCTGAGTAAGGAAGGTTGGAATTCTTGAATCTGCTTGGGTGTAGGATTTGCAATTAGGTTGGTATTCTCAGAATTCCAAAGGCTGTTGAGACTTTGTAGGTAGCTAGAGCTCAAAATTCTAGCAAAGAAACTTGGCATTTTAAGGACAAACCATCACATCATGTCCATGAATATCAACATCCCAAATTTCCTTAGAGTATTCTAACGTTGAAACATTCTAAAAGCATTTGATGGTGAAGAATTATTTTCTCTATTGAAATTGTGGAAATCCTTTTTGGTGTGCCTATGGATTCCTTACCTATGCTATCCCAATAGCATTACAATGAACAAATCAAATTTCAATTTACTAAGCACAAATCAAAATCACATCCCCATGGAATTAATAAAAATTCACAATATGAAGACAATCCAATCCAAACTAATTAACACAATCAAGAAGTTGCATAAATACCTAATCCAGCATTATTGTTATTAGAAAAATAAACAAAATCAACAACAACACGAAATACATGAGAATGAAAACAACAATTGAATTATTAAAGTTCTGTTTTTGTTTTCTCTTTTAGTTTCGTATTGATACTATTATTGTAAGCTCAATGGGGTATAATTGGTATCGAATTTGGTATAGGACATTTTAATGTGGATAAATGTAAACAATACTTGTTAGATTTTGTTTCTTTAATGACTTTATGCTGTTTTTGTTCTCATCTCTATTGTTTTTCTATTTTGTATCTAATTTTTTGTGCTTTTCAAGATGACGGCATTATTTAGTGGATTGTTGGAAAGGAAAATAAATGCTTTCTTCATCTATTTGATTATGCATTCATTATTTGTTTATGCAAGCACATATTTCCTAGCCACCTTAGGAGTTTGATCCTATTTGTAATCTAGACTAACTTATAAATTTGATTTCTTGCGATTTTGAAAGCTAACAAAGATTTTTGCTTATTTTTCTGAAATTAAGAAACTCCTAATAATTCTAGGCCGGGAAGAAAAATATTTCCATTACCAAAAAATGCTTCCAGCCTTCACTATAGGGAAACATACTTTTAGTGAAAATTTCATAGCAATGATTGTGAAAGACTGCCACTAAATGTAACTATTACCGCTGTGTTTTAAAACACACCGCTATATCATGGAGCTTCTCCCTTCATAGGAGTTTTTTGTGAAGTTTTTAGCAATGGACTTTCAATATTGGATGTTGATTGCAACCATTGCTATATTTTAAAATTTCAACAATATAGGTGTGGTTTCCAGTAGTGGATGCCTGGATGGTAATAATCATTGCTATATATACCTTTTTACCAGTGGAGTTCATTGCTACTACTAGGATCCAATATGTTTTATTTGTGTGATCTTGTAGTGCCATGATTTTCCAGCCATTTTTTTTTATGTTGCTTGCCTATCTAATTTCACTTCTCATTTTAATTGAGAAATATCCATGCTTTTGAATCCTATCGCTCTTCAACACAAGGTATTTAACCCCCATCCAATTTCTCCATCAATTGAAGTTTTGTAACTCTGATTTTTCTTTTTTGAGGAATCAAAATGAGCTTAGATCATGGAATCTGACATTAATATGTCCGAGAGGATTGACGTTCTTCTTCTTCAAAGCTTTTGGAGTGTTATTCTCATGAATGTTTTAGGTTAATTCCTGAAATGCCTTTTTCTTGGTTCGAATTCATTCTACATGAGATTTTTGGGTTTTTGTTTTTTGGTTCCATTCCCTTTATAAGTCCGATCTTCACATTTCGAAACTCTCCACAGATCTCAGCTTCTATTGCTTAGATTTCAAAGATCTCCACAGCGAAGATCGGGTGTTTTGTTTTTTTTGCTAATTTGATCTTCAAAAACCGCAAGTCAAAAGTTGATTTTCTAGCAGCTGTATCTACATTTCTGCCAACGATATGGCTTATTATCTACCATGATTGTTGAGCCAGTTCCGATACTCCAGACAGGAGTATCTACATGTTCGTCAACAACATGGCTTGTCATCCACCATGATTGTTAAGTCAATTTCGATATCCTAGAAGAGAGTATCTATGTTTCCGTCAACTACATGGCTTGTTGTCCACAATGATTGTTGATATCATAAGACTAATTCATATAATCCGAGTCATAAATAGTAAATGAGGTGGGAATCATGTCTTAATATATCCAATTTCATTGTTAATTTCACATCATAATAACACAATATCTGCCATTATCCATCATTCTCAATGGTTTCTATAACAGATTAGACAAAGAGGGTGTTTAAAGGGCTTAAATAAATGACTCTAAATTTTTAGGGGCCTTTCTGGAATTTCTAGAAAGCATCTCAAACCCAACATATGCATATATCATTAACTACTGTCCATCTTCACGTAATACTACAGTAACAGTAGTCAGTAGCCAAAGGGTTAATTTATAAATAACTTTATACTTCAGGGGGCTATTTTAGTCGGTTTAGAATCAACATGGGGTTTCCTAAAATTACAGAAGTTATAATAAAAATCATCAGAAACAAAACATGTCGTCCAGGGCATGCTTCACGCCTGGCACTTTGATCAAGTGGATAGTGGGGCCCTTATTGGTGGGACCCACAAACACTGTCCCTTGGGGTCACCCATCAACCCTCCATCTGATGGTCAATGTGGATCGTTGATCAGGTGGGCCATAGGGTCCCACAACTGATGCCGACCAAGGCATGTTCTGACGGCACCTGTTTGGAAAAATCCCAATTCCTGGTTGGTTCCCTGCTGGATTTTATTTTTATGGCATTGAAACAGTAATTGAGAGTTGCCTTAACTAGAAGTGATCCATTCATCAATCTATACTCATCAAAAAATTGGATTTTATATCATCAAAATTGTACACAGGGAGGTCGTCATCGCTTTCCATTCTATGGACAGATTTTCAAGCTCCAAATCAATGGGCCCAACGAGTTGCTTACAACTCAAAACAAGTGTGCTGAGGTTGCTCGGTGGTCTTCTATTTGATGAACAGACCTGATCTTTGATCAGGTGGGTCATGGGGTCCCACAACTGTCATCGACCACCACTGCCTATCTTCATCCTGTGCTGGAAAATACACAATTCAGGTCTGATTTTCACTTGCCTTTTTGTGATTTGTTCATCATCACCTTCTAAGAATCCCTACTCTTCCCAGAAGACCAATTCAAGTTCCCTCTCATTCAAGGTGTCGTCAGTATTTCTTCATCTCGTGAGCAGATGTTCAGGGCTGATCTGGGGTCCAATAATCGGTTCCTGAACATACTAAGTTTACTAGGGTCTCCCATGGGCCCCTTTCCTGATGATCAAGTCTGATCCCTATTCTAATAGGACACATGTGGGGCCTGTAGTCTGAAACATGAAAACCAACTGGGAAGACCTCTTTCCCTGATGATCCCATTTTTCTACATGATTTGTCATTGATATCTAAAGAGTTGAGTAGGGTAGGCTTCTTAATCATCATACAAATATTACCACATAGTTTGCAAAACTTTCTTGGTAATCAGAAGGTGATTTGTTACCAATCAAGGGGTTTCCTATGGTCCGCAGTCACTGTAACTTAGTTCAGAACCTAGAAAAATCAGTTGGATTATTCATATTCATTGAAATCTCATCCTACCATTGTGTAGGTAGAAATCCAAACACCAAGTTCCAAATTTTTAGGCATCATATGCAAGCAAATTGGAAAGTTCTACTCACTTTGTATAAAAGTTCATTGCTCGAACAGTGATTGGTCTTATGCCAAACATCCCGCCGATGGTCCTCTTCATCTCCCTCACAATCCTCTCCTTTTGCTGCACAATCCCATGTTAGAGCTCTCTCCCTCTTGCAATTTTTGTCATTGATGTGAAGATGAAAGGAGAGCAAGCTTTCTTATATATTAGTGCTTGGGCGGTTATGCACAAAAGTCCTTTTTTAGAACTACAAGGGAGTCCCATCAGGAGTGTATTCTTGAGAGATTCCTATTTGGAACTCTCATTCTCCTAATGATTTTGATCTAGCCTAACTATAAACTTACTAAGAGCCCTGGCCCTACTCAAAATAACATTTATATATTTTGACCAATTTAAGAAATCAACTAGGCCCATACAGCCCTTTACTTGGGCTGATTAAGAGGGCCCATCTGACCCAAGCTGGCATTCGTAAGTCTAGGTAAGGATATTACAATCTATAAAGTAGAAGGTAGGAAGTTCATGATTTCTTAGGAAAGTTTCTTTTAAAGGCTAAAACCAAGCAAGTGCTTGAGACATCTGGGAATTAGCATCCTAAGACCAAATTATCGGTGAATTACCAATTAAACTATACTTTCAATTGTGCAGTAATTATGTTGATTATCATGTCAGTACAAGGGAACAGATTACATTTCAGGATACTATGGAGAACATGTTTTCTTTAATGCAATGAACTTTTTTTTTTTTTTTGTTTTTTGGTACTCTTAAAGCAATGAGTTGATGCAGAATAGTTGTAATTTTTTTCGTTTCGATATAGCTTCATGAATTAAGATTGTTTTATTTTTTTCATTTTTGTTTATGAGGATTGAGAACCGGTTTTATTGATTTTTTAAATTTATTTTTCTAATGTACTACTCTTTGTGGATTTCTTTAAAGAACTTAGGATCTCTTTAAAGAACCAAGTACATTACTGATTACACTCATTTCATTACATGACTGTAGTAGAATGTATTCTTGTTGAGATGATGAGTCTACTCCAAAGCCAGAGTTGGTTTTACTTGACATCTGATACAACAGGTAAAATGTTTTTTTTTTCCTTTTTTTGATAACAGGTAGAAGGAGTTATTAAAAAACAATAGGACCTCCTACAAATCATTACAAAGCACTTTGACATTATGTGTTAACTTTTACAATGGGGGGTTTTGTGTTTATGCAAGTATACTTTTCTTTAATTATATTAGTGAATGATTTTTCAATGTTATAATGTTTTTCCTGCTCGTACATTTCTGGATCTATCAACAACATGCTGGCTTAGCTCCTGCGTATGAGAAAATATCAAATAATTGATTTAAAAGTAAAAATGTGGATTTAGTTGGCAATGACTTCTGTACTGGTGATCCCGTCCTTTGAAATGGTGAGGTTGTAGCAGTTGGCAGTTGGCAACAACTTGTGTAATTTCCAACTTGATGATATTTCTGCAATAGAGACTGATATTAAGTTTTTCAAAGGTGGACCTAATCAAAAGGATGGCCTACTATCGGTAATTTTGAAGACATAGATAGAATGTTTAGGTAGTTGTCAATATTTTGTGCCCTTTTTTTTTCGTCATGGTTTTGTGCTTAACGTTTGGTTATTGATGAATACTTTCTAAGGATCAAAGAATCTATGGTCTACCTGTTACATTTACTTGTTCCATCACAACATCCTATGTCTTAGAGCATAAACGTGGATTGGTTGCATGAGATCCCAATGCTTATCTTTGGGCACCACTGCCTAGAAAATGACCTACCAACTATCCACATTTAAATCTGGCTGGTGTGATTCTTGAGCCTTTGCCTATACATAATAGCAATAATGAAGAGCCTGGATCCATACTAAAACATCATGTAGTTGGATAGAAGGTGATTGAAAAGCTAATTTGGATGCATGCATCAAGAAACAAAACCTTTTTATGTTACTTTTTGTTCATTACTGAGACATAATGCCAGTTGATTCGGAATTAATTGATGTTTTCACTCTTTGTTTCAGTTTATTTGGTTTTGCAGAAATTGTGATTTCACATTTAGGATGAATAGTACTAGTAGCATCAAGGGTACTCTGTCAAGGTTGGCAACTTTTGAACTTCATCTTTTAAGGGGCACTCTGTTATTTTTCGTAGTATTTGTTTTAGAATGTACTCCTGGAACCACTGGTTTGGTTATGCTTTTTGTCGGAATGATTTTTTTCCTTCAAACTGATTGATCTAGTTTTGGTTGTTTGTTGGGTACAACCGAAATGCAATGAAGCTTTGTTAGAGATGTTTCGGATTGACTATTATTGGAACTCTCGCTATGTCAGCTGTAACTCTTCTGTCTTACATCACTAGTTGTCCTCAAATGACCACATCTTGGTCGTTTTTTCGGATGGGGTTGTCAGTACTTCAGTAATGAAGTTGTTTCGTGATGCCAAGAAAAATGGTTAGTTAACTTTAATTTACTCAGGACTAGGTGGCTTTTGCCTTCAAAGAAAAGTCCTACTTGGGCTACTAATGTACTAGGGCAAATATTCCAATGAGATGATGATATGAGTCACTACACCAAAATTGAATATTAGGAATAGTGTTCCAACGCAACCCAAAACCAGTTCTAATTAGAAACTGTTTAAAATAGTTCATAGTCCAAAAAACTGTTTCTAAAACAAAATTAACCCAGGCAAACCCCTTTCCTAAAAGCAAAAATCGTTCCTTATCCTCTTGTCAAAAATGTCGCTGTTGGCATTCGTTGATCTGAACACCGCTCAAAACCCATTCGCCATTCGTCGATCTAGTAGAGATTAGGCATTTTTGTTTCAAAAAATCTGAAATCTCTTTTCTTCCAAAATCACCTTGGATTTTATGCTAAAAAATGAGGAAAATCACTAGATGCCTCGTGATCGATGTAAATGACTTATTATAGATCCTTCTTGCGGTTTCTAGGTTTTTTTAGGATTTTAGATCTTGATCTTCTGAAGGCTTTGGAAAATTGCGATTGGATTTGGGAATCTGATCTCTTAAGGAGAGGAAGTTGAAGCTATTTGTAATACCATAGGTTGGAATTTAAAACCTGTTTTAAATATTTGAATAGTTGATTTGCATTGGTGGATCCTATTACGATTTAGTTATTGTTAGGATGAGTTATTTGATTTTAACATTGTGTACAAGGGTGATGGACCCATACCTTGTAAAAACGTTAGATCTCCTTGTTGCACGACACTTCCATCCCAAAAGGAGACTATTGTTACACGACACTTCCATCCCAAAAGAAGTGTTGCACAGAAATAAAACCTTCGATGGGAGAGGAAGTCTTGTACATAACGTCTACTAGGAAAAGGAGGATTGACTATATATTTTGGGGAGTCTCTTATTTGCTTCACTTGATCTCTTTCTTAAGTCTAAAAGAGAATCTTACACACACAGAGAGAGGGAGAGAGAGAGAGAGAGCTTGGGGATTTGCGAGGAGGAAAAATGCAACTAGACGGATGTCCTCTCAACCCCAAATAGCAAACATCACAAGATTCTACAAGAGATGAGTGGTCCCTATTCGATTATTGTTAATCTGTTTCATAGTTGAAACTCTCAGATCATGATCTGAGACTAGAAGCTTAGATCTCCTATATACATGTGTCGTTCTGGATTTCCTTAATAGGGATCAGTTGGTTGGCTTCCATGAGATTTGTATTATTGATTGAAAGTGAGTATTAATCTGGGTGTTCAATATTGATGAAGTTTCTATATATGTTCAACCAGATTTTTATCTATGATTAGGAGTTACAGTGACTGACAACCATTGTAATGTGATAGTTTAGGGTTTAAATCATACTTCGGGGGGGAAGATGCTATTAAATCTATTTAATATCAATGGTAGGATGGTGAGAGACCTCCTTAAACTAGATTTTCTCTCATGATGGGGAGAAACCCTTGCTAAAACTGAAATTATTTCAGTTCAGGTCATCAGTGGCAGTTTTTCTTGAATGGGGTTGGGGGCCCAGTGGGCCACTAGATCGGGGATCAGCACCTTGGATCTTGGAGAGGATCCATGGGCGACCAGGCTATAAAGGACTTTTGATGAGTGGGTCCTATTTGGCTTATCATCTGATGACACCAAATCATGGTGTGAAGTGTGATAAAAACGGAAAAGGTTCTATCGAGACCAAATTTGTGGTAGGGAAAATTACATTTAGGTTCTATCCCTTTTAGGATATAATAAAATAGTCCTTTTACTTTCTTAATGAAAAGTTAGGAGATATAGTGTATGAATGATGAGCTTATATATATATTGCTGATCATTTATTGTTGTTGCTTTAGAAATGATATGGGAATTTTGATAATTTAATTCATAGACATGAAATATTTTATGATAAATGTTGTATATGAATTGTGTTATAGTGTTATGATTTTCTAGGATTGAGTCATTCATGCATATCATACATTTTTGCATTAATCAAAGTGTAGGAACAGGTTTAGGATTAATTTTAGAATTAGGAACCATTAATTGTAATTTTTATTGTTTATTTTGTTTAGTTTTATTAGTTTAGCCTTTTGTAAAGTTGGAAAGGACCTAACCATATTTGCTCCCTTTGGATTTGACCCCGCACTTACTAGGATAATACGACAACGAGGCTCTTCACTTGGAGTTTTGCGATCAAACCCATTTCATTTTTTATAATTGCATAGTCATTTTTGTATTAGACACTTGTAAATTTTGCATTATCTAATCCACCTCACTGGGATTATGAGTGTTGGCTAATTCATAGGGTTGGACAAAACTCTGGATCCATTGAGTTGTAATTTTCTAATTACTTTGGAATGGACTATAGTGTGTGTCGCTGGAAGAGCTGAAGTGAAGAAACATGAAGAAACAAATAAATTCAGAGGAAAAAGAAATAGGAATAAAAGCTTTGCCCAATCGAGCAAAGAGATGCCCACTTAAGTGGACCTGATGAAATTCATCAGACGCTTCTCGAGCAAACGACGAAGAAAAACCTACTTTCCTGTTTGTGAATTATTTCATTGCTATTCTGTGTTCTATGCAAACCCTTACTCCTATGCACGAATTGTGTGTTATAAATAAGCGTTCTCTCTCAACCCTATGGTAGCTCTCTCATTGTTCTAAGCATAAAATATCTAATTAAGAGATCATTTCTTCTCTAGAGCGGCCATTAGAGAGATTATATTCAAACTTTTAGTTCTAGAGATTGTTCCTTCCACATACTTAGAGAAGATTGTCTTCTCTTGAAGAAGATTTGTGCAGCTTGCAGCTTCAAGGTTGTTAGATCAAGCGCGGTGAATGGTGAGGATTCGGTAGCTATAGTCCTTAGATTGAGGAGACTAGAGAAGGGTCTATGAGTATTGCTTGTAAGTGTTCATTCATAGTGCTTGGTTTCTATTGGTCCAAGGAGGATCAATGGTTTTTTCCACGAAACATTTTCATGTAAAAAATCGTGTACCTTGTCTTCTTTGTGTGGTTGATTGACTTGCGCATTCTTTTATTTTTTCCGCCATTATTAATTGAACTACAATCTAGAAATGTGAGATAGGACATTGTACACCATCTTTGTGATTCTCAAATCTTAAATTGCTATCAAAGAGGGTTATACAAATCTGTTGTGTAGATCTATTCATTTTTAGAATGGGATTTAACCACGAAGGCACTTCAACTACCAAGCCACCGTATTATTGCTTATTGGAAAGTCAGAATTATTGCTTTTCTAAGATCCATTGATGATGATGTCTGGGAGTATGTTGAATATGGTATAAACCAGACCCACTATTGTGACCAAAGGTAAATCTATTCCTAGACCAAAGGTAAATCTATTCCTAAACCAAAAGCACAATGGACAAAAGAGGAAAACCATGCCTCCAATTGTAATAACAAGGCCATTAATGCTATTTACAATGGAGTTTCTGTCTCAATGTTCCATAGGATCTCTACCTGCACCTCAACTAAGGAAGCATGGGATATTCTACAAATTGTTTATGAGGGCATTGATACTGTCAAGCAATATAAACTACAAAAATTGACTACAGTCTTTGAAACCCTTAAGATGATGAGACTTTTGATGAAATTTATGCCAAATTGAGTGATATTGCCATTCCTAGTTTCAATTTGGGTGAGTCTATTCTTGAAAATAAAGTTGTTTAGAAGATTCTAAGATCTCTACCTGAAAGGTTTGATTCAAAGGTTGTGGCTATTGAGGAAAATAGAAATCTTGATACTCTCAAGGTTGATCAGCTTGTTGACAATCTTCAAACTTTTAAGACAAACCATAGGACTAAGGGAAAATCTAAATCCAAAAGTGTTGACTCAAAATTTTCTAAAGAATCATACAAGGTTTTTAATTATGATTTTAATTCTAATTCTAAGGAAATTAATCCCCATAAAGCCATTCAATTTACGAAAAACTTCAAGAAATATATAAAAGGGAAGAAATCTGGCTTAAAGATTTTAAAATCTGAGAAGAAGCCTTCAAAAGGTATTTAGTGCTATGATGCCAAGGGTATGGTCATGTTGCTAATAACAGTCAAGTGGAATATTGCAAAAGAATAGATCTCCTCTCTTAAGACGAAATTAAAAGAAGCTCTTGGTAAGGTATGTCTCTTGGAATCTCAGAAGAATGATATGTTGACAAGTTGACTGATTCAGATAAAAAATATGAATATAGTCTAATATATTGAGAAAGCTAAACAAGAGATGGAGACCTTGAAGCAAGAACTAAAGACATGCTAGACACATAAAGCTGATTTGGAAAGAAAATAAAAAAATGGCTATATTAGTGCTAGCTACAACAAAAGCTTCACTAGATAAGATGAACATTGGCTCGAAGAAACTTGATGACATCCTATGCAGTCAAAAGTTACCAAGTGACAGACATCATCAAAAGGTAAAGGTAAATAGTGCTTGTTAAAAATTTTATTGTTTTAAAACCTATTTGCACTAAGCATATAGCAAGGTTTTCAAAGAAGAAGAACATATCTTGTCCTGCATTCACACTAACATGTCATCACTGTCGAATCAAATGGCACATTTATCCCCATTGCAATAAGTTAAGAAGTTTGCAAAAAAATAAGTAATGAAAGAAACAAATGTCTAAGCCAAGGATCACGAAGAGAGCCATCGGGGTTAGAAATTCTGACTTGCATACTGAATTGGTATACATTTCGTTGAAAGCTCCAAATTTGCAAGTGTGGGTACCTAAGTCACAACCTTGATTAAGAAGATCAAGCCCCCCGCCCTAGAGCTGAAAAGAAAAGATGACATTAAGGGGGAGTTATAATTGAGGGGGAGCTGTTGATGCTTGATTGACAAATATGTTGTATGTTAATCATTATTTTTTTGTCAATTATGGAAAAAGGGGGGGGGGGAGTATGAAGGAGATTTGAGCTAAAAAGTTAAATTTTGTTTGTATCTTAGGTTTTTAGTTTTGGCTAAAATAGTTGTATGTCTTGGGAGTTTTGTCTATGAATTGTGAAAAGGGGGAGATTGTTAGGATTATGAGTGTTGGCTAATTCATGGGTTGGATAAAACTGTGGGTCCATTGAGTTGTAATTTTCTATTTAATTTAGAATGGACTGTGGTTTGTGTCTCTAAAAGAGTTGAAGTGAAGAAAAACGAAAAAATGAAGAAATTTTGGAAGAAAAATAGACCAAGAAGAAAGCTCTACCTGCTCGAGTGGAGAGATGCCCGCTTGAGTGGACCTAACAAAATTCACCCGATAGAATGTTCACTCGCTTGAGCTGAAGACGTAGAAAAACCCACTTTCTTGTTTGCAATTATTTCTTGTTTGTGCTGGGGTTGCTATTTTGTATTTTATACAAACCCTAAATCTTATGCATGAATTATGGGTTATAAATAACGGCCTCTCTAAATCCTAAGGTACCTCTCTCATTGTTCTTAAAATTCCTAATTGAGAAACCTTTTCTTCTTTAATGCAGCCATTGGAGAGATTGTGCTAAAGCTTTAAGTTCTAGAGACAGTTGTTTCAACATCTTTGTAGAAGATTATCTTCTCTTGAAGAAGATTTGTGCACTTTGCAGTTTCAAGGTGGTTGGATCAAGCACGGTGAGCAGTGAACGGTGACGAGTCAATATATAACTATAGTCCTTAGGTTAAGGAAACTAGATAAGGGTCTGTGAGTATTGCTTGTAACTGTTCATTTATAATGCTTGGTTTCTATTAGTCCAAGGAGGACTAGTGGTTTTTTCCACATAGAGTTTCCACATAGAAGATCATGTGCTCTGCCTTCTTTGTTTGGTTGATTGACTTGTGTGTTTTTTTATTTTTCCACCGTTATTAATTGAACTGCAATCTAGAAATTTGAGTTGGGACCTTGAACAGCTTCTTGGTAATTCCCAAATCTTCAAACCTCCATCAAGTTTAGTGGAACAAAAGCTCTACTGAATAGAGTTGCTTCTTTTAGCTTTTTTTAATATGGCAAAGATCTAATATTAAAAAAAACTCTAAAAAAAGAAAATAAAAATTAGAGGTTTATCAAATTTCTAAAAAAACTCTAAAAATTTCTACTAATTCACAATCTCAAAGCATTCAAAACATCTAAAAATAGCTTTGATGTTTTCTACATTCCATGTTAATGCCTCGCGAAAGTGAAGTTTCACGTGCAAACTATTAATGAGTCAAATCCTTTGGAGCTTCTAGATGAACTTGTTGATGAGCCATTATCAACACTGAATGCATATCTTCACTTATCTCCTTCACTTAGCACAAAACCCATCCTGTGTAACATGCACAAAAAGACCCCAGTCTTCGCAGCCGTATTCCCTTTACATAATATTTTGTTTAACAAAACTTTGTCATGCTTATAAATCATTTTGAAATGAGTTTCTTCATTTGCATTATGCAATCCATTTTTACTTTTGACAAATGGTCCTTGAGTTGGCCAGACAAAAATTGACATAACTTCTCTCATTTTACCAACCAATAATTTGGATAAAACCTAATGAAACATCCAATGCGACTAATTGGCCTAAAATCTTTTAATTCCCTAGTGATTTTTTTTTTGGCCAAAATAGATGGCATTAAGTTGCACATTTAGTTCAACTCTTTTGCATCCATGATGCAATAAATCTGAAACACCAACCCATGGACCTTATCATATTTGAAAAGACTTCACCTGTTTCTCCAAATGCCTTATCCAAGCTTCTTCTTTTTTTTTCGCTAATAGAGGATATGCCTTTTCCAAGCATTAATGAATTTAAAAGGCCCGAGACACTAGTCCACTTTATCTCTTAAAGAACTATTGGCAAATGATTTGACCTAGTAAATATTCTTCCTACCATGGGCAAACCTACTCTCTCTCTATATATATAGTGTTTCTATCTCTAGAAAAATCTTCCTTCCCTCTCTCTTCTCATGAAGGTACTTACTAGATGTTCTTTTAAGCTGAGTAAGGATTAATACTATTATTAATGGTGGTGATCTATGATGCACGGATACTTCAAAATGGACAACGTATCATGTCGTATCGTATCCGATACTTCACCTTTTATTTGTAAAATCCGGGTCCCTTCCGTATCCATGCCATGTTCCTATGGTATCCTTGCCGTATCCGTGCATCATAGGTGGTGATTATATGCAAAGTCATCTTCTAGCATGGTTGGACTATTACTAGCTTAGGAATAATCTAGCCCTTGGAGCCTACCTGACTAAAGGCATGAGTGGCTTAAAAAGGTTTTCCTTACAACCAACTTGTGCACAA
Source organism: Sextonia rubra (assembly GCA_037013555.1). Classification (NCBI taxonomy): domain Eukaryota; kingdom Viridiplantae; phylum Streptophyta; class Magnoliopsida; order Laurales; family Lauraceae; genus Sextonia; species Sextonia rubra. The sequence goes on from JASUAD010000001.1 coordinate 83,352,880, forward strand.
AAAATGGAACCATCTCATAAAGTGATGTACTGTTTTTAGGAATGTCTAAAACTTGGACTAATGGCCAACACAGCCCCGTTTGTGTTGAGTTGAGTAGACCGATTGCCTTCTGGGCTGAAGAAACCTTGCAAAGTGCCTTTGAATAGTCATTGAAGTCAAAATACCAGGCAACTTGCCAAACTCAGACTTGGAATTGACCATGTCGTAGTGGGAGTCGGCCTATTTGCTTTTATAATGGGGGACTTTGGCCCATGCTTCATCTAGGTCAAGGCGGTTTTGACTCGATTGATTTTTAAAATCATGATTTTAAGAGCCTAAAAATTTTTCCAATCCCTAGTCATTATATAAAGCCGAATGACTGTCGATTTTGTATAATAATAGAGGGACTTACAATGTCAAATTTAGGATGAATGTCCAATTAAGATTCGGATCCTATTACGTTTAAATTGGGATCTAGACTCAGTATATGGATTATGATCAACATTTAAACTCAAGTATGATATAACCAAGATTATTCTATTCCAATCAACCTGTTTTAGTGCCCTACGTAAAGATTTGACACCATCTTTGGGCTTCTTCTACTTTTTTTTCCTCTCTCCATTATTATATATTAAGCGCCTTAGGATTCATTTTGAAATTATGGTCCAATTTCGCAGTTGATTAAAAAATTTGAGCTCGATTTCGAAGTTAATTTTAAATTAATTTTAACTTAAAGGGAGAGATTTGAGGAATTTGATATAGATTTTTTATTTTAACCATTTAAGTAAATAAGCAATCTGAAATGAGTTTCCTTTTAATGAGTCCAATCTTTCACCGTCTCTAATAAATCAATCCATATTTAGATTTTTCTTATCTAAGGATGTTAATGGATCAGGCCAGCTTAAGCCCGTATCCATCCTAGCTCACTTTAGCTTGAGCTTAGACCTTAAGTTTGACTAGTTGGAGCAGGCTTGGATTATTTAGGTAGAACTATTTGAAAGACGGGTCGAGCTTGGTCACTAAGCCTGGGCATGCTTGATTGCAACTGCGCTCCAATTTCGCAATTAATTGAAAAATTGTAGCTCAATTTCGATTTTCATCTTAAATCAATTTTAACATAGGGAGAGACTTTTAGTGACTATTTTGCTCTGTCCATGTGTATGATGATTAAAGTGGAGTGGTCTTTGTTTAATTGACTTTCAATCACACATTTCTTAGGTGGGCTATTTTGCTGCCATTTTCCTTCTCTAGGTGGCTTGGAAGCTAGCAAGAATATCTTGAAGAGCTTCATTTCTCATATTCATATCTAGTTGTGGTGTGTGCTTCTAGTCTTTTCAAATCCCTATAATTTTATGCCATCTAGTTTAGATTAAACGAAAACAAGTTACAAGCTTTGTTTGAGTCAAGATATAACTTTTGATGACAAAATGTTACTTGATGTAATTAGATGTTTTGTATATGCAATACATTCTCTCTTTTGACTAAGTTAATGCTAAGAAAGAATGATAAAATAGTAATTAACTTTTCAAGTGACTGGCATAAGCTCCCCTCATAGCCAAATCCTGGATCTACCACTGGGTTCCAAGGATTAAGGTTTTAGACAAGTCCTTCGTCATTGAAAGCCTTGCCTTCAAAATCAACCAATCATTAGAAAAACAACAACTTGGGCATGCCTGCTTGTTTTGAAGAATTGATGACACGGCTTGTTTCTAGTGCTAGAGAATTTCTAGAAATCCTATTAAGAGTTCACTGATTGAGAGGAAGACATGTGAGATTTCTTAGTCCCTAGATTCCCTAGAAGTTGGATGACCTATATTTTCAAATGCTGCAACAGTCATTTGGGTTTTGGGTTTGGGTTTGCTAGGGTTTTCTTCCTTTAGAAGATGAAGGGATTTAGTTCATTTTCACAGTGGGGAGAGGTTTCTCAATTTAGTTTTGGCTTTATTAAACATTGGATGCCCTTACCAACCAATGGTTGAAATAGTTTTGATCACACCGTATCTATACTCAATGTGAGCATGGGACTAGCCCTGATAAAGTATTATTTGGAGACATCCACCATTCAAGTGTAAGAACTTTATTTTGAAAATGGTCAAGATTAAAGGAACAGATCCTTGAATGGGACCCAGTTCAAAAATATAAAAAAGTAAGACTCTTAGCATGAAAACTACTAATTCTCCTAAGTGGGCATATTTGAAAAAAAAATGAAATGGTAAGAAAAGTCTACTTCTCATGAAAGAAATATGTAATATGAAAATTTTAATTCCAATACGATATGTGCTAGCCATCAAATATATCTACATATATCATTTAATTTTTAATTATTTTATCTTAGTATTTTGAAATTTTATCATTTGCAATGGGTCATCGGAATAAAATCTAGTAAAGACTATACCCTATAAGAGGGTGTTATTCTTTTATCGATTTAGCCAACTAAGTGGCATCCCAAAATTCTCATGGTAACCGTACCTATTTCTTCGCTTCCTCTTTTTTATTATATTTTTTAATGACATGTCCACTATGTAAACAGCCTTGAAAAGGCACTAAAGCAATGCCAACTTTTAAATCAAAATTTTCAGTCCACAATGAGCTAGGCCAATTGTAAGCCTTGTTTTTATTTCATCATTATCAGCCTTTTAATCTCAATATTGACTTATAAGCTACAAATTTTATATTATTAACCAAAATTTTCTAGTCACTTAATCATTTAATGTTAAATTATTTATTTTGACTTTTAAGTACGATTAAGATAATTATTGCATTTGTTTTCTAATTTATTTGATCAAAATTGATCTAAAAATGAAAATCCTCTTTTTTTATACCAAAGAAACTCACGTTTGTCTTATTTGGCTTAGAATTATGACCAATTATGACCAATATATACTTCACTATTATATGACCTTTTTCTTAAACCAAAACAATATTTAGAATTATGCATTTTTTATAATTTATTATTTCAATTTGTAAATTGAGCTCCTTCTAACCTCATTGCCCATTACTATTTTTTAAGCTAGTTGAGTTCAATTGAAAAATTATCCTCAATTTGATCAATTGGTTTTGACCCTCTAGAATTTATTTTGATTATCCTTTGATATTCTATGGCGAACCATAATTCCTTTCTCTTTTTAATTTATCTCTTTAAATCCTGTAGTCTTCTCTCTCTTCTATTATTACACCTCCAATCAAAGCCAATAACATCCCTCATCAAAGTGGAGATCTGACTCTTTGTTTTTCCCTCCACTACACCAAAAATGCAGTTTAGGAATGGGCTATGGGCTCGGTTTAGGACCGTTCTTGAATTGAAACGGGTTTGACCCATTCTGACGTGGCCCACTCTTTTTTCTAGTCTTTTATTTTCTCATCTACGAGGGTAGTTTTCTTCTTAAAGGAAAAAACATGAAGAAATCTCAAATGCTTGCTGGAGAAGTAGTAAGAGCAAGAGATGAGCATCTTCTCCAAACGTTCTCGCTCAATCGGATGGTTAGGGTTTTCTTCTTTAAACGTTCTCACTCAATCAGACAACTAGGGTTTTCTTCTCCAAAAGGGTAGCATCTTCTTGTCTTTGCAACTTGCAGATCTTCAAATCCTCTCTTCATTACTCACGATCGTTTTTGCGACCTACAGATCTTCTCCATCACTTATGATCTGCTGAAATCCCATTCTGATTGGTATAAATCTCTCTCTACTACATGTCAATTTTTTTCTTATGGATCATTGAGCGATTTTTGTGTTTTGCTTAATCTGATCTTCTTCCTAGGGTTTCTGTTTTGTCAGATCTGTTGATGTTTTGCTTATTTTTGCTTGCTTGATTTCTCACTTTTTGAGAAATGATATGGTTTTGCTAATGTTGGCCCATTTCCTTGATTTGAAGGCCTTGATGTGGGGAATTGCAGAGAGTTTTACCACAAGAAGAGTTGTTTGTGCTATTGGATTTTCTAACACATACATTTTCCAATATTAGAAATGTAGAGTTAGAGATTGATTCGCAGCACACCAAGTGTTTTTTTTTTTTTTTTTTGCTACAAATGTTCATTCGCTTTGATCTCTTTCTTTCCATCTTTTTAGAGATCATTGGAGGCTCTTTTGTTTAATTCATTATCTATCTGATTCGTTTATATGATGGTAACTATGGATATTCTTCTGCCCCCATTTGCCTTGAATCAATTTTATCAGTCTCTAATGAAATTCCTAGAGCTCTTTTTATGCATTTCGCTGATTTGGGTTGTTGTTGTTTTTCTTTTTCTGTAATGGGTTTTCTTAGTTCTCATGGCCTCGTGTGAAATAGCTAGAGGTGCATGTTATGCATTCATTTGAATGGCATCTATGTATGTGTGTGTTTGTTTCTCTTGTTTCTGATGTGGTCTTTTGTAGTTTCTCTATCCAGCTACTGGGCTATCTCTTGTTTTTCTATTTGTTTGTGTGGATATTCTTCTTTTTTGGGCAGAGAGGCATCTTTTGACAGAACCCAACAAAGGAATTGCTGTGATTCTTCATAAAGATGTCTTTTTTAAAAGAACCCATCAAAGGAAATGTTGTGGGAAATCTGGATTTCATCTTACTTAGCTTTCTTCTCTTATTTTGCTTTTGTTTTTGTTTTTTTGGGTTTCAATGGATAGAAAATGGAGTCTGGTTGGTGGCTTATGTTGGGTTCCATTATTGCATTCTTTGAAGCTGCTCTAGGGAGCATTGGAGGTGTTGACAGAGGCGGGATTTTTGTTCCAATGCTTACACTGATCAGATTTGCTGTCCTTCTTTAATGACATGACTCTTGTTGCTACTGTTGATTTTGAATATGGCTTTCAAGTGGGGCTCAGCGGAATAGAGAATTCACAAAGACAACCCCATATAGATAATGGTCGCTTTAATTTAAAACTGTCTTAACTATGATGTGCTTATCCTTGATAGTATGAGCAAAACGCTTGAGCGATATCAACGTTGCTGCTACAATCCACATGGTGCTAATATATCCAACCATGAAACACAGGTGTTTTTTTTTCCTTTGGCTGATTTCTTTTTCCTTATTACACATTTCATCAAATTTTTTATGCCTAAGGTGTGGTTCTGCTATGGCAGCAAAAGCAAAAATTTACTTTTGGTAAAAGTTTACAATATTTGAAAAAAAAAACTAATTAGATGGGTTTTATTTTTGTGGAAAGATAAGTGTATATATTTCAAATACATAAATATCTTTATTTTACAAAAATGCATGTGTGACTATGAGTAGGCTACACTTAATATAAGCTGTTCATGTGGGGATCCCCATCATAGGTCATGGAACAAGGCCTAATAAGTAATAACCACAGTTATTTTTACATCCTGGTATATAAGTGAAAGCATTTATCATTAAGTGGACTGTCGGGGAATGTTACTAACCATCTATTATCTCGTAAATGTATGGCCCAGTTGATGAACTACCCGAATGGTAGCCACCGATTCAGACCTAAACTATTAACTTGATCGGCAACTTTATGAATAAACAATAATTAAGAAAGTATACATGTGGGAAGATCATAGCCATCAAATTAAGCATGGCGCACTTCATGAACTATCCAAATGGTTGTTATGATTTATTGACACAGTCCAATGTTACCCATGCAAGAAGCTATGATACCCGGATACTTGTACAAGCCCAGCGTATCCGTATCGGACTGATACGATACTTGTACTGGTACCTACTACTGCACCAATACTTCTGGGGTATAAGTTTAGTATATCTTACTTATCAAGTCCATTATTCTATTTATTTCTTTAAGTTTTCTTACTTTTTAATATAGAAAATGTTAGAATTGAGCATAAACAATGATAATTTCATTAATTAAATCGTAATTTAAAGAAAAATTAAGGACTCCCGTATTTGTATCCGTGTCCTAAATTTTTCACAAGTGCAGAGTTGTATCCCCGTATCCGTGTCCGTACCCATGTTCGTATATGGGCATCATAGGTAAGAAGATCATGGCCATCTAATATTTGCCCTTCCTACACTAAATGTAGTCCATTACTTTATTTAGTCTTTTTTTTTACTATTACTTGTAAGATTGTTGGTCATTGTTGGTCAAATGGTCAGAGTTATTAAGAGTTGACACTTAAAATAAAAATAAAAAATAAAAACAACTCATGTGACATGTGACTTATCAAGAATAACTTTCAATTATTTGAACTAATATATCATGTGACCTGAGTTCCTTTTCTGTTTTTTTATTAGCTCTGGACAGTCGTTCAATTTGTCAATGGAAAGAATGCTATAGATTTTATCCCATATTAGGAGACCTTGGGTTCAAACACATGGAAGTTAAGGTTTCCTATCATTCACTGATTCACTTAAATTATAACTAAGGGGCTTACGATTCAGAAATCAGATACTTTTCTACTACTAGTAGAAAACACATGATTCATGATAAACATGCCTTATTATGATACTGAACTATGTGTGTTTTGCATTTATAGCTGATAGTTGTTAATAAATAAGAAAGGAACTTATTGCATCAAGTGAATCCAAGTGATCCCGACTCAAGCACTGTTGTTCTGGAGTCTTCTAATCTGAAATTCTATTAATTGATTAGTCCACATTTCTAGGATTGTTTAAACCCACAAATAATTGCAATTTACAGGCTTTTCAAAGGCAGTGGACTGTTTGTGCATATAGAGTAGTCAACAGGTAGGAACAGGCAGGTCTGACTTCTGAGTATACAAGCGTTGCAGTAGCTGCATCCAAAAAACTATCTTCTAGTGATTCTCTCTCTCTTCAAAACCATACCAGTTAATTTATCACTACAATATCTGTTGCTATAGAACTCCAGCAGAGTAGTGGATGTGCAGGGGTGCATTAGGACTGCGGATGCAATGGGACTGCAAACTTCCCAACAAGCAAACCAGAAAGAATGGAAGAGGATTTAGTGCCAATTTTAGACTCACCCACCTCCGCCTTGATAATCTATTATAGTTTTTCAAAGTGAGGATTTGGTGAAGATTTGATTATGGATTGAAATTTTTAGTTGGCCAAGGCATTGATGGGGCAATTTGAGCATCACAGGAAGGCCCGCGATGGTTGAATAAAGTTTCAGGCCCCAAATGGTCCCAAATATTAAGTAGAATTGATGTCAAGGGCTGTTGTGGAAAAACAGAGAAACTGGGGATTTTACATTTCCCAGCATTAAATAGAATTGATGTTCTGGAGATTCTAAATAGTCCAGAACATGGACTATTTTGGGCTGGAGTTTGCCAACCTGGACCCCAACTCAATAAGGGTCTACATCCCTAGGGTCACCCAAAGGCACTCTTGAAGATAGTGGGGTCCACTTTCCCTAACATGGACCCTATGGAGCCTAAAGTAGAGATGTCCATAGTTGTCCGCGTTGTCCAGAGAGTTGCAATTTGGTCTCTTTTGATTATTTTAGAAATTTAGTCATGTTTAGGAGTCTGATTAGGGTAGAAAGAAAGTATGGTTAGTATAGTAGTCTCCAAGGTTTTATGAAGGGTTACACACATTTTCAATTTTCTAGATTCTTTCAATTTTCTTCAATTTTCCCTGTTTGCTAGATATTTTCTGGGTTCATCAATTTGGCCCCTTTGACAGTCCAATTTCACTTGACGGGACTGCGTCAGGACTGGAGTTGGTCTATTTCTTTCTGATTAACATGAAAGCTTGTTCACGCTCAGGAGTTCACTCAAACTCATTTTGCTCATAGCATTATGACTATATCAAGCACTAAGCTCAATTTCTTGTTGAACCTTTTTTAGCATTGTGACATCATAGTTGCTCTCTCTCTCTCTCTCTCTCTCTCTCTCTCTCTCTCCATCTCAGATTTCTGGAATCTGTTGATGATATGCTGTTTTTCTAATCACTCTTTCGTTTGTTCAACCGGATGATATCTAGATTTGAACTAGTTTGTTGATGATGTTTCCGGTCAATCTGTTCGATTCATGCTTTTAGATTTCGTAAGAATAGTTTTCTTTTTCTAATCTCTTGTTCCATTGTGAATGCATGTTGTGATCTATTTATTTTAATCTCAATTCCTGTTGTTGTTGTTGTGTTCTTTTCCTATCTTCTTTGATTTTGTCAACAGATTAGTGTGTGCTCTCTGTTTCATAAGCTTAGCATATTGTGTCTTTGTGTAGTGCTTATATTCATTCATGTATTTCCTTTTTTTTAGTAATACGTTGTTGTTAGAAGTTTATGCTCCTGGGTTTGTCTGTACATTTTTTTTTCCTTCTCATTTGCCTTGTTATTTTTCTGTTTGATTGTGGATACTCTGTTTTACCTTTGCCCTATGCAATGTGTTTACATATATTTGGTTCAAGTTTTACCTAATTGATTTTCTTCTTATTATGGTTGTAATGGTGGATTGTGTTCAGTCTAAAGGAAGAAAACAAAACAGGGTGGATTGTGTATTATTGCCAGTCATTTTGTTTATCTGGTAGCTGTTTAGAATTTCTATGAGATTGAGGATTGCACGAAACATGTTGTATGGATTAAATAACTTTTGCTTTCAGTTTTCTGGATTGTAGATCTTGTGGACGCACTTTGGATGGCTGATGTGTGTGGTTGTCATTCATGGTTGGGCCCTGAATGATTGCAACAATGACAATGTTGCCCCTGGGCAATGCTAGGCCCACATGACATTCACTGGCATAAATGCATGATGTACTAATGGATAACAACATATTTGTGTATGTTTTTTAAATTAATTGTGTGCCTATCTTTCTCTTTTTTGTTTGTACTTGACACTTAAAATGTTCCCTTGGTTCATGTATTCTTGAACAATTGCATTGTTTGTATGTAGGAAATCTCCATCAGTCATGTAACATTAATTTCTTGTTTTCTGTGTTCTTTAATACAATTTCTTGTTACTTTTCTACTAGGTGTCAATAACCCCTGAGGTGACTTCGCAAGGAGTCAGCAGAGCTATTATTGGTGAACTGATTGATTTGTATAAGGAGTCATTCTTGGGTGACAAAAGACCATCCTATGATGAAAGGAAAAATTTATACACTGCTGGTCCTTTACCCTTCAAGTCTAAAGGAGCTTCTAATCAAATTGGTTGACAAAGATGAGCATGCAAATTCTGTGAGGTCTGTTTTTAAGCTTCTGCATGGTCCATAGTTTGTCATATGTAGGTTTATTTTTTCTTTTTTCAATGTCATATTGTTTTGTGCTTTTGTTTCATTGCTGTATATATTCTTTACTTGAGGTTATTATGTCCCACAGGAGAGAGTGGGAATTTAAGGCAGCAATTAAGTTTGTCAGGCGAGCTGATCTCCAGCACTCACAACAATTTTTAATGGGCAAACAAAGAGATGCACCACAGGAAACTTTGTAAGTGCTTGATGTTGTTTTGAGAGAATCTCCAACTAAGAGGTAATCATTTTGATTTGCTATTCTGTCTTTGTTTCATACAAGTGGTTTTTCTTGTTTCGACTGTTTTCTTCTACAGTTATGTCCCGGTTGGAATGTCATTTTTCTCAACTACCTTGGGTTAGACGGATAGTTTGGGTGATGGATTGGAATGCTGGAGAGGATTTTATCAGAGCATGCGCCCTACGCAGATGGGATTGTCCTTGAACATTGGTACTTTGTATTATGGTTTTGTTTTGCTTCATTTTGTTTTGTCTTTTTTAATCAGCAAAGTGAAAATATCGGTTAATGTGTTTTGTTTATTTTAAACCTAGCCTATTCATTTAGTTTCAATGTAGGATCATGGTTTAGAAAAAGAGTTCTCTATATGTTGTTATGGCCTTATGCATGCACAAATGCTTGGTTTTTGAACTTCACTGTTCCATGCTCTGATTGTTATAATATGCTGCTTGTGAAGTAGAGCCTTGTCCATCTCTTTATATGCCCATTTTTAGTATCTCAGGGGAAAATTTTTTTCACTTTTTTAAATGATGATTGGTCCATCTAAAGAGTATAAACTGCTTGGACTGTTAGTCAATATTGGAGGGAGACTCCTACAGAGAAAAGATAACATGGTCGGTAGAGCCTATCTTCCTCCTTGGTTCAAGTATGGTGTAGAATAGAGCAATTCCTAGAAATAGTTATTATCATTGGGATACCACCAACTCATTCATGGCTGCTATGTTTTGCAGTGTTGCTCCAATGATGGACTGGACAGATAACCATTATAGGACTCTTGCTCGACTCATGTCAAAACATGCATGGCTTTACACAGAAATGGTTGTTGCAGAAACCCTCATTCATTTAAAGGAAAATTTGGTAAGTGAACTAGATTGTTTTGTTTCTTCCATGCTATATTGGGATTTTAATCTTTCCACCTTGAGGCAATTTTGGATTTGCTAATTTACAAGCTCTTGGTCTATTACTTTACATTATGAGAAAACCACTTGGTGCTAGGAAGCACTTTTTGGAAGCCAATGCTGAAGAAGCAAACCAAACTAACAGCAAAATAGAGTTCTCCAAATTATTCCCCACTAACATATTTTAAAACTTGAAAGTCTTTAGCATTCTAAAAGGAATGCTTTACTATGTTTCAGAGATGACTTCAGCACAAACCTCTATGAATGAGTCTTCATTAGATCATTATTACTTTGTGTTTTAAAGATCAGAGGCAAAACATAATTTATGATGTTTATTATAGTGACAGCACTGTCCCAAAACATAGTTTCTTTGTTGGATTTGTACTGCACTGTTATAAATGCACACAAACCATTTTTCTCTACTATATATAAAACAAAAGAATGCAAGGTCTCTCCAAGACGTAGGTTTACTCAGGATAGCAAATGGATCGGATTAAGATCGTAGCTCAAATTAAACTTGTCTTTTTCACAGAGCAGTAGTTCAAATGAAGATTAACACGTGAACTAATTCTCATGAGCAAACCATGCCATTTTCCTACACAATTGTTCTAATATTGAGTGGTTTGTTCCCAAGTATTGAATGACATGAGTTGATCTCATAATGCCTAGATTGTGAATTGAGATTAGTGAGGAAAAACCCCATGGTGAACGTGGCAGGACCTGGTCACCAGTGGGGTTTTTAACCACAGGATCCGGACTCCTAGATTGTCCTCTATATCTTGAATTCAATGTGGGGTCATTGTCTTCGAGAAACTAATTTGACTCTTCCATGATCTATTGATTATCAGTCTAGCTTCCCTTCCAAATTATTCAAGTAACCATTTCAAGGCGATGATTAGTGTTTTCCTTGGTTGGAGAAAGGTGTTAAGAGTCCTTGTGGTGCAATGCAAGGTGATTCAAATTGTTTGTATTTTTAAGGTTCCAAACCATCTGGATTCTTGCCTCTCCACAAATTATGTATGAGCGTGTTGAAAGTGAATCCCCCATCAAGTCCCTCTTGGTGCTGCTATTTCATCCGTTGAGGGTTCCGCTAATGCAAACGTGTTACTTTGTTGATTGGACACAAGTCATTATTTGCACTTTGAATAGGAGATCTAAGCCAAATGCTTTGAGAGTATAAAAAAAATCTCATTCTAGTGTGCCTCAACCATGTCATGGTGCCTACGACAAATGCACAAATGTTGCATGTGTTTGTGATATATGTGATGGAAGTGGAAATCTAATTCTGTGCACCAAAATTCCGGCTAATTTTGCATGTTACATTGCAAGGACTTAAGAGCTGAAAACTGGATAGTCTTTTTGCATTTTCTGATTTTGAAAGGGTGTGTGTGACGGTGTGAGTGAGACAATCTTTGTTGCATGTAGGTTTTGATGATATTTCAAGTTTGAAGATCTTCATGATCTGTTGTATGTGATTAGGAATTCTAACTTCAGTTCACTTATGAAGCTTGTTAGATCAAAAATGGAATTTGATGGCTGATTCCGGCAGTCCCACAGGAATAACTATGAATGCCTTCTGTTTGGTAACCCTCCTACACGGAAGCTTTGTTTTCAAGACTTGATCATTGAATAGATATCAAATGGCAATTTGGTTTTCAGATTTAGCTGATACTTTCTATCCATTGAGTTCTGGCCTGGTAACAGCATGCCAGAGGAACATTGAAGGTTCAGAAGATTACTCTTTGTCTCTTATGGCTCTCTTTGATGTTGTTCAAGTTGGTCTATTTCTAATTCTTTTTTCTCTCTTGTGTCTGTCTTCAAATTACATCATTGAGAAACTTGGGATAAATAAAAGAAAAATCTCTTATTTGTGCAATATACTAGACAAGAATTATGGGACAACAATGGTAGGTCTCAAGGTGTGATTTTAACGACACTTCTGCTTTTCAGATTTCTAATGTTTAGGATGTTTTTTCATATGAACTTTTTCTATTCTATAGGCCATAAGCTATGAATTTGATCATGGTGAATATCATAGGTGTCGCATCCTTCTTTCTATCTATTTTATGGCTTAGATATTTATTTGGGAATGAATCCAACCTTTTTTTATTTTTGTATTACAGCTTTGTTCATGGAAGGCTCCCCTATGAAAAGCTAAAACCAGGTCATGTTCTGAAGTACCTTTTGTTGAGCATTCCTATTCACAAAGTTGGAAGTTTGTTATTGTTGAATAATTGAGGAATAATGATTTTATACCGATGCTCTTTTTCTTTTCTTCTCATAACCTCTTTCTAGAAATAAATTTTTACAAATGGGGATAAGGTTTTATGTTTGGATTTTGTTGAGAAATAGTATTTTTAGCAGTTGGCATATACATCTTTGTTAGTAACTATATGTATTTTTTTTCCTTTTATATTAGCAGGTTCTAAGAAAGCTTGTGGATGTTGCTTCAAAGTTTTTAAATGAGAAAGTCACCAATGCTTGTGGATCTCTAATATAGTCATCACATAAGTTAGAGATTGAGTTTGAGCATCGACGTATAATGGATTTTATGATGGTGTATGCAAAGAATTTATGTCACTAAATGTGAGTTTTGTGGTACCATGTCTTATATAATGCTTGTGGCAAACAATGCCTTTGTTATAAAGAAAGAATGTGTGTAATGAAATATAATTTCTATGAAAGTGTATGGATGAGTCGATGTTATATTTTGGAATGCTATAAAATTATTTCTATTTTACATTTTAGAAATGTTCTAATCCCTTTAGAATTGGAAATAATTATTCATAAACTATGTTTTATTATTTCAAAATAAGAAGATTAAAATGGTTTAAAATTATCATAGAATTAGAATTTTAGAACGGTTTAAAGCATTCCTAAAAAACAATTGGAACAGTCTAAAACCATTCCAAAAGTGAAAATAGTAATGGTTTTGACCCAACTGGAACAGTTTAGAACCATTTCAAAAGTAAAATAAGGAACGGTTTTGATTCAATTGGAATGGTTCAGAACAATTATAGAAATAAAATTAGGAATGGTTTTTTACCCAACTGGAATAGTTCTTCCAGATTTTCAATGATAGGCCATTCTAGAACGGTTCAGAACCATTCCAGATACTATTAGGAACAGTTCAAAATCGTTCCAGATGACAATTTTTTGTATAGTGCTCTTTCAAATTTCTAAATTGACATGCTTTATATAAGACTTTTGTAAGGAAATATCTTACTTATCTATAATATAACTAAGTTGAGTTTGGAAGTGTATGAAATTTTTAGGTTTATGTTTGCATTTCCCTCTTTATTTGGCAATTGAGAGAGATAATGCATTTTGAGAAGAGCTTTCATGTGATACTTTTGAAATTCATTGCATTCAATGGGTGGTTATATGTGCACCATCACATAGTGGGTGAGTCAATTTGCTTCATTCCTATAAGCCAAACAAGACCAGTATGAACATTTTTTGAGTTGGCGAGTCTTTTGGTGGATTTTAATTTACCCAAATTTGTTTCTCATTTTTTGTATAGTGATTTTACATCTCATTTTTTATATTTCAAGGAAACTGATTCAATTTGGAAATTTACTAATTTATTTTGATTGGGTGAGCAATATCAACACAACTCTTCTCCATTAGAAAATGCTCCTATCACCAAGAAATTATTTCTCTAATAATTTATAATTCATCAATTCCATTTAAAACTAATGGTATCCAATTTTCCATCCAATACAGCCATCATTAAAACTATTCAATTATTTCCTTTTCTACTAACAAAAAAGGCCCATTCTGAGCGGGCTAATACAAAGATATATTAATTAATACAATTGTAAAACTTGAAAAAAAAATTACTCTTGTCATGTTTTTAGAATTTTTAGAATAGAAAAAATGAAAAGGAGCTTAAATATTTATGGTAAAAGAATGATACTCACATGAAAAATAATAATAGGCAATATTGTTATTAATAAGAAGTATTGTACTCAATAAAAAAAAATATTAGATTTGAGCAAAAAGCATGAAGTGAACTAAAAAAATCTATATATTTATTTGTCAATAAGAATGGCAAAAAAAGTAGATAAAATACTAAGAGAGAACATAGAAAAAAGTAGAAATCCAACCATTGAAGAAAATAAAATAATTAAAATAAAAAATAAAAAATAAAAGTGCTTTTCTTTATTTTTCTAAGTTTACCAAGTGGAAAGACATTAGTGTTATTTTAGGCTTTGCTTTGTTAGATTGTTAGACCTCATTTGTCGTTTTTTTTTTCTTTTACATGGTCACATTGGTAGAGCTTGAGGTGTTTCTGTTGTTCATGGTAGCATATAGTTAAGCAATCCACGACCCGAAATTGAAGTGGACCCTAATAAAAAAATTAGCCAATAAAAATTAATAATATATCATAAAAATAAGTTGGGGAAAAAAAGCTAATAACTCATCCCAAAATACTTCATAATCAACCAAAAGAAAAACAATTAAATTCATCAAATGTAACATTTTAAACAATGTTGAAGCAAATCTATTTCTTAATACTAGATATATGTAAACTTTGCAAAAGTTGTAAGGTCAAACATTAAGACTTACAACAATCTAATATACAATCAAGACTAGGAATTTATACATAGATATGTGTCCTACATAACCTAGATTGTAGACAATTAAAGATCCTTGAATTGGGCTTGGGTACATTTTTGGTCAATTCTGACCTGAAATTTAAAGTCCTTACTCAAATATTTTACACAATCATGGATATACATCATCCTTATAAAAAAGTCTAATTGAGATGAAAAAGAGCTTGCAATAATACAAATTATCATCATAAGGAAACAAAATATATTTTTTTATATAGTCTATTTTGATATATGCAATCAATGGATGAGATATTACAACTTCAATATATAACAAAACATAGTTGATGCAAGAAATCTCTTCATTTTAAATTTTTGAAAACCGTATAATCATATTTAATGGAACGATTTACAATAGAATTAAAAATTAAATAAATAAATTAGAAATCATAAATTAGAGCTCCATGCAAAAGTGAAAAATATAAATGTGATACGCTCTATATTTTATAATAATATCTTATGTGCTATGTGTTTGAAATGAATATGCTTTGCATTTTTGTAACAATAAAAGGACATAATTAGGGCAAAAATAGGATATAGTGCATAATTTGTTGTTTGCTTATTTTCCTTTTTTAAAAAATTAAATATATTCCTTTTAAAATTTTCTTCTTTAGCTATAAAATATTATCGATTTAACTTATCAATTGAATGGTAGTAAGAGCAAACACTAAAAAAAAAGCATGTAATCCGCATCCTTTTTCTCTTTATAAATTTTGCATCAGCAATAATATTGGTCCATTGTTCACCTATGCTCAGCACAAGCATCTTTTGCTAGTCTATATATCTAAAAGGTGTAGGATTTGATTTTAAGATTCTCTAATTGATTTGAGAAATTGAGCCAAATCTTAAAATTAATTTTAGAAATTGTGCAAAATTGAGCTTAAATCTCTAATTGATTTGCGAAATTGAGCTAGAATCTATAATTGATTTGAGAAATTGGGCTAAAAATTCTCTAATTGACTTGAGAAACTGAGCCTGATTTTAAATATTAAAGAGTCCAATTTAATAGGACACTTAATAAAAATCAAAGATTCTTATTATTTTAAGAAAGTTCAATTTAATAGGATTTTATTAAATATCAGAAATTCTTATCTAGGACTCTTATTAAATATAAGAGATTCTTATCTACAAAGGTGATAATCTTATATGAACTCTTCGAAATCACATAAAAAATAATTAAAATCATGGTTTAATCTTATATTGAACATATCTAATGAGTACTTTAATCCTCTCCTTTGAATAGATCAAGAATTACATTCTCCTTGTTCTACCTTATTTACACAAGACCCACTTGACCCATGGATCTAATTAATTCATACATATAAGTGGCTCCTGCTTAGAAAAGGTTCATTATTTCTACTTGTTTACCTCCCTAGTGGGACCTACTAAATGTAAAGATCTTATACATTGATCCATCCAACTGGAACCTAACGAATGAAGAGAGTTGCCATTTCAACACCACTTTTGACTCAGTTTAGACATGGATTTTATTTATTTATTTATTTTTTACGATTTTGCCCATGTATGAAAGGACTAAAAAGGCCATTGTCCCATGAAAACTAAAATCCTTACTTTCTTTTCATACACACATTCTCATCTTCTCTTTCCCTATTCCCTTTTAGAGTGCATCATCCATTTCCAAATATATCATTCTTCCAATCTGTGCAAATGACCATCTCTTCCATTCTCTTTTCTCTTTGTCCCATCAAACACAACAATTAGTACAATGGAAGATGATATGAACACTCAAATAGTAGTTTTCAATGATAATAACACCGACAAGGGTAGTAGTTGTTTACCCATAAAAAATAAAAAACCATTGTAAGTATTGCAGTGAAAACATCATAAGAAAATTCCAAGCTCAGGGGCACATAAACCCAAGGGTTGTGGGATACCAGGTCAAGTACTAGATTCAGATGTTCAGAGCTAATGCAACTCACTCAGAAGACTTTGTATGAGCTCAGAGTGCAGTAGTTCAAACTTTAGAGTTAGTGGACATCATTTGGTCACTCAATTCACTAACCATCAAATTCAAGGGTCATTGACTCAAAACCTAAGGGTCGCTGAACACACTCAAGCTTCTGGAGTACCAAAGTGGCTGAAAAATCACTGTGGCAACTAACGCTTCTACAAATTATATTTAGAAATGACTCTACAAAATTTCAAGGCAAGGGGACTTCATTCAAACATATTAAACTCTATGTCAGTTAGGGTCAATGGCCCCCAAACCTTGGGGTCATTGACCAAACTCCTACTCCAGGAGGCTAAAAGATGATAAATTTTTGGATCAGATACTCAAACTGTGCTCAAGGTCAACTCCTCAAGATTTCAAATTAATTGAACATTATTCAGGTAGAAAATAAGCTGATTGCCCTTAATCAAGGAGACACTGAGTTCACATGCAACAAATGGGCCGCTGATCAAAATCCTACTTTCACAAATCCAAATCACATGAAATTTGGATGGATACTTCAAGATTCTCCTTATATTAATTCCTCCAAGTTGCAAGTCAAACTGATGTCATTTGGGACTCAAACAACTGAGATAGGGGCCCACTTTTACGAAATGTCAAAGGAAGGGTTGATCAACTTCAAAAGGTCAAAACATCATGAACTTTCTATGACACCCTCAAAACGGTGTTAGAAAACATCCCTCCAAGTTTCGTCAAGATCGAACATCGTTCGCTCTCCAAACTGATGAAGACGGGTTACATGTGCAAAAAACCCAAAATTGAGCCTGTCCGTAACCATGGCCACGGTCATGGACACCTATAAAGTGGTTTCCAACAGTTTGAAGTGGTTTTCTCGACTTTATTTTGAAACCTAACTTCTCGTAACTCTCCTAATTGCCTCTCAAGTCTGTAATAGGCATTCTTAGGCACTTGGGAAGGGGTTCAAGAAAAATTTCCAATAGACAACAAGATTCCAAAGGTTCCACAAGATTTTAAGGCCCTACACAAGGGATTCCTGAAACACTTGGCCTGTAACTCTCTTCATTCTTTTTCCTTTTACAATTTTAAAGTGAAAAATGAGTTTGAAGAAGAAGATACGCATCAATACTATTCATAAAAGATGAGTTTCAAGGCTACCAAATGTCAAAGGTGTTCAATGGGATGAAACTATTTTCTTTAGTTCTCCCACTTGAGGGGGTTTTTGGCCATCTCTAAGGTTGTGAACAGATGTTTTTTAGGTTTCATTCTACTCCTTGAAAATCATAGGATCAGAATTACACAACTCTAACCTCAATTACTTATACAGAAGTACCCATTCCTGATTTGTATAAATGCGATCTGTAACAATGAAGTGGTAACTATCAAAGATCATAAACGATTCTAAATTTGAATTCCGTACTCTTGGTGATCATCCCATGCTCCCAAAGTCAGATAATAAAAGTTTTAGCACCTTGAAGGCATCACAGAAGCAAACAGAAATGAAATGAGGAGAATAATGGCCAAAACGACCATTTTCTGTCAGTGACTGTGGGCCACGGTCACTAACAGGGGCTCAATGACCATGGTCCACGGTCACCACTCCCCTACCTTCAATTTTCTACATTTCTTCCTCTTTTCATGTAATTTTTCTAATTTCCCTAATTTGGATCACATCTAAGGCCAAAGGGAAGGGTTGTAATTTTCTAATATTTGTAAACAACCTGCATCC
This sequence comes from Sextonia rubra, assembly GCA_037013555.1. Taxonomy (NCBI): domain Eukaryota; kingdom Viridiplantae; phylum Streptophyta; class Magnoliopsida; order Laurales; family Lauraceae; genus Sextonia; species Sextonia rubra. Next base: position 83,371,385 of record JASUAD010000001.1, read on the forward strand.
TTGGGGTTAGAGGATTGAACCCATATAATTTAAGGGAATTTAATGTGATTTGTAATTATTTTATCATTCTTCTATGTGCTTGAGTGCATGGATGTTAGTCTTGATTCCGTTGCATCCATCATCATTGTAAGTGCTCTAGAAGATTGGCACCGTCTGTGGAAATTTACTGCTCTAGTTTGCGATCAAACTAGACTATAAGACATAAAAAAAGTGCCAAAGTACATGAAAAAGTGCTGTAGTGAGCTAGTGACTACAGAGTGCTGTGTAAAATAACCTATAACCACAGAGTGCTATGTAAAATGGCTTGTGACCGCAAAGTGCTGCATAAAACGGCCTGTGATAGCAGCGTGTTGTGTAAAAAGTGCTGTGACCACGGAGTGTTGTGCAAAATGGGTAGTAACCATGAGTCCACGATCACTGACTTTTTTTTACCCTAGATGAGCCTATTTGACTTTGAAAGCACCTTATTTAAGACTTTTGATGTCTATGATGGGTTTGGAAGCATTTATGGAGGAATTTTGCACCTTGAAGTTCATTAACTTGCCACCTCAAATGAAGGAACTTACACCCTTTACACCCTTGCATGAAATGAAAGAGTGTTGATTCAATCCAAAAGGTTTACATTACTGGCTATAGGCTTTATAAGAACTAACAAATGTTTAAATTAAATCAATTATAAAAACAACGACATTTACAGTTATACATTATCCAAAGTCTTGCACTAATGGATCTCATGTGATTCTTGTGATAGTAGTGCAGGCTTGATCCTGTGGGCTCTATCCTTTTGGTTGGATCCAACTCTCTCTTGCTTATAAGTCTGACATATAGTCCCCAAATGCTGTCAAAATTTTGGTAGCTAGGACTAGTCAGCATAACATGCTTCTAAGTCTGACTACATAGTCCTGAAATATTGTGGAAATTTCGGTAGCTATGACTAGTCAGCATAGCACAAAGAGATTGAATTTATGCCTGTTTCTGACCATTTCAATTTATTCAATAAGGAGACTATGTTGGTTCAGATGTCATTCATAAATTATTTCGGCTAGCCCAAGAGGTAGCCATATTAGTTATGAGACTAATATAGTCCTTTAGGCTTATTTTTGCATAAAATACCAATGGGTACCATGAGCATTACCTTTGATGAAGCAAAGGAGAGGCTATTCAAAATCTCCATGACTTAGAACGGTCCATCTACGAGAACTCCTAGGCGGGCCTAGACTATTGCTCTTCCATCAAGGGTCTTAGTATTTCAGAAGCTCTCTACTCCTATGAGCTCAGTTGTCTCCTCTAATCTAAATGTGTCATTAGTGACCCTAAACTTACCAAAAAGAATGAAGTTCTCAAACCTTGGGTTTCCATATTTACCCAGAACCTGTTTAGGATTTCTACCAAGGTTCACTAGGAACCTAAAGCCAAGAAACAATCAGAAGGCTATTCTTCACATTATCAAGCCTTGTCTAGAGTTAAGACAACTCTGATTCATGGATCAAAAGTTGCTGTTTCCTAGTAAGCTACCTGTTATGGTTGCTTAGGGCCTAAGGTCAACAATCAAATGCTTCAAGCACCGGGAGGACCTTTGGCAATTCCTTACTTGCAAAAAGGCTCAGAAGGATGAGTCTAATCCTAGACGCAACACGTGGTCACCACAACCACAAACCTCAAAACCCAACAAGGCTAAGATCAAACCCTTGGCCTCACTTGAAGAGAACACCTTCTACCCTCTAACTCAAAATAAGGGATGAAGGTTCGGCAAAAGGTGTCCACCTTTAGTCATTGTAGTACCTACCCTACTATCTTCACCTTAGCATTCATCGTGCATCGCTAAACATCAAAAGAAGACTGAATGATTGGTCATTGATAATGCGACCAATCTTGCTTACTTTAAAGACTCGCTTCAGTAAAAGAAAGAGCAAAAGAAAAAGAACAAAAGAGATGTTATGTTATCGACATCCTCTCGTTTCTTACTTTTGATCAAAAGGATTGGGAATGAGTTATTGGCATATCAAGGCCGCTTGTAGCTAAATTCAAAGATGAAAAGTTCGCAGCCTGGCTAGTTAACCAAGTCAAAAGAAAAGCCTTAGCTCGCCACAGGGAGCAAACTCAAAAGCTGTCTCAATGCAAAATCACTCAATAGTGGGTGGTCAAAGAAAATGACCCTGACTTGACCTCATATCACATGGTCGGGCCAAGTTCTCCTCGAAGAGTCACTCAAAGTATTGCTAATCACAAGGGTCTGATTAAACTCTCATTCCAGCAAGACTTTTGAAGGTCATGTCTATACTGACTTTGAAGATGATCCAATCATGATCTTGGATATGAAAGATAGCTTGTCTACTCCTCAAACACTGATATTATCCTACCCCCGTCAGTATACTATATTTATAGTTAAAGAGAGTGGAACTAGAAAAGATGAAAATGATGATCCCGGTGGCGACAAAGATGCCAGAGAAAAAGATGCTGGTGAGAATGAAGATAACAATGTTAGTGACGTTATAAAACAACAAGAAGCTAAGATCGACCATATAACTGCCCTGTTGAAAATCTTACCGAATAAGCTAAGTGGTTCGGTCATAGCTTAGACAAATCCTTTTTTCGCTAATAAAAGAGAACAAGTAATGATCAGAAAGAATGCAACTAAGATTTATTTGCTCATAACTCAAATCAAATCCTTGACAAACAAAATGATGGTTGAGTGTTCTTCTGGTGATCATTAGTCAATCTTGGGTTTTCATACAAATCCTAAAAAGTATGTAACCTTTAAGTAGGTTGAGGAAATACTGACAAAATCAAAGATGGAAACCAAGATGAAAAAGAAGGTTACCACACCACGGTAGCCTTCGGAGTCCGATCTCGTTTTATTTCCACCAGATTATAAGCTTCATACTTTCCAACCATATCTTGGGTACGGGTCAGCTTATCAACACATTGTGCATTTCAAATCATTTCTCGAAAGTTTGCCAGAATAGGATGCATTAAAAATAAGGCTGTTTTTGGCACACTAAAAGGAGTTGCCTTTGATTGGTACAAACAACTGCCAGAACTCTTTTTCATGACATCGCCAATCACAAAAGAAAAGTTCTTGCTCCATTTCCAGGAGGAAGATCAGACAATCAACTTTGACACGCTCAATAGCATAAGGCAAGAAGACAACGAAACTGCTTAGGCCTTTATCAATAGATGGAGAGCATTATCCTACGATGCTTGGAACAACCATCTCAAAGGGCAACAATTGAAATGTGTAAAACTAATTTGCAACTAGTAGTTAAAGCTATTGTGTCTTTAGCCCAATCAATTGAGGTTGCCACTGATGCAGAGCTGACCATCAAAGAGATTAGCCAAACGAAGGCAAACTCTTGAAAAACATAGTCATCTTCATCTTCTATTGCGAAACCAAAGAAGAAGCAAGAGGTCTTCAATGTGCAAACTTCCAAACCTTCTTAGAAGTTATAAAACTCAAAGAATGATCAAACCAAGAGAGAGGAATATGAGAAAAGGAAAAAGACTAAGTATCCTTTGATAGAGACATTGAAGTGATATTCCGATCATTGATGGATAACAACAAAATTGAATTTCGACCAATGAAGAAATCCAAACAAATCGGGTCACATCAATGATCCCAATTACTATGCATACCACCGAATGGTGTCATATCCTCTCAAAGACTGCTTTATTCTAAAAGAAAAGGTCAATGAGATGTGGAAGAATGAAGTAATAACTTTTGATTGAAAGTATAATCCTGCTATGATCAATATGATCTCCTATGATCCTGCTACGATCAATATAATCTCCTGTGGACAGTTTGTACCCATTGTTGTACCTTCTGCAATGAAACCAATGATGGTTGAATTCCATATTATCAATCCAACACATAACAAAAAAGGTTTGATACCAATAAAGACCTTTAGGGGAAGAAGTGTGGGTCCAACTAGACCTAGTAAATGATGAAGGGTGGGAAAAGGTGATGACCAAACCCAAAAATGTTGAGTCTAGATCCAAAAATTTCCATGTACAAATTGAACATAGCAAACGATGCTAAAGCTCTAAAGCAGAATCAAAGAAGGACAAATCCAAAATCATGGACAAGATAGAAATAGAAGTTTAGAAACTCAGGGATATCCCCTTCATCCTTGAAGGGTAGCATCCCGATTGGTTAGCTAACATAGTGCCAATTATCAAGAAGAATGGGCACATCAAAGTTTACATCAACTTTAGAGATTTAAACAAAGCCTATCCTAAGAATGATTGTCCACTACCCCTACTAGAAATTATGATTGATAATACTTTCGGATTTGAAAAAATGTCATTCATGGATGGGTTCTCGGGATATAATCAAATCAAAATGTATAAGACGGATGAAAAGCACACATCATTTTGAACCCTCTTTTGGCGCATACTGTTACACCTAGAGGTGGCAATCGGGTCGAGTCAGGCTAAACAGGTCAGACTCATTTAATAAATTGGTCAAAATAGCCTAACCCACATTCAACCATTTATTAAACAGGTCAGAAACCCCTAACTCGCACCGACCACGAGTCAACCAGACCTAACCTGCTTTAACCCACATATCCTATGTGTTCAATTGCATTTGTTAAATCAAAATTTAAACCACAATACAAGCATGGCTCATGAAAATAAAAGTTGAAAACAAGGAAAAAACTGAAGACAAGGAAAAATCTGAGGAATGTGAAAAGATAAAAGAGGAAATAATCATAAGGAACACTTTCTGCTTATGTTCTTAAATAAGCTTAAGTAAAAATAAGAATTAATGCGGGTTAAGTAGGTCAACCCTAAATTGGCCCGTTTAATTGCGGGGTCAGATATTCCTAACTTGCGACCGACCTGTCTATCATGCGAGTCAGGTTATGCGAGTTATATATAGGTCAGGTCAGATCTGTTTTGCGGGTTGGGTTGCATTTCACCAACTCTAGCTACACCGTCATGCCCTTCAGCCTTAAGAATGTTAGAACCATAAATTAGGGCGATGATGAAAATTTTTAAAGACATGCAACATAAGTATGTCGAATGTTATGTCAACAACTTAGGATTTAAAAAGCAAACAGAAGTCAAACCATCTAGCTGATTTTTGCATGGTATTCAAAAGGTTGCGAAAGTTCAATCTTCGCATGAACCCTTTAAAGTGTTTCTTTGGAGTCTCCTCTGGAAAATTCTTAGGATTCGTGGTTTGAAAAGGCAGTATTGAACTGCATCTGGTCAAAGTTAAAACAATATTGGAGATGTCTTCTCCCCGCACTTTCAAATAACTCAAAGGATTGTAAGGCAGACTTGCCTACATCTGCCAGTTCATGTCAAACTTATTTGGGAAGTGCAGAACATTTTTTGAAACTCATGAAAAAAGAGTTGAATTTGTATGGGATAAAGCTTGTGAGGATGCCTTTCAAGAAATCAAAAGGTATCTCACAAATCCACCAGTTCTTTTGGCTCCTATTCCAAGCAAACCTTTCATCCTCTACACTCAAGCTCTTGATCACTCCTTGGGGGCATCATTAGCTCAAAAGAATGATGAGAGTAAGGAGGTGGCTCTTTACTATTTTTCACAGATGTTAGTTGGTGCTGAACATAACTACCATCCAGTGGAAAAAGAATGTCTTGCATTGATGTTCGCAGTACAGAAACTACGTAACTACATTATCTCCAATGTGGTGTACTTGGTTTCCAACATTAATCCATTAAAGACACTTGTGTCGAAAGCTGGTGTACTAAGTGATCGTCTAGCCAAATGGTCTATTTCGTTCTCTCAATATGACATCAAATACACATTGCAAAGGTAGTGAAAGTACAAGCTCTCACCGTTTTCCTTGCAGAACATCCACTTTTGGAGCATACTGAATTCAAAGACAATCTCCCTGATGAGTCGGTCTTCTTTGTTGAGCAAATATAGAAACCCACCATTAATCCAGACCAACATTGGATCATGCATTTTAATGAACTTCCAAAACTAATGAGTTAGGAGATCTAGTTTCATGGGTTGGAATCATTTTCTGTAGCCTTGAAAGATTTTATGTCCCTCACTCCTTCTCATTGATCAAGCCATGTATAAACAATTTGGTAGACTACACAGCATTAATTATGGGTCTCAAGCTAGCTTTGGATTTGGGCATCAATATGCTTGAAGTCAATGGAGATCCATAACTCATAATCAAACAAATAAATCCCGAATATGAAGTGAAGAAACCAAATTTGCTTCCCTTCTTCAACAAAGCCTATGAACTCAAGGAGAGATTCGTGTTAATCAAATTTCACCATATTACAAGGCAAAAAAATGTCAAAACAGATGCACTAGTAGGATTAACAACATTAATGTCAATCCTCAAGAATGACAGAATGGCATTAGAAGTAGTCGAAAAAAGACTTCTACCTCCACTGACACCCATAAAGCAGTAGCAAATTGCTTTAATGTGCTTAAGAATTGGATTTCATCTTTCTAAAACTCATTCAAAGACTGGGATTTAAAGGCGAACTTTAAAATTTCACTACAATTTGCCTTCAAAGACTCTCCACTGCAAGTCATATGATGGAGTTCTTCTTCATTGCTTGTCGCCAAAAAAAGCAAATCAAATACTCAAAGAAGTTCATTCTAGCCTATCCAAGTTGAACCAAAGCTTCATGATTAGCTTCAAAGGTTAGGCTCCAACTGGCCTACCATGGTTTCTAACACCATCAATTTTGCAAAAAGACACAATGAATGCTAAATCCATAGCAATTACATTCATTAGCCGCCTGAATATTTACATCTCTATCTCTTAGCCATTTGAGACTTCTGCCATTAGAACATGGTCATTAATTCATTTTGCTGCGATAGATTACTTCTCCAAATGGGTAAAAGCGGTGCCTCTTGCAAAAATCAAAACAGATGCAATCCTCAGCTTTTTAAATACTCAAATCATTTCTCATTTTGGGGTTCCTAAATGTCTTCATCATGATAATGGTCCTCATTTCAACAAGGACAAATTTTATAGATTCTATGACAAGTACGGAATCCAACGTTGTCCTTGCAACATATAACCCCATAGTTAATGGACTTGTTGAAGCTTTCAATAAGAATATTTGCAAAATTCTATGGAAAATTGTCTTTAATAACAAAAAAGAGTTAGAGTACCAAACTTCGTGAAGCTTTGTGGGCTTACAAAACTACAATATGTGGTCCAACCAAATCAACGCCATATTCCTTAGTTTATGGCTGTGAAGCTATGATACCTTTGGAATTCATCTTCCTTCTTTTCGTTTAGCTGTGAAAAACAAATACACCGAATAAAAGAACACTAAGCTCAGACTTGAAGAGTTTGAAAGGCTTGATGAGAAGAGGCTTGCTACTCAACAAAGCATCAAGCTATATCAAATTCATATGGCTCGGTCTTTTAACAAGAAGGTCAATTACAAAGCTTACAAGAAATGAGAATTAGTCCTTGTAGTCAAGAGGCTCATGTTCTCTACACACATGTCAAAAGGCAAATTTGAACCCAAATGGGAAGGACCTTTTGTTGTCAACAAGGTCTACTCCAACGACGCTTACGCACTCTTCAACTTGAAGGAGAAAGATGCATAATGCCTGTTAAAGAAATATTATGCATAAATGTCATTGGTATAGCCAAACCATGTATAGTGTACATTCTCATCCCAAAAATCTTCATGTTTTAAGCCTTACAACCTATGACTCCTACCAAACTTCCCTCGGACTTGTACATAATGACTACTAGGATAATATCTTTTAGCCCTTCTAGTCAACCCTTGTTACTTGGATAAAGTCCCTATAAGACCACTTGTAACATCTTGCTATCTATATTAAGCCTTTTGTAGACCCTATATAGCAAAACTCAACTGTATCAACAAGTCATTTTGTAGACCCTATATGGCTATCTTTAGTTATATGAAATAAGTCTTTTTGCAAACCACATGTGGCTAACACTCAATTGTATAGAACAAGTCTCATTGCATACCCTATATGGCTACCTTCGGTTATATGGAATAAGTCTTTTTACAAACCCTATATAACCAAAATCTAAACAAAACCCAATACAAATTTTTTTCCCAAGAAAAAAGTCAAGGACCCCGAAGAAAACCTCACACAAGGGCATCGGATAACGTTCACTTTGTTTGACCCCTTTAGTATCCAAAAGGATCAAGTCACGGACCTTGGACAAAGCCTCACACACAGGCCCCAGATAAAGTCCACCTATATGATTCCTTTTTTTTTTGTTGATTTGTAGATTCAAAAGATCAAATGTCATACCCCATACAAGTCTGAGAAAACAAACTACATGAAATATACATTCAAACCACCCACATAAACCACATCAAAACAAAATCAACCTATACATTCCATACCAATGTCAAGTGGAGCAAAAGAAAAAATTTCCATTGATATTCATTTGAGGTTTAATACAAAGAATGAAGTAAAAAATACATAGCCATCCAAGCTGATCAAAATAAAAAAAGCCAAACAAGAGCTGCGGCAATGAAGATCTAGTCCGAGAACTTCTTAAGTTGCCTCTTCGCGTTCAAGATTTCTTCTTTCAAGATGCGACCTTCGTAGCTTGCATAAGCAGGGACAGCACCATCGATGTTAATTTCATCTAGCTTGATGTTCATTTCACTCTTGAGGGATTGAACGAAATCATTCAAGGCTGTCTACTTTGCCCTTACTTACGAGAAAACTATCTTTGAGGGCCTGGTTCTTTGAACTAGACTTCTTTAAATCATCTAAGGTGCTTCTAAGCTGTAGAGCATTGTCTTCCAAGGCTGAAAGCTGTTGCTGCAATGTGGTGATCTATTGTTGCAGGCGTTCATACTCTTCCCGGTGCATACTCATCTCTTGTGCCAGTTAAACATTTGCTCCATCCACCACTTTAGCCTCTTCTGCAGCGCTTTCAATCTCAGCTGCCAACTGAACCGATCCATCAAACCTCATCTTAAAAGGCCTTGGCATAGTCCACACCACTATCCCAAGTGACTTTCTCCTCAAACTTGTTGAACAAGACCATGAAAACATCTTGGATGCTGCTTAAATCAACCTCAAGAGTAGAACAGACTAGTGTTTCAGGTAATACTTTGCAAGTTAATATTTTCTCAATTGTAAGATCTTCTTATGAGACTGTATCCAAGATACTATAGAGCATCATCCTTATGGCTCCTTTCATGGGAAAATCAGGTTTGGGAGCTTCTCCAAACAAATTTAGTTCTTGATGTGCGGAGGGACCTAACTTATGCTTTTGTGAATTTGACTGAGTCTGGGAACCTTAGCGGTCATCATCCTCCATAAGATCTGCCACCTCATATTTAAGAACCAATTTCCAATGGGCAAGAGGGCCAGTCTTCATAGTAACCGACTCAATTGGAGTCATTTCATTGTCAACTTCCTCCTCAACCATGCCAACAGGTTTAACATTGGGCTCCATTTGAGCACCGAGAGTTGCATCAATTCTTAGCACATTGGTGGCAGCAGGTGATCCACTTGTATGTGATCCTGATTCTGAATCAAGACTCGCCAAAGGGATCACACTTGGCACTACTGGGAGCATAGTGCAAATAGGTGGCAAAACAAGTACTGATAACAACTCTAGATTGTTGTTTATGCTTCTAGTCGGCAAATCTAGGTAAGAGGGATCTTCCATGGCCTTGCGCAAGTCTCTGTTCAAAGAACTATTCATTGATGTCTTAAAGTATTCACTATAAGTAAAAATATTATCCAAATTAATTGGAGCCTCTTTTTCTATTCGCTCTTCATTGGCAACCCGAAAGGCATTCTTTCTAACGTGGGAGGCACAACAAGGGCGCTTTGGTTCATTTGGATACCTAAAAAAGAGCCAAGAAAAAGAGGTCAAATCAAGATGTTGTAATAAAATGTTCAATTTTTAATATTCAAGTCAAGGCTTACCCTTGGGAGTTGGCTCTGCAGTAATTCCCTTAGCAGTGCCGGGAATTTATCCTCTTTCCATCATGACATCAACATTTGGTCCCTCAGAGATCTTTGGTGGAATCTCTTGCTATTTGGCTTGAGGGATAGTATCTCTTTTAGAAGTAGGCATCTTTGGTTCAATGGGATTTACACTACTCCTTGGTTCTTCCCCAAAAATATGTTCACCAACTTTACCAATGTCGATTACTCCTTTAACGACAGTGCCAAAGTAAGCCTTGGAGCTACTTACTTGTTAAAAAATTGCCTCTACAACACTACTGGCTACCTTATCAATAGTAGTGGTAGCACCCACATCATCACTAGATTTCTCCACAACAATGGACTCTACGGGCATGTGCATTGTAGTCCTTTTCCTAGAATCAGGCATCATTGCCTAGTCAAAAATGTCCTTTTCAATATCAAACTTGATATTGATATCATTATTGGTTCTTTCTTCAATAGCAGGGGTATCAAAACCACTCCCCTACTCGTTGGCATCATGATAGGCATACTCCTCCACAATTTAGCTTCCTTTTGTGAGATTCGATGAAAAGGGGCCCGGGGGGGGGGGGGGGGGGGGGCGAGGCAGGGTGGGGAAGACAAGTAAAAATATCATAAAAAGAGATATTTGCCCACTTTTAGCCTTTAGGAGGGATGAGTTCCAGGGCTCTTGGCTTTACTTTTCTTCAGTGGAGTCCCTTTGCTTCTAAAAGCTCTAGTTACACTCTTCGAATGTATCATCAGAAGCTTCCTATGAAGAACTGGGCCTGCTAGAGGTTTTAACAATGAAACAACAGGTGGCCTGACTCAGCAGCTATTTCTATTTACTATACCATTTCTGTTGGACTTGGAGTCATATATGCCTTTGTTAGCAATGAGCCAGCAATAGCTTCCAACAAATTTTAATGAACTATGTCTACCCCTGCGGCTACACACATGATGGCTTGTTTTTCTTTAAATCTTTTGGTTTGCTTGCCAACTTGGTCCTGGCAGTATGAAAATTGGACCCAAAGTCCAATGGAGCTCTACCAGCTTGCCTGGCCTCAGCGAGACTCTCTTTCTCTTGAAGGTTTTCATTAATGGCCCACTGTAGCCTCGCTACAATAACATTGGGAGAAGGTAGGTAATCCTCGTCTTCCTCACCTTTCAATAAACAATAGGCCTTGCAGACGTCAGCTCTGGTGACCAATCCAATCTTCCACTCATTCCCATTAAATAACCAATTTTCAAAGTTAGCTGGGTTGAAATGATCCTTCTCCACCTTCTCACCTTTCTTATAAACTAGCGGAGCATGCCATTTGACACAAGAGTTACTTGCAAATGTCTCCACAATGGTAATAATGCTTTTGATGTACCATTGCAAAAAAATGCTTGTGTAATCAGTCTAAGGAAAATAAGGATAGCCAAAGCGAGCTTTGGTACCAAACGCTTGGTAAAATTCCCACACATTTCTAGCATCCTACAAGGAGCCAAGTGTGCCCCAAATGTGACCAGGCTCTCCCACAACAACCTAGTAAAAGCTAAATTTTTTGCAAAACTTGGTAAGTACATAATTTTGGATGTTGATGTAGGCATTCTTCCTATACATTAAGTCCATAGGTCTCAAACTAAGGAGCTAGCTTTTTTCTTCATCTTAAAGGTCAACCTCTGGACCACCTTCTTTAACTTTATCAAGCGATGGCTCTACACCATTTCTCGTGTGATTTGAAACTTCAATGTTCGGCATGGAAAAGCAAGAGGCAACATAATTATTGAAATTATGCAAGCGTTGGCATAACTTAATCATGGTGTGGAAATTGATCAAACAACTTCTGCCCACCATGCCTTCCATATAGCTGCTCCTGGGTGCACTACTACGCAAATGAATCCCATTGCAGTGGTATGTAGACTAGGTATATACCAGGTGCTTAGCGTAATAACTGTTGAAGGATTTCCCCTCTCTAACTATAAAGGCTGACCACTTTAACTCTATCAACATTTATGCCACAAAAGCTGGATCGAGAGCAAGCCTATGCCCAAATGCCATTCGGAATGCAGGTTATATCCAACACTTGAAAAGAGGACATTTGATAGCCATGCCGTCAAAAATGTAGTAAACCGGCATTTCATCTTCAAATCAGGATATTTAACAAAAATATGACATAAATCTTGCTTCTCATGATAAACAAGCTTTGGCGGCTTCTGAGGATCTTTGTAGGGAATAACCTCCCTCCACTTGCACTGTCCCTCATTTGAAAAGAAAAAGCTTGTAGTGGTCTTCACCTGTTCCATCCATAGGGCAATTTTAGCCCGGCTTCGGCTACTTATCTGAATTGAGTCTTCAAAAGCAAAGAAAAGGTAATAGGCATCCTGAAATTCATCATCCATGGTGGTCAATTTTGCAATAGATGGGATGGTCTCGTCATAAATCTCACCATAGGGATACAAACTAAAGATTTTCGTCATTTCCCAAAAAAAAAAAAAACCTAGCTCCATGTTCAGAGTGATAAAGGTGTTGGTTTCGGAACAGTATAATTCAAGAATGGCCCAACATATGTTCTTATTTTCACAAGATACCCTTTGAGTAGTGGCATTTATAGCTTCAAAAAAGCTGACCACTCTCAAAGTTTCTTTGCAATGGTGATTAATCAAAGTTTTCTAGTTCTGCCAAGGTCCAACCGTGTCCATGTAATGGTATCTTAGACTCTCACTTGGCTATTTCATTGACTCCTTTGTCGCATCGCCAAATATGTAGTAGGGTTTCTTGAAGCTTACTTGATTGTTATTCATCTAATCAGTGTTATTAACCAAATGCCAAGAAGTTTACCAATTCCGTACAGCCAAGGCTCTGGTTCTTTGTTTCTTCATATTGGAAGTGAAGACTTTATTTGGTTCTCTAGTATTTGGGTTATTTTCAGCTCAGCCCTTGAAGTGGCTCTTTGACACCCCAGAAGATGAAGCAGCGGGCGCCTTTCCCTTTCTATGTAAAAAACAATAGAGAGAGAGAAAGAGAGAGAGAGAGCTTCAGTAACAGCAAATATGGCAAAGGTAGGAAATTCTACTGAAATTTCGGTAGGGCCCTTACCAAAAAGCCAAAAGGAGAAAATAATGCTCAGTTTTAAGACAAAGAATTGACATCAAGGTACAGTTAAGTCCCAAAACTAAGGCTCCCTGTCCAAACAGATGTTCAAGCACCTTAAGACCTTTTAGGGGGCAATTTGACGTGCACTCGGGCATAGAAGATGCAATATCCAATGCATGAAATACATGCATAGCACAAGTAAAGCATAAAGCAACTATATGTATCACAAATACGTAAATAAGCTCAACATGTGTGAAAAATGAAGCATGTGGAGGTGGATATCATGTTTTCAAAAAATTTCAAGGATTGAAGGAAAAAAAAAAGTAAATGCTGATAGTCTAATGACACATATTTCCAGTCATTTCCCGTGGTTTTAGACTTACCTACAACTATTGAAAATTGTTTCATTCTCCATGATAAAATTTCAAGCCGACAAAACGATCTCAACATTCCTACAACGGCCTCAACAAAAACAAGTAAGAATGCTTTATCAATGTTCGGCAACTTATTTCCCACAAAGATAGTCAACATTTTCCAGACTCACTTCAAGCCGGGAAAAACATGGAAGGTGAATTAGCCTTGGAAGTTGTGGATGAGAAAGACACAGTAAGAAGCTCAAAGTTAAAGTAGCACTAGTGATCATACTCAAACTACATGTGATCACTTGACTGGAGGCTACTCCTATCTCCATCGATTTCTATATCGGACACTAACATTCATGAGATTTTTACTTCTTATGTTTGTTGAGATTTAAGAGGGGTAACCTTCTCTTCAAAAACAAAGGAAGTGCATCTTGGGCATGCTCTGCTTGTTGACATGGAAGAAAGTGCATCTTGGGCATGCTCTGCTTATTGACCATAGAAAATTCCCACAGTGGCATGGTGACCTGACTTATAGTTACACTATGCTAAGGATCAGGTGGACAGTAATCGCTTGGCCCCATAAACTTCCCATAGTCCACAAATGCCAAGTGTGTGCTTAGACTGTTCGAGCAGAATGGGTGGGTGTGCCTTTACTAAGCCCAATGGCAAAAGGGTGAAGCCTAATTCTCTACCAAATTTCTACATTCCCCTAGACGGAGCTTGTTCACTTCAAGTTTGTTGAAGAGTGGATTCTTTGTAAAAGATTTTGAAGTTCAAGGCCTTTGGTGTTATTCTAATGAGAGCACAAACCAAAAAAAAAAAAAAAAGAAAGAAAGAAAGAAAGGAGACAACTTTTAGCTTCAAATTCAGTTCACTCAATTATGACCGTGGGTATGTTCAAACAGTGACCCAAGCTATCAAATTTTGTGCTGGTGTATTTGGCCTCAAGAACATTGATCAAATTAAGCACATCAATCAACAAAAAAAGAGGAGCTACTGCATAGGCTGTGACTGTGAGAGTCTCAGAAACTACTTAGGTACAGTCAAGTCTTGCAAAATTCTGCACCAATTCATAAACAAAAAGGTGAAGCTCGAAGCACTATCATGCGTTAAAAAGGACTGACTAAGTCAAGCATCCAAAAAAAAAAAAAAGGAAAAAAAATCAAATTAAACATTTCCTCAAACAGGTGGTGACTATGGACTTCCACGGATAGTGCAAGTAGCTGTGATTGGGACTTGCTTGAACAATGCTCAATTTGAGCAAAGCAGCCTAGGCAGTACCCTTACATCCAAAGCAATAATAATAATAAAGAGGAGAAAAAGAAGAGCAATTGGGGCCGTGCCTTGACTCTACTTCACCATGAGCTAGACCCCACTTCACTGCATGTCAAGTCCTCAAAACCTCAAAAGGGTTGTTGACATCTTGGGTTTTACTCTGATGCAAACTCGTGGAGAAGATGAAAACTGCAGCGTTGTGGTGCTTCGCGTCAATTGCAGCCAAAAATCAACAAGGCAAGCAAGTAAAAAAAAATTCAACCAAAATCACATGAATTCAATAACATGGGTTCGGCCATGGATGAAACACAAAAAAGGCAAAGTTGAAAGCCATACCTGCCATTGAGAAAGCTTGGGAGAATGAAGAAAAGCTTGAATTCCACTTGCAAAATTAAGAAAAATGCTTGTCTGCTACTACTCTTGCTCAACTCAGAAAACAAATTTTGAAACAATGGAATGAAGGAGAAAAGAGGGACATGAGTTTTATATGACTAGTGTCTGAACACGAGGCTCCTCTCAAGCCCATAATCACTGCCTTAACTTCACCCACGGACAGTGTGTGGTTAAAACAGTGGGGTCCACAGCTTGGTGGCCCAAGCTATTTTGTGCAGTGATTTGAATTCTCTCAACATATAGTGAACCTTTTACCCTTGTTGAGCAATGGGACCCATTGCTTAGTGGCCCACTCTCTCAAATCTGATCATTCAAATTCCAACAGCATATAGTGGACCCACTCCAAATATTTTACCCAAAATTTAAAAAAAATGATAATTTTCCACAACACGCTGGACCCACTTTGGACTTTTCCAAAATAAAAAGATTTTGTTGTGTATGTTTTCTTCAAGTCAACACCACCCAAATTTCAAATTCACCTTGGGTCAAGCCAAATTTTGGACCAAATTTTGACGTCACAAATTGCTTTGGATCAAAAACCACGAAAAGCCTAAAATTCACAACAGCCAATCTCCTTTAAAACTCCATCTCATTTTGACTCATTTCAAGCAAAGTCAAAACCCAAACCTTAATTTTTGAAAATAAACCAAAATCCATGAAATTTCTAACACAAATTCACTTTAAACCCAAATCTTGATTTTTTTTTTAAACCTTAGGGATTCATTGAGTGGGTGTTCCCATAGTTCCCATAAAGATGCTACTTTAGATAGCTGTGACAAATAGGTAATGAGAAAATCAAATCCACTTTTTAAAATGAAAACCAAATTCATGAAATTTTGAATTTTCCAATACCTTAGGGATTTCCTTTTATGGGTATTCCCCACATTCCCCACAGCGTTGCTGCTTTAGATATCTATAAATAATAGAGCAAGGAAAATCAGACTCATTATACTTTTACCAAATTCACACATCAAACCATTCATGTTTTTTTAATCAAACTTTCAAGTCTAGGCCTATAACATACCTTGACAAAACTACTTTTTCATCAAGTCATTCACTATTCTCACAGATTGGCTATTTTGAAGCACAATAATTCCAGGCTCATTCTTCCATCATTGTACCTTGATGGGGCTCATTGACCCATAGAAAAATCACAAACATAGTAAGTATTGCAATGAAGGCATCACAGGCAAATTCCAAGCTTAAGGGCACATAAACCATAGGGTTGTGGGATGCCAGGTCAAGTACTACACCAGATGTTCAGAGCTAATGTAACTCACTCAGACGACTTTAGATGACCTCAGAGTGTAGTAGTTCAAACTTCAAAGTTAGTGAACTCTATTTGGTTACTCAACTCACCAACAATCAAATTCAAGGTTCATTTACTCAAAACCTAGGGGTGATTGAACACAATCAAACTTCTGGATTACCAAAGCAACTGAAAATCACTGTGGCAAATGACACTTCTACATGTCAAAATCAGATGAAACTCCTCAAAAAAGCTCAAATTATATTAAGGAATGACTCTACAAATTTTCAAGCCAAGGGGCTTCATTCGACCCTACTTCAGCTATATGTCAGCTTAGGGATCAGTAACCCCAAACCTTGGAGTCACTGACCAAAGTCCTGTTTCCAAGAGGCCAAAGTTGATGAAATTTGGAATAAATACTCAAAATATGCTCAATGTAAACTCCTCAAAGTTTTAAATCAATTGAACATCATTTGAATAAAAAACAAACTGATTGCCTGCAATGCAAGAGGGCACCAACTTAGAACATGCAACAATTGGGCCACTAATCAAAATCCTACTTCCATAAATCCAAGTCACCTAAAGTCTGGATGAATACTTTAAGATGCTCCTGACATTAATTAGTCCAAGTTTCAAGTCGATATAAGGTCATTTGGGCCTCAAACAATTGAAACAAAGGCCCACTTTCATGAAAACTAAAAGGAAGGGTTGACCAACTACAAAAGGTCAAAACAAAATGCAATTTCTAAAACATGATCAAAATGATGTTAGAAAACATCCCTCCAAGTTTCGTAAAGATTGGACATGGTTTGGGCCCCAAACTGATGAAAACAAGTCACATATACAAAAAATCCAAAACTAGGCCTGGCCATGGTCACGGACACTTGTAAAGTGGTTCCCGACAGTTTCAAATGGTTTCTCTACTTTATTTCAAAACCCAACTTCATACAACTCTCTTGCCTCTAAACTTATAAAAGGCATGTTTAGACACTTGGGAAAGAGGTTCAAGGAAAGTTTCCAAGAGATAGACAAGGTTTCGAATGTTCCACAAGATTCTAAGGCTTTGAACGAGGGATTCTTCAAACACTTGGTTTGTAACTCTCTGCATTCTTCTTCCTCTTACAAGTTTAAGGTGAGAATTGAGTTTGAGGAAGAAGATACGCACCAATACTGTTCATAAAGGATGAGTTCAATGCAACAAAGTGCCAAAAATGTTTAATAGGATGAAACTGTTTTCAATGTTTCTTTGACTTAAAGGGTTTTAGGCCATCTCTAAGGATGTGAATAGAACTCTCTGGGGTTTTATTCTGCTCCTTCAAAATCTTAGGATCAGAGTGACACAACTTGGCTTCAATCGCTTATACAAAAGCACTCCTTTCAGATTTACACAAATGCAATTCGTAACAACGAAGTGGTAACTATCAAATATCATGGATGATTCTAAATTAGAATTCCATACTTTTGGTGATCATCAAATGCTCCTAAAGTTAGAAAATACAAGTTTTAGCTTCTTAGAGGCATCACAAAAGCAAATGGAAATGAAACAGATGAAAAGAGTGGCCAAAATGGTCACTGTCTGTCCCTGACCATGATCACCACTCCCCTACCTATAGTTTTCTACATTTTCTTCCTTTTTTCATATAATTTTCCTAGTTTAGATCATATCTGAGATCAAAGGGAGGGGTTTTAATTTTCTAACACTTGTAAACAATCTACATTTCCAAAGTTAGAGCATTGAACCCATGTAATTAAAAGGAATTTAATGATGACCTGTAATTACTTTTCCATTCTTCTATGTGCTTAAGCGTATAGATGTTGGACTTGATTCTATTGTATTCATCATCATTTCGAGCGCCTCTAGTGGTGTGTACATTTTCACATTTTTTTTGGAAGTTCATAGTGATTTTTCATGAAGTAGCTCGTGTTTTGACCGAACTTGAAGACCCCAACATAAAGAGAATTGTTCAGTCTTGTATGGCCAAATAGGGCTCTGCATGTTCGAATTCTCCTAGCTAAATAGTCCTCTTACTGTTTAGCTTGGAGCAACCAAATAGATAGATTCGGCCACACAAGGCAGAACAATGGTTTTTTTCCATTCTCTTTACTAATTTTATATGAACTTCCCTAATGTAGGATGGTCCGTCTATACAATGCAGCCAAGTTAGCTTCGAGTGTGTAATGGATTTTACGAGTGAATTTACCACTCATGAGGTAAGACAAAAAAATGAATTATATTTTAAATTGGTGATATGAGTTGCTAAAATAGTTTTCAATAGTGATATTGTAAATATTCAAGAGCCACAATGCATTAATCGAGTGGGCTCATGATGTTGAAAAAGAAACGGTATTGTCATTGTGATTAGAGCCTCAAAAGCCAGTGGGGTTGATATAAAACCTAGAGTTAGCCATACATGTGAGAGATTTGGACATTATAATTCTCGCAAGACTAAAGACGAGGGACCTCCTAATAAGAAGACCAAGCAAATATGTTAGAAAAAAAGTGGGCGCCCTTTTACATTAAAGGGTAAGAAGTTTGTTATGGATGATGATTGGAAGTTGGGTATTGTATGTGGTGTGCATAATCACTCGGTTGCATAGTATCTAGAAGAACACTCATATGCAAGGAGATTATCAAATGATGAAATGAAATTGTTAGTTGATGTGTCAAGGAGCATGGTTAGACCCAAAGAGATTTTGGTTACATTGAAACAAAAAAGTGAATTAAATGCAACCATAATGAAGACTATCTATAATGTGCATTATCAACAAAAAGTGTTTGAGCAGAGTGGAAGAAGTAAAATGCAACAACTCTTAGGGAAGTTGACAGACCATAAGTACATTGAAGGCATAGGAACTGTGATAATAGTAACACTGTTAGTAACATTTGTCGGACACACCCAATCATCTTAGAATTGTTATGTGTATGTTCACATGTCTTAATAATGGATTGCACTTATAAGACCAACCAGTATTGTATGCCACTATTGGAGATTGATGGAGTGATGCCCACAGAAATGATATTTTTCTCATGCTTTGCATACCTCGAAACTGAATGTGAAGATAACTATACATGGGTGTTGGGTGTATTGCATTCTATCATTGTTGATACTGATATTCTTCCTAATGTTATTATAATAGATAGACAGTTGGGATGCATGAAAGCCATCGACGGTGTTTTCTCTAAGAGCACTCATCTATTGCCCATGTGGCACATTAATAAGAATGTTGATAAGTCCATAAAAATGCACTTTTTCAATGTTATTTTTTGAAGTTTTAAAGACTTATTAAGCCAAGAGGGCCTCACTTAGTGTGATATAATGGTTTCATTCATTTTAAAATCATTTTAGTATTTTCCTGCATAATTTGCTTAAAATCATACTTTTTGTATAAATTCATAAACTTGCCATCTTTGGAAATCTATTTTTGAAAAGTTTTGTCAAAACTATATTCTCATGGGATGATGTAACTTTTCATCATCATTACTTCAATAAAGTCAAATCATGCATAATGATGTGCATTCATACTATAAGTTCATGAGAGATAGGTCCACTGTCATGCAATTGTGACTATTAATTAAAATTAATATTTTAAATGATAATTCACTTTTTTTATACAAGAACTTGTTGAAATGGGTCCCATAACAAATGTTTGAGGCATACAACACATTTTTGAAAAAACGGAAGAAGGAAATTGAAAGGAGAAAGCATTTTCCAAGAAATTATAAAAATTAGATTCCTAGATCCCACACAAATGAACATGTGTGACTTCACACATGTGGGACACCAATGTGGGTCCACTTTCTCTACATATTTTAGATAATTTCAAGAATATCATAAGACTTGAAGAAATCTCCAAGAAGTTTCAAAGAAGGAAGGTCAATGGTGGAGATCATTTGCATATGTAGAAAAATGCAAATAAAAAGGAAAGTGCATCTCCAAATTATCTCTTGAGGTCCAAAGTCAAAAAAATAATTTCTTGAGAATGGAAAGGTTAGTTGTGCAAATAATTCAAACTTGAAAAGTTGCTTACATCCAATGAGTTGTCCACTCCAATATTGACTCAATTCAAATTGTTGCCAGCCACTTTGAAGGAAGAATATCTCTCAACATATCCCATAAAGATCAATTTACAAAAGAAATTTTGTTTAAGGAGGAGACTTACTAAACAATGAAGATTACTAGCAAAGAAAGAAGAGCCAGGGAAGAAAACAAAGCAATAAAAAAAAATCTATATAAACAAGCTTGGACCTCCCTTACTCTCTATGGAAGAATTACCAACCTCCCACCTCTAAATCTCCTACATTCATCTATTCCCCCCTTGTCCCGACATCTCACGTCATTAAAGAGGCTTAGCCCTAAGTCACACCACCAACCTGATGGCTTAACTATAAGGAGGTTTTTTTTTTCTATCTTAGTATGTGTAATTTCTTTGTTTAAAATTTTTTTTATCTTGTATAAAGAATTATCATGCTAGTTTCAATGATATTTATCTCATCATTCCTCGCATTCTTAAGGTTTGTCTTGTTGCTTGATTTGTGTTTTTGTGCTTGGATTAACGACCAAAGTCCATGATAGCATATTTAAAGTGATTTTTGGGCTTGGATTAAGGGAGGATTTTGAGATAATATACATACTAATTGAAATACCTTTAAATTATTATTTTACCACCTTTAAATTTCTATTTCGCCACTTTTGAATTTCAGTTTGCTACCTTTTAATTCAGCATACCACCTTAATTTTTGCACTTTTATTTTCTATCCACTTTAAATTTAAATTTCTGCATAGTTATTTTTCTTAGGGCACGTAGTTAGGAATTATTTGTGCAGTGTTCAGAATTGGAGTTTCAGAAGTTGAATGTTTGCATGTTAAAAAAAATAATAACAATAAATAGTCCATAAGACAAGTCAAATCTGAATCTGTCTGGCCGAATTTATCATTCAAATTTGTGATGGTTCTTCACCCCTTTATGCTTAAAAAAATGAGCCAATGAAGAAACATGAATATCAGATTATAAGCCAACTTAAAATTCACTCAGAATTGGTGCATGAAGGTCAATAAAAAATCCGATGTGAAATAAGTTGGAAACCTACTAAATTTTTTACATATAGTCTTGTGGTTAACATGAAATTGTTGTGTGATGATTTAAAATATAATAACAACTTTAAACATTGCAAATCAAAATTGGAATCTCTTTGAGTTCAATACAGTTTAATGTCAAAAACATGGCTGAAATCTGAATTGGACAATGTTAAGAAATAGTTGAATCACATGGCAAATTTATGGACTGTTTTAGACCAATCTTCCAATATGATTTTTCACACTTAAATTGAAGAAGTTTCAGGTCTGATACCTGGCTAAACTGGTACCATTCACATTGATTTCTGGTCATCCAAAAAATTCATACATTGTAGCCTGCATGGCCCACATATAGTTGCATGATAGTTGGTTGTTTTGTATTGTTTCTTTTATCATTCATACATTCTAGGTTGGTAAGAATTTAGTAGTACTCATTAATAGAAGCATGCATTAATTTAGGGTTGCATGTCACATGCATGACATGATTGAAAACTCTGCACTGTCACTAAGTTTTGCACCATGATTAGGCCAAGAAAGTCGGTTTCCTGTTTCTTTTTTATTAGAAAGTCTTGCATGCATATAAACTTGGATTTGATTCATTCATAATTTGGAAAGTTTCAATGTTTAATTTTTCTACATTGTTTAGTTTTAGAATTATCTTACATTAAATAGTTTGTCATCTAATTTTTACCATCCAATTTTGTTTGTTTAGTTTTATTTTTAGTAAGTTTTATTTTTGAAAGGTCTAACCTGTGTTTTATTTTGCAGCAGCTTTGATTATTGTTTCCTAGTTTTTAGATTTAGGATTTTCTAGTTTTAGATTTTATTTTATTTGGTTTGTAATAAATTAGTTTAATTTTACAAATTAGGAATGAATGTATTTGTTAGATTTTAAATTAGGTTAGTTTTAGAATTTATTTAAAGCAAGTAACAAGTTGAAAATATTTTTAAAAACATTGCTCCTTGTGGATCGACCTAGTCTCACCAGTTTTATTACTACATCACAGCTCAACATTTGGAGCTCACGATCAAATGTTTTGATTAAATGTAAAAGATTATTTGAAACAAAAAAGTTGTGGGACAAGTTCAATATTAGTTGGAATATTTTGATGTCTTCTTACACAGAAGAAGAGAACAATGAACTTCTTTGTATGCAAAATAAATATTTCCATACTTATCCGAAAATGCAATAGTATGTGAAAACTACGTAGTTACATACATACAAGGAAAAATTCGTGTTGGTATGGGTGTATAATTGTATGCATTTAGGGAACACTACATCGAATAGGTAACGTGAATGCTAGTTTTCTTACAACTTTTTAATTAATACTAACTACTAAGTCAATCACTAATTATACAATTTTATGTTCTCTTGCAAGGTTGAGAGTTCACATGCACAGTTGAAGAGACAACTTGGATCAAGTCAAAGAGATTTGGAAACGAATTGGACAAAGATCCACAATCTCCTCTAATTGCAACATACAAGTATAAGAGCCTCATTTCAAAAAGGCAAAACAGGTGTGCAGCACAATTTCAAAGCTTCTGAATTCATTGAGCTTTATGGTAGCATCTTAAAAAAATGCATTGGATAAAATATTATCAGAAAAAAAGAGAGCCGATACAGTTGGAATTGCCAAAAAACATGTATGTTTATTATTCGACAAACACATGGTTTACCTTGTACTTATGAAATTACAGAATATGTTACTCAACAACGGCCAATTCCCCTTAATTGCATACATCCACGTTGGAGTAAGCTTAATATGTTGCCAACAATGCACACAAAAGTTCTATTTCAGAATTAGACTGTAAAGCAAAGTTGGTGTTGGTTTTACATGTGTTCAATGGAAGTGATTTTACAAATAAATTTCAAATTTTGAAGAAACTGAACGAGATATGCAGTCCAGGCAATACGTTCTTAATAGATTCGAAAGTGAAATTAAGAACCCAAGGTTGACTATCTTTAAAGGTTGATAGATCTACTTGACATAATCCAAGTGCTTTTGAATTAGTACAATCTGGACATGATAGTTACTCTCTTGCATCTCAAAGAGTAACAGTTCTTGATAGTAAGGCAAAAATAAATCGAAAGCCCAAGAAAAAAAAAGGCCAAGGTGATTGCCACAAGACCAAAGCCTAATCTTCCATATCGTGAGCAATTTCCAAAGGGACTAAGGCCTTCCATACGCTTTATAAATGACATTGTTACTTATGTTAATTGTGGCTTTAAAACAATTGCCGGTTTGCTTGGGTTCAATGAAGATAATTGGCCATGAGTCAAGAGAGAATCAGTAAGTGAGCTACTTGCTCGTTCAGGGACTACCAGCAGTTATATAGGGTCGAGAATAGAGTAGGGAAATTGATTAAGGCCTTATCATACTTTGTTGATAACCGTGGTTATTTCCATTGGATGACTATGCCAGTATAGGTCATATTATCGCATCTCAGTATAATTTGATTTTATACCACATTAGCATGGAATGTCTTACCTTTCTACCCCTTTAATTAATGCCACTGCCTACCACTTCTGGGAAGGACATAACTATTAGTATTATAAATGAAGGTCACTTCGTTCAGACAATAATGCCTCTTTTATCAATTAAATCTTATTTTATTTTATTTTATTTTTAAATCTACTAAAATCTTATCTTCTTTTAGCTCTTCTTGAATCCAGATCATCCTATTCAACCCATTGCAAACAAGTGGCGAGAGTTTCATCTTCCTTGTGCAATTGACTGGCCAACTACATTTAAAGTTCACATAAAATGTTTCAAAGAGCTCATCGATTCGGATATGGCAACATGTGAAACAATAGCATTGGATTGAGATGTATATATGTGAAATGTAACCATATTATTACTCGGGAGTTTCTTTATGTGGAATATAACAAGACAGTGTTTTTTAATGTGAAAATTAACTCAATAATGTTTACTATGTGGAATTTAACTAAGTAGTAATTAAAGATCTAACTTTACCATCCATTCAATTTAATACATCGTTTACATATGAAATTCATACATCTTTCAAAAAAAAAAAAAAAAAAAAAAAAAGAAAACCACACCCTAAAGAAAATCAAACATCATTTATATATGAATTCAACTTTTATACCTCCTACTCTGACCACTGTAACTAGTTGATGTCAAACTTGGAAATCTGACAGTTCATTTGCGTATCTTCAAGTGAAACTCCCCTTAACACGTGACGTATCCGCTCATTAGTGTACATCCCTCGTGGGTCAAAAACATGGTCCTTCTCCGTCATTGAGTTAACGATACTTAGTGCATTTTGACAACGCTGCAGTAATTATTGTATAAGATTATTAAAGATTAATAATAAAATAAAAAACGCATAAAAGGGATAAGTGCAATGACAAACCTGCAGGTAATCAATCAATGGACAAGCTAGACTGTGGATCTTGATCACGTTGCCCAGATTAGTATGGGTTTTGTATTATTCTCCGTGAAACTCGTGTGTACCAATTCATGTAACCGGGTACACATTCAAATGGAAATCTAACCGGTTGACTCCAGCTTACACTAAACAGTACGTGATTCTCCCATCCCTCCTAAACTTGATCTATAAATTGATAAACAACTTGATACTGTTAAGCACTTGCACCTCGATGACAACGACCTAGAATGATTGGTGAAGACTAGCCTAACCTCTCTCAAATTGCCTCAATACTTTATCTAGAGCATAGGGTTTAACAACATCCATACACATAATGCATCCATTATAAAGAGCGAACTCAGGTAATGGATGGTAGCACCTATAATCGCTATGGGCTCCCATGTGACCTGCAAACATGAATATAAGTATAGCAAATTAACTTCAAATAGAAGTGTGAAAATTCAGATTTTTATGGATATTAATTTTATACATTAGTACCTTATCATTACCTATGTCGTCAATCATTGCTCGTAATGATTATAATAGGCCTTCTATAATGGATTCCTTACGAGGATGCCAATGAAATGCTCGCAGGTAGTTTTGTTAAAATATAATGTTAGGTGGTGGAACAAAACATTCAAAATGCTTATATATCCATGCTTTAAGTAGGGTCAAATACCCGACTATTTTTATGCCAGGTAGCTAATCCCAACTGCCGATAGATATAGGCCATAGCACCGACACCCTATGCATATAAATTCATATGATCAACATCCATTAGCAGAGTAAGATATATCATATATACTCATGTGCCACTCTTGTCACTGAACAACGTGCATCCTAGTACATAAGGTAAGTATGCTTTCACTGCATAATCAATGACTACTTCTTCGTCAGCATCTGTCACTTCTTGAAACATATGCCTTCGTTACTCCAGCTTTACTAATTGACCCCACGCCTGCACAAGCTCAGCATGTGCGTCCGTGCGTCGAACTCCAAATGCTTAGTGCAATAGTTCTTGAGCTTCAGGAATTCCAAATCTTTCATTATATAAAACAGTTATACCTGTCACTAGAATCCCAAGAATGGAGGTAACTTCATCTAATGTGAAAGTCATTTCCTCGAATGACATGTTAAAAGTATTAGTCTTGGGATGCCACCTCTTCATAAAAGCAAACACGAAGTTCTTATTTACAGATCTATAAGATGATTAATGGCGCCAATCCCAATTTATTAATCTTCTCTCTAAATATATTTGAGTCATTCAAAAGCCACATCCTTATTTTTTGACCTTGACTCACACACTTCAATGGGTCACAATCCTAATAATATATATACATATACATACATTAATGAAGAAAAAAATACATTTATATTCCAAAGAAAAAAAAACAACTTCTCCTTCCCAAATAAGTTTCACAACATATGTTTTGAAACTCTGCAGTAATGATTGGTCATGTGGCCCAACATGTATTTCTTCTCTGTTAACCTTTTCATCCTCATGATCGTCTAAGTCTGAGACTTCTAGCTTTTCAGCAACTACTTTTTCTACTAATCGATGGCGCCTCCTTTCAGAAGTGGTAGATCGAACTTCAGAACTGCTAGCCATATCTGTAATTATTCAATTCTATCACAAAAACAAATATGTTATGTAACATCTATGGATATTCATAAACTAGTTACTCATTTAAAAAAAATCTATAGAACTGTTCGACCCCGTATGGCTGAACATAATGAGTACTGTTCAACTAATAGGGTTAAATAGTCTATATAATGTTTGGGCCTGTGAGGCCGAAAAGTGTACAAATTACTCAACCGATAAGGCCAAACAAATAGTGCACTGCTTGGCCTCTTCGGCTGAACAATTAGTGTCCTATAGGGCTGAACATGACAATGACACTCAACTAAAAAATATATAAAAAAACACACAAAAAATCCTTAAAAGCTCAAGCTTATTCAAGCTAAACATTCACAAAATCAAAGGTATTGATGCAAACACATTCATTTAGATGAATCCAAACAGGGAAGAACCCATTTGACTAAAAATGGAAATGACATGAAGATCTAAAAATGGTGACGAAGAGAAGAGAAAAGTTACCTTTGAGAATGGAGAGTTTTAGAAGATGGGAAAGCTTTAACAATGGAAGAAGAGATGATGACAATGGAGACCATGCTTTGATAATGGAGGAAGAAGGAGGACAATGAATGAAGGAGACCATGCTTTGATGATGGAGGAAGAAGAGAGAAAGAATGGTGCTTTATGTGCTCTATGTTTGAATGGGGCAAATGTGTAGAGAAAAAAAAATATGATTTTTGTGCTTGGATGGGTGGAGGTATGTTGGAAAATGGATGACTGTAGAGAGAAAAAAACCAATGTTGAAATGTGTATAGAAAAAATGTGTCTAAACTGAGTCAAAAGTAGTGTTGAAATAGTAGCTCTTTAAAGGAATGATCCAATCGACCCTAATTATTAACATCGGACCCACTAAATCCAATTGATTCATCTGTATGTCATATGCAAGGAGCGTAATAGATAACGAATCCTTGCCATGCAATCAAGCACATCTTTATAGGAGGGAATACAAAAAAGTTACATTTTCTTTTATTTTCTACTTGAATCTGCCTAATTTTCATGTTTGGATGTTTTATTCAATTTATTTTTAGTCTACAAGTCTGCTTTAATATGCAAGACGGTTTGTGGAAAAAATTGATAAATATCAATATCTAATTCATTGTCATTTCATTTGAGAATCTTAATAGCTTCTTCATTTAATTAGGATTTTTCTATGTATCTTCGAGTATGATATATGAAAAGAGGTACACTAAACAAATGCAATTTTTTGAGACAATGACACAACAAGAAATATATCAGTTTCTTCGTTAGAACTACTTTATAACATTTTTATTCCAATTTGTGTTGATTTTTAATTTCATTTTAAGTTTATGTTAATTTTTTATTTTATAGAAGATTTTATACTATTATATTATTTTTAATTCCAATTTTTAAAGAAGCTGAAGTTCTCTCATTTCATAATTCGAACAAATGATACTATTTATTACAAATTACTAATATTATAATTATATTTCCCTCTTTAAATTCAAATTCACAACAATGATAAATCCTAACGCAATGCCATTGACATAAACAAAGACAGTTATTCCTTTAAGTCTCTTTTTAACTTCTTTTAGATTCTCTCCCTACTAACAGTACAATATGTGTCAAATTTTTAATTGCTAGAGCATCATAGTCCCATAGTTATAACAATGCACTAATTTTCTTTTTATAGAATCTCAATGCATTAGTTGAAATCTTAAAAAAAACATGGTGTGTTTGAGCGTCCTATGATCTCCTTAAAAATTAATGAGGTGCTCTATTTCGTTTTTGGATTTTAATTAGAGGAACTTAGTCTCTTTTTCCTTTCTTATAAATTAGGAGCAACCCACATTCATCTTTGTCACTCGTAAAATCTCCAATTACCGTCCCTTGAAACCTCCTAAAACTCTTTCTTCATCACCAATGGAATAGAATAAAAGAATTGTTAGCCCTATTGTGAGTTCTCACTCCACGACACTCAATCTATTAGAATGTCTAGATGCTCTTGATTTCATGATTTTCTTTTTCTTTTTATTTTAATTTTTTGGCTATTGAGCCAAGTTGACTCCAATTAGGTTGAATCAATGTATGAATATGTTTTGGAGTTGTTTGCTTTTTGAAATCTTATGATTTAGGAAATGTAAAGTCACTTCTAGTATTGTGTTCATATAATCTACTGGATGTGCGTGATGAAAATCTAAAGATTCATCATATTATTGAAATGGATGTCTAAAGTGTTTTCATGTTAATCAAGCAATAGGAAAGGCCACAACAACTTTGTTGGGGACTTCCACGCACCCATGCATCAACTGCAAATATATATATATTACTGGTTCTCTATGTTAATGCATTTTTTTAAAAATTTTCAAAATAGAGCCTAATTTTTTAGCGCATTTCAACTCAAGACAAAAAAAAATAACATTTCAAATTAGGACTTGAGTTTTCCATTTTTATTTTAAATCAATACAAACCGTAGGATTGGATATTTTCTGGTGACTTTTTATGCTTATTTTTTCAAAAAATTCCAAAATACTCTTAGCTTTTAAGTTTGCAACCATTTTAAGCCTTTCTTTTTCCTCCTTCCTCTCTTCTTCCCTTTTCCATTTGCCCAAGCATCTATCAAGGCCTCCCACTATCTTTCTTCATCTCTCTGCTCATAGAACCTATGTCAACTCATTTTATTAACCCATTCACAAACCCGGTCCCCCATCACCAGCTATAATAAAGTCATCAAGTTGAACAGCTACATACTAGTACCCTTCACTTGCCCACTATCTTCACCTGCATCCACGGCCTTTCACCACCCTCCTGTAACATCTTCCTCCCAACCAAACAACCCACTTCCACATTGTCACCTGCCTCTTAAAAAATCAGCCGATTATAAAGACCATAGTCACCCACAGTCCCCACACTTAGACCCAACCCACCTATAGTGTACCCGAGGGCACTCAGCTCGAACATCATATCCACATAGCCATCTAACCAGCGCAGCCAAACCGTGACCCATAACTCCTAACTCACTCCCCCTTCACCGTTCTCTCAGTCTCATCATCGATCCAACCCACACCTCCAGCAAATCATAAGCACATGCATCTTCACTAATCCAAATAACCATAACCTGATCCCAGCTATCCATCTCATTCAGGGGCAAACCTAAGAACTTTTTCTTGGGGGCCACTATTAAAAAAAAGTTTTGCGAGGGCCCTATATGAAAGATAAATATAGTTTTCAAAATATGTAGGGAGTTTTCTAAAAATTTTGGTGGGCCATATGTAAAAATATTATAAGCTTAAAAGGGTTTGTAAAATATTGGAGGGCCATATATAAAAAATAAAAATATTAAAAACTTTAAGGGGCTTTGTGAAATCTTGGGGGGCCATGGCCCCCTAGGGCTACACATGGGTCCTCCCCTGATCTCATTCACACTTTGCCAAACCACATCACACAAGCAAGTTAGCTTGCTAACTAACAGAACCCATTAAGCCAAGACTTGCATATCCGTCCCACATCTGGCCCATCTATTCAATCCGTTTGACTTAACCAAACTCAACTTAGCCGAAGCACCCACTTGGACCCAACCTATAAACCAGTACACCACCCAAACCCACTCAGTCCACTCATCGGTGCCCACAAATACAAACCCAAACCCATGTAGTACATGAGCCGGCCACACCCATTCACTACATCCCATAAAGACAGAGACCTCCCGCAACCCAAAACTTACCCAGTCAAACTCTCTTTCATTTATCCTATCTGTTACCTTAATTGCTTTTTGTTAGGTACGTTTTTCTTTTAAAAGTTAATCATCATTCATATATGATGATGAGAAAAAGGAGAAAGAAAATTTTAAAAAAGGGTTCATTGAGTGATCTTTTTTCCCAAAAACACAAAAATAAAAAAGAAAAAAGTTGAGTGATCTCATGCACTGGAAAATGAGTTGGGTGTGGCTATCACATGTTACACTCAGTTGAGTTGAGCATGAGTATATATCTACCAGTTCATTTTGTTAAAAAAAATGATTGGTAAGAGGGACAAAGGAAGGAAGGTAGAGAGAAGGAAGAAAAAAGGCTTAAGATGGTTGCAAACTTAATAGTCAAGGGTAATTTGGGGTGTTTGAAAAAATAAGGGTAAAAAGTAGTTAAAAAATGTCCAATCCTGCTATTTGCCCCGATTTGAAATAAAAGTGAAAAACTTAAGTCTTGATTTGAAATGTAGTGTTTTTGTCCTAATTTAAAATGTGCCGAAAAGTTAGGCCCTATTTTGAAAACTTCTCCCCTTTTGTTTCTTCTAACAATGAAAAGAGACAATTGATTTTTCTCATTTATTAAATGTTCTTTTATCCTAATTTTGTTCTCGCTCTATTTTTTCATAGATTTTTATTGTAGATTGAGATAAGGAAAATATTTAGTTCACATAGATTGGAGGCCATGACTCGAAAAGGATAAAATTAGCAAGCAAAGAATGTGTTGCTAATGGACCCATGTTCATTCATCGATTCATCTATTCCTTGGTTTGAAGAAGATTCACACCGCTTTCCTAAGAGATGCAATGGTGCTGCGAAGTCATAGAGCCTAGGGCAGAATGTGCTAACCAACCTAATAATTGAGGTGAGCTATGTAAGCTTTATGTTATATTTAGAGCAAGAAAGCGGAGCCTATTTGGAAGTAAAAAAAAAACTTCTATTTCTTGGATAGGAAATTTATTTATTTTCTATTCTCAACAATTTAATAAAATACTTTGACCAAATCAATTCACTCTTATCAACTCATTTCACACTAACATTAGTATAAATTAAAAATTACACTCTCTTTATTTGTAGGTCCTACAATAGAGTTTGCTTTTGAATGGAAATATAGATGGCTCAATGATATAAGCATTCAAATGAAGCCCTCTTCATCAATATTAGATGCCAATCATGTTACCTTTTCATGGTTAGGCTATTGTTTTTTTCAAAGGAAAGTTGAGTATAGTTATTTAGAGAACAAATTTATTGTAAATTTCTTCTTTTTTCTTTACTTCTATTGTGACGAGTGGATGAAGATTAAGATTGGGTGTTTCTATCATTTAAGATTAGGAGTAAATTCTTTATGATTCTAACTTCAAAATATCAAATCTGAAAACTACCACCATTGATTATGAAGTACTTTATTATTCACATGATCTAGACTTTTATCATTAAAAAAAGCTAAAATGCATTGGATCAATTTAGTTTTATGTTTTTCTTTAATTTGTTCGATATTTAAAATATTTTAGGGTTAGTGCCAAGAATTATGGAGTTGCAATGACCATTGCATTGCTTGAAATCCACAACTTATCAAGACAAGAGCAACAAAATATTTTCTTTATCCATTGATTTCTTTTTCTAAGTTGGTTGTGGAGTTCTTTTTTTTTTTTTTTTTTTTGGCCTTTATAGTGACTCAAACATATGCATCCATGCATACTTACTATTTTTTAGAAATCTTATTTTTAATTTTATTCAAATAAGATTTTCAATTACCATCATCATTATTCTCTTTTTTAAAATTATTTTATATTTCTTATAGAGCTAGATTAATTAGTGGTTCAATCAAAGTTTTATAAATAAATTAGTTTAGTTGTGGGCCCTAGCCTAGAGCTAGCCTTTTTTTGCTAATAATGAATATGTTTCTTTTTCATTTTTTAATAGTATTTTAAGGAAAAGAGGCCTAGACTTAGTACGGGCCCGTGTTGCTAGTTTATTTATTATAGGGGAGTTGAAGGGTTTCCATTCAATTTTGGTAAGGTTTTTTTTTTTTTTTTTTTTACAATTGAGCCAAGTTGAATGCCTCACAGAAAGTCTTTTTTTCTAATTATGTTATCATATTTATAATGTATTAAACTTGAATTAAAGTGAAGAAAAGGAATGCTCAATTTTTAAAAATGGGTGAAGCCTGTAAACCAAATACTAGCCAAAGAGGCTCGGGCTCAACCTGGGCTGAAACAAAAGGAGAATGCTAAAAATAATACTAAAATAACAACAAAATGTATGAAGTTTAGAAAATAAAATGATTAAAAGAATTCACAAGTTTAAAGAAAGCTTAAATTAATTAAAAATACTATAAATAAAAATTCATTATTGGAAGAAATTAAATCACTTAAATATTTTTTTTCCTTATTTTTTTTCCAGCAACACACTTCATAGTTCTCTATCTGCATACGGTTGAGAGGGGGCAACTTAATGCTTCCTTTAAAGGTGGAGGAAGATATAGAGAGATATATTTTATTCTTTTCTTTTTGTCCCTTCTCAACTTTTCTTTTTCTTTTGTTTTACTCCTCAAACATCTTTTTTCCTCTTAGTAAAGAATGAAACTTTGAAAATACATAAAGGTACTTTGGTCTTTCACTCATGAAAAGAGAACTTATCAAATCACTAATAAGGTAGGCATTATGCTATGATTTTCTCCTTTTATTCTTTCTCTTTCTTGCCCATTATCGAGCCCAGAATCCTAATCCTCTCAACTTTGAATTTCACAATAACTCATTTAATTTATTATCAATTTTTGAGTTTTTAACATCTTACTTCAAAATCTAGATTAAATTAAATCTAATTTAATTCATAAGTAAGAAACTTCAAGTTGCTATAATGGTGCTTAAGTTTTTCTAATACTAATTATATGTAACGGTTTCATCAATGCTAGTTGTTTTATTTAAGTTTTAAAAAGGATTTGGGTTCTAAATAATGGACCAAAAATCAATATTTTTTAAAAAAGTTAATCCCATATGATCTAAAAATTATTTAATTTAAATTTTAAATAAAATTATGTGTTCATGAGTAAAAATGATAAAATTATAAAATTTACAATTCTTCTTAAGTATTTTGTATCATTGTTGGAATAAAGAGCAATCTAAATTAATTTTTTTAAAAATATTTTTGGGGTATAATATAGTAACTCCATAATTTTTTGTGCCCATTATGATGTAATAACAATTTTAAGGTATACCATAATAAATTTTTTGATTATTTCTCAAATTTACTAAGAGAAACTTCCTTCACCCCAGAGAAAATATGAGCTTTGTCACTATGACTACTTTAGCTTATTGCTACCATGGGTGGATTTTTTTATCTTTGGTGATAGGTTTTGCAAGTTGTAAAGGGGATTAACATTATTATCTTAAAGATGGGTAGAGAATTTTAAGATAGAAATTAAAGTTTAAAAAAAAACCTCTAAATTTAGATTGGGTCATGCGTCACACCCTTGCAAAGAGGGCTGCTTATCACGGGTCAAAAAAGAAAATAGATACTAAATTTCAATATTTTTTGAAATAATATTAGAAATAAAATAAGTCCCAAATATATAGGTACATTGTTTTTAAACTTCTTAAATTCTCCTTGTCAAGGTTTGTTAAAAGAAATGTCTCAACAAATTAAAAAATTACAAATCAAGCATTCTTATTAAAAAAAATTGTCTAGCACCATTGCCTATACTCTCTTTTATTTATACATTGAATTTGAAGCTATCTAAATAAATTGAATTGGAAAAGCACTTTCTTTGATTTAATCATTAAAAAATCTCTAGAAAAGATCATCACTAATGGAGATTGGACATATACCGATGAATATGTTTCATTTCAAATAAGAGTGTTGACATAGTTGGGGGCGGACCAGGAGTAAAAAAGCCTATAAAATATCATAACTAATGCGTGGTAGATCAATTGGCTCACAATAAGAGGTTTTGTGTTTGACATGCACCTTCATTAGCCACCTTCAATATTCTTACTCAGTGCATGTAAATAGGAGAGCTTGCGTGTGCTTCTATGGATTAGTTCTTGGTTATTCAGAATCTAGTCTCCCTTGTGTTCAGGGCCAAAGTCTCTTGACCTAGGGAGGAGATGCCCTAAGTTTTTTTTTAAGTATATTAATCATATAATGAATAATAACATGATTAACACGGTCTTACGTTTACAAAAAAAAGGGTCTTACGTGTTAGGAGTTAATAAGCAAAATGTGGCAGGTGCTAAGTACCCATCTACTACGTAGTGGGTTCTACACAATCTAGTACCATATATAAATATATATACACATTTGCACTATTGGTTGAGTAGGTTGGCTATTGTTGATCCATAAGGTAAAGTAAATAATGACTAATTTAATTAACATGATCTTAGGTGTTAGGAATTAATGGCGGGATGTAGTGGGTCCCAAGTTTACATTTATCATCTAGTGGGTCCCTTAAAGAGTAACCTTAAGTAGATGCACAAATGCGCGACTGAATAAGTAGATTGGCTACTACATATCCATTAAGATAAGGTTTCTAGGGTATCTATCTATAGGTCTTCTCAATTGTTTAAAATCTAGTCTCCCTTGGGCTCAAAGCAAAAGTCTAATGGATTGGGTGGAAGATACCTTAAGTTATTAAAAAAAGTATATTGACCTTATGATGAATAATATTATGATTTTATGGGGTCTTCTGGTTACCAAAAAAAAAAATGGTCTCATGTGTTAGGAGTTAATAAGCGGAATGTGGTAGGTCCCAAATACTCCTCTACCACATATTGGGTCCAATAAAATCTAGTGCTATATAAATGCACATTTAGACTACTGGGTAAGTAGGTTAGCTATTGTTGACCCATTAGGTGGGTAAATAATAAATAACTTAATTAACACAATCCTACGTGTTAGGGATTAATGGGCACGATGTGGTGGGTCCTAAGTTTCCATTCACTGTCTAGTGGGTGCTTTAAAGAGAAACCTCATGTAGATGAAAAAGTACATGATTGGATAAGTAGATTGGTTATGATAAACCTATCAGGTAAAGTAAATAATGACTAACTTAATTAACATGATACTAAAGGTGGGGCCCAATATGTGCAGATCCATCCTGCTCAAAGTCAATCAATGGGGAGTGAAAAGATGGGCCTCAATGGTGGATAGAGACTGGTGGGGCACCGCTGTCACGAATTAAGAAGGCCAGCCCATCAAACAAACATTGACGGTGGGCCCACCTTGATCAGTGGGATCTGTTCTCACGCTCCTCATCCCAAAGTAATAAAGCATTTATACATGTGGAAACGAAGCCAGTGCCTCGGAGAGTCCAACGGTCCACAACCCAACAGCTGTTTTTACGTGCCTTCCTCGCAGAGACTCTGGTCTCT
This sequence comes from Sextonia rubra, assembly GCA_037013555.1. NCBI lineage: Eukaryota > Viridiplantae > Streptophyta > Magnoliopsida > Laurales > Lauraceae > Sextonia > Sextonia rubra. The sequence goes on from JASUAD010000001.1 coordinate 83,406,808, forward strand.
CGATTCCAAGGGAAGTGCCCTCTTCCAGGCTCGCTCTCTCTCTCTCTCTCAGTCTCTGCAATACTCGACCTCTCCAACCTTAGAAATCAAAACAAAAACGAGATAGAAATCGAATGATAGCGTGACCGACCGATTCAAGAAAATGATGGATGTGATGATGGTAAGGAGGAAGCTGTGGCCTGTGGGGATGGCTATTGGCAAGCAATTGTGTCATTTCCTTTTTCGCATTCTGCGGTTCCCCTTGTCTTTTCTGGGTCATGATATGGTCAGATCTCATCTCATCTCACTCACTCTCTCTCTCTCTCTCTCTCTCTGCATATCATCTCTAGGGTTTTGGGTTTGGGTTTGGCTTTGGCTTTGGCTTTTTTTTTGGGGGGGTTTATGTCGATTTGGGAGAAATTGGTTTTTGTTGAGGTTTTGGTGTTTGATTGATGAACAAATTTGAAGAAATCAGGGTTTTTTTCTTCTTGGATACGTATGTGTGACCTTTCGGGTTTTTATGATTTGTGATAACCGAAATGCAGTTTTCTTAATTCAGATCCTGAATCCAAGCAATGCACTGAAATTATTTTGTCCTCTCCTCTCATCATCTTCTTCCTCTTCTTGGTTACGGTTTTGGGTCATACTGGCCATGTGGGTTAACCCTAACTATACAATGTTCATTCCTTTTTCTTATCTAAGGAGGACACATGGCAATGTTTGTGGGGTCGATCAGTTTCATGCCTTCTTATCGGTTGTCTTTCCTGTACTATCAATGAAATGAAGTCTTGTTTATTCCATTTTCCCTTAGTTTCTCTCTATGGTTGCATGGATCTTGTAACTCATTCTCCTTTACAGACTTTTGTTGAATGGAAAATTCTTTAGTTATCTATCGATCCTGGGGTTTTGAAATGATCATAGGTCTGTGTTGTTTGTTTGTTTGTTCCTTTGATAATGAGTTGGTTTGTTTATGATGGTTGTGTTTATTTATTATGGGTGGTTTGTCTTTTCATTTAAATTATGATGTATATGTGCCCTGCTGTTAGGCAGCAGTTTGATTTTTTGGTGCAGATTGAGCTGCCTGGCTGCAAGGGAATTTGGACTGTGTTCTTGTGCTCATAGTGCTGATTCTTGTAGAATTGCTTCTGAAGATGCTGAATATCATGCATATTTGATCATAAGCTTGGAATCTTGAACAATGGTACTTTCCAAAACGGAAGGTGAAGTATCTTTATTTCTTTTCTTCGCACTTCTCTTTTTTCCATTTGGAATAATGCATTAAAATTTTTATTTTCTTTGGGTCAAAAGATTATAATTTGTATTGTGGTTAAATTTGGCCTGTAGTTTGGGTTGAAAGACAATTGCTGCAGAAAATTTTCCCACCTCTGTCTTCAATCTGATAAGGGGTGTAAATTACTAAATTATGGTTGGAAGTCACATCTTTTCCCTTTCGCTTAAAACAAAACAAATTTGTTTATGCTTGAATTATACTTTTTTAATGGTGAATTTGCTGCAGTAGTGATGCACCCACCTCTAGTTCTTTTCCTTTACTCATTGCCAACTAATGTTTAGGTGTTACAAAAATTATCCTATCCAGCAATCAATGCTTTTTTTCATTGTTGCTACATTTAGTTCTGCATTGGTGAGTCCACCTTTCATGTTCAAAAGGAGGCCTACGTGATAGCATTTTAGTTATTCAATTCATGTTGAATTTGTTTATTTGGTTCCATTTGTGTTTTTTCATGATTTCTTCTATGTCATTGTTTCTGTTCTATTTATGTTTTGGATGCCTTCAAGCTTCTTCTTGGATGAGTTGTTTCACCAATTTGATTGCTCAATGGAATTGTCTCTAATTCTATATTGGAACTGGTTTCAGTAATGACTGAGTACGATTCTGAAACTTGGGTGTTATTCTTTGGAGTGCATGTGGTCAATTTTTTCAGTTGATTCAAATTGTTTGGTATTTAAGTTTTGAAGGGGAATTCGTTTATTTATTTAAGAAACCTTGTTGGCATTGTAATGTATGATGCAACTGGTTTCAACCATTTTTTTTTCCTTTTTGATAATTATGCTCTGTGCCATCCTCACTAACTATATTGTTTTTGTGACACTTATGTTCTTGAGACAGCTGATTTTTCAGGGGAAGTTACAAAAACTGTTGACTATTATGTTGAGGCAAGTACTGTTGCTGCTGGAAACTTGTTTGGAAGGTGAATATGCATGTGGTCTTGAACTTCTTGACTGTTAGGTTTAGTTCATACTACAGTGATATGGGAACTCACGCAATGATGGGACCGCTCGCCCCCTTATCTTAGATACTTTTGGTTATATATATGTGTATAGAGGAATGCTAGTATGCATCCTTCCCTCACCATATGGTGATGGGACATTTGGTCAATTGGAAGCATTCATGTGCAAAAGACAAAAAGGTATATGAAAAAGAGGAATGCTCATATACAACTGAGGAAAGCCATGTAAGCATCCCTCACTCTGGAAAACCAAGAACATTCTGACTTCTACGTCGTGACAAATATCTTTGGGATGTTGGTGTGGAAGGAAGTTTCATTTGGTGGGGTGTGGGAGTGGTTTTGGGTTGAAGGGTGCTCTAAGGAGGGGGCTGTAGTGGTCTCCAAAGTCCCCATGAGGGGTCTCCTTTTGCACCCAAGTTTAGATTCCTCTAGCATAAAATGTTAATTTTGGTAACTTTTGTATGGAATAGTTTATGTATGTCTTGTTACTTGTTGGAGAGCAAAGTGTGGAGAGGAAACACTCACATACACATAAATGGATTGATTTGTTTATTACCTTGACAGTTTGATAAAGCAACTAGTAGAGCTACTAATGAAATTGGTTGTTGCAAGATTTGAGAATCTAACTTCCTAGTCCTCTAGTGTTTTAAATTTATTATGTCTTTTCTATTGGTTGACAAGCGAATCATCAAAATCATAATAATTGTACACGCATTTGTGTATGGGATCTATACCAGAGAATGCGAAAATCAAACCCTTTCGGGTTTATTTTTCTTTTTTTTTCTTTAAATTATTCTCTAAATATGTTAAATCTTGGGTCAGCCTAGAACTATAGAATTTGGGCTGTGTTTTTTTATATCTGTGATTTGGGTCATTAATAGCCCAATAGATGAAGAGGTCGGGCCAACGATGGCAGGGTCTTTCATCTCAGATGCCTAATTTCATCTTTTTTTGTAATCTTTACTTACCTGATTATCTAATTTGAAGGCGACTGCCAAATTCTTATGGGTGTGTTTGATAATTTCACCTAGTAGAGTTAAAAGTCATATGTCATTTCAAAACACAACATACTAAAAGAATCAAATCAAAATCCACATTTCAAAAAAATTCTTCTACCTTTTTACATAAAAAGGTCAGAAAGCTACTTTTTCATCAAACTAACTGACAAAAAATATTTACTTTTAACACAAAAAGTCAAAAAGTTACATGTGCTCTTCACTAAAAGACAAAATCTCATCATTGAATTGATTTAACCCTCTCATTTTTTTATGTTTTGAAATGACCATTCCCCTCACTTCAGTTACCTAGTTAAATTAACGAACGGCCCTTATATGGCTTTTAATTAGTGCCCATCTTTTTATTGGACACTTCATTTTGTTGGAATTTATTACTGGGAAGTCTTTTTATCTTTCTTTTTCCTAGTTGGCCTATTGGCCAAAAAAGTGGAAGGAACCCTGGGAGGGGTTGTGGGTGGTGGCTGTTCTATCCATAGAGACACCCTCTGATTCCTAAAGTCTTCTTTTCACTTGAGCAGGTGGTAGTTTTTCAAGCCATGTAAGCAACTGGATAGCCTAAATCTATATGGGGATAATCATACTAGATTGTTCACTTATTTGATAGTTAGTATTTTACTCTTTCTTATATACAATATATGGATAAATGACATATTGGTTTGGGTGCTCAATACTTCTTGTTTTACGTTATCCTACATGGTTGTTGCATTATTTATGAAGTGCAAGGTGACACACACCATATATATTATTGAGATTTTCCTTTTATTTTTTCTTGTTATTTCCTGTTATTTATATATTTATTGTGGATCATAATGCAAATTTCTATGAACAAGTCCTTACGCAAGATTATGCTTAAGAAGTTAAAACATTGGATTAAACCTGAACCGATCTGTATTACAGCTATTTACTAGCTAGAATTAAATCGTTGTCACTGTTTGTACAATAATTATCTAATTTATCTTATTTTTTTCATTTATGTTAATTTTGCTGGTGATATCTAATAGTAGTGGGTCTGCATCAGTCAACAATTTTTTGCTTTTTGAGAGGTGCTGGTCAAAACTATGTTGCCTATATGTTTTACAGATATTTAGCTGCCAACAGCTCTGGTTTTGTTTAGTAACCTTTCATTTCTGAAATGCTTGTTTCATTTCTAATGTTGTCTTCTTCTTCTTCTTTTTTTTTTCCTGATTCGGTTTGATTATCTATGAATGAGTTGAGAGGCTTGCATTTTTTTTACAGATATTTACTGCTTTTAACGGCCAACAACTCCAGTTTTGTTCTTTATCCATCTTTCATTTCTGAAATTATTGTTTTATTTCGAATGTTGTCTTTTTTTTTTTTTGTGTGTGTGTATGGCTTGGTTTGATTATCTATGAATGAGTTGAGGGGCCTGCACTTTTATGTATTTGAAATAGTTTTTTTTTATAATTATTTCTCTTATCACATCAATTTCATCTTGGTTTTGTAATAATTAGCCGCAAACAATTCTTTTTCTTTTTATTTTTTATGCATCTCATTTGGCGTATTAGTAAAAATAGGCAACTTGTAATTATAAGATGATCATTTTTCTCTCTTTCAATTGATTTCAATGGAGCAACTGGTTGGCATAAATTTATATGGGAATTACTATACTATCCTAATGATTGCTTGCAGCTGCCAACAACTCTGGTTTTGTTCTTTATTCATCTTTCATTTCTGAAGAAATGCTTGTATCATTTCTAATGTTGTCTTTTTTTTCATCTTTTTTTTTTATGTATCTCATTTGGTGTATTAATAAAAATAGACAACTTGTAATTATAAGATGATAACTTTTCCCTCTTTCAATTTGATTTTAATAGAGCAACTGGTTGGCATAAATTTATATGGGAATAACTATTCACTTATTTGATAATAAGTCTCTTACTTTTTCTTAAATGCAATAAATTTTTACATGACATGGATTGGTTTGGGTGCATTGCACTTCTTGTGTTAGATTTTCCTATATGGTTGTTGCATTATTTATATAGCATAGGGTGCCATATACAATATCTATTGTTTAGGATTTTTTTTTTATTATGTCCTTTGTTTCCTGTTATTTCTATATTTGAGCATTTGACTCAAGTAACCATAATGCAGATTTCTATGAATAGGTCCTCACGCAAGACTATGCTTAAGAAGTTAAAACATTGGATGAGATCTGAATCGATCTATATTACAACTATTTATTTGCTAGAAATAAATCGTTGTCAATGTTTGTACCATGATTATCTAAAATATCTTGTTATTTTCATTTTTTATTATTTTGCTATTAGGGACTGAGATTCAAACTATAGTTGAGAGGAAAAATAGCGAAAAATCATCATTTGGTGAAAAATCAGACAAATGAGCTAAGATTGAACAATGTCATTGAGGTAATGTAACTCTCTTAAATGGGGCCTATTTTATGCTAGAAAAGTAAATGCATTTTTATATTTAGATCTCAAACTACGAAGGGCATTAGTTTGCTATATGTAAATCTAGATCCCTGTACACTTGTCATGGACATAGAGGGTACTGATACTTGTCATATTTTTCTATGTATTGAACTTATTCTAGATCCCTGTATACCTTTTTGTTTCCCTATGACAATTAACTTTTTGTTTCACATGCAAGAACAGTTGGTTTCTTGGCCATAGCTGCAACTGTGGTTTGTCTGCAATAGTTGCATATCTATTTCAAAATTCTCTTTATTGGAAAATGTTAAGTAGTGAGTGGAAATATGAGATTTGTGATATGGGTTTTCCATATTTCTAACTTTATTTCGCAGTAATGATTACTTTCAATATCTTATTTCTGATAATTGTGATTGTGATGTTTGTCACAGTGAAAATGGGAAAAGCAGTGTATTGGGCTGTTGCTTCCTCTTCTTCCTCCTCATTTCTCGCTCTTCTCTGTGGGTAACTGCATGTGATTTCATTTTCATTTTTCAATCAATCATTTTCTTTAATAAAGAGTAGTATTAACTGCATACCCCAAGAGTGTGAAATTGGTTTCAAAGTTAACTCACTAAAGCGGTTTGGACTTACAATGTAGGGATACCAAAAAATCAGTCCATCCTAATTGTTAATTAGTATTCTGTTTTGAAGACCCCAAGAGTGCAAGCACAGTATAAGGTGACGTCCTTATACATGGGCCATTTGGGTGAGTATGATCTAAAGTAACATTGTTGCAAGGTTGGCTCATATTTGTTGATTTTGGACCATTATGTTCATTTTGCTGTGTACATGAGGTTGTGGGGGAAATCTTTGGGAATGTATATGCTTTTGGAGGCATCCATGCGATGGCATCTTAGGGTGCAATTGTTATGGGCTCGTGCCACCAAGCAGCTAGGTGGTAGTGATCGGATGTGACCTTAACTATCTGATAAACTTGAACTTAGATCTTATGTTGCTTCATATTTAAATTATGCATTTTATTAAATTTATGTTGACACAGTTCAATGCACAGGTAATTTGAGATTTCCGTTCACTTCTTTCGTATTGATCTCTAGTTTGCCCGTGCCAAGTAACTAGCATGTTGGAGACCATGTAGGCTGTGATGACCAAGAACTGGATTTTGACATTTGTGGCTAAGAACATGTATAAAAAAATCAGTTGAATCCGAGTTGGCTTAGCCCTAAACGAGTCAGGTCCCATGGGATTTGGACTCGAATTATGGGATTTGGCTGAGTCACATCGAACTCAGCCGTGTGCAATGTAATTTGGCCATGCAACTTAACCATCAAAGTCAACCGGCTATTTTTATTTTTTTTCAAATTTGGACTTGGCCTAACTCGACTAGCTCCCATGCAACTCACTGCTGAGTCAACTCTGACTCAGCCCTAACTGAGCTTGGTCATGAGTCCCAGTTTTTCTTTTTCTCTCTGCTAAGAGGCGCTTCGTTATTTAGTTAGAGGAGTGGCCTCTTATATTTTATCTAGACTTAAACTTGATAAACTTTTTCATTTTGGCTGGACTTGTTTAGTTTTATATAATAATGTTTTTTTTCCTTTTTAAACTTTCCTTTATTTGTGGACAAAAATGGTTACTATTTGATTTCAAATAAAATCAGTGATTGATTCCTATCTTATGGATTTAACTTATGTTAGTTTATGATGCTTATTCGTCATGATATGGAGTTTGAATGGGCTGCGAATTTGGAAGGTGACAAAGGTGAGTGAAGATCTTGAAATAATTGTCTCGGTTGTATTTATCATATTTTACGGGCCGTAGGTGTATTGATCAATTAGTTTCATACTTGAATCCAAACAGTTTCCTTTAGTTATGGATAATAATGGTTCCTATTTATTTTAAATAAAATCAGCTGATTGATTCCTACATCACGAATTTAATATTTGTTAGTTTATGATGCTTCTTTGTCATGATCTATGATGCACGGATACTTTAAAATGGGCAACGTATTGTATTGTATCGTATTGAATATTTCACTTTTTATGTGAAATCAGTATCCCTGCCATGTCCATGGCATGTCCTTGTCTTGTCGTATCCATGCCGTATTTGGGCATCTTAGGTCATGATATGGAAAGTGAAATGGGTTGCTAATTTGGGATATGGCAAAATCGAGTGAAGATCTAGAAATACCTGTCTTGCTGGTATTTATCATAAGTTTTAGCGCATGAGTGTGTAGATCTATTAGTTTCAGAGTTGAATCAATGTTTGGATGTAGTTATGAACTATATTTGATGGAAAATCCATATGTAGAGTAGATCTCCATAGCCAAACCTATGAATTGTGTTTTATGGGTTGACTAAATGCAAGTTTTGGATTTTGGACTCTTCAAACCCCATATCAAGGTTTTTATTGTGAGTAGGACTGCAGGAATGGTTCTGCCACAGTTGGCCAAGCCCAAATTATGTGTGTAGGCTGGCCAAATGTAAGACAACCCTATTGAAATCATGTCATAATACTATTCTTATTATTTCAGAGCTGAACTCCTCATATAATCTGATTAAAAACAGTTCTGTTATGATCCATTCTTATTTTATGATTTCAATCTGTGGGTGTACTGTATAGTGAAATCTGATTGTTTATGCAAATGATGGAGGCTAATTCAAAACTGAACTCCTCATACATACAATCTGATTATAAACAGTTCTGTAATGATCCATTCTTATTTTATGATGTCTATCTGTGGTAGTACTTTATAGTGAAATCTGAGTTTTTATACAAATGAAGGGGCCTAATATGTTAGGGATGAACATCACACAACATGATTTGGATGTGGACTGTAACTTTGATAAAGGCCTTAGTTTTAACCTTGGTTGAATGGCTAATGTCTTGGGGATATTATAATTGACTATGTTTAATAGATAACCTAATTATCTATATTTTTTTGGTTGTTGTTTGATATTGTCATTTGTGTTACTATGTAACAAGTTGTTTAATATGGTTCTCATATGGATCAACTTTTGTTTCCAAATGTAACAGTTTATTTGGTGACCTGAGATGAAATCACTTTTGTTGATTATGGGTGTTAGTAGCATCTCTAATTTGAAGGGGTATTTGTTGTTAGACCCACCATACACTGCTGAATACCTGATGGTACCGTCAGGGGCAAATGAAATTGAAAGAATGGAGTATGGAACTAGTTTTAAGCCTACAGGCATACCACACAACCATTGGGTTAGATTGAATGTGCTGCCAATTTGGGACGTGGCAAAGGTGAGTGAAGATCATGAAATAATTGTCTCGGTGGTATTTATCATATTTTGTAGGCCATAAGTGTGTAGGACTATTAGTTTCAGACTTGAATCCAAACAATTTCCTTTAGTTGTGGAAAATAATGGTTACTATTTATTTCAAAGAAAATAAGCGGATTGATTCCTATGTCCCGGATTTAATTTATGTTAGTTTATGATGCTTATTTGTCCTGATATGGAAAGTGAATGGGCTGCGAATTTGGGGTATGGCAAAGGTGAGTGAAGATCTTGAACTAATTGTCTTGGTGGTATTTATAATATTTTTCAACCCATGAGTGTGTAGATCTATCAGTTTCAGACTTGAATCAATGTTTGGATGTATTTATGAAATATATATGATTTGAACCATATGGGGAGTAAATCTCCATAGCCGCCTAACCTATGAATTGGGTTTCATGGGTTGACTACATGCAAATTTTGGATTTTGGATTTTGATTGTGGGTAGGATCGTAGGAATGGTTCTGCCACAATTTGCCAAACCCTAATTATGTGTGTATGCTGTCTGTATGTAAAACAACACTATTGAAATCATGTCTCAATACTATCCTTATTATTTCAGAGCTGAACTCCTCTTATAATCTGATTATAAATAGTTCTGTTATGATCCGTTCTTATTTAATGATGCCAATCTGTTGTAGTACTTTCAGTTCTATTATGATCCGTTCTTATTTTATGATGCCAATTTGTTGTAGTACTTTTATATTGAAATCTGATTTTTATAGGAGTAATGATGGAGCCTAATATGCTAGGGATAAGCATCACACAACCAGATTCGGATGGGGATTGTAACTTCGATAAAACCCCTAGTTTTGACCTTGGTTGAATGGCCAATTTGTTGGGGATATTATAATTGATTATGTTTAATAAATAACCTAATTATCTGTAATTTGTAGTTGGTGTTTTATGTTGTCATTTGTGTATTAAGTTGTTTAATATGGTTCTCATATGGATCAACTTTTGTTTTCATATATTTTTTCAACGATTGATTTGGTGACCTGAGATGCAATCACTTCTATTAGTTAGAGTTGCCGGTAGTTTCTCAAATCTGAAAGGGTATGAGTTATTGGACCTACCATATGTCGACAACCACATACTCTAAAAGTTTAAGCTGATATAGAATGGCGTAACAATCTATATCAAGGTTACAACACGTGCAGGCTCCTTCATGGGAATTACACCTCCTTCATGGGAATTACACTAGCCATGGGAGGATATGGGGGCTCCGCATGGGAATTAGACCCTTTATGGGAAAATGTGAGGCACAACAGCCTCAGAATTTGAACACTCGACCTCCCGCTCTGATACCATAGAAGATTCTATGTGCTAACTTAAAAACTTAAGCTGATAGGTGGTAGGCTCAAACAGATATATGAAGCCACGTCAAGCCCATTACTTCGGTGATGTGGGACGTGGGACTTTTTTCTAACACCATACACTACTAAATACCTTAATGATCTCGCTAGGCACAAGTGAAATTTAGAGCAAAGAGTATGGAGTTGGTTTTGGCCTGTAGAGGTTGGGATCTCCAATGTAGGCAAACCACTTATGATGCACGGATACTTAAAAATGGACAACGTATCGTATCATATTGTATTTGATACTTCACTTTTTATGTGTAAAATCCGTGTCCCTTCCGTATTGATGCAACAAGGGCTTACAAGTGGTCCCCTTCAAGTTAAATTAGGAATTATGTTATTATTAGTATATTCTAATTTCATTGTTATTAGGGAGTTTCTATTATTAGATTAGGGTTTTCTTAGGCACTAAATTTCTTTTGTTATTTATACGGCATTGGAGTAGGTAATTATGAAGAGTTTTGAGTTAATATCTGTGGGTTTTATCATTGGAAAATTCCCTTCTTCTTGGTGTGATTGTTTCTATGGAAACCCCCATTGTGCTAAGGCACTCAAAGTTGCAAATCCTAACCCTAGGATTGCATTACATATTCATGCCGTGTTCCTATCGTATCTATGCCATATCCGGGCATCATAGCATACCATGCCGTGTCCTTATCGTATCAATGCCATATCCGGGCATCATAGCATACCACACAAATCAATCCGTCCAATTGGTATTTAGTATTACCTTTGGAGTCCCCTAGATTGCTAGTACAATATACGGTGACCGTCATATGCAGGGGCCATTTGCGGCGAGTATGGACTAAAGTTAGATTGTTAGAAGGGTGGTTCTCATTTGGTGATTTTGGACTAGTATGGTCTTTATGTTGTCTGAATGATTTGTGGGAGGTATCTTTGTGAATGTACATATTTTTGGAGGCATCCATGCAATGCATATGTTTTGGATGGCATCGTAGGCTACAATTGTTGTTTGCCTATGCTGCCAAGCAGTTTGTTGGTAGTCTTTAGATTTGATCATAACCATGTGATAAACTTGAACTTAGATCTTACATTTTATTATATTTAAATTGTGTATTTTCTTAAATTTATGTTTACACACATCAATGCAAAAGTAATTTGACATTTTCTTTCACTCAGTTCATATTGATTTGCCCAAGCCAAGTAATTAGCATGTAGGAGACTGTGCATACTAGGATGATCATGAATTGAATTTTGACATCTGTGGCTAAGAGCATGGATTTTGAAATTGTAGCTGAGAGCATGTTATAAAACTTGTCCAAGTCCAAGTTGACTTGGCCCTAAATGAGTTGGGTCCTCCGGGATTTGAGCTCGAATTATGGCACTAGTTGATTATCATACGACTCGCCTGAATCGACTAGGACTCGGCCTTGACAGAGTTCGATTCTGAGGCCTACTTTTATCTTTTCTTCCTTGGCTAAGAGGTGCTTCTTTAGTGATTTTGAAGACTAGCATCTATTATTTTATCTAGATTTACAATTGATTAACTTTATATTATTTCAGTTGGACATGTAAAAAAATTTTTTTTTAAAGTTTTCCTCTAGTTATGAATAAAATTAATGGGGACTATTTATTTCAAATAAATTGTGTGATATGATTTTGTTATGGACCTAACCAATACGCCAAAAGCACTAGGATTGATGGAATGCGTCAAATTAAGTCTTAAAACTATTTAGGACGGTAATAAGACCACTACGCTTCTGAAGTCGACATCCTTGGTGGCTCACTCTAGAGACAGGTAGCCCTTTTCCCCTCTTGGGACGGCTCACACTTTGATCCAGGTAGCTGTATTCATGGCGGCTCTTACTCTGATGGTAGGTAGCCATGTCGCTTTTTTTGTGTGTGTGTGTGTGTGTGTGTGTTCTTTTTTTTTTTTTTGTTTTTTGTTTTTGATAGCTCTCACTGTACTCCGAGTAGCCCTTTCTATGACTAGAATTCGTGACGTAGGGGTTGACTTTGATACCTAATGTTATGAACCTAACCAATGCGCCAAAGGACCCAAGACCGATCAAATGCATCAAATTAAGTCTTATAACTATATATTTGTCATGATCCGAAATTCAAATGGGCCATGGATTCGGGACGTGACAAAGGTGAGTGAAGATCTTGAAGTAATTGTGTCTTGGTCGTATTTATCATCTTTTGCAGCCCATAAGTGCATAGGTCTATTAGCTTCAGACTTGAATCCATGTTTGATATAGTTATGAAATATATGTGATGGAAAACTAATATGGAGACACGGTTTCCATAGCTGAACCTAAGAGTTGTGTTTACAGGTTATTGAATCCAAAACTGAACCTATTGTATTAATTTCGCAATATTATTCTTATTTTTTCAGAGCAAAAGTTCTCTTATAATTTGATTATAACCTGTTCTATTTTGATCCATTCTTATTTTTTGGTGCCAATCTTTTGTAGTACATTATAGTGAAATGTGGATTTTTATATAGATAAATGCCCTGGTTTTGACCTTGGTGTAGCGGCCAAATTCTCCATTTGAGTCAAGTTATTGAGTGAAGTCTATAATATTGGAATTGGGGTTATTATAACTGAATATGTCTAACAGACAACCCTATTATCTGTATTTTTGTGGCCGGTGTTTTATGTTATCATTCATGTTTAATGTTGTTTAATATGGTTCTCATATGGATGAACTTTTGTTTCCATATAATTTGTTAGTGATTAATTTGGTCACCCGAGATGAAATCACTTTTGTTAATTAAAGTTACCAGTAGCATCTCAAATCGGCATGGTTGTTAGTTATTGGACCCTACCATACACTATTGAATATCATTAATGATCCATTCAGGGGCAAGTGAAATTCATAGCACGAATATGAAACTGGTTTCATAGTTTAGTTATTTCCCTGATTATTATTTAGTATCCCTATGGGGACCCCTAGACTACTAGCAGAATATAAGGTGACCGCTATATAGAGGGGCCATTTGAGGTGAGCATGGACTAAGGCTAGATTTTTGGAATGGTGGTTCTCATTTGATGATTTTGGATGACTATGGTCATTACATTGTGTGCATGAGGTTATGGGAGGTATCTTTGTAAATGTATATGTTTTTGGAGGCGTCCACATGATGCATATGTTTTGGATGACATCTTAGGGCGCAATTCCTTTAGGGACCAAGTTACCATGCAGTTAGGTGTGATAGTCATTGGATGTGACCTTAGCCATGTGATAAAATTAAACATTGATCTTACGTGATTCCATATTTAGATGGTGTAATTTATTATGCTTATGTTGTTTACACAAATTGTGTAATTTATTATGTTTATGCCGTTTACACACTCATCAATACACAAGTAACAAACATGTAGGCAACTGCATGAGCTGTACTGATCCAGAATTGGATTTTGACATCCGTAGTTGGGAGCATGGGTGAAAAAATCAGCTTGACTCTAAACTGAGTCTGGTCGTATGGGACTTAGACTCAAATTATGGGACTTGGCCTTGAGACTCATCTAACTGTTTTTATTCTAAATTGGGGCTTGGCCCAACTTGGCCAGGTCCCATGTGACTCGCCTGAGTGAACTCAGAATTCGTCTGGTCCCGAGTACAAGTTTCTTTTTTTTAGCTGAGAGGCTCTTCACTAGTGATTTTGAGGACTAGCATCCTACATTTTCTATGGATTGCAACTTGATAAACTTTCTTTTGTTTAAGCTCTAGTTGTTTAGTGCTATATACTAATGTCTTTTTTTTTGTTTTCTTTTTATAATTTCCTTTTGTTTACCACAATAATGCTGGTTACTATTATTTCAAAAAAAAAAGTGCAGAATGATTCTTATACCATGGATTTCATTTTTGTTAGTATATGATGCTTATTAGTCATGATTCGGAAGATGAATGGCCACGGATTTGAGACTTGACTAATGTGAGTGGAGATCTTGAAATAATTGTCTTGGTGGTATTTATCATCTTTTACTACCTGTGAGCATATAAATCTGTTTGCTTCAGACTAAAAGCTGTGTTTAGATGTATTGTTTATGAAATATATGTGATGGAAAAACCATATGGAGCCTCGGTCCCATAGCTGAACCTAAGAAATTGGGTTTAATGGGTTGATTGAACCCCCAATATTGGATTGTGGATAGATAAAACCCCATACTCAGGTTCTGATTGTGAATTCAACCATAGGAATGGGGTTGCCCATTGGCCAAACCCTAATATGTGTGTGTAGGCTAGATGAATGTAAGGCAGACCTATTGAAGGCATTGATTCATTGGATAAGGGCCTCTTTGACGTTAGTTAGCTTCTTGACCACTTTGAATATAGGAGTACCATTGATGATTATGTTCCAAGTTTTTTGAACTAATCTGAAGAGTTCAGCATCTCTCGTGGGTCTCACTTTTGAATAACCTTTTGCGGTCACTTATGATCGGATAGACTTGGATTTAGGAAGGTTCCATCGCATTTATGAGCAATCTGCTTGAAGTGAGTGTTGACTAAAACCTATGTCCAGTCTACATTCAATGCGACCAGGAACAATGGTGAAGTTCGTCCAAGAGTGCAGTATTCAGAAATATGTAAATCCAGCAACCCACAATTATCAATGCAGTCATTAAATTCCTGAATTCAGAAATATGTAAATCCTCCAACCCACAATTATCAATGCAGTCATTAAACTCCTGTATTGGACTTGTCTTAAGCTTTCATCCACCTAATTTCTCATTCTCCCATCTAATGGAATTAAAATCTCCTAGAACTATCTAAGGGGAGTTTTATATAGAGGGCGTAAGAAGTTAGAGAGATCCATAGCAGCTGAATATTTTGGCCTTTTGTATCTCCATAGCAGACTGTTAAAGTGATGGCTTCATAAAAATGGGTGACTTTGCAGTGGATGTGCTGGGGCAAATCACTGAGTATATCCACTGTAACTTTTGGGCTTAAAAAAATCTAGATTCTAGCTGTTCCACAGTGTTGAATGTTTGTATGGTCTTTTCAGTTATTGGAAAAGCAATTGCTTTTGATTTGCTGGAGGCTAGTATCTTTGACTTCAATTTTGACTCAGCCAACAAAATGAATCTGGAGATGATCAACTTTCCTTCTTATTTCAGAATGGATAGAGGAGTAGTGAAATCCTCTAACATTCTATGTTAAGAAACTCATGGAAGAACTTGGGAGGTTTGGGGACCCCCTACTGCATGCTCTCCTTTGTTGAAATTCAAAGTAAGGAAGGCCATCTACTTAATAACAATATCATTTGTTCATTACATTTCTTGTTCAGATGCCTCAGAATTGCCATCCAAATCACTAAGGACTGTGAAATCCCAAGGTGGGAGATCCCATACCTTTTTTTATGGTTTCCTTTCTTTGTTCATTGTGTTACCTAATCATCGGTTCTGCTATTAGCGGCTTCCTTTCCTTTGCTTGAAATTGTTGCTGATGAAGTTGAAGTTGTGTTTGCTTTTCTTCTCTTGTTGTGCGCTACTTTTGGATCTACAGGTTAGTTTTAGGTTTGGAAACTTTACCCAGATTTGTTAGAATTACAATACATAAGAATCAAATTCATACAATTTATGTTATATGTGATTAAAATTGAAGATTGAAGGTGAATTTTAAAAAATAAGTATCAAATGACCTTTCCTTTTATAGAAAGAGAATGAAAGGAAGATGAGAAATGAATAACAAAGGGGGATCCAAATTCCAAAACTCTTTCTCTCTCTCTCTCTCTCCTTTTCTTTCTTCTTTTCCTCTTTTTACATTTGTCGCAATTGATGTGGAGTTTTTTCCTTTGTCTGCACATTTGATTATCTCTGTCTCATAATTTTCCTTTTTGCGTGAGAATGAAGTAGTTGACATGTTTCTAATGATGTATTAGGGTTGTATAGTTGTTTAGCACGTGTCCGTGTCATTTGCTTAGTTCTTTACTCATGTTGTCAGAATCAAATGTGGTTACAATTTTGGAATATGTGGGATTTTATTTGCTACTTTTTTGTGCCTTTAATCTTGTGCTATCCTTTTATTGTTTTAAAGACTGTTACTAGCATACTATGATCTTCTTTTAGCAAAAAAAAAAAAAAATCCTTAGAGAAAGTAAAGAAGAGATCTAAAGTTGGGTGTTACAGGGTGTCTTTTGCCTGGAAGAAGAACCTAATTCAAAATCCTAGAGAACTGGGTTCTACCCAAAGCTTATAAGTCAAGCATTGATTTTGAGAAGTCATCTAGGTTGGATGCCAGGGCTGTTAATTTGTTGACTTTTAAGATATATAAAATGCATCTCTGAAGGTAATTTTAAGCTAATTCGATATGTGTATGACAGGCAATGACAATGTCTGAAATATGTGAAGAGATCTGAATTTCCATTGGAGTCAGATTGCGCCAAGGTTTCACTTTGAGTTTTTTTTGAATTGAGTAAAGACAATTTGATGGCATATATGCTAGAGGAGCTTTAGCTATGGATTGCATTGGTTATGGACAATTCAATTTCAAAGCTTCCCATCATTCAATTATTGGTATATTATTACTTCTAAGTTGATTATATATTGTTATTGTTATTACTATTATTTATCATTATTAGTCTTGTTTTTGTTTTTTTTTTTTATTAATGCGAAAATGGTTCTATGCACAAACTACATTGTCAATGAAGGTGTCCCACCATGTGATGTAAGGAGGTGCTACTTTTTATATGAATCTTTGGAGGCGGCCACATAGTTCTTCAATACAATAATCTACAAAGTTATTCATTATTGCATCTGATATAACACTTGATGCAACCAAGACAACCACCTTAGGCTGACTCCAACAAGAGGCTTTAGGTCCTGGCCGATGGATATGGTGCACATAAGCTAGGCTTATAGCCTAGATTTAAAATATTATTGGTTTCCAAATTTATATTTGGTTTCCTGAAATGTCATTTAGCTATCTATTTTGCACTTATTTTAGTTTTACTCTGTGGAGTAATTTCCTTTACCGAATTACTTGAAATGGAAAGTGCTGGATCATTTTTTCTTCTTTAAGGGCTTGTTTGGTAGGTCTAATCTTATTTTTATAGACAATTCAAAATAGAGCCATTAAAAAAAGAGCTAAAAAAAAAGAGGCTAGAATTAAAATATGTGTTTGGCAATGGAAGCATCTATTTTAAATAGATCATTTTAAATAAATAGTTAAAAGCTTTTCACAAATATATTAAGATCTACTAGGTATTGAGCCTTGAAGTTTTACTTCATAATCATGTTTGGCCTCCCAAAGAGATCTAACGGTTTGGATCTTGTATTTGAGGCCCCTAATTTTTTTAAAAAAATATTTTATAATTCACATTTTGACATAAATATCTCAAGTTTGGTGATGATCTAACGGCTGAAATTTGGTCTCACAATGGTCATTGACCTTCTACACATCTTCAATGGTTTGGATTGTTATTTATTGTCCCAGAAATAATTTAAAAAAAATAAAAAAGGGCCTGCCTGTGGACTAGTTACAAATTCAGCATATTAAATTCAATGGTCGAAAGTTTTTCACAAATATCTTGAGATCCACAAGGAATCAATCCTTGAAAATTGACCCCATAGCCGTTTTTAGTCTTCCCAACATTTCCAATGGTTTGGATCTTGTGTTTGGGCCCCACAGAATTCAAAAACTAATATCCAATGGCTCACGCTTTCTTGCACATATCTCGAGATTCAAAATGAATTAACGGCTGAAATTTGGATGGGTGGCCGTAATTGATCATGTGAACATTTTCAACGGTTTGGATGTAGATTTAGGGGCTCGGATTTTGAGAAAATCGAAAAAACCGTACTGGGCGTGATCCATGAAAACACTGTAGCTGGGCATCTCTTTTTTTTCCCCTCTTATTTGGAAATGCATCACATGGCCTCCTCTTCAAAATAGAGCTTTTACCTCTTATTGTCTAAATTAAATAGAGCTAAATACACATGCCAAACGCCTCTATTTTTTCAACTCTATAAATTTTAGACATTTAGACGATAAGAGCTTAAAAATTAGACATGCCAAACGTGCACTAAGAAATGTCATTTCTGGCACCTTGGCTGACTACAACAAGATGCTTTGCTAGATTGAGTTTTTGGTGGCTATTGGCACTTTTATAATGTATATTCACCAAACTTTTTGTAGGGGAGGAATGTTAGACATCTATAACTAGCTGCCTTATCACATTAACAGTGCTAGTTGAGAGTAGTGTTATGAGTTAAGTTCTATGCTACTACCAATTACCCATTTATGGGGGTAATGAACTTAAATCAAGGTGTCTGACTTCCAATTTCACATTATTTTTTTCCCTTGCATGAAAATTAGTTGAAGAATGTACTTGAATATTCCGGCAAAATCTATTTTGTTGTTTACTTTATAGACTAAATTCTGAAATTTGATGTCACGAAGGATTTCTTTTTACTTCCCTTTGATATTACTCTCTCTTGAGTTAAGACCATGACACCGATTTATGAAATGCCTTTCTGATTATCTGCCCTATAAGATAAAATGTGGGGAAATCCATAAACATCATTTATTGTATGCATGCCATTCTCAATTTTCGTAGGCCAAAGTCATTTCTCACAAAGTAGATGTCTCTTATTGTGTTCTTGAGGATTATGTTCACTCTGTACTGTGCAATTATTTCAAGAAAATTAAAATTAATGTAAATCTTGTTACCATATAGTTTGTATGCTGTAGTTCTGTAAACCAGTCTTATTGGTTCCTATCTCATTGAAAAGTTTGAGAACTTGTCACATTTCATCATTGAGCAACCATGCTAATTGTTTCAATTTCATACTTACCCATAAGTGCTTCCTTATCAAGCCATTTTGATTTTTTTTTTTTTTTGAAAATTAGATGTCACTATGATTTATCATTGTTGTCATTTGATTATTGCAGGTTCCTTATATCTCTTGGACATTTACTATTATGCTTGCTTTCGCTGACCCATGTGTAAGTATTGTCATATTCTATGTTCTGTTCAATTGGTTTATTTACATTACCATTCGGGTTTCTATCTCTCTTGCATGTGATAAGAAGTCTTAAGTATGTTTTTGCTGTGTTGCTCAAATACTTTTTCAATGCGCGTCAACTCCTCATTATAAAAGGAAAGATTTTGTGCAATTTCAACACATCATTCTTATTTTTCCATATGCCTTGTCATTTGATTATTTTTTAGTTACAATCTATATTCACTGGGAAGGAAAGGGTAAATCTTGACTCCTTTTTGTAGAGATTTATTGGTCCTTTTTAAAGTACTTTTTAGAAATTGTTCCAACTCATTTCCTTACTCTTTTGTTTTCCTTGGGAGGATGCTCTGCAGAAAATACTTATGTTAAAAAAGCAATGGGATGCAAAGCAAGCATTGAATTTCCAAGTTTTATTGGTAGGCTTTTTCCACCTGAAACACACTACATGTGTTTGTTTTTGTTTGAACTTTGGCATCTATAGATTTGTTACTGCCATTAATGTACTGAAAACACAGTGAATTTTAGTAATGGTTATTGTAGTATGTTCATAATCTTTTCCACCTTGGATTTCTTTTATCACATTTACAAGAATCATTTTTTCAGGAGGATATTTCTGAAGAAGGTTGGGAGCCTAGGTTGGTTCCTTCTCCCTTTTTTGTTTATTTTTGGTTCCTCTATCTAATGACTTTAAAAATGAAAACCAATTTAAAGCATTGGAAGCCATGGCACAAGTAAAACCAGAACATGTATCCTCAATAATATGGATTGCTTTAAAAATGAAAATCAGTTGACTACACATAAACTTGTGCTTCTGAATTACTTTATATTTTTAAGTATAGTTTAGAAGAATCTTAGAATTTAGGTCCATCTTGGATATGTGCGAGTGGCTGTTTGTAAATTAGGTTGGTGTTCATGTGAGTACAAGTGGATGATTATGTGCAGATGACTGTTTGTGTCTGTGTATGTGGCTGTCTATGTGTGTGTACAGGTGGCTATTAGTCTATTAGGTGGTTGCTTTTGTGTGTGTGCTGGTGGATGCCTATGTGCGAACCTGTTTTGTATCTATAGTTTGACAAAATCTAAACTTTGGAGATTGAGGAGAAAACCAATAAAATTAGATGGTGTGCGACAGCCTAAAGTGCCTTGTTTATTCTTTCCATGAAGGATAAGTTACACTTAGTTTATGTGAAAAGTATCTCTTTGTTGGATAGTGCTCTAGTGATGTTGATGGAGAGTTTTTTTATTTTTTTGGATTTCTTATTTTATAAGTTTAGGATTACTCTATTTGGACTTTGATGAATTGTTTTTTCTATTGAGAATCTCTCACACATCCATCTTTTTCTCCCCATAGCTTCTTTTATCTAATTCCGGACAAGTGGTGATACACAAGCTATATTCATAAAAGTTTCCAGAATTGAGACACCGCGACAAGATCTTTCTAACACTTGCAAATGTTACCATGATGTTGGTTGGCAAAAAGAGGTGTTGGTTGGTAAAGAGAGTTGGAAGAAGTATGAAGAATATCAAGAATCAAAACAACTCCTTTAAAAGAAAATGATCCATAAAGGTTGGCAACTTTACTTATGAACTTCATTTGCAAGGGTAGTCAATCAGTTTTCATATTATTTGTCTTAGAACGTGCTCCTGGTACCACTAATTTGGTTATGATTTGTGGGAATGTGTTTTTTCCTTGAAACTGATCGATTTCGTTTTGGCTGTTTGTTGGGTGCTGTCATAATGTAATGAAGCTTTGCTAGAGCTATTTTAGATTGACTATATCGGAACCTCTCACTATGTCAGTTGTATCTCTTTTGTCTTACATCACTGGATTTCCTCAATTGACCACTTCTTGGTCCTTCCATTGGATGGAGTTTGTCGGTACTTCCATAATGAAGTTGTCTCTTACGTTGCATGGTTTATGGAAGATGTCCTTGAAGGTGATCTTGCACAGTAACTTATTTCAGAGCTTCTGTTTTGTGCTGCCATGAAAAACGGTTAGTTAGCCTTAATACTTTTGGACTCAAATGGTCTGAA
Source organism: Sextonia rubra (assembly GCA_037013555.1). NCBI lineage: Eukaryota > Viridiplantae > Streptophyta > Magnoliopsida > Laurales > Lauraceae > Sextonia > Sextonia rubra. The sequence goes on from JASUAD010000001.1 coordinate 83,428,087, forward strand.
ATATTCCAATGAGATGGTGAGATGAGAGACACGACTTTATATGCCCACTCAAATGACTGCCAACCATAAAGGGCATGAGGGGATTGAAAGATCGTAATGATAGCTATGTATGTGCAAAAAACCAATGCCATCCAATCATTCTAACCCATTAATCTTAATAGTTTGTATTTGCAAATACTTGCAATGGTTTAGATTAAATACACGCTTTCACATATCAAATTCTATTGAATTGGGTTTATTATTATTATTATTATTGTTATTATTATTATTTTTTGCACATACCTAGGCCCATCATGATCTTTTAATCCCCCATGCCCTTCATGGTTGGCATTCGTGTATTGTATCTTATCCATGAGTTCTCGCCATAGTAAATGCCCCTCCGACAAAACTAAGTATGAGAGTAGGCAATGGCCTTCTCATCAAAAGTTAGATTATTTTAGGTGGAATAAACCAATGTAGCGATTGAGGTTATCTCTATCATATAACTCAGATGGATGATGTTGTTTTTGTTGGAAATTTGAAATTTTCAGTTATTATTCATGCAGCAAACAAATGTGTAGATCACTTGGTCTTGCAAGCCGCCTAGATATGAGCCTGTAATTAAAATGATAACATGCAAAATAGTGGTGGTGTAGTTTGGACTGAAACTCGCACTATCTTTGTGATCTCTCTCTTTGTTCTAAGGTATTTCTTCTTCCTCATTCATGGACTTCTTCTTTTTCTTATTATTCATGCATCAAGCAAATGTGTACGTTAACTTTAATGTTTCATGCAAATACAATGGGTGATATGAAATGAGGATACGAAAGTTAATATTCGTTTAAGGGTTTGTTGGCTACTATAATACCAATGCCTTTCGATGTTTTCAACCGTTTGAATATATTTATTGAGTGATCTTGAGTTGCTTGCTGACTTAGAAATTAGCTAACTTCGTTAACCTAGAAGGTTCGGACTATCCAAAAATTACCTTTTGAATGCTTGAGTTGCACGATATGATAAGTTCTATTTCTATTATGTAAATGGATCAAGCTCTCTAAGCAATGCATTTCCATTTTGTTAATTGATCAAGTTTCTCAACCAATATATTGTTTTATCACAAGTGAAAATTTTGTAAGTCATGAAGATGGCCCCAAATGGAAATGATAGGGCTCTAGTTGGCAATGATCCTCAAAGAAGTTTGATTAGAATTGGAGAATCTAAGAAGATCATGGCGGAGAGAAAACAATATATGCCCATTTCCATCAATGGTGGTGATCGGAAATCACAAGGGGAAAGACACGGTATAATATGATATTTATGTGCATTGTAGAGGCATGCAAGAGAAAAACGTAGTACTAGACTGCTAGTCTATGATGATTTATCACATGATGATGTTATCCACTTGGTTGGAATATCCATTTTATAACATTATATGGAATATCCAGTTTGAGCATATATGACTGATTTTTGAATTGTCTGGCACATTCAGCATTGTATGGTAAAGCTAATTGTATATAGTTTTTTTTTCTTCATATGAATAGTAGCTGTCTTGACCAATGTTTAAATCTAAATGAGGAGTTTTTGAGGTATGGAGTAGTTTTGAAATTTGACCTTTAAAAGTGCATAGCATGTTTTTACGTTAATAAGAATTCTAACCAATATATGCAATGTAAACTCCAAGTAAGAGAGGGAAAAGATTTTCTTACTCATGAGACAATGTTTAAATTGGTAATACAAATTCTGGTTGTTCTAAATATGTGATGAGTTGGTGTTGATATGAGATATTTTGTGTACTAACACAAACATGACAAATGTGTACAGTCATTTACATATGAGGGCCTTATTATAGGGCTATTGTCTTTTTATGCTAAATGCTTAATATTGTTACTTTTAGTGAAGCTCAATTTGTCATGCCCTCGGAGCGAATTATGGAAAATTATACCTAGGTCTCAAGGTGCGACATCAATTAAGATGATGATGTAGGATTGATTTCCCACTGAATTCAGCTATGAGGGTCATACAGACTGTCGTTGTTTACAATTCAATATGGTTATGTGGAAGCATTTAGCAAATTAGACCTAGTCATCAACAAGGCATGAAGACAAGTATCAGACTGCAATAGATCCAAGAAAACATTTTCATTAACATATTCAATGTTTACATCCAAAAGTTTATATGTATTACAAAAGCTATGGTTGAACAGACTGGTATTTCCTCAAAGTAAACCCAAAAGTATAAGAGATATAATCCTACCAAATGGATGTGATCGTTATGCTCCGCTTGTAGTCCTAGACGTCTAAATGATGTTGTCTGGGCACCATGCACCTACTGACTACAGCTTCTCTGCTGCTCCTTGTGCTCCTTCTCAAATGCAGTGGGGTCAAACTCTAAACATCAAGGTGATCAAGTCAGATACTGAATAATAAAACATGTTAATTGATTTAATAGAGCATAAATGAGGATTACGAGGCGTGCTGTGCATAATAAGAAATGATAATCATGTGGGGATTATAAATAAAAGATAAATCTTACTGGAAATATAAACATACTAGTTGGCAATCCACATAGCCAAACTCTCCATTACGGCTGCATCGGCGTGACTGGGACACAGCACACTGATAAGTCAGTCTGGGATGCTCCTACGTGTCCTAAGTGAGAAATAATTCATTCTCGGCCGCTACAACATGACTAGAGGGGGTAAAACTAAAACTATTTGCAGAAGTGTAATACATAAATCTAAATTTAACTTTCAACTTGGGCTAACTAAGAGAGGAATGAAGCTCGGTTGTGCTGACATGTGGAATCAAGACAATCTGGCTAACTGCCTCGACATGGCCAAATTCTCGAAACAAGGAATTGTTCTGGACTTACGTTTCACATTGGGCTAGTAGCATACTCACGAATAGTCCTTCGAAGACACAATTGATAAAAAAAACCATGTAAACTGGGTCATAGCAAGTGTATTGGTAATTTTTGGGGAGAAAGAAAAATAGTCATTTTATGTGGAAAATAGGTCACTTGCTTCGCATTGGTTGAAAACAGTGTTGAAAGAAACCTTTAGTTTTAGAAACCATCGAGTAGCATTTTGGCATAGAATTGCATGTCCCAAAGTGGGTAAAAAGGTGTAATGTGGGTCCAGTGTTCGAAGTTGGACGCGGTGTGTCGACACACCCCTCCCTATCCTCGAATCACCCTAACTTAGGATCCAGTCGTGTAAGGGTCTCTGGTCGTGACACAAGTGCTAGACGTCGTTCCCCGCACCCACTTTCAAATCTAACCGTCTCATCTAAGTCCGGGCACGGAGAGGGTAATGGGTTAGCTAGTGTGTACGTGAGTGACATGAGTATAGTTCGGACGAAACAAAGAATATAACTTGAAATGAGTAAAAAAAAGCCATCATTTTAGTAAGGTTATGGGTTGTCTTCGGCATGGTGGAGTGTTCACGAAACGCAATTACACTCATTTAAGGTCTGGATGTTGGGTTTCCTCTCACCTTGGTGCTTAATCATGTGAAGACATCCTTAACCCTTAAATGGTCTAACTTCGGTTCATAAACAATCCTCCTACGACTTTGAACAAGCCCTAAGGATGCTACATGTTTTAAACTTCTCAAATTTGAAGTTTGGATTTGAGGTGAGTTTGGATGGTGGTCCTTAATAGATGATCCTATGTTAAGCGACTTTACTTGAGAATTGCATCGAATTTGATCCTTAATTGGTGCATTAAGGGAGGCCTATGATTTCCTTAATTTTCATTTTATCATGCCCCAAGAAAGTCCTAAGAAGTGGGAAAAGGATGGGCAAGAGATGGGGTGCAAAGCCCCCTTGACTGGTCCTCAAAGATGGGACTTGTGACCTGTTCGGACACTGCACTGGGGCAGTGTCCGAGCAGGTCTCGTTCACTGCTCCATTGCAGTGTTCAAAATCCATTTGGACACCGCAGTGGGGCAGTGACAGTCCCCATGCATAACATGTGCAGAGTCCAGATTTTCCCCACCTGATGGCCCTGTTTGGGGCTCTCTTTGGGCAATCTTTGGAGCACAAAATGGCAGTAATTGAACATTACTTAGGGGCTCCAAATCAGTCATAATTAATTGGCCGAACACATTACAATTGAAGTAAATCTAAGCATGCATTGAACTAGTAAGGGGAATCAACTAACGACTAAGAAACACAAGATGCTGTTGAATTTAATCACTTGCCTCAAGTTGCTAGGGTCCCAAAGAAGCCTCTTAATACCTTCCAATCAGTTACAACAAGCCTATGCAACAGAATCCCCCAAAACAGCCCAAAAATCATGAGAAATTGAAAAATCAAGTGAAGACTTGGTGAAATAATTTGCATGTTGGAATGGGGAGCCATTAGGACATGCTCTACCAAAGTCTAGGAGAAAGAGGGAGGGGTCTCACCTATAACATCTCAGATTAGGAAGAATATAGCTTGACAAAAGGGGCTGCCCACTTTCGAATTTGGGGGAAAAGAGATGGGGAGAAAGAGAGGAACAAGCAGAATAAGCAGATGGAGTGCGTCCTTCGATTTAGTGAAGCTTGGAGGAGATATGAGGAGGAAGAATGGAGAAGGAAGAGCTAAAAGGGGCTGCTGCTGCAGCTCCTCTTCGTTACAGCAGACGAGAAGATTGAAAGTGAAGGAAGAAGGGAGCTTGGCCCTTTTATATTGTGTAATAGTGGGGCCCACTCACTTAAAGAACTTGTTTGGGCTATATCTGATAATCCGAAGCTTGAAATTCAATGCCGTAAGAGACAAAAGCTTGGGAAATTAAATAAACTTTCCAATGAGCCCAAATTTGTTTAGGTTTGGAGAAGTTGGGAATTTTACCTGATTTTGATTTTTGGTGACTGATTTTTTACAAAGCGAGTGGTTAAACGACTCCAAATGTGCTCAGTCTCGGACAAAACATGAAGGTTGTAGAGCTTGATTTTGTGTATCAATTGGAGTAGGAACAAGAATTTTTACAGATTACCAACACCCCCTTATAATTTTATCAAATTTGCAAATTGGCCCCTAAAGTAATGTGACTTGGCGAGTACTCACCCAAACCCAAAGCTAATTAAAATGCATTCCAACCCCAAAACTAAGTTGGTCCACATCTGAAACATCTATAAAAATCAATAATCAGAATTAATTACCCCTAATTACCCTTAATTAAGCCTAAATACATATAATTATGAGCTAGGTCTTTACATAAGTTTCACTTGTTCAAAATAATATAATTGAGTGAGATTATTTATTTACACTAATCATGCTCTCTCTTTTGTTATTCTTCCTTTGCATTTTGCAATATTATCTTGTTTCGTATAGAGATTACTCTATATCACTCTCACCTAGTGGTTTATACATATTATGGACGGTTGTTTTCACCCTAAGCTACACTCAACATGGTATTAGTATCTTCGATTTGTTTGATCATCATCTCTATTTCCTCCATGATTTAAATGGTCCATGTAGAATGTGAGCACTTGTGGGGAGTTATTTTTGAGCAGTTGCGATTGCAACTTTTATTTAACACTTGAAATTGATGATTTTTAAATGCATCATTTTTTACATATTGTTTTTATTGCTTGGTAGATCAGGAGATGTTGATTGAGATATGGGCCTAACTGGAACTCCTTGGCCTAAATGCTTATTGTGGCAGGAAGAAAACTTGGTGCATTATTGTTTTTAAAAGAATAGATCCATCGGATACAAATCATCTGCATACGCAACTAAGATATTTTGTTATCATGATTTTTGATCTTTTCTAATGATAAAGCGCTTTGCAATTTTGTTCATCTTCAATGATGTTATGGTTATCGCTACAAATTACATGTGACTTGTGCCGTGCATTTAGTGAAAAAAATTGACTCAGCTGAAGATTATGTGGCTAGAGACTACTTCTTGCAGTCCTCCCTTTTTTCATATGAATGGTATCTTGTTACCAAGTAGTTTCTTTTTGTTTGAATGAGAAGACAAGACGGTGAAAAATTCTGAGGATGTCCACGTGAAGAATCTTCAATGAATTTAGTTATTTGACTTGCCCATTTTATTTGAGTCTCTGAGTAAGGAAGGTTGGAATTCCTAAATTCGCTTGGGTGTAGGATTTGCAATTAGGTTGGTATTCTAAGAATTCCAAAGGCTATTGGGACTTTGTAGGTAGCTAGAACTCAAAATTTTAGCAAAGAAACATGGCATTTTAGGGACAAACCATCACATCATGTCCACGAATACCAACATCCTAAATTTCCTTAGAGTATTCTAAAGCATTTGATGGTGAAGAATTATTTTCTCTGCTGAAATTGTGGAAATCCTGTTTGGTGTGGCTATGGTATCCCAATAACATTACAAAGAACATTACAAAACAAATTACATATTAATCTGCTAAGCACAAATGACAATCATAGCTCCATGGAATTAATAAAAATTCACAATATGAAGACTCCTACAATCAAGAAGTTGCATAAATACCTAATCCAACATTATTATTATTAGAAAAATCAACAACACCACCAGAAAATGAATGAGAATGGAAACAACAACTAAATTATTAAAGTTCTATTTTTGTTTTCTTATTTAGTTTATTATTGATATTATTATTGTACGTTGAATGGGGTATAATTGGTATTGAATTTGGCTTAGAACATTTTAACGTGGAAAAGTGTAAACAATACTTGTTAGATTTTGTTTCTTTACCGACTTTGTGCTGTTTTTGTTCTCCTTTCTATTGTTTTTCTATGTTTTTTTATTTGATTTATTACGCTTTTCAAGATGACAGTAATATGCAGTGGATTATTGGAAAGGAAAATAAATGTTATCTTCATATATTTGTTTATGCAATCACATATTTTCTAGCCACCTTAGGAGTGTCATCCTACTCATAATTTGTATTAACTTTAAATTTGATCTCTTGCGATTTTGGGAGCTAACAAAGATTTTTGCTGATTTTTCTGAAGTTGAGAAGCTCCTAACAATTCTAGGTCTAGAAGAAAAATATATCCTTTATGAAAATAATTAGCTTCCAGCCTTCACTATAGGAAAACATACTTTGACTGATGGTTTCATAGCAATGGTTTGGAAACACCATTGCTAAATGTAACTATTACTGCCACTTTTGAGAACATGCCGCTATATCATGGAGCCTCTCCCTTCATAGGAGTTTTCTGTGAAGTTTCCAGTAGCAGACTTTCAATATTGGATGTTGACGATAACCGTTCCTATATCTTAAAATTTTCAGCAATTTAGATGTGGCTTCCAGTGGTGGATGCCTGGATGGTAATAATCGTTGCTATATATACCTTCTTACTGGTGGAGTCCAATCTCTGCTACTAGTATCCAATATTTTTTATTCGCGTGTGATCTTGTAGTGCTATGAGTTTCCCACCAATTTCATTTGTGTTGCTTGCCTGTCTAATGTCACCTATCATTTTAATTAAGAAATATCCATGCTTTTGAATTCTATCTCTCTTTAACACGAGGTATTTAAGCCCCACCTGATTTCTCCAGCAGCAATTGAAGTTTTGGAACATTGATTTCATTTTTTTTTTTTTTGGAATTAAAATGAGCTCAGATCATAGAATCTGACGTCAATCGGTTGGAGAGGATTGAGATTCTTCTTCTTCTTCTAAGCTTCTGGATCGTTTTTCTCACGATCGGATTAGGTTAGTTCCGACATACTTTTTTCTTAGTTCGAATCCATTTTACATATGAGATTTTTAGGTTGTTTTGTGTTTTTGGTATTTTTTGGTTCCATTCCCTCTATAAATGAGATCTACACTTTTTCAAAACTCTCCATAGATCTCGGCTTCTCTTGCTTAGAATTCAAAGATTTCGAATCCGTAAGCCATCTAATCTCTCTCCTCAACGAAGATCGGGTTTTTTTTTTAATCTTCAAAAACCACAAATGAGAAGCTAATTTTCTATAGCGGGGTTTGATCTTTCTTCCATACTAAATCTTGAAACTAGAAGGTAGGAACTTCATGATTTCTTTGGAAAGTTTCTTTGAAAGGCTAAAACCAAGCAAGTGCTTGGACATATCTGGGAATTAGCATCCTAAGACCAAATTATCGGAGAATCACTAATTAAACTATATTTTCAAATGTGCAGTAATTATGTTGATCATCATGTCAATACAAGGGAACAGATTACATTTCATGATACCATGGATAAAATGTTTATTTAATGCAATGAAGGTTTTTTTTTTTTTTTTGGTACTTGTAAAGCATTGAGCTGATGGAGAATATTTGTAATTTTTCTTTTAGATATAGCTTCATGCATTCAGATTGTTTTAGTTTTTCATTTTTGTTTATGAGGATTGAGAACCAGTTTTATTGATTTTTATTTATTTATTTTTCTAATGTACTACTCTTTGCATATCTCTGTAAAGAACCAAGTAGATTACACTCATTTCATTGCATGATTGTAGTAGATTATATTCTTCTCGAGAAGATAACTTTTCTCCAAAGCCAGAGTTGGTTTTCCTTGACATCTGATATAATAGGTAAAATGCTTTTCCTTTTTTTCTTTTCTTGATAACAAATAAAGGGGGTTATTAGACAAGAATAGGACCTCCTACAAATCATTACAAAGCACTACTACATGATGTGCAACTTTTACAATGGAGGGTTTTGTGTTTTTGCAAGTAACTTTTCTTTACTTATATTGGTGAATAATTTTTCAATATTATAATGTTTTTCCTACTTTATGCATTTCTAGGTCTATCAACTTACCTACTGGCTTAGCTCTTGCGGATGAGAAAATATCAAATAATTGATTTAAAAATAAAAATGTAGTTGCAGTTGCCAATGAGTTCTGAACTGGTGATCCAGTCCTTTGAAATGGTGAGGTTGCAGCGATTGGCAACAACTTGTGCAATTTCCAGCTTGATGATATTTTTTCTGCAGAGACTGTTATTGAGTTTTTCAAAAATGGACCTAATCAAAAGGAGGATAGTGGTCCGCGAGATTATGGATGGCCTGACATAGGTAATTTTGAAGTCATGGATAGAATGTTTAGGTAGTTGTCAATATTTTATGCCCTTTGTTTTGTCATGGTTATGCGCTTAACTTTTGGTTATTGATGAATACTTTGTAGGGGTTGAAGGATCCATGGTCTACCCATTACATCTTACTTATTTCATCACAACATCCTATCTCTTAATGCATAAACATGGATTGGTTGCATGAGATCCCAATGCTTATCTTTAGGGCACCACTGCCTAGAAAATGAGCTACCAACAATCCACATTTAAATCTGGTTGATGTGATTCTTAGGCCTTTGCCTATACATAATAGCAATAATGAAGAGCCTAGAAGATGATTGAAAAACTAATTTGGATGCATGCATCAAGAAACAAAACCTTTTTTGTTTCTTTTTGTTCATTATTGAGACATAAGGCGAGTTGATCTGGAATTTACTGACGTTTTCACCCTTTGTTTCATTGTATTTGGTTTTGCAGAAATTGGGATTTCACATTTGGGATGAATAGTACCAGTACCATCAAGGGTACTTTGTCAAGGTTGGCAATTTGTGAACTTCATCTTTTAGAGGTACTCTGTTAGTTTTCGGATTATTTGTTTTAGAATGTACTCCTTAAACCACTGGTTTGGTTATGCTTTTTGTGGGAATGATGTTTTTTCCTTGAAACTGATCGATCTAGTTTTGGCTGTTTGTTGGGTACAGCCAAAATGCAATGATGCTTTGCTAGAGATGTTTCGGATTGACTATAGTGGAACCTCTCACTATGTCAGGTGTATCCCTTCTATCTTACATCACCGGCTGTCCTCAAATGACCACATCTCGGTCGGTTTTTTCCGATGGTGGTTTGTCAATACTGAAGTAATGAAGAAGTTGTCTCTTATGTTGCATGGTTTATGGAAAATGTTCCTGAAGGTGATCCTGCACGGTCCCTTATTGCAGAGCTTTTGTTTTGTGCTGCCACGAAAAATGGTTAGTTGACCTTAATTTGCTTTTGGACTTAGTTGCCTTTTTCCCTAAAAGAAAGTCCTTCCTATGATACTGATATACTAGGGGAAATATTCCAATGAGATGGTGATATGAATCACTACACCGAAATTGAATATAAGGAACAGTGTCACGGCCCAAATTCCGGGGCCTTGTTAGAATCTACCCTATCATGCATTGGCATACAATCCACATGTTTAAATCAAATGCAACACATAAGGCATAAGCATCACATATTAAATTTGTCTTTCTAATATTTAAACCAATTAAATAATCAATGAATGGAGTCTCAAGTGTCTTAACAATTTCCATTAAAAAAAGTTTTCAAGTAAACTAGGAAAACAGTAAAATAATCAATGTAATATAAGGAACAGTGTCACGGCCCAAATTCCGGGGCCTTGTTAGAATCTACGCTATCATGCATTGGCATACAATCCACATGTTTAAATCAAATGCAACACATAAGGCATAAGCATCACATATTAAATTTGTCTTTCTAATATTTAAACCAATTAAATAATCAATGAATGGAGTCTCAAGTGTCTCAACAATTTCCATTAAAAAAAGTTTTCAAGTAAACTAGGAAAACAGTAAAATATTCACTACTATCTATTTCTCTAAATTTCTAAATGTTGATGCAACGCTCTCCTCAGCCACGCATGCCAAACACTATGGGCTAATCTTCGCCATTTTCCAATTCACCCGCAACTTTGTTACTTGAAGGGGGCAATCCAATATCAGTCTAAACTGGTGAATGAATTTCCTATTCTGGCATGCATCAACATATAATGTACGAAGCATCGCATTAAAATAAGGCAGTAATAAATGTTAAATATTTTAATCCAATGTAGAATTTCAGTAATAAATCCATCTAATGACACATTTCTGAACTACATCCTTGCACCCAGTCTACATCATCGTGCCATTTATCACCACATGTACCCTAAGATGCGAGTCACACATCCCATCAACTGGTGTCCCGTAGGACCCACTTTCTCCTTGACCTCTACGTCCCATAATCCAAATGACCTCTCCTTGATCTCATGATGTTGTTCATGGTTGGAAGATGGTGAAGGATAATCTTTGAGACCTGCTGAGAGAAAAATATTCTGATATTATATTTCCACATATTCCAGGTTTTGGTTGCTTTCAATATTTTAATTCTTCTCTATAGACATGAGTATTGCTTGCAGTTTATTTATGTGTGATCTATTTTTGAAGTGTTTTGGATGAATAAATTAACCACTTTGAGAATTATTTCTATGCAATCTATTCTAAAACCTTTCATTTATTTTTTGTCTCTGAGATCCAGAAGCTGGTCCTACGTTCCCACATATTTAAAACGATTTGAGAGAACATGTTTTGGTTCCATTCAATATTTTAATTCTGATCCCTAGACGTAAGCATTGCTTGCAGCTTATTTGTATATAATCTGTTTGTAGAAATTTCCATATGAATAGATCGACTACTTTAAAAATTGTTGCGACAAGTATGCTTTACTCCCACTGCACTCCTATTTAATTTTTTTTTTCTTATGGCTCTTCTATATTAGCGTTGTTGCTCAGCCTCAACTAGTGTGTATTTAATCTTGAACTTTCCAAATTGGTCTAAATGATGTCTCTGTTGTATTTAATCTTGGACTTGATTTACTACTTTTTTTTAATGGTTGTTTTATTACTTTTTTTTCAAGGCTCAAATTTGTAATATGACACATAAATCATATTTTTTTTATTTTATTTTACCCTAATCATCTAAAGGTGGTTCCTTCTTCTCCTTGCAAGGTGCCCTTATTTGGTTTTGTTCTGGAAAGCATTTATTGAATTTGAATCTTGCCATATATGCTTATTGGCATCAGTTTTATACGTTATGCCATTTTACTTCCTTTTTTTCACTGTTAGCAGCATGCCTTAATTGGATTAACAATGGATATAAGAGACATAGTGCGTTATTGTTTGAATGTCTTCTTTTAGGTGGCAATCTGTGAGGGTATGTTCAAAGTGAGTGACAAGTATTTTGAGCAGTCTTGCTATAGGAGAATCCACTACATTTTCTGCAACCATGAAGAAAGTCTTTGATCAGACTGTGAGTCATGTGAGCAGTTATTATTATATATTTCCATGTTCACACTTTTTATCAGAATGTGAGTCATGTGAGCAGTTATTATATGTTTCTATATTCACACATGTTTTCACTTATATTCCCGTTTTTGAATCTTCTTTGAATTGAGAATTGCAACATTCTAGCTTATAAAATAGCTCATTATGAAGCTCATATATGTAAAAGAAGAATAAATTAGAAAAATTCCAAGATAAAGATGGCAACTACATGTTACAATTAATCATCAATGAATGAATCAAACTGAATTGGATCCCCTAAAACCATGATCCCTTGTTGGATGCTGGGACTTACTGTAGAGGTTGGATCCAATAAATTTTGGTAGTCTTTTCAAACATTTTTTTAAAAGTAGAGAAAAACAATGAGATTTGAAGAAACTAATTTTTTTATGTTTGATAAATATGATGTCCTGATGAACTTTTAATGATGTTCTCAAAATTTTGACAAATCATGTTGAACTTAAATGACATTTTGCATTTTGATGTTAGCAGTAAATGAAAATTCAACAATAAAGTTATGAAGGTGCCCAGGATAGAACAAAAGGTGAAGACACCTGCTTTACCTGCTTCTGCTCCTCCTTCGATTCTTTGTAGAAATTTGAATAATTAATGGCTATATGTGGCTCATCCATTTCAAAAGTATAGAAAACTGTGTTTACAGTTTGAATTTTTTCTGGAATTTTTCAAAAGTTGTCCAAATTTATTAAGATTTAAGATAATCCACTTAGTCATGACTCTTGGGATATTATTAGTGCAAAACAAATTGAGTAGTTTAAATTACAAATATGGAGCCTACACAAATGAGGAAAAAATAGTTGATGGAATATGATTCCCTAACAAATTGAATAACCAAATGCAATTTCCATGTGAAGACTTTCCTTATTACAAGTGGAAGATGTGAAACTGTTTCACAATGTAGGTGTAAAAAATCGGATCTGAAAAATGATTTCAATTGTAGGCACCATTTTTACAACATGTGTCCGCTACTTTGTAGAAAACTCTCTCTACACCCATGTGAGGCCCACGTGGATGCCTCTTGCAAGGTGCCGACTTGCATGCTTTTGTGCCTGATGGACGACTAGGAAACAGGACCTCTATTTCTCATCTTCGATAGGATCATTGCAAGGGGCCATTACACCGAACGCATAGCTGCCAATGGCACCCGAACGATTGTCGAAGTTGTTCAGGTTAGATCATGATCACCCAATTTTGCAAAATTTTTTTTTATATGATGTCTGTTTTGATTTTGTTTATGCCAGTTTGTTGAGTTCATATTGAGTTTTCCTTTAGGATTTGTGGGTGTTGATCCTTAAATGAGGATTGGGTTGTGTAGATTCTACATTGTATTGATTTAATTTTGGTGTATTTTGGGTTATATTGATTTGTAGCAATCTGTGGTTTGACCTTTAGATGAGAATTGGGTTTTGTAGATTCTTAATTTTATTGATTTGATTTTGGTGAATTTTGGGGTATTTTATTTGTTAGCAATCTGGGTTCTAATCTTTAGATGAGAATTGGGTATTCTAGATTATTAGAGTATTGATTTGGTTTTGGTGAATTTTGGGGTATTTGATTTATCAGCAATCCAGGATCTGTTTTTTGTTTCTCTTTTGATTTTGGCGGAGAGGTAAAGGTTCTTGTTATGCAAGAGTTAGAGGATATTTGTTTATTTGTTTCTTCTTTATTATTATCACTATTGTTGCTCTTCCCATTTAGGGGAATTGTCAAGATTCTTGTTCATCTTAGATTCATGGATTAGTATGTTTCATTTTCCAGTTGTCAAGTTAGATCTTATGGAGATGATTTTCCTTGTGGGAAGTCCAGATTCTGTCTTTCTGTGGTTAAAGGTCCCCCACGTTGTCTCTTTATACACTGCCTTTTCTTTTTTCTGCCCACAGGGGCAAGATATGTAATTTCTTGCATTTTTGAAGCTACCTTTTCTCCATTTCTTTAAATATGAAGGAGATTATTCAGTGTTTATCTGGATGAGGGAAGATACCATCTTTTCCTACAAAAATATTTTGAGAGTATATCACTTTGTATAGTTGCAAGGTCTTTTGGTGTGGTCTTTGATTATTTTGAAGTTTTTTTTAATTATTATTCTGAAGTTTCCAATGAGAAGTGACCTTTCTTAAACATTGTGTAGTTTGTCTTGGTGAATTGTTCCACTGCCTGCTTTTTTCTTATTTGGTTCTTTAACATGTTGTGTAGTTTGTCTTGGTGAATTGTTCCACTGCCTGCTTTTTTCTTATTTGGCTGAGTACATTCTCATCAATGATTCTTTTGTTTGGTTTGTTTTTAGAAATAACAAAATTGGTTAATGGTATGATGACATGGTTTCATTTTTAGAATCTCTGTGATTCCATGTTTGTCGTTGCCACTAAGTTATAATGTAAAATTTTACGTGCACGTTTGTTTGGTTGGTATTGAAATTCTAGGACTTCTTAGTGTTGACCTATCATCATAATGTTATTTTCAAGTGCCCATTTGTTTGTTCCTAAGAATTCTAGGTGATGAATGTTAAAGATTGTAGGAATAGTTTGTTTGATGGGTTGAGGTTAGTTTGAATATTTGAATTTGAACTATGGCTTTCTCAGTTAGACAATTACTCTCTTCTTTTCTATAAAATGAAAATTTTCAATTATTATAAGTTATGGTGAGACTTTTATGGAAATGTAGTCTTCAAAGTTTCTACAATTTACTATCAAAAGGGCCACAATTAAAGTAAAAGTAGGGATCACAAATATCCATTAAATAGTCCCCCCTTTGGCGAGAAAATGATTTTGCACCCATTGCTTCAGTAAATTAAATTCTTAGTATTTGATTGCTCCTCCATTAAAATCCATTTTACAAGGACTAATTCCAACTCATTTTGTGCTATCACTAATCGTGAGTTTCAAATGCAGAACCGCGATGTAGTAATAAAAACTGATCAGACTAGGTCAATCCTCAGGGACAATGTGCTTTAAGGTTGCTTTTCAACTTGTACCTACCCTAAATAAAAATCTAAAACTAGCCTAATTTAAAAAGTAACAAATACAAGAATTCTACTTGCAAAATTAAATTAATTACAAACCAATGAAAAAAAAAAGAAACTTTCCTAAATCTAGAAAACCTAAATCTAAAATTTCCTAAAAATAAAAACTAAAATCTTTGCAAAAGAAAACTCACTTTAGACCTTCCAATAAAACAAAAACTAAAATTAGAAACTTACTAAAAATATAAACTACACAAAGTTAGAAATAAATTAAACTAATGTTAGAAACTAACTAAACAAAAGTTTAAAACTTTTCTAAGTTAGAATTTCCAAAAATAGAAATTTTCCAATTTAAAATCATCAATTTAAAACAAGTTTAGAAAGATATTTTAATTCTGAAATTATCTAAAACAATAAAAAACATAAAACTAAAAACAAAATTAAAATTAGAAAGTTAGTAATGCAATGCATGTTATGAAACTAATGCAAACTTTCCTAATATGAGATGCAAAATTTAAATAAAATATGATCATAATATAATGCAATCCTAAACTAGATTTAATAGCTGGAAATCATGCTCTACTGATGCAAGAGCCTAAAAAAATTGAACTTAAAAAAATATTCTAAAATGCAAAAAATATGCGTGAATAATGATTACCAAAAATAAAAATTCTAATATGCAGTTTGGCAGTCAGTCTTAGTTTAGGCTTTTGGAAATTGAATTTACCATAATCTTTTGAATATGAAACTCTGGGATTTTAAATTCCACTCATCAACGTTTAATTCATCCAATTTTTACAGCAAAACTCATTGATTTGATATGTTTATTAATTCCAAACTTTCAGATAAAAGTCTGCCCTATGCAGATTTCTTTGTACAAAATTTCTGACTGGCACGTGTTTCAATGACTGAAAACCTAACTTCCCTTAATCCTTTTTTTCTTAAGTTTTTATGGTACAAGGTTAATTCATCCAACAATGGTTCCTCAAAATTTGAAGGTAAAATAATCTTTTTATGCTATGTTTTAAATTGCAAATATTTGGATAAAAACAGTAACTGTTTGCTGTCCAATTTTGCTATCTTTTTAGATCCAAAATTTATCCTTTTTATTTCTAAAAAAATTATGAATTCTAAATCTAAAATTTCAATTTCCAACAACTAAACTAACACATGATATGAATGCATATTTCTAAAAAAATCATCCCGTCCATAAATCATGCAACATAAAAAAACACACACACACACAAATAAAGCAAGAAAAACAATTGAATTTGAATGTATGAAATCAACATTAAAGTAAATTTGTGGATAAACTAGGATTTAAATGTGTGGAATTTCAAAATTTTAAATATGTGGAAAGACAATAATTTAAATGTGTGGAAAGCAAGAAATTTAAATGTATGAAAAAAAAGAAATTTAAATGTGTGGAAGCGTATGATTTTTTTTCTTTTCCTAAATTCTTCTTTTATCTTAGATTATGTTTGCTCAAATCATGTTCTTAGGCTTCTTTGGGTTGTCAATCCAAGAGCAACAAGGTTAAAAACAAACATTAAGCATTCATTTTCAAAGAAATAAAAAGAAGTAAATTAAAAAAAACGAAAACACGCACTTTTACTAAATATAAATGTTTTTACATAAAGACAAAATAAAGAAAAAAAAACATTACATGATCTAGGATGAAAGATCCTCTTCTAGTGGAAGCTTCAAGTTGGAGAGAGCCTTCTTGAATAGAAAAATTATAAAGTAGAAAGATATGGAGAGAGTGGAGGGAGAGAGCTGGAGAGAGGAGATCTCTTCTTTCATGCCTTGGAATGCTAGAGAGGTGCCCTATTTATGCTTTTTTCAAGTCTCACTCCCTTTCAAACTTGATTTGATTAAAATTGGAGAAAAAACTATGGGCTTTATACAAAGCTTTGGGCGTGGATTATTGCTAGAATTTTTTTGTCTTGTTTCTTTTCTTTTCTTTCTTTATTTGGAAGTCCTTCTTTACTTCTTCTTTCCTTTTTTGTCTTTGCCACCTTACATTGAGATCTCTTGAGAGATAAATTTGGGATAAGAATCCTCTCTTGGAATCAAACTTGGCCCACATGTGGTGTAGAACTTCCTATTTTATTTCTTTGCATTTTCAACTTGCCTTATTTAGAAAGTACTCCTTATTTGCATCAAACTCAAAGAGATATGCTAAGATAATTCTCTTGATTTTTTTTTCTTTCTTTTTTCAACCAACATCTGATCCAAATAATCTTTTGGGTGTGGAATATCTTCATGCATATATATATTTTTTTTATTTTTTCAAATCTTCTCCTTCTCAAAGAATAACTCCTATGTGGCTTTCCTATTTCATCTTTGATGAGATATTCTTCAAATTCTGTTGAAAGTATCTTGAAAATATGCAACAACTAAATGGACCCCATCTTTGATGTCCCATAAGTGTATCCCACACATGTAAATGTGTGTGGGACCATGAAGCCAATTTTTACATTTTTCTTTCAATTTCTTTTCTTTCTTCAATTCTTCTCTCCTTTCTTTTGAAAATAAATTCTTTGCCTCAATTCTTTGAAAATGGGACCCATATCATCAATTTCCTACACAACGAATCTGAATTTATATAAAAAGACAATTTTAACCCTAAGATCACAAATGTATGAATGTGGGCCCATCTCTCATGAAATGCCAATGAAAATCTACACCATTTGTCATGATTTTATATGAATGAACTAATGATGATCTAAATTCAATTTATTTCATGAGAATATAAATTTTCACAAAACTTTCCAAAAATAGATTTTCTAAAAATGTTAGGTTTCATGAATGTAAGTAAAAGTGTGATTTTTAAGCAAATTATGCAGGAAAATACTAAAATGAATTGAAAATGCTTGAAACCATAATATCACACTAAATGAAGCTCTTTTGGCTTAATAAGTCCTTAAAATAGTCCAAAATGTATATGAAAATGTACATTTTTAAGGATTTATCACACCTCTCAACTAGCATTTTGCTAGTCCTTACCAAATTTGCGAATAAAAATGAGGAATTCATCATGACTTAATCTAACCTAAAACTAATATAATGCAATAAAATTAAACATGAATGTAACGCTACTTTCACTGGCACTCTCAACTACATTTAACGTATGTAGTTAACCCTTAAAGCCCTAGTGGACGAGTTGTACCTTGTGAGTGTTTGCAGTGAATATACCCACAAAATTTTCTTTTTTCTTTTACAAGAAAAATAAACAAAAGTAAAGAAATTTTCCAAAAGAAATTCACTCATATTGGTTATTTTCGAGATCTAGAATAATTACACTTTCACACTTTTCAAAGTTCAGTCCACAATTCTATTTTCAGAAACTTTTTTAGATTCAAAACAACTTGTGCGCACTGTGAAAAATTGTATATATCAAAAACCTATTTCAGATATTCCACGATAATGCTGCAAAAAACAAAATTTTTCCTTCAAATAGTCTGATCTTGCGAAATTTAGTAAAAATAAATTTCCTCTCAAACTACTAAGATGGTTTCCATATTACTATCATAGAAGAAAAGCGGCAGCTATATCGACCGTAACGGCCGGCACTGCCACGCTACGGAAGTGTTAGCGCCGCTAACACCTGTAGCGGGGCTGCTATTTTGCCACTATTTTCCTGCTGGGCCTATTTAAATGGTCTGACGCCCATTCTTCTACATTTTTCACTCCTGTCTCCATCTTTCCTTTTCCCTTTCCACTATTCTTTAGTTCTACCTCCCTCTTTCTTCAAATCAAAGGCAACAAGGGTCCAAAAACACATTAAGATCTACAAATCTAGATCATTCATCTTCTTTGGAGTCAAAAGGCATCTCTCAAAAGGTATTTTTTTATGTGATTTTCTTAGATCTATGACTCTATTCCTCTTTTCTCCTTCATGAATCTCTTGGAAATGGCTTGTAAGTGATAGATCTATGTTTCTCATAAATTAAACCCCCCATTTTCTATGATTTATTTATTTATTATTTATTTTTCTTTCTTGGATTTTTTTATTTTTTGAAAAAAAATTTTTGTTCTTAAAGAAACACCAACCAAATCACTTCAAAATTACTCCCAAGTGTTAGATCTATGAATCCCATTAATGAATCACTTTTTTTTTATTTATTTGAATTTTTTAATTTTTTATGTTCATATTAATATAACTTTTGGTGATAGAGGTATTCCCCCAATCATTTCTCAAATCTCAACTTTATATTAACTCTTATGTCTCAACTCTTTAAGTACAATGTTAGTTATGAAGTTATTATTTATTATGTCATTTATTGTGTTGAATGTTGATTATTGAGTTATTGACTCTAGTAACTCATCTCTTTAGATCTTAAATTCTTAACTCTTGAGTCTTGACTTTGAGTCTTGAATCTTGATTCTTGATACCATGTGAAAATTAAAAATGATACTATTATTTTTTAATTATACAGTGATACAGGACATCATACATTTAAGGGACCGCTACCACCCCTTATTTTAGGCCTTTTTGCAAAACAAACACAAATTCTAGCTCATTACAATTTTCTGGAATTTTTTCAAATTTTTTTGTTAATTTTTTTAAATCACACCGCTACATAGCCCCGCTACTGCTACGTAGCGTTTTGGTGACTGGCCACGACGCTATTCGCTACTGCTATTTTGATCCTTGATTACTATTTGCTTCGATTTGCCTCTTTTCTCTCATTGTCTTTTTCCCACGCAAGGGTTCCTAAGTTTATGCGATATAAGAAAAGTTAGGATCCAGAAAGCAAATATGGTCCTTGGTTTTCCCCGCACATACTTCCTCGCAAAGTCTTGCGGATACTGTTCACTCACTTTTTCCAGCGTAGAAATTTTCAAGTTCATATGGTATAGCAAAAGTTGGGATCTAAGGAGCAAACTTAGTCCTCATGTATTTCCACACATATCTCTTGAAAATTTCTACGGACACTTGTTAGGCCATAATTCATCATGTTTTTTTCCTTTTATCTTATGACTGTACAATGTCTAGGTCCTTTAAGCTTTCTAATTAACCCTTGTAGTGAGTGTTAGGCTAATGACTCTCAAACCAGATGGCTTTAGGCCACTAGATATAAACATATCTCTCCAGGCTTACTAGCTCGAGTTAAAAAGGCTACAAATCCAAACTAGTTACAAACTTCTCATTATATGCCTTTTTTTCACTCTTTTTTTTAATTGAAAGTAAACACTAGGTGGCCGTTCATTTCGCTCGAATTAATTCATCTTGGTTTTGATATATACAATTCATCAACAATGAACTAGGAAACAAAAATATTATGCAAACTAAATTTCAAGTTCACATAGTATTCTCCAGAAAAATTCCAAAAAAAGCATTAAAGCTTCCTATTCAAAATGTCGAAAAATGTATACGTGTATATGTGAAAAGCAAGTTTTGGTAATCTTTTGATAGGTTTTCTCCTTTAGAAAATACAAACTTTCTTTTTACTTCCTTCCAAAAGTATGAAAATTCCATATTTCTATATATCTTCAAATCACTTCAATTCCCTTGAAACTTTCTTTTCTAAAATGAAAAATAAATGCTGACAAAAATGATAAAAGTGCCCGGAAAATCGAAAAATTTGTCTAAAATTGGACAAGCGTGCTTGTCCCAACCCCCTAACCTAAGATGAACATCGTCCTCAATGATTATGCATACAATGTGGAACTGTAAAAGTAACTTGAGGATACATAAATGTAAAGGAGGGTAAAGAGAAGAAGTCACCTGAAGATGTGTCTGAGCTGCTCCCTTTCCAAGGTTGACAAAATAAAAAAATAAAAACAAAAAGACAAGAAGCTACTCTAAAAGAAAATATCTACGCTAAAAAGAAAAGAAAAAACCTACACTACTAGATTCGAAACCATGAGTCGACTCGGATCCCAAATGAAATTTTCCTCCACACAGTTTATAAGAAGCACTGAAAGAAATGAAACCATGAAGACCACATGTTGCGGAGATTGTTAGTTTTTGTGGACTCAATCCATCAGTTGATGTAATAAATTGATTAATTTCTTTATTTATCAATAAAATCATGCTTTACTTTTATGAGATGAATGTTATTTTACTACTTTATGCACATGACCAATACGTATGACATAATGGTTCATGAGTTGAACCGGGTCCCATTAGTATATTAGATGTGATATATGTGCATGGATGAGATCCACACACGGGAAATATATGTCACAAATCTTATGCTTAAAATAGCTTCACAACCAGTAATGAGATTGGGCATCTCATTTGATAAGGTTGCAGCACTTTGATCACTATGAGATAGTGTGATTTGTCTCAATCATCAGAATGTAAGATTCTGGATCACGGTGCTGGTACATTGGATGTATTGAAGGACCATGAGATGCACCTTATGGAATTCCGTCTCAATAATAAGGTATGCTCTCATAATTCCCTAGCAATAGGCTCTCAATCCTGAGACATTGACGAACTCAAGTTTCTATCT
This sequence comes from Sextonia rubra, assembly GCA_037013555.1. Lineage (NCBI taxonomy): Eukaryota > Viridiplantae > Streptophyta > Magnoliopsida > Laurales > Lauraceae > Sextonia > Sextonia rubra. The sequence goes on from JASUAD010000001.1 coordinate 83,449,577, forward strand.
ATTCATTTGCTTTGAGTCACCAATGAGTGAGGCCGACTATAGGTTAACACCTCGGTGTCTTGGGTATATGGTAGTAGAACTGTGGGAACGTTGAATGATCAAGATGGAATCTATCTCTATTATCCCCTTGTGCCAATTAATGGATTTGTCATTAGTAAGTGCGCACCCATCTGAATTAAGAGTTAATTGGATGGTACTGATGATTACTGTGATTAATTGGGGCTCAAGGATAATAAGATGTGGAACTTAGATTGGAAGAGACGAGTTTATTCCAATTGATCCACGGATATTGATAGAGGGGCCTACTTGTGGTAATTGGGAAGTTTAGGGTCTTCATTGTAATTTATTCCTAAGACTGGAGTGCAATTGCATTTATATAGTGGTGTTATTTGCAATTAACTGTGGGCCCGGATTGCACATGAGATGTGGGGTCGCGGTGTTCCAGTTGGAGCCAGCTTTCTAAGGAATCCCTAGTGGTCCCCACGCTAGCCCAAGTTATTGGAAAATAATAATCCGACTTGGACTCTAGAAATAAGAGTTTGGAAAGGAGAAAGTTACTAATTGCTTTGGAAGTAAGACTTCTATTTCAATTAGACAAGGGAGAGATTTGGAAGTCTATAAAATATCCTTGGACGTCCAAAAGAGTTCCTCTCACGCCCAAAACCCTTTCGTGCAAGAGTTGCGCGAGTTACTCTCCTCTCCTTTCTTCTAGTTCCTTGGAGTCGCGAGTTGGGATTTTCTCCTGAAGATTCCACCGTTCTTCTTGAGAAAAGAAATCCAATTCGGGGGTCATAGCGTGGAAGGCTAAGAGGTCTTGAAGAAGTCCATTAGAGCACTGCGGGTCTCCAAAGGTATGATCTACTTCTTGCATGTCGTAGGTTATTTTGGATGTTTAGTGCTGGTATAATTTTACTGTACATGGTCACGAGATTGAGGGTAACACATCCTGGATTGTTTTTTTGGTCTTATGGATAGTTGATCCCTGTGTCAAGTGGGTCAAAAGTTTTGAAAATCTATCCACGAGACCCACCTACTTCCTACAGTAGACTGTGTGAAAAAGGGACCACAAATAAAATTTCTTCGTCCTCCTTTAAAAATAGATCTTTGAAAGATAGGAGAGGATGTAATGAGCCGCCAGGTAGCCCTAGGTCCTGTGCCACAAATTTCATTAATTCAATTTCAACATTTCGCTCAGACACGAGCCTAAAGGATTCCAAATTGTCAAACTTAGGAGTTTGAATGGGACCACTATTTTCCAATTCCACAAGTTCCTTTGAATAACATTGAGGGAAAAGAAATGCGAGGGTAATTTCGTTGAGGGTTGGATCATCGGATTCCATGAAGAAGTCAGTACATGATTCCAAGGATCCAGATTACCTAAATCAGAAATCTGAAAATTAGGTCATCCTCCCAATTGTAATCTTCCTTTCGGGGCTTATTAGGTTCATTTGCAGTTTCATCAATCATAGGTATATCGAATTTTTGAAAGACTGTAATGCCAAATTCATTAGAGGAATTTGAATCATAGAAAGGATTTATGAAAAGGGCATAGATGTAACAACCCGCCCTGCACCATCGAGGTATTGTCCGCTTTGGACTTCCCAGGAGGTCACCCATCCTGAAATTGCTCTGACTCGAGCACGCTTAACTTTATAGTTTTTTATGGAAGTCCTCACGGTTTTGTCCTCAAAAGGCGCCTCGACAGTTTAGGACGGATTATTACTTATATTCTTTCATTCACAAGTACTTTTTGGGACTGGGTCGTTACAGGCCCACCAGCTTCCGCCGGATATGTCCCCATATCCACATATCTAGCACAATGTCGGACCGAAGACGGCCTCATAAGCGATGTGGGACTTCGTTCCTCCTCCTTCGTTCCCCCCTACCTATTTGTGGAGGGCAGGATTCGAGAGGGAAGCAGGATTCGAGCGGTCCCCAAGGGGTCCGACCTAACGGCCTCACCCTCCACCACTCAGAGGAGAGCCATCCCCTTCTCTGATACCATCTGTAACAACCCGCCCTGTACCATCGAGGTATTGTCCGCTTTGGACTTCCCAGGAGGTCACCCATCCTGAAATTGCTCTGACTCGAGCACGCTTAACTTTATAGTTTTTTATGGAAGTCCTCACGGTTTTGTCCTCAAAAGGCGCCTCGACAGTTTAGGACGGATTATTACTTATATTCTTTCATTCACAAGTACTTTTTGGGACTGGGTCGTTACAGGCCCACCAGCTTCCGCCGGATATGTCCCCATATCCACATATCTAGCACAATGTCGGACCGAAGACGGCCTCATAAGCGATGTGGGACTTCGTTCCTCCTCCTTCGTTCCCCCCTACCTATTTGTGGAGGGCAGGATTCGAGAGGGAAGCAGGATTCGAGCGGTCCCCAAGGGGTCCGACCTAACAGCCTCACCCTCCACCACTCAGAGGAGAGCCATCCCCTTCTCTGATACCATCTGTAACAACCCGCCCTGCACCATCGAGGTATTGTCCGCTTTGGACTTCCCAGGAGGTCACCCATCCTGAAATTGCTCTGACTCGAGCACGCTTAACTTTATAGTTTTTTATGGAAGTCCTCACGGTTTTGTCCTCAAAAGGCGCCTCGACAGTTTAGGACGGATTATTACTTATATTCTTTCATTCACAAGTACTTTTTGGGACTGGGTCGTATTGTATGTCACAACCCGAGCCCAGGGTTCGGGAGTTAGCAAAAGCCAAACCTAATGACACACGTACTCCCGTGCATGCACACGTAGACCAAGTCTAAATGCACACGCACAAGGGAACATTCACACGTGCCAAGCAAGTACGCGGAAGCTGTAAATATCAGAAACACAAACAAAACAATGCAAGAAGAGGATACAAAGGACGAACTAACATAATAACATATGAAAGTCTTACAAAAAGAACAAAAGAATATATACAATCTGACATATAAACAAGTCTGACATCCTCAAAACAAGATAACGAGAACAAGACTCCAATGATGCATGTATGCCAGGAACGCTCTCCCGCGGAGTGATCACATCCACTCCTCTAGGCCTGATGGGGCCCCGGGGGTCTCATCTGGAGCCTGGCCGACCTGCGAGGGTTCGGCAAGGGGATCTGGGCCTGCAACACCAAAAACAACTGTGAATACGAAGATTCAGCAAAGTATAAACCATAGCAAGTTAACACACGCTGTGTCTAGTAGAATAAAGAACATCATGTTATTAAAGAAGGCATTTTTGTATACTAGGCTGTCATGCAAGAAAGAAACATGCTGAGTGAATCAATGAATACATGTTGTGTACATAACTAGTGGCTACTACATTACCATATGCTCCCAAAAGAGGGATCTTATAACATGCAAAGAACACCATTGTCCGGGCCAGGGTACAATGGGTCTCGGTTTCCTGGGGTCCGGTTCCCCAAGACATATCCATACTGCAGCAGGTCCAAATAAACTATACCAAATTCACCCCGTCGGGATCCTAAGGCTGAGGCTAAGTAGTGCCTGACCGTACCAAGTCAATCATGGAAAACCTGAGTAGATCGTGACAACATATCATACGTGCAGATCTGTGAGTGAACATATCATACAGGCATACTCAAGGTAAATAAACCACAATGTGAAAGTAACGAAACATACGTAATCATGTAGAGTATTGAGATCAATGATCGAATGCAATATGTTATGCAACAATTCATGTGAAAACGAATCATCCTGATTTACAAACCAATTCTAATCTAGTTATCCGGTGTTTCTAACCGTGCATGATGATGTAGTTTTAAGTTATTCGATGCACCGTTGTCTAGTGTTGCCTTGAAGCGGGCGGTGCACGAAGTCCCTTAAACCAACATCCATGGGGAGGTGCTTAACATCCGGATAACGAACATGAATGATTCGCAGCCCTCGAGATCATTCACGCGTTGTATCACATTCCGTTGGGCAAGTCTAGGTACTCTACATTCTATCATGAAGGCCATATCGGTCTTTTCTTCACACCTATCCTTATTCTTCATTTTTATTCTAATGTGGTTACGGCTTAGCCGTGTGTGTGCCACGGCTTAGCCGTGTGTGGTCTACGGCTTAGCCGTGGCTGAGCCGTAGAAGGTCGGTCATTTGCTGACTCTCAGTTATTCCAGAAATTGCACCCTGTATTGATCTACGGCTGGGCCACGGCTGGGCTTCGGCTTAGCCGTAGGGCAATCCACGGCTTAGCCGTGCCCTAGCCGTAGAGGAAAACTGGGTTTTTCTCCTCTCTGGATTGTGAGCCGTAGGTGCTATACGGCTTAGCCGTACCTGCACGAATTCAAATTTCCTGAAACACATACAGAATGTCTGGGAAGCATTAGAAATTCAATTCTCCAATGGGAATACACAAGTACTGAATCAATGAGTATCAAATGGGCTGTAAACACATGTTTCCACATTAATTCATATAAAACCAACCAAATCAAAAGCATACCAACATGGGTTCTCAAAGATATGGTTATACTTGCCTCAATTTGGAAAACAATTGCCCAATTCTTGTCCTAAAGCCCAATCACAACCTAACACAAATCAAGCCATATGCATGCATGAGAATTGGAATGAAATCCACAACACAGACACACCATGCAACGATGGAAACAAGAAGAAGAAGAACTAGAGGAAAGAGATGAGAGAGAGAGAGAGATGGAAGAAAGTCCCACTCACCTCACATGCAAGAACCCAAATTCCTCTTGATCGATGGAGGAGGGAATTCAAGTGAAGGAGGGAGAAGTCTCCACGTGCACGGTGAGGAGAAAGAGAGAAAGCGAGAGAAGGAAATGTGAGTTGGTCGATGGTGGGTTATATATAAGCTCATGAATGGGCAAATTACAAGAGGGTCCAAGTCATAAGTCTATTTTCAGTTTGAGTCAAATCCAAGTCCAATCGAATCACACGACCTCGGTTGCAATGACGTAGTTACAAAAGTTAACGAGCTCAACGAAAGACACGTGTTGACATCAAGATGATGCAAAAATGACCATGTCTAAGAAAAGCTAAAATTACAAAAAAGGGCTTGGTCTACTTAATCCAGGTCAAACTCAACCCAACTACCTATCCATGACCCATGACGAAAATCAAAACACAACAAAACACGATTAACAACGAAAACAAGATTAACTAACCGCTAAACGGGGTCAAGCTGGGTCGGAGTGTTACAATAGATTCCTCTTTAGTGAAGTGAAATGGCCAATACTGAGGAAAAGTAGGGTACACGGGTTCGTGTATTCATCAATTGGTTCATGCATCACTTTTTTCAATTTTAGAAAGTTTCTAAAAATTAGAGTGAAGTGTACTTTCTAACAATCCATGCACTTTCCTAGTCCATTTTAGGGCGGCTCATCATTCCCTGCATGTCCTCTTATTTCTAGAAAGATGCCAAAATTAAATCACATCCATAAAGCTATATAAATAGGGAAAGTTAGAAAAGTTTCCTTAAATGGCGCTCCCCGGCAACGGCATCAAAAACTTGATCGTGAGTTCTAAGTGCAGAACCGCGATGTAGTAATAAAAATTGGTGAGACCAGGTTGATCCTTAAGGAGCAATGCGTTTTAAAGTTCCTTTTCAACTTGTACCTGCCTTAAATAAAAATCTAAAACTAGCCTGATGTAAAAACTAACAAATACAAGAATCCTACGCCAAAATTAAATTAATTGCAAACTAATGAGAAGAAAAGAAACTTTCCTAAATCTAGAAACCTAAATCTAAAATTTCCTAAAAATAAAAACTAAAATCCCTGTAAAAGAAAACACACATTAGACCTTCCAATAAAACAAAAACTAAAATTAGAAACTTACTAAAAATAAAAACTATCCAAAGTTAGAAACAAATTAAACTAATGTTAGAAACTAACTAAACAAAAGTTAAAAACTTTCCTAAGTTAGAATTTCCAAAACTAGAAAACTTTCTAATTTAAAATCTTCAATTAAAACAAGTTTAGAAAGATATTTTAATTTTGGAAATTATCTAAAACAATCAATAGCCTAAGCAGGAAACGATATACCTTAACATTATTGAACATTCTTTGATTGAAAGGATCATCCCATCTTAATTGAAAAAAGAAATATCTTTTTAGGAAGAACTGTAGTTCTTCTTTGTTGTTATTCTTGGGTTGTCCTTTCTTTCCACGTTTTTTCATGTCTAATTCCGTGTAATCTTTTTCAAAATCTTTTTTTCATTTTTGTGCGTCTAAGCCAATATTTCCTTGTCCAAACTGTCTTGTTCTTCTTGATTACGATTCTCAAAAACATAAAACTAGAAACAAAATTAAAATTAAAAAGTTAGTAAAGTTAGTAATGCAATGCATACTATGTAACTAATTCAAACTTTCCTAATATGAGATGCAAAATTTAAATAAAATATGATCCTAATATAATGCAATCCTAAACTAGATTTAATAGCTGGAAATCATGCTCTATTGATGCAAGAGCCTAAAAAAAGTTAAACTTAAAAAAAATATTCTAAAATGCAAAAAATATGCGTGAATAATGGTTACCAAAAATAAAAATTCTGATATGCAGTTTGGCAGTCTGTCTTAGTTTAAGCTTCTGGAAATTGAATTGACCGTAATCTTTTAAATTTGAAACTCTGGGATTTTAAAGTTCACTCATTAACGTTTAATTCATCCAATTTTTATTGCAAAACTCACTGATTTGATATGTCTATTAATTTCAAACTTTCGACCAAAAATTTGCCCTGTGCAGATTTCTGTGTGCAGAATTTTTGAGTGGTGAGCATTTCAATGACTAAAAACCTAAGCTCCCTTAATCCTTTTTCTCTTAAATTTTTATGGCACAAAGTTAACTCATCCAGCAATGATTCCTTCAAATTTTAAGGCAAAATAATCTTTTTATGCCATGTTTTAAATTGCAAATATTTGGACAAAAATAGTGACCGTTTGCTGTCCAATTTTGCTGTCTTTTTAAATCCGAAATTTATCCTTTTTATTTCCAAAAAATTTACAAATTCTAGATCTAAAATTTCAATTTCCAGCAACCAAACTAACACATAATATGAGTGAACACTTCTAAAAAAATAATCCCGGCTATAAATCATGCAACATAAAAAAAACACAAATAAAGCAGGAAAAACAATGGAATTTAAATGTATGGAATCAACATTAAAGTTAATGTGTGGATAAACTAGAATTTAAATGTGTGGGATTTCAAAATTTTAAATGTGTGGAATGATGGTAACTTACATGTGTGGAAAACAAGAAATTCATATGTATGGAAAATAAAAAATTTAATTGTATGGAAGTGTATGATTTTTTTTTCTTTTCCTAAATTCATCTTTTATCTTAGATTCTGTTTGCTCAAATTATGTTCTTAGGCTTCTTTGGGTTGTCAATCCAAAAGTGACAAGGTTAAAAACATACAGTAAGCATTCATTATTAAAGAAATAAAAAGAAGTAAATAAAAGAAACGAAAACACACACTTTTACTAGATATGAATGTTTTTACACAAAGATAGAAAATAAAGAAAAAAAAACATTACATGAACTAGGATGAAAGATCCTCTTCTAGTGGAAGCTTCAAGTTGGAGAGAGCCTTCTTGAATAGAGAAATTGTGGAGTAGAAAGATATGGAGAGAGTGGAGGGAGAGAGCTGGAGAGAAGAGGTCTCTTCCTTCATGCCTTGGAATGCTAGAGAGGTGCCCTAGTTATACTTTTTTCAAGTTCTACTCCTGTTCAAACTTGATTTGATTAAAATTGGAAAAAAATTGGAAAAAAAATATGGGCGTTATACAAGGCTTTGGGCTTGGATTATTGCTGGAATTTTTTTTTCCTTTTTTTTCTTTAATTTCTTTATTTGAAAGTCCTTTTTTCTCTTTGCCACCTTGCATTGGAATCTCTTAAGAGATAAGTTAGGGTTAAGAATCCTCTCATGGAATCAAACTTAGCCCACATGAGGTGTAGAACTTCCCATTTTATCTCTTTGTATTTTCAACTTTTGTTCTTTAGAAAGTACTGCTTGTTTGCTACAAACTCAAAGAGATATGCTAAGATAACTCTCTCGATTTTTTTTTTCTTTCTTTTTTCAACCAAAATCTAATCCAAATAATCTTTTGGGCCTGGAATATCTTCATGCATATATTTTTTTTTATTTTTTTAATCAAATCTTCTCCTTCTTAAAGAATAACTCCTGTGTGGCTTTTTTTTCATCTTTGATGTGATATTCTTCAAATTTTGTTGAAAATATCTTGAAAATATGCAACAATTACATGGACCCTATCTTAGATGTCCCACATGTGTATCCCACACATATGTGAATGTGTGTAGGACCATGAAGCCAACTTTTATGTTTTTCTTCCAATTTCTTTTCTTCAATTCTCCTCTCCTTTCTTTTGAAAATAAATTATTTGCCTCAATTCTTTGAAATTGGGACTCATATCATCAATTTCCTACAAAACAAATGTGAATTCATGTGAAAAGACAATTTTAACTCGAAGATCACAAATGCATGAATGTAGGCCCATCTCTTATGAAATACCAATAAAAATCTACACCATTTGTCATGATTTTATATGAATGAACTGATGATGATTAAAATTCAATTTATTTCATGAGAATATAAATTTCACAAAACTTTTCAAAAAAAGATTTTCCAAAAATGACAAGTTTTATGAATGTAAGCAAAAAGTGTAATTTTTAAGCAAATTATGCAGAGAAATACTAAAATAAATTTGAAAATGCTTGAAACCATGACATCACACTAAATGAGGCTTTTTTGGCTTAATAAGTCTTTAAAATGGTCTTAAATATATATGAAAATATGCATTTTTAAGGATTTGTCAATTGCAAACATGCCACAAGAATGGGGTGATGCATCGGGATCTCAAAACTGAAAACTTCTAATATGCCAACAAAATGGAAACATCTCCACTCAAGGCAATAGAATCTGGGCTATCTGTATTTTTCAAGCCTGGTAAAGACTTGGGACTACTTCTCATATGGTTATGTGAGTGCTTGGCCTGTTCTAGATAATTCTAGTGCCATATGTTCATAAACTATTATATATTACATAATGCCTTCAGATTGTAATCGAAAATACATCCTCATTCATGATTGTGGTGTCATTGCATTTTTTTGTGTCAATTTGTATCAATTTGTATTATTTTTGTCCAGTTTCAACACTGTAATCCAATGTGTACTTGCAACTAATTTTTTTCAATTTTATCGGCAACTTTGTGGTTTTCCATAGGTGAACGCTTTACAGAGATAGTTGGGAGTCCTTATTACATGGCTCCAGAGGTTCTCAAACAAAATTATGGTCCAGAAGTCGATGTTTGAAGTTGTGGGCTTATTCTTTACCTCTTTCTTTGTGGAGTATCACTATTTTGGGCAGGTTGGATTTGTTGTGTCGATCTTCTTTCTTGGCATTGTTTTGCCTGACTTTTTTTATGTGTGAACTCTTTTGTTATTGTTGTCTGGTGTCCGTAGAGGATTCATAATTTCAGATTGAGGGGCTTTCTCCATTTATACATAGTGAACTGTTTCTGGCACTGCTCTTTGTTTCTTTACTCTTTCTAATGTATGTCTATCTCTCTCTCTCTCTCTCTCTCTCTCTCTCTCTCTGTATGGATGCATGTTTGTATGTATGAATATTATCTATAGATGGGCACACCTCAAGAGTGAAAAGTAGGGGCATTGGTGAATAGATATATACAAAATGAAAATAATCAGTGAATAGATCCATAGATGGGTACGCCCCATTATTTGATATTGGCATTTTGTATATGTCTACATCCCAAAATTAGAGAGTAGTTGCACTTGTGAATTTGATGCAAATGGAATTTGAGCTTTGAGTGGTTCTGCGTGGTCATTATTCTTTGTATACATGTGTATGTTGTGTGTTATAATTAACCCAGAAATGTGGGATAAGACATTGATGATAATTACATTGATCAATATTTTGATTTTGATATTGTAAGTGCTAACCATCCATGATCTAAGATTTAAGCTCCTGTGCAGAAATCGAACAAGAAGTTGCGCAGGCAATCATTCGTTGTGTCTTAGGTTTTAAAAGAGATACACGGCTTAACATTTTTGACAATGCAGAAGACCTTGTGAAGAGAATGCTTGATCTTGACCTTGAGCACCGATTGACTGCGCAAGAAATGCTTGGTAATATTTCCTGTTTCTTTCATCAAATGTTTCATGTTAGCCAACTAATATGAACCCGTTGGCCTTTTAGTTTGGCATACCAAGTATTGTCATATAAATCTACCAAGTAACTAAGCTTTAGGGACTATGTATAAGCAATTGCTAATTTAAAAGTTATGGTGTAAGAGCATGCTTGATTTACTCATAATTTCATTTAGAGAGGAATGTAACTATTCCTCATTTGTAAGAGCAGGAATATTAAGGTTTTGGGCCCTTATGAAACTATACATTTCTGTGCAAAACCTGCTGCTCAAGACTAGAAAGATGTTCTCGGGATATGGGATCTTGAAAGTTTTAGATACGAAGGCCTTAATAAAAGGCCTGCAGGCTGTCATCTCCTTGCATATAAAAAAGGATGTTGGTTTTTTCATCAATTGCTTGGCATTGTTCAGGCAAGTAAGTTTGAATTTTAATTCTCACTTTATTGTTGTTAACTTTTGATGCTAAGTTTGTTTCAATTTTCTTATTCATAAATTGTTCTTTTGTTCCATTACGGAGAAATTCAAATCGCAATTAGTCTTAGTTATTTTGAGAAATCAGTATTTTCCATGTAAGAATTTAAAATTGTGTCATTTGAATATATGTATATATATATATGACTTAAGCATTTAGGATTTGAAACTTTTCCAAAAATAGTTGGAAATTAATGGTATTTAGTTGTCAAGGGGATGTTGCAATTGATTTGTATCAGTGATGTAGCGATGAACTATCTAACCTAAAGTGGAAAATTGTAAATTAGATCTTTAAGTACATGAGAGAGAAGATGAAATACTAATTACAAAGAAATTGCCTAGGATTAATGGAGAATGATGTGAACTAATGTAGCCTGACCTAACCTAGACCTCAAGACAGAAGGAGATAACAAACCAAATAATTCTACAATCTCACTCTCCCATGACCCTCAACCGCTATATCATTCCATGGCACATATTGAAGATAAGGGCTTTGCTGTTGTCTTTGCTATAATGATACACAATTAGTGTTTTAAACTTCCTAATTGGCATTCAAATTCCTTAAGCATGCAAACCAAGTAATTTGACACTAATCTGTGTGTAAGGTTTTGGATGAAAGTTTCAGGTCAAACTTCAATCTGTATTTGCATTTTGTTGTTGTGAACGTGTGATGCAGTGACCTGTTCATTCCAATCGTGTTGATGATAATTACTCCATCAATGGCTCAATGGATGAGAAAGTTCGAATTTGGTACATTTCTGGTGGTCAAGTTGTAGGTGGGACAAATACAAGAGAATTAGTCACTGTGGCTAGCTAAAGGCCTAATGGACAGTCTGTTTCAATTTTCTTAATTTATGATTCTATTGTAATGAAATATTTTAAAATAAATCTGATTGAATTTCCTGAAAATATTTTAGTCTTTGCCTCTTTGATTCTAGCAGGGAGGTATTGTGGGATCATTACCTGCTTTTATAATACAAGATCACGTATAAGTATGACACTTGCTCTAACACCACATGTTCTTTTTATCAACTTAATTTCACAAATTGAAGTAATTTCTGCTGTGTTTCATCTTTTTTTTTTAAATTGAAAATGTAAACTATATTAAATGTCTGCAAAGAAAATCAAAGATTTGGCTCTTATACATCGTGGAAAGTGTATCTATAAACTTTATTCAACGTCTATGAAAAAAATGGAAGACTTGGCCCTTAAGCGTTAGTTGCTCCTCATAGAAGACAAAAGAAATTCAAAATAAGTCAAGAATACCAACCCTATTCACTTTAATAACTACAAAATCAAAATCTGATATACCTTGGATTTTTTAACTCTTTTCTGGACCTTAACAGTTTTTTTGATATTATTGCTCATAAATTCTAGAGTGTGCTCATAAATTCTAGACCTTAACAGTTTATTGTGTCTCATTAATTTTGCTAAGTTACCTTTGACATTTTTTAAATAATCAGTTTATGCATTCTACCTTTATTGCTATGTAGAAATTGTCAGTTTCTTATACGTATTTACATTTTGAATGTTGTCATTGTAGGCTGTGGATATCCTCTATGTACATGTGTGCCAAGTTGCTTGTGTTTTAGTATGTTCTTCGATTGTCCAATATACAAAAGATGGGCACATGCTTGTTAAAAGGGAACACACCATTTATTCAAATAACAAGCGAATGAAATAATGACTCTTGGTAAAACTACCAACAAACATATGCAAACGTCCCACTTTCTATCAATTTGCTTCTTAACTCTGCCTTTTGGGTGAATGCAATTAATCATGATTTTTCCAAACCCCTTTAACATTATAGGAATAGCAATACCTAAAAAACCAATGAAATCAGTGACCCACTTTACCAATAATACAGAAAAGGTAAGCCAGAACAAAAACTGAGAGAAAAAAAATGACTGAGGTCCCTTGATTTGAGATTCTGACCGAGGTCTCTGGGTTTAAGACCATTTCTTTTTTTTTTTTTTCCTTCCCCTTGCTGAGAAATAAACGAAGAGTGGAGGTCAGGGATGGTGTTTTCATATTTAAGGATGAGAGGAAGCTATTTCATTCATGCGATGTGTGGGTGCACTATCCAAAGCTATGGAGATGTGCTTGAGGTTTTTACTTATGATGATTTTGTGATAAGTTGTGAATGTACTGTTGACTATCAGGAAGGTTATAGTTATCCAGCATTTTCTTGATTGCTTCATTCCATGTAAGTTGGTTCTTTTGAAATCTTGTATTAAACATTGTCATTCTTACTCCCAACACCTCTGGTTACATTAAAGACTATGTTGTTATAAAATGATACTCTCAATCATTGCATTCAGAGACATTCAGTACTTGATTCATGTGTTCTTGTTTTGTAAGCAATAGGATAACCATTGTTTTGTGTACATGAAACATCTTTGCCTCTAGGTAGTTCATATTACCAATGTAGGCGGGTTTCCCCTTAATCTTTTGTTTCTGTCACCAGTGGAAGTTTCGCTTCATGTTGTGTTGTCATTGAAAATGATAAGAATAGAGTATCATTTACACACTGATTAATATTTGGACCAACATTTGAGAAAATCATTAGAAATAGGTCTATTGAACAATTTTCAGGGTTGCCCCACATATATGCCTTATTGTGCTGCTTGATCACCCTTGCACTACTGCCACTTCCCAGTTGATATTCATAATCATATTTGTCATATATGTCGATAAGGAAAAAAGGGTAAGACTTTCTCCACTTAATTTTCCTGTCACCTTTTTTCATGATTCTTTGGGTTTTTAATTTGTTTGGTTTTAGCACTCATTTTCCAAATAGTGTGGGCAGGTGAAGATAGTTGGATTATTAGTGGTAGTTTTTGGTGTGTTTGCATTTATTTCTTATCATGAGGGTAATATAATCCTTCTATGCGGCAAATCATTGTTACATCTTTGAGCGTTGCCTACTCTCATATCCATGTTTGCTTCCCTGCTATTTATTACAGTGTTCATTGAAAACTATTTCTTCTCCTGCTACATTGGTTGAACCAGTGACCCCCAAATGTTAGGATACTTACTGCTGTGGAATTTATGCCATGTTATCTCTCAGTTTCTACATTCTTGATGAGCATCTCATTCTTTGTTTATGGAGTGCTCAAGCACGACATTTTAATTTATGTAAGTGTATCACATACCATCAATTTCTATCATTTGAGGCTTTAGTGTAATTTAGTTCTCTTTGTTTTCCTAATTAAATAATTTAATAAATTTAATTAGAAAATTTTTACTTGGTTCTGTTTACCATTAATTTGTATTTTTTTTAACTCTTTCATTGTTACATAGTTGTGACTTGTGAGATACCATGTGGTGGTGTTGAAAACAATGAAATGTCTTTCCAAGTGATGTTATTATCGGCTTTTGCCCCATTGGGGTGTGTTATTCGAAGAATGTAATCTGTGAACTACTGTAAATTCATTTTTCCCCACATCTGTTTAAAAGGGTATTCGAGTGAGATATGCTCATGTTTCCTACCTAGATGATTGGTGTAACAGAGTATACATTTATTATTTATTTTTTTCTTCTTGAATTCATTCAACTGGTTGCTTCCATGGCATACCTAGACTACTGTACATATTAGACAGGAACCAAATGGATGATAATATCTTGCCAACAGTTTCACAACTTGGACTAGAATTTGGGTTAATGCGATTTTTGGTGGAGTCGTCGGATTTTGGATATGAGTTTGATGCACCTGTCCATTTGAAGTTCATAGAGAAAAAACTTCACTGTTCACACTTGATAATGCAGATATTATATTGGGATGTATATGATCAACTTTATTTACCTTCGATTTTTTTTAAATTAAGTTGAGCATGATTAAATTTAGAGTTGGTAGATGCGTGATCAACAATATAAGACACACTAAGCAAGTTCTAATTGAAAGTGCAATAACTAGATCACACCAAGTCCTAGAGGGGGGGTGAATAGGACTATTAAAAATTTCTTTTCAAGACTTAGATTTTATTTGTGAGCAATCTGAAAGATGATTAAAGTTGAGAGTCCCCAAGTGGATTTAAGAGAGATATTCAGAGTTATGAGTGTTTAGAAATGCACCTAGACAACAAAGATATAACTTATAAAAGATCATCAACTCAAGTGACAAGAAAGCAAGGCAACATCCACACACAACAAACAATAAACACAGTGATTTATAGTAGTTCGGTCCTAGACTTACATCCACTCTCAAGAGCAATCTCTCTTGGTTCCACTAAATAAGAGGTACTTACATAACATACACCTCTTGCAACAGTTTTTGATTCGGTGGTTTGTCTTCCACCAACTAGAGTTTTTGATCAGGTGGTTGATCCTTGATCTAGTCCACCAACTACAACAATTTTTGATGCGGTGGTTTGTCTTCCACCAAATACAGCAATGAGAATTGAAATATTAAAGAACACCTAAACAAGGAATGGTATACCTTGGTTTTGAGTGGTGCTCTTGATACTTGAAGACTACCTCCAAGCTTTGGCCTCTTGTTCTTGCTCCTTGGTGATGAAGATCTTCAGATGTGTGCTCAGCCAAGGGAAGAGGTTTCAAGAGGATTTGGAAGGCTAAGGTATTCTCTCAGATTTAATGAAGCCTTTCCTAACTCACCAACTACTCTACTTGTAACAATAATGGCACTCTTTTGCTTTGGAGAGTAGGTGGTTGTGGGAGCTTTGAAGATGATTTTAATGGAGGTGCAAAGGCTCAGCTATACTAGTAATTTTCTCAGCAATAAATTCAGTAGTTGGAGCAAGGGAGAGGTCCTCTTTAAATACAGATGAGCTCCAACGGATAGTTCTACGGCTAAGAACAGAATGGTCTACGGCTTAGCCGTAAGTTCTGACAACATCCAACGGCTAGTTTGACCAGATTCAACACAAATTCCTTCTTACGGTTAGGCTTACGGCTTAGCCGTAAATCCTTATACGGCTTAGCCGTGAGCACCTTTCGGCCTAGCCGTGGGTCAGCCGTAAGCTCAAATTTCCTAGAAACTGCTCTCTGGAGAGTGGCCCGTAATCTTTACGGCTTAGCCGTGAATAACCTTACGGCTTAGCCGTGAAGGCCTTTCGGCTTGGCCGTAAGGTCAACCGTAAGCATAATATGGCCAAGTACACTCTCTGGATTGTGGCCCGTAGATTTTACGGCTTAGCCGTGAAACATACTACGGCTTAGCCGTAACATTTTTCGATGCAGCCGTAGGGTCAGCGGTAGAACAAAAAGGCTTCAAAATACACTCTCTGGACAGTGAGCCGTAGAATCTACGGCTTAGCCGTGGTCCAAGCCGTAGAACAAAACAAGGTGTTTGAAAAACCTAATTTCCTAGTTTATTTCCATGGACACTTAGGGATCACAAATACCTTATCCCTTGGCACTCACAGATGATCTTCTTTGAATGATGTTGAACTTCTTTGCTTAGTCTTCATTGATAGGTTTTCCTTGAATGGTCTTGAACTAGCTTGAACTTCTTTGGACTTAACTTGATCTTCAATGAACTTCCGAGGTGAACTACATCGTTCTAGAACCGAACTATACTTTGGTCACGTAATTGACAACACACTCTTACAATGACACTAACAATCTCCCCCTTTGTCAATTTCGTGACAAAATTACATAATGTGAAAAAGATACAACATTTAAGCTCAGCAATTGAGATACACCAAGTATTACATCAGTGAATACACCTTAAGCACCCACATCTACATACACAACACTTTGAAACTCCCCCTGTGACGATGCTTAACCTGCAAAAAGGCTGCAAACACAATCTACTAGAAAGGTGGGAGGTTAGAAAGCTCCCCCTAAACACATGCAGACAATTCTCCCCCTTTTTGGCACAAGATTGACAAAGAGAGAAAGCATAATTGAGAACAGAAATGCAGACAAAGAGAAACAATGGCTATATTAGATGTAGAAATGAAGAGCAGTACAACCATAGCAAAACAATACATCACCCATAAGCATACATGAGAGAACAAACAAGACTAACAGGTGAGGTACAGCCATTTCCCAAAATACAAACAAAACAACAAGAACAGACATCAATCCGAAGGAGGAGAAGGCGAAGGAATCGCCACATCGTCGCGCCGGCAGCTCTTGGAGATCTTGGACAAGTACTGAAAGGATTTCTTCAAGAGCTTCTCCATCTTAGTCTGCCTCTGTTCGAGGGCGGCCAACCGAGCTTCAAACGAAGAAGAGGAAGAAGCCGGGGGAGGAACCGGAACCGGTGAAGTGGCAGAGGGTGCTGCAAAAGGAGACGCAACCGGTGAATCGTCTTCGTCGCCGGAGTCAGGAAGTCGGGGAGCAGCTGCCTGCTGTTTGGAGAAGCGCATGTTCTGGATGTTAACGGTTCCAAAGGTGGGGTGAGACTGGAGACAATATTTGTATGGAGAAGAGTTTGAGGTGTATACTAATCATAAAAGTCCTAAATATATTTTCTCGCAAGTTGATTTGAATTTGCGACAGCAAAGATGGCTAGAATTTTTGAAGGATTATGACTTCTCTATTCTTGATCACCCAGGAAAGGCAAATGTTGTTGCTGAAGCATTAAGTCAAAAATCTGCTCAAAGGGCTTGTTTGACTACCCAATGGAGATTACTTGAGGAAATCAGGGATTTAGACGTGGATTTACGATCTATAGGTGACAAGTGCTGTTGGGTAGTTTCAAGGTTCAACCAGAATTGATCTAAAGGATAAAGGATCACTAGAAAGATGATAGGGCACTGCTGGAAATATTTAGCGGGGTGGATAATAAACCAAATTTCTCTATTGTTAAGGGTACATTGTATTTCAGAGACTGACTATGTGCTCCAGATAACCGCGATATCAAGGATGAGATTTTAATTGAAGCACATCATACGCGGTATACAATTCATCCCGAGAGCATAAAGATGTATCAGAATTTGAAAAGGAGGTTTCGGTTGGATCGAAATGAAAAGTGATGTCACAGAGTTTGTGGGACGATGTTTTACCTGTCAGTAGGTGAAGGCTGATCATAGAAAACCAGGTGGATTATTACAAACATTGCCCGTGTCGGAATGGAAATGGGAACACATTACTATGGACTCCATCTCAGGATTCCCTAATACATCTAGGCACAATGAGGTGATTTGGGTCATTGTAGATCGTTTGACAAAGTCTGCACACTTTATCCCATTAAGGGGTCGGACTACGATGGAGTAGCTGGCACGGAAATATGTTCACGAGATTGTACGGTTACATGGAGTTCCCGTATCTATAGACTCTGATAGAGATAGCAAATTTGTCTTATAGTTTTGGAAAAGTTTACTAAGGGCCATCGGGACCAAACTGAGTTCTAGCACAGCTTATCACCCTCAAACAGATGGGTAGACTGAAAAAACCAACCAAACATTTGAAGACATGCTTCGAGCTTATGCTTTGGATTTTAAGGACGGATGGGATGAACAGCTGCTGCTGGCAGAATTTGCTTACAACAACAGTTATCACTCTAGCATCCAAATAGCTCCTTTTGAAGCTTTATATGGTAGGAACTATCGTTCTTTGATTTTCTAGGAGGAAGTAAGCAAAGGACGGCTCCTAGGCCCTGAATGGGTAAAAACTTCCACAGAGAATATACAGAAAATTCGAAATCAACTTAGGATTGCTCAGAGTCGTCAGAAAAGCTATGAAGCTAAGCGAAGAAGAGAACTGGAGTTTGGAGTGGGTGATTCAGTTTTTTTTAAAGTCTCACCGACCAAAGGAGTTATGCGATTTAGAAAGCAAGGAAAGCTGAGTCCGAGATACATTGGACCATTTCAGATCATAGGACGTGTTAGCGACGGTAATGCCTATGAGTTAGTGCTTCCACCACAGCTTGCCGGAGTTCATAATGTGTTCCATGTGTCAATGCTCCGGAAGTACGAACCAGACCCCTCTCATGTGATTCGTTACGAACCAATGGATATTCAATCCGATCTGACTTATGAGGAGAAACTGATTGCGCTTTTGGACACTCAAGAGCGACTACTCAGGAATCGTACCATTCGGTTAGTCAAAGTTCAATGGCAACATCACAATCAAGCAGATGCTACCTGAGAGATTGAAATGGACGTACGGAAAAAGTACCCCCACCTTTTTGCTTCAGGTATGTCTTAAATTTGGAGGACCAAGTTTCCTAAGGGGAGGAGTGTGTAATACCCATGGATGGAAGTTCTGAGCCTAATTTAAATATAATAAATTTTATGACTTTAACATGGTACATAAGAGTGATGGGAACCATGCCTTATTTAGGACCCATGTCTTACTTATAATATAGTAACTAAAGGAGAAAGGGGGAGTCTGCTGCATGACACCTTCATCTTTAAGGAAATAAACTTTGAATAGGATTAGGAATCCTGTACACAGCCTTTATTATGAAAGTAGGGATTGGATATATATACGTATGAAGTTGCTTATAGTCTCACCTTTTCTTTATTCAAAAGAAACAGAGAAAGAGAGATAGACTTAAGAGAAGGAGAAAGAGCACCCAGTGGATTTCTAGATTTTGAAGAAAGATACCAAGAGAAAGAAGAAGGAGGCAAGCAACCAGGCAGCAGTTGATGTCCTACTCTCGACCAAATATTACAAGAGTCTACAAGAGGTGAGTGATTTCCTACATCTGTTTAGTTTGACGATGAAATTCTGAGAACTAGAAACTTAGTAGAGGTAATCTAGTCTGTATTTGATTAGTAACAGAGAAGAAATTGTCCTCTGGATTTACTGTGAATAAGGCCATATAATAATGGGTGAAATCATGTATTGGGTGTTGCTCTGGATTCAGTTTCTAAACATGGATCTGTTGATTAACATAGTGACGATATGCAATGGTGATTAAAGGGCATTACAAATTTGTTTAAATAAGTTATTTAATTCTGTTAGGATGTTTCTAAACTTGGGCCGTTGGATTTCTCCTTCAAACTTGAGTGCTGTAGTGTGACGACAGGTAAAGGAAACAAATTGGGTTGTAATCTATGCTTCCGGAGTATAATCTTGTGAAATCCAATGGGGAACCATCCATGGGATAATGAGGAAACTTTCTAACCCAAATCCCCTTCATCATGATCAGAAATCTACACTCTACCTCCGATTTTCTGAAAAATCATGCCGACTGGGGATATTCTTTGCATGAGGTTGTGGGCCCATATGGCCCAGCTGATCTCAGATCGACACCATGGATCTTGAAGAAGACCCATTGGTGACCTTGGTGACGTTGGGCCCTAATGGATTAGATGTGGTATGGTCCACCATCTGATGACATCATATTACCTTTGGCATGGAGTACTTATTATAGGATGAAGTTCTGACGAGGCCCTAAATTGAGTTATGTTGAGTGCAAACAGTGATGGGAGAATTATGTCAGGCTCTACTCCTTTAAGGATATAATAAAAGAGTCTTTTTAGTCCTTTATTAATTAATAGTTAAGGAATATAGTGCATGATTAGTGTGCTAATTCATATACTACTGTCTGGGGTTACTTCAGTGATAGTGTGGAAATTTTGTTACCTAATAAATTTTGACATTTAAATTAATAAACATGAAAATGTATTATAAGAATTATATTGTGAAAGAATTTTATGAAAAGCATGAAACATACTCCGAACTACTGGTATAGTATGTAGTGCTGACTATGTGCTAAGCGTCACTAGCGGTTATGAGTTTTGGACTATTGGGTCCGATGTTAAATTTATTATGATGTATGTGTATGTGGATGAAAAAGCTGAGTTCTTCAGATAGTGGGTCCCGTGGGACGCTGGGTAAAAAGATACATGAGTGGTATCTCGAAATCTGTATTATGCCAAGGTGGTGTGATGATGTAGATCAGGTGCGAAGAGGTAGTTCAAAGATGTAACTTCTGATGGATTTACTCATCAAGTTGAAATATTTAGTGCCTATTGTTGAACTATTTCACCTTAATGCTATTTATGTTACTTAAGGATGTATGCTAGATTAAGAGTTTCATTCACCAGTTTATACTGATGTTGGGTTGTCCCTTCAGGTAACAGAGTTGCGAGTGGATCGGAGACTAGCGAAGAGCAGCCCATAGTGTTTGGCATGCGTGGCTGAAAAAAGTGTTACATCCATATTCAGTAGTTTAGGGAGATCTTAGTATTGGATATTTAATTATTATTTGTTGGATTTTATTTATGGGAATTTTTAGAGATTGAAAACTCTATTGGTTGACTTATATGGAAGGATTTATTTTAATAAATAATGCTTATGCTTTATGTGTTTATTTAATTTATGTGTATGAATTGTATGCCAATGTGTTATAACTCAGATTCCGATAGGGTCCTAGAATTTGGGTCGTGACATTCTCTGTATGTCCATCCGTCTTTCTGTTTTTTCCTTTATCTATTTCGATTCTACCAAGCCATGGCATTATCATTTGAAACCCAAAGAGCAAAATCATGGGTAGCCAATGAATAGACATTAGCAACTTCGTGCTTCTTCCTGATTAGTGCATTCTTGAATCAAAAGTGATTCAACAAGAGATGATATTTGTATCGTTCCCTAATAAGCAGAGAAAAAGAACTAGACCAGCCAATTGTCTCAATGGTCCAGTCACTTTACAACCAATGATGATGATGTTGATGACTAGTAGCCCCGGCAATCTCTCTCCAATAAAGTGAACAAGAAGATGCAGAAGAAGAATGAATGTGCAGCTCCAGCAGGTCAAGATGGAAGAAGAACCAATACCCATACCCGTATCTGTACCTATACCTACTTGGGTTGAGAAATTGGCTTGCACCGAACTTTACAATGAGCAGCTTGTCATCCAAGTTTGCAATAAGCCACTGAAAAAGGTGATAAGGAAGAAGGTTTGAGGCATCTCTTTCTTCTTCCCAACTGAGGGTTCAGAGAAAATGCTCTTACCTGCATTGACCCAAGAATAGAAAAGGAGGCTGAGGCATGGGATTGAGGTCATGGGTTTTCATCAAAATGGCAACAGTTGGAATTTGGAGCTTAAGTGTTGGCTTTCTAGGCCCATGAAAAAATTATCCCTCCCACATGAGGGATCTCTAAAAATATTGGTTAAAGCTGTATATAATGGTGAGATTGCTACAAAATTGTAAATATATCTCAGGTTCCTATTTTGCTGGTAATCATGATACAATTAGAATGTGATTATAGTGTTTGCTTAGGCATACAATGAATATATATTCATAGTCGATCTCCCTTATTGGGATACGACAGTTTTCTCATTCTTCTTTATTCACTCATAGTCAATCTCCCTCATTGGGATATGACAATTTTCTCATTCTTCTCTATTCACTGCTTATTGTTATCCTTCCAATGCAAGGATATTTGATCCTTTACATGGTATGAGGGGATAAAACCTACTAGACCTCAGGCCGAGCAAAGCTCCAGAGAACCCGAGATAGCTCCCATAGCCGAGCAAGGCTCCAGAGAACCCGAGATAACTCCAATAGTTGAGCAGCCTCTGGTAAATGGCCAAATTGCCATGCTAGGCTGATAATTCATTGCCTAGGGCTGATTCAAATAATGTGGGATAGCTGGCATATTCTAACTAACGTAAGGCCATAACAAATGGGGCACCACCCCTGGGATTCAAGAAACATAACCAGGACTTGGAGTGGAAAGATATGTGCCAAAATGGATCATACATTTAAGGAATCTAAAACTAATTGTCAAGGATAAAAGAGGGACCTGGGAGACATTAATGGCAAGCACACAATCAAAATCTTGCTTGACTCTTCTTCTTCTAAAAGTTTTTCCACTAACTTAACCATTAGAGAGTCACGCCTCGAACCCGGGGATTAGGGATTAGGGTGGATCCCAAGGCATGGCACACGTGACCCATAGCAATACATGTTATGCCAAGACACGTACGAATTGCTATAAGGGTGATTCTACAAGTACGCATGAGGAAAATCCATATACACATAACAATCATTCATATAAATTAAGCGGAAACCTAAAGAATTCACCTGTAAATAATATAGACATTGATAAAGTATCCATTCATTCATAATTATAATCCAAAGTCTGTTACTTGACCATCCACTTGCACATGATGATAAAATACTTGTCGTAGACATAATCCAAAAAATAACATGTGCATCAACAATAACTCCAAATTAAAATGATAATGATTGCATGACTCTTCCAAAGGCCAATCATGGCCAAGCCTAGGCAAACCCAAAGAAACCCTGTAATTTACTATGTCGGATGACTAGTATAATATATCACCCTCATGCCACTCACATACACCCTGAGGTACTATTGGGGTTCCCTCTGGGGCCACATTGATTGCCGCATGAGCATCGGGTTCTGAATTTATAACACCAAGGGTAGCACTGTTAACACGACGGTTAGGCAAATATAAGAATACATAAAAGTATCATGATGTATCAATTGAATTAGAAGACATATAATTTAAGCAAGAGCAATATCGGAATCTAGGCATGTTGTGCATGTGAATAAGCATGAGTAAAGAATCATAAAATCGAAACACCATACTTATTAGTTAGCATCCACATGGCTATCTTTTCTCTAAAGAGAGTATATCATACGTTGGGAGATTACTAGCAGTCGGGTTAAGACCATCTAGCTACCCTAAGAGCGCTGACCAACTCTTCGTAAAAACTACTGCAGTAGGTATCATATAAAATATCCTTATTCGGTCCGATCGAACCTCCTATGAGTACAAGCTAAGTGGTGCCGACTCACTACCTTGCCTCAAGACCGATCATTTCATATTTTCATTCTTATCTAACGTAGCGATCAATTTATTCTTATACATAGCATATAACAGTCTTGAGGTGCTATTAAGTCATAAGAGAAATCAAAATAAAATAGAGTAATTGAGCAATAGACACTGCATACTTAAATGAGCCATTAGAGCCCAAACCTTCTTAGCCTTGGTTACCCTTATTTTGGCTCATGGGCCCATGCTCAGAAGAAGCTCCATCACCAATTTTGCCTTAAGATTCACTAGGTAGAATAGGTACATGATTAAATCATGTTGAGAGCAAGGTTTACTTAAACAATATGAATGCATTTGAATTGAGAGGTTAACAAGGATATTTACTAGCCAACCCCATGCTAGGATAATATGTGTTTCCTTAGTCATTCAATACGATGTATTCATAAAACGTCCAGTGTCAATGTGTTACCAAGCCTTAGTGCTACATTGTGTAAGCAATAGACACCTCTTCTTATGCTAATACCTATGATGTGACGTCAGAAACTAGCCAAAGAATCGAGAGGGAATGAGTGACAACTCTACACTCTTCCTTCTTAATAATTACTTTCCACTGGGCTATTTATTTGAGGTGTAGATACCAATTCTAAGGCCCTACATAGTCTTTGGTTGTACTTAATGATCCAAGGTTAAGATTCACCTAACTCATATCCCTATAGGCTCATGAGAAAGCTAAAACAATACCCAAATTAATCCCGATTTAAAAAGAAATGAACAAAGTTTTCTGAAAACAGGGGGTGCCCAACCGGTTGGGTAGGTGTCGGATCGGTCAGACACCACCCAGAATTGAAATTTGATAGGTTGGACTCCACTTCAACTGCTTGGCCTTGGAGCACTCTGGCTCCGGGCTGATCCTATTCTAAGTTGTTTCTGTCCTTCCTCCTTGGACTCCTTCCACCCTCATTCCTCCATTTGAGACCTCTAACCCCTTCTTATCACCCATCAACATCACAATGGAGTTCTCCATCTATTCCCATCATTCATTCTCAAGTTACATTCATTAATACATAATCATCTCACATTATGGAAATTAATAAGCATGAGTGCTGTAACTTAGTAGCAATAGGGAATTCATTAAGAATCAACTTATATTAAACCATGCATGTAGTAAATATGCACTTATACTTGCCTTAACTCAGTGCTTTACTCAAATTCAAACCTTTCCCTTGGGTTAATGATAGAGAAAGCCTCAATAGAAGGCAAACCTAAGACATGCATTGAAAGAAAAGAGCATAAAGTGCATACATGTTACAGGATTGAGCCTCCTTGACTTTGTTGAACCTAAACAAATGAAGGGATGATAAACTCTTACCTTAGGGGGCTATAGGAAAGAGGAAGAGATCAATTTGTGAAATTCCAATGAAGATGGTGAACAAGGAAGTAAAGGGGAAGAAGAGAGAGTTATAGCCCTTGCATGCACAGCTCTAATGCTTAATTTCCAACTGCTAGAAAAGGAGAAAAAGAGAAGAAGAAGAAGCTTGAGCAGTAGACAAAAAGGAGATGCAAAGAAATCTGCTAGAGTGGGATTTTAAATCAAAAATTTTTTTGCTAGGATTTGCATGCAAGTCTAGCTTGTTCACAGAATTTCCAGTTTGAGTCAATTGAACTTCAATTGGGCCAAGATGAATCCAAATTGGGCTGGCTAAGTATGAAAGATGACTCACAAGATAAAATACACATGATGCAATTAATGTGATGCCTAGATGATGCAAACCATGTAATTCTAAATACAAGAAGGTCTTTAACTAAGGATCAAACCCAACCCAACTACCTATCTATGTCCAAACCCAAGGGATTTGATTTAAATTAGTCCAAATTATAGATCAATTAAAGTAAAACAAGATTAATTATAGTAAATTATGATTAGTTCGGGTTTGGACCTTATATCCTCCCCCTTTTTAAGATCATTGGTCCTCTGAATGCAACATACCTCAGGTAAAAGTCCTGGATACTTCTCCTATACTTGCTCCTCGAGTTCCCATGTTGTTTCTTTTGGTCTATGAAGTTCCCATAGAATCTTAACCCATTTAATAGTTCGGGTACGCAGCACTTGTTCCTTTATGTTAACGACATGAAATGGACGCTCTCCATAGGTCGCATCTAGCTTCACTTGGATGTCATATATCTCGAGAACATGTGAAGGGTCTGAGAGATACTTCCTAAGCATTGACACGTGGAACACACTATGAACTTTAACGAGTTGAAGTGGCAACTTTAACCGATAAGCTAAATCTTTAACTCTACATTAGATCTCAAAGGGTCCTACAAATCGTGGAGCGAGGTTGCCTTTCTGCCCAAACCTGATAGAACCCTTCATTAGGGAAACCTTCAAGAAAACTTTATCTCCCACCTAAAGTTTGAACGGTCTATGGCAATTATCTGCATAACTCTTCTTGCCAGACTTAGCAATCTTCAATTTATCTTGGACTTTGTACACCTTTTCCGCTGTATCCGCTATAAGAGAAAGTCCATGGTAGCTTCTAACTCCGACTTCTTCCCAACACACCAAAGTATGGCACTGACGTCCATACAAGGCTTCAAATGGAGCCATTCGGATGCTGACGTGAAAGCTATTGTTATAAGCAAATTCACATAGGGGGAGGTGCTCATCCAACTCTTTCCCAAAGTCTAACACGCTGGCTCAAAGCATATCCTTAAGAGTTTGTATCGTACGCTCTGATTGTCCATCGAAATGAGGAAGGTACGCAATGATGAAGTTGAGTTTGGTACCCATGGATTCTAAAAAGATTGTCAGAATGAAGAAACGAATCTACTATCTCTGTCGAAGACTATATAAATTAGAGTGCCATGTAACTGCGAAATATCATTTGTGAAGATTTTGCTATCTGATAGAGTTTCATCCCTTTCTTGATAGGAATAAAATAGGTTGATTTCGTCAATCGATCAACAATCACCTATATAGCATCATGACGTCTATTTTTCCAGGGCAACCTTGAAACAAAATCCATCAAAATATTCTCCCATTTCTACTTCAGAATATATAAGGGATATAACAAACTGGGAGGCTTTTTATGTTCAGCCTTCACACACTAGCAGGTGAGACATCTAGCAACAAAACCTGCAATATCTCTTTTCATGTTGTTCCACTAGAACCTGCCATTCAGATTTTGATACAACTTAGTACTCCTAGGGGGCATGGAATATCTGGCGTGATATGTTTCGATCATGATTGTTTCCTTTAGATTTTGAACTGCTGGGACACATAGTCTATCCCTGAAATATAACTCACCAATCAACCATCCTAAAATCTTTTCTGACTTCTTGGGTGGCTTTTTCTCAATGATAAAAACAAAATGTATGTGTCTATTATTTATATCGGAATTAAAAGTACAAGCACTCATAATAACTACTTGGATGTTAATCATCTCATATAGCCAGTAGAAAGACAACAAACCCAAAAGCGGTCTTGTTCAGTACATATAAAGCATACTCGCAAAACGAGTCAAAACTATACCATTTCCCATAGCCAAGATACGCCTACTAAAACATCATGCTACAATCGTACCGATGGTATGTCCAACTCCATCTAAATTGTGAACAACAATAACTTATATTTTATAAGAACTAACAAATAAGTCTTCCGTGTGTAAGCTAAACTTTACGCACCAATTTGTTACAAATTCTTATTAAGATGAAAAGACAAACTTTAGTAATAAATAAATCAGTCAAAGACAAATACATAAAAGTATGCTTTTAATATAAATTTTCAACATATGTACCATAGAATTGTATAATTCAATAAGTTTTGGTGTACTGCACGTAGAACATACACTTGCTTGTGTATTTGCAATCAATAAGTATTTGCTTGAGTAGTTCTTGGCTTTAGTTGGTTTGTTCTATTACGTACTTCTATGATTGGTGAGTATATGTTCAATTACCTCATTCTCCTGTTAATACATTGATTTTCAACTGTCTAGTCTAAAATATTTCATTTTGATTGCATCTATGTTATTTTGCTACATGATTATGCCATCCCCATGACAAAATCTTATTTATGAAAACTACCATCAGGTTGTGGAATTATTAAGTGAGAACTCTGATAGTAAAAATTAAAAGAAAAAGATCAATTATCATAAAGTTTGAGTTATGCATGGTTGCTGATCTGGTGGTTTCATAGCTGCTGATTGTAAATTGATGAATCTAGAGAACCAAATAGTGACAATTACTAACATTTTCTTCTTTTTTTCTTTTTTCATGATAAGTCTCCAAAGCGACTTTTGGAGCATTTATAAAGTTGACTAAACTCTATGTAACTTGACCAACATCCGCCAAAATTACTTCAGTTATGGAGTAATATTTTATATTTCTAGTGTTTGTAGGGTCGGTTCACTTGTACCAACTATTTTTTTATGATTGGGTTTATTTTGCAATAAATGTTCTTTCAATGAATAAAACTTTCTTCAGCCAAAAATTATTATTTGTATCTTTTGATATCAATTGATGATTGTACTAAATGAACTTTACCGTTGATAAGTAGTGTTTAATATGAATGTGAATTAAGTTGTATGGATGACTAAAGCCTTTTTCTATGTATTTAACATTATGGTTTAAATCATTTTAATTGTGTCAAATGAAATATAAAACGTGCCTCTAAAATATGGTTCCAAATTAAAAAAAATGTGAGGATTAGATTTAGAATTATTTAGGAACGGTTCTTAACTGTTCCAAATGAGAATTCAGGAATGGATCGAATGCAAAGTGTTCCTTAAATGTGTTTAGGAACGAAGTTGGAATCATGTAGAAACGGTTCCAAACTGTTCCGAAAATTAAATATGGAACACTTTTACACCATTCCAAATATTTAATTTTGAAATAGTGACAAACCAATCTAGAATTACCTTTATAGAACAAATTGAAACCGTTTCACCATTTTAGAAATGCCTTTTTATGGTGCAACTTAAAGCCATTCCAGATTCCATTTGGGATGATTTTAAGGCATTCCTAATAGTAGTTTTTGGTGTAGTGTGCACAAATGCCCCCACCCATAGTTCACACACCCCCTAAGTTTTCCCTTGTCTGAATGGACTAGGTCATTGATTGACTGTATGCCCATGTGAATGTATTGGACTTTTGGGCGAAGATGATCCCCCCACCCCATCCCAAAGTGGCCGAGCATGTGGGGCCCCGGCAAGGTGTACATGTGGGTGTATATAATTGGAAGGTAAAAAGGAATGGAACAATGTAAAAATTTTTATGAAACAAAAAACTAATACAAATTTAAAGTGAAAATTGTTCAAATTAATAAAAGAAATATTCTCTATACATTTAGGAGAAGTTGCAAAAGAACAAAAACGAAGTGAAAAATAACACTCCGGACCAATAGTCCAACATAGCTATCAAGCAAGCAGACAAGCTGTGGAACATACCTGGTTGTAGTCAAGACCAATAAAGAGAGAGGAGCCCCAAGGATTTATCTTTAGATTTGATGAAGAAAAGGGTAGTGGCCAATGCTCATGTATAAAGAGAGAAAGAAGATGGGGATTTTAAAGTGGCAGACTCATGTAGGAAATAGACGTTGAATGATATAAGGATTGGCGTTAAAGTTTTTACTGTTATGGTAAACAGTACATAAAATGTTAAATGATATAAGGATTGTAAAAGGTGTTAAGAGTTTTTGCTTTTTGGTAAACTAGACATAAAAAGCTTATTGGGCCGGGAGTAGTTGGGTTTCAAATCCAACACATTTGTTTGATGGGATGAATGACCCCTCTTCCCTCTGCGTCCCAATGCCTTCCATAAAAATGATTTCAATTATTATTATTTTTTTATTTCTGATTCCATCAAGAGAGTTTCAGGAAACAACTTTAACTATTTTCTTTTATAAAACACATAAGACTTTGCATCCAAACGTATTCTCCATTATTTTTTATTTTTAAAAATGAAAATTCCTCTTCTGTGGTATTACCAAACAGGGTAGGGAAAAAAAAACTCCCATTTTGAAATGGGGAGTTTTTGAGAATTTCTCTCTCTCTCTCTCTCTCTCTCTCTATAGATAGATATATATATAACTTGACCATTATCGACATTTCTCATCTTTTATGCATATACAATAGGAAAATATTCATGCACATCTAGCATAGTTGTTAATATCGTTTTGGACCCTATTTCGGTCTAGCCTCCAAAATGAAAAGTTTCAGCCGATTCGGAAATTTGCCAAAACTTCTTCTAATTATATTTTGGGAAATATGTAAAAAAAATATTGTATCTATACGTAGGAAAATAAAAAATAAAAAATAATTATGGATTACATCCATTCTAGTAAAACTTCTTAGAATTACATTTTGAGAAAATATAAGAAATAATATGTATATATATATGTAGAAAAGTAAAAAAAATAATAAAAAAATATGTCAAAAATAATTTCGGCCGAAATTGACCAAAATCTGAATTTCAGCCGAGATGGACCGTTATGACTGATATTGACCGATCTTCAAACCAATAAGTTTTGAATGCCATTTCGTCTCGGCCAAGTCCCCATATCAACCGATATAATACGATATTGATAACTATGGCATTTATCCCTTACCATGTTATGGTAAAGGAGAACATAGTGGGGCCGACTTTATATTCCATCCAACCCATCCATACAATTGGGACCCCTTAAATTACAGTGAATTAATTAAGTTTTCACTAATTTGAATGGATTGGACCGTTGGATCAAGTGTCAAATTTTATTTCTTTAATATAAATTCATTAAATTTGTATGTCATTGATGAAGTGGTTAGATGCTTGGGATTGACCCAGACTTGATGTACCGGCCCATCCAGGATGACTTCCTCACCCCCCCCCCCCCCCCTAGTCCCTTAATCATAAGTATTCTAGGTGGGCCCTATTAAGTTTGTTCTTCGCCATATGATGAGAGATGGATGCACATGAATATCCCCTAATAATTAAAGACAAGCTATAAGTGCAAGTAAATGTTGAATAAAAAAATGAAGATTAAGATATGAGAAAATTATCCTGCACTAGGCATGCAGTGATATTTTCCTCAAATATGAACCTAACTAGAAAATTTTCTCCAACACACGTGCCTTTGAACTCCGGACTATTACCAAAGGAAAGTGAACAGGTGTGCAGGAGAATATAATGTACTAAGATGCATATAAGACGAAGAAAATGTCTTTTTTGTATATATCCTAGTGTCCTTATGCTCAAGGCGAAAAGATGAATACAATGTAACATAGCCAATACAGGGGTGAAAACCTACTTATGTGTAGGGTTATCAAAGGATCAAGCCTAGGCCAAGCTGAGGTAAGCCCTTATCCTACCCTCATATGCGCGGGCTGGGCCTAAGCAAGTAAAAGCTCTCAACTTCCACAGGGGGCCTATAAATTCTAGGCCCTTACCCTTATTGCAAGTAGTTACCAAGATCCTTGCATATTGCGTACAGATTACTGCATAAATAACTTTAGATGATGATGATGATTTAAGAACCGTACCTACGAGATCTCTCTGATTTGATCTCGGTCTTACGGCAACCCGAAGATCTCAAGATCTTCTACTGCATTTATCGATGCTCGAACTTGCACCGGGGTGTGGGCCTCTTTTGCAAATTTTCTTTACTCTCAAAAACAAGATTTCTCTTGTTCTGCTTCCTAGAGAACAATAACGAATATTTAGAGGCTACAACAGTGACCTTAAAAAGGAAATAAGAAATAAGAAACCCTAATTAAACCCAAATTAGAATCATAATTCCATAAATTATAATTTAGTCCACTAAAGAATTATAATTACACTCCTGTCCTTATTCTCAAAATTCTATTTCAAGCTTCTTATTATTAAATGCTTATGAATCTCTTCACATTAAAATTTCAGATATCCATCGATTAAATAATTATTGACATCTATGTTTAGTTGATATCTTTATAATTTCTTAAGGCCTTACACTTAACTTATTTAATATGTCGAACACAAATTCCACCTGCCGGGTTTGATATAATTAAAACTTACAAACTTCAACAAGAGGATATCATCAATCCCCATTACGGGACGGGATTCTGTTAATAAACTAATATATATCATACACGTAGTGTAATCATCCAATTTATTAAGAGACCCAAGAAATGTCTCACTCCTTTGCAAATCAAAATATCAAACATTAAATGTATGTGTCTATTATTTATATTGAAATGAAGAGTACAAGCACTCAGAATAACAATTTAGATGTTAATCATCTTTTATACTCAATATAAAAACAATAAACCCAAGAGTGATCTTGTTAAATACACACAAAGCGTACTAGCATAACGAGTCAAAACTATATCGTTTACCGCAGCCAAGACAAGCATGCTAAAATATTATGCCATTATGCTACAATCATACCGATGGTGTGTGCAATTCCATCTAGATTATGAACAACAATAATTTATATTCTATAAGAACCGACAAACAAGTCTTCTATGTGTAAGTTAAATTCTGCACACCAGCTTGTCCACTTTATACAATAAACGACACACACACACTTAATAAATAATAATGCAACCATTTGCCCATAAAAATTCTCATTAAGATGAAAAGACAAATTTTATTAATAAATAAATCAGTCAAAGACAAATACATAAAAGTATGCTTTTAGTATAAATTTGCAACAACCCTACCCTCAAGGGGCAGGGTCAGGCTAAGGCTAGGCTACGGGCTAAAGAATGAGACTTCTTTTTTTTTTAAAGAAAATAAATCTTTCTTATGCTACTACCGACATCCAGCCTAATGCTAACCCTCCTCTATCTAGTCTGTCGACCGGCAATGCAACGAAAAAGGCAACATGGTGGAATTAAAAATAAAAAAATTATTAGAGGCTAGTGGTTGGGTAAAATGAATTTTATAATGTAGAACACAAAGTATATAACATGTCACAACCCGAGCCCAGGAGTTTGGGGGTTAGCAACAGCCAAACCAATGACACACGTACTCCCGTGCCTATACACGTAGACCTGGTCTAAATGCACACGCACAAGGGAAGGTTCACACGTGCCAAATATGTACGCGGAAGCTGTAGATATCAAAACATCACACTAAACAATGCAAGAAGAGAATACGAAAACAGAACTGATATATATAGATGAAGGTCTTACAAAATGAACAAAAAAAACATGTACAATTCATGAAAAGATTCAAGCGTGACAAATCTCCAAAAAAAAAGGAAGACTCATATGCAATGAATGTCCAGGGCGCTCTCCGGTGGAGTGATCACATCCACTCCTCTAAGCCTGATGGGACCTCGGGGGCCTCACTAAGAGTCTGGCCAACTGACGAAAAGTCGGTAGGGGTATCTGAGCCTGCAACATCAAAGATAACTCGTGAATACAACGATTCAGTAAAGTATAAGCCATAACAAGTAACACATGCTGTGTCTAATAGAATAAAGAACATTATAAAAATCATAATAGGTCACATTTGTATACTAGGCTGTCGTGCAAGAAAGAAACATGCCATGCGAATCAATGTATACATACGATGTACATAACTAGTTGGTGACTACATTGCCATATGCTCCCAAAAGAGGGATCTTATATCTGTGCAGAGAACACCATTGTTCGGCCAAGGTACGAATGGGTCTCGGGTTCCTGGGGTCCGGATTCCCCAAGATGTTTCCTTACTGCAGCAAGGCCATAAAAACTACACTAAATTCACCTCGTCAGGATCCTAAGGCTGAGGCTAAGTAGCGCCTGACCATACAGAATCAATCATGAAAACCCTGAGTAAATCGTGACAAGCATATCCTGCGTGCATATCCGATATCATGTCTTATACGTGCTGTAACGACCCAGTCATAAAGTACATTTGAATGAAAGAATATAAATAATAATCGGTTCTAAACTATCGAGGTGCTTTTTGGAAACAAAACCCGTGAGGACTTCCATAAAAACTATAAAGTTAAGCGTGCTCGAGTCAGAACAATTTCAGGATGGGTGACCTCCTGGGAAGTCTAAAGCGGACAATACCTCGATAGTGCGGAGCGGATTGTTATAGATGGTATCAGAGCAGGGGATGGCTCTCCTCTGAGTGGTGGGAGAGGACCTCTCGAATCCTGCCTCCCTCTCGAATCCTGCTCTCCACAAAAAGGGAGGGGGGTGGGGAACAAAGTCCCACATCACTGATGAGTACATTTGAATGAAAGAATATAAGTAATAATCGGTTCTAAACTATCGAGGTGCTTTTTGGGGACAAAACCGTGAGGACTTCCACAAAAACTATAAAGTTAAGCATGTTCGAGTCAAAGCAATTTCAGGATGGGTGACCTCCTGGGAAGTCCAAAGCGGACAATACCTCGATAGTGCGAAGCGGATTGTTACACGTGCAAGCATTATAACATAAATACATATATACATACTCAAGGTGGAACATAGTACGACTTTCAACGTTACATGCAATGATCCTACTAAAGAGTGGAGATCAATGATTACAATACAACATGTTATACAAGCAAATCGTACCATATCGAATCACCTTCATTTACTAGCCAACTCTAATCTAATTATCCAATGTTTCTAACCATGCATGATGATGTAGTTTTAAGTTATCCGCTGCACCGTTGTCTAGTGTTGCATTCTATTATATGGTGCACCGAAGTCCTTTAAACCAACACCCATGGAGAGGTGCTTAACAACTGGATCAAGAACATGAATGATTCATAGCCCTCGAGATCATTCAAGCATTTTAGCATGTTCCATTGGGCAAGTCGAAGTTGCCTATATTCTACTTTAAGGGTCCTACAGGTCTCCTTCCTTTCCTATCTTTCCTACTATTCATGTTAGCAAGCTCAGCCGTAGATAACCATATGGCTTAACCGTAAGCTTCTTACGGCTTAGCCGTAGCTGGCCGCACGGCTTAGTCATGGCTGAGCCGGAGAGGAGTAGCAGAATTGCATACTCTCAATTATTTTCAGGTGTCACCATGTATTGATCTACGGCTGGGTTCACGGTTGGGTCACGGATTAGCCGTAGTGTGTTTTACGGCTTAGCTGTAGCACATTTCACGGCTTAGTCGTGCATGCGCTGGGCCAATTTCTGAATCAGATACAGAAAACCTGTAATGACATCAATTCAGCAAAATTCCAACAGAGAAAGGGAGAATGGACTCAAATTGGGCTATAAACATGTTTTCCCTACATACTCATGTGAATTAACCAAAATCAAGCAATTACCAACATGGGTTCATACATATTATGCTTATACTTGCCTTAATGAAGTTCAAACACAACAATTGCTGTCCTTGAGCTCAATTCACATCCACACTCTCACAACTATCATGCATGCATGAGAAAGAGAGAAAACTCATGAGCATAGTTATGGAATCATGGAAACGAAAACAAGAAGATGAGGGAGATGGAGGAGACCTCGAACTCACCTTAATCCAATCACCAAGGAATGAAAGAGCACAAATTCCTCTTTTTGGCTTGATCAGTGGAGAAGAAACCTCAAGAGGGAGAGAGAAATGGAGCTCCACGTGAACTGAGAGAGAAGAGTGGGAGAAACAGTCGGTGGAATGGCTTTATAAGATAAGATTTAGGGCCAAATTGCATCCAAGTCCAAGTCATTAAACAATTTACAGTTCAAGTCGAATCCGGGTCCAATGAAATCAAACGACATCGGTTACAAACGACGTAGTTACGAAAGTTAACGAGCTCAACGAAAGACACATGTTGACACCAAGATGATACGAAAATGATCATGTCTTAGAAAAGCTAAAATTACGAAAAAGGGCTTGGTCTACCTAATCCAGGTCAAACTCAACCCAACTACCTATCCATAACCCGCAACGAAATCAAAACAAAAGCAAAACACAGTTAAGAATGAAAGCAACATTAATTAGTCGCCAAACGAGGTCAAGCTGGGTCGGAGTGTTACATAACAATAATTTTATAAATGATACGATATATAAACAAATAACAAGAATCCTTTATTAAATTATGTAATATACTTTCAGAACATCTAAAAGATCATCCAATGATTTATTATCATTGTGGTGTTGTGAATGTATCCAATTTTGTTCACAAATTAGGGCTTCTATTGTCTCTGATTTTAAACAACTCCTATACTAATCGAGTACTTCACCTCTACTAAATATTACTTCACCTCTACTAAATATTGATTTAGAAGCAAAATGTTCATAAGCCATTCTTTAAATGACTGCATATTTTGCTGAATTAACTTTCCACCAATCCAAGAACTAGATGAGTGTTGTGAATTGTGACTAGTGAGACTCAATGTGGGAGTAAGAAGTAGAAGAAGAAAGTGACTAAGTGCTGTGACTTTTGACTTTTGAGAGTGAGATCTAGGGCAACATAGAGAGAGAGAGAGAGAGAGAGAGAGAGAGAGAGAGAGATTGAAAATGAGAAGAAAATGATCAGACTGGTTCTTAGAAGGTGAGGTTTGAAATAGTTATAAAGATATATTTTAGGGTTTTTCTTGATTAAAAGGCTAGATTACCTCTCAACATAACCATTACACTTTAGCCTATGAGTGGTAATTATGAGTTTTTGACTAAAAGAAAGTCTAAAATGCTCCTCAAATGTGACTATTGTAAAAGAGCTGATTGCTGGATTGGTATTATAACAATTTGTGATTGTTGCAAATGCAGAAAATGAAAGACTTGGCTAGGTGCTACAATATTTTAAGAGGGCCAAATATTATACATTTTTATATTAATATTTAATAAACAACGGGCCAAGCGGCTTTGGGATTAAAAAAAAGCCCTCACTTTGAGGGCTTTTGCATGCTAAGCCCCCTCGTCGAAGGGCCGAATTGACAGCTATACTCATGTGGCTTCTAAAAAAGAGAAACTCGGAAGACCTTTGAGATGGTTTTGACAAGTACATTAAACGTGGAAAATCAACCATGCAGGATGAGTTTTAATTTTTTTTTTTTTTTATGGTGGGTATTATTTTTTGAAAGGTTAATTTTTTATGGTTTTTTTAAAGTTTATTTGTTTGAAAAGTAACTTTACCAAATACAATTGCATGGACATTTGTAATATTCCTAATATGATCAACGGTTATGATCTTGGTATAAAGGCTCACAAAGTCTATAAATTAATGTCAAATGGTTAACATTTCTTTGCAAATATTTTGCAATTGGTGAATGATCAACGGTTGATTCTTAATCATCTTAAGCATTTGTAGAATTCAGATTATAGTTGAGGGCCCCACAAGTGAAAAAAAATGACAACAGTAGACTGTGCGAATACACTGTACGAATACAAGTGCAGAACCCAATCAAGTGATGAGCTACATCAACGGTTGGGGATTTTTCTGCAATTTTTCGAGATCCACAAGGAAACAGGCATTGAAACTTGGAATGATATCTGTGTTTGGGCCTTGAAAGAGGATTAACGGTTCTAATCTTTCATGTGGGGCCAACATCTGTAAAAGATGTAGATCTCAGTATCTTGGGTTTTTTGCAAATATTTAAAAATATAAGATCATCCAACAGCTGAAATTTGGATACGTAGCTGTGTTTGACCTTTTGAATCTATTCAATGGGTTAGATCTTGATTTAGGTGCCTAATTATAAAGAAAAAAGAAAAGAAAAAGAAAAAATATGTACTTCCGCTATTTTATGAACCATCCGAAATAAACAAGTAATGTCTTA
Organism: Sextonia rubra; assembly: GCA_037013555.1. Classification (NCBI taxonomy): domain Eukaryota; kingdom Viridiplantae; phylum Streptophyta; class Magnoliopsida; order Laurales; family Lauraceae; genus Sextonia; species Sextonia rubra. Next base: position 83,486,547 of record JASUAD010000001.1, read on the forward strand.
ACTTCATTAGAAACGGAACCAAGAAAAGCAGTTGCCACACGGTTTAAAAGTGGTTTGAAACCTTTTTTAGATAATTGGAGGTAAAACGTAGAGAAGCCCAATGCCACTTAAGATGAGGATTTTTTTTTATATATACATGTAAATATATATATATATATATATATAACCTAGTGTCTATCATGCTCAGGGCCAAAGATGAATACAATGAAACACAGCCAATACAGGGGCGAAAACCTACATCATGTGGCCTCTAAAAAAGAGAAACTTGGAAGACCTTTGAAATGGATTGGACCTCTAAAAAAGAGAAACTGGGACAAAATGGAATGGACAAGTACATTAAACGCCGTAAACCAACCATGCAGGATGAATTTTTAGTTTTTTTTTTTTTTTTTTTTTTAGGTTGAAAGGTGATTTTTTTTTTGTTTGAAAGGTTAATTTTTTTGAAAGGTAATTTTACCTAAAGAAGAATTCCAACAGAAGACAACTAATATAGTCAAAAGCAACATTCACATTGTGGAATGGGAAAAAATGTCGTCTCTAGCAAAAATGTAAAGAGAAAAAACTCACGTATACCATTGATGAGTCTGACCATACAATCTTGTACTCCCTCTCGCCCCACAAATCGATACTCGACTTCCTATTATCACTACTGAATAGAATCACAGGAACAAGGCATTGTTATGTTAAAATGTTAATAGGGTTCGTAAACCAAAGGTTATGACTGGCTTTTTTTCAGCCTGGCCAGATCTAGTTTATTTAGAGCAGCCTACACATGAGGCCGTAGCACCTTTTCTGCCCATTTATATTTTATATCTGATGGGTGTATATATAAAAATACATACCCAACTGGGAATCGCAGGGTGGATGCTCTGGATACTACAATGGCTAGGTTTCCTTACTCTCCCCTGGACACTAAACCCACCACCACCACCCCACCCCCCACCCCCCCAAACCCCAACCTAAATTAACAACTACAGAACTCTGGGTGAAAACCTTCCCAAAAAAAAAAAAGAAGACTATGGGTGAAACAATTCAGAAAATCTTCAGTTCAACTGAGTAACGAAGCTGACCAAAGGATCAAATGTCATTTTGAGAGCGTATGTACATGATTAGGGCTCACATAATTAAGTTCTAGATATGACATGCATCTCCCACATTGATGTGCCTACAGTTGTAGGACACTTGTGGGATTAGAAGCTCTCCACCATTCTTACACACTGCTATGTCAAGGTTCAACTTTGTCAACTATGTCAACGTCTCCCTTCTGCTCGGGTGAGATAACCATTGTTCAATATTTATATCCACGAAAGCAATGAAATTCTGCAGATGTCACATTTCTCCACATTCAGCTATGATGCATGCAAGCTTTGGACGATTGTTTGGTCCAGTAGCAACATTCTCAATCTTCCTAACAACCAGAAGACCATCTCCTAGAACTCTCTGCAATAAAATTAAGATTATCAGACGCAGGGAGTAAGAACCATTTATAACTAAAACACATCCACAAAATTTAAAAAAAAAATTTTTTTAATGAACTGATCTGGTCTGCAAATGGTAATTATCTGGGGCAAGAACTGAGAAAGAGAGAGCATACATGCTTAGGGTCATATGGTCACATAATGATGAGACATCTCATGGCCATATCACCCTCTGATGTTGGACAAAAAAGTCACTTACAATTGAAGTAATGGAATTAGATGACATTAACTGAAGGGAACATGCATTAAGAGCTTACCCCAAACACCACATGCTTATTGTCGAGCCACTCACATTTAGCGCATGTCATGAAGAACTACAAATATTGAAATGTCATATTCTGATTAGCCGAAGGTGTAACTAGAAATCATATTCTTTTAAGTAGAAATATGGATGTATTTATGAAAGAAGCTGGCACCCTTTAATCTATACTGCATTGAATATGGCCCACTACATCTGTTGCCACACATAATATAGTACACATGATCAATGGAACATGGATTGAGCAGATCAGTGTCCTTTTTCGCTTTCAGTTATCCCATTATCTCAGGATAACGTTCTATTTGCCATCTTTCTTCATTGGTATATCACATTAAAAGAAAAACAATATCAATATCAAAATCAACTTTGAACATTAGTAAGCCATATGTATTAGCGACGTTACCTGGCATCCATTAGTATTTGGTCCACTATTGGCCTGAAATGATGAAAGAAATGCTAAGAATAAGATAGCTTACCAACCAGGGTCTGAAGGATAGGCAAAACAGATTAAACAAATGTCAAGTTTAAAGGTGTGGTGAAGATACTCTTCATGCATATGCCCACATACAAGCACATGTAGTGCAGACAAGTGACTTGATAACAGTAGGGACTATTGAGTACACAATAATTTAAATTTTGCATTCATTGGTGGAATGTGTTTATCTTTTCTTTTTCTTTTTCTTTTTTTTTTAAATGGTAACTTTATTCATTGCTCTAAAAAAACTGTACAGTATAGGAGGAATATACCTAACTCAAAAAACCCCAAACAAATTTGAGGGAGAATCAAAACAACAAAGAAGGGTCTAAGCCCCAAAAAGATGGCAACAAAGCCAAAAAAAACAACTAAACAGAAATATGCAAGTTTGTTTTAAGAACTCCCACTTTGGCGAGCCCATCCGCTTTATCAGTGGCCGATCACTTGATATGGTGGAAGTATTGAAATTCAGTGAAAGTTGGATAACCTCTTCAATGATATCTGTAAGGTATCAATGGGGGTTTGAAGATTGGGTTGCCTGTTGAATTGCATAAAAGAGTCCCCTTCAACAAGTAACTAATGAGGATGAGGATGAAGATGAGAAGCTTCTCGAAGGCCGATTTTGAGTGCTAGCAATTCAGCTTTGTTGATGGAGGAGTTTCGAGTTGGGCCTGAGTAAGAGAGAAGGATAAAACCTTCCTTATTTTGCATGACACCCCCAGACCTGCTAGACCAGGATTACCCAAAGCACTACCATCAAAATTAAGCTTGAGAGCGCCTGGAGGAGGAGGGCACAATCTAGGGGAGACCCGCAAATTGTGAGGATGAGAGAAAGCCACTTCCTTCCAATTATGAATAATGGAGTTCACGGAGATCCGTCTGAAAATTGGAAGAGTAGAAACCCAAATAGCCACAAAGTACTTCACTTTCTCCACTAATTTGCTAATATCAAAAGACTTTCCTTCGAAGCATCTCAAGTTTCTCTCTTTCCAAATAGAACAAATAACTGCCAAGAAAGAAACATTCCACATGATCCTTCCCCTCTTAGACCCCACACCTAGTCTCCAAAACTCAAAAAAAGAAGGCACAGACTTAGGGAGAGGACTGTATACATGGAAGCATCTGAATATCATCATCCATAGGTGATAGGCTATAGGACAATTTATCAAAAGGTGATCAATCAATTCTTCCCCCGCCAAGCACATAGGGAAGCATTAACAATGACGACCCACCGACGTCATAGGTTGTCAATTGTCAAAACACTAGCATGGATCGCAGTCCACCCAAAAACAATCACCCACGGAGGGGTTTTAATACTCCAAAGGCTAGCCCAATTGAAATGACTAACTACCACATCTAGTCATGAGAGGAAAAGGGAGGTGACCAAGAACATGCCATCAGCCGAAGCCATCCAAATTCTTTTATTGTTACCCTCTCTCGGGACCCTCATTAAGAACAAGCAACAAAGAGCAGAATTGTGATTCATCCATCTCATTTAGATTTATGCGGAAAATAGGCCCCCAAATAATAGAGTCACCTCTTCTTTCCATGTTATCAATAACTTTGCCCTCCTAGTTAGTAGCACAATGAAACAAGTTCGGAAAAGAAGTTGCAATGGGGGGACGTCCCCCACCCAGCGGTCCATCCAAAAGCAAACTTTGTCACCTTTGCCTACACGGAATCTCACCTGTCTAAGGAAGAACTCTTTGGCAGCAGGGACCCCTTCCCATAGGCGAGAGAAGCTTGGAATGGGATCTTGAACAAACCAACAATCCCTAGATATATCATACTTTGAGAAGATTGTTGGAAGTAGGTGGGTCTCGTGGATAGATTTGCAAAACTTTTGACCCACTTGACACAGGGATCAACTATCCATAAGACCAAAAACTCAATCCAGGATGCATTACCCTCAATCTCGTGACCATGTACAGTAAATATTCTATCTAAAAGACAGAATCAAACAGCACTAAACATCCATAATAATCTACGACATGCAAGAAGTAGATCATACATTTGAAGATCTGTAGTGCTCTAATGGAGAAGTTGCGACTCTGCTCGATGATGAGAATCTTCAACACCTCTTAGCCTTCCATACTATGACCCGAATTGGATTTCTTTTCTTAAGAAGATTGGTGGAATCTTCAAGAGAAATCCCAACTCGAAACTCCAAGGAATTAGAAGAGAGAAGGAGAGAGAAACTCGTGCAACTCTTGCACGAACAGGGTTTTGGGCGTAAGAGAGACTCTTATTGGACGTCCAAGAGATTTTATATATTTTCAAATCTCTTCCTTGCTTAATTGAAATAGAAGTCTCACTTCTAAAGCAATTAGCAACTTTCTCTTTTCTAAAACCTTCTTTCTAGAGTTCAAGTCGGATTAGTATTTTCCAATAACTTGGGCTGGCGTGGGGACCACTAGGGATTCCTTAGAAAGCTGGCTCCAACTGGAACACAGCGACCCCACATCTCATATGCAATCCGGGCCCACAGTTAATTGCAAAAAATACCACTATATAAATGCAATTGCACTCCAGTCTTAGGAATAAATTACAATGAAGACCCTAAACTTCTCAATTACCACAAGTAGGCCCCTCTATCAATATCCGTAGATCAATTGGAATAAATCTGTCTCTTCCAATATAAGTTCCACATCTTATTATCCTTGAGCCCCAATTAATCACAATAATCATCAGTACCATCCAATTAACTCTTAATTGAGATGGGTGCGCATTTACTAATGATAAATCCATTAATTGGCACAAGGGGATAATAGAGATAGATTCCATCTTGATCATTCAATGTTCCCACAGTTCTACTACCACATACCCAAGACACCGAGGTATTAACCTACAGCCGGCCTCACTCATTGGTGACTCAAAGCAAATGAATAGATAGAAACTTGAGTTCATCAATGTCTCAGGATTGAGAGCCTATTGCTAGGGAATTATGAGAGCATACCTTATTATTGAGACAGAATTCCATAAGGTGCATCTCATGGTCCTTCAATACATCCAATGTACCAGCACCGTGATTCAGAATCTTACATTCTGATGATCGAGACAAATCACACTATCTCATAATGATCAAAGTGCTGCAACCTTATCAAATGAGATGCCCAGTCTCATTACTGGTTGTGATGCTATTTAAGTATAAGATTTGTGATATATATCTCCCGCGTGTGGATCTCATCCATGCACATATATCACATCTAATATACTAATGGGACCCGGTTCAACTCACGAACCATTATGTCATATGTATTGGTCATATGCATGAAGTAGTAGAATAACATTCATCTCATAAAAGTAAAGCATGATATTATTGATAAATAAAGAAATTAATCAATTTATTACATCAACTGATAGATTGAGTCCACAAAATCTAACAAAGATGACTTGCTTCCATAAGCCCTGAGAATCATCCCCAATTCTTCACAACCATTTACCAAGTAGAGCTAGATCATTTCCTTCAGAGATCTAATACCCAAACCACTCTCTTTTTTCAGCTTGCAGACTTGTGACCACTCAATTGGGTGAATTTTTGTTCTCTCTACCATGCTAGAGAAAGTCTCTTTGCATCTTCTCAACACACTTGATAACCTCCGTCAGGCATTTGAAGAGCAACATGAAATAAATTGGAAGATTGGCCAAAGCCACTTTAATTAGGGGAATTCTTCCGCCTACGGATAGATAATTGGCCTTCCATAAGGAGAGTTTTTTCTCCATTCTTTCAAGCACTGGACTTTCCATAAGAAGCTACACCATAACAAAGAGTACCATAATAAAGAGTAAGGCCCAAGTAAGAAGACAGGAGGGATCCAGCTTTGCAACCAAAGAGGTCAGCTAACCTTGTCAATCGATCTTCATTCACCCTCACACCAATCATCTTACTCAGGCCAGACACTGCTTCAAAAGATTAAAGGATTGCCTTAATATTGCAAAGATGAATGTCGTTATCATTACAGAAAAGAAGAGTATCATCTGCAAACTGTGGTTGGGAAATTTCCTAAGCACCCTCAAAGGGATAAAACCTTTGGTGAGCATGTGCAAACTGTAGTTGGGAAATTTCCTAAGCACCCTCAAAGGGATAAAACCTTTGGTGAGGCTTGCATTACTTACTGCCTGTAACATCCTACTTAGAGCTTCACCAATGATAACAACTACGAAAGGGGAAAGCAGGTTCCATTGGCGGAGACCTTTGGCAGTGGAGAAGAATCCAGTTGGACATCCATTAATCAGAATAGAGAAAGTGGCTGACCTCAGGCACTCTAAGATTCATCCCCGCCATTTGACGCTGAAGCCCATTCTCCTCATTAAGTATTGCAAGAAATCCCAATCCACCCAATCATGGGCCTTCTCTAGTCCAATTTACAGATGATGCCAGGTTTTTGTTGTTTATATCTCGAGTGAATGCATTCACTTGCCCTGAGAATGCCATCTAGAATTTGCCTACCATGAACAAAAGCTCCTTGTGCAGCAGAAATCAACCAAGAAGTACTGTTTGAAGCTTGGTAGCTAGCGGTCTAGCACCTTAGCCAGAATTTTATTAATGGAGCCAATGAGACTGATGGGCCGATAATTTGTAATGCACTCAACAGTTGCCTTCTTAGAGATCAAAGTGATGAAGGTGGCACCAATATGCTTTGATAGTTTTCCTCTATCATGAAACTCCCTCGTAAAGTTAAGATATCTTCCTTTATATGTTCCCAAAATCTTTGGAAGAAAGCAAGGGGGAATCCGTCAGGTGCAGGGGCTTTTTTATCCCTCAAGGTTAAACCGCACATTAACCTCCTCTTCCTCAAAGTCTTTTTCTAGCCAGTCCACATCAATGGAATTAATCATCGAAAACTCTAGATTATCGAGAGAGGGACAATTCCTGTCTTCCTTTGAAAACAAATCTGTGTAGAAGGCTAGCACATGATTAGAAATTTCCTCCTTATCTTCTAATCTTCTATCTCCATCCCAAAGAATTGCAATCTTATTCACACGGCTTCGATAAGAAGCAAATCTATGGAAAATTTTAGTGTTCCTGTCACCCTCCTTTAGCCAAAGGAGTCTACATCTTTGCCTCCATTTAATTTCCTCTATCTTAACTTTGCAAAGAAACTTCTCTTTTAGGTCTTGACCAAGAGAGACCTCACTATCTGACAACTGCCCCATTTCCACCCTGGAATCAGTCTCCATAATAGAGCCCAGAAGATCTGACATTGAAGCCTCCACGGTCCACACTTCCAAAGTCTGTTTTTGGCCCAATCTTTGATTCTAGCTTTTAGACTCAATAACTTGGTTGTTAATCTGAAACCAGCCCGTCCTAGAAAATGAATTTTGGACCACAAAGAACTAATTAAATCAACGAAATCCTTCTCTTCCAACCACATAAGCTCAAAACGAAAAGGCTTATGACCCCAAGATTCCATTCTAGAGTCTATAACGATGGAGGTAGTGATCTGAGGTTGGTTTTCGCAGCGCTTATCTGGATGTTTCCTCTCAGCTTTTTTCCATGTAAGGCAAAATCCTAGTTCCGCCCCTCCCCTTGGTCCTCAGATGTACCATAACTTCTTGGGGAGCACCATTATTTGATAATTCTCAATGTACAAAATGTTATCTTAGCTTCATGTAGTTGGTCATCTCTCTTTATATTGTTGTAGATAAGCTCGTTGTTATTTTTATACATGAAGCTCGATTATAAATATGGTGGCTGGGATCATTAACCCACCACAACTCCTCCAAATCTCTTTGGTTTCTTGAGCTGTTTCATGGTATCAGAGCCTAGGCTCTTTGTTCTGTCTTCTCCAAGTGATCTTGGATTCTCTTTGGGAGAGTGGTGAGCTATTATCTGTTGTGGGATCTGTAACGACCCAAATTCCGGGCTCTGTCGGAATCTAAGTTATAACGCATTGGCATACCATCCATATGCTTAAATCAAATAAATTACAATTCAGTCCACTACAAATTATAATTGCACTTCTGTCCTTATTCTCAAAATAATATTTCGAACTTCTTGTTATTAAATGTTTATTAATCTCTCCATGTTAAGATTTCAGATATCCATCAATTAAATAATAATTACTAATATCTATATTTAATCGATATCTTTATAATTCCTTGAAACCTTTCACTTAACTTATTTGATATGTCGAACACAAAAATACACTTGCAGAGTTTAACATAATCAAAACTTATAAGCTTCATCAAGGGGATATCATCAATCCCTATTACGAGACGTGGATTCCATCAATAAACTAATATCCACCACACATATAGTGTAGTCATCCAATTTACTAAGATTATTGACCCATAAAAGGTCTCACTACGTTGTAAATCAAAATGCCAAATACTAAATGTATGTGTCTATTATTTATATCAGGATTAAGAATACAATCACTCATAATAACTACTTGGATGTTAATCGTCTTATATAGTCAGTATAAAGACAATAAACCTAAAAGCAGTCTTGTTCAATACAATACAAAGCGTACTAGCATAATGAGTCGAAACTATACCGTTTTCCACAGCCAAGACAAGCCTGTTAAAATATCATGCCATCATACTTTAATCATACCGATGGTGTATCCAACTCCATCTAGATTATGAACAATAATAACTTATATTCTATAAGAACTGAGTCAACCAACAAACAAGTCTTCCATGTGTAAGCTAAACTCTACACACCAACTTATCTACTTCATAGAATAAAAGACACACATGCATAATAAATAACAATGCAACCATTTACTCATACAAATTCTCATTAAGATGAAAAGACAAACTTTATTAATAAATAAATCAGTCAAAAACAAATACATAAAATTATGCTTTTAGTATAAATTTCCAACACCATTCCCAAAAATAATCCTTCCACAAAATAAATTCAAGTACTACACTAATTATAAATTAGAATATATTTGGACCAACACCATCCACTAGACCCATTTGATTGTTGCCCCTCATCACATCATAATTGATATTGGTTAGTGTAGGAGCAGGTCACACCCTTTTCTTTTAAATCACATTCCAAAAAATCTTAGCATTTTCATAACATGACTTAATTCAATAAGAAATAGTCTATATTACAAAGTGACATCATCATGCCACCATATTCCACAAGCATTTACCTAGTATGTCATTGAAGGGCTCCTTTGTAATGGATATAAAAAAACGAGGGCTGTTATATATAATTTCCAAAGAACTAAGGCTCAACAGAACCCGATCATGTCACAACCTCCTCTCACGCCCAACAAGATCTGGGAAATTAGTTGGTGGGCCAAACAGGACCCAATCCTTGGGGGTCCCACTCCAATGTGGTAGCCCATGGGTCCCCTTTCAGATCCATGGATCTGATCACCACTCACGTGGCCCCTGTGGGCCCCCTAACCAATCACGTAAATCTTCTCCCAAACGACCTGTTATGGAAGAATTTGAGTTCTAGCATTGGTTTCCTTCTCAGATCTAGAAAAGTCAAGTAAAAAAGGATACTTGAATATGTGACTATCAATTGTGCAATGATCTTCTAGAAACCAAATCAAAAAGAACAGGATTTAAACCTGAACTGCTATGCTTCTAGTGTAGCCATTACTGTAGTACCCATATATCAGGGAGAAACTAACATCCATCAGGCTTAAAACTCTTCCACAGTATTGGGACAACAACGAATCAATCAACTCTTCCACAGTATTGGGACAACAACGAATCAATCAACTTATCTTCATAAGAATATATAGCACATTACCAACACATAGATACACATACAATTATAGTCATTAGAATGGGATCTTTAAAACGTGTTCCATATCAATCCCTGGAACATCATCTCCTTCATGTTAAGACTTCAAATCACAAATTTATATTTGATAACCATATTGAATAGTCATAGGAAAACCACTCACCTCCTGTAAATGTTTGTGATGTACGGTCGAGATGACATCCATCAACTGCTATCCGGCTGGTCACCTTCTTCTTCTTCGTGCAAATCCAAGCTCTCTCCTGAACAATAAATCTCTCTCTCTCTCTCTCTCTCTCTCTCTCTCTCTCTCTTCTCTCTCTCTCTTTGATTCTCTCTTAGGCTTTAGAAGGAGATAGAGTGAAGCACATAAGAGGCTTCCTGATATTATATAGCCAATCCCTACTGCTCCTAATAGGAGTCCTGTATAAGAGTTTCCTCTCCCATCAAAAATCTACAGCAACACTTCTTTAAGGATAGAAAGTGTCGCGCAGTATATTTCTTCCTCTTCTTAAAGACTAATCTTTGTTACTATGGAATGGGTCCCATCACTCAATACATAATATTTAAATTAATATCTTGTCCCATAATAACTAGATAGCAATAGGACCCACCATAAAAATCAACAATTAAGTATTTATTACAGGGCCAGAATTTCCAAACCTTGGGTATTACAGGATCCACAGATATAATTCCATCTGCTGTAGCGCCCATAAAACCTTTGTAGAAGGTGTTATTGTATCCCAACTTACCCTCCCATCCCTTTAAAATCATCTGTTGAGCAAAACTATTCAGGATTCATACTGCCGGGCCGAACAGGTTGCTGGCAGCAACTGTTGACAACTGTGTGGGGCCCACCCTAGATCCAGATTTCCACAAAACTTCCCCCGTCTGGTCGCCCATCATAGAGGATCTGTCAGTCAAAATTTCAGCTATTTCCAGTTCCATTTGATAGAGTTTTAAGCAGTTTTTCACTCTCGGCAGTTTTTGGAGCTGATTCTCATCACAACTGTTCAATTTGCTGGATTTTGATTGGATTAACTTCAACTTTGGAGAACACCTGTGTCGCTTGTCTACATTGATAACCTGGAACTCTGATCAAAGAATCAAAGATTCTCTGGAGATTCTGTAGCCATTCCACCAGTCGACTGAAAGGGACGACCGACACACTTTATGGGTGGTTTACCTTATTTCTTTTACTGATCCGCAGTTACTTTGCTAGTCTACCATCATTCTAGCCAGATTGCTAGTTGCTCTTCTGTTTTGAATACATGGTTTTCTGATTGACTGCACCTTATTGTTGTATTTTCTGCTTATTTGCTATTTTTTTAGCATTTCCTCGTTCAATCTTGATTTCAATGGTATCTGATAATGCCCAAGTTATTTCGGTTCATTTGGATGGGACCAACTATGCCTATTGGGCTCACCTCTTGAAAAATTTATTGAAAGGAACGAAGCTCTGGAAATATGTTTCCAAAAAAAGTGAAGAGACCCACCAGTCCTACTAAGGAAGAAAAATTGGAATCTGACATCTGGAAAATTAATTTGTGACTAGCAAACTCTGCTGATCCCACTATAGGCCTTCAGCTGGCCAAATTTGCTTGTCCTAAAGATGCTTGGATTATTTGGTCCGTCTCTACATGCAAACCAATGCTGATTAGAGATATCACTTGGAGAGGAAAATTTGAAATGCTCAACAAGGTGATGATTCAATACATGCCTTCTATGTGAAAATGACGACTTTGTGGGACCAGTTGTCATTTATGGAACCACAGTTCACCTCTGCAACCTTTGAGACCTATCATCAAGAAACCAGACTTGTCCAGTTTTTATGGCGCTCCATCCTGAAATTGAGCATGTCAAGAGTATGCTTTTGCATCAGACTCCTCTTCCGTCAATAGACATGGCACTGTCTGAACTATTGTCAGAAGAGCAAACACAATCTTTACTGGCCACCAAGAAAATTACAGATGTAGACCAGGTGCTCGCTGCTACTTCACAGACTGGACTTCTTGGCCCACGTAGTCAAAAGGGTGGACCCTCTGACATTTGCAATTACTGCAAATATGGATGTTATCCGTGAATCTTTTATCTGTATGTCAACTTGCTCAAGATGGATGTTTTATAATATTCTCCTTGTTTGGATGTTCTGTGCAGGACCCATCAACCGGAAGCCAGATTGGGACAAGGCATAAATCAGGTGGCTTCTATTTACTTGATTTCCTTCACTTGCCTCCTCCGCCTACCGTTGCTGCTGTTGATGGAGATCGCCTAGCGTTATTTCGTCTTTGGCATTCTAGATTAGGGCATCTATCTGTTACTAATTTAAAACAATTAATTACTTCTGGAATTTTGGGAGATGTAACTTTTGAAGATTTATCTAATTGTTTAAGTTGTCGTGTTTCTAAATCTATTGCTTTGCCCTTTCCTAGAAGCTCTACTCACACTAAATGATGCAGCCACGATCCACAATCAATAAAAACAAACCAATCTCCTAGAGGATTGATCGAATTCAATATGGATTCAGCCACTAAGGCATCCTCACAAGAGGAGGAAACACCATAAGAGATAACATCTCAAAAGATAACTTTTATTAATTAGAACTGAGCATTCATAACAATGAGGCATAACATCCTCATAAAGAGGAGTTGCCTTGATCCCTAAGCAATAATACTTCCTAATATTAGAATAAGTCTAAATAAAATAAGAAACTCACTAATTAATCAAACTACTAATAAAATTCCTAAATAACTAGATGTCTAATTGGGCCGATGAACTAAGCCCAATGGGTTGGCTGACTTATAGTTTGGCCTGCATCACTACACATGCTATTGATGTGGTGCACTCTAACATTCGGGGGCCTCCCTCTCAAACCACAAAAGGAGGCTCCATTTATTAAGTTTTGTCTATTGATGATCACACATATGTATGGGTATATTTAATGAAACATAAACATGAATTGTATGACATATGTTTCATTTGCTAAAATAACTGAAACTCAGTTTTCTACTAGAATTAAAATTTTCGGGTCTGACTCTAGCAGAGAATATCCCTCTTCTCGGTTTCAAAGCTCTCTCTCAACTGGGAACCCTACCTAGCTCTCATGTCCTTATACCCCTGAACAAAACGGTTTTGCCGAACGCAAACATCGCCACCTCCTAGATACCGTTCGTACTTTGCTCCACTCTTCTAGAATCCTTATCTCCTTTTGGGGAGAAGCCCTACTTACAGCCACATACCTCACCAATCACTATCCCTCTATTTTAACTGGCTACACTCCCTAGGAAGAACTCTTCCATCAAAAAACCTGGTTATTCAACCCTATGCCCATTTGGCCTCAAACAAGCCCCTTGTGCTTGGTTTAATTGTTTAGCATTGGCTAATCCGAAAGCTTTCATGACTCCACTCTCTTGACATGCCTATTACAGGTGATGATCAAGAAGGAATCCACTCACTCAAGACCTTCCTCAGCTCCCAGTTTGACATGAAAGAACTTGGTCTCTTGCGGTACTTCTTAGGCATCGAGGTTGCATACTCTCCTAAGGGTTACTTTATTTCACAAATGAAGCATCTTGTCAACATTCTTCAGCGGGCCGGGCTAACTGATTTCAAGACAGTTAGCACTCCTCATGAGCTTAACCACAAGCTCTCTGATTCTATTAGCACTCTTCTATGTAATCCTTCCCACTATTGGCAAGTGGTTGGTAGACTTGTCAACTTGACTATTACTCGACCTGATATTGGTTATCCAATTCAAGTTGTCAACCAGTTCGTGTCAACTTGACCATTTTGCGCTACCTTCATGGAACAGCACATCAAGCACTTTTTCTTACCAGGGACAACTCTCTTCAACTAATTGCTTACTCTTAACTCTAATTGGGCTAGGTGTGCTGACACTCATCATTCTACTACTGCCTTTTACATCTTCCTTGGCTCTTATTTGATTTCCTGGAAGAGCAAGAAGCAATCTGTTGTCTCCCGTTCTTCTGCTAAAGCAGAATATCGCGCCTTGGCTCACACTACTACAGTGCATTTGGCTTCTGTGGTTACTTACCGACAAGGGAGTTTTCCTTCATGCTCTTACTCCCTTATGCTGTGATAGCGCAAGTGCTAGGCAGATTGCTCATGACGATGTCTTTCACAAACACACCAAACATATTAAGATTGATTGTCATTTTGTGTGAAATCATCTTTGTGAGCACACTATCCTCCTTCATGCTATCTCCACTCTTCATCCACATGCTGATCTCTTCACCAAGCCTCATCCTACACCAAGTTTTCAATAGTTATTATCCAAGCTCTCAATACTTTCGGCTGCTCATCGTAAGCTTGAGAGGGGTGATACTTAAATTCTGTGGTCCTCGGATGTACCATAACTTCTTAAGGAGCACTCTTATTTGATAGTTCTCAATGTACCATATGTGATGTAGGTTAGACCATGGGTCGGCCAACCCGTTGGGTCCAGTCCATAAGCCCAACCAGAAATCCAATTATTTAGAAATTTATAATTTGTTTGATTTTATTATAACTAATATTAGTGAGTTTCCTTCTACATTTAGGTTTATTCTAATATTAAGAAGTCTTGTTTCTTAGGGTTCAAGCCAACTCCTGTATATAAGGATGATTAGGCTTCATTGTAAAGACGCATTACTTATTATCAAAAATATTTGAGTTATGAAAGTTTTCTCATTTGTTATGGTTTTTCTACTCATTATGAGTGTGCTCTAGTGGCTAAATCCTTCTTTGGATTCGATCAATCCTTCGGAAGATTGATCTATTTTTGGATTATGGATCCAAAGCTACATCAATTGGTATTTGAGCTAAATTCATTCATCAGAAGAAGAGATACTTTCAACATGCTTTTACATTGAGAAAAAGACCATGTCATACAATTGAAGATCAAAAGAAAAGATGGAAGCTTCTGCGATTGATTTTCGACCTATAAGGACATTTCCCCACACTTGTGATCCAGTTTTGCATGGCATTTCTCAAGTTGGCAACTCGTTGAAGTCGAGTTTTTCCAAGCCGAAGAGAGTTGATGGAGGCCAAACCATGGGTCGGCCAACCCGTTGGGCCCAATCATAAGCCCAACTGGACATTCAATTATTTAGGAATACTATAATTAGTTTGATTTTATTATGATTAATATTAGTGAGTTTCCTTTTATATTTAAGCTTATTCTAATTTAAGAAGCCTTGTTTCTTAGAGTTCAACTCAACTCCTTTATATAAGGATGATTAGGCTTCATTGTAAAGACAGATTGCTTATTATCAATCATATTTGAGTTATGAGAGTTTTCTCATTAGTCATGGTTTTTCTACTCATTGTGAGTGTACCCTAGCGGCTGAATCCTTCTTTGTATTCGATCAATCCTTTAGGAGATTGATTTATTCCTTAATCGTGGATTCAGGGTTGCATCAATATGTTTTCTTAGCTTCATGTAGTTAGTCAACTCTCTTTATATTGTTGCAAATAAGCCTATTATTATTTCAGTACATGAAACTTGATTATAAATATGGTGGCTGGGATCATTAACCCACCACAACAACTCCTTCAAATCTCTTTGTTTCTTGAGTTGTTTCAACGAGAACTCTACTCAATGGTGGAAAAGTAAAGTGCCTTGTCAGCAAGATCCCTTGACTAACAGCAGAAAATTTTCTGCCTTCTCATTTCCACGTCATACACAAAGGAGCCTCTAGGTTCCCCTCAAAGTCCAGCTATGAACAACAATGTGAAATGCAGACTGCAGAGCACACAGCAGAAAAAAAACAATAGTCAAAATATGTCATTGATTAAGATACGAAGTTGATTAAACCAGTGGAATTACTTAAACATCAGATCTATATTTCCCAACATAATGAAGTCCAAAACAACATTACAACCTGGGAGGGCATCTAAGGACTCGGTTGAGGTGGGGGGGGGGGGGGGGGGGGGTGGACTCGCCCGAGTCCATAGAGACTCACCCGAGTTGGCCGAGTTCGCATAGTGATGGACACGGCCGACATATATATGGGTAGAGAAAGCCCTAAAACCTCATTTTTCATATTCTAAAAGAGAGGAGAGGCTAGGAGAGGCTAGGAGAAGACTCTTTGTGAAGATATCATGGCTCAAATTTGTATTTTTTGAGAGATTTGTGCTTCCAAAAATCAAGACCACTATTCATTCAAAAGAGGGGTTTTGAAATTTTGGTTCTAAACGTATGTATTTTCTTTTTTTTTTCCTCCTTTTTTTTTTTTTTGCTTACATTGGTGAGAGAGGATCATACAATGTTGTTTGTGACTGAGGTTGAAATTTTTACTTATGATTGCCCATGGAAAATGCATTTATTTGTATTTTTTGGCTCGAATTTTTTTTAAAAAATTAGAAAAAATCAATTTCTTTTCATGATTTTTTTTCCCCTAGATTCTCACTCTTTTGGGCATGTACTACATAGATCTATGGTTTTTTTCATAGATCTATACATGTATGATTTAAAGTTGTGATTTTTATGATATTTTGCATAAAATAAATAAAAAATTATATTTATTGATTTGTACATGCTTATATAGCTTGGAAAAGATGATAAGGTATGCATATAGGCTTGTGGGTGGATTTTCCACACAAAGCTTTCGAAAACATGTAATATTTTTTTAATTTTTGCCTCAGATTTAAAAATTAATTATATAAAAAATAATTTTTTTTCAATATTTTGTTATGTTATGTATATGAACTTAATGGATGTGTTGTCTAGTAAATAGATCTATGCTTTTTTTCATATATCTATGCATGTATAATCTAAAGTTATAATTTTTATGATATTTTTCATAAAATAAATAAAAAATTATATTTATTGATTTGTACATGCTTATATAGTTTGAAAAAGATGATAAGGTGTGCATGTAAGCTTGTGGGTGGATTTTCACTCAAAACTTTTTGCAAATATGTAATTTTTTTAATTTTTGCCTCGGATTTAAAAATTAATTATATAAAAAATATTTTTTTCCAACATTTTGTTATGTTATGTATATAAACTTAATGGATGTATTGTCTAGTAGATAGATCTATGGTTTTTTTTAATCTTCTTAGTTCAACTAACTTAGTTGTAACTTTCTAATATGTTTTCTAGAGTTAGATTAGATGGTTGAGAAAAAGATTATAGGGTATTAATATATTTTTTTAAATTGACAAATTCTGCAAATTACTAGTTACCTTAGTCACAAATAGAATGGCACCACAAAAGAAAGAGAGGGAAGTTAATCATGGATGGACTAATGGAGAGATTGTTGGTGGAGACTGTCATAAGGTGAAAAGTAAATGGTGTGGAAAAACCATGCATGGTGGAATCCACAAATTTAAACAGCATCTTGCACATATTTCAGGAGATGCAAAAGGTAGTCCAAATGTCCCCAATGAAGTTAGGAAAGAAATTAGGGATATTTTATCCACAAAAAAGACTAAAAAAATAAAGAAGAAAAAATTTCAAAAGAGGGTTATGGAGAGGATTGATAAGTCTTCTAAGGATGATGATAAGGATAAAGAGGCTAGCAATATAAGAAGGGCAATGAAACAGAGCCATCAAGTTTATGAAGCTGAGCTTGCTCATTTCGAAGAACAACAAGGTGGGGCTGGACCTTCAAGAGTACCTCCGAACCCTTCTAAGGAAACAGCAAGGAAAGGTACCTTAGATCCATTTTTACATAGAACCCAAAGTATAAAGCAACCTAAGATTTCTAGTTCTATAATGGGTGATATGAAAACTAGAGCTTTAAAGATAGGTAGAGCAATTTCAAAGTTCTTCCATTATAATCGGATTCCTCCAAATGTGGCTACCTCACCATACTATCGGGCAATGGTGGATAGCATTGCTGAGGCGGGTCCCGGCGTGAAACCACCTACTGCTTATGAGATTAGTGGCAAATATCTTGATATGGAGTATAGAAATTATACGAAGTACGTATATGACCATATTGAGACTTGAAAAGCATACGGGTGCACACTTATGTGTGATGGACGGACAAGCAACAATAAGCGGTACAGAATTAATTTTATGGCTCATTTTGTAATGGGAATATGTTTTATTCACTCAGTATATACAAAAGGGCATCAATTGGATGCCCAATATTTGTTTAGTTCAATGGATATAACACTAAAAATGAATGATGGATTCAGTGACTATGTTGTCCAAGTTGTGACGGACAATGCGGCAATTTTAAGGCGGCAGGGAAACTATTACATGACAAGTTTCTACATATTATTTGGGTGCCATGTGCGGCACATTGTATTGATCTTATATTGGACGACATTGGAAAAGTGGAAATGTCCACTCCACTATTGAAGATGGAAATAGTATTACAAGTTTAATATACAATCATCAGTGGTTGACCGATATGATGAGAGAATTCAATAATGGTCATGAGATTTTGAGGCTGGGTATTACAAGATTTGCTACCAATTTTTTGGCTTTGGAGAGTCTTTGTCGTCATAAGGCTAACATAATGCAGATATGGACGAGTGAAGCAAATATAAACTCTACATTTTCAAGACAGAGATTACCACAACTTGTACAAGGAATTGTATTGGGTACAAATTTTTTGTATAAGGCTAAGAGAATTGCATACTTACTCAAGCCACTGGTGAAGGTGTTGGAAGTGGTGGATGGTGATATGAAGCCTACAATGGGCTATATCTATGATGCAATGGATCTTACGAAGCTTGCTATTGAGGAAAGATCTAGAGAAAAGTATGGGACTTATTATAAGACGCTATGAAAAATTACTGACCAAAGATGGAACAACCAATTATATCAAGATATACATGCCAGGCAAATTAAAATATACACAGTTGCTTCATTTTATGTTTGAATTTTTAAACATTGATTTATTTATTAGCATTTAATCAATATAATACTTCATGACATAATGTAGCATACTTCTTAAACCCATCATGCTTCTATAGCAAGGGATTCTCTAAGCACAAGGAAGTTTTTCGGGGCTTTAAAAAAGCATTAGAGACAATGGTTAGTGACAAGATGAAGAAAATTACAATTCTTAACCAAGTAAGATTTCACAATATCACATTTTCCTTGCATCAAGATACTAGTAAACCAATACAATTGTAATTTATTTATTTGAATTTGATAATTTTATAGTTGGGGAATTATAAAGGCGCTCTTGGAAGTTTTGAAGATGAGCTCTATATAATGTCTCGTAAAAGGATGGAGCCAGGTATGTTATATTCTTAATAATCTTTAGTGGATTAATAATCAGTTACAGTATTCTCATGGGAAATGACTTAATTCAAATTTTAATTACAGCTGAATGGTAGAACAACTTTGGCGATGATGCTCCTGACCTTAGAGATCTTGCAAGAAAAATTCTGAGCCAAACAATATCATTATCCGACTGCGAACGAAATTGAAGTACATTTAGCTTGATCCACATGAGAACCAGGAATTGCCTCAATATGGGGAAATTGGATAAGTTGGTTTCTGTCCATTATAATATGAGGTTGACAGCAAAAAAATCTCCAAAAAAAGGGATAACAAAGAGTATAATCCAATTAATTTGGATTATATATTCGAAGAAGATGACCTATTAGAGGACTGGCTGGCTGAAAGAGATGCTGCAGTTTTACCAAATATAGATTTCATAGATGAATGCATGTATGATCCTAATGAAACCGAGCTCCAAAATGGGAATCGGAACCCCCACTCCCACCTCCCATTCATAGATCTACTACCACACAGGAAAAGGGAAAGAGTGTGATAGAGGATCCCTCACAAGGCTCACAACGTGAGCCAGAGTTGACACGTTCTAGCTCAAAACGTGTTAAAGGGGTTAAGGATATATCAGATTTGCATGGTACTTCAACCCTCTCCAAAGCCAAATAATTTCTTAAAGATCCAACTCTTCAATATTGGAGGAAAACAAAAGATAAAGATCAAGCAAGCAAGTATTTAGTGACTCATGAAGAAGAAGAAGAATGCAATACATCATCTTCAAGCAAAAGTGGCTCACCACAAGGAGATCAAGGTTGTTATGCACAACAACCAGATGATGGTGATGATAATGAAAATTTTCATGATAATATCACTATTCATGACATGGGTGGTGAACCTGAGGCTATTAGTGGACAAGGAAGAAAGCAATCAAAATAATTTTATGAAGAACTACATCAACTAGCATCAAGCCCATATGGAGGACAGCAATATAGTGACTGAGCAGTCACAATTTGATCCCTCAATTGGGCAATATAATGAGTACGGTGGTATTTTACATGGAAATGGCCGGCAAGAGCAATATGGAATAATTGTGATACATATGCATCAAGAACCACACCAACTTACTATCCTTATGGTCATAAACAACGCAATCAAGGACAAGGAGGACAAGAGTTCTTCAATTTTGATATTGCTCAATACTATCATCAACAACATGATGATGATGATGACGACAACATCTAACCAGCAAAGCATTCAACATGGTATTAAATTATATGAAGAATGCGTTAAGGACTAAGGTATGACACTATGACCATATGTTTGTCATTTGACATTTGTTATTTCATACTTTATAGTTGATAATTGATACTTCAATTCTTAGTTGATACTTGATAGTTGATACTCCATACTTAAGAGTTTAGTTTGATTTTAATTGATTTTCATTTAATAGTACATAATTCACATTATACTTCAATTTTCACAAATCACAATCTAATGTTCATCATTGTATAAATAGTTAAGGAATTATAAAGGTGCGCTCAGAAGTTTTGGAGGAGCCCCTAAGGTTATTTTTCAATTTTTGAGAATTTTTAATCATTTTTATATGTTGTTTAAACTTCAAAAAACAAAAAACAAAGGGACTCGGCCGAGCCGACTCGGACTCGGCTAGGCCCGAGTCAGGCCCCAAGTCTAGGTCCTCGATCCATGATATCATCAGCCAGGTGAGATGTGTCTAACCTTCAGGCCACAGGAAAGCTCATGGCAAGTTTGCCCCGGACACAACCCATTCAAAAATTTTCGAACCCGTGTGTATGACACCAAAGTTGCCATCCTATCATTTTCATGAAAAAATTTTGTAGGAATGAACTGATTTCTGGTGGTAAAATGAACTGATTTCTGGTGGTAACGTTGAGGTTATGGACGTTACTGCATTTTCTTTTTCCTTTTTTTCTTTTCTTTTTTTTTTTTTTTTGAAAATGGACTTTACTGCATATTCAATAATCTGGGATTGATGACATAATTGATTGGAAAAGAGTAGGCCTGCCTGCCTGCCAAATTTTCTGTCAAATCCTCTAGCTGGAGAAAGCAGGCAGGCCAAATTTTGAATTTTCAAAACTCTGTCAGTTCGGTAGTGGTAACATTTCCCAAATACTTGTCTCCATTTATTGACCAAAGCACCCAGAGGAAGATGAATGATCTGTACTGAAGTGGTAAGATCCATTTTGATAGATCCAGGGGTGAACCTGGTAAGCATCGTCGGAGTTGACTGCGTTAATTGCTTCACCAGTCTCTTTTACCCAATGAACTGAAGGAATGAGAGAGACATCTAACTGATTTTGGTGTTGTCTGTGTAGAAAGCAATTTGTCAGCAAATTGGAGAATAAATAAATGGGTTATTCTACATTAAGGGGTTATGGAGATCCCCTTATCTAAGGGTCTTTCACATATTTAGCTGGATGGCGTGCACATACAGATGGTCTTTTGCTTCACAATATGTATAGAATTGGCAGGGACAATCAGATCATAGAGACTATTGAGTTGTTTTAGAAGTAAATAAAATAACAAATATAATGCAAAGGGAGTTTGAATACATATCTGTACATTTTGAGTTTTGGGCTGACTAAAGAATCAATATATGTGATGGCGCTGAAACTTTTACTTATCAAGGCAACGACTAGTTCTCTATGATACCCGGATACCTCATTTGACCTGAGATTTTTGTACCGATAAGGTCCAATTCGGATACAAGTACGGAAAACGGCAAGATACAGCTGGGATACGCTGCACAATTATATGATACAGCTCTTTTGTATTTTACGAAAAGAAAAAGGCAAAATTAGAGGAATTCATCCAAAATTGAGCTAAAACGAATATCATGTGAAATCTTTGGTTATAACTTAAAAAGAATATTTTCATTTTTATATTCAGCCCCCTTTGTTTTATTTTAATATTGCAAAACTCAAAACTCACTTTATACTCGATAGTTGTTTTCTCCCTTTCACTCTCATAGTTAAAGTTTTGCCATTTTATTTAAATTTTTTTTACTAGATGGAGAAGTGGCCTTTTTTGTCATGTCATTTACTATCCTTCTTTTCTCAATTTAAATTATATTTCCCTCTCCTTAAAAAGTTGAAACTTTTTTCCCTCCCTCCATTTTATTTTTGATAGTCGTAATTTTTTATTATTATAAGTTTGACCATATCATCCCACTTTAAACTGAGATTTCCAGGGACTCACTTCTATAAGTTAGTCACATATGATGTATCACATAATACCAAAACGTGATATTCATACCAGTATTTGTGTCGTATCCCGTGTTCGCATCGTATTTTAAGTGATACCACATACACATCCGTGTCCTAAATTTCTAAAGATGCCGTGTCGAATCCCCATTCCCCATGCCGGTATATGTATCTGTGTCCATATCTAGGCATCATGGCTAGTCTGTAGGTTTCACCGAGTTCTATAATCATGATTTCTATAGACAAATCTCTCTCGAAATTACTTTGCAGTTCACCTATTTGAAAAAACCACTCCACATCAAATATATGGCATATATTTGGCCCTTCATAACAGACTTCCAACGAATATGCCACCATCAATGCCGACCATCATTCTGCAGCAAAGAATCAAAAGAACCATATCCCAAACAGGAATAGAATAGAACTCCATCCTTCATGCCAACGAAACACATTAGGCTGACTATTCAAACCAATCATCATTTTGGGAACATAGGGATGTATCCTAAATAAGTAAATAACTGCCCTACAGAAAAGAAATGATACACCCTAATTGCACGTGACACAACACATAAGGAACTTATAAAAACATGACCAATTAAAAAAAGACGAAACTAAACTGCTTAGTGTTCACACATATCCAGTGCATACAGATTAGTGAAGACAAATACATACCATTGACAATAGACCAGGGCCAGTATGCTTTGCAATGAAGTTCTCATCCTCAAACTTGCTTCCATATATGCAAACACATCCACTGCCGTCACCCTGAAAAACAAAACCACTGATGCGAAGTGAGAAAGGGAAGTTATCCAAGCAAATGCCAAGAAAAAAAATGACAACAATTATAATTAAGTCATACACTGCATTACATGCTTAAATTCATGTGACAGAATGGAAAGAACAGGGAAGACCTTGTTTGTTAGGGATTCATAATGGCAGGACTGTGAACAACTTGACATGGTTAACTATGTCAGAGCAAAAACTAAGCATAAGGCTTATGCAATTACACGGAGACACTTAACAACTTGACATGGAGAATTTAATTGAAACTCAGTACTTCTTTTAGAATCCAAGCTCAGGGTTAATTAAGTTGCTTGAGATCATGATGCACGTGAGATCGTGATGCAGGCTAGATCCACGATCGAAAAATAGACCAATCTCCTAAGAAATTAATTGAATCTAGAGATAGATTCACCCACTGGGGCACACTCACAACAATAGTAAACACCATAACAGAAGAGAAGCTCAGAAAACTTTGATTAGTTGAAGATAAGTATGAATTACAACAAAGCTCGACAATCCTTACATACAAGAGTAGGATCAATTCCTTAGGATACTTGACTTTATAATATTGAAGAGATCTAATTTTAATAGGGAACTGGCTGACATTAATCCTAATTAATGAAAAAAAAGTAGGATAAAATTAGAACTCCAAAGTAGCTCTAGGTCAAATTGGACCTGTGGGCTGAACCCAATGGACCAGGTTGACCAACGGTCATGGCCCAGTTGACTTAGGCCTGGTCTTGGTCCATATTGCATCAGCTAGGCAGTTGGCAGTAATGCATATAGTTAATCATAGATAGATGGATGATGGACGTGATGGTGATGAACACACTTAATACAGTGGATATGGTATTGGGAATTGGTATAGACGAGTGCATAATAAGCTATCCACGACTTCTGTCCACTCATGTTGTTTGAGCAGTGTGCTACATTAGATTAAGGTACGGCAGTTCTTCCTTTTTCCAGCTTTCCATTGGATAAGGTCGTTACAAGATAGAATAGGGTTTTGCCTTCCATCTAGTCAAGTTGTCAAGGATATGTTCAATGGCTATTTATTTTTTACATTTCAAATAAGCCCTCTGTGTTACAACAGAAAGGGAATTTTTAGGCAGCAATTTAGAACTATAAAAATAAATAAAGTCTTCAATAAAAAAATTCTAACTAGTTATTTTACAGGGTGAGCAAGTCAAGTTGGGATCCACCTTGTGTCAAAATAAGGTTCTCATGATGCAATTAAAACTGGATAACCGAACCTGGTGCAAAGCCTTAGTAAGCTACTAAAAGTATGATTAAAAAATTATAGATAAGGACTGACCTTAAGAAAGTCACCAGCTTGGATCATAAACTCCTTGATCACCCTATGAAACTGGCATGACTTGTAACCAACCGGTATTCCGGCTTTTCTGCAAGTTATCTCCAATAAAAAGAAATGAAAAGGGTTAACGGATGCAAGGAAACATTACATCCAATTTACTGTAAACCATATACACCACAACAACATTTTGTTTAATTTTTTTGAACACTTAAATGTAAATTTAATTAAATACAGAACAAAAACCACCATCTCACAGTGAAACGTTCGGATATTTATAACTATTAAATAATTAAGAATCACTGAAAAAAACCATTTTTCCAGTAGGAAACAATGGACGTACAATTAAAAGGATCTTACACAGTCAATTCACAGGTTCATACAAAAGAGCAGAAAATTGACTGATATATTGATTTTGTTTGCACAGGCAAGCATACCATTCTAACATCATATGAGAAAAGGTACAAAATGATAGAAAATTCCATTAAAAGATGCATTACCAACTTTACAATGAACAGTATGAAGCACGTCCCAATAGTTGCTAGCATGTTTTATCATCATGACAATCAATCACCTATAATTATTACAACACATATAGAAAAGAAAAACTAGCGTGTCCTATTATCATGACAACCAATCACCTATAAATCTTACAACACAAATAGAAAAAGAAACAGAAACCAGAAATCATTCAAATAAAAATTATCCTTTTTTCTGAATGATAATTAGATAATAAAAAAAAAAAGTCCACTGTTTATTTCTTAAACTGCTGGAAATCATTGCGATATACCCAAACAATATAGTATACTAATAGAACCTAAATGAAACTATTTATAACAAGCTCGGTCAACTCACATCTTCCTGCAAATGAGCGTGTTGACCTACCTGTACTCACCAGTGCAGAACTGCCTGCATAACACAAAAAAGAAGATAGGTCTTAGGCAATGAATTAGTGGTATTTCAAAAAATAAGCAATGAAGAAAATAATTCCCTCCATATATTAAGTGCATATAACACAAAACATCGACTAAGAGTCCTTACAGACATGGATCAAATATTGGCCAATACGTATCGTGTTGACCAGTAAATTGGCCGTATTGATAGCCTGCTCTGCACATCAGAGCATATCAGCCGATGAATCCGATATTATACATATTGGCTGATAAATCGAGTGTATCAATCAATCTATCAGGCATATTGGTCCGTCCACCCCAATATGCATCAAATGACCCCTTTTTAAGCCAAAAGCCTCTCTTTTCTACATTCATTTTTGAGAGAAAAATTACAAGCAGAGTTGTATTGTACACCCTTCTATTCTTAAAAAAAGAAAAAAAATGATGAAAAACATTTTAAGTTGAAAAAATTGAAACCAATACACCATCCTTAGCTTAGGACTTTCTTCTAGTAAGAAAAATTCGAATTATAATAAAGCTTTTAGGTCCTCTTCGCTTGCTTTGGATCGCAATAATCAACCAATTATTCATGAAACCTGTTTGGCAAATATGTTTATTCATAGTAATCAGTCATTATTTGGGCTATTTAAAAGCTTTATTTTTGGATTTTTCTCATAAATATTCAACAATTTTTGGAGATCATTTGAAAAGATAAGATTTTTTGCCCAAAACTTTTCTCACAAAAAATATTTAATTAGTTTTTCCCTAAATTTATATATTCAATAAATCAAACACTTCAATCTAAGTGTAGCTATTAACTAGGGAGAAGTGAGCACTAAACTAGGTATTAAATAACTCATGAGTAGTATCTCTCAAAGTACTAGTATAATGCATACTACATACTCGGAATACATAGCATATTACCAATAATGTCATGATACTGCAATATATATGCATAGTAAATACTATCTAATAATCTAACTGTTAGCATTTAGTTATGTCTAATTATAACAACGAAATAAGAATAAGAATA
Organism: Sextonia rubra; assembly: GCA_037013555.1. NCBI lineage: Eukaryota > Viridiplantae > Streptophyta > Magnoliopsida > Laurales > Lauraceae > Sextonia > Sextonia rubra. The sequence continues at coordinate 83,512,938 of JASUAD010000001.1, forward strand.
CACTTAAACAAATCTGTCACTATTCTTATTTTAAAAATAATACAATGATATAATACCAATAAAACAATGAAGGGTCTGATACTCCCATTGAAGCAGGAGAGTGGCCTAAATTTCATGGATCCTGTGTTTGATCAAGCCCAGGATCATTTGGATCAATTTGATCAAAAAAGGGCTTTTGACCCATTTCAACCAGGGCTCAATCAACCATAAGGCTCAAATCTAAAATCAAACGGGCTTAATTTGGGTTTCAAATTAGAACATAAAAATGCTGAACTTAAAGTGGACCCAAAGCAAACCCAATTGAGTCCTAACCAGGATCATAGTGGACATTAGGGTTAGTTCATGTGTGTACCTCTCTAGGTGGTTCTACATGCTCAAAACATAAGACGATAGCCCACATAAAGTGGGCCGCCCAATAACCCTTTATCATGGATTAAAAATAGGCCAAGTCCAAGTTGACTCAACTGAGTGAACTCGAACTAAGCCCTAAACAAGTCAGATCCTATGGGACCCAGCCATGCGACTCAGCCAACTATGTTTATTTGAATTGGGGCTCATCCGTACTCAGTCGAGTCGCAAAGTCAACTTGGACTTGGCCCTGACCGAGTCTGGTCCTGAGTCCAAGTTTGACGCGTAGAACTTTTCAACGAAGAATCCAAGAGGGGGAAAAATTCCTAAATCAAGGAGGGAAGTTTTAAAGATGCAAAAGTAGAGAACTTCTCCACAAGGGGCGTCCAATAAAAATTTGAATCGCTAGAAAACTTGCTAATTTTTATGATTCCTTGTTTTTAGTAAGTTATTCTGTAAATGATTTTATGCCAGCGTAAAACTTTGTCAGAACCCAAACATGAATTTTGAGATAACGGAATGGAGAAACAGAATTCATGTAGCCGACCCCAACATGGTTGGGATAAGGCTTTGATGATGATGATGATGATGATTTTGTAAATGATTTTATAAGCAATCTTTCAAAATTGTTACATTGCATGGATGGCCAATCTTTATTAATTAGTTACATTTGATGGATATCTAGGATTTAGAAGAGCTAGGACTCTCTTCTGTTGAAAAGCACAATATATAAAGAATAATATGGAATGTCTAACCTCATCTTGGCTCCTTTTTCCCCCTTCTTTTCTCTAAGAGTCGCATGTTTATTGCACTTTTCTCATTTCGCCACTGGTTTGGGTGGTTCTCCCAAAGGATTGAAGACCAATCAAGTAGTGGATTAGCGTTTTGGTGTAAGCTACCTTCCACTTTGCTCCTGGTTTCGTTTATTTGATGTTGATCCAGGTAGAGTTGAGATTTAGCATTTTTCGAGTCAACCGGGATATTATTTGGCTTCAGTGGATTGTTTGCTTGTGCCAATTAGGATTACATCACCCATTTATTGAAAAGAAACATTAAAAGATTTGAACAAGAAGCGAAGAGCTTCTTGGAGGCTCGGAAGATGAATGTGGGCTCTTCCGGGGGAAAGGTACAACATAAATTGGCTTTTTTGGCCACTTTATGGACGTTGTGGAAGGAAAGGAATTTGCGGTGCTTTGAGGACTGGACTTTTTCCATTCAAAACCTTATTGATAAGTTGAAATGCATTGTTGCAACATGAGCATCATGCATCCACCAGTTTCGAGCCTTCCCTACTTCCTTTTTCTTGATGAATTTGAGGAGAAGAGAAGAGCTTGTAGCTCTCCTCCTCCAGTAGGTTCTTTTAAATTAAATTTTGATGGTAGTGCTTTTGGCAATGGGGGTAATGAGGGTTTAGCAGGCATCCTTAGAGATGGGAGTGAGAAGCCCATTCTCTCCTATTCTAGGCCGGCTAGTGTTTGTTCAGTTAATCTGGCGGAATCTTTAGCCTAGACAGGTATTCAAGAAGCCCAGACAAGTATTCAAGAAGCTAGGCAATTTAACATGCATGGTATCTTGGTGGAGGCCAAAGGGTGATTCCAGGTGTGTTTATAGGTGTGCTTCTGGTGCTTGCAAGCCTCCTTGGAGGATGGCGGATGTGATGAACTTGGCTAGAAGTTTGAATGCATCTTTTTTCGAAGATCTACTAATAAGATGGCAGATGAGCTAGCCAAAGAGAGCATCGTTCATTAGAGTTTGTTTACCGCTTACGATTATGAATCTCTACAATTTTGTTTTCTCTTTCTTTCTTTTTGCTTGCTAGGTTTCTTTCGGTGTTTAGCTGGTTAATATACCTCTCTTTTACCACCTTTGCCTTTCCAATAAAATTGTTTACCATTCAAAATAATAAGAAATAATATTCGAACAAGAAATGGACTCCCAAGGAACCTTGACACAAGGGATTCATCTCCCACCTGTATATCACATCCCACACAAACTCTTGATCGCCACCTCAACTAAGAAATGGACTCCCAAGGAAAAATACTCAATAAAGATGCTGAATCTCCAACTACACAGACCTCCCTCCATCTCTCAAAGCCTTATGCCCATTTTCTCTACCCAACTTCCACATCCCAACCCATCCCATGCTTTCCCACCATAACTTTACTCTTTACCACCATTTACTCAACAAGGCCTAATTCTTCTGTCTTTCTAAGTCCGAGGCCTCCTCCTCCTTTAGACTTCAAAGAAATGATGAATCTATTTCTTCTCTTTATTGCCCTCTAAAAGGAATTCCCACTATTGTCATATTTGTTCCATTCGCCATCGGCACCATAATCTTGAATAATTATAACTACTATACCATTAAATTGGCCTATGTTACGTGGACTTAGCATTAGTATTAGATGCAGGTGCATATCGGGTGCGAGTGTGCCTCAAGAGAGTATGTCAAATACCTTAGAAATGAAGTATCGGCACAAGTATCAGGTGCGGGTGCCTATATGTCGAGTGCAGGTGCGTCATGGTTTTTGGCGACTCCGTGTATCATAGAAATTGGCCACTGCCGCCTTAATAAGCACAAAAAAAAGATATTATCTTTTTAAGATGCTAACTCATTTTCAATTTTCTCAATCACAAGATCCCACTTAGATTTGGATCTAAGGTTCTCTCTCAATGAAAGTCCCAACTTTTATAGGCAGGGACCCCAACTGACATCTGACAATGTCAAAAAACTCACTAGTTTTTTCCGAACCGATACCAACCCTTACAAGGGTGCTTTTATCGATATCAATTATACGCCCCGATAGAAATGCAAAATATCTAATAAATTATTTGATAGTTTCTGCCTGGGGTTGAGTCTCCATAAAACACCAATGTGTCATCCTCACATTGTAGGTGAGTAATTTCCAATCCTCCATTTCCTAATTTGCCACCATAGATCAGGTTGGCCAAGTGATGCAATTCCCAGGATTAGGGCTTACGTGAAGTGCCAAAGCACAATCGGGCATCTGAGGACACTTCAAACATCTCTAAAGAGACAATAATCAACTCTGAATAATTCTTCATTAGAATGCCATATAAATAGTAAAATAACTTAGGGCCTAAGAAATCTAACGAAACTAGGAAACCATCTAACATAGGAAACTAAATCCTAATTACAACTCAATAAATAAAATTAGCAATCTAATGACATATAATTATTAAATAAAAATCCTAAATCTAATTAGGCCCTACAAACGTGGCCATGAAGGTCAATATTGCATCATTCTCCCCTGGTTGGAAAAAACTTGACCTCAGATTCAGTAAATGTCCACCTAGATCGAAGATCATTCGGACTAACTTTTGATTAGTTGGTTGATCTTGAGCTTGTGCACACATCTAGACAATTTTGAGCATGACACACCCTTTGATTTTACAGACAAAGTGTGTGTGGGTGCACGATCAAACCATTAGATACCTCTTTTGTAAAAGTTGCACCATCAGATCACAATCTTTGACTATCTGTTGTTCATCTCCAAAGATGAAATCAATATGATGAATGGCAATGAATAGATCTTCTTGTGGACGCACCAGAACAAGTGACTTGTTTCCCAGTGGAATGGATGGAGCTCCCTCAGAATTGTCACCCAAACTGATTTTAGTAGTCAAATTTTTAGTAGATTGATCTTTGTCTATGTCTTCATGTGCAACTGGATCAACTTTGGGATGCAATGTAAACTTCTCTAAAATTGAGGATTTTAGCAAGTTGGAACAAGTGGCAATCTCTTGTCTAGCACAGTGCCCATGATCATCATTTTCTAAATTGATAAGCTTGGTTTCCATCCTTATAAGAGTAGCATGGAGTTGCTTGCTTGGAATGGATAACTCAGCAACAGTAGCACGAAATTCTTCGATGGATGTAGAAACCACAATTTAAAACTTGACTTACTTGATGAGAAGATCTACTCTCCAAGAAAAAACGATAATGAAAACTCATTTAAAATCCAATTTCAGATGTTGTTGTGATTGGTGAAACAATTTTGGCCGTTGATTTGGTCACTATGCACGAGGAATTGACGTCTGTTGATGTCACTATTGGTATCCTTTGCTGGGTTTCAAATCAAAACTAAAAGTTTCTGCCTGTTGATGTTTGGGCTTCAACTAGAGTGGGCCAGGTTCAACTAGACATTAAATGAAGTGAACAGGCCCAAAACAAAAGGGAGTGAGCTGTTGGGCACATATCATAGATATGGCACATGAGGGAACTTTTGGTTTCTTCTCGTGTTCTGTACACGGGAAGAAGAAGAAGAAAGAAAAAGGCCAAAACAGCAAAAGCCTTGGTTGTTTCACGAAGGAGACGAGAGGGAAGTGAAGATGAGGCGGCGATGAAGATTATGGTAGCTGATGGTGACAGCTGGTCGTCACTGATGGAGATGGGCTGCCGAACCAGGTATGCTTTCCTCCTTCCCTTTTCTGTTATCACACCCCCCCCCCCCCCCCCCCGGGAGTCTTTTTGTGTGTGTGTGTGTGTGTTTTTGGCTCTATTTGTGGAAAACAATGGTGGTATCAGTTTGATGGGGACGGAGGAGGACCTGAGATAGTTTTTTTTTTTTTTTTTTAGGAAGGGGATTTGAGACGGAATTTTTTTTATTTGTTTATTTTTTTATATATATTTTTAAAGGGATTGGTTTCCAGGAGGTGGGTTTCGGCATGGGTGGTTTGGCAATGGGTTTTCGGGAGATGGACTGTAGGGTTTTGGCTGAGTGTGGAGATGAGGGAGGGAGAGTTTCGGGATGTGGTTTAGGGATCGGCAGGGGTGAGGGGTGATGTCAGTGGGATAGATAGTGTTGTGTATTGGGGAAGATGATGGCTGCGTGAGATTGGGGTAGGGATTCAGAGGTGGTAGAGGATAGGGGTAATCATGGTGAGACAATTGATGATCGTTTGGCTCTGATACCAAACTGATGCAGGTCCTAGGATTAGGGCTTACAAGAGGAGTCGAAGTACAATCGCCGAAAGTGCTGAAGCACAATCGGATGTTTGAGGACACTTCAAACATCTCCAAAGAGATGATAAACAAGGATGCGCCTCAATGGAAAAACCCAAATTCTATTAGCCAACTCCGAACAATTCTTCATTACAATGCTATATAAATAATAAAATAACTTATGGCCTAAGAAATCTAATGAAACTAGGAAACTACATAATATAGGAAACTAAATCCTAATTACAAGTCAATAAATAAAATTAGGAATCTAATGACATATAATTACTAAATAAAAATCCTAAATCTAATTGGGCCCTACGCACATGGCCATGGAGGTAAATATTGCATCACCAAGTGAACTTTTTTCCAATAAACCACCAAAACCTTCCACCACAATGGTGAACAAGAAGGACCACAAGGGGTCATCTCGTCCCAGCCCCTTCATACTTCTAAACACTCCCAAGGGTGATCCACTGATCAATCCCAAGAAAGAAATTGTAGAGATGCATTTATCAACTCACACATGCCACTTTGGACCAAAACCCAGTTGATGTAAGATATAAAATGTAAGTTCCAATTTAAATGTTCACTCAACTTTTCCATATCAGTTTTTATCAGAACCCCATGCATTTCTTTAGTTAATGGATTCATTAAAAACTGGTGTCCCATCCAAAATCTGCCTCTTTTTACCACAAAGGCTCCTTGAATTGGCCCAATTATTTTAGAGTTTAATCTGTTGGCTAACAATTCAAATAGAATCTTCTAAAAACAACCCAAAGGATGCCTACGTGGCATCGTTCTCGAGTACCAACCTGCTTTAATAAAAAATAAAAAAAATAAAGTTGAAACCATTAGAACCAGGTGCTTTGCTCCTATCTGGACCTACCATGCCACTGAAGGTAAAAAACTTTCTACTCTAAAAATTGTCTCTAAGGAAATACTGCTAGATCATAAGAATGCGCCTTGAAACAGATGTCAACCTAAGTGGATTTAAAAACTACTCAGTATATGATTCAATGAAATACTATTTTGGTGTAACTCATCATTGTGGGGTGCTAATGAAGCAGCAGCAGCAGTGCTACCCAAAAAGAAGAGGAAGGCCACAAGCAATAAGTAATATATCAAAGAACATGAGCAACTGGTACACGAGTTTGCAAGTGATCCAAGGAATTCTCAAGATAATATGGAGTCCAGGACAAGAAGGATTCGCCAAGAGCATAGTACAATAAATGAGAATACTTTGTTTGAACATTGGTCAGCAACTTATCGCACAATTCACATGAACCTTATGTTTTCTTTGGCATTGGCTCCGCATCACGATTATTGAAAGGCTGCTTATAGAACAGCTGTATAGGTAAAATGCACATATAATAACACCAATGACTCAATTAAGCCAATAGGGATGGATGGTGGTCAATTTGGTGGGGTTTCTAATGATAGTGTTATAAATGGCCTTGAATTGAATGGGTTTTAAAAATTTGTTGATTTGGTTTACAATTTACTATAACATATTAGCTATCCGTGTTACAAAGAATTTACTTTTCATCATTTCTATTCAAATTTTTTTATTATGAATACTTCATTATTGTTGTTATTTCTATTACTATTATTGTTATAACTAATGAGAAGGACCAAACAATTCCTTGAAACCTTGATGAAGAGAGCTGAACCATCAGTTGACACCATGAACTCATGAAGAGTTATTAAGGTCCCAAGGAATAAATAACTAATGCAGAGATCCAGACGGTTCCCTAGATCCAAGAGCCATTGACAATACTATCATTGTACTAGTTCTATTTTTATATGGAGAAAAATCTATAAACACAAATATAGAGGGGATGTCCACCCCTAGCTTTGTTTCCATTCATTAATTTTCATTATAATTGCTTGGTTTGCAACTTTATCCCCTTCCCCAATAGTTTGTGAGTGCCTCCAAAGTCCAAAGGATTGAAGATTATTCAAATGGTGGATTAGCAGGGTTCCAACAATGAAATAGTAAAGAGGCAGGGGGTGATTTACTGGTGAGGTGGAGATAGAGATGGAAGTGTGACTTTCCTAGGATTTGATTTACTAGGGCCATCCCTCGCTTCATTTTTCCATTAAAGGGGAGATTATTTGATGGCCACTTGTGGGAGTTCACCAATTTTAGGAATCCAGTTCTTGGGGATTCCCAGGAATTCAATTTCATGGAAACAAACAACCAGGCCATAGAAGAGTAGATAGGAGATATGGGTATACCTGAAATTCTCTGCGGTTTTGGGGGCGATATCCGCGAAGAGCTCCATCTTGATTCTCCCCGCGGGGATGCCACCGATTGTAACGTCGAAGAAGACGATTGGATTCTTAGGGTTTGGAGGCCTTAGATGCCACTCCACCACCCCTGCATTCCCTCCTCCTCCTCCTCCTCCGCCTCCGCCTCCGCCTCCAACAACAACATTCGAAGCCATCATCAAAGGAGAGACAGAGAGAGGTAACAGAGAAGGTAGGCAAGAAAAAGAGAGTGATGTTTTTATGGTGTTCTCAAGAGCTGCTGCTGTCACTGTTTTGATTTTTCACTGAAACTTGTACTGAACCCTATCCGACCCATATTCGGCCCTGTGAACCTTTGTAGCCCAACATGCAAGATGTATGATTTCGGAAAAATCTAACCCATATAGTGGATACTTGTTAGGCCCCTTTCTTTACTAGAATTTTAAGAACCATGTTTCAAGGAACTTCAAGTTTTTTAAAAGCTATTTCCCTGAAGTAGAATTCTAAATCCCTCTTTTTAGTGGAATATTTGAAATTTAAACTAAATGCATGAAGAATAAAATTTTTGGAAATTTCAAAAGTTTATTATAGACCTTCTAGGTGATTGGCATTTGAAATTCCAGTAAAAAAAATATTGCATTTTAAACTTGAGGAGATAAGATGTTACATCGTGTCCAATAAACCCCAATATCCCAAATTCTGATAAAAAAAATTTCGGTAAGAAATAGGCCTAGGGCATCTTCACGATATGCATTAGATAATAATGTAGTAGTTTGCTTCTTTTATTATTTGTTTTTATGTTTAGTGCTTTATTATTATTGTTTTACACTTAATCATTTATTTTACATGAAACGAGCTAATCTAGGATAACAACCAGGCCAGGTTTGGGGTGGAACTATGGGGAATCTAGACTTGGGTTTGAATTGATTGTGAGTTTATTTACTGTATCCTAACTGTGGCAAAATTTAACCCCACTCATATCCTATGGCAATAAGTGCAGTCAGTCATAGGTCAAGTAAACCTCACTTGCATTTAAACAAGCCAGATTAGGGTTTGACCCTAGTAGCCCAAATAACACATGTGAATTGGTCGAGCTAGGGTGCCACATATTTGAACCCATTTAAACGGCTTAGTAGCTTTAGTGCCTTAATATTTAAAACTAGCAAAACGCACCCGTGCTAAGCACGGGAAATATGATTAATGATATCAAATATTTATAAAAAATTATTGACAACTTCTAAAAATTTTAAAAATGATATTATTTTGGTGTGAATTATATTGACATGATCAAAATTACACTAAAGTCATTTGCTATAAATAAATTATCAAAATATAAATTTACTGAAGATCTATCCAAATTGCTTTTATGATTTTCAAATCTCTACCAAAATGAACTACTTTAGTAACTATCAAATTGTTCACATGTAAAAGAAAAATAAATTTTTTTTAAAAAAATAAAAAGCTCAAAAACTTTATATATATATAAATTAATCTTTCAAATGAAACACCCAAAAACTAAGAAAAATAAAATAAAAGATATACTAACAAATGACTTGTTTTACAATTAATTGAGGTTGATTTCTCAATTTAATTTAGTCGGCTTCACAGGCAAAATAATAATAATAATAATAATAATAATAATAATAATAATAATAACATAATTGGTTTGTAGCTATTTTACAAAAAAAGAACATATGAGTATGGATTTTGTAAACATATTGGGTTATGGTTGGTTCATTTTATTGTCTATTATTTTTATAAATTGATATTTAATTTTGGAATTTCAACTCTACAATTTAAATCAAACACTATAAAACAAATTCAAGTAGAAACAATCATATGAGTTTTAAATATCTAAATATAGTTTTTTTCAACAAAACTACAAATGACCAGTGATTGGGTACAACATCAAACTTTAGAGTTTAAAAACCTATATTAATAAAAACACATTCGCATGCAGATATATGAATATAAGAAGATTATGAGACATAAACATATAAAAATATTTAAATTCATACCAACATCAAGAGGATTATAGTACATACACAAGTTTGCTATATGTATATGTATTACACCTGTATATATTTAAAGCACAAATCATGACAAATAATAAAATCAAAGTAAAGAGGAGAAAATGAATCATTAAAGAAAAATCACAATGGCAAAAATTAACAAACTTTAATGAAGAATGAGACCCTATGATTATTGATTGGTTTGAGAAATCAAAGGCTTTTTTTTTTTTTTGGAAAAAAATATGATTTCGAAGATCCCATTGAAATGATTAGTTAAAATTAGTTGGAACATTGACTTGAGAATTAAAAGTTAAATTAGGAAACACATATATTAAGAAAATCATTTTGTATTATCTCTTATAGAGAATATTATATCTTTTAGAAACCTATATTAAGGAATTGTGTCAAAGTTAGAGTTTCTTGAATATGTTTGAAAGGGAAATTTATCGTATATATGATTTTGTTTAAAATTTTACAGCACATGGGACTCTAGTGAAAGTGGGTCAGTCATATCTTAATATATCATTATAAAATCTAAATATTAGATTAATTAGAGAATAATGAAATTCTACATCAACTATTTTTTTTTCTTATTCTTTTTTTTTTCTTATGTTTCTCAGGCAAATGTAATGAGATAAAACTCCATGTGCAATAGGGGTGGAAATACTGGACCTCAAATGCGACCTACTTTGTGAAATGACATTACAAAGTAAAAACAAAAAATTAAAAGAAAATGAGAGAATACAAAATCAGAATCTTTTAAATAAATAAATTATAAAAAAAATGATGATAGATCTAATCTCTTAAAGTCTTTAAGAGTGACGCGTAAAAGGTAAAGGAAGAAAGTAGAGATTCGTATATCGAGAGATAGTCATATAAAGGGAGAACCCATCATACTTTTACTCTTGTTTTGATAGGGAGCTATAGAGACAATACACATACTTAAGGAGTTACAATTAGGAAGGGAAATAAAAGCTTAGGGAATTATGGCATAAAAGAGCCATTTAAAGGGAGGAGTTACAATGGGATAGTTATAAAAAAAAATTGATTAATAAATAAAAATAATAAAGAAATTAATAAAAAGGTCATAATTGAATTTGGTGATCAAAATTGAATTTTGAAACCAATTTCAATGATACAAATAATTTCTATGATATTGGCAATATAAATGAGAAAAAAATTGAAATGATTAGAGAGAGGTATCTTTAGTGAGAGATGACTATCATAAAGCAATATAAATCGATGGATACATCCCTTCTACTAACATAGTTTCCTTGTGTATACACTATAGAAAGAGGAAGAATAAAATACAACTAAAAAATAAAAAAATTACTTACTATAATGTTTTAAAAAAAGTTTGATCCATGAGAATATAAGAATAGGTAACTAAAATATAAAAAGTATTCAAAAATGATAATAATAAAGAAATGACCAACGATGTTTTCTTATTACGATGAAATGCTTATGCCTAAGAATAGTCAAATAAAAGTCCAATAAAGGTAAATGCGGCCTAGACATTTGAAGGGCTAAATCGTATAATTCTTCTTCTCTTCCTAACAGAAAGACCATATCGAGTGCCTTGAGTACTGAAGAAAAGCTCTCAGCCTGGTCTATTTCTGAGAAATGGCAACTCCTTTTATTTTAGTCCCATTCATCTGATATACTACTACAATGGCAAGGAACATTACTCAAACTCATGGCGATTCTAGATAAGGATTTGTGGAAGATTAATCCCACGACAACACTAGGATTCAAATCCTTCTTCAGAGAAGCAGACAAAAAATGATGTCTCCATACACAGAAATGGAAGGAAGGCGCGTGCTAAGCACACCACGCATTCGTCACACCATTTCTCTTCTTCTTTAGTTTTTTTCTTGGCGCTGGGTTGTTGGTAGAATTCGTATGGATAGATGTGGTTAGAAAATATTAAAAGAGGAAATAAGAAGAGATGGTAGAAGATATAGGCAGGAATATAAATTGTGGTAGAACCCTTACCTCTTACTTCTTAGTGCTTGTGTAGATACATTACCTTGGCAATGACATCCTAGAGCCACACTTCCAACCCAACATTATTTCCTCTTGGCAGGTGAAGAAGGCCCTTTTACAACGGAGAAGTTATATGGAAATGCGATAGGTAAAGAGAGATGGGTGGAGTTGAAAAGACAGTAACGTTTCATGCATCATGAGGGCATTTTCGATGTTGAAGGGTTGAGGAAAGGCATTTCATATTTTAAAACCTATTTAAGGGCAGTTTCACATCTATGTTAAAGCCTTTTTGAAAAGATTTTGTTTCAAATAATTAGTAGGCAAAAAACAAAGAGATTAAAGTTGGCGAACGTTAAAATAAGATGGTCAAAATTAATTAAAAGCAATTGGCTGATTTTTGCAATTAGATTCTATTCACTTCATATATAATAATTGAATCCATTATGCAGGTTATTTCTAGCACAATAGACCCATGCTAAGCCCGAATCTAGAAATAAAAGATATAAATTTAAAATTTTATTAATGAAAAATTATCCATATGTTACAAATGTGTATTTTTCTTCAAGATTTGTCAAAATTGTGTTTTTCGTTTAAATTTTTAATAAAAAGAAAAGGAGGAATCGTTTTTTTTTTCTTTTTGTACTTGTAGAAACTAAAAGTAAACGTAATCATCATAGAGCATTGTATACCAAAGATTTGTAGGATTTCACATGCTAAAAAGAAGGAAGGTGTTTATGTTGCAAGGAAGCATAGTAATGATATGCATATAGGCTTTGTTCCTTCAATTTTGATACCATACTCCTCATGAGGTGTTCTGTTAAGATGAACTTCTTGAACTGCACCCAGGAGATATATTTTAAATTTAAAACCAATAGTCACATTGTACAAATCAGTATATAATTGTAAAGTTCTTATCAATGGCACTCTGTGCTTCTTCAAGTTGGTGCTCGTGTTTCTAGCTTGTTAACTAAAATTATAGAGCAGGCTTGCTTTAAAGGTGGAAGGTGAAGGTTATAAAAGGCTTCATAAATTGATTAGGGAAGAGAAAGAGAAGAGGAGCAATGTGTTTGAAATGAAAAGGAGACGGAAGATGTATTAGTGGAAGATAAAACTGTTTTTTTAACTATCCTATTAATTGGGGCACTTATAAGGCATTAGTAGGATGCATAATGGTAGGAGGTCAAAAAACTTGCATTAGTCAAAATCAAATCTGCAATTGGCAAGGATTTGATAATTGAATTCAATTGGCTTAATATATAATAATAGTTTCATACATATTGGAACGCATTTAAACGGCTTAGTGTTTGTAGTGCATTAGTATTTAAAATAGTTCATACATAAGTTGGGGTTTGGGGTTCAAGTGCTCGACTCCTGACAAAACCTTGTCAACCGATTTGACATCCCTAACTGAGGAAGACAATGGGTTAAATATCTCTGCTCTTAAGCTTGCATAATTAGATAAGCCTTTGTATTTTGATTTGTTGAGTTCTAGAGACTAGAGTGAGTTTATGGATTTTTTTTTTTATATTATGAGCCAGCGATAGGTAATTCCCAAAAGTGGTCTAAAAAGGGGAAAGTAGGAACTAGGAAGTACCGTTAAAGGTGAGGTCAGGATGACCGGTTTCCAATATGGTTGGGGATATTTGACCCTTCTAATAAGCAAGTTGGATACAGTTTGAACCTCAATCTACAACAGCATCATCTTGGGTAATAAGTTTTAGGCCACTTAGATCTGACCTGACAAACTCAGATCTGACGTAGATAATGCTGAAATGTTTGTCGAGTCAGGCCAGGCTAAACTTTAGAAACACAGGCCTGTATCAACCCAAGGCCGACAAATGTCATAAGTCTCAGGCCTGACCCGGCATTTAGACATTTGGGCAGGGACACACGGGCTTTTATAACATGTTCGAGCTTCTGGCAATTGTTTGGACAAATTAATTACTAAATTTTAAGCACTCCTTAATAGGACTGGGCAACATAGGGTTTAGGCTTTCTATCAGCTAACCTAAACTCAAAATAAATGTTAAAACGAACACAACTTATATCTAAGCCCAGCCCATTGTGGGCTCAGCCCGAATCAAGCCTAGGTTGGCTCAGGCCCAAGAGCACTCCTATTTGCATGTCTAATCTTATTTGAGGATAAGGGGATAGCCTAGCGGTGAGGGATCCCCTCCACTCGTGTGCAGGTGGTCTCTCTCTCTAGCATGTGCGGTTCACTCCTGCATCAGTCGCATCTCTCAAGGTCCAACCAGTAAAACAAAGAGTCTAATCCCATTCATGAAATATTAGGTTTAATATTTTAAAAACCTGAGGTCTACTTGTCAATAACTTGGAAAAGTTTGATGCGTACTTGATCAAATGTGTACAAGCAAGTCCTACATCTCGATCACCTATTTTTCTATTCAAAACTCGATAGGGTCAAGATGAGGTTTAAACTATGATTTGGTCTACTTGTAACTCTATTATTTGATCAGACTAGGAAGAGTATAAGGTTGAAGAAGAATAAGTCCTATTAAATTTAATGGGTTGAGGTGAGCCACCTACTCACAAGCATATGAGGCTACAAAACCATCATCATAGTTTGATATTACGGCCGAAGTAAACATGAAATTACTAAATACTACCTAATTTAATGCCAAGTGGGATCAATGGTCACCATCGTCATTTTCATAATAAGGTTTTAAAATCTAATAAATTATTTCATACAGTTTGTTCAAAGTTATTTTAGTGTAGTTTGTCGTTCTAAACAATGTCCTATTCTTTTATTAAAGGAAAATAATCTTATGAGAACTAATTATCACCATTTTTTTATGAGAAGTCTAGGTGGGGCCCATCTATCACCCAATCCAAATTTTGCAAGCCATAAGGACCCTCCCTAATAGTCACACACCTTAAATTTCAGTCAAATTCGATTTTACTGAACCATTAGATTGACTTTGCACCAATCCAAATGAAACCATTAGATCGACTTTGCACCAATTCGAATAGAATAGATTTGTGGGCCACGGATGAATGAGTTAAGGATATATGATAGGTACCAAATTTGATATTCAAGGTAGTCCCATATAGATCTTTCCATCCCCTTGTCCTATCCCCAAATGGGAACCATAAGTGGGTCCCTTAAAAGTTCTCTTAATAAGTGTGTGAGAGCACTTCTTGTAAGATTAAAACCTTTTTTTTTTTTTTTAAATATGAATAAGTTGAGGCAACTCCCAAAGGCTAGAGCCAAAGTCAATTTTGAGTCATAAACAACCAGCTAAAACTAGGGGTGTTCATGAGCCGCATTGGGACGGGCTGAGGTATTAGGCCCGCCCTAACCTCTAGAAAAAGGTCCAAGCCTGGACCAAAGCTAGCCCCTGTCTGAAAATGAGTAAGCTCGAGCTAGGCCTGAGATTAATTTATAAAAATAAAATTGTCTTTTTTGTATATCTTCAAGTTGTAGCTCAAGGGGTGATAACACTCACGCATATGTGAAATAGAAGTTGTTCTAATCGTCTCTCTATTACTCTCCAAATACTATTTTTATATGCGGCCAGGCTTTGTCTCTCCATCACTAAATTCAACTCTGGCCCATTTATTAAATGGATCTAAATAAAATGTTCGACCCCAGCACAAATACAAATACCTACGGCACAAGCCCAGCCCAAAGTAGGTTGTATCTTGGCCAAGCTCAGGTTGGACAGTCCATGAACACCCCATACTAAAACACCTTACATACACCTCCGAGATGCGTCTATATATGGATTAGTTCAGAAATAAAAGAACCAAAGAGAGAGGAATGGAATGAGAAGTGTACATAATAAGAGAGGAACAAGGCTTATTTATAAAATAAGATTCCTTACTTTCCCAAGCAACCGAATATAGCATGACTCTAACCCTAAGTGCTCTCCTTATCTCATGTGGGTCCCAATGTGGGCATCCACCTATGACAATACATCTTATCACATTTCCCCTTGGATGACTACCATTCAATGATAGTTGTCTCATTAAAGCCTTGCAAAGGAAAAACCCAATGGAATAAAAACCAAAGTAAAGGAAAAAGAGTGCAATGTTCTACAGGATCATTGAATTGGTGTTGGACATGCATAATATTACCTCGTTAAAACCTTAACTAGGAAAACCCAATTGGATAAAATCTAGAAAAACAAAAATAGTATAGCGCACATATGTCCTGGGTAACATGCTTCAGGATACCTACCTCTAATTAGTTACTTCTTCTGACAATAATAACATTTACATTATTTAATGATAGACTCTACGCATGTCGATCTTTTATACAAGCTTCTAAAATGTTGATTTTGGCAATGACTTGGTAAAAAATTAGTCAGGTTGTTACTTTAACAAACTTGCTTGACTTCAATCTCATTGTTCTTCTGAAACTCATGTGTGAAAAAGAACTTTGGTGCAATGTGCTTCATTTTATCACCTTTAATGTACCATTCTTTAATTTATTGAATACATGCTATATTGTCTTTATAAATAATGTTTGCAGTACCTATACTAGAAAGCAATTGACAAGAAATATGAATATGTTGAATCAAAGAATTTAGCCATGCATATTTCCTACCAGCTTCATAAAGGGCTAAAATATCGGCATGGTTAGAAGAAGTAGTTACTAAAATCGGTATAGTAAAATGCTAAGAAATGGCGGATAACCACTAAGAAACACATAACTTGTCTATAATCGACTCTTATGAGGATCAAAGAAATATCTAGAATCTATATATCATACGAAGTTAGAATATTTATAATAAAAGAGCCTTAAATCAATTGTTCTATGTAAATATGGTAGGATATGTTTGATATCAATCCAGTGCCTTTACGTTGATGTGGAACTGTATCTAGCAAGCAGATTTAGTAATAATGAAATGTCTGGTCTGCTACATTGTGCTAAATACATTAAAACGCTAATAACACTAAAGTATAGTACTACAGAACCTAATACCTTTTCATTTTCCTCAATGGAATGATATGGATCTTTGTTTAATCTAAAGATAGGACAAGCATAAGGGAACTTAGTGGATGTGCTTTGTTTATACCAAAACATTTCAAAACTTTTTTGTATAATTTGACTTATAGACTAATATTCTACTAGTACTTCTTTCGATCCGTAGGCTGAGACAGAATCTTGTTCTCCTAAGGTATTTCATCTCAAACTTTCTTTTTAAATAATCAACAGCTTTTTTGAAGTCTTCTGGAGTCCCAATTAAATTTATGTCATCGACATAAACTGCCACTATTGCAAATCATTTTAAGGATTTCTTTACAAAAAAAAAATGGGCAAATGAAATTATTTTCATACCCTTCCTTAAACAAGTGTTTACTAAGACAATTGTACCACATTCTTCCAGATTACTTCAAGTCGTTCGATGATTGGTTGTATTGAGTACGTACTTCTGGACCTTGCATCAGGCAAAGTGAATCCTTATGGGACTTTCATGTAAATTTCTATGTTAAGTCCCCATATAAGTAAGCGATTGCAACATCCTTTAGTCTCATAATTAAATTTTCAGATACTGCTAAACTTATCAGATTTTTGAATGTTGTTGTAATTATGAAGGAGGAGTTATGCTTCCTCATAATTAATCATAGGTTTCTACAGGAAACCTTGTTCTTATCTCGTCTTTAGTAATTTATTCATTTTCATTACAAACAACTACTTGTAGCCTCCAGGGTTGACACCTTTTAGGGTTTATACTATAGGTCTGAATACACCACATCTAATAAGAGATGCTAATTCTACTTTAATGACAATTTCCCATTTTAGTCAATCTTTCTTTTTGTCGACATTTATTTATAGTACGTGGTTCTTTACCTCAATCATCATCATAATTTTCTCTTAATATTTGCATAGCTACTACATATGCAAATGCATCATTTGATGATAATTTCCTGTCTGTCCTATCTCTCTCTTAAATAATTATAAAGTATAGAGATCTCTTCATTATCAAGTACCAATGCCTCTTCAGGGGCTTCTATAATTTCATCAGGAACTTCCGTTGTTCTAGAGAGAGCGGATTTTTCTATAACCTCGCCTCTTCAGGAGTGTCGCATGTATCTTCGGAAGAACATGATGATGATTGCACATTTCTCCTTTTCCGCGGAGCTGTATGCTTTGAACCTATAGGTCTACCGTGCTTTTGGTGTATTACAGATTCTTTTATTGCCATTCTTAGGCTTTGTCCTACAGGGACATTAATCATGGTAGGTGCATTCATAGCTGATACATGTAACTTAGATACTTTGATGCATCATTGAATGCATCAGGTAATCTGTTTGCAATTTCTTGTAAGTGCACAATTCTACGTATTTTCATTTTCACGAAGTACGAGTTTTCCATGTTAATTCACTCTGTTCTTTAAGAATGGGTTGTTCTATAGAAACAATACATTCTTCAGGAATAATCTTATCTCCTCTTAACGAAGAGAGTTTTATCTCATCAAATTGATAATCGGTAAAACGAATAGTAGAGACATCTCTTGTCATTGGTCCTAAAAACTGAATAATTGAAGAAGAGTCATAATCTAAATAGATTCCCAACCTACGTTGTGGCCCCATCTTAGTACGTTGAGGAGGTGGTATAGGGACTAAAACTGTATAACCAAACTTGCACAAGTGAGAGATATTTGGTTGATGTTTTGATATAAGTTAAGTAAGAGAGTATTAATGATAGGCTGTGGGTCAAAGTCTAATTAATATTGATATATGCAACACAACATGTCCCCAAGTACTAACTAGTAATTTGTAATGCACCAGTATAGTCCTAGAAATGCACTTAATCATAGATTTAGCTAAGCCATTATAGGTGTGGACATGGGGGAGAGGATGTTCAACTACAATTCCTAGAGATGACTAGTAGTTATACAAAGCCTGTAATGTAAATTCACCTGCATTATCAAGTCTTATCGACTTAATAGGATGATCAGGGAAGTGGGCCATAAGTTTAATGATTTAAGTTGATAGGCGGCAAAAGTTATGTTCTTAGTTGAAAGTAAGCAAACATCCGACCAACAGGTGGAGGTATCAATCAAAACCATAAAACACCTAAAAGGTCCGCTAGCGGAATTTATAAGTCCACAAATGTCATCTTGTATCCTTTATAGAAGAATGAGGATTCTAATGCAATCTTAGCAAAAAAAAAAAAAATCAAGTGATTAGTTTCTTTTGTGAACATGGGATACATAGGTACCCATTAGTTATGGTTAATTTGTGGTTCTTTAAAAAGTGCATGAAAGAGTTATCAATAACTTTTTTGAATATAACAACTCCAGGGTGACTTAACCTATCATATCAAAGTAGTAGAGTCATAGTACTACTAAGCTTGGGGCTTAGTTTAAGCTTCGGTCTTGACGATGCCATTTTGCTCATAATCAAATGTAATTCCATGATAGATATTGTCGTATAATAACCATTGGGAGAGTGCACTTAATGTTTCTAGTATTTGCTTCTAGTTACTAATACTAGTAACGATAAATAACATTTCCTTGTTACCTTGACTTGCAGTATCAATGTGGTATGTATTTATTTTGATGTCTTTGAAACTAAGCAAGTTTCTTCTGGAACTACTTAAAAACACTACATCCTTAATAAATAAATAGGTACCAATAGGTAACGTCATATGGGCTCATCTGGAGCCTTCAATGATTTGCACAGGTCCAGTTATGATGGATACCTTGCATGAATTGAATACTAATTCTGAGAAAAACTTCTAGTTTTTCATAATGGTGTGTGCTGTGGCAATATTTACAAGATGGTGAGTATCCCTAGTTCCATGATCCATACCTTAAATAAAGATAACAAAGAAATGTAACTAAGTAATCACATGATAAAAATTTAAATATCCATGAAATTCTCATCAAACTAATAAACTGAAAATAATTATGTCATTCATCATTAAAGAAAAATATCCATGAAAAATAAATATCTTAAAACATCCTTCTAAAGTTAACTAAATAGAAATTATGTAAAAAAAAAAAACTTGTTTAGTCTTCTAGACCATGCCAGGGAGGGTTCCTAACTTAGCATGAAATGCCTCATTGCTCAGAAGTTGGCCATTCTCGTCTTCAAAAAAGTGTTGAACCTTCAAGTTTGTGATATCCAACTAAAAACCATCATTTTGTAGAACTGTATCCCAATCCTAGTCTTCCAGATCATTTAACTCTGCATAATGAATAGAGGCCTTGTATGCTTTATCTTGTTCCATCACTTCCTTTGGTACATGACAATTGCGTGACCAATCCCCACTCCTTCTACATCTGTGACAAGATTCATCAGAATGGTGAGTGGATTTATTCGGCAGATTCTAATTTTGATTGAGCTTTTTCTGAAGATCAAACTACTTTTAGTATTTTTGAATTTTGGGAAGGGAGACCCCAAAAACCTCCTCGTCTTAAGGATTTATTTCTTCAACCTCTACTGGAGGGATGGTGTCTGTTACGCCCCTTTCCTCTACCTCTATATAAACTAAAATTAGCAATTGTTTCAGGCATTACCGTAGATCCAGTTGGTCTAGAATTGTGATTTTTTTAAATCAAGACTTTGCTGTTATGCTCAGCAACAAGGAGACAAGAAATGAGTTTTGAGTATCTAGAAAAACTTCATTCATGAAACTGTTGCTATAGAATTACATTCGATGTATGAAAAGTGGACAACGTTTTCTCCAACATCTGCTCTTTTGTAGTTTTTCTCCCATACAATCTTAACCGGGAATTTATGTTGAAAAGAGTAGAGTTGTACTCAGATATTGTTTTGTAATCGTGAAATCTAAGGTTTAGCCATTCAGTCTGAGTAGCAAGTAATATGACATCTTCTAGTGATCATACCAATCCTTCAGGGATTTCCAAAGACCTGTTGAGTCCTCCTCAATTACGTATTTGTTGTTGAGGTTGTCGTGTATATGATGCCACAGGAAGATAAGTACTAATGCCTTGCTTTTCGAGGACTCCTTATTACCCTCTACTATGGTCTCTCCAAGTTTTTTGGATTACAAGTGAATTTTTGCATCAAATAACAAGATAAATAGTTGCCCCTAGTACTGTTAAGTGCTTGGAATTCAAGTTTAGCAAAGTTTGACATTATTCAAGAACTGTAAAAGATATATATAATCAGTGGTATGTACAGAATTATAAAAGATAAAAAAATAAAACTCTAAAACATACAGAATAAAGTAAGGGGAAGGTCATGTCAGATCAAGTTGGCCTGTTTTAAATTGAAACATTAGGTTATCAACTTTAATACTTAGAACAGCAAGTTCTGGTAAAACTTCTAACTCGATTTAGAACTTCAGGTTAATGAATTAGAACTTCAGGTTCTATCAAGACTTCAGGCTTGATTTTATGGCATAATATTGATTAGCTATATTTCTAGGTCTAAACATCAAACTTCAGGTTTGATAGGGAATATGAATTTCCAAGTTCATATTGTGAGTCTGAGAACTTTTAGTTTCAGATTTGAATGACTCATGGATCTTCTTGTCCAGATTAGAAAGAACTTCTGGTTCTTATGTTAACATATGGAACTTCAAGTTCAGGTTGATATAGAACTTCTGGTTCTATTCATAATCCATTGAACCTATCTTGATCTCCCTTTTATAAGAGAGAGAAACCATTCATCTCCAAATAATATTCTAATTATATGTAAATCTAGAAAGAAATAAAGAAAAAAGCATATGAATAATTATTAAACTAAGAAAGATCATAAATAATGAAAATTACTTTACCGTTAAATCTTCCTCATTTCGCTTCCAACATGTAGATTAGCTCCCGAACTTTCCGTAGGTTCAAACGGATCATCAATCGGACTACGGAAAGCTCGAGAGCAGATCTACACGTTGGAAGCGAAAGGGGAAAGATCCAATGGTGAAGTAATTTTCGTTCTTTATGATCTTTCTTAGTTTAATAATTATTCATATATTTTTATCTTTATTTTTTTAGATCTATATATAATTAGAATATTATTTAGAGATGAATGGTTTATTCTCTTATAAAAGGGAGATCAAGATAAGATCAATAAATCATGAATAAAACTAGAAGTTCTATACTAGTCTGAACTTGAAGTTTTGTACGCTAACATAAAAACCAGAAGTTCTTTATAATTCGGACCAAAAGATCTGTGTGCTATTCAAATATGAAACCAAAAGTTTTTAGACTGGCAAGATGAACCCAAAGATTCATATTCCTAATCAAACCGGAAGTTTGATGTTTAGATCAAAAAAAAAAAAAACCAAACAATATTAGGCAATAAAATCAAGCTTGAAGTCTTGATAGAACTTGAAGTTCTAATTCATGAACATAAAGTTCTAAATCGAGCCAAAATTTTTGCCAGACCATGCTGTTCTGATTATTATAGTTGATAACTTGACATTTCAACTTTAAATTGACCAACTTGATCTGACATGACTTACCCCTTACTTTATTATTAATGTTTTAAATTTTCATTATTTTATCTTTTATAATTCTCTACACAACCATGATTATATATTATTTTACAGTTCTTGAATGATGTCGAACTTAGATAAACTTAAATTCCAAGCACTTAATAGTACTGGGGACAACTATTTATCTTGCTGAAGATCCACTTGCAATTCAAAAAAATTGGAGAGACCATAATAGAGGGTGATAAGCAGTCCCCAAAAAAGCAAGGCATTAGTACTTATCTTCCTGCGTCATGATATACATGACAGCCTCAAGAACAAATACATAATTGAAGAGGACTCTGCAAGTCTTTGGAAATCCCTGAAGGATAAGTATGATCACCAGAAAAAGGTCATATTACTAGCTATTCAGAACGAATAGCTAAACCTTAGATTTCAGGATTACAAAACAATATCTGAGTACAACTCTGCTTTTTCAACATTGTTTCCCCATTAAGATTGTGTAGGAAAAAAAATTATGGAAGAGCATATGTTAGAGAAAATGTTGTCCACTTTTCACGTGTCGAATGTAATCCTGCAGCAGCAGTATCGTGAACAAAGTTTCTCTAAATACTCAGGACTCATTTCTTGTTTCCTTGTTGTTGAGCAAAATAGCAAAGTCTTGATAAAAGAAATTACAATTCCAGACCAACAAGATCTACAACAATGCCTGCAACAATTGCTAATTTCAGTTTAAATAGAGGTAGAGGAAAAGGGCGTAACAGACACCATCCCTCCAGTAGAGGTTAAAGAAATAAATCCTCAAGATGAGGAGGTTTTTGGGTTCTCCCTTCCCAAAATTCAAAAATTACCAGAAGTGGTATGATTTTCAGAAAAATCACAATCAAAATCAGAATCCATCGAATAAATCCACCCACCGTTCTGATGACCTTTGCCACAGATGTAAAAGGAGTGGGCATTGGCCACGCAATTATTGTGCACCAAAGGAAGTGGTGGAACAATATAAAGCATACATGGCCTTTATTCATTATGTAGAGTTAAATGATTTGGAAGATTAGGATTGAGATACGATTCTACAAAATGATGATTTTCAGTTAGATATCACAAACTTGGAGACTCGAGGCTTTTTTAAAGATGAGAATGGCCAACCTCTGAGCAATAAGGCATTTCATACTAAATTAGGAACCCCCTTAGCATGGTCTAGAAAGCCAAAAAAGGTTTTTTTTTCTTTACAAACTTTCTATTTACTTAACTTTAGAAGGATGTTCTAAGATATTTATTTTTCATGGATATTTTTCTTTAATAATGAATGATTGATTATCTTTAGTTTATTGATTTGATGAAAATTTTATGGATATTTAAATTTTTTTCATGTGATTGCTTAGTTACATTTCTTTATTATCTTTGTTTAAGATGTGAATCACGGAACTGAGGATACTGACTATCTCATATCATTTTGAAAAACCAGAAGTTTTTCTTAGAATTAGTAGTCAATTCATGCAAGGTATCCACCATAGCTGGACCTATGCAAATCATTGAAGGCTTCAGAATAGCCTATATGATGTTACTAAATGGTACATATTTATTCATTAAGGATGTAGTGTTCTCAAGCAGTTCATGAAGAAACTTGCTTAGTTTCAAAGAAATCAAAATAAATGGATATCACATTAAGACTGCAAGTCAAGGTAACAAGGAAATGTTATTTATCGTTACTAGTATTAGCAGATAGAAGTAAATACTAGAAGTATTAAGCGCACTCTCCTTATGGTTATATAATAAGATAATATCCATCGTTGAATCACATTCGATTATAAGTAAAACGACATCATTAAGACCGAAGCTTAAACTAAACCTGAAGCTTAGTAATCCTAAGACTTTGTTGCTTTGGCATGATAGATTGGATCACCTTGGAGCTATTATGTTAAAGAAAATTGTTGATAACTCTTTTGGGCAGTCCTTAGAGAACCACAAATTGACCATACCTAATGGGTACCTATGTATCCCATGTTCATAAGAAAAACTAATCACTCAACTGTTTTTTTGCTAAGATTGCATCAGAATCTCCATCTCTTCTGTAAAGGATACAAAATGACATTTGTGAACCCAAAAATCCCCCTAGCGGACCTTTTAGGTATTTTATAATTTTGATTAATACCTCCACTTGTTGGTTGGATGTTTGCCTACTTTCAACTAGGAACATAACTTTTGCCCACTCATTGACTCAAATCATTAAACTTAGGGCCCACTTTTGTGACCATCCGATTAAGTTGATAAGACTTCATAGGCTTTTTATAACTACTATTCATCTATGGAAATTGTAGGCGAACATCATGTCCCCCTTGTTCACACCCATAATGGCTTAGCTGAATCTATAATTGACTGCATTTCTAGGACTATATTGATGCATCTCAAATTACTAGTTAGTACTTGAAGACATGTTGTGTTGCATACATCAATATTAATTAGACTTCAACCCACAACCTATCATCAATACTCTCCTACACAACTTATATCAAGATAGCAATCAAATATCTCTCACTTGTGCAAGTTTGGTTGTACAATTTTAGTCCCTTTACCAACTCTTTAGCATACTAAGATGGGACTACAATGTAGGTTGGGAATCTATGTAGGTTATGACTTTCCTTTGATTATTCAATTTTTAGAACCGATGACAGGAGATGTCTCTACTACTCGTTTTGCTGATAATCCATTTGATGAGACAAAATTCTCTTCATTAAAAAGAGATAAGATTATTCCTGAAGAATGTATTGTTTCTGCAAAACAACCCGTTCTTGAAGAACGGCGTGAATTAACATGTAATACTCACTTTGTCTCATCTGGGCCCACATACTTCACAATATAAAATGAAGTATGTAGAATTGTACACTTACAAGAAATTGTAAATAGATTACCTGATTCATTCAATGATGCAATAAAGGCAACTAAGTTACATGTGCCAGCTATGGATGCACCTGCTATGATTAATGTCCCTGTAAGACAAAGCCAGAAAATGGCAACAAAAGAATCTGCAATAGGACAAAAGCGCAGCAAACTTATAAGTTCAAAGGATACCTCTCTGCAGTAAAGGAGAAATGTGCAATCATCATCATGTTCTTCTGAAGAGACACACAACACTCCTTAAGAGGCACATAACGCTCCTAAAGAGGTTATGGTAAAATCCACAGTCTCTAGAATAACGGAAGTTCCTTATGAAACTATGGAAACCCTAAAGAGGCAGTCATATCGAATAATGAAGAGATTTCTACACTTTATAATTATTCAAAACAGAGATGGGATAGAAAGGAAATTGCCATAGATGATGCATTTGCACAGGCAGTAACTACACAAATATCAAGGGAAAATAAGGATGATATTGGGATACGGAACCACGTACTATAAATAAATGCCGACAAAAGAAAGATTGGCCAAAATTAGAAAGTTTCATTAAAGTAGAGTTAGAGTCTCTCAATAGATGTAGTGTATTCAAACCTATAGTACAAACCCTTAAAAGGTGTTAACCCTGTAGGTTACAAGTGGGTGTTTGTAAGGAAAATGAATGAAAAGAATGAAATTACTAAATACAAGCCAAGAACAAGGTTTCCTATAGAAACTTGGGATTGACTGTGAGGAAACATACTCCTCTATCATAGATGCAACAACATTAAAAAATCTAATAAGTTTAGTAGTGTCTGAAAATTTAGATATGAGACTCATGGATATTACAACCACTTACTTGTATGGGAAGTTAGACATAAAAATTTACATAAAAATCTTGAAAGGATTTACTTTGCCTAATGCAAGGTCCAAAAATACGTACTCAATACAACTACGACGATTATTGAACGGCTTGAACCAATCTGGAAGAATGTAGTACAATTATCTTAATAAATACTTGTCTAAAAAAGGGTATAAAAATAATCTCATTTGTCCGTATTTCTTCATAAAGAAATCTTTAAAAGAATTTGCAATAGTGGTAGTTTATGTCGATGACATAAGTTTAACTGGGCTCTAAAGAGCTTGAGAAAACTATTGATTATTTGAAAAGAAAGTTTGAGATGAAAGACTATGGGAGAACAAGATTTTGTCTCGGCTTGCAGATCGAAAGAAGTGCTAGTAGAATATTAGTCTATCAGTCCAACTATACGAAGAAAGTTTTGAAATGTTTTAGTATGGACAAAGCACATCCACTAAGTACCCCAATGGTTGTCTGATCTGTAGATATAAAGAAAGATCCATATCATCCCATTGAGAAAAATGAAAAGGGATTAGGTCCTAAAGTACCATACCTGAGTGATATTGGTGCTTTATTGTATGTAGCACAATGTACTAAACCAGATATTTCATTATCAGTAAAGCTATTTGCTAGATACAATTCTGAGCTAACACAAAGGCACTGAAAAGGTATCAAATATATCCTACGATATTTACATGGAACAATCGATATAGGACTCTTTTATTATAAAGATTCCAACTTCATAGGATATGCAGATTCAGGATATCTCTCTGATCCTTAGAAGATTTGATCACAGACAGGTTATGTGTTTCTTGGTGGTAATGCCACTACTTCTTGGCATTTTACCAAACAAACTTTGGTAGATACTTTTTTTAACTATGATGAGATTTTAGCCTTCTATGAAGCCATTAGGGAATGTGTGTGGCTAAAATTTTTGATTCCGCATATTCATAGTTCTTGTCAATTGCTTCCTAGTATAGGTAATCCAAGCATTATCTTATCTATAAAGACAATGAGGCATGTATTCAACAGATTAAAGAAGGGTACATTAAAGGTGACAAAACGAAGGACATTGCACCAAAGTTCTTCTTCACACATGAGCTTCAGAAGAACAATAAGATTGAAATTAAGCAGATTTATTCAAGCAATAACCAAGCTGATTTGTTTATCAAGTCATTACCAAAATCAACATTTCAAAGGCTTGTATACGAGATCGGCTTGTGTAGAGTCTATCATCAAATAATGTAAAGGTTATTGTTATCAGGGGGAGTAACTAATCAGAGGTAGGCATCTTGAAGCATGCTACTCAGGACATATGTGCATTGTACTATTTTTCCTTTTCTAGCTTTTATTCAATTGGGTTTTCCTAATTAAGGTTTTAACGAGGCAACATTATGCACGTTTAACACCAATTCAATGATCTTATAGAACGTTGTACTCTTTTTCCTTTACTTTGGTTACTATCCCACTGGATTTTTCCTTTGCAAAGTTTTAATGAAGCAACTATCATTGAATGGTGGTCATCAAAGGGGGAGTGCTATAAGATGTATTATTGTAGGTGGATGCCCACATTGGGATCCACATGAGATAAAGAGACCACTTAGGGTTAGAGTCCTGCCATATTGGGTTGCTTGGGGAGGAAGCAATCTTATTTTATAAATAAGACCCTCCTCCTCTCTTATTATGTACACATCTCTCAATAAGAAGAAAATCTCTCTCCATTCCTCTTTATTCCTCTCTCTTTTGTTCTTTTATTTCTTAACACTCTTGAGTAGATGTACATATATAATACATGGAATCAACAAGAGAGTAAAGTACGGCCAATAAAGAATGGTATATTTTTGACAAATCATCCACCATGAATTTATAGTTAATCAAAGTGGCCAACAAAGCCCAGAACCGACACAGATATGGCATGAGATACAATTTTATACTACAACTTAGGAATCCAAGACTGGTTACTGATTCTACCCTCCAAAAAAGGGCAGCAACTTAACAAGGGAACCCCTCAACTTCCACACAAAATGATCTTGTTGATTTCATTATTGACTACTAAAATATATTGTTTCCTAATAGTAGGTCCGTAATGGAAAAAGTAGATGAAAGAAGAAATGCACAGCAACTTGAAGAACAAAATGTTTTAAGGATAGAGGAAAGATCACCTTCACTTTCTCAACCCAGATGCGCTTCCGCTCTAGAGAAATAGGCTTCTCCATTACAACCAAACAAAGAACCTATAGTGCTATACAATGAAACACTCGTTTAAAATCAGCAACACGATTCACTGAAAATCACAGAATAAAAAAAAAAAAAACTATGGTAAATCACTTAAATGACTATGGTAGAGATCTGAGAAGGTTTGGAAGACTGCGATGCATAATTCTTGTGAATTTGTGCTGTTGTCTATTCATGGTAGTGCCCACCAGATCAAGGGACCAGATTTCCAACAATAGTGGGAGATGCATGTGGTGGGGGCAATTAACTAAGGAAAACCTAAAAGCTTCTAGAAGAAAAGGAGGTGAAGTGTAGAAAATCTCAGTATCTACTACAACATAATCGGAATGGAATTCTTCTGCTCCACTTATTATGTTTAGCCATTTCCTCACTACTTTTTTCAGCCAAGAAGACTGCAAATAGCAAAACAAGAAGACAAAAGAAAAAAGAGGAGATTCTTGTTCATTTGAAAAAATTTCATGAAGAAGAAGAAGAAAAATTAAAAGGAAGAGAAGAAGAAGAACCACATAGCTAGCAACATCTGGGTTCTGTTCTCATTTCTTTAACCTCAAAGAAATCCAACCCAAACTCAAAAAACAGCCAGCAACATCTTTCTGAAAACAAATGGGCACCCCATCTTTGCCACGTTTTCCTGACAGGATTCTGTTTTTCAAATGAAGATGCTTGAAGGAACAGTGACAGAATATAGACAGCAAGGAAGGAAAAAAGGACCTAAAAAATAAAATATAATGGCAATTCACTCTCAAATTCTGATGGTTGAAGATTGCAGAGATTTTTATCTATAGCTTTGATTGAAAATTTCCAAGACTTGTACGGGGAACTCTTCAATACCTGTAAAACCTAATGAGAGAAATGTTACCTTGTATTAAATTAGTAATTCAAATTTTGGGAATGACAAGGCCCCATTTACATTCATCCCATCTACATTGATGCCTTATATCTTCACCTCTCAACTAATATCATTCACACTTCACCTCATTAATTATTCTTTGGTGAAAGATCATTTTCCATGAATTCCAATATATAGATAATAACATAAAAGATTTCAATAGCCACCAACACAGTTTGCTTCTAAAAAAAAATAGAAAATACTCATTTCGGTACAAACTTCCAGTTGAACTTCCCATCATAAAATTTTCTATTTAATTTATTCATGGACAGGATATATAAAAATCCGGAGGAAATCTACTTTGAAAAGATCTCTGGGCTTATCTTCCGGAGTTGATTTATTTATATTTCTACATTCGTTCTTGCAATGAAGTCAGTTTTCTAATATGATGAAGAGGCTTCTGCAGCCGAAAAACATCTATTCACTCAATTCAAACATAGGTGGCCCATCTGTACTGCTAGCTATTACGGCCATGTAAATCTTTGCGTTAAATGGCAGAAACTAATAGTTTGTTTAGAGAATCCTTGAAGGATTTCCATTTATTGCATCAATCATACTCTTGGTATTGATTGTAGTTATAGTTTGCTTGAGAAATGTGGGAGTAGAATGCATTACTGATATAGAAACTGAGATTATGTCTCTGATCATCTGATTGTTGTCGTTAGAGGAACAGATAATGATTATTGAGAAAATAGCAAATGAATCAGATTATCATTAAAATTGTCCGATCATCTGTAGGTAAGCCACTTTTAGTTGATAGATATTAGATGTTAAAAAAAGATTTGGTGTCTAAGGATTATTTATGGAATTGGCAACAAGCAACAGGCACGCAAAATTTCAACTTTAGCAAGACAGCGTGCCATTTGCAGTCAGAATGGCAAGATCTGGAGAGTACAATTTTGGGTAGTTCAGCAGATTCGTTTCCATATTAACAAATGCAACATCTCAGAGGATAATGGAAGGCTATCCTTCTGAAGAGTATAGGACTTGTTGTCGAGGTCGAGGATGAGCTCCAAATCGACATCGGAATTGCGGTTCTTGATGTTGGAGGCAACAGCATCTTGGTTGTCGCGAATCCATTTGAAATCTATGGCAGCTCTCCATTAAGGCTGCTTAGACACCGCACCTGAACAAGAGCAAATAAAGCAAGAACAAGACATCTCAAGCACTCATGAGCTGCTAGAGCCACTCATTAGTTGATATGATCAGAAGTGAAAGACAAGGCTGCTGCACAATTGTTGATGGGGATAAGGAACCATGGATCATCTCAACGCATTAATTTTTTTGGGTTGTATTGGTCCATAGTAATATGATTTGGAAACCAGCAACAACTATCAAATAATGATTGGTCGTGAAGGCACTAGTGCAGAGTCACTAAATTTTATTGTATTCCCATAAGAACATATGAGTATGATCCAATTCTTATCCATCCAGCACAGGAAAAAGGTGAAAAACCAGGAATCCTATATAAGGTTGGTATAAAGTACCCATATCTACAATCTCAACTAACATCAAACATTGCTCTTCAGTTAAAGTGTGATCATTATTAATTTTAAAATATAAGATTTGATTTTGACCACTCTTATTAAAATAAAACTTACAAATTAGGCCTTCATCAGACCGTATACGTGGATAATACCATGTCCTATTAGGCCTCCATGGTGCAAGTTAAAAATAAGGAAATAATAATACTACAAATGAAAAATCATTTCATTTATCTTGATATTCATAATGGTGAAAAAGTTAAATTGCACAACAAAACAATGACTAAGAAGGATAGGATCAAATCTTATATAGAGGATAAACAATTAACTTTCTTTATGAACAATCAATATAAATATATAGGGTAGAGAGGAATACTCTTACTGAATAATAAATATTCAGGGCTGCTGAGTAATCCATTGTAGGCCCACTGAGAAAACAATAATGAGTATAACAGTAACAACATTAAAGAAAAAAACACATGACAAAGGAACATGATCTCCTACCCTTTCAGAAACTGAAGTGTATGATGATGAGGATGCAAGCTCCAGCAAGTCCAGTAGGTTGATCATCAAAGTCATTAATTTGTAGTCAACCAAAAGACAGCTCAGTTGTTACATATAATTGAAGAGAAAGAGAAAGAAAAAGCACCTGAAACTTTGATGGTCCCTGGCATTGGAAAGTTCTGAGTATAAATGTTAGAAGACTAGAAGAACCAGTAGCAAGATGATCACTACTTTTCTCTGCCTCAAGCTCAATTTTATGTACTAATTCTTTTTCCTGTTATTTTAAGTCATGCAGGAATCCAAGACAAAGTCATGCCATCCATGGCCTCACATATTAGGGTAAATTCAACTAGATAATCATAGTTCCACTACAAAACTATCATCAAATAGAAATCATGATATTACTGTACTAAATTGCTATGCTAATGCAAATGCCTTGCAGAAAAAGGAAAATGCTGAAACCACAAGAATTTTAAGATCCATGACACAGATTAACTCCAATTTCCGAGTGCTACTAAAAACAAGTGTGGGAAATGTGACCCATTTTATGTGGTTTTAGATGTCTTGTGGTATAATTAATAATTGAACTGCATAAATAATGGAATATGCCAGGTCAACCTTGACAGCTGATGACAAAAAGATAATACTAGAAATAGTAAATTTCAATAATCAAGTGGAACAATTTTAAAACATGAAATGACAAAAATATTCAGCAGTCTGACTCTGATCCCTGCCTAGAAGCTAATTGTCCGAATATAACCACCATCCGCATTTCAGTTGTTTATTTCAATGCGCTAAACCTATTACAGCACAATCACAGCCTTCTTACTAAAGCATGTGGCAAACACCATGATAGTCATAGATAATTAAGCAGTCATTTGGATGTACTTCAAGCCCAAGTTAATTTGAGAATTATGGTGTAACTAACTTCGAGGCCATTTTCTACTCCAAATTAATGTTGCTGACTGTAATTATAATGATTTCTGCAGAGAGAGAGAGAGCGAGCGAGCGAGAGAGAGAGAGAGAGAGAGAGAGAGAGAGAGAGAGAGAGAGAGAGAGATTCACCAACTTTGGTTTCAGATCTCAACACTGCCCAAATGCATTGGAGAAAGAAAAAGACAAAAAACCAACTTTCCCAGAGCAAAACCATTTGAACTGTAGCAATTTGGAGTTAACAGAATGCATCCTAAACCTTACTAAGAGAGTAAGTAGACTTCTTAATTAAATTATCTATATTTTCTTAAAAAAATTGCTAGAAAGGATAATGACCCTTACTTTTTGTTTCTTGAGCCTTTCATTCTCTTCTTCCAGACGAGAAACCCTGTTTTCCAGTTCATTTCTGTAAGCCTGGTTCAACAAGGAGTATATTATCAGATCATAGAAGATAAATATCGGTTAGAAAAGATGCAACATTATCACTTTCCCTTGTTGACTCTCCCTCCACACTTCATCTACAGTCTTCTTCCTCAATGTCCTGGTCAATGTCCCACTCCCCTGGCGCTGCAATCCAGGCACATGAATGTGCTAGCCTTATGAAGCAGCAACAATTTCAACATCCATTCCAGTTACTTGGTTTGCTTCGACTGACCAGATATTCTTAATAAGCTCGTTGAGATTCATACTACCTAAAGGTTTCCCTAAATTTCCTAACTGACTCTGCACTTCATTGAGTGTAAGGGTATAGAAAGAGCTTTGCCTACCCATGGTCTGAAACTGAGAACATTGCCTGCCACCTTGTGACCCCATTTCATGTAACCCATCCTTTCACACAAACATGCACCAAATATACTCCCTAACAGAATTCTCAGACTCAAAACAAAGTAAAATAAACCCTCAATACAGAACACTTCAATGGGCAAAAAATCTCAACCAAATTTCACAAATTAGAACTAGGAAAAAACACAAATATACCCAAAACTACCTCATAATCCTTAAAACACTCTAAATAGCGGAAGACAGTTTATTCTATTCACCAAATCCACGAGGGAAAACACTTGAAAAATATAACAAACTACCTGACATCTTAAAATTCTACAAATGGGCCAAGAGGGTTTATTCTATTCACTAAACCCATAAAGAAAACACCAAAAAAATATACCAAACTACCTTATAATCCTTAAAACTACCTATATGGGCAAGAAGATTTTATACCATTCGCCAAACCATAAAGGGAGAAAGGAGAAAAAATTCATTCATACAATACCCAAAGAACATAAACAGAAACAGCACAGGGACACTTAAAAATAGGATAGAGGATGTCATCTCTTCGATCCACTTCGTTATGAGCGCATTCTCCACCAAAGAGGCCAAAAAAGATTTTACCTTTCATATACAAAGAGATTCATGTATCATAAGACCCATAAATCCTGAAAAGAGTACAAACAAAATTACACTTTAAATAGGTTAAAAAGATTTCACCTTTTAATACAAAGCCCCATACTTGACCAACCATCAATCACTTCCTCAAAACTTCACAAATCATAGAAAAAGAAACCCAATGAAGTTTTCAACTCCAAAATCTCAAAAGACAAGCCAAAAATTTTTTTTTTCAAATGAGAAATATATTGAAAACACACTTATATTGAATAAAACCAACAACCCAGTTCAGAAAAAGAGGTCACAAATCATCACAAGAAAGACTGATTAAAATCTCATCAATAATATAAAAAACCCATAAATTATTTTACACAGGAGAGTCTACTGAGAAAAGAAAGAAAGGGAGGGAGGGAATCTCACTCTCTCTCTCTCTCTCTCACACACACACACACACACACACACACACACACACTCTGTGTCTATCAGCATTTGAAATCCACTAACAACTTTCTGCAGAAACTGCTGCAGAATTTGAAGCTCTGAATAGAAATAAAAGGACTTATTGTACTTGAAGACAGATGGATCCGATCTGAATCGAAAGGAGTACCCTTTTTCGCTACTGTCATGTGTGGAATGCACGTACTCCTTCAACTTGAAGCTCTGCACCAGCTTAATAACCCGCAGATTCGGGGATGTTGATGTCAAAAAGCCCAAATCACATTCCCTCAACAAGAGCAAAAAGTTGGGACTAGGCAACACTAATTCTCCAAAAGAAAGATGGGAAAAAACCAGGACAAGGTATCAGTAATTCTCCAAAAGATTCACTCCTAATTACTGATAACAAGGTGCCTGCTGAATAGTAAATATCAATCCCTAAGGAGAAAATAGATAGCCATGATTGCATCCTGGGTGTAAGATGCATGAAGTGCAAGCGCTCATGAGCTACCAGAGCCATTCATTAGTTGATATGATTAGAAGTGAAAGCCAAAGGCTGCAGCACAATAAACTTAAATTGCACAATAAAACAAATATTAAGAAGGATAAGATCAAGTCTTATATAAAGCATAAATAATTAACTTTCTCTATGAACAATCAATAAATATGAAATACACTTACTGAAGAATAAATATTCAGAGTTGCCAAACTACAAAGCTTTCAAGCATTCTCCATTGTAGGCCCACTCAGAAAACATTAATGGGTATAACAGTAACAACATTAAAGAAAAAACACATGACAAAGGTACATGATCTCCTACCCTTTCAGAAACAGAAGTGTATGATGAAGAAGACGAAAGCTCTAGCAAGTCCAAAACCGAAGTAGGTTGATCATTAAAAGTCATTACTTTGTGACTATAATAAAGAATGGGAATGGCATGCACAAGGAGGTGACAACTGTGCTTGTCATGCAATCACAATGTCCCCAAGAAGAAGAAAATGAGATTAGCAAATTTAGCACTATGTTTGCCCCAGTGTCATTGATTTTGATGGCAGAACATCCTACAAATATAAAAACTATAAATAATGATAAGTTGAAAGATGAATAGTTCCATCTGTGATCTGGGCCTTGTATCTGGTCTAGGACATTTATCATAGGCCTCGAAGCAAATTTCATTGTCCACACTGACTAGATAAAAGTGCTACTTATACAATCACTTTCATACTGATTAGACATAAGTTCTGCTTATACAATCAATAGCCAGCCAAGAAAAGCAATCAAGGTCAATTTCAAAAAAGGTCTAAACAACAATCTAAATGATCGGTTTGATGTGGCCTGGCTCCTCTTTTATTTTTATTGTGCTTCTGGTCGAAA
Source organism: Sextonia rubra (assembly GCA_037013555.1). Classification (NCBI taxonomy): domain Eukaryota; kingdom Viridiplantae; phylum Streptophyta; class Magnoliopsida; order Laurales; family Lauraceae; genus Sextonia; species Sextonia rubra. Next base: position 83,547,842 of record JASUAD010000001.1, read on the forward strand.
TAATGCAAATTATTTTAGTTGTAGCTCTGAAACAAGATGACTACTAGGTAGGTACACTACGTTTTAGGCTTGTTAGGATCCCAGGATCCAATGACAGGCACTTAGTTTTAATCATAAATTCACTATCTTATTCTCTCTCCCTTCTATTACATTCCCACCCATGTGAGTGCTAGAGATTTTAAAAAATATGAAATCAAACAATCACTATATTCATTCATTCACCAAAAAGAGGAGAAAAATGCCCATTTTAATAAATGAAAAAACCAAGAGAATACAGAGTCTTTCCCATAGGAAAATTTAGTTCAAGGCAACCTAGTTCTGAGTGTCCCATTAGTGCCTTGCTAAACTATACAATTTCAAGCTAGGATGGTGTAGCAGCAGGCTTCACTAAAACCTAACTTGAAAACTCATTGTAATAGAAAAATTAAAGTCCCTGAACATTGCAGAAAGCATTTGATATTATAGAGCATGCCCAAGTATAAAATGGATGTAAACAGAGCATTTCAGAACCACTTTCCATTTAATATACACACCAACACTAGAAATGAAAATTTGTACTACTTGAAACAACCATTTAATACTAATGTCTTGAAACAAATAATGATGTTCCTTACTAACAACATACCCTATCAAAGTAATGTCCTTGAACACCCCTTGTGGCCATGAAGTTACCACGTCCATAAAAGAGGCTCGCATGCTTTGATGGAGGCTTCGGTGTTAAGAAGTTGCTGCTCTTGGCCCCCACAAAAGAAGTATTGAGTAGAAACTGGGTTTGCATGGTGAGGGCATTGGATGACAGGTAGCGGCTGGTCAAGAGATAGGTGCCATGTTGATGGAGGATGGGCAGACTGCTCTATCAGTGAGTTGGTAATTGAGAACCTAAAGCCAAGGTTCTTGAGGTGAGTGAGCAAACGTGCTGTGTTAATTGCATCATCCAGGCCGCAGTGTGCACGGCCTACCCAGGTTAGACCGGCCAATTTAACTGCCTCCTTAAGGTTACTTCGAACTCCACCAAAGACCATTTGGAATGGAAGCTTTAAGTTGATCCACCTATCCATGAAATAGAATAAAAATGATGCTGAAAGTAAGAGGATGTCGCAAAAGTAGTTCTAAATTAGCACAGTTGAGATCTAAATCATGTTGAAGCCTATCTAAGAAGTTCTAAATGGAGATTAAAATGTGAACCAAATTATTGGGTATTATATGATGGCAAACACAGGTTAACATAATTATAATCTAAGGAATCCTTCATCTGGATATTCTCCAGTTTATAGATTTCTTGATTAACCATCAGATTAATGTAATATGGGCCTAGTGTAAGATATAGTGGCTTTCCCTATCCCACTACCATTGTACGTCAAATTTAGAGCCCACTATCCAAGACACAGGATTTACACTGCATTCAAAATGCAAGGATTCCACTAGGTGTTCCTCTTTATCTAAGTTTCCATCAATATTTTTAGTCCATAGCATGGCCAAAATTGTAATTAGTTTCATGATTTATTTTGCTTTTTAAATATGGACTGCTGGCTTTTCCATCTTAATCACCCATTTTATGGACTGCAGGAGATTTATTTTACCTCAAATATACATTTGAGTCTATGATTACTGTTCAAGTTTTTCAAAGTCTCTAGCAATGTTATCAGAATAGTTACCTATTGAAGTAAGAAGGCTTTCTGATACTCTTAAATCTGCACTCCGATTCTAACATCACCTGGCAATCCCAGTTAGTCCATGTCACTACAGCAAAACTTGTGTGCTTGACTCCCTTGTGTTCCAACCAGTTATCATGCATGACTAGAGCTTCACTTAATGAAACACCTTGGTCCACCTAAAACCAAAAATGGAAAATGAATATATGGATTTACTTTGGTTCTTATCAAATATCAAATAGACTAAATGACTGATTATAGGTGTTCACTAGATGGATGTGGAGGCATAGAGCTAATAAAACTTGTAGTTCAGTTTTTTTACAACATCAACAAATGGCTATGAACAATTCTAGACTGATCAACTGTATTTGCTTAGGACTAAAATACCATGTTGACATATGGCCAATGCCTTGGTATTCATCAATGAGTTGCTTTCTCCTTCAAAGATTAGTCCAGAAAATATATAAATAAATAAAAACTGTAAACAAGGAAAACTAGATTTCTGTAATCTGCAATTGACCATTTTAAATGTACACATTATTAGTCCAACATACGATATAGTAGCATTAAAATTGCTATTGGCCCTTAGAGAGTGGCATTTTCTGCTAATATGAATTAGTGCTGGGAAGTTTTTTTTTAGTCTTGGAAAGATGTTTGTTGAATTGGTCAAGATTATTTAGGGCTAAATCAGGCCCCTATCTGATTTACGTCACCACATTATCAGACTTCCCATGACCTGGTTATGATTGATATTCAGATTCTAGTTGCTAGCTATGATGCCTATATACGAACATGGGTACGGACATAGATACGGGGATCGGGGATACGACTCTGCACTTTGAAAATTTTAGGACACGGATACGGATACGGGTGTCCTTAATTTTTCTTTGAATTAAGATTTAATTAATGAAATTATCATTGTTTATGTTCAATTCTAACATTTTCTATGTTGAAAAGTAAGAAAACTTAAAGGAATAAATGAAATAATGGACTTGCTAAGTAGGATATACTAAACTTATACTCCGGAAGTATTGGTGCAGTATCAGGTACCGGTACAAGTATCGTATTAGTCCGATATGGATACGTTGGGCTTGTATAAGTATCCGGGTATCATAGGTTGCTAGAACTAAGTGCAAAGAAGGAAAACAAAAGTTCTCATTCTTATTAGTTTGTGCTGTAGTCATGCAGAACACTAATGTGTGAGACCTTCTTTTTGCTACATTGGATGAGTGGTACAGTAACATAGGGCACTGGGATCAATTCCTCGTCATCCGTCCAAAGTGGAGTGCCTCTACCATTGACCTATTCAGTGGTTCAGTGCATATTTAATAGAGGTAATGTCAGTAGATGAACATTACATTTTTCTTTGCAATCCTTTTTTTTTTTTTTTGCTTTTCCAAATTCCCATTTTAAATTATTTTCTCTTTCATCTTATTTCTCCAAACCCTATAATTTTTAACTCAAAATGAGAACTTTGAGGGACAAGATTTAGTATATTTCATATTATTATTATTTTATCCTTGAAGGAAAATGGAATTATATTAAAGAAAGGGGAGAATATACATGAACCAAAAGGACAGGTCTTCAAAACAATGCAGCCTAGAAATGGACCAAAAGAATGGAAACTTGAACTTCAGATAACTATTCAGAAAAACACTGAGCATCCAACTCTGCTTATCCTAAACTATACAGAAAAAGATACATGTTTAATATTGAGGGAATGTAATTTGATGTTTGAACTTTCAACTAAAAAAGTTAGGGACACCATATAGCTGAAAGTTACAAAGAAATATTCTTGACATCTGTAACACAAACACAAGCCCCAATTCATCACACATATATATATCACAAAATAAAGCTTGTTCACTTGGTAAAAATCCTTTAAACAATGCATTGATTCTGTGAACAAAAGCATATGCTTGATGTATGAGAGGGTGCAGCAGCGCCAACAGCAGGGTAGTTACACAATATAGGAAGAGGGATTATACAATCCTGAAGCTGGTATTGATCATATTATTAGATGTACTGATAAAAGAAGGGTATATAGATTCTAAACTTACCTGACTTTGTCGAATGCCTGTAAGCTCCTTGCAGAAATCGGTCAAATGTGGATGATATATAGGCCTCACATAAGTTTGAAAAGAGCCTTCTATCTGGCCAGTCATGCTATTCACTAAAACTGATGGGAACTCGATGATCTCTTGTGGCTGAGGAATCTTTTCTTTGTCACACGTTGCTTCAAAATCAATCACCACAAAATACTGGAATTGTTGAAGCTGAAACTCATGCAGATAGCCTGGAGAAATCACCACTGAAGGCATGTATCCAATATTGTTCCCTTGCATTCTTTCTGCAGGCAAAAGTCATATAAGCTTTTATCTGAAACAGCACTACACAAAAGCTGAAGGGACCTATTCAAAGATGAAATAAGTATACAATATACATACAATTGCAGTTCTTCAATTCTACCAAATTGAAGGTGAAGTTAGTGTACAAACTGTAAAACAAAAATAAACTATAAAAGAGAAATCCCAGTCCGCTTTCAAGGAATAATAACCATACAGTAATTCAAAAGGTGAATGTAATTGAAATAATCAAAATCCACGCAAGAAAATACAAACTTATTGGTTCCTAAGTAATCATTGCACATCTACAGGGGACCAAAATAAAAAAAAGAAGGCAAGTCCAGAAATAAAAATCCTGCTCTAACTCTATATAACACAAACCCACATGGCCAATCCAAACATCACCTCTGAGATTTATAAACAATAACCACTTCTGCTCATGATACCTCAGAAAAGACCCACGTGAAAAAACTCGGTCTTAAATCAGACCCACGTGGAAATAACTCACAAGATATAAAACCAATCAAGGCCTGCATCCACCACCAAAAACCCACAAGAAGGAAACCATGAAGTCAATGTAGACAGATATCAGATCATCAAAAACCAAAAGTATCCCAATAAAAATATAAAATAACAATCAAACAACATAAAAAAGAAAGAAAGAAAGAAAGAAACGGAAACAGGACTTGAATATAATTGACACTAACCAATAGTTTCTTTCTTCTTTTTAATCAAAGCTTTTTGAAGGGAGGGATTCAAAGAGCAACTTCAAACTTTTCCCACCTGAAAACTTGACGAGGAAAACATAAAAACAATAACGAGTGAAGATGCCTAACACCTATTTATCCGTGAAAGAGAGGAGGTAAATAGACGAAAGGAATGGAAAGTAGAGAGAGACGTTAGATTCTAATTCCTATCAAAAACTGCTTTCTAATTATGTTTCTTTCTATTCTCGTTGTTATAGGAGTTGGATAAGTTATATCCTCCTAACGACGGAGATTGAAATTTCTTTCTATTTTTCTTCTAAGGCTTTTTATTTCTTCCCACCACTGGAGTCCTGAGTAGTTCTATTGCACGATGGCAATCGGGTTTGCCATCAGCAACCAGTACGGATCCTAGGAGGCTTTGATTTGCGGAAGTTAAAAGAGCTGTTGGAATAGAACTCCAATGTGGGCCCCACCTAAAGAAATCCCAAGGCTCAAAATAATGCCCTTCAAGTAACGGGTATCTCAAAAGTTTTAAGTCAAAAAAAGTCGGTCCATTATAAGATTAATTATTTAATTAAAAAAGTGACTTCCTAACAATCCTCTTATTTTGCAGATACCCCCTAGAGAATATTCAGGAGATGTCATTTTAAAAATGCCAAATTTTATTTAATGGTATACATAGCATTTTAAAGGTTTGAGATTTGATATGCTTGAAAACTGAAAACTCCAACCAATATATCAAATTATTATTTTATTATAAATTTACATTCTTGTGAGACTTACATAATAAGAAAATTTACAAAATCATTAAAGACCTTTGCATTTTTTTTAGGGCCCATGTAATGAATAATTCAAAAGTAAAAATGGCATGTTGATTTATAGTATGTCAAACTTGACATCCCATCTCCATATGTCAAATGCCACCTTACATTTGACAATCCCATGAAAGAGATTTACACACTTTTTTGGCTAAAGTGGAGATGCTATATAACTATTAAAGATGCTCTTCTAGTTGATCATTAGTGAAGTCATCAGAATTCCTAACTACTTGTACAATTTAAGTGCTGGTAACAATTAACAAACTAAAAACTTTATTTTAACAATATTGTTATAATGTATCATCCTCCCCTCACACATAACTATCAATAATAATAAGATCTCTCCCGCTTATCTGTTCTCTTTTACCACTGCTTTTTTTTTTTAGTTTTGTAACACGTTATCACCGCAAAAGCTTTATTGTTGCGTGGTTTGAATTTTACAGAAAAAAGAATCTTGGCTGGGAGATTTGTGGCAGATCTCTCGATTTTTTTTTTTTTAATCTGCCAGAGTCAGGAAATCAGACTTGTTTGATCACACTGCGCTACGGAGGATGATCTCAGTTGGCCTCACAGGTGCACGCTGCAGCTGTCTCGGGGTGGCCCAAATTTCGCTGCCCCCGCGGTCGTGATCGCCGGTGGTCCCCACGCCCGGTGCCCCACTGCTGCACGGCTGCCAGGTGAGGAGATGGGCCTCCAGGTTCTGGTTGGAAAAACTTGAAGAGGGCTACCGCTGCTGCGTGGGCCATCGTCGGAATCTCTCACACGGCCGGATATTTTCGCTCGCTGCGATCGCCGGAATTCAACGCCTGCCCCAGCCACTGCCCTTGGCCTCTAGCCATCGTTGCTTGGGGATTTTATTCTTTAATTTCAAAACCGAGACGAGAAGACGCAGGCGCTCAGAATCTTCAGTGCAGATTCTTTGTTGAACAAAAAAAGAAAAAGGAGGAGGTAATCTAGCTTAAGAAGGACTCTACGTTTTGCAGAGAAGACAATCGATGCTGGAAACATCGCCGCTTTCCTGGCGCCGCCGCCGCCTTGCGCAGCCGCTACTTCACCGTCGACGGAGAGGATCGCCCGCCGTTAGTACCGGTCACTGTTGCTGTTTCTCCACCCTTCCCGTGCGTCGGATCAGAAAGAGAGGGAATAGTTTTCCTCTCATCAGTTTTCTGGTTGCAGTACCAGAATCGGAGGAGGAGAAAGGATATGGGCCCGGGTTTCCTCAAGCTAGGTTCGGGTTGGGTCAAGATGACCTGAACCCATGTTCAGAGCGTAGTCCAGCAAGAGCCTCGTTGATGTCAGCTGCATGTTCAGTCGCTAGTGTAAGCAATGACGTCAGCAAATGCGTACGGTCAAAAATAGTTTGACCAAATCAAAGGCAGAATTTTTATTCCTCGATATCTTCATCATCCGGAGTCTGATCAATGATCTGTTTGCGCCCACTGAAAGCTCGCGAGCATATCTTTACATTGGCACAAAAAAAAGAGGACAATGCAACGGTTAAGTGATTTTCTCCTTATTTTATGATCTTTTATTAATTTGATAGTTATATACATGCGCTTATTTTTATAATTTTGAAATCTGTAAGTATTTATAGTTTTAATTTAAGTGATGAATGATTCATTTTCTCTCATCAAAGGGAGATTGTGATAGAAATTGAAAATCATGGATCATCAATAGAACTAGGAGTTCTATATAAATATTCGGAACCCGAAGTTTCATATGATACTTAGAACTAGAAGTTCTACGTCGAATAAATAACTCGTTATGTTATTTTAATTTAGAACTAGAAGTTCTAATCCAGACTTGAAGACCCATGAATAATTCTATTCTAGAACCAGAAATTCTAACCCGTACCTAAAAATCCATGAATTATTCTAATTTAGAACCAGACGTTCTGATTCTTAAGTTGAGAACCTAATGTTCTAAATTTCAATTTCTCAATTCTTCATCACATTTATTTATTATTATTATTATTTTTGATTGGATGTTAAGAGCCTGAAGTTCTACTTTTTATTTCTGTTTCTCTACGCACTTATATTTTTTTTTTTATATATTTTGTAACATTATGCTTCATGCTTGATAAAATTCTTCGATATAGTTATGGCTATATGATTATATGAAGCTTTAGTGTTTGATTAATTTATTACTAGAAGCAATAGTTACATATAATAGAATCGGAAGTTCTTTATCAATTATATAATCTGGACTCGAAGTTGTTTGAATTATGGACCAACGGTCCTAAGTTTTTTTTTTAATGTTATTCATATTCATGATTTAAACCTGAAGCTTTGATTTTTTTTTTTAAAGATTCAAAGTAGTGTAGATTAATATGAAGGTCATGAAATCAAACCTGAAGTTTTGACAGAACCAGAAGTTTTGATTTAAACATGAAGTTTTGACAGAACTAGAAGTTTTGACTTAAACATGAAGTTTTGTTAGAACTAGTAGTTCTAAGAACCTGAATTCTATCTCAAGTTTGAAGTCTTGACAGAACTAGAAGTTTCGATTTCTCAGTTAAGAAAGTTCTAATTTTTTTTAATTGGCCGATTATTCATTATATTTTGTCATTGGATATTGAGAATCCGAAGTTCTATTTAATGATTGTTAAATTGATCTCTACATACTCGAAAAGGCTTGGTGATGCCATCAAAAAGGGAAATAAGATGTCCCTGGAGGATATGACATAAACCTTCATTTTATACACTATTAGCCGTGACTTTTGGATTTTGATTCAAAATAATTTGAGATGATGGCTCAAAATCAAATTTAACTCAAAATAAACTTAAAATTTGGATTGGTTTTGGAAAGATACCCCCCCTTTCTTTTTTTTTTTTTTTTTTTGAAAAGAAACACTCCAAAGTGGGTTCACTCCAATAAGAAAATGCTCTAAAGTGGGTTCACTTCGTTGTGGGAAAACCTTTTTGTTATTGTTGTTGTTATAATTTATTATTTTGTTTTATTTTATTTTTTTTGTTTTGGGCAAAATATCCAAAGTGGGTTCACCATGCTGTGGGAATTTGAATGATCACATTTGAGAAATTGAACCACTAATTAGTGGGACATACTGTTCAAACCATGGTAACTGTGGGTATGGAAAGTAGTGTCCACGTGAACTTGGCTAAGGCTTGGACCCCACTGTTTAAGCAGCTTGTGTCTATGGGAAAGGGAGTGAAGCATCAGGCCATGGGCCCCACTGCTCCACATAGTAATGTCTATGAGAGATGGAGAAGGCAGTGGCCAAGAGTAAGGGAGGCTCCAATTGCTTAATCACAATAGTGCTCGTGAGCAAAGGGAAAAATCCTTGTGTCCGTGAGCTTGAAGGAATAGACCAGGTGTTGACCCATAAAAAATCACGGCTGATACAATCCACTCAGAAGACTTCGGATGAGTTCGGAATGCAGCAACTCAAGTTTTAGAGTTAGTGAACTTCATTTGGGTAGTGAACTTCATTTGGGTACTTAACTCACCAAACACCAAGTTTGAGGTTTCATGACTCAAATCCAAGGGTCACCAAATAAATTCAAGTTTCTGAGTTACCGAAGTGGCTGAAACTCTTATGGCAACTTTAAAGCATGCTTGAGAATGATGTTTCGAAGCATTTGGACTTCATCTCAGTTCAAAATCAAGCTTCAGTGATTGTTTGCCAGCTTTTTGGGGGTCATTGTGGAAATTGACACTTCTACATGTCAAAGCAAACTCAAACTCAGGGGAATGCCTTTAAATACATTCAAAAACTATCTTTCAAAGTTTTAGAGCATTTAGACGTCATTTGGACCCAAACTCAATTCAGATGGTCATCTACTAAGCTCTATGGGGTCATTGTGCAAAGTGACACCTCGTGAAAATCAAATCAGCTGAGACTTCTGGAGGAAGCTCAAATTATGCTCAAGGGAAGCTTTGCAAAATTTCAGGTAAAAAAGACATCATTTGACCCAAAGTTTACAAACATGTCAACTTTGGTTCTGTGACCCCCAGGCCATGGGGTCACCAACCAAAGTCCTGCTTCTCGACATCCAAAATTAATGAAATTTGGGCACATAGTTTCAGTGATGCTCAAGGGAGATTTTACAAATTTTCAAGTTAAGGGGACTTCTTTTGGTCCTATTTCCACTACATGTCAGCTTAGAAGTCAGTAGTCCCCAAGCCATAGAGGTCACTAGCCAAAATTCTACTTCCAGGGAGCCAAAGCTGATGAAATTAGAACAGAGATTCAAAATATGTTCAAAATGAATTTTTTAAAGTTTTAAGTCAATCGAACACTGTTTAGGTAGAAAACAAGCTAAGTACCTACAGTGTGATGTGAATAGTGACTTAAAACATGCAAGAAATGGTCGCTATTCGAAATCCTACTTCCACAAATCTAAACTGTATGAAATTTGGATGGACACTCCTAGATACAGCTGACATTAGTCCTTCCAAGTTTCAAATCAAACCGATGTCATTTGGGCCTCAAACAGCTGAAACAAGGGCCTATTTTCGTGAAAAGTCAATAGGGGAGTTGACTAACTTTAAAAAGTCAAACGGGCTAAAACTTCTATGACACACTCAAAATAGTGTCAAAAAGCATTCCTCCAAATCTCATGAAGATCAGACATCATTCAAGCTCTAAATAGGTGAAAACGGGTCACATATGCAAAAGTCCAAAAAAGGGACTTGGGAGTGACCGCAGCTATGGTCACTGTCATCCGTGGAGCAGTTTCGGTGGTTTTAGCAGTTTCCCCCACTTCTTTTCGAGTTGTAACTTCCCTTAACTCCGTTTAACATCTCATAACTCCCTAAACCACCTTGGGAGGTCTATAAAAAGAGGGAAGAGAAGCACATAAGAGAAATGAAGCATAAAGAGACAGAGAGTGAAGGGAAAGAGCAAGTGCAAGTTCTTGAATTGAATTCCAGAAGTTTGAAGCAACTCCAAGCAAGCCACAAGGCATTGTTTCACTACTGCAGTCTACTTGTTCTTCCTATTCTCACCAATTTAAGGTGAGAAATAATTCAGAGGAAAGGGAGACACATTTCATTTAAGGAAGGCATATGCAAGGGTCACTCGGATGACATCTTTTTCCTTTAATTTTCTCACTTGGGAAGGGTCTTGGGCACACCAGAAGTTTTGAACAAGCCTCTTTAGGCTTCATTCTAACCCTTGAAAATCATAGGGTCAGAATGACACAACTTTGGCTTCATATAATGCATTCTTCAGATTTGTACAAAAAACAGTCTGTAACAAAAAAGTGATGATTATCAAAAGTTTAAATCGATTCCATGACCAAATTCAAACTTCTCGATGGTCATTCAATGCTCCAAAGATCAGAAAAAGCAAGTTTTAGCACTTTGAAGAAGTCACAGAGGTAAAACAGAATTGCACAGAGAGCAAACGTTGGCCTTTCAGCCATGGTCACTGGCAGGAAGCTAGTGACTATGACCCATGGTCACTACCCCCTGTTTCCTTCTCTTTTGCATATTTTCCCAATTTTTATGTATTTTCTTGTATCTTTAGAATTTGGATCACATCTGAGACTTAAGAGAGGGGTTATAAACTTTTCAAAATATGTAAACAACCTGCATCCTCACGGTCAGAGCATTTGAACCCATGTAAACAAATGGGAAATTAATGATGAACTGTTGTTAATTCCCATTCTTCTTAAATGTTTGAAGTGTATGAATGTTGGACTCGAATCTATTTCACATTCGCATTTTCGAGCACAATAAGAAGATTGGCGCCGTATGTGGGAAATTATTCGCTTTAATTTGTGATCAAATTTGACTAGAAGACATGAAAATGCATAAAAAGTGTTGAAAGGTGCTGTTGTTAAGCTGAAAAGTGTTGCTGTTGTCTAGTGACCACAGGAAGTAATGAAAAATGGGCAGTGATAACGGGCCTATGGTCATTGACCTGTTTTGCTTCTAAAAATGACTTGTTTGACCTTTGAAGACACCTATGCAAGACCTTGATGTCTACGATGGTTTGGGAACATTAATGAAGGAACTTTGCACCTCGAAGTGCATCCTATATTCATTCAAATGAAGGCATTAAGCATCTCGAAGTGTATACTCTTGCCACTTAATTGAAGGGACTTTGCACCTCGATGTGCACGGACCATATCAACACCTTTTTTGCAATAGAAGAGTGGTAATTCAGTTCAAAAAGCTTCGAACTAAATGACTGTTTGTCTCAAATCAGTGATGACCAATGACTAATAGTCATGCACTGTTTGGTGTCACCACTAATGGATCCTGTATGATCATCATGGTAGTGGTGCAGGCTTGATCCTGTGAGCCCTATCCCTTTGATTAGAGCCAACCCTCTCTTGCTTATAAGTTTGACATAGATAACCATGAAATGCTCCCAAAATTTTGGTAGCCAAGTCTAGTAAGCTTAGCATGCTTTTTAAACTTGACTATGTGGTCCTAAAATGCTGTAGAAATTCTGACAGCTAGGATAGTCAGTATTGCATAATGAGATGGGTTTTATACCGATGTTTGACCATTTTGATTCAAAACCATGTTGGTTCAGATGGCATTTACAAACCATTCCAGTTAGCCCAAGAGGCAGCCATGTTGGTTATAACACTAATGTAGTCCATTAGGGCTTACTTTTGCAGAGATATCACGGGTTCTTTGATCATTACCTTTGACGAAGCCAAGGAGAGGCTCTTCAAGATCTCTATGGCTTATAACAAAACATTTGCAAGAGCACCAAAAAGGGCCCCGAACGGACACTGTTGCCCCTACATCAAGAGTCTCCGTCTTCAAAAGACTCTTTACTCCTACGAGTTTCATTGCTTTCACTAATCTCAACATGTCATCGGCGACCCCAAAACTCATCAAGAAAACTAAGACCCCTAAGCCTTGAGTCTCCAAATATGCCTAGAATCCATTTAGAGTTTTCAATATGGTTCAGGAGGAACCTAAACACAGACTGAAGTTAGAAGGCAACGGCCTTCATATCATCAAGCCTCGACTGGGGGTAAGGCAGGGCTGGTTCACGGATCACAAGTCAATGACACTTGGCAAGTTGCATCTAGCAGCTGCTCAAGGTTTAAGATCATCATCTACTTGGTCCAAACAATGGGCCATTAACAAACAAGCATTAGTGGACCTTCCGCAACTCATAACATGCAAGAAAGCCCAGAAACATGCGTCCATTCCTGGATGCACCATGTGGTCACCGCAACCATGTATTTCTAAGTCCAGCAAGGCCTCAAACAAACTCTTGGCCTCACTTGACGATAATACTTTCTATCCTCTGACTCAAAAAGAGGGATGAAAGTTTGGCATGAGGCATCTACCCTCTATCATTATAGCGCCAACCCCGCCATCTTCACCCTAGCTCCTATCACATGGCGCTAAAGACAAAAAGAAAACTGAGCAATTGGTCATTAATAATTCGACCGATCTCGCTCGTTTCAAGGATTCGCTCCAACAAAAGAAGGAGCAGAAAAAAAAGGACAAAAGAGGTGCTGTTGACATTCTTTCACTTCCCACTTTTGATTCCATGGATTGGGAACGAGTTGCCAGTACTTCTAAGGCACTGGTCGCTAGGTTCAAAGAACAAATCTTGGTAGCCAGGCTAGCCAACCAAATCAAGAAGAAAGTTTTGACCCACTACAAGGACCAAACTCAAAAGCTATCACAGCGCAAGATCATTCAAAAATGGGTGATTAAAGAAGATGATCCGGACGTGACCTTATCTTGCGTGGTCGGGCCAGGCTCAACTCGAAGAGTTGCTCGGAATATGGCTCAAACTCAATCACATGGGTCTGACTCAAACTCCCATTCAAGCAGTATTTCTGAAGGTTATGTTGAAACTGATTCTGACGATGATCCTATCACTATCTTGAATGCAAAAGATAGTAAATCCACTCCTCAAGCATTAACATCATCCTATCCCTGTCAGTGCATTGTGTTTATGGCTGAGGGGAGTAGAACTAGTAACGATGGAAATGACGATGCTAGTGGAGGTAAAGATGTCGACGAAGAAGATGCTGGTAAAATTAAAGATGAAAATGCCAGTGATATTGTTAAACAACAAGGAGCTATGATCGACCATTTGACTATCTAATTGAAAATCTTAATAGATAAACCGGGTGGTCCAGTTAAAGCTTAAATAAATCCTCTATTTTCCAACAGAAGAGAACGAGCAATGATCAGGAAGAATGCCACTAAAATTAACCTACTCATAGCTCAATTTAAGTCCCTGACAGACAAGGTGATAGTTGCAGGTTCTTCTAGTGGTGATCATTCATCAATCCTTGGTCTTTATATAAATCCTGAAAAACATGTAACTTTCAAAGAAGTTAAAAAGATATTAACAAAATCAAAGTGGAGACCAGGATGAAAAAGAAGGGTATTACACCCAAGACTTCTCCGGAGTTTGATTTGGTTCCATTTCCACCAGATTATAAACTTCCGACTTTCCAACCATATCTTGTGAAGGGGTCAGCATATCAGCATATTGTGCATTTCAAATCACTCTTTGAAAACTTGCTAGAGTTAGATGTACTAAAAATAATGCTGTTCGTCAGCACATTGAAAGGAGTTGCCTTTGATTAGTACAAGCAGTTACCAGAACTTTCCTTCATGACATGGCCAATCACAGAAAAAAAGTTCTTACTCCATTTCCAGGAGGAGGATGAGATAGTCAACTTTGCTATGCTCAGTAATACAAAGCAAGGAGATAGTGAAACTGTATAGGCCTTTATTAATAGATGGAGAGCATTATCTTGCAAATGCTTGAAACAACCATCTTAGAGGGCAGCGATTGAAATGTGCAAAACCAATTTGTGACCAGAAACTAAGGCTATCATACTTAGTTACAAAACTAAGTCTCTGGCCTAATTGGTTGAAGTTGCCACTGATGTAGAACTGACCCTCAAAGAGTTTAGTCAAAGTCAAAGCTATATTGGAGATGCCTTTTCCAAGAACTCTTAAAGAACTCAAAAGATTGCAGGGCAGACTTGCTTGCATTCTTCGGTTCATCTCAAACTTATTTGAGAAATGCAGAGTATTATCCATATTCATGAAAAAAGGAATTGAATTTGTGTGGGATAAAGCCTGTGAAGATGCCTTTCAAGATATCAAATGGTGTCTCATAAACCCACCAATCCTTTTAGCTCTAATTCCAGGCAAACCTTTCATCCTCTATATTCGAGCTCTTGATCATTCTCTGAGGGCATTGCCAGCTCCAAACAACGATGAGGAAACTATGCCACTATATTCTTTCCAATGTAGTGTACTTGGTTTCCAACAACAACCCACTGAAGATACTTGTGACAAAGGCTGGTGCACTGAGTGATCATCTAGCAAAATGATCTATTATTATATCTTAATATGACATTAGATATACTTTTGCAAGGGTAGTGAAAGGCCAAGCTCTCGCTGACTTCCTAACAGAACATCCACTTTCGGAGAATTCTTAATTTAGAGATAATCTCCCTGATGAGCCAGTCTTCTTCATTGAACAAATATGGAAGCTCACTATTGATCCAAACTTATATTGGATCATGCACTTTGATGGAGCTTCTAGGACAAATGAATTTGGAGATCCAATTTCTGGGGTTGGGATCATTTTCTGCAGCCCAGAAAGATTCTACGGCCCTCACTCCTCATTAATCAAGCCATGTTCAAATAATGTGGCAGAATACACTGCATTGATTATGGGTCTTGAGTTAGCTTTAGAATCAGGCATCAATATGCTATGGAGATTCACAACTTGTGATCAAACAAATGAATTTAGAGTATGAAGTGAAGAAACCTGACTTGATTCCCTTCTTCAACAAAGCTTGTGAGCTCAAAGAGAGATTTAGTCTAATTGAGTTTCACCACATTCCGAGACATCAAAATGTCAAAGCAGATGCAGTAGCAAGTTTGGTAGCCTCAATGTCAATCCTTAAAAATGACAAAATGGTGTTGGAAGTAGTCAAAAGAAGACTTTTACCTCCACTCGACACCCATAAAGCAATTGCAGATTGCTTTGATGTGATCAAGAATTGGATTTCATCTTTCTAAAACTCATTCAGATATTGGAGAGACCCTTTCATTGATTACATTCTTCGTGTGGTCTTACCAGAAAATGCTAAAGGCAAAACTACTATTCAAAGGCGAGCTCTCAAACTTCACTTTGATTTGCCTTCGAAGACTCTTTACCGTAAGTCAGATGATGGAGTTCTTCTTCGTTGCTTGTCACCAAAAGAAACAAATCAAGCACTCACAGAAGTTCATTTGGCCTATGCGGTGCTCACTAAGTTAGACCGAAGCTTCATGATCAGATTCGAAGGTTAGGTTATTATTGGCCTACATGGTATCTGATGCCATCAACTTTGCCAAAAGATGCCATGAATGCCAAATCCATGGTAATCACATCCATCAACCGCCTAAATATCTACATCCTATGCCTACCTCTTGGCTATTTGAATATTTGGGAATGGATATAGTTGGCAAAATCAATCGACCATCTGAATGTGGTCATCATTTCATTCTAGTCGCAACGGATTACTTCTCTAAATGGGCAAAAGTAGTGCCTCTTGAAGACTCATGTCATTTGTCGGTTTGGGGTGCCTAAACATTTGCATCATGACAATGGTCCTTAGTTCAATAATGACAAATTCTATAGATTTTATGACAAGTACGGAATCCAATGTTGTCTTTCTACAATATAACCCTGCAGCTAACGAACTTGTTGAAGCTTTCAACAAGACCATTTGCAAACTTTTGAAGAAAAGGGGTTGGAGTACCAAACTTCCTGAAGCATTGTAGGCATACAGAACTACTGTTTGTGATCCGATCAAATCAACACCATATTCTTTGGTTTACAGCTGTAAAGCTGTGATACCTTTGGAAATTCAACTTCCTTTTTCTTTGGGTAGCTGTGATGAACAAATACACTGAAGAAAAGAATGCCAAGCTCATACTTTAAGAGTTGGAAAATCTTGATGAAAAGAGGCTTGTTGCTCAACAAAACATCGAGCTCTATCAAGCTCGTATGACTAGATCTCTCGACAAGAAGATCAAAATACAGAGCTTACAAGAAAGGAGACTTAGTCCTTGTAGTCAAAACGCCAATGTTCTCCACACACATATCAAAAGGCAAATTTGAATTCAAATGGGAAGGACCTTTTATTGCAGATCTACTCCAATGGTGCCTACACACTCCTCACACTCGAAGGAGACAGATGCATGATGCCTATTAATAGAAAAGTTCTCAAGGAATACTATATTTGAATGTCATTAGTATACCCAAATCATGTATAGTGTACCCAAACTATGTACAGTGTACATTCTCACTCCTAAAATCCTTTGGTTTCGAGCCTCACAACCTATGACTCCTAGCCAAAATCCCTCAGACTTGTATAAAATGGTTGCGAGGATCAAGTCCTTCGACCCCTCTAATCAAACTTTCGTTACCTAGATAATGTCCCTACAAGACCCCTTCTAACATCCTGTTATATAGATTAAGTCTTTTTACAGACCATGTATAGCAAAACTCAGCTGTGTGGACTAAGTCTTTTTGCAGACCCCATTTAGCTAATCTTTAGTTGTATAGAATAAGTCTTTTTGCAGACCTTCTATGACTACCTTCGATTATATAGAACAAGTCTTTTTGCAAACTCTGTATAAGTAAAATCTAAACAACAACTAAAACTAAATCTTTGTCCTAAGAAATAAGTCGAGGATCCCGGGGAAAGACTTACACACGAGCACCGGATAACATCCATTTTGTTTGACACCTTTCGACACTAAAAGGATCAAGTCATAGACCTTGGAGAAAGCTTTACACATGGGCACCAGATAATGTCCACCTATATGCCTCCCTTATATTCGATTTGTAGATCCAAAAGATTGCAATTCACACCCTTATACAAGTTTGAGAAAACCAAACCAAACAAAGTATCCATACAAACCACATTAAACATCTACATAAAATCAAACCAAACACCTATACCAATGACAAAATGGAGGAAAAGAAAAGTTTTTCCGTTGATATTCATTTGAAGTTTAAGTATAAAGAATGAAGTCAATGTATACATGGCCACCCAGGCTGATCAAGATAAAAGAGTCAAACAAGAAGTTGCAGTAACGAGACCTAATCCAAGAACTTCTTAAGTCGACTCCTCGCATTCAGAATTTTTTCCCTTAGGATGCGCCTTATAGCTTGGATAAGCTGGGACAATAGCATCAATGTCAATTTTATCTAGTTTGATACTCATTTCACTCTCAAGGGATTGAACAAAGTCATTCAACGTTGTTTGCTTCACCTTTGGTGAGAATGCACTCTTCGCAGGCCTGGTTCTTTGAACTAGACTTCTCCAAGCCATCTATGGTGCTTTGAGGCTTCAGAGCATCAACTTTCAATGATGAAAACTGTTGCTGCAATGTGATGATCTGTGGTTGCAATGTTCCTCACAGTCAAATTTTTAGTTCTATCTCAAGACATAAATGGTGAACCCACTTTCGGCATTTTGCTTCAAACAAAAATGTGTGTTTTCTTGAAAGCCAACCTAATCCAAATTTTAATTTCATCTTGGGACAAATCTAATTTTGAGCCAAATGTGTCATCTCAAATTGCATTGGATCAAAATCCACAAAAGCCAATCTCCTTTAGAATTGCATCTCATTTTGACTCATGTCAAACCAAGTCAAAACCTAAATTTTGATTTTTAAAAATGAACAAAAAATCGATGAAAATCCAAAACCAAATCCATTTTAAACCAAACCTTTGATTTTCTTAAAACCTCAGGAATTCTTTTTTGTGGGTGTTCCCCACATCCCCACAGAAATGCCACTTTGGATATCTGTAACAAATATGTCAGAAGAAATCAAATCCATCTCCAAAATCCAAAATCCAAAACCAAATTTAAATTTCTGATTTATCTTAAAACCTTAGGGATTTCTTTTGTAGGTATTCCCCACAGTCCCCACAGAGATGCCACTTTGGATATCTATGATAAATAGGTCATGAGAAAATCAAATC
Source organism: Sextonia rubra (assembly GCA_037013555.1). NCBI lineage: Eukaryota > Viridiplantae > Streptophyta > Magnoliopsida > Laurales > Lauraceae > Sextonia > Sextonia rubra. The sequence continues at coordinate 83,566,328 of JASUAD010000001.1, forward strand.
CATTTCTAAAATCCAAACAAAATTCATAAATTTCTAAATTCTCTTAATACGTCAAGGATTTGTTTTTGTGGGTGTTCCCCACAGAGGTATTACTTTTGATATCTGTGAAAATAGGGCAAAGAAATTCAAAATTCTTATGTTTTTACTAGATTCCATCATAAACCCCTCATGATTTTTATCAAAATTTTCAAAATCCCAAGTTTAGGCTTATAACCTATCTTGACAAATTGTATTTTCATCAAGCCATTCATCATTTCCTCAGGTTGGCTATTTCGAGGTACAATGATTGTCATACTTTAATCATCGCACCTCGAGGGGCACTTGTGTTAGATTTTGTGGACTCAATCCATCAGTTGATGTAATAAATTGATTAATTTCTTTATTTATCAATAAAATCATGCTTTGCTTTCATGAGATGAATGTTATTTTACTACTTCATACACATGACCAATACGTATGACATAATGGTTCATGAGTTGAACCGGGTCCCATTAGTATATTAGATGTGATATATGTGCATGGATGAGATCCACACACGGGAGATATATGTCACAAATCTTATGCTTAAAATAGCTTCACAACCAGTAATGAGATTGGGCATCTCATTTGATAAGGTTGCAGCACTTTGATCACTATGAGATAGTGTGATTTGTCTCAATCATCAGAATGTAAGATTCTGGATCACGGTGCTGGTACATTGGATGTATTGAAGGACCATGAGATGCACCTTATAGAATTCCGTCTCAATAATAAGGTATGCTCTCATAATTCCCTAGCAATAGGCTCTCAATCCTGAGATATTGACGAACTCAAGTTTCTATCTATTCATTTGCTTTGAGTCACCAATGAGTGAGGCCGACTATAGGTTAACACCTCGGTGTCTTGGGTATATGGTAGTAGAACTGTGGGAACGTTGAATGATCAAGATGGAATCTATCTCTATTATCCCCTTGTGCCAATTAATGGATTTGTCATTAGTAAGTGCGCACCCATCTCAATTAAGAGTTAATTGGATGGTACTGATGATTACTGTGATTAATTGGGGCTCAAGGATAATAAGATGTGGAACTTAGATTGGAAGAGACGAGTTTATTCCAATTGATCCACGGATATTGATAGAGGGGCCTACTTGTGGTAATTGGGAAGTTTAGGGTCTTCATTGTAATTTATTCCTAAGACTGGAGTTCAATTGCATTTATATAGTGGTGTTATTTGCAATTAACTGTGGGCCCGGATTGCACATGAGATGTGGGGTCGCCGTGTTCCAGTTGGAGCCAGCTTTCTAAGGAATCCCTAGTGGTCCCCACGCTAGCCCAAGAATTGGAAAACACCAATCCGACTTGGACTCTAGAAATACGAGTTTGGAAAGGAGAAAGTTGCTAATTGTTTTGGAAGTAAGACTTCTATTTCAATTAGACAAGGGAGAGATTTGGAAGTCTATAAAATATCCTTGGACGTCCAAAAGAGTCTCTCTCACGCCCAAAACCCTTTCGTGCAAGAGTTGCACGAGTTATTCTCCTATCCTCTCTTCTAGTTCCTTGGAGTTTCGAGTTGGGAATTTTCTCCTGAAGATTCCACCATTCTTCTCGAGAAAAGTAATCCAATTCGGGTCATAGCGTGGAAGGCTAAGAGGTCTTGAAGAAATCCATTAGAGCACTGCGGATCTCCAAAGGTATGATCTACTTCTTCTATGTCGTAGATTATTTTGGATGTCTAGTGTTGGTAGAATTTTTTACTGTACATGGTCACGAGAATGAGGGTAACGCATCCTGGATTGGGTTTTGGTCTTATGTATAGTTGATCCCTGTGTCAAGTGGATCAAAAGTTTTGAAAATCACACACACGAGACCCACCTACTTCCAACAACTTGTTGACCCATAAAAAATCACAGCTGATACAATCTACTCATAAGCCTTCAGATGAGCTCGGAATGCAACAATTCAAGTTTTAGACTTAGTGGACTTCATTTGGTTACTTAACTCACCAAACACCAAGTTTGAGGTTAAATAACTCAAATCCAAGGGTCACTAAACAAATTCAAGCTTCTAGGTTACCGAAGTGGCTGAAACTCTTATGGCAACTCTAAGGCATGCTTGAGAATGATGTTTCAAAGCATTTGGACTTCATCTCAGCTTAAAATCAAGCTTCAGTGACTATTTGCCAGCTCTTTGAGGGTTACTATGGAAATTGACACTTCTACATATCAAAGCATACCCAAACCTAGGGAATACCTTCAAATACATCCAAAGACTATCCTTCAAAGTTTTAGAGCATTTAGACATCATTTGGATCCAAACTCAGTTCGGATGGTCATGACTAAGCTTTGTGAGGTCACTGTGTAAAGTGATACCTCGTGAAGATCAAATCAGTTGAGACTCTTGGAGGAAGCTCAAATTTTGCTCAAGGAAGTTTTACAAAATTTCAGATCAAACGGACATCATTTGACCCAAAGTTTATAAACATGTCAACTTTGGGTTAGTGACCCCCAAGCATAGGGTCACTGACTAAAGTTCTGTTTCTCGACGTCCAAAATTGATGAAATTTGGGCACAAAGTTTCAATCATGCTCAAGGGATATTTTACAAATTTTCAAGTCAAGAGAACTTCGTTTGGTCTTACTTCCACTGCATGTCAACTTAGAAGTTAGTGACCCCTAAGCCATGGAGGTCACTAGCCAAAATCCTACTTTTAGGGAGCCAAAGCTGATGAAATTGGGTACATAGATTCAAAATATGTTCAAAATAAAATTTTCAAAGTTTCAAGTCAATCAAACATTGCTCGGGTAGAAAACAAGTTAACTACCTATAGTGTGATGTAAATAGGGACTTAAAACATGCAACAAGTAGGTCGCTGTTTAAAATCCTACTTTCACAAATCCAAACTGTATGAAATTTGGATGGTCACTCCTAGATACCTTTGACATTAGTCTCCCCAAGTTTCAAACTAAATTGAGGTCATTTGGGCCTCAAACAACTGAAACAAGAGTCTATTTTTATGAAAAGTTAACGGGAGAGTTGACCAACTTTAAAAGGTCAAAATCGGTTGAGATTTCTATGAAACACTCAAAATAGTTTTAAAAAGAATTCCTCCAAGTTTCATGAAGATTAGACATTGTTCAGGCTCCAAACAGGCGAAAACGGATCACATATGCAAAAGTCCAAAAAACAAACTTGGGAGTGACCGTGGCTGCGGGCACTGTCATCCGTGAAGCAGTTTTGGCTGTTTTCAGTAGTTTCCCCCACTTCTTTTGAGTCATAACTTTCCTTAACTCCCTTCAACATCTCATAACTCCCTAAACCACCTTGGGAGGTCTATAAAAAGATGGAAGAGAAGCATAGAAGAGAAAGGAAGCATACAGAGACAGAGAGTGAAAGGAAAGAGCAAGTGCAAATTCCTGAATCGAATTCCAGAAGTTTGAAGCAACTCCAAGCAAGCCACAAGGCATTTTTTACTACTCTAGCCTACTTATTCTTCCTATTCTCACTGATTTAAGGTGAGAAATAATTCAGAGGAAAGGAAGACACATATACTTCATTTAAGGAATGCATATGCAAGGGTGACTTGGATGACATCTTTTTCCTTTTATTTTCTCTCTTGGGAAGAGTTTTGGGCGACATCGGAAGTTGTGAACAAGCCTCTTTAGGCTTCATTCTGACCCTTGATAATCATAGGGTCAAAATGACACAACTTTGGCTTCATATAGTGCTTTGTTCGGATTTGTGGAAAAAACAGGCCGTAACAAAAAAGTGATGATTATTAAAGGTTTAAGTCGATTGCACGACTAAATTCAAACTTCTCGATGGTCATTCAATGCTCTAAAGATCAGAAAAAGCAAGTTTCAGCACTTTAAAGAAGTCACAGTGGCAAAACAAAACTGCAAAGAAAGCAAACAATGGCCACTATTTACTAGTGACCGTGGGCCTTGGTCACTGGCATGAAGCCAGTGACCGTGAGTCATGATCATTGGCTGGTCCCTCTTGTTTCCTTTGTTCTTGCATCTTTTTTTAATTTTTATGTATTTTCTTGTATCTTCTGAATTTGGATCACATTTGAGACTTGAGAGAGGAGTTGTAAACTTTTCAAAACATGTAAACAACCTGCATTTCCATGGTCAGAGCATTTGAACCCATGTAAATAAAAGGAAAATTAATGATGAACTGTAGTTAATTTCCATTCTTCTTAAATGCTTGAAGTGCGTGAATGTTGGACTTGAATCCATTGCACATTTGCATTTTCGAGTGTGATAAACTTTTCAAAACATGTAAACAACCTGCATTTCCATGGTCAGAGCATTTGAACCCATGTAAATAAAAGGAAAATTAATGATGAACTGTAGTTAATTCCCATTCTTCTTAAATGCTTGAAGTGCGTGAATGTTGGACTTGAATCCATTGCACATTTGCATTTTCGAGTGTGATCACCAGGTAGTAGGTCCCATTGGTTTAAGACTGTAGTGACTGTGATCTTAAGAGAAGGCCTTGTGTTCATGCACGAGCCATATAAAATGCCTAAACATTTCTTTCTTTCTTCATTCTTCTATTGGAACTGATTGAGCAAGCTGAGCACAAGAGTTTCCTTCTATTTCCCTTCTTTTGATAAGAAAGCAAAATTTGAACTTTTTTCATATTCCTAAGCATAAACTTTGTATGGTTGGTATGAGTTTTGACCTTCATCTCCTTTGAGCTTTGATCATGGCCGAATGTGGGTTTTTCTTGTTTGATTTTTTTCCTTTGATTCGTCTTTGCATTTTCACACATTTGATTAGTGCTTCCTATCTGCTCCACGAGTTTGCACTGAAACAAACCCAAATTTGTAATGGCTGTCTAGAGTTTTCAAGGATTTTTGTGTATGACAAATTGAGGCTCAGGCTTGGCACTTCTTGTTTAGACTTTTTGCTTCTTTCCATTCAATCTGTCATTGTTACATAGATGTTTGTTTAAATTTCCTTCATGATCACTGGCATGGATTGGGCATTGTCCTAGCTAAGCCACGATCAAGGCTTCACTATCCGAGGAACTGCCACGGTCACAGCAAATTTTGTCTTGGAAAACCTCACGGTCACCACCTGTTTGAAGGAATGCTTGACTGAAATTTTTTTTTCTTGATTTAGTCTGTTTCTTTTGCCATATGTTGGTGCTTTGAGCTTCACTCTCTATGTAGAATGTGGTGAAGTTCTTGCCATGTCTAAACAGTGGGCAAGTCCACTACCACTATCAACACTGCCATGGAGGTCCATGGTCAACATTCCATGGTCACAGTCGAGTGACTAAATGAGCATGAACTCCCCTCTCTTCTTTTCGTTTTGAGATGCTTCATTTTCTTTAACCCTCTTGATGTAAGATGATTCATCGATATTATCTAAATTCTAAAACCAAGTCACTGTTGTCTAGACATGCTCACAGTTGTAACCCTTAGTGATTTTTTCCTCTTTTTTTTTTTTTGAATATTTGTTTAGAACTTGACATCGTTGTTTGTAAAGTTGCTCTTGGAATTTCATCTCGAGCTCATGATATGACTAAAGGTAGAGTCCTTGGAACTTCATGCCTAATCACTATCTGGGAGAGTCCCACGGGCATGGCCAAGTGACTTGTTATTGTCCTTTTCTCTTTTCTATTTGTTCGTTTTTGCACAAAAACAAAACCCCCATTGCCAAGATGCATTGCACTTAACTCTTTGGAGGTATCCAAGGTAACCCATGAGGCCTCGTACTTTAAAAGGTTTGTGGAATGCACACCCTTCAACAAACTTGAAGTGAACAAGCTTTATTTGGGGGAATGTAGAACCTTGGTAGAACACTAGGTTTCAACATTGCACCGTTGGGCTTAGACATAGTTTGAGCACATAGCTGATCTTTGTGGTTTGCAGGAAGTGGAGGGGTTGAGAAGTGACAATCCACCCATTCCTTGGTATAGTATAAGTACAAGTTGAGTCATTACAGCCTCTATGGGAATTATAGGGGATTAGTTTGCAGTAGTTTGCCCAGTCATTAGCATGATGTGAACACAGACTTGACCATGGTGGCTTTTGTGGGGATTCTTTCATTGTTAACAAACTTGATAGCTACAAGGCGCATTTCTTCTGCTTTTAATGAGAAGGTTACTCCCCTTAAATCTCAATAAATATGAGAAGTATAAATAACTTGAATATGAATGACTGGTTACAGAAACCGATGAACATAAGGTGAACCTTTGGTTGAGAGTGCACCTCTGATGCTGACACGAGGTGTACTCCCCGAGTCAATTTGAGTGATACCGACTGTCTTGGTAGGAAGCTAATGGACACAATATCACCTTCCGATCATTGATGACAATTGATGATCTTGTTTTGAAATTAACTTTACATGGCAATATTTCCTTCATTAACTCTAGATACACTAAGAATAGTGTACTTTCGAACTCCCACAAGAATGTCTAATGGTCTCATCATAGCAAATCATCGCACGGGACTTTTGTTTGTCGAGATTTGTTAGAAATGTCGTGTTGGAAGTGGGGGGATCTTTTGGTCGGCTCAAATTTGAGTGTGGAGAGTAAAACAGTTTCCAATAGTTGCAGGTGAGTCTAAAAACCATGGGGAGCGACCGGAGGTGGTTGCCATTAGACCAGCATTTATTTGTTGCTTTCAATGCATTAAATTGATGTTGCTCTTTGTTGAAATCATGCCAAATACCTTTACATGCTGTACTTTCATACATGTTGAACGTGTTTATGATTTTTGCTTGCTGTTATCATGCTTCTCTTGTGTGTGCATACATTTTTTGCATTGGATACTGTAACCTTTTGTGCTTGAACACAAATTCAATTGCCTCCTGAAAGGTCTTAAGGTGCTCGAACACCTGTTTGGACTGGGACTGGGAGCCTCAGTTCTGGAATTTAATGTGCCTTGATGCTAATTCTTGGTCTTAGAATTCAGTATTATTTTCTCCTTTTAGCCTTTTACTAAGGGGAGATGCTGCCGAAATTTTGGTATAATTCCATGCCTTAGCCATTTTTATTGTTACTGATGTTTTTCCTCCTTTTTTTTTTTTTTGCAGAGAGAAAATCCAAAGTGCCTAGGACCTCAACTTTTGGAGCAGCAAAGAGCAATTCAAAGGGCAAGACCACAAGTAATCCTGATTTGCAAGATCCAAATGATGTGTTTGTTACATACTTTGAAGAACCAAAGAACCAGAACCTTGGCTGTGAGAAACATTGCAACAATAGATCAACACATTGCAACAACAGCTTTCAACATTGGAAAATGATGCCCTAAAGCTTCGAGGCGCCATATATGGCCTGGAGAAGTTTAGTTCAGAGAACTAGGACCGCAAAGATAACATTCTCACCAAAGTAAAGGCGAATTAGATAGCTTTAATGACTTTGTTCAATCCTTCAAGACTGAAATGAGTATCAACTGGATATGATTGACATCAACACTGTTGTACCTGTTTATGTAAGCTATAAAGGCTGTGTCCTAATGGAACGAAGGTGTTTTGAATGCAAGGAGGCAACTTGAGAAATTTTTGGACTGATTCTCTTGCAACTCTTGTCTAGCTTTCTTGTCTTTTTCTTTTTCTTTTTCTTTTGATTAGCCTAAGTACACCGACTTCATTTTTTGTATCGGACTCCAAATGAATATCAATAGAAATTTTCTTCTTTTTTTGCTCCACTTTGTCATAGGCATGGAATGTCCGATTTAATTTTATATGGATATTTGATGTAGTTTGTATGGAAGGTTTGGATGTATGTATGGTTTGTTTTGGTTTACTTTCTTAGATTTGTATGGGGTGTGACTTACAATCTTTTGGATCTACAAATCAACAAAGAAAATGAGACATATTGGTAGACTTTATCTGGTGTCCATGTGTGAGGCTTTCTCCAAGGTCTATGACTTGACCCTTTTGAGTGCCGAAAGGGGTTAAATAAAGTGGACATTTATTCGGTGCCTAAATGTGAGGCTTTCTTTGGGGTCCTTGTCTTAATACTTAGGACAGAGATTTGGTTTTGGGTTTTGCTTGGATTTTGGTTATACGAGGTATACAAAAAGACTTATTCCATATAACAGGGGAAGCCATATAGGGTCTGCAAAAAGATTTGTTCTATACAAAGTTTTGCTATACATGGTTCACAAAAGGACTTGGTCTATACAGTAGGATGTTATAAGGGGTTTTATAGGGACATTGTCCGAGTAACAAAAGTTGACTAGAGGGCCAATGGCTTTGTCCTTGTAGTTATTTTGTACAAGTTTAAGGAATTTGGTCAGGAGTCATAAGCTGTGAGGCTCCAAACCAAAGGGTTTTAGAATGATTTGGGTATGTCAATGACATTCAAATATAGTATTTCTATAGAAGTTTTCTATTGATAGGCATCATGCATCTGTCTCCTTCAAGTATAGGAGTATGTAGGCGCCGTTGGAGTAGACCTTGTCGATGACTAAAGGTCCTTCCCATTTGGATTCAAATTTGCCTTTTGAGAAGTGTGTAGAGAACATGGGCCTCTTGACTGTAAGGACTAAGTCTCTTTTCTTATAAGCTTTGTATTTGACCTTTTTGTCGAAAGACCCGACCATGCAAGCTTTATATAACTCGATGCTTTGCTAAGCAACAAGCCTCTTTTCATTAAGGCTTTCAAACTATTGATGCTTCAGTTTGGCATTATTTTCTTCAGTGTATTTGTTTACCATAGTTATCCGTAGAGAAGTGAGTTGAATTTCCAAGGGCATCACGGCTTCACAGCCATAAACCAAGGAATACAGTGTTGATTTTGTTGGACCTCGAACTATAGTTTTGTAAGCCCATAAAGCTTCAATAAGTTTGGTACTCCAACTCTTTTTGTTCTCAAAGACCATTTTCTTCAGAATTTTGCAAATAGTCATGTTGAAGGCTTCATCAAGTCTATTAGCTACAGGGTTGTATGTCGTGGAAGGACAGCATTGAATCCCGTACTTGTCACAGAATTTGTAGGATTTATCATTGTTGAATTGAGGACCATCGTCATGATGTAGAAGTTTAGGCACCCCAAAATGACAAATGATATGAGTCTTTAAGAAACTAAGGACCGTATCTATTTTGACTTTTGTAAGAGGCACTGCTTCTGCCCATTTGGAGAAATAATCTATTGCGGCTAAAATGAATTGATGGCCATGTTTTGATGGCGGATTAATTTTTCTTACTATATTAATTCCCTAAGATTCAAATGGCCAAGAGGTTGATGTAGGATGTAGATATTCAGTTGGTTGATGAATGTAATCACCATGGATCTGGCATTCATTACATCCTTTTCCAAAACTGACGGCGTCAGATACCATGGTGGGCCAGTAGTAGCATAACCTTTAAATCTGGTTATGAAGCTCTGGTCCAGCTTGGTAAGCACAGCATAGACCAGAATGAACTTATTTGAGTACTTGATTTGCTTCTTTTGGTGACAAACAATCGAGAAAACTCCATCATATCACTTGCGATAAAGAGTCTTTGAAGGCAGATTGAAGTCAAACTTTCGAGTTCGTTTTTGAATACTAGTTTTATCTTTAGCATTCTCTGGCAAGACGCTATGAAGAATGTAATTAATGAAAGGGTCTCTCCAATCTCTACATAAATTCTGTAAAGATGAAATCCGATTCTTGGTTACATCGAAGTAATCTGCTACTGCTTTATGAGTATCGAGTGGAGCTAGAAGTCTTCTTTCAACTACTTCCAGCGCATCTTGTAATTTTCAGGGATTGACATTGAGGCTGTTAACCCCGCCAGTGCATTTGCTTTGACATTTTGATGCCTTGGGATGTGGTGAAATTCGATTAGCACAAACCTTTCCTTGAGTTCACAAGCTTTGTTGAAGAAGGAAAGTAAATTTGGTTTTTTCACTTCATATTCAAGATTCATTTGTTTGATTACAAGTTGCAAATCTCCATAGACTCCAAGCATATTGATGTCTGATTCCAAGTCTAGCTTGAGACCCATAATCAATGTTGTGTATTCTGCCACATTGTTTGAACATGGCTTGATTAACGAGAAAGAGTGAAGGACATAGAATCTTTCTGGGCTTCAGAAAATGATTCCAACCCAGAAACTGGATCTACTGGCTCATATGTTCTAGAAGCTCCATCAAAATGCATGATCCAATGTAAGGTTGGACCAATGGTGGGTTTCCATATTTGTTCAATGAAAAAGACTGGTTCATCAAGAAGATTGTCTCTGAATTCAGAATATTTCGAAAATGGATGTTCTGTTAGAAAATCAGTGAGAGCCTGTCTTTTTACAACCTTTGCAGAGGTGTATTTGATGTCGTACTGAGAGAGAAAAATAGACCATTTGGCTAGATGATCACTCAGTGCACCAGCTTTTGTTACAAGCATCTTCAATGGGTTGATGTTGGAAACCAAGTACACTACATTGGAGAGAATGTAGTGAAGTAGTCTTTGTCTTGCAAATATGTCATGCCCTGATCCCGGGAATTGGGGTTAGGATGGCCCCACGGGGTGTGCATATGTAATCCTGTAGTAATCTGTGCATGTAAACATACACACACAAATCACTACAAGGGAGATTGCACAGGAACGTATAGAGAAGTTCTCCGACATGTAATTTACATTCAATAGTAAGCGGAAGCCTGTGTAATACATCTGGAATGATCACAAGCATTAACAATAGAATTATAAACATCCATAAATAAGTCTGTACTTAACTATTTCTCCATTTACATGATAACCATTAGTTAAGCATGAACAAAATCTTAAAGTGTAAACAAGCCTATCCAAACTTAAACACTCAGCAAGTGTCTCGTTGTCGCTCTTCGTACGATGACGTCATCTGCATTACACTCATCTAGTCCCCGAGGTTTAGTATTAGTACCTGTAACACCAAGGGTAGCACTGTTAACATGACGGTTAAGCAAGTATATAGAGATACATAAGACTATCATACCGTATCAAATGAAGTAAGAATATATATTAATTAAAGAAAGCAAAAATCGTACACTAGGCATGTTGTGCATGAGTAAACATGAGTAATGAATCATAACAGATTATCATACAAACTTATTGGCAACCACGTGGCCGTATTCTCCCAAGAGAGAGCATATCATTTAGAGGGAGCGTGCATATTCTAGGGGATCAGCCTAGCTTATTGAGAAGCGCCGACAACTCCTCCAAGGACTACTGCAGTAGCGACATATTGTATCATACCCAAAATGGTCCCATCGAACCTAATAAGGGCGTAGCTAAGTGGTGCCGACTTAACGTATCAAGACCGACTCAAATTCATATCTTTTATGCATCTTGGTTATACTTGTCATATCATACATACTAGGAGTTCGGTCTTGAGATTACATTCATTTATTCATTCATATCTGATAATCAATTCATGCATACTTAATTGAGCTACATATGTTGAGGGCATGGTTTCTTAACAATATGGATGCATTTAGATTGCGTAGGCATCAAAGATAATTACTAGCCAACCTTATGCTAAATAATCCATGATTCCGAGGGCATTCAACATGATGTATTCATAAAACGTCCGGTGTCATTGTGTTACCAATCTTGGCGTTACATTGTGTATACAAGGACACCTCTTTTTATGCCAACACCCATGACGTGACATTGGGAATTCGTCTGGAAATTCAAAGGGGATGAGTGATAGCTCTACACTTGTTCACCTTTCAGTTGATCACCATTGGGCTAATTTACTTAGGAAATAGGTGCCATATCTAGAGCCCTACAAGGTCATTGAAGGTTCCTCACATCCTACAGTCACTGGGTTCTTACGGCTTAGCCGTATATAAGGCTACGGCTTAGCCGAGTGGTTCAGGTTTCCCTCTTAATTCAATATGCATTTACGGCTTGGCCGTATATTGACCTACGGCTTAGCCGTGCTAAGCCTACGGCTAGGGTTACGGCTTGGGTACGGCGTGGCTGTAGCAGAGTTCACGGTGTAGCCGTGTGTGAACCGGAGATAAGTTTTGAGTTTGGGGCTCTCTAGAAGGTTCACCGTAGAATAGCCTACGGTTTGGTCACGGGGAGGTTACAGCTTAGACGTAGTTCATTCCACGGCTTAGCCGAGTGTCATCCGTAGTGTAATTTGGCTCTCTGGATTCTGGACCGTAGAGACTTACGGCTTAGCAGTGGGCTTCGCCGTAAGCTTCAGAATTTCTGAAACTGATTCTGCAGCTCGGGTTCAAGTGCAGAACTTTATCATTTGGGTTCCAATGAGTTCTATATGCTTCCAAACTCCATAATAGATCTTAAATTGTTCAATAGCATTACTATCTCCCAGTTATACTCATTATCACGTAATTCCATATCTATGTGTCCTTATTTAAGAGGAAATAAGCTGTAAGTTGAACTTTGAATGATCAATCTAAGAATCAATCAATTTAAACATACATGCAGTACCATACATACTCTAATACTTGCCTCTTAACAGTGTTAGTCTTCTCTAACTCTTTCTTGTTGTGTAGCTACAGAAAACCTCCAAAATGAGAATGGGTTCTCTACAAGTAGAACATGCAATTAAGGGTGGGGTTTAGATTTACATGCATGTCACATAGTGGAGTCCTCATGCCCCTAATACACCCAAAATGAATGAAATGGAAGCAATCCCTCACCTTATACTGCCGTAGTATTGTAGAAGGTTGTGATTCTAAGAAAAAGATGTCCAAAGGGAGAAGAAGAGGTTAAATGGACGCTATTGCCATTGCATGCAAGCTCCAAATCCTTGTTTCCAGCTCTAACATGAAGTGGAGATGAAGAGAAGTGAAAAGAGAAGTGGCTTCGATGAGTACAGAAGAAAACAGAGGGAGGAAGAGACGTTGGTTCTCTTATAAACCAAATTTCCTGTGGTTTTGCATGTAAGTCTCAGTTTTTAGAATATTTACAATTTAGGTCATATGGCCTCAATTGGGCTAAGACGAGTCCGAATCAAATTAAGCCCAACATGAAAGTTGACCCATTAGATGAAATGCACATAATGTAACTAATGAGATGTCCATATGGTGCAAGATTAATTACAAAAAGGTCCTTGACTACCTAAGTAAAGTCCGAACCCCCAACTACTTATCCAACTTTGACCCACTAAAAGTTAGAAACAAGATCAATTAAGGCCAAAACTTATTAATCAATAAGAAATCGAGCTTGCTTAATTTAAATTACAATTAATTCGGGTCGGGACCTTACAAAATATCAGTGCGAGGCATTCTTTTTCCACTAGATAATAGTTATGCTTAGCACCAACTAGCATCCGTGACAAATAATAAAGGGCCAACTCCTTACCCTCATCATTCTTTTGAGCTACTAATGCCCCTAAGGAGTGATCAAGAGCTTGAATATAGATGATGAAAGGTTTGCCTGGAATTGGAGCTAAAATAACTGGTGGGTTTGTGAGATACCGTTTGATATCTTGAAAGGCATTTTTGCAAGTTTTATTCCACACAAAGTCTACTTCTTTCTTCATACGTTTGGAGAATACTCTGCACTTTCCAGATAAATTTGAGATGAACTTACGGATGTAGGTGAGTCTGCCTTGGAATCCTTTGAGTTCTTTAAGAGTTCTTGGAGATAGCATTTCCAATATAACTTTGACTTTGACTGGATTCAGTTCGATGTTACCTCTTTGAACACGAAGACTAGGAATTTCCTGAAAGAAACTCCCAAGAAACACTTCAAAGGATTCATTTGAAGGTTAAATCTTTGCAACCTCGAAAAGATTGTGCGAAGATTAGCTAGATGGTCTAACTTTTATTTGCTCTTAACTGCTAAGTCATCGACATATCATTCAACAGACTTATGCTGCATGTCTTTGAAGATTTTTATCATCACCCTTTGGTATGTTGCTCTAGCATTCTTGAGGCCAAAGGGCATGACGGTGTAGTAGTATATGTCGAAAGAGGTTCTGAAGGACATGTGCTTCTCGCCCTCTTTGTACATCTTGATTTAATTATATTCGAGAACCCATGTATTGTCAATCATGATTTCTGGTATGAGTAATGGGAAATCATCTTTAGGACAGGCTTTGTTCAGATCTCTGAAATCAATGAAGACTTTGATTTACCCATTCTTCTTGGTGACTGGCACTATCTTACCCAGCTAGCTGGGGTGCTGCTCTTCACGATGAAGCTAACGTCCTTGGGTTTTTGGACTTCTTTTTCTATTTTATCCATGATTTATGGTTTTGTCCTTCTTTGATCTTGCTTTAAGAGTTTAACATCATCTGCTATATTCAATTTGTGCACAGGAACTTCTAGATTTAGACCTAGCATTTCTGCATAGGTCCATGCAAAGCATTCCATGAACTCTAATAAGAAACTCACATATACATCAAGTTCTTTTCCGTCGATTTAAGTGTTTACAAAGATAGGACGAGGATTTTCTAGGGTTCTCAAGTTTGTTTCTTGTATTTGGTCTTCAGTTGGAGGTTTGGGAGGAGGTTCTTCCACAGTATTTTCGAAAGCTTCCAATTCCTTGAAACCTTCTAGGGTTTCATTTGGTTTTAAGCCAAGCATTGATCCCTTTCCATGGATTTGGTTTTTGAGGCTTTTTACCTTTTATATTAAGGGTTAAACATTCCTAACGAATGTGTTGAGATGGACCTATTTCTTTATTTAGTTGTCTTACAACAGGTGGTTTGCAATTCCGTGGCAACATTGTTGGATTCCGAGCAGGCATTGTATACATAGCTGTACTACATGTCTTGCTTATTGAATAACAATGCATGTTTGCTTCATCCTTGATGGTTTTGTGGATATGACTAGTGTAACACTCCGACCCAGCTCGACCATGTTTTAATGTTTTTTTTGTTGTTAAGTATGTTTTGTTTGTATTTTATGTTCGTTGCGGGTCATGGATAGGTAGTTGGGTTGAGTTTGACTAGGACTAAGTCGACCAAGCCCTTTTTCGTAATTTTAGCTTTTCTAAGACTTGGTCATTTTCGCATCATCTTGGTGTCAACACGTGTCTTTCGTTGAGCTCGTTAACTTCTGTAACTACGTTATTTGCAAACGACCTTGTGTGGTTCCGTTGGACTCTGATTTGACTCGAACTGTAATTTGATTTATACCTTGGACTTTCTTGCAATTTGGCTTTGAAACTTATTTATATAAGCTCTACCACCGACTCATCTCTCTTTCGTTCATGCTCTTCTCTTCGCTCACATTCATCTCACTCTCGATTTTCCGTCATTCCCTTTTCTTTGATTCAGTCAAGCTAGAAGAACGGTGAAAGACCCACTTGTTTTCTCTCCTTCCTCCTGTGCTATGTGGTAAGTGTATGTCTTGGATTCCTTCTCTCTTTTCTTTTGCTCGTTCTCCATGACTGTACTCATGTGTTTTCCTTCTCTTTCTCATACATGATAGCTGTGAGTGGTGTCTGGAAGTGAAATTGAGCCCAAGGACCATAATCTAAGTGTTAGAAGTGAATTGAGGCAAGTATAAGCTTAACTTGTATGAACCCATGTTGGTAATTGCTTGATTTTGGTTACTTCTCATGAGTTTGCATGGACAACATGTTTACACCCCCATTTTATATCCGTTTCCCTTCCTCTGTTGGAATTTCGCACATTGGATGTCATTACAGGTTTTCTGTAACTGCCTCAGAATTCGACCCAGCGCATGCACGGCTACGCCGTGAAATGTGTTACGGCTAAATTGTGAAACACACTACAGCTAAGCCGTAATCCCCACCGTAACCCAACCGTAGATCAATACAGGGTGACACCTGAAAATAACTGAGAGTATGCAAATCAACGACTCTTCTACGGCCTAGCCACGGCTAAGCCGTGAAGCTTTCTACTGCTAAGCCGTAAGGTTCTTTCGGCTAAGCCGTAGGGTTACCTATGGCTGAGCTGACTGACTGGAACAGGAAGAAAGATGGGAAAGGTAAGAGACCTGTAGGACCTTTACAGTAGAAGGTAGGCACCTTTGATTGGCCCAACGGAATATGAAAAATACGTGAATGATCTCGAGGGCTGCGAATCATTCATGTTCGTTATTCAGTTGTTAAGCACCTCCCCATGGGTGTTGGTTGAAGGAACTTCAGTGCACCATGTGATACACTGCAACACTAGACAACAGTGCATTAAATAACTTAAAACTACATCATCATGCACGGTTAGAAACACTGGATAAATAGATTAGAATTGGCTAGTAAATGAATTTGATTTGATATGCTAACAGTTGCTTGCATGACATGTTGTATTTCGATCATTAATCTCCACTCTTTAGCATGATTTCTTGTTTCAGCTATCTTCACCTTGTTCATATGGTTTCTATACCTTGAGTATACATGTATGATTCACGTATAAGACATGTTCTCAGATATGCACGCATGATATGTTTGTCACGGTTTACTCAGGGTTTTTCATGATTGACTTGCATGGTCAGGCACTACTTGGCCTCAGCTTTAGGATCCCGACGGGGTGAATTTGGTGTAGTTTTCATGGCCTTACTGCAGAAGGAGACGTCTTGGGGAAACCGGACCCCAGGAAACCTAAGACCCATTTGTACCCTGGCCCGGACAATGGTGTTCTCTGCACGGATAAGATCACTCTTTTGGGAGCATATGGCAATGTAGTCACCAACTAGTTATGTACAGCATGTATACATTGATTCACATGGCACATTTTCTTACTTGCACGACAGCTTAGTATACGAATGTGACTTGTTCTGATTTATATGATGTTCTTTGTTCTATTAGACACAGCATGTGTTACTTGTTATGGCTTATACATTGCTGAATCGTTGTATTGACGAGTTGTCTTTGATGTTGCAGGTTCAGATACCCCTCTTGACCCCTCGTCGGTCGGCCAGACTCTCAGTGAGGACCCTGAGGTCCCATCGGGCTTAGAGGAGTGGGTATAGACACTCCGCCGGAGAGTGCCATGGCCATTTCTGGCATCTGAGTCTTCATTTTGAGATGTACATGGTTATTTTGTTGCATTTTGTAAAATTGTTATCGATATATGTTAGTTCTGTATTTCGTATTTTCTTCTTGCATTGTTTAGTGTGATGTTTTGATATCTACAGCTTCCGCGTACATGTTTGGCACATGTGAAACTTCCCTTGTGGGTGTGCATTTAGACTAGGTCTACGTGTACAAGCACGGGAGTACGTGTGTCAATGGTTTGGCTTTTGCTAACCCTCGAACTCTTGGGCTCGGGTTATGACAAATAGAGGTTAATCTGATTGCTTGATTTTAGATTTAACCCTGATCACCAAAGGAGCTTTGGTATCTACAAACTTAACTGCTTCTTTATAGACTCCAACTTTTTGATGGGATTAGATCTTTTGCCGAACCCTGGATAGATTTTCTTTTTGACTAAGATGGTGAAGGGTTTTGTAACAGTATCATCGAAGGGAGAACTATTTTATCTAGCTTAGACTTTGTAGGTCTTTCTTGATACACGGCTGCATTAGTGAAGTAGACCTCCTTGCCTTTGAATAACTTTTCATTTGCAAAAACTCGATGCACCTTACCTTCATCATTAATATATTTAATGCATTGATGAAGAATAGAAGGTACTATGGAGTAATCATGAAGCCATAACCTTCCTAAGAGGATGTTGTAGCAAGCACGTGTCTTTACTATGTGCAAAGTGGCTTCTAAAGTTAAATCACCTAGTTGGAACCTAATCTGTATCTTGCCAATCGGATCCTGGACTTCTCCATCATAACCTTGGATTGAAGTTTTTGTGGCAGATAACTTGCTTATTGGGATGCCTAGTTCCTAAAGAGCTGTGATTGTGATGAGATTCAAAGTCGATCCTGGGTCAACTTGAACTGTTTGAATAGGTATGTCCTTAATGTAGGCCGTGAAATAGAGCAGCCTCGTGTGCTTCATGTTGCCTAAGAGGAGATCATTTTTGGTGAAGTAAGTGGTGGCCTTGGAAGCATTGTGAATGGAAAGACATTCCATACATTGCTTCTAAGGCATCTTGGATTTTGCTTTTAGATAGTTATTATTTATCTAGTGAACTTGCGTCACATGAATTTTGCTTGTAGAGCTCGTATGAAGTTGTTACAAGTCTCCTCAGACATCTGCAAAAGATAAAAAATGTGAAGTCGTGCTGTTATGTGCTTGAGGTGTTCAACATCATCATACGTAAATGCCTTTGGTGGCCTTTCATTAGCATTTGCATATGAAGAAGTTACATTTACATTGGTATTATTCCCTGAAAGGTTTACATAAGAATAATAATAAGAAACAGGTCTATCATAATTGACACTGTAGTTGCGATTGGAATGAGTGCCGTCGTTAACTATGTTGTTTCGGTCAACCTTTGAACGAGTATCTCTTTGTATGGCATTAACTTCTTTGGGTTCAGCAAAAAGCTAGCTGACTTCTTCCAAATTGCTTTTTAATTTGCATTGTCAGAAGTGGCTTGAGATGTTTGACGTTCATCTACAAATTACTAATAACTACCAAAGTAGGAGCCAATGGCATCTTTTCTTCTGAATCAGAGAGGTGATCCTGAACTTGGAAGACTTCTTGAGGTACAGCAGGACTACCTATGCTGAGTTCATTGTTTTCTTCTTGGTTCAAGAGAAATATTTGGAATAGAGGTTACTGCCTGTGAGTAAGAAGACAATGCTTGTTGTTGCTGTGCTTCATCGGATTCGACCAATGGCAAAGGATCTAGATGAACTTCTGGAGGCAGTGGAAAAGGAGGAGGATCATTCAACCAACCACTTGAACTCAGTCTATATAGATCGTAAGAGATACTGATAATGTGTTGAGACCATGCTTAATGTTGAGAGTACCTATTTCAAGATCGAAAGTTTGTTCAAAACTGTCATCCTCATTAGAAGGGTATTCAACGGCGAAATAGTCATCAATCCACTGATCATCTTCAAAATCAGAATAGTCTGACCAATCTTCCTCATCATCTGAATTAAGAGGTGTGCCATCTCATGATATTCTGTTGCAATTGGATATTAGTGGTTCTTCCTCATCCTTTGGAATTGGAATGATGAATCAACCAAAGTCAAATGACATTTGACGGACTTGGAAGGTTCTTCTAAAACTGAAGCTTCGACCACCTTTTTCTTCTTCTTTTTTGCTTGTTTTTCTTGTTTAACCAAGCAATTCTCAGTAGTTCTTTGAAGGTTCTTAAGTTACCTTTTAACCTTCCGCCTTTCTACAGGTGAGGGGTTTGGTTTTAATCTTCTCCCAGCCTTCATCATTCACTAAGCTGGGTGGACCCACATTTATTCTCCTGAAGAGGTTTTGACCGGTAAACCTTATTCGTTAAATACTACATTGATGACACGGAATTCAACCATCATTGGCTTTGGTGGAGTAGATACCATTATAGTTGCAAATTGTCCAAAGTAGATCATGTTGACCAGAGCAGAATTATATTTTCGATCAAAAGTTATTACTCAATTTTTTCACATCTCATTGACCTTCTCTTTCAGATTGAAGCAGTTTATTGAGGGGATGTGATACCATCCGGTGGTATGCACAGTGATCGCACTTAAAATGGCGTAGAAATGTGTAATGGATTCAATGTCCAACATTCACGCACTTCAAGCGTTAAGAAGACTGGGAATTAACTACAGTTCATCATTAATTTCCCTTTGTTTACATGGGTTCGAATGCCCTGACCGTGGGATGCAGGTTGTTTACATGAGTTTGCAAAGTTTACAACCTTTCCCTTAAGTCTTAGATGTGATCTCAATTTGGAAAATACAAGAAAATGTACATAAAGTAGGAAACAATGCAAAAAAAAAAAAAAAAAGAGGGAAAAATGGGGGTGACCGTGACCCACGGTCACTGCCCCAAGCCAGTGACTATGGGTCACGGTCACTATTTGCCTCTGTTTTTTCGTGCTGTTCGTGCTGGTTCTTCTTTCAAACTTTTTTCAAGTGCTGGAACTCCCTTTTATGACATCTTGGGGTGTTGAATAACTATTGAGAAAATCAAATTCAACCACGGAATCGATTGAAAACTTTATAATTCATCATTCATGTTTACGGACTGTCTTTTGCTCAAGTCTGAAAAGGGTATCATACGAAGGCAAGGTTGTGTCATTCTAAACCTATAGCTTTCGAGAAACAAAATGAGGCCCAAAGGGGCTTGTTCACAACCTTTGTAATGGCCAAGAAATCCCCCGAATGAGAAAAACAAAGATGACAACGTCATCCTTCGAATAGTCATCAATGCATGAACATGGTTTGTTCTTTAGTCACCCTCTCTTCTCCTCCTCCTTTGAACCTTCTTGCTCACCTTTGTAATTGAGAAAAGGAGAGGAAAAGGTCATGGAATGCTGCTGTATCCTTGTTTGAATGCTTTTGGTTGCTTTTGCGTTCTTAGAATTCTCTCTATCTATTCCCCCTTGTCTCTCCTTCAAACACTACCCCTTTTATAGAGCCTTTAGGTGGTTTTTGGGGGTTCCAAGGAGTTGAGGAGAGTTGTGGGAAGTTACACTTTGAAAAGAAGTGGAGAAAAACCGTTCAAAACTGCAAGAAGTGTCCTTCGGGGGTCCGTGACCACAGCCGCAGTCACGAACAAGGCCCAATTTTGGGTTTTTGCATTTGTGACCTGTTTTCGCCTGTCACAAAAATTGGAAAGATGCTTCTTGACACTATTTTGACCATGTCATAAAAGTTTCAGCTCTTTTTGACCATCTGAAGTTGGTCAACTCTCTTGATGAATAGGCCGCAGTCACGGACAAGGCCCATTTTTAGACTTTTGCATTTGTGACCCGTTTTCACTTGTTTGGGGTCCGAACGAAGTCTAATCTTCATGAAACTTTGAGGGATGCCTCTTGAAAGCATTTTGAGTGTGTCATAGAAGTTTCAACCTGTTTTGACCTTCTGAAATTGGTCAACTCTCCAGTTGACTTTTCATAAAAGTGGGCCCTTGTTTCAACTGTTTGAGGTCCAAATGACCTCAATTTGGTTCAAAACTTGGAGGGACTAATGTCAGGAACATCTTAGAATATTTCCCCAAATTTCATTAGCTTTGGATTTGGGGAAATAGGATTTCAAACAGCAACATGTTTATTGCATATGTTCAGTCACTATTCACCCCCATATCGTAGCTAGTCAGCTTGTTTTCTACCCGAACAACATCCAATTGACTTGAAACTTTGGAAGAGTAACTCTGAGCATTCTTTGAGCATTTTTTTAGAATTTCATCAGTTTTAGCCTCCTGAAAGTAAGATTTTAGCTAGTGACCTCCATAACTTGGGGTCATTATCTTCTAGACTGACATGTAGTGAAAGTCAAACCAAACAAAGTTTTTTCGACTTGAAAACTTGCAAAATATCTTCTAAGTATAACTGAAGCTTCGTGCCCAAATTTCATCAATTTTGGACGTCGGGAAGCGGGACTTTGGTTAGTGACCCCGTTGCTTTGGGGGGGGGGGGGGGGGGTGCTGACCCCAAGTTGACATGTTGTAGCTTTTGGGTCAAATGATGTTTGTTTATCTTGAAATTTCGTAGGGCATATCTTGGGCATTATTTGAGCTTCCCCTGAGAATTTCAGCTAATTTGATCTTCTTGGGATGTCACTCTGCGTAGGGAACCACAGAGCATAGTATATGTTCATCTGGACTAAGTTTGGATCCAAATAATGTTCAAATGCTCTGAATCCTTGAGGAGTAGTCTTTAAATGTACTTGAAAGCATTTCACTGAATAGGAGCTTGCTTCAACATGTGGAAGTGCCAAGTCCCGCACTAATTCCTAAGGAGCTGGCAAAGAATCTCTGAAGCTGATTTGAGCTGAGATGAGGTCCAAGTGTTTTGAAAACTTTGGAACTTTATAATCCACAGCTTGAATTGTCTTCGCTGCATTATTTGCAAATTTTATGGGTCAACACATAGTAGTTTGGGTCATTGACACAACTTGCTTGTTCAGGTTTCTTCATTGGTGGAAGTTCAATCTTATTATTATCCATCAATGACCGGAAGATCACTTCAATATCTCCATCAAAGGGATACTTAGTTTTCTTCTACCTAGTTTTCTTTCTTTTCTCATATTCCTCTTTCTTAGTTTGATCAGTCTTTGTATTTTAAGGCTTCTAAGGAAGTTTAGAGGTTTGCAGATTGAAGACCTCCTGTTTCTTCTTCAGTTTGGAGTAGAAGGTGAAGACAATTCTATTTTTTGAGAACTTGTTTTCTTTTGATTGGTCTCTTTGAAGGTTAGTTCTGCATCAGTGGTCA
The DNA here is from genome assembly GCA_037013555.1 of Sextonia rubra. NCBI lineage: Eukaryota > Viridiplantae > Streptophyta > Magnoliopsida > Laurales > Lauraceae > Sextonia > Sextonia rubra. Next base: position 83,588,453 of record JASUAD010000001.1, read on the forward strand.
CCTCAACCAATTGGGCCAGAGACTTAGTTTTGTGGCTAAGTATGATAACCTTGATCTCTGGTCGCAAACTAGTCTTGTACATTTTAATGGTATCCCTTTGAGATGGCTGTTCCAAGCATCTGTAAGATAATGGTCTCCATCTGTTGATAAAGGACTGTGCAGTTTCATTGCCTACTTGCCTTGTACTGCTGAGCTTAACAAAGGTGACTATTTGATCCTCCCCTTGGAAGTGGTGTAAAAACTTCTTTTGTATGATACGCCATGTCATAAAAGTGAATTCTGGTAACTGCTTATACTAATCAATGGCAACTCCTTTCAATGTGCCCACAAATAGCCTTATTTTTAGGGCATCCAATTTTGGCAGGCTTCCGAGAAGTGATTTGAAATGCACTATATGTTGAAAAGCTGACCCCTTCTCAAGATATGGCTGGAAAGTTGGAAGCTTATAATTTAGTGGAAACGGAACATGATTGAATTCCAGAGGGTACTTTGTTGTGATACCCTTATTTTTCATTCTAGTTTCCACCTTTGACTTTGTCAATATTTTTTTAACTTCTTTAAAGGTTACGTGTTTTTCAGGATCTGTATGAAGCCCAGGATCGATGAATGATCACCAGAGGAAACTGCAGCTGTCACCTTGTCTGTTAGGGATTTTGATTTGAGCCATGAGTAGGTCAATTTTAGCGGCATTTCTCCTGATCATCACCTGTTCTCTTCTGTCAGTGAATAAGGGATTTACTGGAGCTTCAACTGGACCACCTAGCTTATCTGTCAAGATTTTTAACTGGGTGGTCAAGTGGTTGATTTTAGCTCCATGTTGATTGCAACGTCACTGACATAGTCATTTTGATTTTCACAAGCATCCCCTTCGCCAGCATTTTTTTTCTACTAGCATTATCATTTCCATTTTTGCTAGTTCTACTCCCTTTAGCCATACACACAATGTACTGATAGGGAAAGGAGGATGTCAATGTCTGAGGTGTGGACTGACTATCTTCTGTGTCTAAGATAGTGATAAGATCCTCATCAGAGTCTATTTCAACATGACCTTCAAAAGTTCTGCTTGAATGAGAGTTTGAATCAGACTCTTATGATGGAGTTTGAGCCATACTTCAACTAATTGTCCGAGCTGAACCTGGTCCAACCATGCATGACGAGGTCAAGTCCGGATCATCTTCTTTAAGCACCCATTTTGAGTGATCTTGCGCTGTAACAACTTTTGAGTTCAATCCTTGTAGCGAGTCAAAGCTTTTTTCTTTATTTGGCTAGCTAGCATGGATGCCGAAGTTTGATCTTTATACCTGGTGACCAGTGGCTTAGAAGTGCCAACAACTCGTTTCCAATCCATTGGATTGGAACTGGGAAACAAAAAAATGTTAATAGCACACCTTTTGTTCTTTTTCTTCTGCTCCTTCTTTTGTTGGAATGAATCTTTGAAATGAGCGAGATTAGTTGAATTGTTGATGACCAATCACTCAACCTTCTTATGGTATTCAGCGGCATGTGACAGGTGCCGTGGTGAAGACGGCGGGGTCGGTGCTACAATGATAGAGGGTAGACACCTACATCCGAACCTTGGTCCCTCTTTCTGAGTTGGAGGGTAGAAGGTATTTTCTTCAAGTGATTCTAAGAGTTTGTTTTCTGCCTTGTTGGATTTTGAGGTATGTGGCTAAGGTGACCATGTACTGTATCCTGGAATGGACGCATGTTTCTGAGCCTTCTTACGAGTTAGGAACTACCGAAGGTCCTCTTGTACTTGATTGTTAACTGCTCGTTGCTTGGGCTGAGTGGATGATGATTTTGAGCCTTGGCTAGCCATTGAACGTGGCTTGCTAAGTGTTATTAGCTTATGATCTGTGAACCGGACCTGTCTTACCCCAGTCGAGGCTTGATGATGTGAAGGTTGTTGCTTCTTCCTGACTGCATCTTGCGTTTAGTTTCCTCCTGAACCTTGGTGGAAACCCCAAACAGATTCTGGGCATATTTATAAACCTAGGGTTTAGGAGCCTCGGTCTTCTTAATGGATTCAAGGGTCACTAATGACCCATTCATATCGGATAAAGTCACGGAGTCCACAGGAGTAGAAAGTCTCTAGAAGACTGAGACTCTTGAGGCAGGAATAGTAGGGTCAATTCGAGCCTGCTTTGGTGTTCTTGCAAATGGGCTGTTCTGAGTCATGGAGATTTTAAAAAGCCTCTGATTGGCTTCATCGAAGGTAATGATTAAAGAACCCATAGTTTTTTCTACAAAACAGTAAGTCCAAAGGATTGTATTAGTTTCATAACCAACATTGTTGCCTTTTAGGCTAGTCGGAATAGTTTATGAATGCCTTCTAAACCAATGTGGTTTCCTTATTGGATGAACCAGAATGGTCAGAAATAGGCATGAATCAAATCTCATTATGCTATGCTGACCAGTCCTAGCTATCAGAATTTATGCAGCATTTCAAGACTATGTAGTTAGACTTAGAAACATGCTATATTGACTAGACCTGGTTACCATAATTTTGGCATCATTTCAAGGCTATCTTTGTCAAACTTATAAGCAAGAGAGGGTTGGATCCAATCAAAAGGATAGGGCCCACAGGATCAAGTCTGCACTAGTACCATAGTGATTATATGGGATCCATCAGTGCAAGATTCCAGATAATTCATGACTGCAATGTCGCTGTTCTTATGACTGATTTGATATAAACATTTGTTTAGGTCTTATAAAAGAATTGGTAGTCATACAGTCAGTAATGTAAATCCTTTCGGACAAAATCAATACTCTTCTACTTCATAAAAGGGTATTAATTTGATTCGTGCACTTCAAGGTGTAAGGTTCCTTCATTAAAGTGGCAAAAGGATGCACTTCAAGGTTAAAAAATTCCTCTATTTAAGTGATAAAAGGATGCACTTCAAGGTGCAAAGTTCCTCCATAAATGCTCCCAAACCCATCATAGACATCAAAAGGTCTTGAATGGGTGACTTCAGAAGTCAAACAAGCTTTCCGGGAGCTAAAACAAGTTAGTGACCGCAGGCCCACGATCACTGTTTATTTTACATTACCCCACACGAACACGACACTTTTTGCATAGTCTTCTGCGATCACAGGCTATTTTACACAGTTCCCCCACAGTCATAGTACTTTTTGCATAGTCTTTTACTGTCACAGGCCATTTTTCATAGTTTTCCGTAGTCACAGGCCATTTTACACAGTATCCCGTGGTCACTGGCTTACAATAGCATTTTTCAACACCTTTTTTCAGCACCTTTCATGCGTTTTTGCACATTTTCATGTTTTTTGGCCAAGTTCGATCACAAATTAGAGCAAAAGTAATCCCCGCAGACAATACTAATCTTTAGACTGCTTTCAAAAAGTGATGTAAAATGCAACAGATTCAAGTCTAACATTCACACATTTCAAGCGTTGAAGAAGAATGAGAAAATAATTACAGTTCGTTATTAAATTCCCTTTGTTTACATGGGTTCAATGCTCTGACCTCGGGGATACAGGTTGTTTATAAGTTTTGAAAAATTACAACCCCTCCCTCTGGTCTCAAGTGTGATTCAAACACAAACACGAACATTATAAGAAAACACATAAAAATGGAGCTAAAATTCAAAAAAAAAAAAAAAAAAAAGACAGGGCAGCAGTGACTGTGGCCTACTGTCACTGACAGATAGTGAACGAAATGGCCACTATTTGTTTTGTTTTCTCTTCGTTTCGCTTTTGTGAAGCTTTCAGCGTGCTGAAACTTGTGCTTCTTGACTTTTAAAGTGTTGAATGACCACCAAGGATGTTTAATTTGACCCTGGAATCGACTACAACCTTTGGTAATTATCACTTTTTAATTACAGATTGTTTTTGTACAAATCCGGAAAGGGTGCTTTCAATAAGCAGATTGAGGCCAAAGTGTTATTTTGATCCTATAATTTCCAAGGAGCAAAATGAAGCCAAAAGAGGCTTATTCACAACTTCAGAAATGGCCTAAAGCGCTTCCAAGTGAGAAAACCAAAGGATTGTGGTTTCATCTTAAGTTAGTGAAAAGGAGAAGAAGACGTGAACTTGTTTTGCTTGAAGTGCTTGAGAAGCCTTGTGACTTTGAATTCTCTTGGAACTTACTTGAACTTGCTTTGAATTTCTTGAATTTGTTTGGAACCCCTTTCCAAGTGTCAAGACTTGCCTTTTATAGACTTCAAAGGTAGTTTAGGGAGTTATGGGCGATTGTAGTTTGAAATAAAGTGGAGAAAACTGCTAAAAACTGCCAAGAACTACATGGTGCGGCAGTCATGGATAGGACCAATTTTGTGGTTTTTGCATATGTGACATATTTTCATCTGTTTAGGGCCCGAACAAAGAGTAATATTCACGAAACTTGGAGGGATGCTTTCTAACACTATTTTGAGTATGTCATAGAAATTTCAGCTTATTTTGACCTTCTGAAGTTGGTTAACCCTCCCGTTGACATTTCATTAAAATGGGTTCTTGTTGCAGCTGTTTGAAGCTCAGATGACCTCGGATTGATTTGAAACTTAGAGGGACCAATTTCAAGAGCATCTTGAAGTGTCCATCCAAATTTCATTTGCTTTGGACTTGTGGAATTAGGATTTTAACTAGTAACCCGCTTGTTGTATGTTCTAAGTTAATGTCTTCTTGCATTGCGGGCAATTTAGCTTACTTGCTACCTGAATGATGTTCAAGTGATTTGAAACTTTGTGAAATTGACTTTGAGAAAATTTGATTTTTTGATTCAAATTTCATTACCTTTGACTTCTTAGAAGTAGGATTTTCAGTCAGTGGCCCCCATGACTTAGGAGTCATGGACTCCTAATTGACATGTAGTTGAAGTAGGGTCAGATGAAGTCCTCTTGGCTTGAAAATTTGTAAAATCATTTCTGAATATGACTTAAGCTTTATGTCCAAATTTCATTAACTTTGGTCACTTGGAAACAGGATTTCACATCTCGAGCCCAAGAATTCGTATATTAGGATTGAACCTAAAATTATGACACACATACTCCCGTGTATACACAACTAGACCCAAATCTAAGTGCACACACATAAAGGAAAGTCATACGTGTAATTGCTATTAGTGGACCTTTGTTCAAGCATTTATATGTAGAAGCTGTCAATATCATATAAAGAAACAAGAGGATATACACACAATATGCAATAACTAAAAACACATTTATATGTACAGAGTGAAAAGGAAACGTGTCTTTACAAAAAGGGAAGAAAGTTTCTGAAAAGATGGATCATTTATACAGTAGACAAAATACATGGAGTTATGGCCCATACATAACAAAATGAACTTAATGCAACCACAACCCAAATATAAGACCTATATTAATCCAAGACACACTCGGGGGTAGATCAGTCAAATATTAACTGTTGTCCACTCATCTAATCCCAATGGGACCTCAGAGATCTCCCTTGCAGTCTTGTCGACCTTCAAGGGATCGAAAGAGGGACCTGAGCATGTAACATCAATGGAATAGCGACTGAATAAGACTATTCAGCAAAGCATAAGCAAAGTTAAGGTAACATGTGTTGTATCTATAAGAATCACTAACAAGTGATCATAGATAGATTTTCAATTTAGTATGCTAGACATGTTGTGCATTTGAATAGAGCATGTTATAAGATTTAATTAATAGAAATACTTGATTATGTGGCTACTACATTTACCATTATCCTTCCTCTAGGGATCTATGCATTGAGAACACCATTGACCGCGCCAAGGTACGAATGGGTCTCTAGTTCTTGGAGTCTAAAAGCTCTAAGAAAAGCACACTGCAGCGGCAACATTTAGGTTACACCAAAATCAAACATGTCGGGTATCATAAAGCTAAGGCTGAGTAAAGCCATAACATTTTGATCCATATAAGTGAACTTGAGTAAATTATAGAATTCATTCATTGAGGAAAGATAATAGCATACAACTTACATTCAAGTCATGTGTGCAATACGTTCATACTTAATTCATTCATATTCAAGTCAATGTCACGATCAATAGAAAACGTATATCAAGAAATAACACAATAGAATCAATTGAGAAATAATAATTCAATTCAAATCATTATTGGAAGAATAGAAGACAATAATCGTAATTCAATATGCTATGTAATTCAATTTAGTTTCATGATCAAGGTGGTTTACTAGCCAACCTTAATTTAGTTATCCATTATTTTTAACCATGCATGTTGATGTAGTTTTAAGTTATCCAATACACAGTTGTCTTTCTTTTGGTGTTACATTGTATTGGAAATGTGTATCGAAGTCCTTTAAACTAACACCAATGAGGAGGTGCTTAACAAATGGATAATACACATGAATGAGTCTCAGCCCTCAAGACCCTTCATGATATTCAATTATTTCATGGGACCAGTTTATATGGTAAAGGGATCCAAAACTAAGGCCCTACAAGGTCTCCTAATGGTACCTAAATTAACCTTGGTTTTCAGGGGCCTCACAGCTTAGCCGTGGGTGACTTACGGCTTAGCCATAGGCATATTATGGCTTAGCCGTAATATGCATTACGGCTTAGCTGTAGTTATCCAAATTCTCCCGCATTCACGGTTGAACTGTAGTTCATCTTATGGTTTAGCCGAATTTGTTCTACGATTGAACCACGGTGTGTCTACGGCTTAGTCGTAGTACATTATATGACTTGACCATGGCTTAGCTGTAGGAGGTTTTCGATTTTTTATACTCTCGAGTTTTCAAACCGTAAAATTGTTTATGGCTAGACCACAGCTAGGTCATAGTGCAGCCGTAGTACATCTTATGGCTTAGCCGTAGCTTAACGGTAATATAAATTTCAAATTTGCTGCTCTCTAGAGTTGCAGCCGTGGAAGACCTACCACGTAGCTGTAAGCTTCAGATATTCTAGAGCAGTTTGATTTCATTTCAGAACTGGAAGGTTATATGCAGATTCAAACAAGGATAAAAGAAGGGCTGTAAAACACATTAAAATTGAAAGATTTGCAAGAATCATAAGAATCAAGATATACCAACATGCATTTAATCAAAAGTTGCTTATACTTGCCTTCAATCAAGCTTTTCAAGCTATTAATCCTTCTTTTGACTCAATTCGGGTATTTTTAGACCTAATTGCCATGCATACAAGAATTGAAAAAAGAGATGAGTGCATACAGTGCAATGAGAGTCCTCTAGACTCAAAAGAGCTGTAATGAAAAACAAAACTCTTACCTTAAAGATGGATTAGATGAAAAAGGTACTTAAGTCTTCCACTTTAAAGACAAAAGGAGAGCTCAAGGATGATGGAAATGGAGACGAAGACTCTAAGGTCACACATGTAAAGCTTCTATCTCCATGATTCAAGAGAAAAAGTGGTGAAGAGATAGAAGAAGAAGAAGATGTTGGAGAGAAGTGCATAGAATATGAAAGGGTCGAATGGTTAGTTGGACCCTTTTATATGACACTTTTTTTTCTAAAGTGTTTATAACAAAGTCCCTATTTCTTGGATAATTTTAGTTTAAGTCAAATGAATGACCAACTAATTCAAACGACTTCCTTTGCATTCGGGTTAATTACGGAAGTTAACAGGCTTGACGGGACACATGTGATGATGCCAACATGATGTATGAATGATGTAAATTTACAAAGTATAAAATTACGAAAAAGGGCTCATATTTACCTAATCTAGGTTAAACTTAACCCAACTACCTATCCATCACCCGAAACATGACTCATTAAGACAAAACATTATTAACTAGACTAATTCTCTGGAAAATCGCTAATAATGAAATCAATTAGTCACTAAACATACTTAATTAAGGTCGGAATGTTACAGAGGACTTTGGTTAGTGATCGCATGCCCTGGGGGTCACTAACCCAAAGTTGATATTTTTGTTGACTTTGGGTTAAATAACATCCACTTAACTTGAAATTTTACAGAATTACGCAATATAATATGAGCTTTCTCTAGGAGTTTCAGCTGATTCTAACATGTATAAGTATCAATTGTCACAGTGACCTTAAGGAGCTGATAAACAGCTACTGAAGCTTGAATTTGAGTTGAAATGAAGTCCAAATTCTCTGAAACTTTGAAGCATCATTCCTAAGCATATTTTGAAGTTGCCATGTGATTTTTAACCACTTTGGTTACTCAGAAGCTTGAGTGTATTCAATGACCTGTAGGTTTTGAGCCAATGAACCTTGAGTTTAATACTAGATGAATTGAGTGACCAAATGAAGTCTACTAATTCTGAAATTCAAACTGCTATACTTTGAGCTCATCTGAAATCTTCTAAATGAGTTGCATCAATTCTGAACATCTAGATGCAGTACATAACCTGGCATTCCACAATCATAGGGTTTATGTTCCATTGGCTTAGAATTTGCTTGTAATGTCTTTACTGCAACACTGGTAATTTTTTATGGGTCAACAACCCTCCACCCGAAAGTTGAGATAATTCCTTACCTGTGCTTGTGCAATTTTTATGTACTAAAATGTCCTTGGTTTTACAATGTCACATTCCATATTTTTCCAATTTCTCAAGTTTTTAATTTTTTTTTCAATTTCTCAAGTTCTTAATTTTTGTGATAGTCCTAAAAATTCTCCTTCATTTATATGTGGTACTGCATAGTTAAGTGCATTTTAGTCCATAAAAATTGCACAACATATATGGGAAAGAGAGCTTTTAAATATACATTTTTTTTCTTTCGATACCTTCTTTCTCTTTACACCCACCATTAGATTTTAAAATGTTAGATTTTTCTTTACACACCCCCATAACATCGAAACTAACCTCACCTAAAAATGTCTTATTTGTCTCTATACCCCATCTCTCTCTAAATTAACAGCCTCAAGTTCATGGCAACGTCTACCCATCTCAAAACCCAAACCCAAACACAAAACCTACAAAACAAAAAGAAGAAAACAAATTTAGACCATTGGTTCTATGATCAAAGACTCAGAGGTTGTTAGTACCGAGAAGTTGTAGGGTGTTTTTGGTTGAGCTTCATGAAATGACAAAAGGACCTTTTCTTTAAGGGGAATTTACCAAAAAAATCCCATTATAAAAGGAATCCACAGTTGAAGACCCAAAACACAGGAGACGGACCTCTGCCCAAATTTCAACTTCCGCCCCTAAATTTGTTGATATCAATAAAAACCAAATGACACAATTTCTTTCCCCCTTATCGAAAAAAAGAATAAAAAGGAGAAAGGATAGGAGCAGATAACTGATCGCAGGCCTTTCCTTCGCCGTCGGTCCTCTTCATCTCTATCTTTGCCTTTGCTCTGTTGCCTCCTCTTTTCCACTTCACTTCGTTGGCTCCTCATCTCACTCCGTCACCCATTCACCTCTGCTCCATCGTCATCTTCGGCTCCAGAATGAAACCTCCGCTTCACTTGTAGCTACTGTCCAAATAGATCTCCCAAGTCTTATTTTCTATTCACTGCCCTTCCACTTTTTTTCTTTTTTCTTTTTTCGTAATTTTCACCGTTTGCAGCCAGCACAGTCGTGAATGAAGATGGATAAAGGAGGTGATGTCCTTGAGATGATGTAAAATGAATGCTTGTTGCCTTCCATGTGCTTGTTGAAATGCATAATAGATATTTTTAAAACTTTTTTCGGCAGAGAGTATCATTTTACATTGACGTTTAAAGTTGAAGTGGGATAAGATGAATTGAGTTTTCTTTTAAAGTTGATCCTCATCATCTCTATGATAGATAAAATGGGAGTGCAGACTTCGAAAAGTATTGATAATGCATTAAAGGATCTAATGATGACAACAGAGAACACTAATGGAAGCCACATGAACATGGCTAGTCTGGCAAGTAGGGTATTTTGTTATTTTGTGACCTTTGAATACCCATTTTATAAACATAAACAAATAAATCCATACTCTCGAAATGGATAATTTGTAAACTTACAAATGTCACCTTGGTTCATTGAGAAAAGCCTGGCGGAAAGCAACCTGCTTTGTCTCTGAAGAGCTAACGTATTGGCCTCTTCTCTATCTCTTTCATTATGCTCTTTGCCATATCGTTCTATGCTTATTATTTTCATTATTTATTTCAAATCCGTTTTAAGTGTTTAAGATTTTAGTTTTTGGGTTGGTGTTTTTGGGTAGAAATTTTTTTTTTTTGGTGTTTTTGGGCAGAATTTTTTTCTCTGTTTAGTGGTTTTTTTTATTATTTTTTAAATCTTTGTTTCTAATTTGTTTTTGGGTGAATGTGTTTGGTAAACTGAAACCCATTGATTAATCTTTCAGAGGGCTGGTGTTCTGGGTTGGCGTCTTTGGGTTGATTTTTTTTCTCTTTCTTTTTACTTGGGTTTTTTTTTTTTCTATTCTGTTTCTGGGTGAATGTGTTTGGGAAACTGAAACCCCTTATCAGTAATGGATAGTAGAATCTCTTCTGTCTTTGTAAGTAAGAGCCTTATTTAGTTCTTATACCCATTCTCTAATCTTGTGTAATGTTCTTGTCAAAAACCTGGGAGGGCGGGTTAAGAAACTTAACTGGATTGGTAATTGAATCGCCAATAAGAAAGTATATTTAACTCCTAGGTGTGAAAATAGAACGAAGAGTGAGCAACATAAACTGTTAGTAGAGCCATTGAATTGAAGATGTAGAAAGTAAAAGACCAGAAGGAATGGACATCTTTTATTTACACATAACATCTACAATGTAGGGTAACTGATCTTTATTACTCAATGAGGGGGAGAATGATGATTAACGGTTGGCCTTCTACTTAAGTAAGAGCCTTATTTGGTTCTTATGCCCATTCTCTAATCTTGTGTAATGTTCTTGTCAAAAACCTGGGAGGGCGGGTTAAGAAACTTAACTGGATTGGTAATTGAATTTCCAATAAGAAAGTATATTTAACTCCTAGGTGTGAAAATAGAATGAAGAGTGAGCCACTTAAACTGTTAGTAAGGCCATAAGGAACGGACATTTTTTATTTACACATACATCTACAATGTAGGGTAACTGATCTTTATTACTTAATCAGGGGGAGAATGATGATTAACGGTTGGCCTTCTATTTATGTTATTCTTATTATTCTCTGTGCTTTTCTCAAATCAGCTAGAAAATATGGATTAAGTGCTGTCTTTTTGTTCACCATCCAAAATGAAGCAAATGATTTGATTCTCTTCTCTAGTGATGCAACCAGTCATCAAACAACAGCTGTGGATAATCTGAACCGTCTGATGAGTGTAGTTGTTTGCAGCAAGTGCTTCAAATGCGCCCCCGCCTCCATGGGAAACATCTTCATCTCAATTAAGAAGCTGAAAAAGCAAATGTGATTTAAACGATAAGAATATCTTCGGTTTAGTAATGTAAAATTTAGATGTTTGTCCAGTTAGTTGAGGAAATAAAAACAGGATACATGTATTGAGTTAATTGAACTATGTATTGAGTTCATTACTGAGTTAACATTGTTATTTGTAACACTATTATTTGTGAATCAATATTTTTAAATGTGAAATCATTTTAGTGTAATTGATATTCATGTGTCTGTCTCTGTTAGAATAATCCTAGGAGCAACTTTTCTTACTGTTTGATTAAGTTGGGATTGATCATGCAGTAAGTAACTATTGGTTGAATGGAGTGGGAAAAGGTCTCCGTGATCATGTATATCCGCTTCTGAATAATCTTTCAATTACCTTTTGCCAAAGAAGCATCAACAAATAATTCATTGATTTCGATAGATACTTACAACTTTTGTCATGAAAATCCTACCTAACAGTATAGATTCATCAATGTCAACAAATTGTACGTCGATGTCAACAAATAATTAGGCGACATCGACATATTATTTGTCGACATCGATAGATACTTACAGATAACATGAAGTTCTATCTGGAAAATTCTGTTTAACAGTAGAGATTCGTTGATGTTGACAAAATGTCAACAAATTTTTTGTCGACATCGATAGATATTTCAACTAACAACGCTTCTGTCGGGAAAATTGATCGTCAACTCCAAGTGCAGAGCTGCGATATAGTAATAAAACTGGTCAGACAAGGTCGATCCACAGGGCGCAAGATGTTTCCAACTTGTTCCTACCCTAAATAAAAATCTAAAACTAGCGTAAAAGCTAAAAATTACAACCATCATTCATTCTTTTCAAAATTAAATTAATTATAATAAAAGAAACTAAAACTAAAACTCCTAAATCTAAAACTTCCTAAAAAAAAACCTATGTTACTACAAGATAACACAGGTTATAACTTCCAATAAAATAAAACCTAAAATTAGAAAGTTAACAAGTATAAAACAAATCAACAATGCAAAACAATGCATGCCATGAAAAAAAATGCAGAAATTTAAATGATATGCAAAAGTTAACAAAAATATGAATCTAAACTACTGCAAATCTAATCTAAATTTAACAGCTGAAAGAACGCATGAATGCATGAATTCAATAAAAAAAAAACAGCAAAGAAAAATATTAAAAAACAAAGAAAATATGCATGTATAAATGAATTAGTTATAAAAATTCTGTAGTGCAGAATTTTACTACAAAGGTGAGCTGTTCTTGGACTATTTTCATGTCTAAAGCTAAAGTTTTTCTAAGCATAATTGAGATGAAATTTCAGTTTTTTAACGGTGCTTCCAGCAATATTTTTAGTCCATAAACTTTTCAATTTAAGCAATGCATGAATGCATGAGGACTTGACATGTGTAGGCCAAAGTACATTGTTGCAGAATTTCTGAATTACATGTGCTGTGGCTCAAATTTCAGATATGGAATATGTTCAAAATCCTTCTCCAAATCATGTGTTTTAATACTTTTTAGATATCACAACTGAACCAACAATGAACATGTGAACCAAATATATAATTTTTAGATTTTTAACAGAAATTGTTTTCAACATAAACTAATGTTGGTCATCCAAAAGAGATCATCAGATCTGAATTTAACTTCAGTCAAATAATTTTGAAATTTAGTTATTTTGACACCTTACTCATGTTAAGAAACTCACTAATAAGTGATGTATGCTATGACAAAGCTTTCAACTATTAAACTGCGCATAAAATAAAACATTAAAACACAAAGAACATCAAAATAGATAGAAAAAATTCCAGGAATTAAAATGTCTGGTGAGATATCAATTTAAATGTGTGGAAAACAATAAATTTAAATGTATGGAAAATAAGAAATTTAAATGTGTGGATAACAAGAAATTTAAATGTGTGGAAGTGTATGATTTTTTTTCTTTTCCTAAATTCTTCTTTTATCCTAGATTTTATTTGCTCAAATTATGTTCTTAGTCTTCTTTGGGTTGTCAATCCAAGAGCAACAAAGTTAAAAACAAACATCAAGCATCTATTATCAAAGAAGTAAAAAGAAGTGAATAAAGGAAACGAAAGCACACACTTTTACTAGATATGAATGTTTTTGCATAAAGATAGAGAATAAAGAAAAAACATTACATGATCTAGGATGAAAGCTCCTCTTCTAGTGGAAGCTTCAAGTTGGAGAGAGCTTTCTTGAATAGAGAAATTATGGAGTACAAAGATATGAGCTAGAGAGAGGAGTTTTCATGCCTTGGAATGCTAGAGAGGTGCCCTATTTATACTTTTTCAAGCCCTACTTCTTCTCAAACTTGATCTGATTAAAATTAAAAAAAAATAGGCTCCATACAAGGCTTTGGGCATGACTTATTGCTGGAATTTTTTTTCTTTATTTAGAAGTACTTCTTTGCTTCTTATTTCCTTTTTTGTCTTTGTCACCTTGTATTGAGATCTCTTGAGAGATAAGTTCGGGACAAGAATCCTCTCTTAGAATCAAATTTGGCCCACATGAGGTGTAGAACTTCCTTCTTTATCTGTTGCTTTGTCAACTTTCATTCTTTGGAAGTTACACCTTGTTTGCTTCAAACTCAAAGAGATCTTTTAGACTAATTCTCTAAAATTTTTTTTCATTTCTTTTTCAGCCAAAATTTAATCCAAATAATCTTTTGGGTGTGGAATATCCTGGATATAATTTTATTTTGTTTAATTTTTCAAATCTTCTCCTTATAAAAAAAGAACTCTTATGTGACTTTCCTTCTACATCTTTGATGAGATATTTTTTAAATTTTCTTAAAAATATCTTGAAAATGTGCAACAAATAAATGGACCCCATCTTAGATGTCCCACATGTGTACCCCACACATATGTGAATGTGTGTGGGACCATGAATCTAACTTTTCTTTTTTCTACCAATTTCTTTTCTCTCTTCAATTCTTCTCTCCTTTTTTTTGAAAATAATTTTTTTGCCTCACTTCTTTGAAAATGGGACCCATATCATCAATTTCCTTAAAAAAAATGTGAATTCATGTGAAAAAATAATTTTAACCCTAATATCACAAATGCATGACTGCGGGCCCATCTCTCATGAAATGACAATGAAAATGCACACCATTTTTCATGATTTCATGTGAATGAACTAATGATGATGAAAATTTAATTTATTTCATGAGAATAAAATTTTTTACAAAACTTTCCAAAAATAGATTTTTCAAAAATGGCAAGTTTAATGAATGTAAGCAAAAAGTGAAATTTTGAAGCAAATTATGCATAAATGTACTACAATGAATTTAAAACCATTAGATCACACTAAATGAGGCTCTTTATACTCAACAAGGCTTTAAAATAGGTTCAAATGTATATGAAAATATGTATTTTTAAAGACTCATCACACCCCCCAACTAGCATTTTGCTAGTCCCTAACAAAAACTGTGAAAAAATATGAGGCTTCCATCCTAACCTAATCTAACTTAAAACTAAGCCAATGCAAGAAAAATAAACATGAATGCAATGCTGCTTTCACTGGCACTCTCGACTACATTTAGCGTATGCAGCAAGCCCCTAAATCCCTAGGTTCCCCCTAGTAGATGAGTTGTGCCTCATGAGGGTTTGTAGTGAATATACCCACAAAATTCTTTAAAAAAAAACAAAAAGAAAAGAGGAAAAAATTTCCCAAAAGAAAATTCACTCATATCGGATATTTTTGAAATCTGGAATAATTATACTTTTAGACTTTTCAAAGTTTGGTCCACAGTTCAATTTTTGAAAACTTTCTCAAATTCAAACCAATCTTGCGTGCACAGTGAAAAATTGTATACATCAAAAACTTATTTCAAATATTCTACTATAATCCTGCAAAAACAGAATTTTTCCTTCAAATAGTCTGATCCCTTGAAATCTAAGAAAAATAAATTTCTTCTCAAAGCTACTAAGATAGCTACCATATTACTGTTTACTTTGATAGGCCTATTTTCTCTCACAACCTTTTTTCAATGCAAGAGTTTCCAAGTTCATATGATATAAGAAAAGTTAGAATCCAGGGAGCAAATCTGGTCCTTGTTCTTCCTTACACATAGTCCCCTGCAAATTCTTGCAAACACTCTTTACCCACTCACTTTTTCCATGTAGTGTAACACTCCGATCCCCTTGAGCTGGATTAGTGGCTCATTAGTGTGTTTTTCTGTTGTTTTATTCGTTCGGACTTGGTTTCGGGTCTTGGACAGGTAGTTGAGTAACCTTTGACCTGAGATAGGTAGTTCTAAGCCCTTTTTTTGTAATTTTGCTTTTGCTTTGCTTGCATCATTTTTTTTGCATCATCTTGGCGTCAGCACGTGTATTTTGTTGAGCTCGTCAAATTCCGTAACTGTCTCAGACTCATTCGGAGTCAATTGGAGAAGTTAGATCCTCGTATGACTTAAACTGTAAATAGCTTAAACTCTTTGGTTCTTGATTTAAACTCCAAAGTTATATATATGAGTCATCTTACAGATGTCCTCATCCCTGCTCATTTGGCTTCAACGTGCATGATAGAAAACTGCTGGAGAGCCACGTCCATTCTTCTCTTCCTCTTCACTTCTCTTCTCTGAATTAGTTGGTGTGGGAATTTGGTGTCGACTGGGTTCTCTCTCTCTTCCCTGTCTGTGTTTTGTCTCTATCTGTAGCTTGAGGCGAGTGGGTTCTCCCTCTCTTATCTCTGTCTTTGCTTTGGGTAAGTAGGTTTTGATTTCCTTTCTCCAATTGGATTCCTTCTCCAAGCTCTGTATGTCTTCATACATCTCATGCATGTGTTGTTTCTTTGATTTGCTTTGATTTTAGTTGATTTGGAGCTTGATTCAGTGGAGTGACAGAGTTTTGAGGCAAGTATAAGTACAGGCTTTGATAACACATATGGGTATTTGTTTGATTGCTGTGATTCTTTTGTTCTCATAGGCTTAGCATGAATTTACAGCCGAATCTATTGTTTTGGATTCATCGGAGCTTGTTTTGCTCAAATTGTACATGATTTTCCAAGTTCTGTAACTATCCCGATTTGTTTCTGTATTGTACGGCTAAGCCGTAACCTTGTACGGCTCACATTCCAGAGACCTGAAACTTGAAAATTGTTCTACGGCTAGGCTACGGCTGAACCGTAATTTGTTCTACGGCTGAGCCGTAAGCTAGCCGTGACCCAACCGTGACCCAGGCGTGAATTAAATCTCTGATCAGTCGAAACTTTCCCGATGAAGTACTTCTACGGTGTGGCTACGGCTAAGCCGTGGATTGGTCTACGACTAAGCCGTATACTGAACCGTAGCTCAGCCGTAAGAGGTATCAGATCAGAGGTGAAAGATGACCGGTTTAGCTGTGTTTTGAAGGGAACCACGGTTCAGCCGTAGTGCATGTTACGGTTAGCGCGTAAGATGCATACAGCTAAGCCGTAGGTCACCCATGGCTAAACCGTAAGACTTGGAATCTCAGAAATTAAACTTAGGATAATGGTGTGACTTTGTAGGGCTTATATACAAGGAACCATACACGTAAACCGGCCCAATGGATTCTTTGGATCGCATGAATAGTTTGTTAGGCTGTGACTTATTCATGTGAGCATTGATTTACTGTTAAGCACCTCCCCATGGGTGTTGGTTTAAGGGACTTCGGTGCACGTGAAGATTACATTGCAACACTAGGATGGCAACGGTGCATCGAATAACTTAAAACGACATCAACATGCACGGTTAGTGACAGTGAACAACTAGATTAGGGTTGGCTTGTAATTGACCTTGGTTCCGTCTTAATCTAAGATGCATTGCATATTGCTTACAGTTTTGCCCTCTGTTCTGTTAATCTATGTTCATGCATTTCGAGATTCTTTTGTTTTCGTCTTGTACATCTGTTTAGCCTTCGTTCTGTTATGCTCTATGCTTGGTGCTTTGACTCAGTCTATGCTATGCTCTGTATATTTCTGGCTTTGTATATCTCTGATTTAGTTGGGTATTCCTTGGTGGCTCTGCCCAGAGATTAAAACGTGAGGATAAGATCCGGTCTGTGCCATCGGTGAGTCCAAAGCGGATAATCTCCCTTTCTATGGATTTGATTTGATTGGTATTAGTCTGGCTCTACTCAGCCTCAGCCCTAGGAGGCCCAACGGGGTTACCTTTGGCTTAGATCTCTGTATCTCTGTATCACTGCAGTGTCGCTTTGTCTTGGGACCCCGGAACCCAGGAAACTGAGACCCACTTGTACCCTAGCCCGGTCAGTGGTGTTCTCCTCTGCTCTGCTTTGCTCTGCTCTCTATTGGAGAGAACATGGTTAACGTAGTAGCCACGTAGTTCAGTATTTAGATGCTTTGATTCACTTATCATGCTTTACTTCTATGCACGATTTGTTTAGCATACTAAGATGGAACTCTGTATTTAACCTTTTGTCATTATTCTATTTGATACTATGAGTGTTTCCTCCCTGTTACTTGTATTTGCTGGATCGTTGTATTCATTGCGTTGTCTGTGGTGTTGCAGGCACAGATCCCTTGCCCAGCTCCCCGGCGGTCGAGGAGGCTGTAGGGCCGAGTTTAGAGGCACCCTCCGGTTTGGCAGAGTGGGCCTGATCATCTCTGCCGAGTGCGTACATGCATATCATTTTGCGGCCATCTGTTGGGTTTTTGGATTTTGGGAGATTTGTATTTGGGCACTTTGGACTTTGGACTTTGTACTCTGTATATTTTGTATATCATGATTTTGGGTGTGTATTCGGATTTTATATCAGCGTATTTATCTTTGTCTTTCGTTTCGTATTGTTTTGGCTTTCGCTTTTCCTTTGTTGCTTGCTATGATATGTACAGCTTCCGCGTACGCTTAGTCCGCACGTGTTAGATCCCTTGTGTGTGTGCATCTGGACTGAGTTTGGATGCACGTGCATGGGAGTACGTGTGTCACAGGTTTGGCTTTTCGCTAACCCCCAATTTCTGGGCTCGGGTGGTGACATGTAGAAATTTCCAATTTTATATAATATAACAAAAGTTGGCATTTAAGGAGTAAACTTAGTCCTTATACATTTCCGCACATATCCCTTAAAAATTTCTACAGACTCTCGTAGGGCCATAATTTATCATCATATTTTTTTTTCTAACAAATCATTTTATGACCGTGCAATGTTTAGGTTCCTTAAGTATTCTAATTAACCCGCGTAACGAGTGTTAGGCCAATGACTCCTACACCAGATGGCTTTAGAGCATTAGATATAAAAATATCTCTACAACTCACTAGCTCGAGTTAAATAGGCTACAAACCCAAACTAGTCACAAACTTCTTATTAATATTATTACTTTTTCCAAATTCAATATAAACACTAGGTGGCAGTTTTTATTTCACTAGAATTAATTCATCTTAGTTCTAGCATATACACTTCACCAAACATGAACCAGGAAACAAAAATATAGTATAAACTAAATCTCAAGTTCACATTGTATTTTCGCAAAAAAAATTCCAAAAATAGCATTAAAGCTTCCTATCCAAAACTTAGTAAAAATTTATACTTGTATGCATGTGGAAAGTAAGTTTTGGTAATCTTTTGATAGGTTTACTCCTTTAGAAAATACAAATTTTCTTTTTACTTCCTTTCAAAAGTATAAAAATTCCAGATTTCTATATATCTTCAAACTACTTCAATTCTTTTGAAAAATTTCTTTTGTAAAATGAAAAATAAATGCTGACAAAAAATAAAGGTCCTAAATTTTTTTTTCTAAAAACTAACTAAAATGATATAAGTGACAGGAAAATCGAAAAATTTTCTCTAAAAGTGGACAAGCATGCTTGTTCCCACCCCCCAACCTAAGATGAATATCGTCCTCAATGTTTATGCATGCAATGTAGAACTGTAAAAGTAACATGAGGAAATAGAAATGTAAATGAGGGCAAAGAGAATAAGTCACCTGAAGATATTGTTGGAAATTATACTAAAAGCATACTTTTATGTATTTTTTCTTTAACTGATTTACTTATCAGTAAAGTTTGTTTTTTCCATCTTAATGAGAATTTGTATGGGTAAATGGTTGCATTATTATTTATTGTGCATAAGTGAGTCTTTTATTCTATAAAATAAATAAGTTGGTGTGTAGAGTTTAGCTTACGCATGGAAGACTTATTTGTCAGTTCTTATAGAATATAAGTTGTTGTTGTTCACAATCAAGATGGAGTTGGACACACCATCAGTACGATTGTAGCATGATGTTTTAGTAGGCTTGTCTTGGCTGCGGGAAACAGTATAGTTTAGACTCGTTATGCTAGTACACTTTGTGTGTATTGAATAGGACTACTTTTGGGTTATTGTCTTTCTACTGACTATATAAGATTATTAACATCCAAATGGTTATTATGAGAGCTTGTACTCTTAATCCCGATATAAATAATAGACACGTGCATTTAGTATTTGGCATTTTGATTTACAAAGGAGTGAGACTTTTTGTGGGTTAATAATCTCAGTAAATTGGATGATTACACTACGTGTATGGTGCATATTAGTTTATTGACGGAATCCACGTCCCGTAATAGGGATTAATGATATCCCCTTGATGAAGCTTATAAGTTTTGATTATGTCAAACTCTGCAGGTGGACTTTGTGTCCGACATATCAAATAAGTTAAGTGTAATGTCTCAAGGAATTATAAAGATATCCATTAAATATAGGTGTCAGTAATTATTTAATCGATGGATATCTAAAATCTTAACGTGGGGAGATTAATAAGCATTTAATAACAAGAAGCTCGAAATATTATTTTGAGAATAAGGATAGGAGTGCAATTATAATTCTTTAGTGGACTGAATTGTAATATACGGATCTAGGATTCTAATTTGGGTTGAATTAGGGTTTCATATTTCTATAAGAAGCCTATTCCTTATTTTCTTCTTAGGGTCTCTACTGTAGCCTATAAATATGCATTATCACTCTCTAGAAATAACATACAGGAGAAATCTCGTTTTTAAGAGCAAGGAGAATTCGCAAAAGAGGCCCACGCCCTGGTGCGAGTTCAAGCATAGAGGAATACAGTAGAAGATCTTGAGATTTTCAGACTGTTATAAGATAATTGCCACTGGCTTTGCTGGATACTGGTGTAGTATTCATGATTGTGGAAACTTTATCAGTTCAGAACTGGAGAAAAGGTTGCATCTGTCAAGGTCTCATTTTTAATATTCTTTTGTCCCTATAAAAACTCACGAGATAAAAAATCAGGAAGAGAGTTATATTCACCGGCAATATACTTATGTCAAAATCAAATATAGCTAGTAAAGTTTGCCAGCGAGCAAAGATTGGCTTTGCAGCAAGATTTTTTACATCTTTTTCTATAATTTCTTTATCAAATTTACAATTTATTCTTAATAATTTTTTTTAATAAATCACTTTGGAACTTCATTATACTATTTATAATGGATAAAAATTATCTTTTTAATGGTTGAGTAATTCTGTTGAGTGGGCGTCCTCGTCCCAGAAGAGAAACGAGGAATTTTCTTCTTTTCCAAGGATATTTCTTTGTAGAAGGATTCCTCCAAAACCTATTTCTGATGCATCAGTTTGAACTATTTTTAATAACCCTGGATGAGGGATAGTTAAACAAGGTAAATTTTAAACTTTTTGTTTGATACTTTGAACAGCTTTTGTATGAGCGGGTGACCATTCCACTGGATTTTTTGTCAAGCACATTTGCAAGTCTGAAACATAATTAATACATCCAAGAAAATGTTGCAATTGATCTTTATTAAGAATTTCATTACGAAACTGAGAAGCAAACTTAATAACTCGTTGAACTAGACAAATAGTTCCTTTCTTGATTATGAAGCCAAGAAACTAAATTTCTGTTCAGAAAACTTTCATTTTCTTTTAGGATAAAACAAGTCCATTCTTGATAATAACTTTTTGAAAATATTCAAATGTCTCCAATGGTCACAAATAGATTTTAAAAACACAAGAATATCATTTATATAGACGAGTGTAAAAGCTTAATATGGAATAAAATTTTCATTCATTATCTTTTGAAATTCTGAAGGAGCATTTGTTAAACCAAATGGCATAATGTTCCATTCGTAATGTCCAAATAATACTGTAAAACCAGTTTTATACCTGTCCTCTGGGGTGATTTGAATTTTGCCAAAATCCTAATTTAAGATCAAATTTGGAAAAAATGAAGTCACCAGAAAGACGGTTAATAAGATCAGTTTTATTTGTAACTAGATATCTTATAGACTTTAAGACTTTATTTAAAGGCTTGTAGTTGATAACAAGATGAAGAACACTTCATTCTTGTTTAGGCACTTTATTTACGTAAAACGTTGCACAACTCCAAGGAGATTGTGATTTTTGAATATGCTTTTTAGCAAGAAAATCATTGCTCTTTTTAGTATCAGTTGAACAAGGTCTTTATTATCTGAATAGGTCGAGATTTAGTAGGAATTTGAGTTTCATCAAAATTATCAATATATAGAAGGGAAACAGTATGGTGTTTTCTATGCCAAAAGGCAGAAAAATGGTCAGAACAACATTTTATTTCAAGAGTCTTTTGGAATTGACTTAATTTTTTTAAGAATTCATTTTTATTTAATTATTCTTCTATTCTTAAAGAATTCATATCTTCTTGAAGATATGCAATTTTTTTTTCTTTATAAGAAATTTGATTCTAAATGAGATTGATATGTTTAATAGGAGATGATTCAGCAAAATCAAAAATTAATTCTTTATTGTCTATAATAATTTTTAGGCCTGGTGAATCAATTTGAAAAGGCTGTAGAATTTGTAGAAAAGGATTTCTAAGGATAACATCATGGTTTAAATCCTTTCCTAGCAGGAAATTAGTCTTTATACATTTTCCATTTTTGCAGGCATGAACATTATTTAATTTATATTTGATATATAGTTTTTTACTAGCAGTTGCTAGGCTGAGTTTGTTTTTGGTTTTTTGATAATATCTTATTGGAATTAATCCTTCTCTTATTAAAATAACATCTGTACCACTATCTAGTACGCAGAGTGCTTTAATAAAGAAGTCTTTCACCTTAATTGTAACTTGAGTTTCCCTTTTCTGAAGTGGATTTCTTGTTAAAGAATTTACAAAACCATTTAATTCTTCACCAAATTCTTAATGTTGTCCTAGGTTATCATCACTTGCTCAATAAGATTTAAGTGTATGAAATTCAAGAGTTTAAACATGTTATTTGAGATCTTAAAGTTCATTTAAATCTTGTTTAATTGTTTTATTTCTTGCTTTTGATTATTAATCTCATTATACAGGTTTTGAATAGAAGGTTGAAGAGGAGCTTGTTGCTCTCTTAGTCTATCTAATACTATTTTGATGTTGAATTGTTCAAGTAATTTAGATGTATTAGTTGTGTAGAACCTTTTGCCTTTTGCTTTTTATTTCCGTTGTTTGTATTCTGTATTTTTTTAAAATATTTATTTTTTAATTCTTCATCTTTTAGATCTTTAAACATTTCTGACATCATTTTTTCTAGAGCAGAAAGTTCAGTTAAAGATAAAGAGGAAGAAGAGGCGGATTCATTTTGGATTTCACTGTCAAGTATGTTGCAGTCACACATATCTGATGAGTGAGAATAGTCTGTATTAGAGGAGCAAGATGACGATGAAGAAGAGGATGAAGATCCTTTAGAATAGTCTTTATTTTTTTTTCTAATTTTACTTTTGATTTTGGGCAGTTAGGAGTAATATGTGCTTTTTCTTTACAATTATAATATTATACTTCCTTTGTCTTAGGAAAAAAAGTGGATGGATTGTTTTTTGTGTAGGTTTTCTTTGATCCTTTATAAGGTTTTTTTATGAAAAGATTTTTTATAATATCTTTTAAAGAGAATATAGTATTGTGGAGTTGAAAAATGTCTAGATTTTTATTTTTGATGATTTCTTTTTATATTTTTCTTTTTATTCTGGCTAGAAGGATTGATTAATGGTTTTAAGCCAAAGTGAAAGCAAAATCACCAAGTTCATGCATGATGATATGTTTTTTATTTTCAATTTGATGTTTAAGTTTCATTTCATTGCATAATGAAAATCTAACTTTATCAATCTTTTGAATTAGATCACCATATATATAAAGTCCATAATTCAAGTTCCAATAATTTTCTGATTTTAATTCTTCTCTAACTTTTTCTGCAAAAAGTTTAGGAAAACTAGATATAAATTTTTCTTTCCAAAATCCTGAATTGCTTGCATCGATTGTATAAAGTTTTGTTAAGAAAACAACTTTATACCAACATAAATCAAATAACGTTGGGCATGATAAATTGATTTATTGAGTTTTTAATTTTTTTCTACATTTATATAATTACCAATAAAATGTTTAACTATATTGGTAATGAGCATGTAGATAGAATCAGGGATCATTTGGCCTTGAATAGTAATAATAGGATTTCCTGAGGGATCTCTTTTTACTGTTTGCATAATAGCATTTCTTTTTATATCAGAAAGATCTTTTTCCCACCGACTATGTAATTGTCTAGTAAATCTTAAGGACAACTGCATTTACCACATGTCTTTGGTCATTACCAGCAGCCATGATGGTAAAGGCATAGATCATCATGTGTTGGCATAATTAAAGGAGTTGATATTTTGATAAGCCATCTACATTCCATTCATATACTGAAGAATTTTCAAAATGAAGGTCATTTAAAAGAGTTTGTTCTTTGAATTGAAGATCAACATGAGTTGGTCTTGAATAATAATTCCTTGTTTTTTCTAAAGTAACTATTGGTCTTTGTCTTTTAAATATTTTATTGAGTTATAGAGATTCTTGATCTTGATCATCTTTTTGATAATCTTGATTTTCATTTGATGTTTTAGACTTTTCTTCTATACAGTAAAAAACAGTGAATTCTGAGTCTGAACTAGAAGCTTTAGAAGTTGAGACTAAAACATTAATGGATTTATCTTCTTTATTTTCTTGAAGTTTTATATTTGTAAAACTACAAGATAATTGATTAATTGGTGCATTTGAAAACTTTAAAAGTTTCTTTTCTAGCTTTAGATCTTTAAGGGCTTCACCTTGAAAACCTAAAGATTGTGTCTTAATTACTTTTTAAGAAGAAGTAGATTCATAAAGATGTAAAATATTTTCAACTTTATTTTTAATTCAAATGGTTTGTTGACCAATAGTATGAAGATTTATATTTGTATAATTATTTTGTTCAAAAACATGACTTAAGTCTGATTTATACATTAATTTTGATTTACTTTTATCACCTTGTATTTTAGAAACATCTTTTATGGGTACGGCTAATGTTTTTTTTATAGATGACTTGATGTAATGGAGGATGTATAGATTCTTTAATTCTTTGTAGAGAGGAATTGGTAGAAGCTATAATCCAAGAAGAGCTTAATTTTGTTATCATATTGATAGTTAAATCTTCAGTTTTATATGCTTTCTTCATGGCAATTTAAGCCAGTCAAAGACATAAATATTTCTTTGATTATCATACATATATTTATACTATTTTTCTTTTAAGAAATCTTTATGTTCTTGAGAAACCTGTTTAAAATAGATTTTGTTAAAGGATATAATAATAAATTCTTTTTTAACATATCTTTATCAATTTCAAAACATTTAATAACATTTATATTGAAATCAGATTCAGAAAGGTTATAGGTATTAGATGGAGAAGCATGATTTATTTGTGCTTGAGGTATGGTTTCTGAAGCTTGATAAGAAAGATAGACAAGTCCTGTAGGTTTAAGATCTACATGAGGTGTAGAGTAAGAGACTTTGGATGGTTCTTTTATAGAAGATCCTACCATTGAAGGAGGATGTGAATAAGACTTTAGAGAAGGTTAATAGACTGTAGGAATTTTATATGTAGATTCTGTTTGAAAATTTATTTCGATACTTCTATCTTCATGTTCAATAATTGTTTCAATTTCTTTATTTTCTATAGATATTTCTGGTTGAGTGTTTTCTAGGTGGCATCTACCAGAGAGATTAATATCATTTCATTGTATGAGTTTTAGAATATTTACTTTATCTTTAAAATTGGTTTGGAATAAAGTAGTCATACCTTTTGCTTGATTAGAATAGGCTATGCCTGGAACAACAGAATTCATTAGTTTATTATAAACTCTATTTATAAGAGCAAGATTTTAATTATGAGGATTCATATCAAAACCTTTTGTCTCGATAGCTAAAGTAAGAGCTTCATGTGCACTTGGATCTATAAGGGAAACAGAGAAATTTGGAAAACAATTGAAGAAAGTAAGGCCATTAGCCAAACTTGATTCAACCATTCCAAGTAATAAATCGCTAAATCCTTTGTAAATTCTTTTATCATGAACATAAACAAGAGCTTCTATTCTAAATCTAAGTCTTGTTAATAGCTTTAGAGCAACTTGCACTAATCCAAAATGAATATAATTTCATGTTTTAGCATATTCTTTTATTTCATTGGGTTTTATTAAAGAAAGATGCCGAATATCACCTATGATGGATTCAGTTCTTTCAATGGTTTTACTTTATAACTTTATTTTAATTGATAACTTTCAACTTTATAAATTTCATTTGTATTAACAGTAGGGATAATTCAGTCATAAATAACCGGATCTAAATCATCATAACTGAGTTCTTCACTATTTTTGATAGACATTGAAGATAAGGAATTTGATGATGAGGAAGAAGAAGGTACAAACTTCTTAATAAGCTTAACTATAATTTGTATTATAGAGTTATTTTAATCAAAACCACCATGAGTATCTAACGAAATAGAGGATTTACACATCAACAAAACCCCTTAAACGCCGTCCACACACTGATAATGGCGAAAACAATGGTTACGTCAAATTCACTTTGGGTAGAATATGATTAAAATTTCTCAATAATAACAAACACACAACCAAGTATTAAGATTTTTGACGTTCTTACTTTTGAGTCAGCAATCTCTTAAGTAAAATCAAAACATAACATAACAAAGATAAGTGAAGAAATACTCACAAAATGACTTTATATTGCCAAATTACTTGATTACAAGTTTGATATCAGCTTGTCTCTGATACCAAATGGGAATGGTTGAATCAGGTTTGGCTAGTGGCGCTACTTTGTTCA
This sequence comes from Sextonia rubra, assembly GCA_037013555.1. NCBI lineage: Eukaryota > Viridiplantae > Streptophyta > Magnoliopsida > Laurales > Lauraceae > Sextonia > Sextonia rubra. Next base: position 83,614,771 of record JASUAD010000001.1, read on the forward strand.
ATTGTTTTCCAAATTTCTCTATTCCCCTTACAGAGCCAGGTGCACATGAAGCCCTTACCTTAGCCATTCAGACAAAAGGTTTTGATATGAATCCTCATAATCAAAATCTTGCACTCATATATAGAGTTTATTATAAACTCATGAATTCGGTTGCTCCAGGTATAGCCTATTCCAATCAAGCAAAAGGTATGACTACTTTATTCCAAACGAATTTTAAAATAAAGTAAATATTCCAAAACTTATACAGTGGAATGATATTAACCTCTCTAGTAGATCGCGCCTAGAAAATGCTCAACCAGAAAGATCTTTAGAAAATAAAGAAATTCAAACAATTATTGAATATGAAGATAGAAGTGTTGAAATAAATTTCCAAATAGATTCTAGAGATAAAACTCCTACAGTCGATCAACCTTCTCGAAAGTCTTATTCACATCCTCCTTTAGTGGTGGGAACTTTCATAAAAGAACCATCCAGGGTTTCTTACTCTATACCCCATATAGATCTTAGACCTATAGGACTTATTTATCCTTCTTATCAAGCTTCAGAAACTATATCTCAAGTACAAATAAATCATGCTTTTCTAACTAATACTTATGATCCTTCTGAATCTGATTTCAATATAAATGTTATTAAATGTTTTGAAATTGATAAAGATATGTTAAAAAAGAATTTATTATTACATCTTTTAACAAAATCCTTTTTTAAATAGGTTTCTTAAGAACATGAAGATTTCTTCAAAGAAAAATGGTATAAATATATGTATGATAATCAAAGAAACATTTATTTCTTTGACTGGCTTAAACTCGCCATGAAGAAAGCATATAAAACAGAAGAATTAATTATCAATATGATAACAAAATTAAGCTCTTCTTGGATTATAGCTTCTACCAACTCCTCTTCGCAAAGCACTAAAGAATTTATACATCCTCTATTATATTAAATCATTTATAAAGAAACTTCAGCTGTATCGATAAAAGATGTTGCAAAAATACAAGGTGATAAAGGTAAATCTAAATTAATTTACAAATCAAACTTAAATCATGTTTTTGAACAAAAATAATTATACAAATATAAATCTTCATACAATTGGTCAACAAACTAATATAATTGAAAAAAAAAGTTGAAAATATTTTACAGATATATGAAACTACTTCTTCTCAAAAAGTAATTAAGACACAATCTTTAAGTTTTCAAGGTGAAGCTCTTAAAGATCTAAAGATAGAAAAGAAACCTTTTATAAGGTCTCGACCTGACTTAATTATAATTTATATTAATCAAGCTTGATTTCCTACTAATAAGTGTATTTTAGTCCTAATCATCTTGTCCTTAATTTATATTTTTAGTTGGTCTCAGTTGGATAGGTAGTGGGGTTCGAACTTCACTTAGGTAGTTAAGGGCCTTCTTGTAATTTAGAGTCATACTGTTGCATCATTCTGGCACCACATTAATTGCATCATGTACATTTCATCTTGTGGGTTAACTTTCATGTTGGGCTTAACTCAATTCGGATCCATCCTTGCTCAATTGAAGTCCATTCGACTTAAACTGTAATTTCCTCAAAAAAAAAAAAAAAAAAAAAGAGGACTTGCATGCAAGATTTAGAAAAAAATTTAAGTTTAAAAGGAGAACCCAACGTCCCCTTCTTCTTCTTCTCACGTGTTTGTTGCAGCCCTCCCCTTTCTTCACCTTTCTTCATCTTCGCTTCACCTTAGAGTTGGAAACAAGGATTTGGAGCTTGCATGCAATAATAATAGCATCCATCCATCCTCTTCTTCTTTCTTTGGGCATCTCTCTCTTAGAAATCAAAATCTTCTCCAAGCTATAGTCCTTAAGGTGAAGGTTTTACCTCCATTTCACATCTTTGGGTTTGTTAGAGTCAAGAAGACTCAATTACATAACATGCATACACTTTACATCACATTCACTAGTTGCATGTCTTTTATGTAGAGAACCCACCTTTCATTGAGGATTTCCCCTAATCACACACAAAGGAGTTGAGTAGGGTCAAGCACTGTGTTAAGGCAAGTATTGGAGTATATATGTTGCTGCATGTATGTTTATTTGTTGGCTCTTGGATTGATTATTCCAAATCTTAAGCTACATCTCTTTTTTCTTTGATTTAAGTATGTATATATGTTTAATTGAGTGAATTAGAGAATGAGTAGGTAAGGGGGTGCTGTGTGAGCGTTGAACAAACCTTAGTGACATTTTGAAAGTCATAGAAACCTCACTTAACCTCCACACTTCAGAGTTCTGTATTGAACTCAATCTTTAGAATCATTTTCAGGTTTTCTAAAACTTACAGTGAAGTCACGGCTAAGCCGTAAGTGGGTATGGCTCAAAGTCCTGAGAATGTCACAATTCATTTTTGTACTACGATTGACCCTCAGCTAAGCGTGGAATGTACTACAGCTAAACCGTAACCACCCCGTGACCAAGCCGCAGGCTATTTTACGATGAACCTTCTAGAGAGCCACAAAACCAAGACTTTCTCTAGGCTCATGCACAGCTACGCCGTAACCTAGCCTAAGGCTTAGCACAGCTAAGCCTTAGGCCAACATATGGTTGAACCATAAATGCGCATGGACTTAAGGAGAAAACCCAAGCTACTCGGCTAAGCCATAGCATGTATACGGCTAAGCCGTAAGAACACTGTGAACTAAGGATATTAGAGATTTCCAATGACCTTGTAGGGCCTTCGTAACTCTTTAACTAAATAAGCCCAATGGTGATCAAATGATAAGGAGGACGAGTATAAAACTGTGACTTTTGCCCTCCGATTTTCTGGATGAATTCCCAATGTCATGTTATAGGTGTTGGCATAAGAAGAGGTGTCTTTTTCATACACAATGTAACGCCAAGAATTGGTAACACAATGACATCGGATGTTTTATGAATACATCATGTTGAATGATGTTGGAAGCACGGATTATCTAACTTAGGGTTGGCTAGTAAACATCCTTGACACCTACTTATATCTGAATGCATCCATATTGTTAAAATACCTTGCCCTCAACATGATATAGTCATGTGCCCAGTTTTCTTAGTAAACCTTGAGACTAATCAGACCGAGCTTCTACTGAATGCATGTCGTTGAGTCTGAGCTTCTATTGAGTGCATATCTGTTAGTTAAAATGGGTGTAACTAAGGTTGAGAGGGTTCGAGCTCTCTTAGCTCATACAATTATGCATTGTTTAATTATCAATTACCTCGTTAAATCTAATTTTCATGATTGAATATAATTTCAAGACCGATATCTCCCTTGTGTATGCTATGATAAGTATTATTGAAAAGTATGAAAGAAATGAATTCGAGTCAGTCTTGATATGTTAAGTTGGCACCACTTAGCTTATGCCCTTACTAGCTTCGATGGGACCAATTTGGATATCTTTATATCACTATTGTAGTAGTCCACGGAGGAGTGTTGGCGCTCCTTAGGAAGCTAGTCTGATCCTCTAGTGACCCATATGTATGTACACTCCCTCTAGATGATATGAGCTCTCTTAGGAGAATATAGCCTCGTGTTTGCCAATTAGTATATATGAAACCTGTTTATGATTTGTTACATATGCTTACTCATGCACAACATGCTTAGTGTACAATTATTGCCTTCTTTTAATCAATATATATTTCTTAATCCATTTGATACAGTATGATTGTCTTATGTATTTCCATATACTTGCTTAGCCATTGTGTTAACAGTGCTATCCTTGGTGTTACAGGTACTGAACCTTGGGGACTAGATGAGTGTAATGAAGACGTCTTCTGTTAGTCGTCCTACGAAGAGCGACCATGGGATTTTTGTTAAGTGTTTATGATTTGATAGACACATATACACTTTTGGATTTTTAATTATGTTTAAGTAATTATTGTCATATAAATGTGGATGGTTAAGTACAAACTTTAGACTTGCTTATGAAATGGATGATGTTTCTATTGTTATTGCTTATGATTATTATAGATGTATTACACAGGCTTCCGCTTACTATTGAATGCAATTTACGTGTTTGAGAAACTTTTCTACATGTTCCTGTAGAATCTCTTTTATAGTGATTTGTGTGTGTGTCACATGCATAGATTACTATAGGATTACATATGCACACCCCGTGGGGCCCATTCTAATCAATTCCTGGGATTAGGGCATGACACCTTTAAAGTTTTCAAATGAACTAATTAATCAATTATCTCATAGTTTTCCAAATATAAAACTTCAAGAAAATAAAGAACATAAATCCAAAAATGTTTTGTCTCAACTTCTAAAGCTTCTAGTTCAAACTCAGAATTTTTTATTTTTGACTCTATAGAAGAAAAGTCTAAAACATCAAATGAAAATCAAGATTATAAAAAAGATGATCAAAATCCAGTTAAAGAGTTTAAATTTCCCTTTCATTTCCTCCTTTAAACTCCCTTGTAATCCTAGTCCCATTCCCATTTGGTATCAGAGCCAAGTTGATTTCAAAGTTGTAATCAAGTACTATGGCAATACAAAGTTATTTCGTGTGCATTTCTTTACATATCTTTGTTATGTTATGTTTTGATTTTATTTAAGGGATTGCTGACTAAGAAGTAAGAACATCAAAAAATCTTAATACTTGGTTGTGTGTTTGTTATTATTGAGAAATTTTAGTCATATTCTAATCGGACGAATTTGAGGTAGCATTGTTATCTGCGTCGTCAGCCATGTGAAGGCATTTAAGGCATTTGTTGGTGTGTAAATCCTCTATTTCGTTAGATACTCATAGTGGTTTTGATTAAAATAACTCCATAATACAAATTATGGCTAAGCTTATTAAGAAATTTGTACCTTCTTCCTCCTCCTCATCAAATTCTTTATCTTCAATGTCTGTCAAAAATAGTCAAAAAATCAATTATGATGATTTAGATTAGGTGATGATTTAGATTAGGTTTTTTATGACTGGGTTATCTCTACTGTTAATAAAAATGAAATTTATAAAGTTGGAAGTTTTCAATTAAAATCAAGTTATATAGTAAAAACCATTGAAAGAACTTAATCCATCATAGGTGATATTTAGCATCTTTCTTTAATAAAGCCCTAAGAAATAAAAAAAAGTATGCTAAAACATACAATTATATTCAATGTGGAATAGTACAAGTTGCTTTAAAGCCATTAACAAGACTTGGACTTAGAACAGAAGCTCGCGTCTATGTTTAAAATACAAGACATAAAAAATTCAGTGATTCATTTACTTGGACTGGTTAAATCAAGTTTGGCTAATGGCCCTACTTTTTTCAGTCGGTTTCCAAATTTCTCTGTTTCCCTTACAGATCCATGTGCACATAAAGTCGTTACCTTAGCTATCCAGATAAAAGGTTTTGAAATGAATCCTTATAATCAAAATCTTGTTCTCATATATAGAGTTTATAACAAACTAATGAATTCAGTTGTTCCACCATAGCCTATTCTAATCAAGTAAAAGGTATGACTACTTTATTCCAAACCAATTTTAAAAATAAAGTAAATATTCCAAAACTCATACAGTGGAATGATATTAACCTCTCTAGTAGATGGCGCCTAGAAAATGCTAAACCAGAAAGATCTTTAGAAAATAAAGAAAGTCAAACAATTATTGAACATGAAGATAGAAGTGTTGAAATAACTTTTCAAACAGATTCTAAAGATAAAACTCCTACAGTCGATCAACCTTTTCGGAAGTCTTATTCACATCCTCCTTTAGTGGTAGGATCTTTCATAAAAGAACCATCCAGGGTTTCTTACTCTGTACCCCATATAGATCTTAGACCTATAGGACTTATTTATCCTTCTTATCAAGCTTCAGAAACTATATCTCAAGTACAAATAAATCATGCTTTTCTAACTAATGCCTATGATCCTTCTGAATCTGATTTCAATATAAATGTTATTAAATGTTTTGAAATTGATAAAGATATGTTAAAAAAGAATTTATTATTACATCTTTTAAAAAAATCCTTTTTTAAATAGGTTTCTCAAGAACATGAAGATTTCTTAAAAGAAAAATGGTATAAATATATGTATGATAATCAAAGAAATATTTATTTCTTTGACTGGCTTAAACGCACCATGAAGAAATCATATAAAATAGAAGAATTAACTATCAATATGATAACAAAATTAAGCTTTTCTTGGATTATAGCTTCTTCCAGTTCTCCTCCACAAAGAACTGAAAAATCTATACATCCTCCATTACATCAAATCATTTATAAAGAAACATCCACTGTACCAATAAAAGATATTGCAAAAATACAAGGCGATAAAGGAAAATCGGAATTAATGTATAAATTAGAATTAAGTCATGTTTTAGAACAAAATAATTATACAAATATAAATCTTCAAGCTATTGGTCAACAAACTAATAGAATTGAAAATAAAGTTAAAAATATTTTGCATCTTTATGAAACTACTTCTTCTCAAAAAGTAATTAAGAAACAATCTTTAGGTTTTCATGGTAAAGCCCTTAAAGATCTAAAGTTAGAAAAGAAACATTTAAAGTTTTCAAATAACCTAATTAATCAATTATGTCAAAGTTTTACAAATTTAAAAATTTAAGAAAATAAAGATAAATCATAAATGTTTTAGTCTCAACTTCTAAAGCTTCTAGTTCAGACTCAGAATTCACTGTTTCTAACTCTATAGAAGAAAAGTTTAAAACATCAAATGAAAATCAAGATTATCAAAAAGATGATCAAGATCATGAATCTCTATAACTCAATAAAATATTTAAAAGACAAACCTAATAGTTACTACAGCAAAAACAAGGAATTATTATCCAAGACCAACTCCTGTTGATCTTCAATTCGAAGAACAAGCTCTTTTAGATGGCCTTCATTTGGAAAACTCTTCAGTGTATGAATGGAATTTAGATGACTTATCAGAATATCAAATCCTTCAATTGTGCAAGCACATGATGATCTATGCTTCTACCATCATGGTTGCTAGTAATGACCAAAGACACGCGGTCAATGCAGTTGTCCTTGGATTTACTGGACATTACATGGTTGGTGGGAAAAATAGCTTTCTGATATAAAAAGACTGGCTATTCTATAAGCAATAAAAAGAGATCCCACAGGAAATCCTATTATTACTGCTGATGGCCAAATGATCCCCGATTCTATCTACATGCTCATTACCAATATAGTTAAACATTTTCTTGGTAATTATATGAATGTAGAAGAAAAATTAAAAACTCAATTAATCAATTTATCTTGCCCAATATTATCAGATTTTCGTTGGTATAAAGATGTTTTCTTATTAAAACTTTATACAATCAATGCAAGCAATTCAGAATATTTGGTCCTCCTAACCTTTTTGCAGAAAAAGTTAGAGAAGAATTAAAATAAAAAAATTATGGAAACTTGAATTATGGACTTTATACCTATGGTGATCTAATTCAAAAGATTAATAAAGTTGGATTTTCATTATGCAATGAAATCAAACTTAAACGTCAAATTGAAAATCAAAAACATATCAGCAAGTATGAACTTGGTGATTTTTACTTTCAATTTGGTATGGAACCATTAATCAGTCCTTCTCACCAGAATAAAAAGAAAAAATTAAAAAGAAACCATCAAAAAAGAAAATCAAGGCATTTTTCAACTCCACAATACTATATTCCCTTTAAAAGATATTATAAGAAATCTTTCCATAAAAAACCCTATAAAGGATCAAAGAAATCTTACACAAAAAACAATCCATCCACTTCCTACCCCAAGAAAAAGGAAATACGATGTTATAACTGCAACGAAAAGGACATATTGCTCCCGACTACCCAAAAACAAAACTAAAAACATAGAAAGAAATAAAGACTATTCTAAAAGGATCTTCATCCTCTTCTTCATAGTCATCTAGTTCCTCTGATATAGACTATTCTCACTCATCAGATATGTGTCATCACAACATACTTGACAATCAAATCCAATTTGAATCTGCCTCTTCTTCCTCTTTATCTTTAAACATACTTTCTGTTTTAAAAGAAATGGCGTTAAAAATGTTTAAAGATCTAAAAGATGAAGAATTAAAAAATAAAAGTTTTAAAAAAATACAGAATATAAACAAAGGAAATAAAAATAAAAAAACAAAAGCTTCGACATCAAATAATACATCTGAATTACTTGAACAATTCAGCATAAAAACTGTATTAGATAGATTAAGAAATAACAAGCTCCTCTTCAACCTTCTATTCAAGACCTATATAAAGAAATTAATAATCAAAAGCAAGAAATAAAACAATTAAAACAAGATTTAAATGAACTTCAAGATCTCAAATAACATGTTGAAACTCTTGAATTTCATTACACTTAAATCCTATCAAGAAAATGAGGATAATCTGGAACAACATGAAGAATTTAGTGAAGAATTACATGGTTTTGTAAATTCTTTAACAAGAAATCCACTTCAAAATGGAAAACTCAAGTTACAATTAAGGTCAAAGACTTATTTATTAAAGCACTCTGCTTACTAGATAGTGGCATAGATGTGAATTTAATAGGAGAAAGATTAATCCCAACAAGATATTATCAAAAACCCAAAAATTAGCTCAGCTTAGCAATTGCTAGTAAAAAACTCTATGGCAAATATGAATTAAATAATGTCCATCTTTGCAAAAATGGAAAAAGTATAAAGACTAATTTCCTACTCGGAAAGGATTTAAACAATGATGTTATCCTTGGAAATCCTTTTCTACATGTTCTACAGCCATTTCAAATTGATTCATCAAGCCTAAAAACTATTATAGACAACATAGAGTTATTTTTTGATTTTATTGAATCATTTCCTATTCAACATATCAATCTCATTCAAAATAAAATTTCTTATAAGAAAAAAAGAAATTACAAATCTACAAGATGGCTTGAATTCTTTAAGAATCGAGGAACAATTAAATAAACTTGAATTCTTACAAGAATTAAGTCAATTCCAAAAGACACTTGAAATAAAATGTTGTTCTGACCTTCCTTCTGCCTTTTAGCATAGGAAACACCATGCTGTTTCTCTTCCATATATTGATAATTTTGATGAATTTCAAATTCCTACTAAAGCACGACCTATTTAGATGAATAAAGGCCTTGTTCAACTATGTACTAAAGAGATCAATGATCTTCTTGTTAAAAAGCTAATTCAGAAATCACAATTCCCTTGGAGTTGTGTAGCGTTTTGTGTAAATAAAATGCCTGAACAAGAATAAGGTGTTCCTCGTTTTGTTATCAACTACAAGCCTTTAAATAAAATCTTAAAGTCTATAAGATATCCAGTTCCAAATACAACTGATCTTATTAACTGTCTCTCCGGTGCCTTCATTTTTTCCAAATTTGATCTTAAATCAAGATTTTGGCAAATTCAAATCATCCTGGAGGACAAGTATAAAACTGCTTTTACAGTACCATTTGGACATTACGAATGAAATGTTATGCCATTTGGTTTAAAAGATGCGTTCTTTCAGAATTTCAAAGAATAATGATTGAAATTTTTAATCCATATCAAGCTTTTACACTCATCTATATAGATGATATTCTTGTGTTTTCAAAATCTATTTGTGACCATTTGAAACATTTGAATATTTTCAAAAAAGTTATTATCAAGAATGGACTTCTTTTATCCCAAAAGAAAATGAAACTTTTCCAAATAGAAATTCAATTTCTTGGCTTCATAATCAAGAAAGGAACTATTTCTCTAGTTCAACGAGTTATTAAGTTTGTTTCTCAATTTTTTGATGAAATTCTTAATAAAGATCAATTGCAACATTTTCTTGGATGTCTTAATTATGTTTTAGACTTTTATAAAGATCTTGCTAAAGAAAGAAAAATCTTGCAAATGCGCTTGAACAAAAATCCAGTGGAATGGTCACTCGCTAATACAAAAGCTATTCAGAGTATTAAACAAAAAGTTCAAAATTCACCTTGTTTAACTATCCCTCATCCAAAGTTATTAAAAATAGTTCAAACTGATGCATCGGAAATAGGTTTTGGAGGAATCCTTCTACAAAGGAATATCCTTAGAAAAGAAGAAATTCTTCGTTTCACTTTTAGGACATGGACGCCTACTCAACAGAATTACTCAACCATTAAGAAGGAAATTTTATCCATTGTAAATAGTATAATGAAGTTCCAAAGTGATTTATTAAAATAAAAGTTTTTATTAAGAATAAATTGTAAATTTGCTAAGGAAATTTTAGAAAAAGATGTAAAAAATCTTATTGCTAAGTAAATCTTTGCTCGCTGACAAGCTTTACTAGCTATATTTGATTTTGACATCGAGTATATTGCCGGTAAAAATAACTCTCTTCCTAATTTTTTATCTTGTTAGTTTTTATAGGGACAAAAGAATATTAAAAATGAAACCTCGATAGGTTCAACCTGTTCTCCAGTCCCCAACTGATAAAGTTTCCACAATTATGAATACTACACCAGTATCCAGAAAAGCCAGTGGCAATTATCTTGAGCGATGGGGAGCAACTTCCTCTTCAAATATCCCTTAATTTCAAAGTCCGTCAAGCCTTGTAGCTAGAAAGTCTCAAGCTTCATCATCCTAATATTTCACTACAAAAGCACCCTTGAAAATTTATTCCTTAGACTACATGTCCTATGCAAATACCATCTCTACTAAACATATTATCCAAACTCGTTTGGCTCCAGACCATATATATACCCAACCTCTTGACTATAAAGTCTATAAACAAATTCTTATTCGAACAGGCAGTTGCTTGATTGACCATACAGATGGATCAAAAAATTCCTACTTAAATGCTTTACCAATCAACACTGTTATTCAGTACTCAAAACTCAAAATTTTGCATGTTCTCTCCACAAAGGAATGGGTCAACCTCTTCATATGCCTTAAAGGATTGATTCAGAACTCATTTTTAATTTTATGACTATATCTTTGCTTGGGAAGTAATCCTCTATTATCAAAACCCATCATTCCAGCATTCTTGGTTTATCAGCTTCAAAGCAAACCCCCATGACAACAAAATCCCTATGTTGTTTTTCACATGAATTTAGATTCATGTTGGTGCTAATAAAGACATCCTTCCTCTAGCACTTCTTCCTATCTTTGATACCAAATGAGAATGGGATGAGGATTACAAGGGAGTTTAGCGGAGGAAATGAAAGGGGAATTTAAACTCTTATCTTGATGTTTTGTACAAGGCAATGGCTATACTTATTGAAAGCCTTTACACACTTAATTTATATTTCATTACAACAGTATTTCTACTAAATTTGCAATTCATTTGATGCACTGGCTCATTTTTAGAGGCTTTTGAACTTCTCTTCAAGATAAGTTCAATGTTTGAACTGTAGGTGAGCTTTATCTTTGTGATGGTGAATAGTAACTTTTTGACTATTGACTGATGGATAACTGCAGATGTTGCTTGCCTTTATCCTTTTCATGATGGCTTTGTGGAAAATTGAGTGGCAAAATGCTTTATTTCTTTCCTTTTCTTCAGATAAAGATGAATCCTTTATTATTACTTTTTGTCTCTTCAGCATTATTATCAAGTTCAGGAGCAATACTTTCAAAAGGATTTTCATCCCAAAGATGATATAATTGTTGGCTAAAACTTAATGGAGAATCTTCAGAAGACTGTTCTTTTTAGATCTATTCAATAATTTCTTTTTGAAGGTTTTTTTTAAGTTGAAGTAAGTTTGCTATTGCAAAAAAAAAAAAAAAAAAAAAAAAAAAAAAAAAAACAGAAGGAGAAGCTGAACAAGAACTCTTTGGTACAGATCAGCAGCAAAGTCATAATTTTGTAGATGCTCAGACTGTATTCTTCTTTAGCATTTTCATGAGATTCATACCATTGAAAAGGAGAACTTATAGGGAGATGCTTATAATCATGCATTGTAGAGATGAATCTTTTGCAGAATAAATCTCCTTCTTCATAATCCATGATAGTCCATATTTGATATGGTTGATAAAGTCAAATTTCGGATCTTTCACCTAAACTGGATGAAATCGTTATGAGCAGTTGTCTTTTAGTGAGTCCAAGGCTACGAAGGGCGTGATGCACGAGTGTAGAGAGTTGTTGTATTATTTCAAAGTCATCTCTATATAAAAGAAATCTTTGGACTATGCCTTGCTCAATATAGGAGATGTCAACTTCATTTAATGGAAGGAACAATTTTGGAATGCCAGTTGCCCAGCTTATGTATCAAGCTTTGAGCATTAATCATTCCTTGATTTGATAAGAAAGAGTTTTTTCTTTGATTCTTGTAGTTATCTCATCTGGAAGGGCTGTGTTAACCTTTTCTAGGAGGTGTATTCTGGATGTTTTTTCATCAGCATAGGTGGATAATAGTGCTCTTTTATGGATGCTTTGACACATATGGATTTGGCTTTCTAAGTCCTTAATATGGTTTGAGATTTTGGATAAGGTTTTTTGAGTGTTTTTTCTTTTATCATAAAGAATTGCACTCCAATGGGCATTGATAAGTTCTTGAAAAGTGACTGATAATCCTGGATTGAAGAAAGGGCTTGATATTTGTTGAGATATGAGGATAAAAGAAGAGCTTGATTCCTGAATAAGGGCTTTGCTTTTGCCGGTAATTGTTGTCATTGTGACAAGGGATAATTCTTGGGATAATTCCTAAAGACATAAGATTAAAAGATAGGGCTGAATACGGATAATCAAGAAAATGAATTTTTATTTGGAGAAGTTTCATTTTCTTTTGGGATAAAACAAGTCTATTCTTGATAATTACATTTTAAAAATATTTAAATGTTTCCAATGGTCACAAATGGATTTTGAAAACACAAGAATGTCATCTATATAGACGAGTGTAAAAGCTTGATATGGATTAAAAATTTCATTCATTATTCTTTGAAATTCTAAAGGAGCATTTTTTAAAGCAAATGGAAAAATGTTTCATTTGTAATGTCCAAATGGTACTGTAAAAGCAGTTTTATACCTGTTGTCTAGGGTGATTTTAATTTGCCAAAATCCTAATTTAAGATCAAATTTGGAAAAAAATGAAGGCACTAGAGAGACAGTTAATAAGATCAAATTTATTTGGAACTGGATATCTTATAGACTTTAAGACTCTATTTAAAGGCTTGTAGTTGATAACAAGACAGGGAACACCTCATTCTCATTCAGGCGCTTTATTTACATAAAACACTATACAACTCCAAGGAGATTGTGATTTCTGAATAAGCTTTTTAATAAGAAGATCATTGATCTCTTTAGTACATAGTTGAACAAGGTCTTTATTCATCTGAATAGGTCGAGCTTTAGTAGGAATTTGAGTTTTAACAAAATTATCAATATATGAAAGAGAAACAGCATGGTGTTTCCTATGCTGAAAGGCAAAAGAAAGGTCAGAACAACATTCTATTTAAAGCGTCTTTTGGAATTGACTTAATTCTTTTAAGAATTCAGGTTCATTTAATTGTTCTTCGATTCTTAAAGAATTCATGTCTTCTTGTAAATATGTAATTTCTTTTTTTATAAGAAACTTGATTCTCAATCCGATTGATATGTTGAATAAGAGATGATTCGACAAAATAAAAAAATAATTCTTTATTATCTATAATAGTTTTTAGGCCTGCTGAATCAATTTGAAAAGGATGTAGAATCTATAGAAAAGGATTTCCAAGGTTAACATCATTGTTTAAATCCTTTCCGAAAAGGAAATTAGTCTTTACACATGTTCCATTTTTGCAAAGATAGAAATTATTTAATTTATATTTGATATATAGTTTTTTACTAGCAGTACATAGGCTGAGTTTGTTTTCGGTGTTTTGATAATATCTTATTGGGATTAATCATTCTCTTATTAAATTAACATCTACGCCACTATCTAGTAAGTAGAGCGGTTTAATAGGGAAGTCTTTGACCTTAATTGTAACTTGAGTTTTCCATTTAGAAAGTGGATTTCTCATTAAAGAATTTACAAAACCATCTAATTCTTCACCAAATTCTTTATGTTGTTTTAGATTATCATCATTTTTTTGATAAGATTTAAGTGTATGAAATTCAAAAGTTTCAACACGTTGTTTGAGATCTTGAAGTTCCTTTAAATCTTGTTTTAATTGTTTCATTTCTTGCTTTTGATTATTAATTTCTTTATTTAGGTCTTGAACCGAAGCCTAAAGAGGAGCTTATTGCTCTCTTAGTCTATCTAATTCAGTTTTGATGCTGAATTGTTTAGGTAATTCAAATGTATTATTTAATATAGAAGCTTTTGCTTTTTTATTTCTATTTCCTTTGTTTATATTCTGTATTTTTTCAAAATACTTATTTTTTTAATTCTTCATCTTTTAGATCTTCTGTAGTAACTATATGTTTTTGTCTTTCAAATATTTTATTGAGTTGCAAAGATTGTTAACCTTAATCATCTTGATTTTCATTTGATATTTTAGACTTTTCTTTTATATAGTTAGAAACAGAGAAATTTTAGTTTGAATTAGAAGCTTTAGAACTTGAGGCTAAAACATTTATAGATTTATCTTCTTTTTTGTCTTTATTTTCTTGAAGTTTTATATTTGTAAAAACTATGAGATAATTGATTAATTAGTTCATCTAAAAACTTTAAAGGTTTATGTTCTAACTATAGATCTTTAGGACTTCACCTTGAAAACCTAAAGGTTGTGTCTTAATTACTTTTTGAGAAGAAGGAGTTTCATAAAGCTGCAAAATATTTTCAACTTTATTTTCAATTCTATTAGTTTGTTGACCAATAGTATGAAGATTTATACTTGTATAATTATTTTGTCCTAAAACATGACTTAAGTCTGATTTGTAAATTAATTTAGATCTACCTTTATCACCTTGTATCTTTGCAACATCTTTCATCGGTATAGCTGACGTTTCTTTATAAATGATTTGATGTAATGGAGGATGTATAGATTCTTTAGTTCTTTGTGGAAAGAAACTTATAGAAACTATAATCCAAGAAGAGCTTAATTTAGTTATCATATTAATAGTTAAATCTTCAGTTTTATATGCTTTTGTCATGGCTAGTTTAGGCCAATCAAAGAAATAAATATTTCTTTGATTATCATACATATATTTATACCACTTTTCTTTTAAGAAACCTTTATATTCTTGAGAAACCTCTTTAAAAAAGGATTTTGTTAAAGGATGTAATAATAATTCTTTTTTTAACATATCTTTTTCAATTTTAAAACATTCAATAACGTTTATATTAAAATCAGATTCAGAAGGATTATAGGTATTAGTTGGAGAAGCATGATTTATTTGTGCTTGAGATATAGTTTTTGAAGCTTGATAAGAAGGATAAATAAGTCATGTGGCTCTAAGATCTACATGGGGTATAGAATAAGAAACTCTAGATGGTTCTTTAATGGAAGATCCTACCACTGAAGGCGGATGTGAATAAGATTTTCAAGAAGGCTGATAGATAGTAGGAGTTTTATCTCTAAAATCTGTTTGGAAATTTATTTCAATACTTCCATCTTCATGTTCAATAATTGTTTCAATTTCATTATTTTCTAAAGATCTTTCTGGTTAGCATTTTCTAGGCACCATCTACCAGAGAGATTAATATCATTCCATTGTATGAGTTTCGAATATTTACTTTATTTTTAAAATTGGTTTGGAAAAAAATAGTTATACCTTTTGCTTGATTGGAATAGGCTATGCCTGGAACAATTGAGTTCATGAGTTTATAATAAACTCTATATATGAAAGCAAGATTTTGATTATGATGATTCATACCAAAATCTTTTGTTTGGATTGCTAAAGTAAGGGCTTCATGTGCACCCAGATCTGTAAGGGACATAGAGAAATTTGGAAAACAATTAAAGAAAGTAGGGTCATTAGCCAAACTTGATTTAACCATTCTAAGTAATGAGTCACTGAATTTTTTATATTTTATATCTTGAGCATAAACGAGAGCTTCTATTCTAAGTCCAAGTCTTGTTAATAGCTTTAAAGTAACTTGTACTACTCTAAAATAAATATAATTGTATGTCTTAGCATATTCTTTTATTTAATGGGGCTTGATGCTAAATATCATTGTAATGGATTCAATTTTTTCAATGGTTTTTACGTTATAACTTGATTTTAATTAAAAACTCCCAGCTTTATTAATTTCATTTTTATTAACAGTAGGGATAGCCTAGTCATAAAACCTGATCTAAATCATCATAATGGATTTCTTCATTATTTTTGACAGACATTGAAGATAAGGAATTTGAAGATGAGGAAGAAGAAGGTACAAACTTCTTAATAAGCTTAGCCATAATTTATATTATAGAGTTATTTCAATCAAAACCACCATGAGTATCTAACAAAATAGAGAATTTATATACCAACAAATGCTTTAAACGCCTTCACACGGCTGGCAACGGCGATAACAATGGCTACCTCAAATTTGCTTTGGGCAGAATATGATTAAAATTTATCAATAATAACAAACACAACCAATTATTAAGATTTTTGACGTTCTTACTTCTGCGTCAGCAATCCTTTAAGTAAAATCAAAACATACCATAACAAAGATAAGTGAAGAAATACTCATAGAATGACTTTATATTGCCAAAGTACTTAATTACAAGTTTGAGATCAACTTGGCTCTAATACTAAATGGGAAAGGGTGGATTAAAGGGATTTTGAGGTGGAAATGAAAGGGAAATTTCAACTCTTATCTTGATGCATTTTTTTACAAGGTGATGGCAGCACCTATTTATAGCCTTTATACACTTAGTTTACATTTCATTACAACTGCATTTCGACTGAATTTGCATCTCATTTGATGTGCTATCACAACTCTAGATAATTCCACTATTTACACTATAGATGAGCCTTATCATTTTGTTAGTGAGTAGTAAATTTTTGATTGTGTGCATGCGTATTTGTATGGTGGATATGAGGGATAATGTTGATGCGGTTTGTATAGCATATCATAGTAAAGAGTTGTATTGCTTCAGATATGAAAGCCTTGTCATTATTTTGTCTTTTGTCTTTTTCCTAATAAAGCTTTTCTGCATAGTACTGTTTCAAGATGCTTTTCATGAATTTGTGGATAATGGAATATCAAATGCTTCATTGCTACAGTAGAAATTGCCATGATGATTTTTTGTCTTCTTGCATATTTTCTTTGTATGCTTCATGGATGAAGAATCTTGATGCGATTATTCTTCATGCTGTTGAGCTCTATTGCAATTGGCAGAGAACTTCATAATGGAGTCAAAATTAAGACAAGGGTCATTTCAACCAGCATTTTCATTTTCGAATTCTCAATGGAATAGCTAAATTAATTCTTCATGAGTTTTCTCTGAAATATCAAAAGACATGTGTCACGCCCCGATCTCGGGAATTGGGGATTTAAGTGGGCCTTACATAATCCCATAGTAATCCATGCCCTAATGATTTGTGCACGAATTCCTACAAGGGAGATTCCACAGGAACGTGTGAGGTATGCCAACACATGTAGGAATATAACTCATCATAACGAACTCCTGTGAAATACTCTGTAAAGATCAAGAGCAAAACAAAAGAAACATAATTCTCCAACTTTCATAAATAGATATAGATATATATATATATCAGATATATATATATAAATATCAGTTTTTAAGACTTTAAATAACATTTCGTACAATTCAACTACTACATAAAGAAGTTGGGTACAAAAGGTCCAATTTGCATTCCCAAGGGTAGACCAAAATGACGGCTATAACATCTCCAACCGGCGCACTCCTTAGGATAACTAATAAAAGACATCGCCATCCTTCCATTCATCTATACCCCGAGGTACCATTGGGGTACTCTCCAGGGGCGCGTCAGTAATCGGTTTGGGATTGGGTTCTGTACCTGCAATACCAAGGGTAACACGGTTAACACGACAGTTAAGAAGTATTGAGCATATGAAACTAGTATAATATATCAAATGAACTTATTAATATACACTGGATAAGAGAGCAATAACAGTCTACAAGGCATATTGTGCATGAGTAACAATGAGTAAGAAATCAAAATCAAGATGTAGTACACACTACTTGGCATTCACGAGGCTCTATTCTCCTAAAAAGGAGCATACATACATATGGGTCGCTAGGAGATCAAGCTAGCTTCCCGAGAAGCGCCGACAACTCCCCCGTAGTGACATAATAATTCCTCAAATGGCACAAGCTAAGTGGTGCTGACTCGGATTCACCCCTCTCATACTTTCAATTATACTTGTCATAACATGCATAAGGAATATCAATCTGAAGGTATAATCAATCATGAATATGGACGGACAATTAAACGAATCATATTTATATGAGCCACGAAGGCTCGAACCTTGGCTATACCCCCTTTTGGCTAGCAAGCACGCACTCAGTAGAAGCTCTGGCTTGTCAGACACGCACTCATTAGAAGATCAGGTCTGAATTGCCTCAGGGTTTGATTAGAGAGAGAGTGAATGCATAGACAAATCATGTTGAGGGCAAGATATTTAACAATATGAATGCATTCGGATTGCGTAAATATTTAAGAAATCACCATTCACCCTGTGTTAGGCAATCCATGATCCCCAAGGTCATTCAACTCGACATATTCATAAAACGTCTGGTGCCATTGTGTTACCGCATCTTAGTATTACCTTGTGTATATAATGACACCCCTTTTTATGCCAACATCCATGACTTGACATTGGGAGACCATCTGGAATTTCTCATTCTCTTGAACATGTACTTACCATTGCCCAAGGTGGTGGTAGGAAATGTGCCAATACTAAGGCCCTCCAAGGTTAGTGAGAGTTTCTAATATCCTAGATTTCACTGGGTTCTTGCAGTTTAGCCGTATATATTGTTACGGCTTAGCCGAGTGGTTCAGATTTCCTCCAATAGTTCAGGCGCATTTACGGCTTAGCCGTATATTAGCCTGCGGCTAAGCCGTGCTAAGCCTATGGATAGGTTACGGTTGGGTTACGGTTGAGCCGTAACGCATTACATGGCATAGTCGTATGTAAGCCGTTAGAAGAAAACAGGTTTTTCGAGCTCTCTGGATAGTCCCCCGTAAGAAGGCTTACGGCTTGGGCATGAGTTGGGCACGGCTTAGCCATAGTGCATTTCACGGTGTAGCCGTATGCAAGCCGTAGTATAAAAGCAGATTGTGATGCTCTTGGGACTTTGAGTCGTTGCCACTTACGGCTTAGCCGTAGCTTCGCCATATGCTTTAAAATTCTGGAGTTACTTCTGTAACTCGCTTTCAATACAGAAATCTGAATTGTGGGGAGTTTATATTGCTTAATTATATTGTACATTGAAGGTATTCAATACCCACTCACCCTCTTATTCCATGCTTATATCCTAACTCAATCCATACCATGTTTGTACACAATTAAAACAATGAAAATGACTGAAATTTGAGAATTTAGAGATCTAACCCAAGAATCAATAACTTAATCACCCATGCAGCGCATATGAACTCTAACACTTGCCTCTTAACAGTGTTTGCCCTCCCTAACTCCTTCTTGTTGTGTGATTAAGGGAAAACCTCCAAGGAGAAGTGGGTTCTCTACATGGCAACATATAAATGGTGAATGTGATGCAACAATGCATGCATGTCTTAAATTTGAGTCTTCTTTACTCCAACTAGCCTTAAAATGTGAGATGGAAGCAAAGCCCTCACCTTGGAGGGCGGTAGCTTGAAGAAGGTGGTACTTCCCCAAAGAAAAATACTCTTACGAAGAAGATGATGATGGGTGAAGACTTCCCTAAGGCATGCAAAACCCCAATCCTAATTGCAGTTCAGAATTAAAGAAAGATAGAGATGTAAGGAGAGAGAGAAAGAAAACAGCTCCAGCAGCCAAACAAAAGGAGGAAAAAAGAAAGGAACATTGAGTTCCTCTTTTTTAAGTAAGTGGATTCTTCCTACCTTTGCATGCAAGCCCCTTATTTTTAGGATATTTACAATGTAGGTCACGTGGCCTAAGTTGGCCCAAAAATGAATCCAATTTAAGTTGGGCCTAACATGAAAGATGATCTACATGAAAAATTACACAAGGAGTGATTGACGAGGTGTCCACAAGATGCAAGAATAATTTATAAAAAGGTCCTTAACTACTGAGGTAAAGCTCAAACTCCGCTCAACTCCCTGTCCAAGACCCAAACCCAGTTGCTATTAAACTAAGTTAACCTTAACAAGGTTTAATTAACATAGAACGTGATTAGTTAACGTAGATTAGGATTAGTGGGATTCGGTACCTTACATCCTCCCCCACTTAAGATTATTCGGCCCTTCGAATGTGACATACCTCGGGTAGTAGCTCTGGATATTTTGCCCGAATTTGATCTTCAAGTTCCCATGTGACCTCTTCCTATCCATGATGCTCCCACAGGACTTTAACCCATTTGATCGTTCGGGTACACAGTACTTCTCTTTAGCGTCAATGATACGAAGTGGTCTTTCTTCATAGCTCACATCAGGCTTAACTTGGATGTCGTCTAACTTAAGAACAGGTGAAGGATCCGGGAGGTACTTTCTAAGCATCAACACATGAAATACATTATGAACTCCGGCAAGCGGGGGTGGTGACTCCAATCGATAAGCTAAATCTCAAATCCTGTCTAGTATCTCGAAAGGTCCTATAAATCGCGGAGCTAGCTTGCCCTTCTATCCAAACTGATGGTACCCTTTATTAGGAAAACCTTCAAGAAAACTTTATCCCGCACTTGAAACTCAAGGGCCAATGGCGGTTATCCGCGTAACTCTTCTAGCGTGATCATGCAACCTTCAATTTATCTTGCACCTTTTGCACTTTTTCTGCTGTATCCGCAACTAGAGAGAGTCCATGGAAACTTCTGACTCCAACTTTTTCCCAACAGACCAGAGTACAGCAGTTACGTCCATACAAAGCTTCGAACGGGCCCATTCCGATGCTCGCGTGATAACTATTATTGTACGCAAATTCACATAAGGAGAGGTGTTCATCCCACTCCTTCCCGAAGTCCAACACGCTATCTCATAGCATATCTTCAAGGGTTTGTATTGTTTGCTCCGATTGCCCGTCGGTCTGCAGATGATAAGCGGTGTTAAAACTGAGTTTAGTACCCAAGGATGTTTAAAAGACTGCCAGAAGGAAGACACGAACCTACTGTCTTGGTCGGATACAATTGAAACTGGAGTACCGTGTATCCGCACAATCTCATCAATGAAGATCTTGGCCATCTCATGAAATTCATCCCTTTCCTAATGGGAATAAAGTGGGCTGACTTTCTTAGTCGGTCGACAATCACCCACACAACATCATGATGTTTCCTTGTCGGGGGCAGCCCTGAAACAAAATCCATCGTCAAATTCTCCCATTTCCACTTAGGGATCTGTAAAGGACGCAACAGACTGGGAGGCTTCCTATGTTCAGCCTTTACTCGTTGGCAGGTAAGACACCTTGCTACAAAGCTCGTAATATCTAACTTCATGTTATTCCACCAGAACCTGCCATGTAAGTTTCGGTACATTTTTGTACTCCTGGGGTGCATGGAATATCATGCATGATATGCTTCAGTCATGATTGCCCTCTTTAAGTTATGGTTTTGGACCACTGGAACACAAAGCCGATCTTTGAAATACAGTACGCCATCTACTATCCTGAACTCAGGTCTCTTGGATATACGGTCATGAATCTTAACAAACTCTGGATCTTCAAACTGCCTCTCCTTGATTTGTTGGATTAGGGTGGGCTCGAAGACTGACATAGCTATCAGCATGACCTTGTCATCCATGAATTTGACTTCCATATCCAAATCTCGGAACTCTTCAACTAAGGACCATTCACCACACATTGTTGCCATCTCAATAGTGGATTTTCTGCTCAAAGCATCGGACACTACATTCCCTTTCCTGGGGAAATATTTGATCGGAAAATCATAAACCTTTATGAATTCTAACCATCTACGCTGTCTCATATTAAGGTCGTGCTGAGAAAATAGTATTGGAGACTATGATGGTCGCTATGGACTTCAAATCTCTCCCCGTACAAATAGTGTCTCCACAACTTCAACGCAAAAACCACTGCAGCTAATTCTAAATCATGCGTAGCATAGTTTTTCTCATGTTCTTTCAATTGTTGAGATCCATAAGCTATTACCTTTCCATTCTGCATTAGTACACATCTTAGCCCAATCCTCGAAGCATTGGTATAGATAATAAATCCACCACTACCCTCTGGTAGAGATAAGATTGGAGCTGAGGTTAGCTTCTCCTTTGGGAGTTGAAAACTCGACTCACATTCAGCTGACCAAACAAATGGCTCATTCTTCCGAGTCAATTTTATCAAAGGTGCCACTATTTTGGAAAAGTCCTTCACAAACCTTATATAATATCCCGCCAAGCTAACAAAGCTTCTAACCTCTGCAACTATTTTGGGGCTTTGCCAATTGGTTATAGCCTCAACCTTAGCTGGATCAACTGCAAGCCCATCTTTTGAGATTATATGCCCCCAAAAGGCAACTTGTTCTAACTAGAATTTACACTTGTCCAGTTTAGCATACAGTCGGTGGTCCCTTAATAATTGCAAAGAAATCCTCAGATGTTCCGCATGCTCGTCTTGGGTCTTGGAGTATACCAATACATCATCAATGAAAATGACCACAAACCGATCTAGGTAGGGTGAAAAGATCTTGTTCATCAAGGCCATAAATACCGCTGGGGCATTTGTTAACCCAAAAGGCATAACTAAGAATTCATAATGCCCACATCTTGTCCTGAAAGCTGTTTTTGATGTATCTTGGTCCCTAATTCGCAGCTGATGATATCCGGACCTTAGATTAATCTTTGGAAAATGGGTTGCACCCTGTAATTGGTCAAACAATTCATCAATTCTAGGCAGGGGATATTTGTTTTTAATTGTCACCTGATTCAACTGCCTGTAATCAATACACATTCTGAGGGTGCCATCTTTCTTCTTCATGAATAAGACTAGGGCTCCCTATGGTGATGTGCTAGGATGAATAAACCCTTTATCCAATAAGTCCTGTAACTGTACCTTTAGCTCACGTAACTCTGCTGGTGCCATTCTATACGGAGCCTTAGAAATGGGGGCGGTACCAGATACTAACTCTATCGTAAAGTCCACTTCCCTAATCGGAGAAAAACTCGGTACTTCATCAGGAAACACATCCGGGAACTCACAAACCACCGGCATTTCTTCTAAGTTCTTAGATGATTTCTTCTCCACAATGAAGGCAATATACCCCTCACAACCACTATGAATTAGTCTTTCCGCTCGAAGCGTTGAAATGAATCTAGTGTTCGAACTTTTCTTGTCACCTTGGAGCATAACACTTAGGCCATCTTCACTCACCTTCACAGTGACCATCTTACGGAAACAGTTTAGACAGGCCATATACTTGGTCAACCAATCCGTGCCTAAGATTACATCGAAGTCGTTCATGGGCAAAACAATGAGTTCCGCTGGGAGAAGGACCTCTCCAAAAAGAACTCGATAGCTAGGGTAATAGTCATCACAAGCCACCTTCTTGCCTACTGGAGTGATAACACTCAAAACATATGGTAACTGGGCTGGCGGCTCTCGTATCCTGCTAGAGAATAAGGGCGAAATGAAGGAATGCAAAGATCCTAAATCAAACAACACTGTAGCTTCTACGTCACAGATAGAAACCTTACCTACAACCACATGCTCTGTTGCTTTTGCTTCTTCATGAGTCAATGCATAGGCGGGGCCTTGCCTTTGGGATCAGTTTTATTGTCCTGGCTTCTGTTGTCCTTGGCCCTGCCGTGACTGACCTTGGCCTTGCCTCACCAGTTGTTGTTGACGGTTAGGCGCCGGTGGTGTTACTTTAAAAGACTCCTGATACTGCTGCTGTAGTGGGGCTCAACTAGAATCCTTCCTTCTTGGGCATTCTGACAAGCAATGGTCCATTGAGCCACAGCTAAAATAGGCGCCCGTGGACCTCCAGCATTTACTAGTCTCGTGACCCTTCCCGCATACACCACAGATTGGTCGTGATGTCCCACTGATAACTCCCTTCTGTTTTTTAGAATGTTGCTGACCCTTCCTAGATGGTGGGGCACTCTTCCTAGACTTTCCCAAAAATAGGCTTTTCTCGATTTCTTTGGCTGCATAATCTCTTGCTACCACATCATCATACTGAACTGGTCGTTGGAAGGCTGTAGCATGTCCCTTAATAACAGGCCTCAACCCTTTAAGGAACCTCTCTACTTCCTTTTCCCCAGTGTTAATTAGATCTAAAGCAAATTGAGAGAGCTGGCTAAATACGTGCACATACTCTATAACTGTCAAGGAGTGCTGTTGTAGGGCGAGGAACTCTGCCTTCTTCTTGCGGGTTACATGTTCGGGAATAAACTTCTTCCTAAACTGCCTCTTAAAGGCTTCCCGCACAGTAGCATCTGGGATGGCCCTAATATGGTCCCGGATACTCTTCCACCATGTATCTGCAATATCCCTGAACATGGATGCTGAGAGGACTACCTGCTGCCTTGGGGTACAAGTCAATATGTCGAAGACATTCTCAGTGTGGATGAGCCATTCGTCAGCTTGCAACAGATCCTCTTGTCCCGTAAACTCTATGGATCCTCTCTTCCTGAACTTTTCATACAGGGAATTAGGATCTCCAGGTTGATCTTGCCTGTTTAATAGAGCGGCTAACTGCATTTGCATGGCAGCTTGATTGGCATTACTAGTAGTTAATTGATGCATCAACATCATGAACCGTTCCTCCATGTTGAATGTAGGACGAGGAGGAGGTTGCGGTGGAGGGTCTGCACCTTCCAATTCCACATTATTGTGATCATTATCACCCAAACTATTGTTCGTACCGGACCCCGACACCATAGATCTGCAATTTATGATGGTTGTTAGTCATATATATATACATACATATATACTACAACTCTACAAAAGATGATAATACATAATAGAAAAATCCAACCTTGCATGGACCTATGGGAACCTCACCACGTTTCCTATTGTTAAGTCTTTTAATTAATAATTGACTTATTAGCGGGCTCTGATACCATTACTTACATATGTCATGCCCTAATCTTGGGAATTGGGGATTTAAGTGGGCCTCCAGGGCGTGGATACGTAATCCTGTAGTAATCCGTGACCTAATGATTTGTGCACGAATTCCTACGAGGGAGATTCCACAGGAACGTGTGAGGTATGCCAACACACATAGGAATATAACTCATCATAACGAACTCCTACGAAATACTCTGTAAAGATCAAGAGCAAAACAAGAGAAACATATTCTCCAACTTTCATAAATAGATATAGATATATATATCAGTTCTTACGACCTTAAATAACATTTCGTACAATTCAACTACTACTCAAAGAAGTTGGGTACAAAAGGTCCAATTTGCATTCCCAAGGGTAGACCAAAATGATGGCTGTAACATCTCCAACCAGCGCACTCCATAGGATGACTAATAAAAGACATCGCCATCCTTCCATTCATCTATACCCCAAGGTACCATTGGGGTACTCTTTGGGGGAGCATCAACAATCGGGTTGGGATTGGGTTTCGTACTTGTAATACCAAGGATAACATGGTTAACAAGACGGTTAAGCAAGTATTGAGCATATGAAACTAGCATAATATATCAACTGAACTTATTAATATACACTGGATAGGAGAGCAATAACAGTCTACAAGGCATATTATGCATGAGTAACAATGAGTGAGAAATCAAAATCAAGATGTAGTACACACTAATTGGCATTTACGAGGCTCTATTCTCCCAAAAGGGAGCATACATACATATGGGTCGCTAGGAGATCAAGCTAGATTCCCGAGGAGCGCCGACAACTCCTCTGTAAACTACTGCAATAGTGACATAATAATACCCCAAAGGGTCCAAGCTAGTGGTGCTGACTCGGATTCACCCCTCTCATACTTTTAATCATACTTGTCATAACATACATAAGGAATATCAATCTGAAGGTATAATCAATCATGAATACAGACGGACAATTAAACGAAGCATATTTATATGAGCTACGATGGCTCGAACCTCGGCTATACCCCCTTTTGGCTAGCAAGCACGCACTCAGTGGAAGCTCTGGCTTATTGGACATGCACTCATTAGAAGCTCAGATCTGAATTGCCTCAGGGTTTGACTAGAGAGAGAGTGAATGCATAGACAAATCATGTTTAGCGTAAGATATTTAACAATATGAATGCATTCGGATTGTGTAAATATCTAAGAAATCACCATTCACCCTGTGTTAGGCAATCCATGATCCCCAAGGTCATTCAACTCGACATACTCATAAAACGTCTGGTGCCACTGTGTTACCACATCTTGGTATTACCTTATGTATATAATGACAACTGTTTTTATGCCAACATCCATGACTTGACATTGGGAGACCATCCAGAATTTCTCATTCTCTTGAACGTGTACTTACCATTTCCCAAGGTGGTGGTTGGAAAGGTGCCAATACTGAGGCCCTCCAAGGTCAGTGAGAGTTTCTAATATCCTAGAGTTCACTGGGTTGTTACGGCTTAGCCGTATATATTGTTACGGCTTAGCCGAGTGGTTCAGATTTCCTCCAATCATTCAGGCGCATTTATGGCTTAGCCATATATTAGCCTACGGCTTAGCCGTTCTAAGCCTACGGCTAGGTTATGGTTGGGTTATGGTTGAGCCGTAAGGCATTACATGGCGTAGCCATATGTAAGTCATAGAAGAAAACAGGTTTTTCGAGCTCCTTGGAAAGTCTCCCATAAGAAGGATTATGGCTTGGGTACGGGCTGAGCACGGCTTAGCCGTAGTGCATTTCACGGTGTAGCCGTATGCAAGCCGTAATATAAAAGTAGATTGTGATGCTCTTGGGACTTTGAGTTGTAGCCACTTATGGCT
This sequence comes from Sextonia rubra, assembly GCA_037013555.1. NCBI lineage: Eukaryota > Viridiplantae > Streptophyta > Magnoliopsida > Laurales > Lauraceae > Sextonia > Sextonia rubra. Next base: position 83,641,566 of record JASUAD010000001.1, read on the forward strand.
TAGCCGTAGCTTCGCCGTACGCTTCAGAATTCTGGAGTTACTTCTGTAACTCACTTTCAATATAGAAATCTGAATTGTGGGGAGTTTCTATGGCTTAATTATAGTGTACATTAAAGGTATTCAATACCCACACACCCTCCTATTCCATGCTTATATCCTAACTCAATCCATACCACGTTTGTACATAATTAAAACAATGAAAATGACTGAAAGTTGAGAATTTAGAGATCTAACCCAAGAACCAATAACGTAATCACAAATACAGCACATATGAACTCTAACACTTGCCTCTTAACAGTGTTTGCCCTCCCTAACTCCTTCTTGTTGTGTGGTTAGGGGAAAACCTCCAAGGAGAAGTGGGTTCTCTACATGGCAACATATAAATGGTGAATGTGATGCAACAATGCATGCATGTCATAGATTTTAGTCTTCTTGACTCCAACTAGCCTTAAAATGTGAGATGGAAGCAAAGCCCTCACCTTGCATGGCAGTAGCTTGAAGAAGGTGGTACTTCCCCAAAGAAAAATGCTCTTACGAAGAAGATGACGATGGGTGAAGACTTCCCTAAGGCATGCAAGACCCAAATCCTAATTGCAGTTCAGAATTAAAGAAAGATAGAGATGTAAGGAGAGAGAGAAAGAAAACAGCTCCAGCAGCCAAACAAAAGGAGGAAAAGAGAAAGGAACATTGAGTTCCTCTTTTTTAAATAAGTGGATTCTTCCTACCTTTGCATGCAAGCCCCTTATTTTTAGGATATTTACAATGTAGGTCACGTGGCCTAAGTTAGCCCAAAAATGAATCCAAATCAAGTTGGGCCTAACACGAAAGATGATCTATAAGAAAATTACACAAGGAGTGATTGACGAGGTGCCCACAAGACTCAAGAATAATTTATAAAAAGGTCTTCAACTACTGAGGTAAAGTTCAAACTCCGCTCAACTCCCTGTAAGACCCAAACCCAATTGCTATTAAACTAAGTTAACCTTAACAAGGTTTAATTAACATAGGACGTGATTAGTTAATATAGATTAGGATTAGTGGGATTCGGAACCTTACAACATGTCTTCATAGGCATTGAGAATTTGATTAAGATTTACATGTCCTACTTTATAAGGATTTTCCATAACTGTTGTTTGCTTGACAAGGTCATCTGTAATACAAACAACTCTTCTACCATCACACCAAACATATCCATTTCTACTTGCAAATTCAAGATGTTTTTTTTAAATTAAGAAATCTTTGGTACTGATCAGCAATAAGATCATAATTTTATAGGTGCTCGAGACTGTATTCTTCTGTAGCATATTCATGAGATTCGTACCATTAAGAATGATAGTTTATAGGGAGATGCTCATAATCATGTATTGTAGAGATGAATCTTTTGCAGAATAAATCTCCTTCTTCATAATCCATGATGGTCCATATTTGATATGGTTGATAAAACCGAATTTCTGATCTTTCACTCAAACTAGATGAAATTGTTGTGTAGTTGTCTTTTGGTGAGTCCAAGGCTACAAAGAGCATGAAGCACGAGTGCAAGGAGTTGTTGTATTATTTCAAAATCATCTCTATGTAAAAGAAATCTTTGGACTAAGCCTTGCTCAATATAGGAGATGTCAACTTCATTTGATGAAAGGAACAATTTTGGAAATCCAGTTGCCCCGCTTATGTATTGAGCTTTGAGCATTAATCATTCCTTGATCTAACAAGAAAGAGTTTTTTCTCTGATTCTTGCAGCTATCTCATTTGGAAGGGTTGTGTTAACCTTTTCCAGGAGGTGTGTTCTGGATGTTTTTTTCATCTGCATAAGTGGATAACAGTGCTCTTTGATGGATGCTTTGAAACATATGAATTTGGCTTTCTAAGTGCTTAATATGATTTGAGATTTTGGATAAGGTTTTTCGAGTGTTTTTTCTTTTGTCAGAAAGAATTGCATTCCAATGAGCATTGATAAGTTCTTGAGAAGTGACTAATAATCCTAGATTAAAAAAAGGGCTTGATATTTGTTGAGATGTGGGGATAGAAGAAGAGCTTGATTCCTGAATGAGGGCTTTGCTTTTGCTAGTAATTTGTGTCATTGTGACAAGGGATAATTCTTGGGATAATTCCTGAAGACATATAAGATTAAATGACAGGGCTAAATATGGATAATCAAGAAGATGAATTTTTATTTGGAAAAGTTTCATTTTCTTTTGGGATAAAACAAGTTCATTCTTGATAATTACTTTTTTAAAAATATTCAAATGTTTCCAATGGTCACAAATGGATTTTGCAAATATAAGAATGTCATCTATATAGACGAGTGTAAAAGCTTGATACGGATTAAAATTTTCATTCATTATTCTTTGAAATTCTCAAGGAGCATTTTTTAAACCAAATGGCATAACGTTCCATTCATAATGTCCAAATGGTACTATAAAAGCAGTTTTATGCCTGTCCACCAGGGTGATTTGAATTTGCCAAAATCCTGATTGAAGATCAAATTTGTAAAAAATGAAGGCATTAGAGAGACGGTTAATAAAACCAGTTTTATTTGGAACCGGATATCTTATAGACTTTAAGATTTTATTTAAAGGCTTGTAGTTGATAACAAGACGGGGAACACCTCGTTCTTATTCATGCACTTTATTTACATAAAATACTGCACAACTCCAAGGGGATTGTGATTTTTGAATAAGCTTTTTAGCAAGAAGATCATTGATTTTTTTAGCACACAGTTGACCAAGGTCTTTATTCATTTGAATAGGTCGAGCTTTATTAGGAGTTTGAGATTCATTGAAATTATCAATATATGGAAGAGAAACAGTATGGTCTTTCTTATGCTAAAAGGTAGAAGGAAGGTCAAAATAGCATTTTGTTTCAAGCATCTTTTTGAATTGACTTAATTCTTTTAAGAATTTAGGTTTATTTAATTGTTCTTCAATTCTTAAAGAATTTATGTCTTCTTGAAGATATGCAATTTGTTTTTCTTTATAAGAAATTTGATTCTGAATGAGACTGATATGGTGAATAGGAGATGATTCAACAAAATAAAAAATTAATTCTTGATTGTCTATAATAGTTTTTAGGCCTGATGAATCAATTTGAAAAGGCTGTAGAATCTATAGAAAAAGATTTTCAAGGGTAACATCATTATTTAAATCCTTTTCTAGCAGGAAATTTGTCTTTATACATTTTCCATTTTTGCAAACATGAACATTTTTTAATTTATATTTGATATATAGTTTTTTACTAGCAATTGCTAGGTCGAGTTTGTTTTTAGTTTTTTGATAATCTCTCATTGGGATTCATCCTTCTCTTATTAAATTAACATCTGTGCTACTATCTACTAAGTAGAGTGCTTTAATAGAAAAGTCTTTGACTTTAATTGTAACTTGAGCTTTCCATTTATAAAGTGGATTTCTCATTAAAGAATTTACAAAACCGTTTAATTCTTCCCTAAATTCCTCATGTTGTTCTACATTATCATCATTTTATTTATAAGATTTAAGTGTGTGAAATTCAAGAGTTTCAACATGTTGTTTGAGACCTTTAAGTTCATTTAAATCTTGATTTAATTATTTTATTTCTTGCTTTTGATTATTAATTTCTTTATATAGGTCTTGATTAAAAGGCTGAAGAGGAGCTTGTTGCTCTTTTAGTCTATCTAATACAGTTTTGATGCTGAATTATTCCGATAATTCAGATGAATTATTTGTTGTAGAAGATTTTGCTTTTCGCTTTTTATTTCCTTTGTTTATATTTTGTATTTTTCAAAATATTTATTTCTTAATTCTTCATCTTTTAGATCTTTAAACATTTCTAACACCATTTCCTTTGTAGTAGAAGGTATGTTTAAAGATAAAAAGGAAGAAGAGACAGATTCATATTGGATTTCACTGTCAAGTATATTGCAGTAATACATATCTGATGTGTGAGAATAGTCCATATCAGAGGAGCCAGATGACTCACAAGAAGAGGATGAAGATCCTTTTAAAATAGTCTTAATTTCTTTTTCTATTTTTACTTTGATTTTTGGGTAATTAGGAAATATATGTCCTTTTTTCTTGCAGTTATAACATTGTATTTCTTTTTTCTTAGGGTAGGAAATGGATGGATTGTTTTTTGTGCAAGATTCCTTTGATCCTTTATAGGGTTTTTTATGAAGAGATTTCTTATGATATCTTTTAGAGAGAATATAGTATTGTGGAGTTGAAAAATGCCATGATTTTCTTTTTTGATGGTTTCTTTTTAATTTCTTCTTTTTATTCTAGCTAGAAAGATTGATTAATGGTTCCATGCCGAATTGAAAGAAAAAATCACCAAGTGCATACTTGCTGATACGTTTTTGATCTTCAATTTGACATTTAAATTTGACTTCATTGCATAATGAAAATTCAACTTTATTAATCTTTTGAATTAGATCACCATATGTATAAAGTACATAATTCAAGTTTCCATAATTTTCTGATTTTAATTTTTCTCTAAGTTTTTCTGTAAAAGGTTTAGGAAGACCAGATATAAATTTTTCTTTCCAACATTCTGGATTGCTTGCATTGATTGTATAATGTTTTGATATGAAAACATCTTTAGACCAACGGAAATTAGATAACATTGGGCATGAAAAATTGATTAATTGAGTTTTTAATTTTTCTTCTACATTCATATAATTGCCAATAAAATGTTTAACTGTATTGGTAATGAGCATGTAGATAAAATCGAGGATCATTTGACCTTGCATAGTAATAATAGGATTTTTAGAGCGATCTCTTTTTAGCAGAATAGCATTTCTTTCAATATCAGAAAGATATTTTTCCCACTAACCACGTAATTGTCCAGTAAATCCAAGGACAACTGCGTTTACTGCATGTCTTTAGTTATTACCAGCAGCCATGATGGTAGAGGCATAGATCATCATTTGTTGGCATAATTGAAATATTTGATATTTTGATAAGCCATCTACATTCCATTCATGTACTGAAGAATTTTCAAAGTGAAGGTCATTTAAAAGAGCATGTTCTTCGAATTAAAGATCAACAGAGTTGGTCTTGGTTAATAATTCCATGTTTTTGTTGTAGTAACTATTGGTTTTTGTCTTTTAAATATTTTATTGAGTTGTAGAGATTCTTGATCTTGATCATCTTGATTTTCATTTGATATTTTAGACTTTTCTTCTATAGAATAAAAAACACAGAATTCTAAGTCTAAATTAGAAGCTTTAGAAGTTGAGATTAAAACATTTATGGATTTTATTTTCTTTATTTGCTTGGAGTTTTATATTTGTAAAACTATGAGATAATTGATTAATTAGTTCATCTGAAAACTTTAAAGGTTTTTTTTTTCAAACTTTAGATCTTTAAGGGCTTCACCTTGAAAACCTAAAGATTGTGTCTTAATTACTTTTAAGAAGAAGTAGTTTAATTAAGCTGCAAAATATTTTCAACTTTATTTTCAATTCTATTAGTTTGTTGGCCAATAGAATGAAGATTTTTATTTGTATAATTATTTTATTCTAAAACATGACTTAAGTCTAATTTGTAAATTAATTCCGATTTACCTTTATCACCTTGTATCTTTGCAACATCTTTTATCGGTATAGCTGAATATTCTTTATAAATGATTTAATGTAATAGAGGATGTATAAATTCTTTAGTTTTATGTGGAGAGGAACTGGTAGAAGCTATAATCTAAGAGGAGCTTAATTCAATTATCATTTTAATAGTTAAATCTTCAATTTTATATGCTTTCGTCATGGCTAGTTTAAGCCAGTCAAATAAACAAATATTTCTTTGATTATCATATATATTTATACCACTTTTTTAAAGAAATCTTTATGTTCTTGAGAAATTTATTTAAAAAAGGATTTTGTTAAAGGATTTAATAATAAATTATTTTTTAACATATCTTTATCAATTTCTAAATATTCAATAACATTTATATTGAAATCAGATTCAAAAGGATTATAGGTATTAGTTGGAGAAGCATGATTTATTAGTGCTTGAGAAACAATTTCTGAAGCTTGATAAGAAGGATGAACAAGTCCTCTAGGTCTAAGATCTACATGAGGTGAAGATTAAGAAACTTTGGATGGTCCTTTTATGGAAAATCCTACCATTGAAGGAGGATGTGAAAAAGACATTCGAGAAGGTTGATAGACTGAACGTGTTTTATCTCTAAAATCTGTTTGGAAATTTATTTCAACACTTCCATCTTCATGTTCAATAATTTTTTCAATTTCTTTATTTTCTAAAAATTTTTCTGGTTGAACGTTTTCTAGGCGCCATCTACCAAAGAGATTAATATCATTCCATTGTATGAGTTTTGGAATATTTACTTGATTTTTAAAATTGGTTTGGAATAAAGTAGTCACCTTTTGCTTGATTGGAATAGGCTATGCCTAGAACAACTAAATTTATGAGTTTATAATAAACTCTATATATGAGAGGAAGATTTTGATTATGGGGATTCGTATCAAAACCTTTTATCTGGATAGATAAGGTAAGGGAAACAGAGAAATTTGGAAAACAATTAAAGAAAATAGGGCCATTAACCAAACTTGATTCAACCATTCCAAGTAATGAATCATTAAATTTTTTATGTCTTGTATCTTCAACATAGACGAGAGCTTTTGTTCTCAGTCCAAGTCTTGTTAATGGCTTCAGAGCAACTTGCACTAATCCAAAATTAATATAATTGTATGTTTTAGTATATTCTTTTATTTCATGGGGCTTTATTAAAAAAAGATGCTGAATATCACCTGTGATGGATTCAGTTCTTTCAATGGGTTTTACTTTATAACTTGATTTTAATTGAAAGCTTCCAACTTTATAAATTTCATTTTTATTAACAGCAAGGATAGTCCAGTCATATATAACCTGATCTAAATCATTATAACTGATGTTTTCACTATTTTTAACAGAAATTGAAGATAAGGAATTTGATGATGAGGAAGAAGAAAATACAAACTTCTTAATAAGCTTAGCGATAATTTGTATTATAGAGTTATTTTAATCAAAACCACCATGAGTATCTAACGAAATAAAGGGTTTACACACCAACAAAATGCCTGAAATGCCTTTACATGGCTGACAACAGCGATAATAATGGTTACCTCAAATTTGCCCCAAGCAGAATATGATTAAAATTTCTTAATAATAACAAAGACACAACCAAGTATTAAGATTTTTGACGTGTTAAATTCCGTGTCAGCAATCCCTTAAGTAAAATCAAAACATAACATAACAAAGATAAGTGAAGAAGTACTCACAAAACGACTTTATATTGCTAAAGTACTTGATTACAAGTTTGAAATCAACTTAGCTCTGATACCAAATGGGAGAGGGCAGATTACAAGGGAGTTTTGAGGAAGAAATGAAAGGGAAATTTAAACTCTTATCTTGATGTGTTTTTTTCAAGGCAATGGTAGCACCTATTTATAGCCTTTACACAGTTAATTTACATTTCATTACAACTGTATTTTGGTTGAATTTGCATTTCATTTGATGTGCTGTCACAGCTCTGGATAATTCCACTGTTTGGACTGTAGATGAGCCTTATCATTTTGTTGATAAGTAATAATTTTTTGATTACATGCATGCATATTTGTAGGATGTATATGGGGGATAATGCTGATGTTGTTTGTCTTTATGCTGAATAGTGATGGGAGAATACACTTGAATAACATAGCAAAGAGTTGTATTACTTCGGATATGGAAACCTTGTCATTCTTTTGTCTTCTGTCTTCTTCCTAATAAAGCTTTTCTACAAAGTACTTTTTGAAGATGCCTTTCATGAATTTGTGGAGAATGGAATTGCAAATGTTTTATTGCTACGATAGAAATTTCCATGATGATTTTTTGTCTTTTTGCATATTTTCTTTGCATGCTTCATGGAGGAAGAATCTTGATGCGATTATTCTTCAAGCTGTTGAGCTATATTGCAACTAGCAGAGAACTTCATAATGGAGTCAAAATTAAGATAAGGGTCATTCCAACCATCATTTTCATTTTTGAATTCTCAATGGAATAGCTGAATTAATTCTTCATAAGTTTTTTCTGAAATATCAAAAGACATGTCTTCATCGGCATTGAGAATTTGATTAAGGTTTGCATGTCCTGCTTTATAAGGATTTTGCATAACTATTGTTTCTTAGCAAGGTCATCTGTAATATAAGCAACTTTTCTACCATCACACTAAACGTATCTATATGTACTTACGAATTCAATATGTTTTTTTAAATTAAGGCAAGATCAAAATTTGTAGGTGCTCAAGACTATATTCTTCTGTAGCATATTCAGGAGATTCATACCATTGAGAAGGATAGCTTATAGGGAGATGCTCATAATCATGTATTGCAGAGATGAATCTTTTGCCGAATAAATCGCCTTCTTCATAATCCATGATGGTCCATATTTGATATGGTTGACAAAACCGAATTTCTGATCTTTCACCCAAACTAGATGAAATTGTTATGAGCAGTTGTCTTTTAGTGAGTCCAAGGCTGCAAAAGGCATAACGCACGAGTGCAGGTAGTTGTTGTATTACTTCAAAATCATCTTTGTGTAAAAGAAATCTTTGGACTAAGCCTTGCTCAATATAGGTGATGTCAACTTCATTTGATGGAAGGAATAATTTTAGAAAGTCAGTTGCTTAGCTTATGTATCAAGCTTAATCATTCCTTGATCTGACAGGAAAGAGTTTTTTATCTGATTCTTGCAGCTATCCCATCTGGAAAGGTTGTGTTAACCTTTTCCATGTGGTGTATTCTGGATGCTTTTTCATCAGCATAAGTGGATAACAGTGCTCTTTGATGGATGCTTTGAAACATATGGATTTGGCTTTCTAAGTCCTTGATATGGTTTGAGATTTTGGATAAGGTTTTTCGAGTGTTTTTTCTTTTGTCGGAAAGAATTACACTCCAATGGGCATTGAGAAGTTCTCAAGAAGTGACTGATAATCCTAGATTGAATAAAGGGCTTGATATTTGTTGAGATGTGGGGATGGAAGAAGAGCTTGATTCCTAAATAAAGGCTTTGCTTTTGCCAATAATTGGTGTCAATGTGACAAGGGATAATTCTTGGGATAATTCCCGAAGACATATAAGATTAAAAGATAGGCTGATTATGGCTAATAAAAAAATTAAATTTTTATTTGGAAAAGTTTCATTTTCTTTTGGGATAAAACAAGTCCATTCTGGATAATTACTTTTTTGAAAATATTTAAATGTTTCTAATGGTCACAAATGGATTTTGAAAACACCAGAATGTCATCTATATAGACGAGTGTAAAAGCTTGATCTAGATTAAAATTTTCATTCATTATTCTTTGAAATTCTAAAGGAGCATTTTTTAAACCATATGGCATAACATTCCATTCATAATGTCCAAATGGTACTGTTAAAACAGTTTTATACCTGTCCTCCAGGGTGATTTGAATTTGCCAAAATCCTAATTTATGATCAAATTTAAAAAAATGAAGGCACTAGAGAGATGGTTAATAACATCAGTTTTATTTGGAACTAGATATCTTATAGACTTTAATACTTTATTTAAAGGCTTTTAGTTGATAACAAGATGGGGAACAAGTCGTTCTTGTTCATGTGCCTTATTTACATAAAATGCTACACAACTCTAAGGGGATTGTGATTTCTAAATAAGCTTTTTAGCAAGAAGATCATTGATCTTTTTAGTACATAGTTGAACAAGGTCTTTATTCATCTGAATAGGTAGAGCTTTTGTACGAATTTGAGATTCAACGAAATTATCAATATATGAAAGAGAAATAGTATGGTGTTTCCTATGCCAAAAGGTGGAAGGAAGGTTAGAACAGCATTCTGTTTCTAGCATCTTTTGAAATTGACTTAATTCTTTTAAGAATTTTGGTTTATTTAATTGTTCTTCATTTCTTAAAGAATTCATGTCTTTTTGAAGATATGCAATTTGTTTATCTTTATAAGAAATTTGATTCAAAATGAGATTGATATGTTGAATAGGAGATGATTCAACAAAATCAAAAATTAATTCTTTATTGTCTATAATAGTTTTTAGGCCTGATGAATCCATTTGAAAAGGCTGTAGAATCTATAGAAAAAGATTTTCAAAGATAACATCTTCATTTAAATCCTTTTCTAGCAAGAAATTTGTCTTTATACATTTTCCATTTTTGCAAACATGAGCATTATTTAATTTATATTTGATATATAGTCTTTTACTAGCAGTTGCTAGGTTGAGTTTGCTTTTGGTTTTTTGATAATATCTCATTAGGATTCATCCTTCTCTTATTAAATTAACACTTGTGCCACTATCTACTAAGTAGAGTGCTTTAATAGAGAAGCCTGTGACCTTACTTGTAACTTGAGTTTTCCATTTTTGAAGTGGATTTCCTATTAAAGAATTTACAAAACCATTTAATTATTCACCAAAATTTTCATGTTGTTTTAGATTATCATCATTTTCTTAATAAGATTTAAGTGTACGAAATTCAAGAGTTTTAACACGTTGTTTGAGATCTTTAAGTTTATTTAAATCTTGTTTTAATTGTTTTATTTCATGCTTTTGATTATTAATTTCTTTTTACAAGTCTTAAATAGAAGGTTAAAGAGGAGCTTGTTGCTCTCTTAATCTATCTAATATAGTTTTGATGCTGAATTATTCAGGTAATTCAGATGTATTATTTGATGTAGAAGCTTTTGCTTTTTTATTTTTATTTCCTTTGTTTATATTCTGTATTTTTTTAAAATATTTATTTTCTAATTCTTCATCTTTTAGATCTTCAAACATTTCTAATACCATTTCTTTTGGAGCAAAAAGTGCATTTAAAGATAAAAAGGAAGAAGAGGCAGATTCATATTGGATTTCACTGCCAAGTATGTTTTAGTGACACATATCTGACGAGTGAGAATAGTCTGTATCAGAGGAGCTAGATTACTCTGAAAAGAAGGATAGATATCTTTTTAGAATAGTCTAAATTTATTTTTCCATTTTTACTGTTATTTTTGGGCAATTAGGAGCTATATGTCCTTTTTCCTTGCAGCTATAATATTGTATTTCTTTTTTCTTAGGGTAGGAAGTGGATGGACTAATTTTGTGTAAGATTTCTTTGATCCTTTATAGGGTTTTTTATGGAAAGATTTTTTGTGATATCTTTTAGAGGGAATATAGTATTGTAGAGTTCAAAAATACCCTAATTTTCATTTTTAATGGTTTCTTTTTAATTTTTTCTTTTTATTTTGGCTAGAAGGACTGATTAATGGTTCCATACCAAATTGAAAGCAAAAATCACCAAGTTCATACTTACTGATACGTTTTTTATTTTCAATTTGGTGTTTAAGTTTGATTTCATTGCATAATGAAAATCCTACTTTATTAATAGTTTGAATTAGATCACCATATATATAAAGTCCATAATTCATATTTCCATAATTTTCTGATTTTAATTCTTCTCTAACTTTTTCTATAAAAAGTTTAGGAAGACTAGCTATAAATTTTTCTTTCCAAAATTCTGAATTGCTTGCGTCGATTGTATAATGTTTTGTTAAAAAACATCTTTATACCAACAGAAATCAAATAACGTTGGGCATGTTAAATTAATTACTTGAGTTTTTAATTCTTCTTCTAGATTCATATAATTACAAATAAAATGTTTAACTATATTTGTAATGAGCATGTAGATAGAATCGGGGATCATTTGACCTTCCATAGTAATAACAGGATTTCATAAGGGATCTCTTTTTATTGCTTGTAGAATTTCCTGTCTTTCTATCATAAAATGATATTTTTCCCATCAACCATGTAATTGTCCAGTAAATCTAAGGATAACTACGTTTACCGCATGTCTTTGGTCATTACCAACAGCCATGATGGTAGTCACATAGATCATCATGTGTTGGCATAATTGAAGGATTTGATATTCTGTTAAGCCGTGTAAATTCCATTCATATATTGAAGAGTTTTCAAAATGAAGGCCATTTAAAAGAGCTTGTTCTTGGAATTGAAGATCAATAGGAGTTGGTCTTAGACAATAATTCCTTGTTTTTGATGTAGTAACGATTGGTTTTTGTCTATTAAATATTTTATTGAGTTGTAGACATTCTTGATCTTGATCTTCTTTTTGATAACCTTGATTTTCATTTGATGTTTTGGACTTTCTTCTTTAGAGTCAAAAACATAGAATTTTGAGTATGAACTGGAAGCTTTAGAAGCTGAGACTAAAACATTTATGGATTTATCTTCTTTATTTTCTTGAAGTTTTATATTTGTAAAACTATGAGATAATTGCTTAATTAGTTCATCTGAAAACTTTAAAGGTTTTTTTTCAAACTTTAAGGGCTTCACCTTGAAAGCCTAAAGATTGTGGCTTAATTACTTTTTGAGAAGAAGTAGTTTCACAAGGCTATAAAATATTTTCAACTTTATTTTTAATTCTATTGGTTTGTTAACAAATAGTATGAAGATTTATATTTGTATAATTATTTTGTTCTAAAACATGACTTAAGTCTGATTTGTAAATTAATTCAGATTTACCTTTATCACCATGTATCTTTCCCATATCTTTTATCGATACAGCTGAACTTTCTTTATAAATGATTTAATGTAATAGAAGATGTATAGATTCTTCTGTTCTTTGTGGGGAGGAACTGGTGGAAGCTATAATCCAAAAAGAGCTTAATTTATTTATCATGTTAATAGTTAAATCTTCATATTTATATGCTTTTGTCATGGCTAGTTTAAGCTAGTCAAAGAAATAAATATTTCTTTGATTATCATACATATATTTATACCACTTTTCTTTTAAGAAACCTTTATGTTCTTGAGAAACCTATTTAAAAAAGGATTTCGTTAAAGGATGTAATAATAAATTCTTTTTTAACATATCTTTATCAATTTCAAGACATTCAATAACATTTATATTGAAATCAAACTCAAAAAGATTATAGGTATTAGTTGGAGAAGCATGATTTATTTGTGCTTGAGATGTAGTTTCTGAAGCTTGATAAAAAGGATAAACAAGTCCTGTAGGTCTAAGATTTACATGGGGTGTACAGCAAGAAACTCTAGATGGTTCTTTTGTAGAAGACCCTACCACTGAAGGAGGTTATGAACAAGACTTTCGAGAAGGTTGATAGACTGTAGGAATTTTATCTCTAGAATCTGTTTGGAAATTTATTTCAACAATTCCATCTTCATATTCAATAACTGTTTCAATTTCTTTATTTTCTACAAATCTTTCTAGTTGAAAGTTTTCTAGGCGCCATCTACTAGAGAGATTAATATCATTCCATTGTATGAGTTTTGAAATATTTACTTTATTTTTAAAATTGGTTTGGAATAAAGTAGTCATACCTTTTGCTTGATTGGAATAGGCTATGCCTGGAACAATTGAATTCATTAGTTTATAATAAACTCTATATATGAGAGTAAGATTTTGATTATGAGGATTTATATCAAAACCTTTTGTCTAGATAGTTAAGGTAAGAGCTTCATGTGCACCTGGTTCTGTAAGGGAAATAGAGAAATTTGGAAAACAATTGAAGAAAGTAGGGCCATTAACCAAACTTGATCGACCATTCCAACTAATGAATCACTAAACGTTTTATGTCTTATATCTTGAACATAGACGAGAGCTTCTGTTCTAAGTCCAAGTCTTGTTAATAGGTTTAGAGAAACTTGCACTAATTCAAAATAAATATAATTGTATGTTTTAGCATACTCTTTTATTTCATTGGGCTTTATTAAAGAAAGATGCTAAATATCACCTATGATGGATTCAGTTCCTTCAATGGTTTTTACTTTATAACTTGATTTTAATTGAAAACTTTCAACTTTATAAATTTCTTTTTTATTAACAGTAGGGATCGTCCAGTCACAAGTAACCTAATCTAAATCGCCATGACTGATTTGTTCACTATTTTTGATAGACATTGAAGATAAGAAATTTGATGATGAGGAAGAAGAAGGTACAAACTTCTTAATAAGCTTAGCCATAATTTGTATTGTAGAGTTATTTTAATCAAAACCACTATGAGTATCTAACGAAATAGAGGATTTACACACCAACAAAACCCCCAAAATGCCTTCACACAGCTAACAACGGCGACAACAATGGCTACCTCAAATTCACTCCAGGCAGAATATGATTAAATTTCTCAATAATAACAAACACATAACCAAGTATAAAGATTTTTTACATTCTTACTTCTGAGTCAGCAATCCCTTAAGTAAAATCAAAACATAGCATAACAAAGATAAGTGAAGAAATACTCACAAAACAACTTTATATTGCTAAAGTACTTAATAATAAGTTTGAAATCAACTTGGCTTTGATACCAAATGGGAAAGGGCAGATTACAAGGGAGTTTAGAGGAAGAAATGAAAGAGAAATTTAAACTCTTATCTTGATGTTTTTTTTACAAGGCAATCGCTACACCTATTTATAGCCTTTACACACTTCATTTACATTTCATTACAATTACATTTTGACTAAATTTGCATTTCATTTGATATGTTATCACAACTCTGGATAATTCCACTTTTGCACTGTAGATGAGCCTTATCATTTTGTCGGTGAGTAGTAACTTTTTGATTGTGTGCATGCATATTTGTAGGATGGATATGAGGGATAATGCTGGTACTGTTTGTCTCTATGCTGAATGTAATGGGAGAGTACACTTGAATAGCATAGCAAAGAGTTGAATTGCTTTGGATATGGAAGGCTTGTCATTTTTTTCTCTTTTATCTTCTTCCCAATAAAGCTTTTTTGCATAGTACTTTGTCAAGATGCTTTTGATGAATTTGTGGAGAATGGAATAGCAAATGCTTTATTGCTACGGTAGAAATTTCCATGATGATTTTTTGTCTTCTTGCAATCCTTTAAAAACATTTTCTTTACATGCTTCATGGAGGGAGAATCTTGATGCGATTATTCTTCAGGCTGTTGGGCTTTATTGTAGCTAGCAAAGAACTTCATAATGGAGTCAAAATTAAGACAAGGGTCATTCCAACCATCATTATCATTTTTGAATTCTCCATGGAATAACTGAATTAATTCTTCATGAGTTTTCTCTGAAATATTAAAAGACATATCTTCATAGGCATTGAGAATTTGATTAAGATTTGTATGTCTTGATTTAGAAGGATTCTGCATAACTGTGTTTACTCGGCGAGGTCATCTACAAGACAAACAACTCTTTTACTATCAAACTAAACAAATCTATATGTACTTGCTAATTCAAGATGTTCTTTTAAATTAAGAAATCTTTGGTACTAGTCAGCAGCAAAGTCATAATTTTGTAGGCGCTCAAGACTGTATTCTTCTATAGCATATTCATGAGATTCATACCAATGAAAAGGATAACTTATAAGGAGATGCTCATAATCATGTATTGTAGAGATGAATCTTTTGCTGAATAAATCTCTTTCTTCATAATCCATGATAGTCCATATTTAATATGGTTGATAAAACTGAATTTCTGATCTTTCACCCAAACTGGATGAAATTGTTATAAGCACTTGTCTTTTGTTGAGTTCAAGGCTGCGAAGGGCATGATGCACGAGTGCTGGGAATTGTTGTATTATTTCAAAATCATCTTTATGTAAAAGAAATCTTTGGACCAAGCCTTGCTTAATATAGGAGATGTCAACTTCATTTGATGGAAGGAACAAATTTTGAAGGCTAGTTGCCCAGCTTATGTATCGAGCATTGAGCATTAATTATTCCTTAATCTGACAAGAAAGAGTTTGTTCTCTGATTCATACAGCTATCTCATCTGGAAGGGCTGTGTTACTTTTCCAGGAGGGAGGTGTACTCTGGATGTTTTTTCATTAGCATAGGTGGATAACAGTGCTCTTTGATGCATGCTTTGAAACATATGGATTTGGCTTTCTAAGTCCTTGATATGGTTTGAGAATTTGGATAAGGCTTTTCGAGTGTTTTTTTCTTTTATCAGAAAAAATTGCACTCCAATGGTTACAAATTGATTTTTAAAAGACAAGAATGTCATCTATACAGATGAGTGTAAAAGCTTAAAATGGATTTCAATTTTCATTCATTATTCTTTGAAATTCTGAAGGAGCATTTTTTAAACCAAATGGCATAACGTTCCATTCGTAATGTCCAAATGGTGCTGTAAAAGCAATTTTATACCTATCCTCTGGGGTGATTTGAGTTTACCAAAATCATGATTCAAGATCAAATTTGGAAAAAATGAAGGGACTAGAGAGACGGTTAATAAGATCAGTTTTATTTAGAATTGGATATCTTATAGACTTTAAGACTTTATTTAAAGGCTTGTAGTTGATAACAAGACGGGGAACACCTCGTTCTTATTCAGGTGCTTTATTTACATAAAACGTTGCACATATCTAAGGAAATTGTGATTTCTAAATAAGCTTTTTAGCAAGAAGATCATTGATCTCTTTATTTATCTAAATAGGTTGAGCTTTAGTAGGAATTGGAGATTCATCAAAATTATCAATATATGGAAAAGAAACAGTATGATGTTTCCTATGCTAAAAGGTAGAAGGAATATCAGAATAGCATTCTGTTTCAAGCATCTTTTGGAATTGATTTAACTCTTTTAAGAATTTAGGTTTATTTAATTGTTCTTCAATTCTTAAAGAATTTATGTCTTCTTGAAGATATGCAGTTTGTTTTTCTTTATAAGAAATTTGATTCTAAATGAAACTGATATGGTGAATAGGAGATGATTCAATAAAATAAAAAATTAATTCTTGATTGTCTATAATAGTTTTTAGGCCTGATGAATCAATTTGAAAAGGTTGTAGAATCTATAGAAAAAGATTTTCAAGGGTAACATCATTATTTAAATCCTTTTCTAGTAGGAAATTTGTCTTTATACATTTTCCATTTTTGCAAACATGAACATTATTTAATTTATATTTGATATGGAGTTTTTTTATTAGCAGTTGGTAGGCTAAGTTTATTTTTGGTGTTTTGATAATATATTGTTGGGATTAATCCTTCTCTTATTAAATTCACATCTACACCACTATCTAGTAAGCAGAGTGCTTTATTAAAGAAGTCTTTGACCTTAATTGTAACTTGAGTTTTCCATTTTTGAAGTGGATTTCTCGTTAAAGAATTTACAAAACCATTTCATTCTTCACCAAATTCTTCATGTTGTTCTAGCTTATCATCATTTTCTTGATAATATTTAAGTGTATGCAATTCAAGAGTTTTGACACGTTGCTTGAGATCTTAAAGTTCATTTAAATCTTGTTTTATTTGTTTTATTTCTTACTTTTGATTATTAATTTCCTTATATAATTCCTGAATAGAAGGCTGAAGAGGAGCTTGTTGCTGTCTTAGTCTATCTAATACAATTTTGATGTTGAATTGTTTAGGTAATTCAGATGTATTATTTGATGTAGAAGCATTTGCTTTTTGTTTTTTTTCCTTTGTTAATATTTTGTATTTTTTCAAAATATTTATTTTTTAATTCTTCATCTTTTAGATCTTTAAACATTTTTAACACTAGTTTTTCTGGAGCAGAAAGTACATTTAAAGATAAAGAGGAAGAAGAGACAGATTCATATTGGATTTCACTGTCAAGTATGTTGCAGTGACACATATCTAATGAGTGAGATTAGTCTGAATCAGAGGAGCTAAATGACGTTGAAGAAGATGAAGATCCTTTTAGAACAGTCTTAATTTATTTTTCTATTTTTGTTTTTGTTTTTGGGCAATCAGGAGCAATATGTCCTTTTTCTTTACAATTGTAACATTGTATTTCCTTTTTCGTGGGAAAATAAGTGGATGGATTGTTTTTTGTGTAGGTTTTCTTTGATCCCTTATATGGTTTTTTATAAAAAGATTTTTTGTGATATCTTTTAGAGGGAATATAGTATTATGGAGTTCAAAAATGCCTGGATTTTCTTTTTTGATGGTTTTTTTTATTTTTTCTTTTTATTCTAGCTAGAAGGACTGATTACTTATTCCATGCCAAATTGAAAGAAAAAATCACCAAGTTCATACTCGATGATAAGTTTTTTATTTTTAATTTGATGTTTAAGTTTGATTTCATTGCATAATGAAAATCCAACTTTATTAATATTTTGAATTAGATCACCATATATATAAAGTCCATAATTCAAGTTTCCATAATTTCTCGATTTTAATTCTTCTCTAACTTTTTCTGTAAAAAGTTTAGGAAGACTAGATATAAATTTTTCTTTCCAAAATTCTGAATTACTTGCATCGATTGTATAAAGTTTTGATAAGAAAACATCTTTATACTAATGAAAATAAGATAACATTGGGCATGATAAATTGATTAATTGAGTTTTTAATTTTTCTTCTACATTCATATAATTACCAATAAAATGTTTAACTATATTGGTAATGAGCATGTAGATAGAATCGGGGATCATTTGGCCTTGAGTAGTAATAATAGGATTTCTTGTAGGATCTCTTTTTACTGCTTGTAGAATAGCCTATCTTTCTATATCAAAAAGATATTTTTCCCACCAACCATGTAATTTTCCAGTAAATCCAAGGACAACTACGTTTACTGCATGTCTTTGGTCATTACTAGAAACCATGATGGTAGAAGCATAGATCATCATGTGTTGGCATAATTGAACGATTTGATATTCTGTTAAGCCATCTAAATTCCATTTATATACTGAAGAATTTTCAAAATGAAGGCCATTTAAAAGAGCGTGTTCTTCAAATTGAAGATCAACAGGAGTTGGTCTTGGATAATAATTCCTTGTTTTTGTTGTAGTAAATATTCGTTTTTGTCTTTTAAATATTTTATTGAGTTGTAGAGAGTCTTCATCTTAATCATCTTGTTTTTCATTTGATATTTTAGACATTTCTTCTATAGAGTCAAGAACAGAGAATACTGCGTCTGAAGTAGAATCTTCAAAAGTTGAGACTAAAACATTTATGGATTTTTCTTCTTTTTGGTCTTCATTTTCTTGAGGGTTTATTTTTGTAAAACTATGAGATAATTGATTAATTAGTTCATCTAAAAACTTTAAAAGTTTCTTTTCTAGCTTTAGATCTTTAAGGACTTCACCTTGAAAACCTAAAGATTGTATCGTAATTACTTTTTGAGAAGAAGTAGTTTCATAAAGCTGCAAAATATTTTCAACTTTGTTTTCAATTTTATTAGTTTGTTGACCAATAATATGACGAGTTTTATTTGTATAGTTATTTTGTTCTAAAACATGACTTAAGTCTAATTTGTAAATTAATTCCAATTTACTTTTATCACCTTGTATTTTAGCAACATCTTTTATGGGTACATTTAAAGTTTTTTTTATAAATGATTTGATGTAATGGAGGATGTATAGATTCTTCAGTTCTTTGTGGAGAGGGACTGGTAGAAGTTATAATCTGAGAAGAGCTCAATTTTGTTATCATATTGATAGTTAAAACTTCAATTATATATGCTTTCTTCATTGCTAGTTTAAACTAGTCAAAGAAATAAATATTTCTTTGATTATCATACATATATTTATACCATTTTTCTTTTAATAAATCTTTATGTTCTTGAGAAACCTGTTTAAAAAAAGATTTTGTTTAAGGATGTAATAATAAATCCTTTTTTAACATATCTTTATCAATTTCAAAACATTCAATAACATTTATTGAAATCAGATTCAGAAGGATTATAGGTATTAGTTGGAGAAGCATGATTTATTTGTGCTTGAGATATAGTTTCTAAAGCTTGATAAGAAGGACAAACAAGTTCTATAGGTCTAAGATCTACATGGGGTGTAGAGTAAGAAACTCTGGATGGTTCTTTTATGGAAGATCCTACCACTAAGGGAGGATGTGAATAAGAATTTCTAGAAGGTTGATAAACTATAGGAGTTCAATCTATAAAATCTATTTGAAAATTTATTTCAACACTTCCATCTTCATGATCAATAATTGTTCTAATTTCTTTATTTTCTAAAGATCTTTTTGGTTGAGTGTTTTCTAGGCGCCATCTACCAGAGAGATTAATATCATTCCATTGAATAAGTTTTGGAATATTTACTTTATTTTTAAAATTGGTTTGGAATGAAGTAGTCTTACCTTTTGCTTGATTGGAATAGGCTATGCCTGGAACAACTGAATTCATGAGTTTACAATAAACTCTATATATGAGAGCAAGATTTTGATTATGAGGATTCATATCTTTTGTCTAGATAGCTAAGGTAAAGGCTTTATGTGCACCTAAATCTATTAGGGAAACAGAGAAATTTGGAAAACAATTGAAGAAAGTAGGGCCATTAGCCAAACTTGATTCAAACATTCTAAGTAATGAATCACTAAATTTTTTATGTCTTGTATCTTGAACATAGACAAGAGCTTTTGTTCTAAGTCCAAATCTTGTTAATGGCTTGAGAGCAACTTGCACTAATCCAAAATGAATAAAATTGTATGTTTTAGCATATTCTTTTATTTCATGGGGCTTTATTAAAAAAAATGCTGAATATCACCTATAGTGGATTTTGTTCTTTCAATGGTTTTTACTTTATAACTTGATTTTAATTAAAAACTTTCAACTTTATGAATTTCATTTTTATTAACAATAGGGATAATCTAGTTATAAATAACCTGATCTAAATCATCACAACTAAGTTCTTCACTATTTTTTACAAGCATTGAAGATAGGGAATTTGATAATGAGGAAGAAGAAGGTACAATCTTCTTAATAAGCTTAGCCATAATTTGTATTATAGAGTTATTTTAATCAAAACAACCATGAGAATTTACCGAAATGAAGGAGTTACACACCAACAAAATGCCTTAAAATGCCTTCACATGACTGACAATGGCGACAACAATGGCTACCTCAAATTCGTTCCGGGCAGAATATGATTAAAGTTTCTCAATAATAATAACACACACAACCAAGTATTAAGATTTTCGATGTTCTTACTTCTAAGTCAGCAATCCCTTCGGTAAAATCAAAATATACCATAAGAAACATAAGTGAAGAAATACTTACAAAATGACTTTATATTGTCAAAGTACTTGATTATAAGTTTGAAATCAACTTGGCTTTGATACCAAATGGTAAAGGGGTGGATTACAAGGGAGTTTAGGGGAGGAAATGAAAGGGAAATATAAACTGTTATCTTGATTTTTTTTTACAAGGCGATGGCTACACCTATTTATAGCATGTACACACTTAATTTACATTTCATTTCAACTGAATTTAGACTGCATGTGAATTTTAGTTGATGCACTTGCTCATTTTTGGAGGCTTCCGGACTTCTCTTTGGGATAAGTTCAATGCTTGAACTGTAGATGAGCTTTATCTTTTTGTCAGCGAGAAGTAACTTTTTGACTGTTGATTGGTGGAAAATGCATATGTTGCTTGTCTTTATCTTTTTCATGATGGCTTTGTGGAAAATTAAGTGGCAAAATGCTTTATTTCTTTCCTTTCCTTTGGATAAAGATGAATCCTTTATTATCACTTTTTGTCTCTTCAGGATCATTATCAATTTTAGGAACAATACTTTCAAAAGGATTTTCATCCCAAAGTTACTGTAATTGTTGGCCAAAACTTAATGGAGAATCTTAAGAAGACTGTTCTTTTTGGATTTGTTAAATAATTTCTTTTTGAAGGTCTTTTTTGAGTTAAAATAAATCTACTGCTACAAAAAGAGTCGAAGGAAAAGTTGAACAAGAATTTTTTGGTTTTTCACTCTCTGAATAAATCTTTTCTTTTGCTTTTTCTAAAGTTCTAATAACTTTGGAGGATGGCTTTATAGCCTGATAGTTGGAGTTCCACTAAAGAATTACAATATAATCAAATTGCTACCAAAACTTGATATAAATCATTCTAAAGAAAACAGGAGGGCTGAAGTCCATTTCTTTATAAAAATTCCATTTCAGAATCCATGGAATATCACATCGTTGATAAAAATGATGCTAACATAAGGTTCGGTTGCAAGCTGTAGCTGCTGACAAAGGATTTTTTTTCTTTTTGTTTGAGAGAGGCTTTAAAGGATGCAAAATAGGTTTCATAGATAGGAAGAAGTACTAAAGGAAGGATATCTTTATTAGCACCAAAAGGAATCCAAAATCGTGTGAAGAACCACATAGGGATTTTGCTGTCATGGGGGTTTGCTTTGAATTTGATAAACCAAGAATGTTGGAATAATGAGTTTTGATAGTAGAGGATTACTTCCCAAGCAGAGATATAGTCATAATAATTAAAAATGAGTTCTGAATCAATCCTTTGAGGCATATGAAGATGTTGACCCCATTCCTCTATGGAGAGAATATGCAAAATTTTGAGTTTTGAGTACTGAATAACATTGCTGATTGGTAAAGCGTTTAAGTAGGAATTTTTTTATCCATCTGTATGGTCAATCCTGCAACTACCTATTTAAATAAGAATTTTTCATAGACTTTATAGCCAAGAGGTTGGGTATATAAATGGTCTGGAGAAAAAAAGAGTTTGGATAATATGTTTAGTAGAGAAGATATCTACATAAGACATGTAGTCTAAGGAATAAATTCTCAATGGTACTTTTGTAGTGAAATATTGGGATGATGAAGCTTAAGACTTTCTAGATACAGGGCTTGATGGACTTTGAAATTGAGGGATATTTGAAGAGGAAGTTCCTCCCCATCGCTCAAGATAATTGCCACTGGCTTTTTTGGATAATGGTTTAGTATTCATAATTGTGGAAACTTTATCAGTTGGGGACTAGAGAAAAGGTTGCATTTGTCGAGGTCTCATTTTTAATATTCTTTAGTCGTAGTAAAAACTCACAAGATTAAAAATCAGGAAGTAAGTTATTTTTACCAGCAATATACTTGATGTCAAAATCAAATATAGCTAGTAAAGCTTGCCAACGAGCAAAGATTTGCTTAGCAGCAAGATTTTTTACATCTTTTTCCAAAATTTCTTTAGAAAATTTGCAATCTATTCTTAATAAAAACTTTTCGTTTAATAAATTACTTTGTAACTTCATTATACTATTTACAATGGATAAATTTTCCTTTTTAATGGTTGAGTAATTCTATTAAGTGGGCATCCATGTCATAGAAGTGAAACGAAGAATTTCTTCTTTTCCAAGGATATTTCTTTGTAGAAAGATTCAACCAAAACCTATTTCCGATGCATCAATTTGAACTATTTTTAATAACTCTGGATGAGGGATAGTTAAACAAGGTAAATTTTGAACTTTCTATTTCATACTTTGAATAGCTTTTGTATGAGCGGGTGACCATTCCACTGTATTTTTTGTTAAGTGCATTTGAAAGAATTTTCTTTCTTTAGCAAGATCTTTATAAAAGTCTGAAACATAATTATGACATCTAAGAAAACTTTGCGATTGATCATTATTAAGAATTTCATTAGGAAACTGAGAAGCAAACTTAATAACCATTGAACTGGAGAAATAGTTTCTTTCTTGATTATGAACCCAAGAAATTGAATTTCTATTTGGAAAAGTTTCATTTTTTTAGGATAAAACAAGTCCATTCTTGATAATAACTTTTTTGAAAATATTCAAATGTTTCCAATGGTCATAAATAGATTTTGAAAACACAAGAATATTATTTATATAGACGAGTGTAAAAGCTTGATATGGATTAAAATTTTCATTCATTATTCTTTGAAATTCTGAAGGACCATTTTTTAAACCAAATGGCATAACATTCCATTTGTAATGTCCAAATGGTACTGTAAAAGTAGTTTATACCTGTCCTCCCGGGTGATTTGAATTTGCCAAAATCATGATTTAAGATCAAATTTGGAAAAAAAGAAGCCACTAGAGAGACGGTTTATAAGGTTAGTTTTATTTGGAACTAGATATCTTAGACGGTTTATAAGGTTAGTTTTATTTGGAACTAGATATCTTACAGACTTTAAGACTTTATGTAAAAGCTTGTAGTTAATAACAAGATGAGGAACACCTCGTTCTTGTTCAGGCGCTTTGTTTATATAAAACGCTACATAACTCCAAGGGGATTGTGATTTTTGAATAAGCTTTTTAGTAAAAAGATCATTGATCTCTTTAGTACACAGGTGAACAAGGTCTTTATTCATCTGAATAGGTCGAGCTCTAGTAGGAATTTGAGATTCATCGAAATTATCAATATATGGAAGAGAAACAGTATGGTGTTTCCTATGCCAAAAGGCAGAAGGAAGGTCAGAACAACATTCTGTTTGAAGAGTCTTTCATAATTGACTTAATTCTTTTTAGAATTCAGGTTTATTTAATTGTTCTTCGATTCTTAAAGAATTCATGTCTTCTTGAAGATATACAATTTGTTTTTCTTTATAAGAAATTTGATTCTGAATGAGATTGATATATTGAATAAGAGATGATTCATCAAAATCAAAAATTAATTCTTCATTGTCTATAATAGTTTTTAGGCCTGATGAATCAATTTGAAAAGGCTATAGAATTTGTAAAAAAGGGTTTCCAAGGATAACATCATTGTTTAAATCCTTTCTCAGCAGGAAATTAATCTTTATACATGTTCCATTTTTGCAAACATGAACATTATTTAAATTATATTTTATATATAGTTCTTTTTACTAAAAGTTGCTAGACTGAGTTTATTTTTGGTTTTTTGATAATATCTTATTGGGATTAATCCTTCTCTTATTAAATCCACATCCGCGCCACTATCTAGTAAACAGAGTGCTTTAATAGAGAAGTCTTTGACCTTAATTGTAACTTGAGTTTTCCATTTTTGAAGTGGATTTCTTGTTAAAGAATTTACAAAACCATTTGATTCTTCACCAAATTCTTCATGTTGTTCTAGATTATCATCATTTTCTTGATAAGATTTAAGTATATGAAATTCAAGAGTTTCAATATGTTGCTTGAGATCTTGAAGTTCATTTAAATCTTGTTTTAATTGCTTTTGATTATTAATTTCTTTATACAGGTCTTGAACAGAAGTTTGGAAAGGGGCTTGTTGCTCTCTTAGTCTATCAATACAACTTTGATGCTAAATTGTTCAGGTCATTCAAATGGATTATTTGATGTAGAAGCTTTTGCTTTTTTATTTTTATTTCCTTTGTTTATATTTTGTATTTTTTCAAAATATTTATTTTTTAATTCTTTATCTTTTAGATCTTTAAACATTTTTTACACCATTTCTTCTAGAGTAGAAAGTACATTTAAAGATAAGGAGGAAAAAGAGGTAGATTCATATTGGATTTCACTATCAAGAATGCTGTAGTGACACATATCTGATGAGTGAGAATAGTCTGTATCAAAGGTGTTAGATGAATTTGAAGAGGCGAATGAAGATCTTTTTAGAATAGTCTTTATTTCTTTCTCTATTTTTACTTTTTTTGTGTAGTCAAGAGCAATATGTCCTTTTTCCTTGCAGTTATAACATTGTATTTCTTTTTCTTAGGGTAGGAAGTGGATGGATTTTTTTTTGTGTAAGATTTCTTTGATCCTTTATAAGGTTTTTTATGGAAAGATTTCCTATGATATCTTTTAGAGGGAATATAGCATTGTGGAGTTCAAAATGCCTTGATTTTCTTCTTTGATGTTTTTTTAAATTTTTTCTTTTTATTTTGGCTAAAAGGATTGATTAATGGTTCCTTTATAGAAGATCCTACCATTGAGGGAGGATGTGAATAAGAATTTCTAGAAGGTTGATAAACTGTAGGAGTTCGATCACTAGAATCAGTTTGAAAATTTATTTCAACACTTGCATCTTCATGTTCAATAATTGTTTCAATTTCTTTATTTTCTACAGATCTTTCTGGTTGAGCATTTTTTAGGTGCCATCTACCAAAGAGATTAATATCATTCCATTATATGAGTTTTAGAATATTTACTTTATTTTTAAAATTGGTTTGGAATAAAGTAGTTATACCTTTTGCTTGATTGGAATAGGCTATGCCTGGAACAATTGAATTCATGAGTTTATAATAAACTCTATATATGAGAGCAAAATTTTGATTATGAGGATTAATATAAAAACCTTTTATCTGGATAGCTAAGGAAGAGCTTCATGCGCACTTGGATCTATAAGGGAAACAGAGAAATTTGGAAAACAATTGAAGAAAGTAGGACCATTAGCGAAACTTGATTCAAACATTCCGAGTAATGAATCACTGAATTTTTTATGTCTTGTATCTTGAACATAGACAAGAGCTTCTGTTCTAAATCCAAGTCTTGTTAATGGCTTTAAGGCAACTTGCACTAATCCAAATTGAATATAATTGTATGTTTTAGGATCCTCTTTTATTTAATGGGGCCTTACTAAAGAAAGATGCCAAATATCACCTGTGATAGACTCAATTTTTTCAATGGTTTTTACTTTTTAACTTGATTTTAATTGAAGACTTCCAACTTTAAAATTTTCATTTTTATTAACCAGAGGGATAGTCTAGTCATAAATAACCTGATCTAAATTGTCATAACTGATTTATTCACCATTTTTTATAGACATTGAAGATAAGGAATTTGATCATGAAGAAAAAGAAGGTACAACTAGCCATAATTTGTATTATAGAGTTATTTTAATTAAAACCACCATGAGTATCTAACAAAATAGAGGATTTACATACCAACAAACATCTTAAATGCCTTCATATGGCTAACAACGGTGATAACAATGGCTACTTCAAATTTGCTTCGGATAGAAAATAATTAAAATTTCTCAATAATAATAAACACACAACCAAGTATTTAGATTTTTGATATTCATACTTCTGAGTTAGTAATCCCTTAAGTAAAATAAAAAATAACATAAGAAAGATAAGTGAAGAAATACTCACAAAACGACTTTATATTGCCAAAGTACTTGATTACAAGTTTGAAATCTTGCTCTAGTACCAAATGGGAATGGGACGTTATGCAATTTGGTTTAAAAATGCTCCTTCAAAATTTAAAGAATAATGAATGAAATTTTTAATCCATATCAAGCTTTTACACTCGTCTATATAGATGATATTCTTGTGTTTTCAAAATCTATTTATGACCATGGGAAACATTTGAATATTTTCAAAAAGTTATTATCAAGAATGGACTTGTTTTATCCCAAAAGAAAATGAAACTTTTTGAAACAGAAATTTAGTTTCTTCACTTCATAATCAAGAACGGAACTATTTCTCTAGTTCAACATGTTATTAAGTTTCCTTCTCAATTTCCTAATGAAATTCTTAATAAAGATCAATTACAACATTTTCTTAGATGTCTTAATTATGTTTTAGACTTTTATAAAGATCTTGCTAAAGAAAGAAAATTCTTGCAAATGTGCTTGACCAAAAATCTAGTGGAATGGTCTCTCGCCCATACAAAAGCTATTCAAAGTATTAAACAAAAAGTTGAAAATTTACCTTGTTTAACTATCCCTTATCCAGAGTTATTAAAAGGAGTTCAAACTTATGCATTGGAAATAGGTTTTGGAGGAATCCTTTTACAAAAAAAAATATCCTTGGAAAAGAAGAAATTCTTAGTTTCACTTCTGGGACATGGACGCCAACTCAACAGAATTACTCAACCATTAAAAAGGAAATTTTATCCATTGTAAACAGTATAATGAAGTTCCAAAGTGATTTATTAAACAAAAATTTTTATTAAGAATAGATTGTAAATCTGCTTAAGAAATTTTAGAAAAAGATGTAAAAAATCTTGTTACTAAGCAAATCGTTGCTCGCTAACAAGTATTACTAGCTATATTTGATTTTGACATCATGTATATTGCCGGTAAAAATAACTCTCTTCTTGATTTTTTTATCACGTGAGGTTTTATAGGGATAGAAGAATATTAAAAATGAGACCTCGATAGATGCGACACTTTCTCCAATCCCCAACTAATAAAGTTTCCACAATTGTGAATACTACACCATTATCCAGAAAAGCCAGTGGCAATTATCTTGAGCGATGGAGAGCAACTTCCTCTTCAAATATCCCTCAATTTCCAAGTCCATTAAGCCTTTTCTCTAGAAAGTCTTAGGCTTCATCATCCCAATATTTCGCTACAAAAGCACCCTTGAGAATTTATTCTTTAGACTACATGTCCTATGCAGATACCATCTTTACTAAACATATTATCCAAACTCTTTTGCTCCAGACCATTCATATACCCAACCTCTTGACTAAAAAGTCTATGAATAGATTCTTATTCGAATAGGCAGTTGCACAATTTACCATACAGATGGATCAAAAATTCCTACTTAAATGCTTTACCAATCAACACTGTTATTTAGTACTCAAAACTCAAAATTTTTCATGTTCTCTCCACAGAGGAATGGGTTCAACCTCTTTATATGCCTCAAAGGATTGATTTAGAACTCATTTTTAATTATTATGACTATATCTCCGCTTGGGAAGTAATCTCTATTATCAAAACCCATCATTCCAGCATTCTTGGTTTAGCAGATTCAAAGCAAATCCCCATGACAACAAAATCCCTATGTGGTTCTTCACATGATTTTGGATTCCTTTTGGTGCTAATAAAGATATCCTTCCTCTAGCACTTCTTCCTATCTATGAAACCTATTTTGCATCCTTTAAAGCCTATCTCAAACAAGAAGAAAAAATCCTTTGTCAGCATCTACAGCTTGCAACTGAACCTTATGTTAGCATGCATTTTTATCATCGTCATGATATTCCATGGATTTTGAAATGGGATTTTTATAAAGAAATAGACTTCAACCCTCCAGTTTTCTCTTGAATGATTTATATCAAGTTTTGGTAGCAATTTGATTATATTGCAATTCTTTAGCATAATTCAACCTATCAAGCTATGAAGCCATCTTTTTCCGAAGTCATAAGAACTCCAGAAAAGCAAAAGAAAAGATTTATCTAGATAACGAAAAACCAAAGAATTCTTGTTCAGCTTCTCCTTTTGCTCTTTTTTTAGCAGCAGACTTACTTCAACTCAGAAAAGACCTTCAAAAAGAAATTATTGAATAGATCCAAAAAGAACGGTCTTTTGAAGATTCTCCATTAAGTTTTGGCCAACAATTACAGCATCATTAGGATGAAAAATCCTTTTGAAAGTATTACTCCTGAACTTGACAATGATGCTGAAGAGACAAAAAGCGATAATGAATGATTCATTTGTATCCAAAGAAAAGGAGAGAAATAAAGCATTTTGCCACTTAATTTTCCACAAAGCCATCATGAAAAGGATAAAAACAAGCAACATCTGTAGTATACCATCAGTCAATAGTCAAAAAGTTACTATTCACTATCACAAAGATAAAGCTCATCTACAGTTCAAACATTGAACTTATACCAAAGAGAAATCTGGAAGCCTCTAAAAAGGAGTCAGCATATTAAATGAAATGCAAATTCAGTTGAAGTGCCATTGTAATGAAATGTAAATTAAGTATGTAAAGGCTATAAATAGGTGTAGCCATCGCCTTGTACAAAACATCAAGATAAGAGTTTAAATTTCCCTTTCATTTTCTCTAGTAAACTCCTTTGTAATCCTCATCCCATTCTCATTTGGTATTAGAGCCATGTTGATTTCAAACTTGTAATCAAGTACTTTGGCAATATAAAGTCATTTTGTGAGTATTTCTTCACTTATCTTTGTTACGTTATGTTTTTATTTTATTTAAGGGATTGCTAACTCAGAAGTAAGAACGTCAAATATCTTGGTACGTGGTTATGTGTTTGTTATTATTGAGAAATTTTAATTATATTCTGCCTAGAGTGAATTTGAGGTAGCCATTGTTGTCACCATTGTCAGCCGTGTGAAGGCATTTGAGGCATTTTGTTGGCATGTAAATCTAGTATTTCGTTAGATACTTGTGGTGGTTTTGATTAAAATAACTCTATAATACAAATTATGGCTTCAACTTGCCATGAAAAAATCATATAAAACTGAAGATTTAACTATTATTACGATAACAAAATTAACCTCATCTTAGATTATAGCTTTTATAGTTTCTCTCCACAAAGAACTAAAGAATCTATATATCCTCCATTACATCAAATCATCTATAAAGAAACTTAAGCTGTACCCATAAAAAATGTTACTAAAACACATGGTGATAAAAGTAAATTGGAATTAATTTACAAATATAAAACTTCAAGAAAAGAAAGACAAAAATGAAGATAAATCCTTAAATGTTTTAGTCTCAACTACTAAAGCTTCTAGTTCAGACTCAAAATTCTTTATTTCTGACTCTATAGAAGAAAAGTCTAAAACATCAAATGAAAATCAAGATTATCAAAAAGATGATCGAGATCAAGAATCTTTACAACTCAATAAAATATTTAAAAGACAAAAACCAATAGTTATGATAGCAAAAACAAGGAATTATTATCCAAGACCAACTCCTATTGATCTTTAATTCAAAGGGCAAGCTCTTTTAAATGACCTTCATTTTGAAGATTCTTCAGTATATGAATGAAATGTAGATGGCTTATCAGAATATCAAATCCTTTAATTATGCCAACACCAAATCCTTCAATTATGCCAACACATGATGATCTATGCCTCTATCATCATGGCTGTTAGTAATGACCAAAGCCATGCAGTAAACGCAATTGTCCTTAGAATTATTGGACAATTACATGGTTCATGGGAAAAATATCTTTTTGATAGCGAAAGGTAGAAGAAAAATTAAAAACTTAATTAATCAATTTATCATGCCCAACGTTATCTGATTTCCATTAGTATAAAGATGTTTTCTTATCAAAACTTTATACAATCAATACAAGCAATTCAGAATTTTGGAAGGAAAAATTTATATCTAGTCTTCCTAAACTTTTTGTAAAAAAGTTAGAAAAGAATTAAAATTAGAAAATTATGAAAACTTGAATTATGGACTTTATACATATGGTGATCTAATTCAAAAGATTAATAAAGTTGGATTCTCATTATGCAATGAAATCAAACTTAAATAGCAAATTGAAAATAAAAAACATATCAGCAAGTATGAACTTGGTGATTTTTGCTTTCAATCTGGCATGGAATTATTAATCAATCCTTCTGGCCAGAATAAAAAGAATAAGTTAAAAAGAAATCATCAAAAAAGAAAATCTAAACATTTTTCAACTCTATAATACATTATTCCCTTTAAAAGATATCAAAAAAATCTTTTCATAAAAAACCTTATAAAGGATCAAAGAAAACCTACACAAAAAACAATTCATCCACTTCTTTTCCAAAGAAAAAGGAAATGCAATATTATATTTGTAAAGAAAAAGGACATATTGTGCCTGACTGCCCAAAAACAAAAGTAAAAATAAAAATAAAAATAAAAACTATTTTAAAAGAATCGACGTCCTCATCTTCTGAGTCATCTAGCTCCTTTGATATAGACAATTCTCACTCATCAGATATGTGTCACTGCAACATACTTGATAATGAAATCCAATATGAATTCGCCTCTTCTTCTTCTTTATCTTTAAATGCACTTTCTGCTCTAAAAGAAATGGTGTTAGAAATGTTTAAAGATTTAGAAGATGAAGAATTAAAAAATAAATATTTTGAAAAAAATATAGAATATAAACAAAGGAAATAAAAATCAAAAAGCAAAAGCTTCTACATCAAATAATACATCTGAATTACCTAAACAATTCAGCATTAAAACTATATTAGATAGACTAAGAGAGCAACAAGTTCCTTTTCAACCTTCTATTCAAGACCTGTATAAAGAAATTAATAATCAAAAGCAAGAAATAAAACAATTAAAACAAGATTTAAATGAACTTCAAGATCTCAAACGACATGTTGAAACTCTTGAATTTCATACACTTAAATCTTATCAAGAAAATGATGATAAGCTAGAACAACATGAAGAATTTGGTGAAGAATTAAATGGTTTTGTAAATTCTTTAACAAGAAATACACTTCAAAAATGGAAAACTGAAGTTACAATTAAGGTCAAAGACCTCTCCATTAAAGCACTCTGCTTACTAGATAGTGGCGCAAATGTTAATTTAATAAGAAAAGGATTAATCCTAGTAAGATATTATCAAAAAACTAAAAACAAACTCAGCCTAGCAATGGCGAGTGAAAAGCTCAATATCAAATATAAATTAAATAATGTCCATGTTTGCGAAAATGGAAAATGTATAAAGACTAATTTTCTGTTCGGAAAGGATTTAAACACTAATATGATCCTTGGAAATCCTTTTATACATATTCTATAGCCATTTCAAATTGATTCATCGGGCTTAAAACTATTATTGACAATAAAGAATTAATTTTTGATTTTGTTGAATCATCTCCTATTCAACATATCAATCTCAATCAGAATCAAATTTCTTATAAAGAAAAACAAATTGCATATCTTCAAGAAGACATGAATTCTTTAAGAATTGAAGAACAATTAAATAAACCTAAATTCTTAAAAGAATTAAGTCAATTCCGAAAGAATCTTAAAAGAGAATGTTGTTCTGACCTTCCTTCTGCCTTTAGCATAGGAAACACCATACTGTTTCTCTTTCATATATTGATAATTTTGATGAAACTTAAATTCCTACTAAAGCTCAACCCATTCAGATGAATAAAGACCTTGTTTAACTATGTATTAAAGAGATCAATAATCTTCTTGCTAAAAAGCTTATTCAGAAATAACAATCTCTTTGGAGTTGTGCAGCGTTTCATGTAAATAAAGTGCCTGAACAAGAACGAGGTGTTCCCCGTCTCGTTATCAACTACAAGCCTTTAAATAAAGTCTTAAAATCTATAAGATATCCAGTTCCAAATAAAATTGATCATATAACTATCTCTCTGGTGCCTTCATTTTTTCCAAATTTGATTTTAATTCAGGATTTTTTCAAATTCAAATCACCCTGGAGGACAGGTATAAAACTACTTTTATAGTACCATTTGGACATTATGAATGGAATATTATGCCATTTCGTTTAAAAAATGCTCCTTCAGAATTTCAAAGAATAATGAATGAAATTTTTAATCCATATCAAGCTTTTATACTTGTCTATATAGATGACATTCTTGTGTTTTCAAAATCCATTTGTGACCATTGGAAACATTTAAATATTTTCAAAAAAGTAATTATCAAGAATGGACTTGTTTTATCCTAAAAGAAAATGAAACTTTTCCAAATAAAAATTCAGTTTCTTGATTATCCATATTCAACCTTATCTTTTACTCTTATATGTCTTCAGGAATTATCCCTGGTCATAATGACACCAATCACTGGCAAAAGCAAAGCCCTTATTTGGGAATCAAGCTCTTCCTGTATCCCCATATCTCAACAAATAGTAAGCCTTTTCTTCAATCTAGGATTATCTGTTACTTCTCAAGAATTTATCAATGCACATTGGAGTGCAATTCTTTCTGAGACAACAAAATGCATTCAAAAAACCTTATCCAAACTCTCAAACCTTATCAAGAACTTAGAAAGCCAAATCCATATGTTTTAAAGCATCCATCAAAAAGCACTGTTATCCACCTATGCTGATGAAAAAACATCAAGAATACACCTCCTGGAAAAGGTTAACATAGCCCTTCTATATGAGATAGCTGCAAGAATTAGAGAAAAACTCTTTCATGTCAGATCAAGAAACAATTAATGCTTAAAGGTCGATACATAAGCTGGGCAACTAGCTTTCCAAAATTATTCCTTCCATCAAATGAAGTTGACATCTCATATATTGAGCAAGGCTTAGTCCATGGATTTCTTTTGCATAAAGATGATTTTGAAATAATACAGCAGCTCCCTGCAATCATGCGTCATGCCATTCATAGCCTTGGAGTCACCAAAAGACAACTACTCATAACAATTTCATCCAGTTTGGGTGAAATATCAGAAATTCAGTTTTATCAGCCATATCAAATATGGACCATCATGGATTATGAAGAAGGAGATTTATTCTGCAAAAGGTTCATCTCTATAATACATGATTATGAGCATCTCCCTAAAAGCTATCCTTCTCAATGGTATGAATCTCATGAATATGCTATAGAAGAATACAATCTCGAGCACTTTGGTGTGATGGTAGAAAAGTTGTTTGTATTGCAGATGACCTTGCCTAGCAAGCAACAGTTATGCAAAATCCTGATGAAGTAGGACATGCAAACCTTAATCAAATTCTCAATGCCTATGAAGATATGTCTTTTGATATTTTGGAGAAAACTCGTGAAGAATTAATTCAACTATTCCGTGGAGAATTCAAAAATGAAAATGATGGTTGGAATGACCCTCGTCTTTATTTTGACTCCGTTATGAAGTTCTCTGCTAGCTGCAATAGAGCTCAACAGCCTAAAGAATAATTGCATCAAGATTCATCCTCCATGAAGCATGTAAAGAAAATATGCAAGAAGACAAAAAATCATCATGGCAATTTTTATCATAGCAATAAAGCATTTGCTATTCCATTCTCCACAAATTCATCAAAAGCATCTTGAAAAAGCAATACACAGAAAAACTTTATCAGGAAAAAGAGAAAAGACAAAATAATGACAAGGTTTCCATATCTGAAGCAATACAACTCTTTGCTATGCTATTCAAGTGTATTCTCCCATCATTATTCAATATAAAGACAAAGAACATCAGCATTATCCCTCATATCCATCAGACAAATACGCATGTGCGCAATCAAAAAGTTACTACTCACTGATAAAATGATAAGGCTCATCTGTAATGCAAACAGTGGAATTATCTAAAGTTGTGACAGCATATCAAATGAAATGTAAATTTAGTCGAAATGTAGTTGTAATGAAATGTAAATTCAATGTGTAAAGGCTATAATAGGTGTAGCCATCGCCTTGTAAAAAAAACACATCCAAATAAGAGTTTAAATTTCCCTTTTATTTCTTCCTTTAAACTCCCTTGTAATAATCCGCCCTGTTCCCATTTGGTATCAGAGCCAAGTTAATATCAAACTTATAATTAAGTACTTTGGCAATATAAAGTCGTTTTGTGAGTATTTCTTCACTTACCTTTATTATGTTATGTTTTAATTTTACTTAAGGGATTGCTGACTTAGAAGTAAGAATATCAAAAATCTTAATACTTGGTTGTGTGTTTGTTATTATTGAGAAATTTTAATCATATTCTGCCTAGAGCAAATTTGAGGTAGCTATTGTTGTCATCATTGTCAGCCATGTGAAGGCATTTAAGGCATTTGCTGGTGTGTAAATCCTATATTTCAATAGATACTCGTGCTGGTTTTGACTAAAATAACTCTATAATAAAAATTATGGCTAAGCTTATTAAGATGTTTGTAACTTCTTCTTCCTCATCATCAAATTCCTTATCTTCAATGTCTGTTAAAAATAGTGAAGAAATCAGTTATGACAATTTAGATTAGGTTATTTATGACTAGACTATCCCTACTGTTAATAAAAATGAAATTTATATAGTTGAAAGTTTTCAATTAAAATCAAATTATAAAGTAAAAACCATTTAAAGAATTGAATCCATCACAGGTGATATTCAACATCTTTCTTTAATAAAGCCCCATGAAATAAAAGAGTATGCTAAAACATACAATTATATTCATTTTGGATTAGTCAAAGTTGCTCCAAAGCCATTAACAAGACTTGGACTTATAACATAATCTATCGTCTATGTTCAAGATACAAGACATTAAAAATTTAGTGATTCATTACTTGGAATGGTTGAATTGAGTTTGGCTAATGGCCCTACTTTCTTCAATTGTTCTCCAAATTTCTCCAATGTCTATGTTCTTTTAAATTAAGAAATCTTTGGTGTTGATCAGCAGCAAATTCATAATTTTGTAAGGGCTCAAGACTGTATTCTTCTATAGCATATTCATGAGATTCATAAATTGATAATGATAACTTATAGGGAGATGCTCATAATCATGTATTGTACCAATGAATCTTTTGCAAAATAAATCTCCTTCTTCATAATCCATGATAGTCCATATTTGATATGGTTGATAAAACTGAATTTCTGATCTTTCACCCAAACTAGATGAAATCGTTATGAGCAGTTGACTTTTGGTGAGTCCAAGGCTACGAGGGCATGACGTACGAATGTATGGAGTTAATGTATTATTTTAAAATCATCTCCATGTAAAAGAAATCTTTGGACTAAGCCTTGCTCAATATAGGAGATGTCAACTAAATTTGATAAAAGGAACGATTTTGGAAAGCTAGTTGCCCAGCTTATGTTTCGAGCTTTGAGCATTAATCATTCCTTGATCTGATAAGAAAGAATTTTATCTCCGATTCTTGTGACTATCTCATCTGTAAGGGTTGTGTTAACCTTTTCCAAGAGGTGTATTCTGGATGTTTTTTCATCAGTATAGGTGGATAACAATGCTTTTTGATGGATGCTTTGAAATATATGGATTTGGATTTTTAAGTCCTTGATATGGTTTGAGATTTTGGATAAGGTTCTTTAAGTATTTTTTCTTTTGTCAAAAAGAATTGCATTCCAATGTGCATTGATAAGTTCTTGAGAAGTAATAGATAATCCTAAATTTAAGAAAAGGCTTGATATTTGTTGAGATGTGGGGATAGAGGAAGAGCTTGATTCTTGAATAAGGGCTTTGCTTTTTCTAGTGATTGGTGTCATTTTGACAAGGGATAATTCTTGGGATAATTCCTGAAAACATATAAGATTAAAGGATATGGTTGAATATGGATAATCAAGAAATTGCATTGTTATTTTGAAAAGTTTCATTTTCTTTTGGGATAAAATAAGTCAATTCCTGATAGTTACTTTTTTGAAAATAATTAAATATTTCCAATGGTTACAAATGGATTTTGAAAACACAAGAATGTCATTTATATAGACGAGTGTAAAAGCTTGATACGGATTAAAAATTTCATTCATTATTATTGAAATTTGGAAGGAGCATTTTTTAAACCAAATGGCATAACATTCCATTTGTAATGTCGAAATGGTACTATAAAAGTAGTTTTATACTTGTCCACCAGGGTGATTTGAATTTGCCGAAATCCTGATTTAAGATCAAATTTGAAAAAAATGAAGGCACCAGAAAGACGGTTAATAAGATCAGGTTTATTTGGAACTGGATATCTTATAGACTTTAAGACTTTATTTAAAGGCTTGTAGTTGATAACAAGATGAGAAACACATCGTTCTTGTTCAGGTGCTTTATTTACATAAAACACTGCACAACTCCAAGGAGATTGTGATTTTTGAATAAGCTTTTTAGCAAGAAAATCATTGATCTCTTTAGTACACAGTTGAACAAGGTCTTTATTCATCTAAATAGGTCAAGCTTTAGTAGGCATTTGAGATTCATCGAAATTATTAATATATGGCAGAGAAACAGTATGATGTTTGCTATACCAAAAGGTAGAAGGAAGGTCAAAATAGCATTCTGTTTCAAGCGTCTTTTGGAATTTATTTAATTCTTTTAAGAATTCTAGTTTATTTAATTGTTCTTGAATTCTTAAAGAATTCATGTCTTCTTGAAGATATGCAATTTTTTTTTCTTTATAAGAAATTTGATTATGAATGAGATTGATATGCTGAATAGGAGATGATTCAACAAAATCAAAAATTAATTCTTTATTATCTATAACAATTTTTAGGCTTCATGAATCAATTTGAAAAGGCTATAGAATATGTAGAATAGGATTTCCAAGGATAACATCATTGTTTAAATCCTTTCCTAGTAGGAAATTAGTCTTTATACATTTTCTATTTTTGAAAACATGAACATTATTTAATTTATATTTGATATATAGTTTTTTACTAGCAGTTACTGGGCTGAGTTTGTTTTTGGTTTTTATGATAATATCCTATTAGGATTAATCCTTCTCTTATTAAATGAACATCTGTGCCATTATCTAGCAAACAGAGTGCTTTAATGGCGAAGTCTTTGACCTTAATTGTAACTTGAGTTTTCCATTTTTGAATTGGATTTCTTGTTAAAGAATTTATAAAACCATTTAATTCTTCACCAAATTATTCATGTTGTTTTATCTTACCATCATTTTCTTGATAAGATTTAAGTGTATGAAATTCAAGAGTTTCAATACGTTGTTTGAGATCTTGAGGTTCATTTAAATCTTGTTTTAGTTGTTTTATTTCTTGCTTTTGATTATTAATTTCTTTATAAAGATCTTGAATAGAAGGTTGAAGAGGAGCTTGTTGCTCTCTTAGTCTATCTAATACAGTTTTGATGTTGAATTATTCAGGTAATTCAGATGTATTACTTGGTGTAGAAGCTTTTGCTTTTTTATTTTTATTTCCTTTGTTTATAATCTATATTTTTTCAAAATATTTATTTTTAATTCTTCATCTTTTAGATCTTTAAACATTTCTAACACCATTTCTTCTGGAGCAAAAAGTACGTTTGAAGATAAAAAGGAAGAAGAGGCGGATTTATATTGGATTGCACTATCAAGTATGTTGCAGTGACACATATCTAATGAGTGAGAATAGTTAGTATCAATAGAGCTAGATGACTCCAAAGAAGAGGATGAAAATCCTTTTATAATAGTCTTTATTTCTTTTTATATTTTACTTCTGTTTTTGGGTAGTCAGGAGCTATATGTCATTTTTCCTTGCAGTTATAGCATTGTATTTCTTTTTTCTTGGGGTAGGAAGTGGATGGATTGTTTTTTGTGTAAGATTTCTTTGATCCTTTATAAGGTTTTTTTATAAAAAATCTTTTATGATATCTTTTAGAGGGAATATAGTATTGTGGAGTTGAAAAATGTCTATATATTTTTTTTGATGATTTCTTTTTAACTTTTTCTTTTTATTCTGGGTAGAAGGACTAATTAATGGTTCCATGCCAAATTGAAAGCAAAAATCACCAAGTTCATACTTGTTGATACATTTTTTATTTTCAATTTGACGTTTAAGTTCAATTTCATTGGATAATGAGAATCCAACTTTATTAATCTTTTGAATTAGATCACCATATGTATAAAGTCCATAATTCAAGTTTCCATAATTTTTTTTATTTTAAGTCTTCTCTAACTTTTTCTACAAAAAGTTTAGGAGGACTAGATATAATTTTTTCTTTTCAAAATTCTGAATTGCTTACATCGGTTGTATAAAGTTTTGATAAGAAACATCTTTATACTAACAGAAATCATATAACATTGGGCATGATAAATTGATTAATTGAGTTTTTAATTTTTCTTCTTCATTCATATAATTACCAATAAAATGTTTAACTATATTGGTAATGAGCATCTAGTTAGAATCGGGGATCATTTGACCTTGCATAGTAATAACAGGATTTCTTGAGGGATCTCTTTTTACTACTTGTAGAATAGCGTTTCTTTCTATATCAGAAAGATATTTTCCCACCAACCATGTAATTGTCCAGTAAATCCAAGGACAACTGCACTTACCGCATGTCTTTGGTCATTACCAGCAGCCATGATGGTAAAGGCATAGATCATCATGTGTTGGCATAATTGAAGGATTTGATATTTTGATAAGCCATCTACATTCCATTTATATATAGAAGAATTTTCAAAATGATGGCCATTTAAAAGAGCTTGTTCTTTGAATTAAAGATCAACAGGAGTTGGTCTTGGATAATAATTCCTTGTTTCTGCTGTAGTAATTGCTGGTTTTTTGTCTTTTAAATATTTTATTGAATTTTAGAGATTCTTGATCTTGATTATCTTGATTTTCATTTGATATTTTAGACTTTTTTTCTATAGAGTTGAAAACAGAGAATTCTGAGTCTGAATTGAAGCTTTAGAAGTTAAGACCAAAACATTTATGGAATTTTCTTCTTTTTTGTCTTTATTTTCTTTAAGTTTTATATTTGTAAAACTATGAGATAATTGATTGATTAGTTCATCTAAAAACTTTAAAGGTTTCTTTTCTAGCTATAGATCTTTAAGGGCTTCACCTTGAAAACCTAAATATTGTGTCTTAATTACTTTTTGAGAAGAAGTAGTTTCATAAAGCTGCAAAATATTTTCAATTTTATTAGTTTTATTGGTTTGTTGACCAATAGTATGAAGATTTATATTTGTATAATTATTTTGTTCTAAAACATTACTTAAGTCTAATTTATATATTAATTTTGATTTACCTTTATCACCTTGTATCTTTGCAACATCTTTTCTCGGTACAGCTGAAGTTTCTTTAGAAATGATTTGATGTAATGGAGGATGTATAGATTCTTTAGTTTTTTGTGGAGAAGAACTAGTATAAGCTATAATCCAAGAAGAGCTTAATTTTGTTATCATATTGATAATTAATTATTCTATTTTATATGCTTTCTTCATGGCTAGTTTAAGCTAGTCAAGGAAATAAATATTTCTTTGATTATCATAAGGCAGATTACAAGGGAGTTTGGAAGAAGAAATGAAAAGGAAATTTAAACTCTTATCTTTATGTTTTGTACAAGGCAATGGCTACACCTATTTATAGCCTTTAAACACTTAATTTACATTTCATTTCAACTAAATCCAGACTGCATGTGAATTTCAGTTGATGCGCTGGCTCATTTCTAGAGGCTTTCAGACTTCTCTTTGGGATAAGTTCAGTGCTTGAACGGTAGATGAGCTTTATTTTTTTGTCGGTAAGAAGTAACTTTTTGACTATTGATTTATGGAAATTGGAGATGTTGCTTATCTTTATCCTTTTCATAATGGCTTTGTGGAAAATTGAGTGGCAAAATGCTTTATTTCTTTCCTTTTCTTCGGATAGAGATGAATCCTTCGTTATCACTTTTTGTCTCTTTAGCATCAATATCAAGTTCAGGAGCAATACTTTCAAAAGGATTTTCATCCCAAAGATGTTGTAATTGTTGTCCAAAACTTAATGGAGAACCTTCAGAAAACCGTTCCTTCTGAATCTATTCAATAATTTCTTTTTGAACGTCTTTTCTGAGTTAAAGTAAGTCTGTTGCTGC
The DNA here is from genome assembly GCA_037013555.1 of Sextonia rubra. Lineage (NCBI taxonomy): Eukaryota > Viridiplantae > Streptophyta > Magnoliopsida > Laurales > Lauraceae > Sextonia > Sextonia rubra. Next base: position 83,682,272 of record JASUAD010000001.1, read on the forward strand.
AAAAAGAGCAAAAGGAGAAATTGAACAAGAATTCTTTGGTTTTTCACTATTTGGATAAATCTTTTCTTTTGCTTTTTTTGGAGTTCTTATAACTTCAGAAAAGGATGGCTTTATAACTTGATAGGTAGAATTTGCTGAAGAATTACAGTATAATCAAATTGCTGCCAAAACTTAATATAAATCATTCAAGAGAAAATTAGAGGGCAAAAGTCCATTTCTTTATAAAAATTCCATTTCAAAATCCATGGAATATCACGACGATGATAAAAATGCATGCTAACAAGGTTTAGTTACAAGCTGTAGGTGCTAATAAAGGGTTTTTTATTCTTATTTGAGAAAGGCTTTAAAGGATGCATAATAGCTTTCATAGATAGGAAGAAGTGCTGGAGGAAGGATGTCTTTATTAGCACTAAAAGGAATCCAAAATCATGTGAAGAACCACATAGGGATTTTTTTTGTCATGAGGGTTTGCTTTGAATCTAATGAACCAAGAATGCTGGAATGATGGGTTTTGATAATAGAGGATTATTTCCCAAGCAGAGATATAGTCATAATAATTAAAAATGAGTTCTCATTCAATCCTTTGAGGCATATGAAGAGTTTGACCCCATTCCTCTACAGAGAGAACATGCAAAATTTTGAGTTTTTAGTACTGAATAATAGTGTTGGTTGGTAAAGCATTTAAGTAGGAATTTTTTGATCCATCTATATGGTCATTCATGCAACTGCCTGTTCGAACAAGAATCTTTTCATAGACTTTATAGTCAAGAGGTTGGGTATATAAATGGTCTAAAGAAAAAGAGTTTGGATAATATGTTCAGTAAAGATGGTATCTACATAGGACATGTAGTCTAAGGAATAAATTCTCAAGCATGCTTTTGTAGTGAAATATTGGGATGATGAAGCTTGAGACTTTCTAGATATAGGGCTTGATGGACTTTGAAATTGAGGGATATTTAACGAGGAAGTTACTCCCCATCGCTCAAGATAATTGCCATTGGCTTTTCTGGATAATGGTGTAGTATTCATAATTATGGAAACTTTATCAGTTGGGGACTGGAGAAAGGGTTGCATCTATCGAGGTTTCATTTTTAATATTCTTCTGTCCCTGTAAAAACTCACGAGATAAAAAATCATGAAGAGAGTTATTTTTACTAGCAATATACTCATGTTAAAATCAAATATATCAAGTAAAGCTTGCCAGCAAGCAAAGATTTGCTTAGCAGCAAGATTTTTTACATCTTTTTCTAAAATTTCTTTAGTAGATTTACAATCTGTTCTTAATAAAAATTTTTTGTTTAATAAATCACTTCGAAACTTCATTATACTATTTACAATGGATAAAATTTCCTTTTTAATAGTTGAGTAATTCTATTGAGTGGGCATCCATGTCCCAAAATTGAAACAAAGAATTTCTTCTTTTCCAAGGATATTTCTTTGAAAAAGGATTCCTCGAAAACCTATTTCTGATGCATCAATTTGAATTATTTTTAATAACTCTGGATGAGGGATAGTTAAACAAGGCAAATTTTGAACTTTTTGTATAATAGTTTGAATAGTTTTTGTATGAGCGAGTGACCATTCCACTGGATTTTTTGTCAAGTGCATTTGCAAGATTTTTCTTTCTTTAGAAAAGATTTGCTTTGCAGCAAGATTTTTTACATCTTTTTCTAAAATTTCTTTAGCAGATTTACGATCTGTTCTTAATAAAAATTTGTTGTTTAAGAAATCACTCTGGACCTTAATTATACTATTTACAGTGGATAAAATTTCTTTTTTAATGGTTGAGTAATTTTGTTGAGTGGGCATCCATGTCCCAAAATTGAAATGAAGAATTTCTTCTTTTCCACTGATATTTCTTTATAGAAGGATTCCTCCAAAACCTATCTCCGATGCATCTTTTTGCACTATTTTTAATAATTCTAGATGAGGGATAGTTAAATAAGGTAAATTTTGAACTTTTTGTTTAATCTTTTGAATAGCTTTTGTATGAGTAGGTGACCATTCCACCAGGTTTTTGTCAAGCACATTTGTAAGATTTTTCTTTCTTTAGTAAGATCTTTATAAAAGTCTGAAACATAATTAAGACATCCAAGAAAATGTTGCAATTGATCTTTATTAAGAATTTCATCAGGAAACTAAGAATCAAACTTAAAAACTCATTAAACTGGAGAAATAGTTTCTTTCTTGATAATGAAGCCAAGAAACTGAATTTCTGTTTGGAAAAGTTTCATTTTCTTTTGGGATAAAACAAGTCCATTCTTAATAATAACTTTTTTGAAAATATTCAAATGTTTCCAATGGTCACAAATAGATTTTGAAAACACAAGAATATCATTTATATAGACGAGTATAAAAGCTTAATATGGATTAAAATTTTCATTCATTATTCTTTGAAATTCTGAAGGAGCATTTTTAAAACCAAATGGCATAATGTTTCATTCGTAATGTCTAAATGGTACTGTAAAAGCAGTTTTATACCTATCGTCGGGGTGATTTGAATTTACCAAAATCTTGATTTAAGATCAAACTTGGAGAAAATGAAGGCACCAGAGAAATGGCTAATAAGATAAATTTTATTTTGGAACTGGATATCTTATAAACTTTAAAGCTTTATTTAAAGGCTTGTAGTTGATAACAAGACGGGGAACACCTTATTCTTGTTCAGGCACTTTATTTACATAAAACACTGCACAACTCTAAAGAGATTGTGATTTCTGAATAAGCTTTTTAGCAAGAAGATCATTGATCTCTTTAGTACACAGTTGAACAAGGTCTTTATTCATTTGAATAGGTTGAGTTTCAATAGGAATTTGAGTTTCATTGAAATTATCAATATATGGAAGAAAAACAGTGTGGTGTTTCCGATGCCATATGGCAGAAGGAAGGTCAAAATAGCAGTCTATTTCAAGAGTTTTTTGGAATTGATTTCATTCTTTCAAGAATTCTGGTGTATTTAATTGTTCTTCAATTTTTAAAGAATTCATGTTTTCTTGAAGATATGCAATTTGTTTTTCTTTATAAGAAATTTGATTCTGAATAAGATTGATATGTTGAATACGAAATGATTCAGCAAAACCAAAAATTAATTCTTTATTGTCTATAATAGTTTTTAGGCTTAATGAATCAATTTGAAAAGGCTGTCGAATCTGTAGAAATGGATTTCCAAGGATAACATCATTGTTTAAATCCTTTCCTAGCAGGAAATTAGTCTTTATCCATTTTTCATCTTTATAAACCTGAACATTATTTAATTTATATTTGATGTATAGTTTTTTACTAGCAGTTGCCGGGCTGAGTTTGTTTGTAGTTTTTTTATAATATCTTGTTGGGTTTAATCCTTCTCTTATTAAATTCACATCTGCATCACTATCTAGTAAATAAAGTGCTTTAATAGAGAAATCTTTGACCTTAATCATAACTTGAGTTTTTCATTTTTGAAGTGGATTTCTTGTTAAAGAATTTACAAAACCATTTAATTCTTTACCAAATTCTTCATGTTGTTCTAGCTTATCATCATTTTCTTGATAAGATTTAAGTGTATGAAATTCAAGAGTTTTAACATGTTTTTGAGATCCTGAAGTTCATTTAAATCTTGTTTCAATTGTTTTATTTCTTGCTTTTGATTATTAATCTCTTGATACAAGTCTTGAACAAAAGGTTGACGAGGAGCATGTTGCTCTGTTAGTCTATCTAATATAGTTTTGATGCTAAATTGTTTAAGTAATTCAGATGAATTATTTGATGTAGAAGCTTTTGCTTTTTTATTTTTATTTCCTTTGTTTATATTCTGTATTTTTTTAAGACATTTATATTTTAATTCTTCATCTTTTAGATCTTTAAACATTTCTCACACCATTTCTTCTGGAGCAGAAAGTACATTTAAAGATAAAGAGGAAAAAGAGGTCAATACATATGGGATTTCACTATCAAGTATGTTGCAGTGACACATATCTGATGAGAGAGAATAATCTGTATCAGAGGAGCTAGATGACTCCGAAGAGGAGGATGAAGATCCTTTTAAAATAGTCTTAATTTATTTTTCTGTTTTTACTTTTATTTTTGCGCAATTAGGAGCCATATGTCTTTTTTCCTCACAGTTATAACATTGTATTTGTTTTTTCTTGGGGTAGGAAGTGGCTGGATTGTTTTTTTTGTAAGATTTCTTTGATCCTTTATAGGGTTTTTTATGGAAGGATTTCTTATGGTATCTTTTAAAGGAAATATAGTATTGTGGAGTAGAAAAATGCCTTGATTTTCTTTTTTAATAGTTTCTCTTTAGTTTTTTCTTTTTATTATGGCCAGAAGGACTGATTAATGGTTTCATACCAAATTGAAAGTAAAAATCACCAAGTTCATACTTGCTAATACATTTTTTATTTTCATTTTGATGTTTAAGTTTGATTTTATTGCATAATGAAAATCCAACTTTATTAAACTTTTGAATTAGATCACCATATGTATAAAGTCCATAACTCAAGTTTCCATAATTTTCTGATTTTAATTCTTCTCTAACTTTTTTTGCAAAAAGTTTAGGAAGACCAAATATAAATTTTTCTTTTTAAAATTTTGAATTGCTTGCATCAATCGTATAAAGTTTTGATAAGAAAACATCTTTATACCAATGGAAATCAGATAACATTGGGCATGATAAATTGATTAATTAAGTTTTTAATTTTTCTTCTACAATTATATAATTACCAATAAAATGCTTAACTATATTGGTAATGAGAATGTAGATTGAATCAAGGATCATTTGGCCTTGAGTAGTAATAATAGGATTTCTTAAGGGATCTCTTTTTACTTCTTACAGCATAGCATTTTTTTCTATATGAGAAAGATATTTTCCTACCAACCATGTAATTGTCTAGTAAATCCAAGAACAATTGCGTTTACTGCATGTCTTTAGTCATTACCAGCAGCCATGATGATAGAGGCATAGATCATCATGTGTTGGCATGATTAAAGGATTTGATATTCTAGTAAGCCATCTACATTCCATTCATATACTGAAGAATTTTCAAAATGATGGCCATTTAAAAGGGCTTGTTCTTTGAATTGAAGATCAACAGGAGTTGGTCTTGGATAATAATTCCTTGTTTTTGTTGTGGTAATGATTGGTTTTTTTAAATATTTTATTGAGTTATAGAGATTCTTGTTCGTGACCATCTTGATTTTCATTTAATATTTTAGACTTTTGTTCTAAAGAGTCAGAAGCAGAGAATTTTGAGTCTGAATTAGAAGCTTTAGAAGTTGAGACTAAAACATTTATGAATTTATCTTCTCTTTTGTCTTTATTTTCCTGAAGTTTATTTTTGTAAAACTATGAGATAATTGATTAATTAGTTCATCTGAAAACTTTAAAGGTTTATTTTCTAGCTTTAGATCTTTAAGCAATTCACCTTGAAAACTTAAGGATTGTGGCTTAATTACTTTTTGAGAAGAAGTAGTTTCATATAGCTGCAAAATATTTTCAACTTTATTTTCAATTCTATTAGTTTGTGACCAATAGTATGAAGATTTATATTTGTATAATTATTTTGTACTAAAACATGACTTAAGTTTGATTTATTCATTAATTACAATTTTTCTTTATCACCTTGTATTTTTGCAACATCTTTTATCGATACAGCTGATGTTTCTTTATAAATGATTTGATGCAATGGAGGATGTATAGATTCTTTAGTTCTTTGTAGAAAGGAACTGATAGAAGCTATAATCCAAAAAGTGTTTAATTTTGTTATCATATTGATAATTAAATCTTTAGTTTGATATGCTTTCTTTATGGCTAGTTTAAGCCAGTCAAAGAAATAAACTAGCTAGTCAAAGAAATAAATATTTCTTTGATTATCATACATATATTTATACCACTTTTCTTTTAAGAAATCTTTATGCTCTTGAGAAATCTGTTTAAAAAAAGGATTTTGTCAGAGGATGTAATAATAAATTCTATTTTAACATATCTTTATCAATTTCAAAATATTCAATAACATTCATATTAAAATGAGATTCAAAAGGATTATAGGTACTAGTTGGAGAAGCATGATTTATTTGTGCTTGATATATAGTTTCTGAAGCTTGATAAGAAGGATAAACAAGTCCTGTGGTCTAAGATCTACATGGGGTGTAGAGTAAGAAACTCAGGATAGTTCTTTTACCGGAGATCCTTCCACTAAGGGAGGATGTGATTAAGACTTTAAAGAAGGTTGACAATCTGTAGGAGTTTTATTTCTAGAATCTATTTGCAAATTTATTTCAACACTTCCATTTTTATGTTGAATAATTGTTTCAATTTCTTTATCTTTTAAAGATCTTTCTGGTTGAGTGTTTTCTAGGCGCCATCTACCAGAGAGATTAATATCATTCCATTGTATGAGTTTTGGATTATTTACTTTATTTTTAAAATTGGTTTGGAATAAAGTAATCTTACCTTTTGCTTGGTTGGAATAGGCGATGCCTAGAACGACTGAATTTCTGAGTTTATAATGAACTCTATATATGAGAGCAAGATTTTGATTGTGAGGATTCATATCAAAACCTTTTCTTTGGATAGTTAAGGTAAGAGCTTCATGTGTACCTGGATCTATAAAAGAAATAGAGAAATTTGGAAAACAATTGAAGAAAGTAGGGCCATTAGCCAAACTTGATTCAACCATTCCAAGTAATGAATCACTAAATTTTTTGTCCTGTATCTTGAACATAGATAAGAGCTTCTGTTCTAAGTCCAAGTCTTGTTAATGGCTTGAGAGCAACTTGCACTAATCCAAAATGAATATAATTGTATGTTTTAGTATACTCTTTTATTTCATGGGGCTTTATTAAAAAAAGATGCTGAATATCACCTATGATGGATTCAATTCTTTTAATGGTTTTTACTTATAACTTGGTTTTAATTAAAAACTTCCAACTTTATAAATTTTATTTTTATTAATAGTAGGGATATTCCAATCATAAATAACTGGATCTAAATCATCATAACTGATTTTTTCACTATTTTTGACAATAGTGAAGATAAGGAATTTGATGATGAGGAAGAAGAAGGTACAAACTTCTTAATAAGCTTAGCCATAATTTGTATTGTAGAGTTATTTTAATAAAAACCACCATGAGTATCTAACGAGATAGAGGATTTACACACCAATAAACCACATTAAATGCCTTCACATGGCTGACATGGTGACAACAGTGGCTGCCTCAAATTTGCTTTGGGCAGAATATGATTAAAATTTCTCAATAATAATAAACACACAACCAAGTATTAAGATTTTTTATGTTCTTACTTCTGTGTCAGCAATCCCTTAAGTAAAATCAAAACGTAACATAACAAAGATAAGTGAAGAAATACTCACTAAAAGACTTTATATTGCTGAAGTACTTGATAACAAGTTTGATATCAACTTGGCTCTGATACCAAATGGGAAAGGGACGAAATTACAAAGGAGTTTAGCGGAGGAAATGAAAGGAAAACTTAAACTTTTTTTTCTCCAGACCATTTATATACCAAATTTCTTTACTATATAGTCTATGAACAGATTCTTATTCAAACAAGCAGTTGCATGATTGACCATATAGATGGATAAAAAAATTCCTACTTAAATGCTTTACCAATCAACACTGTTATTCAGTATTCAAAACTCAAAATTTTGGATGTTCTCTCCGCTGAATTGTGGGGTCAACCTCTTCATATGCGTCAAAGGACTGATTCAGAACTCATTTTTAATTGTTATGACTATATCTCTGCTTGGGAAGTAATCCTCTATTATTAAAACCCATCCTTCCAGCATTCTTGGTTTATCTGATTCAAAGAAAACCCCCATGACAACAAAATCCCTATATGGTACATCACATGATTTTGATTCCTTTTAGTGCTAATAAAAATATCCTTCCTCTAGCACTTTTCCCTATCTATGAAACCTATTTTGCATCTTTTAAAGCCTCTCTCAAATAGGAAGAAAAAAATCCTTTGTCCACATCTATAGTTTTGCAACTAAACCTTATATTAGCATGCATTTTTATTAGTGACATGATATTCCATGGATTTTGAAATGGAATTTTTATAAAGAAATGGACTTCAACCCTCCAATTTTATTTCAAATGATTTATATCAAGTTTTAGCAACAATTTGATTATACTACAATTCTTCAGCAGAATTCCACCTATCAAGCTATAAAGCCATCCTTTTCTGAAGTTATTAGAACTCCAGAAAAAACAAAAAGAAAAGATTTATCTAGAGAGTGAAAAACCAAAAAATTCTTGTTCAGCTTCTCCTTTGGCTTTTTTTGCAGCAGCAAACTTACTTCAACTCAAAAAAGACCTTCAAAAAAAAATTATTGAACAAATCCAGAAAGAATGATCTTCTGAAGATTCTCTATTAAGTCTTGGCCAACAATTACAGCACCTTTGGGATGAAAATCCTTTCGAAAGTATTGCTCCTGAAATTGACAATGATGTTGAAGAGACAAAAGGTGATAATGAAGGATTCATCTCTATCCAAATAAAAGGAAGAAATAAAGCATTTTGCCACTCAAATTTCCATAAAACCATCATGAAGAAGATAAAGACAAGCAACATCTGTAGTTTCCATCAATCAACAATAAAAAAGTTACTTCTCACAGACAAAAAGATAAAGCTCATCTACAGTTTAAGCATTGAACTTGTCCCGAAGAGAAGTCCAGAAGCCTCCAAAAATGAGCCAGCGCATCAACTGAAATCCGCATGCAGTCTAAATTCAGTTGAAATGAAATGTAAATTAAGTGTGTGCAGGCTATAAATAGGTGTGGCCATCGCCTTGTAAAAGACACATCAACATAAGAGTTTAAATTTCCCTTTCATTTCCTTCGCTGAACTCCCTTGTAAGCCGCCCTTTCCCATTTGGTATCAGAGCTAAGTTGATATCAAGCTTATAATCAAGTACTTTGGCGATATAAAGTCATTTTGTAAGTATTTCTCCACTTATCTTTGTTATGTTATGTTTTGATTTTACTTAAGGAATTGCTGACTCAGAAGTAAGAACATCAATAATCTTAATACTTGGTTGTGTATTTGTTATTATTGAGAAATTTTAATCATGTTCTGCCTGGAGCAAATTTGAGGTAGCCATTATTGTCGTCATTGTCAACCGTGTGAAGGCATTTAAGCCGTTTTGTTGGTGTGCAAATCCTCAATTTTGTTAGATACTCATGGTGGTTTTGATTAAAATAACTCTATAATACAAATTATGGCTAAGCTTATTAAGAAGTTTGTACCTTGTTCTTCCTCATCATAAAATTCCTAATCTTCAATGTCTGTCAAAAATAGTGAAGAAATTAGTTCTGATGATTTAGATCAGGTTATTTGTGACTGGACTATCCCTGCTATTAATAAAAATGAATTTTATAAAGTTAGAAGTTTTTAATTAAAATCAAGTTATAAAGTAAAAACCATTGAAAGAAATGAATCCATCACAGGTGATATTCAGCATCTTTCTTTAATAAAGCCCCATGAAATAAAAAGAGTATGCTAAAACATACAATTATATTTATTTGGATTAGTGCAAGTTGCTCTAAAGCCATTAGCAAGACTTGGACTTAGAATAGAAGCTCTTATCTATGTTTAAGATACAAGACATAAAAAATGCACTGATTCATTACTTGGAATGGTTTCATTAAGTTTGGCTAATGGCCCTACTTTCTTCAATTGTTTTCCAAATTTCTCTATTTTCTTTCTGGATCCAGGTGCACATGAAGCCCTTTCCTTAGCTATCCAAACAAAAGCTTTTGAAATGAATACTTATAATCAAAATCTTGCTCTCATATATAAAGTTTATTATAAACTTATAAATTCAGTTATTCCAGGCATAGCTTATTCCAATCAGGCAAAAGGTATGACAACTTTATTTCAAACCAATTTTAAAAATAAAGTAAATATTCCAAAACTTAAACAATGGAATGATATTAATCTCTCTGGTAGATGGCACTTAGAAAACGCTCAACCAGAAAGATCTGTAGAAAATAAAGAAATTGAAACAATTATCGAACATGAAGATGGAAGTGTTGAAATAAATTTTCAAACAGATTCTAGAGATCGAACTCTTACAATTTATCAACCTTCTAGAAAGTCTTATTCACATCTTCCTTCAGTGGTAGGATCTTTCATAAAAGAATCATCCAAAGTTTCTTACTCTACACCTCATGTAGATCTTAGACCTACAGGACTTATCTATCCTTCTTATCAAGCTTCAGCACAAATAAATCATGCTTCTCCAACTAATACCTCTGAATCTAATTTTAATATAAATGTTATTGAATGTTTTGAAATTGATAAAGATATGCTAAAAAAGAATTTATTATTACATCCTTTAACAAAATCCTTTTTTAAACAGGTTTCTCAAGAACATAAAGATTTCTTAAAAGAAAAGTGGTATAAATATATGTATGATAATCAAAGAAATATTTATTTCATTGACTGGCTTAAACTAGCCATGAAGAAAGCATATAAAATAGAAGAATTAACTATCAATTTGATAACAAAATTAAGCTCTTCTAGGATAATAGCTTCTACTAGTTCCTCTCACAAAGAATTGAGGAAGCTATACAACCTCCATTACATCAAATCATTTATAAAGAAACTTTAGCTGTACCAATAAAAAATGTTAGAAAGATACAAGGTGATAAAGGAAAATTAGAATTAATGTATAAATTAGACTTAATTCATGTTTTAGAACAAAATAATTATGCAAATATAAATCTTCATACTATTGGTCTACAAACCAATAGAATTGAAGATGAAGTTGAAAATATTTTACAACTTTATGAAACTACTTCTTCTCAAAAAGTAATTAAGACACAATCTTTAAGTTTTCAAAGTGAAGCCCTTAAAGATCTAAAGCTAGAAAAGAAACCCTTAATGTTTTCAGATGAACTAATCAATCAATTATCTCATAGTTTTACAAATATAAAACTTCAAGAAAAAAAAGATGGTAAATCCATAAATGTTTTAGTTTCAACTTCTAAAGCTTCTAGTTCAGACTCAGAATTCTCTGTTTCTGACTCTATAGAAGAAAAGTCTAAAACTTCAAATGAAAATCAAGATTATCAAAACGATGATCAAGAATAAGAATCTCTACAACTCAATAAAATATTTAAAAAACAAAAACTAGTAGTTACTACAGCAAAAGCAAGGAATTATTATCCAATACCAACTCCTGTTGATCTTCAATTTGAAGAACAAGATCTTTTAAATGGCTTTCATTTTGAAAACTCTTTAGTATATGAATGGAATGTAGATGGCTTATTAGAATATCAAATCCTTCAATTATGCCAACACATGATGATCTACGCTTCTACCATCCTGGTTGCTGGTAATGACCAAAGACGTGCGGTCAATGTAGTTGTCCTTGATTTACTGGATAATTACATAGTTGGTGGGAAAAATATCTTTCTGATATAGAAAGAAATGCTATTCTGCAAGCATTAAAAAGAAATCTCTCAAGAAATCCTGTTATTACTATGCAGGGTCAAATGATCCTTGATTCTATCTACATTCTCATTACCAATATAGTTAAACATTTTATTCATAATTATATGAATGTAGAAGAAAAATTAAAAAATCAATAAATCAATTTATCATGGCCAACGTTATTTGATTTCCACTGGTTTAAAGATGTTTTCTGATTAAAATGTTCTACAATTGATGCAAGCAATTCAGAATTTTAGAAAGAAATATTAATATATAGTCTTCCTAAACTTTTTGCAGAAAAAGTTAAAGAAGAATTAAAATCAGAAAATTTTGAAAACTTGAATTATGAACTTTATACATATGGTGATCAAATTCAAAAGATTAATAAAGTTGGATTCCCATTATGCAATGAAATCAATCTTAAACGTCAAATTGAAAATTGAAAACGTGTCAGCAAGTATGAACTTAGTGATTTTTGTTTTCAATTTGGCATCAAATCATTAATCAGTCCTTCAAGCTAGAATAAAAAGAAAAAGTTAAAAAGAAATCATCAAAAAAAAATTTGAACATTTTTCAACTGTACAATACTATATTCCCTCTAAAAGATATCATAAAATATCTTTTCATAAAAAACTTTATAAAGGATCAAAGAAAACCTACACAAAAAACAATCCATCCACTTCTTTTCCCAAGAAAAAGGAAATACAATATTATAATTGTAAAGAAAAAGGACATATTGCTCCGACTAACCAAAAACAAAAGTAAAAAGAGAAAAAGAAATAAATACTATTCTAAAAGGATCTTCATCCTCTTATTCAAAGTCTTCTTGCTCTTCTGATACAGATTATTCTCATTCATTAGATATGTGTCACTGTAACATATTTAACAGTGAAATCCAATATGAATATGCCTCTTCTTCCTCTTTATCTTTAAATGTACTTTCTGCTCTAGAAGAAATGATGTTAGAAATGTTCAAATTAATCTCCCCACGTTAAGATTTCAGATATCCATCGATTAAATAATTACTGACGCCTATATTTAATCGATATCTTTATAATTCCTTGAGACCTTACACTTAACTTATTTGATATGTCGGACACTAAGTCCACCTACAGGGTTTGACATAATCAAAACTTATAAGCTTCATTAAGGGGATATCATCAATCCCTATTACGGGACATGGATTCCGTCAATAAACTAATATGCACCATACATGTAGTGTAGTTATCCAATTTACTGAGATTATTGACCCATAAAAGATCTCACTCCTTTGTAAATCAAAATGCCAAATACTAAATGCACATGTCTATTATTTATATCGGGATTAAGAGTACAAGCTCTCATAATAACCATTTGGATGTTAATAATCTTATATAGTCAGTATAAAGACAATAACCCAAAAGCAGTCCTATTTAATACACACAAAGTGTACTAGCATAACGAGTTGAAACTATGCTGTTTCCCGCAGCCAAGACAAGCCTACTAAAACAACATGCTACAATCGTATCGATGGTGTGTCTAGCTCCATCTAGATTGTGAACAATAATAACTTATATTCTATAAGAACCGACACATAAGTCTTCCGTGCGTAAGCTGAACTTTACACATCAACTTGTCTACTTTATATAAGAAAAGATGCACTTATGCACAGTAAATAATAATGCAACCATTTACCTATACAAATTCTCATTAAGATGGAAAAAGCAAACTTTACTAATAAGTAAATTAGTCAAAGAAAAATACATAAAAGTATGCTTTTAGTATAAATTTCCAACACTTTCATGGAAGATCTTTTTAAAATAGTCTTAATTTTTTTTTCTGTTTTTACTTTTGTTTTTGGGCAGTCAGGAGCAATATGTCCTTTTTCCTTGCAGTCATAACATTGTATTTCTTTTTTCTTGGGGTAGGAAGTGGATGGGTTGTCTTTTGTGTAAGATTTCTTTGATCCTTTATAAGGTTTTTTATGGAAATATTTCCTATGATATCTTTTAGAGGAAATATAGTATTGTGGAGTTGAAAAATTCCTTGATTTTCTTTTTTGATGGTTTCTTTTTAATTTTTTCTTTTTATTCTGGCCAGAAGAACTAATTAATGATTCCTTTATGGAAGATCCTACCACTAAGGGAGGATGTGAATAAGAATTTCTAGAAGGTTGATAAACTGTAGGAGTTTGATCATTAGAATCGGTTTGAAAATTTATTTCAACACTTCCATCTTCATGCTCAATAATTGTTTCAATTTCTTTATTTTTTACAGATCTTTCTGGTTGAGCATTTTCTAGGCGCCATCTACCAGAGAGATTAATAACATTCCATTGTATGAGTTTTGAAATATTTACTTTATTTTTAAAATTGGTTTGGAATAAAGTAGTTATACCTTTTGCTTGATTGGAGTAGACTATGCCTGGAACAACTGAATTCATTAGTTTATAATAAATTCTATCTATGAGAGCAAGATTTTGATTATGAGGATTCATATCAAAACCTTTTGTCTGAATAGCTTAGGTAAGAGCTTATGTGCATCTGGATCTATACGAGAAATAGAGAAATTTGGCAAACAATTGAAGAAAGGAAGGCCATTAGCCAAACTTGATTCAACCATTCCAAGTAATGAATCACTAAATTTTTTATGTCTTGTATCTTCAATATAGACGAGAGCTTTTGTTCTAAATCTAAGTCTTATTAATGGATTTAGAGTAACTTGTATTGATCCAAAATGAATATAATTGTATGTTTTAGCATACTCTTTTTATTTCATGGGGCTTTATTAAGGAAAGATGCTAAATATCACCTGTGATGGATTCAGTTCTTTCAATAGTTTTTACTTTATAACTTGATTTTAATTGAAAACTTCTAATTTTATAAATTTCATTTTTATTAACAGTACGGATAGTCCAGTCACAAATAACCTGATCTAAATGATCATCACTTATTTCTTCACTATTTTTAACAGACATTGAAGACAAGGAATTTGATGATGAGGAAAAAGAAAGTATAAACTTCTTAATAAGCCTAGCCATTATTTGTATTATAGAGTTATTTTAATCAAAACCACCACAAGTATCTAACAAAATAGAGGATTTACACACCAACAAAATGCCTAAAACGCCTTCACATGGCTAACAACAGCAATAACAATGGTTACCTCAAATTTGCTCCGGGTAGAATATGATTAAAATTTTTCAATAATAACAAACACACAACCAAGTATTAAGATTTTTTACGTTCTTACTTCTGAGTCAACAATCCTTTAAGTAAAATTAAAACATAACATAACAAAGATATGTAAAGAAATACTCACAAAATGACTTTATATTGCCAAAGTTCTTTATTACAAGTTTGAAATTAACTTGGCTCTAATACCAAATGGGAGAGGGCGGATTGCAAAGGAGTTTAGTGGAGGAATTGAAAAGGAAATTTAAACTCTTATCTTGATGTGTTTTTTTACAAGGCGATGGCTACACCTATCTATAGCCTTTACACACTTAATTTACATTTCATTACAACTGCATTTCGGCTAGATTTGCATTTGATTTGATGTGCTGTCACAACTCTAGATAACTCCACTGTTTGCACTGTTGACGAGCCTTGTCATTTTGTTGGTGAATAGTAACTTTTTTATTACGCTCATGCACATTTGTATGATGGATATAAGCGATATTGCTGATGCTGTTTATCTTTATGCTAAATAGTGATGGGAGAATACATTTGAATAGCATAGCAAAGAGTTGTATTGCTTTAGATATGGAAGCCTTGTCATTATTTTGTCTTTTATCTTTTTCCCAATAAAGCTTTTCTGCATATCACTTTTTCAAGATGCTTTTAATGAATTTGTGGAGAATGGAATAGCAAATGCTTTATTGCTGCAGTAGAAATTGCCATGATTATTTTTTGTCTTTTGCATATTTTCTTTGAATGCTTTATGGAGGAAGAATCTTGATGCAATTATTCTTCAGGCTATTGAGCTCTATTGCAGCTAGCAGAGAACTTCATAATGGAGTCAAAATTAAGATAAGGGTCATTCCAGCCACCGTTTTTATTTTCAAATTCTCCATGGAATAGCTAAATTAATTCTTCACGAGTTTTCCTAAAATACCAAAAGACATGTCTTCATAGGCTATTGAGAATTTGCTTAAGGTTTGCATGTCCTGCTTTATAAGGATTTTGCATAACTATTGTTTGCTCAGCAAGGTCATTTGCAATAGAAACAACTCTTCTACCATCATACCAAACATATCTATATGTACTTGTGAATTTAAGATTTTTTTTAAATTAAGAAATTTTTGGTACTAATCAGCAGCAAGATCATAATTTTGTAAGCGCTCGAGACTGTATTCTTCTGTAGCATATTCATGAGATTCATACCATTGAGAAGGATAGCTTATAGGGAGATGCTCATAATTATGTATTGTAGAGATGAATCTTTTGTAGAATAAATCTCTTTCTTCATAATCCATGATGGTCCATATTTAATATGGTTGATAAAACCAAAATTTTGATCTTTCACCCAAACTGGATGAAATTGTTATGAGCAGTTATCTTTTAGTGACTCCAAGGCTGCGGAGGGCATGATCCACAATTGTAGGGAGCTATTGTATTATTTCAAAATAATCTCTATGTAAAAGAAGTCTTGGACTAAGCCTTGCTCGATATATGAGACGTCAACTTCATTTGATGGAAGGAATAATTTTGGAAAGCGAGTTGCCCAACTTACATATCGAGCATTGAGCATTAATCATTCCTTGATTTGACAAGAAACAGTTTTTTCTCTGATTCTTGCAGCTATCTCATCTGGAAGGGATGTGTTAACCTTTTCCAGGAGGTGTTTTCTAGACGTTTTTTCATTAGTATATGTGATAACAGTGCTCTTTGATGGTTGCTTTGAAACATATGGATTTGGCTTTCTAAGTCCTTAAAATGGTTTGAAATTTTGAACAAGTGTTTTTTCTTTTGTCAGAAAGAATTGCACTCCAATGGCACTATAAGTTCTTGAGAAGTGATAGATAATCCTGAATTGAAGTAAGGGCTTGATATTTGTTGAGATGTTGGGATAGAGGAAGAGATTGATTTCTGAATAAGGGCTTTGGTTTTACCAGTGATTGGTGTAATTGTGACAAAGGATAATTCTTGGGATAATTCCTGAAGACATATAAGATTAAAAGATAGTACTAAATATGGATAATCAAGAAACTAAAATTTTTTTTGGAAAAGTTTCCTTTTCTTTTGGGATAAAATAAGTCCATTCTTGATAATTACTTTTTTGAAAATATTTAAATGTTTCCAATGGTCCCAAATGGATTTTGAAAACACAAGAATGTCATCTATATAGATGAGTGGACAAGCTTGATATGGATTAAAATTTTCATTCATTATTCTTTAAATTCTGAAGGAGCATTTTTTAAATCAAATGGCATAATATTCCATTCGTGATGTCCAAATGGTACTGTAAAATTAGTTTTATACCTGTCCTCAGGGGTAATTTGAATTTGCCAAAATCATGATTTAAGATCAAATTTGGAAAAAATGAAGGCACTTGAGAGACAGTTAATAAGATCAGTTTTATTTGGAACTAGATATCTTATAGACTTTAAAACTTTATTTAAAGCCTTGTAGTTGATAACAAGACGAGAAACACCTCATTCTTGTTTAGGCGCTTTATTTACATAAAACGGTGCACAACTCCAAGGGGGTTGTGATTTCTGAATAAGATTTTTAGCCAGAAGATCATTGATCTCTTTAGTACATAATTGAACAAGGTCTTTATTCATCTAAATAGGTTGAGCTCTAGTAGGAATTTGAGACTCATCGAAATTATCAATATATGGAAGGGAAACAGTATAGTGTTTCCTATGCCAAAAGGCAGAAGAAAGGTCAGAATAGCATTCTGTTTCAAGCGTCTTTTGGAATTGACTTAATTCTTTTAAGAATTTAAGTTTATTTAATTGTTCATGGATTCTTAAAGAATTCATGTCTTCTTGGATATGTGCAATTTGTTTTTCTTTATAAGAAATTTGATTCTGAATGAGATTGATTTGTTGAATAGGAGATGATTCAACAAAATCAAAAGTTAATTATTTATTGTCTATAATAGTTTTTAAGCCTTGTGAATCAATTTGAAAAAGCTGTAGAATCTGTAGAAAATGATTTCCAAGGATAACATAATTGTTTAAGTCCTTTCCTAGGAGGAAATTAGTCTTTATACATTTTCCATTTTTGCAAATATGAACATTATTTAATTTATATTTGATATATAGTTTTTTACTAGCAGTTGCTCGGCTAAGTTTGTTTTTGGTTTTTTGATAATATCATATTGGGATTAATCCTTCTTTTATTAAATTAACAGATGTACCACTATCTAGTAAGCAGAGTGCTTTAATAGAGAAGTCTTTAACCTTAATTATAACTTAAGGTTTCCATTTTTGAAGTGGATTTCTTATTAAAGAATTTACAAAACCATTTAATTCTTCATGTTTTTCTAGCTTATCATGATTTTCTTAATAAGATTTAAGTATGTGATATTCAAGAGTTTCAACACGTTGTTTGAGATCTTGAAGTTCATTTAAATCTTTTTTTATTGTCTTATTTCTTGCTTTTGATTATTAATTTCTTTATATAGGTCTTGAATAAAAAGCTGAAGAGGAGCTTGTTGCTCTCTTAGTCTATTTAAAATAGTTTTGATGTTGAATTGTTCAGGTAATTCAGATGTATTATTTGATGTAGAAGCTTTTACATTTTGATTTTTTTCCTTTGTTTATATTTTGTATTTTTTCAAAATATTTATTTTTTAATTCTTCATCTTTTAGATCTTTAAACATTTCTAACACTATTTCTTTTGGAGTAGAGAGTACGTTTAAAGATAAAGTGGAAGAAGAGGCGGATTCATATTGGATTTCGTTGTCAAGTATGTTGTAGTGACACATATTTGATGAGTGAGAATAGTCTATATCAAAGGAGCTAGATGACTCTGAAGAAGAGGATGAAGATCCTTTTAGAATAGTCTTTATTTTTTTTTTCTATTTTTACGTTTATTTTTGGGCAGTCAGGAGAAATATCTCCTTTTTCTTTACAATTATAACATTGTATTTCCTTTTTCTTGGGAAAAGAAGTGGATGGATTTTTTTTTTTTTGTGCAGGTTTACTTTGATCCTTTATAAGGTTTTTTATGAAAAGATTTTTTATGATATCTTTTAGAGGGAATATAGTATTCTAGAGTTGAACAATATTTAGATTTTTTTTCTTGATGATTTCTTTTTAACTTTTTCTTTTTATTTTGGCTATAAGGACCGATTAATGGTTCATGGGAAATGGAAAGCAAAAATCACCAAGTTTTGACTTGCTGATACATTTTTTATTTTTAATTTGACGTTTAAGTTTGATTTCATTGCTTAATGAGAATCCAACTTTCATAATCTTTTGAATTAAATCACCATATATATAAAGTCTATAATTCAAGTTTTCATAATTTTCTGATTTTAATTCTGCAAAAAGTTTATGAAGACTAGATATAAATTTTTCTTTCCAGAATTCTAAATTGCTTGCATCAATTGTATAAAGTTTTGATAAGAAAACATCTTTATGCCAACGGAAATTAGATAATGTTGGGCATGATAAATTGATTAATTGAGTTTTAAATTTTCTTCTACATTCATATAATTACCAATAAAATGTTTAACTATATTGGTAGTGAGCATGTGGACAGAATCGGGGATTATTTGACCTTGTATAGTAATAATAGGATTTCCTAAGGGATCTTTTTTTACTGCTTGTAGAATTGTAGAATAGCATTTCTTTCTTTATCAGAAAGATATTTTTCCCATCAACCATGTAATTGTCTAGTAAATCCAAGGATAACTATGTTTACCGCATGTCTTTGGTCATTATCAGTAGCCATGATAGTAAAGGCATAGATCATCATGCGTTGGCATAATTAAAGGATTTGATATTTTGATAAGCCATCTACATTCCATTCATATACTGAAGAATTTTCAAAACAAAGGCCATTTAAAAGAGCTTGTTTTTCAAATTAAAGATCAATGGGAGTTGGTCTTGGAAAATAATTATTTGTTTTTGATGTAGTAACGATTGGTTTTTGTCTTTTAAATATTTTATTAAGTTGTAGAGATTCTTCATCTTGATCAACTTGATTTTCATTTGATGTTTTAGACTTTTCTTCTATAGAGTTAGAAATAGAGAATTATGAGTCTGAATTAGAAGCTTTAGAAGTTGAGACTAAAACATTTATGGATTTATCTTTTTTTTGTCTTTATTTTCTTGAAGATTTATATTTGTAAAACTATGAGATAATTGACTGATTAGTTCATCTAAAAACTTTAAAGGTTTCTTTTCTAGCTTTAGTTCTTTAAGGGCTTCACCTTGAAAACCTAAAGATTGTGTCTTAATTACTTTATGAGAAAAAGTAGTTTCATAAAGCTGCAAAATATTTTCAACTTTATTTTCAATTCTATTAGTTTGTTGTCTAATAGTATAAAATTTATATTTGTATAATTATTTTGTTCTAAAACATGACTTAAGTCTGATTTGTAAATTAATTTCGATTTACTTTCATCACCTTGTATTTTAGCAACATCTTTTATGGACATGGCTAAAGTTTCTTTATAAATGTTTTCATGCAATGTGGGATGTAGAGATTCTTCAGTTATTTGTGGAAATGAACTGGTAGAAGTTATAATCCAAGAAGAGCTTCATTTCATTATCATACTGATAGTTAAATCTTCAGTTTTATATGCTTTCTTTTTGGTGAGTTTAAGCCAATCAAAGAAATAAATATTTCTTTGATTATCATACATATATTTATACCATTTTTCTTTTTAGAAATCTTTATGCTCTTAAGAAACGTATTTAAAAAAGGTTTTGTTAAAGGATGTAATAATGAATTCTTTTTTAACATATCTTTATCAATTTCAAAACATTCAATAACATTTATATTGAAATCAAATTCAGAAGGATTAAGGTATTAGTTGGAGAAGCATGATTTATTTATGCTTGAGATATTGTTTCTGAAGCTTGATAAAAAGGATAAACAAGTCCTATAGGTCTAAGATCGACATGATGTGTAGAGTAAGAACCTCTAGAAGATCCCACCATTGAAGAAGGATGTGAAGAAGACTTTTGAGAAGGTTGATAGATGTAGGAGTTTTATCTCTAGAATCTATTTGGAAATTTATTTCAACAGTTCCATCTTCATGTTCAATAATTATTTTAATTTCTTTATTTTTTATAGATCTTTCTAGTTGAGCGTTTTCTAAGCGCCATCCAGCTGAGAGATTAATATCATTTCATTGTATGAGTTTTGGAATATTTGCTTTATTTTTAAAACTGGTTTGGGATAAAGTAGTCACCCCTTTTGCTTGATTGGAATAGGCTATGCCGGAACAACTGAATTCATGAGTTTATAATAAACTAAACTTTATATATGAGAGCAAGATTTTGATTATGAGGACTCATATCAAATCTTTTTGTCTAGATAGCTAAGGCAAGGGCTTCATGTGCACCTGGATTTGTAAAGGAAATATAGAAATTTGGAAAACAATTGAAGAAAGTAGGGCCATTAGCCAAACTTGATTCAACCATTCCAAGTAATGAATCACTGAATTTTTTATGTCTTATATTTTGAACTAGATGAGAGCTTCTGCTCTAAGTCCAAGTCTTGTTAATGGCTTTAGAGCAACTTGCACTAATCCAAAATAAATATAATTATATGTTTTAGCATACTCTTTTATTTCATGGGGCTTTGTTAAAGAAAGATGTTGGTATCACTTGCAATGGATTAAGTTATTTTAATAGTTTTTACTTTATAACTTGATTTTAATCGAAAATTTCCAACTTTATAAATTCATTTTTATTAACAGTAGGGATAGTCTAGTCATAAATAACCTGATCTAAATCATTATGACTTTTTTCTTCACTATTTTTGACAAACATTGAAGATAAGGAATTTGATGATGAGGAAGAAGAAGGTACAAACTTCTTAATAAGCTTAGTCATAATTTGTATTATAGAGCTATTTTAATCAAAACCACTAGAGTATCTAATGAAATATAGGATTTACACACCAACAAAATGCCTTAAATGCATTCACACGGTTGACAACGGCAACAATAATGGCTACCTCAAATTCGCTCCAAGTAGAATATGATTAAAATTTCTCAATAATAGCAAATACACAACCAAGTATTAAGATTTTTGATGTTCTTACTTCTGAGTCAACAATCTCTTAAGTAAAATCAAAATATAACATAACAAAGATATGTGAAGAAATACTTACAAAATGACTTTATATTGCCAAACTACTTGATTACAAGTTTGAAATCAGCTTGGCTCTGATACCAAATGGGAGAGGGTGGATTACAAGGGAGTGTAGAGGAGGAAATGAAAGGGAAACTTCAACTCTTATCTTGATGTGTTTTTTTACAAGGTGATGGCTACACCTATTTATAGCCTTTACACACTTAATGTACATTTCATTACAACTGCATTTCAACTGGATTTGCATTTCATTTGATGTGTTGGCTTATTTCTAGAGGCTTTCGGACTTCTCTTCGAGATAAGTTCAATGTTTGAATTGTAGATGAGCTTTCTTTGTGACGGTGAATAATAACTTTTTGACTATTGAGTGATGGATAACTGTAGATGTTGCTTGTCTTTATCCTTTTCATGATGGCTTTGTGCAAAATTGAGTGGCAAAATGCTTTATTTCTTTCCTTTTATTCGAATAAAGATGAATCCTTCATTATCACTTTTTGTCTCTTCAGCATCATTATCAAGTTCAGGAGCAATACTTTCAAAAGGATTTTCATCCGAAAGATGCTATAATTGTTGGCCAAAACTTAAGAGAGAATCTTTAGAAGATTGTTCTTTCTAGATCTATTCAATAATTTCTTTTTGACGGTCTTTTTTGAGTTGAAGTAAATCTATTGCTGCAAAAAACGCAGAAGGAGAAGGTGAACAAGAATTCTTTGGTTTTTTACTATCTGGATAAATCTTTTCTTTTGCTTTTTCTGGAGTTCTCTTAACTTTGGAAAAGGATGGCTTTATAGCTTGATAGGTAAAATTCTGCTGAAGAATTGCAGTATAATCAAATTACTACCAAAACTTGATATAAATCATTCGAGAGAAAACTGGAGGGCTAAAGTCGATTTCTTTATAAAAATTCCATTCAAAATCCATGGAATATCATGACGATGATAAAAATACATGCTAACATAAGGTTCAGATGCAAGCTGTAGGTGCTGACAAAAGGTTTTTTCTTCTTATTTGAGAGAGGCTTTAAATGATGCAAAATAGGTTTCATAGATAGGAAAAAGTGCTGGAGGAAAGATGTCTTTATTAGCACCAAAAGGAATCCAAAATCGTGTGAAGAACCACATAGGGATTTTGTTGTCATGGGGGTTTGCTTTGAATCTGATAAACCAAGAATGCTGGAATGATGTGTTTTGATAATAGAGGATTACTTCCCAATCATAGATATAGTCATAATAATTAAAAATGAGTTCAGAATATATCCTTTGAGGCATAAAGAGGTTGACCCCATTCCTTTGTGGAGAGAACATGCAAAATTTTGAGTTTTGAGTACTACATAACAATGTTGTTTGGTAAAGCATTTAAGTAGGAACTTTTGACCCATCTGTATGGTCAATCATGCAACTGCCTATTCGAATAAGAATCTATTCATAGACTTTATAGTTAAGAGGTTGGGTATATAAATGGTATGGAGAAAAAAGAGTTTGGATAATATGTTTAGTAGAGATGGTATCTGCATAGGACATGTAGTACAAGGAATAAATTCTAAAGGTTGCTTTTGTAGTGAAATATTGGGATGATGAAGCTTGAGACTTTCTAGATACAGGGCTTGATGGACTTTGAAATTGATGGATATTTGAAGAGGAAGTTACTCCCCATCGCTCAAGATAATTGCCACTGGCTTTTCTGGATAATGGTGTAGTATTCATAATTGTGGAAATTTTATTAGTTGGGGATTGGAGAAAGGGTCACATCTGTTGAGGTCTCATTTTTAATATTCTTCTATCCCTATAAAAACTCATGAGATAAAAATTCAGGAAGAGTTTTATTTTTACCAGCAATATACTTGATGTCAAAATCAAATATGGCTAGTAAAGCTTGCCAGCGAGCATAGATTTGCTTAGCATCAAGATTTTTTACATTTTTTTCTAAAATTTCTTTAGCAGATTTATAATCTATTCTTAATAAAAATTTTTTGTTTAATAAATCACTTTAGGACTTCATTATACTGTTTACAATGGATAAAATTTCCTTTTTAATGGTTAAGTAATTTTGTTGAGTGGGCGTCCATATTCCAGAAGTGAAATGAAGAATTTCTTCTTTCCCAAAGATATTTCTTTGCAGAAGGATTCCTCTAAAACCTATTTCCAATGCATTAATTTGAAGTATTTTTAATAATTTAGGATAAGAGATAGTTAAACAAGGTAAATTTTGAACTTTTTGTTTAATACTTTGAATAGCTGTTGTATGTGCGGATGACCATTCCACCGGATTTTTTGTCAAGCGCATTTGCAAGATTTTTCTTTCTTCAGTAAGATCTTTATAAAAGTTTGAAACATAAGTAAGACATCTAAGAAAACGTTGCAATTGATCTTTATTAAGAATTTTATCAGGAAACTGAGAAGCAAACTTAATAACTCGTTGAACTAGAGAAATTGTTCCTTTCTTGATTATGAAGCCTAGAAACTGAATTTCTATTTGGAAAAGTTTCATTTTCTTTTAGGATAAAACAAGTCCATTCTTGATAATGACCTTTTTGAAAATATTTAGATTTTTCCATTGGTCACAGATGGATTTTGACAACACAAGAATGTCATTTATATAGACGAGTGTAAAAGCTTGAAATGGATTAAAAATTTCATTCATTATTCTTTGAAATTCTGAAGGAGCATTTTTTAAACCAAATGGCATAACACTTCATTCGTAATGTCCAAATGGTACTGTAAAAAAAATTTTATACATATCCTCCGAGGTGATTTGAATTTGCCAGAATCCTAATTTAAGATCAAATTTGGAAAAAATGAAGGCACTTGAGAGACGATTAATAAGATCAGTTTTATTTGGAACTGGATATCTTATAAACTTTAAGACTTTATTTAAAGGTTTGTAGTTGATAACAAGATGGGGAACACCTCTTTCTTATTCAGGTGCTTTTATTTACATAAAATGCTACACAACTCCAAGGGGATTGTAATTTTTGAATAAGCTTTTTAGCAAGAAGATCATTGATCTCTTTAGTACACAGTTGAACAAGGTCTTTGTTCATCTGAATAAGTTAAGCTTTAGTAGGAATTTGAGTTTCATCAAAATTATCAATATATGAAGAGAAATAGTATGGTGTTTCCTATACCAAAAGACAGAAAAAAGGTCAAAATAGCATTCTGTTTCAAGAGTCTTTTGGAATTAACTTAATTCTTTTAAAAATTTAGGCTTATTTAATTGTTCTTCGAATCCAAAAGAGTTCACGTCTTCTGGACGATATGTAATTTGTTTTTCTTTATAAGAAATTTGATTCTGAATGAGATTGATATGTTAAATAGGAGATGATTCAACAAAATCAAAAATTAATTCTTTAATGTCTATAATAGTTTTTAAGCTTGATAAATCAATTTGAAAAGGCTGTAGAATCTGTAGAAAAGGATTTCCAAGGATAACATCATTGTTTAAATCCTTTCCTTGCAAGAAATTAGTCTTTATACACTTTCCATTTTTGCAAACATGAATTATTTAATTTATATTTGATCTATAGTTGTTTTACTAGCAGTTGATAGGCTAAGTTTGTTTTTAGTTTTTTGATAATATCTTGTTGGGATTAATCCTTCTCTTATTAAATTAACATCTGTGCCACTATCGAGTAAGCATAGTGCTTTAATTGAGAATTCTTTGACCTTAATTGTAACCTGAGTTTTCCATTTTTGAAGTGGATTTCTTGTTAAAGAATTAACCAAACCATGTAATTCTTCACCAAATTCTTCATGTTGTTCTAGATTATCCTCATTTTCTTGATAGGATTTAAGTGTATGAAATTCAAGAGTTTCAACATGTTATTTGAGATCTTGAAGTTCATTTAAATCTTGTTTTAATTGTTTTATTTCTTGCTTTTGATTATTAATTTCTTTATACAGGTCTTGAATAGAAGGCTGAAGAGGAGCTTATGACTCTCTTAGTCTATCTAATACTATTTTGATGCTGAATTGTTCAGGTAATTTAGATGTATTATTTGATGTAGAAGCTTTTGCTTTTTTATTTTCATTTCCTTTGTTTATATTCAATATTTTTTCAAAATATTTATTTTTTTAATTCTTCATCTTTTAGTTCTTTAAATATTTCTAACACCTTTTCTTCTGGAGCAAAAAGTACATTTAAATGTAAAGAGGAAGAAGAGGAGGATTCATATTGGATTTCACTGTCATGTCTGTTGCAGAGACACATATCTGATGAATGAGTATAGTTTGTACCAAAGGAGCTAGATGACTCAAAGAAGAGGATGAATATCCTTTTAGAATAATCTTTATTTCTTTTTTTGGTTTTACTTTTGTTTTTGGGCAGTCAGGAGCAATATGTCCTTTTTCTTTACAATTATAACATTGTATTTCCTTTTTCATGGGAAAAGAAGTGGATGGATTGTTTTTTGTGTAGGTTTTCTTTGATCCTTTATAAGGTTTCTTATGAAAAGATTTTTTATAATATCTTTTAGAGGGAATATAGTATTCTGGAGTTGAAAAATGTTTAGCTTCTCTTTTCTGATGATTTCTTTTTAACCTTTTCTTTTTATTTTGGCTAGAAGGACTGATTAATGGTTCTATTCCAAATTGAAAGCAGAAATACCAACTTCATACTTGCTGATATGCTTTTGATTTTCAATTTAACGTTTAAGTTTGATTTCATTGCATAATCAAAATCCAACTTTATTAGTTTTTGAATTAAATCACCATATGTATAAAGTCTATAATTCAAGTTTCCATAATTTTTTAATTTTAATTCTTCTCTAACCTTTTCTGTAAAAAGTTTAGGAATACCAGATATAAATTTGTCTTTCCGAAATTCTAAATTGCTTGCATCGATTGTATAAAGTTTTGATAAGAAAATATCTTTATACCAACGGAAATCAAATAACTTTGGGCATGATAAATTGATTAATGGAGTTTTTAATTTTTCTTCTACATTCATATAATTACTAATAAAATGTTTAACTATATTAGTAATAGCATGTAGGTAGAATCAGCGATCATTTGACCTTGCACAGTAATAACAGGATTTCTTGAAGGATCTCTTTTTATTGCTTGCAGAATAGCATTTCTTGCTATATTAGAAAGATATTTTTCCCACCAACCATGTAAATGTCCAGTAAATCCATGGACAACTGCATTTGCCACATGTCTTTGGTCATTACCATCAGCCATGATGGTAGAGGCATAGATCATCATGTGTTGGCATAATTGAAGGATTTGATATTCTGATAAGCCATTTGCATTCCATTCATATATTGAAGAATTTTCAAAATGAAGGCCATTTAAAAGAGCTTGTTCTTCTAATTAAGATTAATAGGAGTTGGTCTTGGATAATAATTCCTTCTTTTTGCTGTAGTAACTATTGGTTTTTATCTTTTAAATATTTTATTGAGTTATAGAGATTCTTGATCTTGATCATCTTGATTTTCATTTGATATTTTAGACTTTTCTTCTATAGAGTCAAAAATAGAGAATTCTGAGTGTGAATTAGAAGCTTTAGAAGTTGATACTAAAAAAATTTATGGATTTATCTTCCTTTTTGTCTTTATTTTCTTGAGGTTTTATATTTGTAAAACTATGAGATAATTGATTGATTAGTTCATTTGAAAACTTTAAAGGTTTCTTTTCTAGCTTAAGATCTTTAAGGGCTTCACCTTGAAAACCTAAAGATTGTGCCTTAATTACTTTCTGAGAAGAAGTAGTTTCATAAAGCTGTAAAATATTTTCAACTTTATTTTCAATTCTATTGGTTTGTTGACCAATAATATGAAGATCTATATTTGTATAAGTATTTTGTTCTAAAACATGACTTAAGTCTAATTTATACATTAATTCTGATTTTCATTTATCACCTTGTATCATTGCAACATCTTTTATCAGTACAACTGAAGTTTCTTTAGAAATGATTTGATGTAATGGATGTATAGATTCTTCAGTTCTTTGTGGAGAGGAATTGGTAAAAGCTACAATCCTAGAAAAGCTTAATTTTTTTATCATATTGATAGTTAATTCTTCTGTTTTTATGCTTTCTTCATAGCTAGTTTAAGCCAATCAAAGAAATAAATATTTCTTTGATTATCATATATATTGATACCACTTTTCTTTTAAGAAATCTTGATGTTCTTGAGCAACCTATTAAAAAAAGGATTTTGTTAACAAATGTAAGAATAAATTCTTTTTTAAGATATCTTTATCAATTTCGAAACATTCAATAACATTTATATTAAAATTAGATTCAGAAGGATTATAGGTATTAGAAGGAGAAGTATGATTTATTTGTGCTTAAGGTATGGTTTCTGAAGCTTGATAAGGAGGATAAACAAGTCTTGTAGGTCTAAGATGCACATGAGCTGTAGAGTAAGAAACTGTATATGGTTCTTTTATGGAAGATCCTACCACTGAGGGTGGATGTGAATAAGACTTTCTAGAAAGTTGACAAACTGTAGGATTTTGATCTTTAGAATCTGTTTGAAAATTTATTCCAACACTTCCTTCTTCATGTTCAATAATTGTTTCAGTTTCTTTATTTTCTATAGATCTTTCTAGTTGAGCATTTTCTAGGCGCCATCTACTAGATAGATTAATATCATTCCATTGTATGAGTTTTGGAATATTTACTTTATTTTTAAATTTGGTTTGGAATACCTTTTGCTTGATCGGAATGGGCTATGCCTTGAACAACTGAATTCATTAGTTTATAATAAACTCTATATATGAGAACAAGATTTTCATTATGAGTATTCATATCAAAACCTTTTGTCCAGATAACTAAAGTAAGAGCTTCATATGCACCTGGATCTATAAGGGAAATAGAGATATTTGGAACATGATTGAAGAAAGTAGGGTCATTAGCCAAACTTGAGTCAACCATTCCAAGTAATGAATCACTGAATTTTTTATATCTTGTATCTTGAATATAGACGAGAGCTTCTGTTCTAAGTCCAAGTCTTGTTAATGGCTTTAGAGCAGCTTGCACTAATCCAAAATGAATATAATTGTATGTTTTAGCATACTTTTTTTATTTCATGGGGCTTTATTAAATAAAGGTCTTGAATATCACTTTTGATGGATTCAATTCTTTCAATGGTTTTTACTTTATAACTTGATTATTATTGAAAACTTCTAGCTATATAAATTTCATTTTTATTAATAGTAGGGATAGTCCAGTCACAAATAACCTGATCTAAATTGTCGTAACTGATTTCTTCATTATTTTTAGCAGACATTGAAGATAAGAAATTTGATGATGAGGAAGAAGAAGGTACAAACTTCTTAATAAGCTTAGCTAGTATAGAGTTGTTTTAATTAAAACCACCATGAGTATTTAACAAAATAGAGGATTTACACACCAACAAAAATCTTTAAATGCCTTCACACGGCTAACAACGGCAACAACAATGGCTACCTCAAATTCACTCTGGGCAGAATATGATTAAAATTTCTCAATAATAGCAAACACATAACCAAGTGTTAAGATTTTTGACATTCTTACTTTTGAGTCAACAATCCCTTAAGTAAAATCAAACATAACATAACAAAGATATGTGAAAAAATACTCACAAAATGACGTTATATTGCCAAAGTACTTGATTACAAGTTTGAAATCAACTTAGCTTTGACACCAAATGGGAGAGGGCGAATTACAAGGGAGTTTTGAGGAGGAAATGAAAGGGAAATTTCAACTCTTATCTTGATGTGTTTTTTTACAAGGCGATGGTTACACCTATTCATCGCCTTTACACACTTAATTTACATTTTATTACAACTTCATTTCAACTAAATTTGCAATTCATTTGATGTACTATCACAACTTTGGATAATTCCACTGTTTGCACTATAGATGAGTCTTATTATTTTGTCGGTGATTAGTGACTTTTTGATTGCATGCATGCATATTTGTATGATGGATATGAGGGATACTGCTGATGTTGTTTGTCTTTATGCTGAACACTAATGGGAGTATACACTTGAATAGCACAGCAAAGAGTTGTATTGCTTCGGATATAGAAGCCTTGTCATTATTTCTGCTCCAGAAGAAATGGTGTTAAAAATGTTTAAAGATCTAAAAGATGAAGAATTAAAAATTAAATATTTTGAAAAAATACAGAATATAAACAAAGGAAATAAAAATCAAATAGCAAAAGCTTCTAAATCAAATAATACATTGGAATTACCAGAACAATTCAGCATCAAAACTATATTAGATAGACTAAAAGAGCAACAAGCTCCTCTTTAGCCTTCTATTCAAGACCTGTATAAAGAAATTAATAATCAAAAGCAAGAAATAAAACAATTAAAACAAGATTTAAATGAACTTCAAGATCTCAAACAACATGTTGAAACTCTTAAATTTCATACACTTAAATCTTATCAAGAAAATGATTATAAGCTAGAACAACATGAAGAATTTAGTGGAGAATTAAATGGTCTTGTAAATTCTTGAACAAGAAATCCACTTAAAAAATGGAAAAATCAAGTTACAATTAAGGTCAAAGACTTCTCTATTAAAGCACTATGCTTAGTAGATAGTGGCGCAAACATGAATTTAAGAAGAGAAGGATTAATCCCAACAAGATATTATCAAAAAACCAAAAATTAACTCAGCCTAGCAACTGCTAGTAAAAAACTCTATATCAAATATAAATTAAATAATATTCTTGTTTGCAAAAGCAAAAACTATAAAAAGACTAATTTCCTATTAGGAAATGATTTAAACAATGATGTTATCCTTGGAAACCCTTTTCTACAGATTCTATAGCCTTTTTTAAATTGATTCATTGGCCTAAAAACTATTATAGATAATAAAGAATTAATTTTTGATTTTGTTGAATCATCTCCTATCCAACATATCAATCTCATTCAGAATCAAATTTCTTACAAAGAAAAACAAATTGCATATCTTCAAAAAGACATGAATTCCTTAAAAATTGAAGAACAATTAAATAAACTTGAATTCTTAAAAGAATTAAGTCAATTCCAAAAGATGCTTGAAACAGAATGTTGTCCTAACTTTCCTTTTGCCTTCTGGCATAGGAAACACATACTGTTTCTCGTCCATATATTGATAATTTCCATGAAACTCAAATTCCTACTAAAGCATGACCTTTTTCAAATGAATAAAGACCTTGTTCAACTATGTGCTAAAGAGATCAATGATCTTCTTGCTAAAAAGCTTATTCAGAAGTCACAATCCCCTTAGAGTTGTGCAACATTTTTTGTGAATAAAGCGCCTGAATAAGAATGAGATGTTTCTCATGTTATTATCAACTACAAGCCTTTAAATAAAGTCTTAAAGTCTATAAGATATCGAGTTCTAAATAAAGCTAATCCTATTAACTGTCTCTCTGGTGCCTGCATTTTTTCCAAATTTGATCTTAAATCAGGGTTCTGGCAAATTCAAATCACCCCGGAGGATAGGTATAAAACTGCTTTTACAATACCATTTGGACATCACGAAAGGAATGTTCTACCATTTGCTTTACAAAATGCTCTTGCAGAATTTCAAAGATTGTTAATCCATATCAAGCTTTTCCACTGTCTATATAGATGACATTCTTGTGTTTCCAAAATCTATTTGTCACCATTGGAGACATTTAAATATTTTCAAAAAAGTCATTATCAAGAATGGACTTGTTTTATCCCAAAAAAATGAAACTTTTCCAAAAAAAATTTAGTTTCTTGGCTTCATAATCAAGAAAGGAACTATTTTTCAAGTTCAATGAGTTATTAAGTTTGCTTCTCAGTTTCCTAATGAAATTCTTAATAATGATCAATTGCAACATTTTCTTGGATGTCTTAATTGTGTTTCAAACTTTTATAAAGATCTTGCTAAAGAAAGAAAAATCTTGCAAATGCACTTGACAAAAAATCCAATGGAATGGTCATCCCCTCAAACAAAAGTTATTCAAAGTATTAAACAAAAAGTTCAAAATTTACATTGATTAACTAGCACTCATCCAGAGTTATTAAAAATAGTTCAAACTGATGCATTGAAAATAGGTTTTGGAGGAATCCTTTTACAAAGAAATATCCTTTGAAAAGAAAAAATTCTTCATTTCACTTCTGGGACATGGACTCCTACTCAACGAAATTATTCAACGATTAAAAAAGAAATTTTATCCATTGTAAGCAGTATAATGGAGTTCCAAATTGATTTAGTAAACATAAAATTTTTATTAAGAATAGATTGTAAATCTGCTAAAGAAATTTTAGAAAAAATGTAAAAAATCTTGTTGCTAAACAAATCTTTGCTCGCTGGCAAGCGTTACTAACTATATTTGATTTTGACATCGAGTATATTGCCGATAAAAATAACTCTCTTCCTAATTTTTTATCTCGTGAGTTTTCACAAGGACAGAAGAATATTAAAAATTAGACCTCAACAAATGCGACCTTTTCTCTAGTCCCCAACTGATTTAGTTTCCACAATTATGAATACTTCACCATTATCCTGAAAAGCCAGTGGCAATTATGTTGAGCAATGTGGAGCAACTTCCTCTTCAAATATGCCTCAATTTCAAAGTCCATCAAGCCCTGTATCTAGAAATCTCAAGCTTCATCATCCCAGTATTTCACTATAAAAGCACCCTTGAGAATTTATTCCTTAGAGTACATGTCCTATGTAGATACCATCTCTACTGAACAAATTATCCAAACTCTTTTTTCTCCTAACCATTTATATACCCAACCTCTTGATTATAAAGTCTATGAATAGATTCTTATTCGCACAAGCAGTTCATGGTTCACCATATAGATGGATCAAAAAATTCCTACTTAAATGCTTTACCAATCAACACTGTTATTCAATATTCAAAACTCAAAATTTTGCATGTTCTCTCTACCAAAGAGTGGGGTCAACCTCTTCATAAGCCTCAAAGGATTGATTCGGAACTCTTTTTTAATTATTATGACTATATCTCTGCTTGGGAAGTAATCCTCTATTATCAAAACCCATCCTTCCAGTATTCTTGGTTTATCAAATTCAAAGCAAACCCCCATGACAACAAAATCCCTATGTGGTTCTTCACATGGTTTTGGATTCATTTTGGTGCTAATAAAGATATCCTTCCTTTTTCCTATCTATGAAACCTATTCTGGATCCTTTAAAGCCTCCTTCAAATAGGAAGAAAAAATCCTTTGTCAGCATCTACAGCTTGCAACTGAACCTTATGTTAGCATGCATTTTTATTAGCGACATGATAATCCATGGATGTTGAAATGGAATTTTTAAAAATAAATGGACTTCAGTCCTTTAGCTTTCTCTCAAAAGATTTATAATAAGTCTTGGCACCAATTTGATTATATTTTAATTTTTCAATAGAATTCTACCTATTAAGCTACAAAGCCATCATTTTCCGAAGTCATTAGTGCTCCATAAAAAGCAAAAAAAATATTTATCCAGAGAGTGAAAAACCAATAAATTCTTATTCAGCTTCTCATTTGGCTCTTTTTGTAGCAGCAGACTTACTTCAACTCAAAAAAGACCTTCAAAAAGAAATTATTAAACAAATCCAGAAAGAACAGTCTTCTAAAGATTCTCCATTAAGTTTAGGCCAACAATTAAACACCTTTGGGATGAAAATCCCTTTTGAAAGTATTGCCTCTGAAATTGATAATGATGCTAAAGAGACAAAAAGTGATAATGAAGGATTTATCTCTATTAGACAGAAAGGAAAGAAATAAAGCATTTTGCCACTCAATTTTCCACAAAGCCATCATGAAAAAGATAGAGATAATCAACATCTACAATATCCATCAATCAACAATCAAAAAGTTACTTCTCACCGACAAAAACATATAGCTCATATATAGATCAAGCATTGAACTTATCCCGAAGAGAAGTCTGGAAGCCTCCAGAAATGAGCCAATGCATCAACTAAAATTCACATGCATTCAAAATTTAGTTGAAATGAAATGCAAATTAAGTGTGTACAGGCTATAAATAGGTGTAGCCATCGCCTTGTAAAAAGCACATCAAGATAAGAGTTAAGATTTCCCTTTCAATTCCTCTACTAAACTCCCTTGTAATCCTTATCCTCCACTAAACTCCCTTGTAATACTTCGACTTCCTACCCTAAGAAAAAAGAAATACAATGTTATAACTACAGGGAAAAAAGATATATAGCTCCTGGTTGCCTAAAAATAAAAGTAAAAATAGAAAAAGAAATTAAGATTATTTTTAAAGAATCTTCATCCTCCTCTTCAGAGTCATCTAGCTCCTCTGATACAGACTATTCTCACTCGTCATATATGTGTCACTGCAACATACTTGACAGTGAAATCTAATATGAATTTGCCTCTTCTTCCTCTTTATCTTTAAATGTACTTTCTGCTCCAGAAGAAATGGTGTTAGAATGTTCAAAGATCTAAAAGATGAAGAATTCAAAATTAAATATTTTGAAAAAATATAGAATATAGAAAAAGGAAATAAAAATAAAAAAAGCAAAAGCTTCTACTCTGAATTACCTAAACAATTTGGCATCAAAACTGTATTAGATAGACTAAGAGAGCAACAAGCACCTTTTCAGCCTTCTATTCAAGACCTGTATAAAGATATTAATAATCAAAAGCAAGAAATTAAATAATTAAAAAAAGATTTAAATGAACTTCAAGATCTCAAACATCATATTGAAACTCTTGAATTTCATACACTTAAATCCTTTCAAAAAAATGAGGATAATCTAGAACAACATGAAGAATTTGGTGAAGAATTACATGGTTTTGTAAATTCTTTAACAAGAAATCCACTTCAAAAATGAAAAACTCAAGTAACAATTAAGGTCAAAGACTTCTCTATTAAAGCACTCTGCTTACTAGATAGTAGTGCATATGTTAATTAATAGGAGAAGGATTAATCCAACAAGATATTATAAAAAAAACCAAAAACAAATTCAGCTAGAAACTGCTAGTAAAAAAATATATGTCAAATATAAATTAAATGATGTTCATGTTTGCAAAAATTGAAAATGTATAAAGACTAATTTCCTACTAGGAAAGGATTTAAACAATGATGTTATCCATGGAAATCCTTTTTTATAGATTCTATAGCCTTTTCAAATTAATTCATTAGGCCTAAAAACTATTATAGACAACAAAGAATTAATTTTTGATTTTGTTGAATCATCTCCTATTCAACCTATCAATCTCATTCAGAATCAAATTTCTTATAAAGAAAAACAAATTGCATATCTTCAAGAAGGCATGAATTCTTTAAAAATCAAAGAACAGTTAAATAAACCTAAATTCTTAAAAGAATTAAGTCAATTTCAAAAGACGCTTGAAACCAAAATGTTGTTCTGACCTTCCTTTTGCCTTTTGGGATAGGAAACACCATACTGTTTCTCTTTCATATATTGATAATTTCGATGAATCTTAAATTCCTACTAAAGCTCGACCTATTCAGATGAATATAGACCTTGTTCAACTATGTACTAAAGTGATCAATGATCTTCTTACTAAAAAGCTTATTCAGAAACTACAATCCCCTTGGAATTATGCAGCGTGTTATGTAAATAAAGTGCCTGAACAAGAACAAGGTGTTCCCCTTCTTATTATCAACTACAAGCCTTTAAATAAAGTCTTAAAGTCTATAAGATATCCAGTTCCAAATAAAACTAATCCTATTAACCGGCTCTCTGGTGCCTTCATTTTTTCCAAATTTGATCTTAAATCAGGATTCAGGCAAATTCAAATCACCCTGGAGGACAAGTATAAAACTACTTTTACAGTACCATTTGGACATTACGAAAGGAATGTTTTGCCATTTGGTTTAAAAAATGCTCCTTGAGAATTTCAAAGAATAATGAATGAAAATTTTAATCCGTATCAAGCTTTTACACTTGTCTATAAAGATGATATTCTTGTGTTTTCAAAATCTATTCGTCACCATTGGAAACAAATGAATATTTTCAAAAAAAGTTATTATTGAGAATGGACTTGTTTTATCCCAAAAAAAATGAAACTTTTCTAAACAGAAATTCAGTTTCTTGACTTCATAATCAAGAAAGGAACTATTTCTCCAGTTCAACGAGTTACTAAGTTTGATTCTCAGTTTCCTGATGAAATTCTTAATAAAGATCAATTGCAATAGTTTCTTGGATGTCTTAATTTTGTTTTAGACTTTTATAAAGATCTTGCTAAAGAAAGAAAAATCTTACAAATGCTCTTGACAAAAAATCTAGTGGAATGGTCACCCGCTCAGACAAAAGCTATTCCAGGTATTAAATGAAAAGTTCAAAATTTATCTTGATTAACTATCCCTCATCTAGAATTATTAAAAATAGTTCAAACTAATGCATTGGAAATAGGTTTTGGAGGAATCCTTCTATAAAAAAATATCCTTGGAAAAAAAGAAATTCTTTGTTTCACTTCTGGGATATGGACTCCCACTTAACAGAATTATTCAACCATTAAAAAGGAAATTTTATCCATTGTAAATAGTATAATGAAGTTCCAAAGTGATTTATTAAACAAAAAATTTTTCTTAAGAATAGATTGTAAATCTGTTAAAGAAATTCTAGAAAAAGATGTAAAAAATCTTATTGCTAAGCAAATCTTTGCTCACTGGCAAGCTTTACGAACTATATTTGATTTTGGCATCAAGTATATTCCCAGTAAAAATAACTCTCTTCCTGATTTTTCATCTTGTGAGTTTTTATAGGGACAGAAGAATATTAAAAATGAGACCTCAATGGATGCAAACCTTTCTCTAGTCCTCAACTGATAAAGTTTCCACAATTTTGAATACTACACCATTATCTAGAAAAGGCAGTGGCAATTATCTTGAGCAATGGGGAGCAACTTTCTCTTTAAGTATCCCTCAATTTCAAAGTCCATCAAACCCTGTATCTATAAAGTCTCAAGCTTCATCATTCTAATATTTCACTACAAAAGCACCTTTGAGAATTTATTCCTTAGACTACATGTCCTATGCGGATACCATCTCTACTGAACATATTATCTAAAATCTTTTTGCTCTAGACCATTTATATATCCAACCTCTTAACTATAAAGTCTATGAACAAATTCTTATTCGAAAAAGCAGTTGCATGATTGACCATATAGATGGATCAAAAGATTTCTACTTAAATGCTTTACCAATCAACACTGTTATTCAATATTCAAAACTCAAAATTTTGCATGTGCTCTCTACCTAAAAGTGGGTCAGCCTCTTCATATGCCTCAAAGGATTGATTCAGAACTCTTTTTTAATTATTATGACTATATCTTTGCTTGGGAAGTAATCCTTTATTATTAAAACCCATCCTTCCAACATTCTTGGTTTATCATATTCAAAGCAAACCCCCATGACAACAAAATCCCTATGTGGTTCTTCACACGATTTTGAATTCCTTTTGGTGCTAATAAAGATATCCTTCCTCCAGCACTTCATCCTATCTATGAAGCCTATTCTGCACCTGTTAAAGCCTCTCTCAAATAGGAAAAAAAGATCCTTTGTTAGCATCTATAGCTTGCAACTGAACCTTATATTAGCATGCATTTTTGTTAGCGACATGATAGTCCATGGATTATGAAATGGAATTTTTATAAAGAAATGGACTTTAGCCCTCCAGTTTTCTCTTGAATGATTTATATCAAGTTTTGGTAGCAATTTGATTATACTACAATTCTTCAGCAGAATTCCCCCTATCAAGCTACAAAGCCATCCTTTTCCAAAGTTATTAGAACTCTAGAAAAAGCAAAATAAAAGATTTATCCAGAGAGTAAAAAACCAAAAAAATTCTTGTTCAGCTTCTCCTTCGGCTCTTTTTGCAATAGCAGACTTACTTCAGCTCAAAAAAGAGCTTTAAAAAGAAATTATTGAACAAATCTAGAAAGGAAAGTCTTCTGAAGATTCTCCATCAAGTTTTGGCTAACAATTATAGCACCTTTGGGATGAAAATCCATTTGAAAGTGTTGCTTCTGAAATTGATAATGATGCTAAAGAGACAAAAAGTGATAATGAAGGATTCATTTCTATCCAAAGGAAACGAAAGAAATAAAGCATTTTGCCACTCAATTTTTCACAAAGCCATCATGAAAAAGATAAAGACATGCAACATCTACAATTATCCATCAGTCAACAATCCAAATGTTACCAGTCACCGTCATAAAGATAAAACTCATCTACAGTTAAAACATTTAACTTATCTAGAAGAGAAGTCCAGAAGCCTCCAAAAATGAGCCAGTGCATCAAATGAAATGCAAATTCAGTCTAAATGTTGTTGTAATGAAATGTAAATTAAGTGTGTAAAGCCTATAAATAGGTGTAGCGATCGCCTTGTACAAAACGTCAAGATAAGAGCTTAAATTTCCCTATCATTTCCTCCTCTAAACTCCCTTGTAATCTGCCCTATTCCCATTTGGTGTCAAAGCCAAGTTGATTTCAAACTTGCACTCAAGTACTTTGGCAATATAAAGTTGTTTTGTGAGTATTTCTTCACTTATCTTTGTTATGTTATGCTTTGATTTTCCTTAAGGAATTGCTGACTCAGAAGTAAAAAGGTCAAAAATCTTAACACTTGGTTGTATTTTGTTATTATTGAGAAATTTTATTCATACTTTGCCCGGAGCAAATTTGAAGTAGCCATTGTTGTCACTGTTGTCAGCTGTGTGAAGGTGTTTAAAGCATTTATTGGTGTGTAAATCCTCTATTTTGTTAGATACTCATGGTAGTTTTGATTAAAATAACTCTATATACAAAATATGGCTAAGCTTATTAAGAAGTTTGTACTTTCTTCTTTCTCATCATCAAATTCCTTGTCTTCAATGTCTATTAAAAATAGTGAAAAGATTAGTTATGATGTTTTAGATCAGGTTATTTATGACTGGACTATCCCTATTATTAATAAAAAATGAAATTTATAAAGTTGGAAGTTTTCAATTAAAATCAAATTATAAAGTAAAAACCATTGAAAGAATTGAATCCATCATAGGTGATATTTAGCATCTTTATTTAATAAAGCCCCATGAAATAAAAGAGTATGCTAAAATATACAATTATATTCATTTTGGATTAGTGCAAGTTGCCTCAAAGCCATTAACAAGACTTAGACTTAGAAAAGAAGCTCTCGTCTATGTTCAAGAGACAAGACATAAAACATTCAGTGATTCATTACTTGGAATGGTTGAATCAAGTTTGGCTAAGGGCCCTACTTTCTTCAATTGTTTTCCAAATTTCTTTGTTTTCCTTACAAATCCAGGTGCACATGAAGCTCTTGCTTTAGCCATCCAGACAAAAGGTTTCGATACGAATCCTCAAAATCAAAATCTTGCTCTCATATATAGAGTTTATTATAAACTAATGAATTCAGTTGTTCCGGGCATAGCCTATTCCAATCAACCAAACGGTATGAGTACTTTATTCCAAACTAATTTTAAAAATA
This sequence comes from Sextonia rubra, assembly GCA_037013555.1. Lineage (NCBI taxonomy): Eukaryota > Viridiplantae > Streptophyta > Magnoliopsida > Laurales > Lauraceae > Sextonia > Sextonia rubra. Next base: position 83,721,362 of record JASUAD010000001.1, read on the forward strand.
AAGTAAATATTCCAAAACTCATACAATGGAATGATATTAATCTCTCTAGTAGATGGCGCCTAGAAAATGCTCAACTAGAAAGATCTTTCAAAAATAAAGAAATTTAAACAATTATTGAACATGAAGATGGAAGTGTTGAAATAAATTACCAGACAGATTCTAGAGATAAAACGCCTACACTCTATCAACCTTTTTGAAAGTCTTATTTACATCCTCCTTCAGTGGTAGGATCTTCCATAAAAGAACCATCCAGAGTTTCTTATTCTACACTCCATGTAGATCTTAGACCCATAGGACTTGTTTATCCTTCTTATCAAGCTTCAGAAACTATATCTCAAACACAAATAAATCATGCTTCTCCAACTAATACCTATAATCCTTCTGAATCTGATTTCAATATAAATGTTATTGAATGTTTTGAAATTGATAAAGATATGTTAAAAAGAATTTATTATTACATACTTTAACAAAATCCTTTTTTAAACAAGTTTTTCAAGGACATAAAGATTTCTTAAAAGAAAAGTGGTATAAATAAATATATATGATAATCAAAGAAATATTTGCTTTTCTTTGATTGGCCTAAACTAGCCATGAAGAAATCATATAAAATAGAAGAATTAACTATCAATATGATAACAAAATTAAGCTCTTCTTACATTATAGCTTCTACCAATTCCTCTCCACAAAGAACTGAAGAATCTATACATCCTCCATTACATCAAATTATTTCTAAAGAAACTTCAGCTGTACCGATAAAAGATGTTACAAAGATACAAGGTGATCAAGGTAAATCGGAATTAATGTATAAATCAGACTTAAGTCATGTTTTAGAACAAAATAATTATACAAATATAAATCTTTGTACCATTGGTCAACAAACTAGTAGAATTGAAAATAAAGTTAAAAATATTTTGCAGCTTTATGAAACTACTTCATCTTAAAAAGTAATTAAGACAATCTTTAGGTTTTCATGGTGAAGCCCTTAAAGATCTAAAGCTAGAAAAGAAACCTTTAAAGTTTTCAGATGAACTAATCAATCAATGATCTCGTATTTTTATAAATATAAACCTTTAAGAAAATAAAGACCAAAAAGAAGAAAAATCCATAAATGTTTTAGTCTCAATTTCTAAAGCTTCTACTTCAGACTCAGAATTCTCTGCTTCTGACTCTATAGAAGAAAATCCTAAAATATCTAATGAAAATCAAGATTACCAAAAAGATGATCAAGATCAAGAATCTCTACAACTCAATAAAATATTTAAATGACAAAAACCATTAGTTACAATAGCAAAAACAAGGAATTATTATCCAAGACCAACTCTTGTTGATCTTCAATTTGAAGAACAAGCTCTTTTAAATGGCCTTTATATTGAACACTCTTCAGCATATGAATGGAATGTAGATGGCTTATCAAAATATTAAATCCTTCAATTATCCCAACACATGATGATCTATGCCTCTACAATCGTGGCTACTCATAATAACCAAAGACATGTAGTAAACGCAGTTGTCCTTGGATTTACTAGACAATCACATGGATGGTGGGAAAAATATCTTTCTGATATAAAAAGAAATGCTATTTTGCAAGCAGTAAAAAGAGATCCCACAAGAAGTCTTGTTATTACTATGCAAGTCAAGTGATCCCCGATTTTATCTACATGCTCATTTCCAATATAGTTAAACATTTTATTGGTAATTATATGAATCTAGAAGAAAAACTAAAAACTCAATTAACCAATTTATCATGCCCAATATTATCTAATTGCCATTGGTATAAAGATGTTTTCTTATCAAAACTTTATAAGTTTGATGCAAGCAATTCAGAATTTTGGAAAGAAAAATTTATATCTGGTCTTCCCAAACTTTTTGCAGAAAAAGTTAGAGAAGAATTAAAATTAGAAAATTATGGAAACTTGAATTATGGACTTTATTTATGTGGTGATCTAATTCAAAAGATTAATAAATTTGGATTTTCATTATGCAAAGAAATTAAACTTAAACATCAAATTGAAAATCAAAAATATATTAGCAAGTATGATCTTGGTGATTTTTGCTTTCAATTTGACATGGAAACATTAATCAGCCCTTCTAGCCAAAATAAAAAGAAAAAGTTAAAAAGAAATCATCAAAAAAGAAAATCTAAACATTTTTTAACTCTACAATACTATATTCCCTCTAAAAGATATCATAAAAAATCTTTTCATAAAAAACCTTATAAAGGATCAAAGAAAACCTACACAAAAAACAATCCATCCACTTCTTTTCCCAAGAAAAAGGAAATACAATGTCATAATTGTAAAGAAAAAGGACATATTACTCATGATTGCCCAAAAACAAAAGTAAAAATAGAAAAAGAAATAAAGACTATTCTAAAAGGATTTTCATCCTCTTCTTCAGAGTCATCTAGCTCCTCTGATATAGACTCTACTCACTCATTAGATATGCGTCACTGCAACATACTTGACAGTGAAATCCACTATGAATCATCTCTTCTTCCTCTTTATCTTTAAATGTACTTTCCGCTTTAGAAGAAATGGTTTTAGAAATGTTTAAATATCTAAAAGATGAAGAATTAAAAATTAAATATTTTGAAAAAATATAGAATATAAATAAAGGAAATAAAAATAAAAAAGCAAAAGCTTCTACATCAAATGATACATCTGAATTACCTGAACAATTCAGCATCAAAACTGAATTAGATAAACTAAAAGAGCAACAAGCTCCTCTTCAGCCTTCTATTCAAGACCTGTATAAAGAAATTAATAATCAAAATCAAGAAATAAAACAATTAAAACAAGATTTAAATGAACTTAAAGATCTCAAACAACCTGTTGAAACTCTTGAATTTCATATACTTAAATCTTATCAAGAAATTGATGATAAGCTAGAAAAATATTAAGAATTTGGTAAACAATTAAATGGTTTTGTAAATTCTTTAACAGGAAATTCACTTCGAAAGTGGAAAACTTAAGTTACAGTTAAGGTCAAAGACTTCTCTATTGAAGCACTATACTTACTAGATAATGGCGCATATGTTAATTTAATAAGAAAAGGATTAATCCCAACTAGATATTATCAAAAAACCAAAAACAAACTCAACCTAGCAACTACTAGTAAAAAACTATATATCAAATATAAATTAAATAATGCTCATATTTTCAAAAATTAAAAATGAATAAAAACTAATTTCTTGCTAGAAAAGGATTCAAACAATGATGCTATCCTTGGAAATCCTTTTCTACAGATTCTACAGCTTTTTCAAATTGATTCATCAGGCCTAAAAACTATTACAGACAATAAAGAATTAATTTTTGATTTTGTTGAATCATCTCCTATTCAACATATCAATCTTATTCATAATCAAATTTCTTATAAAGAAAAACAAATTGCATATCTTCAAGAAGACATGAATTCTTTAAGAATCGAAGAAGAATTAAATAAACCTGAATTCTTAAGTGAATTAAGTTGATTCCAAAAGACGCTTGAAACAAAATGTTGTTCTAACCTTCATTCTTCCTTTTGGCATAGGAAATACCATACTATTTCTCTTTCATATATTGATAATTTTGATGAATCTCAAATTCCTATTAAACCTCCACCTATTCAGATGAATAAAGACCTTGTTCAACTGTGTACTAAAGAGATCAATGATCATCTTGCTAAAAAGATTATTCAGAAATCACAATCCCCATGGAGTTGTGTAGCATTTTATGTAAATAAAGCGCCTGAACAAGCACAAGGTGTTCCCGTCTCATTATTAACTACAAACCTTTAAATAAAGTCTTAAAGTCTATAAGATATCCAGCTCCAATTAAAATTGATCTTATTCACCATCTCTCTGGTGCCTTCATTTTTTCCAAATTTGATCTTAAATCAGGATTCTGGCAAATTCAAATCACCCCAGAGGACAGGTATAAAACTGCTTTTACAGTATCATTTGGACATTATGAATGGCATGTTATGCCATTTGGTTTAAAAAATGCTCCTTCAGAATTTCAAAGAATAATGAATGAAAATTTTAATCTATAGCAAGCTTTTACACTCGTCTATAAAGATGATATTCTTGTGTTTTCAAAATCTATTTTGACCATTGGAAACAGTTGAATATTTTCAGAAAAGTTATTATCAAGAATGGACTTGTTTTATCCCAAAAGAAGTCCAAATAGAAATTCAGTTTCTAGGCTTCATAATCAAGAAAGGAACTATTTCTCTAGTTCAATGATTTATTGAGTTTGCTTCTCAGTTTCCTGATGAAATTCTTAATAAAGATCAATTGCAATGTTTTCTTGGATGTCTTACTTATGTTTCAAACTTTTATAAAGATCTTGCTAAAAAAAGAAAAATCTTGCAAATGCGCTTGACAAAAAATCTAGTGGAATGGTCACCCGCTCATACAAAGGCTAATTCAAAGTATTAAACAAAAAGTTCAAAATTTACCTTGTTTAACTATCCCTCATCTTGAATTATTAAAAATAGTTCAAATTGATGGATCAAAAATAGGTTTTAGACGAATCCTTCTACAAAGAAATATCCTTGGAAAAGAAAAAATTCTTTGTTTCACTTCTGGGGCATGGACATCCACTCAACAGAATTACTCAACCATTAAAAAAAATTTATCCAATGTAAACAATATAATGAAGTTCCAAAGTGATTTATTAAACAAAAAATTTTTATTAAGAATAGATTGTAAATTTTTGCTAAAGAAATTATAGAAAAAGATGTAAAAAATCTTGCTGCTAAGCAAATCTTTGCTCGCTGCCAAGCTTTACTAGTTATATTTGATTTTGACATTGAGTATATTGTCGATAAAAATAACTCTTTTCCTAATTTTTTATCTTGTGAGTTTTTACAGGGACAGAAGAATATTAAAAATGAGACCTCGACAGATGTGACCCTTTCTCCAGTCCTTAACTATTAAAGTTTCCACAATTATGAATACTACACTATTATTTAGAAAAGCCAGTGGCAATTATCTTGAACGTTGGGGAGCAACTTCCTCTTCAAATATCACTTAATTTCAAAATCCATCAAGCCTAGTATCTAGAAAGTCTCAAGCTTCATCATCCCAATATTTCACTACAAAAGCACCTTTGAGAATTTATTCCTTATAGTACATGTCCTATGCAGATACTATCTATACCGAACATATTATCAAAACTTTTTTTTCTCCAGACCATATATTTACACAACCTTTTGATTATAAAGTCTATGAATAGATTCTTATTTGAATAGGTAGTAACATGATTGACCATACAGATGGATCAAAAAATTCCTACTTAAATGCTTTACCAATCAACATGTTATTTAGTACTCAAAACTCAAAATTTTGCATATTCTCTCCATAGAGGAATGGGGTCAACCTCTTCTAATGCCTCAAAGGATTGATTCAAAACTCATTTTGAATTATTATGACTATATCTTTGCAGAGGAAGTAATCCTCTACAATCACAACCCATCATTCCAGTATTCTTGATTTATCAGATTCAAAGCAAACCCTCATGACAACAAAATCCCTATGTGGTTCTTCACATGATTTTGGATTCCTTTTGGTGCTAATAAAGACATCTTTCCTCCAGCACTTCTTCCTATCTATGAAACCTATTCTGCAACCTTTAAGGCCTCTCTCAAACAAAAAGAAAAAACCCATTGTCAGCACCTATAACTTGTAATTGAACCTTATGTTAGCATGCATTTTTATCATCGTCATGATATTCCATGGATTCTGAAATGAAATTTTGATAAAGAAATGGACTTCAGCCCTCCAATTCTCTCTCGAATAATTTATATCAAGTTTTGGCAGCAATTTGATTATATTGCAATTCTTTAGTAGAATTCTACCTATCAAGTGATAAAGCCATCCATTTTTGAAGTTATAAGAACTTAAGAGAAAGCAAAAGAAAAGATTTATCCAGATAGTGAAAAACAAAAGAATTCTTGTTTAGCTTCTCCTTCTACTCTTTTTGCAGCAGCAAACTTACTTTAACTCAAAAAAAACCTTCAAAAAGAAATTATTGAATAGATCCAAAAAGAACAGTCTTCTAAAGATTCTCCATTAAGTTCTAACGAACAATTAAGCATCTTTGGGATGAAAATCCTTTTGAAAGTATTACTCCTAAACTTGATAATGATGCTGAACAGACAAAAAGTGATAATGAAGGATTCATCTCTATCCGAAGAAAAGGAAAGAAATAAAACATTTTGCCACTCGATTTTCCACAAAGCCATCTGAAAAGGATAAGGACAAGCAACATTTGCAGTTATCCATCAGTCAATAGTAAAAAAGTTACAATTAACCATTACAAAGATAAAGCTCATCTATAGTTCAAACATTGAACTTATCACTAAGAAAAGTCTGGAAGCCTCTAGAAACGAGCTAGCGCATCAAATGAAATGCAAATTCAACCGAAATGCCATTCTAATGAAATGTAAATTAAGTGTGTGAAGGCTATAAATAGGTTAGCCATTACCTTGTACAAAACATCAAGATAAGAGTTTAAATTTCCCTTTCATTTCCTCCTCTAAACTCCCTTGTAATCCGCCCTAATCCAATTTGGTATCAGAGCCAAGTTGATATCAAACTTGTAATCAAGTACTTTGGCAATATAAAGTCATTTTGGGAGTATTTCTTCACTTATCTTTGTTATGTTATGCTTTGATTTTACTTAAGGGATTGCTAACTCAGAAATAAGAACATAAAAAATCTTAATACTTGGTTTTGTGTTTATTATTATTGAGAAATTTTAATCATATTTTGCCCAGAGCAAATTTGAGGTAACCATTGTTGTCACCGTTTTTAGCCATGTGAAAGCGTTTAAGGTGTTTGTTGGTGTGTAAATCCTTTATTTCATTAGATACTTGTGGTGGTTCTGATTAAAATAACTCTACAATACAAATTATGGCTAAGCCTTTTAAGAAGTGTATACCTTCTTCTTCTTCATCATCAAATTTCTTATCTTCAATGTCTATTAAGAATAGTAAAGAAATCAGTTATGACAATTTAGATTAGGTTATTTGTGACTGGACTATCCCTATTATTAATAAAAATGAAATTTATAAAGTTGGAAGTTATAAAGTAAAAACCATTGAAAGAACTGAATCTATCACAGGTGATATTCAACATCCTTCTTTAATAAAGCCCCATGAAATAAAAAGGTATGCTAAAACATATAATTATATTCATTTTGGATTAGTGCAAGTTGCTCTAAAGCCATTAACAGACTTGGACTTAGAATAGAAACTCTCGTCTATATTCAAGATACAAGACATAAAAAATTTAGTGATTCATTACTTGGAATGGTTGAATTAATTTTGGCTAATGGCTCTACTTTTTTCAATTGTTTCCTAAATTTCTCTATGTCCCTTATAAATCCAGGTGCACATGAAGCTCTTACTTTAGCTATCCAAACAAAAGGTTTTGATATGAATCCTCATAATCAAAATCTTGCTCTCATAAATAGAGTTTATTATAAACTAATGAGTTTATTTATTCCAGGCATAGCCTTTTCCAATCAGGCAAAAGGTATGACTACTTTATTTAAAGCCAATTTTAAAAATAAAGTAAATGTTCCAGAACTCATAAAATGGAATGATATTAATCTCTACGGTAGATGGCGCCTAGAAAACACTCAACCAAAAAGATCTATAGAAAATAAAGAAATTGAAACAATTATTGAACAGGAAGATGGAAGTGTTGAAATAAATTTTCAAGCAGATTCTACAGATCGAACTCCTACAGTTTATCAACCTTTTAGAAATTCTTATTCGCATCCTCCCTCAGTGGTAGGATCTTTTATAAAAGAATCATCCACAGTTTCATACTTTACACCTCATGCAGATCGTAGACCTACTGGACTTGTTTGTCCTTCTTATCAAACTTTAAAAACTATATCTCAAGTACAAATAAATCATGCTTCTCCTACTAATACCTGATATTTAGAGAGAGATGAAATACAGAACATAAGAGAGATGAATGTCGTGCCTCCTTTGAGGATCGACTGTTCTTATATAAGGGTTTAATTCCCTAATTACAATCAATTACAAATCTTAGATCCTAAACTGAAGCCACAAATTAAGTCCCTAATTACAATCAATTACAAATCTTAGATCCTAAACTGAAGCCACAAATTAAGTCCCTAATTACAATCAATTACAAATCTTAGATCCTAAACTAAAGCCACAAATTAAGTAACAACCTTTGACTAATTACAACGTAACAAAAAGGTACAATAAATGAGCCTAATGGACTTGGGCTTGCTTGACATGAAATGAGCCTAATGGACTTGGGCTTGCTTGACACCCCCCCCTCAAATTGATGCTGGGGAGTCATAAAGCAGCAATTTGGAAACAAGAAATTGATGACGAGGACGAGGAAGTCCCTTTGTGAAGATATCGGCAAACTGAAATGCTGTAGGAACATGAGGAAGAGTAATGACACCACGCTTATATTCATCGCGAATAAAGTGGCAGTCAACTTCGATATGTTTGGTGCGTTCATGGAAGACAGGATTTTCAGTGATTCGGATAGCCCCAGTATTATCGGCATGCAATGGAGTAGGAGAGGTTTGAGAAAACCTGAGTTCCGAAAGAAGTCCCCGTAACCATAAGATCTCAGAACAAGCAGAAGACATAGCCCTATATTCAGCTTCCGTGGAAGAGCGGGACACCCGTTCTTGTTTCTTGCATTTCCAAGAAACGAGAGATGTTCCAAGGTACATGCACCAACCAGTAGTAGAACGGCGTGTGTCTTGACAGCCAGCCCAGTCAGCATCTGCATAAGCGGTCAGATGAAGAGGATTATCCTTTGGATAATATAAACCACGAGGGACAGTTTTGAGCAGATAACGGATAATGCGCTTCACAGCTGTCAAATGAAGGTGTCGAGGAGCTGTCATGAATTGGCTCACAAGATGAACAGCATATGAGATGTCAGGTCTAGTGATGGTGAGATAGACAAGACTTCCCGCCAGACGCCGGTAGGTATGAGGATCAGGAAGAAGATCGCCATCATCTTTACTTAACTTGAGATTGACCTCTACAGGCGTATCAACAGGTGAAGAATCATTGAGGTCAGCCAACTCGATAAGATCTGATGTGTATTTGTGCTGATTAACAAATAAACCTTTTGGAGATTGATGCACCTCGAGGCCCAAGAAATAATGCAAAGGACCCAAATCCTTCATACGGAAGGAATCCCTGAGAGAAGCTTGGAGAGATTTAATCATACGATCATCCGTGCCAGTGATAATAATATCGTCAACATAGACGAGAAGCACAGTAACACCAGTAGATGTGTGGCATAAAAAGAGAGATGGATCAGAAGGACTCTGGGTAAAGCCACTCTCGCATAAGCGAGCCTTGAAGGTTTCAAACCAAGCGCGAGGAGCTTGCTTTAAACCATAAAGCGATTTGCGCAGGCGACAGACAGACCTCTTGAAGGGAGAGGAGACGCCTTGTGGTATCCGCATATAGACTTCTTCGTGCAGGTCCCCATGGAGAAATGCATTTTTGACATCCATTTGGTATAAAGGCCAGGATTTAGAGGCAGCAATGGCGAGAAGTAACCGAACAGATGTCATTTTTGCCACAGGTGCAAACGTTTCCTCATAGTCAATGCCATACTCTTGTCTGTTTCCGAGTGCTACAAGTCTAGCTTTGTGTCTATCCAATGACCCATCAGATTTAAGCTTGATCGAGTAGATCCATTTGCAACCGATGGGTTTAACTCCGGAAGGACAATCCACAATATCCCAAGTGTGATTCTGATCCAATGCATCCAATTCCTCCTTCATAGCCTGGTTCCAGCAATCGTGTTGGACAGCCTGCAAATAAGAACTTGGGATAGAGATAAAAGAGAGAGTGGTCATCAAGGAAGTATGGGTAAATCCATACCTATCAGGCGGTCTAGAAGTTCTGGAGGAGCGACGTAAGGGAGGAGTAGGTGTGGAACCATGTGTCGGTGGAGGATCAGGGGGAGGACCATCCGCAGTGGGAGGTTTCTCCTGACGGTGGTATACAAAAGCAGGATTAAACCGAGTAATAGAGGTTTGATCCGAAAAACCTGGTAAGAGAGCTGGGGAAGAGGGATAAGGACTGTCCATGTGAGTGGGGAAGAAATATTGATTTTCAAAGAAAATAACATTCCGAGAAACCCTAATACGACGACCAATGGGATCATAACAAACAAAACCTTTTTGATTAGTGGCATAACCCAAAAAAGCACACCTGCGAGATTGTGCTGTTAGTTTCGTTCTTTCTGTGGGAGGTAAATGAACAAAGCAAACACAGCCAAAGGTATGTAAGTGATCAAACACAGGATGATGACCAAACAATTTAAAATGAGGCGTTAAATGAGCAATGGTATGTGATGGAAGGCGGTTTATGAGATAGACAGCTGTGGTGAGAGCTTCAGTCCAAAAACGAGGGGGAACGGATGCTTCAATCAGAAGAGTTCTAGTGACAGCAAGAAGATGTCTGTTTTTCCGTTCCGCGACTCCATTTTGTTGTGGAGTATATGGACAGGTACGTTGGGAAATGATTCCATTATTGTTTAAAAATGATTGAAAATCCTTGGAAACATACTCCCCCCCTGAGTCTGAGCGCAAAGTTTTAATGCATTTAGAGAATTGGTTTTTAACATATTGAACAAAAAATTTAAATGCATTAAGAACATCAGACTTTGAATGTAATAAATAAATCCAAGTAAATCTGCTGTAGTCATCAATGAATGTTACAAAGTACTTGAAATGACTATGTGAAATGGTCGGAGCAATGCCCCAAACATCACTGTGAATTAAGTCAAAACATGTAGCGCTCCGTGTGTTAGAAGTTGGAAAGGGTAAAGTTTGACTCTTCCCTAATTTACAAGCATCACAGTCAAAAGAAGCAGAATCAACAGGTTTATTTATTAATCCAGATTGAAATAAAGTAGACATTGTAGAAGCAGTCGGATGACCTAGTTTATTATGCCACAACCGAGAATTATTCTTAATGAAAAAACAAAATAACTGATGTAAAGTTTTATCATGAATAAATGAAGACACTGGTATGGAAAAAAGTCTTCCACGCTTAGGCCCCCTCGCGATCACTTCCCCCGACTCCCGGTCCTGCATAACACAACCAGAAGGAGAAAACAAAACATTGCAGTTATTTTCAACAAGTTGACCCACAGAAACCAAATTGGTAGTAAGATGAGGAGAAACTAAAACATTGGTTAATGGTAAGGGGCTAGGGATATCACCAACAGAGGTGATAGGAAGATGATCTCCATTGGCAGCTTGGACAGTAAGATGACCAGTGTAAGGAACAACATTGTGTAATTTTAGGGCTGAAGTGGTCATATGGTTACTTGCACCAGAATCTAAGTACCAGGTATTGGAAAGAGAGGAAACAGTACCTGCGATGTGCATGGAAGCTAAGGCATTGATGATCATTTGGTTTACCATCTCAGGGGTGAGAGGAGTTGTTGACGTAGACTGGGAGGAACCAGGTTGGGATGAAGAATCAGACTGCAGAGAACCACTGAAGTCAGGTGAAGCATATGGTGGAGTAGTCACAGTGTAAGCACTAGGAGCTGACTGCACGCTGTAAGTACCAGGGGCTGGCTGCACATAGTTGCGGGAAAGAGAAGTGCGATTCTTCTTCCTACACTCTTCAAGAACATGACCAGTGGCCTTACAATATCGGCAGATTTTTGCCTTACATTGATTTGCATAGTGACCATATTTCTTGCAGGTATGGCACTGAACTTTACTGATGTCCCTAGAAGGTGGTCTAGTGTAGCAACATAGGCAAGGGGAGTCTCAACAGATCTCTGTTGTTCCAGTGTAGTTTGAGTGACCCGACGTTGTTCTTCCCGTAGAAGTTCCTGAAGACAATCATCCAAGCTAGGAAGAGAAGCCCTGCTCATTAAGTTAGATCGAACTGTCTCAAACTCGAGACGAAGTTTCATAAGAAACTGATCCCGATGACTACATTGCTGTAATGGAAGTAATTCCTGGAGAAGAGCTGCAGATACCGAGGCAAACTTAATCGCATCATATTCGGACCACAGTCTGCGGAAGCCATTATAATACTCCTGAATAGACTGGGTGCCTTGAGTGAATTGCGAGATTTCAAGTTCTAATTGAAACTGGCGAGCAGCATTGCCCTGTTGGTAAATTTTCTGAAGATACTCCCACATTGCACGGGCAGTGTGGCAGGGTTTGAGGTTGAGAATAAAATGTGACTCAACAGAGCCCAACAACTAGGTCTTGATTTTAGCATCCTTTGTTTTCCAAGCTAAAATTTTCTTATCATCTTCTGCAGGTTGAGGTTCAGATCCATCAATGTGTCCCCAGAGTTCTTTTCCTTCCAAATAAATTTGAAATTTGAAGGCCCAGGAGGTATAATTTGTACCATCAAAGCGAATCAGGGCAATCTCATGTTTGTCCATGACTAAAGAGAAGGAAGAAACCCGCACAAAGCAGTCCGGAAAGGATATTGGCAAAACAATATCTTTTGGATGGCCGAGATGAAAAGAAATGGACAAAACAGAATTTCTACAATAAAGGGTAGATGGCCTACCTTAGATGATCCATAAATGGTGAGAAAATCTTCAAAAAAAAAATGTAGAAATCCAGACGACCAAGATGGGCTGGTCCAGCTGAATGGCGATGATGATCGCAGGTGGGCCACTTCAGATCTGAGATGAACAGGGATGATCAAGGCTTCCAGATCTTGGAAGATGACTCTGATGATCAATAAATCAGAAACAAATTCTTCATAAATCCTGGAAGCTTCAGGCGACCAAGATGGTAGGATTCCGCTAATGAGTTGGTGAGAATCACAGGTGGGCCACGTCGGATCTGAGATGATCAGGATGATCTGGCTGAAGAGAATGATCACAGATGATCATATACTGGCTTCCAATGTTTGGAAGATGATGTAGGAGAAGATCACAGATGATCGAGCTTTGATACCATGATATTTAGAGAGAGATGAAATACAAAACATAAGAGAGATGAATGTCGAGCCTCCTTTGAGGATCGACTGTTCTTATATAAGGGTTTAATTCCCTAATTACAATCAATTACAAATCTTAGATCCTAAACTGAAGCCACAAATTAAGTCCCTAATTACAATCAATTACAAATCTTAGATCCTAAACTGAAGCCACAAATTAAGTCCCTAATTACAATCAATTACAAATCTTAGATCATAAACTAAAGCCACAAATTAAGTAACAACCTTTGACTAATTACAACGTAACAAAAAGGTACAATAAATGAGCCTAATGGACTTGGGCTTGCTTGACATGAAATGAGCCTAATGGACTTGGGCTTGCTTGACAATACCTATAATCCTTCTGAATCTGATTTCAATATAAATGTTATTGAATGTTTTGAAATTGATAAAGATAGGTTAAAAAAGAATTTATTATTAAATCCTTTAACAAAATCCTTTTTTAAACAGGTTTCTCAAATAACATAGAGATTTTTAAAAAGAAAAGTGGTATAAATATATGTATGACAATCAAAGAAATATTATTTCTTTGACTGGCTTAAACTAGCCATGATGAAAGCATATGAAACTAAAGATTTAACCATTAACATGATAACTAAATTAAGCTCTTCTTGGATTATAGCTTCTAACAGTTCCTCTCTACAAAGAACTGAATAATCTATACATCCCATATTACATCAAATCATTTATAAAGAAACTTCAACTGTACCAATAAAAGATGTTGTAAAGACACAAGGTGATAAAGGTAAATATGAATTAATTTACAAATCAAAGTTAAGTCCAGTTTTAGGACAAAGTAATTATACAAATATAAATCTTCATACTATTGGTCAACAAACCAATAAAATTAGAAATAAAGTTGAAAATATTTTACAGCTTTATGAAACTACTTCTTCCCAAAAAGTAATTAAGACACAATCTTTAGGTTTTCAAGGTGAAGCCCTTAAAGATCTAAAGTTTGAAACGAAACCTTTAAAGTTTTCAAATGAACTAATTAATCAATTATCTCATAGTTTTACAAATATAAAACTTCAAGAAAATAAAGAAGATAAATCCATAAATGTTTTAGTCTCAACTTCTAAAGCTTCTAGTTTAGATTCAAAATTCTCTGTTTCTGATTCAATAGAAGAACAGTCTAAAACATCAAATGAAAATCAAGATTATTAAAAAGATGATCAGGATCAAGAATCTCTACAACTTAATAAATTATTTAAAAGACAAAAACCAATAGTTACTACAACAAAAACAAGGAATTATTATCCAAAACCAACTCTTGTTGATCTTTAATTCGAAAAACAAGCTCTTCTAAATGGCCATCATTTTGAAAATTCTTCAGTATATGAATGGAATGTAGATGGCTGATTAGAATATCAAATCCTTCAATTATCCCAACACATGATGATTATGCCTCTACCATCATGGCTACTGGTAATGACCAAAGACATATAGTAAGTGCAATTGTCCTTGGATTTACTAGACAATCACATAGTTGGTGGGAAAAATATCTTTCTGATATAGAAAGAAATGCTATTCTGCAAGCAGAAAAAAGAGATCCCATAGGAAATCTTGTTATTACTATGCAAGGTCAAATGATCCCCGATTTTATCTACATACTCATTTCCAATATAGTTAAACATTTTATTGGTAATTATATGAATATAGAAAAAAAACTAAAAACTCAATTAATCAATTTATCATGCCCAATGTTATCTAATTGCCATTGGTATAAAGATGTTTTCTTATCAAAACTTTATAAGTTTGATGCAAGCAATTCTGAATTTTGGAAAGAAAAATTTATATCTGGTCTTCCCAAACTTTTTGCAGAAAAAGTTAGAGAAGAATTAAAATCAGAAAATTATGGAAACTTGAATTATGGACTTTATTTATGTGGTGATCTAATTCAAAAGATTAATAAATTTGGATTTTCATTATGCAAAGAAATTAAACTTAAACATCAAATTGAAAATCAAAAATATATTAGCAAGTATGAACTTGGTGATTTTTGCTTTCAATTTGACATGGAAACATTAATCCGCCCTTCTAGCCAAAATAAAAAGAAAATTTTAAAAAGAAATCATCGAAAAAGAAATTCAAGACATTTTTCAACTCCACAATACTATATTCCCTCTAAAAGATATCATAAAAAATCATTTCATAAAAAACCTTTTAAAGTATCAAAGAAAACCTACACAAAAAACAATCCATCCACCTTTTTTCCTAAGAAAAAGAAAATACAATGTTAAAATTGTAAAGAAAAAGGACATATTGCTCCTGATTGCCAAAAACAAAAGTAAAAACAGAAAAAGAAATTGAGACTATTCTAAATGGATCTTCATCCTCTTCTTCAGAGTCATCTAGCTCCTCTGATACAGACTATTCTCGCTCATTAGATATGTGTCACTGCAATATACTTGACAATGAAATCCAATATGAATCCACCTCTTCTTTCTCTTTATTTTTAAATGTACTTTCTGCTCAAGAGGAAATGGTATTAGAAATGTTTAAAAATCTAAAACACGAAGAATTAAAAAATAAATATTTTGAAAAAATACATAATATAAACAAAGGAAATAAAAATAAAAAAGCAAAAGCTTCTACAACAAATAATACATCAGAATTACCTGAACAATTTAGCATCAAAACTGTAATAAATAGACTAGACTAAAAGAGCAACAAGCTCCTCTTCAACCTTCTATTCAAGACCTGTATAAAGAGATTAATAATCAAAAGTAAGAAATAAAACAATTAAAACAAGATTTAAATGAACTTCAAGATCTCAAACAACGTATTGAAACTCTTGAATTTCATACACTTAAATCTTATCAAGAAAATTATAATAAGCTAGAACAACATGAATAATTTGGTGAAGAATTAAATGGTTTTGTAAATTCTTTAACAAGAAATCCACTTCAAAAATAGAAAACTCAAGTTACAATTAAGGTCAAAGACTTATCTATTAAAGCACTCTGCTTACTAGATAGTGGCACAAATGTTAATTTAATAAGAGAAGGATTAATCTAACATGATATTATAAAAAAACCAAAAACAAACTCAGCCTAGCAACTACTAGTAAAAAACTATATATCAAATATAAATTAAATAATGTCCATGTTTGCAAAAATGAAAAATGTATAAAGATTAATTTCTTGCTAGGAAAGGATTTAAACAATGATGTTATGCTTGGAAATCTTTTTCTATAGATTGTACAGCCTTTTCAAATTGATTCATCAGGACTAAAAACTATTATAGAAAATAAAGAATTAATTTTTGATTTTGTTGAATCATCTCCTATTCAACATATCAATCTCATTCAGAATCAAATTTCTTATAAAGAAAAACAAATTGCATATCTTTAAGAAGATATGAATTCTTTATGAATCGAAAAACAATTAAATACACCTGAATTCTTAAGAAAATTAAGTTAATTCCAAAAGACGCTTGAAACAAAATGCTTTATTGACCTTCTTTCTACCTTTTGGCATAGGAAACACCATACTGTTTCTCTTTAATATATTGATAATTTCGATGAATTTCAAATTCCTACTAAAGCTCCACCTATTCAGATGAATAAAGACATTGTTTAACTGGATCATCTTACTAAAAAAATTATTTAGAAATCACAATCCCCTTGGAGTTGTGCAACATTTTATGTAAATAAAGCGCCTCAATAAGAATGAAGAGTTCCTCATCTTGTTATTGACTACAAGCCTTCAAATAAAGTCTTGAAGATTATAAGATATCCAGTTCCAAATAAAACTGATCTTATGACTCGTCTCTCTGGTGCCTTCATTTTTTTCTAAATTTGATCATAAATCAGGATTTTGGCAAATTCAATTCACCCCCGTGGACAGGTATAAAACTGCTTTTACAGTACCATTTGGACATTAGAATGGAATGTTATGCCATTTAGTTTAAAAATGTTCCTTCAGAATTTCAAAGAATAATGAATGGAAAATTTAATTCATATCAAGCTTTTACACTCGTCTATATAGATGACATTCATGTCTTTTTAAAATCCATTTGTGACCATTGGAAACATTTAAATATTTTCAAAAGAATAATTATCAAGAATGGACTTGTTTTATTCCAACAGAAAATAAAACTTTTCCAAATAAAAATTTAGTTTCTTGATTATCGATATTTAGCCTTATCTTTTAATCTTATATGTCTTCTGGAATTATCCCATGAATTATCCCTTGTCATAATGACACTAATCACTGGCAAAAGCAAAGCCCTTATTCAAGAATCAAGCTCTTCCTTTATCCCCCACATCTCAATAAATATCAAGCCCTTTTTTCAATCCAGGATTATCTGTCGCTTCTCAAAAACTTATCAATGCACATTGGAGTGCAATTCTTTCTGACAAAAGAAAAAACACTTCAAAAACCTTATCCAAAATCTCAAACCATATCAAGGACTTAGAAAGCCAAATCCATATGTTTCAAAGCATCCATCAAAGAGCACTATTATCCACATGAAAAAACAACCATAATACACCTCTTGGAAAAGGTTAACACAGCCCTTCCAGATGAGATAGCTTCAAGAGTCAGATAAAAAACTCTTTCTTGTTAGATCAAGGAACAATTAACGCTCAAAGCTTGATACATAAGCTTGGCAACTGGCTTTCCAAAATTATTCCTTCCATCAAATGAAGTTGACATCTCATATATTGAGCAAGGCTTAGTCCAAATATTTTTTTTACATAGAGTTGATTCTAAAATAATATAGGAGCGCCCTGCAATTGTGTGTCATGCCCTTTGCAGCTTTGGACTAACCAAAAGACAACTGCTCATAACGATTTCATCTAGTTTGGGTTAAAGATCCGATTTTATCAACCATATCAAATATGGACTATCATGGATTATGATGAAGGAGATTTATTCTGCAAAAGATTCATCTCTACAATACATGATTATGAGCATCTCCCTATAAGTTATCCTTTTCAATGGTATGAATCTCATGAATATAATATAGAAGAATACAGTCTCAAGCGCCTACAAAATTATGACTTTGCTGCTGATCAGTTCAAAGATTTCTTAATTTAAAAAAATATCTTGAATTCGCAAGTACATACAGATATGTTTGGTGCGATAGTAAAAGAGTTGTTTGTCTTGCAGATGACCTTGCCAAGCAAACAATAGTTATGTAAAATCCTTATAAAGCAGGACATGCAAACCTTAGTCAAATTCTCATTGCCTATAAAGACATGTCTTTCATATTTCAGAGAAAATTCGTGAAGAATTAATTCAGCTATTCCAAGGTGAATTAAAAAAATGAAAATGATGGTTGGAATGACCCTTATCTTAATTTTGACTCCATTATCAATAGCCTGAAGAATAATTGCATCAAGATTTTTCCTCTATGAAGCATAGAAAGAAAATATGCAAGAAGACAAAAAATAATCATGGCAATTTCTAACATAGCAATAAAGCATTTGCTATTCCATTCTCCACAAATTCATCAAAAGCATCTTGAAAAAGTACTATGCGGAAAAGCTTTATTAGGAAGAAGACAAAAGACAGAATAATGACAAAGCTTCCATATCCGAAGAAATACAACTCTTTGCTATGCTAATCGAGTGTATTCTCCCATCACTATTCAGCATAAAGAAAAACAACATCAGCATTATCCCTCATATCCATCATACAAATACGCATGCGCACAATCAAAAAGTTACTACTCACCAACAAAATGATAAGGCTCATCTACAATGCAAATAATGGAATTATCTAGAGTTGTGACAGCACATCAAATGAAATGCAAAATTTGGTTGAAATGTAGTTGTAACAAAATATAAGTTAAGTGTGTAAAGGCTATAAATAGGTGTAGCCATTGCCTTTTAAAAAAACACATCAAGATAACAGTTGAAATTTCCCTTTCATTTCCTCCTGAAACCTCCCTTATAATCCGCCCTCTCCCATTTGGTAACAGAGCTAAGTTGATTTCAAACTTGTAATCAAGTACTTTGGCAATATAAAGTCATTTTGTGAGTATTTCTTCACATATCTTTGTTAAGTTATGTTTTGGTTTTACTTAAGAGATTATTGACTCAAAAGCAAGAACATCAAAAATCGTAATAGTTGGTTGTGTGTTTGTTATTATTGAGAACTTTTAATCATAATCTGCCCGAAGGAAATTTGAGGTAGCCATTGTTGTTGCCGTTGTCAACCATTGAAGGTGATTAAAGTGTTTGTTGGTGTGTAAATCCTCTATTTCGTTAGATACTTATGGTAGTTTTGATTAAAATAACTCTATAATACAAATTATGGCTAAGCTTATTAAGAAGTTTGTACCTTCTTCTTCCTCATTATCATATTCCTTTTCTTTGATGTCTATTAAAAATAGTGAAGAAACTAGTTATGATGATTTAGATCAGGTTATTTATAACTGGACTATCCCTACTGTTAATAAAAATGAAATCTATAAAGTTGGAAGTTTTTAATTAAAATCAAGTTATAAAGTAAAAACCATTGAAAGAACTAAATCTATTACAGGTGATATTCAGCATCTTTCTTTAATAAAGCCCATGAAATAAAAGAGCATGCTAAAACATACAATTATATTCATTTTAGATTAGTGCAAGTTGCTCTAAGGCCATTAACAAGACTTGGACTTAGAACAGAAGCTCTTGTCTATGTTTATGATACAAGATATAAAACATTCAGTGATTCATTACTTGGAATGGTTGAATCAAGTTTGGCTAATGGCCCTACTTTCTTCAATTGTTTTCCAAATTTCTCTGTTTCCTTTACAGATCCAGGTGCAATGAAGCTCTTGCTTTAGACATCCAGACAAAAGGTTTCGATATGAATCCTCATAATCAAAATCTTGCTCTCATATATAGAGTTTATTATAAACTAATGAATTCAGTTGTTCTGGCATAGCCTATTCCAATCAACCAAACGGTATGAGTACTTTATTCCAAACCAATTTTAAAAATAAAGTAAATATTCCGAAACTCATACAATGGAATGATATTAATCTCTCTGGTAGATGGTGCCTAGAAACACTCAACTAGAAAGATCATTAAAAAATAAAGAAATTGAAACAATTATTGAACATGAAGAAGGAAGTGTTGAAATAAATTTCCAAATAGACTCTAAAGATAAAACTCCTACAGTCTATCAACCTCCTCGAAAAAGTCTTATTCACTTCCTCCTCTAGTGGTAGGATCTTCCATAAAAGAACCATCCAGAGTTTCTTACTCTATATCGCAAGTAGATCTCAGACCTATAGGACATGTTTATCCTTCTTATCAAGCTTCAAAAACTATATCTCAAGTACAAATAAATCATGCTTCTCCAACTAATACCTATAATCCTTCTGAATCTGATTTCAATATAAATGTTATTGAATCTTTGAAATTGATAAAGCTATGTTAAAAAAGAATTTATTATTACTTCTTTTAACAAAATCCTCTTTTAAACTGGTTTCTTAAGAACATAAAGATTTCATAAAAGAAAAATGGTATAAATATATGTATGATACCCAAAGAAATATTTATTTCTTTAACTAGCTTAAACTCGCCATGAAGAAAACATATAAAACTAAAGATTTAACTATCAATATGATAACAAAACTAAGCTCTTCTTGGATTATAACTTCTACCAGTTCCTCTCCACAAAGAACTGAAGAATCTATACATCTTCTATTAAATCAAATCATTTCTAAAGAAACTTCGCCATACCTATAAAAGATGTTGCAAAGATATAAGTTGATCAAGGTAAATCGAAATTAATGTATAAATCAGACTTAAGTCATGTTTTAGAACAAAATAATTATACAAATATAAATTTTGTACTATTGGTCAACAAACTAATAGAATTGAAAATAAAGTTAAAAATATTTTGTAGCTTTATGAAACTACTTCTTCTTAAAAAGTAATTGAGACACAATCTTTAGGTTTTCATGGTGAAGCCCTTAAAGATCTAATGCTAGAAAAGAAACCTTTAAAGTTTTCAAATGAACTAATCAATCAACGATCTCATAGTTTTGCAAATATAAACCTTTAAGAAAATAAAGACCAAAAAGTAGAAAAATCCATAAATGTTTTAGTCTCAACTTCTAAAGCTTGTATTTTAGACTCAGAATTCTCTATTTCTGACTCTATAGAAGGAAAGTATAAAATATCAAATGAAAACTATGATTATAAAAAAGATGATCAAGATAAAGAATCTCTACAATTCAATAAAATATTTAAAAGACAAAAGCCAATGGTTACTACATCAAAAACAAGGAATTATTATCCAAGGCCAACTCCTGTTAATCTCTAATTCGAAGAACAAGCTCTTTTAAGTGGCTTTCATTTTGAAAACTCTTCACTATATGAATGGAATTTAAATGGGTTATCAGAATATCAAATCCTTCAATTATGCCAACACATGATGATCTATGCTTCTACCATCATGGCTACTGGTAATGACCAAAGACATGCAGTCAACACAGCTATCCTTGGATTTACTAGACAATTACATGGTTGGTGGGCAAAATATCTTTCTGATTAGAACCTAATGCTATTTTGCAAGTAGTAAAAAGGATCTCTCAGGAAATCCAATTATTACTATGCATGGTCAAATGATCCTCAATTCTATCTACATGCTCATTACCAATATAGTTAAACATTTTATTAGTAATTATATGACTGTAGAAGATAAATTAATAACTCAATTAATTAATTTATCATGCCCAACGTTATCTGATTTCTGTTGGCATGGAACCATTAATTAGTCCTTGGTGATTTTTGCTTTCAATTTGTCAAATATGTCAAATTGAAATTAAAATGTCAAACTGAAAATAAAAAACGTATCAACAAGTTTGAACTTGATGATTTTTGCTTTCAATTTGGCATGGAACCATTAATTAGTCCTTCTCACCAAAATAAAAAGAAAATTTTAAAAAGAAATCATCCAAAAAGAAAATCTAGATATTTTTTAACTCCACAATACTATATTCCCCCTAAAAGATATAAAAGAAATTTTCATAAAAAAACTTATAAAGGATTAATGAAAACCTACACAAAAAACAACCCATTCACTTTTTTCCTAAGAAAAAGGAAATACAATGTTATAATTGTAAAGAAAAAGGACATATTGTGCTTGATTGCCCAAAAGAAAAAGTAAAACCAGAAAAAGAAATAAAGACTATTCTAAAAGGATCTTCATCCTCTTCTTTAGAGTCATCTAGCTCCTCTGATACAAACTACATCACTCATCAGATATGTGTCAGCGCAACATACATGATAGTGAAATCCAATATGAATCCGTCTCTTCTTCCTCTTTATCTTTAAATGTACTTTCTGCTCCAAAAGAAATGGTGTGAGAAGTGTTTAAAGATTTAAAAGCTGAGGAATTAAAAAATAAATATTTTGAAAAAACACAGAATATAAACAAAAGAAATAAAAATACAAAAGCAAAAGCTTCTACATCAAATAATACATCTGAATTACCTTAACAATTTAGCATAAAAACTATATTAAATAGATTAAGAGAACCGCAAGCTCCTCTTCAACCTTCTATTCAAGACCTATATAAAGAAATTAGTAATCAAAAACAAGAAATAAAACAATTAAAACAAGATTTAAATGAACTTCAAGATCTCAAAAATGTGTTGAAACTCTTGAATTTCATACACTTAAACTCTATCAATAAAATGAGGATAATATAGAACAACATGAAAATTTTGGTGAAGAATTACATGGTTTTGTAAATTCTTTAACAAGAAATCCACTTCAAAAATTGAAAACTGAAATTATAATTAAGGTCAAAGACTTCTTTACTAAAGCGCTCTACTTACTAGATAGTAGTGCAGATGTTAATTTAATAAGAGAAGGATTAATCCCAACAAGATATTACCAAAAAACCAAAAACAAACTCAGCCTAGCAATTGTTAGTAAAAAACTATATATCAAATATAAATTAAATAATGTTCATGTTTGCAAAAATGGAAAATGTATAAAGACTAATTTACTGCTAGGAAAGGATGTAAACAATGATGTTATCTATGGAAATCCTTTTCTATAGATTCTACAGCCTTTTCAAATTGATTGATTAGGCCTAAAAACTATTATAGACAATAAAGAATTAATTTTTTATTTTGTTGAATCATCTCCTATTCAACATATCAATCTCATTCAGAATCAAATTTCTTATAAAGAAAAACAAATTGCATATCTTTAAGAAGACATGAATTCTTTAAGAATTGAAGAACAATTAAATAAACTTGAATTCTTAAAAGAATTAAGTCGATTCCAAATGATGCTTGAAACAGAATGCTATTCTAACCTTCCTTTTGCCTTTTGACATAGGAAACACCATACTATTTCTCTTTCATATATTGATAACTTCAATGAATCTCAAATTCCTACTAAAGCTCCACCTATTCAGATGAATAAAGACCTTGTTCAACTATGTACTAAAGAGATCAATGATCTTCTTGCTAAAAAGCTTTTTCAGAAATCACAATCCCCTTGGAGTTGTACAATGTTTTATTTAAATAAAGTGCCTTAACAAGAACGAGGTTTTCCTCATCTTGTTATTAACTACAAGCCTTTAAATAAAGTCAAGTCTATAAGATATCCAATTGCAAATATAACTAATCTTATTACCCGTCTCTCTGGTGCCTTCATTTTTTCCAAATTTGATCATAAATCAAGAATTTGGCAAATTCAATTCACCTTGGAGGACAGGTATGAAACTGCTTTTACAGTACCATTTGGACATTACGAATGGGACGTTATGCCATTTAGTTTAAAAAATGCTCCTTCTGAATTTCAAAGAATAATGAATGAAATTTTTAATCCATATCAAGCTTTTACACTCATCTATATAGATGATAGTCTTGTGTTTTCAAAATCGATTTGTGACCATTGGAGAAATTTGAATATTTTCAAAAAAGTTATTATCAAGAATGGACTTGTTTTATCCCAAAAGAAAATAAAACTTTTCCAAATAGAAATTCAGTTTCTTGGCTTCATTATCAAGAAAGGAACTATTCTCCAGTTCAATGAGTTATTAAGTTTGTTTCTCAGTTTTCTATTGAAATTCTTAATAAAGATCAATTGCAATGTTTTCTTGGATGTCTTAATTATGTTTTAGACTTTTATAAAGATCTTGCTAAAGAAAGAAAAATCTTACCAATATGCTTGATAAAAAAATCCGGTCGAATGGTCACCCGCTCATACAAAAGCTATTCAAAATATTAAAAAAAATGTTTAAAATTTACCTTGTTTAACTATCCCTCATCTAGAATTATTAAAAATAGTTCAAACTGATGCATCAGAAATAGGTATTGAAGGAATCCTTCTACAAAAAAATATCCTTGGAAAAGAAGAAATTCTTCATTTCACTTTTAAGACATGGACGCCCACTCAACAGAATTATTCAACCATTAAAAAGGAAAATTTTTCCATTGTAAATAGTATAATGAAGTTCTAACATGATTTATTAGACAAAATTTTTTTATTAAGAATAGATTGTAAATCTGCTAAAGAAATTTTAGAAAAAGATGCAAAAAATCTTACTACTAAGCAAATCTTTGCTTATTGGCAAGCTTTACTGGTTATATTTGATTTTGACATCGAATATATTGCTTGTAAAAATAACTCTCTTCCTGATTGAATATATTGCCTATAAAAATAACTCTCTTCCTGATTTTTTATCTTGTGAGTTTTTATACGAATAGAAGAATATTAAAAATGAGACCTAGACAGATGCGACCCTTTCTCTAGTCCCCAACTGATAAAGTTTCCACAACTATGAATACTACACCATTATCCAGAAAAGCCAGTGGCAATTATCTTGAGCGATGGGGAGCAACTTCCTCTTCAAATATCCCTCAATTTCAAAGTCCATCAAGCCCTATATCTAGAAAGTCTCAAGCTTCATCATCCTAATATTTCACTACAAAAGCACCTTTAAGAATTTATTCCTTGGACTACATGTCCAATGCAGATACCATCTTTGCTAAACATATTATCCAAACTCTTTTTTCTCCAGACCATTTATCTACCCAACCTCTTAACTATAAAGTCTATGAACAGATTCTTATTCGAATAGGTAGTTGCATCATTAACCATACAAATGGATCAAAAAATTCCTACTTAAATGATTTACCATTCAACACTGTTATTCAGTACTCCAAACTCAAAATTTTGCATGTTCTTTCCGTAGAGGAATGGGGTCAACCTCTTCATATGCGTTAAAGGATTGATTCATAACTCATTTTAATTATTATGATTATATCTCTACTTGGGAAGTAATCCTCTATTATCAAAACCCATCATTTTAGCATTCTTGGTTTATCAGATTCAAAGCAAACCCCCATGACAACAAAATCCCTATGTGGTTATTCACATGATTTTAGATTCCTTTTGGTGCCAATAAAGACATCTTTCCTTCAGCACTTCTTCCTATCTATGAAACCTATTCTACATCCTTTAAAGCCTTTCTCAAACAAGAAGAAAAAACCCTTTATCAGCACCTACAGCTTACAACTGAACCTAATGTTAACATACATTTTTATCATCATCATGATATTCATGGATTCTGAAATGGAATTTTTATAAAGAAATGGACTTCAGCCTTTTAGTTTTCTCTCGAATGGTTTATATCAAGTTTTGGCAGCAATTTGAATATACTGCAATTCTTCAATAGAATTCTACCTATCAAGCTATAAAACCATCCTTTTCTGAAGTTATAAGAACTCTAGAAAAAGCAAAAGAAAATATTTATCCAGATAGTGAAAAACCAAAGAATTCTTCTTTAGCTTCTCTTTATGCTCTTTTTGTAGCAATAGACTTACTTCAACTCAAAAAAGACCTTCAAAAAGAAATTATTGAATAGATCCAGAAAGAACAATCTTCTGAAGATTCCACATTAAGTATTGGCCAACAATTATAGCATCTTTGGGATGAAAATCCTTCTGAAAGTATTGCTCCTGAACTTGATAATGATGTTGAAAAGACAAAAAGTGATAATAAAATATTCATCTTTGTCCAAAGAAAAGGAAAGAAATAAAGCATTTTGCCATTCAAATTTCCATAAAGCTATCATGAAAAGTATAAAGACAAGCAATATATGCAGTTATCCATCAGTCAACAGTCAAAAAGTTACAATTCACCATCACAAAGATAAAGCTCATCCATAGTTCAAACATTGAACTTATCCCGAAGAGAAGTCCGGAAGCCTCCAGAAATGATCCAGTGCATCAAATAAAATGCAAATTCAGTCGAAATGCCATTATAATGAAATGTAAATTAAGTGTCCAAAGGCTATAAATAGGTGTAGCCATCGACTTGTACAAAACATCAAGATAAGAGTTTAAATTTCCCTTTCATTTCCTCCTCTAAACTCCCTTGTAATCCACCCCATTCACATTTGGTATCCGAGCCAAGTTGATATCAAATATGTAATCAAGTACTTTGGTAATATAAAGTCGTTTTGTGAGTATTTCTTCACTTATCTTTGTTATGTTATGTTTTGATTTTACTTAAGAGATTGCTGACTCAGACGTAAGAACGTCAAAAATCTAAATACTTGGTTGTGTGTTTGTTATTACTGAGAAATTTTAATCATATTCTGCCTGGAGCAAATTTGAAGTAGCCATTGTTGTCGCCATTATCAACCGTGTTAAGGCACTTAAGGCATTTTATTGGTGTGTAAATCCTCTATTTCGTTGATACTCATGGTGGTTTTGATTAAAATAACTCTATTATACAAATTATGGCTAAGCTTATTAAGAAGTTTGTACCTTCTTCTTCATCATCATCAAATTCCTTATCTTCAAGGTCTGTTAGAAATAGTGAAAAAATTAGCTATGACGATTTAGATCAGGTTATTTATGACTAGACTATTCCTCTTGTTAATAAAAATGAAATTTATAAAGTTAGAAGTTTTCAATTAAAATCAAGTTATGAAGTTAAAACCATTGAAAGAACTAAATCTATCATAGGAGATATTCAGCATCTTTCTTTAATAAAGCCCCATGAAATAAAAGAGTATGCTAAAACATACAATTATATTCATTTTAGATTAGTGCAAGCTGCTTTAAAGCCATTAACAAGAATTGGGCGTAGAACAGAAGCTCTCATCTTTATTCAAGATACAAGACATAAAAAATTTAGTAATTCATTACTTGGAATGGTTGAATCAATTTTGGCTAATGGCCCTACTTTCTTCAATTGTTTTCTAAATTTCTCTATTTCCCTTACAGACTAGGTGCACATGAAGCTCTTACCTTAACTATCCAGACAAAAGGTTTTGATATAAATCCTCATAATTAAAATCTTGCTCTCGTATATAAAGTTTATTATAAACTAATGAATTCAGTTGTTCCAGGCATAGCTTATTCCAATCAAGCAAAAGGTATGACCACTTTATTTAAAACCAATTTTTAAAATAAAGTAAATATTCCAAAACTCATAAAATGGAATGATACTAATCTCTCTGGTAGATGGTGCCTAGAAAAAGCTCAACCAGAAAGATCTATAGAAAATAAAGAAATTGAAACCATTATTGAACATGAAGATGGAAATGTTGAAATAAATTTTCAAGCAAATTCTAGAGATCGAACTCCTACAATTTATCAACCTTCTAGAAAGTCTTATTCACATCCTCCCTCAGTGGTAGGATCATCCATAAAAGAACCATTCAAAGTTTCTTACTCTATATCTCATGTAGAGCTTAGACTTACAGGACTTGTCTATCCTTCCTGTCAAGCTTCAAAAACCATACCTCAAGCACAAATAAATCATGCTTCTCCAATTAATACCTATAATCCTTCTGAATATGATTTCAATATAAATGTTATTGAATGTTTTGAAATTGATAAAGATATGTTACAAAAGAATTTATTATTACATCCTTTAACAGAATCCTTTTTTAAATAGGTTTCTCAAGAACATAAAGATTTATTAAAAGAAAAGTGGTATAAATATATGTATGATAATCAAAGAAATATTTATTTCTTTGACTGGCTTAAACTAGCCATAAAGAAAGCATATAAAACTGAAGATTTAACTATTAATATGATAACAAAATTAAGCTCTTCTTGGACTATAACTTCTACTAGTTCCTCTTCACAAAAAACTGAAGAATCTATACATCCTCTATTACATCAAATCATTTAGAAAGAAACTTCAGCTGTACTGATAAAAGATGTTGCAAAAATACAAGGTAATAAAGGAAAATCGGAATTAATGTATAAATCAGACTTAAGTCATGTTTTAGAACAAAATAATCATACAAATATAAATCTTCATACTATTGGCCAACAAACTAATAGAATTGAAAATAAAGTTGAAAATATTTTGCATCAAGTCATGTTTTAGAGCAAAATAATTATACAAATATAAATCTTCATACTATTGGTCAACAAACTAATAGAATTGAAAATAAAGTTGAAAATATTTTGCAGCTTTATGAAACTACTTGTTCTCAAAAAATAATTAAGACACAATCTTTAGGTTTTTAAGGTGAAACCATTAAGGATCTAAAGCTAGAAAAAAAACTTTAAAGTTTTTAGATGAACTAATTAATCAATTATGTTATAGTTTTACAAATATAAAACTTAAATAAAATAAAGACAAAAAAGAAGATAAATCCATAAACGTTTTAGTCTCAACTTCTAAAGCTTCTAATTCAGACTCAGAATTCTCTATTTCTAACTATATAGAAGAAAAGTCTAAAATATAAAATGAAAATCAGGATAATCAAGATCAAGAATCTCCACAACTCAATAAAATATTTAAAAGACAGAGACCAATATTTACTACAGCAAAAATAAGGAATTATTATCCTAGACCAACTCTTTTTGACCTTCAATTTGAAGAATAAGCTCTTTTAAATGGCCTTCATCTTGAAAACTCTTTAGTATATGAATGGAATTTAGATGAGTTATCAGAATATCAAATCCTACAATTATGCCAACACATGATGATCTATGCCTCTACCATCATGGCAGCTGATAATGACCAAAGACATGCGATCAACACAATTGTCCTTCAATTTATTTGATAATTACATGGTTGGTGGGAAAAATACCTTTTTGATATAAAAACAATTGTTATTCTGCAAGTAGCAAAAAGAGATCTCTCAGGAAATCCTATTATTACTATGTGGGGTCGAATGATCCGCTGGTACAAAGATGTTTTCTTATCAAGCTTTATATAATCGATGCAAGCAATTCAGAATTTCGAAAAGAAAAATTTATATCTGGTCTTCCTAAACTTTTTATAGAAAAAGTTAAAGAAGAATTAAAATCAGAAAATTATGGAAACTTGAATTATGGACTTTATGCATATGGTGATCTAATTTAAAGGATTAATAAAGTTGGATTCTCATTATGCAATGAAATTAAACTTAAACGTCAAATTGAAAATAAAAAATATATCAACAAGTATGAACTTGATGATTCTTGCTTTTAATTTGGCATGGAACCATTAATCAGTCCTTCTAGCCCGAAGAAAAAGAAAAAGTTAAAAAGAAATCATTAAAAAAGAAAATCTAAACATTTTTCAACTCCACAATACTATATTCCCTCTAAAAAAATATCATAAAAAATCTTTTCATAAAAAAATGGATAAAGGATCAAGGAAAACCTACACAAAAAATAACCCATCTACTTTTTTCCCAAGAAAAAGGAAATACAATTTATAATTGTAAAGAAAAAGGACATATTGGTCCTGATGGCCTAAAAACAATAGTAAAAATAGAAAAAGATCTTCATCCTTCTCTTCAGAGTCATCTAGCTCCTCTGATACAGACTATTCTCACTCGTCAGATATGTGTCACAGTAACATACTTGACAGTGAAATCCAATATGATTCCACCTCTTATTCCACTTTATTTTTAAATGTACTTTCTGCTCCAAGAGAAATGGTGTTAGAAATGTTTAAAGATCTAAAAGATGAAAAATTAAAAACTGAATATTTTGACAAAATATAGAATATAAACAAAGGAAATAAAAATCAAAAAGCAAAAACTTCTACATTAAATAATACATCTGAATTACCTGAACAATTCAGCATGAAAATTGTATTAGATAGACTAAGAAAGGAACAAGCTCCTCTTCAACCTTCTATTTAAGACCTGTATAAAGAAATGAATAATCAAAAGCAAGAAATAAAACAGTTAAAACAAGATTTAAATGAACTTTAAGATCTCAAATAACGTGTTGAAACTCTTGAATTTCATACACTTAAATCTTATCAAGAAAATGATGATAAGTTAGAGCAACATGAAGAATTTAGTGATGAATTAAATGGTTTTGTAAATTCTTTAACAAGAAATCCGCTTCAAAAATGGAAAACTTAAATTACAATTAAGGTCAAAGACTTCTCTATTAAAGCACTCCGCTTACTCGACAGTGGCATAGATGTTAATTTAATAAGAGAAGGATTAATTCCAACAAATATTATCAAAAAACCAAAAACAAACTCAGCCAAGTAATTGCTAATGAAAAAATATAGATCAAATATAAATTAAAAAATGTTCATATTTGCAAAAATGGAAAATGTATAAAGACTAATTTCCTACTAGGAAAGGATTTAAACAATGATGTTATCCTTGGAAATCCCTTTATATAGATTTTACAGCCTTTTCAAATTGATTCATCAGGCCTAAAAACTATTATAGACAATAAATAATTAATTTTTAATTTTGTTGAATCATCTCCTATTCAACATATCAATCTCATTTTGAATCAAATTTCTTATAAAAAAAACAAATTACATATCTTTAAGAAGACATGAATTCTCTAAGAATCGAAGAACAATTAAATAAACCTGAATTCTTAAAAGAATTAGGTCGATTTCAAAAGAGGCTTGCAACAGAATGCTGTTCTAACCTTCCTTCTGCCTTTTGGCATAGGAAACACGATACTGTTTGTTATATATTGATAATTTCAATGAATCTCAAATTCCTACTAAGGCTCCACCTATTCAGATGAATAAAGACCTTGTTCAATTGTGTACTAAAGAGATCAATGATCATCTTGCTAAAAAGCTTATTTAGAAATCACAATCCCCATGGAGTTGTGCAGCATTTTATGTAAAAAAAGCGCCTCAACAAGAACGAGGTGTTCCCTATCTTGTTATCAACTACAAGCCTTTAAATAAAGTCTTAAAGTCTATAAGATATCCAGTTCCAAATAAAACTAATCTTATTAACCGTCTCTCTAGCACCTTCATTTTTTCCAAATTTGATCTTAAATTAGGATTTTGGCAAATTCAAATCACCCCGGAGGATAGGTATAAAACTATTTTATAGTACCATTTAGACATTGTGAATGGAATGTTAAGCCATTTGGTTTTAAAAAATGCTCCTTTAGAATTTCAAAGATTAATGAATGAAATTTTAATCCATTTCAAGCTTTTATACTCGTCTATATAGATGACATTCTTCTATTTTCAAAATCCTTTTGTGACCATTGGCAACATTTAAATATTTTCAAAAAAGTAATTATCAAGAATGGACTTGTTTTGTCTCAAAAGAAAATGAAACTTTTCCAAATAAAAATTTACTTTCCTGACTATCCATATTCAACCCTATCTTTTAATCTTATATGTCTTCAAGAATCATCCCAAGAATTATCCCTTGTCACAATGACACCAGTCACCAGCAAAAGCAAAGCCCTTATTCAGGAATCAAGCTCGTCCTCTATCCCCACATCTCAACAAATATCAACCCTTTCTTCAATCCAGGATTATCTATCATTTCTCAAGAACTCATCAATGCATGTTGGAGCGCAATTCTTTCTGACAAGAAAAAACAATTGAAAACCTTATCCAAAATCACAAACCATATCAAGAACTTAGAAAGCCAGATTCATATGTGTCATAGCTTCCATCAAAGAGCATTATTATCCACCTATGCTAATGAAAAAATATCCAGAATACACCTCTTGGAAAAGGTTAACACAGCCCTTTTAGATGAGATAGCTGTACGAATCAGAGAAAAAACTCTTTCTTGTCAGATCAAGGAATGGTTAATGCTTAAAGCTCGATATATAAGCTGGGCAACTGGCTTCCCAAAATTATTCCTTCTATCACATGAAGTTAACATCGCATATATTCAGCAAGGCTTAGACCAAAGATTTCTTTTACATAGAGGTGATTTTGAAATAATACAGCAGCTCCCTGCAATCGTTCATCATGCCCTTCTCAACATTAGACTCAGAAAAAGCCATCTGCTCATAATGATTTCATCAAGTTTGGGTGAAATATTAGAAATTCGGTTTTAACAACCATATCAAATATGGACTATCATGGATTATGAAAAAGGAGATTTATTCTGCAAAAGATTCATCTCTACAATACATGATTATGAGCATCTCCCTATAAGCTATCCTTCTCAATGGTATGAATCTCATGAATATGCTACAAAAAAATACAGTCTTGAGCACTTACAAAATTATGATCTTGTTACTGATCACTACCAAAGATTTCATAATTTAAAAGAACATCTTGAATTTGCAAGTACATACAAATATGTTTGGTGTGATGGTAGAATAGTTGTTTGTCTTGCAGATGACCTTGCCGAACAAACAACAATTATGTAGAATCCTTCTAAATCAGGACATGCAAATCTTAATCAAATTCTCAATGCCTATGAAGATATGTGTTTTGATATTTAAAAAAAAACTCATGAAGAATTAATTCAGCTATTTCATGAAGAATTTGAAAATGAAAATGATGGTTGGAATGACCCTTTTCTTAATTTTGACTCCATTATGAAGTTCTCTGCTAGTTATAATAGATAATCAGCAGCTTAAAGAATAATTGCGTCACGATTCTCCCTCCATGAAACATGCAAGGAAAATATGTCTAAAAGATTTCAAGAAGTCGAAAAATCATCATGGCAATTTCTTTCCTACCATAGCAATAAAGAATTTGCTATTCCATTCCCCACAAACTCATCAAAAGCATCTTGAGAAAGTACTATGCAAAAAAGCTTTATTGGAAAGAAAACAAAAGACAAAATAATGACAAGGCTTCCATATTTGAAGCAATACAACTCTTTGCTATGCTATTCAAGTGTATTCTCCCATCACTATTCAACATAAAGATAAATAGTATCAGCATTAACTCTTATATCCATCATACAAATACGCATGTGCGCAATCAGAAAGTTACTACTCACCGACAAAATGATAAGGCTCATCTACAATGCATACAGTGTAATTATCCAAAGTTGTGACAGCAGATCAAATGAAATGCAAATGCAGTCGAAATGCAGTTGTAATGAAATGTAAATTAAATGTGTAAAGGCTATAAATAGGTGTAGCCATTGCCTTGTAAAAAAACACATCAAGACACAATCTTTACACACTTAATTTACATTTCATTATAACTGCATTTCTACTGAATTTACATTTCATTTGATCTGCTGTTATTAGTCCGGATAGTTCTAACTTCCATACTAGATAATTCTGATAACTGTACTGGAGATAAGCTTCGGTGGATACATGCATCTTTGTCCTCAATAGGGAGACATGAAAGAGTTTACTTTTTGTCTTCTTCTGCATGATACTTTTTCAATATGCTTTTGATGGGCTTGGAGGGAATGGAATAATAAATAATTTATTGCTACGATAGGAAAGAAGTTGCCATGATTATTTTTTGTCTTCTTATAACCTTTAGAAACATTTTTTTTTGCATGCTTCTTAGAGGGAGAATCTTGATACGATTATTCTTCAGGCTAATGAGTTCTATTGCAGCTGGTAGTGAAGTTCATAATGGAGTCAAAATTAAGATAAGGGTCATTCCAATCATCATTTTCATTTTTGAATTCTCCATGGAATAGCTGAATTAATTCTTCACAAGTTTTCTCTGAAATATCAAAAGACATGTCTTCATAGGCATTGAGAATTTGATTAATATTTGCATGTCCTGATTTATAAGGATTTTGCATAATTATTACTTGCTCGCTAGGTCATCTGCAATACAAACAACTCTTCTACCATCACACCAAACATATCTGTATGTACTTGCGAATTCAAGATGTTCTTTTAAATTAAGAAATCTTTGGTACTGATTAACAGCAAAGTCATAATTTTGTAGGCACTCGAGACTATATTTGTCTATAGCATATTCATGAAATTTATACCATTACAAAGGATAACTTATAAGGAGATGCTCATAATCATGTATTGTAGAGATGAATCTTTTGCAGAATAAATCTCCTTCTTCAAAATCCATGATAGTCCATATTTGTTATGGTCGACAAAACTGAATTTCAGATCTTTTACCCAAACTAGATGAAATCGTTTTGAGCAGTTGTCTTTTGGTGAGTCCAAGGTTGCGAAGGGATGACACACGAGTGTGGGGAGTTGCTGTATGATTTCAAAGTCATCTCTATGTAAAAGAAATCTTTGGATTAAGCCTTATGCCATATAAGAGATGTCAACTTCATTTGATGGAAGGAACAATTTTGGAAAGCCAGTTGCCCAGCTTATGTATCGAGCTTTGAGCATTAATCATTATGTGATCTGGCAAGAAAGAGTTTTTTCTCTGATTCTTGCAATTATCTCATCTGGAAGGGCTATGTTAACTTTTTCTTGGAGGTGTATTCTAGACATTTTTTCATCAGCATAGGTGGATAACAGTGCTCTTTGATGGATGCTTTGAAACATATGGATTTGGCTTGCTAAGTCCTTGAAATGGTTTGAGCTTTTGGATAAGGTTTTTCAAGTGTTTTTTTTTTGTTGGAAAGAATTGCACTCCAATGGGCATTGATAAGTTCTTGAGAAGTGACTGATAATCCTGGATTGAAAAAAGGGCTTGATATTTGTTGAGATATGGGCATAGAAAAAGAGCTTGATTCCTGAATAAGGGCTTTACTTTTGCTAGTAATTGGTGGTGTCATTGCAAGAAGGGATAATTCCTGAAGACATATAAGAGTAAAAGATAGGTCTGAATATGGATAGCCAAGAAATTGAATTTTTGCTAAGAAAAGTTTCATCTTCTTTTGGGATAAAATAAGTCCATTCTTGACTTTTTTGAAAATATTCAAATGTTTCCAATGGTCACAAATAGGTTTTGAAAACACAAGAATATCATCTATATAGACAAGGGTAAAACCTTGATATGAATTAAAAATTTCATTCATTATTCTTTGAAACTCTGAAGGAGCATTTTTTTTAAACCAAATGGCATAACATTCCATTTGTAATGTCCAAATGGTACTGTAAAAGTAGTGTTATACCTGTCCTTTGAGGTGATTTGAATTTGCCAAAATCCTGATTTAATATCAAATTTGGAAAAAATGAAGGCATCAGAGAGATAGTTAATAAGATCAGTTTTATTTGGAACTAGATATATTATAGACTTTAAGACTTTATTTAAAGGCTTGTAGTTGATGATAATACGAGGAACACCTCATTCTTGTTCAAGCGTTTTATTTAAATAAAACGCTGCCCAACTCCAAGGGGATTGTGATTTCTGAATAAGCTTTTTAGCAAGAAGATCATTGATCTCTTTAGTACACAGTTGAACAAGGTCTTTATTCATCTGAATAGTTAGAGCTTTAGTAGGAATTTGAGTTTCATCGAAATTATCAATATATGGAAAAGAAATAGTATGGCATTTCATATGCCAAAAGGCAAAAGGAAGGTCAGAAAGCATTCTGTTTCAAATGTCTTTTGTAATTAACTTAATTCTTTTAAGAATTCAAGTTTATTTAATTGTTCTTCGATTCTTAAATAATTCATGTCTTCTTGAAGGTATGCAATTTGTTTTTCTTTATAAGAAATTTGATTAATTCATAGGAGATGATTCAACAAAATAAAAAATTAATTCTTTATTGTCTATAATAGTTTTTAGGCCTGATGAATCAATTTAAAAAGGCTGTAGAATTTATAGAAAAGGATTTCCAAGGATAACATCATTGTTTAAATCTTTTCCTAACAGAAAATTAGTCTTTATACATTTTCCTTTTTTGCAAACATGAACATTATTTAATTTATATTTGATATATAGTTTTTACTAGCAGTTGCTAGGCTGAGATTGTTTTTGGTTTTTTGATAATATCTTGTTGGGATTAATCCTTCTCTTATTAAATTAACATCAGCGCCACTATTTAGTAAGCAGAGTGCTCTAATAGGGAAGTCTTTGACCTTAATTGTAACTTGAGTTTTCCATTTATGAAGTGGATTTCTTGTTAAAGAATTTACAAAAACTTTTAATTCTTCACCAAATTCTTCCAGTTGTTCAAGATTATCATCGTTTTCTTGATAAGATTTAAGTGTATGAAATTCAAGAGTTTCAACACGTTGTTTGAGATCTTGGAGTTCATTTAAATCTTGTTTTAATTGTTTTATTTCTTGCTTTTGATTATTCATTTCTTTATACAGGTCTTAAATAGAAGGATGAAGAGGAACTTATTACTCTCTTAGTCTATCTAATACAATTTTTATGCTGAATTGTTCAAGTAATTCAGATGTATTATTTGATGTAAAAGCTTTTTCTTTTTTTTTTTTATTTCTTTTGTTTATATTATGTATTTTTCCAAAATATTTATTTTTTAATTCTTCATCTTTTAGAGCTTTAAAAATTTTTAACACCATTTTTTCTTGAGTAGAAAGTATGTTTAAAGAGAAAGAGGAAGAAGAGGCAGATACATATTGGATTTCACTATCAAGTATCTTGCAGTGACACATATTTGACAGGTAAGAATAGTCTGTATCAAAGGAGCTAAATGACTCTGAAGAGGAGGATGAAGATCCTTTTAAAATAATCTTAATTTCTTTTTCTATTTTTACTTTTATTTTTGGGCAATCAAGAGCTATATGTCCTTTTTCCTTGCAGTTATAACATTGTATTTCTTTTTTCTTGGGGTAGGAAGTGGATGGATTGTTTTTTGTGTAGGTTTTCTTTGATCCTTTATAAGGTTTTTTATGAAATGATTTTTTATGATATCTTTTAGAGGGAATATAGCATTATCGAGTTGAAAAATGTCTAGATTTTCTTTTTTGATGATTTCTATTTAAAATTTTATTTTATTCTAGCTAGAAGGACGGATTAATGGTTCCATGCCAAATTGAAAGCAAAAATCACTAAGTTCATACTTGCTGATATGTTTTTTATTTTAAATTTGACATTTAAATTTGATTTCATTGCAAAATGAAATCCAACTATATTAATCTTCTGAATTAGATTACCATATGTATAAAGTCCATAAATCAAAATTTACCTTGTTTAACTATCCCTCATCCAAATTTATTAAAAATAATTCAAACAAATGCATTTGAAATAGGTTTTGGAGGAATCCTTCTACAAAGAAACATCCTTGGAAAAGAAGAAATTCTTCGTTTCACTTCTGGAACATGGATGCCCACTCAATAGAATTATTCAACTATTAAAAAGGAATCCTATCCATAGTAAATAGTATAACGAAGTTCCAAAGTGATTTATTAAACAAAATTTTTTTATTAAGAATAGATTGTAAATCTACTAAAGAAATTTTAGAAAAAGATGTAAAAAATCTTACTCCTAAGCAAATCTTTGCTTGCTAACAAGCTTTATTAGCCATATTTGACTTTAACATTAAGTATATTGCAGGTAAAAATAATTCTCTTCTTGATTTTTTATCTCGTGAGTTTTAATAGGGACAAAAGAATGAAGCCTCGGTAGATTAGACCCTTTCTCTAGTCCCCAACTGATAAAGTTTCTTCCATTATGAACACTACACCTTTATCCAGAAAATCCAACGGCAATCATCTTGAGAGATGGAGAGCAACCCATACTTCTAATATTCCTCAATTTCAAAGCCCATCAAGCCTTATACCCACAAAACCTCAAGCTTCACAAGCCCAATATTTTGCCACAAAAGCACCCTTGAGAATTTATTCCTTAGATGAAATGTCTTATGCCGATATCATTTCTATTGAACATCTTATCCAAACCCTTTTTTCTCCTGATCACTTATTTATCCAACCTCTTGACTAAAAAGTCTATGAACAGATTCTGATCAGAACCGGCAGCTGTACTACTGATCATACAAATGGATCAAAAAATTCATATTTAAATGCTTTACCACTCAATATTACTATCCTCTATTCAAAAATCAAAATCCTACATGTTCTCTCTGTAGAAGAATGGGGACGACCTCTTCATATGCCTCAAAAGCTTGATTTAGAACTCATTTTTAATTATTATGATTATATTTCTGCTTCGGAAGTCATCTTCTATTATCAAAACCCATCCTTCCAGCATTCCTGGTTCATCAGATTCAAATCAAACTCCCATAAAATACCTATGTGGTTCTCTTCACAATTCTGGATCCCTTTTGGTGCCACTAAAGACATCCTTTCTCAAGCACTTCTTCTTATTTACGAATTCTATTCTGCACCATTTAAAGCCCTTCTCAAATCAGAAGAAAAAGGCTTTATCAGCACCTACAACTTGCAACAAAACCTTATGTTACTATGCAGTTTTATTGCAAACAGAAGATTCCTTGATTTTGAAATGGAATTTTTATAAAGAAATAGACTTCAGTCAGCCAGTTTTATCTTGAATGACTTTTATCAAGTATTGGCATCAATTTGATTATACTGCAATACTCTAGCAATATTCTACCGATCAAGTTATAAAGCCATCATCCTCTAAAGTTCTCAAAACTCCTGAAAAAGAAAAAGAAAGGCTTCATCCAGCAGGTGATATTGACAAACAGAAGAATTCTTGTTTAGCCTCTCCTTCTACTCTTTTTGCAGCAGCAAATTTGCTTCAACTCAAAAAAGAACCTCAAAAGGAAATTATTGAACAAATACAAAAAAAATGGTCATCTGAAAATTCTCCATTAAGTTTTGGTCAGTAGCTACATCATTTCTGGGCTAATGACAATCTTTTTGAAAATATTGCTCCTGAACCAGATGCAGATGCTGATGAGATAAAAAATGATAATGAAGGATTCATATCTATCTGAAGAAAAGGAAAAAAATAAAGCCAAGTCAAGACGTACGCTTTATCAAGCCACTCAATTTCCCACAAAGCAATCATGACAATCCACTATTCAGAATAAAGTTTATCTACAGTGAAGATTGTGATCTTAGCTAGCAGTCCTGAAGCATCATGAAATTTGTCAACGCTTGAAATGAAATGCAAATGCAGTGTAAATTCAGTTGTAATGAAATGTAAATTATGTTGGTTATGACTATAAATAGGTCTAGCCTTTCTCATGTACAGGTAAGAGTTGGAATACGAGTAAAAATCCAGCCTCGCTTCCACCACCATCTCCTCTCTCCTCTCCCTTCTGCTTTTGTATACCCACCACCTTCCCCATTTGGTATGAGAGCCAAGTTGGCATCTAGTTTGTAATCAAGTGTCATTGTAATATAAAGTCGTTTATGAGTATTTCTTCACTTATCTTTATGTTTTGATTTTGTTTGAGGAATTGCTTACTCAGAAACAAGAACATAAAAAAACTTAATACTTGGTTGTGTGTTCATTATTATTGAGAAATTTTAATAATATTCAGCCTAGAGCAAAGCTGAGGTAGCCATTGTTGTCACCATTGTTAGCCATGTGAAGGCATTTAAGGCATTTTGTTGGTGCGCAAATCCTCTATTTCGTTAGATACTCATGGTGGATTTGGTTCAAATAACTCTATAATACAAAACATGGCTAAGCTTATTAAGAAGTTTGTACCTTCTTCTTCCTCATCATCAAATTCCTTATCTTCTATGTCTATTAAAAATAATGAAGAAATCAATTATGATGATTTAGACCAAGTTATTTGTGACTGGACTATTCCAACCGTAAATAAAAATGAAATTTATAAAATTATAATTTTCAATTAAAATCAAGTTATAAAGTAAAAACCATTGAAAGAACTGAATCCACTACCAGTAATATTTAACATCTTTCTTTAATCAAGCCCCATGAAATAAAGGAGTATGTTAAAACATACAATTATATTCATTTTGGATTAGTGCAAGCTACTCTAAAGCCTTTAACAAGACTTAGACTTAGAACAGAAGCTCTCATCTATGTTCAAGACACAAGACATAAAAAATTCAGTAACTCATTACTTGGAATGGTTGAATCAAGTTTGGCTAATGGCCCTACTTTTTTCAATTGCTTTCCAAATTTCTCTGTTTTCCTTACAGATCCAAGTGCACATGAAGCTCTCACTCTTGCTATCCAAACAAAAGGTTTTGATATGAATCCTAATAATCAAAATCTTGCTCTCATATATAAAGTTTATTATAAACTCATGAATTCAGTTGTTTCAGGCATAGCCCATTCCCATCAAGCAAAAGGTATGTCTACTTTATTCCACGCTAATTTCAAAAATAAAGTTAATCTTCCAAAACTCATATAGTGGAATGATATTAATCTATCTAGTAAATGGCGCTTAGAAAATGCTCAACTAGAAAGGTCTTTCAAAAATCAAGATATTGAAACAATTATTGAACATGAAGATGGAAGTGTTGAAATAAATTTTCAAACAGATTCAAGAGATACAACTCCTATAGTTTATCAACTTTCTAGAAAGTCTTATTCTCATCCTCCCTTGTGGTAGGATCTTCCACAAAAGAACCATCCCGAGTTTCTTACTCTACACCTAATGTAGACCTTCGACCTACAGGACTTGCATATCCTTCTTATCAAGCTACAGAAAACATAAGAAATCATGCTTCTCTAACTAATACATATAATCCCTCGGAATCTGATTTCAATATAAATGTTAATAAATGTTTTAAAATTGATAAAGAAATGTTAAAAAAGAATTTAGCTTTACATCCTTTAATAAAATCCTTTTTTAAACAGGTTTCTCAAGAGCATAAAGATTTCTAAAAAGAAAGTGGTATAAATATATGTATGATCATCAAAGAAATATTTATTTCTTTGATTGGCTTAAACTAGCCATAAAGAAAGCTTATAATACTGAAGATTTATCCATCAATATGATAACAAAATTAAGCTCATCTTGGATTATAGCTTCTACCAGTTGTTCTCCACAAAGAACTGAAGAATCTATACATCCTCCATTACATCAAATCATTTATAAAGAAACTTTAGCTGTACCCATAAAAAATGTTGCAAAAATAAGATAAAGGTAAATCTGAATTTATTTACAAATCAGATTTAAGTCATGTTTTATAAAAAAAAATAATTATACAAATATAAACCTTTATATTATTAGCAAAAAAACTAATAAAATTGAAGATAAAGTTGAAAATATTTTAAAATTTTATGAAACTACTTCTTATCATGAAATAATCAAGACACAATCTTTAGGTTTTCAAGGTGAAGCCCTTAAAGATCTAAAGTTAGAAAAAAGAAACCTTATAATTTTTAGACGAACTAGTCAATCAATTATCTCATAGTTTTACAAACATAAAACTTAAAGACAGTAAAGAAAATAAAGATGAAAAATCCATAAATGTTTTAGTTTCTAAAGCTTCGAGCTCAGACTCAGAATTCTCTGTTTTTGACTCTATAGAAGAAAAATCAAATGAAAATCAAGATGATCAAAATCAAGAATCTCTACAAATCAATAAAATATTTACAAGATGAAAACCAATAGCCACTGTAGCAAAAACAATAAATTATTATCCAAGACCTACTCCAGTTGATCTTCAAATTGAAGAACAAGCCATTCTAAATGGCCTTCGATTTGAAAACTCTTCAGTATATGAATAGAATGTAGATGGACTATCTGAATATCAAATCCTACAACTATGCCAGCACATGATGATTTATGCCTCTACCATCATGGCTACCAGTATTGACAAAGACATGCAGTAAATGCAGTCGTCCTTGGATTTACTGGACAATTACATGGTTGGTGGGAAAAATACTTATCTGATACAGAAAGAAATGCTATATTAAATGCTATAAAAAGAGATCCCTCAGGAAATCTTGTTCTTACTCCTCAAGGCCAAATGATCCCTGATTCCATCTACATGCTTATTACCAATATAGTTAAACTTTTTATTGGTAATTATATGAATGTAGAAGAAAAATTAAAAAACACAATTAATCAATTTATCTTGCCTAGCATTGTTCGATTTTCATTGGTATACAGATGTTTTCTTATCAAAACTCCATATAATCGATGCAAGTAACTCAGAATTTTGGAAAAATAAATTCATGTCTTGTCTTCCTAAACTTTTTGCAGAAAAAGTTAGAGAAGAGTTAAAATAAAAAAATTATGGAAATTTGAATTATGGAATGTGTACAGATGGTGATCTAATTCAAAAGATTAATAAAGTTGGATTTTCATTATGCAATGAAATCAAACTTAAATGTCAAATTAAAAATCAAAAAAGAATCAGCAAGTATGAACTTGGTGATTTTTGTTTTCAATTTCGTATGGAACCATTAATCAATCATTCTAACCAGAATAAAAAGAAAAACTTAAAAAGAAACCATAAAAAAAAGAAAATCTAAACATTTTTCAACTCCACAATATTATATTCCCTCAAAAAGATATCATAAAAAATCTTCTCAGATAAACCCTTATAAAGAACTAAAGAAACCTTATACAAAAAATAATCCACCCACTTCTCATCCCAAGAAAAAAGAAATACAATATTATAATTGCAAGGAGAAAGGACATATAGCCCTTGATTGCCCAAAAATAAAAGTTAAAACCGAAAAAGAAATCAAAACTATCTTAAAAGGATGCTAAGAGTTAGAGTCATCCAGTTCCTCTGATACTGATTATTCTTCCTCTCATGCTTCAGATACATGTCATTGTAAAATATTTGATAGTGAAATCCAGTATGAATCTGCTTCTTCTTCCTCTTTATCTTTAAACATACTTTCTGCTCCAAAAGAGATGATGCTAGAAATGTTTAAAGATCTAAAAGATGAAGAATTAAAAAATAAATATTTTGAAAAAATATAAAATATAAATAAAAGAACTAAAAAAGGGAAAGCTTTTACATCAAATAACATATCAGACTTACCTGAACAATTCAGCATTAAAACTATATTAGATAGATTAAGAAAGCAACAAGCTCCTACTCATCTTTCTATTCAGGATCTTTATAAAAAAATAAATAATCAAAAGCAAGAAATAAAAGAATTAAAATAAGACTTGATTGAACTTGAAGAACTCAAACAACGTGTTGAGAATCTTGAATTTCACAACTAAAAAATTATCAAGAAAATAATGATAATTTAGAAAATCAAGAAAATTTTGATAAAGACTTAAATGGTTTTGTAAATTCTTTAACAAGAAATCCACTTAAAAAATGAAAAACTCAAGCTACAATTAAGATCAAAGACTTCTCTATTAAAGTACTATGCTTACTAAAGAGTGGCACAGATGTTAATTTAATAAGAGAGGGATTAATCCCAACAAAATATTATTAAAAAACCAATAATAAACTCAATTTAACTACTGCTAGCAAAAAACTACATATCAAATTCAAATTAAGTAATGTTTATGTATGTAAAAATGGAACATGCATAGAGAGTAATTTCCTTCTAGGAAAGGATTTAAACAATGATGTTATCCTTGGAAATCCTTTTCTACAAATTTTCCAGCCTTTTCAAATTGACTCATCAGGTATAAAAACTATTTTAGACAATAAAGAATTAAATTTTGATTTTTTGAATTAACTCCTATTCAACACATCAATATTATTCAGACAAAGTGTAAACAAGAATAAGATGCTCAAAAACCATTTAGATATCCAGTTCCAAATAAAACAAATCTTATTAATTGTCTCTTTGATGTCTTCATGTTTTCTACATTTAATCTTATATCCAGATTTTGGTACATTCAAATTCTACTCGGAGGACAGATATAAAATTATTTTTCTTTTCCCAAAGAAAATAAAAATTTAGATTATTGATAATTCTCATTCAAACCTATCTGCCTTTAGGAAGTATCCCTTCTCATTATTACATCAAGTACAAGCAAAAGCAAAGCCTCTATTCAGGAATCAATCTCTTCCTTCATACCTACATCCCAACAAATATCAATTACCTTTTTCAATCCAGGATTATTTGTCATTTCACAAGAACTTATCAATGCTCATTGAAGTGCCATTCTCTCTGATAAAAAAAAAACACTAGAAAAACCCTATCCAAAATTGCAAACCATATCAAGGACTTAGAAAGCCAAGTCCTTATGTGCCATAACATCCATCAAAGAGCACTGTTATCCACCTATGCTGATGAAAAAATATACAGAATTCACCTCCTGGAAAAGGTTAATATAGCCCTTTCAAATGAGATAGCTGCAAGAATTAGAGAAAAAACTATTTCTTATCAGATAAAGGAGCGATTAATGCTCAAAACTCAATATATAAGCTGGGCAACTGGCTTTCTCGAATTGTTCCTGCCATTATATGAAGTTGATATCTCATATATCGAATGAAGATTAGTATAAAGATTTTCTTTATGCAGAGATATTTTTGAAATGATACAGCAGCTCCCTACAATCGTGCATCATGCCCTTCGCAGCCTTGGAGTTACCAAAAGACAACTTCTCATAACTATTTCATCAAGTTTGGGTGAAAGATCAGAAATCTGCTTTTATCAGCCTTATTAATTTTAGACCATCATGAATTATGAAGAAGGAGATTTAGTCTGGAAAAAGTTCTTTTCTACCTTGAATGATTACGAGTATCTCCCTGTTAATTATCCAG
This sequence comes from Sextonia rubra, assembly GCA_037013555.1. Taxonomy (NCBI): domain Eukaryota; kingdom Viridiplantae; phylum Streptophyta; class Magnoliopsida; order Laurales; family Lauraceae; genus Sextonia; species Sextonia rubra. The sequence goes on from JASUAD010000001.1 coordinate 83,765,963, forward strand.
CTCAATGGTATGAATCTCATGAAGTCGCTACAATGGAATACAACTTAAAACGCCTCCGAACTTATGATCCGACTTCTAATCAATATCAAAGATTTCTCAATCTAAAAGGACATCTTAAATTTGCAAGTACATATAAATATGTTTGGAGTGATGGTCGAAAAGTGGTTTGCATCGCTGATGATCTCACTGAGCAAATAATGGTGATATAGAATCCATATAAATCTAGACATACAGCCCTTAATCAAATCATCAATGCTTATGAAGACATGTCTTTTGATATTCTGATAGAACTCGAGAAGAGTTAATCCAATTATTCCATGGTGAATTAACAAATGATGGCTGCAATGAGCACTTTTGATGGAAGTCTCCAATAATACTATGCCTAGCATAAAGATTTTTCCTATAAGAGCTTTTTTTACTAGCCCATCAATGAGTTTTTTTGGAAAAAGTGCATACAAAAGTACTAAAAGACAAAGCATATCTCTCATAAGAATGAAGTAGTAATTTTTCCCGACATGCACATCTGTAAAGTCCAAATCCGAGTAAATCATAGATTTATTTTAATTAATCTTGTTTTGCCATAATTAAGCTAATTGAGCGCAAATCTCAAGAGGTTTGCGTCACGGATAGGTATTTGGATCGGGTTCGAACCTCACTAGGTAGTCCAGGCCTTTTTGTATTTTAGCATTTTCATGGTTTTGTATCATTTATGCATCATATTAGTTGCATTGGGTGAGTTTCATCTTGTGGGACATCTTTCATGTTTGGTCCAATTCCACTTGGATTCATTCCAGCCCATTTAAGCCCAATTGATTTAAACTGGAAATATACATATAACAGGAGAGCCTATCTTTAATTCCAGAAAACCTAGCCCATTTAAATACTTAAACCCATCGTTCTTCTCTCCTTTCCCTCATTTTGCTACAGCAACAACTCCCTCCCTCTCCATGTTTGCTTCTTCTTCTTTGCCCATGCTTTCTTCTTCTCTTTCTAGGTTCTCTTCATCATCTTCCTTTTAGATTGGGCGATTGGAGTTACATGTAAGAAGTTGGGTTCCTTCTTCTTCCTCTTTGGTCTTCTTGCCCTCCTCCTTGGAATCAAGGCATCATCTTTTTCCCCTTGCTTGTAGGAGACTTGAGGTATGGAAACCCCATCTCCTTTTGAGTCATTGAGTTCAATAAGGGCCAAGAGATTTGAGTTTTAAGCATGCATACATCACATTCTCATTCTTCTTCATGCATGTGTTAGATTCTTCATTAGTGAAGCCTCCTCCACCATCTAACCAAGGGGTAAATCGATTTGAGTGAAGCACCAAGAATAAGGCAAGTGTAAGGATACATTATCTTTACATGCATTGGCTAATCTCTTGATTCTTGATCTGTTCTTGTGAATTACCCTTTTTACAGCTCAATGGATAATGCATGGAATTAATCATTATTTTTAATGATTTTGGGATAAATAAACGATAATGGTCATTTAGGGAACCTAAGAATGTGGAATGGAAGCTTTCATGTTGTTTTGATTGCAGGTGGAATAGTGGGTTGGAAGAGAAAATCAGTTGGGAGACCGAACCTGCCTGTAGCAGAGTGCTTTGGTCCGACAGGTTGGTCCTAAAGCTAGATCGGTCGAATTGCCTTGTGGGTAGTCCGACCGGTCGGCCATTCTGCTCGACTGGTCGAATCTCCTCTCTGGATCCAGTCCGATCTGTTGGACCAATACCCGATTGGTTGGGCAAGCCTAACTTGTAGCTTATAGAAATGCGTTCCAAAAATGGATTTCGTGCTTGACTATGGACTTTCTATAGTCTACAGAATAGCCTAATGATGAGTTACTCTCTTAAACCTTAGAAAGAAACTGAGGTATCCACCCACCCTTACTATAGGTTACAGTTTTAATCCAAGACCATTTATGACCATAAAATTGGATCCTTTGCTACACCAACCAGCCCAACGGTAACGTAACATGGAGAAGGAAGAGTGTTGAGCTGTCACTCCTTCCCTTTTGATTCTTTGGTTAGTTTTCAATGTCACGTCATGGGCGTTAGGATAAGATGAAGTGTCCTTTACATATATAAAGAAATGCTGAGAATGGTAATATAATGACACCGAACGTCTTATGAATACACAGTATTGAATGACCTTGGAAACCCGGATTATCTAGCATAGGGTTGGCTAGTAACTATCCTTGATAACCTCATAATCTAATTGCATTCATATTGATAGTAACCTTGACATCAATATGAGAGTTCATATCAGATGCATTAATGATAATCAGTATTTTGCTTAGTTGTGACTCTCTGATTGGTATCTTCAACAAGATTGAAATACATTTCCATGTGAGTATAAACAGATCAGTATACGATGAGAATATATAATTTAGCCAACCCCAATATGGTTGGGATAATGCTTTGATGATGATGATGATGATGATTTCTTCACTTATCTTTATGTTTTCATTTTGTTTAAGGAATTGCTGACTCAGAAATAAGAACGTTAAAAGTCTTAATACTGAGTTTTGTGTTTATTATTATTGAGACATTTTAATCATATTCTACTCGGAGTGAAGCTGAGGTAGCCATTACTGTTGCCCATTATTAGCTGTGTGGAGGAGTTTAAGGCATTTTGTTGGTGTGTAAATCCTCTATTTCATTAGATACTTACGATGGATTTGCTTAAAATAACTCTATAATACAAATTATGGCTAAGCTTATTAATAAGTTTGTACCTTCTTCTTTCTCATCATCAAATTCCTTATCTTCTATGTCTATTAAAAATAGTGAAGAAATCAGTTATGACGATTTAGATCAAGTTATCTGGAACTAGACTATTCCAACCGTAAATAAAAATGAAATTTATAAAATTGGAAGTTTTCGATTAAAATCAAGTTATAAAGAAAAAACCATTGAAAGAACTGAATCCATTACCAGTAATATTCAGCATCTTTCTTTAATCAAGCCCCATGAAATAAAGGAGTATGTTAAAACATACAATAGATTAATTTTGGGTTAATGTAAGTTGCTCTAAAGCCATTAACAAGACTTGGACTTAGAACAGCAGCTCTCATTTGTGTTCAAGACACAAGACATAAAAAATTTAGTGATTCATTACTTGGAATGGCTGAATCAAGTTTGGCTAATGGCCCTACTTTCTTCAATTGCTTTCTAAATTTCTCTGTTTCCTGTACAGATCTAGGTGCACATGAAGCTCTTACTCTTACTATCCAGACAAAAGGTTTTGATATGAATCCTCATAATCAAGATCTTGCTCTCATGTATACAGTTTATTATAAACTCATGAATTCAATTTTCCAGGCATAGCCTATTCCAATCAAGCAAAAGTTATGACTACTTTATTTTAAACTAATTTCAAAATAAAGTTAATATTCCAAAACTCATACAGTGGAATGATATTAATCTATCTAGTAAATGGCGCTTAGAAAACGCTCAACCTAAAAGTTCTTTAGAAAATCAAGATCATCATCATCATCATCATCATCAAAGCCTTATCCCAACCATGTTGGGGTCGGCTACATGAATTCTATTTCTCCATTCCATTCTATTTTGAGCTAAATCTTTCCATAAGTGAAACTTCTTCAAATATGAATTAATGACTTCCATCCATGTTTTCTTCGGCCTGCCCCTACCTCTTGATGGGCCTTCCACCTATATATCCAAACTTTTTCTCATCGGTGCCATTACTGGCCTACGCTCAATTTGCCCAAACTATCTTAAACGAGTTTTTCTAATATTATCCCTATTGGCACTAGCCCTAAATGTTCTCAGAAGCGCTCATTTCTAATTTTATCTTTCCTAGTTTTACCACACATCCACCTAAGCATTCTCATTTCCACTACATCCATCTTATGAATATGCGTCTTCTTAATTGGCCAACATTTTGCTCTATATGTCATAGCTGGTTTAACCACTGTCTTATAAAATTTGCCCTTCAATTTCATTGGCATTCGTCTGTCACAAAGCACTCCGAAGCTAGTCTTTACTTCAGCCATCTAGCTTTTATCCTATGCTCTACATCTTCGTCAATCTCCCCATCCTTACTAATCATCGAGCCTAGGTACTAAAAAGAATATCTAAGTGGTATCTCATGGGTTTCAATTTTAACATTGGTTTCAACACTTTGTATATGTCCACTGAAGTTGCAATCCATATATTCTGTCTTTGTACGACTTATTTTAAAGTCTCTAGATTCTAATGCCCCCCGCCATCTCTCAAGCTTTGCATTTACACCCTCTCTTGATTCATCCACCAATACTATATCATATGCAAACAACATACACCATAGTACTTCTTCTTGAATATGCACAGTTAACTCATCCATAATTAATGCAAAGAGATAAGGGCTTAAGGTTGATCTTTGATGTAAACCTATAGTCACAGGAAATCCACCTATTTCTCCACATGTGGTTCTCACATTTGTTATTGCTCCTTCCTACATATCCTTAAAATTTTCAATGTAACCTCTGGGGACATTCCTTTTCTTTAAGACCCACCAAATAAAATTCATCGGTACCCTATCATAGGCTTTTTCCAAATCGATAAAGACCATATGTAGATTTTTCCTCTTTACTCGGTATTTTTCCATTAATTGCCTAAGTGAAAAGATAGCTTCCATAGTTGATCTCTCTGGCATAAAACCAAATTGATTTTCAGAAATCTTGGTCTTCTTTCTCAGTCTTTGCTCCATTATTCTCTCCCATAACTTCATAGTATAATTCATAAGTTTAATCCCTCGATAGTTGGTACAATTTTGTATATCTCATTTATTTTTATATATAGGTACTACAATGCTTCTTCTCCATTCATCCAGCATTTTCTTTGTTACAAGTATCTTATTGAATAGTCTACATAACCAACTTACTCCAACCTCTCTTAAGCATTTCCATACCTCTATCGGAATACCATCTGGGCCTGTTGCTTTTCCTGTCTTCATTCGCTTTAATGCTTCCTTCACTTCCACCCCTCTAATTCTATAGAGAAAAGTATGCTCTTGTAATGAAGTATCCTCCTCAACTCTTGTATCGCCCAAATGTTCTTCATTTAGAAGTTTGCTAAAATATTCTTTTCATCTTTCTTTAATATCGTTGTCCTTTACCAAAATATTTTCTTCATTGTCCTTGATACATTTGACATGATCTATGTCCCTACTTTTCTTTTCTCTTATTTTTGCAAGCTTATAAATATCCTTTTCTCCTTCTTTTGTTCCCAACCTATTATAAAGGTTATTGTATGCTTTGCACTTTGCACTACTTACTACCTTCTTAGCTTCTTTCTTTGCCTTCTTATACAACTCAAAATTTTCTATACTCTTAGCCCCCTGCTAAACTTTGTAGCAATGTTTTTTCTGTCGAATAAATTCCTAAACCTCTATACTCCACCACCATGTTTCTTTATTAATATGTCTCTTCCCTTTTGATTCTCCAAGTACCTCATTTGCAACATTCCTAATACAATTAGCCATTTGATTCCACATTACTGTAGTTTCTCTTTCAATATTCCATTCTCCCTTCTCAATCATTTTGTCCTTAAATATATTTGCTCTTTCCCCCTTCAAATCTCTCCACCTTGTTTTAAACTCAATTTTGTTTACTGCCGCTCTCTTTCTACTTCTAATGCAAATATCTAAATCTCCGAGCCTATGTTGCTAGTCAAACTCTCTCTTGGGATAATCTTGCAATCTTTACAAGCCAATTGGTCCTGTTTTCTAACTAGAAAAAAGTCTATCTAACTTCCATTACTCCCACTTTTATATGTAATTAAATGCTCGTTTTTCTTTTTAAAGTAAGTATTTGCTACTACAAAATCACATGCCACTGCAAAATCCAATATAATGTTTCCGAATTTATTCTTTTCTCCAAATACATACCCTCCATGTACTCTCTCATATCCTCTATTATCTCTTCCAATATGCACGTTTAAATCCCCTCCAAGGAAAATCTTATCACTATTTGGGATTTCTCACATTAAATCATCCATCTCCTCCCAAAATTGTCTTTTTACACTTTCTTATAGTCCTACTTGGGAAGCATATGCACTAATGATATGAATTATGTCTTCCTCTAGTACTAGTTTAATTACTATAATTCTATCACCAAATCTTTTTACCCCCACAATTTTCTCTTTTAAATCCTTATCTACAACTATACCCACTCCATTTCTTGTATTACTCTTTCCTGCATAGAAAAGCTTATACCCATTTGTGAGCTCCTTAGCTTTTTTCCCTTTCCACCTTGTCTCCTGTATACAAGCCACACTAATTCTTCTTCTTTTCATTACCTCAACCAACTCTATGCTCTTGCCTGTCAAGGTTCTTATATTCTAAGTAGCAAGTCTAATTTTCCTATTCCTCCTCTTCTTCTCATGGACTAACTTCTTTAACTGCACTAGTCCAAAGTCATGCGGTAGCCCTTACACACTTTTCACTGCAGGCGGGCGATGCTACAATGCGTCGCTTAAAGCGGAGAACGCCCTAACCTTATCATGAAATATCATTTTTTCAGAATTCATGTTTGGGTTGTGAGAAAGTTTTACACTGGCTGTCACCTACCTAACACAACCCCCCTCTACCCGGGCTTGGGACCGGTAGCAAAAACTGGCAGAGTTTTTAAAAAATCAAGATGTTGAAATAAGTATTGAACATGAAGATGGAAGTGTTGAAATAACTTTTCAAACAAATTCAAGAAATACAACTTTTACAGTTTATCAACCTTCTAGAAATTCTTATTCTCATCCTCCCTCTGTGGTAGGATCTTCCATAAAAGAACCATCCTGCGTGTCTTGCTCTACACCTAATGTAAACCTTTAACCTACAGGACTTGTGTATTCTTCTTATCAAGCTTCTCCATCTAATACGTATAATCCTTCGAAATTTGATTTCAATACAAATGTTATTGAATGTTTTAAAATTGATAAAGAAATGTTAACAAAGAATTTAGCTATACATCCTTTAACAAATCCTTTTTTAAATAGGTTTCTCAAGAACATAAAGACTTTCTAAAAACAAAATGGTATGAATATATATATGATAATCAAAAAAATAATTTTTTTCTTTGATTGGCTTAAACTAGCCATGGAGAAAGCTGATAATATTGAAGATTTATCCATCAATATGATAACTAAATTATGCTCATCTTGGATTATAGCTTTTACCAGTTCCTCTCCACAAAGAACTAAAGAATCTATACATCCTCCATTACATCAAATCATATATATAAAAACTTCAGCCGTACCCATAAAAGATGTTGCAAAAATACAAGGGGACAAAGGTAAATTTGAATTTATTTACAAATTAGATTTAAGTCATGTTTTAGAACAAAATAATTATATAAATATTAACCTTCATACTATTGCCAACAAACCAACAGAATTGAAGATAAAGTTGAGAATATTTTAAAATTTTATGAAGCATCTTTTTCACAAAAGATAATTAAGACACAAACTTTAGGTTTTCAAGGTAAAGCCCTTAAAATCTAAAGTTAGAAAGGAGACCTTTAAAATTTTTAGATGAACTAATCAATTAATTATCTCATAGTTTTACACATATAAAGCTTCAAGAAAATAAAGATCAAAAAGCTGGCAAATCTATAAGTGTTTTAGTCTCAAATTCTAAAGCCTCTAGCTCAGATTCAGAATTTTCTGTAGCTAATCCTATAGAAGAAGAGTCTAAAACAAATGAGAATCAAAGTGATCAAAATCAAGAATCTTTACAAATCAATAAAATATTTAAAAGACAAAAACCAATAGTCACTATAGCAAAAACAAGAAATTATTATCCAAGACCTACTCCAGTTGATCTTCAATTCAAAGAATAAGCTATTCTAAATGGCCTTCGATTTGAAAACTCCTCAGTATACGAATGAATATAGATAGACTACCTGAATATCAAATCCGACAACTATACCAACACATGATGATATATGCCTCTACCATCATGGTTGCTAGTAATGATCAAAGACATGAAGTAAATGCAGTTGTCCTTGGATTTACTGGACAATTACATGGTTGGTGGGAAAAGTACCTATCTGATATAAAAAACAAGCTACACTAAATGCAGTAAAAAGAGAACCTTCAGGAAATCCTGTTATTACTTCTCAAAGTCAAATGATTCATGATTCTATTTACATGCTTATTACCAATATAGTAAAATATTTTATTGGTAATTATATGAATGTAGAAGAAAGAATAAAAACACAATTACTCAATTTATCTTGCCCAACATTATTTTGTTGGTATAAAGATATTTCCTTATCCAAACTCTTTATAATCGATGCAAGCAATTCAAAATTTTGGAAAGAAAAATTTATATCTTAGAAAATTATGGAAATTTAAATTATGGACTTTATACATATGGTGACCTCATTCAAAAGATAAATAAAGTTGGATTTTCATTATGCAATGAAATCAAACTTAAACGACAAATTGAAAATAAAAAAAGAATCAGCAAATATGAATTTTGTAATTTTTCTTATCAGTTTGGCATGGAACCATTAATTAGTCCTTCTAGCCATAATAAAAAGAAAAACTTAAAAAGAAACCATCAAAAAAGAATATCTAAATATTTTTCAACTCCATAATATTATATTAGCTCAAAAAGATATCATAAAAAATCTTCTCATAAAAATCCTTTTAAAGAATCAAAGAAATCTTCTATAAAAGATAATCCATCCACTTTTTATTCTAAGAAAAAAGAAATACGATATTATAATTGCAAAGAAAAAGGACATATAGCGCCTAACTGCCAAAAATAAAAGCAAAAATAGAAAAAGAAATCAAAACTATCTTAAAAGGATCCTCCGCGTCAGAGTCATCCAGTTCCTTTGATACAGATTATTCTTCCTCTCATTCTTTAGATTCATGTCATTGTAAAATATTTGATAGTGAAATCTAGTATGAATATGCTTCTTTTTCCTCTTTATTTTTAAATGTACTTTCTGCTCCAGAAGAACTGGTGCTAGATATGTTTAAAGATTTCAAAGATGAAGCATTAAAAAATAAATATTTTGAAAAATACAGAAATAAATAAAGGAAATAAAAAAGGAAAAGCTTCTACATCAAATAATATATCTTACTTACCTGAACAATTCAGTATTAAAATTGTATTAGATAGATTAAAAGAGCAGTAAGCTCCTCCTCAGCTTTCAATTCAAGATCTTTATAAAGAAATTACTAATCAAAGTAAGAAATAAAAGAATTAAAACAAAACTTAATTGAACTTCAAGAACTCAAACAACGTGTTGAGAATCTTGAATTTCACACACTAAAAAATTATCAAAAAAATAATGATAATAAATTAGATCATCAAGAAGAATTTGGTGAAAACTTAAATGGTTTTGTAAATTCTTTAACAAGAAATCCACTTAAAAAATGAAAAACTCAAGCTACAATTAAGATCAAAGACTTCTCTATTAAAGTACTATGTTTACTAAAGAGTGGCACAGATGTTAATTTAATAAAAGAGGGATTAATCCCAACAAAATATTATGAAAAAACCAATAATAAACTCAATTTAGCTACTGCTAGCAACAAACTACATATCAAATTCAAATTAAGTAATGTTTATGTCTGTAAAAATGGAATATGCATAGAGACTAATTTTCTTCTAGGAAAGGATTTAAACAATGATGTTATCCTTGGAAATCCTTTTCTACAAATTTTACAGCCTTTTCAAATTGACTCATCAGGTCTAAAAAGTATTTTAGACAATAAAGAATTAAATTTTGATTTTGTTGAATTAACTGCTATTCAACATATAATATTATTCAGACAATGTGTAAATAAGAATAAGATGTTCAAAAACCATTCAAATATCCAGTTCCACATAAAATTGATCTTATTAATCGTCTCTTTCATGTCTTCATGTTTTCTACATTTAATCCTACATCCAGATTTTGGTATCTTCAAATTCTACCTGGAGGACAGATAAAAAATTGCTTTTCTTTTCCCAAAAGAAAAGAAAAATTTAGGTTATTAGTAATTCTCATTTAGACCTATCTTTTACTCCTATCTGAGTTCAAGAAGTATCCCTTCAAAAAGTATTATGCTAAGATGATTTTGAAATAATACAGCAGCTTCCTGCAATCATGCGTCATGCCCTTCGCCGCATTGGAGTTACCAAAGACAACTTCTCGTAACAATTTCATTAAGTTTGGGTGAAAGATCAGAAATCCAATTTTATCAACCTTATCAATTATGGACTATCACGACTTTGAAGGAGGAGATTTAGTCTATAAAAAATTCATCTCTAAGTTAAATGATTACAAGCATCTCCCTATTGATATCCAGCTCAATGGTATGAATCTCATGAAGTTGCTAGAATGGAATATAGCTTAGAACGTCTCCAAAAGTATGATCTAGCTTCTGATCAATATCAAAGATTTCTCAATCTAAAAGGACATGTTGAATTTGCAAGGACATACAGATATGTTTGGTGTGACGGTCGATGAGTTGTTTGCATTTCTAATAACCTTGCTGAGCAAACAATGGTGATACAAAATCCATATAAAACTGGACATACAGCTCTCAATCAAATTATCAATGCTTATTAAGACATGTCTTTTGATATTTTTGAAGAAACTCGAAAAGAGTTAATCCAATTATTCCATGGTGAATTAACAAATGAAGGTTGAATTGAGTACTTTTTATGCAAGTCTCCAATAATACTATGCCTAGCATAAAGATTCTTCCTACAAGAGCCTTTTTCTAAAACATTGGAAGGATGAGAAAAGCTTTTTCTACTAGCCCATCAATGAGTTCTTAGAAAAAGTACATACAAAAGTATTAAAAGACAAAGCTTATCTTTCATAAGAATGAAGTAGTATTTTATTCCTGACATGCACATCCATGAAGAACTTATCTCCAGAAAGGGAAAAGAAATAAAGACATGACACATACCTTATCAAGTCACTCAAAGCAATCATGACATCTCATTATTCAAAATAAAGTCCATCTGCAGCAAAGATTGTGATTTTTGCCTACAGTCCGAAGTATCATAAAATTTGCTAGCACATTAAATGAAATGCACATTTAGTCTAAATTCAGTTGTAATGATATGTAAATTATGTTGGTTATGACTATAAATAGGTCTAGCCTTCCTCAAATACAGGCAAGAGTTGGAATACCAGTCAAAAGCGAAAGGGAGAAGAGAGAGGAGATGGTTGTGGTAGTAAGGCTGGATTTTGACTGGTATTCCAACACTTGCCTATACATGAGAAAGACTAGACTTATTTATAGTCATAACAAACATAATTTACATTTCATTACAACTGAATTTACACTGCATTTGCATTTCATTTCATGTGTTGGCAAATTTCATGATGCTTCAGGACTGTTGGATAAGATCACAATCTTCACTGTAGATGAACTTTATTTTGAATAGTGGATTGTCATGAATACTTTGTGGGAAATTGAGTGGCTTGATAAAGCATATGTCTTGTCTTGGCTTTATTTTTTTCCTAGTCTTCAGATAGATATGAATCCTTCATTATCACTTTTTGTCTCATCAACATTTGTATTTGGTTCAGAGCAGTATTTTCAAAAGGATTGTCATGAGCCCAAAAATGATGCAGCTGCTGACCAAAACTTGATTGAGAATTTTTAGATGACTGTTCTTTTTGTATTTGTTCAATAATTTCCTTTTGAAGTTCTTTTTTGAGTTGAAGCAAATCTGCTGCTACATAAAGAGCAGAAGGAAAGGCTAAACAAGAATTCTTCTGTTTGTCAATATCACTTGCTAGATGAAGCCTTTCTTTTTCTTTTTCAGGAGTTTTGAGAACTTCAGAGAATGATGACTTTATAGCTTGATCGGTAGAATATTACTGGAGTATTGCAGTATAATCAAATTGATACCAATACTTGATATAAATCATTTGAGATAAAACTGGTGGACTGAAGTCCATTTCTTTATAAAAATTCCATTTCACGATCCAAGGAATCTCCTGCTTGCAATAAAACTGCATAGTAACATAAGGTTCTATTGCAAGTTGTAGGTGCTGATAAAGGCTTTTTCCTTCTAATTTGAGAAGGGCTTTAAATGATTCATAATAGGATTCATAAATAGGAAGAAGTGCTTGAGGAAGGATGTCTTTAGTGGCACTAAAAGGGATCCAGAGTTATGTGAAGAACCACATAGGTATTTTATGGGAGTTTGATTTGAATCTGATGAACCAGGAATGCTGGAATGATGGGTTTTGATAATAGAGGATGACTTTCTAAGCAAAAATATAATCATAATAATTAAAAATAAGTTCTGAATCAAGCCTTTGAGGAATATGAAGAGGTTGTCCCTATTCTTCTGTAGAGAGAACATGCAGGATTTTGATTTTTTAATAGAGGATAGAAATATTAGGTGGTAAAGCATTTAAGTATGATTTTTTGATCCATCTGTATGATCAATAGTACAGCTGCCAGTTTTGATCAGAATTTGTTCATAGACTTTATAGTCAAAAGTTTGAATAAATAAGTGATTTGGAGAAAAATGGGTTTGGATAAGATGTTCAATAGAAATGGTATCGGCATAAGACATGTCATCTAAGGAATAAATTCTCAAGGGTGCTTTTGTGGCAAAATATTAGGCTTGTGAAGCTTAAGGTTTTCTAGATACAGGGCTTGATGGGCTTTGAAATTGAGGAATATTAGAAGTATGGGTTGCTCCCCATCTCTCAAAAGTCAGAAATATGCACGTTTGTAGGATATCCTAAAGGAACTAAAGGTTGGTTATTCTATAATCCCAGAGAGCAGAAAGTGCTGGTCAGCACCAATGCAGTTTTTCTAGAGGAAGATTATATGATTGGCCGGAAATCTTTAGAAAAGATGATCTTGGAAGAGTTTCAGGAGCAATCAATTCCAAATCTAAGTATGACCGGACTTGAGAAAGAACCGCCCTTACCAGACTCATTAGTTACACCAGTACCTCGTCGTAGTGGGAGGATTGTCAGACCCCCTAACAGGTTCTCATTCTTAGGAGAGTCTTATGAAGCAAACCCAGAAGAGCCAGAACAAGATCCCTCTAACTATGATGAAGCAATCAATGACTTAGACTCTGAATGCTGGCAAGATGCTATGAAAGTTGAGATGGAGTCTATGTACTCAAATTAGGTCTAGACACTTGTGGACTTGCCTGCCAATATTAAACCTATTTGGTGCAAGTGGGTCTACAAGAGAAAAAGAGGACCAGATGGAAAAGTGGAGACCTATAAGGTTAGGCTTGTTGTTAAAGGATATACTCAGAAAGAGGGGATCGATTATGGGGAAACCTTCCCGTCAGTAGCCATGCTCAAATCCATCAGGATACCCTTATCCATTGCAGCTCATCTCGATTACAAGATTTGGCAAATGGATGTCAAGACGGCGTTTCTCAACGGCCATCTTCAGGAAGACATCTATATGGTGCAGCCAGACGGTTTTGTAGCTAAAAACCAGGAGCAAAAGGTTTGCAAGCTGCAGAAGTCTATTTATGGACTGAAGCAGGCATCCCGAAGCTAGAATATCCGTTTTGACCAGGCAATCAAGTCATTTGGTTTTTGTTAAAATCCGGATGAGTCATGTGTGTACATTAAAAGTGAGGGTGAAAGGGTAGTTTTTCTGGTTTTATATGTCGATGACATCCTTCTCCTTGGGAAAGACATAGGAATGTTGTCAATAGTAAAAGTTTGGTTAGCCAAGACTTTTGATATGAAGGACTTGGAAGAAGCTAGCTACATCCTAGGGATCAAACTCTATCAAGATTGGAAAAATAGGATGATTAGCTTATCCCAAGCTGCATACATAGATAAGGTGCTAGTACGGTTTGCAATGCAAGACTCCAAGAAGGGTATCACACCTTTCAAGCATGGAGTGCACCTTTCCAAGGATCAATGTCCTAAGACACCCGAGGAAAAGGAGCAGATGAGGTCGATACCATACGCTTCGGTTGTTGGTAGCCTCATGTATGCTATGTTATGTACTAGACCAGATATCTATTATGTAGTGGGCCTAGTCAGCAGATATCAATCTAATCCAGACCTAAACATTGGACTGCTGTAAAATGTATTCTCAAATACTTGAGAAGGACTAGAGATTACATGTTGATTTATAGCAGTGATGAGTTGATTCCAGTCGGATACACAGATTCTGACTTTATGTCAGATAAGAATTCTAGGAAATCCACCTTTGGTTATGTATTTATGCTTGGAGGCGGAGCTATCAGCTGGAGGAGTATAAAACAAGAATGTACCGCTGATTTAACCTCGGAGGCTGAATATGTAGCCGCTTGTGAAGCAGCGAAGGAAACAATATGGCTTAAAAGATTCCTTTTCGAACTTGGGGTGGTACCTTTGGCACGACAGCCACTTACAGTTTACTGTGACAGCAGCGGGACAGTTGCTCAGTCAAAGGAACCCGAAAGCCATGAAAGCCAAAAGCATGTATAGAGGAAGTATCACTTAGTCAGAGAGATTGTGTAGAGAGGTGATATTGCTACTACCAAGATAGCCTCTATGGACAATTTGGCAGATCCCTTTACTAAGCCTTTGACTACCAAAGTCTTTAAGCAGCATGTAGAAAGGATGGGCATGAGATGCAACCCTGACTGGCATTGAGCCCAAGTGGGAGATTGTTAGATTTTGTGGACTCAATCCATCAGTTGATGTAATAAATCGATTAATTTCTTTAGTTATCAATAATATCATGCTTTACTTTCATAAGATGAATGTTATTTTACTACTTCATGTACATGACCAATACATATGACATAATGGTTCATGAGTTGAACCGGGTCCCATTAGTATATTAGATGTGATATATGTGCATGGATGAGATCCACACGCAGGAGATAAATGTCACAAATCTTATATTTAAATAGCTTCACAACCAGTAATGAGACTGGGCATCTCATTTGATAAGGTTGCAGCACTTTGATCACTATGAGAAAGTGTGATTTGTCTCAATCATCAGAATGTAAGATTCTGGATCACGGTGCTGGTACATTGGATGTATTAAAGGACCATGAGATGCACCTTATGGAATTCTGTCTCAATAATAAGGTATGCTCTCATAATTCCCTAGCAATAGGCTCTCAATCCTAAGACATTGATGAACTCAAGTTTCTATCTATTCATTTGCTTTGAGTCACCAATGAGTGAGGCCGACTGTAAGTTAACACCTCGGTGTCTTGGGTATGTGGTAGTAGAATTATAGGAACGTTGAATGATCAAGATGGAATCTATCTTTATTATCCCCTTATGCCAATTAATGGATTTGTTATTAGTAAGTGCGTACCCATCTCAATTAAGAGTTAATTAGATGGTACTGATAATTACTGTGATTAATTGGGGCTCAAGGATAATAAGATGTGGAACTTATATTGGAAGACACAGATTTATTCCAATTGATCCACGGATATTGATAGAGGGGCCTACTTGTGGTAATTGGGAAGTTTAGGGTCTTCATTGTAATTTATTCCTAAGACTAGAGTGCAATTGCATTTATATAGTGGTGTTATTTGCAATTAACTGTGGGCTCGGATTGCACATGAGATGTGGGGTCGCGGTGTTCCAGTTGGAGCTAGCTTTCTAAGGGATCCCTAGTGGTCCCCACGCTAGCCCAAGTTATTAGAAAATACTAATCCGACTTGAACTCTAGAAAGAAGGGATTAGAAAGGAGAAAAGTTGCTAATTGCTTTGGAAGTAAGACTTCTATTTCAATTAAGCAAGGAAGAGATTTGAAAGTATATAAAAATCTCTTAGAGGTCCAATAAGAGTTTCTCTCATGCCCAAAACCCTGTTCATGTAAGAGTTGTACGAGTTTCTCTCTCCTTCTCTCTTATAGTTCCTTGGAGTTTTGAGTTGGGATTTCTCCTGAAGATTCCACCAATCTTCTTAAGAAAAGAAATCCAATTCGGGTCGGTGTTGAAGATTCTTATCATCAAGCAGAGTCGCAACTTCTCCATTAGAGCACTACAGATCTCCAAAGGTATGATCTATTTCTTGCATGTTATAGATTATTATGGATGTTTAGTGCTGTTTGATTCTGTCTTTTAGATAGAATATTTACTGTACATGGTCACGAGATTGAGGGTAATGCATCCTGGATTGGGTTTTTGGTCTTATGGACAATTGATCCCTGTGTCAAGTGGGTCAAAAGTTTAGAAAATCTATCCACGAGACCCACCTACTTCCAACAAATTAAGACACAAACTTTAGGTTTTCAAGGTGAAGCCCTTAAAGATCTAAAGTTAGAAAGGAAACTTTTAAAATTTTTAGATGAACTAATCAATCAATTATCTCGTAGTTTTACAAATATAAAACTTTAAGAAAATAAAGATAAAAAAGCTAACAAATCTATAAATGTTTAGTCTCAAATTCTAAAGCCTCTAACTCAGAGTCAGAATTTTCTATAGCTAATCCTATGGAAAAAGAGCTTAAAACAAATGAGAATCAAAATGATCAAAATCAAGAATCTCTACAAATCAATAAAATATTCAAAAGACAAAGACCAATAGTCACTGCAGCAAAAACAAGAAATTATTATCCAAGACCTACTCCAATTGATCTTCAATTCGAAGAACAAGCTATTCTAAATGCCCTTCGATTTGAAACTCTTTAGTATACGAATGGAATGTAGATGGACTATCTGAATATCAAATCTTGCAACTATACCAACACATGATGATATATGCTTCTACCATCATGGCTACCGGTAATGGTCAAAGACATGCAGTAACTGCAGTCGTCCTTGGATTTTCTGGACAATTACATGGTTGGTGGGAAAAATAACTATCTGATATAAAAAGAAATGCTATATTAAATGCAGTAAAAATAGATCCCTCAGGAAATCCTGTTCTTACTCCTGAAGGCCAAATGATCCCTGATTCCATCTACATGCTTATTACCAATAGAGTTGAGCATTTTATTGGTAATTATGTGAATGTAGAAGAAAAATTAAAAGCACAATTAATCAATTTTGTTGGAAGTAGGTTGGTCTCGTGGATAGATTTTCAAAACTTTTGACCCACTTGACACAGGGATCAACTATCCATAGGACCAAAAACCCAATCCAGGATGCATTACCCTCAATCCCGTGACCATGTACTATAAATATTCTAACTAAAAGACAGATTCAAACAGCACTAAACATCCATAATAATCTATGACATGCAAGAAGTAGATCATACCTTTGGAGATTCGTAGTGCTTTAATGGAGAAGTTGTGTCTATACTTGATGATGAAAATCTTCAACACCTCTTAGCCTTCCACGCTATGACCCAAATTGGATTTCTTTTCTCAAGAAGATTAGTGGAATTTCCAGGAGAAATCCCAACTCAAAACTCCAAGGAACTAGAAGAGAGAAGGAGAGAGAAACTCGTACAACTCTTGCACGAACAGGGTTTTGGGCATGAGAGAAACTCTTATTGGACCTCTAAGAGATTTTTATATACTTTCAAATCTCTTTCTTGCTTAATTGAAATAGAAGTCTTACTTCCAAAGCAATTAGCAACTTTTCTCCTTTCTAATCCTTTCTTTCTAGAGTTCAAGTCGGATTAATATTTTCTAATAACTTGGGCTAGCGTGGGGACCACTAGGGATTCCTTAGAAAGTTGGCTCCAACTGGAACACCGCGACCCCACATCTCATGTGCAATCCGGGCCCACAGTTAATTGTAAATAACACCACTATATAAATGTAATTGCACTCCAGTCTTAGGAATAAATTACAATGAAGACCCTAAACTTCCCAATTACCACAAGTAGGCCCCTCTATCAATATCCGTGGATCAATTGGAATAAATCTATATCTTCCAATATAAGTTCCACATCTTATTATTCTTAAGCCCCAATTAATCACAGTAATCATCAGTACCATCTAATCAACTCTTAATTGAGATGGGTGCGCACTTACTAATGACAAATCTATTAATTGGCATAAGGGGATAATAAAGATAGATTCCATCTTGATCATTCAACGTTCCCATAATTCTACTACCACATACCCAAGACACCGAGGTGTTAACCTACAGTCGGCCTCACTCATTGGTGACTCAAAGCAAATAAATAGATAGAAACTTGAGTTCATCAATGTCTCAGGATTGAGAGCCTATTGCTAGGGAATTATGAAAGCATACCTTATTATTGAGACAGAATTCCATAAGGTGCATCTCATGGTCCTTCAATACATCCAATGTACCAGCACCGTGATCCAGAATCTTACATTCTAATGATCGAGACAAATCACACTATCTCATAGTGATCAAAGTGCTGCAACCTTATCAAATGAGATGCCCAGTCTCATTACTGGTTGTGAAGCTATTTAAGTATAAGATTTGTGATATATATCTCCCGCGTGTGGATCTCATCCATGCACATATATCACATCTAATATACTAATGGGACCCGGTTCAACTCATGAACCATTATGTTATATGTATTGGTCATGTGCATGAAGTAGTAAAATAACATTCATCTCATAAAAGTAAAGCATGATTTTATTGATAAATAAAGAAATTAATCAATTTATTACACCAACTGATGGATTGAGTCCACAAAATTTAACAAATTTATCTTGCACAACATTATCAGATTTTCATTGGTATAAAGATGTTTTCTTATCAAAACTCTATACAATCGATGCAAGTAATTCAGAATTTTGGAAAGAAAAAGTCATATCTGGTCTTCCTAAACTTTTTGCAGAAAAAGTTAGAGAAGAATTAAAATAAAAAAATTATGGAATGTATACATATGATGATCTAATTCAAAAGATTAATAAGTTGGATTTTCATTACTCAATGAAATCAAACTTAAATGTCAAATAGAAAATCAAAAAAGAATCAGCAAGTATGAACTTGGTGATTTTTGTTTTCAATTTGGTATGGAACTATTAATCAGTCCTTCTAGCAAAAATTTAAAAAAAACTTAAAAAAACCATTAAAAAAGAAAGTTTAAATATTTTTCAACTCCATAGTATTATATTCCCTCAAAAAGATATCATAACAAATCTTCTCATAAAAACCCTTATAAAAAATTAAAGAAATCTTATACAAAAGATAATCCATCCACTTCTTATCTCAAGAAAAAAGAAATACAATGTTATAATTACTAAGAAAAAGGACATATAGCTCCTGACTGCCCAAAAATAAAAGTAAAAATAGAAAAGTAAATAAAAACTATCTTAAAAGGATCCTCATCCTTATCCTTAGAATCATCTAGTTCCTCTAATAAGATTATTTTTTAGATACATGCCATTGTAAAATATTTGATAGTGAAATCCAGCATGAATCTGCTTCTTCTTCCTCTTTATCTTTAAACATACTCTCTGCTCCAGAAGAAAAGGTGCTAGAAATGTTTAAAGATCTAAAAGATGAAGAATTAAAAAATAAATATTTTGAAAAAATACAGAAAATAAACAATGAAAATAAAAAAAGGAAAAGCTTTTACATCAACTAATATATCTGATTTACCTGAACAATTTTGTATAAAACCTGTTTTAGATATATTAAAGAGTAACAAGCTCCTACTTATCTTTCAATTCAAGATCTTTCTAAAGAAATTAATAATCAAAAGCAAGAAATAAAATAATTAAAACAAGACTTAATTGAACTTCAAGAACTCAAACAACGTGTTGAGAATCTTGAATTTCACACACTCAAAAATTATCAAGAAAATAATGATAATTTAGAGCATTAAGAAAAATTTGATGAAAACTTAAATGGTTTTGTAAATTCTTTAACAAGGAATCCACCTCAAAAATGGAAAACTCAAGTTACAATTAAGGTCAAAGACTTCTCTATTAAAGCACTCTGCTTACTAAACAGTGGCCCAGATGTTAATTTAATAAGACAAGGCTTAATCCCAACAAAATATTATGAGAAAACCAAAAATAAACTCAGCTTAGAAACTACTAGTAAGAAACTCCATAGCCATTATAAATTAAATAACTTCCATGTTTGCAAAAATGGAACATGTATAAAGACTAATTTCCAGCTTGGAAAAGATTTAAACAATTATGTTATCCCTGGAAATCCTTTTCTATGGATTCTACTGCCTTTTTAAATTGATTCATTAGGCCTTAAAACTATTAAAGACAATAAAAAAATAATTTTTGATTTTGTTGAATCAACTCCTATGCAACATATCAATATCATTCAAAATCAAATTGCATATAAAGAAAACAAATTGCATATCTTCAAGAAGATATGAATTCTTTAAGAATTGCAAAAGAATTACAAAAACTAGAATTCCAAAAAGATTTAATCCAATTTCAAGGATCTCTTGAAACAGAATGCTGTTCTGACCATCCTTCTGCCTTTTAGCATAGGAAATACCTTACTATTTCTCTGGCATATATTGATAATTTCGATGAATCTCAAATTCCTACTAAAACCAGACCTATTTGCCTTCAGGAAGTATCCCTTCTCATTATGACATCAAGCACAAGCAAAAGCAAAGCCCCTATTCAGGAATCAAGCTCTTCTTTCATACCTACATCCCAACAAATATCTATTCCCTTCTTCAATCCAGGGTTATCTGTCACTTCACAAGAACTTATCAATGCCCATTGGAGTGCCATTCTCTCTGATAAAAGAAAAAACACTAGAAAAACCCTATCCAAAATTACAAACCATATTAAGGACTTAGAAAGCCAAATCCTTATGTGCCATACCATCCATCAAAGAACACTGTTCTCCACCTATGCAGATGGAAAAATATCTAGAATACACCTCCTGGAAAAGGTTAACGCAGCCCTTCCAGATGAGATAGCTACAAGAATTAGAGGAAAAACTATTTCTTGTCAAATCAAAGAGCAATTAATGCTCAAAGCTCAATATATAAGCTAGGCAATTGGCTTTCCCAAATTGTTCCTGCCATCATATGAAGTTGATATCTCATATATAGAATAAGGATTAGTCCAAAGATTTTCTTTATGTAGAAATGATTTTGAAATGATACAGCAGCTCCCTGCAATCGTGTGTCATGCCCTTTGCAGCCTTGGAGTTTCCAAAAGACAACTTCTCATAACGATTTCATTAAGTTTGGGTGAAAGATCAGAAATTCGGTTTTATTAATCTTATCAATTATGGACCATCATGAATTATGAAGAAGGAGGTTTAATCTGCAAAAAATTCATCCCTACCTTAAATGTTTACGAGCATCTCCCTATTGATTATCCAGCTCAATGGTATGAATCTCATGAAGTCACTACAATGGAATACAACTTAGAACGTCTCCAAAAGTATGATCCAACTTTTGATCAATATCAAAGATTTTTCAATCCAAAAGGACATCTTGAATGTGCAAGTATATACAGATATGTTTGGTCTGATGATCGATGAGTTGTTTGCATTGCTAATGATCACGCTGAGCAAACAACGGTGATATAGAATCCTTCTAAATCTGGATGTGCCAAGCTTAATCAAATTCTCAATGCCTATGAAGATATCTCTTTTGACATTTTAGAAAAAATTCGTGAAGTATTAATTCGGCTATTCCATGGAGAATTCAAAATGATAATGAAGGTTGGAATGACCCTTGTCATAATTTTGACTCTATTATGAAGTTCTCGGCCAGCTGCAATGGAATTCATCTAGATGGTGATTAATTTTATCAAGATTTAGATTTATCAAGATTTATTAAGAGTTTTCTCTGTAAAGCTTGCAAAGAAAAGATAACAAAAACTTTATCATTGCTACCGTATCTATAGCTATGCTATTCTCTACAAACACATCAAAGTTATGTTGAAAAAGTACTATACGAAAAAGCTACTTTGAGAAAGAAGACAAAAGACAATTGGGAAAAATCCAAAAGCCAACAAGAAAATTCAAGGCTCCATAGACTCCTATCTCCGCAATAGACCAACTAGGTACTATGCAAAAGAATAAAGCACCATCCATGAAAACAAACCATCTGTATGGCAACCTGTGATTCTATCCAACAGTAAAATCCCGAGACATCATAAAATGAAATGCAAATGCAGTGTAAATTCAGTTGTAATGAAATGTAAATTATGTTTGCTAAGGCTATAAATAGTACCAACCTTCTCCATGTACACGCAAGAGTTAGAATACCAGTTAAAATCTAGGCTTGCTTCCACCACCATCTCCTCTCTCCTCTCCCTTTTGCTTTTGCATACCCACCATCTTCCCCATTTGGTATCAGAGCCAAGTTGGTATCAAATTTGTACTCAAGTACTTTGGCAATATAAAGTTGTTTTGTGAGTATTTCTTCACTTATCTTTGTTATGTTATGCTTTGATTTTGCTTAAAGAATTGCTGACTCAGAAGTAAGAACGACAAAAATCTTAATACTTGGCTGTGTGTTTGTTATTACTGATAAGTTTTAATTATATTCCGCCCGGAGCGAAGCTGAGATAGCCATTGTTGTCGCTGTTGTTAGCTGTGTGAAGGCATTTAAGGCATTTTGTTGGTGTGTAAATCTTCAATTTCGTTAGATACTCATGGTGGATTTCCTTAAAATAACTCTGTAACACAAATTATTGCTAAGCTTATTAAGAAGTTCATACCTTCTTCTTCCTCATCATAAAATTCCTTGACTTCTATGTCTATTAAAAAAAGTGAAGAAATCAGTTATGACGATTTGGTTTAAGTTATTTGTGATTGGGTATTTCAACCGTAAATAAAAATGAAATTTATAATTTTGGAATTTTTAATTAGAATTAAGTTATAAAGTAAAAACCTTTGAAAGAACTGAATCTATTACCAGTAATATTCAACATCTTTCTTTCATCGAGCCCCATGAAATAAAGGAGTATGTTAAAATATACAATTATATTCATTTTGAATTAGTGCAAGTTGCTCTAAGGCCATTAACAAGACTTGGGCTTAGAATTGAAGCTCTCATTTATGTTCAAGATACAAGAGATAAAAAATTCAGTGATTCATTACTTGGAATGGTTGAATCAAGTTTGGCTAATGGCCCTTCTTTCTTTAATTGCTTTCCAAATTTCTCTATTTCCCTTACAGATCCAGGTGCACATGAAGCTCTTACTCTTGCTATCCAGACAAAAGGTTTTGATATAAATCCTCATAATCAAAATCTTTCTCTCATATATAGAGTTTGTTATAAACTCATGAATTCAGTTGTTCCAGGCATAGCCTATTCCCATCAAGCAAAAGGCAAGACTACTTTTTCCAAACTAATTTAAAAAATGAAGTTAATATTTCAAAACGCATACAATGGGATGATGTTAATCTATTTGGTAAATGGCACTTAGAAAACACTCAACCTAAAAGGTCTTTAGAAAATCAAGATATTGTAACAATTATTGAACATGAAGATGGAAGTGTTGAAATAAATTTTCAAACAAATCCAAGAGATATAACTACAGTTTGTCAACCTACTAGAAAGTTTTATTCTCATCTTTCCTCTATGGTAGGATTTTCCATAAAAGAACAATCTCGAGTTTCTTGCTCTACACATATTGTAGACCATCGACCTGCTGGAATTGTGTATCCTTCTTATCAAGCTTCATAAAACATAAGAAATCATGCTTCTCTAACTAATACATATAACCCCCTAGAATCCAATTTCAATAAAATGTTGTTGAATGCTTTGAAATTGATAAAGAAATGTAAAAAAAAAAGAATTTATGTTTAAATCCTCTCACAAAATCATTTTTTAACCATGTTTCTCAAGAACATAAAGACTTTTTGAAAGCAAAATGGTATAAATATATGTATGATAATCAAAGAAATATTTATTTCTTTGATTGGCATAAACTAGTGATAAAGAAAGCTTATAATACTGAAGATTTATCCACCAATATGATAACAAAATTAAGTTTATCTTGGATTATAGCTTCTACCAGTTCTTCTCCACAAAGAACCAAAGAATCTATACATCCTCCATTACATTAAATCATTTATAAAGAAACTTTAGCTGTACCCATAAAAAATGTTGCAAAAATACAAGGAGGCAAAGGTAAAACTAAATTTATTTACAAATCAAATTTAAGTCATGTTCTAGAGTAAAATAATTATACAAATATAAACCATCATACTATTGGCCAACAAAACAATAGAATTGAAGATAAAGTTGAAAATATTTTAAAATTTTATGAAGCTACTTCTTCCCATAAAGTAATCAAGACACAATCTTAAGGTTTTCAAGGTGAAGCCCTTAAAGATCTAAAGTTAGAAAGGAAACCTTTAAAATTTTCATATGAACTAATCAGTGAATTATCTCATAGTTTTACTAATATAAAACTTTAAAAAAATAAAGATAAAAATGCTGACAAATCTATAAATATTTTAGTCTCAAATTCTAAAGCCTCTAGCTCAAATTCAGAATTTTCTATAGCTGATCCTATAAAAGAAGAGTCTAACACAAATGAGAATCAAAATGATCAACATCAAGAATCTGCACAAATCAATAAAATATTTAAAAGATAAAAACCAATAATTGCTGCAGCAAAGACAATAAATTATTATCCAAGACCTACTCCAGTTGATCTTCAATTCGAAGAACAAGCTATTCTAAATGGCCTTCGGTTTGAAAACTCCTTAGTATATGAATGGAATTTAGATGGACTATCTGAATATCAAATCCTGCAACTATGCCAACACCTGATGATATATGCCTCTACCATCATAGCTGCCAGTAATGATCAAAGACATGCAATAAATGCAGTCGTCCTTGGATTTACTGGACAATTATATGGTTGGTGGGAAACATACCTATCTGATACAGAAAGAAATGTTATATTAAATGCAGTAAAAATAGATCCCTCAGGAAATACTATTCTTACTCCTGAAGACCAAATGATCCCTGAATCTATCTACATGCTTATTACCAATATAATTAAACATTTTATTGGTAATTATATGAATGTAGAAGAAAAAATAAAAACCCAATTAATCAATTTATCTTGCCCAACATTATCAGATTTTCATTGGTATAAAGATGTTTTCTTATCAAAACTCTATACAATCAATGCAAGTAATTCAGAATTTTGGAAAGAAAAATTCATATCTGGTCTTCCTAAGCTTTTTGTAGAAAATGTTAGAGAAGAATTAAAACCAGAAAATTTTGGAATTTTGAATTATGGAATTATACATATGGTGATCTAATTCAAAAGATTAAAAAAGTTTGATTTCCATTATGCAATGAAATCAAATTCAAATATCAAATTGAAAATAAAAAATGAATCAGCAAGTATGAACTTGGGGATTTTTGTTTTTAATTTGGTATAGATCCATTAATCAGTCCTTCTAGCCAGAATAAAAAGAAAAACTTAAAAAGAAACCATCAAAAAAGAAAATCTAAACATTTTTCAACTCCGCAATATTATACTCGCTCAAAAAGATATCATAAAAAATCTTCTCATAAAAGCCTTTATAAAGAATTAAAGAAATCTTATACAAACGATAATCCATCCACTTTTTATCCCAAGAAAAAAAATACAATGTTATAATTGCAAAGAAAAAGGACATATAGCTTCTAACTACCCAAAAATAAAAGTTAAAATAGAAAAAAAAAATCAAAACTATCTTAAAAGGATCCTCAGCATCGGTGTCATCCAGTTCCTCTTATATAGATTACTCTTCCTCTCATAATTCAGATACATGTCATTGTAAAATATTTGACAGTGAAATACAGTATGAATCTGGTTCTTCTTCCTCATTATCTTTAAACGTACTTTCTGCTATAGAAGAGATGGGGCTAGAAATGTTTAAAGATCTAAAAGATGAAGAATTAAAAAATAAATATTTTGAGAAAATATATAATATAATTAAATGAACTAAAAAAGGGAAAACTTCTACATCAAATAACATATCAGACTTACCTGAACAATTCAGCATTAAAACCGTATTAAGCAGATTAAAAGAGCAACAAGTTCCTACTCATCCTTCTATTCAAGATTTTTGTAAAGAAATAAATAATCAAAAGCAAGAAATAAAAGAATTCAAATAAGGCTTAATTGAACTTCAAGAACTCAAACAACGTGTTGAGAATCTTAAATTTCACACACTAAAAAATTATCAAGAAAATAATGATAATTTAGAAAATCAAGAAAAATTTGATAAAGTCCTAAATGGTTTTGTAAATTCTTTAACAAGAAATCCACTTAAAAAATGAAAAACTCAAGCTACAATTAAGGTCAAAGACTTTTCTATTAAAGCACTCTGCTTACTAGATAGTGGCATAGATGTTAATTTAAGAAGAGAAAGATTAATCCCAACAAAATATTATGAAAAGACCAATAATAAACTCAATCTAGCTACTGCTAGCAAAAAACTACATATCAAATATAAATTAAGTAATGTTTATGTCTGTAAAATGGAACTTGTATAAAGACTAATTTCCTTCTAGAAAAGGATTTAAACAATGATGCTATCCTTGGAAATCCTTTTCTACAAAATTTATAGCCTTTTCAAATTGACTCATCAGGTCTAAAAACTATTTTAGACAATAAAGAATTAAAATTTGATTTTATTGAATTAACTCCTATTCAACATATCAATATTATTCAGACAAAGTGTAAACAAGAATAAGATGTTCAAAAACCATTCAGATATCCAATTCCAAATAAAATGGATCTTATTAATGATCTCTCTGATGTCTTCATGTTTTCTACATTTTATCCTACTTCCAGATTTTGGCACCTTCAAATTCTACCTGGAGGACAGATATAAGATTACTTTTCTTTTCCCAAAGAAAATAAAAATTCAAGTCATTGATAATTCTCATTCAGACCTATCTTTTACTCCTATCTACCTTCAAGAAGTATCCCTTCTCATTGTGACATCAAGCAAAGCCCCGATTCAAGAATCAAGCTCTTCCATCATACCTACATCCCAACAAATATTAATCCCTTTCTTCAATCCAAGATTATTTGTCAGTTCACAAGAACTTATCAAAGCCCATTGGGGTGCCATTCTTTCTGATAAAAGAAAAAATACTAGAAAAACCCTATCCAAAATTGCAAACCATATCAAGGACTTAGAAAACCAACTCCTTATGTGCCGCTAAACTTTATTCAACCATTCCAAGTAATAAATCACTAAATTTTTTATGTTTTGTATCCTGAACATAGGTGAGAGCTTCTGTTCTAAGTCCAAGTCTTGTTAAAGGCTTTAGAGCAACTTGCACTAATCTAAAATGAATATAATTATATGTTTTAACATACTCCTTTATTTCATGGGGTTGTATTAAAGAAAGATGTTGAATATTACTGGTAATGGATTCAATTCTTTTAATGGTTTTTACTTTATGACTTGATTTTAATTGAAAACTTCTAACTTGATAAATTTCATTTTTATTTATGGTTGGAATAGTCCAGTCACAAATAACTTGATCTAAATCATCATAACTGATTTATTCACTATTTTTAATAGACATAGAAGATAAGGAATTTGATGATAATGAAGAAGAATACAAACTTCTTAATAAGCTTAGCCATAATTTGTATTATAGAGTTATTTTAACCAAATCCATTACAAGTATCTAACGAAATAGAGGATTTACACACCAACAAAACGCCTTAATCGCCTTCACACGGCTAACAACGGTGATAACAATGGCTACCTCAGTTTCGCTTCGGGCGAAATATGATTAAAATTTCTCAATAATAACAAACACAGAGATAAATATAAAGACTTTTGACGTTCTTACTTCTGAGTCTGCAATTTCTTAAGCAAAATCAAAGATAACATAACAAAGATAAGTGAAGAAATACTCACAAAATAACTTTATATTGCCAAAGCACTTGATTACAACTTTGATACCAACTTGGCTCCAATACCAAATAGGGAAGATGATGGGTGTACAAAAGCAGAAAAGAGAGGAGAAAGGAGATGGTGGTGGAAGCAAGGCTGGATTTTGACTAGTATTCCAACTCTTCTGGAGCAGAAAGTACGTTTAAAGATAAAAAGGAAGAAGAAGCAGATTCATACTAGATTTCACTATCAAATATTTTACAATGGCTTGTATCTGAAGCATTAGAGGAAGAATAATCTGTATTAGAGGAACTGGAAGAATAATATTGTGGAGTTAAAAATGTTTAGATTTTTTTTTTCATGGTTTCTTTTTAAAATTTTCTTTTTATTATGGTTAGAAGGACTAATTAATGGTTCCATCCCAAATTAAAAACAAAAATCATGAAGTTCATACTTGTTGCTTCTTTTTTTATTTTCAATTTGATGTTTGAGTTTGATTTCATTGCATAATGAAAATCCCACTGTATTAATCTTTTGAATTAGATCACCATATGTATACATTCCATAATTCAAATTTCCATAATTTTATGATTTTAATTCTTCTTTAACCTTTTCTGCAAAAAGTTTAGGAAGCCAAATATAAATTTTTCTTTCCAAAATTCTGAATTACTTGTATGATCATATAGAGTTTTGACAAGAAAACATCTTTATACCAACGAAACTCTGATAATGTTGGGCAAGATAAATTGATTAATTGTGTTTTTAATTTTTCTTCTGCATTCATATAATTACCAATAAAATGTTTAATTATATTGGTAATAAGCATGTAGATGGAATCAGGGATCATTTGGCCTTGAGGAGTAAGAATAAGATTTCTTGAGAGATCTCTTTTTACTGCATTTAATATAGCATTTCTTTCTGTATCAGATAGGTATTTTTCCCACCAACCATGTAATTATCCAGTAAATCCAAGGATGATTGCATTTACTGCATGTCTTTGATCATTACCGGTAGCCATGATGGTAGAGGCATATATCATCATGTGTTGAGATGGTTGCCAGATTTGATATTCAGATAGTCCATCTATATTCCATTCATGTACTGAAGAATTTTCAAATCAAAGGCCATTTAAAATAGCTTGTTCTTCAAATTGAAGATCAACTGGAGTAGGTCTAGGATAATAATTTCTTGTTTTTGCTACAGTGACTATTGGTTTTTGTCTTTTAAATATTTTATAAATTTGTAGAGATTCTTGATTTTGATCATCTTGATTTTCATTTGATTTTTCTTCTATAGAGTCAGAAATAGAGAATTTTGAGTATGAGCTCAAAGCTATAGAAACTAAAACATTTATGGATTTTTCATCTTTATTTTCTTTATTATCATTAAGTTTTATGTTTGTAAAACTATGCGATAATTAATTGATTAGTTCGTCTAAAAATTTTAAGGGTTTTTTTCTAACTTTAGATCTTTAAGGGCTTCACCTTGAAAACCTAAAGATAGTGTCTTGATTACTTTTTGGGAAGAAGTAGTTTCATAAAATTTTAAAATATTTTCAACTTTATCTTTAACTCTATTGGTTTGTTGGCCATTAGTATGAAGGTTAATATTTGTATAATTATTTTGTTCTAAAACATGACTTAAATCTGATTTGTAAATAAATTCAGTTTTACCTTTGTCTCCTTGTATTTTTGAAACATCTTTTATGCGTACAGTTGAAGTTTCTTTATAAATGATTTGATGTAATGGAGGATGTATAGATTCTTTAGTTCTTTGTGAAGACAAACTAGTAGAAGCTATAATCGAAGAAAAGCTTAATTTAATTATCATATTGATGGATAAATCTTCAGTATTATAAGCTTTTTTCATGGTTAATTTAAGCCAATCAAAGAAATAAATATTTCTTTGATTATTATACATATATTTATACCATTTTGCTTTTAGAAAGTCTTTATGTTCTTGATAAACATGGTTAAAAAAGGATTTTGTGAGAGGATGTAAAGCTAAATTCTTTTTTAACATTTCTTTATCAATTTCAAAGCATTCAATAACATTTATATTGAAATCGGATTCCGAACGATTTTATGTATTAGATGGAGAAGCTTGATAAGAAGGATTCACTAGTCCTATAGGTCGAAGGTCTACATTAGGTATAGAATAAGAAACTCTCTTAAAAGGATCCTCATCGTCATCCTTAGAATCATCTAGTTTGATAAAGATTATTGTTCAGA
Organism: Sextonia rubra; assembly: GCA_037013555.1. Lineage (NCBI taxonomy): Eukaryota > Viridiplantae > Streptophyta > Magnoliopsida > Laurales > Lauraceae > Sextonia > Sextonia rubra. Next base: position 83,795,846 of record JASUAD010000001.1, read on the forward strand.
TAATGCCATTGTAAAATATTTGACAGTGAAATCCAGTATGAATCTGCTTCTTCTTCCTCTTTATCTTTAAACATACTTGCTGCTCCAGAAGAAATGGTGCTAGAAATGTTTAAAGATCTAAAAGATGAAGAATTGAAAAATAAATACTTTTAAAAAATACAGAAAATAAACAACGGAAATAAAAAAAGAAAAGCTTCTACATCAAGTATTATATCTGACTTACTTGAACAATTCAGTATAAAAACTGTTTTAGACAGATTAAGAGAGCAACAAGCTCCTAATCATCTTTCAATTCAAGATCTTTCTAAAAAAATTAATAATCAAAAGCAAGAAATAAAAGAATTAAAACAATACTTAATTGAACTTTAAGAACTCAAACAACGTGTTGAGAATCTTGAGTTTCACACACTCAAAAATTATCAAGAAAATAATGATAATTTAGAACATCAAGAAAAATTTGATGAAAACTTAAATAGTTTTGTAAATTCTTTAACAAGGAATCCACCTCAAAAATAGAAAACTCAAGTCACAATTAAGGTCAAAAACTGCTCTATTTAAGCACTCTGCTTACTAGATAGTGGTGCAGATGTTAATTTAATAAGAGAAGGATTAATCCCAACAAAATATTATGAAAAAACCAAAAATAAACTTAGCCTAGCAACTGCTAGTAATAAACTCTACATCCATTATAAATTAAATAACGTCCATGTTTGCAAAAATGGAACATGTATAAAGACTAATTTCCTACTCGAAAAAGATTTAAACAATGATGTTATCCTTGGAAATCCTTTTCTACAGATTCTACAGCCTTTTTAAATTGATTCATCAAGCCTGAAACTATTAAAGACAATAAAAAATTAATTTTTGATTTCGTTTAATCAACTCCTATTCAACATATCAATATCATTCAAAATCAAATTGCTTATAAAGAAAAACAAATTGCATATCTTTAAGAAGATATGAATTCTTTAAGAATTAAAAAAGAATTACAAAAGCCAAAATTCCAAAAAGATTTAATCCAATTTCAAAAATCTCTTGAAACAGATTGCTGTTCTGACCTTCCTTCTGCCTTTTGGCACAGGAAACACCATACTGTTTCTCTTCCATATATTGATAATTTTGATGAATCTCAAATTCCTACTAAAGGTCGACCTATTCAGATGAATAAAGACCTTGTACAACTATGTACTAAAGAAATCAATGATCTTCTTGCTAAAAAGCTTATTCAAAAATCACAATCCCCTTGCAGTTGTGTGGCATTTTATGTAAATAAAGCACCTGAACAAGAATGAGGTGTCCCCGTTTTGTTATCAACTACAAGCCTTTAAATAAAGTCTTAAAATCTATTAGATATCAAGTTCCAAATAAAACTGATCTTATTAACCATCTAGCTGGTGCCTTCCTTTTTTCCAAATTTGATCTTAAATCAGGGTTTTGGCAAATTCAAATCACCCCGGAGGACAAGGGTAAAACTACTTTTACAATACCATTTGGCCATTACAAATGGAATGTTATGCCATTTGGTTTAAAAAATGCTCCTTCAGAATTTCAAAGAATAATGAATGACATTTTTAATCCATATCAAGCTTTTACACTCGTCTATATAGATGGTCTATATAGATGATATTCTTGTGTTTTCAAAATCTATTTGTGACCATTGAAAACATTTAAATATTTTTAAAAAAGTTATTATCAAGAATGGACTTGTCTTATCCCAAAAGAAAACAAAGCTTTTTCAAACAAAAATTCAATTTCTTGGCTTTATAGTAAAAAAGGGAACTATTTCTCCAGTCCAAAGAGTTATTAAGTTTGCTTCCCATTTTCCTGATGAAATTCTTAATAAAGAGCAATTGCAATGTTTTTTTGGATGCCTTAATTATGTTTTTGACTTTTATAAGGATCTTGCTAAAGAAAGAAAAATCTTGCAAATGTGCTTGACCAAAAATCCTGTAGAATGGTCACCTGCTCTTACAAAAGCTATTCAAAATATTAAATAGAAAGTCCAAAATTTACCTTGTTTAACTATCCCTCATCTAGATTTATTAAAAATAGTACAAACAGATGCATCTAAAATAGGTTTTGGAGGAATCCTTCTACAAAGAAACATCCTTGGAAAAGAAGAAATTCTTCATTTCTCATTTCTAGAACATGGACGGCCACTCAATAGAATTATTCAACTATTAAAAAGGAAATCCTATCCGCAGTAAATATTATAATGAAGTTCCAAAGTGATTTATTAAACAAAAATTTTTTATTAAGAATAGACTGTAAATTTGCTAAAGAAATTTTAGAAAAAGATGTAAAAAAATCTTGTTGCTAAGCAAATCTTTGCTCACTGGCAAGCTTTATTAGCCATATTTGACATCAACATTGAGTATATTGCAGGTAAAAATAATTCTCTTCCTGATTTTTTATCTCGTGAGTTTTTACAAGGACAAAAGAATGAAGCCTTGGCAGATTAGACCCTTTCTCCAGTCCCCAACTGATAAAGTTTCTTCTATTATGAACACTACACCTTTATCGAGAAAATAAAGTGGCAATTATCTTGAGAGATGGGGAGCAACCCATACTTCTAATATTCCTCAATTTCAAAGCCCATCAAGCCTGTATCCAGAAAACCTCAAGCTTCATAAGCCAATATTTTACCACAAAAGCACCCTTGAGAATTTATTCCATAGATGACATGTCTTATGCTGATAGCATTTTTATTGAACATCTTATCCAAACCCTTTTTTTCTCCTGATCACTTATTTATCCAACCTCTTGACTATAAGGTCTATGAACAGATTCTTATCAGAATTGGCAGTTGTACTATTGATCATACAAATGGATAAAAAAATTCATACTTAAATGCTTTACCACTCGATATTACTATTCTCTATTCAAAAATCAAAATCTTGCATGTTTTCTCTACAAAATAATGGGGACGACCTCTTCATATGCCCTAAAGGCTTGATTCAGAACTTATTTTTACTTATTATGATCATATTTCTACTTGGGAAGTCATCCTCTATTATCAAAACCCATCCTTCCAGCATCATAGTTCATCAGATTCAAATCAAACTCCCATAAAATGCCTATGTGGTTCTTCACACAGTTCTAGATCTCTTTTGGTGCCACTAAAGACATCCTTCCTCAAGCACTTCTTCCTTTTTAGGAATCTTATTCTGCATCATTCAAAGCCCTTCTCAAATTAGAAGAAAAAAGCCTTTATCAACACCTACAACTTGCAATGGAACTTTATGTTACTATGCTTTTTTATAGTAATCAAGAGATTCCTTGGATCTTGAAATGGAATTTTTTAAAGAAATGGACTTTAGTCCACCAGTTTTATCACGAATGATTTATATCAAGCTTCGGCATTAATTTGATTATACTACAATACTCCAGCAATATTCTACTAATCAAGCTATAAAGCCATCATTCTCTGAAGTTCTCAAAACTCCTGAAAAAGAAAGGCTTCATCCAGCAAGTGATATTAACAAGTAGAAGAATTCTTGTTCAGCCTCTCCGTCTGCTCTTTATGCAGCAGCAAATTTGCTTTAACTTAAAAAAGAACTTCAAAAGGAAATTATTAAACAAATCCAAAAAGAACGGTCATCTGAAAATTCTCCATTAAATTTTGGTCAACAGCTGCATCATCTTTGGGTAGATGATAATCCTTTTGAAAATTTTGCTTTTGAACCAGATACAGATGCTGATAAGACAAAAAGTGATAATGAAGATTCATATTTACCTAAAGAAAAGGAAAAAAATAGAGCCAAAACAAGACATATGCTTTATCAAGCCACTCAATTTCCCACAAAGCAATCATGACAATCCACTATTCAGAATAAAGTTCATCTACAATGAAGATTGTGATCTTATCCAGTAGTCCTGAAGCATCATGAAATTTGTCAGCACATGAAATGAAATGCAAATGCAGTGTAAATTCAGTTGTAATGAAATGTAAATTATGTTTGTTATAACTATAAATAAGTCTAGTCTTCCTCATGTATAGGCAAGAGTTGGAATACCAATAAAAAACCAGCCTTGCTTCCACCACCATCTCCTCTCTCTTCTCCCTTCCGCTTTTGTATACCCACCATCTTCCCCATTTGGTATCAAAGCCAAGTTGGTATCAAATTTGTAATCAAGTACTTTGACAATATAAAGTTGTTTTATGAGTATTTCTTCACTTATCTTTGTTATGTTACGCTTTGATTTCACTAAAGGAATTGCTGACTCAGAAGTAAGAATGTCAAAAGTCTTAATACTTAGTTTTGGATTCGTTATTATTGAAAAATTTTAATCATACTCCACCTGGAGCGAAGTTGAGTTAGCCATTGTTGTCACCATTGTTAGCCGTGTGAAGGCATTTAAGGCATTTTGTTGGTGTGTAAATCCTCTATTTTGTTAGATACTCGCTGTGGATTTGGTTACAATAACCCTATAATACAAACTATGGGTAAGCTTATTAAGAAGTTTGTACCTTCTTCTTCCTCATCATCAAATTCCTTATCTTCTATGTCTCTTAAAAATAGTGACGAAATCAGTTACGATGATTTAGATTAAGTTTTTTGTGATTGGACTATTCCAACCGTGAATAAAAATCAAATATATAAAGTTGAAATTTTTTAATTAAAATCAAGTTATAAAGAAAAAACCTTTGAAAGAACTAAATCAATTACCAGTAATATTCAACATCTTTCTTTAATCAAGCCCCATGATATAAAGAAGTATGTTAAAACATATGATTATATTCATTTTTTATTAGTGCAAGTTGCTTTAAAGCCTTCAACAAGACTTGGACTTAAAATGGAAGCTCTCATATATGTTCAAGACATAAGACATAAAAAATTTAGTGATTCATTACTTGAAATGGTTGAATCAAGTTTGGCTAATGGCCATACTTTCTTTAATTGCTTTCCAAATTTCTCTGTGACCCTTATAGATCTAGGTGCACATGAAGCACTCACTCTTGTTATCCAAACAAAAGGTTTTGATATGAATCCTCATAATCAAAATCTTGCTCTCATATATAGAGTTTATTATAAACTTATGAATTCAGTCGTTCTAGGCATAGCCTATTCCCATTAAGCAAAAGGTATAACTCCTTGATTCCAAACTAATTTCCAAAATAAAGATAATATTCGAAAACTCATACAGTGGAATGATATTAATCTATCTAGTAAGTGGCGCTTAGAAAACGCCCAAACAGCAAGGTCTTTAGAAAATCAAGATATTGAAACAATTATTGAACAAGAAGATGGAAGTGTTGAAATAAACTTTCAAACAGATTCAAGAGACACAGCTCCTACAGTTTATCAACCTTCTATAAAGTCCTATTCTCATCGTCCCTCTACAGTAGGATCTTCCATAAAAGAACCATCTTGAGTTTCTTGCTCTACACGTACTATAGACCTTCGACCTACAGGACTAGTGTATCCTTCTTATCAAGCTTCTCCATCTAATGCATATAATCCTTCGGAATCCAATTTCAATATAAATGTTAATGAATGTTTTGAAATTGATAAAAAAATATTAAAAAAGAATTTACCTTTACATCCTCTCACAAAATCCTTTTTTTACCATGTTTCTAAAGAACACAAAGACTTTTTAAAAGCAAAATGATATAAATATATGTACTATAATCAAAGAATATTTATTTCTTTGATTGGCTTAAACTAGCCATAAAGAATGCTTATAATATTGAAGATTTATCCATCAATAAGATAACAAAATTAAGTTCATCTTGGATTAAAGCTTTTACCAGTTCTTCAACACAAAGAACTGAAGAATCTATACATCCTCCATTACAACAAACCATATATAAAGAAACTTCAGCCGTACCCATAAAAGATATAGCAAAGAAACAAGGAGATAAAGGTAAATCTAAATTAATTTATAAATCAGACTTAAGTCATGTTTTAGAACAAAATAATTATACAAATATTAACCTTCATACTATTGACCAACAAACTAATAGAATTAAAGATAAAGTTGAAAATATTTTAAAAACTTATGAAGCATCTTCTTCACAAAAGATAATAAAGACACAAATCTTAGGTTTTCAAGGTGAAGCCCTAAAAGATCTAAAGTTAAAAAGGAAACCTTTCAAATTTTTAGATGAACTATTCAATCAATTATCTCATAGTTTTACGAATATAAAACTTCAAGAAAATAAAGATCAAAAAACTGACAAATCTATAAATGTTTTAGTCTCAAATTCTAAAGCCTCTAGCTCAGATTCAGAATTTTTTATAGCTGATCCTATAGAAGTAGAGTCTAAAACAAATGATAATCAAAATGATCAAAATCAAGAATCCCTACAAATCAATAAAATATTTAAAAGATAAAAACCAATAGTCATTACAGCAAAAATAAGAAATTATTGTCCAAGACCTACTCCAGTTGACCTTCAATTCAAAGAACAAGTTATTCTAAATGGCCTTCGATTTGAAAACTCCTCAATATACGAATGGAATGTAGATGGACTATCTAAATATCAACTCCTGCAACTATGCCAACACATGATGATATATGCCTCTACCATCATGGCTGCCGGTAATGATCAAATACATGCAGTAAATGCTGTTGTCCTTGGATTTACTAGACAATTACATGGTTGGTGGGAAAAGTACCTATCTAATATAGAATGAAAAGCTATACTAAATGCAGTAAAAAAAGATCCTTTAGGAAATGCTGTTATTACTCCTCAAGGTCAAATGATTCCTAATTCTATTTACATGCTTATTACCAATTTAGTAAAACATTTTATTGGTAATTATGTGAATGTAGAAGAAAAAATAACAACTCAATTAATCAATTTATCTTGCCCAACACTATCAGATTTTTTTTTGGTATAACAAAGTTTTCTTATCAAAACTTTTTACAATCGATGCAAGTAATTCAGAATTTTGGAAAGAAAAATTCATATCGGGTCTTACTAAACTTTTTGCAGAAAAAGTTAGAGAAGAATTAAAATCAAAAAATTATGGAAATTTGAATTATGGAATGTATACATATGGTGATCTAATTTAAAAGATTAATAAAACTGGATTTTCATTATGTAATGAAATCAAACTTAAACGTCAAATTGAAAATCAAAAAAGAATCAACAAGTATGAACTTGGTGATTTTTGTTTTCAATTTGGCAAGGAACCATTAATTAGTCCTTCTAGCCAAAACAAAAAGAAAAACTTAAAAAGAAACCATCAAAAAAGAAAATCTGAACATTTTTCAAATCCATAATATTATAATCCCTCAAAAGGATATTATAAAAAATCTTCACATAAAAACCCTTATAAAGAATTAAAGAAATCTTATACAAATGATAATCCATCCACTTCTTATTCCAAGAAAAAAGAAATACATTGTTATCATTGCAAAGAAAAAGGACATATAGCTCCTGACTGCCCAAAAATAAATGTTAAAATAGAAGAAGAAATCAAAACTATCTTAAAAGGATTTCAGCTTCAGAGTCATCCAGTTCCTCTGATATAGATTATTCTTCCTCTCATTCTTCAAATACATGTCATTGTAAAATATTTGACAGTGAAATCCAGTACGAATCTGCTTCTTCTTCCTCTTTATCTTAAAACGTACTTTCTACTCTAGAAGCGATGGTACTAGAAATGTTTAAAAATCTAAAAGATGAAGAATTAAAACATAAATATTTTGAAAAAAAACATAATATAAATAAAGGAACTAAAAAAGGGAAAGCTTTTACATCAAATAACATATTAGACTTACCTGAACAATTCAATATTAAAACTGTATTAGATAGATTAAAAGAGCAACAAGCTCCTACTCATCTTTTTATTCAAGATCTTTATAAAGAAATAAATAATCAAAAGCAAGAAATAAAAGAATTAAAACAAGACTTAATTGAACTTCAAGAACTCAAACAACATGTTGAGAATCTTGAATTTCACACACTCAAAATTATCAAGAAAATAATGATAATATAGAAAATCAAGAAAAATTTTATAAAGACTTAAATGGTTTTGTAAATTCTTTAACAAGACATCCACTTAAAAAGTGGAAAACTTAATCTATAATTTAGGTCAAAGACTTCGCTATTAAAGCACTCTGCTTACTAGCTAGTGGCACAGATGTTAATTTAATAAGAGGAGGATTAATCTTAACAAAATCTTATGAAAAAACCAATAATAAACTCAATCTAGCTACTGCTAACAAAAAACTACATATCAAATACAAATTAAGTAATCTTTATGTCTATAAAATGGAACATGCATAAAGACTAATTTCCGTTTAGGAAAGGATTTAAACAATGATGTTATCCTTGGAAATCCTTTTCTATAAATTTTACAACCTTTTTCAAATTGACCCATTAGATCTAAAAACTATTTTAGACAATAAAGAATTAAATTTTGATTTTGTTAAATTAACTCCTATTCAACATATAAATATTATTCAGACAAAGTGTATACTAGAATAAGATGTTCAAAAACCATTCAGATATCTAGTTCCAAATAAAACGGACCTTATTAATCATCTCTCTGATGTCTTCATGTTTTCTTCATTTAATCCTACATACAGATTTTAGTACCCTCAAATTCTACCCGGAGGATAGATATAAAATTATTTTTCTTTTCCCAAAGAAAATAAAAATTCAGATTATTGATAATTCTCATTCAGACCTATATGCCTTCCGGAAGTATCCCTTCTCATTATGACATCAAGTACAAGAAAAAGCAAAGACCCTATTCAGGAATTAAGCTCTTCCTTCATACTTATATCCCAACAAATATCAAATTCCCTTCTTCAATCTAGGATTATCTGTCACTTCACCAGAACTTATCAATACCCATTGGAGTGTCATTCTCTCTGATAAAAGAAAAAACACTAGAAAAACCCTATCCAAAATTGCGAACCATATCAAGACTTAGAAAGCCAAATCCTTATGTGCCATAACATCTATCAAAGAGCACTGTTATCCACCTATGCTGATGAAAAAACATCCAGAATTCACCTCCTAGAAAAGGTTAACATAGCCCTTCCAGATGAGATAGTTGTAAGAATTAGAGCAAAAACTACTTTTTTTCAGATCAAGGAGTGATTAATGCTCAAAGCTCAATATATAAGCTAGGCAACTGGCTTTCCCAAATTGTTTTTGCCATCATATGAAGTCGATATCTAATATATCAAACAAGGATTAGTCCAAAGATTTTCTTTATGCAGAGATAATTTTGAAATGATACAGCAACTCTCTCCAATCGTGTGTCATGCCCTTCGCAGCCTTAGAGTTACCAAAAGACAATTTCTCATAATAATTTCATCAAGTTTGGGTGAAAGATTAGAAATCCAGTTTTATCAACCATATCAATTATGAACCATCATGAATTATGAAGAAGGAGATTTAATCTGCAAAAAATTCATCTCTACCTTAAATAATTACAAGCATCTCCTTATTGATTATCCAGCTCAATGGTATGAATCTCAAGAAGTCGCTACAATGGAATACAGCTTAGAACATCTCCAAAAGTATGATCCAGTTTCTGATCAATATTAAAGATTTCTCAATCTAAAAGGACATCTTGAATTTGTAAGTACATACAGATATGTTTGGTGGACGGTCGATGAGTTGTATGCATTGCTGATATCTCTTTTGACTTTTCAAAAAAAGCTCGTGAAGAATTATTTCAGCTATTCCATGGAGAATTCAAAAATGATAATGAAGGTTGGAATGACCCTTGTCATAATTTTGACTCTATTATGAAGTTCTTTGCTAGCTGCAGTGGAATTCATCAACAAGGTGATTAATCTTATCAAGGTTTAGATTTATCAAGATTTATTAAGAGTTTTCTCTATAAAGCATGCAAAGAAAAGATAACAAAAACTTTATCATTGCTACCGTATCCATAGTTATGCTATTTTTTACAAACACATCAAAGTTATGTTAAAAAAGTACTATAACAAAAGTTACTTTGAGAAAGAAGACAAAAGACAGTTGTGAAAAATAAAAAAGACAACAAGAATGAACAAGGCTCCATGCACTCCTCTCTTCGCAATAGACCAACCAGGTATTATACAGAAGAATAAAGCAACATCCTCCTAGTCAACAAGTACAGTCATCACAGCATGAAGACAAACCATCTATACAGCAACCTGTGATCCTATCCAGCAGTAAAATTCCAAAACATCATGCAATATGCCAGCACATTAAATGAAATGCACATTCAGTCTAAATTCACTTGTAATGAAATGTAAATTATGTTTGTTATGACTATAAATAAGTCTAGCCTTCCTCATGTACAGGCAAGAGTTGGATTACCAGTCAAAATCCAGCCTTACTTCCACCACCATCTCCTCTCTCCTCTTCCTTCCACTTTTGTATACCCTCCATCTTCCCCATTTGGTATCGAGCTAAGTTGGCATCAAATTTGTAATCAAGTGCTTTGGCAATATAAAGTTGTTTAGTGAGTATTTCTTCACTTATCTTTGTTAATTTATGCTTTGATTTTGCTTAAGGAATTGCAAACTCAGAAGTAAGAAACATCAAAAGTCTTAATGCTTAGTTCTGTGTTTGTTATTAGTGAGAAATTTTAATCATATTCTGCCTGATGCGAAGCTGAGGTAGCCATTGTTGTAGCCATTGTTAGCTGTGTGAAGGCGTTTAAGGCATTTTGTTGGTGTGTAAATCCTCTATTTTGTTAGATACTCATGGCGAATTTGGTTAAAATAACTCTGCAATATAAATTATGACTAAGCTTATTAAGAAGTTTGTACATTCTTCTTCCTCATCATCAATTTCCTTATCTTCTATGTCTATTAAAAATAGTAAAGAAATCAGTTACAATGATTTAAATCAAGTTATTTGTGACTGGACTAGTCCAACTGTAAATAAAAATAAAATTTATAAAGTTGGAAGTTTTTAATTAAAAACAAGTTATAAAGTAAAAACCATTGAAAGAACTGAATTCATTACCAGTAATATTCAACATCTTTCTTTAATCAAGCCCCATGAAATAAAGGAGTATGTTAAAACATACAATTATATTCATTTTGGATAAGTGCAAGTTGCTCTAAAGCCTTTAACAAGACTTGGACTTAGAATAGAAGCTCTCATCTATATTCAAAATATAAGATATAAAAGATTCAGTGATTCATTACTTGGAATGGTTGAATCAAGTTTGGCTAATGGCCTTACTTTCTTTAATTGCTTTCCAAATTTCTCGGTTTCCCTTATAGATCCCGGTGCACATGAAGCTTTTACTCTTGCTATCCAGACAAAAGGTTTTGATATAAATCCTCAGAATCAAAATATTGCTCTTATATATAGAGTTTAATATAAACTCATGAATTCAGTTGTTCCAAGCATAACCTATTCCTTTCAAGCAAAAGGCATGATTACTTTATTCCAAACTAATTTCAAAAATAAAGTTAATATTCCAAAACTCATATAGTAGAATGATGTTAATCTATCTGGTAAATGGTGCTTAGAAAATGCCCAAACAGAAAGGTCTTTCAAAAATCAAGATATTGAAACAATTATTGAACATGAAGATGGAAGTGTTGAAATAAATTTTTAAATAGATTCAAGAGATACAACTCCTACAGTTTATCAACATTCTAGAAAGTCTTATTCTCATCTTCCCTCTGTGGTAGGATCTTCAATAAAAGCACCATCTCGTATTTCTTGCTCTACACCTAATGCAGACCTTCGACCAATAGCACTTATGCATCCTTTTTATCAAGCTTCTGCCTCTAATACCTTAATTCCTTCGGAATCCAATTTCAATATAAATGTTATTGAATGCTTTGAAATTGATAAAGAATTGTTAAAAAAGAATTTAGCTTTACATCCTCTCATAAAATTCGCTTTTAACCATGTTTCTTAAGAACATAAAGACTTTTTAAAAGCAAAATGGTATAAATATATCTATGATAATCAAAGAAATATTTATTTCTTTGATTGGCTTAAGCTAGCCATAAAAAAAAGCTTATAATACTGAAGATTTATCCACCAATATGATAACAAAATTAAGTTCATCTTGGATTATAGCTGCTACCAGTTCTTCTGCACAAAGAACTAAAGAATCTACACATCCTCCATTACATCAAATCATATATAAAGAAACTTCAGCTGTACCCATAAAAGATGTTGTAGAAATACAAGGAGACAAAGGTAAAACTGAATTTATTTACAAATCAGATTTAAGTCATGTTTAGAACAAAATAATTATACAAATATAAACCTTCATACTATTGGCCAACAAACCAATAGAATTGAAGATAAAGTTGAAAATATTTAAAAATTTTATGAAACTACTTCTTCCGATAAAGGAATCAAGACACAATCTTTAGATTTTCAAGGTGAAGCCCTTAAAGATTGAAAATTAGAAAAAAAAACCCTTAAAATTTTCAAACAAACTAATCAATCAATTATCTTATAGTTTTAAAAACATAAAACTTAAAGACAATAAAGAAAATAAAGATGAAAAATCCATAAATGTTTTAGTTTCTAAAGCTTCGAGCTCAGACTCAAAATTCTCTATTTCTGACTCTATAATAGAAAAATCAAATGAAGCTCAAGATGATCAAAATCAAGAATCTCTACAACTTAATAAAATATTTAAAAGATAAAAACCAAAAGTCACTGCAACAAAAACAAGAAATTATTATCCAAGCCCTACTCTAGTTGATCTTCAATTCAAAGAACAAGCTATTCTAAATGCCCTTCGATTTGAAAACTCTTTAGTATATAAATGGAATGTAGATGGACTATCTGAATATCAAATCTTGCAACTATGCCAACACATGATTATATATGCCTCTACCACATGGCTGCCGGTAATGATCAAAGACATGCAGTAAATGCGGTTGTCCTTGAATTTACTGGACAATTACATGGTTGGTGGCAAAAATACCTATTTGATACAAAAAGAAATGCTATATTAAATGCAGTAAAAAGAGATCCCTCAGGAAATCCTGTTCTTACTCCTCAAGGCTAAATGATCCCTGATTCCATCTATATGCTTATTACCAATACAGTTAAACATTTTATTGGTAATTATATAAATGCAGAAGAAAAGTTAAAAACACAATTAATCAATTTATCTTGCCCAACATTATCAAATTTTCGTTGGTATAAAGATGTTTTCTTATCAAAACTCTATATAATCGATGCAAGGAATTTAGAATTTTAGAAAGAAAAATTCATATATAGTCTTCCTAAACTTTTTGCAGAAAAGGTTAGAGAAGAATTAAAATCAGAAAATTATGGAAATTTGAATTAAAAAATGTATACATATGGTGATCTAATTCAAAAGATTTAAAAAGTTGGATTTTCATTATGCAATGAAATCAAACTTAAACGTCAAATTAAAAATCGAAAAAGAATAAACAGGTACGAACTTGGTGATTTTTGTTTTCAATTTAGTATAAAACCATTAATCAGTCCTTATAGTCAGAATAAAAAGAAAAACTTAAAAAGAAACCATCAAAAATGAAAATCTAAACATTTTTCAACTCCACAATAATATACTCCCTCAAAAAGATATTATAAAAAACCTTCTCATAAAAACCCTTATAAAGAATTAAAGACATCTTATACAGACGATAATCCATCCACTTCTTATCCCAAGAAAAAAGAAATACAATGTTATAATTGCAAAGAAAATGGACATATAGCTCCTGACTACCCAAAAATAAAAGTAAAAACGTAAAAAGAAATCAAAACTATTTTAAAAGGATCCTTAGCATCAGAGTCATCCAGTTCCTCTGATACCGATTATTCTTCCTCTCATGCTTCAGATACATGTCATTGTAAATTATTTGACAGTGAAATCTAGTATAAATCTGCTTCTTCTTCCTCTTTATCTTTAAACGTACTTTCTGCTGCAGAAGAGATGGTGCTAAAAATGTTTAAAGATCTAAAAGATGAAGAATTAAAAAATAAAGATTTTGAAAAAATACAAAACATAAACAAAGGAACTAAAAAAGGGAAAGCTTCTACATCAAATAACATATCAGACTTACCTGAACAATTCAGCATTAAAATAGTATTAGATAGATTAAGAGAGCAACAAGCTCCTACTCATCTTTTTATTCAAGATCTTTATAAAGAAATAAATAATCAAAAGCAAGAAATAAAAGAATTAAAATAAAGCTTAATTAAGCTTTAAGAACTCAAACAACATACTGAGAATCATGAATTTCACAGACTCAATAATTATCAAGAAAATAATGATAATATAGAAAATCAAGAAAATTTTGATAAAGACTTAAATGGTTTTGTAAATTCTTTAACAAGACATCCACTTAAAAAGTGGAAAACTCAAGCTATAATTATGGAAAAACCACTTAAAAACTCAAGCTAGATATTGGCGCAGATGTTAATTTAATAAGAGAAGGATTAATCCCAACAAAATATTATGGAAAAACGAATAATAAACTCAATCTAGCTACTACTAGTAAAAAACTACATATCAAATAAAATTAAGTAATGTTTATGTCTATAAAAATGGAACATGCACAAGGATTTAATAATGTTTATGTCTGTAAACAATGATGTTATTCTTCAAATTTTACAGCCTTTTCAAATTGACTCATCAGGTCTAAAAACTATTTTAGACAATAAAGAATTAAATTTTGATTTTGTTGAATTAACTCCTATTCAACATATTAATATTATTAAAAAAATGTAAACAAGAATAAGACGTTCAAAAACCATTTAGATATCCAGTTCCAAATAAAACGGATCTTATTAATCATCTCTCTGATGTCTTCATGTTTTCTACATTTAATCCTAAATCCAGATTTTGGTTCTTTCAAATTCTACCTGGAGGACAGATATAAAATTGCTTTTCTTTCCCCAAAGAAAATAAAAATTCATGTTATTGATAATTCTCATTCAGACCTATCTTTTACTCCTATCTGCCTTCAGGAAGTATCCCTTCTCATTAAGACATCAAGCAAAGCCCCTATTCAAGAATCAGGGTCTTCCTTCATACGTACATCCTAACAAATATCAATCCCTTTCTTCAATCCAGGATTATCTGTCACTTCACAAGAACTTATCAATGCCCATTGTAGTGCCATTCTCTCTGATAAAAGACAAAATACTAGAAAAACCCTATCCAAAATTGCAAACCATATCAAGGACTTAGAAAGCCAAATCCTTATGTGCCATAACATCCATCAAAGAGCACTGTTACCACCTATGCTGATAAAAGAACATCCAGAATTCACCTCCTGGAAAAGGTTAACATAGCCTTTTCAGATAAGATAGCTACAAGAATTAGAGAAAAAACTATTTCTTGTTAGATCACGGAGCAATTAATGCTCAAAGCTCAATATATAAGCTGGGCAACTGGTTTTCCCAAATTGTTCCTGCATCATATGAAGTTGATATCTCATATATCGAACATGGATTAGTCCAAAGATTTGCTTTATGCAAAGATAATTTTAAAATGATACAGCAGCTCCCCGCAATCGTGCGTCATGCCCTTCGCAGCCTTGGAGTTACCAAAAGACAACTTCTGATAACGATTTCATCAAGTTTGCGTAAAAGATCAGAAATCCGGTTTTATCAACCTTATCAATTATGGACCATCATGAATTATGAAAAAGGAGATTTAGTCTGCAAAAAGTTCATCTTTACTATAAATGATTACGAGCATCTCCATGTTAATTATCCAGCTCAATGGTATGTATCTCATGAAGTCGATGGAATACAGCGTAGAACATCTCCAAAATAATGATCTAGCTTCTGATCAATATCAAAGATTTCTCAATGTAAAAGGACATCCTGAATTTGCAAGTACATACAGATATGTTTGATGTGACAGTCGAAGAGTTGTTTGCATTGCTGATGATCTCGCTGTGCAAACAATGGTGATATAGAATCCATATAAATCTGGACATACAGCTCTTAATCAAATTATTAATGCTTATAAAGACATGTCTTTTGATATTCTGACAGAACTTAAGAAGAGTTAATCCAATTATTCCATGGTGGATTAACAAATGATGGCTGGGATGAGCACTTTTGATGCAAGTCTCCAATAATACTAATAAAGATTCTTCCTACAGGAGCTTTTTCTACTAGCCCATCAATGAATTTTTTGGAAAAAGTACATACAAAAGTACTAAAAGACAAAGCATATCTCTCATAAGAATGAAGTAGTATTTTATTCCCAACATGCATATCTCTAGGTCTAAAAACTATTTTCTACAAATTTTATAGCCTTTTCAAATTGACTCACTAGGTCTAAAAACTATTTTAGATAATAAAGAATTAAGTTTTCATTTTGTTGAATTAACTCCTATTCAACATATCAATATTTTTCAGACAAAGTGTAAACAAGAATAAGATGTTCAAAAACCACTCAGATATCCAGTTCCAAATAAAACGGACCACATTAATCTTCTCTTTGATGTCGTCATGTTTTCTACATTTAATCCTACATCCAGATTTTGTTACCTTGAAATTCTACTTGGAGGACAGATATAAAATTGCTTTTCTTTTCACAAAGAAAATAAAAATTCAAGTTATTGATATTTCTCATTCAATGCCATTGGAGTGCCATTCTCTCTGATAAAAGAAAAAACAATAGAAAAACCCTATCCAAAATTGCAAACCATCTCAAGGACTTAGAAAGCCAAATCCTTATGTACCATAACATCCATCAAAGAGCACTACTATCCACCTATGCTGATTAAAAAACATCCAAAATTCACCTCCTAGAAAAGGTTAACACAGCCCTTCCAGATGAGATAGCTGCAAGAATTAGAGAAAATACTATTTCTTGTGAGATCAAGGCGCGATTAATGCTCAAAGCTCAATATATAAGATGGGCAACTGCCTTTCCCAAATTGTTCCTGCCATCATATGAAGTTGATATCTCATATATCGAACAAGGATTAGTCCAAAGATTTTCTTTATGCAGAGATGATTTTGAAATAATACAACTGCTCCCTACAATCGCTCGCCATGACCTTTGCAGCCTTGGAGTTACCAAAAGACAACTTCTCATAACGATTTCATCAAGTTTGGATGAAAGATTAGATATCTGGTTTTATCAACCTTATAAACTATGGACTATCATGACTTATGAAGAAGGAGATTTATTTTGCAAAAAATTCATATCTACCTTAAAAGATTACAAGCATCTCCCAGTTGATTATCTAACTCAATGGTATAAATCTCATGAAGCCACTACAATGGAATACAGCTTAGAATGTCTCCAAAATTATGATCTAGCTTCTAATCAATATCAAAGATTTCTCAGTCTAACAGGACATCTTAAATCTGCAAGTACATACAGATATATTTGGTGTGACGGTCGATGAGTGGTTTGCATTGCTGATAATCTCGCTGAGCAAACAACGGTGATGCAAAATCCATATAAATCTGGACATACAACTCTCAATCAAATTATCAATGTTTATGAAGACATGTCTTTTGATATTTTTGAAGAAACTCGAGAAGAGTTAATCCAATTACTCCATGGTGAATTAACAAATGAAGGTTGGAATAAGCACTTTGGATGCAATTCTCTAATAATACAATGCCTAGCATAAAGATTCTTCCTAAAGAGCTTTGGAAGGATGAGAAAAGCTTTTTCTACTAGCCCATCAATGAGTTTTTAGAAAAAGTACATGCAAAAGCACTAAAAGACAAAGCATATCTCTTATAAGAATGAAGTAGTATTTTATTCCCGACAAGCACATCCATGAAGAACTTATCTCCAGAAAGGGAAAAAAAATAAAGACATGACACATACCTTATCAAGTCACTCAAAGCAATCATGACATCTCACTATTTAGAATAAAGTTCATCTACAGTAAAGATTGTGATTTTTGCCTACAGTCCGGAAGCATCATGAAATCTATCAGCACATTAAATGAAATGCACAATCACTTTAAATTCAATTGTAATGAAATATAAATTATGTTGGTTATGACTATAAATAGGTCTAGCCTTCCTCATGTACAGGCAAGAGTTGCAATACCAATCAAAATCCAGCCTTGCATCCTCCACCATCTCCTCTCTCCTCTCCCTTCCGCTTTTGTATACCCACCATCTTCCCCATTTGGTATCAGAGCCAAGTTGGCATCTAGTTTGTAATCAAGTATCGTTGCAATATAAAGTCGCTTTGTGAGCATTTCTTCACTTATCTTTGTGTTTTAATTTTGTTTAAGGAATTGCTGACTCAGAAGCAAGAATGTCAAAACTCTTAATACTTGGTTTTGTGTTTGTTATTATTGAGAAATTTTAATCATATTTCGCCCGGAGCGAAGTTGAGGTAGCCATTGTTATCACCGTTGTTAGCCATGTGAAGGCATTTAAGGTGTTTTGTTGGTATGTAAATTCTCTATTTCGTTAGATACTCATAGTGGATTTGGTTAAAATAACTCTGTAATATAAATTATGGCTAAGCTTATTAAGAAGTTTGTACCTTCTTCTTCCTCATCATCAAATTCCTTATCTTCTATGTCTATTAAAAGTAGCAAAGAAATCAGTTATGATGATTTAGATAAAGTTATTTTTGACTGGACTATTCCAACCGTAAATAAAAAAGAAATTTATAAAATTGGAAGTTTTCAATTAAAATCAAGTTATAAAGTAAAAACCATTGAAAGAACTAAATCCATTACCAGTAATATTAGCATCTTTCTTTAATCAAGCCCCATGAAAAAGGGAGTATGTTAAAACATACAATTATATTCATTTTGGATTAGTGCAAGTTGCTCTAAAGCCATTAACAAGACTTGGACTTAGAACAGAAGCTCTCATCTATGTTCAAGATACAAGACATAAAAAATTCAGTGATTCGTTACTTCGAATGGTTGAATCAAGTTTGGCTAATGGCCCTACTTTCTTCAATTGCTTTTCAAATTTCTCTGTTTCCCTTACAGATCCAGGTGCACATGAAGCTCTTACTCTTGCTATCTTGATAAAAGGTTTTGATATGAATCCTCATAATAAAAATCTTGCTCTCTAATATAGAGTTTATTATAAACTCATGAATTCAATTGTTCCAGGCATAGCCTATTCCCATCAAGCAAAAGACATGACTACTTTATTCCAAACTAATTTGAAAAATAAAGTTAATATTCCAAAACTCATACAATGGAATGACATTAATTAGTCTGGTAAATGGCGCTTAGAAAACACCCAACCAGAAAGGTCTTTAGAAAATCAAGATATTGAAACAATTATTGAACATGAAGATGAAAGTGTTGAAATAAATTTTCAAACAGATTCAAGAGATACAACTCCTATAGTTTATAAACTTTCTTGAAGGTCTTATTCTCATCCTCCCTCTGTGGTAGGATCTTCCATAAAAGAACCATTCCGAGTTTCTTGCTCTACACTAAATGTAAACCTTCGACCTACTAGACTTGTGTATCCTTCTTATCAAGCTTCTCCATCTAGTACATATAATCCTTTGGAATCCGATTTCAATATAAATGTTGTTGAATGTTTTGAAATTGATAAAGAAATGTTAAAAAAGAATTTAGCTCTACATCCTTTAACAAAATCCCTTTTTTAAATAGGTTTCTCAAGAACATAAAAACTTTTTCAATGAAAAATGGTATAAATATATGTATGATAATCAAACAAATATTTATTTCTTTGATTGGCTTAAATTAACCATAAAGAAAGCTTATAATATGGAAGATTTATCCATCAATATGATAACAAAATTAAGCTCATCTTGGAATATAGCTTCTACCAGTTCTTCTCTACAAAGAACTAAAGAATCTATACATCCTCCATTACATCAAATCATTTATAAAGAAACTTCAGCTATACCTATAAAAGATGTTGCAAAAATAGAAAGAGACAAATGTAGAACTAAATTTATTTACAAATCAGATTTAAGCCATGCTTTAGAACAAAATAATTATATAAATATAAACCTTCATACTATTGGCCAACAAACCAATAAAATTGAAGATAAAGTTGAAAATATTCTAAAATTTAATGAAACTACTTCTTCCCATTAAGAAATCAAGACACAATCTTTGGGTTTTCAAGGTGAAGCCCTTAAAGATGTACAGTTAGAAAAAAAACCATTAAAATTTTCAAACAAACTAATTAATCAATTATCTCATAGTTTTACAAATATAAAGCTTCAAGAAAATAAAGATCAAAAAGCAAACAAATCTATAAATGTTTTAGTCTCAAATTCTAAAGCCTCTAGCTTAGATTCAAATTTTTCTATAGCTAATCCTATAGAATAGGAGTCTAAAACAAATAAAAATAAAAATGATCAAAATCAAGAATCTTTTCAAATCAATAAAATATTTAAAAGACAAACACCAATAGTCACTGTAGTAAAAACAAGAAATTATTATCCAAGACCTACTCCAGTTGATCTTTAATTCGAAGAACAAGCTATTCTAAATGGCCTTCGATTTGAAAACTCCTCAGTATACGAATGGAATGTAGATGGAGTATTTGAATATCAAATCCTACAACTATGCCAACACATGATGATATATGCCTCTACCATCATGATTGCCGGTAATGATCAAAGACATGTAGTAAATGCAGTCGTCCTTGGGTTTACTAGACAATTACATGGTTGGTGGTAAAAATACCTATCTGATACAGAAAGAAATGCTATATTAAATTCAGTAAAAAGAGATCCCTCAGGAAATCCAATTTTTACTCCTCAAGGCCAAATGATCCCTGACTCCATCTACATGCTTATTACAATATAATAAAACATTTTATTGGTTATTATATGAATGTAGAAGAAAAAATAAAAACTCAATTAATCAATTTATCTTGCCTAACATTATGAGATTTTTGTTGGTATAAAGATGTTTTCTTATCAAAACTCCATACTATCGATGCAAGTAATTCAGAATTTTGGAAAGAAAAATTCATATCTGGTCTTCCTAAACTTTTTGTAGAAAAAGTTAGAGAAGAATTAAAATAAAAAAATTATGAAAATTTGAATTATGGAATGTATACATATGGTGATCTAATTCAAAAGATTGATAAAGTTGGATTTTCATTATGGAATGAAATCAAACTTAAATGTTAAATTGAAAATCAAAAAAAGAATCAGCAAGTATGAACTTGGTGATTTTTGTTTTCAATTTGCCATGGAACCATTAATCAGTCCTTCTAGTCAGAATAAAAAGAAAAACTTAAAAAGAAACCTTCAAAAAAGAAAATCTAAACATTTTTCAACTCCACAATATTGTACTCCCTAAAAAAGATATTGTACTTGGTGATTTTTTTTATTTTAATTCTTCTCTAACTTTTTCTACAAAAAGTCTAGGAAGACCAGATATGAATTTTTCTTTCCAAAATTCTGAATTACTTGCATCGATTGTATAGAGTTTTGATAAGAAAACATCTTTATGCCAATGAAAATCTGATAATGTTGGGTAAGATAAATTAATTAATTGTGTTTTTAATTTTTCTCCTACATTCATATAATTACCAATAAAATGTTTAACTATATTGGTAATAAGCACGTAAATGGAATCAGAGATCATTTGGCCTTGAGGAGTAAGAATAGGATTTCCTAAGGGATCTCTTTTTACTGTATTTAATATAGCATTTCTTTCTGTATCAGATAAGTATGTTTTCCACCAACCATGTAATTGTCCAGTAAATCCAAGGACAGCTGCATTTACTGCATGTCTTTGATCATTATCGGCAGCCATGATAGTAGAGGCATATATCATCATGTGTTAGCATAGTTGCAGGATTTGATATTCAGATACTCCATCTACATTCCATTCGTATACTGAGGAGTTTTCAAATCGAAGGCATTTTGAATAGTTTGTTCTTCGTATTGAAGATCAACTAGAGTAGGTCTTGGATAATAATTTCTTGTTTTTGCTGTAGTGACTATTGGTTTTTGTCTTTTAAAAATTTTGATTGATTTGTAGAGATTCTTGATTTTGATCATTTTGATTCTCATTTGTTTTAGACTCTTCTTCTATAGGATCAACTATAAAAAATTTTGAATCTAAGCTAGAGGCTTTAGAATTTGAGACTAAAACATTTATAAATTTGTTTGCTTTTTTATCTTTATTTTCTTGAAGCTTTATATTTGTAAAAGTATGAGATAATTGATTGATTAGTTCATCTAAAAATTTGAAGGGTTTTTTTTTCTAACTTTATATCTTTAAGGGCTTCACCTTAAAAACCTAAAGATTGTGTCTTAATTACTTTAGAGGAAGAAGTAGTTTCATAAAATTTTAAAATATTTTCAACTTTATCTTCAATTCTTTTGGTTTGTTGGCCAATAGTATGAAGGTTAATATTTGTATAATTATTTTATTTTAAAACACGACTTAAATTTGATTTGTAAATAAATTCAGTTTTACCTATGTCTCTTCGTATTTTTGCAACATATTTTATGGGTACAGCTGAAGTTTTCTTTGTAAATGATATGGTGTAATGGAGGATGTATAGGTTCTTCAATTCTTTGTAGAGAGGAACCAGTAGAAGCTATAATCCAAAAAGAGCTTAATTTAGTTATAATATTGACAGTAAATCTTTAGTATTATAAGCTTTTTTCATGGCTAGTTTAAGCCAATCAAAGAAATAAATATTTCTTTCATTACCATACATATATTTATACCATTTTGCTTTTAGAAGGTCTTTATGCTTTTGAGAAACATGGTTAAAAAAGAATTTTATGAGAGGATGTAAAGCTAAATTCTTTTTTTAAATTTCTTTATCAATTCCAAAGCATTGAATAACATTTAATTGAAATCAGATTCTGAGAGTTTATATGTATTAGTTGGAGAAGTATGATTTCTTTTGTTTTCTAAAGCTTGATAAGAAGGATACACAAGTCCTGTAGGTTGAAGGTCTATATTAGGTGTAGAGTAAGAAACTCGAGATGGTTCTTTTATGGAAGGTCCTACCGCATATGGAGGATGAGAATAAGACTTTCTAGAAGGTTAATACACTGTAGGAGTTGTATCTCTTGAATCTGTTTGAAAATTTATTTCAACACTTCCATCTTCATGTTCAATAATTGTTTCAATATCTTGATTTTCTAAAGACTTTTCTGGTTGGGCGTTTTCTAAGCGCATTTTACCAAATAGATTAATATCATTCTACTGTATGAGTTTTGGAATATTAACTTTATTTTTGAAATTACTTTGGAATAAAGTAGTCATACCTTTTGCTTGATGGGAATAGTCTATGCCTAGAACAACTGAATTCATGAGTTTATAATAAACTCTATATATGAGAGCAAGATTTTGATTATGAGGGTTCATATCAAAACCTTTTGTCTGGTTAGCAAGAGTAAGACCTTCATGTGCACCTAGAAAGAGCTTCATGTGCACTTGGACCCGTAAGGGAAACAGAGAAATTTGGAAAGCAATTGAAGAAAGTAGGGCCATTAGCCAAACGTGATTCAACCATTCCAAGTAATGAATCACTGAATTTTTTATGCCTTATATCTTGAACATAGATGAGAGCTTTTGTTCTAAATCCAAGTCTTGTTAAAGGCTTTAGAGCAACTTGCACTAATCCAAAATGAATATAATTGTATGTTTTAACATATTCCCTTATTTCATGGGGCTTGATTAGAGAAAGATGATGAATATTACTAGTAATGGATTCAGTTATTTTAATAGTTTTTACTTTATAACTTGATTTTAATTGAAAACTTCCAACTTTATAAATTTCAATTTTTTTTTATGGTTGGAGTAGTCTAGTCACAAATAACTTGATCTTAATCATCATAACTGATTTTTTCACTATTTTTAATAGATGTAGAAGATAAGGAATTTGATGATGAGGAAGAAGAAGGTACAAACTTCTTAATAAGCTTAGCCATAATTTGTATTACAGAGTTATTTTAACCAAATCCATTAGTATCTAATGAAATAGAGGATTTGCATACCAACAAAACGCCTTAAACACCTTCACACGGCTAACAACGGCGACAACAATGGCTACCTCAGTTTCACTCCGGGTGGAATATAATTAAAATTTCTCAATAATAACAAATACAGAACTAAGTATTAAGACTTTTGACAATCTTACTTCTGAGTTAGCAATTTCTTAAGCAAAATCAAAGCATAACATAACAAAGATAATTGAAGAAATACTCATAAAATGACTTTATATTGCCAAAGTACTTGATTACAAATTTGATACCAACTTGGCTCTGATACCAAATGGGGAAGATGGTGGGTTATACAAAAGCTGAAGAGAGAGGAGATAGGAGATAGTGGTGGAAGCAAGGCTAGATTTTGACTGGTATTCCAACTCTTGCATGTTCATGAGGAAGACTAGACTTATCTATAGTCATAACAAACATAATTTACATTTCATTACAGCTGAATTTATGCTGCATTTGCATTTCATTTCATGTGCTGACAAATTTCATGATATCTTTATTTGGATAAGGAAATGAAATTAATGATGGTTTTTTTATTGCAAAGTGAATGGCAGAAGTTGGATGGAATTATGATTAAGTCCTTACATCCACCAACTAAACCCTTAAAACTAGAATCAGTTAGCACCTCAAATCAACCCCCAGTCACATTGGAGGCTAATGTTTATGTTAAAGCAGATGAAAGTTCTTTTCTAAGGAAAGTATATAAGCAGAACAATTATACTAATCTGCATCCCGAAGCAATTGGTCAACAATTAACAAGAATTAAGGATCAAGTTCAATCCTTACAAAATAAACAAGATTCCAACAAATCAAGTACTAAACCAATAATTGTTCAGGAAATTCCTAACCTCCTATCCCAATTAAGAGATTTAAACTCTTTAATAAAAGAGAGAGAGAGAGAGAGATGATGAATTTATCACTCAATTATTAAGTCAAATGAGGGACCTAAAGTTACAAGTGCTATCACATGATTCTAATATTGAATCTAAACCTAAAATTGATCAGGAAAATCTCATGGAAATAGAAGCTTCATTACAAACTTTGCAAAATGAAGTTCATAATATAAATTACACCAAAAGTTCTAAAAGAACATGGGATGTAATGGGAAGTAGCTTTTATTATCCTCAACCCATTCCCTAAGATATTTTTATGAAGAAGCCTAGCTTCATACTCAAAACTCATTTCATGGAAAAACCATATATGAGTGGAATATTGATGGAAAATCTGAATATCAAATTTTTTAAGTTATACATAAAATGAAGTTGTATAGCACCATTTGGAAACAAAATGGTAATACTGATTCAAATATGTGTAAACTTATTACACCGATTTTATTGGAGTGGTAAAAGGTTGGTGGGATAATATTCTCACAAAACAACAAAAGTTGGAAATTCTAATTGCAAGAAAAATAATTAAGAGTGAAAATACTCAACAGCAAGAAATAATTGAAGATGTTGTTTACACACTAGTTTAGACTATTGTACTACCTTTTATAGGCCCTTGCGATAACCAAAGGAAAAGAAGTCGTGAACTATTAAAAAAATCTCAGATGTCCATCTTTAACCCATTTCAAGTGGTATACAGATGTATTTCTTGCTAAAGTCATGCAAAGATATGATGCCAATAGTGATCACTGGAAAGCCAAATTTATTGATGGGCTTCCCAATCTATTTGTAGAAAGAGTCATAAAAAGACTCTAAGAAAAACATGATAGAATTTCTATTCCTTATGCCCAATATACTTATGGACAATTAATTAGTATTGTCATTCAAGAAGGATTATCTCTTTGCAATTTAAAATTGTAACAACAATTAAAAAGGCAACATCTTACTAGTCGAAAAGCATTAGGAGAATTTTGTGATCAGCTTGCTTATGATACTTTAATTAAGTATCCCAAATCTCATAAAACAAAAAAGCAATAGCCTATTCAAAAATATACAAAAAGAAAAAATATTTTCCTAAAAAATCAAAATTAGAAAACATCTCTAGAAAAAAAGATGCTAAAGGAAAAATCCCTAAAAAATTAAAAATAATTTGTTACAAATGTGGACAAATTGGCTACTATTCTAATAGATGCAAATTAAAACAAAAAATTTAAAATTTAAATGTAGATGAACATAAAAAAAACATCAATTGTTAAAACTAATGCTTCATTCTAGTTCTTCTGAATCAGAATCTGAACCAGAAGAATTAGAAGTCCTAGAATCCACTTCTTCAGACAATGAAAAATAAAAAAACACAAAAAATTGTATGTGTAATAATCTCAATGAATGTTCAACTTCCAATGATTATTGGAAAGCAATTGTTAAAATGAACGGCTTGAGTATAAATGTTCTCTTTAGTCAACAATAATCTCTTTTAAATCTTGTTGATCAAATTACTGATCCACAAGTACGTCAAAAAATAATTGAAACATACATAACTATACATGACTCAAAAGAAAAGGAAAAGGAAAAATCCATAACCTCCACTAATCATTATAGTTTGAAAGAAGTCTTAAACAAATTTGACAATCAAAATAATACAAAACCTACTTTTTTAACCGATTTAAAAATAGAAATAAATCAATTAAAAGATGAAGTCCGACAATTAAAAGGATTCCAATAAAAAAAACATTTCAAGATCTAACAATTATAGATCAACGCATTTCTTAACTAGAAAACAGAAATAAATCTTCTTTATCTCCTGACAATTTAAAACGAGAAAGAGAAGAAAATTATTTAAACTTGATCAAGAAGGTTATTACTCAAAAATGGTATGTTTAGATTACAATTGTAATCAATAATGAATATACAATTTCTAATGCAATTGCATTAGTAGACTTAGGAGCAAACCTTAACTACATAAAAGAAGGTCTAGTACTAACTCAATACTTTCAAAAGCCCAAAAATAGTCTAAGTGCTGCAAATGGACAAAAACTGTTCATTAATTATCAATTAAAAGGTACTCTTCTATGCAAGAAGGGTATATGTATTCCTACTCATTTCTATTTAATTAAAAATCTTATCCAACAAATTACATTGGGTAGTCCATTTATTCAATAATGCCTTTAGAACATGTTGATTCTATAGGTTTTAATGGATACTATAATAATCACATGATCAGATTTAATTTTATTTCTAAGCCAAGAATAAAAATTCTTAATCAATTAACAGATTCTATTTCTTGTAAGGAAAAACACAATTAGTTCTGACAAAAAGAAATACTGCTATGAAATATTGAGCAACAATTAACATATCCACAAGTAAAAAATAATATTGACAAAATTCATCAACAATTTATCACTGAAATATGCAGTGATATTCCAAATGGTTTTTGGAATAGAAAAGAACATATTATTTCTTTTCCTTATGAACCAAGATTTAATGAAAAATCTATTCCAACTAAGGCTAGACCAAGCAAAATGAAAAAAGAATATTTAGATCTGTATAAAACAGAAATCCAAAATCTTTTGTATAAAAAATTAATCAGAAAATGTTATTGTCCATGGAGCTGTACTGCTTTTTATGTAAATAAAAATGTAGAAAAAGAAAAAGAAGTTCCAAGACTTGTAATCAATTACAAGCCCCTCAATGATTGCTTAAAATGGATCAAGTATCCAATTCCAAATAAAAAAGATTTACTAAACAGATTACATGCTGCCATAATTTTTTTCAAATTTGATCTGAAATCTGGTTATTGGCAAATTCAAATAGCCCAAGCAGATATAAAACTACTTTTACTGCACCATTTGGACATTATGAATGGATTGCAATGCCATTTGGGCTAAAATATGCTCATTCTGAATTTCAAAATATTAAGAATGAAATATTTAATCCTTATGCAGAATTTTCTATTGTCTACATAGATGAAATTTTGATCTTTTCAAAATCAATTGATCAACGTTTTAAACATCTTAGAATTTTCAAAGATGTAATTAAAAGAAATGTTTTGGTAATCTCAGCACAAAAAATGAAACTCTTTTAAACCACTATCTGATTCTTAGGACATAATAGTAATCAAGGAACAATTATCCCTATTAACAAATGCATTGAATTTGCATCAAAATTTCCTGATGAAATTCTTGATAAAACCCAATTACAAAGATTTTTAGGAATTCTGAATCTTATTTCAGATTACTATCTTAAGCTAGCACAGGATGCTATAATCCTCTATGAAAGGCTTAAAAAATATCCTTCTCCATGGACTATAGCCCACACTAGAGTTATTTAACAAATTAAGTTGAAAGTTAAACAACTTCCATATCTAGCCATCGTTAATCCACAGTGGAACAAAATTGTTGAGACAGATGCTTCCAATAAAGGTTATAGAGGCATTCTAGAACAAAAAAACCCTATTTCTAATAAGAAAGAATTGGTTTGATTTATTATCGAAGTTATTTTGAAAAAAAGAGTAGATTAATTAAATGATTTGATTGATTATCTCACTTAATGGATTCTAGATGCAATCATCTATCTTTATCATTGATATTTTTTGCATTTTTTTAATCCAAGTTTCTGATTTTCTTTTTCAATTTAAATTCAATTCATCAATCTCTACTATTTAGTTTAGAAAAAGTTCAGATTTTTAATTGGTAGCTTAGAATGGTTATTTGTGGGATCAACTTTTTTACTCATTAAATTTTCAAACTCATCCATTTCATTCTCCGTAAGTTTGAAGTATTTGATAGCTAAAGCATACATTTGTAGAGATTGGGTAGCTCTTTTTGCTAACAAATGAATCATTTGATAGAAGTGAATATATTGAATACTCAAATTTTCATTACAATCAAATACAATTTTTCCTCCCTTATCATCGATATCCCTATTTTTTGCATCCTTTGTCCATCGTTTCAAAATATATTGAGGTGGTATCTCCATCACATTGAATTTTATGTATGCTTGAAGAATGTGTTGACATAATATCCCTGTAAATTCAAAATGACAACAAGCGCACCTTGCCTATTTGTCTTGACAGTTAAAAAGGACATTGAATGAAAGGTTTGGATCTGCATAATGAGTTACTCAAAACTTCAACTCTTCACCCTTGCTACTTTTTTTTTTTTTTTTTGCATAATCAGACTTTGATTCTTCCTAAACTGTTTCTCAAACTTGCAAAACATTGCATGTGTGTAAATTTTTTAAGCATGCTTTTCAATTGGAAAAAATGAATTTAATTGAACAAGCTTGTGATGAGAATCATGGTCATTTTTATTTTCCTCCCCTAAGCGACAATCTACAACACGAGCATATTATTGGACAAAGTCATGCAAAGACAAAGCTTGCATTATGAAGTGTTTGAAAGATGTCGTAAGTATCATCCAATTTCCTATGTAAGTGAATGAATTTTACTTTTTGATTGTAACACTAATTCATGCATATGATCCCTTACAAAAACATACACAACCCACACTCTTTCGTTTGGTAGGAGAGCAACCATCCTTGTTTTGCATCTCTCTCTACTTTTTAAGCACTGACTTTTTCTAGAACCATTTATAACTCCTTTATCACATTTTCGATCACCTACTTTGTAACACACAAGTCTTCTATTTAATTGTTTTTGCGGATTACAAGTGCCTCACTGCTGTGTTACCAAGGGATTCATTGGTAAGCTTGTTTCTTCCTTCAACTTAAACACCATAGTTTAAATCCTAGTCTTCTCATTCCTCGGTCAATGCCTTGCCAATTAGGATGGCAACAAAGTGGATTTAGTACGAGTTGGGTAAACCCAAACCTGCATTGTCATGAATTTATCTCATCTAATCATGATATGGACAAAACTACTACATATATGACCCTCACACTATGGTGAGGGTGACCTTTTTTTTAAAGTATTATTGTACAAGAACACAAAACCATTACAACTCATGACACCTTTTTCACCTTATTAAGTCTAAAAAAGGAATTGCCTCTTACCATAGTGTGAGGGACATATGCATAGTAGTCTTTTTCTATATATATATATAATGTAATATTCAAATAAGAATAGTTCTCATGAAGTTATCGTGAGAAATTTTATGGGGCCCACTTGTGGGTCCCATTCGAGATGGGACTAGGGGGAATGAAAGATCCATGCAAGATCACCCCATATATAAAGTTTGTCTTCAATCACATGTCCTTAACTCTTTCATTCGTGGCTAACAAAAATTCAATCCATTCGGATTGATGTACAATCGATCCAACGGTTCAGTATATTCGAATCAAACCAAAAATTGGGGTGTGTGACTATCAAGGGGTCACCTGTGTATTGTAACGTTTAGATTTTGTAATAGATAGGCCCCACCTAGAGTTCTCACAAAAAGTACTATAAAAACTGTTCTCACTTGAATATTACCAATATATAAGGTAATATTCAGGAGAGAAGTGTTCTCATGGAGTTACTGTGAGAACTTTTTATGGGGCACACTTGTGGTCCCATTTGAAATGGGACCAGAGAAGGTGGAAAGATCTATTAGGGACCACCCTAAATATTAAGTTTGGCCCTAATCACATGACCCTAACTCCTTAATTCGTGGCCCAGAGGTCCAGCCCAATCGAATAGGTGTATAGTTAATCTAATGGTCCAGTCTATTCGAATTTGACCGAAACTTGGGACATGTGACTAAAGAGATTATGGAGAAAAAAGTGACTGGGCTTATATGTAAAGCTTGCATTCTTACCTTGTATTAGGCCTTTTGGTGGGTTAAGACTCACCAAAAGCAAAACTATGAGGCTCATGGGTCAAAGTGGACATTATCATGCATGCTTGTGGGGTGAGATGTTATAAATGGTATCAGACCTAACTCTTGACTAATTCGAGTGCGGTTCCTATCGTAGTTTGGTGTAAGTGGAAGGGTTTCCATGTGGGCAGGCCAAGATGGCTAGCAAGCTACAAGGCTGGTAGGCTACTACATAGGGACGTGTAGCCCTAAGGGGGTAGATTGTGACGTCTTGGAGTCCCATATCAATTATAGAGAGGAAAGTGACTAAGCTTATATGTAAAGCTTGCACCCTTACCTTACATAAGGCTTTTTTGTGGGTTAAGGCACACCACAAGCAAAAACTATAAGGCCCATGAGTCAAAGCGAATAATAATGCTTGCGTGTGGGTTGGGCCATTACAATATTACAAGATTTAAATTAAGTGATAATGGGCCCCACCTAGAGTTCTCACAAAAAAATGGTAAGAACTAGTTCTCACTATATTTCCCATAACTTTAGGTGGGGCCCATCTATCACCCAATCCAATCTTACAATACACAAGGCTCTCTAATAGTTATACACCCCAAGTTTCGGTTAAATCTGAATTTACTTGACCATTTGATCGACTGTTGATAAATCTGAATGAACTGAAATTTGTGAGCCACAGATGAAGGGGTTAGGGATATGTGATTGGGGCCAAACTTAATATGTGGGGTGGTCTCACATAAATCTTTCAGCTCCTAGTCCCATCCCAAGTGGGACCCACAAGTGGGCCCCATAAAAAGTTTTTACGGAAAATGTGTGAGAACACTTCTCATAAGATTAAAGCCATATATATACACGGTGATATTCAGGTGAAAACTAAACTCACTTGTGGGTACGATTTGGGGATAGAACCAAGGGGGATGAAAAGATCTATGTGGAACCACCCCAGATATCAAATTTGGTTTCAATCACATGTCCCTAACCTGTAAAGACCTGAATTTTTAATTTTAAATTTGGAATTAATCTTGACCCATGATTTAATCTTGATAGACCCCACATGTTGTCATATTATTATTATTATGATTTTATGTTATTTAAATTTGGATGAGTACTTAGTTATTCTGTGGGTCCCGTATACTACTAGTCTTTGAGAATTTTAGAGTTATGCTTAAAAGTGGAATTTTGTTTGGGTTAAACCTCAAAATTGTCTTGATCTATCTAGACCTTATCTAGGAATAGAGTTCCATTTGAATTAAACTCTTTTGGCTAAGATTGGATAGGACTAAAATTCTTTTGGAACCCTACTTTTATCTTTCTATAAATGGGAAACACATCCTCTTTTAAAGCCCATCTACATAACCCAAGTCCTCTTCCTCTTTTGTACAGAGTTTTCTCCTTCTACTTAAGGTATGGCCCTCTCATCTTTCTTTGTCTTTCTTTTGCAAGTAACTCTAATAGGTAATTCCATCATTTTTTTTATATAGCATGTTTTAAAACAAAAGCCTTCTATTTCAAGTTAATATTACTCATGCCATGTTATTGAACCATTGCCATGTCATGAAAATCATCACCTTCATCTTCATCCTAGCATCCTCATCAACATTCATCCATGAGGCCCATCTAGTCTTCACATGACCCATACATCTGATTAGGCCACAGGCTTAACCCAGAAATCGTGGATCACCTCTGATGAGCCCAGACCCAGCATAGTTGAGCCCGAATCCGGTTAAACCCAGTCGTCCTCATTGTTCATCATCTCCTTCTCATGATGTTTCTTTGTCACTTCTTCTCTTCTTTGTTTATTTCCTTCTCTTCCTCCTTCGTTTTTAATTTTTTTCATTTCCTTTTTTGTATCGTCTTTCTCCTCTGTTCCTTGTCTTTTGTTCCTCTCTCTCAAGGCAGAGACCCACCTGCTATCCCTCCACTTCTTCCTGTTTCTTCCTTTCCTTTTGCCTTCTTTTTCACAAATTTTCTCTACATCGTCTTCTTCATCTTCATTTCTTCCTCCTTTGCTTTTTTTTTCTTTCTTTCTCTTTTTCACTTGCACCGTTCCTCACCCAACCCAGCCGAGCCAGGCTGGACCCCATTTCACGTTCTTTCTTCCTTTTTTTTTCTCTGTTGTCTTCTTCCCTTACTTCTTCTTTCCTTCTCCTTCTTTGTAACGTTCCTAACCCAAGTAATTATTTTACTTAATTTAAATATAATTTTATTTAATTTTTTGTAATTTAGTTAATTTAGGTTATTATAATTATTTAATTTTCTTTTGGGTTTTGGGTTAATTGGATAGTAATTTTAGGACCATGAGTGTTCATCATTTGACCCGACCCAATTTAGACCCATTTTGGACCCATTAAGCCCAATAACCAAAATCAGGCCCTTACCCATAAATTAATGTTAATAGTAGGGTTCTTTTTATAAAAACCAAGAATTCTTTCAAAACCCTAAGCCTATTTATATCAAACGATGGATACCCTCTTCCCCCATCTCTACAGTGCCTCTTCTCTCCTTCCTCTCCATATTCTTCTTCTTCGTTGGATTATCCAAGGCTTAAGCCAAATCCAGACGTGCAATTGCCATTTCTTCTTCTCCTTCATCTTCTCCGTTTGGATCTTGCGGGCGTGCAAGGGAGAGCAAGATCTAGATCTTCTTTTTTACACCAATCTTCAACAAAGGCAAGTGGTTTGCACTTATCTCTAATGATTTCACTAACTCCTTTGATTATCATGATCTTAGATGTATTGGCAATGCCCATTTAAATCTCTAAAGGATGATGGTAGGTTAGATGGGTATGTATTTTACAGATTTTTGTTTTGATGGTGGTCGATGGATTTGATGAATTTGATGAATGGAGAATGGGCCAATTTGAGGATGGATATCAAGCCTTTTAAATAAAAAAAAGAAAAAAAAAAGAAAAGAGAGAGAAAGATGATCGTGTTTGGGAATGAACCCAGACACGTTGCCTTTATTTGGAGTAGGTGCAGGGTGTTTTCAACTTTCATAAAAGTGTGATGGGCCGCCACCTACAGGTGGGCCACCAACATTTGTAAAAAAAAAAAAAAAAGGGAGATGAAAGCGTCTAGGGGAAAACCCCAGACGTTGTGTGCCAGGTGGGATGACCGCCTGTGCATTACTGCACAGGCGCACTATGCGCTTGGCAGTAATGCACAGGTGGGTCACCAACTTGCACATGATGGCAGGTGGCACCCCACCACTCGCCCCCCCCCCCCCCTCCCCGCCGCCACCTGGCCACTGACATAAAAAAAAAAGGGAATCTAAAAGTAAAACTCCCAGATCCGGGCTGGGATGTGATGGACAACCAGGGGACTACCATCCTTACTGGTGGCCCAGGTTTAGTACAGGTGGGCCGTGGGCCCTGGCATTAAAAAGGGTTTGGTTCCACTGCATGGATGGTGATGGTGACCCCAGGCCATGAGGATTCTAGCATCTAATGGTGTGAATTTCTTTGACAGCTATATGATGGTGGGAAATTACTGTGATTAAACAAGTGCACCCGGTGTGCTTATGTCTGGGTTGTAAAGAGACAATGTGTGTATGTATATATAAATCTATATATTTATATATATGTGCACCTGGGTTTTATGAGACATTACATCACACCTATATATTAATATATATATATATATGTAAAGAAAGGAAGAAGTTGGTGTCTGTGATAAAATCCCCATAACTGTGTTTGGGTGAGCACAACAGGAAACTTTGATCCTTGTGTATGGTTGGTAAAGTACAGGTGGGTCCATCACCTTGTGGGTCCTTGGTATATATGTGGCTTATGATCATTTGGACTGTTCTTAATAGAGCACAGGTGGGCCACCCCTTGTGTGGGATCATGGGAATGATAGAAGTTGGGCCAAATAATTTATTTAAATGTTTATTTAATCATTTAATTATGATTTTATGTTTATTTAATCATTTAATTATATTATGATTTTCTTTGGATGGTTTATATTCCCCGGAAGACCCTTGTGTTGGTCTTGGAATCCAATGAATTTGATTTAATAAAATTAAATCCATCACATCATCAAAGTAAGGGGTTATGTGGGCAGATTTCCCCTTACTGATTTCACGGTTTGCACATGATGGTACAAACCGCCCGCACTCAGATGAAGTGAGAATTGGGCTATGCATCACCTCGGTTTTCAAAAAAATTTCCAACCTTACTTCATCTTAGTTCGTGTGGAATTGTCGCAAGCGTGAATTGTGGTCACTGTGTTAGGAATATTTGTAGAGTTATTTCTTGATCATCATGTTGCATTTCTTTATCTTGTTGCATACATGTTAGGATTTATACCAGTGCTTATGCTGATTTAGACCGTGTTGTGGCTTGGACCATACAGTGTTTAATTGGGAGGTATTCATATGATGTTGGAGATTATTTGGTCTGGTATAATATTTTATTATATGGTGTTTGAATACCTATTATGGCCAGCCCTTCACACTACCATAAGATGTGTCTGTCGAACAATCACTGAGCCATGTTTATGAGCCTCGACACAGGAAGGGGCAGGGCTATGTGAGATTATTATGCAGATCTGGTCATTGGACGACTGCAGTCAGTTTACAGATGTACACTGTGATGATTCTTACCAAACTTAGGGCCGAAGACGAGCTTACCACTCGTACACAGTTGGTTTCATCGTGATTTTGGACAGGATGCTAGGCATCCGAAGACGGATTTGATCCACCGTTTTTAGACAGAATGCGAGGCATTCGAAGACGGTATAAATTCCATAAGGGCATCAGCTGATGCGATGCTCGGCGAATGTGATACTGTTCATTTGATATAGAGTTGGATTTAGGATTCGTTCCTTCTATGTTACATGGCATTCTTTTATTTATATTGTTTACATATTCTTATGATTTTCTTGTCTTATTCTCACATTGATAGTGTACTTCATTTTGAGTTATGTGTATCTTACTTGCCGCCAATTGTGGTTGACCCTTGTTTTCTAAAATTGATGCATAGGTACCGAGCCTGGCTTTGCCGAGGAAGAGGCACAGGCTGAAGTATTTCAAATGCTTGAGCCAACTGATGCTCCCGAGTGGGGTGCAAACAATGGCTTCGGGGCCATCTAACCAAGCACAGGAGTGACTCGTTTAATTTGCAATCAATTTGAAATAAATCATTCTTTAGAGACTTGATCCTTCAGTGGAACATTGAAAAAAATTATTACTTATTTCTTTTGCAACTTGGAATATTATTATTGTTATCTGGTAATATGCAAACTTGATTTTTCTCTTGGTACCTATTGGTTGAAATTACTTCCGCAGGTTGGGAATAAATGTGAATGGCCTAAACTCACCACGGCCTAAAGATCCTGTGGGAAAGATAATTAGGAGTCAATGGTTTTAATTACAGAAAAATATAAAAAAAATTGACTCCTAATTTCACGTGACCCTATTTTCATTTTTGGGGACGTGACAGTTGGTATCAAAGCTCCCGGCATGTTTCTAGAAAAATTAAATGTGGATAGAAACATAGGATGTGTGTGAGGTTCCGATTTCGTTAGTTAGATTTTACCTGCTTTGTGTAAAGTCTATAGAATTGTTTGTTAGAATTGGTTTACCAGAAATTAACCATTTCGAACTATTTTATAGATTAGTACTTTCCTCATGTCCAAGTTCAAATAGAGAAGTTGATCTTACCAGCAAACGTGGTGCTTATGATGATGAATGACTTCGATGTCATTTTGGGCATGGATTGGTTAAGGACCTATCGAGCAAAAATGGACTGTTTTAACAAGATTATCAAGCTTAAAGTCAAATCAGAAACTGTAAAGTTTATTGGACAATCAAAACGGATTCCCACAAGCCAAATATCAGCCTTGATGGCAGATCTATGCTGAGGAGCAGTTGTGAAGGTTACTGGCGTTTATCACGGAGGATAAACAGTCCAAGGTGGAGGGGGATGTATCAAAGATACCTGTAGTTTGTGAATTTCTGAATGTCTTCTCAGATGAGATTCAGGGTTTACCACCGATTCGAGAAATTGATTTCACCATAGAGTTAGCTCCAGGGATAGCACCGATCTCGAAAGCTCCTTACAGAATGGCACCAGCTAAGTTGAGAGAATTGAAAATTCAGCTGCAAGACTTGTTGGATAAAGGTTTTATAAGGCCTAGTGTATCACCATGGGGAGCACATGTTCTGTTTGTTAAGAAGAAAGACGGTTCCATGAGGATGTGCATCGATTACAGACAACTCAATCAGGTCACAATAAAAAACAAATATCCATTACCTAGGATCAATGATTTGTTTGATCAGTTACAGGGAGCCGAATTCTTTTCGAAAATAAACCTGAGGTCACGATACCATCAGCTGAGAGTTAGAGTTCAGGATGTGCAGAAGACAGCATTCCGAACTAGATATGGCCATTACGAATTTCTAGTGATGCCGTTTGGGCTAACAAATGCTCCAGGAGTTTTCATGGCCTTGATGAATAAAATCTTTGCTCCGTTTCTTGATCAATTTACGGTGGTTTTCATCGATGATGTGTTAGTATACTCCAAATCTCGTGAGGAACATGAGAACCATCTTAGAACTGCATTGCAGACTTTGAGGGATCAACAGCTCTATGTGAAATTGAGTAAGTGTGAGTTTTGGTTGGAGTAGGTGTCTTTCCTCAGTCACATTATTAGCAGAGAGGGTTTAGTAGTGGATCCAGTGAAGATTGAGTCAATTGTCAATTGGCAGAAACCTACTTCAGTGTCAGAGATACACAGTTTTCTTGGTTTGGCTGGTTACTATAGGAGATTTATGCAAGGATTTTCGTCAATTGCAGCACCGTTGGCTAGTTAACATGGAAAGATGTGCCTTTTGTGTGGTCTGACGAGTGTGAAGCTAGTTTTCAAGAGCTAAAAACCCAGTTGACTACAGCTCCTGTACTCACACTACCATCGAAGGGTGGTTAATTTGTGATTTATATTGATGCTTCAGGTGTTGGTTTGGGATGTGTCCTCATGCAAGATGGAAAAGTTGTTGCCTATGGGTCTAGACAACTTAAGGAACATGAGAAAAAGTACGCAACTCATGATCTTGAGCTCACGCAGTAGTTTTTGGGCTAAAAATGTGGAGACATTATCTGTATGGTGTGAGATTTGAAGTGCATTCGGACCATAGGAGTCTTCAGTATTTATTCACTTAGCCACAGTTGAACATGAGACAGATTAAATGGATGGAATATATTAAGGATTTTGATTTTCCGATCAAATACCATCCAGGGAAAGCCAATATAATGGCTGATGCACTAAGCAGAAAAGCAGCAAGGAATGCATGTTTGCAGACAGAATGGTCGTGGGCAGAGATATTCCTGGACTTAGGGGTTGATTTACAGTTGGTTAATGATAGAGTGATGATTGCCAGTATGTTTGTCTGGGAACCAGAAATTTTGGGCAGAATCAAAAGCACACAGTCAGAGGATCCAGAGTTGGTCAGGGTGATTGAGCAGATTGAGAGCAGACCAGACTTTAGATTGATAGATGGTGTGTTGTACTATTAGGATAGGTTGTGTGTGCCAAACATAGAGGAGTTGAAGAATGAGATCCTGACAGAGGCGCATCATTCTCGTTTTACCATTCACCTTGGTAGCACAAAGATATACCAAAATCTCCGTAGTCATTATTGGTGGAACAACATGAAAAAGGAGATTGCAGGATTTGTTGCCAGGTGTTTGGTTTATCAGCAGGTTAAGGCAGAACACAAAAGACCCCCAGGACTTTTGAAGCAGTTGGCAGTGCCAGAATGGAAGTGGGAACATATTACGATGGATTTTATATCAGGACTTCTGATGATTCATGGTAAAGACAGCATCTGGGTGATAGTGGACAGATTAACTAAAGTTGCACATTTTCTACCAATGAGTTTGAAGACACCCAAAGATGAGTTGGCCAAGATGTACATGGAGGAAGTAGTTAGATTGCATTGTGTACCGGTGTCGATCGTCTTAGATAGAGATCTGAGATTTCTGAGTAAGTTCTGGAGACGACTTCAGGAGGCACTCAGTACTACCTTGAACTTCAGTACAGCGTATCACCCAGAGACAGATGGGCAGACCGAGAGGACCAACCCAACACTAGAGGATATGTTGCGTGCTTGTGTGTTGGACTTTGGAAAGGATTGCCAGAAAAGCCTTTCTCTTTGTGAATTCGCGTACAACAACAGCTACCATTCAAGTATTGGTATGGCACCTTTTGAGGCATTGTATGGGCGTAGATGTAGAACCCCACTTTGTTGGGAGGAAGTTGGTGTTCGGAGTTTTCACGGGCCATCGATAATCAATGATACAAGTGAGAAAGTTCAGTAGATTCATGCTAGATTAAAAATTGCCAGGAGTAGACAGAAGAGTTATGCTGACTTGAAGAGGAGAGATCTCGAGTTTGCAGTGGGCGATAATGTGTTTCTAAAAGTATCACCAGCTAAAGGAACACTTAGATTCGGATAGAAAGGCAAGCTGTCTTGGAGATTTATCGGGCCGTTTGAAATTCTCGAGAAAGTGGGCGATGTAGCCTATAGATTGGGGCTACCAGCAGAGTTGTCAGGAGTTCACAATGTCTTTCATATCTCGATGTTGAAGAAGTACGTCGCCGATCCTTCGCATGTTCTTCAATACGAACCACTCGAGATTCAGTCGGATGCTACCTACATTGAGAAGCCATTGCAGATCATTGATACCAAGGAACAAGTCCTACGAACACAGACCATTCACTGGGTGAAGGTTCAATGGGAGCACCATAGTCCAAGGAAGGCCACATGGGAGCTCAGAGACCAAGTGAAGAAGTTGTACCCGGATCTTCTCCTTGAGGTACGTTAGACATTTGGAGGACCAAATGTTCTAAGGGGGAAGGAATGTAACGTTCCTAACCCAAGTAATTATTTTACTTAATTTAAATATAATTTTATTTAATTGTTTGTATTTTAGTTAATTAAGGTTATTATAATTATTTAATTTTCTTTTGGGTTTTGGGTTAATAGGATAGTAATTTTAGGACCATGAGTGTTCATCATTTGACCCGACCCAATTTAGACCCATTTTGGACCCATTAAGCCCAATAACCAAAATCAGGCCCTTACCCATAAATTAATGTTAATAGTAGGGTTCTTTTTATAAAAACCAAGAATTCTTTCAAAACCCTAAGCCTATTTATATCAAACGATGGATACCCTCTTCCCCCATCTCTACAGTGCCTCTTCTCTCCTTCCTCTCCATATTCTTCTTCTTCGTTGGATTATCCAAGGCTTAAGCCAAATCCAGACGTGCAATTGCCATTTCTTCTTCTCCTTCATCTTCTCCGTTTGGATCTTGCGGGCGTGCAAGGGAGAGCAAGATCTAGATCTTCTTTTTTACACCAATCTTCAACAAAGGCAAGTGGTTTGCACTTATCTCTAATGATTTCACTAACTCCTTTGATTATCATGATCTTAGATGTATTGGCAATGCCCATTTAAATCTCTAAAGGATGATGGTAGGTTAGATGGGTATGTATTTTACAGATTTTTGTTTTGATGGTGGTCGATGGATTTGATGAATTTGATGAATGGAGAATGGGCCAATTTGAGGATGGATATCAAGCCTTTTAAATAAAAAAAAGAAAAAAAAAAGAAAAGAGAGAGAAAGATGATCGTGTTTGGGAATGAACCCAGACACGTTGCCTTTATTTGGAGTAGGTGCAGGGTGTTTTCAACTTTCATAAAAGTGTGATGGGCCGCCACCTACAGGTGGGCCACCAACATTTGTAAAAAAAAAAAAAAAAGGGAGATGAAAGCGTCTAGG
This sequence comes from Sextonia rubra, assembly GCA_037013555.1. NCBI lineage: Eukaryota > Viridiplantae > Streptophyta > Magnoliopsida > Laurales > Lauraceae > Sextonia > Sextonia rubra. The sequence continues at coordinate 83,836,128 of JASUAD010000001.1, forward strand.
GGAAAACCCCAGACGTTGTGTGCCAGGTGGGGTAATGCACAGGCACACTATGCAGCTGGCAGTAATGCACAGGTGGGTCACCCACCTACACATGACGGCGGGTGCGCCACCCCCCCCCCCCCCCCCCCCGCCTAGCCACTGACATAAAAAAAATGGAATCTAGAAGTAAAACTCCCAGATCTGGGCTGGGATGTAGATGGACAGCCAGGGGACTACCATCCATACTGGTGGCCCAGGTTTAGTACAGGTGGGCCATGGGCCCTAACATTAAAAGGGGTTTGGTTCCACTGCATGGATGGTGATGGTGACCCCAGGCCATGAGGATTCTAGCATCTAATGGTGTGAATTTCTTTGACAGCTGTATGATGGTGGGAAATTACTGTGATTAAACAAGTGCACCCGGTGTTATGATGTCTGGGTTGTAAAAAGACATTGTGTGTATATATATATCTATATATTTATATATATGTGCACCTGGGTTTTATGAGACATTACATCACACCTATATATTAATATATATATATATGTAAAGAAAGGAAGAAGTTGGTGTCTGTGATAAAATCCCCATAACTGTGTTTGGGTGAGCACAACAGGAAACTTTGATCCTTGTGTATGGTTGGTAAAGTACAGGTGGGTCCATCACCTTGTGGGTCCTTGGTATATATGTGGCTTATGATCATTTGGACTGTTCTTAATAGAGCACAGGTGGGCCACCCCTTGTGTGGGATCATGGGAATGATAGAAGTTGGGCCAAATAATTTATTTAAATGTTTATTTAATCATTTAATTATGATTTTATGTTTATTTAATCATTTAATTATATTATGATTTTCTTTGGATGGTTTACATTCCCCGGAAGACCCTTGTGTTGGTCGTGGAATCCAATGAATTTGATTTAATAAAATTAAATCCATCACATCATCAAAGTAAGGGGTTATGTGGGCAGATTTCCCCTTACTGATTTCACGGTTTGCACATGATGGTACAAATCGCCCGCACTCAGATGAAGTGAGAATTGGGCTATGCATCACCTCGGTTTTCAAAAAAATTTCCAACCTTACTTCATCTTAGTTCGTGTGGAATTGTCGCATGCGTGAATTGTGGTCACTGTGTTAGGAATATTTGTAGAGTTATTTCTTGATCATCATGTTGCATTTCTTTATCTTGTTGCATACATGTTAGGATTTATACCAGTGCTTATGCTGATTTAGACCGTGTTGTGGCTTGGACCATACAGTGTTTAATTGGGAGGTATTCATATGATGTTGGAGATTATTTGGTCTGGTATAATATTTTATTATATGGTGTTTGAATACCTATTATGGCCAGCCCTTCACACTACCATAAGATGTGTCTGTCGAACAATCACTGAGCCATGTTTATGAGTCTCGACACAGGAAGGGGCAGGGCTGTGTGAGATTATTATGCAGATCTGGTCATTGGACGACTGCAGTCAGTTTACAGATGTACACTGTGATGATTCTTACCAAACTTAGGGCCGAAGACGAGCTTACCACTCGTACACAGTTGGTTTCACCGTGATTTTGGACAGGATGCTAGGCATCCAAAGACGGATTTGATCCACCGTTTTTAGACAGAATGCGAGGCATCCGAAGACGGTATAAATTCCGTAAGGGCATCAGCTGATGCGATGCTCGGCGAATGTGATACTGTTCATTTGATATAGAGTTGGATTTAGGATTCATTCCTTTTATGTTACATGGCATTCTTTTATTTATACTATTTACATATTCTTATGATTTTCTTGTCTTATTCTCACATTGATAGTGTACTTCATTTTGAGTTATGTGTATCTTACTTGCCGCCAATTGTGGTTGACCCTTGTTTTCTAAAATTGATACATAGGTACCGAGCCCGGCTTTGCCGAGAAAGAGGCACAGGCTCAAGCGTTTCAAACGTTTGAACCAACTGATGTTCCCGAGTGGGGCGCAAACGATGACTTCGGGACCGTCTAACCAAGTACAAGAGTGACTCGTTTAATTTGCAATCAATTTGAAATAATTCATTCTTTAGAAACTTGATCCTTCAGTGGAACATTGAAATAAATTATTACTTATTTCTTTTGCAACTTGGAATATTATTATTGTTATCTGGTAATATGCAAACTTGATTTTTCTCTTGGTACCTATTGGTTGAAATTACTTCCGCAGGTTGGGAATAAATGTGAATGGCCTAAACTCACCACGACCTAAAGATCCTATGGAAAAGATAATTAGGAGTCAATGGTTTTAATTACAAAAAAATTTTTAAAAAATTGACTTCTAATTTTACGTAACCCTACTTTCATTTCTGGGGACGTGACATTCTTCCTCGTGTTGCCGCTACAATCTCTTCTTCTCGTTTCAATCTTCTTCTTTTTCCTCTGCACTCTTCTTTTTCTTCATTGTTTCCTTCTTCCTATTTACTTTTTCTTTTATTCTCTGTTTCTCCACTTGTCTCTTTGCAAGTCATCTTCTTTCCTTCTCTTCTTTGTTCTCTTTTCTTCTTTCTCTCCTTGTACTTCTGCTTCATCTCTACTCACCTTCATGTTTCGTTTTCTTCTTCATTCCCTGTGCGTCCTGCTGCTACTATTCTCTACATTTTCTTTTCCTCTTTTCCTTTCTTCTGCATTGTTTCCTCCTTCCTCTGTCTTCTTTCACCTGATTCCTCGGCTCCCTCCTTGCATGTTTTTTTCATCTTCTTTGTCTTCTCCTTCTCCTCTGCCACTTCTTCCTCGTTTTCCTTCCCTGTCTGCTCTCCTTTTGTTCTCCTTGCTCTTCTTGTCTCGGTTTCTTTTCTCCTTTTTCTGCTGCTACTGTTCTTCCACTTTCCTCTCTGTCTGTTTTCCGTTTCCTTCTTCTTCCTCTTGTTGTCTTCTCCCTACTTTTCTTTCTTTCTCCCTGCTCTTGCACTTCCCTTCTTTTCTTCTTCTCTTGTCGTTTCCTCCCATCCAAACAGAACCCATCTGCAACCTCAGTGCCCGTGTCTTCTCCTTGCTATCTTCATTTCTTTTTCTCCTTTCGTTTCTTCCCCTGTTCCTGAACCGAGCATGCTTTCTTCCTTCCTTCTTATTCTCTTCTGTTCCATCATCTCCTCTCTGTAACGTCTTCTTCTCCTTTTCTTTTATTTCTGTTTTCTTCTTGTTTCTATTTTCTTTTGCTGTTTCATCCCTTCCGACTCTTCTCCATCTTCTTCTTCTTACTAGTTACCTTCCCTCTGTTTCTTTCTTCCTCAGTTGTTTTCTGCACCCTCGAGATGCTGCAGTGTCCTCCTTTTGCTCTTTTCTCTGTCTTTCCCTTCTCTCCAATTCATCTTCTTCTTCTTTCTTTCTTCTTTCTTTTTTTCTTTTTTTTTCTTTCCTTGTTTCTCCTTCACTCCTCGGTCTGTTTTTCTCTCCCTTCTCTGTTCGTTTCTTCCTCCTCCTCTTCGTTTTCCTTCCTTCTTTCCTCGTTATCTCTTTTCCCTCCTGTTCTCCCCACTGCCTGCAATTCTTCTTCTTTACCTTTCGTTTTTCCCTTTATGTTCTGTTTCTCTTTTCTTTTCCTTACTCTTCTTTCCTTCCGTCTTCCTCCTCTCTGCAAGTAAACAAACAGCCCACCTTCTTTTAAATCGAATTGGCTCAGTATCCCTGGGCCCACCTAACCTATAGAGTCCATCGATGATGTGGGCCCAAGCTCTTGACCCCAGTTTCAGTCTATTTCCTAATTGACACAGTATCCATTTAACAAAGTCCACCCCATCTAATCTATGTGTATACATGACTCACATTCCTTAAGCCCACTTACATGATCAGACAAATTGGGCCCAATCAAGGATGTGACAATACGTTGGCCCAAATTCATCTCGTGTGATTATGACTCAAACTAATAGCCCATGTATGAGCCTATTCCCTAAACTCAATTTCTAATCCGTTTGCATGCCATCATTAAAAGGGACCCAAATCGATTTTCTTGAATATTTAGATCGAGGCAGGCCAAGCCCATCATCCACCATTAAAAGAGGCAAGTAGCCTTACCATGATTTCTTAGCACTTGAGTTTCTAGCCCTTAACTCAATTTGAATTAAAATATGAAATTTTGTAAATTGCCGAAATTATTTTAGAATTTCAGGATATTTTGATGCCTTTGACTTGTTTAAGAAACCATGATTATGATATACTCGATCTCGTTCCCTTTGGCATTATCAAGTTATAAAGAGACTGTTTGCAAAGTATTGTTCCATTTACCATTTGATGTAAATTGTAAAAATTGTGATAACATAGGGTTTGATTTATGATCTTAACCCTAACTTCTGTTGTGTTTGAAAAACTTGGAATTTGTTGTAATTGCTATTGAGCTCTTTGTATTATAAGGCATTATCTAAAGTATGGGCAACGCACTGTGGGGATGCTCACACGTGGGTTTTAGCCCTTTTGGGCATGACATTGGGATTAGGACCCCTTTGTGCGAAATTTCTAGTTTGCAACTAGACCCACTTTGTTTTGGAGATTACCGATATTCTTAGGTCATGTGCCAACTTTGGATATGAAAATGGCTTGTACTTGGCGGGTACCTTGTGCTTGGCATAGCTTAACTTTGGTGAGCACACTTTGATATTTTGTCTACTGCGGAGATGCCTTTCCTTTTTATTTATTAATTTAGTTATTTGCTCATTTATTTGAAAAACCTCGAATTTCGATCATGCTACCTTCTTGTCGTTTTCAAGATATTGTACTTATTTGATATACCTTGTATATGCAAACCATGACTCTAATTTTGATTTTCTTAGATTATTACCTGCTTACTAGGTTTTATGGTTCGTATTACTTGTTAAGTTTTACTCACTCTTGTTTTTTCTCTACAAATTTCGAGGTTGATTCGAAACCCAAGGAAATCTAGCTTGTTTTGCAGAATCGGGATTGAGGAACAAGCCGCGAAACTTTAGTATTTGATTCAAAGGATTAAATTAGAACTTTATTACATTTGAGAAATTAATTATTATGTTGTGAGGATTACTCTCACTATGAATTCATTCAATGGATTGATTTTTTATAGGATATTGATCATATGATTTTATTTGGATTATTTTAACAAAGTTTGAAATTTATTTAATTTATTGTTGTGGACCGTCATACCTCAGGATTTGAGGGTCTCAATGATCTCAGATTTCGGGGCGTGACATAATCCCTTTTTCCTTGGCCAACAAATCTAGTTCATTTAGATTTGTGCACAGTTGACCCAACGGTCTAGTAAATTCAGCTATGACCGAAATTTAGGGTGCATGACTATCAAGAGGTCCGTGTGTATTGCAAGGTTTGGATTGGGTGATAAATGCGCCCCACTTAGAATTCTCACAAAAAAAAGGTGGAAGCTATTCTCGCTTGATTATTTTTGTTGTATATATATGGAAATAATTATATGCGAACTAGTTCTCACCACTTTTTTGTGGGAAATTTAGATGGGGCTCATCTATTACCCAATTTAAATCTTGCAATATATAGATACCCCCTGATAGTCACTCGCCTCAAGTTTCGGTTAAATTCGAATTTATTAAACCTTTGGATTGATTGTGCACCAATTAAAATGGATTGGATTTGTGAGCCACGGATGGAGGGGTTAAGGAAATGTGATTTAGGCCCAACTTCATATTTGGGGTGATGCCACATAGATCTTTCTATTCCCCCAATCTCATCCTCAAATGGGACCCACAAGTAAGCCCCATAAAAAATTCTCATAGTAGGTATGTGAGAACACTTCGCATAGGATTAAAGCCCATCCATATATATGTGTGTGTATAAAACTATTTATGCAGATAGGCCACATGTAATGTTTTGATATCTCAACCTTAGATCTGAATACATAATGTTTTTAGTATGGTGGCACCCTCAAGGAAAATTTCCGAGCTACATCTAAACTTGGCTGGGATTGAATGAGGAATGATCCGGGAACTCCTAGTAAAGGTGTTTTCGATTGAAAGGTCAAGGGTTGAAATAACTATGGGCCATCAAATTGCTTGGATTTATTTCTGCAACGGCAGGCAACAATTTCATAACAAAGGAGTGAATTTTGATGGTTCCTGTAATAACCCAGACCTGACTTGGTGGGACAATCTGGGCCCACATTCGGCCAGCCCAGTTCGAGGTTAGATTGGGACGCTGGGCCAAATTTTACCAGGACTCAATTAGGTTTTATTAGGGCCTAAAGACATACTAGGAGTTTGACCCTAGCCCATTTGTAGTGACTGTAGTTTCCAAAAAGAGACCCTTCATTGTACAGCAACTGGTGTGACTTTGTAGTTCCCCCAAGTGACTCTTTAAGGAAGAAAAATTCAAGCATGGACTCAACTTTCATGTATCCATGCTATAGAAATATGAATCAGACTCGTCACACGCGATAGACTTTGGACCGCTTCGGATACAAAAAATATTGTCATATGAAAAGAAGCCTGTAACCATTTTAAAGAAGTAAGAAAGAGCCCTTTAGAATAAAGCCATCCGTTTGGTTAAAGTCTTGTGGGAGCATTATAATCAATTGGAGGCCATATGGGAGATAGAAAAAGATGTTTGTAAAAAGTATCCACACCTTTTCCCACAATGTATGATTTAAATTTGAAGGACCAAATTTTCCAAGGGACGAAGTATGTAACAACCCTAACCTAGCCTGATCACTGATGGGCCAATTGAGCATAGATGGGCCCACATTCGGCCAACTCAATTCGAGGTCGGATTGGGATGCTGGGCCAAATTTTACCAGGTCTCAATTAGGTTTTATTAGGGCCTAAAGACATAGTAGGAGTTTGACCCTGGCCCATTGTAGTGACTGTGTAGTTTCCAAGAAGAGATTCTTCATTGTACACCAAGAAGTGTGACTCTTGAAGGAAGAAAACTTCAAGACAGACTCCACGGCTGGACATCCATGCTCATTATATAAAGACAACACCCCTCTTCTTTCAGATTCTTTCCAATAGCTTAAGAGGGTTAGCGATAGAAAGATCTAATGTTGAGCTATACCATTTGATGGTAGAGACAGAGATCCGTGGCGAAGAGCAGGTGGCATTATGAATGTCCAGCCCGAGACCATTCACAACACGAGCAATGGTCATATACTCAAGGTGAGTGAAACTTCTCATTAAATTATATGTATTGTGAATCTTCATTGAATATAATTGATCGACAGTCACAAAGGTCCCCTACATATTATAAAATTCAATTTATGATGTTCCATTTGGTGTTTTCCAGAAGATGAGCATGCGACAGTAACAGGATATTGCGGTTAACATGCTAAACCATGAGAGCATATCATAAATTTTATGTTTGATGATTATATCTTGAAGATTGGTTCACCCCACTTTAGGTAACGTATTCATAGCGGGATCGGAAAATGAAAGAGATCAGCCAATAAAATTTAGCATGCATAGCTGCTTGAACAGACAAAGAACATCCTATGTTTAGATGGGAAACAACTTATGTTTAGATGGGATATGCCCATACTTTGATTAGTCTTTGGATTAAATTAAAACTTGTTCCCTTTCGCTGAACTCCTAAATGACTTTGAGACATTGATGATGGAAATTTTAAGCTTTGGACTAATGCCCTTGGAATTTTACTTATAAATGGTATTGATTTATAAAATTGAAAGCATCTTATTAATATAAAGAGCTCCAAATTCTTAGATCATTACAGTTCCTCCATAGTTCACGTGCCCATTTCATATAGAAGGGGTAAATTTTGGTGGCACTTCCATAGATCTAAACCCTTCGGTCTTTCATCTTCACCCCCTTGAGGAAAACCCCTTTCCTAAGAATTATAGTGTTTCAAAACAAATTTACCAAGGACGCCTCTAAGAACGAAGATTCTCAGCTTCCTTAATTCTCTCATGGCCTGCTTAGTTGTAAGGAATTGAATTCCTAGGAAATCTAAGGGGTCGTTTGTTTTTTCCATTTACATATGTAAACATTACACATGTGAAATGGTTTCATACATTTTATATTTGTTTTCAAATTTTACACATGTGGTATGTAAATCAAATATGATTTTAGTGTGTAAATGCAATGCAAAAGGTTTCCTTCATTTTCACACCTCCACTGATGTGAAACATTTACATAGCAGCATTGAGAAGGCAGACCTACGATGAAGTCACGCCCAGGACGCCTTTTTTTTTTTAATTTTGTGGGACCTCCAATCATGATTTGAACCGTTCAATATGTTAAAAATGTCAAAAACGGCTATCAAAGAATTTCAGCCGTTGGATCATCATAGATCATGAGATCTTTAAGAAAACATTCTAGCCATTAGTCTTTATTTTTGAAACTTTTTTTGCCCCATTTTCACGATCCAAACCGTTAATTTCGTTCAAAAGACCATTTCTAGATGGGAAATCAAATTTCAAGTGCTAATTCAAAATATATCTTAAGATATGTTCAAAAAACATATCAACCGTTCGATGCATACACTATAGTTAAACAGACAGTCTATTTTTTTTCCAAATTTGCGAATAATCTGGGCCTCAAAGGAGATATCTGAACCGTTGAAACTCTTTATTAGGCCAAACATGATTAGTATACCAAATTTCAACCGTTAATTCTTTATGGATTGTGAGATTTTTATTCAAAATACTAAACCATTTTCACATTTTAAAAAATTTGAAGATGTGTGAAAATAACAAATAAAAATTATGTTTCACATGTGAGTCATTTGCATATGTATGAGTCATTTACATATGTAAATCATTTTTATATCACGTGTGAAATTAACAAACGGCCCCTAAGAAATGTGTTCTTATCAAAGTGGTTGAAATTGAAGAATTAAATGTGAAGAACCACAAATGGCCAATCAAACAAATTTTCCTTTGGTGAAAAATTATTACCAAGCCATCACCATAGTAATTCAAATCCTTGAAGAAGACAAGGTCCTGTCTACATGTTCACCTTATAACATTCAAATCATTCACCCCCTCACCTCTTCTAACATTTATGTTTTAGATCCCATTTTACCATGAATTCTAAAGAACTAAATGCCATGCAAACAAATGGTCCTATTTATTTGCTAGGAACTTCTAAGAAATGTTTTCATATGAAAAATTGAAGAAACAAAAGTGAAGACTCACAAATGGCCATCAAATAATTTGCATTATGTGAAAACTGAATTCAGAGAGATGGGAAATGAGTAATTATCACAATCTTGGGAGTCAAGATTCATCTACATCCCCACCTTATATCCCTCACATTAGAGCCCATGGGTCCCTAATGATTATCACAATGTTAAAAAGAAAGGAGTGTGGCTGCCCCACCTAAGAATTTTAAATTGATTAATTACAAAGCACATCCCAAAATTTTTAATTGATAAATTACCAAGAATCCACTCATCAGAGATTGGGAGACTTCATTGAGAGAGAGAGAGGGGCAATGTAGCTTTGGTGCAGTTCTGTACTCCGACTTTAGATAAAACCACCAGAGAAATATCTGGTCAAACCCTCTATGACATCATCGGTAACATTCCACAACAGCAATACAGTAAAAAAGGTATTCATGGTCTAATGTTTTCTTCCTATAAGCAGGAAACAAATTGTGCAACGCAACAAATCATTGGCAAGAAAACAATAATCATAAAAGCCAGTTTTGATGATTTCATCGAAGTTTGCATAAGAAAATACATCGGTACAAATACTGACCACAGCAAGCACATTAATGTTGAGTAACTGCGGTAGAAGACAACATAATAAAGTTTTGATACACCATACTCCGAAATATTTGTGCCGAAAATCCTTACATTGTATATGAACATCAGAAAGAAAGAGAAAATATCATCTCAGGAACTTTGATACAATGTATTCTGCAATTGCCATGCTCGAAGTCAGACCAGGTGATTCTATCCCCAATAAGTTCACCAGCCCAGGCACACCATGAACATTCTCCCCCTACATGCATGTGTTTATGATGATGCAAGCATTAGGTTAACTGTAAAAGAACTATGATCCTTACAGGATCACAATTGGATGTATGAAAAATAGCAAGTGATTAAATATATGTGGATTTTATTTATTTCATTTTTTCTTTTGTTTTGGGAGTTGGAACAAGGCTTTGGTGATGATGATGATAATTGACAACATTTGGGCAGTACAGTGAAGCTGCAGTAGTACCCATTGCTGCCTCTGATTCCTCTAATCAAAATTGGCACAATCAGGTATTGATTTAGGTTAAATAGTAAGAAAAGCCAACTGATCGATCAGATTTCCTGGACAAAAATAAATGGAATTGAAAATCGTCCATTCTTCCAAAATATTCATACTAGCAAGTTTGATTAAGCCATCCACGAGACCTGTACAGGCAGTCCAAGCTCAGCTACTCAGACCTGAACTTTGGGCCTAACCAAGTTGTTCAGTTTCTCCATGTCGAGCCGAAGCTCAGCCCTCGCAAAAAGAATTAAGCTTGAGCTGATTGAGTTTGACCAATACCAAATTCTCTGAGATGCGTATTGTCACAGCTCCGCCCAACTTAGCACAATATTGTCCACTTTTGCCCACGTGCATGCGTGGGAACTTCTCGGGCGGTCACCCATCCTTTTACTACTCCCGCCCGAACACGCTTAACTCCGAAGTTCTTATGGGATCTAGAGCTGTAAAGCTTTAAAACGCGCCATGTTAACATGGGGTTTGACTTATAAGCCCAGAGAACTAGATGCACCTTTGCTGATATGGAACCTTAAGATCATAGTCCTCGAAGTGGACCATGTGGTTTACATGCTACGCCCACTTGAGACCAAAGTTTTGTGAGGTGGCTTCTAGTCTGGGGCCTCACATGTACCAAGTTGGAGAGAGAGCAAGAGAGAGAGAGAGATATGAATGTTGCGCGGGAGTCTATAATGTCCAAATGCGGTATGTACATGTAAGGGACACAGATTTTGCACATAAAAAGTGAAGTATCGGATATGATATAACACGATACGTTGCCCACTTTGAAGTATCCCTACATAACAAATGGGAGCTAATTCGATTTAAACCCTAACTTCTAAAATACATTACAAAAGCACCTTGTATTCATATATAATCAAGTTCTCTCCAATCTACATCTTCATCGTCCCATCACGTTCTTCTCTTTACTTTTTCACAAAGTTTTGAATGTCACAAATACAGCTTAAACTGTCTTTACTAGGAAATCCAACAATCTTTCAGTGGTTCAAACCCTGTTTTTCACAGCCTATCCCAAGATTCCAGCCAGCGAAGAAACCCAAATCCCAGCACCCATGACCAAACTAAACCTAGAATTGAGCTCACTCCAGCCGACCCTAATCCTAGCCTACTTATCCACACATCCAAACCCAGCCATTAACACCTCCAAATCCTGTGCATGCAGCCTTTCAATTCTAGAAGAACACTAAACAAATCTAGCCAAATTCAGCACTATCATTCAGATAGCCTGTCCAGAACTCATCCCACCTTAACCCCACATCTGTTTCTAAATGGCAGTGATCTGGACCCTGCCCCAGCACCCAGACTTAATCCGAAACAGTCCCTACAATAATTTGTAACCATATCTGATCCAATTCCAACAGAGACCCTGATAACCCTGAGAAAACCACGAAATCCAGTTCAAAACAGCTTACAGCAGCCTGTCAACACCCCACATTATAAAATCATTGCTACAGAAAACCCAAGCTACCAATAATAGTTCAGCTTGCAAATAAATCACTAAATGTTCCCCTTCATAGATGGACATCTTGCAGTGTAACAAGAAAGAGAAACAAGTTGTAAGAAGCTGAACACTTTGCTGATGATGCCCCCTTTATTGCCACTGAACTTCAAACTCCACTAGGTCATTCACCACATTTCTGCACTCTGGTGTTTCTCTTTCAAGTTTCAACAACAGCTTCATCAAATGTGTTTGTGGTCTTCAACCCTAGCAACAAAACATGCAAAAAAATTAAAAATAAGGTCATGGTTTCAGACCTTCAAATCGGCAGCGATCTTTGATGGACGCATATTTTGACAATCATTGGCTGGTTGCACTAATACTCAATGATCCACAACAAGATGGTCCATGTTCTTTGGAGAACTCTCGTCTCTTCAAAATACAGATATGAAAGCTGAGATGAGGATGCAACATTGAATTTTATGAATTCTCAGACATGCACACTGGTATGTTTTTCATCACATGACATTTCATATGGAGAATAACCTCTTATAGCCATCTGGTTTCTATTTGGTTTATGGAACTTTTGACAGAGGAACACTTTAGTTGCAGAAAACTCTAGGGATCTTGAACCCATGATGGTCTTCCTAACATTTCACTGATTGAATGTATTGCCAAACAAGTTTAGCACAGCTCATTCTCAGAATTAGAACTTTCTTAGCACAACCTATTCTTAAAATAAATTAATTCTCAGCATAAGTGCCAAATAGGCCCTAAAGTGCTTGGCTGCTTGCTTCTCTATGTCTCCTCTGCAGTAAACTCACCATCATTTTCACTAAAGCAATCCCACTAGATAAGGATTAGTTTCTTGTTCACAAATTCATGCATTCAGATCCACATCAACTTGAGCGGGAGTCTAAAATGGAGGATGATTTAGTGTACTCTTGATTAGTATCATACCGTCTAAGTTCTCGGGACTATTTACTGGAGAAAGTTAATCATTTCTGGAACTTCTGCAGATCCTTTCAAGACAAAAACAAGGGTCTATTAGCACGTAATGTAATGACATTAGGAGATAAACTTAAATTAGAGATCATAGTACATTAATCGGACAGGAAAAGCTGAAAAAATTTGATCAAAGGGTAGATCATAAGCCTCAAATAACCAAGATTTCAAAGCATTCTTCATTTATTTTCAGTTCTCTTCCTAAGGTTTGTTGAAATTACTATATAAGACCATTTATATGACTTAAATCAATCCAAATAGAAGTGATAAACCAAAAAAATATAGCTTTCATATCATGCTTTTCATCACAATTTTACGAGAGAGTGATTATGATATTAATATTAATTATATATGTAAGAAATAACAAGCACAATTCTCAAAAAAGAAATAACAAGCACAATTCTCAAAAGAACAGGTTTTTACTTTTTACAAATAACTTTCAGATTTCTTCTTTTCATTGTTATCTAAGTTAAAAATAACAAAACTTCCAATTAATACAAAAATGAGCGCTCTTCCCATTATGATAGAAATGTATCATATGGATCATATATTATTACAATTACAATTTATAACATTGGTGTGACCTCTTACAGCTACCTTTGTATAAGCCATGCAAATCCCAGTATGGCCTCAAAGAAAATTAAAACAATAACTTATAAAGAGCTAATTAATTGACAGCCTCATGCCACAGATCAAGTTTTAAGTTTATCAATATAACCATCTACATTGGTCCCTAGATTGCAGCAATTACACCCATGGAGGTCCAACTTAACATATATGAGTTATTTTGATGAAAATGAGTTTGCAAAATGAAGCACCTGTATGACAAAGTCTGCAGGAGGCTGTTTAGGACCAGAAAGCTTTGGTCGAATCCCTGCGTACCCTGGCTCCAGAGATCCATCCTTCAAATTTGGATAATACTTTCTTATTTCTGGGTAAAATCTCTCCTTGCGATCTGCACGGACTGTATAATCAAACCTAGAACAAGAATGGTAAGTCATGGAAATTTGGTAGTTGCAGCTGAATGGATTTTGAAACAGCACTCCTAAAACCAAAGCATGAAACATCAAGTCAACATGAATTGAAAGAGAATTGAAGGGTCTTTATGCATATATGTAACACCCTCATTATCATGATGTTGAAAGGTGTTGCGACTCTACCATCCATGACAAGCCCCATCATATCAAGAAAAAGTTACTGAACAATGCTGCCACTATTAAAGAACGAGTACAACAGGATCAATTTAGAAATGTTGCTCAAATGAGGACGCTATTATTGCTTAAAAAGTGCTGCACCCGAATGTATTTAGAGCTTCGTGATCAATTTAAATGCTATTAGCTTGGGCAGGTGCCACTAGTCAAAAATGTGTTGAAAATGTCTTGTTGGATCATCATTTGGTATGTCGTGCAGTCCATTGCAGTTATTTGGCAACTCCAATGGACTGCAGGAAACAGCATACAGCGACTAAACAGTCATTTTCAACAGATGTTATCAACAAGTGACACCAAATCAAGCTAAAACACAATTCTCTCCCACCTTCCTCTCCTCTATTCTCTATTCAATTCTTCCCTTGCATATTCCTTTTATTAAACCCTAATCAGTTCAAAGAAGCCAAAATCAAGTCTCATGTTGGCATCACAGAATTAACATTGACAGCCAAAAGTTTTTGTGGGGCCCACTTTGATATTTGCAATAATGCTTGTGGGGCCAACTTTGATATTTGCAATAATATCAAAGCAAATAAAGAGTGAGTCCCAGAACCATGCAAAATCTATGTCGGCTTAAGAAGGCTAGATTATAACAGATTAATTTGAGGCTCACGATGATATGTGATCTAATTGCATGGAAATTTCAGAAAGAAAAATTGGTTAGGAGAGAATGGATTGTAAAGAAGATGGAGCGTATTTCCAACAGATGAAGGGCATTTCTGACTGAAGATGAAGGGCTATTCCTAGGAAACACCTTGCAACCTTCCTATTTCCCCTTGCACTATGAGATAGTGCCATTTACCAGCCTTTTTCTTTTGACTGCTTCCCATTCAAGCCTTCATTGACTTAACAAGTCTTTGTTGACTTACCATGTGTGGCCAACAAACAACTTTTAACTGGATCGACGGCAACTTTTGACTAGACATTTCTGTGGATCTTCTAAAACTAAGAATCACCAGTACAATGTAAGAAATGAAACAAACCATTCCATGCTTAAGTTTCTAGGCTGCCCCTGGCTCCCAGCCCATGTAGGCCAATAACTGTTACTTAAGAAGCACGGACACAGACACGGGACATAAATACGACACGACACGGACACGCCGACACGGCATTTCTCAAAAAAGTAGGACATGGACATGTTGGGGGATACGTTAATAATATATATTAATTTTTATATATATAATCATCTACTAAAAAAATAATATTATTTTAACTTCTTTAATCAATTTAGCAATCAAAAAATAAAAATTCAAGTACCAACTAACAAACATATCAAATTATCAAATATCAATACAACACTAAAACATAATTTATAACATAATTTATAATCATTAAATATGAAATATCCATAATTCCATAAAATCCATATAACGAAAAGGACGGATCATCTCTTTTCCCTTCCTAAAAAAAGAAAAAAACAAAAAGCAAAAAAGAAGCTAATCTTGAGGCCTATTCTTTACTGAAATATTTATTTATCTTTTGCTTGTGATAGGATTAATATTTACAATCATATATTTTTCCATGGTACAAAATTGTCATATATCAAGTTTACAAGTTTTAATAACCACATATTAACAAAGTGTCTAAGAGATATCAGCCACGTATTTATTTTTTAGTTATAGACACGAGTTAGGAATTATGGGACACGTAGCAAAAAGAGTATCGAACAAGTGTCCGAAATTAAAATTTTTAGTTTTTAATTATGGACACGGCTAAATAGTATCAGACACGTGTCCGAGAGTATCCGAGAAGTGTCGGTGTCCGACACGGATACGTCACTTTCTTAGAAGTGTCCGTGCTTCTTAGACTGTTACTAGTTTAGGTGTGACTCAGTGGAGTCAAATTGACTGGACCCGACTCTAAGGGTCCAGAGTTAGGTCCCAATTCTAGGTTTTTAATCCTTGCTTGATAGTGTGTTGATGCACTTGTGAAGGAGTGTACTATTTGAAACAAACTATGAAGCACAGGTATTCCAAAAATGTACATGTACCCATGCAGGGTACCTACATGGGTACAGCTAAATATGTACTGCATACGGTCAAATGTACCAGGTACGTTTTATTTTTGAATTTGACTTTTGGATACAACATGGGTACACGTTTGGTACCATACCGGGTACTACATGGGTACGAAATGGTATGCATTTGCTGCTACTAACTTTTTGTATTGTAGCTGCTCCATTGCTCTATTTATTTTTGTTCTTTTGAATTGCTGCTTCGACTACCTCCATGCTGCTACTATTTCTTTTTTTTTATTGACGCTGTTCTGCTAATTTTTTTTGTTTTTTAATTGTTGCTATGTTCTTCCCTTTCTATGTGACTTTTGATGCTTTAGAAAAACTATTCTCTCTTATATGTTAGCACATGATTCAACTGCATAATCAGTAATGTGTATTTAATGTATTTCTATCACTCTGCTTGGCATGTTTCACTACCCTAATGATGTGAATTTCTTTTATTGAAATTGTTTGATTTCTAAAATGATGATGATTCCATGGCTAAGACTTCAAATCTGGATATTTTCAAGGTGACCCACCAGATCAGTCGGCCCATTTGCACTACGAGTGATGGGTCTTTTTACAACTTTTAGAATTCTTCTAATAGTCCTTGCCTTTTTGTAATAGGTTGAATTTGTAATGGTATTAAGTAATTGTTGACTTGTTGCATCTACGGATTCTAACCTATTTTAACTAATAGCCTATTGCATTACTAAAGTTTTGAAAAATATTATTTTTTAATAGACGTACCCTAGCCGTACCCGTATCCTATATTTTTTAGGATTTTGTTGTATCGGCATACCCCATACTGTACCCATATTGGTACCCATACCAGTACCCATGCTTCATAGAAAACAAATCAATGATCCTTTTGTGGGTATCTCATCATTATCTGAAACAAGTTTCGTGTCTTTTTTTCTTTTGTGATTCAATAATGAGATGATAAGCTCTACTATATATTATGTCATGGGGATGTCCCATAAAATAGACCCAAATGCAAAATTATATTCATCACAAGAGACGTTATTTATTTAATTGTGGACCATTTTGCATTATTTTAACATACATTTGCAAGGCACCGGTTTAAACGTTGAGATCTATGATGCCCAGATGCAAACATAGATATGGATACCGACATGGGGAACGAAGATTCGACGTAGCAACCTCATAAATTTAGGACACGAATATGGATACGGTATCATTTAAAATATGATATGGACATAGGACATGACACGAATAGGTGTATGAATATCACGTTCTAGTAGTATGTGATACATCATATGTAACTAACTACTAAAAGTGGGTCACTGGAAATCTCATTATAAAGTGAGGTGATATGGTCAAACTTATAAACCTAAAAAATTACAGTTGTCAAAATTAAAATGGAGGGAGGGAGGGAAATTTCAATTTTTCAAAGAGAGGGAAATATAATTTAAATTGAGAAAAGGACATTGAATGACATGACAAGAAAAGCCACTTCCCCATCTAAGAAAAAAATATAAATAAATGGTAGAACTTTAAATATGAGAGTGAAAGGAAAACAACAATCGAATATATAGTGGGTTTTGAGTTTTGCAATATTAAAATAAAAGAAAGGGGGCTGAATGTAAAAATAAAAGTATTCTTTTTAAGTTATAACCAAAGAGATTCATTGTTTAGCTCAAATTTGGATGAATTCCTCCAACTCTGCCTTTTTCTTTTCGTAAAATACAAGACAGTTGTATCCTAAAATTATACGCTGTATCTTGCCATATCCTGTACCCATATTCGTATCAGTACAGATACCTCAGGTCAAATGAGGTATCCGGGCATCATAGGTTGAGATAGTTTGGTGAAAAAGTTTTTTTTAGGTCATCTTCTATCCACAATAAGGTCACCAGGTCAATATCTAGATAACAAAATTATGGATACCATTGATGCAATGCTTCACTTATGGGATGCCATTATCCATGTTGGAAATTATCCATGGTAAGAGAGAAGCAAAATGGTGGTAGGAGTATTTACTTGTTTAAGAAGCCTGATATGTCATCCATACCCTCAATCCATTCCACATCAGGGCCAAACTTAACATTGCCATCCAAATCTAGGGTAACATGCACTCCAATACCACCATCCTCCGGGAGTGGATAAATCAAGTGTCTAAAAGGAGCCATCCTAATTTTAGATAAGGTAAAGTAGCAACCGCGAGCATAATAGGATGATTCTGAAATAACTCCATGGTGTGTGCCGCACAATCTTTTGGCAAGGCATAACGCACTCAAACCTGTGGAGTTGATTACAAGCTTGGGAACAAGTATAAGCTTTGTATGCATAGATGAGTTTTCAACACACTTTTCAAGGTCTTTACTTTCACAAATATGGAGATGAATACTATTGTCCTGAAGATGTCCACCAATCACTGTAGTATTGTAAAAGAAGGTTGTTCTGTGATTCTCGGCTTCTCCCTGGATCCACATTGATGTATTATATTAGAAAACCTATATTAAGACAGTAAAACTTACATGTATAAAAGAACAGAGAATCCTATACATCCATGTCCGCACTCTATCTAAACTGGCACTAGAGACTTCAATCTTAAGGGGGCATTTGGAGATACTAGTCCAATTAACGAGAGACAATTAGATTGAGGTCTAAATAAAGCTTTAATTTTTTACTTAAAATTTACTTAATCCGTTTGATAGTAAAAGTTTAAAAAAGGCTCTTATTTCATGAGGCAATTGCGGCCCACTGAACTGTGTTAATTGGGGCACGCCTTTTAAAATTACAATTTAGAACCCAACATTTGTGTCATTTTTTGAGAATTTTATTGGGTTATTTTTTCCAAAACATGTTAACTTTTTCATTTTCTACATCCATCCACTTTAACTAAATGTGTAAATAAGCTTAGCTGATGTGTAAATTACAATTTAAAATTGCAGCTCCACTTAGCTTATTTTTTAGGGGCAAAAACGCTAATGTGTAAATAAGCTCTAAAAATAGAAAATATAATTGGAGGTTTACTTAATGTTCTAATATGTAAATAAACTCTAAATCATAAGATATGAGCTTATTTTTAGAGTTTCCAAATGCCCCGTAACTATGAGCTTGAATTCGAAGTCATTCATATATAAATTTGCAGTAATCTAGATGTCAAGATAGGAAAGGTCCAAAAGGAGAATCTTCCAAATGTGGTTTGACAAATAAGTTACCACCCAAACAAAAGGCCTCATGGATGCTATCGTTCTTAATCAGAGATATTCAATTCAATTGTGATCTGGGGAAGATCCAAACAGGGCTTGAAATGGTAAACTATCAGAAAAGGAACATATCACTTAGTGACAACATTTATTTAAATACTAAAAGTTCCACTAACACCATATTTAAATTCTAAAATTCTCTCCTAATATCTCTAACACCAATAAGCAATAATAACACTAGAACATCAACCAAGAGCATCAAATTTTGAAATTGATACAATAACAGGCAACAATATATGCAAACATTTGTGGAGCCCACCCATGGTTTAAAATCATAGCCATGGAGGGTGTTACTATTGGCTCAGAAAACGGATATGTTGCAGCAATATGCAGTGGTTCATGGACATTGCAGTCCATCACTGCATAATTTTACTCCTACCCATGAATCTACCAAAAATTTTAAAAATCAGAATATTAGAATATGCTAAAATCTACAGTTTCTTTCATTAAAGCACAGTACAAGGTCATGTAGTGGACCCCCAAGTCATGTAGGCCTTGTGTCACTAGTTATCTTAAACTATTAAAGTTCAGTGCTAATATCAAATGGGTTTCAAGGAATTTGATGTCATACTAAGCTTGCCTTTCTTATTTGAAATGATAGCCACATATACGTTAGCATTTTAGCTAGTTCTTTTGATGTTTGATACGTTGTCTCCATGTACTCTACCCTCCATCCATGAAGGCTTTCCTATTCCACTTGTATTGCAATTGGTGTAATATTAAGTAGACCCCATAAAGGAACACACAATAGTTCATAAAAGATCATTTGCCTACATGCTATAATTTCATAGGAATTCACAATAAAGAGGATTTTATCAAATGAGCATTAAAGAGATGAGGTGTGAAGGGTCTAAAGTGTAGATCTGGATAGGACCATCACTTTTTTAGGATTTAATTTGCTAGACTTATGGTTGGATAATCATACTATATCAAATGTGAAATCAGTTTGTGGCCCCTGAGGGATCTTCACCTTCACTCTTTTTGCTTTTAATCCCTTCGATAAATGGGCATTGTTTAGAAATCTTAAGTCCTCAATACCTATTATACAAAAAAGGGTCTTAAAAATAAGTAAATAAACAAATAATCAATTCCATGACCAAATAAATCAATAATATCAATCATAGTAGCTGTCACAGCTGATAATAATGGCTATACCAGGGAAATAGGAGAATAATAAGACAACCTCAAATTCTTGTAGCGGCAGCCAGCAAGGGATTCTTTGCAGTACGTATCAGCCAACATGTGGCACATTGACTGAGATTTTAACCCATGAGGCCCCCTAGGGTCAATCCAACCGCCCGCACTCAACTACACCCATTGTATTGGCTCTATTGGCACTAGCTCAAACTTTGATTCTTAGCAAAGTTAAATTCGCTGGTGGATTAAATCATCCTAAGTGTGGATCAGTACATCTATGAGGCCCTTTTATTGATGGATATCATCATCCAATAAGGATAACTTCTAACCAAATCTTGTCAACAATGACACCCTCCTGTTAATGATATTGGATCCATCAGGCCAAGCCCACCTGTATACTAAAGCCTAGCCCACTAGTGTAGTCAAATACCAATATTATCTACAGAAATTACTTAACATATTAGGACTATGCTGATTGTATTATGACCATGTAATTGCTTATTTGTAGCCCATGATAGGGCACTTGTAATACTATATAATCTAAATGAATGCTGGAATTGGATCATCCCATTCCAAACCATTTATTGTCAGTATTGAATAACGTGACATGGTATCAAAGCTGGTTCTTTCTCTGTCTGGAGAAGAAGTTTGCAGATCCTCTTCTGGCTGAGGAAGTCCTCTTTTTAGTGATCAGGTGGTCTCATCTTATTAATGGGTCACTGTCATCATTTTCTCTTCACTGATTTATCACTGTTGTCAAAGGTTTGTTCCTGATCATAGTGGCCCACCACTGGTCGCACATTGTCTCCACCAGCAACTCTTATATTCTTGGTCGACAAAATTTTGGGTTATTTAGAACATTTTTCTGGATTTTTCCAGTCTCCTTTGAGGTAGTCTTTGAACACTTCTATGTCTGTTGACTTTGGTGTTTTTTCTCAAAAAGGATTTCATCAAGACAACAAAGATTTGTGGATCTGTGCCAGATACAATCCAGTTTTGGACTATGGGTACTAGGTTTAAAACCATTTCAGATGCTAGGATTGGATCAATGATTTGATCAAATACTGGGGCCCCACACACAGATTCTGCCAAAAAAAATCTTGGCCATCTGCACTGCTTTTTCCCAGTTTTGTTTCTATGTGGCATATCTATTTTGTGCAACACACAGATTCTATTTCCTGTTGGCTCTAGATTAATTGTTGGGCCTCTTTGGACTACTCCTTGTCGCTCACAGTGTTGTTCTTTGAATTTGGACTGCTACTTCTTCTTGTCTTTAGATCAACATGTTGATCTCTGCAATCTAAATTAAATTTTCTACTATCACATCTGTTCTAATTTGTGGTTGATGTAAAAAACCATATACCAACCCAAAAGCTTAAGCTGATAGGTGGAAGACCCAAACAAATATATGGAGTCATGTCAAACCTAGTACTTACGCGATGTGGGATGTGGGTTTTTTCATAACACTCCCCCTCACATGTAGGCCCGATAGATTTCTTAGACAGGCCTACCACATGGGCTACACAATAACAATACCTTCTCTGATACCATGTAAGAAACCATATACCAACCCAAAAGCTTAAGCTGATTGGTGCAAGGCTCAAACAGGTATATGAAGTCATGTCAAACCTAGTACTTAGGTGATGTGGGACGTGGGTCTTTTCGCAATAGTTGATATAAACATGGAAAAATTTGAAGTTACTTCAATCCAATTCAATGCCTAGAACTACCCATCTTAGTCTTTTCAATTTGAACTTTATTTGGAAGGTAAAGAATTATTAGGCCATATTACAGGGATTGAACCAAAGCCAAAGGAAGATGAAAAGAAAATTTTGTCTTGGAACACAAAGGATGCAAAAATCAAGACCTGGATTCTTGAGTCCATGGAACCCCATCTTATCTTGAACTTAAAACCCTACAAAACTACCAAAGAAATGTGGGAATATTTACAAAAAGTATATCATCAAAAAAATTCCGCACGCCAATATCAACTCAAATTTGAAATTGAGAATTACATGCAAGGCACTTCATCCATCCAAGGGTATTATTCTGGTTTTCAGAATCTATGGCAGAATCGGATGAAATCAAGCATGCCAATGTTTCTACACAAGCCCTTCCTGAATTACAAAAGCTACTTGAAAAGCCAATGTTTCTACACAAGCGCTTCCAGAATTACAAAAGCTACTTGAGACAAGTCATAGGGATCAATTTCTCATGAAATTGAGGTCTCAATATGAAACTATCAAATCTAATCTTATGAGTAGGGTCCCCTCACCATCACAAAATAAATGCCTAAATGAATTGCTGCGAGAAGAACAAAGACAATTCACTTAATCTGGTGGGACTCCTACACCCACTCATGGTGCAATTAAAGTTGCATACGTGCATCTACTCAGTCTAAGCCACCAAACACTTCTAATACTGTTGCTTATGCTACCAAGGGCAAACAACCAAGCAGGGATATAAGTGCAGTGCTACCACTATCAAAAGTTCTATCATTATGCAAATCAATGCAAGCATAAAATCTACAATTACTGCAAAGAAAGCAAACATTTGATCAATGACTGCCGCACTCGTCCCCAGAACCGGAACCCAAAAGTGTATCAGGCCATAACTACTACTTCTGGCACACCAGATTTCTCGTCCATGTCTTCTTCAACCCTGTTTCTGCTGCCTCTATCACCCCTAACATGATCCAACAAATGATTCTCCAGGCACTTTCCACCCTTGGCATATCTGGTAAAAAACATTCTCCCTCGCATTGGTATTTTGATTCTGGTGCTTCCAATCATATGACATCTTCTTCAAAAAGTTTTCTCAAACTAAACCATATGATGACAAGCTCCAAGTCCATGCAGCTAATGGGACAACCATAGCCTATTACAGCTGTTGGGAATATTTCTCACTCTTTACCAGTGCATGATGTCTTTTGTTCTCTAAGTCTTTTCTACCAATCTGATTTCTGTAGGACAATTAGTTGATGATAACTACAATGCTTCTTTCTCTTCATCTGGTTGTGTAGTGCAGGATTAGGAGACAGGGAAGGTGATAGCAAAGGGGCCTAAGTGTGGGTGTTTGTTTCCTCTCCACATCCATTCACCAAGTTCAGATATGTCCTTAGTTGCTTCTGCTATTGTCTCTAAGAATAATGTGCAATTATGGCACAATAGATTATCCCAATTCTAAAGTTTTGTTATCATTGTTAAACTCTAGTTATATTAATAAAATGAAGTTTTTACCTTTAGATGTTGCTATTGATTGCTCTACTTGTAAACTTGGAAAGAATAAAATTTGGCCTTTTCCATTACATGATTCATCTACTACAGAATGATTTGATTTAGTGCATAGTGATGTTTGGGGTGTTGCACTAGTCATTTCTCATTCACAATATAGGTATTTTGTTACCTTTATTGATGATTATAGCTGTTTACATGGGTTTACTTTCTACATGCTAAATCTGAAGTCTTTAACACCTTTCAAAACTTTCTGAATTATGTTCAAAATCAGTTTTCCACTTGCATTAAAACCTTACGTACAGACTCCGGGGGAGAGTATGTATCTGAAAAGTTTCAAGGTTTTTTGTAAGAAAAAAGAATCATGCCTCAAAGGACTTGTCCTTACTAACCCCCCCCCCCCCCCCCCCCCCCCCCCCCCTCCTCAACAAAATGGAATTACAAAAAGGAATAATCGTCATCTTCTAGATATGATTACATGCTTGTTATTAGAATCCTCCGTTCCATCTAGATTTTGGCCAGAGGCATTAACCACTGCTACTCACATCATCAATCGTCTTTCATCTCCCAAACTTCAAAATATATCCTCGTATTTCCATCTTTTCCAAAAAGGTGCAAAATAAACACAGTTACATACTTTTGGATGTATTTGTTTTGTTCATCTTCCGTCCCATGAATGTACAAAGTTATCAGCACAGTCTGCAAAATGTGCCTTTCTTGGTTATTCCTCTCAACAAAAAGGTTTTATTTGTTATGATCTTTTAGTAAAACGTACTCGTATTTCTAGGAATGTTGTGTTTTTTTAACATCTGTATAGCATTTTCTAAAGTACTATATTTTGATGATGAATGTCTTCCATCGCCTGTGCGATTTAATCTGGAGAATGTATGTGTGCGACGACAGGGAACAAATGCCACTAACTTACTCCTTCTACAAGATCTAGCCCCGCTCCCTAATCCAACACCACATCCCACTCCACCTACCCTTCATCGGTCTTCTCGTACTACTCGTCCTCCACATAAATATGGTTTTTCTCATTCTTCTTTTTTAGCTACCTTATCTTCTATTCCAATTCCTGCATCTTATTCTCAAGCAGTGAAGCAAGAATGTTGGAATAAGGCTATGGAAGAGGAACTCGATACACTCTAGCAAACCAAACATGGGACGTTGTTACATGTACAACCACAATAAAGCCAATAGGGTGCAAATGGGTTTTTTCTATCAAGCTAACAGCCGATGGTTCTTTGGATAGATACAAGGCACTCATTGTGGCTCTTGGGAACCAACAGTAGTATGGAATTGATTATGAGGAAAATTTTGCTCCGGCTGCCAAAATGACTCCAGTTCGCACCATCCTTGCAATAGCTGCAGCTCAGTGCTAGCCTCTTTTTCAATTCGATGTAAACAATCGCTTTCCTCCATGACGATCTTAAATAAAAAGTTTATATGCACCTTCCCCAACTCATCTAAAGGACAAGTTGCCCGACTAAGACGTTCCTTGTATGAACTCAAGCAGGCACCCAAAGTATGGTTTGAAAAATTCAAGGATGTACTATTAAAGCTGAATTTTCAACAAAGCCCTTATGATCCATCGATGCTTCTTCATCACAGCTCCAAAGGCATTACCATCCTTCTTGTATATGTCGATGATATTATTATCATAGGCACAGACACTGCCATGATTACAGATCTCCAACTTTCCCTCCCATCAATTGTCTCACATGAAAGACTTGGGGCCTCTAACCTATTTTCTGGAACTGGAAGTTCATCAATCTGAGAAAGTGTTAATTCTTCATCAACATAAGTACACTATTGATTTAATCAAATCAGCAGGACTCTCCAACTCAACACCTATGGATACTCCTCTTGAAATTAATCTTAAACTCCATAGTGAGAGTGGTGATCCTCTACCTAATCCTACATATTATAGACAACTTGTCGACAATCTCATCTATTTAACCACCACTCGGCCAAACATCAGTTATGCAGTAAACCTGTTAAGCCAGTTCATGAGCAAGCCTCACCATCTTCATTTAGCGGCAGTTCGAAGAATTATCCATTATCTTCTTGGCATTCCTCACAAGGGTTTGTTATTTTTGGTTGGCTCTCTACTTCAATTAACTGCTTATTCGGACGCAGACCGGTCAGGTTGCCCTAACACTCCTCGTTCTACTACTGGCTGGTGTATATAGTTGGGTGATGCTCTATATCCTAGAAAGTAAAAAACCAGGACAATTTCAAAATCATCAACAGAGGTAGAATATCATGCTATGTCTGCAGCATGTTCAAAACTTCTATGGCTTCGTGGTCTTTTTGGCAAACTTGGTTTCACATAAAAGTCCTCAACCCCCTTGCATGTTGATAACACCAATGCAATCAAGATCACAGAAAAACCAGTGTTTCATGAAAGGAGTAAATACATCGAGGTTGATTGCCATTTTATCCAAGATGAATTTTTACGTCATGTTATATCACTTCCGTTCATCTCTTCTGCGCACCAAAATGATGATATCTTTACCAAAGCTCTTCCACGACCGCGCCATCAATTCTTAGCAAACAAATTAATGCTTGTTGACTCAACAACATCAATTTGAGGGAGGGGTGCTAATGATGTTGGATCCGTCAGGCTAAACCCACCTTTATACTGAAGCCCAACCCCCTAGTGTAGTCAAATACCAATATTATGTACAGATATTAATTAACATATTAGGTCTATGCTGACTGTATTCTGACCATGTAATTGCTGATTTGTAGCCCATGACAGGGCACTTGTAACATTATAAATCTAAATGAATGCTGGGATCGGATCATCCCATTCCAAACCATTCATTGTTAGTATTGAATGCCGTGACACTTCCACCATAAATATGATTGGTGGTGATCCCAAGTGGACCTTACAAAGAGAACCACACCTTAAAAAGGTGTTTAAGGTGGGGATGCTCATACTACATCAAGCCTCTATGAAATTCACATACATATATATATGGAGCCTTCTCTGAGCACCAGTCAATGCACACAATAAGGTAAGCACCACATGCCAAAACACCTAGTAGCATGGACGTAAATATCGGCCGCTACAAAGCGTAGTGGCCGATATATCGGCCGTAGCGCCCAAGGGCGCTACGCTTTTTGTGAAATAGCGGCGCTCACAAGTGTAACGGCCGCTATGTATCGGCCTGGTTAAACCAAAGCCTCTCTTCCCTCTTTCCGCTTCTTCTCTTTTGTTCAACTTGTAGATTAACAACAGAAAAAAAAAAGTAAAAAAAGAGGAAGAAAGGGAAAAGAAAAAAAAAAGAGAGAAAGAGAAAGAGATAGAGTGGGACAAGTTACAGAAGACATACCTGATACAGCGGAGCAGCAGCATCATAGCAATGGCAGCAGCAAGCGGCGGCATCGAGCAGCAGTGGCAAGCGGCAGCAGTAGCAGAACCCAACGCAGGTCTTCTTCTTCTTCTTCTTCTGCTGCTGCTTCTGCTGCTTCTCCTTCTCCTTCTCCTGCTTCTCTTCTCCTTCTCCTACTTCTCCTTCTTTTTCTCTTCTCCTTCTCCGTCTGTTTTGGGCGAAAGTTAGGGCACCCTTCGTGCCCTATTTTATTTTGTTAACGGGTTGGTTTTGGCCCGCAATGGCCCATCTAATGAAAGGTAGGGATAAAAATTAAATGGGCCATTAAAAAACATTAAAAACTATTAAAAACATTAAAAAAAATTAAGTGGCCCCTCCAAAACAATAAAATCTAAAGAACCTATTATAACCATTGGTGGGCTCAACAATGAGGGAACAACGTTAAAATTAAAAAAGTCATATAGGAGCCAAATATTACTAAATTGAAATTGGCACCTTCCTCAAATTTCACTCAAATTGAAAATAAGGTCATAGCCAACTTCCAGACCTACTTTTTACAGTTATATGTAAAAAAAAATTCCACAACTATTGAAAATAAAGGACATCCAAATTTCACACTAGGCTATTTAATAGGACACAGAACCCAACCACAGTTCACTTCAGTTAGGAGATAGGGCCCTAACCAAATAACACTCCAATAGAAAATGGACCCTTTTCAATTTTCAATTTAATAAACAATTCCCCTCCACATATATATAAATATATATATTTCAAAATATAACTATGAAATGACCATTAAAAAAACTAATCCAAACAATTTTACACTAATAAAAAATAAGGCTCTAATCAAATTTCACTTTAATAGAAAAACTTTCTCCTTTAATAGAAAAACTTTCTCCATATATATGTGTGTGTATTTTAAGATAAAACTGTGAAAAGTTATATTCTAAGCATGACTTAACAACTTTAATCCATATGAAAAAATTTATCATTCCTATTTTTTTCTATTTATACAGCGATACAGGACCTCATGCAATGAGGGGACCGCTACATACCCCTATACTAGTTACTTTTGCAAAACAAGCATATATTCCATCATTTTCCAATATCCTAGATTTCTTAGAATTTTTTTAGATTTTTTTGAAGACATTTTCCAATCACACCGCTACGCCGCTACCGCTACGTAGCGTTTTGGCGGTAGGCCGTTACGCCCACCACAACCGCTATTTTCATCCTTGCCTAGTAGGGCCCACCTAATAGCCATAACAAGTGGACCACAAAACAAGGAACCCCTGATAGACACTAGCCCCGGGTTTGGCACCCATCCAAATGGATTGGACAGTTGGATCATCTATATACTCATTTGGGTGGTGAAAACTTATCAGCCTTTGATCAAGTGGTTAGGATGATGATTTAAGCCTTTGTCACCATACACGGGTAGGTTGGGGAAGATCCACAAGAAATTGTGCTAACCTTGTCGTGAGCACTAGTGCTCAGTCGAGAGGGGCCTTATATACATGCATACATACAAATCTATGGCAAATGATGATGCATATACACACCTTGTACCATAATATGGTAGGAGGTAGAATGTTGGGCCTGAAAATGCAAGCTAACCACACTAGGTCCTAGAGGGGGGGTAAAAAGGGCTAATTTAAAAATCCTTGCCAATTGAAAGCTAATGCCCAAGCTAATGCCCAATAATTCCAATTAATCACAAACTCACAATCACTTGATATATGCACAAAGGTGTAACAATAGAGAAATCCACTTATGTGATCAAGTGAAGATATAGAATATAATGTGTGCACTAGCAAATTTTAGGAATGTCAACAAACATAAGCTAAACTAGCACATGTGATCAAAGAGGAGAGAATTATATAATCTATGCAATAAAACAATCAGCATAATCAATCCCACATGAAACAAGAGTTTAGAGTGGTTTGGTCCAAGAACTACATCCATTCTCAAGAGCAATCACTCTTGATTCCATTATGTGAGGTAACTATACAAGTACACCTCCAAATACACCTTTTTGATTCGGTGGTTCAATCCCAAAGATCTATTCCACCAAAATACCTTTTTTGATGCAGTGGTTCGAACACAAAGTTCTATATCCACCAAATACAATGAATTGTTTGAATAAAAGAGAAGAACACTAAGCCTGTAGACAATTACCTAAGTCTTGAGGGTGTTCTTGTGGCTTGCATGTAGACCACCAAGCTTCAACCTCTTGCGATGGCTCATTGGCGAAGTATATCTTCCAATATGTGCTCAACCAACGGAGAAGAGGTTTGGGTCTAGGGAGTGGTAAGGATTTGACTAAAAATGGTTCAAGGTATCCTTAGATGAAGATTTCCACAAATCACACTTACAAGCTTTTGAATATGCCAAAGAGATGCTAAGTGTGAGTGGAAAATGAGATTAGAGACTTGTGAAGAGTTTCTCAAGTGAGGGAACAATAGTATGTGAGAGCTCTAAGAATTTTCCAAAAGATTGTGGTTTAAAATGAGCTTCTAAAAAATATAGATTTTGCTGCAACGGATATATCCTCGGCATGCCCAGACATCCCCTCGGTGAGCCAACCTTCTAATGGTCATATTTAATGGTTAGTTTGACTAGGGAACTGGAAGGCCTTTTTGTACTTCGATGAGCTTGTCGGTGTGCCGAAGTGTATTTCTTGGCTAACCGATGTATAATTTGTCGGCATGCCGGGATGCTTGCCAAACTACAAAACTTGAAAAATATGCCTATGTCGGTGTGCACCGAGAAGCCTCAAAATTTCCACTTCAGCTAGCTGAGGCACAGTTCCCGGCTCATTGAGAAGCTACAAAAATCAGTTTTAAAATATAGATTTCCTAAAAAGTTTTGAGATTTCTAGGGACCTTTATTAGTTGATTTAGAAGAGGGTTATTATACCTAAGTGATGTAGTCTGGGCCGCAGCAGTCCCTCTTCAAATTAGATTAGGATTATTATTAGTAGATTTCTAATTAACTTGTTATTAAGAAAGTTTCCATTACTAGCGTAGGGTTTTCTTACACATTAAGTTGGATTTTACTATATATATGGCATTGTAGAGGAGATTCTTAGGTTAGGTTGATTAAAAGAATTGGGTTTTCTCAAAGAGGCGCGTCCTCGTGTGTGTTGAAGTCTTTGTGACCGTTTGAAGTATCCTTGGACACTTGGGCTGCATCAGATTGGTATCAGAGACCAAATCTGGTCGCCGGGCACCATCTGTCGTTCCCGAACTTCGTCTCTCCATCCACTGTTCATCCCATCCTCTCCGCTGCTATCCCAGACGACCCATCCTCTCTGCTGCCATCCCAGACGGCCATCCCAGACGGACCCAATCAACCCCAAAACCCAGGCGACACCCTTTCTTACAAAATAGAAACCCTTACTGTTCAACCCTCGTCACCAACTCAAGCCCACCTACCCTTACTACCGATAGCCATCTTCCTGTCACTTCCCAAATCCATAACCCCTAACCCTACCGCACCAAATTCCTAACTCCTTACACCAATACCAAAACCCTATCACCACACCCTTGCCAAAACCCATTCGCCGGCACCAACCCAAATCCCATCACCTCCTTTCGGTCCTCTTCAAATCCTAAAACCCATCTTTAATCCTAGCCCTTCCCCAACTTCCAAACCCTAATCCTGAACCGATCCCATCCACTCACGGCTTAGCCATCCCTTCACCCCTCGCCTTCTGTTTCAACCCTCGATAGCAGTAGTCTATACCCCCCCAGAGCATTTAAAAAAAAAAAGAGAGAGAGCAGCCGAAGCGAGAGAGAGCAAAGAGCAAAGAAGGAAGATGAGAGACCACGTACCTGGCCCCATCCGCCGCGGCCTCCATCGCACCAGCACTGCTCCCCATCGTCATCGACAACAGCAGCAGCGGCCTCCCTCATTTTCGTCGTTGCCAGCAGCAGCACGAAGTACTCCAGCGTTCTTCGTTGGTTGAGCTTCCAGTCGTCGCAACAAATCATTGTCCGTCTCTACTTTTTTTCCTCCTGCTGTAACAGCTAAGTCCTTCTATCCTCTCTCTCCATCATCTCCCTTTATCTCCTTTCTCTGCACAACTACTGAGATAGGAAGGAAAGAAAACGAGCCCTCGTTCCCATGTGTGGTTTCAGGTTTGTACTTGGGCCTAAGTGTGCTGCCCATCGAAAATCCATTCCGACCCACTGTCTTTCTTCTTTCCTAGAAAAAAAAATGCCTCCTAAGAAGCAAGTGGATGCTGAATCTTTATCTTCTTCACTTGAAGATTTGGCTAGTGCCATTAGAGAATTATCTGCAAAAGTTAATGGCATGCACACCACCCTGCAACAATTGGACATTAGAGTGACAAATTTAGAAAATAATCAGCGTGTGCATCACCACCGGGATGATGGTGCAAATATTCGGAATCAACGGGATCTACCAATTAATAATCCTGATCGTGAATTAGGGATTAAAATTGTGATTCTTGAATATGATGGAAAATTGCAGCCCGTGGAATTTATGGATTGGTTAGTGTGTGTGGAAAATATTTTCGCACGCAAGCCAATGACTGAGCATCATAAAGTCACACTAATTGTTACCAGATTTGTAATTATGCTGCAACTTGGTAGGTTGAATTGCAAAGAAAACGAAGGAATCAAAACATGGACCCAGTTGATACATGGACTGAGATGAAAAATATTTTGAAGCAAAAATTCCTCCCTGTCAACTATGCAAGAGATCTACGTTCCAACTTTCAAAACTTGAAACAAAGGTCTAAGACAGTTGTTGAATATTCTGAGGAATTTTTTATTCTGTAAGCTCGTTGTGGCTTGAATGAAGATGATGATGTGGTAGTTGATAGATTTTTCAATGGGTTGAGAATAGACATTCAGCATATCCTTGCCTTCCAACATTTTGATAATGTCGATGAACTCATCCAACATGCTATCAGGGCTAAGGGAATTGCAAATCATCAAGTACAAAAATTCAAATGGATTCCACCAAAGCATTCCCCTCTACAAGAAGCTAAATCCAATGGACAGCTTTTTGTAAGGACTGAAGGTCATAATAAGATGGTTTGTTTTCATTGTCAACAACATAGGCATCGCGCAGTAGATTGTCCAAAGCGGATACATCTAATTGAGATTGAAGGTGCTATCCCAAAGGATATTAAGGTTACTGACACTGATCCTAAGGATATTGATAATCCCAAGAATATTGACAATGAGGAACTTGAAAAAATAGATGCAGATACCACAGGTGAAGTTCTTATTGTCCTCAAGGACGCTCCACCAACTGTTGAGCATAAGTGGTTGCGAAAAAATATTTTCCATTCCGCAGGTATAGTTCAGGGACAAAATTGCACAGTTGTTATTGATGGCGAAAGTTGTGAAAACCTCATCTCCCAAGCTCTTGTTGATCGCCTCCAATTGAAAGTTTACAAGCATAACCGTCCTTATTTTGTCAAGTGGCTAATGAATGATGATCAAGCTCATGTTTGACATACTTGCAAAGTTACTTTTGCCATTGGTGAGACTTACGAAGATACACTCTAGTGTGATGTGCTACCCATGGATAGTGGTGATATCTTATTGGGCCGTCCTTGGATGTATGACAAAAATGGGACTCATGGTATGCGCAACAACACCTATACATTCATGCATGGTGGACAACAGATTATTCTTCATCCCGAGAAACCACAACCGCCGAAAAAGAATTCCTGGAAAGCTGCTATAAAGGATGTCCTTCATGTTCACCACATTTACAGAGGCAATACGAAACAGAATCGAGTTCGAGGACGAACTCTTATTTCAACCCGAGGAGGATGATGCAGTCTGGGCCCCAGTAGTCCCTCTTCAAATTAGATTAGGATTATTATTAGTAGATTTCTAATTAACTTGTTATTAAGAAAGTTTCTATTACTAATGTAGGGTTTTCTTACACATTAAGTTTGCTTTTACTATATATATGGCATTGTAGAGAAGAGATTCTCAAATTTGGTCGATTAATAGCATTGGGTTTTCCCAAAGAGGGGCGTCCTCGTGTGTGTTGAAGTCTTTGTGACCGTTCGAAGTGTCCTTGGACACGTGCTTAGGCACCTTTACGCAAGCCCTAACCCTTGGGCTACATCACTAAGGCTTGGCACACAATGGAGTCTTCCGCTATGATGAAATTCCATGCCTTCCCAAGCTTGACCTTCAATCTTTGAACTTGAATTTCCTTGAGTGATTCCCATGAAGACTAAGCTAGAACTTTGACAAGGAATTGACAATCAAAGGGACACTGCAAATCTAATTATGGCACTAATAGGGCCCACACCAATCCAAACAGTCCACACATGCACATCTCCAAAACCCATCCCTCCCCCCCCCCCCCCCCCCCCCCTCTCCTTCCTTCTTCCTCCAGCCCTCCACTATGAATTACACTAGATTTCATGGGTTAGCACTGATCCAAAGGAACTGGCCCATTGGATCAAGGGTCAAATTTCTTATTAATGTAAAGCAATTAAACTTATGGGCTAAAAATCAAGGGGTTAGAGGCATGAGATTGGCTCCATTTTCTATAAATGGGCCTTAGGTAATTAAACTAATGGGCAATAGATTAAGGGGTTAGAGGCATAAGATTGACTCCATTTATATCTATATATATATGGACCTTGTGGCCTACCCAAATGGATCTTTCCACCCCTATTCCATGATCAATGGGGCCCACAGTGGGCCCAATCTAGCTACCTCATGCCGTATTACGGTATATACACGTCAAACCAAAACAGGGCCCATATATAATACAAAAAAGATCCATGCGAACGAGATGCACATGGATATTACAATGTACACCACTTAGTGGGACCCACCTAATCACCAATCCAAATGGGACACACAATCACCACCCTTGGATGTCACCAATACCTTTCTATTACACCAGTCCAAATGGGACTGACCGTTTTCGAGTGTCATTTTTAACTTGTGGGACACAAATTAAAAGATTAGGATGATTTGATGGGCCTAAAATTCTACACAGAGGCAGGGCCGATCAAAAATTTTGGATCCCCCGCCTTACCCTTGATTGGTGTGTGCATGAGAAATGCAGGATAAGGGCATGTAAGGGATCCAAACTCATATATGTGTGTGTGTGAATGATCAAGTACACACCTACTAGGGCCCATCTAATCACCAGTCCTAATAGACCCGCCCTTGTTGGATTCATGGTCAATTTTTCTGTTTTGATAGAAAACTATTAACTTGTATTCCTCGGATCAAGTGGTAAGGATAACCTGATTGGCCAAGAACTTTACACAGGGGTAGGACCCATCCAGTGTTAGTTTTTGTGGACTCAATCCATCAGTTGATGTAATAAATTGATTAATTTCTTTATTTATCAATAATATCATGCTTTACTTTCATAAGATGAATGTTATTCTACTACTTCATGCACATGACCAATACGTATGACATAATGGTTCATGAGTTGAACCGGGTCCCATTAGTATATTAGATGTGATATATGTGCATGGATGAGATCCACACGCGGGAGATATATGTCACAAATCTTATACTTAAAATAGCTTCACAACCAGTAATGAGATTGGGCATCTCATTTGATAAGGTTGCAGCACTTTGATCACTATGAGATAGTGTCATTTGTCTCAATCATCAGAATGTAAGATTCTGGATCAATGGTGCTGGTACATTGGATGTATTGAAGGACCATGAGATGCACCTTATGGTATTCCGTCTCAATAATAAGGTATGCTCTCATAATTCCCTTGCAATAGGCTCTCAATCCTGAGACATTGACGAACTCAAGTTTCTATCTATTCATTTGCTTTGAGTCACCAATGAGTGAGGCCGACTATAGGTTAACACCTCGGTGTCTTGGGTATATGGTAGTAGAACTGTGGGAACGTTGAATGATCAAGATGGAATCTATCTCTATTATCCCCTTGTGCCAATTAATGGATTTGTCATTAGTAAGTGCGCACCCATCTCAATTAAGAGTTAATTGGATGGTACTGATGATTACTGTGATTAATTGGGGCTCAAGGATAATAAGATGTGGAACTTAGATTGGAAGAGACGGATTTATTCCAATTGATCCACGGATATTGATAGAGGGGCCTACTTGTGGTAATTGGGAAGTTTAGGGTCTTCATTGTAATTTATTCCTAAGACTGGAGTGCAATTGCATTTATATAGTGGTGTTATTTGCAATTAACTGTGGGCCCGGATTGCACATGAGATGTGGGGTCGCGGTGTTCCAGTTGGAGCCAGCTTTCTAAGGAATCCCTAGTGGTCCCCACGCTAGCCCAAGATATTGGAAAACACTAATCCGACTTGGACTCTAGAAATAAGAGTTTGGAAAGGAGAAAGTTGCTAATTGTTTTGGAAGTAAGACTTCTATTTCAATTAGACAAGGGAGAGATTTGGAAGTCTATAAAATATCCTTGGACGTCCAAAAGAGTTCCTCTCACGCCCAAAACCCTTTCGTGCAAGAGTTGCGCGAGTTACTCTCCTCTCCTTTCTTCTAGTTCCTTGGAGTCTCGAGTTGGGATTTTCTCCTGAAGATTCCACCGTTCTTCTTGAGAAAAGAAATCCAATTCGGGGGTCATAGCGTGGAAGGCTAAGAGGTCTTGAAGAAGTCCATTAGAGCACTGCGGGTCTCCAAAGGTATGATCTACTTCTTGCATGTCGTAGGTTATTTTGGATGTTTAGTGCTGGTATAATTTTACTGTACATGGTCAAAAGATTGAGGGTAACGCATCCTGGATGGGGTTTTGGTCTTATGGATAGTTGATCCCTGTATCAAGTGGGTCAAAAGTTTTGAAAATCTATCCACGAGACCCACCTACTTCCAACATCCAGATCTTTCAATCACCCACCTTCCCATTCCTAAGTAGGCCCCATGTTAGGGCCCCACCAAGGTATGCAAGGGCGCACGGGTGATAAGCCCCATAAATACATTTAAAGAAATAGCAACAACAAAGCTTTAATAAGACAAACTTGAAATGAAATATTTTGAGGTGCGCTTGAAGATATTGAGAAATACACTCCAATATCATAATTTTTATAAATTTTCAATTGTGGTTTCCATCCAAACACCAAGGACAATGACATAAAATCAGCATGAAGCATTTAACAAATACTAAACTGAGTCTTTTCATTTTCAACAGTTAGAAGGTCGAAAACTTACCATATTTGGTTTACTACCTACAAGGAGAATAAAGGATAAGTTTTGTGAAAACCCAAGTAGTTCAAATAAAATTAAATGGTGCTATACAATTGTGTCCCAATGTAATATTGTAATTCAACAACCTAAATGCACACAGTTTTATCGTTTAGAAAATGTATAAAAACAAATGACACAGTTGAATAGTTTGATAAAAACAGATTTAATATATATTTTGTTGTGATTCTAGGGCAGCTCAGAACTTGCTAGGCACTTTAGGTGGAAAGGAAACATCCAGGACTAACATTGTTCTCAAACACTAATAAACACCAGCAAATTGTTGAAACTTATAATGATGATTCCAATTGTGAAAAAGTTTTGGAAAACTTGCTAATTCTCATTCATGCAAGAACAATTTTAAGTAAAGCATGCCAGATGGAACAACTTACCAGCAAAGAAAGCATAAGATAGTGGCTATCAACTATCCCAGTACAAGGAGACAGCAAAGCTTTAACACATTGTAGTTCTGGTTCCATTTGCATTGCTTCAAATCCTTCCATCATCCTTAGACCCTCGACCCCATTCTCAATTCCACGCTCCAACAGATTTCTCAACTTCGGGATCTCTGCCACTGTTGTAGCAACTATAAGTTTACCAATCCTTTTATGTGGAACACCATGGTCTGAACAATACTTGTATAAAATTTTCCTCCCTCTTACACAAAGGTTTGCCTGAAACACATTTCAAATATTTTAGGAATCCCAGTAATACATATCAGTCACTTTTGTCAAGTTACCACAGACTATTTTGCAAATATAATGTTATCATCTGGAAACCACACATCATATTGGCTACAGAAAAAACTAATGAGTCAGAAAACCTAGAGATTTAATTGGACAAAGTTGATCATTAACCCAAAAAAAAAAAAAAAAAATCTGAAGTTCCATTGGCCATCTATATCTTCCTGAGAAGTCCTCCAAATGAATGGTTAGGTGTCCAATCAGTGTATTTTAGGCTTGACCACTGATGACAAGGCTTGCCAGGGTAACATCTTGGATCTTGTATACATGTTCAAGTGTGAGAGGATAGGATCACTGATAATAAGAAAAAAATTAAACCTGAAAAAAAAAGGAAGAAAAGAGAAGTAGAGAACACACAAAGAATAATGAACAAGTTTTATGGATAGCAAATAAAAAAAAGTATCCAAGTAAAATGGTAATCAATGGTGATTCCTGTCTTAAAATTCAACTCAAATTGAAAAAAGATTGTCACTTCACTTCCATTGTAATATAGATTATTTTACAACATTATTATTATTTCATCTTCTTTCTCTCAAAGTATAGAAAAAGCATGAAACAATAGCAGAGGGCCCGTCATGGTTCTATCTAATCTACCCCTTACTTCAGAATATTTTAATAATATCAAAATATTATTCTGAAATAGTATTTCCTCAACCAAATGACAATATAGCTGAAATATCATGAAAATGAAAACATCCCAAGGAAATAACAACAAAATAGCAATGAAAAATTTGGGAATACAAATAATAGTTTTCCTAGTATTATTTATTTTGTGTATTCAATTATTATGTTTAATTATTTACAAATAAATTTATTTACGGGAACAATTTCCGGATAATATCGCTAGAGAGAACCCATTTAATTTTGAAAATATCCAAACATTTTTCCAAGAAGAAAATTGCCCATGTGACAGCAACTCTAGCTAAAAGGGAATTTTTATTAAAAAGGAAAAAAGAAAAATCTCTGCATTTGGCACTTTGGGTCATTAAGAAGTATCATTGAAAACAATAATAAACCATAATAATAATAATAATAATAATAATAAAGAGAATAGAATCAAATTTCATGAAGAGATTAAAGACCCAGAACTTGAAACTCCAAATGGGGTTCCTCTCTTGCTCACAAAGGTCGAACCTTTAGAGATCCTGGGCGGTAATAAATCCCTGCGTGAATGACTTCGCTGTTGCGAGAACTGGTACCCGTGCCAAATGTAGAAGCGGATTCGACCACAAGAACATCTCTACCTTTCAAAGCCAGCTCTCTCGCCACTGCAATTCCAACTACTCCAGCTCCAATCACCACGCAGTCTACGACTTCTTTTGGGGTTTTCTGGAACTGGGTGCTGAGATTACTCAACTGTAAATGTTTGGGTCTGGGTTTTATGGAATTTTTCAAGACCCTGAAGGAGGACTTCCACATGTTCACCTATTGGAATTTGGAATTGGTTTGAGTTCTTTTTGCAGACTGTTCCCAGAAACCCGACCTTAGGACCTGGAGGCAGAAATGCTCAACTTATCGTTGCTGCTTTTCATCGATCAAGTCTTTTTTCCGTACATTCTTTAGCAAATATCTCAAAATCCATAAAAGATTTTTAGGGATTTTTACCAAAAAAAATTAATCCTAAATTTTACATTATACCAATTATTTAACAAAGATAAAAAAATCCAATTTGAAATTTGTACTCCCTCAAAAGACCAATATGCCTACTGATGATATCGTTAGGGATTAAAAAAAACTCTCGAACAATGTCATTAGGCTCTACTCCCCAACGATATCATTAACACCTTCCTTCTTTCTTCTTCTCCTTCCACTACTCTTCGTCCGGCAGCTTCTTCTTTCTTCTTCTTCTTCTTCACCGTGTTCTTCTTCTTCTTTCCTGTGTTTCTTCTTCTTCTTCTTCTTTCACTCCTTCACCATGTTCTTCTTCTTCTTTCCTGTGTTCTTCTTCTTCTTCCTCTTCCACTCCTTCACCGTGTTCTTCTTCTTCCATGTGTTCTTCTTTTTCTTCTTCCACATGGAAAGTACCGTGCCCTAGCCCATTTGAAAACCCATTTCGACATTTCATCCTCCATCGCAGAAGCCCCAAAATAAATACATTTGTGCATTTTTGTCATCTAAAGCGTCCAGTGAATAAGGTAGCACTCAAAAGTGTGCTTGCATTTTCTCTGGATTCCAGCCATTTTCTAAAACACAACTTCTATATTTCTGCAACCCAAACAAAACCTTTATAAACGAAGGGTATTAATACCATTCCATTCTCATTTCTCATTTGAAAAGCAATTTCTGCAATGTATGGGGATTTTGGTTCTCCAGGTCCTCTTCTTGATTTTCTTTCCTTATTCTTTTCATATTCATTTTTATTTATTTATTATGTTTTTTTTTTTTTTTTTGCTTTGTGAAGGTTAGAACAGAGGTTTGTTGGCTTTTTGCTTTTGGGGGATAAAGGAACAAAAGATTGGATCTTTTTTTCTTCTTTCGAGGGTAAAGGAGCAAAATATTGGATCTTGATTGTCTAAGTTTCAAAGTCTATGAATTTCTAACTATTATTGAAATCCACAGGTTCTAGAAATCCATTGAAAATGCTAGAATTAGAGATACAATTGCTTCTTCTTTAAAAGCATTATTCAAAACACTGGATAGTGGTCCACGAAAGATTTAGTTTACTGCTACGTCATTAGTATCTCCAATGGATATCACAGTTGAGTAAAATTTGGGAAACACAAGTGGGGAAAGACTCTTCATTAGAAAATGCAGACAATGTGGTCTTTCTCGTTAGGATTCAACTATTTGGGCCAGTTGATTGTGGGAATTAACAACTTACATGACATAAAAATGTATTAGTTGATTGATTTTGGTAAAGATGAAGTTTGATGTGGAATTGAGATTGATTGAGATAGTGATGGGGTAGATTTTGATGTGCCTTCCCTTTTTTATGGTACATAACTCAAACTCGCAAGTTGCAATATGATGGTTTAAAAGAACTTAGATGTAATTTTTGTAAGTTATACCTTTTTATAGACAGTTAAGGGAAACTTCGCTCCACAACAACAACCAATGCTTCTAGTGTAATAATTGATAGCCATTTTCATTAAGCATTCTATATAATTTCTTGTGTTGGGATTCAAACCATCCATGCTCAAATAACTTAGTCATATTCTTCTTGTTAGTATCACTAATATGCTCTAATAAATGATAATTGTTAAAAACTAGGGACAACCCCAATGTATAGTGAGAGTCATCTTCTGTAGATTCTATTGTTTATTCTTCCTTTCTTTGACTTTTTGATGGCTGTAGCTATAAATTAGTTTCAAGGATTTGAGTGTGTGGTGATGAATATGATGATATAGATATTGCAGGGTAAAGTTGCAAGACATTTGCAATGTCATGGAGTTCAATCCCGGTCCACTGAATAATGATGTTTTATATGGCCAAGAAAATCATATATCTCAACAGATCTGGAATGGCAAGATATAAATAATATTTGGATGACAAGTGTAGTAATGTTATTTTTTGTTTATGCTATGGCAATATATAAGGTTAACTTGATGCATCACTATTTAAATGCAGGAGACATGCCCCCTAAGATGCATTCCCACCTCTAATTATGAAACTTGGGAAATAAATGACCATATATGGGAGCTCATATGTAAGACTGGGCTAGAGCACCTAGCAAAAATTAAAAGGATTGAACTTGATCATGCCCTAATTATGGGCTTATTGGAGAGGTGGAGGCCTGAGACAAATACCTTCCATCTCAATAGTGGAGAGGCTACCATAATAGTAGAGGATGTTGCTTACATCTATAGCCTCCCCATTGATGGACTTTTAGTCAGTGACTAGATATTCTCCTCTACATCTTCCATGGTCACGTTATGCAATGAATTGTTGGGGATGACACCCAATATATACTTGTTGGAAGTAGGTGGGTCTCGTGGATAGATTTTCAAAACTTTTGACCCACTTGACACAGGGATCAACTATCCATAAGACCGAAAACCCAAACCAAGATGTATTACCCTCAATTTCGTGACCATGTATAGTAAATATTCTATCTAAAAGACAAAATCAACCAGTACTAAACATCCATAATAATCTACGACATACAAGAAGTAGATCATACCTTTGGAGATCTGTAGTACTCTAATGGAGAAGTTGCGACTCTGCTTGATTATGAGAATCTTCAACACCTCTTAGCCTTCCACGCTATGACCCAAATTGGATTTCTTTTCTCAAGAAGATTGGTAGAATTTTCAGGAGAAATTCCAACTCGAAACTCCAAGGAACTAGAAGATAGAAGGAGAGAGAAACTCGTGCAACTCTTGCACGAACAAGGTTTTGGGCATGAGAGAGTCTCATTGGACGTCCAAAGAGATTTTATATATTTTCAAATCTCTTCCTTGCTTAATTGAAATAGAAGTCTTACTTCCAAAGCAATTAGCAACTTTCTCTTTTCTAAAACCTTCTTTCTAGAGTTCAAGTCGGATTAGTATTTTCCAATAACTTGGGCTAGAGTGGGGACCACTAGGGATTCCTTAGAAAGCTGGTTCCAACTGGAACCCCGCGACCCCACATCTCATGTGCAATCCGGGCCCACAATTAATTGCAAATAACACCACTATATAAATGCAATTGCACTTCAGTCTTAGGAATTAAATTACAATGAAGACCCTAAACTTCCCAATTACCACAAGTAGGCCCCTCTATCAATATCAGTGGATCAATTGGAATAAATCTGTCTCTTCTAATATAAGTTCCACATCTTATTATCCTTGAGCCCTAATTAATCACAGTAATCATCAGTACCATCCAATTAACTCTTAATTAAGATGGGTGCACACTTACTAATGACAAATCCATTAATTGGCACAAGGGGATAATAGAGATAGATTCCATCTTAATCATTCAACGTTCCCACAGTTCTACTACCACATACCCAAGACACCGAGGTGTTAACCTACAGTCGGCCTCACTCATTGGTGACTCAAAGCAAATGAATAGATAGAAACTTGAGTTCGTCAATGTCTCAGGATTGAGAGCCTATTGCTAGGGAATTATGAGAGCATACCTTATTATTGAGACGGAATTCCATAAGGTGCATCTCATGGTCCTTCAATACATCCAATGTACTAGCACCGTAATCCAGAATCTTACATTCTGATGATCGAGACAAATCACACTATCTCATAATGATCAAAATGCTGCAACCTTATCAAATGAGATGCCCAGTCTCATTATTGGTTGTGAAGCTATTTAAGTATAAAATTTGTGACATATATTTCCCATGTGTGGATCTCATCCATGCACATATATCACATCTAATATACTAATGGGACCCGGTTCAACTCATGAACCATTATGCCATATGTATTGGTCATGTGCATGAAGTAGTAAAATAACATTCATCTCATGAAAGTAAAAGCATGATGTTATTGATAAATAAACAAATTAATCAATTTATTACATCAACTGATGGATTGAGTCCACAAAATCTAACAATCTCCCACTTGGGCTCAATGCTAGTCAGGGTTGCATCTCATGCCCATCCCTTCTACATGCTGCTCAAAGACTTTGGTAGTTAAAGGCTTAGTAAAGAGATCTGCCAAATTGTTCGCAGAGGCTATTTTGGTAATAGTAATATCACCTCTCTGCACAATCTCTCTGACTAAGTGATACTTCCTCTGTACATGCTTTTGGCTTTTATGGCTTCTGGGTTCCTTTGACTGAGCGACTGCCCTGCTGTTGTCACAGTAAATTGTGAGTGGCTGTCATGCCAAAGGTACCACCCGAAGTTCCAAAAGGAATCTTTTAAGCCATACTGCTTCCTTAGCTGCTTCACAAGCTGCTACATATTCAGCCTCCGAGGTTGAATCAGCAGTACATTCTTGTTTTATACTCATCAGCTGATAGCTCCACCTCCAAGCATAAATACATAACCAGAGGTGGATTTCCTAGAATCCTTATCTAACATAAAGTCAGAATCTGTGTATCCAACTGGAACCAACTCATCACTGCTATAAATCAACATGTAATCTCTAGTCCTTCTTAAGTATTTGAGAATACATTTTACAGCAGTCCAATGTTCAGGTCTTGGATTAGATTGATATCTGTTGATTAGGCCCACTACATAACAGATATCTGGTCTAGTACATAACATAGCATACATGAGGCTACCAACAGCTGAAGCGTATGGTATCGACCTCATCTGCTCCTTTTCCTCGGGTGTCTTAGGACACTGATCCTTGGAAAGGTGCACTCCATGCCTGAAAGGTGTGATACCCTTCTTGGAGTCTTGCATTGTAAACCGTACTAGCACCTTGTCTATGTATGCAGCTTGAGATAAGCCAATCATCCTATTTTTCCGATCTCGATAGAGTTTGATCCCTAGGATATAGCTAGCTTCTCCCAAGTCCTTTATATCAAAAGTCTTGGCTAACCAAATTTTTACCGTTGACAACATACTTATGTCTTTCCCTAGGAGAAGGATGTCATCGACATATAAAACCAGAAAAACTACCCTTTCACCCTCATTTTTCATGTACACATATGACTCATCCGGATTTTGACAAAAACCAAATGACTTGATTGCCTGGTCAAAATGGATATTCCAGCTTCGGGATGCCTGCTTCAGTCCATAAATAGACTTCTGCAGCTTGCAAACTTTTTGCTCCTGGTTTTTAGCTACAAAACCGTCTAGCTGCACCATATAGATGTCTTCCTCAAGATGGCCGTTGAGAAACGCTGTCTTGACATCCATTTGCCAAATCTCGTAATCGAGATGAGCCGCAATGGATAAGAGTATCCGGATGGATTTGAGCATGGCTACTCGCAAGAAGGTTTCCTCATGATCGATCCCCTCTTTCTGAGTATATCTTTCGCAACAAGCCTAGCCTTATAGGTCTCCACTCTTCCATCTAGTCCTCTTTTTCTCTTATAGACCCACTTGCACCCAATAGGTTTAATATTGGTAGGCAAGTCCACAAGTGTCCAGACCTGATTTGAGTACATAGACTCCATCTCGGCTTTCATAACATCTTGCCAGTGTCCTAAGTCTAAGTCATTGATTGCTTCATCATAGTTAGAGGGATCTTGTTCCGGCTCTTCTGGGATTGCTTCATAAGACTCTCCCAAGAATGAGAACCTGTCAGGGGGTCTGACAATCCTCCCACTACGACGAGGTACTGGTGAAACTACTGGGTCTGGTAAGGGCGTTTCTTCCTCAAGTCCGGTCATACTTGGATTTGAAATTGATTGCTTTTGAATCTCTTCCAAGATCACCTTTTCTAAAGATTTCCGGTCTATCATATAATCTTCCTCCAGAAAAACCGCATTGGTGCTGACCAGCACTTTCTGCTCTTTGGGATTATAGAATAACCAACCTTTAGTTCCTTTAGGATATCCTACAAACGTGCATACTTCCGACGTCATTTCTAACCTATCCGTCTTAACCTTGAGCACGTGTGCTGGACAACCCCAAATGTGTAAATGTTGTAGACTAGGTTTTTGCCCAAACCACAATTCTTGAGGAGTCTTAGGTATAGACTTAGATGGTACGAGGTTTAGTACGTACATTGCAGTATCCAAAGCGTATCCCCAAAAGGATATAGGTAATCTTGAGAAACTCAGCATAGACTTAATCATATCTAAAAGAGTCCGGTTCCTTCTTTCTGCTACTTTATTTTGTTGAGGCATACTAGGAGCAGACAACTGTGATAGAATCCCATTTTCTGATAAGTAACCCATAAAATTAGCAGAGAGAATTTCCCCTCCTCGATCTGATCGAAGAGTCTTGATACTCTTACCTAATTGCTTTTCCACTTCCGCTCGAAACTCTTTGAACTTTTCAAAAGCTTCGGACTTGCGGTGCATAAGGGATATGTAACTATATCTTGAGTAATCATCTGTGAAAGTGATGAAGTACTTGTAGGAAGTAGGTGGGTCCCGTGGATAGATTTTCAAAACTTTTAACCCACTTGACACATGGATCAACTATCCATAAGACCAAAACCCAATCCAGGATGTGTTACCCTCACTCTCGTGACCATGTAC
Source organism: Sextonia rubra (assembly GCA_037013555.1). Taxonomy (NCBI): domain Eukaryota; kingdom Viridiplantae; phylum Streptophyta; class Magnoliopsida; order Laurales; family Lauraceae; genus Sextonia; species Sextonia rubra. The sequence continues at coordinate 83,880,890 of JASUAD010000001.1, forward strand.
AGTAAAAATTCTACCAGCACTAAACATCCAAAATAATCTACCACATGCAAGAAGTAGATCATACCTTTGGAGATCCGCAGTACTCTAATGGATTTCTTCAACACCTCTTAGCCTTCCACGCTATGACCCCCGAATTGGAATTCTTTTCTCGAGAAGAATGGTGGAATCTTCAGGAGAAAATTCCCAACTCGAAACTCCAAGGAATTAGAAGAGAGAAGGAGAGAAACTCGTGCAACTCTTGCACGAAAGGGTTTTTGGGCGTGAGGGGGACTCTTTTGGACGTCCAAGGATATTTTATAGACTTCCAAATCTCTCCCTTGTCTAATTGAAATAGAAGTCTTACTTCTAAAGCAATTAGCAAGTTTCTCCTTTCTTATCCTTTCTTTCTAGAGTTCGAGTCGGATTAGTATTTTCCAATAACTTGGGCTAGCGTGGGGACCACTAGGGATTCCTTAGAAAGCTGGCTCCAACTGGAACACCGCGACCCCACATTTCATGTGCAATCCGGGCCCACAGTTAACTGCAAATAACACCACTATATAAATGCAATTGCACTCCAGTCTTAGGAATAAATTACAATGAAGACCCTAAACTTCCCAATTACCACAAGTAGGCCCTTCCATCAATATCCGTGGATCAATTAGAAAAAATCCGTCTCTTCCAATCTAAGTTCCACATCTTAATATCCTTGAGCCCCAATTAATCACAGTAATCATCAGTACCATCCAATTAACTCTTAATTGAGATGGGTGCACACTTACTAATGACAAATCCATTAATTGGCACAAGGGGATAATAGAGATAGATTCCATCTTGATCATTCAGCGTTCCCACAGTTCTACTACCACATACCCAAGACACCGAGGTGTTAACCTACAGTCGACCTCACTCATTGGTGACTCAAAGCAAATGAATAGATAGAAACTTGAGTTCGTCAATGTCTCAGGATTGAGAGCTATTGCTAAGGAATTATGAGAGCATACCTTATTATTGAGACGGAATTCCATAAGGTGCATCTCATGGTCCTTCAATACATCCAATGTACCAGCACCGTGATCCAGAATCTTGCATTCTGATGATTGAGACAAATCACACTATCTCATAGTGATCAAAATGCGGCAACCTTATGAAATGAGATGCCCAATCTCATTATTGGTTGTGAAGCTATTTTAAGTATAAGATTTGTGACATATATCTCCCGCGTGTGGATCTCATCCATGCACATATATCACATCTAATATACTAATGGGATCCGATTCAACTCATGAACCATTATGTCATACGTATTGGTCATGTGCATGAAGTAGTAAAATAACATTCATCTCATGAAAGTAAAGCATGATTTTATTGATAAATAAACAAATTAATCAATTTATTACATCAACTGATGGATTGAGTCCACAAAATCTAACAATCTCCCACTTGGGCTCAATGCCAGTCAGGGTTGCATCTCATGCCCATCCCTTCTACATGCTGCTCAAAGACTTTGGTAGTCAAAGGCTTAGTAAAGGGATCTGCCAAATTGTCTGCAGAGGCTATCTTGGTAATAGCGATATCACCTCTCTGCACAATCTCTCTGACTAAGTGATACTTCCTCTGTACATGCTTTTGGCTTTTATGGCTTCTGGGTTCCTTTGACTGAGCGACTGCCCCGCTGATGTCACAGTAAACTGTGAGTGGCTGTCGTGCCAAAGGTACCACCCGAAGTTCCAAAAGGAATCTTTTAAGCCATACTGCTTCCTTAGCTGCTTCACAAGCTGCTACATATTCAGCCTCCGAGGTTGAATCAGCGGTACATTCTTGTTTTATACTCCTCCAGCTGATAGCTCCGCCTCCAAGCATAAATTCATAACCAGAGGTGGATTTCCTAGAATCCTTATCTAACATAAAGTCAGAATCTGTGTATCCGACTGGAATCAACTCATCACTGCTATAAATCAACATGTAATCTCTAGTCCTTCTCAAGTATTTGAGAATACATTTTACAGCAGTCCAATGTTCAGGTCCTGGATTAGATTGATATCTGCTAACTAGGCCCACTACATAACAGATATCTGGTCTAGTACATAACATAGCATACATGAGGCTACCAACAGCCGAAGCGTATGGTATCGACCTCATCTGCTCCTTTTCCTCGGGTGTCTTAGGACACTGATCCTTGGAAAGGTGCACTCCATGCCTAAAAGGTGTGATACCCTTCTTGGAGTCTTGCATTGTAAACCGTACTAGCACCTTGTCTATGTATGCAGCTTGAGATAAGCCAATCATCCTATTTTTCCGATCTCGATAGAGTTTGATCCCTAGGATATAGCTAGCTTCTCCCAAGTCCTTTATATCAAAAGTCTTGGCTAACCAAACTTTTACCGTTGACAACATTCCTATGTCTTTCCCGAGGAGAAGGATGTCATCGACATATAAAACCAGAAAAACTACCCTGTCACCTTCACTTTTCATGTACACACATGACTCATCCGGATTTTGACAAAAACCAAATGACTTGATTGCCTGGTCAAAACGGATATTCCAGCTTCGGGATGCCTGCTTCAGTCCATAAATAGACTTCTGCAGCTTACAAACCTTTTGCTCCTGGTTTTTAGCTACAAAACCATCTGGCTGCACCATATAGATGTCTTCCTCAAGATGGCCATTGAGAAAAGCCGTCTTGACATCTATTTGCCAAATCTCGTAATCGAGATGAGCCGCAATGGATAAGAGTATCCGGATGGATTTGAGCATCGCTACTGGCGAGAAGGTTTCCTCATAATCGATCCCCTCTTTCTGAGTATATCCTTTCGCAACAAGCCTAGCCTTATAGGTCTCCACTCTTCCATCTGGTCCTCTTTTTCTCTTGTAGACCCACTTGCACCCAATAGGTTTAATATTGGCAGGCAAGTCCATAAGTGTCCAGACCTGATTTGAGTACATAGACTCCATCTCAGCTTTCATAGCATCTTGCCAGCGTCCCGAGTCTAAGACATTGATTGCTTCATCATAGTTAGAGGGATCTTGTTCCGGCTCTTTTGGGATTGCTTCATAAGACTCTCCTAAGAATGAGAACCTGTCAGGGGGTCTGACAATCCTCCCACTACGACGAGGTACTGGTGTAACTACTGGGTCTGGTAAAGGCAGTTCTTCCTCAAGTCCAGTCATACTTGGATTTGGAATTGATTGCTCTTGAATCTCTTCCAAGATCACCTTTTCTAAAAATTTCTGGTCCATCATATAATCATCCTCCAGAAAAACCGCATTGGTGCTGACCAGCACTTTCTGCTCTCTGGGATTATAGAATAACCAACCTTTAGTTCCTTTAGGATATCCTACAAATGTGCATACTTCCGACTTCGTTTCTAACTTGTCCGTCTTAACCTTGAGCACGTGTGCTGGACAACCCCAAATGTGTAAATGTTGTAGACTAGGCTTTCGCCCAGACCACAATTCTCGGGGAGTCTTAGGTATCGACTTAGATGGTACGAGGTTTAGTATGTACATTGCAGTATCCAAAGCGTATCCCCAAAAGGATATAGGTAATCTTGAGAAACTCAGCATAGACCTAATCATATCTAAAAGAGTCCGGTTCCTTCTTTCTGCTACTCCATTCTGTTGAGGCATACCAGGAGCAGACAATTGGGAAAGAATCCCATTTTCTGATAAGTAACCCATAAAATCAGCAGAGAGATATTCCCCTCCTCGATCTGATCGAAGAGTCTTGATACTCTTACCTAATTGGTTTTCCGCTTCCGCTCGAAATTCTTTGAACTTTTCAAAAGCTTCGGACTTGCGGTGCATAAGGTATATGTAACCATATCTTGAGTAATCATCTGTGAAAGTGATGAAGTACTCATATCCTCCTCTGGCCCTGACATTAATGGGTCCGCAGACATCAGTATGCACTAATTCCAACAAATCTTTGGCCCTATTACCCTTAGCTGAAAAGGGTCTTTTAGTCATCTTACCTTCCAAACAGGACTCACAGACAGGCATTGGTTCTACCACCAATGAAGGTAAGATACCATCTTTCACTAGCCTCTCAATCCTGTTAAGGTTTATATGACCTAGCCTTAGGTGCCAAAGTTTTGTTGGATTAGATGAAGGTGACTTTCTCTTTAATGATGGTCTATTAATTGTTTCAGTATCATGTATCTCATACATCGTGGGAGTTAACAAATAAAGTCCATAGGTTACCTTGCCAGAACATATGAAAGTACCATTCCTCTTTATGACAACTTCAGTACCAAAATTAATAGAATAACCTTTATTCACCAAACTAGAAACTGAAATTAAATTCCGCCTTAAAGACGGTACATATAATGTTTCTGACAAAACCAAATTATTATTTGAAAAACATAAAGTAATGACTCCCACTGAAACAGCCTCTGCCTTAGCATCAGATCCTAGGTTGACAATGATTTCTCCATCACTTAGCCTCCTGGTTTCCCTGAACCCCTGCAACGTATTACATATGTGATTAGTTGCCCCGGAATCCACACACCAAGATTCTGAAGTACCAGTTGCAAAACTAACTTCAGATATAAGTGACTCAATCATACCTGGGATCTTTTTCTTAGACAGATATTCTGGACAATTCCTCTTCCAATGTCCTGTCTTACCACAATGGAAACACTTTCCTTTTGTCCCTGAACCCTTAGCTTTAGCCACGCCACCAGTTGGACCATTCTCCACCTTAGGACCCTTTTGAACTGATTTCTTTTTGCCTTTCCGCCCTTTGCCTTTCGGCTTGGACTTGGCATCTGACTTTTCTGTCATTAAGGCAGTTGGTTTTTTCTTCATAATCCCTTCAGTTGCTACCAGCTGACTAGATAGCTCAGCCAGAGTCAGATTCATTTTTTTCATATTATAATTGACCTTGAAATTGTTGAATGACTCTGGTAGTGACGCAAGGATTATGTCAATTTGCGATTCTGCATCAATCGCAGCTCCCAGTACATCTAACTCATTTAATGAGTCCATCATCTTCAACATGTGTTCTTGTACTGATGTACCTTCAGCCATCTTGGTGCTAATGAGCACCCTCATGGCTGCCTGCCTAGCAGGTCTGCCTTGTTCTGCAAACATCTCCTTTAAATTCGATATCATATCATATGCAGTCTTATAAGATTGATGTTGATGTTGCAGCACACTAGACATGGATGCCAGAATGTAACATCGAGCCATCTCATCGTCTTTGGCCCATTTGGTGTAAAGGTCCTTTTCTGCTTCTGATGCATCTGGGCCAGGCTCTTCAAGGGGGTTTTTGGTAAGGACATATTTATATCCTGAAGCTGTCAGGACAATATCCAGATTCCGTTTCCAGTCTACATAGTTGGATCCCACCAACTTATTCTGGTTGAGGATGGTCGCAAGTGGATTGAAAGTATTCAAATTCATGCTTGTAATACTGTAGCACATAACCATACATTCAATTAATAAATTTAAATGACATTAGGGTTTAGTATTCTACCAAATTTATATGGGAATCCTCATAACCACAAAATTCAGAATGCATCGGAATCCTAATCCTGCGGGGTATGCCTCCTTAGGGAGTGCAAATACCTCCTAGACTAGTGCGGATCAAAGTTGGTCAAAATTTGGATTAAGACTAATTATCCATGATCCCCTTCATTCATTACAATCTAGGTATCTCATACCAAATAATGTATGACTCCCGATTGACTTCGGTTTCTAAAATACATGAGGCAAATCCTTAGGGATACTACATCATTATTTTAGTTAAGTGTGACCCACCAACTAGCATTGCAAGACAACCGTTGTGGGTAGCTCCTCCTTAGGGAGTGGGCTCCCACCCCGTCTCATCAACACTATCCATAGGAGATCTATATCCAGTATCCAGATAAATACAAGCCCTCCGTGGGGAATGGCCACTCTCAAAATGGCGCGAGGCTAATACTTTCCTTACAATGGACCTATGGTGGAAAACCATGGGGATTTTTATATACATAGAAATGCCCGCTCCCACTTAATATTTTAGAGTTGATGATTTCCTTATAGGTGTATGAGTCCATCAAATATAGGTATATATTCATCTCATGATAAGACCAATGATTGGTTCCAAGTCAAGTTATTTTAAGGAAAGTCCAGTTTCTAAAATTAGTGTTGCCAATAGATCCATCTCATGGGCCCACCAACTCTAATTAGAACTATTTCCAAAAATTAATTTGATTTGACCAATTTTGGAATTTGCTATGTTTGGATCAGATATGGAAATACTCTAAAATAAGCATTCATCCATAAATAGAAAGTGCTAAAACAAAAGACTAGTCCTCTCCTCCACATGACCCAGGCAGAAAAGACTTCTTGGACTTCTAGACTTTCCAAAACTTTGGGATTCCTCAAACTCTTTGGGCATCTCCAAAAGACCTTTTGACAATCGTCAAACTCTTTGATTAGGAGTCCAGCTTCTCTTTCCTTCTTTGTTTCGGACATCTCCAGAATTTACAAATTTTAAAAATACATAAATTCCTATGTCTCTATAATGAGACTTACATGGTAGTCTAAAACATGGAAATAAAAGGGCTATAGGGAAATTCACCATGCCTTGCCCTTTCACGGGAAACCAAGGAGACCATGATGCCCTTTACACTTAGCCACAAATAAACCAATAATTAAAAGGAAAGAAAAACATGTGGGCCATATGGAGAGGACATTATCACCTGCAAGTTAGTATCTCATACAACAAAGCATCTCACAAAACCAGGTTGCCAAACCACAATGGAAAAATAAGATGCCAAATATTTTGCCACCAAGATACAAGATCCCCTACGCAACGGGGGTCCGGGGGCAGCGCCCCCGGCGGGGGTCGAGCTGCCCGATTTGGTCAGCAACTCAGACCAAGAACAAGATGATTCTGCCTAGGTTCGGCTAGCCGATTTGGTCCCTACGGTTAGCCAACAGACCTCTATAGCCATAGTGGTCCGTTTGACTAACCGACCCGACGAACCTAGAAATTTGGGTTTTTTTTCAGATTCGGCTCCTGCTGTACCCAATCACCTCTAATGATCTCAGTATGTTTTAATGGCATCTTATCATCCTCCTATCATGATTAAAACCTTTTGTGACTTTCCAAACATGTATCTACTACAAAAGCAAGCAAACCCAATAAACACTGATCCTATCAAAGCCCTTGCTCTATCCTCTTCACATCTCATGCGAAGATTAGAACAAGATTACTAATCTAACATGATTAGAGATGAGGTATGGCTCTGATACCAATTGTAGGAAGTAGGTGGGTCTCGTGGATAGATTTTCAAAACTTTTAACCCACTTGACACAGGGATCAACTATCCATAAGACCAAAACCCAATGCAGGATGTGTTACCCTCACTCTCGTGACCATGTACAGTAAAAATTCTACCAGCACTAAACATCCAAAATAATCTACCACATGCAAGAAGTAGATCATACCTTTGGAGATCCGCAGTACTCTAATGGATTTCTTCAACACCTCTTAGCCTTCCACGCTATGACCCCCGAATTGGAATTCTTTTCTCGAGAAAAATGGTGGAATCTTCAGGAGAAAATTCCCAACTCGAAACTCCAAAGAATTAGAAGAGAGAAGGAGAGAAACTCGTGCAACTCTTGCACGAAAGGGTTTTTGGGCGTGAGGGGGACTCTTTTGGACGTCCAAGGATATTTTATAGACTTCCAAATCTCTCCCTTGTCTAATTGAAATAGAAGTCTTACTTCTAAAGCAATTAGCAAGTTTCTCCTTTCTTATCCTTTCTTTCTAGAGTTCGAGTCGGATTAGTATTTTCCAATAACTTGGGCTAGCGTGGGGACCACTAGGGATTCCTTAGAAAGCTGGCTCCAACTGGAACACCGCGACCCCACATTTCATGTGCAATCCGGGCCCACAGTTAACTGCAAATAACACCACTATATAAATGCAATTGCACTCCAGTCTTAGGAATAAATTACAATGAAGACCCTAAACTTCCCAATTACCACAAGTAGGCCCTTCCATCAATATCCGTGGATCAATTAGAAAAAATCCGTCTCTTCCAATCTAAGTTCCACATCTTAATATCCTTGAGCCCCAATTAATCACAGTAATCATCAGTACCATCCAATTAACTCTTAATTGAGATGGGTGCACACTTACTAATGACAAATCCATTAATTGGCACAAGGGGATAATAGAGATAGATTCCATCTTGATCATTCAGCGTTCCCACAGTTCTACTACCACATACCCAAGACACCGAGGTGTTAACCTACAGTCGACCTCACTCATTGGTGACTCAAAGCAAATGAATAGATAGAAACTTGAGTTCGTCAATGTCTCAGGATTGAGAGCTATTGCTAAGGAATTATGAGAGCATACCTTATTATTGAGACGGAATTCCATAAGGTGCATCTCATGGTCCTTCAATACATCCAATGTACCAGCACCGTGATCCAGAATCTTGCATTCTGATGATTGAGACAAATCACACTATCTCATAGTGATCAAAATGCGGCAACCTTATGAAATGAGATGCCCAATCTCATTATTGGTTGTGAAGCTATTTTAAGTATAAGATTTGTGACATATATCTCCCGCGTGTGGATCTCATCCATGCACATATATCACATCTAATATACTAATGGGATCCGGTTCAACTCATGAACCATTATGTCATACGTATTGGTCATGTGCATGAAGTAGTAAAATAACATTCATCTCATGAAAGTAAAGCATGATTTTATTGATAAATAAACAAATTAATCAATTTATTACATCAACTGATGGATTGAGTCCACAAAATCTAACAGTACTCATATCCTCCTCTGGCCCTAACATTAATGGGTCCGCAGATATCAGTATGCACTAATTCCAATAAATCTTTGGCACTATTATTCTTAGCTGAAAAGGGTCTTTTGGTCATTTTACCTTCCAAACAGGACTCACAGACAGGCATTGGTTCTACCACCAATGAAGCTAAGATTATTAGATTTTGTGGACTCAATTCATCAGTTGATGTAATAAATTGATTAATTTCTTTATTTATCAATAAAATCATGCTTTACTTTCATGAGATGAATGTTATTTTACTACTTCATGCACATGACCAATACGTATGACATAATGGTTCATGAGTTGAACCGGGTCCCATTAGTATATTAGATGTGATATATGTGCATGGATGAGATCCACACACGGGAGATATATGTCACAAATCTTATGCTTAAAATAGCTTCACAACCAGTAATGAGATTGGGCATCTCATTTGATAAGGTTGTAGCACTTTGATCACTATGAGATAGTGTGATTTGTCTCAATCATCAGAATGTAAGATTCTGGATCACGGTGCTGGTACATTGGATGTATTGAAGGACCATGAGATGCACCTTATGGAATTCCGTCTCAATAATAAGGTATGCTCTCATAATTCCCTAGCAATAGGCTCTCAATCCTGAGACATTGACGAACTCAAGTTTTTATCTATTCATTTGCTTTGAGTCACCAATGAGTGAGGCCGACTATAGGTTAACACCTCGGTGTCTTGGGTATGTGGTAGTAGAACTGTGGGAACGTTGAATGATCAAGATGGAATCTATCTCTATTATCCCCTTGTGCCAATTAATGGATTTGTCATTAATAAGTGCGCACCCATCTCAATTAAGAGTTAATTGGATGGTACTGATGATTACTGTGATTAATTGGGGCTCAAGGATAATAAGATGTGGAACTTAGATTGGAAGAGACGAGTTTATTCCAATTGATCCACGGATATTGATAGAGGGGCCTACTTGTGGTAATTGGGAAGTTTAGGGTCTTCATTGTAATTTATTCCTAAGACTGGAGTGCAATTGCATTTATATAGTGGTGTTATTTGCAATTAACTGTGGGCCCGGATTGCACATGAAATGTGGGGTCGCGGTGTTCCAGTTGGAGCCAGCTTTCTAAGGAATCCCTAGTGGTCCCCACGCTAGCCCAAGTTATTGGAAAATAGTAATCCGACTCGAACTCTAGAAAGAAAGGATAAGAAAGGAGAAACTTGCTAATTGCTTTGGAAGTAAGACTTCTATTTCAATTAGACAAGGGAGAGATTTGGAAGTCTATAAAATATCCTTCGACGTCCAAAAGAGTCTCCCTCACGCCCAAAACCCTTTCGTGCAAGAGTTGCACGAGTTTCTCTCCTTCTCTCTTCTAGTTCCTTGAAGTTTCGAGTTGGGAATTTTCTCCTGAAGATTCCACCATTCTTCTCGAGAGAAGTAATCCAATTCGGGTCATAGCGTGGAAGGCTAAGAGGTCTTGAAGAAGTCCATTAGAGCACTGCGGGTCTCCAAAGGTATGATCTACTTCTTCCATGTCGTAGATTATTTTGGATGTCTAGTGTTGGTATAATTTTTACTGTACATGGTCACGAGATTGAGGGTAACGCATCCTGGATTGGGTTTTGGTCTTATGGATAGTTGATCCCTGTGTCAAGTGGGTCAAAAGTTTTGAAAATCTATCCACGAGACCCACCTACTTCCAACAATTGGTATCAGAGCCATACCTCATCTCTAATCATGTTAGATCAGTAATCTTGTTCTAATCTTCGCATGAGATTCGAAGAGGATAGCGCAAGGGCTATGATAGGATCAGTGTTTATTGGGTTTGCTTGCTTTTGTAGTAGATACATGTTTGGAAAGTCACAAAAGGTTTTAATTATGATAGGAGGATGATAAGATGCCATTAAAACATACTGAGATCATTAGAGGTGATTGGGTACAGCAGGAGCCGAATCTGATAAAGAACCCAAATTTTTGGGTTCGTCAGGTCGGTTAGTCAAACGGACCACTATGGCTATAGAGGTCTGTTGGCTAACCGTAGGGACCAAATCGGCTAGCCGAACCTAGGCAGAATTATCTTGTTCTTGGTCTGAGTTGCTGACCAAATCGGGCAGCTCGACCCCCGCTGGGGGCGCTGCCCCCGGACCCCCGTTGCGTAGGGGGTCTTGTATTGTGGTGGCAAAATATTTGGCATCTTGTTTTTCTATTGTGGTTTGGCAACCTGGTTTTGTGAGATGCTTTGTTGTATGAGATACTAACTTGCAGGTGATAATGTCCTCTCCATATGACCCACATGTTTTTCTTTCCTTTTAATTATTGGTTTATTCGTGGCTAAGTGTAAAGGGCATCATGGTCTCCTTGGTTTCCCGTGAAAGGGCAAGGCATGGTGAATTTCCCTATAGCCCTTTTATTTCCATGTTTAGACTACCATGTAAGTCTCATTATAGAGACATAGGAATTTATGTATTTTTAAAATTTGTAAATTCTGGAGATGTCCGAAACAAAGAAGGAAAGAGAAGTTGGACTCCTAATCAAAGAGTTTGAAGATTACCAAAAGGTGTTTTGGAGATGCCCAAAGAGTTTGAGGAATCCCAAAGTTTTGGAAAGTCTAGAAGTCCAAGAAGTTTTTTCCGCCTGGGTCATGTGGAGGAGAGGACTAGTCTTTTGTTATAGCACTTTCTATTTATGGATGAATGCTTATTTTAGAGTATTTCCATATCTGATCCAAACATAGTAAATTCCAAAATTGGTCAAATCAAATTAATTTTTGGAAAGAATTCTAATTAGAGTTGGTGGGCCCATGAGATGGATCTATTGGTAACACTAATTTTAGAAACTGAACTTTCCTTAAAATAACTTGACTTGGAACCAATCATTGGTCTTATCATGAGATGAATATATACCTATATTTGATGGACCCATACACCTATAAGGAAATCCTCAACTCTAAAATATTAAGTAGGAGCGGGGCATTTCTATATATATAAAAATCCCCATGGTTTTCCACCATAGGTCCATTGTAAGGAAAGTATTAGCCTTGCGCCATTTTGAGAATGGCCATTCCCCACGGAGGGCTTGTATTTATCTGGATACTGGATATGGATCTCCTATGGATAGTGTTGATGAGACGGAGTGGGAGCCCACTCCCCAAGGAGGAGCTGCCCGCAACGGTTGTCATGCAATGCTAGTTGGTGGGTCACACTTAACTAAAATAATGATGCAGTATCCCCAAGGATTTGCCTCATGTATTTTAGAAACCGAAGCTAATCGGGAGTCATACATTATTTGGTATGAGATACTTAGATAGTAATGTATGAAGGGGATCATAGATAGTTAGTCTTAATCCCAATTTTTACCAACTTTTGATCCGCACCAGTCTAGGAGGTATTTGCACTCCCCAAGGAGGCATACCCCGCAGGATTGGGATTCCGATGTATTCTGAATTTTGTGGTTATGAGGATTCCCACATAAATTTGGTAGAATACTAAACCCTAATGTCATTTAAATTCATTAATTGAATGTATGGTTATGTGCTACAGTATTACAAGCATGAATTCGAATACTTTCAATCCACTTGCGACCATCCTCAACCAGAATAAGTTGGTGGGATCCAACTATGTAGACTGGAAACGGAATCTGGATATTGTCCTGACAGCTTCAGGATATAAATATGTCCTTACCAAAAACCCCCTTGAAGAGCCTGGCCCAGATGCATCAGAAGCAGAAAAGGACCTTTACACCAAATGGGCCAAAGACGATGAGATGGCCCGATGTTACATTCTGACATCCATGTCTAGTGTGCTGCAACATCAACATCAATCTTATAAGACTACATATGATATGATATCGAATTTAATGGAGATGTTTGCAGAACAAGGCAGACCTGCTAGGCAGGCAGCCATGAGGGTGCTCATTAGCACCAAGATGGCTGAAGGTACATCAGTACAGGAACACATGTTGAAGATGATGGACTCATTAAATGAGTTAGATGTACTGGGAGCTGTGATTGATGTAGAATCGCAGATTGACATAATCCTTGAGTCACTACCAGAGTCATTCAACAATTTCAAGGTCAATTATAATATGAATAAAACGAATCTGACTCTGGCTGAGCTATCTAGTCAGCTGGTAGCAACTGAAGGGATTATGAAGAAAAAACCAACTGCCTTAATGACAGAAAAGTCAGATGCCAAGTCCAAGCCGAAAGGCAAAGGGCGGAAAGGCAAAAAGAAATCAATTCCAAAAGGTCCTAAGGTGGAAAATGGTCCAACTGGTGGCGTGGCTGAAGCTAAGGGTTCAGGGACAAAAGGAAAGTGTTTCCATTGTGGTAAGACAGGACATTGGAAGAGGAATTGTCCAGAATATCTGTCTAAGAAAAAGACCCCAGGTATGATTGAGTCACTTATATCTGAAGTTAGTTTTGCAACTGGTACTTCAGAATCCTGGTGTGTGGATTCCGGGGCAACTAATCACATATGTAATACGTTGCAGGGGTTCAGGGAAACCAGGAGGCTAAGTGATGGAGAAATCATTGTCAACCTAGGATCTGACGCTAAGGCGGAGGCTGTTTCAGTAGGAGTCATTACTTTATGTTTTTCAAATAAGAAATTGGTTTTGTCAGAAACATTATATGTACCGTCTTTAAGGCGGAATTTAATTTCAGTTTCTAGTTTGGTGAATAAAGGTTATTCTAATACTTTTGGTACTGAAGTTGTCATAAAGAGGAATGGTACTTTCATATGTTCTGGCAAGGTAACCTATGGACTTTATTTGTTAACTCCCACGATGTATGAGATACATGATACTGAAACAATTAGTAGATCATCATTAAAGAGAAAGTCACCTTCATCTAATCCAACAAAACTTTGGCACCTGAGGCTAGGTCATATAAACCTTAACAGGATTGAGAGGCTAGTGAAAGATGGTATCTTACCTTCATTGGTGGTAGAACCAATGCCTATCTGTGAGTCCTGTTTGGAAGGTAAAATGACTAAAAGACCCTTTTCAGCTAAGGGTAATAGGGCCAAAGATTTGTTGGAATTAGTGCATACTGATGTCTGCGGACCCATTAATGTCAGGGCCAGAGGAGGATATGAGTACTTCATCACTTTCACAGATGATTACTCAAGATATGGTTACATATACCTTATGCACCGCAAGTCCGAAGCTTTTGAAAAGTTCAAAGAATTTCGAACGGAAACGGAAAAGCAATTAGGTAAGAGTATCAAGACTCTTCGATCAGATCGAGGAGGGGAATATCTCTCTGCTGAATTTATGGGTTACTTATTAGAAAATGGGATTCTATCCCAGTTGTCTGCTCCTGGTATGCCTCAACAGAATGGAGTAGCAGAAAGAAGGAACCAGACTCTTTTAGATATGATTAGGTCTATGCTGAGTTTCTCAAGATTACCTATATCCTTTTGGGGATATGCTTTGGATACTGCAATGTACATACTAAACCTCGTACCATCTAAGTCTATACCTAAGACTCCCCGGGAATTGTGGTCTGGGCGAAAGCCTAGTCTACAACATTTACACATTTGGGGTTGTCCAGCACACGTGCTCAAGGTTAAGACGGATAAGTTGGAAGCGAAGTCGGAAGTATGCACATTTGTAAGATATCCTAAAGGAACTAAAGGTTGGTTATTCTATAATCCCAGAGAGCAGAAAGTGCTGGTCAGCACCAATGCGGTTTTTCTGGAGGAAGATTATATGATGGACCAGAAATTTTTAGAAAAGGTGATCTTGGAAGAGATTCAGGAGCAATCAATTCCAAATCCAAGTATGACCGGACTTGAGGAAGAACCGCCCTTACCAGACCTAGTAGTTACACCAGTACCTCGTCGTAGTGGGAGGATTGTCAGATCCCCTGACAGGTTCTCATTCTTGGGAGAGTCTTATGAAGCAATCCCAGAAGAGCCAGAACAAGATCCCTCTAACTATGATGAAGCAATAAATGACTTAGACTCGGGACGCTGGCAAGATGCTATGAAAGCTGAGATGGAGTCTATGTACTCAAATCAGGTCTGGACACTTGTGGACTTGCTTGCCAATATTAAACCTATTGGGTGCAAGTGGGTCTACAAGAGAAAAAGAGGACCAGATGGAAGAGTGGAGACTTATAAGGCTAGGCTTGTTGCGAAAGGATATACTCAGAAAGAGGGGATCGATTATGAGTAAACCTTCTCGCCAGTAGCCATGCTCAAATCCATCCGGATACTCTTATCCATTGCGGCTCATCTCGATTACGAGATTTGGCAAATGGATGTCAAGATGGCTTTTCTCAATGGCCATCTTGAGGAAGACATCTATATGGTGCAGCCAGACGGTTTTGTAGCTAAAAACCAGGAGCAAAAAGTTTGCAAGCTGCAGAAGTCTATTTATGGACTGAAGCAGGCATCCCGAAGCTGGAATATCCGTTTTGACCAGGCAATCAAGTCATTTGGTTTTTGTCAAAATCCGGATGAGTCATGTGTGTACATGAAAAGTGCAGGTGACAGGGTAGTTTTTCTGGTTTTATATGTCGATGACATCCTTCTCCTCGGGAAAGACATAGGAATGTTGTCAACGGTAAAAGTTTGGTTAGCCAAGACTTTTGATATGAAGGACTTGGGAGAAGCTAGCTACATCCTAGGGATCAAACTCTATCGAGACCGGAAAAATAGGATGATTGGCTTATCCCAAGCTGCATACATAGATAAGGTGCTAGTACGGTTTGCAATGCAAGACTCCAAGAAGGGTATCACACCTTTCAGGCATGGAGTGCACCTTTCCAAGGATCAGTGTCCTAAGACACCCGAGGAAAAGGAGCAAATGAGGTCGATACCATACGCTTCGGCTGTTGGTAGCCTCATGTATGCTATGTTATGTACTAGACCAGATATCTGTTATGTAGTGGGCCTAGTCAGCAGATATCAATCTAATCCAGGACCTGAACATTGGACTGCTGTAAAATGTATTCTCAAATACTTGAGAAGGACTAGAGATTACATGTTGATTTATAGCAGTGATGAGTTGATTCCAGTCGGATACACAGATTCTGACTTTATGTTAGATAAGGATTCTAGGAAATCCACCTCTGGTTATGTATTTATGCTTGGAGGCGGAGCTATCAGCTGGAGGAGTATAAAACAAGAATGTACCGCTGATTCAACCTCGGAGGCTGAATATGTAGCAGCTTGTGAAGCAGCTAAGGAAGCAGTATGGCTTAAAAGATTCCTTTTGGAACTTCGGGTGGTACCTTTGGCACGACAGCCACTCACAGTTTACTGTGACAGCAGCGGGGCAGTCGCTCAGTCAAAGGAACCCAGAAGCCATAAAAGCCAAAAGCATGTACAGAGGAAGTATCACTTAGTCAGAGAGATTGTGCAGAGAGGTGATATTGCTATTACCAAGATAGCCTCTGCAGATAATTTAGCAGATCCCTTTACTAAGCCTTTGACTACCAAAGTCTTTGAGCAACATGTAGAAGGGATGGGCATGAGATGCAACCCTGACTGGCATTGAGCCCAAGTGGGAGATTGTTAGATTTTGTGGACTCAATCCATCAGTTGATGTAATAAATTGATTAATTTGTTTATTTATCAATAAAATCATGCTTTACTTTCATGAGATGAATGTTATTTTACTACTTCATGCACATGACCAATACGTATGACATAATGGTTCATGAGTTGAACCGGGTCCCATTAGTATATTAGATGTGATATATGTGCATGGATGAGATCCACACACGGGAGATATATGTCACAAATCTTATGCTTAAAATAGCTTCACAACCAGTAATGAGATTGGGCATCTCATTTGATAAGGTTGTAGCACTTTGATCACTATGAGATAGTGTGATTTGTCTCAATCATCAGAATGTAAGATTCTGGATCACGGTGCTGGTACATTGGATGTATTGAAGGACCATGAGATGCACCTTATGGAATTCCGTCTCAATAATAAGGTATGCTCTCATAATTCCCTAGCAATAGGCTCTCAATCCTGAGACATTGACGAACTCAAGTTTTTATCTATTCATTTGCTTTGAGTCACCAATGAGTGAGGCCGACTATAGGTTAACACCTCGGTGTCTTGGGTATGTGGTAGTAGAACTGTGGGAACGTTGAATGATCAAGATGGAATCTATCTCTATTATCCCCTTGTGCCAATTAATGGATTTGTCATTAATAAGTGCGCACCCATCTCAATTAAGAGTTAATTGGATGGTACTGATGATTACTGTGATTAATTGGGGCTCAAGGATAATAAGATGTGGAACTTAGATTGGAAGAGACGAGTTTATTCCAATTGATCCACGGATATTGATAGAGGGGCCTACTTGTGGTAATTGGGAAGTTTAGGGTCTTCATTGTAATTTATTCCTAAGACTGGAGTGCAATTGCATTTATATAGTGGTGTTATTTGCAATTAACTGTGGGCCCGGATTGCACATGAAATGTGGGGTCGCGGTGTTCCAGTTGGAGCCAGCTTTCTAAGGAATCCCTAGTGGTCCCCACGCTAGCCCAAGTTATTGGAAAATAGTAATCCGACTCGAACTCTAGAAAGAAAGGATAAGAAAGGAGAAACTTGCTAATTGCTTTGGAAGTAAGACTTCTATTTCAATTAGACAAGGGAGAGATTTGGAAGTCTATAAAATATCCTTCGACGTCCAAAAGAGTCTCCCTCACGCCCAAAACCCTTTCGTGCAAGAGTTGCACGAGTTTCTCTCCTTCTCTCTTCTAGTTCCTTGAAGTTTCGAGTTGGGAATTTTCTCCTGAAGATTCCACCATTCTTCTCGAGAGAAGTAATCCAATTCGGGTCATAGCGTGGAAAGCTAAGAGGTCTTGAAGAAGTCCATTAGAGCACTGCGGGTCTCCAAAGGTATGATCTACTTCTTCCATGTCGTAGATTATTTTGGATGTCTAGTGTTGGTATAATTTTTACTGTACATGGTCACGAGATTGAGGGTAACGCATCCTGGATTGGGTTTTGATCTTATGGATAGTTGATCCCTGTGTCAAGTGAGTCAAAAGTTTTGAAAATCTATCCACGAGACCCACCTACTTCCAACAAAGATACCATCTTTCACTAGCCTCTCAATCCTGTTAAGGTTTATATGACCTAGCCTCAAGTGCCAAAGTTTTGTTGGATTAGATGAAGGTGACTTTCTCTTTAATGATGGTCTATTAATTGTTTCAGTATCATGTATCTCATACATCATGGGAGTTAACAAATAAATCCATTGGTTACCTTGCCAGAACATATGAAAGTACTATTCCTCTTTATGACAACTTCAGTACCAAAAGGAATAGAATAACCTTCATTCACCAAACTAGAAACTGAAATTAAATTCCCCCTTAAAGACGGTACATATAATGTTTCTGACAAAACCAATTTATTATTTAAAAAACATAAAGTAATGACTCCCACTGAAATAGCCTCCACCTTAGCGTCAGATCCTAGATTGACAATGATTTCTCCATCACTTAGCCTCCTGGTTTCCCTGAACCCCTGCAACGTATTACATATGTGATTAGTTGCCCTGGAATCCATACACCAGGATTCTGAAGTACCAGTTGCAAAACTAACTTCAGATATAAGTGACTCAATCATACTTGGGGTCTTTTTCTTAGACAGATATTCTGGACAATTCCTTTTCCAATGTCCTGTCTTACCACAATGGAAACACTTTCCTTTTGTCCCTGAACCCTTAGCTTTAGCCATGCCACTAGTTGGACCATTCTCCACCTTAGGACCCTTCGGAACTGATTTCTTTTTGCCTTTCCGCCCTTTGCCTTTCGGCTTGGACTTGGCATCTGACTTTTCTGTCATTAAGGCAGTTGGTTTTTTCTTCATAATCCCTTCAGTTCCTACCAGCTGACTAGATAGCTCAACCAAAGTCAAATTCATTTTATTCATATTATAATTGACCTTGAAATTGTTGAATGACTCTGGTAGTGACTCAAGGATTATATCAATTTGCGATTCTGCATCAATCGCAGCTCCCAGTACATCTAACTCATTTAATGAGTCCATCATCTTCAACATGTGTTCCTGTACTGATGTACCTTCAGCCATCTTGGTGCTAATGAGCACCCTCATGGCTGCCTGCCTAGCAGATCTGCTTTGTTCTGCAAACATCTCCTTTAAGTTTGATATTATATCATATGCAGTCTTATAAGATTGATGTTAGTGTTGCAGCACACTAGACATGGATGCCAGAATGTAACATCGGGCCATCTCATCGTCTTTGGCCCATTTGGTGTAAAGGTCCTTTTCTGCTTCTGATGCATCTGGGCTAGGCTCTTCAAGGGGGTTTTTGGTAAGGACATATTTATATCCTGAAGCTGTCAGGACAATATCCAAATTTCGTTTCCAGTCTACATAGTTGGATCCCACCAACTTATTCTAGTTGAGGATGGTCGCAAGTGGATTGAAAGTATTTGAATTCATACTTGTAATACTGTAGCACATAACCATACATTCAATTAATGAATTTAAATGACATTAGGGTTTAGTATTCTACCAAATTTATGTGGGAATCCTCATAAACACAAAATTTAGAATACATTGGAATCCCAATCCTGCGAGGTATGCCTCCTTGGGGAGTGCGAATACCTCCTAGACTGGTGTGGATCAAAGTTGGTCAAAATTGGGATTAAGACTATCTATCTATGATCCCCTTCATTCATTACTATCTAGGTATCTCATACCAAATAATGTATGACTCCCAATTAGCTTTGGTTTCTAAAATACATGAGGCAAATCCTTAGGGATACTACATCATTATTTTAGTTAAGTGTGACCCACCAACTAGCATTGCATGACAACCGTTGTGGGTAGCTCCTCCTTAGGGAGTGGGCTCTCACCCCGTCTCATCAACACTATCCATAGGAGATCCATATCCAGTATCCAGATAAATACAAGCCCTCCGTGGGGAATGGCCATTTTCAAAATGACGCGAGGCTAATACTTTTCTTACAATGGACTTATGGTGGAAAACCATGGGGATTTATATATATATATATAAATGCCCCGCTTCCACTTAATATTTTAGAGTTGATGATTTCCTTATAGGTGTATAGGTCCACCAAATATTGGTATAAATTCATCTCATGATACGACCAATGATTGGTTCCAAGTCAAGTTATTTTAAGCATTCATCCATAAATAGAAAGTGCTATAATAAAAGGCTAGTCCTCTCCTCCACATTGCCCAGGCGGAAAAGACTTCTTAGACTTCTAGACTTTCCAAAACTTTGGGATTCCTCAAACTCTTTGGGCATCTCCAAAACACCTTTTGGTAATCTTCAAACTCTTTGATTAGGAGTCCAGCTTCTCTTTCCTTCTTTGTTTCGTACATCTCCAGAATTTACAAATTTTTTTTTAAAAAATACATAAATTCCTATGTCTCTATAATGAAACTTACATGGTAATCTAAACATGGAAATAAAAGGGCTATAGGGAAATTCACCATGCCTTGCCCTTTCACGGGAAACCAAGGAAACCATGATGCCCTTTACACTTAGCCACAAATAAATCAATAAGTAAAAGGAAAGAAAATTCATGTGGGCCATATGGAGAGGACATTATCACCTGCAAGTTAGTATCTCATACGACAAAGCATCTCACAAAACCAGGTTGCCAAACAACAATGGAAAAACAAGATGCAAATGTTTGCCACCACGATACAAGATCCCCTATGCAAAGGGGGTCCGGGGGTAGAGCCCCCCAAAAAAAAAAAAAAAAACAACAACAACTCAGACCAAGAACAAAATGATTCTGCATGGGTTCGGCTAGCCGTCTGGTCCTTACGGCTAGCCAACAGACCTCTACAGCTATAGTAGTCCGTTTGACTAACCGACCTGACGAACCCAGAAATTTGGGCTTTTTTTTAGATTCGGCTCCTGCTGTCCCAATCACTTCTAATGATCTCAGTATGCTTCTAATGGCATCTTACCATCCTCCTATCACGATTAAAACCTTTTGTGACTTTCCAAAGATGAATCTACTATAAAAGGAAGCAAACCCAATAAACACTGATCCTTTCATAGCCCTTGCTCTATCCTCTTCACATCTCATGCAAAGATTAGAACAAGATTACTAATCTAACATGATTAGAGATGAGGTATGGCTCTGATACCAATTGTTGGATGTAGGTGGGTCTTGTGGATAGATTTTCAAAACTTTTGACCCACTTGGCATAGGGATCAACTATCCATAAGACCAAAAACCCAATCCAAGATGTATTACCCTCAATCTTGTGACCATGTACAGTAAATATTCTATCTAAAAGACAGAATCAACCAGCACTGAACATCCATAATAATCTACGACATACAAGAAGTAGATCATACCTTTGGAGATCTGTAGTGCTCTAATGGAGAAGTTGCGACTCTGCTTGATGATGAGAATCTTCAACACCTCTTAGCCTTCCACGCTATGACCCGAATTGGATTTCTTTTCTCAAGAAGATTGGTGGAATCTTCAGGAGAAATCCCAACTCGAAACTCCAAGGAATTAGAAGAGAGAAGGAGAGAGAAACTCGTGCAACTCTTGCACGAACAAGGTTTTGGGCGTGAGAGAGTCTCATTGGACGTCCAAAGAGATTTTATATATTTTCAAATCTCTTCCTTGCTTAATTGAAATAGAAGTCTTACTTCCAAAGCAATTAGTGACTTTCTCTTTTCTAAAACCTTCTTTCTAGAGTTCAAGTCAGATTAGTATTTTCCAATAACTTGGGCTGGCGTGGGCACCACTAGGGATTCCTTAGAAAGTTGGCTCCAACTGGAACACCGCGACCCCACATCTCATGTGCAATCCGGTCCCACAGTTAATTGCAAATAACACCGCTATATAAATGCAATTGCACTCCAGTCTTAGGAATTAAATTACAATGAAGACCCTAAACTTCCCAATTACCACAAGTAGGCCCCTCTATCAATATCCATGGATCAATTGGAATAAATCTGTCTCTTCCAATATAAGTTCCACATCTTATTATCCTTGAGCCTCAATTAATCATAGTAATCATTAGTACCATCTAATTAACTCTTAATTGAGATGGGTGCGCACTTACTAATGACAAATCCATTAATTGGCATAAGGGGATAATAGCGATAGATTCCATCTTGATCATTCAATGTTCCCACAGTTCTACTACCACATACCCAAGACACCGAGGTGTTAACCTACAGTCGGCCTCACTCATTGGTGACTCAAAGCAAATGAACGATAGAAACTTGAGTTTATCAATGTCTCAGGATTGAGAGCCTATTGCTAGGGAATTATGAGAGCATACCTTATTATTGAGATAGAATTCCATAAGGTGCATCTCATGGTCCTTCAATACATCCAATGTACTAGACCGTGATCCAGAATCTTACATTCTGATGATCGAGATAAATCACACTATCTCATAATGATCAAAATGCTGCAACCTTATCAAATGAGATGCCCAGTCTCATTACTGGTTGTGAAGCTATTTAAGTATAAGATTTGTGACATATATCTCCCGCGTGTGGATCTCATCCATGCACATATATCACATCTAATATACTAATGGGACCCGGTTCAACTCATAAACCATTATGTCATATGTATTGGTCATGTGCATGAAGTAGTAAAATAATATTCATCTCATGAAAGTAAAGCATGATATTATTGATAAATAAATAAATTAATCAATTTATTACATGAACTGATGGATTGAGTCCACAAAATCTAACAATACTATGACTGTTATGGGGTGCAGATTAAGTTTACATGGTTTGAAGAAAATTTTGCAAAATCCCCCAAGAGCAT
This sequence comes from Sextonia rubra, assembly GCA_037013555.1. Classification (NCBI taxonomy): domain Eukaryota; kingdom Viridiplantae; phylum Streptophyta; class Magnoliopsida; order Laurales; family Lauraceae; genus Sextonia; species Sextonia rubra. Next base: position 83,903,455 of record JASUAD010000001.1, read on the forward strand.
ACCTAAGGAACAAGATGAGAGTTGTACTCGTGCCTTTTTATTTTGTCTAGTTGCGAGTAAGATATTTTCTACCTCATCAGATAGTAAGGTTCTCGCATACATTTTAGAATTGTTTAGAAACTTTGAAAAGCTTGCATGGAGACCTGCATGCTTTGCAAATCTTTATAGGGGCCTTATCAAAGTATCCAATTGCCTAAAGAATGAAAATTTTGTGAAGATAATAATAGGTCCTCTGAAATTATTACAGGTAATTGGCATAATATATGACATGTTCTTTGATTATTGTTTTAGCATTTAAAGTGCAAGATTTTTATTTATTATTTTTTTTAAATGTTAAATTTGGGCATCCTCTTGTATGACAATCGGCAGTTCCATACACCAATTTACAAATTGGAACAACGATTTTGAGTTTCCTTTATTCCATACATAGTATAAGAGATTAAAGTATTACCATTATCTTACGAACATAGAGGAAGCTTTCAACTTGATAATATGGAAGTTGATGTGGTGAGTATTTGATATTTAGAAAATCAACATTATATTATTACTTGGAACTTTGCTGTTTGCATCGTGCTGTACGTAAACATCCATTTGAAGGTACTCTTTTTGTAAATAATTTATTTATGTCATATTTTTTTGTAGTTTCATTGGCTACCATAGCGAGACTATGGAGACATCTTGGATTATTTTGATGATGCTAAGGTATTTCTTTTTGGGTCTTTGATGGCATTGATATGTTATTATATTGTAAAGCGGCACTATCCCAACCAGGTGATAAAATAGTTTGGATTGGTCCAAAATGTGCCACCTACTTTCTTGAGGCCATACATGCCCACCGAAAGGATCCCAATATTGACAACTTTCTGGAATATGAAGCATGTCGTTTTATCACAAAGCCTGAGATAATAGAATGGATAGGATTGTTTATGGAGAAGATGGCAATTCTAGACCACATAGTGAAGATTATTTTAAATGGTATAGAGGTATTACAAGGCTTCGCATTGGGCATCCTATATTTGGCAACAAAGATAGATCAAATGCCATTTCCTCTCATATACATCCTTTGTTTTATATTCGTAACACTACTTATACATATGTTTCCTATTTTTGTGAATTAGTTTTAATTTCTAAATGGTTTAATTCTATCTCTTGCAGATTTTAGGATTCACTAAGAATATATTAACATCGTGTGATGAAGCTGAGAAAACAGAATATAATTTTGTTGCTTTTACAAATTAAGTTCATTGAAATACTTAGACGTAAGGCTACCGACTTTAGAGCAGCATGTTTATCTAATTTTGAGGGATTCAACTTAGACGACTATATATCATGCCCAGAGGACCCCGTAATGGTAACCTCTATATCACACCAATAGCATAGCTTCATAGTTGTGACTTCTCTCACTAATGTTTTATATCTTAAACAGAGAAATGAAGGAATTTGGCAAAAAAAGAAGTATCTCATTCGTTTAACATATCAATGCCTGTAAGTGAAAGAAGACCCATTGACCCACTGACCCTAATCCACAAAAAATCCAAACTCCCAGTTGAATCCAAACAATCAAGGCAAAAAGTTCCCAAGCTACCGAAATCATCCAAAAGTCCAATAGCTCAATTGAAATCCAAACAAACGTCATCTGAAATTGGTGTTGGCTCTGGCAAAAGTCCAAGATTAATGCAATCCCAAAAAAGTCCAGCCACTTCCGTAAAATTTTGGGATCTCCATTTTGAAGATGCCCCCATGAGTCCATTTTCTTCTAACCCACATCTAGTATGTGGACTTTTGAATACACCACTCTGGCACCATCTCAATCGATGTTCGGTAAATCACCTTTGAGCTAGAATCCCTCTATGATTTTAAAAGTGAAGGCATGTTTTAGGGATCCCAAGCCTCCATCATGGATGGCTGATTATGACATTAGTGGAGCATGGGTGAAGAATCCACTCTACAGGCTTACTTCGGAAGAGATCGAAGTCGTCAATATATTTCGAAATGAGTAAGGAAGAGATTAAAGGTATCCGGATACAATCACCTGTTGGAAGTAGGTGGGTCTCGTGGATAGATTTTCAAAACTTTTGACCCACTTGACACAGGGATCAACTATCCATAAGACCAAAACCCAATCCAGGATGCGTTACCCTCAATCTCGTGACCATGTACAGTAAAAATTATACCAGCACTAAACATCCAAAATAACCTACGACATGCAAGAAGTAGATCATACCTTTGGAGACCCGCAGTGCTCTAATGGACTTCTTCAAGACCTCTTAGCCTTCCACGCTATGACCCCCGAATTGGATTTCTTTTCTCAAGAAGAACGGTGGAATCTTCAGGAGAAAATCCCAACTCGAGACTCCAAGGAACTAGAAGAAAGGAGAGGAGAGTAACTCGCGCAACTCTTGCACGAAAGGGTTTTGGGCGTGAGAGGGACTCTTTTGGACGTCCAAGGATATTTTATAGACTTCCAAATCTCTCCCTTGTCTAATTGAAATAGAAGTCTTACTTCCAAAGCAATTAGCAACTTTCTCCTTTCCAAACTCTTATTTCTAGAGTCCAAGTCGGATTAGTGTTTTCCAATATCTTGGGCTAGCGTGGGGACCACTAGGGATTCCTTAGAAAGCTGGCTCCAACTGGAACACCGCGACCCCACATCTCATGTGCAATCCGGGCCCACAGTTAATTGCAAATAACACCACTATATAAATGCAATTGCACTCCAGTCTTAGGAATAAATTACAATGAAGACCCTAAACTTCCCAATTACCACAAGTAGGCCCCTCTATCAATATCCGTGGATCAATTGGAATAAATCCGTCTCTTCTAATCTAAGTTCCACATCTTATTATCCTTGAGCCCCAATTAATCACAGTAATCATCAGTACCATCCAATTAACTCTTAATTGAGATGGGTGCGCACTTACTAATGACAAATCCATTAATTGGCACAAGGGGATAATAGAGATAGATTCCATCTTGATCATTCAACGTTCCCACAGTTCTACTACCATATACCCAAGACACCGAGATGTTAACCTATAGTCGGCCTCACTCATTGGTGACTCAAAGCAAATGAATAGATAGAAACTTGAGTTCGTCAATGTCTCAGGATTGAGAGCCTATTGCTAGGGAATTATGAGAGCATACCTTATTATTGAGACGGAATACCATAAGGTGCATCTCATGGTCCTTCAATACATCCAATGTACCGGCACTATTGATCCAGAATCTTACATTCTGATGATCGAGACAAATCACACTATCTCATAGTGATCAAAGTGCTGCAACCTTATCAAATGAGATGCCCAGTCTCATTACTGGTTGTGAAGCTATTTAAGTATAAGATTTGTAACATATATCTCCCGCGTGTGGATTTCATCCATGCACATATATCACATCTAATATACTAATGGGACCCGGTTCAACTCATGAACCATTATGTCATACGTATTGGTCATGTGCATGAAGTAGTAAAATAACATTCATCTCATGAAAGTAAAGCATGATTTTATTGATAAATAAAGAAATTAATCAATTTATTACATCAACTGATGGATTGAGTCCACAAAAACTAACATCACCCCCATTTACTTATACAGTACTACCACCATAGAGTTGGCTAATGAGTCACACTATTCTTTTTAATTATAGAAAAAGTAAACTAAGGAAATTAATGACACCTATAACTTCAGAAATCATGAAAGGTTTGCTTAAGGGCGGTTGGGTGGACAATTGGGTTGGTGATAAACATCCCAATATAATTTTATCTCACAGCATGGATTTTGATTCTTTCTTGAGATATATTTATAACAACATATTCTTATGTTTCCATAGACGATACACTTTTGGTTTGAGATCTTGAAAGAGCAACCTCCTTCATCCTTCTTTTTTGAGTGTACCTTATCTGTAAGTGCATGCAAATAATAAAGTCAATATTGTATAGTTATATTAACATTTGATTTTAATAGACTAATCTATCCTATATATGTAGGATTGGTACATATATTCTGATCAGAATGAAGAGCACATTCAACGATCATTCAATGAGGCTTTTGTGAACAACGTGACTGCAAAGTCATTGTTGTTCATGCCAGTATGGAATAACTCCCACTTCTTCCTTCTCATCGAATGGGTCAATGAAAGAATATGGGAGTATTATAATAGCTTGATAAGGGATGAGGATTATATATTTACTCAGAATCATGTGAGTCAGATTTGTGAAAGTTTGGATCTAAATTCGTCAAGACCAAATGCTATTTCTCTGTTGCAAACTACTCTATACATATGTATATTTGTTTGATAGGTACATTGGATAAGTCAATGCTTCATGCAGCTTGGTTGGAATGATCCAGCAAAATGGTCCACTTACCCCTTGCCATACCCAATGCAAAAAACAAGTAATATAACCTATCCAACTAATCCGTAAGTTGAGAGACTAAAATATATGCCATTTGTACTTACTATATAATCTAGTAGGTTTAACATTGATGTCTCTATCACTCTAACTTTTTGTTTTAACCATAAAGATTGTGAGATTCTTATTATGGCATATGCGCAACACCTTGTTTTAGGTCTACCTATGTTATTCATACAAAGCGATATGCTGTTTATTGGGCCAAGATCATACATGACATTTATGTGAAGCAATTTGGCAATTTGTAGTTGAGGAATCCCATGAAAATGCTTAACAAAAGTTCTTCAGATAAAGAATTTCAGGTAAATGTATTCCATAATTATGGTTTTTTTATCATGAAACTACTATTTCCCCTTGTGACTATGCTTTAACCAGTCATTTTGATGTCTTTTTTTGCATTCTTTCGCGGGTTTTGTCCACAGAAGAAAATCCAAAGAGGAAAAAGGGTAAGAGATAAAGGGGAACCATGCTAAGATGAATGGTTGCGAATGGACAAAGGGCTATGTACATATTTTATGCCGCCAGATTTAATGAGCCTTTTGCATGGAAATACTTTTCAACTGTGAGCCATTGAACAAACATGATAGTTGCATTCCTAGTTTCAAACTGTTCGTAGCAATTTTTTATTGTATTATGGTGTATAGATCCTATTTTGTTGTTCTTCGAATGGTCTAGTCACTCTCTCTCTCTCTCAGGTTCTATTGTATTGAGTGATCTGTATTTGTCAATTAGACATTTCAAATACCGATGTCACCTAATCACTAATGAACTATTGATTGATACTCAATAATGTCTGATGAATTCTAATACCTTTTGATACAACATCTAACAAATTGGTATGAAAACTCTAATGCATAAGCAACATTTCACTATTGAATTTCTTCAAAAACTAAAACAAATTGGAGCTGTTTACATGAGGTAGGGAGTTCTGATCTTAAATTTTCAAAAACTACTAAATCATGACATCAATCTATTCCATGCTATGTTTGTCCAAATTCAAAATGGATTTAAGTGGAAATTAACTTTGTTTTTTTAGTTGTTTAAGTATTTTATGTGATCTGTTTTCAAGAGTCAAGTAGTTCTCATCTTAAATTTACAAGAATTAGGCAGTTCTCATCTTAAGTTTTCCTACCTTTATACAACATTCAATTCCACACTAGCTGCATAACCTCAACTGTAAAATCAAGCCTGGCACATCATGTTTCAAACTATTGAGCTAATTGTTTTTGCATACATTTTGAATTGGTTCCAAGTGATCTTAAGTGATGATGAAGAAGTATGTCTTTTATAATTTTCAATTAGTTTAAACGGCTCTACGGTTGAGCCGTAGTGCATTTCTGGGTATGTCGTATTACAACTTTACGACTAAGCCATTGGTCATTTTATAGTTGCACCGTAGTTGATTTTACGGCTGAAGCGTATTTGCATATGGATTTTCACTTACGGTTAACAGATTAGCCGTGCAGTTTTTACAGCTAAGCCGTAGTGTCAGCCATAACCAAAGATAACCAAAACACAGCCTTTGGATTGCGGCCCGTAATTTATACAGCGTAACTGTAAATCATTAAACATCTTAGCCATGCAATCATCAAGGATTAGCCATATGGTCAGCCATAAGCCAAAAGAGTCAACAACAACTTTTTGTAAATCATTATTCCGCTTAGCCATCAAGTTCTTATGGCATAGCTGTAAAGTTAGCCATAGGATAACAGACCCAAAAATATTTTCTGGAATGTGAACCGAAGATTATACGGCTTAGCCATAAATCATTATTCAGATTAGCCGTCATGGTATTACAGCGTAGCCGTAAAGTAAGTCGAGGGATAAAAGACCGAAACAATATTCTCTGGAATGTTACCCGTAGATTATACGGTTTAACTATAAATCGTTATTCAGCTAAGCCGTCAAGATCTTATGGCTTAGCTGTAAGGTAAGCTGTCGGATAAAAGATCGAAACTCTCTGGAATGTTACCCGTAGATTATACAACTTAACCATAAATAATTATATGGCTTAGCCAGCAACATCTTACAGCATAGCCTAAAGTAAGCCGTAGGATAAAAGACTGAAACAATACTCTCTAGAATGTGAACCAAAGATTATATGGCTTAGCCATAAATCATGATTTAGCTTAGCCCTCGATATCTTATGGCATCATTGTACTGTCAACCGTGGTCTAAAAGACCGAAATAATTTGAATGTGGCCTATAGATTTTACGGCTTAGCTGAAAATCGTTTTTCGGCTGAGCTGTCAATTCCTTACGGTGTCGCCGTACTGTCATCCATAAGCTTGAACACACGAAAACTTACTCTTTGCAATTTGGCTGCCGATTATGGCTTCATTAACGGCCCAGCTGTCATGTTCCTACGGCGCAACCATAAAGTCACCTGTAAGCCGACAAACCCGAAATTTATACTATCTCGTATCTATATGGCTTAGCCCTAAATCATCTTATGGATATGCCATATTTGCCCATGGATTTTTACTTACGGCGGCACCACGTATCAGTCGTTAACTAGTGCCACTACGAGTCAACCCTAGGCCATTTTACAGATGGATTGTAATTGCACTAGGCTTTCACCGAATGTTTTATAGCTAAGCTGTATCACAATTAACAGCTACGCCGTACTAGCGCATTTGAAATTTTGGGGTTTTACTCCATATATATCCGCAAGTTAGAGGTGTTCGTCTTCTACATTATCAACTGGGGTTTCTTTTCTCCTCCAAATTTGGGCTAGTACTCCCTCTCATGCCTTCTTCCTATCCGTTGAAAGTAAAGTAATTTAATTGCTTCACTTGCTATTTCCTCTCCATTCTCTGCATTTGTACCTCTTCGCTTTGCTATTACACTGTTTCTTAGATGATTTGTGTGAATCTTTGTCTTTTAGGGTATCTTGAGCTGGTCATTGGAGGTGGGGTTTGAAGAATGTATTATATCTTGTTCTTTTGATTTGTAGTATAGGAGTATTCTTATGTTAGTCTTAAGGTATTTCCAGTTCTACTATCACCCGAAAACATATGGCCTAAAGTAGTGTTCTTGCCCAATTTCGTTTATTTATCCCTTACTACTTTCTTCTATGATTGAGATCTGTACCTTGTATAGTTTTATCACTTATCTCATTGTACCATCATGCCCCCTAGAATTAAAAATGCTTATCCTCATGGGAAGAGACCAAAAGCCCCAGTTCTAGACTTGTATCTCGGCAGGATTTTCCTCCATCCCCAAGGATTTTGGTTCCAAAGGAACCTACAAAAGATAAATCATTTACAACAAGGCCCATTATTATTGAAAAGAGTGTAGAAATCATGACAGTGCGAAAATATGATGTTTATACTCTCCTTCAAAGTGCTGGATGGGAAAATATTTTAAAATGGGGTAAAAATGCTTATTCTTCAACAATGAAAATAATGTATGCCTTTATCAAAGAAGCTAGTCTAGATGAATTGGTGTTTGGGATTGAGTTTAATGATGGTACCTCTATCATCAACCCTTCCATGATATCTACTCTACTTGATATACCTCTGGGGAGTGTTCATCTTAGTGTCATCAAGGACTCTTTGTTCGAAGACGACAAAAGAACTGTCACTTTTGCTTTATGTGGGCGTGAAATTCTTTGGAAAGAGAAGGGTTTCCTTCCTGAGGCCTCCTTGCTTCCTCAATATAGAATTTTACATGCTATCTTTACTTGTAACATCTATCCTCACAAGGGAAAATTTTCTGAATTGACTCCATTCATGACCAATGTTTTATATTGCGTGCAAATGGGTCTTAGAGCGTGTCTTCCTTCCTTCATCCGTGTTCAATTATTCTTTTTTGGTTGTTTCTAGGTCGAAGCATGAATGCATGCATATTTGGATACCTTATGACTCGTTTTACTTCTCATTGTGGGGTTGCCTTGCCCACTGGTGAAGCACCTGTGACTCTTCCTATATTTGGTAAAGTCAAAATTAAAAATATGCAATTTTCTAAGCAGCAAGTAGCTGGTCCCAGCATTTCTGATTCTGGAAATGAAGATGACTCAGTAGAAGAAATTCCATAGCTAGGTTAAACGCATTCAGCACAGGTCTAGTCTCCTTCGCCAGCTTCTTCATCTATTTCTTTTGAAGCACGGATGGCAACTCTTGAACAAAGACAAATGAAAATAGAGAAATTGATGAAGAAGATTTTTCAATATTTGTCCAAGATCTCCAAGAGCTGCCATCGAGATAATGTTGCAATTCCATCCCCATCTCCTCCCTCTGACTGATTTTCACATCCACTCTTTTTTGATATTATATTGTCTTATAGGAGATGACAGACTTGTTCATAAGCATTTTGGATGTGAAGTTATAAACCATACGCACTAAGCTTACTTTCATCTGTTAATTGAACTACTTTTTACTTATTGCCATGCTCTAATCTTTTCTCTACTTATTTGCCACTTTCTAGAAAACATCACTTGTCTCATTTGTCATTATCTTTCCTCTACTTATATGGGGTGCACATATATAATATATATACACATAATGCACTGAATTCATTTCCATGCAACTGTCTTATTCTTCTTTACATTCTATAATTTTTTCCCATGTATATTATACGGCTTAGCTATAAATAGTTATAGGTCATCACCGTGCAGTTCTTAGGGTGTCACCGTATGGTTAGCCGTAGGTTAAAAGATCCAAATAATACTCTCTAGATTGTGGCCTATAGGTTATACAGCTTAGCAATAAATTGTTATTCAGCTGAGCCATCAAGCTCTTATGGCATCGCTGTAAAGTTAGCCATGGGCTAAAAGATTGAAACAATACTCTCTGGAATTTGGCTCGTAGATTATACGACTTAATCGTAAATCGTTATTTGGCTTAACCATTAAGATCTTACGGCATAGTTGTCATGCCCCGATCCCGGGAATTGGGGATTTGAGTGGGCCCCCAAGGCGTGGATACGTAATCTCGTAGTAATCTGTGCCCTGAAGAATTGTGCGTGAATTTCGACAAGGGAGATTCCACAGGAACGTGTGAGGAATGCCAACACACGTAGGAATATAACTCATCATAACGAACTCCTGCGAAATACTCTGTAATGATCAAAAGCCAAAACGAGAGAAACATATCTTCAAATATTCATAGATAGATAAAGTTATATATGTTAGTGCTTAAAACTTAGATAACATGTCGTACAATCCAACTGCTACTTAAAGAAATTGGGTATAAAAGGTTCAATTTGCCCATTCCCAAGGGTAAACCAAAAGTTTGATTGTAATATCTACAGAACCGGCGCACTCCGTAGGATAACTAATAAAAGACATCGCCATCCTTCCATTCATCTATACCCCGAGGTACCGTTAGGGTATCCTTCGGGGGCACGTCAACAACCGTGTTGGGATTTGGTTCGGTACCTACAATACCAAGGGTAATACGGTTAACACGATGGTTAAGCAAGTATTGAGCATATGAAACTAGCATAATTTATTAAATGAACCTATTAATATACACCAGATAGAAAAGCAATAATAGTCTACTAAACATGATATGCATGAGTAACAAAAAGTGAAGAATCAAAATCAAGATATGGTACACAGTAATTGGCATCACGAGGCTTTATTCTCCCAAAAGGGAGCATACATAGATATGGGTCACTAGGAGATCAAGCTAGCTTCCCGAGGAGTGCCGACAACTCCTCTGTAAACCTACTACAGTAGTGACATAATAATACCCCAAAGGGCACAAGCTAAGTGGTGCCGACTCGGATTCAATCATACGAGTCATATCATACATAAGGAATAATAGTTTGAAAGTATAATCAGTCATGAAATAGACGAATAATTAAACGAGGCATATGCATATAAGCTACAAAAGCTTAAACCTCGACTATACTCTTATGGCTAACAAGCACTCACTCAGTAGAAGCTCTGGTTTATCAAACAGGCACTCATTAGAAGCTCAGGTTTGAATAGCCTCGGGGTTTGGCTAGAGAGAGAGAAAGCATAAGCAAATAATGTTGAAGGCACGATGTTTAACAATATGAATGCATTCGGATTGAGTAATATCCAAGAAATCACTATTCACCCTGTATTAGGTAACCCATAATCCCCAAGGACATTCAACACGATGTACTCATAAAACGTCCAGTGTCATTGTGTTACCACGTCTTGGTATTACCTTATATGCATAAAGGACACCCCTTCTTATGCCAACATCAATGACTTGATATTGGGGAATCATCCGGAATTCGTTCATTTTCTTAACGTATCATTACAGTTGGGCCAGTGTGGTGGTAGGAAAGGTGCCAATACTAAGGTCCTATAAAGTCAATGGAGAATTCCTAATGTTCTAATTCATTGGGTTCTTACTGCTTAGCCATATATAACGCTACGGCTTAGCCGAGAATTTCAGGATTCCTCCAATAGTTCTAGCACATTTACGGGTTAGCCGTATATTAGCCTATGGCTTAGTCGTACTAAGCCTACGCTAGGTTACGGTGGGGTTACGGCTGAGCCGTAAGGCATTACATGGTGTAGCCGTGTGTAAGTCGAAGAAGAAAATGGGTTTCTGGAGCTCTTTAGAAAGTTCCCCATAAGAAGGCTTACGGCTTGGGTACGGTTGGTCATGGCTTAGCCGCGGCTCATTTTACGGTGCAGCCGTATGCAAGCCGTAGAATAAAAACAAATTGTGGTGCTCTTCGGACTTTGAGCCGTAGCCACTTATGGCTTAGCCATAGCTTCGCCGTACGTTTCAGAATTCTGGAATTACTTCTGTAACTTGCTTTCAATACAGAAATCTAAATTGTGGGGAATTTTTATGGCTTAGTTATGTGTACTTGAAGGTGTTCATTACTCACACACCCTCCTATTCCATGTTTACATCTTAACTCAATTCATACCACATTTGTACACAGTTGAGACCATGAAAATTGGTTGGAATTTGAAAATTGAAAGAGCTAACCCAAGAATCAATACTTAAGCCTTCATGCAGCACATATGAACTCTAATACTTAGCTCTTAACAGTGTTTGCCCTTCCTAAGTCCTTCTTGTTGTGTGGTTAGGGAAAAACCTCCAAATGAGAGTGGGTTCTCTACAAGTAGAACACACAACTGATGAATGTGATGCAACAATGCATGCATGTCATAGATTTGAGTCTTCTTGACTCTAACAAACCTTAATATATGGAATGGGATTAAAGCCCTCACCTTAGTGAGATTTAGCTTAGAGAAGATTGTGATTTCAAAGAAAGAGGTGCCCAAGGGGAGAAGAAGAGGATGGATGGACGCGATTACTATTGCATGCAAGCTCTAGCTCCCTGTTCTCAGCTCCAAGGACAAGTGAGGAGGGTGAAGAGATGGAAAGAAGTAGCTCCAGCAACCAAGAAGAAGAGAAAGAGAGAATGAACGTTGAGTTCTCTTTTAACTTTAAAATTTCCTGCATTTCACATGCAAGTCCAAGCTTTTTCATGAAATTACAGTTTAGGCCAAATGGACCTCAGTTGGCCCAAAACGAGTTCGAATCAAGTCAAGCCCAACACGAAACATGATCTACATGAAAAATTGCACAAGGAGTGATTGACGAGGTGCCCTTAAGATGCAAGAATAATTTACAAAAAGATCCTCAACTACTGAGGCAAGGTTCAAACTCCGCTCCACTACCTGTCCCAGACCCAAACCCTATCGTTTTTAAACTAGATTAACCTTAACAAGGTTTAATTAACATAGAACGTGATTAATTAGTGTAGATTAAGATTAGTGGGATTCGGAACCTTACAATCGCCGTCAAGTCAGCCATAAGATAAAAGACAAAAAAATATTCTCTGGAATGTGCTCGTAGATTATACGACTTAGCCGTAAATTGTTATTCGGTTTTGCGGTAAATATCTTAGGGCGTCGCCGTACTGTCAGCCATAAACTAGAACACACAACAACTTAGCCTATGGAGTTTGGCACGCAGATTATACGGCTTAGCCATAAATCGGTTTTTGGCTAAGCCGTGGATTTCTGACGGTGTCGCTGTATAGTCAGCTGTAAGGATAACAAGAACCATATACTCTCTAAAAAGTGTACAGATAACACATTTTAGAGATCAAATAAAATTTTGAGTAAAAAGTCTAAAAGTCTTTGACCCAAATTTTTTAATCAAGGATAATCAGGTAATGATATTGTTACCATTCTTAATGCTTTGTAAGTTAAATTTTGTTCGCAACATTGATTTTGTAAAAATATTTAAAATGAGATATAAAGATTATGTGGGGGCCACAGAACTTGACCAAAAAGATCCTAGCGAAGGAGGGGTGTATATAGATCAGGTAATGATATCGTTACCATTCTTAATGCTTTAGTGCCAAATTTTGTTGGCAACATTGGTTCCTAAAAATTCTTTTGAATGAGGTACAAAAACTATATAAAGGGCACATAACTTGACAAATAATAAGTTGGGTGGTGCATAGCTTTCAAGTAACGATATCATTACCATTCTTAATTCTTTATATGTCAAATTATGTTCACAACATTGATTCCTTAAAAATATTTCGAATGAGATAAAAAAGAACTATGTGGAAGGCAAAGAACTTGACCAAAAATATCTTACCAATGAAGGTTGTAGAGATATTAGGTAACGATATCGTTACCATTCTTAACGCTTTATATGCCAAATTTTGTTGGCAACATTGATTCCTTAAAATTCATTTGAATGAGGTACAAAAACTATGTAGAGGGCACAGAACTTGACAAACAATAAGTCAGGTGTTGCATAGATCTCAAGTAACAATATCATTATAGATCAAGTGATGATATCGTTACCATTCATAATTCTTTATATGCCAAATTTTGTTCGAAACATTGGTTCCTTAAAAACATTTTGAATGAGATAAAAAAAACTATGTAGAGGGCATAGAACATGACCAAAAATATCTTAGCTAATGAGGGGTGTATAGATAACAGGTAACTATATCGTTACCATTCTTAATGCTTTATATGCCAAATTTTGTTGACAACATTGATTCCTTAAAATTCTTTCAAATGAGGTCGAAAAACTATGTAGAGGCCACAGAACTTGACAAATAATATGCGGGGGTTCATAGATTTCAGGTGACGATATCGTTACCAGTCTTAATTCTTTATATACCAAATTTTGTTCGCAACATTGATTCCTTAAAAATATTTTGAATGAGATACAAAAACTATATAGAGGGCACAAAGCTTGACAAAAAATATCCTTAGATGTTAGGTAACGATATCATTACCATTCTTAATGCTTTATATGCTAAGTTTAGTACGCAACATTGATTCCTTAAAATTCTTTCAAATGAGATACAAAAACTATGTATGGGGCACAAAAACTGACCAATAATAGCTTGGCATATACATCAAGTAATAATATCGTTACCATTTTTTGCACTTTATATACCAAATGTTTTTCCCAACATTAATTCCATAAAAATATTTAAATTGAGATACATGAACTATGTAGAGGCCATAGAACTTAAGAAAAATTTTTTTTTTCTTTTAAGTATAGATTTCTAGCGTTTAGGTAGCAATATCATTATTAAAGTTTAATGGTTTATATGGCCGAGTTAGTTTCCAATATTTATTCTGTACATAGATGTATACTAAGATACCTAATATATGTAGAGGGCTTAAGCATTGACCCATAATGAAATTGGATTTGAGCAATAATATATACTTTCATGTAACGATATCGTTTGCCTTCTTTATCCATTATATTATTCAGTTTTGTTCGAAACATATATCCTATAATTATTTTTTTCCTGAAATACGTAAGCTATGTAGCAGGGATAGAAGTTGACACAGAAAATTCGGGTGAGCTAATTTTTAGTTAACTATATCGGTACCATTGTTAACGTTTTACATTCCGATTTTGTTATCCAAACTTCATTCCTTAAATATCTTTATAATGAACTAACTGAACTATGTAAAGGGCATATGCATTGTCCCAGGGTAAGATTAGATTCATTACATAATTATATGATATTCAAATAACGATATCGTTGCTACTCAGGTAACGAAATCATTACTATTCCTTAAGCATTATCTTCCCAATTTGGTTCCCAATATTTTTGCCCATAAATATATTTATTCTAATATACCTAACCTATGGAGAAACCATAGGGAACTAGAATTTGACCATATGTTGAACAACATCTCAATAATTTGGTCAGTATTTCAGATGATAAGAGAAAAGTTCTTCAATGATTGATCAGTTGCGGTAGTAATACATGCATGTCTGACATACGAAAGTTTCTCTCCCTTAACTGATTAATTGCATGACTGATATATTTGTGACATTTTCAGCAGAATATTCAATTGAAGACACGAATAATATCCCAGTTGAATGTATCTAAGATAGGGGTGTTTTTTCCTCAAGCTTTAAAGACAAGTAAATCCTCAAGACTGCATCGTAGACAACTAATTTGCATCCAAAAGCCGGTTTGGAAAACTAAATAACTTCTTTTACATCTATAAAATAAATTACTATGATCAGAGTGTAGTTCTCCAGTATATGCGTCCACAGTAAATGTACAAGCTAATTGTAGTACAAATTCTCATATCCAATTTTACCATTAGAAACTTAAGATACATTAAGAACATTAATAGTTGTTAGTAATGAAAATAGTAGTAAAATAATATAGTTTAGCAATGCAGTTTTGACAAATCGAATAGCCTAGTGGTTCTATTCTAATGTATATGTTTGAAAATTCTCTAAATATGTTATTTCCTTTTTTCAATTCTAAGATATCCGTATATTCAGATATCTTTATATTTTGACATCCTACTAATGAATAATTTCTTCTATCTTAAGATAAAAAAAGGAAACTCTAAATATTGTAGAGTAATATAGAAATGTAAAACATATCCAAATATAACTAAATCAGAAGTTTAGCAACTTCATTCCCTTGTAGGTGGATCTCTACACGTTTGTCTATTATGACCACGCTTCTTGCAGTGGGAGCATGTAACTTGTCATTGCATTCTATCCTCCATTCGTGTCCGATTTTTCTTTTTTGTCTTCCTGGTTGTCTGTGTGCTAGCGGAGGTAAGACACGTTCCCCACTCCTCTGATCCCACTGTTATCTATCGTACATAGCATAGATAACATCATTATAAGTTGCACGATAACGGTCACTGGAGAATCAATGCTCACAAAATTCATACAGATTATATCTCTTAAGTTTAATTGCATAAATGACATGTGAACAGGGAAGACCAAGTAGGTCCCATTTGCAACATGTACATGTTTCTCTGATCCAGGTGAATAATGTCTATGTACTCAAGGACATTACTTGGAACTCATGTTCCCCTGCTTGCTCACCTTGGAGTCTGTGTGATGCTCTGTTTCAATATTAATGACCTTTTTAGCATAAGGAGTGACTCATGTCATCATTTTTAACCTTTTTTTACGCCGGGTTTGGTAAAAATTCATTAGTTTAGCCCGTATTGATTCTATTTTTTGTGCGATGGGTAACTCCCTAACTTCCTTCAACAAACTATTGGTGGTTTCGGCAATATTGATAGTTAGCATATCATATTGTTGTCCTTGAATGAATGCATTTGCCCAGTGTTGATGGCCGATTGCATCAATATAATTATAAGCTCTCCCATCCACTGACCTAATCTTAGTTATGTATTTTCATACTCACAGACGCGAGTTACACATGCAGCGCACCAAAACTTCATGACTATGCCATCATTTTTAAATTTTTCTTAAATGTTTTGTGAAATGTGACGACAATAATAACAGTGCTTCGCACTTGGAAAAACATCTTTCACGACAGAAGATAGTCCCTTCATTTGATTGGATACTATTGTTACATGTTGAACATCCACCATAGCTAGTTTCAAATTAGCCAAGAACCAAAACCATGTTGCGTAGCACTTAGACTCAAAAATTGTAAAAGCAAGGGGGAATAGGCCATAGTCACCATCTTGAGAAACTACTATAAGTAAAGATATGAAATATTTATGTCGAAAGTGTGTCCCGTCTAGGGCAATTAGAGGCCTAATGGATGACCTGAAAGATTGAGCACACCACCAAAACATATAAAATATCTTTGAAATGAGTTATCATCTTCTTTTCACAAATTGTTATATGTACCCAGATTAGTCCTTTTGAGCTCTACGCGATAATCACATAGGACTTATAGATTCCTCACACAAACCACGAATATCTTTTATACCTATTTCCTTTGCTAGGTGGGCCTTTTTATAAGATATTTGAACACTACATTCCCTTTGAAAGTCGGACATAATTTCTTTTAGCTTATAGTCTTGATGACTTTAAGTCTTTCCTTGATAAAGTCCACAGTCAAAACTGATGTGGCTTGAGGATAATTTGATCCATTCAATGGGCCTAAACATTTATGTTTTGGATTGTATGTCATGACTTGAAATTGTGGACCTGCCTCCATCATAGAAGCATGGATGCACCATGGACAGGTAAAGTCACCGCATTTTGCCATTGACTCCCATCTAGATGTCCTTATTGGTTTCAAACTGAAGTTATTATACATCACAAATTTGGCCAATGTATTTTTGAATGCACCATGACTCTGGAACACCCTACCTTTCCACATTTCAAGCACCATATTTTCGTCTAGTGGGATGCCTATCAAATCCTCTGCTGCTTGCATAGTGTCATAAGTGTCTGGCATTTTACGCGAACTAGATTGATGGATGTCATGTAATGGGATATCAATAACGCTGGCAAATTGATAAGGTCTTTAAAGGCTACCTGAAATAATCTCCTTGTCATTGCATGGTTCGACTGAAATGGTAACCAAGTCGACTGCAAATTCATGTATGTCATCAATGGTGCCATCCTTAATAAAATTAAAAGCTTCATTGTTGTGTGAAGGGATCTCTTGGTCGATGACGTCACTGCTTGAAGTTTGAGTTTTGTCAAAAATAATTGAATCATAATTGGCAACTCCAACTGAAATGAAAACATTCTCTTCACCAACATTTTTATCAACCACATCTATACAATCTGGTTTGTCATCATTAATGCCTAATTTGACGTCCGTTTTTGGGAATAATTTGTCTTCTGTATTGGATATTGAGCGTCCATAAGAGAATGGATTGTCCAAATCATCTCTGAGGTCTATTGATGGGTATGAATGTGGCACCATAAATTCTTTAATAGGAGCAAAGTTATTTGGTGCCAAATCAATTCTTCTCTTATATGGATTGACCCAACATTATAAAATAATGTTATCCATTATATTACAATTATTGAATGTAGAAAAAGAAACCTGAGCAATTAGAAGGAAAAAAATATAATCTGCATACTTAGAAGATGGTATTGTGGAAGGCAAAACTACATCCTCGCTAAGAGGGATTTTGGTGTTAAATGGTTCAATGTGGTTTGGACCCTCTCCACTAGCATCCCTACAGTATAAGGGAGTCTACCAGGGGCTTAAAATATAATTCGCAAGATCAATACTATCATAGTAATGTTACTTATGTAGGTACTTGCCCTTTGTCAAGAATTGGTGGTGGCCTACTTGATGGAACATATTTACTACTTCGAACACTAAAAAAAGATAAAAGTAAACATTATTAAACTGTATGTAAACATTGGGATATAAAAAATTAGTCCACAATTAGCCTACATTGTAATTTTTCGACAATGATCTACTTCATTATTTGATTTCATGTAAATGTACAAGTACATTGAATTGGCATCCCCTCGAGATGCTCTGAACATGATCTCTACATCTTCATTACTTGTAATACGAACTAAAGTTCATACTTTCCCATTTTGATGATGGTATTGTATAATAGGGTTATGACTGTGCATATCTAAATGTACTAAATCACAAATTCTTTCAGCCAATTAGAAATATGTTATGGACCTTCTCAAGAACAACATCTTTGTTTAACCTCCATTCTAGACTAGATTTCCATTATCCCAAGCAAACTCTCCACCAAAGTTGAATATGACTAGTACCTCACAATCTGACACCTTGTTGGTAAGCACAACGGATATGTAAGAAATACATATATATATGTTGTAAAAATGTGATATATTCGAAATATTTTTCAAGTCTTTCTTAATTGCTTGAATGTGCAAAGGCTTTTATGTAGAGTTTTATTTCCTTGTCATGCAATTTTCCTCAATTCTCATGTCATAGAAAAGTTCTTTATGGTGCTATATAATTCAAGGACTTGTTTGTGTGGATCCTGTTGAGAATATTGTAGAAAAGATATGAAGATATAAAGACTCAAGTTATAAATAACATGGTAAAAAATATGAAATCCCATGGATATGTCTCTCTCTCTCTCTCTCTCTCTCTCTCTCTCTCTCTCTTCATTGAATGAAAACAACAACTATATCATGCATTATTGCTTGACCAGTGTCCGCTCAATTATTGTTGTTTTAATTTTTAACTTGGATTTATAGACATTCTTCTAATCTATTATGTGAAGTTATTAGATTCACCTACTATTAGTTCCTTTAGTACAGCACAGATGTCGTTGTCTTTGCAAGTTGATTGCTTGGTGAAGTTCAATCTAGTTACTCTTAGTGGAGAAGAATTGTGTATTTAAGCATAAGCTAAGGCATACTCGTGCCTTTGATTATACTTATGTGTTTTCTAGGTGCTACTGGATGTAGGAGATTCCTTTACTAGTATCAAATGTGCTTCATTGCTAATTTGATATTCACACGTAGATTTATTTTTATTAACAGAAATCATTTGGAACAAAATGTATTCACTTTGTGGTATAAAATGTGCTTCATTGATAATTAACATTCACATAGATTTGTTTTTATTTTCACTAACTTTTGCTATTCATCTTAGAATGCGCATCTCAGCTAGATGGTCCTTTTGTTTTTTTCTCACCAAATATCCAACTCCATGCAAGAAAACCAATATATCTGTCTAATAATAGTGGCCATAAAATTTAGCTCCTTTTATCACAACCAACATCCTAAATGAAAGTTCACCTAACAATCAGTTGAGAAATGAGAAAAGGCAAAATTTTGTTTAAAAAAGTTACCAGAGAATGGTTCTATTTCAGATGTTTGAATCAGTTTTTTTACATACCCATCATAGAATAGATGAATTTAAACAATTCAAAAGAAAAAAAAAATCAAAATCTCCAATATCAAGATTCTAAAAGTACTAATTTTTCCGTCAATTCTCAAAACCAAGATATCCAAGTTGAAAGATATAGTACAATGCACATATCAAAAGCAAAAAAGATAAAAAAAATACAAAACACCCATGAAAGAAAGGGAAAAAAATTCCATCTTGGAAGCATGAAAATAAAATTCAAACCCAAAACCATAAGGTAAGATGAAATGAAAAAAAAAGGGATTGATGATATTGGGTACCTAAATCAAACCTGCAACTATTACTGCAATAAATTCTAAAGCTGGAAAGTGCTCCAGGCATTTGGGTTTGAGAGGTAAAGAAGCGGGCTACTAAGGAGGTGACAGAGGAGAAGGAACAGTAAAGATAAGAATCTCACAACGTTGAAGAAATGATGTCCTTACATTGCATAGAGTAAGAGATTAAAAATGGAAAACAAGAACACTCAAACCATATAGGAAGACGATGGAAAAATGGTGGAAGAAGATGGAAATATAAAGAAATCCCACAAATGAGAGGGGCGGGAGGTGAAGGATGGCGAACGATATCATTAGGGGGTAAAATTGTTTTTTTTTCATGTGTACAACACCCGAATCCAATATTTTTATATATTTCTTAATCAATTCGATAAATTCAAATTTATGCTTAATTTTTTGGTAAAAATCCCAAAATTTTTTAGATAGGGAAAATTTCAAAATAGTGCTCAAATTTTTTCCCAGATTTCAAATCAGGACAAAGAAAATTTAACGTTTCAAAATAGGACTTAAGTTTTCCATATTACTTTCAGATTAGGACATCTAGCCAGATTTGGGGTTTTCCGACTAGTTTCTTATCTTTTTCATCCTAAATACCCAAAATGCCCTTTCACCCCTTTTTTCTTCCCAATTGTCACCCACCCTCCTAGTGAACCCAAGTCAAGTGTAACTCATGCCTAGGTAGGATTTGACTTCATCTTCCTAAACTAGATTACGTTCTCAAAAATAGGTTATTAAAAATGACAAAACTCCAATGCTCTTTTCCTACTCCCCATTGTGACTCATGCCTCAGACACATTGTTGATGATGTGGTTATCTTGTCATGTCCTCTTTGAATCTAATGCTAATCCATTATGTTTTTGGATTTTGAGACTCAATTTCTTAAGACAAGGATAGAACAATAACAATTTGAAGGATGATGATGGTTGGTTGGATGGAGAACCATTAGGACTGGTAAAAATCTAAGTAAAACATTTTCTGGTATTTGACAATGCCATTAAAGTAAATGCATACATAAAAATGCATAATATTGTTGCCGCAGAGGGGGAGACGTAATTCTGAATGCATAGAATCTGCATGACACTCAGGTTCATCCTGATGTAGTAGTTATTGTCGGAAGAGAGGTGGGTGAAGGTTGGAAAAGGGTTGGGAAGAAAGGGGTGGAAGGGTAATTTGGGCATTTAGGAAAAAAAGAGAAGAAACTCGTTGGAAAACTTCAAATCTGGCCAGATGTCCTCATCTGAAAGGAATACGAAAACCTTAAGTCTTGTTTTGAAATGTAAGATTTTTTTCTGTCCTGATTTGAAATATAGGTGAAACTTGAGCCATATTTTGAGATCATCCTTTTAAGATATGAAATGTAACATCCTTTTGTTTATAATTATTATGAAAATTAGAAAGAATTATTGTTGAGGGCCCACATAAAAATGCAAAAATTAGATCAGTAGTAGATCACAATTTTTTTACAATTTTAAAAATTACTCAAAAATATTTATGGAATTTATTTTGACATTTTAAATGATTTTGGCATTTTGTTGTCATTAATATTCTTTTTGGGCGATTTTATCTAAAAAACCCCAATAGATAGGTCTCACACCAAAGAAGACCTTTTAGTTATGACAGCATGAGATTAATCCTGTGGTAGTAATTTTTTTTTCGTAAGTGGGGAAGCAAAGTTAACGTCTCTTGTTTATATGTTATTAAAGAGTGACATTTTCATTCCTTAAAAGTGACTTTTCAGGTTTAAAAGAATTGATTCGAGGGAATGAAAAGTTTAAACGACAAACTCTTATTTTCGTGTGACTTGTTAGCTGCTGCTTCTATCTTCTTCTCCACTATGGTCCCTGAGCTCTTCATCTTTTTTAGATTTCGACATTTCCAATCTTTGCGGTATATTCTATTCGAACTCTTCTTTGTGTTTTTAGCTGTTTTATATAGTTGCAATTGGAAGTATATACTTCTTCTTTGTCTACATTTTGCACGCATGTACGTACGTAGGTGGTTCGTTCAACTCTATTTAGCCTTCATATATACTTGGTTGTTTAGGCTTCTAATGTTCTTTTTCTTTGTTTAGCATTCTCATCCAATTAATCTTATCAATTTGTTGTTGTTAACAAATCTCAAGGACATGTGTTTTCCTGTATGGTGAACATTTTTTTTATTTCCAATGTTTGGTGATGTACATATGCATTAGGTTTTAGAACAACTTCATTTTGACATCACATTATTTTGCAAATATTGAACACTCATGCTTTGGGAGATTCTTACACTGTCTATTGAAAGTTGAAGTGAATATCATTACATGTTATGTCTGGTTTACATATTATTTGGATTCATTAAAGTTTTAGATGGCTCAATATACTTTCTAACAATCTGAATCTCCAAAGAATGATTTGCCTTTGCTTTATAAACAAAATAACCATGTCAGCATAGCAATTTGTAATGGCATTGAGCACGGTACTACCGTGTCTTAAATACAAATTTAGATAAAAAAAATATGGGCCCTCTCAAAGTAGCAAAAAAAAAAAAAAAAAAAGGGGTGCTCAGTGCGGTTTAGCTCATCTTTCTGAGATAGACTACACAAGGATCAACCATTCTCTCGTGATGGGTTTAGTTGAAAAATAGCAGCCAGAGATGAACACCTTTTATCTCTTGTTTGGTAAGGCAACAATTACCCTAGAAGACATTGGATACTAGTATGGATTACCCATTGATGGACATATTGTTACACGCACCGCTCTCCAAGCATAGGGTTTCAAAAACATGTGAAGAGTTGTTAGGTATGGCTCTGAGGCCTAGTAGAGATACAGTTGGAGTGACTGTAAAATTTAAACGGCTAGAAGAGAACTTTAGGCCAAAACTTGAAAATGATGAGTTAATGAAGACAAGGGCCTACTTGTTTTTCTTAGTGAACGGCCAGGTTGTAATGAATACTATTGGTTCAAGAGAGCAAGTATGGGTACTTGAATTGTTTAAAGAGTTCAAAGCCTATGCGTAGGGCCTAGCATGCCTCGCCAACTTATATAAAATGCTCTTAAGAGCAATTACTTTGCTAATGGAGGATCACTTAAAACCATTGAAGGTCGATGTTGAAATAAATGTGGATGTTGATGTCAATATAGGAAATTAAAATAGAGAACAGAGAACAACTGTCATTCATACCCTTTCAAGTCCAATTCAGTTGTTATAGGTAATTAAATGACATTATCTTACTCGTGTTTCAGATTGTTTATTATCTTTTTAATTATTGTAAGTTAATATGTTTGAATGAATTATGCAGATATAGGAATATTCAAGGATGGTAATCAGAAGATGCCCCCGCCCAAATCCAAAAGACATTTAATTTCCTTTGTTCAATACTTGGTAGTCACATCTTACAAGGACGCATAAAATCACCTCTCTTAGACAAATTAGAGAGGAAATCAAAGATTTTGTTGAGGATATGGTAATCTAATAATTATATTTAGTCATTACCAATAAATTAATTTCATTTGTTAATGATGTTTGTATCCTCATATGGTTTCCTTTCTCTTATGCAGCTTATTTGACAACCTTATGCCCATTATGAGAAAAGGTTTCTAGACCATGGGCTAAGGGATGATCGTTACTTGTTTAGTTCATGCACGACCCTATGTTATTATTGGATTATTGAAAGCATTCAACAGAACGTGTTATGAAGCAGTTTGGTCTTCGACAAGTCATTCGTCCACCGATTTATCCAGCAATAAGTCGTGTCGAGTAGGTAGAGCACATGACATTTAATTGTGGAAAGGTAGATGCTAAATTTCAAGATATATGGGATTGGGGGAGAGATTTAGTGCTAATAGAAAAGAATAAATATAAATCAAATGGCATAGCTAATCATATCGAGAATGGTATCCTCATTATTCAAGGAATAACTATAGAGGATATTTTGAACCCAAAGATTATAAAAAACAATAAATGATTAGAAAAAGAATGAAAGAGAAGAGAAAGAAAGAGAAGAGAAAGAAAAAAAGAAAAAAGAGAAGAGGAAAGAAAAGAAAAAAAAGAAAACGTTGAAATTAACGAAGAACGAATAAAAGAGAAAAGAGAGGATGAGGTAGAGCGGAATGAAATAAAACTATCCATAGATGCAAGAGTCCAAATTGACGATTCACATTATATTCATGTATGTATTTATTTACTTACCAATTCAATTGTTAATCCTATTTTATTTAGCTTATGAAGATAATGTTATCTGCACTTTTTTATGCATATGGTGGATTTTTTAGACCAAATATCGAGATTTACAGGTTGTTCAATTAATAAATGGGTTCCATTTGATGTGTATAGAGCCTAATTAGAAAACAAGATATATGTATTCAAAAAAGCACTATTAACTTTATTTGTTAATTATAAAAGGGAAGACTCCGATAATTAGGATATGTCCATATCTCTGTTACCAATTGTAAATGAAGAGTTCTCTTCAGAGAAGGCATGAAAACAACCAATCAAAAGGAAAGTTTTTTAAGTTAGCAAGCTTCCAGCAGAACAACTAACTTTTGGAGCAAAAGAAGGTCCTATCTATAGTCCCATTTTGGTGGCATCTCCCCAGGCACATTTCGTTTCTAGCCCTTTGCTTACAAATTTTCTGCATAGGCAAAAATGTTTTTTGTTGTAGTGTGTTATGAATTTTCCAATTACAGTACAGAGTGCCAGTTAGCCTACCCATGCTGCACAGGGTCCTTTGTCAGACATTAAGATCTTAGTTGAAAAAATAAGACAGCTGCATGCTTGAAAAAGCTACGAAGCCAACTAAATATTTTTGTTCAAGCGCTTAAGCGGTTTAGGTTTCAACTTACCAAGGATAAACACACTCTTCTAGATGGTTTCCTAGGCTTTCTCACTTCCAAAGATTTCTAAACTGAATTCCCAGTGTATTGTGATGTTGTTCCCTAACAATTGAAGGAGTGCTTAAAAAGAGAGAATGGCTTGACACTAACATCATCTATTGATGGTTTGAAATTGAGAAAGAATGACTTCCAGATGCATATTTTTTAATTTGGGTGCTTCTGTAAGTTTTCATATCCTCATTATATTTAGATTATGATTTAATAATTGAATTAATGTCTTAATAGGGTTGTTCATTGACAGGATTTGTTTAACCATAACAATAAAGAAACTTTTGTAGAATATGTTTTTGGAAATAGAGTAGGTTGGATGCGATTAGGAATTCAAAGACTATTATTTTTGTGCTATGAAAATCACAACACTTTACTGTTTTAGTACGTTGTAATTATGAGAAATTGTGGGAGTTTTAAAGAAATCTTCTGACCAGCTCAGACACACCTAAATTCTTCAATGATTTTATAGGTTTATATTCATTAGCTCTACATTAAAATCCCTATATTATGTTGTGCATGTTTATTTGAATTCATATTATGGGCTGTGTTGTGTTTATAGGTAAAGTTCTTTGAAGAATGTTGCAAATCTCTCAGATGGACAGAGATCAAAACATGGCAAAGGGTTATAGTTGACAATATACCCCATTAAAAAAATGGATCGACCGCATTGTATTTGCTCTTGCATTTGTTTTGCATTGTGCACAATGACAACAAATAACATTTACTTCTAGGGATATGGCATATTTTAGGTGTAACATTGTTGTAGATTTATATACAAGAAGTTGGATTCAAAACAGTTATAAGCTAGGCATTGATCCAATGATAGAGTAAATGTATTTTTGTGCTTGTGAATGTTGTGGTTTTATAATTGAATTGTTGCAACATTGAATGGAATGTGTTTAATTTGAATTGAATGACTTATTGTAATTAATTGTGATTTACTGTATGGAATGTGGATTTTTGTTATTGAATATGTTTAAGAATATGTATTTGATTATGATTTACTATATGGAATAGGGACTGTTTGATCGTGCTTGAAAGTAATGTGAAATGCAATGGATTTAAGTTTAACATTCACACATTTTAAGTGTAAAGAAGAGGAAAATAAATGTTGTTCATCATTCAATTCCCTTTGTTTACATGGGTTCAACGCTCTGACCTTGGGGATGTAGGTTGTTTACAAGTTTTGAAAGATTACAACCCCTCCTTTTGGTATCAAATGTGATCCAAACTCGAAAATTACAAGAAAATACATGAAAAAGGGAGCCAGAATTCAAAAAAAAAAGACAGGGCACCGGTGACCATGGCCCACAATCACTAACAGACAAAGGCCATTTTGGCCACTATTTGTCTCATTTTTTGCTTTGTTTCATCTCTGTAATGCCTTCAGAGTGCTGGAACTTGTGCTTTCAACTTTTAAAGTAGTGAATGACCACCAGGGGGCCTAATTTATCCATGGAATCAACTATAACCTTTGGTAATCATCATTTTTTTTGTTATAGATTACTTTTGTGCAAATCCAAAAAGGGTGCTTTGTATAAGTAAATTGAAGCCAAATTTGTGTCATTCTGATCCTATAATTTTCATGAAATAGAATGAACCTAAAGAGGCTTGTTCACAATTTAAAAAATGGCCTAAAGCCCTTCTAAGTGAGAGAACCAAAGGATTGCGGTCTCATTCGTTGATAACCTTGACATTATCTTCTCTAAGTGATATGCATGCCTCCCCTCCTCCTTTGAAATATTTCTCACTCTATGTAAGTGTGAAGGAGAAGAATAGTGAACTTGAATTCTTGTAGCGCTTGAAAAGACTAGTGATTTTGCTTCAAATTCTTGTTAGAACTCTTTGAACCTTGCCTTAGAACTTGCTTTAACACTTCTTCAAAGCCCAAGTGTGCTTCTTATGGGTTTTAGAGTGAGTTGGGACTAGTTTTGGCAATTGTGGGGTAGTTATACTTCGAAATAAAGTGAAATAACTCTTAGAAACAGTCAAGAACCACCTTGTAAGTGTTCGTGACTGTGGCCGCGGTCACGAACAGGCCCGGTTTTAGGTTTTATGCATATGCAACACCGTCTTTATCTATTTGGGGTCCGAACTATGTCTAATCTTCACAAAACCTAGAGAAATGCTTTCTAAAACTATTTTGAGTGTTCCATAAAAATCTTAGCCTGTTTTGACCTTCTGAAGTTGGTCAACCCCCCATTTGACTTTTCATGAAAATGAGCCCTTGTTTCAGCTGTTTGAGGCCAAAATTTGCTTGGATTGATTTGAGACTTAGAGGGACTAATGTCAGGAGCATCTGGGAGTGTCCACCAAAATTCATCTGGTTTGGATTTGTGGAAGTAGGATTTTGACCATTAACCCATTTGTTGCATGTTCGAAGTTAATGTCTTTTTGCATTGCAGGTAGTTAGCTTGTTTTATATCCGAATGATGTTTAGTTGATTTGAAACCTTAAGGAGATGACTTTGAGCACATTTTGACTCTCTTATCTAAATTTCATTAGCTTAGGCCTCCTAGAAGTATGATTTTTGGTCAGTGATCCCCATGACTTAGGGGTCACTAACTCCTAACTGACATGTAGCTAGAGTAGGGCAAACAAAGTCCTCTTGGCTTAAAAATTTACAGGACCACTTCTAAACATAAATTAAGCTTTATGTCTAAATTTTATCAATTTGGGTCACCTAGAAGTAGGACTTTGATTAGTGACCCCATGACTTGGAGGTCACTAACCCAAAGGTGACATATTTGTTGACTTTAGTCAAATGACATCCACTTAACCTGAAATTTTGCAGAGTCACTCCTGAATATAATTTGACCTTCCTCCAATAGTTTCAGCTGATTTTGACAAGTCGAATTGTCTGTTGTCGCAATGACCCCAAGAGTTGGAAGACAATCATTGAAGCTTGAATTTTGGCTGAAATGAAGTCTAAATTCTTTGAAAATTTGAAGCATCATTCCTTAACATACTTCGGAGCTACCATGTGATTTTCAGCCACTTTGGTAATTCAAAAGCCTAAGCATATTCGATGACTTTTAAGTTTTGAACCATTGAACCTTGAATTTGATGTTTGGTGGGTTAAGTGACCAAATGAAGTCCACCACTTCTGAAATTTGAAATGCTATACCCTGAGCTCATCTAAAGTATTTTGAGTGAGTTGCATCAGTTCTAAATATGTTGATATAGTATTTGACCTGGCATTCCACAATCCTAGGGTTTATGTGCCCATGGCTTAGAATTTGCTTGTAATGTTTTCACTGCAACATTTGTGATTTTTATGGGTCAAAATTATAATTATTAAATGTGTTTAAGAATGTGTATTATTGCAATGTATGTTGTTCATTGTTGCAACAATGGAAATGCAATGGATGTTATCAGATTAAGCAACATTGACAACATATTTCTATAACGTTAAATTTAAATGTTGTTGACGTGCTTTTAATCCAGCGACATCGATGTCACTCATTTATATAAAATAGGTCCAAAAAATAAAAATAAATCGATCGATCGGATGTATGCCCTTCAATGACGTTAATGTTGCCTCTTTTATATATAACTTTTGAGTGACATTAGTGGCTTTTCATCATTTACCTCTATGAGTAGAGGGGTTTATGAAGATGTATGAAGTTTTTTTTTATCAGTATGTTAGGGGATCCTGACTGATGGCACAATAGAAGCATGATATTGTTCATATGAATCTTCTCTTTCTTTCTTCTTGTTTTGAACGCCACCATTTCCTTTCAAGACTTAGAAAAAAGTGGATAAGAGATGGGAGTACAAAAATGAGTATTTGTGTAGCTTTTCCATTTGTTGAAAGAATAGATGCTGATATTTATCTTATAAGTTTTATCTTTAGACATGGACCACTAAGCAGAATGTTGAATAAAATGGGATGCAACAAAGATTTGTGTCCATCAAAATGAAATACAAGCCTTAGGCTACACCCACTTTGTTGATATATTATTTTGATATCCATATCTGAAGATCTGACTTATAAGATAAATATCAGCATCCCACTTTCTCGCCAAATAGAAAAGCTCAATGAATCACCATTTCTTGTATCCACGCCTTTTGTTCACTCTATGCTATCTCTTGATTGGAAAATGGGAGTGTTTATATGGGAGCGATGTCAACTTCTTTTAAAATTTTTTTTGAGAGACCTTAATGTCAACTCTTTTCTTTCTAACTTTTGAATGACATTAACGCTACCTCTTTTATATGTAACTTTTGAGTGATGTTGACGTCGCTTAAATTTAAAAAGATAAACTTAAACCAAAACCTTAAATCGATCAATCAGATGTAAGCTCGACTAATCAGAACTAATAGTGGAATGTAAGTAAGCGTCAACCTGATAGTGTAATGTAAGTAAGCGATGTTGACGTCGTTTTTCTATAACCCTGCTTCAAGGTCACGGTTATGATTCACTGGAGAGATGAAACTAGTGAGAGTTTAAATAAAAATGAAAATAGTCAATTGAGTCTACATTCCACTCTAATCATTCAATTGAGCATGATTATACATTCCACTCTAATAATTTAATTGAGCACGAATATACATTCCACTAAGTTTTTTACAAAACATGTGTACAATCATATACATCAACCTTCATAATGCTTTTGTCATTGCCTCTTGGGCTTGTTGGTTTTCCGCTGTTTTAGTACATACTGGATAGCCTCTTTAAGGGTTGCCTTTCTCCCCTCCTTAAA
The DNA here is from genome assembly GCA_037013555.1 of Sextonia rubra. Taxonomy (NCBI): domain Eukaryota; kingdom Viridiplantae; phylum Streptophyta; class Magnoliopsida; order Laurales; family Lauraceae; genus Sextonia; species Sextonia rubra. Next base: position 83,932,775 of record JASUAD010000001.1, read on the forward strand.
ATTTCATAGCTCATTTATTGTAAACTTCATTACCCCATCATTCCTTAACTTCTCATCATCCTCATTGATTTTTTCCTTTCACTAATCAGTCAAGTCAAGTAAAAATCACATTCTACGGAGGTATTCCAGTATGACATCCAACTTGCCATCCATGCTTGTCATCCTTTGTTCCATTCCATCCATCCTTGGAATCATATTTTCTTCCATCAATTCCATTTGAACTGAATAATGATAGAGTGCATTCTTAACTTCTTGGAAATGATCGGAAAAATTGGACAAAGACATGACTAATTCTTCATCATTTCTGGTGACAACACGGTCTCTTTGAACATTTTGATTTTTAAATTGTGAATGAGATTGCCTCAGTGTGCTTAGAGTTATTGGGTTATGCACTGCAACAAGAGCCTCGCGTGGTTTGGCTACCATACCTTGATGTATCAAAATTCGAGAAATCAACACTCCGAAAGGCAATGAAGCATTTTTTGTTGAAAATTAAGCTCTGACATGGCTTGAGAGATAACCAAAGGAAGATCTATAGGTAAACTAGTTCCAATAGTAGACAGAAGATGGCCCACATCTAGATTAATCTCAGCATGATGTCCTTTTGGTTCAACATTATGACAAAAACATTGCACAACCTGTAGGAGTAAGTTAGCTCTTTCTATTTAACCAATTCTCTAGTTATCCAAGGTCTGTCACCACTACAAAGTTTAGAACCAATAGTTTCCCAATAAATCTCATCTTCATCATCTTCCATGTCATTTAAGTCTTTCTAACGAACAGAATACTTGGCATTGAGAGTACAAGGAAGTTGTAGAAATCAACAGATAAAATTAGGAGTAATAAGAAATTCCTTTCCCTGTACATACATTTTGAATACAACAATAGACACATCATACATGTTGTAAAATTCTCGAACTCAATCTGGAAATGTCTCATATTCAAAATTATAAAGGGGAAGCTAATCAACAAGCAAGCCATCCACCAAATTCAAAAGTCCCAAACTCATGCATATTGACTGGTAGCTCAAGAATAAATGTCCTTGTTTTGAAAATTTTCTCATATTGAATAGCTCAGTCCTTATCTTGAAATTTGTTCTCATCAAATGTAGAAAATGAGGAAGATCCATGAGAGATAGCTTTCTTCGTAGAGGCTGGGATCTTCTTAGGTGCCATGTGTGCCAAGTAGTGATAACAACACTAAGCAACAAACGAGGAGAGTAAAATACTTCACAAAACTAGAAAAGAGTGAAGCACACCACAATACCACAATGTAAAGTCACAAGCAACTTCATTATGTGAAACATCTCAAAATCCCCAAAATGAGATTCCATGAATTAGCCAACATTACATCCGCTACAGTTGCTATAAAGAAGAAAACACAAAGATGAGTTGGATTAGAATAAGCCAAAGATGTTGGAAGATCTTGGAAATGTGAAAATCTAAGAAAGAGGAGTAGGGGACCATTGTGGAGAAGAAAATAGCAGCTGTAGTTGAAAAGTCCCACGAAAATGAGGGTTTGAGGATAGAAACTTCATGATGAGTCTTTAAAAATACATATTTTCATACACATTTTGAACCATTTTAAGGACATATTAACTTGAAAGAGCCTCATTTAGTGTGATATCATGGTTCAATTCATTTTAAATTCATTTTTATATTTTTCTGCATAAATTGCTTTAAAATAACACTTTTTGCATAAATTCATGAAACTTGCTATTTTTGGAAAGTCTATTTTTGGAAAGTTTTGTGAAAATAATTTTTCTCATGAAATAAATTGAATTCTCTTCATCATTAGTTCATTCATATAAAATCATGAAGAATGATGTACATTTTTATTATCATTTCGTGAGAAATAGGCCCACAGTTTATGCATTTGTGATCTAGGGGTAAAATTTTCTTTTCACATGAATTCACATTTGTTTTGTAGGAAATTGATGATATGGGTCCTGAATGCAAAGCCACTTTCGCTGGCACTCTCGACTGTATTTAGCTTACGCAGCAAGCCTTTAAACCCCTAGGTTTCCCCTAGTGGACGAGTTGTGCCTCGTGAGGGTTTGCAGTGAATATACCCACAAAATTCTCTTTTTTTTATTTAGAAAAACAAATAAACAAAAGTAAAGGAGAAAAGAAATTTCCCAAAAGAAAATTCACTCATATCGGATATTTTTGAAATCTGGAATAATTACACTTTCGAACTTTTCAAAGTCCGGTCCACAATTCTATTCTCAAAAACTTTCTCAAATTCAAACCAACTTGCGTGCACTGTGGGAAACTGTATTCATCAAAAACCTATTTCGGATATTCTACAATAATGCTGCAAAAACAGAATTTTTCCTTCAAATAGTCGAATCCCCCAGAATTTAGCAAAAAGAAATTTCCTCTCAAAGACAACTGCCACTTTACTATTTACTTCGGTTGGCCTCTTTTTCTCTCACTATCTTTTTCCAACGCAAGAGTTCCCAAGTTCATACGATATAAGAAAAGTTAGAATCCAGATAGCAAATCTGGTCCTTGTCCTTCCCCACACATACTTCCTTGCAAACTCTTACGGACACTCTTCACTCTCTTACTTTTTCCAACGTAGAATTTTCCAAGTTCATATGATATAGCAAAAGTTGGGATCTAAGGAGCAAACTTAGTCCTTATGCTTTTCTGCACATATCCCTTGAAAATTTATACGGACTCTCGTTGGGCCATAATTCATCTTCATCTTTTTTTTTTTTTTGTGTGACTGTGCAATGTTTAGGTCCCTTAAGCTTTCTACTTAACCCATGTAGTGAGCGTTAGGCCAATGACTCCCAAATCAAATGGCTTTAGGGCACTAGATATGGAAATATCCCTTTGGGCTTACTAGCTCAAGTTAAAAAGGCTACGAACCCAAACTAGTCATAAACTGCTAATTATATGATCTTTGTTTTTTTTACTCTTTTTTTTCTTTTTTTAAAACCAAAGTAAACAGTAGGTGGCAATTCTCATTTCACTCGAATTAATTCATTTTGGTTCTAATATATATAATTTACCAAAATGAACCAGGAAACAAAAAATATTCTACAAACTAAATTTCAAGTTCACATTGTATTCTCCAGAAAAATTTCAAAAACAAACAGCATCAAAGCTTCATATCCAAAATTTCAAAAAATGTATACGTGTGTGTATGTAAAGAGCAAGTTTTGGTAATCTTCTGATAGGTTTTCTCCTTTAGAAAATGCAAACTTTCTGTTTACTACCTTCCAAAAGTATGAAAATTTTAGATTTCTATATATCTTCAAATCGCTTTAATTCTTTTGAAAACTTTCTTTTATAAAATGAAAAATAAATAACAATGAAAAAGAAATAAAGGTCTTAATTTGTAAAGAAAACTAACTAAAATGATAAAAGTGATAGAAAAATAAAAAAAATTTTGTTTAAAATTGGACAAGAGTTCTTGTTCTCACCCCCCAACCTAAGATGAACATCGTCCTCGATGTTTATGCATACAACGCAGAACTGTAAAAATAACATGAGGAAACATAAATGGAAATGAGGGTAGAGAGAAAAAGTCACCTGAAGATGTGTCCGAGTTGCTCCCAATCCAACGTTAGACAAAATAGAAAAACAAGAACAAAAAGGCAAGAAGCTATTCTAAAAGGAAATATCTATACTAAAAAGAAAAGGAAAAAAAAACTACACTACTGGATTTGAAATCATGAGTCCACCCGGATCCCAAATGAAATTTTCCTCCACACAATTTATAAGAAGCACAAAAAGAGATGAAACCATGAAGACCGCATATTTCTGTAGACTGTGTGAAAAGGGGACCATTAAGAAAATTTCTTCCTCCTCCTTTAAAAATGGATCTTTGAAAGATAGGAGAAGATGTAATGAGCAACTAGGTGGCCCTAGGTCATCCTATGCCACAAATTTTATTAGTTCAATTTCAGAATTTCGTTTAGAAATGGGCTCAAAGGATTCCAAATTGTCAGACTTAGGTGTCGAAATAGGATTATTATTCTCCAATTCTGCAAGTTTATTTGAATAACATTGAGGGCCAAGAAATGCGAGGGCAATTTCTCTAAAGGTCGGATCATCTAATTTCATGAAGAAGTCAGTACATGATTCCAAAGATTCTAGATTATCCGACTCAGAAATCTGAAAAATGGGGTCATCCTCCCAATTGTAATTTTCCTTTTAAGGCTCAGTAGGTTCATTTGCAATTTCCTCAATTGTAGGAACATCAAATTTGTGAAAGACTGCAATGCCAAATTCATCAGAGGAATCTGAATCATAGAACGGATTTATGTAAAAGGGCATAGATTCCTCTTTAATGAAATGGTATGGCCGGTACTGAGGAAAAGTGGGGCACACAGGCTCATGTGATTCATCAATTGGTTCATGCATTGCACCATCATCCATGTTCTCATGTTCACCCTTGGATATCCACAGTGTGTTTGTGTGATCCATATCTACAAGATCTTCAATGAATGTAGGATCATCTTTAATTCCAACGGTGGCATTTTGTTTTCTCATTTCAAGCCCAGTTTGATTAATCAAAGTCATTAGGCTTTTCATGTGTTGTTCATTTTGTTGTATGGTTTGCAAGGCATTTTGTGTGAACTCAACCAATTTGGCTAAACTATCCTCCAAAGAACTCTTCAGGGGTGGTGGTGGTTCATATGACCATTCAGGCAGTCGGGAATCACGTGGTGCATATGACCAGGGAGAAGAAAGGGGTACACATGATGTATCCTGTGAAGGGTAGTCATACGACCTGTCATGAATAAATTCTTGGGAATAAGAGACATGATCCATGTTGGGCCCATTACGCCAATTGTTTAGTGAGTGATCATCCCAATTTGGACCACACATGTTATCCATTTCATTATGGCAATGCCATTGATTTGAATTTGATTCAGCCCGCCATTGAATTCCCATATCCATAGGAGTGAATGATTGTATGGGGGTATGGGTTATCATGTGGGACCCTTATTGGTGGATCATCTGAACTAACCATTCCATTAAAATCCTTAAATTCCTCATTGTAACAATGATCATAGCGATTAGCCCACTCCCGTTCATATGGTCCAACTGAACAATTTTTTTCATGTAACTTTTCAATTCTTTCTTGTTCACATAAGGCACGCCAAGACTTTGGTGGGCCATCAATATTGATTCCATTCCCATTAGTTTGCCCATTATTAAGTCTCACGTTTGTGGATTCCCCCCAATCCATTTTTTTTTTTGGAATCACTTGTTCTTTTTTTTTTTGAATTTAGAAAAAAAAACCTAAGTTACACAAAAAACATCTAATTAACTCCTTAAGGTTGAAAAGTTTCCTCTAGTTCTCCAATCTGGTCCTATGAAACCCACTCGACCAGTTAGCCACCAGGAAGTGGTAGAGTCACAGATGGACCCGTTTGAAGGACCAGTTTCCTGAACAGATAAGCTGTCGCGCACTACAGGGGAAAAGGCTTTCTTAGACACCGAGAAGATTAAGGACAATGATTAGATCACTTTTGGTATATACTTTCTTCCCAAAAAAAAGTTGAGACAAGTTGAAAAACAGTAACTTTTCCTGATTTTAGAAAGTTTCTAACAATAGCAATGATGTGTATTTTCTAGCATTCCATGCAGATTCCTATTCCAAATTAGGGCGGCTCATCATTCCATGCATGTCCTCCTATTTCTAGAAAGATGCCAAAATTAAACCACACCCACAAAGCAATGTAAATAAGGAAAGTGAGAAAAATTACCTTAAATGGCGCTCCTCGGCAACAATGCCAAAAACTTGATCATGAACTCCAAGTGCAGAGCTGCGATGTAGTAATAAAACTGGTGAGACCAGGTCGATCCTCAGGGAGCAATGTATTTTAAGGTTCCTTTTTCAACTTGTACCTACCCTAAATGAAAATCTAAAACTAGCCTAATTTAAAATCTAACAAATACAAACATCCTACTTAACCAAAATTAAATTAGTTACAAACCAATGAAAGAAACTTTTCTAAAACTAAAAACCTAAATCTAAAAATTCCTAAAATAAAACTAAAATTGCTGCAAAACTAAAACACAAGTTAGATCTTCCAAAAATAAAAACTAAAATTAGAAACTAACTAAGCTAAACAATATTAGAAACAAAATAAACAAAAGTTAGAAACTTTCCTAAGTTAGAATTTCCAAAACTAGAAAAACTTTTCAATTTAAAATCTTCAATTAAAACAAGTTTAGAAAGATCTTTAATTCTGGAAATTAACTAAAACAATAAAAAATATAAAACTAGAAACAAATTTAAAATTAGAAAGTTAGTAAAATTAGTAATGCAATGCATGCCGTGAGATGCTGAAAAATTCTAAGTCTGAAAAACTAGTATGCTGATGCTAATCTTATGCATGATTTGAACTATTCTAATGCATCCTAAATCTAAATTTAATGGCTGGAATTTATGCTCTACTGATTCAAGAAACTAACAAAAAAAAATGGAAGTGAAAAAGGATCTAAAACAAAAAAGTTATGCATGCATAAATATGACAACTTTGCAAAATTCTGTGCAGAAATTCTGATTTGAGGCTGACTGATTGGCAAAGTTTAAGCCTCTGGTTCACAAACCTTCCAAAATTATTTTGATCTAAAATTTTAGGGAATGAAAGACCACATCCTAAACTTTAATTTTCCTAAGTTTTAAAGAAAAATATTGTGATTTGACTGCTTTACCCACTTCGAACTTTTTGTCAAAAATTGTTTCTGCAGTTTGCTGAAACTGTTAAGTTATACTGTTTATAAATTGAGTCCGAATTTAATCATTAAATTCAGATCTGAAGGCTTAATTTTTATCAACTTGAATTTGTACAAAATCTTATGATAAGAAAATAGATGCAATGATTCCTAGTCCAACCATCAAACTATGCAAAAACAAAACTTAACATCAACATGAACATAACAGGAAAATAACAAAAGTGTAGAAAATAAAATAAAAGTATAGGAAGTCAAAGGTGATAATAATAGGAAGTCAAAGGCGGTAAACAACTGGAGTCAAAGGCGGTAGATTGTTCCTTCAATTTCTTATCTTAATTTAGGCTAAAAAAGATTAGAAGTATCGTTCTGAGGCTTTATTCTTCATCTTAGGTCGTCAATCCAAGTGAGAAAACAAATTTCCATTCTATGTAGAAATAAATTTCAGAATTGGCCTCTAATCTTTTTTCACTCAAACTTCTTTAACTCCATCTTGCATTCCCTCCAAACAAACAATGTATCCAATGAGGCAAAGTATATTGAAAAGGTTACTAAAATGGATTACTAGTTGTGATTCCAATTCTATCCTAATATTTAAACAAGAATAAAAATTAACCCAATCACAAATAATACTAAAATTATGAACACCACAAAATTAAAGACAAGAACAATTGAAAAGAAACAAACTTAACTAGCATGAAATTGTTTTACAAAAGATTGAAAATAAAAAGCAAACAATTACATACTAGGATGGATGAGAATTCCTCCTTCTAGTTGACACTTCAAGGTTGGTGGTGTGGCTTTAAGGCTAATCCTCCTTGATGACTTAAGATGGAGAGACAAGAGAGGGAGAGGTGTAGTGTAGAAATCTAGAGTGGGAGATGGGTAATTCTTCCATGAAGAAGATGAGAGAGGGGTGCCCTATTTATACTTTTTCAAGTCTTACTCCTTCTCAAACTTTAAAATCTTAAAAATAACAAAAAAAAATTGAAAGAAAAAGGGCTCCAACCAATGCTTTGGACGTGCAATATCCTTGGGGATTTTTTTCTTTTTATTTTTCTTTTCTTTCCTTGCTTGCTTTGTTTAGAAGTCCCTTTTGGATGCTTCTTTCCTTTCTTGTATGTGCCACCTTGCATTAAGATCTTTTGAGAGATGAAATAGGGATAAGAATCCTCTCTTAGAATCAAACTTGGCCCACATGAGGTGTAGAACTTCCCCTTTTATCTCTTTACATCGTCAACTTTCCCTTTTTGGAAAGTTCTCCTTGTTGGCTCCTAACTTGAAAAGATCTTCTAGATAATTCTCCCTTGATTTTTTTCCTTTTCTTTTTCAACCAAAATCTGATCCAAAATCTCTTTTGGACGTGGAATAGCTTGCTGGGATTTTTTTTCATTTTTTTCCAATTAAATATTTTCCTTTTAAAAAAAAGAACTCCTATGTGGCTTTCCTTGTCCATCTTTGATGAGATATTCTTCAAATTCTCTTTACAATCTCTTGAAAATGTGCAACAAATAAATGGACCCTATCTTGGATGTTTTACAAGTGGCCCTACATATGTGCATGTGTGTGTGGGACCATGAAGCCGATTTTTTACAATTTTTTTCTAATTTCCTTTTCTTTTTAATTCTTCTCTCCTTTCTCTTGAAAATCAATTCCTTGCCTCAACTCTTTATAAATGGGACCCATATCATCAATTTCCTACAAAACAAATGTGAATTCATGTGAAAAGATAATTTTACCCCTAGATCACAAATGCATACTATGGATCCATTTCTCATGAAATAATAATAAAAATGTACATAATTCTTTATGATTTTATATGAATGAACTAATGATGATTAAAATTGAATTTATTTCATGAGAAAAATTATTCTCACAAAACTTTCCAAAAATAGACTTTCCAAAAATAGCAGGTTTCATGAATTTATGCAAAAAGTATGATTTTTAAGCAATTTATGTAGAAAAATATAAAAAAAATTTAAAATGAATTAAACCATGATATCACACTAAATGAGGCTCTTTTAAGTTAATAAGTTCTTAAAATGGGTCAAAATGTGTATGAAAATATGCATTTTTAAAGACTCATCAGGTCCCATTTATAAAGAATTGAGGCAAGGAATTGATTTTCAAGAGAAAGGAGAGAAGAATTGAAGAAAAAAAGAAATTGGAAGAAAATTGTAAAAAGTTGGCTTCATGGTCCCACACACACATGCACATGTGTAGGGCACACTTGTAAAACATCCAAGATGGGGTCCATTTATTTGTTGCACATTTTCAAGAGATTTTGAAGAGAATTTGTAGAATATCTCATCAAAGATGGACAAGAAAAGCCACATAGGAGTTCTTTTTGGAGAAGGAGAAGATTTGATTGAAAAAAAATGAAAAAAAAATCCAAGCAAGCTATTCCACATCCAAAAGAGATTTTGGGTCAGATTTTGGTTGAAAAAGAAAAGGAAAGAAAAATCAAGAGGGTTATTTTCAAATATCTCTTCAAGTTTGGAGCCAACAAGGAGAACTTTCCAAAAAAGGAAAGTTGACAATGCAAAGAGATAAAAAAGGAAGTTCTACACCTCATGTGGGCCAAGTTTGATTCCAAGGGAGGATTCTTATCCTACTTCATCTTTCAAAAGATCTTAATGCAAGGTGGCAATGACAAAGAAGGAAACAAGCATCCAAGAGAGACTTCTAGACAAAGCAAGCAAGGAAAGAAAAGGAAAATAAAAAGAAAAAAAATCCCCAAAGATGTTGCACGTCCAATTCATTGTTTGGAGCTTTTTTTCTTTCATTATTATTATTATTATTAAGATTTTAAAGTTTGAGAAGAAGTAGGACTTGAAAAAGTATAAATAGGGCACCCCTCTTTCATATTCTTCATGGAAGAAGTACCCGCCTCCCACCTCTAGATTTCTACACTCCATCTCTCCCTCCCTTGTCTCTTCATCTCAAGTCATCAAGGAGGCTTAGTCCTAAAGCCACACCACCATCCTTGAAGATCAACGAAAAGGAGGAATTCTTTGCCATCCTAGTATGTATAATCTTTTGGTTTAATTTTTTTCATCTAATGTAAAGGATTGTCATACTAGTTCAATAATATTCATCTTCTTATTCTTCTTATTCTTATGGTTGTATAATTGCTTAATTTGTGTTTTTCTTGTTTGGATTGACGACCCAAATAGAAAACATACTTTAAAAAATTGTTAGGCCTAGACTAATAGAGAATTTTGAGTGAATATACCGTCTTTAACTTCTATTGTTTACCGCCTTTGACTTCAGTTATACCACCTTTGACTTCCTGCAATTCCTATTTTCTTTCATTGCACTTTTAATTTTAAATTTCTACTTTTTTATTTTACTGCACTTTTATTTTATTTTCTGCACTTTTGTTATTTTTCCTGTTATGTTCATGTTGATTTTAAGTTTTGTTTTTGCATAGTTTGATGGTTGGATTAGGAATCATTGCATCTATTTTCATATCATAAGATTTTGTGAAAATTTAAGTTGATGAAAATGAAGCCTTCAGATCTGAATCTAATGATTAAATTCAGACTCAATATATAAACAGCACAACTTAACACAGTTTCAATAAACTGTAGAAACAGTTTTTAGCAAAAAGTTCGAAGTGGGTAGACCAGTCAAATCATAATATTTTTCTTTAAAAATTAGGAAAATTAAAGTTTAGGATGTGGTCTTTCATTCCCCAGAATTTCAGATCAAAATAATTTCAGAAGGCTTGTAAATCTAAGGCTTAAACTTTGTCAATTATTCAACTCGAATTAGAATTCATGCACAGAATTTTGGAAAGTTGTCATATTCATGCATTCATAACTTTTTTGTTTTAGATCCTTTTTTACTTTGTTTTTTTTTTTTTTGTTAGTTTCTTGCATCAGTAGAGCATAAATTCCAGCCATTAAATTTAGACTTAGGATGCATTAGAGTAATTCAAATCATGCATAAAATTTGCATTAGCATACTAGTTTTTTATACTTAGAATTTTTTAGCATCTCATGGCATGGATTACGTTACTAATTTTACTAACTTTCTAATTTTAAATTTGTTTCTAGTTTTATGTTTTTTTTATTATTTTAGATAATTTCCATAATTAAAATATCTTTTTAAACTTGTTTTAATTGAAGATTTTAAATTTTTCTAGTTTTGGAAATTCTAACCTAGGAAAGTTTTTAACTTTTGTTTATTTTGTTTCTAATATTATTTAGTTTAGTAAGTTTCTAATTTAGTTTTTATTTTTGGAAGTTCTAACTTGTTTTTTAGTTTTACAGCAATTTTAGTTTTATTTTAGGAATTTTTAGATTTAGGTTTTTAGTTTTAGGAAAGTTTCATTTGTTTATAATTAATTTAATTTTGGTAAGTAGGATGCTTGTATTTGTTAGATTTTAAATTAGGCTAGTTTTAGATTTTATTTATGACAGGTTACAAGCTGAAAATACCTTAAACACATTGCTCCCTAACAATCCTCCTGGTCTCACCAGTTTTATTATTACATTGCGGTTCTGCACTTGGAACTCACGATCACTTCACATTCCCTAGAACATTTTCTTTTAAACCTAAAAACTTACTCTTTAGTGACATTAACGTCTCTCTTAATGAAGGATGTTAATGTCATAGGAAAGTTACATACAAAAGAGGAGACGTTAACATCTCTAATGGACGTTAACATCATTATTCCGAATTTCGTTAAAAATATATCAGATCGCTACTACATGATCAATTTGGTGCTGTGAGAACTAAAAGGTCTTCTTTAGTGTGTTTCTTTGAAGAAAAATCCCCCCTTTTTTTCTTACATATTCTCTTTTGCTTGCATTTTTTATGGGTTTGATGAGCTTTGGCTTTATTATGTAAAGGGATTATTGTAGCCGGATGCGTGATTGATGGGTTTGTGATGGCAAGGTCATCACTAGGTGACAAATGTAGAACTGGATCATCCACCTGACTTGTCAAGAACAAACCCAAGCCCACTTGCTCATTAGAGGATATGTCATACACGTTGATCTTAGTCATACATAACTATTGTAGGATTTTTAACATTCAATTGTATTTTGTATAAAATTAACATATTCATTGTGATTTCCAAATTGTAGCCATAAAGATGGTATATAGTTTTATATATTGGTGATCAATCAATAAGAGAGGTACACCTTCACTACCACAACAATCTTCTTGTTTGCTCTCTAATTACATGGTATCAGAGCCATAGCTTCTTTTCATTTGTGATTGTAAGATTGTTTGCTTCTTGTGTACAACATTTCGTATCTTATTCGCACATCATGACATCCTCTCATTTGGAGACAAAAAAGGTTTCTAAACCTTTCTTTCATCTTGGTCTCCGCATCAAAATAATAATGACAACTTATTTCCGTTTACCCAAAATAAGTCATTGCTCCTGTCACGACCCGAGCCCAGAATTCGGGGGTTAGCGAAAAGCTAAACCGGTGACACACGTACTCCCGTGCACGTGCATCCAAACCCAGTCCAGATGCACGCACACAAGGGATCTAACACGTGCGAACTAAGCGTACGCGGAAGCTGTACATATCATAGCAAGCAACAAAGGAAAATAGCGGAAGCCAAAAACAAATGCGGAACGGAAAAGACAAAGATAAATACAATACTGGAAAACCAAATACAAGTCTGAGTACACGACAAAATAAAGATGAACAAATATACAGAGTACAAAGTCCAAAGTGCCAAAATACAAAATCTCAAAAACCAACTCAAAACAAAAGGCCACTAATATGCATGCACGCACTCGGCAGAGGTGATCAGGCCCACTCTGCCAGACCGGAGGGTGCCTCTACACTCGGCCCTGCAGCCTCCTCGACCGCCGGGGAGCTGGGCAAGGGATCTGAGCCTGCAACACCACAGACAACACCAATGAATACAACGATCCAGCAAATACAAGTAACAAGGATGAAACACTCATAGTATCAAAGTGAATAAATTAATGACAGAAGATTAAATACAGAGTTTCATCTTAGTATGCTAAGCAAATCGTGCATAGAATTAAAGCATGATAATTGAATCAAAGCAGAGAAATACTGAACTAAGTGGCTACTACGTTAACCATATTCTCTCCAATAGAGAGCAAAGCAGAGCAGATGAGAACACCACTGTCCGGGCCAAGGGTACAAGTGGGTCTCGGTTTCCTGGGTTCCGGGGTCCCAAGACAAAGCGACACTGCAGTAATACAGAGATACAGAGATCTAAACCAGAGGTAACCCCGTCGGGCATCCTAGGGCTGAGGCTGAGTAGAGCCAGACTAATACCAATCAAATCAAATCCATAGAAGGGGAGATTATCCGCTTTGGACTCACCGATGACAAAGACCGGATCTTATCCTCACGTATTAATCTCTGGGCAGAGCCACCAGGGAATACCCAAAATCAGAGATAGACAAAGCCGACAAAGCATATATATTAAGCCAAAGCACAGCATAGATCAGAGCTTAGTGCAGAACGAAGAATAAAACAGATAGACAGAACGAAAGCAAAATGACTGCGGAATGCATATACATAGATTGGCAGAACAGAGGGCAGAACTATAAACAATATGCAATGCATCTCAGATTAATACGGAGTCAAGATTCATTACAAGCCAGCCCTAATATAGTTATTCACTGTCACTAACCGTGCATGTTGATGTAGCTTTAAGTTAGTCAATGCACCGTTGCCATCAAAGGGTTGCAATGTAATCTTTGCGTGCACCGACGTCCCTTAAACCAACACCCATGGGGAGGTGCTTAACAGTGATCAACGCTCACATGAATAAGTCACAGCCTAACAGACTATTCATGCGATCCAAAGAATCCATTGGGCCGGTTTACACGGGTGGTTAACCTGTATTTGAGCCCTATAAGTCTCACCATTATCCTAAGTTATATTTCAGAACTGCCATGCCTAACGGTTTAGCCATGAGGGACCTATGGTTGAGCCGAAGACATCTTACGCGCTCGTCGTAATATGCACCACGGCTTCACCTTGGTTCCATTCAAAACACAGCTAAACTGGTCATCTTCCACCTCTGATCTGATACCTTTTTCGGCTGAGCTACAGTCAGTATACGGCTTAGCCGTAGATCAATCCACGGCTTGGCCGTAGCATTTCACGGCTTAGCCGTAGCCACACCGTAGGAGTACTGTATTGGAAAAGTTTCGACTGATCAGAGATTTAATTCACGGCTGGGTTACGGTTGAGTCACGGCTAGCTTACGGCTCAGCCGTAGGACAATTTACGGCTCAGCCGTAGCCTAGCCGTAGAACAAAATCGAAATTTCAAGTCTCTGGAATGTGAGCCGTAGAAATTTACGGCTTAGCCGTACAATACAGAACACGAATTCGAGATAGTTACAGAAACTGAAATTTGGTACAGAAGCTTAATAAAACAAGTTACAGAGGTTCCAAATTCACAAACATTGGCTGTAAAACAATTCTATACAAAGAATAAGAGAGAATCAAAGCAATCAAACAAACACCCATATGTGTTATCAAAGCCTGTACTTATACTTGCCTCAAAGCTCTATCAATCCACTGACTCAAGCTCCAAATCAACTAAAATCAAAGCAAATCAAAGCAATAACCCATGCATGAGATGAAGACACAGCAACAGAGAAAGAGGAATACAATTGGAGAAGAAGAAGGAAGAGTTACAGAGAACCCACTTACCAAAGCTACAAACACAGACAGAGAGAGAGAAGAAAAAAATCCAAATGCCAAGATGCAAGCTCAACACTGCTAGACCGAAGAAAAGAATAAAGAGAAGGGAAGAAGAACGTGGCTCTCCAGGAATTCTCTTGCATGCACGTTGAAGCCAAATCACAGGAATGAGGACACTTGGGTCCTAACTCATATATATAGTCTTTGGATATTTAAAACAAAGTCCAAGGAGTTTGGGTTATTTACAAATCAAGTCACACGGGGGTCCAACTTCTCCAATTGACTCCGAATGGGTCTGACACAGTTATGGAATATAACGAGCTCAACAAAATACACATGCTGACACCAAGATGATGCCAAGATGATGCAAGCAAAGCAAAAGCAAAATTACGAAAAAGGGCTTAGAACTACTTATCTCAGGTCAAAGGTTACTCAACTACCTATCCAAGGCCCAAAACCAAGTCCGAAAGAATAAAACAACATAAACACACTAATGAGCCACTAATCCGGCTCAAAGGGGATCGGAGTGTTACAGCTCCATTATCTTGTTGCCCGTCTCCGCCCCGACCGTCTGTTGTTCTCTGCTGCCAAGGAAGAAGAGCACTAGTTTCAAAACCCTAGAGCTCCTCATCCTTGTTACAAAAACAAAACAGCCCCAAAAGAAGAGGTGGGAGTGTAGCTATGGTCACCTGTCCATCTTGATAATTATTCGAATTTCTTTCTGGTGATTTTCAAAGAACTAGAGGCATCTCAACAGCAAAGTTGCCTTAATATTTTTGGAATTCTTGTTTTTCTTCATGATTCTTTTTGTATCAACCAAAGGTCAATTTATCACCCACTCTGTTTTTTCTAGATTTCTGGGCTTTTGTTTCTGTCATTTGCAAATGGATAAAATTGAAGTTATACCCTCAAATTAACTCGGAAAATTATGTGGGATGGTCTTTCCATCTAAAGCATTATGTTCGGGGTCAAGGACTGGTTGGATGTTTGGAAGGAACACCTGTTGAGACAACAAAGGTTAATGATAACTCGAAGGTAGTAACCTAGATTCTAAACTCTATGGATCCTTCAATTTCACTATCCTTGCATGCTTATGTAAAAGCCTCTGAAATGCGAGTCACTTGAAGAAAATCTATCACCAAATGTTGGAAGTAGGTGGGTCTCGTTGATAGATTTTCAAAACTTTTGACCCACTTGACACAGGGATCAACTATCCATAAGACCAAAACCCAATCCAGGATGCATTACCCTCAATCTCGTGACCATGTACGGTAAATATTCTACCAGCACTAAACATTCATAATAATCTACGACATGCAAGAAGTAGACATACCTTTGGAGATCCGCAGTGCTCTAATGGATTTCTTCAACACCTCTTAGCCTTTCACGCTATAACCCGAATTGGACTTCTTTTCTCGAGAAGAGTGGTGGAATCTTCAGGAGAAATCCCAGCTCGAAACTCCAAGGAACTAGAAGAGAGAAGGAGAGAGAAACTCGTGCAACTCTTGCACAAAAGGGTTTTGGGCATGAGAGAGACTCTTCTGGACGTCCAAGAGATTTTATAAACTTACAAATCTCTTCCTTGCTTAATTGAAATAGAAGTCTTACTTCTAAAGAAACTTTCTCCTTTCTAATCCCTTCTTTCTAGAGTTCGAGTCGGATTAGTATTTTCCAATAACTTGGGCTAGCGTGGGGACCACTAGGGATTCCTTAGAAAGCTGGCTCCAACTGGAACACCGCGACCCCACATCTCATGTGCAATCCGGGCCCACAGTTAATTACAAATAACACCACTATATAAATGCAATTGCACTCCAATCTTAGGAATAAATTACAATGAAGACCCTAAATTTCCCAATTACCACAAGTAGGCCCCTCTATCAATATCCGTGGATCAATTGGAATAAATCCGTCTCTTCCAATCTAAGTTCCACATTTTATTATCCTTGAGCCCCAATTAATCACAGTAATCATCAGTACCATCCAATTAACTCTTAATTGAGATGAGTGCGCACTTACTAATGACGAATCCATTAATTGGCATAAGGGGATAATAGAGATAGATTCCATCTTGATCATTCAACGTTCTCACAGTTCTACTACCACATACCCAAGACACCGAGGTGTTAACCTACAGTCGGCCTCACTCATTGGTGACTTAAAGCAAATGAATAGATAGAAACTTGAGTTCATTAATGTCTCAGGATTGAGAGCCTATTGCTAGGGAATTATGAGAGCATACCTTATTATTGAGACGGAATTCCATAAGGTGCATCTCATGGTCCTTCAATACATCCAATGTACCAGCACCGTGATCCAGAATCTTACATTCTGATGATCGGGACAAATCACACTATCTCATAGTGATCAAAGTGCTGCAACCTTATCAAATAAGATGCCCAGTTTCATTACTGGTTGTGAAGCTATTTAAGTATAAGACTTGTGACATATATCTCCCGCGTGTGGATCTCATCCATGTACATATATCACATCTAATATACTAATGGGACCCGGTTCAACTCATGAACCATTATGTCATATGTATTGGTCATGTACATGAATTAGTAAAATAACACTCATCTCATGAAAGCAAAGCATGATTTTATTGATAAATAAAGAAATTAATCAATTTATTACATCAACTGATGGATTGAGTTCACAAAATCTAACAACCAACAATGCACGAAAATTTTACATTGACACTAAATTGGCAAAGTTTTGTCAGGGAGATAAGCCTGTACAAGTGTATTATAATGGCTTCCTTATTTTATGGCATGAGAGAGTTAATGACACCATCTTTACTACTGCACAACTTGAAGTAATAAAATTGCAATAGGAATCACATATTAGTCAATTCTTGTTGAACTTGCTATATTAGTCAATTCTTGATGAACTCGCTATCAGAGTTTGATTCGATTTAAGTAGCATTAATGAATTGTGAAACCTCCCCAGATCTGGACACTTGTGTCCAAGAGGTACTCCATGACGAAATGAGACTTCATTCACAAAATATCGATATGGAGGAACCCAAAACATTCATCACTCCTCCATTTGCCTCTAATAATACAACATTTATTGTTGCTAAGGGGCAACAACTTTAATGCTTGGAGTGTAAAGAACACGGACATGTTGCAAGGTATTGCAAGAAGAAGATTTTTTGTAATTATTGTAAGCGGATAGGACATGTTATTTCTGATTGTACCAGATGCTCGCCTAAGAAGATCGAAGCTCCACACGTCGTCCCAACCAGAGTCAAAATGCTCTTCAAGCATAAGTTGCTCTAGCACCAACTGAAGCTATTGCATCTAAAACTATAACACTTACTCGTGAGCAAATTCGTGAGATGATTAATACTTTTATTGCCTCTACCTTCACATCTATCTGTGTTAATAGCCGGTATCATTCTATTGCCTCTTTTACCTTCGTTTCTCCTTTTTCTTGGTTTATTGACTCCGAGGCCTCAAAATCACATGACAATAATTGAACAAAATCTCGGTAAAGTTCAACCATATATTGGAGATGAACAAATTGTGGTTGCCAATGGTCAACATCTGTCCATTTCTGGTATAGTATCTATAGCCATTTCAACCCCTCAGAACCTGTCTTTGTCTATTTTCAAAGTTTATTTTGTACCTCATATATCAGCAAATTTACTTTCTAGTAGTCAGTTAGTTGATGATGGATACTCAGTTCATTTTACTTCTTCCAGTTGTGTTATTAGAGATCAACAAACTGCGATGGTGATCGGAATGGGGAGTAAATGTGGGCGGACATTCTTGCTAGATGTTCACTTAGGAACTTTGTTTGCATCTTCTACTTCTTCTACTAATAAATTGTGGACCATTTGGCATCGACCCCTTGGTCATTTAAATAATGATAAACTTGATTGCTTATTTTGTCAAGGATGTTTAGAACAATCGATTAGTAATAAATCAATTTCTTCTTTATTAAATTCTCAATGTGTTTCTTTTTGCTTAGGTAAAAGTCATGTTTTACCTTTTCCTGTCCATTATTCTTTCTCTACTATTCACTTGATATGATACACACTGATTTTTCGGAGATTGCACCACAATCAAGTAGGCTTCAATAAATATTGTGTCACTTTCATTGACGATCATTCAAGTTTCACATGGGTTTATTTTTTTCAGTTTAAATCAGAAGTGTTCCATGCATTTAAGAAATTTAACACACTTGTTGAAACCCAATCTCATAAAAAAAGATCAAGGTCCCACATTTAGATTCAGGGGGAGATTTTCTTCTTGCATATTTTAGTTCTTTTTTATCTGAAAAAGTTATCATTCATTAAAAACCTTGTCCTTCTGCCCTTTAACAAAATGGGATAGCAAAACGAAAAAATAGGCACAATCTTGAAACTGTTCGGGTGTTGTTGATAGAAACAAAAGCTCCTTTTATGTTTTGGTGTGAAGCTGTGCACACTGCCATTCACCTCATTAATGGATTGCCAACACCTGTTTTGAATGACTTCCCTCCATTTGAGTGTATTTACCACCAACCACCCAATTACCCTCAGCTGCACACTTTTGGTTGTCTATGTTTCGTCCATCTTCCATCATTAGATACGAATAAGCTTTTTCAGCAAGTAGCTAAATGCATAAGGGATTTTCATGCTATGGTCCTATGGCTTGTAGGACTTGCATTGTTGACACAAAAAAATTGCCTAACAAAAAAATTCTTGTTACTTGAATCAGGCCCAATCACTATTGGCCTAGGTTATCAAACCTTGTCAAATAAAAACCCTGATGAAGATTTAGTAAACAAACAATAATGGGTCTCTAACCTGTATTTCGACACCATACCTTCTCTATTGTGTTTCTCTACTTCATCTTCCCTACTTGTTTTTCTTATTTGGAGATTCAGAATTGCAAGATAAAGGAATTCTACCCTCTATTTAAAAAAAAAAAAGCATCACAACCTCTTTGTTTTAAAAGTAATGGAGACTTGGACCCTTATTCAAGGTGTCTGCCCTCCAATCGAGTTCACAAAAAGCCTGAATTTGCATTATACAAAAAAACAATGGTCCTGTACTAAACCATCTTAAGACAGGAAAGAGAGAGAGAGAGAGAGAAGGAAAATTCATGATAGTGAGCAGAAAGAGACAAAGAAAAAAAAAGCAAGCAAGGAAAAAAATAAAAAAGAGAGGATATTTTGCATCTTCTTTACAACTTCTCCTTCAATCGTTTTTTTTTCTTTTACTACATCTCCATGAAAAGGGAAAGGAGATTCAGACCTATTGGAAATTTATACTAAAAGCATACTTTTATGTATTTTTCTATGACTGATTTACTTATTAGTAAAGTTTGCTTTTTCCATCTTAATGAGAATTTGTATGGGTAAATGGTTGCATTATTATTTACTGTGCATAGGTGCGTCTTTTATTCTATAAAGTAGAAAGTTGGTGTGTAAAGTTCAGCTTATGCACGGAAGACTTATTTGTCGGTTCTTATAGAATATAAGTTATTGTTGTTCACAATCTAGATGGAGCTGGATACACTATCGGTACGATTGTGGCATGATATTATAGTAGGCTTGTCTTGGCTATGGGAAACAGTATAGTTTCGACTCGTTATGTTAGTACACTTTGTGTGTATTGAATAGGACCACTTTTGGGTTATTATCTTTATATTGACTATATAAGATTATTAACATCCAAATGGTTATTATAAGAGCTTGTACTTTTAATCCCAATATAAATAATAGACACATGCATTTAGTATTTGGCATTTTGATTTACAAAGGAGTGAGACTTTTTGTGGGTCAATAATCTCAATAAATTGGATGACTACACTACGTGTATGGTGCATATTAGTTTATTGACGGAATCCACGTCCCGTAATAGGGATTGATGATATCCCCTTGATGAAGTTTATAAGTTTTGATTATGTCAAACCCTACAAGTGGACTTAGTGTCCTACATATCAAATAAGTTAAGTGTAAGGTCTCAAGGAATTATAAAGATATCGATTAAATATAGGCGTCAGTAATTATTTAATTGATGGATATCTGAAATCTTAACGTGGGGAGATTAATAAGCATTTAATAACAAGAAGTTCGAAATATTATTTTGAGAATAAAGATAGGAGTACAATTATAATTCTTTAGTGGACTGAATTGTAATTTATGGATCTAGGATTCTAATTTAGGTCGAATTAGGGTTTTCTATTTCTATAAGAAGCCTATTTCTTATTTCCTTCTTAAGGTCCCTATTATAACCTATAAATATACGCTATTGCTCTCTAGAAAAGAGATACAAGAGAAATCTCGTTTTTGAGAGCAAGGAGAATTCGCATAAGAGGCTCACACGCCGGTGCAAGCTCGAGCCTAGAGGAATACAGTAGAAGATCTTGATATTTTCAGGCTGTTATAAGATCGAAATCAAATCAGAGAGATCTCGCAGGTATGGTTCTTGAATCATTATCGTTTAAACTTATTTCTACAGTGTTCTGTGCGCAATATCAAAGGATCCTGGCAGCTGCCTCCTAACAAGACCTACATCAAAGAAGGGATCCGCCCTCTAATGCACACCATACCTTCTCTGTCTACACTTCATCTTCCCTACCCATTTTTCTTATTTGGAGATTCAGAATTCCAAGATAAGGAATTCTGCCTTCCCTTCTAAAAATGAAAAAACATCACACCCTTTTTGTTTTATAAGTAACGGAGACCTGGACTGTTATTCAATGTGTCCGCCCTCCGATCAAGTTCACAAAAGGCCTAAATTTGCATTAAAAAAAAAACCGTGGTCCTATACTAAACCATCTTAAGACGAAGATTCAGAACCTTGTTCCATAAGGTTTCTGCCCTCCTTCAAATTGCAATATGGCAAGCCACGAAATAGGAGATTCAGATCGGTATTATAAGAAGAGGAAAGGATAAAAAATGGCTCTCCAAACTTTCCACAAACAGGTTCAACGTTGAATACATACGGCATCAAAACTGGCACATATCAGTGTTTCAATGACAAAGTCGAACAAGGTCTATCATGATGCTGCTGAAATCACACCTATAGCTGGAATGTTGTCATTTTCTACTTATGTAGATTGGTTCATAGCAAAGATGATACTGAGAATGCAACTTGTCAAAATATATTGAAGAAGCATGCAAGCTCTATAATAGTTCGTGGAAGGTTGGGACTCCGAAACTCCTAACTAAGATGCTATGACGCTACCGTCGACCGTCAGGTTTAAATCTGATTTCACATGGAACTTGTGAAAACCAACAAAAGACTGTTTGTCCTCAGCCATCAAACAAGTGGGCCCTCACCGACCAAAAGACATGAAAATAGAGTCACAGGCTTGGAGAGTTAATACTCAGATGGTGTAAAGCCTAATAAACAACCAATTTGGTACCACCCATCGGATGGTGGTTTTACTTGGCCCTTTCTATTCCTGCTGGATTCCACTACCACTAAACCAAAAACCAAATCTTGGGTTATCACCAAATACTATCTGATAGATTATTTTTCTTTGAATCGCAAAGACAATAATATGAGAGGGTTGGACAAACCTAACTCCCCAAATTCAAACAATGAAAATGGTGGAAATAAATTGGGCAAAAAATCAGCCCAAATAAAGTCTAGAATTGAGCACAAAATACAACCCAAATGATAGCTGAAATTGTGCTGGGCTCAGCCCAAACGTTGTTTGAGATCAGGCTCAAATTACAGCCCAAATAAAAGTTGAGATCGAGCTGAGTTCAACCCAAATACTGTTTGGAATTGGGCCAAAATTCAATCCAATTCATGGGCCAAGACTTTGTCCAATTCACGGCTTAAAACTCAGTCCAAACCATGGCTGAAACTGGGTGAAAATATAGCCCAGATATTACTGGAATTGGGTTGAAGATACAACCCAAATAAAGGCTAAAAATGGGCTAAAATCAGCCTGAGTACTTGCAAAAAGTGGGCTCAAAATACAGCCCAAATAATATTAAAAGTAGGCCAAAACTATAGGTCAATATTAACCCAAATTATAGAGATGTTAACTAAGACGCAAACCAAGTCTCAATATATTTTTCAGGACCATTATGTGCAATTTAATCCACTTTATGTGAAATTTGGCTCATTAGAAAAGAAATTTGAGATATATCCAAATAGTGGCCTACAAACAAACCTGATTATTTTTCTGACATAAAAATGGAGAAATGCAAACATGTGTATATTTGGTTAAAACATTAAAAAAAAAACAGGAATCAAAGCTAATCACATTACATGTAAGAAAGAATAAAAAAAATAAAAAAAAAGATGAGATGTGATCTCATAATTTGCCTCTTGTCACACCCCCAAAACTAGGCCGGATCTAAATCCAGTTTTAGGGGTGTGAGAATTGGGGCCAATTAAAATGTTTCTTACATAAATAATATAAGCCCTAATTTCGGGTGGATCAAAGTCCTTCATGCGGCTATACTTGATATTCAAGCAACTGCAATTACACGCGGAACTAAAACTCATAATCTGTGCAGAAGAATATTATACACCAACCATAGAACAAATTTGAATAACAATAAAGTCAAGGTCAAGTGCTTTGAAGCATAATAATTCAAGCTGTAATTCTAAGACAAATAAATTTAATAAATAAACTAATGGCCTCAATCATGGCCTTATTTTATAATCTAAAGTTCCGATCTCTGCACCAATATTAAGACACCTCAAACGATGTCATCGGTGCTCCACTCAATAACTTTGCCATCTGGTGGAATCTCCTGCATAGCCTGACCCTCCGATTCGATACCGGTAATGGAACCTAGACACCAAAAGTAGTGGGTCAGATTAACGTAATCTGACAAGAGAGTAAACTGCAAGCAATGGTGTTAATTAGTTAAATTAAAATATATTTTTCATTCTAACCCAAAATATAACGAATGCAAGCCCAAAGGCATGTATGCACAAAAATGGGTATCTCCGCAAATACAATATACCAAAACAGGTACTCCCGTAAATATAATATATAAAAATGGGCATCCCCGCAAGCAAATATATAAAAACGGGTATTTCAGGAACAAATATACAAAAATGGATATTCCCGCAGATAGATATAATAAATAGCACAGCTGTGTGCTATATTCCACATTACATGCTGCCCGATAGCGTATGTCCACTTTAGAACTGCAGTCGGTCAAATACATATAAATATATGTATATACAAATACATATGTCTACAAACCATGCTATGAAACCCTTAGTTCATAATATTCAACCCAATATCAATTTCAGCACTTGATTACTTAATTTAAAAGTGTATTATAATAGTGTGTATTTTCAAGTTTTCTGAGGGAAAACACTAATCGACTTAATAGTCATAATTAGTTAAATATGTATATGAGAACCAACCCTTTTTCACAATGGAAATGGGAGCCCACGATGTCAATATCCTACTTTTAGGGTCTATCATATAGTGCATCTCGAATCTCACATTCCCATTTTGAATTTAGTCCAATCCTCATGTGAACATTCAACCAGCTTTTCTATAAAAAGAAAGGAATCCATATAATCCAATTATGTATAGTTAGTGTATTTTACAAATTGGGTAAGACATACTCAAATTCCAAATCCAAACTTAATTACATTATGATAAAAAAGGGGAGGGAATACTTAAGTCCTTAATTGTCATTGTTGTATATAAATACTCCTTATTAGTTTATATAAAACAAAAGATCCAAATCCTAGATTCCAATTCAAAATCTAAACTCAAATTGAAATCCAAATTAGAATTTCCAAATACATTCTATTTAAGATTTAATCACCCCCATTTACATCTTAATTAAATTCGAATAAATCTAAATAAAATATTAATCATAAGTACATAAAACCCAATTAAATTTATAAACAATCCTAACCAAATTTCTAAAAACACATAATTAAGAATTAATTAATATAATCAAATCACCATTAATATACTAAACCATTAATCAAAACACAACATTCTAAACCATTTATAAATAATATCCTAAATCCTAATTATTTATTTATTATATTTTTTTTATTTTAAAATGGGCCCAACCTGTCGAACCCCGCCAGCCGCGACCCAGGCCCACCAGGTAGCCAACCCAGCCCAGCCGGGCCAGGCCCGCTACCCAGTTAGCCCAGGCAGTAGGCCTGTTGCCTAGCCATGCCAAGCAGCCGTGCCGCTTAACATGCACAGGCAATGCCTGCACTGCTGTAGCAGAAAAAAAAAATTTTTCTTTTATATATTTCTTGTTTCAATCAAAATAAAAAACACCAAATCTTCATCATTAAACCCTAATCAAGACATCAAAATCAACCAAATAAATAATATCTTAAAGCAAGTTAATCAACAAAATATGCAAAACCAAATTGTTTACAATTATCCACTTGCCTGGATTTCGATGCCAACAGCAGATCTAAAGATCACAACTTAGTTTCCCCCTGGAGAACTTTTAGGGCTTGGTTACAGAGAAAATGAAGAAGATGGAAATATTGGGGAAACCCTTAAGTTTATATTATGTAAGGGTTTTTATAAATTATAAGGAAGGGTTTCCCTGCTTTTTAGTGAGTTTTACAAAATTTTAGAAAAGAGCTTTTAGCTTAAAAGGGTTAAATAACTCAGACCCAAGGCCCAAGAGTGTTTAATCAGTCCATCTAACCCCTCTCAACGCAACTCAAACCCGATAAACTGATTTGATCCAAAAATTAAAATCTGGGGCCTAACATCTCATCCCCCTTAAAGGGCATTTGGTCCTTCAAATGACTAACATACCTCAAGAAGAAGGTGCGGATATTATCTCTGCACTTCGTCTCTAAGCTCCCACGTTGCTTCCTCTGGGCGATAATGATTCCATTAAACCTTTACCCAATGGATGACGCAGCTCCTCAGCACCTGCTATTTGGTGTCGACAATCCCCACTAGCTGCTTAGTGTAGGTCGTATCATCCTGCACTTGCAACGGTTCATACTGCAACACGTGTGAAGGGTTTGCTACATACTTCCTCAACATAGAAACATGGAAGACGTTATAAACACTTAATAGCTCTGGTGGCAGTGCTAATCGATAAGTCATGTCGTTGACCTTGCTGATAATCTGGAATGGCCCCACGTATCTTCTGGAGAGTTTCCCTTTCTGCCCAAACCATAAGGTACTACGTGTAGGTGACACCTTCAGAAACACCTAGTCACCAACCTCGAGCTTCAACTCTCTCCTCCTTTTATTTGCATAACTCTTTTAGTGACGCGGGCAACTTTCAGCCTTTTTCGAATCTATTTGACCTTGTCATTGGACTCTCCAACCACAGATGGTCCATGAAAACCATGAGCTCCAAAATTTGACCAACATATAGGAGTTCAGCATCTTCTCCCGTACAAGGCTTCAAAAGGTGCCATGCCAATGCTAACGTGGTAACTGTTGCTGTAGCGAATTCACATAAAGCCAAACTTTCATCCCAACTGGTCTTGAAATTCAAGACAAACACCCTTAACATGTCCTCCAATGTCTAGTTTGTATACTCTGTTTGTCCATCTGTTTGGGGATGATAAGCTGTACTAAAACTCAACCTGGTTCCTAAAGCATCCTGCAATGATACCCAAAACCGAGATATGAACTTACTATCCTGGTTAGAGACTATAGAAACTAGTGCACCATGCAATCTCACTACTTCTTTAATATACAAATTTGCCATTTTCTCCATTCCTTGACCAGTTGAACGGAACAAAGTGGGCTGACTGATCGTGACTTCCAAGTGCAGAACTGCGATGTAGTAATAAAACTAATGAGACCAGGTCGATCCTCACGGAGCAATGTGTTTAAGGTATTTACAGCTTATAACCTGTCCTAAATAAAATCTAAAACTAGCCTAATTTAAAATCTAACAAATACATACATTCCTAAAACAAAATAATTACAATCGTAATTCAAATAAAGAAAGTAAATCCTAAATCTAAAAGATCCTAAAAATAAAATTAAAGTTACTGCAAAACAAAACACACGTTAGAACTTCCAATAAAACTAAATCTAAAATTATAAACTCACTAAGCTAAACAATATTAGAAACAAAATAAACAAAAGTTAAAAACTTTCCTAAGTTAGTATTTCCAAAACTAGTAAACTTTCCAATTTAAAATCTTCAATTAAAACAAGTTTAGAAAGATATTTAATTTTGAAAATTAACTAAAATAATAAAAACACATAAAACTAGAAACACATTTAAAATTAGAAAGTTAGTAAAATTAGTAATACAATGCATGCCATGAGATGCTGAAAAATTCCTAAGTATGAAAAACTAGTATGCTAATACAAATTTTATGTATGATTTGAATTATTCTAATGCATCCTAAATCTAAATTTAAGGGCTGGAATTTATGCTCTACTGATGCAAGAAACTAACAAAAAAAACGGAAGTAAAAAAAGATCTAAAACAAAGAAGTTATGAATGCATGAATATGATAACTTTGCAAAATTCTGTGCAGGAATTCTGATTCGAGTTGACTGGTTGGCAAAGCTTAAGCCTCTGGTTCACAAACTTTTCGAAATTATTTTGACCTGAAATTCTGGGGAATGAAAGACCACATCCTAAACTTTAATTTTCGCAAGTTTCAAAGAAAAATACTATGATTTGACTGGTTTACCCACTTCGGACCTTTTGCCAAAAACTGTTTTTGCAGTTTACTGAAATTATGTTAAGTTGTGCTGTTTATATATTAAGTCTGAATTTAATCATTAGATTTAGATCTGAAGGCTTAATTTTCATCAACTTAAATATGCACAAAATTCTTATGATATGAAAATAGATGCAATGATTCCTAATCCAACCATCAAACTATGCAAAAACAAAACTAAAAATCAACATAAACATAACAAGAAAAAATAACAAAAATGCAAATAGTAAAAATTAAAGTGAAAGAAAATAAATAAAAATTGCAGGAAATCAAAGGCGGTAATAACAAGAAGTCAAGGGTGGTAGATTGCTCCTTCAATTTCTTGCCTTAATTTGGGCTCAAAAAGATTAGAAGTATTGTGCTAAGGCGTTATTCTTCATCTTAGGTCGTCAATCTAAGTGAGAATAATAGATTTTCATTCCATGTAGAAATAAATTTTAGAATTGGCCTCTAATCTTTTTTAACTCAAACCTCTTTAACTCCATCTTGCATTGCCTCTAAACATACAATGTATCCAAAGAGACAAAGTATATTAAAAATGTTACTAAGATTGGTTACTAGTTATGATTCCAATTCTATCCCAATATTTAAACAAGAATGAAAATTAACCCAATCACAAACAAGACTAAAATTATGAACACCACAAAATCAAAGACAAGAAAAATTGAAAAGAAACAAACTTTACTAACATGAAATTGTTTTACAAAAGATTGAAGATAAAAAGCAAACAATTACATACTAGGATGGATTAGAATTCCTCCTTCCAGTTGACACTTCAAGGTTGGTGGTGTGGCTTTAGGGCTAAGCCTCCTTGATGACTTAAGATGTAGAGAACAAGAGAAGGAGAGATGGAGTGTAGAAATCTAGAGGTGGGAGGTGGGTAATTCTTCCATGAAGGATGTGGGAGAAGGGTACCCTATTTATACTTTTTCAAGTCCTACTCCTTCTCAAACTTTAAAATCTTAAAAATAAAAAAAATAAAAGAAAAAATGGCTCCAAAGAATGATTTGGACATGCAATATCCTTGGGGATTTTTTTCTTTTTATTTTTCTTTTCTTTCCTTACTTGCTTTGATTGAAGGTCTCTCTTGGATGCTTCTTTCCTTTCTTGTATGTGCCACCTTGCATTGAGATCTTTTGAGAGATAATTTAAGGATAAGAATCCTCTCTTGAAATCAAACTTGGCCCACATGAGGAGTAGAAGTTCCCCTTTTATCTCTTTGCATCGTCAACTTTCCTTTTTTGGAAAGTTCTCCTTGTTGGCTCCAAATTTGAAGAGATCTTCTAGATAATTCTCCCTTGATTTTTTTTTCCTTTCTTTTTCAACCAAAATCTGAATTAAATTCTCTTTTGGACGTGGAATAGCTTGCTTGGATATTTTTTTTTCATTTTTTTTCAATTAATTCCTTTCCTTCTCTAAAAAGAACTCTTATGTGGCTTTCCTTGTCCATCTTTGATGATATATTCTTCAAATTCTCCTCAAAATCTCTTGAAAATGTGCAACAAATAAATAGACCCCATCTTGGATGCTTTATAAGTGTACCCTATACATTTGCATGTGTGTGTGGGACCATGAAACCAACTTTTCGCAATTTTCTTCCAATTTCTTTTTCTCTTCAATTCTTCTTTTCTTTCTCTTAAAAATCAGTTCCTTGCCCCAATTCTTTATAAATGGGACCCATATCATCAATTTCCTACAAAACAAATGTGAATTTATGTGAAAAGACAATTTTACCCCTAACATCACATATGCATGACTGTGGGCCCATCTCTCATGACATGACAATGAAAATGCACACCATTCTTCATGATTTTATATGAATGAACTAATGATGATTAAAATTGAATTTAATTCATGAGAAAAATTATTTTCACAAAACTTTCCAAAAATGGCAAGTTCTATAAATGTATGTGAAAAGTGTGATTTTTAAAAAAATTTATGAGGAAAAATATAAAAATGAATTTAAAATGAATTAACCCATGGTATCACACTAAATGAGGCTCTTTCAAGTCAATAAGTCTTTAAAATAGTTCAAAATGTGTATAAAAAATACATTTTTAGAGACTCGTCACACCCCCAACCAGCATTTTGCTAGTCCCTAGCAAAAAATGCGATAAAATGTGAGGAATTCATCATAACCTAATATAATCTTTAACAATGCAATGCAATTAAACTAAACATGAATGCAATGCCACTTTCGTTGGAAGTCTCACTGCATTTAGCTTATGCAGTAAGCCCTTAAACCCATAGGTTCTCCCTAGTGGATGAGTTGTGCCTCGTGAGGGTTTTCAGTGAATATACCGATAAAATTCTCTTTTTTTCTGAAGGAAAAATAAATAAATAAATAAATAAAAGTGAAAATAAATTCCCCAAAAGAAAATTCACTCACATCGGATATTTTCTAAATCTAGAATAATTACACTTTCAGACTTTTCAAAGTCAAGTCCACAATTCTATTTTCAAAAACTTTCTCAAAGTCAAACCAACTTGCGTGCATTATGGGAAATTGTATACAAAAACATATTTTAAATATTCCACAATAATGCTGCAAAAAATAGAATTTTTCCTTCAAATAGTCTGATCCCCTGAAATTTAGCAAAAAGAAGTTTCCTCTCAATGTTACTAAGACAGCTGCCACTTTACTATTTACTTTGGTTGGCCTCTTTTCTTTTCACTATCTTTTTCCGATGCAAGAGTTTCCAAGTTCATATGATATAAGAAAAGTTAGAATCCAGAGAGCAAATCTGATCCTTGTCCTTCCCCGCACATACTTCCTTGTAAACTCTTACGGACACTCCTCACTCACTTACTTTTTCCAACGTAGAATTTTCCAAGTTCATATGATATAGCAAAAGTTGGGATCTAAGGAGCAAACTTAGTCCTTATGCATTTCCGCACATATCCTTTGAAAATTTCTACGGACACTCGTTGGGCCATAATTTATTTTTCATTTTCCTTCTTTTTTTTTTCTTATGACTGTGCAATGTTTAGGTCCCTTAAGTTTTCTATTTATCCCATGTAGCGAGCGTTAGGCCAATGACTCCCAAACTAGATGGTTTTAGGGCACTAGATATGGAAATATCCCTCCGGGCTTACTAGTTCGAGTTAAAAAGGCTACGAACTCAAATTAGACACAAACTGCTCATTATATACTTTTTTTTCACTCTTTCTTCTTTTTTTTTCAAATCGAAAGTAAATGCTAAGTAGCAGTTCTTATTTCACTCGAATTAATTCATCTTAGTTCTAATATATACAATTTACCAAAAATGAATCAGGAAACAAAAGTATTCTACAAACTAAATTTCAAGTTTACATTGCATTCTTTCAAAAAATTCCAAAAACAACATTAAAGCTTACAATCCAAAATTTCAAATAATGTATACGTGTGTGTATGTGAAAAGCAAGTTTTAGTTATCTTCTGATAGGTTTTCTCCTTTAGAAAATACAAACTTTCTTTTTACTTCCTTCCAAAAGTATGAAAATTCCAGATTTCTATATATCTTCAAATTGTTTCAATTCCTTTGAAAACTTTCTTTTCCAAAATGAAAAGTAAATACCAATGAAAAAGAAACAAAGGTCCTAATTTTTTTGTTTAAAAAAACTAAAATGATTAAAAAATGACTAAAATGATAAAAGTGACAGAAAAATAAAAAAAAATTTTTCTAAAATTGGACATGCATGCTTGTTCCCACCCCCCAACCTAAGATGAACATCATCCTCAGTGTTTATGCATGCAATGCAGAACTGTAAAAGTAACATGAGGAAATATAAATGTAAATGAGGGTAGAGAGAAAAAGCCACCTTAAGATGTGTTGAGTTGCACCTTGTCCAAGTTAGACAAAACAGAAAAACAAGAACAAAAATACAAGAAGCTACTCTAAAAGGAAATATCTACACTACAAAGAAAAGAAAATTAACCTACACTACTGGATTCAAAACTATGGGTACACCCAGATCCCAAATGAAATTTTCCTCCACACAATTTACAAAAAGCACAGAAAAAGATGAAACCATGTCGGTAGTGGGCTCAATGAACATGAGGATTACATGTTCTTTTACATTATGTGAAAAATGGACCACAAAGAAAATGTCTTCCTCTTTCCTTAAAAATGGATCTTTGAAAGATAGGAGAGGAAGCAATGAACGACTGGGTCGCCCTAGGTCCTTTCATGCCACAAATTTCATTAGTTCAATTTTAGAATTTTGTTTAGACATGGGCTTAAAGGATTCCAAAATGTCGGACTTGGGTATCTGAATGGGACCACTATTCTCCAATTCTACAAGTTTTTCTGAATAACATTAAGGGCCAAGAAATACGAGGGCAATTTCTCTAAGGGTTAGATCATCAGATTTCATGAATAAGTCAGTACATGATTCCAAAGATTCTAGATTATCCGACTCAGAAATCTGAAAAAGAGGGTCATCCTCCCAATTGTAATCTTCCTTTTGAGGCTTAGTAGGTTCATTTGTAGTTTCCTCAATTGTAGGAACATCAAATTTGTGAAAGACTGCAATGCCAAATTCATTAGAGGAATCTGAATCGTAGAAAGGATTTATGTAAAAGGGCATAGATTCCTCTTTAATGAAGTGGAATGGCCTGTACTAAGGAAAAGTGGGGCACAGAGGCTCATGTGATTCATCAATTGGTTCATGCATCACACCATCATCCACATTCTCATGTTCACCCTTGGATATCCACTGTGTGTTTGTGTGATCCATATCTATGAGATTTTCAATGAATGTAGGATCATCTTTAATTCCAAGAGTGGCATTTTGTTTTCTCATTTCAAGCCCTATTTGATTAATCGAAGTCATTAGGCTTTTCATGTGTTGTTCATTTTTTTGTATGGTTTGCATGGTGTTTTGTGTGAACTCAACTATTTTGGCTAAAGTATCCTCCAAAGAACTCTTCAGGGGTGGTGGTAGTTCATATGACCATTCAGGCAGTAAGGAATTATGAGGTGCATTTAACCAGGGAGAAGAAGGGGGTACATATGATGTATCCTGTGAGGGGTAGTCATACGACTCGGCCTGAGTAAATTCTTGGGAAAAAGAGACATGATCCATGTTGGGCCCATTACGCCAATTGTCTAGTGGTTGATCATCCCAATTTGGACTACACATGTTATCCATTTCTTTGTAGTAATGCCATTGATTTGATTCAGCCCTCCATGGAAATCCCACATTCAGATTAGAATGAGTGAATGATTGTGTGGGGTATGGGTAATCATGTGGGACCCTTATTAGTTGATCATCTCACCTAATAATTTCATTAAACTTTTTCACAAATTCCTCATTGTAACAACGATCATAGTAATTGGCCCATTCCCATTCATAAGATCCAGCTGAACAATTTCTTTGATGTAACTTTTCAATTCTTTCTTGTTCACACAAGGCACGCCAAGACTTTGGTGGGCTATCAGTATTGATTCCATTTCCATTAGTTTGCCCATTATTAAGTCTCCTCATGTTTGTGGCTCACATCAATCCATTTTTTTTAATCACTTGTTTTTTTTTTAATTTTGAATTTTGATAAAAACCTAAATTATACAAAAAACATCTAAGTAACTCCTTCAGGTTGAAAAGTTTCCTCTAGTTCTCCAATTTGATCCTATGAAACCAACTTGGCCAGGTTAGCCACCAGGAAGTGGTAGAGTCACAGATGGACCCGTTTAAAGGACCAGTTTCCTGAACAGATAAGTTGTTGCGCACTACAGGGGCAAAGGCTTTCTTAGACACCGAGAAGATTAAGGACAGTGATTAGATCACTTTTGGTGTACTTTTTCCTAGAAGAGGTTATGACAAGTTGAAAAAGTAACTTTTCCCAATTTTAGAAAGTTTCTAAAAATCAAAGTGATGTTAACTTGCTAACATTTCATGCACTTTCCTATTCCAATTAAGGTTGGTTCAGCATTCCATGTATGTCCTCTTATTTTTAGAAAGATACCGAAATTAAACCACACCCACAATCAAGAAAGTTTGGGAAGTTACCTTAAGAAGCACTCCCCGGCAACGGCGCCAAAAACTTGATCGTGAGTTCCAAGTGCAGAACCGCGATGTAGTAATAAAACTGGTGAGACCAGGTTGATCCTCAGGGAGCAATGTGTTTAAGGTATTTTCAGCTTGTAACCTGTCTAAATAAAATCTAAAACTAGCCTAATTTAAAATCTAACAAATACATACATTCCTAAAACAAAATAATTACAATCACAATTCAAATAAAGAAAGTAAATCTTAAATCTAAAAGTTCCTAAAAAAAAATTAAAGTTACTGCAAAACAAAACACACGTTAGAACTTCCAATAAAACTAAATCTAAAATTATAAACTCACTAAGCTAAACAATATTAGAAACAAAATAAACAAAAGTTAAAAACTTTTCTAAGTTAGAATTTCCAAAACTAGTAAACTTTCCAATTTAAAATCTTCAATTAAAACAAGTTTAGAAAGATATTTAATTCTGAAAATTAACTAAAATAATAAAAAAACATAAAACTAGAAACAAATTTAAAATTAGAAAGTTAGTAAAATTAGTAATACAATGCATGCCATGAGATGCTGAAAAATTTCTAAGTATGAAAAGCCAGTATGCTGATACAAATTTTTTGCATGATTTGAATTATTCTAATGCATCCTAAATCTAAATTTAATGGCTAGAATTTATGCTCTACTGATGCAAGAGACTAACAAAAAAAAAACGGAAGTAAAAAAAGATCTAAAACGAAAAAGTTATGAAAGCATGAATATGACAACTTTGCAAAATTCTGTGCAGGAATTCTGATTCGAGTTGACTGGTTGGCAAAGCTTAAGCCTCTGGTTCACAAACTTTTCGAAATTTTTTTGATCTGAAATTCTGAGGAATGAAAGACCACATCCTAAACTTTAATTTTCGCAAGTTTCAAAGAAAAATACTATGATTTGACTGGTTTACCCACTTCGAACCTTTTGCCAAAAACTGTTTCTGCAGTTTACTGAAATTGTGTTAAGTTGTGCTGTTTATATATTAAGTCCGAATTTAATCATTAGATTTAGATCTGAAGGCTTAATTTTCATCAACTTAAATATGCACAAAATTCTTATGATATGAAAATAGATGCAATGATTCCTAATCCAACCATCAAACTATGCAAAAACAAAACTTAAAATCAACATAAACATAACAAGAAAAAATAACAAGAGTGCAAATAATAAAAATTAAAGTGAAAGAAAATAAATAAAAATTGCAGGAAGTCAAAGGCGATAAGCAACTGAAGTCAAAGGCGGTAATAATAAGAAGTCAAAGGTGGTAGATTGCTCCTTCAATTTCTTACCTCAATTTGGGCTCAAAAAGATTAGAAGTATTGTACTAAGGTATTATTCTTCATCTTAGGTCGTCAATCTAAGTGAAAATAATAGATTTTCATTCCATGTAGAAATAAATTTCAGAATTGACCTCTAATCTTTTTTTACTCAAACCTTTTTAACTCCATCTTGCATTGCCTCTAAACATACAGTGTATCCAAAGAGACAAAGTATATTAAAAATGTTACTAAGATTGGTTACTAGTTGTGATTCCAATTCTATACCAATATTTAAACAAGAATGAAAATTAACCCAATCACAAAAAAGACTAAAATTATGAACACCACAAAATCAAAGACAAGAAAAATTGAAAAGAAACAAACTTTACTAGCATGAAATTGTTTTACAAAAGATTGAAGATAAAAAGCAAAACAATTACATACTAGGATGGATTATAATTCCTCTTCTAGTTGACACTTCAAGGTTGGTGGTGTGGCTTTAGGGCTAAGCCTCCTTAATGACTTAAGATGTAGAGAACAAGAGAGGGAGAGATGGAGTGTAGAAATCTAGAGGTGGGAGGTGGGTAATTTTTCCATGAAGGATGTGGGAGAAGGGTGCCCTATTTATACTTTTTCAAGTCTACTCCTTCTCAAACTTTAAAATCTTAAAAATAAAAAAGAATAAAAGTAAAAGGGCTCCAAACAATGCTTTGGACGTGCAATATCCTTGGGGATTTTTTTTCTTTTTATTTTTCTTTTCTTTCCTTGCTTGCTTTGATTGGAAGTCTCTCTTGGATGTTTCTTTCCTTTCTTGTATGTACCACCTTGCATTGAGATCTTTTGAGAGATAATTTAGGGATAAGAACCCTCTCTTGAAATCAAACTTGGCCCACATGAGGAGTAGAAGTTCCCCTTTTATCTCTTTGCATCGTCAACTTTCCTTTTTTGGAAAGTTCTCCTTGTTGGCTCCAAATTTGAAGAGAACTTCTAGATAATTCTCCCTTGATTTTTTTTCCTTTCCTTTTCAACCAAAATCTGAATTAAATCCTCTTTTGGACGTGGAATAGCTTGCATGGATATTTTTTTTCATTTTTTTTCAATTAAATCTTTTCCTTCTCTAAAAAGAACTCCTATGTGGCTTTCCTTGTCCATCTTTGATGATATATTCTTCAAATTCTCCTCAAAATCTCTTGAAAATGTGCCACAAATAAATAGACCCCATCCTGGATGTTTTACAAGTGTACCCCACACATTTGCATGTGTGTATGGGACTATGAAGCCAACTTTTCACAATTTTCTTCCAATTTCTTTTTCTCTTCAATTCTTTTCTTCTTTCTCTTAAAAATCAATTCCTTGCCTCAATTCTTTCTAAATGTGACCCATATCATCAATTTCCTACAAAACAAATGTGAATTTATGTGAAAAGACAATTTTACCCCTAACATCACATATGCATGACTGTGGGCCCATCTTTCATGACATAACAATGAAAATGCACACCATTCTTCATGATTTTATATGAATGAACTAATGATGATTAAAATTGAATTTAATTCATGAGAAAAATTATTTTCACAAAACTTTCCAAAAATAGCAAGTTCTATAAATGTATGTGAAAAGTGTGATTTTAAAAAAAATTATGAGGAAAAATATAAAAATGAACTTAAAATAAGTTAACCCATGATATCACACTAAATGAGGCTCTTTCAAGTCAATAAGTCTTTAAAATAGTTCAAAATGTATATAAAAAATACATTTTTAGAGACTCATCACTGACTTAGTCAAACTATCTGCTATCACCCAAATCGCATCAAATCCCTTTCTGGTGCTAGACAATCCTGACAAAAAATCCATAGTGATGTGCTCCCACTTCCACTAAGGAATCTTCAACTGATGCAAAAGACCTGGGTGTCTTCTATAATCTGCTGGCAAACCAAACATTTTCCAACAAATTCTGCGATATCTTTCTTCATATTCTTCCACTAGTAGTGATCTTTCAGATCTTTATACATCTTAGTACCGCCTGGATGAATAGTATACCTAGTATGGTGTGACTCTACCATGATTTCATCTTTCAAGTCTAGAAAATCTGGCACACAAATTCTGCCTTTATAATACAAAATATCATCTTCCAACTTAAAATCAAGCTTTTCATCCATATGATCTTTGATCTTTATTATCTCAAGGTCTAGTAACTGGTGTTCTTTGATCCTCGAAAGTAGTTCGAGTTCCCATGAGGTTATACTAGCCAACACTGCTTGCTCACTGATAAGCTGGAAATAAACATCCATATCTTTCAAACATCAATCCAGAAGTATTCTGCAATTAATCTTCTAGTGAACGCTGCTTTTCTACTTAGAGCAACTGCAACTACATTAGCCTTTCCTGAATGGTACTTTAACCCAAAATCGTAGTCCTTAATATACTCCATCTATCTCCTCTGTCTCATGTTCAATCACCCTACGTAAAGAGATACTAGAGGCTCTTATGGTCGAATACACTTTAAAAGTAGCTCCATGAAGATAATGTCTCTACATCTTCAAAGCAAAGACCATTACTACTAGCTCCAAGTCATGGGTTGTATACTTCCGTTCATGTTCCTCTAATTATCAGAACTCATATGCTACCACTTTCCCATATTACATGAGAACACAGCCAAGTCCAACTCCGGATGCATTAGTGAAAATCACAAAACCATCATTGCCAGTAGGTAGGGTCAATACAGGGGTTGGGGTCAACCTGCTTTTCAACTCCTGAAAACTCTGCTCATGCTCCTCATTCCACACAAAAGGAACTTCCTTATGAGTCAATCTCAACAATGGGGTTGCTATTGAGGAAAATCCTTCCATGAATCTGCGGTAATAACCTGCAAGGCCTAGGAAACTTCGGATATCCAACACTTTTTTCGACATATCCCACTTTACTACTACTTTAGTCTTTGCTGGGTCCACTGCTAAACCTTCCTTGGAGATGATATAACCAAAAAATCCTACCTAATCCAACCAAAATTCACACTTACTTGCCTTAGCATACAATTGGTGTTCCCTCAACATTTGCAATGAAATGCGAAGATGCTGAGCATTCTCTTCCCAACTCTTCAAAAATACAACTACATCGTCAATAAATACCACCACAAACTGGTCCAAGTACAACACAAAAACCCTATTCATCATAGCCATAAAAGCTACCGGCACATTAGTCAGTCCAAAAGACATTACCAAAAGTTCGTAGTGACCATATCTAGTTCTGAATGTAGTTTTTAGATTATCCTGATCTCATACCCTCAACTAATGATATCGTGATCTCATATTAATCTTAGAAAAATACTAAGCACCCTGTAATTGATCAAACAATTCATCGATTCTAAGTAAAGGGTACTTGTTCTTGATGGTCACTTGATTTAGTTGTCTATAATCAAAACACATTCTCATAGAAACATCCTTCTTCTTGAAAAATAACACTGGAGCCCCCTAAGGAGAGACACTCGGTCTAATAAAACTCTTGTTCAATAGCTCCTACAATTGCTCCTTGAGTTCTTTCAACTCAGCTAGGGCCATCCTATAAGGGGCTTTTGAGATCAAAGTTATGCCCGGCATAAGCTCAATTACAAAGTCAATCTCACGGACCGGTGACAATCCAAGAATATCATTGGGAAAAACTTTCGGAATCTCAAACACTATTGTATCTCCTACATCGCTTTAGTTTGTTTATCCTCCATGATAAATGCTATATACCCCTCAAAACCTTTCATCAACGACTTCTTAGCCTTAATAACTGAGATCATAAGAGTAAAAACCTTCTTCTTAGATCCCACGAATTGCATCTCGGTGCCATCACTAGCTGTTAACTTAACTGTTTTAGCATGACAGTCTATCATTGCATTATGAGTAGCAAGCCAATCCATACCCAAAATGGCATCAAAGTCATTCATCATCAATAGTATTAAATTAGCTTTTAATGCAACACCACTTATCGCCAATTTGTATTTAAGGTAGTACTTCAAACAACTAATCTTTTTACCCACTGGGGTAGCCACAATTAAATCAAAAGGCAACTCAGTTGTTTTAACACCAATCTTCGAGGCAAAACTAGGGGAAATATAAGAATGGGTGGAACCAGGATCAAATAAAGATTTAGCATGATTATCACAAATAGAAATAATACCTTCCATAATATTCTCTGCAACATCAACCTGTTCTTGGGTCATGGCATACACTCTGCCTACATGCTGGGGCCTTAATTGCTTTTTGTTAGGCCCTTAAGGTCGCTAGGGTCCTCTCTAAGGTCGAGGCTATTGGGGAGGTCGGTACAACTGCATTTGTTGCTGCGGTGCTTAAGGTTGTTGCTACTGTGGGCGAGCGGGTGCTATCTGTCTTAGTGGCTGTACTTGAATAGGAGCTTCCTGTGCAGATGTCTGCCAATACTATTGGCCTTTCTTCTTAAGGCAATCCTTGACCTGCTTACTAGTGTCTCCACGTGAAAACAACCTCTGTCTATCTTCAACACTTAGATGTTGGGTGGTTATTGCCACAAATGCCATAAGATTTTTTTTTTTTTGCTTCTTAAATTAATGTTGTGGGGCCAGAGACAGAGCAACTTTCTGCTTGGGTTGTCTTGGAGGGGCCATACGCCCAATCACCTCCTCTGCCCAGTATGCCTTATCCAAATATTCCTGATAGGTGTTCAGAATTTGTGACTAGGCATGAAGTAGTATATCTGGTCAAAGGCTATTGAGGAACCGTCAAATCCTTTCGCTTTTTGGAATGATGAGAGTTGGTGCGAAACGAGAGGATGGGTAAACTGCAGCTCATACTCCTAAACAGACAAATTCCCTTGCTTTAGTCTATCAAACTCTATCCTTTTCTGAATACGAACATACTCCAGTAAGTACTTCTCGCAAAATTTATTATGAAAAGTAGTCCAAGCCACCTCTTCAGTGATCCCTTCAATGTTTCCTTAACAGTAGTTCACCACCTGTCTACCACATCTCGAAATATAGAAGCTGCCAACTTAACCTTTTATACCCCTGTGCAGACTAGATTCTTAAATATCTTTTCAACCTAGATGAGAAATTCTTTGGTCACCATTGGAACTTCACCCCCGTTAAACTCCGGCGGACCCCTCTTCTTAAACTTCTCAAAAATATCATTTGAATCCTGGGGTCTAGGGGCAACAATAACCTGACGTTGCCCAATTCTCTGCAAAGCCTCGAGTACACTTGTCTAAAATGCTGCTTAATCCACTACCTAAGGCCGTACTACAAACGTTGGGTGCAGCATTATCAGTGTCAGTGGCTAAGTTGCATGCATTGCATGAGGTTAATTCATCCTTTACACAACCTCCCAGGACTGTGCTATCTATTGATCTTGACGTTGTTGATGGCTAACATAGTTTGGAGCATAGTTT
Organism: Sextonia rubra; assembly: GCA_037013555.1. Taxonomy (NCBI): domain Eukaryota; kingdom Viridiplantae; phylum Streptophyta; class Magnoliopsida; order Laurales; family Lauraceae; genus Sextonia; species Sextonia rubra. The sequence continues at coordinate 83,972,454 of JASUAD010000001.1, forward strand.
GAAAAGGATCATTAGCTATACCTCTAGGTGCACCCGACTCTAAACTGGACGGGTTAGCTTTTGTTTTCCATGTTCTAGGTGCCATGTCTGCAAAACAACCATTCGTTAGAGACTGAATGACTAAAAATACTGAGGGTCACAATATCCTGTAACATCTAAACCATGCTAAAGTTTGGATATGGTTATATGCATCAAAACCCCAATGTTTGCACTTAAAATTTCTAATCCTCACATCAGACCTACGTTCTAACATCTTTTAAGACTTCTAGAACTTGACCACTCTGATATCATTTGTCACACCCCCAAAACTAGGCCGAGTCCAAACCCAGTTCTAAGCGTGTGAGAATTTGGGCCAATTAAAAATTTTCTTGCATAAATAATACGAGCCCCAATTTCGGGTGGATCGAAGTCTTTCGTGAAGCTCTGCTTGGTGATCAAGCAACCATAATTACACGCGGAACTAAAACCCATAATCTGAGCAGATCAATATCATACACCAACCATAAAACAAATCTCAATAATAATAAAGTCAAGGTCAAGTGCTTCGAAGCATAATAATTAACGTTGTAATTCAGACAAATAAATTTAATAAATAAACTAATAGCATCAATCATGGCCTTATTATATAATCTACAGTTCCGATCTTTGCACCAATACTAAAACACCTCAGACGATGTCATCGGTGCTCCACTTAATAACTTTGCCATCTGGCGGAATCTCCTGCATAGCCTGACCCTCCGGTTTGGCACCAATAATAGAACCTAGACACCAAAAACAATGGGTCAGATTGACGTCATTTGGTAAAAGTGTAAACTGCAAGCAACAGTGTTAATCAGTTAAATTAAAACATATTTTTCATTCTAACCCAAAATATACCAAATGCAAATCCAATGGCATGTATGCATAAAAATGAGTATCCCCGTATATACAATATACCAAAAATGGGTACTTTCGCAAATATAATATACCAAAATGGGTATCCCTACAGACAGATACACAAAAACGGGTATTACCGCAGACAGATATAACAAATAGCACAGTTGTGTACTATATTCCACAGTATACACTGACCCAATGGCATACGTCCACCTCCAAACTGTTGGAAGTAGGTGGGTCTCGTGGATAGATTTTTAAAACTTTTGACCCACTTGACACAGGGATCAATTACCCATAAGACCAAACACCCAATCCAAGATGCATTACCCTCAATCTCGTGACCATGTACAGTAAATATTCCATCTAAAAGATAGAATCAAACAGCACTAAACATCCATAATAATCTACGACATGCAAGAAGCAGATCATACCTTTGGAGATTCGTAAGCTTTAATGGAGAAGTTGCGACTCTACTTGATGATGAGAATCTTCAACACCTCTTAGCCTTCCACGCTATGACCCGAATTGGATTTCTTTTCTTAAGAAGATTGGTGGAATCTTCAGGAGAAATCCCAACTCGAAACTTCAAGGAATTAGAAGAGAGAAGGAGAGAGAAACTCGTACAACTCTTGCACAAACAGGGTTTTGGGCGTGAGAGAGACTCTTATTGGACGTCCAAGAGGTTTTTATATACTTTTAAATCTCTTCCTTGCTTGATTGAAATAGAAGTCTTGCTTCCAAAGCAATTAGCAACTTTCTCCTTTCTAATCCCTTCTTTCTAGAGTTCAAGTCGGATTAGTATTTTCAAATAACTTGGGCTAGCATGGGGACCACTAGGGATTCCTTAGAAAGGTGGCTCCAACTGGAACGCCGCGACCCTACATCTCATGTGCAATCCGGGCCCACAGTTAATTGCAAATAACACCACTATATAAATGCAATTGCACTCCAGTCTTAGGAATAAATTACAATGAAGACCCTAAACTTTCTAATTACCACAAGTAGGCCCCTCTATCAATATCCGTGAATCAATTGGAATAAATCTGTCTCTTCCAATATAAGTTCCACATCTTATTATCCTTGAGCCCCAATTAATCACAGTAATCATCAGTACCATCCAATTAACTCTTAATTGAGATGGGTGCACACTTACTAAAAACAAATCCATTAATTGGCATAAGGGGATAATAGAGATAGATTCCATCTTGATCATTCAATGTTCCCACAGTTCTACTACCACATACCCAAGACACCGAGGTGTTAACCTACAGTCGGCCTCACTCATTGGTGACTCAAAGCAATTGAATAGATAGAAACTTGAGTTCAACAATGTCTCAGGATTGAGAGCCTATTGCTAGGGAATAATGAGAGCATACCTTATTATTGAGACAGAATTCCATAAGGTGTATCTCATGGTCCTTCAATACATCCAATGTACCAGCACCGTGATCCAGAATCTTATATTTTGATGATCGAGACAAATCACACTATCTCATAATTATCAAAGTGCTGCAACCTTATCAAATAAGATGCCCGGTCTTATTACTGGTTGTGAAGCTATTTAAGTATAAGATTTGTGACATATATCTCCCGTATGTGGATCTCATCCATGCACATATAGCACATCTAATATACTAATGGGACTCGGTTCAACTCATGAACCATTATGTCATATGTATTGGTCATATGCATGAAGTAGTAAAATAACATTCATCTCATGAAAGTAAAGCATGATTTTATTGATAAATAACGAAATTAATCAATTTATTACATCAACTGATGGATTGAGTCCACAAAATCTAACACGAACTGCAGTCGGTTCAAATATATATAAATATATGTATATAAAATACAAATGTCTATTGATGTATAATGAACCATGTTATGAAACCCTTAATTCGTAATATTCAACCCAATATCAATTTAAGCACTTGATTACTTAATTTAAAAGTGTATTATGATAGTGTGCATTTTTAAGTTCTCCAAGGGAAAGCACTAACCCACCTAACGGTCATAGTTAGTTATATATACACATGAGAACCAACCCTCTTTCACAATGGAAATGGGAGCCCACGATGCTAATATCCTACTTTCAATGTCTATCATGTGGTGTATCTCAAATCTCACATTCCCATTTTGAATTCAGTCTAATCTTCATGTAAACATTCAACCAGCTTTTCTAAAAAAAAGGAATCCATCTAATCCGATCATGTACAGTTAGTGTGTTTTACAAATTGGGTAAGAGATACTCAAATCCCAGTTCCAAACTTCACATGATGATAAAAAAGGGGAGGGAATAATTAAGTCCTTAGTTATCATTGTTGTATATAAATACCCCTTATTATTTTATATAAAACAAAAAATCCAAATCCCGGATTCCAATTTGAAATCTAAATTCAAATTGAAATCCAAATTAAAATTTCCAAATACATTCTATTCAAGGTTTAATCACCCCCAATTACATCTTAATTAAATTATAATCAATTTAAATAAAATATTAATCACAAGTACATAAACCCCAATTAAATTTATAAACAATTCTAACTAACTTTCTAAAAACACCTAATTAAGAATTAATTAATATAATCAAATCACCATTAATATACTAAACCATTAATCAAAACACAACATTCTAAACCATTTATAAATAATATCCTAAATCCTAATTATTTATTATTATTATTATTTTAAATGGGCCCAGCCCGTTGAACTCGGTCCCGCCATACCCAGGCCCACCAGGTAGCCAACCCAGCCCAGCTGTGCCGCCTGGCATACACAAGCAGCGCCTGCGCTACTGTAGCAGAAAAAAATTTGTTTCTTTTATATATTTCTTGTTTTAATCAAAATAGAAAAAACCAAATCTTCATCATTAAACCCTAATCAAAACATCAAAATCAACCAACTAGATGATATCTTAAAGCATGTTAATCAATAAAACAAGCAAAACCACATTTTTTACAGTTATCCACTTGCTTGGATTTTGATGCTAACAGTAGATCTGAAGAACACACCCTAGTTTTCCCCTGGAGAACTTTTAGGGCTTGGTTATAGAGAAAAGGAAAAAGATGGAAGAATTGGGAAAACCCTTAGGTTTATATTATATAAAGGTTTTTCTAAATTATAAGAAAGGGCTCCCTGCTTTTTAGTGAGTTTTACAAAATTTCAAAGAAGGTCATTTAGCTTAAAAGGGTTAAATAACTTAGGCTTAAGGCCCAAGAGTGTTTAATCAGTGCATTTAACCCCTATCAACCCAACTCAAACCCGACAAGCCGATTCGACCTAAAAATTAAAATCTGGGGCTTGACACTTCTGAGTTACAATACAAAAGGAATCTAAAATATGCATACATTGAATAACAAGAAAAAGCATACCCAACTTATGATGCCAATCTCTACTAGTTGGTGGTACTTCCTTTCTAATATGCAAATTCAAAATTTTCTTCAAACTTACATACAGAACTTCCCTACAAGAAGTTTAAGGGGATAAGAGAAAACTAAACTTGCTCCTTTTTTCAAGGGAGCTAAAACAAAAGAAAAAATTCCATTTCAAATTTGAAATTCTGGGAAAGATTGGGTCCAAGTCTATCCATTAAGTTAATGGGTCAGCCTAATGAGTTTAACCCATTTAAAAGTGAGGCTTGTATCTAATGCCCATATGGATAATGGCATAATGCCCATATGGATAGTGGCCCACTAATAATAGAAAAATCATCATCAATTTCATTATTTCAAATTAGAGAATGCAATCTTCATGAAGATCTGGGTGAAAGCAAAGGATGGCTTCTTAACAACGAAAGCATGAAGCAAAAGAATTCTCTTTGAAAATTTACTGCATTTTCTTTGTATGTTTTAATGAGTTATATTTCCTTGTAATCATAGGTTTTCCATCATGGATGTAATTAACGATCGAAGAAATTTTCACAATCAGGAATATGATGTATCAACACAAATTAAATATAAAACCTCCTAAAAAATGGAGGGAAATTTGTATCCAATGAATTTTAGGGCATTTATTTTATTCATGCCTGAATTTATTGTGTACATGCATTTCTTGAAATGTCATTTTTTTTCCTCAATGTATCATATCTTCCTCAATTTCCTACCTCTCCACCTATTACTAACAAACCTTTGCAAGTCTATAGTCGACGTCCACAACCTTTGCCTGCTGTTACACCTGCTCTTGATCCCCTCCCATTCTCAGATCCTCATCATCAAGGTAATTTTTCTTCTAAATTATGTCCACCTTTGTGTCGTTCTACTCGCACATCTAAACCACCTGACTAGCTTTATCTTCTTAGCGGCATCAACTCTATCTTTATTCCATCATCTTTTGCCCAATTTAGAGATATTCTATGTTGGTAAGATGCAATGACAGAAGAATTGATAGCTCTTAAATCAAATCAAACATGGGATTTGGTTCCACGACCTCCTGATGCTCTAGTAATTGGTAGTAAATGATTTTACTCATTGAAAATCAAATTTGATCAGACTCCTGATGGATACAAAACTTGATTAGTTGTCCAAAGAATTAAACAAGAGTATGGCATTGGTTATGAAGAAACATTTTCACTGGTAGCCAAAATGACAATAGTTCAGACCATGATTATAGTAGCAGTAATTTGCAACTAGCCTCTACTGCAAATGGATGCCAAGAACGCTTTCTTGCATTGTGATCTACAAGAAACGATATTTTTGAAACTAACACTTGGATATGTAGTACATTCTAACCAACCCTGTTTGTCGGTTTTGCAAATCCCTCTTTGGACTCAAGCAAGCACCACGTGCTTGGTTTGATAAATTTAGGGGTGCTATTCTCCAAGAAGGATTTTATCGAAGTCCAAATGGTCTTAACAGACTCCAAAATTTTGGATACTCCATTAGAGTTGAATCCAAAATCATGAAAGGATGAAGGTCGCCACTTCCTGATCCCATATTGTAACGAAGGCTTGTTGGTAGTTTGATTTATCTTACTATGACATGACCTGATATTTCGCCTACTGTTCAAACTGTAAGCCAATTTGTGAGTAATCCTCATAAACTTCTTCTTACTGCAATCCATTGGATTCTTCATTATACCCATGGTAGCATTGATTGTGGACCTTTTTTCACTAATCAACATCGCCTATGCATTTTGACTTTATGTTGATGTAGACTAGGTTGGGTGGCCTGACGCACGTAGATCTGCAACTGGTTTGGTGTATGTTTTTTGGCAACTCTATCATATCTTAGAAATGCAAAAAGCAAACTACTATTTCTAAGTTTGCTACTAAAGCAAAGTACCGATTGATGACTTCGACTAGTAGTGAAGTGGTTTGGCTAAGAAGACTCATTCATGAACTTGGTGTTTGTGACACCCCAGTATCAGTGAAATGAAATACCAATGGTGAACTTGGAGGACCAAATTCTTTGAGGAGGAGAGAATGTAAGGACTCAGTCCCAAAATCCCAATGTTTTTAATATAGATGGTAGCATCGGTTAGAGTGGACCCACACTTATTTGTAACTTTAATTAGGACCTGACACCATGTTTTTAATTTTACTATTATATATATTTATTATAATTGTTGCTACCATGGTCTTATTATTCTTGGTAAAATAATTTTAGTTTCATGGATGATATACTAAATGAAACTAATAGAATGGGAGCATGTAGTGGCTTGACCCATTAATTTAGTTCCATAAATCTTGCGTTAGTAATGTAATTACCTGTTTTTGCATGATTAATAATTTGCTCCTATTCATGCATGCATAGTGCATTTTCAAGGTCGCATAGTAGAAACCATGGTCTACCTCTATGTCTGAGTGAATGGTACCATGCACAGATTGGTGATGATTTTGGAATTTGAATTTTATATATTAAGTAATAATTAATTAATGGACTTTGATATTCTATTAATGCATGCATGACATGAATATTCTTTTGGTGCATACATGAAATGACTTTGTGTGGACCCAGGATGGGGACCCAATCTAAGTTGCATGAGGCCATGTGCATGGGGACTTGTCTTGATTTGGTCTTGCTTGCTTACCTAGTGACACAAAGAAAACATCCACTATACACTCTGATGGCAGTTGGGTAAGATAATATCATGCTTCGGGCCCTCCCAAGATGAAGCCTTTTGGTAGGTTGAGGCTGACCAAAAGAAAAACCATGAGGCCCATAGGTCAAGCAGAAAATATTATGCATATGTGTGGGGTTACAAATGGTACCAGAGTCAAGGACGGCTTTATTTTCGGTTGGGGAGTATGTTACACCTGTGGCTTCCTTGTAGAAAGGCGTTGGGTTTGGCAAGCATCTGCCTAAAGAAAGAGGACAGGGGAAACTCTTGAGGACTGAGTATGCAGTGGTGCATACATCGGACATAAAAAATATATAAGTCCTAATCTTGGTATATAAGTACGGCCTTGACCCTTTAACCACACATGAGGCCTTTTAAAACCATAAGGCAATATCGGGTTAGAATCCCATGAGCCAAAGCGGACAGTATCATGTGGGTATTGGGCTTAGATTATTACAAATTGTATCAAAGAAGATTGTTGACTAGTTTGAGTGTGGGTCCTTATCGTGGTCTATTGCAAGTGAGCGGGTTAAAATTTTTTTTTAAAAAAGTCAATCTCTGTCTTTTTATTCTAACTATGTTAGGTGGAACCGTAACCCCTCAAAATTTGAGACCTCAGATGTCGAGGTGTTACAATGTTCTTGTTATTGGTCCTACTTCACTAAATGCTGATAATACTAATGTGATCCAGATTGCCAATAATCTAGTCTTCCATGAGCGCACTAAGTACATTGAGGTTGATTGTTACTTTATACGAGAACATATTCTTAGGGTTGTTTAGCATCTTCCTCATGTTTCTTCATAGGATGAGCTAGCATATCTCTTTATAAAGGTTGTGCCTCATCCCAATCATGATTTTCTCACTACCAAATTGATACTTCATTGAACTCCACATCAATTTGAGGGGGAGTGTAGAAGTGGATCATTCTCTAGTTTACATGACTTAGGTCCACCTGGCCTATCAAGAACAAACCTAAGCCTACTTTCTCATTACAGGATATGTCATATACATTGGTCTTAGTCATACATAATTATTGTAAGATTTTTAACGTTCAATTGTATCTTGTATATAAGTTAACATATTCATCGTAATTCTCAAATTGTAGCCATAAAGATGGCAATACAATTTTATAAATTGGTGATCGATAAGTAAGAACGATCTACCTTCACTACCACAACATTCTTCTTTTTTACTCTCTAATTACAATAAGAGCAATCTGTGGATGAGAATCTTTCTCCTTCTTTATAAGAGAAAAAAATTATAAAATAGTGTGTATATTTTCATCTTTTACTTCTTTCCTAAAGATAGGAAAGAACTTTCATCTCTATCCCCAATTTCTTAATTCCTATTTCTCTCAATGGAATGTGAGAGAAGGGAGTGGATTTCCATGGTTGGCCTACCTTTATTAGGTGGAATAAATCAATGTCATCTCCTTTATTTGTATTTCCCTATATTTTACTCTATTAGGATTTTTTCCCACCTAAGATTACGCATACAGTTAATAGAGATATTGCATTAATTGTATTAGTAATTGCATTCTTAATATTATGGTGGGTCGAACTCTGTAAAATTTTGGGAATTGTTATAATATTTCACCATTGAGTTTTATTCTCCTCCTATAATCCAATATAATCCCTTCTTATTTATGTTTCAATATCATGTAAAAAGCTACACCTCCAATAGTTCCTACTATTTTTTTATTCTTCATCTTTTATGGAATTTGACGTTTGTAGGGGAATTTCATTGATCTATTGAGTGGAGCCTATTTAATAAAATGAAAAATTGGCCCGTCTCATCACGGGTTCATGTCACTAGAACTTCCTCCTGCTCATTCATGAGTATGGTCCACTTCTGAAAAAACGAGAATGGTCCCTACCTAGTAAAAATCTAAACCACATAAAATAAATACCCCTTTTTTATAAATTTTTAATACTCATCTTCAGATTTTTTTTATTTGATGTTTTGAATTCTTGAAATATTTTATTTGAGTTTAAAAAGTTACATATCTAATGGTTGGTTATTGTAGTGAAATCTGATGAGGATTTTACGCTATTGGAGAGGACCATTTTTCTATTTATTCAAATTGTCCATAGGTGGGCCCATGGAGTGGCGTCACAAAATTCTCATGAAACTCTTATATGTCTACAGTATAAACAACATCAATGGGCCATAAAAAGATTACTCTCTTTGAGAAATTTCACTTGATATAATTATGGGCACATTCTCTCTCTCTCTCTATATATATATAGGAAATAGGCCGGTGCAATGAACTATTATATTATTAGGGCTTGTGTCACGTCCCAAGTCTAAGATTCCGCAATTAGGGAGAACCCCAAGGAGCGACATGCGTATCTAGTGGCAATTCGTTCCATGCCAAAGCATGTATAAATGTCCATAAAGGAGTTCCCATAGGTTTCATTGTTAAGATTATCTCATAAACATGTATACATTCTAAAATTTTATGGAGGCCTATGTAATTCCTCTATCCAATCAAGAACTTGTGCATTTCATAACCTAGAGTATGGTATTAAGTATAAACAATTCACTTGCTCAATTCAAATATAAATAGTATAACATTCTTTTATCAAAAACCATTTTCACATGTATATCTATATGTTCAAAATACAATGTCCAAAATGCATGTACATTTATAAACAATATGCTATATATGTGTATAAAATAGTGTCTTGTCCATATTCAAAAGAACAAAATACATGTCCTTCATCAATAATAACACATAAAGCAATGATGGCATGATGCATAAGTGGCCAATCCCATGGCTAGATCCTAAGTATGACCCAAAAATAAAACCTCATGACACTCTCTGTATATGGGATGACTAGTAGATATCATCTGCTGTCCATTCTTCTAAACCTCGAGGAGCCGCTAAGACCTCCTCTGTGGGAGCGTCAATGATGGGAGCACCGGTATCTGCACCTGCAACACCAAGAGTAGCGCTCTCAATACGACAATTTAGCAAAGATAAGCAAATATAAATCATAGCATGTTGTATTAATTGAAATAAATGAATAGTATACCATGCATACCATGCATTTAATGAATCAGCATGAATAAAGAATCTCGAAGAGTATGTACAATACGGTCTAGTTGGCACACTCGCTATACTCTCTCAACCATCGGTTGCATCATGTGTATTCCAAGGAAGAAAGCATTTCATTTGTGTTGGGATGTCATAAGGAGGCCCGGCCAAAGGCACACACCTTGCTACCCAAGGAGCGCCAGTCAACTCTGAAATATTTAACCGCAATAGGATCCATTTACTATACCCATACTTAGCCCATCGAGCCTCATTAGGGTAGAAGCTGAGTTGTGCCAACCATTTCAAGTCAATAATAATCAAGATCCAGTACTTCCATTTTTTCTTATCATTCAATTCACTTTTGTTCGTATCAATTTGCAATTTCAATCCTTGAATCGTTAACTATATCCGTTGGAGGAATAAATAGTAGACAATTGAACAATAAATTGAGTTTGACCAATGCATCATTTTCTAAGAAATATGATTAAATGATGTTGAGGGCATGGCTTTAACCTTAACAATAAGTATGTAATAGAATCAAGGAGAATCAAGGATCTTTACTAACCAATCTTATTCTATAATAACCCGTTGTCCCTAACCACCCAGCACGGTGTAACCATAAGGTGGTCAATGTCAATGTATTGCCAAAAACCTTGGTGTTACATTATATATAAAATAGACATCGAACTCCTTAGACCAACACCCATGGCGTAGCATTGGAACTAACCCAGGAATCTAAGGGTAAGTCCCAATTCAACACTTCCCTTATATATTTTAATTACCATTAGACCAAGTTAAGTGCTAATAGGTTTCCAAAACTAGGGTCCCTAAATAGGCCCTACAATTTCTTGCTAGTTTCCTAAAGTTATAGGGCTTCCCCCACTAGCTGTGAAAAAGGGGTTTGGCTAGCCAAAGAACATTTTGGGTTTAGAATTCCTCCCGCATCTACAATGACTTGAGTTAACCCACGGTGGGCTATGAGTTAGCCATAGAGGATTCTTTGGCTAGCCTTGAGGCTTGATGTAAGAACAAACCCAAAATTCACCTTTCTAGAAAGCTAGCCATGACTAGTCGTAGTACCACCTCATGGCTAATCGTGAGCTTCAAAATTTTCGAAGCTTGAGGCTGCTTTAGGTGCTTGTCTCTTTCTACATAAACGAAGCTTTGTCCACCATCCTACGAACACTCACTACAGAAGCATCACATTTTGGGCTCCAATAACTCCTAACACACACAATTGAGCCAACCAGTAATTACATTAATGACTTACTCCATCAGTTGAACCATACATGAGCATAAATTGGGGAAATGAGCTGAAATTAAATAATTATAGCATAACACTCCATAATCAAGCTATTTCAACACACATGCAACAATTATAATTCGTTATACTTGCCTCTTATTGTGCCTAGAATCAATTTTTCCTTCTCTTAGCTTAAATGGTGAAGAAGACCCAAACTTATGCAACTCAATTGGAACTCTACATTTGAAATTGTATGAAATGAGATGCATAAGGTGAAATTGAGTCTCCATGACTCATTCATATCCAAAGAACTGAAAGAAGGGAGGAGCTTTTAGCTTGTGAGCTTATGAGGAGGAAGGGAAGGTGGATTTCTCAAATTCAAGGGTTGAAGTTGATGAAGAAGAGATTGTGGAAGAAGATAGAACACATTAGCTTCACATGTAAGACTCTAAGCCCTGATTTCCAGCAAAAGGTATGAAGCAGGGATGACGGAGTAGATCCAACATAAAATTTTGAAAAGGAGATTGATGGAAATGAAGTTTCAACTCTTATAAATAAATGATTTTTGAAAATTGCATTTAAGTCCAAATTTTCATGTATATTTTCAGTTTAAGTCATATGGGTTCCTAAGGTCAAATGAAGTTGGGTCAAATACAAAAGATGATGCTCATAATGAGATGAATATGATGCAATTGAAATGACATGAAAATGATGCAAAATCACTACATTAAAAATTATTAAAAAAAGTCCTTCTAGCTACCTACGTTTGGTTAAACTCAACCCAAACTACCTATCCTTGACCCATGTAAGTTAAAAATGTTGGAAGTAGGTGGGTCTCGTGGATAGATTTTTAAGACTTTTGACCCACTTGACACAAAGATCAACTATTCATAAGACCAAAACCCAATCCAGGATGTATTACCCTCAATCTCGTGACCATGTACAGTAAATATTCTACCAGCACTAAACATCCATAATAATCTACGACATGCAAGAAGTAGATCATACTTTTGGAGATCCGCAGTGCTCTAATGGATTTCTTCAACACCTTTTAGCCTTCCACGCCATGACCCAAATTGGATTTCTTTTCTCAAGAAGAGTGGTGGAATCTTCAGGAGAAATCCCAACTCGAAACTCCAAGGAACTAGAAGAGAGAAGGAGAGAGAAACTCGTGCAACTCTTGCACGAATAGGGTTTTGGGCATGAGAGAGACTCTTATTGGACGTTCAAGAGCTTTTATAGAGTCTTCCTTGCTTAATTGAAATAGAACTCTTACTTCTAAAGCAATTAGCAACTTTCTCCTTTCTTATCCCTTCTTTCTAGAGTTCAAGTCGGATTAGTATTTTTCAATAACTTGGGCTTGCGTGGGGACCACTAGCGATTCCTTAGAAAGCTGGCTCCAACTGGAACACCGCGACCCCACATCTCATGTGCAATCCAGGCCCTCAGTTAATTACAAATAACACCACTATATAAATGCAATTGCACTCCAATCTTAGGAATAAATTACAATGAAGACCTAAACTTCCCAATTACCACAAGTAGGCCCCTCTATCAATATACGTGGATCAATTGGAATAAATCTGTCTCTTCCAATCTAAGTTCCACATCTTATTATCCTTGAGCCCCAATTAATCACAGTAATCATCAATACCATCTAATTAACTCTTAATTGAGATGGGTGCGCACTTACTAATGACAAATCCATTAATTGGCACAAGGGGATAATAGAGATAGATTCCATCTTGATCATTCAACGTTCCCACAGTTCTACTACCACATACCCAAGACACCGAGGTGTTAACCTACAGTCGGCCTCACTCATTGGTGACTCAAAGCAAATGAATAGATAGAAACTTGAGTTCATCAATGTCTCAGGATTGAGAGCCTATTGCTAGGGAATTATGAGAGCATACCTTATTATTAAGACGGAATTCCATAAGGTGCATCTCATAGTCCTTCAATACATCCAATGTACCAGCACCGTGATCCAGAATCTTACATTCTAATGATTGAGACAAATCACACTATCTCATAGTGATCAAAGTGCTGCAACCTTATCAAATAAAATGCCCAGTCTCATTACTGGTTGTGAAGCTATTTAAGTATAAGATTTGTGACATATATCTCCCGCGTGTGGATCTCATCCATGCACATATATCACATCTAATATACTAATGGGACCCAATTGAACTCATGAACCATTATGTCATATGTATTGGTCATGTGCATGAAGTATTAAAATAACATTCATCTCATGAAAGTAAAGCATGATTTTATTAATAAATAAAGAAATTAATCAATTTATTACATTAACTGATGGATTGAGTCCACAAAATCTAACAAAAAGAAGAAAGGCTAGACTAAAATAACCATAATTAACACAAAATCATCTTAATTATGTGCTAAACATGATTAACTCAGGTTAGCACCTTACATCCTCCCTTGCTTAGGACCATTTGTTTATCCGGATGAAATATACTTGTGAAAGTAAACTTGGGTACTTCTTCCAAACCTACACCATGAGCTCCTAAGTGGCTTCAAGTGGACCATGGTGCTCCCAGAGGTACTTCACCCATTGTATCATCCTCGTTTATAAGACTTGCTCCTTCATGTCGATGAAATGAAGTGGGTGCTTTTCATACGTTGCATTTGGCTTGATCTGAATTTCTTTGTACTCAATGACGTGCGACAAATCTGAGATGTACATGCGAAGCATCAACATGTGGAAGATGCTGTGGACTCCTGTGAATGCTGGTAGTAAGATCAACCTATAGGCGAGATCGCCAACTCTACTTTTAATCTCAAATGGTCCCACATATCTTGGAGCTAGTTTCCCTTTCTGCCCGAACCTAATCATTCCCTTCATTGGAGAAACCTTCGAAAAAACCATGTTACCAATTTGAACTCAAGGTCTCTTTTATAATTGTCAGCATAGCTTTTATGTTAGGAATGGGCAATCTTCAATTTTTCTTGGACTTTCTGCACTTGCTCCACTATATCTATCATAATTGATGGTTCATCATAACTTCCAACACCAATATCTTCCCAAACAGAAGTATGACTTTTGCATTAGTACAAAGCCTTAAATGAGGCCATTCTTATACGTGCATGATAGGTATTACTATATGCAAACTCACACCGAGCAATGTGATGCTCCTATTCCTTCTCAAAGCCAAGGACACACGCGTAAAGCATACCTTCAAAGGTCTAAATCATACACTCTAAATGACCTTCTGTTTGTGGATGATACATCACACTAAAGCTGAGCTTGGTCCCCATAGATTGCTAGAATGACTTCCAAAACGTCAAGACGAATCGGCTATCGTGGTCGAACACTATTGAAACAAAGGTACCATGGAGTCGAGTAACTTCTCGCATGAAGATCTTTGCCATCTCACTCAATCTCATACCCTTCCTAAAATGAATAAAATGAGTTGATTTTGTCATATGATCAACTATTACCTAAATTGAACTCTTGCACTTGCTTGTCAAAGGCAGCCTTGAAATGAAGTCTATAGTGATATGCTCTGATTTCTATTTATAATTTTTGGGCTTCTCAAATTCATCGAACTTGGACTTCTTTTGCAGCTTATGGATTGCAATAATCTCCTGAGATGATAGGGATCTCATATCTTCTTAACTTGAATTGCATGGAGATAAGATGAGGTGGCAAGCTTTTAGATAGCTCGGCTAATCTTCAGAGATGGTCCCACACAATGATGTGCAACAAATGCTCTTTAATGGTGTAGATTTATTTGCAAGCACATTAAAAATGTACAATCATCTTTTTAGCTCTGATTTAGGTAATCTTACGCTCCAAGGACATATACTCGGAAAAAGCTTTCCAAGAGTAGGTAGATTGTATCAATATGATGCTCGGATTGAGAGTAATGACTTTTTTAAGTTGATGTTGTTGTGAAAAAAATCAAATTGACTTTTAAATCTTTAATTGAAGTGGACTCTATCTCTGCACAAATTCTGAATTTAAATCCAAGGAAAAGAGATTAAATTGTGGCTCATTCAAATTCTTTAACTTTTATCTCCCACCAAAATTATCTTCTTTGAATTTGATAATGCAAACTAATTTAAAAGCTAGAGTGAATGTGGACCCTACCGTGTGTGACAACTCCTCTACTTGAATGGTGGGGCCCACAAGAGGTCTTTTACTTTAAATAGGACTCTTAAAATTATCTATAGAGAAAATTTGGACCTGTGCAAAGTGAGTGAACCTCCCCTTTGGTAAACCTACACATGAGTGAGGCCACATGTCGGTGTGTGGGGTCCACCTGGTGAATTCTTCAACTTGCTTCTTTCCCATCTTCAATTCAACAATCCCGGTCCCTCAATGACTATTTGTGCTCTGAAGTGGGTCCCGAGTTAGAGTCCCTATGTAACTAGGACTCTTCTCAAAATCATCCAGGGTTTTGCGAGTCCTAAAATCCTCATTCCTGCACAAATTAGCTCAACCGGGAATTAGTGAATTAGTCATGATTGAACTAAAACTCCTTCAAAAAGAGTCTCGATCCAATAAGGATTCATTGAAATTTTGGAAATTTGTATAAAATGATGAAATGATGCAGAGAATCTGTATAAATTGCTTAAAATCTCATATTTAACGTGAAAATGCATGAAATGATTGAATTTAATGAAAAACAATGCATTTAAGCTAATTAAGTCTATAATTCTACATGAAATGATGAGTTTATGATGCAATTTCATATACTTAACAGTCTGCATAGGTTAGACTTGAAATTGAACCCTATGCACAACTTGACCTTGGGACTTTAAAAGGATGACATTTGAGTGAGTCCATATCCCCAGAGCTTACAAAAAATGTGTACACACATTTCCAAGTTTAGAGTATGTTAACTTAGGGTTGAATTCCAAATCCTTTTTTAGGCATCAAAAGATATATAAACTTAGCATTGAAACTCAGGTATACATAGAGTGGAATGAGAATGCATGGATCCGTCAATGTCTATTGGAGATCAAATTAAGACTTAGTAATAGCTCCTTGATTGCTAAATCAGTGAAACCAATTATAACAACTAATTAGTGTATATTCACGTGTAAAGTGCATGTAAACTCAGTCATATGTACTAAAAGCTTTTTATACTTAGTCTGTACCCATATCTAACCAAGATTTACTTGACGTTAGTGTAGCCTATTCTATGATGCTTGAGTTAGTTCCTTTGAAGCTCATGCACCCCAGTGTCATTTCTACCTTTGAACTTAGAGGATCCTTGTGTGGTCACACGGTTGGCTAGTTGGCCCTGGATGTTATATTATCTTCCATGTTGGCCCGATCCATTTGACTTTTTACCTTTCCAGGCACCCATTTATAGCTGAAATATTGATCGTGTGAACTTGGGCAAATGAATGATTTTAAGTATCAAATCAAGTCTTTTTTATTTAACTTTGGTATGTTTGATCATAGTTTAGATTGTCTGGCCTTGTACCTCCATCTCACTTAGTTCACTAATTCATTGACCCTGTTTTGTTGTATTGTAACATTGTTTTGAGATAGGCGGATAGGATACACTAGACCTTTGCGTTGTAGTATATGCACATCTTGTTTTCCATTTCCACGATCAGACCTTCAGGTTCCTATGAAATCTGGAATTTCGTGTGCCTTTCCACAAGTATTTTGTAGTGCTATCATTTGATTGAGTCTTGCCAACTTGGTCTTACCAACCAAACAATGTATCTCGACCAATCTAGAGGCTATGGTACCCATCATGTGAAACTAACCTACCATGGAGCAGGATTGCATTGCATCTCATCTAACATGTTATGTTTGGCATTTTTGTATTAAGACCATTACTATGACTATTCTGTCAGTTTATTATCTACTCGATCATGCCCATATTTTGATTCTAGCATGGCTTTCTTGGCCCCATTATTATTGTTTCAACATGCTTGTATGTCTTTCGAATCAATAATTATGCTTTCATGATATGCCATTTATTTGTAGTATTTGTCAAGCTGCCATGTCTAACGTTTACTATAATTCAGTGTAAATAGGTATAGGTGTCCTTGCTTTTGCCACGGAGGTGGAGACAACTATAGAGGACCCATATGAATTAATAGAGTGGACTGTAGGCAATATACTGTGGAGCATTACATCTACGTTGGAGCTCACGATCATATCCTTTGAGTTATTTTGGGTTCTACTATAAAGTCTTTTGACAACCACTTGTTAGGCTTTTCTTTTGAGTTTGTAATTAAGATACTTTTGTATTAATGACTTTTATATTAATGGGAATGCCTTTCTTGGAATTTGCATGTACTCTGACATTACATATTTACTCCAGCCGTCTTATGATCATGATGCAAATGTAAATACTCATATAATTTAATAAGTGTACCCATAAATCATGTGCCGGTCACAAGCCCGCCGCCATTAGACTTAATCTCCACTATCACAGCCCTATAAACATGATTAACGGATCGGGTCATGACAACATTATTGATGGATTACAATATTTGACTTTCAGATATTGCATTTAGTGTTAAGCATGCATGTCAATACATGCATCAACCCATGAATTTACATTTTTAGCTTGCCAAACGTATCCCTCGTTACATTGAAGGCATCCATGATCATTGCATTCCTCTATTACCAAAGAATCCACTAGTTTGTTATGGATTTTCGGATGCTGATTGGGTCAAATGTCCTCTTACTAGGTTGTTTACTGCACAAGCTGTTGTACCTACTTAGGTGGTAATTGTATCTCCTAGAGTGCTAAAAAGTAGCCTACCATCGATTGCACAAGTATAGAGGCTGAATATTGAGTGATATCCTCCGCAGCAGTAGAGCTTACATTTCTCATTTTCTCTTTAGAGATATTGGTTTTACTTGGATCAGCCCCCAACGATGTTTTGTAACAACATCTCAACCCTACATTATTTCATGTTCGCACTAAGCATGGGTAGATTGATTGCCATTTTGTCCATGAGAAAGTTACCCTAGGACTACCTATAACAAGATTTGTCTCCTATAAATTAAGTGGCCAATATCTTTACAAAGGTCCTTCCACGCTCGTAGTTTCCATTGCTACTCACCAAATTGGGTCTCTTTCCCTCACCTGAACTTAGTTTGAGGGAGCATGTAAATATTACAACATAAGCTCAACTAACTCAACCAAGCCCAAGCTCAGTTGAAACCCAAGCTAAGTTAATCTAGCTAGGCCCAAGCTCAGTTGAAGCTCAACATCCATCTTAAGTTCCCAATATGAAGGGTTGACTTTGTCAAAAGCTCTATCTTATCTTGATTACTATCCATTTTGAGAACTCTATTTTTGTTCTGGTTTCCTTTCTATGCCACTAGCATAGTTGTAAGCAAAAACATAATATAAATACAATATTTGGGTGTTCTTTACTCTCATTATGAGAGAGTGGAAATTATTTTAAACTATTAAATTGCTTTTAACCAGTGGATGAAAATATCCACATGGGACCACACAAAGTATTAAGTTTGACCCCAATCCCATGCCCCTAACCCCTTCATCTATGGCGCACAAGTGTCATAGACTTATATTCAATATATATATGGGAATTTGCCCATTCGGGATATAAAAGACTGAGATTTTCTCAAAATGGTGTTGACTAAAACTTTATACCAAACGTGAGTATGTCACATCTGTCATTAACTTTTTTTTCCCAAGTATACCCTTCTGTGCTATATTACATAGACTATGCGATATTACACAAACTGAAAGACGATCCCTTTGTATTCCATGTTATATCTTCCCGTTTCCCCTTAGTTTTTTCTAGCAACTTTTCTATTCTTCAAGCTTTTCAAGAGGTATTCCCGAAGGTGTTCTCCAATGCTACTCCTTCAAGTTTCTTTATCATTTAGAGAGGTTTTCAAGAAAGATTTTTGCTATTGAACTTCTATTTTCTCAAAAGGAATCTAAAGAACTCCACCACTCTCCTTCCTTTTTTTCTTTTCCATTTGATCACAAACCATCATCAAGTGATGAGCTGATGAAATCAAGAATTGCATATTTATTGTCCACCTTTGTTTGAATAATAAGATAGGAAAAAAAAACATTAGTTATTGGTTGTCCTCTTTTTTTTTCATGTAGTAATTCATGGCTTTTGTTTCAATTTTTACATCTAAACTATAAAAAAAATTTTGGTGCTTATTTCAGTAATTTATAAAAACTCTTAGACTTATAGAATGGATTCATAGTATTGTATTTTGCAATGTTTGTATTTTGAGACTTTTTTAAGGCATTTGCAAAGTGTTCTCAATTATTGCAATGGATGATTCGTGCTTGCATTTTATGTAATTTGATTCAACTTTAGAATTTTATCCATTGGATTTTCAATGTATTCATTATCTAATTTGATTCAACTTTAGAATTTAATTCATTGGATTTTCAATGTATTCATTCAAAGAATTTTGAGTTGTGGATTGATTAGAACCTTAAAAAATTAAGATCAATTACAATAAATGATTCAACATTTGTTATGACAGGATGTCCGAAAATAATATATATGTAATATTGCACTCCAATGGGGATCTTGACCTCGATCATCTAAATCTCGTTTACATTAGTGGCAGGCAGAGAGTCATATTTATGGATACCACCATAAGTTACAATGCACAAATTGAAAAAAAAAATATTATAGAGATGAATTGGGATGAAAAAGATGAGTATCCAATGCTGCGATACATGTGTCATATTAGTTGGAAATTCATATTGGTCGATTTAAAATGTGATTACAATATGCAGAGCATGATCAAGTTAAATCATAATCAAACTGATCCCATATTATTATATCTCTATGGAAGTTTGAACATGGAAGGAAGAACTGAGCAGCTCACTCCACGATATGTATTAATTTTGTTTTATATATTTTTCTTAATGAATGTTAGATTTCAACTTATTCGTTAGTCTAAGTATATTCTTATTATTAATTTTGAAGCTACTCAAGTTGTACAACTTTAAGGGCAAGCAAGAGATGCAGAATATTTAATGAAATTAAAGATAAGGAAGTTGCTCATAAACAAATTTTTTCTAATAGTTTAGTTATCAGCACCATTCAGGTCTTTTTTTAAAATAAATTTTTAAAGAAAATGATCTTATTGCTTTATTAATTATGCAGTTCTAATCTTCCAATGACGCCATTAATTCAGATAGATTTGAATAGATCATCACCACTTGATAAACATCTGTTTGAAACTATATTTATAGGGGATGGAGCACAAACATTTTCTAATGGTGATGGCCACGAATCTTTTTCTCAACAGGATTTTCACAATGATTTGGACATGAATTTGCATCATTCTAATCAGCCAAAGATAGTTTTCATGGGGCAAGAGATTATTAGAGAGTCATTGAATGCAGCCCTAAATTTGAATGTAGTTGACACATTGGTACTTGATCCTATTGTTATAGGAGATGACTACAATGTTAACTCCATGTGTAAGATGTGGAAGGAGAGAAAGTTTCTAAACTGTGATTCTTTTAGAGAAACACTTGCAAAATTTGCAATGTACAACAACTTTGCATTAAAATGTTTGAGAACATCTCCAACGAAAGTCACTGCCTGATGCAATGAATCTAACTATCCTTGGAGCATCCACACAACATTGATTAACTCTGGCCCAAAGTTTCAAGTTAGAACATACAACGGTATTCATGCTTACGCAAAGCCAATGATGGTGCTTGCACATGGGCAAGCAACATCTAGATTTATTGCAAAGTAGATCCTAGAAAGACTATATATCCATGAGTCATACATGCCAAAAGAAATTATAACTGACTTTCAAAAGGAGTTTAGTGTTCAAGTTTGCTACAAGAAAGCATCGAAGGCAAGAGAGATAGCTTTTTATGAGAGCTTTTTATGAGATACGAGGTTCATATGAGAAATCATTTAGCATATTACTAGAACATTGCCTTGCATTAGGAAGGACTAATCTTGACACCATGATGTATGTTATATAGGAAGGGGGTTCATCATTCTGTAGGTTTTTCTTTTCATTGGGTTCAAGCATAGAGTCATTTCATTCCACATTGAGTGCATTAATTGCAATTGATGGGATACACCTTTGTGGAAAATATTCTGGCATGCTACTCATAGCTGAGTCAAGATGGAGATCATGGGATATTTCCAATCGCATTTGGTATAGCAAAGATTGAAAATTCCAAAACTTTGGAGTGGTTCTTGGCCACTTTTCACTAGCAATGCGACCACCTAAGAACTTGACAATTGTGTTCGATCGAATGAGAGCACTCTCAAGGGCTATTGCATAGTGGTTTCCAAATGCCAAGCATTGTTACGGTGTGCATCATATTTTAGAAAACATTTGTAAAAAATACAAAGATGATGGTACTCATTGTAAGTTTAGGAATGCTGCCCTTGCGTTTAGACCATGTGAGTATGAATATCATATGAATGACATTAGAACAATTCATGAGGGGGCATATAAATACATTAAAGATATTGGAAAGCAGTATTGGAGCAATGCTTTTGTATTAGGCCAGCAATATGACACACTTACTTCCAATTGTGTTGAGGCCACGAACAGTTTGCTTAAGGGGGCTAGAGAATTGCCCATAACTAAAATGGTCAAGGCAATTCGTTCCAAGCTTTTGGAATTTTTTAAGTTTCGTCAGCAAAAGTCTCATGCTCTTAATTAAGCTAACTCGTTATGCTGGATCTATTTTGAGTAAAGAGAGCTAATATGCATGTAGAATGAATATTTGTCTAGTCAACTCAACTAAAATTAAGGTTCACTCGGGGGAGTATGTTGTTGTTGTTCACTTAGACCGTCGTTCTTGTACCTATCATCGGTGGGAATTGCTTGGAATTCCTTGCTCGCATGCTATAGTGGCAATTAAGATGAGAAGTCTCTCTATCTATATGACTTTTATGAGTAATAGTTTACCTTTAAGATGAATAAAAAACCTTATAGTTACATTATACATGGGACAAGAGATATGAACTAATGGGAGGTTTGAACTGGTTCACATGTACTTCCTCCTTATGGAAAGAGACAAGCTGGTAGGCCCAAGAGGAATAGAAAACATATAGAGGATCAGGGAATGAAGAAAGTCACTTGCTCTAGATGTAAGAAGAAGGATCATAATTGGCAAACATGTCGCAATCCACCCATTCGAAGTGACTTTGAAACTGATAGCCAATCAACATTTTGAACTCATAATTTTTTGCGAAGAGTATACAACATTTAGTTCACAATATTGTGAAATATGTTTTGCAATGTCTCATCGTACAAATTGCTAGACTTTATGATGTATGAGATAGTTTATTGACATAATTCTTTTGGCTTAGTAATCTCCATCCATTCGCTTTATGAGTTTGTATTGTAACTTCTTGGAGCATGCTTTTTTTTTTCACTATGTTAAATATTAGTCAATTGTTGAAGTTATGTTTTTCATAGGTTGAAATTGTTTTTATTGGGATTGATATGATATTTTTCATAGCCAATGCTCTCTCTTGATGAGGTAAAAAATATGGAATAAGATCTTAGAATAAATAACTCAAAAATAGACCAAATCTGGGAATCCAACTCTGGGTATCTCTGCAATATCGTACAGAGACTTTGGCGAATCACCAAAAAATAAATTTCAAGGGAGTAATGTCATGGATTGGGCACCACACTGGGGGGTATATCAAATTGTCTCTAAGATAAGGTTTTCACTTATTGTAGTGAAAAATATGAAATAAGATATAAGAATAAATGACTTAAAAATAGACCAAGTTTGGGAGTCTAACTATGGGATATTTGTATAATATCGCACAGAGACTTTGGCAATTCGCTAAAAATAAATTTTCAAGGAGTAATGTAATGGATTAGGCACCACATCTATGGGATATATCAAATTGTTTCTGAGTCAAGGCCTTCACTTATTACGATGAAAATTATGGAATAAGTTTTCAAAATAAATACTCATAAATAGACTGATTTTGGAAGTCAAACTCTAGGCTTTCACTATCACATCATATAGACATTTGCCAATTTGCCAGAAAATAAATTTCTAACAAGCCATGTCATGGATTGGGGACCACATCTCGGAGGTATTGTCACAACCCGAGCCCAAAAATATTAGGATTAAGGTTAATATCGAGGTGTAACACTCGTACTCCCATGTAATCCACACCTGGGCCGAAGTCTAAGCAGAATTGCACAAGAGATATTCACATTACTTACACGTGTGAGGTGCTTTTAATGAACATTGTCCAAGCATTTATCATGCGGAAGCTTGTCAATATCACTTATAATTTTTTTCTCCAACAGTTAACAATTTTCAAAATATCAATTCATGAAATAGTACACACTATAATACAAATAAAAAGGAGAAACATAACTACATGATATTCATGATATATACGTATAAGAGTTTGTACAAAGGTATTAAAGCATGTCTTTATAAAAGAGAGATAGGGTTTATGGACAATAACAAATGTATACTTGTCCCAAAATAAAATAAGAGGAGTCATGAACTATACATAGAAAAACTAATGCAAATGTCATAAAACCCTAATGCAATCATAACACCAAAATAAGAAGGCCAAAAAATGGCCGTGTCACTCTTTGTGGAGGGGATAGTCGATTGCTTTTGCTGCCTACTCATTGAGGCCTGAAGGGACCTCATAGCCTCCTCCTGATCCCCTCAATCTTCGTAAGATCGAGACTAAGATCTAACCTGTAACACTATTAAACAACGTATGATAAGACTATTCAGCAAAATATAAGCATAATTAAAGTAACACGCGCTATGTTTAAAAGAATTATTAACAAGTGATTATAGAAGTTAATTTAGTATACTAGGTATGTTGTACAGTGAATAAAGCATGATATAAGAATCAAATAAGAGAAATACTTTACTATTAGCTACTACCTTTGCTATATCCTCCCACTAGGAATACTTTACTATTAGCTACTACTTTGTTATATTCTCTCACTAGGGATCTTTGCATTGGGAACACCGAAGCCCTGGCCAAAGGTACAATTGAGTCCCTATGTTTATAGAGTCTAGAAGCTCCAAAGGCACACTGTAGGAGCACCGTTTCAATATACTACACCAAACTCAACTCCGCTAGGTATCATAAGGTTAAAGCCGAGTAGAGCCAGACCATTTCGAATCATATGCTTGAAATTGAGTAATTCATGCAATTCATTTCATTGTAAACAATTAATTAAATGTTCCACTCATGCTTACTCAATTCAATATTGATAATAAAAGAGCCGTATATCAAGGAACGTTTAACTAGCATCAATATATTATAATCATTCTAATAAAAGAGAGCAATTATAAGGATTTTAATATGCCATGCAATTCAATTAGTAGTTACATGGTGTTTTACGAGCAAACCCTAATTTAGTTATTCCTTTTTTCTAACCATGCATGATGATGTAGTTTTAAGTTTTCTAATACACAATTGTTTCTTTTTTATGTTACATTGTATAAAGAAGGGTGTGTTAAAGTCCCTTAAACCAACACCTATAAGGAGGTGCTTAACAAATGAATAACATGGCATGAATGAGTCTCAGACCTCAAGACACTTCATGTTAAGTAATTTTCCAGTAGTCCAAATGATTAGATTGTGGGATCCAAGGAACTAAGGTCCTACAAGGTCTTCGGAGATGTCTTTAATTTTTCCTAAGTTTCAGGGTCTTACGGCTTAGCCATGGATAACCTATGGATTTGCTGTGGGTTCTTTGAAAATTTGAATCCACATCTACGGCTTAGCTATGGTTAGCCTACGGCTTAGCCATAATGCATTTCATGGCTTAGCCATGAGGTTAGCCCTAGAAGAAAAGTTTTGACTTTGGGTTTTCATCAAACTTTTAGGCTCTGTATGACTTAGCCATAGTACACTTGCGGCTTAACCGTAAGCTTTAAAATTTCTGAACAGATTCATTTTCAGAATACTTTCTTCAACCCATGACACTTGGTTCAAATTGCAAATCTACATTTCATTCCAATGTAGTGGTCCACCCTCAATTCAACAATCTAGCACCTATAGGTCCACATTTGACAATTTACTTAACAATTTCATTATGCAATTGGAACAAAGATAAAAAGGGCTAAAAAATCAAATTGAAAGTTTGATAGATTTACATGAATTAAAATTTACCAACATGCATTCAACAGTAACTAGCTTATACTTGCCTTAGATTAGAGTTCTAAATACTTCTCCTTCTCTTGGCTTAGTTGACAAAAAGAATCCACTGTTCTTGACCCTAAAATGACATGCATATAAGGAAGCATAAAGAAGATGAGTGCATGGTGAATATGAGAGTCTTCTTGACTCTATTAAACCTAGAATTCTATGAATGGGTAGGAGATCTGACCTTAGAAACTGATTTGGAAGAAGAGATGCTTAGCTCTTACACTACAAGGGTGTGGGGCGAAGTAGAAGACAATGGAGATGATGATGGTGACTTCCAATTATACATGCAAGCCTTTAGCCTCTTGCTTGATAAGAGAATGGTGATGGAAAGAAGAAAGGGAAGAAGAACCTCTACAACACAAGGAGAATGAAAGGATCGAATGGAATGAAACTTGGGGGGTTTTAGATAAAGAATCTTGTAGATTTACAAAAAGGTCCTAATTGCTAAGTATTCTTTTAATTTAAGTCATTTGAGGGTCCACTTGGCCTAATTGGAGTCACATGAATTTGGAATCAACATTGAAGTTATCGTGCTCGATGAGACAAATGTGATGATGTCCATATGTAATGCATATGTAAGAATAAAAAATCTAAAATTACAATAAGGGTTTTCCTCTATCTGAATAAGGTCAACTAGACCCAAATTACCTATTCATGACCCAAACTCGATCCACTAGACTCAATAAGATAAAAGTAAACTAAATCTAACCTGATTAGAAATTAAACATCATTATTTAGATTAATTTATATTAGTTAGCTAATATCTTAATTAATGGCTAAACATGCTTAATTGGTTCGGTGTGCTACATGTATATAAGAAATTTTCAGAGCCAAGGCTTTCACTTATTGCGGTGAAAAACATGGAATAAGATTTAAGAATAAATGACTCAGAAATAAACCAAGTTTGGGTGTCAAACTCTAGGTTTTCTATGAAATTTCCAGTGAGTAATGTTATGGATTGGGTACCACATCGAGGGGTATATGAAACTGTTTCATAGCTAAGGCTCTCACTTACTGTAAGGTCCAAACCAAGCTAATCTTAAGTTACTATTATTAATCTTTTTTTAACTTAAATAATACATAATTAGGCTAATTCAACTCAAATCCCCTTTAGGTTTGGTCATGGGTAAGTAGTTGGGTTGGGTTCGAACCTTACTTAGGTAGCCAAGGACCTTCTCATGTAATTTAAGTTACATGGTTTTGCATCATTAAGGCAACATGTAAATTATTAGCCCACTTGAACTTTAAATGACTTAAACTGAAAATTCTATAAACAATCTAGACTTGTCTACAATTTCCAGCAAAATCTGATTTAAAAACCCATTTCATTGCTCCCTCTCTACACCTCCTTCTTCATTTCTGCTATAACTTCACCTTTTCCTTCTCTTTAACTCTCTCTCTCTCTCTCTCATCTTCTCCTCAAGTTTGGAGTATGCATGATGGTACCAAAACTCCCATTGTCTTCCACATCATTTTCTTGCTCACCTTCCACCTTTGGAGCTCATAATTCCATCTTCTCTTTCTTCTTTTTTTTCTCTACAACTCCCTAAGGTAAGAGCTTCATCATCCTTTCATTTCTTTGAGTTCAATAGAGTTAAGGAGACTCAATTATGCAATATGCATTCATCTTATACACATTTCTTATTTTGTGTGTAGTTAGATCATCTTCGATTGAGGCTTTCTCCACCATAAAACCAAGGAAAAGCTCGATTTGGACCTAGACTAGAATTAGAGGCAAGTATAAGTGCATATTTACTACATGCATGGTTAATTATGTTGATTCTTAATGAGTTCTTCATTAATGTCAAGTTACAGCTCTTCTTCCCTTTAATTCAAAAATGTGAATGATTTATGAGTTAATGAGTGAAATTAAGAATGTATAATGGAATAATTGATAGTAAAGAAAGGTAAAATGGATCTCAAATGGATGGGAGAATAGAGGCTCCATGCAGGTTGTAAAGATTGAAATTTGGCAAACTCATGGGCTGGAATGCATTTTAGTAATCCTGGGATAGAACGCAGGGCACTCGAGAGGCCGAGCCTGCATTAGAGTGGCACTAAAGAGGAAATAATCACTCGTCACAGAACATGTGATCGCTTAAGTGGTGAAACCTGCGCTCAAGCATACCTAGTTGATTTTTGAAAAGTTATTTTAAAATCACTTCCAATCTTTATTTAAGACCTTAGAAAAATGAATTAAAGCCAATCTTACCTTTAGGATTGTAAGTACGTACAAAGACCATATAGGACCTTAGAAGTGGTACCTTTACCTTAATTGAATTAGTCCAACGGTAATTAAGTAATGAAGAAGAGTGTAAAGCTGTCCCTTATCCCCTTTGATTTTTCTAATTATTTCCCAACGTCACGTCATGGGTGTTGGCATAAAAAGTGGTGTCTATTGCCTATATAATGTAACACTAAGATTTTGGTAACATATTGACACTGGACATTTTATAAATACACCGTATTAAATGATTACATAAACATGGATTATCTTAACATATGATTGGCTAGTAAACACCCTTGTTAACCTTGTTAACCTCTTAATCCAAGTGCATTCATATTGTTATTACACCCTGCTTTTAACATTGTCTAATCATGTACCCATTCTTCCTGGCGAATCTTGAGACA
Source organism: Sextonia rubra (assembly GCA_037013555.1). NCBI lineage: Eukaryota > Viridiplantae > Streptophyta > Magnoliopsida > Laurales > Lauraceae > Sextonia > Sextonia rubra. Next base: position 84,000,459 of record JASUAD010000001.1, read on the forward strand.
AATTAGAGACGGAGCTTTTATTGAGTATGAGCCTGTGAGCTTAGACAGGGGCAGCTAAAGTCTAGAGGGTTTGAGATCTATTAGCTCATTTAAGTATGCATTGTTTGTTAATCAGTCACTTTGTTTATTTCGATTTCTTTATGATTGGATACCACCTCAAGACTGTTATATGTTACGTATAAGAATGAGTCAATCGCTACGTAAGAAAGTATGAAAGTATGAATTGATCGGTCTTGAGGCAAAGCAATGAGTTGGCACCACATAGCTTGTACCCATAGGAGTTTCGACTGGACTGAATGAGCGTATTCTATAAGATACCTACTGCAGTAGTTTTTATGAAGAGTTGGTCAAAGCTCTTAGGGTAAATAGATGGTCTTGGCCCCACCACTAGTGATCTCCTAACATACAATATGCTCTTCTTAAAGAGAAGATAGCTATGTAGATGCCAACTATTATGTTATGGTATTTCTATTTATGATTCACTACTCATGCTTATTTTATACACAACATGCCTAGCTTAGATTATTACTCTCTTATAATTATTATGTTTCTAATTTAATTGATACATCATGATAATCGTATGCACTCTTATATTTGTTTAATCGTCATATTAATAGTGCTACCTTTGGTGTTACAGGTGCAGAACCCAATGCCCATACTGCAGTCAACACAACTCCGGAGGGAACCTCAACGGTACCTCGGGGTGTAGATGAGTAAGATGAGGATGATGTATTCTACGAATCATCTAATATAGTGTGTTGTAGGGTTTCTTTGGGTTTGCCTAGGCTTGGTCATGATTGGCCTTTGGAAGAGTCGTGCCATCATTATTATTTTGATTTAGAGTTACTGTTAATGGACATGTATTTTTTTGGATTATACCTACATTCAGTATTTTATCATTATGTGCATGTGGATAGTTAAGTAATAGACTTTGGGTTATAATTATGAACGAATGAATGTTTTATTAGTGTCTATGGTAGGTATAGGTGAATTCTCCAGGTTTTCGTTTAGTTGTGCAATATGATTGGTATGTCTATATGGATCTTCCTCATACGTACTTGTGGAATCTTTCTTGTAGCAATTCGTACGTGCCTTGGCATGGCAGGATTCATACGGGTTACGTGTGTCGCACCTCGGGATCCACCCTAATCCCCAATTCCTGGGTTCTGGGCGTGACACTTATTACGATGAAAAACATGGACTAAGTTTTCCGAAAAAATTTCTCATAAATAGGCCAATTTGGGACGTCAAACACTGGGCTTTCTGTGCAATATTGCACAGACATATTGCCAATTCACCAAAAATTAAATTTCCAATGAGTAGTGTCATGGATTGGGCACCACATCTGGGGGGTATATAAGAAATTTTTAGAGCCAAGGCTTTCACGTATTGCAGTGAAAAACATGGAATAAGTTTTCAAAATAAGTTACCCATAAATAGACCAATTTTGGAGTTTAAACTCTAGACTTTCTATTCAATATCACATAGACACTTTGCCAATTTGCCAGAAAATAAATTTCTAGATTAGGCACCACATATGGGAGGTATATTAAGAAATTTCAGAGCCAAGGCTTTCACTTATTAGGGTGAAAAACATGGAATAAGATCTAAGAATAAATGACTCAGAAATAAACTAAGTTTGGGCATTAAACTCTAGGTTTTTTGTGCAATATTGCACAGACACTTGAATTTTGGAAACCTAACTATTAGAAGCAACATTAACATTCAGCCTCTAAAAATCAGACCAAGGACCTCATCAAGCCTGAAACTAGACTTAAGCCTACATTTCTCAGTTCAGGTATTTGAAAGAGAACGAAGACTCAAATGATGAATTATTGTTGATATTGAATTATTGGCCAGCCCATTATTTGACATATAATGAAAATTGTATAAAGGCCACCAAATATTTCTCAACTGGTATCAGCTCCCATTAATGCTTGGCAAACCAAATACATGCAAATATATTAATGATGACACAACCACTCCTTTCACCTCATCCATAGATACATTCAAGATCTAAAATGAAAGATTTTAAAATGATCCTTGATTAAATAAGTGAGAGATATATAAAAATCCAAAAGTGTCTATATCATATCAAAGAGAAATGTACATCAAAATTGTATCTAAGCTATACAGTGCTCTTATCATCTAAATTGTATTTAAACTGTACATCAAAATTTGTGGCTGACTTCAAGACAGTCTTCTTAAAAATGCATTTTGAAACTCGAAGAGATATCCATAAATTTGCTTTTTTTTTTTGTAAATGTTTGTCATAATCTTTGCACAATAGTACCACACATCCGCTTATATTTATTCAATCAAGTGTCTAGCATGCTGCACATTAGCCATTGTGAAAATGCCGCAATCACAACTGCATAACCAAATAATAATATTCTCATTAAAAAAAGTATGATCATAATGAATATCATTGATTAAAATTAAGATAGGATTTTACATGTTTGGTTGTTGAGGATTTGAATTTCCTACTATGATCGGCCAATTCGTGGGATTATGCCATCCCATATGACCAAATCTCTTCTTGACAAATTCAACCTAAAAAAGGAACAACATGACGGAGATATAAGAGTAATGTGATGGAAATATTAAAAAAGAAAGTTACAAACTACAAGCTTAATGTTAGAGATATCTTATAAAACAATGTGTATAATCAAAATCGGCTTTGAGTCCTATCATACTATTGTAGTATACCCATATATGTTCTTTTGGATATCCGAGTATAACGAAAAAGTGGCACTCAAACCATATGGGGAATATTGAAGTCTCGAATTTTGAATAATCACAAGCTATGGTGCATGTAAACATATTATCAATCTTTGCTATTTTTTGTTGAACTTCAAAATGCTATATTGGAAAACGAAGTTTAGAATGCTAATAGCGTCGTTCAAATAGTGAATAGTAACAAACAACTGGTAGACATATGAAAACATAAACAAAAGTAAAGCACTTCTGCAAGAGTGCTAGGAAAAAAAGTATGTGTTTGGATAATGCTCACTGACTATGCCAAGCCAATAGTCCAACATTTACATAATGAGATATTCAAAGTATGAATATTTGTTAATTAATTGAAAATAGTTTAGAATAGGATGCACTTGTGAAGGTATTCATCCATGACTTGCTTAATGTTTTATGCAACCTTCCTTAGGAATAGTCAAGCATATATCATCTAGGATTTAATCCCTAGAAATTCAAACACATATTTGTATTAGAAAAACGTAAAAAATGAGAAATAAAGTAGAACTATTGAAGCTTAAGAAGTAAAACTTGCTTTGAATAGAAACGCATCCAGAATTCATCCAAACTTGATTTCTCGGCAAGGTTAAGGCAATAGTTTGGATTTGAATGGTTAAAATTTTTCCTTTTATTCTTCGACACACATAGTATGAGGATATCAGTCGAGGAATATAGCTAGCCTTCCTAGGATTGGCCTTCTACTGACCGACAATAGATCCAATTTCATTTTTTACCTTACTTTGATACTAGACTCTTCTGGTCCACCTAGAACAATTAAACTTTTACTTTTGGGGTGCTTGAATTAACTTGAATCTTGTTTCGAGTACTTTGAGGGGTACCCATGTGATTTGGGATCATAAAAGAATGGAAAGAATGGGACGCATGAATTGATATATGCAGGTCTAGTGATAATCCACAACCACCATCTTGCGACACAATGGGTGAGTCTGGTGGTAGACTTCTCACTTTCCATTAGAAAACCATAAACAATCTTTATCCCACAAACATGGAAATAAACAAAAATACGTCAACTATCATAATCAATTGCAAATTTACTTCCATTCTTTTATTATTGGAATGCAATCTTCAATGTTAAAGCTTACAAAACTTGATGACCATACATTTTTTTAATATTGCGACTTTCCTTTGCATACTCTAAGTAAAGTTATTTATTTGAGAGGGATCAACCATCTTCATTAGCTCCTCAAATTTCTCAAGCTACCAGCCAAGGAATCTATCAACCTGTGGACACAATCAATGAATTAAATCAACAGCATGATGTCACCAACACTAACAATAAAGCCTACTCATCATATGTTATGTCCGGTGGAGTGGTCATGATCTAGATGTTGTATCTTTGAAGGCCGACCAATTTGATTTTGTGTGACTCTTTGATACCATTACAAGTATTCATCCTAGTGGAAGCCAACAACTACATCCTTTTTTGCATTTACAACATTTGCAAACCTCTCATTCCAATCTATGAATTTTTGTACAAATTTTTTCCCGTAATCTCATTTACATAAGCTTTCAACTCATTGTTGTACTGGTCGTATGGTTGCCAATCAAATTGTAAGAGATAAAGAACATTAAACGAATATCACATATATTATATATACAAAAAACAACAATGAACTATATTCATAAATAACCAACTTACACTATCAATGTCTTATGAGTCGAGTTAATTTCGAACCTCTCTTACATTTGTGAGAACTTGATGATCTTTCAATCCTTGTTTCCACATCTTGAACATGGGGAATTCAAATTCAATGTCCTCCGTAGTTTTTTATATTGATTGTCTGATAAGCATCCTTGAATATGCCCAAATCTATAATTAAAGAAAGAAATAATTAAAAGAAAAACGATAATAACTCAAGACAAGATATCAAAATAATGCAATAATTAATAAATCTATTTAGTTACCTATAATAGTTTAAGGGGCCCTATGACTGTCTTTATCTGATCTGTAATTCTCAATGCCCTCATAGATTTGCTAGGCAAGCAAGCCCCCAGGCATATGGTTTGAAATCTTCAAAAATCCCAATCAAATAAGCATTACCCCTAGAGCCAAAGGTGTTCGTATAAATTTAAAAGGCAACAAGATGAAAAAGATATGCACGTATGTGCCTAATCTCTACTTGTTAAGACTGTCTCTTTGGTAGGTCTTTGAAATTGTTGGGGAACCATGTCGAGTTTATTTGTCCCCCATGGAATTCAAATGAGTCGTGGGCAACACCAAATAGGTCAAAGTATTTTTCCTTCAAAATCATCCAATTAGATCATACATGACCTATAACAGCAAGCCCATCTATGGGAAAGCCATATTTGTAGCCCACATCCTCCAATGTAACATAGCCTCACCCCTAAGAAAGTGGAATGTGCTTGTTTCTAGTCTCCATCTTTCAACAAGTCCACTGATTAATTAATGATCTATCTTCACTTTTTCCATCTCAGATAAATGATGCAAGCCTATTCTTCTTATGTATTGTCGCATTCTTGTATTCAATGTCCAAGAATGATTCTTAGGATCTATGGGAATGCAACGTAGAATTTCTACCTCCTATAAAATACAAGAAAAACAAATATGCAAGAATTGAAAGTTTAACAAATAAGATGAAACATTGGATAATCAAATAAAATAAGATGTTTACCTTTCCATCTCATATTAGATTTAAAATGTGATTCTCCTATTCAAACAATATAGACTTGTCTTCGAGACCCGAGATGAAATCTTGCATCATTATAACTTAGTATAGAATTGCACTTACTATGACAAAACATTGATGCTTAGATTTTAACATCTTAAATGAAATAAAAGGGAAATTAGAAAAACATTTCATACTAAGAACATTAGAATGTTCAACCCCTCTAATAATGTTTTATTATGATGTTTTGTTGAGATTGATATGTTGATTCCTTGGGATCATTGGTTTTAAACTACTTATTGTGAAAATGAGGAGTTAGCTTGATATTAAACGATAGCATATATGGGGTCATAACAGTGGTGTACAGACTAACTACCATTGTTGAACTGCAGAAGAAATTGTTAGAAATTTATACTAAAAGCATACTTTTATGTATTTGCCTTTGACAGATTTACTTATTAGTAAAGTTTGCTTTTTCATCATAATGAGAATTTGTATGGAAAAATGGTTATATTATTATTTATTATGCATATGTATTTCTTTTATTCTATAAAGTAGACAAATTGGTGTGTAGAGTTCAGCTTACGCACGGAAGATTTATTTGTTGGTTTTTATAGAATATTAGTTATTGTTGTTCACAATCTAGGTAGAGCTGAACACACCATCGGTATGATTATAGCATAATGTTTAAGCATGCTTGTCTTAGCTGCGGAAAACGGTATAGTTTCAACTCATTATGCTAGTATGCTTTGTGTGTATTGAACAGGATAGCTTTTGGGTTATTGTCTTTATACTGACTATATAAGATGATTAACATCCAAATGGTTATTATGAGTACTTGTACTCTTAATCCCTATGTAAATAATAGACACGTGCATTTAGTGTTTGGCATTTTGATTTACAAAGGAGTGAGAGCTTTTATGAGTCAACAATCTTAGTAAATCGGATAACTACACTACTATGCAGTGCATATTAGTTTATTGACGGAATCTACGTCCCATAATAGGGATTGATGATATCCCCTTAATGAAGCTTATAAGTTTTGATTATATTAAACCCTAAAGGTAGACTCTGTGTCCGACATATTAAATAAGTTAAGTGTTAGGTCTCAAGGAATTATAAAGATATCGATTAGATATAGGTGCCAGTAATTATTTAATCGATGGATATCTAAAATCTTAACATGGGGAGATTAATAAGCATTTAATAATAAGAAGTTCAAAATATTATATTGAAAATAAGGACAGGAGTGCAATTATAATTATCTAGTAGACTGAATTGTAATTTATGGATCTAGGATTCTAATTCAAGTCGAATTAGGGCTTCCTGTTTCCATAAAAAGCATATCCCTTATTTCGTTCTTAAGGTTCTTATTGTAGCCTATAAATATACACTATTGCTCTCTAGGAAAAACACACAAGACAAATCTTGTTTTTTAGAGCAAGGAGGATTCGCAGAAAAGGCCACACCAGGTGCGAGTTCGAGTATAGAGGAATACAGTGGAAGGTCTTAAGAGTTTTGGGTTATTGTAAGACCGAGATCAAATCAGAGAGATCTCATAGGTATGGTTCTTAAATCATCATCATCTTAAGTTATTTCCACAGTAATCTATAAGCAATATCTAGGGATCCTGGCGGTTGCCTCCCAACAATTGGTATCAAAGCCAATATGGATACTGCGTATGGATTGAACAAAATATAGAAACATTATATGTTGCTATAAAAAATCAGGCCGATTGCATTTACTGTAAACTAGTTTTGCAGCAAGCTGTCTAACCTTTGTTTTGTAGCGATTGATCTAGCTATCATGGTTACCATATGTGTATATTATGTGAATGGATTCCACGAATCAAATCGTGGTTACTGTTTTACATATTTTCAATTTTTCATGGTGTTGTGATTATATTGATATAGCATGTGAACTCCGTTCATTAGGAGGCTTAGGATTTAATATAATTTTTCATGGTAATGTAATTATATTGATATAACATGTGAACTCTGTTTGTCAGGAGGCTTAGGATTCAATGTAATTTTTTTTAAGGAGGGACATAGGTTTTGAAGGCAGATAGTCAATTTCGAAGGAAGAACTTCATAACAAAATCTAATTCGAGTGCGCTGCCCCCTAGGCCCCCGTGAGCTGACCGAGTAGCTCAATCTCCGGAGGGGGACACCCCCAGACCCCCTCTGTGAAGTGCATGTTTTGAAAAAGTGGCAATCAAGAAAACAAAGAATCCTACTTCATCATGATAGCTAGGACTCTTATGTTAGTTATATTTCTTTTTTGTGCTTGGATGTCTATGATTATCATAACCTACTTTATATGATACTAGATCTGTTTAATACTGTTTAGAATGGAGAAATAGGAAGCATTCATGTGATTTGCAAATAAAATTGAACTCTATCTTTTATCAATCATACCAATGCTATGATATGTAAGGATAGGGTAACCTAGGTATCTTGGTAACATATTACTTCAGAATTCTAAATTGATCTTATTAAACTGTTATACAAAAACCCTCATTGTTAATTAACTAAGTAAAGAAGGAACCTCTTAGTTCCCATAGTCTCCATTAATGTCTTGTAGGAGATGTAATTGATTCATGTGTTAACCTTAAAGTCTTCCTCCTTATCGAATGAGTTAATTATGTAATCTCCAGTACAAACTCCTAAATGGATGATTTAGGGTAATTATTAGTATAAATCACTTCTCCATTTGACGGGACCGTATACAGAATAATGGACCTTGAATTAAATGATGTGTACACTTAGTTATAAATAATAATATGCTCTCTATCTGAGTCACTGCTATTATTTATAAGACCAAAGTCAGAGCACCTGTTTGGTTTTACTTGGCACGGTTTGTTGCCTTGATAGTAAAACTAATAGGTTATGTCCTATCTAAACAAAATACGTATGGTAGAAGTCCTCACATTAAGGCATACTATGCATAATGTTTTAGATTGCTATCAGATTCTTTTATTAATTGGCATAGGGAGCCTTTTTCCTTTTATTTGAATCCAAAGTTTATTTGCCCATGATAATTTGTTAATTATGTAATTTTCAAGATTTAAGATGGGAACTTTCTATCCACTTGCTGTAATTCTCAAAGAACACAAATTCACTAGACCTAATTATATTGACTGAAAAAGAAACTTGAATATTGTGCTAACTACTGAAGAGTACAAATATGTGCTCATTGAGGTGTGCCCAGAGGAACCTGTAGATGGTTGTACCGAAGAGGTGGCTGTCCAAGCACATAAAAAATAGATCAAGGCTGATGAGATGGTGCAGTGTTACATGTTGGCATCTATGTCAAATGTTTTGCAACATCAGTATTAGTCTTTTCCTACTACCTATGACATCATGTACAGTCTCAAGGAGATGTTTGGTGATCAGGATCAGGCAGCTAGGCAGGTTGCTATGAAAGAACTGTTTAACACTAAGATGGTTAAAAGTACCTCTGTAAAGGACCATGTTCTGAAAATGATGAGACACCTCAATGAACTAGAGGTCCTTCGAGCTAAAATTGATGGGGAAACCCAGATCAATATCATTCTCCAGTCCTTGACTAATTCTTTTGAAAATTTTCACCTAAATTACAACATGAGCAAGCTCAATTTTTTTCTGGCGGAATTACTCAAAGAACTTCAGGCTACTAAAGGCCTTCTAAAAAACCACCTAGTGTTCATGTTGCTAAAAAAGGTTTTGTTTCTAAGCTAAAAGGTAAGAAGAAACAAAAAAGGGTCAGAATCGTAATGTAGTTCCTCAAGTAGCAACGAACCTCAGGGAGGAGTGAAAAATCCCAAAGGCAAGTGTTTTCATTGCAAGCAAGTAGGGCATTGGAAAAAGCAAAATCCAACTTATCTTAACAAAGTGAACAATAAAGGTAAATTTTATTCACTAATTGTTGAATCATGTTTGGCGGTTATATCTATGGGTACCTGGTGTCTAGATATGGAAACCACTAATCATGTTTGCAATTCTTTATATAGGTTCCAGGAAACCAGGCAGCTAAGTGATAGGGAGATTTATTTGCTTATAGGTGATGCTATGAGAGTGGCAACAGTTACCATAGGAGATGTTTATCTAAGTTTTAATAGAGATATGACTTTAATTTTAAAAGATTGTCTTTATATTCCCTCCATTAAGAAGAATTTAATTTATGTTTCTAAGTTGATTAAAGGCGGATATTCCATTTATTTTAATAAATTTGTGGTTATTAAGTACAATAAGCGTTTTATCTGTTCTGGTTCATTGGTGGATGATCTTTATATTGTTGATCCTATCTCTCCTAAACTACAACTGACTAAATCTAATACCACAATTATCCTACCACGTAAGAGAAAGGATCCTTCACAATTGAACCAAACGTATCTTTGCCATTTACGTCTGGGTCATATTAATCTAAACCGAATTTCAAGATTAGTTGCAAATGGACCATAAGATTCATTGGAAGTGGAGGCACTTCCAGTCTGCGAATCTTGTTTAGAGGGGAAAATGACCAAGAGCCCTTTCTCGGCAAAAGGTTATAGGGCCAAAGAACCATTGAAATTGGTTCACTCTAACCTGTGTGGGCCCATGAATGTCCAAGCAAGAGGTGGATTTGAGTATTTCATTACTTTTATTGATGACTACTCAAGGTATGGGTACATTTACGTACTGCGCCGTAAGTCCAAATGCTTTGAGAAATTCAAAGAGTACAGGCGGAAACGGAAAAGCATCTAAGTAGGAGTATCAGGACACTACGATCAGATCGTGGTGGCGAATACCTCTTTGGAGAATTTAGGGATTACTTAACACAAGAGGGGATTACATCCCATTTGTCTGCACCAGGTACATCTCAACAAAATGGTGTAGCAAAACAAAGGAATAGGACTCTTATGGATATGGTGAGGTCAATGATGAGTTATTTGGATTTGCCTAATTTGTTCTGGGGGCATGCTCTAGAAATGGCTACATACATTCTAAACTTAGTTCCATCTAAGTTAGTACCTACTATACTCACAGAACTATAGACTGGGTGCAACCCCAGTTTCAAACATGTTCGGATTTAGGGTAGTCCGGCACACGTACTGACAAGGAACACAGATAAGTTAGAACCAAGAACAAAGTTTGCATTTTCATTAAATATCCTAGAGGAACAAAAGGTGATTTGTTCTATAATCTTAAAGATCGGAAGGTTATTGTTAGCACCAATGCCCGATTCTTAGAAGAGGACTATGTAATGAACCACAAACCTAAAAGCAGAATTGTTCTAGAATAATTGAGAGAAGAAAGACCTACCCAAACTTTTCCATTTCCAGTAACATAGGAAGAGACACCACAATATGGAGAATTTCGCGTTCCATTACCTCATCGTAGTAGGAAGATTACACAGTCTCAAGCTAATGATACTCCAGGTGAAACCACCAACCTGTTAGTTGACGAGCTAGATCAGTATGTCAATGGTGGTACACAAGGATTAGTTTTAGCACAGCATGACACTATTCATACACAGACACAGGATGTGCCGCATCGTAGTGGGAGGGTTGTTCATCAACCTGAGCGGTATATGTTCTTGGAAGAGTCATTCGACAAAGTCCCTGATGAGGTAGATACCGAGCCCTGTAACTATAATAAAGCGCTCCAAGACAAATATGCAGAACTATGGCAAAAAGTTATGAAATCAGAAATGGAGTCTACGTACTCTAATCAAGTTTGGGACCTTGTAGAACCACTAAAGGGGATAAAACCTATCAGTTGTAAGTGGGTCTACAAGAAGAAAATAGGTGTGGATGGAAAGGTTGAAACCTTCAAAGTTAGGGCTTGTTTGGTAGGTCTAGTCTTATTTTTATAAACCATCTAAAATAGAGCTATTAAAAAAAGAGTTATAAAAAAAAGAGGCTAGATTTAAAATATGTGTTTGGCAATGAAAGCATCTATTTTAAATAGACCATTTTAAATCAATAGTTGAAAATTTTTCACAAATATATTGAGATCTAGTAGGTATTAAGCCTTGAAATTTTACTTCATAACCACGTTTGGCCTCCCAAAGAGATCTAAGGGTTTGGATTTTGTGTTTGAGGCCCCCAATTTTAAAAAAAAAATATTTAATAATTTACGTTTTTATATAAATATCTCAAGTTTGGTGATGATCCAACGGCTGAAATTTGGTCTCATAATGGTAATTGACCTTCTACACATTTTCAATGGTTTGGATTGTTATTTACTGTCCCAGAAATAATAATAAAAAATAAACAAAGGGGCTGCCTGTGGACTAGTTACAAATTCAGCATATTAAATTCAATGGTTGAAAGTTTTTCACAAATATCTTGAGATCCACAAGGAATCAATCCTTGAAAATTGACCCCATAGCCGTTTTTAGTCTTCCCAACATTTCCAATGGTTTGGATCTTGTGTTTGGGCCCCACAGAATTCAAAAACTAAGTATCCAATAGCTCACGCTTTCTTGCACATATCTCGAGATTCAGGATGAATTAACGGCTGAAATTTGGATGGGTGGCCGTAATTGATCATGTGAACATTTTCAACAGTTTGGATGTAGATTTAGGGACTTGAATTTCGAGAAAAATTGAAAAACCGTATTGGGCGTGATCCATCAAGTTACTGTAGCTGGGCGCCTCTTTTTTTTCCCTCTGATTTGGAAATGCATCACATGGCCTCCTCTCCAAAATAGAGCCTTTACCTCTTATTGTCTAAATTAAATAGAGCTAAAAACGCATGCTAAATGCCTCTATTTTTCCAACTCTATAAATTTTAGACATTTAGACAATAGGAGCCTAAATTTTAGACTTGCCAAACATGCACTTAGGCTTGTTGCAAAAGGGTTTACTCAGAAAAAAAAATCGATTATGAAGAGACTTTCTTACCAGTAGCCATGCTGAAATCCATCTGGATTCTTTTATCCATTGCGGCTCATTTTAATTATGAAATTTGGCAAATGGATGTCAAGATAGCTTTCCTTAATTGAAATCTTGACGAATGTATCTATATGGTGCAATCAGATGGATTCGTAGCTAAAGGCCGTGAGCACATGTTGTGCAAGCTTAAGAGGTTCATTTATGGACTTCAGCAAGCATCTAAATTTTGGAACATTTGTTTTGATCAAGCCATTAAATCTTATGGTTTTGAGCAGAACCCTGATGAATCCCATGTATATCAGAGGTGCAACAACAATGTGGTGGTTTTCTTAATATTTCATGTATATGACATCCTACTCATTAGAAACAATGTCAGGATGTTATCTTCGGTCAAAGTATAGTTGAGCCGTCAGTTCGATATGAAGGACTTAGGAAAAGCTAGTCACATTCTAGGAACCAAGCTCTTGCAAGATTGGAAATAAAGAATGTTGGGCTTATCTCAAGCGGTTTATATTGATGCGATTCTTGCCCGTTTTAGCATGCAAGATTCTAAGAAAGGATTTCTTCCTTTCAGGCATAGAATTACTTTATCCAAGGATCAGTGTCCTAAGACACTTGATGAAATAAAAAAAAATGAAGGAAGTACCTTATGCTTCGGCTGTGGAAAGTCTCATGTATGTAATGTTATGTACTAGACTGATATTTGTTTTGCCCTTGGCATGGTTAGCAGATACCAACCTAATCCAAGGAGAGAACATTGGACTGTGGTAAAGCATATACTTAAATACCTTAAGAGGGCTAAAAATTATATGCTGATTTACTAGGTCGAGAGTTTAATACCCATTGGGTACAAAGACTCGGATTTCCAGTCAGATAATGATGCTTGAAAGTCAACCTCAGGATTTGCATTTACCTTAGGAGGTGGAGCCATAAGGTGGAGAAGTGTTAAGCAATCATGTACTGCTGACTCTACCATAAAAGCTGAATATGTGGCAGCTTGTGAAGCAGCCAAGGAGGCAGTTTGGCTTAGAAACTTCTTGATGGATATAGAAGTGGTACCTTCTGTAATTGCCTACAATACTTTATTGTGATAATACCGGTGCAGTTGTTAATGTAAAGGAACCTAGGATGCATAAAAAGGGTGAACACATCCAGCGTAAGTATCATCTCATACGAGAAATCGTACAGAGAGGTGATATGATTGTGACCAAGATTGCATCGGCGGACAACCTGACAAATCCTTTTATAAAAAGCTTACCAACAAAGAGCTTTGATAGTTATCTGGAGGGAATGGGGTTAAAATACATGTCAGCAAGGCTTTGAGTCTAAGTGGGAGATTATTGGAAATTTATACAAGAAGCATATTGCTATGTATTTGTCTTTGAATGATTTACTTATTAGTAAAGTTTGCTTTTTCATCTTAGTGAGAATTTGTATAGGAAAATGGTTACATTATTATTTATTATGCATAAGAATGTCTTTTATTCTATAAAGTAAACAAGTTTGTGTGTATAGTTCAGCTTATGCATGAAAGACTTGTTTGTCGGTTCTTATAAAAGATAAATTATTGTCGTTCATAATATAAATGGAGTTGAATAAACCATCGGTATGATTGTAGCATGATATTTTAGTAGGCTTATCTTGGCTGCGAGAAATGATATAGTTTTGACTCGCTATGCTAGTGCACTTTATGTGTGTTGAACAGGACTGCTTTTGGGTTTATTGTCTTTATACTGACCATATAAGATGATTAACATCCAAATGATTATTATGAGTGCTTGTACTCTTAATCCTAGTATAAATAATAGACACATACATTTAGTGTTTGGTATTTTAATTTACAAAGGAGTGAGACCTTTTATGGGTCTCAGTAAATTGGATGACTGCACTACGTATATAATGCATATTAGTTTATTAACGGAATCTACATTCCGTAATAGGGCTTGATAATATCCCCTTTATGAAGCTTATAAGTTTTGATTATGAAAACTCTGCAGGTAGACTTTGTGTCCGACATATCAAATAAGTTAAATGTTAGGTCCGAAGGAATTATAAATATATCAATTAAATATAGGTGTTAGTAATTATTTAATCGATGGATATTTGAAATCTTAACGTGAGAAGATTAATAAGCATTTAATAACAAGAAGTTCGAAATATTATTTTGAAAATAATGACAGGAATGCAATTATAATTCTTTAGTGGACTGAATTGTAATTTATAGATCTAGGATTCTAATTTGGATCGAAATAGGGTTTTCTGTTTCCATAAGAAGCATATCCCTTATTTTCTTCTTAAAGTCCCTATTGTATCCTATAAATATGCACTATTGCTCTGTAGGAAAAACACACAAGAGAAATCTCATTTTTTAGAGCAAGGAGAATTCACAGAAGAAGCCCACACCCCAGTGCGAGTTTAAACATAGAGAAATATAGTAGAAGGTCTTAAGATTTTCGAGTTGCTGTAAGACCAAGATCAAATTAGAGAGATCTCACAAGTATAGTTCTTGAGTCATCATCATCTAAAGTTATTTCCACAGCAATCTGTACGCAATATCTAGAGATCCTCGCGGTTGCCTCCCAACAGGAATACCATGCAAAACCCTATTACTAATACTTTGAATTATAAACTACATAAAGATGCTCGTGAATCCATGCAGGGACAAAACAACAACATATTACATTTCATATTAAATTAGTCACAAAATTAACTTCAACACAGAAGCATCCTAAAATATGATTATCAAATTTGTCATTATCTACATGAATTGGCTTTCTTAGTTTGCAACATATCAAACCCATGGTTTACCTAATAGTTGATTGTGAGTTTCAAGTGTAGAACCACGATGTAGTAACATCCCAGTAAGTAAAGGTCGAATCCATGGGAGCTATGTTATAAAGAAATTTTCAACTTATCACCTACCTAATTCAAACTCTAAAACTATTCTAATTTAAAATCTAATAAATATAGTCATTCTAAAAAATTAAATAATTACACAACAATTCTGGAATTAAAATTCTTAAATCTAAATTTACTATAAGTAAAAACTAAAATCTCTGCAAAACAAAACTCACATTAGACCTTCCAAAAATAAAAACTAAAATTAGAAACTAACTAAACTAAATAATGTTAGAAACAAAATAAACAAAAGTTAAAAACTTTTATCATTTAGAATTTCCAAAACTAGAAAACTTTCCAATTTAAAATCTTCAATTAAAAAAAATTTAGAAAGATATTCAATACTGGAAATTATTTAAAACAATCAAAAAAAAAACTAGAAATAAAATTAAACTTAGAAAGTTAGTAAAATTAGTAATGCAATGCATGCCATGAGATGCTGAAAAATTTGAAGTCTAGGAAACTAATATGCTGATGCAAATTTTATGCATGATTTGAATTATTCTAATGCATCGTAAATCTAAGTTTAATGGATGGAAATCATGATATACTGATGCAAGAAACTAACAAAAAAAAACGGAAGTGAAAAAGGATCTAAAACGAAAAAGTTATGAATGCATGAACATGACAACTTTGTAAAATTCTGTGCAAAAATTCTAATCCGAATTGACTAATTGGCAAAGTTTAAGCCTCTAGTTCACAAACCTTCCGAACTTGTTTTGATCCAAAATTCTACTGAATGAAAGAACACATCCTAAACTCTAATTTTCCCAAGTTTCAAAGAAAAATATTATGATTTGACCGGTCTACCCACTTCGAACTTTTTGTCAAAAACTGTTTCTGCAGTTTGCTGAAACTGTTTTAAGTTATGCTGTTTGTATATTGAGTTCGAATTTAATTATTAGATTCAGATCTAAAGGCTTAATTTTTAGCAACTTAAATATGCACAAAATCTTATGATATGAAAATACGTACAATGAACTCTAATCCAACCATCAAACTATGCAAAAACAAAACGTAAAATCAACATCAACATAACAAAAAAAATAACAAAAGTGTAAAAAAATAAAATAAAATTATGGGAAGTCAAAGGTGGTAATAACAGGAAATCAAAGGTGGTAGATTGCTCTTTCAATTTTTTACCTCAATTTGGGCTCAAAAAGATTAAAAGTGTTGTCCTAGGGTCTGATTCTTCATCTTGGGTCGTCAATCCAAATGAGAATAATAAATCTCCATTCAATGTTGAAATGAATTTCAAAGTTGGCCTCTAATCTTTTTTCACTCAAACCTCTTTAACTCCATCTTGCATTGCCTCCAAACATACAATGTATCTAAAGAAACAAAGTATATTGAAAAGGTTACTAATATGGGTTACTAGTTGTGATTCCAATTCTATCCCAATATTTAAACAAAAATGAAAATTAACCCATTCACAAACAAGGCTAAAATTATGGACACCACAAAATCAAAGACAAGAACAATTGAAAAGAAACAAACTTTACTGGTATGAAATTGTTTTACAAATGATTGGAAATAAAAAGCAAACAATTACATACTAGGATGGATGAGAATTCCTCCTTCTAGTTGACACTTCAAGGTTGGTGGTGTGGCTTTAGAGCTAAGCCTTCTTTATGACTTAAGATAAAGAGACAAGAGAGGAAGAGATGGAGTGTAGAAATCTAGAGGTGGGAGGTGGGTAATCTTCCATAAAGAATATGGGAGAGAGGTTCTCTATTTATACTTTTTTCTTCTACTCTTTTTCAAAGAAGGTCTCATATGTGGCTTTCCTTCTTTAGGTAAGTCCTTTTCTTGGCCAACAAGTCTTCCAAGTTTGAGATGAGATAAGATTCCTTCTCTTGCTGGAATTCTAAGTGTTTTCATCTTTCTTAGCTAACACTTGCCAAAGGATAGGGCCCACCTTTGATGAGATAATATCAATCCCGAGTAAAAAATTACAGCCATCTTCTTGGGGTCATGTCTTTGTCAATTTAACTTTGGTTGGTTCAATCTTAGATCTACAAATATCTACTCGAAAAGAGCTTTTCAACGGTAGGTAGATTGTCCAAATCCGACGCTCGGTTTGAGAGTTATGACCATTTTAGTGTTTGCTGTCCAAAGAAAAATGGGATTGACTTTCTATTTTTAAATTCTCCTTCTTTGACTTTTCTTTTCTTGAATTCGCTCCACCCTGGCTTTCTTTTCTTGCATTAATTTTGAATTCTTGCAATAATTGGAGAGTGGGACCCCTTTCTTGAACATTCCACAAGTGTGTCCCCACATAAAATATGTGTGGGACCATAAAGCCAACTTTTGCATTTTTTCTTCTTTCATCTTTTTCTCTTCAATTCTTCTCTCCTTTCTTTTGAAAATCATTTCTTTGCCTCAATTCTTTACAAATGAGACCCATATCATCAATTTCCTCAAGACAAATGTGAATTTATGAGAAAAGACAATTTTAATCCTAAGATCACAAATGCATAACTGTAGGCCCATCTCTCATGAAATGACAATAAAAATGCACACCGTTCTATATGATTTTATATGAATGAACTAATATGACTAAAATTGAATTTAATTCATAAGAATATAAATTTTCACAAACTTTCCAAAAATAGATTTCCCAAAAATAGCAGGTTTTATGAATTTATGCAAAAGTGTGATTTTTAAACAAATTATGCAGAGAAATACTAAAATGAATTTAAAATGCTTGAAACCATGATATCACACTAAATGATGGTCTTTTGACTTAACAAGTCTTTAAAATTGGTCAAAATGTATAAGAAAATATATGTTTTTAAAGACTCATCAATAGTGTGCTGCCTTTCTACCAAATACCAACCATTTTACAAGCATAAAAAAGATAGCTAAAACCACTTAGGGTGTGTTTGGCTCGACTCCTTCAAAATGCTTTTATAGCTTTTGACTTTCAAAAAGATCACCAGCTCTTAAAACATTGCTTGGTTATTCACTTTTTAAACGAACTTATTCCAAAGTAAAAGCAAAAACCCACTTTATGGATAAGTAACCGAGGAGTAACTTCGCGTTCAACAGCTAAGTATTACTTTTGCGGAAGGTATGAAGACGTGGTTTTCGGACCTAGTTTTCCTTTTTTTTTTTTGTCATTAGTTTTCTTTTCTTCCAACTATCTTGCTCTTTTCATTCTCCCTCTTTCTCTTATTTCGTCCTCCTTTGTATTTCATTATCAGATCGATTTCAAAATCATCCTTTCATTGTTTTTTCCAACTCCTCATCTCCAATCAAACCCTAGGGAGTCTGCAAACTATATAGATCCAGCTCAAAAGATGACAAAGTTGTAGATAATTCAATTGAGAAATCTAAGTTCCTTTTGAGAATAATGCCAAGTCTCTTTAAAAGAATAGAGTTTCAGGAGGTTTGATTCCCCAAAAAGCATTCCCTAAAAAGCCTAAAAGTATGTGGGTCTCGTGGATAGATTTTCAAAACTTTTGACCCACTTGCCATAGGGATCAACTATCCATAAGACCAAAAACCCAATCCTAATATACCATAATATGACCTAATGTACCATGTAGGACCTGCAGTTGGCAGTTAACACTCTACAACAGTGGGACGGTGGCAACATAATCGATTTAAGAACTCAATTTATATGTTCCAGTGTGATGAAATATGGTTGAATCATTCAAAATGTGTAACATTTTGTATCCTAATTTGGTTATTAACCTAATTAAATTGTATTTTAGTTATTTGAGATTCATTAGAGCCTAGAGAAGTGTTGGAAGTAGGTGGGTCTCGTAGATAGATTTTCAACACTTTTGACCCACTTGACACAGGGATCAACATCCATAAGACCAAAAACCCAATCTAAGATGCATTACCCTCAATCTCATGACCATGTACAGTAAATATTCTATCTAAAAGACAGAATCAATCAGCACTAAGCATCCATAATAATCTACGACATGCAAGAAGTAGATCATACCTTTGGAGATCTATAGTGCTCTAATGGAGAAGTTGTGACTCTACTTGATGATGAGAATCTTCAACACCTCTTAGCCTTCCACGCTATGACCCGAATTGGATTTCTTTTCTCAAGAAGATTGGTGAAATCTTCAGGAGAAATCCCAACTCGAAACTCCAAGGAACTAGAAGAGAGAAGGAGAGAGAAACTCATGCAACTCTTGCTCTAACAGGGTTTTGGGCGTGCGAGAGTCACATTGGACGTCCAAGAGATGTTTTTATATATTTTAAAATCTCTTCCTTGCTTAATTGAAATAGAAGTCTTACTTCCAAAGCAATTAGCAACTTTCTCTTTTCTAAAACCTTCTTTCTAGAGTTCAAGTCGGATTAGTATTTTCAAATAGCTTGGGCTAGCGTGGGGACCACTAGGGATTCCTTAGAAAGTTGGCTCCAACTGGAACACCGCGACCCCACATCTCATGTGCAATCCGGGCCCACAGTTAATTGCAAATAACACCACTATATAAATGCAATTGCACTCCAGTCTTAGGAATAAATTACAATGAAGACCCTAAACTTCCCAAATACCACAAATAGGCCCCTCTATCAATATCCGTAGATTAATTGGAATAAATCTGTCTCTTCCAATATAAGTTCCATATCTTATTATCCTTGAACCCCAATTAATCACAGTAATCATCAATACCATTCAATTAACTCTTAATTGAGATGGGTGCGCACTTACTAATGACAAATCCATTAATTGGCACAAGGGGATAATAGAGATAGATTCCATCTTGATCATTCAACGTTCCCACAGTTTTACTACCACATACCCAAGACACCGAGGTGTTAACCTACAGTCGGCCTCACTCATTGGTGACTCAAAGCAAATGAATAGATAGAAACTTGAGTTCATCAATGTCTCAGGATTGAGAGCCTATTGCTAGGGAATTATGAGAGCATACCTTATTATTGAGACAGAATTCCATAAGGTGCATCTCATGGTCCTTCAATACATCCAATGTACCAGCACCGTGATCCAAATTCTTACATTCTGATGATTGAGACAAATCACACTATCTCATAGTGATCAAAGTGCTGCAACCTTATCGAATGAGATGCCCAGTCTCATTACTGGTTGTGAAGCTATTTAAGTATAAGATTTGTGACATATATCTCCCGCGTGTGGATCTCATCCATGCACATATATCACATCTAATATACTAATGGGACCCAGTTCAACTCATGAACCATTATGTCATATGTATTGGTCATGTCAATGAAGTAGTAAAATAACATTCATCTCATGAAAATAAAGCATGATTTTATTGATAAATAAAGAAATTAATCAATTTATTACATCAACTGATGGATTGAGTCCACAAAATCTAATAGTTATAAACAAAAAGTGGTCATTTTTAAATCCTAAACTTATTATCCTTTCGTACATCAATCAAGATCTCTTTTCCTGACAAAGAAACATCACCTACAAGTTACTATTCTCTCTCTCCACTTTCTCACTAGGGATGAAGGAAGGTAGAAGTTTGAAGAAGAGCCTCTTCTGTCCATGTACTTAGTCCTGTATTCTCTATTATATAGGAGCTGGAAGTCTAGCTGCAGCGTAGCATGCATTTATTATGTAAATAGATGTGAATTCCTGGCCTTTTTTTAAGATAGGGTATGGAAGAAATCAAAGAACAAAAAATGGTCTTTTCACTAATCATTTCAATTTCGAATGTTGTGGGTGCAAGCACTCTTATTTGTTTGGGCCTTTTGGGTGTTCATGTTGAACTGGGAACATGATTAGATCTTGGCCTTTCATCAGAAAAGGCCCATTATAAATGGGTTCTAGCCCAGCAATTAAGGGTCATCATTCCCTTTTCAAGCCCAGGGATATAAACGCGTGTAGTGCATGGATTGAAATGGGACATTGTTATCCACATCAGTGTCACGAATATTAGCAAATTTGGAAAATATTATGATATTGTTAAAAGAAAATGTTCATCTATAGATAATCTTTCAATATTTTAAAAATATTGCAAATACTGAAACTGTAACAGGAAAAATACAATGAAAATCATTCTAAATTTTTAATAAATTAGAAAAAGATATATTATAAAAACCTTTTTAAAGTGACTTATATCTATTTCCAAAATTTCATGTATAAAATATAAGTTATTTTCCTTAAATACTTTTTCGAGTAACTTACAAAAAGAACCTATTAAAACTAAACCTTTATGAAGTGGTGCATTAAATCAATGAGGATTTTCATAAAAAAAATCAAACATTAAATTAAAGAAAGAAATAATTAAAGATTTCTCATCTTTTCACTGATCATTTCAATTTCAAATGGTGTGGGTGTAGGCACTCATATTTATTTAGGCCATTTGCGGGTTCATGTTGAATTGAGAACATGATTAGATGTTGGCCTTTCATAAAAAAAGACCCATTATGAATGGGTTCTAGCCCAGGAATTAATGGTCATCATCGCCTTTTCAGGCCTGGGGACATAAATGGGTGCGATGCGTGGATCGAAATGGGACATTGTTATCCATATCAGTGCCATAAATATTGGCAAATTTGGGAAAATATTATGATATTGTTAAAAGAATATGTTAATCTACTGATAATCTTTCTATATTTTTAAAATATTGCAAATATTGAAAATGTAACAAGAAAAATGCAATGAAAATCATACTAAGTTTTTAATAAATTAGTAAAACATATATTATAAAAAACTTTTAAAGTGACTTATATCTATTTCCAAATTTTCATGTATACGGTACAAGTTATTTTCCTTAAATTTTTTTTCCAATAGCTTATAGAAAAAACCCATTAAAACTAAACCTTTGTGAAGTGGTCCATTAAATCAATGATGATTTTCATAAAAAAATCAAATATTAAATCAAGGAAAGAAATAATTAAGGATTTCTCATCTTTTCACTGATCATTTCAATTTCAAATGGTGTGGCTGCAGGCACTCTTATTTATTTGGACCTTTTGGGTGTTCATGTTGAACTGAGAACATGATTAGATCTTGGCCTTTCATCCAAAAAGGCCCATTATGAATGGGTTCTGGCCCAGGAACTAAGGGTCATCATTACCTTTTCAAGCCCAGGGACAAAAACGGGTGCAATGCATGGATCGAAATGAGACATTGTTATCCACATCAGTGTCACAAATATTTGTAAATTTAGAGATTGTTAAAAGAAAATGTTAATCTACTGATGATATTTCAATATTTTCAAAATATTGCAAATATTAAAAACGTAAAAGGGAAAATATAATGAAAATCATTCTAAATTTTTAATAAATTAGTAAAAGATATATTATAAAAACCTTTTTAAAGTGACTTATATCTATTTCCAAAATTTCATGTATACAATAAAAGTTAGTTTCCTTAAATTTTTTTCCAATGACTTATAGGAAAAACCCATTAAAACTAAACTTTTGTAAAGTTGTCCATTAAATCAATAAGGATTTTCATAAAAAAATCAAACAATAAATTAAGGAAAGAACTGATTAAGGATTTTCTTTCCAATAAAACATTAAATTCTCATGAAAAAGGGCCAAAAATTTCTCTGCTCACGCCTCTGTCTTCCGGTCTTCCACATGAATGTTTCATCTCCACCATTTTTTTTTTTTATCTCTCAACATCTCCCATGAGAAACATTGGATAAAAACATCTCCTTCCTGCTCCCTTTGCTACAAGCTTTTTCGTCATTGGTGAAGGGTCCTCAGCGAGAAGAAGACCGCTCGATTAGCAGGTATGTGTTTGTTTCTTTTTCTTTTTTTTTTTTAAGTTTCTGTTCATTCTCTCCCTCTCTTTTTAATTTTCATCCATCAGAACCATTCTGTGAATATGTAATTGAATGCAGCCCAAAGGTCTTGACATGTAAGGATGGACCCAATTAGTGTGGTGTGATCGCGCAACAGTATCCTGCCAGATTTGAGGACAAGAATTGGCATTAGGTGGTCCTTTTGGGTTCACAACTTCTGTTGACCTGATGCAATCATTTTGATCTTCCCGTTTGCAAAAACCAGACAAAAAATTTTTTTTTATAACAAAACCAGACCAAATCACCTGATTAAAAGAAAAAAAGAGGAAAATAAAACACTAAAAGATGCAGAGAGAAAGGGAGGAAGGAGGAGAAAAGGTACCTGATTAGCCACCTAGCCTTGCCGCCGTCGAAGCAATCTGGCCTCGTCTCCTCTTACTTCCAAGCTCCCCCTCTTCTTCCTGTTCTTCCTCATCTTCTCCTTCCCTTTCCCGTTTCTCTTTTCCGTTTTTTTTTTCCCTGTTATGCAGCAGCATCTCTATTTCTGGGATGATGGTGTAAAAGGCGATGGACACATGCCCTTTTTTAATGGTTGCTTTTGTCATTTTTTAATCTTTAATAGTCAATACATGCATGTTTGTAACTTTATAACCTTGCCACTTCGTGGCCCCCACTATTAGGTAACTTACATAAGATCCAAACTGTTCAAAATGATTTCCCCTCTCTCTATTATGCCCTGGTAAAATTTCACTCTAATTGGTAATTGGCATATTATCAGATTAACCAAATAATCAATTTAAAAAAATAAATTTAATAACAACACATCCCTTATTAGAGTGAAAATTGGATAAGGTTAAAAATCAACGGTTGGCCCGGCATCATCAATCACAATAAAATATATTATTTATTTTTATTTTTCTTATTTTAATGTTGTGTTTTAGCCTTTAGGTTCATTTAATATCCCAATGAACTTAACTTTTACTAGCATGAAATTATCCTTGGGGTTAAACAAGTGGGTCAATGATCTTTAGTGGGTTAGATTTCATAAATGAGCCCCACTAATAAATTATAGCAATAGCCTCATCGAGTTAATTATATGTGAACAATAATAAATTTCTATTGTTCAATTGGAAGATATTAATTTTAATTGCTGAAATCGAATATAAATCTCAAAATGAAAGAGGTTGATTTTTTTTGCTATTTTTAATATTGTGAATTCTATTAAGAAATATATAAAATATAAACTATTGTTGTCCCATAAATAAGCTTTCTAACTAGCCCACCTATGGCTACAGGAGATAAATTTGCTAGTATTATTAGCAGATCCTAGCTTGAGATTAACAAATTAAGAGAAAAGAATGAAGCAACTCAGGAGAAGATTAAAAAAAACATTATAAGCTTTGTGAAAACTACTACTCAAGAAAGTTAAAATCATAAAAGTATATTTAAATGCTCAAGAAATGTTTAACAGTCTGAATATATTGGCACCATGAGTGGTTATCCCTTACTCTTCTAAACATCATAAGGTATGATAAAAGTTTTCTTCCCGTCTTTTTGTTCAAAATCATTCTCTGCCAATTAATGCCTTTATTTTTTTTCCCTCTTTCCTTGTGTTTCTTGTTTTTTTTTTTAAGCAGTGGCTTAGGTTATTGGTTCGGAAGATGATCCACAGTATCCAATCCAATGCAAATCCTAATTTGGATATACTGAAAGTACTAAAAATTATTATAGTATTATCCATACCCTCACTAAGGACCCAGTTGAGGTATCCTGAGTCACATTCAAGTGAAAGTTGTTTTTGTTCTTTAACATGAATAACTGAGTAGTAAAACAAAGTACATGTTAATTGATTTTTGGTGAAGTTGGTTGCCTTGCAATGATAAAATCAGTTCAAGTTTCTGTCCGTGGTTTATTCATATAGATATATTAATTCCTATGTGAATAAGCAACTCACATCATTGTCAATTTGAGATGACGTATTCTAATGTCAAAAAGAAAACTCTAAATAACCTAATAATACTATCCTTTTTAATTCTGGTGGAGCTTAGAAATTGAACTTTGGTTATCATTAGAAAAATGAGTCCGGATTTCTTTGAGACAACACTAAAAAATTTTAAACTTTTAGACCTATCCATTGTTAGGTTAGTTTTAACCTATCTATTGTCAATTGAAAAATATTAGTTTTAATTGTTAAAATCAAATATAAATCTAAAAATGAATGAGGTTGATTTTTTTTGCTTATTTTTAATATTGTGAATTCTATTACTCCGATTATCTAATAATGAACTTGCATGTGATCAAATATGGATAGGAGTTAGATATTTCTTAGAGATAAATTTAGTAAGCAGCATATGGATGGAGTGGATTCGTTTATTGAATTTGCAAAAACACATTTGGCCGGGGTTGGAGAGATTAAGTGCCCGTATGCAAACTGTTGCAACCATTTTACACACTAGTATGGTACTGTGAAACGTCATCTGCTCAGATATGGGATGAGGGAATCCTACACTGTTTGGTTAGATCACGGGGAGATTCCACAACCTGATGAGTCAGATGAGATCGTGGATGAATTCAATGAGGACCATTGTGATTTTAATGAATTGATGGAGGACCATTATAGGGGGACTTACATAGAGGATGATACCCTAGAGCTAGAGAATGTACAAAACTTTGAGAAAATGTTGGAGGCCTCTCAGCAAGGCTTGTACTCAGGTTGCAAAGAGTTAGATACTCTACTATCGTTCGTCATTCAGATGCTACAAGTGAAGGTAGAATACGGGTGGAGCAATAATTCTTTTAACAAGATGTTGGAGACATTCAAGAAGTTCTTACCAAAAGAAAATATAGTTCCCGGATCAATGTTTGAGTGCAAAAAGTTACTTCGTGACTTGGGGTTCGGGTACGAGCTTATCGATGCATGTAAAAACGATTGTGCACTATTCTGGAATGAGACTACTAAATTGGAAAGATGCCTTGTATGTGAGGAGGCTAGGTACAAGGTTAACAATGGCCAGGGTAAGAAGATTCCTCACAAGATACTACGTTGGTTCCCGTTGGCGCCGAGGTTGCAAAGATTGTACATGTCCAAATGACAGTGAATGACATGAGATGGCATTGTGGTAAGCGTCTCGATGAAGGGTTAGTAAGTCATCTAGCCGATTGTAAGGAGTGGAGGGACTTTGATCGGCATTATCCTAAGTTTGCTCAAGAGATCCGCAATGTAAGATTGGGCTTGGCCACTGATGGGTTCAACCCTTTTGGAAACTTAAGCACTTCTTACAGCATGTGGCCGGTGATACTTATTCCCTATAATCTGCCACCCTGAAAGGTAATGAAGGACCCATTTTTCATGTTGCCTTTACTTATTCCAAGGCCGAATCAACCGAGAAAGGACATTGATGTCTACCTAAGGCCATTGATTGACGAGTTGAAGGATCTATGGGAGATGGGGGTTTTAACTTATGATGCTTTAACTAAAAAGACATTCCAGATGCATACAGCTGTCATGTGGACTATAAATGACGTCCCTACATTTGGTGACGTGTCTAGGTGGGGAACAAAAGGTTACTATGCTTGTCCCATTTGCCTAATCCAATGTCCCGCAGGTTGCTAGATAAGCTTGGGTGGGTGGGCCATCGAGCTTACTTGCCTAAGAACCATCCCTGGAGGAAAGACAAAAGGTTTGACGGACATTGTGAGCTTCAGACAAAATGCTTAGAGTTACCAGTGGAAAAAGTAGTAGCTCAAGTCGAGGAAGATCATCTGTGGGAAGTCAAGTTCGAGAAGGCTCCTGCCAATAAGAAAAGACCCCGTGACCCTCAACAAATAGGTTGGAAAAAAAGAAGCATTTTTTAGGAGCTACCATACTGAAAGTCATTGAATCTCTGGCACAACCTCGATGTTATGCATATTGAGAAGAACATATGTGAAAACTGCTATGGAATTGTAATGGCCATAGATGGGAAGAATAAGGATACTTATAAGGCCCGTGATGATTTGGAAAATATGCACATAAGGCTAGAATTACACCTAAAAAGGAATGAAGATGGATCCATTGTGAAGCCTCCAACAACCTACATGCTGAACCCAAAACAGATATATGGTTTTTGTGAATTCTTGAAATCAATCTGTTACCCAGATGGTATGCAGCCAACATCTCGAGATGTGTCAGCTCAAAAAATGGCAAGTTATCAGGTTTGAAAAGTCATGACTATCATGTCCTCCTTCAGCATCTTCTTCCTATAGGCATGCGCGATTTTGTGAACAAGGAGATATGGACGACACTATTTGAGTTGGGTAGCTTCTGTTAGGAACTTTGCTCAAAGACATTAAGCTGAGTGATTTGGAAAAATTACAGGAAAGAATAGTACTCATACTCTGCAATCTAGAGAGGATCTTCCCTCCAGCTTTCTTCGATGTGATGGTTCATCTAGCTATTCACTTGTCGTCTAAGGCTATGCTTGCTGGACCGGTGCAATACCGTTGGATGTACCCGATTGAGAGGTAAATGATACCTTCTTATGTGAATTAGTTGTTCATTAGTGTAATTCTCTTCCATATGTAATTATAATATAATTGTTGTTTGTTTGAAGGTTTCTAGGGACACTAAAAGGGTATGTCACCAATAGAGCACGTTCTGAAGGTTCAATAGCCGAGTCATATATTGTCAAAGAGTGCCTTACATTTTGTTCAATGTACCTAAAAGGGTTTGATAAACTAGAACGGAATGATGATGGTGGTGGACATGGCTCCAGGATGGAGATCTTCTCCTAGCATGTCTGTCTTTTCTCACCGATTTCAAGGGCTTCCAACCCTTCACAGAGGCAAAAGGAAATGGTGCATTAGTTTGTGTTATATAATACAGACGAGGTCCTACCTTATTTAGAGTATATAGTTTGGTCTAATTACATGTACATATAGCTCTTACACTCATTTATTTTTACACAAATTTTAGAAACTAATGAACCAAAATTTCCTTGAGTAGAGAACACAAGAGTATTGTGCAAATTCCACAAGGATGTGACATAGCTCAAGTACAGAAAGAAGAATTTCCAAATTGGTCCAAAAAACGGGTAAGATATATTAAAAAAATGAAAACCACTCAGTAATAATGAACTAAACCACAATTGATATTAACTTAGTGCACTTACCATATGTTGATCATGTAGATGAATGATTTGTGAGCTCAAGGATCAGCAGAAGCAACTGAAGAACTTTGGTCATTGGTAAATGGTCCCAATCCTATTATTGATTTTTATTCTAAATGTATCTCTAATGGCATCCGATTCCATACTCGAGACCGTGAAAGCCGTCGTAGGTACCAAAATAGTGGGTTGGTCATGGAAGGGGACCATAAAGGTTAACAGATTGATTTCTATGGTTATTTGTGCAAAATATGGGAGTTAAGATATCTGCATGGGGGTAGAGTGGTTTTGTTCCAATGTGAATGGTACAACATAGGTCATAGAAGTAGAATTTACAATGATAAAATGTCACATCTATTGATGTTACAAGGTGTTGGTATAAAGATGATCCATTTGTCCTACCAAGTAATGTGAGTCAAGTATTCTATGTTAATGATAGTAGCAAAGGCAAAAATTGGAGAATTGTAGAACGAGTTAGGCACTGTGGAATATAGGATGTTCCAGAGCAAGATGATGCTGATGCATTTCAACAAGATAAATCCACTTCCGGTCTCTTAATCCATGATGAAGACATGGATCATCCTTACCATAGGGATGATAGGGATCCTGAGATCAATCAAGAACTAAGGCCAGAGCATATAAATGATGACAGTGATGAGGATGACACCTTGGCAGAGTATGTAGATTGTTGACCCATAAAAAATTGCAAATAATGCAGCAAAGACACTACAAGCTTTGGATTATAAAATTCCAAAGTTTTCAAATATTTGGGCCTCATCTCAGTTCAAGTAAGGCTTCAAAAGGCTGTTTGTTAACTTCTTGGGAATCACTGTGGGACTTAGCACTTCCACATGTTAAAGCAATCTCCTATTCAACGAAATGCTTTCAAGTACATTTGAAGACTATCCTTCAAGGATTCAGAGCATTTAGACATCATTCGGATCTAAACTCGGCCTAGATGGTTATATACTATGCTCAGTGGGTCTCAGTACAAAGCGACACTTTGCAAAGGTCAAACCAGCTGAAACCCTCAAAAAAAGCTTAAATTATGCCCAAGAGAGGCCCTACAAAGTTTCAAGATAAACAGACATCATTTGGCCAAAAAGCTACAAGCATGTCAACTTGGGGCCAATCCCCCCCCCCCCCCCCCAAGCCATGGGGTCACTGACCAAAGTCCTACTTCCCGATGTCCAAAATTGATGAAATTTGGGAAAATACTCCAAGATGTTCCTGACGTCAGTCCCTCCAAGTTTCAAACCAAACCAAGGTCATTTGGGCCTCAAACAACTACAACAAGGGCCCACTTTCATGAAAAGTCAACTGGAGAGTTGACCAATCTCAGAAGGTCAAAACAGGTTAAAACTTCTATGACACACTAAAAATAGTGTCAAGAAGAAACCCTCCAAGTTTCGTGGTGAGCGGACATCGTTCGGGACCTAAACTAGCGAAAACGGGTCACATATACAAAAGTCCGAAAACGGGCCTTGTTCATGACCGCGGCCCAATCAATGAAGGAGTTGACCAATTTCAGGTGGTCAAAATGAGATGAAACTTCTATGACAAAGTCAAAATAGTGTCAAGAGGCATCCTTCCAAGTTTTGTCAAGACTGGACTTCGTTCAGACCCCAAACAGGTAAAAATGGGTCACAAATGCAAAAGTCTAAAAATGGGCCTTGGGAGTGACTGCGGCCCGTTCATCAAGGGAGTTAACCAACTTCAGATGGTCAAAACCAGCTAAAACTTCTATGACACACTCAAAATAGTGTCAAGAGGCATCCCTCCAAGTTTTATAAAGATTGACTTCGTTCAAGCCCTAAACAGGCGAAAACGAGTCACATATACAAAAGTCCAAACTGGGCCTTGTCCGTGACCGCTGCCAGTTCATCAAAGGAGTTGACCAACTTCAGATGGTCAAAATGACCTGAAATTTTTATGATGTGGTCAAAATAGTGTCAAGAAGCATCCCTCCAAGTTTTGTGGTGATTGGACTTCGTTTGGGCCCCAAACAGGTGAAAACGGGTCACAACTGCAAGAAACCGAAATTGAGCCTTGTCTGTGACCGCGGCTGCGGTCACAGACCCCCAAAGGACACTTCCTGCGGTTTTGGGCGGTTTTTCTCTACTTCCTTTCGAAATCCAACTTCCCACAACTTGCCTCAACTCCCAGGAATTGCCAAAAACTATTTAGGGCCTCTATAAAAAGGACAGTGTTTGAAGGAAGAAGAGACAAAAAGAGAGAGGGAGAAAACTTCAAGAAGAAAAGCATTCAAAAGGCATCCAAAGGAAGAGATACAGCAGCATTTCACAACTCTTCCCTCCCCTTTTCTCAGTTACCAAGGTGAGCAAGAAAATTCAGAGAAGGAGGAGAAGGGAAGAGTAACTAAAGAACAAACTATGTTCATGCAGTAATGACTATTCGAAGGATGACGTTGTCATCTTTGTTTTTCTCATTTTGGGGAATTTCTTGGCCATCACAAAGGTTGTGAACAAGCCCCTTTGGGCCTCATTTTGTTTCTTGAAAACTATAAGTTCAAAATGACACAACTTTGGCTTCTTGCATACCCTCTTCAGACTTAAAGAAAAGACAGTCCGTGAACATGAATGATGAATTACAAAGTTTTCAATCGATTCCATAGTCGAATTCGATCTTTTCAATGGTCATTCAACACCCTAAGATGTCATAAAAGGGAGTTTCGACACATGAAAAAAGTTAGAAACAGAACCAGCATGAACAGCACAAAAAACGGAGGCGAATAGTGACTTCACGGTCACTGTCTGCCAGTGACCGTGGCCCACGGTCACTGGCCTAGGGCAGTGACCGCGGGTCACGGTCACCCCCCTTTTTCTTTATATTTTCACATTTTCTCACTCTATGTACATTTTTCTTGTAATTTCCAAATTGAGATCACATCTAAGACTTGAGGGAGGGGTTGTAAACTTTATAAACTTATGTAAACAACCTTCATCCCCGCGGTCAGGGCATTAAAACCCATGTAAACAAAGGGAAATTAATGATGAACTACAATTAATTCTCATTCTTATTAACACTTGAAGTGCGTGAATCTTGGACATCGAATCCATTACACATTTTCATGCCATTTTTAAGCGCGATCAGAAGATAGATGACGAAGATGATGAGATGGAGAGATTGCCCAATCCTGATAAGATCTTGATGTGGATTATCAGATGTAGTTTTTGTTTTTTACTTTTCTCATGTATGGACATGTGTTATGATTGAATAGTCATTTTTGGTTTAAATGTCTCAATATTGTTTCATATTTCATTTCATATTATTGATTTATGTCATATTTCATTTTATTAAATAACATGTTCATATATAGTTGCCAAAAAAAATGCCTAAAGGCGGCAAATCGTTTGTGATGCCCGGGTGGGTAAAGAGAGTTAAGATGAATGCTTTGGAGAAAAAGAGAAAGCAAACTATTGAGAAGAATTCAAAGAAACTTCATGAGTTAGGGTTAAATAAAGTGGCAGATTTGATGCCCGATTCGAAGAGGCAAACCACGAGTACTTGCGAAAGAGAGGGAAAGCAAATCATGTCGGTGGCAAATGATGATAACGAGGAGTATGAACAACCCGAGGGTGAGGAAGGATAGAGTTCTTCCAGTGAAGATACTGGTGGTTATGAGGATGATGAGTCTGCTAGTTTTCAAGCGTCAAAGGTAATGTGTGTCTCAAATATGTTTCCTATTTTTTGTTTATAATCACATTTGTATATATATATCAAGTTGTTTCCAATTATTGACTCATGTACTAATACTCCATTTTTCTGCTACGCCACGTCAGACATATGGCCCCGTGGTCGAAGAAAAGAGGTAGGGTCAATCATGTGGAGGGCACACCCATGGTTCATTTTCGACACAACCTCCACCGATAGAGGCCAATTATGCAGTGAACATGCCCGTGGTAGCGATAATTAATCAAGTCCCACAACCCACCTTGCCTGACCAGATGACCAGTCCACCTACCATTGGTAGCTGCATTGGTAAGAAATATATGGCTTTATATATACATAACAAATTGTCCTTACTTTAATATTTTTTATAAACTAATTCAAATTAAATTATTGTTTTAATAGCAACCGTCCTAGCATCTTCTAAAATGCGTGGACGGGGTGCGTTTCGGGGTTTAAGCACGGATAAATTTAGAAAACAACTCGATTATGCCATTCCAGTTGAAATTGACTTTGACCAAAAGGAAATAGTGGGTTATTGGGCTCCTTCCTTAGCCAGTGCTCTTGGGGAACAAATTCGACCTTTTGTACCACTCTGAGATATTAAGTTCGTAAAACTTGATACTAGATTAAGGGAGTCAATTATTTAGAGAGTTTCGGTACTTTTTATAATGTATATATTCCAAACATGTTATTTATGATTTTAGCTAAGGTAATTTTGTTGTTTCCAATTGCAGTAAACCTTTGACTTTGGAGACTACACAAATAATGAGCTGGTCAGAAGTATCATTGACAAAAAGTGCCAAAAATTATTGAAGTATTGGAAAAACATCTTGCACAAGCAGTACGTTACGCTTAAGGAGGAGGGAGTGGTTGACCTCAAGAGTATTAAAGATCCTCCTTGTAAACCAAATGACTGGGTGTGGATGATTGAAAATGTGTGGGAGAATAATGACAAGTGGAAGGTATATAGCGTAGGACTACCCTTCGTAATTTATATAAACATACACAAATTGTCAATCTTTTACTTCCAATTCTTATTTTATATACACATCCTGTTAATTGATTATATTTCCCTTACAGAAAAAGTCAAAGAATGGGAAGACTGCTCGAGCTGCCCTGAAATGCAATCATACAAGCAGCTCCAGATCATTTGCATCCCAAGCCGATATTGTTGTGAGTGTATGTTTAGAAATTCTTACAGTATTATTATAAAATTCAGTGTTTAATTAGTATAATTGGTTTATCAAATGAAACAATAGACAAAGGAAAGTGGTGTACAACAGTCTATGCCTGATAGATTCACAGATACCCACAAATGTCATAACAAGGGGGGTGTGAGGATAAATGACATTGCTGAGCAACATCATGTACGTATACCTAACTCATTTGCAATAAACACCCAAAACTACACATTGTTATATCTTTGTGGGAGGTTAATGTATTCAAAATTGACAGGCTACGATGGTGGAAAAGATTACCTCACAATCACAGTCAGATGTCCCAGATCCACAGATTGAGATGCAAGTTTCTCAAGAAGTGCTTGGAAAGAGGTCGGCCTACACATTGGGATACGAGATCACAACACATGTTCATCTTTTACACAGTCTCAAGCATCTAATCCTGAGTTGATCGCTCTACGCTAGCAAATTGCTAAATATCAGAGTCAAATGTCAGGAGTTCAAAACTTTTTGCTAATGATAGCTGAAAAAACAGGGATAGATCCAACTAGCATGCCTATATTTAGTCCAGGGAGCGGTCGTAGTGATGCCACATTGGCTAGAGGGCACGATGAGGCTTCTCTAGGTTAGTATCTATTTTGCAATAGATAGTCTTCTATTTTGATATATGTACTTTGATATTTTTCAATCTTTCTTTTAGGATGTTTGCAAACATTTGATGTTTATTCGATGGGATATATATGTTTTGAAGTGTATGTTGACTTTTTGAATATAAATATTTTATTTATGTGCTCATATTTTGGATTTGTATTTACTGTATTGCTAATGTATTTGGATGGGATATAAACAGATATAAACAGGTTGTAAAAACATTTTTTCCAAAATTTAAAAAAAAATTGAAATTACTTTTGCCAACACAAATTATGTGTGCCAATGCATTTTTGTGTGCCAACGCATTTCTGTGTGCCAATGCATTTTTGTGTTGGCAAAAGTTGTTTTGCCAATTTCTTTCCCTACTTTTGCCAACACCATAGTGTGTTGGTAAAGTTTAACTTTTGACAGCATTTTATTTTGCATTGGCAAAAGTTTATTTACCAACCTATTTTCCTACTTTTCTCAACACCCATTTGTGTTGGTAGAGATCAACTTTTGCCAATATTTTTAATTTGTGTTGGCAAAAGTTGCTTTACCAACCTGTTATCTCTAATTTTGCCAACACCGTTTTGTCTTGGTAAAGATCAAAGTTTGCCAACATTTTTCATTTGTGTTGGCGAAAGTTTATTTACCAACCTGTTTTCCTACTTTTCTTAACACCCGTTTATGTTGGTGGAGATTAACTTTTGCAAACATTTTTAATTTGTATTAGCAAAAGTTACTTTGCCAACATGTTATCTCTAATTTTGCCAACACCATTTTGCATTGGTAAAGATCAAAGTTTGCCAACATTTTTTGTTTGTGTTGGCAAAGGGCACTCCCCACATACTTTTACCAACACCTTTCCAACGCATTTTTTTGGTTTGGTAAAGTGTGTTGCCAACATTTATTGATTTTTTTCAATGTTTTGCTGTGTGTTGGCAAAAGTGAATTTTGTTGTAGTTAATTTAACTGCAATCAATTGTCAAATTACTGTTTTTTTACAATGCAGTGACATTAGTTCCTTTTGTTTTGTTCTATTTTAAAATTTTTTTTCAAAATCTTAGGAAGGCAAGAAATAGAAACACACGTTGTATGAAAATTCTAACTTTTCACAAATTTCTTTTGGATAATTGCTAACCAATGTTATTGTATATTTGGGGTTAACATTTAATGAAGCACATTGGATTTATGCCAGACTTGTGATTACCTACTTACAATAGTTTTTTTATAATATATAATGATATTTATTATAAAACTTTAACATACTATTTAACTATCATATCCTACAAAGTTATTTCTATATCATAACCAAACAATCTTCAATGCTTTTATTGTAAAAAAGCAACTAAAAAAAGTTGCCTAACCAAATAGTATTTTCTATTAAAAAGCAGATTTTAAGAAAAGCTTCTTAATCATAACTTTTGATAAAGTACTTTTGGTGTACAAGAAGTTAAACCAAACATACTCTCAATCTCTTAGCAGGCCAAAATGCAAGAAAGGCTTAGCATATTAGAATAAAAAATTTTGTTGAAACAAAATGAAAAAGATTAATGAATAGAGAATTTCACAAGGTTTAAAATGGCCAAAGTAGATGGAGCACCCTCTGCTGGAGGTTGAAGAAGATCCTCCTCTGCCGGATGATCTCAAAGACAAGTTCCCTCACGCCTTTGCCTCCTTTTGCACAGACAAACAAAAGGAAAGGGATGAGATAAATTTGAGCTCCCTCATGCTTTTGCCTCTGCATCTCTCTATTGAAAGTTCTTTTTTTTTTTTTTTTGTAAGGTAAATGGTGAAAGGTTAAAAGTGACGTTTTAACTTTTAGGGGCAAAGATGGAATAAAAAATGAGGCTACACTGTACGATGCCCATATATGGGATATTTTTTTAGAGAACACTATGTCACGACCCGAGCCCAAAAATCGGGGGTTAGTTAAAACCTAATCAGTGACACACGTACTCCCGTGCAATTCACACCCGGACTAACCGGAATCTAAATGGAATTACACAAGGGATATCCACATGCTTACACGTGTGAAGCTATGATACCCGAATACTCCAAATGCCCTGTGGTATCCGTACCGATACGATACGATATGGATACGGGTACGGGATACGGCAAGATACAGCTCGGATACGGCCCCCAATTTTAGGATACAGCTATGAAATATTTTTTACCCAAAATTACAACAGATTTTATCCATTTTGATCAATTTACTCCTAAATGAGCCCTCTCTCAGTTTGATCAAAAGAAAAGCAAAAAAGAAGGAGAAGAGGAGGAGGAGAAGGAGGCAATGAGGAAGAAGATAACTAAACTGACAGGGGCTATTGCTTTTGTTTTAACGGGTTGCTTCTTCAACTAGGTGGTAGACCACTGTATTGTTTTCTACTACTGTTGCTGCTTCGAGCTTCTAGCTTTAGGTGCCATGTACGCCTCCTCTTTTTCTTATTCATTCATTTTTCTTCTTTTTTGTTCGATGATGCCCTAGAGATGCAAAAGAGGCAAAAGAACCCGTCGCATTTTATTAATGAGAACAGGCCCATTGGTTTTTTTTTTTTTATTTCTTTCTATTTTAATGTTGAGCTATTAGGCCAATCAAGACACCTGGCCCACTTTTTTTTTTCTTTTCTTTTTTTTCTTCTATGTTAAGATACTGTCAAGCCCACCTCATTGAAAATTTGATCCACACAGTGGGCCTTTAAATATTTGTGTACTACGATAAGTATTTATATCTATATATTTTTTGGAATGCCGTACCCATATCTGTATTCTAAAATTTTCAAGTCGGCATATCAAACCTTCGTTCCCCGTGTCCGTATCCGTACCCGTGTCCGTATCTAGGCATCATAGGTGTGAAGTGCTGAACAAATCACCCGTTCAAACATTCAAGGCGCAGAAGCCTGTTAATATCACCGAAAATTTCTTTCCTTATCATTGAATAGTTCAGCAAGCCCAAATGCAGCTGTGAACAATCTAAACATTTATATTCAAGAACAAGATTAGTGGTTTAATTATATATTACTCGCAAAATCCAAATGACATGCTCATGTATGCAAGGAAATCAAGAGTAGCATACTAGGGAGGGACGAAAGATGCAGACATGACAAGACTGAAATTCTACAATACATTATACATGTGTGCAATCATGTAAATATGAAAAGAACCCAAAAATTCCAACATATACAGTCCTTAGCTACAAGTGGGCGCTTTCGTCAAAAGAAACAGTCAGCAACCATTCTGCTGTCCAACCGATACCATCGGAAGGAACCACTATGGTCTCCTTCAACGATGCCTGAGATCAAACCTGTAACACCATTAAACAACTCGTAAATACGACGATTCAGCAAAGCATAAGCAATATTAAGGGAACACGCGTTGTATCTAAAAAAATTAAGGAGAATAATTCAATAGGAGTCAAGATAGAACACGAAGCATATCATACATGTTTGGCTTTGCTTCTGGACTCACAGGTGGCTATGACCCGATCTTGCCCAAAAGCATTGCCTTAAAAGAAATAAAAGACATATGATTAGTAGAGTTTCAAGTTCGTATCTAGGCACGTCATGCATTTGAATCAGTATGCTATCGGAATCATGAACAAACATACTTGCAAGGTGGCTACTATATTTGCCATATCCTCCCTCTGGGGAGTCGTACATACTAAAAACACCATCGACTGGGCTAGGGTATGAATGGGTCTCGGGTTCCTGGGCTCCGGAAGCCTCAAGACGTGAGCACACTACAACGGCAACATACATACTATGCCAAAAGTCAACCACGCCAGGTATCATAAAGCTGAGGCTGAGTAGCACCAGACCGTTTCGAGTCAATCATATACTTGAGTAAATCATGCACTACCAGACCATATACGTTCAAGTCAAACGTGCAATACATACATACATACTCAAGTCCAAGTCAATAGTCAATGTAATTGCCTCGAGTGTCATACTAGAGCAACATAAAAGAATCATACATATCATGCATAAGAGTGGAGGGCAATGAAAGTCATCCAATATGCCATGCAAGTCAATTTCATAGGATCAAGGCAGTTTTACTAGCCAACCTTTATCTAGTTGTCTATTGTTTCTAACCGTGCATAATAATATAGTTTTAAGTTATCCGATACACAGTTGTTTTTCTTTGGTGTTACATTGTCTCGGGAAAGGTGTATCGAAGTCCCTTAAACCAACACCCATGGGGAGGTCTTAACAGATAAACAACATCACATGAATAAGTCTTAGCCTTCAAGACTTTTCGTGGTCCTTCAATTACTCCTTTGGGCTGGTTAATGGGCTTCAAGGATCCAAAATCTAGAGTCCTACAGGGTCTCACATAATACTTATCCATCCAGGTTTTGTTTGTGGCTCACTATTTGGTCTCATGGCTTAGCCATAAAAGGCTTGCTCCAATTAGTTAAAGAGCAAAAGGATCCTAGAATGTAGTAGAAAAGGGGTCCTTTTGATGTTTAAGAGTAGGAGGGTAAGAATGAGCAAGAAGAGAATTCAGTATAAAACTGAATCTCCCAGGGCAAAATGCTTCAGGGCCGATTGGTCGGTCCCGAAACCTGATCGGTCGGATTTCAGTTCTAGAAGTGTCCGATCGGTCGGACACCACACCCAATTGGTCGGGTAACAGAACTCTGTAATGGGTAATTTCAAAACTATCACAATTTGACCTGTTACGTATGGAACCGAAAATCGACTCAAGAGAACAATCGAGTGGAAGCATACACACACACGACGGCTGCGAAATACGTGAAAACCAAAAGATTAAGAATCATACAATCATGAGTTACCAACATGTGTTCATCCTTAAGCTTATACTTGCCTTAAATTCAACGGTTCAAGCATAGTCCTTTCTTTGGCTCAGTTTGGGTATTTGGAACCTAAATGCCATGCATGCCAAAAATAAAGAAATAGATGAGTGCATGTATGAAGTGAGAGTCCTCTTGACTCCACTAACCCAAGAGACCAATGAACAATAAACGAGCTTAACTTAGAGACCAATTGAGGAGGACGAAGAACCCACAATTTCCAATGTCAACAAGACAAGAGAGGAGAAGAGTTGAGCTCAAGTAGATGCTTGAAACCCCACGTGGAAGATCTATGATGTAGAGAAGAAGAAGAAAAAGACAATGAAGAAGGGAAGAAGAAGGAAGTCGGTGGAATGAGTCGGTGGTGTCTTCTTATATAAGACAATATATTCAAAATTTGTAAGAAAGTCCTCCTTGTTTTATTGGATTTTCAATACAAGTCAAATGAGGGTCTAACTAAAGCAATTGACGTCTAATGCACTCGAGTCAGTTACGAAAGTCAATGAGCTTAACGAGATACACGTGTTAATGTCAATATGATGCATGAATGTCGTGAAAATAAGTATGCTAAAATTACGGAAAAGGGCTTTATCTACTTAGGTAAGGGTAAATCCAACCCAACTACCTATCCATGGCCCGAACTTGACCCACTATGACCGAATTCAAAGAACCGCATTAATTAGTGAGTAATCATCATTAATTACTTGCTAATTAAGCTTAGCTTGGGTCGGAGTGTTACACACTATTTTGAAAAATCCATGGTCTTTTGTACCCAATATGATATATATAATCCTCCATCTAACCAATTGATTTGGATAGGTGCCAAACCTTGAAATCAGTGGCTATTCGAGGTCTTTATTTTGTACATGCTTTAAATTGCCCCACTTCATGGACTGTGTGAATTGGTTCTCACTTGTGTTTCTATTTAATAAGTTTATTGTTACAGACAAAAAGAAGGAAAAAAGACAACTGGCCCCTCCACACATAATGTTGTTCCTCTTCAGGTATGTCATTTACCATGCTGGTAAACTTTTTTATTTTTAACGTAAATGTCGGATTTAAGTCCTCAAATACTAGTCTGTTCCTCCCGTAAACGGGATAGTGCATTACCAATGCTCCAACAACAGATTGGTGACACATAATATTTGATATCTCAACCCTATATCTCCAAACACACAATGCTTTTTGATATATGCCGCTGCGCGCGCCACCCCCCCCCCCCCCCCCCCCCCCCCCAACCCAACAAGCTCAAGGAGAAAATTTCTAGCTTCAAACTTGCCCTCATTACTAATACTA
This sequence comes from Sextonia rubra, assembly GCA_037013555.1. NCBI lineage: Eukaryota > Viridiplantae > Streptophyta > Magnoliopsida > Laurales > Lauraceae > Sextonia > Sextonia rubra. The sequence continues at coordinate 84,040,090 of JASUAD010000001.1, forward strand.
GCTCAGCACAAGCCTGCGGCCAACATGGGCATAAAAAGAGAAGTAATTATTTTTTTCAAATGGAAGCCCTTTAAATCAATTATAAGAAATTAATAACAACAAATCAAATTGCAATTGTACTTAGGGTTGCAAATGGGTCAGTTCCAAAATGGATTAATACTTGACTTAGACCCAAACTTTTTTCTAAATGTTGGTTCCATTTCCAAAATTGGTTGTGACTCAGTCTGTTGGTTCCGGATCCGACTCTAATAAGAAGAGTCGAATTTAGTTTCAGAACCAGGTCTGAGTAGAGAATTGAGATTTACTTCCAAAATTGGTTCTGACTTCTTTAACATTCTTTTTTATATATTTTTTCAAAATTAAGAATATTGTTCAACTTATAACAATGCATCGAGTCTACTATTTTTAAGATTAAACCGAGTCCACATGTCGAAACCTATATGGACCCGGAATCGGAATTGGGTTCATGAGTCAGACCCATTTATGAATCAAAACTTAAAGCAAGTTCCAAACCTGGTTTTTAACAAGTCAAAACCTTTGGATAATCAAAGAATCGGGTTCTCATTTGCAACCCTATTTATACTAAAATTGCTCCTTGAGAAGTTATGATACATTTGAAGACCATGCAAAATTAAGTGTCTTCATGGAATGAGTCTTAAAATGCTAATAAGAGAGGTATTGACAAATGAAAGTGGAGAAATTTTGGCAACCTCTCAAGTAAGTGAGCATTAAAGAATCCAAGGAGGCTAAAGTTCTAATTGTTGGAAATTTATACTAAAGCATGCTTTTATGTATTTGTCTTCGACTGATTTATTTATTAATAAAGTTCGTATTTTCATCTTAATGAGAATTTGTATGGGCAAATGGTTGCATTGTTATTTATTATGCATATATATGTCTTTCATTTTATAAAGTAGATAAGTTGGTGTGTAAAGTTCAGCTTACACATGGAAGACTTGTTTGTTGGTTCTTATAGAATATAAGTTATTGCTGTACACAACCTAGATGGAGTTGGACACACCATCAATTCAATTGTAGCATAATGTTTTAGTAGGCTTGTTTTGGCTGCGAAAAATAGTATAGTTTCGACTCGTTATGCTAGTATACTCTGTGTGTATTAAACAGGACTACTTTTGGGTTTATTGTCGTTGTACTGATTATATAAGACGATTAACATCCTAATGGTTATTATGAGTACTTATACTCTTAATCCCAATATAAATAATAGACATATACATTTAGTGTTTGGTATTTTGATTTACAAAGGAGTGAGACCTTTTATGAGTTAATAATTTCAGTGAATTGGATAACTACACTATATGTATGGTGCATATTAGTTTATTAACGAAATCCACGTCCCATAATAGGAATTGATGATACCCTTTGATGAAGCTTACAAGTTTCAATTATGTCAAACCTTGTAGGTGAACGTTATGTCCGACATATCAAATAAGTGTAAAGTCTTAAGGAATTATAAAAATGTCAATTAAATATAAGTGTCAATAATTATTTAATCGATGGATATTTGAAATCTTAACATGGGGAGATTAATAAGCATTTAATAATTAGGAGGTCAAAATATTAGTTTGAGAATAAGGGCAAGCAATTATAATTCTTTAGTTGACTGAATTATAATTTATGAAACTAGAATTCTAATTTGGGTTGAATTAAGGTTTCCTATTTCCATAAGAATCATATTCCTTATTTCCTTCTTAACGTACGTATTGTATAAATATGCACTATTGCTCTCTAGAAAAAACATACGAGAGAAATTTCATTTTTTCGAGCAAAGAGAATTCGTAGAAGAAGCCCACACCCTGGTGCGAGTTCAGGCATAGAGAAATACAGTAGAAGGTCTTGAGATTTTCAAGTTACTATAAAACTGAGATAAAATCAGAGAGATCTCGCAAGTATGGTTTTTGAATCATCATCATTTAAAGTTATTTTAGCAGTAATCTGTGCGCAATATCTAGGGATCCTGGCGGCTACCTCCCAACAATAACAGTATATATTTCGAGTTTTCAAAATATTTTTAAAGATAACTTCAAGGGGAAATTGATTGTAGACGGAGAATGCATAGACAAAAGTAGTGGACCTTGGACGTTAGAAGCAACTTTGAGAGAAATTCGAGAGATGAGCAATAAATTGGGCAATATTCTCCTACGAGCAAACTAAATGTGAGCAATATGGAATCCAACTCATGGGCCCACTTAAGATGCCCTCTTACTAGAGGGGTGGGGCACATGGAAGGTTTCCTTGCTAATCAAGGCAAAAAGTCCTTTAAGATAATCCTAGCCCTTGATAGGAGCCTTAAGTTTATTGGTCTTGAAGCCATAGATTTCTTTGAGACTCAATCCCTTAGATGAAGGTTTGATGATAGTGAACATGGGCTTGGTACCGGATCATGAGGTGATTAGAGTTTGAAAAGGTCCACATTGATCACATTCTGTTTTTTCTATTCAATACTAATCCCTACCATGAAAGTTTGCGTACTTTAGGAGTCATTCTTGCAAAGCTATGGAAGAGGAAACCCAGGTTTCCTCTTTCGTGGCTCAGTATTTCGTACATAGGCAGGTATGAATACAAGATCATCTCTAGCGATGTTATATGCTCTAACATCTCCTTTTGTGTTGTTGTCCTCAAGACAAATATAGCCTTTCTAGCTTCAATTCACCATTTGCGTAGCTCCTTCGCGTTGTCATTTGTTAGTGCTGCAATGTTAGTGCCGCCAACAATCTCCAATAGGTCTTAGCCTTTAAGATATAAGCCTTGAAGATATAACTCCACACACATATGCCAGTAATCATGGTTGTGGTTGTTTAGTTTCTCAATTCCTCTATCTGCATTTTCGAGATCCATTATCATGATTGGTGAGAACTTCGTTGATCTTTACCAGCGAGAATCTCTGTCCCTGACCGATCAGCTTCACAGCATTAGGTCGCCTCTTACCGTTGATTACAATGGATAGATAGTCCATGACCTGGCTTCACTTTGATACCTTGTAGAAAAACCACTAAAGTGGGCCCATGGTCAAAACAGCCCACAACAACACTTTATACAATCTAACAACTTTAATTCACTTTAAGAAATTCACACAAAAACACGTTACAGGCTACAGTTGACTACACTCCTCCATGCTACTTACACGTCACACGTTTTTACACTTTCTACACAATGCACTAGGGTCACTACACGTCATTGAGAGTTGGGCGGACCCATGCAAGAGGGTCCAATTGACCATATTGTAAGCAGCACTCGCTTATTTTATTATTATTATTATTATTATTATTATTATTATTATTATTATTATTATTTTCATTTTTTGAAATGACCAAAAAAAGTGAGATTCGGCCGCCCTTTAAACCAAATGGGCCCATCATAGATTTTCTTCCTTTTCTTATTGGGCTGTATTTCGAAAATATTGTGATACACCCTTGATATTTATTTGATAGTACTACTAAAATTACCAAAGAACTTTCAAAATATTGCTAAAAAACTTCTCGAGGTGCAAGAATAAAATTGGGAAAATAGGAAAAAAATAATCTGTACAAATATTTTTAATATTTTTACTTATACTTATTCATTATTTTTAATTGTTAAAACAAAATAATTTTCTGCAACCTTTTCCATAACATCTCAAAGACGATAGAAATCCAGATTTAATCACAGTTTAACATTTTTTTCAAGATTATTAGAATAACAATATTTGTGCACATACTAAATTACACACAAAATGCACACAAGTATATTTATTTCATGAGACGGTGACAAGTGTATTTATCTCATAAGATGAGGAGCAAAAACTGAAATATAGTTGTTATTGTATAGTGCCACACAAGCAATTGTACATTTTATATGTATTTTTGTGTGTATACTAGCAACGAAGCCCATGCTAAGCCTGGGCTGAAAATAAATAATAATAAAATTTAGAATTTTTAAATTTTATTAAAAATAATATCAATTTAAAAATAATCGTACATTATTTATTATTTATTAAAGTCTATATAATAAGTTTTTATTTCAAATAAAAAGTGTAATAAACTTAGTTATAGATTTCTAGCAACAAAGGCCCATGCTAAGCTCGGGCCCAAAAATTAAAATATATTATCAAAAATTTATTTTTTGTTGGGAATATTTGTAAGAGAAGTAGATCTTAAATAAAAAATATATATAATGTATTTATCTTTCATCATTAATATTTATTCTACGCAATAACATTCTAAATAAAAATGAAAATTTTGAAATAACCTTACAAAAAATATAAACATAATCCAAAATTATATATTTCCACCCAATTGTATTTTTGAAAGGAATTTTTGAAATAAAAAAAAGAAATACGCTATGCTTAGTTGTTGTAATATCTTTTAAATTACAAAATTATGGCCAAACAATTACACTAATTGGATGAGATGCTGAGAAATCTGCAATGAAACATGACTATGAATAATTGTGTGGATTTAATGGGTAATAATCATGGGGTCAAGATCATCCAATTAAAGGCGATTCTAAATTAATGTCACGATCCACATGAAAGCAAAGATTTGGAAGCATATATTTATCCACCAATGATTCGCATAATAAACATATATAGTTGCTAATATTGGCCAACTCTATATGTAATGTAGCCAAACAATTACACTGATTGGATGAGATGCTGAGAAATTTACAAAAAAACATGGCTACGAACAATTATGTGGATTTAGTAGATGTAATGTGGCCAAACAATTATATTAATTGGATGAGATACTGAGAAATCTGCGATAAAACATGACTACGAATAATTGTGTGGATTTAGTAGGTAATAATCATGGGGTCAAGATCATCCACTGAAAGGCGATTCTACATTAATGTCACGATCCACATGAAAGCAAGGATTTGAAGGGTGTTAATGATATTTCAATTAATTTATTAATATTATCTACGAACATAATGGGATCTATTTGTTATTTTTAATAGGGAAGTAAGTCCTAGATTTGAGGAATTCAGGTTTGAAGAGAGAGAGAGATTTTAGGGTTCTTGATATTGATATTGATATTTTTAGAAGATGACATGACGATTTAGAAAAAAAGAAAAAAAATTGCGGATATGACACCCTTCATAGGTCTCCATTCTTATAGCTTTAATATATATAATGTATCACAATTAATTTCCTAACGACGACAACATGGCGTTGTGTCCAGATAAAACAATCGGGCCTGAACGGATCCACTGCACAGATGTACTGTGTCCGGATCCAAGATCGGGTCTGAACCGGTTATCTCCCTAGTCAGAGCCGGCGAAAACAGAGCTAGGTCGCGTTTCTGCAACTCCTCGATCTCGGTCTTGAGATGGAGAATGGTGTACGGAGATGGGTAGTGGATATCTCTGGATGGGACCCACCTCCCGATCACTTCTCATCCATCGTCTCTCTCCTTCCTCTCCACGACCGCTCTGTAATCACCAGGTTTGGGTCTCCTTCTACTGCTTCATCTCCTCTTGTTCTATGATTTTTCCAATCGATCTACAAGGCCTTGTATGTTCTTTCTGATCGGTTTCAATTTCTGTGGAGCCCCCATGAATGCATCACAAATAGGAACCTTTGATCATGGGAATGGGAATCACTGCTTTTGAGGGCCTCCCAAAATTTTGGAATTCCTAGCCATTGTCACACATCTTCATTTTGAATCCGTTTGGGTTGACAAAATTCAGATGTGTGAGAGTTTTGGGAAAGTGCTGATTCATGGGTTGGTGGGTATCCATGGTTTAGATTGATCACAGAACCTTTTTTTTATTTTTATTTTTTCAGTCTGCAATCTGTACCTGCTCAGGCAAAATAAGGTATATGTAATATATGGGCGATTGATGTAGAAGTATGCTTTGTGGGGCCAACTTGAGGCCACTATTAATCACCTTGCAGGGTGGGATTGGATGATGTCACTGTGGATGAGGGTTGGGTAAGATATTATCCTTGTTGGATAATGATGGCAATCAGTTTAAGGGTACCAAAGATTCTACTCTGTAGAATTGGTATGATTCAATCCTAAGATGAACATCACTTTGATTATGATCAAATTTGGGCCACTAGCAGTTCATCTAGGTTGGAAGGTTGGATAGACACAGGTGGGATTCACAAAAACAAAAAAATAAAAATAAAAATAAAAATAAAATAATAACAATAATATGCATTTGCAAATTAAATGGATGGTAAATTTTTTCAAACACAAAATTTACTAGTGCATTATAAAGGTATGAAATTTATATGGATCTTGTAGTAGGATCTGTTGATGAAATTATAGACTTTTTCAAACACAAAATCTATGTTGAGTAAGGTTAAGATGTCGCTAACCCATTTTAAGCGCTAAAAGAAAAGGGGAAGAAGAATTACCTAGGAAGCAAGGACACTTCTAAGAAAGTGACGTATTTGTGTCGGATACGTGTCGAACACCAACACTCCTCGGACACTCTCGGCCATGTGTCCGATACTATTTTAGATGTGTCCATAATTAAGAACTAAAAATCTTAACTTCGGACAGTTGTCTGACACTCTTTTTGCGACGTATCCCACAATTCTTAGGCCGTGTTTATGACTGAAAAATAAACATGTGGCTGATGTTTTTTGGATACTTAGTTAACACGTGGTTAGTAAAACTTGTAAACTTGATATATGACAATTTTATACCATAGAAAAATGTATAATTATTAATATTAATCATATTATTAGCAAAAGATAATAAATGAATCTTTACTAAAGAATAGGCCTCGAGATTGGCTTCTTTTTTGCTTTTCGTTTTTTTTTTCTAAGGAGGTGAAAGAGATGATCCTCACTTTTCTTTGTATTGATTTTATGGAATTATGGATATTTCATGTTTAATGATTATGAATTATGTTTTTATGTTGTATTGATATTTGATAATTTGATATATTTGTTAATTAGTACTTGAATTTTTATTTTTTGATTGCTAAATTGATTAAAAAATTAAAATGATATTTTTTTAATATATGATTATATATATAAATTAATATATTATTAACGTGTCCCCTGATGTGTCCATTTCCTGCTTTTTTGAGAAATACAATGTTGGTGTGTCCGCGTCGTGTCATGTCGTATCTATGGCCCATGTCTGTGTCCATGCTTCTTTAAGAATTACTTTTCTGTACCAAGAAAATCAGCCCTAAGTTATAAATTAAGTTTTATCAATAGAAAAAAGAAAAGATTGGAGTCACGCTGTGTTTAACATCACATCGCTGTTGTTGGAATTATGTAATGTTGGTTTTATAGCAAGTTGAAAATCTATTGAGAAGTGGCAACTTTGAATCACTTCTAACTCTAGTTCGTAGTCACCAGAAAAAAATGGGCAAAGTGATAATGTTGGAAATTGGGTTACTGCATGTGCACTCCCTTACACCATTTTCAGTTCTTGCTCCTCACGTCATTGATGCCCTTGGATTAATTCTGTTTCAGAAGTTGTACTTTTCATTGAGAATTGTATGTTCCTAGAACCATAAAGACATTAAATTTTTTTTTTTCACTTAATTTTAATTACTTGAGTTGTTAGTAATGAATTTAATAAATCTATTGATTGTTATGTAAAATCCAATTTCTTGTTTAACCTGGTATCCCTTTAGGTTTATGAAGTCTGAGGATAGAATACGGGCATTGGTTAGCCGGTTGCTCCAATACGTGCTTGTGCATGAAGTGTTGGATATCCCATTTGATGAAATAATCATAAAGCGCACTGTCGAAGGGAAACCATATCTGGTACATGTGTGTGGCCAATAGTTTTCTTCTATTTCTAAATGATTGTGATGTACTTGTGCTTTCAAGTAGCTGCTGAATTGGCTTCATATGAATGTATTTTGTTGACACTGTAAGTTTAATCAAGTAGTTTGTGTCAACAAACGATAGGTTTCACAATAAAAAGGACAGAATGACTAACTAATCATGACCATCGGATGATAAGTGACTTCATTTTGTCCATTAAGAAGGTAAGAAATAGCGTAGTCTGCAGAAATTGTAAATCAATTGTGGTTGTATTTGATCGACCGGAGTGGTAATATTATACCACAAATTCCAATGAAATTAGAAACTAAAAGCAGAACAAACAAAAGGCACTTAAGAATGGTCACAAAGTGTTGATTCTCAAGCCTCAAGTCCCATTTCAAGAAGGTATACACTATACATATCCAAGCCTTAGTTGGAGATGAAACTAGAAAAGACGACAAAAGTTGCATGGTGTGCTAGTCGTCTAGCCAATAATGCTAGTTTATATGGTGTTTCAAAATTCAAATATTATAAAGCCTTAAAAAGCCATCTTAGCCCTTGGATCACCAGGAAACTGTTTTAATCCTGGGTACTAGAACTAAATTAAGAGTAAATGTACCAGTCTTCCTTTGCAACTTAGTGAACTAAAGCAAATAATAAAATAAACTAAGTAAAGAGGATGTCCAACTAATACCATCTGGTGCACTTATGCAAAGGACAATCCACTCTCCAACAAGGTAGCCACAAAAATGTTATTCCTACCACAACATGGGAGAACTGACTCAATAGAACGAAACTGTAAACCAATAATCAATAATAGGCTGGTCTTTGACGCAGTCATCATTAGGAGCAGCAGAAATATGTTTAAGAATAGGTTGCACGAATAACAACGGAACCTTTATACTGCAAAGTCCACTGGATCACATGAATAGATCCTTCATCACAGATTAATTTTTTTATCTATAATCTCCAAAATAACACCATAGAAGGCAAAGTCAAAGAAAAAGGGCCTTTACCCAAATGCAAAAAACCTCCTTTTAATACCCTTAATTCAAGCCAACAAACTCTAGGGCAGCAACGTAATTTTTCTCAGATTTTCTCTTTGGAACAGACTACCAAAATAATTATCCAAAAAACTGGAAAAAAAATAGGGATTGAGTCCTTTGTCACACAAACCACCACAATGTAGATGCAGTTAATTGCAGCCTTAAGAATAGTATGCAAAAGCTGTTTGACTCCACAAGCGAGCGTGAAAGAGAGGAACAAAGGTGAAGGATCACTAACACAAACCTTCCTTAGCAACACACCCCCCCACCACCACCACCACCACCACCACCCCACACTACTATTGGAAATTTATACTAAAAGCATACTTTTATGTATTTTTCTTTGACTGATTTACTTATTAGTAACGTTTGCTTTTTCCATCTTAATGAGAATTTGTATGGGTAAATGGTTGCATTATTATTTACTGTGCATAAGTGCATCTTTTATTCTATAAAGTAGACAAGTTGGTATGTAGAGTTCAGCTTACGCATGGAAGACTTATTTGTCGGTTCTTATAGAATCTAAGTTATTGTTGTTCACAATCTATATGGAGCTGGACACACCATCGATACGATTATAGTATGATGTTTTAGTAGGCTTGTCTTGGCTGCGGGAAACAGTGTAGTTTCGACTCGTTATGCTAGTACACTTTGTGTGTATTGAACAGAACCACTTTTGGGTTATTGTCTTTATACTGACTATATAAGATTATTAACATTCAAATGGTTATTATGAGAGCTTATACTATTAATCTCGATATAAATAATAGACACGTGTATTTAGTATTTGGCATTTTGATTTACAAAGGAGTGAGACCTTTTGTGGGTCAATAATCTCAGTAAATTGGATGACTACACTACGTGTATGGTGCATATTAGTTTATTGACAGAATCCACGTCCCGTAATAGGGATTGATGATATTCCCTTGATGAAACTTATAAGTTTTGATTATATCAAACCCTGCATGTGATAGTGTCTGACATATCAAATAAGTTAAGTGTAAGGTCTCAAGGAATTATAAAGATATCGATTAAATATAGGCGTCAGTAATTATTTAATTGATAAATATCTGAAACCTTAACGTGGGAAGATTAATAAGCATTTAATAACAAGAAGCTCGAAATATTATTTTGAGAATAAAGACAGGAGTACAATTATAATTCTTTAGTAGACCGAATTGTAATTTATGGATCTAGGATTCTAATTTAGGTCGAATTAGGGTTTCCTATTTTTATAAGAAGCCTATTCCTTATTTCCTTCTTAAGGTCCCTATTGTAGCCTATAAATATGCGTTATTACTCTCTAGAAAGTATATACAAGAGAAATCTCCTTTTTTTAGAGCAAGGAGAATTCGTAGAAGAGGCCCACACCCCGGTGCGAGTTCGAGCATAGAGGAATACAGTAAAAGGTCTTGAGATTTTCAGGCTATTATAAGACCGAGATCAAATCAGAGAGATCTCGTAAGTATGGTTCTTGAATCATTATCGTTTAAACTTATTTTCGCAGTGATCTGTACGTGATATGTAAGGATCCCCCCCCCCCCCCCCCCCCCCCCAAAAACCCCCAACACCCCCGCGGACGAACCAACCCCAAAACCCCAGAAAAAAAGAAAAATGAAAAAATAGCAAGCTTTAAACTCTGTTTGTGAGGCATGAAACAAAACTTAGAAATAGGGAGCAACAAGGGTGAAGGATCCCCAGCCCACATCCATGGAGAGCTCTAGAAGACTAGAACCAGGTTGTGATGCATGTAATCCATGATTAGGGGGAAATGAACCTCATTTGAGTGAGGCTAATTACTCATGTGCTCTTTAACAAAAAATACCATTGTGGTGATAAGTAAAAGGTCATTCTTGAGTACACTTGTCAAATAAAGAGTACATTAAGGAGAACTTACAGGCAGCTCCAATTAAAAAAAAATATGGGTCTGGTTGTTTGCATATTGTTATCCAATATCCAATGCTTAACTTGCATTTGAGAGAGTACCATTTATGGCGTGTGTTGTAGGCTATGATGCCAAGATACAACATGGATATGATAGGGACACAGCACGGATACGGAAGGGACACATATTTTACACATAAAAAGTGAAGTATCAGATACGATACGACATGATACGTTGCCCATTTTGAAGTATCCATGCATCATAGGTTGTAGGTTAATTCCTTTTAGAGTGCTACCACTTTCCGTTCTTCTAGCATTCATTTTCCTTCTCCCACGATTTAATGCTTCTAACTCTTTCACTCACCGCAAATAAGCTCACACACCCCAACATGCGTGCACACACATACAAAGACCTCATTAGTCATTAAATCATTCTTGGATGGGATAAGGCTTTGTTGTTGTTGATGATAATGATGATGACGGCGATGATGACAACAATGACAAGCTAATAAAGTAATAAACATAAAACATAAGATATTCCTAAAGTCCATAGAATTAAGGTACTCGTAACCTATGATACCCGGATACGGCATTTGGCCAAGGGTACCCGTACCGATATGGTATAATATGGACACAGGTACGGGATGCGGTGTAAAATTTAGGATACAGTTGGGACTGCTAAAAATACTGTAACCCCAAAACCTTCTTATAAAAAAATAAAAAATAAAAAATAAAAAAAAAACAAAGAGACAGAGAAAGATGTGCATGTATTTAAAAAAAAAAAAAGCAAAGAAGGAGAAAGATTTGGGCGGTAATGGAGAAAAAAAAAAGAGTGAGGGAATGAGATCTATACTTGTTTCTTCCAAACTGGGTCGCGGGATGTCGCCAGTTGTGGGATTCCACCTGAAGCTATTGTCAGAATCAAGTCTCTTCTCCTCCTCCTCCTTTCTTTTTTATCCTTTGTCTGTACATACATCATCGAAAAGGAGCAAAAAGCACTTTTGCCTTTTTAGAAAATTTGCATGCTGGAGTGTACTCATACCCATTGAAAAGCAGCAAATTCCAAAAGGCCCTTTCCCTTTTGCGTTTTTATAAACAAGTATGGCCACCTCAATTTTTTTATATTCTTACTGCTGGGCTACTTGTACAATCGGCCCTTTTTTTTCCCCTACATCAGGCTGTTGGTCCAGTGAGGCCAACCTCCTTGAACATTTGATCCACTCAGTGGGTCTTATCATATCTGAGCCCTAAGTTGAAATATAATAAATATTTCACTTAAAAATAATTTCTAATCAAATATCTACATGTATATATTTCTAAAAATGCTGTACCCATATCCATATCCTAAAAATTTGAAGTTGGTGAGCGTATCGAACCTTCATTCCCTGTTTTGTATATGGGCATCATAGCTCGTAACAAATACTGTCCTTTGTGTTTATCAAATGGACTCTTTTAACTGAAGTGATGTTGGATCCTTCTCTTTGTGGTGCTCATACAACTTAACTGCCCACCATTATTTTTATGCTAAGTTTTGGCTACAGGTGGACATTTATAAACATGCTTCACATTCCTCATTCCTTGAAGTTATGTGACTGTTTTCAGTTCTTTTTTATTACAAATTTCTTTTAAATTTCCATTTGTTAAAAGATTGTTTCCATAGAAGTTTCCAAATTGATATTTTGATTGGTGAGAATCTAGCATTAGAATAATGCTCCTCTTATGTTATCCTGTGTGCTGCACTCAAGACTTAAAATAGATGCATAGGATAATGGTCCTGGTTTGGATTGTTCACTAGGGTGGTTGAGGTAGGGCGTGGGGGCTGGTGATGTAGACTGTTTGCCTGATAAAGAAAACATTAAGAGTTTGATGATCTTAATTGTCCAATTGTGATGCAGGCTGATCCTGATTCAGCCCAGATCACAAGCCCACAAGCATTGATGAGCCCCACTTGATCTATGATCTCCTCAAGATCAAGGATCCCTATCCTTAGCTAGAAGTTTTAATTAATTATTTAGTTCCTATTTTATGTTGAGTTGAGATTAGGACTTAATTTAATTTAGTAAGCCATGGTTGTTTAGGATTAGTTTTTCCCAATTTAGCAACAACCCCTCCTATATAAGAAGGAGCCTTTCATTGTAATAGACATGCTTAATTCAATTAAATTATCAAAGTTTGCTCTCATTGTGGTGTTTACCATGAGTATTTTTGTGCCCTAGTGCTGGAATCCATCTTTGGATTTGAACAATCCTTCGGGAGATTGTTCTATGTTCGATTGGAGATCTAGAGCTGCGCCAAATTGGTAACCTATCGAAGGAAGAATTAATGTTGACATTTGTCAACACTGAGTGAGAATAGCTCACCAATTGAATTGGTACTTGGTACGTGGTACTTGGTATTTGGTAAAACCTCCACTGATATGGTCTTGTGACTACTGGGCCACTGGCAACCATCATCCACAATGCCCAATTTCTGTGCAGTGCATTGGAGACCACAACTAGAGGAATCTGATCAGGTTGAACATATCTGCTTTTTAATATTATGTTGGTTATTGTTTATATATTTTGCAGGAAAATAGTGGACGAATATTACAATTCCCAAATTTCAACTTCAATTCATCTCATCATGGAGATTATGTGGGCATAACATCTGAGCCATTATGCATAGTTGGATTAGATATTGTTTCTCATTCAATCCCTAAACGGGAAACATCAATTGAATTTGTGAGGAACTTTTCATCATGCTTTACAAGTTTGGAATGGAACAACATCATCAATGCAGGATCTTCAAATGCAATTTTGGATGAATTTTACAGGTATAAATGCACTCTGTTTCATATGATTTTCTGGGAACTGTTTGGTGTTTTTTCCCCCTAGATTGGATCAGTGATACGGTACTGTGAGACAACATACCTACAGAGAGATTGATCCTTTGGTGTTTGTGTGAGATGAGAGACACCCTTGCAATGGGTATCTCATGTTTCTTAGTGTATTTTATCATATTTAGGCCATTGCTTTCTTTTGATGTTACTTTAGGCTTTCAAACTCGACATTTTCATTTGGATGTGTCAAGTTTCATGTCATTGATCTCTTATGACCTCTAGTTAAGGATTTTTGTATTATCTTTGGCTTCTTTTTTTTACCTGGCAGACCTCATTGTGGTGACCTATTTTGTTGTTCTGAGGTCTCCTTTTGATAGTTGATACTATATAGTGTCTATGCATGCGTGCGTGCATACATGTTTATTTGTGTTTGTGTGTGCATGTGCATGTGGTGATGAATTTGAGAGGGGCTTGGGCTGCAAAGTACCCACTTTTAATTTCAAGATATTTTCCACAGTTGAAGTCATCTAAGATATTGTGATAGAAATCTGGAACCTATCTCCTTGAGACCAGTAAGAATCACCCTTCCACCTTCCTAGAGTCACTCATTCCTACTCCTTGACAACATCTAAAGCACCTTTGAAAATGCTTTTGAAGGATTCTCCATTTGTCCTTATTTTCATTTTTATTTTTATTTTTATGATTTAAATGGTTCGGTCCTCTTGTTCTGTTTGACTTTAAAATGTTCTTGTGAGACTGATAAAAAAAAAGTTGAAAGATTAAACAAAAGAATAAAAATTTTGAGAACAATTTTTAACTTCTTACTTCATCATTATTGGCCATTCTTGTGTAGATATTGGTGTTTGAAGGAGGCATATATCAAGGCCATAGGAGCTGGACTTGGATTTAGTTTGGACAGATTGGAGTTTCATCATACCGACTGGACAGACATATCTGTCCATGTTGATGGAGAAGAATCTAGAGAATGGAGGTTTTGGCTCTTTGATTTGGGCAAAAGCCATTGGGTCAGTGCTCTGTTTTCAATCTAGTCCTTTTACTTATTTCTGGATATGTTAGGTTTGCTTAGAATCATCGGATAAGTAGAGACTGATTCTGGAGCTCAGGACTTGTGAGCCCTTAGCCCCTTGACCTTATGACCAGGCATTATTGTTGTGCCTTTTGTGAGTTTAAAGGAGGACTGCTTTTCCTAGAGGGGCTAGACTCAATTTGTTAATCTTCCAACTCTGTGGTGACTGCATCATATGTGTTGTATATTCATGATAATCCTAACTTTTAAATTGTGTGTGCCATTTAGGAATAGTTTAACCCAGTTCTCTTATTGATTAGTGTTCATAACCGTTTGATTTCACCTTCTGAATTAGTACAGCTAACCCTTTTCTTTGTAACAAATCCATTTAATGGCGACTGACTGGATGGTTTTGACTGTTTTGGTCAGCATGATATTTGGGCAGTGCATGCAACAAGTTTTGTTTCTTTGATGGATAACAGTAAATCTTATTAGAAGATCAATAGAAAAACAAGGGGATACCAAAAAAGAAACCACCACCCAAGGCCCAAAACCACAGTACAAAGAAACCAGCACCCATGAAACAACTCTATCTACCCCTTGTTCGGCCAAAGTCTGCCAAACAGTTGGCCAATCTACGCACATGACAAAACCTCGTCTGTACTTGGGACACAAGAAACTTGATTTCATTTAGCACAAATTGAAAACTACGAGGCTTCGGGATAGACTTTGACATCCAAGAAATTGCATACAAAGAACTGCTTTCCACCACAAGCCTACGATTGAAGAATGCAAAGAAGATCTGCAATGCTTCTAAAATCGCCAACAACTCCGCTTCATTTGAACTTATCTTGTCACACCCTCAAAACTGGGCCGGATCCAAACCTGGTTCTAGGGGTGTGAGAATTGAGGCCAATTAAAATTTTTCTAACATAAACGATACTAGCCCCAATTCCGGGTGAATCGAAGTCCTTCGTGAGGCTATGCTTGGTGATCAAGCAACCATAATCACATGCGGAACTAAAATCCATACTCATCGCAAATGATTATCATATAACAATCATGTAACAAATCTCATTAATAACAAAATCAAGGTCAAGCGCTTCGAAGCATAGTAATTAAAGTTATAATTCCAAGACAACTAAATTTAATAAATAAACTAATGGCCCAAACATGACCTTATTACATAATCTAAAGTTCCGATCTCTGTACCAACTCTAGGACACCTCAGCTGATGTCATCGATACTCCACTTAATAACTCCGCCATCTGGCAAGGTCCCCTACGTCGCCCGACCTTCCTGTTCGACACTGGTAACAGAACCTATACACCAAAAGTAGTGGGTCAGATTGACGAAATCTGGTAAGAGTGTAAACTGCAAGCAATGGATTAATCAACTGAATTAAACATAATATTCCTTATGACCCAAAATATATCAAATGCAAATCCAATGGCATGAATGCACAAAACGTGTATCCCCGTAGATACTATAAACAGAAATGGGTATTCCCGCAAATAAATATACAAAAACAGATATTCCCGCAAATAGAATAACAGAAACGGGTATTCCTACCGATAAATATACAAAAACGGGTATTTCCGCAGACAGAATAATAGAAACGGGTATTCTTGCAGATAAATATACAAAAATGGATATTCCCGCAGGCAGAATAACAGAAATGGGTATTCCCGCAGATAAATAAAACAAAAGGCACAACTATGTACTATAATCCACAGTACACGCTGACCCGATGGCGTACGTCCACCTCCGAACTGCAGTCAGTCAAATATATATAAACAAATATACAGATTTACAAATACATACGTATACTGATGCAGAATGAACCATGATATGAAACCCTTAATTCATAATATCATCCCAAAATCAATTTAAGTATTTAGATTACTTAATTTAAAAGTGTGTTATGATTGTGTATCAATTCAAATTCTCTGAGGGTAAGCACTAATCCACCTGACGGTCAAAGTTAGATAAATATGCACATGAGAACTAACCCTTTTTCAAAATGAAAATGTGAGTCCACGATGCCAATATCCTACTTTCAATGTCTATCATGCGGTGCATCCCGAATCTCACATTTCCATTCTGAATTCAATCTAATTCTCATGTGAACATTCTACTAACTTTTCCTAAAAAGACATGAATCATCTAATCCAGGTTTGTATATTTAGTGTGGATTATAAATTGGGTAAAAAATATTTCAATTCCCAATCCAAACTTAATCAAATTATGATCAAAAAGGGAGGGAACAATTAAGTTCTTACTTATCCTTGTTGTGTATAAAAAAAATACTTTATCATTTCATATAAAAACAAAATATCTAAACCCCAGATTCAATTTCAAAATTAACTCAATCAAAAATCCAAAATTATAGTTTCAAATACTTTCTAATAAAAATTTAATCTCTCCCGATTGCATCTTAATTAAATTCTAACCCAATTAGATAAGATGTTAGTCACAAGTACTTAAACCTCAACTGAAGTTATAAACAAACTTAATTAAAATTCTATTCACAATTAATTAATGATTAATTAATTCAATCAAATCACCTTAAAATGATAACCAAAATTCTAACTTAATCATTATTAATATAAAAGGGCCATAATCTATATTTCCCTATTTAATATGTGTACCTTTTTTTTTATTTAAATGGGCTCAACCAGCTGCGATGCTGCTGCTTTCTCCTTTTTTATTTTTTTATTATTTTAAAAAAACCCAAAACAAGCATTGATATAATTACATAAATCATGTGTATTCTCTTGGTTTTGATCAAAGTTAAATCCTCTTTATTAATCTCTAATCACAACATTAAAATTAATGAAATAAATCATATTTTAAGCATGGCATTCATCAAAGAAATCAAAAACACATTGTTTACAGTTATCCACTTGCCTAGATCTTGATGCCAAAAGCAGATCTGAAGATCCCACTTTAGTTTCTCCTCGGAAAGCTTCTAAGGCTTGGTTGCGGAAGAAAGAAGAATATGGGAGAAAGAGGAAAACCCAAACGGTTTATATTACGAAGAGATTTTTCTAAATTACAAGGAAGGGCTCTCTGCTTTCTAGTGAGTTTTACGAAATTCCAGAAAGGGTCTTTTGGCCTAAAAGGGTCAAATAACTCAGGCCTAAGGCTCAAGTGTGTTAAATCAATTCATTTGACCCTCTTAACCCAACTCCAACCCAGCAAACCGACTCGACCTAAAACATAAAAAATCTAGGGCCTGGCATATCTTGTGTAGATATCAGCCATAGCGGTTGAGGCCATTATGCTATTTTGAAAATAGCAGCGCTATAGTTTAAGTTTAATATAACCAAATAATTTTAATTTAATATATTGCTTTTCCTATTTCTTCTTCTCAATAGCCTTTCCTAAAGTTGTCTCTACTCTCATATGGTTATAAATCACTAAAAACAACAGAACATTGGTTGCTACACAAGATTCAAATTTTTTTTTTTTTACCACTTAAGATTCACATCGCTATGCCCGCTATGTATTGTTGCAATTGCTACATATCACCCGCTATGTAGCTTTTTGGCCATTAAAGGCATTAGGATGGGAGGAATTAATGTTATTTAGTTGCTAAAGAAGTTGGAAGGATGCTGACTATCAACTTTGATGCAAAATTTCTTAGACTAGATCAATTGATACGGCTGGTGAATGTCTTGTTACATGGTGCCCAATTCACTTTTTGCAACATCAAGAAGACCCCTTCAATGACAAGGCCTGAAAGATTTTTGGTTGACTAAGAGGGGATGGAAGTGATCTCAATGTTTTTTTTTATTTATATTGTTACCAGAGCTGGCTTTTGATAACTGCCTAATATTAGTCAAGACTGCATTTGGTGATTGTGGACGTCTCCCTTTTTGTTTGAACTACCTTGACTGGTTTCACAGAAATTATTACTGGCTGGTGTAAAAGGATTTTATCTAAAGAATAGGTAGGGTTTCACATAGGTGAGTAATTGAAGAGACTCAAATTGAAAGTTTGAGAATGGTTGTGAAACCACCATGGGCTCAAAGCTAGGTTTAAGAAATCGAACTAGGGACCTGACTTGGTCATGACCGAGTCGAGTCTACTCGGCCAAGTAGCATGGCCGAGTTGGTCGTGTCCCATGGCAACTTAGCTAAGTTGGGCCGACCTGACTCAGTTTGGGCCGAGTCGACTTGAACTTGGCAGATTTTTTAAACCATGCCTCAAATAAGAAGTCGAAAAGTCATCTTTAGCCAAAACTGACTCCATTGATAGACTGAAGGGTTTAGGGCAAATTTCTAAAGAATTGAAAGCGAAATCTATGTGGCTACAAGCATAATGTTTGTGACAAAAAGGTAAAATGGATGTAGAGATCTAAGAAGAAAAGGCTTACGGGTGATAGGAATACTAAATTCTTTCACGATTTTGCATGGGCCTCTTGGAGGTCTGACAACATAATGTCTCTAATAGGAGATTCTATGACACAGCACAAAAAAGAAGAATAGCCCATAGGCTATTCGCCAAGCCAAAAGGCTTAAGATAAACTATTTAGATCTCACACCAAAAGACAAGAAGAACTCAATTCTCTCAGGAGAAGAAAACTTGAATCTTATTTAATAATATCATGTGTCCCATAAGAAGGGCTACATCTTTATTTATGGTTAAGTTAATCTCTAAATAAGGAAGCAATCCTAATTCAATCCAAATAAAGAATCCTAATTCAAATATAAAATCAACGTCTAAAAATAAAAGAATCCTAAAAACTTAAGAAGGCAACTACTAATAGGAAACTAATTTTCACTACTGGGCCTTATTGAATTTGGGCATGTGGGCATAAACTTTCAGGTGGGGCCCATTAGTGTGGCCTGCATCAGCTCTCCCTGACTTGGAGAAACTCGATTATGACGAGTTGTCAGCTTAGTACTCCTCATATAGATCTAGATTGAGTCGCTGAAAGTCAATAGCTGTAATCCATGTAGCTTCGGAGACTAGTTTTCCTTTCTATTTGACTAAGAACTTGTGAAATCCACCATTCGTTGTAGAAACTAGCTGATCATAAAAAAAAAATCTTCAATCTCTTTGAGAGGAGGTAGATTGACGGAAAGCCGGAGAGCTTGTTCTTCAAAAGATTCATCTTCATGTTGTCCATGATAAATTGTCAAATTTTCAACATTAAATGTGGAGCTAATATATATGTCTGAAGAAAGGTCTAAAACATATGCATTGGAGCTGATTTTCTTCATAATCTTGAACGGTGCTGCACTTTTTGGGTGTAACTTCTTGTATTTTCCAGCAGGAAATCGTTATGGCTTTAAACGAACCATGACCATGTCATCTTCATCAAATTCAACATAGCATCACCAAGAATCTGCATGTTGCTTGTATGTCTCATTACGTTTAGCAATCTATTTGCGAACTTCATCATGAACATTCTTCATGTGTTGGGCAAATTGTTCAGCTTCCTGACTTGGCCTTGCTTCAATAGGTAATGGGCTTAAGTGAATAGGAAGACGTGGCTTGACATCAGTTACAACTTCAAATGATGATCTTCTTGTGGTTCTATTGACGGAATTATTGTAAATGAACTCCACCATGAGTAAAATAAGATCTCATGAAATAATATTTTCTTCGACAAGACATTGAAGAAGATTTCCCAAACTCTTATTGACAACCTTTGTTTGGCCATTAGTTTGTGGATGATATGCACTTGAATGTTTTAGCTTTGATGCCAATTGACGCAGCATGGGAAGAAGAATAGTCAATGGGCTAATCTCCAAGCCAAAAAGCTTGAGAATTAAGATAAATTGTCTAGGCCTCACACCAAAAGACAAGAAGAACTCAACTCACTCAGAAGAAGAAAACTAGAATCTTATTCAATAATATCATGTGTCTCATAAGAAAGGCTACATCTTTATTTATAGTTAAGCTAGTCTCTAAATAAGGAAGCAATCCTAATTCAATCCAAATGAAGAATCGTAACTCAAATATAGAATCAACTCCTAAAAATAAAAGAATCCTAAAAATTTTAAAAAGCTACTGCTAATAGGAAACTAATTTTCATTGCTGCACCTTATTGGATTTAGGCCTAAGGGTATAAACTTTTAGACGGGGCCTGTTAGTGTGGCCTGCATCATTCTAGGTGGAATTAAATGAAAAGATATCGTCGGCAATGAAGTTCTAGCAACTGTACGATGAAGTTGATATTGTGGATATGAGGCTAGATAATTGGGAGTTGAATGTAATTGGTGAACACTATGAGGAATGGCTTCAAAAAGAATTAGGGAGAGAGGAAGTGAGAAGGGCGGTGGGTATTATGGGAGGTGATCATTCATAGGCCTAAGTGGGTCTCCTATTTCTTCCTTACAAAGTTTTGGTTTTTTTAAAGGAATTGTGGGTTGGCGTCATTGATTTCATGGACTAATCCTATGAGAAGGAAAGGATTTCAGAGACTTTAAGGCCCGTTTGGCATCATTCCTAGTCTGAGAATATTTTGTTCTAAGCATGAGTAGTGCCAAAATGTTCCCATACTTAGATTGAAATATGTAAAACGTTTTTGGTAATTTTTTTTTATAATTTCTTCTAGAGGAAAAAAATTAGCATAACATGTTTGGCAATGTTCTTGAATTGTATTCCATCAAGAATGGACAATTAGGCCATTTTAGATACAAAATAAATAATAATAAATAATTTCTATCATAGAATATTCAATACTCATCTCAAACATCATCAGGTGTCGTAACCGTCTTTGTAACAAGGTCCCAACCAAACCCCATCAGAATGTCAAGGAGCTTCTTAAACTCTCTATACACTAACCTTAATTCTTCATTTCTCATAAAACTAAAATACAGAAAAGGAAGTTTATCGACCAAAATGGACAATAGAACTTCCAGTGGGGCATACCCCATTTTTCAACAAAAAAGAGAAAACCATCATTCAAAGAAATAAATGCCCACAGCTTGAGCAACAAGCTAAATTCAATTTAATTATAACATGTGACTCTTTAAAAATCCTCTTTGTGGATACTTTAGATCTAGGAGAACAAGGGAATCCTCTAAATAAAAGATTCTTCTCTATTTACCAAACATGTCCTTAACAAAGCAAAAAAATCTTCATCTAGATGTGGAGAAAACCTATAATAGGGAACCTAAAGCATTTTGTTTCTTTTGTTTTACAACGGAGTTGAACTCACACACCCAATCGTACTACACGTGTTCCTAGCTAGTTGAGCAACAACCGAGGACCATAAGATTTGATTTGGTGGATTTTAGATAAAATGAGTGTCCCAAAAGACTATGCTGACATTACTAAAGACATGTATGAGGGAGCAATGACTAGTATGAGATACTTATCGAGAGATTAGTGAGCTACTAGTGACCACAAATTTGCATTAAGGGTCAGCCTTAAGTTTTTTTGCGTGATTATGGACGAGTTAATTCCTCATATTTAAGAGGAGAGACCGTTGTGTATGTTGATTACTAATGATGTAGTGTTGGTAGATAAATTGAGAGATGGTGTAAATGCAAAACGTGAAAGATGGAAGGAGGCTTTGAAATTCAATGGCTTTACAGCAAGTTGTACAAAGACAAAATATGAGTTGCAACTTTAGTGGGGATGTGCAAAGAGATGGAACTCCTATTATTAATGAAGCTCGAGCAATATTCAAAAATTTTTTTCCTATACCTTTACTCTATAATTAGTTTGGATGGAGAGATTGAGCTATTGAGGATGATCTTTAACAAAAGCACAAGATGGTTCAAACGGCAACTCGCTTCTAGAGCGCTTTGTGATCGTCCATCTTTGACTTATGGAGTAGAATGTTGCTAATCAAGAAACAAGCCATGTAGAAAATGAGGTTAGCGGAGATGAGAAGTTTGAGATGGTTGTGTGGTAAAACTAAAAAAGATAGGATCAGAAATAAGCACATTTGTGAGTGTTTAGGGGTAGCATCAATAGGTATTAAAGTAAGTAAGACTCGTTTGATATGATTTGGATGTGTCAAACATAGTCTTGCAACAATGCTAGTTTGGAAAAGTTTTTATGCAAGTTGATGGCTGCTCAAGGGAATGGAGTAGGTCACAGAGGACATGAATAGAAGCAATAAGGATAGTTACGAAGAAATGCAACCTGTCCGAGGATTTGGCCCATGATGGATTGGGATGGTGAAACACAACATAGTTGGGACAAGCCTTTGATGACGAAGATGATGAGTCAAGAACCTGTCGCACAGTTTGAAGGCGTTCATTGTCACAACCACGAGGTTGCTGGTTAGAATACTTTTATCACACAGTAAGTAAAGAGAATCAATTCACATTTAGAAAAGGATATGGTACTAAGACATTACCTGCTACATGAGAGGGTCGCTTTGAATTAGAGGGTAGTACCCACCTGGAAAAGAAGCTCTCTTAATAAAGCATCATATCTTACTTCTTGTCTGTTGATGATACTGCACTATTACTGCAGTTGGGTACTTCATATTATCCTGGAAATTATTGAATCCATGAAATGCAGGAAATCCAGAAAGGAGCAGATTTCCCACTTGCCAAATTCTTCTGAGTTAAGTTTGATGCTGTTCAAGAAGGCAGTTCATGGACTAATACGTTATCTATATTGAGGAGTAATCCTTTCTAGGGCATGTAGTTCTCTTGCCCTCTTTGCTTACAGTTTTTCTTACATCTTATTATTCCAGAAGAATTCGGACCCCATCAGATACCTAACACCTAGAACTTAGGTCAATATTTTGCACCATGCCAGTAATATTGCTTTTAAGACATTTCTAACGCATTGTGTGGATTCACAGGCATCTGTTGCAAAGGGCCATCCAAAGACAGCTGTTAATAGTTACAAGGGAACATTGCAACGATCAGAGTTTGGACAAGAAGAGTATAATTCAGGTTTGCACCTTCCAAATATGGGTTTCACCATGCGCACCGTGGGTGAAATTGTTCAAATCTTTGTTAGAGAGAGTAGTGGTCTACTTTGTGATTAGAGATAGCATGATATCACTGTATGCTGAATTTGTTGTCAGCTTGAATTTCAGCAGTACATTTACCATGAGTGCTTTAGCTTTGGTGGTGGTGATGAGTTTGCAACTGGGCTCAGCCAAACAACCCTTAGGCTGTGCAGAGTGAACTAGATGTGGTTGATGTCCTATGAACAATCACTGATCTCTACGAAGGGTACTTGATCATACCCGATATGTGGTTTGATCTTCAAGTTTGCAGCAGCCTTTTTGATCTTAGTTTGTAGCAGCCTCATGATAATTAATTCAAAGCTTCCACATTGCACAAAGTATAACAGGCATACAACATTGCACAAAGTATAACAGGCTCTATGCACACATATATAATATAGAACCTTCTCTTCTTTATATTTTTCTTTTTGGTTTTTGTTTGCTAAACCACATTTCTCTTGTTTGTTGTAGTTGTTGTCATCATTGTTGTCGTCATTGATGTATTTGTATCAATCACAAAATGTCACTTGGTTTGTTGCAGAAATTGATGCAATTACATGATTTTTTCCATTTGACTGACACAAGCATCATACTCCTTAATATAATACTTTATGCCCCCTTTTTGGGAATTCTTTAATCTTCACATCGATTTGGATTTCTTATCTCATTGTAGCTCATTTTAATTTTTATATTTCTCAATAGTATTTGACATTTCCTATTTCATATGTATTGTTTCTTCTCTCTTTACTAATTCTATCCTACATTTTTATTTATCAACTGACTATATCTTATTTTGCTAAGGATTATTAAGCTTTCCCTTAAAAATCGTTAAATTTTAATTATTCAATTTCAATGTTTTATGTTTAAATTCCTCTTTTTTCTTTCTTTCTTTCTTTCTTTCTTTAACATCCATTTTAGCCCATCTTTTTCCTTCTCTTGCTCGTGCATTGTGCAGGACAATTCTTTTGCCACTAATAGATATTCAGAGGAGGGATATCTTGAAATTATATAAGCTTTTGAAATAATGTGATGAGAAATGTGGGATAAATGTTGGATTTATGTGAATTAAAGTTCAAGTTTCCCCACCTTTAAATGCAGAAGTCTTCTTCTCATTTACTCATTTTTAATGACCTTTGTCCCACATCAATTTATTAATCTTGTTTTCTTCTTAGCTTATGATGTTAAACTTTTCTAGCGAGTATCATGGTAGTTACCACGCACGTGCACACCATGGTCTATGGGTGAGGCAACCTTGGGCCGTGCAGTGCGGGCCAGGGCGGGGTAGGCCCATCTGTCAGTGCTGGGCCTACTTGTTGGGTCGCCGCGTTTGGGCCTTGCCCCTCGTGTATTTTTAGATCGAAGATGGATCCATATCTTAATCCACTTTTCGGCAGCCTGCATTTATCTGGCCCACATCTTTCCACGTGACTGTAAGCATAACGTCTTTTTGCATTAATGCAGAGATACGTTATGTTGACTATTGTACAGGCTATCTCCCCGGCAACCCCTATATAAACTCTTCATAATCTGTCTATCAGATTTCTTCCTGCGTTTTACGGTAAGTAAGATCTGAAACAGTACTTATCTGATTTCGTTCTTCTTTCTCTTTCAATTTGGTTTATTGCTATTGCAAGTCTACAAAAGTGGTTCTTTTCAGATTCAAGTTCTCTCCTATTAATAGAGTGCATGAATATAGAAAATTCCAATCAGGAAAGCCGTTTATCTTGGGGCAGGCATTCGTGAGTTTATCTACATCTATGTAGGGGTAAAATCTGCCTAAAGAAAGCATCTCTAAATACGTAATGCAGCTACCAATTATTTTAATAATTTCTAATATTTCCTCAATTATTTGTTTGCAGTTATTATCAATAACTTTTAAATGAAGAACATATGGAGGATACAAGAACTAGCGAGAATATTTCTTTACTAGAGCATACTTTTCTCCGTATAATTAAAGGGGTGAAAGTAAAGGAAGCATTGAAGTAAATGAAGACAATAAAGGCTATAAGCCCAGATGATATTCAGATAGAGGTATGAAAATGCTTTAGAAGAGGTTGATGTGAGTTGGTTATGTAGATTATTCAATAAGATACTTGTGACAAAGAAAATGTCGAATGAATGGAGAAGCATTGTAGCACCTATATATAAGAATAAGGGAGATATACAAAATTGTACCAACTATCAACGGATTAAACTTATAAGTCATACTATAAAGTTATGGGAAAGAATAATGGAGCCAAGTCTTAGATGGAAGACCAAGATCGCTGAAAAGTAATATGGTTTTATACCAGGGAGGTCAACTATGGAAGCTATCTTTTCATTTAGGCAATTGATGGAAAAATATCGAGTAAAGAGGAAAAATCTATACATGATCTTTATCGATTTAGAAAAAACCTATAATAGGATACCGAGGGATTTAATTTGGTGGTTTTTGAAGAAAAGAAATTTCCCCAAAGGTTACATTGAAAATTTTAAGGATATGTATGAAAGAGTAGTAACAAATGTGAGAACCATATGTGGAGAAACAGGTGTATTCCCCGTGATTATAGATTTGCATCAGGGATCAACCTTAAGCCTTATCTCTTTGCATTAATTATGGATGAGTTAATTACGCATATTCAAGAAAAAATATCATGGTATATGTTGTTTGCAGAAGATATAATATTGGTGGACGAATCAAGAAATGGTGTAAATGCAAAATTTGAGAGATTGAGGAGGCATTAGAATTTAGAGGCTTTAAAATAAGTCGTACGAAAATTGAATATATAGATTACAACTTCAGTGGACATATGCAAAGTGTTAAAACCGCTGTCAAAATTGAAACCCATAAGATACCATGTAGAGATTTTTTTCGATATCTGAGTTCGATGATTAGTAAGGATGAGGGGATTGACGAAGATGTGGAGCATAGGATAAAAACTGAATGGTTGAAGTGGAGATTAACTTTTGGAGTACTTTGTAACAGATAAATGCCAACGAAATTAGAGGGCAAATTTTACAGGACAGTGGTTAAACCAGATATGACATTTGGAGCAGAATGTTAGCCAATTAAGGAGACTCATATACATAAGATGGATGTAGCAGAGATGATAATGCTTAGGTAGATATGTGGTAAAACTAGGAAAGATAAAATTAGAAATGAGCGCTTTCGAGTGTATTTAGGAGTAGTACTAATAGGGGATAAGATTAGAGAAACTCATTTAAGATGATTTGGGCACGTTGAGCGCAGGCCGTTAATGACACCAGTGAGAATAAGTTTGGCTATACAAGTAGATGGCCCATCAAGAGATAGGGGTAGACCGAAGAAACATTGATGGAAGTCATTGAATCAGATTTGAATAAATTTAAACTTTTCTAAAGATTTGGTTGAAAATAGAATGGAATAGAGAAACAAAATACATGTAGCCGACCCCAATATGGTTAGGATAAGATTTTGATGATGATGATGCAGTTATTATCAATAACCAGCATTTACCTAAATCCAACAGAAAGATTCACATATTCTTGTTGTCTTGCCTTACTTGACCATAATTCATCCTTAGTTTGTCATAGAAAAAATACCTTTCATTTTTTATATTTTTTTATTTATTTATTTCATTTATTTATTTATTTATTTTTATTTATTTATTTTTTATTATTATTATTATTTTTTTGAGCGGTCATCTTTTACCTATGCATCAAGCTAGCAAGCCCAAATCAAGTTTTGGACTATTTAAGGACAGTGGGATGGGGTTGAGCCTGTGTTGTCGGCTGGATCAAGGCCTATATCTTATGTTCGAAACTAATTGGGCTGTTCTCAAACGAGCTTTGGTAGGCTTGATCCTGATTTGTGGGCTGGACCCAAGCCTAGATATTATGGTGATGTTGGGCCGTGCTTGAAAAAGCTTTGGGAGGTCCAACCTGCCATGAACAGTAAAAGTAACATTTGAATATGATGCTGTTTACCAAATGGGTCCCTCTGCTGACTGTAGATCCACTATCCTTGAGAACACTGGAATAACTTTTTTTCTTTTTTTGGTAGAAAACACTGGAATAACTCGGTGCATGTTCATGTCGTCGTAAAAGAGAGGCTTGTGATTGCTGTTCTACCTTTTCAAGGAAATCTATTGCCTGCGTCTCTCTCATTTGGACTTTTTCATCAACCCAAAAAGAGGACAAGTTCCAAAGCAAACTCTACCAAAATCCACTATGTAGTGGAGCTGGTCGGATTCAATAGACTTATCTTGATAGTGAGATAATGCACTGCAGGAGTACAAATTGGAATTTGCTCCGGCAGTCAGAAATATGTACTAGTATGTTCACCGTACGTTTAACGGTATCCATCCTGCCTATCCCACCATGGTCAGAATTAATCTTCCTACTTGAAATTGAATCTAATTGCCCGATGCATAGAAGTTTCAGCCATGAACAGTAAAAGTAACATCGGAATATGATGCTGTTTACCAAGTGGGTCCCTCTGCTGACTGTAGATCCACTCTCCTTGAGAACACTGGAATAACTTTTGTTTTTTTTTGGTAGAAAACATTGGAATAACTTAGTGCATGTCCATGTCGTCGCAAAAGAGAGACTTGTGATTGCTGTTCTACCTTTACAAGGAAATATATTACCTCTGTCTCTCTCATTTCGATTTTTCATCAACCCAAATAGAGAGGACAAGTTCCAAAGCAAACACTACCAAGATCCACTATGTAGTGGAGCTTGTCGGATTCAATAGACTTATCTTGATAGTGAGATGATGCACTGCTGGAGTACAAATTGGGATTTGCTCCAGCAGTCAGAAATACGTACTAGTGATTTTCACCGTGCGCTTGACGGCATCCATTCTCTCTATGAAATTTAATTATCTTCCTACTTGAAATTGAATCTAATTGCCCGATGCATAGAAGTTTCAGCCATGAATGATAATAATTCTAAATGAATACACAGCCACCATCCGGGTAAATTATTTTTTATTAAATAGAGAATTATTGGTAGTTATTATAAATATTCACCTTTATGTTTTTTAAGTTAGCAACTTTTAGAAATGAATTTTTTAGAATTCCTTAGAAATCAATTTGATGTAAACAAAGAGGCCGTGAAGAATTCCTTACAGGAGCGTTTAGGTATTAAATTATTTGAAAGGAGAGAAATGATAGGATCTTTAAGTGATTTTCCTCTTTGATAGATGCCTTGATGTCTAAGGTCTCATTGAGGATAGCGAAATGAGCCACAATTAGAAAGGAGTTTTTCAATTCCAACTTAAATGATATTAACTTAAATTGGGAAGCATGCATGGGGTACTGTCATGTTAAGGAGAGGAGAACCGTCTTTTGGTCTCCCCCTCATTTTGAGATGTTAAGTTTAACGTCGATAGAGCTTCTAAAAGTAAGCCATGTCTAGCGGTATTGGAGGAGTGCTTTGCAGCTCTAAGTATGTGGGAATTTATGATTCTTCAAATGTGATTGCTTAGGTGTCTAGCTTGAAGCATATTCTTTGGAGCTTTCAATATCTTTTTAATGAAATTAGGGAATTATCAGGTACCATCAATGCTTCCATTTGTTGCAAGGTTAGATCTACTACCTCTATAACAAATGCATTAGAGAAACAAGGTGTTGAGAGATTATCTCCTTGAATTAGTATGGTTATATAATTGGGATTGGGATGGTGTAATGCTTTTGTACTTTCTTTTTTTTTTTTTTTTTTTGGCCTCTGTGTTTTGCTTTTTATATTCTCTTTCTGATTAATGAAGTGTTCATTACCACTAAAAAAAAAAGTTACTAAGTTAGTTTCCATCTTTCATACTAAATTCTTATGCAATCTTTGGTCAAAGCTACAACATTTGAAGGTTTTTTTTAAATTTTTTTATTTTTTTAAGTACGACATTTGAAATTAATGGCTACGTTAGGGAATTAAGTAATGTGCATGGTTAAATGATTTCGAGTTTTCACTTAGAGCAAACGAAAATTTAATAAAAAAATGATGCAAATGGGTCATGTTCCGGCCATGCCTATGGTACTCTACCCAATTATTTTCAGCTTGTACTTGTGGATTCATGTAAGAAGGTAGATTTTATCGTTCATCACTTGAACACAATAATTCCACCCTGCTCCCCAACCCCCAGCCAAGAGAGCACATGCTCATGTGGAGTATGGGACAGGCTCTTTTGGCTCTTATTGGGAGGGTCAACTAGTACGTAACACACGGGGAAAAGCACCGGAAAGAAAGAGAACCCAATTTGATGATAAATTAAAGATGCCGATCAGCTGATACCTACCAATCAACAAGAACACGGGCCCACATGTAGTGCTCATGGTTGGACCTTGGGACAGAGTCATTGTGACGCTTTGGCAAGCTCTGAACCATGCATTGGGTGGCTACCCCATTGGATTCACAACACAAGGAAGAAGAACACATCATTGTGAGAGTTGGAATGTACCAGCCAACCTTGTGATCTAAAATCTAGTTTTTGGTCCCATGTATCCAGGAAGCAAGGAAATGCCTCCTGGGTATGTGAGAAGCCTAGGAAGGGGTGAGCCAACCAAATGAGGGTTATATCCATAAAAAGCTTGGAAAGGTGGGTCAGGATTCCCAACCCTTGTTTTTATTTATTTATTTTTTTTGCCCCTGTTAAAAAGGCCCAACTTGTGTTGATTAAAGATTTTGGTGTCGTTTTGCTTTTTATATATGAGATAGGAAAGTGGGTTTTACATATGTGCATGTTAGATATATAAATGTTATATATGTGATTGTTTGTCAAAGTTGCCATTTCACAAGAGTAAATGAGTACCTCCATCACATCTCAGATTTTGGGGCCCATTCGAATTCTAGGTTATGACATAGATGTATCTAATAAATTATTTGTTCCCAAAATATGAGCCAATTTAAAATTTTAGAAAGTTAAGAGAGTGCAGCATAACTTAATTGAAATTACAGAAATCCGAATTACAACATGTTTTGAACATTAAATAGTACAATCTGAGCCACGAGGGCAAATACAAAATACAATAAGGAAATTGAACTGCAGGTGTGTCGGCGCCCATTGCACCAGAACACTATCAATAGTGCAAACCTAGGTGCACTGCTTCAACTCTCTTGCAGTTTTCAAGACAACTGCTTTATATTCGCACTAACGATATTGGTATCTGCCACCTACAAGCATTAAAAGCAGTGTGGTCTAGCTAGCGAGAAATGCAAATGACATGTCATTTAATATGAACGGATATAAAAAAACCAGTGAAATGTGTGCATAATAACTTACCAGTGTCTATAACAAATGACAGACTAGATCAATGCAGGAATTAAACTTTTATAATCAAAACTGAGACACCAGTAGGCTGGGCCGGCATATACCAATGGTACAGAAAACAGGAAAACCACAATGTTTAAGAACATAGTAATATGAAATCAAATGTATATGATTGTATCAATCATGATATCTAGTTATGATTATAAGTGCGTGTGAAATATAATCCCCTAGTAAAAGAGCCTCACACCTACAAGAAATAATAGGAAATGTACAAAGCGCAGTGTGTGTCACCTACACCCAAGACCGGTCGATGCCTCTTATGTTAGGATCTTGGCATGAAAACACCTACAACTCAGTATCCCTGATACTTATTATAAGCACAGAAACTAAGCGTTGATGTGCCTAGAACTCAGTATCATCCAAATACCTACCGCGAGAATACCCTAGTGCATAAAAACACCATACTGTGAAGGTAAGTCTAGTGTGCGCATCGAGTACAACATATCTATGGTATGACGTAAAATCAATCAAGTACACGTGTGTTACAAGTACCTTACTAGTGTGCAAATATACAAGACAAGGTGATGTGCCAGTGTGCTAACATGATTTGCCTAACAAAATACACTGTATTCCTAAGCAGGTCTAAGTAAGCAAACTAGTGGGTCAAGGTCAAAAGTGAAGACATATAAGAATAATGTCAGTGAAATAACAATATTAATCTAATCTAATACATCATACTCTTAAAGCAGGTCCAGGCAAGCAAACTAGTAGGTCGAGGTTAACAAACCCTAGTTATACTTCATGGTTTATGGCCACTTTCAAGTCAGTCAATATTCTAGTTGTTTGGTCCGTTGTAATTCCTTGAATAACTAGGGCTGGATAGAGGATTGATCGGCACTTAAAATGTTGTGGTTTATATATTCAATCTTTCGCAGGGCCCTCATTGTGGGTAGAGTGACAACTTCTCCATCATGATTGGTTTCAAAAGTTTGAGTCTGAATTCTTTGTTGGGAAGAAAAAACAGAACAAGAATAACACAATCCACAGACAATAACTATAAGATTTTACGTGGTTTACCCGATGTGGGCTACATCCACGGAGATTCAAGCATGTTCACTATTGAAGATCACCCACAAGAAGAACAATCCTCTTTTTGTGATTACAACAGTACACAACTCTCCCTAAAGTTATTCTCTGCAGAGCAACAACTCTATTTCTTTCTCCCACTGCTCAGAATAATACAGAAGCCCTAATTAATAATACCATGAGCATTTACAACCGTCGAATCTAGCCTTATAACAAAGGGTCTAAATTAAACCGACAGATTACATATTTATTCCAATACATATTAAATATACCTAAATCAGGCTTCATCAACCCATCAATCTCTCACTTGAATACTGATCACACTAAATGGCAATGACAACAGCAGAATATGACTTCAAATCTCAACACCATTTCTTTAAACAAGAAGTCCAACTGAAGCTGAGCATAGCTTTAGTTTCTTTATATTCACCACCTTTATAAGCATATTTGGAGGATTCTGACTTGTGAGACTCTTTTCCAGTTTCAACACCTTTTCTTCCGGAAGCCACCGTATAAAGTGATTTCTTATCCAAATATGTTTGTGTCACGCCCCCAAAACTGGGCCGGATCCAAACCCGGTTCCAGGGGTGTGAGAATTGGGGCCAATTAAAATTTTTCTAAACATAAACAGCACGGGCCCCAATTCCGGGTGGATCGAAGTCCTTCGTGAGGCTATGCTTGGTGATCAAGCAACCATAATCACACGCGGAACTAAAATCCATGCTCATCGCAGACAGATATTACATCACAATAAGATAATCAATCTCATTAATAATAAAATCAAAGTAAAGTGCTTCGAAGCATCACAATTAGAGTTAAAATTTCAAAACAACCAAACTTAAATTAATAAACTAATGGCCCAAACATGGCCTTATTACATAATCTAAAGTTTTCGAACTCAGCACCGCACTAGGACACCTCAGATGATGTCATCGGTGCTCCACTCAACAACTCCGCCATCTGGCGG
This sequence comes from Sextonia rubra, assembly GCA_037013555.1. NCBI lineage: Eukaryota > Viridiplantae > Streptophyta > Magnoliopsida > Laurales > Lauraceae > Sextonia > Sextonia rubra. Next base: position 84,072,822 of record JASUAD010000001.1, read on the forward strand.
AATCTCCTGCGTCGCCTGACCCTCCGGTTCGGCACCGGCAACGGAGCCTAGACACCCAAAAGTAATGGGTCAGATTGACGTAATCTGGCAAGAGGGTAAGCTGCAACAATGGATTAATCAACTGAATTAAATGATATATTCATTATGAACCAAAATAAATCAGATACAAACCCCAATGGCATGAATGCGCAGAAACGGGTATCCCTGCAGATAAATATGCAGAAACGGGTAATCTCGCATACAGATAACAGAAACGGGTAATCCCGCAGATAATAACAGAAATACGTAATCCCGCAGATAATAACAGAAACGGGTAATCCCGCAAATAATAACAGAAGGCACAGCTGCATACTATTATCCACAGTACACGCGGACCCGATGGCGTACGTCCACCTCCGAACTGCAGTCGGTCAGATATATATATACAAATATACATATTTACAAATACATACGTATACCGATGCAGAATGAACCATGATATGAAACCCTCAATCCCCATATTCAATCCAATATCATTTTGAGTATTTAGAGTACTTGAATTTGAAAGTGTATTATGAACGTGTGTCAATTCAAATTTTTGAGGGTAAGCACTAATCCACCAACGGTCAAGTTAGATAAATATGCATATGAAAACTAACTCTCTATCACAATGGAAATATGAGTCCATGATGCCGATATACTACTTTTGGCGCCTATCATGTGGTGCATCCCGAACCTCACATTCTCATTCTGCATTTAGTCTAATTCTCATGTGAACATTCAACTAACAATCCTAAAAGTCATAATTCATCTATTCCAATTATATATAATTAGTATGTCTTACTAATTAGGTAAAAGATATTCAATTTCTGAATCCAAAGTTAAATCAAGTTACGATCAAAAGGGGAAAGAAAATAATTAATTCTTTAATATCATTGTTGTGTCCAAATACACATTATCATTTTATACAAAACAGAAGGTATAAATTTCGGATCCCAATTTGAAATCTAACTCAATTAAGATTCCAATTTAAAATTATAAATACATTTTATTTACGGTTTAATCGCTACCAAATACATTTTTAGTTTATTTCAATCAACCTAAGTGAACACTAATCAAAATTTCATAATTCTCAATTAAGTTTATAAATAATCCAAGATACGTTTCTAATAACATCAAATTAAAATTAATTTAATAGAACCTAATCTCCATTAAAATACTAAACCATTAATCAAAATATAACCTTTTAATTCTTATAAGAAGCAATATTGTGTATAAATATATATATTAATAATATATATATATTTTTTAAAAGAAAATGGGCTACTGGGCCCAGACCCGCACTCGGGCCCAGGCCAGCCAGGCCGGGCCCAGCCAGCCAGGCAGGCCCAACCCGCCTGCCTGCTGCCAGGCGGCAGATGCTGCCCAGCAGCAACTGCTGCAAGGCAGCGCTGCTGCTGCCCAGCGGCAGTTGCTGCCAGGCTGCAGCGGCTGCACCGCTAGTTTTTTTTTTTTTTTAGACAACATCAATCTCCCTTATAATTTTTGGAAGAAAATCAAATCACACTATTACCCTCTAAAAGCCATTAACCCAACAAGAAGAAGTCATGCGCAAAGTGTGTAAATCAACAAGCAACAAAAACATATTGCAAGAACCAAAAATCATTGTTTTAGCTATCCACTTGCCTGGATCTTGAAGCCAAAGTAGATCTGAAGATCAAAGCTTGAAAGAGACCACCTTGGTTTCCCCCTTAGAGAGCCTCTAGGGTTTTGGTTGAAAAAGAAAAGAAGAAGGTTGGAGAATGGGGGAAAACCCTAAGAGTAGAGTTTATATAAAAGAGGGGGTTTTTCTAAATTACAAATAAGGGCCTCCTGCTTTTTAGTGGGTTTTAAGAAATTTCAAAAGAGTCGTCTGGCCCAAAAGGGGTCCATTAACTCAGGCTCCACTTGTGTTAAATCAATCTATCTGACCCTCTTAACCCAACTCAAACCCGACAAACGGTATGGCCCAATATAAAAAAAATTCAGGACATGACATCTCACCCCCCTTAAAGGACATTTGGTTTTCCAAATGACTAACATACCTCTGGAAGAAGGTGCGGATACTGACGCTACTTCGTCTCTAAGCTCCCACGTTGCTTCCTCTGGGCGATGATGACTCCATTGAACCTTCACCCAGCAGATGACACGGTTTCTCAACACTTGCTCCCTGGTATCGACAATCCCCACCGATTGTTCAGTGTACGTTGTATCATCCTGCACTTGCAATGGCTCATATTGCAGCACGTGTGAAGGGTCTGCTACATATTTCCTCAGCATAGAAACATGGAAGACGTTCTGAACACCCGATAACTCTAGTGGCAGTGCTAACCGATAAGCCACATCATTAATCTTGCTGATAATCTGGAACGGTCCCACATATCTTCGGGAAAGCTTCCCTTTCTGCCCAAACCGCAATGTACCACGCGTTGGTGATACCTTCAAAAATACATGGTCACCAACCTCAAACTTCAACTCTCTCCTCCTTTTATCAGCATAACTCTTTTAACGACTGTGGGCAACCTTCAATCTTTCCTGAATCTGTCTTATCTTGTCACTGGACTCTCCAACCACAGACGGTCCATGAAAACCACGAGCTCCAAAATTTGACCAACATATTGGGGTTCGACATCTCCTTTCGTACAAAGCTTTAAAAGGCGCCATGCCAATGCTAGAGTGGTAACTGTTGTTGTACGCGAATTCACATAGAGCCAAACTTTCATCCCAACTAGTCTTGAAATCCAAGACACATGCCCTTAGCATATCCTCCAATGTTTGATTTGTCCGCTCTGTTTGTCCGTCTGTTTGAGGATGATAGGCTGTACTAAAACTCAGTTTGGTTCCTAAGGCTTCCTGCAGTGATACCCAAAACCAAGATACAAACTTACTATCCCGATCGGAGACAATAGAAACCGGTGCTCCATGCAATCTTACCACTTCCTTAATATACAAATCTGCCATTTTCTCCATTCCTTGACCAGTCTTGAATGGTACAAAGTGGGCTGACTTAGTCAAACAGTCCACTATCACCCAAATAGCATCAAATCCCTTTCTAATATGAGGCAATCCAGACACGAAGTCCATAGTAACGTGCTCCCACTTCCACTGAGGAATCTCCAACTGATGCAAAAGACCAGGGGGTCTCCTATAATCTGCTTTAATCTGCTGGCAGACCAAACATTTTTCAACAAATTCTGCAATATCCTTTTTCATATTCTTCCACCAATAGTGATCCTTCAGATCGTGATACATCTTGGTACTGCCTGGATGAATAGTATACCGAGTATAGTGTGCCTCGACCATGATTTCATCCTTTAATTCTGGAAAATCGAGCACACAGATTCTGCCTTTATAATGTAAAATATTTTCTTCCAACTTAAAATCGGGCCTCTCCTCCATATGGTCTTTGATTCTTGTAATCTCGGGGTCTAGTAGCTGATATTCTCTAATCCTCGGGAGTAATTCGGGTTCCCACGAGAATATACTAGCTAATACTGCTTGTTCACTGATAGGCTGAAAGTAAACATCCATATCTTCCAAACATCGAATCCAGAAGTATTCTACAATTAATCCTCCAGTGAACGTTACTTTTTTACATAGAGCATCTGCCACTACATTAGCCTTTCCTGGATGGTACTTCAACCCAAAATCATAATCCTTAATATACTCCATCCATCTCCTCTGTCTCATATTCAAATCATCCTGTGTAAAGAGATACTGAAGGCTTTTATGGTCTGAATGTACTTCAAAAGTGGCTCCGTAAAGGTAATGTCTCCACATTTTCAAAGCAAAGACCACTGCAGCAAGTTCCAAGTCATGGGTTGCATACTTTCATTCATGATCCTTCAACTGTCTAGACCCATAAGCCACCACCTTCCCATGTTGCATGAGAACACAACCAAGTCCAACTCCAGATGCATCAGTGTAAATCACAAAACCATCATCACCAGCAGGTAAGGTCAAAATAGGGGCTGTGGTCAACCTTCTTTTCAACTCCTGAAAACTTTGTTCACAATCCTCATTCCACACAAAAGGAACTCCCTTATGAGTCAATCTCGATAATGGGGCTGCTATTGAGGAAAATCCTTCCACAACCCCACAACACCAATTCAAAAAGCAAAGGAGGAGTCTTGCGGCATTTGTGGCAATAACCACTCTACTTCTAAGTGTTGGAGACAGACAGGGGGGTGCTTTTACTGTGGCGACACTAATCATCAGGTCAAGGATTGCCCTAAGAAGAAAGGTCAGCAGTATGGGCAGGCAACTACATAAGGGGCTCATATTCAAGTACAGCCGCTGAGACAGATAGCACCAGCTCCCCTGCAGCAGCGGTTCCAGGCGCCACAACAGCAGATGCAGTTGTACCGACCTCCCCAGCAGCCTCGACCTCAGAAAGGACCTCAGCGACCACAGGGGCCTAACAGACAACAATCAAGACCACAACAGGCAGGCAGAGTGTATGCCATGTCCCAAGAGCAAGCTGATATTACAGAGAACATTGTGGAAGGTACTATTTCTATTTGTGATACCCATGCTAAAACTTTATTTGATCTCGGTTCTACGCACTCCTATGTTTCCCCTAGTTTTGCCTTGAAGATTGGTGTTAGAGCAATTGATTTGCCGTATGATTTAATTGTGGCCACCCCGATGGGTAAAGATGTTAGTTGTTTGAAATACTACCCTAATTGTAAATTGGTGATAAGTGGAGTTATGTTTAAGGGCAATTTGATACTACTGACGATGAATGACTTTGATGCCATTTTGGGTATGGATTGGCTTGCTACTCATAGTGCAGTTATGAATTGTCGTGCCAAGACAGTGAAGTTAACAGCTGGTAATGGCATTGAGGTGCTATTTGCGGGATCTAAGAAGAAGGTTGTTACTCATGTGGTCTCGGTTGTTAAGGCTATGAAATTATTGATGAAAGGTTCTGAGGGGTATATTGCGTTTATCACGGAGGATAAACAGACTAAAGCGGTGGAGGAGATACCGGTGGGGTCTGAGTTTCCGGATGTTTTTCCCGATGATATTCCCGGATTGCCACCAGTCCATGAAATTGATTTTTCAATTGAGCTTGTTCCAGGCACAGCTCCGATCTCAAAAGCCCCTTATAGAATGGCCCCAGCGGAGTTGAGAGAACTCAAGGAGCAATTGCAAGAGCTCTTGAACAAGGGTCTTATTAGACCGAGTGTCTCTCTTTGGGGGGCTCCAGTATTGTTTGTGAAGAAAAATGATGGTTCTATGAGAATGTGCATTGATTATAGACAACTAAATCAAGTGACCATCAAGAATAAGTATCCTTTACCGCGAATCGATGAATTGTTTGATCAATTGCAAGGTGCTCAATATTTTTCTAAAATTGATCTAAGGTTAGGATATCACCAGTTGAGGGTACGAGATCAAGATATTCCAAAAACTGCATTCAGAACTAGATATGGTCACTACTAATTTCTGGTGATGTCGTTTGGGTTGACAAATGCGCCAGCAGCTTTTATGGCTATGATGAATAGGGTTTTTGCACAGTACTTGGATAAGTTTGTGGTGGTGTTTATTGATGATATACTTGTATATTCGAAGAGTCGAGAAGAGCATGCTCAGCATCTTCGTACTTCATTGCAGTTATTGAGGGAACACCAATTGTATGCTAAGGCAAGTAAATGTGAATTTTGGTTAGAACAAGTAGGATTTCTTGGTCACATCATCTCTAAGGAAGGTTTTAGCAGTGGACCCAGCGAAGATTAAAGCAGTGGTAAAGTGGGATAGACCAAAAACAGTGTCGGAGATCCGAAGTTTTCTAGGCCTTGCAGGTTATTATCGTAGATTCGTGGAAGGATTTTTCTCAATAGCAGCCCCATTATCGAGATTGACTCGTAAGGTAGTTCCTTTTGTGTGGAATGAGGATTGTGAACAAAGTTTTCAGGAGTTGAAAAGAAGGTTGACCATAGCCCCTATTTTGACCTTACCTGCTGGTGATGATGGTTTTGTGATTTACACTGATGCATCTGGAGTTGGACTTGGTTGTGTTCTCATGCAACATGGGAAGGTGGTGGCTTATGGGTCTAGACAGTTGAAGGATCATGAACGAAAGTATGCAACCCATGACTTGGAACTTGCTGCAGTGGTCTTTGCTTTGAAAATGTGGAGACATTACCTTTACGGAGCCACTTTTGAAGTACATTCAGACCATAAAAGCCTTCAGTATCTCTTTACACAGGATGATTTGAATATGAGACAGAGGAGATGGATGGAGTATATTAAAGATTATGATTTTGGATTGAAGTACCATCCAGGAAAGGCTAATGTAGTGGCAGATGCTCTATGTAAAAAAGTAGCGTTCACTGGAGGATTAATTGTAGAATACTTCTGGATTCGATGTTTGGAAGATATGGATGTTTACTTTCAGCCTATCAGTGAGCAAGCAATATTAGCTAGTATATTCTCATGGGAACCCGAATTACTCCCAAGGATTAGAGAATACCAGCTACTAGACCCCGAGATTACAAGAATCAAAAACCATATGGAGGAGAGGCCCGATTTTAAGTTGGAAGAAAATATTTTACATTATAAAGGCAGAATCTGTGTGCCCGATTTTCCAGAATTAAAGGATGAAATCATGGTCGAGGCACACTATACTCGGTATACTATTCATCCACGCAGTACCAAGATGTATCACGATCTGAAGGATCACTATTGGTGGAAGAATATGAAAAAGGATATTGCAGAATTTGTTGGAAAATCTAGTCTGCACGGAGATACAGAAGATCAAGTTAACAGCTTCCATGTTTCGAGATGTAGCAGACAGGTGGTGGACTACAGTTAAAGAGGCATATGAGGAGATTGCTGAAGAGGTAGCTTGGACTACCTTTCGTAATCAGTTTCGTGCAAAGTATGTACCGGAACATGTTCGCATTCAAAAGCGAATAGAGTTTGATAGATTGAGGCAAGGGAATTTGTCTGTTTGGGAGTATGAGCTATAGTTTACCCATCTTTCCCGCTTCGCACCAACCCTCATCACTCCAGAAAGTGAGAGAATTCGACGGTTCCTTGATGGCCTTCGACCAGATATACTCCTTCATGCCAAGTCACAAGTTCTAAATACTTACCAGGCATATTTAGATAAGGCATGTTGGGCAGAGGAGGTGATTGGGCGCATGGCCCCTATGAGCCAACCCAAGCAGAAAGTTGCTCTGTCTCCAACACTTAGAAGTAGAGTGGTTATTGCCACAAATGCCACAAGACTCCCTCCTTTGCTTTTTGAATTGGTGTTGTGGGGTTGGAGACGGAGCAACTTTCTGCTTGGGTTGGCTCATAGGGGCCATGCGCCCAATCACCTCCTCTGCCCAATATGCCTTATCCAAATATGCATGGTAAGTATTTAGAACTTGTGACTTGGCATGAAAGAGTATCTCTGGTCGAAGGCCATCGAGGAACCATCGAATTCTCTCACTTTCTGGAGTGATGAGGGTTGGTGCGAAGCGGGAAAGACGGGTAAACTGTAGCTCATACTCCCGAACAGACAAATTCCCTTGCCTCAATCTATCAAACTCTATTCGCTTTTGAATGCGAACATGTTCCGGTACATACTTTGCACGAAACTGATTACGAAAGGTAGTCCAAGCTACCTCTTCAGCAATCTCCTCATATGCCTCTTTAACTGTAGTCCACCACCTGTCTGCTACATCTCGAAACATGGAAGCTGTCAACTTGACCTTCTGTATCTCCGTGCAAACTAGATTTTCAAATATCTTCTCCACTTGAATGAGGAATTCCTCTGCCACCATTGGATCTTCACCCCCGTTGAACTCCGGTGGACCTCTCTTCTTAAACTTTTCAAAAATATCATTTGGATCATGGGGTCTGGGGGCAACAACAACCTGAGGCTGCCCAATCCTCTGCAAGGCCTCAAGTACACCAGTCTGAAATGCAGCTTGATCCACTACTTGAGGTCGCACCACAGGCGTTGGTTGCGGCATTACCGGTGGCGAAGTTTCATTTACTTCATGAGGGTGGTTCATTCTTTGCACAACCTCCAATAATTGTGCTATTTGTTGATCCTGACGTTGCTGATGGGCTAACATAGTCTGGAGCAGAGCCTGTATCGGATCATTGGCGGTACCGCTAGGCTCACCCGACTCCGAACTAGATGGGTTAGTTTTCGTTTTCCTTGTTCTAGGTGCCATGTCTGCAAAACAACCGTTCATTAAAGACTAAACAACCAAAAATAAGAAAGGTAACAAATTTTGAAACCTCTAACCATACTAAAGTTCATATACGATTATATGCATGAAAACCCCATCGTCCCCATCTAAAGTTTCTAATCCTCACATCGGACCTACGTTCTAGCATCTTTTAGAACTTCTAGAACTTGACCGTCTCTGATACCATCTGTCACGCCCCCAAAACTGGGCCGGATCCAAACCCGGTTCCAGGGGTGTGAGAATTGGGGCCAATTAAAATTTTTCTAAACATAAACAACACGGGCCCCAATTCCGGGTGGATCGAAGTCCTTCATGAGGCTATGCTTGGTGATCAAGCAACCATAATCACACGCGGAACTAAAATCCATGCTCATCGCAGACAGATATTACATCACAATACGATAATCAATCTCATTAATAATAAAATCAGAGTCAAGTGCTTCGAAGCATCACAATTAGAGTTAAAATTTCAAAACAACCAAATTTAAATTAATAAACGAATGGCCCAGACATGGCCTTATTACATAATCTAAAGTTTTCGAACTCAGCACCGCACTAGGACACCTCAGATGATGTCATCGGTGCTCCACTCAACAACTCCGCCATCTGGCGGAATTTCCTGCGTCGCCTGAGCCTCCGATTCGGCACCGACAACGGAACCTAGACACCCAAAAGTAGTGGGTCAGATTGACGTAATCTGGCAAGAGGGTAAGCTGCAACAATGGATTAATCAACTGAATTAAATGATATATTCATTATGAACCAAAATAAATCAGATGCAAACGCCAATGGCATGAATGCGCAGAAACAGGTATCCCCGCAGATAAATATGCAGAAACGGGTAATCCCGCATACAGATAACAGAAACGGGTAATCCCGCATATAATAACAGAAACGGGTAATCCCGCAAATAATAACAGAAGGCACAACTGCATACTATTATCCACAGTACACGCGAACCCGATGGCGTACGTCCACCTCCGAACTGCAGTCGGTTAGATATATATATACAAATATACATATTTACAAATACATACGTATACCGATGCAGAATGAACCATGATATGAAACCCTCAATCCCCATATTCAATCCAATATCATTTTGAGTATTTAGAGTACTTAAATTTGAAAGTGTATTATGAACGTGTGTCAATTCAAATTTTTGAGGGTAAGCACTAATCCACCAACGGTCAAGTTAGATAAATATGCACATGAGAACTAACTCTCTATCACAATGGAAATATGAGTCCACGATGCCGATATACTACTTTTGGCGCCTATCATGTGGTGCATCCCGAACCTCACATTCCCATTCTGCATTTAGTCTAATTCTCATGTGAACATTCAACTAACATTCCTAAAAGTCATAATTCATCTAATCCAATTATATATAATTAGTATGTCTTACTAATTAGGTAAAAGATGTTCAATTTCTGAATCCAAAATTAAATCAAGTTACGATCAAAAGGGGAAAGAAAATAATTAATTCTTTAATATCATTGTTGTGTCCAAATACACATTATCGTTTTATACAAAACAGAAGGTACAAATTTCGGATCCCAATTTGAAATCTAACTCAATTAAGATTCCAATTTAAAATTATAAATACATTTTATTTACAGTTTAATCGCTACCAAATACATTTTTAGTTTATTTCAATCAACCTAAGTGAACACTAATCAAAATTTCATAATTCTCAATTAAGTTTATAAATAATCCAAGATACGTTTCTAATAACATCAAATTAAAATTAATTTAATAGAACCTAATCTCCATTAAAATACTAAACCATTAATCAAAATATAACCTTTTAATTCTTATAAGAAGCAATATTGTGTATAAATATATATTAATAATATATATATTTTTTTGAAAAGAAAATGGGCTACTGGGCCCAAACCCGCACCCGGGCCCAAGTCAGCCAGGCCGGGCCCAGCCAGCCAGGCGGCCCAACCCGCCTGGCCTGCTGCCAGGCGGCAGCGGCTGCACCGCTAGTTTTTATTTTTTTTTTATTTTTAGACAACATCAATCTCCCTTATAATTTTTGGAAGAAAATCAAATCACACTATTACCCTCTAAAAGCCATTAACCCAACAAGAAGAAGTCATGCGCAAAGTGTGTAAATTAACAAGCAACAAAAACATATTGCAAGAACCAAAAATCATTGTTTTAGCTATCCACTTGCCTGGATCTTGAAGTCAAAGTAGATCTGAAGATCAAAGCTTGGAAGAGCCCACCTTGGTTTCCCCCTTAAAGAGCCTCTAAGGTTTTGGTTGAAGAAGAAAAGAAGAGGGTTGGAGAATGGGGGAAAACCCTAAGAGTAGGGTTTATATAAAAGAGGGGGTTTTTCTAAATTACAAATAAGGGCCTCCTGCTTTCTAGTGGGTTTTAAGAAATTTCAAAAGAGTCCTCTGGCCCAAAAGGGGTCCATTAACTCAGGCCCCACTTGTGTTAAATCAATCTATCTGACCCTCTTAACCCAGCTCAAACCCGACAAACGGTGTGGCCCAATATAAAAAAAATTCGGGACATGACAGTTTGGTTCTTGGATGAAAGGTTAGATTATTCGCAAGATGAATGGTACTCTGACTATCACTGTACAGCTTGCTGTCTTCCTGTTTCTTATCCAACTCTTCCATTAACTCTGCAACCAAATCATTTTCTTACTAACTTCTGTAGCAACAACATACTCTGCTTCTGTAGTTGAAAGTGCAACAACATTTTGTAATTATGATTTCCAACTGATTGCTACACTGCCTAAGGTGAAGAGATATCCAATAATACTTCTACTTTTATCAAAATCTCCTGCTAAGTCTAAATCAACATAACCTTGCAGTTTGATTTTTGATCTTCCAAAACACAATGCTGCATTAGTAGTACCTCTCAAATATTTAAGAATCCACTTAACTACCTCCCAATGTGTTTCCCAGGGTTACCCATAAATCTACTTATAACTCCCACTACATAAGCAATATCAGGTCTTGTACTAACCATAGTATACATTAAGCTGCCAACAGTTGAAGCATGTGGGATCTTGGACATGCCATCTTTCTCCTGTTCTGTCTTAAGAGACAACTCTTTTGAAAGTTTGAAATAGCTTGCTAGTGGAGTGCTAACTGACTTAGCACCTTGTATGTTGAACCTGTGTAGGACCTTTTCAATATATTCTACCTAAGACAACTTCAATGTATGATTTGTTCTATCTTTACTGATTCTTATACTAAGAATTTGATTCGCCGTACCTAAATCCTTCATTTCAAACTCCTTTGATGACTGTTTCTTTACATTATTTATTTCATGCATGTTCGATCCTACAACAAGCATGTCATCTATATACAAATGGAGAATGATACAACAGTCATTGAAGCTTTTATAATAACAACAATGGTCTGCATGACATCAGTTGTAACCTGTGTTGCATATAAACCTGCCAAATTTAATATTCCATTGTCTTAGGGCTTGCTTCAAGCCACATAAGCTCTTTTTGAGTTTACACACCATGTCCTCCTTTCCTGACATAGTATATCCTTGTAGCTGATGCATGTAAATATCTTTTTCCAAGTCACCATAGAGAAATGCAGTTTTAACAACTAATTGTTCAAGATATAAATCTTCTACTGTCACAATGCTCAAAACACTTCTGATTGTGTATAATTTAACCACATGAAAAAATAATTCAGAATTATCAATTCCTTTCTTCTGTTGGAAGCCTTTTGCAACTAGTCTGGCCTTGTATCTCTCACCGCCATCATGTTCATCCTTCAACCTGTACACCCACTTGTTATGCAATGCTTTCTTTCCCTCGGGCAATTGAACTAAGTCCCATGTCTGATTTGACAATAAAGATTGCATCTCATTGTCCATGGCTTGCTCCCACTTAGCCCGAGTATCAACTTGTAATGCTTCTTCAGAACATTTTGGCTCACCACCATCAGTTAACAACAAGTAATACAATGAAGGTGAATAACTGTGTATACGCTTAGGAATCCTAGAGGACCTTCTTACTGGTGTAGGTGTATGAGGATCTACCTGTGGGTTTTCATTTTTATCTGCTTCAAGCATATTATTTTTAGGAATATCCTCTACATCTAAGTACTCTGTATTATCCTTTTGCATATTATCCTTATCTTTATGCAAGACTTTCTCATTGAATACAATATTTCTACTTCTAATAATTTTTCTATTTTCTTCATCCCAGAAGCGGTAACCAAATTCATCAGAATAATATCCAATGAAAGTGCATTTCCTGGATTTAGGATCTAACTTGTTCCTTTTTTCAGCATCAACATGAACATAAGAGATACAGCTAATGCTTTTAAGTGTGAAAGATTTATCTCTTTTCAAGTCCAAGCTTCCTCTGGCAATCCACCATCCAAAGGTACTGAAGGCCCACAGTTGAACAAATATGCAGCAGTACTCACTGCTTCTGTCCAAAACTATTTAGGTAATCCAGCATATAGCCTCATGCTTCTAACATGCTCTACAATTGTCTTATCCATATGCTCCGCCACACTATTTTATTGTGGTGTATTAGGAATGGTCTTTTCTCGCGTCATCCCATTTGTAGAGCAATACTCCTCAAATTCTTTGCTACAGTACTCTCCCACATTATCAGATCTTAGGCATTTCAATTTCAAACCTGTTTCATTTTCAACCATAGCTTTTCACTTTTTGAAAGTACTAAACACATCAAACTTGTATCTCATAGGATAAACCGATAACTTTTTAGTAGCATTATCAATAAATGTAACAAAGTAAAAGATCCACCAAGAGAAGGTACCTGTGTTTGTCCCCACACATCCGTGTGAACCAGTTCTAAATTTTCTGATTTTGGTTGTCTCCATACTTTAGAGGAAGTAACTTTCTTCTACTTTTGAAAAACACAGTCTTTACAGAACTCTAAGTTCAAAGACTTGGGGTCTTGTAGCTTACCTTTAGAATAAAGAATTTTCATTTCTTTCTCACTCATGTGTCTGAGTCTACAGTGCCATGTATTTGAGTCTGTGCCTTTATTTGCAACGGCAATGGAATCAGTACTGTTATTTGTCAGGTAAAGAATACCTTCTTTCTTACCACGAGCAACAACTATACTTCCTTTTGTTACCTTCCACGAGTCACTTCCGAAGATTGTGACATAATCGGAACTTGCAAGTTGACCAATAGATACAAGGTTTTCTCTTAGGCTTGGTATATGTCTAACATCATTCAATTGCCATATACCTCCGTTTTCCAATTTGATCTGAACATCTCCTTTGCCAATTATGTCACAAGGTTCATCATCACAAAAATAAACTTTTCCAAAGTTACCTTTTATATAATTTTTGAGATATTCTCTGTGTGCAGTGACATGAAAGGACGAACCAGAATCTATAACCCAAGATTCAAACTTATGATCAAAAGAAAGAATTAAGGTGTCTTGAACAGTATCACCTCAACATTTGCGGAAGCATCATTATCGTTGTCATTATTATCATTTCTTTGCCTGTTTTCTTTGGTGGAGCTCTGCAGTCCTTTTTTAAGTATCCCTTTTTGCCACAATTCCAGCATGTGAACCCGCCTTTTGATGATCTTGACTTACTTCTTGATTTAAATCTTCCACAATTCTGACCTCTCTCAGTTTTTCTTCCTCTGTTTTCCACATTCGATGCACTTCCTAATGATTCACTTGAAGGTTTCCTGTGAAGTTTTTCATCGATGACAACACTCACAATATCATCAAACTTCAGTTTGCTTGATCCTGATGAATTACTCAGTTAATTAACCATACCACCTCAACTATCTGGTAAAGAAGATAACAGTAATAGTGCCAAAATCTCATCATCAAAATGTATTTTTACTATGACAACTGGCTCATGATTGTGTTGAACTCATTTATTTGTTCAGCAACAATCCCACCTTCAAACATCTTCATGTTAAACAAACTTTTCATCAAATGTATTTTATTTGAAGCAGATGATTTTTTATACATTCGTAAAAGGGCAGCTACAATATATTCAGTGGTTTGCTTTTTTGAAATAATGAATGTAATAGACTTTGTCGGAGAGAGTCTGATCGTACCTAAGACTTTTTTGTTGAACACCTCCCACTGTGGATCTGTCGCAAGCTTCTTTGCTTTTCCTCTAAGTGGCAAGTAGAAATTTTTCTGGTAGAGAAGATCTTCTATCTGCATCTTCCAAAATGCGAAATTTTGGCCATTGAAATTTTCAATTGTTTGCTTTGCATCGTCTGTCATTGCTCCCACTCAAACCAAAGCTCTATTTGCTTGATTATTTTTTGTCAATCAAACAGTCAATCTGTTCCGTCTATCTCGTAGATCTCGTCATTATGAGTGTATTGAAAAACATGGAGCACAATTCGGAGTCCGGATGACCTCAACAAACACAATTGAATCCTGGCCGTTGAATCTGGTCAAACCTGCCTATTGACTGATGCTGACATCACTGCTGACGTCAACTCTACTGCGCTGTTGGGCTTCTGAAACAATTTAGATCAGAACCAACCTGAACTGAACCTGAACTATACTACTCTACAGGCTGGGCTTCTGAAACAAAGCCTGGTTGGATCCACCTGACCAGGGACCAAATTGAAATATGCTCATTGGGCTCCTACTGCAAATGGGTCAAGTCCAACCTGACCTAACCCCACCTACAACCTGTGCTGCCTGGGCTTCGCTGCTAACGGGTTAGGTCAACTAGACATGACCTCGACCTAACCCGACCTAGATTGGAGCCTTCTCCTTCCTGTTATGTAACAGAAGCGTATGACCTAAGCCTCTTCTTCCTTAAAAGCGATCAGCCAATGGTGGGTGGTCCTTGACGACAGTCAGAGCAAGACGGCGCAGCGAAGTAATGATCGCAGCTGTCTTCTTTGATCACCATGCGGCAGCGACGAAGAGTAGTGGTCCTTTCGTCTTTGATCACCGGCAAAGATGCAGCGGCTCCCTCTTCGACGATTGGTGATGGCAGACACCGGCAAGAGCAAACGATCATAGAACACAGGCAATCGCAGCGATGGCAGTCCTCTTTACTCTCTGCAACTTCTCGGCAACATTAGAAAGAGGGAATCGGAACCCACCCGAGCCCTCCGATCCTCTTCTTCGACTGTGCCTCAGACTGAAGATTTGGAAACTCAAATATTTTCCTGTATTTCACAAGAATAGAGATCAACATCAAACAAGGATCTGATTTGTTGATCCTTTGATCACAACCGCAACAATCAACTCCGAGTCTAAACCTTTGCTCTGATACCAATTGTTGGGAAAAAAAATAGAACAAGAATAACACAATCCACACGCAATGAATAGGAGATTTTTTGTGGTTCACCCAATGTGAGTTATGTCCACGGAGAATCAAGCCTGTTCATTATTAAAGATCACCCAAAAGAAGAACAATCTTCTTCTTGTTATTACAACAATACACAACTCTCCCTAAGGTTATTCTTTGCAGAGCAACAACTTTATCTTTTTCTCCCACCACTCAGAATAATTCAGAAGCCCTAATTAATAATACCCTGAGCATTTATAACCGTCGGATCCGGCCTTGTAACAAGGGGTCCAGATTAAATCGACAGATTAAATAATGGAGTGCTTGAAATGAGTGAAAATGGTACTAAAGTGGATTTGACTAACTAGGGAGGTAGCTTGTATCAATGGCTTGCATCCCAATCCGAGTAAGCCCCAAAAAGGGATCATGTCATCCAAAGAGGGAAACGACTATCAAGTGCACGTCTCGGTCCTAATGCATGATTTCTAGAAGTCAACAATGGTTAGGCAAAGATCTAAGTGATATTATGTGCAAGAACAAAGTAAATACTGGCAAGTAGATTATATACAAGCACCATGCTCGTATGTAATCTTTACATTTGGTCAAACTGTCCTACCAAGCTATTGGACAATTAAGCAATCGTTATAAAGTCCATCATAGGGTTCAGGTTGCCTTAAACATGTCAAAAACAACATCATTCTCCTTTAGACGGATCTAAGGTCCTCATGTCGGAATTTCATATGCTTTGGTGTTCTAACGGTAATTTGATGATAAAGCATTTGATTCACATACATCGACTTGGTATTACCTCCTACATGTCTCTGTTTAAATCTTGGGGGGTGATTGTTAGCTTAAACATCACTCCCTTGGATCCAAGATTCAAGCCCTTTGCAAGTTCGGATTACAATTCAGCTAAGCATACCTACGGTGCATGTTTCTAACCCTATAAACGCTGAATTAACGTCAGTTACTTTGGTTAATTCAAAAGGGATTCAATGGCCAAAACCCATGTGTAACATGCCCTTAAAGTCCTCAAGAAGTAGCGCCTACATCCCCATACATCGCTTAAGAAATGCCTCACAAAAGGGGCTTTTACATGCTGTTAAGACATGGGAAACAATAGTTCTGGTCGGACATGGGACTGGTTCCATGTTCAACAATAGTTCCGGTAGGACATGGTCCATGTCCAACAACAGTTCTTGGGCACTGTTTTCAATAGTTTTCAAGGGGGTTTTCCTCATTGTCTTGAGCCCAATTTTTAAAGGTTTATAGAGCACATCCTCCAAGTGGTTTTTTTACACTTTAATCACCCTTTAATTAGCATTGTTTACCACACACCCAAAAGAACTAAAATTTCAAAAACTAGGCTAGATTGGTGAAACGAAATGAAAATACACAAAATGGAAGCATAAGGGGTGCTAATCACTTTGGTAAGTTCAAGAATGGATTTCCTCACCTTTCTAAACTCTTTCCAAGCTTCAAGGGGTCATGCAAGGGGTTGCCTTGGCCGCTTTTGGCGCGAAAGAGGTGGAAAGAGAGTGGTCGATTAAGAGTAAGAAGGTGGTAATGAGTGTTTCGCAATTCCGTGACTTGAATCTTTACTTGAGCAAGGCAAGAAAGCAAGAAGAAAGAAACCAAAGGAGCTCTCTTTGCTGACTGACAAGAATGGGGGAAATGAAGTCCTGAGCAAGCTTTAGAAGTTGAAAATCAGGTTTTTGGTTAATGATGCTTGTGTCCCAACTTAAGTTGTAACTCTGGTCAACGAAATGACTAACTTCCGGGCTCGGATATCCGTGGCACAAGAGGAAAAGTTTTTGAAAATTAAATCTTCTTTCCAATGAACCGAGAATTGAAATTCTTGGAGGTCGGTTGGTCAAAGTGAACTTTTACGCAAATTGAATTTAGAATGAAGATTTTTATTGAAGTATCAAACAGTTATTACAGTTGATTCCTTTGGATGATTAAAATATTTTAGTTGTAGGGAATAGCGGTTGTCAAAAGTTTCAAAGGAACTTACTCAATCCTTCTGGATGAAGCAGTTTAAGGCTAAGAAGGTGGAGTGTCTACTTAGAAGATTTCAAAATATTCAGTTATATGAGCTTTCTAATCATTTGATTCGGCTTTGTAGGAAGTTGAAGACTTGATACCAAGACGTGCAGTAGGTTTCAAGGGTAGACCTAGTTTCTCTTATAGCTATATGGTCTGCTATAGGTTTATCATGTCTTTTAAATTTTGAAGGCTTTTATTGATTGTACCCAGGCTGTGGGGGTATGTATTCTTGTTTTTGTTCTTTTTCTAATGGGTTATGCCCCATAGATTCTTCTTCATTGGAAAGAGAATCTCTTTGTAAATTATGATTTTTGAGAGATTTGAAAGCTATCTGGAAAAATAAAGGACGGCCATGTCCTCAATAAGGCAAAATCAGACAAAATGAAAGGTTTCCGAGCGTCAAACGGACATGGGCTGAACATGAAAGTTGTAGGGAATGACAAGACCCAACTTTTGAACCCAAAATTGGAATTTTATGAATATGTCAAAATGCTCCTAATTTCCTCGAAATCTGTATTATTGAACTTGATTCAGAACTCTTCAAAACTCTTCGAAACATCTCAAAACATTACTAAAACCTTGAAGCCAACTCATAACTTATAAGAACACTTAATTGGCCACTAATCACAATTAATTAGGAGCAAACAAGGTAATTATGGATCGGGACTTTACAAGCTACAATGATGTTAGATGTATTTTAATTTTTTTATATATTTTTAATATTTTTTTAGAATTTAATAATAATTAAGATATAGTACTAAACATCCTAGTGTTCATGTTGAATACAATAATATTGAATTGTTTGGATCATGAATTGGGGACCCATAGATGTGAAAAAAATTAGATTAATAGATTGGGACTTATTCACAAATTACTCAAAATCTACAAAGATTAAGACAATCAACTTTAAGATCTTAGAGGCTATTAGCTCAATAAACAAATAGAATGACTTGGATTATACATATGAGGCCCACATGAAAGAAAACATAAGGATATTTGATGGGCCCCAAAGAAATGCAATCACTATGTAGAAAGTCTATGTCAATATTTTGCTAGAGAGGTGTGAAAGTGATTTGCACCTATTAGGTGTGAAAATTTGGTCCGTAAATGGCTTTATTTACCTTATTTTCTCACCTCATTTACCTCATGCGGTGTCCACATTGATACAAATAAATGTGATGTTGCATGACCCTTGCGCATGAGAATCATTTAGATATATGAATGATGTCAACCCCTTATATGTTGTTGAACGTGCATTGAGATGGGTCACATGTGGGGTCCATTGGGGGATCCCCTTATATATTCATAATGCAGAATGAGATGAGAAGGCTTCATCCTGGATGAGATTTGGTAAAAGAAATCATTGTTGGGCAATGATGGCTATTAATTAAAGAACCCTGTGATTTGATGATTTGAACTTAGGAATTTAATTTAACGGTGACCATTACTCCAATTCGGATTAAATTGTCTAAGAGAGGATATATAGGTGTAAATGACTGTGACACAACCATATAGGCCCCTCAAAAGTATATGCAGGTTGTGAAGTATGTTTCGTCCCGTTGGGTGAATGTGTCAACTACTAGAGCACACCCTAAACTTGGTAAGCTTTTATAAAATAAGACTGGAAATGTCATCCTAATTATTATAAGGGAGCAGCAGTATACAGCTCTTGAGAGTTTGTAGGGAGAAAATGCCCTTCCTTATTGGGCCTACTTAGTTATATGAAGATCATGGAAGTCTATTGGATGAAAAGATCCATATTAAGCCTATATATAAAATCTTAAGTTTAGTGGATATTTGGGCGTTATCCAATGTAAATCACTCTAACTCTACCTCCTTTTTCAACCTCTACTTCTCACATGCATTCATTTCGAGGTGAAATAGAGATAAAGCCTTTACGTGTTTAAATTGGGTAGAGCACAATTTTTAAATCACATGCATGCCAACTCTTTAATTTTTAAAAACTCTACTAAATTTAAATATTTAAACAAATAGAGCTTAACAAGCATACACTAACATCACATAAATCTTGACTCCTGGCTTTATATCCTCTCATTCACAAGAAAAGGAATATCAATACTGGATCCTTGGTGTGTCTCACTCCCTTCAAAAATTTCAAATCACCCCAAATATTTTTTCGCTCAAAAGTCACTTCAAAATCAACATGCAGCCCAATTTCCCTCCACATGATCCCCAATAATTTCCAAAAGCACCCCCTCTGCCCAAAGCTCAAGTAACTGAACAGTCTGACAACAGCACACATTCACAGGGAAAGCAGCCCGTGTTCTACCTGTGCTGTGTCTGTGTCTGTGTCATTTCCAAAACCGATCCGCACCTTTCTTTTGATTTGTCCTCTCAATAAAACCCCACCCCATTCAAATCTCATCTGTTCTTCTCTTTCCGACTCAGCTTCTTACTAAAATCCTAGAATTTTAGGCCGAATACCTCTCAAAACCCTAATTCTCAGATCACATCTCCTGCAAAGCCATGGCCATTTCTCTCTGGCTTTGGAGATTCAGACTAACCCTAACCCTAGCTTTGGTTCCACTGCTTCCATCTTCGGCTTCTGCGAACTCTGAGGGAGACGCGCTCTACACGCTGCGAAGGAGCCTCTCGGATCCGGACCACGTGCTTCAGAGCTGGGATCCGACGCTTGTGAATCCATGCACTTGGTTTCATATCACCTGTAATCAAGACAATCAAGTGACGAGAGTGTGAGATTTCTCTGTCTCTTTCTCTTATTGGTCTTTGTCTTATTTCTGTAGCGATGTCTATCCTAGAATGTTTGGATTTTTTTTTTTTTCTGTTGTGTGGGTGGTTTTCGATTTGGCTTTGGAAGCCAATTGTAAGCCTCATGATTGGAATTTGGGTATTTCGTATTGAGGGGAATGGAACAAAAAAAAAAAAAAAAAGTGAAGAGTAGGGGTAGAAAAGAAATTTGTAGGAATCTAAAACTTAGCTGCTAAGCAATTTTCATAAGGATGTTTGCTCATGATGATACTGCAGGGAAAAAGCAATTTCCTTGGTTTTCTTTTTTATTCTTTAAAACGCGTAGCAATGTTGTATAGAAATTACCATGACAAGGGAAAAAGATCTTCTAATCTACTTGCCTTTCTTCAAATGTACAGAATAGAGGAGAGTGCGCAACCTATTTCATAGTCAGTTGTGGAAAAAAAAAAAGTGAAATTCAAAAAGAAAAACTCGGGTGGTTGCGCAGTTGACTGCATACAGAGAAACGAAAAAGAAAAAGAAAAAAAATAGAGCCCTGTTTAGATGCTGAGAAAAAAAAATTTTTTTTTTTCATTGTTTCACTCCAAACAGACGCTAAGAAGTTGCATAATAGAAGGCTCCTAAACTTGGTAAGTCTTGGAGGCTGGAGCTCATGATAGGAGGGCTTCCCCAAAGGGCATTTTGGAGGAAAAAAAATGTAACTTAAAAAGTTGCATGTAACAGTGTTAGAAGGCATTTTTGGGTGACAGAGTGAAGGAGAGCTTTTATTTAACGTTTTGTTCTCTCTCTGTTTTGTTTGCCCTTCTGTTATGTTAAGGTCGTTTAGCTTCACAGTCTATTTGATCTTATACTGTTTGCATCTCTTAATGAAATCTTGTTGGTATTAGAAAGAAAGTTGTGTTTAACTGTGCACTTGCGCATGTAGTGTTTTGCTGGAACATGAATTGAAAGGGGTGGAATTGTGACCTAAAAATTTAACATATTTATTCTTTGGAATTGTTACTGAAACGTACGGCTAAAGTGAATTGAAATTAATGTCTATGGTTGTGCCACCAAATTAAACAAAAAGTAGGTTTTGGCTGGAAAAAGTTGTTAGTTTTTAAAATTATGGTTGATTGATATGCCTCTTTTGCAAATGTATGGATGTATCTCTGGTTTCTGATAATTTCAAGGGTTTTGTGTGTTAGACCAATAAAATGAGCATGATCGGTGGTATCCATTGCAAAAATTGAAACTTTTGTAATTGTTTGAATTAAGGTCTGGAATGATGCACTTCATCTTGCAATTTTCTGGATTTAGCTTAGATTCTTTTCGCCTCCTCATCCAAACACCCTTAAGTGTATTCTCTAAGGTTTGAATTCTACTGATGATGACTGTTATTGCCCATTATGTATATTTGAATTAAAAATCAAGAACTTTCATCTTTGGGAACAAAACTGAAACCAACACTGGGCTTTTGATCACCTACTTTTATCTTTTCAATTTTATTGATTTCTTGAACAGATTCATAAGTAACTTTTCTTGTACAAAATTGGAGAATACCGGTTACCATAGAAATGCTTGATGAGCCCTCAGATATTCTGCAGCATGGGTCTATGCCACTAACAAGAAACTTTTACCGAGGAATGTCGAGTTGGTCTATGTGGGAAAAAGTGCATGGTTTTAGGTTTTTCAATAGAACAGTGTCTTTTCTGATGGTGAGGCTCATCATTTGGCGACGGTGGGGGTTTCTAGTATAGTTGTCAATTTCGTTCCGTTCCGTTCTGGCCGGAACGTTCCGGAATTGGCCTTGGGCGGAATGGAATGCCACCCTAAAAGTTTTCGATCCCAATTCTGGCCCGTTCTAGTCATTCCGGTTGCTCGGGTCCCATTTCGGGATCAATTATGCTCCATTCTGGCCAAGGTTTCATTCTTCCATTTATATGTGGTAAAAATTAGAAAATGGTCAATTGTAGAGTGTAGTTTAATTTAAGTGATGTTAGTATGCATTTTTAGTATTATTTTATCATTCAACTATTTGTTAAAACTTAGGTATTCTTTTATCTTTATCTTTTTTTTTAAAATGTTGTAGCTAGTTGGAATGTGGTAACATCCTGCTGTTGTTAAATCTGGTAGTGTCCTCTATGGTTTTAAATTTTGTATGGTCCTCTGTTATTGTTGATTTTTTGTTATAAATTTTGTTAGCTTGGTAATGATCTCTGCTGCTATTGTAACTGTATGAAGGGATGGGTTAATGAAGAAAAATCATAGGTGTCATGTAATCTTGTATGTTCACAACCAATTTGATGTAATCATTGATTTGCTAAATTGATGGACCATGTTGGTGGTTCATTCTGAAGTGGATTTTATGATAATTGGAGTTTGTGGGGGTGTAACCGGCTTTATCTGCATATCTGAGTCATGTGTTGAATTCAATATTATCCTTAATTGTTTCTCCTGAGTTCATTGACCTTTTTCTTTTTCTTTTCTTCACACTGAAGATTTCATTTCATTTTTATCAACCATGTGATGTTGTCAACAGGGACCTTGGGAATTCAAACTTATCTGGTCATCTGGTACCTGAACTTGGAAAACTTGAACATCTTCAATACTTGTAAGTGCATTTTCAGTGGTTTACCCTCATCTGCCATAGATGCTTCTTTATCTATCACGCAGTTGCTTTTCTGCAAGTGTTGCATTTGCATCACCTATGCCTTTTCTGTTTCCTTTTCAGTCTTGCAATGTGCTCCTTGTTATTTTGCAGCATACAGTCCCACAGGCCAAAAATAGGATGATGTTGGTTATCTTTGTTTTTTCATCATAGTTCATTCAGATGAAAATAAGTAGTTGATAATGTAATTTATATTATTATTTCATTGTGGAAGCAAAATGTTTTCAGACTGAATAATGTATCCATACTATTCTCCTTGTAGTTTGAAAAGTTACCCAGGTTCTAGTGCATTCTTCTTATTGTAAAAACACATTCAATTGTGTAGTTGGTAGTGTGTGGTGTGTCTAGCCAATTTTACAATGGATGGTTATCCTGGTAGTTATATTTTTGTAGGCCATTGCTTCCCCTTATTATTTTAGTGATTGATTGTGTCCCCAAGTGCATGGCCTCGATACAATAATAATTACTAGGTGAGTCCGGGGTCAACCCATAGGGAGTGAAACACATTGAATTTCTTGTACTTGTTGTAAGAAAAATCTAATTCTAGCCTATGAAAAATATATACAAATCATTCATCTACTATGCTGAAAAATTAATTAATTACATCAAATTACATCCCATAAAAACCCTAATCTAAAAATCCTAATCTAAAATCCTAACTAAATTACTGCAACCGGAAATAACAAAATCAAAACAACCAATGGAAAGAAAATAATAATCTGAAAGCAGAATTAAACTTTGTTGAAGTTAAAAATGTAGTGATAAGTTATAGGAATCCAGGATCTATACTTCGATTCAAAGATTAGAAGTACAGGTAATTCTAGGCATCTTTCATAATTATGGGTCGTCAATCCATAACAAGAAAAAAACAAAATAATGGGAGAAATTCAGATTAATTTCAGGCCCAGTCCGATTAACATTATATGGTCCAGAATTTTCTTTTCCTCATGATTGCATTGTCTCCAAGCATGAAGTGTATCCAGGAAAAACACAACATCTCACGAGGTTACTAGTTGTGGCAATTGAATGCAAAATAGTCCTCTACGTTAATAGAAACTAGAAAGTTCTAATTAATTTTAGCCATTGATTACACGCCAGGCTAATATCAAATTTAATTACATCAGCTCTTTATCCTAGAAAATGTAAAACTAGACTACCATTGAGAGCATCTTCAAGTAACTTGAAATTCCCACAGCACCTTCCTTTGTAAGGCTTGAAAAAGATCCAAGCAGAGGCTACGTGGTGGTTGTGGTGATGGTGGATGGACTCAAATTGGTGGTAGGCTAAGGGTTAGCCCTTTGGGCGGAGAAGGTGGAAGAGAGAGAGAGAAAGAGGGAGAATGGTGGAGGAGAGGTGGGACGTGTGGTTGGTTGTCGTGTAACAAGGGATTGGTTCCTCCTTTTATGCATTTTTGCAAGAAGCCTTACCCTTCTTTGATTATATTCTTTGGCAATAATCCTAGCTTGAGATCCAAGCAATGATGAGATTTGGAAGTTTTGGAGAGATCTTTGCTCTTCTTGGATTAGTCTTTCTAAATGGAGTTTCTTGATTTCCAAGATTTCCAACTTTACTCCCCTTGAAATCTTCAACACTGGTCCCACATGATCTGTGCAAAAGTTTTTAAGATTGAAAAAATCCACTTTGTTGCACATGATTGGCCCATATGGACGTCCAACGATGGCTAGTTCTTTTCTTTTTCATTGTTTCTACTGAATCTTATGTCTTCTACACACTACTTTTCTTGTTTGGCTCCTTTGCAGATCATTCTTGCCAATTTTCTTCCAAAAGATCAATTGACTTTCAGATTGCATAAAATCATGCAGAACTTTCACTTTAAGCAACCTGTTTGGCTCAATCCAAGCATGGGACGTCCAACACACTTTGTTTTCAAGTGTGGCTGAATGTTTCCTTCTTTTATGTTACTTATGCTTAAAGCTTCCATCCATCTTCCTTTCTTGAAAAAAGCTCTGCACATTCTTTTCATTTTTATTGCAAATCAAATTTTGGATTTTTTAAATTAGATTTAAAGAGAATCCTTCCTAATTTTAAATTGCTTTGTGAAGCAGCGTATGGAAGAAGAATAGTTAACGGGCTAATCTCCAAGCCAAAAGGCTTAAGGATAGGATATCTAGGTGCATCACCAAAGATAACAAATAAACTCTCAACTGAGAAATAACTCAAATTTTTATTCAATATCAATGTTTTGTCATAAGAAGGAATTACAAATTTACAATCTTTTATATAGACTCATACCCTATTATATTCTTGGAAACAATCCTAATTAAGAGTTCTAACTCAATCATAATACTAATTTCCATTATAAAAATATAAGACTCCTATTAATAATAAAACTAATTTTCATTGCTGGGTCTTGTTGGACTGGGCCGTTGGCCAATCATGGATTTGGCCTGCATCACTTTGCAACAATTACAAGTGGGCCACATGGGGCGTCGAACTTGGGATTCATGCATAGGGTGGTGTGGGTCCCATGGTGGGTGCTCTTTTTTTCTAATTTATCTTCTTCTCTTGATTTCATCTCTTCCCAATTTTTCTTCTCAAATTCTCCTCTAGGTGGGTTCTAGATAATTTGAAATTCCTGCACAGAAATTAAATTAAATTAAAAAATTATCATTTCATGTAGAAAAGAATAATGCTTTGCATGGAATCTGATTCAACACATATGAATGTATATGAGTACCACGTTTATTAATTTTTCGTGCTCTACGCTATGGTGCCAAGAAAATGTGTCATCTTAAGTGTGAATTTTGAGATATAAGCAAGGATAGTAGGATAATGCAGAAAAGAGTAATTTTCATGAAATTGTGCAATAATGGGGAATTTTGACTGATTTTTATTGAAATTCAAACATTAGCTCAATTACATAAAATCATGAAATTCATTGAATATAATGCAATTATCCTAATTAAGTCCATAAGTTTATATAAAATAATGATAAAAATGTAGAATTATGTGGACTCATCGGTGATAATTTATCTCAATTCATTTGTTTCTGGATGTTCATAGTTCATTCTACTAGAAATGTCATTCTTCTGCGAAATTTTGTTAAACCAGTTTTCTGTAATGTATCTCATAGAAGTTCTACTCTATATGGCTTGATTATGGGTAGACATTTTTATTTCTAAACCTGCCTTGGGCGCTTTCCCTGATTTAAAACTGGAGAGTTTTGGTATCTTGTAGAGTTTACTCTGTTGCAGAATGTATGTTCTACAGTTCCTTTCATTATTGAGTTGCATTACATGCATAGCTCTATGTGTGAATTCTATTTTGCTTAAATGGTTGATGCAGAGAACTCTACAAAAATAACATTCAAGGGGCAATTCCAGTTGAGCTTGGAAATTTGAAAAGCCTGATCAGCTTGGACTTATATAACAACCACCTTTCAGGAATCATACCTCCATCATTGGGGAAATTGAAGTCTCTAGTTTTCTTGTGAGTCATGGAACACACTTTATTCTGCCCTTCAGTTCTCATTTCTTATGCTATTGACATTTAGATTATATCTGAGCTGTTTCCAGATTGTCATCATCATTAAATCGATTAATTCAATCATTGAAAAGAGTATTATTTCAAAATTTATTTGCCAACTAGCAATGTAGTGGAGTCCCACCTAAGAAGCATGGACACGGACACGGGACACGGATACGACACGACACGGACACGCCGACACGGCATTTCTCAAAAAAGTAGGACACGGACACGTCAGGGACACGTGAATAATATATATTAATTTATATATATAATCATCTACTAAAAAACTAATATCATTTTAACTTTTTTAATCAATTTAGCAATCAACAAATAAAAATTCACCTATCAACTAGCAAACATATCAAATTATTAAA
Source organism: Sextonia rubra (assembly GCA_037013555.1). Lineage (NCBI taxonomy): Eukaryota > Viridiplantae > Streptophyta > Magnoliopsida > Laurales > Lauraceae > Sextonia > Sextonia rubra. The sequence continues at coordinate 84,099,592 of JASUAD010000001.1, forward strand.
TATCAATACAATACTAAAACATAATTCATAATTATTAAACATGAAATATCCATAGTTTCATAAAATCCTTATAAAGAAAAAGTTGGATCATCTCTTTCCCCTCCCTTAAAAAAAAAAAAAAGGCAAAAGAGAAGCCAATCTTGAGGCCTATTCTTTAGTGAAATATTTATTTGTCTTTTGCTTGTGATATGATTGATATTTACAATCATATATTTTTCCATGGTATAAAATTGTTATATATCAAGTTTACAAGTTTTAATAACCACGTATTAACAAAGTGTCTAAGAGATATTAGCCACATGTTTATTTTTTAGTCATAGACACAAGCTAGGAATTGTGGGACATGTTGCAAAAAGAGTATCAAACAAGTGTCCGAAATTAAGATTTTTAGTTCTTAATTATGGACACGGCTAAATAGTATCGGACACGTGTCCGAGAGTGTCCGAGGAGTGTCGGTGTCCGACACGTGTCCGACACGGACACGTCACTTTCTTAGAAGTGTCCGTGCTTCTTAGAGTCCCACATATTGGTTTAATGGGTTGAATGTCAGCAAATTTAAACTTGGTGGCTTAAGGTGGGGAAAGACAAAAGAAATGTGTCACACACCCATACTTTGGACTTGCCTAGTAATCCTGCCAAATGATTGAACCTGTTCTGGTCTGGGCAGTAGGTGTATTTTCCTGCAGCTGCCCATCCATTGTCAACCTCTTGGCACTGTATTTTGAAGTTTCTTCTCCAACACCTTTTCAAATGCTAATTTGTTACTTTGCTTTGGTAGGCGGCTTAATGACAATAAACTAAATGGGCCAATCCCTAGGGAGTTGATTAACATCGCCAGCCTTAAAGTTGTGTAAGTTCAGGACTGCTTGTTTTGGTCTTGGTTTTACTTTAGCAACTTGGTATACATTTATAGGTATGTTCATGAAACATTTGTCTTTGTGCTTTCAGAGATGTTTCAAACAATGATTTGTGCGGAACAATTCCCACCACTGGGCCTTTTGAGCATTTTCCGTTGAGCAAGTAAGCTTTCTTATTTAGTGCATGATATGCTACTGTTCGGGTTCCTGACACTGTTTTTTCTTGTTTTATTTTTTGCTTTGCCCCTAATTTGTTGAAATTTGTGAAAATTAATAAAATTGAAAGAATTAAGACTAATTCTCATAAGTAATTTGTAAAGATTTCCAGCTCGAGGGCTGGGATAAGTTTCTTATTGATTAGAGAACGCATCCACTAGTACAAGGGCAATTGATTTGGTAGACGTTGAAGAAAATCTTCATCCCTAATGGATAAATTTGGTATTATATGGACATGATTGGTCAGTAATTAATGTGAGAAATTTGTGGGGAAATGATTCGATGCCCTAGTGGATTTGGATTGAACCAGAGGTTATATCTAAGCTCCTCTTTTATTATTAGCAGTTGCTAGGCTGAGTTTATTGTTGGTTTTTTTATAATATTTTGTTGGGATTAATCCTTCTCTGAGTAAATTTACATCTGCGCCACTATCTAGTAAGCAGAGTGCTTTAATAGAAAAGTTCTTGATCTTAATTGTAACTTGAGTTTTCCATGGTTGAAGTGGATTTTTTGTTAACGAATTTACAAACTCTTCTTGAAAAGTTTCTTGTTGCCCTATATTATCTTTATCTTTTTGAAATTCGAGATTCTCAAAATGTTGTTTCAGTTGTTGAAATTCATTTTAGTTTTGTTTTAATTCTTTTATTTCTTGTTTTTGATTATTAATTTCTTTATAAATATCTTGTAAAGATATATGATGAGAAAGAGCTTTTTGCTTTCTTATGTTGGGCTGTTTAGATACACTCGGAATAGAAGATTTTTCTTTTTGATTTTCTTTGGTTATTTTTTGTATTTTCTCAAAATATTTATTTTTTAATCTTTCTTCTTTAAGGTCTTTAAACATTTCTAAAATCATATCTTCTTGAGCTGAAAGAACGTTTAGGGAGAACAAAGGAGAAGAATAATTGTTCGCATGCCGAAATGAGGAATTTGTATTATTATTTTGCTCTGAGATGTGATTGAAATAAGATTTATCATTTAGATAAGATTTATCATTATCTCTTTGGATGTTTGCAACATCTTTTATGGATACGGCTGAGGTGTCTTTATAAATGATTTGATGTAAAGGAGGATGTATAGATTCTTCAGTTCTTTGAGGAGAAGAACTGGTTGAAGCTATAATCCATGATGAGCTTAATTTTATTATCATATTTATGGATAAGTCTTCAATATTATATCTTTTCTTCATGGCTAATTTAAGCCAATCAAAGAAATAAATGTTTCTTTCATTATCACACATATATTTATACCACTTTTCTTTTAAGAAGTCTTTATGTTCTGGAGAAATATTTTTAAAGAAAGCTTTTGTCAAAGGGTGAGCGGCTAAATTCTTTTTTAACATTTCTTTATCAATTTCAAAACTTTCAATAACATTTATATTAAAATCAGCTTCTGAGGGATTGTATGTATGAGATGGAGAAGCTTGATAAGAAGGATAAACAAGTCCTGTAGGCCTCAAATTTATATGAGGTGGTTCCTGTATGGAAGATCCTACAACAGAAGGAGGATGTGAATAGGACTTTTTAGAGGGTTGATAAACTGTAGGAGTTGTATTTCGAAAATCTGTTTGGAAATTTATTTCAACACTTCCATCTTCATGTTCAATTATGTTTTCAAGGTCTTGATTTTCTTTAGGTTTTTCTGGTTGAGCATTTTCTAAAAGCCATTTACCGGATAAATTAATATCATTCCATTGGATGAGTTTGGGAATATTAACTTTATTTTTTAAATTGGTTTGGAATGAGGTAGTCATACCTCTGGCTTGATTAAAATAGGCTATGCCTGGAACTACTGAATTCATGAGTTTATAATAAACTCTATAAACGAGGGTGAGATTTTGATTATGAGGATTCATATCAAAACTTTTTGTCTGGATGGCAAAAGTGAGAGCTTCATGTGCACCTGGATCTGTAAGAGAAACAGAGAAATTGGGAAAACAGTTGAAAAAAGTAGGGCCATTAGCCAAACTTGATTCAACCATTCCTATTAATGAATCACTGAATTTTTTATGTCTTGTATCTTGAACATACATGAGAGCTTCTGTTCTCAGTCCAAGTCTTGTTAGAGGCTTTAGAGCAACTTGCACCAAGCCAAAATGGATATAATTATATGTTTTAGCATATTCTTGTATTTCTTGGGGCTTAATTAAAGAAAGATGCTGAATATTGCTAGTAATGGATTCAGTTCGTTCAATAGTTTTTATTTTATAACTTGATTTTAATTGAAAACTTCCCATTTTATAAATTTCATGTTTTTGAACAGTTGGAATTGTTCAGTCACAAATAACTTGATTTAAATCATCATAGCTAATTTCTTCACTATTTTTAATAAACATGGAAGATAAGGAATTTGATGATGAGGAAGAAGAAAGTACAAGCTTCTTAATAAGCTTAGCCATAATTTGTATTACCGAGTTATTTTAACCAAATCCACCACGAGTATCTAACGCTTTGAGGATTTACACACCAACAACATGCTTTAAAACGCCTTCACACGGCTTAACAACGGCGATAACAATGGCTACCTCTGCGCTCCGGGCGGAATATGATTAAAATTTCTCAATAATAACAAACACATAACTAAGTATTAAGACTTTTGACTCTCTTACTTCTGAATCAGCAATTCCTTAAACAACAACAGTAAAGCACAACATAACCAAAATAAGTGAAGAAATACTCACAAAGCAACTTTATTGATATTCAAAACGGATTACAAGTGGACTTGATGACACACTCTCGGGGGCCAACATGGCTTTAATACCAAAATGGGATGGAAGGGTGGAGGGTGTATGGGAAGAGAGGATGGACTAGATTTTTGGATAGGACTGGTTTCCAATTGTTGCCTTGACAAGCAGCTGGACATGTCTATTTATAGTATGTTCAAACTGAATTTACATTTCATTATAACATAGTTTCGTCTGTGTATACATTTCATTTACTGTATGCTGGTAAGCTGCTGCATGTGGTATTATTGCTGGATTCCATGTGTCTGGATTGAATCGTCAAGACGGCATACGTGTTACGTTTCCGTACTGGTATGGATATACATGTTATCACCAGTAGAGATCTAAACTTGTTTTTATTGGATAACCTTTTTGATGCATAGTAGCAAGCCGCATTTGTTGATTTTTTCTTTTTCAAAGAACCTTTGAACCGTGGTAAGCTTCTCATCTTCATGAATAGGGATGTCCTTGTTTTGTACTTTCTGGTGGTGATGGAAATTTAGATAAGTGCACCACGTGACTACGTGGTCTTCTTCTGGAAGCTTTGTGATAAGGATGCAGTAATTATTTCATTGGATAACAGGTGTCAATATCGGAAGCTTTATTCGGGCACGGATTCTTTCAGTTATTCATCCTCTTTATCTTCATCTTTATCTTCATTAGTCCAGTTATTATTTTGCATTTCTCCATGAAATAACTGGATTAATGCTTCACGAGACTTTTCAGAAATGTCAAAAGAAATATCTTCATAGGCCTTGAGGATTTGATTTAATTCATTCTGTCTAGATTTAGAAGGATGCTGTATGACTGTAGTTTGTTCTGCAAGGTCATCAGCAATGCAAACTACTCGCCGACCATCACACCAAACATATCGATATGTGCTTGCAAATTCAAGATGTCCTCTTCGATTGAGAAATCTTTGATACTGATAAGAGGCTGGATCATATTGCTGGAGACGTTCTAGGCTATATGCTCTTGTAGCAACTTCATGAGATTCATACCATTGAGGTGGATAATTAAAAAGAAGATGTTCGTAATCATTTAAAGAAGGAATGAATTTCTTGCAAATTAAATCTCCTTCTTCAAAATTCATGATGCTCCATAATTGATAAGGCTGATAAAACCGGATTTCAGATCTTTCTCCCAAACTTGATGAAATTGTGATGAGAAGTTGTCTATTTGTGACTCCAAGGTTGCGAAGGGCGTGGCATACGATTGCAGGGAGCTGCTGTATTAATCCAAAGTCATCTCTGGATAAAGAAAATCTTTGGACTAAGCCTTGCTCGATATAAGAGATGTCTACTGCATGTGATGGCAAAAACAACTTGGGAAAGCCAGTTGCCAGCTGATATATTGCGCTTTGAACATTAAACGCTCCTTGATCTGACAAGAAAGAGTTTTTTCTCTTATTCTTGCAGCAATATCATCTGGAAGGGTTGTGTTAACCTTTTCCAGGAGGTTGATTCTGGATGTTTTTCATCAGCATAAGCAGATAACAATGTTCTTTGATGGATGTTATGACACATTAGAATTTGGGTTTCTAAATCCTTGATATGGGTTATAATTTTGGATAAGGTTTTTCTAGTATTTTTTCTTTTATTGGAAAGGATAGCACTTCAATGAGCATTGATAAGTTCTTGAGAGGTGATGGATACTCCTAGATTAAAAAAAGGAATGGTAATTTGTTGGGATGTTGGTATGGAGGAAGAGTTGGATTCAAGAAGAGGGGCTTTGCTTTTGCTAGAACTTGATGCCATAATGACAAAGAAACCCTGGAGAAGAATGTGAACTTAAAACTGAAAATCTTGATTACATGGCAATATTAAAAATGAAGTCATCAGAGGGTTGATTTATTTTATTTGAGACTGGATATTTGCTTATTCGAATTCAAAAATTAATTCTTTATTATTTATGACAATTTTAAGGCCTGTTGAATCAATTTGAAAAGGCTGTAAAATTTGTAGAAAAGGATTCCCAAGGATAACATCATTGTTTAAATCCTTTCCTAGAAAGAAATTTGCCTTTATGTATATTTCATTTTTACAGACATAAACATCATTTAATTTGTATTTGATATGGAGTTTTTTTATTAGCCGTGGCTAAATTGAGTTTATTTTTTGTTTTTAGATAATATTTTCTCGGGATTAATCCTTCTCTTATTACATTAACGTCTGCACCACTATCAAGTAAGCACAGCGCTTTAATAGAGAATTTTTTGATCTGAATTGTGACTTGGGTTTTCCATTTTTGAAATGGATTTCTGGATAACGAATTGATGAAACTTTTTAAGTTGTCATCAAAGTTTTCTTGATTTTCGATGTCATTATAGTCTTCTTCATTTTCAATTTTACCATTATTTTCTTGATAAGTTTTTAGTAGGTGAAATTCAAGATTCTCAACTCTTTCTTGATCAAGTTCTAGCAAAAGCAAAGCCCCTCTTCTTGAATCCAGCTCTTCCTCCAGACCAACATCCCAACAAATGACCATTCCTTTTTTTAATCCAGGAGTATCCATCACCTCTCAAGAACTTATCAATGCTCATTGGAGTGCTATCCTTTCCAATAAAAGAAAAAATACTAGAAAAACCTTATCCAAAATTATAACCCATATCAAGGATTTAGAAACCCAAATTTTGATGTGTCATAACATCCATCAAAGAGCATTGTTATCTACTTATGCTGATAAAAAAACATCCAGAATCAACCTCCTGGAAAAGGTTAACACAACCCTTCCAGATGATATTGCTGCAAGAATAAGAGAAAAAACTCTTTCTTGTCAGATCAAGGAGCGCTTAATGTTCAAAGCGCAATATATCAGCTGGGCAACTGGCTTTCCCAAGTTGTTTCTGCCATCACATGCAGTAGACATCTCTTATATCGAGCAAGGCTTAGTCCAAAGATTTTCTTTATCCAGAGATGATTTTGAATTAATACAGCAGCTCCCTGCAATCGTGCGCCACGCCCTTCGCAGCCTTGGAGTCACAAACAGACAACTTCTCATCACAATTTCATCAAGTTTGGGAGAAAGATCTGAAATCCGGTTTTATCAGCCTTATCAATTATGGAGCATCATGAATTTTGAAGGAGATTTAATTTGCAAGAAATTCATTCCTTCTTTAAATGATTACGAACATCTTCTTTTTAATTATCCACCTCAATGGTATGAATCTCATGAAGTTGCTACAAGAGCATATAGCATAGAACGTCTCCAGCAATATGATCCAGCCTTTGATCAGTATCAAAGATTTCTCAATCTAAGAGGACATCTTGAATTTGCAAGCACATATCGATATGTTTCGTGTGACGGTCGGCGAGTAGTTTGCATTGCTGACGACCTTGCAGAACAAACTACAGTCATACAGCATCCTTTTAAATCTGGACATTATGAATTAAATCAAATCCTCAATGCCTATGAAGATATTTCTTTTGACATTTCTGAAAAGTCTCGTGAAGCATTAATCCAGTTATTTCATGGAGAAATGCAAAATAATAACTGGACTGATGAAGATAAAGATGAAGATAAAGAGGATGAATAACTGAAAGAATCCGTGCCCGAATAAAGCTTCCGATATTGACACCTGTTATCCAGTGAAATAATTACTGCATCCTTATCACAAAGCTTCCAGAAGAAGACCACGTAGTCACGTGGTACACTTATCTAAATTTCTATCACCACCAGAAAGTACAAAACAAGGACATCCCTATTCATGAAGATGAGAAGCTTACCACGGTTCAAAGGTTCTTTGAAAAAGAAAAAGTCAACAAATGCGGCTTGCTACTATGCATCAAAAAGGTTATCCAATAAAAACAAGTTTAGATCTCTACTGGTGATAACATGTATATCCATACCAGTACGGAAACGTAACACGTATGCCGTCTTGACGATTCAATCCAGACACATGGAATCCAGCAATAATACCACATGCAGCAGCTTACCAGCATACAGTAAATGAAATGTATACACAGACGAAATTATGTTATAATGAAATGTAAATTCAGTTTGAACATACTATAAATAGACATGTCCAGCTGCTTGTCAAGGCAACAATTGGAAACCAGTCCTATCCAAAAATTCAGTCCATCCTCTCTTCCCATACATCCTCCACCCTTCCGTCCCATTTTGGTATCAAAGCCATGTTGGCCCTCGAGAGTGTGTCATCAAGTCCACTTGTAATCCGTTTTGAATATCAATAACGTTGCTTTGTGAGTATTTCTTCACTTATTTTGGTTATGTTGTGCTTTACTGTTGTTGTTTAAGGAATTGCTGATTCAGAAGTAAGAGAGTCAAAAGTCTTAATACTTAGTTATGTGTTTGTTATTATTGATAAATTTTAATCATATTCCGCCCGGAGCGCAGAGGTAGCCATTGTTATCGCCGTTGTTAAGCCGTGTGAAGGCGTTTTAAGGCGTGTTGTTGGTGTGTAAATCCTCAAAGTGTTAGATACTCGTGGTGGATTTGGTTAAAATAACTCGGTAATACAAATTATGGCTAAGTTTATTAAGAAGCTTGTACTTTCTTCTTCCTCATCATCAAATTCCTTATCTTCCATGTCTATTAAAAATAGTGAAGAAATTAGCTATGATGATTTAGATCAAGTTATTTGTGACTGGACAATTCCAACTATTCAAAAACATGAAGTTTATAAAATGGGAAGTTTTCAATTAAAATCAAGTTATAAAATAAAAACTATTGAACGAACTGAATCCATTACTAGCAATATTCAGCATCTTTCTTTAATTAAGCCCCAAGAAATACAAGAATATGCTAAAACATATAATTATATCCATTTTGGCTTGGTGCAAGTTGCTCTAAAGCCTCTAACAAGACTTGGACTGAGAACAGAAGCTCTCATGTATGTTCAAGATACAAGACATAAAAAATTCAGTGATTCATTAATAGGAATGGTTGAATCAAGTTTGGCTAATGGCCCTACTTTCTTCAACTGTTTTTCCAATTTCTTTGTTTCTCTTACAGATCCAGGTGCACATGAAGGCCTCACTTTTGCCATCCAGACAAAAGGTTTTGATATGAATCCTCATAATCAAAATCTCGCCATCGTTTATAGAGTTTATTATAAACTCATGAATTCAATTGTTCCAGGCATAGCCTATGTTAATCAAGCCAGAGGTATGACTACCTTATTCCAAACCAATTTAAAAAATAAAGTTAATATTCCCAAACTCATCCAATGGAATGATATTAATTTATCCGGTAAATGGCTTTTAGAAAATGCTCAACCAGAAAAACCTAAAGAAAATCAAGACATTGAAAACATAATTGAACATGAAGATGGAAGTGTTGAAATAAATTTCCAAACAGATTTTCGAAATACAACTCCTACAGTTTATCAACCCTCTAAAAAGTCTTATTCTCATCCTCTTTCTGTTGTAGGATCTTCCATACAGGAACCACCTCATATAAATTTGAGGCATACAGGACTTGTTTATCCTTCTTATCAAGCTTCTCCATCTCATACATACATTCCCTCAGAAGCTGATTTCAATATAAATGTTATTGAAACTTTTGAAATTGATAAAGAAATGTTAAAAAAGAATTTAGCCGCTTATCCTTTGACAAAAGCTTTCTTTAAAAATATTTCTCCAGAACATAAAGACTTCTTAAAAGAAAAGTGGTATAAATATATGTGTGCTAATGAAAGAAACATTTATTTCTTTGATTGGCTTAAATTAGCCATGAAGAAAAGGTATAATATTGAAGATTTATCCGAAAATATGATAACAAAATTAAGTTCATCATGGATTATAGCTTCAACCAGTTCTTCTCCCCAAAGAACTGAAGAATCTATACATCTACGCCTACATCAAATTATTTATAAAGACACCTCAGTCGTACCCATAAAAGATGTTGCAAAAATCCAAGGAGATAAAGGCAAATTTGACTTTGTTTACAAATTAGACTTATGTCATGTTCTAGAACAAAATAATTATACAAATATCAACCTTCATACTATTGGCCAACAAACCAATAGAATTGAAGATAAAGTAGAAACTATTTTCAAAATCCATGAAGCATCCTCTTCTCAAAAAGTAATTAAGACACAAACTTTAGGTTTTCAAGGTGAAATCCTAAGGGATATAAAGTTAGAAAAGAAACCTTTAAAATTTTCTGATGAACTCATTAATCAATTATCACACAGTTTTACTAACATAAAACTTCAAGAAAATAAAGATCAAAAAGCTGAAAAATCTGTAAATGTTTTAGGCTCAACTTCTAAAAACTCTAATTCTGGCTCCGATTCCAAAGCCATAGATTCTGAAGAAAATTCTCAAGAGGAACATCAAGATGATCAAAACCATCAAGACTCTCTACAACTCAATAAAATATTTAAAAGACAAAAACCAATTGTTACTACAGCTAAAACAAGAAATTATTATTCACGACCGACTCCAATTGATCTTCAATTCGAAGAACAAGCTACTTTAAATGGTCTTAAATTTGAAAGCTCGTCAATATATGAATGGAGTGTAGACGGATTATCTGAATATCAAATCATCCAAGTATGCCAGCAAATGATGATATATGCTTCTACTATCATAGCTGCCGGTAATGATCACAAACATGCAGCAAATGCAGTTGTCCTTGGATTTACTGGACAATTAAATGGCTGGTGGGAAAAATATTTATCAAATATAGAAAGACAAGCTATTCTAAATGCAGTAAAAAGAGATCCATCCGGAAATCCTATCATTACCCCTCAAGGACAAATGATCCCTGATTCCGTTTATATGCTTATTAGCAATATAATTAAACATTTTGTTGGAAATTATATGAATGTAGAAGAAAAATTAAAAACTCAATTAATTAATTTATCATGCCCAACATTATCTGATTTTCGTTGGTATAAAGATGTTTTCTTATCAAAACTTTATACAATTGATTCAAGCAATTCAGAATTCTGGAAAGAAAAATTTATATCAGGTCTTCCTAGACTTTTTGCAGAAAAGGTTAGAGAAGAGTTAATATCCGAAAATTATGGAAATTTGAATTATGTTATGTATACATATGGAGATTTAATCCAAAAAATTAATAAAGTTGGATTTTCATTGTGTAATGAAATCAAACTCAAACGCCAAATTGAAAATAAAAAAAGAATCAGTAAATATGAACTTGGTGATTTCTGTTATCAATTTGGCATGGAAACATTAATTAGTCCTTCAAACCAAAAGAAAAAGCAAAATTTAAATAGAAATTATCAAAAAAAAAAAAAAATCTAAACAATTTTCAACACCACGATATTACATGCCCTCAAGAAGATATCATAAAAAATCCTTTCATCGAAACCCTTATAAAGAATCAAACAAATCTTATACAAAAGAAAAACTATCTTCTTCCTACCCTAAACAAAAATAAAAAGAAATACAGTGCTATAATTGCAAAGAAAAAGGCCATTGATCATTATTCACTTGTATAGTATATAATGTGGTGGTATTGTTGTTGGATTCTGGCTACATATTTGGTTCTTACAAACTTAATCTAAAATGAATTAAAATTATGGAACTTTTATATTAAGAACATTAGGACCGATAAAAAAAATATATATTAAGAATAAGAGGTAATTGTTGTTTTAACATTTGTTGGATGCTGAAACTTGTTTAGAATATAGTGTATGTGTGACATGTACTAATTTAAGTTGTTTTTTTTTTTTTTGGACAAAGTACAATAGGGAGAATTCATAGTATACATATCATTTATGGATCATATACATGCTATGCTATGTTATTGTCTTGTGAATTCTCTGAAAAAAAAATATTGCAGTTTCAGTTTACTTCAATGGTAATAACATCGCTTTACCACTTTTGCCGGTATTTCTGATGTTTGACAGCTTTGAGAAAAACCCCTGCTTGGAAGGGCCTGAGCTGCAGGGTCTGGCATCATATGATACAAACTGTTAAGCAGTAGCTTGTGACACGGAAAAGTGGACAACTGCCTGTTAGTGATGTTGCTTTACTGCACTGGGGTAGCATTTTCTTATATTGCCTATGGTGTTATTGTAGGTCAAGGTGTAATTGTATTATACAGAGTTCTAACTGCTTGTATTTGTAACTTCTGGACATTGTTGCTGTATCATAATATATAATGTTAAGGGAGGGGTTGGTTGTGCATGTTGCTGGTAAATTTGATTTTGAATAAATTGCTCAGATGCTCCGGTGAATGAAGTGAGCACGAATTAGATCAGGGTCGTAAAACACTTTGTCAGATGCAAAATTGGTTGGACAAAAACCGTTGATGTGGTGATCACCAGTAAAACGCATATAGAATTTTGGAAAGGAAATATTCACCAAAGATTCTAGGTTATGTTAAAATTTTAGGATATCATTTTAGGCAGGGATCTGATACCTTTTAAAGAAAAGGAAGAAGGAAACTCACAGGCCAAGGGAATCTTCTTGATTACGCCCTGTGGGTTAGTGCTTGCCTTCTCCGCTGGCAATTTACACTAGGATCAAGAAACACCTTGAGATTGCACAGGAGAGTTTCTGGAGTGCTTCCTTAAAAGCGCATAACAATGAATGTGGGAGATCTGCATAGCAGTAATTCTGTGGTCGGGATTCCTCGAAGTAAACACTAATGAATGTAATGATACCTGCATAGCTCCTAGACCCTTTTATATAAAAGAAAGTTCTTAGTAACTCTATTATAATCTCAACACTCAGGCCAAGCTAGTTTTAAAGTATTTATGCATCTCTACACCTTTCTTTAATTTTCAAGAACACCCTAAAATTTTTTACATAATTAAAAAATATCTTAGACATCTCGGATTCTTCGAGATCTCTGTTGATTAATTTGGATCCTTTCATCCATTTGATCCCATGCGCCTACGGTCAGTAACTTGGATGGTCATGATCCACAAGTGAGTCCAGAAAGCCCCTTACCCAGCCTCACGTTTGACGTACTGCTGTGTTTTTATGATAACCACATGAACTTCATTCAGAAAAATATGGAGTCTGATGTCGTCGGGGTAGGATTCTATTTTAAATTGGGTTATAATTATGAGACGGCTGCTCATTATCATTGCGTTGGCCCTGTCGCATTAAACTGGTTTATGGATTGCAGGTAGGTTGTGTGTGTGTGTCTTTTTCCCCTGCTAAACAGGATTCCCAGTTAGCAATGCATAGATGTATATATTGGGTACCTTGGAAATCTTTTTTGGGGCCTCCCCAGGGAAAATTTTCTCCTTTGGCTCTTATCCAAATATAGTGGAGCTTATCCAAGATTCATCATCATCATTTCGACAGCACATAACTGAGCTGGACAACCTTCTGTGGAGTCTGGAGTAATGGATGTTGATAGTGAGATGAGGCGTGGGTCCCATTTTATTTGAATTTTACTTGACCATTTTGGAGATACATGAACTTGCATAAAAATTTCAAGTTGGAGTTTGATTAAAATCAGATGGAAAAAGCTTGACCTAGTCAAGGGTTCCTATAGTTATTTGAGCATTTAAAGGAATTTTTTTAGTTTTTTTTTATCAATTATTGATTTCCTGGATTTTCTTGCAACTTGAAATATAGAAGAAAAAGGAATGGGACATGTGCAGAAACACCCAAATAACAACAACAACAACAACAACAACAACAACAATAATAATAATAATTAAATAATCATGATAATAATTCAGAATTATTCATTATTATCCAATCCTTGAGAAGCATTGTCACCACATAGAAAAACTGACCTCAGAATTTGGAAAGAAGTGCTGAAAGGAGATACAGAAGATACAAGTGGAGAAAGGACAAACAATGGAAATCCATCCATAGAAAAGAAGATTTTCCATCCAAAACTTCCACCTCCTCTCATGCTTCGAAGGGAGGAAGCGTAGACACACACTAACGGCTTATGACGCTAATGTTCCCAATAATTACACTGAGAATCTTCCCCCTCTCTACTCCACCACACACCTCCCTTCCAACCTCATCTCTTCATGTGACCCTTCCTCTCATTAAAATCACATCCCGGACAGCCACCCACTAAGATCACAAAAAGCTCCAACACCCCCTTTTCTCCTTTCCTGTAAGAAAAAGCCACTTTTTAAACCCTCTTTTTAACATTTCTAATGCAATTCGAGGACCTGCAACATGGGTCATCTTTGGTTGGATTGTTTATTACATATATATACTGATTATCTCTCTTCATGGGTCATCTTGGGTTATCTCATTTTCTTGACTTCTTGTGTCTACAGGGAAAGAAATCTCATCTGCGTGTCATCCGAACATGGCTTCAGATAAAACCAGTGTTGTGGCATCACCTAAAAAGAAGAGTGGTGAGACTATTTCTGCTGTGGTTTCACCGAAGTGTGAGGAAGGAGGAGCAGGAGGTGGTGGCAGGTGCCTTTGTTCTCCAACCACACACCAAGGTTCCTTCCGGTGCCGATTTCATCGGTCACAATCATCAGTTTGGATGCGACGATCCAAGTCGATGCCCGCGAACAAAGATGTGGCGCCTACACATACATAGTTCATTTGGATTGATATAAAGAAGTGGTTTGGTAAGGAGTTCGTAAGAAGTGGTTTGGTACGGTAAGGGACAGCGAAGGTATGCATTATGATCATCTTAGCTAAGAAGATTATATATATATTTATATATATAGAGAGAGAGAGAGAGATTGTGTTAGATTAAGATCAGCTTAAGTAAGGAGATGTTGGGACTCCTGAATCGAAATTGTATAAAACAGGGTGCTATAGTGTTTTGCATAGTTCACAAAACTTGTGCTGTTGGTAAAGGGAGACCTGTATATGACAGAAATTGAATAAATAGCATTTGTTAGGTTCTATGTATCCTGAATTATTTTAGTATGGCTGTCAATGGGTTGGATCCAATTTGAGACAGAACTGGACTTTGATCTGAAATGTGGGGCTCATAGACCAAGTGGCGACAGGCACAAATACTATGATGGTCTACCCTTGAGGCTCATAATATTAATATCATCATCATCCTCATCATTGTCCCCATCATCATCAGGCCTAGAAGGAATGAGTCTTTGATGATAATGATGCTATCATCTTTAGTCTTCTCTTATCAATATAGGGTCGAATTAACAGCAACAAAACAACAACAACTATTATTAGTATTGTTATTTTTATTTTTATTATTATTTCTAAGCTTCCTCTTTTTACCCTCAAAATTTTGCCATTGGGTCTACTCTACTGTTCTTAAATCGAACTTGTTCTTCATATTACTAGCACGGTACTAGGCTTGTCAGATTGATCATGTGGAAAGCACCTGATTAGTGTATATGATCAGTAACAGTTGATGATGCATGCAGTGGTATATGATCAGAAGCAGTAGGGTCCACGCAAAACAGACAGATAGCTAGAAAGGGCGGTATAATGTCACTTCTCTATTGGATTAATATGCACATTTTCTGGTTCATTTAGAACATTTATGTATAATTTCTCTTAGGACAATCTCCTCCATCTGCTTTCACCCATGGCTCATGGGATTGGATTTCATACAATTTTATTTTATTTTATTTTTATAACCATCCATGACCCATGGGCTTGATGGAAGATGATCTAGACCATCTTTTGTGGACTGGGCGAATTTCTTAACTGTTGTATGGATGATCTGATCCATATGATTGTTGATCTTCAAGTGGATTGAGGGGAATAAATGAACGATGGTTAGATTCAAACAAGGAAAGGTCCATCCATCCAATGCGAAGAGTCTCTATAACCAAAATTAAATATATAGAACTGTTCTCACGCATGTATGCATGAGAATTTTTATATGGGATCAGGAGGATGCAAAGATCTGTAGGACCACCTATGGGACTAGGGGGATGAAAATATCTATATAAGACTATCATAAATATCAAGTTTGGCTACATGTCCCTAACCCCTTTATCTGTGGCCCACAAATCTACTCCATTTGGATTAGTGCACAATCGATTCAACGGTCCAATAAATCGAAAGTTGGAGCTTGTGACTATGGGGGAGGGAAAGGGAGTTCTGTGTATTGCACGATTTAGATTGAGAGATAGATGAGCACTACTTAAATATCTCACAAAAAACTGATTAGAACTATTATTTATTCGAGGCTCTCCAAAGTACATGCTTAGGGGTGTTGAAAGCAGGTGGGTCTCGTGGATAGATTTTTAAAACTTTTGACCCACTTGACACAGGGATCAACTATCCATAAGACCAAAAACCCAATCCAGGATGCATTACCCTCAATCTCGTGACCATGTACAGTAAATATTCTATCTAAAAGATAGAATCAAATAGCACTAAATATCTACAATAATCTACGACATGAAAGAAGTAGATCACACCTTTGGAGATCCGCAGTGTTCTAATGGAGAAGTTGCGACTCTACTTGATGATGAGAATCTTCAACACCTCTTAGCCTTCCACGCTATGACCAGAATTTGATTTCTTTTCTCATGAAGATTGGTGGAATCTTCAGGAGAAATCCCAACTCGAAACTCCAAGGAACTAGAAGAGAGAAGGAGAGAGAAACTCGTGCAACTCTTGCACGAATAGGATTTTGGGCGTGAGAGAGTCTTATTGAACGTCCAAGAGATTTTATAGACTTTCAAATCTCTCCCTTGTCTAATTGAAATAGAAGTCTTACTTCCAAAGCAATTAGCAACTTTCTCCTATCAAAACGCTTCTTTTTAGAGTTCAAGTCGGATTAGTATTTTCCAATATCTTGAGCTAGCGTAGAGACCACTAGGGATTCCTTAGAAAGCTGGCTCCAACTGGAACACCGCGACCCCACAACCCATGTGCAATCCGGGCCCACAGTTAATTGTAAATAACACCACTATATAAATGCAATTGCACTATAGTCTTAGGAATAAATTACAATGAAGACCCTAAACTTCCCAATTACCACAAGTAGGCCTCCTATCAATATCCGTGGATCAATTGGAATAAATCTGTCTCTTCCAATCTAAGTTCCACATCTTATTATCCTTGAGCCCCAATTAATCACAGTAATCATCAGTACCATCCAATTAACTCTTAATTGAGATGGGTGCACACTTACTAATGACAAATCCATTAATTGGCACAGAGGGATAATAGAGATAGATTCCATCTTGATCATTCAATTTTCCCACAGTTCTACTACCACATACCCAAGACACCGAAGTGTTAACCTATAGTCGGCCTCACTCATTGGTGACTCAAAGCAAATGAATAGATAGAAACTTGAGTTCATCAATGTCTCAGGATTGAGAGCCTATTGCTAGGGAATTATGAGAGCATACCTTATTATTGAGACGGAATTCCATAAGGTGCATCTCATGGTCCTTCAATACATCCAATGTACCAGCACCGTGATCCAGAATCTTACATTCTGATGATCAAGACAAATAACACTATCTCATAGTGATCAAAGTGTTGCAACCTTATCAAATGAGATGCCCAGTCTCATTACTGGTTGTGAAGCTATTTAAGTATAAGATTTGTGACATATATCTCCCGCGTGTGGATCTCATCCATGCACATATATCACATCTAATATACTAATGGGACCCGGTTCAACTCATGAACCATTATGTCATATGTATTGGTTATGTGCATGAAGTAGTAAAATAATATTCATCTCATGAAAGTAAAGCATGATTTTATTGATAAATAAAGAAATTAATTAATTTATTACATCAACTGATGGATTGAGTCCACAAATTCTAACAATCTCTCACTTGGGCTCAATGCCAGTCAGGGTTGCATCTCATGCCCATCCCTTCTACATGCTGTTCAAAGACTTTGGTAGTCAAAGGCTTAGTAAAGGGATCTGCTAATTTGTCCGCAGAGGCTATCTTGGTAATAGCAATATCACCTTTTTGCACAATCTCTCTGACTAAGTGATACTTCCTCTGCACATGCTTTTGGCTTTTATAGCTTCTGGGTTCCTTTGACTGAGCGACTGCCCCGCTGCTGTCACAGTAAACTGTGAGTGGCTGTTGTGCCAAAGGTACCGCCCTAAGTTCCAAAAGGAATCTTTTAATCCATTCTGCTTCCTTAGCTGCTTCACAAGCTGCTACATATTCAGCCTCCGAGGTTGAATCAGCGGTACATTCTTGTTTTATATTCCTCCAGCTGATAGCTCCGCCTCCAAGCATAAATACATAACCAGAGGTGGATTTCCTAGAATCCTTATCTGACATAAAGTCAGAATCTATGTATCCGACTGGAATCAACTCATCACTGCTATAAATCAACATGTAATCTCTAGTCCTTCTCAAGTATTTGAGAATACATTTTACAGTAGTCCAATGTTCAGGTCCTGGATTAGATTGATATCTGCTGACTAGGCCCACTACATAACAGATATCTGGTCTAGTACATAACATAGCATACATGAGGCTACCAACAGGCGAAGCGTATGGTATCGACCTCATTTGCTCCTTTTCCTCGGGTGTCTTAGGACACTGATCCTTGGAAAGGTGCACTCCATGCCTGAAAGGTGTGATACCCTTCTTGGAGTCTTGCATTGCAAACCGTACTAGCACCTTATCTATGTATGCAGCTTGGGATAAGCCAATCATCCTATTTTTCCGGTCTCGATAGAGTTTGATCCCTAGGATGTAACTAGCTTCTCCCAAGTCCTTCATATCAAAAGTCTTGGCTAACCAAACTTTTACTGTTGATAACATTCCTATGTCTTTCCCGAGGAGAAGGATGTCATCGACATATAAAACCAGAAAAACTACCCTGTCACCTTCACTTTTCATGTACACACATGACTCATCTGGATTTTGATAAAAACCAAATGACTTGATTGCCTGGTCACAATGGATATTCTAGCTTCGGGATGCCTGCTTCAGTCTATAAATAGACTTCTGCAGCTTGCAAACTTTTTGCTCCTGGTTTTTAGCTACGAAACAGTCTGGCTGCACCATATAGATGTCTTCCTCAAGATGGCCATTGAGAAACGCCGTCTTGACATCCATTTGCCAAATCTCATAATCGAGATGAGCCGCAATGGATAAGAGTATCCCGATGGATTTGAGCATGACTACTGGCGAGAAGGTTTCCTCATAATCGATCCCCTCTTTTTGAGTATATCCTTTTGCAACAAGCCTAGCCTTATAGGTCTCCACTCTTCCATCTAGTCCTCTTTTTCTCTTGTAGACCCACTTGCACCCAATAGGTTTAATATTGGTAGGCAAGTCCACAAGTGCCCAGACCTGATTTGAGTACATAGACTCCATCTCAGCTTTCATAGCATCTTGCCAGCGTCTCGAGTCTAAGTCATTGATTGCTTCATCATAGTTAGAGGGATCTTGTTCCGACTCTTCTGGGATTGCTTCATAAGACTCTCCCAAGAAAGAGAACCTGTCAGGGGGTCTGACAATCCTCCCACTACGACGAGGTACTGGTGTAACTACTGGGTCTGGTAAGGGCGGTTCTTCCTCAAGTCCGGTCATACTTGGATTTGGAATTGATTGCTCCTGAATCTCATCCAAGATCATCTTTTCTAAGGATTTCTGGTCCATCATATAATCTTCCTCCAAAAAAACCGCATTGGTGCTGACCAACACTTTCTGCTCTCTAGGATTATAGAATAACCAACCTTTAGTTCCTTTAGGATATCCTACAAAAGTGCATACTTCCAACTTCGTTTCCAACTTATCCGTCTTAACCTTGAGCACGTGTGCTCGACAACCCCAAATGTGTAAATGTTGTAGACTAGGCTTTCGCCCAGACCACAATTCCCGGGGAGTCTTAGGTATAGACTTAGATGGTACGAGGTTTAGTATGTACATTGCAATATCCAAAGCGTATCCCCAAAAGGATATAGGTAATCTTGAGAAACTCAACATAGACCTAAACATATCTAAAAGAGTCCGGTTCCTTCTTTCTGCTACTCCATTCTGTTGAGGCATACCAGGAGCAGACAATTGGGATAGAATCCCATTTTTTGATAAGTAACCCATAAAATCAGCAGAGAGATATTCCCCTCCTCGATCTGATCGAAGAGCCTTGATACTCTTACCTAATTGCTTTTCCGCTTCCACTTGAAACTCTTTGAACTTTTCAAAAGCTTCAGACTTGCGGTGCATAAGGTATATGTAACCATATCTTGAGTAATCATCTGTGAAAATGATGAAGTACTCATATCCTCCTCTGGCCCTGACATTAATGGGTCCGCAGACATCAGTATGCACTAATTCCAATAAATCTATGGCCCTATTACCCTTAGCTGAAAAGGGTCTTTTGGTCATTTTACCTTCCAAATAGGACTCACAGACAGGCATTGGTTCTACCACCAATTAAGGTAAGATACCATCTTTCACTAGCCTCTCAATCCTGTTAAGGTTTATATGACCTAGCCTCAGGTGCCAAAGTTTTGTTGGATTAGATGAAGGTGACTTTCTCTTTAATGATGGTCTATTAATTGTTTCAGTATCATGTTTCTCATACATCGTGGGAGTTAACAAATAAAGTCCATTGGTTACCTTGCCAGAACATATGAAAGTACCATTCCTCTTTATGACAACTTCAGTACCAAAAGTAATAGAATAACCTTTATTCACCAAACTAGAAACTGAAATTAAATTCCGCCTTAAAGACGGTACATATAATGTTTCTGACAAAACCAATTTATTATTTAAAAAACATAAAGTAATGACTCCCACTGAAACAACCTTTGCCTTAGCGTCAGATCCTAGGTTGACAATGATTTCTCCATCACTTAGCCTCCTGGTTTCCCTGAACCCCTGCAACGTATTACATATGTGATTAGTTGCCCCGGAATCCAGACACCAGGATTCTGAAGTACCAGTTGCAAAACTAACTTCAGATATAAGTGACTCAATCATACCTGGGGTCTTTTTCTTAGACAGATATTCTGGACAATTCCTCTTCCAATGTCCTGTCTTACCATAATGGAAACACTTTCCTTTTGTCCCTGAACCCTTAGCTTTGGCCACGCCACCAGTTGGACCATTCTCCACCTTAGGACCCTTCGGAACTGATTTCTTTTTGCCTTTCCGCCCTTTACCTTTCGGCTTGGACTTGGCATCTGACTTTTCAGTCATTAAGGCAGTTGGTTTCTTCTTCATAATCCCTTCAATTGCTACCAGCTGACTAGATAGCTTAGCCAGAGTCAGATTCATTTTATTCATATTATAATTGACCTTGAAATTATTAAATGACTCTGGTAGTGACTCAAGATTATGTCAATCTGCGATTCTGCATCAATCGCAGCTCCCAGTACATCTAACTCATTTAATGAGTCCATTATCTTCAACATGTGTTCCTCTACTGATGTACCTTCAGCCATCTTGGTGCTAATGAGCACCCTCATGGCTGCCTGCCTAGCAGGTCTGCCTTGTTTTGTAAACATCTCCTTTAAGTTTGATATCATATCATATGCAGTCTTATAAGATTGATGTTGGTGTTGCAGCACACTAGACATGGTTGCCAGAATGTAACATCAGGCCATCTCATCGTCTTTGGCCCATTTGGTGTAAAGGTCCTTTTCTACTTCTGATGCATCTGGGCCAGGCTCTTCAAGGGGGTTTTTGGTAAGGACATATTTATATCCTGAAGCTGTTAGGACAATATCCAGATTCTGTTTCCAGTTTACATAGTTGGATGCCATCAACTTAATCTGGTTGAGGATGGTCGCAAGTGGATTGAAAGTGTTCGAATTCATGCTTGTAATACTGTGGCACATAACCATACATTCAATTAATGAATTTAAATGACATTAGGGTTTAGTATTCTACCAAATTTATGTGGGAATCCTCATAACCACAAAATTCAGAATACATTGAAATCCCAATCCTGCGGGGTATGCCTCCTTGGGGAGTGCGAATACCTCCTAGACTGGTGCGGATCAAAGTTGGTCAAAATTGGGATTAAGACTAACTATCCATGATCCCCTTCATTCATTACTATCTAGGTATCTCATACCAAATAATGTATGACTCCCGATTAGCTTCGGTTTTTAAAATATATGAGGCAAATCCTTGGGGATATTATATCATTATTTTAGTTAAGTGTGACCACCAACTAGCATTGCATGACAACCATTGCGGGCAGCTCCTCCTTAGGGAGTGGGCTCCCACCCCGTCTCATCAACTCTATCCATAGGAGATCCATATCCAGTATCTAGATAAATACAAGCCCTCTGTGGGGAACGGCCATTCTCAAAATGGCGCAAGGCTAATACTTTCCTTACAATGGACCTATGGTGGAAAACCATGGGGATTTGTATATATATAAATGCCCCGCTCCCACTTAATATTTTAGAGTTGAGGATTTCCTTATAAGTGTACTGGTCCATCAAATATAGGTATAAATTCATCTCATGATACGACCAATGATTGGTTCCAAGTCAAGTTATTTTAAGGAAAGTCCAGTTTCTAAAATTAGTGTTACCAATAGATCCATCTCATGGGCCAACCAACTCTAATTAGAACTCTTTCCAAAAATTAATTTGATTTGACCAATTTTGGAATTTTCTATGTTTGGATCAGATATGGAAATTTTCTAAAATAAGCATTCATCCATAAATAGAAAGTGTTGTAATAAAAGACTAGTCCTCTCCTCCACATGGCCCAGGCGGAAAAGCCTTCTTGGACTTCTAGACTTTCCAAAACTTTGGGATTCCTCAAACTCTTTGGGCATCTCCAAAACAGCTTTTGGTAATCTTCAAACTCTTTGATTAGGAGTCCTTTTTCTTTTTCTTTCTTTCTTTCGGACATCTCCAGAATTTACAAATTTTAAAAAATACATAAATTCCTATGTCTCTATAATGAGACTTACATGGTAATCTAAACATGGAAATAAAAGGGCTATAGGGAAATTCACCATGCCTCGCCCTTTCATGGGAAACCAAGGAAACCATGATGCCCTTTACACTTACCCACAAATAAACCAATAAGTAAAAGGAAAGAAAAAACATGTGGGCCATATGGAGAGGACATTATCACCTGCAAGCTAGTATCTCATACAACAAAGCATCTCACAAAACCAGGTTGCCAAACCACAATGGAAAAACAAGATGCCAATAGTTTGCCACCATTATATAACATCCCCTACGCAGAAGGGGTCCGGGGGCAGCGCCCCCGGTGG
Source organism: Sextonia rubra (assembly GCA_037013555.1). NCBI lineage: Eukaryota > Viridiplantae > Streptophyta > Magnoliopsida > Laurales > Lauraceae > Sextonia > Sextonia rubra. Next base: position 84,122,442 of record JASUAD010000001.1, read on the forward strand.
GGGTCGAGCTAAAATTTGGGTCTTGCTGTCCCCGATCACTTCTATTGATCTCAGTATGCTTCTAATGGCATCTTACCATCCTCCTACCATGATTAAAACCTTTTGTGACTTTCCAAACATGGATCTATTACAAAAGCAATCAAACCCAATAAACACTGATCCTTTCATAGCCCTTGTTCTATCCTCTTCACATCTCATGTAAAGACTAGAACAAGATTACTTATCTAACATGATTAGAGATGAGGTATGGCTCTGATACCAATTGTTGGAAGCAGGTGGGTTTCGTGGATAGATTTTCAAAACTTTTGACCCACTTGACACAGGGATCAACTATCCATAAGACCAAAAACCAAATCTAGGATGCATTACCCTCAATCTCGTGACCATGTATAGTAAATATTCTATCTAAAAGATAGAATCAAATAGCACTAAATATCCACAATACTCTACGACATGAAAGAAGTAGATCATACCTTTGGAGATCCGCAGTGTTCTAATGGAGAAGTTGCGACTTTACTTGATGATGAGAATCTTCAACACCTCTTAGCCTTCCACGCTATGACCCGAATTTGATTTCTTTTCTCAAGAAGATTGGTGGAATCTTCAGGAGAAATCCCAACTCGAAACTCCAAGGAACTAGAAGAGAGAAGGAGAGAGAAACTCGTGCAACTCTTGCACGAATAGGATTTTGGGCGTGAGAGAGTCTTATTGAATGTCCAAGAGATTTTATAGACTTTCAAATCTCTCCCTTGTCTAATTGAAATAGAAGTCTTACTTCTAAAGCAATTAGCAACTTTCTCCTATCAAAACGCTTCTTTCTAGAGTTCAAGTCGGATTAGTATTTTCCAATATCTTGGGCTAGCGTAGGGACCACTAGGGATTCCTTAGAAAGTTGGCTCCAACTGGAACACCGCGACCCCACAACCCATGTGCAATCCGGGCCCACAGTTAATTGTAAATAACACCACTATATAAATGCAATTGCACTATAGTCTTAGGAATAAATTATAATGAAGACCCTAAACTTCCCAATTACCACAAGTAGGCCTCCTATCAATATCCGTGGATCAATTGGAATAAATCTGTCTCTTCCAATCTAAGTTCCACATCTTATTATCCTTGAGCCCCAATTAATCACAGTAATCATCAGTACCATCCAATTAACTCTTAATTGAGATGGGTGCGCACTTACTAATGACAAATCCATTAATTGGCACAGAGGGATAATAGAGATAGATTCCATCTTGATCATTCAATTTTCCCACAGTTCTACTACCACATACCCAAGACACCGAAGTGTTAACCTATAGTCGGCCTCACTCATTGGTGACTCAAAGCAAATGAATAGATAGAAACTTGAGTTCATCAATGTCTCAGGATTGAGAGCCTATTGCTAGGGAATTATGAGAGCATACCTTATTATTGAGACGGAATTCCATAAGGTACATCTCATGGTCCTTCAATACATCCAATGTACGAGCACTGTGATCCAGAATCTTACATTCTGATGATCGAGACAAATAACACTATCTCATAGTGATCAAAGTGCTGCAACCTTATCAAATGAGATGCCTAGTCTCATTACTGGTTGTGAAGCTATTTAAGTATAAGATTTGTGACATATATCTCCCGCGTGTGGATCTCATCCATGCACATATATCACATCTAATATACTAATGGGACCTGGTTCAACTCATGAACCATTATGTCATATGTATTGGTCATGTGCATGAAGTAGTAAAATAATATTCATCTCATGAAAGTAAAGCATGATTTTATTGATAAATAAAGAAATTAATCAATTTATTACATCAACTGATGGATTGAGTCCACAAAATCTAACAAGGGGAAAATAAGCGCAATCGTGCGTAATGCATGTGTGAGCCCCCTTTTCGGCTCTTCGTGCGTTGTGACGAAGCGGTTGTGAAGACGTTGGGCTCTGGCGACTCGACGATTGGTAGGCGACATCGATGGCAATGGAGCTTACGATGGTTCTAGTGACCTTCTTGGTGAGCTTTGGCCTTGATGATTACAGGCCGCAGCGGGCAAGGACTAGAATCCGATGCAGGCAATGGTGCTCTCGGTGTCAGGTACGCCTCTTTCCTCGTTCTCCTTTTTCTTCTGCTTTGTTGTTGTTGTTATTGTTGTTTTTTTTTTCTGGTATGGGATTTGGAGTGATGGATGGAGGCCTGGCTGTTGAGCATAGAGGTGTTTTTTATTTATTTTTATTTTATTAATTTGTTTGGGATTTCAGAATGGTTATTGTGATCCTTTCTTGCCCAAAAGTTCCTTACAGCCCCACCATTTTATCATCCACTCCTCAACCAATGCAGTTCTACACCAAAAGGGCCCCAAGTTCCTGTCGTTTGAATTGGTTCTGCGTTTCCAGCAAAAGGTTATTTGGATCTCTATCTTTTTATAGGAAAGTTTAGCAATTTAAATGGTTACTGCTTTGTGAAGGGGGCGTTTGAGATATCTAATTTTGGAAGTGGGTTCTGTAACTTATTTAAAATGGTATCTGAATTTGTTAATGTTTGTAAAAGTCATAGCAATTTTGGTGGTATCAGATGCGCGAGTGGGTCCGTGGTAGAAAGAGACGATGGGTTTTATATGGAAAAAATTTCAAAATACGGCCTAAGTTTTCAACACATTTCAAATCAGGACAATAAAAAAATTACATTTCAAATGAGGATTTGAGTTTTCCACTTTTATTTCAGATGAGGACAAACCCTCGGATTTGACATTTTCTGACTACGTTCTGCCTTTATTTTTACAAAAATCCCAAAATACCCCCTACAAAAAAATTGGGTTGAAACCAAGTAGCCCATCATATCATTATACTGGTTCCCATCTCTTTTTCCCTTCCCTTACTTTTCCTCATTGCCCCAAACAAAAGGTAGGCTCTGTTCTTTTCTCTCTTCTTCTTTTTGTTTTCTTCATGTTCTTCTTTTGCCTTTCTCCCCTTTTTTCCTAAGCAGAACTTGAAACAAAACCAGGGCCGGTTTTTTCTTCTTTTCCTTGTTTCTTCTTCTTCTTCTTCTTGAACTTCTGTTCTTTTTCTTCTCTTCCTCTCTTTCTTTTCTCTACTCTTCATCCTCCTTCATCCATTATGGCCAAACCTTCTTTCATCCAATCATCATTCCCATCTCCACCAATTAGCCACCTGTAACTTGAAAACAACCCCCTTTTCTTCTTCTTCATCTTCTTTCTTCCTCCTATCTTCTTCTTTGTTTTCTTTTCTACTCTCCTCACCCATGCATATTCTTCTCTAGTTTTCACTACTACTTATTATTCCTCTTCTTTTCTTCTTCCTTCATCCTCTTGCTTTTATTCTCAGTCTTTATTTCATCTCTCTTTTTTCTTCCCCTTTTGCTCATGGATGAATCCGACATCCACACTCCTGCAACTTCATTAGCATGTTTACCGTATGATTGATTTGGATCTTCAAGAGAAAGAAAACAGGCCCCAAACTTTGATATTTTGTTGAGGGTAGATGCCAGATGGTCCATGGAGTGGTACAAAAGTGGTAGATTGGGTCTGGTTCCCACTTTTACATTATTGTTATCCAACAAAATCACTTCCTTCTAATTTCTAGGACCCATCTTGGAGTGCAGTGACAAAATCATTTATTATAAGTTTAATTTCAAAATTACTCATGAAAAGGCAGTTGGGATTTTTCCTAAAAAGATCATCCTCCATGGGCCACTTATCAAACCCACAACACGATAGGCTCCACTACTGTAGTTTCAAGTTGGGCTGACAAAAAAGATATGATTGCAATCTAACGTAGAGGGGGAAGAAGAAACGAAGATCGAGGAGAAAACAAAGAGGAAGAAGAAGGAAGAGGAATAAGAAAGAATAGTGAAAACTAGAGAAGTAGATGCATGGGTGAGGAGAGGAGAAAAGTGTTGGGAGGCAACCGCCAAGATCCTTTAATATTGCATATAGATTACCACGGAAATAATTTTAGATGATGATGATTTAGGAATCAAATCTACGAAATTGAGATTTGATCTCGGTCTTACAGTAACCCAAAAATCTCAAAACTTTCTACTGCATTTTTCCATGTTCGAACTCGTACCAAGGTATGGGCCTTTTCTACGAATTCTCTTTGCTCTAGAAAATAAGATTTCTCTTGTTATGTTTCCTAGAGGGCAATATTACATATTTATAAGCTACAATAGAGACCTTAAAAAGGAATAATGAATAGGCTTCTTATAGAAATAGGAAACCCTAATTCAACCCAAATTAGAATCCTAGTTTCATAAATTACAATTCAGTTTACTAGAGAATTATAGTTGCACTCCTGTCCCTATTCTCAAAATAATTTTTCGAACTTCTTGTTATTAAATGCTTATTAATCTCCCAATGTTAAGATTTCATATATCCATCGATTAAATAATTACTGATATCTATATTTATGATATCTTTGTAATTCCTCAAGACCTTATACTTAACTTATTGATATATCGGACATAAAGTCTACTTGCCGGGTTTGACATAGTTAAAACTAGTAAGTTTCATCAAGGGTATATCATCAATCCCTATTACGAGATATAGATTCCGTCGATAAACTAATATCCACTATACATGTGGTGTAGTCATCTAATTTGCTGAGATTATTGACCTATAAAAGGTCTCACTCTTTTGTAAATCAAAATTCCAAACACTAAATGTATGTGTCTATTATTTATATCAAGATTAAGAGTACAAGCACTCATAATAACCATTTGTATGTTAATCGTCTTATATAGTCAATATAAAGACAATAAACCCAAAACGGTCCTGTTCAATACACATAAAGTATACTTGCATAATGAGTTGAAACTAAACTATCTCTTGCAACTAAGACAAGCCTGCTAAAACATTATGCCGCAATCATATTGATGGTGGGTCCAACTCCAATTAGATTGTGAACAACAATAACTTATATTCTATAAGAACCGACAAATAAATCTTTTATGTGTAAGCTGAACTCTACACACCAACTTTTGTACTTTATAGAATAAAAGACACATACATGCATAATAAATAACAATGCAACCATGTGCCTATATAAATTTTTATTAAGATAAAAAGACAAACTTTACTAATAAATAAGTCAGTCAAAGACAAATACATAAAAGTATACTTTTAGTATAAATTTCCAACAAAAAGCAAATAGAGAAAAAGAGAAGAGAAGAGGAAAAAAGAAGACGAAGAAGAGAAGGGGTTGTTTGCAAGTTGCAAGTGGCTGGTTGGTGGAGATGGCAATATGAACGGATGAGAGAAGGTTTGGCCATGGTGGATGAGGGAGGACGAAGAGAAGAGAAAAGAAAGAGAGGAAGAGAAGAGAGAAGAAGGAGAAGAAGAAGAACCAAAGTTCAGGAAGAAGAAGGAAAAAAACAAGGAGAATAAGAAAGAATCAGGCCATGTTTTGTTTTGGGTTCTGCTTGGGAAAAGAGGAGAGAAAGGGAGAAGGAGAACATGTAGAAAATAACAACAAGAAAAGAGAAAAGAACAACCTTCTATTTGGGGTGAGGAGGAAAAGTAAGGGAGGGGAAGAAGAGATGGGTACCAATTTAACAATATGATGGGGTACTTGGTTTCAGCCTAGTTTCTTTGCATGGGGGTATTTTGGGGGTTTTTGTAAAAATAAAGGAAGGAAGTCGTTGGAAAATGTTGAATCCAGTAGTTTGTCCTAATCTAAAATAAAAGTAGAAAACTTAAGTCCTCATTTGAAATGTAGTTTTTTTATTGTCCTGATTTGAAATATGCTGAAAACTTAAACCTTATTTTGAAAATTTCCCTTTTATATGAGGAGGTGTGTTGAGCTTGCTAGGACAGCCGTTGGATGCACAAGTCCCAATCCAATGGTGAGAAGAGGAGTCAGGACTATGGAGTTTAGGGTTTAGTTGGCTATGATGGAGATAAGGGCGTAGGGTTGTGTGGTGGCAGGGTTCCGACTGGGATCTGTGATGATGGGGACGATGGGGTATTTTGGGCAGTGGGATGATGGAGATGGGAGTGGATGGATAGCGGTAATCACGCCAAGATGATTGATTTAATCTGAGTTTTGTAACAATTTATCTAAGTTTCATAACAATTTGTCTTAGTTTTATAACAATTTATTAGAGTTTTGCAACACTTTATCTGAAGTTTACCATAATTTATTATTTTGGGACAATTTATCTGAGTTTTGTAACAATTTATTTGAGTTTTGCAATAATTTATCTGAGTTTTGTAACATTTTGTATGTGTTTTGTAATAATTTATCTGAGTTTTGCAACAATTTATATGAGTTTTGCAAAAATTTATTTGAGTTTTGCTTCAGGTAAATTTATTTGAATTTTTCTTTGAGTTAAATTTATTTGAGTTTTGTTTCAGATAAATTTATCTTAGTTTTGCTTTGAGATAAATTTATCTAAGTTTTAACAATTTTTTTATGGAATTTCTTATCCGAAATATACCAATTTTTTTTAAAAATAGATATCATAAAAAAAATTTATGGAATTTCAACGTTTTTAAAACACAAAAGACAAAAGTTGCACACTTCACACGAGAATGTTGTTTGGGCTTCACATGCTCATTCTGCACGGTTGCGCTTATTTTCCACTAAGCATCAGCTTAGGGGAGTTGGCCCTTATATATACATATGGGAGCCCAGCTTATAAGTTCACGCTTTTGGGGGCCACATTGTTTGGGGGGTGGGGGGGGATGATTCGAAGGGCTCCCTGGGGCCCTCATCTGTGCAAAAAATGAGCCCTTACCTTGATTTCTATCATCTTTGTCTCAGACCCAAAAGTTTAATTGTCAATAGTCTATTTGGATGATTATCAATCGATCCAATAGTCTAATAAATTCAGATTATACAAAAAACTGGTGGAAATGTGAAATTTAGGAGGGTTGTGCATTTGGTTCATTTAGATGGACCAAGGGTGTGTCCCATAAGCATGACTATATAGAATTTTATCTTAAGCTTGCGCTCAGGAGAGGCCTCTCTTATATATATATAAGGCTTTGATCCTGTGAGAACAGCTTTTACGCACCTACTGTGAGAACTTTTTATGGGGTCCACTTATGTGTCCCATTTGGGGATTAGACTATAAGGATGGAAAGATCTATGTGGGACTATTTAACATTTCAGGTTTGGCCCCAATCACATATCCCTAACCCTTTCATCCGTAGCCTACAAATTAAGTCCATTCGGATTGATGCACAGTCGATCAAACGATCTAGTAAATTCGGATCTGACTGAAATTGGGGCAAGTGACTATTGGGGGGTTCATGTGTATTGCAAAGTTTGGATTGGATGATAGATGGGCCCCACTTAAAGTTCTCAAAAAAAAAAAAAGTGAGAAATAGTTCTCATAAGATCATTTTCCATATATATATGTACATGCTACAAATGCCCCGGGTGTTTTATTATTAAAAACACCCATTTTCTGATTGGCTAATGTCTTCCTCTTATGCTATTATTTAGAAAGTTAAACCATTTATAGATCCTTATTTTTCTTTATTAATATGAGTTTGCATGCAAGTGTGAGGTGTCATAATCTCATTGGATAAATCAAGATGGGCAAAAGCTCCCCTTTAGAAATGGAGAGATATTGAGAATTTCTCATATATATTTATATATATAGAAAAATAATCTTATGAGAACTAGTTTTCACAATTTTTTTATGAGAACTTTAGGTGGAGCCCATTTATCACTCAATCTAAGCCTTGCAATATACAGAGAGCCCCCGATAGTCACACGCCCCAATTTTCGGTCAAATCCAAATTTACTAGATCATTGGATCGACTGTGCACAAATCCAAATGGATTAGATTTGTGGGCTATGGATGAAGGGGTTAGGGATATGTTATTGGGGCCAAACTTGATATTTTTAGTGGTCCCACATAGATTTTTTAATCACCAAATGGGACCCACTTGTTCTTACGGTAGCTGCGTGAAAACATTTCTCATAGGATCAATAGTTCTCACAGAGTTACTGTGAGAACTTTTTATGGGGCCACTTTTGGGTCCCATTTGGGGATGGGAATGGGGTGGATGGAAAGATCCATGTTGGACCATCCCATATATTAAGTTTGTCCCTAATCACATGACCGTAACTTCTTCATCCGTGGCCTACATATTCAATTCATTCGGATTGGTACATAGTCGATCGAATGGTCTAATAAATTCAGATTGGACCAAAATTTGGGTGTGTGGTTATGAAAGAGGGGGCGGGGGGGGGGGGGGGGGGGGGGGGGGTTGCGCATTGTAAATTTAGATTCGTTGATAGATGGGCCCCACCTAGACTTCTCACGAAGAACTCTGTGAGAACTGTTCTCACTTGAATATTTCTATATATAGATGTAGAGAGAGAGACAGAGAGAGTCTCCAAAACTCTCCATTTAAAAAGGGGGTGTTTTTTTACCCCTCTTTACTTGACCAATGAAATAATGCCACATCACATTGTGCATCCACCTAATACTTTGACAAATTAAAAATAATCATGAGATGTTAGTAGGAAATGTATATCTTCTTTCTTCTGCCCATCTTCACATATATATATTTTCTTTCTTCAAATTAACACATGCTTGGAACTCCATCATGGGGCTACATAATTATAATCAAAACTGTTCATCTTGAATCCCAACGCCACCAAGGATTTATCCTTGAATTTTAGTTCGAGAAAAGTGGGTTTCACCATCTGATTGAGCACATGACAAAAACATGACCAAGGCCACATCAGCACCTACTCACATTTTATCATGTGTTCATTCTCACGGGAGTGCATCATCATGGATATCACCATGAAATTGGAGAAATCACAAGTTCCATGATGCTTAATCTAATCGTGAGCCCAACTGACATCTAACTTAAATTTAGTGATGATAGAAAAAGGATGAGGCCCTTTTGATTGGTTTGGGTATTTTATAAATAAAACCCACCATTAATGTCCACTAAATCACCCCTCTTCAAATCTTCTAAAAGAAAGGAGAAAAAAAAATGTGGAAATGATTCGTTTATCTTAAGAGAGGACTAGCAAGACGAGCCCGTACTTAGCCTGAGCTTATAAAAACTGTAACATTGTCTATCATTTCATCATGGTGCTAATCTTAAGGCCAAGTATGAGTGATTAATATTTGTATAAGATGATGAGTAAACTCATGGAAGAAATAAAAAAGGACATTGTGATGGAAAAATTGACAACATCTACTTGAAAAAAATAAATACTTGAAAAAAAGAATAAATAAATATCAAATGAGTTATTGCTAAACTGAAGCAATGTAAAAGCACATTCAATTTAATGAAGAAAGAAACTAGCAAATAAATAAATTGATGGCCACCTTGCCGACTCTAATGATAGTATGTGCCTGCTATCCAAAATGTCTAGCATTAAGACCTTTGATCGCCTCTTTAGATCACACTCATCATGGAAATAAATGAAAGAAAATCCTACAAAACACCATTAGGGGAAGTGATCATCACACTGATCATGAAAATAAATGAAGGCAAATCCTACTAAACACCATTAAGGGGGAGTGGTGGAGCAACAACAACAACAATAAAAGATGAGAAAGTCATGAATGAAGTGCAACCAAAAATGAGAAAATCATGATTGAAGTGCCGGAACCCATACTCATTATTTAGATAATTACAAAAAAAGTAATGTCTATTTTATTAGTGAGATCACATGAATACTAAGCTACAAATGGGTGAAGGCATGCATATAATTACAGATAACATAATGATATGCTATTAAAAAAACATATTGAATGATAAGCTATAAAAAAATAAACACCTTAAAAGTCATGTCCAAGCATACTACACCACCATTCATAGAGCAAACTTGTATGGTAAGATGATAACCCAACAATCTTTGATCTCATACTTATAAGATGACACCATAATGATTTAAGATTTTGAACGAACCGATTATAGTAGGAAGGAGGTGTATAGAGGAAGTGCAACAGGCATGGAGGATTTATGTGCAGAAGGAAACTTGCGTTGAAATTGAAAGAAGAATATTGCTAAATGTGATTTATAGGGAGATTTTAGACGCTAACAAGGATAGTGCATTGAGATAATGATGTGTATTATAAGGGATTTAAAGTGAGAGAATTCAAGGACATTTGATGTTAAATTTTAATAAAATGTGATGATGATTTGAAATCCATTGAGTAGGTAATTAAAGTCAAATCTTTCTAATATTGAAATGTGCTAATTTAAACATGATTGGGAAGGAGGAGGGTTCTTAGAGAAGAAACCGAATTTAGAGTGTAATATAAGATTGAATGAGACACTTCAATAGAGAGAGAGAGAGAGAGAGAGAGACTTTAGTGGATGAGAGATTTTAGAGAAATAAATAGAATATGCCCAAGATTTTTGGGGAATAATGGAATAGATGCAAAAACAAAACCCAAGTCACATTTAAAAAAATAAAACAAAAGGCGACAAAGAAAGAAACAGAGGAAAAAACCATGAGGCAGCATCACTGAAATAAGTGATCATCATGAAACATGTTACAACAAATAAATACAACTTCTACAAAACATGAAACCCTAGAAAACATTGAAGTTCATAATTTGGGCATCCAGAGTGAGATAAAAACATGAGTATCCCAAACCACAAACCTTGAAACCCCTCTAATCCAACTTGTTATCATCCATTATAGCAGGGGACCAAAACCCCTCTAATCCAACTTCACAAAGTTTTGCAGCAACAGGTGTACACTTGTCCAGGCTTGCATTGGGCAAGTTTCATCAGCGCATATTTAGGCCTGCTAGTTGGATGCAGGAACAATTTTCAAACCTGTGCCTTTAGCCATACGCATGCACAAGGGCCTATCTAACCAAAATCAAAAGGCAAACAAAATCTATAAAATGTCAATTTCACCCAAACAAGTGGGCCTGATCAACCAAAAGACATGAAAATGAAACCATAGCCCCTTGATTTATAAATATACCCATTTACCTTGCTGTTAGAAGTACTACATATCACTGAATTGGGTTTACTGAATTCATCTAAAACTCACATGATACCTCATAGTCCATCTTTGGATCAAATGTGTGACTCAATCCAACGCGTGAAATTTTGGGACTGAGTAGTTTTGAGTCCAACCATGCCCATTTGGCTCAGTAGCATAAACTAGAATTTAAATTGGACTAGAACTCAACCCGGACTTATTTTTTAATTGGGTTGAGGCTCAAGTTCAAATAAACTTAAAAATAAATAGAAAATAAAAACAGGTCTGAATCTATCTAAACAAACAACCCAAAATGAAATGCAGATGGGTTGAAAATCCTGCCCAACATGTGCCTGTAAAATGGGTACAAAACTTTGTCTAAAGAGAGAAACATGAAATAAGGTTAAAATCCAAGACTGGTTTCTCTAAAATGGGTTAGAACTCAACCAGACTTATTTTTTCAAATGGGTTGAGGCTCAAATTCAACCAAAACTTTCTGCGGTGAAATGTGTTTGTAATTTTTGGGTCTAAATTTGCTTCAGTGAAATGTGAAATGAAAGGGTTTTCTTAATCGAATCAGCCAGTTCTAATAAACTTGATAAGGTTATTCATGTCAGCCACCACCATGACATACAGGTTAGTTTAATATCAACTCAATTCTATGGTTCAGTTGATCCTCTCATGACATGAATCAGTCCTTCATAGAATTTAGAATTTATGGTAGTCAATATTTGGCAATTGAACTCAATCGTAACATACATCATTCGATAGTCCAAATTATACAGTACAATAGTCAAATTCCTTATCATTAAACTTTTCTTGAACCATCAATCAGTTTGCATATAGTAAACCAAAACCACATATTCATTTACATCACATAATTGTTCAACTTTGATCGTCTTCGGAGAAAGAGGATTTGTGACACCCCGTCACGATCTAATCTTAATTACTATTAAATAATTATACATTATGTTAAATAATCTTGTTTAAGGTGACACTATGCCAATTAATTATAGCTTGTTCTCCTATGCTTATTTGGGTCAAGCTCGGGTCATGAATGGGTAAACTCAGGCTGGTTTGACCTTGGTCAAGGAAAGGAAATACCATTTTCCATAATTGTTATTTTTATGGTTTCTATGGCATATGTATTCTATCTTGGCTTCATCAGATGTATTTCACTAAGTAGATCAAGTCTAATTTTTGGCCCTACATCATTGGACTTCATTTGAAGCCATTAAGCACAAGTTGAAATAAATTGAAATATTATAAAGGAAGAGGGACCTATCTGCAATTATACGAAAATCTGTTTTTAAAAGAGGAACTAATCCTCATTTCAACCGATCCCCTTCTTCCTCCTGCAGCCTTCCTCCTTCTTCCATCCTCTTAAGTCCTAGTTGAAATCAAACCCAAAATTCTCTTCATGTTGGATTAAAGCATAGCATCATCTTTCCTACCTCTCCCCCTACCTTCTCATATCCTTACAGCCTTCTGTTTGTTGCCACAGGTAACAAAACACATTCTTACCTTAGATTTTTGCATACAATCAAAGCAAGAGTCCATTTGTATTACATGCATTCATGCTTATCCTCCATTCACATGATTTTCACTTGTTAGGATTTGAAATTTAGGGATTTCATATATTTGAGCACAAGTGAAGTTATTTGGAAAATCTTAACACCAAATCAAGGTAAGTATAAGCAGAAGTTTGTGAATGCATGCTAATAATATGATGATTTGGATAAATTATAATATGTTTATAGTTACATTTTGCCATTCTTATATACTTATTTTGTCACATGGAATGGGTATGCAATTAATGGACTGATGAATGAGGATAGATTGGAAGGAGAATCATAGTAATTGAATATGGAAGCATTTGAAACAAATCATCTAGATGGTTATTTTAGTGAAATATGAAGTCCTCTGTAGGTACAAAGAAGAGGAGATAGAAATTGAAATTTAGGAAATTTGAAGTCTTTCTGTGACCAGCCCGACCGATCGGACTTGGAGTTCGACCGGTTAGACCATCATTCTGGGACAAATCTGACTGATCGGACCCTAAATCCAACCGGTCGGCTGGTTCTTTGGACAAGCCTATGGCTTGGGGTCCTGAAATGGGTTTCGAAGCCTCTTTAACCCACTGACCTTGCTAGAGACCTCCTATGATTAATCTAGAAGTTAAGTATAGTGTAACCTTTAACCCATTAGGATCAATAGGTATGCAAAACCTTAGAGGCCTCTACTAATGGAACCGTAACCTCATCATAGACTAAATGAAATCGTATAACACCTGAGCAATCTTGGAGATTTGAGAAATCTTATGAGTGTCACCTAATTAGTCTAGCACTTAACCATTGGTGTGAGTTTAGGGCACATTAATGTACTCATCAAGAATAGCAGTACATTGGGTGCCTTAAACCATTACTAAATGGATGATTAGAGACGATAGGCGAATAAACTAGCATTGGTTAGTAACCTTCCTTGAGCATCCGACTATGATGTGGAACTATCTTCCTTTAATTCTGATATGGTGAAGGTATTGATACTTCTTACTTTTTATGATGAATTGAAATGAATGTGAACACAAGGATATATGAATTAAGTAAGAAATAAAAACTAAAGATTAAGTTTGGCCACTACAGTGGATAATAGGAGTACCCAGAACTCCAATTCGGAAACTAGTTGTACTTAGGCCTGAGACACTGAGTGTATCTCACATGATTTGTTTAAGCTCTCGTGGAAAAGCACCATTAAGCCGTTGTACACGTTTCCAGCCATAAGCGTCACATGATGTATGATTTAAATTATGTTGGAATGCATTTTGTTATTTGACTAGTTTTCTTATAGTGGAATGCATTTGATTGTTTGAATGGCTTCTTAATAGGTGGTTCTTAAATGTTCATAGATGTAATGTGTATTACTTTACTTTTGCTTCTACTTGGCTGAATCATTGTATTCACAGCTATTCAACTGATGTTATAGGCTCAAATGTCAATATCTATCCAATAAAGACCAAGGAGACTTCGAAGGAGACCCCAGAGGCACCTACAAGATTAGAAGAGTGGATTGCTAAGGATATCCTCTAATCAATGGCACAGAGCGCGTAATCATGAGTCTTATTTTGGAATTTATTTTGGATAGTGTTGTACCATGCCATCTTATCCTTCATTGTTGGTCATACATTGGGATGGTATTAGTTTTTCTTTTGTAACCCAAACTTGTGGATGATGTACATAAATTTCGTAGCCAAGTGGTTCAAGTTCTTCTTTATGTGTATAAAACTTATATTAGTGTTTAAAGGTTTAAAATTTTATAGACTGTTCAACTATGATACCTCATGATTAATGAATTGTACAGGTGATAACTACGAATTTTCACTAGAGACATTTATTGACAAGTGTCAATTGAGGAGTCCTCTACCACGTGAAGATTGTAAGTATCCCTTGTGGATTCTATTCTGATATGGAGTTAGGTGGAATTTCACGAGAGTACGCATGTCACATCTTGCAAATTACCCTAATTAAAGGAAGCCTGGGCTTGGGTTGTGACAGGATTTAAGTTAGAACTCTTCTTATGCATAAAGTTATCCAAATTTATAAAATGCAAATTCAAAGTCTTATCTTCTAATTCAATGCAAATTTTGATAATGAATGCATGACCTAAAACTACACAGTGTTATGTTATGAATTATAGGCATGCTAAAAACAATTGTTAAGTCTGGAAAAACCATTATATAGTCCCAAATTTGATGTTGTATGTGCTTAATCTAATCCATCATAAAGCTACTTTTTACGACTGGGATTGAGACTAAAATGATACATGAACCAAAAAAAAAAAATGAAAAAGGATTTAAATCAAAAATGTTATGCAGGCATAAACATGAGGTATTGGAAATTCTACTCAAATTTCTGCATAGAGATTGACTGCTGGGCCACTTTCATGCCATTGAAGACCCAACTTCCCCAATTCATTTTGGGTTAAAATTTTAGGGTTTAAAATAACACTTGTCAAAGTTATATTTCCCCAAATTTCAAATGAGAAAAGTAAGATTTGCTTGGGTTTCAAATTGGATAGTTTTGAACAAAAACTATACTGAATCTTCTGTAACTATGTGCTGAATTCTTAAATTGGGTGCAGAATTTTTAGATTTGGGTCGCTGTAGCACGAATTTTAAGATCTGAATTTATGTATTTCCAGTGACTTAATCATGCACATATAATAATAAACTAATCATGTATGCAAGTGCTAAACATTGCTCAAATGCAATGAGGTTCAGAAATTCTAGAGATACCCAATCTGGATTCAGATTCTCCCTTTGAAAAGAGAGATGGGTTTCAAGTCAATAATCATCAGAAGTAGAGGAAGAAAGGTAGTTAGTGTGGTCCTTGAATGAATGCAAGAGTCAAAACCACACAGTGTTATGTTATGAATTGTATGCATGCTAAAAAAAAATCCTTGAGTCTAGAAAAACCATTCTACAATCCCAAAGTTGATGTCGTATGCGCCTAATCTAATCCATCCTAAAGCTACTTGTTATGGCTGGGATTGAAACTAATATGATGCATGAACCAGAAACAAAAAAAAAGGAGGAAGGATTTAAAACAAAGAATTTATGCAGGCCTAAACTTGAGGTATTGGAAATTCTGCGCAGATTTCTGCACAGAGATTGACTACTGCTCCACTTTCATGCCATTGAAAACCCAACTTCCCCAATTCCTTTTGGGTTAAAATTTTAGGGTTTAAAATAACACTTGCCAAAGTTTTATTTCTCCAAATTTCAAATGAGAAAAGTAAGACTTGCTTGGGTTTCAAACTGGACACTTTTGAACAAAAACTATGTTGAATCTGCTGAAACTATGTACTGAATTCTTAAATTGGGTGCAGAATTTTCAGATTTGGGTTGCTGTAGCACGAATTTTAAGATCTGACTTTATGTATTTCCAGCAACTAAATCATGCAAAAATAATGATAAACTAATCATGTTTATCTTTGGTGTGTCTTCTACCAAGCATGCTATATATTAGTGTGAAATGGCTATGATAGCTTTGCCAGAAGACAAATGGGCATATGGGCATAATGTTTGTAAACATGCTAATAGTAAATATACACCACCATTGATGCTTGAACTAACCTTGCAACCTTAGATAAATGGTTTACACTTATTGAATGCCCTTCAATTCAATCAGAGAAGAAATTAGGGATACTAACCAAGAAGTAAGCACTCCTCCTTGTGTCACCATGTCTAATCCCGTCACTCTTGCCACTAACCGCATCATCTCCTCCATTTGTTGCGACATGGCAACTTGATTATTCTTCATTTGCTCCATCTCTTGCGATTGAATTGCATTTTCATTTTCCAGTCTCACCACTGTAGCCCGTAATGCCTCACGCTCAGCATCGTCTAAGATGGACATGGTGCTCCTAGTTGCAGACGTGAGCTTTGACCCGCTTCCAAACCCTCTCAAGTATCTGGACCGACTACCAAGGACATTGTATGATATTTGCTCTTGAGTCAATTGTATTGTACCCTCTTGCATACACTTCTCCCGCTCTATTATAAGTTTTTCTTGCCATTTGAAATAAGTTAAATCGTATTGCATTTAAATAATTAAGTTGAACAAAGCAAAATTAACATACAACTTTGCTTGTTAGGCCCTGTGTAAAGTAGTACTTACATGTATTTCCTGACATTTTGGATCCATCCACTTCTCTTTCTTCTCATTGTAGTATGACTCCTTATAAAAATCAATGATGTAGGGCTCCTCCCCTATCTTGGGGTCCGCCTACTTACATGAATTCCAATGTTAGTACATAATTAAGATTTCATGATAGGTGATAACAAAGTCAAATTTACACAGCCACAAATTTAATAAACTATAAGTTAAAACACTTCACCAAGGCATGCATTACAACTTTGAAAGACTTGGAACCTATGCAAATATTGTAAGGCAAATTCTTCTAACTTTCAGTATTCTTCATAGAGCATTCCTGTACACAAGGAATAGCAAGTCAGCTGGAAAGTTTTAGTTATTGTACATGTTGACTAAATATAAACACAACATATCAGAAGTAAGGATTGAAAACAAAGCTGAAAAACATAGCCTGTTACCTAGAATTCCTCATCGTCGTAGACATTTTCTATCATCTAAACCCAATCATCCTTGTCAATGCATGAAAAGGGTACGGCCTTTGGATCGATCTCCTTCTTCAAGCCGTTCTTGTAATGAGTGTGCATCTAGTTGCGCCAATCCCTATGCCTAGCTTGAAACTTATGATCAATAGCTACTCGAACATTTTCACTAGTGTTGTAATTTAGGACCTCATACTTCGTCTAAAATTCAAATTAATATGATTATTTGAGAACCCATCATACATCATACTGTTGTCAAGTTTAGACTTACAAATATGCAAGCCTTGCTAACTTGTCTAACATCAAACGGAACCTCTTTCCATCTTCGCACACCCCTAATTGGGGCAACGTTCCTAACATGCAACCCAATCTCACTCATAAAGTCTGAGGCATTTAACCATACTAGCACATTATTCTTGAATTGAACCAGTAGTTTGCCCTGCCCACATCTTGGCCCTTACACGCTCCGTGTGAAACCCTTTAGTGGGGCCCTGCCCCTATCAGGATGTAGAACCTACAAATTTCACATAAAGCCTGGTTAATACAAACAATAAATGCACTAAAACATGAAGCTTACATGACTAGATTTGATATCTTACCAACACTACTGCAGTCTGTATGTAAACTGGGAGTTGGTATGCATGGTGATGCAATCACATCAGCTGGTGGCAGAGCGGTGTCAATAGATAGTGATGCGGATGTCGGTGCAGATTGAGGGCAAGGTTGAGAAGAAGGTACCATGTATGTGACATGCTAAAATCAAATTATCTAAAAACATAACAACTTAGTTACCTTACCACTGTATAAGAACAATTTATTATGCAGTGAATTGTTAAGTAATATTACCAATATCCATGTGTTAAAAAAAGAAGGTAGAACAAAATAAGAATGATCTTAGCTAAGATTATAGAATAGTGATTCTTATACAAATCAACATTAACTAAAAATCAAAATTTGCATCAGAGTAATCTATACTATGTAAATCCTTTTCCACTTTATCACAATACTCCTCCAATGTCTCATCTTCATCATCATAGATAAAGTCATCATCAACCACCATATCCCCTTGACTGTTTTCCTTCGTGAGTATTCCACTCGTAATAATCTCTGGATCAAGATCAGACCTATCATACTGTGGTTGATCCATCCTATCGAGATCTTCAACGATGATCGAGACCACATCAGTTGCTTTTTCCTACTGGAATGCATCCTCTTGAGTAGATGGTCCATCATCATTAGATTCTACATCATCTAATTCTGGTATATCTCATATTCCTTGATGTTGAATCCGCTGGACAATTTGCCAATGTGGGCCCAAATTGGGGTCATTCACATAAAAGACTTGTTGCACTTGACTAGGTAGGACAAAGGGGTCGTTTTGATACCATCGGCCTCTTACATTGATTGATGTAAAATGTGCATCGGTTTGTATAGTTCACCCACTACCAAGGTTAAACCACTCACATTGGAACAAGACAACTCGATACCCAAAAATATGTCATTGCCCAGACTTTACGCAAGTAGCAATAAAAGTCAATAGCTTTCCCGTCATTATCCCTATTTACCCGCAACCCATTGTTCTGACTTTTACGTTGATTATCATGGTCTTTAGTGTGAAATTGGACCCTATTACACATGCACCCTGAGTAGAACTTCATTAACAGATTTGGACCATTTGCCAATGACCAAAGTTCATCTATAGCTTCTGCTAAATTGTTGACTTTGCAATTCATTCATTTGCATGACCAAAATATATAGAGAGAATCAAAACATAATGAATGAATTATGTTTAAGCTGTCTATACATAAGGTAACTATGTATATATATGCATTTTTCAAACCCCTTTAGAAATTCTCATTCCTGTCATTGGTTGATATCATAACTACTTTGCATCATTAATAGGTTCTTGTGCTTCCTAATTCGAAAACATATCATTGGTCATTAATAAGTTATAAGCATCAACACACACTATTACAAGCAATGCTCATGCGTAATATATGATCACATACTCTAGATATGGTGCCAAGTCTGGGCTATTATGTAGTATAAACCACTAAGCCATATCACGTTCCTTTTGTAACACCTCAGGTGCATTTCTTATTTGACAGAAAGGACAGATTTTGTGATAATACCCTCAACTTTGGCCCACCTTCACCACCATCATCATTTTGTTCATCCTAATTGAATACAGTTTTCACACCTTGTAGATACATTGAATAGAAAGTAAGGCATTCCTTTACAATGTCAGCCTCAACAATCGAACCTTCAGGGTGAGCTCGAATGCAAACAAATTGTTTTAAAGTCCCAAATTGCCTTAAAAAAAAAACAAAACAAAATTTTGTTAGGATGCAGCTATAGCAGAGTATAACTTTTAATTAATTGAAAGTTAGTCGTTGCTACCTTTCAATAGGGGTACATCCATCGATATTGCATTGGCCCGGCAAGCATGGCCTTATGAGTCAAGTGAATGGCTAGATGGACCATAACATAGAAGAATACTGGTGGAAAAATCTTTTCCACCTTATATAGTATTAAAACTATTCAGTCCTATAATGTCTCTAAGTCCTTTAATCTTAATCTCTTAGAGCAAAGTTGCTCGAAGAAATTACTCAGCTCAAACAATGTGGTATAGATATCCTTAGGAAGGTGCCCATGTACTCCTATCGGCAAAAGTCTTTGTAAAATAACATGGCAGTCATGACTTTTCAATCCTGACACTGTCACGTCTCGAGCCCAAGATTCCATGATTAAGGCGACTCCTGAGGCACGATATACATAATCCCGTGGCAATCCATGCGATATTGAGAAACGTACGAACCACCACAAGGGGAAAAGCACAGATCATACGTGTAAAGACTGACATGTAACACGTGTCCACTTAAAACATTTGTAGAAGCCTGTGTATTTTTACCTGTACTTAATAACATCCTATACATTTCAGATTTTGAGATATGGTATTAAACATAAATTGAGTTTATTAAATTGAAATTGTAAACCAAAGATATAGAACTTAAAAGAGTCTTTTATATAAAACATAACCTTATGCAAAGTTCTATATGACCAAGGTATAAATATCTACATGAATGATCCAAAGTAAGAATACATGGTGTGACCAAATGCATAAAACCTAAATACAACTTGAATAAAAGACATACATGTCCATCAAATCAAATAACATAATCACAACATGACTTAATGGCATGATGCATGAACATAACTACACCAATGGCATATTCTAATATGTCCCAAAATAAACCCATGACGCTTTGTGAGATAGGCAACTGGAGAATGTTCTCAAGTCCACACTACTATACTATACGCTGGAAAGTCTCTGAAAACTCCTTTACGGGTGTGTCTGAGGTGAAATCAGGACTTAAAACCTGTTTGTAACACCAAGGATAGCATTGTTAACACAACAGTTAAGCAAATATAGGTGCATATAAAACTATCATGTTGTATCAAATGAATTAGAGATGTATTAATTAAAAGAGAGTAATAATCGTAAGCTAGGCATGTTGTGATGAATAAGAATGAGTATTGAATCATAAACAGGATCTTAAAATATACTAGTTAGCATCCATAAGGCTATATTCTCCCCAAAGAGATCACATCATCTAGGCAGAGCGTATAACGTACGTATGGGAATTACGCTAGGGGATTAGTTTAGCTTCCCGAGGAATGCCGACCAACTCCTCCATAAACTATTGTAGTAGAAATATAAATAATACCCAAATTGGTCCCGTTGAACCTAACAAGGGTACAAGCTAAGTGGTGCTAACTCAACATATCAAGACCATCCGAATTCATATTATACATACTAATCATTGATTATAGCGATTATCACATGTTCGTATATAATCATTCATACTTATGTCATATCATACATAAGGGATTTTCGGTCTTGAGATCATATTTCGGAATTAAACAAATAACTGAAAATCAAACAATGCATACTTGAATGAGCTAATAGAGCTTGAACCCTCTTAACCTTAGCTACACCCATTTTAGCTCACAGGCCATACTCAATAGAAGCTCCAGCACTAATTTCACCTCAAGGCTCGCTAGGAAAAATGGGTACATGATTAGATCATGTTGAGGGTAAGGTTACTTCACGATATGAATGCAATTAGATTGAGCAATTATCAACGATAGTTACTAGCCAACCCTATGTAGAAAATCTCAGTTTCCAAGGTCATTCAATACGATGTATCCATAAAACATCCGGTGTCGTAATGTTACCAAAATCTCGATGTTACACTGTGTATACAAAAGACACCTCTGCTTATGCTAACATCCATGACGTGACATTAGAAATTGATCGGAAAATCAAGAGGGAATGAGTGACAGCTCAACACTCTTCCTTTTTAGTATTTAATTACCGCTGGGCTAATTTGTTGTAGGTAATGGTACCATTTTTAAAGCCATACATAGTCTTAATTATACTTAATGTCCTAACGGTAGGATTTACTTCAAACATACCTCTAGGGTTTTGATAGAATGCTAAGATAGTTCTTAATTAATCCCCCTCAAAACATTTCCTTAAATTAGTTTTTATTTTCATAAAGTAATTGTGCTCATATAGAGCTTGCCTCACGAAATATCGTGAGTGAGTTTCATAGAGGATTTTGGGCCAAAAGAATACTAAATAATTCAAAGGGTACAAATAAGTCATTCTTTTTCCCATAAAATAGACTAAAGTAATACTCATTGTTCCATACATACTAATAATTACCGGAGTTTCGGTAAGACCCCATATTATGATAATTTTAGATATTATTATGGTTGTAGAAAGTTTAGATCATCTAATGATAATTTTTAGAACACCTCGACTCCACCAAAGATCAAGAGTGTAGCCTCTCCTTATACCCCACGATGGACTATGGAAGGTCCTTGGTAAGTTATTTGAACCAATATTTAAATAAATATTTCAACCCGGAATTTCAGTTACTCGACCAATTGGGTAGGGTGTCTCGACCGGTTGGACACCTCCCAGATTGGGAATTCGACTAATCGGGCTTCAAGACTGATCGACTGGCCCTGAAGCACTTTGCTTAGGATAGAATCAGTTTCAAACTAGTTTTTCCCTTCTCCTCTTGGCTCCTTCCACTTCCATTCATCAAGTACACCTTATAATCACTCCTTAACACCAACCCACATCACAATTGGGTTCATCTTCATCTAGTCCCATTATTAATTTATAATTACATTCTCATTCATTAACACTTAAATAATCTTAATCAAAGAGGAAATGAGTTATAGATTGGCATACATAGAGAGTTCATCAAGAATCAACCTGTTTAACATACATGTAGTGATTATATGTAACTACATTTGCTTTAATTCAGTGCTTTACCCAAATCTTGCTTTTCCTTTGGTTTGATGGTGGAGAAAACCCAATCTGTAACCATAAATAAAACCCTACATGAAAATGGATGAAATGGTGATGAGATGGGTTGCATGCAACAAGATGAATCTCATTGACTCTATGAAAACTAAGGAAATGGAATAGTGATGAAACTCTTATCTTAGGGAGCTGTAGAGAAGAGGATGAGGTGAAATTGGGGCTTCAAGTAGGGAAGAACAGAAGAAGATGAAGGAAGAAGAGGATGAAAGCCAATGGCCCTGCATGCAAAGCTCCAAAACCTTATTTTCCAGCTGCTAGAGAAGAAGAAGAAGAGAAGAAAAGAAGAGAAGCAGCTCTACCAGAAGATAAGAAAGAGGAGAGGAACGAAGATGGTTTCAACCCATTTAAATGGTATATTTCTAGAATTTACAAACAAGCCCACATTCTTTGGGAGAATTACAATTTAGGTCAAATGGACCTAACTTGGGCCAAGATGAATTCGGATTGAGTTGGGCCAAACATGAATAATGACCTACAAGATGAGACACACTTAATGCAATTAATATGATGTCAATATGATCCAAACCATGAGACTCTAAATTACAAGAAAGTCCTTCCCTACCTAGGTTTGGTCAATTCTAGCCAAACTACCTATCCATAACCCAATAAAAATTGAAATCAAGATAAACTAAGACTAAAATACATTAATTAATAAGAAATCAGGTTTAATTAATATAAATTACAATAAGTTAGGTTGAGACCTTACAGATACCTTACCATCCTTGGTGCTTACACACCTTGAAATATTTGCTGTATAACCATCGGGAAATCTAACTGATTCAAGAAATCATAGAAACTTTGCCTCTCTTTTTGGGACAATGTGTAAATCGTAGGGGGTTTTTCATAGGACCCATCGGCACACTTGCATAGGTGTAATTTTTTCTCGATTTTCATACCCCCCAAATCCATATGAGCTTTTTTCGGGTCCTTATCTTTCCCATCTATACCCCTCATTGTTCCAAGATTGTTGTCACATATATTCTTCTCCACATGTAGGACATCAATGTTGTGCCGGAGTTTAGGTTCTTCTAGTAAGGTAGCTCTAATAAAATGCTTTTTTTTTTACCAGTTCAATTCCTTCGGGTTGTGCTTTCTTTTCCTATTGAGTGGATGCTTCCCAAACTTAACATTCATCAAGTGTAAGGTCCTGATCCCAACTAACCTTGAATTATATTAATTAAAATGTGTTTATGCTAATTTAACTCAAACCCATTGGGGCTTGGGTTATGGATAGGTAGTTGGGTCGGGTTTGAACTTGTCTAGGTAGTTAAGGGCCATTTTGTAATTTTTTTTTGCATCATATTGACACCTTATTAGTTGCATCTTGTGTAATTCTTCGTGTAGATCATCTTTTATGTTGGGTTAAACTTGATTCGGACCCATCTTGGCCCAATTTAGGTCCATTTGACCTAAATAGTAATTTCTTTAGAGGTGTTAGACTTGCATGTAAATTGCAGAAAAATTGATTTAAAAAGATGGACTTTAACGCCTTTCTTCTTTTATCTTCTTAACCTTGCTGGAGCTGCTTCTTTTCTTCTTGCTTCTTCATCTCTACCTCAATTTAGAGCTGCAAACAAAGTTTTGAAGCCTTGCATGCAATAGTAATAGCCTTCATCCATCCATCTTCTTCTTTCCTTGTGCATTTTCTCCTTAGAAGCACCTACTTTGCCAAGCTACAGCTCCTTAAGGTGAAAACTCTACCTCCATTTCAATTCTTTGGAGTTTAATAGAGTCAAGGAGACTCAATCATACCACATGCATGCATTCTACATTAGATTCACCATTTGCATGTCTTTCATGTAGAGAGCCCATCTTCTTATTGAGGCTTTCCCTAACTACACCCCATGGAGAAGTTGGTAGGGTCAAGCACTGTGTACAAAGCAAGTATTAGAGTACATATGATGCTGCATGTATGTTTAAATTGTTGATTCTTGGACCAATTACTCTAATTCTAAGTTACAGCTCCTTCTTATTTGATTTAAGTATATATGTGTTGAATTGAATGAATTAAAGTATAACTATGTAAGGTGGGTATTATGTGAGCATTGTAAAACCCATAGTAATATTTGAAGCAATAGGAAGCTCACTGTAACCCTTAAAATTTAGAGTTCTGCACTGAACTCGAGTTTCAGAATCACTTCCAGAATTTCTGAAGCTTACGGCGAAACCATGGCTAAACCATGAAATGAACTACGGCTAAGCCGTAATAATCCCGTGACCAAGCCATAAGCCATTTTACTGCGAGCTTTCCCAAAAGCCTGAAATCCTATTTTTCTTCTACGGCTCACCCACTGCTAGGCCGTAGATTGTTCTGCAGCTAAGCCATACCCCAGCTGTAGCCTAATTGTAGGCTTAGCACGGCTAAGCCGTAGGCTAATATATGGTTAAGCCATAAATACGTAGGAACTTGAGGGAAAAACTAAGCCACTCGGCTAAGCCGCAACATATGTACAATTAAGCCGTAAAAACACTATGAACCTAGGATATTAGAAATTTCAAATGACTATGTAGGCTTTTAGATGTGGCACCTTTTAAAAATGCAACAGCTAGATCTCACCAAGTCCTAGAGAGGGGGGGGGGGGGGGGTGAATAGGACTATTAAAAATTTCTTTCCAGATATGAGGTTTTATTAGTGTGCAATTAAAAGTAAGAGTCCACAAACACGATCAAGAAAGATGCTCAGAGTTGTGTGTGCTGACAGTGTATAGAAATACTACTAGAACAAAGAAGATATAGCTCAAAAAGATTATCAACACAAGTAAATAAGGCTATAAGGCATCCACTACACACAACAAGGAATAAACACAGAAATTTATAGTGGTTCATCCTAAACCTACATCCACTCTCAAGAGCAGTCTCTTTTGGTTCCACTGAATATGAGGTACTTAGATAACAAACACCTCTTGCAACAATTTTTGATCCGGTGGTTTGTCTTCCACTAACTGGATTTTTGATCAGGTGGTTGATCCTTGATCTAATCCACTAATTACAACAATTTTCGATGAGGTGGTTTGTCTTCCACCATATACAGCAGAGAAAATCGAAATAAAGTAGAACACCCAAACAAGGAACTGTATACCTTAGTTTTTGAGTGTTGCTCTTGAAGCTTGAAAGACTACCTCCAAGCTTTGACCTCTTGAGCTTGATCCTTGGTGATGAAGATCTTCAGATGAGTGTTTAGCCAAGGGAAGAGGTTTTATAAAGGTTTGGAAGGCTAAGATTTTCTCATATTGAATGAAGCCTTTCCTAAATGCATAACTACTCTTCTTTGGACAATAATGGCACTTTAAGAGTTGTAGAGAAGGTGGTTGTGGGAGCTTTTAGTATGCTTTTACTAATGAGGCAAAAGCTCAGCTATGTTGGAGGTTTTCTCAGTTTGATCTCCATACATGGAGGAAAAGAAAGGTCCTTTTTAAATACAGAGAAGCTCCAACGGTTAGATCTACGACTAAAAACAAAATGACCTATGACTTAGCCGTATGCTATGACAACATCCAACGGCTAATTTGACCCAGATTCAACGTTATTCCTTCTTACTGTTAAGCTTACGGCTTAGCTGTAAATTCTTATACGGCTTAGCCATGAGCACCTTTTGGCTTAGCCGTGGGTCAGCCGTAAGCAAAAATATCTCAAAACTGCTTTCTCGAAAGTGGCCCGTAAACCTTACGGCTTAGCCGTGAATCATACTACGGCTTAGCCATATCACTTTTATGGTGTAACCTAGAGTCAGCTGTAGAACAAATGTTTCAAAACAATCTCTCTAGAGAGTGAGCCATAGAATTTATGGCTTAGCCATGATCCAAGCTGTAGTTCAAAAACAGGGTGTTTAGAAACCCCTTCTCCATTCTGTTTCTAGGAACATTAAGGGTCAATATTACCTTATCCCTTGGCACTCAAAGAAGATCTTCTAGATGATGGACTTGACTGATCTTGATCTTCCTTGATCATGCTTGATCTTCATTAATAAACCTTGAGCTTCCTTGATCTAGCTTGATCTTGATCTTCATAGATGTAACTTGATCTTTCTAGAGCTAGACTTGACTTGAGTCATGTAATTGACAACACATTCTTACAAAGACACTAACACCTTTTTCATAATTGAATTAGCCTAATGGTGATTAAATAATGAGGACAAGTGTAGAGCTATCACTTATCTCCTTCGATTTTCCGGATGAATTTTCGATGTCACGTGATGGGTTTTGGCATAAGAAGAGGTGTCCTTGCATACACAGTGTAATGCCAAGATTTGGTAACACAACGACACCGGACATTTTATGAATACATCGTGTTGAATGCCCATGGGATTATGGATTATCTAGCATATGGTTGTCTAGTAAATATCCTTGATACCTTCTCAATTTAAATTCCTTCATATTGTTAAGTAACTATGCCCTCAACATGATGTATCTCAATTAAGTATGCATTAATTGATTATCAGATATTTGCTAATTCTGACTTTTATGAATAAATATGATCTCAAGACTGAAACTCCCTTATGTATGATTGATAAGTATGACTAAAACATATGAAAGATGTGAATTTGAGTCGGTCTTGATACGCTGAGTTGGCACCACTTAGCTTGTGCCCTTATTAGTTTTGACGGGACTAATTTGAGTATCTTTTATGTCGCTACTACAGTAGTCCATGGAAGAGTTGCTAGCCCTCCTCAGGAAGCTAGCCTGATCCCCTAGCATCTCATATGCACGCTCTCTCTATGTGATATGCTCTATTTTGGGAGAATATAGCCTCGTGGATACCAACTAGTGTGTACGATATCCTGTTTATGATTCGTTACTCATGGTTACTATGCATAATGTGCCTAGTTTATGATTATTGCCTTTTTTTAATCTATATATTTCTTAATTCATTTGACACGGCATAATGTTTTATGCATCTCTATATTTGCTTAATTTTCATGTTAATAATGCTACCCTTAGTGTTACAGGTACAGAATCAAATGCTAACATGACTATGGATGCATCCTTGGAGGGTGCCCCAATGGTATCTAGGGGTATAGAAGAATGGAAGGATGACAACATCTTTTACTAGTCGTCTTGCGGAGAGTGTTAAGTGATTTTGTGGGGTTAACCAGTTGTGATTTTGGTCTTGTGTAAAGGAAACGGTTGAAACTGGACATTGTGTGTAAGGCCTATTTAGGGTCTTGTGGTTATGTGTAATGGAATGGTTAATTAAAAGACTTACTTTATTTATGGTATAATATGCTCTTCTACGCATTTCTTATGATCATTACAGGTGTATTTCACAGGTTTCCGCTTTATGTTGAATTTCAATCTACGTGTTGGTGGGAATACATCACACGTTCCTATGGAATCTCCCTCGTGTGATTTGTGCATATCTTGACATGGCACAGATTATTACGGGATTGCATATTCACACTCGAGGGGCCCATTCTAATCCCCAATTCCTGGGATCGGGGCATGACATACATAAGTAATGGTATCAGAGCGATAAGAAGTCGATTAAAAGACTTAACAACTCTAGGAAACATGGTGAGGCTATGATAGGTTCGATTGGGGGTTGGATTTTGTATAAAGACTTATAACTTACCTCCTGTTAATATATTGTTTATGACTAGCTACTGTTATAATTGTAGATAAATGGTATCTGGGTCCGGTACGAATAAGAGTTCGGGTGGTAATGGCCATGAAAACATCGAATTGGATGGTGTGAATCCTCCACCACCACCCCTTCCTCATCTTACACATAACATTGAAGAGCGATTTATGATGCTGATGCATTAACTGGCTGCCAGCAATGCTAACCAAGCAGCCATGCAAATGTAGTTAGCCACCTTTTGGAAAGACAGAACCGGCTCGGTGATCCTAATTCCTTATATGAGAAGTTTTGGAAGAGGGGAGCTACGGAGTTCACAGGACAAGAGGACCCATTGCAAGTTGACAAATGGTTCATACACACAAAATTTTTTCGATTCGCTAACCTGTACACAAAGACAGTAAGTGGTCCTTACAGCATCCATGTTCAGAGATTTTGTGGATAGAAGAGTATCCGGGACTTGAGGGATTGAGGCCTGCTATTAAGGGACACACTACGACATTCTAGCATCTAGTACAGTATGATGATGCTGTAGAGAGAGCTTATGTAGCCGAAGAAATTGAGAAGAGCTTATGCTTAGGAGAGTCTAGGAGGAGTGCCCCACCTGCTGGGAGCAGTCAACAACACTTTAAGAAACAAAAGGGAGTTGTTAGTGGGATGTCAAGGCCAGTCTGCGGTGTGTGTAAAGAAGTCCAGGAGAGAAGTAAACGATGGAAGTCCTTGGTAACTTGTTTCGGCTGTGGCTCGTTGGACCATCGCTTGTTAGAGTACCCAAGAAGAAAGGGTTTTGGTCAAGCCCCACCCCAGCAGCAGTATCAACAATCTTTTAGAGCAGCACTGCTCGCACCTCCAAGTCAACAATAATAGATGAGACAAGGCCAAGGGCAGACACGACAGGGTCAAGGCCGACAGAAGTAAGGATAGTAGAAACAGTAGAACCGACCTCACATGTAAGGTTGCACCTATGCATTGACTCATGAAGAAGCGGAAGCGGCGGAGCATGCAGTCTTAGGTAAGGTTTCCATTTGTGATATAGAAGCTAAGGTGTTATTTGATTTGGGATCTTTGCACTCCTTTATTTCACCCCAATTCTCTGGCAGGAAACGGAAGCTGCTAGTGCAGCTACCGTATGTGTTAAGTGTTATCACTCATGTTGGCAAGTGGGTGACTTATGAGGACTATTACCCAGGTTGTCGAGCTCTAATTGGAAAGATCTTTTTCCTAGCGGAACTCATTGTGTTACCGATGCACGATTTCGATGTAATCCTAAGCATAAACTAGTTGACTAAGTATATGGCTTGCTTAGACTGTTTCTGTAAGACTGTCACCGTAAAAGTAGACGAAATCGGCCCGATTGTAGTTTTCCAGGGTGAGAAGAAGAGTTCAAATACTGGGTTAATCTCAGCATTGTGATCAGAAAGATTAATTCATAGTGGTTGTGAGGTACATTGCCTTCATTGTTGAAAAGAAACTGCCTAAGAAGTTAGAAGAGATACTTGTGGTTTGTGAGTTTCCTAATGTGTTCCTTGATGAAGT
Source organism: Sextonia rubra (assembly GCA_037013555.1). NCBI lineage: Eukaryota > Viridiplantae > Streptophyta > Magnoliopsida > Laurales > Lauraceae > Sextonia > Sextonia rubra. Next base: position 84,152,022 of record JASUAD010000001.1, read on the forward strand.
ACCTGGTCTTCCTCCGGTAAGGGAAGTAGATTTTACGATAGAACTATTGCTCGGTACAGATCCAATTTCTAGGACTCCATATAGAATGGCACCTGTAGAGTTGCATGAGCTGAAGATACAGTTGCAAAACTTACTAGATAAGGAGTTTATCCATCCTAGCACATCACCGTGGGGGGCCTAGTTTTGTTTGTGAAGAAGAAAGATGCCACCCTCAGGATGTGTATTGATTATAGGCAGTTGAATCAGGTGACAATTAAGAACAAGTATATCCACTGCCTAGAATTGATGAACTGTTTGATTAGTTACAGGGTGCAACTCACTTTTCAAAGATTGATCTGAGGTCTGGATATCATTAGTTGTGAGTTAGAGATCAATATGCATCTAAAATAGGTTTCAGGATAAGATATGGGCACTATGAATTCTTAGTCATGCCTTTTGGGTTGACCAATGACCCAGCTGTATTTATGGCCTTGATGAATAGGATCTTTTCACCCTATCTCGATTGATTAGTGGTAATTTTCATTGATGATGTACTGGTGTACTCCAAGACTCGAGATGATCTTATTGAGCATTTGAGGATTTCCTTGCAATTATTGAGAGATCACCGACTATATGCCAAACTAGACAAGTGTGATTTTTGATTAGATCAAGTTGCTTTCGTGGAGCATATAATTTCAAAAGATGGGCTTGCAATAGAGCCAGCTAAGATTGAGGCTATAACTAGTTGGCAAAGCTCCAAAATAGTTGTAGAGGTTAGAAGTTTTGTTAGTTTGGCGGGTTATTACTGAAGATTTGTAAAGGACTTCTCCAAAATAGTCGCACCCTTGACAAAATTGACTCGGAAGAATGAACCTTTTTTTTTGGTCGGCAGAATGTGAGTCGAGTTTCTAACTCCTTAAGGAGAAGCTAAACTCAGCCCTAATCTTATCTCTACTAGAGGGTAGTGGTGGATTTGCTATCTATACTGATGCTTCAAGGATTGGGTTGGGATGTGTACTAACACAAAACGGAAAGGTGATAGTATATGGATCACGATAATTAAGGGAACATGAAAAGAATTATGCCACACATGATTTAGAATTGGCCGCAGTCGTCTTCGCCTTGAAGTTATGGAGACTACTTGTATGGAGAGAGATTTGGAGTTCATAGTGATCATCATAGTCTCCATTATTTATTCTCTTAACATGATCTTAACAAGAGACAGCATAGATGGCTAGAATTCATAAAGGACTATGATTTTCCAATCAAGTATTTTCCAGGAAAAGGAATTGTTGTGGTTGATGCTCTAAGCAGGAAATCATTAACCATTGAGATAGCAGCCATGTGTGGTGGATAGTCGCTAGTAGAAGAATTTCGAGATCTGGATATGGAAGTCAAATTTGTGGATGATAAGGTTATGTTAATGGCCATGTCTATCTTTGAACCCACCTTAATACAACAAATTAAAGAAAGACAGTTTGAAGATCCATAATTTGTTAAGATTTGCGACCACATATCTGAGAGCCTAGATTTTAGGATAGCAGATGGTGTGCTGTATTTCAGAGACCAACTATGTGTTCCAGCGGTTTAAAATCAAAATCTAAAGAAAGCAATCGTGATTGAAGCACATCACGGTGGATATTCCATGCACCCTAGGAGTACTAAAATGTACCGAAATTTGCATAGCAGGTTCTGGTGGAATAACATGAAGAAAGATATTGCAGGTTTTGTGGCAAGATGTCTTACCTGTCAGCGTGTAAAGACTGAACATAAAAAGTCTCCTGGTTTACTACATCCTTTACATATTCCAAAATGGAAATAGGAGAATCTTTCTATGGATTTTGTTTCAAGGTTGCCTCGGACGAGCAAACGTCATGATGTCATTTAGGTGATCGTTAGTCAATTAACAGACTTAGATCACTTTATTCCTACTCGGAAAGGGATGAAATTCCATGAGATGGCCAAGATCTTCATAGAACACGGTTGCATGGTATTCCAGTCTCTATTGCATCTGACCGAGACAGTAGGTTTGTATCCTCCTTTTGGCAATCCTTCCAGAAATCCATGGGTACCAAAATTAATTTTAGCATAGCTTACTTTATGTCCATGAGATGGCTAAGATCTTCATAGTCCATCCTTAGACTGATGGACAATTGGAGCAAACGATACAAACTCTTGAAGACATGCTTAGAGCTAGCGTGATAGACTTTGGGAAAGAGTGGGATGAACACCTTTCTTTATGTGAATTTGCATATAACAATAGTTATCATGTGAGCATCAGAATGGCTCCATTCGAAGCTTTGTATGGTCATAAGTGCCATACACTGATCTGTTGGGAAGAAGTAGGAGTAAAAAGTTTTCGTGGGCCTTCTCTAGTTACAGATACAATGGAAAAGGTGCAAAAGGTTAAAGACAGACTGAACGTTGCGCGATCTCTCCAGAAGAGTTATGCAGACAACTGCTGTAGGCCCCTTGAATTTCAAGTGGGAGACAAAGTCTTCTTGAAAGTTTCTCCAATGAAGGGTACTATCAGGTTTGGGTAGAAAGGTAAGTTAACTCTGCAATTTGTAGGGCCTTTTGAAATATAGAGCAGAGTTGGAGATTTGGCTTACAGGTTGGGGTTACCACACTAATTGCGGGAGTTCATAATGTATTTCATGTATCGATGCTTAGAAAGTACCTTCTAGATCTTTCCCTTGTCCTTGAAATAGATGACATACAAGTTAAGCTGGATGTGAGCTATGAAAAAATACCCCTTCGTATCATTGACACTGAAGACCAAGTGCTGTGTACTCAGATGATCAAATGGGTTGAGGTTCTATGGGAGTATCATCGGTAAGAAAAAGCTACTTGGGAGCTTGAAGATCAAGTTTAGAAAAAATATCTAGAGCTCTTACCTGAGGTGGATTGCATTCGGAGGACCAAATGATCTTAAGAGGGGGAGGATGTAAGGTCCTGATCCCAACTAACCTCGATTTATATTAATTAATCTTATTTTATATTAATTAAAATGTGTTTAGGCTAATTTAACTTAAACCCTTTGGGGCTTGGGTCATGAATAGGTAGTTGGGTCGGGTTCAAACTTGCCTAGGTAGTTAAGGGCCCTTTTGTAATATGTTATTGCATCATATTGACACCTCATTAGTTGCATCTTGTGTAATTCTTCGTGTAGATCATCTTTTATGTTGGTCTTGACTTGATTTGGACCCATCTTGGCCCAATTGAGGTCCATTTGACCTAAACTATATTTTCCTCAGAGATGTTGGACTTGCATGTAAACTGCAAGAAAAATTTAGTTAAAACGATGGACCTCAACATCCTACTTTTTTTATCTTCTTAAACTTGTTGGAGCTACTTCTCTTCTTCTCACTTTTGCATCTCCACCTCAATTTGGAGTTTTAAACAAAGTTTTGAACTCTTGCATGCAATAGTAATAGCCTCCATCCATCCATCTTCTTCTTCTCTTGTGCATTTTCTCTTTAGAAGCACCTTCTTCCCCAAGCTACAGCTCCTTAAGGTGAAAACTCTACCTCCATTTCAATTCTTTGGGGTTTAATAGAGTCAAGAAGACTTAATCAAACCACATGCATGCATTCTACATTAGATTCACCATTTGCATGTCTTTCATGTAGAGAGCCCATCTTCTTATTGAGGCTTTCTCTAACTACACCCCATGGATAAGTTAGTAGGGTCAAGCACTGTGTACAAGGCAAGTATTAGAGTACATATGATGTTGCATGTATGTTTAAATTGTTGATTCTTGGACCGATTACTCTAATTCCAAGCTGTAGCTCCTTCCTATTCGATTTAAGTATATATGTGTTGAATTGATTGAATGAAAGTATAACTATGAAAGGTGGGTATTGTCTAAGCATTGTAAAACCCATAGTAATATTTGAAGCAATAAGAAGTTCACTGTAACCCTTAAAATTTAGAGTTCTGCATTGAACTCGAGTTTCAGAATCACTTCCAGAATTTCTGAAGCTTATGGCAAAGCCATGGCTAAACCTTAAGTGTATATGGCTCGAAATCCCGAGAGTATCAAAATCCATTTTTGTACTACAACTAACCCTCGGCTAAGCCATGAAATGAACTACGACTAAGCCGTAACCATCCCGTGACCAAGCCGTAAGCCATTTTATTGTGAGCTTTCCCGAGAGTCTAAAATCCTATTTTTCTTCTACGGCTCACCCACTGCTAAGCCGTAGATTGTACTGTGGCTAAGCCGTAGCCTAGCTGTAGGCTTAGCATGGCTAAGCCGTAGGCTAATATATGGTTAAGCCATAAATGCGTAGGAACTTGAGCGAAAAACTAAGCCACTCGGCTAAGCCGTAACATATGTACCGTTAAGCCGTAAAAACACTGTGAACCTAGGATATTAGGGATTTCAAATGACTATGTAGGCCTTTAGATATGACACCTTTTTCACAATTAAATTAGCCCAATGGTGATTAAATAATGAGGACAAGTGTAGAGTTGTCATTTATCCCCTTTGATTTTCTGGATGAATTCCTGATGTCATGTCATGGTTGTTGGCTTAAGAAGAGGTGTCCTTGCATACACAGTGTAATGCCAAGATTTGGTAACGCAACGACACCGGACGTTTTATGAATACATTGTGTTAAATGCCCTCGGGATTGCAGATTATCTAGCATACGGTTAGCCAGTAAATTTCCTTAATACTTTTTCAATTTAAATGCCTTCATATTGTTAAGTAACCATGCCCTCAACATGATGTAACTCAATTAAGTATGCATTAATTGATTATCAGATATTTGCCAATTCTGACTTCTATGAATGAATATGATCTCAAGATTGAAACTCCCTTATGTATGATTGATAAGTATGACTAAAACATATGAAATATATGAATTTGAGTCGATCTTGATATGTTGAGTCGGTACCAATTAGCTTGTGCCCTTATCAGGTTCGATGGGACCAGCTTGAGTATCTTTTATGTCGCTACTCCAGTAGTCCATGGAGGAGTTGTCTGCGCTCCTCGGGAAGTTAGCTCGATCCCTTAGCGTCCCATATGCACTCTCTCTAAATGATATGCTCTATTTTGAGAGAATATAGCCTCGTAGATGCCAACTAGTGGGTACGATATCTTGTCTATGATTAGTTACTCATGGTTACTATACACAACATGGCTAGTTTATGATTATTGCCTTCTTTTAATCTATATATTTCTTAATTCATTTGACACGGCATAATGGTCTTATGCATCTCTATATTTGTTTAACCGTCGTGTTAACAATCCTACCCTTAGTGTTACAGATACATATTCAAACCCCAACATGACTATGCACGCTTCCTCAGATGGTGCCCCAATGGTACCTAGGGGTATGGAAGAATGGAAGGATGACGACTTCTTTTACTAGTCGTCCTACGGAGAGTGTCAAGTGATTTTGTGGGGGTTAATCAATTGTGATTTTGGTCTTGTGTAAAGGAAATGGTTTAAACTGGACATTGTATATAAGGCCTATTTAGGGTCTTGTGGTTATGTGTGATGAAATGGTTAATTAAAAGATTTAAGTTTATTTTATGATGGAATAGTATGCTCTTCTATGCATTGCTTATGATCATTACAGGTGTATTTCACCGGTTTCCGCTTTTTGTTGAATTTTAATCTACGTGTTGGCGGGAATACCTCACATGTTCCTGTGAAATCTCCCTCGTGGTGATTCGTGCATATCTTCACATGGCACAAATTACTACGGGATTACGTATTCACAGCTTGGGGGCCCATTCTGATCCCCAATTCCTGGGATCGGGGCATGACATCAAGCGTTCCAATTGCTCTAATATTTGTTCCCCCGACAATTCCACTAGAGTCGTTTAGTTCTTTGACTTACCGTTAAATAGCTTACTCTTTTGCCATGTGTGGTTCTCAGGTAAGTAACGGCAAGCGCCCGTATACCCTATCTTACTTTTTGACCTTTGTGTTGATGGATCATTGTTATAAGTAGGGTATGCCATATAACCTTTAGTACTCTACCCTGACAAGTTACCATATGTTGGAAAGTCGTTTATGGTCCACATAATAGCCGCATGCATTCGGAAAGTCTCTCCTTTGGATGCATCATAAGTTAATACATCGTCTTCCAAAAGCTCTTTTAACTCATCTATTAATGGCTACGTGTAAACATTGATCTCTTTTCCCGGTGCATGTGGTCTAGGAATCAGTAATCACATCATACAAAATGGTTCTTTCATATATTTTCAAGGTGGCAGGTTATAAGGTACGAGTATCATAGGCGACATACTCTAAGAGTTGCTCATATTACTGAAGGGGTTGACCCATCTGTAGCCGGCCCTAACCTAACATTGCGGGAGTCTTATGCAAATGTAGGATATTGCTGATAAAAATCCTTCAACTGTACATGGCCGGCTGGATGCGTCGAGAATTCTCCATCATCTTCAAGCTTCTCTTTGTGCCATCGCATATCTGTAGCTGTCTTCCTTGACATAAAAATCTCTGTAACCTTGGGATCACTGGGAGGCATTGCAGGACCTTAACAGCAATTTTTTTACCCTTGCCATCATTACGCTTATATCAAAACTCCCCACATTCTGAACAATTTTCAAGGTTCTCATTTTCTTTCCTAAAGAGCATGTAATCATTCTTACAAGCATGAATGGATTTGTTTCCCAGTCCCAGTTCACATAATAATTTCTTTACTTCACAAAGGGAACCTGGAACATCTCACTCTCTAGTATAACATCCTTCATTATCATATCACCATGTTGAATGCCTTGTTGCTCAAGTTATTCAACACCTTTATATGCAGCATCTTAATGATAAATGACAATAATGTAAACTTTGTGCAACTTAGATATAAGTCACGCTGGGCATCTTTCAATAATTTTTTTGAATTTCTAAACATTCTCTTGCCCAACACTATCAGAACCATGGCTAGATCCCAGATCTCCCAAATCACCATCCATATAAACACTCCTGTACATGTCTTCTAGAAGTTTTGGTAACTCATCATGAGGGTTGTCTTCCATGTCAGAGATTCCACTTTGAGCACTTCCCCCCATATCGATTGAATCATCGTTACGTACGCCCTTGACATTCATTACCATTGGCTCCCCGTGGAGTATTTATGTCATGTAAGTAGTCATGATCCTGTTAAACAACAAATGTTCTTGGACAGTGGGTTAAGAATGTAATTCTACATTCATTCATCTCAAACATGGACACCAAATCTTACTTTGCTCTCCCAAATTTCACTGGCAAATTTAATAAACGACCTCACCACATTTGTATACTCTGGTCGAAGTTTATTCTTGCAATTCATCCAAGTCTTGTTTATATTTGGTGACCTACAATATCACAGGTAATGCTTATGTCAATTTTATGCATATACCATAAAACTGTCCCTGTGTTTGTTATAGTGTAAATTTATTTCTTATTCCTACCATTATTATGAAAGTAAAGCAAAAAAGAATTTCTACTCTGTGACTACTGAGTATATGATCCAATTTAAACTATCTCAACTGTGTGATGGAGGTTGTTAGAGGCAAAAGCAAGAGCTCGAAGTAGAATGAAGCAAAAATTCTCAAATATTAGTTAGGCAACTAAACATTGGAATTCGAGCAGGATTACGAATCTAAATAGGTATCAAAGTGGAATGACATCTAAGTTAGAAAATTCTTACAGCTGATTACCAAGAGAGTAAAATACAAACCAAATACATAAAAATGTGAAGTCTACTCCAGTTGTAACTATCAATGCACAATAGGCCTTCAGAAAGGCTCATTAGAATAAAAAGCTGATGATTAATTGACCTAGATGTTAAAATGACTGAATGGTTATGAGGAGAGGAAAGAGGAGGGTTTAAAATCCAAAAATGAGCATCAGTTCTCCAAATCCAGAATACCTAAAAGAGAAAAAATATACAAAAATCAGCCACAAAATGAAAATCTAAGAATGTTTACAATGATACGGCCTTGAATCCTCATGTCCTTTTGCTTAAATAGCCAAATATGAATACAAGCTTTCTGCAGAAATTCATCCAAACAATAAACCAAACCATAAAATGGGGGAAAATAGAGAAATGCTGAAATAGAGCTTTCTATAGAAATACATCCAAACAAGAAACCAAACCATCCTAGGAAAAAAATAGAGAATCATACTTTTCTTACTATTCTTCTACTTCTTCGCAATGTTTATTTATTTATTTATTTTGACTCATCATCATCGTCATTACCATCAAAGCCTTATTCCAACCATGTTGGAGTCGGCTATATGAATTCTGTTTCTCCATTCCATTCTATTTTGAGCTAAATCCTTAAATAAGTTAAACTTCTTCAAATCTGATACAATGACCTCCATCAATATTTTTTTCGGCCTACCCCTACCTCTTGATGGGTCATCCACCTGTACAGCCAGACTTTTTTTCACCGGTGCCATTATCGGCTTATGCTTAACATGCTTAAACCATCTTAAATGAGTTTCTCTAATCTTATCCTCTATTGGTGCTACCCCTAAATGATCTCAAAAGCGTTCATTTCTGATTTTATCTTCCCTAGTTTTACTACACATCCACCTGTCCATTCTTATCTCTGCCACATCCATCTTACGTATATGCATCTTCTTAATTGGATAACATTCTGCTTCATATGTCATAGCTGGTCTAACCACTGTCCTGTAAAATTTGTCCTTCAATTTTGTTGGCATTCGTCTGTCACAAAGCACTCCAGAAGCTAGTCTCCACTTCAGTTATCCAGCTTTTATCCTATGCTTCACATCTTCGTCAATCGCCCCATCCTTACTAATCATTGAGCCCAAATATCAAAAAGAATCTTTACGTGGTATCTCATGGGTTTCAATTTTGACAGTGGTTTCAATACTTTGTATATGTCCACTGATGTTGCAATCCATATATTCTGTCTTTGTACGACTTATTTTAAAGCCTTGAGATTCTAATGCCCCCCGCCATCTCTCGAGTTTTGCATTTACATTATCTCTTGATTCATCCATTAATACTGTCTCATCTGTAAACAACATACACCATGATTGATCCTAGAACATTTTGACTAATGAAAGTTATTGCAGAAGAAAGAAAGCAAGTGGAGTATAGGACTAATCGATAGATAACACGGACACATAGAGATGTCAGTTGATGAGCCATCCCTTCACCAGATGAGCCATAGCTCACTGCTTCATGTAAGTGGGCCCTGGTGCATAGAGAAAGCAAGGCTGAAAATAAGCTGCATAGTTCTTCCCTTTTATTATAAGGGTAATAGGTATATCCAAACATAAGGAGCCTTGAACTCACGTATTCAAACAAAACTTGCCAATAAAATGTTGGAAGTAGGTGGGTCTCGTGGATAGGTTTTCAAAACTTTTGACCCACTTGACACAGGGATCAACTATCCATAAGACCAAAAACCTAATCCAGGATGCATTACCCTCAATCTCGTGACCATGTACAGTAAATACTCTATCTAAAAGACAGAATCAAATAGCGCTAAACATCCATAATAATCTACGACATGCAAAAAGTAGATCGTACCTTTGTCTAATAGAGAAGTTGCGACTCTGCTTGATGATGAGAATCTTCAACACCTCTTAGCCTTCCACGCTATAACTTGAATTGGATTTCTTTTCTCAAGAAGATTGGTCGAATCTTCGGGAGAAATCCCAACTTGAAACTCCAAAGAACTAGAAGCGAGAAGAAGAGAGAAACTTGTGCAACTCTTGTACGAACAAGGTTTTTTGGGCGTGAGAGAGTCTCATTGGATGTCCAAAGAGATTTATATCTTTTCAAATCTTTTTCTTGCTTAATTGAAGTAGAAGTCTTATTTCTAAAGCAATTAGCAACTTTCTTTTTTCTAAAACCTTCTTTCTAGAGTTCAAGTCGGATTAGTATTTTCCAATAACTTGGGCTAGCGGGGGGACCACTAGGGATTCTTTAGAAAGTTGGCTCCAACTGGAACACTGCGACCCCACATCTCATGTGCAATCCGGGCCCACAGTTAATTGCAAATAACACCACTATATAAATGCAATTGCACTCCAGTTTTAGGAATAAATTACAATGAAGACCCTAAACTTCCCAATTACCACAAGTAGGCCCCTTTATCAATATCCGTGGATCAATTGGAATAAATCTGTCTCTTCCAATATAAGTTCCACATCGTATTACCCTTAAGCCCCAATTAATCACAGTAATCATCAGTACCATCCAATTAACTCTTAATTGAGATGGGTGCACACTTATTAATGACAAATCCATTAATTGGCACAAGGGGATAATAGAGATAAATTCCATCTTGATTATTCAACGTTCCCACAATTCTACTACCACATACCCAAGATATCGAGGTGTTAACCTACAGTTGGCCTCACTCATTGGTGACTCAAAGCAAATAAGTAGATAGAAACTTGAGTTCATCAATGTCTCAGGATTGAGAGCCTATTGCTAGGGAATTATGAGAGTATACCTTATTATTGAGACAGAATTCCATAAGGTACATCTCATGGTCCTTCAATACATCAAATGTACCAGCACTGTGATCCAGAATCTTACATTCTGATGATCGAGACAAATCACACTATCTCATAGTGATCAAAGTGCAGCAACCTTATCAAATGAGATGCCTAGTCTTATTACTGGTTGTGAAGCTATTTAAGTATAAGATTTGTGACATATATCTCCCGCGTGTGGATCTCATCCATGCACATATATCACATCTAATATACTAATGGGACCCGGTTCAACTCATGAACTAATATGTCATATGTATTGGTCATATGCATGAAGTAGTAAAATAACATTCATCTCATGAAAGTAAAGCATGAAATTATTGATAAATAAAGAAATTAATCAATTTATTATATCAACTGATGGATTGAGTCCACCAAATCTAACATAAAAACCATCATCCATTATCATATTATCAACCCACCCTGACTACCCCACCAGTGGCGGACCCAATTTTTGGAGTTGAGGGGGGCCGACAATGGTTTATAGAATAAAAGACACAGACATGCACAATAAACAACAATACAACCATTTGTTTATACAAACTCTCATTAAGATGAAAAGACAAACTTTACTAATAAATAAATCAGTCGAAGACAAATTCATAAAAGTATGCTTTTAGTATGATTTCTAACAACCAATACCTATGGAAGCACAACTTTCTAGCAACTGGTATCACATATATTAATAGCTAGAGTTTTGCACATCAAAAGACAATAGATTATAATTCAAGTTCAAAGTAATTAAAAGCTGTTAGCCACAAAATGAAGCCCATCCAAAACTTGGGCATCAAAAGATGATAATCAAAATAACTGAGACTGTGTTACATTGGTACTGGTCTCTAAGGTTCCAAAGCCTTCATCTGCACCCCGCTCTAGCACATCAATTGGTTTAGGCGCTTGAAGCGCCTCACCCTCCGCCTCTATATCGGTATGACTAGTCTCAGTACCTATGCACGAAGGATAGTAACATCAAACTACAAAAGTCATGGTAAGTGGGTAAACATCACTTGTAAAAATATGTAATATAGAAAAGCGAGTAAAAACAGGAATGATCATGTGAAGAGTACACCAAACGATGTATGGAGAAGCAATAATAATAAAGATGGAAAGGAAACACCCAAACCACAGCTACAGCAATAAACACCCACACCAGTTGAACTCTAGGTATACACTTATCCAATACACGGGTTCCCCTATCTTCGGATGATACACATCCTCTTCAAAATACGGTGGTTCAACTGTCTTCATATGTTACATCTTGGCAAATGTTCATAGAGCCAAGGCTCTGTCCAATATGGGTGGTCGGTCCGTCTTCAGATGATATGCATCCTATCCAATATACCATAGTGTACAACTTTGTGTCCAATAGCAATCTGCAGTTGTCTAATAGACCCTGATCCCACACCCACACACACAGCCCCCACAGAGAGGTTCCCCTCTTGTGCTAGACAAACAGCATAAATAGTGTTCGATCCGAAAGAAGTCCTTAGGCAAATAAAGGGTTGGCAAGACCATACGAATGGTCCAATCATTGAGAAATTACTTGCATTTATCTTCGGTCCACAAACCGGGTCCACACACAGCCCGAGTAATTCTTAGAGCATGACAATGCTTGCCAAACCACAACATGGTCTAAACAAGGAAAATGATACAATCCCTAAGAACGTACCCACACAATACAAGAAATGCATGCTTGAAGGCTAAGGAGGAATTACAACCCAAACCTCATAATTCATGATGGCAATTAGAGCACCTGACAATTCTACTTGAACCACAAGTGATAAGAAGTTTCATGTCCTATCAAACAAACATGAGTGCACAGGTCTAATCTCCACATCAATTGGGTTTCATGTAAGTTGTGCACCGTACTCAAACCACGCATCCCATAAGAGTGCATTTTGCCCAAAAATCACTTTTACTTAATGTAAATAGGGTGGTCCAAGCCATCCGGGTCAAATGGAAGGTCTCACAATTAATCCCTAGTTAATAGTGTCTAAAGTAGAAATGTGGAAGGCAAAGGTCCCAAAAAATGGCCCCAAACTGCATGCAAATGGGGGAAAAAACCACCCATTTTCATTCCATTCTCCTTCCACCTATAAACATGTTACAGTAGGCTCAACCCTCCATTCCATTCACATTTAAACTATTCAAACATCATTCCAATCCACCATTCCTAGTTCTAGCATGTGATCATTTATAAGAAAATAAATGGGCAAAAGTCCAATCCAACACCATAGACATGCTAGGAGTAAGTAAGAAGAACACAAAACCAATGGAAATGAAAAACCACTTGCTTTATGATGGGAAATAGAAAAATGGGTGCAAGCCCTAGCTCTCCAAAAGCCCAAAACAATGCTCAAATAGAAGAAATCCAAACCCCACATCTAAACACACCTTCAAAGAACAAGAAAAGACCCTAGTGACCATGCTAGATACACCCTAAGCTCAAAACTCAACAAGTGGTAGCTTTGGCAAGGATAGAAGCTTACCTAGAGGTGATTGGGTGAGGGAGGAGATTGGACAAAGGGTTGGCCAGAATCCGGGGAGCGAGAGGAAGAAGATGACGGTGGTCGGCGGTAAGCTCAAATGTCTGGTGGTGGGTTGATGGTCATTGGCAGTGGAGATAAAGAGCGGAAATGGAGAAATAGAGAAAAGGAAATGAAAGTAGAAAGAAATAAGGAAGTGGGGATCGGTGGTGTTATAAGGAGATGGGTTCTTGGGTTATTCACAAGTATGCTGTTGGTTTTGAGAAACTTATAAGGGGCTGGTTTAGGGTTTAAGGATTTTCGTGACCAAGGTGGGTTTAGTTGAGTTTGGTGAAGAAGGGAAAATGTCTTAGAATTAGGTCTTCTATGCAACAAACCCAAAATCTCGCAAAACAACAACTACAAAAAGGGGCCTCTAACTTTCCAAAAATTGCAAACCACCCTCTACTATGCTTCCATGAACTTAAAAAATGATGAAATTTCGCACACATGATCCTTAGACTAATTCAGACACGCTTAGACTCTGATGGATCTTAATTAGTGAGAATACGATTAGATTAGGCTAATGCCACATATTAGGATACCGAACGTTACATCCCTCCCCCCTTAGAACATTTTGTCCTCCAAATCTCTAACATACATTCGGAAGAAGAATTAGGTATAGTTTTTTCACTTGGTTTCTAAGGACCCAAGTGGCCTCTCTCGAACTATGGTGCTCCCACTGAACCTTCACCCAATGAGTTATTTGTGTCCTCAGAATTTGCTCTTTTGTGTCTATGATTTGCATCAGTCTCTCAACGTAGGTAGCATCTGCCTGGACCTTTAAAGGCTCATATTGAAGCACATAGGAAGGATCAGCTATATACTTCTTCAGCATTGAGACATGGAAGATGTCATGAACCCATGCCGACTTTGACGACAAAGCCAATCTGTACGCTACATTTCCCACCTTCTGAAGAATCTCAAATGGCCCAATGAATTTGCTAGACAACTTGCCCTTCTGCCCGAATCACACTATACCCTTGGCCTGTGACACTTTCAAGAACACATGCTCATCCTCTGCAAATGTAACAATCCGCTTCGTACCATCAAGGTATTGTTCGCTTTGGACTTCCCAGGAGGTCACCCGTCCTAAAATTGCTCTAACTTGAGCACGCTTAACTTTATAGTTTTTATGGAAGTCCTCACAGTAAACTCAATATCTCTTTTTTTTAAGTCTGCAAAACTTTTCTATCTGCTTTTGGCAACTCACAACCTATCGTGAATCTGCTTCACCTTCTTGCTGGTGTCACTGACAATAGATGGACAATGGAAGCTTCTGACACCTATCTCCTTCCAACACGCTAGGGTCCTCCATTTGCGCCCAGACAAAGCCTTAATGGTGCCATGCCGATACTTAAGGGATAGCTGTTATTATATGTGAACTCACAAAAAGGAAGGCTTTTTTTGCCAATCCTTTCCGAAGTCCAACACACAAGCATGCAACATATCCTCCAATGTCTGATTGGTCCTCTCTGTCTACCCATTTATCTGAGGATGGTATGCTGTGTTGAAGTTGAATGTCGTACCCAAAACATCTTATAGTTGAGTCTAAAACTTCCCTAGAAACCTTAGATCCTTGTCCGAAACAATCGATAGAGCCACATAATATAATCTGACAACCTCATCCATGTACATCTTGGCTAACTTATCCCTTAGTGTTTTCATGTGCATTGGTAGAAAATGCGCAACTTTGGTCAATCTATCCACTATAACCTAGATACTATCTTTGTGGTGCAACATCGGTAGCATTGATATGAAATCCATCATGATGTGCTCCCATTTCCACTCTAGAACTGCCAATTGCCTAAGAAGACCTAGGGTTCTCTTAAGCTTTGCCTTTATCTGCTGACACACTAAACGCCAAGAAACAAACTTTGTAACCTCCTTTTTCATGTTGTTCCACCAGTAATGACTGTTAAGATCCTAATCTATCTTTATGCTACCAGGATGAATGGTGAAACGAGAATGATGTGCCTCTGTCAAAATCTCATCCTTCAGCTCTATAAAGTTTGGCAGACACAATCTGTCCTAATAATACAACACACCCTCCAGCAGTTTAAAGTTTGATCTACTCACAATCTGATCAATCACTCTAACTGGTTTTGGATCCTCTACTTGTTTACTCTTGACTTTGCCCAAAATTTCTTGCTCCCAAACAAACATACTAGCCAACAAAACTTTATCCTCAACTGGTTGCAAATCAACTCCTAAATCGAGGAAAATCTCTACCCAAGATCACTCTGCCCTCATAAATGCATTCATAGTTGCTCTCCTACTCAATGCATTTGCCACTACATTGGCTTTCCTGGGATGGTATTTGAATGCAAAATCATAATTCTTAATATACTCCATCCAATGGGTCTGCCTCATGTTCAACTCTGGCTACGTGAATAAGTACTGAAGGCTATGGTGATCTGAATGTACTTCGAATCTCTCACCGTACAAGTAGTGCCTCCACATCTTTAAGGCCAAAACCACTGCTGCTAGTTCCAAATCATAGGTAGCATACTTTTCTCATGTTCTTTTAGCTCTCTGGACCCACAGGCCACAACATTTTTATCCTTCTCAAGTGCGTGTCCCAATCCAACCCCAGTTGCATCCGTGAACACGAGAAACTTGCCGTCCTCTAAAGGCAATGTGAGTACTGGAGCTGAAGTCAATCTGGTCTTCAACTCCTGAAAGCTGGCTTCTCACCCTTCAGTCCATATAAAAGGTACACCCTTCCATGTCAATCTCATCAATGGAGCAGTAATCGTAGAAAACCCCTTTATGAACCTCCTGTAGTTGTTAGGAGACAGCCGCTAGGATCCTTAGATATCGCGCACAAATCACAGTGGAAATAAGTTTAAATGATAATGATTCAAGAACCATACCTGTGAGATCTATTTGATTTGATCTCGGTCTTATAACAGCATGAAAATCTCAAGATCTTCTACTATATTCCTCAATGCTTGAAGTCGCACCGGGGTGTAGGCCTCTTCTGCGAATTCTCCTTGCTCTAAAAAAATGAGATTTCTCTTGTTTATCCTTTCTAGAGAACAATAGCACATATTTATAGGCTACAATAGGGACCTTAAGAAGGAAATAAGGAATAGGCTTCTTATAGAAATAGGAAATGCTAATTCGACCTAAATTAGAATCCTAGATCCATAAATTATAATTCAGTCCACTAAAGAATTATAATTGTACTCCTGCCCTTATTCTCAAAATAATATTTCGATCTTCTTGTTATTAAATGCTTATAATCTCCCCACATTAAGATTTCAGATTTCCATCGATTAAATAATTACTAAGGCCTATATTTAATCAATATCTTTATAATTCCTTGAGACCTTACACTTAACTTATTTGATATGTCGAACACTAAGTCCACCTGCGGGGTCTGACATAAATTAAAACTTATAAGCTTTATCAAGGGGATATCATCAATCCCTATTACGGGAGTGGATTCTGTCAATAAACTAATATGCACCATACACGTATTGTAGTCATCCAATTTACTGAGATTATTTACCCACAAAAGGTCTTACTCCTTTGTAAATCAAAATGCCAAATACTAAATGCATGTGTCTATTATTTATATTGGGATTAAGAGTACAAGCTTTCATAATAACCATTTGGATGTTAATAAGCTTATATAGTCAGTATAAAGACAATAACCCAAAAGTGGTCTTGTTTAATACACACAAAGTGTACTAGCATAACGAGTTGAAACTATACTGTTTCCCATAGCCAAGACAAGCCTACGGAAATATCATGCTACAATCGTACCGATGGTATGTCCAGCTCCATGTAGATTGTGAACAACAATAACTTATATTCTATAAGAACCGACAAATAAGTCTTCCGTGCGTAAGCTGAACTCTATACACCAACTTGTCTACTTTATAGAATAAAAGACGCACTTATGCGCAATAAATAATAATACAACCATTTACCCATACAAATTCTCATTAAGATGGAAAAAGAAAACTTTACTAATAAGTAAATCAGTCAAAGAAAAATGCATAAAAATATGCTTTTAGTATAAATTTCCAACAATCTCCCACTTAAACTCAAAGCTATGCTGACATGTATTTCAACCCCATTCCCTTTACATGACTATCAAAGCTCTTTGCTGGTAAGCTCTTTGTAAAAGGATTTGCCAGGTTGTTTGCCGATGCAATCTTGGTCACAATTATATCACGCCTCGGTATGATTTCTCGTATGAGATGATATTTACGCTGGATGTGCTTACCCTTCTTATGCATCCTAGGTTCCTTTGCATTAGCAACCGCACCGGTATTATCACAATAAAGTATTATAGGTGATTTTACCAAAGGCACCACTTCTAGATCTATCAAGAAGTTTTTGAGCCAAACTACCTCCTTGGCTACCTTAGAAGCTGCCACATATTCGGCTTCCATGGTAGAATCAACAGTACATGATTGCTTGACACTCCTCCAACTTATGGCTCCACTTCCCAGGGTAAAGACAAATCCTGAGGTTGACTTTCTGGCATCATTATCTAACTGGAAGTTCGAGTCTGTGCACCTAATGGGTATCAAACTCTCGGCTTGGTAAATCAGCATATAATTTATAGTCCTTTTAAGGTACTTAAGTATATGTTTTACCGCAGTCTAATGCTCTCTTCCTGGATTAGACTAGTATCTGCTAACCATGCCAATGGCAAAACAAATATCAAGTCTAGTACATAGCATTGCATACATGAGGCTTCCTACCGCCGAAGCATAAGGTACTTCCTTCATTTTTTCTATCTCATCAGGCGTCTTAGGACATTGATCCTTGGATAAAGTAATTCCATGCCTAAAAGGAAGAAATCTTTTCTTGGAATTTTGCATGTTAAAATGGGCAAGAATCATATCAATATAATGCTTGAGATAAACCCAACATTCTTTGTTTCCGATCTCACAAGAGCTTGATCTCTAGAATGTGACTAGCTTCTCCTAAGTCCTTCATATCGAACTGACTGCTCAACCATACTTTGACCAAAGCCAACACCCCAACATCGTTTCCAATGAGTAGGATGTCATCTACATAAAGAATTAAGAAAACCACCACACTGCCGTTGCACCTTTTATACACACAGGAGTCATCAGGGTTCTACTCAAAACCATAAGATTTAACAGCTTGATCAAAACAAATGTTTCAAGATCTAGACACTTGCTTAAGTTCATAAATGGACCTTTTAAGCTTGCACAACATGTGCTCACGGCCTTCATCTACGAATCCATCTGGTTGCACCATATAGATACACTCGTTAAGATTTCGATTAAGGAAAGCTATGTTGACATCCATTTGCCAAATTTCGTAATCAAAATAAGCCGTAATGGATAAAAGAATCCGGATGGATTTCAGCATGGCTATTGGTGAGAAAGTCTCCTCATAATTGATTCCTTCTTTCTGAATAAACCTTTTCGCAACAAGCCTAGCTTTGAAGGTTTCAAACTTTCCATCCACCCCTCTTTTTTTCTTGTAGACCCACTTATAACTGATAGGTTTTATCCCCTCTAGTGGTTCTACAAGATCCCAGACTTGATTAGAGTACATAGACTCCATTTCTAATTTCATAGCTTTTTGCCATAAGTCTGCATCTTTGTCTTGGAGTACTTCATATAGTTACAGGGTTCGGTATTTAGCTCATCAGGGACTCTATCAAATGACTCTCCCAAGAACATATACTGCTCAGGTTGACGAACAACCCTCCCACTATGACGAGGCACACCTTGTGTGAGTGTATGAGTAGTGTCACGCTGTGCTAAAACTAATCCTCGTGTACCATCATTGACATGCTGATCTGGCTCATCACCCAGTAAGTTGGTGGTTTTGCCTGGAGTA
Organism: Sextonia rubra; assembly: GCA_037013555.1. Taxonomy (NCBI): domain Eukaryota; kingdom Viridiplantae; phylum Streptophyta; class Magnoliopsida; order Laurales; family Lauraceae; genus Sextonia; species Sextonia rubra. Next base: position 84,170,865 of record JASUAD010000001.1, read on the forward strand.
TCATCAGCTTGAGAGTCGGCAAGCCTCCCACTACGATGAGGTAATGGAAAGCCAAATTCTTCATCTTGTCGTGTCTTTTCCTGTGCTACTGGAAATGGAAAAGTTTGTGTAGGTCTCTCTCCTCTCAATTCCTCTAGAACAATTCTGCTTTTTTGTTTGTGGTTCATTATATAGTCCTCTTCTAAAATCGAGCATTAGCACTAATAATGACCTTTCGATCTTGAGGATTATAGAAAAAACCACCTTTTGTTCCTCTAGCATATCCAATGAAAATGCAAACTTCCGTTCTTGGTTCTAACTTATATGTGTTCCCTTTCAGCACATGTGCTGGACTACCCCAAATCTGAACATGCTTTAAACTGGGTTTGCGCCCAGTCCATAGTTCTGTGGGTGTAGTAGGTACTGATTTAGATGGAACTAAGTTTAGAATGTATGCAGCCGTTTTTAGAGCATGCCCCCAGAACGAATTAGGTAAATCTGAATAACTCATTATTGACCTCACCATATCCATAAGAGTCCTATTCCTTCGTTTTGCTACACCATTTTGTTGAGGTGTACCTGGTGCAGACAACTGGGATGTAATCCCCTCTTATGCTAAGTAATCCCTAAATTCTCCAAAGAGGTACTCGCCACCACGATCATATTGTAGTGTCCTGATACTCTTACTTAGATGCTTTTCCGTTTCCGCTCTATACTCCTTGAATTTCTCAAAGCATTTGGACTTATGGCACATTAAGTAAATGTACCCATATCTTGAGTAGTCATCAATAAAAGTAATGAAATACTCAAATCCACCTCTTGCCTGGACATTCATGGGTTCACACAGGTCATAATGAACCAATTCTAACAGTTCTTTGGCCCTATAGCCTTTTGCTGAAAAAGGGCGCTTGGTCATTTTCCGCTCTAAACAAGATTCGCAAACTGGAAGTGCCTCCACTTCCAATGAATCTAATGGTTCATTTGCAACCAGTCTTGAAATCTGGTTTAGATTGATATGACATAGGCGTAAATGCCAAAGATACGTTTGGTTCAATTGTGAAGGTTTCTTTCTCTTACATGGTAGGGTAATTGTGGTATTCGATTCTGTCAGTTACAGTTTAGGAGAGATAGGATCAACAATGTAATGATCATCCACTAATGAACCGGAATAAATAAAACGCTTATTGTACTTAATAACCACAAATTTATTAAAATAAATAAAATATCAGTCTCTAATCAACTTGGAAACAGAAATTAAATTTCTCCTGATGGAGAGAACATAAAGACAATATTTTAAAATTAAAGTCTTATCTCTATTAAAACTAAGATAAACATCTCCTACTGCAACTGTTGTCACTCTCGTAGCATCACCCATAAGCAAATAAATCTCTCCATCACTTAGCTGCTTGATTTCCTTGAACCTCTGCAAAGAATTGCAAATATGATTAGTGGCTCTCGTATTTACACACCAGGTACCGGTAAATATAACCGCCAAACATGATTGAACAACTAGTGAATGAAATTTACCTTTACTGTTCACTTTGTTGAGATAAGTTGGACATTGCTTTTTCCAGTGCTCTACTTGCTGCAATGAAAACACTTGTCCTTAGGCTTTTTCACTTCTCCCTGAGGTCCATTGCCACCTTAAGGAACTGCATTACAATTCTACCCCATTTTCTATTTCTTTTTGCCTTTCGGCTTAGAAATAGAACCTTTTTCAGCAACATGAACACTAGCTGACTTTTTCAGAAGGCCCTCAGCAGCTTGAAGTTCCTTGAGTAATTCCGCCAAAGAATAATTGAGCTTGTTCATATTGTAATTTAGGCGAAAATTCTCAAAGGAGTTAGTCAGGGACTGGAGAATGATATCAACCTGGGTTTCCCCATCAATTTCAGCTCCAAGGACTTCTAGTTCATTGAAGTGTCCCATCATTTTCAGAACATGGTCCCTTACAGAGGTACCTTCAGCCATCTTAGTGTTAAATAGTTCTTTCATGGCAACTTGCCTTGCTGCCTGATCCTAATCACCAAATATCTCCTTAAGATTGTACATGATATCATAGGCAGTAGGAGAAGATTGATGCTGATGTTGCAAAACATTTGACATAGATGCCAACATATAACACCACGTTATCTCATCAGCCTTGATCCATTTTTGGTATGCCTGGACAGCCACCTCATTGGTACAACCATCCAGAGGTTTCTCTGGGCACACCTTAGTGAGCACATATTTGTACTTTTCAGTAGTTAACACAATATCCAAGTTTCTTTTCCAGTCAATATAATTAGGTCCAGTGAGTTTGTGTTCTTTGAGAATTACAGCAAGTGCATTAAAAGTTCCCATCTTAAATCCTGAAAATTACATAATCAACAAATTATGATGGGCAAATAAACTTTGAATTCAAATAAAAAAGGCACCCTCTGCCAATTAATAAAAGAATCCGACAGCAATCTAAAACATTATGCATAGTATGCCTCAATGTGAAGACTTCTACCATACTTAGTTTGTTTAGATAGGACATAACCTATTAGTTTTGCTATCAAGGTAACAAACCGTGCCAAGCAAAACCAGACAGCTGCCATGACTTTGGTCCTATAAATAATAGCAGTGACTCAGATGGAGAGCATACTAGTATTTACAGCTAAGTGTATACCATCATTTAATTCAAGGTCCATTATTCTGTATTCGATCCCGTCAGATGGAGATGTGACCTATACTAATAATTACCCTAAATCATCCATATAGGAGTTTGTACTGGAGATTCCATAATTAACTCATCCGATGAGGAAGAAGACTCTAAGGTCAACACATAAATCAGTTACATCTCCTACAAAACAGTGATGGAGACCGTGGGAACTAAGAGGTTCCTTCTCCCACTTAGTTATTTAACAATGAGGGTTCTTGTATAATAGTTTAATAAGCCAGTTTAGAATTTTGAAGTAATCCGTTACCAAGATGTCTAGGTTACCCTATCTTTACGCATCATAGCATTGGTGTGATTAATAAAAGAAAAACTGAAGTTCAATTTTATTTGCAAATCACATGAATGTTACCTATTTCTCTATTCTAAACAGTATTAAATAGATCTAATATCATATGAAGCAAGTTATGATATTTATAGACATTTAAGCACAAAAAAAAAAAAAAAATACGACCAACACTAGAGTCCTAGCTATCATGGTCAAGTAGGATCCTTTGTTTTCTTGATTGCCACTTCTTCAAAATATGCGCCTCGTAGAGGGGGTCTGGGGGTATCCCTCGGCGGGGATCGAGCTAGACTTTTTTCATGGAGTTCTTCCTTCGAAATCGAATATCTGCCTTCAAAACTTGTGTCCCTCCTAAAAAAAATTACATTGAACCTAAGCCTCCTGTCGAACGGAGTCCACACGCTATATCAATATAATTACATCACCATAAAAAATTACATTGAATCCTAAGCCTCCTGATGAACGGAGTTCACATGCTACATCAATATAAATACATCGCCATGAAATATTGAAAATATGTAAAATAGTAACCACGAATATGATTCATAGGATCCATTCACATAACATACACACATGGTGACCATGATAGCCGATCAATTGCTGCAAAATAAGGGTTAGACAATCCGTTACAAAACTAGTTACAGCAAAACGCAATTGCCATGACTTTTTATAGTAACCTATAATCTTTCTATATTCTATTCAATCCATACGCAGTATCAAGGTTGGCTCTAGTACCACTGTTGGGAAGCAGCCGCCAGGATCCTTAGATATCGCACATAGATCACTGCGGAAATAAGTTTAAACGATGATGATTCAAGAACCATACCTGCGAGATCTCTCTGATTTGATCTCGGTCTTATAACAGCCTGAAAATCTCAAGATCTTCTATTGTATTCCTCTATGCTTGAACTCGCACCGGGGTGTGGGCCTCTTCTACGAATTCTCCTTGCTCTAAAAAACGAGATTTCTCTTGTATATCCTTTCTAAAGAGCAATAGCTCATATTTATAGGCTACAATAGAGACCTTAAGAAGGAAATAAGGAATAGGCTTTTTAGAGAAATAGGAAATCCTAATTCAACCAAAATTAGAATCCTAAATCCATAAATTATAATTCAGTCCACTAAAGAATTATAATTGTACTCCTGTCCTTATTCTCAAAATAATATTTCAAGCTTCTTGTTATTAAATGCTTATTACTCTCCCCACGTTAAGATTTCAGATATCCATTAATTAAATAATTACTGACGCCTATATTTAATCGATATCTTTATAATTCCTTGAGACCTTACACTTAACTTATTTGTTATGTCGGACACTAAGTCCACCTGTAGGGTTTGACATAAATCAAAACTTATAAGCTTCATCAAGGAGATATCATCAATCCCTATTACCGGACGTGGATTCCGTTAATAAACTAATATGCACCATACACGTATTGTAGTCATTCAATTTACTGAGATTATTGACCCACAAAAGGTCTTACTCCTTTGTAAATCAAAATGCCAAATACTAAATGCTCGTGTCTATTATTTATATCGGGATTAAGAGTACAAGCTCTCATAATAACCATTTGGATGTTAATAATCTATATAGTCAGTATAAAGACAATAACCCAAAAGTGGTCATTTTCAATACACACAAAGTGTACTAGCATAACGAGTCGAAATTATACTGTTTCCCACAGCCAAGACAAGCCTACTAAAACATCATGTTACAATCATACCGATGGTGTGTCCGGCTCCATCTAGATTGTGAACAAAAATAACTTATATTCTATAAGAACTAACAAATAAGTCTTCCGTGCGTAAGCTGAACTCTATACACCAACTTGTCTACTTTATACAATAAAAGACGCACTTATACACAGTAAATAATAATGCAATCATTTACCCATACAAATTCTCATTAAGATAGAAAAAACAAACTTTACTAATAAGTAAATCAGTCAAAGAAAAATACATAAAAGTATGCTTTTAGTATAAATTTCCAACAATAGTAATTGCCAAACCCAAAAAACTATGAACCTCTAGCACTAAAGTCGAACTCTACCACTGAACTACTGCCTCTATCTTCGATGGATCCATTGATAAACCTTCTTTGCTAATGATGTGACTAAGGAATGCCACCTGCTCTAGCCAAAACTCACACTTATTCAATTTCGTGGTGAGCTGATGATCCCTTAAAGTTTGCAATGATGTCCTCAAATGCTCCTCATGCTCCTCTTGAGACTTGGAATAAACTAACGAATCATTTATGAATACAACTATGAACTGGTCAAAACATGGAGTGAAGATCTTTTTCATCAATGCCACGAAGACTCTTGGAGCATTCGTTAGTCCAAATGGCATCATTAGGAATTCATCATGGCCGTATCTGGTCCTAAATGCTGTATTCTAAATGCCTTACTTTTTAACCCTTAGCTGATGGTACCCTGACCTCAAATCAATCTTTAAAAAGAACTTTGCCCTTTGCAACTGATCAAACAACTCATTGATCCTTAGAAGTGGATACTTGTTCTTGATCGTGACCTGATTAAGTTGCCTGTAGTGTATGCACATCCTCATGGAACCATCTTTCTTTTTCACAAACAAAACCGATGCTTCCCACGGTGATACACTCGGTCTCATAAACCCCTTATCCAATAAATTTTATAATTACTTTTTTAATTCTCTCAATTCTGCTGGAGCCATTTTGAATGGAGCTTTTGATATTGGAGCTATCCCTAAGGTAACTCGATCATGAAGTCTACATCTTGAATCGGTGGCAAGCTTGTAATCTCCTCTGAAAATATATCTAGAAATTTACAAACTAGTGGAATATCCTCCACCACTTTGGATTGTTTATTCTCCGTGATAAATGCATCCTTCACAACTGTTCCTTAGAAGACTAAACTTTCTCAATGCTAAAATCTTGCTCATATGAATTCGCTTACACAGCCCCACACACTCTACTTCATTCAAATGAAGCTTCTGTTTAACAGTCTTGTTGAAACAATCCGTCACGGCCCAATATGTGGTCAACCAATCCATACCCAGAATGACATCAAAGTCATTCATCGTCAAGATGATCAAGTTTGCTGTCACGCCCCGATCCCAAGAAATGGGGTTAGAATGGGCCCCATAGGGTGTGCATACGTAATCCCGTAGCAATCTGTGTAGTGAAAACCACACACAAATAACTACAAGGGAGATTCCACAGGAACGTGTAAAGAAATTTCTCTAACACATAAATTACGTTCGACAAAAGAAATTTCTCTAACACATAAATTACGTTCGACAATAAGCAGAAGCCCGTGTAATACACTTGTGATGATCAAAAGCAACAATAAAATAAGCATCATCCATTTCATAAATAAGTTTGAAGTCTGCACTTAACCATTCAAATTTACATGATAATAATTACTTAATCCTATACAAGATCCAAAATCATATATGCATCTATCAAAATGCTATGTGCAAAAACAACCATAGTATGAACTAAACAACCCAACAAGACAACCCATTGACGCTTTTCGTAGGATGACTAATAGAAGATGTCATCTTCATTGCACTCATCTGCTCCTTGGGATTTCGTTGAGGTTCCTACGGGGGCGCATCATTCGTCTTACTGGGTTGGGTTTGTTAGTGTCATTGTAAGAGTGTGTCGTCAATTACGTGACCATAGTATAGTTCGGTTCTAGAACGATCAAGTTCACCTCGGAAGTTCATTGAAGATCAAGCCAACATTCAAAGAAGTTCAAGCTAGTTCAAGACCATTCAAGGAAGACCTATCAATGAAGACTAAGCAAAGAAGTTCAAGATCATTCAAAGAAGATCATCTGTGAGTGCCAAGGGATAAGGTAACTGTGATCCCTAAGTGTCCATAGAAATAAAATAGGAAATTAGGTTTTTCAAACACCCTGTTTTGTTCTACGGCTTGGACCACGGCTAAGCCGTAGATCCTACGGCTCACTTTCCAGAGAGTATATTTTGGAGCTTTTTGTTCTACGGCTGACCCTACGGCTGCACCGAAAAATGTTACGGTTAAGCCGTAGTGTGTTTCACGGCTAAGCCGTAAAATCTACTGGCCACAATCCAGAGAGTGCACTTGGCCATATTATGCTTACGGTTGACCTTACGGCCAAGCCGAAAGGCCTTCACGACTAAGCCGTAAGGTTATTCACGGCTAAGCCGTAAAGATTACGGGCCACTCTCCAGAGAGTAGTTTCTGGGAAATTTGAGCTTACGGCTGACCCACGGCTAGGCCGAAAGGTGCTCACGGCTAAGCCGTATAAGGATTTACGGCTAAGCCGTAAGCCTAATCGTAAGAAGGAATTTTTGTTGAATCTGGTCAAACTAGCTGTTGGATGCTGTCAAAACTTACGGCTAAGCCGTAGACCATTCTGTTCTTAGCCGTAGATCTATCCGTTGGAGCTCATCTGTATTTAAAGAGGACCTCTCCCTTGCTCCAACCACTGAATTTATTGCTGAGAAAATCACTAGTATAGCTGAGCCTTTGCACCTCCATTAAAATCATCTTCAAAGCTCCCACAACCACCTACTCTCCAAAACCAAAGAGTGCCATTATTGTTACAAGTAGAGTAGTTGGTGAGTTAGGAAAGGCTTCATTAAATCTGAGAGAATTCCTTAGCCTTCTAAACCCTCTTAAAACCTCTTCCCCTGGCTGAGCACTCATCTAAAGATCTTCATCTCCACGGAGCAAGAACAAAGAGGCCAAAGCTTGGAGGTAGCCTTCAAGCATCAAGAGCACCACTCAAAACCAAGGTATACAATTCCTTGTTTAGGTGTTCTTTAAGATTTCAATTCTCATTGCTGTATTTGGTGGAAGACAAACCACCGCATCAAAAATTGTTGTAGTTGGTGGACTAGATCAAGGATCAACCACCTAATCAAAAACTCTAGTTGGTGGAAGACAAACCACCGAATCAAAAACTGTTGCAAGAGGTGTATGTTATGTAAGTACCTCTTATTTAGTGGAACCAAGAGAGATTGCTCTTGAGAGTGGATGTAGGTCTAGGACTGAACCACTATAAATCACTGTGTTTATTGTTAATTGTGTGTGGATGTTGCCTTGCTTTCTTATCACTTGAGTTGATGATCTTTTATAAGCTACATCTTTGTTGCTCTAGTTGCATTTCTAAACACTCACAACTTTGAATATCTCTCTCAAGTTTAATAATCTTTCAGATTGCTCACTAATAAAACCTAAGTCTTGAAAAGAAATTTTTAATAGTCCTATTCACCCCCCCTCTAGGACTTGGTGAGATCTAGTTATTGCACTTTCAATTGGTATCAGAGCGGGTTACTTCTTAAGGGTGTAATAACCTGAAGTAGATCCATCTTTTGCTAGATTCACCATGAATCCCAAAGGAAGCTCTATCACCCGTCCACCTTTCTTTGATGGAACAAATTATGCCTTTTGGAAAGCCCGGATGACAGCTTTTTTAAAATCCATGGACTGGGCTGTTTGGGAGGCAATAGAGAAAGGCTGGACGGAACCCACTGAAGATGTGACTACAAATGGTGTCACAACCACTAAACCATTAGATCCAGCTAAATGGTCTCAAGCTCAGCTAAATCTTAGGCAAAATAATGCTAGAGCTTACAATGTTATAGTGTGTGCCATGAATCAAGAAGAGTTTAAAAAGACCATGACAACCACTAATGCAAAACATGCATGGAGAATCCTTGAAGTGACTTATGAGGGTACCTCAGTTGTCAAAAGATCTAAACTTCAGATGCTCACAAGTTAGTTCGAAAACATTCGCATGGAAGAAAATGAAATATTTACTGACTTCCATACTAAGCTCATGAAAATTGTAAATGAAATGTGGGCTCTTGGGGAAACTCTTCCGGAAGGTAAAATCTGTAGTAAAATCTTGAGATCACTTCCAGAAAGATTCCATCCTAAGGTAACCTCTATAGAAGAACACAAGGATTCGGAACAAATGAAAATTGAAGATTTAGTGGGATCCCTTCAGACCTTTGAACTCAAATTTAACAATGACAAAAAGAAATCAATCGCTCTAATCACCTCCCATAACACATCTTCCTCTAAAGATGACATAGGAATAACTAGTAATGACGAGGATGAAGATGTGGCCCTTTTGGCTAAAAGATTTTTGAAACAATTTAAGAAAAAGAGGGTGAAAGAGTATAAAAATGAAACCACAAATGATAAATACAAAGGTCGGTCAAGTTCCCTCTCTAGAAGTAAACATAAGGAACCTATGTGTTACAGATGCAAGAAAATTGGACACATATCCACCGATTGTCCTCAAAAAGGGAAATTCGAAAAAAAGAATCTTGTAGCCACTTGGGACGATTCATCTGAATCAGATTCTGACTCAGATGAATCACATCAAAATGAATCAGACAAATATACAGTTTTGATGGCTACCACTGCCACCTTCAATCTTTCTGAGGAAATGATTAGAATATCGAATGAAGAAATCTCATGCAGTGAGTCAGAGAGTGAGTATGAAAATTCAGATGATGAGGATAATGACAACACCACGGATTCCTATGAACTACTCTATGAGGGAACCTGTAGGCTCGTTGAAACTGTAAGCAATCAACAAAAGAAAATTAAGAATTTAAAGGAAAAGGTTGATAGTATTAATGCTGAAAAGGAAGAATTGATCAAAGAACTCGAAAGTGTAAAAATCCAATTATCAACAGAAAAAGAAAATGTACTCAAATTAAGAGAAAATGAAAAATCTCTTTTAAAAATAAAAGATGAAAATAATGCTCTCCACAATGAAGTGACTATTCTGAAACGGTATAAAGAAAAGTATGAGTACAGATTTACTCAAAATGATGAGAAATACAGTAGATTATTCAAAATTGGGAAAGCTTATAAAGACATGACCGGTCTTGGATATGACAAAAATGCTAATCAGCCTCCAAGTTCCGGAACTATTTTTGTCAAAAGTGCCTTAAAGAACGAAGATACTAATGTTCAAAACACGTTGGATAAGGCATCTACTAGTACTCATACTGTTTCATCAAATGTCCTCTGTCATTATTGTGGAAAAAGAGGTCATTTCAAAATGGAGTGCAAGTTAAGAAAAATTCATTATAACATTAGTCAGAAAATTGAGAAAAACACCTCTAAGAAGGTGGAACCTAAAAACAAAAAACAGAAATCTCAAATAAACACGTTCCCCTTAAACCAAAAGATGGATAATTTGTTAAAAGAAGTCCAAAAGTTAAGAAAACAGTTTGAAATATACAAAAAGAATGGAGCAAACATTCCTATTCCCCAACAAAAAACCTTTCAAGTAAAACACCAAAAATCAACTGTGATCCCCACTACTAGTACACTTAAATGGATACCTAAAAACAAGAATCTAGTGGTCCACACAGCCTTTAAAGCTGCAGAACAATCAAGATGGTATCTGGATAGTGGATGCTCAAAACATATGACTGGTGATAAATCTTGTTTGTCTAAAATGATTGAATTCGATGGAGGCACAGTTACTTTTGGTGATGGCAGTACTGCAAAAATTATTGGGAAAGGAACTTTAAATGTTCCAAACTTACCACCTTTTGAGAATGTTTTGTGCGTTGATGGGTTGAAATATAATTTACTTAGCATATCTCAAATTTGTGATAAAGATTATGCCATAAACTTTAGTAGTCATAGTTGTGAGATCTCAAGGAATGGAAAGATAATATTGAGAGGTCTTAGAACTACAGACAACTGTTATGTGGTGGGAAAAACAAATACTTCATCCTCTGCTTCCTGCCTACTAACTAGTATTGATGAAGCTAAATTGTGGCATCAAAGACTTGGGCATGTAAACTACAGGGACTTATCCCATCTAAACAAATATGTTGAAGGACTGCCCAAGATCAGTAGTCAAGAAAAGATGATCTGTGGAGAGTGCCTTCAAGGAAAACAAATTAGAAGTGCCCATAAAATGGTGAATGCTATGAAAACTACTCGACCTCTAGAACTTATTCATATGGACTTGGTTGGACCAACTAAAAGAGAGAGTCGAAGTAAGAAAAGGTACTTTCTTGTTATGGTAGATGATTTCTCTAGATTCACTTGGGTTGCATTCTTGAGAGAAAAATCTGAAGCCTTTGGAGAATTCAAAAGGATTGTAAAACAAATTCAGATTGAAAAAGGTACTTCAGTAGCCCGAATCAGAAGTGATCATGGTGGAGAATTTGAAAATGATCAATTTGACAAATTTTGTGAGAAATATGGGATTCATCATGAATATTCAGCACCCAAAACTCCACAACAAAATGGGGTGGCTGAAAGAAAAAATAGAGTTCTCCAAGACATGGCCACAGTCATGCTTCATAGTAAGAATCTTCCTAGAGACTTGTGGGCCGAAGCTGTTAATACTAGCTGCTACATCATCAACCGAGTTTATCTTAGGACTGGTACAAATCAGACAGCTTATGAATTGTGGCATGGGAAGAAACCAAATGTAAAATATTTTAAGGTCTTTGGAAGCAAATGTTACATCTTGAAGGATAGAGAACAACTGAGTAAATTTGACTCAAAAAGTGATGAAGGTATATTCTTAGGCTATTCAACACGGAGTCGAGCCTATCGTGTTCTAAATATGAGAACCGGAGTCATTCAAGAGTCAATAAATGTCATTATAGATGATGAATCCATAATGTCTGATAATGTTGATGAAGTGGAAGTGCCCTCAATGATTGAACCCACACGATCCACAATAAAAACTGATGCACCATCGCTACTAAAAATTTGGTGAATGTAAAAGATCATCCTATAGATCAGATTATTGGTGACCCCCTAACAGGTGTAAAAACTAGGAAACAATTGGAGAACATTATGAGTCACTTGTGCTTTACTTCTGTTTTAGAACCTACCAGCGTTGATGAAGCCTTTTCAGACAATGATTGGATAAAAGCTATGCAAGAAGAATTGAATCAGTTTACAAGAAGTGATGTTTGGTACCTAGTTCCAAGACCAAAGGATAAAAATGTGATAGGCACTAAATGGATCTTTAAAAATAAACTTGATGAAAATGGAGTTATTGTTAGGAACAAAGCTAGGTTGGTAGCGCAGGGATATTCTCAAATTGAAGGTATTGACTTTGACGAGACCTTTGCTCCAGTTGCTCGTTTAGAATCAATTAGAATTTTACTATCTATAGCTTGTTTTTTAAAGTTCAAATTGTTTCAAATGGATGTTAAGAGTGCTTTTCTAAATGGAATTTTGAATGAGGAAGTATATGTTGAACAACCTAAAGGTTTTATAGATTCAAAATTCCCTGACCATGTGTTTAGACTGAAGAAAGCTCTGTATGGTCTTAAGCAAGCACCACGTGCTTGGTATGAAAGGTTGACTAAATTCTTGTTAGACAATAATTTTAAAAGAGGTAGTGTTGATAAAACCCCTTTTTATCCAAAAGACAAGAAAGTCAGTGTTAATAGCGCAAATATATGTAGATGATATCATCTTTGGTTCCACATCTAATGAATTGACTACTCAGTTCGCTAGTCTAATGCAATCTGAATTCGAAATGAGTATGGTTGGCGAATTAAATTTCTTCTTAGGCTTACAAGTCAAACAATTACGTGATGGTATCTTCATTTCCCAGTCCAAGTATGCTAAAGAACTGGTAAAATGATTTGGTCTAATGACTGGGAAACATGTCAAAACCCCCATGAGTACCACCATCAAACTTACTAAAGATACAAATGGTAAAGGGGTTGACTCTAGCCTATATAGAAGTATGATCGGTAGCCTGTTGTACCTTACTGCAAGTCGGCCAGACATAGCATTTAGCGTGGGAGCATGTGCTCGATATCAAGCAGATCCAAAAGAATCTCATCTAACTGCTGTAAAAAGAATCATTAAATACATTGCCGATACAACTGAATATGGTCTGTGGTATCCTCATGACTCCTCATCCTCCATTGCTGGATATTCAGATGCTGATTGGGCAGGAAAACTTAGATGATAGAAAATCCACAAGTGGCGGCTGTTTTTATGTTGGAAATTGTCTAGTAGCTTGGCATAGTAAAAAGCAAAATTCGATATCTCTCTCCACTGCCGAGGCTGAATACATAGCGCCGGAAGCTGCTGTTCTCAACTCTTGTGGATGAAGCAGATGCTTATGGACTATGGCATTACACAAGGCATAATGAGCTTGTATTGTGATAACACGAGTGCCATACACATTTCTAAAAATCCAGTCCAGCACTCTCGCACCAAACACATTGATATTCGACATCATTTCATTAGAGAATTGGTTGAAGAAGGAATCATTGAGCTCGAATATATTCAGACTGAAAAACAACTTGTAGACATCTTGACTAAACCTCTTGATGTGTTAAAATTTGAAAATTTGAGGAAATCAATTGGTGTTTGCTGTTTGGATTAACTTGTGTTTTTGCCCAGGGTCTACGGCTAAGCCGTATACCACTTTACGGCTAAGCCGTAAGTGTTTACGGCTGAGCCGTAAAACACTCTACGGCTAAGCCGTAAGTACTTTTTCGTCCTCGTTCTGCGCGCCGAGACCTTCTTAACCCGACGCTTCGCCTTCTTTTCTCTGCGCGAAAACACTCTGTGCTCTTTCTTCTTTTCTCGATTTTTCTCCTCTAGTCTTCCTTCTCCGGCCCTCCTTCTCCGGCGTGTGGCTTCCTCCTCCGGCCTTCCTCCTTCTTCCTTCTCCGGCGTACTCCTCATCCGGCCTTCCTCCTCCGGTGTCCTCCTCTTCCTTCCTTTCTCTGTCTTCCTCTTCCGGCACTGTCTTTCTCTTCCTCGTCTCTGTTCGGCATCTTCGTTCTCCGGCGCCCTCCTTCTCCGTCGTCCTTCTCCGGTGTCCTCCTCTATTTTTGGTTACTGTATTGTTCTCCTTTCTCTCTCTTTTTCTTCCTCACTGTTTCATTCGATTTACTGTGCTCTATGTGCTTTTTCCTCCTGTTTGTGGTGTGTGGCCTTCCCTCGGCTTATCATCATGCCTCCCCACACCAAGAATGCCTACCTTCCGGGTAAGAGGCCTCATGCCTCCGGTAGCTCTTCCCGGGCTCGTCAGCCATCTCCACCCTCTCCCCGAGTTTTGGTTCCACGGGAACCCACTCATGATCGGTCTTTCTTTTCGAGACCCATCACTGTAGAGCGCGATGTTAATATTCTTGCTGTTGAGGCCTATGGAGTCCACGCCCTTCTCACTCACATTGGGTGGGAAAATATCCTGAAGTGGGGTGGTCCTGGCTTCCCCTCGATTGTGTGTACCATGTATGCATCTATCTCACACGCATTGATAGACACCATGTCCTTTGACCTTGGGTTTAGTGATGGCACCAATACCATCACCCCTGCCATCATCTCTTCCCTGTTGTGTGTGCCTCTCTCCGATTCCACTTCGGTCATCTCGGATTCTCTATCCGAAGAGGAGAAACACACTGCCACTTTCGCCCTCTGTGGCGCCTCCATCCCATGGAAGGACAAGGGGTTCCTTCCTGCAGCCTCCCTGCTTCCTCATTACCGGATCCTCCATGCTATTTTCACTTGCAACATCTATCCTTGGAGGGGGAATTTCTCTGACTTCACACCGTTCATGGTTAATGTCCTCTACTCAGTCCACATGGGGGTCAGAGTGTGTCTGCCATCTCTCATTTGTGCTACCATTATCCGGTTTTGGCAGTGCCCGGGCAGAGGCACCAATGCATGTATCTTTGGCTATCTCATGACTCGCCTCGCCTCTCAGTGTGGGGTTGATTTACCTTCCGATGAAGCTCCTGAGTCTCATCCCACATTTGACATCGTTAATATATAGAACATGCGCTTCTCCAAACAACAGGCAGCTGGTCCCCAGCTTCATGACTCCGGAGACGAAGATGATTCCCTGGTTGCGCCTCCTCCTGCAGCACCCTCTACCACTTCCCCGGGTCCGGTTCCTCCCCCGGCTTCTTCCTCTTCCTCGTTTGAAGCTCGGTTGGCCGCCCTCGAACAACGTCAAACTAAGATGGAGAAGTTCCTGAAGAAATCCTTTCAGTACTTGTCAAAGATCTCCAAGAGTTGCCGGCACGACGATGTGGTGATTCCTTCCCCTTCTCCTCCTTCGGATTGATGTCTGTTATTGTTTTTTGTTTGTATCTTGGGCAATGGCTGTCCCTCACCTGTTAGTCTTCTTTGTTATCTCATGTATGCTTATGGGTGATGTCTTGTTTTGCTATGGTTGTACTGCTCCTCATTTTTACATCTAATATAACCATTCCTTTGCCATTGCTTATTTTTGTGTGCACTTCTGTTCTTATTTATGCTTTCTCTCTTTGTCAATATTGTGCCAAAAAGGGGGAGAATTGTATGCATGTGTTTAGGGGGAGCTTTCTAACCTCCCACCTTTCTAGTAGATTGTGTTTACAGCCTTTTGCAGGTTAAGCATCGTCAAAGGGGGAGCTTCAAAGGGTTATGTATGTAGATGTGGGCGCTTAAGGTGTATTCCCTAATGTAATACTTGTTGTATCTCAAATGCTGAGCTCAAATGTTGTATCTTCTTCACATTTTGTAATTTTGTCACGAAATTGACAAAGGGGGAGATTGTTAGTGTCATTGTAAGAGTGTGTTGTCAATTACGTGACCATAGTATAGTTCGGTTCTAGAACGATCAAGTTCACCTCGGAAGTTCATTGAAGATCAAGCCAACATTCAAAGAAGTTCAAGCTAGTTCAAGACCATTCAAGGAAGACCTATCAATGAAGACTAAGCAAAGAAGTTCAAGATCATTCAAAGAAGATCATCTGTGAGTGCCAAGGGATAAGGTAACTGTGATCCTTAAGTGTCCATAGAAATAAAATAGGAAATTAGGTTTTTCAAACACCCTGTTTTGTTCTACGGCTTGGACCACGGCTAAGCCGTAGATCCTACGGTTCACTTTCCAGAGAGTATATTTTGGAGCTTTTTGTTCTACGGCTGACCCTACGGCTGCACCGAAAAATGTTACGGCTAAGCCGTAGTGTGTTTCACGGCTAAGCCGTAAAATCTACGGGCCACAATCCAGAGAGTGCACTTGGCCATATTATGCTTACGGTTGACCTTACGGCCAAGCCGAAAGGCCTTCACGGCTAAGCCGTAAGGTTATTCACGGCTAAGCCGTAAAGATTACGGGCCACTCTTCAGAGAGCAGTTTCTGGGAAAATTGAGCTTACGGCTGACCCACGGCTAGGTCGAAAGGTGCTCACGGCTAAGCCGTATAAGGATTTACGGCTAAGCCGTAAGCCTAACCGTAAGCAGGAATTTTTGTTGAATCTGGTCAAACTAGCCGTTGGATGCTGTCAGAACTTACGGCTAAGCCGTAGACCATTCTGTTCTTAGCCGTAGATCTATCCGTTGGAGCTCATCTGTATTTAAAGAGGACCTCTCCCTTGCTCCAACCACTGAATTTATTGCTGAGAAAATCACTAGTATAGCTGAGCCTTTGCACCTCCATTAAAATCATCTTCAAAGCTCCCACAACCACCTACTCTCCAAAACCAAAGAGTGCCATTATTGTTACAAGTAGAGTAGTTGGTGAGTTAGGAAAGGCTTCATTAAATCTGAGAGAATTCCTTAGCCTTCTAAACCCTCTTAAAACCTCTTCCCCTGGCTGAGCACTCATCTAAAGATCTTCATCTCCAAGGAGCAAGAACAAAGAGGCCAAAGCTTGGAGGTAGCCTTCAAGCATCAAGAGCACCACTCAAAACCAAGGTATACAATTCCTTGTTTAGGTGTTCTTTAAGATTTCAATTCCCATTGCTGTATTTGGTGGAAGACAAACCACCGCATCAAAAATTGTTGTAGTTGGTGGACTAGATCAAGGATCAACCACCTGATCAAAAACTCTAGTTGGTGGAAGACAAACCACCGAATCAAAAACTGTTGCAAGAGGTGTATGTTATGTAAGTACCTCTTATTTAGTGGAACCAAGAGAGATTGCTCTTGAGAGTGGATGTAGGTCTAGGACCGAACCACTATAAATCACTGTGTTTATTGTTAATTGTGTGTGGATGTTGCCTTGCTTTCTTATCACTTGAGTTGATGATCTTTTATAAGCTACATCTTTGTTGCTCTAGTTGCATTTCTAAACACTCACAACTTTGAATATCTCTCTCAAGTTTAATAATCTTTCAGATTGCTCACTAATAAAACCTAAGTCTTGAAAAGAAATTTTTAATAGTCCTATTCACCCCCCCTCTAGGACTTCGTGAGATCTAGTTATTGCACTTTCAGGGTTCAGTACCTGTAACACTAGGGGTAGCACTATTAACATGACGGTTAAGCAAATATAGAGATATATGAGACCATTATACTGTATCAAATGAATTAAGAGATATGTAGATTAAAAAAAGGCAATAATCATAGACTAGGCATGTTGTGCATGAGTAAGCATGAGTAACGAGTCATAAACAGGATATCATACATATTAGTTGGCATCCCTGAAGCTATATTCTCCCAAAAGAGAGCATATCATCTAGAGAGAGCGTGCATATGGGACGCTAGGGGATCAAGCTAGCTTTCCGAGGAGCACCGATAAATCCTCCGTGGACTATTGCAGTAGCGACATAAAGATACCCAAACTGGTCCCGTCAAACCTAATAAGGGCACAAGCTAAGTAATGCCGACTCAATGAATCAAGATTGACTTGAAGTTACATCTTTCATACATTTCAGTCGTGCTAATCATATGATACATAAGGGAGATTCGGTCTTGAAATCATATTCAATCATAGAAATCGGAATTAACGAGGTAGTTAATACTGAACAATGCATACTTAAATGAGCTAAAAGAGCTCGAACCCTTTTAACCTTGGTTACACTCAATTTGACTGATAGGCATGCACTTAGTAGAAGCTAAGGCCCTATTAGTCTCAAGGTTCGCTAGATAGAAAGGGGTACATGATTTAATCATGTTGAGGGTAAGGTTTCGTACAATATGAATGCATTTGAATCGAGAAGGTATCAAGGGAATTTACTAGCCAACCCTATGCTAGATAATCTGCGATCCCGAGGTCATTCAATATGATGTATTATTCATAAAACGCCTGGTTTCATTGTGTTACCAGTCTTGGCATTACATTGTGTATGCAAAGGAGTATGCAAAGGACACCTCTTTTTATGCCAATACCCATGAGATGACATCGGGAATTCATCCAGCAAATCGAAGGATAAGTGACAGCTCTACATTCGTCCTCCTTATCATTTGATCACCATTGGGCTAATTTAATGGTGGAAAAGGTGCCATATTTAAAGCCCTACAAAGTCATTTAAAATCCTTAATATCCTAAGTTCACAATGTCTTTATGGCTTAGCCATACATATATTATGACTTAGTCGAGTGGCTTAGTTTTCCCTCAAGTTCATACCCATTTACGGCTTAACCGTATATTAGCCTATGGCTTAGACGTGCTAAGCCTATGGCTAAGATATGGTTGGGCTACGACTTAGCCGTAGTACAAGCCACGGCTTAGCCATGGGTGAACCTAGAGTAATTTTGGGTTTTGGAGGCTCTCTAGATAGTTCACCGTAGAAAGGCTTATGCCTTGGTCATGGAAAGGTTACGGCTTAGCCGTAGTTGACTTCACGGGTTAGCCGAGGGTTAGCCATAGTTTAGAAGTTTTGTACTCTTTGGATTATGAGCCATATAGACTTATGGCTTAGTCATGAGTTTCATCGTAAGCTTCAGAAATTCTGAAAACTGTTCTTGAAGCTCGAGTTCAGTACAGAACTCTTAATTTAAGTATAGAACTCTCAGTTAATGGTTCCAATGGGGTTCCTTATGCTTTCAAATTTCCATAATAGGTCTTACATTGCTGCATATCATTAGTGTTGCATAATTATACTCGTCATCAACTAATTCAACATATGTGCGTGCTTAATCAAGGGTGAATGAGCTGTAACTTATATTTAGAAGGATCACTTCAAGAATCAACAAAGTTTAGACATGCACATGGTAATATATACTCTAATACTTACCTTTTATCAGTGCTTTATCCAAAACTAGCCTCTCCTTTGGTTTGTAGTTAGAGAAAGCCTCAATAGTAAATGGGTTATCTACATGAAAGACATGCAAAAGGGTGATTCTCATATAGAATACATGCATGTAGTATTTTTGAGTCTCCTTGACTCTATTCAACCCAAGGAATTGAAATGGAAGTAGAGATTCACCTTATGGAGCTGTAGCTTGAAGAAGAGGGTAAATGTAGTGGTTTCAATGAAAGAGATGCACAAAAACTGGGAGAAGAAGAAGAATAGAGGGTGTTCCTCTTGCATGCAAGGTTTGTAAAGCTAGATTTGGTGAAGAAGTGAGCAAGGGGAAAGTAGAATAAAGCAACCCCAGCAACTCAGAAGAAGAGAAATGAAGGTGAATGTTGGGTTCTCCCTTTTAACTCAATTTTCTTGGAGTTTTTACATGCAAGTTCAATATCTTTTGGGGAATTTATGTTTAGATCAAATGGACCTCAATTGGGCCAAGATGGGTTCGAATTAAGTCGAGCCCAACATAAAAGATGATATACACAAAAAATTACATAAGATGTAACTAATGAGGTGTCAATATGATGCAAAAACAAATTACAAAAGGGCCCTTAACTACCTAGGTAAGTTCGAACCCAACTATCTATCTAACTGAAACCCACTAAAAATTAAGAACAATATAAATTAATGTCAAAATATATTAATTAATAGAAAACCAACTTTAATTACAGTAAATTATAATTAAGTCAGGTTAGGACCTTACATTTGCGGGTAGGATGAGGTCTTTGATCTAAACATGTGAACCTGAAAAATTTTGCAAGCAATAGACTATTTTATCCATGGGTGTTTTAACTAATAGTGCTAGTCCTAGCCTTGCTACCGCCCCTGCAAATTCTTAACAAATTTATATGCAAAAAAGGAGTGCGCTAGAACCAGGATCAAATATAACGTTAGCTTTTACATCGGAGATTAGAATAGTACCTTCCACTACATCTTCGGAAGCATCAGCATCCTCATGGTTAATGTGAAAACCATTGCCTTTGTTGCTGACCTTGCATTGGCCTATGCTGCTGACCTAGTTTAGCCTCTAAGCTCTCTGCTGACCTCTGTGCTATTGCTGCTGAAATCTCTATTGACCTTGGCCCTGCTGGCCTTGAAACTAGCATTGCCCCTGTTGGGCTCCCCCTCTGTACTATTGTTGCTGGGCAGGTGCTTTATACTGCTGCTGTTGTTGTGGAGCCTAAGGTTGTTGCGACCTCCAAGGTTGCTGTTGCAGCACTGGGGCGCAGGATGTTGCATCTTTGGCTACTATAGCCTTTTTCCCACCATTAGGACAATCATGGGCTTTATGCCTGGGCTACTGATAATAGAAACATCTTTCTATTCCAATGACATTGCCTGGTGGGATGGCTATACCCATATCATGCACAATGGTGGCTCCTTGAGCTCTATCTCGATGGTTGCTATTTTTGCCTTTTCTGCTGCTGTTGACTTACAAACTCCCTAAACTGACTTTGCAGCTATTGTGCTTCTCTCTTTTTCTTGATTGCTCCTTCAGCCTAGTATACATTCTTCACATTATCTTTATAGGTTGGATGATCATTGTTCCCAATCATCACATATATGACTGAATGCAGTCCTTTAAAAAAGTGCTCAACCTTGTCCTCTTCCTCTTGAATGAGGTTAGGTACATATTTAGAAAGCCCGGTAAAACCTCTGCTCATACTCCTGCACTGACATATTATCCTGCTTGAGCTCCAAAGACACCTTTTTCTTAGCATCCTTCACATGCTTCGGAATATAGTACCTGAAGAACTCCTTGGTGAACATTTCCCACGCATCCTCATCTGTCACTATAGTTGCTAACACTATCAACTTCAATGTGTTCCACCACTAGAAGGCTATCCCATGAAACATGTAAGCTGGAAGCTTAACCTGGCTTTGATACCAACTGTCACATCCCCCTCAAAATGAAACTGGGGTTAACGTGAGATTAGGGCCAATTTAAAATTTTTTGTGCAAAGAAAAAGTATTGTACGTGGTTCTTAATCAATGTCCCACACAGGATCATAGGACTGCTGTGAATCCACAACAACAAAGTAATCATTACCTGCGGAAGCACAACTTTCTAGCAAATGTTATCACATATATTAGTAGCTAGAGTTTTGCACATCAAAAGACACTAGATTTTAATTCAACTTCAAAGTAATTAAAAGCAATTAGCCACAAAATAAAGCCCATTCAAAACTTAGGCATCAAAAGATGATAAACAAAATAATTGAGACTATGTATCACATTAGTTTTGGTCTAAAAGGTTCTAAAGCCTTCATCTACACCCCACTCTGGGACATTAATTGGTTCAGGTGCTTGAAGCACCTTACCCTCCGCCTTCATCTCGGTATGCCTAGTTTCGATACCTATACACCAAGGATAGTAACATCAGACGAGTGGGTAAACATCACCCGTAAAAATATATAACATAGAAAAGCGAGTAAAGGCAGAGATGATCATGTGAAGAGTACACCAAATGGTGGACGGAGAAGCAATAATAATAAAGATGGAAAGGAAACGCCCTAACCACTGCTACAACAATGAACACCCACACTAGCTGAACTCCAGGTATACACCTATCCAATACATGGGTTCCCCCATCTTCGGATGATACACATCCTATTCAGAATATGATAGATTAATTGTCTTCGAATGTTACACATCCTGTCAAATGTTCATAGAACGAAGGCTCACTCTAATACGGGTGTTCAGTCCGGTTTTGGATGATACGCATCCTATCCAATATACCACAGTGTCCAACTTTGTGTCCAATATTGATCTGCAGTTGTCCAATAGACCTTGATCTCACACCCACACACATAACCCCTACACAGAGGTGCCCCTCTTGTGCTAGACTAACAGCATAAGTGGTGTTTGACGCGAAAGAAGTCCTAAGTCAAGTGAAGGGTGGGCAAGACCATACAAATAGTCGAATCATTGAGGAATTACTTGCAATTATCATTTGGTCCCTAAACCGGGTCCACACACACTCGAGTATTTCTCTTAGGGCATGATAATGCTTGCCAAACCACAACACTGTCCAAATGAGGAAGATGATACAATCCCTAAGAACGCACCCACACAACACAAAAAATGCATGCCCGAAGCTGAGGAGGAAGAATTACAACCCAATCCTCCTAATTCATAACGGCAATTAGAGAACCCGACAATTCTACTTGAACCACAAGTGATGAGAAGTTTCATGTCCTATCAAACAAACATGGGTGCACAAGTCCAATGTCACAACCCAAGCCCAGGAGTTTGGGGGTTTGCAAAAGCCAAACCGATGACACACGTACTCCCGTGCCTGTACACGTAGACCTGGTCTAAATGTACACGCACAAAGGAAGGTTCACCCGTGCCAAACATGTACGCGGAAGCTGTAGATATCAAAACATCACACTAAACAATGCAAGAAGAGAGTCCGAAAATAGAGTTGACATATATCGATAAAGGTTTTACAAAATGAAGCAAAATAAACACGTACAAATCATGATAGGATTCAATCGTGACAAATCTCAAAATGATGAAGACTCATATGCAATGATCTCCGTGGCGCTCTCCGATGGAGTGACTACATCCACTCCTCTAGTCCTGATGGAACCTCGGGGGCCTCACCTGGAGTCTGGTCGACCGACGAGGGATCGGTCGGGGTATCTAAGCCTGCAACACCAAAGACAACTCATGAATACAATGATTCAGCAATGTATAAGCCATAACAAGTCAACACATGCTGTGTCTAATAGAATAAAGAACATCATGTAAATCACAACAGGTCACATTCGTACACTAAGCTGTCATGCAAGAAAGAACCATGCCATGTGAATCAATGTATACATGCTACGTACATAACTAGTTGGCGACTACATTGCCATATGCTCCCAAAAGAGGGATCTTATATTCATGCAGAGAACTCCATTGACCGGGCCAGTGTACGAATGGGTCTCGGGTTCATGGGGTCTGGATTCCCCAAGATGTTTCCTTACTGCAGCAAGGCCATGTAAACTACACCAAATTCACCCCGTCGGGATCCTAAGGCTGAGGCTAAGTAGTGCCTGACCATACAAAGTTAATCATGAAAACCTTGAGTAGATCGTGACAAGCATATCATGCGTGCATATCCGAGAACATGTCTTATACGTGCAAGCTTTATAACATACGTACATACGTGCATACTCAGGGTACTGGACACATAGTAAGACTTTCGATGTTATATGAAATGATCGTACTAAAGAGTGGAGATCAATGATCGAAATACAACATGTCATGCAAGCAAATCTTAGCATATCGAATCAAATTCATTTACTAACCAACACTAATCTAATTATCCAGTGTTTCTAACCATGCATGATGATGTAGTTTTAAGTTATCTGCTGCACCGTTGTCTGGTGTTGCACTGCATCATATGGTGCACCGAAGTCCCTTAAACCAACACCCATGGGGAGGTGCCTAACAACTGGATAACGAACATGAATGATTCGCAGCCCTCGAGATCATTCATGTATGTTTACATAATCCGTTGGGTACGTCCGTGTTGCCTATCTTCTATAGCAAAGGTCCTACAAGTCTCATGTCTTTCATAACTTTCTTATGGGTTATGTCTTCTGGCTCAGCCGTGGGTGACCTTACGGCTTAGTCGAAGGCACCTTACGGCTTAGCCGTAGAAGGCTTCACGGCTTAGCCGTGGCTGGGCCGTAGAAGAGTTGCTGATTTGCATACTCTCAGTTATTTTCAGGTGTCACCCTGTATTGATCAATGGCTGGGATCACGATTAGGTCACGGCTTAGTCATAGTGCATTTTACGGCTCAGCCGCAGCACATTTCACGGCTTAGTCGTGCATGCGCTAGGTCGAATTCTGAATCACTTACAGAAAACCTGTAACAACAGAACAGGAGCAAAATCTCAATAGAGAAAGGGAGAATGAGCTCAAATTGGGCTATGCACTTGTTTTCCATGCAAACTCATGTGAATTAACCAAAATCAAGTATATACCAACATAGGTTCCTACATATTATGCTTATACTTGCCTTAATTGAGTTCTAACACACCAATGGTTGTCCTTGGGGCTCAATTCACGTCCAACACACACCTAATCCCTTATGCATAAAAGCAAACAAGTGACATAAGTTCAAATCCAGAAAATTGACGTGAAAAAGGAGAGTAGAAAATGGAACTCACGTCGAAAACCAAAACTCACCTCCCTTCCACCCGCAAAAGACAAATTAAGAGTCAAGGGCTCAACTCCTTTTCCTTAGCTGGATAGGAAGGAGAAAAATTGAGAGAGAGAGAAAGAGTCTCCAACGTGAGGGAAGAGAAGAGAGTGAGAAGGAAGAGTCGGTGGAAAGCTTATATAAGATAAGTTTAAAGGCAAAATTGCAATGGAGTCCAATGCAAGAAACTATTTACAGTTTGAGTTAAAGCCGGGTCCAATGGAATTGAATGACATCGGTTACAAACAACATAGTTATGAAAGTTAACGAGCTCAACAAAAGACACGTGTTGAAACCAAGATGATGTGCAAATGACCATGCCTTATAAAAGCTAAAATTACGAAAAAGGGCTTGGTCTACCTAATTCAGATCAAACTTAACCCAACTACCTATCCATGACCCGCAACGAAATCAAAACAAACACAAAACTCAATTTACAACTAAAGCAACACTAATTAGTCTCTAAATGAGGTCAAGCTAGGTCGGAGTGTTACATCCAATCTCCACATCAATCCGGTTCTGTGTAGGTTATGCATTATACTTAAACCACGCATCCCGTAAGAGTGTATGTTGCCCAAAAATCACTCTTACTTAAATGTAAATAGGGTGGTCCAAGTCATCTAGGTCAAATGGAGGGTTCCACAATCAATCCCTAATTAATAGCGTTTAAAGTAGACATATGGAAGGTAAGGATCCATCCAATACAGGTGGTCGATCCATCTTCGGGTGATACGTATCCTATCCACTATACCACGGTGTACAACTCCGTGTCCAATACCGATCTGTAGTTGCCCAATAGACGCTAATACCACAACCACACACACAGCCCCTACATAGAGGTGCCCCTCCTGTGTTAGACTAACAGCACAGGTGGTGTCCGACGCGAAAGAAGTCCTAAGTCAAGTGAAGGGTGGGCAAGACCATACGAATGGTCCAATCATTGAGGAATTACTCACATTTATCGTGTTCAATCCCCAAACTAGGTCCATACACACCCTAAGTAATTCTCTTATAGCATGACAATGCTCGCCAAACAACACGGTCCAAATAAGGAAAATGATGCAATCCTTAAGAATGCACCCACATAATATAAGAAATGCATGCCCAAAGCTAAGAAGGAATTACAACTCAATCCTCCTAATTCATGACGTGTCACGCCCCCAAAACTGGGCCGGATCCAAACCTGGTTATACGAGTGTAAGAATTGGGGCCAATTAAAAATTTTCTTACATAAACAATACTGGCCCCAATTCCAGGTGGATTGAATCCTTCCTGAGGCCATGCTTGATGATCAAGCAACCATAATCATATGCAGAACTGAAATCCATAATCTGCGTAGATGAGTATCATATACCAATCACAAAACAAATCTCAATAATGATAAAATCAAGGTCAAGTGCTTTGAAGCATTATAATTAAAGTTATAATTCCAAAACAAATAAATTTAATGAATAACTAATGGCCTCAAATATAGCCTTATTACATAATCTAAAGTTCTAATCTTAGTACCAATACTAGGACACCTCAAACGATATCATCGGTGCTTCACTTAATAACTCCGCCATCTAGCGGAATCTCCTACATCGCTTGACCCTCCTATTCGGCATTAGTAATGGAACCTAAACACCAAAAGTAGTGGGTCAGATTGACATAATCTGGCAAGAGGGGTAAACTACAGGTAATGGTGTTAATCAATTAAATTAAAACATATTTTTCATTCTGACCTATAATATACCGAATGCAAACCCAATGGCATGAATGCATAGAAATAGGTATCACCGCAAATACAATACATAAAAATGGGTACTCCTGCAAATAAAATATACAAAAGTGGGTATTCCTGTAGACAAAAACAAAAATGGGTATTCCCGCAGATAAATATACAAAATGGGTATCCCCATAGACATAACAGATGGCACAGCTATGTACTATATCCCACCATACATGTTGACTGATGGTGTATGTCCACCTCTGAACTGCAGTCGGTCAAATATACATAAATATATATATACAAATACATATGTCTACTAATGCACCATGAATCATGATATGAATCCCTTAATTCAAAATATCCAATCCAATGACAATTTAAGTATTTAGACGCGGTAATTTAAAAGTGTCTTATGATTGTGTGTCTTTTCAAGTTCTTTGAGGAAAAGTACTAATCCACCTAACGGTCATAGTTAGAGTTAAATATACATATGAGAACCAACCCTCTTTCATAATGGAAATATGAATCCATGATGCTAATATTCTACTTTCAGTGTTTATCATGTGGGACATCCCGAATCTCGCATTCTCATTCTGAATGCAGTCTAATTCTCATGTAAACATTCAACCAGCTTCTCTAAAAAAGAAATCCGTTTATTCCAATTATGTATGGTTAATGTGTTTTACAAATTGGGTAAAAGATATTCAAACTCCAAATCCAAACTTAATCAGATTATGATAAAAAAGAGGGAGGGAATAATTAATTCCTTAATTATCATTGTTGTGTATAAATACACCTTATTATTTTATATAAAACAAAAGGTCCAAATCCCTAATTCAAATTCGAAATCTAAACTCAAATTAAGACCCAAATTAGAATTCCAATTACATCCAAATTGAGATTCACTACCCCTAATTACATCTTAATTAATTCCTAATCAATCTAAATAAAATATTAATTACAAGTGATTAAACCCTCAATTAATATATAAACAACCCTAACTAAATTTCTAATAACACCTAATTACAAATTAATTTGTATAATCATATCACCATTAATCATTAAATAATACCTAAACCATCTATAATTAATATACTAAATTCTACTTTTTTGTAATGAAAGTGGGCCTAGCCCTATTGAATTAAGCCCAAACCTGCCAGCAACCTAGCCTGCCAGCAACCCAGCAAGCTAGGCTGCCAGTAGGCCAGGCTGCTAGCAGGCGATCAAGCCCAGCCAAGCCCGCGGCCTAGGCATGCCAGGCAGCTTGCTGCCTACGTTGCGTTGATCTTTTTTTTTTTAATTCTTTATTTAAAATAAAATAAATCAAGTCTGTATTATCAAAAACCTGAAACCCAATTGATGAGTCATATTTGTTTCAAAAAAAAATCTTCATTATTAATCCCTAACCCAAAACATTAAACCAAAACAAATAAATCATAATTACATCATGTGATTCAAGAAAGCAACCAAGAAGACATTGTTTACAGTTATCCACTTGCCTGGATCTCAATGCCAAAAGCGAATCTGAAGATCAAACCTTGGAAGATCAAACCTTTGTTTCCTTGGAGAACTGCTAGGGCTTGGTTGCAGAGGAAAGGAAGAAGATCAGAGAATGGCGAAGACCTTAGGGTTTATATTATGTAGAGGTTTTTCTAAATTACAAGAAAGGGCTCCTTGCTTTTTAGTGAGTTTTACAAAATTTTAGAAAAGGTATTTTGGCTTAAAAGGGTCAAATAACTCAAACCCAAGGCCCAAGATTTTAAATCAGTCCATTTAACCCCTCACAACCTGACTTAAACTTGACAAACTGATTCAACCCAAGATAGAAATCTAGGGCTAACATGACGGCAATTAGAGCACTCGACAATTCTACATGAACCACAAGTGATGAGAAGTTTCACGTCCTATAAAATAAACACGGGTGCATAAGTCTAGTCTCCACATCAATCTAGTTCCTTGTAGGTTGTGCACTGTACTCAAACAACGTGTCTCGTAAGAGGGCATTTTGCCCAAAAACTCACTCTTAATGTAAATAGGGTGGTCCAAGTCATCTAGGTCAAATGGAGGGTCCCACAATCAACCCCTAGTTAGTAGTGTTTAAAGTAGAAATATGGAAGGTAAGGGGCCCAAGGGAATGGCCTCGAACCACATGCAAATGGGGGGCAGGGGGGGAACCACTTCTTTTCATTCCATTCTCCTTCCACCTGTAAACACATGATAATGGGGCTCAAACCCTCCATTCCATTCACATTTAAACCATTCAAACATCATTCCTATCCACTATTCCTAGTTCTAGCATGTGATCATTTATAAGAAAATAAATGGGCAAAAATCCAATCGAACACTATAGACCTACTAGGAGCAAGTAAGAAGAACACAAAGTCAATGGAAATGAAAAACCACTTGCCTTATGATGGGAAATAGAAAAATGGGTGCAAGCCCTAGCTCTCCAAAAGCCTTAAATGGTGGTCAAATAGAAGAAATCCAAACCCCACAGCCAAACACACCTACAAAAAAGCAAGAAAAGACCCTAGTGATCATGTTAGACACACCCTAAGGTCAAAAATCAACAAAAGGTAGCATTGGCAAGTGGGTGATTGCATTCTAGTTTCTGAATTGCTGAATTTCATGCATTTGTGATAGAGAAAGTCCATTCTAATTGCAATATCTCCTCTCTCTGTCTATGGCTTGCGATTTCATGTATCTTGGTTAATTGAATGTATTTCATATATTTGTGTTTTTGTGCCTTCTCTCTATCTTCGGCCTGTGATTTAATCTCCTCCCCAAAAGCAAAGACCAACTGCTCTTTTCTCTTTCTTTCTTTTTTAGTTTCTTTCCTCTTTAGCTATTGTTGTTGCAGTTGTTGTTGTTGTTGCTAATGCTGCTGCATCTTCATCTCTTGTTCATCCAGCCATCCATCTATCTATCAATCTTTTGCTTTTGAATCCAAACAGATAAATATATACATATGTATATTACAATGATCATGCAAGGAAATTGAAGGCAAGAATGAAGGTAGGCTTTATTACGATGATCATGCTTTCCTGAGTTCAATTTGAAAATTTACTTGTAAATTGTTCTAGGTTAATTTACCTAGTTCAACACCACCTATGTTTTGCTTAACAAGGTACTTACTGAATTGGCTTGATGTGGATGCCTTGCACTTTGAAATTCTCCACTTCAACATGCAGTCTTTTTTGTATCTTGTGAATTAGAAGGAGGCTGTGGATGTGGTTAATTAATGAATGGTTATTGGTCTACTTTTTCTTTCCTGCCTATGTATAAAGGATTTAGAGCAGATATGGATCTCACATGTCTTGAGGAGGAGCCAGAATGAACTTTGAAAACTAATAGATGTTGTTTCATTTTGTAGTAAAGCAATATGCAATATACAAATACCATAATAACAAAAGAATGCTTTCATTTATGGCCTTTTTGCTTGTGCCAGAAGTGGCCACAGAAAGTGCCATTCAGTGGGCTTTTATTCACAATCTTGAAGATCAACAAAATGGGTGGAATACTTTACATGCCTCTCTCATTTTTTGATCAATATGTCTTTTTTTTTCTTTTGGGTATATACTTATGGAGACTAATTCATAATCCAATTCTCTTGGCAAGGGTGGTTTCTCCTTTGCTATTTCTTTTGTGATGTATTTTGGCCTTAAAGCTTATCAGTGAACTAGGTCTTTTGCTTCAAGAAGTGATGCAGCCCAGAGAACATAAAGTGGACCAAACCCACAGCAGGGATTTGGCCGAGTCCAAGTAGATTCAAGAGCAATCACAATCACAAGAGAATACTCAAATCTCTAAAACAAATCTCAATTCATTAATCAACCAAAAGGGTGTCTCCCATAATTGGGACTTGCATGATTAAATTGAACTGGGTTCAATTAAGTATGTACCTTCTGTTTTATATTCTTTTGCTTTTAAATATACATATATACATACAATTAATATTTAATAGATAATTCTTAATAAAAACCAAATTATTTAATTGACTAAAATAAAAAATGACATGACATTTGTGTATGCAATGGCAAGGTTGCCAAAGAAGTCAATATTGTAGTGTGCAAAATCTAACTTTATTAATTCAGTTGATTAAAATAAAAAATAAAATGACATAATGTTTTTGTATGCCCAATTACCCGCACTGAGAGCTAGAGACCAACTAGAATTCAATAATAAATTCTAGTCATACAATAAAGTATTGATATGTCACAATTTTGCTTGGTTTTAGCCATGGATATCCTTACTTGAACCTTGAAAGCAAAATGATGTACACAATAAGCTAAAACCTTTTTTAAAAGTAATCAAGTCAAATAGAATTACAATTTTATGCAGAAAAATTGATAAAAGATGATGAACATGTATTGATTCCAGTGATCAAAAGAAATGTGCAATGGTGGACACTAGGGAAGCTGTGTAACACTATATCACGTTTGAATGATAGATAAATGACATTTGAATATCGCATTTTTTGTTCTAAAAATAACTATTTGGATAAATAGGGAGGGTGAAGTCCATTTTTTCATAAATTAGTTCATGGTTCAAACATGAATGCATTTAATATACACGAGATAGTAATTTTCTTCTTTGCAGAATTTTTGACTATTAGGTTTTGGGTATTTGTTACCTTTTTTAGCGCTAAAACTTGTATGAAGAAGTTTCAGGAGATTAGACTTGCCATCATTGCATGAAACCTCCTGTCAAAGATATTATACATGGAGCAATTTCTAACTTCTAATTGCTTGTGATTAGGTCAGATATGGACAAGAGATGGATATTAGATTATCAGAACCGATTTAGTGTGGAGTACACGGTTGGGGTGAACTCATTTATTGATTTTGCAAAGGCGAATTTGAATGGGGCAGCGGTCATTAGGTGCCCATGTAATGATTGCTGTAACCATCAGATGCATGACTATGGAATTGTGAGAAGTCATTTGTGCATTCATGGAATGATGGTCTCATACCAA
Source organism: Sextonia rubra (assembly GCA_037013555.1). NCBI lineage: Eukaryota > Viridiplantae > Streptophyta > Magnoliopsida > Laurales > Lauraceae > Sextonia > Sextonia rubra. The sequence goes on from JASUAD010000001.1 coordinate 84,201,730, forward strand.
CAGTGGATAGCTCATGGGGAACCTGTAGTTCAACCCAATGATTCGGATGAGAGCGAGGATGAATCAGAAGAGAATCAGGATGAATACGATGAATTGATAGAGGATCATCATAAGGGAACTTACTTGAAGGAAGATACTCAAGAGAGGGATGATGTGTAGGATTTTGAAAGATTGTTGCAGGCTTCCTAACGTGGCCTGTACCCATGATGCAAGAGCTCAGATACTCTGTTCGCATTTGTTATCAGGATATTGCATGTGAAGGTCAAAAGTGGGTGTAGTAATAAGTCGTTCGACAAGGTCCTGTAGATTTTAAAGTACTTTTACCCGAAGAAATTATTATGTGACTTGGGCATGGGATATAAGAACATAGATGCCTACAAACACGATTGTGTGTTGTATTGGAAGGAAAATGCTCAATTGGATAAATGTCCAAAATGTCAAGAGCCTAGGTACAAGATTAATGATGGCAAGTGAAAGAAGATCCCTCATAAAGTGCTCTGTTACCCCATTAACACCAAGGTTGCGTAGATTGTATATGTCAAGGAAGACAGCCACAGATATGAGATGGCACAGTGAGAAGTGTGTTGATGATGGGATTGCAAGGCATTCAGCTGACTCCGTGGAATGGAAGGAATTTGATAAGAAATATCCAGAGTTTACCCGAGAGACACGTAATGTAAGGCTGGGGTTAGTCACCAATGGATTTCACCTTTTCGGTAATATGAGCACCTCCTATAGCATGTAGCCTGTCATACTTATGCTTTATAATTTACCACCATGGATGTGCATAAATGAGTCATTTTTTATAATGTCATTACTTATTCCCGGACCAAGCTCACTGGGAAATAAGAGCGATTTATTTCTGAGGCCCTTGGTTGATGAGTTGAAGGACTTATGGGATAATGGTGTATCCACTTTTGATACCTCTACTAAACAGACCTTTCAGATGCATGTGGCTATGATGTGGACTATAAATGACTTTCTTGCATATGGCAACTTGTCTAAGTAGAGTACAAAAGGTTATAGCACTTGCCCCTCATGTAACGATAGCTCGTTAGGGGTGAAGTTGAAAGATAAGATTGGATATATTGACCATCGAAAATACTTGGAATTGAACCACCAATGGCATAGAAGCAAGGCCTTTAATGGTTAGCCTGAACATGAAAAGAATTCTTTGGATTTACCGGTGCAGAAGGTATTAGACCATTTAGAAAAATTAGCGCCAGTCAAGTTTGGCAAGAATGAGAAAAGACTGCGTGACTTTGGAGAACTGAGTTGGACAAAGAAAAGCATTCTATTTGAATGGCCCTATTGGAGGTGCAAAAAAGTTCGACACAACCTTGATCCTATGCACATTGAGAACAACATTTATGTTGCTTTGGCTGGAACAATTTTGGGCATAGAGGGCAAAAACAAGGACACGGAGAAAGCGCATAAGGATTTGAAAAATATGGGCATCAGGCCAAAGTTGCATCTAGTGAGAGGGGCGATGGATCTAGCTTGAAGCCGCATGCCTTTTACACTTTGGAATCAAAATAGAGAGATGAATTTTATGAATTCTTGAAGTTGATCAAATACCCAGACGGCTATGCGGAGAACCTCTTAAGGTGTGTAACTTCAAAACATGGTAAATTATCTAGTTTAAAGAGCCATAACTGCCACATCCTTATCCAATGCATCCTTCCTACTGGTATGCGCGGCTTTCTGAATAAGGATATTTGTACAACATTGTTTGAGTTAGGCTCTTTTTCCCAAGACCTCTGCTCGAAAACACAGAGACACGATGATTTGAAAAAATTGGAGGAGCAAATAGTTTTAATATTGTGTAAGCTGGAGAGGATTTTTCATCCTACTTTCTTTGATGTAATGGTTCATCTGTCCGTTTATTTACCGTGTAGGGCCATGCTTGGTGGATCGGTGCAATATCGGTGGATGTACCCGATAGAAAGGTAATGGTTAATGACCGTTGATTAATTATTTATTTATTTGTGCAATTGCCTTACATTGAAAATCGTAATTATCATCATTGGTTGTTTAAAGTTTTCTGAAGACCCTAAAAGGGTACGTTCGCAATCAAGCTCGGCCAGCAGGTTCAATCATCGAGGTTTACATTGTCAAAGAGTATCTTACTTTTCGTTCAATGTATTTAAGGTAGATTGATTGAGTTGAATGTTATGATGATGGTGGCGAACGTGGCCCGGGGCTGTCAGTATTCACACAAACTGTCCATCTAATCGGACAGATGGCAAGGGCACATGATCCTTCGCACGCAGAGCGTGACATGGCTCATTGGTTTGTGCTGAATAATATCCTTGAGGTGGAGTCGTATCTACAGTATGTGCTTCAATCTAACCATATTTATGGATTGCTTATTAACTCTTTGATTTATTCTCTAATTTTATTTATTCACTAAAAGCTGCCTTGAGTAGGGTACACAAGAATTTAGTACAAAATCAACACGATGGAGAAATCAATCGTGTACAGTGAAAAGAATTTGACAAATGGTTCAAACATCATGTAAGACATATAAAACATTATCATTTTAATTGCTATATATTATTGGATTACACTTCAAATGACAGTAGCGTAATACATTTGTCTTAATCTGCTTATTAAATGAATTAATTGCGAACTAGTGGGTCAGCTGAACTACTGATGAGATTTGGTCATTTGCAAATGGCCCTAGATCACTAGTGAATCTGTATTTGGGGTGTAATTGCAATGGTGTCCGATATCACACTAAAGACAGTGAGAATTGCCGTAGAAGTCAGATTAGTGGCTTGGTTGTGAATAGGGAATACAAAGGAGAGAAACATGACTACTATGGATACATCCACAAAATCTGGGAATTGTCCTACTTGCATGAGGGTAAAGTGGTTTTATTTGAATGTGAATGGTACAATAATTCAACCAAACACAAGATAAACATCGAAGAACGTGTTACAAGCATTGATATCAAGGGTCATTGGTGTAAGGATGATCCATTTGTCCAACCAAGTCAGGTGACACAAGTCTTTTACGTCAATGACATTGTTAAAGGAAAAAATTGGAGAGTTGTAGAGCGGGTCAAGCCTCAGGGTGTATGGGATGTACCTGCTAAGCGGGTTGATGATGACGATGATGATGCGCCTAATGAAGCATTTCAACAGGACCAAACAACATTTGTTGTCCCAATCCTCGTCGATGGTACTAGTGTCCAATACTCTAGGGATGATATAGATCCTGAGATTGTTCTCAATGATGAGTCAAAAGACGAGGAGGGCCAAGATAATGATGAAACACTAGTGGAGTACGAAGAAGAAGAAGATAATGATGTACTTAGTCAGTCTGACTCTGACATGGAGGAAGGGTGGTGGGATAACAAGTGGAAGGGATAAGATATTGGTGGATGCAAGGCTAGATGAGGACTAGAACTCTTTCCAACTCTTGCTTGTACAAGAAGCCGACTAGGCCTATTTATAGTAGTTACAAACATAATTTACATTTATTTACAACTCCATTTCATCTGCATTTGCATTTCATTTCTTATGCTGGATTTTGTCTTTGTTTGATGAGGTACCGCTCATTATGTGTTTGCAGGACGCCATGCGGGAATCTTTATCTTTGCCTAAGATAATGGCATAACTTTATAGCTATACATGGCATGTGTCATACCGTGTCTTGTATTTGCCTTTCTTTTGTCATGAACTTTTTTCAAAACCTTCATGATGGCCTAGTATACTTTATCTTAGACCATGTATTTTGTCATGTGCCTTTTTCAAACCTTTATGATTGATGAACTCTTATCTGTGTTTTTGTCATGATGACTTTGTGGAAAATTGAGTGGCTTGATGCTTGATGAACACATGTCTTGCCTTTCCTTTATTTTCTTCCTTTTCTTTGGATATAGATGAATCCCTCATTATCACTTTTTGTTTCTTCAGCATCTATCTCTGCTTCAGGGGCAATATTTTCAAAAGGATTGTCATCAGCCCAGAGATGATGAAGCTATTGACCAAAACTTAATGGAGAATTTTTTGATGATCGTTCCTTCTGTATCTGCTCAATAATTTCTTTTTGAAGATCTTTTTTGAGTTGAACTAAATCTGTTGCTGAGAAAAGAGTAAAAAAAGAGGCTACATAGGAATTTTTCTGTTTATCAATATTACTGGATGGAGGAAGCCTTTCTTTTTCTTTTTCAAGAGTTTTGAGAACCTTAAAGAATGATGGCTTTATAGCTTGCTCAGTAGAATATTGCTGAAGTATAGTGGTATAATCAAATTGGGGCCAAAACTTGATATAAATCATTCTGGATAAAACTGGTGGATTGAAGTCAATTTCTTTATAAAAATTCCACTTCATGATCCAAGGGATCTCATATTTGCAATAAAACTGCATAATAACATAGGGTTCTGTAGCAAGCTATAGGTACTGATAAGGTTTTTTTCTTTTGATTTAAGAGAGGCTTTAAATGATGCAAAATAGGATTTATAAATGGGAAGAGGTGCTTGAGGAAGAATGTCTTTAGTGGTCCCAAATGTTATCCAAAATTGTGTGAAAAACCACATAGGTATTTTAAGGGAGTTTGATTTGAATCGTATGAACCAAGAATGCTGGAAGGATGAGTTTTGATAATAGAGGATGCCCTCCTAAGCAGAAATATAATATAATAATTAAAGATAAGGTCTGCATCAAGTCTTTGTGGCATATGAAGAGGTTGACCCCATTCTTCTGCGGAGAGAACATGCATAATCTTGATTTTTGAATATAAGATGTTAATAGGGGTTGGTAAAGCATTTAAGTATGAGTTTTTTGCTCCATCTGTATGGTCAATAGTGCAGCTACCAGTTCTGATAAGAATTTGTTCGTAAGCTTTATATTCAAGGGGCTGGAAAAATAAATGGTCTGGAGAAAAAAGGGTTTGGATAAGATGTTCCATGGGGAAGGTATCGGTATAAGATATGTCATCCAAGGTATACATTCACAAGGGTGCTTTTGTAACAAAAGATTGGGCTTGAGATGATTAAGGTTTTCTGGATACAGAGCTTGATGGGCTTTGAAATTGGGGAATATTAGAGGTATGGGTTGCTCCCCATCGCTCAAGATAATTACCATTGGATTTTCTAGATAGAGGTGTAGGAGCTTTATTAGGAGGGGTTTGGATAAAAGGTCTAATCTGCTGAGGCTTCATTCTTTTTTTCCCTGTAAAAACTCACGAGATAAAAAATCAGGAAGAGAATTATTTTTACCTGCAATATACTCAATGTCAAAATCAAATATGGCTAATAAAGCTTGCTAGCGAGCAAAGATTTGCTTGGCAGCAAGATTTTTTACATCTTTTTCTAAAATTTCTTTAGCAGATTTACAATCTATTCTTAATAAAAATTTTTTTTTTAATAAATCACTTTGAAACTTCATTACACTAGTTACTATAGATAAGATTTTCTTTTTAATAGTTGAATAATTCTGTTGAGTAGATGTCCAGGTTCCAGAAGTAAAGCGAAGAATTTCTTCTTTTCCTAGGACGTTTCTTTGTAGAAGAATACCTCCAAAACCTATTCCAGATGCATCTGTTTGAACTATTTTGAATAAATCTGGATGAGGGATAGTTAAAAAAGGTAATTTTTGAACTTTTTGTTTAATCTTCTGAACAACTTTTGTATGAGCAGGTGACCATTCTACTGGATTTTTTGTCAAGAGCATTTGCAATAATTTTCTTTCCTTAGCAAGGTCTTTATAAAAGTCAGAGACATAGTTAAGGTAGCCAAGAAAACGTTGTAATTGTTCTTTATTAGGAATTTCATTAGGAAATTGAGAAGCAAACTTCATGACTCTTTGGACTGGAGAAATAGTTCCTTTTTTAATTATAAAGCCAAGAAATTGAATTTTAGTTTGAAAAAGCTTCATTTTCTTTTGGGATAACACAAGTCCATTCTTGATAATAACCTTTTTAAAAATATTTAAAAGTTTCCAATGGTCACAAATAGATTTGGAAAATACAAGAATATCATCTATATAAATGAGTGTAAAATCTTGATATGGATTGAAAATGTCATTCATTAGTCTTTGAAATTCTGAAGGAGCATTTTTCAAACCAAATGGCATAACGTTCCATTCATAATGGCCAAATGGGACTATAAAAGCAGTTTTATACCTATATTCCGGGGTGATTTGAAGTTGCCAAAATCCTGATTTAAGATCAAACTTGGAAAAAAGGAAGGCACCAGCTAGACGGTTAATAAGATCAGTTTTATTTGGAACTGGATATCTAATAGACTTTAGAACTTTATTTAAAGGCTTGTAGTTAATAACAAGACGGGGAACTCTTCCTTCTTGTTCAGGTGCTTTATTTACATAAAATGCGGTGCAACTCCAAGGGGATTGTGATTTTTTAATAAGCTTTTTATCAAGAAGATCATTGATTTCTTTGGTACATAATTGAACAAGGTCTTTATTCATCTGGATAGGACATGCTTTAGTAGGAATTTAAGATTCATCAAAATTATCAATATATGGAAGAGAAACAGTATGGTGTTTCCTTTGCCAAAAGGCAAAAGGAAAGTCAGCACAGCATTCTTTTCAAGGGATTTTTGAGATTAAATTAAATCATTTTGAAATTCTGGTTTTTGTAATCTTTCTTCAATTCTTAAAGAATTCATATCTTCTTGAAGATATGCAATTTGCTTTTCTTTATAAGAAATTTGATTTTGAATAATATTGATATGTTGAATAGAATTGACTCAATAAAATCAAAAATTAATTCTTTATTTTTTTTCATAGTTTTGAGACTTGATGAATCAATTTGAAAGGGCTGTAGAAGTTGTAGAAAAGGATTTCCAAGGATAACATCATTGTTTAAATCCTTTCCTAAAAGGAAATTAGTTTTTATGCATGTTCCATTTTTACAAATATGGACATTATTTAATTTATAATGAATATGGAGTTCATTATTAGTAGTTGCTAGGCTGAGTTATTTCTGGTTTTTTATAATATTTTTTTGGGAGTAATTCTTCTCTTATTAAATTAACATTTGCGCTACTATCTAGTAAGCAGAGTGCTTTAATAGAGAAGGTTTTGATCTTAATTGTTACTTGAGTTTTCCATTTTTAAAGTGGATTCTTTGTTAAAGAATTTACACAATTTTCATCAAAGTTTTCTTGATGTTCTAAATTATCATTATTTTCTTGATCATTTTTATGTTTTTGAAATTCAAGATTCTCAACACGTTGTTTGAGTTCTTGAAGTTCATTTTAGTCATGTTTTAATTCTTTTATTTCTTGCTTTTGATTATTAATTTTTTTTTATAAAGATCTTGAATTGAGATATGAGGAAGAGCTTTTTCCTTTCTTAATCTATCTAGTACATTTTTAATGTTGAACTATTCAGATAAATCAGAGATATTATTTGACATAGAAGGTTTTCCTTCTTTATTCCCTTTATTTATATTCTGTATTTTTTCAAAATATTTATTTTTTAATTCTTTTTTTTTTTTTGAGATCTTTAAACATTTCTAGGATCATGTCTTCTTGGGCAGAAAGAACCTTTAAGGATAACAAAGGTGAAGAATAATTGTTATCAAACTTAAATGAGGCATTTGTATAACTATGATTTAAATCTGATTTATAAATAAAGTTAGATTTACCTTTATCGCCTTGTATTTTTGTAACATCTTTTATGGGTACGGCTGAAGTTTCTTTATAAATGATTTGATGTAGTGGAGGATGTGTAGATTTTTCAGTTCTTTGCGGAGAGGAGCTAGTAGAAGCTACAATCCAAGATATACTTAATTTTGTTATCATATTAATGGATAAATTTTAAGTATTATAAGTTTTCTTCATGGCTAATTTAAGCCAATCAAAGAAATAAATATTTCTTTCATTATCATACATATTTTGATACCATTTTTCTTTTAAGAAATGTTTATGCTTTTGAGAAACCTGTTTAAAGAAAGATTTTCTTAAAGGATGTAAAGCTAAATTCTTTTTTAACATTTTTTTATCAATTTCAAAACACTCAATAACATTTATTTTGAAATTTGATTCAGAAAGATTATATGTATTTGTAGGAGAAAAATGATTTCTTATATTTTCTGGGGCTTGATAAGTAGGATAGATGAGTCCTGTAGGATGAAGATCTATATGAGGTATAGAGCAAGAAGCACAAAATGGTTCTTTTATGGAAGATCCTACCACAGAAGGAGGATGAGAATAAGACTTTCTAGATGGTTGATAAACTGTAGGAGCTGTATCTCTGGAATTTTGTTGAAAATTTATTTCAACACTTCCATCTTCATGTTCAATTATTGTTTCAATATCTTGATTTTCTCTAGATTTTTCTGGTTGAGCATTTTCTAAGAGCCATTTTTCTGATAAACTAATATCATTCCATTGTATGAGTTTTGGAATATTCACTGTATTTGTGAAATTAGTTTGGAATAAAGTAGTCATACCTTTTGCTTGATTAGAATAGGCTATGCCTGGAACAACAGAATTCATGAGTTTATAATAAACTCTATATAAAAGGGCAAGATTTTGATTATGAGGATTCATATCAAAGCCTTTTGTCTGGATAGCAAGAGTAAGAGCTTCATGTGCACCTGGATCTGAAAGAGATACAGAAAAATTTGGAAAGCAGTTGAAGAAAGTAGGGCCATTAGTCAAACTTAATTCAATCATTCCAAGTAATAAATCACTGAATTTTTTATGTCTTGTGTCTCGAACATAGATGAGAGCTTCAGTTCTAAGTCCAAGTCCTGTTAAAGGCTCTAGAGTAACTTGCATTGATCCAAAATGAATATAATGATATATTTTAGCATACTCTTTTAATTCATGAGGCTTAATTAAAGAAAGATACTAGATATTACTGGTAATGGATTCAGTTCTTTCAATAGTTTTTATTTTTGTAACTTGATTTTAATTGAAAACTTCCCATTTTATAAACTTCATTTTTATTGACAGTTGGAATAGTCCAGTCACAAATAACTTGATCTAAATCATCATAACTGATTTCTTCACTATTTTTAATAGACATAAAAGAAAAGGAATTTGATGATGAGGAAGAAGAAGGTACAGACTTCTTAATAAGCTTAGCCATAATTTGTATTACAGAGTTATTTTAACCAAATCCACCACGAGTATCTAACGTTTTGAGGATTTACACACCAACAAAACACCTTAAACGCCTTCACACGGCTAAAAATGGTGACAACAATGGCTACCTCTGTGCTCCATGCGGAGTATGATTAAAATTTCTTAATAATAATAAACACAGAATTAAGTATTAAGACTTTTGATGTTCTAACTTTTGAGTCAGTAATTTCTTAAGCAAAATCAAAGCACACCATAACAAAGATAAGTGAAGAAATACTCACAAAGAGAATTTATTGATATTGATAACAACTTGATTACACACTCCCGGGGGCCAACTTGGCTCTGATACCAACTTGGAAAAAGGGTGGTGGGATTACAAGTGGAAGGGATAGGATAGTGGTGGATGCAAGGCTGGGTGAGGACTGAAACTCTTTCCAACTCTTGATTGTACAAGAAGCAAGAGTCTTCTATGTCAATGACACCATTAGAGGAAAAAATTAGAGAGTTATAGAGTAGGTCAAGCCTCGGGGAGTATGGGATGTACCTGCTAAGCGGGTTGATGATGACGATGATGATGCGCCTAATGATGCATTTCAGCAGGACCAAACGACATTTGTTGTCCCAATCCTCGTCGATGGTACTAATTTCCAATACTCTAGGGATGATATAGATCCTGAGATTGTTCTTAATGATGAGTCAAAAGACGAGGAGGGCCAAGATGAGGATAAAACACTGGAGGAGTACGAAGAAGAAAAAGACAATGATGTACTTAGTCAGTCTGACTCTAACATGGAATATGACATGTACTTTGTTTTAGGTATTGCACATGTAACGATTAAGTAAATTAATAAAGATCTTACCTTACAGAATAACATTGTCTTCAATTTCGTTTTCTTTTGTGATTTGTTCATATATGGATAAAACACTTCTATATTTTACATTTTATGCTTATTTATATATATCATAGTTGCAAACGACGGCAAACGGAGGAAAAAAAATGGGTGAAACTAGGAGAGCTGTCCCTTCATGTTCAAAGATTCAATTATTTATTAAAGAGAAAAAAAACAATTAAGCAGAATGCAGATAAACTTGCATCTCTAGGGCTCCCATCAACCACACGTGCAATATTTGCTTCGGCTAAAGGGACAAACAAGAATAGAAAGAAAAAGGTTAGTGGAAATGATAATGACGAGAACTACAGTCTCCCAAAAGATGATGATGTAGATGACGAGACATCTTCGTCAAAATCGGATGAGGTAATCTTTCTGTGAATGTCTATGATATGCACTTTAAAATATTAGTTTTTGATAGTGACACTAATGCTAAAATGATTTTCATTTCCATTGAATGTAAATTGTTGACATTCACTTTACTCATATAATTGATTTTTGCTAATTATTATTTATTTTCCTTGTCGCTTTGCACTAACCTAAATTACAGATATGCCTCGGGAGAAGAGGGTTAGGCATGCTTGGAGTATCCTAGCTACACTTGGGTCAGCTCGTGCAGAAAGCACACCCAAGGCTGTGACATAGCCTTTGCTGATACAGCCTCTGACCACACAGGCCTCACCGGTGCAGCCGTCTACCACACAACCCTCGCCAACCCAGCCTCCTATCACACAGCCATCACTGACCCAACCTCCACCATCCCTACCTTCGCCGAGTCCTCATACAGTTGGTAGCAGTGTTGGTGAGAAAATTGTGACCTTTTAAAATCATGAATTCACTTCAATTTAATGATTTGTGTTTACTAACTCATTTAGTACTGTCATCTTAACAGCATCAGCCCTAGTCTCGAAGGTTCGAAACTCTGTAAGGGCCGTTAAGTGAGGGAAGAAGGCAGCAAAGCTAAGGAGAGAGTTGGGTCATAACATCCCAATTCTGATCTCCAGTGTCATGCCTCTATCTCAGGAATTGGGGATTAGAGTGGGCCCCTAGGGTGTGATATGTAATCCTGTAGTAATCTGTGCCATGAGAGGATATGCACGAATTCCTTCAAGGGAGATTTTACAAGATCGTGTGAGGTATGACCAACAACACGTAGATTTAGAATTCAACATAAAGCGGACACCTGTGAAATACCTTTGTAATGATCATAAGCAAAACATAGAAGAGCATATCTTACCAACATATATATATAATTTAAGTCCTTGTATTTCTAATTAAACATCCCACACATACAAGTCCACAAAACCTAAATATGTCTGGTACACAAGGTCCAATTTAAACATCTTTATGCAAAAGACCATAGGCACAATCGATTCACCCAACTAAATCACTGGATGCTTTCCATAGGATGACTAATAAAAGACATCGTCATCCTTCCATTCTTCTATACCCCAAGGTACCGCTGGGGCACCCTCTGGGGATGCGTTAATACCTGAGTTGGGGTTTGGTTTTGTACCTGTAACACCAAGGGTAACATTGTTAACACAACGGTTAAGCATATACAAAGATATATGAAACTATCATAATGTATCAAGTGAGTTGATAAGTAAACATTTGTTAAAGAATATATTAATCGTATACTAGGTATGTTGTACATGAGTAACATTTGTAATGAATCATAAACAGGATATTATACAGACTTGTAGGCAACCACGAGGCTATATTCTCCTAAGAGAGAGCATATCATCTAGAAGGAGCATATATACATATGGGTCGCTAGGGGATCAAACTAGCCTCTCGAGGAGCACCGACAACTCCTCCGTAGACTACTGCAGTAGCGACATAAGAATACCCAAAGGGCATAGGCTAAGTAATGCCGACTCAACGTATCAAGACCGACTTAGATTCACATCTTTCATATATTTCAGTCATACTTATCATATCATACATAAGGGAGTATGGGTCTTAAAATCATATTCAATCATAAAAATATAGAGTTAACAAGATAACCGAACAATGCATACTTATATGAGCTAGGAGAGCTCGAACCCTCTCAACCTTAACTACACCCATTTGACTAACAGGCACATACTCAGTAGAAGCTCAGGCCTGACAGATACGCACTCAGTAGAAGCTCAGGTTTGATTTGCCTCAAGGTTTGCCAGGAGAGTGGGCACATGATTAAATCATGTTAAGGGCAAGGTATCTTAACAATATGAATGCATCTAGATTGAGTGAACATCAAGGATAATTACTAGCCAACCCTATGCTAGACAATCCGTGAACCCCAAGGTCATTCAATATGATGTATTCATAAAATGTCCGGTGTCATTATGTTACCAATTCTTAGCATTACATTGTGTATGTAAAAGACACCTCTTCTTATGCCAACACCTATGACGTGACATCGGGAAATCATTCGGAAAATCGAAGGGGATGAGTGATAGCTCTACACTTGTCCTCTTTATCATTTGATCACCATTCGACTAATTTAGTTGAGAAGAAGGTGCCATCACTAAGGCCTTACAAAGTAATTAGGAACCGTACTATCCTCAATTCATATTGTTCTTACGGTGTGTACATGTTACGGCTTAGCTGAGTGGTTCAGGTTTTCTCCCTAATCCCATACGTATTTATGGTTCAACCGTATGCTGACCTACATCTTAGCTGTGCTAAGCCTACGGCTAGGGTTACGGCTAGGTACGGCCTAGCCATGTGCATTCCATAGTGTAGCCGTGGGTAAGCCATAGAAGGAAGTTAAATTTTCAGGTTCTTGAGAAAGTGCAAGGTTTCGAATCCCACTAATCCTAATCTACGTTAATTAAATGCATTTTATGTTAATCAAAACTCGTTAAGCTTAATCTAGTTTAGAAACGATTGGGTTTGGGTCTTGGACAGGGAACTGAACGGAGTTTGAACTTTACCTCAGTAGTTGACGACCTTTTTGTAAATTGATCTTGCATCTTATGGACACCTCATCAATCACTTGTCGTGTAATTTTTCGTGTAGACCATCTTTGTATTGGGCTCAATTTAATCCGAACTTGTTTTTGGCCAATTGAGGTGCACTTGGCCTAAACTGTAATTTTGTAGAACCTATGGACCTGCATGTTAAATGCAGGAAGTTTTAAGTTGAAAAAAAAAGACTCCACGTTCATTCTTCCTCCTTGATTCTTCTTCTTATTGCTGGAGTCACCTCGTTTCACCCCTCCTCACTTCACGTATAGAACTAGAAACGAAGAACTGGAGCTTGCATGTGCTACTCATAGCATCCATCCATCCTATTCTTCTTCTTTGGGTACCTCTTCCTCAGAATCACAACCTTTTCCAATACTACAGCAGTACAAGGTGAAGGATTGTCTCCATTCCATTCACTTTGGGTTATTAGAGTCATAAGGGCTCCACGGCATGACAAGCATGTGAATCTAAACCTCATTTTCCACATTGCATGTTCTAATGTAGATAACCCATTTCAATTCGGAGTTTTCCCCTAACCACACAACAAGAATGACTTGGGGAGGGCAAACACTATTAAGAGGCAAGTGTTTGAGTTGTATGTGTTACATGCATGATTAAGTTATTGACTATTGAGTTAGCTCCCTGCATTTTCCAATTTCAGCTATTTTCATTGTTTTAATTGATATAAATGTGGTATGGAGTGAGATAGGATGTAAACATGTAATAGGAGGGTGTGTGGGTGTTGAACTCCATCAGGTACGTTATAAGCAAGCCATAGAAACTCCCAACAATGAGGTTTTGTATTGATTTCATACTGAAAATGAGCTACAGAACTGACTTCAGGTTTCTGAAGCTTATGGCGAAGTTACGGCTATGCCGTGAGTATTTACGGCTCAAAATCTAGAGAGCAACAAAACCCAGTTTTGTACTACAGCTTACCTACAGCTGCACAATAAAATAACCTATGGCTAAGCCGTGGCCAGCCCATACCCAAGCCGTAGGTCTACCTGTGGCGAGCTTTCCAGAGAGCTCGAGAAACCCGATACCTTATACGGCTTACCTATCGCTGCACCATGAAATAAACTACGGCTAAGCCGTAACTCAGCCGTAGCCTAGCCATAGGCTTATCATGGCTAAGTCGTAGGCCAATATACGGTTAAGCCGTAAATGCGCTTGAAATTTAAAGAGTACCATGAACCACTCGGCTAAGCCGTAGCCTTATATACGACTAAGCTGTATGAACCCAGTGAATTTAGGATGTAAGGAATTCTTCATTGACCTTATGGGGCCTTAGTATTGGCACCTTCTTACGCCTACACGGGCCCAACTATAATGATACATTAAGAGGATAAGCGAATTCCGGATGATTCCCCAAAGTCAAGTCATGGATGTTGGCATAAGAAGGGGGTGTTCTTTGTGCACACAAGGTAATACCAAGATGTGGTAACACAATGACACCGGACGTTTTATGAGTACATTGTGTTGAATGTCCTTGGGGATCATGGGTTGCCTAACACAAGGTGGATAGGGATTTCTTGGAAATTTGCGCAACCCGAATGCATTCATCTTGTTCAATTCCATGCTTTCAACATGATTTGTTTATGCATTTTCTCTCTAGTCAAACTCTGAAGCTATTTAGACCTGAGTTTCTAATGAGTACATGTCTGACAAGCCAGAGCTTCTACTGAGTGGGTGCTTGCTAGCCATAAGGGTATGGTCGAGGTTCAAGCCTTGTAGCTCATATGTATATGCTCGTTAAATTATTCATCTGTTCACGACTGGTTATACTTTTAGATTATTATTCCTTATGTATGATATGACTCATATGATTGAATCCGAGTCAGCACCACTTAGCTTGTGCCCTTTTGGATATTATTATGTCACTATTGCAGTAGTTTACGGAGGAGTTGTCGGCACTCTATAGGAAGCTAGTTTGATCTCCTAGCGACCCATATGTATATATGCATGCTCCCTTTTGGGAGAATAGAGCGTCGTGGTTGCCCATCAGTGTGTACAATGTTTAAGTGTAATTTCCTCATTCATTACTACTCATGTACCATATGTCTATGAAACTAGCCGTTTTCTCTTTGATTAATGCATACTGTCGAGTTCATTTGATACATTATGTCATACTAGTTTCCTATGCCTCGGTACTTGATTAACTGTCGTGTTAGTAGTGTTACCATTGGTATTGCCCATCGGTCTGCGGATGATAAGCAGTGCTAGAACTGAGTTTAGTACTCAAAGATGTTTGAAAAGACTGCCAGAAGGAGGATACGAACCTACTGTCTTGGTCAGATACAATTGAAACTGGGGTACCGTGTAGTTGCACAATCTCATCAATGAAGATCTTGGCCATCTCATGAAATTTCATCCCTTTTCTAATGGGAATAAAGTGGACTAATTTTGTTAGTCGGTCAACAATCACCCACACAACATCGTGATGTTTATTGGTCCGGGCAGCCCTGAAACAATTGTCAGATTCTCCCATTTCTATTTAGGGATCTGTAGAGGATGCAATAGACCGAGAGGCTTCCTATGTTCAGCCTTTACACATTGGCATATAAGACACCTTGCTACAAAGCCTGCAATATCCTGCTTCATGTTATTCCACCAAAACCTGCCATGTAAATTTCCATACATTTTTGTACTCCCGGGCTGCATGGAATATCGAGCATGATGTGCTTCAATTATGATTGCCCTTTTTAAGTTATGGTTTTGGACCGCTGGAACACAAAGACAATCTCTGAAATACAGTACGCCATCTACTACCCTGAAATCGGGTCTCTCCGATAAATGGTCACGAATCTTGACAAACTCCAGATCTTCAAACTGCTTTTCCTTGATTTGCTAGATTAGGGTGGGCTCGAAGACTAACATGGCTACCAGCATAACCTTTTCATCCATGAATTTGACTTCCACATCTAAATCATGGAACTCTTTGACTAAGGACCATTCACCACACATTGCTGCCAACTCAATGGTGGACTTTCTGCTCAAAGCATCGGCCACTACGTTCCCTTTTCCAGGAAAATATTTGATCGAAAAGTCATCATCCTTTATGAATTCTAACCATCTACGCTATCCCATGTTAAGGTCATGCTGAGAAAATAAATACTGGAGACTTCAATGGTCGCTATGGACTTCAAATCTCTCCACGTACAGATAATGTCTCCATAACTTCAACGTAAAGACCACTGCAGCAAATTCTAAATCATGCGTGGCATAGTTTCTCTCATGTTCCTTCAATTGTCAAGATCCATAGGCTATCACCTTTCCATTATGCATGAGTACACATCTTAACGCAATCCTCGAAGCATCAGTATAGATAACAAATCCACCACTTCCTTCTGGTAGAGATAAGATCGGAGCTAAAGTTAGTTTCTCCTTCAGGAGTTGAAAACTCGACTCGCATTCAGCTGACCAAATAAATGGCTCATTCTTCTGAGTCAAATTTGTCAAAGGTGTTAGATTTTGTGGACTCAATCCATCAGTCGATGTAATAAATTGATTAATTTCTTTATTTATCAATAAAATCATGCTTCACTTTCATGAGATGAATGTTATTTTACTACTTCATGCACATGACCAATACATACGACATAATGGTTCATGAGTTGAACCGGGTCCCATTAGTATATTAGATGTGATATATGTACATAGATGAGATCCACACGCGGGAGATATATGTCACAAATTTTATACTTAAATAGCTTCACAACCAGTAATGAGACTGGGCATCTCATTTGATAAGGTTGCAGCACTTTAATTACTATGAGATAGTGTACTTTGTCTCTATCATCAGAATGTAAGATTCTGGATCACGGTGCAGGTACATTGGATGTATTGAAGGACCATGATGAGATGCACCTTGTAGAATTCTGTCTCAATAATAAGGCATGCTTTCATAATTCCCTAGCAATAGGCTCTCAGTCCTGAGACATTGATGAACTCACGTTTCTATCGGTTCATTTGCTTTGAGTCACCAATGAGTGAGGCCGACTGTAGGTTAACACCTCGGTGTCTTGCGTATGTGGTAGTAGAACTGTGGGAACGTTGAATGATCAAGATGGAATCTATTTCTATTATCCCCATGTGCCAATTAATGGATTTGTCATTAGTAAGTGCGCACCCATCTCAATTAAGAGTTAATTGAATGGTACTGATGATTACTATGATTAATTGGGGCTCAAGGATAATAAGATGTGAAACTTATATTGAAAGCGACAGATTTATTCGAATTGATCCACGGATATTGATAGAGGGGCCTACTTGTGGTAATTGGGAAGCTTAGGGTCTTCATTGTAATTTATTCCTAAGACTGGATTGCAATTGCATTTATATAGTAGTGTTATTTGCAATTAACTGTGAGCCCAGATTGCACATGAGATGTGGGGTCGCGGTATTCCAGTTGGAGCCAGCTTTCGAAGGAATCCCTAGTGGTCCCCATGCTAGCCCAAGGTATTGGAAAATACTAATCTGACTTGAACTCTAGAAAGAAGGTTTTAGAAAAGAGAAAGTTGCTAATTGCTTTGGAAGTAAGACTTCTATTTCACTTAAGCAAGGAAGAGATTTGAAAATATATGAAATCTCTCTGGACGTCCAATGAGACTCTCTCACGCCTAAAACCCAGTTCGTGCAAGAGTTGCACGAGTTTCTCTCTCCTTCTCTCTTCTAGTTCCTCGGAGTTTCGAGTTGGGATTTCTCCTAAAGATTCCACCAATCTTCTTGAGAAAAGAAATCCAATTCGGGTCATAACGTGGAAGGCTAAGAGGTGTTGAAGATTCTCATCATCAGTAGAGTCGCAACTTCTCCATTAAAGCACTACGAATCTCCAAAGGTATGATCTACTTCTTGCATGTCGTAGATTATTATGGATGTTTAGTGTTGTTTGATTCTGTTTTTTAGATAGAATGTTTACGGTACATGGTCACAAGATTGAGGATAATGCATCCTGGATTGGGTTTTTGGTCTTATTGATAGTTGATCCCTGTGTCAAGTAGGTCAAAAGTTTTGAAAATCTATCCACAAGGCCCTCCTACGTCCAACTTTCTCTCATGTTCCTTCAATTATCGAGATCCATAGGCTATCACCTTTCCATTATGCATGAGTACACATCCTAACGCAATCCTCGAAGCATCAGTATAGATAACAAATCCACCACTTCCTTCTGGTACAGAAGTAGAGAAAAGATTGGACCTGAGGTTAGTTTCTCCTTAAGGGGTTGAAAACTCGACTCGCATTCAGCTGACCAAATAAATGGCTCATTCTTCCGAGTCAATTTTGTCAAAGGTGTTAGATTCTGTGGACTCAATCCATCAGTTGATGTAATAAATTGATTAATTTCTTTATTTATCAATAAAATCATGCTTTACTTTTATAAGATAAATGTTATTTTACTACTTCATACACATGACCAATACATATGACATAATGGTTCATGAGTTGAACCGGGTCCCATTAGTATATTAGATGTGATATATGTGCATGGATGAGATCCACACGCGGAAGATATTTGTTGCAAATCTTATACTTAAATAGCTTCACAACCAGTAATGAGACTGGGCATCTCATTTGATAAGGCTGCAGACTTTGATCACTATGAGATAGTGTGATTTGTCTCAATCATCAGAATGTAAGATTCTGGATCACGGCGCTGGTACATTGGATGTATTGAAGGACCATGATGAGATGCACCTTATACAATTCTGTCTCAATAATATGGTACGCTCTCATAATTCCCTAGCAATAGGCTCTCAGTCCTGAGACATTGAAGAACTCAAGTTTCTATCTGTTCATTTGCTTTGAGTCACCAATGAGTGAGGCCGACTGTAGGTTAACGCCTCGGTGCCTTAGGTATGTGGTAGTAGAACTGTAGGAACGTTAAATGATTAAGATGGAATTAATATCTAATATCCCCTTGTGCCAATTAATAGATTTGTCATTAGTAAGTGCGCACCCATCTCATTTAAGAGTTAATTGAACGGTACTGATGATTACTGTGATTAATTAGGGCTCAAGGATAATAAGATGTGGAACTTATATTGGAAGAGAAAGACTTATTCCAATTGATCCATGGATATTGATAAAGGGGCCTACCTGTGGTAACTAGGAAGTTTAGGGTCTTCATTGCAATTTATTCCTAAGACTGGAGTGCAATTGCCTTTATATAATGGTGTTATTTGCCATTAACTGTGAGCCCGGATTGCACATGAAATGTGGGGTCGCGGTATTCCAATTGGAACCAACTTTCTAAGGAATCCCTAGTGGTCCCCACGCTAGCCCAAGTTATTGGAAAATACTAATCCGACTTGAACTCTAGAGGGAAGGTTTTAGAACAGTGAAAGTTGCTAATTGCTTTCAAAGTAAGACATTTATTTTAATTAAGCGAGGAAGATATTTGAAAATATATAAAATCTCTTTGGACGTCCAATGAGACTCTCTTACGCCTAAAACCCAGTTCGTGCAAGAGTTGCACGAGTTTCTCTTTCGTTCTCTCTTCTAGTTCCATGGAGTTTCGAGTTAAGATTTCTTCTAAGGATTCCACCAATCTTCTTGAGAAAAGAAATCCAATTCGGGTCATAACATGGAAGGCTATGAGGTGTTGAAGATTCTCGTCATCAGCAGAGTCGCAACTTCTCCATTAAAGCACTACGAATCTCCAAAGGTATGATTTACTTCTTGCATGTCGTAGATTATTATGGATGTTTAGTGTTGTTTGATTCTGTTTTTTAGATAGAAGATTTAATGTACATGGTCACGAGATTGAGGGTAATGCATCCTGGATTGGGTTTTTGGTCTTATGGATAGTTGATCCATGTGTCATGTAGGTCAAAAGTTTTGAAAATCTATCCACAAGGCCCACCTACTTCCAACTTTCTCTCATGTTCCTTCAATTGTTGAGATCCATAGGCTATCACCTTTCCATTATGCATGAGTGCACATCCTAAAGCAAACCTCGAAGCATCAGTATAGATAACAAATCCACCACTTCCTTCTGGTAGAGATAAGATTGAAGCTGAGGTTAGTTTCTCCTTAAGGAGTTGAAAACTCGACTCACATTCAGCTGACCAAATAAATGGCTCATTCTTCTGAGTCAATTTTGTCAAAGGTGTTAGATTCTGTGGACTCAATCCATCAGTTGATGTAATAAATTGATTAATTTCTTTATTTATCAATAAAATCATGCTTTACTTTTATAAGATAAATGTTATTTTACTACTTCGTACACATGACCAATACATATGACATAATGGTTCATGAGTTGAACCGAGTCCCATTAGTATATTAGATGTGAAATATGTGCATGGATGAGATCCACACGCGGGAGATATTTGTCGCAAATCTTATACTTAAATAGCTTCACAACCAGTTATGAGACTGGGCATCACATTTGATAAGGATGCAGCACTTTGATCACTATGAGATAGTGTAATTTGTCTTAATCATCAGAATGTAAGATTCTGGGTCACGGTGCTGGTACATTAGATGTATTGAAGGACTATGAAGAGATGCACCTTATAGAATTCTGTCTCAATAATAAGGTATGCTCTCATAATTCCCTAACAATAGGCTCTCAGTCCTCAGACATTGATGAACTCAAGTTTCTATCTGTTAATTTGCTTTGAGTCACCAATGAGTGAGGCCGACTGTAAGTTAACACCTCGGTGTCTTGGGTATGTGGTAGTAGAACTGTGGGAACGTTGAATGATCAAGATGGAATCTATCTTTATTATCCCCTTGTGCCAATTAATGGATTTGTCATTAGTAAGTGCGCACCCATCTCAATTAAGAGTTAGTTGAGTGGTACTGATGATTACTGTGATTAATTGGGGCTCAAGGATAATAAGATGTGGAACTTATATTGGAAGAGACAGATTTATTCCAATTGACGCACGGATATTGATAGAGGGGCCTCTCTGTGGTAATTGGGAAGTTTAGGGTCTTCATTGTAATTTATTCCTAAAACTGGAGTGCAATTGCATTTATATAGCGGTGTTATTTGCAATTAATTGTGAGCCCGGATTTCACATGAGATGTGGGGTCGTGGTATTCTAGTTGGAGCCAGTTTTCTAAGGAATCGCTAGTGGTCCCCACGCTAGCCCAAGTTATTAGAAAATACTAATCCGACTTGAACTCTAAAAAGAAGGTTTTAGAAAAGAGAAAGTTGCTAATTGCTTTGGAAGTAAGACTTCTATTTCAATTAAGCAAGGAAGAGATTTGAAAATATATGAAATCTCTTTGGACGTCCAATGAGATTCTCTTACACCTAAAACCCAGTTCGTGCAAGAGTTGCACGAGTTTCTCTTTCCTTCTATCTTCTAGTTCCATGGAGTTTCGAGTTGAGATTTCTCCTAAGGATTCCACCAATCTTCTTGAGAAAAGAAATCCAATTCGGGTCATAACATGGAAGGCTATGAGGTGTTGAAGATTCTTGTCATCAGCAGAGTCGCAACTTCTCCATTAAAGCACTACGAATCTCCAAAGGTATGATCTACTTCTTGCATGTCGTAGATTATTATGGATGTTTAGTGTTGTTTGATTCTGTTTTTTAGATAGAAGATTTAATGTACATGGTCACGAGATTGAGGGTAATGCATCCCGGATTGGGTTTTTGGTCTTATGGATAGTTGATCCATGTGTCATGTAGGTCAAAAGTTTTGAAAATCTATCCACAAGGCCCACCTACTTCCAACTTTCTCTTATGTTCCTTCAATTATCGAGATCCATAGGCTATCACCTTTCCATTATGCATGAGTGCACATCCTAACGCAAACCTCGAAGCATCAGTATAGATAACAAATCCACCACTTCCTTTTGGTAGAGATAAGATTGAAGCTGAGGTTAGTTTCTCCTTAAGGAGTTGAAAACTCGACTCGCATTTAGCTGACCAAATAAATGGCTCATTCTTCCGAGTCAATTTTGTCAAAGGTGTTATATTCTGTGGACTCAATCCATCAGTTGATGTAATAAACTGATTAATTTCGTTATTTACCAATAAAATCATGCTCTACTTTCATGAGATGAATGTTATTTTACTACTTCATGCACATGATCAATACATATGACATAATGGTTCATAAGTTGAACTTGGTACCATTAGTATATTAGATGTGATATATATACATGGATGAGATCCACGCGCGGGAGATATTTGTTGCAAATCTTATACTTAAATAGCTTCACAACCAGTAATGGGACTGGGCATCTCATTTGATAAGGTTGCAGCACTTTGATCACTATGAGATAGTGTGATTTGTCTCGATCATCAGAATGTAAGATTCTGGATCACGGCGCTAGTACATTGGATGTATTGAAGGACCATGATGAGATGCACCTTATAGAATTCTGTCTCAATAATAAGGTATGCTCTCATAATTCCCTAGCAATAGGTTCTCAGTCCTGAGACATTGATGAACTCAAGTGTCTATCTGTTCATTTGCTTTGAATCACCAATGAGTGAGGTCGACTGTAAGTTAACACCTCGGTGTCTTGGGTATGTGGTAGTGGAACTGTGGGAACGTTGAATGATCAAGATGGAATCAATCTCTATTAACCCCTTGTGTCAATTAATGGATTTGTCATTAGTAAGTGCGCACCCATCTCAATTCAGGGTTAATTGATTGGTACTGATGATTACTGTGATTAATTGGGGCTCAAAGATAATAAGATGTGGAACTTATATTGGAAGAGACAGATTTATTCCAATTGATCCACGGATATTGATAGAGGGGCTTACCTGTGGTAATTGGGAAGTTTAGGGTCTTCATTATAATTTATTCTTAAAACTGGAGTGCAATTGCATTTATATAGTGGTGTTATTTGCAATTAACTATGAGCCCGGATCGCACATGAGATGTGGGGTCGCGGTATTCCTGTTGGAGCCAGCTTTCTAAGGAATCCCTAGTGGCCCCCACGTTAGCCTAAGTTATTGGAAAATACTAATCTGACTTGAACTCTAGAAAGAAGGTTTTAGAAAAGAGAAAGTTGCTAATTGCTTTGAAAGTAAGACTTCTATTTCAATTAAGCAAGGAAGAGATTTGAAAATATATAAAATCTCTTTGGACGTAGCTTATCGGTTGGAGCTACCAGCCCTCAAAGATATGCTACGAGCTAACGTGTTGGACTTCAGGAAGGAGTGGGATGAACACCACTCCTTATGTGAATTTGCGTACAATAATAGTTATCACGCAAGCATTGGAATGGCCCCGTTCGAACCCTTGTATGGACATAAGTGGCGTACTCTGGTCTGTTGGGAAGAAGTTGGAGTTAGAAGTTTTCATGGACCCTCTCTGGTTGCGGATACAGTGGAAAAAGTACAAAAGGTGCAAGATAAATTGAAGGTTGCATGATCACGCCAGAAGAGTTATGCAGATAACCGCCGTTAGCCCCTTGAGTTCCAAGTGGGGGACAAAGTTTTTTTGGAAGGTTTCCCCAATGAAGGGTACTATCAGGTTTGGACAGAAGGGTAAGCTAGCTCCACGATTTGTAGGACCTTTCGAGATACAGAATAGGGTTGGAGACTTAGCTTATCGGTTGGAGCTACCAGCCCCGCTTGCGGGAGTTCATAATGTATTCCATGTGTCGATGCTTAGGAAGTACCTTTCGGATCCTTCACATGTTCTTGAGTTGGATAACATCCAAGTTAAGCCTGATGTAAGCTACGAAGAAAGACCACTTCGGATTGTTGACACAAAAGAGCAAGTGTTACGTACCCGAACGATCAAATGGGTTAAGGTCCTACGGGAGCATCATGGACAGGAAGAGGCCACTTGGGAACTTGAAGATCAAATTCGGGCAAAATATCCAGAGCTACTACCCGAGGTATGTCGCATTCGGAGGATCGAATGATCTTAAGTGGGGGAGGATGTAAGGTTCCGAATCCCACTAATCCTAATCTACGTTAATTAAATTCATTTTATGTTAATCAAAACTCGTTAAGCTTAATCTAATTTAGAAACGATTGGGTTTGGGTCTTGGACAGGGAATTGAGCGGAGTTTGAACTTTACCTCAGTAGTTGAGGACCCTTTTGTAAGTTGATCTTGCATCTTATGGACACCTCGTCAATCACTTCTCGTGTAATTTTCTGCGTAGACCATCTTTTGTATTGGGCTCAATTTAATCCGAACTTGTTTTGGGCCAATTGAGGTGCACTTGGCCTAAACTGTAATTTTGTAGAACCTATGGACTTGCATGTTAAATGCAGGAAGTTTTAAGTTGAAAAAAAAGACTCCACGTTCATTCTTCCTCCTTGATTCTTCTTCCTATTGCTGGAGCCACCTCGTTTCACCCCTCCTCACTTCACGTATAGAACTAGAAACGAAGAACTGGAGCTTGCATGTGCTACTCATAGCGTCCATCCATCCTCTTCTTCTTCCTTGGGTACCTCTTCCTCAGAATCACAACCTTCTCCAATACTACAGCAGTACAAGGTGAAGGATTGTCTCCATTCCATTCACTTTGGGTTATTAGAGTCATAAGGGCTCCACGGCATGACAAGCATGTGAATCTAAACCTCATTTTCCACATTGCATGTTCTATTGTAGAGAACTCATTTCAATTCGGAGTTTTTCCCCTAACCACACAACAAGAACGACTTGGGGAGGGCAAACACTGTTAAGAGGCAAGTATTTGAGTTGTATGTGTTGCATGCATGATTAAGTTATTGACTATTGAGTTAGCCCACTGCATTTTCCAATTTCAGCCATTTTCATTGTTTTAATTGATACAAATGTGGTATGGAGTGAGATAGGATGTAAACATGTAATAGGAGGGTGTGTGGGTGTTGAACTCCATCAGGTACATTATAAGCAAGCCATAGAAACTCCCCACAATGAGGTTCTATATTGATTCCATACTAGAAATGAGCTACAGAACTGACTTCAGGTTTCTAAAGCTTACGGCGAAGCTACGGCTAAGCCGTGAGTATTTATGGCTCAAAATCCAGAGAGCAACAAAACCTGGTTTTGTACTGCGGTTTACCTATGGTTGCATTGTAAAATAAATTATGGCTAAGCCGTGGCCAGCCTGTACCCAAGTCGTAGGCCTACCTGCGGTGAGCTTTCCAGAGAGCTTGAGAAACCCGATACCTTCTACGGCTTACCTACGGCTGCATCGTGAAATAAGCTATGACTAAGCCGTAACTCAACCGTAGCCTAGCCGTAGGCTTAGCACAGCTAAGCCGAAGGCCAATATATGGTTAAGCCATAAATGCGCTTGAAATTTAAAGAGTACCATGAACCACTCGGCTAAGCCGTAGCCTTATATACGGCTAAGCCGTATGAACCTAGTGAATTTAGGATGTTAGGAATTCTTCGTTGACCTTATGGGGCCTTAGTATTGGTACCTTCTTGCCCCTACACGGGCCCAACTGTAATGATACATTAAAAGGATAAGCGAATTCCGGATGATTCCCCAAAGTCAAGTCATGGATGCTGGCATAAGAAGGGGGTGTTCTTTATGCACACAAGGTAATACTAAGATGTGGTAACACAATGACACCTGAGGTTTTATGAGTACATCGTGTTGAATGTCCTTGGGGATCATGGGTTGCCTAATACAAGGTGGATAGGGATTTCTTGGATATTTGCACAACCCGAATGCATTCATCTTGTTCAATTCCATGCCTTCAACATGAGTTGTTTATGCATTTTCTCTCTAGTCAAACCTTGAAGCTATTTAGACCTGAGCTTCTAATGAGTGCGTGTTTGACAAGCCAGAGCTTCTACTGAGTCTGTGCTTGCTAGCCATAAGGGTATGATCAAGGTTCAAGCCTTGTAGCTCATATGTATATGCTTGTTAAATTATTCGTCTGTTCATGACTGGTTATACTTTCAAATTATTATTCCTTATGTATGATATGACTCATATGATTGAATCCGAGTCGGCACCACTTAGCTTGTGCCCTTTTGGGTATTATTATGTCACTACTGTAGTAGTTTACGGAGGAGTTTTCGACACTCCACGGGAAACTAGCTTGATCTCCTAGCGACCCATATGTATGTATGTACGCTCTCTTTGAGGAGAATAGAGTATCGTGGTTGCCCATCAGTGTGTACAATGTTTAAGTGTAATTTCCTCATTCATTGCTACTCATGTACCATATGTCTATGAAACTAGCCATTTTCTCTTTGATTAATGCATACTATCGAGTTCATTTGATACATTATGTCATACTAGTTTCCTATGCCTCGGTACTTGCTTTACCGTCGTGTTAACAGTGTTACCCTTGGTATTGCAGGTACAGAACCCAGTCCCCACTCGGCTGTTGACGCGCCCCGGAGAGTACCCTAATAGTACCTCGGGGTATAGATGAATGGAAGGATGGCGATGTTTTCTATTAGTCATCCTACGGAGCGTGCCGGGTTTTGAAAGGGTTACAGTCGAAATTTTGGTTGCCCTTGGGAATATAAAATTGGGACCTTTTGTACTGACTTCTTTAAGTAGTAAATTGGACTGTATGGAAATGTTATTTAAAAGACTTAAATCCGTATATCTATATATGCATGTTGTGGAACATGTTTCTCTTATTTTGCTTTTGATCATTACAGAGTATTTTACAGGAATTCGTTATGATAAGTCAAATTCCTAAGTGTGTTGGTATTCCTCACACGTTTCTGTGGAATCTCCCTTGTAGGAATTTGTGCACAATGTTTCAGGGTACGGATTACTACGGGATTACATATCCACGCCCTGAGGGCCCACTCAAATCCCCAATTCCTTGGATTGGGGCGTGACAGAAAGCTTGCCATAAAAATGACTTACAGCTTGGTCACAGGATGGGTACGGCTTAACTGTATTTCATTCCACGGTGTAGCTGTGGGTAAGCCATAGCAAAAAATTGGATTTTTGTACTCTCAGGACTTTGAGCCATACAAACTTATAGCTTAGTTGTGGCTTCACCGTAAGCTTCAGAAATTCTGGAACCAATTTTGAAGCTTCAGTTCAATACAGAATTCTAAACTTAAAGGACTACAAGGAGCTTCCCATTGCCTTTACATGTCTCTATAAGCTCCAAATGCTCATCCCCAACACTGACATTACCCATTCAAACTATAATCCATTCAATTAAACATATACCTAGGTACTTAAACAAGTAGAAGGAGCTGTAGCTTAAGATCGCATAATCAATTCAAGAGCCAACCATTTTAACACACATGCAGTTCCCATATACTCCACTACTTGCCTTACATAGTGCTTGACGTTACTCAATTCCTCTTTGGTGTGTGATTAGGGAAAATCTCCAATGAAAAGTGGGTTCTCTACATGAAAGACATGCAAACGATGAATGGGATGTAAAATCGCATGCATGTTATATAATTGAGTCTTTTTTACTCTAAGTAACCCAAAGATGTAAAAAGGAAGAAAGTTCTCCACCTTAATGGCTGTAGCTTGTAGAAAGAGGTATTTCTAAGAGAGAGATGACAGGGAAGGAGAAGAAAAGGATGGGTGAAGGCTTTCACCCTTGCATGCACGGCTTCCAAGCTTTGTTTTCAACATCAATTGGGGTGAAGATGAAGAAGGAAGATGGGAAGAAACAGCTCCAGCAAATGAAGAAGAAGAAATGGAAAAGGGACATTGGGTTCTCTTTTAAATGAAATTCCTGCATTTTACATGCAAGTCTAGCCTTTCTAGGAAATTACATTTTAGGCCAAATGGACCTCAATCAGTCCAAGATGGGTTCGAATCAAGTTGAGCCCAATACGAAAGATGATCTACATGAAAGATTACACAAGATGCCACTAATGAGGTGTCCATATGATGCAAGAACAAATTCCAAAAAAAAGGTCCTTAACTACCTAGGAAAAGTCCGAATCCGACCCAACTAGTTATCCATGACCTAAGCCCAAAGGGTTTAAGTTAAATTAGCCTAAATACCATTTAATTAATATAAAAAAGATTAATTAATACAAATCGAGGTTAATTGGGATCAGGACCTTACACCCAGCTCGAGCCATAGGCCAGAGGGGGAACATGCACCATCATTGGTTAACCATCTTGGGTTAGCCATTAGAGAGATGGACCTAGTCCGACTCCATGGCTGGAAAAAGCTTGATAGTGGGATCAAGTTTGCCATCATTGGTTTAGTTCAGGTAAACTATAACGAGAATCATCAACCAAATTGATCATAGTTGTGCTCGTCATTACAAGACATGGATTAGATTTTATTATTATTAATCACTATATGGAGAAACAGAATTCATGTAGCAGACTCCAACATGGTTGGGATAATGCTTTGATGATAATGATGATGATGATGATTAATCAATATATGATTCTCTCTTAATTGCAGCAAATATTTGATATTGGGGAGTACGGGGGCGATATGTGGCTTAGGGCAAACATTGACCGCCAATGCAGGATTTTGTATAGGAGTTAGAAATACGAGCTATATAGCCACTATCTCGAGCTATTGGAGCAGGGAGTTCCCCAACCCTAGCACCACCCAGCAGATGGCTGTGATCCAGCTGACTGGCAGTTGATGATCTCGCAGTGTTGGGAATGACCACAATGGAGGGTAACATTTGGATGTTATCTACAATAAGTAATTATATTTCAATGTAATTTTATTAGTTATGATTTATTGAAAAAAACTATTGTATTATTGCTCTTCTATGTAGGCGAAGTTGAAGAAAGCTCAAGAGAATCGAGCCAAGTTGCCATAAAATCATACTAGTGGCTCCAGGTCATTTGCATTGAGAATGTCTTTGATGGTACTAATTATATTCATATGAAGAAACTTGATTAAGTTTTTTAATTTATTAATATGTAGGTTCATATCTAAAACAAAATAATTTCAAATGACAAATGGCACAGAATGCCAGTCAGGCGCTGCCTATTACTCAATTCTTCCATGACACCCACTATAGGCAAAAGAGTAATTCGTGAGTAAATGACGTGGCTCAACAGAGACATGTATATTTGCTCTTCGATTCAATTTTGATCAATAATGCCAAAAAAGCATTCTAAATCCCTTATTGATTTAAATGGCAGGAGGTTTTGGTGCAGCGGGCTAAGAAGCAGTCATAGCCCTTTATCATAGCTTCGATGACTGATGAACAAATTGATGTTGATGTGCTTAGGAAGAGGTCGGGTTACTTGAATGGGTATGGTATATACACGAAGACCTCTTCATCTTCCACACAGTCTCGAGCACCGCATCATAAAGTGATCACCTTGCGCGAGCTGATAGCTAAGTAGGCTAGGAGACAGGCTGAGTAGGACAGGTGGTAGGCTCAGCAGGATAGGAGGATAGCTGCACTCGAGGCCTTCGTTCAATAGTTGGCAGCTGTGGTAGGGATAGATCCGACGATCTGATTCAACATCTCTAGAAGGACCAGTTCTGCTGGTGATGGCACAGTTACTGGAGAGCATAATGCCACTCTTTAGTTAATATATTATTCTCTTGAAATTTTTGTTAGTTTTTGTGGACTCAATCCATCAGTTGATGTAATAAATTGATTAATTTCTTTATTTATCAATAAAATCATGCTTTACTTTCATGAGATGAATGTTATTTTATTACTTCATGCACATGACCAATATGTATGACATAATGGTTCATGAGTTGAACTGGATCCCATTAGTATATTAGATGTGATATATGTGCATGGATGAGATCCACACGCGGGAGATATTTGTCACAAATCTTATACTTAAAATAGCTTCACAACCAGTATTGAGATTGGGCATCTCATTTGATAAGGTTGCAGCACTTTGATCACTATGAGATAGTGTGATTTGTCTCGATCATCAAAATGTAAGATTCTGGATCACGGTGCTGGTACATTGGATGTATTGAAGGACCATGAGATGCACCTTATGGAATTCCGTCTCAATAATAAGGTATGCTCTCATAATTCCCTAGCAATAGGCTCTCAATCCTGAGACATTGACGAACTCAAGTTTCTATCTATTCATTTGCTTTGAGTCACTAATGAGTGAGGCCGACTATAGGTTAACACCTCGGTGTCTTAGGTATGTGGTAGTAGAACTGTGGGAACATTGAATGATCAAGATGGAATCTATCTCTATTATCCCCTTGTGCCAATTAATGGATTTGTCATTAGTAAGTGCGCACCCATCTCAATTAAGAGTTAATTAGATGGTACTGATGATTACTATGATTAATTGGGGCTCAAGGATAATAAGATGTGGAACTTAGATTGGAAGAGACGGATTTATTCCAATTGATCCACGGATATTGATAGAGGGGCCTACTTGTGGTAATTGGGAAGTTTAGGGTCTTCATTGTAATTTATTCCTAAGACTGGAGTGCAATTGCATTTATATAGTGGTGTTATTTGCAATTAACTGTGGGCCCGGATTGTACATGAGATGTGAGGTCACGGTGTTTCAGTTGGAGCCAGCTTTCTAAGGAATCCCTAGTGGTCCCCACGCTAGCCCAAGATATTGGAAAACTCTAATCCGACTTGAACTCTAGAAATAAGAGTTTGGAAAGGAGAAAGCTACTAATTGCTTTGGAAGTAAGACTTCTATTTTAATTAGACAAGGGAAAGATTTGAAAGTCTATAAAATCTCTTGGACGTCCAATAAGACTCTCCCTCACGCCTAAAACCCTTTCGTGCAAGAGTTGCACGAGTTTCTCTCTCCTTCTCTTTTCTAGTTCCTTGGAGTTTCGAGTTGGGATTTCTCCTAAAGATTCCACCACTCTTCTTGAGAAAAGAAATCCAATTCGGATCATAGTGTGGAAGGCTAAGAGGTGTTAAAGAAATCTATTAGAGCACTGTGGATCTCCAAAGGTATGATCTACTTCTTGCATGTTGTAGATTATTATGGATGTTTAGTGTTGGTAGAATATTTACTGTACATGGCCACGAGATTGATGGTAATGCATCCTGGATTGGGTTTTGGTCTTATGGATAGTTGATCCCTGTGTCAAGTGGGTCAAAAGTTTTTTAAAATCTATTCACGAGACCCACCTGCTTCCAACAGTTGGTATCAGAGCCATACCTCATCTCTAATCATGTTAGATCAGTATTCTTGTTCTAATCTTTGCATGAGATGTGAAGTGGATAGAGCAAGGGCTATGATAGGATCAGTGTTTATTGGGTTTGCTTGCTTTTGTAGTAGATACATGTTTGGAAAGTCACAAAAGGTTTTAATCATGATAGGAGGATGATAAGATGCCATTAGAAGCATACTGAGATCATTAGAGGTGACTGGGGACAGCAGGAGCCGAATCTGAAAAGGAACCCAAATTTCTGGGTTCGTCAGGTCGATTAGTCAAACGGACCACTATGGCTATAAAGATCTGTTGGCTAACCGTAGGGACCAGATCGGCTAGTCGAACCTAGGCAGAATCATCTTGTTCTTGGTCTGAGTTGTTGCTTTTTTTTTTTTTTTTTTCGGGGGTGCTGCCCCTTGGAACCCTGAGAGCTGACCGGGCAGCTTGACCCCCGCCGGGGGCGCTGCCCCGGACCCCCATTGTGTAGGGGATCTTGTATCGTAGTGGCAAAAAAAAATTTGGCATCTTGTTTTTCCATTGTGGTTTGGCAACCTGGTTTTGTGAGATGCTTTGTTGTATGAGATACTAACTTGCAGGTGATAATGTCCTCTCCATATGGCTCACATGTTTTTCTTTCCTTTTAATTATTGGTTTATTTGTGGCTAAGTGTAAAGGGCATCATGGTTTCCTTGGTTTCTCGTGAAAGGGCAAGGCATGATGAATTTCCCTATAGCCCTTTTCTTTACATGTTTAGACTACCATGTAAGTCTCATTATAGAGACATAGGAATTTATGTATTTTTAAAATTTGTAAATTTTGGAGATGTCCGAAACAAAGAAGGAAAGAGAAGCTGGACTCCTAATCAAAGAGTTTGAAGATTATCAAAAGGTGTATTGGAGATGCCCAAAGAGTTTGAGGAATCCCAAAGTTTTGGAAAGTCTAGAAGTCCAAAAAGTCTTTTCCGCCTGGGTCATGTGGAGGAGAGGACTAGTCTTTTGTTATAGCACTTTCTATTTATGGATGAATGTTTATTTTAGAGTATTTCCATATCTGAACCAAACATAGCAAATTCCAAAATTGGTCAAATCAAATTAATTTTTGGAAAAAGTTCTAATTAGAGTTGGTGGGCCCATGAGATGGATCTATTGGTAACACTAATTTTAGAAACTGGACTTTCCTTAAAATAACTTGACTTGGAACCAATCATTGGTCTTACCATAAGATGAATATATACCTATATTTGATGGACCCATACACCTATAAGGAAATCCTCAACTCTAAAATATTAAGTGGGAGCGGGGCATTTCTATATATATAAAAATCCCCATGGTTTTACACCATAGGTCCATTGTAAGGAAAGTATTAGCCTCGCGCCATTTTGAGAATGGCCATTCCCCACGGAGGGCTTGTATTTATCTGGATACTGGATATGAATCTCCTATGGATAGTGTTGATGAGACGGAGTGGGAGCCCACTCCCCAAGGAGGAGCTGCCCGCAACGGTTGTCATGCAATGCTAGTTGGTGGGTCACACTTAACTAAAATAATGATGTAGTATCCCCAAGGATTTGCCTCATGTATTTTAGAAACCGAAGCTAATCGGGAGTCATACATTATTTGGTATGAGATACTTAGATAGTAATGTATGAAGGGGATCATAGATAGTTAGTCTTAATCCCAATTTTGACCAACTTTGATCCGCACCAGTCTAGGAGGTATTCGCACTCCCCAAGGAGGCATACCCCGCAGGATTGGGATTCAGATGTATTCTGAATTTTGTGGTTATGAGGATTCCCACATAAATTTGGTAGAATACTAAACCCTAATGTCATTTAAATTTATTAATTGAATGTATGGTTATGTGTTACAGTATTACAAGCATGAATTCGAATACTTTCAATCCACTTGCGACCATCCTCAACCAGAATAAGTTGGTGGGATCCAACTATGTAGACTGGAAACGGAATCTGGATATTGTCCTGACAGCTTCAGGATATAAATATGTCCTTACCAAAAACCCCCTTGAAGAGCCTGCCCCAGATGCATCAGAAGCGGAAAAAGACCTTTACACCAAATGGGCCAAAGACGATGAGATGGCCCGATGTTACATTCTGGCATCCATGTCTAGTGTGCTGCAACATCAACATCAATCCTATAAGACTGCATATGATATGATATCGAACTTGAAAGAGATGTTTGCAGAACAAGGCGGACCTGCTAGGCAGGCAGCCATGAGGGTGCTCATTAGCACCAAGATGGCTGAAGGTACATCAGTACAGGAACACATGTTGAAAATGATGGACTCATTAAATGAGTTAGATGTACTGGGAGCTGCGATTGATGCAGAATCGCAGATTGACATAATCCTTGAGTTACTACCAGAGTCATTCAACAATTTCAAGGTCAATTATAATATGAATAAAATGAATCTGACTCTGGCTGAGCTATCTAGTCAGTTGGTAGCAACTGAAGGGATTATGAAGAAGAAACCAACTGCCTTAATGACAGAAAAGTCAGATGCCAAGTCCAAGCTGAAAGGCAAAGGGCGGAAAGGCAAAAAGAAATCAGTTCCTAAGGGTCCTAAGGTGGAGAATGGTCCAACTGGTGGTGTGGCTAAAGCTAAGGGTTCAGGGACAAAAGGAAAGTGTTTCCATTGTGGTAAGACAGGACATTGGAAGAGGAATTGTCCAGACTATCTGTCTAAGAAAAAGACCCCAGGTATGATTGAGTTACTTATATCTGAAGTTAGTTTTGCAACTGGTACTTCAGAATCCTGGTGTGTGGATTCCGGGGCAACTAATCACATATGTAATACGTTGCAGGGGTTCAGGGAAACCAGGAGGCTAAGTGATGGAGAAATCATTGTCAACCTAGGATCTGACGCTAAGGCGAAGGCTGTTTCAGTGGGAGTCATTACTTTATGTTTTTCAAATAATAAATTAGTTTTGTCAGAAACATTATATGTACTGTCTTTAAGGCGGAATTTAATTTCAGTTTCTAGTTTGGTGAATAAAGGTTATTCTATTACTTTTGGTACTGAAGTTGTCATAAAGAGGAATGGTACTTTCATATGTTCTGGTAAGGTAACCAATGGACTTTATTTGTTAACTCCCACGATGTATGAGATACATGATACTGAAACAATTAATAGATCATCAATAAAGAGAAAGTCACCTTCATCTAATCCAACAAAACTTTGGCACCTGAGGCTAGGTCATATAAATCTTAACAGGATTGAGAGGCTAGTGAAAGATGGTATCTTACCTTCGTTGGTGGTAGAATCAATGCCTATCTATGAGTCCTGTTTGGAAGGTAAAATGACTAAAAGACCCTTTTCAGCTAAGGGTAATAGGGCCAAAGATTTATTGGAATTAGTGCATACTGATGTCTGCAAACCCATTAATGTCAGGGCCAGAGGAGGATATGAGTGCTTCATCACTTTCACAGATGATTACTCAAGATATGGTTACATATACCTTATGCACCACAAGTCTGAAGCTTTTGAAAAGTTCAAAGAGTTTCGAGCGGAAGCGGAAAAGTAATTAGGTAAGAGTATCAAGACTCTTCGATCAGATCGAGGAGGGGAATATCTCTCTGCTGATTTTATGGGTTACTTATCAGAAAATGGGATTCTATCCCAATTGTCTGCTCCTGGTATGCCTCAACAGAATGGAGTAGCAGAAAGAAGGAACCGGACTCTTTTAGATATGATTAGGTCTATGCTGAGTTTCTCAAGATTACCTATATCCTTTTGGGGATACGCTTTGGATACTACAATGTACATACTAAACCTCGTACCATCTAAGTCTATACCTAAGACTCCCCGGGAATTGTGGTTTGGGCGAAAGCCTAGTCTACAACATTTACACATTTGGGGTTGTCCAGCACATGTGCTCAAGGTTAAGACGGATAAGTTGGAAACGAAGTCGGAAGTATGCACATTTGTAGGATATCCTAAAGGAACTAAAGGTTGGTTATTCTATAATCCCAGAGAGCAGAAAGTGCTGGTCAGCACTAATGCGGTTTTTCTGGAGGAGGATTATATGATGGACCGGAAATTTTTAGAAAAGGTGATCTTGGAAGAGATTCAAGAGCAATCAATTCCAAATCCAAGTATGACCGGACTTGAGGAAGAACCGCCCTTACCAGACCCAGTAGTTACACCAGTACCTCGTCGTAGTAGGAGGATTGTCAGACCCCCTGATAGGTTCTCATTCTTGGGAGACTCTTATGAAGCAATCCCAAAAGAGCCGGAATAAGATCCCTCTAACTATGATGAAGCAATTAATGACTTAGACTCGGGACGCTGGCAAGATGCTATGAAAGCTGAGATGGAGTCTATGTACTTAAATCAGGTCTGGACACTTGTGGACTTGCCTGCCAATATTAAACCTATTGGGTGCAAGTGGGTCTACAAGAGAAAAAGAGGACCAGATGGAAGAGTGGAGACCTATAAGGCTAGGCTTGTTGCGAAAGGATATACTCAGAAAGAGGGGATCGATAATGAGGAAACCTTCTCGCCAGTAGCCATGATCAAATCCATCCGGATACTCTTATCCATTGCGTCTCATCTCGATTACGAGATTTGGCAAATGGATGTCAAGACGGCGTTTCTTAATGGCCATCTTGAGGAAGACATCTATATGGTGCAGCCAGACGGTTTTGTTGCTAAAAACCAGGAGCAAAAAGTTTACAAGCTGCAGAAGTCTGGACTGAAGCAGGCATCCCGAAGCTGGAATATCCGTTTTGACCAGGCAATCAAGTCATTTGGTTTTTGTCAAAATTCGGATGAGTCATGTGTGTGCATGAAAAGTGAAGGTGACAGGGCAGTTTTTCTGGTTTTATATGTCAATGACATCCTTCTCCTCGGGAAAGACATAGGAATGTTGTCAACGGTAAAAGTTTGGTTAGCCAAAACTTTTGATATGAAGGACTTGGGAGAAGCTAGCTACATCCTAGGGATCAAACTTTATCGAGACCGGAAAAATAGGATGATTGGCTTATCCCAAGCTGCATACATAGATAAGGTGCTAGTACGGTTTGCAATGCAAGACTCCAAGAAGGGCATCACACCTTTCAGGCATGGAGTGCACCTGTCCAAGGATCAGTGTCCTAAGACACCCGAGGAAAAGGAGCAGATGAGGTCGATACCATATGCTTCGGCTGTTGGTAGCCTCATGTATGCTATGTTATGTACGAGACCAGATATCTGTTATGTAGTGGGCCTAGTCAGCAGATATCAATCTAATCCAGGACCTGAACATTGGACTACTGTAAAATGTATTCTCAAATACTTGAGAAGGACTAGAGATTACATGTTGATTTATAGCAGTGATGAGTTAATTCCAGTCGGATACACAGATTCTGACTTTATGTCAGAAAAGGATTCTAGGAAATCCACCTCTGGTTATGTATTTATGCTTGGAGGTGGAGCTATCAGCTGGAGGAGTATAAAACAAGAATGTACCGCTGATTCAACCTCGGGGGCTGAATATGTAGCAGCTTGTGAAACAGTTAAGGAAGCAGTATAGCTTAAAAGATTCCTTTTGGAACTTGGGGTGGTACCTTTGGTACGACAGCCACTCACAGTTTATTGTGACAGCAGCGGGGCAGTTGCTCAATCAAAGGAACCCATAAGCCATAAAAGCCAAAAGCATGTATAGAGGAAGTATCACTTAGTCAGAGAGATTGTGCAGAGAGGTGATATTGCTATTACCAAGATAGCCTCTACAGACAATTTGGCAGATCCTTTTACTAAGCCTTTGCTACCAAAGTCTTTGAACAACACGTAGAAGGGATGGGCATGAGATGCAACCCTGACTGGCATTGAGCCCAAGTGGGAGATTGTTAGTTTTTGTGGACTCAATCCATCGGTTGATGTAATAAATTGATTAATTTCTTTATTTATCAATAAAATCATGCTTTACTTTCATAAGATGAATGTTATTTTATTACTTCATGCACATGACCAATACGTATGACATAATGGTTCATGAGTTGAACCAGAACCCATTAGTATATTAGATGTGATATATGTGCATGGATGAGATCCACATGCAGGATATATGTCACAAATCTTATACTTAAAATAGCTTCACAACCAGTAATGAGATTGGGCATTTGATAAGGTTGCAGCACTTTGATCACTATAAGATAGTGTGATTTGTCTCAATCATCAAAATGTAAGATTCTGGATCACGGTGCTGGTACATTGGATGTATTGAAGGACCATGAGATGCACCTTATGGAATTCCGTCTCAATAATAAGGTATGCTCTCATAATTCCCTAACAATAGGCTCTCAATCCTGAGACATTGACGAACTCAAGTTTCTATCTATTCATTTGCTTTGAGTCACTAATGAGTGAGGCCGACTATAGGTTAACACCTCGGTGTCTTAGGTATGTGGTAGTAGAACTGTGGGAACATTAAATGATCAAGATGGAATCTATCTCTATTATCCCCTTGTGCCAATTAATGGATTTGTCATTAGTAAGTGCGCACCCATCTCAATTAAGAGTTAATTGGATGGTACTGATGATTACTGTGATTAATTGGGGCTCAAGGATAATAAGATGTGGAACTTAGATTGGAAGAGAAGGATTTATTCCAATTGATCCACGGATATTGATAGAGGGGCCTACTTGTGGTAATTGGGAAGTTTAGGGTCTTCATTGTAATTTATTCCTAAGACTGGAGTGCAATTGCATTTATATAGTGGTGTTATTTGCAATTAACTGTGGGCCCGGATTGCACATGAGATGTGGGGTCGCGGTGTTCCAGTTGGAGCCAGCTTTCTAAGGAATCCCTAGTGGTCCCCACGCTAGCCCAAGATATTGGAAAACACTAATCCGACTTGAACTCTAGAAATAAGAGTTTGGAAAGGAGAAAGCTACTAATTGCTTTGGAAGTAAGACTTCTATTTCAATTAGACAAGGGAAAGATTTGAAAGTCTATAAAATCTCTTTGACGTCCAATAAGACTCTCCCTCACGCCCAAAACCCTTTCGTGCAAGAGTTGCATGAGTTTCTCTCTCCTTCTCTCTTCTAGTTCCTTGGAGTTTCGAGTTGGGATTTCTCCTGAAGATTCCACCACTCTTCTTGAGAAAATAAATCCAATTCGAGTCATAGCGTGGAAGGCTAAGAGGTGTTGAAGAAATCCATTAAAGCACTGCGGATCTCCAAAGGTATGATCTACTTCTTGCATGTTGTAGATTATTATGGATGTTTAGTGTTGGTAGAATATTTACTGTACATGGTCACGAGATTGAGGGTAATGCATCCTGGATTGGGTTTTGGTCTTATGGATAGTTGATCCCTGTGTCAAGTGGGTTAAAAGTTTTTTAAAATCTATCCACGAGACCCACCTACTTCCAACAATTTTAACATAATAACTTGTTGAAATTTATAAACACTAAAAATGTAGGATTTTCAACACTATGATTAGAGATACGGCCCTCGAAATTGGTCGAAATAGGAAACGGCCCTTGAAATTGCCTACCTGGGGGTCAAAAGGGGGAAACGGCCACAGAAAATCAAAAACCGGTACGAGCACTTCACTCGAGGGTAGAGTAACTTGTAGGAACTGACGGTCCACAAATCAGACTCTCGGTTAGAGAATTGGAAGCAAAAACCAACAATTTCCAAGACATAGGCTTGAAAATTGCTCACCGGGGGAGGGGGGTTAAAAAATGGGAAACAGCCTCGTAAAAATCAAAAGCCAACACGAGCACTCTGTACAAAGGTAGAGTAACTTGTAGGAACTGACGGTCCGTAAATTAGACTCCCAGTTAGAGAATTGGAAGCAAAAACCTATGATTTCTAACACTTAGGCTTGAAAACTACCCACCCGGGGGGTAAAAAATGGGAAACAGCCCTGAAAAAAATAAAAAACTGGCACGAGCACTCTACTTTAGGGTAGAGTAACTTGTAGGAATTGACAATCTGAAAATCGGACTCCCAGTTAGAGAATTAGAAGTAAAAACTTATGATTTCCAAGACTTAGGCTTGAAAACTGCCCACCTGGTGGTCAAAAATGGGAAACGGCCCCAGAAAAATAAAAAATGAGCATGAGCACTTTGCTTAAGGGTAGAGTAACTTGTAGGAACTGACAGTCTGCAAGTAGGACTCCCGGTTTGAGCATTGGAAGCAAAAACCTACAATTTCCAAGACTTAGGCTTGAAAATTGCCCACCGGGGAGTCAAAAATGGGAAACGGCTCTGGAAAATAAAAAAACTAGCACGAGCACTTTGCTTGAGGGTAGAGTAACTTGTAGGAAGTAACAGTCTGTAAATCAGATTCTCGGTTAGAGAATTGGAAGCAAAAACTTATGATTTCCAAGACTTATGCTCGAAAACTAACCATCGGGGGACCAAAAATAGGAAATGGCCCAGGAAAAATAAAAAATCAGCATGAGCACTTCGCTTAAGGGTAGAGTAACTTGTAGGAATTGACAGTCCGTAAATCGGACTCTCAATTAGAGAATTAGAAGGAAAAACCTACGGTTCCCAAGACTTAGGCTCGAAAACCGCCCACTAGGGGGTTTAAAAATGGAAAATGGCCCCGGAAAAATTGAAAATAGTCATGAGCTTTTCGCTTAAGTGTAGAGTAACTTGTAGGAACTGACAGTCTG
Organism: Sextonia rubra; assembly: GCA_037013555.1. Classification (NCBI taxonomy): domain Eukaryota; kingdom Viridiplantae; phylum Streptophyta; class Magnoliopsida; order Laurales; family Lauraceae; genus Sextonia; species Sextonia rubra. Next base: position 84,241,243 of record JASUAD010000001.1, read on the forward strand.
CAAATTGGACTCCTAGTTATTGAATTGGAAACAAAAACCTATGATTTCCAAGACTTCGCTTGAAAACCACCCACCAGGGGGTCAAAAATAGGAAATGGCCCCTGAAAAATTGAAAACTGGCACGAGCACTTTGCTCGAGGGTAAAGTAACTTGTAGGAACTAGCGGTTCGCAAATAGGACTCCTAGTTAGAGAATTGAAAGCAAAAACCTATGATTAAAAAACTAAGACTTGAAAACTGCCCACTGGCGGGTCAAAAATGGGGAATGGCACTGGAAAAGTAAAAAATTGGCAAGAGCACTTTGCTCAAGGGTAGAGTAACTTGTAGGAACTGATAGCCTACAAATCAGACTCCTAGTTAGAGAATTAGAAGCAAAAACCTACGATTTCTAAGACTTAGGCTAGAAAACTACCAATCACGGGGTCAAAAATGGGAAACGGACTTGAAAAAAATGAAAACTGACATGAGCACTTCCCTCGAAGGTAGAGTAACTTGGAGGAATTGATGGTCCACAAGAAGGACTCTTGGTTATAGAATTGGAATGAAAAACTTATGATTTCCAAGACTTGGACTTAAAAAACCGTCCACCAGGGGGTCAAAAATGGGAAACGGCCTAGAAAAATCAAAAGCTTGCACGAACACTTTGCTTAAGGGTGAAATAACTTGTACGAACTAACAGTCTGCAAATTGAACTCCTGGCTAGAGAATTGGAAGCAAAAACGTATGATTTCCAAGACTTGGCTTGAAAACCACCCACCAGGGGGTCAAAAATAGGGAAATGGCGATGGAAAAATAAAAAACTGCATGAGCACTTCGCTTGAGTGTAGAGTAACTTATAGGAACTGACGGTCTGCAAATAAGACTCCCAGTTAGAGAATTGGAAGCAAAAACCTATGATTTCCAAGACTTAGACTTAAAAACCGCCCACCGGGGGGTCAAAAATGGGAAACGGCCCTGAAAAATCAAAACTGGGCTGAGGACTTTACCCAAGGGGAAAGTAACTTATAGGAACTAACAGTCTGTAAATCAGACTCCCGGTTAGAGAATTGGTAGCAAAAGCCGACGATTTATAAAACTTAGGCTCGAAAACTGCCAATCATAAGGTCAAAAATGGGAAACGGCCTTAGAAAAAATGAAAACTTACATGAGCACTTCGCTCAAGGGTAGAGCACCTTATAAGAACTGAAGGTCTAGAAATAGGACTCCCGGTTAGAGAATTAAAAGCAAAAACCTACGATTTCCAAGCTTAAGCTAGAAAACTACCCACCGGGGGGTCAAAAAGGGGAAACGGCCCCAGAAAAATAAAAAACCAACATGAGCACTTTGCTTGAGGGTAGAGTAACTTGTAAGAACTGATGGTCTACAAATCAAACTCCCGGTTAGAGAATTAGAAGAAAAAATATACTATTTCCAAGACTTAGGCTCAAAAACTGCTCATCGGGGAGTGAAAAAGGGGAAACGGTCCCTAAAAAATCGAAAACCTGCACGAGCACTTCACTCGAGGGTGGAGTAACTTGTAGGAACTAGTGATCACCAAATCAAACTCCTAGTTAGAGAATTAGAAGCAAAAACCTATGATTTCCAAGACTTAAGCTCGAAAACCGCCAATCGGGGGGTCGAAAAAGGGAAACAGCCCTGGAAAAATAAAAAACTGGCACTAGCACTCCGCTCGAGGATAGAGTAACTTGTAGGAACTGATAGTCCACAAATCGGACACCCAGTTAGAGAATCGGAAGCAAAAACCTATGATTTCAAAGACTTAGGCTCGAAAATTGCCAATCGTGGAATCAAAAATAGGAAACTGTCCTGGAAAAGTTGAAAACCGGCGTGAGCACTTCGCTTGAGGGTAGAGTAACTTGTAGAAACTAACGGTCAGCAAATCGGACTCCCGGTTAGTGAATTAGAAACAAAAACCTACGATTTCCAATACTTAGGCTAAAAAACAGCCCACTGGGGGGTCAAAAAGATGAAACGGCTTTGGAAAAATAAAAAACCGGCATGAGCATTTCGCTCGAGGGTAGAGTAAGTTGTAAGAACTGATGGTCCATAAGTCGGACCCAGTTAGAGAATTGGAAGTAAAAACCTACGATTTCCAAGACTTAGGCTTGAAAGCCGCCCATCAGGGGGTCAAAAAGGGGAAATGGCCCCTAAAAAATTGAAAACCTACGTAAGCACTTCGCTCAAGGGTAGAGTAACTTGTAATAACTAATAGTTCGCAAATCAGACTCTCGGTTAGAGAATTAGAAGCAAAAACCTATGATTTCCAAGACTTAGCTCGAAAATTGCCCACCGAGGGGTCAAAAAAGGGAAACGGCCCCGGAAAAGTAAAAACCAGTACGAGTACTTTGCTAGATGGTAAAGTAACTTGGAGGAAGTGATGGTCTACAAATCGGACTCCCAGTTAGAGAATTGCAAGCAAAAACCTATGATTTCCAAGACTTAGGCTCGAAAACTGCCCATCGGGGGCTCAAAAATGGGAAGCGGCCCCTGAAAAATCAAAAACCCATATGAGCACTTCGCTCGAGGGTAAAGTAACTTGTAGAACTAATGGTCTGCAAATCAAACTCCCGGTTAGAGACTTAGCAGGAAGAGCTTATGATTTCCAAGACTTAGGCTCGAAAACCACCCATCGGTGGGTCAAAAATGGGAAACAGCCCCGGAAAAATCGATAACTAGCACGAGTGCCTCGCTCAAGGGTAGAGTACCTTGCAAGAACTGACGATTTGTAAATCGGACTCCTAGTTAGATAATTAGAAGCAAAAACCTATGATTTTCCAAGACTTGGCTCCAAAACCGCCCACCAGGGGGTCAAAAATAGGAAACAGCCTCGGAAACATCAAAAACAGACATGAGCACTTCGCTGGATGGTAGAGTAACTTGTAAGAACTGACGGTTCACAAATTGGACTCTCGGTTAGAGAATTAGACCTAAAAATATTGGATTCCGAACACTTAGGCTCGAACATAGGCCGCCGAAGGCCCGAAACGGGGAACGGCCATCGGGCGGCCTGGAAACTGGCATGAGTACCTCGCTCGAGGCAAAAATAACTTATATGAATTGACGATGTTGGAAGTAGGTGGGTCTCGGGGATAGATTTTCAAAACTTTTGATCCACTTGACACAGGGATCAACTATACATAAGACCAAAACCCAATCCAGGATGTGTTACCCTCAATCTCGTGACCATGTATAGTAAAAATTCTACCAGCACTAAACATCCAAAATAATCTACTACATGCAAGAAGTAGATCATACCTTTGGAGATCCACAGTGCTCTAATGGATTTCTTCAACACCTCTTAGCCTTCCACGCTATGACCCGAATTAGATTTCTTCTCTCAAGAAGAGTGGTGGAATCTTCAGGAGAAAATCCCAACTCGAAACTCCAAGGAACTAGAAGAAAGAAGGAGAAAGAAACTCGTGCAACTCTTGCACGAAAGGGTTTTGGGCGTGAGGGAGAGTCTTATTGGACGTCCAAGAGATTTTATAGACTTCCAAATCTCTCCCTTGTCTGATTGAAATAGAAGTCTTACTTCCAAAGCAATTAGCAGCTTTCTCCTTTCCAAACTCTTATTTCTAGAGTCCAAGTCGGATTAGTGTTTTCCAATATCTTGGGCTAGCGTGGGGACCACTAGGGATTCCTTAGAAAGCTGGCTCCAACTGGAACACCGCGACCCCACATCTCATGTGCAATCCGGGCCCACAGTTAATTGCAAATAACACCACTATATAAATGCAATTGCACTCCAGTCTTAGGAATAAATTACAATGAAGACCCTAAACTTCCCAATTACCACAAGTAGGCCCCTCTATCAATATCCATGGATCAATTGGAATAAGTTCGTCTCTTCCAATCTAAGTTCCACATCTTATTATCCTTGAGCCCCAATTAATCACAGTAATCATCAGTACCATCCAATTAACTCTTAATTGAGATGGGTGCGCACTTACTAATGACAAATCCATTAATTGGCACAAGGGGATAATAAAGATAGATTCCATCTTGATCATTCAACGTTCCCACAGTTCTATTAACAGATACCCAAGACACCGAGGTGTTAACCTATAGTCGGCCTCACTCATTGGTGACTCAAAGCAAATGAATAGATAGAAACTTGAGTTCGTCAATGTCTCAGGATTGAGAGCCTGTTGCTAGGGAATTATGAGAGCATACCTTATTATTGAGACGGAATTCCATAAGGTGCATCTCATGGTCCTTCAATACATCTAATGTACCAGCACCGTGATCCAGAATCTTACATTCTGATGATTGAGACAAATCACACTATCTCATAGTGATCAAAGTGCTGCAACCTTATCAAATAAGATGCGCAATCTCATTACTGGTTGTGAAGCTATTTTAAGTATAAGATTTGTGACATATATCTCCCGTGTGCGGATCTCATCCATGCACATATATCAAATCTAATATACTAATGGGACCCGGTTCAACTCATGAACCATTATGTCATACATATTGGTCATGTGCATGAAGTAATAAAATAACATTCATCTCATGAAAGTAAAGCATGATTTTATTGATAAATAAAGAAATTAATTAATTTATTACATCAACTGATGGATTGAGTCCACAAAATCTAACAGACGACTCATGAATCGGACTCCCAGTTAAGGAATTAGACGCAATAACCGCTTAATTCTTAATACTTAGGCCAAAAAACAAGCCGCCAAAAAACTTAGGAAAATATTATCTATATACGTTTTTATCTTACATTTGTAATTTAATTCATTGAAAAGGTTCTAACGTCATTTTTGTCATTACAGATTGATGGATGATTTGGGTTCAGTTGCAAACTTGGAGGGGTGTTTTATTTTCATTTTAGTCTATTTGTATTTGTGTATTGAATATTTATGTGGGACTGTATCATTGTAATATTTGTTAAATGAGATGAATGACTTGATGAAAAATGGTGATGGTTGTTTGTTCATTTAGCAATTCTTGTATGAGTGGATTTCTTATGTTAAATACAAGTACATGAATAGGTTTATATTTGATACAGGTATATAAATAGGTTTATTGGAAGACTATAAATGAAAATGCAATTATTATATTTTTTTAAAAAAATAAACTTTTGCCAACGAAAAATGATATTTGCCGATATTTTTTAATGTCGGCAAAAGTAAAATAATGTTTTAAAAATTAAATCATTTTCCGATGTTTTATAACATCGGCAAAATGATATTGTAAATTTTATAAATAGGGATAATTGTTACTGACATTAAAAAACATCAGTAAAATGAAAAAAAATAAAATTCAAAAATAAATGATTTTACTGACATTAGAAAACGTCAAAAAAAGTAAAGTAAAATATTAAAAAAACTAGAATTAATTTTGCAACGTTTTCTTAATGTTAGTAAAATGGAATTTTAAGATTTTGTGTAATTTTTTTACTGACATTTTAAAATGTCGGTAAAATGAGATTTTAAAATTTTAAAAAATATGAAAATTAAAATGAAAAAAATGAATGAGTTTGCCGATGTGAAGGAATCATCAGTAAAAGTGAAAATTAAAATAGAAAATAAATGAAATGAATTTTGCTGATTTTTTTAGCATCGGTAAATGTCCAATTTAAATTTTAAAAAATACAAAAAATTTTAACTGACATTAAAAAATTGTTGGTAAAAGTGAAATTAAAATTGAAAATAGATGAAATGAATTGTGTCGATGTTTTTTTAGCATCCATAAATGTCCAATTTAAAATGTAAAAAATACAAAAAATTTTTAGCGACATTAAAAAATCATCAGTAAAGTAAAATTAAAATTAAATGAATTTTGCCGACATTTTCTTAACGTTGGTAAATGTCCAATTTAAAATTTAAAAAATCCAAAAAATTTTTATCAATGTTAAAAAATCGTTAGCCAAAGTCAAAGTAAATGAATTTTGCCGATGTTTTTTAGCATCGATAAATGTCCAATTTATCGTCGGTAAATATTGTTTTCACCGACGAAATTTTTTTCTTTCTATAAAATATTTTGCTGACCTTTTTTGGCAATGTTCAGATGATGAAAATATTTTCATCGGTAAAGTTGTATACTGATATTTTGTTATCTTTTGGCGACGAAAAAATATGTAGCTAACAATGTGAATTCTTGTAGTTAATATTCCACGATAATGTTGCAAAAAGATAATTTCTCTTTCAAATTGTTTGATGCCCCGAAATATAGCAAAAAAAATTCCTCTCAAAGCTACTAAGATGGGTACCACGCTACTGTTTACTTTAATGGGGCCCTTTTCTTTTACTCTCTTTTTTGGATGTAAGGGTTTTTGAGTTCATATGATATAAGGAAAGTTAGGACCCAAAGAGCACACTTTGTCCTTAGTACTTTTTCCAGTGTAGAAATTCCCAAGTTCTTATGATATAAGAAGAGTTGATATCTAGAGAGCAAACCCAGTCCTTATGTATTTCTACACAAATATCTTGAAAAGTTCTATGGACATTCAAGGTTGAGCCAAAACCTTCATTTTTTTTCTCTTTTTTTAATTTTATTTTATACACACACACACACACTTCTTTTTAATTACATGTGATTGTGCAATGTTTAGGTCCCTTAACTTTCTAATTAACCAATATAATGAATTTTAGGCTAATGACTCCTAAACCAGATGGCTTTAAGGAACTAGGTATGGACACACCCTCATAAGCTCACTAGCTCGAGTTAAAAAGGTTACGAATCCAAACTAGTTACAAAATATTATTATTAGTTTTTTACTTTTTTATAAAAAAATTAAAAAATAATAAATAAATAAATAAACCAAAAATAAAAAATTGAAAGTAAACACTAGATAACCTTTTATTTTCGCTCAAATTGATTCACTTTGGTTTAGTTTATACAACCCACAAAAAATGAACTATGAAACAAAAATATTTTACCAATTGAATTTTAGGTTCTCATTGTATTTTTGTGAAAAATCCCAAAAACAGCATTAAAATTTTCCATCCAAAACGTCAAAAAAATGTATATATGTGTGTATGTGAAAATAAGTTTTAGTGATTCTTTAATGGGTTTCCTCCTTCAGAAGCAACGAACTTTCTTTTTACTTCCTTTCAAAAGTCTTGAAAATTCCAGATTCCTATATATCTTCACATCACTTCAATTCTTTTGCAAACTTTCTTTTCTAGAAACAAAATATAAATGCAAAGATTTCTAAAACCAAAAGAAAAATCTTAAAAATTCAAAAGTTTCCTAAAATCTAGAAATAAAACAAAAAAAATGTGAAGTTTTTGTCTAAAAATGGACAAGTGTGCTTGTTCCCACCCCCCAACCTAAGATGAACATCGTCCTCAATATTTATGCATGAAATGCAGCATAGGTGAATGCAAATAATAATAATAATAATAATAACATAAGGAAATAAATAATAAAGGGCTAAGTAAAAGATGGTTAGACAAAATCCAAAACAAAAGGAAAAGAAAAACTACACTACAAAAATAAAGAAAAAAAATTTATCGACACTGTTGGATCTAAAACAACAAAAGGGTAAGTAAAAGTGGGAACAAGTGCACTTGTTCACTTTTAGACAAAATTTTACATTTTTGTTTTTTTTAGGAAAAATTTTTAATTATTTTTTTGGATTTTTTTTGGTTTTATGAATTTGTTTGCATTTATTTTTTCATTTCTAAAAAAAAAGTTTTCAAAGGAATTGAGATGATTTGAAGATATATAGGAATCTGAAATTTTCAAAATTTTTGGAAATAACCAAAAAGAAATTTCATTGTTTCTAAAGGGGGAAATCCATCAGAGAAGTACCAAAAGTTATTTTTCACATATACACATAGCCATTTTTTTGACGTTTTGAATAAGAAACTTCAATGTTGTTTTTGGGATTTTTTGAGATAATACGATGAAAACCTAAGATTTAATTTTGTAAAATATTTTTGTTTCCTAATTCATTTTTGGTGGGTTGTATTTACCAGAACAAAAATGAATTAATTAGAGCGAAATGGAAACAGGCTACCCAATGTTTACTTTTGATTCTTTTTATTTTTTAATTAGAAAAGGAGAGTGAAAAAAATTTAAAAATAATAATAATATTTTGTAAATAGTTTGGGTTCATAGCCTTTTTAACTCAAGCTAGTAAGCCCGCACGAGTGTGTCCATACCTAATGTCCAAAGCCACCTGGTTTGGGAGTTATTGGCTTAATGCTTGTTTTATGTGTTAATTAGAAAGCTTAAGAGATCTAGACACTGCACAGTCACATGTAATTAAAAAGATGTGTCTGTGTGTTAAAAAAAGGGAAAAAAAAGAGAAAAAAAATGAAGGTTTTGGCCGAACCCTAAATAATATAGGAAATAAACAATAAAGGGCTAAGTAAAAGATGGAACCTAGGTGTGAAGACATTCCACCCCTTGTCCATGGTTGGACAAAATCCAATAATAAAAGGAAAAGAAAAACTACACTACAAAAATAAAGAAAAGAAATTATCTACACTACAGGATCTAAAACGAAGAATACACCAGGATCCTAGATGAAATTTTCCTCTACATATTTCACACCGAGCACATGAAAAAATGGTATCTTTAAACTATGCAGTGTAGTGAACATGAGGACCACATGTTCCTTATGAATAAGTGTAGAAAAGAGCACCATGCATCCTTTAAGAATGGGTCTTGAAATTGCACATGAGGAGGGAACATCAGAAAATGGCGTGGTACATGGTCCTCCCATGCCCATAACTCTTATATTTTACCGAATTCCTTTGGCATGAGCATTAAACTATCCCTGGCAACATCATGAATGAAAGGTGTAACCAATGCTACTTGTGATCCAAAATGTCAGACTTGGGGTTTTGATCATGGTCATTTTTCTCTACGTCCAAGAATTCATCCATACAAATTTCTTCTTTCACTTCTGATAGCTCTAACAACTTTAGAATTGGATGTGTAATTTCTTCAAGCATGGGGTCATGTAATTGCACACCAATTGCCACATCATGTACCATAAATTCCAAAGTCTCATATTCTAAAACACAAAAAATTGGATCTATTAGTGTCATAGTATGTGTGTGTTGTCAATTCCGTGACCTGAGTCAAGTCTAAATCAAGGAACCATCAATGAAGATCAAGCAAGATCAAGGAAGATCAAGGCACATCAATGAAGATCAACTAAGATCAAGAAAGATCAAGATTCGTCAAGACCATCATCTAGAAGATCTTCACTGAGTGCTAGGGGCTAAGGCAACATTAACCACTATTGTCCATGTTGACCCATAAAATTTGGAAATAATGCAACGAAGACAATACAAGGTGTGGATTATAAAGTTCTAAAGTTTTCAAAGCACTTGGACCTCATCTCAGCTCAAATCAACTTCAAAGACTCTTTGCCAGCTCCTTGGGAATCATTGCGGGACCCAGCACTTCCACATGTTGAAGCAAGCTTCTAGTCAATGAAATGCTTTCAAATATATCTAAAGACTATTCCTCAAGGATTCAGAGCATTTGGACATCATTAGATCTAAACTTAGTCCAGATGATCATATACTATGCTTTGTAGGTCCTCGTGCAGAATAATATCCCATGAAGATCAAAATTAGCTAAAATTCTTAGAGGAAGCTCAAATGATGCCTAACACAGGTTCTACAAAATTTCGGGTTCAACAGACATCATCGAACCCGAAAGCCACAGGCATGTCAACTTGGGGTCAATACCCCCCCACCCCCACCCCCCCCCCCCCCCCCCCCCCCAAAAAAAACCATGGGTTACTAACCAAAGCCTTGCTTCCTGATGACCAAAATTGATGAAATTTGGACACGAAGCTTCAGTTATGCTCAGAAGATACTCTATGAATTTTCAAGTTGAAAGGACTCCGTTTGGTCCAAGTTTCATCGCATGTCAGCTTAGAGGATAGTACTCCCGAGTTATAGAGGGTCACCGGCAAAGATCTTACTTCTAGGAGGCCAAAGCTAGTAAAATTTGGAACAAATGCTCAAAGAACACTCCAAGTTACTCTCCTAAAGTTTCAAGTCAATTGAACATTGGCCGGGTAGAAAACAAGTTGACTACCTCATTGTGGGGTGGATGGTGACCTAACACATGCAATAAATAGGCCACTGATTGAAATCATACTTTCCCAAATCCAAAGCTGATGAAATTTAGGGGAATAGTTCAAGATGTTCCTAATGTCAGTCCCTCCAAGCTTCAAACCAAACTGAGGTCATTTGGGCCTCAAACAGCTGAAATAAGGGCCCACTTTCTTGAAAAGCCAACTGGAGGGTTGACTAATTTTAGAAGGTCAAAACAAGTTGAAACTTTTATGATATGGTCAAAATAGTATCAAGAAGCATCTCTCCAAGTTTCGTGGTGATTGGACTTCGTTTGGGCCCCAAACAGGTGAAAACGGTTTGCAATTACAAAAACCCAAAATTGGGCCTTGTCCGTGACTGCAGCTGTGGTCATGGACCCCCAAAGGACACTTCCTGCTATTTTGGGCAGTTTTTCTCTACTCCCTTTCGTAATCCAACTTCCCACAACTCCCTTTAACTCCCAGGAACCACCAAAAACCACCTGGGGCCTCTATAAAAAGGGCAGTGTTTGAAGGAAGTGGGGGGAGACACACAAGAAGAGAAAATTGAAAGGAACACAAGAGTATTCAACCAAAAAAAAAAAGCAGCATCCCACGACCATTCCCTTCTTTTTTTTAGTCACTAAGGTGAGCAAAAAGGTTTAGAGGAAGAGGAGAAGGGAGGGGTAACTACAGAACAAACTATGTTCATGCAGTACGACTATTCGAAGGATGACGTTGTTATCTTTGTTTTTCTCATTTAGGGGGATTTCTTGGCTATTACAGAGGTTGTGAACGAGCCCCTTTGGGTCTCATTTTGGTCCTTGAAAACCATAGGTTTAGCATGACACAACTTTGGCCTCCTGTGATACCCTATTCAGACTTGAACAAAAGACAATCCATAAACATGAATGATGAATTACAAAGTTTTCAATCGATTCTATAGTTGAATTCGATCTTCTCAATGGTCATCCAACACCCCCAAGATGTCATGAGGGAGTTTCAACACTAGAAAAATGTTTGGAAAAAAACCAGCACGAACAGCATGAAAAATGGAGGCAAACAGTGACCTCACAATCACTGTCTGCCAGTGACCATGACCCACGGTCACTGGCAGGTGCCAGTGACGGTGAGTCACAGTCATTGGCAAGTGCCAGTGACCGTGACCCATGGTCACTAGCCTGAGGCAATGACCGTGGGTCATGGTCACCCCCCTTTTTTGCTTTCTCTTTTTCACATTTTCCTATTCTATGTATATTTTCTTGTAATTTTCAAATTGAGATCACATCTAAGACTTGAAGGAGGGGTTGTAAACTTTGTAAACTTGTGTAAACAACTTGCATCCCCGCGATCAGGGCATTAGAACCCATGTAAACAAAAGGGAACTTAATGATGAACTGTAATTAATTCCCATTCTTCTTAACGCTTGAAGTGTGTGAATGTTGGACACTGAATCCATTACGCAATTCCATGTCATTTTAAGTGTAATTAGAAGATAGGCACCGTCTGTGGGGAATTTCTTGCCCTAATTTGTGATCGAATTTGGTTAAAAACACATAAAAAGTGCCGAAAATTACTGAAAACTACTGCTGTTATGCTGAAAACTGCTGCTGTTGTGCTGAAAACTGCTGCTAAAAGTGCTGTGACCATGGGACAGTGTGTAAAAAGTGCTGTGACCGTGGGAATCAATGGAAAATGGGTAATGATTGTGGGTCACGGTCATTGACCTGTTTTATGGCCTAGATGACTTGTTTGACCCTTGAAGACACCCATGTAAGGCCTAGATGTCTATGATGGGTTTGGAAACATTTTTGAAGGAATTTTGCTCCTTGAAGTGCATTCTTTTATTATGCAAATGAAGGCATCAAGCACCTTGAAGTGCAAATGTTTGCTATTCACCAAGAATATTCAATTGAAGGAACTTGCGCCTTGATGTGCATGGACCAAATCACACCCTTTAAAAGAGTGGTGACTTAGTCTAAAGGGCTTTGACTCAAACAAGTGTTCTATTAAATCAATGTTAAGACCAACGACATTACACTCACGCACTGTCCGGTGTCAAGCATTGATGGATCCTGTATGATCATTGTGAAAATGGTGCACGCTCGATCTTGTGGGCCCTATCCCTTTGATTAGATCCAACCCTCTCTTGCTTATAAGATTGACATGGATGGCCCTGAAATGCCACCAAAATTATGGTAGCCAGGTCTAGTCAGCTTAGCATGCTTTTAAGTCTAACTATATGATTCCAAAATGCTGTAGAAATTCTAACAGCTAGGACAGTCAGCATAGCACAAAGAGATGGGACTTGTGCCTCTGTCTAACTATTTCAGATGGCATTCACAAACCATCTCGGCTAACCAAAGAGACGGCCCTGTTTGTTGTCATATTAATATGATTCTGTGGATTTCTTTTTGCAGAATATCATGGGTTCTCTAATCATTACTTTTGATGAAGCCAATGAGAGACTTTTCAAGATCTCCATGACACAAAACAAGCCATGTGCAAGAGCATAAAAAAGGGCATGTACAGATACTGTTACTCCTCCATCAAGAGTTTCAGTTTTCCAAAGGCTTTCCACTCCAATGGGCTCCACCACTTTAGCTTAGAATGGGTCATCAATGACCTTGAAGATCGGTAAGAAAATAGAAACTCCTCAATCATGGGTTCCAAATATGCTCAAAACCCATTTGGAGTCTTCCACAAGGGTCAAAAGGATCCGGAATGCAAACTAAAGTCAGGGGGCAACAGTCTCCGTGTCATCAAACCGTGACAGGGGGCAAGGTAAGTCTGTTATACAGATCACAAATCAAGGGCGCTTAAGAAGTTGCCTCGAGTGGCCACCCAAGCTACAGGAGCATCCCCGGTTCAGCCCAAACAAGGGGCTGTGACAAGGGACACTCGACAAACCCTTAGAAAAGCCCAAAAACATGCTGCCATCCCAAGCTGTAGCACGTGGTCGCCAAAACCACGCATCCGAAATTATAAGAAGGCTGAAAGCAAATCTCTGGTGTCACTTGAAGAAAACATCTTTTACCCTTTGACTCAAAAAAAGGGACAGAAGTTTGGAAGGAAACTTCTGCCTTTAGTCATTGTAGCACCACAATATTCATCACATGGTGCTAAGAACAAAGAGCCAGTTGAACGGTTGGTCATTAACGATTCGACCGATCTGGTTCATTTCAAGAACTTGCTCTAACAGAAGAAGGGTAAAGAGAAGAATAATAAAAGAAGTACTGTCGATATTCTTTCATTCCCTACTTCCAACCCTACGAGCTGGAATCAACTCGCCAGTACTTTTAAGCCATTGATTTCCACGTTTAAAGATAAAAAATGGCCAGAGTGGTCAATCAAATTAGGGAGAAGGCTTTGGCTCACGCCTAGAAGCAATCTCGGCATACAATCACTCCAAAATGAGTGGTCAAAGAAGATGAGTTAGGACTGACTTCCTCATGCATGGTTGGACCAGGCCCAACCATAAGGGTCACTCGGAGTATGGCTCGAACTCAGTCACAATAATCTGATTCCAATTCTCATTCAGGCGGAACCCCTGAAGGACATGTTGAAATAGATTCCGACAAAGACTCAATTACTCTCCTGGACACGGAAGATAGTTAGTCTACTCTTCCTACATCTTCTTACCCACGTCAGTACACTATATTTATGGCTGAAGGGAGCGGAACTGGAAACAATGGAAACGAAGGTGCTAGTGAGAGTAAAGATGGCGGCGAAGAAAATGTTGATGAAAATCAAGAAGATGACGTCAGTGATGTCGTCAAACAGCAAAGAGTTAGAATTGATCACCTAACTACTAGTTAAAAGTTTTGATAGACAAGTTGGGTGGTCTGGCTGAAGCTCCAGCCAATCCTTTGTTTGCTGACAGGAGAGAACAGGCTATGATCGGAGGAATGCCACCAAAATTGACCTGCTTACGGCTCAAATTAAATCACTAATAAATAAAGTAGTGGCCACAGGTTCTACCACGGGTGATCATTCATCAATCCTTGGTCTCCATATGGTTCCCGAAAAGTATGTAACTTTCAAGGAAGTCGAAGAGATATTAACCAAATCAAAGGTGGGAAATAGGATGAAAAAGAAAGGTATTACACCCAAATACCCTCCGGAATTTGATCTGATTCCATTTCGCCAGATTATAAGCTATCGACTTTCCCGCCTGATATGGGAAAAGGATCTACCTATCAACATATAGTACATTTCAAATCACTCCTGGGGGAGCTTGCCGGAGTTAGATGTTCTAAAAATAAGATTGTTTGTAGGTATCTTGAAAGGAGTTGCTTTTGATTGGTATAAGCAATTACTAGAACTCTCTTTCACAACATGGCCAGTCACGGAAGAGAAATTCTTACTTCATTTTCAAGAAGAAGATCAGACAGTTACCTTCACCATGCTAAGTAGCACAAAGCAAGGAGAAAATGAAACTGCACAAGCCTTTATCAACAGATGGACAGCATTGTCTTACAGATGCTTAGAACAACCATCTCAGAGGGCTACCATTGAAATGTGCAAAACTAACCTATGGCCAGAAATCAAGGTTATCATACTTAGTCACAAAACTAATTCTTTGGCCCATTTAGTTGAGGTGGCCACTGATGCAGAGTTGACCCTTAAAGAAATCAGTCAAAAGAAGGTAAATTCCTGAAGAGTGGAATCATCGTCGTCTTCTGCTCCAAAATCAACTGCTCCAAATTTAAAGAAGAAACAAGTGGTATTCAATGTGCAAACCTCTAAATCAGCTCCTCCAAAACCACAGAATGTCAAGACCAAGCAAACTCAAGGGGAGGAATATGAAAAGAGAAAAAGAGCTAAATATCCCTTCGATGGAGATATTGAAATAATCTTCCAAACATTAATGGAAAATAACAAACTTGAACTTCCACCAATAAAAAAACCGGAGTAGGCAGGCCGCGTTAATGACCCAAATTACTGCGCATATCATTGGATGGTGTCTCATCCTCTTAAAGACTATTTCATCCTGAAAGAAAAAGTTAACGAAATGTGGAAAAATAGAGTGGTAACATTTGATTGGAAATTTGATGTTGCTCCAGTCAATATGATTTCTTTTGGGCAATTTGCACCCATAGCAATATTCGCTCCATCAAAACCACCTACTGTTGAATTCTGGGTCATTAATGCAATACATAATGAGCAGGGATTCATACTTGGTAAGTGATAAAGGCTGGGAGAAAATGAAAACTAAACCCACACCTGGAAAAAGAAGAAAAGCTAAATAGCAACCCAAGAATCTTCAAAAAGCTGCCCAAAATCCGTTAGTCAAGCAACAAAAACAAGCTAAGTGGAAGGAGGAAAAAATAGTTAAAACTCCAATCTCCAAAGAATCTCCTAAACCAGAAGGAGGTCACTTTACTTTAGCTGACTACATCATACCAATCCCAAAAAGTGAGGAAGAACCATCGATATCCAGTTGTAATCAGATATCATGGGATGGCACACCTCCAAACTCAGATGATGAAGAGGATTGGTCTAATTACTTGGACTTCAAGGATGATCGGTGACTTAATGACTACTTTGATGAGTATCCTTTCGATGAAGATGAAGGTTTTGAACAAACCTTTGATCCTAAAATAGGTACACCCAATATCAAGCATGGCCTTAACACACTCTTGGTGGCTCTGTATGATATACATCGACCAAGCATGGGGGGTTGGTCGAACAACCCTCCTCCTTTTCCACTACCCCTAGAAATTCATCCAAACCCTTTACCACTGATTGATCCGGGCAAGGCACAACAACAGCAAGTGGTTCCTCCTTCTTTATGCATAGTAACTTCTACACCAGATGTTCCCTCCCAATCAAATCCAGGGTTGACTTTTCTAGATGCGGACTCCAAACCAAGCACTTAGTCGGTCATGTTTGATCCGACTAATGAACCTAGATTACCGGAAGAACATGATAACTTTAATACTAACATTGTCGCACCATAGGAGGTCTCTCAAATTCAAGATAATACCTCCAACTCTAAAAAAGAAATATCAATGGCACCCACTCTAGTAATTTGGAGTACTACTAACGAGCCCTAAGCATCTCAAGTCATTCCTGATAACACAAGGCAAGAGTTAGGCTTAGAGGAAATTAACCAGCCTTTTAAGTCCGAAGAAGTTAACGCCATAAAAAGGGATACTCATCCAGAAATTAACCGAAGTAATATGATTAACGACGGCACTCGATCCGGTCGCAATTACAGGGTCAATTATGATGGACCTTTTTCTGCCTCTTCTTCCTATGTAAACCCTTCAAGGGACAATACTAATGTAAATGTAGCTTCTTTAGAGGCAAATGTTAATGCAAGGCCACCAGAGCCATTCACGTATGATATTGTTGAACACCTCAAATACATACATGCACGACTTCACATTTTTGATCTCTTGCAGATGTCCAAGGAGACTTCGAATAATTTCATACGAGCTCTACAAGCTTTGAATACAGACAATCAAACTCATGCAGTGCAAGTTCATCAGATAGAAAAGAATTACCTGAAAAAAAATAAAAAAAGCCCCAAAAGTAATGCATGGAATGTCTTTCAATTCACAATGCTTTTAAAGCTACTATATCTTTCACTAAAGATGATCTCCTCTTAGGTGATATGAAACACGCAAGGCCACTCTATTTCATCGCCTACATCAAAGACATTCCTGTCCCGAGAGTTCAGGTCGACCCAGGGTCAGCTCTGAACCTCATTACAATTACAGCTTTTCAAGAACCTAACATCTCAGTAAGCGAGTTATTTGCTACAAAGACTTCTATCCAAGGATATGACGGAGAAGTTTAGGATCCGATTGGCAAGATTCGAATCTGATTCCAGTTAGCAGAATTAACTTCAGAAGCTACTCTGCACGTGGTTAGGACTCGTGCTTGCTACAATATCCTTTTGGGAAGAAGATGGCTCCATGATTATGCTATAGTACCCTCCACTCTCCATCAATGTCTCAAATATATTGATGACGAGGGAAAAGTGCATCGGGTCTTTGCGGATGAAAAACCATTTAAAGGAAAATAAGTCTACTTCACTGATGCAGCCATGTATCAAGAAAGACCCATCAAATCTAAAATGGGCACAAAAAGCACTCCAGTAGATGATGATCCTATGGAACCTTTCACTATTTCAGTAGAAAAAAGAACCTGCTCAGGAATTGACGAGCAATCCAATCCTCTTGGAACGTTGCAGCCAACGAAGGAGCCTATGACAAAGTGCGTAGAAACCAAAGCTCCTTTGGTGATCAAGGTCAAAACTGAAATTAAACAATCAGATCGACCCCTGATCATATTCGCAAAATCACTAAGAAAAAGGGAAGCAGGGTGTCAAAAGCCCTCATATTCGATAAATGCAGTTTCCTCAGTCAACAGTTCAGATGCTGGTCAGGAAAGTAACAATGTACCTCATCCTACCAAAGGGATGTCACCTATAAGGCTTGATATTCCTATTACTTTTCATCAGCTCGTGCTAACATCGCAACGAAGATGAGAACTATCTTACAGATATATAGACAGATGGCTCCGTTTGGCTGAAAGATGTGAAGGTCTTCCACACTTCTCCACTTGGATTCATTTATGTTGGATAGCTTTCCGGCCAGCTCTCTGTAGCTTGACTATGGCCATGGAATTTCAAACCTTCGATGAAATGTCTCGAATAGTTTCATCTCTCGAAGTAGCGCTCTATCGTCTACGTGGGAGGTCTAGACGAACATGTCCGATACATGTCATTTCAATGATCAGAATTTCAGATCATTGAACTTCTCAAAAGGTAAATTTGAACCTAAATGGGAAGGGCCATTTGTCATTGACAAAGTTTACTCCAACGGCGCCTATACATTTCTCGCGCTTAAAGGGGATAGATGCATGATGCCTATCAATGGAAAACTGTTAGATTTTGTGGACTCGATCCATCAATTGATGTAATAAATTGATTAATTTCTTTATTTATCAAAATATCATGCTTTACTTTCATGAGATGAATGTTATTTTACTACTTCATGCATATGACCAATATATATGACATAATGGTTCATGAGTTGAACCGGGTCCCATTAGTATATTAGATGTGATATATGTGCATAGATGAGATCTACACGCGGGAGATATATGTCACAAATCTTATACTTAAATAGCTTCATAACCAGTAATGTGACTGGGCATCTCATTTGATAAGGTTGCAACACTTTGATCACTATGAGATAGTGTGATTTGTCTCGATCATCAGAATGTAAGATTCTGGATTACGGTGCCGGTACATTAGTGTATTGAAGGACCATGAGATGCTCCTTATGGAATTCTGTCTCAATAATAAGGTATACTCTCATAATTCCCTAGCAATAGGCTCTCAATCTTGAGACATTGATGAACTCAAGTTTCTATCTGTTCATTTGCTTTAAGTCACCAATGAGTGAGGCCGACTGTAGGTTAACACCTCGGTGTCTTGAGTATGTGGTAGTAGAACTATGGGAACGTTGAATGATCAAGATGGAATCTATCTCTATTATCCTCTTGTGCCAATTAATGGATTTGACATTAGTAAGTGCACACCCATCTCAATTAAGAGTTAATTGGATGGTACTGATGATTACTGTGATTAATTGGGGCTCAAGGATAATAAGATGTGAAATTTATATTGGAAGAGACAGATTTATTCCAATTGATTCACGGATATTGATAGAGGGGCCTACTTATGGTAATTAGGAAGTTTAGGGTCTTCATTGTAATTTATTCTTAAGACTGGAGTGCAATTGCATTTATATAGTGGTGTTATTTGCAATTAACGGTAGGCCCGCATTGCACATGAGATGTGGGGTCGCGGTGTTCTAGTTGGAGCTAGCTTTCTAAGGAATCCCTAGTGGTCCCCATGTTAGCCCAAGTTATTGGAAAATACTAATCCGACTTGAACTCTAGAAAGAAGGTTTTAGAAAAGAGAAAGTTGCTAATTGCTTTAGAAGTAAGACTTTTATTTCAATTAAGCAAGGAAGAGATTTGAAAATATATAAAATCTCTTGGATATCCAATGAGAGTCTCCCTCACGCCCAAAACCTTATTCGTGCAAGAGTTGCACGCGTTTCTCTCTCCTTCTCTCTTCTAGTTCCTTGGAGTTTTGAGTTGGGAATTCTCCTGAAGATTCCGCCAATCTTCTTGAGAAAAGAAATCCAAATCAAGTCATAGCATGGAAGGCTAAGAGGTGTTGAAGATCCTCATCATCAAGCAGAGTCGCAACTTCTCCATTAGAGCACTACAGATCTCCAAAGGTATGATCTACTTCTTGCATGTCATAGATTATTATGGATGTTTAATGCTGTTTGATTCTGTCTTTTAGATAGAATATTTATTGTACATGGTCATGAGATTGAGGGTCTTGCATCTTGGATTGGGTTTTTGGTCTTATGGATAGTTGATCCCTGTGTCAAGTGGGTCAAAAGTTTTGAAAATCTATCCACGAGACCCACCTACTTCCAACAAAAACTTCTCAAGAAATACTATTCTTGAATGTCATTGGTGTATCCCAAGTCATGTACGGTGTACATTTTCACTCCTAAACAAATCAAAATTCTCTGGTTTCGAGCCTTACAACCTCTGACTCTTAACCAAAATCCTTTAGATTTCATATGCGAGGATCAATTCTTTTGACCCTTCTAGTTAAACTTTTGTTACTTGGATAACGTCCTTACAAGACCCTTTGTAGCGCCCTACTATATAGATTAAGTCTTTTTGAAAACCTTGTATAGCAAAGCTCAGCTATGTGGGATAAACCTTTTTGCAGACCCCATATAGCTAATCCTTAGTTGTATATCACAAGTCTTTTTGTAGACCCTATATGACTACCTTTGGTTATATAGAACAAGTTTTTTTGTAGACCCTGCATAACCAAAATCTAAACAAAAAAAAAATCTTTGTCCTAAGGAATAAGTAAAGGATCTCGAAGAAAACCTCATACATGGGCACCGGATAACATCCATTCCGTTTGACCCCTTTCGACACCAAGAGGATCAAGTCATGGACTCTAAAGCAAGCCTCACATATGGGCACCGGATGACGTCCACCTATATGACTCCCTCATTTTCGATTTGTGGATCCAAAAGGTCGCAAATCACACTCTCATGCAAATCTGAGAAAACCAAACCAAACAAACCATCCATACAAATATATCAAACATCCACACATGATCAAACCAAACACCTATATATCAATGACCAATTAGAAAAGAGAATTTTCTCCATTGATATCCATAAGTTCAAATACAAGCAGTGAAGTCAATGTACACATGGCCCTCAAGGCTAATCAGAATTTTAAAAAAAGAAAGAAAGAAAAGAGAGAAAACATCAGATGGGAGTCGCAGTAGAGAATCTCAGTCCAGGAACTTCTCCAGTTGTCCCTTTGCATTTAGTACTTCTGCCATGAGGATACGCCCTTTGTAGCTTGCATAAGCTGGAATAGTAATATTAATGTCAATCTCGTCCAGTTAAATATTCAATTTAACCTCCAAGGATTGAACAAAGTCATTTAGGGCTGTACGCTTCACTTCTGTGTGCATAAAAAGATCATCTCGGTGACGAATTTTCTCTAAAACAGACTTCTGCATATTTTCAATGGTATTCTCCACGGAAGATAACTGATGTTGCAAAACGGTAATCTGCTGTTGAATATTTGCACGTTGGTCCGCATGCGTAGCCAATTCCTGTGTCAGCTTGGCCTGTTCCGCATTTATTACCTGTACTTCCTCTTCATCGCTTTCAATTTCCGCAGCCAGTTGAATTTTGTGCCTTAAGACCTCATCATGGAAAGCTTTGGCATGATCAACATTTTTATCCCAAGAATCTTTTTCTTCGAGTTTGTTGAAGAAGAGGACAAAGGCATCTCGAAGACCGCTTAAGTTGGTACCAAAAAATATCAACATATTAGCTAAGGCCTTAGCGCCTTGAATCTTCTCCAAAGAAAGCTATCCTTGAAAAACAGTAGCTAAAATGATGCGAATAGTTATCTTTGTGGCAAAATTAATAGCAGATTGAAGCTTTGGGGTATCCCCAAACAGGTTGGGTTCTCTAGGGATAGAAAGGTTTGATTCTCGTTCCTGTGAATTTGACCAGGTTTGAGAACTTGAGAGATTATCCCTTTCTTTCTCGACATTTACTGGGCCTCTAAGGATAACCAATGCTTCTTCATGAACAAATGGTGAATCATGCGACCCTTGTGAAGAAAAAGCAGCTGACGAATCCCTAATTATATGAGGTGTGACTGTCACATGCAATAAGGTTTTTCGGGATCCTCCACCTTCAGCAGCAGAAGCCTCATCTGATATCTTTTGAACAACAGGGTCTTCAATAACTTTTAAAGGTGATGACTGAACCGCCCTAAAGTGGACTCTCGAAGGTGTCATGGCCTTGGGAGGTGTAAAACTACTAACAATTGGAGGCACATTGCTAGTGATAGGTGTTACAGGAGGATCCTCTACCGGAAGACTTGCTGCTTAAAAAACCAATGCCTGCTGAGCATAAGAACCTGTTCTGATTACAATAGGATCCACTACAAAAGCTTCTTCGGCCGGGATCATGACACTATTTGTTTCTCTTTCCATGTCACCGGTAGGTTCAGTATGTAGTTCTGTATGAGCATCCTTAGCCTCATCAACCCTTGGCTCATTACTAACGAGTAAGGTGGTACCAGCCAGCGACAATCCCGAACCATCATTTATACTTTTGGTTAGCGAATCCGATGATAAATTTTCTACAAAGCGCTGCAGGTCACTCCCCAGAGAACTGCCTGGTGATGTCTCTAAATATCCACTATGAAGTGAGATATCATCCAAGTCAATCGAAGCTTCAGCATACTCCTTCTCCACTTCCTCCTCAATGGGGAATCCGAAAGGAACGGTAGGAAGTGTATCAAAAAGTGTATTAGAAACACCCTGTTCCGCCCGGCAACCTAAAAAAGGGGGGAATGAACAAAATTAGAGAACGAATGTTAAAATGCTAACCAGGTTAATGTGAGGTTTACCTTTAGCAACAACTGGAGTTTCTCCAATATCCCTTGAGACTTTGGCTGCAGGTTCCTCAACGGTTTCAGAGGGAAGCTTCTGTTGTTCAACCTAAAAAGCAGCACCCGTAATAACAGCGGTATCAACATCATCGATAGATTTTTCTATAATGATGGATTCTGTAGGTACATCTGCTACCACTCTCCATCAGATTCAGGCATCTGTGCTTGATCAAATAGATCTTTTTCAAAATCAAACTCGATGTTAATATCACTATCAGTTCACTCTCCGGTTGTAGGAGTATCAAAATTGCTCTCTCCTCCACTCCTCTCATCAGAGGCATAATCTTCAGCAACTCCGGCCACTTGCCTCACAGACTCTCCAGCAATTAAGGGTTGAGCTAATAAAATCACCAAAAGAAATATCAATGTTAAAACAAGAGATACATAATCAATGAAGATATGATTATAAACAATTATATGTATGTTACCAGTTTTTAGCCCCTGAGAACAACGTGCTGGAGGACTTTTAGCTTTTCTCTTCTTGGAAGGTGTCTTTTTGCTAGCTGAGGCTTGGGCTCAAGTTACCAATTTTGAGCAAGTGGCTCTGATTTTTTTATGCAAACCCAGATCCACCGGAGGACTCACAGGCATTATGACAGATGGCCTTGCCCTTGTAGCCACTTTCGCATATTGGACCCTCTCTACTAGACTTTGACCGGCATGTGTCTCTATCAATACAGGAGCATCAGGAGTAGTTTTTAATCGCTGAGCAAGATCTGCCTCGGCAGTTGCATGCATAACAAACTGCTCTTCTTCCAACTGTCTAGTCTGTTTTCTTACTAACACTTTAGTTTTGACAGAACGGGAAGTAGATCCAAAATCCAAAGCAGCCGTGCCCATCTCCCTGATTTCAGCAAAGCTAATGCTCTCCTATAAATTTTCTTCTATGGCTCGTCGCATTCTCGTTGTGGATACATTAGGCGGAGGCATGTAGCTTTCATCTTCCTTACCTCTTAAACCACGGTGAGCTCAACAAATATCAGATCCGGCCGTCAAACCAATTTGCCATTGGTCCCCATCATGTAGCCAACTTTCAAAATTCTCTGGGATGAAATGATCTTTTTCTCCTTTTACTCCTTTTTCCTTCTTCGTAGAAGCAGGCAAAACACGACATTTAGCTCGAGGACTGCTTGTGTATGCCTGCACAATGGCAAGGGTACTTTTAGCAAACCACTGGGTGAAGCCACTTGTATATCCAGGATTCGGAAGATGAGGATATCCAAAACGAGCCTCAGTGTCAAGCGCCTGGTAGAACTCCCAAGCATTTCGGGCATCCTACAAGGAACTGATAGTGCCTCGAATCCGGCCCGGTGCTACCACAACTGCCTGATAAAAATCAAATTGTCAGCAGAATCTGGCAGGTATATAAGGTTGAATATTGATGTATGTATTTTTCCTATACACCAGGTTGTAGGCCTTAAACTCAGAAGCCAACTCTTTTATTCATCTGACAAGCCAATATCCCGGCCACCCTCCCTAACCTTGTCGATTGTCACAACCCGAGCCCAGGGACCGGGGGTCAGAAAGAGTCTAACCAATGACACACGTACTCCCGTACATGTACACTTAGACCCCGTCTAAGCATACACACACAAGGGATCATTCACACGTGCAAACAATGTACGCGGAAGCTGTACGTATCAAGGCATACCACAACATACCAGAAGACATAATGGATTACAAAAATCATGAACTGATAACAAGAACAATTACAAGAACGTATAATACTAAAGAGGGCTTACAAAAATCAAAATACAGATATCAATCAAGCCCACGGTTCTATTACAGAAAAATCCCCCAAATAGATCCAGACTCAAATAACTAGGGAAAACAAAATGATGCAAACCGTACTCCGGAGGATGGATCAAGTCCACTCCTCTAGGCCGGAGGGGGCCTTGCGAGCCTCTCCTGGAGTCGGGTCGACCGACGCAGGATCGGGAGAGGGATCTAAGCCTGTAACACACAAAGACAACTCATAAGTACAATGACTTAGCAAAATATAAGCCACAAGAAGATAACACGAATTGTGTCTAATAATGAGCAATAGTCACAATGCAAGATCCATAGAAGACACGTTCGTATACTAAACAAATTGTGCAAATGAATAAGCATGCTGTCAGAATCATAAACAGATAACAGTCAAAGTAGCTACTACATTGGCCATCTTCTCCCTTTCGAGAGCAGTCGGAATGAGAACACCAGCGACCGGGCCAGGGTATGCATGGGTCTCTAATTCCCGGGGTCCGGAGTCCCAGGACAAAACACTCTGCAGAGGCAAACACATAAACTAAACCAAAGTTAACCCCGTCGGGTATCCAAAGGCTGAGGCTCAGTAGTGCCATATACCAATCACAATCAAATCAGATGATGCACCTCAATCAATCAATCATATCACATACATATCTCACATACCACACTAAACAAACAGTAGGAAGTGCATCACAGATACTGATACTGATACTGATACGGATACTGATACTGATACTGAATGCACACAAGCAAATAAAAGAAGCACTGACAATGAGTATCAATCACTGACTCAGAGCTCAAGTACTCTAGTGGAGCAACGGTAAAACACAATACACAATAATAGAATGGTCCCACCCGGGCTTCGCTCTGGGGTTGCTGCATTTCCCACAGAATCGAGAGGTCCAGCGCAGAACACATAAGAGGGCATAACCGAAGTCAATATGCTATACAAATCAGAGTACTGTTACGAATCAAGGTCAATTACAAACCAATCCTAACTTATTTATCCAGTGTTTCTAACCGTGCATGTTGATGTAGTTTTAAGTTGTCCGATGCACCATTGTCTAGTGTTGCAGTGTCTGAAGTGTGCACCGAAGTCCCTTAAGCCAACACCCATGGGGAGGTGCTAAACAACTAGATAATGGGCATGAATGATTCACAGCCCTTGAGATCATTCCTGTCATTCAAATATTCCATTGGGCATGTTCAGGGTAGCTACATTCTAACATGAAAGTCATATACGGTCTTTTGCTTAAGCCTAGTCCGTTTCTTAATTCCTTTCTCGGGCATCTTACGGTGTAGCCGTAGGTGACCTTGCAGCGTAGCTGAGGCATCTTACGGCTTAGCCGTAATCTGCACTGCGGCTGAGCCGAGGTTCCTCAAAATGTCCATCCGTATTTACGGCTCAACCGTATTTTACTCTACGGCGCAGCCGTATCCTGGTCCCCGGCTTAGCCGTAGCATAATGTACGGCTTAGATCAGGCTGGGCCGTAGAAGAGTAGCATTTTGCCAACTCTCAGTTATTTTCAGATGTCAGTCTGTACTGTTCTACGGTTAGGGTTACGGCTGGGTCTCGGCTTAGCCGTAAGCCATTTCACGGCTTAGCCATAGCACATTTCACGGTGTAGCCATGAGTGCACGGAGTAATTTTCCTGCAACAGGTACAGTCATACAAAAAGCGAACAAATCGACTGAAAAACAGAAAAATAACAGCGAAACAGACTCAATGTGGTTGTCTAATACTGATGCATACAACAAAGAGTAGAAACACAACCAATCAAAGCAATACCAATCGGTGTTCATACTACTTGGGCTTATACTTGCCTCACAGACGAAAATCACGCACACACGGTCGTTGCTTGGCTCAGTCCACTAGAAACACACAATCCGGCTCCTTTCTTCCTCCCTCACGAAACAGAAAAGAGAAGGAACGAGAGAAAGAGAGCTGGACGAGAGTGAGAGAGAGACGGGCTGAGAGAACAATCGAGAGAAAGAAAGAGAGTCGGTGGGATATTTATAAGTTAAAATGAGTCCAAATTACAAACAAGTCCAAACAGCTTACACAAATGTCAGTTTGAGTCAACTGACGGTCCAACGAGAGCAAACGAAATCATTCGGATCCAAGACAGTTACGAAGATCGACGAACTCAACGAAAGACACGCAATGACGTCAGAAGTACGCAAAACTGACAAAGTCAATCAAAAGCCAAAATTACGAAAAAGGGCTCGAACTACCTAAACCAAGTCAACTCAACCCAAACGATCTCTCTATGACTCAAAACAAAAGAAAAACAAAATCAAAACACTCTTAACGACAAAATCACACGCAATTACCCATTAATCCGGATCAACTGGGGTCGGAGTATTACATCCTCCCCCACTTAGACATCATTCCGTCCTCGGAATGAACGCGTACCTGAGCGAAAAGATAAGGATACTGACGCGCCATCTGATCTTTTAATTCCCACGTGGCCTCATCAGGTCCATGATGTTCCCAAAGTACCTTGACCCATCGAATAGTCCTCGTACGTAAGAGCTGTTCTCTAGTCCCAACAATACGGAGCGGACGCTCGACGTATGATGCATTCGGCTGCATCTGAATATCATCATAACGAATCACATGCGTCGGGTCTCGAACATACTTGCGAAGTATTGATACATGGAAAACGTCATGTACTCCAGAAAACTCCACGGGAAGAATCAATCTGTATGCTAAATCGCCAATCCGGCTCTTGATCTCAAATGGACCCACATATCTTGGCGCTAACTTGCCTTTTTGACCAAATCGTACCGTACCTTTCATCGGTGAGACCTTCAAAAATACCCAATCTCCAACCTGAAATGCTAATGTTCTTCTTCGCGTATCTGGATAGCTCTTCTGTCTCGATCGGGCAATCTTCAAATTGTCAATGACCTTCTGAACTTTCTCTGTAGTCTCAGCAATGATCGTCGGTCCGTGGAAACTCCTTGTTCCAACTTCTTCCCAACAAACAGGACTTCTACATTTCCGTCCATACAAGGCTTCATAGGGTGCCATACCAATACTCTCGTGGAAGCTATTGTTATACGCAAACTCGCACAACGAGAGATGCAGATCCCATTCTTTCTCAAAATTCAGTACACTGGCCCGTAACATGTCTTCGAGCGTCTGAATAGTTCGTTCTGACTGTCCATCAGTCTTCGCGTGATACGCCATACTGAAGCTCAACTTCGTTCCCATGGCTTCCTGAAATGCTCTCCAAAATGAAAAAACAAAGCGACTATCTCGATCAGACACAATCGATACAGGAGTACCATGTAGTCTAACGATCTCATCAACGAACTTCTTCGCCATCTCGGAAAATGTCATGCCTTTCTTGAATGGAAGAAAATGGGCTGTCTTCGTCAGTCTGTCCACGATCACCCAAATGGCACTGTTCTTCTTGCTCGTCAGGGGTAGACCTGAAACAAAGTCCATTGTAATGTGCTCCCATTTCCACTGGGGGATATGCAATGGATGTAAGGAACCTGGAGGTCTCTGATGGTCAGCTTTCACCTTTTGATAAGTCAAACATCTGGCGACAAACCCAGCAATTTCTCTCTTCATATTATTCCACCAGAATCTGTCCTTAAGCGCTCGGTACATCTTCGTACTTCCAGGGTGCATAGAATAACGAGCATGGTGTGCTTCTGTCATCAAACTTTCCTTCAAAGCATCTACTGCTGGCACACATAATCTGCTCCTGAAATACAAGACATCACCCTCCAAGCGAAAGTCTGGTCGATCTGCAATGCTATCCCGAATTCGCCTCAACATTGCATCTTCAAATTGCTGGTTTTTAATGTGTTGAATAATGTCAGGCTGAAAACTCACTGTGCTGGCAAGTGTCAAACCGTTCTCCACCAATCGCACTTCCACTGGCTCAGCATGCCTCACAAAATAAAGGCTATCCAAAGCCTGGAGAATCTCTGACTTCCTACTCAAGGCATCTGCAACAACGTTGCCTTTCCCTGGATGATATTTGATGGAGAAGTCATAATCTTTGATCAACTCAAGCCACCTTCGTTGTCTCATATTCAACTCAGACTGCATGAAGAGATACTGTAGACTGTGATGATCTGAATGCACTTCAAATTCCACGCCATACAAATAATGTCTCCACATCTTCAACGCAAAAACGATGGCTGCCAACTCTAAATCATGCGTGGCATAGTTCTTCTCATGCTCCCGGAGTTGCCTCGAGCCATAGGCAATCACTTTGCCATGTTGCATCAAAACACATCCCAAACCGACTCGAGAAGCATCAGAGTAGATCATAAATCCTTCATTCCCATCTGGTAACGTCAAGACTGGAGCCAAAGTAAGCTTCTCCTTCAACATACGGAAATGGTGCTCACATTCGTCTGTCCACAGAAAGGGAACATTCTTCCTGGTCAATCGAGTCAACGGTGCAGAAATCTTGGCAAAATCTTGAACAAATCGACGATAATAGCCAGCCAATCCGAGAAAACTCCGTATCTCCGTCACTGTCTTTGGGTTGGGCCAATTCATCACTGCCTCAACTTTCATCTGGTCCACTGCCAACCCATCTCGTGAAATGGTATGACCAAGAAAAGCTACCTGCTCGAGCCAAAAATCACACTTTGACAATTTGGCATATAAGCGATGCTCTTTCAACAACTGCAAGGCTCGACGTAGATGTTCCACATGCTCCTCTGGGGTCTTCGAATACACCAGAATATCATCAATAAAGACCACCACGAATCGATCCAAGAAAGGAGCAAAGATCCTGTTCATCAAGGCCATAAAGGCAGCAGGTGCATTGGTTAATCCAAATGGCATCACGAGAAACTCAAAATGTCCATACCGTGTCCTGAAAGCAGTCTTCGCAATATCTTCTTCCTTCACCCGGAGTTGATGATACCCCGATCGTAGATCAATCTTGGAAAAGTAAGCGGCACCTTGAAGTTGGTCAAACAACTCATCAATACGCGGCAATGGGTATTTATTCTTGATAGTGACTTTATTCAATCGCCGGTAATCTATGCACATCCGTAAGGTACCGTCCTTCTTCTTCACAAACAGCACTGGAGCTCCCCACGGTGACACACTCGGCCGTATGAAACCCTTCTCCAAAAGATCTTGCAATTGCGTCTTCAATTCGAGTAACTCAGCAGAGGCCATACGATAAGGAGCTAAACTAATGGGTGCTATACCGGGCACTAGATCGATCGCGAATTCTACATCTCTGATAGGGGGTAACTCGGGTACTTCCTCCAGAAATACATCCGGGAACGCACGTACTACCGGAATCTCACCCAACTGCTTCACCTCCTTCTTCTCCGAGACGAAAGCAAGAAAACCTGCACAACCTCTGCGTATCAAACGATCTGCCTTGCATGCGGAGATGACACGTTTCGGGCATCTCTCCTGATTGCCCTCGAAATGAAACCCCTTCTCAAAATCGAAGTAAATCGTCCTGTTGTAACAGTTAACACAGGCACGATACTGCGCTAGCCAGTCCATTCCAAGGATCACATCGAAATCCAACATGGACAACAAGATCAAATCAACTGGTAGCTGGCGACCTTCAATCAACACGTCGCACTGAGGGTAGTATACACTACACTCTACTCTCTTGCCCACAGGAGTGGACACCACTAACAAATAGGGTAGCGGCTGAGGGGGTTGCGGCAACTGTTCAACAAAACGAGGTGCAACATATGAACGCGTAGACCCCGAATCAAATAGTGCATGTGCTTCAGCTCGGGCAATGAGAACTTTACCTTCTACCACATTCTCATCTTCTGCATGATCATGGGAGGCTGCGTACACGCGAGCAGTCTGACGCTGTGACTTCTGGCTCTGGCGAGACGGCTGGGGACTATTCGAAGCTGCAGAACTCAAAGACTTAGATGACCCCATAGATCTAGATGACTGGAAAGTCCTGGCTTTCGAGCACTGAGCTATCTTATGCTCCATAGATCCGCAACTCAAACAAGCTCCAGACTTCTTCCAACACTTCTCCGTCGGATGTCCCAGTCCACAAAACTCGCATCTGCTCCCGGAGAAACTCGAAATTCCTTGCTTCCCTTTCCATTTCTTCTGAATCTGTCCCTTGGACCCCACTGGTGCACTCCTCTTGAAGTCCATAGCTCTCTCTGCTAGGTGGTTGGCTTCCGCAGCATGTGCTCTATCGACTGCATCGTCAAAAGTAGCTGGTCTCTGGAAGGCAGTCACATAATTCGCATATCTCGGATGCAGACCAGTAATAAAACGATTCACCTTCTTCTCTTCAGTATTGATCATGTCCTCAGCAAAATGGGACAACTGGATAAATCGGTGAATATACTCTGAAACGGTCAGTTGCTGCTGCTGTAAGGCCAGAAACTCAACCTCCTTCACACGTCGGACATGAGCAGGGATGAACTTTCTCCTGAACTGTTTCTGGAACGTCTCCCACACCGTTTCACTCGGCATAGACAGATAGGCTGCACTGACACTCTTCCACCACGTCTTTGCCACCTCTCGAAACATCGAGGCCGTAAGCATAACCTTCTGCCGGTCATCACAGACAATGGTCAGAAGAGATCCCCGGTATGCTCTAGCCACTGATCAGCCTTCAACGCATCTTCGTTGCCATAGAATTATGTGGCTCCACGTTTCCTGAACATATCGTACAAGGCATTCGGATCGCTCTCCTTAGGCTGGAAAACCACTTGCTGCTCTACAGGCCGCTGAACTGGCGCTTGACTCTGCCGGTCCACCAGAGAAACGACCTGTGCTTGCAAGGAATGGATCGCCTGCAGCATGGTCAAGAAACGCTCATCAAAATTCACAAGTTGCTGTGGAGCGGCTGATCCACTCTCATTATCTCCCTGATTGTTGTTGTCGTGTGTTCCAGATCCCGATGCCATAGCCTGCAAAACACAAAGGTCAATCTGTTATCACACCAGGTAACACACACAGACTCACAAGAAAAGAAGACCACACACAATAGTCCAAAACTGGACTACGGAATCTCACCACGTCCTATATACCAACATGCTTACGAACTAAGATAGAGACAATGCTCTGATACCATACAATACGTATGTCACAACCCGAGCCCAGGGACCGGGGGTCAGAAAGAGTCTAACCAATGACACACGTACTCCCGTGCATGTACACTTAGACCCCGTCCAAGCATACACACACAAGGGATCATTCACACGTGCAAACAATGTACGCGGAAGCTGTACGTATCAAGGCATACCACAACATACCAGAAGACATAATGGATTACAAAAATCATGAACTGATAACAAGAACAATTACAAGAACGTATAATACTAAAGAGGGCTTACAAAAATCAAAATACAGATATCAATCAAGCCCACGGTTCGATTACAGAAAAATCCCCCAAATAGATCCAGACTCAAATAACTGGGGAAAACAAAATGATGCAAACCGTACTCTGGAGGATGGATCAAGTCCACTCCTCTAGGCCGGAGGGGGCCTTGCGAGCCTCTCCTGGAGTCGGGTCGACCGACGCAGGATCGGGAGAGGGATCTAAGCCTGTAACACACAAAGACAACTCATAAGTACAACGACTTAGCAAAATATAAGCCACAAGAAGATAACACGAATTGTGTCTAATAATGAGCAATAGTCACAATGCAAGATCCATAGAAGACACGTTCATATACTAAACAAATTGTGCAAATGAATAAGCATGCTGTCAGAATCATAAACAGATAACAGTCAAAGTGGCTACTACATTGGCCATCTTCTCCCTTTCGAGAGCAGTCGGAATGAGAACACCAGCGACCGGGCCAAGGTATGCATGGGTCTCTAGTTCCCGGGGTCCGAAGTCCCAGGATAGAACACTCTGCAGAGGCAAACACATAAACTAAACCAAAGTTAACCCCGTCGGGTATCCTAAGGCTGAGGCTCAGTAGTGCCATATACCAATCACAATCAAATCAGATGATGCACCTCAATCAATCAATCATATCACATACATATCTCACATACCACACTAAACAAACAGTAGGAAGTGCATCACAGATACTGATACTGATACTGATACGGATACTGATACTGATACTGAATGCACACAAGCAAATAAAAGAAGCACTGACAATGAGTATCAATAACAATCACTGACTCAGAGCTCAAGTACTCCAGTGGAGCAACGGTAAAACACAATACACAATAATAGAATGGTCCCACCCGGGCTTCGCTCTGGGGTTGCTGCATTTCCCACAGAATCGAGAGGTCCAGCGCAGAACACATAAGAGGGCATAACCGAAGTCAATATGCTATACAAATCAGAGTACTGTTACGAATCAAGGTCAATTACAAACCAATCCTAACTTATTTATCCAGTGTTTCTAACCGTGCATGTTGATGTAGTTTTAAGTTGTCCGATGCACCATTGTCTAGTGTTGCAGTGTCTGGAGTGTGCACTGAAGTCCCTTAAGCCAACACCCATGGGGAGGTGCTAAACAACTGGATAATGGGCATGAATGATTCACAGCCCTTGAGATCATTCCTGTCATTCAAATATTCCATTGGGCATGTTCAGGGTAGCTACATTCTAACATGAAAGTCATATACGGTCTTTTGCTTAAGCCTAGTCCGTTTCTTAATTCCTTTCTCGGGCATCTTACGGTGTAGCCGTAGGTGACCTTACGGCGTAGCTGAGGCATCTTACGGCTTAGCCGTAATCTGCACTGCTGCTGAGCCGAGGTTCCCCAAAATGTCCATCCGTATTTACGGCTCAACCGTATTTTACTCTACGGCGCAGCCGTATCCTGGTCCCCGGCTTAGGCGTAGCATAATGTACGGCTTAGATCAGGCTGGGCCGTAGAAGAGTAGCATTTTGCCAACTCTCAGTTATTTTCAGATGTCAGTCTGTACTGTTCTACGGTTAGGGTTACGGCTGGGTCTCGGCTTAGCCGTAAGCCATTTCACGGCTTAGCCGTAGCACATTTCACGGTGTAGCCGTGAGTGCACGGAGTCATTTTCCTGCAACAGGTACAGTCATACAAAAAGCGAACAAATCGACTGAAAAACAGAAAAATAACAGCGAAACAGACTCAATGGGGCTGTCTAATACTGATGCATACAACAAAGAGTAGAAACACAACCAATCAAAGCAATGCCAATCGGTGTTCATACTACTTGGGCTTATACTTGCCTCACAGACGAAAATCATGCACACACGGTCGTTGCTTGGCTCAGTCCACTAGAAACACACAATCGGGCTCCTTTCTTCCTCCCTCACGAAACAGAAAAGAGAAGGAACGAGAGAAAGAGAGCTGGACGAGAGAGAGAGAGACGGGCTGAGAGAACGATCGAGAGAAAGAAAGAGAATAGGTGGGATATTTATAAGTTAAAATGAGTCCAAATTACAAACAAGTCCAAACAGCTTACACAAATGTCAGTTTGAGTCAACTGACGGTCCAACGAGAGCAAACGAAATCATTCGGATCCAAGACAGTTACGAAGATCGACGAACTCAACGAAAGACACGCGATGACGTCAGAAGTACGCAAAACTGACAAAGTCAATCAAAAGCCAAAATTACGAAAAAGGGCTCGAACTACCTAAACCAAGTCAACTCAACCCAAACGATCTCTCTATGACTCAAAACCAAAGAAAAACAAAATCAAAACACTCTTAACGACAAAATCACACACAATTACCCACTAATCTGGATCAACTCGGGTCGGAGTGTTACATCGATTGATGGCTCCACAGCATTTCTCATCTGAGTTGGAACTTCAATATTTGGTATAGCATAGTGGAAAGCAACATAATTGTTAAAGTTGTACAAATGTTGGTGCAAATCGGTCATGGAATAGTTGTTAATTAGGTAACTACCACCAACCACACCCTCCATGAAAATGTTCCCCGGTGCACCACTGTGTGAATGAAGACCTTTGCAATGGTAGGTGAACTAGGTGTACAGTAGATATTCAACATAAAATCGGTTAAATGGCTTCCCCTCTCTGACGGTGAATCCTGAAAGCTTCAACTCTGTCAGCATATAAGACACAAAAGCAGGACCTAAAGCGAGGTTATGTCCAAAGGCCATCCTGAGGGCTGGATATATGTAGCCAGGCCTAAGGTCGTTTCCAGAGCTCAAAAAGAGAACCTCGGACAGTCATGCTGTCAAGAATGAAGCAAGCCAACATTTCCTTTTCAAATCTTGATACTTGGCAAAAAAATAAGGCTGGAAGTTCGTATCTTCATAAAAGACAATTGTCAGACCCTTTTTGGGATCTTCGCTTGGGATTACCCTTTTCCACTTAAAGAACCCGCCTCCACTAGTGAAGAAAGGATCAGTGATTCTCTTCACTTGACTCATCCATTGAATGACTTTGCCTTGACTCCAGCTAGTTGTCTAAATAGAATCTTCAAGCGCAAAAAGGAGGTAATATGCAGCCTGGAATTCATCATCCATAGTGGCTAATTCTTCATCAGGCAAAACGGTCTCATCATAGATCTCGCCGTAAGGTGCCAAACCAAAAATTTTCTTTATTTCCCATAGAGAAAATCCCAACTCCATGTTCGGAGTGATGAAGGTACCAGTTGCTGGGCAAAACAACCCCAGAATGGCCCTGCAGACATTCTTGTTCTCACATGGGACTCTTTGTGTGGTAGCATTTATGGCATCAAAAATCCCGATTGCTTTCAAATCTTCTGCATAATGGTGTTTGATTGCAGTCACCCAGCCTGGCCAATCCCCAGTGCAATTATACCACCCGTGAGATTGATGCCTCTCACCGAGCCAAGCACTCCCATCTCCAGAATGAATACCAAGCTCAACAGTCCTGAGCTGTGAGATCACAGTGCCTAGTTCCAAATTCAAAGTGCATGGTTCGAGGGTCTCTATTTCAAACCTTGGAAGTTCTGTGAAGTAGTATGGAGGTGGACGCATAAATTTCCCAGTCTTGAAATGGACGTGATGTCTTATCCATGAAAAGGATTGTACCTTGCTGGGATTGCTGGAGATAACGACATTATAGTTGGATGCCTTCGAATAGATCGAACAGTGGTTAATTCACGTACGACCCCTACCGGACTTGTGTAACGGTACCGTATATGGTCAGTAGGATGCATTGCAGTCTCCTTTGTGGCATCTCAAAATATATATCGTGGTTTTGGGACAACGACCTTGTCGTTATTCTCCTAATTGGTATTGTTTTCCAAGCACCAATACGAGTACCAATTTCTCGTTGATAAAGCTTTAGTTGTCTGGAGCCATAAGTTGACATCAGATGCTTCATTTGGATCTTTTGGATCAGACTCCCTTGCGGTCTTACCTTTGGCACGACTTTTAGGTGCCCCAGCGGTTGCAGTTGCAGGTGCTCTACCCTTTCTATTTGTAAAGCAAATCAAAAGAAAGAAAAGAGGGGTATCAGTAACAATGATATGGAATTTCCCATTCAAAAAAAAATTCGGCAGCATTTCCCCTTAGTATAAGGCCAAAAGGAGAAGGCAATACTCAGTTCTGAGATCAGAAATCAGCATCAAGGCACACTTAAGTCCCAGAACTGAAGCTCCTGGTCCAAACAGGTGTTCAAGCACCTTAAGACCTTTTCAAGGGGCAACAGGTTTGTGTTCAAACACAAAAATGGCATTTGTGCATAGCATATAAAGCATGAACAATATTTAAAAGTGCATGACATGTTTCCAACAACATCAACAAAATGTAACATCCATTTCAAGGCTAAAGAATTCTCACATTCCTAATCTTCGCAAACGAGGTCCCGGGTGATGATTTACTATGATGAGACCATTAGACATTCTTGTGGGATCTACAATTACTTTGCAAAGCTAATTTTAATGATCATCAAGCGTCGTCAATGATCGGAAGTGTTAGAAGAAAGGAAGGAAGACCAGATCATTTTTGGAAGTTGTAGTAGAAAAAGACAATGTAAAATGTCTTACTCAAACCTACATTCAACTGTGTATTCGGTGGTTCTTCATGCTTGGAAGTTGTAATAGAAAAAGACAATGTAAAACAATTTTTTCAAGACTACATTCATTTTGTGATCAACGGGAGGATCTATCCTATTTTCGTTGGTTTCCTTCGTTAACCGCTCATACCTTGAGGGGGTTTATACTTCTCATGTTTTATAAGGCTTAAGGGGAATAACCTTCTCATCAAAGGTAAAGAGAATCCACCTTGTGATGATTTAGTTATCTCCATCAGCTTTCTGTTGATCATCCTCATTAACTGCTCATATTCGAGGTAGTTTATGCTTCTCATGCTTATGGAGACTTAAGGGGAGTAACCTTCTTATCAAAAGCAGAGAGAATCCACCTTGTGATGATTCAATTATTTCAATTAGTTTTATGTTGATCATCTTTATTAACTATTCATATTCAAGGTGGTTTATGCTTCTCATGTTTGTTGAGACTTAAGGGGAGTAACTTTCTCATCAAAAGCAAGAAGAATGCCCCTAACGGCTACCCGTTCTGATGATTCTGGCTAAAATTCCTACAAAAACTATGGTGATTGAGTTTGCATGGATTCATATCAGTGACAGAGCAAATCACCACAATCCAATCTTGTATAATTCCCACAGACGGCGCCAATCTTCTTATCGCGCTTAAAATGACGTGGAATTGTGTAATGGATTCAGTGTCCAACATTCACGCACTTCAAGCGTTAAGAAGAAATGGCAATTAATTATAGTTCATCATTAAGTTCCCTTTTGTTTACATGGGTTTTAATGCCTTGACCGCAGGGATGCAGGTTGTTTACACAAGTTTACAAAGTTGCAGTGACCATGGGTCACGGTCACCCCCCCTTTTTTGCTCTTTTTTTTTTTTTTTTTTGCATTTTCCTATTCTATGTACATTTTCTTGTAATTTCCAATTTGAGATCACATCTAAGACTTGAGGGAGGTGTTGTAAACTTTGTAAACTTGTGTAAACAACCTGCATCCCTGCGGTCAGGGCATTAGAACCCATGTAAACAAAAGGGAACTTAATGATGAACTTGTTAGATTTTGTGGACTCAATCCATCAGTTGATGTAATAAATTGATTAATTTCTTTATTTATCAATAAAAACATGCTTTACTTTCATGAGATGAATGTTATTTTACTACTTCATGCACATGACCAATACGTATGACATAATGGTTCATGAGTTGAACCGGGTCCCATTAGTATATTAGATGTGATATATGTGCATGGATGAGATCCACGCGCAGGAGATATATGTCACAAATCTTATACTTAAAATAGCTTCACAACCAGTAATGAGACTGGGCATCTCATTTGATAAGGTTGCAGCACTTTGATCATTATGAGATAGTGTGATTTGTCTCGATCATCAGAATGTAAGATTCTGGATCAAAAGTGCCGGTACATTGGATGTATTGAAGGACCATGAGATGCACCTTATGGTATTCCGTCTCAATAATAAGGTATGCTATCATAATTCCCTAGCAATAGGCTCTCAATCCTGAGACATTGACGAACTCAAGTTTCTATCTATTCATTTGCTTTGAGTCACCAATGAGTGAGGCCGACTATAGGTTAACACCTCGGTGTCTTGGGTATATGGTAGTAGAACTATGGGAACGTTGAATGATCAAGATGGAATCTATCTCTATTATCCCCTTGTGCCAATTAATGGATTTGTCATTAATAAGTGCGCACCCATCTCAATTAAGAGTTAATTGGATGGTACTGATGATTACTGTGATTAATTGGGGCTCAAGGATAATAAGATGTGGAACTTAGATTGGAAGAGACGGATTTATTCCAATTGATCCACGGATATTGATAGAGGGGCCTACTTTGTGGTAATTGGGAAGTTTAGGGTCTTCATTGTAATTTATTCCTAAGACTGGAGTGCAATTGCATTTATATAGTGGTGTTATTTGCAATTAACTGTGGGCCCGGATTGCACATGAGATGTGGGGTCGCGGTGTTCCAGTTGGAGCCAGCTTTCTAAGGAATCCCTAGTGGTCCCCACGTTAGCCCAAGATATTGGAAAACACTAATCCGACTTGGACTCTAGAAATAAGAGTTTGGAAAGGAGAAAGTTGCTAATTGCTTTGGAAGTAAGACTTCTATTTCAATTAGACAAGGGAGAGATTTGGAAGTCTATAAAATATCCTTGGACGCCCAAAAGAGTTCCTCTCACGCTCAAAACCCTTTCGTGCAAGAGTTGCGCGAGTTACTCTCCTCTCCTTTCTTCTAGTTCCTTGGAGTCTCGAGTTGGGATTTTCTCCTGAAGATTCCACCGTTCTTCTTGAGAAAAGAAATCCAATTCGGGGGTCATAACGTGGAAGGCTAATAGGTGTTGAAGAAGTCCATTAGAGCACTGCGGATCTCCAAAGGTATGATCTACTTCTTCTATGTCGTAGATTATTTTGGATGTCTAGTGTTGGTAGAATTTTTTACTGTACATGGTCACGAGGTTGAGGGTAACGCATCCTGGATTGGGTTTTGGTCTTATGGATAGTTGATCCCTGTGTCAAGTGGGTCAAAAGTTTTGAAAATCTATCCACGAGACCCACCTACTTCCAACAATTGGTATCAGAGCCATACCTCATCTCTAATCATGTTAGATCAGTAATCTTGTTCTAATCTTCGCATGAGATGCAAAGAGGATAGAGCAAGGGCTATGATAGGATCAGTGTTTATTGGGTTTGCTTGCTCTCGTAGTAGATACATGTTTGGAAAGTCACAAAAGGTTTTAATCATAATAGGAGGATGATAAGATGCCATTAAAACATACTGAGATCATTAGAGGTGATTGGGTACAGCAGGAGCCGAATCAGAAAAGAACCCAAATTTCTGGGTTCGTCAGGTCGGTTAGTCAAAGTGACCACTATGGCTATAGAGGTCTGTTGGCTAACCGTAGGGACCAGATCGGCTAGCCGAACCTAGGCAGAATCATCTTGTTCTTGGTCTGAGTTGTTGTTGTTTTTTTTTTTTTTTTTCGGGGGCGCTGCCCCTTGGAACCCCGCGAGCTGACCGGGCAGCTCGAACCCCGCCGGGGGCGCTGCCCCCGGACCCCCGTTGCGTAGGGGGTCTTATATCGTGGTGGCAAAATATTTGGCATCTTGTTTTTCTATTGTGGTTTGGCAACCTGGTTTTGTGAGATGCTTTGTTGTATGAGATACTAACTTGCAGGTGATAATGTCCTCTCCATATGACCCACATGTTTTTCTTTCCTTTTAATTACTGGTTTATTCGTGGCTAAGTGTAAAGGGCATCATGGTCTCCTTGGTTTTCCGTGAAAGGGCAAGGCATGGTGAATTTCCCTATAGCCCTTTTATTTCCATGTTTAGACTACCATGTAAGTCTCATTATAGAGACATAAGAATTTATGTAATTTTAAAATTTGTAAATTCTGGAGATGTCCGAAACAAAGAAGGAAAGAGAAGTCACTACAAGAATTTACAGTTTTGCCTACGCCAAATAATCGCCAGTAAATGTGTAAAAAACGCCGGCAAAAATCTTTTCCTGCGATTTCTTGTGCGCCGGCAAGTCGCCGGGAAAAGTTCGCCAGGGAAACATTTTCCCGGCGCTAAAATGGTTGCGCCGGTAAAACTTATATATTGCCGACAAAAAAGATAACCGTTGCCGGCGTATTTTAACGCCGGCAAAAAAATAGAATTTCGAAAAAAATTCCATTTTAAAAAAGTTTTGCCGGCGTTTTATGATGCCGGTAAACCATTTAGAAGATCATTAATTAAATGTTTTGCCGGCGTTATCTCGCGCCGGTAACACATTTAAAAAGATCATTTTCCCAAAATTTTTAATGTAATTTAAATATTTGTGGCGGCACAAAAATCGCCGGCAATGAATATTATTTTATTTTTTTATTTGTTCAATTTTTAGTTTCCTTTCCCTGTATATATATATTAGTTCTCATTACAACTTGCAACCTATGTCATATGATTAAATTATAACAGCTAATTACATTATCCAAAACTAAATTTATTACACAACCAAATTTCATTTCCATTCCAAAACCATCAAAAAATAAAATATGAAAATTCATTCAACTACATATTAAAATTCAAACATCCTTTCAACATTCAAAGCACTTTACCATCACAAAATTAAAACCCATGTTAACATATATTAAAATTCATACATCCTTTCAACATTCAAAGCACTTTACCATCACAAAATTAAAACCCATGTTAACATTCTACTCCATACCAACATTCAAATATCAATGGAAGTTTACATATCCATGTGATGATTTTATTGTTGCATCATTCCAACATCGATTTGCACCACTGTTTAAAAGAATTTCCTGCATCCCATTTCAATATTTAGCAGTCTATTACTCTGAATACTTGGCCTTCATGTTGACTGCATCAACTCTTTAAGCACAAAATTTCTTCACTTATCATTCAATCTGCATAAAAAAGAAAAAAAAAAGATGCTATAATTTCTTTGATGATATATATGAAGGGTAAACAGAAACTAATAAATTAACAAAAATAGAAATAGTTAGGAATACACCAATACAGATGAATAAAGAGGTAATACACATTTAATATGAAAGAAAATTGGAATTATTCCAATTCATAAGGGAACAAATATGTTCAGTCCTACTAAAATTCATTACTTTCCCAATAAAAATTGAAACTAGAAATATTCCAATAGATTTGTTGGACCAAGTCCCTTTTCTTGCATAGTTCAACAAGCTCACCAACATGGCTTAACTTAGAGAGCAACCTTGTGTAGTTAATTTAGGCTCTCCTACCCTATAAAATATTATCAGATAGCATTAGGACAAAATGAAAGTATATCTCACCACCCATAATAACCTTTTATGAAACAAAGAAAAATTCACTCACCATAACTACATAATAAGAAAAGCATCCAAGCACCTTAAATTTTTTTTTTTTTCTAATACTAGTAGAAAATCTTAATTTTAGAAAATCATACGAATCTTCTCTTCCACCTAAAGTGATCTTCTTTAAGGTAAGCCTTCCATGCCTTTGCTCATCCTCTTTTCATGTTTACTATTTTAATAGTTAGTTTGGTTGCCATATTTT
Source organism: Sextonia rubra (assembly GCA_037013555.1). Classification (NCBI taxonomy): domain Eukaryota; kingdom Viridiplantae; phylum Streptophyta; class Magnoliopsida; order Laurales; family Lauraceae; genus Sextonia; species Sextonia rubra. The sequence goes on from JASUAD010000001.1 coordinate 84,282,085, forward strand.
CTTTTGCCTAGCCTTTCATCATGATAGGACTCACCATCACACCTGGGCCACTACATGCATCAACCCTCCTCATGCATCGGAACACCTGAACCCGAGCCATCGATTTCCCCATCACTGATCTTCTTCCTCTGCTTTCCTTTTTCCCCGTGGAACCCGAGCCCAACTCCTCTCCTTATCCTTCTTATTCCCTTCTTCTTGCATTCTACTTTTCTTCTTCTATGCTCAGATCCAAACTGAGGTAACCCAGACCTCGTGACTGTGTTTCTCTTCCTTCTCTGTTTTCTCTTGTTTCCTACTTCCTTCTCTCTTCATCTCCATCGTTCTCTTCTTTGCTTTCACTTATTATCTCCATCGTGGTTGTGAGAGATGGCTGTGATAATGGTGACAGGGTGGGTGTGTGTTGGGTATTGTGACTGATGCAAGGTGATGGAGATAGTGATGACCGTGGTTGTGGTGTATGTGTTCGGTGGTGGTGAAAATGAGATGCGGAGATGGGTTGGACGTGTGGTGCAGTGGGTTGTGCGATGGATTGTTCTCTGTTTGTGATGTGAGAGAAGGAGGAGGTTGGCTTTGGTGGTGGAGTGCAGTGGTGGTAATAGACATGGGTTGAGGGCAATGATGGCGTAGAGGTGAATAAAAGGGAAGGAATATGAAGGTGAGATGAAGGTGGGTGGCAGTACTGTGAGTTGGGATGATTGTAGACTGTGAAGGTAGAGGTGGTGAGTTCTGTGGTATAGATAGGGATGTGTTATGGCGAAGATGGTGATGGGCGGCAATGGTGACAGAGTGGATGTGTTGTGCGTTGTGGCTGTGAACCTGTGATGGAAGTGGATGCAGTGGGTCAATGCAATGCTGTATGGGTGAGCCGTGTAGGGGCTGTGATATGTTAGTGATGGGTGACCAGGTGGGTGTAGGTTGGGTAAGGATATAAGGGTGAAGGTGGTTCGACAGGGAAATGGTGTATGTGAATGGTGATGTGCATGCTGTGAAGGTTGGCGTGAAGCGTGAAGGTAGTGGGCGTGATGTCTCTCTGTGAAGTGAAGGATTGTGGAGATGGGTATGGTGCAGTTGGTTAGGCTATGGGATTTGTGCAGTGGGGTGGAGAAAAGAAAAGAAAAGTGGAATGACGGAAGCGGAAAAGAGTAACGGAAACGTGGAGTAACAGAGAAAATAAAAAAGCACAGGGAGAAGAGAAGAACCTGGCTTCAGTTGGTTGTCCCCAGAATGAAGCAACCTCATTAGCTTACAACTGTGCCAGAATGAATAGCTAAGGCTAAGGCTAGAAACAATTTGTAAATTATTATTATCATCTTACAACTGTGCCAGAATGAAAGCAACCTCACCAATACAACTACTGGCACCTCTAAATAGAGAAAACAACATGACAAAGATGCTGTGACAGAATGAAGCAACCCCAACATGGCACAGATGCTGTACCAGAAAACAACAGCTACTGTGCCAGAATGAAGCAACCCCAACAGCTACTGTACATTTTAGGCGTGGGTGATAGTGTACAACAGTGGGCTCGAGTGTTCAGAGGATCCGGATTCTACCACCATCTTTCAAATTGTAAGCTTTGTTACCTGCACCTGCTTACAAAGATCCATAAAAACCGTATTGATATGTTCACTGAAAAGCACTCAGTGTAACAGCAAATGAACTGCTGGAGTTAATGCAGTCATGGTGGTGTTGGCACCTTACCAGAGCACAGTGCTTACAAATATCCATCCCTGAGCCTTCAAAATATAAAGACCCTATTGATATGTTCACTGAAAAGCACTGAGTGTAACAGCAAATGAACTGTTGGAGTTAATGCACTCATGGTGGTGTTGGCACCTTACCAGAGCACAGTGCCCAAAGATCAATCCCTGAGCCTTCAAAATATAAAAATTCCACATTGATCAAAATCCCATGTGGGACAGAAAAAAAACCAAAACAAAAACAAAGAAACCAACTGTCAAAGGAGTTTGGGGTCCGCTCATTGTTTGTAATCCCAAACAGGTCCAACAATATACATTCATGAATCATTGCATGCCAAGTACAAATAGATCTAAATGTTGAGATGGATGTACAATAAAACTACAGGGCATGCATACAATACAGGGCAACACTACAGGGCAACAACAGTGCCATTCAGGAAAACAGTGCATACAATACAGGGCCTTTGCAGTGAATTTCAGGGAAAAAAATATTCATGTAGCCAAACCAATCATAATAAGAAAAAGGCTTTGATGATAAAATTCAGGGCCTTTGTTCAATATCATATCCTTGTCAATGCAAACTCTGATCTATAAATGGTCTCTAAAAATAGAAAATGCATATAGAGGTTTACCAAATGCTCTAATATGTAAATAAACTCTGTGTCATAAAATAAGAGCTTATTTTAGAATTTTCAAATTCCCTCTTAGATTAAAACAAGGGCTTTTAATGTAGCAAATTTTGTTCTACAGGGCAATATTGAGTCAATTGCTTCGAAGAATCCCAAGGCACTCACTGCACTTTTTGAGCTGATATCTGGGTTTGATGATCTTAAGAAAGGATACAAGGACATGGAGGGCCGAAAAGCTAGGCTGAAGAAAAATCTGCACTTGTTTACTAGAAAAAGAGAACAGTATTGATAGTGAGGAAGCAGAAGAAAAGACAGAAAGAAGAGGCTGAAAAATATCTACGGCTACAAGATCAATTGGTATGAGTGATAAATGTTTGTGGCATGTTTCATGCCATGTTTTCTGTTGATATTTATTTAATATGTGCGTAGTTTGGCAGGAGAGTATTATTGACAACAAATTGTACCATTATTTTGTTTATGTTCCATACAATAGAGATATAAAAAGCCCTATAGGCCTATACTGATGAGATAATATCGGATGATGATGATGACACAAATAGAGAGGTGCCTTCATGATATGTATATAAGTCTGTTAAGGTTCTATATCTCATCTTCATTTTCCAAAGAAAGAGGGTGAGAGAGAGAGAAATTATGAATGTATTTGATGCAGGACCTAAGAAATATTGAATGAAATGCAAATAGAGATCAAATGTCCAAATAATATAGACACTAATTAATGTAAAGTACCAACCCAATCAGATACTTGATCACATAAGTCAGTCCAATAACTTGGTGGATGCAGCAACATGCAAATAAATACTATTTTGAAAAGAGAAGTCATATACAAACCTACAGAAGTCGCATTTTGAGCTCTACCAGAGGTGCCCTCCCCACTAACAGCGATACCCGCGATACTTGGATCGATGCCTACACGCTCTGCTAACTGGAGGACTAAGCTCTGAAGAAAACTGATACTCTTGGACTGCTGCGCTACCTGCTCTTGCAGAACAGACACCTTAGAATCAGGGCCTGTCCAAGCCTGGGTCAAAGCTGAAGTGGACTTCGTGCGAATGCCAAAACCCTTTAGGTATCCTGACCTCTTCCCAAGCACCTTAATAGATATCTGTTCCTCGGACATCGGAGAGGTGATCGAAGGTTGCGACTGCTCTGTTGTTAGTCGTACTAGTTCCTCCTGCGATTTTTTCGCATGTAAAATTCAAATAAAGTGAGTTTAACAAATGTATAAAAGGATATTTGTATTTATTTATCAAAAATGACTTAGGCATATGTACATATGTTTTTTGAGCGTCCTCGTTTATCCATTGATTCTTCCCATGCATATAGTGTGTGTCGTGGAAGAAATCAGGAAAAGGTTGTGGTTGTCCAGCATTCTGCGCTCTCTGTTATGACATTAGATTAAATTTCGTTAATAAGCAAAAAATAAATTTTCATAACTTAGTCAAATAGAAAAAATTCTTAAACCTTCACTTACGATCATTGAACCACGTGCTGGGAATGATCTAGAGCCACTTGTATGATTCCACGGCATCTTCGATCGACTATATCTCGCTTTCCTTGACTTCTCCTATGACGAAAAAAAAAACAATATATTGCCCCAGCAAATCGATGCTAATATAATGAACTTTACAAATAAATAATGATGTAGACATATATACAAAACCATTAAAATTTACCTTCCACTTCTCAGTCTCCCACAAATTGTCAATCATCCACACCCAGTCATCTACCTTACAAGGCTTTAGTGGGTGGTTCTTTGGATCGGGTACCCCCACCTCCAAAAGAGACAAATAGTGGGTATGTAAGTCACACTTCCAGTCCCTGTACAACTTCTGACACTTCGCATCAATGGCAGCCTTGATGACCGGATCGTTCGCATAGTCCCCAAACTCAAAAATTTGCTGCAATTGCAAATATAATCATAAATGTGTGAGCCAACAATTAAACATAAATGAGACTAATTGAACCAACAGTAATTGACTTTAAATGAAATTACCTGAACTCTCTTTACCACTAACTTCTTGATACCCTCAGGCACAAACTTCCAACCTTCTTTACGAACAGGTGCCTCATCTCGAATCGCTTCCCCAAGAAGGTTAGCTAAAGTAGTGGCAAATTCGCCTTCTGGCGCATGGCTTGAATTTGTGATTGGAACTAGGATGGCATGGCCAAGTTGCCTCCTTAGCTTCGCCACCTTTACCCCCCGTGTCCTGCCTCGTACATTTCTTGAGCCCCCATCTAAAGCTGATGCTGTCACGACCACCATATTAACTGAGTTAATAAGAATATAGCATTAAAAGAAGGTCGATTTTATATGTAAATAGTTATATATTTCTCACCAACACTACTGCCATCCGTATGTGGACTGAAAACCTGGTCAGGCTGGCTAGATGAACTAGCAAACTGTGTAGGATCCATTGGTCTAGCATGGGTCGCCACCTCAAGCATGTTATTCGCACGAGAAGACTGTGTAACTAGAGGCTGTGCTGGTGTAACCTGGGCCGCCCCCTGGGGCATGATCTTTGCACGAGAAGACCGTGTGACTAGAGGCTGTGCTGGTGTAACCTGGACTGGCCCCTGGGGCATGCTCTCTGCAGGAGAAGACTGTGCGATTAGAGGCTGTGCCGGTGTAACCTGGGCTGCCCCCTGGGGCATGCTCTCTGCATGAGAAGACCGTGTGACTAGAGGCTGTGCCGGTGTAACCTGAGCTGCCCCCTGGGCCATGCTCTCTGCATGAGAAGACCGTGTGACTAGAGGCTGTGCCAATGTAGATCGCGCCAGTGCAGCTGCTATAGCGCAAGCATGTCTACTTCGCTTGCGTCGATTCATATGAGTAACCTGTCACAACATAACAGTGAATTATTAGTACATAAATGTGTAATTAAAGTAAATCAATAATATTAGTTGCAAGCATAAATGTTTGCAACTAATATGGCTTATTTAAAATCAATAATTGACACATATTACCATATTCGTGGGAGATTCAAGAGACTCATCATCCTCGTTATCACCTGTATCTTCATCCGAATAAACCAACTCTAAATCACCCTGGGCCGGTAGATACTCCTCACCATCATCATCTTCACCCGATTTTCTATGTTGCTCCCCATTTTTCCTCTTGCTCGTTTGACCAAATCCAAAAACAGTACTGGCTATGTGTTTCACCCCCAAAGCACGACATCTCGCATCATTTTCCATGATGTTCGTATTTCTGACCTTCTCGTATTCTGTCAACTTTGCCTGCTTGGCCATCCATCCAGGCTTGACATATGTTTTACCTCCCTTAGGCATTTTTGACAACTATATATGACATATACGAAATTTTAGGCGTATCATATAAAATGAAATAAAATGAAATATATATAATGAAACATGATATGTAAACAAACAACTTTATTAATTTAGAATACTTGTCCATACACAAATAAAAAAAAAAAACAAACACTACACATCATAGTCTATATCAAGATCCATATCTAGATCGAACTGGCTATGCAGATCATCTTGATCATCATCATCTATATGCTCTGCCATAGTTTCATCTTCGTCCTCACTATGCTCCGCCATTGGCTCATCACCATTAACTATCTCTGGCGGATCATCATCCCTACAGTAATTAAAATCGTTATCTTCAACACAGATTGGGACAACATTAGTGGTTTCGTGCTGCTGAAAGGCTTCATTAGGCACATCATCTAGTTCCGGTGCATCCCACACTCCCCGATGCTTGACTCGTTCTACGACTCTCCAGTTGTTGCCTTTGCAGGTATCATTGACATAAAACACTTGCTTCACTTGGCTCGGGAGGACAAATGGATCATCTTTATACCACCGACCCGTAACATCAATGCTTGTTACGTGTTGATCGGTGTATATTTTGTTTCTGGTACCGGTGTTGTACCATTCACACTGGAACAGAACCACCCTCCCACCATGCATGTATGTCAATTCCCAAACTTTGCACAGGTAGCCGTAGAAGTCAATTTTCTTCCCTTTATGCTCCCCTACCACAACCAAACCACTATTTTGGCACTTACGCCGGTTCTCGCGATCTCTAGTATGAAAACGAACACCATTGAATATGCACCCTGAATACAGATAAACTATCGAACCAGGACCATTCGCTAACGACGACATTTCATCAGTTGCTTCTTGTGAGCCTCGACTTCGCAAATCATTTATCTACATGAGCAACATGCAGCAAGTTTATAAGTTATTGTCATTTGAGGCCTAGTTAAATAATGTTCACCATATATAACTTACACGTTGCTTGAACCATTTTGGAAATGTGTCTCGCTGTATGTGACTGATGTCATGCCCTCCTGGATTTTGTATTATACTCATGTGTTCCCTAATTAAGGAAATGCAATTCATAAGCACTTAAAAGTAGAGGAAGAATCAACAAGTTCACAATCTTTGCACACATGTATTTTAATCAAACCACTTACTCAAGATATGGCTCTAACTCGGGACTATTATGCAATACAAACCAGTGAGCCATATTACGTTCATTCTGAGAAGGATCCGGTGCCCTTGTGATGGGTGCAAAAGGACGGGCAGTTTGCGTGAAGATCTCCATCCCGGGACCACGCAAGCCGCCATCATCATTTCGTTCATCTCGATCAGTCCCTTTGAGGTACATTGAGCAAAAGGTCAAACATTCTTTGACAATGTAAGCCTCAGCAATCGAACCTTCAGGTCGTGCTCGGTTGGTAACATAACCTTTTAAAGTCCCGAGAAACCTTCAAACAAGGAACAATCAGTATTAAGGTTACATATGTAAGACAATTATACTACTATATGAGTAACGTTTCATGGGATGGTAACAGTTACCTTTTAATAGGATACATCCATCGATATTGCACCGGTCCAGTGAGCATGGCCTCACGTGGCAAGTGAATAGCTAAATGGACCATTACATCAAAGAATGCAGGAGGAAAAATCCTCTCAAGCTTGCAAAGTATGAGCACTCCCTGTTCCTCTAGTTTTTCTAAATAGCTCTGCTTCAAAGTTTTCGAGCATAGGTCCTGGAAGAAACTACCCAGCTCAAATAGAGTTGTACCTAACTCCTTGTCCACATAACCACGCAGGCCAACCGGAAGAAGACGCTGTAAGAGGACATGATAGTCGTGACTTTTCATACAAGATAATTTACCATTTTTTGAAGTCGCACACCTAGAGAGGTTAGCTGCATAGCCATCCGGGTACTTGATCGATTTCAAGAATTCATAAAAACCCTCCCTCTGTTTTGGGTCCAATGTGTAGGATGCCCGGGGTTTCACAGTGGATCCATCTTCATTCCTCTGCAGATGCAATTGTGGCCTGATGCCCATATCTTTTAAATCATCACGTGCTTTCTCCGTGTCCTTATTCTTCTTATCTATGCCCGCCACTGTGCCAAGAACATTTTCACAGATGTTTTTCTCTATGTGCATGACATCAAGGTTATGCCTAAGGTTCAGGTTCTTCCAGTACGGTAACTCGTACATGACGCTTTTCTTTGTCCAACTCAATAGTGCAGGCTCACGAGGTCTTTTCCTTTTGGTGGGGCCCTTTCCAAACCTAACTTCTGGTAGTTGATCCAACTGACCCAAAACCTTTTGCACCGGTAATTCCAAGGAATTCATTGTATGCTCTGGATGACCGTTAAACTTCTTGCTCCTTCTCCATTGGTGGTTCTTAGGTAAATAAGTTCGATGTCCCACCCACCCAATCTTACTTCTCAACTTACATGATATTGAATCTTCGTTGCAAATGGGACAAGCAAAATAACCTTTAGTACTCCAACCAGACAAGTCGCCATACGCGGGAAAGTCATTTATAGTCCACATCACAGCCGCATGCATTCGGAAGGTTTGTTCACTATAAGCATCGTAAGTCAGGACACCATTCTCCCACAACTCCTTTAACTCATCAACCAAGGGCCTCATGTATACATCAATTTCCTTCACAGGTGCATGCGGCCCAGGAATAAGTAAGGACATCATGAAAAATGGATCCGTCATGCACATCCACGGTGGAAGGTTGTAAGGCATAAGTATAACAGGCCACATGCTGTAAGAAGTGCTCATGTTACCGAAGGGGTTGAATCCATCAGTGGCCATACCCAACCTTACATTGCGGATCTCCCGAGCAAATTCCGGAAATTTTAAATCAAATTCCTTCCATTCCTTAAAGTCGGCCGGATGCCTACCCAAATCGCCATCCATGGCATTCTCATGGTACCATCTCATTTCTTTGGCCGTCACCCTGGACATGTACAATCTCCGCAACCTAGGTATCAAGGGAAAGTAACGCAGCACCTTATAAGCGATCCGCTTACCCTTGCCATCATTGACCTTGTACCTAGGCTCCCCACATTCCAGACACTTCTCCAAGTGAGCATTCTCTTTCCAAAACAATATGCAATCATTCTTGCATGCATCAATGTGCTCGTACCCCAAGCCTAAGTCACGTAGTATCTTCTTCGCCTCATACATGGACGCTGGAACCACATTAGCTTCTGGTAGGGTGTCCTTAAATATCTCCAAGACCTTGTCGAATGACTTGTTGCTCCACTTATGTTGTACCTTCACACTTAGCATCCTAATGACAAACGCTAACAGGGTTTTTGGATCTTTACAGCCCGGGTACAAACCACGCTGAGAAGCCTCTAACATAATTTCAAAGTTTCGCATATCATCCATCCCTAAGGTATCATCCACCATATAAGTCCCCCTGCCATGGTCCTCAAGCAACTCATCATATCCACCATGATCCTCATCCAATTCATCCTCACTATCTGATTCATCAGACTGTACAAGTTCCCCATGCTGTAACCAAGTTTCATAAGATACCAGCATCCCACGTCGGAGTAGATGATCTCTGACAATCTCATAGTCATGCTTATAACTATTACAGCAGTTGTTACATGGGCACTTAATCACTCTACTCCCACCCGAATTCGCCTTTGCAAACTCAATAAAAGAATTCACCCCATCTATATACTGCTGACTGAATCTATTCTGATACAGTAACATCCAACTTTTGTCCATATCTGTTTATATATGCAGGGTGATGGTTAACTCATATTCAATTAATAAATGGTATAAAACTCCAAACAAGACAATATCTAGACAGAGTAGAAAAGAAATTTATAAAAGGAGGTAAAAAGAATTTTAAAGGAGGTAAAAAGAATATTTGGGAAAAAAAACCAAACAAATTTATAAATATAATATCTTGCTCCCATGAAAAAACTAATGTATAAAAACACCATAGTGAAATCCACAGGATGTGATTATAATCTATTTGAAAAACAAAACACACAAATGATCAACATAAAGAACATTTAGAATGCAAGAAGGATTTAAGTAATTTAGGATCAACAGAAGAATCTAGTAATCCATGTTTAAACAAAAACATAAGCTAACCATTATATAAATGGCCAGGACGCTGATGCAAAATGGTCCACTTCCGATTCAAAATTGTAGTAGCAGCAAAAAAGGATGATCTTAAGCCAACATCCAACAAAAAAGTCCTCCCACACTTACTCATTCAACCAAACCAAAACATAAGCTAACTCGATTTCACTAGCCACATAACCCCATAAGACCATCCATTCTTACGACAAAGCAACCGATTGAACTGCCTCTCCATCTCTCAGCCCAGCAAAAGAAGAAATGCACAAAACCAAACAGAGATGAAATCGGAAATAAAAGACAGTGACAGAGATGAAACCCTACCTTGAGATTGATGCAAGTGGAAGACGACGATGAAAACGGCCAAGAAAATGACGACGATGAAGACTTCTGATCTCTGTCTGATCTCTCCCTCTCGCTGGTGTCTCTCTCTCTGTCTGATCTCTCCCTCTCGCTGGTGTCTCTCGCTGGTGTCTCTCTCGCTGGTGTCTCTCTCGCTCTGCCTCTCGCTCTGTCTCTCTCTCTCTGCCTCTCTCGCTCTGTCTCTCTCTCTCTGCCTCTCTCGCTCTGTCTCTCTCTCTCACTCGCTTTCCCTCTCTGTCTCTCTCGATCTGATACTCATTTTTATATATAAACGGCCAGCAAAATGGCGACAAAAATTTAGTAATTAAAATAAAATATTTAAAAAAATTTTTCCCGGCACAAATAATTCGCCGGTAAAATTAAATGATGCAATCTCAGCTAAAAAAGTGGCGGGTAAATTTAGCGGGATAAATCTGCCGGCGATCTGGGCAGAACGCCGCCATAAATATAATATTTACCGGCGAAAAAATTTAATCGCCGGTGAAAATGTAACTTTTACCGGTGAAATAATCTAATCGCCGGGAAAAGGCAAGGCTTTGCCGGCGAAAAAATAACGCCGGGAAAAATAAAACTTTTTCCAGCGAAAATCCTTATTTCGCCGGCCAAAAGCATACTTTCCCCGGCTTTTAAATATTGTGCCGGGAAAAAACGCCGGGAAAACTGTAAATTCTTGTAGTGAGTTGGACTCCTAATCAAAGAGTTTGAAGATTACCAAAAGGTGTTTTGGAGATGCCCAAAGAGTTTGAGGAATCCCAAAGTTTTGGAAAGTCTAGAAGTCCAAGAAGTCTTTTCCGCCTGGGTCATGTGGAGGAGAGGACTAGTCTTTTGTTATAGCACTTTCTATTTATGGATGAATGCTTGTTTTAGAGTATTTCCATATCTGATCCAAACATAGCAAATTCCAAAATTGGTCAAATCAAATTAATTTTTGGAAAGAATTCTAATTAGAGTTGGTGGGCCCATGAGATGGATCTATTGGTAACACTAATTTTAGAAACTGAACTTTCCTTAAAATAACTTGACTTGGAACCAATCATTGGTCTTATCATGAGATGAATATATACCTATATTTGATGGACCCATACACCTATAAGGAAATCCTCAACTCTAAAATATTAAGTGGGAGCGGGGCATTTCTATATATATAAAAATCCCCATGGTTTTCCACCATAGGTCCATTGTAAGGAAAGTATTAGCCTTGCGCTATTTTGAGAATGGCCATTCCCCACGGAGGGCTTGTATTTATCTGGATACTAGATATGGATCTCCTATGGATAGTGTTGATGAGACGGAGTGGGAGCCCACTCCCCAAGGAGGAGCTACCCAAAACGGTTGTCATGCAATGCTAGTTGGTGGGTCACACTTAACTAAAATAATGATGTAGTATCCCTAAGGATTTGCCTCATGTATTTTAGAAACCAAAGCTAATCGGGAGTCATACATTATTTGGTATGAGATACCTAGATTGTAATGAATGAAGGGGATCATGGATAGTTAGTCTTAATCCAAATTTTGACCAACTTTGATCCGCACCAGTCTAGGAGGTATTTGCACTCCCCAAGGAGGCATACCCCGCAGGATTGGGATTCCGATGTATTCTGAATTTTGTGGTTATGAGGATTCCCACATAAATTTGGTAGAATACTAAACCCTAATGTCATTTAAATTCATTAATTGAATGTATGGTTATGTGCTACAGTATTACAAGCATGAATTCGAATACTTTCAATCCACTTGCGACCATCCTCAACCAGAATAAGTTGGTGGGATCCAACTATGTAGACTGGAAACGGAATCTGGATATTGTCCTGACAGCTTCAGGATATAAATATGTCCTTACCAAATACCCCCTTGAAGAGCCCGGCCCAGATGCATCAGAAGCAGAAAAGGACCTTTACACCAAATGGGCCAAAGACGATGAGATGGCCCGATGTTACATTCTGGCATCCATGTCTAGTGTGCTGCAACATCAACATCAATCTTATAAGACTGCATATGATATGATATCAAATTTAAAGGAGATATTTGCAGAACAAGGCAGACCTGCTAGGCAGGCAGCCATGAGGGTGCTCATTAGCACCAAGATGGCTGAAGGTACATCAGTACAGGAACACATGTTGAAAATGATGGACTCATTAAATGAGTTGGATGTACTGGGAGCTGCGATTGATGCAGAATCGCAGATTGACATAATCCTTGAGTCACTACCAGAGTCATTCAACAATTTCAAGGTCAATTATAATATGAATAAAATGAATCTGACTCTAGCTGAGCTATCTAGTCAGCTGGTAGCAACTGAAGGGATTATGAAGAAGAAACCAACTGCCTTAATGACAGAAAAGTCAGATGCCAAGTCCAAGCCGAAAGGCAAAGGGCGGAAAGGCAAAAAGAAATCAGTTCCAAAGGGTCCTAAGGTGGAGAATGGTCCAACTGGTGGCGTGGCTAAAGCTAAGGGTTCAGGGACAAAAGGAAAGTGTTTCCATTGTGGTAAGACAGGACATTGGAAGAGGAATTGTCCAGAATATCTGTCTAAGAAAAAGACCCCAGGTATGATTGAGTCACTTATATCTGAAGTTAGTTTTGCAACTGGTACTTCAGAATCCTGGTGTGTGGATTCCGGGGCAACTAATCACATATGTAATACGTTGCAGGGGTTCAGGGAAACCAGGAGGCTAAGTGATGGAGAAATCATTGTCAACCTAGGATCTGACGCTAAGGCGGAGGCCGTTTCAGTAGGAGTCATTACTTTATGTTTTTCAAATAAGAAATTGGTTTTGTCAGAAACATTATATGTACCGTCTTTAAGGCGGAATTTAATTTCAGTTTCTAGTTTGGTGAATAAAGGTTATTCTATTACTTTTGGTACTGAAGTTGTCATAAAGAGGAATGGTACTTTCATATGTTCTGGCAAGGTAACCAATGGACTTTATTTGTTAACTCCCACGATGTATGAGATACATGATACTGAAACAATTAGTAGATCATCATTAAAGAGAAAGTCACCTTCATCTAATCCAACAAAACTTTGGCACCTGAGGCTAGGTCATATAAACCTTAACAGGATTGAGAGGCTAGTGAAAGATGGTATCTTACCTTCATTGGTGGTAGAACCAATGCCTATTTGTGAGTCCTGTTTGGAAGGTAAAATGACTAAAAGACCCTTTTCAGCTAAGGGTAATAGGGCCAAAGATTTATTGGAATTAGTGCATACTGATGTCTGCGGACCCATTAATGTCAGGGCCAGAGGAGGATATGAGTACTTCATCACTTTCACAGATGATTACTCAAGATATGGTTACATATACCTTATGCACCGCAAGTCCGAAGCTTTTGAAAAGTTCAAAGAATTTCGAGCGGAAGCGGAAAAGCAATTAGGTAAGAGTATCAAGACTCTTCGATCAGATCGAGGAGGGGAATATCTCTCTGCTGATTTTATGGGTTACTTATCAGAAAATGGGATTCTATCCCAGTTGTCTGCTCCTGGTATGCCTCAACAGAATGGAGTAGCAGAAAGAAGGAACCGGACTCTTTTAGATATGATTAGGTCTATGCTGAGTTTCTCAAGATTACCTATATCCTTTTGGGGATATGCTTTGGATACTGCAATGTACATACTAAACCTCGTACCATCTAAGTCTATACCTAAGACTCCCCGGGAATTGTGGTCTGGGCGAAAGCCTAGTCTACAACATTTACACATTTGGGGTTGTCCAGCACACGTGCTCAAGGTTAAGACAGATAAGTTGGAAGCGAAGTCGGAAGTATGCACATTTGTAGGATATCCTAAAGGAACTAAAGGTTGGTTATTCTATAATCCCAGAGAGCAGAAAGTGCTGGTCAGCACCAATGCGGTTTTTCTGGAGGAAGATTATATGATGGACCAGAAATTTTTAGAAAAGGTGATCTTGGAAGAGATTCAGGAGCAATCAATTCCAAATCCAAGTATGACCGGACTTGAGGAAGAACCGCCCTTACCAGACCTAGTAGTTACACCAGTACCTCGTCGTAGTGGGAGGATTGTCAGACCCCCTGACAGGTTCTCATTCTTGGGAGAGTCTTATGAAGCAATCCCAGAAGAGCCAGAACAAGATCCCTCTAACTATGATGAAGCAATAAATGACTTAGACTCGGGACGCTGGCAAGATGCTATGAAAGCTGAGATGGAGTCTATGTACTCAAATCAGGTCTGGACACTTGTGGACTTGCCTGCCAATATTAAACCTATTGGGTGCAAGTGGGTCTACAAGAGAAAAAGAGGACCAGATGGAAGAGTGGAGACCTATAAGGCTAGGCTTGTTGCGAAAGGATATACTCAGAAAGAGGGGATCGATTATGAGGAAACCTTCTCGCCAGTAGCCATGCTCAAATCCATCCGGATACTCTTATCCATTGCGGCTCATCTCGATTACGAGATTTGGCAAATGGATGTCAAGACGGCTTTTCTCAACGGCCATCTTGAGGAAGACATCTATATGGTGCAGCCAGACGGTTTTGTAGCTAAAAACCAGGAGCAAAAAGTTTGCAAACTGCAGAAGTCTATTTATGGACTGAAGCAGGCATCCCGAAGCTGGAATATCCATTTTGACCAGGCAATCAAGTCATTTGGTTTTTGTCAAAATCCGGATGAGTCATGTGTGTACATGAAAAGTGAAGGTGACAGGGTAGTTTTTCTGGTTTTATATGTCGATGACATCCTTCTCCTCGGGAAAGACATAGGAATGTTGTCAACGGTAAAAGTTTGGTTAGCCAAGACTTTTGATATGAAGGACTTGGGAGAAGCTAGCTACATTCTAGGGATCAAACTCTATCGAGACCGGAAAAATAGGATGATTGGCTTATCCCAAGCTGCATACATAGATAAGGTGCTAGTACGGTTTGCAATGCAAGACTCCAAGAAGGGTATCACACCTTTCAGGCATGGAGTGCACCTTTCCAAGGATCAGTGTCCTAAGACACCCGAGGAAAAGGAGCAAATGAGGTCGATACCATACGCTTCGGCTGTTGGTAGCCTCATGTATGCTATGTTATGTACTAGACCAGATATCTGTTATGTAGTGGGCCTAGTCAGCAGATATCAATCTAATCCAGGACCTGAACATTGGACTGCTGTAAAATGTATTCTCAAATACTTGAGAAGGACTAGAGATTACATGTTGATTTATAGCAGTGATGAGTTGATTCCAGTCGGATACACAGATTCTGACTTTATGTCAGATAAGGATTCTAGGAAATCCACCTCTGGTTATGTATTTATGCTTGGAGGCGGAGCTATCAGCTGGAGGAGTATAAAACAAGAATGTACCGCTAATTCAACCTCGGAGGCTGAATATGTAGCAGCTTGTGAAGCAGCTAAGGAAGCAGTATGGCTTAAAAGATTCCTTTTGGAACTTGGGGTGGTACCTTTGGCACGACAGCCACTCACAGTTTACTGTGACAGCAGCGGGGCAGTCGCTCAGTCAAAGGAACCCAGAAGCCATAAAAGCCAAAAGCATGTACAGAGGAAGTATCACTTAGTCAGAGAGATTGTGCAGAGAGGTGATATTGCTATTACCAAGATAGCCTCTGCAGATAATTTGGCAGATCCCTTTACTAAGCCTTTGACTACCAAAGTCTTTGAGCAACATGTAGAAGGGATGGGCATGAGATGCAACCCTGACTGGCATTGAGCCCAAGTGGGAGATTGTTAGATTTTGTGGACTCAATCCATCAGTTGATGTAATAAATTGATTAATTTCTTTATTTATCAATAAAAACATGCTTTACTTTCATGAGATGAATGTTATTTTACTACTTCATGCACATGACCAATACGTATGACATAATGGTTCATGAGTTGAACCGGGTCCCATTAGTATATTAGATGTGATATATGTGCATGGATGAGATCCACGCGCAGGAGATATATGTCACAAATCTTATACTTAAAATAGCTTCACAACCAGTAATGAGACTGGGCATCTCATTTGATAAGGTTGCAGCACTTTGATCATTATGAGATAGTGTGATTTGTCTCGATCATCAGAATGTAAGATTCTGGATCAAAAGTGCCGGTACATTGGATGTATTGAAGGACCATGAGATGCACCTTATGGTATTCCGTCTCAATAATAAGGTATGCTATCATAATTCCCTAGCAATAGGCTCTCAATCCTGAGACATTGACGAACTCAAGTTTCTATCTATTCATTTGCTTTGAGTCACCAATGAGTGAGGCCGACTATAGGTTAACACCTCGGTGTCTTGGGTATATGGTAGTAGAACTATGGGAACGTTGAATGATCAAGATGGAATCTATCTCTATTATCCCCTTGTGCCAATTAATGGATTTGTCATTAATAAGTGCGCACCCATCTCAATTAAGAGTTAATTGGATGGTACTGATGATTACTGTGATTAATTGGGGCTCAAGGATAATAAGATGTGGAACTTAGATTGGAAGAGACGGATTTATTCCAATTGATCCACGGATATTGATAGAGGGGCCTACTTTGTGGTAATTGGGAAGTTTAGGGTCTTCATTGTAATTTATTCCTAAGACTGGAGTGCAATTGCATTTATATAGTGGTGTTATTTGCAATTAACTGTGGGCCCGGATTGCACATGAGATGTGGGGTCGCGGTGTTCCAGTTGGAGCCAGCTTTCTAAGGAATCCCTAGTGGTCCCCACGTTAGCCCAAGATATTGGAAAACACTAATCCGACTTGGACTCTAGAAATAAGAGTTTGGAAAGGAGAAAGTTGCTAATTGCTTTGGAAGTAAGACTTCTATTTCAATTAGACAAGGGAGAGATTTGGAAGTCTATAAAATATCCTTGGACGCCCAAAAGAGTTCCTCTCACGCTCAAAACCCTTTCGTGCAAGAGTTGGCGAGTTACTCTCCTCTCCTTTCTTCTAGTTCCTTGGAGTCTCGAGTTGGGATTTTCTCCTGAAGATTCCACCGTTCTTCTTGAGAAAAGAAATCCAATTCGGGGGTCATAACGTGGAAGGCTAATAGGTGTTGAAGAAGTCCATTAGAGCACTGCGGATCTCCAAAGGTATGATCTACTTCTTCTATGTCGTAGATTATTTTGGATGTCTAGTGTTGGTAGAATTTTTTACTGTACATGGTCACGAGGTTGAGGGTAACGCATCCTGGATTGGGTTTTGGTCTTATGGATAGTTGATCCCTGTGTCAAGTGGGTCAAAAGTTTTGAAAATCTATCCACGAGACCCACCTACTTCCAACAGAACTGTAATTAATTCCCATTCTTCGTAACGCTTGAAGTGTGTGAATGTTGGACACTAAATCCATTACGTAATTCCACGTCATTTTAAGCACGATCAGAAAGTCCATAGTCATAGATTTAAAGAATGTGCTTCTAAATACCCTATTTTTAGACTACAGCTTAGATCACGGTTAAGCCGTAGATCCTACAGCTTACCCTCTAGAGAGAAGATTTTGAATTTTTGTTCTACGGCTACACCGTAAAAGGCCTACGGCTAAGCCGTAGTATGATTCATGGCTAAACCGTAAAGTTTATGGCCCACTTTCCATAGAGCATTATTGGCAAATTTTAACTTACGGCTGGACTACAGCTAAGCCATAAGGTCCTCATGGCTAAGCTATAAAAGGATTTACGGCTAAGCCGTAAGCTTAGCCATAAGAAGGAAATACATTGACACTGGGTCAAACTAGCTGTTGGATTTTGTCAGAGCATATGACTAAGCCGCAAACTACCTTTTTCCTAGCCATAGATCGATCTATTGGAGCTTTTCTGTATGAGATGAAATTGTGAAAAATACCTACTGAGCTGTACCCTTGCACCATTAGTAAAACCTATACTAAAAGCACCCACAACCATCTTCTCTGTAACTCTTAAAGTACCATTATTGTTTTGAGAAGAGCAATTGTGAATTTAGGAAAGCCTTAAATTCAAATTGAGGAAATCCTAGCCTTCCAAAATCCTATAAAACATATTCCCTTGGCTGAGTACTCATTTGAAGATCTTCATCACCAAGGATCAAGCACAAGAGGTCAAAGCTTAGCGGTTTTCTTTCGAGCTTCAAGAACACCATTCAAAGCTAAGGTATCCAGTTTTTGTTTGGGTGTTCTTTTTCATTTCAATTCTCTTTGTTGTATATGGTGGAAGACAAACCACCTTATTAAAAATTGCTGTGGTTGGTGAAATAGATCTAGGATCAACCACCTGATCAAAAATCCAGTTGGTGGAAGATAAACCACCGGATCAAAAATTGTTGTAGGAGTGTTCTTATGTAAGTACCTCATATTCAGTGGAACCAAGAGAGATTGCTCTTGAAAGTGGATGTAGGTCTGTGACCGAACCACTATAAATTTCTGTATTTGTTTCTTAATGTGTGTGATGGATGCCTTATAGCCTTATTTACTTGTGTTAATCATCTGCTTAAGCTATATCTTCCTTGTTCTAGTGGCATATCTACACACTGTCAGCAGACACAACTCTAAGCATCCTTCATGATCATACTTGTGGATTCTTAATATTGATTGAGCCTTTAAATTGCACACTAAAATAACCTCATATATGGAAAGAAATTTTTAATAGTCCTATTCACCCCCTTCTAGGACTTGGTGAGATCTAGTTGTTGCACTTTCAATTGGTATCAGAGCTAAGTTACTTCTTAAGGGTGTAACAGCCTGAAGTAGATCTTTCAATTAGATTCACCATGAATCTTGATGGAAGCTCAGTTACCTGGCCCCCTCTCTTTGATGGAACAAACTATGCCTTCTGGAAAGCCCGTATGACAGCATTTTTGAAATCTATGGACTAGGCTGTTTGGGAGGCTGTAGAAAATGGCTGAACAGAACCCACTGAAGAAGTGACTTTAGATGGTGTCAAAATCACTAGACCATTGGATCCAGCAAAATGGTCTACTAACCAGAAAACCCTTAGACAAAACAATGCTAAAACTTACAATGCTATAGTGTGTGTTATGAATCAAGAAGAGTTCAAAAAGATCATGACAACCATTAATGCAAAACAGGCCTAGACAATTCTTAAAGTTACTTAGGAAGGTACTTCTGTAGTCAAAAGATCTAAACTTCAGATGCTCACAAGTTACTTTGAAAACATTTGTATGGAAGAAAATGAAATGTTTACAGACTTTCATGCGAAGCTCATGAAAATTGTGAATGAAATGTGGGCTCTGGGTGAAACTCTTCCGGAAGGAAAATTTTGTAGTAAAATCTTGAGATCACTTCCGGAAAGATTCCACCCTAAGGTAACCTCTATAGAAGAATACAAGGATTCAGAACAAATGAAAATTGAAGATTTAGTGGGATCCCTTCAGACCTTTGAACTAAAATTCGACAATGGCAAAAAGAAATCAATTGCTCTAATCACTTCTCACAATACCTCTTTTCTAAAGAAGACATAGGAATAACTCGTGATGATGAGAATGAAGATGTGGCTCTTTTAGCTAAAATATTTTTGAAATAATTTAAGAAGAAGAGAGTCAAAGATTATGAAAATGAGGTCAATAATGATAAACACAAAGGTCACTCAAGTTCCTTCCCTAGAAGCAAGTCTAAGGAGCCCATGTGTTACAGATGTAAGAAATATGGACACATATCCACCAATTGTCCATAAAAAGGAAAATACAAAAAGAAGAATCTAGTAGCCACTTGGGATGATTCGTCTAAATCAGATTCAAACTCAGATGAATCATATCAAAATGACTCAGACAAATATACAGTTCTGATGGCTACTACTGCAACATTCAACTTATCTGAAGAAATGATTAAATCTAAAGTATCACTTGAAGAAACCTCAAGAAGTGAGTCAGAAAGTGAATGTGAAAATTCAGGTAATAAGGAGAATGACAACACAATGGATTCCTATGAACTACTTTATGAGGGAACCTGTAAACTAGTTGAAACTGTAAGTAAGCAACAAAACAAAATTAAAAACTTAAAAGAAAAGGTTGATAGTATCAATAATTAAAAGGAGAAATTAATCAAAGAACTTGAAAGAGAAAAAGCCCAGTTAGCATCAGAAACAGAAATGTTACCAAATTAAGAGAAAATGAAAAAACACTTTGGAAGATAAAAGATGAAAATAATGTTCTCCACAATGAAGCGGCTGATCTGAGATGATATAAAGAAAAGTATGAGTATAGATTTACCCAAAATGATGAGAAGTACATAAGACTATTCAAACTTGGAAAATCTTATAAGAACATGACCGGCCTTGGATATGATAAAGATGTTAATCAATCTCCAAGTTCTGGTCATCAAAAGTATACTAGAGAAGGAAGATACTATTATTAAAAACATTTTGGATAGAGCTTCTACTAGTACTCATACTGTTTCATCAAATGCCATTTGCCACTATTGTGGAGAAAAAGGTCATTTCAAAGTAGAGTGCAAGTTGAGAAAACTTCATCTTAACATAATTCTAAAGAGTGATAAAAACACTTCAAAGAAAGTGGAAATTGAAAATATAATGTTGAAGTCTCAAATAAAAATTAAAGCAAATTACTACAACATGTTCCCCTTAAACCAAAAAATGAATAACCTGTTAAAAGAAGTTTAGAAGTTAAGAAAATAATTTGAAATATACAAAAGAGATAAACCAAAAATTGGAGCTAACATTTTTTTTCCCCAATATAAAACATATCAAGCGAAACATCAAAAGCCTATTACGATCCCCACTGCTAGAACATCTAGGTGGATACCTTAGAACAAGAATCTAGTGTTCCACACAGCTTTTAAAGTTGCAGATCAATCAAGATGGTATCTGGACAGTGGATGTTCAAGACATTTGACTAGTGATAAATCATATTTTTCTAAGATGCTCGATTTTGATGGAGGCACAGTTACTTTTGGAGATGGAATACTGCCAAAATTATTAGTATGGAAACTTTAAATGTTCCACACCTATCAGCTTTTGAGAATGTTCTGTGTGTTGATGGTTTGAAACATAATTTACTTAGCATATCTCAAATTTGTGATAAAGACCATACTGTAAACTTTAGTAGTTATGGTTGTGAGATCTCAAAGAATGGGAAGATAATCTTGAGAGGTCTTAGAACTACCAACAACTGCTATGTGGTAGGAAAATCAAATTCTTCATCTTCCACTTCTTGCTTACTAACCAATATCGATGACGCTAAGCTGTGGCATCTATGACTTGTGCATGTAAACTACAGGGACTTATCCCAACTAAACAAATATATTGAAGGATTGCCCAAGATCAATAGACAAGAAAGATGATTTGTGGAGATACCAACAAGGAAAACAAATTAGAAGTGCCCATAAAAATGTGAATGCTATGAAAACTTCCCAACCTCTAGAACTTATTCATATGGATTACTTGAACCAACAAAAAGAGAGAGTCGAGGACAGAAAAGATACTTTCTTATTATGGTAGATGACTATTCCATATTCACTTGGGTTGCATTCGTGAGAGAAAAGTCTGAAGCCTTTGAAGAATTTAAAAGGATAGCGAAACCAACTCAAATTGAAAAAGGCACTTTAGTAGCCCAAACCCAAAGTGATCATGGTAGAGAATTTGAAAATGATTAGTTTGACAAATTCTGTGAAAAATATGGCATTCACCATGAATATTCAGTACCTAAAACTCTATAACAAAATAGAGTAGCTGAATGGAAGAATTGAGTCCTTCGAGACATGGCCAGACATGGCCACAGTCATGCTCTGTAAAAAAAATCTTCTTAGAGACTTATGAGCCGAAGCAGTCAATACCAGCTGCTACATCATTAACCGAGTCTATCTTAGGATGGGTAAAAATCGAACTGCTTATGAACTGTGGCATGGAAAGAAATCAAATGTCAAATATTTTAAGGTCTTTGGAAGCAAATGTTATATTCCAAAAGATAGAGAGCAGCTATGTAAATTTGACTTGAAAAGTGATAAAGGTATATTCTTAGGTTACTCGACATGGAGTTGAGCATATCATGTTCTAAATCTAAGAACCGGAGTCATCCAAGAGTTAATAAATGTTATTATAGATGATGAACCCACAGTATTTGAAGATGTTGATGAAGTGGAAGCTCCTTTGGTAACTGAACCCACACAATCCATGGTAAAAATTTGATACTCCTACTTCCACTGAAAATTTGGTTAATATAAACGACCATCCTATAGACCAGATTATTGGTGATCCTTTATTAGGTGTAAAAACTAGGAAACAATTGGAGAATATTATGAGTTGTCTATGCTTTACTTCTATTTTAGAACCTACGTATGTTGATGAAGTCTTTTCTCACTATGATTGGATAAATGCAATGCAAGAAGAATTAAGCTAGTTTACAAGAAGTGACATTTGGTACCTAGTTCTAAGACCAGAGGATAAAAATGTGATAGGCACTAAATAGATCTTAAAAAATAAACTTGATGAAAATGGTGTCATTGTTAGAAAAAAGCAAGGTTGGTAGCACAAGGACACTATCAAATTCAAGATATTGACTTTGATGAAACCTTTACTCCAATTGCCCATCTGGAATCAATTAGGATTTCGTTATCTATAGCTTGCTTCTTAAAGTTCAAATTGTATCAAATGGATATTATAAGTGCCCTTCTGAATGAAATTTTGAATGAGGAAGTGTATGTTGAACAACCTAAAGGTTTTATAAACACAAAATTCCCTAATCATGTGTTTAGATTAAAGAAAGCTCGTTATGATCATAAGCAAGCATCACGTGCTTGGTATGAAAGATTGACAAAATTCTTGTTAGAGAATGATTTTCAAAGAGGCAGTGTTGATAAAACTCTTTCCATCCAAAAGACGAGGGAGGCAGTTTTAATAGCTCAAATATATGTAGATGATATCATATTTGGTTCCACGTGTGATGAATTGCCTACTCAGTTGGCAAATCTAATGCAATCTAAATTCGAAATAAGTATGGTTGGGGAACTAAATTCTTCTTAGGTCTTCAAGTCAAATAATTACGAAATGGTATCTTCATTTCACAGTCTAAGTATGCAAAGGAATTGGTAAAACGATTTGATCTAATGTCTAGGAAACATGTCAATACCCCCATAAGTACAACCATCAAGCTTACTAAGGATGCTAATGGTAAAGGGGTTGACTCAAGCCTATACAGAAGTATGATTGGTAGCTTGTTGTACCTGACTGCAAGTAGGCCAGACATAGCCTTTAGTGTGGGAGCTTGTGCTCGATATCAATCTGATCCAAAAGAATCTCATCTGACTACTGTAAAAAGAATCATCAAGTATACCGCAGATACAACTGAATATGATCTGTGGTACGCACATGACTCACCATTTGCCATTGCTGGATACTCATATGCAGATTGGGTAGGAAACTTGAATGATAGAAAATCCACAAGTGGCGGCTGTTTTTATGTTGGAAATTGTCTAGTAGCTTGGCATAGTAAAAAGTAAAATTCCATATCTCTTTCCACTGTAGAGGCTGAATACATTGCCGCTAGATGCTGCTGATTTCAACTCCTGTGGATGAAGCAAATGCTTATGGACTATGGCATTAAGCAAGGAACAATGAACTTGTATTGTGATAATAGTAATGCCATACATATTTTTAAAAATCTAGTCCATCATTCTCGCACAAAACATATTGATATTCGACATCATTTCATTAGGGAATTAGTCGAAGAAAAAACCATTGTGCTTGAATATATTCAGACTGAATATCAACTTACAGACATCATGACTAAACCCCTATATGCATTAAAATTTGAAATTTTGAGGAAATTTATTAATGTTTGCTGTTTGGAATAATCTGTGCTTTGTCTAGAACCTATGGCTATGCCGTAATTTATTTTACGGCTAAGCTGTATCCTTTCTACGGTTAACTCATATTTGTGCATGATTTTACCATACGGCACCATTGTAAGGGTTTACTACTAAGCAGTAAAATACTCTATGGCTAAGCCGTACAGGCAATGTTTCTCCCTCGTTCTGTGTGCTGATTCATATTTAAGGCTATGTCCCCTTTGTTTTTTTTCCTCTGTGCCTGGACCAACTACTCTGCCCTAGCTTTTTTTTTTCTTTCTTTTCCTTTTCCTTCCTTCCTTCCTCTAGGTCTACTCATCAATGTATTCTCTCTCTCCTTGCCTCTATTGTGTTTTCATTTCCTTCCTTCCTTCTTGTTCCGTTCTCTTCTTTTATCTCCTTCTTGTTCGTCGTTTACTATTATCTCTGTATAGTTTTTTATCTTGTCTTTTTGCTTTACAATTTTGTGTGGTTATGCTTCTCGTTCTTGTCTATTTGTTCTGTCTCTATGCCTCCTTGAACCAGAAATGCCTACCTTGCTGGTAAGAGGCCTAGATCCTCGGGAGTTCCCTAAGACCTAGATAGGACTCACCACCCTCTCCTAGAATTCTGGTTTCATGAGAACCTACTAAAGATAGGTCGTTTTCTTCTCATCCCATTACTGTAGAGCGTAGTGTTAACCTTTTTGCAGTTGAAAAATATGGGGTACATTCCCTTCTTTCCACAGTTGGGTGGAAAAATATCCTCAAATGGGGTGGTCCTGCTTTCCTTTCCATTGTCCGTACCATGTATTCTTTTATTAAGGAAGCATCTTTGGACACCCTCTCATTTGAGGTTGCATTCTTTGATGGCACAAACATCTTCACTCCTGCCATCCTCTCTGTTCTTCTCTGTGTCCCTTTGTCTAATATACTTCATTCAATCATGAAGGACTCCCTCTCTAAAGATGAAAAATGTACTATCACTTTTGCTTTATGTGGCGAGGCCATTCCTTGGAAGGACAAAGACTTTCTCCCTACAGCATCCTTTTTCTCTTACTACCAGATTTTGTATGTCATCTTCACATGTAATCTTTATACTCACAGGGCAATTTCTTAGACTTGACCCCCTTCATGGTTAATGTACTCTATTGTATACATATGGGTGTCAAAGTGTGCCTTCCCTCTCTTATCTGTGCCTCCATCATTTGTTTTTGGCAATATCCGGGTAGAGGCACCAATGCATGCTTATTTGGGCATCTAATGACTAGTCTTGCCTCTCAGTGTGGAGTAACTTTACCATCTGATGAAGCTTTTGAGTCTCATCCCATCTTTGGGACCATCAACATTCAAAACATGCATTTCTCCAAGCAACAAGCAGCTGGTCCTTACTATCATGATTCTAGGGATGAAGAAGACTCATCGGAAGTGATTCCTCACTTAGCTCCATCTATTGCCTCAACAGTCCCGGTTTCTCATCCAGTTTCTTCCTCTACTTCTCTTGAAGCCCGATTGGCAGCTATTGACTAGCAGCAAATGAAGCTAGAGAAGCTTTTGAAGAAGTCATTTCAGTACCTCTCCAAGATTTCCTAAAGCTGCCAGAGAGATATGTGATGATTCCTTCCCCCTCTCCTCCTTCAGATTGATATTTTCTATAGTGTGTTTTATAAGAGGTGCACTCTTTTTGTATTATGGATATTGCTTGTGCTCCCCCTTATGAACTCGTTATGTTTTGTGTTTAGTTACATCTTTTGTATTTATAGGAGATGCCCTCTTTCTGTATTATGGCCATTAACTGTGATTTGAACTTCAGATGTGCTCTTTATTGAGTAGTTTACCTCTCTATGTGTGTTCTTTTCTTCATGCCTTTCCGTATGTGTTATGACTGTGATGGTTCTCGTGTTTTACTATCTCTTTGTCAATATTGTGCCAAAAAGGAGGAGAATTATTTTCACATCTTCAGGGGGAGCTTTCCACCTTTCTAGTACCTTGTGTTTTAAGACTTTTGCAAGCAATGGCAATGGCAGAAAATACTTTTACAAGTCAAGCAACACCTAAGTGGGTGCTTCAGATTGTTGAACTTTCAGGACTTATGTAGTATTTGTTTGGTTAAGGAGTATTCCGTCTTGTAGCACCTGTTGTATTTTACTGTTGAGCTAAAATGTTGTATCTTCTTCATTGTATGTATTTTTGTCACGAAATTAACAAAGGGGGAGATTGTTAGTGTCATAGTAAGTGTGTGTCGTCAATTCCGTGACCTAAGTCAAGTCTAGATCAAGGAACCATAAATGAAGATCAAGCAAGATCAAGGAAGATCAAGTTACATCAATGAAGATCAACCAAGATTAAGAAAGATCAAGATTCGTCAAGACCATCATCTAGAAGATCTTCATTCAGTGCTAGGGGCTAAGGCAACATTAACCACTATTATCCATAGTCATAGATTTGAAGAAGGTGCTTCTAAATACCCTGTTTTTAGACTACGGCTTGGATCACGCATAAGCTGTAGATCCTATGACTCACTCTCTAGATAAAAGATTTGGAATTTTTGTTCTACGGCTGACACTATGGCAGCACTGTAAAAGGCCTACGGCTAAGCCGTAGAATGATTTACAGCTAAACCATGAAAGTTTACGGGCCACTTTCTAGAGAGTATTATTGGCAGATTTTAGCTTATAGCTGGACCACGGCTAAGCTGTAAGGTCCTCATGGCTAAGCCGTAGAAGTATTTATGGCTAAGTCGTAATCTTAGCCATAAGAAGGAAATACATTGACACTGGGTCAAACTAGCCGCTGGATTTTGTCAGCGCATACGGCTAAACCATAAACTACCTTTTTCCTAGCCGTAGATCTATTCGCTGGAGTTTCTTTGTATTTAAAAGAACCTCTCTTTTACTCCAAGGTATGAGATCAAATTGTGAAAAATACTTACTATGCTAAACCCTTGCACCATTAGTAAAGCCTATACTAAAAGCACCCACAACCATCTTCAATGTAACTCTTAAAATGCCATTATTGTTTTGAGAAGAGTAGTTATGCATTTAGGAAAGGCTTAAATTCAAACTGAGGAAATCCCAGCCTTCCAAAATCCTATAAAACCTCTTCCCTTGGCTGAGCATTCATTTGAAGATCTTCATCACAAAAGATCAAGCATAAGAGGTCAAAGCTCGGAGGTTTTCTTTCTAGCTTCAAGAACACTATTCAAAGCTAAGGTATCTAGTTTTTGTTTGGGTGTTCTTTTTCATTTCAATTCTCTTTGTTGTATATGGTGGAAGACAAACCACCTCATTAAAAATTGTTATGGTTGGTGTAATAGATCTAGGATCAACCGCCTGATAAAAAATCCAGTTGGTAGAAGATAAACTACCGGATCAAAAATTGTTGTAGGAGTGTTCTTATGTAGTACCTCATATTCAATGGAACCAAGAGAGATTGCTCTTAAAAGTGGATGTAGGTCTGGGACCGAACCACTATAAATTTCTGTGTTTGTTTCTTAATGTGTTTGATGGATGCCTTATAGCCTTATTTACTTTTGTTGATCATCTTCTTGAGCTATATCTTCCTTGTTCTAGTAACATATCTACACACTGTCAGCACACACAACTCTAAGCATCTTTTTTTATCATACTTATAGAATCTTAATATTGATTGAGCCTTTAAATTGCACACTAAAATAACCTCATATCTGGAAAGAAATTTTTAGTAGTCTTATTCACTCCCCTCTAGGACTTGGTGAGATCTAGTTGTTGCACTTTCAGGATCCCACACCTATTTCTTTTTTCTTGCATTAAGAGGTCATGGGGTGCATTTGTGGTTTTTTCCATCATATGGAACTGAAATTCTTTAAAATCCGCAATGCAGGATTCCTCAAAAGAATTAGACTCAAAAGTGGTATCTTCAAAAAGGGGCTCATCATCTTCATTGAGGAAATCTGGTTGCTCCATCTTGATTTGGCTAAATCTTTGAAGGAGAGGGTCCACAGGCTTTTATGTGTCAAAGTCAAAATCGTCATCCACCAATCCACTATCATTCTACTCATTATAACCCTTAGATTTCAATTGTGTGTTTATGTGATCCATTAATGAACAATATTCATTGGAAGTTGAATGATGTGAATTTAATCAATCTACTTAAAACTGCAAGTGCACAATTGTCTTGTTAACATAGTGGCAAATACAGGTCAATCCCACAGAGAGCACTTTTGAACTTTTTAATTAAAAATGTAAATTTTTTTCAAAAGGAAAACAATAAGAAAAGAGAAGTGTGGTATGCAAATCAAAAACTAAATAAATTAATAACAATGATAAGAAACAGATCAGAGCAGCCAAAATCCACTAAGTTATTTAAAAATCCAATTTATGTAATTAATTTACCCTTTTTGTCAAATTATTACTCAGATCAGAAACAAATCAATGTTTCTGATTTCGATGATTTGACTATTGCAAAAACCAATTTTAATTAAGAAAAACAAAATCAATATTCAAGACTTCCTTCACCTCATAAAAGAATGAATATCCTAAGCATCACCTATCAAACTAAGTATAGAGTATCAAAGATAACCAAAGATCTAAGCATAATCTATTGAAGTAAGTATAAATGATCAAAATTTATTCATTAAGAACATAAATTAGAGGTTTGCCTTTGGCATGAAGACAAACCTATTATTATCTTTTAACAGCACATTAATAAGAGACAATTAGAAAAGAGTAAAATAATGAATATAAATTAGAACATTAAAATACTTAGCTTCATCTTTTGCTCCAATTAGAAACTCAGCCCACTATGGCAAAGAATGTCATAAATAACTTCATTGATTTCTTCTTCTTATACAATGGCCTCTCAAAATTTTCTCTTTGAGATACTAGTTTTTGGAATAAGGCTTTAGAATACCTTTAAAATAAAAATAGTAATTAATAAAGGGGAGAGGTGGAGAAGAGAGAGAGAGCTTTGGGACTTCCAGATTTGGCTGGGAATGAGGAAGAGCCTCTCATGGTGGCCTTCTTTTATAGTTTTTTGGCTCCTCAGATTCATTGAATCTGGACCTCTTTTTGGGGGATTAAGAGAAAAAATCTATTGTATGGTGATTGGGTTTATCTCCTTAGATGAGAAAGATCTTAGAGATAAGATGAGGAGGAAGCTTTTGGCATTCTTGTTTGATCTTTATATGGGGTCCACAAAGGAATGTGCAACAATTATATTTCAATGGTGTATATGCAATTGCAATCCTGCCTAAAAATGTACATGAAGCTTTCCAAGCTCATAACTTTCTCATTTTAGCTCTGATCTGTGCAATCTTAGGGCTCCATGGACATCTACTCTGAAAGAGCTTTCCAACGATGGGTCATTTTCGCTAATCTGTCGTCCGAATTGAGAGTTATGGTCATTTTAAGATAGGCTATCATGAGAAAAACACATAAAATTTTGAATTCTAATTTGCAATGGACTCTATATCTAAAGTGGTTGTCATTTATTAGCCAAGTTAGAATAATATTTCTTGGCACAATAGGATGAGATAAGGTCTTCTGGAAGCCTTAGCTGAACTTTAGGTGGGATCCACAAGCAGATGAACTCTAAGTGTGTGGATCTTCATGCAGTGGAACTCAAATCATCCTAGGGTTTTGTGGGTCCTACAAAATTCATTTTCTACACATTCTAATTAAACTCATCAAATACTGAAGTTCCCACATTGAAGCAGGACCGATCCAGACAAAGTTCGACTCCAACTGGGACTTTTCGGAGAAAGATTGCAAACATTCTTAATTAATGCATAAAATGTGCAAAAATTGTACAAATTCCAATTTCTAGGTGAAAATGCATGAAATGATGCAATTGAATAAATAATTATGCATTTAACCTAATTAAGTCCCTAATCTAATATAAAATGATACCTAAATCATGCATATTCATGAACTTAACACACACCCCAACTAGCATTTTGCTAGTCCCTCAGCAAAAGTTACGAACAAAAAGTTTGAAGTTCTCTGGCCTAATCTAAGAAAATAAGTATAAAAACAAAACCAGATTCATTGGTACTCTCGGCTATATTTAGTATATGCGACAAGTCCTTAAACCCCTAAGTACCCTTTAGTGGACGAGTTGTGCCTCGTGAGGATTTGCAGTGAATATACCCTTAAAATTCTTTTTCAAAGTAGCAAAAGTAAAAGAAATTTCTCAAAAAAAAATCCATTCCTATCAAACAATTTCGAAAACTGGATTGATAAAAAATTTAGACTTTTCAAACTCCAGTCCATTATTTTATTTTCAAAAACTTTTTTAAATTCATACCAAACTTTTGTGCATGATGAAAAATGTATATATGACTATTAGTTTTGGATATTCCATGCCAATGCCACTTAAACAGAATTTTCCTTTAAACTATCCAATCCCCCAAAAATCTAGACAAAATAAATTCCTGTTTTTAAGGCTACTATGACAGCTTCACACTGTTTTTAAGAGTCGAAAAACTTCTCCATTCCTTTCTTTTTGTTTTGCTTTTTTTTCTTTGAAACACACATCTTTTTAATCACATGTGACGGTGCAATGTCTAGGTCCTTTTAAGCTTTTTAATTAACCCATGTAATGAGCATTAGGCCAATGACTTCCAAACCAGATGGCTTTAGGGCACTAGGCATGGACATACCCCGACAGACTTACTAGCTCAAATTAAAAGGGCTGCAAACCAAACTAGCCATAAAACATTATTCAACACTTTTTTTTCCTTTTTTTTTTTACTCTAACAAAAGAATGAGGAGAAGCACTTCGATCTCTGAACAAAAGGTGGCCTTTTTCAATTTGCCAGAATTAATTGCCTTTGATGAACCAGGAGAGAAAATATTTATAAACTAAATCTCAGGTTCTCATTGAATCCTTCAGAGAAATTTTGAAAGCAATCATTTTGGCTTCCTATCTAAACTTT
Organism: Sextonia rubra; assembly: GCA_037013555.1. Classification (NCBI taxonomy): domain Eukaryota; kingdom Viridiplantae; phylum Streptophyta; class Magnoliopsida; order Laurales; family Lauraceae; genus Sextonia; species Sextonia rubra. The sequence continues at coordinate 84,312,816 of JASUAD010000001.1, forward strand.
GAAAAAAGTAGAGTGTATATAGTGGGGACAAGTTTAGGTAATCTTCAGATAGGCTTCATCTTTTAGAAAAGCGGGCTTTCTTTTTACTTCCTTCCAAACGTATGAAAATTCCAGATTCTTTATATATCTTCAATTTGCTTCAATTCCTTTAAAAAAATTCCTTTTCTTGAAATTTTTTTAAGAATAAAATAACTTAAGACATAAAAGAAAATGCAACAAAAGCTAGTCCACCTCAACAAAATATCATTCAATTGCTTACTGATGTAACCCATCTCAAACCAAATTTTTTTGGTCTTACTCACTGGTTCTCAATCTTAGTAGCATCCTATTCTCTTTTTTGTTAAGGATTACACTAAAAAAATGAAGAAATTTAACTAAAAACTGAGAATAAGAGAAAAACTGAAAAAAAATATTTAAACAATAAAGACAAGCGTGCTTGTTCCCACCCCCAACCTAAACTAAACATCATCCTCGATGTTAGGCATGGAATGCAACATCTAAATGAATGAAATAACATGAGGAATAATTAAATGATGGAGGGAAATATGAAAGTAAGCACCTAATGAAAAGAAAAGAAGCTATTCTACTAACATGGAAAAAAAATATGCTAAAAAGAAAAATGTATACTACTGGATCCAAAACTTGGAGCCCACCTGGATCCCAAATGAAATTTTCCTTCGTAAAAATTACAAGAGCACTAAAAAGGATGTAACCATGAGAATATTGGCCCCAGTGAACATGAGGACCAAATGTTTCCTGTGATTTCGTGGAGAAAATACCACTATAAAGAATTTCTCCTCCTCCCCTAAGAATGGACTTTTGAATTTTATGAAAGGAGGTGGCAATGAGAAATGGGATGGTGTTTGGTCCTCCCGTGCCAATATTTCCACAAAATTAATTTTTTTGATTTTCTCAAGCACGGGTACACAGATGTTGGTGGCAACATCTTGAGTTGACATTGTAAACAAAGCCACATGTGTAGTCAAAATTTCAGACTTAGGGGTCTTAATTGGGCCAATTTCCTCAAGTTCTAAATTTTTTTCTAAATAATGGGTTTCCTTGTTTTTTGGCAATTTATGGAATTCAAAATCTGGATGGGCAATTTCCTTAAGAACGATATCATCTAGTTGCAAAGTCATTGCCACTTCATTTTCCACAAAGACAAGGTTTTCTTTTTGAAGAATGCACCTAATTGGATCATCAAATGGGATCTCATGAGGTATCTTATAGTATGGGCAATTCAAAATAATTGAATCCTCAAAATCCAAATTAATTTGGGTAAACTATGGGGGCATTGGTGTCACAGGCTTATATGGGTCAAATTTTGGCTCAACTATCATACCTGCATCCACAAGCTCATTATTATCTTCAGATATCCAAATTGTATTTGTGTGATCCACATATGTAGGATTTGCGATAATTGTTGGATCATGTCTTTGAAATTCTACTTCACCTCTAAGGATGTCATTTATTTTTTCTCCAAGTAGACTAACTAAGTGTAGTCTTTCTAAGGCTTGTATTTTTAGGTTTTCCATGGCTTTGATGTTAGTTTCTATGGATTGTGTATTTTGCCTAATCGTAGAAAGAAAATCCTCCAAATATTCCTCCAGTGGTAGTGATGGTGGTTCATATGACCATTCAGGTGGAGGAGGTTTAAGTGGTGCATATGACCATAAATATGGGGGTACATAAGGAATATCATGGGAAGGATACTCATATGACCCACGCAGAGTAAATTTGTGGGAACAATACTCTTGATCCATAAGGGACCCATTTTTCCAATTGTAAGGAGAGTAATTTTGCCAACTTGAATTAAACATGGTACCCATTTCACAGAGCCCATTTCCCCACATGTCCATATTAGGAGGGAATGATTGTGTCGGATATGAATAATCATGTGGGACCCTCATCTCTTGATCACTATCAATTTCTTGCCCACTAGATTGCCCATTATATGCAAAAAACCCAACCATGTTATTCGATAGATGATACATAATTATTGCATCCACCCTTGTTCATGATGTAAGAGGAAAGGGTTAGCTAAATTTGCTTTTGTGTGTTTGTTTGTTTCTTTTTTCTTTTTTTTCTTTTTTTTTTTTTTTTACAAAAGAAAGCAACTAAATCTAACCTACATGCCAGGTCCTAGATGAACAACTAGTCATGCACAACCATTGACCACAAGAGAGGTCATAGGGTTAGCCTAGATCACTAGATAGCTCCTAATTGGTTAAAGAAAACACGTGGGCCTTTAATTTGATCTTATAAAACTTCAGTTGACTAGGTAAGCCATTAGGAGGTGGGGGGGGGGGGGGGTTGATGGGGGGATGAACCTGCTTAAGAACCTGGACCCTGAATAGACAAGCTGTGCACTCTCAGGAGCAAAGGCTTTTCTAGACATCAACTTTGGTCAAAGAACGCAATTGGTGCAACCATCAGTGGTCTTCATCCTATTGAGCTCGAGTCTTATGGTCTCATTTCTACTTGATTTTAATTAAAATTAGGTACTAGTGAGAAATGATTAGACTTAGGTGGGCAAGGATTTGGTGATGAAATCTAGTCCTTATCTTGTTGGGGTAGCTTGCCCTTAACTAAGTGTGTGGGTCCAATTTAATTTGTGTGCCAAGCAAGCAATTACAATTTGTAACAATTTAAATCACACAAGCCCACTTGCAAATAAAGATTCGTAGGTTAAGGATAAAGGATCTTATAACTAATCCAAGCAATCTTATCTTCTTGCAAGCTTATCTTTAAAGCAAATTTTATTTTCAAATTTTGAATTTTGAGAGAAATCTTATTTACTTAAAAGCAAATCCTGTAGTTTCTAAGCAATCTTTCCAAGTCTTCTCCAGCAAGCAACCTATTAAAAGAAAATTCAAAAATCAGAAAATCCTATCACATACAATAATCAGAAGAATGAAACTCTATCTAACTTAATAAAAAAGTTGCAATCTTATTCTAATCTATAAAAAGAGATAAAATAAAAAATTCAAAAGATGACAAATTTAATCCAAACTCTATCACAAGCAAATTCAAAGTTAATAACCAAAATCAAAATCCTATCAATCTAACCTAATCTAGAAAATTAGAAATTCAAACCTATCTACTCAAGTTGCAAGATAAGCTTAAATTTTCAAATGTGACAAGTTATTCAAATTAATCAAATTTTATCCAATCAGAATTTTTAGATTTTGAAATTTAACTTATCTTACCAACTTTGAAAATTCAAATGCAAAATTTAAAAGTTAGTAGATTAATACAAGAAACTCTAATCTAATCCTAAAAATCTAAAATTCTATCTATTCTAATCTAGAAATTCAGTTTTTTTTTTCACTTTACTGAAATTCGAACTTAAAAGATTTTTTTAATTTTTTAATTAAAAATTCTAAAAATTCAATAAAATGAAAAACATTAGAAAAATCATAAAAAAATAAAATTTTTTTTCTTTTTTTATTAGAATAAAAATAAATAAAGACTAATGATGTAAAATACAATTGTATGGATGATGCAAACTAATGCAACCTATATATGCTCATGAACCTAAATATGACTAAAAATAAAAATTCAGATTTAAAAAAAAATATAGAATTGGCTCCTTGGCAATGGCGCCAAAAACTTGATTTGAATTTAATCAATTTACTTAAAACTGCAAGTGCACAATTGTCTTGTTGAGACAGTGGCAAATACAGGTCAATCCCATAAAGAGCACTTTTGAACTTTTAATTAAAAATCTAAATTTTTTCAAAAGGAAAACAATAATAAAAGAAAAGTATGGTATGCAAATCAGAAACAAAATAAATTAATAACAATTATAAGAAACAAATCAGAGCAGCCAGAATTCACTAAGTTACTTAAAAATCCAATTTATGCAATTAATTTACTCATTTTGTCTTAATTATTACTCAGGTTAGGAACAAATCAATGTTTTTGATTTGGATGATTTAACTATTACAAAAATCAATTTTAATTAAGAAAAACAAAATCCATATTCAAGACCTCCTTCACCTCATAAAAGAATGAATATCCTAAGTATCATTTATCAAACTAAGTCTAGGCTATCAAAGATAACTAAAGTTCTAAGTATAATCTATCAAAGTAAGTATAAATGACCAAAATTTATTCATTAACAGCATAAATCAAAGGTTTGCCTTTGGTATGAAGACAGATCTATTATTATCTTTTAACAGTACACTAACAAGAAATAATCAGAAAAGAGTAAAATATTAAATATAAATTAGAACATTAAAATAGCTAACTTTATCTTTCGCTCCAATCAGAAACTCAGCCCACCATTGCAAAGAACCTAAAAAATAACTTCATTGATTTCTCCTTCTTATACAATGGCCTCTCAGAATTCTTTCTTCTAGATCCTAGCTTCTGGAACAAGGCTCCAGAATACCTTTAAAAATGAAAATAGAAGTTACTAGAGGGGAGAGGTGGAGAAGAGAAAGAGAGAGAGGTCTAGGGCTTTTAGATCTGGCTGGGAATGAGGAGGAGCCTCCCATGGTGCCCTTCTTTCATAGTTTTTTGGCTCCTTAGGTTCATTGAATCTGAACTTCTTTTTAGTGGATTGAGAGATAAGATTTGCTGCATGTTGATTGCGGTTATCTCTTTAGATAAGAGAGATCTTAGAGATAAGATGAGGTAGAAGCTTTTGATATCCTTATTTGATATTCATATGGGTTCCACAAAGGAATGTGCAACAATTATACTTCAATCGTATAGATGCAATTGCAATCACACCAATAAGTGTACATAAAACTTTCTAGGCCCATAACTTTTTTAATTTAGCTCCAATTTGTGCAATCTTGGGGATCCATGGATATCTACTCTGAAAGAGATTTCTAATAGTGGGTTATTTTCGTTGATCCATCGTTTGGATTGAGAGTTATGGTCATTTTAAGATAGGTTATCCTAAGAAAAACAGAATAAAATTTTGAAATCTAATTTGCAATGGACTCTATGTCACGCCCCGAACCCGAGATTTGAGGATTTTTTATGGGTTCCGAGGAATGACACACGTACCCGTGACAATTCGTGCCATGACCTGGCATGTACGAACTGTCACAAGAGTGATCCCACAGGTACGTGTGAGGAATATCTGTGAACACGTATTATCGAGATAAGAAATTTAAGTGGAAACCTGGAGATTTCACCTGTAATTATATCATGAGCATCCACAAAATATTCATCTTAATCATTTATATAAACACATTTTGTTAATTAACCCAACTACATGCATCAATATGAAAGTCCAAAATAGTACAAATAAGTCCAATGCCAAGATGAACCCTAAGTCTATCCCAATATGTCCCTGTTGTGCACTATTGAGGAAAATCAGGAAAAGATGTCTTCCTTGTTCTACTCGTTTATATCCCAAAGTAATGCTGGGGTTCCCTTCGGGGGCGAACTGAACGTCGGATTGGCATCAGGTACTGTACCTGTAACACCATGGAAATTCTAGTTAACACGACAGTTAAGCAAAGATAAGGATACATGAGCTCAACATGATAGATCAATGGAATTAAAACGACATATTGATTAAAAGAGATTAATATCGAAATCTAGGCATTGGTGCATATGAGTTAGCATGAATAAGGAATCATAAATAAAGTGTACATCATAACAAAATAGCAACCACATTCGCTATCTCCTCTCTAAAAGAGAGTAAACTGATCCTTGGGAAACCACTAACGGCCGAGCCAGGACCGACTAGCTGCCTGCGAGAGCGTCAACTCACTCTCCTGATACTACTACAGTAGGCAACTGATAAAACACTCCCATGGGATCCCATCGAACCTCCTATGGGGAATAAGCCAAGTGGCGCCAACTCTAAACATGTCGGAAATAATCTGATGTCCTTACTTATTATATACTGATCTATTTATACGGATACGAGAAGGTAACTCAACCTTGTTGAAGATATCAACCATAGGTTCACAACTAAATAACTGATTATCATTAATGCAACTAATATAAATCCTTAAGTGGAGGTCAAGGTTATTGTCAATATGAATGCAATTAGATTATAGGGCTATCAAGGACAATTACTAGCCAATCCTATACTAGATAATCCGAGTTTCCAAGGTCATTCAATACGGTATATTCATAAGACATTTGGAGTCCTAGTATTACCATTCTAGGTGTTACCTCATATATGTAAAAGACACTCCATCTTATGCCAACACCCATGACGTGAAATTGAAAACTAACCAGAGAATTAAGAAGAAAAGAGTGATAGCTCAACACTCCTTCTCCTCTGTGTTTATTCACCGTTGGGCTAGTTGAGGTAGCACGGGATCCAATTCTATGGTCCTCTATGGTCTTAGGTTGAACCTACAGCCTATAATAAGTGTGGGTGGATACCTCGGTCTCTTCCTAAGGTTTAAGGGAGTAACCTATCGTTAGGCTATCCTGTAGACTATAGAAAGTCCATAGTCCAGCGTTGAACTCATTTTGGAACACTTCTCTAAAAAGTTGCATGTTAGGTTTACCCGATTGGTCGGATATGGGTTCGACCGATTGGTCACTCCCAGAAGGGAAATTCGACCGGTCGGGCTGGGTGACCGACTAGTCGGACTACCCAAGAGGCAATTCGACCGATCAAGCTTCAGGACTGACTGGTTGGCCCTGAAGCACTCTGTTACAGGAGGGTTTCGATTCCACTGATTCCTCTCTTCCCATACACCATTCTACCTGTAATAAAATCCACCTACAAGCTTCCATTCCACACCGTTGGGTTCCCTAAAAGACCATTATCAATTTATCCATCATAAATCACCATAAAACACTAATCAATCCATGTGTTTTCTATTGAGCTGTAAAAAGGGGTAAAATTACAAATCTCATCAAGGATCAAGAAATAAAGCCATGCATGTAAAGATAATATATCCTTATACTTGCCTTAAGCTTGGTGCTTCACTCAAATCGATTTGCCCCTTGTTTGGATGGTGAAGGAGGCTCCTCTAATGAAAATCTAACACATGCATGAAGAAGAATGAGAATGGAATGCATGCAAGCTAATAAATGGGTTCTCTTGGCCCTCATGGAACTCAATAACTCAAGGGGAAGATGGGATTCCTTACCTCAAGCTTCCGACAAGCAGGAGGACGAGGATGGTCCCTTGATTCCAACGATTCCAACAAAGAGCAAGGAGAGAATGGAGAGGAAGAAGAAGAAGACTCCAGCCTCTAGCATGTAAGTCTAATCACCAAGGAATGAGGGCTAAGAAGATGAAGAAGATGATGGAAGAAAAGGGGAAAACCGGCTGCAACGCGAGAATGGAGGAAGAAAGAAGAACGAGGGTTGTAGGTGGGTTAGGGTTTTTATAAAGGGTGAAATTCTGAAAATTACAAACAAGCCCTAGTTGTTTATTGGGTTTCCAAATCGAGTCAGTTGGGCTTAAATGGGCTTGAATGAACTTAAATGGAATTGGGCCAAACATGAAAGATGTCCAACAAGATGAGACTCACCCAATGCATCTAACATGATGCATAATTAATGTAAAGCCATGAAAATATAAAATGCAAAAGGTCTTGGACTACCTAATAAGGTTCGAACCCACCCAACTACCTATCCATGACCCAAACCCAAAGGGATTTAGGCTCAATTAACCTAATAACTTATTAATTAAAGTACGACCAATTCAATTACTATAAATCATAATTATCTAGGGTTGGGGCCTTACACTCTATCTCCGAAATGGTTGTGATTTGTTGCCAAGTCAGAAGAATATTTCTTGACACAATAGGATGAGATAAGATCTTCTGAAAGCCTTAGCTGATCTTTAGGTAGGATCCACAGGCAGATAAACTCTAAGTATATGGATCTTCAAGTAGTGGAACCCAAATCATCCTAGGGTTTTGTGGGTCCTACAAAATTCATTTTCTACACATTCTAATTAAACTCAGCAAATACTGAAGAGCCCCAATTGAAATGGGACCCATCCGGACAGAGTTCGACTCCAACTGGGACTCTTCGGAGAAAAATTGCAAACATTCTTAATTAATGCATAAAATGTGCAAAAAATTGTTCAAATTCCAATTTCTAGGTGAAAATGCATGAAATGATGAAATTAAATGAATAATTATGCATTTAACCTAATTAAGTCCCTAATATAATATAAAATGATGCCTAAATCATACAAATTCATGAACTTAACATTGAATCAATTTGTGGATTTTCAGTTTAACAACTAAGGGTGTTCATTTTTTGTTCTAGAAGAAGTTTAACACAGCCAGCAAGTTCTTGAATGGTTACTTTGTTACAAGAATTATGCATAGTGGATTGATGAATTTCATTTTGCTATGAAAACAATCATTGAGAAAGTCACTCAAAGACTTCTCCAGGGGTTGTAGCAGCGGTTCATATGACCATTCGGGTGAAGGAGTTTCATAGGGTGCATATGATCAAGGAAATGGTGGGGGTCCATAGGAATCATTTTGGAAAGAATATCCATATGACTCACCCGGAGTAGATCTTTCAGAATTGTATGCATTATGCTCACTAGGCCCATTATGCCAGTTATAATTGGGGTGATCATCCCAATTTGGACTGCACATTTTACCCATTTCACATGAACAAGACCTTTGATTTGCGGATATTTGCTCCTTTTGTCTTTGCAACACCTCTAAAATAGCTTCAAATCTTGCATTTAAATTCGTAGATCTTTGGGTGTCTCTTTGATGACTTCCCCATATATTAAGATTGTAAGGAGTGAAAGATTGTGTGGGGTATAGGTAATCATGTAGGGCCCTAATTTGGTGATTCCTCCCCCATACATCCATATTGGAAGAAGTGAATGTCGGTGCGAGGTATAGGTAACCATGCAAAGATTGAGCAATTTTACTAGAAAATTTTTCACAATCGATGGATGGCCTCTTAACTGCAAAGTCCCATTGATTCATCATGATAAGTGTCGAGATAGGAGGTTGGCTAATTTTGGTTTTTTTTTTTTTTTGTTTTATATAAGGAAGCTAAGGAAAAGAAAAAAGAAAAACTAAGACCAAGAAAGGTTTCCTAAAAATTGATTTCTAAATTTAAAAATAGCTAAAAAAATGAGTTTCCAATGAAAGTTCTGAACCTTTTTTTATTTTTGGCAAGTTTCTTGGCCAAAAAGTTGAATTTGGAAAGTTTTGGGCTTGCTTTTTAATGAAAGTTTCAAAATTTTTTTGAAAACTTTAAAAGCCTAAAAGGTGATAAAAAAAATAGAAATAAAACTAATTGAAGAAAGTCCTAAACAACTACAAAAAGAAACAACTAAAACTAGCTAACAAAAGGACTAGTTCAATGGTAACTTTCCAAAAATAGATGTGATTTTTGAAAATTCAGAAAAAATATTTTTTCAGATTTGAGCTGAAATTTCATTTTTTAATGTCTTTGGGCTGGTCCAAAGACTCTATGCATGTGCTCCCTATTTCTAGAATGATGCTCAAAACTGTAACCACACCCACAAAGCAGTGAATAAGGAAAGTTGGGAAAATTTCCTTGATGATGAAAGCTCCCTGACAATGGTGCAAAAAACTTGATCGAGACCCCAAGTGCAAGGTGAGTTGAGATTGTATTCACTCGGAGCTATGAATCACACAAACCATTCCTATTGAAAAACTAGTGTTAACCTAACCTATACAAAATTTAACTACTAACAAATTTGAAATTAAAATTACAGTCCAAAGTTTGAAATTAAAATTATAAATCAGATTTAAGACTTAATCTAAAAATTCTAATCTAAAAAATGATCTAAACTAGTTACTGCAAAACAAAGAAAATCCATCAAACCACTAATTGAATGATATTAAAAGTGAATAAAATAAATCTGAGAATAAAAGTAGAATTCAATAACATAAAAGAAAAAGATGGATTTTAAATCTTCAAATCTGAATTCAAAGCCTTATTTGATGGAATGAAAATAAAGTTAGATCCACCATACCAAATATGCACTGTTGCTACGCATAAATATCCGATGTTGACTCTATGGGGAGAGCCATGACATCAATAACTATGTTTAAAAATAAAAAACCCAATCCAAGTAAGCAATAAATTTAAATTTATTAAATTGAAACAATTAGATCAATTTTACGCTAAGATCATGAACTTTAAGAAAATAGAGTTGCTTGCCTAGCTCTTCAACTTATCTTCTTTTCAAGTCACGCAACAAAGGCGAAGAAGGTGTTGGAATGGATGGAGTGGATAGGACGTAAGAGGGCTGGCCTAACCCATCTTAGGTTTGGGCGTGTGATGGAGGGTGTGGGATTATTGAAGGTGGAATGGAGATGGAGTCTCAGAGATGGGAATTGGTGCGGTGGTATATGAAGTGGGTAATGGGATGGAAGTCGCTGTATGTGAGATGTGGAATGGCGGGATGGTAGCATGGCTCCCCTGGCGTGAGATCTTCTTGCCTTTGTAAAGGCATGGCTTATGGGCCAAATGGGCAAGTTGAATGGGGAATGGAATTCTTTCCACTATGGGCTTTTGGCCAATTGTGTTAACCCACTTTCCTTAAACTGATTTCAAATAAAGGGTGGGCTGGATTCATGTACGTGTTTCCACTTTCCAAATATGCCTCGTGAATTTTTAGATCTTGGTCCCACCTTTGGTTACAAGTTGTTCTTCGTGATGGGCCTTGAATAGATTTTCAAAATTCTTGAAAATTTGGAGAGGTGAATGCTCCAAATTTGTGCTACTGTAGCTATCCGTGGGAGGGCTAGGTTGGATTTGCATGGCTGGAAAATTGAATGTAAAGTTGGCTTGACAAGTTGTGCTTGACTTGGACATGAAGACTTTCCAATTTTCTTCCTTGTTTCTTGTAAAGCTCAAATTCAAATATTGAATTTAGATTTCTAGCAATACTCTTATGGTTTTTACATGTGGGATGGACCCACTTTGGATGTCCTCGGTACGTGTGTATTCGTACACGTGTGTGTGGGTCCCCATGATGCTTGGATTTCTTCTGTTTTCAATTTTTCTTTTTCTTCTTTTCCTCTTTCTTGGATTTCTTTCCAAATAATTTCTTAGTTTCTAATCTTTGATGTGGGTCTCTTCTCTTCAATTTTCCTAGACACAGTGATTTATTTCAAAGAATTTTTCAAGAAAACAATAAAATAATTTTTAAAACCATAAAAACATGATTTCAAATTAACTGAAGAAAATTCTAATGAATAAGTCCTTAAAATTCTCTAAAATAAACATGAAATGATGCATTTTTAAGGACTTATCATATACCTAACATAAGCAATTCAAATTTTCTATGCTGAAGAAAATTAATTCATCTTTTTAATTTTTAGGCAGAAATTGTGTTGTATCAAATAAAGCGGGGCTTCACAAAAAACCAAAACAATCTTCCTCTCAATTGGAATTCCTCTCATTAGAAAAAGTCACCTAAGCATATCTTTGTAACAAGAGGATGGAGAACATAACCATTCCAACTAGCACATAGCTTCCACCATTTAGTGCAATGACTAACCTAGGCATATTCTTATTTTATTTATTTAATAATGGATAAACATAACATATAATATTAATAAAATTGGATATTGTAAGATTTCATTATTGAAAAATAAAATAGTTTCATATTAAATTGTATGTTTGTGAAATTTTGCGCTTTCTCAAGGAAGGAATCGGGTGCAAAAGCCTCAAAATATATTTTGTTATTCATGTTGTACTTTTTTCAATGTACCCTATGCCTACTCTTTTTTTTTTTTTTTTTGTTACGTGCGGGGGGCGGGGCGTTGTTTGTTTTTCCTAGAGTAGTGGAGCATGCACACCCACATGGGGTTTTCGCTTCCAACGTTTAATTGAGGCGATGTCTCATATTGTAGATGGCACAATGCCCTTGTATGGAACTAAGCGAAAAAGGCATGGTATTGGCATGCTTCATTGTTGCTGACTGTATAGTACGTTGCTTCGTATTAACTATCAAAGGCCAATCATTGACTGATTGATGAAATTTCCATAATCATACAATTGAAAGACACAAATTTTACACATTTCAATTTTTTGAGTGGTTAGGAAGTCTAATAATGAATTGGAGGTCCTTCTCTTGAACTACTGGGGCCTTACTCAACATACAATGCTAATGGGTGGTGTAATGTTGTATATTTGGGGTTTTACTAATGATCCGCCATAGGTTTTGGTGGGGGGGGGGGGGGGGGGGGGGGTGTGAGAGAGAGGTCGTCATCATCATGAAAAAAGAAATTGAAACATACAACTTGATTGAATTTAAATTAGTGATGTTAATCTTGATTCAGTCAAGAACAACCTCTTACCACTTACTTGGCTACTAGAGTTCAAACTCTGGGTATGCCACCTTTTTCCGCGTGTGCAGGCACAATTCCCACATGAGTGGGCCTTGGTTGCATTACCAAAAAAAAATTTTGATTTAGCTGGTATAGATTACTGATCTATTGCATTGCTGCCTCAAACTTAATTTTAATGAACCTTGATCTAAAAAAGCTTGTCCTCTTAGGACAAAATACAATGAATCTCATAATTAGTTGTAGAAAAGTAGCTAGTAAGTGATGATCAAAGTAGTGATCTCCAGGTTGATAGAATAGGGGACATGTCTAAAAATAAAAATAATGGTCCAATGGTTATTTGAAATTGTCAAAATTTTAATGGTTACTATTAATCTTCATCCAACTTCATTATAATATGACCTAATGTACCATGTAGGACTTGCAGTTGGCAGTTAACACTCTACAACAGTGGGATGGTGGCAACATAATCGATTTAAGAGCTCAATTTATATGTTCCAGTGTGATGAAATATGGTTGAATCATTCAAAATGTGTAACATTTTGTATCCTAATTTGGTTATTAACCTAATTAAGTTTTATTTTAGTTATTTGAGATTCATTAGAGCCTAGAGAAGTGTTGGAAGTAGGTGGGTCTCGTGGATAGATTTTCAACACTTTTGACCCACTTGACATAGGGATCAACATCCATAAGACCAAAAACCCAATCTAGGATGCATTACCCTCAATCTCATAACCATGTACAGTAAATATTCTATCTAAAAGACAAAATCAATCAGCACTAAGCATCCATAATAATCTACGACATGCAAGAAGTAGATCACACCTTTGGAGATCTGTAGTGCTCTAATGGAGAAGTTGCGACTCTGCTTGATGATGAGAATCTTCAACACCTCTTAGCCTTCCACGCTATGACCCGAATTGGATTTCTTTTCTTAAAAAGATTGGTGGAATCTTCAGGAAAAATCCCAACTCGAAACTCCAAGGAACTAGAAGAGAGAAGGAGAGAGAAACTCGTGCAACTCTTGCACGAACTGGGTTTTGGGCGTGAGAGAGTCTCATTGGACGTCCAAAGAGATTTTCTACATTTTCAAATCTCTTCCTTGCTTAATTGAAATAGAAGTCTTACTTCCAAAGCAATTAGCAACTTTCTCTTTTCTAAAACCTTCTTTCTAGAGTTCAAGTCAGATTAGTATTTTCCAATAACTTGGGCTAGAGTGGGGACCACTAGGGATTCCTTAAAAAGCTAGCTCCAACTGGAATACCGCGAACCCACATCTTATGTGCAATCCGGGCTCACAGTTAATTGCAAATAACACCACTATATAAATGCAATTGCATTCCAGTCTTAGGAATAAATTACAATGAAGACCTTAAACTTTCCAATTACCACAAGTAGGCCCCTCTATCAATATCCGTGAATCAATTGGAATAAATCTGTCTCTTCCAATATAAGTTCCACATCTTATTATCCTTGAGCCCCAATTAATCACAGTAATCATCAATACCATTCAATTAACTCTTAATTGAGATGGGTCCGCACTTACTAATGACAAATCTATTAATTGGCACAAGGGGATAATAGAGATAGATTCCATCTTGATCATTCAACGTTCCCATAGTTTTACTACCATATACCCAAGACACCGAGGTGTTAACCTACAGTCGACCTCACTCATTGGTGACTCAAAGCAAATGAACAGATAGAAGCTTGAGTTCATCAATTTCTCAGGATTGAGAGCCTATTGCTAGGGAATTATGAGAGCATACCTTATTATTGAGACAGAATTCCATAAGGTGCATCTCATGGTCCTTCAATACATCCAATGTACCAGCACCGTGATCCAGAATCTTATATTCTGATGATTGAGACAAATTACACTATCTCATAGTGATCAAAGTGCTGCAACCTTATCAAATGAAATGCCCAGTCTCATTACTAGTTGTGAAGCTATTTAAGTATAAGATTTGTGACATATATCTCCCACGTGTGGATCTCATCCATGTACATATATCACATTTAATATACTAATGGGACCCGGTTCAACTCATGAACCATTATGTCATATGTATTGGTCATGTGCATGAAGTAGTAAAATAACATTCATCTCATGAAAGTAAAGTATGATATTATTGATAAATAAAGAAATTAATCAATTTATTACATCAACTAATGGATTGAGTCCACAAAAACTAACAAGAAGTCCAACTTAGCATCAAGATAGTGTGCGCAAAGTTTCGTCAGGTTCGAGCTCGCTTAAGCAAAGGAGGGGGGTTGTTTACAATTTTAGGAAGTTAAGAAGCCCTTTTTCATAGTTTTTTGATTTATGAGGTTTTGGGCCCATTGGATAGATCTCCTAATTCTAAGAATTTTATTCTTCTTCTCCAGTCTGAGTTGAAGCCATCTCTCGACCATCAAATAGGGACCCAACCAAAATTGAGCTTTGTAATTTTCCAAAACCACTCAACTTATAAAAGATAAGAACCAACTCTTATTTTCTCCTTGCCTTTTTCTTTCTCAGTTCATTCTTTCTCGATTTTCTTCTCTTCCTCCCATCACTAACTTGCCGTCGATGGAATTTAAGCCGTTGGAATCACCATTCAAGACCGGCATCTCACCTTCAACAATTAACCCTAGGTACGTTTCTACGTCTCCATTAGTTAGATGTATTGGTTGTTTAGTTTAAATTTGGTTTAGATAAGTTCCTTAGGCTCATTTTCTTCCATTTGTAGGGTTTATTATTTTTTGTTTTGGTTTTCTTGGAATCTTGGAGCTTTAGAGGGTTCGGTGTGAGCCATTTCATCAAAGGCAAATAGAATTACATGATTTGTATTAATGATATGCATTTTATCTTTGATTCAAGCATATATATTGATTTGGATTTGCCCATTTAAATGAATATGAATGTTAATGCTAGAAATTAGGTTTGATTGGATTTGGATGTATGGAAGGGTGAATTAGAGGTCAAATTTTATAGATGAATGGAGAGGGCTTGGCCCCATTTTTATGTAGGCGATTGGTCGTGGTTGTAACGGAACTGAATTCCCAGAAATCGAACAAACATGGGACCTCTCGTTTTGTTGAACACAGGTTTGATTGATTAGACCTATGCTCAATTGATTAGAACTGGATTTTGGATGAGGCAAAATTGGGACCTGATCGATTGGGTCTTTGCTCGATCAATTGTATCTGGGTTCCATTGTTTGGGGGGGGGGGGGGGGGGGGGGGGTGTTGTTTTAGATTTGTGGACTAATAGTGGGGGACTGTTTTCGGTTCACGCAACTCGTAATCTCCCCACATGTGTACTATAACCTTGTTTTGAATATTGAACCCCATTTGACCTTTTTTTTTATAAACCCACTTTTAATCACTAAGCAAGAGGTGTGTTTGGGTGTACATACTCTTACAAATCATACGATTTGTGAACAATGCACAATCTATGTTGAACTTGGTTGAAATGGCATTTGGGTCTATGCACCGTGGTTGTGGGATTGAACATCCCAAACTCATATCATCTATGGTTATGTCAGGGATGTGATTTATGATTGTTGATCTAGGAGTTGGTTGTGTAACACTCCTTGGCTTTCGGGTTTGCATCATTGTTTTGTTTACAGTTTCTAGAGCTTGTACCTTTTGCATTTGTCTTTGACTATGTAGTCGCTTGGCATTTACTATATTTGGATGTAAGAAAATTACTTGCAATGATTTTTGTGTGAATTATGAATGCTGAAGTAGTGTCTCTTTGGAATAAAGTTAGCCCTTCACTTTGAATTAGAGTTTCGGAGTCTGAGCACCTCTAAGTCGATTTATATCTATATATTGTATTTCGAGGTCATGTACAGTTGCGTAAATCAATTTTGAACAGTTGATCATTGCCTTTGATCAGAATTCTATGTATCAGATGTTTCGACTGAGCTTCTTTCGATGTTTGATAGGATTGACCACCTAGTTCTGATTTGGGATACTTCCCAATATTTCGATAGGATTGATCACCCTATTGTTGGCTTATACACTCACTTATGTAGAATGGTTTAAGATTTCCTTTCTTCCGTCTTATTGATTATTGTTTTTCTCATATATGGTGACATTGTCTTTATTCCCTTTTGATATTGTATATCTATTTTGGATTATGTTATTTTGCCTGCTAGCCCTGCTAGCTATAATTGTAGTCTGATGATATTTTATTTGGTGCATAGGTGCTCAGTATATCTATCCTGAGGAAAAGTTGGAGAGTAAAGCGTTTTAGACACTTGAGCAAGTTGATGAGTTCGAGTATAGTGCAGGTGACTGTGTTTAGACTAGCACATGAGTGACTCATTTGTTTTGGGGTTTATTTTTTATAATCTTTCTTTTGGGAATGCTCGAGTTCTTGGATGGGCTTTGTAATTGATGTAATTAACTCTTTTATTTTACTTTTCAACTTCAAACCTCAAATCCAATATCTTTTGATATGCATACTCTATTAGTATAATGATACCAATTCCTAGAAATGCTTCCACAGATTTTGGTATATGTGAATTATATTTACTCACCACAGTTCTAAGATCTTGTGTGTAATTTAATTAGGAGCCACATGTTGTTTTATATGAAAATTTTAATTGGCCCTTAATGTCATGTTAACTTGACTTCATTTTGGGGGACGTGACAAAATGTGTGGATGGTTTAAGCTTGCTTGAGATGGAATCATGTGAGGTTTCATTCAAAATATCCACCAGGTTTAAAGCTAACTTGAGATTTGAAGACCAGATTCCAAGCTTAATGGAGTCGCGAGGGCTATCAATGGGAAAGACCCAGTGTTGGAAGACCAGATTCCAAGCTTAAAGGAGGTCAGGCCTGGCTATTTGACAATCCTAGTCCTACTCCATGATGATAATTGTTCCAAGATGTGGAACCCATATTGAATCGCTATTTACCGGGGTTAGTAGGGCTTGGGTCTCTTTCTTATGCGGGACACAAAGTACATCTATCTTTACAGATTGACCAATTTTTGGATCTTGGAGTGGATCTTAAAGAGATACCACTGCCTCGTAAATTTATATTTCTTAAATCGGAATCCTGTTGCCGAGGGATCAACACCATTTTTGACCTTGAATTGTTCAATATAAGCAGAATTTATTATTTTTCATGGTAAAAGGATGAAAGTGATCCTTATGATGGGTTCACTCAAATGATACAATTATGTTGATTCTCATCTAAATAATAAGAAATTATTGGCCAACTCAAATGAGGAAAAAAATGACTGGCTCCACCCATATGAGGAGGGCAATCCAGGGCCTGCCAAAATAATGCAGACAAGTGAGACCCACTTAAACAATGTAAAACGGGGAGAGCCCACCAATAATGCAGACACTATTGGCAAAATCATGATGAGGCCACCCAACAAAGATTGACACGTTAAGGGGCTAATCAAACGATAAAAACATGGTGATGATTATTTAAAATGATTGGAGGATGAATATGTTGGTCCCAGCCAATGCTCGCACGCATATAAGTTAGATCAGACTTTCTTTTTCTTTTGTGTTTTGGAAGTTTTCTTATGTTCTTAAACCATTAAATCACCAACAATCACGAAAGCATTATCAGCAAGCCTCCTCGCAATCTCGTTCCTCTGTTTCAATGGCGCACCTACTCCTCTCTGCTTCTTCAGGGTCGCACCACATTTGTCGAAGTACCCTTGTGCAGCCCTCGTCCAGCCCTCAACAGGTCCATACTCATATGTCTCCTTAAAACCATAGCTATTCAGATACTTCTCTGCCAACCTCAGATTATAAATTGCCAAATTATAAAATTTGCTACATGCTCCCAAAGACCCCTTAGTGGACGGACGGCGCCGCAACATAATATTGATCTGACGGCGGGTTTCAGTGGCGCTGTCAATGGTGGCGGCGACTACAGGCTTATCCAAGTCCTTGAAGAGGAATTTGGAGCTGCCGGGGCGGGAGACTAGAGAGGAGACGCAGAGGTCATAGTACTTGGTGTCTTCGCAGGCATGGCGGATCAGAGGGGCACCTCTCATTGGCTCATCATCACCCCCGCCACCGCTACCGTTTACAGCAGCAGTTGCAGCAGTAGAGACAATGAGGAAGAGGAAGAAGGAGACATGAAGAAGGCTGGAGTTGGTGGCCATCCTTTGTCCTAGGATGTGAGAACTGAAAGGAGGATGGCTTGCTGTGGGAGGACGTTTATTGAATATATAGGCAACTGACTCCTACAACTACATGGCTGATTTTGAGAAGCTGTATATTTATAGGAGTGTTTCACATGTTTAGAAAGAAACAAAAGAGAGGATTGTTTTAGGATGAGATATGTTTAGCAAATGGAGAACTGGGTGGATTGGAATTTGAAAATCATTGCAGATGAAGCGGTCCTGGCTGTTATGGTTCTATTATGGGAGATTTTCAGTTTTGACCGAAGGGAAGTTTGTCTCTGAATTCAGCTTGTGGGTCCCAACCAGATGAAACAGTCCCATGTTACCCAAAGGATCAGCCCGACTAGAATATACTAAGTTTAATTTTCTCAAAAAAGTAAAGGTTGTTTAATCTTATATATAATTCTATTATTAGAGAGTTTCAGTTTTTAGCAAGAAATGAGGGAGAACTACGTTAGGATAAGGAATTTTCTCAGTTTTCGGGTTGTGGGGTCGACATATAGATGAAATGGTCTCATCATGGATGACTTTAACCCTGGAGACCAAACCCCTATTATCCTAGGCTCCAAGCCCTCATAGCTTTTATGTTTTAAAGTTTTTTTTTTTCCATTTATGTATATCTAAAGTTTCAATGTACAGATAAGATGTGTGTAAAGTTCGGCATGGTCTCAAACGGTAGATTGAGGGAAAGTGGTCCAACAAAGCTAAACTGCATAGTAAGAAGATAGATTATTTTTATTATCAATCCATTCCAACCCCCTCACGCTCAAGACATACAAAGACCCCACTGCCCTGCAGCCAACCAAGCAACCCCTCTGCATTGGCATTCGTTCAAATTGACACTCATCCGTAAATTTTTGCCTCTAGGTATGAAAATTTAGAAAAATGACTCTTTTTATAACCATAACGTGAGGGCCTGAATTAAAGGATTATGATGATTTTTTACAGGACTAGTATGGCCCCTAGGTAGGCCCCATAAGTGAGTCCACCACATGAGCAGTCAATGAGAGACGTATGCAGAGTTGATCAAGTGTGACGAGCTTGACGGTGGTAATAGTTTGATCAACTCAATCAACTAACCTAGGCCACCGTCAGCCCTAAACCAACAATCCCCACCGAAACCATCTTTCTTTTGACCCCATCTTTTTTTTTTTTTTAAATGTCCCTTTTGCACTGATTTCGATGGAGGAACGAGATGAGCTCGAGTCCCGCGTGTTCCCTTTTGAAATAATCGAGCCCAGTTGCTGGCCTGAGTTGTGCCATGACCCCGGAACGGATTAGGGATGAGGCGGACCCATCCTGAGGTGTGACCGTGATGATTAGTGATAATGATTTGGTATTCCATGGGTTTATACTGTGAGGATTACTCATACAGTCCTCAGCCAAAAATCGAAATAGTTTGACAAAAGCGTGTAGCAAGAAATCATGTCTAATCAATACAAGGCGTGATAGAATGAAGGCGACAAGTATCAGAGTGCTACAGGTTCATAAAGAGGCATTTCCATTAAATACTTTCAATATTTAGGTAAAAAATTACTTTTATACATAATACAAAATAAAAGGATTTATAGTCCTGTACATCTCAAAATGAAACCCAAAATACACAAATGAAAACCCTTCCCAAGATGTGATCGTGACTCCATTGTACCTGATGTCTATACGATGTCATTTGCACACCATTCTCTTATGGGTTGCAGCTCCTTTACTGCCTCCTCGTGCTCATCCTCATAGGCGGCACGAACAATACCTTAACATCAAGGTAACTGAATCATATATGACGATCTGACAAGATATTAATAACGAAATAGAATATACTTGCAATAAATTGGAGCATAAAACATGTCACCGGATTAACTGAGGGCATGAATAGATGGAACTAGGCATGGTGTGCATAAATAGAAAGTAATAAACATATGAAAATCATTGAAAGTGGAGATCCTACTAAAGCATCATGTTCTAACTAGTAGGCAATTCACATCGGCTATATTCTCCATCATGGTTTTTCCTTTGTGACTGTGACACAACACAAAAAATGGGAGACCCCGAACTTTCTTAATTGAGTTTAGTTGTTAAAAAACCTTATTAAAATAAACTGTGACACAACACAATATATGCTAATTATCTTGCTTACTTGGTAATTATCTTACTTGTTTTATTTGAGAAGGGCGGCTTGACTCAACGGTAAAGGCTTACCGATAGCATCCTAGAGGAAGTTGGTTCAAGTAACAGAAATAGCCTCTTCAAAATGAAGGTAAGGCTGTATATATCTTGCCTTCTCTAAACCTTGCTATGCAAGAGCCTTGTGTACTGGGCCGCCCTTTTTCGCAACTTCAGTGGATATGTAGAAAGTATTAAAACAACTGTCAAAATTGAAACCTATGAAATACCACGTAGAGATTCTTTTCGATATCTGGCTCGATGATTAGTAAGAATGGGGAGATTGTTGAGCATAAGATAAAAGCTGGATGGCTGAAATAGAAACTAGCTTCTGGAGTGCTTTGTGTAACAGATGAATGCTAACAAAATTGAAAGGTAAATTTTACAGGACAATAGTTAGACCAATTATAACATATGGAGCAGAATGTTAGCTAATTAAGAGAGACATATACATAAAATAGATGTGGCGGAGATAAGAATGCTTAGGTGGATGTATAGTAAAACAAAGAAAAATAAAATTAAAAATGAGTGCTTTCGAGAGCACTTAGGGGTAGCACTCATAGGGGATAAAAATTAGAGAAATCTGTTTAAGATAGTTTTGGCATATTGAGCGTAGGTCGGTTATGGCACTGATGAAGAAAAGTTTGGCTATCCAGGTAGATGGCCCATCAAGAGGTAGGCGTAGGCCGAAAAGACATTGATGGAGGTCATTAAATTAGATTTGAAGAAGTTTAACTTATCTAAGGATTTGCCTTAAAATAAAATGGAATGGAGAAATAGAATTCATATAACTGACCTCAACATGATTGGGATAATGTTTTGATGATGATAATGATGATAGGTAGAATTGGTGGGAATTGACTTGACTAAGTAGTCAAAAGGGCTTTTTTGTAATAAGCTTTTTAAGGGTTTTGCGTGGTTCGACTCACCATTTTGCTTGTGGCTTTGGTTGCATTGCATTGGTCATCACATATGCATTAGCATTCATGTTTGGATATGGAGCTCATTTGGACCCAATTAGGGCATAAAAGATTTTTGTCATAAATACTTCATCCAATTTGGGTTTAAATGTAATTTTCAGAAAATTTAGAAGCCAAAGACTTTAGCCTCCTCTCGCTCGATTTCTTTCTTCATTCTCGGCTAAGCCATCTTCTTCTACTCCTCCTATAGAGACCTCCTTTTGGCATCCCTTGTTTAGTATTTTAAATATCTATATTACAAATGCCCAGATTTTGGCCCATTTAGACAATTTTGAATAAAATTAAGATCTACATATCAATCCATCAATATGCATATTTTAGGAAAAGTTGCATTATTTATTTTAGGCTCCATTTTTAGGATGGATCTCACAAAGGCACCTTTTCTTTTTAATTGGATATCGCTTATATAATGATCTTCTCATTGTGAGTTCTCTAGTGATACATTGGTTTTGGAAATCTGATGGTCCGATTGAGTGACATGATTTTCTTAGCCTGGGTCTCTCTAGAAAATCCAACCATTTTTCTAGCCATTAAATTAATTGAATCTTTTTCCCATCATGACCTATTTGTTTAGCAATTTTTTGTGGTATGTTGATTAAGAAAATCCAATGGTCAGATAAGGAGATATGCTTTTCCCAAAAATTGAAAATACATGGGTCCTTAAAATTTTCAAATCTTTTCTTGGCCTTCAAATTACTTGAACCTAAACACGATTATGATTTATTCACTAAGAGATTTCTGATTGCGCTTAGATCTCAAGGATCCGACAGTTGGCTCTCAAGTAATCGATTTGACATGATCAACGCGCATGGGACCCCTTGAAAATTAATTTTTTTATTAGATCTTCAAATGGTCTAAGTATATACATCATAGTAACCCACTCGTCGAAAGCTTTCCAATTATATATAAAACTCCAAAATCTAATGGCCAGATCAAAATCTATGAGACCTAGGCTCATCATAGGCTCTCATAGAAATTATTATTTTTTGATTAAAATCTCCTTATTAAATATGAGAATCTAACTCTTTTATTCAAATTGAACATGGAAGACACTCATTCTTCTCGTACTACACACGACCCATCCTTTCTTAACTTGGGAATGACTGACTTTATGAACCTAGGTTCCAGCCCAAGCCACATGGTGAGCTCCACCATGATGATCTAATACTTTTGGGACTGTTCATTCTATCAATATCATCACTTTTATCATCATCTTCATCATAAAAAATATCAATATCATTATCATTAGCATTATTACTATTACTATTTCTCATTATTATCATTACTATTATCTTACACCATTGCTATTGCTATCATCATTATTTATCATAATAATAATAATAAATTTTTTTTGGAAACTAATTTTTTTAAACTAAATTATTTTTGGAAACTAAATTTTTTGGGACACTAATTTTTTTTAGAAAATTAAATTTTTTTGGAAACTATTTTTGTTTGGAAACTAAATTTCTTTTTTTTTTTTTTTGGAAACTGATAGTTTCCCAAAACAAAAGTAATATCCAATAATAATTATTATTAACTACCATCTTTATCATTATCTTGATCACCACAATCATCACCATTGTATTATCATCATCATCATCATCATTATTACTACTACTACTACTTTATTATTATTATCCTCATATCATCATTGTTCATTTTAGCTAAGATCATCACATGTTGGCCCCATTGATCATAAATAGAATATGAGGCATGACTGCCCATTTGGATCCTCACTACATTCACCCATTCGAAATCCAACTCAATCCATGTCCATGACCCATCAACCCAACTCCAACCCTTGACCCATATCCAATCCATGTGATCTCAAGCCCATTAGCTCACCGAATTATTCAAATTTCAAATTAACAAAATTGATGCTAATCTCATTCCCTCCACATCATCATCTTACAAACTAACCTACATCCCCCCCTCCTTATCATCTAATCATCTTTTCCATCCCGACAATCCAATCCTCATCTCTCACAACCAATTTGATCACTTTCTTGCTAGCTATCAACAACTTATTAACCCCATCCTAGTTATATATAGCTAAAATATATATATATATATATAGAAGGAGTGTCCCTCACCATTTTGGTGAAGGATGTATACACTTGAATATTATCCACATATATATATATATGTATATTAAAGCAAAGGAAAGGGAGAGCTCTCAAGGGTGCCATGTCATCACCATGGAGTTCTCCTTTTAAAAGGTACTTTAAAAAAATTTTAGAGAGCTTTGAGTTTCATGTGGGTTACATTACGCATCTCAAAATATCCTCTCAAAATCTTTTCAAATTCATTTGAAATCTTTATCAACCTAACCTTTAAATATCCTCTCAAAATCATTTCAAATTCATTTGAAATCTTTGTCAACCTAACTACTGAAATTCAACTGTTAATTAGGTAAGGTTCAAAGGAAAATTCATTAGTTAGTTGATAAAGTCAGGTTCTCTTTATAGTTAAGGGTAGAGATTGAGGCCCACCAACTTTAGGTTTTGGGTTTCCATTATTGCAAATGCATAAAACAATTAACATTAAGTGGGACTGCTTTAAAGTCTCCATCCCTTGTGATATTCTCTACAAACCAAAACTCAATAAATTTCACCTTCAATAAATTTAGAAGCAAACAGTTCATTCAAAAGAAAAGACTTCATTCAAAAGAAAAGAGTTCATTTAAAAGAAAAATGTTTCTTCAGAAGAAAAGACTTAATTCAAAAGAAAAGACTTCAATCAGAAGCAAAGATGTCCTTCATAAGCAAAGAGTTCATTGGAAGAAAGGAGTTCATTCAAAAGAAAGAGTTCATTTAGAAGCAAAGTATTCATCTAGAAGCAAAGTGTTCATTCAGAAGCAAATAGTTCATTAGAAGAAAAGAGTTAGTTCAGAAGAAAAGAGTTCATCAGAAGAAAAGAGTTCGTTCACATAAGGTCCTGATCCCAACCAACCTCGATTTATATTAATTAATCTTATTTTACATTGATTTAGATTGTGTTTAGGCTAATTTAACTCAAACCCTTTGGGCTTGGGTCTAGGATAGGTAGTCGGGTCGGGTTCGAACTTTACCTAAGTAGTTAAGGACCCTTTTGTAATTTGTTCATGCGTCATATTGACACTTCATTAATTGTATCTTGTGTAATTCTTTGTGTGGATCATCTTCCATGTTGGGCTCAACTTGATTCAGACCCACCTTGGCCCAATTGAGGTCCATTTGACCTAAACTGTAATTTCCTAAAAAGGCTGGACTTGCATGGAACTACAAGAAATTCCATTTAAAGAGGGAACCCAATGTCATTTTCCATTTTTTCTTCTTCTTCGTTTGCTGGAGCTGCTTCTTTTCTTTTCCTTTTTTCATCTTCACCTCAATTCAGAGTTGTAGATAAGGATTGAAGCCTTGCATGTCATGGTAATAGCATCCACTCCTCAACTTCTTCCCTTATGCATCTCCTTCTCTTAGAAGTGTTGGAAGCAGGTGGGTCTTGTGGATAGATTTTCAAAACTTTTGACCCACTTGACACAGGGATCAACAATCCATAAGACCAAAAACCCAATCTAGGATGCATTACCCTCAATCTCGTAACCATGTACAGTAAATATTCTATCTAAAAGATAGAATCAAATAACACTAAATATCCACAATAATCTAAAACATGAAAGAAGTAGATCATACCTTTGGAGATCCACAGTGCTCTAATGGAGAAGTTGCGACTCTACTTGATGATGAGAATCTTCAACACCTCTTAGCCTTCCACGCTATGACCCGAATTGGATCTCTTTTCTCAAGAAGATTGATGAGATCTTCAGGAGAAACCCCAACTCGAAACTCCAAGGAACTAGAAGAGAGAAGGAGAGAGAAACTCGTGCAACTCTTGCACGAATAGGGTTTTGGGCGTGAGAGAGAGTCTTATTGGACGTCCAAGAGATTTTATAGACTTTTAAATCTCTCCCTTGTCTAATTGAAATAGAAGTCTTACTTCCAAAGCAATTAGCAACTTTCTCCTTTCCAAACTCTTCTTTCTAGAGTTTAAGTCGGATTAGTACTTTCCAATATCTTGGGCTAGCGTGGGGACCACTAGGGATTCCTTAGAAAGCTGGCTCCAACTGGAACACTGCAACCCCACATCTCATGTGCAATCCGGGCCCATAGTTAATTGCAGATAACACCACTATATAAATGCAATTGCACTCCAGTCTTAGGAATAAATTACAATGAAGACCCTAAACTTCTCAATTACCACAAGTAGGCCCCTCTATCAATATCCGTGGATCAATTGAAATAAATCTGTCTCTTCCAATCTAAGTTCCACATCTTATTATCCTTGAGCCCCAATTAATCACAGTAATCATCAGTACCATCCAATTAACTCTTAATTGAGATGGGTGCGCACTTACTAATGACAAATCCATTAATTGGCACAAGGGGATAATAGAGATAGATTCCATCTTGATCATTCAATGTTCCCACAGTTCTACTACCACATACCCAAGACACCGAGGTGTTAACCTATAGTTGGCCTCACTCATTGGTGACTCAAAGCAAATGAATAGATAGAAACTTGAGTTCATCAATGTCTCAGGATTGAGAGCCTATTGCTAGGGAATTATGAGAGCATATCTTATTATTGAAACGGAATTCCATAAGGTGCATCTCATGGTCCTTCAATACATCCAATGTACCAGCACCGTGATCCAGAATCTTACATTCTGATGATTGAGACAAATCACATTATCTCATAGTGATCAAAGTGCTGCAACCTTATCAAATGAGATGCTCAGTCTCATTACTAGTTGTGAAGCTATTTAAGTATAAGATTTATGACATATATCTCCCACGTGTGGATCTCATCCATGCACATATATCACATCTAATATACTAATGGGACCCGGTTCAACTCATAAACCATTATGTCATATGTATTGGTCATGTGCATGAAGTAGTAAAATAATATTCATCTCATGAAAGTAAAGCATGATTTTATTGATAAATAAAGAAATTAATCAATTTATTACATCAACTGATGGATTGAGTCCACAAAATCTAACAATCTCCCACTTGGGCTTGATGTCAGTCAGGGTTGCATCTCATGCCCATCCCTTCTACATGCTGCTCAAAGACTTTGGTAGTCAAAGGCTTAGTAAAGGGATCTACCAAATTGTGCGCAGAGGCTATCTTGGTAATAGCAATATCACCTCTCTGCACAATCTCTCTAACTAAGTGATACTTCATCTTTACATGCTTTTGGCTTTTATGGCTTCTGGGTTCCTTTGACTGAGCGACTGCCCCGCTGCTGTCATAGTAAACTGTGAGTGGCTGTCGTGCCAAGGGTACCACCCTAAGTTCCAAAAGGAATCTTCTAAGCCATACTGCTTCCTTAGCTGCTTCACAAGCTGCTACATATTCAGCCTCCGAGGTTGAATCAGCGGTACATTCTTATTTTATACTCCTCTAGCTGATAGCTCCACCTCCAAGCATAAATACATAACTAAAGGTGGATTTCCTAGAATCCTTATCTGACATAAAGTCAGAATCTGTGTATTCGACTAGAATCAACTCATCACTGCTATAAATCAACATATAATCTTTAGTCCTTCTCAAGTATTTGAGAATGCATTTTACAGCAGTCCAATGTTCAGGTCCTGGATTAGATTGATATCTGCTGACTAGGCCCACTACATAACAGATATCTGGTCTAGTACATAACATAGCATACATGAGGCTACCTGTAACACTCCGACCCAGCTTGACCTCGTTTAGCGGTTAGTTAATCTTGTTTTCGTTGCTAATCGTGTTTTGTTTGTGTTTTGTTTTCGTTACGGGTCATGGATAGGTAGTTGGGTTGAGTTTGACCTGGATTAAGTAGACCAAGCCCTTTTTCGTAATTTTAGCTTTTCTAAGACATGGTCATTTTTGCATCATCTTGATGTCAACACGTGTCTTTCGTTGAGCTCGTTAACTTTCGTAACTACGTCACTTGCAACCGAGGTCGTGTGATTCGATTGGACCCGGATTTGACTCAAACTGGAATTAGCATTCTCACTTGGCTCTTATTGCAATTTGAACAACCCACTAACTTATATAAACTTCATCCATCGACCAAGGCATGTTCTTTCACTCGTTTTCTCTCAACATCTCTCAATGCACGTGGAGTTCTCCCTCCTTCACTTGATTTCTCTCCATTGATCAAGCTTGTGGTCCTTGCATGTGAGGTGAGTTGGTGGAAATCCCTTCATCCTTCTCATCCCTCTTCTCTAGTTCTTCTCCCTCTTGTTTCCCTTGTTGTATAGTGTGTCCATGACTCCAATCCTCATGCATGCATGTTATTTTGATTTGTATTAGATTGTGTTTGGGGCTTAAGAACTACAATTGTGCAAGTGATCTCCAATTGAGGCAAGTATAACCATAACATTGAGAACCCATGTTGGTATGCATTGAATTTGGTTGATCTTACATGAATTGATGTAGAAACAAGTGTTTACAGCCCATTTGATACTTATTGGTTCAGTACTTGTGTCTCCCCATTGATAAATTGCATTTCTGATGCATTTCCCAGACATTCTGTACAGGTTGCAGGAATTTGAATTCGTGCAGGTACGGCTAAGCCGTATAACACCTACGGCTCACAATCCAGAGAGGAGAAAAACCCAGTTTTCCTCTACGGCTAGGGCACGGCTAAGCCGTGGAATGCCTTACGGCTAAGCCGAAGCTCAGCCGTGGCCAAGCCGTAGAACAATACAGGGTGCAATTTCTGAAATAACTGAGAGTCAGCAACTGACCAACCTTCCACGGCCCAGCCACGGCTAAGCCGTAGACCACACACGGCTAAGCCGTAGCACACACACGGCTAAGCCGTATTCACTCTAGATTAATGAAAGAAAATATAAGGATAGGCGTAAAGATAAGACCTATGTAAGGACCCGAACCCCCACTAATCCTAATTACGTTAATTAATCATGTTCCTATTGATTAAGACTTGTTAATGGCCAATTTAGTGTGAATTATTGGGTTTGGACCCCAATTAAATAGCTAAGGGCTTTTTCGTAAATTGTCCTTATGCCTCTTGGATACCCCGTCCATCTCCTTACGTGTGATTTATCGCGTAGATCATCTTTTGTGTTGGGCCCGAGTTAATCCGGACTCATCTTAAGCCAATTGGAGCCCTTCCGGACTAAACTGAAATTCCTAGAAACGAATGGGCTTGCATGTAACTCCAGGGAAATTATGTTTAAAAAGGAGAATCCCACGTTCCTTCTCCTCTTCCTCTCGTTCTCTTGGCTGGAGCTCTCATCTCTGGGTTTCTCCTCCTTGCAATCAAAGTACTGTGGGCTTTGGGAGTGTGCATGCACAGGGAGTGGCACCCTCCCACCATCTTCTTCTTCCTCCTTGATCCCTTTTTTCGTTATTCTCTGGTGTAGAGTGATCTCCCCTCTGAGCTACAGCAATAAGGTGAGGAGTGGGTTTCCTCCTTTTATTGTTTGGGTTATTAGGGTCTTAAAGGACTCATTTCTTGACATGCTTGTAAATTTAAGTTCCATGTACCACATTCATGTGATTTGTAGAGAACCCATTTTACTCCAGAGATTTTCCTGAGCATACAGCAAGAAAGAAGGGTTAGGAAGGTGCTAAACACTGTAACAAGTAAGTATTCAGTTATAGGTATTGCATGCATGGTGGAATGTGGATAATTGGAACTAGCTATTACATTTCAAATTCCAGCCATTTCTCTGTCCTTGTTAATGGATGCAAATGTGGTGTGAATCAAGTAAGAATGAAGGAGATGGGAATAGGAGGTGTGTGAGTATGGGATACTCTCAAGACACTTCAATTGAGCTACAGAACCCCCTTATAAGTTAGTCCTGTAGTAATCCCGCACAGAAAATCGAGCTACAGAACTGTATTTTGATTTTCTGAAGCTTACGGCGAAGATACGGCTAAGCCGTGAGCTCTTACGGCTCGATGTCCAGAAAGAAGAAAATGAGCTTTTGTACTACGGCTCATTTACGGCTACGCCGTGGAATCCACTACGGCTGAGCCGTACCCAGCCCGTAGCCTAGCCGTAGGCCTTTCTACGGCGAACTTTCCAGAGAGCTCACAGGACCCAGTTCCTTCTACGGCTTGCATACGGCTGCACCGTGAAATACCCTACGGCTACGCCGTGACCTCCCCGTGACCAAGCCGCAGGCTTAGCTCGGCTAAGCCGAAGGACAATATACGGTTGAACCGTAACCACACCGAAAGTCCGGATGAACTGTGACCCCTTCTCGGCTAAGCTGTAACCCTGTATACGGCTAAGCCGTAAGAACCCAGTGAACCTAAGATGTTAGGAATCTCAATGATTTGGTAGGCCTTTAGTCATGGTACCCTCTATACCTTCACTTGGCCATTGGTAATTATACGTTGGAATGAATGAAGGATTCCCCAATGGCAAGTCATGGATGTTGGCATGAGAAGGGTGTTCCGTATACACAATGTAAAACCCAGACGCGGTAACACAACGACACCGAACATCTCATGTGTACCTCGTGCTGAATGTCCCTGGGGAATCAGGAGACTGCTTTATCGAATTGCATTCATATTGATACATTACACCACCTTCGACATGACTGTTATCGAATGTACTTCCTCCAGCAAACCCCGAGGCAATTCAGACCTGAGCTTCTAATGAGTGCGTGTCTGACAAGCCAGAGCTTCTATCGAGTGTGCGCTTGCTAGCCAAGGGTGTAGCTGAGGCTCGGGCCTTGTAGCCTACCTGCATGTGTTTGTTTAAGTATTTGTTGTTTCATGGTTATCTATTCCTTATATATGTTATGATTTGTATGATTGACTCCGAGTCGGCACCACTTGGCTTCTGCCCTTTGGGTATTATATGTCACCACTGCAGTAGGTTTACGGAGGGGTTGTCGACGCTCCTCGGGAAGCTAGCTTGATCCCCTAGCGACCCATACGTTATGTATGCTCCCGTTGGGAGAATAGAGCATCGTGGTTGCCAATCAGTATGTATGACATTGAGTTTCACTCATGCATCATTTTTAGTGATTGTTCTTGCTAACGTATTATGTTATATTAATTCCTATGCTTAGTACTTGCTTAACCGTCGTGTTAACAGTGTTACCCTTGGTATTGCAGATTCAGCACCCGCTCCCGACACGAATACTGACGCGGCCCCGGAAGATACCCCAACGGTACCTCGGGGTGTAGGTGAATGGATGGATGGCGACGTTTACTACTAGCCATCCTACGGAGAGCGTCTCTTCTGGGAATATTATGTTGAAGACTTTTGTATCACCTTTAAGGACTGGTTTTGGGAATGTATTTAAAAGACTATAATACTATTGTATGTAAATATGCTTTAATAGACTATGAATTTTATGTGCTCCTGATGATTACCGAGTATTTCACAGGTTCTCGATTATGATAATTTAGGTTTGTACGTGTGTCAGCATACCTCACACGTTCCTGTGGAATCTCCCTTGTAGGGATTCGTGCAAAATTCTTTAGGGCACGGATTTCTACGGGATTACGTATCCACGCCCTGGGGGCCCACTCAAATCCCCAAATTCCCGGGATTGGGGCGTGACATACGTAAGTAATGGTATCAGAGCCATTCCAAGAAGTCACTTAAAAGACTTAGCAACATTAGGGAGCGTGGTGAGGTTCCGATAGATCCGTTTAAGTGAGTTCTACTATAATGATAACTATGGTATGACTGTAGTATGTATGTATGTATGTGCATCTATTTATACACATATGATTGATGACCATTGTGACTGCAGAACCATGGCGTCTGGATCCGGTACGAACAACAGCTCCGGTGATAATAACCGTAATAACATTGAGTTGGACGGCGCAGATCCTCCACCACAACCTCCTCCTCAGCCTACCTACAATACGGAGGAACGGTTTATGATGTTAATGCATCAATTAGCAGCTAGTAACGCCAATCAAGCCGCCATGCAGTTACAAATGGCTGCCATGTTAAACCGACAGGATCAGCCAGGAGATCCTAACTCCTTGTATGAGAAGTTTCGAAAAAGGGGAGCAACAGAGTTTACTGGACGTGAGGATCCGTTACAAGCAGATGAATGGTTTGTCCACACGGAAAATGTTTTCGATACCTTGACTTGCACACCCAGGCAGCAAGTGGTCCTCGCAGCATCCATGTTTAGAGACGTCGCGGATACATGGTGGAAGAGTATCCGGGACCACATGAGGACTATGCCGGACGCTACGGTTTGGGAAGCCTTTAAGAGGCAGTTCCGGAAGAAGTTCATCCCCAACCACGTTACTCGCAGAAAGAAGGCAGAGTTTCTTTCCCTGCAGCAGAACCTCATGACCGTTGCAGAATACGTGCATGTGTTCAGCCAGCTTTCTCGGTTTGCTCTAGACTTGATTGATACTGAGGAGAAGAGAGTGGAAAGATTTTTGGAAGGGTTAAGGCCTGCTATCAAGGGACATGCCACTGCCTTTCAGCGTCCCGTTCAATATGACGATGCAGTGGCCAGGGCATACGCAGCGGAAGAAATTGAGAAGAGCCTATTCTTGGGGGAGTCTAAGAAGAGTGCCCCACCTTTCGGGAAGGGTCAACAATACTCTAAGAAACAGAAGGGAGTTGCTAGCAGCGCGTCCCGACCAGTTTGCGGTGCATGCGGAAAGGGTCACGAGACTAGTAAATGTTGGAGGTCCATGGGAGCCTGTTTTGGCTGTGGCTCCATGGACCATCGCTTGTCCGAGTGTCCAAGAAGGAAGGAATTTAGTCAAGGCTTTCAACAGCAGCAGTATCAGCAGCCCCCTCCTGCGCCTAACCGACAGCAACAGCAAGTGAGACAAGGCCAAGGACAGACACGACAAGGCCAAGGACAGACACGACAAGGCCAGGGACAACAGAGACAAGGACAGCAACACCGACCCCAAAGGCAAGGCCGCGCTTATGCATTGACACAAGAAGAGGCAGAGGCGGCAGAACATGCGGTTGTAGGTAAGGTTTCTGTTTGCGGTATTGAAGCTAAAGTGTTGTTTGATTCGGGATCTTCACACTCCTTCATCTCACCTCGGTTCTCTAGTAGGATACGGGAATCGCCTGCACAATTGCCATATGTGTTAAGTGTTATCACTCCGGTTGGTAAACGGGTAACCTGTGATGACTATTACCCTGGTTGTCGAGTTCTCATCGGAGAAGTCCTTCTCCCAGCGGAACTTATTGTGCTGCCCATGCACGATTTCGATGTAATCCTAGGCATGGACTGGCTGACCAAATATATGGCCTGTTTGGATTGCTTCCGTAAGACCGTCACCGTAAGGGTGAGTGAAGATGGTCCAAGTGCGGTGTTCCAAGGTGACAAGAAGAGTTCGAACACCAGATTGATTTCAGCACTTCGAGCGGAACGATTAATACATAGTGGTTGTGAGGGCTATATTGCCTTCATCGTAGAAAAGAAATCACCTAAGAAGTTAGAAGAAATACCTGTGGTTTGCGAATTTCCGGATGTATTCCCGGATGAAGTACCCGGCCTTCCACCAATCAGGGAGGTGGATTTTACTATAGAGCTAGTACCCGGTACCGCTCCCATCTCTAAGGCTCCATATAGAATGGCCCCAGCAGAGCTACGTGAATTGAAACTACAGTTACAAGAATTATTGGATAAAGGATTCATTCGCCCTAGCACATCTCCATGGGGAGCCCCGGTTTTATTTGTGAAGAAGAAGGATGGCACCCTTAGAATGTGTATTGATTACCGGCAGTTGAATCAGGTGACAATTAAAAACAAATATCCACTGCCTAGAATTGATGAATTGTTTGATCAGCTACAGGGTGCAACACATTTTTCAAAGATCGATCTTAGGTCTGGATATCATCAACTGCGAGTTAGGGATCAAGACGCATCGAAGACAGCTTTCAGGACAAGATATGGGCATTACGAATTCTTGGTTATGCCTTTTGGATTGACAAATGCCCCCGCAGTGTTTATGGCCTTAATGAACAAGATCTTCTCATCATATCTTGATCAGTTCGTGGTAATTTTCATTGATGATGTTCTGGTGTATTCCAAGACCAAAGACGAGCACGTGGAGCATCTGAGGACCTCGCTACAATTGCTAAGGGACCACCGATTGTATGCCAAACTGGACAAATGTGAATTTTGGCTGGAACAAGTTGCCTTTTTAGGGCATGTAATTTCTAAGGATGGGCTTGCAGTAGATCCAGCTAAGATTGAGGCTATTACTACGTGGCAGAGTCCCAAAACCGTTGCAGAAATTAGAAGTTTTGTTGGCTTGGCCGGTTATTATAGAAGGTTCGTGAAGGACTTTTCCAAAATAGTCGTCCCTTTGACTAAGTTGACACGAAAGAACGAACCATTTGTGTGGTCCGCAGAGTGTGAATCAAGTTTCCAACTGCTTAAGGAGAAGTTAACCTCAGCCCCGATCTTATCCCTGCCAGAAGGGAGTGGCGGATTTGTTATCTATACAGATGCTTCAGGGATTGGGCTAGGGTGTGTACTCATGCAGAATGGAAAGGTAATAGCATACGGATCTCGCCAATTGAAGGAACATGAGAAAAACTATGCCGTACATGACTTGGAATTGGCTGCAGTAATTTTCGCGCTGAAGATGTGGAGACATTACTTATATGGAGAGAGATTTGAAGTCCATAGTGATCACCGCAGTCTCCAGTATCTGTTCTCGCAACATGATCTTAATATGAGACAGCGCAGGTGGTTGGAATTCATAAAGGATTATGACTTCCCGATTAGATATTTTCCGGGAAAAGGGAACGTAGTAGCTGATGCCTTAAGCAGGAAATCCACCAGCGAGTTGGCAGCCTTATGTGGTGAATGGTCCCTAGTGGAGGAATTCCGAGATCTGGATATAGAAGTTGAATTCGTAGATGATAAGGTCATGTTAGTGGCTATGTCAGTCTTCGAACCCACCTTGATTCAGCAGATCAAGGAGAGACAGTTTGAAGACCCGGAGTTTGTCAAGATTCGTGATCATATTTCTGAGAAATCGGATTTCAGGATTGTGGATGATGTGTTATACTTCCGAGATCGGCTTTGTGTTCCAGGGGTTCAAAATCATAACCTAAAAAGGGCAATTATGACTGAAGCACACCATGCTCGGTATTCCATGCACCCAGGGAGTACAAAAATGTACCGAAATCTACATGGCAGGTTTTGGTGGAATAACATGAAGAGGGACATAGCGGGCTTTGTGGCCAAATGCCTTACCTGCCAACGAGTGAAGGCTGAGCACAGGAAGCCTCCCGGTTTGTTACACCCTTTATCGATTCCTAAATGGAAATGGGAGAATCTGACGATGGATTTCGTTTCCGGACTACCTCGAACAAGTAGACACCACGATGTAGTGTGGGTGATTGTCGACCGACTAACAAAATCGGCCCACTTTATTCCCATCAAGAAAGGGATGAAATTTCAGGAAATGGCCAAGATCTTCATTGATGAGATTGTACGGCTACATGGTACCCCGGTCTCAATTGTGTCGGACCGAGATAGTAGGTTCGTGTCTTCCTTTTGGCAGTCTTTCCAGACGTCTTTAGGCACCAAACTCAGTTTTAGCACGGCTTACCATCCTCAAACAGATGGGCAATCGGAACAAACGATACAGACCTTGGAAGATATGCTACGAGCTAGCGTTATGGATTTCGGAAAGGAGTGGGATGAGCACCTCTCCTTGTGCGAATTTGCATATAATAACAGCTTTCACGCGAGCATCGGTATGGCCCCATTTGAAGCCTTGTATGGACGAAAGTGCCGTACGCCAGTCTGCTGGGAAGAAGTTGGGGTTAGGAGTTTTCATGGACCCACTCTGGTAGCGGATACAGCAGAGAAGGTACAAAAACTGCAAGATAGACTGAGAACTGCACGATCGCGCCAGAAAAGTTATGCAGATAACCGCCGCCGGCCCCTCGAGTTCCAGGTGGGAGACAGAGTCTTCCTAAAAGTTTCCCCAATGAAGGGTACTATCAGGTTTGGCCAGAAGGGTAAACTTGCTCCTCGGTTCGTCGGGCCTTTTGAGATACAAAGTAGAGTGGGAGACTTAGCTTATCGGCTGGAGCTGCCACCCTCGCTTGCAGGGGTTCATAATGTGTTCCATGTATCAATGCTCCGGAAATATCTCCCAGATCCTTCACATGTTCTTGAGTTGGATGATATACAGGTAAAGCCTAATGTGAGCTATGAAGAGAGACCCCTTCGTATCATTGACACTAAGGAACAGGTGCTACGTACACGAACGATCAAATGGGTCAAGGTGTTATGGAATCACCATGGACAAGAAGAGGCCACTTGGGAACTCGAAGATCAAATTCGGGTGAAATATCCAGAGCTACTACCTAAGGTACGTGCATTCGGAAGACCGAATGATTTTTAAGTGGGGGAGGATGTAAGGACCCGAACCCCCACTAATCCTAATTACGTTAATTAATCATGTTCCTATTGATTAAGACTTGTTAATGGCCAATTTAGTGTGAATTATTGGGTTTGGACCCCAATTAAATAGCTAAGGGCTTTTTCGTAAATTGTCCTTATGCCTCTTGGATACCCCGTCCATCTCCTTACGTGTGATTTATCGCGTAGATCATCTTTTGTGTTGGGCCCGAGTTAATCCGGACTCATCTTAAGCCAATTGGAGCCCTTCCGGACTAAACTGAAATTCCTAGAAACGAATGGGCTTGCATGTAACTCCAGGGAAATTATGTTTAAAAAGGAGAATCCCACGTTCCTTCTCCTCTTCCTCTCGTTCTCTTGGCTGGAGCTCTCATCTCTGGGTTTCTCCTCCTTGCAATCAAAGTACTGTGGGCTTTGGGAGTGTGCATGCACAGGGAGTGGCACCCTCCCACCATCTTCTTCTTCCTCGATCCCTTTTTTCGTTATTCTCTGGTGTAGA
Organism: Sextonia rubra; assembly: GCA_037013555.1. Taxonomy (NCBI): domain Eukaryota; kingdom Viridiplantae; phylum Streptophyta; class Magnoliopsida; order Laurales; family Lauraceae; genus Sextonia; species Sextonia rubra. The sequence continues at coordinate 84,349,252 of JASUAD010000001.1, forward strand.
GTGATCTCCCCTCTGAGCTACAGCAATAAGGTGAGGAGTGGGTTTCCTCCTTTTATTGTTTGGGTTATTAGGGTCTTAAAGGACTCATTTCTTGACATGCTTGTAAATTTAAGTTCCATGTACCACATTCATGTGATTTGTAGAGAACCCATTTTACTCCAGAGATTTTCCTGAGCATACAGCAAGAAAGAAGGGTTAGGGAGGTGCTAAACACTGTAACAAGTAAGTATTCAGTTATAGGTATTGCATGCATGGTGGAATGTGGATAATTGGAACTAGCTATTACATTTCAAATTCCAGCCATTTCTCTGTCCTTGTTAATGGATGCAAATGTGGTGTGAATCAAGTAAGAATGAAGGAGATGGGAATAGGAGGTGTGTGAGTATGGGATACTCTCAAGACACTTCAATTGAGCTACAGAACCCCCTTATAAGTTAGTCCTATAGTAATCCCGCACAGAAAATTGAGCTACAGAACTGTATTTTGATTTTCTGAAGCTTACGGCGAAGATACGGCTAAGCCGTGAGCTCTTACGGCTCGATGTCCAGAGAGAAGAAAATGAGCTTTTGTACTACGGCTCATTTACGGCTACGCCGTGGAATCCACTACGGCTGAGCCGTACCCAGCCCGTAGCCTAGCCGTAGGCCTTTCTACGGCGAACTTTCCAGAGAGCTCACAGGACCCAGTTCCTTCTACGGCTTGCATACGGCTGCACCGTGAAATACCCTACGGCTACGCCGTGACCTCCCCGTGACCAAGCCGCAGGCTTAGCTCGGCTAAGCCGAAGGACAATATACGGTTGAACCGTAACCACACCGAAAGTCCGGATGAACTGTGACCCCTTCTCGGCTAAGCCGTAACCCTGTATACGGCTAAGCCGTAAGAACCCAGTGAACCTAAGATGTTAGGAATCTCAATGATTTGGTAGGCCTTTAGTCATGGTACCCTCTATACCTTCACTTGGCCATTGGTAATTATACGTTGGAATGAATGAAGGATTCCCCAATGGCAAGTCATGGATGTTGGCATGAGAAGGGTGTTCCGTATACACAATGTAATACCCAGACGCGGTAACACAACGACACCGAACATCTCATGTGTACCTCGTGCTGAATGTCCCTGGGGAATCAGGAGACTGCTTTATCGAATTGCATTCATATTGATACATTACACCACCTTCGACATGACTGTTATCGAATGTACTTCCTCCAGCAAACCCCGAGGCAATTCAGACCTGAGCTTCTAATGAGTGCGTGTCTGACAAGCCAGAGCTTCTATCGAGTGTGCGCTTGCTAGCCAAGGGTGTAGCTGAGGCTCGGGCCTTGTAGCCTACCTGCATGTGTTTGTTTAAGTATTTGTTGTTTCATGGTTATCTATTCCTTATATATGTTATGATTTGTATGATTGACTCCGAGTCGGCACCACTTGGCTTCTGCCCTTTGGGTATTATATGTCACCACTGCAGTAGGTTTACGGAGGGGTTGTCGACGCTCCTCGGGAAGCTAGCTTGATCCCCTAGCGACCCATACGTTATGTATGCTCCCGTTGGGAGAATAGAGCATCGTGGTTGCCAATCAGTATGTATGACATTGAGTTTCACTCATGCATCACTTTTAGTGATTGTTCTTGCTAACGTATTATGTTATATTAATTCCTATGCTTAGTACTTGCTTAACCGTCGTGTTAACAGTGTTACCCTTGGTATTGCAGATTCAGCACCCGCTCCCGACACGAATACTGACGCGGCCTCGGAAGATACCCCAACGGTACCTCGGGGTGTAGGTGAATGGATGGATGACGACGTTTACTACTAGCCATCCTACGGAGAGCGTCTCTTCTGGGAATATTATGTTGAAGACTTTTGTATCACCTTTAAGGACTGGTTTTGGGAATGTATTTAAAAGACTATAATACTATTGTATGTAAATATGCTTTAATAGACTATGAATTTTATGTGCTCCTGATGATTACCGAGTATTTCACAGGTTCTCGATTATGATAATTTAGGTTTGTACGTGTGTCAGCATACCTCACACGTTCCTGTGGAATCTCCCTTGTAGGGATTCGTGTAAAATTCTTCAGGGCACGGATTTCTACGGGATTACGTATCCACGCCCTGGGGGCCCACTCAAATCCCCAAATTCCCGGGATTGGGGCGTGACAACCTATATGACCTTCATGATAGAATGTAGAGCACCTAGACTTGCCCAACGGAATGTGACACTACGCGTGAATGATCTCGAGGGCTGCGAATCATTCATGTTCGTTATCCGGATGTTAAGCACCTCCCCATGGGTGTTGGTTTAAGGGACTTCGTGCACCGCCCGATTCAAGGCAACACTAGACAACGGTGTATCGAATAACTTAAAACTACATCATCATGCACGGTTAGAAACACCGGATAATTAGATTAGAAATTGGTTTGTAACTTAAGATGATTCGATTCACATGATTTGTTGCATAACATATTGCATTCGATCATTGATCTCAACTCTCTAACATGATTACGTATGTTTCGTTACTTTCACATTGTGGTTTATTTACCCTGAGTATGCATGTATGATGTGTTCATTCACGGATCTGCACGTATGATAAGTTGTCACGATCTACTCAGGATTTTCATGATTGACTCCGTATGGTCAGGCACTACTTAGCCTCAGCCTTAGGATCCCGACGGGGTGAATTCGGTATAGTTTATATGGACCTGCTGCAGTATGGATTTTGTCTTGGGGAACCGGACCCCAGGAAACCGAGACCCATTGTACCCTGGCCCGGACAATGGTGTTCTTTGCATGTTATAAGATCCCTCTTTTGGGAGCACATGGTAATGTAGTTGCCACTAGTCATGTACACAGCATGTTATCCTTGATTCACGCAGCATATTTCTTTCTTGCATGATAGCCTAGTATACGAAAATGCCTTCTTCAATAACATGATGTTCTTTATTCTATTAGACACAGCGTGTGTTAACTTGCTATGGTTTATACTTTGCTGAATCTTCGTATTCACAGTTGTTTTTGGTGTTGCAGGCCCAGATCCCCCTGCCGAACCCTCGCCGGTCGGCCAGGCTTCAGATGAGACCCCCGGGGCCCCATCAGGCCTAGAGGAGTGGATGTGATCACTCCACGGGAGAGCGTCCATGGCATGCATCATTTTGGAGTCTTGTTTTGTGGATTTTCAGACTTGTAGTTGGCATGACATGTCATTATTGTATATATTCTTTTTTTTTTTTTTGAAAACTTTCATATGTGATTATGTCAGTCCGTCCTTTGTATCCTCTTCTTGCTTTGTAGTTTTATGTTTCTGATATTTGCAGCTTCCGCATACTTGCTTGGCACGTGTACTTGTTCCCTTGTGCGTGTGCATTTAGACCCGGTCTACGTGTGCATGCACGGGAGTACGTGTGTCATTAGGTTTGGCTTTTGCTAACCCCCGAACCCTGGGCTCGGGTTGTGACACTACCAACAGTCGAAGCATATGGTATCGACCTCATTTTCTCCTTTTCCTCGGGTGTCTTAGGACACTGATCCTTGGAAAGGTGCACTCCATGCTTGAAAGGTGTGATACCCATCTTGGAGTCTTGCATTGCAAACCGTACTAGCACCTTATCTATGTATGCAGCTTGGGATAAGCCAATCATCCTATTTTTCTGGTCTCGATAGAGTTTGATTCCTAGGATGTAACTAGCTTCTCCCAAGTCCTTCATTTCAAAAGTCTTGGCTAACCAAACTTTTACCGTTGACAACATTCCTATATCTTTCCCGAGGAGAAGGATGTCATGACATATAAAACCAGAAAAACTACCCTGTCACCTTCACTTTTCATGTACACACATGACTCATCCGGATTTTGACAAAAACCAAATGACTTGATTGCCTGGTCACAACGGATATTCCAGCTTCGAGATGCCTGCTTCAATCCATAAATAGACTTCTGCAGCTTGCAAACTTTTTGCTCCTGGTTTTTAACTACAAAACCGTCTGGCTGCACCATATAGTTGTCTTCCTCAAAATGGCCATTGAGAAACGCCGTCTTGACATCCATTTGCCAAATCTCGTAATCGAGATGAGCTGCAATGGATAAGTGTATCTGGATGGATTTGAGCATGGCTACTGGCGAGAAGGTTTCCTCATAATCGATCCCCTCTTTCTGAGTATATCCTTTCGCAACGAGCCTAGCCTTATAGGTCTCCACTCTTCCATCTGGTCCTCTTTTTCTCTTGTAGACCCACTTGCACCCAATTGGTTTAATTTTGGCAGGCAAGTCCACAAGTGTCTAGACCTGATTTGAGTACATAGACTCCATCTCAGCTTTCATAGCATCTTGCCAGCATCCCGAGTCTAAGTCATTGATTGCTTCATCATAGTTAAAGGGATCTTGTTCCGGCTCTTATGGGATTGCTTCATAAGACTCTCCCAAGAATGAGAAACTGTCAGGGGGTCTGACAATCCTTCCACTACGACGAGGTACTGGTGTAACTACTGGGTCTGGTAAGGGCGGTTTTTCCTCAAGTCCGGTCATACTTGGATTTGGAATTGATTGCTTCTGAATCTCTTCCAAGATCACCTTTTCTAAGGATTTCTGGTCCATCATATAATCTTCCTCCAAAAAAACTGCATTGGTGCTGACCAGCACTTTCTGCTCTCTGGGATTATAGAATAACCAACCTTTAGTTCCTTTAGGATATCCTATAAAAGTGCATACTTCTGACTTCGCTTCCAACTTATCCGTCTTAACCTTGAGCACATGTGCTGGACAACCCCAAATGTGTAAATGTTGTAGACTAGGCTTTCGCCCAGACCACAATTCCCGGGGAGTCTTAGGTATAGACTTAGATGGTACGAGGTTTAGTAAGTACATTGCAGTATCCAAAGCGTATCCCCAAAAGGATATAGTTAATATTGAGAAACTCAACATAGACCTAATTATATTTAAAAGAGTCCGGTTCCTTTTTTTTGCTACTCCATTCTGTTGAGGCATACCAGGAGCAGACAACTAGGATAGAATCCCATTTTTTGATAAGTAACCCATAAAATCAGCAGAGAGATATTCTCCTCCTCGATCTGATCGAAGAGCCTTGATACTCTTACCTAATTGCTTTTCTGCTTCCGCTTGAAACTCTTTGAACTTTTCAAAAGCTTCGGACTTGCGGTGCATAAGGTATATGTAACCATATCTTGAGTAATCATCTGTGAAAGTGATGAAGTACTCATATCGTCCTCTGGCCCTGACATTAATGGGTCCGCAGACATCAGTATGCACTAATTCCAATAAATCTTTGGCCCTATTACCCTTAGCTGAAAAGGGTCTTTTTGTCATTTTACCTTCCAAATAGGACTCACAGACAGGCATTGGTTCTACCACCAATGAAGGTAAGATACTATCTTTCACTAGCCTCTCAATCCTGTTAAGGTTTATATGACCTAGCCTCAGGTGCCAAAGTTTTGTTGGATTAGATGAAGGTGACTTTCTCTTTAATGATGGTCTATTAATTGTTTCAGTATCATGTATCTCATACATCGTGGGAGTTAACAAATAAAGTCCATTGGTTACCTTGCCAGAACATATGAAAGTACCATTCCTCTTTATGACAACTTCAGTACCAAAAGTAATAGAATAACCTTTATTCACCAAACTAGAAACTGAAATTAAATTCCGCCTTAAAGACGGTACATATAATGTTTCTGACCAAACCAATTTATTATTTAAAAAACATAAAGCAATGACTCCCACTGAAACAGCCTCTGCCTTAGCGTCAGATCCTAGGTTGACAATGATTTCTCCATCACTTAGCCTCCTGGTTTTCCTGAACCCCTGCAACGTATTATATATGTGATTAGTTGCCCCGGAATCCACACACCAGGATTCTGAAATACCAGTTGCAAAACTAACTTCAGATATAAGTGACTCAATCATACCTGGGGTCTTTTTCTTAGACAGATATTCTGGACAATTCCTCTTCCAATGTCCTGTCTTACCACAATGGAAACACTTTCCTTTTGTCCCTGAACCCTTAGCTTTGGCCACGCCACCAGTTGGACCATTCTCCACCTTAGGACCCTTCGGAACTGATTTCTTTTTGCCTTTCCGCCCTTTACCTTTTGGCTTGGACTTGGCATCTGACTTTTCTGTCATTAAGGCAGTTGGTTTCTTCTTCATAATCCCTTCAGTTGCTACCAGCTGACTAGATAGCTCAGCCAGAGTCAGATTCATTTTATTCATATTATAATTGACCTTGAAATTATTGAATGACTTTGGTAGTGACTCAAGGATTATGTCAATCTGCGATTCTGCATCAATCGCAGCTCCCAGTACATTTAACTCATTTAATGAGTACATCATCTTCAACATGTGTTCCTGTACTGATGTACCTTCAGCCATCTTGGTGCTAATGAGCACCCTCATGGCTGCCTGCCAGCAGGTTTGCCTTATTCTGCAAACATCTCCTTTAAGTTCGATATCATATCATTTGCAGTCTTATAAGATTGATGTTGGTGTTGCAGCACACTAGACATGGATGCCAGAATGTAACATCGGGCCATCTCATCATCTTTGGCCCATTTGGTGTAAAGGTACTATTCTACTTCTGATGCATCTGGGCCAGGCTCTTCAAGGGGGTTTTTGGTAAGGACATATTTATATCCTGAAGCTGTTAGGACAATATCCAGATTCCGTTTTCAGTCTACATAGTTGGATCCCACCAACTTATTCTGGTTGAGGATGGTCGCAAGTGGATTGAAAGTATTCGAATTCATGCTTGTAATACTGTAGCACATAACCATACATTCAATTAATGAATTTAAATGACATTAAGGTTTAGTATTCTACCAAATTTATGTGGGAATCCTCATAACCACAAAATTCAGAATACATCGGAGTCCCAATCCTGCGAGGTATGCCTCCTTGGGGAGTGCGAATACCTCCTAGACTGGTGGGATAAAGTTGGTCAAAATTGGGATTAAGACTAACTATCCATGATTCCCTTCATTCATTACTATCTAGGTATCTCATACCAAATAATGTATGACTCCCGATTAGCTTCGGTTTCTAAAATACATGAGGCAAATCCTTGGGGATACTACATCATTATTTTAGTTAAGTGTAACCCACCAACTAGCATTGCATGACAACCGTTGCAGGCAGCTCCTCCTTGGGGAGTGGGCTCCCACCCCGTCTCATCAACACTATCCATAGGAGATCTATATCCAGTATCCAAATAAATACAAGCCCTCCATGGGGAATGGCCATTCTCAAAATGGCGCAAGGCTAATGCTTTCCTTACAATGGACCTATGGTGGAAAACCATGGGGATTTGTATATATATAAATGCCCCGCTCCCACTTAATATTTTAGAGTTGAGGATTTCCATATAGGTGTACTGTCCATCAAATATAGGTATAAATTCATCTCATGATACGACCAATGATTGGTTCCAAGTCAAGTTATTTTAAGGAAAGTCTAGTTTCTAAAATTAGTGTTACCAATAGATCCATCTCATGGGCCCACCAACTCTAATTAGAACTCTTTCCAAACATTAATTTGATTTGACCAATTTTGGAATTTGCTCTGTTTGGATCAGATATGGAAATATTCAAAAATAAGCATTCATCCAAAATAGAAAGTGCTATAATAAAAGACTAGTCCTCTCCTCCACATGGCCTAGGCGGAAAAGACTTCTTGGACTTCTAGACTTTCCAAAACTTTGGGATTCCTCAAACTCTTTGGGTATCTCCAAAACAGCTTTTGGTAATCTTCAAACTCTTTGATTAGGAGTCCTTTTTCTCTTTCCTTCTTTGTTTCGGACATCTCCAGAATTTACAAATTTTTAAAAAAATAAATAAATTCCTATGTCTCTATAATGAGACTTACATGGTAATCTAAACATGGAAATAAAAGGGCTATAGGGAAATTCACCATGCCTTGCCCTTTCATGGGAAACCAAGGAAACCATGATGCCCTTTACACTTACCCACAAATAAACCAATAAGTAAAAGGAAAGAAAATAAAACATGTGGGCCATATGGAAAGGACATTATCACCTGCAAGTTAGTATCTCATAAACAAGGCATCTCACAAAACCAGGTTGCCAAACCACAATGGAAAGACAAGATGCCAATATTTTGCCACCACTATAAAAGATCCCCTACGCAAAAAAAAAAAAAAAAAAAAAAACAACAACTCAGAGCAAGAACAAAATGATTCTGCTTGGGTTCGGCTAGCCGATCTGGTCCCTACGGTTAGCCAACGGACCTCTACAGCCATAGTGGTCCGTTTAACTAACCGACCTGACGAACCCAGAAATTTGGGTCCTTTTTTCAGATTCGGCTCCTGCTGTCTCCGATCACTTCTAATGATCTCAGTATTCTTCTAATGGCATCTTACCATCCTCCTACCATGATTAAAACCTTTTGTGACTTTCCAAACATGGATCAATTACAAAAGCAATCAAACCCAATAAACACTGATCCTTTCATAGCCCTTGCTCTATCCTCTTCACATCTCATGTAAAGACTAGAACAAGATTACTAATCTAACATGATTAGAGATGAGGTATGTCTCTGATACCAATTGTTGGAAGCAGGTGGGTTTCGTGGATAGATTTTCAAAACTTTTGACCCACTTGACATAGGGATCAACTATCCATAAGACCAAAAACCCAATCCAAGATGCATTACCCTCAATTTCGTGACCATGTACAGTAAATATTCTATCTAAAAGATAGAATCAAATAGCACTAAATATTCACAATAATCTACGACATGAAAGAAGTAGATCATACCTTTGGAGATCCGTAGTGCTCTAATGGAGAAGTTGCGACTCTACTTGATGATGAGAATCTTCAACACCTCTTAGCCTTCCACACTATGACCCGAATTGGATCTCTTTTCTCAAGAAGATTGATGGAATCTTCAGGAGAAATCCCAACTCGAAACTCCAAGGAACTAGAAGAGAGAAGGAGAGAGAAACTCATGCAACTCTTGCACGAATAGGGTTTTGAGCGTGAGAGAGAGTCTTATTGGACGTCCAAGAAATTTTATAGACTTTCAAATCTCTCCCTTATCTAATTGAAATAGAAGTCTTACTTCCAAAGCAATTAGCAACTTTCTCCTTTCCAAACTCTTCTTTCTAGAGTTCAAGTCGGATTAGTACTTTCCAATATCTTGGGCTAGCGTGGGGACCACTAGGGATTCCTTAGAAAGCTGGCTCCAACTGGACCCCACATCTCATGTGCAATCCGGTCCCATAGTTAATTGCAAATAACACCACTATATAAATGCAATTGCACTCCAGTCTTAGGAATAAATTACAATGAAGACCTTAAACTTCTCAATTACCACAAGTAGGCCCCTCTATCAATATCCGTGGATCAATTGAAATAAATCTGTCTCTTCCAATCTAAGTTCCACATCTTATTATCCTTGAGCCCCAATTAATCATAGTAATCATCAGTACCATCCAATTAACTCCTAATTGAGATGGGTGCGCACTTACTAATGACAAATCCATTAATTGGCACAAGGGGATAATAGAGATAGATTCCATCTTGATCATTCAATGTTCCCACAATTCTACTACCACATACCCAAGACACCGAGGTGTTAACCTATAGTTGGCCTCACTCATTGGTGACTCAAAGCAAATGAACAGATAGAAACTTGAGTTCATCAATGTCTCAGGATTGAGAGCCTATTGCTAGGGAATTATGAGAGCATACCTTATTATTGAGACGGAATTCCATAAGGTGCATCTCATGGTCCTTCAATACATCAAATGTACTAGTACCATGATCCAGAATCTTACATTCTGATGGTCGAGACAAATCACACTATCTCATAGTGATCAAAGTGTTGCAACCTTATCAAATGAGATGCCCAGTCTCATTACTGGTTGTGAAGCTATTTAAGTATAAGATTTGTGACATATATCTCCCACGTGTAGATCTCATCCATGCACATATATCACATCTAATATACTAATGGGACCCGGTTCAACTCATGAACCATTATGTCATATGTATTGGTCATGTGCATGAAGTAGTAAAATAATATTCATCTCATGAAAGTAAAGCATGATTTTATTGATAAATAAAGAAATTAATCAATTTATTACATCAACTGATGGATTGAGTTCACAAAATCTAACAAGAAGTACCTTCTCCTATAAGCTACAGCCATTAAGGTGAAGAATCTACTTTCGTTTCACATTTTTGGGTTTGCTAGAGTCAAGAAGACTCAATTACATGACATGCATGCATTCTACGTCACATTCGCCATTTGCATGTCTTTCATGTAGAGAACCCATTCTCTTGTTGAGGCTTTCCTTAACCACATAACAAGGAGGAGTTAGTGAGGGCAAGTACTGTGAAAAAGGCAAGTAGTATAGTACATATGATGCTGCATGTGTGTTTACAATTTTGATTCTTGGAATCATCATTCCAATCTCAAGTTACAACTCCTTCCTTTTTGTTTTAAGTGTATACATATGTAGAATTGAATGAATTAGGGTATAAATGTGAAATGGGAGTGTTGTGTGAATATTGAATAACTCTTAGGGGCATTTTGAAGCCATAGCAGCTCACTATAACCCCCTTTCATTCAAAATTTTGTACTGAAATTGAGCCTCAGAGCCAATTCTAGGATTTTTGAAGCATATGGAGAAGCTACGGCTAAGCCGTAAGTGTATACAGCTCAAAGTCCTGAGAGTACTAAAACCCATTCTTGTACTACGGCTAACTCACGGCTGCACCGTGGAATGAACTACAGTTAACTGTACCCATCCTGTAACCAAGCCATAAGCCATTTTACAGTGAGCTTTCCCAAAAGCCTAAAATCCAACTCCTTCTACAGCATACCCATGGCTACACCGTGGATTGTACTACGATTAAGCCATATCCTAGCTGTAACCTAGCTGTAGGCTTAGAACGACTAAGCAGTAGGCTAATGCACGGTTAAACCGTAAATGCGTAGGAACTTGAGGGAAAAATTAAGCCACTCAGCGAAGCCATAACAGATGTACAGCTAAGCCGTAAGAACACTATGAACCTAGGATGTTGGGGATATCAAATGACTTTGTAGGGCTTTAGATATGGTAGCTTTTCCCTAATTAAATTAGTCCAATGGTGATCAAATGATAACGAGGACAAGTGTGAAGCTGTCACTTAGCCCCTTTGATTTTTCGTAGGAATTTCCAATATCACGTCATGGGTGTTGGCATAAGAAGAGGTGTCATTTGCATACACAATGTAATGCCAAGACTAGTAACACAATGACACTGGACGTTTTATAAATACATTGTATTGAATGGCCTCGGGATCACAGATTATCTCACATAAGGTTGGCTAGTAAATTCCCTTGATACCTTTTCGATTTAAATGCATTCATATTATAGAAACATTGCCCTCAACATGATTAAATCATGTACCCCTTTCTTCCTCACTAACCTTGATATTGATCAGGCCTGAGTTTCTACTGAGTGTATGCTTGTTAGACAAATGGGTGTAGTGCTCTCTTAGCTCATATAAGTATGAATTGTTTAATTATCAGTTACCTTGTTAACTCTGATTTTTATGATTGAATATGATTTCAAGACCGATATTTCCTTATGTATGATATGATAAGTACAAATGAAATGTATGAAATATACGAATTTGAGTCAGTCTTGATATGTTGAGTTGGGACCACTTAGCTTATGCCCTTAATAGGTTCGACGGGACCTGTTTGGGTATCTATATGTCCCTACTGCAGTAGTCTACGGAGGAGTTGTCGGCGCTCCTTGGGAAGCTAGTCTGATCTCCTAGCAACCCATATGTACACTCTCTTTAGATGATATGCTCTCTTTTAGGAGAATATAGCCTCATGGTTGCCAACTAGCATGTTTGATATCCTGTTTATGAATCGTTACTCATGATTACTCATGCACAATATGCCTAGTTTACGTTTATTACATTTTTTAATCTATATATGTCTTAATTCATTTGTTATAGCATGTTGGTCTTATGTATCTCTATATTTGCTTAACCGTTGTGTTAATAGTGCCACCCTTAGTGTTACAAGTACAGAGTCAGACCCCAACTCGAATATTGACGCGTCCCCGGAGGGTGCCCCAACGGTACCACTGGATATAGAAGAATAGAAAGATGACGACATCTTTTATTAGTTGTCCTATGGAGAGCCTCCAGTGGTTTAGTTAGGTTAATCAGTTGTAACTATGGTCTCATGTATGGAGATGTTTAAACTGGACATTGTGTATAAGACATATTTTAGTTTTTGTGGATATGTATGTGATGGGTATGTTTAATTAAAAGACTTAAGTTATTATATGGTGACATGATATACTCTTCTATGTTTTGCTTATGATCAATACTGACATATTTCACAGTGTTCGCTTTATGTTGAGTTTTAATCTACAAGTTGTTAATCATACCTCACACGTTCCTGTGAAATATCCCTTGTAGTGATTCGTGCATATCTTCATATGACACGTATTACTACGGGATTACTATTCACACCCTGGGGACCACTCTAATCCCTAATTCCCGGGATCGAGGCATGACAATTCAGAAGCAAAGAGTTCATTCAGAAGCAAAGTGTTCATTCAAAAAAAAAATTTCATTAGGAGCAAAGAGTTCATTTAAAAGGAAAAGAGTTCAATCAAATGATTGATATCCCCACTTTGTGATGTACAAAGAACAGAATCCTGGTCACAATGAACACCTCTAGATAGAAGAAAAGCTTTGGTCTTAAGGTACCCCCAAAAAACCCATCCACACACAAAGAGCATGCTTTGGAATAAACCCTTTAAACTAAACAAACTGAGACCAGGCCACCCCATTTTGAGCCGAATGATAGATAAGAATTCCATAAGTAGATTTCAAAGATATAAACCAAACTCCTCCAAAGTCCACAGTATTTCATCTGGATAAGAGCTAATAGGCAAAACTTGCAGCAAAATAGTGTCCCTTAAATTCATCAAAGTACCCAAAGTAGGAGGGAGAATAAGCCATCTCTCTCCTACAACAAATCTGTGGACATGGATATCCTGACCTAAACCAAGATCATAAATGGCCCTCTTTCCACCCATATCAATTAGACGTCCCTCCTACAACCAAGGATCAGTCAAAAACAATGTATTCCTTCCATCCCCAGTCATATGTCAAACATGAGGCAAAGCCTTATGGCTAATAGAAATGATACAATGCCATCTGCAAGAAGTTGATACTGATATTTTAGCATCCCGTAATGAGCCACGCCTTATGTATCAGGCTTTAACCCAATCTATCCAATAGTTGCATTTTTGGGATGCCACATTCTAGACTTGCTTGAGAAGGTAAGCTTCTTTTAGCATTGTTACTTGTTTTATTCCAAGTCATCCATGTGACTGAGGCCGACAAGTATTAATCCAAGCTATAGGATGAAGATAATGCTGAGTCCACACATCTCAAAAGAGATTATGCATAAGCTTTTCAATAGCATCTAAAACTGAAATAGGAAGCATATAAATATTAGCCCAAAATAAATGCAAGGTTGAGAGAGTAGATCTAATCAATTCTGCCTTTTTTGCATAAGATAAAATTTTAGCCTTCCATCCCAAAAGGCGCTTATGAAAACTCTCCAGCAATGGCTTGCAATCTTAAAAATTAAGCTTCTTCATTAAAAGGGGTACCCCCAGGTATCTAAAAGGTAATTTTACTTCCATCATCCTAAGCATAGATAATACAATCATTTCCTCTTCAATACAAGTATTAGAGAAGAAAATAACACTCTTTCACTGATTAACAACTAACCTTTATAATTTTTAAAAATCCTCCAAAAATGCTTTCAAATCCTTGCTGCCAAAGGAGAGCTTTTGTTGAATATAATGACATCATCCGCAAACAAAAGATGAGAAATAGTGATACCTGCTTTATATTATGGTGAAGGAATTAGCATAGAATTAGCAATAGTATGGATCATACTGGAGAAGAATTCGATCAAAATTGTAAACAAAACTGGTGATAGTGATCATCCTTGTCTAATATGGCTAGAAGCTAGAAAATACACATCAGCTTGACCATTGACAATGACAGAATAATGGGGCACGCATAACACATGTCATAATAATGTTAATAAATCGAAAAGCCATTTTCTTCAAAGATGCTTTAAGTAAATCCCACAAAACACTATCATAAGCTTTTGCCAAATCTATCTTCAAGCACATACGAGGTAGACCTTTTCTGAGATGAAATTGATATAGAAGATCTTGAACTAGTAATATGTTATCTACAATAGATCTTCCTAGAATAAAAGCAGATTGTGTGGGGCCAATCAATTTCCCCATAACTAGCTTTAATCTTCCCACCAAAATACGAGTTATTATTTTATAAAGTTCATTTGTAAGAAAATGCCATTGTAAAGCAAACTTTACCCCCAGTTAGATACAAAGATTTGTATACAAATGGAGAAACTCCAAAAGGTAAAGATTACGAACTTGCAAAATGGAGTAATCTTGTTACAGTTAATCAAACTATGCAAAAGTTTGATGTCTTCTATCCAACATGGACGGAACTCAGACGTAAACAGGGATTTACATACTTATCCCATGGACTTTTCCAGTGTAGAATTCAAGGTCTACACCTCCCAGATCCAAATATCCAAGTTTGTCTAGTTCTTGTAGATGAACGAAACTCAGTTTTTAAAGACAGCATCATAGGAATAGGGCAATTAGACTTGCGAAGTAATGTTGCTTATTTCAATGTCATTCCTGGCTACGTTATGCCTATTGACTCAGCAAGACATATTAAACTTATTGTGAATACTCAGGGATATGAAAATTATATAGTTAACGAAGGAATTCTTTCAGTAGAATTTCAAAGTTACTGTATGTTTTGTATGAACTCTCAGGATGGTCTTCTTCCTCATATTCCTAGAGGATGAATTAATGACGAAATTCTTATTCGTACCACAAGAGATATGGAAGATTACACTTTTCGAAGAATACTCACAGCAGACATGTTATCAGATGATAACTTCAGAATATGGAATTTTCCAGAAACTGTTCCTTTTAAGAAAATGTACAATACCTTAGATTTTGTACATCAAGAAGGAAACTCAGTATCCTTAAAATTTGGGAAACCAACCTCAGTTATCTCTAACACTTCTTCAGAAAAAGAGTTTAGACAACCGTTAATTCAAACAGGCATAAATTTTGCCTCTCCCAGTTTCTCTTCTTCCTCTAGGCAAAGCTTCTCAGAAGCTAGTACTTCAACCAGAAGAAAACCCTACATTCAATTACCCAGATCTCAATCCTTTTCTCAGATTGAAACTCCAACTAGGACAAGACCTTCTCCTAGAACCCAGATCAATATGTTTTACTTTAATAAAGCAAAAAATTTTCAGGAATTAGATCTGCTCTTCCAAGGCAAAGAGCTCCCAGATGAAGAAAATAATCTTCAGCCCATAGCTCAGATAAATACAGCTCGAGTTTATGATGAAAAACCCAAAGTTAGAACTCAAAGAGAAAATATAGAGTTCAAAATTCCAATCTTTTCTTCCAAAAAGAAGAAAAACTCTCAGAAACCTATAGCCTCAAAATTCTTTAAAGAAAAACCGTTCATGGCTGAACAAGCCATCAATCCTATAGGTATAAAACTGAATTTAGATGGAATTAGAGACGTCAAAAGCGCTCTAAAGAAGTGGAAAGAACAAATGGAAATTTGTTTTAGCCTAAATTCCACATGGAACACAGAAAGCTGTCATAGCTATGCAGAACTTTCCCTTGAAGGAAATGTTAAAAGCTAGATAAAATTCCTTAAGAAAGGAACCACAGAGGAGCATCGAAATCTCTTGACAGAGTTTCAAACTCTCTATCAGACAAGACGAAATGTCGATGGGTATGTGTTCTTCATCTCGAAAGAGTTTATAGGACAATCTCAGATCACCTATCTTAATGAAGAACAAGAACAAGCAAAATATAAGCTTGCCTAGTTACAAATATGTAATCTAAAGTTTTTAGAAGAATACACTAATAACTTTAGAGCTATCTTTTATAAATGTGAAGATGATAGCCTCAAAGACGAATATTTTCGTAAAATCCTAGTGATTGGTGATTCCCTCTTTCAATCCTACCAAAATTGGAAAGGAAGATTTAATGGAATTAATTATATCAAAGATAATTCTTTAGGTGAAAGAATTAACTATACTCAGGATTATATTGCTCAAAAAAAGAAAATGAGAAATGAGCAAAAGCTGCTTGAATCAGCCTTCTTAGAAGTATCTTTCAAAGATGAAAGAGATACTAATCCCTCCATACAATGGGGATGCTCAGAAAACAAGCATAAATCTTTTATAAAGAAAAAGAAAAAATTCTCTTTTCCCAGAAAAAAGAAACATAAGTTTAGAAAGTCAACTACGTTCAAAAACCCAGAAAAAAGATTTGAGAAATTTAAGAGAAGAAAATATTGGATAAAAAATACTTCCCCTCAAAAAAAAGTTGCTAACTATCGGAAACTCTCAGTTACTCCAACAGCTAAAACAAACAAAGAATGTTGGACTTGCGGAAATCCTGGACACTTTGCTCCAGAATGCCCATCATCAACATCATCATCAAAGCCTTATTCCAACTATGTTGGGGTCGGCTACATGAATTCTATTTCTCCATTCCGTTCTATTTTGAGCTAAATCTTTCTATAAGTGCAACTTCTTCAAATCTGAATTAATGACTTCCATCCATGTTTTCTTTGGCCTACCCCTACCTCTTGATGGACCCTCCACCTGTATATCTAAACTTTTTCTCACCGGTGCCATTACTAGCCTACGCTCAACATGCCCAAACCATCTTAAACGAGTTTCTCTAATCTTATCTCCTATTGGTGCTACCCCTAAATGTTCTCGAAAGCGCTCATTTCTAATTTTATCTTTCCTAGTTTTACCATACATCCACCTAAGCATTCTCATTTCTGCTACATCCATCTTATGAATATGTGTCTTCTTAATTGGCCAACATTCTGCTCCATATGTCATAGCTGGTCTAACCACTGTCCTTTAAAATTTTCCCTTCAATTTTGTTGGCATTTGTCTATCACAAAGTACCCCCGAAGCTAGTCTGCACTTCAGCCATCCAACTTTTATCCTATGCTCCACATCTTCGTCAATCTCCCCATCCTTACTAATCATCGAGCCTAAGTACCGAAAAGAATCTTTACGTGGTATCTCATGGGTTTCAATTTTGACAGTGGTTTCAACACTTTGTATATGTCCACTGAAATTGCAATCCATATATTCTGTCTTTGTATGACTTATTTTAAAGCCTCTAGATTCTAATGCCCTCCGCCATCTCTTAAGTTTTGCATTTACATCCTCTCTTGATTCATCCACCAATACTATATCATCTGCGAACAACATACACCATGGTACTTCTTCTTGAATATGCACAGTTAACTCATCCATAATTAATGCAAAGAGATAAGGCCTTAAGGATGATCCCTGATGTAAGCCTATAGCCACGGGAAATCCGCCCGTTTCTCCACATGTGGTTTTCACATTTGCTATTGCACCTTCGTACATATCCTTTAAAATTTCAATGTAACCTCTTGGGACATTTCTTTTCTTTAAGACCCACCAAATTAAATTCCTCGGTACCCTATCATAGGCTTTTTCCAAATCGATAAAGACCATATGTAGATTTTTCCTCTTTGCTCGGTATTTTTTCATTAATTGCCTAAGTGAAAAGATAGCTTCCATAGTTGATCTCCCTGGCATAAAACCAAATTGATTTTCCGAAATCTTAGTCGTTTTTCTCAGTCTTTGCTCCATTATTCTCTCCCATAACTTCATAGTGTGACTCATAAGTTTAATCCCTCGATAGTTGGTACAATTTTGTATATCTCCTTTATTCTTATATATATGTACTACAATGCTTCTTCTCCATTCATCCGGCATTTTCTTTGTCACAAGTATCTTATTGAATAGTCTACATAACCAACTTACTCCAACCTCTCCTAAGCATTTCCATACCTCTATCGGAATTCCATCTGGGCCTGTTGCCTTTCCTGTCTTCATTTGCTTCAATGCTTCCTTCACTTCCACCCCTCTAATTCTACGGAGAAAAGTATACTCTTGTAATGAAGTATCCTCCTCCACTCTTGTATCGCTCAAATATTCTTCATTTAAAAGTTTACTAAAATATTCTTTCCACCTTTCTATAATATCGTTGTCCTTCACCAAAATATTTTCCTCATTGTCCTTGATACATTTGACATGATCTAAGTCCCTACTTTTTTTTTCTCTTATTTTTGCAAGCTTAAAAATATCCTTTTCGCCTTCTCTTGTTCCCAACCTATTATAGAGGTCATCGTATGCTTTGAACTTTGCACTACTTACTACTTTCTTAGCTTCTTTCTTTGCCTTCTTATACAACTCAAAATTTTTTATACTCATAGTCCCCTGCCAAACTTTGTAGCAATGTTTTTTTAGTCGAATAACTTCCTAAACCTCCATACTCCACCACCATGTTTCTTTATTAATATATCTCTTCCCCTTTGATTCTCCAAGTACCTCCTTTGCAACATTCCTAATGCAATTAGCCATTTGATTCCACATTACTGTAGTTTATCCTTCAATATTCCATTCTCCTTTCTCAATCATTTTGTCCTTAAATATGTTTGCTCTTTCCCCCTTCAAATCTCTCCACCTTGTTTTAGGGTCCATTTTGTTTACTACTGCACCAGAATGCCTAGATAAAGATAAAAAACAAACTAGAGTAAATCTAGTAAAAACAATGTTTCGCTCAGCAGATGATAATGGATTTGAAATTCTTTATCCTTCAGAATTATACATAGTTGATAATGATTCTGTTTATTCTATTACTTCAGAAAGTTCTAACGAATCAGAACAGGCTAACTCTTCAGACAATTCAGAACTCGACAATTTTGAAGATTGTCACATAGATGTTTATTGTAATACCTTCATTATAGTAGAAAAAGGAGAATCTTCTTCTTCAGCTCAACCTCTTTATAGGAAATTTGAAGATCAAGACGCAATATGGTCTTGTAGCAAATGGAATTGTAAACAGTGGCTTTACTGAGATCCACTCCCAGCCAATATTCCAATGACCTTTGAAACAACAGTTTCCTCAAATATATTTTTATGTGAAGCTTGTGGATACACCATAACCCCAGGCGATACAGAAGAATGTATTTTCTTTGTTAGCAAAGATTACAGTTTACATTATCATAAAACTTGTTTCTTACTTGTCATTTTTGACAATCGTGGACAACATGCGAAAAAGATCGCTTTAAATATGCTCAGTGACTTTTGGCGCGAAGTTGAAGATAATCGCTTTCAAATTGCTTTTACTCAGCAACTCCTTCTTTCGAAGTCTCAAACTCTGCCTTATCCTCCTTCTATTAAAATAGAAGAGCCTGATGACTCTCAGTCAGTTTCTCTAAATGCATTCTATATGCAACAGCCTAAATATCATTGCAACACTGTTGATAGTGGTATTTGCATAAGACATAATGAGTGGGGCATTGAATTCCCCTAGTTCGGAGAAAAGTCCTAGTTTTTAGCTTGCCTAGACAGCATATCTAAGCAGTAATCGAGTGTTTCAGGATATGGCCTCTAAACCATATAAAGTTGGCCCATAAGGCATCAGGTAAGTGAAAAGAAGGTCTAGTTAGTTGGATGGCAGAGGAAAAAGAGTAGGAACCTGACTCTGTGTAGGTCCAAACAACATCATCTTTGAAGGAAACTTCAGGAGCTGGCAGTTGATACATGAGCTGGGCAATGGGAGCCAAGGGCTGCGGTAAAGGTTAAGGAAAGTGCCAAACATCCCGGCTAACAAAATGCTTAACCCAAGCATTTCTTCTAATACCCAACTCTATCACTTCTCCATTTGTTGTAAGAGTAACAGCCTACCCTTCAAGTAGCCAACGGTCATACCAGAAGGATGCGCAAGCTCCATCCCCTATGAGATGCTTGATATATGGTAGAGCTAGGTCCCTTAGCTGAAGGATGGATTTCCATCCCCAAGAGGGCTTGAGGGATGGGGACCTCTAGAATGATTTATTCTTTAAGTATTTGACTCAAACCAAGTGCGTCCAACAGTTGTCTTTGCCCACCGTAATATTTCAGAGCTGGTGGAGGAAGGTTGCCTCATTAACCTTTCTCAATCTCGAGATGCCTAGGCCACCCTTTTCCTTTGGCAGGCAGATGATATCCCAACCAATAAAGAAAATAGGATTTGGATTCAAGTTGTCTCAAAAGAATCTCCTAGAGATTTGTTTTGGCACATCTAACAAGGTTAGAGGTAATTGAAGCACACTCACTAGTGCAACATAACTGAAGCCAAAGTAGATTTAATAAGCATAAGTTGACCCACATAAGTTAAAGTTTTAGGTTTCCAATCTGATAACTTTTTATGGTACTTTCTAAAAGGTGATATGCTCGAAAATGGCGAAATGTGTAGCAAATTCAAGTCCAACATTCACGCATTTCAAGCATTTAGAAGAATGAGAATTAACTACAGTTCATCATTAATTTCCCTTTTGGTTACATGGGTTCAAATGCTCTAACCGTGGGGATGCAGGTTGTTTACATGTTTTTAAAAAGTTTACAACCCCTCCCTCAAGTCTCAGATGTGATCCAAATTTGAAAAATACAATAAAATACATAAAAAGTGGAAAAAATGCAAAAAGAAGAAAACAGGGGGGGAGTGACCGTGGCCCATGGTCACTGATAGATAGTGGTCAAAAGGCCAATGTTTTGCCTTTTGTATTATGTTGTTTCGTCTCTATGATTTCTCCAAAGTGCTAAAACTCACTTTTATGATTTCTCCATCAAGAAGATTAATTTCAACTATGGAATCGATCAAAACCTTTGTTGATCGTCACTGTTGTTTATGGATCATGTTTTGTACAAGTCTAAAAAGGGTATTATATGAAGCCAAAGTTGTGTCATTCTAAACCTATGATTTTTAAGGGATAGAATGAAACCTAAAGAGGCTTGTTCATAACTTCCACAATGGCAAGAAAAGTCCCCTACTAAGAAAAATAAGGGAATTGATGTCATCCTTCGAAGGCTTGCCAACACTTGAACATAGTCCTCTTTTCAAATAATATCCATACTCCCCTTCCTTCTCTGAACCATCTATCATGCCCTGAACCCAAGAATTGGGGCTTTATTGAGGATTCCGGGTGCGACACACGTATCTGTGATAATTCGTGCTAAAATAAGACACGTATGAACTGTCATAAGGGAGATCCCACAGGTACGTGTAAGGAAGATCCGTAAACACGTATTAACAAATATAATTAATTAAACAGAAACCTGGAGAATTCACCTGTACATATCATAAGCATCAATAAAATATTAATTTCAGTTCATTAAATAAACAAAGTCTATTAATTATCCCAACTACATGCACAAAGTATGAAAATCCATAAATAATACAAAATGTCAAGATGAAGCCTAAGCCATTCCATGGCTAAGCTAAGTCTTCCCAAAACAACCTTGTTTCGCGTTGTTGAGGAGGATCAAGAAAAGATGTCTTCCTCGTTCCACTCATTCACATCTCGAGGTAAAGTTGGGGTTCCCTCCGGGGGCGTGCTGAGTGCCAGACTGGCAACGGGTTCTGTACCGGTAACACCATGGTAACTTTGTTAACACAACGGTTAAGCAAAGATAAGGATACATGAGCTTAACATGATGTAACAATGAATTAAATGACGTAATGATTAAAAGAAAGCAATATTGGAATCTAGGCACTTATGCATAAAAGTAAGCATGAATAAGGAATCATGAATAAGAGAACATCATACCAAATGACAGCCACATTGCTATCTCCTTTCTAGTAGGAGAGTAAACTGATCTGTGGGAAATCACTAGCAATTAGCTAGGACCAACTAGCTACCCTAAGAGTGTCGACTCACTCTTCTGATAACTACTGCAGTAGACAACTGATAAAATACTCTCATGTGGTCCCGTCGAACTTCCTATGGGGTATAAGCTAAGTGGCGTTGACTCTAAGCACGTCAGAATTAATCTGATACCTATGTTCAACGTATACTGATTTGTTTATACTTATTCGGAAATGTATTTCAATCTTGATAGAAATATCAATCATAGAATCACAACTAAGTAGAGTACTAATCATTAATAATGCATACTGATATAAACAATCATAATGAGGTCAAGGTTATTATCAATATGAATGCAATTAGATTGAGAGGTTATTAAAGACAATTACTAGCCAATCCTATACTAGATAATCTGGGTTTCCAAGGTCATTCAATACGGTGTATTCATAAGATATTCGGTGTCACGGTATTATCATTCTCAGTGTTATCTCACATATATGAAGGACACTTCATCTTATGTCAGCACCCATAACATGACATTGAAAACTAACCGAAGAATTGTCACGCCCCGATCCCAGGAATTGGGGTTAGGATGGCCCCACGGGGTGTGCAAACGTAATCCCGTAGTAATCTGTGCATGTAAACACACACACACAAATCACTACAAGGGAGATTGCACAGGAACGTGTAGAGAAGTTCTCCGACACGTAATTTCCACATTCAATAGTAAGCGGAAGCCTGTGTAATACATCTGTAATGATCATAAGCGATAACAACCGAATTATCATAACATTCATAAATAAGTCTGTACTTAACCATTTCTTCATTACATGATAACCATTAGTTAAGCATGAACAAAATCTTAAAGTGTAAACAGGCCTATCCAAACTTAAACACTCAGCAAGTATCTTGTTGTCGCTCTTCGTACGATGACTAACAGAAGGCGTCATCTGCATTACCCTCATCTAGTCCCCGAGTTTAGTACCTGTAACATCAAGGGTAGCACAGTTAACACGACGGTTAAGCAAGTATATAGAGGTGCATAAGATCATCATGCCGTATCAAATGAAGTAAGAATATAAACATGAGTAATGAATCATAAACAGATTAATGAACAAACTTATTGGCAACCATGTGGCCGTATTCTCCCAAGAGAGAGCATATTATCTAGAGGGAGCGTGTAGATTCTAAGGGATCAGCCTAACTTATTGAGAAGCGTTGACAACTCCTCTAAGGACTACTGCAGTAGCGACGTATCGTATCATACCCAAAATGGTCCCGTCGAACCTAGTAAGGGCGTAGCTAAGTGGTGCCGACTTAACGTATCAAGACCGACTCAAATGCATATCTTTTATTCGTCTTAGTTATACTTGTCATATCATACATACTAGGAGTTCGGTCTTGAGATTACATTCACACATTCATTCATATCTGATTATCAATTCCTGCATATTTAATAGAGCTACATATGTTGAGGGCATGGTTTCTTAACAATATGGATGCATTTAGATTGAGTAAGCATCAAGAATAATTACTAGCCAACCCTATGCTATATAATCCGTGATCCCGAGGGCATTCAACACGATGTATTCATAAAACGTCCGGTGTCATTGTGTTACCAAATCTTGGCGTTACATTGTATAGTGCGAAGGACATCTCTTCTTATGCCAACACCCATGATATGACATCGGGAATTCGAAGGAGATGAGTGACAGCTCTACACTTGTCTACCTTTCATTTGATCACCATTGGGCTAATTTGGTTAGGAAATAGGTGCCATATCTAGAGCCCTACAAAGTCATTAAAGGTTCCTCACATCTTACATTCACTGGGTTCTTACGGCTTAGCCGTACACAAGGCTACAGCTTAGCCGAGTGGTTCAGGTTTCCCTTTTAATTCAATACGCATTTACGGCTTGGCCTTATATTGGCCTATGGCTTAGCCGTGCTAAGCCTACGACTAGGGTTACGGCTTGGGTACGGCGTGACCGTAGCAGAGTTCACGGCGTAGCCGTGTGTGAGCCGTAGATAAGTTCTGAGTTTTGAGCTCTCTGGAAGGTTCACCGTAGAATAGCCTATGGCTTAGTCACGGGGAGGTTACGGCTGAGCCGTAGTGTATTCCATGGCTTAGCCGAGTGTCAGCTGTAGTGTAATTTGGCTCTCTGGATTTTGAGCCGTAGAGACTTACGGCTTAGCCATGGGTTTCGCCGTAAGCTTCAGAATTTCTGAAACTGATTCCGCAGCTTGAGTTCACGTGCAAAACTCTATCATTTGGGTTTCCAATGAGGGTTCTTATACTTCTAAACTCCATAATAGGTCTTACATATTCCATATTATCAATCTTGGCTAATTATACTCATTATCACCTAATTTCATACCTATGTGTGCTTATTTAAGAGGAAATGAGCTGTGAGTTGAACATGGAATGAGCAATCCAAGAATCAATCAAGTTAACATACATGCAGTACCATACATACTCTAATACTTGCCTTAACACAGTGATTGACCTTACTCAAATCCTCCTTGGTGTGTTGGTAGGGGAAGGCTCCCAATCTGAGATGGGTTCCCTTAAATCTGTAACTTAGAGAGAGAGGATGCCAAAAGGAGAAAGAAGAGGAGGGATGGAGGCTGTCACTGTTGCATGCAAGTACTAAATCCCCCGCTTCCAGCTCTAAGATGAAGTGAAGATGGAGAATGGATGAAGAGAGGGGATGGCTCCAACGAATACAGAAGAAAACAGAGGAAGAAGACGTTGGGGCTTTATAAACTCAATTTTCCTACAGTTTTTGCATACAAGCCCCAGTTTCTTGGGATATTTACAATTTAGGTCACATGGCCTCAATTGGGCCAAAACGAGTTCGAATCAAATTGAGCTCAACATGAAAGTTGACCCACAAGATGAAATGCACGTAATGCAACTGATGAGATGTCCATATGATGCAAGATTAATTACAAAAAGGCCCTTGACTACCTATGATGCAAGATTAATTACGAAATGGCCCTTGACTACCTAAGTAAAGTTCGAACCCAACTACCTATCCAACTGAAACCCACTAATAATTTAAAAGCAAGTTGAATTAAGACTAATTATACATATTAATAGGAAAATCAACTTTAATTAGTATAAATTATAATTAAGTCGGGTCGGGACCTTACATCTCACCCTACTTAGGATCATTCGGTCCTCCGAATGAAATAAACTAATAAAATCGAATACTAAAACAAATTGGGAATACTTACCGAATCTATTTACTGCATGGATGGTACTAAGAAGTTGCTCCACGTGCATTACATCAGATTTCACTGGGTCTCCCCATATTTGAGGACACGAAACGGGTCTAGAATCATCTTACGAAACTTCGTCACACGAAAGACATCAAGAATTCCTATGAATTCTTTCTCAAGATAGATTCCTCCCTTACGAACGTTCATGACTACTCTATCATCAGTCTGCAATTCGAGGACATTTTACGATTGTCAGTGAAATTTCTTAGCTTGGAATGACATTCTTTAACTCTTGTATTTCATGTGTCGACTCCTCTTCATTAACGACGATCGAAACTTAAGGAACCTTATCGATCCACTTCTTCTTGAATACGAAGACGACCACTTCATGCCTTTAAAAAGTTGGGTGGAAGGTCTGATTAGACATCTAACTTTGGCGGGCACTCACTCGCCACTAACCAATGCAAAACACTAGTCACGACAGAAAGGCAACCTTCTAACCCAAGCGGACATTAATCTTACCTAGGAAGTAGTAGCCTAATCACCATACAATCTAAATCTTATTAATTCACTAACGATCAATAGTCATCCGCCTTATTTCACCAAACAGGCCTTTAGGTTTAAATATCCTTTAGATGTTCCACAAGTGAAATGAAATCCGCATGCTTGAATCCTCTCATACCCAACGTTTCTGTAAATGATTTTAATACCTCAAAATATCATCAAATGAATTGACCACCAACAATTAGCCAAGAATCTATACTGCTCCCTTCTGATTAAGACATAGCTCCCAATCACATAGCTTTGGATGCTAAATTAATATCAACTGAATCTCAACCAATTGAAATAATATCCCTTACACGTTGATTTGATTGGGCAAGTCATCGATGCTGACTGTGAGTGATTGTTCCTACTTAACTCAACCCTTTTTTTTTAACCATCAAGAGAAACTTGAAATCCCATCTAGGAAACGCTCTTAATAACTCCCAAGAAATGAGTCTAAATAACAGTCTTAATCAAATCTGAATCCTTAACTATCTTTGGGATTAATTCTAAGATTACATCATTACACCTATCTACTAATTCTCAAGAATCAAATAATTTCGCAAGACTTAGAAGTCGTACTCGCATCGATCTATTTACACAAAGAATTATTCTTTTCAATGAACAAACGAAACTACGATTTCGGAATTATCTCACAATTCTATGATAACGTCTTGTAAGACCACAAGGAGTATGGAATCTAGGTAACTGACCTCAAACTTTGCCAACTGATAATAATCTCAAATGTTCTAGATCATTTTCATTCAACTTAAGTTATGATATGACTTAAGGCCACAACTTGGTCAACTAGAAGTTACATCTCGACATTAGCAAAATTAGTCAACCCTCAAGGGATAAAGAAAAATCTAAAAAGGAACAATTGGAACACATCTAGATGTGAATGATAACTGCAATCCATAACTGATCTATGTACGAATAAGAATTCTATTCCTTATCTCACAAATACATTCGAAACATTGATAAGTCCAATAATCCATCAAGCATTCCTAACATCCAATTTAATCTTAAGAGTTGATCTTCAAGCCTAAAGTTGGAATAACCTATCCTTAAGCAATTCATGTGGACCTTATCTTGCGCTCTAAACTGAATGGAACAGCTCATCAATATAAGGCAGTAATCACTTACACTCAATAACCACCGATTAATTGCCTTGATTATTATACCTCTGAAGGTGTCAACTATATCTTAACAATTAACACCAAACATCTTCATCAAGTCACTAAGGGAAAAATTTTGAAATCTCACATAAAAACTCATATACAATAAGTATCTCAGAAACTATCCTAGATAGTTAATCATATAGACAGCTCATAACATCTATAAGTAAAAGATCAGTAGAGAATGAGGGTAGTAAATAAAAATCACCTTTGCTGATGCTGCTTATCAGTTGATTCTAATGAGGTTGCTCGATTGATTGTTGCTTCTGGCACACTGGGGCTTCGCTGGTGGTTTTCTTCCTTGGGCATCTTGCCAGCCAATGCTCTACCAAACCACAACCAAAACATGCTCCAGTCTTTCTCCAGCATCTATTCGTTTCATGGCCCTTACCACATAGATCACACATTGGTTTTCTGGAACTACGAGCCTTGGTTTTCTATTTCTTCCGCTGCCCAGGGTGCTCTCCGCTAGATTTTGTGGACTCAATCCATCAGTTGATGTAATAAATTGATTAATTTCTTTATTTATCAATAAAATCATGCTTTACTTTCATGAGATGAATATTTTTTTACTACTTCATGCACATGACCAATACATATGACATAATGGTTCATGAGTTGAACCCAGTTCCATTAGTATATTAGATGTGATATATGTGTATGGATGAGATCCACACGCGGGAGATATATGTCAGAAATCTTATACTTAAATAGCTTCACAACCAGTAATGAGACTGGGCATCTCATTTGATAAGGTTGCAGCACTTTGATTACTATGAGATAATGTGATTTGTCTCGATCATCAGAATGTAAGATTCTAGATCATAGTGCTGGTACATTGGATGTATTGAAGGACCATGAGATGCACCTTATGGAATTCCGTTTCAATAATAAGGTATGCTCTCATAATTCCCTAGTAATAGGCTCTCAATCCTGAGACATTGATGAACTCAAGTTTCTATCTATTCATTTGCTTTAAGTCACCAATGAGTGAGGCCGACAATAGGTTAATGCCTCGGTGTCTTGGGTATGTGGTAGTAGAACTGTGGGAACATTGAATGATCAAGATGGAATTTATCTCTGTTATCCCCTTGTGCCAATTAATGGATTTGTCATTAGTAAGTGCGCACCCATCTCAATTAAGAGTTAATTGGATGGTACTGATGATTACTGTGATTAATTGGGGCTCAAGGATAATAAGATGTGGAACTTAGATTGGAAGAGATAGATTTATTCCAATTGATTCACGGATATTGATAGAGGAGCCTACTTATGGTAATTGGGAAGTTTAGGGTCTTCATTGTAATTTATTCTTAAGACTGGAGTACAATTGTATTTATATAGTGGTGTTATTTGCAATTAATTGTGGGCCCGGATTGCACATGAGATGTGGGGTCGCGGTGTTCCAGTTGGAGCCAGCTTTCTAAGGAATCCCTAGTGGTCCCCACGCTAGCCCAAGATATTGGAAAATACTAAGTCGACTTGAACTCTAGAAAGAAGAGTTTGGAAAGGAGAAAGTTGCTAATTGCTTTGGAAGTAAGACTTCTATTTCAATTAGACAAGGGAGAGATTTGAAAGTCTATAAAATCTCTTGGACGTCCAATAAGACTCTCTCTCTCACGCCCAAAACCCTATTCGTATAAGAGTTGCACGAGTTTCTCTCTCCTTCTCTCTTCTAGTTCCTTGGAATTTCGAGTTGGGATTTCTCCTGAAGATTCCACCAATCTTCTTGAGAAAAGAAATCCAATTCGGGTCATCGCGTGGAAGGCTAAGAGGTGTTGAAGATTCTCATCATCAAGTAGAGTCGCAACTTCTCCAAAGGTATGATCTACTTCTTTCATGTCGTAGATTATTGTGGATATTTAGTGCTATTTGATTCTATCTTTTAGATAGAATATTTACTGTACATGGTCACGAGATTAAGGGTAATGCATCCTGGATTGGGTTTTTGGTCTTATGGATAGTTGATCCCTGTGTCAAGTGGGTCAATAGTTTTAAAAATCTATCCACGAGACCCACCTGCTTCCAACAATTGGTATCAGAGCCATACCTTATCTCTAATCATGTTAGATCAGTAATCTTGTTCTAGTCTTTACATGAGATGTGAAGAGGATAGAGCAAGGGCTATGAAAGGATCAGTGTTTATTGGGTTTGATTGCTTTTATAATAGATCCATGTTTGGAAAGTCACAAAAGGTTTTAATCATGGTAAGAGGATGGTAAGATGCCATTAGAAGCATACTGAGATCATTAGAAGTGATCAGGGACAGCGGGAGGCGAATCTGAAAAAAAGGACCCAAATTTCTGGGTTCGTCAGGTCGGTT
Organism: Sextonia rubra; assembly: GCA_037013555.1. Taxonomy (NCBI): domain Eukaryota; kingdom Viridiplantae; phylum Streptophyta; class Magnoliopsida; order Laurales; family Lauraceae; genus Sextonia; species Sextonia rubra. The sequence continues at coordinate 84,378,352 of JASUAD010000001.1, forward strand.
AGTTAAATGTACCACTATGGCTGTAGAGGTCCGTTGGCTAACCGTAGGGACCAGATCGGCTAGCCAAACCCAAGCAGAATCATTTTGTTCTTAGTCTGAGTTGTTGTTTTTTTTTTTTTTTTTGCGTAGGGGATCTTATATAGTGGTGGCAAACTATTGGCATCTTGTTTTTCCATTGTGGTTTGGCAATCTGGTTTTGTGAGATGCTTTGTTGTATGAGATACTAACTTGCAGGTGATAATGTCCTCTCCATATGGCCCACATGTTTTATTTTCTTTCCTTTTACTTATTGGTTTATTTGTGGGTAAGTGTAAAGGGCATCATGGTTTCCTTGGTTTCCCATGAAAGGGCAAGGCATGGTGAATTTCCCTATAGCCCTTTTATTTTCATGTTTAGATTACCATGTAAGTCTCATTATAGAGACATAGGAATTTATGTATTTTTTAAAATTTGTAAATTCTGGAGATGTCCGAAACAAAGAAGGAAAGAGAAAAAGGACTCCTAATCAAAGAGTTTGAAGATTACCAAAAGCTGTTTTGGAGATGCCCAAAGAGTTTGAGGAATCCTAAAGTTTTGGAAAGTCTAGAAGTCCAAGAAGTCTTTTCCGCCTGGGCCATGTGGAGGAGAGGACTAGTCTTTTATTATAGCACTTTCTATTTATGGATGAATGCTTATTTTTGAATATTTCCATATCCGATCCAAACATAGCAAAATTCCAAAATTGGTCAAATCAAATTAATTTTTGGAAAGAGTTCTAATTAGAGTTAGTGGGCCCATGAGATGGATCTATTGGTAACACTAATTTTAGAAACTGGACTTTCCTTAAATAACTTGACTTGGAACCAATCATTAGTCGTATCATGAGATGAATTTATACCTATATTTGATGGACAGTACACCTATATGGAAATCCTCAACTCTAAAATATTAAGTGGGAGCAGGGCATTTATATATATACAAATCCCCATGGGTTTCCACCATATGTCCATTGTAAGGAAAGTATTAGCCTTGCGCCATTTTGAGAATGGCCATTCCCCACGAAGGGCTTGTATTTATCTGGATACTGGATATGGATCTCCTATGGATAGTGTTGATGAGACGGGGTGGGAGCCCACTCCCCAAGGAGGAGCTGCCCGCAATGGTTGTCATGCAATGCTAGTTGGTGGGTCACACTTAACTAAAATAATGATGTAGTATCCCCAAGGATTTGCCTCATGTATTCTAGAAACCGAAGCTAATCGGGAGTCATACAATATTTGGTATGAGATACCTAGATAGTAATGAATGAAGGGGATCATGGATAGTTAGTCTTAATCCCAATTTTGACTAACTTTGATCTGCACCAGTCTAGGAGGTATTCGCACTCCCCAAGGAGGCATACCCCGCAGGATTGGGATTCCGATGTATTCTGAATTTTGTGGTTATGAGGATTCCCACATAAATTTGGTAGAATACTAAACCCTAATGTCATTTAAATTCATTAATTGAATGTATGGTTATGTGCTACAGTATTACAAGCATGAATTCGAATACTTTCAATCCACTTGCGACCATCCTCAACCAGAATAAGTTGGTGGGATCCAACTATGTAGACTGGAAACGGAATCTGGATATTGTCCTAACAGCTTCAGGATATAAATATGTCCTTACCAAAAACCCCCTTGAAGAGCCTGGCCCAGATGCATCAGAAGTAGAAAAGGACCTTTACACCAAATGGGCCAAAGACGATGAGATGGCCCGATGTTATATTCTGGCATCCATGTCTAGTGTGCTGCAACACCAACATCAATCTTATAAGACTGCATATAATATGATATCGAACTTAAAGGAGATGTTTGTAGAACAAGGCAAACCTGCTAGGCAGGCAGCCATGAGGGTGCTCATTAGCACCAAGATGGCTGAAGGTACATCAGTACAAGAACACATGTTGAAGATGATGGACTCATTAAATGAGTTAGATGTACTGGGAGCTACGATTGATGCAGAATCGCAGATTGACATAATCCTTGAGTCACTACCAGAGTCATTCAACAATTTCAAGGTCAATTATAAATAAAATGAATCTGACTCTGGCTGAGCTATCTAGTCAGCTGGTAGCAACTGAAGGGATTATGAAGAAGAAACCAACTGCCTTAATGACAGAAAAGTCAGATGCCAAGTCCAAGCCAAAAAGCAAGGGCGGAAAGGCAAAAAGAAATCAGTTCCAAAGGGTCCTAAGGTGGAGAATGGTCCAACTGGTGGCGTGGCCAAAGCTAAGGGTTCAGGGACAAAAGGAAAGTGTTTCCATTGTGGTAAGACAGGACATTGGAAGAGGAATTATCCAGAATATCTATCTAAGAAAAAGACCCCAGGTATGATTGAGTCACTTATATCTAAAGTTATTTTTGCAACTGGTACTTCAGAGTCCTGGTGTGTGGATTCCGGGGCAACTAATCACATATGTAATACGTTGCAGGGGTTCAGGGAAACTAGGAGGCTAAGTGATGGAGAAATCATTGTCAACCTAGGATCTGACGCTAAGGCAGAGGCTGTTTCAGTAGGAGTCATTACTTTATGTTTTTTAAATAATAAATTGGTTTTGTCAGAAACATTATATGTACCGTCTTTAAGGGGGAATTTAATTTCAGTTTCTAGTTTGGTGAATAAAGGTTATTCTATTACTTTTGGTACTAAAGTTGTCATAAAGAGGAATGGTACTTTCATATGTTCTGGCAAGGTAACCAATGGACTTTATTTGTTAACTCCCACGATGTATGAGATACATGATACTGAAACAATTAATAGACCATCATTAAAGAGAAAGTCACCTTCATCTAATCCAACAAAACTTTGGCACCTGAGGCTAGGTCATATAAACCTTAACAGGATTGAGAGGCTAGTGAAAGATGGTATCTTACCTTCATTGGTGGTAGAACCAATGCCTGTCTGTGAGTCCTGTTTGGAAGGTAAAATGACTAAAAGACCCTTTTCAGCTAAGGGTAATAGGGCCAAAGATTTATTGGAATTAGTGCATACTGATGTCTGTGGACCCATTAATGTCAAGGCTAGAGGAGGATATGAGTACTTCATCACTTTCACAGATGATTACTCAAGATATAGTTACATATACCTTATGCACCACAAGTCCGAAGCTTTTGAAAAGTTCAAAGAGTTTCAAGCGGAAGCCGAAAAGCAATTAGGTAAGAGTATCAAGGCTCTTCGATCAGATCGAAGAGGGGAATATCTCTCTGCTGATTATATGGGTTACTTATCAAAAAATGGGATTCTATCCCAGTTGTCTGCTCCTGGTATGCCTCAACAGAATGGAGTAGCAGAAAGAAGGAACCAGACTCTTTTAGATATAATTAGGTCTATGTTGAGTTTCTCAAGATTACCTATATCTTTTTAGGGATACGCTTTGGATACTGCAATGTACATACTAAACCTCGTACCATCTAAGTCTATTACCTAAGATTGCCCAGGAATTATGGTCTGGGCGAAAGCCTAGTCTACAACATTTACACATTTGGGGTTGTCGAGCATACGTGCTCAAGGTTAAGACGGATAAGTTAGAAACGAAGTTGGAAGTATGCACTTTTATAGGATATCCTAAAGGAACTAAAGGTTGGTTATTCTATAATCCCAGAGAGCAGAAAGTGCTGGTCAACACCAATGCGGTTTTTCTGGAGGAAGATTATATGATGGACCAGAAATCCTTAGAAAAGGTGATCTTGGAAGAGATTCACGAGCAATCAATTCCAAATCCAAGTATGACCGGACTTAAGGAAGAACCGCCCTTACCAGACCCAGTAGTTACACCAGTACCTCGTCATAGTGTGAGGATTGTCAGACCCCCTGATAGGTTCTCATTCTTGGGAGAGTCTTATGAAGCAATCCCAGAAGAGCCGGAACAAGATCCCTCTAACTATGATGAAGCAATCAATGACTTAGACTCGGGATGCTGGCAAGATGCTATGAAAGCTGAGATGGAGTCTATGTACTCAAATCAGGTCTGGATACTTGTGGACTTGCCTGCCAATATTAAACCTATTGGGTGCAAGTGGGTCTACAAGAGAAAAAGAGGACCAGATGGAAGAGTGGAGACCTATAAGGCTAGGCTTGTTGCTAAAGGATATACTTATAAAGAGGGGATCGATTATGAGGAAACCTTCTCGCCAGTAGCCATGCTCAAATCCATCCGGATACTCTTTTCCATTGCGGCTCATCTCGATTACGAGATTTGGCAAATGGATGCCAAGACGGCGTTTCTCAATGGCCATCTTGAAGAAGACATCTATATGGTGCAGCCAGACGGTTTTGTAGCTAAAAACCAGGAGCAAAAAGTTTGCAAGCTGCAAAAGTCTATTTATGGACTTAAGCAGGCATCCCGAAGCTGGAATATCCGTTTTGACCAGGCAATCAAGTCATTTGGTTTTTGTCAAAATCTGGATGAGTCATGTGTGTACATGAAAAGTGAAGGTGACAGGGTAGTTTTTCTGGTTTTATATGTCGATGACATCCTTCTCCTCGGGAAAGACATAGGAATGTTGTCAACAGTAAAAGTTTGGTTAGCCAAGACTTTTGATATGAAGGATTTGGGAGAAGCTAGTTACATCCTAGGGATCAAACTCTATCGAGACCGGAAAAATAGGATGATTGGCTTATCCCAAGCTGCATACATAGATAAGGTGCTAGTACGGTTTGCAATGCAAGACTCCAAGAAGGGTATCACACCTTTCAGGCATGGAGTGCACCTTTCCAAGGATCAGTGTCCTAAGACACCCGAGGAAAAGGAGCAAATGAGGTCGATATCATACGCTTCGGCTATTGGTAGCCTCATGTATGCTATGTTATGTACTAGACCAGATATCTGTTATGTAGTGTGCCTAGTCAGCAGATATCAATCTAATCCAGGACCTGAACATTGTACTGCTGTAAAATGTAATCTCAAATACTTGAGAAGGACTAGAGATTACATGTTGATTTATTGCAGTGATGAGTTGATTCCAGTCGGATACACAGATTCTGACTTTATGTCAGATAAGGATTCTAGGAAATCCACCTCTGGTTATGTATTTATGCTTGGAGGCGGAGCTATCAGCTGGAGGAGTATAAAACAAGAATGTACCGCTGATTCAACCTCGGAGGCTGAATATGTAGCAGCTTGTGAAGCAGCTAAGGAAGCAGTATGGCTTAAAAGATTCCTTTTGGAACTTAGGGTGGTACCTTTGGCACGACAGCCACTCATAGTTTACTGTGACAGTAGTGGGGCAGTCGTTCAGTCAAAGGAACCCAGAAGCCATAAAAGCCAAAAGCATGTACAGAGGAAGTATTACTTAGTCAGAGAGATTGTACAGAGAGGTGATATTGCTATTACCAAGATAGCCTCTGCGGACAATTTGGCAGATCCCTTTACTAAGCCTTTGACTACCAAAGTCTTTGAGCAGCATGTAGAAGGGATGGGCATGAGATGCAACCCTGACTGGCATTGAGCCCAAGTGGGAGATTGTTAGATTTTGTGGACTCAATCCATCAGTTGATGTAATAAATTGATTAATTTCTTTATTTATCAATAAAATCATGCTTTACTTTCATGAGATGAATATTATTTTACTATTTCATGCACATGACCAATACATATGACATAATGGTTCATGAGTTGAACCGAGTTCCATTAGTATATTAGATGTGATATATGTGCATGGATGAGATCCACACACAGGAGATATATGTCACAAATCTTATACTTAAATAGCTTCACAACCAGTAATGAGACTGGGCATCTCATTTGATAAGGTTGCAGCACTTTGATCACTATGAGATAGTGTGATTTGTCTCGATCATCAGAATGTAAGATTCTGGATCACGGTGCTGGTACATTGGATGTATTGAAGGACCATGAGATGCACCTTATGGAATTCCGTCTCAATAATAAGGTATGCTCTCATAATTCCCTAGCAATAGGCTCTCAATCCTGAGACATTGATGAACTCAAGTTTCTATCTATTCGTTTACTTTGAGTTACCAATGAGTGAGGCCGACTATAAGTTAACACCTCGATGTCTTGGGTATGTGGTAGTAGAACTGTGGGAACATTGAATGATCAATATGGAATCTATCTATATTATCCCCTTGTGCCAATTAATGGATTTGTCATTAGTAAGTGCGCACCCATCTCAATTAAGAGTTAATTGGATGGTACTGATGATTACTGTGATTAATTGGGGCTTAAGGATAATAAGATGTGGAACTTAGATTGGAAGAGACAGATTTATTCCAATTGATCCACGGATATTGATAGAGGGGCCTACTTGTGGTAATTGGGAAGTTTAGGGTCTTCATTGTAATTTATTCCTAAGACTGGAGTGCAATTGCATTTATATAGTGGTGTTATTTGCAATTAATTGTGGGCCCGGATTGCACATGAGATGTGGGGTCGCGGTGTTCCAGTTGGAGCCGGCTTTCTAAGGAATCCCTAGTGGTCCCCACGCTAGCCCAAGATATTGGAAAATACTAATTCGACTTGAACTCTAGAAAGAAGAGTTTGGAAAGGAGAAAGTTGCTAATTGCTTTGGAAGTAAGACTTCTATTTCAATTAAATCAGGGAGAGATTTGAAAGTCTATAAAATCTCTTGGACGTCCAATAAGACTCTCTCTCTCACACTCAAAACCCTATTCATGCAAGAGTTGCACGAGTTTCTCTCTCCTTCTCTCTTCTAGTTCCTTGGAGTTTCGAGTTGGGATTTCTCCTGAAGATTCCACCAATCTTCTTGTGAAAAGAAATCCAATTCAGGTCATAACGTGGAAGGCTAAGAGGTGTTGAAGATTCTCATCATCAAGTAGAGTCGCAACTTCTCCATTAGAGCACTGCGGATCTCCAAAGGTATGATCTACTTCTTTCATGTCGTAGATTATTTTGGATATTTAGTGCTATTTGATTCTATCTTTTAGATAGAATATTTACTGTACATGGTCACGAGATTAAGGGTAATGCATCCTGGATTGGGTTTAATATTTACTGTACATGGTCACGAGATTAAGGGTAATGCATCCTGGATTGGGTTTTTGATCTTATGGATAATTGATCCCTGTGTCAAGTGGGTCAAAAGTTTTGAAAATCTATCCACGAGACCCACTTGCTTCCAACACTCTCCAGAGGGTGATGCATCCCTCTCGGATTTATTTTTAAGAACATCTTGCAAATTATCCTCTACTATTGCCAAATTCTGTTGGAGTTGAGTTTGTCTTTACATTATCGTTGCTATCTGCATTTGCATTACAGCTTGATTCACACCAATCTTTGTGACTTGTCCCATCATCGTAACTAACGTGCTCTGCATCATCAAAAGGGACTGATTATCCGTAAACAAAGAAGGTGGAGGCATGTGATCCAAGTTCTCAACAGGAACGTCCTCTAAGTCATCACTCTCGGTGTTGCTTGAGGAACTGTGACGAGTATTCTTAACTCTCAGAGTCGGGGCCATTATCTGTAAGAAATTATCATTATATCAAAGCAAGGTGTTAGAAAACATAAAACATCATATGCATCCTATACAACCCGGATTCCAACACACCTATCGTATCCTCACCACGTTTCCTGAGTTTCTAAATCTTTTATTCCACACTTATTTATGCCACAACACCAGTCTTCGATTGTATATTTTCCAAGATCCATGCTCTGATACCATTACTTACGTATGTCACACCCCGATCCCGGGAATTGGGTTTAGGATGGCCCCACGGGGTGTGCATACGTAATCCTGTAGTAATCGGTGCATGTAAACACACACACACAAATCACTACAAGGGAGATTGCACAGGAACGTGTAGAGAAGTTCTCCGACACGTAATTTCCACATTCAATAGTAAGCGGAAGCCTGTGTAATACATCTGTATTGATCATAAGCGATAACAACCGAATTATCATAACATTCATAAATAAGTCTGTACTTAACCATTTCTTCATTACATGATAACCATTAGTTAAGCATGAACAAAATCTTAAAGTGTAAACAGGCCTATCCAAACTTAAACACTCAGCAAGTATCCCGTTGTCGCTCTTTGTACGATGACTAACAGAAGGCGTCATCTGCATGACCCTCATCTAGTCCCCGAGTTTAGTACCTATCACACCAAGGGTATCACTGTTAACACGACAGTTAAGCAAGTACATAGAGGTGCATAAGATCATCATGCCGTATCAAATGAAGTAAGAATATAAACATGAGTAACGAATCATAAACAGATTAATATACAAACTTATTGGCAACCACGTGGCCGTATTCTCCCAAGAGAGAGCATATTATCTAGAGGGAGTGTGCAGATTCTAGGGGATCAGCCTAGCTTATTGAGAAGCGCCAACAACTCCTCCAAGGACAATTGCAGTAGCATCGTATCGTATTATACCCAAAATGGTCTCGTCGAACCTAATAAAGGCGTAGCTAAGTGGTGCCGACTTAATGTATCAAGATCGACTCAAATGCATATCTTTTATTCGTCTTAGTTATACTTGTCATATCATACATACCAGGAGTTCGGTCTTGAGATTACATTCACACATTCATTCATATCTGATAATCAATTCCTGCATATTTAATAAAGCTACATATGTTGAGGGCATGGTTTCTTAACAATATGGATGCATTTAGATTGAGTAAGCATCAAGAATAATTACTAGCCAACCCTATGCTATATAATCCATGATCCCGAGGGCATTCAACACGATGTATTCATAAAACGTCCGATGTCATTGTGTTACCAAATCTTAGCGTTACATTGTATAGTGCGAAGGACATCTCTTCTTATGCCGACACCCATGACGTGACATCGGGAATTCGAAGGGGATGAGTGATAGCTCTACACTTGTCCACCTTTCATTTGATCACCATTAGGCTAATTTGGTTAGGAAATAGGTGCCATATCTAGAGCCCTACAAAGTCATTAAAGGTTCCTCACATCCTACATTCACTGGGTTCTTACGGCTTAGCCGTACACAAGGCTATGGCTTAGCTGAGTGGTTCAGGTTTTCCTTTTAATTCAATACACATTTACGGCTTTGCCGTATATTGGCCTACGGCTTAGCCATGCTAAGCCTATGGTTAGGGTTATGGCTTGGGTACGGCGTGGCTATAGCAGAGTTCACGGCGTAGCCGTGTGTGAGCCGTAGATAAGTTTTGAGTTTGGGGCTCTCTGGAAGGTTCACCGTAGAATAGCCTACGACTTGGTCACAGGGAGGTTACGGCTGAGCCGTAGTGTATTCCACGGCTTAGCCAAGTGTCAGCCATAGTGTAATTTGGCTCTCTGGATTTTGAGCTGTAGAGACTTACGGCTTAGCCGTGGGCTTCGCCGTAAGCTTCAGAATTTCTGAAACTGATTCCGCAGCTTGAGTTCACATGCAGAACTCTATCATTTGGGTTTCCAATGAGGGTTCTTATATTTCTAAACTCCATAATAGGTCTTACATATTCCATATCATCAATCTTGCCTACTTATTCTCATTATCACCTAATTCCATACCTATGTGTGCTTATTTAAGAGGAAATGAGCTGTGGGTTGAACATGGAATGAGCAATCCAAGAATCAATCAAGTTAGCATACATGCGGTACCATACATACTCTAATACTTGCCTTAACACAGTGCTTGACCTTACTCAACTCCTTCTTGGTGTGTGGGTAGGGGAAGGCTCCCAATCTGAGATGGGTTCCCTTGAATCTGTAACTTAGAGAGAGAGGATGCTAAAAGGATGAAGAAGATGAGGGATGGAGGCTGTCACTATTGCATGCAAGCACTAAATCCCCCGCTTCCAGCTCTAAGATGAAGTGAAGATGGAGAATGGATGAAGAGAGGGGATGGCTCCAACGAATACAGAAGAAAACAGAGGAAGAAGACGTTGGGGCTTTATAAACTTAATTTTCCTATAGCTTTTGGATGCAAGCCCCAGTGTCTTGGGATATTTACAATTAGGTCACATGGCCTCAATTGGGCCAAGACGAGTCCGAATCAAATTGAACTCAACATGAAAGTTCACCCACAAGATGAAATGCACATAATGCAACTGATGAGATGTCCATATGATACAAGATTAATTACGAAAAGGTCCTTGACTACCTAAGTAAAGTTCGAACCCAACTACCTATCCAACTGAAACCCACTAATAATTTAAAAGCAAGTTGAATTAAGACTAATTATACATATTAATAGGAAAATCAACCTTAATTAGTATAAATTATAATTAAGTCGAGTCGGGACCTTACAAGAATCAAAAGGGAAAGAGTGACAGTTCAACACTCTTCCTTCTTCACGTTCGGTTACCGTTGGGCTGGTTGGTGTAACAAAGGATCTACTTTTATGGTCATAAATGGTCTTGGGATAAACCTACAACCACTGGTAAGGTTAAGTGGATACTTTGGTCTCTTTCTAAGGTTAAAGGGTGTAACCCATTATTAAGCTACTCCGTAGACTATAGAAAGTCCATAGACAAGCATAAGATTCATGTTTGAAACACATTCATATCATCTAAGGTTCAAGCTTAACCGACCGATCGGGTATGAGTTCGACCGATCAGGTATGGGTCCAACCGATCGAACTGTATCCAGAAATAGAATTTGACCGGTCGGGCAGAGTGGCCAACCGATTGGACTACCCACAAGGCAATTCGACCGATCTGGCTTCAGGACTAACCGGTTGGCCCTGAAGCACTCTGCTACGGGCGTTTTTGGTCTCCAATGGGTTTTGTCTTCCAATTTATCATTTCACCTGCAATCAAACCAACTTAGAAACTTCCATTTCACATTCTTAGATTCCCTAAAGGACCAATATCATTTTATTCATCCAAAATCATTAAAATCATAAATCAATTGCAAGCATTATCCATTGAGTTGTAAAAGGGGTAATTCACAAGAATCCATCAAGAATCAAAGAATTAAGCCATGCATGTAAAGAAAATGTATCCTTATACTTGCCTTAGGCTTGGTGCTTAACTCAAATCGATTTGTCCTTTGGTTAGATGGTGGAGGAGGCTTCACTAATGAAGAATCTAACACATGCATGGAGAAGAATGAGAATGGGATGCATGCATGCTTAAACTTGAATCTCTTGACCCTCATTGAACTTAATAACTCAAGTGAAGATGGGGTTACCTTACCTCAAGTTTCCTATAAGCAAGGGGAAGGAATATGGTGCCTTGATTTCAAGAAGGAAGGCAAGAAGACCAAAGAGGAAAAAGAAGGAACCCAAACCTCTTGCGTGCAAGCCTTTTTACTACCCAAGAATGGAGGTAAAATGAGGAAGAAAGTGATGGAAGAAGGGAGGAGAAGAAGTGGACTTCTGCTATAGCTGAATACAAAGAGAGAAATGAGAGAGGGACGATGGGTGGAGTATTTAAATGGGTTCGGTTTTCTGAAATCACAAATAAGTCCCATCAGTTTCTTGGATTTACAGGTCAAGTCGGTTGGGCTTAAATGGCTTTAAATGAGTCCGAATGGAGTTGGGCCAAACATGAAAGATGTTCTACAAAATGAAACTCACCCAATGCAATTAATATGATGCATTTATGATATAAAACCATGAAAATGCAAAAATACAGAAGGTCCTGAATTACCTAATAAGGTTCAAACCCAACCGAACTACCTATCCATAACCCAAACCTCTTGAGATTTGGGCTCAATTAACCTAATAACATATTAATTAAAGTATAACCAACTTACTTACTATAAGGCATAATGATCTAGGGTTTGGACCTTACATCCTTCCCTTCTGAAAGAACATTCGATCGTCTGAATGCAACTTACCTCTGGCAAAAGTCCTGGATATTTCTCACGAACTTGCTTTTCAAGCTCCCACGTAGCTTCTTCGGGTCCATGATGCTCCCAAAGGATCTTGACCCACTTGATCATTCGGGTATGAAGCACTTAGTCTTTGGTGTCAATGACATGAAGCGGTCGCTCTTTATAGCTCGCATTCGACTTCACTTGGATGTCATCCATCACGAGAACATGAGAGGGGTCTGAGAGATATTTCTTAAGCATCGATACGTGGAACACGTTATGGACTCCGTCAAGTTGAGGTGGTAACTCCAACCGATACACCAAATCTCCAACTCTACTCTGAATTTTGAATGGACCAATAAATCGTGGAGCAAGCTTGCCTTTTTTTACCAAACTTGATTGTGGCTTTTATTGGGGAAACTTTCATAAAGGCTTTATCTCCCACTTGAAACTCGAGAGGTCTTTGATGATTGTCTGCATAGCTCTTCTGACGAGACCTTGCGATCTTCAATCTGTTTTGAACTTTTTGCACCTTATCCGCTGTATCTGCAACAATAAAAGGTCCATGAAAACTCCTAACTCCAACTTCTTCCCAACACACTGGTGTACGACACTTGCGTCCAAACAAAGCTTTGAATGGAGCCATTCAGATGCTTGCATGATGGCTGTTATTATATGCAAATTCAAACAATGAGAGGTGTTCGTCCCATTCTTTCCTAAACTCTAGCACACTGGCTCGAAGCATATCCTCCAAAGTCTGTATCGTACGCTTCGATTGTCCATTGGTCTGAGGATGGTACGCTGTGCTGAAGTTGAGTTGGGTGCCCATGGATTCCTGAAAAGATCGTAAAAAAGAGGAAACAAATCTACTATCTTGGTCTGAAACTATAGATATTGGAGTGCCATGCAACCGCAAAACCTCATCAATGAATATTTTGGCCATCTCATGAAATTTCATCCCCTTCCTAAAAGGAATAAAATGGGCTGATTTCGTCAATTGGTCAACAATTACCCAAATAGCGTCATGACGTCTACTCGTCCGAGATAGCTTTAAGACAAAATCCATTGAGATGTGCTCCCATTTCCACTTAGGGAAATGTAGGGGATGTAACAAATCGGGAGGCATAGTTCTTCTCATGCTCCCTTAGATGCCGAGATAATAAGCTATAACCTTTACATTCGGAATCAACACACATCCCAATCCAATCGTAGAAGCATTTGTATATATAACGAATCCACCACTACCTTCTGGTAAAGATAGGATTGGGGCTGAGATCAACTTCTCCTTAAGTAATCGAAAACTCAACTCGCATTCATCCGACCAAATGAATGGTTCATTCTTCTGAGTCAATTTAGTCAAAGGGGTTGCAATCTTGGAGAAATCTTTAACAAATCTCCTATAATAACCTGCGAGACCGACAAAACTTCTAACTTCAGCAGCTGTCTTTGGCTTTGCCAACTGGTTATTGCCTCAATCTTGGTTGGGTCCATGGCAAGTCCATCCTTCTAAATGATATGTCCTAAGAAAACAACTTGTCTCAGCCAGAAATCGCCCTTGTCCAGTTTGACGTATAATCGATGGCCTCTTAATAACTGAAGTGAAGTCTTCAAATGCCCAGCATGTTCATCTCTGGTCTTGGAGTATACTAATACATCATTAATGAAAATTACCACAAAATCGATCAAGATAAGGAGAAAAGATCCTGTTCATCAAAGCCATGAATGCAGCAGGGGCATTGGTCAACCCGAATGTCATAACTAAGAACTCATAATGCCCATATCTAGTTTTAAAAGCTGTCTTGGGTGTATCATGATCTCTAACTCACAACTGGAGATATCCAGACCTCAAGTCAATTTTAAAGAAATATGTTGCACCCTGCAATTGATCAAATAACTCATCTATTCAAGGCAGTGGATATTTGTTCTTGATGGTCACCTGGTTCAACTGTCTGTAATCAATATACATCCTAAGGGTGCCATCTTTCTTCTTCACAAACAGAACTGGAGCTCCCCATGGCGATGTGCTAGGATGAATAAATCCATTGTCCAATAAATCTTGCAACTGTACCTTAAGCTCACGTAGTTCTGCCGGTGCCATTCTATACGGGGCTCTAAAAATCGGGGCTGTATCGAGCACAAGCTCTATAGAGAAATCTACTTCCTTAACTAGAGGAAGACCAGGAACTTGATCTAGAAACACATCCGGAAACTCACAGACTACCGGAATATCGTTTAACCTCGTAAGTAACCTCTTCTCAACAATGAAGGCAATGTATCCCTCATAGCCACTATGAATTAGCCTCTCTGCTCGAAGTGCATAAATTATCCTAGTGTTTGAACTCTTCTTCTCACCTTGGAAGACAACACTTAGACCCGCTTCGTCAACCTTCACAGAGACGATCTTACGAAAATAATCCAAATAGGCCATATACTTATTCAACCGGTCCATGCCTCAGATCACATCGAAATCATGCATTGGTAACACAATGAGTTCTGCTGGAAACGACATCTCACCAATCAAGACCTTATCTACAACCATGTGATATGCCGCTTCGGCTTCCTCTGAAGTAACTGCATATGCACGGCCCTATCGTTGAGGCCGGTTAGGTTGTCTTTGCTTCGATTGACCTTGTCTCGGATGGCTTTGTCCTGATCTCAATGGTCCTTGGCTCTGTTTTGCGAATGCTTGCTGTCATGAAGGAGTAGATGGTGCGGTCCTAGAAAACTACAAAGGTTACTGCTGTTGTGAGGCTTGTCCTGCACTCCTCTTCCTTGGGCATTTGGATCTTTGATGATCCATAGAGCCATAAATGTAGCACGCTCCTGTCACTCTCCAACACTTGTTAGTTTCATGGTTCTTCCCACACACATTACAAATTAGCCTTGAAGGACTAGTAACAACTCCCTTCTGCTTCTTGGAGTATTGCCGGTTCCTACCTGAAGACGAGGCACTCTTCCTTGGTTCACTCAAGAACAAGCTCCTTTCAATCTCTTCCGCTACATAGGCCCTCTCTACAGCGTCATCATACTTTGTTGGACGCTAGAAGGCCATAGCGTATCCCCTAATAGCCGGCCTCAATCCCTCGAGGAACTTTTCAACTCTCTTCCCTTCGGTATTAATCAAATCCGCAGCAAATTGAGGGAGCTGACTAAAGATATGCACATACTCCGCTACTATCATGCTGCTTTGCTGCAAAAAGAGGAATTCTGCCTTCTTCATGCAGGTGACATGCTCAGGGATGAACTTCTTCTTGAATTGCTTTTTGAAGGCATCCAAATTGTTGCTTAGGGCATGGCCTTGATGTGATCACGGACAGTCTTCCACCAAACACCCGCCATATTCCTAAACATAGAGGTTGTCAATATCACTTGTTGTGTATTTGTACAAGCCAACGATTCGAAGATATTTTCTGTGTGCTCAAGCCATTCATCCGCTTGCAATGGGTCTTCTCTTCCCGTGAATTTAGTGGCTCCTCTCTTTCTGAACTTCTCGTGTAGGGAGTTTGGGTCTCCCGCTTGATTCTGTCTTTCTAACAAGGCCGCTAGCTGATTTGCATCGCTGCTTGGTTGGCATTGCTCGCTGCTAACTGATGCATCATCATCATGAAGCGTTCCTCTAATGCATATGTAGAACGAGGTGGTGGAGGCGGTGGAGGATCAACACCCTCTATCTCTACATTATATCGGTCATCATCCCCCATGTTGTTACCTGTTCCTGATCCAGAAGCCATTTATCTGCAACTATAATAATAATTAGTCTCAATCAATGCTAATACAGAATGCAAACTATAAATCCTTATGCAAAAATCTATTTCCCCCAACTAAACCTATCATATCCTCACCACTTTCCTAGGGTTGCTAAGTTTTTTAATTGACTTATCAATGCTCTGATACCATACTTACGTAGGTCACGCCCTGAATCTGAGAATTGGGAGTTTATTGAGGATTTCGAGGTGCGACATGCGTTCCCGTGACAATTCGTGCCAAAACAAGACACGTACGAATTGTTACAAAGGTGATCCCACAGGTACGTGTGAGGAAGATTCGTAAATACGTATTAACAAATATAATTAATTAGGCGGAAACCTGGAGAATTCACCTATACATATCATAAGCATCAATAAAATATTAACTTTAGTTCATTAAATAAACAAAGTCTATTAATTATCCTAACTTAATTACTATAAATTATTATTATCTAGGGTTTGGACCTTACATCCTTCCCCTTTAAAAGAACATTCGGTCCTCCGAATGCAACTTACCTCTGGCAAAAGTCCTGGATAGTTCTCACGAACTTGCTTTTTAAGCTCCCACGTAGCTTTTTTGGGTCCATGATGCTCCCAAAGGATCTTGAACCACTTGATCATCCGGGTACGAAGCACTTGATCTTTGGTGTCAATGACACACAGCGGTCGCTCTTCATAGCTTGCATCCGACTTCACTTGGATGTCATCCATCACGAGAACATGAGAGGGGTCTAGAAGATATTTTCTAAGCATCAACATGTGGAACACGTTTTGGACTCCATCAAGTTGAGGTGGTAACTCCAACCGATACGCCAAATCTTCAACTCTACTTTGAATCTCGAATGGTCCAATAAATCGTGGAGCAAGCTTGCCTTTTGGACCAAAACTAATTGTGCCTTTCATTGGGGAAACTTTCAGAAGGACCTTATCTCCTACTTGAAACTCGAGAGGTCTCTGACGATTGTCTGCATAACTCTTTTGACGAGACCTTATGATCTTTAATTTGTCTTGAACTTTTTGCACCTTCCCCGCTGTATCTGCAACAATAAAAGGTCCATGAAAACTCCTAACTCCAACTTCTTCCCAACACACTAGTGTACGACACTTGCGTCCATACAAAGCTTCGAATGGAGCCATTCAGATGCTTGCATGATGGTTGTTATTATATGCAAATTCAAAGAAAGAGAGGTGTTCGTCCCATTCCTTCCTAAACTCTAGCACACTAGCTCGAAGCATATCCTCCAAAGTCTGTATCATACGCTCCGCTGTCCATCGGTCTTCGGATGGTATGCTGTACTGAAGTTGAGTTGGGTGCCCATGGCTTCCTGAAAAGATCACCAAAAAGAGGAAACAAATCCACTATCTCGGTCTAAAACTATAGATACTGGAGTGCCATGCAACCGCATAACCTCATCAATGAATATTTTGGCCATCTCATGAAATTTCATCCCCTTCCTAAAAGGAATAAAATGGGCTGATTTCATCAACCGGTCAACAATCACCCAAATAGCACCATGACGTCTACTCGTCCGAGGTAGCTTTAAGACAAAATCCATTGAGATGTGCTCCCATTTCCAAGTAGGGATATGTAGGGGATGTAACAAACCGGGAGGTTTCTTATATTAAACCTTCACACGCTGGCAGGTAAGACATCTAGCCACAAAAAGTTGCAATGTCTCTCTTTATATTGTTTGACCAAAACCTACCATTCAAATTTCGATACACTTTAGTATTCCCGAGATGCATAGAATATGTAGAATTGTGTGCTTCGACCATGATTGCTTCCTTTAGATTTTGGACTGCTGGAACACATAATCTATCTCGGAAATACAGCACACCATTAACCAATCTGAAATCTGGCCTTAAAGTTATGTGCTCTCAGATCTTGAAGAACCCTGGGTCCTCAAACTCTCTCTTTAATCTATTGAATCAGTGTTGGTTCAAAGACAGACATGGTTACTAGCATAACCTTATCTTACCCAGTCACCTCTAATGATCTTATTATGCTTTTAATGGCATCTTATCATCCTCCTATCATGATTAAAACCTTTTGTGACTTTCCAAACATGTATCTACTACAAAAGCAAGCAAACCCAATAAACACTGATCCTATCATAGCCCTTGCTCTATCCTCTTCACATCTCATGCAAAGATTAGAACAAGATTACTGATCTAACATGATTAGAGATGAGGTATGGCTCTGATACCAATTGTTGGAAGTAGGTGGGTCTCGTGAATAGATTTTCAAAACTTGTTGGAAGTAGGTGGGTCTCGTGGATAGATTTTCAAAACTTTTGATCCACTTGACACAGGGATCAACTATCCATAAGACCAAAACCCAATCCAGGATGCATTACCCTCAATCTCGTGACCATGTACAGTAAATATTCTACCGGCACTAAACATCTATAATAATCTACGACATGCAAGAAGTAGATCATACCTTTGGAGATCCGCAGTGCTCTAATGGATTTCTTCAACACCTCTTAGCCTTCCACACTATGACCCGAATTGGATTTCTTTTCTCAAGAAGAATGGTGGAATCTTTAGGAGAAATCCCAACTCGAAACTCTAAGGTACTAGAAGAAAGAAGGAGAGAGTAACTCGTGTAACTCTTGCACGAAAGGGTTTTGGGCGTGAGAGAGACTCTTTTGGACAACCAAGGAGATTTTATAAACTTTTAAATCTCGTCCTTGCCTAATTGAAATAGAAGTCTTACTTCCAAAGCAATTAGCAACTTTCTCCTTTCTTATCCCTTCTTTCTAGAGTTCGAGTCGGATTAGTATTTTCCAATAACTTGGGCTAGCGTGGGGACCACTAGGGATTCCTTAGAAAGTTGGCTCCAACTGGAACACCACGACCCCACATCTCATGTGCAATCTGGGCCCTCAGTTAATTGCAAATAACACCACTATATAAATACAATTGCATTCCAGTCTTAGGAATAAATTACAATGAAGACCCTAAACTTCCCAATTACCACAAGTAGGCCCCTTTATCAATATTCGTGGATCAATTGGAATAAATCCGTCTCTTCCAATCTAAGTTTCACATCTTATTATCCTTGAGCCCCAATTAATCACAGTAATCATCAGTACCATCCAATTAACTCTTAATTGAGATGGGTGCGCACTTACTAATGACAAATCCATTAATTGGCACAAAGGGATAATAGAGATAGATTCCATCTTGATCATTCAACGTTCCCATAGTTCTACTACCACATACCCAAGACACCGAGGTGTTAGCCTATAGTCGGCCTCACTCATTGGTGACTCAAAGCAAATGAATAGATAGAAACTTGAGTTCATCAATGTCTCAGGATTGAGAGCCTATTGCTAGGGAATTATGAGAGCATACCTTATTATTAAGACGGAATTCTATAAGGTGCATCTCATGGTCCTTCAATACATCGAATGTACCAGCACCATGATCCAGAATCTTACATTCTTATGATTGAGACAAATCACACTATTTCATAGTAATCAAAGTGCTGCAACCTTATCAAATGAGATGCCCAGTCTCATTACTGGTTGTGAAGCTATTTAAGTATAAGATTTGTGACATATATCTCTTGCGTGTGGATCTCATCCATGCACATATATCACATCTAATATACTAATGGGACCCGGTTCAACTCATGAACCATTATGTCATATGTATTGGTCATGTGCATGAATTAGTAAAATAACACTCATCTCATGAAAGCAAAGCATGATTTTATTGATAAATAAAGAAATTAATCAATTTATTACATCACCGGATGGATTGAGTCCACAAAATCTAACAATCTCCCACTTGGGTTCAATGCCAGTCAGGGTTGCGTCTCATGCCCATCCCTTCTACATGCTGCTCAAAGACTTTGGTAGTCAAAGGCTTAGTAAAGGGATCTGCCAAATTGTCTGCAGAGGCTATCTTAGTAATAGCAATATCACCTCTCTACACAATCTCTCTGACTAAGTGATACTTCCTCTGTACATGCTTTTGGCTTTTATGGCTTCTGGGTTCCTTTGACTGAGCGATTGCCCCGCTGCTGTCACAGTAAACTGTGAGTGGCTGTCGTACCAAAGGTACCACCCCAAGTTCAGAAAGGAATCTTTTAAGCCATACTGCTTCCTTAGCTGCCTCGCAAGCTGCTACATATTCAGCTTCTGAGGTTGAATCAGTGGTACATTCTTGTTTTATACTTCACCAGCTGATAGCTCCGCCTCCAAGCATAAATACATAACCAGAGGTGGATTTCCTAGAATCCTTATTTGACATAAAGTCAGAATCTGTGTATCCGACTGGAATCAACTCATCACTGCTATAAATCAACATGTAATCTCTAGTCCTTCTCAAGTATTTGAGAATACATTTTACAGCAGTACAATGTTCAGGTCCTGGATTAGATTGATATCTGCTAACTAGGCACACTACATAACAGATATCTGGTCTAGTACATAACATAGCATACATGAGGCTACCAACAGCAGAAGTGTATGGTATCAACCTCATTTGCTGCTTTTCCTTGGGTGTCTTAGGACACTGATCCTTGGAAAAGTGCACTCCATGCCTGAAAGGTGTGATACCCTTCTTGGAGTCTTGCATTGCAAACCGTACTAGCACCTTATCTATGTATGCAGCTTGGGATAAGCCAATCATCCTATTTTTCCGGTCTCGATAGAGTTTGATCCCTAGATGTAGCTAGCTTCTCCCAAGTCCTTCATATCAAAAGTCTTGGCTAACCAAACTTTTACCGTTGACAACATTCCTATGTCTTTCCCGAGGAGAAGTATGTCATCGACATATAAAACCAGAAAAACTACCCTGTCACCTTCACTTTTCATGTACACACATGACTCATCCGGATTTTGACAAAAACCAAATGACTTGATTGCCTAGTCAAAATGGATATTCCAGCTTCGGGATGCCTGCTTCAGTTCTTAAATAGTCTTCTGCAGCTTGCAAACTTTTTGCTCTTGGTTTTTAGCTACAAAACCATCTGGCTGCACCATATAGAGGTCTTCCTCAAGATGGCCATTGAGAAACGCCGTCTTGACATCCATTTGCCAAATCTCGTAATCGAGATGAGCCGCAATGGATAAGAGTATCCGGATGGATTTGAGCATGGCTACTGGCGAGAAGGTTTCCTCATAATCGATCCCCTCTTTCTGAGTATATCCTTTCGCAACAAGCCTAGCCTTATAGGTCTCCACTCTTCCATCTGGTCCTCTTTTTCTCTTGTAGACCCACTTGCACCCAATAGGTTTAATATTGGCAGGCAAGTCCACAAGTGTCTAGACCTGATTTGAGTACATAAACTCCATCTCAGCTTTCATAGCATCTTGCCAGCATCCCGAGTCTAAGTCATTGATTGCTTCATCATAGTTAGAGGAATCTTGTTCCGGCTCTTTTGGGATTGCTTCATAAGACTCTCCCAAGAATGAGAACCTGTCAGGGGGTCTGACAATCCTCCCACTACGACGAGGTACTGGTGTAACTACTGGGTCTAGTAAGGGCGGTTCTTCCTTAAGTCCGGTCATACTTGGATTTGGAATTGATTTCTCCTGAATCTCTTCCAAGATCACCTTTTCTAAAAATTTCCGGTCCATCATATAATCTTCCTCCAAAAAAACCACATGGTGCTGACCAGCACTTTCTGCTCTCTGGGATTATAGAATAACCAACCTTTAGTTCCTTTAGGATAGCCTACAAATGTGTATACTTCCGACTTCGTTTCCAACTTATCCGTCTTAACCTTGAGCACATGTGCTGGACAACCCCAAATGTGTAAATGTTGTAGACTAGGCTTTCGTCCAGACCACAATTCCCGAGGAGTCTTAGGTATAGACTTAGATGGTACGAGGTTTAGTATGTACATTGCAGTATCCAAAGCGTATCCCCAAAAGGATATAGGTAATCTTGAGAAACTCAGAATAGACCTAATTATATCTAAAAGAGTCCGGTTCCTTCTTTCTGCTACTCCATTCTGTTGAGGCATACCAAGAGCAGACAATTGGGATAGAATCCCATTTTCTGATAAGTAACCCATAAAATCAGCAGACAGATATTCCCTTCCTCGATCTGATCGAAGAGTCTTGATACTCTTACCTAATTGCTTTTCCGCTTCCGCTCGAAACTCTTTGAACTTTTCAAAAGCTTCGGACTTGTGGTGCATAAGGTATATGTAACCATATCTTGAGTAATCATCTATGAAAGTGATGAAGTACTCATACCCTCCTCTGGCCCTGACATTAATGGGTCCGTAGACATCAGTATACAATAATTCCAATAAATCTTTGGCCCTATTACCCTTAGCTGAAAAGGGTCTTTTGGTCATTTTACCTTCCAAACAGGACTCACAGATAGGCATTGGTTCTACCACTAATGAAGGTAAGATGCTATCTTTCACTAGTCTCTCAATCTTGTTAGGGTTTATATGACCTAGCCTCAGGTGCCAAAGTTTTGTTGGATTAGATGAAGGTGACTTTCTCTTTAATGATGATCTATTAATTGTTTTAGTATCATGTATCTCATACATCGTGGGAGCTAACAAATAAAGTCCATTGGTTACCTTGCCAGAACATATGAAATTACCATTCCTCTTTATGACAACTTCAGTACCAAAAGTAATAGAATAACCTTTTTTCACCAAACTAGAAACTGAAATTAAATAACCTTTATTCACCAAACTAGAAACTGAAATTAAATTCTACCTTAAAGATGGTACATATAATGTTTCTAACAAAACCAATTTATTATTTGAGAAACATAAAGTAATGACTCCCACTGAAACAGCCTCCGCCTTAGCGTCAGATCCTAGGTTGACAATGATTTCTCCATCACTTAGCCTCCTAGTTTCCCTGAACCCCTGCAACGTATTACATATGTGATTAGTTGCCCCGGAATCCACACACCAGGATTCTGAAGTACTAGTTGCAAAACTAACTTCAGATATAAGTGACTCAATCATACCTAGGGTCTTTTTCATAGACAGATATTCTGGACAATTCCTCTTCCAATGTCCTGTCTTACCACAATGGAAACACTTTCCTTTTGTCCCTAAACCCTTAACTTTAGCCACGCCACCAGTTGGACCATTCTCCACCTTAGGACCTTTTGGTACTAATTTCTTTTTGCCTTTCCGCCCTTTGCCTTTCGGCTTGGACTTAGCATCTGACTTTTCTGTCATTAAGGCAGTTGGTTTTTTCTTCATAATCCCTTCAGTTGCTACCAGCTGACTAGATAGCTCAGCCAGAGTCAGATTCATTTTATTCATATTATAATTGACCTTGAAATTGTTGAGTGACTCTGGTAGTGACTCAAGGATTATGTCAATCTACGATTCTGCATCAATCGCAGCTCCCAGTACATCTAACTCATTTAATGAGTCCATCATCTTCAACATGTGTTCCTGTACTGATGTACCTTCAGCCATTTTGGTGCTAATGAGCACCCTCATGGCTGCCTACTTAGCAGGTTTGCCTTGTTCTGCAAACATCTCCTTTAAGTTCGATATCATATCATATGCAGTCTTAAAAGATTGATGTTGGTGTTGCAGCACACTAGACATGGATGCTAGAATGTAACATCGGGCCATCTCATCGTCTTTGGCCCATTTGGTGTAAAGGTCCTTTTCTACTTCTGATGCATCTGGGCCAGGCTCTTCAAGGGGGTTTTTGGTAAGGACATATTTATATCCTGAAGCTGTCAGGACAATATCCAGGTTCCGTTTCCAGTCTACATAGTTGTATCCCACCAACTTATTCTGGTTGAGGATGGTCGCAAGTGGATTGAAAGTATTCGAATTCATGCTTGTAATACTGTAGCACATAACCATACATTCAATTAATGAATTTAAATGACATTAGGGTTTAGTATTCTACCAAATTTATATGGGAATCCTCATAACCACAAAATTCAGAATACATCGGAATCCCAATCCTGTGGGGTATGCCTCCTTGGGGAGTGCGAATACCTCCTAGACTGGTGCGGATCAAAGTTGGTCAAAATTGGGATTAAGACTAACTATCCATGATCCTTTTCATTCATTACTATCTAGGTATCTCATACCAAATAATGTATGACTCCCGATTAGCTTCGGTTTCTAAAATACATGAGGCAAATCCTTGGGGATACTACATCATTATTTTAGTTAAGTGTGACCCACCAACTAGCATTGCATGACAACCGTTGCGGGCAGTTCCTCCTTGGGGAGTGGGCTCCCACCCCGTCTCATCGACACTATCCATAGGAGATCCATATCCAGTATCCAGATAAATACAAGCCCTCCGTGGGGAATGGCCATTCTCAAAATGGCGTAAAGCTAATACTTTCCTTACAATGATCCTATGGTGGAAAACCATGGGGATTTGTATATATATAAATGCCCCGCTCCCACTTAATATTTTAGAGTTGAGGATTTCCTTATAGGTGTATGGGTCCATCAAATATAACTACAAATTCATCTCATGATAAGACCAATGATTGGTTCCAAGTCAAGTTATTTTAAGGAAAGCCCAGTTTCTAAAATTAGTGTTACCAATAGATCCATCTCATGGGCCCACCAACTCTAATTAGAACTCTTTCCAAAAATTAATTTGATTTGACCAATTTTGGGATTTACAATGTTTGGATCAGATATGGAAATACTCTAAAATAAGCATTCATCCATAAATAGAAAGTGCTGTAATAAAAGACTAGTCCTCTCCTCCACATGGCCTAGGCAGAAAAGACTTCTTGGACTTCTAGACTTTCCAAAACTTTGGGATTCCTCAAACTCTTTGATAAGGAGTCCAGTTCTCTTTCCTTCTTTGGTTCAGACATCTCCAGAATTTACAAAAATACATAAATTCCTATGTCTCTATAATGAGACTTACATGGTAATCTAAACATGGAAATAAAAGGGCTATAGGGAAATTCACCATGCCTTACCCTTTCACAGGAAACCAAGGAGACCATGATGCCCTTTACACTTAGCCACAAATAAACCAATAATTAAAAGGAAAGAAAAACATGTGGGCCACATGGAGAGGACATTATTACCTGCAAGTTAGTATCTCATACAACAAAGCATCTCACAAAACCAGGTTGCCAAACCACAATGGAAAAACAAGATGCTAAATTTTTGCCACCACGATACAAGATCCCCTACGCAGTGGGGGTTCGGGGGCAGCGCCCCCGGCGGGGGTCGAGCTGCCCGGTCAGCTCGCGGGGTTCCAAGGGGCAGCGCCCCTGGCGGGGGCTCGGGACAGCGCCCCCCAAAAAGAAAAAAAAAACAATAACTCAGACCAAGAACAAGATGATTCTGCCTAGGTTCGGCTAGCCGATCTGGTCCCTACGGTTAGCCAACAGACCTCTACAGCCATAGTGGTCCGTTTGACTAACCGACCTTACGAACCCAGAAATTTGGGTTTTTTTCAGATTCGGCTCCTGTTGTACCCAGTCACCTCTAATAATCTCAGTATGCTTTTAATGGCATCTTATCATCCCCCTATCATGATTAAAACCTTTTGTGACTTTCCAAACATATATCTACTACAAAAGCAAGCAAACCCAATAAACACTGATCCTATCATAGCCCTTGCTCTATCCTCTTCACATCTCATGCAAAGATTAGAACAAGATTACTGATCTAACATGATTAGAGATGAGGTATGGCTCTGATACCAATTGTTGGAAGTAGGTGGGTCTCGTGGATAGATTTTCAAAACTTTTGATCGATTTGACACAGGGATCAACTATCCATAAGACCAAAACCCAATCCAGGATGCATTACCCTCAATCTCGTGACCATGTACAGTAAATATTCTACCGGCACTAAACATCCATAATAATCTACGACATGCAAGAAATAGATCATACCTTTGGAGATCTACAGTGCTCTAATAGATTTCTTCAACACCTCTTAGCCTTCCACACTATGACCCGAATTGGATTTCTTTTCTTAAGAAGAATGGTGGAATCTTCAGGAGAAATCCCAACTCGAAACTCCAAGGAACTAGACGAAAGAAGGAGAGAGTAACTCGTGCAGCTCTTTCACGAAAGGGTCTTGGGCGTGAGAGAGACTCTTTTGGACGTCCAAGGAGATTTTATAAACTTTCAAATCTCGTCCTTGCCTAATTGAAACAGAAGTCTTACTTCCAAAGCAATTAGCAACTTTCTCCTTTCTTATCCCTTCTTTCTAGAGTTCGAGACGGATTAGTATTTTCCAATAACTTGGGCTAGCGTGGGGACCACTAGGGATTCCTTAGAAAGCTGGCTCCAACTGGAACACCGCGACCCCACATCTCATGTGCAATCCGGGTCCACAGTTAATTGCAAATAACACCACTATATAAATGCAATTGCACTCCAGTCTTAGGAATAAATTACAATGAAGACCCTAAACTTCCCAATTACCACAAGTAGGCCCCTCTATCAATATCCATGGATCAATTGGAATAAATCCATCTCTTCCAATCTAAGTTTCACATCTTATTATCCTTGAGCCCCAATTAATCACAATAATCATCAGTACCATCCAATTAACTCTTAATTGAGATGGGTGCACACTTACTAATGACAAATCCATTAATTGGCACAAGGGGATAATAGAGATAGATTCCATCTTGATCATTCAACGTTCCCATAGTTCTACTACTACATACCCAAGATACCGAGGTGTTAACCTACAGTCAGCCTTACTCATTGGTGACTCAAAGCAAATGAATAGATAGAAACTTGAGTCCATCAATGTCTCAGGATTGAGAGCCTATTACTAGGGAATTATGAGAGCATACCTTATTATTGAGACGGAATTCCATAAGGTGCATCTCATGGTCCTTCAATACATCGAATGTACCAGCACCATGATCCAGAATCTTACATTCTTATGATCGAGACAAATCACACTATTTCATAGTGATCAAAGTGCTGCAACCTTATCAAATGAGATGCCCAGTCTCATTACTGGTTGTGAAGCTATTTAAGTATAAGATTTGTGACATATATCTCCTGTGTGTGGATCTCATCCATGCACATATATCACATCTAATATACTAATAGGACCCGGTTCAACTCATGAACCATTTTGTCATATGTATTGGTCATGTGCATGAATTAGTAAAATAACACTCATCTCATGAAAGCAAAGCATGTTTTTATTGATAAATAAAGAAATTAATCAATTTATTACATCAACTGATGGATTGAGTCTACAAAATCTAACATCGGTCAACAATCACCCAAATAGCACCATGACGTCTACTCGTCCAAGGTAGCTTTAAGACAAAATCCATCGAGATGTGCTCCCATTTCCAAGTAGGGATATGTAGGGGATGTAACAAACCGGGAGGCTTCTTATATTAAACCTTCACATGCTGGCAGGTAAGACATCTAGCCACAAAAAGCTGCAATGTCTCTCTTTATATTGTTTGACCAAAACCTACCATTCAAATTTCGATACACCTTAGTACTCTCGGGATGCATAGAATATGTAGAATTGTGTGCTTCGGCCATGATTGCGTCCTTTAGATTTTGGACTGTTGGAACACATAATCTATCTCGAAAATACAGCACACCATTAACCAATCTGAAATCTGGCCTTAGAGTTATGTGCTCTCGGATCTTGACAAACTCTGGGTCCTCAAACTCTCTCTTTAATCTTTTGAATCAGTGTTGGTTCAAAGATAGACATGGTTACTAGCATAACCTTATCTTACACAAGTTCTACTTCTGCATCCAAATCTCGAAATTCTTCTACTAAAGACCACTCACCTAGCAATGCTGCCATCTTAACCGTCATTTCCTACTCAAAGCGTCAACCACCACGTTGACCTTCCCCGGAAGGTACTTGATCGGAAAGTCATAGTCCTTTATAAACTCTAGCCATCGACGTTGCCTCATATTAAAATCATGTTGAGAGAATAAGTATTGAAGACTGCAATGGTCATTATGAACCTCAAATCTCTCTCCATACAAGTAATGTCTCCATAACTTCAAAGCAAAGATGACAGCAGCTAATTCCAAATCATGGGTGGCATAGTTCTTCTCACTCTTCTTTAGCTATCGAGATTCATATGCTATAACCTTTCTATTCTGCATCAACACACATCCCAATCCAATCATAGAAGCATTTGTATATATAACGAATCCACCACTACTTTCTAGTAAAGACAGGATTAGGGCGGAGATCAACTTCTCCTTAAGTAAGCAGAAACTCGACTCGCATTCATCCGACCAAATGAATGGTTTATTCTTCCAAGTCAATTTAGTTAATGGGGCCGCAATCTTGGAGAAATCTTTAATAAATCCACGGTAATAACCTGCGAGACCGATAAAACTTTTAACTTTAGCAACTGCCTTTGGGCTTTGCCAACTGGTTATCGCCTCAATCTTGGCTAGGTATACGGCAAGTCCATCATTCGAAATGATATGTCCTAAGAAAATAACTTGTCTCAGCCAGAAATTGCACTTGTCTAGTTTGGCGTACAATCGATGGTCTCTCAATAACTAAAGTGAAGTCTTCAAATGCCCAGCATGCTCATCTTTGGTCTTGGAGTATACCAATACATCATGAATGAAAATCACCACAAATCAATCAAGATAAGGAGAAAAGATCCTGTTCATTAAAGCCATGAATGCAGCAGGGGCATTGCTTAACCCGAATGGCATAACTAAGAACTCATAATGCCCATATCTAGTTCTGAAAGCTATCTTGGGTGTATCTTGATCTCTAACTTGCAGCTGGTGATATCCAGACCTCAAGTCAATCTTAGAGAAATATGTTGCAGCTTGCAATTGATCAAACGATTCATCTATTCAAGGCAGTAGATATTTTTTCTTGATGGTCACCTGGTTCAACTGCCTGTAATCAATAAACATCCTAAGGGTGCCATCTTTCTTTTTCATAATTAGAACTGAAGCTCCTCATGGTGATGTGCTAGGACGAATAAATCCCTTGTCTAATAAATCTTGCAACTGTACCTTAAGCTCATGTAGTTCTGCCGGTGCCATTCTATACGGGGTTCTAGAAATCGGGGATGTACCGGGCACAGCTCTATAGAGAAATCTACTTCCCTAACTGGAGGAAGACCAGGAACTTCATCTAGAAACACATCCGGAAACTCATAGACTACCGGAATCTCCTCTAACCTCGTAAGTGACCTCTTCTCAACAATAAAAGCAATGTATCCCTCACAGCCATTATGAATTAGCCTCTCTGCTCGAAGTGCAGAAATTATCCTAGTGTTTGAACTCTTTTTCTCACCTTGGAAGGCAACACTCAGACAGGCTTCATCAACCTTCATACTGACGATCTTACGGAAACAATCTAAACAGGCCATATACTTATTCAACCAGTCCATGCCTAAGAACACATCAAAATCATGCATAGGTAATACAATGAGTTATGCTAGAAATGACATCTCACCAATCATGACCTTACAACTAGGGTAATACACCTAACAAATCACTTCTTGTCTACAGGGGTGAAAACATGCAACACATACGGTAGCTTTGTTGGTAACTCCCGTATTCTAATAGAAAACAGAGGTGAAATGAATGAATGCAATGATCCTGAATCAAACAACACCTTAGCTCTACGCCACAGACAGAGACCTTACCTAACCATGTGATTTGCTGCTTCTGCTTCCTCTGAAGTAACTGCATATGTGCGGCCTTATCGTTGAGGTCGGTTAGGTTGTCCTTGCTTCAATTGACCTTGTCTCGGCTGACTTTGTCCTGATTGCAATGGTCCTTGGCTTTGTTTTACGGGTGTTTGCTGCCATGAAGGAACAGATGGTGTGGTCCTAGAAGACTGCGAAGACTGCTGCTGTTGTGAGGCTTATCCTGTACTCCTCTTCCTTGGGCATTCGGATCTTTGATGATCCATAGAGCCATAAATGTAGCACGCTCCTGTCACTCTCCAACACTTGTTAGTTTCCTGGTTCTTCCCACCCACATTACAAACTAGCCTCGAAGGACTACTGATAACTCCCTTCTGCTTCTTGGAGTATTGTTGGTTCCTACCTAAAGATGGGGCACTCTTCCTTGGTTCACTCAAGAACAAGCTCCTTTTAATCTCTTCCGTTGCATAGGCCCTCTCCACAGCTTCATCATACTCTGTTGGATACTGGAAGGCCGTAGTGCGTCCCCTAATAGCTGGCCTCAATCCCTCGAGGAACCTTTTAACTATTTTCCCTTCGGTACCGATCAAATCCACAGGAAACTGAGAGAGCTGACTAAAGATATGCACATACTCCGTTACCGTCATGGTGCCTTACTGTAAAGAGAGGAATTCTACCTTTCTCTTGTGGGTGACATGCTCAGGGATGAACTTCTTCTTGAATTGTTTCTTGAAGGCATCCCAAATTGTTGCTTTAGGCATGGCCTTGATGTGATCACGGACAGTCTTCCACCAAACGTCCGCTATATCCCTAAACATAGAGGCTGTCAGTATCACTTGCTGTGCTCTTGTACAAGTTAACGATTCGAAGACATTTTCTGTGTACTCAAGCCATTCATCCGCCTGCAATGGGTCTTCTCTTCTAGTGAATTCAGTGGCTCCTCTCTTTTTGAACTTCTCGTATAGGGAGTTTGGGTCTCCTGCTTGATTTTTTTTTTTTTTTTTTTAGCAAAGCTGCTAGTTACATTTGCATCACTGCTTGGTTGCCATTGCTCACCGCCAACTGATGCATCATCATCATGAAGCATTCCTCAGTTGTCTATGTTAGATTTTGTGGACTCAATCCACCAGTTGATGTAACAAATTGATTAATTTCTTTATTTATCAATAATATCATGCTTTACTTTCATGAGATGAATGTTATTTTACTACTTCATTCACATGACCAATACATATGATATAATGGTTCATGAGTTGAGCCGGGTCCCATTAGTATATTAGATGTGATATATGTGCATGGATGAGATCCACACGCGGGAGATATATGTCACAAATCTTATACTTAAATAGCTTCATAACCAGTAATGAGACTGAGCATCTCATTTGATAAGGTTTGGAACACTCCGATCCCCTTTGAGCCGGATTAGTGGCTCATTAGTGTGTTTTTCTGTTGTTTTATTCTTTCGGACTTGGTTTTGGGTCTTGGATAGGTAGTTGAGTAACCTTTGACCTGAGATAGGTAGTTCTAAGCCCTTTTTCGTAATTTTGCTTTTGCTTTGCTTGCATCATCTTGGGTCAGCATGTGTATTTTGTTGAGCTCGTCAAGTTCCGTAACTGTGTCAAATCCATTCGGAGTACATTGGAGAAGTTGAACCTTCGTGTGACTTAAACTGTAAATAGTTCAAACTCTTCGGACCTTGTTTTAAACTCCAAAACCTATATATATGAGTCATCCTCCAGGTGTCTCTCTCTCCTGCTCATTTCATTGCCTCAACGTTGCATGCACAGCTCTGGGAGAGAGAGAGAGTCACGTTCCTTCTTTTCCATTTCTTTCCTCTTCTCGTCTTGGTTGGTGTTGGGATCTTGCACTCATCGTTGATTGGGTTCTCTTCTTCCCTCATCTTTGTCTGTGGCTTGGTAAGTGGGTTCTCTGCAACTCTTCCTTCTTCTTCTCCAATTGTATCTCTCCTTCTCTGATTTCTGTGTCCTCATCTCATGCATGTGTTGTTTCTTTGATTTGCTTTGATTTTAGTTGATTTGGAGCTTGATTCAGTGGATTGACAGAGTTTTGAGGCAAGTATAAGTACAGGATTGTTTAATACATATGGGTGTTTTGTTTGATTGCCTTGATTCATTCTTATTCTTTGTATAAAATGTTTTACAGCCAATTTCTAAGATGTTAGGATCAGACGAGCTTGTTTTGGAGACATTTCTGTACCAAATTCCAGTTTCTGTACTCAACCCAAATTGGTTCTCTGTATTGTACGGCTAAGCCGTAACCTTGTACGGCTCACATTCCAGAGACTTGAATTTCACCTTCTGTTCTACGGCTAGGCTACGGCTGAACCGTAGATTGTCCTACGGCTGAGCCGTAAGCTAGCCGTGACCCAACCGTGACTAAGCCGTGAATTAAATCTCTGATCAGTCGAAACTTTTCCGATACAGTACTCCTACGGTGTGGCTACGGCTAAGCCGTGGATTGGTCTACGGCTAAGCCGTATACTGAACTGTAGCTCAGCCGTAAAAGGTATCAGATCAGAGGTGGAAGATGACCAGTTTAGCTGTATTTTGAAGGGAACCACGGTTAAGCCGTAGTGCATGCTATGGCTAGTCCGTATGATGTCTTCGGCTAAGCCGTAGGTCACCCATGGCTAAACCATAAGGCATGGCAAATCCGAAATAAAACTTAGGATCATGGTGAGACTTGTAGGGCTCAATACAGGTTAACCACACACGTAAACCGGCCCAATGAATTCTTTGGATCACATGAATAGTCTGTTAGGCTGTGACTCATTCATGTGAGCGTTGATTCACTGTTAAGCACCTCCCCATGGGTGTTGGTTTAAGGGACTTCGGTGCACGTGAGGATTATATTGCAACACTAGGATGGCAATGGTGCATTGCATAACTTAAAACTACATCAACATGCACGGTTAGTGACAGTGAACAACTAGATTAGGGCTGGCTTGTAATGAACCTTGACTCTGTACTAATCTGAGATGCAATGCATATTGTTTACAGTTTTGCCCTCTATTCTGCAAATCTCTATCTATGCATTACGAGGTCATTTTGCTTTCATCCTGTATCTCTGTTTTATTCTTCGATCTACACTATGCTTTGAGCTATGCTGTGCTTTGATTTAATCTATGCTCTGATCTGTGATCTGTATTTTTGCTATGCTCTGTCTTGGGCTTTGTATATCTCTGATTTATTGGGTATTCCCTGGTGGCTCTGCCCAGAGATTAACACGTGAGGATAAGATCTGGTCTTTGTCATCGGTGAGTCCAAAGCGGATAATCTCCCTTCTTTTGGCTTTGATTTGATTGGTATTAGTCTGGCTCTACTCAGCCTCAGCCCTAGGATGCCCGACGGGGTTACCTCTGGCTTAGATCTCTGTATCACTGCAGTGTCGCTTTGTCTTGGGACCCCGGAACCCAGGAAACTGAGACCCACTTGTACCCTGGCCCGGTCAGTGGTGTTCTCCTCTACTCTGCTTTGCTCTGCTCTCTATTGGAGAGAATATAGTTAACGTAGTAGCCACTTAGTTCAGTATTTCTATGTTTTGATTCACTTATCATGCTTTACTTCTATGCACGATTTGCTTAGCATAATAAGATGGAACTCTGTATTTAATCTTCTGTCATTATTCGATTTGATACTATGAGTGTTTCATCCATGTTACTTGTATTTGCTGGATCGTTGTATTCACTGCCTTGTTTGTGGTGTTGCAGGCACAGATCCCTTGCCCATCTCCCCGGCGGTCGAGGAGGCTGCAAGGCCGAGTTTAGAGGCACCCTCCGGTTTGGCAGAGTGGGCCTGATCACCTTTGCCGAGTGCGTACATGCATATCTTCAGTGGCTTTTGGTTTTGGTTTTTGGGGCTATGTATTTTATACTTCGGACTTTGTACTCTGTATATTTGTACATCTTGATTTTGTCGTGTACTCAGACTTGCACTTAGTTTCCAGTGTTGTATTTAGCTTTATCTTTTCCGTTCTGCAATTGTTTTGGCTTCCGTTTTTCCTTTGTTGCTTGCTATGATATGTACAGCTTCCGCGTACGCTTAGTTCGCACGTGTTAGATCCCTTGTGTGTGTGCATCTGGACTGGGTTTGGATGCACGTGCACGGGAGTACGTGTGTCACTGGTTTAGCTTTTCGCTAACCCCCGATTTTTGGGCTCGGGTCGTGACATACGTATTGTATGGTATCAAAGCATGCTAGTTATAAGCATGTAGGCATCTAAGATCGTGGTGAGATAACGCTTCAACGAGTTGACTCTAAGTCTAACATGTTGATTCTTGGGATTTGACTTACTCAGGGCATTTTATATTTGTGTGCTGTGTTTCTTTTCCTTTTGCAGGATGGCATCAGGATCAGGATCTCGGGATGAGAATCAGCAGGGCCATAACGGTGATAGTGGATTGTTACCCCCACATATAAGTAGTGAGGAGCGTATGATGATGATGATGTAGTCTATGCAGTCATTGCAGGCCCAGATGGCATCCATGGTGGATAGGCAGAGTCAGGCTGCTGCGTCAGCATCACCTCATATAAACCAGCAAGTGATCTTCCAACCCAAGGAATCAGATCCAAATGCTCTGTTTGACAAGTTCCGTAAGCGAGGGGCGACTGAGTTCCATGGGATAGAGGATGCATTGCAGGCTGAGCAATGGTTGGAGCAGACTGAAGAGCTATTTGATACGATTGTGTGTAGCAACAAACAGAAGGTAGTTCTCACAGCCTCTATGCTTCGGAGTGTAGCCAAGACATGGTGGAGGAGTGTCAAGAGCTCATTCCAGACTATGCCCAGTGCCATAGTTTGGGAGACCTTCAAGCAGCAATTCCGCCGGAAGTTCATGCCTCTCCATATTCAGCGAGCCAAGGAAGTGGAATTCTTCAACCTTCAGCAGAGAAAGACATCAATTGCAGATTATGTACACAAGTTTACAGAGTTGTCTCACTTTGCAGAGGACATGGTGAACACTGAGCATAAGAAGGTGACTCGCTTCGTCAATGGCCTGAACTCGAGACATAAACGCCACGTAGTTGCATGTATGTGGCCGGCTACCTTGGATGACGCTATTGATAGGGCCTATGATGCAGAGGCCATATTTGAGGAGGAGCGAACTAAGGCTAAGAGGGCGGCAAGTTCCAGTGGCAGAAGTCTGTTCCAGAAGAAGTTCAAGGGTAAGCAGGGTAGTTCGAGTAGTACTCAGGTGGTTTGTGGTCACTGTGGGAAGGATCACCCAACAAACAGATGTTGGAGGAAGAGTGGGGCTTGTTTCGGTTGTGGTTCTACGGACCACAAGTGGGCCCAATGCCCGAAGTTTCAGTCCTCTCCATAGACGAGATCTGCAGGATCTACAGCGCAGGGCAAATCTCAGCCAGCTCGCCCAGCCCAGAAGCAGAACCGCCAGACAGCTCGAGCCTATGCTGCTACACATGAGGGCGCGGAGGAAGCTACGGTCGTGGAAGGTAAAATTTTAATTTTTGATGCTGAAGCTTTAGCCTTATTTGACTCCGGGTCTACGCGTTCGTACGTAGCACCCCATTTTGCTGTGCAGCTTCGACAGCGACCCACGCCGCTCCCATACTTGTTGCTAGTATCCACTCCGGTTGGTAAACGGGTGGAGTGCAGTGTCTTCTACCCTCAGGTGAGGTGCGGATAGCTGGTCATCAGCTCCCGGTAGACCTCGTGTTGCTCTCGACACTGGATTTTGATATGATTCTTGGTATGGACTGGCTTGCGAGATATCATGCATGTATCAATTGCTACAGCAAAGCTATCTATTTTGATCTGGGCAGCGGATTTCGATTTAAGGGCAGCCAGACGAAGTGCCCAAGGCGTGTGATCTCTGCTTGTAACGCAGACAGGATGCTTCGTAGGGGATGTGAGGGATTTCTTGCGTTCATTTCAGAGAAGAAGGATCAGCGACAGCTCAGTGAGATCCCAGTAGTCAGTGAGTTTCCGGATGTCTTCCCGGAGGATGTGCCAGAGTTACCACCAGTTCGAGAGGTAGAGTTCTCGATCGATGTGATGCTAGGTACATCACCCATCAGTAGAGCTCCATATTGTATGGCACCTGCAGAGTTGTTGGAATTGAAGAAACAGTTGCAGGATCTGTTGGATAAGGGGTTCATACGCCCAAGTGTTTCACCTTGGGGAGCTCCTGTATTGTTTGTCAAGAAGAAGGATGGCAGTTTCCGGATGTGCATTGATTACAGGCAGTTGAACAAAGTGACCATCAAGAACAAATATCCATGGCCTAGGATCGATGAGTTGTTCGATCAGCTTCAGGGTGCAGCTTACTTCTCGAAGATTGACTTGAGGTCAGGGTATCACCAGCTCCGGGTGAAGGATGAGGATGTTCCTAAGACAGCTTTTAGGACTCGGTATGGACACTACGAGTTCCTTGTCATGCCTTTTGGTTTGACGAATGCACCCGCAGCTTTTATGGCATTGATGAATAGGGTGTTTACTTCCTTTTTGGACCAGTTTGTTGTGGTATTTATCGATGATATATTGGTCTATTCGAAGACTGCTGAGGAGCACTCAGACCATCTGAGGAAAGCATTGCAGCTACTTAGGGATCACAAGTTGTATGCAAAGTTGTCTAAGTGTGATTTCTGGTTAGAGCAAGTTGCATTTTTGGGACATGTGATTTCTAGAGAGGGATTGATGGTGGATCGGCTAAGATTGAGGCAGTAGTCCATTGGCCCCGTCCTAGATCAGTGACAGAGATTCGGACCTTTCTGGGATTGGCGGGATATTACCGCAGGTTCGTGCAGGACTTCTCGAAGATTTCAGCCTCGCTGACTCAGTTGACTCGGAAGAAGGTCCCGTATGAGTGGACAGAGAAGTGTGAGCGTAGTTTTCAGACGTTGAAAGAAAAGCTCACTACGGCGCCAGTGTTGACTCTCCCGGATGGTAGTGAGGGATTCATGATTTATTCCGATGCCTCTCGAGTTGGACTAGGCTGTGTACTAATGCAGAATCAGAAAGTGATTACCTATGGATCCAGACAGCTGAAGGAGCACGAGAAGAATTATGCCATCCACGACTTGGAGCTAGCAGCCATTGTATTTGCACTGAAGTTGTGGCGACATTACTTGTACGGTGTGAAGTTCGAGGTCCATTCCGATCATCACAGTCTGCAGTATTTGTTTGATCAGCATAACTTGAATATGAGGCAGCGGAGGTGGTTGGAGTTTATCAAGGACTACGACTTTCCGATCAAGTACCATCCAGGCAAAGGGAATGTAGTTGCAGATGCACTCAGCAGGAGAACAGACAGTCTTCAGGTGTTGGCAGGATTCTATATGCTGGTACATGATCAGCCTGTTGAGGTTCGGATGGTAAGTGAATTGGTGACATTAGCTACTACCGTCGTATTTCAGCCTGAGGTGATTCAGCAGATCAAGGATCGCCAGTTTGAGGACCCCCTTTTGGTGAGTTTCAGAGATCGGATTGCAGACCGACCGGATTTCAACTTGGTAGATGGAGTTTTATACTTCAGGAGTCGATTGTGTGTTCCCGCTGTGGATGAGCTGAAAGAAAAGTTGATGACAGATGCGCACGAAGCCCGTTATGCGATGCACCCAGGGCGTACGAAGATGTACCGGAACTTGAAAGATAGATTTTGGTGGAACAATATGAAGCGGGAGATCGCAGGGTTCGTAGCTCGATGTTTGACCTGTCAGAGGGTGAAAGCTGATCATCAGCGACCTCCAGGATCATTGCATCCATTACACAATCCGCAGTGGAAGTGGGAGCACATTACCATGGACTTCGTCTCCGGTTTTCCGCCGACCAGTAGAAAGAATAATGCGATCTGGGTAATAGTGGACAGATTGACGAAGTCGGCACATTTCCTTCCGTTCAAGAAAGGGATGACATTCACAGAGATGGCCAGGAAGTTTGTTGACGAGATAGTCAGATTGCATGGCACCCCAGTATCGATTGTGTCTGATCACGACAGTCGTTTTGTGTCTTCATTCTGGAGAGCATTTCAGGAAGCTATGGGTACGAAGCTGAGTTTTAGTACGGCATACCACCCCCAGACCGATGGACAGTCGGAGCGTACCATTCAGACGTTGGAGGATATGCTCAGAGCGAGCGTGCTGAACTTTGAGAAGGAATGGGATATGCATTTGGCATTGTGTGAGTTTGCCTACAACAACAGCTTCCACGAAAGCATTGGTATGGCACTCTATGAGGCTCTATACGGATGCAAGTGCAGGACCCCTGTGTGCTGGGAAGAGGTAGGAACAAGAAGTTTCCATGGTCCGACAATCATTGCTGAGACGACAGAGAAAGTGAAGAAAGTGATAGAGAATCTGAAGATTGCTCGATCTAGGCAGAAGAACTATGCGGATACTCGGAGAAAACCGTTGGCATTCCAAGTCGGAGATTGGGTGTTCCTTAAAGTTTATCCGATGAAGGGCACGGTGCGGTTTGGTCAGAAGGGCAAGTTAGCTCCGAGATATGTGGGACCGTTTGAAGTCAAGAGCTGAGTTGGAGATTTAGCCTATCGGTTAACGTTTCCAGTTGAGTTCTCCGGTGTTCACGATGTATTCCATGTGTCGATGCTACGTAAGTACGTGCCAGATCCGAGCCATGTGATTTGCTACGATGATATTCAGATTCAGCCTAATGCAACTTACGTTGAGCATCCGCTTCGCATCGTTGGTACACGAGAGCAGATCCTCCGTACCAGGACTATCAGATGGGTTAAAGTGTTGTGGGAGCATCACGGTCCAGATGAGGCTACATGGGAGCTAGAGGAGCAGCTAGCGCGCCAGTACCCACAGCTCTTTGCGCAGGTAGGTGGTCATTCCGAGGACGGAATGATTCCTAGTGGGGGAGGATGTAACACTCCGATCCCCTTTGAGCCGGATTAGTGGCTCATTAGTGTGTTTTTCTGTTGTTTTATTCTTTCGGACTTGGTTTTGGGTCTTGGATAGGTAGTTGAGTAACCTTTGACCTGAGATAGGTAGTTCTAAGCCCTTTTTCGTAATTTTGCTTTTGCTTTGCTTGCATCATCTTTGCATCATCTTGGGTCAGCATGTGTATTTTGTTGAGCTCGTCAAGTTCCGTAACTGTGTCAAATCCATTTGGAGTACATTGGAGAAGTTGAACCTTCGTGTGACTTAAACTGTAAATAGTTCAAACTCTTCGGACCTTGTTTTAAACTCCAAAACCTATATATATGAGTCATCCTCCAGGTGTCTCTCTCTCCTGCTCATTTCATTGCCTCAACGTTGCATGCACAGCTCTGGGAGAGAGAGAGAGTCACGTTCCTTCTTTTCCATTTCTTTCCTCTTCTCGTCTTGGTTGGTGTTGGGATCTTGCACTCATCGTTGATTGGGTTCTCTTCTTCCCTCATCTTTGTCTGTGGCTTGGTAAGTGGGTTCTCTGCAACTCTTCCTTCTTCTTCTCCAATTGTATCTCTCCTTCTCTGATTTCTGTGTCCTCATCTCATGCATGTGTTGTTTCTTTGATTTGCTTTGATTTTAGTTGATTTGGAGCTTGATTCAGTGGATTGACAGAGTTTTGAGGCAAGTACAGGATTGTTTGTGTTAAACAATCCTGTACTTATACTTGCCTCAAAACTCTGTCAATCCACTGAATCAAGCTCCAAATCAACTAAAATCAAAACAAATCAAAGAAACAACACATGCATGAGATGAGGACACAGAAATCAGAGAAGGAGAGATACAATTGGAGAAGAAGAAGGAAGAGTTGCAGAGAACCCACTTACCAAGCCACAGACAAAGATAAAGGAAGAAGAGAACCCAATCAACGATGAGTGCAAAATCCCAACACCAACCAAGACGAGAAGAGGAGAGAAATGGAAAAGAAGGAATGTGACTCTCTCTCTCTCCCAGAGCTGTGCATGCAACGTTGAGGCAATGAAATGAGCAGGAGAGAGAGACACCTGGAGGATGACTCATATATATAGGTTTTGGAGTTTAAAACAAGGTCCGAAGAGTTTGAACTATTTACAGTTTAAGTCACACGAAGGTTCAACTTCTCCAATGTACTCCGAATGGATTTGACACAGTTACGGAACTTGACGAGCTCAACAAAATACACATGCTGACCCAAGACGATGCAAAGATGATGCAAGCAAAGCAAAAGCAAAATTACGAAAAAGGGCTTAGAACTACCTATCTCAGGTCAAAGGTTACTCAACTACCTATCCAAGACCCAAAACCAAGTCCGAAAGAATAAAACAACAGAAAAACACACTAATGAGCCACTAATCCGGCTCAAAGGGGATCGGAGTGTTACAATATGCCTCTACCATCATAGCTGTCAGTAATGATCAAAGACATGCAGTATATGCAGTTGTCCTTAGATTTACTGGACAATTACAAGGTTGGTGGGAAAAGTACCAATCTGATATAGAAAGGTAAACTATATTAAATGCAGTAAAAAGAAATCCTTTAGGAAATCCTCTTATTACTCTTCAAGGTCAAGTGATTCCTGATTCTATTTACTTGCTTATTACCATTATAGTAAAACATTTTATTGGTAATTATATGAATATAGAGGAAAAAATAAAAACTCAATTAATAAATTTATCTTGCCCAACATTATCAGATTTTCTTATCAAAACATTATACAATCAATGCAAGTTATTTAGAATTTTGGAAAGAAAAATTTATATCTGGTCTTCCTAAACTTTTTGCAGAAAAAGTTAAAAAAGGATTAAAATCAGAAAATTATGGAAATTTGGATTATGGAATGTATACATATGGTGTCCTAATTCAAAAGATTAATAAAGTTGGATTTTCATTATGCAATGAAATCAAACTTAAATGTCAAATTGAAAATTAAAAAAGAATCAAAAAGTATGAACTTGGTGATTTTTGTTTTCAATTTGGCATGGAACCATTAATCAGTCCTTCTAGCCAGAATAAAAAGAAAAACTTAAAAAGAAACCATTAAAAAAGAAAATCTAAAAATTTTTCAACTCCACAATACTATATTCCCTCAAAAAAATATCATAAAAAATCTTCTCATAAAAACCCTTATAAGGAATTAAAGAAATCTTATACAAAACATAATCCATCCACTTCTCATCCCAGGAAAAAAGAAATACAATGTTATAATTGCAAAGAAAAAGGACATATAGCTCTTGACTGCCCAAAAATAAAAGTAAAAATAGAAAAAAAAATCAAAACTATCTTAAAAGGATCCTCATCCCCATCGGTAGAATCATCTAATTCCTTTGATAAAGATTATTCTTCAGATACATGTCATTGTAAAATATTTGACAGTGAAATCCAGTAAGAATCTACTTCTTCTTCCTTTTTCTCTTTAAACGTATTTTCTGCTCCATAAGAACTGGTGCTAAAAATGTTTAAAGATCTCAAAGTTGAAGAATTGAAAACTAAATATTTTGAAAAACTACAGAATATAAATAAAGAAAATAAAAAAGGAAAATCTTCCACTTCAAAAAATATATTTGACTTTCCTGAATAATTCAGCATTAAAACTGTATTAGATAGATTAAGAGAGCAATAAGCTCCTCCTCATCTTTCAATTCATGATCTTTATAAAGAAATTAATAATCAAAATTAAGAAATAAAAGAATTAAAATAAGACTTAATTGAACTTCAAGAACTCAAACAACGTGCTGAGAATCTTCAATTTCACATACTAAAAAATTATCAAGAAAATAATGATAATTTAGAAAATCAAGAAAAATTTAATGAAAACTTGAATGGTTTTGTAAATTCTTTAACAAGGAATCCACTTAAAAAATGGAAAACTCAAGTTACAATTAAGATCAAAGAATTCTCTATTAAAGCACTCTACTTACTAGATAGTGGCACAGATGTTAATTTAATAAGAGAAGCATTAATCCTGACAAAATATTATGAAAAAACCAATAATAAACTCAATCCAGCTATTGCTACCAAAAAACTACATATCAAATAAAAATTAAGTAATGTTTATATCTGTAAAAATGGAATATGCATAAAGACTAATTTCCTTCTAGGAAAGGATTTAAACAATGATGTTATCCTTGGAAATCCTTTTTTACAAATTGTATAGCCTTTTCAACTTGACTCGTCAGGTCTAAAAACTATTTTACAAATAAAGAATTAAATTTTGATTTTGTTTAATTAACTCCTATTCAACATATCAATATTATTTAGACAATGTGTAAGCAAGAATAAAATGTTAAAAAACCATTCAAGTATCCAGTTCCAAATAAAACGAATCTTATTAATCGTCTCTCTGATGTCTTCAAGTTTTCTATATTTGATCCTACATTCAGATTTTGGTACATTCAAATTCTACCTGGAGGACAGATATAAAATTAGTTTTCTTTTCCCAAAGAAAATAAAAATTCAGGTTATTAATAATTCTCATTCAGACATATTGTTTGCTCCAATCTGGCTTCAGGAAGTATCCCTTTTCATTATGACATCAAGCAAAGCCCCTATTCAGGAATCAAGCTCTTCCTTCATACCTACATCCTAACAAATATCAATTCCCTTCTTCAATTCAGGATTATCTGTCACTTCACAAGAACTTATCAATGCCCATTGGAGTGCCATTCTCTCTGATAAAAGAAAAAACACTAGAAAAACCCTATCCAAAATTGCAAACCATATCAAGGACTTAGAAAGCTAAATCCTTATATATCATAACATCCATCAAAGAGCACTATAATCCACCTATGCTAATGGAAAAACATCCAGAATTCACCTCCTGGAAAAAGGTTAACACAACCCTTCCAGGTGAGATAGCCGCAAGAATTAGAGAAAAAACTATTCTTGTCAGATCAAGGAGTAATTAATGCTCAAAGCTCAATATATAAGCTGGGAAACTGGCTTTCCCAAATTGTTCCTGCCGTCATATGAAGTTGATATCTCATATATCAAACAAGGATTAGTCCAAAGATTTTCTTTATGCAAAGATGATTTTCAAATGATGCAGCACCTCCCTGCAATCGTGCGTCATGCCCTTCGTAGCTTGGATTTTCGAAAAGACAACTTCTCATAACGATTTCATCAAGTTTGGGTGAAAGATCAGAAATCCAGTTTTACCAACCTTATCAATTATGGACTATCATGACTTATGAAGAAGGAGATTTAGTCTGTAAAAAATTCATCTTTACTTTAAATGATTACGAGAATCTCCTTGTTGATTATCCAGCTCAATGGTATGAATGTCACAAAGTCGCTATAATGGAATACAGTTTAGAACACCTCCAAAATTATGATTCAGCTTCTGATCAATATCAAAGATTTCTCAATCTAAAAGGACATCTTGAATTTGAAGGTACATACAGATATGTTTGGTGTGACGGTCGACGAGTTGTTTGCATTGCTAATGATCTTGCTAAGCAAACAACGATGATACAGAATCCATATAAATCAGGAAATATAGCTCTCAATCAAATTATCAATGCATATAAAGACATGTCTTTTGATATTTTTGAAGAAACTCGATAAAAGTTAATCCAATTATTCCCTGATGAATTAACAAATGAAGGTGGGAATGACCACTCTTGATGCAAGTCTCTAGTAATACTATGCCTAACAAAAAGATTCTTCCTATAAGAGCTTTTTTTAAAACATTGGAAGGATGAGAAAAGCTTTTTCTACTAGCACATCAATGAGTTCTTAGAAAAAGTACATGCAAAAATACTAAAAAACAAAGCATATCCCTCATAAGAATGAAGTAGTATTTTATTCCTGACATGCACATCCATGAAGAACTTATCTCCAAAAAGGGAAAAGAAATAAAAACATGACACATACCTTATCAAGTCACTCAAAGCAATCATGACATCTCATTATTCAGAATAAAGTTCATCTACAGCAAAAATTATGATTTTTGCCTGCAGCTCGGAAGCATCATGAAATGCACATTCAGTCTAAATTCAGTTGTAATGAAATATAAATTATATTTGTTATGACTATAAATAGGTCTAGCCTTCCTCATGTACAAGCAAGAGTTCGAGTACCAGTCAAAATCCAGCCTTGCTTTCACCACTATCTCCTCTCTCCTCTCCCTTCCACTTTCGTATACCCACCACCTTCCCCATTTGGTATTAGAGCCAAGTTGGCATCTAGTTTGTAATCAAGTATCATTATAATATAAA
The DNA here is from genome assembly GCA_037013555.1 of Sextonia rubra. NCBI lineage: Eukaryota > Viridiplantae > Streptophyta > Magnoliopsida > Laurales > Lauraceae > Sextonia > Sextonia rubra. The sequence continues at coordinate 84,421,560 of JASUAD010000001.1, forward strand.
GTCGATTTGTGAGTATTTCTTCACTTATCTTTATGTTTTGATTTTGTTTAAGGAATTGCTGACTCAAAAGTAAGAACATCAAAAGTCTTAATACTTAGTTCTATGTTAGTTATTATTGAGAAATTTTAATCATATTCCACCCAGAGTGAAGCTGAGCTAGCTATTGTTGTCGCCGTTGTTAGCCGTGTGAAGGCATTTATGGTGTTTTGTTAGTGTGTAAATCCTCTACTTTGTTAGATACTCGTGGTGGATTTGTTTAAAATAACTCCATAATACAAATTACAGCTAAGCTTATTAAGAAGTTTGTACCTTCTTCTTCCTCATCATCAAATTCCTTGTCTTCTATGTCTCTTAAAAATAGTGAAGAAATCAGCTATGACAATTTAGATCAAGTTAATTGTGACTTGACTATTCCAACTGTAAATAAAAATGAAATTTATAAAGTTGGAAGTTTTCAATTAAAATCAAGTTATAAAGTAAAAACCATTGAAAAAACTGATCCAATACTAGTAATATTCAACATCTTTCTTTAATCAAGCCCCAAGAAATAAAGGAGTATGTTAAAACGTATAGTTATATTCATTTTGCATTAATGTAAGTTGCTCTAAAGCTTTTAACAAGACTTGGACAAGATATAGAAGCTCTCATCTATGTTCAAGATATAAGACAAAAAAAATTCAGTGATTCATTACTTGGAATGTTTGAATCAGTTTGGCTAATGGCCCTATTTTCTTCAATTGCTTTCCAAATTTCTCTGCTTTCCCTTACAAATCTAGGTGCACATGAAGCACTTACTCTTGCTATTCAGATAAAAGGTTTTGATATGAATCTTCATAATCAAAATCTTGCTCTCATATATAGAGTTTATTAGAAACTTATGAATTCGGTTGTTCCAAGCATAGGTTATTCCTATCAAGCAAAAGGTATGACCAATTTATTCCAAACTAATTTCACAAATAAAGTTAATATTCCAAAACTCATACAGTGGATTGATATTAATCTATCTAACAAATGGCACTTAGAAAACGCTCAACCAGAAAGGTCTTTAGAAAATCGAGATATTGAAACAATTATTGAACATAAAGATGGAAGTGTTGAAATAAATTTTCAAACAGATTCAAGATATACACCTCCTACAGTTTATCAACCTTCTAAGAAGTCTTATTCTCATCCTCCCTCTGTGGTAGGATCTTCCATAAAAGAACTATCCCAAGTTTCTTGTTCTACACCTAATGTAGACCTTCGACCTACAGGACTAGTGTATGCTTCTTATCAAGCTTCTCCATCTAATACATATAATCCTTTGGAATCAGATTTCAATAAAAATGTTATTCAATGCTTTGAAATGGATAAAGAAATGTTAAAAAAGAATTTAGCTTTACATCCTCTCACAATATCCTTTTTTAACCATGTTTCTCAAGAACATAAAGACTTTCTAAAAGAAAAATGGTATAAATATATGTATGATAATCAAAGAAATATTTATTTTTTTGATTGGCTTAAACTTGCCATGAAGAAAGCTTATAATACTGAATATTTATCTATTAATATGATAACTAAATTATGCTCTTCTTGGATTATAGCTTTTACCAATTCCTCTTCACAAAGAATAGAAGAATCTATACATCCTCCATTACAGCAAACCATTTATAAAGAAACCTCAGCTGTACCTATAAAAATGTTGCAAAAATACAAAGAGACAAAGGTAAAACTGAATTTATTTGCAAATTAGATTTAAGTAATGTTTTAGAACAAAATAATTATACAAATATAAACCTTTATACTATTGGCCAACAAACAAATAGAATTGAAGATAAAGTTGAAAATATTTTAAAATTTTATGAAACAACTTCTTCCCATAAAGTAATCAAGACACAATCTTTAGGTTTTCAAGGTGAAGCCCTTAAAGATCTAAAGTTAGAAAAAAAAACCCTTAAAATTTTTAGACGAACTAATCAATCAATTATCTCATAGTTTTATAACATAAGACTTAAAGATAATAAAGAAAATAAAGATGAAAAATCCATAAATTTTTTAGTTTCTAAAGCTTCGAGCTCAGACTTAGAAATCTTTGTTCCTGACTCTATAGAAGAAAAATCAAATGAAAATCAAGATTAAGAATCTCTACAACCTAATAAAATATTTAAAAGGCAAAAACTAATAGTCACTGCAGCAAAAACAAGAAATTATTATCCAAGACCTACTCCAGTTGATCTTCAATTCGAAGAACAAGCTATTCTAAATGGCCTTCGATTTGAAAACTCTTCAGCATATAAATGGAATGGAGATGGACTAGTTGAATATCAAATCTTGCAACCATACCAACACATGATGATATATGCCTCTACCATCGTGGCTACCGGTAATGATCAAAGACATGCAGTAAATGTAGTCGTCCTTGGATTTACTGGATAATTACATGGTTGGTGGGAAAAATACCTATCTGATTCAAAAAGAAATGCCATATTAAATGCAGTAAAAAGAGATCCCTCAGAAAATCCTATTCTTACTCCTCAAAGTCAAATGATCGCCGATTCCATCTACATGCTTATTACCAATATAGTTAAACATTTTATTTGTAATTATATGAATGTAGAAGAAAAATTAAAAACACAATTAATCAATTTATCTTGCCCAACATTATTAGATTTTTATCGGTACAAAGATGTTTTTTTATCAAAACTCTATACAATCGATGTAAGTAATTTAGAATAATTGAAAGAAAAATTCATATCTGGTCTTCCTAAACTTTTTGCAGAAAAAGTTAGAGAAGAATTAAAATAACAGAATTTATGGAAATTTGAATTATGGAATGTATACATATGGTGATCTAATTCAAAAGATTAATAAAGTTGGACTTTCATTTTGCAATGAAATCAAAATAAAACATCAATTGAAAATAAAAAAGAATCAGCAGTATGAACTTGGTGATTTTTGTTTTCAATTTGGCATGGAACCATTAATCAGCCCTTCTAGAAAAAAAAAAAAGAAAAACTTAAAAAGTGTTTAAGAAGAGGGGGAGAAAGAGTAGAGGAAGAAAAAGAGATGCTCTTCTTAGTGAAGGAGAGATGTGTACATCATGAAGGGGGGAGGAGGATCTTATTTATAGAGTAAGATTGCTTCCTCCCCAAGCAAACCAATATAGCATGACTCTTGCTTTCCATATCTAACATAGGCCCCAAGGTGAGCGTCCACTAATAATAATATCTTATAACACTCCCCCTTGGATGACCACCATTCAACAACATTTGCCTCATTAAAACCTTGCAACGAAAAACCCAATGGGATAAAAACCTAAGCGAAGGAAAAAAAGCACAAATTTTTACAAAGTTATTAAAGTGGTGTTTGGATGTGCATAATGCTGCCTAGTTAAAACCTTGACTAGGAAAACCCAGTGGGACAAAACCTAGAAAAGGAAAAAGAGTACAGCACACATATGTCCCGATTAGTAGGCTTCAGGATGCCGATCCCTAATCTGTTACTCCCCCTGACAATAATGCCCTTTACATTGTTTGATGATAAACTCTCCACATACCGATCTCATATACAAGCTTTTGGAATATTGACTTTGGTAATGACTTGGTAAACAAATCAGCCAAGTTGTTGTTTGGACAAACTTGCTTGACTTTGATTTCATTGTTTTTCTGAAGCTCATGTGTGAAAAAGAACTTTAGTACAATATGCTTTGTCTTGTCATCTTTAATGTATCCTTCTTTAATTTGTGGAATATATGCCTCATTGTCTTTGTAGATAATGCTCGGGGTACCTGTACTAAGAGGCAATTGACAAGAACTACGAATATGCTGAATTAAATATTTTAGCCATACACATTCCCTACTGGCTTCATAGAGGGCTAAAATCTCAGCATGGTTAGAAGAAGTAGCTACCAAAGTTTGTTTAGTAGAGCGCCAAGAAATAACAGCTTTGCCACTAAGAAATACATAACCTATCTGTGATCGACCTTTATGAGAATCAAAGAGATATCCTGAATCTGCAGATCCTACAAATTTGGAATCTTTATAATAAAAGAGTCCTAAATCAATTGTATCACGTAAATAGCGTAGGATATGTTTGATGCCAGTCGAATGCCTTTGAGTTGGCGCAGAACTATATCTAGTAAGTAAATTCACTGAGAAGGAAATGTCCGGTCTAGTGCATTGTGCTAAATACATTAAAGCACCAATGGCACTCAAGTATGGTACTTCTGGACCCAATACCTTTTCATTATCTTCAATTGGATGATATGGATCTTTGTTTTTATCTAAAGATCGAACAACCATGGGAATGCTTAGTAGATGTGCTTGGTCCATACCAAAGCGTTTTAGTATATTCTTGGTGTAATTAGATTGATGGACTAATATTCCACTAGAACTTCTCTCAATCTGCAGGCCGAGATAAAATTTTGTTTTCTCAAGGTCTTTCATCTCAAACTCTTTTTTCAAATAATTAGCAGTTATTTTGAGCTCTTCTAGAGTCCCAATTAAATTTATGTCATCGACATAAACTGCCACTATTGCAAATCCTTTTAAGGATTTCTTTGTAAAGATACATGGGCAAATGGGATTGTTCTCATATCTTTCCTTAGACAAATATTTACTAAGACGATTGTACCACATTCTTCTGGATTGCTTCAATCCATCCAATGATCGTCTCAATTGTATTGAATACGTACTCTTAGGCTTTGCATCAGGCAAAGCAAATCCTTCCGGGATTTTCATATGAATTTCAGTGTCTAAGTCCCCATACAGATAAGCGGCCACAACATCCATGAGTCTCATATCCAAATTTTTAGAAATTGCTAAACTTATCAGAAATCTGAATGTTGTTATATCCATAATAGGGGAGTATGTTTCCTCATAATCAATCCCAGGTTTCTGCAGGAAACCTTGTGCCACAAGTCTTGCCTTGTATCTAATAATTTCATTCATATCATTCCTTTTCCTTACAAACACCCACTTATAACCTATAGGGTTAATACCTTCTGGGGTTTGTACTATAGGTCCAAATACACCACGTCTATTGAGAGACTCTAACTCTACTGTAATGGCAGTTTCTCATTTTGGCTAATCTTTCCTTTGTCGATATTCATTTATAGTACGTGGTTCTTTATCCCAATATCATCCTCATATTCCATTAATATTTGTGTAGCTACCGCATATGCAAATGTGTTATCAATGATAATTCATTTTCTATGCCATCTCTCTCTTAAATAATTATAAAATATAGTGATCTCTTCATTATCCGGTACCGGTGCCTCTTAGAGGGCTTTTATAGTGTCATCAAGGACTTTTGTTATTTTAGAGAGAGTGGATTTTTCCATAGCTTCTTCAGGAGTATCATGAACCTCTTCAGGAGTGTTAAGTGCATCTTTGGGAGGATATGATGATTGTACATTTCTCCTTTTTAACGGAGCTATATCCTTTGAACCTATAAGTCTGCCACGCTTCTAGCGTATTACAGACTCTTTTGTCACCACATTTTGACTTTGTCCTACAGGGACATTAAGTCTATCTAATTTAAAATTGAATAACATCATGTTATCAATTTTAATAATCTAAAACAATAGGTTTTGACAAGACTTCTGGCTTGATTTGGAACTGCAGGTTCCTGGTTAGAACTTAAGGTTATTTAATTTTTTAAACTTCAAGTTCTATCAAGGCTTCGAGCTTGATATTATGGCCTATTAATTTTATTCCTGGATTGAAATATCAAACTTTAGGTTTGATTATGAATGAATCTTCATGTCCATATTATGGATTCAGAACTTCTGCTTTCAGATTTTAATAATCCATGGATCTTCTGGTTCGGACTTAGAAAAAACTTCTGGCTCTTATGGAACTGCAGGTCCGCATTAATATAGAACTTCATGTTCTCATTTATGATCCATTCTTGATCTCCCCTTGTTAAAAAAAATAATGAATAAGCATTCATATCCAAATGAAAGGAATAAGAATAAAAAAAACATATGTATATATAAATATTAAACTAATAAAAGAATATAAATGATGAAAATTATGTTACCGTTAGATTTGCTTCCTTTAACTTGTAACGTGTAGATCTGCTCCTAAGCTTTCCAAAGGTTCCAATGGATCGTCGATCTGACTTCGTCCGCTCAAGATATCACAATCTAAAGTTTTTGACGATAATATATCTCTGCTGATGTCAACACGTTGAAAGTGCAACAGCTAGATCTCACCAAGTCCTAGAGGGGGGGGGGTGAATAAGACTATTAAAAATTTCTTTCTAGAAAAGAGGTTTTATAAGAGTGAAATAATTAAAATTAAGAGTTCACAAGCAAAATCAAGAGAGATGCTCAAAGTTGTGTGTGTTGACTGTATAGAAATGCTATTCGAATAAGGAAGATATAGCTTACAGAGATGATCAACACAAGTAAAAAGAATATAAAGCATGCACTACACACAACAAGCAATAAACACAGTAATTTATAGTGGTTCGGTCCTAGACCTACATCCACTCTCAAGAGGAATCTCTCTTGGTTCCACTAATTATGAGGTACTTACATAACAAACACCTCTTGTAACAATTTTTAATCCGGTGGTTTGTCTTCCACCAACTGGATTTTTGATCACGTTGTTAATCCTTGATCTAATGCACCAATTACAACAATTTTTTGATGCGGTGGTTTGTCTTCCACCAACTACAGCAAAGAGAATTGAAATATAGAAGAACACCCAAATAAGGAGTTGTATACCTTAGTTTTGAGTGGTGCGCTTGATGCTTGAAAGACTACCTCCAAGTTTTGACCTCTTGTTTTTACTCCTTGGTGATGAAGATCTTCAAATGAGTGTTCAACCAAGGGAAGAGGTTTTAAGAGGGTTTAGAAGGCTAAGATTTTCTCAGATTGAATGAAGCCTTTCCTAAATGCACAACTACTCTTCTTGGAACAATAATGACACTTTAAGAGTTGTAGAGTAGGTGGTTGTGGGAGCTTTTAGTATGGTTTTACTAATGGTGCTAAGACTCAGCTATGTTGGGATTTTACTCAATTCAATCAATGTAATGGGAAGAAAGGAGAGGTCCCCTTTAAATACAGAAAAGCTCCAATGGTTAGATTTACGGTTGAGAACAAAATGGCCTACGGCTTAGCCGTATGCTCTGACAACATCCAACGGCTAGTTTGACCAGATTCAACATTATTCCTTCTTATGGTTAAGCTTACGGCTTAGCCGTAAATCCTTATACGGCTTAGCCATGAGTACCTTTTGACCTAGCCGTGGGTCAGCCGAAAGCTGAAATCTCCCAAAACTACTCTCTGGAAAGTGGCCCGTAAACCTTACGGCTTACCCGTGAATCATACTACGGCTTAGCCATGAAGGCCTTAAGGCTTGGTTGTAAGATCAACCGTAGGCATTATATGGCCAAGAGCACTCTCTCGACAGTAGCCTGTGGATTTTACGGTTTAGCTGTTAATCATACTACGGCTTAGCCGTATCCCTTTTTCGGTGTAGCCGTAGGCTCAGCCGTAGAACAAATGTCTCAAAATATTCTCTCTGGAGAGTGAGCGTAGGTTCTACGACTTAGCCATGGTCCAAGCCGTAGTACACAGATAGAGTGTTTAGAAACCCTTTTTCTTATACTAATTCTACGAGCACTAAGGGTCACTGTTACCTTATCCCTTGGCACTCATAGAGGATCTTCCTTGAACTTGCTTGATCTTCATTGATAGACCTCGAGCTTCCTTGATCTAACTTGATCTTGAACTTCAGAGATGTAACTAGGTCTTTCTAGAGCGGAACTACACTTTGGTCACGTAATTGACAACATATTCTTACAATGACACTAACAATCTCCCCCTTTGTCAATTTCGTGACAAAAATATACAAAATGAAGATGATACAACATTGTAACTCAACAATAGGATACAACAAGTATTACAATACTGAATACACCTTAACCAAACAGATCTACATAAGTCCTAAAAGTTCAACACTTTGAGGCTCCCCCTTTGAAGATGCTTAACCTGCAAAAGTCTGTAAACACGGTCTACTAGAAAGGTGGGAGGTTAGAAAGCTCCCCCTGAAGGCATGCATAAAATTCCCCTTTTTTGGCACAACATTGATAAGGAGATATACAATAAGCACCACAGCCATAAAGCATAAAGAAGGGCATGAAGAAAAAAAACTGCACGCAAAGATAAGCAATGGCGAAGTAATGGCCAAATTATATTAGAAAAGAGGTGCAGTACAAGGCACAAACACATGACAATTTTCAAAACACAGAAAGAGTGCATCACCCACAATGACAAAAGATGTAACTAATATCCATAAGGTGAAGCATAGCCAATGTCCAAAAGACATAAAGAATGCAGTGCCAACAAAGCACATGACAGAACATCAATCAGAAGGTGGAGAGAGGGAAGGAATCATCACATCGTCTCGCTGGCAGCTTTTGGAGATCTTTGAAAGATATTGAAAGGATTTCTTCAATAGCTTCTCCATCTTTGTTTGCCGTTGTTCAAGCGCTGCCAGCCGAGCTTCAAAAGAGGCAGAGGAAGAAGCCGGGGGACGAATCGGAACTGGGGAAGCAGTAGAGGGTGCTGTAGGAGGAGGCCCATCCGGCGAGTCTTCTTCATCCCCAGAGTCATGATAGCGGGGACCAACCGCTTGTTACTTGGAGAAGCGCATGTTTTGAATATTGACAGTTCCAAAGGTGGGGTGAGACTCAGGAGCTTCATCAGATGGTAAATTGACCCCACAATGAGAGGCAAGGCGAGTCATGAGATAGCCAAACACATAAGCATTGGTGCCTCTACCCGGACAGAGCCAGAAACGAATAATGGAAGCACAAATAAGCGAGGGAAGGCACACTTTGACCCCCATATGGATAGAATAAAGGATATTAACCATGAAAAGGGTCAGGTCCGAGAAATTGCCCCTCCTAGGATAGATATTACATGTGAAGATGGCATGCAAGATCCGGTAGTGAGGAAGCAAAGAAGCTGCAGGGAGGAAGCCCTTGTCCTTCCAAGGGATGGTTGTTTCACATAGAGCGAAAGTGGCAGTTTGTTTTTCCTCTTCAGAGAGAGAATCCTTGAGGACCGAAGGGGGCACATCAGAGAGAGGAACACACAGAAGGGCAGAAATGATGGCAGGAGTGATAACATTTGAGCCATCAGTGAATTCAATCTCAAAAGAGAGAGAGTCTAAGGATGCTGCCTTGATGGATGCATACATGGTTCGCACAATTGATGGGAAGGCAGGACCACCCCATTTGAGTATATTTTCCCACCCAACCGTGGTGATGAGGGTATGAACACCATAAGTTTCAACTGCAAGGATATTAACATTTCTCTCCACAGTAATTGGACGAGAGAAAAAGGACCTATCTCGAGTGGGTTCCCGTGGAACCAATACTCTGGGAGAGGGTGGAGAGCTCTGTCGAGGTCGGGAGGAGCTGCCCGAGGCTCTAGGCCTCTTACCCGCGGGGTAAGCATTTTTGGTCCGTGGAGGCATAGGGACCGAGCAGATGTAGTTGGCAACAAGAGTAAAACCAATCCACAAAAAGGAACATACCGGAACGTAAGCCAGAAACAAAAAAAGGGAGAATCACACAATCGACACAGATGAAACAAGCACAGCAAAACGAAAATAAGAGAAAAGGAAGAGGAGATCAAAACGGTGGATGCAAGTGAAGAGTATACCTTGAGGAAGGAGGCCAGTAGAGGAAGAACGAAGAAAGAAAGAGAAACCAGAGAGGTTAGGGCAAAAAAAATCCAGGCACAGTGAGAAAGAAAACGAAGGGACAACCTTAAGTACACATCGGCGCGCAGAACGAAGGCGAAAATAACCCCGTATAGCTTAGCTGTAGAGTATTTTATGGCTGAGCCATAAACCCTGACGATTGAGCCGTAGGATAAAAGTTTGTGCAAATACGGGTTAACTGTAGAGTCTTTTACGGCATGGCGTGAAATGACTAACGGCGTAGCCGTAGGTCCTCGGCAAAAACAATTTAATCCAAACAGCAAACACCAACAGATTTCCTGAAATTTTCAAATTTTAACACATCAAGAGGTTTGGTCAATATGTCTGCAAGTTAATGGTCAGTCTAAATATATTCAAGCTCAATGATTCCTTCTTCGACAAATTCCTTAATAAAATGATGTCGGATATCAATGTGTTTGCTGCGAGAGTGCTGGATCAGATTTTTAGAAATATGTATGGCACTAGTGTTATCACAATACAAGCTCATTATTCCTTGCTTAATGCCATAGTCCATAAGCATCTGCTTCATCCACAAGAGTTGCAAACAGCAGCTTCCGGCGGCTATATATTCAGCCTCTGCAGTGGAAATAGATATAGAATTTTGCTTTTTACTATGCCAAGCTACTAGACAATTTCCAACATAAAAATAGCTGCCACTTGTGGATTTTCTATCATTTAAGTTTCCTACCCAATCAGCATCTGAGTATCCAGCAATGGAAGATGATGAGTCATGAGGATACCACAGACCATATTCAGTTGTATCTGCAATGTACTTAATGATTCTTTTTACAGCAGTCAAATGGGATTCCTTTGAATCTGATTGATATCGTGAACATGCTTCCACACTAAATGCTATGTCTGGCCTACTTGCAGTTAGGTATAACAGGCTTCCAATCATACTCCTATATAGGTTAGAGTTAACCCCTTTACTATTAGCATCTTTAGTAAGTTTGATGGTTGTACTCATGGGGGTTTTGACATGTTTCCTAGATATTAGACCAAATTTTTTTACCAATTCCTTTGCGTACTTGGACTGGGAAATGAAGATACCATCACGTAATTGTTTGACCTGCAAAGCTAAGAAGAAATTCAGTTCGCCAACCATACTCATTTCGAATTTAGATTGCATTAGATGAGCGAACTGAGCAGTCAATTCATTACACGTGGACCCAAAGATGATATCATCTACATATATTTGCGCTATTAAAACTAACTCTCTTGTTTTTTAGATGAAAAGAGTTTTATCAACACTACCTCTTTGAAAATCATTATCTAATAAGAATTTTATCAATCTTTCATACCAAGCACGTGGAGCTTACTTAAGACCATACAGAGCTTTCTTTAATCTAAATACATGATTAGGGAATTTTGTGTCTATAAAACCTTTAGGTTGTTCAACATACACTTCCTCATTCAAAATTCCATTTAGGAAGGCACTTTTAACATCCATTTGATACAATTTGAACTTCAAAAAACACGCTATAGATAACAAAATCCTAATTGATTTTAAACGAGCAACTGGAGCGAAGGTCTCATCAAAGTCAATACCTTCAATTTGAGAGTAACCCTGTGCTACCAACCTAACTTTGTTCCTAGCAATAACACCATTTTCATCAAGTTTATTTTTGAAGATCCATTTAGTGCCTATTACATTTTTATCCTTTGGTCTTGGAACTAGGTACCAAACATCACTTCTTGTAAATTGGTTCAATTCTTCTTGCATTGCTTTTATCCAATCATTGTCTGAAAAGGCTTCATCAACGCATGTGGGTTCTAAAACAGAAGTAAAGCACAGGTGACTTATAATGTTCTCCAATTGTTTCCTAGATTTTACACCTGTTAGAGGGTCACCAATAATCTGATCTATGGGATGATCTTTTACATTCACCAAATTTTCAGTGGAAGTAGGCACATCAATTTTTACTATGGATCGTGTGGGTTTAGTCATTGAGGGAACTTCCACTTCATCAACATCATTAGAAATTGTGGATTCATCATCTATAATAACATTTATTGACTCTTGGATGACTCCGGTTCTCATATTTAGAACACGATAGGCTCAACTCCGTGTTGAATAGCCTAAGAATATTCCTTTATCACTTTTTGAGTCAAATTTACTCAGTTGTTCTCTATCCTTTAAAATGTAACATTTACTTCCAAAGACCTTAAAATATTTCACATTTGGTTTCTTTCCATGCCACAATTCATAAGCTGTCTGATTTGTACCAGTCCTAAGATAAACTCGGTTGATGATGTAGCAGCTGGTATTAACAACTTTGGCCCACAAGTCTCTAGGAAAATTCTTACTATGAAGCATGACTGTGGCCATGTCTTGAAGAACTCGATTCTTTCTTTCAGCTACCCCATTTTGTTGTGGAGTTTTAGGTGCTGAATATTCATGATGAATCACATATTTCTCACAGAATTTGTCAAATTGATCATTTTCAAATTCTCCACCATGATCACTTCTGATTCGGGTTACTGAAGTACCTTTTTCAATTTGAATTTGTTTTACAATCCTTTTAAATTCTCCAAAGGCTTCAAAATTTTCTCTCAAGAATGCAACCCAAGTGAATCTAGAGTAATCATCTACCATGACAAGAAAGTACCTTTTCTTACCTCGACTCTCTCTTTTAGTTGGTCCAACTAGGTCCATATGAATAAGTTCTAGAGGTCGAGAAGTTTTCATAGCACTCACCATTTTATGGGCACTTCTAATTTGTTTTCCTTGAAGGCATTCTCCATAGATCATCTTTTCTTGGCTACTGATCATGGGCAGTGTCACAACCCGAGCCCAGGGTTCGGGGGTTAGCAAAAGCCAAACCTAATGACACACATACTCCCATGCATGCACACGTAGACCGAGTCTAAATGCACACGCACAAGGGAACATTCACACGTGCCAAGCAAGTACGCGGAAGCTGTAAATATCAGAAACATAAAACTAACAGTCCAAGAAACAGTACAAGAAGAGGATACAAAGAAAGGACTGACATAATTACATATAAAGGTTTTACAAAAAGAACCAAAATAACATATACATCTGACATATAAACAAGTTTGACATCCTCAAAACAAGATAACAAGAACAAGACCCCAATGATGCATGTATGCCAAGAGCACTCTCCCGCGGAGTGATCACATCCACTCCTCTAGGCCGGATGGGGCCCCGGGGGTCTCATCTGGAGCCTGGCCGACCGGCGAGGGTTCGGCAGGGGGATCTGGGCCTGCAACACCAAAAACAACTGTGAATACGAAGATTCAGCAAAGTATAAACCATAGCAAGTTAACACACGCTGTGTCTAACAGAATAAGAACATCATGTGATTAAAGAAAGCATTATCGTATACTAGGCTGTCATGCCAGAAGGAAATATGCTATGTGGATCAATGAATACATGCTGTGTACATGACTAGTGGCTACTACATTACCATATGCTCCCAAAAGAGGGATCTTATAACATGCAAAGAACACCATTGTTCGGGCCAGGGTACAATGGGTCTCGGTTTCCTGGGGTCCGGTTCCCCAAGACAAATCCATACTGCAGCAGGTCCTTATAACTATACCAAATTCACCCCGTCGGGATCCTAAGGCTGAGGCTAAGTAGTGCCTGACCATGCAGAGTCAATCATGAAAATCCTGAGTAGATCGTGACAACATATCATACGTGCAGATCTGTGAGTGAACATATCATACATGCATACTCAGGGTAAATAAACCAAAATGTGAAAGTAACGAAACATACGTAATCATGTAGAGTGTTGAGAACAATGATCGAATGCAATATGTTATGCAACAAATCATGTGAAATCGAATCATCTTGCTTTACAAACCAATTCTAATCTAGTTATCCGGTGTTTCTAACCGTGCATGATGATGTAGTTTTAAGTTATTCGATGCACCGTTGTCTAGTGTTGCTTGGAATCGGGCGATGCACGAAGTCCCTTAAACCAACACCCATGGGGAGGTGCTTAACATCCGAATAACGAACATGAATGATTCGCAGCCCTCGAGATCATTCACGCGTTGTATCATATTCCGTTGGGCAGGCCTAGGTGTTCTACATTCTATCATGAAGGTCCTATAGGTCTTCACTTTACACCTAGCCTTATTCTTCATGTGTGGTTACGGCTTAGCCGTGTGTGTGCTACGGCTTAGCCGTGTGTGGTCTACGGCTTAGCCGTGGCTGGGCCGTAGAAGACCTGTCAGTTGCTGACTCTCAGTTATTCCAGAAATTTCACCCTGTATTGTTCTACGGCTGGGTCACGGCTGAGCTTCGGCGTAGCCGTAGGGCAATCCACGGCTTAGCCGTGCCCTAGCCGTAGAGGAAAACTGGGTTTTTCTCTTCTCTGGATTGTGAGCCGTAAGAGGCATACTGCTTAGCCGTACCTGTACGAATTCAATTTCCTACAACCTGTACAGAATGTCTGGGAATGCATCAGAAATGCAATTTATCAAGGGAGATAGACAAAGTAGTAGTCAAATGAGTATCCAATGGGCTGTAAACACACATTTCCATGCATACCAACATGGGTTCTCAATGTTATGGTTATACTTGCCTCAATTGGAGATCACTTGCACAATTGTAGTTCTCAAGCCCAAACACAATCTAATACAAATCAAAACAACATGCATGCATGAGGATTGGAGTCATAGACACACTATACAACAATGGAAACAAGAGGGAGAAGAACTAGAGAAGAGAGATGAGAAGGATGAAGGGATTTCCACCAACTCACCTCACATGCAAGAACCACAAGCTTGATCAATGGAGAGAAATCAAGTGAAGGAGGGAGAACTCCACGTGCAGTGAGAAATGTTGAGAGAAAACGAGTGAAAGAACATGCCTTGGTCGATGGATGAAGTTTATATAAGTTAGTGGGTTGTTCAAATTGCAATGAAGGCCAAGTGAAAATGCTAATTTCAGTTTGAGTCAAATCCAGGTCCAATCGAATCATACGACCTCGGTTGCAAATGACGTAGTTACGAAGGTTAACGAGCTCAACGAAAGACACGTGTTAACATCAAGATGATGCAAAAATGACCATGTCTAAGAAAAGCTAAAATTACGAAAAAGGGCTTGGTCTACTTAATCCAGGTCAAACTCAACTCAACTACCTATCCATGACCCGTAACGAAAACAAAACACAAACAAAACACGATTAGCAACGAAAACAAGATTAACTAACCGCTAAACGAGGTCAAGCTGGGTCGGAGTGTTACAGGCAGTCCTTCAATATATTTGTTTAGATGAGATAAGTCCCTATAGTTTACATGCCCAAGTTTTTGTTACCACAACTTAGCTTCATCAATATTAGTTAATAAGCAAGAGGCGGAGGATGAAGTATTTGATTTTCCCACCACATAATAGTTGTCGGTAATTCTAAGACCTCTCAAGATTATCTTTCCATTCTTTGAGATCTCACAACTATGACTACTAAAGTTCACAGCATAGTCTTTATCACAGATTTGAGATATGCTAAGTAAATTATGTTTCAACCCATCAACGCACAGAACATTCTCAAAAGGTGGTAAGTTTGGAACATTTAAAGTTCCTTTACCAATAATTTTTGCAGTATTAACATCACCAAAAATAACTGTGCCTCCATCGAATTCAATCATTTTAGACAAACATGATTTATCACTAGTCATATGTTTTGAGCATCCACTATCCAGATACCATCTTGATTGATCTGTAGTTTTAAAAGCTGTGTGGACCACTAGATTCTTGTTTTTAGGAATCCACTTGAGTGTACTAATAGTAGGGATCCCAACTGGTTTTTGGTGTTTCACTTGAAATGTTTTATGTTGGGGGGAAAGAAAGTTTGCTCCAATTTTTACTTCATCTCTTTTGTATATTTCAAATTGTTTTCTTAACTTCTGGACTTCTTTTAACAGATTATTCATCTTTTGGTTCAAAGGGAACTTGTTTATTTGGGACTTTGGCATTTTGTTTTCAAGTTCCACTTTCTTAGAGGTGTTATTCTCATTTTTTAGACTGATGTTATGATGAATTTTTCTCAACTTGCACTCCATTTTAAAATGACCTCTTTTTCCACAATAATGACAAATGACATTTGATGACACAGCATGAGTACTAGTAGACGCTCTATCAAAAATGTTTTTAACACTGGTATCTTCTTTTTCTAGAGCACCTTTGACAAAGACAGTTCCGGAACTTGGAGATTAATTAACATTTTTGTCTTATCCAAGACCGGTCATATCCTTATAAGATTTCCCAAGTTTGAACAGTCTAATGTACTTCTCATCATTTTGGGTAAATCTGTACTCATACTTTTCTTTATATCATTTCAGAACAGCCACTTCATTGTGGAGAGCATTATTTTCATCTTTTATTTTCCAAAGTGTTTTTCCATTTTCTCTTAATTTGATTACATTTTCTTTTTTTGTTGATAACTGGGCTTTTATACTTTCAAGTTCTTTGAGTAATTCCTCCTTTTTAGCATTAATACTATCAACCTTTTCTTTTAAATTCTTAATTTTGTTTTGTTGTTTGCTTACAATTTCAACGAGTCTACAGGTTCCCTCAGAAAGTAGTTCATAGGAATCTGTGGTGTTGTCATTATCCTCATCAACTGAATTTTCATATTCACTCTCTGACTCACTTCCTGAGATTTCTTCATTCGATATTTCAGATTTAAACATTTCCTCAGAGAGATTGAATGTTGTAGTGGTAGCCATCAGAACTGTATATTTGTCTGATTGATGTGATTCATCTGAGTCAGAATCTGATTCAGATGAATCATCCTAAGTGGCTACTAGATTCTTCTTTTTGGATTTTCCTTTTAGTGGACAATCGGTGGATATGTGTCCAAATTTCTTACGCCTATAACACATGAGCTCCTTATGCTTACTTCTAGAGAGGGAACTCGACCGACCTTTGTATTTATCATTAATGTTTTCATTTTTGTAATCTTTCACTCTCTTTTTCTTAAATTGTTTCAAAAATCTTTTAGCCAAAAGGGCCACATCTTCATCCTCGTCATTACTAGTTATTCCTATGTCATATTTAGAGGAAGATGTGTTATGAGAGGTGATTAGTGCAATTGATTTCTTTTTGTCATTGTTAAATTTGATTTCAAAGGTCTGAAGGGATCCCACTAAATCTTCAATTTTCATTTGTTCTGAATCCTTGTGTTCTTCTATAGAGGTTACCTTGGGATGGAATCTTTCCGGAAGTGATCTCAAGATTTTACTACAAATTTTACCTTCCGGAAGAGTTTCCCCCAGAGCCCACATTTCATTTACAATTTTCATGAGCTTAGTATGAAAGTCAGTAAACATTTCATTTTCTTTCATGCGAATGTTTTCAAACTGACTTGTGAGTATCTGAAGTTTAGATCTTTTGACAACAAAGGTACCCTCATAAGTCACTTCAAGGATTCTCCAGGCCTGTTTTGCATTAGTGGTTGTCATGATCTTTTTAAACTCTTCTTGATTCATGGCACACACTATAGCATTGTAAGCTCTAGTACTATTTTGTCTAAGAAGTAGCTGAGCAGTAGACCATCTTGCTAGATCCAATGGTCTAGTGGTTTTGACACCATTTATAGTCACATCTTCAGTGGGTTCCGTCCAGCCTTTCTCTATAGCCTCCCAAACAGCCCAGTCCATGGATTTCAAAAATGCTGTCATTCGGGCTTTCCAGAAGGCATAATTTGTTCCATCAAAGAAAGGAGGCCAGGTGATAGAGCTTCCTTCAGGATTCATGGTGATTCTAGCACAAGACGGATCTACTTCAGGTTATTACACCCTTAAGAAGTAACCCGCTCTGATACCAATTGAAAGTGCAACAGCTAGATCTCACCAAGTCCTAGAGGGGGGGTGAATAGGACTATTAAAAATTTCTTTCCAGAAAAGAGGTTTTATAAGAGTGAAATAATTAAAATTAAAAGTCCATAAGTAAGATTAAGAGAGATGCTCAAAGTTGAGTGTGTTGACAGTGTATAGAAATGCTATTCGAATAAGGAAGATATAGTTTACAGAGATGATCAACACAAGTAAAAGAATATAAAGCATGCACCACACACAACAAGCAATAAACATAGTAATTTATAGTGGTTCAGTCCTAAGCCTACATCCACTCTCAAGAGGAATCTCTCTTGGTTCCACTAATTATGAGGTACTTACATAACAAACACCTCTTGCAACAATTTTTGATTGGTGGTTTGTCTTCCACCAACTGGATTTTTGATCAGGTGATTAATCCTTGATCTAGTCCACCAATTACAACAATTTTTTGATGCGGTGGTTTGTCTTCCACCAACTACAGCAAAGAAAATTGAAATATAGAAGAACACCCAAACAAGGAGTTGTATACCTTAGTTTTGAGTGGTGCGCTTGATTCTTAAAAGACTACCTCCAAGCTTTGACCTCTTGTTCTTGCTCCTTGGTGATGAAGATCTTCAAATGAGTGTTCAGCCAAGGGAAGAGGTTTTAAGAGGGTTTGGAAGGCTAAGATTTTCTCAGATTGAATGAAGCCTTTCCTAAATGTACAAATACTCTTCTTGGAACAATAATGGCGCTTTAAGAGTTGTAGAGTAGGTGGTTGTGGGAGCTTTTAATATGGTTTTACTAATGGTGCTAAGACTCAGCTATGTTGGGATTTTACTCAGTTCAATCAATGTAATGGGAAGAAAGGAAAGGTCCCCTTTAAATGCAGAAAAGCTCCAACGGTTAGATTTATGGCTGAGAACAAAATGGCCTACGGCTTAGCCGTATGCTCTGACAATATCCAATGGTTAGTTTGATCAGATTCAACATTATTCCTTCTTATGGTTAAGCTTACGGCTTAGCAATAAATCCTTATACGGCTTAGCCGTGAGTACCTTTCGGCCTAGCCGTGGGTCAGCCGAAAGCTGAAATCTCCCAAAACTACTCTCTGGAAAATGGCCCGTAAACCTTACGGCTTACCCGTGAATCATACTACGGCTTAGCCATGAAGGCCTTACGGCTTGGCCGTAAGATCAACCATAGCATTATATGGCCAAGAGCACTCTCTGGACAGTGGCCCGTGGATTTTACGGTTTAGCCGTGAATCACACTACAGCTTAGCCGTATCCCTTTTTCGGTGTAGCCGTAAGCTCAGCCGTAGAACAAATGTCTCAAAATATTCTCTCTGTAGAGTGAGCCATAGGTTCTACGGCTTAGCCGTGGTCCAAACCATAGTACACAGACAGGGTGTTTAGAAACCCTTTTTCCTAGTCTAATTCTACAGGCACTAAGGGTCACTGTTACCTTATCCCTTGGCACTCATAGAGGATCTTCTTGATTGATCTTGATCTTCCTTGAACTTGCTTGATCTTCATTGATAGACCTCGAGCTTCCTTGATCTAACTTGATCTTGAACTTCAGAGATGTAACTAGGTCTTTCTAGAGCTGAACTACACTTTGGTCACGTAATTGACAACATATTCTTACAATGACACTAACACACATGTCTTTGCTGTCCTTTTTTGATGGAAAAGAAAACGGAGGAATCGGTACTCTTATTGTTGGAAACGAAAAGGGAGAAATGGACATGCTGTGTCGTCCTTGCACGTGTTGTGTCGTCCCTGCACGTGAATAGGAATCGGTACTCTTCCTTGCACATGAACAGGAAGAATAAAAAAAAACCAAAGAAGAGAGAACCGAGAATAAGAGGGAAGAGGAGGGGAGGCTTGTGCTGAAAATGTGTTTAAGAAGAGGGGGAGAGAGAGTAGAGGGAGAAAGAGAGATGCTCTTCTTATTGAATGAGAAATGTGTACATCATGAAGGGGGGGAGGAGGATCTTATTTATAGGTAAGATTGCTTCCTCTCCAAGCAAACCAATAAGCAGGACTCTTGCTTTCCATATCTATGTGGGCCCCAAGGTGGGCATCCACTAATAATAATATCTTATAACAAAAAGAAACCCTCAAAAAAAAAATCTAAACATTTTTCAACTCCATAATATTATATTCCCTTAAAAAGATATCATAAAATCTTCTCATAAAAACCCTTATAAGGAATTAAAGAAATCTTATACAAAAGATAATCCATCCACTTCTCATCCCAAGAAAAAAGAAATACAATGTTATAATTACAAAGAAAAAGGACATAGCTCCTGACTACCCAAAAATAAAAGTAAAAACAGAAAAAGAAATCAAAACTATCTTAAAAGGATCCTCATCCTCATCCTTAGAATCATCTAGTTCCTCTGATAAAGATTATTCTTCAGATACATGTCATTGTAAAATATTTGACAATGAAAACCAGTATGAATCTGCTTCTTCTTCCTCTTTATCTTTAAACATACTTTCTGCTCCAAAAGAGATGGTGCTAAAAATGTTTAAAGATCTAAAAGATGAAGAATTAAAAAATAAGTATTTTGAAAAAATATAGAATATAAATAAAGGAACTAAAAAAGGGAAAGCTTCTACATCAAATAACATATTAGACTTAACTGAACAATTCAGCATTAAAACTGTATTAGATAGATTGAGAAAGCAACAAGCTCCTCCTCATCTTTCTATTCAAGATCTTTATAAAGAAATAAATAATCAAAAGCAAGAAATAAAAGAATTAAAACAAGACTTAATTGAATTTCAAGAACTCAAACAATGTGTTGAGAATCTTGAATTTCACACACTCAAAAATTATCAAGAAAATAATGATAATTTAGAAAATGAAAAAAATTTTGATAAAGACTTAAATCGTTTTGTAAATTCTTTAACAAGATATCCACTTAAAAAATGGAAAACTCAAGCTACAATTAAGGTCAAAGACTTCTCCATTAAAGCACTCTGCTTACTAGATAGTGGCGCAGATGTTAATTTAATAAAGAAGGATTAATCCTAATAAAATATTATGAAAAGACCTATAAAAAACTCAGTCTAGCTACTGCTAGCAAAAAAACTACATATCAAATACAAATAACTAATTTTTATGTCTGTAAAAGTGGAACATGCAAAAAGACTAATTACCTTCTTGGAAAGGATTTAAACAATGATGTTATCTTTGAAAATCTTTTTTTTACAAATTTTATAGCCTTTTCAAATTGACTCATCAGGTCTAAAAACTATTTTAGACAATAAAGAATTAAATTTTGATTTTGTTGAATTAACTCTCATTCAACATATCAATATTATTTAGACAAAGTGTAAACAAGAATAAGATGTTCAAAAAGCATTCAAATATCCAATTCCAAATAAAATGGATCTTATTAATTGTCTATCTAATGTCTTCATATTTTCTACATTTAATCCTACATCCAGAATTTGGTACCTTCAAATTCTACCCGGAGGATAGATATAAAATTGCTTTTCTTTTCCCAAAGAAAATAAAAATTCAGGTTATTGATAATTCTCATTCAGACCTATCTTTTACTCCTATCTGCCTTCAGGAAGTATCCCTTCTCATTATGACATCAAGCAAAGCCCCTATTCAAGAATCAAGCTCTTCCTTCATACCTACATCCCAACAAATTTCAATCCCTTTCTTCAATCCAGGATTATCTGTCACTTCACAAGAACTTATCAATGCCCATTGGAGTGCCATTCTCTCTGATAAAAGAAAAAACACTAGAAAAACCCTATCCAAAATTGCAAACCATATCAAGGACTTAGAAAGCCAAATCCTTATATGTCATAACATCCATCAAAGAGCACTATTACCCACCTATGTTGATGAAAAGAAAACATCCAGAATTCACCTCCTGGAAAAGGTTAAAACAGCCCTTCGAAATGAGATAACTATAAGAATTAGAGAAAAAACACTTTCTTATCAGATCTAGGAGCGATTAATGCTCAAACCTCAATATATAAGCTGGGCAACTGGCTTTCTCAAATTGTTCTTACCATCACATGAAGTTGATATCTCATATATCGAACAAGGATTAGTCCAAAGGTTTTATTTATGCAGAGATGATTTTGAAATAATACAGCAGCTCCCTACAATCATGCATCATGCCCTTAGCAGCCTTGGAGTTAACAAAAGATAACATCTCATAATGATTTTTCAAGTTTGGGTGAAAGATCAGAAATCCAATTTTATCAACCTTGTCAATTATGGACTATAATGACTTATGAAGAAGGAGATTTAGTCTGCAAAAAATTCATCTCTTCCTTAAATGATTACAAGCATCTCCCTATTGATTATCCAGCTCAATGGTATGAATCTCATGAAGTCGCTACAATCGAAAACAGCTTAGAGCGTCTCCAAAATTATGATCTAGCTTTTGATCAATATCAAAGACTTCTCAATCTAAAAGGACATCTTGAATTTGCAAGTACATACATATATGTTTGGTGTGACGGTCAATGAGTTGTTTGCATTACTGATGATCTCGCTGAGCAAACAACGGTGATACAGAATCCATACAAATCTGGACATACAGCTCCCAATCAAATTATAAATGCTTATGAAGACATGTCTTTTGATATTTCTGAAGAAACTCGAGAAGACTTAATCCAATTATTCCATGGTGAATTAACAAATGAAGGTTGGAATGATCACTTTTGATGCAAGTCTCTAATAATACTATGCCTAGCATAAAGATTCTTTTAACAAGAGATTTTTCTAAAACATTGGAAGGATACTAAAAGCTTTTTCTACTAGCTCATCAATGAGTTCTTAGAAAAAGTATATGCAAAAGTACTAAAAGCCAAAGCATATCTCTCATAAGAATAAAGTAGTATTTTATTCCCGACATGCACATTCATGAAGAACTTATCTCTTGAAAGGGAAAAGAAATAAAGACATGACACATACCTAATTAAGTCGCTCAAAGCAATCATGACATCTCAGTATTCAGAATAATGTTCATCGACAACAAAGATTGTGATTTTTGCCTGCAGTTCGGAAGCATCATGAAATTAGCCAGCACATTAAATGAACTGCACATTCAGTCTAAATTTAGTTGTAATGAAATGTAAATTATATTTGCTATGACTATAAATAGGTCTAGCCTTCCTCATGAATGAGTAAGAGTTGGAATACCAGTCAAAATCCAGTCTTGCTTCCACCACCATCTCCTCTCTCCTCTCTCTTCCGCTTTTGTATACCCACCACCTTCCCCATTTTGTTTTAGAGCCAAGTTAATATCAAATTTGTAATCAGGTACTTTGGCAACGTAAAGTTGTTTTGTGAGTATTTCTTCACTTATCTTTATTATGTTTTGCTTTGCTTTTGCTTAAGGAATTGCTAACTTAGAAGTAAGAATGTCAAAAGTCTTAATACTTAGTTCTGTATTTGTTATTATTGAGAAATTTTAATCATATTCCACCCAGAGTGAAGCTGAGGTAGCCATTGTTGTCACTATTGTTAGCTATGTGAAGGCATTTAAGGCATTTTGTTGGTGTGTAAATCCTCTATTTTGTTAGATACTCATGGTGGATTTGGTTAAAATAACTTTGTAATACAAATTATGGCTAATCTTATTAAAAAGTTTGTACCTTCTTCTTTCTCATCATCAAATTCCTTATCTTCTATGTCTATTAAAAATAGTGAATAAATCAGTTATGACGATTTAGATTAGGTTATTTGTGACTAGACTATTCCAACATTCTACAGTTTATCAACTTTCTAGAAAGTCTTATTCTCATCTCCCTCTGTGGTAGGAACTTCCATAAAAGAACCATCCGCGTTTCTTACTCTACACGTAATGTAGACCTTCGACCTATACGACTTGTGTATCCTTCTTATCAAACTTCAGAAAACATAAGAAATCATGCTTCTCTAACTAATGCATAAAATCCTTTAGAATCCGATTTCAATATAAATGTTATTGAACTTTTTGAAATTGATAAAGAAATGTTATAAAAGAATTTAGCTCTATATCCTTCAAAAAATCCTTTTTTAAACAGGTTTCTTAAAAACATAAAGACTTATTACAAGAAAAATGGTACAAATATATGTATGATAATCAAAGAAATATTTATTTCTTTGATTGGCTTAAACTAGCCATAAAGAAAGCTTATAATACTGAAGATTTATCTATTAATATGACAACAAAATTAAGTTCATCTTGGATTATAGCTTCTACCAGTTTTTCTTTACAAAGAACTGAAGAATCTATACATCCTCCATTACTTCAAATCATGCATAAAGAAACTTCAGCCGTACCTATAAAAGATGTTACAAAAATATAAGGAGATAAAGGTAAATCTAAATTTTTTTACAAATCAGATTTAAGTCATGTTTTTGAACAAAATAATTATATAAATATTAACCTTCATACTATTAGCCAACAAACCAATAGAATTGAAGATAAAGTTGAAAATATTTTAAAAATTTATGAAGCATCTTCTTCACAAAAGATAATTAAGATACAAACTTTAGGTTTTCAAGGTGAAGCCCTCAAAGATATAAAGTTAGAAAGGAAACCTTTAAAATTTTCAGATGAACTAATTAATCAATTATCTCATAGTTTTACAAATATAAAACTTCAAGAAAAAAAAGATAAAAAAGCTAATAAATCTATAAATGTTTTAGTCTCAAATTCTAAAGCCTCTAGCTTAGATTCAGAATTTTCTATAGCTGATCCTATAGAAGAAGAGTCTAAAACAAATGAGAATCAAAATGATCAAAATCAAGAATCTCTACAAATTAATAAAATATTTAAAAGACAAAAACCAATAGTCATTGCAGTAAAAACAAGAAATTATTACCCAAGACCTACTCCAGTTGATCTTCAATTCAAGGAACAAGCTATGCTATTCTCTACAAACTCATCAAAGTTATGTTGAAAAAGTACTATACAAAAAAGCTACTTTGAGAAAGAAGACAAAAGACAATTAGGAAAAATTCAAAAGCCAACAAGAAAATTAAGGCTCCATAGACTCCTTTCTCCGCAACAGACCAACCAAGTACTATGCAGAAGAATAAAGCAACATCCTCCTAGTCAACAGGTACACTCATCACAGCATGAAGACAAACCATCTATACGGCAACCTGTGATTCTATCCAGCAGTAAAATCCCAAAACATCATAAAATGAAATGCAGATGTAGTGTAAATTCAGTTGTAAGGAAATGTAAACTATGTTTGCTAAGGCTATAAATAGTACTAGCCTTCTCCATGTACAAGCAAGAGTTGGAATACTAATCAAAATCCAGCCTTGCTTCCACCACCATCTTTTCTCTCCCCTCCCTTCTGCTTTTGTATACCCACCATCTTCCCCATTTAGCATCCGAGCCAAGTTGGTATCAAGTTCGTAATCAAGTACTTTGGTAATATAAAGTTGTTTTGTGAGTATTTCTTCACTTATCTTTATTATGTTATGCTTTGATTTTGTTTAAGGAATTGCTGACTCAGAAGTAAGAGCGTGAAAAGTTTCAATACTTAGTTCTGTGTTTGTTATTATTAAGAAATTTTAACATATTCTGCCCGGAGTAAAGCTAAGGTAGCCATTGTTGTTGCCATTGTTAGCCATGTTAAGGCGTCTAAGGCATTTTGTTGGTGTGTAAGTCCTCTATTTCATTAGATACTTATGGTGGATTTGGTTAAAATAACCCTATAATACAAATTATGGCTAAGCTTATTAAGAAGTTTGTACCTTCTTCCTCCTCATCAAATTCCTTATCTTCTATGTCTATTAAAAATAGTGAAGAAATCAGTTATGACGCTTTAGATCAGGTTATTTGTGACTGGACTATTCCAACCGTAAATAAAAATGAAAATTTTAAAGTTGGAAGTTTTCAATTAAAATCAAGTTATAAAGTAAAAACCATTAAAAGAACTGAATCCATTACTAGTAATATTTAGCATCTTTCTTTAATCAAGCCCCATGAAATAAAGGAGTATGTTAAAACATACAATTATATTCATTTTAGATTAGTGCAAGTTGCTTTAAAGCCATTAACAAGCTTGGACTTAGAACAGAAGCTCTCATCTATGTTCAAGATACAAGACATAAAAAATTCAGTGATTCATTACTTGGAATGGTTGAATCAAGTTTGGCTAATGGCCCTACTCTCTTCAATTGCTTTCCCAATTTCTCTGTTTCCCTTACAGATCCAAGTGCACATGAAGCTCTTACTCTATCCAGACAAAAGGTTTTGATATGAATCCTCATAATCAAAATCTTGCTCTCATATATAGAGTTTATTATAAACTCATGAATTCAATTATTCTAGGCATAGCCTATTCCCATCAAGTAAAAGGTATGACTACTTTATTCCAAACTAATTTCAAAAATAAAGTTAATGTTCCAAAACTCATATAGTGGAATGATATTAATCTATCTAGTAAAAGGCGCTTAGAAAACGCTCAACCAGAAAGGTCTTTAGAAAATCAAGATATTGAAACAATTATTGAACATGAAAATGGAAGTGTTGAAATAAATTTTCAAATAGATTCAAGAGATACAACTCCTACAGTTTATTTACCTTCTAGAAAGTCTTATTCTAATCCTCCCTCTGTGGTAGGATCTTCCATAAAAGAACCATTCTGAGTTTCTTGCTCTACACCTAATGTAGACCTTCGACCTACTGGACTTATGTATCTTTCTTATAAAGCTTCAGAAAGCATAAGAAATCATGCTTGTCCAACTAATACATATAATCCCTCAGAATCCAATTTCAATATAAATGTTATTGTATACTTTGAAATTGATAAAAAAAATGTTAAAAAAGAATTTAGCTTTACATCCTCTCACAAGATCCTTTTTTAACCATGTTTCTCAAGAGCATAAAGACTTTTTAAAAACAAAATGGTATAAATATATGTATGATAATCAAAGAAATATTTATTTCTTTGATTGGCTTAAACTAGCCATACAAAAAGCTTATAATACTGAAGATTTATCCATCAATATGATAATAAAAGTAAGTTTATCTTGGATTATAACTTCTACCAGTTCTTCTCCCCAAAGAACTGAAGAATCTATACATCCTCCATTACATTAAATCATTTATAAAGAAACTTTAGCTGTACCCATAAACGATGTTGCAAAAATACAAGGAGACAATAGTAAAACTGAACTTATTTACAAATCAAGTTTAAGTCATGTTTTAGAACAAAATAATTATACAAATATATACCATCATACTATTGGCCAACAAACCAATAAAACTGAAGATAAAGTTGAAAACATTTTAGAATTTTATGAAACTACTTTTTCCCATAACGTAATCAAGACACAATCTTAAGGTTTTCAAGGTGAAGCCCTTAAAGATCTAAAGTTAGAAAAAAAAACCCTGAAAATTTTCAGACGAACTAATCAATCAATTATCTCATAGTTTTACAAACATAAAACTTAAAGATAATAAAGAAAATAAAGATGAAAAATCCATAAATGTTTTAGTTTCTAAAGCTTCGGGCTCAAACTCAGAATTCTCTGTTTCTAACTCAATAGAAGAAAAATCAAGATGATCAAAATCAAGAATCTCTACAAATTAATAAAATATTTAAAAGACAAAAACCAATAGTCCCTGCAGCAAAAACAAGAAATTATTATCCAAAACCTTCTCCAGTTGATCTTCAATTCGAAGAATAAGCTATTCTAAATGGCCTTCGATTTGAAAACTCTTCAGTATATGAATGAAATGTAGATGGACTATCTGAATATCAAATCCTGCAACTATGCCAACACATGATGATATATGCCTCTACCATCATGGCTGCCCGTAATGATCAATGACATGCAGTAAATGCAGTCGTCCTTGGATTTACTGGACAATTAAATGGTTGGTGGAAAAAATACCTACCTGATACAGAAAGAATTTTTCCCACCAACCATGTAATTGTCCGGTAAATCCAAGGACAACTACATTTACTGCATGTCTTTGATCATTACCGGCGGCCATGATGGTAGAGGCATATATCATCATGTGTTGGTATAGTTTCAGGATTTGATATTCAGATAGTCCATCTACATTCCATTCATATACTGAGGAGTTTTCAAATTGAAGGCCATTTAGAATGGCTTGTTCTTCGAATTGAAGATCAACTGGAGTAGGTCTTGGATAATAATTTCTTGTTTTTGTTGTAGTAACTATTGGTTTTTGTCTTTTAAATATTTTATTGATTTGTAGAGATTCTTGATTTTGATCATTTTGATTCTCATTTGTTTTAGACTCTTCTTCTATAGGATCAACTATAGAAAATTCTGAATCTGAGCTAGAGGCTCTAGAATTTGAGAGCTTTTTGATCTTTATTTTCTTGAAGTTTTATATTTGTAAAACTATGAACTAATTGATTGATTAATTCAACTGAATATTTTAAAGGTTTCCATTCTAACTTTAGATCTTTAAGGGCTTCACCTAGAAAACCTAAAGTTTGTGTCTTAATTATAATTTGTGAAGAAGGTGCTTCATAAATTTTTAAAATATTTTCAACTTTATCTTCAATTCTATTGGTTTGTTGGCCAATAGTATGAAGGTTAATATTTGTATAATTATTTTGTTCTAAAACATGACTTAAGTCTAATTTATAATTTAATTCAGATTTACATGTATCTCCTTGTATCTTTACTACATCTTTTATGGGTACAACCGAAGTTTCTTTATATATGATTTGATGTAATGGAGGATGTATGGATTCTTCAATTTTTTGTGGAGAAGAACTGGTAGAAGCTATAATCCAAGATGAACTTAATTTTGTTATCATATTGATGGATAAATCTTCAGTATTATAAGCTTTCTTTATGGCTAGTTTAAGCCAGTCAAAGAAATAAATATTTCTTTGATTATCATACATAAATTTGTGCCATTTTTCTTTTAAAAAGTCTTTATGTTCTTAAGAAACCTGTTTAAAAAAGGATTTTGTTAAAGGATGTAAAGCTAAATTCTTTTTTGAAATTGCTTTATCAATTTCAAAATATTCAATAACATTTATATTGAAATCGGATTCTGAAAGATTATATGTATTAGATGGAGAATCTTGATAAGAAGGATACACAAGTCCTGTAGGTCGAAGGTCTACATTAGGTGTAGAGCAAGAAACTCAGGATGGTTCTTTTATGGAAGATCCTACCACAGAGGGAGGATGAGAATAAGACTTTCTTGACGGTAAATAAAGTGTAGGAGCAGTATCTCTTGAATCTGTTTGAAAATTTATTCAACACTTCTAGCTTTATGTTTAATAATTGTTTCAATATCTTGATTTTCTAAAGACCTTTCTGGTTGAGCGTTTTCTAAGCACCATTTACTAGATAGATTAATATCAGTCTACTGTATGAGTTTTAAAATATTAACTTTATTTTTGAAATTAGTTTGGAATAAAGTAGCCATACCTTTTGCTTGATGGGAATGGGCTATGCCTAGAACAATTGAATTCGTGAATTTATAATAAACTCTATATATGAGAGCAAGATTCTGATTTTGCGGATTCATATCAAAACCTTTTGTTTAGATCGCAAGAGTAAGAGCTTCATGTGCACCTAGATCTGTAAGGGAAACAAAGAAATTTGGAAAGCAATTGAAGAAAGTGGGGCCATTAGCCAAACTTGATTCAACCATTCCAAGTAATGAATCACTGAATTTTTTATGTCTTATATCTTGAACATAGATGAGAGCTTCTGTTCTAAGTCCAAGTCTTGTTAAAGGCTTTAGAGCAATTTGCACTAATCCAAAATGAATATAATTATATGTTTTAACATACCGCTTTATTTCATGGGGCTTGATTAAAGAAAGATGCTGAATATTACTAATAATGGATTCAGTTCTTTTAATGGTTTTTACTTTATAACTTGATTTTAATTAAAAACTTCCAACTTTATAAATTTTATTTTTATTTACGGTTGGAATAGTCCAGTCACAAATAACTTGATCTAAATCCTCATAACTGATTTCTCCACTATTTTTAATAAACATAGAAGATAAGGAATTTGAGGATGAGGAAGAAGAAGGTACAAACTTCTTAATAGGCCTAGCCATAATTTATATTATAGAGTTATTTTAACCAAATCCACCACGAGTATCTAACAAAATAGAGGATTTACACACCGACAAAACACCTGAAATGCCTTCACACTGCTAACAACGGTGATAACAATGGCTACCTCAGCTTCACTCTGGGCGGAAAATGATTAAAATTTCTTAATAATAAAAGACATTGAACTAAGTATTAAGACTTTTGACGTTCTTAGTTCTGAGTCAACAATTCCTTATGCAAAATCAAAGCAAAACATAATAAAGATAAGTAAAGAAATACTTACAAAACAACTTTATATTGCTAAAGTACTTGATTACAAATTTGATACCAACTTGGCTCTAATACCAAATGGGGAAGATGGTGGGTACAAAAAAGCAGAAAAGAGAGGAGAGGGGAGATGGTGGTGGAAGCAAGGCTAGATTTTGACTAGTATTCCAACTCTTGCTTGTATATGGAGAAGGCTGGTACTATTTATAGCCTTAGTAAGCATAATTTACATTTCATTACAACTGAATTTACACTACATTTGTATTTCATTTTATGATGTTTCAGGATTTTACTACTGGATAGAATCACAGGTTGCCATATAAATGGTTTGTCTTCATGCTGTGATGAGTCTACTTGTTGACTAAGAGGATGTTGCTTTATTCTTCTGCATAGTACCTGGTTGGTTTGTTGCAGAGAGAGGAGTCTATGGAGCCTTGAATTTTCTTGTTGGCTTTTGGATTTTTCCCAATTTTCTTTTGTCTTTTTTCTCAAAGTATGTTTTTTGTATAGTACTTTTTCAACATAACTTTGATGTGTTTGTAGAGAATGACATAGCTATGGATATGGTAGTAGTGATAAAGTTTTTGTTATCTTTTCTTTGTAGGCTTTATAGAGAAAACTCTTAATAAATCTTGAAAAATCTAAATCTTGATAAGATTAATCACTATCCTAATGAATTCCATTGTAGTTGGCAGAGGACTTCATAATGGAGTCAAAATTATGACAAGGGTCATTCCAAACTTCATTATCATTTTTGAATTCTCCATGGAATAGCTGAATTAATTCTTCACGAATATTTTCTAAAATGTCAAAAAAAATATCTTCATAGGCATTGAGAATTTGATTAAGCTTGGCATGTCTAGATTTAGAAGGATTCTGTATCACCGTTGTCTGCTCAACGAGTTCATTAGCAATGCAAATAACTCATCGACTATCACACCAAACATATCTGCACGTACTTGTAAATTTAAGATATCCTTTTAGATTGAGAAATCTTTAATACTGAAAAGAAGTTGGATCATACTTTTAGAGATGTTCTAAGCTGTATTCCATTGTAGCGACTTCATGAGATTCATACCATTGAGCTAGATGATCAACAAGGAGATGAACTTTTTGGAGACTAAATCTCCTTCTTCATAATTCATGATGGTCCATAATTAATAAGGTTGATAAAATTGGATTTCTAGTCTTTCACTCAAACTTGATGAAATCGTTATGAGAAGTTGTCTTTTTGTAACTCCAAGGCTGCGAAGGGCATGACGCATGATTGCAGGGAGTTGTTATATCATTTCAAAATCATCTCTGCATAAAGAAAATCTTTGGACTAATCCTTGTTCGATATATGAGATATCAACTTCATATGATGGCAGGAACAATTTGGGAAAGCTAGTTGCCCGACTTATATATTGAGCTTTGAGCATTAATCGCTCCTTGATCTGACAAGAAATAGTTTTTTGTCTAATTCTTGCAGCTATCTCATTTGAAAGGGCTGTGTTAACCTTTTTCCGGAGGTGAATTCTGGATGTTTATTCATCAACATAGGTAGATAACAGTGCTCTTTGATGGATGTTATGGCACATAAGGATTTGGCTTTCTAAGTCCTTGATATGGTTTGCAATTTTGGATAGGGTTTTTCTAGTGTTTTTTATTTTATTAGAGAAAATGGCACTCCAATGGGAATTGATAAGTTCTTGGGAAGTGACAGATAATCCTGGATTGAAGAAGGGAATTGATATTTGTTGGGACGTAGGTATAAAGAAAGAGCTTGATTCCTAAATAGGGGCTTTGCTTTTGCTTGTACTTAATGTCATAATGAAAAGGGATACTTCCTGAAGGCAGATAGGTCTGAATGAGAATTATCAATAATCTGAATTTTAATTTTCTTTGGGAAAAGAAAAAAAATTTTATATCTATCCTCCGGGTAGAATTTGAAGGTACCAAAATTTGGATGTAAGATTAAATGTAGAAAACATAAAGACATCAGAGAGATGATTAATGAGATCCATTTTATTTGGAACTAGAAATCTGAATGGTTTTTGAACATCTTATTCTTATTTACTCTTTGTTTGAATAATATTGATATGTTGAATAGGAGTTAATTCAACAAAAACAAAATTTAATTCTTTACTGTCTAAAATAGTTTTTAGACCTGATGAGTCAATTTGAAAAGGCTGTAAAATTTATAGAAAAGGATTTCCAAGGATAACATCATTGTTTAAATCCTTTCCTAGAAGGACATTGGTCTTTATGCATGTTCCATTTTTACAGACATAAACATTACTTAATTTGTATTTGATATGTAGTTATTTGCTAGCAGTAGCTAGATTGAGTTTATTATTGGTATTTTCATAATATTTTATTGGGATTAATCCTTCTCTTATTAGATTAACATCTACGCCACTATCTAGTAAGTAGAGTGTTTTAGTAGAGAAATCTTTGACCTTAATTGTAGCTTGAGTTTTTCATTTTCTAAGTGGATTTCTTGTTAAAGAATTTTAAAAAACCATTTAAGTCTTTATCAAATTTTTATTGATTTTCTAAATTATCATTATTTTCTTGATAATTTTTTAGTGTGTGAAATTCAAGATTCTCAACATGTTGTTTGAGTTCTTGAAGTTCAATTAAGTCTTGTTTGAATTTTTTTTTTCTTGCTTTTGATTATTTATTTCCTTACAAAGATCTTGAATAGAAAGATGAGTAGGAGTTTGTTACCCTCTTAATCAGTTTTAATGTTGAATTGTTCAGGTAAGGCTGATATGTTATTTGATGTAGAAGCTTTCCCTTTTTTAGTTCCTTTATGTAAATTCTGTATTTTTACAAAATATTTATTTTTTAATTCTTTATCTTTTAGATCTTTAAACATTTCTAGCATTATCTTTTCTGGAGCAAAAAGTACGTTCAAAGATAAAGAGGAAGAAGAAGCAGATTCATACTGGATTTCACTGTCAAATATTTTACAATGACATGTATCTGAAAAATGAAAGGAAGAATAATCTGTATTAGAGGAACTGGATGACTCTAATTTTGAGAATCCTTTTAAGATAGTTTTGATTTCTTTTTCTATTTTTACTTTTATTTTTGGGTTGTCAGGAGTTATATGTCCTTTTTCTTTGTAATTATAACATTGTATTTCTTTTTTCTTGGGATAAGTAGTGGATGGATTATCGTTTGTATAAGATTTCTTTGATTCTTTATAAGGATTTTTATGAGAATATTTTTTATGATATCTTTTTGAGGGAATATAATATTGTAGAGTTGAAAAATGTTTAGATTTTCTTTTTTGATGGTTTCTTTTTAAGTTTTTCTTTTTATTATGGCTAGATGGACTAATTAATGGTTCCATGCCAAACTGATAACAAAAATTACCAAGTTCATATTTGCTGATTGTTTTTTGATTTTCAATTTGTTATTTAAGTTTGATTTCATTACATAATGAAAATCCAACTTTATTTATCTTTTGAATGAGGTCACCATATGTATAAAGTCCATAATTTAAATTTCCATAATTTTCTAATTTTAACTCTTCTCTAACTTTTTCTGCAAAAAGTTTAGGAAGACTAGATATAAATTTCTCTTTCTAAAATTCTAAATTACTTACATCAATCGTATAGAGTTTTGGTAAGAAAACAGCTTTATACCAATGAAAATCTAATAATGTTCGGCAAGATAAATTGATTAATTGTGTTTTTAATTTTTCTTTTACATTCATATAATTGCCAATAAAATGTTTAACTATATTGGTAATAAGCATGTAGATGGAATCAGAGATCATTTGGCCTTAAGGAGTAAGAATAGGTTTTCCTGAGGGATCTCTTTTTACTGTATTTAATATAGCATTTCTTTCTGCATCAGATAGGTATTTTTCCCACCAACCATGTAATTGTCTAGTAAATTCGAGGACGACTGCATTTACTACATGTCTGTGAACATTACCGGCAGCCATGATGGTAGAGGCATATGTCATCATGTGTTGGCATAGTCGTAGGATTTGAAATTCAGATAGTTCATCTACATTCCATTCATTTACTGAAGAGTTTTCAAATCGAAGGCCATTTAGAATAGCTTGTTCTTCAAATTGAAGATCAACTGGAGTAGGTCTTGGATAATAACTTCTTGTTTTTGCTGCAGTGACTATTGGTTTCTGTCTTTTAAATATTTTATTGATTTGTAGAGATTCTTGATTTTGATCATCTTGATTTTCATTTGATTTTTTTTCTATAAAGTCAGAAACAGAGAATTCTGAGTCTGAGCTCGAAGCTTTAGAAACTAAACATCTATGGATTTTTTTATCTTTATTTTCTTTATTATCTTTAATTTTTATGCTTGTAAAACTATGAGATAATTAATTGATTAGTTTGTCCGAAAATTTTAAGGTTTCTTTTTTCTAACGTTAGATCTTTAAAGCCTTCACCTTGAAAACCTAAAGATTGTGTATTGATTACTTTATGGGAAGAAGTAGTTTCATAAAATTTTAAAATATTTTCAACTTTATCTTCAATTCTATTGGTTTATTGGCCAATAGTGTGAAGGTTTATAACTATATAATTATTTTGTTCTAAAACATGACTTAAATCTAATTTGTAAATAAATTAAGTTTTACCTTTGTCTCCTTGTATTTTTGCAACATCTTTTATGGATATGGCTGAAGTTTCTTTATAAATGATTAGATGTAATGGAGGATGTATCGATTCTTCAGTTCTTTGTGGAGAGGAACTAGTAGAAGCTATAATCCAAGAAGAGCTTAATTTAGTTATCATATTGATGAATAAATCTTCAGTATTATATGCTTTCTTCATGGCTAGTTTAAGCCAATCAAAGAAATAAATATTTCTTTGATTATCATATATATATTTTACCATTTGGCTTTTAGAAAGTCTTTATGTTCTTGAGAAACAATGTTAAAAAAGGATTTTGTGAGAGGATGTAAAGCTAAATTTTTTTTAACATTTCTTTATCAATTTCAAAGCATTCAATAACATTTATATTGAAATCAGATTCCGAAGGATTATGTGTATTAGATGGAGAATCTTGATAAGAAGGATACACAAGTCTTGTAGGTCGGTCGAAGGTCTACATTAGGTGTAGAGCAAGAAACTCGGGATGATTCTTTTATGGAAGATCCTACCACAGAGAAAGGATGAGAATAAGACTTTCTAGAAGGTTGATAAACTATAGGAGTTGTATCTCTTGAATCTATTTGAAAATTTATTTCAACACTTCCATCTTATTATTCAATAATTGTTTAAATATCTTGATTTTCTAAAGAACTTCCTGGTTGGGCATTTTCTAAGTGCCATTTACTAGATAGATTAATTTCATTCCACTGTATGAGTTTTGGAATATTAACCTTATTTTTTAAATTAGTTTGGAATAAAGTGGTCATGCCTTTTGCTCAATGGGAATAGGGTATGCCTAGAACAACTGAATTCATGAGTTTAATATAAACTCTATATATGAGAGCAAGATTTTGATTATGAGGATTCATATAAAAACCTTTTGTCTGGATAGCAAGAGTAAGATCTTAATGTGCACCTAGATCTGTGAGGGAAACAGAGAAATTTGGAAAGCAATTGAAGAAAGTAGGGCCATTAGCCAAACTTGATTCAGCCATTCCAAGTAATGAATCACTAATTTTTTTATGTCTTGTTCTTGAACATAGGTGAGAGCTTCTGTTCTAAGTCCAAGTCTTGTTAAAGGCTTTAAAACAATTTGCCCTAATCCAAAACGAATATAATTATATGTTTTAACATACTCCTTTATTTCATGGGGCTTGATTAAAGAAAGATGGTGAATATTACTGGTAATGGATTTAGTTCTTTTGATGGTTTTTACTTTATAACTTGATTTTAATTAAAAACTTCCAACTTTATAAATTTTATTTTTATTTTTGGTTGGAATAGTCCAGTTACAAATAACTTGATCTAAATCGTCATAACTGATTTCTTCACTATTTTTAATAGACATAGAAGATAAGGAATTTGATGAAGAGGAAGGAGAAGGTATAAACTTCTTAATAAGCTTAACCATATTTGTATTACAGAGTTATTTTAATCAAATCCACCACAGTATCTAACGAAATAGAGGATTTACACACCAACAAAATGCCTTAAATGCCTTCACACGGCTAATAATAGCGACAACAATGGCTACCTTAGCTTCGCTCTGGGCGGAATATGATTAAAATTTCTCAATAATAACAAACATAGAACTAAGTATTAAGACTTTTGATGTTCTTACTTCTAAGTTAGCAATTCCTTAAACAAAATCAAAACATAAAGATAAGTGAAGAAATACTCACAAAACGACTTTATATTGCAATGATACTTGATTACAAACTAGATCTCAACTTGGCTCTAATACCAAATGGAGAAGATGGTGGGTAAACAAAAATGAAAGGGAGAGGAGAAAGGAGATGGTGGTGGAAGCAAGGCTGGATTTTGACTGATATTCCAACTCATGCATTATATGAGGAAAACTAAACTTATTTATAGTCATAACAAACATAATTTACATTTCATTACAAATGAATTTACACTGCATTTGCATTTCATTTCATGTGCTGATAAATTTCATGATGCTTCAGGACTGTTGGATATGATCACAATCTTCACTGTAGATGAACTTTATTCTGAATAGTGGATTGTCATGATTGCTTTGATGGAAATTGAGTGGCTTGATAAACCATATGTCTTGTCTTGGCTTTATTTTTTTGCTTTACTTCTGCTAGTTATGAATCCTTCATTATCACTTTTTGTCTCATCAGCAACTGTATCTAGTTCAGGAGCAATATTTTCAAAAGGATTGTCACCAGCCCAAATATGATGCAGCTGCTAATTAAAACTTAATTGAGAATGTTCAGATGACCATTCTTTTTGTATTTGTTCAATAATTTCCTTTTGAAGCTCTTTTTTGAGTTGAAGCAAATCTGCTGCTGCATAAAGAGCAGAAGGTGAGCCTGAACAAGAATTCTTCTGCTTGTCAATATCACTTGCCGAATGAAGCCTTTCTTTTTATTGTTCAAGAGTTTTGAGAACTTCAGAGAATGATGGATTTATAGCTTGATCGGTAGAATATTGCTAGAGTGTTGCAGTATAATCAAATTGATGCAGAAACTTGATATAAATCATTCGAAATAAAACTGGTGGACTGGAGTCCATTTCTTTATAAAAATTCCATTTCAAGATCCAAGGAATCTCCTGCTTGTGTGATAAAACTACATAGTAACGTAAGGTTCTATTGTAAGTTGTAGTTACTGATAAAGGCTTTTTTCTTCTTATTTGAGAAGGGCTTTAAATGATTCAGAATAGGATTCATAAATAGGAAGAAGTGCTTGAGGAAGGATGTCTTTAATAGCACCAAAAGGGATCCAGAATTGTGTAAAAAACCACATAGGTATTTTATAGGAACTTGATTTGAATCTAATGAACCAGGAATGCTGGAAGGATGGGTATTGATAATAGAGGATGACTTCCCAAGTAGAAATATAATCATAATAATTAAAAATAAGTTTTGAATCAAGCCTTTCAGGCATATGAAGAGGTCATCCCCATTCTTCTACAAAGAGAACATGTAGGATTTTGATTTTTGAATAGATGATAGTAATATTAGGGGGTAAAGGATTTAAGTATGAATTTTTTTATCCATTTGTATGATCAATAGTACAGCTGCCAGTTCTGTTCAAAATCTGTTCATAGACTTTATAGTCAAGAGGTTGGATAAATAAGTGATCAGGAGAAAAAAGGGTTTGGATAAGATGTTCAATGGAAATGTTATCGGCATAAAACATGTCATCTAAGGAATAAATTCTCAAGGGTGCTTTTGTGGCAAAATATTGGGCTTGTGAAGCTTGAGGTTTTCAGGATACAGGGGTCGATGGGCTTTGAAATTGAGGAATATTAGAAGTATTTGCTCCCCATCTCTCAAGATAATTGCCACTGGATTTTCTGGATAAAGGTGTAGTGTTCATAATGGAAGAAACTTTGTCAACTAGGGACTGGAGAAAGGGTCTAATCTGCCAAGGCTTCATTCTTTTATCCCTGGAAAAACTCATGAGATAAAAAATCAGGAAGAGAATTATTTTTACAGGAAGAGAATTATTTTTACCTGCAATATACTCAATGTTAAAGTTAAATATGGCTAATAAAGCTTGCTAACGAGCAAAGATTTGCTTAACAGCAAGATTTTTTACATCTTTTTCCAAAATTTCTTTAGCAGATTTACAATCTACTTTTAATAAAAACTTTTCGTTTAATAAATCACTTTGAAACTTCATTATACTGTTTACCATGGATAGGATTTCCTTTTTAATAGTTGAATAATTCTGTTGAGTGGGTGTCCATGTTCCAAAAGTGAAACGAAGAACTACTTCTTTTCCGAGGATGCTTCTTTGTAGAAGGATTCCTCCAAAACCTATTTAAGATGCATCCATTTGAACTATTTTTAATAAATCTGGATGAGGGATAGTTAAACAAGGTAAATTTTGGACTCTCTGTTTAATATTTTGAACAGCTTTTGTATGAGTAGTGACCATTCTACGGGATTTTTGGTCAAGAGCATTTGAAAGATGTTTCTTTCTTCAACAAGATCTTTATAAAAGTCAGAAACATAATTAAGGCATCCAAGTAAACGTTGCAATTGTTCTTTATTAAGAATTTCATCAGGAAATTGGAAAGCAAACTTAATAACTCTTTGAACTGGAAAAATAGTTCCTTTTTTTATTATAAAGCCAAGAAACTAAATTTCCATTTGAAAAAGCTTCATTTTCTTTTGGGATAAGACAAGTCCATTCTTGATAATAACTTTTTTAAAAATATTTAAATGTTTCCAATGGTCACAAATAGATTTTGAAAACACAAGAATGTCATATATATAGATGAGTGTAAAATCTTGATATGGATTAAAAAGGTCATTCATTATTCTTTGAAATTCTGAAGGAGCATTTTTTAAACCAAATGGCATAACGTTCCATTCATAATGGCCAAATTGTACTGTAAAAGCAATTTTATACCTATCTTCTGGGGTGATTTGAATTTGCCAAAATCCTAATTTAAGATCAAATTTGTAAAAAAAAGAAGGCACCAGTTAGATGGTTAATAAGATCAGTTTTATTTGGAGCTGGATATCCGATGGACTTTAAGACTTTATTTAAAGGCTTGTAGTTGATAATGAGACAGGAAACACTTCGTTCTTATTCAGGCGCTTTATTTACATAAAACGCTGCACAATTCCAAGGGGATTGTGATTTCTGAATAAGCTTTTTAGCAAGAAGATCATTGATTTGTTTAGTACATAGTTGTACAAGGTCTTTATTCATCTAAATAGGTCGAGCTTTAGTAGGAATTTGAGATTCATCGAAATTGTCAATATATGGAAGAGAAACAGTATGGTGTTTCCTATGCCAAAAGGCAGAAGGAAGATCAGAACAGCATTCTGTTTCAAGAGATTTTTGAAATTGGATTAAACCTTTTTGGAATTCTAGGTTTTGTAATTCTATTTCAATTCTTAAAGAATTCATATCTTCTTGAAGATATGCAATTTGTTTTTCTTTATAAGCAATTTGATTTTGAATGATATTGATATGTTGAATAGGAGTTGATTCAACAAAATCAAAATTTAATTTTTTATTGTCTTTAATAGTTTTAAAGCCTGATGAATCAATTTGAAAAGGCTATAAAATTTGTAGAAAAGGATTTCCAAGGATAACATCGTTGTTTTAATCTTTTCCAAGTGGGAAGTTAGTCTTTATGCATGTTCCATTTTTGCAAACATGGACGTTATTTAATTTATAATGGATATGGAGTTTATTACTAGCAATTGCTAGGCTAAGTTTATTTTTGGCTTTTGCATAATATATTATTGGGATTAATCCTTCTCTTATTAAATTAACATCTACGCCACTATCTAGTAAGCAGAGTGCCTTAATAGAGAAGTCTATGACCTCAAATGTAACTTGAGTTTTCCATTTTTGAGGTGGATTCCTTGTTAAAGAATTTACAAAACCATTTAAGTTTTCATCAAATTTTTCTTGATGTTCTAAATTATTATTATTTTCTTGATAATTTTTTAGTGTGTGAAATTCAAAATTCTCAACACGTTATTTGAGTTCTTGAAGTTCAATTAAGTCTTGTTTTAATTCTTTCATTTCTTGCTTTTGATTAGTAATTTCTTTATAAAGATCTTGAATTAAAAGATGAGGAAGAGCTTGTTGCTCTCTTAATATATTTAATACAGTTTTAATGCTAAATAGTTCAGGTAAGTCAGATATGCTATTTGATGTAGAAGCTTTTCCTTTTTTATTTCTTTTATTTATATTCTGTTTTTTTTTAAAATATTTATTTTTTAATTTTGCATCTTTGAAATCTTTAAACATTTCCAGCACAAGTTCTTTTAGAGCAGAAAGAAAGTTCAATGATAAAGAGGAAAAAGAAGCCGATTCATACTGGATTTCACT
Organism: Sextonia rubra; assembly: GCA_037013555.1. NCBI lineage: Eukaryota > Viridiplantae > Streptophyta > Magnoliopsida > Laurales > Lauraceae > Sextonia > Sextonia rubra. The sequence goes on from JASUAD010000001.1 coordinate 84,461,852, forward strand.
GTCAAATATTTTACAATGACATATATCAGAAGAATGAGAGGAAGAATAATCTGTATCAAAGGAACTGAATGACTCTGATGCTGAGGATCCTTTTAAGATAATTTTGATTTCTTTTTCTATTTTTACTTTTATTATTGGGCAGTCAGGAGCTATATGTCCTTTTTCTTTGCAATTATAACATTATATTTCTTTTTTCTTTGGATAAAAAGTGGATGGATTATCTTTTGTATAAGATTTCTTTGATTCTTTAGAAGGATTTTTATGAGAATATTTTTTATGATATCTTTTTGAGGGAATATAATATTGTAGAGTTGAAAAATGTTTAGATTTTCTTTTTTGATGGTTTCTTTTTAAGTTTTTCTTTTTATTATGGCTAGATGGACTAATTAATGGTTCCATGCCAAACTGATAACAAAAATCACCAAGTTCATATTTGCTGATTGTTTTTTGATTTCCAATTTGTTATTTAAGTTTGATTTCATTGCATAATGAAAATCCAACTTTATTTATCTTTTGAATGAGGTCACCATATGTATAAAGTCCATAATTTAAATTTCCATAATTTTCTAATTTTAACTCTTCTCTAACTTTTTGTGCAAAATGTTTAGGAAGACAAGATATAAGCTTTTCTTTCCATAGTTCTGAGTTGCTTGCATCGATTGTATAGAGTTTTGATAACAAAACATCTTTATACCAATGAAAATCTGATAATGTTGGGCAAGATAAATTGATTAATTGTGTTTTTATTTTTTCTTCTACATTCATATAATTACCAATAAAATGTTTTACTATATTGGTAATAAGCATGTAAATAAAATCAAGAATCATTTGACCTTGAGGAGTAATAACAAGATTTCCTGAAGGATCTCTTTTTATTTTATTTAGTATAGCTTGCCTTTCTATATTAGATAGGTGCTTTTGCCACCAACCATGTAATTGTCCAGTAAATCCAAGGACAACTGCATTTACTGCATGTCTTTGATTATTACCAGTAGCTATGATGGTAGAGGCATATATCATCATGTGTTGGTATAGTTACAAGATTTGAATTCAGATAGTTCATCTACATTCCATTCGTATACTGAGGAGTTTTCAAATTAAAGGCTATTTAGAATGGCTTGTTCTTCAAATTGAAGATCAACTGGAGTAGGTTTTTTATAATAATTTCTTGTTTTTACTGCAGTGACTATTGGATTTTGTCTTTTAAATATTTTATTGATTTGTAGAGATTCTTGATTTTGATCATTTTGATTCTCATTTGTTTTAGACTCTTCTTCTATACGTCAGCTATAGAAAATTCTTAATCTGAGCTAGAGGCTTTAGAATTTGAGACAAAAACATTTATAGATTTGTCAGCTTTTTGTCTTTATTTTATTGAAGTTTTATATTTGTAAAACTATGAGATAATTGATTAATTAGTTCATCTGAAAATTTTAAAGGTTTCCTTTCTAACTTTAAATCTTTAAGGGCTTCACCTTGAAAACCTAAAGTTTGTATCTTAATTATCTTTTGTGAAGAAGATGCGTCATAAATTTTTAAAATATTTTCAACTTTATCTTCAATTCTATTGGTTTGTTAGCCAATAGTATGAAGGTTAATATTTATATAATTATTTTGTTCTAAAACATGACTTAAATCTAATTTGTAAACAAATTCAGATTTACCTTTATCTCCTTGTATTTTTACAACATCTTTTATGGGTATGGCTAAAGTTTCTTTATATATGATTTGATGTAATGAAGGATGTATAGATTCTTCAATTCTTTGTGGAGAGAAACTAGTAGAAGTTATAATCCAAGAAGAGCTTAATTTAGTTATCATATTGATGGATAAATCTTCAGTATTATAAGCTTTCTTCATGGCTAGTTTAAGCCAATCAAAGAAACAAATACTTCTTTGATTATCATACATATATTTATACAATTTTACTTTTAGAAAGTCTTTATGTTCTTGAGAAATTAATTTAAAAAAGGATTTCGTTAAAGGATGTAGAGCTAAATTCTTTTTGAACATTTTTTATCAATTTCAAAACATTTATAACATTTATATTGAAATCAGATTCTGAAGGATTATATGTATTAGATGGAGAAGCTTAATAAGAAGGATACACAAGTCCTAAAGGTCGAAGGTCTACATTAGGTGTAGAGCAAGAAACTCGGGATGGTTCTTTCATGGAAGATCTTACCACAGAGGGAGGATGAGAATAAGACTTTCTAGAAGGTTGATAAACTGTAGGAGTTGTATCTCTTGAATCTGTTTGAAAATTTATTTCAACACTTCCATCTTCATGTTCAATAATTGTTTCAAATCTTGATTTACTAAAAGACTTTTCAGGTTGAGCATTTTCTAAGTGCCATTTACCAAATAGATTAATATCATTCCACTGTATGAGTTTTGGAATATTAATTTTCTTTTTGAAATTAGTTTGGAATAAAGTGGTCATGCCTTTTGCTTGATGGGAATAGGGTATGCCTAGAACAACTGAATTCATGAATTTAATATAAACTCTATATATGAGAGCAAGATTTTGATTATGAGGATTCATATCAAAACCTTTTGTCTGGATAACAAGAGTAAGAGCTTCATGTGCACCTCGATCTATATGGAAAATAGAAAAATTTGGAAAGCAATTGAAGAAAATAGGGCCATTAGCCAAACTTGATTCAACCATTCCAAGTAATGAATCATTGATTTTTTTTCTGCCCTGTGTCTTGAACATAGTGAGAGCTTCTGTTCTAAGTCCAAGTCTTGTTAAAGGCTTTAGAGTAACTTGCACTAATCCAAAATGAGTATAATTGTATGTTTTAACATACTCTTTTATTTCATGGGGCTTGTTTGAAGAAAGATGCTCAATGTTGCTCGTAATGGATTCAGTTCTTTCTATGGTTTTCACTTTATAACTTGATTTTAATTCAAAACTTCCAACTTTATAAATTTCATTTTTATTTACGGTTGGAATAGTCCAGTCACAAATAACTTGATCTAAATCATCATAACTAATCTCTTCACTATTTTTAATAGACATAGAAGATAAGGAATTTGATGATGAGGAAGAAGAAGGTACAAACTTCTTAATAAGCTTAGCCATAATTTGTATTACAGAGTTATTTTAACCAAATCCACCACGATTATCTAACGAAATAGAGGATTTACATACCAACAAAATGCCTTAAATGCCTTCACACGGCTAACAATGGCAATAACAATGGCTAGCTCAGCTTCGCGCAGGGTGAAATATGATTAAAATTTATCAATAATAACAAACACACAACCAAGTATTAAAATTTTTGACATTCTTGCTTTTGAATCAGCAATTCCATAAACAAAATCAAAGCATAAATATAAGTGAAGAAATACTCACAAAACGAGTTTATATTGCAATGATACTTGATTACAAACTAGATGCCAACCTGGCTTTGATACCAAATGGGGAAAATGGTAGGTATACAAAAGCGGTGGGTATACAGAAGCAGAAGGGAGAGGAGAGAGGAGATGGTGGTGGAAACAAGGCTGGATTTTGACTGGTATTCCAACTTTTGCCTGTTCATGAGGATGACTAGACTTATTTATAGTCATAAAAAACATAATTTACATTTCATTACAACAGTATTTAGACTACATTTGCATTTCATTTCATGTGCTAACAAATTACATGATGCTTCAGGATTACTAGATAAGATCATAATCTTCACTGTATATGAAATTTATTCTGAATAGTGGATTGTCATGATTGCTTTGTGGGAAATTGAGTGGCTTGATAAAGCATATGTCTTGTCTTGGCTTTATTTTTTTCCTTTTCTTCGGCTAGATATGAATCCTTTATTATCACTTTTTGTCTCATTAGTATCTGTATTTGGTTCAGGAGCAATATTTTCAAAAAGATTGTCACCAGCCCAAAGATGATGCAGCTGCTGATCAAAACTTAATTGAGAATGTTCATATGACCATTCTTTTTGTATTTGTTCAATAATTTCCTTTTGAAGCTCTTTTTTTAGTTGAAACAAATCTACTACTGCATAAAGAGCAGAAAGAGAGGCTGAACAAGAATTCTTCTGCTTGTCAATATCACTTGCTGAATGAAGCCTTTCTTTTTATTTTTCATGAGTTTTGAGAACTTCAGAGAATGATGGATTTATAGCTTGATCGGTAGAATATTGCTGGAGTATTGCAGTATAATCAAATTGATGCCAAAACTTGATATAAATCATTCGAGATAAAACTGGTGGACTGAAGTCCATTTCTTTATAAAAATTCCATTTCAAGATCCATCTCCTGCTTGTGTGATAAAACTACATAGTAACATAAGGTTCTATTGCAAGTTGTAGGTGCTGATAAAGGCTTTTTTCGTCTTATTTGAGAAAGGCTTTAAATGATTCAGAATAGGATTCATAAATAGGAAGAAGTGCTTGAGGAAGGATGTCTTTAGTAGAACCAAAAGGGATCCAGAATTGTGTGAAAAACCACATAGGTATTTTATGGGAGCTTGATTTGAATCTAATGAACCAGGAATGCTGGAAGGATGGGTATTGATAATAGAGGATGACTTCCCAAGCAGAAATATAATCATAATAATTAAAAATAAGTTCTAAATCAAGCCTTTGAGGCATATGAAGAGGTCATCCCCATTCTTCTACAGAGAAAACATGCAGGATTTTGATTTTTGAATAGACGATAGTAATATTAGGGGGTAAAGGATTTAAGTATGAATTTTTTGATCCATTTGTATGATCAATAGTACAGCTGCCAGTTCTAATCAGAATCTGTTCATAGACTTTATAGTCAAGAGGTTGGATAAATAAGTGATCAGGAGAAAAAAGGGTTTGGATAAGATGTTCAATAGAAATGGTATCGGCATAAGACATGTCATCTAAGGAATAAATTCTCAAGGGTGCTTTTGTGGCAAATTATTGGGCTTGTGAAGCTTGAGGTTTTCTGGATACAAGGGTTGATGGGCTTTGAAATTGAGGAATATTAGAACTATGGGTTGCTCCCCATCTCTCAAGATAATTGCCACTGGATTTTCTGGATAAATGTGTAGTGTTCATAATGGAAGAAACTTTATCAGCTAGGGATTGGAGAAAGGGTCTAATCTATCGAGGCTTTATTCTTTTGTCTCTATAAAAACTCATGAGATAAAAAATCAGGAAGAGAATTATTTTTTCCTACAATATACTCAATGTCAAAGTCAAATATGGCTAATAAAGCTTGCCAGCGAGCAACGATTTGCTTAGCAGCAAGATTTTTTATATCTTTTTCTAAAGTTTCTTTAGCAGATTTACAATCTATTCTTAATAAAAATTTTTTGTTTAATAGATCACTTTGGAACTTCATTATACTATTTGCCGTGGATAGGATTTCCTTTTTAATAGTTGAATAATTCTATTGAGTGGGCATCCATGTTCTAGAAGTGAAACGAAGAATTTCTTCTTTTCCAAGGATGTTTTTTTGTAAAAGGATTCCTCCAAAACCTATTTCAGATGCATCTGTTTGAGCTATTTTTAATAAATTTGGATGAGGGATAGTTAAAAAAGGTAAATTTTGAACTTTTTGTTTAATATTTTGAATGGCTTTTGTATGAGCAGGTGACCATTCTACGGGATTTTTGGTTAAGCGCATTTGCAAGATTTTTCTTTCTTTAGCAAGATCTTTATAAAAGTCAAAAACATAATTAAGGCATCTAAGAAAACGTTGCAATTGCTCTTTATTAAGAATTTCATGAGGAAATTGGAAAGAAAACTTAATAGCTCTTTGGACTGGAGAAATAGTTCCTTTTTTTATTATAAAGCCAAGAAACTGAATTTCCATTTGAAAAAGCTTCATTTTCTTTTGGGATAAGACAAGTCCATTCTTGATTATAACTTTTTAAAAAATATTTAAATGTTTACAATGGTCACAAATAGATTTTGAAAACACAGGAATGTCATCTATATAGACGAGTGTAAAATCTTGATATGGATTAAAAAGGTTATTCATTATTCTTTGAAATTCTGAAGGAGCATTTTTTAAACCAAATGGCATAACGTTCCATTCGTAATGGAAGGCTTTAAATGATTCAGAATAGGATTCATAAATAGGAAGAAGTGCTTGAGGAAGGATGTCTTTAGTAGAACCAAAAGGGATCCAGAATTGTGTGAAAAACCACATAGGTATTTTATGGGAGCTTGATTTGAATCTAATGAACCAGGAATGCTGGAAGGATGGGTATTGATAATAGAGGATGACTTCCCAAGCAGAAATATAATCATAATAATTAAAAATAAGTTCTAAATCAAGCCTTTGAGGCATATGAAGAGGTCATCCCCATTCTTCTACAGAGAAAACATGCAGGATTTTGATTTTTGAATAGACGATAGTAATATTAGGGGGTAAAGGATTTAAGTATGAATTTTTTGATCCATTTGTATGATCAATAGTACAGCTGCCAGTTCTAATCAGAATCTGTTCATAGACTTTATAGTCAAGAGGTTGGATAAATAAGTGATCAGGAGAAAAAAGGGTTTGGATAAGATGTTCAATAGAAATGGTATCGGCATAAGACATGTCATCTAAGGAATAAATTCTCAAGGGTGCTTTTGTGGCAAATTATTGGGCTTGTGAAGCTTGAGGTTTTCTGGATACAAGGGTTGATGGGCTTTGAAATTGAGGAATATTAGAACTATGGGTTGCTCCCCATCTCTCAAGATAATTGCCACTGGATTTTCTGGATAAATGTGTAGTGTTCATAATGGAAGAAACTTTATCAGCTAGGGATTGGAGAAAGGGTCTAATCTATCGAGGCTTTATTCTTTTGTCTCTATAAAAACTCATGAGATAAAAAATCAGGAAGAGAATTATTTTTTCCTACAATATACTCAATGTCAAAGTCAAATATGGCTAATAAAGCTTGCCAGCGAGCAACGATTTGCTTAGCAGCAAGATTTTTTATATCTTTTTCTAAAGTTTCTTTAGCAGATTTACAATCTATTCTTAATAAAAATTTTTTGTTTAATAGATCACTTTGGAACTTCATTATACTATTTGCCGTGGATAGGATTTCCTTTTTAATAGTTGAATAATTCTATTGAGTGGGCATCCATGTTCTAGAAGTGAAACGAAGAATTTCTTCTTTTCCAAGGATGTTTTTTTGTAAAAGGATTCCTCCAAAACCTATTTCAGATGCATCTGTTTGAGCTATTTTTAATAAATTTGGATGAGGGATAGTTAAAAAAGGTAAATTTTGAACTTTTTGTTTAATATTTTGAATGGCTTTTGTATGAGCAGGTGACCATTCTACGGGATTTTTGGTTAAGCGCATTTGCAAGATTTTTCTTTCTTTAGCAAGATCTTTATAAAAGTCAAAAACATAATTAAGGCATCTAAGAAAACGTTGCAATTGCTCTTTATTAAGAATTTCATGAGGAAATTGGAAAGAAAACTTAATAGCTCTTTGGACTGGAGAAATAGTTCCTTTTTTTATTATAAAGCCAAGAAACTGAATTTCCATTTGAAAAAGCTTCATTTTCTTTTGGGATAAGACAAGTCCATTCTTGATTATAACTTTTTAAAAAATATTTAAATGTTTACAATGGTCACAAATAGATTTTGAAAACACAGGAATGTCATCTATATAGACGAGTGTAAAATCTTGATATGGATTAAAAAGGTTATTCATTATTCTTTGAAATTCTGAAGGAGCATTTTTTAAACCAAATGGCATAACGTTCCATTCGTAATGGCCAAATGGTATTGTAAAAGCAGTTTTATACGTGTCCTCCGGGGTGATTTGAATTTGCCAAAACCCTGATTTAAGATCAAATTTGGAAAAAAGGAAGGCACTAGCTAGACTGTTGATAAGATTAGTTTTATTTCAAACTGGATTTTTGATGGACTTTAAGTCTTTATTTAAAGGCTTGTAGTTGACACGAAGACAGGGAGCACCTCGTTCTTATTTAGGCGCTTTATTTACATAAAACGTTGCACAACTCCAAGGGGATTGTGATTTCTGAATAAGCTTTTTAGCAGGAAGATCATTGATTTCTTTAGTACATAGTTGTACAAGGTCTTTATTCATCTGAATAGGTTGAGCTTTAGTAGGAATTTGAGATTCATCGAAATTATCAATATATGGAAGAGAAACAGTATGGTGTTTCCTGTGCCAAAAGGCAAAAGAAAGGTTAGAGCAGCATTCTATTTCAAGAGATTTTTGAAATTGGATTAAATCTTTTTGGAATTCTGGTTTTTGTAATTCTTTTTCAATTCTTAAAGAATTTAGATCTTCTTAAAAATAAGCAATTTATTTTTCTTTATAAGCAATTTGATTTTGAATGATATTGATATGTTAAATAGGAGTTGATTCAATAGAATAAAAAATTATTTTTTATTGTCTTTAATAGTTTTAAGGCCTGATGAATCAATTTGAAAAGGCTGTAAAATCTGTTGAAAAGGATTTCCAAGGATAACATCATTGTTTAAATCTTTTCCAAGCAGGAAATTGGTCTTTATGCATGTTCCATTTTTACAAACATGGACGTTATTTTATTTATTATGGATATGAAGTTTATTACTAGCAATTGCTAGGCTGAGTTTATTTTTAGTTTTTTCATAATATTTTGTTGGGATTAATCCTTCTCTTATTAAATTAACATCTGCACAACTATCTAGTAAGCAGAGTGCTTTAATAAAGAAGTCTTTGACCTTAATTGTAACTTGAGTTTTCCATTTTTGAGGTGGATTCCTTGTTAAGGAATTTACAAAACCATTTAAGTTTTCATCAAAATTTTCTTAATGTTCTAAATTATCATTATTTTCTTGATAATTTTTGAGTGTGTGAAATTCAAGATTCTCAACACGTTGTTTGAGTTCTTGAAGTTTAATTAAGTCTTGTTTTAATTCTTTTATTTCTTGCTCTTGAATTGAAAGATGAATAGGAGCTTGTTGCTCTCTTAATCTATCTAAAACAGTTTTTATACTGAATTGTTCAAGTAAGTCAAATATCTTACTTGACGTAGTAGCTTTTCTTTTTTTATTTTCGTTGTTTATTTTCTGTATTTTTTCAAAATATTTAATTTTTAATTTTTCATCTTTTAGATCTTTTAACATTTCTAGCACCATTTCTGTTGGAGCAAAGAGTACGTTTAAAGATAAAGAGGAAGAGGAAGCAGATTCATACTAGATTTCATTGTCAAATATTTTACAATAGTATGTGTCTGAAGAATAATCTTTTTCAGAGGAACTAGATGATTCTAAGGATGAGTATAAGGATCCTTTGATTTCTTTTTGAGAAGAAGTAATTTCAGAAGGCTATAAAATATTTTCAACTTTATCTTCAATTCTATTAATTTGTTGGCCAATAGAATGAAGGTTAATATTTGTATAATTATTCTGTTCTAAAATATGACTTAAGTCTGATTTGTAAATAAATTAGATTTACCTTTATCTCCTTGTATTTTTGCAACATATTTTACAGGTATGGTTGAAGTTTCTTTATATATGATTTGATGTAATGGAGGATGTATAGATTCTTCAATTCTTTGTGGAGAAAAATTGGTAGAAGCTATAATCCCAGAAGAGCTTAATTTAGTTATCATATTGATAGATAAATCTTTAGTACTATAAGCTTTCTTCTTGGCTAGTTTAAGCCAATCAAAGAAATAAATATTTCTTTGATGATCATACATATATTTATACCACATTTCTTTTAAGAAATCTACCTGCTCTTGAGAAACTAGTTTAAAAAAAGATTTTGTTAAAGGATGTAAAGCTAAAATCTTTTTTAACATTTTTTTATCAATTTCAAAACATTCAATAACATTTATATTGAAATCAAATTCTGAGGGATTATATGTATTAGTTGGAGAAGCTTAATAAGAAGGATACATAAGTCCTGTAGGTCGAAGGTCTACATTAGCTGTAGAGGAAGAAACTCAGGATGGTTCTTTTGTGGAAAATCCTACCACAGAGGGAGGATGAGAATAAGACTTTCTAAAACGTTGATAAACTGTAGGATTTGTATCTCTTGAATCTATTTGAAACTTTATTTCAACACTTCCATCTTCATGTCCAATAATTGTTTCAATTTCTTGATTTTCTAAAAACCTTTCAAGTTGAGCGTTTTCTAAGCGCCATTTACGAGATAAATTAATATCATTCCACTGTTTGAGTTTTGGAATATTAACTTTATTTTTGAAATTAGTTTGGAATAAAGTAGTCATACCTTTTGCTTGATGGGAATAGGCTATGCCTGGAACAACTGAATTCATGAGTTTATAATAAACTCTTTATATGAGAGTACGATTTTGATTATGAGGATTTATATCAAAATCTTTTGTCTGGATAGCAAGAATAAGAGCTTCATGTGTAGCTAGATTTGTAAGGGAAATAGAGAAATTTGAAAAGCAATTGAAGAAAGTAAGGCCATTAGACAAACTTGATTCAATCATTTCAAGTAATGAATTACTGAATTTTTTATGTCTTGTATCTTGAACATAGATGAGAGCTTCTGTTCTAAGTCCTAGTCTTGTTAAAGGCTTTAGAGTAACTTGCACTAATCCAAAATGAATATAATTGTATGTTTTAACATACTCCTTTATTTCATGGGGCTTGTTTGAAGAAAGATGCTTAATGTTACTCGTAATGGATTCAGTTCTTTCTATGGTTTTTACTTTATAACTTGATCTTAATTAAAAACTTCCAACTTTATAAGTTTCATTTTTATTTACGGTTGGACTAGTCCAGTCACAAATAACTTGATATAAATCGTCATAACTGATTTCTTCACTATTTTTAATAGACATAGAAGATAAGAAATTTGATGATGAGGAAGAAGAAGGTACAAGCTTCTTAATAAGGTTACCATAATTTGTATAACAGAGTTATTTTAGCCAAATCCACCCTGAGTATCTAACGAAATAAAGGATTTACACACCAACAAAATGCCTTAAACGCCTTCACGCGGTTAACAACGGTGACAACAATGGCTACCTCAGCTTCACTCCTGGCGGAATATGATTAAAATCTCTCAATAATAACAAACACAAAACTAAGTATTAAGATTTTTGATGATTTTACTTCTGAGTCAGCAATTCCTTAAGCAAAATCAAAGTATAACATAACAAAGATAAGTTAAGAAATACACACCGAACAACTTTATATTGCCAAAGTACTTGATTACAAATTTGAGAAATCAAGGGATCCTCATCCTCATCCTTAGAATCATCTAGTTCCTCTGATAAAGATTATTCTTTAGATACATGTCATTATAAAATATTTGATAGTGAAATCTAGTCTAAATCTGCTTCTTCTTCCTATTTATCTTTAAACGTACTCTCTGCTCAAGAAGAAACGGTGCTAAAAATGTTTAAAGATCTAAAAGATGAAGAATTAAAAAATAAATATTTTGAAAAAATATAGAAAATAAACAACGGAAATAAAAAGGAAAAGCTTCTACATCAAGTGATATATCTGACTTACCCGAACAGTTCAGTAAAAAACTGTTTTACATAGATTAAGATAGCAACAAGCTCCTACACATCTTTCAATTCAAGATCTTTGTAAAGAAATTAATAACCAAAAGCAAGAAATAAAAGAATTAAAACAAGACTTAATTGAACTTCAATAACTCAAACAACGTGTTGAGAATCTTGAATTTCACACACTCAAAAATGATTAAGAAAATAATGACAAATTACAACACCAAGAATGATGAAAACTTAAATGGTTTTGTAAATTCTTTCACAAGGAATAGACCTCAAAAATGGAAAACTCAAGTTACAATTGAGGTCAAAGACTTCTCTATTAAAGCACTCTGCTTACTAGATAGTAGCGCAAGTGTTAGTTTAATAAGAGAATGATTAATCCCAACAAAATATTATGAAAAAACTAAAAATAAACTCAAACTAGCAACTGCTAGTACTAAACTCCATATCCATTATAAATTAAATAACATCCGTGTTTGCAAAAATGGAACATGTATAAAGACTAATTTCTTGCTCGGAAAAGATTTAAACAATTAAGTTATCCTTGGATATCCTTTTCTACAGATTCCACAGCCTTTTGAAATTGATTCATCAGGTCTTAAAACTATTAAAGACAATAAAAAATTAATTTTTGATTTTGTTGAATCAACTCCTATTCAACATATCAATATCATTCATAATCAAATTGCTTACAAAGAAAAACAAATTGCATATCTTCAAGAAGATATGAATTCTTTAAGAATTGAAAAAGAATTCCAAAAAGATTTAATCCAATTTCAAAATATTTTGAAACAAAATGTTGTTCTGACCTTCCTTCTACCTTTTGGCACAGGAACAACCACACTATTTCTTTTCCATATATTGATAATTTCGATGAATCTCAAATTCCTACTAAAGCTCAACCTATTCAGATGAATAAAGACCTTGTACAACTATGTACTAAAAAAATCAATGATCTTCCTGCTAAAAAGCTTATTCAGAAATCACAATCCCCTTGGAGTTGTGCAAAGTTTTATGTAAATAAAGCGCTTAAACAAGAACGAGGCTTCCCTGTCTTGTTATCAACTACAAGCCTTGAAATAAAGTCTTAAAGTCCATCAAAAATCCAGTTCAAAATAAAACTAATCTTATCAACCATTTAGCTGGTGCCTTCCTTTTTTCCAAATTTGATCTTAAATCAGGGTTTTGGTAAATTCAAACCACCCCGGAGGACAGTTATAAAATTGCTTTTATGTTACCATTTGGCCATTACAAATGGAACGTTATGCCATTTGGTTAAAAAAATGCTCCTTTAGAATTTCAAAGAATAATGAATGACATTTTATCCATATCAAGCTTTTACACTCGTCTATATAGATGATATTCTTGTATTTTCAAAATCTATTTGTGAACATTGGAAACATTTAAATATTTTTAAAAAAGTTATTATCAAGAATGGACTTGTCTTATCCCAAAAGAAAATGATGCTTTTTCAAACAGAAATTTAGTTTCTTGGTTTTATAATAAAAAGGAACTATTTCTCTAGTCCAAAGAGTTATTAAGTTTCTTCCCAATTTCCTGATGAAATTCTTAATAAAAAGCAATTGCAACATTTTCTTGAAAGCCTTAATTATGTTTCTGACTTTTATAAAGATCTTGCTAAAGAAAGAAAAGTCTAGCAAATGCGCTTGACCAAATATCCTGTAGAATGGTCACCTGCTCATACAAAAGCTATTCAAAATATTAAACAAAAAGTCCAAAATTTACCGTGTTCAACTATCCCTCATCCAGATTTATATTAAAAATAGTTTAAACAGATGCATTTGAAATAGGATTTAGAGGAATCCTTCGACAAAGAAACGTCCTTGGAAAAGAAGAAGTTCTTCGTTTCACTTCTAGAACATGGACACCCACTCAATAGAATTATTCAACTATTAAAAAGGAAATCCTATCCATGGTAAATAGTATAATGAAGTTCCAAAGTGATTTATTAAACAAAAAATTTTTATTAAGAATAGATTGTAAATCTACTAAAGAAATTTTAGAAAAAGATGTAAAAAATCTTGCTGCTAAGCAAATCATTGCTCGTTGGCAAGTTTTATTAGCCATATTTCACTTTGACATTGAGTAAATGATAGGTAAAAATAATTCTCTTCCTAATTTTTTATCTCATGAGTTTTTACAGGAATAAAAAAATGAAGCCACGGCAGATTAGACCCTTTCTCTAGTCCCCAACTGATAAAGTTTCTTCCATTATGAACACTACACCTTTATCCAGAAAATCTAGCGGCAATTATCTTGAGAGATGGGGAGCAACCCATACTTCTAATATTCCTCAATTTCAAAGCCCATCAAGCCCTGTATCCAGAAAACCTCAAGCTTCACTAGCCTAATATTTTGCCATAAAAACACCCTTGAGAATTTATTCCTTAGATTACATGCCTTATGCCGATACCATTTCTATTGAACATCTTATCCAAATCCAACCTCTTGACTATATAGTCTATAAACAGATTCTAATTAGAACTGGCAGCTGTACTAATGATCATACAAATGGATCAAAAAATTCATACTTAAATGCTTTACCACCCAATATTACTATCCTATATTCAAAAATCAAAATCTTGCATATTCTTTCTACAGAAGAATGGGGATGACCTCTTCATATGCCTCAAAGGCTTGATTCAGAACTTATTTTTAATTATTATGATTATATTTCTGCTTGGGAAGTCATCCTCTATTATCAAACCCATCCTTTCAACATTCCTAGTTAATTAGATTCAAATTAAACTCCCATAAAATACCTATGTGGTTCTTTACACAATTTTGGATCCCTTTTGGTACCACTAAAGACATCCTTCCTGAAGCATTTCTTCCTATTTATGAATCCTATTCTACATCATTTAAAGCCCTTCTCAAATCAAAAGAAAAAAAGCCTTTATCAACACCTACAACTTGCAATAGAACCTTATGTTATTATGCAGTTCTGTAGCAAGCAGGAGATTCCTTGGATCTTGAAATGGAATTTTTATAAAGAAATGGACTTTAGCACACCAGTTTTATCTCTAATGATCTATATAAAGTTTTGGCATCAATTTGATTATAATGCAATACTCCAGCAATATTCTACCGATCAAGCTATAAAGCCATCATTCTTTGAAGTTTCCAAAACTCCTGAAAAAGAAAAAGAAAGGCTTCATCCAGCAAGTGATGTTGACAAATAGAAGAATTCTTGTTCAGCCTCTCCTTCTGCTCTTTATGCAGCAATAGATTTGCTTTAACTCAAAAAAGAACTTCAAAAGGAAATTATTGAACAAATACAAAAAGAACGGTCATCTAAAAATTCTCCATTAAGTTTTGGTCAATAGCTATAGCATCTTTGGGCTGATGACAATCCTTTTGAAAATATTGCACCTGAACTAGATACAGATACTGATGAGACAAAAAGTGATAATGAAGGATTCATATCTATCTGAAGAAAATGAAAAAAAATAAAGCCAGCACAAGACATATGCTTTATCAAGCCACTTAATTTCCCACAAAGCAATCATGACAATCCACTATTCAGAATAAAGTTCATCTACAGTGAAGATTGTGATCTTATCCAACAGTCCTAAAGCATCATGAAATTTGTCAGCACATGAAATGAAATGCAAATGTAGTGTAAATTCAGTTATAATGAAATGTAAATTATGTTTGTTATGACTATAAATCAGTCTAGCCTTCCTCATGTATAGGCAAGAGTTGGAATACCAGTTGAAATCCAGCCTTGCTTCCACCACCATCTCCTCTCTCCTTTCCTTTCCGCTTTTATATACCCACCACCTTCCTCTCCTCTCCCTTCCGCTTTTGTATACCCACCACCTTCCCTATTTGGTATCAGAGCCAAGTTGGTATCAAATTTGTAATCAAGTACTTTGGTAATATAAAGTTGTTTTGTGAGTATTTCTTCACCTATCTTTGTTATGTTACGCTTTGATTTTGCTTAAGGAATTGCTGACTCGGAAGTAAGAATGTCAAAAGTCTTAATACTTAGTTCTATATTTGTTATTATTGAGAAATTTTAATCATATTCCGCCCGAAATGAAGCTGAGGTAGCAATTGTTGTCACCATTATTAGCCGTGTGTGGTGTTTAAGGAGTTTTGTTGGTGTGTAAATCCTCTATTTCGTTAGATAATTGTGGTGGATTCGGTTAAAATAACTCTGTAATACAAATTATGGCTAAGCTTATTAAGAAGTTTGTACCTTCTTCTAGAAGTTTGTACCTTCTTCTTTCTCATCATCAAATTCCTTATCTTCTATGTCTATTAAAAATAGTGAAGAAATCAGTTATGATGATTTAGATCAAGTTATTTGTGACTGGACTATTCCAACCATAAATGAAAATGAAATTTATAAAGTTGGAAGTTTTCAATTAAAATCAAGTTATAAAGTAAAAACCATTGAAAGAACTGAATCCATTACCAGTAATATTCAGCGTCTTTATTCAATCAAGCCTCATTAAATAAAGGAATATGTGAAAACATACAATTATATTCATTTTGGATTAGTGCAGGTTGCTTTAAAGCCTTTAATAAGACTTGGACTTAGAATAGAAGCTCTCATCTATGTTCAAGATACAAGACATAAAAAATTACATGATTCATTACTTGAAATGGTTGAATCAAGTTTGGCTAAGGGCCATACTTTCTTCAATTGCTTTCTAAATTTCTCTATTTCCCTTGCAGATCCAGGTGCACATGAAGTTCTTACTGTTGCTATCTAGACAAAAGGTTTTGATATAAATCCTCATAATCAAAATCTTGCTCTCATATATAGAGTTTATTATAAACTCATGAATTCAGTTGTTTTAGGCATAGCCTATTCCCATCAAGCAAAAGGTATGACTACTTTATTCCAAACTAATTTCAAAAATAAAATTAATATTTGAAAACTCATATAGTGGAATGATATTAATCTATCTGGTAAATGGCACTTAGAAAATGCTCAACCAGAAAGGTCTTTAGAAAATCAAGATATTGAAACAATTATTAAACATGAAGATGAAAGTGTTGAAATAAATTTTCAAATAGATTCAAGAGATGCAACTCTTACATTTTATCAAACTTCTAGAAAGTTTTATTCTCATACTCCTTCTGTGGTAGGATCTTCCATAAAAGAATCATCCCGAGTTTCTTGCTCTACACCTAATGTAGACCTTCAACCTATATGACTTGTGTATCCTTCTTATCAAGCTTCAGAAAACATAATAAAGCATGCTTCTCAAACTAATACATATAATCCTTCAGAATCTGATTTCAGTATAAATGTTATTGAATGTTTTGAAATTGATAAAGAAATGTTCAAAAAGGATTTAGCTCTAATCCTTTAACAAAATCCTTTTTTAAACAGGTTTCTCAAGAACATAAAAACTTTTTGAAAGAAAAAATGGTAAAATATACGTATGATAATCAAAGAAATATTTATTTCTTTGATTGGCTTAAACTGCCATAAAAAAAGCTTATAATACTGACGATTTATCCATCAATATATAACAAAATTAAGCTCATCTTAGATTATAGCTTCTACTAGTTCTTCTCCACAAAGAACTAAAGAATCTATACATCCTCTATTACATCAAATCATATATAAAGAAACTTCAGCTGTACCCATAAAAGATGTTGCAAAAATACAAGGAGACAAAGGTAAATCGGAATTTATTTACAAATCAGATTTAATTCATGTTATAGAACAAAATAATTATACAAATATTAACCTTCATACTATTGGCCAACAAACTAAAATAATTGAAGATAAAGTTGAAAATATTTTACTGCTTTCTGAAATTATTTCTTTTCAAAAAAAATCAAAACTCTCTTAAAAGGATCCTCATCCTTATCTGTAAAATCATCTAGTTCCTATGATAAAGTTTATTCTTTAGATACGTGCCATTGTAAAATATTTGACAGTGAAATCCAGTATGAATCTGCTTCTTCATCCTCTTTATCTTTGAACGTACTCTTTGCTCCAGAAGAAGTGGTGCTAGAAATGTTTAAATATCTAAAAGATGAAGAATTAAAAAATAAATATTTTGAAAAAATACAAAAAATAAACAATGGAAATAAAAAAGGAAAAGCTTCTACATCAAGTAATATATCTGACTTACCTGAACAATTAAGTATAAAAACTGTTTTAGATAGATTAAGAGAGAACAAGCTCCTACTGATCTTTCAATTCAAGATCTTTATAAAGAAATTAATAATCAAAAGCAAGAAATAAAAGAATTAAAACAAGACTCAATTGAACTTCAAAAACTCAAACAACGTGTTGAGAATTTTGAATTTCACACACTTAAAAATTATCAAGAAAATAATGTAATTTAGAGCATCAAGAAAAATTTGATGAAAACATAAATGGTTTTGTAAATTCTTTAACAAGGAATCCACCTCAACAATGGAAAACTCAAGTTATAATTAAGGTAAAAACTTCTCTATTAAAGCACTCTGCTTACTAGATAGTGGCGCAGATGTTAGTTCAATAAGAGACGGATTAATCCCAACAAAATATTATGAAAAAACTAAAAATAAACTCAGCCTAGCAACTGCTAGTACTAAACTCCATATCCATTATAAATTAAATAACGTCTGTGTCTGTAAAAATGGAACATGTATAAAGACTAATTTCTTGCTTGGAAAAGATTTAAACAATAAAGTTATCCTTGGATATCCTTTTCTACAGATTCTACAGCCTTTTTAAATTGATTCATCATGCCTTAAAACTATTAAAGACAATAAAAAATTAATTTTTGATTTTGTTGAATCAACTCCTATTCAACATATCAGTATCATTCAAAATCAAATTGCTTATAAAAAAAACAAATTGCATATCTTCAAGAAGATATGAATTCTTTAAGAATTGAAAAAGAATTCCAAAAACTAGAATTCCAAAAAGATTTAATCCAATTTCAAAAATATCTTGAAACAGAATGCTATTGTGACCTTCCTTCTGCCTTTTGGCATTGAAACAACCACACTGTTTCCAATCCATATATTGATAATTTCGATGAATCTCAAATTCCTACAAAAGCTCAACCTATTCAGATGAATAAAGACCTTGTACAACTATATACTAAAGAAATCAATGATCTTCCTGCTAAAAAGCTTATTCAGAAATCACAATGCCCTTGAAGTTGTGCAACGTTTTATGTCAATAAAGCGCCTAAACAAGAATGAGGTGTTCCTCGTCATGTTATCAACTACAAGCCTTTAAATAAAGTCTTAAAGTCCATCAGATATCCAATTTCAAATAAAACTGATCTTATTAACCATTTAGCTGGTGCCTTTCTTTTTTCCAAATATGATCTTAAATTAGGATTTTGGCAAACTCAAATCACCCCGGAGGATAGGTATAAAACTGATTTTATAGTACCATTTGGCCATTACGAATGGAATGTTATGCCATTTGGTTTAAAAAATGCTCCTTCAGAATTTCAAAGAATAATCAATGACATTTTTAATCCATATCAAGCTTTTACACTCGTCTATATAGATGACATTCTTGTGTTTTCAAAATCTATTTGTGACCACTGGAAACATTTAAATATTTTTAAAAGATTTATTATCAAGAATGGATTTGTCTTATCCTAAAAGAAAATAAAGCTTTTTCAAATAAAAAATTCAGTTTCTTGGCTTTATAATAAAAAAGAAACTATTTCTCCAGTCCAAAGAGTTATTAAATTCATTTCCCAATTTCCTGATGAAATTCTTAATAAAAAGAAATTGCAACATTTTCTTGGATGCCTAATTATGTTTCTAACTTTTATAAAGATCTTGCTAAAGAAAGACAAATCTTGCAAATGCGCTTGACCAAAAATCCCGAAGAATGGTCACCTGCTCATAGAAACGCTGTTGAAAATATTAAATAGAAAGTCCAAAATTTACCTTGTTTAACTATCCCTCATCCAGATTTATTAAAAATAGTTTAAACAGATGCATCTCAAATAGGTTTTAGAGGAATCCTTCGACAAAGAAACATCCTTGGAAAAAAAGAAATTCTTTGTTTCACTTATAGAAAATGGACACCTACTCAACAGAATTATTCAACTATTAAAAAGGAAATCCTATTCATGGTAAATAGTAAAATGAAGTTCCAAAGTGATTTATTAAACAAAATTTTTTTTATTAAGAATAGATTGTAAATCCGCTAAAGGGATTTTAGAAAAACGACATAAAAAATCTTGCTGCTAAGAAAATCATTGCTCGCTGGCAAGCTTTATTAGCCATATTTGACTTTGACATTGAGTATATTGTAGGCAAAAATAATTCTCTTCCTGATTTTTTATCTTGTGAGTTTTTACAGGGGTAAAAAATGAAGCCACGGCAGATTAGACCCTTTCTCTAGTCCCCAACTGATAAAGTTTCTTCTATTATGAACACTACACCTTTATCTAGAAAATCTAGCGGCAATTATCTTGAGAGATGGGGGAGCAACGCATATTTCAATATTCCTCAATTTCAAAGCCCATCAAGCCCTGTATCCAGAAAACCTCAATCTTCACTAGCCTAATGTTTTGCCACAAAAGCACCCTTGAAAATTTATTCCTTAGATGACATGTCTTATGCCGATACCATTTATATTGAACATCTTATCCAAACCCTTTTTTCTCTTGATCACTTATTTATCCAACCTCTTGACTATAAAGTCTATGAATAGATTCTGATTAGAACTGGCAGCTGTATTATTGATCATACAAATGGATCAAAAAATTCAGGATCAAAAAATTCATACTTAAATCCTTTACCCCCTAATATTACTATCGTCTATTCAAAAATCAAAATCCTACATGTTCTTTCTGTAGAAGAATGGGGATGACCTCTTCATATGCCTCAAAGGCTTGATTTAGGACTTATTTTTAATTATTGTGATTATATTTCTGCTTGGGAAGTCATCATCTATTATCAAAACCCATCCTTCCAGCATTCCTGGTTCATTAGATTCAAATCAAGCTCCCATAAAATACCTATGTGGTTTTTCGCACAATTCTGGATCCCTTTTGGTGCTACTAAAGACATCCTTCCTCAAGCACTTCCTCCTATTTATGAATCCTATTCTGAATTATTTAAAGCCCTTCTCAAATCAGAGCAAAAAAGCCTTTGTCAGCACCTATAACTTGCAACAAAACCTTATGTTACTATGCAGTTTTATCGCAAGCAGGAGATTCCTTGGATCTTGAAATGAAATCTTTATAAAGAAATGTACTTCAGTCCACCAGTTTTATTTCAAATGATTTATATCAAGTTTTGGCATCAATTTGATTATACTGTAATGCTCCAGCAATATTCTACCGATCAAGCTATAAAGCCATCATTCTCTGAAGTTCCCAAAACTCTTGAAAAAGAAAAAGAAAGGCTTCATCCAACAAGTGATGTGGACAAACAAAAGAATTCTTATTCAGCCTCTCCTTCTACTCTTTATGCAACAGAAGATTTACTTCAACTCAAAAGGACAGTCACTTGAAAATTCTCCATTAAGTTTTGGTCAGTAGCTGCATCATCTTTGAGTTGATGACAATCCTTTTGAAAATATTGCGTCTGAACCAAATACAGATGCTGATGAGACAAAAAGTGATAATGAAGGATTCATATCTATCCGAAAAAAAAGAAAAAAATAAAGCCAAGACAAGACATGCTTTATCAAGCCACTCAATTTCCCACAAAGCAATCATGACAATCCACTATTCAAAATAAAGTTCATCTATAGTGAAGATTGTGATCTTATCCAATAGTCCTAAAGTATCATGAAATTTGTCAGCACATGAAATGAAATGCAAATGTAGTGTAAATTCAGTTGTAATGAAATGTAAGTTATGTTTGTTATGACTATAAATAAGTCTAGTCTTCTTCATGATCAATTAAAAATGAAGATGGTCAAAATCAAGAATCTCTACAAATCAATAAAATATTTAAAAGACAAAAACCAATAGTCACTGCAACAAAAATAAGAAATTATTATCCAAGACCTACTCTAGTTGATCTTCAATTCAAATAACAAGCTATTCTAAATGGCCTTCGATTTAAAAACTCTTTAGTATATGAATAGAATGTAGATGGACTATCTAAATATCAAATCTTGCAACTATGCTAACACATGATGATATTTGCCTCTACCATCATTGCTGCCGGTAATGATCAAAGACATGCAGTAAATGCAGTCGTCCTTGGTAATTACATGGTTGGTGGTAAAAATACCTATCTCATACAGAAAGAAATGCTATATTAAATGCAGTATAAAGAGATCCCTTAAGAAATCCTGTTCTTACTCCTCAAGGCCAAATGATCCCTGATTCCATCTACATGCTTATTACCAATATAGTTAAACATTTTATTGGTAATTATATGAATGTAGAAGAAAAATTAAAAACACAATTAATCAATTTATCTTGCCCAACATTATCAAATTTTCATTGGTATAAAGATGTTTTCTTACCAAAACTCTATACAATCGATGCAAGTAATTTAGAATTTTGGAAATAAAAATTCATATCTAGTTTTCCTAAACTTTTTGCAGAAAAAGAAAAGTTAAAGATGAATAAAAATAAAAAAATTATGGAAATTTTAATTATGGAATATATATACATATGGTGATCTAATTCAAAAAATTAATAAAGTTGGATTTTCATTATGCAATGAAATCAAACTTAAACATCAAATTGAAAATCAAAAAAGAATCAGCAAGTATGAACATGGTGATTTTTGTTTTCAATTTCGTATGGAACCATTAATCGGTCCTTCTAGTCAGAATAGAAAGAAAAACTTAAAAAGAAACCATCAAAAAAGAAAATCTAAACATTTTTCGACTCCACAATATTGTACTCCCTCAAAAAGATATTATAAAAAATCTTCTCATAAAAACCCTTATAAAGAATTAAAGAAATCTTATACAAATGATAATCCACCCACTTCTTATCCCAAGAAAAAAGAAATACAATGTTATAATTGCAAAAAAAAAAGGACATATAGCTCCTTACTACCAAAAAATAAAAGTTAAAATAGAAAAAGAAATCAAAACTACCTTAAAAGGATCTTCAGCGTCATAGTCATCTAGTTCCTCTGATACAGATTATTCTCTCTCATGCTTCATATTCATGTTATTGTAAAATATTTGATAGTGAAATCTAGTATGAATCTGCTTCTTCTTCCTCTTTATCTTTAAATGTACTTTCTGCTCTAGAAGAGATGGTCCTAGAAATGTTTAAACATCTAAAAGATGATGAATTAAAAAATAAATATTTTGGAGAAATATAGAATATAAGTAAAGGAATTAAAAAAGGGAAAGCTTCTACATCAAATAACATATTGGACTTACATGAACAATTCAGCAATAAAACTGAATTAGATAAATTAAGAGAGCAACAAGCTCCTACTCATCTTTCTATTCAAGATCTTTATAAAGAAATAAATAATCAAAAGAAATAAATAAAAGAATTAAAATAAGACTTAATTGAACTTTAAGAATTAAAAACATGTTGAGAATCCTGAATTTCATACACTCAAAAATTATCAAGAAAATATTAATAATTTAGAAAATCAAGAAAAATTTGATAAAGACTTAAATGGTTTTCTAAATTCTTTAACAAGAAATCCACTTAAAAAATGGAAAACTCAAGCTACAATTAAGGTCAAAGACTTCTCTATTAAAGCACTCTGCTTACTAGATAGTGGCGCAGATGTTAATTTAATAAGAGAATGACTAATCCCAATAAACCATTATGAAAAAACCAATAATAAACTCAATCTAGCTACTGTTAGTAAAAAACTACATATCAAATACAAATTAAGTAATGTTTATATCTGTAAAAATAGAACATGCATAAAGACTAATTTCCTTCTAGGAAAGGATTTAAACAATGATGTTATCCTTGGAAATCCTTTTCTACAAATTTTACAGCCTTTTCAAATTAACTCATCAGGTCTAAAAACTATTTTAGACAATAAAGAATTAAATTTTGATTTTGTTGAATTAACTCCTATTCAACATATCAATATTATTCAAACAAAGTGTAAACAAGAATAAGATGTTAAAAAACCATTCAGATATTCAGTTTCAAATAAAATGGATCTTATTAATCGTCTCTCTGATGTCTTCATGTTTTCTACATTTAATCCTACATCCAAATTTTGGTACCTTCATATTCTACCCGGAGGACAGATATGAAATTGCTTTTCTTTTCCTAAAGAAAATAAAAATTCAAGTTATTGATAATTCTCACTCAAACCTATCTTTTACTCCTATCTGCCTTTAGGAAGTATCCCTTCTCATTATGATAGCAAGTAAAGCCCCTATTTAAGAATCAAGCTCTTCTTTTATACCAACATCTTAACAAATAGCAATCCCTTTCTTCAATCTAAGATTATCCGTCACTTCACAAGAACTTATCAATATCCTTGGAGTGCCATTCTCTTTGATAAAAGAAAAAACACTAGAAAAACCCTATCCAAAATTGCAAGCCATACCGAGGACTTAGAAAGCCAAATCCTTATGTGTCATAACATCTATCAAAGAGCACTGTTATCCACTTATGCTGATGAGAAAACATCCAGAATTCACCTCCTGGAAAAGTTAAAACAGCCCTTCAGATGAGATAGCTACAAGAATTAGAGAAAAAACTCTTTCTTGTAAGATCAAGGAGCAATTAATGCTCAAAGCTCAATGTATAAGCTGGGCAATTGGCTTTCCCAAATTGTTCCTACGATCACATGAAGTTGATATCTCATATATTGAATAAGGATTAGTCCAAAGATTTTTTTTTTATGCAGAGATGATTTTGAAATAATACAGCAGCTCCCTACAATCGTGCGTCATGCCCTTTGCAGCCTTGGAGTTACTAAAAGACAACTTCTCATAATGATTTCATCAAGTTTGGGTGAAAGTTCAGAAATCTAGTTTATCAACCTTATCAATTATGGACTATCATGACTTATGAAGAAGGAGATTTTGTCTCCAAAAAATTTATCTATACCTTAAATGATTACGAGCATCTCCCTGTTGATTATCTAGCTCAATGGTATGAATCTCATGAAATTGCTACAATGGAATACAGCTTAGAATGTCTCCAAAATTATGATCCAGCTTCTGATCAATATCAAAGATTTCTCAATCTAAAAGGACATCTTGAATTTGCAAGTACATATAGATATATTTGGTGTAACGGTCGATGAGTTGTTTGCATTGCTGATGATCTTGCTAAGCAAACAATGGTGATACAGAATCCATATAAATCTGGACATACAGCTCTCAATCAAATTATCAATGCTTATGAAGACATGTCTTTTGATATTTTTGAAGAAACTCAAGAAGAGTTAATCCAATTATTCCATGGTGAATTAACAAATGAAGGTTGGAATAAGCACTTTTGATGCAAGTCTCCTAAGTACTATGCCTAGCATAAAGATTCTTCCTACAAGAGCTTTTCCTAAAACATTGGAAGGATGAGAAAAGTTTTTTCTACTAGCCCATCAATGAGTTCTTAGAAAAAGCACATGCAAAAGTACTAAAAGACAAAGCATATCTCTCATAAGATTGAAGTAGTATTTTATTCCCGAGATGCGCATCCATGAAGAACTTATCTCTAGAAAGGGAAAAGAAATAGAGACATGACACATACTTTATCAAGTCACTCAAAGCAATCATGACATCTCACTATTCAGAATAAAGTTTATCTACAGCAAAGACTGTGATTTTTGCCTGCAGTTTGGAAGCTTCATGAAATTTGACAGCACATTAAATGAAATGCACATTCAGTCTAAATTCAGTTGTAATGAAATGTAAATTATGTTTGTTATGACTATAAATAGGTCTAGCCTTCCTCATGTACAAGCAATATAAAGTTCTTTTGTGAGTATTTCTTCACTTAAGGAATTGCTTTGATTTTGCTTGAGGAATTGCTAACTCTGAAGTAAGAACGTCAAAAGTCTTAGTACTTAGTTCTGTGTTTGTTATTATTGAGAAATTTTGATCATATTCCGCATGGAGTGAAGCTAAAGTAGCCATTGTTGTCGCCATTGTTCGCTGTGTGAAGGCGTTTAAGGCGTTATGTTAGTGTGTAAGTCCTCCATTTCATCAGACACTCATGGTGGATTTGGTTAAAATAACTCTGTAATATAAATTATGGCTAAGCTTATTAAGAAGTTTGTACCTTTTTCTTCCTCAACATCAAATTCCATATCTTCTGTATCTATTAAAAATAGAGAAGAAATCAGTTATGACGATTTAGATGAAGTTATTTGTGACTGGACTATTCCAACCGTAAATAAAAATGAAATTTATAAAATTGGAAGTTTTTAATTAAAATCAAGTTATAAAGTAAAAACCATTGAAAAAACTGAATCCATTACCAGTAATATTCAGCATCTTTCTTTAATCAAGCCCCATGAATTAAAGGAGTATGTTAAAATATACAATTATATTTATTTTGGATTAGTGCAAGTTGCTTTAAAGCCTTTAACAAGACTTGGACTTAGAACAGAAGCTCTTATCTATGTTTAAGACACAAGACATAAAAAATCCAGTGATCCATTACTTAGAATGGTTGAATCAAGTTTGGCTAATGGCCCTACTTTTTTCAATTGCTTTCCAAATTTCTCTATTTTCCTTATAGATCTAGGTGCACATGAAACTCTTACTCCTGCTATCCAGACAAAAGGTTTTAATATGAATCCTCATAATCAAAATCTTGCTTTCATAGATAGAGTTTATTATAAACTCATGAATTCAGTTGTTCCAGGATAGCCTATTCCCATCAAGCAAAAGGTATGACCACTTTATTCCAAACTAATTTTAAAAATAAATTTAATATTCCAAAACTCATATAGTGGAATGATATTAATCTATCTGGTAAATGGCGCTTAGAACATGCTCAACCAGAAAGGTCTTTAGAAAATCAAGATATTGAAACAATTATTAAACATGAAAATGGAAGTGTTGAAATAAATTTTCAAACAGATTCAAGAGAAACATCTCGTACCGTTTATCAACCTTCTAGAAAGTCTTATTCTCATCCTCCCTCTGTGGTAGGATTTTCCATAAAGAACCATCCTGAGTTTTTTGCTCTACACCTAATGTACACCTTCAACCTACAGGACTTGTGTATCCTTCTTATCAAGCTTCTCCATCTAATACATATAATCCTTCGGAATCCAATTTCAATATAAATGTTATTGAATGCTTTGAAATTGATAAAGAATTGTTAAAAAGAATTTAGCTTTACATCCTTTAACGAAATCCTTTTTTAAACTGGTTTCTCAAGTATATGTATGATCATAAAAGAAATATTTATTTCTTTGATTGGCTTAAACTAGCCATAAAGAAAGCTTATAAAACTGAATATTTATCCATCAATATGATAAAAAAATTAAGCTCATCTTGGATTATTGCTTCTACCAGTTTTTCTCCACAAAGAACTGAGGAATCTATACATTTTCCATTACATCAAATCATATATAAGGAAACTTCGGCCATACCCATAAAATATGTTGCAAAAATATAAGGAGATAAAGGTAAATCTGAATTTATTTACAAATCAGACTTAAGTCATACTTTAGAATAAAATAATTATACAAATATTAACCTTCATACTATTGGCCAACAAACTAATAGAATTGAAGATAAAGTTGAAAATATTTTACAGCCTTCTAAAATTACTTCTTCTCAAAACGAAATGTAAGGATCCTCATCCTCATTCTTGGAATCGTCTAGCTCCTCTGATAAAGATTATTCTTCAGATACATGTCATTGTAAAATATTTGATAGTGAAATCTAGTACGAATCTGCTTCTTTTTCCTCTTTATCTTTAAACATACTCTCTGTTCCAGAAGAAATGGTGCTAGAAATGTTTAAAGATCTAAAAGATGAAGAATTAAAAAATAAATATTTGAAAAAACACAGAAAATAAACAACAGAAATAAATAATGAAAAGCTTCTACATTAAGTAATACATCTGACTTACTTGAACAATTTAGTATAAAATCTGTCTTAGATAGATTAAGAGAGCAACAAGCTCCAACTCATCTTTTAATTCAAGTTCTTCATAAAGAAATTAATAATCAAAAGCAGGACATCAAAGAATTAAAACAAGACTTAATTGAACTTCAAGAACTCAAACAATGAGTTGAGAATCTTGAATTTCACACACTAAAAAATTATCAAGAAAATAATGACAATTTAGAACATTAAGAAAAATTTGGTGAAAACTTAAATGGTTTTGTCAATTCTTTAACAAGGAATCCACCTCAAAATGGAAAAGTCAAGTTACAATTAAAGTAAAAAACTTCTCCATTAAAGCACTTTGCTTACTAAATAGTGGCGTAGAAGTTAATTTAATAAGAGAAGGATTAATCCCAACAAAATATTATGAAAAAACTGAAAATAAACTCAGCTTAGCAACTACTAGTAATAAACTCCATATCCATTATAAATTAAATAACGTCTATGTTTGCAAAAATGGAACATGTATAAAGACTAATTTCCTGCTTAGAAAAGATTTAAACATTGATATTACCCGTGGAAATCCTTTTCTACAGATTCTACAGCCTTTTCAAATTGATTCATCAGGCCTTAAAACTATTAAAAACAATAAAAAATTAATTTTTGATTTTGTTGAATCAACTCCTATTCAACATATCAATATCATTCAAAATCAGATTGCTTATAAAGAAAAACAAATTGCATATCTTCAAGAAGATTTGAATTCTTTAAGAATTGAAAAAGAATTACAAAAACCAGAATTCCAAAAAGATTTAAGCCAATTTCAAAAAACTCTTGAAACAGGCTGCTGTTCTGACTTTCCTTCTGCCTTTTGGCACAGGAAACACCATACTGTTTCTATTCCATAATTGATAATTTTAATGAATCTCGAATTTCTACTAAAGCTTGACCTATTCAGATGAATAAAGACCTTGTACAACTATGTACAAAAGAAATCAATGATCTTCTTACTAAAACGCTTATTCAGAAATCATAGTCCCCTTGGAGTTATGCAGCGTTTTATGTAAATAAAGCGCTGGAATAAGAACGAGGTGTTTCCTATCTTGTTATCAACTACAAGCCTTTAAATAAAGTCTTAAAGTCCATCAAATATCCAGTTTCAAATAAAACTGATCTTATTAACCGTCTAGCTGGTGCCTTCCTTTTTTCCAAATTTGATCTTAAATCAGGATTTTGGCAAACTCAAATCACCCTGGAGGATAGGTATAAAACTACTTTTATAGTACCATTTGGCCATTACGAATGGAATGTTATGCCATTTGGTTTAAAAAATGCTCCTTCAGAATTTCAAAGAATAATGAATGACATTTTTAATCCATATCAAGGTTTTAAACTCGTTTATATAGATGGCATTCTTGTGTTTTCAAAATCTATTTGTGACCATTGAAAACATTTAAATATTTTAAAATAGTTATTATCAAGAATGGACTTGTCTTATCCCAAAAGAAAATGAAGCTTTTTCAAACAAAAATTCAGTTTCTTGGCTTTATAATAGAAAAAGGAGCTATTTCTCCAGTCCAAAGAGTTATTAAGTTTGCTTCCCAATTTCCTGATGAAATTCTTAATAAAGAGCAATTGCAACATTTTCTTGGATACCTTAATTATGTTTCTGACTTTTATAAAGATCTTGCTAAAGAAAGAAAAATCTTGCAAATGCGCTTGAACAAAAATCCTGTAGAGTGGTCACCTGCTCATACAAAAGCTGTTCAAAATATTGAACAGAAAGTCCAAAATTTACCTTGTTTAACAATCCCTCATCTAGATTTAATAAAAATAGTTCAAATAGATGCATCTAAAATAGGTTTTGGAGGAATCCTTCTACAAAGAAATGTCCTTGGAAAAGAAGAAATTCTTTGTTACACTTCTAGAACATGGATGCCCACTCAACAGAATTATTCAACTATTAAAAAGGATATCATATCCATAGTAAATAGTATAATGAAGTTCCAAAGTAATTTATTAAACAAGAAATTTTTCCTAAGAATAGATTGTAAATCTGCTAAAGAAATTTTAGAAAAAGATGAAAAAAATCTTGCTGCTAAGCAAATCTTTGCTTGCTGGCAAGCTTTATTAGCCATAATTGACTTTGACATTCTGTATATTGCAAGTAAAAATAATTCTCTTCTTGATTTTTATCTCCTGAGTTTTTACAGGGACAAAAGAATGAAGCCTCGGCGATTAGACCCTTTCTCTAGTCCCCAACTGATAAAGTTTCTTCCATTATGAACAATACACCTTTATCCAGAAAATTCAGCGGCAATTATCTTGAGAGATAGGGAGCAACCCATACTTCTAATATTCCACAATTTCAAAGCCCATCAAGCCTTGTATCCAGAAAACCTCAAGCTTCACAAGCCTAATTTTTGCCACAAAAACACCCTTGAGAATTTATACTTTAAATGACATGTCTTATGACGATACCATTTCTATTGAACATCTTATCCAAATCCTTTTTCTCCTGATCACTTATTTATCCAACCTCTTGACTATAAAGTCTATGAACAGATACTAATCAGAACTGGTAGCTGTACTATTGATAATACAGATGGATCAAAAAATTCATAGTTAAATGCTTTACCAACCAATATTACTATCCTATATTCAAGATTCAAGATTCTGTATGTTCTCTCTGTAGAAGAATGGGGATGACCTCTTCATATGCCTCAAAGGCTTGATTTAGAACTTATTTTTAATTATTATGTTTTTATTTCTGCTTGGGAAGTCATCCTCTATTATCAAAACCCATCCTTCTAGCATTCCCGGTTCATCAAATTCAAATCAAACTCCCATAAAATACCTATGTGGTTCTTCACATAATTTTGGATCCCTTTTGGTGGCACTAAAGACATCCTTCCTTAAGCACTTCATCCTATTTATGAATCCTATTTTGCATCATTTAAAGCCCTTCTCAAATCAGAAGAAAAAAACCTTTATCGATACCTACAACTTGCAATAGAACCTTATGTTATTATGCAGTTTTGTCGCAAACAGGAGATTCCTTGGATCTTGAAATGGAATTTTTATAAAGAAATGGACTTTAGCACACCAGTTTTATCTCAAATATTCTATATCAAGTTTTGGCATCAATTTGATTATACTACAATACTCCAGCAATATTCTACCGATCAAGCTATCAAGCCATCATTCTCTTAAGTTCTCAAAACTCCTGAAAAAAAAAATGAAAGACTTCATCTAGTAAGTGATATTGACAAATAGAAGAATTCTTGTTTAGCCTCTCCTTTTACTCTTTATGCAGCAGCAGATTTGCTTCAACTGAAAAAAGAACTTCAAAAGAAAATTTTTGAACAAATACAAAAAGAAAGGTCATCTAAAAATTCTCCATTAAGTTTTAGTCAGTAGCTGCATCATCTTTGGGCTGATGACAATCGTTTTGAAAATATTGCCCCTGAACCAGATATAGATGCTGATGAGACAAAAAGTGATAATGAAGGATTCATCTCTATTCGAAGAAAAGAAAAAAAAAACTAAAGCCAAGACAAGACACATGCTTTATCAAGCCACTCAATTTTCCACAAAGCAATTATGACAATCCACTATTCAGAATAAAGTTCATCTACAGTGGAGATTATGATATTATCCAGCAGTCCTAAAGCATCATGAAATATGTCAGCACATGAAATGAAATGTAAATGTAGTGTAAATTTAGTTGTAATGAACAGTAAATTATGATGGTTATGACTACAAATAGGTCTAGCCTTCCTCATGTACATGCAATATAAAGTTGGTTTGTGAGCATTTCTTCAATTTTCTTTGTTATGCTATGCCTTGATTTTGCCTAAGGAATTGCTCACTTAGAAGTAAGAATGTCAAAAGTCTTAATACTTAGTTTTGTGTTTGTTATTATTGAAAAATTTTAATCTTATTCCACCTGGATCGAAGCTGAGGTAGCCATTGTTGTCATTGTTTTTAGCCGTGTGAAGGCATTTAAGGTGTTTTGTTAGTGTGTAAATCCTCTATTTCGTTAGATACTTGTGGTGGATTTGGTTAAAATAACTCCGTAATATAAATTATGGCTAAGCTTATTAAGAAGTTTATACCTTCTTCTTCCTCATCATCAAATTCCGTATCTTCTATATCTATTAAAAATAGTGAAGAAATCAATTATGACGATTTAGATAAAGTTATTTGTGACTAGACTATTCCAACTATAAATAAAAATGAAATTTGTAAAGTTGGATTTTTAATTAAAATCAAGTTATAAAGTAAAACCCATTGAAAGAACTGAATCCATTACCGGTAATATTTAGCATCTTTATTCAATCAAGCCCCATGAAATAAAGGAGTATGTGAAAACATACAATTATATTCATTTTGGATTAGTGCAGGTTGCTCTAAAGCCTTTAATAAGACTTGGACTTAGAACAGAAGCTCTCATCTATGTTCAAGATACAAGACATAAAAAATTAAGTGATTCATTACTTGGAATGGTTGAATCAAGTTTGGCTAATGGCCCTACTTTCTTCAATTGCTTTCTAAATTTCTTTATTTCTCTTACAAATCCAGGTGCACATGAAGCTCTTACTCTTACTATCTAGATAAAAGGTTTTGATATCAATCCTCATAATCAAAATCTTGCTCTCATATATAGAGTTTATTATAAACTCATGAATTCAGTTGTTCCAGGCATAGCCTATTCCAATCAAGCAAAAGGTATGACTACTTTATTCCAAACTAATTTCAAAAATAAAGTTAATATTCCAAAGCTCATACAGTGGAATGATATTAATCTATTTGGTAAAAGGCGCTTAGAAAACGCCCAACCAGAAAGGTCTTTAGAAAATCAAGATATTGAAATAATTATTGAACATGAAGATAGAAGTGTTGAAATAAATTTTTAAATAGATTCAAGAGATGCAACTCCTACAGTTTATCAACCTTCTACAAAATCTTATTCTCATCCTCCCTCTGTGGTAGGATCTTCCATAAAAGAACCATCCTGAGTTTCTTGCTCTACACCTAATGTGGACTTTCAAACGATAGGACTTATGTACCCTTCTTATCAAGCTTCTCCATCTAATACATATAATCCTTTGGAATCTAATTTCAATATAAATGTTATTGAATGTTTTGAAATTGATAAAGAAATGTTAAAAAATAATTTAGCTCTATATCTTTTAACAAAATCCTTTTTTAAATAGTTTCTCAAGAACATAATGTATTTTTAAAAGAAAAATGGTACAAATATATGCATGATAATCAAAGAAATATTTATTTCTTTGATTGGCTTAAACTAGCCTTAAAGAAGGCTTATAATACTGAAGATTTATCCACCAACATGATAACAAAATTAAGCTCATCTTAGACTATAGCTTCTACCAGTTCTTCTCCACAAAGAACTGAAGAATCTATACATCCTCCATTACATCAAATCATATATAAAGAAACTTCAGTCGTACCCACAAAAGATGTTGCAAAAATACAAGGAGATAAAGGTAAATCTGAATTTATTAACAAATCAGATTTAAGTCATGTTTTAGAACAAAATAGTCATACAAATATTAACCTTCATGCTATTGGCCAACAAACTAATATAATTGAAGATAAAGTTGAAAATATTTTACAGCCTTCTGAAATTATTTCTTCTCAAAAAGAAATCAAAACTATCTTTAAAAGATCCTCATTCTCATCCTTAGAGTCATCTAGGTCCTCTAATAAAAATTATTCTTCAGATACATGCCATTGTAATATATTTGACAGTGAAATCTAGTATGAATCTGCTTCTTCTTCCTTTTTATCTTTAAATGTACTCTCTACTCCAGAAGAAATGGTGCTAGAAATGTTTAAAGATCTTAAAGATAAAGAATTAAAAAATAAGTATCTTGAAAAAATATAGAAAATAAATAATAGAAATAAAAAAGGAAAAGCTTCTACATTAAGTAATATATCTGACTTACATGAACAATTCAGTATAAAAACTGTTTTAGATAGATTTAGAGAGCAACAAGCTCCTACTCATCTTTCAATTCAAGATCTTTCTAAAGAAATTAATAATTAAAAGCAAGAAATAAAAGAATTAAAACAAGACTTAATTGAACTTCAAGAACTCAAACAATGTGTTGAGAACCTTGAATTTCACGCACTAAAAAATTATCAAGAAAGTAATGATAATATAGAACATCAAGTAAAATTTGATGAAAACTTAAATGGTTTTGTAAATTCCTTAACAAGGAATCCACCTCAAAAATTGAGAACTCAAATTACAATTAAGGTCAAAGACTTCTATATAAAAGCATTCTGCTTACAAGATAGTGGCGCAGATGTTAATTTAATAAGAGAAGGAATAATCCCAACAAAATATTTTGAAAAAACTAAAAATAAACTCAGCCTAGCAACTGCTAGTAATAAACTCCATATCCATTATAAATTAAATAACATCCATGTTTGCAAAAATGGAACATGTATAAAGACTAATTTCCTGCTTGGAAAAGATTTAAACAGTGATGTTATCCTTGGAAATCCTTTTCTACAGATTCTACAGCCTTTTCAAATTGATTCATCCGGCCTTAAAACTATTAAAGACAACAAAAAATTTAATTTTTGATTTTGTTGAATCAACACCTATTCAACATATCAATATCATTCAAAATAAAATTGCATATAAAGAAAAACAAATTGCATATCTTCAAGAAGTTATGAATTCTTTAAGAATTGAAAAAGAATTACAAAAAGCGGAATTCCAAAAAGATTTAATCCAATTTCAAAAATCTCTTGAAACAAAATGCTGTTCTGACCTTTCTTCTGCCTTTAAGCATAGGATACACCATACTGTTTCTCTTCCATATATTGATAATTTCGATGAATCTCAAATTCCTACTAAAGCTCGACCTATTCAGATGAATAAAGACCTTGTACAACTATGTACAAAAGAAATCAATGATCTTCTTACTAAAAAGCTTATTCAAAAATCACAATCCCCTTAGAGTTGTGCAGCGTTTTATGTAAATAAAGCACCTGAACAAGAACAAGGTGTTCTCCGTCTTGTTGTCAACTACAAGCCTTTAAATAAAGTCTTAAAGTCCATCAAATATCGAGTTCCAAATAAAAATGATCATATTAACCGTCTAGCTGGTGCCTTCCTTTTTTTCAAATTTGATCTTAAATCAGGATTTTGGCAAATTCAAATCACCCTAGAGGACAGGTATAAAACTGCTTTTACAGTACCATTTGACCATTACGAATGGAATGTTATGCCATTTGGTTTAAAAAATGCTCCTTCATAATTCCAAAGAATAATGAATGACATTTTTAATCCATATGAAGCTTCGTCTATATAGATGACATTCTTGTGTTTTCAAAATCAAGTTGTGACCATTGGAAACATTTAAATATTTTTTAAAAAGTTATTATCAAGAAGGGACTTGTCTTATCCCAAAAGAGAATTAAGCTTTTTCAAATAGAAATTCATTTTTTTGGATTTATAATAAAAAAGGAACTATTTCTCTAGTCCAAAGAGTTATTAAGTTTGCTTTCCAATTTCCTGATGAAATTCTTAATAAAGAGCAATTGCAACATTTTCTTGGATGCCTTAATTATGTTTTTGACTTTTATAAAAATCTTGCTAAAGAAAGAAAATTCTTACAAACGCACTTGACCAAAAATCCCGTAGAATGGTCACCTGCTCATACAAAAGCTGCTCAAAATATTAAATAGAAAGTCCAAAATTTACCTCGTTTAACTATCCCTCATCCAGATTTGTTAAAAGTAGTTCAAATAGATGCATCTGAAATAGGTTTTGGAGGAATCCTTTACAAAGAAACATCCTTGGAAAAGAAGAAACTCTTCATTTCACCTTTGGAACATGGATGCCTACTCAACAGAATTATTCAACTATTAAAAATGAAATCCTATCCATAGTAAATAGTATAATGAAGTTCTAAAGTGATTTATTAAACAAGAAATTTTAATTAAGAATAGATTGTAAATCTACTAAAGAAATTTTAGAAAAAAAGATGTAAAAAACTTTCTGCTAAGCAAATCTTTGCTCACTGGCAAGCTTTATTAGCCATATTTGACTTTGACATTGAGTATATTGTAGGTAAAAATAATTCTCTTCCTCAATTTTTATCTTTTGAGTTTTTACAGGGACAAAAGAATGAAGCCTCAGTAGATTAGACCTTTTCTCTAGTCCCCAACTGATAAAGTTTCTTCCATTATGAACACTACACCTTTATCCAGAAAATCTAGTGGCAATTATCTTGAGAGATGAGGAGCAACCCATACTTCTAATATTTCTCAATCTCAAAGTCCATCAAGCCTTGTATCCAGAAAACCTCAAGCTTCACAAGCCTAATATTTTGCCACAAAAGCACCCTTGAGAATTTATTCCTTAGATGACATGTCTTCCACTGATACCATTTCTATTGAACATTTTATCCAAACCCTTTTTTCTCCTGATCGCTTATTTATCCAACCTCTTGACTATAAAGTCTATGAACAGATTCTGATCAGAACTAGTAGTTGTACTATTGATTATACATATGGATAAAACAATTCATACTTAAATGCTTTACCACCCAATAATACTATCCTCCATTCAAAAATCAAAATCCTACATGTTTTCTCTGTAGAATAATGGGGATGACCTCTTCAGATGCCTCAAACGCTTGATTTAGAACTTATTTTTCATTATTATGGTTATATTTCTGCTTGGGAAGTCATCCTCTATTATCAAAATCCATCCTTCCAGCATTCCTGGTTCATCATATTCAAATCAAACTCCCATAAAATACCTATATGGTTCTTCACACAATTCTGGATCCCTTTTGGTGCCACTAAAGACATCCTTCCTCAAGCACTTCTTCCTATTTATGAATCCTATTCTACATCATTTAAAGCCCTTCTCAAATCAGAAGAAAAAAGCCTTTATCAGCATCTACAACTTGCATCAGAACCTTATGTTACTATGTAGTTTTATAGCAAACCGGAGATTCCTTGGATCTTGAAATGGAATTTTTATAAAGAAATGGACTCTAGTCCACAAGTTTTATCTCGAATGATTTATATCAAGTTTTGGCATCAATTTGATTATACTACAATACTCCAGCAATATTCTATTGATCAAGCTATAAAGCCATCATTCTCTAAAGTTCTCAAAACTCCAGGAAAAGAAAGGCTTCATCCAGCAAGTGATATTGACAAATAGAAGACTTTTTGTTCAGCCTCTCCTTTTGCTCTTTATGTAGCAGCAGATTTGCTTCAACTCAAAAAAGAACTTCAAAAGGAAATTATTGAACAAATACAAAAAGAACGGTCATCTGAAAATTCTACATTAAGTTTTGGTTAGCAGCTGCATCATCTTTGGGCTGATGACAATCCTTTTGAAAATATTGCTCCTGAACCAGATACAGATGCTGATGAGACAAAAAGTGACAATAAAGGATTCATATCTATTCGAAGAAAAGGCAAAAAATAAAGCCAACACAAGACATATACTTTATCAAGCCACTTAATTTCCCACAAAGCAATCATGACAATCCACTATTCAGAATAAAATTCATCTGCAGTGATGATTGTGATCTTATCTATCTGTCCTGAAGCATCATGAAATTTGTCAGCACATGAAATGAAATGCAAATGCAGAGTTAATTCAGTTGTAATGAAATCTAAATTATGTTTGTTATGACTATCAATAAGTCTAGTCTTCCTCATGTACAAGTAAGATTTAGAATACCAGTCAAAATCCAGCCTTGCTTCCACCACCATCTCCTCTCTCCCCTCCCTTCTGCTTTTGTATACTCACCACCTTCCCCATTTGAAGCTTTTGTATACCCACCACCTTCCTCATTTGGTATCAGAGCTAAGTTGGTATCAAATTTGTAATCAAGTACTTTGGCAATATAAAGTTGTTTTGTGAGTATTTCTTCACTTATCTTTATTATGTTATGCTTTGATTTTGCTTAAGGAATTGCTGACTCAAAAGTAAGAACGTCAAAAGTATTAATAATTAGTTATGTGTCTGATATTATTGAGAAATTTTAATCATATTCCACCCAGAGTAAAGCTAAGGTAACCATTG
The DNA here is from genome assembly GCA_037013555.1 of Sextonia rubra. Classification (NCBI taxonomy): domain Eukaryota; kingdom Viridiplantae; phylum Streptophyta; class Magnoliopsida; order Laurales; family Lauraceae; genus Sextonia; species Sextonia rubra. Next base: position 84,499,341 of record JASUAD010000001.1, read on the forward strand.
TTGTCGCCGTTGTTAGCTGTGTGAAGGTGTTTGAGGCATTTTGTTGGTGTGTAAATCCTCTATTTCGATAGATACTCATGGTGGAATTGGTTAAAATAACTCTGTAATACAAATTATAACTAAGCTTATTAAGAAGTTTGTACCTTCATCATCATCATCATTAAATTCCTTATCTTCTGTGTTTATTAAAAATAGTGAAGAAATCAGTTATGACGATTTAAGTCAAGTTATTTGTGACTAGACTATTCCAACCGTAAATAAAAATGAAATTTATAAAGTAGGAAGTTTTTAATTAAAATCAAGTTATAAAGTAAAAACTATCGAAAGAGCTGAATCCGTTACTAGTAATATTCAACATTTTTCTTTAATCAAGCCCCATGAAATAAAGGAGTATGTTAACATGTACAATTATATTCATTTTGGATTAGTGCAAGTTGCTCTAAAGCCATTAACAAGACTTGGACTTAAAATTGAAGCTCTCATTTATGTTTTAGAATTGAAGCTTTCATTTATGTTTAAGATACAAGACATAAATTACTTGGATTAGTGCAAGTGATTCATTACTTGGAATGGTTGAATCAAGTTTGGCTAATGGCCCAACTTTCTTTAATTGCTTTCCAAATTTTTCTATTTCCCATACAAATCCAGGTGCACATGAAGCTCTTACCCTTGCTATCCAGACAAAAGGTTTTGATATGAATCCTCATAATCAAAATCTTGCTCTCATATTTAGAGTTTATTATAAACTCATGAATTCAGTTATTCTAGGCATAGCCTACTCCCATCAAGCAAAATGTATGAGTACTTTATTCCAAACTAATTTCAAAAGTAAAGTTAATATTCCAAAACTCATACATTGGAATGATATTAATCTATCTGGTAAATGGCGCTTAGAAAATGCTCAACCTGAAAGGTCTTTAGAAATCATGATATTGAAACAATTATTGAACATGAAGATGGAAGTATTGAAATAAATTTTCAAACAGATTCAAAAAATACCACTCCTACAGTTTATCAACCTTCTAGAAAGTCTTGTTCTCATCCTCCCTTTGGGGTAGGATCTTCCATAAAAGAACCATCCCGAGTTTCTTGCTCTACACCTAATGTAGACCTTTGACCTACAAGACTTGTGTATCCTTCTTATCAAGCTTCTCCATCTAATACATATAATCCTTCGGAATATGATTTCAACATAAATGTTATTGAATGCTTTGAAATTGATAAAGAAATGTTAAAAAAGAATTTATCTTCACATCCTCTTACAAAATCCTTTTTTAACCATGTTTCTCAAGAACATAAAGACTTTCTAAAAGCAAAATGGTATAAATATATGTATGATAATCAAAGAAATATTTATTTCTTTGATTGGCTTAAACTAGCCATGAAGTAGGCTTATAATACTAAAGATTTATCCATCAATATGATAACTAAATTAAGCTCTTCTTGGGTTATAGCTTCTACCAGTTCCGCTCTATGAAGAACTGATGAATCTATACATCCTCCATTACATCAAATTATTTATAAATAAACTTCAGCTGTACCCTTAAAAGATGTTTTGAAAATACAAGGAGACAAATGTAAAACTGAATTTATGTACAAATTAGATTTAAGTCATGTTTTAGAACAAAATAATTATACAAATATAAACCTTCATACTATTGGCCAACAAACCAATAGAATTGAAGATAAAGTTGAAAATATTTTAAAATTTTATGAAACTACTTCTTCCCATAAAGTAATCAAGACACAATCTTTAGGTTTTCAAGGTGAAGCCCTTAAAGATCTAAAGTTAGAAAAAAAAACCCCTTAAAATTTTCAGAGAAACTAATCAATCAATTATCTCATATTTTACAAACATAAAACTTAAAGATAATAAAGAAAATAAAGATGAAAAATCCATAAATGCTTTAGTTTCTAAAGCTTCAAGCTCAGACTCAGAATTCTTTATTTTTAACTCTATAGAAGAAAAATCAAATGAAAATCAAGATCAAGAATCTTTACAACTTAATAAAATATTTAAATGGCAAAAACCAATAGTTACTACAGCAAAAACAAAAAATTATTATCCAAGACCTACTCTAGTTGATCTTTAAATCAAAAAACAAGCTATTCTAAATGGCCTTTGATTTGAAAACTCTTCAGTAAATGAATGGAATGTAAATGGACTATCTGAATACCAAATCTTGCAACTATGCCAACACATGATGATATGTGCCTCTACCATCATTACTACCGGTAATGATCAAAGACATGCAGTAAATGCAGTCGTCCTTAGATTTACTGGATAATTACATGGTTGGTGGAAAAAATACCTCTCTGATACAGAAAGAAATGCTATATTAAATGCAGTAAAAAGAGATCCCTTAGGCAATCCTGTTATTGCTCCTCAAGGTCAAATGATTACTGATTCAATTTGTATGCTTATTACCAGTATAGTTAAACATTTTATTGGTAATTATATGAATGTAGCAGAAAAAATAAAAACACAATTAATCAATTTATCTTACCCAACATTATTAGATTTTCGTTTGTATAAAGATGTTTTCTTATCAAAACTCTATACAAATGATGCAAGTAATTCAAAATTTTGGAAAAAAAATTCATATTTGGTCTTCCTAAACTTTTTGCAGAAAAAGTTAGAGAAGAATTAAAATCAGAAAATCATGGAAATTTGAATTATGGAATGTATACATATGGTGATCTAAATCAAAAGATTAATAAAGTTGGATTTTCACTATGCAATGAAATCAAACTTAAATGCCAAATTGAAAATAAAAAAAGAATCAACAAGTATGAATTGGTGATTTTGTTTTCAATTTGGCATGGAACCATTAATCAGTCATTCTAGCAAAAATAAAAAGAACAACTTAAAAAGAAACCATCAAAAAAGAAAATCTTAATATTTTTCAACTCCACAACATTATATTCCCTCAAAAGGATATTATAAGAAATCTTCTCATAAAAACCCTTATAAAGAATCAAAGAAATCTTATACAAAAGATAATCCATCCACCTCTTATCCTAAGAAAATAGAAATACAATGTTATAATTGCAAAGAAAAAGGGCATATAGCTCCTGACTGCCTAAAAATAAAAGTAAAAATAGAAAAAAGAAACCAAAACTATCTTAAAAGGATCCTCATCTTCATCCTTAGAATCATCTAGTTCCTCTGATAAAGATTATTCTTCAAATACATGCCATTGTAAAATATTTGACAGTGAAATCCAGTATGAATCTGCTTCTTCTTCCTTTTTATCTTTAAACGTACTTTCTGCTCTAGAAAAGATGGTGCTAGAAATGTTTAAAGATCTAAAAGATGGAGAATTAAAAATTAAATATTTTGAAAAAATATAGAATATAAATAAAGGAACTAAAAAAGGAAAAGCTTCTGTGTCAAATAACATATCAGACTTACCTAAACAATTCAGCATTAAAACTGTATTAGATAGATTAAAAGAGCAACAAGCTCCTACTCATCTTTCTATTTAAGATCTTTAAAAAAAAAATTAATAATCAAAAGCAAGAAATAAAAGAATTAAAACACGACTTAATTGAACTTCAAGAACTCAAACAACCTGTTGAGAATATTGAATTTCACATACTCAAAATTTGTCAAGAAAATAATGATAATATAGAAAATCAAGAAAATTTTGATGAAAAGTTGAGCGGTTTTGTAAATTCTTTAATGAGGAATCCACTTAAAAAATGGAAAACTCATGTTACAATTAATATCAAAGACTTCTATATTAAAGCACTCTACTTACTAGATAGTAGCGCAGGTGTTAATTTAATAAGAGAAGGATTAATCCCAACAAAATATTATGAAAAAACCAATAATAAACTCAATCTAGCTACTGCTAGCAAAAAAACTACATATCAAATACAAATTAAGTAATGTTTATGTCTGTAAAATTGGAACATGCATAAAGACTAATTTCCTTCTAGGAAAGGATTTAAACAATGATGTTATCCTTAAAAATCCATTTCTATAAATTTTACAGCATTTTTAAATTGACTCATTTGGTCTAGAAACTATTTTAGACAATAAAGAATTACATTTTGATTTTGTTGAATTAACTCCCATTCAACATATCAATATTATTTAGACAAAGTGTAAACAAGAATAAGATGTTAAAAAACCATTCAGATATCCAGTTCTAAATAAAATGGCTCTTATTAATCATCTCTCTGATGTCTCCATGTTTTCTACATTTAATCCTACATCCAGATTTTCATACCTTCAAATTTTACCTGGAGGATAGACATAAATTTATTTTTCGTTTCCCAAAGAAAATAAAAATTTAGATTATTGATAATTCTCATTCAGACCTATCTGCCTTCAGGAAGTGTCCCTTCTCATTATGACATCAAGTACAAGCAAAAGCAAAGCCCCTATTTAGGAATCAAGCTCTTCCTTTATATCTACATCCTATTAAATATCAATTCCCTTCTCCAATCCAGGATTATCCATCACTTCACAAGAACTTAGCAATGCCCATTGGAGTGCCATTCTCTTTGATAAAAGAAAAAACACTAGAAAAACCCTATCCAAAATTGCAAACCATATCAAGGACTTAAAAAGCCAAATCCTTATGTGCCATAACAACCATCAAAAAGCACTATTATCCACTTATGCCAATGAAAAAAAATTTTGAATTCACCTCCTGGAAAAGGTTAACACAGCCCTTCTAGATGAGATAGCTACAAGAATTAGAGAAAAAACTATTTCTTTTTAGATCAAGGAGAGATTAATGCTCAAAGCTCAATATATAAGCTGGGCAACTGGCCTTTCCAAATTGTTCTCGCCATCATATGAAGTTGATATCTCATATATTGAACACGGATTAGTCCAAAGATTTCCTTTATGCAGAGATGATTTTGAAATGATACAGTAACTCCCTGCAATTGTGCGTCATGCCCTTCGCAGCCTTGGAGTTGCCAAAAGACAACTTCTCATAACGATTTCATCAAGTCTGGGTGAAAGATTAGAAATCCAATTTTATCAACATTATCAATTATGGACCATCATGAATTATGAAGAAAGAGATTTAGTCTGCAAAAAGTTCATCTCTACCTTAAATGATTACAACCATCTCCCTATTGATTATCCAACTCAATGGTATGAATCTCATGAAGTTGCTACAATGGAATACACCTTAGGATGCCCCCGAACTTATGATCTAGCTTCTGATCAATATTAAAGATTTCTCAATCTAAAAGGACATCTTGAATTTGTAAGCACATACAGATATGTTTGGTGTGACGGTCGACGAGTTGTTTGCTTTGCTGATGATCTCGCTGAGCAAACAACGGTGATATAGAATCCTTTTAAATTCGGACATGCCAAGCTTAATCAAATTCTCAATGCCTATGAAGATATCTCTTTTGACATTTCAGAAAAAACTCGTGAAAAATTAATTCAGCTATTCCTTGGAGAATTCAAAAATGATAATGATGGTTGGAATGGCCCTTGTCATAATTTTGGCTCTATTATGAAGTTTTCCACTAGCTGCAATGGAATTCATCAGGGTGGTGGTTAATCTTATCAAGATTTAGATTTATCAAGAATTATTAAAAGTTTCTCTATAAAGCCTGCAAAAAAAAGATAACAAAAACTTTATCATTGCTATCGTATCCATAGCTATGCTATCTCTACAAACACATCAAGTTATGTTGAAAAAGTACTACACAAAAAAGCTATTTGAGAAATAAGACAAAAGATAATTGGGAAAAATCCAAAAGCCAACAAGAAAATTAGGCTCCAAAGACTCCTTTCTCCGTAACAAACCAACCAGGTACTATGTAGAAGAATAAAGCAACATGCTCCTAGTCAACAAGTACAATCATCATAGCATGATGACAAACCATCTATACAGCAACCTCTGATTCTATCTAGCAGTAAAGTCCCAAACATCATAAAATGAAATGCAAATGCAATGTAAATTCAGTTGTAATGAAACGTAAATTGTGTTTGCTAAGGCTATAAATAGTACCGGCCTTCTCCATGTACAGGCAAGAGTTAGAATACCAGTCAAAATCTAGCCTTGCTTCCACCACCATCTCCTCTTTCCTCTCCCTTCCGCTTTTGTATACCCACCACCTTCCCCATTTGGTAGCAGAGACAGGTTGGTATCAAATTTCTAATCAAGTACTTTTGCAATATAAAGTCATTTTGTGAGTATTTCTTCATTTATCTTTATATTTTGATTTTGTTTAAGGAATTGCTGACTCAGAAGCAAAAAGGTCAAAAATCTAAATACTTAGTTGGGTGTTTGTTATTATTGAGAAATTTTAATCATTTTCCGCTCAAAGCGAAGCTGAGGTAGCCATTGTTGTTATCGTTGTTAGCTGTGTGAAGGTGTTTAAGGCATTTTGTTGGTGTGTAAATCCTCTATTTTATTAGATACCTCTGGTGGATTTAGTTAAAATAACTCTATAATACAAATTATGGTTAAGCATATTAAGAAGTTTGTACTTCTTCTTCCTCATCATAAAATTCCTTATCTTTTATGCTACTAAAAATAGTGAAGATATCAGTTATGACGATTTAGATCAAGTTATTTGTGATTGGACTATTCTAATCATAAATAAAGTGAAATTTATAAGGTTAGAAGTTTTCAATTAAAATCAGGTTATAAAGTAAAAAACCATTGAAAGAACTAAATCCATTACTAGTAATATTCAACATCTTTCTTTAATCAAACCCCATGAAATAAAAGAGTATGTTAAAATATACAATTATATTCATTTTGGATTAGTGCAAGCTACTCTAAAGCCATTAACATGACTTGGACTTAGAACTGAAGCTCTCATCTATATTCAAGATACAAGACATAAAAAATTCAGTGATTCATTACTTGGAATGGTTGAATCAAGTTTGGCTAATGTCCCTACTTTCTTTAATTGCTTTCCAAATTTCTCTATTTCCCTCACAGATCCAGGTGCGTATGAAGCTCTTACTCTTGCTATCCAGACAAAAGGTTTTGATATGAATCCTCATAATCAAAATCTTGCTCTCATAGTTAGAGTTTATTATAAACTCATGAATTCAGTTGTTCCAAGCATAGCCTATTCCCATCAAGTAAAAAATATGACTACTTTAATCCAAACTAATTTTAAAAAAAAGTTAATATTCCAAAACTCATACAATGGAATGATTTTAATCTATCTGGTAATTGGTGCTTAAAAAACACCCAACTGGAAAGGTCTTTAAGAAAATCAAGATATTGAAAGAATTATTGAATATGAAGATGGAAGTGTTGAAATAAATTTTTAAACAAATTCAAGAGATGGAACTCCTACAGTTTATCAACCTTCTAGAAAGTCTTATTCTCATCCTCCCTCTGTGGTAGGGTCTTCCATAAAAGATCCATCCTGAGTTTCTTGCTCTACACCTAATGTAGACCTTTGACCTACAAGACTTGTGTACCCTTCTTATCAAGCTTCTCCATCTAATACATATAATCCTTTAGAATCCGATTTCAATATAAATGTTATTGAATGTTTTGGAATTGATAAAGAAATGTTAAAAAAGAATTTATCTCTACATCCTTTAACAAAATCCTTTTTTAAACAAGTTTCTCAAAAACATAAAGACTTTTTAAAAGAAAATAGTACAAATATATGTATGATAATCAAAGAAATATTTATTTCTTTGATTGGCATAAAATAGCCATAAAAAAAAGCTTATAATGCTAAAGATTTATCCATCAATGTGATAACAAAATTAAGTTCATCTTGGTTTATAGCTTCTACCAGTCCTTCTCTACAAAGAACTTAAAAATTTATGCATCTTCCATTACATCAAATCATATATAAAGAAACTTCAGCTGTACCCATAAAAGATGTAGTAAAGATACAAGGAGATAAGGTAAATCTGAATTAATTTGTAAATCAAACTTAAGTCATGTTTTAGAGCAAAATAATTATACAAATATTAACCTTCATACAATTGGCCAACAAACCAATAGAATTGAAGATAAAATTGAAAATATTTTAAAAATTTATGAAGCATCTTCTTCAGAAAAGATAATTAAGACACAAACTTTAGGTTTTCATGGTGTAGCCCTTAAAGATCTAAAGTTAGAAAGAAAACATTTAAAATTGTCAGATGAACTAATCAATGAATTGTTTTATAGTTTTAGAAATATAAAACCTCTAGAAAATAAAGATCAAAAAGCTGACAAATCTATAAATGTTTTAATCCCAAATTCTAAAGCCTCTAGCTCAGATTCAAAATTTTCTGTAGCTGATCCTTTAAAAGAAGAGTCTAAAACAAATGAGAATCAAAATGATCAAAATCAAGAATCTCTACAAATCAATAAAATATTTAAAAGACAAAAACCAATAGTCACTGCAACAAAACAAGAAATTATTATCCAGGACCTACTCCGGCTGATCTTCAATTCGAAGAACAAGCTATTCTAAATGGCCTGCAATTTGAAAACTCCTCAGTATACGAATGGAATGTAAATGGATTATCTGAATATCAAATCCTGCAACTATGCCAACACATGATGATATATGCCTCTACCATCATGGTTGCCGGTAATGATCAAAGACATGCAGTAAATGCAATCGTCCTTGGATTTACTGGACAATTACATGGTTGGTGGGAAAAATCTTATCTGTTACAGAAAGAAATGCTATATTAAATACAATAAAGAGAGATCCCTCAAGAAATCCTGTTCTTATTCCTCAGGCCAAAAAATCCTTGATTCCATCTACATGCTTATTACCAATATAGTAAACATTTTATTGGTAATTATATGAATGTAGAGGGAAAAAATAAAAACACAATTAATCAATTTATCTTGCCCAACATTGTTAGATTTACGTTGGTATAAAGATGTTTTCTCATCAAAACTCTATATAATCGATGCAAGCAATTAGAATTTTGGAAAGAAAAATTTATATTTGGTCTTCCTAAACTTTTTATAGAAAAATAAGAGAAGAATTAAAATAAAAAAATTATGGAAATTTGAATTATGGAATGTATACATATGATGATCTAATTCAAAAGATTAATAAAGTGGGATTTTCATTATGCAATGAAATCAGATATAAACATCAAATTAAAAATTGAAAAAGAATCAGCAAGTATGAACTTGGTGATTTTTGTTTTCAATTTGGTATGGAACCATTAATCAGTCCTTCCAGCCAGAATAAAAAGAAAAACTTAAAAAAATCATCAAAAATGAAAATCTAAACATTTTTCAACTTCACTATATTATACTCCCTCAAAAAGATATTATAAAAAATCTTCTCATAAAAACCGTTATAAAGAATTAAAGAAATCTTATACAAACGACAGTCCATCCACTTCTTATCCCAAGAAAAAAGAAATACAATGTTACAGTTATAAAGAAAAAGGACATATAGCTCTTGACTGCCTAAAACCAAAAGTTAAAATAGAAAAACAAATCAAAACTATCTTAAAAAGATCCTCAGTGTCAGAGTCATCCAGTTCCTCTGATACAGATTATTCTTCCTCTCATGCTTCAGATACATGTCATTATAAAGTATTTGGCAATGAAATCCAGTATGAATCTGCTTTTTCCTCCTTTTTATCTTTAAACGTACTTTTTGCTCCAGAAGAGATGGTGCCAGAAATGTTTAAAGATCTACAAGATGAACAATTAAAAATTAAATATTTTGAAAAAAATACAGAATATAAATAAAGGAACTAAAAAAGGGAAAGCTTCTACATCAAATAACATATCAGACTTACCTAAACAATTCAATATTAAAATTGTATTAGATTGATTGAGAGAGCAACGAGCTCCTACTCATCTTTCTATTCAAGATCTTTATAAAGAAATAAATAATCAAAAGAAAGAAATAAATGAATTAAAACAAGACTTAATTGAACTTCAAGAACTCAAACAACGTGTTGAGAATCTTGAATTTCACACACTTAAAAATTATCAAGAAAATAATGGTAATTTAGAAAATCAAGAAAATTTTGATAAAGACCTAAATAGTTTTGTAAATTCTTTAACAAGAAATCCACATAGAAAAAAGGAAAACTCAAGCTACAATTAAGATCTGAGACTTCTCTATTAAAGCACTCTGCTTACTATATAATGGCGCAGATGTTAATTTAATAAGAGATGGATTCATCCCGACAAAATATTATGAAAAAACCAATAATAAACTCAATCTAGCTACTGCTTGCAAAAAACTACATATCGAATACAAATTAAGTGATTTTTATGTTTGTAAAAATGGAATATGCATAAAGACTAATTTCCGTCTAGGAAAGGACTTAAACAAAGATGTTATCCTCGGAAACCTTTTTTACAAATTTTACATCCTTTTCAAACTGACTCATCAGGTCAAAAAACTATTATAGACAATAAAGAATTAATTTTTTATTTTGGTGAATCAACTCCTATTCAACATATCAATAGTATTTGAACAAAGTGTAAACAAGAATAAGGTGTTCAAAAAACAATCAAACATCTAGTTCCAAACAAAACGGATCTTATTAATCGTCTCTTTGATGTCTTCATGTTTTCTACATGTAATCCTACATCCAGATTTTAGTACCTTCAAATTCTACCCAGATGATAGATATAAAATTATTTTTCTTTTCCCAAGGAAAATAAAATTTTAGATTATTGATAATTCTCATTCAGACCTATCTGTCTTTAGGAAGTATCCCTTCTCATTATGGCATCAAGTATAAGCAAAAGCAAAGCCCCTATTCAGGAATCAAGCTCCTCCTTCATACCTACATCCCAACAAATATCAATTTCCTTCTTCAATACAGGATTATTTTTCATTTCACTAAAACTTATCAATGCCATTGGAGTGCCATTCTCTTTGATAAAAGAAAAAACACTAGAAAAATCCAATCCAAAATTGCAAACCATATCAAGGACTTAGAAAGCCAAATCCTTATGTGCCATAACATCCATCAAAGAGCACTTTTATTTACCTATGCTGACGAAAACACATCTAGAATTCACCTCCTGGAAAAGGTTAACACAGCCTTTCCAAACGAGATAGCTATAAGAATTAAAGAAAAAACTATTTCTTGTCAGATCAAGGAGCGATTAATGCTCAAAGCTCAATATGTAAGCTGGCAACTGGCTTTCCCAAATTGTTCCTGCCATCATATGAAGTTGATATCTCATATATCGAACAAGGATTAGTCTAAAGATTTTCTTTATGCAGAGATGATTTTGAAATGAAACAGCAGCTCCCTGCAATCATGCGTCATGCCCTTCGCAGCCTTGGAGTTGCCAAAAGACAACTTCTCATAATGATTTCATCAAGTCTGGGTGAAAGATTAGAAATCCAATTTTATCAACATTATCAATTATGGACCATCATGAATTATGAAGCAAGAGATTTAGTCTATAAAAAGTTCATCTCTACCTTAAATGATTACGAGCATCTCCCTGTTGATTATCCAGCTCAATGGTATGAATCTCATGAAGCTGCTGTTGGAAGTAGGTGGGTCTCGTGGATAGATTTTCAAAACTTTTGACCCACTTGACACAGGTATCAACTATCCATAAGACCAAAACCCAATCCAAGATGTGTTACCCTCAATCTCGTGACCATGTACAGTAAAAATTCTACCAGCACTAAACATCCAAAATAATCTACGACATGCAAGAAGTAGATCATACCTTTGGAGATCCGCAGTGCTCTAATGGATTTCTTCAACACCTCTTAGCCTTCCACGCTATGACCCCCGAATTGGATTTCTTTTCTCAAGAAGAATGGTGGAATCTTTAGGAGAAAATCCCAACTCGAAACTCCAAGGAACTAGAAGAAAGAGGAGAGAGTAACTCGTACAACTCTTGCACGAAAGGGTTTTGGGCGTAAGAGAGAGTCTTATTGGACGTCCAAGAGATTTTATAGACTTTCGAATCTCTCCCTTGTCTAATTGAAATAGAAGTCTTACTTCCAAAGCAATTAGCAGCTTTCTCCTTTCCAAACTCTTATTTCTAGAGTTCAAGTCGGATTAGTGTTTTCCAATATCTTGGGCTAGCGTGGGGACCACTAGGGATTCCTTAGAAAGCTGGCTCCAACTGGAATACCGCGACCCCACATCTCATGTGCAATCCGGGCTCACAGTTAATTGCAAATAACACCACTATATAAATGCAATTGCACTCCAGTCTTAGGAATAAATTACAATGAAGACCCTAAACTTCCCAATTACCACAAGTAGGCCCCTCTATCAATATCTGTGGATCAATTGGAATAAATCCGTCTCTTCCAATCTAAGTTCCACATCTTATTATCCTTGAGCCCCAATTAATCACAGTAATCATCATTACCATCCAATTAACTCTTAATTGAGATAGGTGCGCACTTACTAATGACAAATCCATTAATTGGCACAAGGGGATAATAGAGATAGATTCCATCTTGATCATTTAACGTTCTCACAGTTCTACTACCACATACCCAAGACACCGAGGTGTTAACCTATAGTCGGCCTCACTCATTGGTGACTCAAAGCAAATGAATAAATAGAAACTTGAGTTCGTCAATGTCTCAAGATTGAGAGCCTATTGCTAGGGAATTATGAGAGCATACCTTATTATTGAGATGGAATTCCATAAGGTGCATCTCATGGTCCTTCAATACATCCAATGTACCAGCACCATGATCCAGAATCTTACATTCTGATGATCGAGATAAATCACACTATCTCATAGTGATCAAAGTGCTGCAGCCTTATCAAATGAAATGCCCAATCTCATTACTAGTTGTGAAGCTATTTTAAGTATAAGATTTGTGACATATATCTCCCGCGCGTGGATCTCATCCATGCACATATATCACATCTAATATACTAATGGGATCCGGTTCAACTCATGAACCATTATATCATACGTATTGGTCATGTGCATGAAGTAGTAAAATAACATTCATCTAATGAAAGCAAAGCATGATTTTATTGATAAATAAAGAAATTAATCAATTTATTACATCAACTGATGGATTGAGTCCACAGAAACTAACAATCTCCCACTTGGGCTCAATGCCAGTCAGGGTTGCATCTCATGCCCATCCCTTCTACGTGTTGCTCAAAGACTTTGGTAGTCAAAGGCTTAGTAAAGGGATCTGCCAAATTGTTTGCAGAGGGTATCTTGGTAATAGCAATATCACCTCTCTGCACAATCTCTCTGACTAAGTGATACTTCCTCTGTACATGCTTTTGGCTTTTATGGCTTCTGGGTTCCTTTGACTGAGCGACTGCCCCGCTGCTGTCACAGTAAACTGTGAGTGGCTGTCGTGCCAAAGGTACCACCCCAAGTTCCAAAAGGAATCTTTTAAGCCATACTGCTTCCTCAGCTGCTTCACAAGCTGCTACATATTCAGCCTCCGAGGTTGAATCAGTGGTACATTCTTGTTTTATACTCCTCCAGCTGATAGCTCCTCCTCCAAGCATAAATACATAACCAGAGGTGGATTTCCTAGAATCCTTATCTGACATAAAGTCAGAATCTGTGTATCCGACTGGAATCAACTCATCACTGCTATAAATCAACATGTAATCTCTAGTCCTTCTCAAGTATTTGAGAATACATTTTACAGCAGTCCAATGTTCAGGTCCTGGATTAGATTGATATCTGCTGACTAGGCCCACTACATAATAGATATCTGGTCTAGTACATAACATAGCATACATGAGGCTACCAACAGTCGAAGCGTATGGTATCAACCTCATCTGCTCCTTTTCCTCGAGGGTCTTAGGACACTGATCCTTGGAAAGGTGGACTCCATGCCTGAAAGGTGTGATACCCTTCTTAGAGTCTTGCATTGCAAACCGTACTAGCACCTTATCTATGTATGCAGCTTGGGATAAGCCAATCATCCTATTTTTCGGGTCTCGATAGAGTTTGATCCCTAGGATGTAGCTATCTTCTCTCAAGTCTTTCATATCAAAAGTCTTGGCTAACCAAACTTTTACCATTGACAACATTCCTATGTCTTTCCCGAGGAGAAGGATATCATCGACATATAAAACTAGAAAAACTACCCTGTCACCTTCACTTTTCATGTACACACATGACTCATCCGGATTTTGACAAAAACCAAATGACTTGATTGCCTGGTCAAAATGGATATTCCAGTTTCGGGATGCCTGCTTCAGTCCATAAATAGACTTCTGCAGCTTGCAAGCTTTTTGCTCCTAGTTTTTAGCTACAAAACCGTCCGGCTGCACCATATAGATGTCTTCCTCAAGATGGCCATTGAGAAACGCCGTCTTGACATCCATTTGCCAAATCTCATAATCGAGATGAGCCGCAATGGATAAGAGTATCCGGATGGATTTGAGCATGGCTACTGGCGAGAAGGTTTCCTCATAATCGATCCCCTCTTTCTGAGTATATCCTTTCGCAACAAGCCTAGCCTTATAGGTCTCCACTCTTCCATCTGGTCCTTTTTTTCTCTTGTAGACCCACTTGCACCCAATAAGTTTAATATTGGTAGGCAAGTCCACAAGTGTCCAGACCTGATTTGAGTACATAGACTCCATCTCAGCTTTCATAGCATCTTGCCAGCGTCCTGAGTCTAAGTCATTGATTGCTTCGTCATAGTTAGAGGGATCTTGTTCCGGCTCTTTTGGGATTGCTTCATAAGACTCTCCCAAGAATGAGAACCTGTCAGGGGGTCTGACAATCCTCCCACTACGACGAGGTACTGGTGTAACTACTGGGTCTGGTAAGGGCGGTTCTTCCTCAAGTCCGGTCATACTTGGATTTGGAATTGATTGCTCTTGAATCTCTTCCAAGGTCACCTTTTCTAAAAATTTCCGGTCCATCATATAATCTTCCTCCAGAAAAACCACATTGGTGCTGACCAGCACTTTCTGCTCTCTGGGATTATAGAATAACCAACCTTTAGTTCCTTTAGGATATCCTACAAATGTGCATACTTCCGACTTCGTTTCCAACTTATCCGTCTTAACCTTGAGCACGTGTGCTGGACAACCCCAAATGTGTAAATGTTGTAGACTAGGCTTTCGCCTAGACCATAATTCTCGGGGAGTCTTAGGTATAGACTTAGATGGTACGAGGTTTAGTATGTACATTGCAGTATCCAAAGCGTATCCCCAAAAGGATATAGGTAATCTTGAGAAACTCAGCATAGACCTAATCATATCTAAAAGAGTCCGGTTCCTTCTTTCTGCTACTCCATTCTGTTGAGGCATACCAGGAGCAGCAATTGGGATAGAATCCCATTTTCTGATAAGTAACCCATAAAATCAGGAGAGAGATATTCCCCTCCTCGATCTGATCTAAGAGTCTTGATATTCTTACCTAATTGCTTTTCCACTTCCGCTCGAAACTCTTTGAACTTTTCAAAAGCTTCGGACTTGCGGTGCATAAGGTATATGTAACCATATCTTGAGTAATCATCTGTGAAAGTGATGAAGTACTCATATCCTCCTCTAGCCCTGACATTAATGGGTCCGCAGACATCAGTATGCACTAATTCCAATAAATCTTTGGCCCTATTACCCTTAGCTGAAAAGGGTCTTTTAGTCATTTTACCTTCCAAACAGGACTCACAGATAGGCATTGGTTCTACCACCAATGAAGGTAAGATACCATCTTTCACTAGCCTCTCAATCCTGTTACGGTTTATATGACCTAGCCTTAGGTGCCAAAGTTTTGTTGGATTAGATGAAGGTGACTTTCTCTTTAATGATGGTCTATTAATTGTTTCAGTATCATGTATCTCATACATCGTGGGAGTTAACAAATAAAGTCCATAGGTTACCTTGCCAGAACATATGAAAGTACCATTCCTCTTTATGATAACTTCAGTACCAAAAGTAATAGAATAACCTTTATTCACCAAACTAGAAACTGAAATTGAATTCCACCTTAAAGACGGTACATATAATGTTTCTGACAAAACCAATTTATTATTTGAAAAACATAAAGTAATGACTCCCACTGAAACAGCCTCTGCCTTAGCGTCAGATCCTAGGTTGACAATGATTTCTCCATCACTTAGCCTCCTGGTTTCCCTGAACCCCTGCAACGTATTACATATGTGATTAGTTGCCCCGGAATCCACACACCAGGATTCTGAAGTACCAGTTGCAAAACTAACTTCAGATATAAGTGACTCAATCATACCTAGGGTCTTTTTCTTAGATAGATATTCTGGATAATTCCTCTTCCAATGTCCTATCTTACCACAATGGAAACACTTTCGTTTTGTCCCTGAACCCTTAGCTTTAGCCACGCCACCAGTTGAACCATTCTCCACCTTAGGACCCTTTGGAACTAATTTCTTTTTGCCTTTCTGCCCTTTGCCTTTCGGCTTGGACTTGGCATTTGACTTTTCTGTCATTAAGGCAGTTGGTTTCTTCTTCATAATCCCTTCAGTTGCTACTAGCTAACTAGATAGCTCAGCCAGAGTCAGATTCATTTTATTCATATTATAATTGACCTTGAAATTGTTGAATGACTCTGGTAGTGACTCAAGGATTTTGTCAATCTGCGATTCTGCATCAATCGCAGCTCCCAGTACATCTAACTCATTTAATGAGTCCATCATCTTCAACATGTGTTCCTGTACTGATGTACCTTCAGCCATCTTGGTGCTAATGAGCACCCTCATGGCTGCTTGCCTAGCAGGTCTGCCTTGTTCTGCAAACATCTCTTTTAAGTTCGATATCATATCGTATGCAGTCTTATAAGATTGATGTTGATGTTGCAGCACACTAGACATGGATGCCAGAATGTAACATCGGGCCATCTCATCGTCTTTGGCCCATTTGGTGTAAAGGTCCTTTTCTACTTCTGATGCATCTGGGGCAGGCTCTTCAAGGGGGTTTTTGGTAAGGACATATTTATATCCTAAAGCTGTCAAGACAATATCCAGATTCCGTTTCCAGTCTACATAGTTGGATCCCACCAACTTATTCTGGTTGAGGATGGTCGCAAGTGGATTGAAAGTATTCGAATTCATGCTTGTAATACTGTAACACATAACCATACATTTAATTAATAAATTTAAATGACATTAGGGTTTAGTATTCTACCAAATTTATGTGGGAATCCTCATAACCACAAAATTCAGAATACATCGGAATCCCAATCCTGCGGGGTTTGCCTCCTTGGGGAGTGCGAATACCTCCTAGACTGGTGCGGATCAAAGTTGGTCAAAATTAGGATTAAGACTAACTATCTATGATCCCCTTCATACATTACTATCTAAGTATCTCATACCAAATAATGTATGACTCCCGATTAGCTTCGGTTTCTAAAATACATGAGGCAAATCCTTGGGGATACTACATCATTATTTTAGTTAAGTGTGACCCACCAACTAGCATTGCATGACAACCGTTGCGGGCAGCTCCTCCTTGGGGAGTGGGCTCCCACCCCGTCTCATCAACACTATCCATAGGAGATCCATATCCAGTATCCAGATAAATACAAGCCCTCCGTGGGGAGTGGCCATTCTCAAAATGGCGCGAGGCTAATACTTTCCTTACAATGGAGCTATGGTGGAAAACCATGGGGATTTGTATATATATAAATGCCCCGCTCCCACTTAATATTTTAGAGTTGAAGATTTCCTTATAGGTTTATGGGTCCATCAAATATAAGTATATATTCATCTTATGATAAGACCAATGATTGGTTCCAAGTCAAGTTGTTTTAAGGAAAGTCCAGTTTCTAAAATTAGTGTTACCAATAGATCCATCTCATGGGCCCACCAACTCTAATTAGAATTCTTTCCAAAAATTAATTTGATTTGACCAATTTTGGAATTTGCTATGTTTGGATCAGATATGGAAATACTCTAAAATAAGCATTCATCCATAAATAGAAAGTGCTATAACAAAAGACTAGTCCTCTCCTCCACATGACCCAGGCAAAAAAGACTTCTTGGACTTCTAGACTTTCCAAAACTTTGGGATTCCTCAAAATCTTTGGGCATCTCCAAAAGACCTTTTGATAATCTTCAAACTCTTTGATTAGGAGTCCAGCTTCTCTTTCCTTCTTTGTTTCGGACATCTCCAGAATTTACAAATTTTAAAAATACATAAATTCCTATGTCTCTATAATGAGACTTACATGGTAGTCTAAACATGGAAATAAAAGGGTTATAGGGAAATTCACCATGCCTTGCCCTTTCACGGGAAACCAAGGAGACCATGATGCCCTTTACACTTAGCCACAAATAAACCAATAATTAAAAGGAAAGAAAAACATGTGGGCCATATGGAGAGGACATTATCACCTGCAAGTTAGTATCTCATACAACAAAGCATCTCACAAAACCAGGTTGCCAAATCACAACGGAAAAACAAGATGCCAAATATTTTGCTACCACGATACAAGATCCCCTACGCAACGGGGGTCCGGGGGCAACGCCCCCGAAAAAAAAAAAAAACAACAACTCAGATCAAGAACAAGATGATTCTGCCTAGGTTCGGCTAGCCGATCTGGTCCCTACGGTTAGCCAACAGACCTTTATAGCCATAGTGGTCCGTTTGACTAACCGACCTTACGAACCCAGAAATTTGGGTTCTTTTTTAGATTCGGCTCCTGTTGTACCCAGTCACCTCTAATGATCTCGGTATGCTTTTAATGGCATCTTATCATCCTCCTATCATGATTAAAACCTTTTGTGACTTTCCAAACATGTATCTACTACAAAAGCAAGCAAACCCAATAAACACTGATCCTATCATAGCCCTTGCTCTATCCTCTTAACATCTCATGCGAAGATTAGAACAAGATTACTGATCTAACATGATTAGAGATGAGGTATGTCTCTGATACCAATTGTTGGAAGTAGGTGGGTCTCGTGGATAGATTTTCAAAACTTTTGACCCACTTGACACAGGGATCAACTATCCATAAGACCAAAACCCAATCCAGGATGCGTTACTCTCAATCTCGTGACCATGTACAGTAAAAATTCTACCAGCACTAAACATCCAAAATAATCTACGACATGCAAGAAGTAGATCATACCTTTGGAGATCCGCAGTGCTCTAATGGATTTCTTCAACACCTCTTAGCCTTCCACGCTATGACCCCCGAATTGGATTTCTTTTCTCAAGAAGAATGGTGGAATCTTCAGGAGAAAATCCCAACTCGAAACTCCAAGGAACTAGAAGAAAGGAGGAGAGAGTAACTCATGCAACTCTTGCACGAAAGGGTTTTGGGCGTAAGAGAGAGTCTTATTGGACTTCCAAGAGATTTTATAGACTTTCGAATCTCTCCCTTGTCTAATTGAAATAGAAGTCTTACTTCCAAAGCAATTAGCAGCTTTCTCCTTTCCAAACTCTTATTTCTAGAGTTCAAGTCGGATTAGTGTTTTCCAATATCTTGGGCTAGCGTGGGGACCACTAGGGATTCCTTAGAAAGCTGGCTCCAACTGGAACACCGCGACCCCACATCTCATGTGCAATCCGGGCCCACAGTTAATTGCAAATAACACCACTATATAAATGCAATTGCACTCCAATCTTAGGAATAAATTACAATGAAGACCCTAAACTTCCCAATTACCACAAGTAGGCCCCTCTATCAATATCCGTGGATCAATTGGAATAAATCCGTCTCTTCTAATCTAAGTTCCACATCTTATTATCCTTGAGCCCCAATTAATCACAGTAATCATCAGTACCATCCAATTAACTCTTAATTGAGATGGGTGCGCACTTACTAATGACAAATCCATTAATTGGCACAAGGGGATAATAGAGATAGATTCCATCTTGATCATTCAACGTTCTCACAGTTCTACTACCACATACCCAAGACACCGAGGTGTTAACCTATAGTCGGCCTCACTCATTGGTGACTCAAAGCAAATGAATAAATAGAAACTTGAGTTCGTCAATGTCTCAGGATTGAGAGCCTATTGCTAGGGAATTATGAGAGCATACCTTATTATTGAGATGGAATTCCATAAGGTGCATCTCATGGTCCTTCAATACATCCAATGTACCAGCACCGTGATCCAGAATCTTACATTCTGATGATCGAGACAAATCACACTATCTCATAGTGATCAAAGTGCTGCAGTTTTATCAAATGAGATGCCCAATCTCATTACTGGTTGTGAAGCTATTTTAAGTATAAGATTTGTGACATATATCTCCCGCGCGTGGATCTCATCCATGCACATATATCACATCTAATATACTAATGGGATCCGGTTCAACTCATGAACCATTATGTCATACGTATTGGTCATGTGCATGAAGTAGTAAAATAACATTCATCTCATGAAAGTAAAGCATGATTTTATTGATAAATAAAGAAATTAATCAATTTATTACATCAACTGATGGATTGAGTCCACAAAAACTAACAGTTGCTACAATGGAATATAGCTTAGGATGCCCCCAAACTTATGATCTAACTTTTGATCAGTATCAAAGGTTTCTCACTCTAAAAGGACATCTTGAATTTGCAAGTACATACAGATATGTTTAGTGTGATGGTCGAAGAGTTATTTGCATCGCTAATGATCTCGTTGAGCAAACAATGGTGATACAGAATCCATATAAATCTGGACATACAGCTCTTAATCAAATTATCAATGCTTATCAAGACATGTCTTTTATATTTCTGACAGAACTCGAGAAGAGTTAATCTAATTATTCCATGGTGAATTAACAAATGATGGTTGGGATGAGCACTTTTGATGCAAGTCTCCCATAATACTATGCCTACCATAAAGATTCTTCCTACAAGAGCTTTTTCTACTAGCCCATCAATGAGTTTTTTGGAAAAAGTACATACAAAAGTACCAAAAGACAAAGCATATCTCTCATAAGAATAAAGTAGTATTTTATTCCCAACATGCACATCTATGAAGAACTTATCTCTAGAAATGGAAAAGAAATAAAGACATGACACATACCTTATCAAGTCACTCAAAGCAATCATGACATCTCACTATTCAGAATAAAGTTCATCTACAGCAAACATTGTGATTTTTGCCTGCAATTCGGTTGAATTTGTCAGTACTGTTGGAAGTAGGTGGGTCTCGTGGACAGATTTTCAAAACTTTTGACCCACTTGACACAGGGATCAACTATCCATAAGACCAAAAACCCAATCCAGGACCATTACCCTCAATCTCGTGACCATGTACAGTAAATATTCCATCTAAAAGACAGAATCAAACAACACTAAACATCCGTAATAATCTATGACATGCAAGAAGTAGATCATACCTTTGGAGATCTGTAGTGCTCTAATGGAGAAGTTGCGACTCTGCTTGATAATGAGAATCTTTAACACCTCTTAGCCTTCCACGCTATGACCCGAATTGGATTTCTTTTCTCAAGAAAATTGGTGGAATCTTCAGGAGAAATCCCAACTTGAAACTCCAAGGAACTAGAAGAGAGAAAGAGAGAGAAACTCGTGCAGCTCTTGCACGAATAGGGTTTTGGGCATGAGAGAGTCTCATTGGACATCCAAGAGATGTTTTTATATATTTTTGAATCTTTTCCTTGCTGAATTGAAATAGAAGTCTTACTTCCAAAGCAATTAGCAACTTTCTCTTTTCTAAAACCTTCTTTCTAGAGTTCAAGTCGGATTAGTATTTTCCAATAACTTGGGCTAGCGTGGGGACCGCTAAGGATTCCTTAGAAAGCTGGCTCCAACTAGAACATCACGACCCCACATCTCATGTGCAATCCGAGCCCACAAATAATTGCAAATATCACCACTATATAAATGCAATTGCACTTCAGTTTTAGGAATAAATTACAATGAAGATCCTAAACTTCCCAATTACCACAAGTAAGCCCCTCTATCAATATCTGTAGATCAATTGGAATAAATCTGTCTCTTCCAATATAAGTTCCACATCTTATTATCCTTGAGCCCCAATTAATCACAGTAATCATCAGTACCATCCAATTAACTCTTAATTGAGATGGGTGAGCACTTACTAATGACAAATCCATTAATTGGCACAAGGGGATAATAGAGATAGATTCCATCTTGATCATTCAATGTTCCCACAGTTCTACTACCACATACCCAAGACACCGAGGTGTTAACCTACAGTCGGCCTCACTCATTGGTGACTCAAAGCAAATGAACAGATAGAAACTTGAGTTCATCAATTTTTCAGGATTGAGAGCCTATTGCTAGGGAATTATGAGAGCATACCTTATTATTGAGATAGAATTCCATAAGGTCCATCTCATGGTCCTTCAATACATCCAATGTACTAGCACCATGATCCAGAATCTTACATTCTGATAATCGAGACAAATCACACTATCTCATAGTGATCAAAGTGTTGCAATCTTATCAAATGAGATGCCCAGTCTTATTACTGGTTGTGAAGCTATTTAAGTATAAGATTTGTGACATATATCTCCAGCGTGTGGATCTCATCCATGCATATATATCACATCTAATACACTAATGGGACCCGGTTTAACTCATGAACCATTATGTCATATGTATTGGTCATGTGCATGAAGTAGTAAAATAACATTCATCTCATGAAAGTAAAGCATGATATTATTGATAAATGAAGAAATTAATCAATTTATTACATCAACTGATGGATTTAGTCCACAAAATCTAACAAGCACATCAAAAATGAAATGCAAATGCAATGTAAATTCAGTTGTAATGAAATGTGAATTATGTTGGTTATGACTACAAATAGGTCTAGCCTTCCTCATGTATAGGTAAGGGTTGGAATAGTAGTTAAAATCTAGCCTTGTTTCCACCACCATCTCCTCTCTCCTCTCCCTTCTGCTTTTGTATACCCACCCTCTTCCCCATATGGTATCAGAACCAAGTTGGCATCTAGTTTGTAACCAAGTAGCATTGCAATATAATGTCATTTTGTGAGTATTTCTTTACTTATCTTTATTTTTTTATTTTGTTTAAGGAATTGCTGACTCAGAAGCAAGAACGTCAAGAATCTTAATGCTTGGTTGTGTGTTTGTTATTATTGAGAAATTTTAATCATATTCTGCCCAGAGTGAAGTTGAGGTAGCCATTATTGTCGTTGTCGTTAGCCTTGTGAAGGCATTTAAGGCATTTTGTTAGTGTGTAAATCCGCTATTTCATTAGATACTCATGGTAGATACGATTAAAATAACTCTGTAACACAAATTACGGCTAAGCTTATTAAGAAGTTTGTACCTTTCTTTTCCTCATCATCAAATTCCTTATTTTCTATGTCTATTAAAAATAGTGAAGAACTCAGTTATGATGATTTAGATCAAGTTATTTGTGACTAGACTATTCCACTTGAAAATAAAAATAAAATTTCTAAAGTAGGAAGTTTTCAATTAAAATCAAGTTATAAAGTAAAAACCATCAAAAGAACTGAATCCATTACCGGTAATATTTAGGATCTTTCTTTAATCAAGCCCCATGAAATAAAGGAGTATGTTAAAACATACAATTATATTCATTTTGGATTAGTGCAAGTTGCTCTAAAGCCATTAACAAGGCTTGGACTTAGAACTAAAGCTCTCGTCTATGTTCAATATGTAAGACATAAAAAATCTAGTGATTCATTACTTGGAATGGTTGAATCAAGTTTGGCTAATGGCCCTACTTTCTTCAATTGCTTTCCAAATTTCTCTGTTTCCCTTACAGATCCAGGTGCACATGAAGCTCTTACTCTTACTGTCCAGACAAAAGGCTTTGATTTGAATCCTTATAATCAAAATCTTGCTCTCATATATAGAGTTTATTTTAAACTCATGAATTCAGTTGTTCCAGGCATAGCTTATTCCCATCAAGCAAAAGGTATGACTACTTTATTCCAAACTAATTTAAAAAATAAAAGGTAATATTTCAAAACTCATATAGTGGAATGATATTAATCTATTTGGTAAATGGTGCTTAGAAAATGCTCAACCAGAAAGGTCTTTAGAAAATCAAGATATTGAAACAATTATTGAACATGAAGATGGAAATGTTAAAATAAATTTTCAAACAGATTCAAGAGATATAACTCCTACAGTTTATTAACCCTCTAGAAAATCTTATTCACATCCTCCATCAGTGGTAGGATCTTCCATAAAAGAACCATCCCAAGTTTCTTGCTCTACACGTAATGTAGACCTTCGACCTACAGGACTTGTGTATCCTTATTATCAAGCTTCCCCATCTAATGCATATAATCCTTCGGAATCCTATTTCAATATAAATGTTATTAAATGTTTTGAAATTGTTAAAGAAATGTTAAAAAAGAATTTAGCTCTACATCCTTTAACAAAATCCTTTTTTAAATAGGTTTCTCGAGAACATAAAGACTTTTTAAAAGAAAAAAGGTAGAAATATATGTATGATAATCAAAGAAATATTTATTTCTTTGATTGGCTTAAACTTGCCATGAAGAAAGCTTATAATACTGAAGATTTATCCATCAATATGTTAACTAAATTAAGCTCTTCTTGGATTATAGCTTTTACCCATTCCTCTCCACAAAGAACTGAAGAATCTATACATTCTCCATTGCATCAAATCATTTATAAAGAAACTTCAGCTGTACCTATAAAAGATGTTACAAAAATACAGGGAGACAAAGGTAAAACTGAATTTATTTACAAATTTGATTTAAGTCATGTTTTAGAACAAAATAATTATACAAATATAAACCTTCATACTATTGGCCAACAAACCAATAGAATTGAAGATAAAGTTGAAAATATTTTAAAATTTTATGAAACTACTTCTTCCCATAAAGTAATTAAGACACAATCTTTAGATTTTCAAGGTGAAGCCGTTAAAGTTCTAAAGTTAGAAAAAAAAACCCCTTAAAATTTTCCGACGAACTAATCAATCAATTATCTCATAGTTTTACAAACATAAAACTTAAAGATAATAAAGAAAATAAAAATGAAAAATCCATAAAGGCTTTAGTTTCTAAAGCTTCGAGCTCAGACTCAGAATTCTCTGTTTCTGACTCTGCAGAAGAAAAAACAAATGAGAATCAAATTGATCAAAATCAAGAATCTCTACAAATCAATAAAATATTTAAAAGGCAGAAGCCAATAGTCATTGCGGTAAAAAAAATTATTATCCAAGACCTACTCCAGTTGATCTTCAATTCGAAGAACAAGATATTCTAAATGGCCTTTGATTTGAAAAATCTTCAGTATATGAATGGATTGTAGATGGACTATCTGAATATCAAATCCTGCAACTATGCTAACGCATGGTGATATATGCCTCTACCATCATGACTGCCAGTAATGATCAAAGAAATGTAGTAAATACAGTCGTCCTTGGATTTACTAGACAATTACATGGTTGGTGGGAAAAATACCTATCTGATATAGAAAGAAATGCTATATTAAATGCAGTAAAAAGAGATCCCTCAGGAAATCCTGCTGTTACTCCTTAAGGCCAAATGATCCCTGATTTTATCTACATGCTTATTACCAATATAGTTAAACATTCTATTGGTAATTAAATGAATGTAGAAGAAAAAATAAAAACACAATTAATCAAATTATCTTGCCCAACATTTTCAGATTTTCATTGGTATAAAGATATTTTCTTATCAAAACTTTATACAATCGATGCAAGCAATTTAGAATTTTGGAAAGAAAAATTCATATCTGGTCTTCCTAAACTTTTTGCAAAAAAAGTTAGAGAAGAATTAAAATCAGAAAATTATGGAAATTTGAATTATGGAATGTATACATATGGTGATCTAATTCAAAAGATTAACAAAGTTAAATTTTCATTATGCGATGAAATCAAACTTAAACATCAAATTGAAAATAAAAAGATAATAAGCAAGTATGAACTTGGTGATTCTTGTTTTGAATTTGGTATGAAACCATTAATCTATCCTTCTAGCTAGAATAAAAAGAAAAACTTAGAAAGAAACCATCAAAAAAGAAAATCTAAACATTTTTCAACTCCACAATATTATACTCCCTCAAAAAGATATTATTAAAAATCTTCTTATAAAAACCCTTATAAAGAATTAAAGAAATCTTATGCAAACAATAATCCATCCACTTCTTGTGCCAAGAAAAAAGAAATACAATGTTATAATTGCAAAAAAAAAAAAAAAAGACATATAGCTCTTGACTGCCCAAAAATTGAAGTTAAAATAAAAAAAAAATCAAAACCCTCTTAAAAGGATCCTCAGCGTCAGAGTCATCTAGTTCTTCTAATACAGATTATTGTTCCCCTCATGCTTCAGATACAGTCATTGTATAATTTTTTACAACGAAATCCAGTATGAATGTGCTTCTTTTTCCTCTTTATCCTTAAACGTACTTTCTGCTCCAAAAGAGATGGTGCTAGAAATGTTTAAAGATCTAAAGGATGAAGAATTAAAAAATAAATATTTTGAAAAAATATAGAATATAAATAATGGAACTAAAAAAGGGAAAGCTTTTACATCAAATAACATATCAGACTTACCTGAACAATTCAGCATTAAAACTGTATTAGATTGATTGAGAGAGCAACAAGCTCCTACACATCTTTCTATTCAAGATCTTTATAAAGAAATAAATAATCAACAGAAAGAAATAAAAGAATTAAAGTAAGACTTAATTGAACTTTAAGAACTCAAACAACGTGTTGAGAATCTTGAATTTCACACACTCAAAAATTATCAAGAAAATAATGATAATTTAGAAAATAAAGAAAAATTTGATAAAGACATAAATGGTTTTCTAAATTCTTTAACAAGAAATCCACTTAAAAAATGGAAAACTCAAACTACCTACTTACTAGATAGTGGCGCAAATGTTAATTTAATAAGAGAAGGACTAATCCTAACAAACTATTATGAAAAAACCAATAATAAACTCAATCTAGCTACTGCTAGCAAAAAAACTACATATCAAATACAAATTAAGTAATTTTATGCTTGTAAAAATCGAACATGCATAAAGACTAATTTTCTTTTAGGAAAGGATTTAAACAATGATGTTATCCTTGGAAATCCTATTCTACAAATTTTACAGCCTTTTTAAATTGACTCATCAGGTCTAAAAACTATTTTAGACAATAAAGAATTAAAATTTGATTTTGTTTAATTAACTCCTATTTAACATATCAATATTATTTAGACAAAGTGTAAAGAAGAATAAGATGTTCAAAAACCATTCAGATATCCGGTTCCAAATAAAACGGATCTTATTAATCGTCTCTCTAATGTCTCATGTTTTCTACATTTAATCCTACATCCAGATTGTTGTACCTTTAAATTCTACCCAGAGGATAAATATAAAATTAATTTTCTTTTCCTAGAGAAATAAAAATTTAGATTATTGATAATTCTCATTCAGACCTATCTGCCTTCAGGAAGTATCCCTCCTCATTATGACATCAAGTACAAGCAAAAGCAAAGCCCCTATTTAGGAATCAAGCTCTTCCTTCATGCCTACATCTCAAAAAATATCAATTCCCTTCTTCAATGTAGGATTATCTGTCATTTCACAAGAACTTATCAATGCCATTGGAGTGTCATTCTCTTGATAAAAGAAAAAACACTAGAAAAACCCAATGCAAAATTGCAAACCATATTAAGGACTTAGAAAGCCAAATCCTTATGTGCCATAACATCCATCAAAGAGCACTTTTATCTACCGATGCTGACGAAAACACATCTAGAATTCACCTCCTGGAAAAGGTTAACACAGCCCTTCCAAATGAGATAGCTATAAGAATTAAAGAAAAAACTATTTCTTGTTAGATCAAGGAGCGATTAATGCTCAAAGCTCAATATATAAGCTGGGCAACTGGCTTTCCCAAATTGTTCCTGCCATCATATGAAGTTGATATCTTATATATCGAACAAGGATTAGTCTAAAGATTTTCTTTATGCAGAGATGATTTTGAAATGATACTATAGCACCCTGCAATCATGCGTCATGCCCTTCGCAGCCTTGGAGTTACCAAAAGACAACTTCTCATAACAATTTCATCAAATTTGGGTGAAAGTTCAGAAATCCGGTTTTATCAACCTTATCAATTATGGACCATCAAGAATTATGAAGAAGGAGATTTAGTTTGCAAAAAGTTCATCTCTACCTTAAATGACTACAGCATCTCCCTGTTGATTATCTAACTCAATGGTATGATTCTCATGAAGTCGCTACAATGGAATACAGTTTAGAACACCTCCGAACTTATGATCTAGCTTCTTATCAGTATCAAAGATTTTTCAATCTAAATGGACATCTTGAATTTGCAAGTACATACAGATATGTTTGGTGTGACGGTCGACGAGTTGTTTGCATTGTTGAAGATCTCGCTAAGCAGACAATGGTGATACAGAATCCACATAAATTTGGACATATAGCTCTTAATCAAATTATCAATGCTTATGAAGACTGTTTTTTGATATTTCTGCAGAAATTCGAGAAGAGTTAATCCAATTATTCCATGGTGAATTAACAAATGAAAGTTAGAATGAGCACTTTTGATGCAACTCTCCAATAATACTATGCCTAGCATAAAGATTCTTCCTACAAGAGCTTTTTCTGAAACATTGGAAGGATGAGAAAAGCTTTTCTACTAGCCCATCAATGAGCTCTTAGAAAAAGTACATGCAAAAGTACTAAAAAAGGAAGCATATCTCTCATAAGAATGAAGTAGTATTTTATTCCTGACATGCACATCTGTGAAGAACTTATCTCTAGAAAGGGAAATGAAATAAAGACATGACACATACCTTATCAAGTCACTCAAAGCAATCATGACATCTCACTATTCAAAATAAAGTTCATCAACAGCAAAGATTGTGATTTTTGCCTACAGTCCAGAAGTATTATGAAATTTTCCAGCACATAAAATGAAATGCACATTCAATCTAAATTCAGTCGTAATGAAATGTAAATTATGTTTGTTATGACTATAAATAGGTCTAGCCTTGCTCATCTTCAAGCAAGACTTGGAATACCAATCAAAATCTAGCCTTGCTTCCACCACCATCTCCTCTCGCCTCTCCCTTCTACTTTAATATACCCACCACCTTCCCCATTTGGTATCAGAGCCAAGTTGGTATTAAATTTGATACCAACTTGGCTCTAATACCAAATGGGGAAGGTGGCGGGTATACAAAAGTGGAAGGGAGAGGAGAGAGGAGATGGTGGTGGAAGCAAGGTTAGATTTTGACTGGTATTCCAACTCTTGGTGTACATGAGGAAGGCTAGACCTATTTATAGTCATAACCAACATAATTTACATTTCATTACAATTGAATTTAGATTGAATGTGCATTTCATTTAATGTGCTGGTAAATTTCATGATGCTTTCGGACTGTAGGCAAAAGTCATGATCTTTGTTGTAGATGAACTTTATTTTTAATAGTGAGATGTCATGATCACTTTGAGTGACTTAATAATGTATGTGTCATGTCTTTACAATGACATGTATCTAAAGCATGAGAGGAAGAATAATTTGTATCAGAGGAACTGGATGACTTTGACACGGAGGATCCTTTTAAGATAGTTTTGATTTCTTTTTATGTTTTTACTTTTTTTTTTTTTTTTGCAGTCAGGAGCTATATGTCCTTTTTCTTTGCAATTTAACATTGTATTTCTTTTTTCTTGGGATAAAAAGTGGATGGATTATCATTTGTATAAGATTTCTTTAATTCTTTATAAGGGTTTTTATGAGAAGATTTTTTATAATATCTTTTTGAGGGAGTATAATATTGTGGAGTTGAAAAATGTTTAGATTTTCTTTTTTGACGGTTTCTTTTTAAGTTTTTCTTTTTATTCTTGCTAGAAAGACTGATTAATGGTTCCATACCAAATTGAAAACAAAAATCACCAAGTTCATACTTGCTGATTCTTTTTTGATTTTCAATTTCACGTTTAAGCTTGATTTCATTGCATAATGAAAATCCAACTTTATTAATCTTTTGAATTAGATCACCATATGTGTACATTCTATAATTCAAATTTCCATAATTTTCTGATTTTAATTCTTCTCTAACTTTTTTTGCAAAAAGTTTAGGAAGACCAGATATAAATTTTTCTTTCCAAAATTCTGAATTGCTTGCATCAATTGTATAGAGTTTTGATAAGAAAACATCTTTATACCAATGAAAATCTGATAATGTTGGGCAAGATAAATTGATTAATTGTGTTTTTAATTTTTCTTCTACATTCATATAATTACCAATAAAATGTTTAACTATATTGGTACTAAGCATATAGATAGAATTAGGGATCATTTGGCCTTGAGGAGTAAGAACAGGATTTCCTAAGGGATCTCTTTTTCACTGCATTTAATATAGCATTTCTTTGTATATCAAATTGGTATTTTTCCCACCAACCATATAATTGTTCAGTAAATCCAAGGATGACTACATTTACTGCATGTCTTTGTTCATTACCGGCAGCCATGATGGTAAAGGCATATATCATCATGTGTTGGCATAGTTACAGGATTTGATATTCAGATAGTCCATCTACAATCCATTTGTATACTAAGGAGTTTTCAAATTGAAGGCCATTTAGAATAGCTTGTTCTTCGCATTAAAGATCAATTGGAGTAAGTCTTGGATAATAATTTCTTGTTTTTGTTGTAGTGACTATTGGTTTTTGCCTTTTAAATATTTTATTGATTTGTAGAGATTCTTGATTTTGGTCATTTTGATTCTCATTTGTTTTAGACACTTCTTCTATAGGATCAGCTATAAAATATT
This sequence comes from Sextonia rubra, assembly GCA_037013555.1. NCBI lineage: Eukaryota > Viridiplantae > Streptophyta > Magnoliopsida > Laurales > Lauraceae > Sextonia > Sextonia rubra. Next base: position 84,529,986 of record JASUAD010000001.1, read on the forward strand.
CTAAATTTGAGCTAGAGGCTTTAGAATTTGAGACTAAAACATTTATAGAATTGTCAGCTTTTGATCTTTATTTTCTTGAAATTTTATATTTGTAAAACTATTAGATAATTGATTGATTAGTTCGTTTGAAAATGTTAAGGGTTTTTTTTCTAACTTTAGATCTTTAAGGGTTTCACCTTGAAAACCTAAAGTTTGTGTCTTAATTATCTTTTGTGAAGAAGATGCTTCATAAATTTTTAAAATATTTTCAACTTTATTTTCAATTCTATTGGTTTGTTGGCCAATAGTATGAAGGTTAATATTTGTATAATTATTTTGTTCTAAAACATGACTTAAGTCTAATTTATAAATTAATTCAGATTTACCTTTATCTCCTTGTATCTTTGCTACATCTTTTATGGGTACGGCCAAAGTTTCTTTATATATGATATGATGTAATGGAGGATATATAGATTCTTCAGTTCTTTGTGGAGAAGAACAGGTAGAAGCTATAATCCAAGATGAGCTTAATTTTATTATCATATTGATGGATAAATCTTTAGTATTATAAGCTTTCTTTATGGTTAGTTTAAGCCAATCAAAGAAATAAATATTTCTTCGATAATCATACATATTTTTATACCATTTTTCTTTTAAAAAGTCTTTATGCTCTTGAGAAACCTATTTAAAAAGGATTTTGTTAAACGATGTAGAGCTAAATTCTTTTTTAACATTTCTTTATCAATTTCAAAACATTCAATAACATTTATATTGAAATCGGATTCCAAAGGGTTATATGTATTAAATGGAGAAGCTTGATAAGAAGGATACACAAGTCCTATAGGTCGAAGGTCTACATTAGGTGTAGAGCAAGAAACTCGGAATGGTTCTTTTATGGAAGATCCTACCATAGAGGGAGGATGAGAATAAGACTTTCTAGAAGGTTAATAAATTGTAGGAGTTGTAACTCTTGAATCTGTTTGAAAATTTATTCCAACACTTCCATCTTCATGTTGAATAATTGTTTTAGTAACTTGATTTTCTAAAGACCTTTCTAGTTGGCCGTTTTCTAAGCGCCATTTACCAGATAGATTAATATCAGTCCACTGTATGAGTTTTGAAATATTAACTTTATTTTTGAAATTAGTTTGGAATAAAATAGTCATACCTTTTGTTTGATGGGAATAGGCTATGCCTGGAACAACTGAATTCATGAGTTTATAATAAACACTACATATGAGAGCAAGATTTTGATTATGAAGATTCATATCAAAATCTTTTGCTTGGATAGCAAGAGTAAAAGCTTAATATGCACCTGTATCTGTAAGGGAAACAGAGAAATTTGGAAAGCAATTGAAGAAAGTAGGGCCATTTGCCAAACTTGATTCAACCATTCCAAGTAATGAATCACTGAATTTTTTATGTCTTCTATCTTGAACATAGATGAGAGCTTCAATTCTAAGTCCAAGTCTTGTTAATGGCTTTAGAGCAACTTGCACTAATCCAAAATGAATATAATTGTATGTTTTAACATACTCCTTTATTTCATAGGGCTTGATTAAAGAAAGATCCTGAATATTACTTATAATGGATTCAGTTCTTTTAATGGTTTTTACTTTATAACTTGATTTTAATTGAAAACTTCCAACTTTATAAATTTCATTTTTATTTACGGTTGGAATAGTCCAGTCACAAATAACTTGATCTAAATCGTCATAACTAATTTCTTCACTATATTTAATAGACATAGAAGATAAGGAATTTGATGATGAGGAAGAAGAAGGTACAAACTTCTTAATAAGCTTAGCCATAATTTGTATTACTGAGTTATTCTAACCAGTTCCACCATGAGTATCTAACGAAATAAAGGATTTACACACTAATAAAATGCCTTAAACGCCTTCACACGGCTAACAACGGTGACAATAATGGCTACCTCAGCTTCGCTCCGGGCTTAATATGATTAAAATTTCTTGAAAATAACAAACACACAACCAAATATTAAAATTTTTGACGTTCTTGCTTCTGAGTCAGTAATTCCTTAAATAAAATCAAAACATAAAGATAAGTGAAGAAATACTCACAAAATGACTTTATATTGCAATGATACTTGATTACAAACTAGATGCCAACTTGGCTCTGATACCAAATGGGGAAGATGGTGGGTATACAAAAGTGGAAAGGAGAGGAGAGAGGAGATGGTGGTGGCAGCAAGGCTGGATTTTGACTGGTATTCTAACTCTTACTTGTACATGAGGAAGACCAAACTAATTTATAGTCATAACAAACATAATTTACATCATTGCAATTGAATTTACACTGCATTTCATTTCATTTCATATGCTTGCAAATTTCACGATGCTTTAGGACTGCTGTATACGATCACAATCTTCATTGTAGATGTACTTTATTTTGAATAGTGGATTGTCATGATTGCTTTATGGGAAATTAAGTGGCTTGATAAAGCATATGTCTTATCTTGGCTTTATTTTTTTCCTTTCCTTTGGATAGATATGAATCCTTCATTATCACTTTTTGTCTCATCAACATCTGTATCTAGTTCAGGAGCAATATTTTCAAAAGGATTGTCATCAGCCTAAAAATGATGCAGCTGCTGACCAAAACTTAATGGAGAATTGTCAGATGACCATTTTTTTTTAATTTGTTCAATAATTTCCTTTTGAAGTTCTTTTTTGAGTTAAAGCAAATCTACCGTTGCACAAAGAGCAGGAGAGGCTAAATAAGAATTCTTCTGTTTGTCAATATCACTTGCTGGATGAAGCCTTTCTTTTTCTTTTTTAGTAGTTTTGAGAACTTCATAGAGTGATAACTTTAGAACTTGATCGGTAGAATATTCCTGGAGTATTGCAATATAATCAAATTGATGCCAAAACTTGATATAAATCATTCGAGATAAAACTGGTGGACTGAAGTCCATTTCTTTATAAAAATTCCATTTCACGATCCAAGGAATCTCCTATTTTCGATAAAACTACATAATAACATAAGGTTCTATTCCAAGTTGTAGGTGCTAATAAAGCCTTTTTTTCTTCTGATTTGAGAAGGCTTTAAATGATGCAGAATAGGATCCATAAATAGGAAGAAGTGCTTCAAGAAGGATGTCTTTAGTGGTACCAAAAGGGATCTAGAATTGTGTGAATAACTGCATAGGTATTTTTTGGGAGTTTGATTTGAATCTGATAAACCAGGAATGCTGGAAGGATGGGTTTTGATAATAGAGGATGACTTCCCAAGCAGAATATAATCATAATAATTAAAAATAAGTTCTGAATCAAGCCTTTAAGGCATACGAAGAGGTCGTCCTCATTCTTCTGCAGAGAAAACATGCAGGATTTTGATTTTTGAATAGAGGATAGTAATATTGGGTGGTAAAGCATTTAAGTATGAATTTTTTGATCCATCTATATGATCAATAATGCAGCTGCCAGTTCTGATCAGAATCTATTCGTAGACTTTATAGTCAAGAGGTTAGATAAATAAGTGATCAGGAGAAAAAAGGGTTTAGATAAGATGTTCAATAGAAATGGTATCGGCATAAGACATATCATCTAAGGAATAAATTCTCAAGGGTGCTTTTGTGGCAAAATATTGGGCTTGTGCAGCTTAAGGTTTTTTGGATATAGGGCTTGATGGGCTTTGAAATTGAGGAATATTAGAAGTATGAGTTGCTCCCCTTCTCTCAAGATAAATGCCATTGGATTTTCTGGATAAAGGTGTAATGTTCATAATGGAAGAAACTTTATCAATTGGGGACTGGAGAAAGGGTCTAATCTGCCAAGGCTTCATTCTTTTGTCCCTGTAAAAACTCACGAGAAAAAAAATTATAAAAAAAATTATCTTTACCTTCAACATACTCAATGTCAAAGTCAAATATGGCTAATAAAGCTTGCCAGAAAGTAAAGATGTGCTTAGCAGCAAGATTTTTTACATCTTTTTCTAAAATTTCTTTAGCAGATTTAAAATATATTCTTAATAAAAAATTTTTGTTTAATAAATATCTTTGGAACTTCGTTATACTATTTAATATGGATAGGATTTCCATTTTAATAGTTGAATAATTCTTTTGAGTGGGCGTCCATGTTCCAGAAGTGAAATGAAGAATTTCTTCTTTTCCAAGGACGTTTCTTTGTAGAAAGATTCCTCCAAAACCTCTTTCAGATGCATCTATTTGAACTATTCTTAATCAATCTGGATGAGGGATAGTTAAACAAGGTAAATTTTGGACTTTCTGTTAAAATTTTGAACAAGTTTTTTATGAGCAGGTGACCATTCTATGGGATTTTTGGTCAAGAGCATTTGCAAGATTTTTTTTTCTTTAGCAAGATCTTTATAAAAGTCAGAAACGTAATTAAGGCATCTAAGAAAATGTTGCACATGAAATGAAATGCAAATGCAGTGTAAATTCAGTTGTAATGAAATGTAAATTATGTTTGTTATGACTATAAATAAGTCTAGTCTTCCTCATATACAGGCAAGAGTTGGAATACCAGTCAAAATCCAGCCTTGCTTCCACCACCATCTCCTTTCTCCTTTCCCTTTCGCTTTTGTATACCCACCATCTTCCCCATTTGGTATTAGAGCCAAGTTGCTATCAAATTTGTAATCAAGTACTTTGGTAATATAAAGTTGTTTTGTGAGCATTTCTTCACTTATCTTTGTTATGTTATGCTTTGATTTTGCCTAAGGAATTGCTGACTCAGAAGTAAGAATGTCAAAAGTCTTAATACTTAGTTCAGTGTTTGTTATTATTGAGAAATTTTAATCTTATTCCACCCGGACCGAAGCTGAGGTAGCCATTGTTGTCGTCGTTATTAGCCGTGTGAAGGCGTTTAAGGCGTTTTGTTGGTGTGTAAATCCTCTATTTCGTTATATACTCGTGGTGGATTTGGTTAAAATAACTCTGTAATATAAAATATGGCTAAGCTTATTAAGAAGTTTGTACCTTCTTCTTCCTCATCGTCAAATTCCGTGTCTTCTATATCTATTAAAAATAGTGAAGAAATCAGTTGAATAACGATTTAGATCAAGTTATTTGTGACTAGACTATTCCAATCATAAATAAAAATGAAATTTATAAAGTTGGAAGTTTTTAGTTAAAATCAAGTTATAAAGTAAAAACCATTGAAAGAATTGAATCTGTTACCAGTAATATTCAGCATCTTTCTTTAATCAAGTCTCATGAATTAAAGGAGTATGTTAAAATATACAATTATATTTATTTTAGATTAGTGCAAGTTGCTTTAAAGCCTTTAACAAGACTTGGACTTCGAACAGAAGCTCTCATCTATATTCAAGACATAAGACATAAAAAATTCAGTGATTCATAACTTGGAATGGTTAAATAAAGTTTGGTTTATGGCCCTACTTTCTTCAATTGCTTTCCAAATTTCTCTATTTCTCTAATAGGTCCAGGTACACATGAAGCTCTTACTCTTGCTATTCAAACAAAAGGTTTTGATTTGAATCCTTATAATCAAAATCTTGCTCTCATATATAGAGTTTATTATAAACTCATGAATTCAGTTGTTCCAGGCATAGCCTATTCCCATCAAGCAAAAGGTATGAGTACTTTATTCCAAACTAATTTCAAAAATAAAATTAATATTCCAAAACTCATATAGTGGAATGATATTAATCTATATGGTAAATGGCACTTGGAAAATGCTCAACCTAAAAGGTCTTTAGAAAATCAAGATATTGAAACAATTATTGAACATGAAGATGGAAGTATTGAAATAAATTTTCAAATAGATTCAAGAGATACAACTCTTATAGTTTATCAACCTTCTAGAAGGTCTTATTCTCATCCTCCCTCTGTGGTAGGATCTTCCATAAAAGAACCATCCTGAGTTTCTTGCTCTACACCTAATATAGACCTTCGACCTACAGGACTTGTGTATCCTTCTTGTCAAGCTTCTCCATCTAATACATATAATCCTTCGGAATTTGATTTCAATATAAATGTTATTGAATGTTTTGAAATTGATAAAGAAATGTTAAAAAAGAATTTAGCTCTACATCCTTTAACAAAAGCTTTTTTTAAATAGATTTCTCAAGAACATAAAGACTTTTTAAAAGAAAATTGGTACAAATATATGTATGATAATCAAAAAAATATTTATTTTTTTGATTGGCTTAAACTAGCCATAAAGAAAGCTTATAATACTAAAGATTTATCTATCAATATGATAGCAAAATTAAGCTCATCTTGGATTATGGCTTCTACCAATTCTTCTCAACAAAGAACTAAAGAATATATACATCCTCCATTACATCAAATCATATATAAAGTAACTTTGGCCGTATCCATAAAAGATATAGCAAAGATACAAGGAGATAAAGGTAAATCTGAATTAAATTATAAATCAAACTTAAGTCATGTTTTAGAACAAAATAATTATACAAATATTAACCTTCATACTATTGGCCAACAAACCAAAAAAATTGAAGATAAAGTTGAAAATATTTTAAAAATTTATGAAGCATCTTCTTCACAAAAGATAATTAAGAGACAAACTTTAGGTTTTCAAGGTGAAGCCCTTAAAGATCTAAAGTTAGAAAGGAAACCATTAAAATTTTTAGATGAACTAATCAATCAATTATCTCATAGTTTTACAACTATACAACTTCAAGAAAATAAAAATAAAAAAGCTGACAATTCTATAAATGTTTTAGTCTCAAATTCTAAAGCCTCTAGCTTAGATTCAGAATTTTCTATAGTAGATTCTATAGAAGAAGAGTCTAACGCAAAATGAGAATCAAAATGATCAAAATCAAGAATCTCTACAAATCAATAAAATATTTAAAAGACAAAAACCAATGGTCATTGCAGCAAAAACGTGAAACTATTGTCGAAGACCTACTCCAGTTGATCTTCAATTCAAAGAACAAGCTATTCTAAATGGCCATCAATTTGAAAACTCCTTAGTATACGAATGGAATGTAGATGAACTATCTGAATATCAAATCCTGCAACAATGCCAACACATGATGGTATCTGCCTCTATCATCATGGCTACCGGTAATGATCAAATACATGCAGTAAATGTAGTTGTCCTTGGATTTATTGGACAATTACATGGTTGGTGGGAAAAGTACCTATCTGATATAGAAAGACAAGCTATATTAAATGTAGTAAAAAGAGATCCTTCAGGAAGTCTTGTTATTACTCCTCAAGGTCAAATGATTCCTGATTCGATTTACATGCTTATTACCAGTATAGTAAAACATTTTATTGGTAATTATATGAATGTAGAAGAAAAAAAATCAAAACACAATTAATCAATTTATCTTGCCCAACATTATCAGATTCTTGTTGGTATGAAGGTGTTTTCTTATCAAAACTTTATATAATCAATGCAAGCAATTCAGAATTTTGGAAAGAAAAATTCATATCTAGTCTTCCTAAACTTTTTGCAGAAAAAGTTAGAGAAGAATTAAAATCAGAAAATTATAGAAAATTGAATTATGGAATGTATACATATGGTGATCTGATTCAAAAGATTAATAAAGTTGTATTTTCATTATGCAATAAAATCAAACTTAAATGTTAAATTGAATATCAAAAAAGAATCAGCAAGTATGACCTTGGTGATTTTTGTTTTCAATTTGGCATGGAACCATTAATTAGTCCTTCTAGCAAAAATAAAAAGGAAAACTTAAAAAGAAACCATAAAAAAAATCTAAACATTTTTCAACTCCATAATATTATATTCCCTCAGAAAGATATCATAAAAAATCTTCTCATAAAATCCCTTATACAAAACGAAAGAAATCTTATACAAAAGATAATCCATTGACTTCTTATTATAAGAAAAAAGAAATACAATGTTATAATTGCAAAGAAAAAGTACATATAGCTCCTGACTGCCCAAAAATAAAAGTAAAAATAGAAAAAGAAATCGAAACTATCTTAAAAGGATCTTCATCCTCATCCTTAGAATCATCTAGTTCCTCTGATAAAGATTATTTTTCAGATACATGTCATTGTAAAATATTTGGTAGTGAAATCCACTATGAATCTGCTTCTTCTTCCTCTTTATCTTTAAACATATTTTTTGCTCCAGAAGAACTAGTACTAGAAATGTTTAAAGATCTAAAAAATGAAGAATTAAAAAATAAATATTTCGAAAAAAATAGAATATAAATAAAGGAAATAAAAAGGGAAAAGGTTCTGCATCAAATAATATATCTAACTTACCTAAACAATTCAGCATTAAAACTATATTAGATAGATTAAGAGAGCAGCAAGCTCCTCCTCATCTTTCAATTTAAGATCTTTATAAAGAAATTAATAATCAAAAGCAAGAAATAGAAGAATTAAAACAAGACTTAATTGAACTTCAAACAACATGTTGAGAATCTTGAATTTCACACACTTAAAAATTATCAGGAAAATAATGATATTTAGAAAATCAAGAAAAACTTGATAAAGACTTAAATGGTTTTGTAAATTCTTTAACAAGAAATCCACTTAAAAAATGGAAAACTCAAGCTATAATTAAGGTTAAAAACTTCTCTATTAAAGCAGTCTGCTTACTAGATAATGGCACAGATGTTAATTTAATAAGAGAAGGATTAATCCCAACAAAATATTATGAAAAAACCAATAATAAACTCAATCTAGCTACTGCCAGTAAAAAACTACATATCAAATACAAATTAAGTAATGTTTACATCCGTAAAAATAGAACATGTATAAAGACTAATTTCCTTTTCGCAAAGGATTTAAACAATGATGTTATCTTTGGAAATCCTTTTTTATAAATTTTACAACCTTTTTAAATTGACTCATCGGGTCTAAAAACTATTTTAGGCAATAAAGAATTAAATTTTGATTTTGTTGAATTAACTCCTATTCAACATATTAATATTATTCAGACAAACTGTAAAAAGAATAAGATGTTAAAAAACCATTTAGATATCCAGTTCCAAATAAAATGGATCTTATTAATCGTCTCTCTGATGTCTTCAAGTTTTCTATATTTAATCCAACATCCAGATTTTGGTACCTTCAAATTCTACCCGGAAGACAAATATAAAATTATTTTTCTTTTCCCAAGGAAAATAAAAATTCAGATTATTAATAATTCTCATTCAGACCTATCTGCCTTTAGGAAGTATCCTTTCTCATTATGACGTCAAGTACAAGCAAAAGCAAAGCCCCTATTCAGGAATCAAGCTCCTTCTTCATACCTACATCCCAATAATTATTAGTTCCCTTCTTCAATCCAGGATTATCTGTCATTTCACAAGAACTTATCAATGCTAGTTGGAGTACCTTTCCCTCTGATAAAAGAAAAAACATTAGAAAAACCCTATCCAAACTTGCAAACCATATCAAGAACTTAGAAAGCCAAATCCTTATGTGCCATAACATCCATCAAAAAGCACTATTATCCACCTATGCTGATGAAAAAATATCTAGAATTCACCTCCTGGAAAAGGTTAACACAGCCCTTCTAGATGAAATAGCTGCAAGAATTAAAGAAAAAATTCTTTCTTCTCTAATCAAGGAGCGATTATCGCTCAAAGCTCAATATATAAGCTGGGCAACTAGTGTTCCCAAATTGCTCCTGCCATCATATGAAGTTGATATCTCATATATCGAACAAGGATTAGTCCAAATATTTTCTTTTTACAAAGATGATTTTGAAATGATACAGTAGCTCCCTGCAATCGTGTGTCATGCCCTTCGCAGCCTTGGAATTACCAAAAGACAACTTCTCATAACAATTTCATCAAGTTTGGGTGAAAAGTCTAAAATCCGGTTTTATTAACCTAATCAATTATGGACCATCATGAATTATGAAGAAAGAGATTTAGTTTGCAAAAAGTTCATCTCTACCTTAAATGATTACGAGCATCTCCCTGTTGATTATCCAGCTCAATGGTATGAATCTCATGAGGTCGCTACAATGGAATATAGCTTTGAACGCCTCCGAACTTATGATCCAGCTTTTGATCAGCATCAAAGATTTCTCAATCTAGAAGGACATCTTGAATTTGTAAGTACATACAGATATGTTTGGTGTGATGGTCGACGAGTTGTTTGCATTACTGATGATCTCGCTGAGCAAAAAACGGTGATGCAGAGTCCTTCTAAATCCGGACATGCCAAGTTTAATCAAATTCTCAATGCCTATGAAGATATCTCCTTTTGCATTTCAGAAAAAAACTCGTGAAGGATTAATTCAGCTATTCCATGGAGAATTCAAAAATGATAATGGAGGTTGGAATGATCCTTGTTGTAATTTTGACTATATTATGAAGTTCTCCGCCTGCTACAATGGAATTCATCAAGATGGTGATTAATCTTATCAAGATTTAGATTTATCAAGATTTATTAAGAGTTTTCTTTACAAAACATGCAAAGAAAAGATAACAAAAGCTTTATCATTGCTACCGTATCCATAGCTATGCTATTCTTTACAAACACATCAAAGTTATGTTGAAAAAGTACTATACAAAAAGCTACTTTGAGAAAAAAGACAAAAGACAATTGTGAAAAATCCAAAAGACAACAAGAATGAACAAGGCTCCATAGACTCCTCTCTCCGCAATAGACCAACTAGGTATGATGCAGAAGAGTAAAGCAAAATCCTCCTAGTCAACAAGTATAATCATCACAGCATGAAGACAAACCATCTATATGGCAACCTGTGATCCTGTCCAGTAGTAAAATCCCAAAACATCAAGCAATATGCCATCACATAAAACGAAATGCTAATGCAGCTTAAATTCAGTTGTAATGAAATGTAAATTATGTTTGCTAAGGCTATAAATAGTACCGGCCTTCTCTATGTATAGACAAGAGTTGGAATACCAGTCAAAATACCTACCTGATATAGACAGAAATGCTATATTAAATGCAGTAAAAAGAGATCCCTTAGGAAATTCTATTCTTACTCCTCAAGGCCAAATGATCCGTAATTCTATATACATGCTTATTACCAAAATAATTAAACATTTTATTGGTAATTATATGAATGTAGAAGAAAAATTAGAAAACACAATTAATCAATTTATCTTGCCCAACATTATCAAAACTTCGTTGGCATAAAGATGTTTTCTTATCAAAACTCTATACGGTCGATGCAAGTAATTTAGAATTTTGGAAAGAAAAGTTCATATCTGGTCTTCCTAAACTTTTTGCAACAAAAGTTAGAGAAGAATTAAAATCAGAAAATTATGGAAATTTGAATTATGGAATGTATACATATGGTGATCTAATTCAAAGGATTAATAATGTTTGATTTTCATTTTGCAATGAAATCAAACTTAACGTCAAATTGAAAATAAAAAAAGAATCAGCAAGTATGAACTCGGTGATTTTTGTTTTCAATTTGGGATGGAACCATTAATCAGCCCTTCTAGCCAGAATAAAAAGAAAAACTTAAAAAGAAACCATCAAAAAAGAAAATCTAAACATTTTTCAACTCCACAATTTTATACTCCCTCAAAAAGATATTATAAAAAATATTCTCATAAAAACCCACATAAAGAATTAAAGAAATCTTATACAAACGATAATCCATCGACTTCTTATCATAAGAAAAAACAAAATACAATGTTATAATTGCAAAGAAAAAGGATATATAGCTCCTGACTGCCCAAAAATAGAAGTTAAAATAGAAAAAGAAATCAAAACATTCTTAAAAGGATCCTCAGCGTCAGAGTCATCTAGTTCCTCTGATACAAATTATTCTTCCTCTTATACTTCAGATGCAAGTCATTGTAAAATATTTGATAGTGAAATCCAGTATGAATCTACTTCTTCTTCCTCTTTATCTTTAAACGTACTTTCGACTCCAGAAGAGATGGTGCTAGAAATGTTTAAAGATCTAAAAGATGAAGAATTAAAAAATAAATATTTTGAAAAAATATAGAATAAAAATAAAGGAACTAAAAAAAGGGAAAGCTTCTACATCAAATAACATATCAGACTTACCTGAACAATTTAGCATTAAAACTGTATTAGATAGATTAAAAGAGCAACAAGCTCCTACTCATCTTTCTATTCAAGATTTTTATAAAGAAACAAATAATCAAAAGCAAGAAATAAAAGAATTAAAAAAAGACTTAATTGAACTTCAAACAACATGTTGAGAATCTTGAATTTCACACGCTCAAAAATTATCAAGAAAATAATGATAATTTAGAAAATCAAGAAAATTTTGATAAAGACTTAAATGGTTTTGTAAATTCTTTAACAAGAAATCCACTTCATAGATGGAAAACTCAAGCTATAATTAAGGTTAAAAACTTCTCTATTAAAGCAGTCTGCTTACTAGATAATGGCACAGATGTTAATTTAATAAGAGATGGATTAATCCCAACAAAATACTATAAAAAAACCAATAATAAACTCAATCTAACTACTACTAGCAAAAAACTACATATCAAGTACAAATTAAGTAATGTTTACGTCTATAAAAGTGGAACATGCATAAAGACTAATTTCCTTATAGGAAAGGATTTAAACAATGATGTTATCCTTGGAAATCCTTTTCTACAAATTTTACAGCCTTTTCAAATTGACTCATCGGGCATAAAAACTATTTTAGACAATAAAGAATTAAATCTTGATTTTGTTGAATTAACTCCTATTCAACATATCAATATTATTCAGACAAAGTGTAAACAAGAATAAGATGTTAAAAAACCATTCAGGTATCCAATTCTAAATAAAACGGATCTTATTAATCATCTCTCTGATGTTTTCAAGTTTTCTACATTTAATCCAACATCCAAATTTTGGTACCTTCAAATTCTACTTGGAGGATAGAAAATTATTTCACTTTTCCCAAAGAAAATAAAAATTTAGATTATTGATAATTCTCATTCGGACCTATCTGCCTTCAGGAGGTATCCCTTCTCATTATGACATCAAGTACAAGCAAAAGCAAAGCCCCTATTTAGGAATCAAGCTTCTCCTTCATACCTACATCCAAACAAATATCAATTCGCTTCCTCAATCCAGGATTATTTGCCATTTCACAAGAACTTATCAATGCCCGTTGGAGTGCCATTCTCTCTGATAAAAGAAAAAACACTAGAAAAACCCTATCCAAAATTGCAAACCATATCAAGGACTTAGAAAGCCAAATCCTTATGTGCCATAACATCCATCAAAGAGTACTATTATCCACCTATGCTAATGAAAAAACATCTAGAATTCACCTCCTGGAAAAGGTTAATACAGCACTTCCAGATGAGATAACTGTAAGAATTAAAGAAAAAACTTTCTTGTCAGATCAAGGAGCGATTAATGCTCAAAGCTCAATATATAAGTTGGGCAACTGGAGTTCCCAAATTGTTCTTTCCATCATATGAAGTTGATATCTTATATATCGAACAAGGATTAGTCCAAATATTTTCTTTATGCAGAGATGATTTTGAAATGATATAGCAGCTCCCTGTAATCGTGGGTCATGCCCTTCGCAGCCTTAGTGTTACTAAAAGACAACTTCTCATAACAATTTCATCAAGTTTGGGTGGAAGATCAGAAATCCAATTTTATCAACCTAATCAATTATGGACCATCATGAATTATGAAAAAGGAGATTTAGTCTACAAAAAGTTCATTTCTACCTTAAATGATTACGAGCATCTCCCTATTGATTATCCAGCTTAATGGTATGAATCTCATGACGTCGATACAATGGAATATTGCTTAGAACGCCTCCGAACTTACAATCCAACTTCTGATCAGTATCAAATATTTCTCAATCTAAAAAGACATCTTGAATTTGCAAGTACATACAGATATATTTGGTGTGATGGTCGAAGCGTTGTTTGCATCGCGAATGATCTCGCTGAGCAAACAACAGTGATACAGAATCCATATAAATTTGGACATACAGCTCTTAATCAAATTATCAATGCTTATGAAGACATGTCTTTTGATATTTCTAACAGAACTCGAGACAATTATTCCATGGTGAATTAACAAATGATGGTTGGGATGAGAAATTTTGATGCAAGTCTCTAATAATACTCTGCCTAGCATAAAGATTCTTCCTACAAGAGCTTTTTTTACCAGCCCATCAATAATTTTTTTGGAAAAAGTGCATACAAAAGTAGTAGAAGACAAGCATATCTCTCATAAGAATGAAGTAGTATTTTATTCCTAACATACACATCTATGAAGAGCTTATCTCTAGAAAGGGAAAAGAAATAAAGACATGATATATACCTTATCAACTCACTCAAAGCAATCATGACATCTCACTATTCAGAATAAAGTTCATCTACAGTAAAGACTGTGATTTTTGCCGCAGTTTGGTTGCATCATGAAATTTATCAGCACATGAAATGAAATGCAATTGCAGTATAAATTTAGTTATAATGAAATGTAAATTATGTTGGTTATGACTATAAATAGGTCTAGCCTTCCTTATGTACAGGCAAGAGTTGGAATACCAATCAAAATCCACCTTGCTTCCACCACCATTTCCTCTCTCCTCTCCTTTCCACTTTTGTATACCCACCATCTTCCCCATTTCATATCAGAGCCATTTAGAAAAACTTGTTCTTTGAATTGAAGATTAACTGGAGTAGGTCTTGGATAATAATTTCCTGTTTTTGTTGCAGTAACTATTGGTTTTTGTCTTTTAAATATTTTATTGATTTGTAGAGATGCTTGATTTTGATCATTTTGTTTCTCATTTGTTTTGGACTCTTCTTCTATAGGATTCGATACAAAAAATTCTGAATCTAAGCTAGAGGCGTTAGAATTTGAGACTAAAACATTTATAGATTTGTCAGCTTTTTTTTTTTATTTTTTGAAGTTTTATATTTGTAAAACTATGAGATAATTAATTGATTAGTTCATCTAAAAATTTTAAAGGTTTCCTTTCTAACTTTAGATCTTTAAGGGTTCACCTTGAAAAACTAAAGTTTGTGTCATAATTATCTTTTGTGAAGAAGATGCTTCATAAATTTTTAAAATATTTTCAACTTTTTCTTCAATTCTATTGGTTTGTTGGCCAATAGTATGAAGGTTAATATATTTTGTTCTAAAACATGACTTAACTCTAATTTATAAATTAATTTAGATTTACCATTATCTCCTTGTATCTTTGCTACATCTTTGATGGGTACAGCTGAACTTTCTTCATATATGATTTGATATAATGGATAATGGATAGATTTTTCAGTTCTTTGTGGAGAAGAACTGGTAGAAGCTATAATCCAAGATGAACTTAATTTTGTTATCATATTAATGGATAAGTCTTCAGTATTATAAGCTTTCTTTATAGCTAGTTTAAGCCAATTTTCTTTTAAAAAGTCTTTACTTTCTTAAGAAACCAGTTTAAAAAACGATTTTGTCAAAGGATGTAAAGCTAAATTATTTTTTTAACATTTCTTCATCAATTTCAAAGCATTCAATAACATTTATATTGAAATCGGATTTCGAAGGATTATATGTATTAGATGGAAAAGCTTGATAAGAAGGATACACAAGTCCTGTAGGTCGAAGGTCTACATTAGGTGTAGAGCAAGAAACTCGGAATGGTCCTTTTATGGAAGATCCTACCACAGAGGGAGTATGAAAATAAGACTTTCTAGAAGGTTGATAAACTGTAGGAGTTGTATCTCTAGAATCTATTTGAAAATTTATTTTAACATTCCATCTTCATGTTCAATAATTGTTTCAATATCTTGATTTTCTAAAGACCTTTCAGGTTGAGCATTTTCTAAGCGCCATTTACCAGATAGATTAATATTATTCCACTGTTTAAGTTTCAGAATATTAACTTTATTTTTGAAATTAGTTTGGAATAAAGTAGTCATACCTTTTGTTTGATGGGAATAGGCTATGCCTGAAACAACTGAATTCATGAGTTTCTAATAAACGCTACATATAAAAGCAAGATTTTGATTATGAAGATTCATATCATAATCTTTTGCTTGGATAGTAAGAGTAAAAGCTTAATGTGCACCTGGATTTGTTAGGGAAACAAAGAAATTTGGAAAACAATTGAAGAAAGTAAGGCCATTAACCAAACTTGATTCAACCATTTCAAGTAATGAATTACTCAATTTTTTATGTCTTGTTTCTTAAACATAGATGAGAGCTTTAGTTCTAAGCCCAAGTCTTGTTAATGGCCTTAGAGGAACTTTCACTAATCCAAAATGAATACAATTGTATGTTTTAACATACTACTTTTATATCATGGGGTTTGATTAAAGAAAGATGATGAATATTACTGGTAATGGATTCAGTTCTTTCAATGGTTTTTACTTTATAATTTGATTTTAATTGAAAACTTCCAACTTCATAAATTTCATTTTTATTTATGGTTGGAATGGTCCAGTCACAAATAACTTGATCTAAATCGTCATTACTAAATTCTTCGCTATTTTTAACAGACATAGAAGATAAGGAATTTGATGATGAGGAAAAAGAAGGTACAAACTTCTTATTAAGCTTAGCCATAATTTGTACTATAGAGCTATTTTAACCAATTTCACCACGAGTGTCTAACGAAATAGAGGATTTACACACCAACAAAATGCTTTAAACACCTTCACACAGCTAACAATAGCGACAACAATAGCTACCTCAGCTTAGCTCCGGGCGGAATATGATTAAAATTTCTCAATAATAACAAACATAGAACTAGTTATTAAGACTTTTGACGTTCTTACTTCTGAGTCAGCTATTCCTTAAGCAAAATCAAAACATAAAGATAAGTGAAGAAATACTCACAAAATGACTTTATATTGCAATGATACTTGATTTCAAACCAGACGCTGACTTGGGTGTGATACCAAAATGGGGAAAATGGTGGGTATACAAAAGCAGAAGGGAAAGGAGAGAGGAGAGAGGAGATGGTGGTGGAAGCAAGGCTAGATTTTAACTGGTATTCCAACTCTTGCCTCTACATGAGGAAGACTAGACTTATTTATAGTCAGAACAAACATAATTTACACTTCATTACAACTAAATTTACACTACATTTGCATTTCATTTCATGTGCTGACAAATTTCATGATGCTTCAAGACTGCTGGATAAGATCACAATCTTCACTATAGATGAACTTTATTTTGAATAGTGGATTGTATGATTGCTTTGTGGGGACTTGAGTGGCTTAATAAAGCATATGGCTTGTCTTGGCTTTATTTTTTTCCTTTTCTTCGAATAAATTTGAATCCTTCATTATCACTTTTTGTCTCATCCACATCTGTATCTGGTTCCGGAGCAATATTTTCAAAAGGATTGTCATCAACCCAAAGATGATGCGGCTGCTTACAAAAACTTAATGGAGAATTTTCATATGACCGTTCTTTTTGTATTTGTTCAATAATTTCCTTTTGACGTTCTTTTTCGAGTTGAAGCAAATCTGCTGCTACAAAAAGAGCAGAAGGAGAGGCTGAATAAGAATTCTTCTATTTGTCAATATCACTTGCTGGATGAAGCCTTTCTTTTTCTTTTTCAGGAGTTTTGAGAACTTCAGAGAATGATGGCTTTATAGCTTGATTGGTAGAATATTGCTAGAGTATTGCAATATAATCAATTGATGCCAAAACTTTATATAAACCATTTGAGATAAAACTAGTGGACTGAACCATTTCTTTATAAAAATTCCATTTCAAGATCCAAGGAATCTCCTGCTTGCGAAAAAACTGCATAGTAACATAAGGTTCTGTTGCAAGTTGTAGGTGCTGATAAAGGCTTGTTTCTTTTGATTTGAGAAGGGCTTTAAATGATGCAAAATAGGATTCATAAATAGGAAGAAATGCTTGAGGAAGGATGTCTTTAGTGGCACCAAAAGGGATAAAAAATTATGTGAAGAACCACATAGGTATTTTATGGGAGTTTGATTTGAATTTGATGAACTAGGAATGCTGGAAGGATGGGTTTTGATAATAGAGGATGACTTCCCAAGCAGAAATATAATCATAATAATTAAAAATAAGTTCTGAATCAAGCCTTTGAGGCACATGAAGAGGTCATCCCCGTTCTTCTGAGATAGAACATGCAGGATTTTTATTTTTGAATAGAGGATAGTAATATTGGGTGGTAAAGCATTTAAGTATGAATTTTTTTGATCCATCTGTATGATCAATAGTACAGCTGCCAGTTCTAATCAAAATCTGTTCATAGACTTTATAGTCAATAGGTTGGATAAATAAGTGATCAAGAGAAAAAAAAGGGCTTGGATAAGATGTTCAATAGAAATGGTATTGGCATGAGACATGTCATCTAAGGAATAAATCCTCAAGGGTGCTTTTGTGGCAAAATATTGAGCTTGTGAAGCTTTAGGTTTTCTGGATACAAGGTTTAATGGGCTTTGAAATTGAGGAATATTAGAAGTATGGGTTGCTCCTCATCTCTCAAGAGAGATTTTTTGGATAAAGGTGTAATGCTCATAATGGAAGAAACTTTATCAGTTAGGGACTGGAGAAGGGGTCTAATCTGTCGAGGCTTCATTCTTTTGTCGCTGTAAAAACTCATGAGATAAAAAATCAGGAGGAGAATTATTTTTACCTGCAATATACTCAATGTCAAAGTCAAATATGGTTACTAAAGCTTGCCAGCGGGCAAAGATTTGCTTAGCAGCAAGATTTTTTACATCTTTTCCTAAAATTTCTTTAGCAGATTTTCAATCTATTCTTAATAAATATTTTTTGTCTAATAAATCACTTTGGAACTTCATTATACTATTTACTATGGATAGGATTTCCTTTTTAATAGTTGAATTATTCTGTTGAGTGGGCGTCCATGTTCCAGAAGTGAAACGAAGAATTTCTTCTTTTCCAAGGATGTTTCTTTGTAGAAGGATTCCTCCAAAACCTATTTCAGATGCATCTGTTTGAACTATTTTTAATAAATCTGGATGAGGGATAGTTAAACAAGGTAAATTTTGGACTTTCTGTTTAATATTTTAACAGGTTTTGTATGAGCAAGTGACCATTCTACGGGATTTTTGGTCAAGCACTTTTGTATGATTTTTCTTTTTTTAGCAAGATTTTATAAAAGTCAGAAACATAATTAAAGCATCCAAGAAAACGTTGCAATTGCTCTTTATTAAGAATTTCATCAAGAAATCGGGAAGCAAACTTAATAACTCTTTGGATTGGAGAAATAGTTCCTTATTTTTTTATAAAGCCAAGAAACTTAACTTCTGTTTGAAAAAGCTTCATTTTCTTTTGGGATAAAACAAGTCCATTCCTGATAATAACTTTTTTTAAAAATATTTAAATGTTTCCAATGGTCACAAATAGATTTTGAAAACACAAGAATATCATCTATATAGACGAGTGTAAAAGCTTGATATGGATTAAAAATGTCATTCATTATTCTTTGAAATTATGAAGGAGAATTTTTTAAACCAAATGGCATAACGTTCCATTCCTAATGGCCAAATGGTACTGTAAAAGCAATTTTATACCTGTCATCCGGGGTGATTTGAATTTGCCAAATCCTGATTTAAGACCAAATTTGGAAAAAAGGAAGGCACCAGCTAAACATTTATAAGATCAGTTTTATTTGGAACTGGATATCTATGGACTTTAAGACTTTATTTAAAGGCTTATAGTTGATAACAAGACAGGGAACTCCTCATTCTTGTTTAGGTACTTTATTTACATAAAACACTGCACAACTCCAAGGGGATTGTGATTTCTGAATAAGCTTTTTAGTAATAAGATCATTGATTTCTTTAATACATAGTTGTACAAGGACTTTATTCATCTGAATAGGTCGAGCTTTAGCAGGAATTTGAGATTCATCAAAAATATCAATATATGGAAAAGAAGCAATATGGTGTTTTCTGTGCCAAAAGGCAGAAGGAAGGTCAGAACAGCATTCTGTTTCAAGAGATTTTTGAAATTGGTTTAAATCTTTTTGGAATTCTAGCTTTTGTAATTTTTTTTTCAATTAAAGAATTTATATCTTCTTGAAGATATGCAATTTGTTTTTCTTTATAAGCAATTTGTTTTTGAATGATATTGATATGTTGAATAGGAGTTGATTCAACAAAATCAAAAAATAATTTTTTATTCTCTTTAATAGTTTTAAGGCCTGATGAATCAATTTCAAAAGGCTATAGAATCTATAGAAAAGGATTTCCAAGGATAATATTATTGTTTAAATCTTTTTCGAGCAGGAAATTAGTCTTTATACATGTTCCATTTTTGCAAACATGGACGTTATTTTATTTATAATGGATATGGAGTCGATTACTAGTAATTGCTATGCTGAGTTTATTTTTGGTTTTTTCATAATATTTTGTTAAGATTAATCTTTCTCTTATTAAATTAACATCTGCGCTACTATCTAGTAAGCAGAGTGCTTTAATAGAGAATGCTTTGATCTTAATTGTAGCTTGCGTTTTCCATTTTCTAAGTGGATTTCTTGTTAAACAATTTAAAAAACCATTTAAATTTTCACCAAATTCTTCTTAATATTCTAATTTATTATCATTATTTTCTTGATAATTTTTTAGTGTGTGAAATTCGAGATTCTCAACACGTTTGAGTTCTTGAAGTTTAATTAGGTCCTGTTTTAATTCTTTTATTTATTGCTTTTGATTATTTATTTCTTTATAAAGAGCTTGAATAGAAAGATGAGTAGGAGCTTGTTGCTCTCTTAATCTATCTAATACAGTTTTAATGCTGAATTGTTCAGGTAAGTCTGATATGTTATTTGATGTAGAAGCTTTCCCTTTTTTAGTTCCTTTATTAATATTCTGTATTTTTTCAAAAAACTTTATTTTTTAATTCTTCATCATTTAGATTTTTAAACATTTCTAGCATCAATACTTCTGGAGCAGAAAGTATGTTTAAAGATAAAAAGGAAGAGAAAGCATTTTATACTGGATTTAATTGTCAAATATTTTACAATGACATGTATCTAAAGCATGAGAGGAAGAATAATCTGTATCAGAGGAGCTGGATGATTCAAAGGATGAGGATGAGGATCCTTTTAAGATAGTTTTGATTTCTTTTTTAGAAGAAATAATTTCAGAAGGCTGTAAAATATTTTCAACTTTATCTTCAATTATATTAGTTTGTTGGCCAATAGTATGAAAGTTAATATTTGTATAATTATTTTGTTCTAAAACATGACTTAAATTTGATTTGTAAATAAATTCAGATTTACCTTTATCTCCTTGTACTTTTGCAACATCTTTTATGGGTATAGCTGAAGTTTCTTTATATATGATTTGATGTAATGGAGGATGCATAGATTCTTCAGTTATTTGTAGAGAAGAGCTGGCAGAAGCTATAATCCAAGATGAGCTTAATTTTGTTATCATATTGATGGATAAATCTTGAGTATTATAAGCTTTCTTTATGGCTAGTTTAAGCCAATCAAAGAAATAAATATTTCTTTGATTATCATACATATAGTTGTACCATTTTCTTTTAAAAAGTCTTTATGCTCTTGAGACACCTGTTTAAAAATGGATTTATTTAAAGGATGTAGAGCTAAATTCTTTTTTAACATTTCTTTACCACTTTCAAAACATTCAATAACATTTATATTGAAATCGGATTATGAAGGATTATGCGTATTAGATGGAGAAGCTTGATAAAAAGGATATACAAGTCCTGTAGGTCGAAGGTCTATATTAGGTGTAGACAAGAAACTAAGGATGGTTTTTTATAGAAGATCCTACCATAGAGGAAAGATGAGAATAAGACTTTCTAGAAGGCTGATAAACTGTAGGAGTTGTATCTCTTGAATCTATTTAAAAATTTATTTCAACACTTTCATCTTCATGTTCAATAATTATTTCAATATCTTGATTTTCTAAAGACCTTTCTGGTTGGGCATTTTCTAAGTGCCATTTATTAGATAGATTAATATCATTCCACAGTATGAGTTTCAGAATATTAACTTTATTTTTGAAATTAGTTTGGAATAAAGTAGTCATACCTTTAGTTTGATGGGAATAGGCTATGCTTGGAACAACTGAATTCATCAGTTTATAATAAACGCTACATATAAGAGCAAGATTTTGATTATAAGGATTCATATCAAAACCTTTCGCTTGGATAGCAAGAGTAAAAGCTTCATGTGCAACTGGATCTGTAAGGGAAACAGAGAAATTTGGAAAGCAATTGAAGAAAGTAGGGCCATTAGCCAAACTCGATTCAACCATTCCAAGTAATGAATCACTAAATTTTTTATGTCTTGTATCTTGAACATAGATAAGAGCTTCAATTCTAAGTCCAAGTTTTGTTAATGTCTTTAGAGTAACTTGCACTAATCCAAAATGAATATAATTGTATGCTTTAACATACTCTTTTATTTCATGGGGCTTGATTAAAGAAATATGTGAATATTACTGGTAATGGATTTAGTTCTTTTAATGGTTTTTACTTTATAACTTGATTTTAATTGAAAACTTCCAATTTTATAAATTTCATTTTTATTTAAGGTTGGAATAGTCCAGTCACAAATAACTTGATCTAAATCGTCATAATTGATTTCTTCAATATTTTTAATAGATATAGAAGATAAGGAATTTGATGATGAGGAAGAAGAAGGTACAAACTTCTTAATAAGCTTAACCATAATTTGTATTAAAAAGTTATTTTAACCAAATCCACTACGAGTATCTAACAAAATAGAGGATTCACACACCAACAAAACGCCTTAAATGCCTTCACACGGCTAATAACGGTGACAGCAATTGCTACTGCAGCTTTGCTCTAGGCAGAATATGATTAAAATTTCTCAATAATAACAAACATAAAACTAAGTATAAAGACTTTTGACGTTCTTACTTCTGAGTTAGCAATTCCTTCAGCAAAATCCATACATAACATAACAAAGATAAGTGAAGAAATACTCACAAAATGACTTTACATTGCCAAAGTACTTAATTAAAAATTTGATGCCAATTTGCTCTGATACCAAATGGGGAAGATGGTGGGTATACAAAAGTGGAAGGGAGAGGAGAGAATAGATGGTGGTGGAAGCAAGGCTAGATTTTGACTGGTATTTCAACTCTTGCCTATACATGAGGAAGGCTAGACCTATTTATAGTCATAACCAACATAATTTACATTTCATTACAATTGAATTTAGACTAAATGTGCATTTCATTTAATGTACTGGCAAATTTCATGATGCTTCTGGACTGCAAGCAAAAATCACAATCTTTGTTATACATGAACTTTGTTCTGAATAGTGAAATGTCATTATTGCTTTGCGTGACTTGATAAGGTATGTGTTATGTCTTTATTTCTTTTCCTTTTTTGGAGATAAGTTCTTCATTGATGTGCATGTCGGGAATAAAATACTACTTCATTCTTATGAGAGATATGCTTTGTCTTTTAGCACTTTTGCATGTACTTTTTTTAAGAACTCATTGATGGGCTAGTAGAAAAAGCTTTTCACATGCTTCCAATGTTTTAGAAAAAACTCTTGTAGGAAGAATCTTTATGCAACGCATAGTATTATTAGAGACTTGCATCAAAAGTGCTCATTCCAACCTTCATTTGTTAATTCACCATAGATTAATTGGATTAACTCTTCTTGAGTTTCTTCAGAAATATCAAAAGACTTGTCTTCATAAGCATTGATAATTTGATTGAGAACTATATGTCTAGATTTATATGGATTCTGTACCATTGTTTGCTCAGCGAGATCATCATAAATGCAAACAACTCATCGACCATCACATCAAACATATCTGTATGTACTTGCAAATTCAAGATGTCCTTTTAGATTGAGAAATCTTTGATATTGATTAGAAGCTGGATCATAATTTTGGAGACATTCTAAGCTGTATTCCATTGTAGCGACTTCATGAGATTCATACATTGAGCTGGATAATCAACAGGGAGATGCTCGTAATCATTTAACGTAGAGATGAATCTTTTGCAGACTAAATTTCCTTCTTCATAGTCATGATAGTCCTTAATTGATAAGGTTGATAAAACCGAGTTTCTGATCTTTCACCCAAACTTGATGAAATCATTATGAGAAGTTATCTTTTAGTAACTCCAAGGCTGCGAAGGGCATAATGCACAATTGCAGGGTGGTGTTGTATTATTTCAAAATCATCTCTACATAAAGAAAATCTTTGAACTAATCCTTGTTCAATATATAAGATATCAACTTTATATGATGGCAGGAACAATTTGGGAAAGCTAGTTGCCCAGCTTATATAATGAGCTTTGGGCATTAAACGCTCCTTGATCTGACAAGAAAGAGTTTTTTCTCTAATTATTGTATCTATCTCATCTGGAAGGGCTATTTTAACCTTTTCCAGGAGGTGAATTCTGGATGTTTTTTCATCAACATAGGTGGATGACAGTGCTCTTTAATGGATGTTATGGCATTTAAGGATTGGCTTTCTAAGTCCTTGATATAGTTGGCAATTTTTGATAAGGTTTTTCTAGTGTTTTTTCTTTTATTAGAGAGAATGGCACTCCAATGGGCATTGATAAGTTCTTGTGAAATGACAGATAATCCTAGATTGAAGAAGGGAATTGATATTTATTGGGATATAGGTATTAAGGAGGAGCTTGATTCTTGAATAGGGGCTTTACTTGATGTCATAATGAGAGGGGGGTATTTCTTGAAGGCAGATAGGAGTAAAAGATAGGTCTGAATGAGGATTATCAATAACCTGAATTTTTATTTTCTTTGGGAAATGAAAAGTAATTTTATATCGGTCCTTTAGGTAGAATTTGAAGGTACTAAAATCAGGATGTAGGATTAAATGTAGAAAACATGAAGACATCAGAGAGACAATTAATAAGATTTGTTTTATTTGGAACTGGATATCAGAATGGTTTTTTAACATCTTATTCTTGTTTATACTTTGTCTGAATAATATTGATATGTTGAATAGGAGTTAATTCAAAAAAATCAAAATTTAATTCTTTATTGTCTAAAATAGTTTTTAGACCTAATGAGTCAATTTAAAAAGGCTACAAAATTTGTAGAAAAGGATTTCCAAGGATAACATCATTGTTTAAATCATTTTTTAGAACGAAATTAGTCTTTATGCATGTTCCATTTTTACAGACATAAACATTACTTAATTTGTATTTGATATGTAGTTTTTTGCTAACAGTAGCTAGATTGAGTTTATTATTGGTTTTTTCATGATATTTTGTTGGGATTAATCCTTCTTTTATTAAAATAACATCTACATTACTATCACTATTAAAGTAAGTAGAGTGCTTTAATAAAGAAGTCTTTGACCTTAATTGTAGCTTGAGTTTTTCATTTTTTAATGGATTTCTTATTAAAGAAATTACAAAAACATTTAAGTCTTTATCAAATTTTTCTTGATTTTCTAAATTATCATTATTTTCTTGATAATTTTTTAGTGTGTGAAATTCAAGATTCTTAACACGTTTGAGTTCTTGAAGTTCAATTAAGTCTTGTTTTAATTCTTCTATTTCTTGCTTTTGATTATTAATTTCTTTATAAAAATCTTGAATTGAAAGATGAGGAGGAGCTTGCTGCTCTCTTAATCTATCTAATACAGTTTTAATGCTGATTTGTTTAGGTAAGTCAGATATATTGTTTGAAGTAAAAGCTTTTCCTTTTTCATTTCATTTATTTATATTCTATATTTTTCAAAAAATTTATTTTTAGATTCTTCATCTTTGAGATCTTTAAACATTTCTAGCACCAGTTCTTCTGGAGCGGAAAGTACGTTCAAAGATAACATGGAAGAAGAAGCAGATTCATACTGGATTTCACTATTAAATATTTTACAATGACATGTATATGAAGAATAATCTTTATCAAAGGAACTAGATGATTCTAAGGATGAGGATGAGGATCCTTTTAAGATAGTTTTGGTTTATTTTTCTGTTTTTACTTTTATTTTTGGGCAGTCAGGAGCTATATGTCCTTTTTCTTTGCAATTATAACATTGCATTTCTTTTTTCTTGGGATGAGAAGTGGATGTATTATCTTTTGCTTGATGGAAATAGGCTATGCCTGGAACAACTAAATTCATCAGCTTATAATCAACTCTATATATAAGAACAGGATTTTGATTATGAGGTTTCATATGAAAACCTTTTGTTTGGATAGCAAGAGTAAGAGCTTCATGTGCACCTAGATCTGTAAGGGAAATAGAAAAATTTAGAAAGCAATTCAAGAAAGTAGGGTCATTAGCCAAACTTGATTCAACCATTCTAAATGATAAATCACTGAATTTTTTATGTCTTGTATCTTGAACATAGATTAGAACTTCAGTTCTAAGTCCAAGTCTTGTTAAAGGCTGTAGAGTAACTTGCACTAATCCAAAATAAATATAATTGTATGTTTTAACATACTCCTTTATTTAATGGGGCTTGGTTAAAGAAAGATGCTGAATATTACTGATAATGGATTCAGTTCTTTTAATGACTTTTGCTTTATAACTTGATTTTAACTGAGAACTTCCAACTTTATAAATTTCTTTTTTATTTATGGTTGGAATAGTTCAGTCACAAATAACTTGATCTAAATCGTCATAACTAATTTCTTCACTATTTCTATTAGACATAGAAGATAAGGAATTTGATGATGAGGAAGAAGAAGGTACAAACTTTTTAATAAGCTTAGCCATAATTTATATTACAGAGTTATTTTAACCAAATCCACCACGAGCATCTAATGAAATAGAGGATTTAAACACCAACAAAATAACTTAAATGCCTTCACACAGCTAACAACGGCGAAAGCAATGGCTACCTCAGCTTCGCTCGAGGCGGAATATGATTAAAATTTTTCAATAAACACAAAACTAAGTATTAAGACTTCTGACGTTCTTACTTCTGAGTCAGCAATTCCTTAAGCAAAATCAAAGTATAACATAGCAAAGATAAATGAAGAAATACTCGCAAAATAACTTTATTTTGCCAAAGTACTTGATTACAAATTTGATACCAACTTGGCTCTGATACCAAATGGGGAAGCCTAATAAGAAGGATACACAAGTCCTCTAGGTCAAAGGTCTACATTAGGTGTAGAGCAAGAAACTCGGGATGGTTCTTTTATGGAAGGTCCTACCACAGAGGGAGGATGAGAATAAGACTTTCTAGAAGGTTGATAAACTGCAGGAGTTGTATCTCTTGAATCTGTTTGAAAATTTATTTCAACACTTTTAGATTCATGTTCAACAATTGTTTCAATATCTTGATTTTCTAAAGACCTTCTGGTTGGGCGTTTTCTAAGTGCCATTTACCAGATAGATTAATTTCAATCCATTGTATGAGTTTTGGGA
Organism: Sextonia rubra; assembly: GCA_037013555.1. Classification (NCBI taxonomy): domain Eukaryota; kingdom Viridiplantae; phylum Streptophyta; class Magnoliopsida; order Laurales; family Lauraceae; genus Sextonia; species Sextonia rubra. Next base: position 84,557,193 of record JASUAD010000001.1, read on the forward strand.
TATTAACTTTATTTTTTAAATTAATTTGGAATAAAGTAGTCATACCTCTTGATTGATGGGAATAGCCTATGACTGGAACAACTGAATTCATCAGTTTATAATAAACGCAACATATAAGAGCAAGATTTTGATTATAAGGATTCATATCAAAACCTTTTGCCTGGATAGCATGAGTAAGAGCTTCATGTGCAACTGGATCTATAAGGGAAACAGAGAAATTTGGAAAGCAATTGAAGAAAGTAGTGCCATTAGCCAAACTTGATTCAACCATTCTAAGTAATGAATCATTGAATTTTTTATTCTTCTGTCTTGAACATAGATGAGAGCTTCTGTTCTAAGTCCAAGTCTTGCTAATAGCTTTAGAGCAACTTGCACTAATCCAAAATAAATATAACTATATGTTTTAACATACTTCTTTATTTCATGGGGCTTGACTAAAGAAAGATGCTGAATATTACTGGTAATGGATTTAGTTTTTTCAATGGTTTTGAATTTATAACTTGATTTTTATTGAAAACTTCCAACTTGATAAATTTCATTTTTATTTATAGTTGGAAAAGTCCAATCACAAATAACTTGATCTAAATCATCATAACTAATTTCTTCACTATTTTTAATAGACATAGAAGATAAGGAATTAGATGATAAGGAAGAAGAAGGTACAAACTTCTTAATAAGCTTAGACATAATTTGTATTACAGAGTTATTTTAACAAAATCCACCACGAGTATCTAACGAAATAGAGGATTTACACACCAATAAAATGCCTTAAACGCCTTCACATGGCTAACAACAGTGACAACAATGGCTACCTCAGCTTCACTTTGGGCGAAATATGATTAAAATTTCTCAATAATAACAAGCACATAACCAAGTATTAAGTTTTTTGACATTCTTGCTTCTAAGTCAGCAATTCCTTAAACAAAATCAAAACATAATGATAAGAGAAGAAATACTCACAAAACAACTTTATATTGCGATGATACTTGATTTCAAACTAGATGCCTACTTGGCTCTAATACCGAATGGGGAGATGGTTGGTATACAAAAGCTGAAGGGAGAGGAGAGAGGAGATGGTGGTAGAAGCAAGGCTGAATTTTGACTGGTATTCCAACTCTTGCCTATACATGAGGAAGGCTAGGCCTATTTATAGTCATAACCAACTTAATTTGCATTTCATTACAACTGAATTTACACTGTATTTGCATTTGATTTCATGTGCTAATAAATTTCATGATGCAACCGGACTGTAGGCAAAAACCACAATCTTTGCTGTAGATGAACTTTATTCTAAATAGTGAGATGTCATGATTGCTTTGAGTGACTTGATAAGGTATGTGCCATGTCTTTACTTCTTTTCCCTTTCTAGAGATAAGTTCTTCATAGATGTGCATGCCGGGAATAAAATACTACTTCATTCTTATGAGAGATATGCTTTGTCTTTTAGTACTTTTGTATGTACTTTTTCCAAAAAACTCATTGATAGGCTAGTAGAAAAAGCTCTTGTAGGAAGAATCTTTATGTTAGGCATAGTATTATTGGAGACTTGCATCAAAAGTGCTCATCCCAGCCATCATTTATTAATTCCCCATGGATTAATTGGATTAACTCTTCTCGAGTTCTGTCAGAAATATCAAAAGACATGTCTTCATAAGCATTGATAATTTGATTAAGAGCTGTATGTCGAGATTTATATGGATTCTATATCACTGTTGTTTGCTCAGCGAGATCATTAGCGATGCAAACAACTCTTCGACCATCACACCAAATATATCTGTATGTACTTGAAAATTCAAGATTGTCCTTTTAGATTGAGAAATCTTTGATGCTGATAAGAAGCTGGATCATAAGTTCGGAGGCATTTTGAGCTATATTCCATTGTACCGACTTCATAAGATTCATACCATTGAGCTGGATAATCAACAGGCAGATGCTCGTAATCATTTAAGGTAGAGATGAACTTTTTGCAGACTAAATCTCCTTCTTCATGATTCATGATGGTCCATAATTGATAAGGTTGATAAAACCAAATTTCTAATCTTTCGCCCAAACTTGATGAAATCGTTATGAGAAGTTGTCTTTCGGTAACTCCAAGGCTGCAAAGGGCATGACGCACGATTGCAAAGAGTTGCTGTATCATTTCAAAATCATCTCTGCATAAAGAAGATCTTTGGACTAATCATTGTTCAATATATGAGATATTAACTTCATATGATGGCAGGAACAATTTGGGAAAGCCAGTTGCCCAGCTTATATATTGAGCTTTGAGCATTAATCGCTCCTTGATCTGATAAGAAATAGTTTTTTCTTTAATTCTTCCAGCTATCTCATCTGGAAGGGCTGTGTTAACTTTTTCTAAGAGGTGAATTCTAGATGCTTTTCCATCAACATAGGTGGATAACAGTGCTCTTTGATGGATGTTATGGCACATAAGGATTTGGCTTTCTAAGTCCTTGATATGGCTTGCAATTTTGGATAGGGGTTTTCTAGTGTTTTTCTTTTATCAGAGAGAATGGCACTCCAACGGACATTGATAAGTTCTTGTGAAATGACATATAAGCTTGGAATGAAGAAGGGAATTGATATTTATTGGGATGTAGGTAAGAAGGAAGAGCTTGATTCCTAAATAGGGGTTTTGTTTTTGCTTGTACTTGATATCATAATGAGAAGGGATACTTCTTGAAGGCAGATAGGTCTAAATGAGAATTATCAATAATTTGAATTCTTATTTTCTTTGGGAAAAGAAAAATAATTTTTTATCTGTCCTCAAGTAGAATTTGTAGGTACCAGAATCTAGATGTAAGATTAAATGTAAAAAACATGAAGACATCAGAGAGACGATTAATAAATTCCATTTTATTTGGAACTGGATATCTGAATGGTTTTTGAACATCTTATTCTTGTTTACACTTTGTCTGAATAATAATTATATGTTGAATAGGAGTTAATTCAAAAAAATCAAAATTTAATTCTTTATTGTCTAAAATAGTTTTTATACCTGATGAGTCAATTTGAAAAGGTTGTAAAATTTGTAGAAAAGGATTTCCAAGGATAACATCGTTCTTTGAATCCTTTCCTAGAAGGAAATTGGTCTTTATGCATGTTCCATTTTTACAGACATAAACATTACTTAATATGTATTTGATATGTAGCTTTTTGCTAGCAGTGGCTAGATTGAGTTTATTATTGGTTTTTTCATAATATTTTGTTGGGATTTATCCTTCTCTTATTAAATTAACATCTGTGCTACTATCTAGTAAGCAGAGTGCTTTAATAGAGAAGTCTTTGACCTTAATTGTAGCCAAAGTTTTCCATTTTTAAGTGGATTTCTTGTTAAAGAATTTACAAAACCATTTAAGTCATTATCAAATTTTTCTTGATTTTCTAAATTATCATTATTTTCTTGATAATTTTTGAGTGTGTGAAATTCAAGATTCTCAACACGTTGTTTGTGTTCTTGAAGTTCAATTAAGTCTTGTTTTATTATTATTATTTTTTCTTTTGATTATTTATTTCTTTATACAGATCTTGAATAAAAAGATGAGTAATAGCTTATTGCTTTCTTAATCTATCTAATACAGTTTTAATGCTGAATTGTTTAGATAAGTCTAATATGTTATTTGATGTAGAAGCTTTTCCATTTTAGTTCCTTTATTTATATTCTGTATTCTTTCAAAATATTTATTTTTAAATTCTTCATCTTTGAGATCTTTAAACATTTCTAGCACCAGTTCTTCTGGAGCAGAAAGTACGTTTAAAGATAAAAAGGAAGAAGAAGCAGATTCATAATGAATTTCACTATCAAATATTTTACAATGACATGTATCTGAAGAATAATCTCTATCAGAGGAGCTAGATGATTCTAAGGATGAGAATGAGGATCCTTTTAAAAGGAGCTATATGTCCTTTTTCTTTGCAATTATAACATTATATTTCTTTTTTCTTGAGATAAAAAATGGATGGATTATCTTTTGTATAAGATTTCTTTAATTCTTTATAAGGGTTTTTATGAGAAGATTTTTTATGATATCTTTTTGAGGGAATATAATATTGTATAGTTGAAAATTTTTTAGATTTTCTTTTTTGGTGGTTTTTTTTTAAGTTTTCCTTTTTATTTTTGCCAAAAGGACTGATTAATGTTTCCATGCCAAATTGAAAACAAAAATCAACAAGTTCATACTTGCTGATTCTTTTTTTATTTTCAGTTTGACGTTTAAGTTTGAATTCATTGCATAATGAAAATCCAACTTTATTAATCTTTTGAATTAGATTACTATATGTATACATTCCATAATTCAAATTTCCATAATTTTTTTATTTTAATTCTTCTTTAACTTTTTCTGTAAAAGCTTTAGGAAGACCATATATGAATTTTTCTTTTCAAAATTATGAATTACTTGTATCGATTGTATAGAGTTTTGATAAGAAAACATTTTTATACCAACAAAAATCTAATAATGTTGGGCAAGATAAATTGATTAATTGTGTTTTTATTTTTTCTTCTACATTCATATAATTACCAATAAAATGTTTTACTATATTAGTAATAAGCATGTAAATATAATTGGAATCATTTGACCTTGAGGAGTAATAATAGGATTTCGTAAAGGATCGCTTTTTAATGATTTAGTATAACTTATCTTTCTATATCAGATAGGTACTTTTTTCCACCAATCATGTAATTATCCAGTAAATCCAAGGACAACTGCATTTACTGCATATCTTTGATCATTACCGGCAGCCATGATGGTACAGGCATATATCATCATGTGTTGACATGGTTGCAGGGTTTGATATTCAGATAGTCCATCAATTTTCCATTCGTATACTGAGGAGTTTTCAAATCAAAGGCAATTTTGAATAGCTTGTTCTTGGAATTAAAGATCAATTGGAGTAGGTCTTGGATAATAATTTCTTGTTTTTGCTGTAGTGACTATTGGTTTTTATCTTTTAAATAATTTATTGATTTGTAGGGATTCTTGATTTTGATCATTTTGATTCTCATTTGTCTTAGACAATTCTTTTATAGGATCAGCTACAAAAAATTCTGAATATGAGCTAGAGGCTTTAGAATTTGAGACTAAAACATTTATAGATTTGTTAGCTTTTTTATCTTTATTTTCTTGAAGCTTTATATTTGTAAAACTATGAGATAATTGATTGATTAGTTCACCTAAAAATTTTAAAGGTTTCATTTCTAACTTTAGATCTTTAAGGGCTTCACCTTGAAAACCTAAAGTTTGTGTCTTAATTGTCTTTTGTGAAGAAGATGCTTCATAAAATTTTAAAATATCTTCAACTTCATTTTTAATTCTATTGGTTTGTTCGCTAATAGTATGAAGGTTAATATTTGTATAATTATTTTGTTCTAAAACATGACATAAGTCTGATTTATAAATTAATTCAGATTTACCTGTATCTTCTTGTATCTTTGCTACATCTTTTATAGGTACGGCCGAAGTTTCTTTATATATGATTTGATGTAATGGAGGATGCATAGGTTCTTCAGTTCTTTGTGGAGAAGAACTGGTAGAAGCTATAATCCAAGATGAGCTTAATTTTGTTATCATATTGATGGATAAATCTTCAGTATTATAAGCTTTCTTTATAGTTAGTTTAAGCCAATCAAAGAAATAAATATTTCTTTGCTTATCATACATATATTTGGACCATTTTTCTTTTAAAAAGTCTTTATGTTTTTGAGAAACCTGTTTAAAAAAAGATTTTGTTAAAGTATATAGAGAAAAATTATTTTTTAATATTTCTTTATCAATTTTAAAACATTCAATAACATTTATATTGAAATCGGATTCCGAAGGATTATATGTATTAGATGTAGAAGGTTGATAAGAAGGATACACAAGTCTTGTAGGTCAAAGGTCTACATTAGGTGTAGAGCAAGAAACTTGGGATGGTTCTTTTATGTAAGATCCTACCACAGAGGGAGGATGAGAATGAGACTTTCTAGAAGGTTGATAAACTGTAGGAGTTGTATCACTTGAATCTGTTTGAAAATTTATTTCAACACTTCCATCTTCATGTTCAATAATTTTTCAATATCTTGATTTTCTAAAGACCTTTCTAGTTCAGCATTTTCTAAGTGCCATTTACCAGATAGATTAATTTCATTCCACTGTATAAGTTTTGAGATATTAACTTTATTTTTGAAATTAGTTTGGAATAAAGTAGTCATACCTCTTGCTTGATGGGAATAGGCTATGCCAGGAATAATTGAATTCATCAGTTCATAATAAATGTAACATATGAGAGCAAGATTTTGATTATGAGGAATCATATCAAAACCTTTTGCCTGGATAGCAAGAGTAAGAGCTTTATGTGCACCTAGATTTGTAAGGGAAACAGAGAAATTTGGAAAGCAATTGAAGAAAGTAAGGCCATTAGCCAAACTAGATTCAACCATTCTAAGTAATGAATCACTGAATTTTTTATATCTTGTGTCTTGAACATAGATGAAAGCTTTTGTTCTAAGTCTAAGTCTTGTTATTGGCTTTAGAGCAACTTTCACTAATCCAAAATGAATATAATTGTATGTTTTAACGTACATCTTTATTTCATGGGGCTTGATTAAAGAAAGATATTGAATATTACTAGTAAAGGATTCAGTTCTTTCAATGCTTTTTACTTTATAACTTGATTTTAATTGAAAACTTCCAACTTTATAAATTTCATTTTTATTTACAGTTGAAATAGTCCAGTTACAAATAACTTGATCTAAATCATCATAACTGATTTCTTCACTATTTTTAATAGACATAGAAGATAAGGAATTTGATGAAGAGGAAGAGGAAAGTACAAACTTCTTAATAAGCTTAGCTATAATTTGTATTACGGAGTTATTTTAACCAAATCCACCACGAGTATCTAACGAAATAGAGGATTTACACACTAACAAAATGCTTTAAATGCCTTTACACAGCTAACAACGGCGACAATATTGGCCACTTCAGCTTCACTCAAAGCAGAATATGATTAAAATTTCTCAATAATAACAAACACAGAACTAAGTATTAAGACTTTTGAAGTTCTTACTTCTGAGTCAACAATCCTTAAGCAAAATCAAAGCATAACATAACAAAGATAAGTGAAGAAATACTTACAAAACAACTTTATATTGTCAAAGTACTTGGTTACAAATTTGATACCAACTTGGCTTTGATACCAAATGGGGAAGATGGTGGGTATACAAAAGCGGAAGAGAGAGGAGAGAGGAGTTGTTGGTGGAAGCAAGGCTGGATTTTGACTGGTATTCCAACTCTTGCCTGTACATGGAGAAGGCTGGTACTATTTATGGCCTTAGCAAACATAATTTACATTTCATTAAATTGAATTTACACTGCATGCATTTCATTTTATGATGTTTCAGGATTTTACTGCTGGATAGAATCATAGGTTGCGGTATAGATGCTTTGTCTTCATGCTGTAAAGAATGTACTTGTAATTAGTCCTTCTAGCCATAATAAAAAGAAAAACTTAAAAAGAAACCATCAAAAAAGAAAATCTAAACATTTTTCTACTCCATAATATTATATTCCCTCAAAAAGATATCATAAAAAATCTTCTCAAAAAAATCCTTATAAAGAATCAAAGAAATCTTATACAAACGATAATCCATTCACTTCTTATCCCAAGAAAAAGAAATACAATGTTATAATTGCAAAGAAAAAGGACATATAGCTCCTGACTGCTCAAAAATAAAAGTAAAAACAAAAAAAGAAATCAAAACTTTCTTAAAAGGATCCTCAGCGCCAGAGTCATCTAGTTCCTCTGATACAGATTATTCTTCCTCTCATTCTTCAAATACATGTCATTGTAAAATATTTGATAGTGAAATCCAGTACGAATCTACTTCTTCTTCCTCTTTATCTTTCAACGTACTTTCTACTCCAGAAGCACTGGTGCTAGAAATGTTTAAAGATCTCAAAGATGAAGAATTAAAAATTAAATATTTTGAAAAAAAATATAGAATATAAATAAAGGAAAAGAAAAGGAAAAGCTTCTACATCAAATAATATATCTGACTTACCTGAACAATTCAGCATTAAAACTGTATTAGCTAGATTAAGAGAGTAGTAAGCTCCTCCTCATCTTTCAATTTAAGATCCTTATAAAGAAATTACTAATCAAAAGCAAGAAATAAAAGAATTAAAACAAGACTTAATTGAACTTCAAGAACTCAAATAATGTGTTAAGAATCTTAAATTTCACACACTTAAAAAATTATCAAGAAAGTAATGATAATAAATTAGAACATCAAGAAGAATTTGGTGAAAAGTTAAATGGTTTTGTAAATTCTTTAACAATAAATCCACTTAAATGGAAAACTCAAGCTACAATTAAGATCAAAGCCTTCTCTATTAAAGCAGTCTGCCTACTAGATAGTGGTGCGGATGTTAATTTAATAAGAGAAAGATTAATCCCAACAAAATATTATGAAAAAACCAAAAATAAACTCAGCCTAGCAACTGCTAGACTCTATATCCATTAAAATTTAAATAACATCCATGTTTGCAAAAATGGAACATGTATAAGGACTAATTTCATGCTCGGAAAAGATTTAATTTAAGATTATTAACCTTCATACTATTGACCAACAAACTAAAATAATTGAAGGTAAAGTTAAAAATTTTTTTTAGCCTTCTAAAATTATTTCTTCTAAAAAAGAAATCAAAACTATCTTAAAAGGATCCTCATCCTCATCCTTAGAATCATCTAGTTCCTCTGATAAAGATTATTTTTCAGATACATGCCATTGTAAAATTTTTGACTGTGAAATCCAGTATGAATCTGCTTCTTCTTCCTTTTTATCATTAAACATACTCACTGCTATAGAAGAAATGGTCTAGAAATGTTTAAAGATCTAAAAGATGAAGAATTAAAAAATAAATATTTTGAACAAATAAAGAAAATAAACAATAGAAATAAAAAAGGAAAAGCTTCTACATCAAGTAATATATCTGACTTATGTGAGCAATTCAATATAAAAACTGTTTTAGATAGATTAAGAGAGCAACAATCTCCTACTCATCCTTCAATTCAAGATCTTTATAAAAAAAATTAATAATCAAAAGCAAGAGATAAAAGAATTAAAACAAGACTTAATTAAACTTTAAGAATTCAAACGACATGTTGAGAATCTTGAATTTCACACACTCAAAAATTATCAAGAAAATAATGATAATTTAGAATATCAAGTAAAATTTGATGAAAACTTAAATTGTTTTGTAAATTCTTTAACGAGGAATCCACCTCAAAAATGGAAACTCGAGTTACAATTAAGGTCAAAGACTTCTCTATTAAAGCACTCTGCTTACTAGATAATGGCATAGATGTTAATTTAATCAGAGAAAGATTAATCCCAACAAAATATTATGAAAAAACCAATAATAAACTCAGCCTAGCAACTGCTAGTAATGGACTCCATATCCATTATAAATTAAATAACATCCATGTTTGCAAAAATGGAACTTGTATAAAGACTAATTTCTAGCGCGAAAAAGATTTAAACAATGATGTCATCCCTGGAAATCCTTTTCTACAGATTCTACAGCCTTTTCAAATTGATTCATCAGGCCTTAAGACTATTAAAGACAATAAAAAATTAATTTTTCATTTTGTTGAATCAACTCCTATTCAACATATCAATATCATTCAAAATCAAATTACTTATAAAGAAAAACAAATTGCATATCTTAAAGAAGATATAAATTCTTTAAGAATTGGAAAAGAATTACAAAAACAGTAATTCCCAAAAGATTTAATCCAATTTCAAAAATCTCTTGAAATAAAATGTTGTTCTGACCTTCCTTCTACATTTTGGCACAGGAAACACCTTACTGTTTCTCTTCTATATATTGATAATTTCAATGAATCTCAAACTTCTACTAAAGCTCGACCTTTTCAGATGAATAAAGACCTCGTACAACTATGTACTAAAGAAATCAGTGATCTTCTTACTAAAAAGCTTATTCAGAAATCACAATCCCCTTGGAGTTGTGCAGTGTTTTATGTAAATAAAGCGCCTAAACAAGAACGAGGTGTTCCCCATCTTGTTATCAACTATAAGCCTTTAAATAAAGTCCTAAAGTCCATCAGATATCCAGTTCCAAATAAAACTCATCTTATTAACCGTTTAGCTAGTGCCTTCCTTTTTTTCCAAATTTGATATAAAATCAGGATTTTGGCAAATTCAAATCACCCCAAAGGATAGGTATAAAACTGCTTTTACAGTACCATTTGGCCATTATGAATGGAACGTTATGCCATTTGATTAAAAAAATGCTCCTTCAAAATTTCAAAGAATAATGAATGACATTTTTAATCCATATCAAGCTTTTACACTCATTTATATAGATGACCTTCATCATCATCATCATCAAAGCCTTATCCAACCATGTTGGGGTCGGCTACATGAATTCTATTTCTCCATTCTGTTCTATTTTGAGCTAAATCTTTCGATAAGTGAAACTTCTTCAAATCTGAATTAATGACTTCCATCCATGTTTTCTTTGGCCGCCCCTACCTCTTAATGGGTCCCCACCTGTATATCCAAACTTTTTCTCACCGGTGCCATTATTGGCCTACGCTCAATATGCCCAAATCATCTTAAACGGGTTTCTCTAATCTTATCCCCTATTGGTGCTACCCCTAAATGTTCCCAAAAACGCTCATTTCTAATTTTATCTTTCCTAGTTTTACCACACATCCACTAAGCATTCTTATTTCCATTACATCCATCTTATGAATATGCATCTTCTTAATTGGCTAACATTCTGCTCCATATGTCATAGCTAGTCTAACCACTGTCCTGTAAAATTTACCATTCAATTTCGTTGGCATTCATCTGTCACAAAGCACTCCCGAAGCTAGTCTGCACTTCAACCATCCAGCTTTTATCCTATACTCCACATCTTCGTCAATCTCTCTATCCTTACTAATTATTGAGCCTAGGTACCGAAAAGAATCTCTACATGGTATCTCATGGGTTTTAATTTTGACAGTGGTTTTAACACTTTGTATATGTCCACTGAAGTTGCAATCCATATATTCTGTCTTTGTATGACTTATTTTAAAGCCTCTAGATTCTAATACCCCCCACCATCTCACAAGCTTTGTATTTGCACCATCTTTTGATTCATCCACCAATACTATATCATCAGCAAACAACATACACCATGGTATTTCTTATTGAATATGCACGGTTAACTCATCCATAATTAATGCAAAGAGATAAGGGATTAAGGTTAATTCCTAATGTAAACCTATAATCGATGATATTCTTATTCTTTCAAAATCTATTTGTGACCATTGGAAACATTTAAATATTTTTAAAATGGTTATTATCAAGAATGGACTTGCCCTATCCCGAAAGAAAATGAAGCCTTTTCAAATAGAAATTCAGTTTCTTGGCCTTATAATAAAAAAAAGGAACTATTTCTCCAGTCCAAAAAGTTATTAAGTTTGCCTCCCAATTTCATGATGAAATTCTTAATAAAGAACAATTGCAACATTTTCTTGGATGCCTTAAATATGTTTCTGACTTTTATAAAGAAATTGCTAAAGAAAGAAAAATCTTGCAAATGCGCTTGACTGAAAATCTCATAGAATGGTCACCTACTCATACAAAAGCTGTGCAAAATATTAAATAGAAAGTCCAAAATTTACCTTGTTTAACTATCCCTCATCCAGATTTATTAAAAATAGTTCAAACAGATGCATCTGAAATAGGGTTTGGAGGAATCCTTCTACAAAGAAATGTCCTTGGAAAAGAAGAAATTCTTCGTTTCACTTTTGGAACATGGACGTCCACTCAACAGAATTATTCAACTATTAAAAAGGAAATCATATCCATAGTAAATAGTATAACGAAGTTCCAAAGTGATTTATTAAACAAAAAAATTTTATTAAGAATAGATTGTAAATCTGCTAAAAAGATTTTAGAAAAAGATGTAAAAAAATCTTGCTGCTAAGCAAATCTTTGCTCGCTAGCAAGCTTTATTAGCCATATTTGACTTTGACATTGAGTATATTATAGGTAAAAATGATTCTCCAATTTTTTATCTCATGAGTTTTTACAGGGACAAAAGAATGAAGCCTCATTAGATTAGACCCTTTCTCTAGTCCCCAACTAAAAAAGTTTCTTCCATTATGAACACTACAGCCCTATCGAGAAAATCCAACGATAATTATCTTGAGAGATGGAAGCAACCCATACTTCTAATAGTCCTCAATTTCAAAGCCCATCAAGCCCTGTGTCCAGAAAACCTCAAGCTTCACAAGCCTAATATTTTGACACAAAAGCACCCATGAGAATTTATTCCTTAGATGACATGTCTTATGCCAATACCATTTCTATTAAACATCTTATCCAAACCCTTTTTTCTCCTGATCACTTATTTATCCAACCTCATGATTATAAAGTCTATGAATAGATTCTGATCAGAACTGGCAGCTGTACTATTGATCATACAGATGGATAAAAAAATTCATACTTAAATGCTTTACCCAATATTACTATCCTATATTCAAAAATCAAGATTCTGCATGTGCTCTCTGCAGATTAATGGGGATGACCTCTTCATATGCCTCAAAGGCTTGATTCAGAACTTATTTTTAATTATTATGATTATATTTCTACTTAGGAAGTCATCCTTTATTATCAAAACCAGTTCTTCCAACATTCCTGATTCATCAGATTCAAATCAAACTCCCATAAAATACCAATGTGGTTCTTCACACAATTCTGGATCCCTTTTGGTGCCACTAAAGGCATCCTTCCTCAAGCATTTCTTCCTATTTATGAATCCTATTCTACATCATTCAAGCCCTTCTCAAATCAGAAGAAAAAAGCCTTTATTAGCACCTACAACTTACAATAGAACCTTATGTTACTATGCAGTTTTATCACAAGTAGGAATTTCCTTGGATCTTGAAATGGAATTTTTTATAAAGAAATGGACTTTAGTCCACCAGTTTTATCTCGAATGATCTATATCAAGTTTTGGCATCAATTTGGTTATACTGCAATACTCCAGCAATATTCTAACGATCAAGCTATACAGCCATTATTCTCTGAAGTTCTCAAAACTCCTAAAAAGAAATATAAAGGCTTCATCTAGCAAGTGATATTGACAAACAGAAGAATTCTTGTTCAGCCACTCCTTCTGCTCTTTATGCAGCAGCAGATTTGCTTTAACTCAAAAAAGAACTTCAAAAGGAAATTTTTGAACAAATACAAAAAGAAAGGTCATCTAAAAATTCTCCATTAAGTTTTGGTCAGTAGCTGCATCACCTTTGGGCTGATGACAATCTTTTAAAAATATTGCAACTAAACTAGTTACAGATGCTGATGAGACAAAGTGATAATGAAGGATTCATCTCTATCCAAAGAAAAGGAAAAAAATAAAGCTAAGACAAGACATATGCTTTATCAAGCCACTCAATTTCCCATAAATCAATCATGACAATCCACTATTCAGAATAAAGTTCATCTACAGTGCAGATTGTGATCTTATCCAGTAGTCCTGAAGCGTCAAGAAATTTGTCAGCACATGAAATGAAATGCAAATGCAGTGTAAATTCAGTTGTAGTGAAATGTAAATTTTGTTGGTTATGACTATAAATAGGTCTAGCCTTCCTCATGTATAGGCAAAAGTTGGAATATCAGTTAAAATCCAGCCTCGCTTCCACCACCATCTCCTCTCTCTTCTCCCTTCCGTTTTTGTATATCCACCATCTTCCCCATTTGGTATCAGAGCCAAGTTGGCATTGAGTTTGCAATCAAGTATCGCTGCAATATAAAGTTGTTTTGTGAGTATTTCTTCACTTATCTTTATGTTTTGATTTTGTTTAAAGAATTGCTGACTCAAAAGCAAGAACGTCAAAAATCTTAATAGTTGGTTGTGTGTTTGTTATTATTGAGAAATTTTAATCATATTCCGCCCGGAGCAAAGCTGAGGTAGCTATTGTTGTCGCCATTATTAGCCATGTGAAGGCGTTTAAGGCATTTTTTCGGTGTGTAAATCCTCTATTTCATTAGACACTAGTGGTGGATTTGGTTAAAATAACTCTGTAATACAAATTATGGCTAAGCTTATTAATAAGTTTGTACTTTCTTCCTCCTCGTCATCAAATTCTTTATCTTCTATGTCTATTAAAAATAGTGAAGAAATCAGTTATAATGATTTAGATCAAGTTATTTATGACTGGACTAATTCAACCATAAATAAAAATAAAATTTATAAAGTTGGAAGTTTTCAATTAAAATGAAGTTATAAAATAAAAACCATTGAAAGAACTGAATCCATTACTAGACTTGGACTTATAACAGAAGCTCTCATCTATATTCAAGATACAAGGCATAAAAAATTCAGTGATTCATTACTTGAAATGGTTGAATCAAATTTGGCTAATGGCTCTACTTTCTTCAATTGCTTTACAAATTTCTTTGCTTCCCCTACAGATCCAGGTGCATATGAAGCTCTTACTCTTACTATCCAAACAAAAAGTTTTTGATATGAATCCTCCTAATCAAAATTTTCTCTCATAAATCAAAACCTCTTGTCTGGATAGTAAGAGTAAGGGCTTCAAGTGCGCCTGGATCTGTAAGGGAAACAGAGAAATTTGTAAAGCAATTAAAGAAAGTAAGGCCATTAGCCAAACTTGATCAACCATTCCAAGTAATGAATCACTAAATTTTTTATGTTTTGTAGCTTGAACATAGATGAGAGCTTCAGTTCTAAGTCCAAGTCTTGTTAATGGCTTTAGAGCAACTTGCACTAATCCAAAATGAATATAATTGTATGTTTTAACATACTTTTTTATTTCATGGGGCTTGATTAAAGAACGATGCTGAATATTATTGGCAATGGACTCAGTTCTTTCAATGATTTTTACTTTATAACTTGATTTTGATTGAAAACTTCCAACTTCATAAATTTCATTTTTATTTATGGTTGGAATAGTCCAGTCACAAATAACTTGATCTAAATCATCATAAATGATTTCTTCACTATTTTTAATAGACATAGAAGATAAGGAATTTGATGATGCGGAAGAAGAAGGTACAAACTTCTTAATAAGGTTAGCCATAATTTGTATTACAGAGTTATTTTAACAAAATCCACCACGAGTATCTATCAAAATAGAGGATTTACACACCAACAAAATGTCTTAAATGCCTTCACACGGCTAACAATGGAGACAACAATGGCTACCTCAACTTCACTTTGGGCAAAATATGATTAAAATTTCTCAATAATAACAAACATACAACCAAGCATTGAGATTTTTGACGTTCTTGCTTTTGAGTAAGTGATTCTTTAAACAAAATCAAAACATAAAGATAAGTGAAGAAATACTCACAAAACGACTTTATATTGCAGCGATACTTGATTGCAAACTTGATGCCAACTTGGCTCTGATACCAAATGGGGAAGATGGTGGGTTTACAAAAGTGGAAGGGAGAAGAGAGAGGAGATGGTGGTGGAAGCAAGGCTAGATTTTGACTGGTATTTCAACTCTTGCCTGTACATGGAGAAGGCTGGTACTATTTATAGCCTTAGCAAACATAATTTACATTTCATTACAACTGAACTTACACTGCATTTGCATTTCATTTTATGATGTTTTGGAATTTTACTACTGGATAGAATCATAGGTTGTCGTATAGATGGTTAGTCTTCATGCTGTGATGAGTATACTTGTTGACTAGGAGGATGTTGCTTTTTTCTTCTACATAGTACCTGGTTGGTCTGTTGTGGAGAGACGAGTCTATGGAGCCTTATTCATTCTTGTTGGCTTTTGGATTTTTACCAATTGTCTTTTGTCTTCTTTCTCAAAGTAGCTTTTTTGTATAGTACTTTTGCAACATAACTTGAATTTGTTTGTAAAGAATAGCATAGTTATGGATACGGTAGCAATGATAAAGTTTTTGTTATCTTTTCCTTGCAGGCTTTATAGAGAAAACTCTTAATAAATCTTGATAAATCTAAATCTTGATAAGATTAATCACCATCCTAATGAATTCCATTGCAGCTGGCGGAGAACTTCATAATAGAGTCAAAATTATGACAAGGGTCATTCCAACTTTCATTATCATTTTTGAATTCTCCATGGAATAACTGAATTAATTCTTCATGAGTTTTTTCTGGAATGTCAAAAGAGATATCTTCATAGGCATTGAGAATTTTATTAAGCTTGGCATGTTTGGATTTAGAAGGATTCTATATCACCATTGTTTGCTCAGCAAGATCATCAGCAATGTAAACAACTCGTCAACCATCACACCAAACATATCTATATGTACTTGCAAATTGAAGATGTCCTTTTAGATTGAGAAATCTTTTATATTAATGAAAAGCTGGATTATACTTTTGGAGACGTTCGAAGCTGTATTCCAGTGTAGTGACTTTATGAGATTCATACCATTGAGCTAGATAATCAACAAGGAGATGTCGTAATCATTTAAGGTAGAGATGAATTTTTCATTGAATTAAATCTCCTTTTTCATAGTTCATGATGGTCCATAATTGGTAAGCTTGATAAAACGGGATTTCTGATCTTTCACCCAAACTTGATGAAATCATTATGAGAAGTTGTCTTTTGTTAACTCCAAGGCTGCGAAGGGCATGACGCATGATTGCAGGGAGCTGCTGTATCATTTCAAAATCATCTCTGCATAAAAAAAATCTTTGGACTAATCCTTATTCGATATATGAGATATCAACTTCAATGATGGAAGGAACAATTTCGGAAAGCTAGTTGCCCAGCTTATATATTGAGCTTTCAGAATTAATCGCTTCTTGATCTGACAAGAAATAATTTTTTCTCTATTTCTTGCAGCCATCTCATCTGGAAGGGCTATGTTAACCTTTTCCAGGAGGTGAATTCTGAATGTTTTTTCATCAGCATAGGTGGATAATAGTGCTCTTTGATGGGTGTTATGGCACATTAGGATTTGGCTTTCTAAGTCCTTGATATCATTTGCAAATTTGGATAGGGTTTTTCTATTGTTTTTTCTTTTATCAGAGAGAATGGCACTCCGATGGGCATTGATAAGTTCTTGGGAAATGACAGATAATCCTGGATTGAAGAAGGGAATTGATATTTATTGGGATGTATGTATGAGGGAAGAGCTTGATTCCTAAATAGGGGCTTTGCTTTTACTTGTACTTGTTGTCATAATGAGAAGGCATACTTCATGAAGGCAGATAGGTCTGAATGAGAATTATCAATAATTTGAATTTTTTTTTTCTTTGCGAAAAGAAAAATAATTTTATATCTATCCTTCCAGTAGAATTTGAAGGTACCGAAATCTGGATGTAGGATCAAATGCAGAAAAGATGAAGTCATCAGAGAGACGATTAATAAGATCCATTTTAATTGGGACTAGATATTCGATTGTTTTTTGAACATCTTATTCTTGTTTACACTTTGTCTGAATACTATTGATATATTGAATAGGAGTTGATTCACCAAAACCAAAAATTAATTCTTTATTATCTAAAATAGTTTTTAGACCTGATGAGTCAATTTGAAAAGGTTGTAGAATTTGTAGAAAAGGGTTTCTAAGGATAACATCATTGTTTAAATCCTTTCCTAGAAGAAAATTAGTCTTTATGCATGTTCCATTTTTACAGACATAAACATTACTTAATTTGTATTTGATATGTAGTTCTTTGCTAGCAGTAGCTAGATTGTGTTTATTGTTGGTTTTTTCATAATATTTTGTTGGGATTAATCCTTCTCTTATTAAATTAACATCTACGCCACTATCTAGTAAGCAAAGTGCTTTAATAAAGAAGTCTTTGATCTTAATTGTAGCTTGAGTTTTTCATTTTTGAAGTGGATTTCTTGTTAAAGAATTTACAAAACCATTTAAGTTTTCACCAAATTCTTCTTGATGTTCTAATTTATTACCATTATTTTCTTAATAATTTTTTAGTGTGTGAAATTCAAGATTCTCAACACGTTGTTTGAGTTCTTGAAGTTCAATTAAGTCTTGTTTTAATTCTTTTATTTCTTGCTTTTGATTAGTAATTTCTTTATAAAGATCTTGAACTAAAAGATGAGGAGGAGCTCGCTGCTCTCTTAATCTATCTAATACAGTTCTAATATTGAATTGTTAAGGTAAGTCAGATATATTATTTAATGTAGAAGCTTTTCCTTTTTTATTTCCTTTATTTATATTTTGTATTTTTTCAAAATATTTATTTTTTAATTCTTCATCTTTGAAATCCTTATACATTTCTAACACTAGTTCTTCTGGAGTAGAAAGTACATTTAAAAATAAAGAGGAAGAAGAAGCAGATTCATACTAGATTTTAGGGTCAAATATTTTACAGTGACATGTATTTAAAGAATGAGAGGAAGAATAATCTGTATCAGAGGAACTAGATGACTCTAACGCTGAGGATCCTTTTAAGATAGTTTTAATTTCTTTTTCTGTTTTTACTTTTCTTTTTGGGTAATCAGGAGCTATATGTCCTTTTTCTTTGCAATTATAGCATTGTATTTCTTTTTTCTTGGTACAAGAAGTGGATGGATTATCGTTTGTATAAAATTTGGTCAATTCGTTATAAGGGTTTTTATGAGAAGATTTTGTATAATATCTTTTTGAGGGAGTATAAAACTGTGGAGTTGAAAAATGTTTAGATTTTCTTTTTTGATTGTTTCCTTTTAAGTTTTTCTTTTTATTCTGGCTAGAAAAACTGATTAATGGTTCCATACCAAATTGAAAAAAAAAATCACCAAGTTCATAATTGCTAATTCTTTTTTGATTTTCAATTTGCCGTTTAAGTTTGATTTCATTGCATAATGAAAATCCAACTTTATTAATCTTTTGAATTCGATCATCATATGTATACATTTCATAATTAAAATTTCCATAATTTTCTGATTTTACTTCTTCTCTAACTTTTCTGCAAAAAGTTTAGGAAGACTAGATATGAATTTTTCTTTCCAAAATTCTGAATTACTTGCATTGATTGTATAAAGTTTTTGATAAGAAAACACCTTTATACCAACGAAAATCTGATAATGTTGGGCAAGATAAATTGATTAATTGAGTTTTTATTTTTTCTTCTACATTCAAATAATTACCAATAAAATGTTGTACTATATTGGTAATAAGCATGTATATAGAATCAAGAATCATTTGACCTTGAGGAGTAATGACAGGATTTCCTGAAGGATCTTTTTTACTGCATTTAGTATAGCTTGTCTTTCTATATCAGATAGGTACTTTTCCCACCAACCATATAATTGTCCAGTAAATCCAAGGACAACTGTATTTACTGCATGTCTTTGATCATTACTGGTAGCTATGATGGTAGAGGCATATATCATCATTTATTGGCATAGTTGCGGGATTTGATATTCAGATAGTCCATCTACATCCCATTCATATATTGAGGAGTTTTCAAATTGAGGGCCATTTAGAATAGCTTGTTCTTCGAATTGAAGATCAACTAGAGTAGGTCATGGATAATAATTTCTCGTTTTCGCTGCAGTGACTATTGGTTTTTGTCTTTCAAATATTTTATTGGTTTGTAGAATTCTTGATTTTGATCATTTTGATTTTCATTTGTTTTAGACTCTTCTTCTATGGGATCAGCTATAGAAAATCCTGAATCTGAGCTAGAGGTTTTAGAATTTGAGACAAACATTTATAGATTTTTCAGCTTTTTGATTTTTATTTTCTTGAAGTTTTATATTTGTAAAACTATGAGATAATTGATTGATTAGTTCATCTAAAAATTTTAACAGTTTCCTTTCTAACTTTAGATCTTTAAAGGCTTCACTTTAAAAACCTAAAGTTTGTGTCTTAATTATGTTTTGTGAAGAAGATGCTTCATAAATTTTTAAAATATTTTCAACTTTATCTTCAATTATATTGGTTTGTTGGCCAATAGTGTGAAGGTTAATATTTGTATAATTATTTTGTTTTAAAACATGACTTAAATCTTATTTGTAAATAAATTCAAATTTACCTTTATCTCCTTGTATTTTTGCAACAGTTTTTATGGGAACGGCTAAAGTTTCTTTATATATGATTTGATGTAATGGAGGATGTATAAATTCTTCAGTTCATTGTGGAGAGGAACTAGTAGAAGGTATAATCCTAGAAGAGCTTAATTTAGTTATCATATTGATGGATAAATCTTCAGTATTACAAGCTTTCCTCATGGCTAGTTTAAGCCAATCAAAGAAATAATTATATTTTTTTATTATCATACATATATTTATACCATTTTACCTTTAGAAGTTTTTATGTTCTTGAGAAACCTGTTTAACAAAGGATTTTATTAAAGGATGTAGAGCTAAATTCTTTTTTAACATTTTTTTTATCAATTTCAAAACATTCAATAACATTTATATTGAAATCGGATTCAGAAGGATTATATGTATTAGATGGAGAAGCTTGATAAGAAGGATACACAAGGTCGAAGGTCTACATTAGGTGTAGAGCAAGAAACTCGGGATAGTTCTTTTATGGAAGATCCTACCACAGAGGGAGGATGAGAATAAGACTTTCTAGAAGGTTGATAAACGGTAGGAGTTGTATCTCTTAAATCTGTTTGAAAATTCATTTCAACACTTTCATCTTCATGTTCAATAATTGTTTCAATATCTTGATTTTCTTAACACCTTTCAGGTTGAGTGTTTTCTAAGCACCATTTACCAAATAGATTAATATCATTCCACTGTTTGAGTTTTTGAATATTAACTTCATTTTTGAAATTAGTTTGGAATAAAGTAGTTATAACTTTTGCTTAATGGGAATAGGCTATTCTTGGATCAACTAAATTCATGAGTTTATAATAAACTCTATATATGAGAGCAAGATTTTGATTATGTGGACTCATATCAAAACCTTTTGTCCGGATAACAAGAGTAAGAGCTTCAAGTGCACTTGGATCTGTAAGGGAAATAGAGAAATTTGGAAAGCAATTGAAGAAAGTAGGGCCATTTACCAAACTTGATTCAACCATTCCAACTAATGAATCACTGAATTTTTTATATCTTGTATCTTGAACATAAATGAGAGCTTCTGTTCTAAATCCAAGTCTTGTTAATGGCTTTAGAACAACTTGCACTAATCCAAAATGATTATAATTATATGTTTTAATATACTCCTTTATTTCATAGGGCTTGATTAAAGAAAGATGCTAAATATTGCTGGCAATGGATTCAGTTCTTTCAATGGTTTTTACTTTATAACTTGATTTTAATTAAAAACTTCCAACTTTATAAATTTCATTTTTATTTACGGTTGGAATAGTCCAGTCACAAATAACTTGATCTAAATCGTCATAACTGATTTCTTCACTATTTTTAATAGACATAGAATATAAAGAATTTGATGATGAGGAAGAAGAATGTACAAACTTCTTAATAAACTTAGCCATAATTTATATTATAGAGTTATTTTTAACCAAATCCACCATGAGTATCTAACGAAATAGAGGATTTACACACTAACAAAACGCCTTAAACGCCTTCACACGGTTAACAACAGAGGCAACAATGGCTACCTCAACTTCTTTTCACATAGAATATGATTAAGATTTCTCAATAATAAGAGATACACAACCAGGTATTAAGATTTTTGACGTTCTTGCTTCTGAGTCAGCAATTCCTTAAACAAAATCAAAACATAAAGATAAGTGAAGAAATACTCACAAAACGACTTTATATTGCAACGATACTTGATTACAAACTAGATTCCAACTTGGCTCTGATACCAAATGGAGAAGATGGTGGGTTTACAAAAGCAGAGGGAGAGGAGAAAGGAGATGGTGGTGGAAGCAAGGCTAGCTTTTGACTGGTATTCTAACTCTTGCCTATACATGAGGAAGGCTAGACCTATTTAGTCAAAACCAACACAATTTACATTTCATTATAACTGAATTTACACTGCATTTGCATCTCATTTCATGTGCTAACAAATTTCATGATCGAACCGGACTATAGGCAAAAATCAAAATCTTTGCTACAGATGAACTTTATTCTGAATAGTGAGATGTCATGATTGCTTTGAGTGACTAGATAAGGTATGTGTCATGTCTTCATTTCTTTTCCCTTTCTAGAGATAAGTTCTTCATAAATGTGCATGTCGGGAATAAAATACTACTTCATTCTTATGAGAGATATGCTTTGTCTTTTCGTACTTTTGTATGTACAGTTTACAAAAAAACTCATTGATGGGCTAGTAGAAAAAGCTGTTGTAAGAAGAATCTTTACGCTAGGCATAATATTATTGGAGACTTGCATCAAAAGTGCTCATCCCAACCATCATTAGTTAATTCACCATGGAATAATTGGATTGACTCTTCTCGAGATCTGTTAGAAATATCAAAAGACATGTCTTCAAAGTATTGATAATTTGATTAAGAGCTGTATGTCCAGATTTATATGAATTTTGTATCACCGTTGTTTGCTAAGCGAGATCATCAGCGATACAAACAACTCTCCGACCGTCACACCAAACATATCTTTATGTACTTGCAAATTCAAAATGTCCTTTTAGATTGAGAAATCTTTGATAATGATCAGAAGTTGGATCATAAGTTCGAAGGCGTTCTAAGCTATATTCCATTGTAGCGACTTGATGAGATTCATACCATTGAGCTGGATAATCAACAGGGAGATGCTTGTAATCATTTAGGGTAGAGATGAACTTTTTACAGACTAAATCTCCTTTTTCATAATTCATGATGGTCCATAATTGACAAGGTTGATAAAATTGGATTTCTAATCTTTCACCTAAACTTGATGAAATCATTATAAAAAGTTGTCTTTTGGTAACTCCAAGGCTGTGAAAGGCATGACGCATGATTGCAGGGAGCTACTGTATCATTTCAAATCATCTCTGCATAAAGAAAATCTTTGGACTAATCCTTGTTCGATATATGAGCTATTAACTTCATACGATGGTAGGAACAATTTGGGAAAGCCAGTTGCCCAGCTTATATTTTGAGCTTTGAGCATTAATCACTCGTTGATCTGACAAGAAATAGTTTTTTCTTTAATTCTTACAGCTATCTCATCAGGAAGGGCTGTGCTAACCTTTTCCAGGAGGTGAATTCTGGATGGTTTTTCATTAGCATAGGTGGATAACAGTGCTCTTTAATGGATGTTATGGCACATTAGGATTTGGCTTTCTAAGTTCTTGATATGGTTTGCAATTTTGGATAGGGCTTTTTTAGTGTTTTTTCTTTTATTAGAGAGAGTGGCACTCCAATGCGCATTGATAACTTCTTGTGAAATGACAGATAATCCTGAATTGAAGAAGGGAATTGATATTTATTGGGATGTAGGTATGAAAGAAGAGCTTGATTCCTAAATAGGGGCTTTGCTTTTGCTTGTACTTGATGTCATAAGAATGGATACTTCCTGAAGGCAGATAAGTCTTAATGAGAATTATCAATAATCTGAATTTTATTTTCTTTAGGAGAAGAAAATAATTTTATATTTGTCCTCCTGGTAGAATTTAAAGGTACCAAAATCTGGATGTAGGATTAAATGTAGAAAACATGAAGACATCAGAGAGACGATTAATAAGATCCGTTTTATTTGGAACTGGATATCAGAATGGTTTTTGAACATCTTATTCTTGTTTAAACTTTGTTTGAATAATATTGATATGTTGAATATGAGTTAATTCAACAAAATCAAAATTTAATTCTTTATTTTCTAAAATAGTTTTTAAACCTGGTGAGTCAATTTGAAAAGGCTGTAAAATTTGTAGAAAAGGATTTCTAAGGATAACATCATTGTTTAAATCCTTTCCCAGAAGGAAATTAGGCTTTATGCATATTTCATTTTTACAGACATAAACATTACTTTAATTTGTATTTGATATGTAGTTTTTTGCCGGCAGTAGCAAGATTGAGTTTATTATTGGTTTTTTCATAATATTTTGTTGGGATTAATCCTTCTCTTATTAAATTAACATCTGCGCCACTATCTAGTAAGCAGAGTGCTTTAATAGAGAAGTCTTTGATCTTAATTGTAGCTTGACCTTTCCATTTTTTAAGTTGATTTCATATTAAAAAACTTACAAAACCATGTAAGTTTTTGTCAAATTTTTCTTGATTTTCTAAATTATCTTTATTTTCTTGATAATTTTTTAGTGAGTGAAATTCAAGATTCTTAGCACGTTTTTTGAGTTCTTGAAGTTCAATTAAGTCTTGTTTTAGTTCTATTATTTCTTGCTTTTGATTATTTATTTCTTTATCAAGATCTTGAATAGAAAGATGAGTAAGAGCTTGTTGCTCTCTTAATCTATCTAATGCAGTTTTAATGCTGAATTGTTTAGGTAAGTCTAATATGTTATTTGATGTAAAAGCTTTCCCCTTTTTAATTCCTTTATTTATATTATTTATTTTTTCAAAATATTTATTTTTTAATTCTTCATCTTTTAGGTCTTTAAACATTTCTAGCACCATCTCTTCTGGCATAGAAAGTATGTTTAAAGATAAAGAGGAAGAATAAACAGATTCAGACTGGATTTCGCTGTAAAATATTTTACAATAACATGTATCTGAAGCATGACGGGAAGAATAATCTGTATCAGAGGAACTGGATGACTCTGATGCTGAGGATCCTTTTAAGCTAGTTTTGGTTTCTTTTTCTATTTTAACTTTTATTTTTAGGCAGTCAGGAGCTATATGTCATTTCTTTTTGCAATTATAACATTGTATTTCTTTTTTCTTGGGATAAGAAGTGGATGGATTATCGTTTGTATAAGATTTCTTTAATTCTTTATATGGGTTTTTATGAGAAGATTCTTTATAATATCTTTTTGAGGAAGTATAATATTGTGGAGTTGTAAAATGTTTATATTTTCTTTTTTGAAGGTTTCTTTTTAAGTTTTTCGTTTTATTCTGGCTAGAAGAACTGATTAATGGTTTCAAACCAAATTGACCACAAAAATCACCAAGTTCATACTTGCTGATTCTTTTTTTATTTTCATTTTGACGTTTAAGTCTGATTTCACTGCATAATGAAAATCCAACTTTATTAATCTTTTGAATTAGATCACCATATGTATACATTCCATAATTCAAATTTTCCTAATTTTCTAATTCTAATTCTTCTCTAACTTTTTCTGTAAAAAGTTTAGGAAGACTATATATGAATTTTTCTTTCCAAAATTCTGAATTACTTGCATCGATTTTATAGAGTTTTGACAAGAAAACATCTTTATACCAACGAAAATCTGTTAATGTTGGCCAAGATAAATTGATTAATTGTGTTTTTATTTTTTCTTCTACATTCATGTAATTACCAATAAAATATTTAACTATATTGGTAATAAGCATGTAGATGGAATCAGGGATCATTTGGCCTCAAGGAGTAAGAACAAGATTTCCTGAGGGATCTCTTCTTACTACATTTAATATAGCATTTCTTTCTATATCAGATGGGTATTTTTCCCACCAACCATGTAATTGTCTAGTAAATCCAAGGATGACTGCATTTACTGCATGTCTTTGATCATTATCGACAGCTATGATGGTAGAGGCATATATCATCATGTGTTGGCATAGTTGTAGGATTTGATATTCAAGTAGTTCATCTACATTCCATTTGTACACTGAAGAGTTTTTAAATCAAAGGCCATTTAGAATAGCTTTTTCTTCAAATTAAAGATCAACTAAAGTAGGTCTTGGATAATAATTTCTTGTTTTTGCTGCAGTGACTATTGGTTTTTGTCTTTTAAATATTTTATTGATTTGTAGAGATTCTTGATTTTGATCATCTTGATTTTTATTTGATTTTTCTTCTATAGAGTCAGAAATAGAGAATTCTGAGTCTGAGCTTGAAGCTTTAGAAACTAAAACATTTATGGATTTTTCATCTTTATTTTCTTTATTATCTTTAAGTTCTATATTTGTAAAACTATGAGATAATTTATTGATTAGTTCGTCTGAAAATTTTAAGGGTTTTTTTTCTAACTTTAGATCTTTAAGGGCTTCACCTGGAAAACGTAAAGATTGTTTCTTGATTACTTTATGGGAAAAAGTAGCTTCATAAAATTTTAAAATATTTTCAACTTTATTTTCGACTCTATTGGTTTGTTGGCCAATAGTATGAAGGTTTATATTTGTATAATTATTTTGTTCTAAAACATGACTTACATCTGATTTGTAAATAAATTCAGTTTTACATTTGTCTACTTGTATTTTTGCAACATCTTTTATGGGTACTGCTGAAGTTTCTTTATAAATGATTTGATGTAATGGAGGATGTATAGATTCTTCAGTTCTTTGTGGAGAGGAATTGGTAGAAGGATAATCCAACAAGCTTAATTTAGTTATCATATTGATGGATAAATCTTCAGTATTATAAGCTTTCTTCATGGCTAGTTTAAGCCAATCAAAGAAATAAATATTTCTTTGATTATCATAAATATATTTATACCATTTTGCTTTTAGAAAGTCTTTACATTCTTGAGAAACATGGTTAAAAAGTGATTTTGTGGGAGGTTGTAAAGCTAAATTATTTTTTAAAATTTCTTTATCAATTTCAAAGCATTCAATAACATTTATATTGAAATCAGATTCCGAAGGATTATATGTATTAGATGGAAAAACATGATAAGAAGGATACACGAGTCTTGTAGGTCGAAGGTCTACATTAGGTGTAAAGCAAGAAACTCAGGATGGTTCTTTTCTGGAAGATCCTACCACAGAGGGAGGATAAGAATAAGACTTTCTAGAAGGTTGATAAACTGTAGGAGTTGTATCTCTTGAATCTGTTTGAAAATTTATTTCAACACTTCCATCTTCATTTTCAATAATTGTTTCAATATCTTGATTTTCTAAAGGCCTTTTAGGTTGAGCATTTTCTAGGCGTCATTTACCAAATAAATTGATATCATTCCACTATATGTGTTTTGGAATATTAACTTTATTTTTGAAATTAGTTTTGAATAAAGTGGTTATACAATTTGCTTGATGGGAAGAGGCTATGCCTGGAATAACTGAATTCATGAGTTTATAATAAACTCTATATATAAGAGCAAGATTTTGATTATGAGGATTCATACCAAACCTTTTATCTGGATAGCAAGAGTAAGAGCTTCATGTGCACCTGGATCTGTAAGGGAAACAGAGAAATTTGGAAAGCAATTGAAGAAAGTAAGGCCATTAGCCAAACTTGATTTAACCATTCCAAGTAATGAATCACTAAATTTTTTATGTCTTGTATCTTGAACATAGGTGAGAGCATCAGTTCTAACTCCATGTCTTGTTAGTGGCTTTAGAGCAACTTGCATTAGTCCAAAATGAATATAATTGTATGTTTTAACATACTCCTTTATTTCATGGGGGTTGATTAAAGAAAGATACTGAATATTACTGGTAATGGATTCAGTTCTTTCGATGGTTTCTATTTTATAACTTGATTTTAATTGAAAACTTCCGACTTCATAAATTTCATTTTTATTTACTATTGGAATAGTCCAGTTACAAATAACTTAATCTAAATCATCATAACTGATTTCTTCACTATTTTTAATAGACATAAAAGATAAGGAATTTGATGATGAGGAAGAATAAGGTACAAACTTCTTAAAAAGCTTAACCATGATTTGTATTATAGAGTTATTTTAACCAAATCCACTACAAGTATTAATGAAATAGAGGATTTACACACCAACAAAATGCCTTAAACACCTTTACACTGCTAATAGCGGTGATAACAATAGCTACCTTAGCTTTGCTCCAGGCTGAATATGTTTAAAATTTCTCAATAATAACAAACACAAAACTAAGTATTAAGACTTTTGATGTTCTTACTTCTAAGTCAGCAATTCCTTCAGCAAAATCCATATATAACATAACAAAGATAAGTGAAGAAATAGTCACAAAATGACTTTACATTGCCAAAGTATTTAATAAAATTGATACCAATTTGGCTCTGATAACAACTGGGGAAGATGGTGGGTATACAAAAGTGGAAGTGAGAGGAGAGAGGAGGTGGTGGTGGAAGCAAGGCTGGATTTTGACTAGTATTTCAACTCTTACCTGTACATGAGGAAGGCTAGACCTATTTATAGTCATAACCAACATAATTTACATTTCATTACAACTAAGTTTAGACTAAATGTGCATTTCATTTAATGTACTGGCAAATTTCATGATGTTTCCGGACTGCAAGCAAAAATCACAATCTTTGTTGTACATGAACTTTGTTCTGAATAGTGAAATGTCATTATTGCTTTGAGTGACTTGATAAGCTATGTGTCATGTCTTTATTTCTTTTCCCTTTCTGGAGATAAGTTCTTCATTGATGTGCATGTCGGGAATAAAATACTACTTCATTCTTATGAGAGATATGCTTTGTCTTTTAGCACTTTTGCATGTACTTTTTCTAAGAACTCATTGATGGGCTAGTAGAAAAAGCTTTTCTCATGTTTCCAATGTTTTAGAAAAAACTCTTGTAGGAATAATCTTTATGCTATGCATAGTATTATTAGAGACTTGCATCAAAAGTGCTCATTACAGCCTTCATTTGTTAATTCACCATGGATTAATTGGATTAACTCTTCTCGAGTTTCTTCAGAAATATCAAAAGACTTGTCCTCATAAGCATTGATAATTTGATTGAGAACTACATGTCCAGATTTATACAGATTCTATATCACCGTTGTTTGCTCAGCGAGATCATCAGCGATACAAACAACTCTTCGACCGTCACACCAAACATATCTTTATGTACTCGCAAATTCAAAATGTACTTTTAGATTGAGAAATCTTTGATAATGATCAGAAGCTAGATCATAAGTTCGAAGGTGTTCTAAGCTATATTCCATTGTAGCGACTTGATGAGATTCATATCATTGAGCTGGATAATCAACAGGGAGATGCTTGTAATCATTTAGGGTAGAGACGAATTTTTTGCAGATTATATCTCCTTCTTCATAATTCATAATGGTCCATAATTGATAAGGTTGATAAAACCGGATTTCTGATCTTTCACCCAAACTTGATGAAATTGCTATGAGAACTAGTCTTTTGGTAACTCCAAGCCTGCGAAGGGCATGACGCACGATTGTAGGGAGTTTTGTATCATTCCAAAATCATTTCTGCATAAAGAAAATCTTTGGACTAATCCTTGTTCGATATATGAGATATCAACTTCATATGATGGCAGGAACAATTTGGGAAAGCTAGTTGCCTAGCTTATTTATTGAGCTTTAAGCATTAATTGCTCCTTGATCTGACAAGAAATAGTTTTTTCTCTAATTCTTGTAGCTATCTCATCTAGAAAGGCTATGATAACATTTTCCAGGAGGTGAATTCTGGATGTTTTTTCATCAGCATAGGTGGATAATAGTGCTCTTTGATGGATGTTATGGCACATAAGGATTTGGCTTTCTAAGTCCTTGATATAGTTTGTAATTTTGGATAGGGTTTTTCCAGTGTTTTTTCTTTTATCGGAGAGAATGACACTCCAATAGGCATTGATAAGTTCTTGTGAAGTGACGGATAATCCTAGATTGAAGAAGGAAATTGATATTTGTTGGGATGTAGGTATGGAGGAAGAGCTTGATTCCTGAATAAGGGCTTTGCTTGATGTTATAATGAGAAGGGATACTTCCTGAAGGCAGATACGAGTAAAAGATAGGTCTGAATGAGAATTATCAATAACTTGAATCTTTATTTTCTTTGGGAAAAGAAAAGGAATTTTATATCTGTCCTCTGGGTAGAATTTGAAGGTACCAAAATCTAGATGTAGGATTAAATGTTGAAAACATGAAGACATCAGTGAGACGATTAATAAGATCCATTTTATTTAGAATTGGATATCTAAATGGTTTCTAAACATCTTATTCATGTTTAGACTTTTTCTAAATAATATTGATATGTTGAATAGGAGTTAATTCAACAAAATCAAATTTTAATTCTTTATTGTCTAAAATAGTTTTTACACCTGATGAGTCAATTTGAAAAGGCTGTAAAATTTGTAGAAAAGGATTTCCAAGAATAACATCATTGTTTAAATCCTTTCCTAGAAGGAAATTAATCTTTATGCATGTTCCATTTTTACAGACATAAACATTACTTAATTTGTATTTGATATGTAGTTTTTTTCTAGCAGTCGCTAGACTGAGTTTATTATTGATTTTTCATAATATTTTTTTGAGATTAATCCTTCTCTTATTAAATTAACATCTGCACCATTATCTAGTAAGCAGAGTGCTTTAATAGAGAAGTCTTTGACCTTAATTGTAGCTTGAGTTTTCCATTTTTTTAGTAGATTTCTTGTTAAAAAATTTACAAAACCATTTAAGTCTTTATCAAAATTTTTTTATTTTCTAAATTATCATTATTTTCTTGATAATTTTTAAGTGTGTGAATTTCAAGATTCTTAACACGTTGTTTGAGTTTTTGAAGTTCAATTAAGTCTTGGTTTAATTCTTTTATTTTATGCTTTTGATTATTAATTTCTTTATAAAGATCTTAAATTGAAAAATAGAGAGGAGCTTACTACTCTCTTAATCTATCTAATACAGTTTTAATGCTGAATTGTTCAGTTATGTCAGATATATTATTTGAAGTAAAAGCTTTTCCTTTTTCATTTTCTTTATTTATATTATGTATTTTTTTAAAATATTTATTTTTTAATTCTTCATCTTTGACATTTTCAAACATTTCAAGCACCAATTCTTCTGGAGCAGAAAGTACGTTTAAAAATAAAGAGGAAGAAGAAGTAGATTCACACTGGATTTCACTGTCAAATATTTCACAATGACTTATATCTAAAGAATAATCTTTATCAGAGGAACTAGATGATTCTAAGGATGAGGATGAGGATCCTTTTAAGATAGTTTTGATTTTTTTTTTCTATTTTTAATTTTATTTTTGGGCAATCATGAGCTATATGTCCTTTTTCTTTGCAATTATAACATTGTATTTCTTTTTTCTTGGGATAAGAAGTGGATGGATTATCGTTTGTATAAGATTTCTTTAATTCTTTATAAGGGTTTTTATGAGAAGATTTTTTATAATATTTTTTTGCGGGAGTATAATATTGTGGAGTTGAAAAATGTTTAGATTTTCTTTCTTGATGGTTTCTTTTTTTAGTTTTTCTTTTTATTCTGGCTAGAATGACTGATTAATGGTTCCATCACAAATTGAAAACAAAAATCACCAAGTTCATACTTGCTGATTCTTTTTTGATTTTCAATTTGACGTTTAAGTTTGATTTCATTATTTAATGAAAATTCAACTTTATTAATCTTTTGAATTAGATCACCATAAGTATACATTTCATAATTCAAATTTCCATAATTTTCTGATTTTAATTCTTCTCCAACTTTTTCTGTAAAAAGTTTTGGAAGACCAAATATGAATTTTTCTTTCCAAAATTCTGAATTATGGGCATTGATCGTATAGAGTTTTGATAGGAAAACATCTTTATACCAACGACAATCTGATAATGTTGGCCAAGATAAATTGATTAATTGTGTTTTTAATTTTTCTTTTACATTCATTTAATTACTAATAAAATGTTTAACTATATTGGTAATAAGTATGTAGATGGAATCCGGGATCATTTGGCCTTGAGAAGTAAGAACAGGATTTCCTGAGCGATCTCTTTTTACTACATTTAATATAGCATTTCTTTCTGTATCAGATAGGTATTTTTCCCGCCAACCATGTAATTGTCCAGTAAATCCAAGGACGACTGCATTTATTACATTCTTTGATCATTACAGGCAGCCATGATGGTAGAGGCATATACCATTATGTGTTGGCATAGTTGCAGGATTTGATATTCAGATAGTCCATCTACATTCCATTCATATATTGAAGAGTTTTAAAATCAAAGGCCATTTAGAATAGCTTGTTTTTCAAATTGAAGATCAACTGGAGTAGGGCTTGGATAATAATTTCTTTTTTTTTTTGCTGCAGTGACTATTGGTTTTTGTCTTTTAAATATTTTATTAATTTGTAGAGATTCTTGATTTTGATTATCTTGATTTTCATTTGATTTTTCTTCTACAGAGTCAGAAATAGAGAATTCTGAGCCTGAGCTCAAAGCTTTAGAAACTAAAACATTTATGGATTTTCAACTTTATTTTATTTATTATCTTTAAGTTTTATGTTTGTAAAACTATGAGATAATTGATGGATTAGTTCATCTGAAAATTTTAAGAGTTTTTTTTTCTAACTTTAGATCTTTAAGGGCTTTGTCGGGTGTGAATATTGACCCCCTTGGGGAGGGAGATCGCTATTCATCTATATATGATATTTAATATTCGGACATCGAAATTGAGGATTCAGACTGTTGGAAATTTATACTAAAAGCATACTTTTATGTATTTTTCTTTGACTGATTTACTTATTAATACAGTTTGCTTTTTCCATCTTAATGAGAATTTGTATGGCTAAGGGAAACAGTATAGTTTCGACTCGTTATGCTAGTACACTTTGTGTGTATTGAACAGGACCACTTTTGGATTATTATCTTTATACTGACTATATAAGATTATTAACATCCAAATGGTTATTATGAGAGCTTATACTCTTAATCTTGATATAAATAATAGACACGTGCATTTAGTATTTAGCATTTTGATTTACAAAGGAGTGAGACCTTTTGTAGGTCAATAATATCAATAAATTGGATAACTACACTACATGTATGGTGCATATTAGTTTATTGATGGAATCCACGTCCCATAATAGGGATTGATGATAGCCCCTTGATGAAGCTTATAAGTTTTGATTATGTCAAACCCTGTAGGTGGACTTAGTGTCCGACAAATCAAATAAGTTAAGTGTAAGGTCTCAAAGAATTATAAAGATATCGATTAAATATAGGCATCAGTAATTATTTAATCGATGGATATCTAAAATTTTAACGTGGGGAGATTAATAAGCATTTAATAACAAGAAGCTCGAAATATTATTTTGAGAATAAGGACAGGAGTACAATTATAATTCTTTAGTAAATTGAATTATAATTTATGGATCTAGGATTCTAATTTGAGTCAAATTAGGGTTTTTTATTTCTATAAGAAGCCTATTCC
Source organism: Sextonia rubra (assembly GCA_037013555.1). Lineage (NCBI taxonomy): Eukaryota > Viridiplantae > Streptophyta > Magnoliopsida > Laurales > Lauraceae > Sextonia > Sextonia rubra. The sequence goes on from JASUAD010000001.1 coordinate 84,590,263, forward strand.
TTATTTCCTTCTTAAGGTCCCTATTGTAGCCTATAAATATGCGCTATTGCTCTTTAGAAAGGAGATACAAGAGAAATCTCATTTTTTAGAGCAAGGAGAATTCGCAGAAGAGGCCCACACCCCCATGCGAGTTCGAGCATATAGGAATACAGTAGAAGATCTTGAGATTTTCAGGCTGTTATAAGATCGAGATCAAATCAGAGAGATCTCGCAGGTATGGTTCTTGAATCATTATTGTTTAAACTTATTTCCGTAGTGATCTGTGCATAATATCAAAGGATCCCGGCGGCTTCCTCCTAACTACCCTCAAAGTCAACGGATCATGATCACCAGTCATGGTAACGGCCACGACCCCGTTCTCCGACTAATGTCAAAAAAATAATGGGAGAAAATAAAGTGGGTTTCTTCTCGTCTAATATGCCGCCTGCAACACACAACGGTGATCCTTTCACTGGATTTGGGTCTTGTCAAAGTATGGGCACGATATGGGTCATAATATGGGTCCATATAAGGAGATAATCCAGATTTATAGTATATGAATAATTAAAATCAAATCCAAGTATGGTTAAATAAAAATAAAATAAAGTAAAAAAAAGGGGTAGGTGCCAAATATTTTAGAAGAGGATCGGTCCCATTCCTAGGTACCCCCTTCAAATCCCTTGATAAAAAAAGGTTTTAAGGCCAATTTTAAAATGAAAGTAATGACGCAAACAAGTTGTCATGTGTGATTTCAATTTAAAGAAGAAAAGAAGGAAATTGTGGCTAATGGGCCGATTGGATTGAAATTGACCACATTTGGGTCAATTGAGGGGCAACCGCATGCGGGTCAATTGTTTGATTAATTGAAAGGGGAATTGAGATCACACATTAGTCTTATCATCATCATTAAATTAATTTTTTAACCAGCTTTTATTTCCTTTTTTATCATTTTAGCACATTAAAATATTTGGCACCGGAGGTGGAAGGAAAGAGAAGAAAATATTTTTTGGGTAATTTTGTTTGTTTTATAATTTTTTTGGATTTTTGATAATTGGGGCTAGAAGGCCCTAACTAGGGGATTTCTACTTGAATTTGATCCAATTAAATCATGCTTTATTAGTCATTGGATTTCTACCCTATCTAAGGTCCTAAACCACGCACATCCACTCTCCTAGTCCCCTAACGGAGCAGGGGAGAGGTGATGGGGCCCTAACCTACTATTTTAAATTCAGGATCTACTTAGATTAATTGGATTTATGAGGAGATGGTAGCAGCGTCTGAAAAGGATGAATGCAGCAAGTTGATATATGAGATACATGGACATGCTATATTAATGATCCTAATACAGAAATTAAGCTAAATGCTAAATAAAATAGTGGAATGTGCAGTCGGGCCAACAGTGGAGCGAGTGTAAGTGGGTTCTGTTCTCTGGTCAAAAGTTAATGATGGTTTGGATTAAGGCTTGTATGGGTACTGTTTGCCTTTTCTCTGTGTCTTTCCTTTTCGGTGAGAATGGGCACAGGTGGTGGTCTGAATCGTGGTTCTCAAGTGTGCGGCTGGGCTGTAGCAGTTTTGTTGCGCTGTGAAGGATGAGGGTTAGGTTTGGTGTACGTGTTGTGCGATGATGGAAATGGTGAGTTAGTAGGGGTTGATATCAGTGAAGGTGGGTGGTGAAATAAGGGGATGTGGAGGTGGTGATGAGAGAGAGATGGAAATTTGTGTGGCTCTCAGTAATGTGTAAGGTGTGAGTTATATGGGTGATGGGTGTCAATGTGGAGGGACGTGGGTGTAATGAAGTCAGGGTGAGAGGATACTGTGAGTAGAGAGAGAGTGACAACGTTGATGTGGTGGGTGGTATGGCGGAGGTGATGAGAGCATATTATGATATTGAGATGGTAAAGGTGGGTGGTAAGCTGTATGATGGTGGGAAGATGATGAGAAGTTGGCTTATGTACTGATGCGGGTCGAGTCTGAAGAGGGGGTTGAAAGTGTTTGGTGGTGACAAACAAATGGTGGTTATTTGTGTGGTGGAATGGTGTAAGCAGACAGTGGATGGAACGGCTTGGCGTCAATGAGGGTAAATGCTCGTGAGGGTGTTGTGGTGCTGTGCAGGGCGTGCGGTAGTAAGGTTGGTGATGACTTGTGTTGGTGGTGTCCGTGTTCGATGGTTACGTGGTGGGCTCTATTGGTGAGTTGTGTGGTGATGGAGGTGAGGTGCGGAGGCCGTGGGAAGAGATTGGTTGTTAAGTGAAGGTGTGTAGAGTGTGGTGTAATGGTGGTGGTGGAAGTGGGTGTAGTGGTGTTAGTGATGGGGGCGGATAAGTGGGCTGATATTGGTGAAGGCGGTGGAGATAAATGTTGGGGTGTGGTGATGAGTGGAGACTAAAGTTCGGAGATGTTAGTTATGTTGTGTGCCGGAGAAGATGGTGAAGGGAGGGTGGAGGTTGCGGTGAAGAGCGGTGTCAAGTCCCAAATTTTTATATTGGGTCATACCGGTTTGTCGGGTTTGAGTTGGGTTAAGAGGGTCAAATGGATTGAATTAACACAATTGGGCCTGAGTTATTGGACCCTTTTAGGCCAAAGGACTCTTTTTGGAATTTCTTAAAACCCACTAGAAAGCAGGGGGCCCTTCCTTGTAATTTAGAAAAACCCCCTCTCTTATATAAACTCTACTCTTAGGGTTTTCCCCAATCTTTCATCTTCTTCCTCTCTTCTGCAACCAAGCTCTAGAAGTTCTCCAGGGGAAAACCAAGGTTGGATCTTCTGCTCTTCAGATTTGCTTTTGGCTTCTAGATCCAGGCAAGTGGATAGCTATAAACAATGGCTTTTGGTGAGCTGCAATATTTATTAGTTACTTGTTGGATAACATGCCTTTTGTTGGATTCTTTTCGTTTAGGTGTAAATTTATGATTTTTCTTCCTTTTGAAACCGGATTTGGATTAACAATTAGAGATCAGATTTCTAGTCTTCTTACACAAAATAAAAATCAGTATATATTCATATTTTGAGTTTTTATTTTATATATATATAAAAAAAAAGATGCCCGCGAGCGCGCTGCCCGCGCTGGCAGGCAGCATTTTAATTAAATTTATTTGTTTTGAAATTACAACTTTAATTGTTATGCTTCGAAGCACTTGACCTTGATTTTATTATTAATGAGATTTGTTACATGGTTGTTATGTGATATCCGTCTGCGATGAGTATGGATTTTAGTTCCGCGTGTGATTATGGTTGTTTGATCACCAAGCATAGCCTCACGAAGGACTTCGATCCACCCGGAATTGGGGCTCGTATTGATTATGTTAAAAAAATTTTAATTAGCCCCAATTCTCACACCCCTGGAACCGAGTTTGGATCCGGCCCAGTTTTGGGGGCGTGACAGATGGTATCAGAGTCGGTCAAGTTCTAGAAGTTCTAAAAGATGCTAGAACGTAGGTCCGATGTGAGGATTAAAAACGTTAAGTGGGAACGTTGGGGGTTTTTGGCGTTCATAATCGTATCCATACTTTGGCAAATGTTTAGAGGTTACAGGAGCCCGTTACTTTCGCATTTTTGGTCGTTTAGTAGCTAATGTATAGGGGATCACCAAAGAGGTGGCTTGGACTACTTTTCGTAATCAGTTTCCCGAAAAGTACGTACCTGTGCATGTTCGCATTTAGAAGCGAATAGCGTTTAATAGATTGAAGCAAGGGAATCCGTCTGTTCGGGAGTATGAGCTGCAGTTTATTCGTCTCTCTCGTTCCGCACCAACCTTCATCACTCTAGAAAGCAAGAGGATTCGACGATTTCTCGATGGCCTTCGACCAGATATACTACTTCATGCCAAGTCACAAGTTCTAAATACTTACCAGGCATTTTGCGAATATGGCATATTGGGCCAAGGAGGTGATTGGACGCATGGCCCCTACAAGCCAAATTAAGCAGAAAGTTACTTCGTCTCCGGTTTCACAGTACCAATTTAATAAGCAAAAGAGGGAGTCTTGTGGTATTTTTGGCAATAATCACCCTACAACTAAGTGTTGGAGATAGAAGACAGTTAAGTTATACTTGATGATGACACAAGGTGCAATTGTGAGATCAAAGAAGAAGGATGTTACTCGTATGATTTCAATTATTAAGGCTATAAAGTTGTTGATGAAAAGTTCTGAGGGGTATATAGTGTTTATCACGGAGGATAAACAGACTAAAGCGGTGGAGGAGATACCAATGGTATCTAAGTTTCTCGATGTTTTTCTTGATGAGATTCCTGGATTACCACCGATCCGTGAGATTGGCTTAGCAATTGAGCTTGTGTCGGCCACAGCTCAGATCTCGAAAGCCCTTATAGAATGGCCCCAGCAGAGTTGAAAGAACTCAAAGAGGAATTACACGAGTTATTAAACAAGGGCTTTATTAGACCAAGTGTTTCTCCTTGGGGGGCTCCAGTGTTATTTGTGAAGAAAAAGGATGGTTCTATGAGAATGTGCATTGATTATAAACAACTAAATCAAGTGACCATCAAGAATAAGTACCCTCTACCGCGAATCGATGAATTGTTTAATCAATTGCAAGGTGCTCAATATTTTTCTAAGATTGATCTGAGGTCAGGATATCATCAGTTGAGGGTACGAGATTAAGATATTCCAAAAACTGCATTCAGAACTAGATATGGTCACTACGAATTTTTGGTGATGTCATTTGGTTTACGAACGTTCCAGTAGCTTTTATGGCTATGATGAATAGGGTTTTTTGCACAGTACTTGGATAAGTTTGTGGTGGTATTTATTGATGATGTACTTGTATATTCGAAGAGTCGGGAAGAGCATGCTTAACATCTTCGTACGTCATTACAGTTATTGAGGGAACACTAATTGTATGCTAAGTCAAGTAAATGTGAATTTCAGTTGGAACAGGTAGGATTTCTTGGTCACATCATCTCTAAGGAAGGTTTAGCAGTGGACCCAGCGTAGATTGAAGCAGTTGTAAAGTGGGATAGACCAAAAACAGTGTCGAAGATCTGAAGTTTCCTAGGCCTCGTAGGTTATTATCGTAGATTCGTGGAAGGATTTTCCTCAATAGCAGCCCCATTATCGAGATTGACTCGTAAGGGAGTTCCTTTTTGTGTGGAATGAGGATTGTGAACAAAGTTTTTAGGAGTTGAAAAGAAGGTTAACCATAGCCCTTATTTTGACCTTAGCTGCTGGTGATGATGGTTTTGTGATTTACACTAATGCATCTGGAGTTGGACTTGGTTGTGTTTTCATGCAATATGGGAAGGTGGTGGCTTATGGGTCTCAACAGTTGAAGGAACATAAACGAAAGTATACAACTCATAACTTGGAGCTAGCAACAGTGGTCTTTGCTTTGAAGATATGGAGACATTATCCTTACGGAGCCACTTTTGAAGTGCATCAGACCATAAGAGCCTCCAGTATTTCTTTACACAGGGTGATTTGAACATGTGACAGAGGAGATGGATGGAGTATATTAAGGATTACGATTTTGGATTGAAGTACCATCCAGGAAAAGTTAATGTAGTAGCAGATGCTCTAAGTAGAAAAGCAGCGTTCACTGGAGGATTAATTGCAGAATGCTTTTGGATTCGTTGTTTGGAAGATATGGATGTTTATTTCCAGCCTATTAGTGAGCAAGTAGTGTTGGCTAGTATATCCTCGTGGGAATCCGAATTACTTCCAAGGATCAGAGAATACCAGTTGCTCGACCCAGAGATTACAAGAATCAAAGATCACATGGAGGAGAGGCCCGATTTTAAGTTGGAAGATAATATTTTACATTATAAAGGAAGAATTTGTGTGCCTGATTTTCCAGAAATGAAGGATGAAATCATGGTCGAGGCACACTATACTCGGTATACTATTCATCCAGGCAGTACCAAGATGTATCACGATCTGAAGGATCACTATTGGTGGAAGAATATGAAAAAGCATATCACAGAATTTGTTGGAAAATGTTTGGTCTACTAGTAGATTAACGCAGATTATAGGAGACCCCCAGGTCTTCTGTATGAGCTGGAGATTCTTCAGTGGGAGTGGGAGCACGTCATTATGGACTTTGTGTCAGGATTGCCTAATACTCTTAGGGATTTAATGCTATTTGGGTGATAGTGAACCGTTTGACTAAGTCAGCCCACTGTGTACCATTCAAGACTGGTCAAGGAATGGAGAAAATTACAGAGTTTTATATTAAGGAAGTGGTGAGATTGCATGGAGCACTAGTTTCTATTGTCTCTGACTAGGATAGTAAGTTCGTATCTAGGTTTTAGGTATCACTGCAGGAAGCCTTAGGAACCAAACTGAGTTTAAGTACAGCCTATCATCCCCAAATAGACGGACAAATAGAGCGGACAAACCAAACACTAGAGGATATGCTAAGGGCATGTGTCTTGGATTTCAAGACTAGTTGGGATGAAAGTTTGGCTCTATGTGAATTCGCGTACAACAACAGTTACCACTCTAGCATTGGCATGGCGCTTTTTGAAGCTTTGTACGGAAGGAGATGTCGAACCGCTATATGTTGGTCGAATTTTGGAGCTCGTGGTTTCATGGACCATTGGAGAGTCCAGTGACAAGATAAGACATATTCGGGAAAGGTTGAAGGTTACCCGTAGTCGCCAAAAGGGTTATGCAGATAAACGGAGGAGAGAGTTGAAGTTTGAGGTTGGTGACCATGTATTTCTGAAGGAATCACCTACGTGTGGTACTTTGCGGTTTGGGCAGCAAGTGAAACTTTCCCGAAGATATTTTGGGACCATTCCAGATTACCAGCAAGGTCAACGATGTGGCCTATCGGATAGCATTGCCACCGGAGCTGTCAGGTGTTCACGATGTCTTCCATGGTTTTATGTTGAGAAAGTATGTAGCAGACCCTTCGCACGTGTTGCAATATGAGCCGTTGCAAGTGCAATGTCAGTATCCGCACCTTTTTCCTGAGGTATGTTAGTCATTTGGAGGACCAAATGTCCTTTAAAGGGGATGAGATGTCAAGTCTCAAATTTTTATATTGGGTCATACCGGTTTGTCGGGTTTGAGTTGGGTTAAGAGGGTCAAATGGATTGAATTAACACAATTGGGCCTGAGTTATTGGACCCTTTTAGGCCAAAGGACTCTTTTTGGAATTTCTTAAAACCCACTAGAAAGCAGGGGGCCCTTCCTTGTAATTTAGAAAAACCCCCTCTCTTATATAAACTCTACTCTTAGGGTTTTCCCCATTCTTTCATCTTCTTCCTCTCTTCTGCAACCAAGCTCTAGAAGTTCTCCAGGGGAAAACCAAGGTTGGATCTTCTGCTCTTCAGATTTGCTTTTGGCTTCTAGATCCAGGCAAGTGGATAGCTATAAACAATGGCTTTTGGTGAGTTGCAATATTTATTAGTTACTTGTTGGATAACATGCCTTTTGTTGGATTCTTTTCGTTTAGGTGTAAATTTATGATTTTTCTTCCTTTTGATACCGGATTTGGATTAACAATTAGAGATCAGATTTCTTGTCTTCTTACACAAAATAAAAATCAGTATATATTCATATTTTGAGTTTTTATTTTATATATATATATATATATAAAAAGATGCCCGCGAGCGCGCTGCCCAAGCAGCACGTTGCTGCCTGGCCAGTGCAGGCAGGCAGCATGTGTTGCCTGCCAGCCGGCCGGGCCAGCAGCGCCCAGCTCGGGATGCTGCTGGCCCAGCTGCGGCTGGGCCGGGTCGCGGGTTTGGGCCAGCTCTGTTGGGCTGGCCCAGTTTAAATAAAAAAAATATTTTTATATTTATATAAATAAAATAAATGAGAATTTTGGAAAAGTGATTATAATGTTTAGAGGGTTATAAATTTAGTTAAAGGACTAAGATACTAATAAATATTTGATTCTATTAAATTAAGTTACGTTCATGTTATTAGAAATTTTGTTAGGGTTATTTATATATTTAATTGAGGATTATGTAATTTTGATTAATGTTTATTTAGATTGATTTAAAATTAACTAAGATGTATTTGGTAAATATTAAATCTTAATTAGATTGTATTTATAATTCTAATTTGGATTTCTAATTTGAGTTTGATTTCAAGATGGGGTTCGAGATTTGTACCTTTTGTTTCGTATAAAATAATAAGGTGTATTTATACACAACAATGATATTAAAGAATCAATTATTCCCCTTTTTTTTCTTTGATCATGACTTTATTTAACTTTAGATTTGGAAGTTGAACATTTTTACCCAATTTGTAAAGCACACTGAATATACATAATTAGATTAGATGAAGCAAGTCTTCTAGAAAAGTCAGTTTAATATTCAGATGAGAATTGGACTAAATGCAGAATGGGAATGTGAGATTCGGGATGCACCACATGATAGGCACCAAAAGTAGTATATCGGCATCGTGAACTTACATTTCCATTGTGAAATAGGGTTAGTTCTCATGTGTATATTTAACTAACTATGATCGTTAGATGATTTCATGCTCACCCTCGGAAAACTGGAATTGACACACGTTCATAATACATTTTCAATTATAAAAGTCTAAGTACTCAATTTGTTAATGGTATGAATATTGGGATTAAGGGTGTCATATCATGATTCATTCTGCATCGATATATATATGCATTTGTAAATATATATATGTATATATATATCTGACCGACTGCAGTTCGGAGGTGGACGTACGCCATCGGGTCAAGGTGTACCGTGGATTACAGTACACAGCTGTGCCTTCTGTTATTATCTGCGGGAATACCCGATTCTGTTATTATCTGCGGGATTACCCGTTTCTGTTATTATCTGCGGGAATACCCGATTCTGTTATTATCTGCGGGATTACCCGTTTCTGTTATTATTTGCGGGATTACCCGTTTCTATTATCTGTATGCGGGATTACCTGTTTCTGTATATTTATCCGCGGGAATACCCGTTTCTGTGCATTCATGCCATTGGGATTTGCATTTGATATATTTTTTGTCATAATGAATACTTCTGTCTAATTCAGTTGATTAATCCATTGCTTGCAGTTTACCCTCTTGCCAGATTACGTCAATCTGACCCACTACTTTTGGTGTCTAGGTTCTGTTACCGGTGCTGAATCAGAGGGTCTGGCTCGCAGAAAATTCCGCTAGGTGGCGGAGTTGTTGAGTGGCGCACCGATGACATCATCTGAGGTGTCCTAGTGCGGTGCAGAGTTCGAAAACTTTAGGTTATGTAATAAGCCCATTTTTGGGCCATCAGTTTATTTAATTAAATTTTTTTGTTTTGAAATTACAACTTTAATTGTTATGTTTCGAAGCACTTAACCTTGATTTTATTATTAATGAGATTTGTTACATGGTTGTTATGTGATATCCGTCTGCGATGTGTATGGATTTTAGTTCCGCGTGTGATTATGGTTGCTTGATCACCAAGCATAGCCTCACGAAGGACTTCGATCCACCCGGAATTGGGGCTCGTATTGATTATGTTGAAAAAATTTTAATTTGCCCCAATCCTCACACCCCTGGAACCGGGTTTGGATCCGGCCCAGTTTTGGGGTCGTGACAAGCGGTGTGAATCAAGGTGCTGTTAGTGGATTTGGCAGTGGGGAGGAATGGTATTCGAAGATGGGGTTATGAGTGGTGCAAATATTAGGTGTTTGGTTCAGTAGTGATAGTATAGTGGCGAGGGTGTTGTGGTATTTGGTCGAGGAAGATGAAGTCGCCGGTGCTGTGTACGAAGTGTAATGGCTGTGTGGTGGCGTTCGGTTGAGGAAGGTGAAGTGGGTGCAGGCCGGGTGTGAAGTGCAGTGGCCGTGCAATAGTGAAAGCGATGCGGGTAGTGGCTGGGTATGAAGTGTAGTGTTTGGCGAAGTGGACGCAGAGATCGTGGAGGTGTGTTTGGAAGGAAGATGGGCATGCAGTAGAAATATAATATGAGAGAACTAGGGGGAGGAAGAGAACCTGGTTTCTGGGTCTGCTGCTGATCTTAGAGAGGAGGGAGGCAGTCCCCAGTTCCTAGCTCTCTTTCTTCTCTGTTCTATCTCCTTGCTCCTTTCCTTTCTTTCCCCTTTTGTTCTTCTCTCCTTCCCTTGCTTTCTCTCTGTTTCTCTCCAAGCCGAGTGCACCTCTCACCCTTTTTTTTCTATTTTTTAGCCTTTGTATATTCTTACGTTTCTTCCTCCTTTTCTTTCTTTTCGGCTCCCCACCTTTTTACGTTGTTTCTGTTTTCGTTTCTTTCGCTTCGGATCGATATGCGATCCTGGGTGGAGATAACTCTTGAAGTTTTGAAATACTAACCGTAGCTCGAGTGCTGAGAGACAGCGAGTTGGTTGAAGGAAATGGACAGTCTAGATGGGTCAGTGATGAAAATGAAGGATAAGGAGGGGGATAAGGTGATGAGGAAGAATGATTTGGAAAGGGTGTACAGGTACAAGCGTGAGTTGGTGGGGATCAACCTAAGCTTTAATTTAAAATTTCGAATAACTGGGTGGATTGAGGGGCCAATTAGCCAGGTGGGTCGGATTGGGTTAATGGGTCAAAGGTTGGGGATTGGATCAAAGTGGGCTAGCCACTTACTCTATTCCATTGATGAACGATTGGGGGGGGGGGGGGGGGGGGGGGGGGGGGGGGGCACATGCAGTAAAATCAACTTAAACGGATGACCATAGTGATGGTGGTGAACAGACCCTAGGTGCTGATCATCATTGGGGCCCATTGCATGGCCTGGGCTAGACCCTGGGTTGATATGGCAAATTACCCCAGGTCAGAAAAGAACATGGGATGTGTGATGCGCATTAGGAGATGTGAGGGTCCTTCTTGCCCAATTTAAGACTAGAGAGCTTGGTTTTTGGTATTTGGGAAGAAAATTAGACATGAAAAATTATTTTGCACAAGTGGGCCACGCAAAGCCCGGGCCAAGTATGATGAGCCCCAGGCCTCGTAACTTTTGACTCGTTCGTTAAATTTCAAAGTATTATATATTGTTGGAAAGCTCTCAGTGAGTATATCACAGTGAGTTATATATCTGTGTGGTTAGGAGAATGGAAAGGGACGATGAAATTTTAGGTGAGCATAGCATCTCTGACCTTAAAATCTCTTTTATCCCTATTAATTTATTATTATTTTTTTACTAATGATTTGGGCACTGCAGCCGCAGGCAATGGACTTGGACCATTTTCATGCACATATTGATGATGATATTCATTTATTTTCATACTTTTCAAGTTTTCTTACCATTTTCTTTTGTTATTATCATCATTATTATTATTATTTTGAGTGTAGAATAAAGGCAAATCTAAATAATGACATGCGATGCATGGCTTCTAAAAATCTCTTTAAATTTTCAATAATTAACGTCGTTTTTAAAATGATTTGAATCATGCTAAAAGCACTTAATTTGGGGTGAAATAAGGGCATCATTATACATGATAAGTATTTTGGGTCTACATAGGGTGCCAAATTAAGTGTCTACAGGCTTCACCTTGTAAACCTAAAGATTGTGTCTTGATTACTTTATGGGAAGAAGTAGTTTCATAAAATTTTAAAATATTTTCAACTTTAGTTTCAATTTTATTGGTTCGTTGGCCAATAGTATGATGGTTTATATTTGTATAATTATTTTGTTCTAAAAAATTACTTATGTCTGATTTATAAATTAATTCAGATTTACCTTTATCTTCTTGTATCTTTGCTACATCTTTTATGGGTACGGCCGAAGTTTCTTTATATATAACTTGATGTAATGGAGGATGTATAGATTCTTAAATTCTTTGTAGAGAAGAACTGGTCAAAGCTATAATCCAAGATAAGCTTAATTTTGTTATCATATTGATGGATAAATCTCCAGTATTATAAGCTTTCTTTATGGCGAGTTTAAGCCAATCAAAGAAATAAATATTTCTTTGATTATCATACATATATTTATATCATTTTTCTTTTAAAAAGTCTTGATGTTCTTGAGAAACCTGTTTAAAAAAGGATTTTGTTAAAGGATGTAGAGCTAAATTTTTTTTTAACATTTCTTTATCAATTTCAAAACATTCAATAACATTTATATTGAAATCGAATTCCGAAGGATTATATGTATTAGATGGAGAAGCTTAATAAGAATGATACATAAGTCCTGGAGGTTAAAGGTCTACATCAGGTGTAGAGCAAGAAACTCGGGATGGATCTTTTACGGAAGATCCTACCACAGAGGGAGGATAAGAATAGGACTTTCTAGAAGGTTGATAAACTGTCAGAGTCGTATCTCTTGAATTTGTTTGAAAATTTATTTCAACACTTCCATCTTCATATTCAATAATGTTTCAATATATTGATTTTCTAAATACCTTTCTAGTTGAGCGTTTTCTGAGCACCATTTACCAGATAGACTAATATCACTCCACTGTATGAGTTTTGGAATATTAATTTTATTTTTGAAATTAGTTTGGAATAAAGTAGTCATACCTTTCGCTTGATGGGAATAGGCTATGCCTAGAAAAACTGAACTCACGAGTTTATAATAAACTCTATATAGGAGAGCAGGATTTTGATTATGAGGATTCATATCAAAAGCTTTTGTTTAGATAGCAAGAGTAAGAGCTTCATGTGCACTGGATTTATAAGGGAAATAGAGAAATTTGGAAAGCAATTGAAGAAAGTAGAGCTATTAGCCAAACTTAATTCAACCATTCCAAGTAATAAATCGCTGAATTTTTTTGTCTTGTGTCTTGAACATAGATGAGAGCTTTTGTTCTAAGTCCAAGTCTTGTTAAAGGCTTTAGAGCAACTTGTACTAATCCAAAATGAATATAATTGTATGTTTTAACATATTCCTTTATTTCAGGGGGCTTGATTAAAGAAAGATGCTGAATATTACTGGTAATGGATTTAGTTCTTTCGATGGTTTTTACTTTATAACTTGATTTTAATTGAAAACCTCAAACTTTATAAATTTCATTTTTATTTACAGTTGAAATAGTCTAGTTACAAATAACTTGATCTAAATTGTCATGACTGATTTCTTCACTATTTTTTAGACATAAAAGATAAAGAATTTGATGATGAGGAAGAAGAAGGTACAAACTTCTTAATAAGCTTAGCCATAATTTGTATTATAAAGTTATTTTAACCAAATCCACCACGAGTATCTAATGAAATAGAGGATTTACACACTAACAAAACACCTTAAATACCTTCACCCTGCTAAACGACGACAACAATGGCTACCTCAGCTTCACTCCGGGCAAAATATAATTAAATTTTCTTAATAATAAAAACATAGAACCAAGTATTAAGATTTTTAACTTTCTTGCTTCTAAGTTAGCAATTCCTTAAAGAAAATCAAAACATAAAGATCAGTGAAGAAATACTCACAAAACAACTTTATATTGCCAAAGTACTTGATTACAGATTTGATACCAACTTGGCTCTGATACCAAATGGGGAAGATGGTGGGTATACAAAAGTGGAACGGAGTGGAGATTCAAATGGGGAAGATGGTGGGTATACAAAAGCGGAAGGGAGGGGAGAGAAGAGATGGTGGTGGAAGCAAGGCTGGATTTTGACTGGTATTCCAACTCTTGCCTGTACTTGAGGAAGGCTAGACGTATTTATAGTTATAACCAACATAATTTACATTTCATTACAATTGAATTTACACTGCATTTGCATTTCATTTCATGTGCTAACAAATTTCATGATGCAATTGGACTGCAGGCAAAAATCACAATATTTGCTGTAGATGAACTTTATTCTGAATAGTGAGATATCATGATTGCTTTGAGTGACTTATAAGGTATCATGTCTTTATTTCTTTTCCCTTTTTGGAGATAAGTTCTTCATAGATGTGCTTGTTGGGAATAAAATACTACTTCATTCTTATGAGAGATATGCTTTGTCTTTTAGTACTTTTGTATGTACTTTTTCCAAAAAACTCATTAATGGGCTAGTAGAAAAAGCTCTTGTAGGAAGAATCTTTATCCTAGGCATAGTGTTACTGGAGACTTGCATCAAAAGTGCTCATCCCAGCCATCATTTGTTAATTCACCATGGAATAATTAGAATAACTCTTCTCGAGTTCTGTCAGAAATATCAAAAGACATGTCTTCATAAGCATTAATAATTTGATTAAGAGTTGTATGTCCAAATTTATATGGATTTTGTATCACCGTTGTTTGCTCAGTGAGATTATCAGTGATGCAAACAACTCTTCAACCATCAACCAAACATATCTGTATGTACTTGTAAATTCAAGATGTCCTTTTAGATTGAGAAAGCTTTGATACTGATCAGAAGCTGGATCATAAGTTCGGAGGCGTTCTAAGCTGTATTCCATTGTAGTGACTTCATGAGATACCATTGAGCTAGATAATCAACAGGGAGATGCTTGTAATCATTTAAGGTAGAGATGAATCTTTTGTAGATTAAATCTCCTTCTTCATAATTCATGATGTCCATAATTGATAAGGTTGATAAAATCGGATTTCTGATCTTTCACCCAAACTTGTTGAAATTGTTATGAGAAATTGTCATATAGTAACTCCAAGGCTGCGAAGGGCATGACGCACGATTGCAAGGAGCTGCTGTATCATTTCAAAATCATCTCTGCGTAAAGAAAATCTTTGGACTAATCCTTGTTTCATATATGAGATATCAACTTCATATGATGGCAGGAACGATTTGGGAAGCCAGTTGCCCAGTTTATATATTGAGATTTGAGGATTAATTGCTCCTTGATCTGACAAGAAAAAGTTTTTTCTCTAATTCTTGCAGCTATCTCATTTGGAAGGGCTGTGTTAACCTTTTTTAGGAGGTGAATTCTGGATGTTTTTTCATCAACATAGGTGGATAACAGTGTTCTTTGATGGATGTTATGGCATATAAGAATTTGGCTTTCTAAGTCCTTGATATGGTTTGCAATTTTGGATAGGATTTTTCTAGTGTTTTTTCTTTTATTAGAGAGAATGACACTCCAATGGGCATTGATAAGTTCTTGTGAAATGACAATAATCCTAGATTGAAGAAGGGAATAGATATTTTTTTAGATGTAGGTATGAAGGAAGAGCTTGATTCCTGAATAGGGGCTTTGCTTTTGCTTGTACTTGATGTTATAATGAGAAGGGATTCTTCCTGAAGGCAGATAGATCTGAATGAGAATTATCAATAAACTGAATTTTAATTTTCTTTGGGAATAGAAAAATAATTTTATATCTGTCCTCTAGGTAGAATTTGAAGGTACCAAAATCAGGATGTAGGATTAAATGTAGAAAACATGAAGACATCAGAAAGACGATTAATAAGATCCATTTTATTTGGAATTGGATATCTGAATGGTTTTTGAACATCTTATTCTTGTTTACACTTTGTCTGAATAATATTGATATGTTGAATAGGAGTTAATTCATCAAAATCAAAATTTAATTCTTTGTTCTCTAAAATAATTTTTAGACCTGATAAGTCAATTTAAGAAGGCTATAAATTTTGGAGAAAAGGATTTCCAAGGATAATATCATTGTTTAAATCCTTTTCTAGAAGGAAATTAGTCATTATGCATGTTCCATTTTGACAGACATGAACATTACTTAATTTGTATTTGATATGTAGTTCTTTGCTAGTAGTAGCTAGATTGAGTTTATTATTAGCTTTTTCATAATATTTTCCTCAGATTAATCCTTCTCTTATTAAATTAACATCTCCGCCACTATTTAGTAAGCAGAGTGCTTTAATAGAGAAGTCTTTGACCTTAATTGTAGCTTAAGTTTTCCATTTTTTTAGTGGATTTTTTTGTTAAAGAATTTCCAAAACTGTTTAAGTCTTTATCAAATTTTTCTTGATTTTCTAAATTATCATTATTTTCTTGATAATTTTTGAGTATGTGAAATTCAAGATTCTCAACACGTTGTTTGAGTTATTGAAGTTCAATAAAATCTTGTTTTAATTCTTTTTTGTTGCTTTTGATTATTTATTTCTTTATAAAGATCTCGAATAGAAAAATGAGTAGGAGATTATTGCTCTCTTAATCTATCTAATACAGCTTTAATACTGAATTGTTCAGGTAAGTCTAATATGTTATTTGATGTAAAAGCTTTCCCTTTTTTAGTTCCTTTATTTATATTTTGTATTTTTTCGAAATATTTATTTTTTAATTCTTCATGTTTTAGATCTTTAAAAATTTCTAGCACTATCTCTTCTGGACCAGAAAGTACGTTTAAAAGTAAAGAGGAAGAAGAAGCTGATTCACACTGGATTTCGCTGTCAAATATTGTACAATGACATGTATCTGAAGTGTGAGAGGAAGTATAATCTGTATCAGAGGAACTAGATGACTCTGACGTTGAGGATCCTTTTAAGATAGTTTTGATTTCTATTTCTATTTTAACTTTTATTTTTGGGCAGTCAACATCTATATGTCCTTTTTCTTTGCAATTATAATATTGTATTTCTTTTTCCTTAGGATAAAAAGTGGATGGATTATCGTTTGTATAAGATTTCTTTAATTCTTTATAAGGGTTTTTATGAGAAGATTTTTTATAATATCTTTTTGAGGGAGTTTAATATTGTGAGTTGAAAAACATTTAGATTTTCTTTTTTGATGGTTTCTTTTTAAGTTTTTCTATTTATTCTAGCTAGAAGGACTGATTAATGGTTCCATCCCAAATTGAAAACAAAAATCACCAAGTTCATACTTGTTGATTCCCTTTTAATTTTCAATTTGATGTTTAAGTTTGATTTCATTCTATAATGAAAATCCAACTTTATTAATCTTTTGAATTAGATCACCATATGTATACATTCCATAATTCAAATTTCCATAATTTTTTGATTTTAATTCTTCTTTAACTTTTTCTGCAAAAAGTTTAGGAAGACTATATATGAATTTTTCTTTCCAAAATTCTGAATTACTTGCATCAATCGTATAGTGTTTTGATAAGAAAACATCTTTATACCAATGGAAATCTGATAATGTTGGGCAACATAAATTGATTAATTGCGTTTTTAATTTTTCTTCTACATTCATATAATTACCAATAAAATGTTTAACTATATTGGTAATAAGCATGTAGATAGAATCAGGGATCATTTGGCCTTGAGGAGTAAGAATAGGATTTCCTGAGGGATCTATTTTTATTGCATTCAATATACCATTTCTTTATGTATTGATAGGTATTTTTCCCACCAACCAGTAAATCCAAAAACAACTACATTTACTGCATGTCTTTGACAATTACTGGCAGCCATGATGGTAGAGGCATATATCATCATGTGTTAGCATATTTGCAAGATTTGTTATTCAGATATTCCATTTACATTCCATTCATATACTAAAGAGTTTTCAAGTTGAAGCTCATTTAGAATAGCTTATTCTTCGAGTTAAAGAACAACTGGAGTCGGTCTTGGATAATAATTTCTTATTTTTGCTGCAATGACGAATGGTTTTTGTCTTTTAAATATTTTATTGATTTGTAGAGATTCTTGATTTTGATCATCTTGATTTTATTTGATTTTTCTTCTATAGAGTCAGAAATAGAGAATTATGTGTCTAAACTTGAAGCTTTAGAAACTCAAACAGTTATGGATTTTTCATCTTTATTTTCTTTATTATCTTTAACTTTTAGGTTTATAAAACTATGAGATAATTGATTGATTAGTTTCTCTAAAAATTTTAAAGGTTTTTTTTCTAACTTTATATCATTAAGGGCTTCACCTTGAAAACCTAAAGATTGTGTCCGAATTACTTTATGGGAAGAAGTAGTTTCATAAAATTTTAAAATATTTTCAACTTTATCTTTAATTTTATTGGTTTGTTGGCCAATACTATGAAGGGTAATATTTGTATAATTATTTTGTTCTAAAACATGACATAAATCTAATTTGCAAATAAATTCAATTTTACCTTTTGTCTCTTTGTATTTTTGTGACATCTTTTATGGGTACAGCTGAAGTTTCTTTACAAATGATTTGATGTAATGGAGGATGTATAAATTCTTTAATGCTTTGTGCGGAGGAACTAGTAGAAGCTATAATCTAAGAAGAGCTTAATTTAGTTATCATATTGATGGATAAATCTTCAGTATTATAAGCTTTCTTCGTGGATAGTTTAAGCCAATCAAAGAAATAAATATTTCTTTGATTATCATAAATATATTTATACCATTTTGCTTTTAGAATGTCTTTTTGTTCTTGAGAAACATCGTTAAAAAAGGATTTTGTGAGAAGATGTAAAGCTAAATTCTTTTTTAACGTTTCTTTATCAATTTCAAAGTATTCTATAACATTTATATTGAAATCAGATTCCAAAGGATTATATGTATTAGATGGAGATGCTTGATAAGAAATTGAAGGTCAACATTAGGTGTAGAGCAAGAAACTTAGGATGGTTCTTTTATGGAAGATCCTACCACTGATGGCAAATGTGAACAAGATTTTCTAGAAGGTTGACAAACCATAGGAGTTGTGTCTCTTGAATATGTTTGAAAATTTATTTCAACACTTCCATCTTCATGTTCAATAATAGTTTCAATATCTTAATTTTCTAAAGACCTTCTGGTTGAGCATTTTCTAAGCACCATTTACCAGATAGACTAACATCACTCCACTGTATGAGTTTTGGAATATTAAATTTATTTTTGAAATTAGTTTGGAATAAAGTAGTCATACCTTTTGCTTGATGAGAATAGGCTATGCCTAGAAAAACTGAATTCATGAGTTTATAATAAACTCTATATAGGAGAGTAGGATTTTTATTATGAAAATTCATATCAAAAGCTTTTGTCTGGATAGCAAGAGTAAGAGCTTCATGTGCACCTAGATCTGTAAAGGAAATAGAGAAATTTGGAAAGCAATTGAAGAAAGTAGGGCCATTAGCCAAACTTGATTCAACCATTCCAAGTAATGAATCGCTGAATTTTTTTAAGTCTTGTGTCTTGAACATAGATGAGAGCTTTTGTTCTAAGTCCAAGTCTTATTAAAGGCTTTAGAGCAACTTCTACTAATCCAAAATGAATATAATTCTATGTTTTAACATACTCCTTTATTTCATGGGGCTTGATTAAAGAAAGATGCTGAATATTACTAGTAATGGATTTAGTTCTTTCGATGGTTTTTACTTTATCACTTGATTTTAATTGAAAACTTCCAACTTTATAAATTTCATTTTTATTTACAATTGGAATAGTCCAATGACAAATAACTTGATCTAAATCATCATAACTGATTTCTTCACTATTTTTAATAGACATAGAAGATAAGGAATTTGATGATGAGGAAGAAGAAGGTGCAAACTTCTTAATAAGCTTAGCCATAATTTATATTACAGAGTTATTTTAACTAAATCCACCACGAGTATCTTATGAAATAGAGGATTTATACGCCAATAAAATGCCTTAAATGCCTTCACACGGTTAAGAACGACGACAACAATGGCTACCTCAGCTTTGCTCTGGGCGAAATATGATTAAAATTTCTTAATAATAACAAACACACAACCAATTATTAAGAATTTTTACATTCTTGCTTCTGAGTCAGCAATTCCTTAAACAAAATCAAAACATAACAATAAGTGAAGAAATACTCACAAAATGACTTTATATTGCAATGATACTTGATAACAAACTAGATGCAACTTGGCTCTATTACCAAATGGGGAAGATGGTGGGTAAACAAAAGCGAAAGGGAGAGGAGAGAGGAGATGGTGATGGAAGCAAGGTTGGATTTTGACTGCTATTCCAACTCTTGCCTGTACATGAGGAAGGCTAGACTTATTTATAGTCATAACAAACATAATTTACTTTTCATTACAACTGAACTTAGACTGAATGTGAATTTCATTTATTAAGTTGTTTATGTACCGGAATAAATTCCAGCACATTAAATGAAATGCACAGTCAGTCTAAATTCAGTTGTAATGAAATGTAAATTATGTTGGTTATGATTATAAATAGGTCTAGCCTTCCTCATGTGCAGGCAAGAGTTGGAATACTAATCAAAATCCAACCTTGCTTCCACCACCATCTCCTCTCTCCTCTCCTTTTCGCTTTTGTATACCCACCATCTTCCCCATTTGGTATCAGAGCCAAGTTGGTATCAAATTTGTAATTAAGTACTTTGGCAATATAAAGTTGTTTTGTGAGTATTTCTTCACTTATCTTTGTTATGATATGCTTTGATTTTGCTTAAGGAATTGCTAACTCAGAAGTAAGAACATTAAAAGTCTAAATACTTAGTTTTGTATTTGTTATTATTGAGAAATTTTAATCATATTCTGCCCGGAGTGAAGCTGAGGTAGCCACTGTTGTCACCGTTGTTAGCCGTGTGAAGGCATTTAAGGCGTTTTGTGGGTGTGTAAATCCTCTATTTCGTTAGATACTCAAAGTGGATTTGTTTAAAATAACTCTGTAATACAAATTATGGCTAAGCTTATTAAGAAGTTTGTGCCTTCTTCATCCTCGTCAACAAATTCCTTATCTTCTAGGTCTATTAAAAATAGTGAAGAAATCAGTTATGACGATTTATATTAAGTTATTTGTGATTCGACTATTCCAACCGTAAATAAAAATGAAATTTATGAAGTTGGAAGTTTTCAATTAAAATCAAGTTATAAAGTAAAAACCATTAAAAGAACTGAATCCATTACCAGTAATATTCAGCATCTTTCTTTAATCAAGCCCCATGAAATAAAGGAGTATGTTAAAACATAGAATTATATTCATTTTGGATTAGTGCAAGTTGCTCTAAAGCCATTAACAAGACTTGGACTTCGAACAAAAGCTCTCATCTATGTTCAAGATACAAGATATAAAAAATTCAGTGATTCATTACTTGGAATGGTTGAATCAAGTTTGGCTAATGACCCTACTTTCTTCAATTGCTTTCCAAATTTCTTTGTTTCTCTTACAGATGCAGGTGCACATGGAGCTCTTACTCTTGCTATCAAGGCAAAAGGTTTTGATATGAATCCTCTAATCAAAATCTTGCTCTCATATATAAAGTTTATTATAAACTCATGAATTCAGTTGCTCCAGGCATAGCCTATTCCCATCAAGCAAAAGATATGAGTACTTTATTCCAAACTAATTTCAAAAATAAAGATAATATTCCAAAACTCATATAGTGGACTGATATTAATCTATCTGATAAATGCCGCTTAGAAAATGCCCATCCAGAAAGGTTTTTAGAAAATCAAAATATTGAAACAATTATTGAACATGAAGATGGAAATGTTGAAATAAATTTCAAACAGATTCAAGAGATACGACTCTAACAGTTTATCGACCTTCTAGAAAGTCTTATTATTATCCTCCCTCTGTGGTAGGATCTTTCATAAAAGAACCATCCTGAGTTTCTTGCTCTGCAACTAATGTGGGCCTTCGACTTATAGGAATTGTGTATCCTTTTTATCAAGCTTCTCCATCTAATACATATAATCCTTCAGAATCCAATTTCAATATAAATGTTATTGAATATTTTGAAATTAATAAAGAAATGTTAAAAAAGAATTTATCTATACATCCTTTAATAAAATCCTTTTTTAAACAGGTTTCTCAAGAACTTAATGACTTTTTAAAAGAAAAATGAACCAAATATGTGTATGATAATTAAAGAAATATTTATTTCTTTTATTGGCTTAAACTAGCCATAAAGAAAGCTTATAATGCTGAAGATTTATCCATCAATATGATAACAAAATTAAGTTCATCTTGAATTATAGCTTCTACGAGTCCTTCTCCACAAAGAACTGAAGAATCTATACATCCTCCATTATATCAAATCATATACAAATAAACTTCGGCCATACCCATAAAAGATGTAGCAAAGATACAAGGAGATAAAAGTAAATCTGAATTAATTTATAAATCAGACTTAAGTCATGTTTTCGGACAAAATAATTATACAAATATTAACCTTCATACTATTGGCCAACAAACCAATAGAATTGAACATAAAGTTGAAAATATTTTAAGAATTTATGAAGCATCATCTTCACAAAAGATAATTAAGACACAAAGTTTAGGTTTTCAGGGTGTGTAACACTCCGACCCAGCTTGACCCCGTTTAGCGGCTAGTTAATCTTGATTTCGTTGCTAATCGTGTTTGGTTTGTGTTTTGTTTTCGTTTCGGGTCATGGATAGGTAGTTGGGTTGAGTTTGACCTGGATTAAGTAGACCAAGCCCTTTTTCGTAATTTTAGCTTTTCTTAGACATGGTCATTTTTGCATCATCTTGATGTCAACACGTGTCTTTCGTTGAGCTTGTTAACTTTCGTAACTACGTCGTTTGTAACCGAGGTCATGTAATTCAATTGGACCTGGATTTGACTCAAACTGAAAATAGAATTCCCACTTGGACTCTCTTGCAATTTGGACAACCCATTGCTTATATAACTTATATCCATCGACAAGTTGGTTCTCTCTCCCTCTCGTTTTCTCTCAACTTCCTCACTGTGCACGTGGAATTCTTCCTTCTCTCTCTCTTCTTGAATTCTCTCTCTTCCATCGATCAAGTTCAAATTGAGGAAGAAGGTTCTTGCATGTGAGGTGAGTGGAAGTCTTTCCATTCCTCTCATCTCCTTTCTCTATCTCTTTTCCTTCTTGTTTCTCATTTGCATGGTGTGTCTGTGATCCCAATCCTCATGCATGCATGTTGGTTGATTTTGTGTTAGGTTGTGTTTGGGCTTTAGGACAACAATTGTGCAATTGAAATCCAAATTGAGGCAAGTATAACCATAACTTTGAGAACCCATGTTGGTATGCTTTTGATTTTGGTTAATTTACTTGAATTTGATATGGAAACATGTGTTTACAGCCCATTTGATACTCATTGAGTCAGTACTTGTCTATTTCCATTGATAAATTGCAATTCTGATGCTTCCCAGACATTCTGTATGTGTTTCAGGAATTTGAATTCGTGCAGGTACGGCTAAGCCGTATGCCACTTACGGCTCAAAGTCCAGAGATGAGAAAAACCCAGTTTTCCTCTACGGCTAGGGCACGGCTAAGCCGTGGATTGCCCTACGGCTAAGCCGAAGCTCAGCCGTGGCCCAGCCGTAGATCAATACAAGGTGCATTTTCTGGAATAACTGAGAGTCAGCAACTGACAGACCTTCTACGGCCCAGCCACGGCTAAGCCGTAGACCACACACGGCTAAGCCGTAGCACACACACGGCTGAGCCGTAGCACACTAGACTAATGAAAGAAAACAAGGATAGGTGTAATGGAAAGACCGATATGGCCTTCATGATAGAATGTAGAGCACCTATACCTGCCCAACGGAATGGGATACAACGCGTGAATGATCTCGAGGGCTGCGCGTGAATGATCTCGAGGGCTGCGAATCATTCATGTTCGTTATCCGGATGTTAAGCACCTCCCCATGGGTGTTGGTTTGAGGAACTTTGTGCACCGCTCGATTTAATGCAACACTAGACAACGGTGCATCGAATAACTTAAAACTACATCATCATGCACGGTTAGAAACACCAGATAATTAGATTAGAATTGGTTTGTAAATAAAGATGATTCGATTTCGTATGATTTGGTGCATAACATATTGCATTCGATCATTGATCTCAACGCTCTGACATGATTACGTATGTTTCGTTACTTTCGCATTGTGGTTCTTTACCTTGAGTATGCAGGTATAATATGTTCTCAGATATGCACGTATGATATGTTGTCACGATCTATTCAGGGTTTTCATGATTGACTCTGTATGGTCAGGCTCTACTTAGCCTCAGCCTTAGGATCCCGACGGGGTGAATTTGGTATAGTTTATATGGCCTGCTGCAGTATGGATATGTCTTGGGGAACCGGACCCCAGGAAACCGAGACCCATTGTACCCTGGCCCGGACAATGGTGTTCTTTGCATGTTATAAGATCCCTCATTTGGGAGCATATGGTAATGTAGTAGCCACTAGTTGTGTACACAGCATGTATTCATTGATTCACTTCACATATTTCTTTCTTGCATGACAGCCTAGTCTACGAAATTGCCTTCTTTAATCACATGATGTTCTTTATTCTATTAGACACAGCGTGTGTTAACTTGCTATGGTTTATACTTTGCTGAATCTTCGTATTCACAGTTGTTTTTGGTGTCGCAGGCCTAGATACCCCTGCCGAACCCTCGCCGGTCGGCCAGACTCCAGATGAGACCCCCAGGGCCCCATCAGGCCTAGAGGAGTGGATGTGATCACTCCACGGGAGAGCGTTCTTGGCATGCATTATGGGAGTCTTGTTTTGTGGATTTTCAAACTTGTATTTGGCATGACATGTCATTATTGTATATGTTATTTTGTTCTTTTTGTAAAACTGTCATATGTCATTATGTCAGTTCGTCCTTTGTATCCTCTTCCTGCACTGTTAGTTTATGTTTCTGATATTTATAGCTTCCGCGTACTTGCTTGGCACGTGTGAATGTTCCCTTGTGCGTGTGCATTTAGACTCGGTCTATGTGTGCATGCACTGGAGTACGTGTGTCATTAGGTTTGGCTTTTGCTAACCCCCAAACCCTGGGCTCGGGTTGTGACATACGTATTGTATGGTATCAGAGCGTTCCTTGCTCATTCCTTGTTCTAGATGATAAGCATGTAGGCATGTAGGATCGTGGTGAGGATACAATTATTTCTTTGTGCTCTTTCTAGATTTTGGGGTTTGTTGGGCGCTATTGTTTTGTGTTTATGTCTGACTCTTTCCATTTTTCAGGATGGCATTAGGTTCGGGTTCTCAGCAGAACGCCGGAAATAACGAAAGCGGATCCGCACCGTCACCGCAGACACAGAATACAGATGAACGCATCCTTATGTTATTTCAGTCTCTACAAGCACAATCGCAATCAATGCAGAACTTACAAGCGCAAGTTACTACCATGTTAGATCGACAAAGTCAAGCTCCAGTTCAGTCGCATGTAGACCAGCAGGTGATCTTACAGCCTCGAGAGAGTGACCCGAATGCCCTCTACGGCAAGTTTCGCAAGCGAGGAGCTATTGAGTTTTTCGGGACAGAAGAGCCATTAAAGGCAGAACAATGGTTGGAACAGACAGAGGATGTTTTTGAGACCGTCGTGTGCACGAACCGACAGAAGGTCGGGCTAGCAACTTCTATGTTGAGAGACGTCGCAAAAACTTGGTGGAAAAGCGTGAAAGACTCGTACAGAGATATTCCTAGTGCTACGGTGTGGGAGATGTTCAAGCAACAGTTCAGGAGGAAGTTCATCCCGGCTCATGTGTTTCGAGCCAAGGAGGTTGAGTTCCTAGCTCTCCGTCAGCAGCAGATGACAGTAGCAGAATACGTGAACAAGTTTATGCAGTTGTCGCATTTTGCTCCGGATATGATCAGCACTGAAGAGAGGAAGGTGAACAGTTTTGTTGAAGGTTTGCATCCCCGGTACATGCACCATGTGACAGCGTTTCAGCGTCCGGCTACGTTCGACGATGCAGTGGACAGGGCCTATTCTGCCGAGGCCATCCACCAAGCTGCGAGAGCCGTTGAGCCCAAGCGACAGCCGCCCTTCAGTGCATGAGGACAAGTACAGAAGAAGACGACATTCCTAAGACTGCCTTCAGGACTCGTTATGGACATTATGAATTCCTCGTGATGCCCTTTGGACTAACCAATGCACCTGCAGCTTTTATGGCTTTGATGAATCAGATCTTTGCTCCTTTCTTGGACCAGTTCGTAGTTGTGTTTATTGATGATATCTTGATCTATTCGAAGTCAGCAGAGGAGCATAGGGAGCATTTGAGAAAAGCCTTGTCGTTGTTGAGAGAACACCGATTGTTTGCTAAGTTGTTGAAGTGTGATTTTTGGCTTGAGCAGGTGGCATTTTTAGGTCATATCATTTCACGAGAGGGATTGGCAGTTGATCCATCTAAAGTAGAGGCAGTGGTGAATTGGCCTAGCCCCAAGACAGTGACAGAGGTTCGCAGTTTCCTTGGTCTAGCAGGTTACTATCGTCGATTTGTCCAGGACTTTGCTAAGATCTCTTCTCCTTTGACGAAGTTGACCAGGAAGAATGTACCATTTGATTGGACTGAGGAGTGTGAAGCTCGTTTCCGGACTTTGAAAGAGAAGTTGACTACGGTCCCAGTGTTAGCCTTGCCAGATGGTAGTGAAGGGTTCATGGTTTATTCAGACGCTTCTCGAGTTGGTCTAGGTTGTGTGTTGATGCAGCACGGGAAGGTTATTGCATATGGATCGAGACAGTTGCGAGAACATGAGAAGAATTACGCCACCCATGATTTGGAATTGGCAGCCATCGTCTTTGCGTTGAAGCTGTGGAGACATTATCTGTATGGTGTGCAGTTTGATGTTCGTTCTGACCACCACAGTTTGTAGTACTTATTCACACAGCAGGAGCTGAACATGAGACAGCGGAGATGGCTTGAGGTTATTAAGGATTATGACTTCCCGATCAAATATCAGCCAGGCAAGGGGAATGTGGTGGCAGATGCGCTCAGCAGGAAAGCAGAGTCAGTGCAGCTTTTGAGCAGTTTCCTCTTAGAGTTCCATGGTCTCCCTGTTGAAGTTAAACTAGTGGATGAGCGCGTGACTTTAGCTAGTACGTTAGTGTTTCAGCCTAAGATGATCCAGCAAATAAAAGACAGGCAGTTTGAAGATCTAACCTTGAAGCGCATTCGAGACCACATTGGAGACAGGCCCGATTTCAGGCTCGAGGATGGTGTACTCTATTTTCGGAGTAGGTTGTGCGTGCCAGCAGTTGATGATTTCAAGGAGGAACTGATGAACGAAGCGCATTACGCTCGATACGCGATGCACCCAGGCAGCACAAAGATGTTCCGGAATCTCAAAGATCGCTTTTGGTGGAACAACATGAAGAGAGAAGTAGCAGGATTTGTTGCTCGCTGTTTGACATGCCAGAAGGTGAAGGCAGATCATCAGAGACCATCAGGCTCGTTGCATCCTTTGCATATACCGCAGTGGAAGTGGGAAAACATCACCATGGACTTCGTTTCCGGATTACCGCTGACGAGCAGGAAGAATAACGCCATTTGGGTGATTGTAGATCGATTGACGAAGTCAGCCCATTTCATTCCTTTTCGGAAGGGTATGACGTTTTCAGAGATGGCTAGGAAGTTCGTGGATGAGATCGTCAGGCTCCATGGTACCCCCGTGTCGATTGTATCCGATCGTGACAGCCGTTTTGTTTCCTCTTTCTGGAGAGCATTCCAAGAGGCTTTGGGTACGAAGTTGAGTTTCAGCACGGCATACCACCCACAGACGGATGGACAATCAGAGCGGATGATTCAGACTTTGGAGGACATGTTGCGAGCCAGCGTGTTGAGCTACGAGAAAGAATGGGATCTTCAGCTATCGTTGTGCGAGTTTGCTTACAACAACAGCTTCCACGAGAGCATTGGGATGGCACCATATGAAGCATTGTACGGGAAGAAGTGTAGGAGTCCGGTGCGTTGGGAAGAAGTTGGAACTCGCAGCTTTCACGGACCGACGATCATTGCCGAGACTACGGAGAAGGTACAGAAAGCCATTGAGAACTTGAAAGTCGCTCGGTCGAGACAGAAGAGTTATGCAGACACCCGCAGACGACCATTAGAGTTTCAAGTTGGTGAGTGGGTTTTTCTGAAGGTCTCACCGATGAAGGGTACAATCCGTTTCGGCCAGAAAGGCAAGTTAGCTCCACGCTATGTCGGACCGTTCGAGATCAAGAGTCGGATTGGTGATTTGGCCTATCGATTAGAGCTTCCCGAGATGTTTTCAGGAGTGCACAACGTTTTCCACGTTTCGATGCTTCGGAAATATGTTCATGATCACTCCCATGTCATTCGTTACGACGAGGTTCAGATTCAGCCGAGTGCTGCATACGTTGAGCGACCGCTCCGTATCGTGGGAACCCGAGAGCAGATACTCCGTACCAGGACAATTCGATGGGTCAAAGTGCTTTGGGAGCATCACAGTCCCGATGAGGCTACTTGGGAGTTAGAAGAGCAGATGGCACGACAGTACCCCAATTTGTTTTCCCAGGTATGAGTGAGTTAGTGTGCATTCCGAGGACGGAATGATTCTCAAGTAGGGGAGGATGTAACACTCCGACCCAGCTTGACCCCGTTTAGCGGCTAGTTAATCTTGATTTCGTTGCTATTCGTGTTTCGTTTGTGTTTTGTTTTCGTTTCGGGTCATGGATAGGTAGTTGGGTTGAGTTTGACCTGGATTAAGTAGACCAAGCCCTTTTTCGTAATTTTAGCTTTTCTTAGACATGGTCATTTTTGCATCATCTTGATGTCAACACATGTCTTTCGTTGAGCTCGTTAACTTTCGTAACTACGTCGTTTGTAACCGAGGTCATGTAATTCGATTGGACCTGGATTTGACTCAAACTGAAAATAGAATTCCCACTTGGACTCTCTTGCAATTTGGACAACCCATTGCTTATATAACTTATATCCATCGACAAGTTGGTTCTCTCTCCCTCTCGTTTTCTCTCAACTTCCTCACTGTGCACGTGGAATTCTTCCTTCTCTCTCTCTTCTTGAATTCTCTCTCTCTTCCATCGATCAAGTTCAAATTGAGGAAGAAGGTTCTTGCATGTGAGGTGAGTGGAAGTCTTTCCATTCCTCTCATCTCCTTTCTCTATCTCTTTTCCTTCTTGTTTCTCATTTGCATGGTGTGTCTGTGATCCCAATCCTCATGCATGCATGTTGGTTGATTTTGTGTTAGGTTGTGTTTGGGCTTTAGGACAACAATTGTGCAATTGAAATCCAAATTGAGGCAAGTATAACCATAACTTTGAGAACCCATGTTGGTATGCTTTTGATTTTGGTTAATTTACTTGAATTTGATATGGAAACATGTGTTTACAGCCCATTTGATACTCATTGAGTCAGTACTTGTCTATTTCCATTGATAAATTGCAATTCTGATGCTTCCCAGACATTCTGTATGTGTTTCAGGAATTTGAATTCGTGCAGGTACGGCTAAGCCGTATGCCACTTACGGCTCAAAGTCCAGAGATGAGAAAAACCCAGTTTTCCTCTACGGCTAGGGCACGGCTAAGCCGTGGATTGCCCTACGGCTAAGCCGAAGCTCAGCCGTGGCCCAGCCGTAGATCAATACAGGGTGCATTTTCTGGAATAACTGAGAGTCAGCAACTGACAGACCTTCTACGGCCCAGCCACGGCTAAGCCGTAGACCACACACGGCTAAGCCGTAGCACACACATGGCTGAGCCGTAGCACACTAGACTAATGAAAGAAAACAAGGATAGGTGTAATGGAAAGACCGATATGGCCTTCATGATAGAATGTAGAGCACCTATACCTGCCCAACGGAATGGGATACAACGCGTGAAAGATCTCGAGGGCTGCGAATCATTCATGTTCGTTATCCGGATGTTAAGCACCTCCCCATGGGTGTTGGTTTGAGGAACTTTGTGCACCGCTCGATTTAATGCAACACTAGACAACGGTGCATCGAATAACTTAAAACTACATCATCATGCACGGTTAGAAACACCGGATAATTAGATTAGAATTGGTTTGTAAATAAAGATGATTCGATTTCGCATGATTTGGTGCATAACATATTGCATTCGATCATTGATCTCAACGCTCTGACATGATTACGTATGTTTCGTTACTTTCACATTGTGGTTCTTTACCTTGAGTATGCAGGTATAATATGTTCTCAGATATGCACGTATGATATGTTGTCACGATCTACTCAGGGTTTTCATGATTGACTCTGTATGGTCAGGCTCTACTTAGCCTCAGCCTTAGGATCCCGACGGGGTGAATTTGGTATAGTTTATATGGCCTGCTGCAGTATGGATATGTCTTGGGGAACCGGACCCCAGGAAACCGAGACCCATTGTACCCTGGCCCGGACAATGGTGTTCTTTGCATGTTATAAGATCCCTCTTTTGGGAGCATATGGTAATGTAGTAGCCACTAGTTGTGTACACAGCATGTATTCATTGATTCACTTCGCATATTTCTTTCTTGCATGATAGCCTAGTCTACGAAATTGCCTTCTTTAATCACATGATGTTCTTTATTCTATTAGACACAGCGTGTGTTAACTTGCTATGGTTTATACTTTGCTGAATCTTCGTATTCACAGTTGTTTTTGGTGTCGCAGGCCCAGATACCCCTGCCGAACCCTCGCCGGTCGGCCAGACTCCAGATGAGACCCCCAGGGCCCCATCAGGCCTAGAGGAGTGGATGTGATCACTCCAAGGGAGAGCGTTCTTGGCATGCATTATGGGAGTCTTGTTTTGTGGATTTTCAGACTTGTATTTGGCATGACATGTCATTATTGTATATGTTATTTTGTTCTTTTTGTAAAACTTTCATATGTCATTATGTCAGTTCGTCCTTTGTATCCTCTTCCTGCACTGTTAGTTTATGTTTCTGATATTTATGCTTCCGCGTACTTGCTTGGCACGTGTGAATGTTCCCTTGTGCGTGTGCATTTAGACTCGGTCTACGTGTGCATGCACGAGAGTACGTGTGTCATTAGGTTTGGCTTTTGCTAACCCCCGAACCTTGGGCTCGGGTTGTGACATACGTATTGTATGGTATCAGAGCGTTCCTTGCTCATTCCTTGTTCTAGATGATAAGCATGTAGGCATGTAGGATCGTGGTGAGGATACGATTATTTCTTTGTGCTCTTTCTAGATTTTGGGGTTTGTTGGGCGCTATTGTTTTGTGTTTGTGTCTGACTCTTTCCATTTTTCAGGATGGCATCAGGTTCGGGTTCTCAGCAGAACGCCGGAAATAACGAAAGCGGATCCACACCGTCACCGCAGACACAGAATACAGATGAACGCATCCATATGTTATTTCAGTCTCTACAAGCACAATCGCAGTCAATGCAGAACTTACAAGCGCAAGTTACCACCATGTTAGATCGACAAAGTCAAGCCCCAGTTCAGTCGCATGTAGACCAGCAGGTGATCTTACAGCCTCGAGAGAGTGACCCGAATGCCCTCTACGGCAAGTTTCGCAAGCGAGGAGCTATTGAGTTTTTCGGGATAGAATAGCCATTGAAGGCAGAACAATGGTTGGAACAGACAGAGGATGTTTTTGAGATCGTCGTGTGCACGAACCGACAGAAGGTCGGGCTAGCAACTTCTATGTTGAGAGACGTCGCAAAAACTTGGTGGAAAAGCGTGAAAGACTCGTACAGAGATATTCCTAGTGCTACGGTGTGGGAGATGTTCAAGCAACAGTTCAGGAGGAAGTTCATCCCGGCTCATGTGTTTCGAGCCAAGGAGGTTGAGTTCCTAGCTCTCCGTCAGCAGCAGATGACAGTAGCAGAATACGTGAACAAGTCTATGCAGTTGTCGCATTTTGCTCCGGATATGATCAGCACTGAAGAGAGGAAGGTGAACAGTTTTGTTGAAGGTTTGCATCCCCGGTACATGCACCATGTGACAGCGTTTCAGCGTCCGGCTACGTTCGACGATGCAGTGGACAGGGCCTATTCTGCCGAGGCCATCCACCAAGCTGCGAGAGCCGTTGAGCCCAAGCGACAGCCGCCCTTCAGTGCACGAGGACAAGTACAGAAGAAGACGACATTCCTAAGACTGCCTTCAGGACTCGTTATGGACATTATGAATTCCTCGTGATGCCCTTTGGACTAACCAATGCACCTGCAGCTTTTATGGCTTTGATGAATCAGATCTTTGCTCCTTTCTTAGACCAGTTCGTAGTTGTGTTTATTGATGATATCTTGATCTATTCGAAGTCAGCAGAGGAGCATAGGGAGCATTTGAGAAAAGCCTTGTCGTTGTTGAGAGAACACCGATTGTTTGCTAAGTTGTTGAAGTGTGATTTTTGGCTTGAGCAGGTGGCATTTTTAGGTCATATCATTTCACGAGAGGGATTGACAGTTGATCCATCTAAAGTAGAGGCAGTGGTGAATTGGCCTAGCCCCAAGACAGTGACAGAGGTTCGCAGTTTCCTTGGTCTAGCAGGTTACTATCGTCGATTTATCCAGGACTTTGCTAAGATCTCTTCTCCTTTGACGAAGTTGACCAGGAAGAATGTACCATTTGATTGGACTGAGGAGTGTGAAGCTCGTTTCCGGACTTTGAAAGAGAAGTTGACACGGTCCCAGTGTTAGCCTTACCAGATGGTAGTGAAGGGTTCATGGTTTATTCAGACGCTTCTCGAGTTGGTCTAGGTTGTGTGTTGATGCAGCACGGGAAGGTTATTGCATATGGATCGAGACAGTTGCGAGAACATGAGAAGAATTATGCCGCCCATGATTTGGAATTGGCAGCCATCGTGTTTGCATTGAAGCTGTGGAGACATTATCTGTATGGTGTGCAGTTTGAGGTTCGTTCTGACCACCATAGTTTGCAGTACTTATTCACACAGCAGGAGCTGAACATGAGACAACGGAGATGGCTTGAGGTTATTAAGGATTATGACTTCCCGATCAAATATCAGCCAGGCAAGGGGAATGTGGTGGCAGATGCGCTCAGCAGGAAAGCAGAGTCAGTGCAGCTTTTGAGCAGTTTCCTCTTAGAGTTCCATGGTCTCCCTGTTGAAGTTAAACTAGTGGATGAGCGCGTGACTTTAGCTAGTACGTTAGTGTTTCAGCCTAAGATGATCCAACAGATAAAAGACAGGCAGTTTGAAGATCTAACCTTGAAGCGCATTCGAGACCACATTGGAGACAGGCCCGATTTCAGGCTCGAGGATGGTGTACTCTATTTTCGGAGTAGGTTGTGCGTGCCAGCAGTTGATGATTTCAAGGAGGAACTGATGAACGAAGCGCATTACGCTCGATACGCGATGCACCCAGGCAGCACAAAGATGTTCCGGAATCTCAAAGATCGCTTTTGGTGGAACAACATGAAGAGAGAAGTCGCAGGATTTGTTGCTCGCTGTTTGACATGCTAGAAGGTGAAGGCAGATCATCAGAGACCATCAGGCTCGTTGCATCCTTTGCATATACCGCAGTGGAAGTGGGAAAACATCACCATGGACTTCGTTTCCGGATTACCGCTGACGAGCAGGAAGAATAACGCCATTTGGGTGATTGTAGATCGATTGACGAAGTCAGCCCATTTCATTCCTTTTCGGAAGGGTATGACGTTTTCAGAGATGGCTAGGAAGTTCGTGGATGAGATCGTCAGGCTCCATGGTACCCCCGTGTTGATTGTATCCGATCGTGACAGCCGTTTTGTTTCCTCTTTCTGGAGAGCATTCCAAGAGGCTTTGGGTACGAAGTTGAGTTTCAGCACGGCATACCACCCACAGACGGATGGACAATCAGAGCGGATGATTCAGACTTTGGAGGACATGTTGCGAGCCAGCGTGTTGAGCTACGAGAAAGAATGGGATCTTTAGCTATCGTTGTGCGAGTTTGCTTACAACAACA
This sequence comes from Sextonia rubra, assembly GCA_037013555.1. NCBI lineage: Eukaryota > Viridiplantae > Streptophyta > Magnoliopsida > Laurales > Lauraceae > Sextonia > Sextonia rubra. The sequence continues at coordinate 84,623,542 of JASUAD010000001.1, forward strand.
GCTTCCACGAGAGCATTGGGATGGCACCATATGAAGCATTGTACGGGAAGAAGTGTAGGAGTCCGGTGTGTTGGGAAGAAGTTGGAACTCACAGTTTTCACGGACCGATGATCATTGCCGAGACTACGGAGAAGGTACAGAAAGCCATTGAGAACTTGAAAGTTGCTCGGTCTAGACAGAAGCGTTATGCAGACACCCGCAGACGACCATTAGAGTTTCAAGTTGGTGAGTGGGTTTTTCTGAAGGTCTCACCGATGAAGGGTACGATCCGTTTCGGCCAGAAAGGCAAGTTAGGTCCACGCTATGTCGGACCGTTCGAGATCAAGAGTCGGATTGGTGATTTGGCCTATCGATTAGAGCTTCCCGAGATGTTTTCAGGAGTGCACAACGTTTTCCACGTTTCGATGCTTCGGAAATATGTTCATGATCCCTCCCATGTCATTCGTTACGACGAGGTTCAGATTCAGCCGAGTGTTGCATACGTTGAGCGACCGCTCCGTATCATGGGAACCCGAGAGCAGATACTCCGTACCAGGACAATTCGATGGGTCAAAGTGCTTTGGGAGCATCACAGTCCCGATGAGGCTACTTGGGAGTTAGAAGAGCGGATGGCACGACAGTACCCCAATTTGTTTTCCCAGGTATGAGTGAGTTAGTGTGCATTCCGAGGACGGAATGATTCTCAAGTAGGGGAGGATGTAACACTCCGACCCAGCTTGACCCCATTTAGTGGCTAGTTAATCTTGATTTCGTTGCTAATCGTGTTTGGTTTGTGTTTTGTTTTCGTTTCGGGTCATGGATAGGTAGTTGGGTTGAGTTTGACCTGGATTAAGTAGACCAAGCCCTTTTTCGTAATTTTAGCTTTTCTTAGACATGGTCATTTTTGCATCATCTTGATGTCAACACGTGTCTTTCGTTGAGCTCATTAACTTTCGTAACTACGTCGTTTGTAACCGAGGTCATGTAATTCGATTGGACCTGGATTTGACTCAAACTGAAAATAGAATTCCCACTTGGACTCTCTTGCAATTTGGACAACCCATTGCTTATATAACTTATATCCATCGACAAGTTGGTTCTCTCTCCCTCTCGTTTTCTCTCAACTTCCTCACTGTGCACGTGGAATTCTTCCTTCTCTCTCTCTTCTTGAATTCTCTCTCTCTTCCATCGATCAAGTTCAAATTGAGGAAGAAGGTTCTTGCATGTGAGGTGAGTGGAAGTCTTTCCATTCCTCTCATCTCCTTTCTCTATCTCTTTTCCTTCTTGTTTCTCATTTGCATGGTGTGTCTGTGATCCCAATCCTCATGCATGCATGTTGGTTGATTTTGTGTTAGGTTGTGTTTGGGCTTTAGGACAACAATTGTGCAATTGAAATCCAAATTGAGGCAAGTATAACCATAACTTTGAGAACCCATGTTGGTATGCTTTTGATTTTGGTTAATTTACTTGAATTTGATATGGAAACATGTGTTTACAGCCCATTTGATACTCATTGAGTCAGTACTTGTCTATTTCCATTGATAAATTGCAATTCTGATGCTTCTCAGACATTCTGTATGTGTTTCAGGAATTTGAATTCGTGCAGGTACGGCTAAGCCGTATGCCACTTACGGCTCAAAGTCCAGAGAGGAGAAAAACCCAGTTTTCCTCTACGGCTAGGGCACGGCTAAGCCGTGGATTGCCCTACGGCTAAGCCGAAGCTCAGCCGTGGCCCAGCCGTAGATCAATACAGGGTGCATTTTCTGGAATAACTGAGAGTCAGCAACTGATAGACCTTCTATGGCCCAGCCACGGCTAAGCCGTAGACCACACACGGTTAAGCCGTAGCACACACACGGCTGACGGCTGAGCCGTAGCACACTAGACTAATGAAAGAAAACAAGGATAGGTGTAATGGAAAGACCGATATGGCCTTCATGATAGAATGTAGAGCACCTATACCTGCCCAACGGAATGGGATACAACGCGTGAATGATCTCGAGGGCTGCGAATCATTCATGTTCGTTATCCGGATGTTAAGCACCTCCCCATGGGTGTTGGTTTGAGGAACTTTGTGCACCGCTCGATTTAATGCAACACTAGACAACGGTGCATCGAATAACTTAAAACTACATCATCATGCACGGTTAGAAACACCGGATAATTAGATTAGAATTGGTTTGTAAATAAAGATGATTCGATTTCGCATGATTTGGTGCATAACATATTGCATTCGATCATTGATCTCAACGCTCTGACATGATTACGTATGTTTCGTTACTTTCACATTGTGGTTCTTTACCTTGAGTATGCAGGTATAATATGTTCTCAGATATGCACGTATGATATGTTGTCACGATCTACTCAGGGTTTTCATGATTGACTCTGTATGGTCAGGCTCTACTTAGCCTCAGCCTTAGGATCCCGACGGGGTGAATTTGGTATAGTTTATATGGCCTGCTGCAGTATGGATATGTCTTGGGGAACCAGACCCCAGGAAACCGAGACCCATTGTACCCTAGCCCGGACAATGGTGTTCTTTGCATGTTATAAGATCCCTCTTTTGGGAGCATATGGTAATGTAGTAGCCACTAGTTGTGTACACAGCATGTATTCATTGATTCACTTCGCATATTTCTTTCTTGCATGACAGCCTAGTCTACGAAATTGCCTTCTTTAATCACATGATGTTCTTTATTCTATTAGACACAGCGTGTGTTAACTTGCTATGGTTTATACTTTGCTGAATCTTCGTATTCACAGTTGTTTTTGGTGTCGCAGGCCCAGATACCCCTGCCGAACCCTCGCCGGTCGGCCAGACTCCAGATGAGACCCCCAGGGCCCCATCAGGCCTAGAGGAGTGGATGTGATCACTCCACGGGAGAGCGTTCTTGGCATGCATTATGGGAGTCTTGTTTTGTGGATTTTCAGACTTGTATTTGGCATGACATGTCATTATTGTATATGTTATTTTGTTCTTTTTGTAAAACTTTCATATGTCATTATGTCAGTTCGTCCTTTGTATCCTCTTCCTGCACTGTTAGTTTATGTTTCTGATATTTATAGCTTCCGCATACTTGCTTGGCACGTGTGAATGTTCCCTTGTGCGTGTGCATTTAGACTCGGTCTACGTGTACATGCACGGGAATACGTGTGTCATTAGGTTTGGCTTTTGCTAACCCCCGAACCCTGGGCTCGGGTTGTGACAGGGTGAAGCCCTTAAAGATCTAAAGTTAGAAAGGAAACATTTAAAATTTTTAAATGAACTAATCAATCAATTATCTTATAGTTTTACAAATATAAAACTTCAAGAAAATAAAGATCAAAAAACTGATAAATCTATAAATGTTATAGTCTCAAATTCTAAAGCCTCTAGCTCAAATTTAGAATTTTTTGTAAATGATCCTATAGAAGAAGAGTCTGAAACAAATGAGAATCACAATGATCAAAATCAAGAATCTCTACAAATCAACAAAATATTTAAAAGACAAAAACTAATAGTCACCACAGCGAAAACAGGAAATTATTATCCAAGACCAACTCTAGTTGATATTCAATTCGAAGAACAAGCTATTCTAAATGACCTTCGATTTGAAAACTCCTTAATATACAAAACGAATGTAAATGGACTATCTGAATATCAAATCCTGCAACTGTGCTAACACATAATGATATATGCCTCTACCATCATGGCTGCCGGTAATGATCAAAGGCATGCAGTAAATGCAGTTGTCCTTGGATTTACTAGACAATTACATGGTTGGTGGGAAAAGTACCTATCTATTATAGAAAGACAAGCTATAGTAAATGCTGTAAGAAAAGATCCTTCAGGAAATCCTGTTATTACTCCTCAAGGTCAAATGACACCTGATTATATTTACATGCTTATTACCAATATTGTAAAACATTTTATTGGTAATTATATAAATGTTGAAGAAAAAATAAAAACACAATTAATCAATGTATCTTGCCCAACATTGTCAAAATTTCGTTGGTATAAAGATGTTTTCTTATCAAAATCCATACAATCGATGCAATCAATTCAGAATCATGGAAAAAAAAATTTATATTCGATCTTCCTAAACTTTTTACAGAAAAAGTTAGAGAAGAGTTAAAATCATAAAATTATGGAAATTTAAATTATGGACTTTATATATATGGTGACCTCATTCAAAAGATAAATAAAGTTGAATTTTCATTATGCAGTGGAATCAAACTTAAACAACAAATTGAAAATCAAAAAAGAATCAGCAAATATAAAATTGGTGATTTTTGTTACCAATTTGGCATGGAACCATTAATTAGTCCTTCTAGCCATAATAAAATGAAAAACTTAAAAAGAAACCATCAAAAAAGAAAATCTAAACATTTTTCAAATCCATAATATTATACTCCCTCAAAAAGAGATCATAAAAATTCTTCTCATAAAAATCCTTATAAAGAATCAAAGAAATCTTATATAAAAGATAATCCATCCACTTCTTATCCCAAAAAAATAGAAATACAATGTTATAATTGCAAAGAAAAAGGACATATAGCTCCTTACTGCCAAGAATAAAAGTAAAAACAAAAAAAGAAATCAAAATGATCTTAAAAAGATCCTCAGCGTTAGAGTCATCCATTCCCTCTGATACAAATTATTCTTCCTCTCATTCTTTAGATACAATTCATTGTAAAATAGTTGACAATGAAATCTAGTAGGAAACTGCTTCTTCTTCCTCTTTATCTTTAAGCGTACTTTCTGCTTCAGAAGAACTGGTGCTAAAAATGTTTGAAGATTTCAAAGATGGAGAATTAAAAAATAAATATTTTCAAAGAATACAGAATATAAATAAAGGAAATAAAAAAGGAAAAGTTTCTACATCAAATAATATATCTGACTTACCTAAACAATTCAGCATTAAAACTATATTAGATAGATTAAGAGAGCAGCAAGCTCCTCCTCATCTTTCAATTCAAGATCTTTAGAAAGAAATTACTAATTAGAAGTAAGAAATAAAAGAATTAAAATAAGACTTAATTGAACTTCAATAACTCAAACAACATGTTGAGAATCTTGAATTTCACACACTCAAAAATTATCAAGAAAATAATGATAATAAATTAGAACATCAATATGAATTTGATGAAAACTTAAATGGTTTTGTAAATTTTTTAATAAGAAATCCACTTAAAAAATGGAAAACTCAAGCTACAATTAAGATCAAAGACTTCTCTATTAAAGCACTTTGCTTACTAAAAAGTGGCACAAATGTTAATTTAATAAGAGAAGGATTAATCCCAATAAAATATTATGAAAAAACCAATAATAAACTCAATCTAGCTATTGCTAGCAAAAAACTACATATCAAATACAAATTAAGTAATGTTTATGTCTGTAAAAATGGAACATGCATAAAGACTGATTTCCTCCTAGGAAAGGATTTAAACAATGATGTTATCCTTGAAAACCCTTTTCTATAAATTTTATAACCTTTTCAAATTAACTCATCAGTCTAAAAACTATTTTAGATAATAAAGAATCAATTTTTGCTTTTGGTGAATCAACTCTTATTCAACATATCAATAGTAATTAGACAAAGTGTAAACAAGAATAAGGTGTTAAAAAATAATCAAATATCCAATTCCAAATAAAAAGGATCTTATTAATCGTCTCTCTGATGTCTTCATGTTTTCTACATTTGATCCTACATTTAGATTTTGGTACCTTCAAATTCTACCTAGAGGACAGATATAAAATTATTTTTCTTTTCCCAAAGAAAATAAAAATTCAGATTATTGATAATTCTCATTCGAACCTATCTACCTTCAGGAAGTATCCCTTCTCATTATAACATCAAGTATAGGTAAAAGCAAAGCCCCTATTTAGGAATCAAGCTCTTCCTTCATACCTACATCCCAACAAATATCAATTCCCTTTTTCAATCCAGGATTATATGTCACTTCACAAGAACTTATCAATGCCCATTAGAGTGTCATTCTCTCTGATAAAAGAAAAAACATTAGAAAAACCCTATCCAAAATTGCAAACCATATCAAGGACTTAGAAAGCCAAGTCCTTATTTTCCATAACATCCATCAAAGAGCACTATTATCCACCTATGCTGATAAAAAAAATCTAAAATTCACCTCCTGGAAAAGGTTAACACAGCCCTTCCAAATGAGATAGCTACAAGAATTAGAGAAAAAGCTATTTCTTGTCAGATCAAGGAGCGATTAATACTCAAAGCTCAATATATAAGTTGGGCGACTGGCTTTCCTAAATTATTCCTTCCATTATATGAAGTTGATATCTCATATATCAAACAAGGATTAGTCCAAAGATTTTCTTTACGCAGAGATGATTTTGAAATGATACAGCCGCTCCCTGTAATCATGCGTCATGCCCTTCGCAGCTTTAGAGTTACCAAAAGACAACTTCTCATAACGATTTCATCAAGTTTGGGTGAAAGATCAGAAATCCAGTTTTATCAACCTTATCAATTATAGACCATCATGAATTATGAAGAAGGAGATTTAATCTGCAAAAAATTCATCTTTACTTTAAATGATTACGGGCATCTCCCTATTGATTATCCAGCTCAATGGTATGAATCTCATGAAGTCGCTACAATGGAATCCATCTTAGAACGTCCCCAAAAGTATGATCCAGCTTCTGATCAATATAAAAGATTTCTCAATCTAAAAGGATATCTTGAATTTGCATGTACATATAGATATGTTTGGTGTAATGGTTGACGAGTTATTTGCATTGTTAGTGATCTCGTTGAGCAAACAATGGTGATACAGAATCCTTCTAAATCCGGACATGCCAAGCTTATTCAAATTCTTAATGCCCATGAAGATATCTTTTTTGACATTTCAGAAAAAACTTGTGAACAATTAATTCAGCTATTCCATGGAGAATTCAAAAATGATAATGAAGTTTGGAATGACCCTTGTTATAATTTTGACTCATTATGAAGTCCTCGGCCAATTGCAATGGAATTCATCAGGATGGTGATTAATCTTATCAAGATTTATTAAGGTTTTTCTTTATAAAGCCTGCAAAGAAAATATAACAAAAACTTTATCATTACTACCGTATTCATAGCTATACTGTTCTCTACAAACGCATCAAAGTTATATTGAAAAAGTACTATACAAAAAAGCTACTTTAAGAAAGAAGACAAAAGGCAATTGGGAAAAATCAAAAAAGCCAACAAGAAAATCCAAGGCTCCATAGACTCCTCTCTCTACAACAAACCAACCAGGTACTATGTAGAAGAATAAAGCAACATCCACTTAGTCAACAAGTACACTCATCACAACATGAAGACAAACCATCTATATGGCAACCTCTGATTCTATCCAGTAGTAAAATCCCGAAATATCATAAAATGAAATGCAAATGTAGTGTAAATTCAGTTGTAATGAAATGTAAATTATGTTTGCTAAGGCTATAAATAGTACTAGCCTTCTCCATGTATAGGCAATAGTTGGAATATCAGTCAAAATCCAGCCTTGCTTCCACTACCATCTCTTCTCTCCTCTCCTTTCCGCTTTTGTATACCCACCATCTTCCCCATTTGGTATTAGAGTTAAGTTGGTATCAAATTTGTAATCAAGTACTTTGGCAATATAAAGTTGTTTTGTGAGTATTTCTTTACATATCTTTGTTATGTTATACTTTGATTTTGCATAAGGAATTGCTGACTCAGAAGTAAGAACATCCAAAGTCTTAATACTTAGTTCTGTATTTGTTATTATTGAGAAATTTTAATCATATTCCGCCCGGAGCGAAGCTGAGGTAACCATTGTTATTGCCGTTGTTAGCAGTGTGAAGGCATTTAAAGCGTTTTGTTGGTGTGTAAATCCTCTATTTCGTTAGATACTTATGGTTAATTTGGTTAAAATAACTCTATAATATAAATTATGGCTAGGCTTATTAAGTAGTTTGTACCTTCTTCTTCCTCATCATCAAATTCCTTATCTTCTATGTCTATTAAAAATAGTGAAGAAACCAGTTATGACGATTTAGATCAAGTTATTTGTGACTAGACTATTCCAACCGTAAATAAAAATAAAATTTATAAAGTTGGAAGTTTTCAATTAAAATCAAGTTATAAAGTAAAAACCATCGAAAGAACTGAATCCATTACCAATAATATTCAGCATCTTTCTTTAATCAAGTCCCATGAAATAAAGGAGTACGTTAAAACATATAATTATATTCATTTTGGATTAGTGTAAATTGCTCTAAAGCCATTAACAAGACTTGGACTTAGAACAGAAGCTCTCATCTATGTTACAGATACAAGACATAAAAAATTCAGTGATTCATTACTTAGAATGGTTGAATCAAGTTTGGCTAATGGCCTTACTTTCTTCAATTACATAAAAAATGGCCTTACATAAAAAATTTCTCTGTTTCCCTTATAGATCCAGGTGCACATAAAGCTCTTGCTCTTGCTATCTAGAAAAAAGGTTTTGATATGAATCCTCATAATCAAAATCCTGCTCTCATATATAGAGTTTATCGTAAACTCATGAATTCAGTTGTTCCAGGCATAGCCCATTCCCATCAAGCAAAAGGTATGACTACTTTATTCCAAACTAATTTAAAAAAAAGTTAATATTCCAAAACTCATACAATGGAATGATATTAATTTATCTGGTGAATGCCGCTTAGAAAACACTCAACCAGAAAGGTCTTTAGAAAATCAAGATATTGAAACAATTATTGAACATGAAGATGGAAGTGTTGAAATAAATTTTCAAACAGATTCAAAAGATACAACTCCCACAGTTTATCAACCTTCTAGAAAGTCTTATTCTCATCCTCCCTCTGTGGTAGGATCTTCCATAAAAGAACCATCCTAAGTTTCTTGCTCTACACCTAATGCAGACCTTCGACCTACAGGACTTGCATATCCTTCTTATCAAGCTTCTCCATCTAATACGTATAATCCTTTAGAATCCTATTTCAATATAAATGTTATTGAATATTTTGAAATTGATAAAGAAATTTTAAAAAAGAATTTAGCTCTACATCCTTCTAGAAAATCTTATTCACATCCTCCATCAGTGGTATGATCTTCTATAAAAGAACCATCCCGTGTTTTTTGCTCTACACCTAATGAAGACCTTCAACCTACAAGACTTGTGTATCCTTCTTATCAAGCTTCTCCATCTAATACATATAATCCTTCATAATTCGATTTCAATATAACTGTTAATAAATGTTTTGAAATTGATAAAGAAATGTCAAAAAGGAATTTAGATCTACATCCTTTAACAAAATCCTTTTTTAAACAGGTTTCTCAAAAACATAAAGACTTTTTAAAAGAAAAATGGTACAAATATATGTATGATAATCAAAGAAATATTTATTTCTTTGATTGGCATAAACTAGCCATAAAAAGAGTTTATAATACTGAAGATTTATCCATCAATATGGTAACAAAATTAAGTTCATCTTGAATTATAGCTTCTACTAGTCTTTCTCCACAATGAACTGAAGAATCTATACATCCTCCATTACATCAAATCATATATAAAGAAACTTTGACCGTACGCATAAAAGATGTAGCAAAGATACAAGAAGATAAAGGTAAATCTGAATTAATTTATAAATTAGACTTAAGTCATGTCTTAGAACAAAATAATTATACAAATATAAACCTTCATACTATTGGCCGATAAACCAATAGAATTGAAGATAAAGTTGAAAATATTTTTAAAATTTATGAAGCATCTTCTTCACAAAAGATAATTAAGACACAAACTTTAGGTTTTCAAGGTAAAGCCCTTAAAGATCTAAAGTTAAAAAGGAAACCTTTAAAATTTTCAGATGAATTAATCAATCAATTATTTCATAGTTTTAAAAATATAAAACTTCAAGAAAATAAAGATAAAAAAGCTAACAAATCTATAAATATTTTAGTCTCAAATTCTAAAGCCTCTAGCTCAGATTCATAATTTTCTATAGCTAATCCTATAGAAGAAGAGTCTAAAACAAATGAGAATCAAAATGATCAAAATCAAGAATCTCTACAAATCAATAAAATATTTAAAAGACAAAAACTAATAGTCACCACAGCAAAAACAATAAATTATTATCCAAGACCAACTCCAGTTGATATTCAATTCAAAGAACAAGCTATTCTAAATGACCTTCGATTTGAAAACTCCTCAATATACAAAACGAATGTAGATGGACTATCTGAATATCAAACCCTGCAACTATACCAACACATGATGATATATGCCTCTACCATCATAGCTACCAGTAATGATCAGAGACATGCAATAAATGCAGTTGTCCTTGGATTTACTGGACAATTCATGGTTGGTGGGAAAAGTACCTATCTGATATAGAAACACAAGCTATACTAAATGCTACAAAAAGAGATCCTTCAAGAAATCTTGTTATTACTCCTCAAGGTCAAATGATTCCCGATTCTATTTACATGCTTATTACCAATATAGTAATACATTTTACTGGTAATTATATGAATGTAGAAGAAAAAATAAAAACTCAATTAATCAATTTATCTTACCCAACATTATCAGATTTTCGTTGGTATAAAGATGTTTTCTTGTCAAAACTCTATACAATCGATACAAGTAATTCAGAATTTTAAAAAGAAAAATTCATATCTGGTCTTCCTAAATTTTTTGCAGAAAAAGTTAGAGAAGAATTAAAATTAGAAAATTATGTAAATTTGAATTATGGAATGTATACATATGGTGATCTAATTCAAAGGATTAATAAAGTTAGATTTTTATTATGTAATGAAATCAGACTTAAACATCAAATTGAAAATTAAAAAAGAATCAACAAGTATGAACTTGGTGATTTTTGTTTTCAATTTGGCGTGGAACCATTAATCAATCCTTCTAGCAAAAATAAAAAAAAGAAACCATAAAAATAGAAAATATAAACATTTTTCAACTCCACAATATTATATTCCCTCAAAAAGATATCATAAAAAATCTTCTCATAAAAACTCTTATAAAGAATTAAAGAAATTTTATACAAAAGATAATCCATCCACCTCTTATCCCAAGAAAAAAGAAATACAATGTTATAATTACAAAGAAACAGGACATATAGCTCCTGACTGCCCAAAAATAAAAGTAAAAATAGAATAAGAAATCAAAGCTATCTTTAAAGGATCCTCATCCTTATCCTTAGAATCATCTAGTTCCTCTGATAAAGATTATTCTTCAGATACATGTCATTGTAAAATATTTGACAGTGAAATCCAGTATAAATCTGCTTCTTTTTCCTCTTTATCTTTAAATGTACTTTCTGCTCTAGAAGAGATGGTGCTGGAAATGTTTAAAGATCTAAAAGATGAAGAATTCAAAAATAAGTATTTTGAAAAAATACAGAATATAAATAAAGGTACTAAAGAAGGAAAAGCTTCTACATCAAATAACATATCAGACTTACTAGAACAATTTAGCATTAAAACTATATTAGATAGATTAAGAGAGCAACAAGCTCCTACTCATCTTTCTATTCAAGATCTTTATAAAGAAGTTAATAATCAAAATCAAGAAATAAAAGAATTAAAACAAGACTTAATTGAACTTCAAGAACTCAAACAACGTGTTAAGAATCTTGAATTTCACATACTAAAAAATTATTAAGAAAATAATAATAATTTAGAAAATCAAGAAAATTTTATTGAAAACTTGAATGATTTTGTAAATTCTTTAACAAGGAATCCACTTAAAAAATGGAAAACTCAAGTTGCAATTAAGATCAAAGAATTCCATATTAAAGCACTCTACTTACTAGATAGTGGTGCAGATGTTAATGTAATAAAGAAGGATTAATCCCAACAAAATATTATGAAAATACCAATAATAAACTCAACCTAGCTACTGCTAACAAAAAACTACATATCAAATACAAATTAAGTAATGTTTATGTCTGTAAAAATGGAACATGTATAAAGACTAATTTCCTTCTAGGAAAGGATTTAAACAATGATGTTATCCTTGGAAATCCTTTTCTACATATTTTATAGCCTTTTCAAATTGACTCATTAGGTCTAAAAACTATTTTAGACAATAAATAATTAAAATTTGATTTTGTTGAATTAACTCTTATTCAACATATCAATATTATTAAGACAAAGTGTAAACAAGAATAAGATGTTCAAAAACCATTCAGATATCTAGTTCCAAATAAAACGGATCTTATTAATCGTCTTTCTGATGTCTTCATATTTTCTATATTTAATCTTACATCTAGATTTTGGTAGCTTCAAATTCTACTTAGAGGACAGATATAAAATTGCCTTTCTTTTCCCAAAGAAACTAAAGTTTAGGTTATTGATAATTCTCATTTAGACCTATCTTTTACTCTTATCTGCCTTCAGGAAGTATCCCTTCTCATTATGACATGAAGTAAAGCCCCTATTCAGGAATAAAGCTTTTCCTTTATACCTACATCCCAACAAATATCAATTCTCTTCTTCAATCTGGGATTATCTATCACTCCACAAGAACTTATCAATGCCTATTGGAGTGTCATTCTCTCTGATAAAAGAAAAAATACTAGAAAAACCCTATCCAAAATTGCAAACCATATTAAGGACTTATAAAGCAAAATCCTTATGTGCCATAACATCCATCAAAGAGCACTGTTATCCACCTATGCTGATGAAAAAACATCCAGAATTCACCTCCCATAAAAGGTTAACACATCCCTTCTAGATGAGATAGCTGCAAGAATTAGAGAAAAAACTATTTCTTATCAAATCAAGGAGCAATTAATGATCAAAGGTCAATATATAAGCTGGGCAACTGGCTTTCCCAAATTGTTCCTGCCATCATACAAAGTTGATATTTCATATATCGAATAAGAATTAGTCCAAAGATTTTCTTTATGCAGAGATGATTTTGAAATAATACAGCAGCTCCCTACAATCGTGCGTCATGCCCTTCGCAGCCTTGGAGTTCCCAAAGACAACTTCTCATAACGATTTCATCAAGTTTGGGAGAAAGATAAGAAATCATATTTTATCAACCTTATTAATTATGGACAATCATGAATTATGAAGAAGGAGATCTAATCTGCAAAAAATTAATCTCTACCTTAAATGATTACGAGCATCTCCCTGTTGATTATCCAGCTCAATGGTATGAATCTCATGAAGTCACTACAATGGAATACAGCTTAGAACGTCTCCAAAAGTATGATCCAGCTTCTAGTTAGTATTAAAGATTTCTCAATCTAAAAGGACGTCTTGAATTTGCAAGTACATACAGATATGTTCGATGTGACAGTCGACAAGTTGTTTGCATTGCTGATGATTTTATTTAGCAAACAACGGTGATACAAAATCTATATAAATCTGGACATATAGCTCTCAATCAAATTATCAATGCTTTTTCTAAAACATTGGAAGGATGAAAATAAGACTTTCTAGAATGTTGATAAACTGAAGGAGTTGTATCTCTTGAATATGTTTAAAAATTTATTTCAACACTTCCATCTTCATGTTCAATAATTGTTTCAATATCTTGATCTTTTAAAGACCTTTTTGGTTGAGTGTTTTCTAAGCATCATTTACTAGATAGATTAATATCATTCCACTGTATGAGTTTTGAAATATTAGCTTTATTTTTAAAATTAGTTTAGAATAAAGTAGTCATACCTTTTGCTAGATAGGAATATGCTATGCCTAGAACAACTGAATTCATGAGTTTATAATAAACTCTATATATGAGAGCAAGATTTTGATTATTAGGATTCATATCAAAACCTTTTGTCTGGATAACAAGAGTAAGAGCTTCATGTGCACTTGGATCTGTAAAGGAAACAGAGAACTTTGGAAAGCAATTAAAGAAAGTAGGGCCAATAGCTAAACTTGATTCAACCATTCCAAGTAATGAATCACTGAATTTTTTATGTCTTGTATCTTGAACATAGATGAGAGCTTCAGTTCTAAGTCCAAGTCTTTTTACTAGCTTTAGAGCAACTTGCACTAATCCAAAATGAATATAATTGTATGTTTTAACGTACTCCTTTATTTCATGGGGCTTGATTAAGAAAGATGCTGAATATTACTAGTAATGGATTTAGTTCTTTAAATGGTTTTTACTTTATAAATTGATTTTAATTGAAAACTTCCAATTTTATAAATTTCATTGTTATTTACAGTTAGAATAGTCAAGTCATAAATAACTTGATCTAAATCGTCATAACTGATTTCTTCACTACTTTTAATAGACATAGAAGATAAGGAATTTGATGATGAAACAGAAGAAAGTACAAACTTCTTAATAAGATCAGCCATAATTTGTATTACAGAGTTATTTTAACCAAATCCACCATGAGTATCTAACGAAATAGAGGATTTACACACCAACAAAATACCTTAAATGCCTTCACATGGTTATCAATAATGACAACAATGGCTACCTCAGCTTTGCTCCAGGTGGATATGATTAAAATTTCTCAATAATAACAAACACACAACCAAGTATTAATATTTTTGACGTTCTTGCTTCTGAGTCAGCAATTATTTAAACAAAATCAAAACATAAAGATAAGTGAAGAAATACTCATAAAATGACTTTATATTGCAACAATACTTGATTACAAACTAGATGCCAACTTGTCTCTAATACCAAATGGGGAAGATGGTGGGTATACAAAAGCGGAAGGGGGAGGAGAGAGGAGATGGTGGTGGAAGCATGGCTAGATTTTGACTGGTATTTCAACTCTTGCCTGTACATGGAGAAGGTTGGTACGATTTATAGCCTTAGCAAACATAATTTACATTTCATTAGAACTAAACTTACGCTGCATTTGCAATACATTTTATGATGTTTCGGGATTTTACTACTGGATAAAATCACAGGTTGTCGTATAGATGGTTAGTCTTCATGCTGTGATGAGTATACTTGTTGACTAGGAGGATGTTGCTTTATTCTTCTGCATAGTACCTGGTTGGTCTGTTGCGAGAGAGAGGAGTCTATGGAGCCTTGAATTTTTTTATTGGCTTTTGGATTGTTCCCAATTGTCTTTTGTCTTCTTTCTCTAAGTAGCTTTTTTGTATAGTACTTTTTCAACATAACTTTGATGTGTTTGTAGAGAATAGCTATGGATACGGTAACAATGATAAAGTTTTTGTTACCTTTTCTTTACAGGCTTTATAGAGAAAACTCTTAATAAATCTTGATAAATCTAAATCTTGATAAGATTAATCACCATCCTGATGAATTCCATTGCATCTGGCGGAGAACTTCATAATAGAGTCAAAATTATTATCAAGGGTCAAAATTCTTCACGAGTTTTTTCTGAAATGTCAAAAGAGATATCTTCATAGGCATTGAGAATTTGATTAAGCTTGGTATGTCTAAATTTAAAAGGATTTTGTATCACTGTTGTTTGCTCAACGAGATCATCAGCAATGCAAACAACTCGTCGACCGTCACATCAAACATATCTGTATGTACTTGCAAATTCAAGATGTCCTTTTAGATTGAGAAATCTTTGATATTGATCAGCAGCGGGATCATAAGTTTGGAGACAGTCTAAGTTGTATTCCATTATAGTGACTTCATAAGATTCATACCATTGAGCTGGATAATCAACAGGGAGATGCTTGTAATCATTTAAGGTAGAGATGAATCTTTTGTAGATTAAATCTCCTTTTTCATAATTCATGATGGTTCATACTTGATAAGGTTGATAAAACCGGATTTCTGATCTTTCTCCCAAACTTGATGAAATCGTTATGAGAAGTTGTTTTTTGGTAACTCCAAGGTTGCGAAAGGCATGACGCACGATTGCAAGGAGCTGCTGTATCATTTCAAAATCATCTCTGCATAAAGAAAATCTTTGGACTAATCCTTGTTCGATATATGAGATATTAACTTCATATGATGGTAGGAAAAATTTGGGAAAGCCAGTTGCCCAACTTATATATTGAGCTTTGAGCATTAATCGCTCTTTGGTCTGATAAAAAATAGTTTTTTCTCTAATTTTTGTAGCTATCTCATCTTGAAAGGCTGTGTTAACCTTTTCCAGGAAGTGAATTTTGGATTTTTTTTCATCAGCATACATGGATAATAGTACTCTTTGATGAAGGTTAGGGCACATAAGGATTTGGCTTTCTAAGTCCTTGATATAGTTTGCAATTTTGGATAGGGTTTTTCTAGTGTTTTTTCTTTTATCAAAGAGAATGGCACTCCAATGGGCATTGATAAGTTCTTGTGAAATGATAGATAATCCTGGATTGAATAAGGGAATTGATATTTGATGGGATGTAGGTATGAAGGAAGAGCTTGATTCCGGAATAGGGGCTTTACTTGATATCATAATGAAAAGGGATACTTCCTGAAGGCAGATAGGAGTAACAGATAGGTCTGAACGAGAATTATCAATAACCTGAATTTTTATTTTTTTTGGAAAAGAAAACTAATTTTATATCTGTCCTCTGGGTAGAATTTGAAGGTACCAAAATCTGGATGTAGGATCAAATGTAGAAAATGTGAAGACATCAGAGAGATGATTAGTAAGATCTGTTTTATTTGAAACTAGATATTTGATTGTCTTTTGAACACCTTATTCTTATTTACACTTTGTCTGAATACTATTGATATGTTGAATAGGAGTTGATTCACCAAAAACAAAAATTAATTTTTTATTATCTAAAATAGTTTTTAGGCCTGATGAGTCAATTTGAAAGGCTGTAAAATTTGTAGAAAAGGGTTTCCAAGGATAACATCATTGTTTAAATCCTTTCCTAGAAGGAAACTAGTCTTTATGCATGTTCCATTTTTACAAACATAAACACTACTTAATTTGTATTCGATATGCAGTTTTTGGCTAACAGTAGCTAGATTGAGTTTATTAATGGTTTTTTCATAATATTTTGTTGGGATTAATCCTTCCTTTTTAAATTAACATCTGCGCCACTATCTAGTAAGTAGAGTGCTTTAATAGAGAAGTCTTTGACCTTAATTTTAGCTTGAGTTTTCCATTTTTTAAGTGGATTTCTTGTTAAAGAGTTTACAAAACCATTTAAGGCTTTATCAAATTTTTCTTGATTTTCTAAATTATCATTATTTTCTTAATAATTTTTGAGTGTGTGGAATTTAAGATTCTCAACACGTTGTTTGTGTTCTTGAAGTTCAATTAAGTCTTGTTTTAATTCTTTTATTTTTTGCTTTTGATTATTTATTTCTTTATAAAGATCCTGAATAGAAAGATAAGTAGGAGCTTGTTGCTCTCTTAATCTATCTAATACAGTTTTAATGCTGAATTATTCAGGTAAGTTTGATATGTTATTTAATGTAGAAGGTTTCCCTTTTTTAGTTCCTTTATTTATATTCTGTATTTTTTCAAAATATTTATTTTTAATTCTTCATCTTTTAGATCTTTAAACATTTCTAGCATCATCTCTTCTGGAACAAAAAGTACATTTAAAGATAAAAAGGAAGAAGAAGCAGATTCATACTGGATTTCGATGTCAAATATTTTACAATGACATGTATCTAAAGCATGAGAGGAAAAATAATTTGTATCAGAGGAACTGGATGACTTTGACACTGAGGATCCTTTTAAGATAGTTTTGATTTCTTTTTCTATTTTTACTTTTATTTTTGGGCAGTTTGGAACCATATGTCCTTTTTTCTTTGCAATTATAAAATTGTATTTCTTTTTTCTTGGGATAAGAAGTGGATGGATTATCTTTTGTATAAGACTTCTTTGATTCTTTATAAAGATTTTTATGTGAAGATTTTTTATAATATCTTTTTGAGGGAATATAATATTGTGGAGTTGAAAAATATTTAGATTTTCTTTTTTCATGGTTTCTTTTTAAGTTTTTTCTTTTTATTATGGCTAGAAGGACTAATTAATGGTTTCATGCCAAATTGATAACAAAATTCACCAAGTTCATATTTACTTATTCTTTTTTTATTTTCAATTTGTCGTTTAAGTTTGATTTCACTGCATAATGAAAATCCAACTTTATTTATCTTTCAATTGAAGTCACTATATGTATAAAGTTCATAATTTAAATTTCCATAATTTTCTGATTTTAATTCTTCTCTAACTTTTTATGCAAAAAGTTTAGGAAGACCAGATATAAATTTTCTTCCTAAACCAGATATAAATTTTCTTTCCAAAATTCTGAATTGCTTGCATCAATTGTATAGAGTTTTGATAAGAAAACACCTTTATACCAATGAAAATCTGTTAATGTTGGGCAAGATAAATTGATTAATTGTGTTTTTTTTCTTCTACATTCATATATTTACAAATAAAATGTTTTACTATATTAGTAATAAGCATGTAAATAGAATTAGGAATCATTTGACCTTGAGGAGTAATAACAGGATTTCTTGAAGGATCTCTTTTTTTTGCACTTAGTGTTGCTTGTCTTTTTATATTAGATAGGTACTTTTCCCACCAATCATGTAATTGTCTTGTAAATCCAAGGACGACTGCATTTACTGCATGTCTTTAATCATTACCGGCAGCCATGATGGTAGAGGCATATATCATCATGTGTTAGCATAGTTGTAGGATTTGATATTCAGATAGTCCATCTACATTCCATTCATACATTAAGGAGTTTTCAAATCAAAGGCCATTTAGAATAGCCTGTTTTTCGAATTGAAGATCAACTGGAGTAGGTCTTAGATAATAATTTCTTGTTTTGTAGCAGTGACTATTGGTTTTTGTCTTCTAAATAATTTATAGATTTGTAGAGATTCTTGATTTTTGATCATCTTGATTTTCATTTGATTTTACTTCTATTGAGTCAGAAATAGAGAATTCTGAGTCTAAGATCGAAGCTTTAGAAACTAAAACATTTATGGATTTTTCATCTTTATTTTCCTTATTATCTTTAAGTCTTATGTTTGTAAAACTATGAGATAATTAATTGATTAGTTCCTCTGAACATTTTAAGGGTTTTTTTTTCTAACTTTAGATCTTTAAGGGCTTCACCTTGAAAACCTAAAGATTGTGTCTTAATTACTTTATGGGAAGAAGTAGTTTCATAAAATTTTAAAATATTTTCAACTTTATCTTCAATTCTATTGGTTTGTTGGCCAATAGTATGAAGGTTTATATTTGTATAATTATTTTGTTCTAAAACATGACTTAAGTTTGATTTATAAATTAATTCAAATTTACCTTTATCTCCTTGTATCTTTGGTACATCTTTTATAGGTACGGTTGAAGTTTCTTTATATATGATTTGATGTAATGAAGGATGTATAGATTCTTCAGTTCTTTGCAAAAAAGAACTAGTAGAAGCTATAATCCAAGATGAGCTTAATTTTGTTATCATATTGATGGATAAATCTTCGGTATTATAAGCTTTCTTTATGGCTAGTTTAAGCTAATCAAAGAAATAAATATTTCTTTGATTATCATACATATATTTAAACCACTTTTCTTTTAAGAAATCTTTATGCTCTTGAGAAACCTGTTTAAAAAGGGATTTTGTTAAAAGGATGTATAAATAAATTCTTTTTTAACATTTCTTTATCAATTTGTAAACATTCAATAACATTTATATTGAAATCAGATTCTGAAGGATTATATGTATTAGATGGAGAAGCTTGATAAGAAGGATACACAGGTCCTGTAGGTCGAAAGTCTACATTAGGTGTAGAGCAAGAAACTCGAGATGGTTCTTTTATGGAAGATCCCACCACAGAGGGAGGATGAGAATAAGACTTTCTAAAAGGTTGATAAACGGTAGGAGTTGTATCTCTTGAATCTGTTTGAAAATTTATTTCAACACTTCAATCTTCACGTACAATAATTATTTCAATATCTTGAATTTCTAAAGACCTTTCTAGTCCGGCATTTTCTAAGCGCCATTTACCCGATAGATTAATATCACTCCACTGTATGAGTTTTGGAATATTAACTTTATTTTTGAAATTAGTTTGGAATAAAGTAGTCATACCTTTTGCTTGATGGGAATAGGCTATGTCTAAAATAACTGAATTCATGAGTTTATAATAAACTCTACATATGAGAGCAAGATTTTGATTATGAGGATTCATATCAAAACCTTTTATCTAGATAGCAAGAGTAAGAGCTTCATGTGCACATGGATCTGTAAGGAAAATAGAGAAATTTGGAAAGCAATTGAAGAAAGTAGGGCCATTAGCCAAACTTGATTCAACCATTCCAAGTAATGAGTCACTAAATTTTTTATGTCTTGTATCTTGAACATAGATGAGAGCTTCTGTTCTAAGTCGAAGTCTTGTTAATTGCTTTAGAGCAACTTGTACTAATCCAAAATGAATATAATTGTATGTTTTAACATACTCCTTTATTTCAAGGGGCTTGATTAAAGAAAGATGCTGAATATTACTGGTAATGGATTCAGTTCTTTCAATGGTTTTTACTTTATAACTTGATTTTAATTGAAAACTTCCAACTTTATAAATTTCATTGTTATTTACAGTTGGAATAGTCTAGTCACAAATAACTTAACCTAAATCGTCATAACTGATTTCTTCATTATTTTTAATAGACATAGAAGATAAAAAATTTGATGATGAGGAAGAAGAAGGTGCAAACTTCTTAATAAGCTTAGCCATAATTTATATTATAAAGTTATTTTAACCAAATCCACCATGAGTATCTAACGAAATAGAGGATTTACACACTAACAAAATGCCTTAAACGCCTTCACACGGCTAACAACAATGACAACAATGGCTACCTCAACTTTGCTCTGAGCGGAATTTGATTAAAATTCCTTAATAATAATAAACACACAACCAAGTACTAAGATTTTTGACGTTTTTGCTTCCAAGTTAGCAATTCCTTAAACAAAATCAAAATATAAAGATAAGTGAAAAAATACTTACAAAATGACTTTATATTCCGACAATACTTGATTACAAATTGATGCCAACTTGGTTCTGATAACAAATGGGGAAGGATGGTGGGTAAACAAAAGTGGAACTAAGAGGAAAGAGGAGATGGTGGTGGAAACACGGCTGAATTTTGACTGATATTCCAACTCTTGCCTGTACATGGAGAAGGCTGGTACTAGTTATAGCCTTGTCAAACATAATTTACATTTTATTACAACTGAATTTAGACTACATTTGCATTTTATTTTCTGCGTTGGCATATTGCATGATGTTTCGGGATTTTACTGCTGGATAAGATCACGGGTTGCCATATAGATGGTTTGTCTTCATGCTATGATGATTGTACTTGTTGACTAGGAGGATGTTGCTTTGTTCTTCTACATAGTTGCTTTATTCTTTTGCATAGTACCTGGTTGGTCTATTGTAGAGAGAGGAGTCTATGGAGCTTTGTTCATTCTTGTTGTCTTTTGGATTTTTCACAATTGTCTTTTGTCTTCTTTCTCAAAGTAGCTTTTTGTATAGTACTTTTTCAACATAACTTTGATGTGTTTGTAGAGAATAACATAGCTATGGATACGGTAGCAATGTTAAAGTTTTTGTTATCTTTTCTTTGCATGCTTTATAGAGAAAACTCTTAATAAATCTTGATAAATCTAAATCTTGATAAGATTAATCACCATCCTGATGAATTCCATTATAGCTGGCAGCGAACTTCATAACAAAGTCAAAATTATAACAAGGGTCATTCCAACCTTCATTATCATTTTCGAATTCTCCATGGAATAGTTGAATTAATTCTTCACTAGTTTTTTCTAAAATGTCAAAAGAGATATCTTCATAGGTATTCAGAATTTGATTAAACTTGGCATGTCAGGATTTAGAAGGATTCTGTATCATCATAGTTTGCTCAGCGAGATCATCAGCAATGCAAACAACTCATCGACCGTCACACCAAACATATCTATATGTACTAGCAAATTCAAGATGTCCTTTTAGATTAAGAAATCTTTGATATTAATCAGAAGCTGTATCATAATTTCTGAGACGTTCTAAGCTGTATTCCATTGTAGCAACTTTATGAGATTCATACCATTGAGCTGGATAATTAACAGGGAGATGCTCGTAATCATTTAAGGTAGAGATGAATTTTTTGTAGATTAAATCTCCTTCTTCATAATTCATGATGGCCCATAATTGCTGAGATTGATAAAATCGGATTTCTGATCTTTCACCCAAACTTGATGAAATCATCATGAGAAGTTGTCTTTTGGTAACTCCAAGGCTGCGAAGGGCATGACGCACAATTATAGGGAGTTGCTGTAACATTTCAAAATTATCTCTGCATAAAGAAAATCTTTGGACTAATCCTTGTTCAATATATGAGATATCAACTTCATATGATGGCAAGAACAATTTGGGAAAGCCAGTTGGTTAGCTTATATATTGAGCTTTGAGCATTAATCACTCCTTGATCTGCTAAGAAATAGTTTTTTCTCTAATTCTTGCAACTATCTTATCTGGAAGGGCTATGTTAACCTTTTCTAGGAGGTGAATTCTGGATGTTTTTTTATGAGCATAGGTGGATAACCTTGCTCTTTGGCGGATGTTATGGCACATAAGGATTTGGCTTTTTAAGTCCTTGATATGGTTTGCAATTTTGGACAGGTTTTTCTATTGTTTTTTCTTTTATCAAAGAGAATGGCACTCCAATGGGCATTGATAAGTTCTTGTGAAATGACAAATAATCTTGGATTGAAGAAAGGAATTGATATTTGTTGGGATGTAGGTATGTATGAAGAGCTTGATTCCTGAATAGGGGCTTTGCTTTTGCTTGTACTTGATGTCATAATAAGAAGGGATACTTCTTGAAGGCAGATAGGTCTGAATGAGAATTATCAATAATCTGAATTTTTATTTTCTTAAGGAAAGAAAAATACTTTTATATTTGTCCCCTGGGTAGGATTTGAAGGTACCAAGATTTGGATGTAGGATTAAATGTAGAAAACATGAAGACATCAGAGAGGCGATTAATAAAATCCGTTTTATTTGGAACTAGAAATCTGAATGGTTTTTTAACATCTTATTCTTGTTTACACTTTGTCTTAATAATATTGATATGTTGAATAGGAGTTAATTCAGCAAAATC